>CM060935.1:1049379524-1055125606 GCA_030765085.1 Allium cepa | reverse complement strand
AAAAGAGAAAAAAAAAGAAAAAAAAATAAAATAAAAAAAAAAAAGAAAAAAAAATTAAAAAAAAAAGACAAAGAAAAAAAGAAAAGAAAAAGACAAAAAAAAAAAGGAAAAGAGAGATAATGAAATGATAACTGAATTTGGATTGCAAATATATATAAACATTAGAATATTTATTAGGTGGACTTCGATTTGTTAAAGTTCATAAGTTGTGTAATTCAATTCAGTAGAAACTCTACATTTATAAGCAGAGATTTAATATAAACGCTAAATATGTAAATGGTGACTTAAGACCTAGTTATAGGAATTGGAATATAATCCAATTTGAATTAAGTATAAAAAGGATTTGATTTATATGTAAGTTATTTTTCAAAGGATTGAATAAAAATTTGGAAACCAAATCATAATTAATGATAATAACGTTAGTATTAGTAATAAATAGATTCCAACGCTAGTACCCAAATGAATGGAATAAAATGAGTATATATTGAATAGAAATGAAATGTAAATTGTCACATTTAGATGGAGCTAATTTTAAGAAACATAAATGTTGAATCAGTAAATATTAGTAAAAATATTACCTAGAATAAAATTCATTTAATATAAGAATTCAAAAGGGAAAGATTTACATTTGGATTGAAAAATGGATAGTTACTAATTAAAAGTGACCATGGAATAAATTTATGTAAATGTGGGACTTAGTAAAAGCGTGTAAGTATGGGTATGATAACAATTAGTATAAAATACCTATATATTGGAAACACGTTTGTAAAGTATAATTTATTTGAATTTGGTGGATTGGGGATTGAATTCAAAGGTTACATTAAAATAAATATGGATAAAAAGAGGTTAGACTAAGAAAGTGGCATTACTTGATTTTAAGGCTTAATTAATACGTTAATAGACAAGACTCCGCATTCATACATTTATACAAAGCTAAGTCGTAAATAGATGGGGATCAACCTTTATTTATGTGTTTAATGAAATTTAATTTCTATAGTATGATAATCGCAATTAAAGGAAGTAGGAATAGCTAATTTATACGTTAGTTTGAAATGTAGCTAGAATATGTAGATATTGGGTGAATTAGTGAAATTAAATGAAAATAAAGTTTTCAATTATACATTGAAATTCATACTCGCCATAAAAAGGTTAATTAAGACCAAAGAAGTAGTATAGGAATCTAACCTTCTTTATTAATTTGGATTTTATGGCAATAGTTAATTTCATAAAATAAAGGTAAAGCTAATTCAAATTTAACTGGACCATTGTTGGTATAACTTTAGAAGCAAGATTTATTTATGATTTGAGTATTTAATTCAACAAGTGGTATGTACGACAAATAAAATAGAATTGAACGTAAAATATTACGTTATTAAATTGAAATGGAATTTGTAAACATTGAGTGAAAATCTTAAACTAATGTTAGTATTCGTCGTATTTACAACAATAACTTTGAATAATAGAAAGGAAGTGAATATAATAAATTAATCAAATTTATAGTGTTGAATTCAATTGGATTGGAATTAATAAATAGTTAAGAAAAATAAGGGTTATTGATAATTTGGAATTTAATTATAGTAAAAAGGTTAATTTCAATCCAAAGATGAGTTGAAATGGAAATCAAGTATTTATTTAATTTGATTTAAGAGGTGAGAATAAAGGTATAAGATTTAATAATTGGGTTTAGAATAAAATTTATAATCTCTAAATAATAAGGAAGTGCAGATATTTAGCTGCAAATTTATATACTGATAGATTTTAATTCACATCCAAGCTTGGTAAATAATTTAGAATTGATTGAAGTATATAAATAATGAAATGGGGCCTATATTAGAAATTGAAATATAGAAATTGGATTTTTAATTTATTTAATTTATTCAATAAATATTAAAAATAGCCATTTTTGTCACGGACTCGGATTTCGACGAAACCAGTTTCATCGGATCCGTATCGGTGAATTATTATAGGGTTTCAAATTTCGTATCGATCGGACTTGTCGTTTGATCGTACGGACGCGAAACGCCTTGAAATCAATTTTATTAAAGTCAATTTGAAATCAATTTGGAAATCTTGTTTTTAGCATAACTTCTTCATACGATCAAATTTGGACGTGAGACTTTTTCCATTGCGTTCAGAATATTTTTAAATACCTATCTGGATATATAGATTTAATAGATTCGGTTCCGGAGGCATAGCGGGCTTTTGGGCCATAGTTTGTTGCGTACGTTCACTCTTCTAGCCTATACGCTCTAACCTAACCCTAACTATAAATATACCATGATAAACCCTAGCCTCCTTCCTACTGTCAGTTGGATATACGTACATATTTCTTCATCTCCTCTTTCTCCTCAATGGCTGCAAATCTGGATCTGCTTCAATCCAAAATTCAGTGAAAAATTCAAACACCTCAGAAAATTTCAGAAAAAATATATGTTGAAGTATTCAATACGCGTAATTCAGTGGTGGAATTCGTTTCTGGTTTCGAGGCGTCGTTTGTCCAGAATTTGCAATTCTTTCCTGACCGTTCGTAAGGAATCTTTGACGATCCAACGGTGGATCTGCGACGATTTCTCGATCGGGGAACATCAGGCTGTAGAGGAAGCCAGGGGCTTCAAATCCATGCGGTTACATCACCTCCTAGTGACCGAGGTTTGCCACGTTTGGCCATAGAAGGCGGCGGCAACGGAGGAGGTCTCGGCCTCGATTATCGTGCGCATGGGGCCACCTAGGTCGGCGGTGCCTGGGGGACGCAGCGGCAAGCTCTGATCAATGATGAGGGACGTTGGGGGTCGCGCGTGTTCGAGTTTGGTGGCGGCGTGGTTTTGCTGTACGCGAAGTAGGGTTTCGTCCCTGTTGTTTGCGCGTGTGTTTCAGGGTGCAGGGAGATGACGTAAATTTGTGGGGTGACGTGGCCTATTAGTTAGGGTGAGTTTTGATTTCTTTTGTTTTAATTTAATATTGAAATTCAAATCCATTTTTGGCTATATCTTTCTCATACGAAGTCGGATTCACACGAAATTTTTTTTGTTAGGATCGTAATTTAATTCCGGACTCGATGACGCTGGTTTGGACGAATTCTGAGACGGGCGAATTTTTGGGTTTAAATCGAATTTAAATTCGATTTAAATTCAAAAGGTGAGTGTTTTAACCCACTCACAATTACTAGAAGCTTTTATGTTTGTTCAATAAATTTTAGAAATGAATAGAAATTTATTTATGAGCTTTTGGCATGTTATTTCATCCATATCTGTTGAATTGCATTTATTGAATTTAGCTGTTAATTAAGTTGATTAATTGCGTATTAATTTGCTGTTAGGAATTTTGTTTGCATATGAAATGCTAGTTAACAGTTATATAAATTATCTCTAAATATAAATGGTTAGATTAATAGTTGAAATTTAATTTGAATAAACTGACAGTTATTACCCGTTGCATATTATCGAACTAATATTGTTATTGATTGATATGGATTGATATTGATTGATGGTTGAAATTGGGTGATGGATGTGTTGTTGAATGGATGATTTATGTGGATATCATTAACTGCCAGTTAGCATGCATTTTACATTTTCGGGATTGTGGTTTGAAATGATAAAACCGCAAAGTTTTATTTTTAAATTGCGGATTGAAATGATAAATATCCGTATCACTTGACCATAGGATAGAAAATTTTATACAGGCACCGCGGTCTATATATAACTATTTTAATGTGATTTCTATGGTTTGGATTGAATACGGTTTATAAATCTTAAATTTTATATTGTATAAATATTTTATTCCATATTTATATACCTATGAAGTTAAAATTTAGGAATTTAAAAGGTGGATAAATTTCTTTATTGAAATGGAAGAAATTTAGAAAATGGAGTTGGTAAATTTATATCCTATGTTTAAATGTAAAGTTGGAAATTTTAAGATATGATATTTGAAATTGGATTTTCCCAAAATAAATAGAAATGGATATTCTAGTAAAAATTTGAATTGGAAAATTTATATATATATTTTACTAGAAATTGAAGTTTTATTAATTATGGATTTTATGTGAATGGTCAAGATTAATTAATAGAACATTAATTTTTGAAAGGATAAAAATCCAACTTTAGTTGAAATATTAATGCTCAAAAATGGATATAAATATATATAAAATTGAAATGGTTTTGGGACTTGAGGTAATATTTTGGATTTTGGTTTAACTTTAAAAGAAGAAATATTTGGAAAGCCGTGTAATTTATTTCTTTATAAAGCAACAGTAAAGTTAAACCTTTTTAATTCGCATACCGTTGAATATCCAAACCATTTGAGTTTAAAAGTTATGGTTTGAAATTATGGATTTCCAAAAATATTAAGCTTTGAAAATATTCGATTTTCAGATATTATGAAGCTAAAGCCTTTTAATTTTTTGAAAGGAATTATATTTGGAATAAGTGGAAAAATATGGTTTTGGGTTTTGGAATGATATCGTAATATTATGGTTTTGAAATGGATTATATTCTGGTTTTAAAGTATAAACTGTTTTAAATAACCGCGGTGTTATAATAACGATGGGTTGGCAAAGAGACCGGGATCGGATATGGACATACTCTCTGTCGATACCGAAAACCACTTTGACTAACCGTGTACGCGGTGGAGATTCCAGAATGAAGTAGGTTGGTGGCGACGATTCCTGTAAGGTAAATACGTGGACCCGACTCCCGTGAGTTGGCATAAGGTGGCTAAAACAGGAGCGATCGACGGGTTAATGAGGTCATTCCTCTGATCGGACACTCCTCTTCGATATTATACTATGACTTTGGATTGATTCAGTGGCCACTTCTATTTTTTTGATTTGGGGAGTTGTTTCGAGGTGGGCGGTTGCTGCGGCTTCGCGTTACCATCGGCCCGGAAGCGTAATTGGTATATCTACCCTGGCATTGCCTAGTTGTGCCGTGTCACCTACCCTATCGCGCCTTGTACGAGTTTGGTTTTCTCCCGTAGCCCGTGTGGTATCCTCTAGTTGCTTCCCGAGTAGGAGGAGCTATGATATTGGATGGACTACTGGGACTATTACGTGTTAAGGGCTATATGGGTAACCCCTTAACGCTATTAAAAAGTAAGTTTATTTTATAAATAGACACTATTATAATAGCGCAATATACTACATAGTAAATAGTTTAACGGATCCTTAGGAGATGTAAATCCCGAACATCTCTTGAGTTACTGTACTCATATTTATTTCTGTTTATTTAACTCACATAAGATATTCTAGTCTGACTCGGGTGTTTTTGTCTATTCAAATTCGCTCGGGTCAGTCCGAGCATTTCAGGATAGCAGGTTTAGCTTTGGAGGACGAAGACGAAGATTCAGCATTATTTTATATATATAGCATTGCACCACACACTCTCTATATTCCGCTGCATTGTTGTATTGGGATGTGTAACTCTGATGTTCATTGTATAAGCGAAATAACTGTTTTGTAAACTGTTTTGAAATGTATATTTATTATTATATTTTATCCTGCCGCTGTGAGATTCTATTTGTTTTATTCCTGCTCTGTTTTTCTTATTTACCCCATAACAATCCGCCCTTGCGTATGCTTTGAATTGGCACGTGTGTCGGTTTAAAGTGTGCAAAAAGGCGGGAGGTTACAGTTGGTATCAGAGCTTTGGTTTAGCGATAAACCTTGGCTTTGTGGGGTTTGACTCTTTGTTAATAGGGTAGTAATATCCTATGGGAGTCGCTGAGTGTATATATATGAGAGAGCGTATTTGTTAGTGTTATTAAAAGATTTTGATATTGTGTTAATCTGGTCCGCTTTGTATTTATAAATTCTGGTTGATGCATGGGACGCTATGTCATCAATAGGGATTTCTAAACACTTAATAGGACAGACCGACATAATATTGTTTTTAATATAGGTGAATGAAATAATTTTGCCTATTATATTTCTATATATAAAAATGTTTTATAAAGATATATATATATTTTTTTTTGGTTGCTATAGATTGGGTGTTAGGAAATAAAATATTTATAATAACTGAAGCTAAGTGAAATTATAATGAACCAAATTGGAGACTTTAGAACTTAAGTCCGGGATTTTTCCAAACATGTTTTCAAAGAATTTATGAAAAATAATGGTTCGGTTTATAAGTATTTTCTTATATAAATATTTCGTATAAATTTGAAGAATTGTTTTAAAGAAGATTTTGGAAAAGAATTAAATTCTGTACTTTCCTCTCTGTCGCTGGAAAATAAATTTGGTGATGGCGGCCGCATCATCGACTTTCATTTTCGAGTTTCGAAGGGGAAAGGCCACTGTGGTACACTCTACTGCAGATTTATTTTTGAAATTGATTGAATTTTTAATTGTTTGAAATATAATTTGAGATATAAGTTGTAAGAACTCATTTATCTATTATTTTTAAAATAAATTGAAATTTGACCCGGTATTTAATTCTAAATTTTTCCACTAATTAAGGGTTTAAATTATTTTTAGGGAAATATAAAGTAAGTAATAAATGGATTGAAACCTTTAATTTAAGTAAGAAATTTATGCTAGGTATAAGGAAGTAAAAGTTTTAACTGATAAATAATGGAAAAGATTTATTGAAGAATGAATGAATTAAAGGAATTGAGATTAAACTTGTATAAGTTCAATTGAAATTTTCTTTAACATAAATAACTTACCAAATATAAAAAGTTGAAATGTTAAATAAGAAACTAGAATTGAATATTTTACAAGTAGGAATTTAGGAAATAATGAAGTATTCAATAAACTACTGTTATAAATAAGAATTTAATGGTATAAACTTAGGTTATAATTGAAATTTTACTGAAAATAAAGTTAAGCATTATAAATAGGTGATATGAACTTAAGTATATAAAATGAATCCTAAATAAAAATTGATTGAAGGATTATTAATTTAAGTATGTTTTAATTTTCCCCTATTCTATTTTGATGGAAAGTAGAAAAATTTAAATGACTGAAATCCATAGATAGTGAATAAGTAAAATCTTTCACCTATAGGAATGCAAGTTTTAAGGTTAATAAGTTAAGTGTAAGTAGAGGGTTACTGTAATTAATATTATAAAAACGTAAACATTAAATAAAGTAATGAAATTGAGGGTAAGTTGAGATTGTAGTTATAAAACGAATATATGTTTGGTGAACCATTAATTAGTAAAAAGGAGTTACTGTAAATTAATATAATAGATGTAAGCATTAAATAAATGATTGAATTTGAGAAGTACATTTAAGGTGATACAAACAAAAAGGAACTTACATGACCTGAATAAATAAAAATGAATAACTGTAAGTAATAAGAAAAATAAAGGAAACAACAACTGTTGAGCGAATAAAATTAAAGGTTGTTAGATATAAATGTAAATTACAAAAGGATAACTTTGGTGGTATGAATAAAGAAAATTTTTAACTTAAGGAAAGGGTTGAAGTTATTCTAAATATAACTTAGAGAAATAAATGAAAATAAAAGATAAACTGTTATATGAATGAAAAGATCAAACAGCTAATGTATGAAATGAAAATTTAAAATGAGTTGATTGATTTGTTGATTTGAATTGTTATTGTTTGATGTATGGTTGGTCGGGTAAGGGAATTTGAAGATGTTGGATGAATAAATAATCTATTTTGTTCCATCTAGGGCTGTTGAGCAACTGATGTACTTGATAGTTATTCTTCATTCGTACAACTTCAGAATTCGAACCCGAACAACTGATTGTTTGTTGAGTGAATGATTGTTTGTTTGTAGTGTGTGCTGTTTATTAAAATATGTAGTTGTTACATTTGATTGGACATGAATGATTGAATCCACCTAAACATTTCACTGTAAAATAAATATTTAACCTTTTAGATTATATAAGTGAATACAGGTGATGGAAGCAACTGCTACTGCTTTTGGTTCCAAAATAATAAGCGTATTGCCCGACAAATAGGTACGTTTTCGGATTACGTTTAAAGCGCTTTTATATATTTTCCCGGGTTGGGATATTTCTTTTGGGTATATATGTAATATATTTGTATATTTGGATATTATATTTTCTCCAGAGTCCCTCCGTACAAAGGAGACTCTGCCAAAATTTTCCGAAATTGTTGGACTTAGAAATTTTGTTAAAATATTTTTCCAACTTTAATAATTCAAGTATTAAAGGATATGATGATTAAAAAACAAGTATATTTCATTAAAAGAAATTAATCCAGAAAAATATAAGTTAATATTGAAATAAGATGTACTGTTTTATTCTTCCTTCTCCCTTCTTTTTCCTTTTCGGGGACGAAAAGTTTTGAGTGGGGGAGATTGTAACGATCCGTTAAATTTATAATATTTAATGAATTAAATTTAATAAAATTTCTAATCTAATTTAGAAGGAAATATAAGTCCTAAGATTTTATTTGAGTAAATATAGGAATTTGATATAGTGATTGTAATTTTATGGTAACAATTAAATATTTATGTGGCATAGATTGAATTAACGTGAATTAGTGGGTAGTTATTAGTTATAATTAGTTGTTTTAAAGGGTATTAATGAAATGATAACTGAATTTGGATTGCAAATATATATAAACATTAGAATATTTATTAGGTGGACTTAATTTGTTAAAGTTCATAAGTTGTGTAATTCAATTCAGTAGAAACTCTACATTTATAAGCAGAGATTTAATATAAACGCTAAATATGTAAATGGTGACTTAAGACCTAGTTATAGGAATTGGAATATAATCCAATTTGAATTAAGTATAAAAAGGATTTGATTTATATGTAAGTTATTTTTCAAAGGATTGAATAAAAATTTGGAAACCAATCATAATTAATGATAATAACGTTAGTATTAGTAATAAATAGATTCCAACGCAGTACCCAAATGAATGGAATAAAATGAGTATATATTGAATAGAAATGAAATGTAAATTGTCACATTTAGATGGAGCTAATTTTAAGAAACATAAATGTTGAATCAGTAAATATTAGTAAAAATATTACCTAGAATAAAATTCATTTAATATAAGAATTCAAAAGGGAAAGATTTACATTTGGATTGAAAAATGGATAGTTACTAATTAAAAGTGACCATGGAATAAATTTATGTAAATGTGGGACTTAGTAAAAGCGTGTAAGTATGGGTATGATAACAATTAGTATAAAATACCTATATATTGGAAACACGTTTGTAAAGTATAATTTATTTGAATTTGGTGGATTGGGGATTGAATTCAAAGGTTACATTAAAATAAATATGGATAAAAAGAGGTTAGACTAAGAAAGTGGCATTACTTGATTTTAAGGCTTAATTAATACGTTAATAGACAAGACTCCGCATTCATACATTTATACAAAGCTAAGTCGTAAATAGATGGGGATCAACCTTTATTTATGTGTTTAATGAAATTTAATTTCTATAGTATGATAATCGCAATTAAAGGAAGTAGGAATAGCTAATTTATACGTTAGTTGAAATGTAGCTAGAATATGTAGATATTGGGTGAATTAGTGAAATTAAATGAAAATAAAGTTTTCAATTATACATTGAAATTCATACTCGCCATAAAAGGTTAATTAAGACCAAAGAAGTAGTATAGGAATCTAACCTTCTTTATTAATTTGGATTTATGGCAATAGTTAATTTCATAAAATAAAGGTAAAGCTAATTCAAATTTAACTGGACCATTGTTGGTATAACTTTAGAAGCAAGATTTATTTATGATTTGAGTATTTAATTCAACAAGTGGTATGTACGACAAATAAAATAGAATTGAACGTAAAATATTACGTTATTAAATTGAAATGGAATTTGTAAACATTGAGTGAAATCTTAAACTAATGTTAGTATTCGTCGTATTTACAACAATAACTTTGAATAATAGAAAGGAAGTGAATATAATAAATTAATCAAATTTATAGTGTTGAATTCAATTGGATTGGAATTAATAAATAGTTAAGAAAAATAAGGGTTATTGATAATTTGGAATTTAATTATAGTAAAAAGGTTAATTTCAATCCAAAGATGAGTTGAAATGGAAATCAAGTATTTATTTAATTTGATTTAAGAGGTGAGAATAAAGGTATAAGATTTAATAATTGGGTTTAGAATAAAATTTATAATCTCTAAATAATAAGGAAGTGCAGATATTTAGCTGCAAATTTATATACTGATAGATTTTAATTCACATCCAAGCTTGGTAAATAATTTAGAATTGATTGAAGTATATAAATAATGAAATGGGGCCTATATTAGAAATTGAAATATAGAAATTGGATTTTTAATTTATTTAATTTATTCAATAAATATTAAAAATAGCCATTTTTGTCACGGACTCGGATTTCGACGAAACCAGTTTCATCGGATCCGTATCGGTGAATTATTATAGGGTTTCAAATTTCGTATCGATCGGACTTGTCGTTTGATCGTACGGACGCGAAACGCCTTGAAATCAATTTTATTAAAGTCAATTTGAAATCAATTTGGAAATCTTGTTTTTAGCATAACTTCTTCATACGATCAAATTTGGACGTGAGACTTTTTCCATTGCGTTCAGAATATTTTTAAATACCTATCTGGATATATAGATTTAATAGATTCGGTTCCGGAGGCATAGCGGGCTTTTGGGCCATAGTTTGTTGCGTACGTTCACTCTTCTAGCCTATACGCTCTAACCTAACCCTAACTATAAATATACCATGATAAACCCTAGCCTCCTTCCTACTGTCAGTTGGATATACGTACATATTTCTTCATCTCCTCTTTCTCCTCAATGGCTGCAAATCTGGATCTGCTTCAATCCAAAATTCAGTGAAAAATTCAAACACCTCAGAAAATTTCAGAAAAAATATATGTTGAAGTATTCAATACGCGTAATTCAGTGGTGGAATTCGTTTCTGGTTTCGAGGCGTCGTTTGTCCAGAATTTGCAATTCTTTCCTGACCGTTCGTAAGGAATCTTTGACGATCCAACGGTGGATCTGCGACGATTTCTCGATCGGGGAACATCAGGCTGTAGAGGAAGCCAGGGGCTTCAAATCCATGCGGTTACATCACCTCCTAGTGACCGAGGTTTGCCACGTTTGGCCATAGAAGGCGGCGGCAACGGAGGAGGTCTCGGCCTCGATTATCGTGCGCATGGGGCCACCTAGGTCGGCGGTGCCTGGGGGACGCAGCGGCAAGCTCTGATCAATGATGAGGGACGTTGGGGGTCGCGCGTGTTCGAGTTTGGTGGCGGCGTGGTTTTGCTGTACGCGAAGTAGGGTTTCGTCCCTGTTGTTTGCGCGTGTGTTTCAGGGTGCAGGGAGATGACGTAAATTTGTGGGGTGACGTGGCCTATTAGTTAGGGTGAGTTTTGATTTCTTTTGTTTTAATTTAATATTGAAATTCAAATCCATTTTTGGCTATATCTTTCTCATACGAAGTCGGATTCACACGAAATTTTTTTTGTTAGGATCGTAATTTAATTCCGGACTCGATGACGCTGGTTTGGACGAATTCTGAGACGGGCGAATTTTTGGGTTTAAATCGAATTTAAATTCGATTTAAATTCAAAAGGTGAGTGTTTTAACCCACTCACAATTACTAGAAGCTTTTATGTTTGTTCAATAAATTTTAGAAATGAATAGAAATTTATTTATGAGCTTTTGGCATGTTATTTCATCCATATCTGTTGAATTGCATTTATTGAATTTAGCTGTTAATTAAGTTGATTAATTGCGTATTAATTTGCTGTTAGGAATTTTGTTTGCATATGAAATGCTAGTTAACAGTTATATAAATTATCTCTAAATATAAATGGTTAGATTAATAGTTGAAATTTAATTTGAATAAACTGACAGTTATTACCCGTTGCATATTATCGAACTAATATTGTTATTGATTGATATGGATTGATATTGATTGATGGTTGAAATTGGGTGATGGATGTGTTGTTGAATGGATGATTTATGTGGATATCATTAACTGCCAGTTAGCATGCATTTTACATTTTCGGGATTGTGGTTTGAAATGATAAAACCGCAAAGTTTTATTTTTAAATTGCGGATTGAAATGATAAATATCCGTATCACTTGACCATAGGATAGAAAATTTTATACAGGCACCGCGGTCTATATATAACTATTTTAATGTGATTTCTATGGTTTGGATTGAATACGGTTTATAAATCTTAAATTTTATATTGTATAAATATTTTATTCCATATTTATATACCTATGAAGTTAAAATTTAGGAATTTAAAAGGTGGATAAATTTCTTTATTGAAATGGAAGAAATTTAGAAAATGGAGTTGGTAAATTTATATCCTATGTTTAAATGTAAAGTTGGAAATTTTAAGATATGATATTTGAAATTGGATTTTCCCAAAATAAATAGAAATGGATATTCTAGTAAAAATTTGAATTGGAAAATTTATATATATATTTTACTAGAAATTGAAGTTTTATTAATTATGGATTTTATGTGAATGGTCAAGATTAATTAATAGAACATTAATTTTTGAAAGGATAAAAATCCAACTTTAGTTGAAATATTAATGCTCAAAAATGGATATAAATATATATAAAATTGAAATGGTTTTGGGACTTGAGGTAATATTTTGGATTTTGGTTTAACTTTAAAAGAAGAAATATTTGGAAAGCCGTGTAATTTATTTCTTTATAAAGCAACAGTAAAGTTAAACCTTTTTAATTCGCATACCGTTGAATATCCAAACCATTTGAGTTTAAAAGTTATGGTTTGAAATTATGGATTTCCAAAAATATTAAGCTTTGAAAATATTCGATTTTCAGATATTATGAAGCTAAAGCCTTTTAATTTTTTGAAAGGAATTATATTTGGAATAAGTGGAAAAATATGGTTTTGGGTTTTGGAATGATATCGTAATATTATGGTTTTGAAATGGATTATATTCTGGTTTTAAAGTATAAACTGTTTTAAATAACCGCGGTGTTATAATAACGATGGGTTGGCAAAGAGACCGGGATCGGATATGGACATACTCTCTGTCGATACCGAAAACCACTTTGACTAACCGTGTACGCGGTGGAGATTCCAGAATGAAGTAGGTTGGTGGCGACGATTCCTGTAAGGTAAATACGTGGACCCGACTCCCGTGAGTTGGCATAAGGTGGCTAAAACAGGAGCGATCGACGGGTTAATGAGGTCATTCCTCTGATCGGACACTCCTCTTCGATATTATACTATGACTTTGGATTGATTCAGTGGCCACTTCTATTTTTTTGATTTGGGGAGTTGTTTCGAGGTGGGCGGTTGCTGCGGCTTCGCGTTACCATCGGCCCGGAAGCGTAATTGGTATATCTACCCTGGCATTGCCTAGTTGTGCCGTGTCACCTACCCTATCGCGCCTTGTACGAGTTTGGTTTTCTCCCGTAGCCCGTGTGGTATCCTCTAGTTGCTTCCCGAGTAGGAGGAGCTATGATATTGGATGGACTACTGGGACTATTACGTGTTAAGGGCTATATGGGTAACCCCTTAACGCTATTAAAAAGTAAGTTTATTTTATAAATAGACACTATTATAATAGCGCAATATACTACATAGTAAATAGTTTAACGGATCCTTAGGAGATGTAAATCCCGAACATCTCTTGAGTTACTGTACTCATATTTATTTCTGTTTATTTAACTCACATAAGATATTCTAGTCTGACTCGGGTGTTTTTGTCTATTCAAATTCGCTCGGGTCAGTCCGAGCATTTCAGGATAGCAGGTTTAGCTTTGGAGGACGAAGACGAAGATTCAGCATTATTTTATATATATAGCATTGCACCACACACTCTCTATATTCCGCTGCATTGTTGTATTGGGATGTGTAACTCTGATGTTCATTGTATAAGCGAAATAACTGTTTTGTAAACTGTTTTGAAATGTATATTTATTATTATATTTTATCCTGCCGCTGTGAGATTCTATTTGTTTTATTCCTGCTCTGTTTTTCTTATTTACCCCATAACAATCCGCCCTTGCGTATGCTTTGAATTGGCACGTGTGTCGGTTTAAAGTGTGCAAAAAGGCGGGAGGTTACACAACTTCAAAAAAATATCCAAATTTATCAAGTACACTTACAGAAATCAAATTACGGGAAATAGACGGAACATAAAGAGTTTGACATAAATCTAACTGATAACCGCTATCTAAAATAAGACGAAAAGTTCCAATAGCTTCAACTGGAGCTTTATCTTTATTCCCCATTAAAATGAAATTCTCACTTGGGTTTGTGGTTTGGATCGTAATGAATCCCTGCATAGAATTCAAAACATGAACGTTAGCAGCAGTATCAATCCACCAAGTAGAAGAAGGTACATTAGTAAGATTTGATTCGAAATGACTTACGAAACCCATTGGGTTACCTTTCTTTTCGAACCATGCTTTGTGCTTAATGCAATCTGCCTGGAAGTGTCCAGGTTTCTTGCAGAATTTGCAGACACCATCCTTCTTTTTCTTCTTGGATGGTTGAGTGGCGTCATCAGATTTGGGTGGTGCTCTTTTATGCTGTGATTTGTTTTTTTTTTGTCAGCTTGTTTTCCAACCCCTTGAGTGAAATAAGCAACTTTAATGCCTTGCGAGCCTTGCCTAGACTCCTCTTGAACCAGTTTGTTAGTCAATTCATTCAGACTCCACTTTTCCGTAATAGTGTTGTAATGAATTTTGAATGGTTAATACTGAGGAGGTAAGCTAGTGAGAATGAATTGGACGAGAAAAGCATCGTCCATAATCAATCCCAAGTTCTTAAGTTTGGCAGCAAGGTTAATCATTTCAATGACATAAGCGCTCATTGAGCGAGAACCATCAAACTTCATGGTTACAAGATCTGCCATAAGTTTCCCAACAAGGGATTTGTCTGCAGTCTTGAACCGATTTTCAATGGATTGCAAACATTCTTTTGCGCTTTCAGTTTGGGGTAGGGAGGTTTTGATGTTGGTATCAATCACCATTCGCATAAACATCATGCTGAGCCTATTAGATCGTTCCCAATCATTATGGAGTTTGTTTTCCTCAGGCGTACTTGTGTCAGTAAGTGGGGCTGGCTTTTCCTTAAGGAGAGCCATGTCCAGTTCAAGTACGCCTAAAGAAAACTCAACTTGCTCTTTCCATTCTGAGTAGTTGGTTCCATTGAGTTTGACGATAGACATAGCGTACGAATTAAGGTTTGAGGGCATTGCAACTGCAGGTATATAAGAAATGTAGGTTTTTTTTATTAGAATAAAACACATGTCATAATAAGAGGTTAGGTTTAGCGCCTCCTGTGGGTAGGCAGTAGAACCATGCTATTGAAAGAATGATAAACATTAATGTTTCATGCGTTATTGTGCAAGCAGAAGCCGCCTGTGGACGGGATTGCATGCAACTGACCAGAGGAAACAAGGAATTTAAGCACGGAAGCGTAAAATAAAACAAGAGATAAACATTAATGTTTTTTTTTTGCATAAACATTTGTCATTCTTTCAAGTAATCCACAGCAAGGATAATTAATGTCTAGTAACTCCAAGTAAATTCCATACATGAATTTAACATATAAATAATTATTTTGCAAATCATATATAGACAATTATCTTGCAAGTTCCAGGTCATGAATTTAATGTCAAACTAGAAAACAATTGTTTTCAATATGTATACTTTCTGAAAAGTATTCGCATACAATAAGTTGTTCCATATTATATAGTAGGTTAAATATTAAAGTAGAAAAATCAACTTTTGCGGAAATATAAACTTTCCAGATCCAGATCTAAGAATACAGTAAATAGAATAATATTGATAATCATGATTACTGTAGCAACTTAAATAATATGAATATTAAACTTGAATCATATTAACATTAATAATCATTATCATTATCATAGTAAAATTACAAACATCATATCAAAGATCTATGGTAGTTTCGTTTTATATATTGATGGATAATCATGAATTCTAAAACCATGCTCTGATACCACATGTAATCTATATCTTGCGAATAACATAAACTCTAAGATCTAGAATTACATGATTATCACATATGTAAAGAATTAATAAAACATACCTCCAGACATATTGTATACGAATCAGCAATGGATGTTGTCGAATGCTGTTTCAATTGAGAAAGAAAATGGTTTCTCTCTCTTTTCCTATATGTTTCTTTATGTGTTTTCTGTATATCCTTTGTGATGGGCAAAGGTTAATATTTATAGGTAGAGAGAGGACCAAATTTCCAGATTTGTAGACTTAATATTGATCGTCCATCAAGATCAAGATAAGAGAAATTAACGCTCTAGATTGTAACCGTTTTATTTATTTAGCATATTAATAGGAAAAACCTTTTAGATTCTATTGACCACATAATGAGAAGGAAACGTTTGAGAAAAGAAACGGTCCATTAATGTACTACATAAATTTTCTTACAAAACGATCAAATTTCCTTACACATTTGTTTTTAGGAATAATATTCCATTTGGTTCTTTTAATACATCAAGTTTCTAGAATTCTTACTTTCTCTTTAAGTCGGTTTTAAAACTATCGACGGTAATTGATATATAGTAATTTTTAAATTTTAAAATTGGAATCAAATCAGAAAAAGAATTGAAATAAAAGGAATTAATTCTCTATTTATCTTGAATTCAAATTAGAAATAGTGAATATATTTGTTTGCATTTGCTTTTAGTTGCATATAACAATAAATGTATATTCATTCTAAAGTTAACCCAAATTCTACATTTATTAGTATGTGAAATTTTTACATCCGTAACTATTTACAAACCAAAAAGAAAGTTATATCATAATTTCTTTCCATTTATTGTATTGGTTCATACTGAATTTGTTATTTAATCTATAAACTTATACTGTACGCAAGCTTTAAAAGAAAGAATGTCAACTAGTAAAATCATAAATTATGTATACCTTCGATTTTAAGAATAATTTTATATTCGGTTCTTTTAATCCATAGATTTCTAAATTTCTTGCTTTCTACTTTTAGCAAATTTTGGAACTACCAAAAAATAGTTTTTTAGCTTTCTAAAATGCATGTGTATTTATTAGAGTATAATGCCCTAAGCTATTGTTGTTTAATTTGAAACTTTACCTGCATGTTTGTTTTTAGTTGGTTATTAATATTAATGACGACTTCCGTCTTTATATTCAATTAATTCTCAAATTGATGGTAACCAATTCATTTAACTAGCATTAAAGAGAATTGGACAAAAATTAATGTTTAATCAATTTTCTAATTCAGCCTGGAATGAAATATAGCATTAAATTTTATATTCCAAACAATATTCTAATTAATTTCCGCTTAGATTCATTCTCATGGTTTTTTTTCTTATATCTATATATTGGAATCAAGTAGATACGAATCATTTTTAACAACTAATCATCATCGGTTTTAATCATTGTTTATAAATTTAAAATTTCTATGTCAAAGATGCTTCTTGGTTAAAATGCACCGATGTCAAATACGATGATCCTTTGTATTTTAAAACTATTAGAAAATATGTTTAAAAATCATATATTTGTTAAAGAATGTGTAACTTAGTTAATTTGAAATTTTGATAATATGAAGAAAAAATTGGTTTCATCAACAGCTTATAGTATAGCAGGGTGACATGATTCAAATTTTACTTTGCAAAATTGTGAAAAATATGACCCTCATTATGACTATTTTCTTAATGAGTTAAACACTATACATGGTTGGAACTATATTTTCTTTCGATAGTTGGGTTAAAGTACTATACTTGCAAATATATAATATGCAACAAAAAGAATTTGCTCACAAGTTTATTCATACAAGTCCATGTTTATTCATACAAGTCCAGTGGATGTAGCTACATATTATTAATTTTTATAAGAAAACTAAATTCAAATATTAAAGATCATATCAACTAATATTAATCATAAAAAATAAAATGAATTAATATGAATTTTAACCAATTAATTGTGATCAATTATATTTGATACGAATTTAAACTAATAGAGAACTGACTGCAATTAATTCTCTTTGATTGAAACTACATTTAACCAAAAATTCAATAACATATTAATTCTCTTTAATGCAAATCAATTAGAGACTTGATTTGTAATCAATAAATTCATCTTAATTTATCCTTTATATCAACACCATCTCCAAACCAGTGTGAATTCCAATTCTATGAGAGAATACGTAATGTGAATTGTTTTATAATTTTAATAAATGTTTTTACCGTAGAGAAATAGTAAGTAGAAACACACCTTCCATTCTTTATAAATGCATTTCTTTCCTTTCACACATTTAGCAAAGGAATAAATAAATGAGAAAATATTAATAGATAGTTTTCAAAAAACAACTAAAAATTGTTAGGGCAACACTTGTTTATGCTTTTAAAGGCAACATTATATTTTATGTATTTTTATACACCAGAAATAAAATATTGTATATTCTATTTATTTTTTCAACAAGAAACAAATTTTATTAACGATCACCAAAAGCTGTCAACATGCCTGACAGGTAACTCAAAAGCGAAAAAGAACAACAAACCGAACGAAAAACACCATTACAAAAAAGAAAAAAGGCAAAAGGCCCCCATAGGCAGGCGAATCAGAACGGACGACTGCTGCAAGAAACAGACACGGAACATGGTTGATGAGCTCAGGAAAAACCACCGCCCATCAAACATCGTCATCGAGCTCCGGCAATGCCAACGCCCAATGACGATGTCGGATGACAACCGTGCAATACAACAGCAAGAAATATTAGTGTTTCATTTGTACTGAATATTGTATATTCTATACACAATAAAACACGATTATAATCATTTTTTAACATGCATAACATGCAAATTGGGTTTACATATATGTGTGTGTATTGTGCTGATGTTTGGTTGTACAAACAAAAAATATTACCCATATTTGTACTGAATTGACACTCCTAATCGTTAATGAAATGCCAATTAAAGTATATTTTGTGTATCCACAAGTATTTTGTTTAATGGTTATATTAATTTACTTTTAATTATGTATTATCATATTATTTCGGTTATTATGTTGGCATGAACATTTGAAGTAAAGGGAAATATTATTTGGCTATTCCAAAAATTTGACTATATAACGTGTATATTACGTATGATTCTCATGTCATATTACGCTATATGTATTAGTGTTTCATTAATTAATCATGTCAAATGTTATAACGTACATATTACATATAATTCTCATGTCATATTATGTTATATATGTTATATATAATAGAAAATATGATGTTTCATAAATTAATGATGTGAAATGTCCTAAAGCGTAATAATGCAAATTTATAATAAGGTTTCCTTGAATCAAATTTAATCACAATTAAATTTGATTCAAGGAAACCTTATTATAAATTTGCATTATTACGCTTTAGGACATTTCACATCATTAATTTATGTCACATCACAATTGTCCGCGGGTGCGGCACAGTGGAAAGGAGGCTTGGGTTCTGGTATAAAGACCCAGGTTCGATTCCTACCATGCGCTTCCCTATCCTATATAAATTTACCCGGAGGTATAGGGGCTTGGATCAGCGGACGGCTTTACCATACCCTCCTCAGGAGTTTACCGGTCCGCCGGGTTCTCCTGGGTATTCAAAAAAAAAAAAAAAAAATTTAATCACAATTTCATTTTGAACACAATGTCTCTATTCCAGGTTTAGAACGGTATTATCAAACTAAATTGCATATATATTTATTCTTATATGTTAAACAAATGATAAAATTATGTTGAACTTATATTGTTTGCATTTTAAAATTAATTAATAAACATGTTTAGTAATGTAATGGCTACTAAGTTAGAAACAACAAATAATCAATTAATTGATTATTTTATAAAGTTGTTGCACTTTAAAATGTTAATTATATTTTATATACATCGAGATTAGTAAACATATTTATTAAAAAAAGATTTGTTGGTAGTGTTCAAGAAAAAACTTCTCTAGAAAAGTACAATTTGTAAACATATATACATGTACATACATACATACATACATATATCAAGCATTTAAGTTAAATGGTGAAATCTACATACATAGCATGGGTTTGCAGTAGCTTTATAGATACTGTAATAAAAACTGTTTATTGTGTTTGATGTACTACTTATTTTGATGTAAAAAAATTGTTTCTAGATATATATTTTGCTACCTTATTCTAATCTATTATATTTGAATAAAAACTTTATTTTGATCTTTTTTTGGATAAATTTTGGTATAACGTTTTTGTTGTTTGATTAACTCTTATTTAATCTTAGTTATGATCTGGGATGAAATAGGAGGTAACCGTTGAGGTGATATGTGACACGCTATATGATTTAGATATTAATTAATTGATCATATTCAATAATTGATAATTAATTGATTCGATTACTTATGGAAAGTATCAGGCTTTGATTTCAGTAGAGACTTGATTTGTATTTTAATTAATGGTTTAAACCTTTGGAGTTATTTTAGGAATGAGAACACACCATATATAATTTAATTATATGATTTGATTTTGTAAGAGATCATTTTGGGAAATATCTCTCATATTCTTTAGCGTCATTACAAATAAGAGCCTAAATAGTTGGCTATCCAAGGAGAGTTATTGCTTTACGGTTTGAAATTGAGATTGCTTCTCAATCTTAGGTTAGCTATGTAATCTTTTGGTAAAATTAATAAACTTGATTTGGACGAATCAATTGTTTTTTATATTTTCTTCAATTTTTTTCTCTTAAATTTAATTGTGCAAAAATTATTGAGATGATCTAACAGTTGTATCAGAGCTAACTACAAAAAAAACTTAAGAGTGATGTTTTTGTTGGTGGAGAAATATGTACTGAAAAATTGAATGGGGGGAATAGGATAAATTAAAAGGTGAGGGTGAAAGTTTACTTGTATCTCAGTAATCCTCATCGATCATTGAAGAACAAAGGGGAAAGATACAAAACTATGACGCAAGAGAAATAAAAGATAATGGACTGAAAAGTTGCAGGGGCTATTACATTCATCTAGCGAATACAGTGTTTCATATTGTTACCAATGAAACATCAAGTTATGATATCTACAAGAGATTGGAGGGGGAATATGCAAAGAACTCACCAAAAAAAAAAGCCTCTCCTAAGGAGGTTGGTAAACTTGGAGCTCAAGGAAAGTGATTTGGTTATGGAATATCTCGATAATTTTCAGTCTATGGTAAATCTATTGGTAGGCGTACACTATATGGTTGATGATGAAAGACAACCCAAATGTTGATGAGTTCATTACCAAAAAGTTGAGAAACGTTGGTGATTCCGTTGAATAACTTAAATTATGATGAAGTTGTTTCTATATATTCGATGGTTAGTAGTTTGTTTAATGAAGAGACATGGAGAATGAACAAAATAAATGGAATGGCTAAGGAAGAAAGGGTAGCAATCGTATTAAAGAGGTAAACGCTGCAAGGAGAGAGATGCAATCAAATATAAAAATGATGCCATGTTCTATTATTATGAAAAACAACTTTGTAGTAAGCAAAAAAGGGATAAAAAGATATGAAAGCTTTGTAAGCGAAAAATGAGCAAGAGCAAAAATGACAAAGAAGAGGTAAATTCTGGTGTTTAATGATAATGCACTAAGTTTTGATAAATAGAAAACAACGAATGAGTGCTTGATTCAGCAACATGTTTTCATATAAGAAACAAAAATGAAGCATTCGTCGATTATAAGGAGCAAAGAGAACGAAGGTGGAGTCAGCGGTCGAGATTTGAAGGTGAATGACATAGGTTTAGTTATGGTGAGAATGTTTGATGAAAGAATAATAAGTCATTGAATTAAAAATTAATAAAAAATTGTTCCCGTTAGGCAACTGGAAGAGAATGATGCAATTTTCAACTCGAGTTAGAATTACAGTAGTGTGAAAGACAAATAAGGAGGTGTTGAGCATAAAATGTGAAAGCAACAGTTTGTATAAATTGTTTGGAAACAAAGTGAAAAACATTTGGAGTTCCAAATTAGATTTGAAGAGAACAATTTACCTGAATAATGTAGAGCCTATAAAGGACCACTAAAACCGGCTTGGAGGGATTTGTGGTATTATAAACATTTTCGATTTAAGCATAATTATGTGGTTTGGAGGTTGGTTAAGTTTGTTTCTGAACAAAGGGGGAGCTCATGAAGAATATTGTATCGAGTTGGAATATTGAAGATATGTGACACAATATTTGATTTACGTATTAATTAATTAACTGATACGATAATTGGTTGATTAATTGATTGATTATGGATAATGTTATGGTTTGATTTTAAGAATGATTTAGTTTGTATTTTTAGTGAGTGGCTAAATTTTTAGTCATATATGTATTTAAGAGTTTTAAATCTTATCATTTCGCTTGAGACCCCTTGAGATACCTTTCTTGTAACGACCGGAATTTTGGACAATATAAATTTAATAATCTGGATTTAAATTTATATTGAATTGATAAATTTTGTTAATAAATTTGATATTGATTT
This sequence comes from Allium cepa, assembly GCA_030765085.1. Taxonomy (NCBI): domain Eukaryota; kingdom Viridiplantae; phylum Streptophyta; class Magnoliopsida; order Asparagales; family Amaryllidaceae; genus Allium; species Allium cepa. Next base: position 1,055,103,179 of record CM060935.1, on the reverse strand, counting down.
GATAATCTTCTTTATTTAAATATTTAATTTGTGAAATTATTTTATTGAGTTAATAAATTGTTTTCTATTTAATAATGTATGTATATATTTTAAATAGATAAGTTGTTTTTAGTTAAATTAGTATGGTATAATTTTTATATGTTTTGAAAATAGAAATGGTGATTTATTTGGATTTAAGCTTTTCAAAAATATTTAATTAAATACTATATGATTTTAAATATGAGATAAATGTTTTAATTAGTTTAAAATTCATTTTTAATTCAAGTTTATATATTAAAATATGTTACAAACGCTTTTATAAATTTGTTTTAAAAGTTCTTTTCAAATGATTAAATTGTATATTATTTTATTTATAATAATAATACTTTGCTTATTTCTTTAGAGAATTATTTATATTCATAATTATGTATAAGAATTAATTAACTAGGCTTAATACTTATTTAACTCTAATTAAACATATTTATTAATCATAAAGACATGTGTATGTATATTAAAGCTTAAACTAACATGTGTAAACTTATCACATTTTAAAAAGACAAGTGTCAATGTTATTTTAAATTTTCTTTTATTTCATTTAAATCTGAAAATACATTCATATCATTTTGCTTTTCATTCATATTCACTTTTATTCATTCCTAAATAAAAAGAAGACCAAATCTCATTCTCATCCATATTCAAGTCTGCATTCTACTTTCCTCTCTGTAATCTGCATTTCTTTGAATCTGCAACCATGAAAATCTCATTTCCAATCAAGCCTGTAGCTCCTCTTTTCAAACCCAAAATACAAAACCTGCACTGTAACAGCCCTAGTTTTAGATATTTATTTTATTATTAATTATTTAGTTTCAAAGTATATTTTATATAAATTGTGTCTAAAGATATAGTTTAATTATTTAATTTGAAGATATATTTTATAAAATTGCATATGTCAATAAAATCTAATAATAACTGTGAAATTTTAAGCTAAGTTAAACAGTTGAATTTCGCGTTCAAAAGACGCGTCAATTATAGGGTATAAGTGACGTAATAAAACGTGTGTTTTTAAAATGTTATTTTTATAAAAAAATTTTTTTTTTTTTTTTTTTTTTTTGATGTTTTAGACTGCGTCTGTTTAGCGTAGTGTAAAAATCATGTTTTCGTAAAATTTTGGAGAAAAATATCAGTCAGAGATTTTATAACAAACGTTACGTTGCATTAACTGACAGTCTGATTTTAAATAAATTTGTATACGTTTTTCTAAGCTTTGCATAAATTCTTGCCATTCCATTTATTGTTTTCAAACTAAAATCAAATAAATAAAATGAAGTAAAAACTTAACATGGAAGTAACGTGTGAGACAAAAATCCAAGGAGAAATTTGTGCATGCCTAAATTGATACGATACATATCAACTCTTTCGTTCATCCTCTGATGTATACTTACCTTTATTTCTCCCCATATCAACGTATGCCTTAATTAAACCTTTTGTAAATCAAAACTGAATTGAATATGAGTTTGCCTTTCCTTTTCTCAGAAATAAAATCATGCATTGATAACTTCCCTTGTTTATTTCTTCAATCACGTATAAGCATTTATTCAAAGAGAAAACTGAAGCAAATCTCTCGGCCTTCCAGTAAATTCAAAAACTTATAATTTTTGCAAACTGAAAAAAAAAAAAAAAGAACATAAAGTTACGTACAAACTTTATATCCAGGCTTATATCACGCAACTTTTCATTTTGTACGTTTCTTTTTAAAAAGTTTTGCATTAAGTCTGGCCAGTTTGTTTATTAAATCAAACATAGGAGAATCAAAGCATGCTGAAATCACGCATGCATATTTACATATTTTCAAACTTTATATGTTGTGTAACTGCCTAAATCTTATATCACGTAAACATATTTATAACTTTTGTAACTGAAAGCTTTAAATCTCTACAGCTTCCTCTTTTTCCCCTGTGTTTTTGCCTATGATCTAGTATGGTATCTGCGAACGTCCAAATACATTTGTAAACATATTTAATACAAATCAAAATTTATGTAAATATAAATGAATCATCACACACGTATTCATATTTATATATATAAAACTGATACTTTAAACCATTTAAGCTGCTTGCCCTTTTCTCCCCATTTGTCCATTTGATTCCGCCTCAAACAAATCCTTTTATCTGCAAATCATCAATCTAAAATCACGCCTACATTAAATAGTATAAGATTTTGAAATCAAAGCTTCTCATAAAAATTGCAGTTATCGCATGCATTAAATCTAGATTTCAATTGGCAGTTTTAAATCACGCATTCATACTTAACCTTGCCTATCTTTTCAACTTCTCAATTCCCATGTATATCTCTCTATTTCATCTTTATTATGCAATAAATAAATAAATAAATAAATAAATAAAATTTTCCGTTCCTAATCACACATATATACAAATCCAAGAGCACGGGGAAATTTTAAGTAACGCTCGTAATTTTGTTGTTTATTTTCCTCCACTAATCACGCAAGCTTTGTTTATATAAAGTAACGTGCATATCAACTCCTTTCTCCCATCTTCAATTTTCCAGTCACGCAAACCATTTCGTCCAAAATCAGTGCATGTTTTAAATTCCATCAGCATTTATTTCTCCATAATCAAGCTGCCTCATCTTTTGCCTTTAATCACGCAGACTTGAAGGAATTCACAATGAAAAAAAAGGCTGATACGTTATTCGCAAGCCTTGCCTATATATATCTTTCATTCCTCTACATCTCTTTTATTCTGCCTTTCTTCCTCTATAGCCATCAGGTATATTTTCTTTTCTTCTTCAGTCTTTTTGTTTTTCCTTTCCTTCCAGTTTCTTTTTTTTCTTTTCACCCTTGTTTGCTCGGCCATTTCTCCCACCATGTGCCAGTAGGAATATAGATGCTAGCTTGAGTCTGCGTAGGTCTTAGAACTGTGTAATCTCTTGGAAAGGCATGTGTTTTGTGAAGGTTAGAAGATTTTATCTATACATTTTAAGGGATTGTCTGTTTTGAATTTGGAGAGGAGTAATGCCCATAATTATTTTGGTGATTGAAGATCTGTGATTAGTAGTCTAGGCAGGTCATATAAAAAGAAAAGAATTATATATAGAAAAACAGGGCAGTGAATATTTTCAGAGGGGAAGTCCTTGTTTTGTTTATCTATCATAATACTGGTTAGCATGAGTGTAAGTGAGTTGCCTGTTTTAGTTTATAATTTGGAGATTGTGGAAACCATTTGTGAAAAGATGAAGGGGTAGGATGTACATGTTGTATCTCTGTGTATATGTTGGTGTCAGTACTCGTATGCATCAGTGGAATTTGCAGTAGAAAGTAAATATAAATAGTAGGTAGGCAAGAAAAACATGCAGGTAGGTTTCAGTAGATGATTCTTTATGTGTACTTGAGGTATCAATAGGAGTTGGACATGTTGAAAGAAGAATACATAAAAAGGCTTCAGTGTTGGTCAAGTAGAAGTGGCCTCAGTTTCGTTCGAAGCAATTATATGATTCCCGAAGAAATTCCCAGATTGTCTCGAAGCAGAGGCGTTCTTGACTCGAAGTATGGCATGAAATTACTCGAAGCATATAAGGAGGTGACTCGAAGAAATTTGTAGCAGTCACGAAGCAGTGGTTTGCCTGTACAGATGCCTGGGAAGTTATATTTAAGAAAATTTATATTGTCTAGAAATGTTTTAAAGTTAAGTTTAAAACTTAAAATGAAACTGAAATGCTTCAGATCTGCCTGGGAAGTTTTGAATCTAAGGAAATCTATCTGTAAAGTGATGTTTTAGAACTAAACCTAAAACGTAAGATTAAAACTGAATACAAGAGTTAAATATATGAATGAAGTAAGATATATATGGATGAAGTATGTGGTATTGTATGGGTTGGTTTGAGCGTGCATATACACGTATCAGTTGATCGGCCTGGGAAGTGTACTGGAAAATTTGAAATGTGGAGTTCGAACATCTTGGTATATAAAGCCACTTTGACATGTTTTGATGCCACGATGCATGCTTAGCCATGCTGTATTGATGAAGAGGATACCCTGTGACAGTTCGAGCCTGGAAAGGAAAAAGAGATGAAACCAATTTTGCAAGTATATAGGTTAAACTGGAATTTTAGTAAATAAGAGAAAAGAAAACTGGGGAGGTAGGCTGCACATATATGTGCAATGTGCATGAGAAAACTAGGCAGTGGAGTGATGCACGTGCGTGCACGTATCCGTGTCACCGTACATGGAGAAAGAAAAATTTATGTGTACGGGTGTTCGTAGTTAACATCTTGCCGTAATTGTTTAGGGAAAATTTTCGTCGTAAATTTTGTGTGTTAGCACGGGGCACATATTTTGGGTATATTTAGGTCACATTATACGGTGGAGTGGTCGAGCAAGTCAAAACAATTTCCGTTCTATTTTAATCCTTTCTTGACCATACATTCTAAAGTCGCGTTTCAAAATATTTGAATTTGTTCTAGATTTGAATCTAGGCGACATCAGAAGAAATTTGATCGTTATTTTCTGTCGGTCTTTACCGGTGAATCGTCGTTTTGAATTCAAATTTTCTGCAACTTTCAGGTGAGTATTTCTCACCAGACATACGTATTTATATTTCGTAAATTATTGCAAGTGTATGTGTAAAATTTTATGTCACTATTATCTGTCTGTAGTGTAATATAAAATGATGAACCCCATTTAAATTGACACCTCATCAGTTATTATCTGTTGTATTATATCTGCAGTTATATTATGTTATTGTTTATTTACTGCTTAAATCACACTGCAAGTTCCCTGTTATACGTAGATTGTTATGGGCTGAAATGATAGGCCTAAATGATTATTATTGTTAAATTATGCTGTTAACTGTTAAACTGTTAAACTTGGGATTGCGGGTTTGAAATGATAGGACCCGGGATATTTGTAAACTACGGATTGAAATGATATAAATCCGTACCACTTGACCTAGGCTAGAAAACTATATACAGGCCCGTGGTCCTTATAATATTTTCTGAAATATTTATAATTATTTTGGAAGTTAAATATTTGATTTATATCTTTAAAGGAATTTATATTGATTTTTAATAAGTTATAAATAAAGAAATAAATAAATATTTGAATAAATTTATGGAATATAACTTATTTGGTAAATCGGGATTTTGAAAGAATAAGATTTCAGTTAATAAATGAATAAATAAATAGGTTATATTTGGAAATATTTATCAAGTTAAACAATCTATTACAGCATTTAAATGCTGTCTTTTGAAATTTGACTAGTTTTACCCATAACTTTAGGTAGCATTTCCTAAGTGCTATGGAATCTAGAATTTGATTGCTCTAAAATTTATGGAATTTGATAAATTTTATTTTACCTTAAGTTTTGGAAAAACTTAAGACATAATATTTATAACTGTATTTTCCTAAATAAATTAAAGATAAATATTCTGGTATTAAGTAAATTTTGGGAAAAATTTAATGGTTAAAATTTGGAGTTTTATTTATGGAAATTATGGGAATATTCAAGACTAAAAATATAAAACATTGATTTGTGAAAGAATAAAACCCAAACTAAGTTTTGAATAGTAAATACTCCAATTGGATATATATAAAAATTGAAATGGTTTTGGGAACATAAAGGGATATTTAAATTATGGTTAAACTTTAAATAAAGAAATATATTTGTGAAGCTATGTAAATTATCTTCTTTACAAAGTAACCATAAAGTTAACCTATTTATATATATACCGTTGAATGTCCAAACCATTGTGTTTGGGAGTTATGGATTTAAGTAAAGTTTCCAAAACATTATCCTTTGAAGATATAATTCAAATATTTGGTCTCCAGATATTATAAACAGTATGGTTTTGGAAAGAATTATATTTGAATATAACGATATCCTATTGTTTTGGGTTTTAAAATGATATCGTATCTATAGTTTTGAAATGGAAATGTTTATTCTGATTTAAAGTATAAACTGTTTTTAAATAACCACGGGTTATAATAACGAAGGGTTGGCAAAGAGACCGGGATCGGATATGGACATACTCTCTGTCGATACCGAAAACCACTTTGACTAACCGTGTACGCGGTGGAGATTCCAGAATGAAGTAGGTTGGTGGTGACGGTTTCTTGAAAGGTATATACGTGGACCTGACTCCCGTGAGTTGGCATAAGGTGGCTAAAACAGGAGCGATTCTCGGATTAATGAGGTAGCTCCTTTGATCGAACGCACTTCTTCGTATACCATTCTATTGCTTATGTGATTGTTTGGGTGCACCCTTTGATTTGGGAGTGTTGTTCGAGGTGGGCGGTTGCTGCGGCTTCGCGTTACCACCGGTCCGGATAGCAATTGGTATATCTACCCTGGCATTGCCTAGTTGTGCCGTGTCACCTACCATATCGAGCCTTGTACGAGTTTGGTTTTCTCCCGTAGCCCGTGTGGTATCCTCTAGTTGCTTCCCGAGTAGGAGGAGCTATGATATTGGATGGACTACTGGGACTATTACGTGTTAAGGGCTATATGGGTAACCCCTTAATGCTAAGAAATAAGTATGTTTACTTTATAAATAGACACTATTATAATAGCGCAATATACTACATAGTAAATAGTTTAACGGATCCTTAGAGGATGGGCGGTCCCAGGCATCCTTTGAGTTACTTGCTATATATTACAGTACACTTGATTTAGCTTACATTATATAAGTATGTATGTCCTGACTCGAGTGTTTTGTTTTATTGTACGCTCGGGTCAGCCTGAGTTGCAGCTTCAGTTTCTTCTCCGTAGCTAGGACACTCAATAGATCATTCGTGCTATTGGAAGTTGTTTCAGCCTTTATCCTTTCTGGAATTCAAGACTTTGAAGACTCTCTATCTGTGTATGTTAAAATTTGTATTGAGGATTATAGACAATGTAAGTTCTGTTTTGTAAAGATGTATCAGTGGCTTCATGAACCACTAAATTTTTAATTTCCGCTGCGAGATTCTGATATCTGTGTATGTGATTCTGCGATTTATTTACTGTATATTCCGAGTTTTGCCAAATTTATTCTACAATCTATTATTTTGAACTATTCCAGCTCGACATGTTCTATTATTGTCGAATTCGAATGGTACAAAATAGTGGGTCGTTACAGCTGGTATCAGAGCTTTGGCTCTAGGCAAACTCAGAATATATGGTAAATTTGATTTACAGAATCACCTTCATTTGAGATTGAATCTCTTCCTTTTCGAATTTGGAACATTCCCTGTGGTTCCAAAGTTCACTCGTGTCCCTCACTTTTCATCTACTCAAGATTCTGGAGTATCCCATAACTCCACTTCGGATGATCTTTATAGTGAATTGGCGGTCTCGCCATCGTTCTAATAAAGGGGTGAAACTCCTTTACCATTAGCATTAATTCACCGGAGATTTATATTTATCATCGGTTTATATGCTAGTATCTTTGATTATTCTGAACTCTATCTCTTCGGATCAAATATAGATTTACCCAATCATATCGATCCGACTCTTCAAGTCACGGTTGACCAGATCAAGGTTGTCCGCGATTTATATAGACTTACCCAGTTCCTTATTCTGTTATTTAATCATCGGACCTTCTGATTTTAACTAGCTTGGATTCTATTTGATTTGAGTTCATCAAATTTGAATTTCTATCCTTGTTTTGGAAATTTACTCCTATATTTGAAAGGAAATCTAAAATATATATAAGTATAAATTTTCAGAAATTTTAATATTTAATTTAACTAGTGTCAGGAGATAATAGTTTGATTTTATTTATGGTTTTGTAAACCATGTGTTTGTCTAAATAATTGAATATAAACAATGGTTATAAATTAATTTAGAAACAGAAATGAATATAAAACAAGAACTTGAGAATTCAATTTCTGATGGTTTCAAACTTTGGGATCAAAATTTTAAAAGTATATATTATTTAAAGTATTTTCAAAATAGAAGTTTGTTTCCCAAAGAATTTTAAAAATTTAGTGCTCTTCTCTTTGTCGCTGGAAAATAATTTCGGTGATGACTACAACATCATCGACATTCATTTTCGAGTTTCGAAGTGAAAGACCATTCTGTAGTCTGGCTACAGTATTACCTTGAGATTTTATTTGATTTGAAATTTCTAAAGTATGACTTAATATATATATATATATAGATATATAATTTAAATTTGATTGACATATTATGAATATATACTTATTTATCTGTAAATGGTTTGAGGGGAATCAGAAATTTAATTCTTAAAATTTTATCTTAAGAAATTTCAATAAATGGAAAATAAAATTCTGAATAAGAAATTCCAACTGGAAATAATTAAATTTGGAAGTTTTAGTTGTATAATACTCAATTTCATTTCAATATAACTTACCTTGATTTTCAAAAGTTAAAAATGAATTTGGAAAATATACAATATAAAAAGGATTTTATAACTAAAATTCGAGTGTATAACATTTATTATAACCACTCAAATTTTATTTATAAAATAGGTATTCCAAATAAAGTGTTAGGTTATTTGTTAAATTAAGAATTAAGAAAAATGTTGAACTAATTAGAAATATTATTATATCTGCTGTAGCATATTTTAAGTGCTGCTGTTCTAAAAATAAAATATTATGGAAATTTATAACTGAATAAATGAAGATTATTTTAAAAAGGTGTTATGATTTTAGTAGTATTTCCAAATAATAATCTATAAATTTTAATGACTTTCAAAGTATTATGATTTCAAATTTATTATCTTATCTTGTTTTCCAGACTATCTTAAATGTCCTTGGTTTCCCTATCTTCTACGGATTGGGATGCTATCGCTTATACCAGTCTATTTAGAAATCTCTCTATAGTCTTTAGAAATCTTTGTTACTCCTCAGGATCGGGACATTGTCCCATAGACTGACAGTCGAACTGGAAGGGTAAAACCGACTCTAGAAGATCTTCTTCGTGCTTTAAAATCCGGAACCATCCGTTTAAAATACTTGTTATCTAGCTTATCTTCTTTGTTTCTCTTCTTTCGTTCCTTTTCGAGGACGAAAAGTTCTTAAGTGGGGGAGAGTGTAACAGCCCTAGTTTTAGATATTTATTTTATTATTAATTATTTAGTTTCAAAGTATATTTTATATAAATTGTGTCTAAAGATATAGTTTAATTATTTAATTTGAAGATATATTTTATAAAATTGCATATGTCAATAAAATCTAATAATAACTGTGAAATTTTAAGCTAAGTTAAACAGTTGAATTTCGCGTTCAAAAGACGCGTCAATTGTGACGACCACCCATGACTCCCGCACCAAAACAAGGGAATAGTGCGCTGAAAGGTGTGCAAGGCAACCATGGATGATAGTCAGGGTAAAATAAAATCGCAGAATCTCTATCGTAACTCACAGCGCATGGATAAAATACAATAGAGAAATATATAGTGAAGTCTCATAACAGAAAAATCATCATATAAGCATCACAGAAGTTTTATACAATCATCTCAACAAATCCATACATCAAGACCTCACTACAAACACTCATCAAATACAGCAGCGGATACCCAGTACATATAAGAAAATAATATGCATAGCCTCCTGCTCGTCTTCGTCATCATCAGCGGAAAACTCTAAGCACAACACCTGCCACCTGCTACCTAGTCTGCCCATCCCAAACATGGATGAACAGCCCAAGGTAATAAGAGGAGACATAAAACCTTGAGTCAGACAAAGTCTTAGTGAGCAGTAAATTAACAATCAAACATACCAAAGAGCATAAGGGATAAAAGGAATAGGAACCAAACCATCCCACTCCACCTCTTTCTACAGTGATAGCCCCCAGACACACACTAAGGAGAAGTAAGCATAACATAGCAGATAAGTAAGGTAAAGCAATAATCACTCGAGTCAAGGACGATGTTTTCCAAATACAAACCCCCAAGGCCTAAACCAAGATCAGATAAGCACCCAGAAAACACCGCTCTTGAAGCCGAATGATGATACAACCAAACATCCAAACATCCATGACTCTGGCTATCACTGTTATCATTGCCTTGATTTCACCGTTAGTTGAATGACCGCCTGTCAAGGGCTAATGGTAACCCCGGTTTAGCCATAACTCCGCACGTCATCGTGACCCGTGCCTAAGCCGAACGCATCAGCCCAGAGTACTAGCACGTCATCATGACCCGTGCCTGGAACGTCATCGTGACCCGTTCCAACGTACCCTTGCTTTGAGTATGCTAGAACCTTCAACAACGATGAGATCTTAGCCTCCTAGTCATCCTCCTCGACGACTACTTCCATACTAGCTCAAGCGCCTCTCAAGCTAACCATTATCCACCCCAACCCGGACCGCATCACCGAGTTATAACTTTGCACGTCGTCATGACCCGTGCTTGGAACGTCTTCGTGACCCGTCCCATCACAACATATGTCTTGCCTCATCACATCATAGCAAAGTCTCTCAACTTGGAACGTCATCATGACCCGTCCCATCTCAACACAAGCCTTGCCTCATCATATCATCGCAAAGTCCCAACTCAACCATGCTTTGCCTTCTCGCATCATGGCAAGATCCCACATCCTCGAATCCATCCATATGAGCTTCCACATCCGCTTCATATGCCATTGGCAGCTTTCACCATTCAAGAGCCTTTCCACTTAGCTTTTGAATCATCTTCAACCATCTTGTTCCAAATCAACTACAAGCTAACTTGGAGCAATCAAATCTAACATACATTCAAACATTCAACCATTCAAACAAGATCTATTAAGCAATATCAATTATAATGGCAATTTCGTAATTAAGTGAGCAAAAGTCCAACATACGTGAAATCATGGTTTTTAGCATAGATCTATCAAATCTAAAACATGGGTCTAATACTTGATAAATAACTTTCATAGATAAACATCTTCAAATATGATGGATCTACATGCAGACTTAAGGAAAATGCGAGAAAACGCTAACTTTAACACATAAACATATCACCAATCCACTACACTCCTTTGGGTCCGTGTGAGAGATAACTACCACTCACCAAATCACCAAAACAACCTAAAATGAATCAACTACAGATCTGGACAGCAAGGACTTGGACTTGATCCGGAGAAATTTCACTTGAAACGGTGAAATCTAGCCTCTTCGGATGAAAATCTTCAACTTTGGCTCTTGATCTTTGATCTTGATCTTCGATCTTGGATGGATGTTAGAATTAGATTGGAATGGAGAAAAGAAGATGAAGAAATGTTGTAGTCGAGTCTTCAAAATGGCAGCACTTCGTCGCTTCAAAAAACCGGTGCCAAAAAGTGAGCCAAACCCCTCTATTTATAGGCTGGAAACCCCTTAGGTCGTCGCCCCTTAGGTCGTCCCCGACCTAACTATGAGTCGTTGCCGACTCATCAGCCCCTACGACCTACGACCTAACCAACACAACATACAACCAAGGCCGACTTACGACTTAACCCAGACGCGACCTAAAACACAGGCCGACCTAACGACTCAACGTACTGCCGACCCAACTGTCACACGACTCAACACACTGCCGCATTTCCTAAGTCCTAGGTCGCCTGACGACTTAACTAGCATGCCGACCTACGACCTAAGACCCTGCCGACTCAACTCCTTGCTGACCTAACACAACGACTTACGACTCAACAATGCTGACCTAACTCCTGCCCAAGCTATCTATAAGTCGCTAACGACTCAAGTCCTGCCGACTTAATACACAGCATCCCTAACACTAAGTCGCTCACGCGACTCAACTTGCCCAGCGGCCTAACACTCCCTTAAGTCGTTCAACGACCTAACTTTTCTTAGGTCGTTGACATACTTAACTCGCCAACAACTGACTCACTAACACGTAGGTCGCTGACTCGTTAACTCTTAGGTCGCTTACTAGACTCCCCAACGACCTAACATCCAAACGACCTATCCCCTTAAGTCGGCTACCTCCATGACTCGTTCGCATGACCTAGGCTCCTACCGACTCAATCATCACATGACCTAAGACGTTAAGTCGGTCACGACTCAATCCCTAACGACCTAGGCTACCAAACGACTTAAGCACTAAGTCGTTGACTAACTTAACTCGTAAATTCGACCTAAGCACCATACGAGTTAACTTCCACACAACTTATCAACACTAACGACCTATAAATTCTACAATCTATCGACACGTAAAATACGGGTCGTTACATTCTCTCCCCCTTAGGAATTTCGCCCTCGAAATTCCAAGCAATCAACAGAAATCAAAGATATTCCGCATGCCTACCATCCATAGCAATCAACAGATCATGCATCCAATTCTAACCTAGCATGCAGAATTCTAAGACTTAGAACAAGCTACAAATTCATGAGATGTCACGACACTTTAGGGCCATACCTCGAAGAGTCCGGGATGAGCTGCCTTCATCCTCTCTTCCTCCTCCCATGTACAGTCGTTAACATCATCACTCCATTGTACCTTGAGCAACGTAATCGTCTTCCTCCTAAGCTGTTTCGTATCGGTTTCAACAATACGAAGCGGCTTACGAGGTCTCGAAACAACAGGATCAACCTCCAAGTCTTCACAGCTATCAGCAAAAACCACCGTAGTTGGGTCGTGCACATACTTCCGTAGATAGGATACATGAAAAACATTGTGCACACCCACCATCTTCTCCGGTAACTCCAATCTATAAGCGAGTTTTCCAATTCGCTTGATAATCGGGAATGGTCCAACAAATCTCGGAGTTAACTTTCCTTTGTTCCCGAATCTAATAACATTCTTCAATGGAGAAATCTTCACAAAAACCCTATCACCCACGTCGAATTCCAAATCCTTTCGACGATTATCTGCATAACTTTTCTGACGATCTTGGGCTGCCTTCATTCGTTGCCGAATGATCTCTATACAATCTGAAGTCTGTCGAATCATCTCTGGCCCAAGTATCAGCTTTTCTCCGGTTTCCAACCAACATGTCGGAGAGTTACACGGTCTTCCATATAATGCCTCATATGGTGCCATACCGATACTCGACTGATAACTGTTATTATAAGCAAACTCCACCAAATGAAGGTGATCTTCCCATGATCCTCCGAAGTCCAAAACACATGCTCTAAGAAGATCTTCCAAAACTCGGTTGACTCTCTCAGTCTGACCATCTGTTTGAGGGTGATAAGCTGTACTCAAACACAACTCGGTTCCCAAAACTTCCTGGAAGCTCTTCCAAAATCTACTAGTGAACAATGGGTCTCGATCGCTCACTATACTCTTCGGAACACCATGGAAACGAACTATCCACTTAACATACAACTCAGCCAACTTCGATGCAGTCCTAGTCGATCGAACAGGAATGAATCTTGCACTCTTGGTCAAACGATCTACGATGACCCAAATCCCTTCATTTCCCGCTCTTGTCCTAGGTAGACCATCGATAAAATCCATCGACACCTGCTCCCACTTCCATGTAGGAACCTCTAATGGCTGAAGCAATCCACTGGGCTTCTTCTGCTCAGCTTTCACCAACTGGCAATTCATACACTTGGAAATAAAATTTCCAACATCCTTCTTCATACCTTCCCAGTAGTAGGTTCTCTTCATATCCCGATACATCTTATTTCCACCTGGATGAATTGTCAACTTCGAGTGATGACTCTCCCTCAGAACTTCATCTCTCAATCCATCTACATCGGGAACAACTAGTCGCCCTTGCTTTCGAAGCCAACCCTCTCGATCGACTTCAAATCCTTTATTCTTCTCTGGGTCCAATCCAGATTCCAAATCTCGGATAACCTTGACAAGCTTATCGTCTTGCTTTTGACCCTCGCCAATTCTTTCCACAAGAGTAGGCCTTATTGATAAGTTTGCCAACATCTCAGGTTCCAATTCGCATCTAGGCCTGAAATCAAATCCAGCCAAATACTCAAGACTCTTCCATTCCGAAAACATGGCTCCCAATCCTGCATGTCTTCGACTTAACGCATCAGCCACTGCGTTACCTTTCCCTGGAGTATAGGCTATACCAAAATCATACGATGCTAAGAACTCTAGCCACCTTTGCTGTCGAAGATTCAAATCCTTTTGGGAAAACAGATACTTCAACGACTTATGATCTGTAAACAGCTCGAATCTAACTCCCAATAGATAGTGTCTCCACATCTTCAAAGCAAACACAATCGCCGCTAACTCCAAATCATGAGTCGGATAATTCCTTTCATGCGGCTTTAGTTGTCGACTAGCATACGCAACAACTTTATGCTTCTGCATTAGCACCGCTCCTAGTCCAGTGCCACATGCATCGGTGTAAACCACCATCTCATCATTCCCACTTGGAATAGTCAAAACAGGAGCACTTGTCAGTCGCTCTTTCAGGATTATGAAAGCTTGTTCACACTTATCATTCCATCTGAACACTTGATTCTTCTTCGTCAATCCTGTCAACGGTGCAGCTATCTTGGAAAAGTCTTTGATAAACCGACGATAATATCCTGCTAATCCAAGAAAACTTCTCACATCAGATGCATTCTTAGGTCTAACCCAATCCTGGATCACTGCCACCTTAGCGGGATCAACCGCTATTCCATTTCCAGAGATAACATGGCCTAAGAACCTCACTTCACTCTTCCAGAAGTGACACTTCGAAAACTTAGCCTTCAGCTGATGTTTCCGTAAGATCCCCAAAACAATCCTCAAGTGTGTCTTGTGCTCTCCCTCAGTTCTGGAATAAATCAGAATATCATCCACGAACACAAGCACGAACCTATTCAACTGATCTCTGAACACTCTATTCATAAGATCCACAAAATATGCTGGTGCGTTAGTCAATCCAAACGGCATTACCAGCCACTCATAAAACCCGGATGGTGTCCTGAAAGCAGTCTTCGGCACACTATCCTTCGCCACTCTCAACTGGTGAAATCCCGTTGCCAAATCCATCTGAGAAAACACCTTAGCCTCGTGAAGCTGATCAAACAAGTCATCTATTCTCGGCAATGGATACTTGTTCTTCTTAGTCACCTTATTCAGCTCACGATAATCCACACACAACCTCAACGATCCATCCGCTTTGGTTGCGAACACAACTGGCGCACCCCATTCGGACACACTTCTCCGAATGAATCCTTTCTGCAAAAGGTCATCAACTTGCACCTTCAGCTCTTGCTGCTCCCTCGGTGCCATCCGCCTAAGAGGCATCACAACAGGTCTGGCTCCCTCAACTAGATCGATACGAAACTCGATCTCCCTATGCGGCGGCAACCCTTTGACTTCCTCAAAGACATTCTCAAACTCATTCACAATAGGCACCGATGACAGTCCATCCCGTGGAACAACTAGCGAATACATGAAGCTCATGAAGACGCCTTCTTCATGCTTACATCGTATCACAACCTTTCGCCCTTCCACATTCCCGACTGTCACCTCAAGCCTCTCACAATCAATCCTAGCCGCATACTTCCTAAGCCAGTCCATACCCAAAATAATTCCGAACCCCGCAAAGTTCAGAACAAAGCAATCACAAACAAACGAGCAATCATGACTCGACACAACTAGACCACGGCATATCATACACAAACATGACGAACCCCCCACTGGATTAGTCACAACCAATGGCCTATCAACAATATCCGGTTTCATACCTAACCGGCTTACCAAATCATCACAAACAAAAGAATGCGACGCTCCAGTATCAAACAACACTCTAACTGGAACACCACAAATAGAAAGAGTACCTTGAACCACCACACTCTTCCCCTTTTCTTCAGCAGTCGGAGCTTTTGAAGACGATGGAACAGCCCCCAAAGCATAGGCTTGCACAACCTGCCTATCTTTCCTCGGTTCTGGACAGTCCTTCTTAATGTGTCCCAGCTTATCACAGTTGTAACACTTCAACTGCACCTTCGGATTCTTGCAATCCCGAGAAAGATGACCCTTCTGACGGCAGTTATAACAAGTCACCTCGCCCTTTGGCTTCTTCTGACCATCCTTTCCCTTCTGTTGCTGCTGCTTCCTCTTCTTATTCCCACTCTGCTGTGGTTTAGATCCTTCCCTGGTTACAGCAACAACAGAACTTTCCCTAGGAAACAAACTCTCATGCCTCAGAGCTTTCTCCACCAGCTTCTCAAATGGATCGTCCAGATGATCCACTAACTGCCTTCCTAGATAAGCATCCAGACCAGTCACAAACTTTTCATTCTTCTGGTAGGGAGAATCAATATATGATCTGGCATACTTAGACAAAGCTTCGAACTCAGAAATATACTCCAGAACAGGCCTTCCGCCTTGTTTGAGCTCCACAAATCTCTTGAACAAAACAGACCTCTGAGCAGTAGAGATGAACTTGGCTTCAAATCTAACTTGGAACTGCTCCCAAGTAATATCCTCTTCTGGTGTATCTATGGTGATAGAATTCCACCAATCAGCAGCTCTTCCCTGAAGCTGTCTCGATGCAAGCTTTCTCTTAGTTGCATCCTCAATCCCTAAGTCACCAAAGATCCTTTTGCAAGCATCAATCCATCTCTGCACCTCAATAGTCGACTCCGTCCCCAAGAAAGCTTTTCCTCCAAGAGAAGTATAATCCTTGCAAAGCTTAGCAAAATCCACCGGTCTTGGAGCTTGAACTTGAACTCCCACATCCACTGATGATCCTGAAGCTGGTATCCTTCTCATGATCGAAGTCATCATCGCTTCGAACATAGTTCCATAATCAACAGCTCCTTCATCAGCACGGCTTTCCCTTGCAGCTGGTCTCCCTCTTCGACTCATCCTTAATATCTGTAATAAGAATGATTAGAACACCTTAAGAAACAACTGCATAAGGAGTTCAAATCCTTCTAGGCTACTATATTATATATAGTAATCATCCATCAAAATACAATTACGTCTCTCATACGTAGTTACGTCAGCGAGCGTTGGCTGAAATCGATTCACCAAAGCTCTGATACCAAATGTGACGACCACCCATGACTCCCGCACCAAAACAAGGGAATAGTGCGCTGAAAGGTGTGCAAGGCAACCATGGATGATAGTCAGGGTAAAATAAAATCGCAGAATCTCTATCGTAACTCACAGCGCATGGATAAAATACAATAGAGAAATATATAGTGAAGTCTCATAACAGAAAAATCATCATATAAGCATCACAGAAGTTTTATACAATCATCTCAACAAATCCATACATCAAGACCTCACTACAAACACTCATCAAATACAGCAGCGGATACCCAGTACATATAAGAAAATAATATGCATAGCCTCCTGCTCGTCTTCGTCATCATCAGCGGAAAACTCTAAGCACAACACCTGCCACCTGCTACCTAGTCTGCCCATCCCAAACATGGATGAACAGCCCAAGGTAATAAGAGGAGACATAAAACCTTGAGTCAGACAAAGTCTTAGTGAGCAGTAAATTAACAATCAAACATACCAAAGAGCATAAGGGATAAAAGGAATAGGAACCAAACCATCCCACTCCACCTCTTTCTACAGTGATAGCCCCCAGACACACACTAAGGAGAAGTAAGCATAACATAGCAGATAAGTAAGGTAAAGCAATAATCACTCGAGTCAAGGACGATGTTTTCCAAATACAAACCCCCAAGGCCTAAACCAAGATCAGATAAGCACCCAGAAAACACCGCTCTTGAAGCCGAATGATGATACAACCAAACATCCAAACATCCATGACTCTGGCTATCACTGTTATCATTGCCTTGATTTCACCGTTAGTTGAATGACCGCCTGTCAAGGGCTAATGGTAACCCCGGTTTAGCCATAACTCCGCACGTCATCGTGACCCGTGCCTAAGCCGAACGCATCAGCCCAGAGTACTAGCACGTCATCATGACCCGTGCCTGGAACGTCATCGTGACCCGTTCCAACGTACCCTTGCTTTGAGTATGCTAGAACCTTCAACAACGATGAGATCTTAGCCTCCTAGTCATCCTCCTCGACGACTACTTCCATACTAGCTCAAGCGCCTCTCAAGCTAACCATTATCCACCCCAACCCGGACCGCATCACCGAGTTATAACTTTGCACGTCGTCATGACCCGTGCTTGGAACGTCTTCGTGACCCGTCCCATCACAACATATGTCTTGCCTCATCACATCATAGCAAAGTCTCTCAACTTGGAACGTCATCATGACCCGTCCCATCTCAACACAAGCCTTGCCTCATCATATCATCGCAAAGTCCCAACTCAACCATGCTTTGCCTTCTCGCATCATGGCAAGATCCCACATCCTCGAATCCATCCATATGAGCTTCCACATCCGCTTCATATGCCATTGGCAGCTTTCACCATTCAAGAGCCTTTCCACTTAGCTTTTGAATCATCTTCAACCATCTTGTTCCAAATCAACTACAAGCTAACTTGGAGCAATCAAATCTAACATACATTCAAACATTCAACCATTCAAACAAGATCTATTAAGCAATATCAATTATAATGGCAATTTCGTAATTAAGTGAGCAAAAGTCCAACATACGTGAAATCATGGTTTTTAGCATAGATCTATCAAATCTAAAACATGGGTCTAATACTTGATAAATAACTTTCATAGATAAACATCTTCAAATATGATGGATCTACATGCAGACTTAAGGAAAATGCGAGAAAACGCTAACTTTAACACATAAACATATCACCAATCCACTACACTCCTTTGGGTCCGTGTGAGAGATAACTACCACTCACCAAATCACCAAAACAACCTAAAATGAATCAACTACAGATCTGGACAGCAAGGACTTGGACTTGATCCGGAGAAATTTCACTTGAAACGGTGAAATCTAGCCTCTTCGGATGAAAATCTTCAACTTTGGCTCTTGATCTTTGATCTTGATCTTCGATCTTGGATGGATGTTAGAATTAGATTGGAATGGAGAAAAGAAGATGAAGAAATGTTGTAGTCGAGTCTTCAAAATGGCAGCACTTCGTCGCTTCAAAAACCGGTGCCAAAAAGTGAGCCAAACCCCTCTATTTATAGGCTGGAAACCCCTTAGGTCGTCGCCCCTTAGGTCGTCCCCGACCTAACTATGAGTCGTTGCCGACTCATCAGCCCCTACGACCTACGACCTAACCAACACAACATACAACCAAGGCCGACTTACGACTTAACCCAGACGCGACCTAAAACACAGGCCGACCTAACGACTCAACGTACTGCCGACCCAACTGTCACACGACTCAACACACTGCCGCATTTCCTAAGTCCTAGGTCGCCTGACGACTTAACTAGCATGCCGACCTACGACCTAAGACCCTGCCGACTCAACTCCTTGCTGACCTAACACAACGACTTACGACTCAACAATGCTGACCTAACTCCTGCCCAAGCTATCTATAAGTCGCTAACGACTCAAGTCCTGCCGACTTAATACACAGCATCCCTAACACTAAGTCGCTCACGCGACTCAACTTGCCCAGCGGCCTAACACTCCCTTAAGTCGTTCAACGACCTAACTTTTCTTAGGTCGTTGACATACTTAACTCGCCAACAACTGACTCACTAACACGTAGGTCGCTGACTCGTTAACTCTTAGGTCGCTTACTAGACTCCCCAACGACCTAACATCCAAACGACCTATCCCCTTAAGTCGGCTACCTCCATGACTCGTTCGCATGACCTAGGCTCCTACCGACTCAATCATCACATGACCTAAGACGTTAAGTCGGTCACGACTCAATCCCTAACGACCTAGGCTACCAAACGACTTAAGCACTAAGTCGTTGACTAACTTAACTCGTAAATTCGACCTAAGCACCATACGAGTTAACTTCCACACAACTTATCAACACTAACGACCTATAAATTCTACAATCTATCGACACGTAAAATACGGGTCGTTACATCAATTATAGGGTATAAGTGACGTAATAAAACGTGTGTTTTTAAAATGTTATTTTTATAAAAAAAAAATTTTTTTTTTTTTTTTTTTTTTTGATGTTTTAGACTGCGTCTGTTTAGCGTAGTGTAAAAATCATGTTTTCGTAAAATTTTGGAGAAAAATATCAGTCAGAGATTTTATAACAAACGTTACGTTGCATTAACTGACAGTCTGATTTTAAATAAATTTGTATACGTTTTTCTAAGCTTTGCATAAATTCTTGCCATTCCATTTATTGTTTTCAAACTAAAATCAAATAAATAAAATGAAGTAAAAACTTAACATGGAAGTAACGTGTGAGACAAAAATCCAAGGAGAAATTTGTGCATGCCTAAATTGATACGATACATATCAACTCTTTCGTTCATCCTCTGATGTATACTTACCTTTATTTCTCCCCATATCAACGTATGCCTTAATTAAACCTTTTGTAAATCAAAACTGAATTGAATATGAGTTTGCCTTTCCTTTTCTCAGAAATAAAATCATGCATTGATAACTTCCCTTGTTTATTTCTTCAATCACGTATAAGCATTTATTCAAAGAGAAAACTGAAGCAAATCTCTCGGCCTTCCAGTAAATTCAAAAACTTATAATTTTTGCAAACTGAAAAAAAAAAAAAAGAACATAAAGTTACGTACAAACTTTATATCCAGGCTTATATCACGCAACTTTTCATTTTGTACGTTTCTTTTTAAAAAGTTTTGCATTAAGTCTGGCCAGTTTGTTTATTAAATCAAACATAGGAGAATCAAAGCATGCTGAAATCACGCATGCATATTTACATATTTTCAAACTTTATATGTTGTGTAACTGCCTAAATCTTATATCACGTAAACATATTTATAACTTTTGTAACTGAAAGCTTTAAATCTCTACAGCTTCCTCTTTTTCCCCTGTGTTTTTGCCTATGATCTAGTATGGTATCTGCGAACGTCCAAATACATTTGTAAACATATTTAATACAAATCAAAATTTATGTAAATATAAATGAATCATCACACACGTATTCATATTTATATATATAAAACTGATACTTTAAACCATTTAAGCTGCTTGCCCTTTTCTCCCCATTTGTCCATTTGATTCCGCCTCAAACAAATCCTTTTATCTGCAAATCATCAATCTAAAATCACGCCTACATTAAATAGTATAAGATTTTGAAATCAAAGCTTCTCATAAAAATTGCAGTTATCGCATGCATTAAATCTAGATTTCAATTGGCAGTTTTAAATCACGCATTCATACTTAACCTTGCCTATCTTTTCAACTTCTCAATTCCCATGTATATCTCTCTATTTCATCTTTATTATGCAATAAATAAATAAATAAATAAATAAATAAAATTTTCCGTTCCTAATCACACATATATACAAATCCAAGAGCACGGGGAAATTTTAAGTAACGCTCGTAATTTTGTTGTTTATTTTCCTCCACTAATCACGCAAGCTTTGTTTATATAAAGTAACGTGCATATCAACTCCTTTCTCCCATCTTCAATTTTCCAGTCACGCAAACCATTTCGTCCAAAATCAGTGCATGTTTTAAATTCCATCAGCATTTATTTCTCCATAATCAAGCTGCCTCATCTTTTGCCTTTAATCACGCAGACTTGAAGGAATTCACAATGAAAAAAAAGGCTGATACGTTATTCGCAAGCCTTGCCTATATATATCTTTCATTCCTCTACATCTCTTTTATTCTGCCTTTCTTCCTCTATAGCCATCAGGTATATTTTCTTTTCTTCTTCAGTCTTTTTGTTTTTCCTTTCCTTCCAGTTTCTTTTTTTTCTTTTCACCCTTGTTTGCTCGGCCATTTCTCCCACCATGTGCCAGTAGGAATATAGATGCTAGCTTGAGTCTGCGTAGGTCTTAGAACTGTGTAATCTCTTGGAAAGGCATGTGTTTTGTGAAGGTTAGAAGATTTTATCTATACATTTTAAGGGATTGTCTGTTTTGAATTTGGAGAGGAGTAATGCCCATAATTATTTTGGTGATTGAAGATCTGTGATTAGTAGTCTAGGCAGGTCATATAAAAAGAAAAGAATTATATATAGAAAAACAGGGCAGTGAATATTTTCAGAGGGGAAGTCCTTGTTTTGTTTATCTATCATAATACTGGTTAGCATGAGTGTAAGTGAGTTGCCTGTTTTAGTTTATAATTTGGAGATTGTGGAAACCATTTGTGAAAAGATGAAGGGGTAGGATGTACATGTTGTATCTCTGTGTATATGTTGGTGTCAGTACTCGTATGCATCAGTGGAATTTGCAGTAGAAAGTAAATATAAATAGTAGGTAGGCAAGAAAAACATGCAGGTAGGTTTCAGTAGATGATTCTTTATGTGTACTTGAGGTATCAATAGGAGTTGGACATGTTGAAAGAAGAATACATAAAAAGGCTTCAGTGTTGGTCAAGTAGAAGTGGCCTCAGTTTCGTTCGAAGCAATTATATGATTCCCGAAGAAATTCCCAGATTGTCTCGAAGCAGAGGCGTTCTTGACTCGAAGTATGGCATGAAATTACTCGAAGCATATAAGGAGGTGACTCGAAGAAATTTGTAGCAGTCACGAAGCAGTGGTTTGCCTGTACAGATGCCTGGGAAGTTATATTTAAGAAAATTTATATTGTCTAGAAATGTTTTAAAGTTAAGTTTAAAACTTAAAATGAAACTGAAATGCTTCAGATCTGCCTGGGAAGTTTTGAATCTAAGGAAATCTATCTGTAAAGTGATGTTTTAGAACTAAACCTAAAACGTAAGATTAAAACTGAATACAAGAGTTAAATATATGAATGAAGTAAGATATATATGGATGAAGTATGTGGTATTGTATGGGTTGGTTTGAGCGTGCATATACACGTATCAGTTGATCGGCCTGGGAAGTGTACTGGAAAATTTGAAATGTGGAGTTCGAACATCTTGGTATATAAAGCCACTTTGACATGTTTTGATGCCACGATGCATGCTTAGCCATGCTGTATTGATGAAGAGGATACCCTGTGACAGTTCGAGCCTGGAAAGGAAAAAGAGATGAAACCAATTTTGCAAGTATATAGGTTAAACTGGAATTTTAGTAAATAAGAGAAAAGAAAACTGGGGAGGTAGGCTGCACATATATGTGCAATGTGCATGAGAAAACTAGGCAGTGGAGTGATGCACGTGCGTGCACGTATCCGTGTCACCGTACATGGAGAAAGAAAAATTTATGTGTACGGGTGTTCGTAGTTAACATCTTGCCGTAATTGTTTAGGGAAAATTTTCGTCGTAAATTTTGTGTGTTAGCACGGGGCACATATTTTGGGTATATTTAGGTCACATTATACGGTGGAGTGGTCGAGCAAGTCAAAACAATTTCCGTTCTATTTTAATCCTTTCTTGACCATACATTCTAAAGTCGCGTTTCAAAATATTTGAATTTGTTCTAGATTTGAATCTAGGCGACATCAGAAGAAATTTGATCGTTATTTTCTGTCGGTCTTTACCGGTGAATCGTCGTTTTGAATTCAAATTTTCTGCAACTTTCAGGTGAGTATTTCTCACCAGACATACGTATTTATATTTCGTAAATTATTGCAAGTGTATGTGTAAAATTTTATGTCACTATTATCTGTCTGTAGTGTAATATAAAATGATGAACCCCATTTAAATTGACACCTCATCAGTTATTATCTGTTGTATTATATCTGCAGTTATATTATGTTATTGTTTATTTACTGCTTAAATCACACTGCAAGTTCCCTGTTATACGTAGATTGTTATGGGCTGAAATGATAGGCCTAAATGATTATTATTGTTAAATTATGCTGTTAACTGTTAAACTGTTAAACTTGGGATTGCGGGTTTGAAATGATAGGACCCGGGATATTTGTAAACTACGGATTGAAATGATATAAATCCGTACCACTTGACCTAGGCTAGAAAACTATATACAGGCCCGTGGTCCTTATAATATTTTCTGAAATATTTATAATTATTTTGGAAGTTAAATATTTGATTTATATCTTTAAAGGAATTTATATTGATTTTTAATAAGTTATAAATAAAGAAATAAATAAATATTTGAATAAATTTATGGAATATAACTTATTTGGTAAATCGGGATTTTGAAAGAATAAGATTTCAGTTAATAAATGAATAAATAAATAGGTTATATTTGGAAATATTTATCAAGTTAAACAATCTATTACAGCATTTAAATGCTGTCTTTTGAAATTTGACTAGTTTTACCCATAACTTTAGGTAGCATTTCCTAAGTGCTATGGAATCTAGAATTTGATTGCTCTAAAATTTATGGAATTTGATAAATTTTATTTTACCTTAAGTTTTGGAAAAACTTAAGACATAATATTTATAACTGTATTTTCCTAAATAAATTAAAGATAAATATTCTGGTATTAAGTAAATTTTGGGAAAAATTTAATGGTTAAAATTTGGAGTTTTATTTATGGAAATTATGGGAATATTCAAGACTAAAAATATAAAACATTGATTTGTGAAAGAATAAAACCCAAACTAAGTTTTGAATAGTAAATACTCCAATTGGATATATATAAAAATTGAAATGGTTTTGGGAACATAAAGGGATATTTAAATTATGGTTAAACTTTAAATAAAGAAATATATTTGTGAAGCTATGTAAATTATCTTCTTTACAAAGTAACCATAAAGTTAACCTATTTATATATATACCGTTGAATGTCCAAACCATTGTGTTTGGGAGTTATGGATTTAAGTAAAGTTTCCAAAACATTATCCTTTGAAGATATAATTCAAATATTTGGTCTCCAGATATTATAAACAGTATGGTTTTGGAAAGAATTATATTTGAATATAACGATATCCTATTGTTTTGGGTTTTAAAATGATATCGTATCTATAGTTTTGAAATGGAAATGTTTATTCTGATTTAAAGTATAAACTGTTTTTAAATAACCACGGGTTATAATAACGAAGGGTTGGCAAAGAGACCGGGATCGGATATGGACATACTCTCTGTCGATACCGAAAACCACTTTGACTAACCGTGTACGCGGTGGAGATTCCAGAATGAAGTAGGTTGGTGGTGACGGTTTCTTGAAAGGTATATACGTGGACCCGACTCCCGTGAGTTGGCATAAGGTGGCTAAAACAGGAGCGATTCTCGGATTAATGAGGTAGCTCCTCTGATCGAACGCACTTCTTCGTATACCATTCTATTGCTTATGTGATTGTTTGGGTGCACCCTTTGATTTGGGAGTGTTGTTCGAGGTGGGCGGTTGCTGCGGCTTCGCGTTACCACCGGTCCGGATAGCAATTGGTATATCTACCCTGGCATTGCCTAGTTGTGCCGTGTCACCTACCATATCGAGCCTTGTACGAGTTTGGTTTTCTCCCGTAGCCCGTGTGGTATCCTCTAGTTGCTTCCCGAGTAGGAGGAGCTATGATATTGGATGGACTACTGGGACTATTACGTGTTAAGGGCTATATGGGTAACCCCTTAATGCTAAGAAATAAGTATGTTTACTTTATAAATAGACACTATTATAATAGCGCAATATACTACATAGTAAATAGTTTAACGGATCCTTAGAGGATGGGCGGTCCCAGGCATCCTTTGAGTTACTTGCTATATATTACAGTACACTTGATTTAGCTTACATTATATAAGTATGTATGTCCTGACTCGAGTGTTTTGTTTTATTGTACGCTCGGGTCAGCCTGAGTTGCAGCTTCAGTTTCTTCTCCGTAGCTAGGACACTCAATAGATCATTCGTGCTATTGGAAGTTGTTTCAGCCTTTATCCTTTCTGGAATTCAAGACTTTGAAGACTCTCTATCTGTGTATGTTAAAATTTGTATTGAGGATTATAGACAATGTAAGTTCTGTTTTGTAAAGATGTATCAGTGGCTTCATGAACCACTAAATTTTTAATTTCCGCTGCGAGATTCTGATATCTGTGTATGTGATTCTGCGATTTATTTACTGTATATTCCGAGTTTTGCCAAATTTATTCTACAATCTATTATTTTGAACTATTCCAGCTCGACATGTTCTATTATTGTCGAATTCGAATGGTACAAAATAGTGGGTCGTTACATGCACAACAATTGGAAGCATGCATGTTAAAACAAGTTAAAGCTCTGCATATCATTTTCAAACAAAGAAGGCCTGCATGCTACAGACTTTAACATGCATTCATGGATCTTCAAAATCTGGTAAATCAAGTGGAAGCCTGCATTACAATTTTAAGCATAAGGTCTGCATTCATGTTTTCAAGACAATTTGGATCTGGAAGCATCATTTTTAAACAAAGGGCCTGCATTTCATAATTTTCAAAACTCTGGAACATGCATCTGGAAGTGTGCTCTGCATGTTGGCATATACAGGTGAGTAACACTTAATTTAAAATAAATTAAGTAGGAATGCATGTTTTTTTATTTGCCGAGCTAAATTTTTGTACATGTTTTTCTACTGCCTGTGCATATATGAATGCAATGCATGTATTGATTCCAAGGTTCTGATTATTATAGTTTGAGTTCAAAACTGATAAATAGTTTTTCTTTCTTGATCTGATGCTATCATGGATTAGCATTTGAATGGAATTGGTTTATATCATGATTAAATAAATTTTAAAGGCTTTATAAGTTGTTTAGTTTTCTGTGATGTCTGAAACATTAAACACTAACTAAATTCTGTATAAATTTGAAAATGTAGATATCATGAATGGGTGTTTCAAGTTTACTAACGGAATCATTTAGTAAATTCAAGAATTTTAAAACTAAAATTAAAATTTATAGTGTTAAAATTAAAATGCAGTGTTAAACTAACTGTATTTTTTTCATTTTGGTCAAGATGAGTTGATCCTTGAAATTTAACCTAGTTGAATTTGTTTCTGGTGATAGTTTATCTATCACCAATCATAGGAAAATTATTGAATTGGTTTGCAATTCAAATTTGAGTTTGAAATTTGGAGACTCTGTGAAGAAGCCTAGTTTACTGGGTTTAGGATGTTTTGGGTGCTGCGGCTTCATAGGTGCATCGAGTTCATTGATCCTGTGGGTAATGGTAAATGGTGTAATGATGGAGTTGTCGCCGGAGTATGGATGTTGATGATGGTCGAGAGGTGGAGAGATTGGTGATGACCGGTTTGAAGGGTGGGGGTTTGGTCTGTTGTGAAGGTTTGTGATGTTGATGGTTGCAGGGATTTTTGCCTCGGGTAGGTCTCGGGTTAATTGGGAAAAAACTTGAAGCAAGAAGGCTATAAACTCGAAGTAGTGGTGGATTGTCTCGAGTCTAGCATTGTTTCAGGCTTTTAATAACAGAGCTGTTCTGTTTTTTGAAAATTTAAAAGTAAAGCTTAAATTAATCTGGAAATTAAACTTAGGATGAAATCTTGAATCTGTAGATGAATTCAAAAAGTTGAATTCTGATGATAGAAATAATTTAAATGCAGAAATGCAAATTTGGGTTGAAAAAAAAAAAGAAACAGGAACTGTTTCAGTTTTATAAGATTTGAATTAAATGCAAACTACAATTTAACTTAGGAGTTTAAAACTAAATTTAACTATGAATTCAAATAAGTTTGAACTCTGTTTATTTTGAAATTATTTAAATTCTGGAAATTTCAAAGTTTGATTTTTTTTAATAAAACAGAAAACTGTTTTCTGTTTTTATATGCAAAGGTAAAGTTTAAAATTTCAAGTGAAATTTATACTGAGTTTATTTTTTAAAAAAAATCTGAGATTTGAATAGGATTCAAATTTGATTATCTGAGATTTGAAAACCAATTATGTTTTTAAATTTAAATTTGATTTTTAACTCACAAGTGTAAATGCATTGTTGTTTTGCATATTGAATTGGAAGGTTAAGTATTAGAATAGGAATTCAAATGAATTCAAATCTGAGCTTTTAAATCTGGATTTAAATTTAAACTTCAGTTTTTAAAACAAAGATTTAAATTTAAAATTGTTTTTAAATTGATTAAAATGATTTGCATTGAATTGAAGGTGTAAATTATAGAAAGAGTTTTAAAGAGTTAAAACTAAAATGAGTTTGGAATTTATATTTCAATTTTGAAATTTTAAAGTAATTTTTAAATTGATTTGAATTTGATTTTAATTGAAATTTAAATCTTTTTGAACTTATAAATTAAGTAGATGTTTCTTTTAAACATATAAGATTGAGTTTTGTTTTAAAATCTTATTTAAGACAAATGTGAGTTTAAAAGTTTAAAAGAAATGTTAAATGAAATTTAAAGTAAATTTAAAAACATTTTGTTTTTAAATGTTTGATTAAATAAGAAATGTTTATCTAAGATAAATAAAGGTTTAATGATTGGATTCATCAATTATTAAGGTAATTAAGAGGAATATTAATTATTTAATTAATTAATAATGTGGATGTTTAATTAAATAATTAATGATTTTTAATTTGATTTGAGATTAAATAATTAAGTTTAATTAATCTATAATTAAGGATGATTAATTAAATTTTAATTTATGATTAAGATTTATTAATCAAGTGATTAATGATAATTAAGATTTTAATTAACACTTAGTTAATTAATAATTAGAGATTAATTAAATGGTAATTAAATATTAATTACTTAATAACTAATGATGATTAATATAAGTTAATTCTTAATTAAGTAATTAAGAAATATTAATGAAGTCATTAACTTAAGATTATTTAACAATTAATTAATGTGATTAATTTTTGATAATTAATTAGATTAATTAATAAATTAATAATCAATTGTTTAGGTTTAATTACTTAATTAAAGTAATTAGTGAATTAATTACTTAGTGTAATTAATTAAGGTTAATATGATTTGTTTAGATTAATTAATTAAGTTTAATTGATTTAAACATTTGTTGAATTGTTGATAATTACTTTATGTAATTAATGAATTTGTAATTACTTAATGAAGTAATTAATTAATAATTACATGATGTAATTAAAGATATTTGATATAGAAGTAATTTGGATTTAAATTACTTTGAAATTAATCAAGGGGATTAATTTAGATAATTAATTAAGAATAATTAATTATTAGGTTGAGTAATTAAGGTAGTAATTGCAGAATGATTATTAATCAAGGGTGATTAATATATATGTGGGTTTGATTTTAGATTAATTACTTATGTAATTAATTAATTGTAGTTGGAAATCATTAATAAATTAATTAAGAAATTTCAAGTTAATTATTTGCAAGGGTTTAATATAATTAACTTGTGTGATTAATATTAAATGATAATTACTTATTGTAATTAGAGATAGTTAATCAATATTATATGAATAATGAGATGATGATTTCTAAATTGATTTGAAATCAATGGATGGTTAAGTTAAGTAGAATTAATGATGAAGTAATTAATTTAATTCATTTCAAATTAATTAGGGATTGAGTAATTAATTTAATTCATTTTAAATTAATTACAAAAGGTGTGATCAATTGATCTTTTGCTTATGTTTGATGATTGGTACTGGTTGATTGGTATGGTTTGTAATCTCAGTTATGAGATGAGTAGTGTATGTGATATGGATGCATTGGTTGCTTTTGGATGATAATATGGATTATCTGTTGATAATGATAATGTTGATTATCTGTTGTGTTATGAATTATCTATTTGTGTATATTTAGATAATGAATTGAATTGTTTTAAACTTAAAACAACTTGGACTTAAAAGACACGCATTGGTTTTCGATGAGACCGGGATCGGGTTTGCTTCATTACAGCGTGATAGGGGGTTCTCGCTTCGCGTTAGGTGGCGAACGGGAGACTCTTACCCCTACATGTCCCTTTTGGGTAGTAGAAGGCCCTGGGTTGGTTGCGAGTCGAGAGGCTGGCCGTAAAAGCAAATCCGAGGTACCACTGTAAGCCACGGCGGGGCTGGGATGGTTGAAAAGCCTACCAGTCGGTGAGCCGCTGTTGATGGTTGCAAAGCCTAGACCGTGACATCTTGGTATTAGAGCATTAGGTTGAGTGAATACCTAGGCTCTGTGTGGTGTCTTTCTTGAGAGAGCGTATTTGTATTTTTAATATATATATATATATATATATATATATATATATATATATATATAATTTGTTCTACCTATTTGTTGGATTACCTGTTCGGGTTTTTCCAATATAAGTTATAAAGGTAGATGAGGTAGAAGTGTGTGTAACATGACTACCATTGGTTGGTGTTTGATGGATGAGGTTGGAAGTGTATTTGTCGAGACTGTAGACCTAATACCGTCTCGAGTGAGTTCTGTTGTGATGGAAGTACTTCATCGATCTCTGAAGGAAACCTGTTAGGGTTCGGAGTTCATCTGTGAAGTGCAGAATTGAGTTTGGATCTGTCGATTGGGCATAAGCAAGCAAGTGAGGATATCTTGTTATCTCAGGAAGTAGTAGCTGCGTGATGAGATGCAGTGACTATGGATATTTCCGAAGATGTTTCTTTGGAACAAAAATAAGAAGTGAGTCTGCTCGATGATGTGGCTGAGTTTAGTTGAGTGTTCTGAGTCGATAGGGAGTCTTCTGGCTGAGTAGTTTTTCTGAAGTGAAGTTCAGAAGTAGTAGAGCGGATCTGTTTCTCTGGTAAGTTGGCTAAGCCAGCATAAGCTGTTCTGTTTGGTTAAGAGAGAGAGCAGTTTTCTTGGGATTTAGGCTGAGTTGATCGCAAAAGTGACTTGCGATAGTATGTTCTCTTGTGTTTGCTGGAGATTGTCTGGATGTCTTCTGGAAGTTAGAGGTTGTCTGCATCTGGAGATCGAGTTTTCTTTCCAGGATTGGTGATGGTGGTTCAGTTAGAAGATGGATGGTTCCTTGAGATAGAAGTTGGTGAAGTAACTCAGGTTTAGGAGGAACATCTGAGCTTTCTTTATGGATATATGGAACCATATTTCTATGCTGGGTTGTCTGGTCTGTGCTTGTGTTCTTCGTCAGCATTTTCTTCTGTTTCGGATCAGAGTTGTGCAGCGGAAGCAGTTTGGGGTGTTTCTGTTTTCTTTTCCGGATAAGGAGAAGTTTGTTCTGTCTTCTGTTGTTGAGAAGCAGGGTGTGTGTTCTTGGTTTTTGAGTGATCTTGAGGAGATCATTGGATTGTTTTGATTCAGTCTGTTTCTGATGGAATCAGCAAGAGTTAAGCTGATCAGGATGGATGTTGGTAGCCCAGGATCGTCCGAAGAATTTTTATGGATAAGAGACAGAGAAATTTGGATTCTGGAATTAGAGATTTGATTTTGGTTAAGTTTTTCTCTGATCCGGGGAGCTATTAGTTTGGAAAGCTAGCTCCGTAGTGTTTTGGTTTCTTCTGTGTTTGGTAAGATCAGTGTTTGGTTTTCTAGAGTTGAATTGCCAGTTTGGATAACTGGGATTCGGGGTGTTTCGCGTATCTCTGAGGGAGTATGTGTTTGATATTTCTAGTTGTAGAACCGGCAGTTTAGGATGGATTGTTTATTGAGTCAGACTCGTCTGTAGTCTGATATTCTGATTTGAATTGTTGTTAGGAGCTCTATAGTTTAGTAGTATTGTTTGATTGGATTCTATAGAGCGAGTATCCCGATATATATATACCGGGGAAACTCGTGAAGTTTTATCCAAAATTCTTTTGGATAATTAGATTTGTTCTGATTGTGTGAATTGGTTGCTTTGGTTGTTGGCATATGATTAACATATGCTGTGCTTTAAAATAAAAACTGTAAATAGATTATTAAATTGCCTTTGTTTTAAATTTCGGGGACGAAATTCTTTTAAGGGGGAAGGATTGTAACGACCCGGAATTTTGGACAATATAAATTTAATAATCTGGGTTTAAATTTATATTGAATTGATAAATTTTGTTAATAAATTTGATATTGATTTAATAATCTTCTTTATTTAAATATTTAATTTGTGAAATTATTTTATTGAGTTAATAAATTGTTTTCTATTTAATAATGTATGTATATATTTTAAATAGATAAGTTGTTTTTAGTTAAATTAGTATAGTATAATTTTTATATGTTTTGAAAATAGAAATGGTGATTTATTTTGGATTTAAGCTTTCAAAAATATTTAATTAAATACTATATGATTTTAAATATGAGATTAATGTTTTAATTAGTTTAAAATTCATTTTTAATTCAAGTTTGTATATTAAAATATGTTACAAACTCTTTTATAAATTTGTTTTAAAAGTTCTTTTCAAATGATTAACTTGTATATTATTTTATTTATAATAATAATACTTTGCTTATTTCTTTAGAGAATTATTTATATTCATAATTATGTATAAGAATTAATTAACTAGGCTTAATACTTATTTAACTCTAATTAAACATATTTATTAATCATAAAGACATGTGTATGTATATTAAAGCTTAAACTAACATGTGTAAACTTATCACATTTTAAAAAGACAAGTGTCAATGTTATTTTAAATTTTCTTTTATTTCATTAAAATCTGAAAATACATTCATATCATTTTGCTTTTCATTCATATTCACTTTTATTCATTCCTAAATAAAAAGAAGACCAAATCTCATTCTCATCCATATTCAAGTCTGCATTCTACTTTCCTCTCTGTAATCTGCATTTCTTTGAATCTGCAACCATGAAAATCTCATTTCCAATCAAGCCTGTAGCTCCTCTTTTCAAACCCAAAATACAAAACCTGCACAACAATTGGAAGCCTGCATGTTAAAACAAGTTAAAGCTCTGCATATCATTTTCAAACAAAGAAAGCCTGCATGCTACAGACTTTAACATGCATTCATGGATCTTCAAAATCTGGTAAATCAAGTGGAAGCCTGCATTACCATTTTAAGCATAAGGTCTGCATTCATGTTTTCAAGACAATTTGGATCCAGAAGCATCATTTTTAAACAAAGGGCCTGCATTTCATAATTTTCAAAACTCTGGAACATGCATCTGGAAGTGTGCTCTGCATGTTGGCATATACAGGTGAGTAACACTTAATTTAAAATAAATTAAGTAGGAATGCATGTTTGTTTATTTGCTGAGCTAAATTTTTGTACATGTTTTTCTACTGCCTGTGCATATATGAATGCAATGCATGTATTGATTCCAAGGTTCTGATTATTATAGTTTGAGTTCAAAACTGATAAATAGTTTTTCTTTCTTGATCTGATGCTATCATGGATTAGCATTTGAATGGAATTGGTTTATATCATGATTAAATAAATTTTAAAGGCTTTATAAGTTGTTTAGTTTTCTGTGATGTCTGAAACATTAAACACTAACTAAATTCTGTATAAATTTGAAAATGTAGATATCATGAATGGGTGTTTCAAGTTTACTAACAGAATCATTTAGTAAATTCAAGAATTTTAAAACTAAAATTAAAATTTATAGTGTTAAAAATAAAATGCAGTGTTAAACTAACTGTATTTTTTTCATTTTGGTCAAGATGAGTTGATCCTTGGAATTTAACCTAGTTGAATTTGTTTCTGGTGATAGTTTATCTATCACCAATCATAGGAAAATTATTGAATTGGTTTACAATTCAAATTTGAGTTTGAAATTTGGAGACTCTGTGAAGAACCCTAGTTTACTGGGCTTAGGATGTTTTGGGTGCTGCGGCTTCATAGGTGCATCGAGTTCATTGATCCTGTGGGTAATGGTAGATGGTGTAATGATGGAGTTGTCGCCGGAGTATGGATGTTGATGATGGTCGAGAGGTGGAGAGATTGGTGATGACAGGTTTGAAGGGTGGGGGTTTGGTCCGTTGTGTAGGTTTGTGATGTTGATGGTTGCAGGGATTTTTGCCTCGGGTAGGTCTCGGGTTAATTGGGAAAAAACTCGAAGCAAGGCGGCTATAAACTCGAAGTAGTGGTGGATTGTCTCGAGTCTAGCATTGTTTCAGGCTTTTAATAACAGAGCTGTTCTGTTTTTTGAAAATTTAAAAGTAAAGCTTAAATTACTCTGGAAATTAAACTTAGGATGAAATCTTGAATCTGTAGATGAATTCAAAAAGTTGAATTCTGATGATAGAAATAATTTAAATGCAGAAATGCAAATTTGGGTTGAAATAAAAAAGAAAAAGAAACAGGAACTGTTTCAGTTTTATAAGATTTGAATTAAATGCAAACTATAATTTAACTTAGGATTTTGAAACTAAATTTAACTATGAATTCAAATAAGTTTGAACTCTGTTTATTTTGAAATTATTTAAATTCTGGAAATTTCAAAGTTTGATTTTTTTTTAATAAAACAGAAAACTGTTTTCTGTTTTTATATGCAAAGGTAAAGTTTAAAATTTCAAGTGAAATTTATACTGAGTTTTTTTTTAAAAAAAATCTGAGATTTGAATAGGATTCAAATTTGATTATCTGAGATTTGAAAACCAATTATGTTTTTAAATTTAAATTTGATTTTTAACTCTCAAGTGTAAATGCATTGTTGTTTTGCATATTGAATTGGAAGGTTAAGTATCAGAATTAGGAATTCAAATGAATTCAAATCTGAGCTTTTAAATCTGGATTTAAATTTAAACTTCAGTTTTTAAAACAAAGATTTAAATTTAAAATTGCTTTTAAATTGATTAAAATGATTTGCATTGAATTGAAGGTGTAAATTATAGAAAGAGTTTTAAAGAGTTAAAACTAAAATGAGTTTGGAAGTTATATTTCAATTTTGAAATTTTAAAGTAATTTTTAAATTGATTTGAATTTGATTTTAATTGAAATTTAAATCTTTTTGAACTTATAAATTAAGTAGATGTTTCTTTTAACATATAAGATTGAGTTTTGTTTTAAAATCTTATTTAAGACAAATGTGAGTTTTAAAGTTTTAAAGAAATGTTAAATGGAATTTAAAGTAAATTTAAAAACATTTTGTTTTTAAATGTTTGATTAAATAAGAAATGTTTATCTAAGATAAATAAAGGTTTTATGATTGGATTCATCAATTATTAAGGTAATTAAGAGGAATATTAATTATTTAATTAATTAATAATGTGGATGTTTAATTAAATAATTAATGATTTTTAATTTGATTTGAGATTAATTAATTAAGTTTAATTAATCTATAATTAAGGATGATTAATTAAATTTTAATTTATGATTAAGATTTATTAATCAAGTGATTAATGATAATTAAGATTTTAATTAACACTTAGTTAATTAATAATTAGAGATTAATTAAATGGTAATTAAATATTAATTACTTAATAACTAATGATGATTAATATAAGTTAATTCTTAATTAAGTAATTAAGAAATATTAATGAAGTCATTAACTTAAGATTATTTAACAATTAATTAATGTGATTAATTTTTGATAATTAATTAGATTAATTAATAAATTAATAATCAATTGTTTAGGTTTAATTACTTAATGAAAGTAATTAGTGAATTAATTACTTAATGTAATTAATTAAGGTTAATGTGATTTGTTTAGATTAATTAATTAAGTTTAATTGATTTAAACATTTGTTGAATTGTTGATAATTACTTTATGTAATTAATGAATTTGTAATTACTTAAGGAAGTAATTAATTAATAATTACAGGATGTAATTAAAGATATTTGATATAGAAGTAATTTGGATTTAAATTACTTTGAAATTAATCAAGGGGATTAATTTAGATAATTAATTAAGAATAATTAATTATTGGGTTGAGTAATTAAGGTAGTAATTGCAGAATGATTATTAATCAAGGGTGATCAATATATATGTGGGTTTGATTTTAGATTAATTACTTATGTAATTAATTAATTGTAGTTGGAAATCATTAATAAATTAATTAAGCAATTTCAAGTTAATTATTTGCAAGGGTTTAATATAATTAACTTGTGTGATTAATATTAAATGATAATTACTTATTGTAATTAGAGATAGTTAATCAATATTATATGAATAATGTGATGATGATTTCTAAATTGATTTGAAATCAATGGATGGTTAAGTTAAGTAGAATTAATGATGAAGTAATTAATTTAATTTATTTCAAATTAATTAGAGATTGAGTAATTAATTTAATTCATTTTAAATTAATTACAAAAGGTGTGATCAATTAATCATTTACTTATGTTTGATGATTGGTACTGGTTGATTGGTATGGTTTGTAATCTCAGTTATGAGATGAGTAGTGTATGTGATATGGATGCATTGGTTGCTTTTGAATGATAATATGGATTATCTGATTTTGATATGGATTATCTGCTGATAATGATAATG
Source organism: Allium cepa (assembly GCA_030765085.1). Lineage (NCBI taxonomy): Eukaryota > Viridiplantae > Streptophyta > Magnoliopsida > Asparagales > Amaryllidaceae > Allium > Allium cepa. The sequence continues at coordinate 1,055,067,210 of CM060935.1, read as the reverse complement.
TTGATTATCTGTTGTGTTATGAATTATCTATTTGTGTATATTTAGATAATGAATTAAATTGTTTTAAACTTAAAACAACTTGGACTTAAAAGACACGCGTTGGTTTTCGATGAGACCGGGATCGGGTTTCCATATTTAGACATCCGAAAACCACATCGATTCCAATTAAACGTTAGGTCGTTAATCCAAGTGGAGCGAGTGAAGACTCGAGGTATAAGGGCTATACGTCAGTATAACTCTGTGGGTGATTCCGTAATGAGTTTGACGGAATAGATCTTATAGATTCGAGATGGTGAATCAGAGTGCAAGGGTTATTCTCGTTAACTCTGAGGGTGATTCCAAAATGAGTGTAACGAGATAAAGCCTTCGGTTTTGTTCGAACCCGGAACGAACTTGTATGGATTGAATGCTTTCAGAACATCGTCAGGTGGACGATGAGCATTCTAAGTGTTATGTACTATAAAGGTAAATCGTAACCTCAAGCCTCATCAACCGGGAATGGCTAAAACAGGGGAGGTGCAGCAAAGCTTCGTGGGTAGCCCCCACTTGAGAGTAAGATTTACCCCTGTCTAGAGATCCCTTTATATTTCGGCTGTGTGGACGGTTGATCATGACAATCGTCGGGGTTGTCTTATTTGGAACTGTTCAGTAAGGAACGGGTCCGGCTTTGTATTGCAGGGGATGAAGGGAGTAATCCTCAGTACGGTGATCTAAGCCACGTACTGTGACGGGCGGTACCCCAGTAGCCCTGCCATTGTATGGAATCCAAAATCCAATAAGTGCCAACGGTTTTGATTGTATTACCGACTTTTGTGGCTAGTAGCTGGAATTTAATAGATGTAACAATTTCGGCTATTTCTTATTTATTTGAAAACCCTAGACACTATTATAATATCATCAGATTTCCTATCAAATGTTTTGGTTAGCGTAAGGTAAAAACTTTTCCATGTTTATGGTGGGAAGTCTTACGTGATACCTTTCTTTCAAAAGGTTTTGAAAATTAAGCAACTTTAACCTGTTACTCACACCAGACCCATGTCTGACCCAGAGTTATTTCTGTTTTTCTTTAACTCTTGGGTACTCAAATTTTTATGAGTAGTCAAGGGAATTCACGTTAGGATTCAGGATTAGCTTTGACGAATTGTAGAGGAGCATATGGAGCAGGAGGCTTTTGCGTATAGTTATGTAGTTCTGCTGTGTTGGTATCTCTGAGTGTTCTGTATTGTGATTGAATTGTAATAACTAGACAGGTGTTTATAACTTTCTAGTTTGTGTTGTATATGTCTATGTACTCTGATATTTGATGTATACTATGTAATACTTTGTTATTAATATAATTTATTCATTCCGCTGTTGAGATTCTTGTGTTGTTCTTCTTTCTCTTCTTTCTTTTCTTCTTCTATCCCTTTCTTTCTTAATTCATGTCGCGATTTTCTAGGAGTGAAAGTCGGGTCGTGACATTTCTACACTAAAACAAGACAATATTTCGACGTAATTTTTAAGTTATGTTAAGATCTCAACATGAGGTTGAGATCTAAACATGAGGTTGAAATCTGACTGAAGCTTTATATTTCATATGCTATTATATTAATGGCGGAAATAATAAAACATGTCATATAATACTTATCAGTGGATGCATCAAGAAACAAAAAATTATATTCAAGAATATATCGAATATTATATTATGAAATAATGATTGTTTTCGGTATTAACTAGAAATAAACAAAGTTACAATGAAAGAAATAAATAGCCCATAATAATTAGTTAAATGAAGCATTATATTTCATACACTGTTATATTTTGTTATGAATACTTTGAATATTTGTTATGAAATCTATTAGAATAACGGTATTTTGCTTAGGTGAATTATGAAGGGCAAACTTTGTAAAAAAAAATATGTTGAACGACATCAAGTTTTTCTTGTTAGGCTGAAGAACGGAATGTTAGGCACAACTAGCATTATTTCAATTTTTACACTATAACAAATGCTAGTTATAACTAGCATTATATTCAGTTTACACTATATAAAATGCTAGTTATAATTAGTATTGTCCTTCAGCCCATGAAGAAAATTTGTTGTCCTTCAGCCTGATTATTTTTTAAAGTTTGTCTTTATATCTATTTTCCACTTTTTAATAGTGATAATAATTTAATTTAGTTATGTATTATCACATTGTTTAAGCTATTGTGTTAGTATGAATATTTGAAATAAAGGTGAAAATAGTTTGGTTATTCCAAAAAATTGACTATACAATGGATATATAACGCATAATTTTCATATCATATTATGTTATATGCATTTGAAGATATGATGTTGCATTAATTAGTATTATTGTCTTTAAGAGTAATAATGCAAATGTAAGAGTATAGTTTCTTTGAAGCATATTTAAACACAATTTCAATTTGAACACAATGTCTATATTTCAGGTTTAGAGTGGTGTTATTAAACTAAATTGTATATATATCGATATTTATATGTTAAACAAAGAATAAAATTATGTTGAACTTACATTATTTATATTTGAAAATTAATTAAAAGAAATGTTTAGTCATGTACTGATTACCAAGTTTGGAACAATAGATAGTTGATTTTATCTAATATATTAACTATATTTTATATACATCGAGATTAATTAAATAAATTTATCGAAAAAGGTTTGTCGGTAGCATTAAGGAAAAAAACTTTTTTAGAGAAGTACAATCTTTGTGTGTGTATCGTCTAAGTTACATGGTGATATACATTTATATAGCACGGGTTCGCACTAGTTTTTACAGTTACCTGAATAAAAATAGTCTATTGTACTTGATGTACTATTCCTTATTTTGATATCAAACAAATAATTCCTAAATTTATATATTTGGGACATTTTTTCAAACATATAAAAAAATCTCAATATTCACTTTTCCCTCTCAGAATAAGTTTGACGATACTTCCCTATCAATTTTTGAAGCGAAAACATACAGTTTGAAACGCATAACTGCAAATAATTGCATCCAGAATTGCATATGTTTATAGCCATAACGGTAGATTTTCGTTTTACACAAATGATTATTAATCCAATAATTGATCAATTATTTGATTGACTAATTAGTTAATTATAGAAAGCATTATGCTTTGATTTCAATAAAGATTTGTTCGTATTTTAGTTAATGCAAATCTTTGGAATTATTTTAGGAATATTTTAGTTAATGGCCCAAATCTTTTGGATAATCCCAACAATTCGTACCAAGGTTTTAAATCTCGGATACAGGGCACGTTTCATCTCAGCGATTTTAGTGACTCGGTATCGTATCGGGGGAGAGCTCGGACGAGACGAATGCAACTCGGACGCCAATATCGGATTTACATCTCGGACCTAAAGTTCATCTCGGGACCATATCGGAGTAAAACACATCACATAATTTATAGCAACAAAATGTATGGTATCGATTTATTTAACATTTACTGAATTACTGCAACTATCTCCACTATTCTAACTGAAAAAATATAATGCAATTATACTTTAACTATATGAAATTGTTCAACAAGAGTTACAAAACATCTTCAGTTTTAGCAATTACATATAAGTAGATGAAAGGTGAAAAATTAACTGAAAAAAAGGATTCTATACAATTACATATATGCGGTAAGAACAACACAATAACACTATCAGGAACTGATGCAAATAAAAGCAAATGTATATAAAAGATATCAGGAATCGAAGGGTTTCAGGCAATGCAAATCTACTTGTAGAAGGTTATGCGGTAAGAATAACAAACTAAATCTGGTTGCAAATCTACTCAAAATTACACTGCATATTCAATTTCCAAAAAATTGAATTTCATTAAAATAGAAACAACTCTAATTTAGATACATGTAGAGAGTAGAGAGATTGGTTAAAGACGAAGCTGCAGACTGTCAACAGCGAGATCGAGTAGTCGAAAATTGGAAGCAACCGCGACCTGTCGGATGTTCGAAGAGAGAGTTTATTTTATTTTTAAAAGACGGAGTTTGATTTTTTTCTCTTGAAAAGAGGGAGTTCGATATTTTGACAAGGAACGTGATCTTTTGACAAGTTGAATCAAAAAGAAAAAGGGCTTTGTTCATTTTTTTATGATAGACTGAGTGGGCCTATTTTAAAAAAATAATAATATATTGAGGATATCTCGGAATATCGTTTCGCTTCAAATATCGGTCGATATATGTAAATTTCTGCCGATGTAATCGAAACGAGATATCAACTGATATCTCATGTTTCGTTTCGTCCAAGCCTTCAACCGAGATCTCGGCCGAGATAGCCGAGATTTAAAACAGTGATTCGTACCAAAGCTAACTATGAAAAAAAATCTCAAGAGTGATCTTTTTTGGTTGATGGAGAACATATGTACTGAAAAAATGAATGTGAAGAATTAGATAATTTGGAAGGTGAGGATGGAAGTTTACTTATACCTCGGTGATCTTCATCGACCGTTAGGGATTAAAAGGGAAAGGTCGGAACTTATGACCGAAGAGGAATGAAGAATAATGGAGCAAAAGGCTATAGGGGCTATTAGATTTATCTAGAGAATGCAGTGTTTCATATTATTACTAATAAAACAATAATGTAACGACCCGGAAATTTTAACGATTTTTATAACGTAATTAACTAAAAAAAATCTTGAAAATATATAATAAAATTTTGCAATGGAAATTTGATATTTGGAATACGTCTATTTAAACGTAGCAAGTATCATATTTTCATTGAAAAATAGGTAAGTTAGTTCTATTGAGTACTTTTCAATTTTAAATTTAAATCGGTTGAAATTTGATGGACATAAAATGTTTTCTAAATCCGAATATTTTTATATAATAAAAATGTTTATCATTTTATGAGCGAGACGTCATATTTCGTTTCGGCAAATTTGGATTGCTCCAGCTTCTTTTATCTTATTTCTAGCGTTTTAGCAGCATTTTTGCAGCGAAATATCGATTTTCGATGGGATGATCGTATCACTCATATCTATGTATCATTTTGTTCACCTCGTCGTGCTGATCTCCACAGTATATTCATTTGATTATTTTGACGTCCGGTGCACGGTAGAATCTACGAAACGGTTAATTGTATCGGTACTCGTTTTGTGCCTTTTTGTTTCTTATGTCCATTCATTTGCCCACCGTATTATACCAACCGTCATTAGCATTTATTTGTTGAAATTCATATCATGCCTTACGTTTCCAATCCCACCATTTCAATTTAAATATTGGATCGTTCGTGCTCTTCTTTTTTCTGTTTTCATTTGTAAAAAAAATTATAATAATGTAAAGCTTATATATTTGCAATCATGTTCATATCCAACCTTTCTTCCATCAGAAAACCATCCGGCAGCCGTAGTTCGCTCACCCTCCACCTGTCGGCAACCTTCCACCCATGCACGGCCATGTGACCCTCCTCCCTCCGCCATCTAGTCACCGTCCACCCTATCTCCTCACAGTGACATGTGCAGCCTGCAGCTAGCTTCGACACACCCACCCATCAACCATTCATCTCTTCCCATCACCATGCCAACAACCCGCATCCATGATCCTCCCTCTTTTCTTCCACGGCCGCCTAGCAACCCTTGCCTACGTCCAACCCGAGCACCCTAGCTTCCCCCTTCAGCCGATCTCCACCACCATAAAATCCGATCCACCACCCTCAAACGCCCATGCCAACTCCTCCGCCTTCATCCCAACCATAACCTGCATCCTTCCGCCCAGACCTCTTCCTTTCGCCAACACGCAACAAACCGACATCGACACAGCCTCCTCAAACCTCCGCCGTTCTTTTGCTTCACCCACGAACCACCCGGTCATAAACCCTCTACCGTTCATCCATATCCACATCAACAAACACCCCATTGGCCGCAAGTCTTCCAGCTGTGCTCCAACCACATCCTTTTCCTCCGAACGCCCATCTCAACACCATCAACGCAGCAACCCTCACCTTGAACATCACTCCGACCCTTGTTTCAGCATCTTCCCCATCGTGCTCCCTCTCATCCACGCCTTAGCCTCCCTGACCGCATCACCAAAGCACGCCACAACACCACAGCTCACCAGGATCCGCACCCTCGCCTCACCAAAGCTGCCATCACCTTCCCCTACCGCATGTCCGCATAGCAGCCACTGTCCCGCCTTGAGCAACCTCGCATGGCTGCTGCTACAACTCCCCAGCCCGCCAGTGCAGCCACCTGACGTTCAGAATTTCCACTCACCTACCTGACAGTCACCTCGTTCTTGGTCGAAACTTAGTTGTATCACTCGACTTCTTCAGCCTTCTCTTGTCAATAGAAAATACATACATACATACATATATATATATATATGCATATATAATATTTATATCAAAATTTCGTACTTATACAAGGTTGCATCCATTTTAAAGTATATAATTTAAAACTATATTTGCATTCCACTTTTACATGGCATCCATTTTAAAGTGTATATGTTAGTTTATATATTAATATAAGTATACATGTTTTTTGGTGTTCGAATATAAATTAAGGGTTTTATTTTAAATTTTAATGTGTTTTAAGATGTAATGATTTGAAATATATATAGACTTTTATTTTATATGGGTTTAAATTAAATATTGATTTGAAATATACATATAACAATTTTATTTTAAATATGTGGTTTTAAATTGAATATTGACTTTAGAACAAATATACGATATATATATTTTGTTTCAGTTTATATCAAGCTAGTTTTTATTTGTTTTCGTAAATTCCAAGCTATCAACTTTGCTCGTCGACTTCGTGTTCATCATGTCATGCTTGGGAATTTGTACTTGGCTTATCGCATCTCGTTCTTGTTATCTCTCTAGCCTCGAAAGGTGAGCGATCACTCACGATTAACATTCTTATGCTTGGTAAAATTATATTCACATGAAATGACATTTGAAATATGTTGTTAAATTTGAATTGTTAGTCACTTAATTGTTAAATATGATATGTCATTATCTGTAATTGTTTACTTATGACATATGACACCATAACCTGTTGTATATATTATATTTAAATTGTTAATGATGATATATGTCTACTATTGATATGTATGTCATTTTATAATATTATTTCATTGTTCTCATTCTTTAAGTTCCTTTAGTTTTAGGAAAATCCCTATGGGTTGAAATAACACATACCCGAACGATATTATAGATTAGGAAAAAATCGTTATTGGTTGAAATGATAAACCCAAGCGATTTTATTGATTTTGAAATTTTGGGATTTCAGGTTGAAATGATATATACCCGTAAAAGTTAAATTATTACGGATTGAAATGATAAATATCTGTATCACTTAACCATAAGCTAGAAAACTATATACGGAAACCGTTGGTCTATTTTTAAATGATTTCTATAATTTTTAGAAAAATATGAATATATGTTTTAAATAAATATTGAGTTTTAAATATAATATAAAGATTTATATTTTTTTATATAAGTGCAAAATTTAGATTTTTAAGGTATATATTTGGAAATTTTAAATTTATAAGTTAAGTTTTGGAAAATATAAATTTTTAAGATTTTATTTATAATTTTATTATTCTTAAATATATAAATAAGATAAAAATAGATTTAATAATAATAAGATTTAATTTAATAATAATTTAATATAATAAAATTTATTTAGAATTTAATTTAATAAATAACATATATAATATGTTTAAAATATTTATTTAAAATTTATATTAATATTTCAAAATAGATTTTGTAATAACTTTAATAAATAAAGGTTGGAAAGATAAATATAAATTGACTTGACATTTAAATCGGTTAATAACTGAATTTAAATAAGAATTGATTTGTAATTTAATTTAAATAAGAGTTGAGTTGAAACTTATTAATTTTAAGATTTTTAAAGATACGATGTTTATAACTTAATAACTTGATTTTATAAAGGTGATAAAGTGAATAATTTTAAATTAAATATAATTGAAGTTAGATATTTAATATTGATTTAAAATTTGTAATTTAAGATTTTATTTAAACGTTATTAAAATGATTAATAGTATGTTTTCAAATTTAAATAAAATTAAAGTTGAATTTTGAAATGTAAATGAAATTTATAAAATTGAGTTACTGTAAATTTTTGAATATCTAAACTTTAAAACCGATTAAATTAGAAGTGGTTAAAAGTTGTAGTTCAAACCTAGATTTGAAATCGATATAAATTAAAAATAGTCTTTATGAGAATTTGAATTTAACTTTTAATCTTTTTAATTGAAATTGTTGAACTGAGATTGATTTAAATTGAATTTAGAACTGAAATTGATTTAAATTGAGAAGGAACAATTCTAATTTGAAACTATTTTTGATATAAACTCTTTTAATACATGAACCATTTTTAATATATATAACTAATTCAATCTATAACCTATTTTTAAATGCATAAACTATTTTTAATTTATAACTATTTCAATATATAAAAACTATTTTCAATATTTGAACTGTTTAAGTTGGAACTGTTATGATTTAGATTAAATGGATTTAAATGCGAATATTTTGATATGATGGTCTAAACTATTTTGTGGTTATGATTTTGAAAGTGAATATAATTTTGATAGTAATAATGATTTCGAAAGTGAATATGATTTCGAAAGTGATATGATTTGAAATGAATATAATATTTCGATATGAAGTATGAACTATTTGAAATGTAAAAAATGACCATGGTGTGAAATAAATGTTTGGTTGTTAAATAGACCGGGATCAGATATTGTCATACTCTCTACCATTACCGAAAACCAATTTAACAACTATGTACGTGATGGAGAATCCAGAACGAAGTTGGATGGTTTGGCGACGTCTGTATGAGGTATGAACGCAGCTCTGACTCCCGCGAGTCATCTTGGTGTGATTAAAACAAGAGTCATGCCGGGCCAAGTGAGGTCGCACCTCCGATCGAGCATGCTTCTTCGATACCAGTCTATTACTTTGTGATTTGATTGGGTGCACCTTTGATTATGCGAGTGTATCTCGAGGTGGGCGGTAATAGCTACTATGCGTTACCCCAGTCCGGATCCGCAAAACAGCAGTATCCTACTATGGGAATTCCCTCGCGCGCCTTGTCACATGTCTTATCACGCCTTCTACGCCTTTAGTTTATACCGTACCTAAGGAGTGCTCCCTGAGTAAACTACCAGTTTGGGGGTGCTTACAGTACCTGTATAGACTACAAGAATATATAAAATGGGTAACGTCTTAACGCTATTTTAATACTTTACTTTATTGTAGACATTATCTATGTAGTGTATTGTACAATGTATGTAGATAGTTTAACGGATCCTTAAGAGATGGAATTCCAACATCCTTTAAGTTATTTGCATTTCACTTGAGTTGATTTACTAGTATAAGAATGTTAATCATGACTCGAGTGTTTTGTGTTTTGCTTTATACTCGAATCAGACTGAGTGTCATAGCATTTGAGACTCGCCTTTGGAGCTTGGAGCTTTGCTTGAAGATCTGTCTTATATCTATTCAGCTTTCAGTTATCTCCAGTTGTTTATATTCAGACTTGTTGGTTGCATGTGCATTAGAAATTCCTTTGTATTTAGGGATATCCTTTGTTCGTTTTGACTCTGATGTTTATATAGTAGCTTCATGAATTATTATTTATCTATTTCGCTGTTTATTGTTATATAACTTTGTGTCTGTGATTCTGCGATTGATTTATTTACTGAATATGCTAAGTTCTGCCAAATATAAATTAACAATCTGTTGTTTTAAGCAATTCAAATCTGACATGTATGGATGCGAATGGTTCGAAATAGTCGGTCGTTACAAATAATGTTTTATATCTACAAGAAATTAATGGAGGGTGGTAAACCTAAAACTTAAGGAATGAGATTTAGTTAGGGAACATCTCGATAATTTTCAAGCTATGACAAATCAATTGGTGGCAGTAGACTATATGGTTGATGATGAAAGATTACCCTATGTTGATGAGTTCATTGTCAAAGAATTGGAAAACATTACCGATTCTGTTGAATAACCTAAATTTTGATGGAGCTATTTCTATATATTTGATGGTTGGTAGCCTGCTTAATGAAAAGATTGGGAGAATTGACCTAATGAACGGAAAAATCAAGAAAGGGTAGCAACCCTCTTGAAGAGGTAAACCTTGCAAGGATGGGAATGCAACCAAATACGAAAAGTGATGTCATCTTCTATTATTGTGAAAAGCAATTTTACAACATGCTTAAAAGAGGATGAAAGCTTTGGAAGCAAAAAATGAGCAAGAGCAAAAGTGACGAAGAAGAGGTAAATTATGGTGCTTAAATTAATGATAATGCACTATGTTTTGATAAAAGAAAATGCAGTGAGCGTTTAATTCGACTGCATGTTTTCATACATGAAATCAAAATGAAACATTCATTGATCATAAAGAGCAAAAAGGGAAAAAGTGGAATCGGCTAAAGGTGGAGATTTGAATGTGAAAAACATAAGTTCGGTTAGGTGATAATATTTGAAAGAAGAATAGTGAAACTCATTGGACCAAAAGTTAAGAAGGATCTTATCCAAATTGGTCAATTGGAAGAGGTGGGATGCAAATTTTCAACTCGAGAATGAGTTACAATGATGCGAAAGATAAATAAGGAGGTGTTGAGCATAAAATGTGGAAGCAACAATTTGTATAAATTTTTTGGAAACACGATGGAGGATGTTTGAAGTTTTCAAATTAGATTTGAAGAGGCCAATTTATCTGAATAAAGGTAGAGCCTACAAAAGACCATTAAAATCTGCATATAGAGATTTGTAGTATTACAAGCATTCTGATTTGCTGATAATATGCACGTTCAATTGATGAACATGATAATTATGTGGTTTGGATGTTGGTTAAGTTTGTTTCTGAACAAAAGGGGAGCTCATGAAGAATATCATACAGAGTTGGAATATCGAAGAAATGAGACACTATATTTGATTTACATATTAATTAATTGATTAATTCGGTAATTAGTTAATTGATTGATTGATTATGGAAAGTGTTATTGTTTATTTTAAGATAGATTTGATTTGTATTTTACTTAATGGCCTAAATCTTTAGTCATATGTGTATCTAAGAGTTTTAATTTTTTTCATCTCACTCAAGATCCCCCCTTGAGATTCCTTTTTACATCAAAACGAGATGATATTTCAACGTAGTTTTTAACTTGTTTATCACTCATCTCACGGGGATGTTAAGATCTCAACATGATATTGAGATTTAGATGACATCTGAAATTTAAAAGCATGATGTGTGTTTGTATGTGATATGCATATGAGTTCATAGATTAATATTCAAGGAGTTGTTGCTACATACTACCAAGTTACTTGGTAATGTTTTCGAGATTAGTGATTATTTGAATACAAACTTTCATTTCCTAATCTTACCATCAAACGATGTTATTTATTGCAAATGTGAACTTATGCATTACCAATACATACCTTGATATTAGCATTTTACATTACTAAGTCATACTTGGTACTATTGATCTGCGTCTGATCCTTAAATCCGATTAGATCAAATTAGAATGTTTATTTTAGAATGGGTTAGATATGAGTTACTATTTCTTATAAAATTACCAAAATGAAATAGCTAAGAATTGACTTTATGAAAATCGTTTATTATGTTTAAGTTTTAAATTATCACAATTGAAGTAATGGAGTTTTAAAAATGTTTTTTGTCATATAGTTTATAATGTTGTTTAAATTTCATACTTAATTAGATTAGATTTATTGTGGATTTATAAATAGTACTTGTATTAATAGTTAAAATTTGTAACTATATGATGTTTGTCGATTGAATGAATAAATACACGTCTCAATGCAAAATGGATATAATTATTGTTAGGAATATAATATAATTTAACATATAATTATCTTTTTGTAGCCTCTAATCAAATTAAATCAAATAGAAAAGGATATGGTTTTTCGATCAACAATTAAGTGAGTATAATTATCGTGACTCATAGTAAGATAGAAAAACAACCTGTAACAACCCGGGATTTCACAATTATTTTATTATCGCCATTAAACGATTAATCTGCTAGCTAATTGTTTATTGGAGTTTTGATTCGAGTTGAAATTCTTTTCAAAAATTTGGTTATGAGTTTGTGGGCTTTAAAAATTTAATCTCAGCCCAATCTTTCTTTAACAAATTTTTTTTATGCCGCTCCCTTAATTCAATTCGACCCAATCCCCTTATTTATATTATTCGTAACCCTAAAGCTAAAAGCAACGATAAAAAAATGGCGGCCCTCTTTCGTAGAAATTAGGGCTTCGCGAATTTCGTGAATGCCGACTTCGAGTGTTCGTTGCTCTCTTCAATGATCTCTCGGCTGCTTCTAATTAATGGCCTTCTCTTTGTTTCGGCCGCTTGAATTGGGGTTCTTCGAAACCAAGGTGAGTGATTTCATTTCACTCACTTCTAATTCATTCTATAATTATCGAATTTGTTAATTGATTTATTCCGCAGTTTGATTTGTTCGACGTGATGATTTTGACTTGGTTTGTTTTCATGGCCATTACGACACTGGTTTTCTTTTGATTTCGGTCATTTGATTTTTGGTGGTGATCTTGCTCCACTATACTTGCTGTTTTGGCCATTATGTCTTTTCTGCCTTTTTCAATTTAATTAATTAGTATGGTTTTGATTCTGTGGTGATGATTTTGGGTTGTTCGACGATTGGTTATCCTTCGACCCTTATGTTTATGATTTGGATAACCTCGGCACTCTCTGTTGTAGTTACACTCTGCATTCATGGGTTTGCACTGTACTGTATTTGTTTTGAAAAAGCAATATATTTGTCATTTGCTTCGGCACTGCACCTGTTTCTTGATTGTGATACTTGTACATTGGTTACTAGTATATGTTCGTATACATGTTGATGCCAGTTGCATCTGTTGTGTAGCTTATCCCGGTGTTGCGCTATGCTATGTTGTGTCACTATTTTTCTATCATGTTGTTGACATTATTTGAATCAGCTGCATGTTTGGTTCTTATGAATCTATCTAGCATGACATGAGTCTTGCCTCTGTTCCCCAATGCTTTAAATTTTCTTTATGTTGCCTGGCCTTTTCATTGTTGAGGCGCTGTCACTGATGTTGGCTTGCCTTATTCATTTCTTAGTAGCACTCTAGTTCATTTTACGTTGTCACTCCCCATGTATTTGCAGTTGCATTTTTGGTTTGCACTGCCATGGGCTCGAGACTAGTACTGCTTGATGTATGCAATTGTTTTAGGAGCTGATACATGACGCATTGCGGTTGACATTGAACTGCAGCCGTGTTGAGTTATTGACTTGAACTTCTTGCATTGTGTGGTGGTTGTACTGTGCAGTCATGTACACTAGTGTCACTTGTTGTTGCCCTTGCTTGACCCAGTTTCATTCTTCTTTGAGTCTGTTTTGCTTTCCATTGCATTGACCTTGTAACCGTGTCAAATCGCCTTCCCTGATTCACTGATGGGTTGCTGCATTAATGTTTGAACATCCACTATTTGGTTCACCACTTATGCTTTGAGTCATGTTGAACTGTTTATCTACCTTCGCATTTGGTCACTTGTTAGGAACTGTTACCTTGCATTGATGCCTTGTCTTCATTGCATCTGGTCACCCTTACATTCATATGGTGGTGTGATGTGGTGCCATGTCTTGATTCCCTCACCCTCCTTCTATTTTGTACCTGCACCACTGTTTTATGTTTTTGGCTGCAGTTGTTGTTACCTTTTCTTGACCACTTTGGCATTTCTCTGCCTGGTTCGAACATGTAGGGTCGCTGTTGCTTGAGACAGCCATCCACTTCATCTCACTGTTGTACTGTTGCCTTTTGTTTCCAGAAGTTTGGTTTATCATATTCTGCTGTCTTCATTTAGTTGTACCATTGTCTTGTGCACTTGGTCATTCGAGTTGAGTTGATTGCAGTTGTGTTGAGTCATGATAGACGTGACTTGACCTCTGCAGTATTGATTTGCTGTCAATAGTTGGAGTTATGATGTCGTCTTGTACTATAGTGGCAAGGCAGTGCACGCAAGCGTGAACTGCAGCCATGCGGTATTCATTGTGTACATCGTCACTGTAGTGGCAAGGCAGTGCACGCAAGCGTGAACTGCAGCCATGCGGTATTCATTGTGTACATCGTCACTGTAGTGGCAAGGCAGTGCACGCAAGCGTGAACTGCAGCCACACGGCATGGCTTTTATGATATTCTATCTTGTTTTGATTATGTGATCTTTTGCATATTCCATATGCTGTAGTGGCGAGGCAGTGCACGCGTGCGTGTACTGCAGCCCTACCCGATTTAATATTTTAATTGATGTTTTTAAGTGATATTTCAATTGTTTAAATTGATTTAGTTTCATTTGATCATTTTGTTGTTATCTAATTATCTATTTGATAATTAGATTATGAGTTTCTAGTTATTTATTAATAATTAGATTTTTGATGTTAATTGCCGATTAGGCAATTCTGATGTTTTTTCTAAATTATCTTCATTAATAATCTTTTCACTCATCTTTGTTGATTTCTTGAATCTGCTGATTTATTGTTTAACACTATTACGTGTTATATTTATCGTTATCCGATTTCTTTATTTAAGGATCGGATAGATGAGATTTATTGTGACTGTCGTCTAATTTTTATTTAATTAGTATTGCTTCTGTGCCCTAATAACTGAGTTTGAATTAGACTGACCCGTGTATTATTTTCTTTTGAATATAATACTCGGGCCAGACCGAGTATTTACAGGTTGTTGATATTTTACTTTGGGTTGCTGTTTGAGCTTGAAGACTTTTCACATCTTTTGGAGTTGTCGTGGCATTGTATAGGGTGATATGTATTCATGTATATTAGTTGATAATGTACTTGTATATATAACTTCCAGAGTCGACAGTTGTAGTTGTATCATATGTATTGTGTCAAATGTATTGTAACTGACATCAGTTATTATATATATGATACTTTTTGTTTAATCTGTGTTCCGCATTTATATTATCTGTGTTATTATTATATCTATTGTCCTAAACTATTATGAACCATCGTAGTTCGTTTTATACTAGAATTGGGTATGCCGATGGGAGTAAATAAATATGAGATGAAAAATAAAAGTATATGTCACTCCTATCGAGATAACTAATACTAGTGTAAGGCCTAACTACGGATGGCCGCTCCTATCCAGCCTTATTCTTCGTGATAACAGACAGTATTTCTTTTAATACTCTTTGTTATTGCGAGCATAGAGGTGGAGCGTCACAGTTGGTATCAGAGCTTGGAGTTTATGGACATAATATAAAACATAACTTAGATGGAACTTGTGTTACAACTATTTGTCGATGTTTTAGTTGTGTTTTGAGCCAAAACTAAAGTTTTGAAATTTTGATGAAATTTTTAAATAGCTATATCTAAAAATAAAGGTTGATTTGAGTTTTGATGATTCGATTGATTTGTGTTCTGTTTATCAGAGTGCGCAGCAAAAACAGTGTGACTGCTTCGCTGAGTACAACTGATAATTATTTTGATTTAAAAATCAAAATATGAAAATGAAATTAATTTCATTATGTTGTTTAACCAGTGGTTCTGATTTGTTGAAGTTCTTGCTGGTTTTCTTTGATGCTAATCATATCTGATTAGATTTCTGCTGTTTTAAAGTATCTTCATAGAAGATATATTTGAGTAATTTCTTTGTTTATTTTGTAGTGTGCGTGCAAACATGAGTTGCACGTTACTACATTACTTTTACGTGGAACCGATGCTTGGTTATGAAACGTATTTGTTGCCGTTATTATTATAACGGGATTTGTACACCAATGCTATATTTTTGAAGTATGGTGTTTTGTTGACATTTTAAAATGAATGAAAATTCACTGATATTTTATTTTGATGCGAATTATTTTGATGAGATTTTGACGTTTAAAATTTACTGTCACTTTGACTTCAGTAACCGTCAAATTTTAAAGTGGATTTTCAAGCGGTTATCCCGCAATGCTGATTTTGAGATTAGTTTTATGTTGTTTTGAGAAGTACCATTTCTTTGTTGAAGTTGCTACTTATATTGCTGTTTTAAACACGTGATTATAAAAAGCGTTTTAAAGTAAAAATTGTTTACAAAATTTTTCAGTTTACGTTTTCAAAAGAATGAGAAAGAGATTTAAATGATTTAGCAAAATCGAGGACTATGAACCCTTTCTTTTACTGATTCACTTAATTCCGGACTTGTCCATTTGAGAATGTAAATTATTACTTTTATAAAATAAATGAAATTGTTTTCAAAATTTTACAGTTTGCGTTTTCAGAAGAATGAGAAAGTGACTTAAACGTTTCAGCAAAATCGAGGACTATGACCCCTTTCTTTTACTGATTCGTTTAATTCCGGACTTGTCCGTTTGAGGATGTGAAATGTTATTTTTGAAATACACAATTTTGCACTTTCAAGGAAACGATGAAGAGATTTAAACGATGTAGCAAAAGTGCGGAGTATGAAACCACACTTTTACTATTTCGGTTAATTCCGGACTCGTTAATTGAAACATTTGCTGTTTGATGATTTTGATGATTTCACACGTTCAAGGAAACGATGAAGAGAATCAAACGATTTAGTAAAACACGTGGTATGGGACATGTGCGTTTGCTTTTTCGGTTAATTCCGGACTCGTTAATTGAATATATGTTGGACCTTCGGGTCATATGTTGGACCTTCGGGTCAATACCAGTACCGGACCTTCGGGTCATATGTTGGACCTTCGGGTCATTTGTTGGGCGCCAAAATTATGTTGGGTACTTGGTAGGCTTCGGCCATATGTTGATGCACGTGCGGCGTAGCTAAAACTCGCCATCCGATGGGATCGATCCAACCTTTTATGTTGATTTTCTAGTTATCTTAATTGATTCTAGATATTTGTTGTTTCCAATTATCTGCAGGTAATTGGATATTTGTTGATATGAGTTCTAATTATCGTTTGTGATAATTAGATATTTGTTGATTTAATTATCGCTTGAGATAATTAAATATTTGTTGGTATGAGTTCTGATTATCGTTTGTGATAATTAGATATTTGTTGATTTAATTATCGCTTGTGATAATTAAATATTTGTTGATCTGAGTTCTGATTATCGTTTTTGATAATTAAATATTTGTTGATTTAATTATCGCCTTAGATAATTAAATATTTGTTGAATTGAGATTTGATTATCGTTTTTGATAATCGAATATTTGTTCATTTGATTATCATTTTTGATAATCGAATATTTGTTGATTTTTCATTATCATTTTTGATAATCGAATATTTGTTGATTTGAGATTTGATTATCGTTTTTGATAATCGAATATTTGTTGATTTGAGATTTGATTATCGCTTGAGATAATCAAATATTTGTTGATTTGAGAATTCTGATTATCGTTTTTGCTAATTAGACTTTTGTTGTTTTCTGATTAACCATTTGGTAACTAGATAATTGCGGTTTTGCGTTTTGTGATTTGTGTTTCCTAATTATCTTTGTTGATAATTAGATTTTGTTGTCTTCTTATTATCGTATCGATAATTAGATATTGCTGTTTGGTGATTTCTGTATGCTTATTATCTAATTGATAATTGAATATTGCTGATAATTGCACTTATATAGTTTTGTTGTTTCTGATTATCGCTTGAGGTAATTAGATATTTGATGTTATGAGTTCTAATTATCGTTTTTGATAATTAGATAATTGTTGATTTGTGATTTAATTATCGCTTGAGATAATTAAATATTTGTTGATATGAGTTCTAATTATCGTTTTTGATAATTAGATATTTGTTGATTTAATTATCGCCTTAGATAATTAAATATTTGTTGATTCGAGATTTAATTATCGCTTGAGATAATTAAATATTTGTTGATTTGAGATTTAATTATCATTTTTGATAATTAGACCTTTGATGTTTTCTGATTACCGTTTTGGTAACTGGATATTTGCAGTTTTGCGATTTCTGTTTTCTGAATTATCTATTGATAATTAAATTTTGTTGAGAATTTTGAATTTCTTTTATTGAAATTAAAAGGTTTCTTTGGTGTTTGAATTCTCTGCCTTCATTTTCTAGCTTAACCAGTTTATGTTAGAAAATTTATTGTTAGTGACGACCTTAATTATGAAAATTGCGGGGACGCAATTTTTATAAGGAGGGGAGTCTGTAACAACCCGGGATTTCACAATTATTTTATTATCGCCATTAAACGATTAATCTGCTAGCTAATTGTTTATTGGAGTTTTGATTCGAGTTGAAATTCTTTTCAAAAATTTGGTTATGAGTTTGTGGGCTTTAAAAATTTAATCTCAGCCCAATCTTTCTTTAACAAATTTTTTTTATGCCGCTCCCTTAATTCAATTCGACCCAATCCCCTTATTCATATTATTCGTAACCCTAAAGCTAAAAGCAACGATAAAAAAATGGCGGCCTTCTTTCGTAGAAATTAGGGCTTCGCGAATTTCGTGAATGCCGACTTCGAGTGTTCGTTGCTCTCTTCAATGATCTCTCGGCTGCTTCTAATTAATGGCCTTCTCTTTGTTTCGGCCGCTTGAATTGGGGTTCTTCGAAACCAAGGTGAGTGATTTCATTTCACTCACTTCTAATTCATTCTATAATTATCGAATTTGTTAATTGATTTATTCCGCAGTTTGATTTGTTCGACGTGATGATTTTGACTTAGTTTGTTTTCATGGCCATTACGACACTGGTTTTCTTTTGATTTCGGTCATTTGATTTTTGGTGGTGATCTTGCTCCACTATACTTGCTGTTTTGGCCATTATGTCTTTTCTGCCTTTTTCAATTTAATTAATTAGTATGGTTTTGATTCTGTGGTGATGATTTTGGGTTGTTCGACGATTGGTTATCCTTCGACCCTTATGTTTATGATTTGGATAACCTCGGCACTCTCTGTTGTAGTTACACTCTGCATTCATGGGTTTGCACTGTACTGTATTTGTTTTGAAAAAGCAATATATTTGTCATTTGCTTCGGCACTGCACCTGTTTCTTGATTGTGATACTTGTACATTGGTTACTAGTATATGTTCGTATACATGTTGATGCCAGTTGCATCTGTTGTGTAGCTTATCCCGGTGTTGCGCTATGCTATGCCGTGTCACTATTTTTCTATCATGTTGTTGACATTATTTGAATCAGCTGCATGTTTGGTTCTTATGAATCTATCTAGCATGACATGAGTCTTGCCTCTGTTCCCCGATGCTTTAAATTTTCTTTATGTTGCCTGGCCTTTTCATTGTTGAGGCGCTGTCACTGATGTTGGCTTGCCTTATTCATTTCTTAGTAGCACTCTAGTTCATTTTACGTTGTCACTCCCCATGTATTTGCAGTTGCATTTTTGGTTTGCACTGCCATGGGCTCGAGACTAGTACTGCTTGATGTATGCAATTGTTTTAGGAGCTGATACATGATGCATTGCGGTTGACATTGAACTGCAGCCGTGTTGAGTTATTGACTTGAACTTCTTGCATTGTGTGGTGGTTGTACTGTGCAGTCGTGTACACTAGTGTCACTTGTTGTTGCCCTTGCTTGAGCCAGTTTCATTCTTCTTTGAGTCTGTTTTGCTTTCCATTGCATTGACCTTGTAACCGTGTCAAATCGCCTTCCCTGATTCACTGATGGGTTGCTGCATTAATGTTTGAACATCCACTATTTGGTTCACCACTTATGCTTTGAGTCATGTTGAACTGTTCATCTACCTTCGCATTTGGTCACTTGTTAGGAACTGTTACCTTGCATTGATGCCTTGTCTTCATTGCATCTGGTCACCCTTGCATTCATATGGTGGTGTGATGTGGTGCCATGTCTTGGTGCCCTCACCCTCCTTCTATTTTGTACCTGCACCACTGTTTTATGTTTTTGGCTGCAGTTGTTGTTACCTTTTCTTGACCACTTTGGCATTTCTCTGCCTGGTTCGAACATGTAGGGTCGCTGTTGCTTGAGACAGCCATCCACTTCATCTCACTGTTGTACTGTTGCCTTTTGTTTCCAGAAGTTTGGTTTATCATATTCTGCTGTCTTCATTTAGTTGTACCATTGTCTTGTGCACTTGGTCATTCGAGTTGAGTTGATTGCAGTTGTGTTGAGTCATGATAGACGTGACTTGACCTCTGCAGTATTGATTTGCTGTCAATAGTTGGAGTTATGATGTCGTCTTGTACTATAGTGGCAAGGCAGTGCACGCAAGCGTGAACTGCAGCCACACGGAATTGAGTTTTTGGTTACATCGTCACTGTAGTGGCAAGGCAGTGCACGCAAGCGTGAACTGCAGCCATGTGGTATTCATTGTGTACATCGTCACTGCAGTGGCAAGGCAGTGCACGCAAGCGTGAACTGCAGACATGCGGTATTCATTGTGTACATCGTCACTTTAGTGGCAAGGCAGTGCACGCAAGCGTGAACTACAGCCACACGGCATGGCTTTTATGATATTCTATCTTGTTTTGATTATGTGATCTTTTGCATATTCCATATGCTGTAGTGGCGAGGCAGTGCACGCGTGCGTGTACTGCAGCCCTACCCAATTTAATATTTTAATTGATGTTTTTAAGTGATATTTCAATTGTTTAAATTGATTTAGTTTCATTTGATCATTTTGTTGTTATCTAATTATCTATTTGATAATTAGATTATGAGTTTCTAGTTATTTATTAATAATTAGATTTTTGATGTTAATTGCCGATTAGGCAATTCTGATGTTTTTTCTAAATTATCTTCATTAATAATCTTTTCACTCATCTTTGTTGATTTCTTGAATCTGCTGATTTATTGTTTAACACTATTACGTGTTATATTTATCGTTATCCGATTTCTTTATTTAAGGATTGGATAGACGAGATTTATTGTGACTGTCGTCTAATTTTTATTTAATTAGCATTGCTTCTGTGCACTAATAACTGAGTTTGAATTAGACTGACCCGTGTATTATTTTCTTTGGAATATAATACTCGGGTCAGACCGAGTATTTACAGGTTGTTGATATTTTACTTTGGGTTGCTGTTTGAGCTTGAAGACTTTTCACATCTTTTGGAGTTGTCGTGTCATTGTATAGGATGATATGTATTCATGTATATTAGTTGATAATGTACTTGTATATATAACTTCCAGAGTCGACAGTTGTAGTTGTATCATATGTATTGTGTCAAATGTATTGTAACTGACATCAGTTATTATATATATATGAGACTTTTTGTTTAATCTGTGTTCCGCATTTATATTATCTGTGTTATTATTATATCTATTGTCCTAAACTATTATGAACCATCGTAGTTCGTTTTATACTAGAATTGGGTATGTCGATGGGAGTAAATAAATATGAGATGAAAAATAAAAGTATATGTCACTCCTATCGAGATAACTAATACTAGTGTAAGGCCTAACTACGGATGGCCGCTCCTATCCAGCCTTATTCTTCGTGATAACAGACAGTATTTCTTTTAATACTCTTTGTTATTGCGAGCATAGAGGTGGGGCGTCACACAACCTCTTGATAGTTGGACAAGAACCAAAAAATATTATATTAAAATATTAAAATAATAAGTTATCAACTAAAAGAAAATGGGTATGATTTAAATACATCAATTTTATACATGCTAAGTAGTTAATCCTAAAAACATGAAGACATGGAAAAAAAAATAAGTTTAAATATTAATCAAAATATTAAAAAACACAAAAGGGAAATAAGTGAGAGTTGGAAGGGAAAAAAACCTAGTTGTAAAGGGACTGTATCACGATCAAATTTCCAATTTCCAATTTCCTGTAACGACCCAAAATTTTTAATAATTAAAATTTGAATATTTAATTAATTTTAAATATTTATAAGTGAATTTTTAAGTCAAATAAATTTTTATTTGAATTATTGGATTTAATTGGATTATTAAATCGATAATTTAATACGTTAAATTATGGAAATAATTGAAAATTGAGTTAAATATGATTGAAAATAATTTGGAAAATTTTATTTAATCATACTGGAGTTATAGAAATATTTTAGAACTTTTAAAATCGAATTAAAAGTAAATCTGTGAAAATTGAATATTTTAATATTTAATAATCGACTGTAAAATAGCCAATTTTTGAACAGTCTCAGAATTGAACGAAACCAGTTCCATTGGATCCGTAATAGTTAGTTATTACCGGATTTTAATTTTCGTGTCAATCGGAGTTATCGTTTGATCGTGGCAGCTCGAAACGCATCGAATCGTTTTTAATTTAAATTTGGCGAGTCAAAATAGCCATTTTTCAAAAAGTCTCGGAATTCGACGAAACCAGTTTCATCGGATCCGTAATGTGATATTATTGTAAGGTTTCAAATTTCAAGTCAATTGGATTTACCGTTTGTCCGGTACAAATTAAAACGCCTAGAAATCGACTTAAATCGGTTTAATTTAAATTGAGCGTTTTCAGCCATAACTCGCACATACTTCCGAATTAGCTTCCGAAACCTGTTCCATTGTGTCCGGAACGCGGGATAAACCCTAGGTACGCTGGTTACGGCGTCTAAATCGGAGTTTGGAATTCCCGGGATGAATAGTGTTTACGCTTGCTCGTTCCTTATAAATAAGCCTCTACCCTTCATTTAATAATAAAAAAAAAAATATGCTAAACCCTAATTTATAATAGCCAGCCGCCACCTATAGATGGATGGCCAGAAACTACTCCACTTCCTCCCTCAATCACTCACAATCCGTCGACAATTAGCCTTAGGTTTCAACTACAAACTTGTAGAGCACATCAAGAGCTTTAGATCCGTACGGTTGAGATCGCGTTTGGAGCGACGATGGAGGGGCAAGCTGTGGCCGTTCTCTACAGTTTCGCACGCACTTCGAGAGTAGGGGGTGGGGCCGAGTTGGCCATGGTGGTAGGCGTGGTAGTTTGCGTCGTGCTCTTCGCAATGAAGTTCCCCGATCGAGTTCTAGTCGAGTGTGTTTGCAGTATTATGTAACCCTAGTTCTACATTTGGGTTCGGCCGTGTATTCTTGGACCTGGAGATAGAACGTGAGTTGAGGGAGATGAAGGAGAGACCTTGGATGCAGATCTCACGGCCAGGATTTGCTGTGGTATAAAGATAGTTAATTTATGTTGTGAATTATATGTTTAAAATCGTGTACGAACTTCATAAATTCGTAACTTTTTCATACGAGGTCGAAAAAATGCAAATCCAGTTGCGTTGGAATCGTATGGACGAGCACTACGCGATGGAATTGGTTTGGAGTCGTTTGGAGTTAGTGAGAATTTCGGGTAAAATTAAACGCGCGTTTAATTTTATTCGAAATAAAAGCTAAAACGGAATTTAAAACCAAGGTGAGAACTTCTCACTCAATCGAATAGATTTCGATTTTATTTTAAATAGTTAGATTTAAAATATTTGAATGCATGTTTGAATGATGAATTGTATATATTGATTGTTAAAATAGACATTATGCGCCGTTAGTAAGCGGATGTTATTTAATATAAACATATACCGCGAATATTTCATAAACAGTGAAATTGGTATTATATATAATATCAATATATATATATTGGCATATGTATATATTGCAGTTGATTGATTTCCCGCATTTTTTGTTTAGCGGATGAGACCCTATTACGCCGTTAGTAAGCGGATAATATTTAATAAGAACATATACCGCGATAATTTCGTACTGGAGCGAAATTGGTATTGTGCTAATGTTTTTGGATGCAGGAAACAGGTTGGAGGGATCCAACTGGATTCCTCAACAGTTTTTATTTTATTTCAGGTATTTTGATATTTGATGGATTATCATATCGATATATGATATCGTTGTTAGTCGTGATTGACTATTTGATGTGTAGCATCATTGGACCCAGATTTTGGGATTTTAAAATGATTTTTAAAGTGATTTTTGAAAATATATTATATTTTTAGAATTAATCCATTTTAAATAAATAAACGTTATAATTTTTAAAGTTATAAAAATTATGGTTTTTGTGAAATATAGTTAAAAAGCTGATTTTTAGAAATACGATTAAAAGTCGATTTTTGAGAAATATGAACTAATGATTTTTATAAAATAATTTAAATTGGATTTTTGAATATATGATAAAAGTTTAAATTTAAGATTTATAAAATTTGATTATTTTATAAATCGAAATGATGAAATTATAAAGGAATTTAAAGACGTTTTAGAATAATAATATAAACTGATTTATATTAAGAGATTTATAAATGGATATTTATAAATTGAATTATGGACATTATAAAACGAGTTTTTATAAGTATTTGAATGTAGTGAAAATGAATTTCCTAAATGAATGAAATTTATGAAATTATAAACTGTGAAGTTATAAATGAAAATTTTATAAGCAATAGGTTTATAAAATTTATAAAGTTATCGAAAGAATGAATTTTGGATAAATAAACAATCTTATAAGTTAAGATTAATAATTTGGGAAGTTAAATGAACGATTTTGTAAAATAATCGTTTTATAAGTAATTAACTTATAATATGAACTTGTAGTTTATAATTGAGTTATAAACTGGAATAGGTTAATAAAGGAATTTATAAAAAGGAAGTTTTTATAAATAAATAGAAACGGAATTTATAAACGTTGTTTTATAAATCCGCAAATGACTTATTTTGATAAGTTAATTGTTATAACTTAGAGATAGAGTTATATTCACGTTTTAGACAGTGAACAATCCTTTAAGTTAAAGTGAATAGAAATGATGAAGTTTGTTAACGTAGTTTGTTCACGTTTTTGAACAGTAAATAACACGTTAAAGAAATTGTTTAGAATGTGAATGTTTTAAATAGAATTAAAACGATCTAACGATGTTTTAAAAGATGTTGAGGTTCGAAACCATAGATTTCAACATTTATTGTTGAAATAGATGTTTTCGAGAAATAGAAGGAAATAATAGATTATAACACTGTTGTTATAATAGATGATTTCCGAAAGGAAATATTTTAGTATAGTATTGGGATTTATATATCTATTTAATTTCGAATCCCTATACTAGTGATTTTGGGTAGTCGTAACGATGTTTTACGCAACATTCGTTTTGGCCCAAATAAAAATGTTTAAGGGAATGATTACCTTAAAGAATGAATTATATACTTAATTCGATTTAAGTATATTGAATATTTTCCAGTGTTGAAAATAAAAGGAATTTGTGAATTACTTATGAATAAATAAGTATGGAAATGTTTTCCAATATGAAGTGAATAATTAGAATTTATCTTTTTCTGAAGATAAATTGAAATGAATTATTGAAATCGTATATGCATGAATATTTTGGAATATAAATTCACTAAGGAATTTATATGTGACAGTGAAACTTGTTAAAAATAAATATTGATTTATTTTTGAAATGTTGAAATTATATATCTTGTAAAGATATTTTGGAAAATAAATAATTTGGAAAATTATTTGGAATCTGGTGATGTGTGCATATCAATTGATAGTTCAATAACCGACTATCAATATTTCCCTTTGAATGGGTATTTGATGTGAATTGATTGAATTTGAATGCACACTTATTTTTGAATAAGCGCTCACTATTCGGGTTAACCGGGAAAGGACCATGGGGTCGTATAACCCACTCCGAATATGTGATACGTCGTTGTGAATCGCATTTGAAGATCGGTGTTGAAGACCGGTATTTGCGAGAGTGATAGGATGAACTATCGATTGACTCTGCACCGAGTAGCTACGGTATTGAGTTCTCCATATGTGATGGTGAATCCGATCAGGATTGTGAATATCCGAGTTGCAAGGACTTCTTTGTAAGTGCCTTCGGTTCTGTTCGATCCCGGAACAGACTTGTATGGATTGTATGCCTGACATTACAATTTGAGATATAAAGCCGATTTCTTTCAAATATATTTCTGTTGGTGGCGGAGAATTTATTCTTTGCTTAACACCCTTCTTTGAGACGTACGAGCTCAAAGGTTATATAGTTGAAGTTATCAGCGATATATTCCCAGTTTGGTAATGTGACATGCTGAGTGATGCTGAAATGATCATTGTGTTGATTATTTGTGATAGGATCATTTATTTGATCGTCTATCTTAGTGATCATTGTGTTGATCATTTGTTGACCCAAAGCATGGCTTTTGTATAAAGTATGTTTTTGTGGACGTGACTTCGTCGAGCCTCACATCCCGGAAATGGTCAAAACAGGAAAGATGCGGCAAGGTTATTAGGGGTTGCTGTAGCTCCCCTTAGGGTATGTGCATTTCCTTCTGGAAAGGGGTGGTATCATGGTATGGAGCCCAGATACTTACTCATGTTGAAAACACTCTATTTATTATGGTGTGATGTTGGATATCGAGCGCTCGGTGAAAGGTCCCAAAGGACCGGGGGATGGCATATTCGGTCAGTTGTTACTCAGTTAGGAGTAACCCGGCCTTGTGTTGGTAGAGATCCGGTTTGGTTCTCGGGGATGTCCATCCAGAGGCATTCTCAGTGGCAATGGGAAGTTCCTTAGCCTGACCATTTGTTGGAAATCCAAAGAAACAATACGTGACTTGTACGGTATTAGTTGTATAACCTGCTATGGAATGTGGCGGTAACCTGCTATTGAACATAGTTAGCTATAGTAGGCATACGATAATGGTCGTATGTTGGCTAAGATTTATATCTTTATTTTCGAAATGATTTGTTATACACTATGCACTAGTAATAATATCAAATGTTATTTTAAATGCGTATCAAGCATCTTTGACTATCATAAGGAGAAATCTCCTCCGATTCTGCGTTTGCATGTGTGTGTGTGCGGGAGGCCTTATGGTAGTCTCATTTTTAAAAGCATTACGAATTGAATTTAAAAATATTCCTCTATTTTGATTTTAAAGATAAATAAACTGTTTTGAGTTCTCACACCAGTCTTGTTAAGCTATTGGGCTATGTGATGGGGGGTTCTCGCTTCGCGGTTTGGTGGCGAACGGGAGACTCTTACTCCCACACATCCTCTTTTAGGGGGTTGGTTAGGCGTAAGCTGTGACAGTCGAAAGGCTGGCCGTAAAAGCAAGTTTGGGATATCAGTGTAAGCCACGGTGGGGCTGGGATGGTTGAAAAGCCTACCGGTTGTGACCGCTTCCTCCGCGTTTGTTACAATTTGGTATCAGAGCTCTGATGGTTAAGCGACAACCATGGTTCTGTTGGGTATAATTCATTAGAGATAGAGTCAGTAGTACTCTAGAATGAGTTTGAGAGTAATAATAGATATGAGAGCGTATTTGTTAGTGAATATAAAATTGTTTTATATTGTGATGATTGGTTTATTGAGTGGCATATGAACTTTCGTCAGCACAGCCTCGAAACTGAGCCGAAAGGGTTTCTAAACACTTGAATAGAACAATTCGGCACAATATTGATTTTAAATTGGGTAAATGAAATAATTTTGCCTTGATTATATTTTTATATAAAAAGGAAAATTTTTTAGAATTATTAGAGTATATAAGTTGATTGTTTAGTTGTTGAATAATCTAAATTAAAGAATAATTGTATAAGCAAAAGAATTATAAGAATTGGTATTATAATTAAAGTGTTTACAATTGTGAAATAAACTTATATATAAGAAGTGAAACTATATAAAATATGAGTTGTGAATAAAAGTGAATTTAAAGTTAAATGGAATATAACTTAAGTTATGTAAATGAAATTCAACTTTGTGATTGAATTGAATGAATGAATTGAATGTTAATCGATTGAATGAAAATAATTGATAAAACAATAATGAATATAAGTGTTGATTCATTGAAATCTAAGGTAATTGGAAGTTGAATAAATTGAATGAGAATGAATAAGTAAAGGAATTTGGTTGAAATTAATATACATTGGTTGTTATATATTGTAGTTGATTGTATAAAAGTCATTAAGAGTTAATGAAATTGAAAGCTATGAAATTGAATTCAAATTAGAAAGTAAATAAATTTGAATAGAATTGAATGTGAATTGGATTTAATTAGTAAATGTTAACTAATGGAAATATGAATGAAAGTTGATAAAATCAAATGTAATTTGAATTGAAAACCCAAATTCATTGAATATTAATGAGAATATGAATGAATATTGAATTGGTTATGGATGTTAGTAGATTATAGTTGGTTGATGTTTGCATTTGTTGTTTAGTTGCATTTGCTATGTGACATATATAGTTATTATGTTGCTATATGTTGTATATTGAGATTATTTACATATATGCATGATTCTCATGTTGTTTGTTGAGTGTTTAGTAGGTGCGGATCGCGTTTGCTTCGCATTTGGAGCTCGCTTTTGCGCTATATTAGCCGTATATGCTTGCTAATAAAATATAAGGTACATATCTCGGATTAAATATCGCACTTTTACACTTTTTTCCCTTCGGGATGCCTCATTACTTGATGAGATGTATATTTGTGATATATATACTGTCATTTTTTTTCGGATCGAGCCGCGCAAAGGAGACCATGGCGAATTTTTCCGAAAATTTAAGGCGTTAGAAAAATTTGAGAAAAATGGGAAAATTTTGGAAAACTTTAACTTTGTTTTGGAATTGAAAGTTAAACAATAGTAGTTTCTTTTGAAAAGATAACTAAGTATGATTTGAAAACTTAGTAAAGTATATGTAAAAAAATTTAATTATAAATTTTGGAAAAATTAATAGATTCTGTAATTTTCTTACTTGTAATTTCGAGGACGAAATTCTTTTAAGGGGGAAAGATTGTAACGATCCAAAATTTTTAATAATTAAAATTTGAATATTTAATTAATTTTAAATATTTATAAGTGAATTTTTAAGTCAAATAAATTTTTATTTGAATTATTGGATTTAATTGGATTATTAAATCGATAATTTAATACGTTAAATTATGGAAATAATTGAAAATTGAGTTAAATATGATTGAAAATAATTTGGAAAATTTTATTTAATCATACTGGAGTTATAGAAATATTTTAGAACTTTTAAAATCGAATTAAAAGTAAATCTGTGAAAATTGAATATTTTAATATTTAATAATCGACTGTAAAATAGCCAATTTTTGAACAGTCTCAGAATTGAACGAAACCAGTTCCATTGGATCCGTAATAGTTAGTTATTACCGGATTTCAATTTTCGTGTCAATCGGAGTTATCGTTTGATCGTGGCAGCTCGAAACGCATCGAATCGTTTTTAATTTAAATTTGGCGAGTCAAAATAGCCATTTTTCAAAAAGTCTCGGAATTCGACGAAACCAGTTTCATCGGATCCGTAATGTGATATTATTGTAAGGTTTCAAATTTCAAGTCAATTGGATTTACCGTTTGTCCGGTACAAATTAAAACGCCTAGAAATCGACTTAAATCGGTTTAATTTAAATTGAGCGTTTTCAGCCATAACTCGCACATACTTCCGAATTAGCTTCCGAAACCTGTTCCATTATGTCCGGAACGCGGGATAAACCCTAGGTACGCTGGTTACGGCGTCTAAATCGGAGTTTGGAATTCCCGGGATGAATAGTGTTTACGCTTGCTCGTTCCTTATAAATAAGCCTCTACCCTTCATTTAATAATAAAAAAAAAAATATGCTAAACCCTAATTTATAATAGCCAGCCGCCACCTATAGATGGATGGCCAGAAACTACTCCACTTCCTCCCTCAATCACTCACAATCCGTCGACAATTAGCCTTAGGTTTCAACTACAAACTTGTAGAGCACATCAAGAGCTTTAGATCCGTACGGTTGAGATCGCGTTTGGAGCGACGATGGAGGGGCAAGCTGTGGCCGTTCTCTACAGTTTCGCACGCACTTCGAGAGTAGGGGGTGGGGCCGAGTTGGCCATGGTGGTAGGCGTGGGTAGTTTGCGTCGTGCTCTTCGCAATGAAGTTCCCCGATCGAGTTCTAGTCGAGTGTGTTTGCAGTATTATGTAACCCTAGTTCTACATTTGGGTTCGGCCGTGTATTCTTGGACCTGGAGATAGAACGTGAGTTGAGGGAGATGAAGGAGAGACCTTGGATGCAGATCTCACGGCCAGGATTTGCTGTGGTATAAAGATAGTTAATTTATGTTGTGAATTATATGTTTAAAATCGTGTACGAACTTCATAAATTCGTAACTTTTTCATACGAGGTCGAAAAAATGCAAATCCAGTTGCGTTGGAATCGTATGGACGAGCACTACGCGATGGAATTGGTTTGGAGTCGTTTGGAGTTAGTGAGAATTTCGGGTAAAATTAAACGCGCGTTTAATTTTATTCGAAATAAAAGCTAAAACGGAATTTAAAACCAAGGTGAGAACTTCTCACTCAATCGAATAGATTTCGATTTTATTTTAAATAGTTAGATTTAAAATATTTGAATGCATGTTTGAATGATGAATTGTATATATTGATTGTTAAAATAGACATTATGCGCCGTTAGTAAGCGGATGTTATTTAATATAAACATATACCGCGAATATTTCATAAACAGTGAAATTGGTATTATATATAATATCAATATATATATATTGGCATATGTATATATTGCAGTTGATTGATTTCCCGCATTTTTTGTTTAGCGGATGAGACCCTATTACGCCGTTAGTAAGCGGATAATATTTAATAAGAACATATACCGCGATAATTTCGTACTGGAGCGAAATTGGTATTGTGCTAATGTTTTTGGATGCAGGAAACAGGTTGGAGGGATCCAACTGGATTCCTCAACAGTTTTTATTTTATTTCAGGTATTTTGATATTTGATGGATTATCATATCGATATATGATATCGTTGTTAGTCGTGATTGACTATTTGATGTGTAGCATCATTGGACCCAGATTTTGGGATTTTAAAATGATTTTTAAAGTGATTTTTGAAAATATATTATATTTTTAGAATTAATCCATTTTAAATAAATAAACGTTATAATTTTTAAAGTTATAAAAATTATGGTTTTTGTGAAATATAGTTAAAAAGCTGATTTTTAGAAATACGATTAAAAGTCGATTTTTGAGAAATATGAACTAATGATTTTTATAAAATAATTTAAATTGGATTTTTGAATATATGATAAAAGTTTAAATTTAAGATTTATAAAATTTGATTATTTTATAAATCGAAATGATGAAATTATAAAGGAATTTAAAGACGTTTTAGAATAATAATATAAACTGATTTATATTAAGAGATTTATAAATGGATATTTATAAATTGAATTATGGACATTATAAAACGAGTTTTTATAAGTATTTGAATGTAGTGAAAATGAATTTCCTAAATGAATGAAATTTATGAAATTATAAACTGTGAAGTTATAAATGAAAATTTTATAAGCAATAGGTTTATAAAATTTATAAAGTTATCGAAAGAATGAATTTTGGATAAATAAACAATCTTATAAGTTAAGATTAATAATTTGGGAAGTTAAATGAACGATTTTGTAAAATAATCGTTTTATAAGTAATTAACTTATAATATGAACTTGTAGTTTATAATTGAGTTATAAACTGGAATAGGTTAATAAAGGAATTTGTAAAAAGGAAGTTTTTATAAATAAATAGAAACGGAATTTATAAACGTTGTTTTATAAATCCGCAAATGACTTATTTTGATAAGTTAATTGTTATAACTTAGAGATAGAGTTATATTCACGTTTTAGACAGTGAACAATCCTTTAAGTTAAAGTGAATAGAAATGATGAAGTTTGTTAACGTAGTTTATTCACGTTTTTGAACAGTAAATAACACGTTAAAGAAATTGTTTAGAATGTGAATGTTTTAAATAGAATTAAAACGATCTAACGATGTTTTAAAAGATGTTGAGGTTCGAAACCATAGATTTCAACATTTATTGTTGAAATAGATGTTTTCGAGAAATAGAAGGAAATAATAGATTATAACACTGTTGTTATAATAGATGATTTCCGAAAGGAAATATTTTAGTATAGTATTGGGATTTATATATCTATTTAATTTCGAATCCCTATACTAGTGATTTTGGGTAGTCGTAACGATGTTTTACGCAACATTCGTTTTGGCCCAAATAAAAATGTTTAAGGGAATGATTACCTTAAAGAATGAATTATATACTTAATTCGATTTAAGTATATTGAATATTTTCCAGTGTTGAAAATAAAAGGAATTTGTGAATTACTTATGAATAAATAAGTATGGAAATGTTTTCCAATATGAAGTGAATAATTAGAATTTATCTTTTTCTGAAGATAAATTGAAATGAATTATTGAAATCGTATATGCATGAATATTTTGGAATATAAATTCACTAAGGAATTTATATGTGAAAGTGAAACTTGTTAAAAATAAATATTGATTTATTTTTGAAATGTTGAAATTATATATCTTGTAAAGATATTTTGGAAAATAAATAATTTGGAAAATTATTTGGAATCTGGTGATGTGTGCATATCAATTGATAGTTCAATAACCGACTATCAATATTTCCCTTTGAATGGGTATTTGATGTGAATTGATTGAATTTGAATGCACACTTATTTTTGAATAAGCGCTCACTATTCGGGTTAACCGGGAAAGGACCATGGGGTCGTATAACCCACTCCGAATATGTGATACGTCGTTGTGAATCGCATTTGAAGATCGGTGTTGAAGACCGGTATTTGCGAGAGTGATAGGATGAACTATCGATTGACTCTGCACCGAGTAGCTACGGTATTGAGTTCTCCATATGTGATGGTGAATCCGATCAGGATTGTGAATATCCGAGTTGCAAGGACTTCTTTGTAAGTGCCTTCGGTTCTGTTCGATCCCGGAACAGACTTGTATGGATTGTATGCCTGACATTACAATTTGAGATATAAAGCCGATTTCTTTCAAATATATTTCTGTTGGTGGCGGAGAATTTATTCTTTGCTTAACACCCTTCTTTGAGACGTACGAGCTCAAAGGTTATATAGTTGAAGTTATCAGCGATATATTCCCAGTTTGGTAATGTGACATGCTGAGTGATGCTGAAATGATCATTGTGTTGATTATTTGTGATAGGATCATTTATTTGATCGTCTATCTTAGTGATCATTGTGTTGATCATTTGTTGACCCAAAGCATGGCTTTTGTATAAAGTATGTTTTTGTGGACGTGACTTCGTCGAGCCTCACATCCCGGAAATGGTCAAAACAGGAAAGATGCGGCAAGGTTATTAGGGGTTGCTGTAGCTCCCCTTAGGGTATGTGCATTTCCTTCTGGAAAGGGGTGGTATCATGGTATGGAGCCCAGATACTTACTCATGTTGAAAACACTCTATTTATTATGGTGTGATGTTGGATATCGAGCGCTCGGTGAAAGGTCCCAAAGGACCGGGGGATGGCATATTCGGTCAGTTGTTACTCAGTTAGGAGTAACCCGGCCTTGTGTTGGTAGAGATCCGGTTTGGTTCTCGGGGATGTCCATCCAGAGGCATTCTCAGTGGCAATGGGAAGTTCCTTAGCCTGACCATTTGTTGGAAATCCAAAGAAACAATACGTGACTTGTACGGTATTAGTTGTATAACCTGCTATGGAATGTGGCGGTAACCTGCTATTGAACATAGTTAGCTATAGTAGGCATACGATAATGGTCGTATGTTGGCTAAGATTTATATCTTTATTTTCGAAATGATTTGTTATACACTATGCACTAGTAATAATATCAAATGTTATTTTAAATGCGTATCAAGCATCTTTGACTATCATAAGGAGAAATCTCCTCCGATTCTGCGTTTGCATGTGTGTGTGTGCGAGAGGCCTTATGGTAGTCTCATTTTTAAAAGCATTGCGAATTGAATTTAAAAATATTCCTCTATTTTGATTTTAAAGATAAATAAACTGTTTTGAGTTCTCACACCAGTCACATGACTGACTTGGAGTTTATTGTTTTCCTTCCTAAACTCTGGGTGCCCACCAATTTCTACACGGGCAGTTAAGAGTTAGGTTTATCAGGATATTCTGGATATTCTGGAGTTGCTGGAGGCAAGCTGGATGGCATGGCGTATTACTAGTTTATATAGTATTTCTTTTTCCGCTGCACTGTTTATTGTTGTATGTTGTTGTACACTCTGATGATATGATGTAATGAAATGAAATGTAATGTAATAACTGATATAGTTCTTTGTTTAAAGATTATTCATTTATTATTATATGTTGTTCCGCTGCGAATTGTGAGATTCTGTTGTTGTTCTGTTGTTTCCTTTCTGTCCCGTTCTATTTCTTCTGTCCGTTCTATTTTAAAATTCTTCTATCTTCTATTTCAAAATTCTTCTATTCTATCTTTCTATTTTAAAATTCTCTGTTTTCTAAAAAAAAAAAATTGTCTATCTTCTTTTCTCTCTATTTTCTCTTCTTCTCTATTTTTCTTTTTCTTTCTTCTTTTTCTCTCTTCTTTCTTTTCTTTTCTTTTTAAAACCCATAACATCTCGGTTTTTCGGCCTTCGAATTCTCGGCAGTCGATAAAGTGAGTGTCGATGTCGAATTTTCGAAAGTCGAAAATTTTCGAGGCTGTTACATTTCCGCTAATAAGTTTGATTGGCTATCCATTTTGATCATAAGGATCCATCAACCGACCGATTATAATTGGACTTCTATAATTTGAATCTAATCTTATTCAATTTCTAATGTAAATTGGTTCAAATCCAATATTTTTAAATTCAATTGTATTGGATCCATTGGATTACAAATTCGTTGCACCTCTAATCATTTTTTAAGCAAACATAGAAGTAATTTGTTTAAAAATTACAAGTTAAAAAATGATCGATCACCTTTCCATCCATTTCACGAATAGCATTAGTGGCTTCATCTTCATATGTAAAATTTACGAACCCAAACCGTCTTGATCTTCCTGTCTCACGATCCACAATAACCTTAGCTGCATGTAGATAAAAAAATATTCAACCATCAAACCTTAGATTTAATAAAACTACAAATGTTGTTGTAGAAATTTAAAAAAGAAATAAATAAAATATCACACCACCAATTACTTTCCCACAACTGGAGAATGCATCTCTCAAACTTCGAGAATTGGTCTTATAGGATAATCCTACATAGTTCCATAAGAGGATTAACTCTGGAAGATACAATAACACTTTCGTGTATATATAAGTATATAAATGATGAAACTTAACAAACCTCCAACAAAAACTTTTGAGGATGCCATGCATCGGACGGAAGCATATTTAGCAAGTTTACCAAATTTATTGGCAAAAGCCATTTCTACCACCTGTTATATCAAGGTACAATTTATTTATTTAACAGTGAAGTTTTCGAGAAAAACTGGCGAAATGTAAGAAAAAACCAAGAATTAAGTTGTAAAATAGAGATATAAAATTAACATAGATTCTCAACTATATCACTCGTTTAAAAAAATAAATGATTATGGTTGCAAGACATATCAAATCCAATGGATTTGGGCAAAAGTCAATCCGACTCAATTTATAGAAGAATTTTAAATTTTTGATCCACATTTGGTCCTCGGACCTATAAATTCTATATGATTCGAAAACTATGGATTGAATTAGACGGATATTGACTACTACTTATCGTAAAAAATTTCTAATTAATATATGTAAGGATTGTTTATATGAAAAACAATTAATATATGTAAGGTTTAGTTTAGCAAAGGCGACATTTAAATTGTCTTTTAGAAAAGTTTATTTTACTATATACTCTAAAAAATTAATTTTCATTATCTAATTAAAATTTATTGCAAATTTCCATCATTAACGAAAATACTTGTTTGGGTCAACGAATAAATTTGTAGAGAAGACACCATGATTTGTTCTTCCTAATACCATATCTAAAAAATCCTGCCAATTTAATTTATTATAAAAAAAGTTTGTTACCATCACAACATAGTTGTGAGGATGCAACGTAAACAACACAATATAAAAAATTATGATGTGACGTTGCCTTTTTGGTAAATTTATATTAGTTCTTCTCAAATATGGTTTTGAGCAGAACACTAATTGTTTAGGACTCCCTCTCTGTGTTAATTGTTTAATACCTTTTATCTAGTTTTGAATTAACGTTCAATCATTATTAACTATCTGAGCAACTATAGCATTATTGTTATTTGAGTCATTTTCATCTTCAATACACTATGCACAAGCTAAGTACTATCTGAAGTATGTCCAAAATACCATATTTAGACTCACGCATCAAAACCATTCTTTGAAACGTCTGCATCTATTAAGGTACTTTCTATGGTTGTATTTCTATGTTCCCGTCGCCTTTTTGAGCAATAAATATTGATATTGTAGTTTGTTACATGGACTAAAACATAATTTAGTATTTCAAAGAAAATATTATGTGAAAAAGAAAATAAGAATTCTTTGCAATAAAATTTACTTGCTTCAAAATTAATTCAAGAAATGCCAATGTTCATCATCATCGGAATAATAATTCTTTAAAAAATAAACAAACCAAAGATTCAATAATAATGACAAAAGCTATATCAACAAACCGTGTTCGTAGCATGATTCGAACTAGTTCAATTCAGCATCAAATTGCGGCAAATGCGTATAACTCAGCCATAAATTTGGAAAGAATTAAATTTGTAATCAGCAAATAGAGATTAGCTTTCCAAAGAACTGACTGGAATTCAAGCCAATTCGAAAATTGAAACTGAAATCGAGGCGGACAAGGAAGCAATGACAGAAAATGAAATCTACTGATATATTAATTAGCTGACTATTCAATTTGCTTTCTTGCAACAAAATATTCTCTTATAACTTCTCATTTTCCTTTCTTTCCACATGTAGCATAATTGACTTTCCACATGTAGCATAATTGACTGATTGAACCAATTACTAATTTCTTTTCTTCTTTGGAAAAAAAATCTAAATTATACAAATTTAACGAAAAAGAAATATAGTAAAAAACTAATAATAATAAGCTTATCGTAAATAAAATAGTTATGATTTAAACACTTTAATTTCACACACGTTACATGTTTAAACTCAAAAATTTGAAGATATGATTTTTTTTACAAGTTTAAGGTATTAAACTTAAATATGAAAAGGTACAACTTTGAAAAGAATATATTTGGCATTAAATATAATGGTTTAAATAAATATTATATTGGAAGATATTAACATTGAATTTAAATGGTTTAAATGAATATATTTTTTAAGTGTTATGATTTTCTAAGTATTATGATTTCCAAAGGATAACTTTCAAAGTATTATGGTTTCTAAGGGTTTGGTTTCGAAGGGTTATAACTTTGAAAATATTATGGTTTTGAAATGGATATGATAGTTTGATTTTTGAAGTATAAACCATATTTTGAAATAAATATCCATGGGTTATAATAACGATTGGTTGGCAAAGAGACCGGGATCGGATATGGGCATACTCTCTGTCGATACCGAAAACCACTTTGACAACCGTGTACACGGTGGAGATTCCAGAATGAAGTAGGATGGTGGTGACGTTTTCTTTGAGGTAAATACGTCACCCAACATGATAAAATAAAATTTTACAAATCAATTCCAATCATATTTAACCCAATTTTCAATTATTTCTGTAATTTCACAATTAAACTATCGATTAATTATTCAATTAAATCCAATTATTCGAAATAAAATTTATTCGACTTATAAATTTCACTTATTAATATTTAAAAATAAATTAAATATTCAAATTTTAATTATCAGAAATTCTGGGTCGTTACAATCAACACTTGCGTTTTCATGAATCATGTCATGTTGCTTTTGGCATTTTTGAATCAATGGTCAAGTGTAAACCAAATATTGTTACCTGCACTGCTCTTATAGATAGTTATTACCGAAGCAGCAAATCGAATCAAAGACATCAAGTATTAAAGGAAATGACTGATAAAAGTATCTCACCAAATGAAGTTACATATAATACAGCTGATGTATGAAGCAACAGCTGATGCATGTAATAAATCTATATGTGTATAATTTATATGTGTATTGTGTGGAAATTTTATCTTTGAAATCATTTTTGCTTGATATTTTGCAATTGTTTATCAAGCACCAGTACTATCTGAATTACTGTTTTCAAAGATTTACACACAAGTTTTAGACAAAATTCAAACTTATTTGAAAATTGATAAAAAATCACTATTTCTTAATCAATGAACCATATAAATCATTTAAACATGTTATGATGATAAGAGGTTGAGTGCGGTCCGTATGCAAAGCATGAGTTCGCACTAGTTTATTATATATACAACCTTTCTTTTTTAAAAGCCAAATTATTTATATTGGTTTACAATTATTTTTGGGACTATTTAACAATTTTCAACTATTTTATAAACTAATTACTATTTTTCAACTATTTCACAAATTAATTACTATTTTACAACTATTTTGTAATTATCTAAAATTTCTATAACTACTAAACTATTTTCCAACTATTTTACAATTACGTAACTATTTTATAGCTATTTTGCAAACTAATAATTATTTTTCAACTACTTATCTATTTTTAAAATTTCAAGCTATTTTCTAAAAATAAACAGGTCAGAGTTTAAACTGTTATTGATTTAAATACCCAACTAAGGTAAGGATTGAAGTGGTAATCCAAATGGGGATTAAGGCAAATGTGAATAAGTGAGTGAAAATTTAAGTGAATGTGAATAGAAAGGAAATTGATTTAGTTAATTATCAATGAAGATAATTACGTAGGATTTACGTATATTATTCTATTCGCATAGTGACTTGATCCAGATTCGAGCACAGAATTTCGACATAGTTTATTGATCCGAGTTGGGATTTTTCATTCGATTTTCGACAGCGAACCTGGATATGGTTTGTTGATTGGTTCTGGATATTCTCCATCATAGTTATTTCTATGCAAGGAGAATGACAGTTTCTGATCAAGAAACCAGATCTGAGTCTGCCTAGGAAGTCGGGTGGACGATACTAGTTCGAAAGTGAAATTGTGTGATCGAGTGAGCGATCAGATTGGTATGGCGTACGGATGATAAGTGTACATCGTACAGTTTTGAATGAAATTTATATTGGAAAGAGTAATCAAAATTTGAATATTTGTTTTTGAATAAATAAAGTTATATATCTTTGTTATATAAGATAAATCTTTCCTTGTTGAATCTATTGACGGAAGAAAAGGATTTTGAAGGTGTTTTGAAGTATAAAAGGAGTTTTATACAAGTTTGATAATGATCCCAAGATTTTTTTTCAAGGATTATATATATATATATATATATATATATCTATATATATGTATATCAAGGATCTTATGAGGATTTTGAGAAAAGGTTTTGGGAACCTTTGGATTTGGAAAGACTTTTGATTTTTGGGTAAAATCAATATTGAAATTTGGAAAGCCTAGTTTGAGAATTATCGATTTTGGGATAATCGATTTTGGGATAATCGATTTTGTGTAAAGGAGCTTTGTATGAGATCATACTAGGTGCATGATTTGAAAGATACTAATGTGTATAGTATAAAGTGTTTTGATGATGGCTCTGGGGAAAAGGCGCTCCCTTGAAATGAACATCTCAGGAGTGCCACCGGGTGGTGCTGCCTTGAGCCCTAAGGGGGGGTTCTAAAGTTGATCCTGTGAGGAGTCCGGACAAAACTAGTTCTTGAGGATTATGAGTAGAATATACCATAGCGAAAGTCATCTGTGTCGCTGAGAGCCAACAGTCTACATGTGACGCCCCAGCTCTATACCCACGCTAGCCAAGGACACAACGGTGTAATGTTGTCAACTAGCACGGAGAATAAGGCTGTTGAGGAGCGACCATCCGTGTAATTGCTTTGCGCGAGCACCGATATGTCAGATAGTATAACATGCATTTTATTTCAAGAGGAAATCCGACATACCGATACAAACACAAAGCTACTACACAGTGGCTATAATAATCTTCGAAAACAAATATAGAAATAAGCATAACACAAATCAGTCACAGATAATTCATATCACAAAGGCGGAAGAAGATATGAATATATAACTAACACATGAAAGTGTTCATCAGAGTAGTAGTCAAGAAGATCCACAATAATACAAAAGAATAGCAACACGTGCTATACAAAAGAATACAACTATGAGTCCATATCTCAAGTGTATACAACAAAATAAACTACTAATCTAAGTAGTTAGCCAAAAGTCAGAGAAATCAATCCCAGGTGAGAAGTCAAGCTGAAGCACCTGTAACATCTCGGTCTGACCCGAATATTATTTAAGAAGAAAATAATAAACGGATCAGTCTAGCTATAAATATCAAATGAAATGATATAGAATAAGAGATATGACTAAACACATGATAATCACAATGCCAAGCTGTGATATATATAAGTAATTGAAAATCAACAAGAGATTAATCAATATCACAAAAATCTACTCAGGGATCAAAAGGAATGTCATAATCCTAATTTCATTCACCAAGCCACAATAAATGACATATAAATCAATGCCAATCGTAAAAGTTGGTGAAACATGAATTCGAGAAATCAACACAAGAAATCCAGAAATCAAATAATTCGGAGCATCGACGTCGTACAGCGTGACGTCCGACGATCCAGAAACACAATAGAAGGAAACAACGACATCGTACATCGTGACATTCGATGAACCAAAACAATCAAAGGGAACAACGACGTCGTACAGCGTGACATCCGATGAACCAAATCACAATCAAAGGGAACAACGACGTCGTACAGCATGACATCCGATGAACCAAATCACAATCAAAGGGAACAACGACGTCGTACAGCGTGACATCCGATGAACCAAATCACAAAGACATCGCACAATGCTAGTCTAAAACATAAAAACGACCGTCATGATCATCAAGAAGTGTCAATTACAGTATGCTAGTAAATATATGAGTTTAGCTTCATGTCCCATAACCACTAGCTTAACTTAAATATTTACGAACAAATTGTAGATCTCCACTAGAAAATTGTCACAAGAGATTCAATCGAACAAGTCCAAGAATTAACCGACGAAGTAAACGCAAGCGTTTCATACCACTTGTTTTACTAAGTCGTTTAATTAGATTTCTCATACGAGTGAGGTAAAGGTTTGTATATACTAATAGATTGGAAAACGGATTTACTACTAGTATTGAAACCTTTATATTTTTAAAGTGACAAATCACAAAGAATGATTGTAGGAACAATCAATCACTAAAATTTACATTCGGAGACGTGAATGAAAATCCAAAGAAATCGATACCGAATCCATCAAAACGGATATTCCAAAAATTCCCGAAGAAAAGAAGTCATCAAAGTTAACAACAAATGATAATAACAAATAGGGAAATAACACGAATCAATTAAATTTGGAAACCACGCAAAATAGGCGAAATAGGCGAAACAGTAACAAGTCGGTCGGCCGGCTACAGAGCTCGGTCGACCGGACCCTGTTCTGAAAAATCCTCGGGAAGCAGGTCGGTCGACCGAGCCCTGTAGCCAGTCGACCGGACCAGAGACAGAAAAGTGCCTATGCACTTTGGAAGCAGGTCGGTCGACCGGCCCAGGGGTTCGGTCGGCCGAACCTGATGTTCGGCCAATTTAAACCTATTTCAAATGAGGTGCAAATCTTGACCAAATTGCAATCGCACGAGCAACGGCGCTAAGGGTTTATGCCAATCGACTACCCGGCCCTATATGCTCCTCGATACATCACCAAAAAACATGTTCAAACATCAAAGTTAGGATTTTTAAAGATTTGAACTCAAAACACTAAAAATTGGAATATTCACCAAATCAATCCAAACCAAAAGCAAATGCACACGAATAACAATCGAAGATAGTTATAGACTAAGATGTGAGATAAAAATCTCACCTTTGAACCCAAACGATTGAAGAAGAAGCTTGAAAGTAAAGGAGAATCAACCACTCTTCAAATCCAACTCAAAAAGCTTGATTCTAAGCTTAAAAGAAGAACATTCCCAAAATTAGGTTTAGGAATTTCTGAAATTGATTAAGAGAATGAGTTGGAGAAGATGAAGAGAAACTTACCAATGGGTTCTCTTGAATTTAGAGGTAGAAGCTTGAATTTGCAATGAAACTAGGGCTTGGAATTTCTAATTTCCACTCTCTTCCACCATTGTTGCTTAAAGCTTAAAGTGTTAGGAATATGAAATGAAGTAATGAAGAGGAGAGGGTTGGAACTGAGTTAAGTAGGGTTAATGGGCTGAGCCCAAACCAAAACCCTAAGTGAAAAAGTAGCAAAATTCTACTATCTCCAAACATATCGAAGCTTATACTCAAAAAGGTTGCAAACGGCATTTTGAACTCAATGGGAGGGGTCTCGAGTCCTAATCCGACTGTTTGCAAAAAGTATCTTTTCGGACCAAAATCCGACGAACAATAAAATATTTAAATATACAATTGATAAATTTGCGGGTCGTTACAGACTTCCCTCCTTAAAGAAATTACGTCCTCGCAATACTTAAGAAGAAAATAAGAAGTAACAACCATAGAAGCATATCAACACAAAAGAAAATTTTGAAACATGAAGTTCACCATAAGGAGCATGAAAGAGTAAGCCTAAATGGGATCGCTCGATGAATTCTCTAGATTCCCAAGAGCAATCCTTAGGATTTGCGAACCATTGAACTCTCACAAGAAGAACATCCTTATTCCGAAGGCGCTCAACCTCCGAAGTAATGATGTGAATGGAATGTTGCTCATAAGTCAAAACTGGCGAGACTTCAATTTCATCAATAACACCGGGC
Organism: Allium cepa; assembly: GCA_030765085.1. NCBI lineage: Eukaryota > Viridiplantae > Streptophyta > Magnoliopsida > Asparagales > Amaryllidaceae > Allium > Allium cepa. The sequence continues at coordinate 1,055,024,624 of CM060935.1, read as the reverse complement.
TCAAGAATAAAAATAGGAAACCTAAAAGAATTTCCATAGTTAAAAGACGCATAAAACGTCAAGAATAGTAGAAAATTGTGCCAGTGCAACGGCGTAATACAAAAACGGTACGCCCGAGAAATGAGGAACTCAAATAATTTGGAACAACGACGTAGTACAAAAACGGTACGCCGGATGATCCAAAGCTCAAATAATTTCGGAACACCGACGTAGTACAAAAACGGTACGTCCAATGATCCGAAATTCAAATAATTCGGAACACCGACGTAGTACAAAAATGGTACGTCCAATGAACCGAACACCATAAAAGAACATCGGACGCTAGTCCAAAAAAGAAATGAGATAAAGCTCAATAAAACGATGTATATCAAAACGTCTGATGAATTTGATAAAAAGATAATTCCATTCAGACATCATCAAAGAATCAACCACTTGTTGCCTACGATAAAGCGCATTGGCAACACGATTTCCCTTCCGGGAATAAAAAGAATATCAAGATCATAAGATGCCAGGAACTCGAGTCAACATGAAGTTCATTATGAGAACATAAATATTCCAAAGATTTATGATCGAGGTGGAGAACAAATTTCTTCCCCAAAGATGATGGTGCCAAATTCTAAAGGTAAAAACAATAACTGCGAGCACTAGATCATGAGCAGCATATCTAGCCTCGATAAGCTATAACGATTTAGAAGCACAAGTGATAGCACGTTCTCATTTGCAAGAGAGCGGCATCCAAACCAATACGATTAGCATTGGTACAAAAGATAAAGTTTTGGTTCCCCACGGTAATCACAAGAATAAGAGTATCGAAAAGAAAGAACTTCTTTTAAATAATTTTCTTTCCCGAAAAGCTAAAACTTTCAAAATCACAATTATGTCAATGTAAAAATCTTTCTAGAAAAATTTACATTAGTCAATTTATTATGTCTGACTGTCACATCTAAGCGTTTAGGAAATTCCTATCGATAACGTTGATCAAGCGTATCGACCAGAATTCTTAAAGCACTCAATGGGCAATACAATCACAAAATCATCTTCCATATAATAAACATGTTTCTTAAAAACCTTTAAGAATATTCTTTGCTTGTTTAAGAGCAAAGTCAAATTGTACTTACAAATAAATCTTATGAAAAAGATTTGCAAAGTTTTTAAATTGCTATTTTCATCCAAAATCAATAAATACAAGAATGATCTCATCGAAATATTCATAGAATATTCGATTTATAAAATGGATGAAATAGGCTGGACAAACTGAATGACAAAACAAGTCATTCATAAGAAGCGTAACGAGTGCGGAATGCGGTAAGTGGAATGCTAACTCCCGCAACTCGTAGCCAAATGAAAATCGGTGGCAAGGTCGAACTAGAAAGACCTTAATACCACACAAAAGATTTCTTAGGTGATAATCCTAAGACAAGCTCAAAAATTACCAGAAAATTCTCAAACTACATGAATGAGAGAAATAACACTTTCCCCATCATGTGAGCTTAAAGAATAAAATGATGCCATCAAGTTGGAATCGAAATCACAAAGGAGAAATAGAAATCTGCTTAACAGATAGAAAATGTCGAAGATGAATAGTCCACATGGAAACTAGGATATGGGCTTCATAACGATTGAGCCAATCCTTACAAAAATCGATTCCGAAGCCTAAATAAAAAGTCGGCTAGGGAAGAAAAATCACATAAAATAATTTCGAAGTCAATAGAAAGCAAATTGAGTGTTGCGGATCTACCATCCGGATTCGCAACTCTCAAAGAAGTCATCAAGCCAAAAATATTTTCAAAGAAAAAGAATCAACAAGTTCTTTTGATATAAAATAGTGAGATGGAACCCGTATCAAAAAGAACTCAAATAAGAAGATCACAAAATAAATGTAATCAAGGATTAAATGAGAAATACCTTGACCACGAGAAGTGTTACCAGGAGCTTGCACTACATTGAGCTTTCCCTCCTTTCTACTTTGAAGTATGGGACATGCAGTTATATGGTGACCCGAATTTTTGCAATAGCGACAATAAAGAGGTTTCGGACACTCCCTTGCATAGTGGTCTGTGGAACCACAATTGTAGCATTGCCCACGACTAGAGGTAGGAACTTTTGCTAACGGGGTTTCTTGCCTCCCTTTCTTGTTGGGAATGGGGCCTTTGAATTTAATAGGCCTCTTCATGTTGTTGTTGAAGTTTTGTTTGGCATCCACAACTTCAACATCACACTCTTTATCGGCCTCTTCAAGATGAAGAGCGATATCAATAAGCTGATCAAATGAAACTTCAAGTTTCAGAAGTAATGGCTTCTTAAGATTCTTATTCAAGCCATAGACAAATCTTTGATTTTTCTTCAATGGGGTATTAATGTACTCAACCCCGTATTTGGACAGAGATTCGAAAGATGCGACATAGTTTGTCACAGAAGGTTCACCTTGAACAAGGTCAATAAAACGCCGGGCCAAAGTTACTTTTTCAGCCTCCTGCACAAATTTCAATTCGAATCTTTCTCAGAATTGCTCCCAAGTGAGATCCGCCTCAACAATTTCAGAAACCAAAAGCTCATACCAATCTAATGCTCTTTCTTGGAGCATGCTAGAAGCCACTTGGACTCGATGAAGGTCAATAAGGTTCATGCGAGAAAAGATGCGATCGCATGATTTGAGCCAAGCTTGAATTTATATAACACTCTCGGATCCTTTGAATGGCCCACCCAAATCGGTATAGTCTCTGCACAAGCGTGCAAAACCAGATCTAGGATGAGTAGGCTCTGGATTGGGTCCGACTGCTTGAGCGTTCTTTACTAGATCAAGAAGCTGCTGGGCAGACATAAAAATTCCATCTTGGGGAGTAGCACTAGATTGACCGGCACTGGGACGACCAGGTCTAACCATTTCTCTTCCTTAAGAAAGAAAGAAGGAAGAAGAAGAAGGTTATTCACAAAATGAATATCAAGCAATCTTGATAGATAAAACAAGGAATCATAAGGAAAATAGGATGAATCGGTACGAAGACTCGAATTAAATCCTAAAGCACGACTCCTAAGACGGACTTAGGACGATGATCCTTGTTATAATATTCCATATTGTTCCGAAGTTTGGCTCTGATACCAAGCTGTGACGCCCCACCTCTATACCCACGCTAGCCAAGAACACTACGGTGTAAAGCTGTCAACTAGCACGGAGAATAAGGCTGTTGAGGAGCGACCATCCGTGTAATTGCTTTGCGCGAGCACCGATATGTCAGATAGTATAACATGCATTTTATTTCAAGAGGAAATCCGACATACCGATAAAAACACAAAGCTACTACACAGTGGCTATAATAATCTTCGGAAACAAATATAGAAATAAGCATAACACAAATCAGTCACAGATAATTCATATCACAAAGGCGGAAGAAGATATGAGTATATAACTAACACATGAAAGTGTTCATCAGAGTAGTAGTCAAGAAGATCCACAATAATACAAAAGAATAACAACACGTGCTATACAAAAGAATACAACTATGAGTCCATATCTCAAGTGTATACAACAAAATAAACTACTAATCTAAGTAGTAAGCCAAAAGTCAGAGAAATCAATCCCAGGTGAGAAGTCAAGCTGAAGCACCTGTAACATCTCGGTCTGACCCGATTATTATTTAAGAAGAAAATAATAAACGGATCAGTCTAGCTATAAATATCATATGAAACGATATAGAATAAGAGATATGACTAAACACATGATAATCACAATGCCAAGCTGTGATATATATAAGTAATTGAAAATCAACAAGAGATTAATCAATATCACAAAAATCTACTCAAGGATCAAAAGGAATGTCATACTCCTAATTTCATTCACCAAGCCACAATAAATGGCATATATATCAATGCCAATCATAAAAGTTGGTGAAACATGAATTCCAGAAATCAACACAAGAAATCCAGAAATCAAATAATTCGGAGCATCGACGTCGTACAACGTGATGTCCGACGATCCAAAAACACAATAGAAGGGAACAACGACATCGTACATCGTGACATCCGATGAACCAAAACACAATCAAAGAGAACAACGACATCGTACAGCGTGACATCCGATGAACCAAATCACAATCAAAGGGAACAACGACGTCGTACAACGTGACATCCGATGAACCAAAATACAATCAAAGGGAACAACGACGTCGTACAGCGTGACATCCGATGAACCAAATCACAATCAAAGGGAACAACGACGTCATACAGCGTGACATCCGATGAACCAAATCACAACCAAAGGGAACAACGACGTCGTACAGCGTGACATCCGATGAACCAAATCACAATCAAAGGGAACAACGACGCCGTACAGCGTGACATCCGATGAACCAAATCACAAAGACGTCGCACAATGCTAGTCTAAAACATAAAAACGACCGTCATGATCATCAAGAAGTGTCAATTACAGTAAGCTAGTAAATATAAGCTTAGCTTCATGTGCCATAACCACTAGCTTAACTTAAATATTTACGAACAAATTGTAGATCTCCACTAGAAAATTGTCACAAGAGATTCAATCGAACAAGTCCAAGAATTAACCGACGAAGTAAACGCAAGCGTTTCATACCACTTGTTTTACTAAGTCGTTTAATTAGATTTCTCATACGAGTGAGGTAAAGGTTTGTATATACTAATAGATTGGAAAACGGATTTACTACTAGTATTGAAACCTTTATATTTTTAAAGTGACAAATCACAAAGAATGATTGTGGGAACAATCAATCACTAAAATTCACATTCGGAGACGTAAATGAAAATCCAAAGAAATCGATACCGAATCCATCAAAACGGATATTCCGAAAATTCCCGAAGAAAAGAAGTCATCAAAGTTAACAACAAATGATAACAACAAATAGAGAAATAACACGAATCGATTAAATTTGGAAACCACGCAAAATAGGCGAAATAGGCAAAACAGCAACAGGTCGGTCGGCCGGCTACAGAGCTCGGTCGACCGGACCCTGTTCTGAAAAATCCTCGGGAAGCAGGTCGGTCGACCGAGCCCTGTAGCCATTCGACCGGACTAGAGATAGAAAAGTGCCTATGCACTTTGGAAGCAGGTCGGTCGACCGGTACAGGGGTTCGGTCGGCCGAACCTGATGTTCTGCCAATTTAAACCTATTTCAAATGAGGTACAAATCTCGACCGAATTGCAATCGCACGAGCAACGACGCTAAGGGTTTATGCTAATCGACTACCCGGCCCTATATGCTCCTCGATACATCACCAAAAACATGTTAAAACATCAAAGTTAGGATTTTTAAAGATTTGAACTCAAAACACTAAAAATTGGAATATTCACCAAATCAATCCAAACCAAAAGCAAATGCACACGAATAAGTGTTAGGAATTCATGCCTAACAATCGAAGATAGTTATAGACTAAGATGTGAGATAAAAATCTCACCTTTGAACCCAAACGATTGAAGAAGAAGCTTGAAAGCAAAGGAGAATCAACCACTCTTCAAATCCAACTCAAGAAGCTTGATTCTAAGCTTAAAAGAAGAACATTCCCAAAATTAGGGTTAGGAATTTCTGAAATTGATTAAAAGAATGAGTTGGAGAAGATGAAGAGAAATTTACCAATGGGTTCTCTTGAATTTAGAGGTAGAAGCTTGAATTTGCAATGAAACCAGGGCTTGGAATTTCTAATTTCCACTCTCTTCCACCATTGTTGCTTAAAGCTTAAAGTGTTAGGAATATGAAATGAAGTAATGAAGAGGAGAGGGTTGGAACTGAGTTAAGTGGGGTTAATGGGCTCAGCCCAAACCAAAGCCCTAAGTGAAAAAGTAGAAAAATTCTACTATCTCCAAACATATCGAAGCTTATACTCAAAAAGGTTGCAAACGACATTTTGAACTCAATGGGATGGGTCTCGAGTCCTAATCCGACTGTTTGCAAAAAGTAGCTTTTCGGACCAAAATCCGACGAACGATAAAATATTTAAATAAAATATTTAAATATACAATTGATAAATATGCGGGTTATTACAGACTTCCCTCCTTAAAGAAATTGCGTCCTCGCAATACTTAAGAAGAAAATAAGAAGTAACAACCATAGAAGCATATCAACACAAAAGAAAATTTTGAAACAGGAAGTTCACCATAAGGAGCATGAAAGAGTAAGCCTGAACGGGATTGCTCGATGAATTCTCTGGATTCCCAAGAGCAATCCTTAGGATTTGAGAACCATTGAACTCTCACAAGAAGAACATCCTCATTCTGAAGGCGCTCAACCTTCGAAGTAATGATGCGAATGGAATGTTGCTCATAAGTCAAAACTGGCGAGACTTCAATTTCATCAATAACACCGGGCTCAAGAATAAAAATAGGAAACCTAAAAGCATTTCCATAGTTAAAAGACGCATAAAACGTCAAGAATAGCAGAAAATTGTGCCAGTGCAACGGCGTAGTACAAAAACGGTACGCCCGAGAAATGAGGAACTCAAATAATTTGGAACAACGACGTAGTACAAAAACGGTACGCCAGATGATCCAAAGCTCGAATAATTTCGGAACACCGACATAGTACAAAAACGGTACGTCTAATGATCCGAAATTCAAATAATTCGGAACACCGACGTAGTACAAAAATGGTACGTCCAATGAACCGAACACCATAAAAGAACATCGGACGCTAGTCCAAAAAAGAAATGAGATAAAGCTCAATAAAACGATGTATATCAAAACGTCCGATGAATTTGATAAAAAGATAATTCCATTCAGACATCATCAAAGAATCAACCACTTGTTGCCTACGACAAAGCGCATTGGCAACACGATTTCCCTACCGGGAATAAAAAGAATATCAAGATCATAAGATGCCAGGAACTTGAGTCAACATGAAGTTCCTAATGAGAACATAAATATTCCAAAGATTTATGATCGAGGTGGAGAACAAATTTCTTCCCCAAAAATGACGATGCCAAATTCTAAAGGTAAAAACAATAGCCGCGAGCACTAGATCATGAGCGGCATATCTAGCCTCGATAAGCTATAACGATTTCGAAGAACAAGTGATAGCACGTTCTCATTTGCAAGAGAGCGGCATCCAAACCAATACGGTTAGCATTGGTACAAAAGATAAAGTTTTGGTTCCCCACGGGAATCACAAGAATAAGAGTATCGAAAAGAAAGAACTTCTTTTAAATAATTTTCTTTCCCGAAAAGCTAAAACTTTCAAAATCACAATTATCTCAATGTAAAAATCTTTCTAGAAAAATTTACATTAGTCAATTTATTGTGTCTGACTGTCACATCTAAGCGTTTAGGAAATGCCTATCGATAACGTTGATCAAGCGTATCGACCAGAATTCTTAAAGCACTCAACGAGCAATACAATCACAAAATCATCTTCCATATAATAAACATGTTTCTTAAAAACCTTTAAGAATATTCTTTGCTTGTTTAAGAGCAAAGTCAAATTGTACTTACAAATAAATCTTATGAAAAAGATTTGCAAAGTTTTTAAATTGCTATTTTCATCCAAAATCAATAAATACAAGAATGATCTCATCGAAATATTCATAGAATATTCGATTTATAAAATGGATGAAATAGGCTGGACAAACTGAATGACAAAACAAGTCATTCATAAGAATCGTAACGAGTGCGGAATGCGACAAGTAAATTTGATATAATGGAAGTGTTGTCGAATGAAATGAAAGTGAATTATAATAGAAATGGTTTGAGTTGCAAACAAAAACCCAGGTGAGTAGAAATAAATTGAGAATGACTTTGTATTAATAAAAATTCAAAATGGATGAATAAATGGGTTAATTGAATTAAATAATAAATGGATGAAGTTTGATTGAAAAGAAATTAAATCAAAATTTTAATTGGAAATTATCATAATGAACTTAAGTTAAGAGGCGAATTAATTTGAAGTAAAATTTACTTTAGTCAATAAAAGCTTTATTTCGAGTAAGAATGGAAGACCGTTAAATAAAGATTTGGGTTAAATTTATTTGGAAAATGGATATTAATATAAGCATCGAATACTGTCAAGCTCAATGAAATAGTTTTGAAATGAAACCAATGCAGAGACGAAACGGAATGCAAATGTATGGTTGGTAAATAAATTAGAAATGAAATGGATTTAAATATGAAATGAGTTCAAATTAATTTAAAGTAGTTATAAACTAAAATAAATACTCTATTAAGCGAATATCGTTGAATTTGCATATAAATAGTTGTCGTTTGACCTAAAAAAAATAATTTAAAAAAATCTATGAGTTGGTAGAATTAAATAAATTGGTTTTAGAATTAATTGAAGTGAATATGAGCTTGTTTGGATTAAAAATAAATTGAATGTAAGCACTTGAGTTGTAAACCATTAAAATTGAATGAAATGGCATATAAATTTGGTTGGAAGCAATTGGAATTAGCTTTAAAACATATAAATCACTTATGGTAAGTGTTTGGTGTTTGTTGCTTTTGAAATGTTTTATTTTAGCCATTAAAAGTAAGTGAAATGCAAATAGATTTTCTATATGTGGCACTTACATGTTTAAATTGAGTAAGTACAGGTACTTGAAGGCCGTTTGGCTGAATTTGGACGCGATATATGCTAAAATAAATAAGCCGCTTGTTTAAAATGCTAAATAAAGGTACGCCTACACAATAAAAATAGGAAATATGAACTGTTTTTGCTTTTTTCGACCGGGTGGGTCGATGTATATATATTTATATCTCTTGTCAAATTTCAAAAGCTCTTCCGTACAAAGGAGACTCTGCCAAAATTTTCCGAAAATTTTGGGAGTTAGAAAATTTTGAAATTTTTTCTGTTAGTAACAAGACGATTTGAAAATTGAAACTGAAATAAATTACTGAATGAAACTAATTAAAAATAATGCTATGAATCAGTTACAAAAGGAAGATAAATTCAATATTCAGAATTGAAGACAACCTGAATCGATATGGAAATGGGAAAAAATAATTTGAATAGAAGTAGACATGAAAACTATGGAGGAAATGTAAAATGATTTGAAAGGTCTCGACCGAATATTATTGTTATGTAAGATATGCACGCATTATATAGGGAAAAGAAAATTGGATTTGATTTCAGGAGATAATGTGAATTGCCCGACAAAAAGGTATGTATTTAAATTTCTGTATGAAATTGGATTGGGTTTTGGATCTAGCCACTTAGCCTTTTGTTTTCTTTTGGAATTTGGGAGCCCGTAGAGGCATTTTGTAGTTGTACCGAGCTAGCCGCGCAAACGAGACGCAAGCAAAAAGTTTCGGAAATTTAGAGAGTTAGAAAAACTTTGAGAAAATTTTGATAATTCAAAACTTGATTTTAAACTGAAATTTATATGATTGAGCAAAGGGATATTGTTTGAAAACTATAGAAGGTTTTGGGTAGTTGGTTGTGGTGAGTGTGGGTCTTCAATAAAAGATAGTTGGTAGGATGTTGAATTGTGGGTTTGGTAAAAGGTAAACGGGTATTGGACCATTCTTCCTAACTAGTAATTTCGAGGACGAAATTCTTTTAAGGGGGGAGGAATGTGACGACCCAGAATTTTTAACAATTTAAAATGGAATAATTAATTGATTTTAAATATTCAAAAGTTAACTTTTAACTTGAATTCAAATATTATCATTTATAGCAATTATGTTATTAGATTTAATAAACTGAAATTGGTTAAATTGTCGAACCTGAAATTATAAGCCTGTTTAAAATAATTTAAAGGCTTGCAAACTTTATACTGATAATACTGAAGATAGTAAAAGTGTTAAAATCGAATTTGGAAGTGTTTTGTTCCATTTTGAAAATATATCGTTTAAATTAAATTTAAAAATAGCCTTCCGAGGCACATTCTCGGAATTTGACGAAACCAGTTCTATTGGATCCGCAATAGTTAGTTATTATCGGATTTCTATTTCGTAGCAATAGGAGTTGTCGTTTGACCCTGGCAGCTCAAAACGCTTAGATACTATTCTGATTGATTTAATTTAAAATTTATCGTTTATTTCCGTAACTCACTCATATGATCGAATAGGCTCTGAAACATGTTCCATTGTGTTTGGGATACGGGTAAAACCTTATAAACGCCTGTCGGCATGTCTGATTTGGGGTTTGGGATTTCGCGTTATGCTTAACGAGACGTTTTGGAAGTTTTATAATATAATTAGTCAGAGATATTTTTATTTATCAACAATCATATTCAAGAAGCCTTCCACCAATCTCTATCTTATCCTCGACCCCTCTCTAATCTTCAAACAAAAAACCAAATTCACGAGAAAAAAATCTTCAAAAAAGAAAAATTAAATTAAAAATGGCGACCAAGCGTGGTTCGATTTCGTGATCTCACGAAATCGCGCAAGGGAGAAGGGAACGCGGAGGGTCACGAGTGAATCGAAAGGGAAGAGGGGGGAGTTGCGAGCGGAAGTCGCGAGCGAGCAGGTGGAAGTCGCGAGGCAGCAGGTGAAGCGAGGTCGCGTTCGCTTGTGATGGCAAGGAGATGGGGAGGCCGCGTTCGTAAGGGGCGGCGATCTAGGGCGAATCACTTCTTCGAGTTAGGGTTCGTGGTGACGAGGGTAGGCTGCGCGGCTGAGGAATGGCGTTAGGCTTCGGTCGTGAGGCCAGAGGAAGGGAGCGCAACCGCATGTAGATGGTGTTGTTGATGGTTTGTGATTTTTTTCTTTTTGAGACGATTCTATTGGAGGCCGAAGCACGCAATGGCAGAAGGGCAAGTCGAGATCGATTGCGTGGCTGAAGCTCAAAACTTGAGAAGAAATAAGCTGGATTTGGGAACGGAGGCTAATAAAACATAGGTGAGTAAATCTCACTCCGTGGATTTCTATTTAAATTTAAATGGTTAAATTTAAATAATTGGTCGAATGATTAAATTGATGGGATGTGCATTGATGATGATGTGACTTTAGTTTTGGTTGGTTCTCGAGTTAATTGTGGTTTGACTCAAAGTATTTGGGTTTTAAATTGTTTTAAACTTAAGTCATAAATAAGGAAATGCTTTCATTTTAATGTTGATAAGGGCTTAATGATTTGTGATTCATCAAATTAGTAAGGTAATTAAAATGGATAATTAATTAATCCAACTAATTAATGATTTGGTGTGATTAATTTAGTAATTTAGGGTTTGAACCAATTAATTAAGGTTTAAGTTAACTTATTAATTTTAATTAATTTAGAATAATCAATGGATGGTTGATAGGTAATTACTTAATGTAATTAATAAAATATAATTACTTTATGAAATTAATCAAGAGATTAATCAAGATAGTTAAATAAAGGAGTAATTAATTTCTTTAATGAAGTAAATAAAAGAATAGTTAATTACAGGTTGAGATTAATCGAGAGTGATTAATATTGTGGTTGAATTAAAGTAATTAATTTAGATTAGAACAAATTAAAATATAATTGGAAATCGTTAATATAATTAACGATGTAATTAAAGATTGATTAATTAAGATGAATTAATCAGTAATAAGTGACTTATGAGAAGTTAACTAGTATAAGTAAAGGATTAATGTAATTAAAATAATTAATTAATTCATGAAGTAATTAAGATTACTTATTGATTCTGGTTAAGACTTATTACTATTGTTAAGTTAATTAAAGATAATTACTTGGATGTAATTGAAGGATAATTAATCCAGGGTAATTGGTTAAGATGAATTATGAAGGGTTGACTAATTAATTGATTTGAAATTAATTAATGTTAAATGAAAGAATCTAAGTGATTGAGGTTAGAAATTCAATTAGAATCAACTGAATTAATTTGGAAGTGATCAAATTTGCTTATGGATGATTGAATGGTATTGGATGCTTTGAACGAGTTGATATCTCTGATATGAAATGTTGTGTATTTCTTTTGGATAACTTGGGTTAGGATGACACGAGACTTGAAGAGGCCGGGGTCGGGTATTAGAAGATACCCTAAACCACTTCGAAATTTTATAGATTGATATGTTAAATCTATAGGCTGCAATGAAATGATTTAAGTGAATTGGACTATTTAATCTAAATTTTGGTAATTAGTAAATTGGAGGTGAACTAAGTGATGTCTATAAAATAAATAAAAATATTGTGGATTTGTGAATTGACATGAGTTACCCCGGGTTTATATAAGTTGTTTGTTCGGATATGCCATGTTCGTTGGGTTTACTCATGCTGGTTTCCAGCCTGACCCGGGTGTTACTTTGGTGTAATGCTCGGGTCAGACCGAGTATTATAGATTTTCAGGTAGGAACGTTCTGGAGCTCAGGAGTCGAGCTGGATGGCAAGGACGTATGGAGTGCTTCTTCTATATTATATTGCTGTGTATCTGTGACATGATAATTGAGTATACTCAATGTCTGTATATGTGTAACTCTGATGTATTAAAATGTAATCGTCAGGTATAATAATCTTTTGTAAACTGATATTATTTATTATTATATTTTATCCGCTGCGAATGTGAGATGTTGTTGTTTTTGATTTTCTTCTTCTTCTATCTCTTTCTTCTTTTTCATAACTATTTGGAATTTTCGACTTCGAAAATTTCGGGTCATTACAGTATTGTAGAAGTGTAATCAAATGTTATTTGTAAAACTACTTCATGAACTATTTATTTGATTATTATATTTTGTCATTTCGCTGTGAGATTCTATGTTTTGTATTTCTTTCTTTCTCTGTCCTTTTCTTATTTACTCCATAACAATCCTTCCTTTTGAATGGTTTGAGTCTGACATTTTGTGAGATTCTTATGTAAACCATCCAAAAAGGTGGGTTGTTACAACCTTAGTTAAATACCTTATTTTATCTTCCCAAATCTCACAGGCGGGACAAATGTACTAGTCGTTTCTGCATACTCAGTTTGTTATTACATTCAATATTCTTCACTTGCTGTTTAAGTGTTATAAACAATTACTCTTAACCATTTATTCAAACTCTTATTAAAACTTCCAAATCATTTTTAAATTACTTAATTATTCTTTTAAAAACATTTCTAAAAGATTTGAAAAAGTATCGTTAAGTTTAAATCCATAATTCATAAGTTATAAAAATGTGTTGCAAAAGCATTGCAAAAAGTGCTGCAAAAAGCTATACTCTTCAAACGAAATTTAAATCATTTAGAAATCCATCCTTTCAGCTTAAATCTCTTTTAAAACATTTTAAAAGAATTTTAGAATTATTTTATATTTTTAACCCTTCTAAAAATATCATTTTAAAAGAAATTCCTTACTTGTAAATAAAGCAATCTCATTTTTTTCAATACTTACCATCACCATTTCAAATCATGTTTTACGTCACTTTCACTTAAGGAGTAAGTAAAGTAAAGTAATAATCATGTTTGGTTTGATTTAACATGTTTTGGAATTTTTTGCTTACTTTTTCTTAATGAAATTCTAGAATTTTCTAAGTATGTGTAGTAAAAGTAAATTTGATTAATGAATTAATTAATACTTATACTATTGGAATATATGTTCCTATATAAGAAAATAAAGGTGCGACAACGTTGCGACAACTTTTAACCGAAAAAACGTTGATTTTCAACAAAATGTTTTACGGTCATATTTTGACTTTTTAGTTAAACTATTTATTCATGTAAACCGAATTTAAAAATAAATTTGTATAATATTATTTAAAATATAAACACTCATAAATAAATTAAAATAATTTATTTAACCATCGAAACTTACTTTTTTGAAATCAGCATTTTGTCACTTTTGTTGATATAGGCAAATATTACTATTTTTGTATATACTTCTCTTTCTAAATCCTATCTAATATTATTTGAATCATATAACCTTACTTAATTTATATTTAAAATCATTTTAAAAATTATATTTTAAAGTGGTCAAATTCTGGGTCATTACATTTAGCCTTTACCTAATTCACCTTTTTAATGCAATTCTAAAAAATTTAATTATCTTTACATATTCTTCCTCAAAATGTTGGTTCCTATATCTTAATTCTCTTCTATTTCATGGCATTCGCTTAATGTGTGAAATGGTTCTTTACAAATTTACCTTATTTCAATTTGCTAGGTTTGATTGATTCATTAGCATTTGAAACTCTATTTTTGTTGTTGGGCATTTACTTATTTTGTAAAATGACACTTTATTTATTCATTTTAACATATTTCAATATTTATACTCTTTAAATTAAAATTGCCTTTAGCTATCTAAAAGTGGTCGATTTATTTTCTTCATCTTTACTTCTTTTCTCAAATGTTCCATGTTATATTTGTTTTACTTAATGTTACTTTTTCAAATGTGTAATTAAATGCAGCCACAAACACTCTTTCATGCACTATTACTAATAAACGCCATAACGTACTATCAGATTTGCTTCTTAGTAACACTAGAGGGTACCACTATCATCACTTCTTAGTAACACTAGAGAGTACTGAAATTCTCAAAATGTAGGACTCAAGTAAGTGAACTATAATGGCAACATATATTAAATTAAAACATTGAGATACAATAAAGGTAATCGAATCATTATGGTATAAAGGACCATTTTCCATAATAATGAAATTTTCCAAGGCAAGACGTACTTAAGAAGCATTGTAATAAAAAAACCAACAAACAATTAAATTAGAGAATTTTTTTCTTAAAGAAAACTAAAATACGAAGCTTTATATTCAATCTATCCTTATTAGTCAAAATTTTCTTGTGTAACTTCATATATTTAAATATTCTTTAAAATTAAGTTCTGTCCAAAATTTCAAGCTCTATAAACAAGGCTTTGTGAAATTTTTAATAGATTTTGCCACTGGATTGTAATTGTCATGTACCTATTTGTAATGATTATAACCATTAAATATTTCATTTCTCAACAGTTATAAAGGTTGAGAAATGATAATTTTGATGTCGTGTAATCAACCAAAATTAATGTTGCTAACTAAAAAATTATCAATATTAAAAAAATAAATCGTACCCTAATAAAAACAATGTTAATAACTGACCTACGGTCGATCTAGAATTTCCTAGGTCCACCGATAGCAGTGGACCTGGGGATGTTCTTGGTCGACCGTCTAGGTTAAAAATGAACAAAATGAACCTTGGCCTAAAGCCTAGATTTAATGGATAGAAACTATGCAATTTAATTGGAAATTATGTAATTAGCGAACTGGTTTGTTAGACTAATTTGGGATAAGTTACATGCATGAGGAAATAGGGAAATTTGGTTCCCTATTAAGATGGTTAGGGACACTTCGCAATAGTTGGTATTTGATTGGGGTTAATTTCACTTTGCAATAGTCGATATTGGATTAGAGTTAATCTTAATTCACATTACAAAGTTGGTTTGGGGCGATGTATTTCGTAATAGGCTCGGTAGTGTTACGTACAAGTGGGCGTAGCACTAGCGGGAACACTGTCGATGTGATATCCCAGAATTTCAAGCAAATAAAATGTGATAATCTTCTTTTATAAATTATTTAAATTTGGCAAATTGTTAATTATTCTTTTAAAAACAAATAATAAAGGGTTTTTTATGTGTGTGTATATATATAAGTAAGATTTTAAATAAAATAATTATTTTCAAACAAATAATTTATGTGTTGTATATATATGTATATATGTGAGTTGATTTTAAATTTGAATTTGAATTTGAATTTGAAATTCAATTAGATAAATATCTTAAAATAAATTGGATTTATAAATAAAATATATATGATTTTATTAGTATATAATTTGTTTTATATTATTTTATTTAAAGGATTTTATTTATATAAATTAAGAAATATATTTACCAAATAGAAAATTAAATATAAAATTTTTATGAAAACATTTAAAAATATACTAACACATGCATAAAACGAATGTAAGTAAATTAACTCATGCTAGTGACAAATGGAAGATTTTTAAACAAGTGTAACCTTTATTCATTTTCTTTTATTTTAAAAAAATATTAGGAAATCAAGCTATAAATATATCTATACCCTCTCTTTCAATTCTTTTCTATCTTCATTTTTAAACTCATAGAAAAAGAACAAAAACCCGAGTAATAAAACAGAAATTGAAAACTAAACAACAAGCTCAAGTTTAAAAGCAAAGTTTAAAGCAGATCAAATATTCAACTTAGAAATCAAAGCAAGATCAGATCTTCTCAAATCAGATTCAAGTTTAAACCTTTAAACCTGGAAGCAAGCAAATCAAACAAGTTTTCATGACTAGCAAAATTTTCCAGTTAACAAGCTTTCAAAGATCACCAACATACCCAGTTTCGAAACCTCTCTGCTCATCATTTAACAGGTGAGTAAACAAAACTTTTTCCTGTTTTAATTGTTGCATGGGATGAATGTATGAAGTATGATGTGATGAATTGTTTGCATGAGTGAAATTAGGCGCATGTTTATAAATATGAAGTTGTTAAGTTGTGCATGTCTACATACATATATATATCTCTGTTTTATATTTACAAGTTTAAAATCTACATAAAAATTGAAATCTCCTCTTCTAATCTCTTATAGGCCATGAAATTCAAACAAGATATGTTTGTTTAAACATAAACAAAGTTGTAAAAATATATTTAAGTATGATAAGTTTGTATATTTTTGGAAATCAAGAAAATACAGTGAAAAAACTAAAACATGATAAATCCAAACATTTTGATTCTCTGATTCAGGTATATAATCTGAATCGTCTTTAGAAATCATGATTTTAAAAGTTAAACCACAATTTCCAGTTTGATTTTGAGTGAGATATTCGAGGTCGATCGGATTTGGGACTTTGAGCGATTGCTTGTGATCGGAGGTCTCGGGAAGGTCGGATCGCTACTAAGGACGACGAAAGAGTAGGCGGTCTCGGGAGAAATGTTAGGTGGATTTTTAAACCACCGAGGCAGCTGCATGGCGTCAGGTTAGGGTTTAAACTTGGGCTTTGTCGAGGCCTGAATTTTGGGTTGCTGCGTCATCTCTGGACCACCGGACTTGATCGGAGGTTGGGGGATGGAAGTATGGGTCTTCGGTGGAGCTGTGGCCGGAGGCTCATGATCTCGGGTGGTCGGAATTGTTAGGATGAGCAGGATCTTGGTTGAAGTTTCCTGTTCCAATTCAATCAGATGACTCGATTTTGATTGTGTGTAATATCCCGGAAATTTTGGCAATATCAATTTAATAATCTGTATTATAAATTAAATGATTTGATAAATTCTGTTAATAAATATTAACTTGATTTAATAATCCAATTAAATAAATGTTTAATTGGTGAATTTTATCTTTTAAAAGCTAATAAAATGCTTTCTATTTGTAATGTGTGTGTGTGTGTGTGTGTATATATATATATATATATATATATATTGTAAATAGATAAGTTTTGATTTGAAGTTCAATAAAGCAAATAAAATCATGTTTTTAAATTCTAATAATTCATTTTGATAATTTGGAAATTATTATTTTATTTAATATATATCTATTCAAAACTATTTAATAAATAACTATATGGTTTTAAGATACTTAAAGAAATTGTTTTAATTTGTTTAAATATATTTTAAAGCATAGTTTAAATTTTAAATAAGATAAACAAAATTTATTTTATTTCTTTTTTGAATATAGCTTAATAATTATAATTTGGAATTTTATATGGAAATTTAAAATACCATTTATATATTAAAACATTTATGCATTTAAATAAGTTAGACAAGTGATCAGTAATTTATAATTTCTTTTATAAATTATTTAAATTAATAAATATGTATTTTTCAAATAATAATAAATGTATAAATATAGATAAATTTTAAAGGACAATATTATTATTTTTAAATTAAATAGGTTGATATAAATTAGTTTTAAAATTGGATTTTTAAATGTATAAATAGAATTTGAATTTGAATTTAATTTTGAAATTTCAAAGGAATAAACATATCTAAATTATATAAGTAAGCTTTCATTTTTTTTATAATTTGTTTCATTTCATTTTCTTTAAAAAGAGATGCATATACATTTACTTATGAAAATAATTTATATATATATATATATATATATATATGTATTTGATAAATAAAGAAAAGGGTTTCATTTACTTTTGAATTAAATGAAAACATATAAAATAATTCTTAAGACACATGTTAATATAGTAAGTGGTATAATGACATGTGTTAATTGATTAATTGAAAGGATGGCAAATGTTAGTTTTTTTTGCAAGTATCCTTTTATTTTTAATTTTTCTTTTAATTTTTAAATAAATCAATTACACTTATAAAACATGTTTTCTTCAATCTTTTCCTTTTCTAATCTTCATTTTTCAAAGTAAGAAGAAAATTTCAGCTGATAATTTATTCAAAACAAAATCTGTTAATCAGTAAATCAAAACACCTCACAAACCTAAAAATCAAATCTATAATCAACATCCTCTGCAAAATCATCTTCTTCAGTCTGTTCTTTAAGCCTGTGCATTCTTCTTTTCAAAAACTAAAGCATGCAAGCTTTTTCTTTTCAACCTGAATTTTAAAGCAAGCAAGTAAACACTGTAAAATCATTTTCAAATGCAAAAGCAAAGCTTGCCTGCATGCATCTTTCAACCTGGGAATATAAAGAGAAAACTGTAATTCGAGTTTAAATTCAAAGCAAATTGAATCTGGGTTTGTCTTCTGCATCTGGAATCAGGCCTGCATGCAAGTTTAAAACAGCAAGCACTCAAGTGCAGGTTTGAAGCCAGTTTTCAATAGCTCTTTGCCTCTGTTTCATGCAAGGAATTGTATCAGGTGAGTAACATTACAGTATTAAAATTTAAGTAAATAATTATGTTGCCAAATCATCTATGAAACAAGTATGTTTGTGAGTAACCTCATAAATTTAAAACTTAAGTATGGTTACGATTGCATGATTGTTTTCTGTGATAAAAATTTATTGTGTATATGTGTCTTCTGTATGTGAATTGATTTTGAGCATAGATACTGTTTTATCTTATTACAGTTTTTTTTAAAGTTCCAAGTCCATAATTTAGTAAAACTCAAGTGCTCTTGAATCAATCTTTAATAGTATATGAGTCTTGAACAAAGTATGTTTAATTATCATAAATTTTAGTTTAAAATTTTGTTTAAGTTAAAAAGAAGCTGCAGTTTACTGGAAAATAAAGAAACAACAAAGTAAACTAAAAACAGGTAAAATTCAATTTAATTTTTTCTTAGTTTCAGGTGCATGAATCAAAAGCTAAGGCTTAAATTTGGTTTTTGAAACAAAAAATTTGATTTTTAGTATTGGGATTTAAGAACATTACTGTTTTTACTGGAAAATGTAAATGGAGGAAATTCCAATGATCTTGATGGACTTAAGGGTCGTAATTCTTTCTAGAAGAAGGGAAGTGGTCAGTGATTTAGGGAAAAATAGTAACGGTGGTGGAAGATCATCGTGGTGACGATGGTTGATCATTTTAGTTTGTAAACCTAGTTTTGGTTGGTCATGCAATTTTGATCGTCTCGTACCTTCCAGTGGATCGAGTGCTTTGGGATTCCAGGGATCGTTAGCTGGAGCATTGACGTAGACGTAGCCGAAGTAGCAGTCGACATGGTGATCGGAATTTGGTAGGCATCGCATTTCCAGGTTTTGGGATTTTGATGGTGATAGTGGTTCCAGTATGTTTCAGGTTTTGAATTGGGGTAAACTCGAATTTGATTCCTTGATACTTGTGAGGATCTGATAATCGAGGTTGGATCTGTAGGCAATCGTCGACTTATTTGTTGACTTGGTGGTGACTGGAGGCGGCCAGAACTACAGTGCATATGCACGGTGAAGATTGGTGTCAGGAATGTTCGGGTTTTGCAGAATATTTTGTACTCGAGTTATACTCGAGTAATTCGAGTTTTTGCTCGAAGTTGTTCAGGGTTTTTCTCGAAGTCAAGAAGGGGAGGCTCGGGTATTTTAGATGGTTACAGGTTTCCAGAGAAACCTATTTATTTTCAATTCAAAATTTGATTGAAATTTGAAAGTAGGTTTTGAACAGAATTTTAACTTAAATTTAAAGTATGGATTCAAAATTAAGTTTGAAACCTTGTTTTAAAAAAATTTAATTAAAATTAAAATGTTTAAACAACTTTAAAAGAGTTTAAATAAATTGAATTTAAAGGTTAAGTTTTAAAATAAAGAGTAGAAGGTTTAAACATAAGTTTTAAATCTGGAATCAAAATCCAATTTGAATTATAATTTTGAAAATAAAGGAAGTTTTACAATTTATAATGTTTAAAGAACTTTGGATGTTGAAATATATTTTAAATATGAGTTGTATCTTAAAAATGAATTTGGTTTAAATTCCTTTAAACATCTTTTATGAAATAGGAAATTCTTTTGCATAAGTTTTAAAAAAAGTTTTAAAATGTTTTTAAAACTTTGTTAAAGTTAAGTTTGATTTCATTTTAAATTTAAAATTTAAAATGTAATTTGGTAACAATTTTTTTAAAAGAAAAATTGTTTTAAATTTGCTTTGTTAATGATAATGTAATCATTAATAAGAGATGTTTTATTTAAAATAAATCAAAGATTTAATGATTTTGGTTTATTAAATTAGTGAGGTAATGAGATGGATAATTAATTAATTTATTTATTAATTAAGTAAGGAATTTGAATTAATTAATTAAGGTTGAGGTTAATTAATTAAGATTAATTAATTTGGAAATAAGATCATTAATTAATTAAGTTAAGATTTTAAATTAATGATTAGAATTAATTTATCAAGAGATTAAGATTAATTAAGTTGAAAAAACTTAATTAATTAAACAATTGGTGATTAATTAAATGATTATTAAAGATAAATAAATTTGTGATTAATAATGATTAATTTAAGTTAATTACTAATAAAGGTAATTAATAAAATTGTTGATAAGTTAATGAAGGTCATTAACTTGGGATTATTTATTAATTAATTAATGTGATAAATTTTGTTAATTAATTAGATTAATTAAATTAGATAATAAATTATGGTATTTGGTTAAGTATGATTACTTTATGAAAGTAATTAAAGTTATGATTTACTCATTGTAATTAATTAATTAATTTGATTAGTTTAAATTAGTTAATTAAGTTTAATTAATTTAGAAAATCATTGGATGGGTTGATAAGAGATTAATGAAGGATAATTACTTAGGGAAGTAATTAAGATGAGAAATTACTAAATGTAACTTATTGAAGTATGAAAGAGTTTGGGGTTAATTGCTTGTGTAATTATTATGGAAGATAATTTCTTTGTGAAAGTAATTAGTAATTAATTACTTGGTGTAATCAATTTAAGGCATTGATTGATTAAGTAATTTGGAAAATAATTAAGTAATGTATTTAATTAAGGGTAATTAATTACTAATAAAATTGATCAAGGATGATTAATAAATATAATTAATTATTAAATATAATTAATTTAGGGGTAATCAATTTACACAATGAAGTAATTAAGAGTAGTTAATTACTGAAGTTAATTAATCAAAAGTGATTAATAATTATGGTTAATTACTTAATGAAGTTAATTAATTTAAATATAATTAGAAATCATTAATTAATATAATTAATGATGTAATTAAGAATTAATTAATTGAGATTAATCAATCAATAATAAGTGATTAAAGTAATTAATTAATGTAATTAATTAAGAGTTAGTGTAATTAATTATAATTAATTAATTAATGAAGTAATTAAAGGTTAATTACTGTATTTGGTTAAGAATAATTAATTTGTTAAAATAATTACTTGAATGTAATTAAAGGATGATTAATCAAGGGTAATTAATCAAGGGAATTAATTAGTGGTTAATTAATTAGTTGATTGGTTTGTAATCAATGGTTATTTAAGCAGGATTTGTAGATTGAGGTAATTAATTTAATTTACTTTAAATTAATTAGAGATGATGTAATTAATTTAATTCATTTTAAATTAATTATATATGGTGTGATCATTAATCCTTGTTTATATATGGATGATATAGATTTCCTTGAATGGTTTGAATCTCAGATATGAGACTAGTAATGATGTGTGATATGGATGCATTGGTTGCATTGTGATGATGATTTGGATTATCTTCTGATAATGATAATAGGGATTATCTATGGTGATGATTATCTATTGTGATGATGTGAATTATCTATCTGTGTGTATATAGATAATTTAATTGGATTGTTTTAAACTTAAAACAACTTGGACCTAAAAGATGGCATTTTGGATTCGATGAGACCGAGATCGGGTTTCCATATTTGGATATCCGAAAACCACATCAATCCAAATTTAACGATAGGTCGTGAATCTTAAGTGAAGATGAAGATTCAGAGTGCAAGGGTTATCGCCGTTAACTCTGAGGGTGATTCCAAAATGACTGTAACGAGATAATGCCTTCGGTTTCGTTCGAACCCGGAACGAACTTGTATGGATTGAATGCTTTCACAACATCGTCAGGTGGACGATGAGCATTCTAAGAGATGTGTTCTCTAAAGGTAATCGTAGCCTCAAGCCTCATCAGCCGGGAATGGCTAAAACAGGGGAGGTGCAGCAAGGCTAAGTGGGTCATTCCCAAGTAGGACGAGATTTTCCCCTGTCTAGAAGTCCCTTTTTATTCGGCTATGTGGGCGGTTGGGTCGCGGCCAACTGCGGGGTTGTCTTGTACGGGACTGTCCAGTAAGGGATGGTTCCGGCCTTGTGTTGCAGGGAATTGGGAGTGATCCTCGGTATGGTGATCTAGGCCCTGTACTGTGATGGGCGGTACCCCGTAGCCCTGCCATTATATGTAATCCAAAATCCAATAAGTGCCGTACGTATTGATTGTGCCCAACTATGTTGGAACGTGAGATGTAAGCATTCCAGCTATCTCTGTATTTTATTTGAAAACCCTAGACACTATTATAATATCACCCGAATTTCCTATCAAATGTTTTGGTTAGCGTAAGGTAAAAACTTTTCCATGTTTATGTGTGGGAAGTCTTACATGATACCTTTCTTTTCAAAGGTTATTCAAAAGTTAAGCAACTTTAACCTGTTACTCGCACCAGATCCATGTCTGATCCGGAGTTTATTTCTGTTTTCTTAAACTCTTGGGTACTCAAAATTTTACGACTAGCCAAGGGATTCAGGTTAGCTTTGACGAATTGTGGAGGAGCAATGGAGCAGGAGGATTCTGCGTTGTAGTTATCTAGTGTTCCGCTGTGTTGGTATCTCTGAGTCGTTTGTTTGAGTTGTTTTATACCGTGTTGTAATAACTAGACAGGTGTTTATAACTGTCTAGTATGTGCTGTATAAGCTATGTAACTCTGATAGTTGTTGTATACTATGTAATATTTTTGTTATTAATATAATTTAGTCGTTCCGCTGTTGAGATTCTGTTGTTGTTTCTTCTTTCTTCTCTTTCTTTCTCTTTCTATCTCTTTCTTTCTTAATTCATGATACGTCTTTCTGGTTAATGGAAGACGGGTCGTGAAATTGTGGGCTTGTGATGATAGTCTAGGTGGTCGGTTGCTTTTGAGGAGGTGGTCGTCGATCTATGGGGAGTGATCGTCGATGGTCGGAGTGGCGAATTCTGGTGTGCACGTGCATGTCGAAGTCTGGTATCAATGTTGAGAAGGAGGCATGTATCTCGGGGTGGGTCTCGGGGAAGAAGCATTGTGACTCGAGTTGGGCTTTGGGACTTTCGCATGTGTGTTTTGTTACCAGATTTTAAGTTTTAAAACTAAAGCTAAGTTTTTTCAAAAAGAAGAAGAAAGGTGAATTGTCTCAGGTCTGGGCTCGAGTGTTAACCGGGTTGAACCCGAAGAAGATTTATAACAGTTTTTAAATTTGAATAAAAGCAAGTGTTTGAAATTTAAAATAAATCAAGTCTAACCTGTTCTTAAATAAATTTCTTTTATATGTAATAAATGTTTTTATTTAATAATTGGTTTAAGAAGTTGAATGATTATGTTACTTAAATTAATTAAGTAGATTCTTAAGTTTATTTAAACTTAATTTAAATATGTAATTAAGTAGTTAATTAAAGAAGTAATATTTTTTTATATCATATGTTAATGATAAGTGATCTTAAGATTTATTAATAAGATCTTAATAATGATTTAGAAATGAATAAAGATAAAAGTTTTATCTTATAGTTAACTAAGGTCTTGGATAATTATAGATGAATTAAATTAATAAAGTAATTAAAAAGAAACTAATTAACGAAGTATTTAAAGAGAAATTAATTAATTAATGATTAAGGATTAATTAATTAAAAATTATAAACTATAAATTAATTGGTAATTAGAGATTAATTAATTGGTAATTAGAGATTAATTAATTGGTGATTAGAGATTAATTAATGTAAGTAATTGGAGATTAATTACTTAAATGATAATTATTTAATGTAAATAATTAAAGGGAAATTACTTAATGGAAGTAACTAAGCATTAATTACTTAGTGTAACTAATTAAAGATTTGATTAATAAAGGAATTTAATTAAAGGGTTAGTTAATTAATGAATGTGATTAATTAAAGGATAATTAATCAATGTAAGTGACTATAGAATAATTAATTAGAGTAATTAATTAAGGATCAATGTAACAAATTATTGTTAATTAATTTATGAGAGTAATTAAAGGTTAATTAATGTGAATGGTTGAAGGTTAATTAATTTGTGTAAGTAATTAAAGGCTAATTACTTAATGTAATTAAAGATGATAATTAAAGGATGATTAATTAATTGGTTTGTAATTAATTAATGTTAAGTAAGCAGGATTAAAAGTGATTGAAGTAATTAGTTTAATTTAATTAAATTAATTAGAAATGGTGTGACTCAATAATCTTGCTTATGGATGATTGAATGATATTGAATGTCTTGGATTATTTGATATCTCTGATATGTGATTTGTGATGCTATGTAAGATGATATGTTTGAGTTGAACTGTGATAATATGGATTATCTATCTGTAATGGAATCGCTGTGTGAATATGTTACTCTGAATATGGATTGAATTGTTTTCAGTTAAACAACTTGGATTAATCATAACATTGGATTCGAAGAGACCGGGGTCGGGTATCAGTAAATACCTGAAACCACTTCGATTTGTAACCTACAATGATTCTTTATAGATCTGACATGTGCAATCAATAGGCAGGAATGGAATAATTTAAGTAAACTGGACCATTGAAACTGAGTAAGGGTACTTAGGGATTGTTGGTGAAATAAGTGTTGGTTTTAACAAGTAAAGAACTCGTAGTAAGATACGAGTTATCCTGGTTTGCAACTATGTTTTATAACTTAATATTCCAAATTATATGGGTTTACTCACGCTGGTTTCCAACCTGACTCGGGTGTTACTTTGATGTAATGCTCGGGTCAGACCGAGTATTACAGATTTTCAAGTTAGGACGTTCTGGAGCTCAGGTGGCGAGCTGGATGGGAGGAACGTATAGAGTATATTTCGCTGTGTATTGGATTGTATTGTATGTAGTCTAGGACAGGTTGATACAACTATCCAGTTTATGTATGAATGTTTGTTCTCTGATGTATTGAATATAAATTGACAGCTATAGCTTTCTTTGTAAATGCTATTATTTGATATTATATTTAAACCGCTGCAAATGTGAGATGCAGTTGTTTTCTGTTCTTCTTCTACTTTCTTCTTCTTTTCTCTAACAATCTGAAATTTCCGGCATTCGATTGCTTGACACTTCTACCGTGAACATATTAGTGTCAAATTTTCGAGGTCAAAAATTTCGAGTCGTTACATTTGGTATCAGAGATGAAGGTTAAGTGAGAACCTAGGCTCTGGTGGGTTCACTCATTAAGGATAGAGTCAATAGTACCCTAGAATGAGTTGAGTGTTTATATAAGAGAGCTTATTTGTTATTTTCTTATATAAAGATTTTAAAACGATTGATTCTTATATAAGTTTATATTTTGATATATAAAGAAATAATTTTTCTAATTATTATAAATATTAAGGTAATTGGTTGTTGAATTATTGGAATTAAATAAAATAATAAAAATTAAGTGGTAATAGAAATACAACCAAATAAGAATTAGATAATATGAACTATACAATAAGATAAGCTAGAAATGGATTCAAACCAGAAAATAAAATCCTGAAATTTGTAAGAGTGTTTTCAGAATGCTGAATTAAGTTAACCTGATTTTATTTTCCAATAAATTATGAGATAATATATAGAAAATTGGTTTCCAGATATGATAATCCTGGTTATTATCATAAAATGGTTATGGTATTCAATGATGGGATGTTTGTTTCCTAATGATAGCTAATGAAAAGCAGAATGAAATATTTTAAGGAAGTAAAACATTTAGACAAGTATGACTTGTAAACAGAAGGGACTTAAATTGTGAAGTTTTAAATCTAAATCCAGAAAATTTGAAATTGTTTCAAAATGTTAAAAGATGTAATAAATAATATTTTTAAATGTGGGAATCTTATCTTAAAACCAGAATTGTTTTAAAATTTAAATGAAATACGTTTTGAACTAAAAACAAAGAATGGTTTAAAATTTAAAATATGTCTTTGGGTACAAAAGAAATGAATATGTATATATGTGGAATATACATAAGATCAAAGCTGATTAGAAGTAAACACTTAGTGTTGAGTTTTGAATTTTCCCTGAAATGTGATGAAATAACCCAAAGTGAAATAAGTCTTTGAACTTATAAGTGAGAAGGGATATTGATAAGAAGTTTAAAATTTGAAATGGAGAATTCAAATTTAGTAAGATTGACGGGATTAAATGAATTGAGTTTAACTTAGGGGACGTTAAATAAGTTTAGAACAAACAATCTGAATTGGAAATTTCAAAATGAAATTGAGATTTAACTTAGGAAGTTAAAGGGGTTGATTTGAAATGGGAATTAGATGTGATCTCAAAATGGGTTTGAGATCTGGAAATGGGATATGGATGCTATGGATGGATGTTTTAAATAATTTGGATATTTATTTACCTTGGCTTATCCTGATATCATCCCATTGTTAATAATAATCTATGGAACTGTGAATTGGATTATTTAAATGAATTAAGAAGTAGATTAGGATAATATATATCCATTACTGAAATTAATCGGAAATAAAATTTGAAATTAAGGAAATGGAATCACTTTGAACTTAAGAATTAAATGATAAAAGGAAACTTGTAAACTAAAATTATTTAAGAATTGGTTTCAAGGTTAAAAGTCAAAATTAGGTAATAGATTGGATTCCGAAGATTAAATTGTTTAAAACATTTTGAACTCTTATTTGAACTTTGAAATAAGTTACGTAATGGTAATTTAAAATGGAATTTTGAAATTTAGACTCAGAATTTAAAGGTTTAAATATTTAAGTTGTTAATTTAAAAGTAAAGGTTAATTTGATTTAAGGGATTAAATCAACAATTAAAAATTTAACTCGAATTTATGTAATTCGAGATGGATTAAAGTTGAGATTGGAATGGAGATAAATTCAAATGGAAAATTGAATTGAATTAATTGGAAGAGAGATTGAAGTTGTATAAGTTTAAATTCAAAATGGAATTTAATTTGAATTTGGGATAGGAAGTGGAAACTGGAATTTGATTGGAAATGGAGATTGGGGAATTGAACAGCTTGGCTCTGGACTATTTTCGAAATAAATTGTTTTATAATAAACTTTCTTAAATCTATTTATCCTAGCTATTTACTATAGAATCTTTTTTTAAAAAAAACCCAAACTATCTTATACTTATTTTACAACCATTTTTGGAACTATTTGACTATTTTACAACTATTTTTATAACTACTTAGCTATTTGCAGCTATTTTACAACTAATAACTATTTTACAACTACTTTTCTATTTTAAACTTTTCAAGCTATTTTCTAAATCAAGTGGTCAGAGTCCAAACTGTTTATAATTGAAGTCATTAATCTAGTAGAATGAAGCAATTCTGAATAAGTGAATAGAATTAAAATGAAGGTGAATAGAAAGATAATTGATTTAGCTAATAATCAATAAAGGTAAATACGTAGGATGTACGTATATTATTCTATTCGCATAGTGATCTGATCCAGATTCAAGCACAGAATTTCGAGATAGTATATCGATCCGAGTTGAGATTTGTCACTCGATTTTTGACGCAAACCCTGGATATGGATTTTTGATTGGTTCTGGAAATTCTCTATCATAGTTATGACTATGCAAGGAGAATGACGGTTTCTGATCAAGAAACCAGATCTGAGTCCGCACTAGGAAGTCGGGTGGACGATACTAGTTCGAAATTGGAATTGTGTGATCGAGTGAGCGATCAGATTTGATATTGCATACGGATGTTATATGTACATCGTATGTGTTGAATGAAATAGATATTGAAATTTTGAAAGAAAAGTAAAAATGATTTTGAAATGGAAAGTATATTTTGAAAAATATATATGAATAAAAGTGGAAGTTGGATACCTTTATAATTGAAATTCACTTTATGAAAAGTAAGTGATATGGTAAATAACTTTTATTAAAGAAATCAAACTTGAATATTTGATTTGGTACAAATAAAGTTATATATGTTTATTATATGATAAACTTCGCCTTGTTGGTATTCGAAGTATAAAAAGAGAATTTATACAAATATGAAGTGATCTAGGATTTTTCAAGATTTTATATATCTATATCTATATATATATATAAATGATTTTATGAGAATGATTTTGGAAAGAGGTTTGGAACCTATGGATTTTGGAAAGGCTTTTGATTTGTAGAAAAAATCAATTTTGGGAATTTGGAAAGCCAAGTTTGGAACTATCGATTTGGGATATCGATTTTGAGTAAAGAAGATTTTTATATGAGTCATAAAGAGTATGATTTGAAAGATACTATAAGTGCATAGTATAAAATGTTTTGAGATTTGCTATGGGGAAAAAGACGCTCCCATTAAAATGAACTTCATAGGAGATCCACGAGGTGGTTCTGCCTTGAGCCCGAAGGGGAAGGCTCTAAATTGGATCCTGGGAGGAAGTCCGAACAAACAAAAGTTCCTGAGGATTTTGTGTTGTGGGTAGCAAAAGTCGAGGGCATTGATGCCTATAGAGACATTTGGGTTATCCTGTGATGACAATGTAACTCGATGTCACTGCGATCTACTACGGACCATAGCGGAAGTCGTGTGGCCGTGAGAGCCATCTATATTTGATTTTGCCGCGATGGCAACGTAACATCGGTAGACTGCGATCTATGAAGATAGCGAAAGTCTTGAGGCCGTGAGCACCTAAGGCTACATTGGGACTCGACTGATGCAGTCTGCGACCTATGTAGGAGTGGGGAAGTTTCATTTGGCAGTGAAATTCGAGGGCGCTGATGCCTACAGTTACATGGATTTTTGCCGTGATGGTGACGTAACCCTGGATGTAGCTGCGATCTGTGGCGTTTTCCATTGCGTAATCGAGGGGCATGGAGTGCCTACAGTTATCTATAGATTTTGCCGGGATGGCAACGTAACCATCGGGTTAACTGCGACCATGAAGAGGGTGATGATTTCCACAGCATTCTCACCAAAGATGTTTCCTCTATTTCAAAAATGTTTTCTATATTTTCAACAAAATGTTCTCCCAACTATCTTCACTGGATGTTGAAAACGGGTTTACCAAGTATTTATAGATTTTCAGTCCTACGCCTGATCAACGTATGATCGAATTTCTATGAGAATGAGGATGGACTTGTTGAGGCATCAGTTATAAAAAGTACTTTTATAAAACTATTTTGGTAATATTATATAGATTTTAAAGTGTTTTAAAAATTCTTAATACAAGAGTTTATAGTTGAAAATGATCAAAGGGTAATTTAACTGAAAAATGGCAGTATAATTAAATCTCTGGCTTCGTTCCTTTTCGAGGATGAAAAGATTTAAAGGGGGAGGAATATGATAAACCAGAATTTCAAGCAAATAAAATGTGATAATCTTCTCTTATAAATTATTTAAAATTGGTGAATTATTCTTTTAAAAACAAACAATAAAGGGTTGTTTATGTGTGTATATATACAAGTAAAATTTTAAATAGAATAATTATTTTCAAACAAATAATTTATGTGTTGTATATATATATATGTATATATGTGAGTTGATTTTAAATTTGAAATTGAATTTGAAATTGAATTAGATAAATATCTTAAAATAAATTGGATTTAGAAATAAAATATATATGATTTTATTAGTATATAATTTGTTTTATATTATTTTCTTTAAAGGATTTTATTTATATAAATTAAGAAATGTATTTACTAAATAGAAAATTAAATATAAAAGTTCTATGAAAAAATTTAAAAATATATTAACACATGCATAAAACAATTGTAAGTAAATTAACCCATGCTAGTGAAAAATGTAAGATTTTTAAACAAGTGTCACCTTTATTCATTTTCTTTTATTTTAAAAAATATTAGGAAATCAAGCTATATATATATATCTATACCCTCTCTTTCAATTCTTTTCTATCTTCATTTTTAAACTCATAGAAAAAGAACAAAAACCTGAGTAATAAAACAGAAATTGAAAACTAAACAACAAGCTCAAGTTTAAAAGCAAAGTTTAAAGCAGATCAAAAATTCAACTTAGAAATCAAAGTAAGATCAGATCTTCTCAAATCAGATTCAAGTTCAAACCTTTAAACCTGGAAGCAAGAAAATCAAACAAGTTTTCATGACTAGCAAAATTTTCCAGTTAACAAGCTTTCAAAGATCACTAGCATACCCAGTGTTAAAACCTCTCTACTCATCATTTAACAGGTGAGTAAATAAAACTTGTTCTTGTTTCAATTGTTGCATGTGATGAATGTATGAAGTATAATGTGATGAATTGTTTGCATGAGTGAAATTAGGCTTGCGTGTTTATAAATAAGAAGTTGTTAAGTTGTGCATGTCTGTATACATATATATCTCTCTGTTTTATATTTACATGTTTAAAATCTAGATAAAAATTCAAGTTTCCTCTTGTAATCTCTTATAGGCAGTGAAATTCAAACAAGATATGTTTATTTAAACATAAACAAAGTTGTAAAAATATATTTAAGTATGATAAGTTTGTATATTTTTGGAAATCAAGAAAATACAGTGAAAAATTTAAAACATGATAAATCCAAACATTTTGATTCTCTGATTCAAGTATGTAATCTGAATCATCTTTGGAAATCATGATTTTTAAAAGTTAAACCACAATTTCTAGTTTGATTTTGAGTGAGATATTCGAGGCCGATCGGATTTGGGACTTTGAGTGATTGCTGGTGATCGGAGGTCTCGGGAAGGTCGGGATCACTACTAGTGACGGCGAAGGAGTAGGCGGTCTCGGGAAAAATGTCAGGTGGATTTTTAAACCACCGAGGCGACGGCACAGCATCAGGTTAGGGTTTAAACCTAGGTTTGGCCGAGGCTTGAATTTTAGGTTGCTGCGTCTTCTCTGGATCATCGAACTTGATCGGAGGTTGGGGGATGGAAGCGTGGGTCTTCGATGGAGCTATGGCCGGAGGCTCATGATCACGGGTGGTTAGAGTAGTTTGGACGAGTAGGATTCTTGGTCGTAGTTTCCTATTCCGGTTCAATCAGATGACTCGATTTTGATCGTGGGCTTGTGATGATAGTCTGGGTGGTCGGTCGCTTTGAGGAGGCGGTCGTCGATCTGTGGGGAGTGATCGTCGATGGTCGAAGTGGCGAATTCTGGTGTGCACGTGCACGTCGAAGTCTGGTGTCAGTGTTTGAGAAGGAGGCTTATGTCTTGGGGTGGATCTCGGAAAAGAAGCGTTGTGGCTCGAGTTGGGCTTCGCGACTTTCGCGTGTGTGTTTTATTACCGGATTTTAAGTTTTAAAACTAAAACTAAGTTTAAAAAAAGGTGAATTGTCTTGGGTCTGGGTTCGAGCATAACCGGGTTGAACCTGATGAAGCTTTATAACAGTTTTAAAATTTAAATAAAAGCAAGTTTTTGAAATTTAAAATAAATCAAGTCTAAACCTGTTCTTAAATAAATTTCTTTTATATGTAATAAATGATTTTATTTAATAATTGGTTTAAGAAGTTGGATGATTTATGTTACCTAAATTAATTAAGTAGATTCTTAAGTCTATTTAAACTTAATTTAAATATGCAATTAAGTAGTTAATTAAAAAATTAATATGTTTTTATATCATATGTTAATGACAAGTGATTTTAAGATTTATTAATAAGATCTTAATAATGATTTAGAAATTAATAAAGATAAAAGGTTTATCTTATAGTTAATTAAGGTCTGGGATAATTATAGATTGATTAAATTAATAAAGTAATTAAAAAGAAATTAATTAATGAAGTAATTTAAGAGAAATTAATAAATTAATGATTAAGGACTAATTAATTAAAAATTAAGAATTATAAATTAATTGGTAATTAGAGATTAATTAATTGGTAATTAGAGATTAATTAATTGGTGATTAAAGATTAATTAATGTAAGTAGTTGGAGGTTAATTACTTAAATGATAATTATTTAATGTAAGTAATTAAAGGGAAATTACTCAATGGAAGTAATTAAGGATTAATTAATTAAAGGATTGATTAATTATATTAAAGGGTTAGTTAATTAATGAATGTGATTAATTAAAGGATAATTAATCAATGTAAGTGATTATAGAATAATTAATTAGAGTAATTAATTAAGGATTAATGTAATAAATTATTGTTAATTATTTGATGAGAGTAATTAAAGGTTAATTAATGTGAATGGTTGAAGGTTAATTAATTTGTGTAACTAATTAAAGGCTAATCACTTAATGTAATTAAAGATGATAATTAAAGGATGATTAATTAATTGGTTTGTAATTAATTAATGTTAAGTAAGCAGGATTAAAAGTGATTGAAGTAATTAATTTAATTTATTTAAATTAATTAGAAATGGTGTGACTAATTAATCTTGCTTATGGATGATTGAATGATATAGAATGCCTTGGATTATTTGATATCTCTGATATGTGATTTGTGATGCTATATGAGATGATATGTTTGGGTTGAACTGTGATAATATGGATTATATATTTGTAATGAAATTACTGTGTGAATATGTTACTCTGAATATGAATTGAATTATTTTCACTTAAACAGCTTGGATTAATAATAACATTAGATTTGAAGAGACCTGGGTCGGGTATCAGTAAATATCCGAAACCACTTCGATTTGTAACCTACAATGATTCTTTATAGATTTAATATGTGCAATCAATAGGCTGGAATGGAATAATTTAAGTAAACTGGACCTCTAACGATCCCGATTTTGAGTCTAATTTAATTTGATAATTAATATAAAATTTTGGATTAAAATGTGGATTAATTTGAATTTTTTCAAATTTAATAAGAAATGTGCTTGTTTATTTATATAAATAGATTGTGATTTAAAATTTGAATTTGAATTTGAAATTTAAAAACATAAATATCTTAAAATAAAATTGGATTTAGAATTATATATTTTAATAATATATATAAAGGTAAATGTGATTATTTATTTATGTATAAATTAGTTTCAAAACATTTTTCTTTAAGGGTATATAAATATAAATAAAGATAGTTTAAATATAAACATTTAAAATATAATACATAAACAATGGATAATAATATAAAAATATATTTTTAACATATTCTCTTGTAGAGTAATAAGCGTTGAAAAATTAACCCATAGTTTAAACAAGTGTAATGGTTTTATGGTAAAACTAAACAAGTGTTAGGATCTTAATTTATTCAAAGACAAGTGTCCTCTATTTCTCTTATTTCGAAAATAACAAATAAAAAGAAAAATATCAGGTTATATATCTCTATTCCCTCTCTTTCCCTTTTCTTTTATCACTATCAAACTTAAAAGAAAAAATAATCTGTAAGATTCAAACCAGAGAATTTAAAACAATTCAACTCAGTACAACTATCTCAATTCTTCAATTGGAATCAAAGCAATTCAAAGATTCATTTCCAATTTTAAAAACCTATTTCAATGCATAGATCGGAGCATTAAAAAAATCCTGGAAACCAACCTGGAAATCAAAAATCTGAATAAAGCAATAAATCAAAGTTCAACACAAACAACTTCAACCTGATTCAAATCTGAAGCATGCAGTAAATTCAAGTGCTGTTCTAGATCAAATAAAAATTTTCAGATCATCTTCCAGATTTTCAGAAATCTGGACAAGCTTCAATTTTTAAATCAAAGATTCAACTCAGAACTAAAGCAAGTTCCAGGCAACTCAACATAATCAAGTTCTGATCAACCAAGTTTTTAGTTTTGAAATCAAATATCATTTTCCAGGCTTAAGTTTTCTCTGCTTTTCAAACAGGTGAGCAAACTCCCTTTTATAAATTATTAAACCTGATATATCTGGATGATCTTTGAAGTATGATCTGGATTGTGCTTAAATAATTGTGTGAATATGCTGCATGTCTATGTATATTTATATAAATGTATGTGAGCATATCTGGACCAAGAGATGTTCCTTGTTCTTGTTAAACAGGTTTCCAAATCTTTTAAAAATTAGGATCTCATCTTCTAATTTCTTTTAGTCATTGCTGTTCAAATAGAAATTGTTTAAAATGGAAAGATCTTTAATTTAAAAATAGTTATATAAGTATAATATTGTTCATATATTATCTGAAATTCAAGAAGAATAGTGAAAATGTAAAACATGTTGAAAATAAATCATCGCAATTCTTTGTTTTATTGATATAATATGAATCCCCATCTTAAATCATGATTTTTAGAAGTTAAATCATAATTTTTTTGATTGGGATCGAGTGAGCATTTTGAAGTTGACCAGAAAAGGGATTTTGAGGTTTTTCTGGCGATCGGTGAACTCAGGGTGGTTAGGGTCTCCGTTGGAGGCTGCTGGGGAGTTGTCGAGTTCAGGAAAAATGGTTTGGGATTTTTCTGATGGCCATTGTGGCCGGCCAGCGTCGAACTAGGGTTCAAAGACTTGATTTGGTTCGAGGTATTTGCGAGCTTCATGCGACTTTGATAGATCACCGATTGTGATCACATGAGGAGGAAAGGATTCATCGTGTCGTGACACGATTTTGGGTTGGACAGCGTGAGTTCCGGTAATCGGAAGCGATGGCCAGAGGTGGTTTTCCAATTAGGTTGGGTTCCAGGCACTGATCAGTTAGTTCGATTTTTGATTTCAAGTCGAATCAATGGTGACAGGTCGTCAGAACGATCATGGAGGTTGTCGTCGATGTGTCGACGATCGCGGCGCCGGTCGGAGGTGACTACTCAGGTTGCACACATGCACATGTGTATGCTTGTGCCTGGGAGATATGTGTAGCTTAGGGATGACGGTCTTGCTCGAGGACGAACTCGAAGAAATTCACGCAATGACTCGGGGAAATGAATGATGTAGGAGAACTCGAGGTGGTCTCGGGAAAATTGATGTTTGGCTCGAATTATTTGAAATACAACGGGTTTCTAAAAATTAAAATAAATAAGTAGCAAAGTTTAAAAGCAACGGTAATTTAAATCAAGATTTCAAGATATATTAACTATGTTTTAGAAGCCAAATTGAATTTTAAACAAGTTTTTAACAAAGTTTCAAAGTTAATTTTTAAGCTAATTTTTTTAAAAATCGATTTGTTCTTAAAGTAATATAATTAAATCCCAAAAGTTTTTCCAATGGAGTTTAACGATTAATTACTTAATTGAGGTGATTAATTATTGTGATAAATCCAAGTGATTAATTAATGTAAATAATTTAAAGTTAATTAATTAATAATTGGAGATTAATTAATTGGAAAATTATAGGGTAATTAATTTAAGTAGTTAAAAATAGTTACTCAACGAAAGTAATTTAAAAAGATAATTACCCAATGTAATTAAAAGGATTAATTGTTTAATTACTTAAAGATTTATTTAATGTGATTTATTAATTAATGTGAATAATTAAAGGAAAATTAATCAAGGTGATTAATTTGTTTATGTGATTAATTAAAGGTTAATTAATTAAGGTAATTAATTAAAAGATAATTAAGTAAGAGTTAATTAATTAATGAGAGTAATTAAGATTAATTTATCAATTAAGGATAATTAATTTAATGGTAATTAATTAAGGGTTAATTAATTAAAGATAATTAATTAAAGGATAATTAAATAATTAAAGGTTAATTATTTAATGATTAAAGGTTGATTGAATTATTAACTAAGATTGATTAATTTATGGTTAAAGGTTAATTAATTTATTATTAAAGGTTAATTAATAAATGATTAAAGGATAATTAATTAAAATGGTTTGTAATTAATCAATGTTAATTAACCAGGATTTGTAATTTATTCATAAGTAATTAATCTGGTTTCAATTGATTATAATCGGATGTTAATTGATCTTACTTATGAATGTTTGGATTC
The DNA here is from genome assembly GCA_030765085.1 of Allium cepa. Classification (NCBI taxonomy): domain Eukaryota; kingdom Viridiplantae; phylum Streptophyta; class Magnoliopsida; order Asparagales; family Amaryllidaceae; genus Allium; species Allium cepa. The sequence continues at coordinate 1,054,988,380 of CM060935.1, read as the reverse complement.
TATTAAATGTTTGAATTGTTTGATATCCTTGATGTGTGATGCTCTGTGATATGAATTGTTCTGATTTGAGCCATGATGAATGCAATTTATTATCTGTGATGAATTTATATTACTTATCTGTGAATCTGTGAATGAAGATAAGCGTTATAGGATTATACTGCTTATCGATATTGCCGTGCTTGGATTTGTGATGATTGATGATATTGTATTGCTGTGTATTAAACCCCTGGACTACACCACACACACACAAATATGGAATTTACGGGAAATCGGTTAAGTCATGGATATTTGAAACAAATATTATTTTATTCAAAATATGAAATGGTTTTAAAAAGTTGAATTTTGAATCCAAAATAGTTTGGAAATGTAACTGGGTTGAATATGAAAGGCTTTTGAATAGGAAGTTTTGAAAATTGAAATTTAGTTGAATATAATATATCTTTTTTAAGTTTTGAAATTGTTTTGGAAATTTGGTTTGAAAGGTTTGTACAAGTTATATAATATATATATGGAATTTAAAACCATCTTTAATGTATTTTAAAAGTATTATTTGGGAATTTAAATTTAACCCAAGCTTATACTTTAAAGGATATAACTTGTGCATATTTGATTGGATTTTTTTCCGAAACAAAAACCCTTGTTTTTCAAATAATAATAGCTTTCATATAAAGAAAGGATTTCCAATTTGTGTTGAAAGGATTTCAAGTTTGAAATGAAATAGTTTTGAAAGCTATGAATGAATCTTTGTTAAAGATTTATGAACTTTGTTTTCACATTGAAGAGGATCTTAAAGGCGTATCTTTTGTATAAAAGATTTGGAATTGAAAATAGTTTTGAAAGCTATGAATGAATCTTTGTGAAAGATGGTGAACTTTATTTCAAATTGAAAGTGATCTTAAAAGATGAATCTTTTGTTTTAAAAAGATTAAAGTGGAAATTTGTTTGAACCATTTGAATAAAAGGTTTTGGGTTAAAAGTGTTACTTAACTAAAATCCCATATATCCATATGTTTTTAAAAGTACGCGCTCATTATTCGGTTTAGTCGGGAGAGGACTTTATGTCATAAAACTCATTCTAAATAATGATACGATGTAATGGATAGCATTTGAAGACCGATGGTGAAGACCGGTTATTTTCGAGAACGAAAGGATTACCCGTCGAATGACTCTGCACTGTTCGGCTACGGTATAAAGATCTCCATATGTGATGGGGAGTGCAATCGGGATTGTGAATATCCGGATTGCAAGGGCCTCTTTGAAGTACCTTCGGTTTCGTTCGAACTCGGAACGGACTTGTATGGATGTATGTCTGACATTACACTTTGAGATGCAAAGCTGGTTTCTATCAAATACATTTTTGTTTGGTGGCAGAAAATTTATTCTCTTAGCTTAACACCCTTCTCTGAGACGTACGAGCTCAGAGGTTACGTAGTTGATGGTTACTAGTTATACATTCCCAATTTGGTAATGCGGCGTGATAAGTGCTGCTGATCATTTGTTGATCAAAGCATGGCTTTTGTGAAAAGCGTAGCTTTGTTGGACGAGATCATCAGAACCTCACAACCTGAAAATGGTCGAAACAGGAAAGACGCGGCAAGGTTATTAAGGGTCGCGCCCTTAGGGTATGTCCATTTTCTTCTGAAAAAAGGTGGCATCATGGTATGGAGCCTAGATATTTAACCTATGTGGTTGCTATAAATTTATTACTTTGTGCTTGTTGGTGTTGAGGATCCTCGGATAAAGGTCGGTAACGACCGAGGATGGCATACTCGTGTAGGAGTTACCTAGTTACAGAGGTAACCCGGCCTTGTGTTGGCAAAGATCCGGTTAGGTTCTCGAGGCGTCCCTCCAGAGGCGTACCCATGTGGCATAGGAAGTTCCTTAGCCTGACAATTTGTTGGAAACCCAATCAAACAATACAAGCCCTGTACGGTTTTAGTTGTATAACCTGCCACCTCAGGTGGTAGCTATAGCAGGCATAATATAATGGCACCTATGCTGGCTAAGATTAATATTGTACTTTCGAAAGGTTTTCTGCACTATGCAATAATAATAATATCAAAAAGATTTTCGCGTATCAAGCATATTTGACTATCATAAGGAGAAATCTGCTCTAATTGTCCACTTGCATTGTGTGTGTGCGGGGAGGCCTTATGGTAGTTTCATTTTCCAAAAAAGCATTGCGGATTTCTTTCTATTTCCTTTTGTTTGTTTTTATTCAAAATAAAACTATTTTGTTTCCTCACACTAGTCCCATGACTGACCTGGAGTTTATTATTCCTTTTCTAAACTCTGGGTACCCACAATTTTCCACACTGGCAGCCTAGAGTTAGATTTTCAGATAATCAGCTAGCAGATGTAGATTAGGTAGCCTTCAGCTTTCTGTTTGGAATTCTTTGGAGTCTTTGGATTTTGGCAATCGCGTTGCGGACCGACCTTGCTTAATACAACGTGATGGTGGTTCAAGCTTATAGCTTGGAGATCTTTGGAGCATTGGATTGGAATGCAGTTTTGGATTCTACCTTTCTTTCTATTCTTTGGAAGATCATATTAGTGATACTGTATTCCGCTGTTGTTTCTGTCTTATTCTTTTCGCTATAGTATCTATCTATGATATGTTGATAATCATTTGTATCAGATTGTTGCATCAATTGTTGTATATCAATAAAATTTCATTTCTGTTTCCGTTGTGTTGTTTACTTAATGTGTTATAAGCTCCGGCGAATCAGATTCGACGTTTGAATCTGCGGCAATCGAATACAAGTGAAGTATGGATGTCGATTTTCAAATGCTGAATTGCGGATCGTCATAGGACCATTAAAACTAAGTAAGGATACTTAGGGATTGTTGGTGAGATAAGTGCTGGTTTTAACAAGTAAATAACTCGTAGTAAGATACAAGTTATTCTGGTTTGCGACTATGTTTTATAACATAGTATTCCAAATTATATGGGTTTACTCACGTTGGTTTCCGGCATGACCCGGGTGTTACTTTGATGCAATGCTCAGGTCAGACCAAGTATTACAGATTTCCAGGTTATGACGTTCTGGAGCTCAGAAGGCGAGCTAGATGGCAGGAACGTATGGAACCTCTGTGTATTAGATTGTATTGTATGTAGTCTGAGACAAGTTGTTACAACCGTCCAGTTTATGTATGAATGGTTGTTCTCTGATGTATTGATGGTAAATTGACTGTTACAACTTTCTTTGTAAATGCTATTATTTGATATTATATTTAATCGGCTGCGGATGTGAGATGCTGTAGTTTTCTGTTCTTCTTCTACCTTCTTCTTCTTTTCTCTAGCAATCTGAAATTTCCGACATTCGATTGCTCGGCACTTCAACCGTGAACATATTAGTGTCGAATTTTCGGTGTCAAAAATTTTGGGTCGTTACATTAGGTATCAGAGCTGACGGTTAAGCGAGAACCTCTGCTCTGGTGGGTTACTCATTAAGGATAGGGTCAATAGTACCCTAGAATGAGTTGAGTGTATATATAAGAGAGCGTATTTGTTATTTTCTTATACAAAGATTTTAAAATGTTTGATTCTTATATAAGTTTATATTTCGATATATAAAGAAATAATTTTTCTAATTATTATAAATATTAAGGTAATTGATTGTTGAATTATTGGAATCAAATAAAATAATAAGAATTAAGTGTTAATAGAAATACAACTAAATAAGAATTAGATGATATGAACTATACAATAAGATAAGCTAGAAATGGACTCAAACCAGAAAATAAAATCCTGAAATTCGTAAGAGTGTTTTCGGAATGCTGAATTAAGTTACCCTAATTTTGTTTTCCAATAAATTATGAGATAATATATAGAAAATTGGTTTCCAGATATGATAATCCTAGTTATTATCATAAAATGGTTATGGTATTCAATAATGGGATGTTTGTTTCCTAATGATAACTAATGAAAAGTAGAATGAAATATTTTAAGGAAGTAAAACATTTAGATAAGTATGGCTAATAAATAGAAGGGATTTAAATTGTGAAGTTTTAAATCTAAATCCAGAAAATTTGAAATTGTTTCAAAATGTTAAAAGATATAATAAATAATATTTTTAAATGTGGGAATCTTATCTTAAAACAAGAATTGTTTTAAAATTTAAAGGAAATATGTTTTGAACTAAAAACCAAGAATGGTTTAAAATTTAAAATATGTCTTTGGGTACAAAAGAAATGAATATGTATGTATGTGGGATATACATAAGATCAAAGCTGATTCGAAGTAAACACTAAGTGTTGAGTTTTGAATTTTCCCTGAAATGTGACGAAATAACCCAAAGTGAAATAAGTCTTTGAACTTATAAGTGAGAAGGGATATTGATAAGAAGTTTAAAATTTGAAATGAAGAATTCAAATTTAGTAAAATTGACTGGATTAAATGAATTGAATTTAACTTAGGGGAAGTTAAATAAGTTTAGAACAAACAATCTGAATTGAAAATTTCAAAATGAAATTGAGATTTAACGTAGGAAGTTAAAGGGGTTGATTTGAAATGGGAATTAGATGTGATCTCAAAACGGGTTTGAGATCTGGAAATGGGGTATGTATGCTATGGATGGATGTTTTAAATAATTTGGATGTTTATTTACCTTGGCTTATCCTGATATCATCCTATTATTAATAATAATCTATGGAATCGTGAATTGGATTATTTAAATGAATTAAGAAGTAGATTGGGATAATATATATCCATTACTAAAATTAACTGGAAATAAAATTTGAAATTAAGGAAATGGAATCACTTTGAACTTAAGAATTAAATAATAAAAAGAAACTTATAAACTGAAATTATTTAAGAATTGGTTTCAATGTTAAAAGTTAAATTTGGGTAATAGATTGGATTCCGAAGATTAAATTGTTTAAAAGGTTTTAAACTCTTATTTGAACTTTGAAATAAGTTAAGTAATGGTAATTTAAAATGGAATTTTGAAATTTGGACTCAAAATTTAAAGGTTTAAAGATTTAAGTTGTTAATTTTAAAGTAAAAGTTAATTTGATTTAAGGGAATAAATCAACAATTAAAAATTTAACTCGAATTTATGTAATTCGAGATGGATTAAAGTTGAGATTGGAATGGAGATAAATTCAAATGGAAAATTGAATTGAATTAATTGGAAGAGAGATTGAAGTTGTATAAGTTTAAATCCAAATGGGAATTAATTTGAATTTGGGATAGGAATTGAGGTTAATTCATGTAAAATAGAAAGTAAATCAATTTAAATGGAAGTGGAAATTGGAATTTGATTGGAAATGGAGATTGGGGAATTGAACAGTTTGGTTCTGGACTATTTTCAAAATAAATTGTTTTATAATAAACTTTCTTAAATCTATTTTTCCTAGCTATTTACTATACAATCTTTATTTTAAAATCCGAACTATCTTATACTGATTTTACAACCATTTTTGGAGCTATTTGACCATTTTACAACTATTTTTATAACTACTTAACTATTTGCAGCTATTTTGCAACTAATAACTATTTTACTACTACTTATCTATTTTAAACTTTTCAAGCTATTTTCTAAATCAAGTGGTCAGAGTCCAAACTGTTTATAATTGAAGTGATTAATCTAGTAGAATGAAGCAATTGTGAATAAGTGAATAGAATTAAAATGAAGGTGAATAGAAAGAGAATTGATTTAGGTAATAATCAACGAAGGTAAACACGTAGGATGTACATATATTATTCTATTGGCATAGTGATTTGATCCGGATTCGAGCATGGAATTTTGAGATAGTATATCGATCCGAGTTGGAATTTTTCACTCGATTTTCGATGGCGAACCCTGGATATGGATTTTTGATTGGTTCTAGAAATTCTCTATCATAGTTATTATTATGCAAGGAGAATGGCGGTTTCTGATCAAGAAACCAGATCTGAGTCTGCACTAGGAAGTCCGGAGGATGATACTAGTTCGGAAGTGGAATTGTGTGATCGAGTGGGCGATCAGATTTGATATTGCATACGGATCGTATATGTACATCGTACGTGTTGAATGAAATAGATATTGAAATTTTGAAAGAAAAGTAAAAATGATTTTGAAATGGAAAGTATATTTTGAAAAATATATATGAATAAAAGTGGAAGTTGGATATCTTTATAATTGAAATTCACTTTATGAAAAGTAAGTGATATGGTAAATAATTTTATAAAAGAAATCAAACTTGAATATTTGATTTGGTATAAATAAAGTTATATATGTTTGTTATATGATAAACTTCCCTTGTTGATATTTGAAGTATAAAAAGACAATTTATACAAGTATGAATTGATCCTGGGTTTTTCAAGATTTTATGTATCTATATATATATATATATATATATATAAATGATTTTATGAGAATGATTTTGGAAAAAGGTTTTGAAGCTATGGATTTTGGAAAGGCTTTTGATTTTTGGAAAAAATCAATTTCGGAAATTTGGAAAGCCAAGTTTGGAACTATCGATTTGGGATATCCGTTTTGAGTGAAGGAGATTTTTATGTGAATCATAAAGAGTTTGATTTGAAAGATACCATAAGTGTATAGTATAAAATGTTTTAAGATTTGCTCTAGGGAAAAAGACGCTCCCATTGAAATGAACTTCATAGGTGATCCACAGGGTGGTTCTGTCTTGAGACCTAAGGGGGAGGCTCCAAATTGGATCCTGGGAGGAAGTCCGGACAAACTGAAGTTCCTGAGGATTTCGTGTTGTGGCTAGCGAAAGTCGAGGGCGCTGATGCCTACAGAGACATTTGGGTTATGCTGTGGCGACAGTGTAACTCAATGTCACTGCGATCTACTACGGACCATAGCAGAAGTCGTGTGGCCATGAAAGCCAACGGTCTACGTTTGATTTTGTCGTGTTGGGAACGTAACATCGGTAGACTGCGATCTATGAAGACATAGCGAAAGTCATGAGGCCGTGAGAGCCTAAGGCTACACTGGGACTCGATTAATGTAGTTTGCGACCTTTGTAGGAGTGGTGAAGTTTCATTTGGCAATGAAATTCGAGGGCGCTGATGCCTACAGTTACATGGATTTTTGCCGTGATGGCGACGTAACCCTTGGTGCAGTTGCGATCTGTGGCGGGTTCCATGGCGTAATCGAGGGGCGTGGAGTGCCTACAGTTATCTATGGATTTTGCCGGGATGGCAACGTAACCATTGGGTTAACTACGGCCATGGAGGGGGTGATAATTGCCAAAGCATTCTCACCAAAGATGTTTCCTCTATTTTCAAAAATGTTTTTTATATTTTCAACAAAATGTTTTCCCAAGTATTTTTACTGGGTGTTGAAAACGGGTTTACCAAGTACTTATAGATTTTCAGTCCTACGCCTAATCAACATATGACTGAATTTCTGTGAGAATGAGGATGGACTTGTTGCGACATCGAGTTATAAAAAGTATTTTTATAAAACTATTTTGGTAATATCATATAGATTTTAAAGTGTTTTAAAAATTATTATAAAGATTTTATAGTTGAAATTGATCAAAGAGAAATTTAACTGAAAAATGGCAATATAATTAAATCTCTGGCTCTGTTCCTTTTCGACAACGAAAAGATTTAAAGGGGGGAGGAATGTGATATCCGGAATTTCAACCAAATAAAATGTGATAATCTTCTTTTATAAATTATTTAAAATTGGCAAATTATTAATTATTCTTTTAAAAACAAATAATAAAGGGTTGTTAATGTGTGTACATATATATATGTAAGATTTTAAATAGAATAATTATTTTCGAACCAATAATTTATGTGTTGTATATATATGTATATATGTGAGTTGATTTTAAATTTGAATTAGATAAATATTTTTAAATAAATTGGATTTAGAAATAAAATATATATGATTTTATTAGTATATAACTTGTTTTATATTATTTTCTTTAAAGGATTTTATTTATGTAAATTAAGAAATGTATATACTAAATAGAAAATTAAATATAAAAGTTTTATAAAAACATTTAAAAATATATTAACACATGCATAAAACAAATGTAAGTGGATTAACCCATGCTAGTGACAAATGTAAGATTTTTAGACATGTGTCACCTTTATTCATTTTCTTTTATTTTAAAAAAATATTAGGAAATCAAGCTATAAATATATCTATACCCTCTCTTTCAATTCTTTTCTATCTTCATTTTTAAACTCATAGAAAAACAACAAAAATCCGAGTAACAAAACAGAAATTGAAAACTAAACAACAAGCTCAAGTTTAAAAGCAAAGTTTAAAGCAGATCAACTTAGCAATCAAAGCAAGATCAGATCTTCTCAAATCAAATTCAAGTTCAAACCTTTAAACCTGGAAGCAAGCAAATCAAACAAGTTTTCATGACTTGAAAATTTTCCAATTAACATGCTTTCAAAGATCACCAGCATACCCAGTTTCAAAACCTCTCTGCTCATCATTTAACAGGTGAGTAAACAAAACTTGTTCCTGTTTTAATTGTTGCATATGATGAATGTATGAAGTATGATGTAATGAATTGTTTGCACGAGTGAAATTAGGCTTGCATGTTTATAAATATGAAGTTGTTAAGTTGTGCATGTCTGTATACATATATATCTCTTTATATTTACAGGTTTAAAATCTAGATAAAAATTCAAATCTCCTCTTGTAATCTCTTATAGGTTGTGAAACTCAAGCAAGATATGTTTGTTTAAACATTAACAAAGTTGTAAAAATATATTTAAGTATGATAAGTTTGTATATTTCTAGAAATCAAGAAAAATACAGTGAAAAATTTAAAACATGATAAATCCAAACATTTTGATTCTCTGATTCAGGTATATAATTTGAATCGTCTTTGGAAATCATGATTTTTAAAAGTTAAACCACAATTTCTAGTTTGATTTTGAGTGATATATTCGAGTTCGATCGGACTTGGGACTTTGAGTGATTGCTGGTGATCGGAGGTCTCGGGAAGGTCGGGATCGCTACTAGGGATGGCGGAGGAGTAGGCGGTCTTGGGAAAATGTCAGGTGGATTTTTAAACCACCGAGGCAGTGGCACGACATCAAGTTAGGGCTTAAACCCGGGTTTGGTCGAGGCTTGAATTTTAGGTTGCTGCATCATCTCTGGATCACCGGACTTGATCGGAGGTTGAGCGAGGGAAGCGTGGGTCTTCGGTGGAGCTGTGGCCGAAGGCTCGTTATCTCGGGTGGTCGGAGTAGTTAGGACGAGGAGGATTCTTGGTCGAAGTTTCCTGTTCCAATTCAATCGTATGACTCATTTGGATTGTGGGCATGTGATGATAGTCTGGGTGGTCAGTCGCTTTGAGGAGGCGGCTGTCGATCTGTGGGGAGTGATCGTCGATGGTCGGAGTGGCAAATTCTGGCGTGCACGTGCACGTCGAAGTCCGTTGTCAGTGTTGAGAAGGAGGCCTGTTTCTCGGGGTGGGTCTCGGGGAAGAAGCATTGTGGCTCGAGTTGGGCTTCGGGACTTTCGCGTGTGTGTTTTATTACTGGATTTTAAGTCTTAAAACTAAAAATAAGTTTTTGTAAAAAAGAAGAAAGGTGAATTGTCTCAGATCTGGGCTCAAGTGTTAACCGGGTTGAACCCGAAGAAGATTTATAACAGTTTTAAAATTTAAATAAAAGCAAGTTTTTGAAATTTAAAACAAATCAAGTCTTAACCTGTTCTTAAATAAATTTCTTTTATATGTAATAAATGTTTTTATTTAATAATTGGTTTAAGAAGTTGAATGATTTATGTTACTTAAATTAATTAAGTTGATTCTTCAGTTTATTTAAACTTAATTTAAATATGTAATTAAGTAGTTAATTAAAGAAGTAATATGTTTTTATATCATATGTTAGTGATAATAAGATTTATTAATAAGATCTTAATAATGATTTAGAAATTAATAAAGATAAAGGGTTTGTCTTATAGTTAATTAAGGTCTTGGATAATTATAGATTAATTAAATTAATAAAGTAATTAAAAGAAATTAATTAATGAAGTAATTAAAGAGAAATTAATTAATTAATTAATGATTAAGGATCAATTAATTAAAAATTAAGAATTATAAATTAATTGGTAATTAGAGATTAATTAATTAGTAATTAGAGATTAATTAATTAGTAATTAGAGATTAATTAATTGGTGATTAGAGATTAATTAATGTAAGTAATTGGAGATTAATTACTTAAATGATAATTATTTAATGTAAGTAATTAAAGAGAAATTACTTAATAGAAGTAATTAAGGATTAATTACTTAGTGTAATTAATTAAAGGATTGATTAATTAAGTAAATTAATTAAAGGGTTAGTTAATTAACGAATGTGATTAATTAAAGGATAATTAATCAATGTAAGTGATTATAGAGTAATTAATTAGAGTAATTAATTAAGGACCAATGTAATAAATTATTGTTAATTAATTTATGAGAGTAATTAAAGTTTAATTAATGTGAATGGTTGAAGGTTAATTAATTTGTGTAATTAATTAAAGGCCAATTACTTAATGTAATTAAAGATGATAATTAAAGGATGATTAAATAATTGGTTTGTAATTAATTAATGTTAAGTAAGTAGGATTAAAAGTGATTAAAGTAATTAATTTAATTAATTTAAATAAATTAGAAATGGTGTGACTAATTAATCTTGCTTATGCATGATTGAATGATGTTGAATGCCTTGGATTATTTGATATCTCTTATATGTGATTTGTGATGCTATGTGAGATGACATGTTTGGGTTGAACTATGATAATGGATTATCTATCTGTAATGGAATCACTGTGTGAATATGTTACTCTGAATATGAATTGAATTGTTTTCACTTAAACAAATTGGATTAATAATAACACTGGATTCGAAGAGACTGTGGTCGGGTATCGGTAAATACCCGAAACCACTTCGATTTGTAACCTACAATGATTCTTTATAGATTTGATATGTGCAATCAATAGGCTGGAATGGAATAATTTAAGTAAACTAGACCATTGAAACTAAGTAAGGGTACTTAGGGATTGTTGGTGAAATAAGTGTTGGTTTTAACAAGTAAAGAACTCGTAGTAAGATACGAGTTATCCTGGTTTGCAATTATGTTTTATAACTAAGTATTCCAAATTATATGGGTTTACTCATGCTGGTTTTCAGCCTGACCTGGGTGTTACTTTGATGTAATGCTCGGGTCAAATCGAGTATTACAGATTTCCAAGTTAGGATGTTCTGGAGCTCAGGAGGCGAGCTGGATGGTAGGAACGTATGGAGTATATTCCGCTGTGTATTGGTTGTATTGTATGTAGTCTGGGACAGGTTGTTACAACTGTCCAGTTTATGTATAAATGGTTGTTCTCTGATGTATAGAATGTAAATTGATAGTTACAGCTTTCTTTGTAAATGCTATTATTTGATATTATATTTAATCCGCTGCGAATGTGAGATGTTGTTGTTTTCTGTTCTTCTTCTACCTTCTTCTTCTTTTCTCTAACAATCTGAAATTTCCGGCATTCGATTGCTCGGCACTTCTACCGTGAACGTATTAGTGTCAAATTTTCGAGGTCAAAATTTTTGGGTCGTTACAGTCGAAGAGCTTGATACTAACAAGAGATATAGGTACTACATGTTTTATGGTGCACTACTATGGAACGTGGTGTGGATAGATGCCTATGTGGTATAGTAAGTAGCTATAGGTATCAAGTATAGTAAGTTAGGCTCGATACTAATGGGATTTCACATACGTTGGACTCCAGCATTGTCTAATAAGAGGCATTTTGCCACTACGATCAAGAGGTGAACATGTGTGCATACGATAGGTCACTATGCAAATTGGCGTTATGATTTTCTCCCTCTCTCGATGTAGTGTGATGGTAGGTATAATGGGAGAGTATTTCCCGATTTTGGCCGATTATTAGTGTATGGTTCGATTAATTGGTTCGATACATTGTGTTAAACAAGAATCCTGAGATATTGGACCTTAGTATTCACGTATATTGGATTATACTCTATATCATTTAGAATAGATTTTAAAGTCAGTTAAAATTAATCATATTATCAGTCTTGTTCTCATTCACTAGATTTTTGTCCAATCCACTCGTTTTACATGTTTTTCCCACCGTAGGTGGACAGGGCAGTATGTCATTTGCCCCTTTCAGATACTTAGAGAGAGTCGTGCTTTTCTTGGAGTTAGCTTATCTACATTTCCGCTTCATGTATCATTTTATCTTACGAGTACAGTTATTTCTATGTATCGGTTTTTGAGGGATATTTTCACTTATGTTGTACTCGGATTTGGGTTTTGTACTGATATTTTTCTATAACTACGTTATGATATTATATTTTCTGAGATTTTATACATGTTTTATACTTCCATTGTGATACGCTATGATAAATAGTTAATATTGATCACATATGTTTTAATCTCCCTGTTGCTAGTTAATTAAACCAAACGATCTGCATTAATCGATGCGACATGTTTTTAGAACATGTCAGGAGGCGTGGGTTGCCATAGTTGGTATCAGAGCCAGGTTCAGTTTCATTAGGGTTAGGATCATACTGAGAGACGTATTTTGAAAATAAAAAGAAATGTTGAAAAAGAAATTGTTTTCAAAATGGGTTCCAAAATGTTTTCCAAAGTGTTTTCAAAAATGAACCTTATATATAAGTATAAGTATTTTATAAAGGCTTCCAAAATCTTTTTTTGTCAAAATCCCTTTAGTTCGTTCTTATGTTATCTTTTATCTCTTAATCACGTTATTTCTATCTATGGAAGTTACTAAGGAATCTTTAACATTCACGATATATGATGGTTGATCCCATAGGTTCAGGCTCCGGCGATGCACTTGAGATCCCGAGCGTGAACATTCCCATATGGTTCCACTGGTATTTACAAGCTAGAGGACATGCTAAGCTTCCACCCATTAGAGAGCCTGAGGATAGAGTGACCAGTGGGGTCCCTGCCTACCCACATTTTGCTTATGACTTTGCTAAGCCATGCAAAGATTTTTCTTGTCTTAGAGGCAAGCCTTAATTAAGGACGACATCTTATGTGGATTCGAGAGTATGGATCTGTTCTTATGGTAGGATATTTGGTCTTACGGGATTGACTGATGTTGTTAAGGGGTAGCTAGCTACTTGGTAGCTGTGAGGTGAGGCATTGAGCTAGTGGTAGGTTATGGAGGCTGAGGCTAATAGGGATGATATTACTTAGGATCGGTATTATAGGAGGTTTGAGGCGAAATTTCTTTCTTAGGCGGAGGAGGGTGTTCAGTTGGAGAAATTCATACATCTTAAGCATAAAGATATGTTGGTTAAGGAGTATGTGAATTGGTTTAATGATCTAGTTAAGTTTGGTACGGATTTGGTTAATATGCGCATAAGCAAGCTCTCAAGTTTGCTAAGGGATTTAATCAACCACTTCAAAATTTAGTCGTGAGTCATGTTCCGATGGGAGCCATGTATGCGGGACTTATAGAGATGGCTTTACTTACCACAGTTACTAAGGAGGAGGATCCAAAGGTCATAGAGAAGGGGCACCAAAAGGGTAAGAAGAAAAGAGGATTTGGGCCAAAGGGAAGGATTCAGAAGGACTTGAGATGCAATAAGTGTGGTAAGCCAGGACATTTTCTAAGGTGTGTAAGATGGATCTCTTTAGGCTGAAGTATTATAACTATGATCATTTTAGGCATTTAAAGTGAGCTTGCACGACACCACCAGGAGCTTCTTCTTAGACTTTAACTCGGGTGGTTCTGACTTATGCACTAGAGGTAGTCTCTAGCTCGAGTTCGCAACCGCTGGCGAACAATGGTAAGAAAGTGGTGGTCATAGGTGTGTTATTTCTTTCCGATTTATTAGGGTTGCTGAATAAGTTTGTAGTAGGATTTGTGGATGATATTCTGGTTTATTCGAAGAGTAGAGAGCAGCATGCATTATCGTTGAAGGATGTGCTTAGGACACTCCATGCACGTAAGCTTAAGGCTAAGTTTTTGAAATGCCACTTTTGGAGAGAGGAGGTTCACTTTTTGGGACACATCGTCTTAGGTAGTAGCTTAGCAATGGAGCTTAGTAATGTGGCAGCAGTCCAGGATTGGCATGTTCTATAGAATACCATGGAGGTGAGGAGTTTTCTTGGTTTCGCGGGTTATTATCGGAAGTTCATTAAGGACTTCGCGACGATTTCTGCTCAAACCGAGTCATCTTACCAAGAAGAATCTAGTCTTTGCGTGTGATGAGAAGTGCAAGGATGCTTTCATTGGGTTAAAGGAGGCATTAACTAGTGCACCAATATCGGTAATGGCAGATAGAATGAAGCCATTTACAGTTTATATCAATGCCCATGGTATGGGGTTTAGCGCGGTCTTGATGCAGGAGGGAAGGGTAGTATGTTATGCAATTAGGCAGTTGAAGGTCCATGATCGGAACCACCCATTGCATGACTTTGAGTCGGCGGCTACAGTTTTTATGCTCAAGTCATGGAGCCATTATCTTCTAAGAGAGTGGTTTGAGTTTTTCACAGATCACAAGTCCTTGAAATATTTATTCTCTTAAAAGGACCTGAACTTAAGACATTAGCGTCTTGATGAACATCAAATTATGAATATTTTGCATAGTTACATAATTTAATATCAAGGAAATATTACTTGGACCTTTTGTTGTCTTTAATTATAGGTTCTTGATTCCTAGAAAATGATGAAATTATTAAAGAATTGGTAAAAACAATGGTTCAACTTCAAGGCTCTGTTGATGAGAAGCAAAATGTATGTCTATGCATAAAAGTAATTCCAGCTCAACTGGTTTAAAGATGCATAATTAACAGGAGGTCATTGCTTTGAATCCTGTGTAGCACACATTATTTTAGTCAACCACATCTCCTAGAGAGAGACTTCTAAAACACACCACATCAAGAAGCTTCTGGTGTATGATGAAGAAAAAGGTTTCTAGAATAATATGGAACACAAGGAGTAAAGAAGCATCTAGATAAGGACCAAGTCAAAAAGTTATAGAATCTTCTTATTTTTAGATATGGATGTATAGAGTTCTATAAATACCTCATCCTAGTAACAATTTAAGACATCTTGGCAATTCTTTTCAACTTTTATTTTTTAGGGTTTAGTATTTAGGGCTTCCAACTCTTGTAATCTCTTTTCAACTATTCTATTTAATAAAAAATAAACAAAACTAAGTTATTCATAATCTTTGTTCTTATTCTATTTATTCCCTTTCATTTTGTTTTAGTTTTTGCTTCGTAGTTTTTATTCTTTACGAGATCTATTGATTTGCCAAGAGATCAGTAGATCTCATCTTTCTGCTCTCTACGCCATCTATTAATCCGAGGTAAGATCTTATTTATATTTTCCCTTTTTTTCTTATTTTTATTAGATCATTTTCTTGAAATTTCCTATTTTAAATTAATCAGATTCAACTTCCAAAATCGTCTAACTCGCCTGGAAATTAGGTAAGCACTAATAATTGAATAAATCCCCATGGATTCAACCCATATTCACACAAATAATTACATCAGACATCATGCATTTGCAGCAAAATAAAATCACAGTTTTTGTTCACACCAAAAATCATCGATAAAGTGTTGGCGTCGTTGCCGAGTGTTTTAATAATTTTCGGTGTTTATTTAATATTCGATTCGTGTTATTTTTTTTATTTTGCTTGTTTTCTTATTCAATCAATTTTGTAGTTTCTAATTTTCTATTTTCTTTAAAAAAACAAAAAAAACTCCTTTTTCTATTTTATTTAGTCCCTTTTCTCATATATTGCTAAAAAGATACATTTTACTTTCCTATATTTAACAAAAAAACATTTTTTCCTTTTAACCCTCTCTTCTCACGTGTACTTCACCATCACCTTCCAACAACCTCTTGTTCTCTTCCAACCTTGCACCACCTCCAGTCTCTTTAAACCACCAACCTCCTCAAATACCCATAGCCTCGCATGTCCTCCCTCATCAGCTGAAAACTCCAACAACCCTAAATTATCTAACCTACTCCACCATCGTCCCAAACCATATCAGCCTCTGCACAGAATCCCTTCACCATCACAACAACCATATTAACCTCCACACTTCCCTCAACTAACAACTTCATCGTAACATCACTACTCCAAAACACAATCACCTTATCAATCTATGCAAACAAAACCAATCAGACCTAATACCATCATCAACCTACATCTACTTTAACAAGATGTGTGACTACCCCATCAACCATTGCAACATCTTCAACTCCGCAACCTATTACGTAACTCTAATTTGCGCAACCTTTGCTACTGACTACACTACTCTAGATCCAAGCACCAACCAAATTCCAACAATAAACCAACCAGTCACCTCCACCCAATCGCCAACACCCTAAACCACCTTTGCAACCTCCTGCTTGCCTTCACCATAAACCTGTCACCAGCAATTCCAAGCCACAATCACCTACCATCATGACTTACCCCCAAGTCTGCACTGCAACCCTACTTCAACACCGATTGCCTATTCCAATCCGACCAGCTGCATCTCCACTTTGCCCAGAACTCGCCCAAGTATCGTGATTCTCCAACTCGTGAATACTAAAGGAAGGAACGAACGACAAAAAAAGAGAGAAAAAGAATATGAATTCGCAAAATTGAAGTCATATAGGAGAGAGAAGAAGAGGAAAATGTTTTTTTTTCTAGGAGAATTTTGTAAGGGCATTCCTATTTGTAAGGGAAAAGTGGTTAAAACTGGAAAGTGGAAGCATGCTGGTCTTAAGGCATAGCAGTAGACCAAGTTAGTAGCATCTCTAAAATAAAAAGATAAGAAAAGTTGCCCGGTCATCTAGATACAAGGAAAAAACAAGTTTGATCAACTCAAAAGAAGTGTGAGCGGTAGTTAAAGAACAACGTCTAATTGTGCACTTATACTCTTGTGAGTATTTTAATTTTAATTTTTATTTATTGTGCCGATTCTCGATAATTTTAGGTCCCTGTTAACAAACTATCGTTAAAAAAACCAAAATTATTTTATGCAAACTTGGTTTTGAAACGATCGTAGGTGATTAGAAAGACGTAACACAACTTCTTTTGAACAATTAACTTCAAAGAGTGATCATGTTTCTAGACCATTTTTACCTAGGCAAGATGAAATAAATCCAAATATTAAAAACCAAAATATTTAACAACCAATTTTGCCGATTCACAAAAACTTTCAACATCCATGACCACTCCGAGGTATGTCATTAAGAGAACAATGCTACCCAGTTAGAACTGTACAACACCCAGCTATAGTATATCCACCAAATAAAGGGAATAATTTTGAATTAAAAAATTCTTTCATTTAATGGGTTCCTAAATTTACGGGCACTGAGTATGCATATTGAATTTCTTAATGATCTCGAGCTATACACGTCCGCAATAAAAATGCAACAACTTTCAAATGAGTCCATCAAGCTTAGATTGATACCATTTGCTCTACTATGAAGCATTAGAAGGTGGTTCGGTTCTTTTCCACGAACCTTTATTTATAGTTGGAATGATTTCGAAACAATGTTCTTGAAAAATTCTTTCCTTTTCATAAAACTCTTAAAATTAGAAACGAAGCTAACCAGTTCACCCAAAATGAAAGAAAAACTTTTTCCTAATACCTTAAATGATTTAATTTATTATTACAAAGTTTCCCCCATGTGGAATTCTAAAACAGTTTTTATGCCAGAATGTATACGAAGGACTTAATTATCCCGCTCGAACACAACTTGAAACTATATGTAGTGGAGAATTCATGGATAAAAGAAGCGTGTTCGAAGAATATGCTGAAAAAGATCAACTATGGAAATCGATTCATGGCTAAACTCATACAAATCTAAGAGGAGTGCATGCAGTAGACCCTTTCCTCTTCTCTACTTAAGATTCCTAAGCTAAAGAAGGGTTACCTCCTATGTATCCCCAAGAACAAGCGACCGTCTTTACTCCAGTTAATTCTTATGCTTCCCACTATAATTCTAATTGGTGTAATCATCCAAACCTATCGTAGTCAAATCCAAATAATCTCGCAAACCCTTCACGTTTTTATCCCACAAGTGAAAATACTCATGCTCCTCAAATGTGCAATCAAATTGTTCCACAAAGTAAGAGTCCCTCTAATCAACCCGATAGGCCTCCACATCTTAGAGACTCACCTCAAACCTTTCAATAACTACAGGATTATAACCGTCTCAGTAAAAAAATTAAGGAAACTAACACTAGAGTTGAACAAATACGAAAAGAAACAAACAATAAATACGACCAAATCATAAACATGTTAAAGAATTTAACAATAAATAACGAGAAGGGAAAATTACCAAGTCAAACAGAAGTAAACCATAAGTCGAATAATTCTCTTGGAGTGAATGCTTGTGAGGACGACAATTTAAACTTAGTGAATTTGATCAACACCTTAAGATAGGGCAAGAAAATTGATGATAATGTCGGGAATCTCAACACTCCTCAAAAGCTAACCTCTATTGGCCATCGTACTAATAATGCGACATCTTCGATAATTGACTCATTATCTCCCCAACCATTATCAAAAGGTAGCAATCCTAGCATTCTTCCCTCATCCATGAGTAATTCTTATGATGACCCAACTAAAGGTGATGAGATTCTTGATAACACTTATATTCATTCACAATCCTCTATGAAAGAAACAAGGAAATCCAAAGAGAGAGTTTACAATTCAGTTGCTCCTTTTCCAAATAGACTTAAAAATTAGGAAAAAACCGCTTAATTTGATAAGGTCCTAGAATAGACAAGTTCATATTAACATTCCTCTTTTAGATACTATTGAACAGATCCCATTGTATGCAAAATGTCTTAAAGAACTTTATGCTCGAAACTGTGCAACTAATGTGCCTAAAACAACCTTCTTAACCACAAATACTAATTCAATCATTTCTACATGCCTATCAAATTTGAGGACCCCGATTAAATTGGAAACGCATTCATTAATCGTGCATTACTTGACCTTGGTGCTAGCGTCAACTTAGTTCCTTATCACATACATTGTCGACTAGGAACTAGAAAATTAAAACCTACCAAGATCACTATTAAACTAGCTAATCGATTCACTAAGAAACACATAGGCTTAGTTAAGGATGTAAACACATAGGCTTAGTTAAGGATGTATTAATAAAAGTAAAGCACTTTTATTTCCCTGTTGATTTTATAGCACTTGAAACTGTTCCTGTCTATAATCCTCAAGCTTAAATTCCTATTATCTTAGGACTTCCTTTTTAGCAACCTTAAATATTAACATAAACTGTAAAAATTGAAATCTTAGACTTTCCTTGGGTACCCTCACCATTGAATTAAACATCTTTAATCTAAACCCAAGATTTTGAGATAGAAGATACTGATGTAGTTAAGGCAGTCACTGAAGAAACACTCAAGGATGCATCTGATACGCTAAATATATGCCTCGAGGATTTTGATTCAAACATTAATGGATACGAATATATATCTAATCTGAATAGAATGCTTGATTCAAGCACTTCAACGTTTAATGAAAATATGACCATTGAAGTAACCACACATAAGAAGCCCAAACTTAACCTTAAGCTACTTCCAAAAAATCTAAAGCATGCTTACCCAGGTGTAGACTAAACTCTTCCAGTGATCATGGCCTCAAATTTAGTCGAAGATCAATAAGATAAGGTTTTAAAATTTCTAAGGGAAAACAAGGAAGCATTGGGTTGGGTAATTGCTGGCATCAAGGGAATATGCTCATCCATTTGTGAACATCATATACATATGACCTATGAGGCTAAACCTCATATGAAGCTCAATGATGATTAAATCCTAATATGATGGAAGTGATAAAAGAAGAAATAATCAAGTGCTTGGACAATAACCTAATTTATCAAAATTCCTATCATTGGGTAAATCCGATTCAAGTGATACCAAAAAAAACAAGGACCACTGTAGTAAAAATGATAAGAATGAACTTGTTCCTATAAAAGTGAAAACCAAATGGTGCGTATGGATCGCCATAGGAAATTAAATGTAATAACTAGAAAGGATCACCTTCCTATATCATTCATCAATCAAATGCTTGAAAGTTTATCAAGACATGAGTATTATTGTTTCCTCGATGGATAATCAGGATATAAGAAAATCCACATTGCTTTAGAACACCAGCACAAAACCATATTCATATGCCTTTCAGAACTTTCGCTTATCGTCGAACGCCTTTCAGACCATGCAATGCACCTCCCAATTTCAAAAGTGCATGATGAGTAAATTTTTTGATATGGTAGAGGATTTCTTAAAAATTTTCATGGATGATTTTTCTATTTATGGATCCTAATTTGATCAGTGCCTCCTTTGTTTAGAATGCATTTTCAAAGATGAAAAAAAAAATCACTTATGTTGAATTAGGAAAAATGACATTTCATGGTTAAACGAGGTATCATGCTAGGTCATATAGTCTCAAAGGATGGTCTAGAGGTTGATAAATCAAAAGTGGTATTGATTGCTAAACTTCCTCCCCCGATGTATGTTAAGAGTGTTTGCTCATTCTTAAGTCATGCGAGATTTTATAGGAGGTCCATAAAAGATTTCTCAAAAATTCAAAACCTTTTTCGAATCTACTTGTAGAATTCAATGAGGAATACGAAATTGCCTTTGACAAATTAAAGTCTATTTTGACCTCAGCTCCAATAATTCAACTTCCCGATTTGACATAACCATTCTAGACAATGTGTGATGCTTCAGATTTGCTATTAGTGCTATTCAAGGTCAATGAATTGATAATCAACATCGAATTATCTATTATGCAAGTAAAAATCTTAAAGACGAACAGCTCAATTATTCAACCACTTGTAAATGAGTTTCTTGGAATCGTCTTTGCTCTCAAAAGTTTCGACCATATCTCGTATGCTCGATGATCCTTGTTTTCACCGATCATGTGCCTTCAGGTATCTGTTATCTAAGAAAGATGCTAAGGACCACCTAGTTCATTGGGTCCTTCTTTTTTAAGAATTTGACTTGGAAGTATGAGATAAGAAAGGTTTCGAGAATGTTGTGGCTGATCACCTCCCTCGCACTGTACAAGGGAACATGGATGACATACAAGTCGAAGAATGTTTTCCCGATGGGCACTTACTATCTATAACTAATGCACCATGGTATGCCAATATAGTAAATTATTTGGTGACTAATGAAGTACCTTCACACAAGTCAGCATAGGGTAAGCGAAATTTTTTCTCCGGAGTTAAGGATTACTACTGGGACGACCCTTATCTTTTCAAGTATTGGTCAGATCAAATCATTCGTCAATGTGTATCTAATGAAGAGTTCCATAGTGTTCTATCATTTTTATTTCTTGTTGAATTTTTGTGGCATTGCATTTGAGTCCATATTTTTTGTCCATGTTTTTGCATCAATTTTTTAATAAATAAAATTTATATGCATCCTATGTTTAGGTTCACATAAAATGAAATTTAGATACGCATTTCTTTGAGGTATATGCATTAAGGACATAACGCTTTTAACTGAGTTGAATCGGTTTATTTTCAATAAACACGACATAGTAGGTGCACTGTATTAGTCATTTGAAGGAATTTATTGTGAATCACTAGTTTCAAATGAATAACAAAATGAAAAGTTTAAATTACAAGCGATAATAGCGAAGCTAGTATATAGGTTGACTCATAAGTGATGAAAATGAAGTTTGTTGAAATTTGTTGTCATCGTCTCAATGTGAATGTCTAAAGTACATGTGTTAACAATCTTCAAATCTTTATACTTAAGAGGTGCTAAGATGATTTTGCATTGCTCTCTCTCTCACTTAAAAAAAATAGTAATGATAATTAAAAACCAAGGGTATCCAACATTGTTAGTACATCAAACATCAGTGTGCATAATCGCCAAGCTCCATCCTTCTCTCACGTAAGCCTGGAAGGCAATGTATGGCCAGTATACCTTGGTCTAATTTTATGAATTGGGCACCTAAGGATCATCGACCTATACTGAAATTGTCATAGTCAGTTTGCATAATCTGCCAAAATCTATTCCATTTTCACGTAAGCCTAAAAGGCAGTGCATGGGTGGTGTATCTTGGTCTACAGGTTAGGTGTGTGCATATAAAAAGTAAATAAATAAGAAAAGGAGGGTAAATGATTGAATTCATGGCATTCTCCTTGGTTTTATTGATTTGAAGTTGTTATATAGGAGGAAATAGAAATATCACTTTGCAAACTTTGATGATCAAATAAAGAACTAATTTCATGACTGGACTATGTTTTCAACTGAAACAACAAGAAAGCTAGAGTCGGTTGTGATGACAACTTGATTTTTACTTAAGTTTGGGACTAAGTGATGAATTTAGAGTTCTTAGTTTTGACTAGGACATATGTACACTGCAATGTTGTAACTATTTAAAAAAATATTCATAAAGAAACGAGGCGCAAATCGTGACTAGTCTGACTTGACCTACTTGTTACTGTTCGACAATTGGAAACAGCCCCAGTGCGTATTTTCTTGCCAATCTTGGTTGCATGAAATCTATGTCTCTTGGATCCTCGTTTCGCTGTTAGCATAGGTCAGGTGACTCCTCCACGCCTCTGTGATCCCTATTAATACTCCCCGAATGTTTATAATAGTTTGGATTCGTCAATTTTCACAACTTCTTACATTCATATGATTGCACTAGATCATGACATGCTGCATTGGATTTTGTGGGTAGCATATGCTAAAAACCCGCACGAGACACAACTCTTCCTACCAGGAACACCCAGGGGTTTTAAGGCTTGTTGCATACGCTAAATGCAATCGTGTTTCTCTATGAAAATGTGGCTAATAATTTTATTTAGATTTTATTGAGGACGAATACAAGTTCTAGTGTGCGGGTATTTGATGAACATCAAATTATGAATATTGGGATGAAACAATGGTTCAACTTCAAGGATCTATTGATGAGAAGCAAAATATATGTTTATGCACAAAATTTATTCTAGCTCAAATGTTTAAGATGCGCATTTAATGGGAGGTCATCGTTGTGTTAGTGGCATACGATAGATAGTATTATTCTTGGGCCGAACATGATTAGGGAGACATCGAAGAAGGTGGATCTGGTTTGGATGGGGATGAAGACTGCACATGATATGCAGAAGTCCTATGCTGATATGAGGCGAGATAAATATATGAGACTTAGTTTCCATATGTGATCGTTCTCATTATTATTGAAATACCAAATTAACTTAGGAAATTCGTCGATTTAGTCTTGAAGAAACCAAGATTGGTAAGTGTTTTATTTATTGAAAACTAGTTCAAGAATGAGAAACATGTTCTGTCTCTTGGAAGTGGATCTGCTTGAGATGCTGGCATCAATGCGTGGTCTTGAGATCTGTTCGAGATGCTGGAATCTAGTGTGGTTTCGAGAACTGTTCAAGACGCTAGAATCCGTTTGATATTCATGAGCTCTCCGAGTTGTGGCTCATGTGTTGAGATGCTAAACGTGACTTCACCAGCGGTAAATGACTAAAGACAGAGTATGATTCACAATCTCGGGTTTGGCTAACTCAAAGGGTACATCAACACCATACCTCGAGTATGCTTATCGATATGTTGCACGCGAGAATTGTTCGTATGCCAATTAAAATGGTGTGGTATGACCAATTTAAGCATCACATCTATTTTCTAATTTATATTCTTTATCCTAGACATTATCTATTATATCACTATATGTACCTATTAGATGGTTAGCTATTTTGAGGGGACAACCGTTACGGCCGTCTCAAAAGGTGTTGTTATATGCTGTACACATATTTCTTGAGTTTCTCATGCCCGGCTAATGTCTTACACATGGCTTTTGTTTTCCTTAAATTTCTCATGTGCGCTTTCAAGCAGTCTAAGAAAGGCAGGTTTTTGTGATGTTCATTGAGCTCTTGGAGAGGATCTGGATGTTTACCTATTGTAGTATTCTTATTTCCGCTGCATTAATTTATGTGTATATATAAGCAACTGTTAGGACATGCTATTATAACTTTCTAGGCTAATAATAATAATACACCAATTAATAACTCTTAAATATTATGTATATTGGAGTAGCTCTGTGTAACGACCAGTAAATTTCGACAATTTAATTTGTTTATTTAATAGGATTTTGTAATTTATTTTAGTAGAAACAATAAAGGGGATAAATAAATGTTAAAATGAAGGCTAAAATAAATTATGTAAACGGTGATTTAAAATTTATTTATAAAAATTTGAATAAAATCCAAATGAATTAAGTAGAAAAAGGATTCTTACCTGGGTATAAAATTTAATATGAGAAATTTATGGGAATATTAAATTGATTTAATGCAATAAAAGAGTGTAAACGGTAATTGGAATAAATTAAGGAATCATGTTAATGCAAGTTAATAAATTATGACTTGAATAAAATTCCAATTCAATAAAATCATTTAAATGTTATGATTTTATTTTAAATGGAATATGAGAAAAGAAAGAAAATGTAAGGATTTGATTAATATATATGTTATTATTCAGATTATTGAATAAATTTGGGAATCCAATTGTAATTAATGGTAATAATGTTGGTATTAGCTAATAAAATAAATTTCAATGCAATATCCATAAATGAATGGAATGAAATGAATGTATGTAAATGTATACTAGGTTATTTATCAAATAGAAGGAAAGAAAAGTAAATATCGAATTGATTGATGAATAAATATGCATTGAATAGAAATTGAATGTAAAGTTAATGGTAATTGTACAAAAACAATATAAGATAATGAATTGCAATAATTGTGGGTTGATAATAAGGTGTGAATGGGAAAGTGATTGTATGGTAAATGAATGGAATTCAAATTTATTAGGAAAAAGTAAATGGGTACTTAGTTATAAATTTAAACGGACTTAAAAAATGGAATTTATTTAATTAATAGATATAACGGATAAGGAAATACTTATAAATGTGGGATTAAGAGTTTTACAACAATTATTGTGAGTTATATACTTAGTTCATTCAATTAGATTTGGAAAACATTGCAATAGATGTAAATTAGGTGTTACGTTAAATAAATTAAAGTAATAAATGGGGAATAACGTAAGTGTCTTCATAATATGATGATTTATGTATAAAGAAGAATGGAAATAAAGTTTATTAATATATCGGAATTCAATTTATGACATAAGGTTAATTGCAATCAAAGGAGTTGAATATTTAAACGGGAATCAAGCTTTATTTATTTATTTGGTTTCAAAATATGATAATTTGGGTTTATTGCAATTAATTGAAATTAAATATAAAATTTTACGTTAATTCGAAATTTAGTTGAAATTGTATAATATTTATGTAATAGCTTTGGACCAATGTTGATTTTACCCATTAGACTGTATAAAAAAAGGAATGAATAGTGAATTCAATGAAATTTTTAAAAAGGAAAATTTATAATTTATAAATATAATGAAATTTGAATTTACGCTAAGATTTATGGTTAAATCAACAATTAATTAACATATCAATTGGTTTAAATCACTGTGATTTGTTTTAGAAAACAAAACTGATAAAATTTGTAAATTTTGAAAGTGAAAGGAAAAAAAAGGCGATTTAATTAATTTATTTAATTAATATAAAAATAGCCATTTTGGCCACTGACTCGGATTCCGACGAAACCAGTTTCATCGGATCTGTAACAACGAATTATTGTAGGATTTCAAGTTTCGTAGCGATCGGACTTCTCGTTTGATCGTACGAACGCGAAACGCCTTGAAATCGATTTAATTGAAAACAATTTGAAATCAATTTGAAAATATTCATTTCGGCATAACTTCTTCATACGATCGAATTTGGATGTGAAACTTTTTCCACCGCGTTCAGAATATTTTAAAATACCTATTTCGATATATGGGTTTACCCAATTTCGTTCCGGGGTCAGTAAGGGCTTTTTGGGCCACGTTAGCGGAAGCACGTATACCTATCCAACCTGAACCATCTATTCAAATCTCTAATCTACCCATATAAACCCAATTATAAACCCTAGCCTCCATCTATCTCCATTTCTGTGTGCGTTCATTTTCCTCAACTCCTCCTTTACAATGGATGAATACCCTAGATCCAGTTTCAATCCAAATCAAAAGTCAAAAACTCAAGTAATCTAAAAAAATTATATGTTGTTGCTCTCGACGAGCGGAATTCAGTGGCGTAATTCGTTTTTCGATTCGGGGTGTAGTTTGACCAGAAATTGGGCGTTTAGTTTCGGCCGTTCATCGCTTGACGACGAACGTCGTCGGATCAAAATTTCCTTTCTGGGTTTTGGAGAGGAAGCCGAGGGGATCTCATCTGTATGATTTTTGCATCGATTCAACGGTCAGATCGCCGTATAAATTTGATTAGAGTTTGGAAGTTAAGGGCAGCGGCGGCGACCGGTGGCGTGCGCAGGGGGTCTGGAGGAAGCGGCTCGGCAGGGGCTATCCACCGATGATGGTCGGCTGAGGGTTGGTGGCCGGTGGCGGCGTCGAGGCAGGGTCAAAGATCGGTCAACGAAGGGAAATTGGGTTCGGCTTGCTCGGTTCATTTTCGCGTTGGTTACTGTGCGTGCGTGTTTTTCCTCTGTAGCATGAAGATGAATTGATGATGTGGCATATAGAGTAAGTTAAATGTGTTCCATCGTCATTTTATTTTTTTTATGATTTCAATCGCAATAAGCGCCATAACTTTCACATAGGAACTCCGTTTCACGTGCGGTTTCTTTTGTTAGGATCGTATTGAAATTCCAGACTTGATGACGCTGGTTTGGAAGAATTCTGAGACGGTCAAATTTTTGGGTTTAAATAGAATTTGAATTCAATTTAAATTCAAAAGGTGAGTGTTTTAACCCACTCACAACTTCTAAACTTTCTTATGTTGGTTAAATTGATTTTAGATATGAGTAGAAATTTATTTATGACCGTTTGGCATGTTTTATTCCTTATCTCTGTTAAATCGCATTTATTTAATATAACTGTTCATAAATTTTATTATTGCATATAAATTGATAGTTAAAACTTATTTATCTGCATATAAACTGATAGTTAAACAGTTAATAAATTTATTTTGAATATAAACTATTAGTTAATAACTGTCATTTATTTCCTGTTATATTGTCTATGTTATATATTGATGTTTGTTTAAATTGATGATGATTGTAATAAATTGATGATGATTGAAAAAAAATTTGGTTGATGATTGATATTGGGTGAATGGATGATGTGTTCTATTTTATATAATCTGCAAGTTATCATGCATTTTCATTTCATTCGGGATTGCGGTTTGAAATGATATACAACCGCAATTTTATTTTTAAATTGCGGATTGAAATGATAAATATCCATATCACTTGACCATAGGATAGAAAATTTTATACAGGCACCGCGGTATATATATATATATATATATATATATAATTTTTGAAATGATTTTATGGTTTGGATATGATACGGTTTAATAAATATTAATTTTTGATATTATATAAATATTATTTTATATATATATAGTTAAATTACTGAATTTAAGCTATGTATAAATTTGTCAAATAAAAATAAATAAGTTGAATAATGGAGTTGATTTTTTTATTAAATGGTTAAGCATATGTTTAAGATATTATATATATATATAGAGAGAGAGTTTTAATGATTTAAACTAATTAAAATTTGAAGGTAAATTAGAAATTTAATTGGAATTGAGCGTATTAAGGAAGTTAACTCTATTAGTGGATGTAGAACCTTATTTAAACTTGGAAATTTTAAAGAATGATATTTATAACTGGATTATTTATTCAAGATAAATTTAATGAACATTTCTAGTATAAATAAATCGAAGGAAATGTTTAGTAGTTAGTAATGTGAGTTTAATTTAAATGATTTTGGATTCATCATGTAAATATTTCAAAACTAAAAATAAGACAATAAATATGTGAATAGAAATATTCAAATCTTAGTTTTGAAATTCATTAAATACTCACAGTTTGAAAAATATTGAAATTGAAGAAGTTTTATTTAACTGAAAGTGAATCTAAAAGTTATGGGTTTATGACGCAGCGGATAATACGAAAAGTAGATGGAACGGTGGAAGTAGCAATCGATGGATTGAAAGATACTGAACTGCCCAAATTCGTTGATCCGAAGATACCGAATTCTAGCTATCTCTAACACGTTGATCGCGCACGATACCGTGAAAGAAGATCTTCAATTCTTCAAGCGTTGATCAAGCGTACTTGATTCCGCGAATCGGCTTCAACAATCGTTGATTCGAGCACACTCGAATAACCGAAAGTGGAGATAGGAGATTACACTCAACTACCAATTTAAGATGAAAGCATACAGCAATCAACAAGAAATTTTATTCAAAAATCAACCACTTACAAATGAACCCACACGACCTATTTATAGGCAACAACACACACTAGGTCGTACATGCGACCTACGACTTACCCAAGGTTGTTAGCGACCTAACCAGTTACAACCCAACACAACACAACACTGGTACGCAACTTACAGTAGTTCGCGACCTAACCATCCAACGACTCAACAAATACCAGTTACAACATGTAGCGACCTAGCAATTACCAACGACTCACGACCTAAGTACAAGTGGCTTATTACAATCAACATACGACTTAACATGGCCGCGACCTACGACCTTAGTTAGGTCGTTAACGACTTAACAAACAAGACACAAGCGACTTAAAATACAACATCACCCTATTACAATGAATACAACGACTTACGACCTAAATGACAAACGACCCATCTTTTTACAACAACAGGAATTCTTCACACGACCTATGAGTTAGGTCGTTCTCGACTTATCATAGGCTGTCCAACGACTTATCATGCTGTCTTAGGTCGTTCCAGCGACTTATGGGCAACCTGCCGATGCTCTTCCACTGTATCATCTATATCCTCCCCATCGTTAGGTCGTAAGCGACCTAAGCCTTCTCCACTAGGTCGTGAGAGACCTAAACTTACTGAGCGAGCTAAAGCTCCAGGCAAACCAACTTCCATAGGTCGCAGATCATTACTGTTAGGTCGTGGGCGACCTTCGATAGGTCGTGAGCACCTAAGACTTGTGATTTTTCAGATTGCGCTGCATCATCCTCTCCCGGTTGACAGAAATTCGACCTCGAATTTTCACCATCTACTTCCACAACAATCTTATTCCCACAATACGGAATTAGGTATTTGACGTTGAAAACATCAGAATCATGAACATCATCGGGTAATTTCAATTGATACGCATTCTCATTGATTTTCTTCAAAATTTCCACTGGACCAATTTTTCGCGCCTTCAATTTATTGTACGTTCCCACCGCGAAACGATCTTTTGTCAACACTGCATAAACCAAATCACCTTCCTCGAAATTCACACTTCTCCGCTTCTTATCTGCCAGCTGTTTATACTTTTCATTTGATGCAAGCAAACGTTCATGAACAGCTCTGTGGCACTCCTGTAACTCATTAACGAAGTCACTAGCTCGCTTAACAACCCCCTTCTGATATGGCACTGTTGTTAGATCCAACGGTCCCTTTGGAATTGTCGAATAAACAACCTGAAATGGACTTAATCCTGTGCTTCGATTAACCGCATGGTTGTGAGCAAACTCTGCTTGACACAATTTTGAATCCCAGCTTTTCAAATTATCTTTCACAAGACATCTCAATAAATTTCCCAACGATCTGTTAACCACCTCCGTTTGCCCATCAGTTTGCGGATGGTAAGCGCTACTAAATTTCAACTTCATTCCGACCATCTTCCACAAACTTAGCCAAAAGTGGCTTAGAAATCGAGTGTCCCTATCAGAAACAATAGATTCAGGTAAACCATGCAATCGATACACCTCTTTAAAGAATAATTGAGCAACTCGAACTGCATCTGCTGTCTTCTTACAGGCTATAAAATGCGCCATCTTCGAAAATCTTTCCACCACAACAAATATAGAATCATTCCCCCTTTGAGTTCTAGGCAAACCCAAAATGAAATCCATGCTGACATCAACCCATGGTTTGTTAGGCACAGGTAACGGCATATATAATCCCGCATTCGTAGCTGTTCCCTTCGAAACCCGACAGATATGACATCTCTCCACAAATCTTTCTATTTCTTTCCTCATTGATGACCAAAAATAAGATTGTGAAACTAACTGCAATGTACGATCTCTGCCTACATGGCCTTCTTCATGTAACTCTTTGATAATCTTCATTCTCAAGCTACAGTCTGGGATGCATAATCGATTCCCCTTGAACAAGAAACCATCAACCAACACAAATTCATCAGTATCCCCATCCTTAACTTTCTCAACAAACTTTGCAAAGTAAGGATCCTCCTCAAATAATTCTGGCAATAATTCAAACCCTGTCACCTCAACTTTCATTGTAGTCAACAAATGACTCCTCCTACTCAAAGCATCAGCTACACGATTTGTTACCCCAGATTTGTGCTTCACAACAAAAGTAAACTGCTGCAAATAAGCAATCCACGATGCATGTCTCGCTGAAATCTTATCCTACCATTGCAAATGCTTCAACGCCTCATGATTGGTGTAAAGAACAAACTCTTTCTGAAATAGATAATGCCTCCAATGTTTAACAGCTTGCACAATAGTGTAAAACTCAACATCGTATGTACTATATCTCATCTTTGCCCCCGACAACTTCTCACTGAAATATGCAATAGGTCTTCCACTCTGACTCAACACTCCTCCAATCCCAACCTTTGATGCATCAGTGTGTAGCTCAAACAACAACTGAAAATCTGGTAATACAAGAATTGGCGCTGTCGTCAAAAGTTCTTTGATTCGTTCAAAAGCAAACCCTGCTTCCTCTGACCAAGAAAACTGTTTTCCTTTCATACAATCAGTAACTGGTGCCATCACGTTACTGAAGTGTGGAATAAACCTTCGGTAGAAAGATGCTAATCCATGAAAACTTCTAACTTCAGTGATAGTTCTCTGTTGTGGCCAATTTCTAATAGCTTCAACTTTACTCTGGTCCACCTGGATTCCCTTCTCAGATACAACATATCCCAAAAATAAAACACTTCGAGTCATGAACACACATTTCTTCGTAGCTGCATAAATTTGTTCCTCACGAAGAATAATTAACACCTTTCTCAAATGCTCTACATGCTCCTCTGTGCTCGCACTATAAATCAGAATATCATCACAGTAAACAACAACAAACTTCCCAATGTATGGTCTGAAAATTTGATTCATCACCCTCATGAATGTACTTGGTGCATTCGATAGACCAAACGGCATAACCAACCATTCATATAATCCTTCCCTCGTCTTGAATGCGGTCTTCCATTCCTCTCTTGGTCTAATTCGAATCTGATGATAACCACTCTTCAAATCTATCTTCGAAAAGATAGTAGCCCCACTCAACTAATCTAGCAAATCATCCAACCTTGGCATAGGAAATCTATAGCGAACGGTAATCTTGTTCAATGCTCGACTGTCTGTGCACATCCTCCATGTTCCATCCTTCTTTGGCACCAACAAAGCTGGCACGGCACAAGGACTCAAGCTTTCCTGAACACGTCCCTATTCTAACAATTCTTCCACTTGCCTTCGCAACTCTTCATGTTCCTTCGGACTCATTCGGTAATGTGGTCGATGTGGTAAAACTGCTCCCGGAACAAGATCAATTTGATGTTGAATGTCTCTCAGTGGCGGTAACTCTTTAGGCAACTCTTTTGGAAATACATCCTCAAATTCTTCCAAAACTGGCTTCGCTTCTTCAGGAACTTCAACCACTTCATTACACTCTCGCCCAATCAACAAAAAGACTTCATGCTCCTCTTCAACCTCTTTAACAAACTCCTTCAAAGATAGCAAAGCTTTCATCTCTTCAATCTCTTCCAACTTGCTTTCCTTCTGTTGTTGCTTCTTGGGAACTAAAGTGATTTTAGTACCTTCAAACATGAAACTATAGCTATTAGCACGACCATCATGTTGCACTGCTCTATCAAACTGCCATGGTCTGCCCAACAACAGATGACACACATCCATGTCTACAACATCACACCAAATTTCGTCTTTGTATTTCTTCCCAATGGAAAAATTAACACAAGCCCTTCGACACACCTTCACTTCACCACCCTTCCTTAACCATGCTAACTTGTACGGTTTAGGATGCTTCTCAGTTTTCAAGTTCAACTTCTTTACTGCTTCTGTAGAGATAATATTGTCACAGCTTCCAGCATCAATAACGAACTTGCAGACTTTCCCCAGAATAGTGCATGTCGACTGAAAAATATTGCTTCTCAACCAACTAGAATCATCTTCTTGCTTTGGTGTTAAACAAGACCTCCTCATCATAAGATTACAACCCTCATCTCCAGACAATAAGTCTTCCTCCTCAACATTAGGTGCATTTGAACAATCTGCATTTTCATCATCATCTTCAATCTCAGCAACCATTGCTCTCTTCTTCGGCTTTGGACATTCATTGCTTTTATGACCCAACTCCTGGCAATTGTAACATTTGAGACCATTGTTAACCTTCGCCTTCTCACCCTCCTTCACAACTGGTTTTGTAACAGCTTTAGGACACTCCCATTAACACCCTTCACTTGATTATTGGAATTAGTAAACACACCACCTCCACGCCTTCCCTGCTTCTCCCAAGCCAACACTTTCTGATGTGCCTCCGCCACAGATGTTGGATCAAACATATTAACCATATCCTGGATCTGCATTCGCAACCCTCCAACAAATCTAGCAGTTAGCTGTTCTTCTGTCTCCATAATATCATTTCTGGCAATGAGTTGGTAAAATTCATCAGCATAATCATTAACAGTCTTCGTCCCTTGCCTCAGATTCTGCAATCTCTGGTACATGAGTGATTGATAATTGTAAGGTAAAAATGTAGCTCTCATCAACTTCTTCATCTTCTCCCAAGACTCAATCTTTGACTTTTCCATTCTCTCTCTTGTAAGTTTAGTTTGCTGCCACCATGCCAAAGCTCTCCCCCTCAACCTAGTAGCAACCAACTTCACTCGACGATTCTCCGGAACCTCCTTGAAATCAAAGATCTCTTCAACATTTGACAACCAATCTAAGAATTCTTCAGCTACCATTCCTCCTTTGAACTCTGGAATTTCCATCTTCATACCCGACTCCCATCGACGATCATCTTCAACATCCCGATAAGAATTTCGAACTTGGTCTCGATCTCGATAATGAATGCTAGCTCTATCACCCTCTTCATCAAAATCAAATGTATGTCTATATCGATCTCGACCATCAACATCCCTTCGATCACGCATGTCTCTTCTACTATGTCTCTCTTCATCTCTATATGGCTCATTTTCAAACTCTCGTGGAGTTATCCTCTCTTCATGTCCATAGTCATGCTGATCTCTCCTTGATGAAATTGATGTTTCTCTTCTCTCTCTAAAAGATTGCGGTGATACCCTCCTCGCTTCCGTAACCGATGGTGAAACTCGGTTTCCTCCATGGTTCGAGTTTGGTGATCTCCTCCTTTGAGTTTAATTCAAATCATTCATCAATTTCTCTAACTTTCCAATGCCTTCATCAAATTTCTCATTAATACGTTGTTCCATAAGCTCGGCTTCTTCTCTTCGATACAAAGCTTCAACATTTTGATGGCGATTAGCTCTTCTTGGTGGAATGATTGAAAACTTCTCAAAAACTTCAACAAATCGAACACAAAACTTCAACACAAAACAACAAGTCACGGTTCAATTCAACTTGGCTCGGCCTCAACTTGCAACGACCCAAAGTTAGGTCGGCTTTGACTCAACAAAGCACGCACGACTTACAAACACTTCTCCAACTCTAGATACAAAATGAAATGGATCAAAATCTTCAAACTCGTTGCAACCTCAAGATGAACACGACGAACATCAACTTCAAACTTCAACTTCAAAATTGGCTCCAAGTCTCGGCTTAGCTATGATTGGCTAAGTCTAGCTCTGATACCAAACTGACGCAGCGGAGAATACGAAAAGTAGATGGAACGGTGGAAGCAGCAATCGATGGATTGAAAGATACTGAACTGTCCAAATTCATTGATCCAAAGATACCGAATTCTAGCTATCTCTAACACGTTGATCGCGCACGATAACGTGAAAGAAGATCTTCAATTCTTCAAGCGTTGATCAAGCGCACTTGATTCCGCGAATCGGCTTCAACAATCGTTGATTCGAGCGCACTCGAATAACCGAAAGTGGAGATAGGAGATTACACTCAACTACCAATTTAAGATGAAAGCATACAGCAATCAACAAGAAATTTTATTCAAAAATAAACCACTTACAAATGAACCCACACGGCCTATTTATAGGCAACAACACACACTAGGTCGTACACGCGACCTACGACTTACCCAAGGTCGTTAGCGACCTAACCAGTTACAACACAACACAACACTGGTACGCAACTTATAGTAGTTCGCGACCTAACCATCCAGCGACTCAACAAATACCAGTTACAACATGTAGCGACTTAGCAATTACCAACGACTCACGACCTAAGTACAAGTGGCTTATTACAATCAACATACGACTTAACATGGCCGCGACCTACGACCTTAGTTAGGTCGTTAACGACTTAACAAACAAGACACAAGCGACTTAAAATACAACATCACCCTATTACAATGAATACAACGACTTACGACCTAAATGACAAACGACCCATCTTTTTACAGCAACAGGAATTCTTCACGCGACCTATGAGTTAGGTCGTTCTCGACTTATCATAGGTCGTTCCAATGACTTATCATGCTGTCTTAGGTCGTTCGGTCGTTCCAGCGACTTATGGGCAACCTGCCGATGCTCTTTCACTGTATCGTCTATATCCTCCCCATCGTTAGGTCGTAAGCGACCTAAGCCTTCTCCACTAGGTCGTGAGCGACCTAAACTTCCTAAGCGAGATAAAGCTCCAGGCAAACCAACTTCTATAGGTCGCAGATCATTACTGTTAGGTCGTGGGCGACCTTCGATATGTCGTGAGCGACCTAAGACTTGTGATTTTTCAGATTGCGCTGCATCAGTTTAGACTGAACTTAAAGTGAATAAAAATTGTGAAGGTGTGGGAATTATTTACTTTTAAAGAAATTTTAAATTCAGCTATTTTATTTTATATACTGTTGAATATCCAAACCATTTAAGTTGTGAAAGTTATGGTTTTAAAACTATGGATTTCGATGTATTATGTTGAAAGTTTAAAATTCAAATACTTTGTTTCGAGGTATTACAAATTTTAAAAGTGGCATGATTTTGGAAAAGAAATATATTTGAAATAAAATGATATCATATTTATTGGGTTCTAAAAGGAAATGATATCGTATCTATGGGTTTTGAAATGGATAATTATATTCTGGTTTTAAAGTACAAACTATTTTTGAAGACCGTGGTGTTATAATAACGTTTGGTTGTTGAAGAGACCGGAATCGGAAGTTGTCATACTCTCTGCCAACTCTGAAAACCACTTTAACAACCGTGTACGCGGTGGAGATTCCAGAATGAAATAGGTTGGTGACGGCGTTTCCTATAAGGTAATTACGTGGACCCAACTCCCGTGAGTTGGCATAAGGTGGCTAAAACAGGAGCGATTCTCGGGCCAATGAGGTCATTCCTCTGATCGAACGCACTCCTTCGATACTGTACTCTGACTTTGATTGATTCGGTGGCCACTATTGATTTCTTTGATTTGGGGGTGTTAGTTCGAGCTGGGCGGTAGCTGCGGCTACGCGTTACCACCAGCCCGGATGCGTAATTGGTATATCTACCCTTGCAATGCCTAGTTGTGCCGTGTCACCTACCCTAGCGTGCCTTATACGATTTTGGTTTTGTACCATACCTATGGAGTGCCCTCTGACGACGCCCAGTACGGGAGAGATTACGGTACTGTATAGACTATGGGAATATATAACTGTGTTAAGGTGGAAAATGTAAAACCTTAACGCTATTTAAAAGTAAGTTTATTTTACAAATAGACACTATTATAATTGTGTAATATACTACATAGTAAATAGTTTAACGGATCCTTAGGAGATGTAAATCCCAAGCATCTCTTGAGTTACTACACTCATAATTATTTCTGTTAATTTAACTCACATAAGATCTTTTAGTTCCGACTCAAGTGTTTTTGTCTTTTCAAATTCGCTCGGGTCAGTCTGAGCGTTTCAGGATTTGAAGATTTAGCTCTGGAGGACGAAGACGAAGATGTATATTAATATTATTTATACTAGTGCACTACACACTGTTCCGCTGCATTGTTATTGGTATGTGTAACTCTGACATGTATATATAGATAAAATCAAATGTTTTGTAAAACAGCTTCATGAACTGTATATTTGATTATTATATTTTATCCTTTCGCTGTGAGATTCTATTTTGTTTTATTTCTTTCTTGTTTTTCTTATTTACCCCATAACAATCCGCCCTTCCGTATGGTTTGAATTGGCATGTGTGTCGATTTAAAGTGTGCGAAAAGGCGGGATGTTACAGTTGGTATCAGAGCTTTGGTTTAGCGATAAACCTTAGCTTTGTGGGGTCTGACTCTTTATTAACGGGTAGTAATATCCTATGGGAGTCGCTGAGTGTATATATACGAGAGAGCGTATTTGTTAGTGTTATAAAAAGGTTTTAATATTGTGTTAATCTGTTCCGTTTTGTATTTATAAATTCTGGTTGATGCATGGGACGCTGTGACATCAATTGGGATTTCTAAACACTTAATAGGACAGACCGACATAATATTTGTTTTTAATATAGGTGAATAAAATAATTTTGCCTATTATATTTTCTATATAAAATAAAATTTTTCAAATGATATTATATTTGGTTGCAACAGACTGGTTGTTAGCTAATAAAGTGTATAAATAATAATAGAAAAGATTGAAAAATAAAATAAATGAAATTCGGAAATTTAGAACTTAAGTTCCGGGGTTTTGAAATTTCTTTCGAATAAATTTTGGAATATAATAATATTGTTTATAAGTATTTTCTGATATAAATATTTCAATATAATTTGGAAGAATTGTTTTAAAGAAGATTTTGGAGAAAATAAGTTCGGCACTTTCCTCTCTGTCGCTGGAAAATAATTTCGGTGATGGCGGTCGCATCGACTTTCATTTTCGAGTTTCGAAGAGGAAAGTCCACTGTAGTAGTTTTACTGCAGATTCATTTTTGAAAAATATATAAATTTTGGATTGTTTTAAATATAATTAGAGATATATAAGTTGTAAGAATATATTTATCTATTATTTTAAAATAATTTGAAATTTAACCCGGTATTAAATTCTTAAATTTCCATAAATTAGTTGTTTTAATTATTGTAGTGAATTGAAACATAGGAAATTAAAATTAAAACCTCTAAAGGAAATAAGAGATTTCATGATAGGTTATAAATGGTATTAAATGAAATTTGAAATTATAACCTACGAAATAAGGGATATTATTATTGAACGTTAAATTAATCATAGGTAATGAGGAAACTTGTGTAACTTTCAAGTACATCCTTTAAAAACATATATAACTTACCAAATATTAAAAGTTGAAATGTTTAATAGGAAATGTAATGAAAATTGTACAAGTAAATGTAGGTAATGAAGTATTCAATGAAATTGCTGTTAAATGAGAATTTAATGTTATAAACTTAAGTTATAATTGAAATTTTACTATAAGTGAATATAATTAAAAGTAAGTATGACAAATAGATGATTATAAATGTAACGACCCGTATTTTACGTGTCGATTTATCGTAGAATTTGCAGATCGTTAGTGTTGTTTATGTTGTCTCTAGCCTGAGTCGTATGGTGAGTAACTCGTGTGTTGAAGGGTTGAGTCGTGACCGGCTCATAAGGCTTAGCCAAGTTAGGTCGTGCACGAGTTACAACTTAAGTATGATGACTGAGTTAGAGATTGACCGACTTATAGGTTAGGCGACTTGGTGATGGACCGACTCATGGGAGTTAGCGACCTATAGAATTAGGGCAGTTTAGGTCGTGAGGAAATTAGGTCGAGTGGAGCGACCTAGAGGAAGTGAGCGACCTATACGGTCTAACGACTTATAGGTAGAGCGACCTAAAAAGGGAGACTGACCTAGGGGCTAACGGTCTAAGAAGTTAGCGTGTTAGCGACCTAAGTTGGGTCGTTGAGCGACTTAAGGAGCTGGCGACTTAGGAGATAATGAGTTGGGCCGACCTAAGAGCTAGCGGTTTAAGGGTTAGTGGGTTGGAGCGACCTACAGGCTCGAACGACCTATAGCAAGTGAGATTCAGTAGTTATAGCGACTTAAGAATAGTTGGGTCGTTTTGGGGTTTAGGTCGTTTAGGGAAGGAACGACCTAAGATAGAACTGTGTTGAAGTTAGGTCGGCTATGCATTAGGTCGTCTCCTATGTTTAGTGGCTTGAGTCTTAGGTCGGGGCACTGCTGAGTCGTGAGTGATAGGTCGCGTGGGCGACTTAGTGCTAAGTCGCGCAAACGACTTAGTGTTAGCCCGCGTTTTTGTTTAAGTCGTTGGATAGGCTTTGTGAGTGTTGAGTTAGGTCGTAACTCGTGTTTGAGATAGGTCGCGACGTTTGCTTAGCCGATGGTTTTGTTGAGTCGTGCCAGGGCTTGAGTCGTAAGTCGTTATGGTTAGGTCGCATGAAGGCCTGGGGAGTTAGGTCGTTGACTCGGTTGTGTTAGGTCGGCAAGGAGTTGAGTCGGCAGGGTCTTAGGTCGTAGGTTGGCATGCTAGTTAAGTCGTCATGCGACCTAGGACTTAGGAAATGCGGCAGTTGTTGACTCGAGTCTGTTGGCTGTGCAGTTAGGTCGTAAACCGTTTGATGCGAGTGTGTTAAGTCGTAGGTCGTATGGCTTTGGGATGGTGAGGCTGTTAGGTCGTAGGGAGTGTATAGGCCGGCAGCGACCTAAGTTAGGTCGTGAGTTTTTAGGTCGGCAGCGACCTAAGGGGCGACGACCTAAGGGGTTTCCAGCCTATAAATAGAGGGGTTTGGCTCACTTTTTGGCACCGGTTTTTGAAGCAACGAAGTGCTGCCATTTTGAAGACTCGTCTACAACATTTCTTCATCTTCTTTTCTCCATTCCAATCTAGTTCTAACATCCATCCAAGATCGAAGATTTAGATTGAAGATTCAAGTGTCCAAGTTGAAGATCTTCATCCGTTCGAGCTAGATTTCATCGATTGAAGTGAGATTTTGCCGGATCGAGCCTTGATCTCCGCTGTCCAGATCTGAAGTGTTTTGTTTTCATAGTGTTTGGGTGATTTGGTGAGTGGTAGTTATCTCTCACGCGGATCCAAAGGAGTATATTGGATTGGTGACTTGTTTGAGTGTTAAAGTTAGAGATTTCATGCATTTTTCTTAGATCCAAGTCTAGATCCATTGTTTCCAAAGATGTTTACTTATGCAAGTTTATTTAACAAGTATTAGAGACAAAACCCATGTTTTATATTTGATAGATCTATGCTAAAAACCATGATTTCACATATGTTGGACTTTTGCTCATTTATTTACGAAATTGCCATTATAGTAGATATTGCTTATTAGATCTTGTTTGAATGCTTGATTGTTTGTATTGATGATTGATTTGGATTGTTTCAAGTTAGCTAGTGGTTGATTTGGAACAAGATGGTTCGAGATGATTCAATAGCTAAGTGGAAAGGCTCTTGAATGGTGGAAGCTGCCTGTAGCATATGAAGCGGATGTGGAAGCTCATATGGATGGATTCGAGGATATGGGATCTTGCCATGATACGAGAAGGCAAAGCATGATTGAGTTGGGACTTTGCTATGATATGATGAGGCAAGGCTTATGTTGAGATGGGACGGGTCATGATGACGTTCCAAGATGAAAGACTTTGCTATAATGTGATGAGGCAAGACATATGTTGTGACGGGACGGGTCACGATGACGTTCCGAGCACGGGTCATGATGACGTGCAAAGTTATAACTCGGTGATGCGGTCCGGGTTGGGGTGGATAATGGTTAGCTTGAGAGGCGCTTGAGCTAGTATGGAAATAGTCGTCAAGGAGGATGACTAGGAGGCCGAGATCTCATCGTTGTTGAAGGTTCTAGCATACTCAAAGCAAGGGTACGTTGGAACGGGTCACGATGACGTTCCAAGCACGGGTCACGATGACGTGCTAGTACTCTGGGCTGATGCGTTCAGCTTAGGCACGGGTCACGATGACGTGCGGAGTTATGTCTAGACCGGGGTTACCATTAGCCCTTGACAGGTGGTCATTCAACTAACGGTGAAATCAAGGCAATGATAACAGTGATAGCCAGAGTCATGGATGTTTGGTTGTATCATCATTCGGTCTCAAGAGCGGTGTTTTCTGGGTGCTTATCTGATCTTGGTTTAGGCCTTGGGGGTTTGTATTTGGAAAACATCGTCCTTGACTCGAGTGATTATTGCTTTACCTTAATTATCTGCTATGCTATGATTGCTTCTTCTTAGTGTGTGTCTGGGGGCTATCACTGTAGAAAGAGGTGGAGTGGGATGGTTTGGTTCCTATTCCTTTTATCCCTTATGCTCTTTTGGTATGTTTGATAGTTAATTTACTGCTCACTAAGACTTTGTCTGACTCAAGGTTTTATGTCTCCTCTTATTACCTTGGGCTGTTCATCCATGTTGGGATGGGCAGACTAGGTAGCAGGTGGCAGGTGCTGTGCTTAGAGTTCTACGCTGAAGATGACGAAGACGAGCAGGAGGCTTTGCATATTAGTTTTCTTACTATATGTACTGGGTATCCGCTGTTGTATTTGATGAGTGTTTTGTAGTGAGGTCTTGATGTATGGATTTATTGAGATGATTGTTTAAAACTATTGTGATGCTTATGATGATTTTCTGTTATGAGGCTTCACCATATATTTCTCTATTGTATTTTGTCCATGCGCTGTGAGTTACGATAGAGATTGCTGTTTTATTCTACCCTTGACTATCGTCCATGGCTACCTGGCACGCCTTTCTGTGCACTATTCCCTTGATTTGGTGCGGGAGTCATGGGCGGTCGTCACATTTGGTATCAAAGCTTTGGTTAATCGATTTTAGCCAACGCTCGCTGACGTATCTACGTATGAGAGACGTAATTGTATTTTGATGGATGATTACTATATATAATATAGTAGCTTAGATGGATTTGAACTCCTTATGCAGTTGTTTCTTAAGGTGTTCTAATCATTCTTTTTACAGATATTAAGGATGAGTCGAAGAGGGAGACCAACTGCAAGGGAAGGCCGTGCTACTGAAGGAGCTGTTGATTATGGAACTATGTTCGAAGCGATGATGACTTCGATCATGAGAAGGGTACCAGCTTCAGGATCATCAGTGGATGTGGGAGTTCAAGTCCAAGCTCCGAGACCGGTGGATTTTGCCAAGCTCTGTAAGGATTATACTTCTCTTGGAGGAAAAGCTTTCTTGGGAACGGAGTCGACTATTGAGGTGCAGAGATGGATTGATGCTTGCCGAAGGATCTTTAGTGACTTAGGGATTGAGGATGCAACCAAGAGGAAGCTTGCATCGAGACAGCTTCAAGGGAGGGCTGCAGATTGGTGGAATTCTATCACCATAGATACACCAGAAGAAGAGATTACTTGGGAGCAATTCCAAGATAGATTTGAAGCCAAGTTCATCTCCACTGTTCAGAAGTCTGCTTTGTTCAAGAGGTTTGTAGAGCTCAAGCAAGGTGGGAGGCCTGTTCTTGAGTATATTTCTGAGTTCGAAGCTTTGTCTAAGTATGCCAGATCATATATTGATTCTCCCTACCAGAAGAATGAAAAGTTTGTGACTGGTCTGGATGCTTATCTGGGAAGGCGGTTGGTGGATCACTTGGACGATCCGTTTGAGAAGCTCGTGGAGAAAGCTCTTAGGCATGAGAGTCTGTTCCCTAGGGAAAGTTCTGTTGTTGCTGTGACCAGGGAAGGATCTAAACCACAGCAGAGTGGCAACAAGAAAAGGAAGCAGCAGCAACAGAAGGGAAAGGATGACCAGAAGAAGCCAAAGGGCGAAGTGACCTGCTACAACTGCCGACAGAAGGGTCATCTCTCCCGGGATTGCAAGAATCCGAAGGTGCAGTTGAAGTGCCACAACTGTGATAAGCTGGGACATATCAAGAAGGACTGCCCAGAGCCGAGGAAGGACAGGCAGGTTGTGCAGGCTTATGCTTTGGGGGCTGTGCCGTCATCTTCAAAAGCTCCTACTGCTGAAGAGAAGGGGAAGGGTGTGGTGGTTCAAGGTACTCTTTCTATTTGTGGTGTTCCAGTTAGAGTGTTGTTTGATACTGGAGCGTCGCATTCTTTTGTTTGTGATGATTTGGTAGGCCGGTTAGGTTTGAAACCGGATATTGTTGATAGGCCATTGGTTGTGACTAATCCAGTGGGGGGTTCGTCATGTTTGTGTATGATATGCCGTGGTCTAGTTGTGTCGAGTCATGATTGCTCGTTTGTTTGTGATTGCTTTGTTCTGAACTTTGCGGGGTTCGGAATTATTTTGGGTATGGACTGGCTTAGGAAGTATGCGGCAAGGATTGATTGTGAGAGGCTGGAGGTGACAGTCGGGAATGTGGAAGGGCGAAAGGTTGTGATACGATGCAAGCATGAGGAAGGCGTCTTCATGAGCTTCATGTATTCGCTGAGTGTTCCACGGGATGGACTGTCATCGGTGCCTATTGTGAATGGATTTGAGGACGTCTTTGACGAAGTCAAAGGGTTGCCGCCGCATAGGGAGATCGAGTTTCGTATCGATCTAGTTGAGGGAGCCAGACCTGTTGTGATGCCTCTTAGGCGGATGGCACCGAGGGAGCAGCAAGAGCTGAAGGTGCAAGTTGATGACCTTTTACGGAAAGGATTCATTCGGAGAAGTGTGTCCGAATGGGGTGCGCCAGCTGTGTTCGCAACCAAAGCGGATGGATCGTTGAGGTTGTGTGTTGATTATCGTGAGCTGAATAAGGTGACTAAGAAGAACAAGTATCCATTGCCGAGAATAGATGACTTGTTTGATCAGCTTCACGAGGCTAAGGCGTTTTCTCAGATGGATTTGGCAACGGGATTTCACCAGTTGAGAGTGGCGAAGGATAGTGTGCCGAAGACTGCTTTCAGGACACCGTCCGGATTTTATGAGTGGCTGGTAATGCCGTTTGGGTTGACTAACGCGCCAGCATATTTTGTGGATCTTATGAATAGAGTATTCAGAGATCAGTTGAATAAGTTCGTGCTTGTGTTCGTGGATGATATTTTGGTTTATTCCAGAACTGAGGAAGAGCACAAGACGCACTTGAGGATTGTTTTGGAAATTTTACGGAAACATCAGCTGAAGGCTAAGTTTTCGAAGTGTCACTTCTGGAAGAGTGAAGTGAGGTTCTTAGGCCATGTTATCTCTGGAAATGGAATAGCGGTTGATCCCGCTAAGGTGGCAGCAATCCAGGATTGGGTTAGGCCTAAGAATGCATCTGATGTGAGAAGTTTTCTTGGATTAGCAGGATATTATCGTCGGTTTATCAAAGACTTTTCCAAGATAGCTGCACCATTGACAGGATTGACGAAGAAGAACCAAGTGTTCAGATGGGATGATAAGTGTGAGAAAGCTTTCGTAATCCTGAAAGAGCGATTGACGAGTGCTCCTGTTTTGATTATTCCAAGTGGGAATGATGAGATGGTAGTTTACACCGATGCATGTGGTACTGGACTTGGAGCAGTGCTAATGCAGAAGGATAAAGTTGTTGCATATGCTAGTCGACAACTGAAGCCGCATGAAAGGAATTATCCGACTCATGGTTTGGAGTTAGCGGCGATTGTGTTTGCTTTGAAGATGTGGAGACATTACCTATTGGGAGTTAGATTCGAGTTGTTTACGGATCATAAGTCGTTGAAGTATCTGTTCTCCCAAAAGGATTTGAATCTTCGACAGCAAAGGTGGCTAGAGTTCCTAGCATCATATGATTTTGGTATAGCCTATACTCCGGGAAAAGGTAACGCAGTGGCGGATGCGTTAAGTCGAAGACATGCAGGATTAGGAGCCATGTTTTCGGAATGGAAGAGTCTTGAGTATTTGGCTGGATTTGATTTCAGGCCTAGATGTGAATTGGAACCTGAGATGTTGGCAAACTTATCGATAAGGCCTACTCTTGTGGAAAGAATTGGTGAAAGCCAAAGGCGGGACGATAAGCTTG
Organism: Allium cepa; assembly: GCA_030765085.1. Classification (NCBI taxonomy): domain Eukaryota; kingdom Viridiplantae; phylum Streptophyta; class Magnoliopsida; order Asparagales; family Amaryllidaceae; genus Allium; species Allium cepa. The sequence continues at coordinate 1,054,944,284 of CM060935.1, read as the reverse complement.
TCAAGATTATCCGTGATTTGGAATCCGGATTGGACCCGGAGAAGGATAAGGGATTCGAGGTCGATCGAGAGGGTTGGCTTCGGAAACAAGGACGATTGGTTGTTCCCGATGTAGATGGATTGAGAGATGAAGTTCTGAGGGAAAGTCATCACTCGAAGTTGACAATTCATCCAGGTGGAAATAAGATGTATCAGGATATGAAGAGAACCTACTACTGGGAGGGTATGAAGAAAGATATTGGAAGTTTTATTTCCAAGTGTATGAACTGCCAGTTGGTGAAAGCTGAGCAGAAGAAGCCCAGTGGATTGCTTCAGCCATTAGAAGTTCCTACATGGAAGTGGGAGCAAGTATCGATGGATTTTATCGATGGTCTACCTAGAACCAGGGCAGGGAATGAAGGGATTTGGGTTATCATAGATCGTTTGACTAAGAGTGCAAGGTTCATTCCTGTTCGATCGACTAGGACTGCATCGAAGTTGGCTGAGTTGTATGTTAAGTGGATAGTTCGTTTCCATGGTATTTCGAAAAGTATAGTGAGCGATCGAGACCCATTGTTCACTAGTGAATTTTGGAAGAGCTTCCAGGAAGTTTTGGGGACCAAGTTGTGTTTGAGTACAGCTTATCACCCTCAAACAGATGGTCAGACTGAGAGAGTCAACCGAGTTTTGGAAGATCTTCTTAGAGCATGTGTTTTGGACTTCGGAGGATCATGGGAAGATCACCTTCATTTGGTGGAGTTTGCTTATAATAACAGTTATCAGTCGAGCATTGGTATGGCACCATATGAAGCACTATATGGAAGACCGTGTAACTCTCCGACATGTTGGTTGGAAACTGGAGAAAAGCTGATACTTGGGCCAGAGATGATTCGACAGACTTCGGATTGTATAGAGACCATTCGGCAACGAATGAAGGCAGCCCAAGATCGTCAGAAAAGTTATGCAGATAATCGTCGAAAGGATTTGGAATTCGGCGTGGGTGATATGGTTTTTGTGAAGGTTTCTCCATTGAAGAATGTTATTAGATTTGGGAAGAAAGGGAAATTGACTCCGAGATTCGTTGGACCATTCCCGATTACCGAGAGAATTGGAAAGCTCGCTTATAGATTGGAGTTACCGGAAAAGATGGCAGGTGTGCACAATGTTTTTCATGTATCTTATCTACGGAAGTATGTGCACGACCCAACTATGGCGGTTTCTGCTGATAGCTGTGAAGACTTAGAGGTTGATCCCGTGGTTACGAGACCTCGTAAGCCACTTTGTATTGTTGAAACCGATACGAAACAGCTTAGGAGGAAGACGATTACGTTGCTCAAGGTACAATGGAGTGATGATGTTAACGACTGTACGTGGGAAGAGGAAGAGAGGATGAAGGCAGCTCATCCCGGACTCTTCGAGGTATGGCCCTAAAGTGTCGTGACATCTCATGAATTTGTAGCTTGTTCTAAGTCTTAGAATTCTACATGCTAGGCTAGAATTGGATGCATGGTTTGTTGATTGCTTTGGATGGTAGGCATGCGGAATATCTTTGATTGCTGATGTTTGTTTGGAATTTCGGGGGCGAAATTCCTAAGGGGGAGAGAATGTAACGACCCGTATTTTACGTGTCGATTTATCGTAGAATTTGCAGATCGTTAGTGTTGTTTATGTTGTCTCTAGCCTGAGTCGTATGGTGAGTAACTCGTGTGTTGAAGGGTTGAGTCGTGACCGGCTCATAAGGCTTAGCCAAGTTAGGTCGTGCACGAGTTACAACTTAAGTATGATGACTGAGTTAGAGATTGACCGACTTATAGGTTAGGCGACTTGGTGATGGACCGACTCATGGGAGTTAGCGACCTATAGAATTAGGGCAGTTTAGGTCGTGAGGAAATTAGGTCGAGTGGAGCGACCTAGAGGAAGTGAGCGACCTATACGGTCTAACGACTTATAGGTAGAGCGACCTAAAAAGGGAGACTGACCTAGGGGCTAACGGTCTAAGAAGTTAGCGTGTTAGCGACCTAAGTTGGGTCGTTGAGCGACTTAAGGAGCTGGCGACTTAGGAGATAATGAGTTGTGCCGACCTAAGAGCTAGCGGTTTAAGGGTTAGTGGGTTGGAGCGACCTACAGGCTCGACCGACCTATAGCAAGTGAGATTCAGTAGTTATAGCGACTTAAGAATAGTTGGGTCGTTTTGGGGTTTAGGTCGTTTAGGGAAGGAACGACCTAAGATAGAACTGTGTTGAAGTTAGGTCGGCTATGCATTAGGTCGTCTCCTATGTTTAGTGGCTTGAGTCTTAGGTCGGGGCACTGCTGAGTCGTGAGTGATAGGTCGCGTGGGAGACTTAATGCTAAGTCGCGCAAACGACTTAGTGTAAGCCCGCGTTTTTGTTTAAGTCGTTGGATAGGCTTTGTGAGTGTTGAGTTAGGTCGTAACTCGTGTTTGAGATAGGTCGCGACGTTTGCTTAGCCGATGGTTTTGTTGAGTCGTGCCAGGGCTTGAGTCGTAAGTCGTTATGGTTAGGTCGCATGAAGGCCTGGGGAGTTAGGTCGTTGACTCGGTTGTGTTAGGTCGGCAAGGAGTTGAGTCGGCAGGGTCTTAGGTCGTAGGTTGGCATGCTAGTTAAGTCGTCATGCGACCTAGGACTTAGGAAATGCGGCAGTTGTTGACTCGAGTCTGTTGGCTGTGCAGTTAGGTCGTAAACCGTTAGATGCGAGTGTGTTAAGTCGTAGGTCGTATGGCTTTGGGATGGTGAGGCTGTTAGGTCGTAGGGAGTGTATAGGCCGGCAGCGACCTAAGTTAGGTCGTGAGTTTTTAGGTCGGCAGCGACCTAAGGGGCGACGACCTAAGGGGTTTCCAGCCTATAAATAGAGGGGTTTGGCTCACTTTTTGGCACCGGTTTTTGAAGCAACGAAGTGCTGCCATTTTGAAGACTCGTCTACAACATTTCTTCATCTTCTTTTCTCCATTCCAATCTAGTTCTAACATCCATCCAAGATCGAAGATTTAGATTGAAGATTCAAGTGTCCAAGTTGAAGATCTTCATCCGTTCGAGCTAGATTTCATCGATTGAAGTGAGATTTTGCCGGATCGAGCCTTGATCTCCGCTGTCCAGATCTGAAGTGTTTTGTTTTCATAGTGTTTGGGTGATTTGGTGAGTGGTAGTTATCTCTCACGCGGATCCAAAGGAGTATATTGGATTGGTGACTTGTTTGAGTGTTAAAGTTAGAGATTTCATGCATTTTTCTTAGATCCAAGTCTAGATCCATTGTTTCCAAAGATGTTTACTTATGCAAGTTTATTTAACAAGTATTAGAGACAAAACCCATGTTTTATATTTGATAGATCTATGCTAAAAACCATGATTTCACATATGTTGGACTTTTGCTCATTTATTTACGAAATTGCCATTATAGTAGATATTGCTTATTAGATCTTGTTTGAATGCTTGATTGTTTGTATTGATGATTGATTTGGATTGTTTCAAGTTAGCTAGTGGTTGATTTGGAACAAGATGGTTCGAGATGATTCAATAGCTAAGTGGAAAGGCTCTTGAATGGTGGAAGCTGCCTATAGCATATGAAGCGGATGTGGAAGCTCATATGGATGGATTCGAGGATATGGGATCTTGCCATGATACGAGAAGGCAAAGCATGATTGAGTTGGGACTTTTCTATGATATGATGAGGCAAGGCTTATGTTGAGATGGGACGGGTCATGATGACGTTCCAAGATGAAAGACTTTGCTATAATGTGATGAGGCAAGACATATGTTGTGACGGGACGGGTCACGATGACGTTCCGAGCACGGGTCATGATGACGTGCAAAGTTATATCTCGGTGATGCGGTCCGGGTTGGGGTGGATAATGGTTAGCTTGAGAGGCGCTTGAGCTAGTATGGAAATAGTCGTCAAGGAGGATGACTAGGAGGCCGAGATCTTATCGTTGTTGAAGGTTCTAGCATACTCAAAGCAAGGGTACGTTGGAACGGGTCACGATGACGTTCCAAGCACGGGTCACGATGACGTGCTAGTACTCTGGGCTGATGCGTTCGGCTTAGGCACGGGTCACGATGACGTGCGGAGTTATGTCTAGACCGGGGTTACCATTAGCCCTTGACAGGTGGTCATTCAACTAACAGTGAAATCAAGGCAATGATAACAGTGATAGCCAGAGTCATGGATGTTTGGTTGTATCATCATTCGGTCTCAAGAGCGGTGTTTTCTGGGTGCTTATCTGATCTTGGTTTAGGCCTTGGGGGTTTGTATTTGGAAAACATCGTCCTTGACTCGAGTGATTATTGCTTTACCTTAATTATCTGCTATGCTATGATTGCTTCTTCTTAGTGTGTGTCTGGGGGCTATCACTGTAGAAAGAGGTGGAGTGGGATGGTTTGGTTCCTATTCCTTTTATCCCTTATGCTCTTTTGGTATGTTTGATAGTTAATTTACTGCTCACTAAGACTTTGTCTGACTCAAGGTTTTATGTCTCCTCTTATTACCTTGGGCTGTTCATCCATGTTGGGATGGGCAGACTAGGTAGCAGGTGGCAGGTGTTGTGCATAGAGTTCTACGCTGAAGATGACGAAGACGAGCAGGAGGCTTTGCATATTAGTTTTCTTACTATATGTACTGGGTATCCGCTGTTGTATTTGATGAGTGTTTTGTAGTGAGGTCTTGATGTATGGATTTATTGAGATGATTGTTTAAAACTATTGTGATGCTTATGATGATTTTCTGTTATGAGGCTTCACCATATATTTCTCTATTGTATTTTGTCCATGCGCTGTGAGTTACGATAGAGATTGCTGTTTTATTCTACCCCTGACTATCGTCCATGGCTACCTGGCACGCCTTTCTGTGCACTATTCCCTTGATTTGGTGCGGGAGTCATGGGCGGTCGTCACAATAAACTTAAGTAATTAAGTAATAAATCAATGAGGACATGCAATAATAAATGAATGAATAATTATAACGTAATAAAAGAAACGGGCATGACCTGAGATAATGGGATTGAATAATTGTAAGTAATAAGAAAAATTAAATGAAGCAAACATTTAATGAGTAAATGTAAATTTAAAGGATAAATCACTGTATAAGTAAAAAGAAAATCAAACAACAAAGGTATGTAATTAATAAATGGTTAAGTTGATTGCTGTTTGGATTCTTGTTGTTTGGTTATGATTGTTTGGGTAATATACTTCGAAAATTGGATTTGGGGTGAATGAATAATCTATTTAGTTTATCTTAGACTGTTGAGTAAATGATGCACTTGATTGTTTATTCTTCATTCCGTACGATTTAAAAGTTTTGAACCCGAATGACTATTGTTTGTTTGGTTAAATGGTTGCTTTGAATTTGTTGTGTATGTTGCTGTTAAAATTGATGGTTGTTGTATCGTTCTGTTATTAGTGATGGAAACCACTTAAATATTTCACTTTATATAAAATTGTTAACCCTTTAGATTTCATAAGTGAAATGCAGGTTATGGAAGCAATTGCTACTGCTTTTGGTTCCATAAAATTAGCGTAAATTGCCCGACAAATAGGTACGTTTTCGGATTTCGGTTTATAGCGCTATTTTATATATTTTCTCATGTAGGGATATATATTATTTTGGAGACTATTTGTGTATATTGTTATATTTATATTATATTTTCTTCCGAGCTTCTCCATACAAAGGAGACTACCAAAATTTTCCGTAAATTTTGGACTTAAAAAAAAAATTTGAAAATATTTACAAACTTTAGCAATTTATGTATAAAAGATTTAAATGCGTATAAATTGGTATATTTTATGTTAAATTATTTTATTTTGTAAACTTATTGGTATAAATTTAATTAAGAAAGATATATTGTTATCTTATTTCTTCTTTTCCCTTCTTTTCCTTTTCGGGGACGAAAAGTTTTGAGTGGGGGAGAGTGTAACGACCCGTAAATTTCGACAATTTAATTTGTTTATTTAATAGGATTTTGTAATTTATTTTAGTAGAAACAATAAAGGGGATAAATAAATGTTAAAATGAAGGCTAAAATAAATTATATAAACGGTGATTTAAAACCTATTTATAAAAATTTGAATAAAATCCAAATGAATTAAGTAGAAAAAGGATTCTTACCTGGGTATAAAATTTAATATGAGAAATTTATGGAAATATTAAATTGATTTAATGCAATAAAAGAGTGTAAACGGTAATTGGAATAAATTAAGGAATCATGTTAATGCAAGTTAATAATTTATGACTTGAATAAAATTCCAATTCAATAAAATCATTTAAATGTTATGATTTGATTTTAAATGGAATATGAGAAAAGAAAGAAAATGTAAGGATTTGATTAATATATATGTTATTTATTCAGGTTATTGAATAAATTTGTGAATCCAATTGTAATTAATGGTAATAATGTTGGTATTAGCTAATAAACTAAATTTCAATGCAATACCCATAAATGAATGGAATGAAATGAATGTATGTAAATGTATACTAGGTTATTTATCAAATAGAAGGAAAGAAAAGTAAATATCGAATTGATTGATAAATAAATATGCATTGAATAGAAATTGAATGTAAAGTTAATGGTAATTGTATAAAATCAATATAAGATAATGAATTGCAATAATTGTGGGTTGATAATAAGGTGTGAATGGGAAAGTGATTGTATGGTAAATGAATGGAATTCAAATTTATTGGGAAAAAGTAAATGGGTACTTAGTTATAAATTTAAACGGACTTAAAAATGGAATTTATTTAATTAATAGATATAACGGATAAGGAAATACTTATAAATGTGGGATTAAGAGTTTTACAACAATTATTGTGAGTTATATACTTAGTTCATTCAATTAGATTTGGAAAACATTGCAATAGATGTAAATTAGATGTTACGTTAAATAAATTAAAGTAATAAATGGGGAATAACGTAAGTGTCTTCATAATATGAAGATTTATGTATAAAGAAGAATGGAAATAAAGTTTATTAATATATCGGAATTCAATTTATGACATAAAGTCAATTGCAATCAAAGGAGTTGAATATTTAAACGGGAGTCAAGCTTTATTTATTTATTTGGTTTCAAAATATGATAATTTAGGTTTATTGCAATTAATTGAAATTAAATATAAAATTTTACGTTAATTGGAAATTTAGTTGAAATTGTATAATATTTATGTAATAGCTTTGGACCAATGTTGATTTTACCCATTAGATTGTATAAAAAAAGGAATGAATAGTGAATTTAATGAAATTTTTAAAAAGGAAAATTTATAATTGATAAATATAATGAAATTTGAATTTACGCTAAAATTTATGGAATCAACAATTAATTAACATATCAATTGGTTTAAATCACTGAGATTTGTTTTAGAAAACAAAACTGATAAAATTTGTAAATTTTGAAAGCGAAAGGAAAAAAAAGGCGATTTAATTAATTTATTTAATTAATATAAAAATAGCCATTTTGGCCACTGACTCGGATTTCGACGAAACCAGTTTCATCGGATCTGTAACAACGAATTATTGTGGGGTTTCAAGTTTCGTAGCGATCGGACTTATCGTTTGATTGTACGAACGTGAAACGCCTTGAAATCGATTTAATTGAAAACAATTTGAAATCAATTTGAAAATATTGATTTCAGCATAACTTCTTCATACGATCGAATTTATATGTGAAACTTTTTCCATCGCGTTCAGAATAATTTAAAATACCTATTTCGATATATGGGTTTATCCAATTTCGTTCCGGGGTCAGTACGGGCTTTTTGGGCCACGTTAGCGGAAGCACGTATACCTATCCAACCTGAACCATCTATTCAAATCTCTAATCTACCCATATAAACCCAATTATAAACCCTAGCCTCCATCTATCTCCATTTCTGTGTGCGTTCATTTTCCTCAACTCCTCATTTCCAATGGATGAAAACCCTAGATCCATTTTCAATCCAAATCAAAAATCAAAAATTCAAGTAATCTAAAAAAATTATTATGTTGTTGCTCTCGACGAGCGGAATTCAGTGGCGTAATTCGTTTTTCAATTCGAGGTGTAGTTTGACCAGAAATTGGGCGTTTAGTTTCGGCCGTTCATCGCTCGACGACGAACGTCGTCGGATCGAAATTTCCTTTCTGGGTTTTGGAGAAGAAGCCGAGGTGTAACGACCCGTAAATTTTCGATAATTAAAATAGCTAATTTAATAAGGTTTCGTGATTTAGTGTTAGAAAAAAAAATTTGTAAGTCGTTTGGAATAATAATAACTGGAATGAATTGCAACAATAATTTTTCAAGTAATGAAAAATAAAAGCTACTTAGTGAATGCCTTTGTAATCAATAGTTGAATAGGATAATAAATATTGAATTCATTGGGTATAAGAGAGTAGTTGATTGATAAGTAAAATCTATTTAAATCAAATATTGAATATTGAACAGGAAAATTGTTTAAATTAAATATTTAAAACTTATTGAATAATCGAATAACTGTAAAATGAAAATATGTTCTAAATTGTGAATTGGTTTAAAGGTTGAATCTTATAAGTTCAATTTCAATATTTAAAGGATAATGAATTATGGGATAATCGAAATTGTTTAAATTAAATATTTGGAATTTATTGAATAATTTAATAATGGGAATGGAATAACCGTATAATGGAAATAGTTGTTTTATGATTTTAATTCGTTTCAAAAGTTAAATTTTATAAGTTCGTTTTGAATATTTCAAAGATAGTGATTTAAGAATAATCAAATTTGTTAAATTTAATATCACGAAGGTTTGAATAAATTAAATTTCGAATTTGATTTGATTAATTTGATATTGAAATTTAATTTATGAAAATAGAGTGAATATTTGAAATTGATTTAATGTGATTCAAATTGGTTTCCAAAGTGAATGTAAGTATATTGGGATTTTAATAGAGTTAATAAGATTTAAAATTGGAATTTATTAGATAAATCGAATAACGGGTTTAATATGATTAAAAATGATTTGAAAAAATTTATTTTATCATATTGGAGTTATAGTGATGTTATAGAATTTTTAAAACTGAATTTAAAATAAATTTGTGAAAATTGAATATTTTAATATTTAATTATCGACTGGAAAATAGCCAAATTTTGAACAGTCTCAGAATTGGACGAAACTAGTTCCATTGGATCCGTAATAATTAGTTATTATCGGATTTCAATTTTCGTAGCAATCGGAGTTTTCGTTTGACCGTGGCAGCTCGAAACGCGTTGAAATTGTTTTAATATTAATTTGGCGAGTAAAATAGTCATTTTTCAAACTGTCTCGGATTTCGACGAAACCAGTTTCATCGGATCCGTAATGTGTTATTATTGTAAGATTTCAAATTTCAAGTCAATCGGATTTACCGTTTGTCCAGGGTGAGCCAAAACGCATAGAAATTGGTTTAATCGATTTAATTTTAAATCGATCGTTTATTGCCGTATCTCGCGCATACGATGGAATTAGCTTCCGAAACCTGTTCCATTGTGTCCGAAACGCGGGATAAACCTTGGGAACGTCAGTTACCGTGCGTAAATCGGAGTTCGGAAAAGCCGGATAAATAGTGTTCGTCGTTTTCTATTTAAGCACATCTTTAACTTCTTTTTTTTTCAAAAATAAACAACCTAGGGTTTTCAAAAGCTACAGCCGCCATTATCATAATTCACGGCCGAAAATTACTCGTCTTCTCCCCCCAAATTCTTCGAATCCGTTCACAATTTCAAAAAGTTTTCAACTGCAAATTCGTAGAGGGCGAGGAGATCTTCGATTCTACATGGAGATGATGGAGTTTCGTGTTTTATACGAACGTAAATTGGGCCGCGTCCACCAGCCGTTTGCACGCTTTTCGAGAGAGGAGGGGGAGGCCGAGCTTCGCTGCAACCTGGGCATGGGTGGGGGAAGCAATGGCCTTCGACGCGGTAGTCTCTGATCGTCTTCAAGTGGTTAGTGGAGGAGCTATATGGAACCCTAGTTACTTGATATGGGTTTCTTGCTCGTGCTTGCATACTGGAGAGTGAACGTGCGTGAGAAGAAGAAGCTTGCGGCCCTGATTCTTCAAATTTCAAACGCACGGCCCTGATTCAATAAGGGTTAGAAATGAGATTTTAAGTGTAAATTAATTTTATTTAAATTCGTATTAACTTTAAAACTGTGTAACTTTTTCATACGAGATCGGATTCGGACGAAACTTTTTGCGTTGGAATCGTATGGACGAGCTCTTCGCATTGCAACTGGATTGGAATCATTTGGAGCTAGAGAAAATTTTGACTTAAATCGAACGTCGTTCGATTTCAGTTAAAACCGTAAAATCAAGGTGAATGTTTATAACGCTCACACCGTACTAAATATCTTTATGCTAGTTAAATTGACATTATGAAGTGATATGAATTTTATTTGTCGTTGTTTGATATAAATTTAATCGTCATTGAATTAACCGTCGAAAATTTAAATTGACAGTAAATTTGAAAATAAAATTGAAATTGAATTACGATTTAATTACCTGACACCGATAACTATGAAATTGCTATGAATTGTATTGCCTATTGGACGATGTATTTCGATGGATGCTATTGGTTGATATTGAATGTTTGGATGTTTACTTGCTTATATATATCCTGTTATGCATACATATGATACTGTGATTTAATTTAAGTAATATATACCCATCCCTGACATTTAATTGAAATAAATAATTATTTGGCCATAGGATAGAAAATTATATACGGACACCGGATTGGCTAAATTAATAATTTTTGAAATCGTCGATTTGAAATTTATTTAAATGTTTTGATCTAAAGGTTATAAATAGAAATCAATTTATAAAAATCGAATCTATCGGAAAAATTGAGTTTGGAATGTTGAAATAAATTTTGGTTAAAAGAAATTGTTAAATAATTTAAGTTGAGACTTTGGAATTAAAATTGGGATATGATTGAATTTCTAAAATTTTCTTTGTTTTAAAGATTGAACATTATTTCGAGCTTCGAATATTACTAAGTAAAATAGATATAAAAGGTATTTTGAAATTGAGCTTGAAATTGAATAATGTTCGAAAATTTGGATTTAAAACTTGAATATTGAAGGAAAATTTCGTTAAGTGTTAGAAACCGATAGTTGGAAAAATCAAGCTAAAATCGATATAAATTGAAATTGAATGAATTAAAGGTGAATGAAAAATTGAATTAATTCGAAGTAAAAATTGGAGTTGATTGAATTGAAATTGAAATTGAATCGGTAGAATGGAAATTGGAATTGATTTGAATTGGGAAGTTATAATTGAAATAGATTGGTTTTGAAGCTGTTTTATTTTGTTTCCAAATTACTCGGTTATATAAACCATTTTGAATATATAAACTATTTTAATCTATTTTAAACCTACTTAACCCAATTACATTTATTAAACTAATTTATCTATTTCAAATCCATTTTAAGATTTCAAGTAATTTAAACTATGCTAATTATTTAAACTACTTTTAAACTACTTAAAACTATTTTCTAAAATTCTAAGCTGATCAGTGAGGTGAAATGTTTATATTGAAAATCTTGAATTTAAATACGAATTGGATTAAATGAAGTTGCAACCTAAATTGAAATTCGAAATGACTTTGAAATCGAAATGAGATATTGATGCGAAAATTGATTTTGAAACGAAATCTTACATTTGAATAGGTTCGATGATATTTGAAACGGATTTTTTTTTTGAAGCGAATATGATATTTTGATATAAATTATGAATCGATTTGAAATATAAAAGAGTCAACGGTGTAATAATACGTAGTTATTAAAGAGACCGGGATCGGATATGGACATACTCTCTGTCGATACCGAACACCACTTTAATAACTATTATACGCGGAGTGTTGATCCAGAATGAAGTGGATGGTTTGGTGAACGCGTTGACTGAAGAAAGAGAACGATATTGGATGACCCCTGACATGACTAAAACAGGAGCCGCGCCGGGCCATTGAGGTTCGCCACCTCTAGCGGACACACTTCTTCGATACCATATCTATTACATTTGTGATGCGATTTGAGTGCACCCCTTGATTTTGGAGTGTTGTTTCGCGGTGTTGGGGTAGCTGCTGGCTATGCCCAACATAAGTCCGGATCACGCAACTACTAATATCCTAGTTGGTATCGCCTCATGTACCTTGTCATACTGTTTATCCTATTCGCGACCACTACGTTTTGATTTGTACATTGAGTATATGGATTGCCCTCTGGTGACTTCCGGTTTTGGGGAAACTACGGTCTTGTATATGCTTTTGGGAATATAAAATGTGTTAAGGGGGATTATGGTAACGCCTTAACGCTATTTTGATACTTTATATTACTGATAGGCATTATCTACTTAGCGTATATTACTACATAGTGGATAGTTTAACGGATCCTTGAGAGATGGAAAATCCCGTAACATCTCTTAAGTTATTGCACGCACGTTGACACTGGATAGGAGATGTCAAACCCCGTAAACATCTCCGACGCCGTTGCACTCATATTTATTTACGATTGATTTAACTTTCATAAGGGTATTTAGTCCTGACTCGAGTGTTTTGTCTTTTCATTACGCTCGGGTCAGTCCTGAGTTTTCAGATTTTGAAGATCTATTCTGGAGGACGAAGATGAAGATTTGGTATACTATTACTATTATAACCCTTGCATCATGTTATCTGCTGCATTATTTAATCGTTCTGTTGTATATGTATAAACTCTGATAAATGTTGTATAAAAAAATTGTCAAAGTATAGTAGACAGGTTCATGAACTGTTTATTTGACTATTATATGTTATCGTTCCGCTGTGAGATTCTGTGTTGTTTCATTATCTTTATTTCTTTTCTTTTCTTTTCTTATTTACCCCAATAACTATCTGCCCTTTTGAATGGTTTGGAATCGACATGTGTATTTGATCGTCAGTTTAAACTGTCCAAAAAGGCGGGTCGTTACAGTTGGTATCAGAGCTTTGGTTTAGCGATAAACCTTGGCTCTATTGGGGAATAACTCATTGAAATAGAGGTAAACTATATGAATGAATTGAGTGTATATGAGAGAGAGTATTTGTTAGTGATATAAAATGTTTTATATTGTGTCGGTTGATTTGTTGAGTGGCTTATGGATTCTGGTCAATACGAGTAAGTAACGTCATTGATAGGGATCTTTAAACACTTAAACAGAACAATTCGACATAGTATTGTTTTGAAATTGGGTAAATGAAATAATTTTGCCCTAATTATATTTTGTATATACAGAATTTATTTCAAAATTTATTGTGATCAATCTAGCTTATTTGGTTGTTGGAAATGAAATATTGGCTGTTAACATTAATCGGATATTGTAATTTAAATAAATAAGGAGAATTACAAAATGAACAATGATAAAACACTTGTGGGATGTTTTGAGAAAGCAAAATCCTATAAGAACATTTTATAAAGGTGACGTATGAATTAAAATAGATTTAAATTGGAAAATATTGAATTTAAGACCCGGAGATTTTGAAAAATGGTTTTCAAAGCTTTGAAGAAAATATATTGTAATATTAGTTGGAAAATATTTATGAGAAATATTTTGAAAGGATTTTAAGAAGAAATGAATTTAGTACTCCTCTCTTTTGTCGCTGGAAAATAATTTCGGTGATGACTGCGCAGCATCATCGACGTTCATTTTCGAGTCTCAAAGTGGGGGAGGCTTCTAAGAAGCTTTGCTTTTCTTCGAAATTATTTTGGGTAAATGGGTTTTGGTTTAAACTCCAAAGGTATGATTGGATATATTAAAGATATAAGTATATATGTTTATTTCAAACGATTTGAAAAGAACCGGGCATTTAAAATTCTAAGTTATGTTAGTGATTTTCAAATTATTTGAGTGAAATGTGAATAACCAGAATTTATAAAATAAGAGGATTAAGATATCTAAGCTATTGTTTGAGAAACTTTAAAGTTGAAAGGTAAAGAGGATTTTACAAATCAAATTTGTATACATTCTAATTAAGTAAAATGAAATTCTATAAATTTGTATAATACCGAATCTGCATCCTGATAACATATAACAAGACTTACCAAATATTAAAAAGTTAAAATGATGTTTGGATATGTAATGAGATGTTCTACAAATAAACAGAACCTGAAAGTAATTGAAGTATACAAGTAAGGAAAACTCAAAAGGAATTGAAATGTACATAAATGGAAAATTTTGATTGTGATAAAAAAATTATATAAAGGGAAAATTTGGTTGTGAAAAAAAAAGGGAAGTATAAATACTTAAATATAATAGGAAATGATGGATGGATAAATGGAACAAGTAAGTGAACTTAAGAAAGAAGATAAATGAATCGTATTATATCTTTGTAAATTGGTTATAGAAATAAATATAAATTGCATAGAAAATTTGAATTTGTAACCTGTAAGATAACTGTAAACTAAGAAAAGTCATTTATGAAAGGTTAGACTTTTATAGGATGATTAATAAACTAAAGTGCCGATTTATAAGATGTTCCATAAATAAATTTGTTATTAACTAAAATTATGAAATTGAAGTAAATGTAAACAAAAGAGTTTGGTATAGCTAAGAATCAATTGGAAAATGAAATTGAATTTAATTAACTTATATAGAATGTTTAAATGAACTTGAGTGAGAAAATTCTTTGATATGATGTTTAAGAAAGATAATGTTGAAGAATATGCTATGTAAAGAAATAGATATATTAACTGAATAATGAATTGTGAGTAATTAAGTGGAAAAAATGAAAGTCAATAAAATAATTTAATATAGATAAATTGGATAGAAAACCATTGGAAGGAAATACGTGAGATTGTACGTATATTATTTTATTTGCATAACGAATTGATCCAAATTCGAGCACAAAATTTCGAGATGATTTATATCGATCCAAGTTAGGATTTTTCACTCGATTTTCGACGGCGAACCCTAGTTATGGATTTTTAATTTGATTCTGGAATTTTCTATCATAGTATATGACTATGCAAGGAGAATAACAGTTTCCAATCAAGGAACCAAATCTGAGTCCGCACTAGAGAGTCGTGTGAACGATACTAGTTGGAAGTGAAATTGTGTGATCGAATAAGCGATTAGATTGATATTGCTCACGGATGATATACGTACGGCTTACGGACTTAATTAAAGTTGATATTGGAAAAATATGATGCCAAATATAAAATGATTCTTTTAAAATTATATAACAGGATATATATAAAAGAGATAAACCAGATTGAATGTGAAATTAATAATTTGGTTATGTTGGGTATGATTTGGTTGTTATCTGATTGTTAGTTGATTGTATATAATTCATTAAGAGTTAATGAAATTGAAAGCTATAAATCAGTGAAATTAAATTGGAAGTTAAATGAATTTAAATAGAATTAAATTTAATTTAAAATTGGAAGTAAACTAATGCAAGTATAAATTAGTGAATGTTAACTAATTGAATTGAGAATAAATGTTAGTAGAATCCAACGTTAATGAATCAACTGTGATTACAATTGAAAACCAAGTCAATAAATATTAATGAGAAGTGAAGTTATATTGATTGGTTATGGATTTGTTGGATGATAGTTGATTGATGGTTGCATTTGTTGTTTTGTTGCATTTGCTATGTTGGCACATGTAGTCGTTATGTGGTTATATGATGTATATAGATATTATTTTCATATATGCATGTTCTCATAGTTTGTTGAGTGTTTAGTAGGTGCGGATTGCGCTTGCTTCGCATTTGGAGCTCGCTTTTGCGCTATATTATTCGTATATGCTCGCTAATAAAAATATAAGGTACATGTTTATTTTATCATTGGATTTGGTGATTTTTGATGAGCCACTTGGCTTTTGGATTTTCTTTTGTTGGTTTGGGGCCCGTAGAGGCGTTTTGTAGTCGTACCGATCGAGCCGCGCAAAAGAGACTCTGCCGAAATTTTTCGTAAATCCGGGTGTTAGAAAATTTTTCAAGTTTAAAATTTTTTATAACTTGTTTGAATAACTAACTTTTAACGTTAGAAAGCCGTTCGGAGTAACTTAGTGTAAGCGTAGTTATAACTTTATAAATGGAATTTCATTGTTTTATAAGTTAGTAACTTTGAATGAAATATATCTAATGTGAATTCTATACTTGGTTCTTTTCCCTTCTTTTTCCTTTTCGGGGACGAAAAGTTTTGAGTGGGGGAGAGTGTAACGACCCGTAAATTTTCGATAATTAAAATAGCTAATTTAATAAGGTTTCGTGATTTAGTGTTAGAAAAAAAAATTTGTAAGTCGTTTGGAATAATAATAACTGGAATGAATTGCAACAATAATTTTTCAAGTAATGAAAAATAAAAGCTACTTAGTGAATGCCTATGTAATCAATAGTTGAATAGGATAATAAATATTGATTTCATTGGGTATAAGAGAGTAGTTGATTGATAAGTAAAATCTATTTAAATCAAATATTGAATATTGAACAGGAAAATTGTTTAAATTAAATATTTAAAACTTATTGAATAATTGAATAACTGTAAAATGAAAATAGTGTTCTAAATTGTGAATTGGTTTAAAGGTTGAATCTTATAAGTTCAATTTCAATATTTAAAGGATAATGAATTATGGGATAATCGAAATTGTTTAAATTAAATATTTGGAATTTATTGAATAATTTAATAATGGGAATGGAATAACCGTATAATGGAAATAGTTGTTTTATGATTTTAATTCGTTTCAAAAGTTAAATTTTATAAGTTCGTTTTGAATATTTCAAAGATAGTGATTTAAGAATAATCAAATTTGTTAAATTTAATATCACGAAGGTTTGAATAAATTAAATTTCGAATTTGATTTGATTAATTTGATATTGAAATTTAATTTATGAAAATAGAGTGAATATTTGAAATTGATTTAATGTGATTCAAATTGGTTTCCAAAGTGAATGTAAGTATATTGGGATTTTAATAGAGTTAATAAGATTTAAAATTGGAATTTATTGGATAAATCGAATAACGGGTTTAATATGATTAAAAATGATTTGAAAAATTTTATTTTATCATATTAGAGTTATAGTGATGTTATAGAATTTTTAAAACTGAATTTAAAATAAATTTGTGAAAATTGAATATTTTAATATTTAATTATCGACTGGAAAATAGCCAAATTTTGAACAGTCTCAGAATTGGACGAAACTAGTTCCATTGGATCCGTAATAATTAGTTATTATCGGATTTCAATTTTCGTAGCAATCGGAGTTTTCGTTTGACCGTGGCAGCTCGAAACGCGTTGAAATTGTTTTAATATTAATTTGGCGAGTAAAATAGTCATTTTTCAAACTGTCTCGGATTTCGACGAAACCAGTTTCATCGGATCTGTAATGTGCTATTATTGTAAGATTTCAAATTTCAAGTCAATCGGATTTACCGTTTGTCCGGGGTGAGCCAAAACGCATAGAAATCGGTTTAATCGATTTAATTTTAAATCGATCGTTTATTGCCGTATCTCGCGCATACGATGGAATTAGCTTCCGAAACCTGTTCCATTGTGTCCGGAACGCGGGATAAACCTTGGGAACGTCAGTTACCGTGCGTAAATCGGAGTTCGGAAAAGCCGGATAAATAATGTTCGTCGTTTTCTATTTAAGCACATCTTTAACTTCTTTTTTTTTCAAAAATAAACAACCTTGGGTTTTCAAAAGCTACAGCCGCCATTATCATAATTCACGGCCGAAAATTACTCGTCTTCTCCCCCCAAATTCTTCGAATCCGTTCACAATTTCAAAAAGTTTTCAACTGCAAATTCGTAGAGGGCGAGGAGATCTTCGATTCTATATGGAGATGATGGAGTTTCGTGTTTTATACGAACATAAATTGGGCCGCGTCCACCAGCCGTTTGCACGCTTTTCGAGAGAGGAGGGGGAGGCCGAGCTTGGCTGCAACCTGGACGTGTGTGGGGGAAGCAATGGCCTTCGACGCGGTAGTCTCTGATCGTCTTCAAGTGGATTAGTGGAGGAGCTATATGGAACCCTAGTTACTTGATATGGGTTTCTTGCTCGTGCTTGCATACTGGAGAGTGAACGTGCGTGAGAAGAAGAAGCTTGCGGCCCTGATTCTTCAAATTTCAAACGCACGGCCCTGATTCAATAAGGGTTAGAAATGAGATTTTAAGTGTTAATTAATTTTATTTAAATTCGTATTAACTTTAAAACTGTGTAACTTTTTCATACGAGATCGGATTCGGATGAAACTTTTTGCGTTGGAATCGTATGGACGAGCTCTTCGCATTGCAACTAGATTGGAATCGTTTGGAGCTAGAGAAAATTTTGACTTAAATCGAACGTCGTTCGATTTCAGTTAAAACCGTAAAATCAAGGTGAGTGTTTATAACGCTCACACCGTACTAAATATCTTTATGCTAGTTAAATTGACATTATGAAGTGATATGAATTTTATTTGTCGTTGTTTGATATAAATTTAATCGTCATTGAATTAACCGTCGAAAATTTAAATTGACAGTAAATTTGAAAATAAAATTGAAATTGAATTACGATTTAATTACCTGACACCGATAACTATGAAATTGCTATGAATTGTATTGCCTATTGGACGATGTATTTCGATGGATGCTATTGGTTGATATTGAATGTTTGGATGTTTACTTGCTTATATATATCCTGTTATGCATACATATGATACTGTGATTTAATTTAAGTAATATATACCCATCCCTTACATTTAATTGAAATAAATAATTATTTGGCCATAGGATAGAAAATTATATACGGACACCGGATTGGCTAAATTAATAATTTTTGAAATCGTCGATTTGAAATTTATTTAAATGTTTTGATCTAAAGGTTATAAATAGAAATCAATTTATAAAAATCGAATCTATCGGAAAAATTGAGTTTGGAATGTTGAAATAAATTTTGGTTAAAAGAAATTGTTAAATAATTTAAGTTGAGACTTTGGAATTAAAATTGGGATATGATTGAATTTCTAAAATTTTCTTTGTTTTAAAGATTGAACATTATTTCGAGCTTCGAATATTACTAAGTAAAATAGATATAAAAGGTATTTTGAAATTGAGCTTGAAATTGAATCATGTTCGAAAATTTGGATTTAAAACTTGAATATTGAAGGAAAATTTCGTTAAGTGTTAGAAACCGATAGTTGGAAAAATCAAGCTAAAATCGATATAAATTGAAATTGAATAAATTAAAGGTGAATGAAAAATTGAATTAATTCGAAGTAAAAATTGGAGTTGATTGAATTGAAATTGAAATTGAATCGGTAGAATGGAAATTGGAATTGATTTGAATTGGGAAGTTATAATTGAAATAGATTGGTTTTGAAGCTGTTTTATTTTGTTTCCAAATTACTCGGTTATATAAACCATTTTGAATATATAAACTATTTTAATCTATTTTAAACCTACTTAACCCAATTACATTTATTAAACTAATTTATCTATTTCAAATCCATTTTAAGATTTCAAGTAATTTAAACTATGCTAATTATTTAAACTACTTTTAAACTACTTAAAACTATTTTCTAAAATTCTAAGCTGATCAATGAGGTGAAATGTTTATATTGAAAATCTTGAATTTAAATACGAATTGGATTAAATGAAGTTGCAACCTAAATTGAAATTCGAAATGACTTTGAAATCGAAATGAGATATTGATGCGAAAATTGATTTTGAAACGAAATCTTACATTTGAATAGGTTCGATGATATTTGAAACGGATTTTTTTTTGAAGCGAATATGATATTTTGATATAAATTATGAATCGATTTGAAATATAAAAGAGTCAACGGTGTAATAATACGTAGTTATTAAAGAGACCGGGATCGGATATGGACATACTCTCTGTCGATACCGAACACCACTTTAATAACTATTATACGCGGAGTGTTGATCCAGAATGAAGTGGATGGTTTGGTGAACGCGTTGACTGAAGAAAGAGAACGATATTGGATGA
Organism: Allium cepa; assembly: GCA_030765085.1. Lineage (NCBI taxonomy): Eukaryota > Viridiplantae > Streptophyta > Magnoliopsida > Asparagales > Amaryllidaceae > Allium > Allium cepa. The sequence continues at coordinate 1,054,924,369 of CM060935.1, read as the reverse complement.
CCCCTGACATGACTAAAACAGGAGCCGCGCCGGGCCATTGAGGTTCGCCACCTCTAGCGGACACACTTCTTCGATACCATATCTATTACATTTGTGATGCGATTTGGGTGCACCCCTTGATTTCGGAGTGTTGTTTCGCGGTGTTGGGGTAGCTGCTGGCTATGCCCAACATCAGTCCGGATCGCACAACTACTAGTATCCTAGTTGGTATCGCCTCATGTACCTTGTTATACTTTTTATCCTATTCGCGACCACTACGTTTTGATTTGTACCTTGAGTATATGGATTGCCCTCTGGTGACTTCCGGTTTTGGGGAAACTACGGTCTTGTATATGCTTTTGGGAATATAAAATGTGTTAAGGGGGATTATGGTAACGCCTTAATGCTATTTTGATACTTTATATTACTGATAGGCATTATCTACTTAGCGTATATTACTACATAGTAGATAGTTTAATGGATCCTTGAGAGATGGAAAATCCCGTAACATCTCTTAAGTTATTGCACGCACGTTGACACTGGATAGGAGATGTCAAACCCCGTAAACATCTCCGACGCCGTTGCACTCATATTTATTTATGATTGATTTAACTTTCATAAGGGTATTTAGTCCTGACTCGAGTGTTTTGTCTTTTCATTCCGCTCGGGTCAGTCCTGATTTTTCAGATTTTGAAGATCTATTCTGGAGGACGAAGACGAAGATTTGGTATACTATTACTATTATTACCCTTGCATCATGTTATCTGCTGCATTATTTAATCGTTCTGTTGTATATGTATAAACTCTGATAAATGTTGTATAAAAAAATTGTCAAAGTATAGTAGACAGCTTCATGAACTGTTTATTTGACTATTATATGTTATCGTTCCGCTGCGAGATTCTGTGTTGTTTCATTATCTTTATTTCTTTTCTTTTCTTTTCTTATTTACCCCAATAACTATCTGCCCTTTTGAATGGTTTGGAATCGACATGTGTATTTGATCGTCAGTTTAAACTGTCCAAAAAGGCGGGTCGTTACACGAGGGGATCTCATCTGTATGATTTTTTCGTCGATTCAACGGTCAGATTGTCGTATAAATTTGATTAGGGTTTGGAAGTTAAGGGCAGCGGCAGTGACCGGTGGCGTGCGCAGGGGGTCAGGGGGAAGCGGCTCGGCAGGGGCTATCCACCGATGATGGTCGGCCGAGGGTTGGTGGCCGGTGGCGGCGTCGAGGCAGGGTCAAAGATCAATCAATGAAGGGAAATTGGGTTCGGCTTGCTCGGTTCATTTTCGCGTTGGTTACTGTGCGTGCATGTTTTTCCTCTGTAGCATGAAGATGAATTGATGATGTGTCATATAAAGTAAGTTAAATGTGTTCCATCTTCATTTTATTTTTTTATGATTTCAATCGCAATAATCGCCATAACTTTCACATACGAACTATGTTTCATGCGCGGTTTCTTTTGTTAGGATCATATTGAAATTCCAGACTTGATGACGCTGGTTTGGACGAATTCTGAGATGGTCAAATTTTTGGGTTTAAATTGAATTTGAATTCAATTTAAATTCAAAAGGTGAGTGTTTTAACCCACTCACAACTTCTAAATTTTCTTATGTTGGTTAAATTGATTTTAGATATGAGTAGAAATTTATTTATGACCGTTTGGCATGTTTTATTCCTTATCTCTGTTAAATCGCATTTATTTAATATAACTGTTCATAAATTTTATTATTGCATATAAATTGATAGTTAAAACTTATTTATATGCATATAAACTGATAGTTAAACAGTTAACAAATTTATTTTGAATATAAACTATTAGTTAATAACTGTCATTTATTTCCTGTTATATTGTTATATTGTCTATGTTATATATTGATGTTTGTTTAAATTGATGATGATTGTAATAAATTGATGATGATTGAAAAAAAATTTGGTTGATGATTGATATTGGGTGAATGGATGATGTGTTCTATTATATATAATCTGCAAGTTATCATGCATTTTCATTTCATTCGGGATTGCGGTTTGAAATGATATACAACCGCATTTTTATTTTTAAATTGCGAATAGAAATGATAAATATCCATATCACTTGACTATAGGATAGAAAATTTTATACAGGCACCGCGGTATATATATATAAAAATTATTTTTGAAATGATTTTATGGTTTGGATATGATACGGTTTAATAAATATTAATTTTTGATATTATATAAATATTATTTTATATATATATATATAGTTAAATTACTGAATTTAAGCTATGTATAAATTTGTCAAATAAAAATAAATAAGTTGAATAATGGAGTTAAGTTTTTTATTAAATGGTTAAGCACATGTTTAAGATATTATATATATATATATATAGAGAGTTTTAATGATTTAAACTAATTAAAATTTGAAGGTAAATTAGAAATTTAATTGGAATTGAGCGTATTAAGGAAGTTAACTCAATTAGTGGATGTAGAACCTTATTTAAACTTGGAAATTTTAAAGAATGATATTTATAACTGGATTATTTATTCAAGATAAATTTAATGAACATTTCTAGTATAAATAAATCGAAGGAAATGTTTAGTAGTTAGTAATGTGAGTTTAATTTAAATGATTTTGGATTCATTATGTAAATATTTCAAAACTAAAAATAAGACAATAAATTTGTGAATAGAAATTTTCAAATCTTAGTTTTGAAATTCATTAAATACTCAAAGTTTGAAAAATATTGAAATTGAAGAAGTTTTATTTAACTGAAAGTGAATCTAAAAGTTATGGGTTTAGACTGAATTTAAAGTGAATAAAAATTGTGAAGGTGCAGGAATTATTTACTTTTAAAGAAATTTTAAATTCAACTATTTTATTTTATATACCGTTGAATATCCAAACCATTTAAGTTGTGAAAGTTATGGTTTTAAAAATATGGATTTCGATGTAACATGTTTAAAGTTAAAAATTCAAATACTTGGTTTCGAGGTATTATAAATTTTAAAAGTGGCATGATTTTGGAAAAGAAATATATTTGAAATAAAATGATATCATATTTATTGGGTTTTAAAAGGAAATGATATCGTATCTATGGGTTTTGAAATGGATAATTATATTCTGGTTTTAAAGTACAAACTGTTTTTAAAGACCGCGGTGTTATAATAACGTTTGGTTCTTGAAGAGACTGGGATCGGAAGTTGTCATACTCTCTGCCAACTCCGAAAACCACTTTAACAACCATGTACGCGGTGGAGATTTCAGAATGAAGTAGGTTGGTGACGGCGTTTCCTATAAGGTAATTACGTGGATCCAACTCCCGTGAGTTGGCATAAGATGGCTAAAACAGGAGCGATTCTCGGGCCAATGAGGTCATTCCTCTGATCGAACGCACTCCTTCGATACTGTACTCTGACTTTGGATTGATTCGGTGGCCACTATTGATTTCTTTGATTTGGGGGTCTTAGTTCGAGGTGGGCGGTAGCTGCGGCTACGCGTTACCACTAGCCCGGATGCGTAATTGGTATATCTACCCTGGCATTGCCTAGTTGTGCCGTGTCACCTACCCTAGCGCGCCTTATACGATTTTGGTTTTGTACCATACCTATGGTGTGCCCTCTGACGACGCCTAGTACGGGGGAGATTACGGTACTGTATAGACTATGGGAATATATAACTGTGTTAAGGTGGAAAATGTAAAGCCTTAACGCTATTTAAAAGTAAGTTTATTTTACAAATAGACACTATTATAATAGCGCAATATACTACATAGTAAATAGTTTAACGGATCCTTAGGAGATGTAAATCCCGAGCATCTCTTGAGTTACTGCACTCATATTTATTTCTGTTAATTTAACTCACATAAGATCTTTTAGTTCTGACTCGAGTGTTTTTGTCTTTTCAAATTCGCTCGGGTCAGTCCGAGCGTTTCAGGATTTGAAGATTTAGCTCTGGAGGACGAAGACGAAGACGTATATTATTATTTATACTAGTGCACTACACACTGTTCCGCTGCATTGTTATTGGTATGTGTAACTTTGATATGTATTATATAGATAAAATCAAATGTTTTGTTAAACAGCTTCATGAACTGTGTATTTGATTATTATATTTTATCATTTCGCTGTGAGATTCTATTTTGTTTTATTTCTTTCTTGTTTTTCTTATTTACCCCATAACAATCCGCCCTTCCGTATGGTTTGAATTGGCATGTGCGTCGATTTAAAGTGTGCGAAAAGGCGGGATGTTACACTCTGTGTATTATCTTTTGATATTATATATTATCAATCCGCTATGAGATTCTTATGTCTTTTCTCCTCTTTCTTATTCCCTTCTCTTTTCTTATTTTTCTTTGTCCTAATGTTTTGTCTTTTCGGCATGTGGGTGCTTACATGAGAATAACGTGGATGTATTAGTATTGACATTCGGAGGTCGAAAAGGCGTTATGTTACATTTGGTATTAGAGATGAAGGTTAAGCGAGAACCTTGGCTTTGGTTGGATATAACTCATTAAGAGATTGGTTAATGGAATGCTCTAGCATGAGTTAGTTTACCACGTATATGAGAATGTATATGAATTTGTTATAAATGTATGCCTTAAAGGTAATTCTAACAAGGAAAATTTAAGATCTTATATAAGTATTAATTGATAGTGTAGTTAAATTAATATAGGGATTAATGATGTAACAACCCGTAAATTTAACCGGTTTTAATAATGTTATTAATTGAAATTTTGTAGGAATTTTAAACTATAAAATTTTGAAATATAAATTTTATATTTGGGATGCATCTAGTTAAACATAGCAACTGGTAAATTTTCGTCCGAAAATTTGAAAGTTTATTTCGCGCGTAAATTTACTTCAATTTAATCAGTTAAAAAGCGATGAAAATAAAATGTTTTCAAAACCAAAATATTTTTACATAGAAAAATTCTAAACCATCTTCTGAGCAAGATGTCGGTTTGTCATTTTTCCAAATTCGGACGTCTTAGGCTCCGTTGATCCTAATTTTCTGTGATTTTTACGCATTTTCCGCTAGTAGAAAATTCGAATTTTCATAATTCAATCGAATCACTGATATCTGTATACCGTTCTGATCGTCTCATCCTACCGACCTATGCGTATATTCATTGCCGTGTTTTGAGTTCGGATGCATGGCGAAATCTGTAAAACGTGGAACCGTATCGGCACTCATTTTAAAACCTTTTGGCTTTCCCTTGTTCCTTTTTCTGCCTACCTAACCAGTACCATACAGTTGTTGCATTTATTTTTATTTTATTTTTTTATTTGCGTGCTTGTTTACTGATTCACACGGTTCCAATATTTTAAGTGGTCCATTTTCTAGCTTGCACTGTTCAAACTTTTGTAGCCAACACGTTACTTTTTCCATGCATTGTCACACTTTCCCATGCTTCATTTTCCCAACATATTCATCTATTCCACCTCCTTGTTCATACCTGCTCACATCTCTTTTTATATAAAAAAAACAGCCTTCCTCATTTTCTTCATTTATTGTTGCCGAGCTATTCATATTCCAGAAGAAAAAAAATTACATACGCATACAAACATTTCCTCATAGCATTGTTCATACCCCTTCCCTTCTCTTTCGCCTCACCATGCAATCATGCTCTATCCACGCAAGTTTGTTTCCACCTCCACCTTCTCACGCGTGCCACCTTTCTTCCCATCCACAAAGCCACCAACTCAAACGCAAGCACCGTGCACCACCGCTTCGTCAACCATCCCAGCCTCGGATCACCTTCCCTCACCCAAGCTCAGCAACGGCAGCCAGCACGTGGACCCGCCCACGCTCCCCCAAACGCCAGACCCGCAAGCAGCCTTCGACCACGTAGCCCTCTCTCCGTCGTCTTTTCTCCTCCACTGCCGAAGCCTCCCATGCGAACAGCGACCCTTCGCAAGCCTGAGATTGCCTCCTCCACTTCAGTCCAGACGTGGGTGAGCAGCTCCTAATATGGTCTGATATATTTTAATAAGTATAAAATGTTCTGTTTGTTTAAAGTATTATATTATATAAGTTGATATATGGTATAATTTGTTTACTGAATATAATATGAAATTTTAAGTATGCATATTTTGTTTTGATTTTGGTTTACCCAGTTAGTTCATTCAGTATGGGATGCCTGTAGAGTTGGTATTATATGTATGCAAGTTATACACTATTATAAACTAAGTTCATACCGATCTTTATAAAAATAGTGATTTTGAATATTGAGGGTACGAAAGTTAAATATTGTTATGTGTATATGTTTTATTGCAAATGAAGTAGCATACTAGCTTACTATTTATATTATGCTATGTTCCAATATAAAAAGTTATAAGTACCTGAATAAACATATTAGTTTTGTGCATTTTGTCATATACCAGTACTACCATAGATTTCAAAACATTAAATTTGAATATAATAAGTTATATTACAAGCTATAGGTTGTACAGTTTGTTTAAAATATATATTAGAAATATTTGACTATACACATATGTATATAGTGCCTCATATGTGTGCATCTAGTGGTATATATTTGTAACTTTCAAATGGATTTGCTTAAGTGTTCATATATATGTCTTGACTTTTTAAATTATATCCTTGTATTGAATAAAAGAATATAGGTATATATATATGTGTGTGCTTATTTGAAAAATATATAATGTATAAGTGTTGATTTTATATATCTGTTTAATTGAACCTATGATCTTGGAAACTATATATATATATTTAAATTAATATATGTCTGAATTTAGGACGTTTACGTAAATAGATATGTATGGATATATGTAAGTTCACTTACACCAATTATCATTATCGATCCAGCCTAATTTGAATTCGTCAATTTCCATCTATCAGCCTGTCCATCGAACGTGTATACATTGGCTTTGTTTGGATTCGTGCCTGGATTTCGTAACTCTACTTCATTTTCAATCTCCTCTAGCCTCGAAAGGTGAGCAATCACTCACGATTAATATTATTTTATTTAATTAATTTGATTTAAATTCAAACGACAATTGAAATATGCTGTTGTCAGTTATGTACAATGTTATTACCTGTATCTGTTCACCTATGACATCTGACACCATTATCTGTTAATTATTTATGCGATGATAATACAGTTTGGTTGATAATTGATTGATTGATTGTTGTTTATAATGGATGTAAATTGTAATGTATAAAGTGATAAATATTATGCAATTGAATTTGACATAGGATATTTTAAAAATGTGAAACAATGTGAATCGACAGATGTGTTAAAATTGATTAGTTAACTTGAATAATATGACCCCTTTTAATTGGCAAGTTAATTGACATGTAGAATTGATAAATTACACTTTGAACCTTTGAACATATATTGGATTAATTGTTGTAGTATTAAATTTGAAATTGAAATTGAACGACAAGTGGAAAAAACCCTAATGTAATAATCTTTAATCTACATGAAATGATAGTGTAGATTCTAGAAATAATTATATTAATTCGCACAAACAACAATGTGAATTAATACGATTATATCGGGATTATTTGAATTGATTATTGGATTGTGTTTGTTTGTTGTTATTGTTTGTTTATTTACTTGGACACCATCCCAGTTATCACACTGCAAGTTCCCATTGTTATGTTTGATTTTTTGAATTGGAAACGGAATCGGGTTGAAATGATAAATACCCAAATGAACTTGACTTAGGATAGAGAATTAGATAAAATCCGATTGGTCAATAATTTGATTTAAAAAAATTTAATGATTTTATTCGAGCAAAGAATAAGTTTTAAAATGAAGTTGGAATTTGAATTTTTGAAAGGAAAATGTAAAGGTTGAATTTGAAACAAATATTAACGTATAATTGATGAAAGAACGTTGTTTGAAATTGAATTATTTAATAATTAAATTTGGAATTATTAATAAATAATTTGGAATTAGTAATGATTGAGTTTTGAAATTATTAAGTTTGAAATCATTTAATAATTAAATTTGAAATTATAATTAAGTTTGAAATTATAATTAAGTTGAAATGATTTGATGATTAAGTTTGAATTCATAATTAAGTGGAAATGATTTAATAATTAAGTTTGAATTGATAATCAAGTTTGTAATTATTAAGTTTTGAAATTATTAATAAATAAGTTTGAAATTATTAAATAAGTGAATAAGATTGAATTATTTGATAATTGAAAAAAATTTGAATTCTTTGATAAGAGAAAATCGAACTTTTTAATAAGTGGATTTGAACTTTGTTAATAAATGAAATTGAGTTTCTTTATGTATTAAAGTTTTGGAAAAATTATTTAAATAAGTTAATAAGTGAAATTGAAACTTCTCGATTTTTGTGAAATTTAGTTCTTTATTAATTGAGTTATAAATTTGTAACGAAGTCAATAAATAAGTGAAAATTGAATTTCTTTAACAAGAAATAAAATGTGATTTATTGAAATGAATGGGATTTATTGAAATTAAGGTAAGAATTGTAATTTAAAGAATTGATTTGATGAATTTATTTTATTTCAATTTGAAATTTTGATATAATGAAGTTGAACGTAAGTAATTGATTTAAATAAATTGGAATTTAAATAGAAGTTGTTTTGAAGGATAAATTTACTTAGCGAATATTGAATGAAATCGATAAATGAATTTAAATTGATTTGAATGAAAATTTAACCATTTTAAATGATTTCGGAATGAAACTTATATACGAACTTGAATCAATATTTGAATTGTTTAAATAAAAGATGAAATCGAATTTTAAGATTTTGAAATGGTAATTTGGAAGTTTGAAACGTAAACTTTGGAATTGATTTAGAAAGACAAATGAAATGTTGATTTATAAATTCTAATTGGAATTGAATTTGATTTGGTTTGAAATTTACTAAACGACCAATCGGTGTAATAATTACGGAAGTTATTAAAGAGACCGGAATCGGTTATGGATATACTCTCTATCTAAACCGAAAACCACTTTAATAACTATACGCGGAGTGATGATCCAGAATGAAGTGGTTGGAATGATGTACGTGATGACTGAAGAAAGAGAACGATAATGGATAGCCTTGACACTTGTGTTAAATTGGAAATGACTAAAATCAGGAGCCGTGCCGGGCCAAATGGGGTTAGCCACCTCGAGCGAACACACTTCTTCGTAACTACTACTCATTACTTGTGATTGATTGGTGCACCCTCGGAATTTCAGGAGTGTTGTTTCGTGGTGTTGCGATTGCTGCGGCGATGCGTTTTCACCAGCCCGGATCAGGCAAACGGTAGTTTCATTACCTTGGGTATTGCCTCATGTGCCTTGTCATACTTGTATCCCTATATACGCGACCACTATGAATTTGTTTTGTGTTATACCTATGGAGTACTCCCTGATATCCCACCAGTTTACAGTGGAGTTTACAGTGCTGTATAGTCTATGACGCTTATATAAATGTGTTAAAGGGGATAATGGTAACGCCTTAACACTATTTTGATATTTATATTACTGATAGACATTATCTATTTAGCGTATATTACAACATAGTAGATAGTTTAACGGATCCTTAAAGGATGGTTATTCCAACGTCCTTTGAGTTATTTGTATTTCAATTGTTATTTCACTTGAGTTGGATTTATTGATATAAGAATGTTAATCCTGAATCGAGTGTTTTGTGTTTTGCTTTACGCTCGGGTCAGACTGAGTGGTTCATCTTTCGAGACTCACCTTTGGAGTTGGAGCTTCGCCTGGAGATCCAGCTATCTATCCAACTTTCATATATTCAGTTGATTTCAGTGATGTATTCTGATACTTGTATTTTTCTATTGTATTCGAGACTTCTGTTGTAACTTATTTAACTCTGTTATATATATAGTAGCTTCATGAACTACTATCTTTTGCTTCCGCTGCATATTATTACTCTGTGTTTGTGATTATGTGATTATTTATTTACTGTATATCTGAGTTTTGCCAAATTTAAATTAACAATTCGGTATTTTGAATTATTCAAGTCCGATATGTACGGATGCGAATAGTCCAAAATAGCGGGTTGTTACAGTTGGTATCAGAGCTTTGGTAGCTCTAGGCAAAACTTAGTATATATGGTAAATATATTTACAGAATCACTCTCATTCGAGTTTCAATCTCTTCCTTTGACTCAATTCCTTTGAATTTTGGAACGTTCCCTGCGGTTCCAAAATTCATTCGTGTCCCTCACTACTCGTCTGCTTTTAATTCTGGAGTATCCATAACTCCACTTCGAATAATCTTTATAATTAACCAGCGGTCTCGCCAATCTTCGAATTATTTGTAAATGGGTGAAGCTCCTTTACAGTTGACATCGATTTACCAGAGATTTCTATATCCTCGGTTTACGATGCTATCTATCTCCTACTATGCCTGAATTCTATCTCTTGTGATCTGATGTTGATTTACCTTGGAATTCAGCATCGATCTTATTCTCGAAGTTACGGTCGACCAGGTTAAGGTTTTTCGTAAATTGTATAAGCCTATCCATCCCCCGATACTGTAAATTGAATCATCTTATCTTTTCTTTCGAACCCGTATTCGAATCAGAATTCTCTTTAATTTGAGTCTATCAAATTTAAATCCCTATACTCATTTTGAAATCCATCCTTGTATCGTCAAGCGAGGAAGTGTATTTGTGAATTAATATTAAGAATGTTTTATATATTGTGTTGTTTGAGTTGTTGATGTTGATTTGGGTTTTCGATCGATTCGTCTGATCAACGTTATCGATAGGATTTCTAAAACACTTGAGCAGAGTAAACTGACACAATATAGTTTTCAAATTTGGTTAATGAAATAAATTTTTGTATGATTATATTATATATATAAGTATGATTTTCTGAAATTGAATTGTTAACCGAATTGGTTGTTAAAATGATAATATTTGATTTCCATTTATTGTTTTGTAAACCATTGACTATGAAAAAAAAAGAATTTATAAACTTATGTATAATTTGATTGGAATTTGAAGTGAATTTAAATTAGAATTTGAGAATTTAATTTTCGATAATTTCGAACTACGGTTTTACAGTTTTAAAATGTATATTATTTAAAATATTTTCGAATAGAAATGGTTTACAAAGAAATTTTAAATGATTAAATTAGAGCTCTTCTCTTTGTCACGGGAAAATAATTTCGGTGATGGCGGCCGCACCATCGACATTCATTTTCGAGTTTCGAAGTGGAAAAACTATTCTGTAGCTTTGCTATGGTTTCTTGAGAAAATAATTTGATTTGAATTTCTAAACTTGACTTGACTTATAATTGTTGAATATGCGCTTTGCGCTTATATGATTTTTGTTTGATGATAATAAACATATATATACATTCATTTAAATATATTTGTTAATGTACTATTCTATTTTTCATAGATTAAATAAATATTTGTTGAATAAAATAAATAACACAGAATTTGAATTCAAACAGAAATTTTATTCAAACAAATATTTATTACAATCTTGAATAGTACAAATTCATGCTCTCACTATACATATACAGTTTTGAATACATCACAATTATTTTTACATTAATAACCTCACTACATATCACTCACACTCGTATTTTGTCTTCAACTGCATTCCAGTTTGAATCCAGCATCTGAGCAATCTGCAAAAATATTCACTAACGCACTAAAATCGAAAAAGAAATGTTTTTGCAATATAAAATGAAATATGATTTTTGAAAATATGGTTTGCCTCAGTTATTTGGGTTGTTCGTCATCATTCACACTTGAATTCATTATACACGAACAATGTGACATGCACAGTGTATCACTATACATGCCACAAGGCCGTGCACATCGGTATACACTTGATAATGCTACAGGGACAGGTGAGCACAGGTCAAACCCAAATGCAAAGCCGGGTTCAACTCACGTGCAGTATATTCAAAATTACGACACGAGCACAAGGTCAAACCCGAGTTTTGAAACTGGGTTCAACACAAGCAACATGACATGAATGCAACGAAGACCAACTGCAAAATGGACTGCAACAATCATGTATGCAGGCCAGACCAGACCAAACTACAAAGAACATCAACAATGCAACAATGTGCACAACAATGAAAGCAACATGATCACCAGAATCTCAAACAAATGCATGCAACAAGTTTACAAAGGCAATATGAACAAGTGAAGCATCTGTGTCAAGACATAGCTATGGAAATAGTGTGGTCGAGAACTGATACAAGAAATTCATGGAATGGCAGACACACATGAACATGTGATGACACAAGCATCAAGTACATAATGAAGCAGCCCGACACAATACATGCCTGAGTTTACTTAAAGCCGTGAATGAACAGATTCAAAACCAAGGAACGAAATCAAGTATGTTCAAGTACAAATGTACACAGCTAATATATGCATCAGTAACCAACACAATGAAAAGACCCACAATGAAAATCAGGTTCAACAACATCAGACATGATCAAGACCAAATGCACATGTCAACAGCAATAACACAATATACACAATTCATGAAGCAACACAGAAACAGATTCAAGTTCAAGACATATCAATGGAAATGAGACAGGAAGCAAGTCAGTGACATGCACAACAAAGGGTCAAGATTGCCACCAACAACAACATGAATACTGCGCCAACCAGAATTGACGCAGCGGATAATTCAAACAAAACTTCAATCGATGGATTGTAGCAATCGGTGAGTTGAAGATACCAAAAATGCCCAAGTTCGTTGATCCAAAGATACCGAACTCTAGCTATCTCAAACACGTTGATAGCGCACTATACCGTGTTCAAAGATCTACGATTCTTCGCACGTTGATCTAGCGCACTAGATTCCGTGAATCGGCTTCTACGATCGTTGAATCGAGCGCACTCGATTAACCGAAAGAGGAGATAGGAGATTACACTCAACTACCAATTGGTATGAAAGCACAAAGCTAACAAAAGAGAAATTTTATTCAAAATCAACAACCATCAAAAATTACAACACACACGCTATTTATAGGAATTACAACTCAACACAACAATCATTACCCAACTCTTAGGTCGGCCGCGACTTACGACCTAACTTAGGTCGGCAGCGACCTAACATCAACGACTCAACACCTTTCAGCACCTAGGTCGGCAGCGACCTATCAACACTGCATATTCTCCTGTATACAACACAGCACTCCACGCGACCTAACAAACAACTCACGCGATCTAACATTCATATGGACTGACTCAACAACCACGACTTAAGATAGGTCGTTAACGACCTACGACTTATACAAGGTCGTTTCCGACCTAACACACACCTGTACATTACATGGCGACTTAGTTAAGGTCGTTCGCGACCTAAAGGAGTGCTTCAGCAATCTTCTTGCGACTTTATGAGTTAGGTCGTTCGCGACCTAATAATGTGGTAACAGGAACTTCATGCGACCCATCTTCCTCGCGACCTAACTTAGGTCGGTGATTTCTTCTTTCGGAATTTCCACTAGGTCGTAGGCGACTTAGAATGCTTCTCATAGGTCGTAGACGATCTAACATCCCTTCCTTAGGTCGTGACCGACCTAAGGTGCCTTCGTTAGGTCGCAACTCAGTGTTTTGCGTTTTCTTAGGTCGTTGCCTGTTCTCGTTAGCTCGGCCATGACCTATACCTTTCTCCTTAGGTCGTATACGACCTAGGCCTTCTTTTTCCTGAAATTCTTTAGGTCGGACTTCTTCCTCCAGTGATTCCTTAAGTCGTACTCGACTTATAAGCAAGTTAGGTCGGGACCGACTTATGGCTTCGACTCTCTGGCCTGCATTATCCTCTCCGGGTTGACAGAAATTCGACCTCGAATTTTCACCATCTTCTACAACAATCCCTTCTCCATGATATGGAATTAAATGTTTGACGTTAAAAACATCAGATGTATAAACATCCTCTGGTAGCTTTAATCGATAAGCATTCTCATTGATTTTCTTTAAAACTTCCACTGGACCAATTTTCCGTGCTTTCAACTTATTATAAGCGCCCACTGGAAAACGATCTTTGGTTAATACAGCATAAACCAAATCACCTTCCTTAAATTCAACATTTCGACGTTTCAAATCTGCAGACTTCTTATACTTCTCATTCGATTTCTCCAATCGTTCCTGAACGATTTTATGACATTCAGTCAGCTCATCAACAAAATCAGCAGCTCGTTTAACTGTTCTCTTTGATTGTGGTACAACTGCTAAATCCAATGGCCCCCTGGGTAAATTTGAATAAATAATCTGAAACGGACTGAATCCTGTGCTTCGATTTACTGCATGATTATGAGCAAATTCCGCCTGGCATAGTTTCATGTCCCAACTTCTCAAATTATCCTGTACAAGACATCGCAACAAATTTCCCAATGACCTGTTAACAACTTCTGTCTGCCCATCGGTTTGTGGATGATAAGCACTGCTAAACTTCAGTTTCGTTCCCACCACCTTCCACAAACTCAACCAAAAGTGACTCAGAAAACGAGTATCTCGGTCAGAAACAATAGATTCTGGTAAACCATGAAGTCGATAAATCTCCTTGAAAAATAGCTGTGCGACTCGAACTGCATCTGCTGTCTTCTTGCAAGCAACAAAATGTGCCATCTTTGAAAACCTGTCCACCACAACAAATATCGAATCATTTCCCCTTTGAGTTCTCGGCAAACCCAAAACGAAATCCATGCTGATATCAACCCATGGCTTAGATGGTACTGGTAACGGCATATACAACCCTGCATTCGTTGCTGTCCCTTTTGAAACTTGGCAAATATGACATCGCTCCACGAATCTTTCAACCTCTTTCCTCATCGATGGCCAAAAGTAAGATTGTGAAATCAACTGCAAAGTACGATCACGGCCCACATGTCCTTCCTCGTGCAATTCCTTCACAATTTTCATCCTCAGACTACAATCTGGTATACATAAACGATTCCCTTTAAACAGAAAACCATCAACCAACATAAATTCATCGGTACTCCCATCCTTCACTTTCTCAACATATTTCACAAAGTAAGGATCTTCTTCAATCATTTCTGGCAACATTTCAAACCCTGTCACTTCAACCTTCATTGTCGTTAATAAATGACTCCTCCTACTCAAAGCATCAGCTACTCGATTCGTCACCCCTGATTTATGCTTAACGACAAAAGTAAACTGCTGCAAATAAGCAATCCATGATGCATGTCTCGCTGAGATTTTATCCTGCCCCTGTAAATGTTTCAATGCTTCATGATCTGTGTAAAGAACAAATTCCTTCTGAAATAAGTAATGTCTCCAATGCTTGACAGCTTGCACAACAGCATAAAACTCAATATCGTATGTACTGTATCTCATCTTCGCCCCTGACAACTTCTCACTAAAATAAGCAACTGGCCTTCCATTCTGACTCAGAACTCCTCCAATACCAACCTTCGAAGCATCAGTATGCAATTCAAACAACAACTGAAAATTCGGTAGAACAAGAATTGGTGCAGACGTCAACAATTCCTTGATTCTCTCAAAGGCAACCCCCGCTTCTTCTGACCACACAAACTGTTTACCCTTCATGCAATCAGTCACTGGAGCCATCACGCTACTGAAGTGTGGAATGAATCTTCGGTAGAATGACGCTAGCCCATGAAAACTTCTCACTTCTGTAATTGTCTTTGGCTGTGGCCAATTCCTGACTGCTTCAACTTTGCTCTGGTCAACTTGGATTCCTTCCCCTGAAACAACATAACCTAGGAATAAAACAGTAGGTGTCATAAACACACATTTCTTTGTAGCAGCATAAAATTGTTCTTCTCGAAGTATAAGCAACACTTCCCTCAGATGTAGAACATGCTCCTCTGTACTCCTGCTATAAATCAGAATATCATCGAAATAAACCACAACGAATTTCCCAATGAATGGTCGAAAGATTTGATTCATCACCCGCATGAATGTACTAGGTGCATTAGACAAACCAAATGGCATAACCAACCATTCGTACAACCCCTCTCTAGTTTTGAAAGCTGTCTTCCATTCGTCCCCAGGTCTGATACGAATCTGATGATAACCACTTTTCAAATCAATCTTCGAGAATATAGTTGCCCCACTCAGCTGATCCAGTAAATCATCCAACCTCGGCATAGGAAATCTATAACGAACAGTGATCTTATTCAAAGCCCTACTATCAGTGCACATCCTCCAAGTTCCGTCCTTCTTTGGTACTAACAATGCAGGCACAGCACATGGACTCAAACTTTCCTGAATACGACCCTGCTCAAGCAACTCTTCCACCTGCCTCCGTAACTCCTCATGTTCCTTCGGACTCATTCTGTAATGTGGTCGGTGTGGTAACACTGCTCCTGGAACAAGATCAATCTGATGCTGAATGTCTCTAAGTGGCGGTAACTCCTTCGGTAACTCATCTGGAAAGACATCTTCAAACTCTTTCAAAACTGGCTTTGCTTCTTCGGGAATCTCAACTTCTTCACTACTCTCTCTCCCAATCAACAAAAACACTTCCGGTTCTTCCTCCACTTCTTTAACAAACTCCTTCAAAGTCAACAGAGTTTTCAATTCTTCAATCTCTTCTAGCTTGCTCTCCTTCTGCTGCTGTTTCTTAGGAACCAAAGTGATTTTAGTACCCTCGAATATGAAACTGTAACTGTTGGCACGACCGTCATGCTGAACTGCTCTATCAAACTGCCATGGTCTGCCCAACAATAAGTGACAAACATCCATATCTACGACATCACACCAGATTTCATCTTTGTACTTCTTCCCAATCGAAAAATTAACACAAGCTCTTCGACATACTTTCACTTCACCTCCCTTCCTTAACCATGCTAGCTTGTACGGTTTCGGATGTTTCTCGGTCTTCAAGTTCAACTTTCTAACTGCCTCTGAAGAAATAATATTATCACAACTTCCCGCATCAATAACGAACTTGCAGACTTTCCCCAGAATAGTGCATGTCGACTGGAAAATATTGCTTCTCAACCAACTACATTCCTCTTCTTGTTTTGGTGTCAAACAGCTTCTCCTCAACATAAGATTACAACCTTCATCACCCGACACTTTTTCTTCCTCCTCAACATAAGGTACATTTGAATACTCTGCCTCCTCACCATCATCTGCTTCAACCTCTGCAACCATGGTTCTCTTCTTCGGCTTCGGACATTCGTTGCTTTTGTGACCCAACTCCTGACAATTATAACATTTGAAAACACTACTAGCCTTCGCCTTCTCAACCTCCTTCACCACTGGTTTTGTAACAGGTTTAGGAATACTAGAACTTCCACCGGCACCTTTCACTGGATTATTAGAATGAGTAAACACACCTCCTCCACGCCTTCCTTGTTTCTCCCAAGCTAACGCTTTCTGATGTGCCTCTGCAATGGATCTAGGATCAAACATATTAACCATATCCTGGATCTGCATTCTCAAACCCCCAATGAATCTAGCAGTTAGCTGTTCTTCTGTTTCCATGATATCATTCCTGGCGATGAGTTGGTAAAATTCATCAGCATAATCACTAACAGATTTTGTCCCTTGCCTCAGATTCTGCAACCTCTGGTACATAAGTGATTGATAGTTGTAAGGTAAGAAAGTAGATCTCATCCACTTTTTCATCTTATCCCACGATTCTATCTTTGACTTCCCCATTCTCTCCCTTGTAAGTTTAGTTTGCTGCCACCACGCCAAAGCTCTCCCCCTCAACCTAGTAGCAACCAACTTTACTCTCCTATGCTCAGGAACCTCCTTGAAATCAAAGATCTCTTCAACATTTGATACCCAATCAAGAAATTCTTCAGCTGCCATCCCTCCTTTAAACTCCGGAATCTCCATCTTCATACCCGATTCCCAACGTCGATCATCATCAATAACCCGATACTGACGTTGTCCCTGATCTCGGTCTCTGAAATGAACACTTCCCCTATCACCGTCAAACTCCTCATCAAAATCTGATGCATATCGTTGTCTTTCACGCCCTCCAACATCTCTACCACCACTCCTACAACCAACATCCCGTCTATCATGGTCATCAACATTCCTCCTACTTCGATTATCAACACTCCGTTGATCCTGACTTTCTCTCCTCTCCCGATCTGAATGATGTGAAACTCTACTTCCTCCATGAATGGATTCAGGGGAATTTCTTCTTCTACTTTGATTCATATCAATCATAAGCTTCTCCAACCTACCAATGCCTTCATCAATCTTCTCGTGCATACGTTGCTCCATTTGATCGGCCTCTTCTCTTCGATACAAAGCTTCAACGTTTTGATGTCGGTTAGCTCTCCTTGGTGGCATGGTTGTAAAGTTCACAAACTTCAACAAATTGAACACAATACTTCAAACTTCCAACACAAGCAATCTCGGCTCAACAATGCTTTATATACGACTCAACCTTAACTCTGTTCAAGTTAGGTCGGCTCTCCTTTGACTCGCTATGACTTGTCTTGGCCACCTACTACAAACACTTAAATGCAATCAACAAGGCACGGCTACTCCCAAGTATACACGGCCTTCTTCAAATTCAAACTCCTTGGCGCGCAAAAACTCCAAGTCAAAATCCAAACAAAGTCCAACTCCTCGATCCAAAATGAAATGGATCAAACACTCCTAACTTGATGCAACTTCAATATGAACACGATGAACTCCTTCAACTTCAAAAATTTCAAAAACTTGGCTCCAAGAATCAAACTTAGCTATGATTGGCTAAGTATGGCTCCGATACCAAACTGACGCAGCGGATAATTCAAACAAAACTTCAATCGATGGATTGTAGCAATCGGTGAGTTGAAGATACCAAAAATGCCCAAGTTCGTTGATCCAAAGATACCGAACTCTAGCTATCTCAAACACGTTGATAGCGCACTATACCGTGTTCAAAGATCTACGATTCTTCGCACGTTGATCTAGCGCACTAGATTCCGTGAATCGGCTTCTACGATCGTTGAATCGAGCGCACTCGATTAACCGAAAGAGGAGATAGGAGATTACACTCAACTACCAATTGGTATGAAAGCACAAAGCTAACAAAAGAGAAATTTTATTCAAAATCAACAACCATCAAAAATTACAACACACACGCTATTTATAGGAATTACAACTCAACACAACAATCATTACCCAACTCTTAGGTCGGCCGCGACTTACGACCTAACTTAGGTCGGCAGCGACCTAACATCAACGACTCAACACCTTTCAGCACCTAGGTCGGCAGCGACCTATCAACACTGCATATTCTCCTGTATACAACACAGCACTCCACGCGACCTAACAAACAACTCACGCGATCTAACATTCATATGGACTGACTCAACAACCACGACTTAAGATAGGTCGTTAACGACCTACGACTTATACAAGGTCGTTTCCGACCTAACACACACCTGTACATTACATGGCGACTTAGTTAAGGTCGTTCGCGACCTAAAGGAGTGCTTCAGCAATCTTCTTGCGACTTTATGAGTTAGGTCGTTCGCGACCTAATAATGTGGTAACAGGAACTTCATGCGACCCATCTTCCTCGCGACCTAACTTAGGTCGGTGATTTCTTCTTTCGGAATTTCCACTAGGTCGTAGGCGACTTAGAATGCTTCTCATAGGTCGTAGACGATCTAACATCCCTTCCTTAGGTCGTGACCGACCTAAGGTGCCTTCGTTAGGTCGCAACTCAGTGTTTTGCGTTTTCTTAGGTCGTTGCCTGTTCTCGTTAGCTCGGCCATGACCTATACCTTTCTCCTTAGGTCGTATACGACCTAGGCCTTCTTTTTCCTGAAATTCTTTAGGTCGGACTTCTTCCTCCAGTGATTCCTTAAGTCGTACTCGACTTATAAGCAAGTTAGGTCGGGACCGACTTATGGCTTCGACTCTCTGGCCTGCATTAAGAATGAAGCAATCAACATGTCCAGTTACAACTACAAAAGTGACACGACAGTGAGAATGCTCAATGCACCAATGAACAGAGAATATGCATGAAGAACCAGAGGTACAAGTGCAGGCAAGTGCACAACTTCACAACAAACAAGGCAATGCACAAATGCATAAGTGATCAACACAGCAGCTTGAAGACTACAGCACGACCAAGTATGGAGTGTACAAGTGAAAATGTCCAAACCACAAGATATGAGACAAGTGATCAAATGTAACACAGTATCAAACTGAAACAAGTGAACAACAATGCAATGTTCAAGTGGAGACAAGAGAAGATGGCCAGAGACGAACATTATAGAGATGGCCGAAATCAATTTCAAAAATCAAGTGCGTATCTGTACATCTTTGAAAAAGTCAACAAATAAAAGAGGAAAGTTCTTTGCCGTATCGAACGTCTCAAATCAAAGCCATGAGTAACAAGTCGAAAGTAAATCAGGAAAGCCGTGCGCGTCAAGGCAGTAATCAGTAATCATAATTCAGGAAAGTATCGAAGTGTTTAAGCATCTCAGAATTCATATAAATACAATCCCAAAAAAATCATCATCGGCTGTGTGTAGAAAATTCAATCGAAATCCATATAAAAACCCACCATCATCATCGGCACTGACAAGCAAATCAAATTCAAGCAATCCATACAGATAACAAAAGGATAAAATCACATACCAAAGAGAATTCGAATTAAAGCATCTCAAAGCAACCAAGATGATTACATCAAAAACCCTAATTTCACAGAGTGATCAAGAGAAGCAGCCGAGTGAAATTCAAAAGAGCCATCGATCGACAGAGCACGGCGCAAAATCGAACGATCAATATAAGTGGACAGAGCCGCATTTTTTTCCAGATCGAATGAAGGGAACACAGCCCTAATTTGGACGAATAGTAACAAAAGCGGCATTTCTTTCACAAGTCAGAAGGATCGGGTTAAAGATTAAAAGGGCCGAGCCTTGTTTTATAAAAGGGAATTTATTTCAAGGGCTTTAGTTTATAGGGTTTAATTTTTAAATTTAGTTTTATTTAAGCAAAAATTTTGGAGTCAAGTTTGTATTTTAATTTTTGCTCCGGCTTTTATTTTTGAAGTTGTTTTTTCTTTTTTGAATCAAAGAATTTGTAAATCACCACCTAGGTTGTAGGTAGTGTCAGATTGTCTAGTTAGAATTAGTTCAGTGAGTAGGGTGTGCGAGTTTGCAAAACTCTATAGGCGGGAGCAGAGTTTGCGAGTAAACGAAACTCTATAGGTGGAGCAGGGTGTGCGAGTCTAGTAGAGTGTTTGTGAGTGGGAGCAAAGGTTTGCGAGTCTAGTAGAGTGTTTGCAAGCGGGATCCTGTTTAATTCTAATAGAAATCTGGGAATGCAGCAGTAGGCAGGGGTTGCCGAAGCTGGGTAAATTTTGTGTGTGATTTACTTTTCAGCATATTTATTTCTGCAGTTTATTTCTGTGTTTAAATTCGAGAAAATTTGCTATAACCCTATTCACCCCCCTCTAGGGTTAATCTAGATCCTACAATAATATGTATTAAAATTTTAAATTTGTTTGGATATGTTATGTATGAATGTATATATATATTCATTTTATCTCTAAATTATTAAAGTAAATCGGAAATTAATTCTTGAATTTGGGTAAAGGATGATTTTCAATTATAAATGAAACCAAATTCTTTTATGTAAATACTTAACTTGAAATAACTGAATTGTAAATTTCATTCGGATAATACTCAATTGCATTATATATAACTTACCTAAATTTTCAAAAGTTAACTATGTAATTGAATATTATACAGTATAAAATGATGTTAATGGAATTTATAAATAAATTGAGTAGTTATAATAAATGTAAATATACTTAATATAAATGTGATAAGATATATCAAGAGAATAAAATTTAATAATATTTTGGAATAAAGAAGAATCAAATTTGTCGAATAAAGTATGATTATAATAAATGACTATTCAAATTTATGACCTTTGAAATTGTTAATTTAAGAAAATTGGATGATGCATAACATAAACCGTCTTTACAAATGAAATGTGAGTGTGTACAATAAATGTTATACACTTAAATTTTTATTATAAAATGTTTATGGAGATAAATAGAATAATAGGTTAATTGAATAATAGATGTGATTAATAGAATAAATTGTTGTTGAAATAAATTTTGTAACAAACAATGATAAATTGAAAATAAGAAAATAAACCAAGTTAATGAATTACCTTGAATTTAAAGTCAATTGTTAAATAAATTAATTTAGATTGAAATTCATATGGTTTAAATTAATTGTTTTATTTTGGGATTCAAGTCTATTTTCTTCTGGTTGTTTCTTTTCTACCTTCTCCCTTTTCGGGGACGAAAAGTTTTGAGTGGGAGAGAGTGTAACAACCCATAAATTTAACCGGTTTTAATAACGTTATTAATTGAAATTTTGTAGGAATTTTAAACTATAAAATTTTGAAATATAAATTTTATATTTGGAATGCGTCTAGTTAAACATAGCAACTGGTAAATTTTCGTCCGAAAATATGAAAGTTTATTTCGCGCGTAAATTTACTTTAATTTAATCAGTTAAAAAAGCGATGAAAATAAAACGTTTTCAAAACCAAAATATTTTTACATAGAAAAATTCTAAACCATCTTCTGAGCAAGATGTCAGTTTGTCGTTTCTTCAAATTCGGACGTCTTTGGCTCCATCGATCTTAATTTTCTGTGATTTTTACGCGTTTTCCGCTAGTAGAAAATTCGAATTTTTATAATTCAATCGAATCACTGATATCTGTATACCGTTCTGATCGTCTCATCCTACCGACCTCTGCGTATATTCATTTCCGTGTTTTGAGTTTGGATGCATGGCGAAATCTGTAAAACGTGGAACCGTATCGGCACTTATTTTAAAACCTTTTGGCTTTCACTTGTTCCTTTTTCTGCCTACCTAACCAGTACCATACAGTTGTTGCATTTATTTTTATTTTATTTTTTATTTGCGTGCTTGTTTACTGATTCACACGGTTCCAATATTTTAAGTGGTCCATTTTCTAGCTTGCACTGTTCAACTTTTGTAGCCAACACGTTACTTTTTCCATGCATTGTCACACTTTCCCATGCTTCATTTTCCCAACATATTCATCTATTCCACCACCTTCTTCATACTTGCTCACGTCTCTTTTTATATATAAAAACAACAGCCTTCCTCATTTTCTCCATTTATTGTTGTCGACCTATTCATATTCCAGAAGAAAAAAAATTACATACGCATAAAAACATTTCCTCACAGCATTGTTCATACCCCTTCCCTTCTCTTTCGCCTCACCATGCAATCATGCTCTATCCACGCAAGTTTGTTTCCACCTCCACCTTCTCACGCGTGCCACCTTTCTTCCCATCCACAAAGCCACCAACTCGAACGCAAGCACCGTGCACCACCACTTCGTCAACCATCCCAGCCTCGGACCACCTTCCCTCACCCAAGCTCAGCCACGGCAGCCAGCACGTGGACCCGCCCACGCTCCCCCAAACGCCAGACCCGCAAGCAGCCTTCGACCACGCAGCCCTCTCTCCGCCGTCTTTTCTCCTCCACTGCGGAAGCCTCCCATGCGAACAGCGACCCTTCGCAAGCCTGAGATTGCCTCCTCCACTTCAGTCCAGACATGGGTGCGCAGCTCCTAATGTTTGCATGTATGTATTGTTGTTTGCAGATATACGTTATAACACGTGTTAGTATTTTTGTCTTTATTGATTTTGATACATCCGGTTCAAGTCTCTTCCTCTCTAAAAAAATAAAAAAAATAAACAAACAAACAAAAGTGGTACATACGTGCATATGACTATGATAGTCGTAGCATGTTATATAGCTTATAAAGTTATAATATTGTCTGATATATTTTAATAAGTATAAAATGTTCTGTTTGTTTAAAGTATTATATTATATAAGTTGATATATGGTATAATTTGTTTACTGAATATAATATGAAATTTTAAGTATGCATATTTTGTTTTGATTTTGGTTTACCCAGTTAGTTCATTCAGTATGGGATGCCTGTAGAGTTGGTATTATATGTATGCAAGTTATACACTACTATAAACTAATTTCATACCGATCTTTATAAAAATAGTGATTTTGAATATAGAGGGTACGAAAGTTAAATATTGGTATGTTTATATGTTTTATTGCAAATGAAGTAGCATACTAGCTTACTGTTTATATTATGCTATGTTCCAATATAAAAAGTTATAAGTACCTGAATAGACATATTAGTTCTTTGCATTTTGTCATATACCAGTACTACCATAGATATCAAAACATTAAATTTGAATATAATAAGTTATATTACAAGCTATAGGTTGTACAGTTTGTTTAAAATATATATTAGAAATATTAGACTATATACATATGTATATATTGCCTCATATGTGTGCATCTAGTGGTATATATTTGTAACTTTCAAATGGATTTGCTTAAGTGTTCATATATATGTCTTGACTTTTTAAATTATATCATTGTATTGAATAAAAGAATATAGGCATATATATATATATATATATGTGCTTATTTTAAAAATATATAATGTATAAGTGTTGATTTTATATATGTGTTTAATTGAAACTATGATCTTGGAAACTATATATATATATATATTTAAATTAATATATGTTTAAATTTAGGACGTTTACGTAAATAGATATGTATGGATATATGTAAGTTCATTTACACCAATTATCATTATCGATCCAGCCTAATTTGAATTCGTCAATTTCCATCTGTCAACCTGTCCATCGAACGTGTATCCATTGGCTTTGTTTGGATTCGTGCCTGGATTTCGTAACTCTACTTCATTTTCAATCTCCTCTAGCCTCGAAAGGTGAGCAATCACTCACGATTAATATTCTTTTATTTAATTAATTTGATTTAAATTGAAACGACAATTGAAATATGCTGTTGTCAGTTATGTACACTGTTATTACCTGTATCTGTTCACCTATGACATCTGACACCATTATCTGTTAATTATTTATGCGATGATAATACTGTTTGGTTGATAATTGATTGATTGATTGTTTTTTATATTGGATGCAAATTGTAATGTATAAAGTGATAAATATTATGCAATTGAATTTGACGTAGGATAGTTTAAAAATGTGAATCAATGTGAATCGACAGATGTGTTGAATTTGATTAGTTAACTTGAATAATATGACCCCTTTTAATTGGCAAGTTAATTGACATGTAGAATTGATAAATTACACTTTGAACCTTTGAACATATATTGGATTAATTGTTGTAGTATTAAATTTGAAATTGAAATTGAACGACAAGTGGAAAAAACCGTAATGTAATAATCTTTAATCTACATGAAATGATAGTGTAGATTCTAGAAATAATTATATTAATTCGCACAAACAACAATGTGAATTAATACGATTATTTCGGGATTATTTGAATTAATTATTGGATTGTGTTTGTTTGTTGTTATTGTTTGTTTATTTACTTGGACACCATGCCAGTTATCACACTGCAAGTTACCTTTGTTATGTTTGATTTTTTGAATTGGAATTGGAATCGTTTTGAAATGATAAATACCCAAATGAACTTGACTTAGGATAGAGAATTAGATAAAATCCGATTGGTCAATAATTTGATTTTAAAAAAAATAATGATTTTATTCGAGCAAAGAATAAGTTTTGAAATGAAGTTGGAATTTAAAGTTTTGAAAGGAAAATGTAAAGGTTGAATCTGAAACAAATATTAACGTATAATTGATGAAAGAACGTTGTTTGAAATTTAATTATTTAATAATTAAATTTGGAATTATTAATAAATAATTTGCAATTAGTAATAATTGAGTTTTGAAATTATTAAGTTTGAAATCATTTAATAATTAAATTTGAAATTATAATTAAGTTTGAAATTATTAAGTTAAATTTATAATTAAGTTGAAATGATTTGATGATTAAGTTTGAATTCATAATTAAGTGGAAATGATTTAATAATTAAGTTTGAATTGATAATCAAGTTTGTAATTATTAAGTTTTGAAATTATTAATAATTAAGATTGAAATTATTAAATAAGTGAATAAGATTGAATTATTTGATAATTGAAAAAAATTTGAATTCTTTGATAAGAGAAAATCGAACTTTTTAATAAGTGGATTTGAACTTCGTTAATAAATGAAATTGAGTTTCTTTATGTATTAAAGTTTTGGAAACATTATTTAAATAAGTTAATAAGTGAAATTGAAACTTCTCGATTTTTGTGAAATTTAGTTCTTTATTAATTGAGTTAGAAATTTGTAACGAAGTCAATAAATAAGTGAAAATTGAATTTCTTTAACAAGAAATAAAATGTGATTTATTGAAATGAATGGGATTTATTGAAATTAACGTAAGAATTGTAATTTAAAGAATTGATTTGACGAATTTATTTTATTTCAATTTGAAATTTTGATATAATGAAGTTGAACGTAAGTAATTGATTTAAATAAATTGGAATTTAAATAGAAGTTGTTTTGAAGGATAAATTTACTTAGCGAATATTGAATGAAATCGATAAATGAATTTAAATTGATTTGAATGAAAATTTAACCATTTTAAATGATTTCGGAATGAAACTTATATACGAACTTGAATCAATATTTGAATTGTTTAAATAAAAGATGAAATCGAATTTTAAAATTTTGAAATGGTAATTTGGAAGTTTGAAACATAAACTTTGGAATTGATTTAGAAAGACAAATGAAATGTTGATTTATAAATTCTAATTGGAATTGAATTTGATTTGGTTTGAAATTTACTAAACGACCAATCGGTGTAATAATTACGGAAGTTATTAAAGAGACCGGAATCAGTTATGGATATACTCTCTATCTAAACCGAAAACCACTTTAATAACTATACGTGGAGTGATGATCCAGAATGAAGTGGTTGGAATGATGTACGTGATGACTGAAGAAAGAGAACGACAATGGATAGCCTTGACACTTGTGTCAAATTGGAAATGACTAAAATCAGGAGCCGTGCCGGGCCAAATGGGGTTAGCCACCTCGGGCGAACACACTTCTTCGTAACTACTACTCATTACTTGTGATTGATTGGTTCACCCTCGGAATTTCAGGAGTGTTGTTTCGCGGTGTTGCGATCGCTGCGGCGATGCGTTTTCACCATCCCGGATCAGGCAAACGGTAGTTTCACTACCTTGGATATTGCCTCATGTGTCTTGTCATACTTGTATCTCTATATACGCGACCACTACGAATTTGTTTTGTGTAATACCTATGGAGTACTCCCTGATATCCCACCAGTCTACGGTGGAGTTTACAGTGCTGTATAGTCTATGCTGCTTATATAAATGTGTTAAGGGGGATAATGGTAACGCCTTAACACTATTTTGATATTTATATTACCGATAGACATCATCTATTTAGCGTATATTACTACATAGTAGATAATTTAACGGATCCTTAAAGGATGGTTATTCCAACGTCCTTTGAGTTATTTGTATTTCAATTGTTATTTCACTTGAGTTGGATTTATTGATATAAGAATGTTAATCCTGACTCGAGTGTTTTGTGTTTTGCTTTACGCTCGGGTCAGACTGAGTGGTTCAGCTTTCGAGACTCACCTTTGGAGTTGGGGCTTCGCCTGGAGATCCAGCTATCTATCCAGCTTTTATATATTCAGTTGATTTCAGTGATGTATTCTGATACTTGTATTAGTCTATTGTATTCGAGACTTCTGTTGTAACTTATTTAACTCTGTTATATATATAGTAGTTTCATGAACTACTATCTTTTGCTTCCGCTGCATATTCTTACTCTGTGTCTGTGATTATGTGATTATTTATTTACTATATATCTGAGTTTTGCCAAATTTTAATTAACAATTCGGTATTTTGAATTATTCAAGTCCGATATGTACGGATGCGAATAGTCCAAAATAGCGGGTCGTTACAAATGATGTTCATTCATTACCCCTTCATTAATTAGTTTAGCCATGCTCAGTTAGTTTATGAGCATTGCTATCCTTTGTAGAATGATTTGACATGCTCGACCGGTTTAGAGCATTATTATCATTACAGAATTATTAGCTTAATATTTCTTAGCCAATCTTAAAGCATTATTAGTGTATGTTGATTGACTAGTTTTACTCAGCTAGTATATGAGCATTAATAATTGTTTGTTGATTGTTGTGCCGTGTTTAACCAATTTATAAGTAATCTACCATGTCACTCCAAGGGATGGGTAGATAGTAATAGTTGAAACATTGAAATGAACACCTCGTAAATTGAATTTCACTGTTTGACTATAAGACGTTCAATGTGATAGAGTTAGGAGTATGCCCTAAGGGCAATTTTGTAATTTGTTACATATATCTAACTCTATGAACAATCTTGTTCATAATAAAGGTGTTTCCTTCTATTATATACTTAATATAATGTGGTTATATTAATTAATTAATTTAATAAAATGTATATTTAATAGAAAACCCATAAATGGCATATTTTGTGATAGTTACAAAGTGTTGTAACCGTGAGAATTTATCATAACAAAACAAATATACCATTTTAAATGTTCCTAGTCAAGTGCACCGAGACCGGATATCAGTGTATCCGTTGAGACTAGAGTATGTAACACTCTCCAAATGTTAGTAAATGTATTACTCACGACTTCTGGGGGCACCTAGAGTTTACATACTAATAGTTATTGGATAACCATGGAACGACTCACTCGTTAGTTTTATATTGGTTAATATAACTAAGGTCAAATAAAAATATCAATGTGACTAATTTACACAGTTCTTTTGACCTGAGAATACTGTAGATCTTCAATGTGTAAGCTCTACTTTAATTATAGTCAAATTATGGAACGACATCCATCAAGTGACTATAGTTGGGTCGAATGGAAGTATTGGAAGTGAAACACTATTCAAGAGAGGATTCGATTCCTTGGTTATATGGGGTTAGTATCATGGCCAGCTTAAGTCAACACAAAGTCAAAATCTCTGGCCAGAGTAGTTCGACTAATAACAATTATTATTATTGGACCAAAGTCTTTGTGTTTGGATTATATAGTTGAATATGGATGATATTGGAATTTGACTATAACCAAATTCAATAAGTCCAAAGTGATATAGTTTTGACGAAGATAATTGGCGTAAATAACTATCACAAAAGGGTAACGCTTAATAAAGTAAAATTGGATTTTACCAAAGTTTAGTAAGAGATAAATTTGGTCGTGATGTCACACCACCTGCTAAGTGACATATGAAGACATTCGAATAGTTCAATGTTGATTGCTGACTGAATTTACACCCAAGAGTCATACAACCAAAATAATTAATTCTCATTAGACCAAACCATTTAATTGATTTATAATTGTTATAAATTAATTAAATTAGTTAATATTTATGAAATATTAATCATGAAATTTGAATATGATATGAGAAACAAATCTATTGCGTATATTTATAACAATTGTAAATATATTGGTCGATATAAGATATCAATAAGAAATTGAGTTAAATATGATTGCACAAATTTAATTTGGGTTAAATGATCTAACAAACCATAAAATTATGGAGTTGTAGGCGTTGGTTATGGCTAGGGTTAAAGGTGGCTTAAACAAATGGTTAGGGTTTGGAGATGTGCAGTTAAGATCTAGTGGTTTGCTCTCTTATCTTACCATATAAATGAATGGACTCAAAACCCTAATTTGTTAGAAATCTTTATATTCATTTTTGAGCTACCACCCTCTTTCCTCTTTCATGGCTAAAACCCTCCTCTAATTCAGTTCTAAAATTCTTATATCAATTTCAAATCAAAACTAAAAGCTATTTGATAGTAATTGGTCATAGATTCTAGATCAGCAAACTAAAGAATCAAAACATTTAAAAAGAAGGGAATTGATTATTCAAGGTGGACTTTAGGGTATCTAATTACTGTAACTTTGATTTTTTTTGGTCATATTATTATGCTTTCATAATTTGTTAATCATATGAACATTATGTGTATAATTAGATTACTGTTTTGTTAGTTAGGTGAGATTTTTTTTTTACAATGAAGATTGAATATGTGTATAATAATTAAAGATCTATTCCATGATTATGTTTCAGATCTGAAATTAAACTTTAAAATTAATTTTAACCTTGAAATTATTTTTGTTTATACGTATTGATCATATGTGTGTATCTTATATGCTAATCATTTGTGTAAAATATTCACATACAATTCGAATTAAAAGATATGTTTTATTATATGGTGTGTATGTAGATCTGAATATTTGCAAATGTTTGTTTGTGTTTATTCTGAATTATAAGTGCTGGATTTTTTTTATGCTTTGTTAATTTTATATTTAATGATTATCTGAATTAATAAATTCATATATAATAATATACGTTTCTTAACTTCTGTTTAATATCTTTTTGAAATTCATCCTTCATGTCAGAAGCCTTTAGGAATTTTTTTAGATTTTTTGAACTTAAAATAATAATTTTAAAATTAATTTTATTTCAGACCTAAATACAATTAATTGAATAAAAATATCATTTTAATTTACAAAATTATGGAAACTTTTCTTAAGACCCAAAATATGTTATAGAAAACCTCATAAAAGTTTCAGATATTTATAACTTAATTTTATAATTTTAATAATTAATTTGATTTCGGGTTTAGAATGAATTATATATTTAAAATATTATTTTAATTGAGAAAATTTCAGAATTTTTTCCTGAGGCCAATATTGTGTTTTTAGATTTTCTAAAATTCTAAAATTTATAATTTTATCGTATAGTTATTTTATGATAATTTATTAAGGCTAAATATGTTTTATTCAATATATTAAATATATATGTATATTAAATAATAAAATCTTTGGAAATCCAAATCTAGTATATTTTCTAACTGGTAATTGTAAATGAAAGGAATTTGTAATTTTTTTAATATATATATATATATATATATATATATTGTTATGTATCGTTCAATATATTATCATATAAATAAATAAATATTTTCTATAACATTTTAATGATAAAAGTAAATTTTATGCATGCATAAAATTGTTATATATATATTCATAATAATCACATGAAATTCATAGTTATATATATTCATACACATATTTGACAACATACAATACATACAAAATGAGCTAATGTGTATGTTGCGATGCAAATTCTAACATCTACATACGGTTATGTTTTACCTTACACGGATTACTATGTTACACATGCACACACGTATATATACATATATGATACATATATACACACACACAAAAATATAAGAAAAACCAAAAGCAAACAACTCTCAAACTACTATTTGTAAATTTAAATAAAATACATGAATTTATTTAAATCAAATTTATAAAAGTTCTAAATTTGATTTAAATTTCATAGGCCCATTAAAGATCCAAAAAAATATTTTTTTTGAAATTCACACATTTCTTCCACTGTAGGCTGGCTAGTTTCAATAATGGTATCAGATTCCAATAGCCTGTGCGGTCTAAATTAGTCATATTAGGGCTAACTAATTAAGCTTGTGCACTTAGTACGGTATTTAGAAAGGTGATGTCAAATATTGGAATTGGGTAATCAAGTACCCTGTCCTACCTAATTACCTGCTGGCCTAAAAGGTGATGTGAGCCCAAAGGTTGCCCCTAATAGAAAAGGCCCAATTTGAATTGGGCCTTGGGTTAATTTTCAAAATAGTTTTGAAAATTAAGACATGATTTTAAATTTAAAAGTTAAATTTAAAATAAAAACATGTTTAGTATAAAAGGTTATAATATAACATAAATTTTCAACATGTTTAAAATGTAATGAAAAAGTTCAAAATGTTTGAAACTATGTAAATATTGATTTTGAAATTTAAAATTATCAATAACATTAATAATATAAATTAATTCAGTGAGTTAATTAATTAATACTTACACACATGTATTATATATGTTATGTTACTTTAAAGTGTTTAAGATAACATAAACATACATGTATGTATATAAGATAAAATTTTAAAATTAATATAGTTTAATTAAAATTAATTAAGAAATTAATTAGATGTTAATTAATTAAATAAAAATATACATATATAAGATATATGCATTACATTATAAAGGTTATAGTACATATGTCCAATATAAAAGTTGTATTGGAATACTAATAGAAAATTAATGTGACGCCCCACCTCTATACCCACGCTAGCCAAGAACACTACGGTGAATGCTGTCAACTAGCATGGAGAATAAGGCTGTTGAGGAGCGACCATCCGTGTAATTTCTTTGCGCGAGCACCGATATGTCAGATGGTATAACATGCAATTCTATTTCAAGAGGAAATCCGACATACCGATAAAAACTCAAAGCTACTACACGGTGGCTATATAAATCCTTCGGAAACAAATATAGAAATAAACATAACATAAATCAGTCACAGACAATTCATATCACAAAGGCGGAAATAGATATGAATATTACACTAGAAAGTGTACATCAGAGTAGTGGTCTAAAAAGATCCACAATATCACAAAAGAATAGTTACACGAACTACACAAAAGAATAAGTATACATTAAGGAGTCTATATCTCAAATGTATACAACAAAATAACTACTAATCCGCTTTGCCAAAAAAAATAACTACTAATCTAAGTAGTTAACCCAAAAGTCAAGGAGTTAATCCCGGATGAGAAGTCAAGCAGAAGCATCTGTAACATCTCGGTCTGACCCGAGTATTATTCGATAAGAAAATAATAAACGGATCAGTCTAACTATAAATATCAGATGAAACGATATAGAATAAGAGATATGACTAAACACATAATAATCACAATGCCAAGCTGTGATATATATATATATATATATATATATATATATATATAATAGTTGAAAATCATCAAGAGATTTATCAATGTCACCAAATCTACACAAGAATCAAAGAAACGTCATACTCTTTATTTCGTTCACCAAACCATAAATATTGACGGTAATATCAATGTCAATCACAAAAGTCAATGACACACAGATTCCAGAATTCAACACACGAAATCCAGAGATCACAAAAGTCAGTGACACACAAATTCACCAATGCACAAATATTGATAAAGCTTATCAATGGAAATCACAAAAATTGGTGGAACACAAATTCTAGAAATCATCTCAAGAAATCGAGAAATCACAAAGGGGGGGAGGCCTATCACAAACGGGAGCATAAAGCTCACCAACACGTGTATCACAAACAAAATGCTAATTCCATGGTTGCTAACCATCACAAATTGAGCCGAAACTCCACAAACGGCCCGAAGGCCATGGGTTGCTACCCCATCACAAATTGAGTCGAAACTCCACAAAACGGGGTTTAGTCTCCCTCGCAGACAAAGAGACATCGCACATTGCTAGTCTAAATCACAAAGTCGATCGTCATGATCAACGAGAAGTGTCAATTACACTAAGCTAGTAAATATATGAGTTTAGCTTCATGTCCCATAACCACTTGCTTAACTTAAATATTTACGAACAAACTGTAGATCTCCACTAGAAAATTGTCACAAGAGTTTCAATCGAATAAGTCCAATAATTAACCGACAAAGTGAACGCGAGCGTTTCATACCACTCGTTTTACTAAGTCGTTTAATTAGATTTCTCATACGAGTGAGGTAAAGTTTTATATATACTAATAGATTGGAAAACAGTTTTGTAAACAAATTTGGTATTAAAATAGTATGGAAATCGTTTGATGAAAGAGTTTTGATATTTACTACTAGTATAGAAAACCTTTATATTTTTAAAGTGACAAACACAAAGAAGATTGTAGGAACAATCAATCACTAAAATTCACATACGAAGATGTGCATAAAAATCCAACGAAACCGATAAAGAATCCATCAAAATGGGTATTCAAAAATCCCTAAAAAGGAGTCATCAAAGTCATAACAAATGATAACAACACATAGGAAACAACACGAATCGATTTAAGTTGGAAATTCAATCCAAAAAGGCAAATTGGACTAAAACAGCAGGTTCAGTCGACTAAATAGAGTTTTCAGTCGACTGACCCTGTACCTGGAAATTTTCCAGGTTCAGGAAACTTTCTGTTCCATGTTCAGTCGACTGAACAGAAGATTCAGTGGACTGAATCATGCCTGGAAACTCTCGGGTTCCAGGTTCAGTCGATTGAACAGAAGATTCAGTCGACTGAATCATGCCTGGGCTGTTTTTCAGCCTTATTCAAATGAAGAGCAAACTCTTCCAAAATGCAACCGGACAAACATTGGCTCTAAGGGTTTATGCCAATCGGCAATCCGTCCCTATATGCTCCTCGGTGCATCACCAAAAGCATGATCAAACATCCATAAAAGGATTTACACACAAATTTGACTTAAAAACCCAAAAATTGGAATATTCACAAAACCAATCCTAATCAAGAGCAAATTCTCATGAAGAAGTGTTAGGGATTCAAACCTAACAACCAAAGTTAATTATAGTCATAGATGTGAGATAAAAATCTCACCTTTTCTCAAAATCAAACAAGAAGAAGCTTGAAAGCAAATGGAGAATCAACCTATCTTCAACACAACCCAAATGAGCTTGAATCTATGCTCAAAAACAAGAACATTCCCAAAATTAGGTTTAGGAATTTCTGAAATTGGTAAGAGAATAAGTTGGAGAAGAAGAAGAGAAGCTTACCAATGGGTTCTTCTTGAGTTTGGAGCTTGGAATTTGATTTGCAAGAGAAACTACGGTTTTGGAGTTTTTAATTTCCAATCTCTCCCACCATTAATGTTATAAAAACTGAAAAGAGAAGAGAATGAGGTTGAGTGGGGGAGAGTGGCTCAGATTTGAGCATAAGTTAACATAGGGCTGAGCCCAAAAACCAAACCCAAAGTGAAAAGTAGCAAAAATCAACTTTCTCCAAACATACCGAAGCTTATACTCAAAAAGGTCGCAAACGACATTTTAAACTCAATGG
The DNA here is from genome assembly GCA_030765085.1 of Allium cepa. Lineage (NCBI taxonomy): Eukaryota > Viridiplantae > Streptophyta > Magnoliopsida > Asparagales > Amaryllidaceae > Allium > Allium cepa. Next base: position 1,054,889,591 of record CM060935.1, on the reverse strand, counting down.
GAGTGGTCCCGAGTCCTAATTCGACCGTATGCAAAAAGTAGCTTTTCGGACTAAAATCCGACTAACGCTAAAATATTTAAATAAAATATTTAAATATAAAATCGATAAATATGCGGGTTGTTACAGACACCCCTCCTTAAAGAAATTGCGTCCTCGCAATATTAAAGAAGAGAACATAAAGTAACAACCATAAAAGCATATTCAACACAAAAGAAATTTGAAATAAAAGGTTCACCTTAAAGAGCACGGAAAAGCAAGTCCGGATGTGATCGCTCGATGAATTCCCTAGACTCCCAAGAACAATCCTTAGGATTTGAAGACCATTGAACTTTAACAAGCGGAACATCTTTATTTCGAAGTCGTTTAACTTCGGAAGCAATGATACGAATAGGATGTTGCTCATAAGTTAAATTAGGCGAAACTTCAATCTCTTCCACAACACCGGGCTCAAGGATAGAATCGGAATCTCGAAGACATTTACGTAATTGAGAAACGTGAAACACGTCATGGATAGCAGAAAATTGAGCCGGTAACACGAGGCGATAAGCCATGGAACCAATACATTCAGTGACAGGAAATGGCCCAATATATCGAGGCGCTAACTTTCCCGATCGACTGAAACGCACAACACCCTTCATTGGTGAAACACGAATAAAAACAAGATCTCCAACAGAAAATTCTAATTTCCTTCTTCGGTTATCGGCATAGGATTTTTGTCTACTCTGGGCTTCTTTCATCCTATGTCGAATAAGGTCAATTTTCTCTGTGGAATCCCAAATAAAATCTGGACCTAAAACCAGCTTCTCACCGGCCTCAAGCCAACAAGAAGGAGATCGGCATGGCCTACCATAGAGTGCCTCAAAAGGTGCCATACCAATACTAGATTGGAAGCTATTATTATAGGAAAATTCAACAAGAGGAATATGATCTTCCCAGCTTCCACCAAAATCAAGAACACATGCACGAAGAAGATCTTCAAGAGTTTGATTCACACGCTCTGTTTGTCCATCGGACTGGGGGTGATAAGCGGTGCTAAAATTAAGCTTCGTCCCCAAAGCTTTTTGAAGACTCTTCCAAAATCCACTAGTAAACAATGGATCACGATCACTAACTATAACAGTAGGAACTCCATGTAATTTAACAATCTCTTTGATAAAGAGTTTGGCCAAAAGAGGAACGGTTCGGTTAGACCGAACGGGAATAAAATGGGCGGATTTAGTAAGTCTATCAACAATTACCCATAAACAATCATGACCCGAACGAGAACGGGGAAGGCCATCTATAAAATCCATGGAAATCTGATCCCACTTACAAATAGGAATTTCTAAAGGTTGCAATAACCCACCGGGCCTTTGATGTTCGGCTTTAACGAGTTGGCAAGTCATGCAACGCTTAACGAAGTTAGCGATGTCAAGTTTCATTCCCTCCCAATAATAAAGTCGCTTCATATCCGCGTACATTTTGCTACTACCGGGATGAATGGTGAATTTAGAACGATGAGAATCTTCTAAAATATCTTTACGAAGATCACAAATATTTGGCACGATGAGTCTACCAAATCTCCGAACGCCGCCACGAGAATCGATATCAAAGTCTTTCAATCCTTCAATATCAATTTTATCCTTAATATTTTGGCTAAGAAGAGCCAATTCGGGATCTAGCCTTTGAGCTTCAAGAATGCGGTCTAAAAGAGAAGGATGAGCCTCAAGGCTACATAAAACAAATGATGAGCATAAATCGGATACGCGGTCTCGAATCTCACAAGTGGATAAGTTCTCGAGATGTCTCCATTCGGATATCATCATAGAAGCAACCGCTTGTTGCTTTCGACTAAGTGCATCCGCAACGCGATTTCCCTTTCCGGGAGTATAAAGGATGTCAAGATCATATGGTGCAAGAAATTCGAGCCAACGCTGTTGACGCAAATTAAGTTCCTTTTGAGAGAATAAATACTTCAAGGACTTATGATCGGTATAAAGAATAAATTTCTCTCCCAAAAGATAATGACGCCAAATTCGAAGGGCGAAAACAATAGCCGCGAGTTCTAAATCATGAGTGGCATATCTAGTCTCGGCCAGCTTCAATTGCCTAGAAGCGTAAGCAATAACACGTTCTTTTTGCATAAGAACGGCACCCAAACCAATGCGACTAGCATCGGTATAAACAACGAAATCTTGATTCCCCTCGGGAATAACAAGAATAGGAGCATCGGAAAGGAGTTCTTTCAATTTCTGAAAAGAGGCTTCACATTTGTCCGACCAAATGTATTTAACACCTTTCTTCGTTAAGCCAGTGAGTGGCACGGTAATCTTAGAAAAGTCTTTGATAAAACGACGGTAATAACCCGCCAACCCAAGAAAACTATGGATTTCCTTTACACTCTCCGGTCTCTTCCAATCTTGAATCGCTTCAATCTTTGAAGGATCCACGGAAATTCCGGATTCAGAAACGATATGACCAAGAAACTTCACACGAGATTGCCAAAAATGGCACTTAGAAAATTTTGCTTTCAATTGATTACTCCTAAGAGTTTCCAACACAATCCGAAGATGCTTTTCATGCTCCTCCTCGGTTTTAGAAAACACAAGAATATCATCGATAAAGATGAGAACAAATCGATCGAGACAATCTTTGAAAACTCTATTCATAAGGTCAACGAAATACGCCGGAGCATTCGTCAAACCAAATGGCATGACAAGCCATTCATAAGATCCATAACGGGTACGGAACGATGTCAAAGGAATGCTATCCTCTGCAATACGAAGCTGATGAAAACCGGTAGCCAAGTCCAATTGTGAAAAGACTCTAGCACCACAAAGCTGATCAAATAGATCATCAATCCGAGGTAGAGGATAATTATTTTTGATCGTGAGATCATTAAGCTTACGATAGTCAACGCAAAGCCTAAGAGTACCATCGGATTTCTTCACAAAAATAGCTGAAGCTCCCCAAGGCGAGGAACTAGAGCGAATAAATTGCTTCATCTCTAATTCGGATAATTGTTTACGCATCTCCTCATTTTCTTTATTGGACAAACGATGAGGACGAGTGACAGGTTGAGCTCCAGGAATGAGATTAATTCTGAACTCAATTGCCGCTTAGGTGGTAATCCTAAAACGGGCTCAAATATGTCGGAAAATTCACGAACAACGTGAATAAGAGAAATAATATCTTCCTCATCATCATTATCGTCATCACGAGGATTTAAAGAATATAAAGATGCAACCAAGCTGGAATCCGAATCTTTAAGATCAATAGAAATCTGATTAATAGATTGAGGATGTCGAAGATGAATAGTCCACTCAGGACATAGGATATGAGCTTCATAATGGTTAAGCCAATCCATTCCCAAAATTATTCCAAAGCCTAAATAACGCATGACATGCAAATCGGCTAGAAAAGGAAAATCACACAAAATAATCTCGACATCTTTACACAATAAACTGATTGTTGCGGATCCACCTACCGGATTCGCAATTCTCAAAGAAGTCATTAAACACAAAACATCCAAAGAAAAAGTATCAACAAGTTCTTTTGATATAAAAGAATGGGATGCACCCGTATCAAAAAGAACACGAATAGGATGATCACGAAATAAAATAATTCTATCCAGAATAGAATGAGAAATACCTTGGCCACGAGATGTGTTGCCAGGGGCTTGAGCAACATTCAACTTTCCCTCCTTCTTGCCCTGAAGCTTGGGACAAGAAGATATAACATGACCGGGAACTTTGCAGTAGCGACAAGAGAGAGACTTTGGGCACTTGTTCGCGTAATGGTCCTTCGAACCACAATTATAGCATTCCCCACGACCAAAGAAAGAAGTCTTTGCCATTGGGGTTGCTTGCTTCCCTTTCTTATTGGGATAAGGGCCTTTGAATTTACTGGGCCTTTTCTTGTTGTTGTTGAAGTTTGGTTTGGAACCCACCACTTCAACATCATTCTCCCTATCCGCCTCTTCAAGACGAAGAGCGATATCAACGAGTTGATCGAAAGAAACTTCTAATTTTAGAAGTAATGGCTTCTTGAGATTTTTATTTAAGCCATAAACAAATCTCTGATTCTTCTTCAGAGGGGTGTTGATGTATTCAACCCCATATTTGGAAAGTGATTCAAAAGAAGCAACGTAGTCCGTCACGGAAGAATCGCCTTGAACAAGGTCAATGAAACGACGAGCCATCGTCATTTTGTCAGCTTCTGGTACAAATTTCAACTCGAAGCGCTCTCAGAATTTCTCCCAAGTGAGATCCGCTTCATTAATCTCAGAAATAAGAAGTTCGTACCAGTCCAATGCTCTTTCTCAGAGCATACTAGAGGCCACCTGAACTCGGTGAAGATCAACAAGATTCATGCGAGAAAAGATTCGATCACATGACCTTAGCCAAGCCTGTACTTCAATAATAGTTTCGGAACCTTTGAATGATTCCCCACCCAAATTAGTGTAATCGCTACACAAGCGTGCAAATCCCGACTTTGGGTGAGTGGGTTCCGGGTTAGCTCCAGCTGCTTGAACATTTGTCACTAAATCAAGAAGCTGTTGAGCAGTCATAAAAACTCCATCCTGGGGTAGAGTGCTAGATGGCACGGCTCTGGGGCGGCCTGGTCTAGACATTTCTCTTCCTTTTGAAAGAAAGAAGAAGAAGAAAAAGGTTATTCACCAAATTGAATATCAAGCAATCTTGATAGATAAACAAGGAATCATAAAAGAAAATAGGATTGAATGGTACGAAGACCCGAATAAAATCCTAAAGCACAACTCCTAAGAAAGACTTAGGACATGACCCTTGCTAGATTATTCTACATTGCTCCGAAGTTTGGCTTTGATACCAAGCTGTGACGCCCCACCTCTATCCCCACGCTAGCCAAGAACACTACGGTGAATGCTGTCAACTAGCACGGAGAATAAGGCTGTTGAGGAACGACCATCCGTGTAATTTCTTTGCGCGAGCACCGATATGTCAGATGGTATAACATGCAATTCTATTTCAAGAGGAAATCCGACATACCGATACAAACTCAAAGCTACTACACGGTGGCTATATAAATCCTTCGGAAACAAATATAGAAATAAACATAACATAAATCAGTCACAGACAATTCATATCACAAACGCGGAAATAGATATGAATATTACACTAGAAAGTGTACATCAGAGTAGTGGTCTAAAAAGATCCACAATATCACAAAAGAATAGTTACACGAACTACACAAAAGAATAAGTATACATTAAGGAGTCTATATCTCAAATGTATACAACAAAATAACTACTAATCTAAGTAGTTAACCCAAAAGTCAAGGAGTTAATCCCGGATGAGAAGTCAAGCAGAAGCACCTGTAACATCTCGGTCTGACCCGAGTATTATTTGATAAGAAAATAATAAACGGATCAGTCTAACTATAAATATCAGATGAAACGATATAGAATAAGAGATATGACTAAACACATAATAATCACAATGCCAAGCTGTGATATATATATATATATATATATATATATAAATAGTTGAAAATCATCAAGAGATTTATCAATGTCACCAAATCTACACAAGAATCAAAGAAACGTCATACTCTTTATTTCGTTCACCAAACCATAAATATTGACGGTAATATCAATGTCAATCACAAAAGTCAATGACACACAAATTCTAGAATTCAACACACGAAATCCAGAAATCACAAAAGTCAGTGACACACAAATTCACCAATGCACAAATATTGATAAAGCTTATCAATGGAAATCACGAAAATTGGTGGAACACAAATTCTAGAAATCATCTCAAGAAATCCAGAAATCACAAAGGGAGGGAGGCCTATCACAAACGGGAGCATAAAGCTCACCAACACGTGTATCACAAACGGAATGCTAATTCCATGGTTGCTAACCATCACAAATTGAGCCGAAGCTCCACAAACGGCCCGAAGGCCATGGGTTGCTACCCCATCACAAATTGAGTCGAAACTCCACAAAACGGGGTTTAGTCTCCCTCGCAGACAAAGAGACATCGCACATTGCTAGTCTAAATCACAAAGTTGATCGTCATGATCAACGAGAAGTGTCAATTACACTAAGCTAGTAAATATATGAGTTTAGCTTCATGTCCCATAACCACTTACTTAACTTAAATATTTACGAACAAACTGCAGATCTCCACTAGAAAATTGTCACAAGAGTTTCAATCGAATAAGTCCAATAATTAACCGACAAAGTGAACGCGAGCGTTTCATACCACTCGTTTTACTAAGTCGTTTAATTAGATTTCTCATACGAGTGAGGTAAAGGTTTATATATACTAATAGATTGGAAAACGGTTTTGTAAACGAATTTGGTATTAAAATAGTATGGAAATCGTTTGAGGAAAGAGTTTTGATATTTACTACTAGTATAGAAAACCTTTATATTTTTAAAGTGACAAACACAAAGAAGATTGTAGGAACAATCAATCACTAAAATTCACATGCGAAGATGTGAATAAAAATCCAACGAAACTGATAAAGAATCAATCAAAATGGGTATTCAAAAATCCCTAAAAAGGAGTCATCAAAGTCATAACAAATGATAACAACACATAGGAAACAACATGAATCGATTTAAGTTGGAAATTCAATCCAAAAAGGCAAATTGGACTAAAACAGCAGGTTCAGTCGACTGAACAGAGTTTTTAGTCGACTGACCCTGTACCTGGAAATTTTCCAGGTTCAGGAAACTTTCTGTTTCCATGTTCAGTCGACTGAATCATGCCTGGAAACTCTCGGGTTCCAGGTTCAGTCGACTGAACAGAAGATTCAGTCGACTGAATCATGCCTGGGCTGTTTTTCAGCCTTATTCAAATGAAGAGCAAACTCTTCCAAAATGCAACCGGACGAACATTGGCTCTAAGGGTTTATGCCAATCGGCAACCCGTCCCTATATGCTCCTCGGTGCATCACCAAAAGCATGATCAAACATCCATAAAAGGATTTACACACAAATTTGACTTAAAAAGCCAAAAATTGGAATATTCACAAAACCAATCCTAATCAAGAGAAAATTCTCATGAAGAAGTGTTAGGGATTCAAACCTAACAACCAAAGTTAATTATAGTCATAGATGTGAGATAAAAATCTCACCTTTTCTCAAAATCAAACAAGAAGAAGCTTGAAAGCAAATGGAGAATCAACCTCTCTTCAACACAACCCAAATGAGCTTGAATCTATGCTCAAAAACAAGAACATTCCCAAAATTAGGTTTAGGAATTTCTGAAATTGGTAAGAGAATAAGTTGGAGAAGAAGAAGAGAAGCTTACCAATGGGTTCTTCTTGAGTTTGGAGCTTGGAATTTGATTTGCAAGAGAAACTAGGGTTTTGGAGTTTTTAACTTCCAGTCTCTCCCACCATTAATGTTATAAAAACTGAAAAGAGAAGAGAATGAGGTTGAGTGGGGGAGAGTGGCTCAGATTTGAGCATAAGTTAACATAGGGCTGAGCCCAAAAACCAAACCAAAAGTGAAAAGTAGCAAAAATCAACTTTCTTCAAACATACCGAAGCTTATACTCAAAAAGGTCGCAAACGGCATTTTAAACTCAATGGGAGTGGTCCCGAGTCCTAATTCGACCGTATGCAAAAAGTAGCTTTTCGGACTAAAATCCGACTAACGCTAAAATATTTAAATAAAATATTTAAATATAAAATCGATAAATATGCGGGTTGTTACAATTAATTAAAGAGTTAATTAATTAAATAAGATTTAATTAATGAAATATTATACATTAGATTATCATATAAGTAATATGAAATATAAAAGTTTTTTAACAACAAAACTTATATGATATGAATATAAAAACTAAAAGTGGAACTTTAAGAAACCCAAATAAACTTAAGGAATAAACACATACGTAAATGTATGTATACTGTGATTTTTGATGTGTTTGGCACTTGAATCACGAGGATATTTCATAAGAAATACATTACTCCATAAGTCAATATCACTTAATATATTATATTGAAGATTATGAATTTCAATATAAAGTTGTCCTCTATCGTATATATCTTAATAAATTACTTGCATAATCTTAGTTGTTGAGAAAACTCAAGCTGGGGATGTTATGTGTAGTATTATTATATATTGAACAAATGAGGCAAGATAACTATATGTATTTGTTGAGCAAACTCAAGGTACATGTACTATACTTAGGCCATCACGATATGGTAGGTACAAGCGAATAATTTATTTCGATTTGTTGATTAAACTCAAGGTCGAAATAAGATTAGGACAAAGAAAAATGAGTTAGGATTTATATGTGATACAACCGATAAGAAGTTATCCATCATTTGGGACTATGATTTTTTGAGCAAACTCAAGGTCAGAATACCAAGACAGACGAGTCCTAACACCCACTAGTGAAGTCGAAAGACTTCTGTGTTTCATCTTAGGGTTTGAAGAAATATAAAAGACTAGTGGGAGCCTTATTAGAAAAATGAAATGGTAACATTTAACTTCTCTAATATTGTAAAAACATATACTAAATAATATTATAATCATCTACAATGATAAATTTGTGCATTTAATATGATTGGTAAAATGTTTGTCAATTAATATTTGCAAATGAACTAAATTGAAAGTTGAAAAATGGAAATATAATACCCACTATTAAATTCCTGTTGCATGTTAACGTTTCAATACCCATGCAAGTGCCTGATTTTACAACTACTGGATACATTCTTTGTTTAATCACTTATGCGTTTATTTGGTCAAGACCATATATTGCATTCTATGAGTTTCGAACTCTAAATGTAATAAAAGACTAAGGATATTTAATCCACATACAATTGCATATAAATGTTATATGGTGAATGGTCAAAGTTTGTAATGTACAATATTTCGATGAAATTAATTCATCCGAAAAATTGAATAAACCTTAATGCAGTATCGAGTATTCAATCTAATTGATTACAAAAGAGATCATATTGTGTTAATATAACACAAGACCAAAAACTACAAGAGAGGTATAAGAACTTGATTGCTGAAATGTCATTTTGATTGGTTTACATAAAGTGTAACATATTTGATGTCCTTATATGTTTAGGATAATCAAATGTGCTTTTGTAAAGAGTTTGTTATGATATTGTAGTAAGGTTTTCTTTTGAATAGTTTGACCATTTGAAAGGAAAACAAATGTAAAAGAATAGATGTAATTTGAGGTACAACTGGATTAAGAGAATGAATACTCACTACTACTTCATGGAGAAACATTGGAAATATGAATTGTATTAAATAATTGATACTTAATATTGGAATAAGAAATATGATTTCTATTCTGAAATTTATTTTCGTACAAAAATTATTTTCTATGAGATTTATTTCTTTGAGCTCAAGATATTTGATAAAAGAACTCTCAACTGCAATTGCAGTGTATGAAATAAACAAATTGTATTAAGTGAATGATAGATCTCCAAACATAATGCACTATTATAGTGATGGCGGAAATAGTGGGAGCATACCATATAACACTATTTAATTGCATCATAGTACGAAAATTGTTTTCGTAAAACTTACCAAACATTATTTACGAAATACTGATTATTTTCCGGTATCGACTGAAAAAAATAGAAATAGCTATATTTCAATATGAATATTATGAATATTCTTTATGAAATAAAACTATAATTTGGTAACGTTTTTATAACAAAAGTGATGCATTGGAAAATACAAAAGCATCTAATATTACTTATGGTTGTTTTATAATTGTAGTCTAAGCCGTAGTTTTGAGAAATAATTTTATTGTATGATTTTGAATAATATGATACTTGTTAATTATATCCCAAACAATAAAGGGCTATGCACCCATTTAGTGGGAGTATCATAAGCGTTAATGAACTCTTCAGATTGATACATAGAGATGTATGTAATCATAATTATATAAATACCAAAATGGTTCCTTGTACTTCGTCATATTCACCGATGAGTTATCATCGACATAGACATGTGTATTTGATACATATGTAGCATGTCTATGGTAAACTCATAGAGTACAAAACAGAAGTAGATAAAATAACATGCAATAGAAATGTTTCGATTTGATCGAATGAATGAGCATATTGAAAAAGGGTCCAATGTACCTAAAAATGAATAAAGATTCAATCTCAAAAGTTGCTTTTCCATGTGATGCATAATGGTGCATCGATAAGAGGTAATCAAACTTTGTTGATCAATGTGCGATTAATTGTGAGTGAAGTTGAGTTAGTTTCTTTCTATAAGGTTATGTACTTAAGAGTTATACACAAGGTTAATATTATTTCATTTAAATAACGGCTTATAAAATCACACAAGATAATGGTTTATAAGAAACTCCAACACATCCTAGACCAAGAAGTTAGCAAGTTGTACGAGTCGAAAGATTGTACGTAATAATTGTTCATGAAGGATCTTTTATGAATCTTCCCAAAAGGATTTTGAAAAGACTGTCATTGGATGACATATTTATGTTTGAAACATAACTTTTGTAAACTAAAACCAAATTAGTTTTATGAATAAGGAAATTCATAAAACATTTATGAATACCTATTCTATTGTGCTAAGAAACATTTCAAGAAATACCAACTTCATTGTGAAGGAATTTCCTTGAGAAATTATTGGCAGTAAAAAGGATTTGGATACGATCTAAAGATAGAACTGATGAGATGAAACAAAATTGACTAACCTAAACTAACAAATTGCATTAGAATGTCTAATAAGTATTCTCGCTCATTGAAGAGAAACTATGAGTTTTGTCAATGTCGAAAATATATAATCCTCAATTGTTTAATTAAACCACTAAGAGTGTTGACTCTATCATATGGTATGATGCGCAAGTCTGAAAGAATTCCAAGCATGCTATCAAAATATGATTTTGGTAGTCGTAACCTGAGGGATATGATCCATCGTTCGTGATTATGTCTTTATGAGAAAGTCTAATGCAGTTGGAATTAAATGAGCAACGTTGATGAGAATAATATCGCAAATTTCAATTTGTTGAAATTAGCATTATAGATTCTGTATTCAACGTGCTCATGTTAATTCAGATTTACTCACAAAATTACTGTCACGACCCGCCCATCTCGACCCTCGAAAATCGACACAATATACGCCACAGTATAATATGTCGACGATCGAGTGCCGGAAAAGATAGATTGTTGAGGAAAAAGAAAGAAGATAGAAGAAAGAAGGAACTAAACAATAATAGAATCTCACAATCGCAGCGGAACAAAATATAATACATAATATCAGATCATTACACAAAATGAAAACTATATCTTTTTTATACAATATACCATCAGAGTATCACAAACAAACAACAATTATGTAACGACCCGGAATTTTGGTCATTAGATTTTGAACATTTAATTCATTTTAAATGTTGAATATGGATTATAATTTGATTTTGAAATAAAAAGATTTTGGTTAAATTAATAAAATTAGTTAAAATCCCGAATATGGCAATTCAATTGGATTTGGATAATAATAATTAAATATTTGGGATTAGGATAATTTGTGAATCTGGATGTAAATAGATATGAAAATGGTTTCTAAGATTATTTTAAATCTAGTTTGATTTGAATTTCATTGTTGGACTTTTGGATGGATCAAAAATCGATAAGCTAAATTTGGAATTTTATATTAATTAAAAATGGAATTTAATATAATAATGCAAATAATTGGATTTTGATTTAAAACGAATTAGATTGGTTTCTAATGTGATTATAAATTCTATATGATTTATAATAGAGTTAGTAAAGTTTTAAAAATAAAATTGTAAGTGATTTCGACGACTTTGAAAATCGTTCGGATTAATCGACGAGTTAAAATAGCCTCTCAGGGTACAGTCTGGGAATTCGACGAAACTAGTTCCATTGGATCTGTAATAGTTAATTATTATCGGATTTCAAATTTCGTAGTATTTGGAGTTACCGTTTGTTCGTACGGGTAAGAAACGCATTGAAATTAAAATCGATAATTTAATATTTTAAATCGATTAAAAAGCTAACTTCCATATACGATCAAATTAGCTTCCAAAACACGTTGCATTGTGTTCGAAAGGCGGGTAAAACCTTATAATCACCTCGCGGCATGTGTTATTTGGAGTTCGTTTGTAAATGTTTGTTAAAAGTAGAATTTAATATTAAATTAATATGTATGTACATATATTATAACGACCCCGACTCGACCTTCGAAAATCAGCACCGAATACGACACTTGCATTCAAATGACGCAGATCCAAATGTTGAATCTGGTTCGTCGGAGCTTATAACACATTAAGTACAACACAGGGAAAGAAATGAAATAATACATTTGATATGCAGCATTTGGTACAATAATCAGATACAATGATGATACAATGGAATGATACAATAGATATCAATACTATAAGAGACACAAGAAATAGCAGCGGAAAGATAATGTCTTCAATGCCAAACTCCAAAACTCCATCTTCAATCCAAAGCCAGCTCGGACCCACATCTCGTTTTACCAAGATAAGCAAGGTCGGCCGTCCGAGACTGAAGAAGACCCCAAAGACTGAAAACTACCAATCCAAAGACTTCGAAGGCTATCGAATCTACACTTATTACAAGATTATTTGAAAACCCAACTCTAGACTACCCGTGTGGAAAATAGTGGGCACCCAGAGTTTAGGAAAGGAACAATAAACTCTAGGTCAGTCGTGAGACTGGTGTGAGTAAACAAAACAGTTTTACCTTTAAAAAAACAAAGAATTTAGATTGAAATCCGCAATGCTTTTTTGAAAATGAAACTACCATAAGGCCTCCCGCCACACACACAATGCAAATGCAGAATTTGAGGAGATTTCTCCTTATGATAGTCAAACATGCTTAATACGAGAAAACCATTTTGATATTATTATTATTAGTGCATAGTGGAAAAACATTTCGAAAGTATAATATAAATCCTAGCCAACATAGGTACCATTATACTATGCCTACTATAGCTGCCATGTTAAATGGTAGGTCCTACAACTAAAATCGTAAAAGGCGCGTATTGGATGAATGGATTTCCAACAAATGGTCAGGCTAAGGAACTTCCTATTGCCACATGGGAACGCCTCTGGCGGGACGCCCCGAGAACCTACCCGGCTCTCTGCTAACACAATGTCGGCTACCCCCTTCCCAGGGAATTAAACCTAAGATATGCCACCCCCGGTCCTTTGGGACCTTTATCCGAGGGCCCTCCAACAACATCACACAGTAATAAATATACTACAGTGTCCACATGAATAAGTATCTGGGCTCCATATCACCCTTTTCCAGAAGGAATGGTCATACCCTAGGGGAGCTACCCCTGAAAACTTGCCGCATTTTTCCTGTTTCGACCATTACCGGTTTGTGAGGCTCGATGAGGTCTCGTCCACAAAGCTATGCTTTTTCAAAAAGCTACGCTTTTTCACAAAGCCATGCTTTCATCAACAAATGATCATCAACATACAACAACACTTAGCGTGCCACACTACCGAATTGGGAGTATATCGCTGATAACCTTCAATTACATAACCTTTGAGCTCTTACGTCTCAGAGAAGGGTGTTAAGCTAAGAGAATAAATTCTCCGCCACCAACAGATATGTATTTAAAAGAAATCGGCTTTACATCTTAAAGTGTAGTGCCAGACACACAACCATACAAGTCTGTTCCGGTTTCAAACAGGGCCGAAGGCACTTCCGAAGAAGCCCTTGCAAATCCGGGTATTCACAATCCCGATCGGACTTCCCATCACTTAGGGAATCTCTATACCATAGCTACTCAATGTAGAGAAAATCGATAGGTCATCCTATCGTTCTCGTAAATACCCGGTCTTCACCACCAGTCTTCAAATGCAATCCATAATGACGTATCATTATCCGGAATGGGTTATGTGACACAAGGTCCTCTCCCGGCTAAACCGAATGATGAGTGCAATATTTAAAAACATATGGATATGATATTTTCAGTTAAGTCACAACTTATTATCCAAAACTTTCCTTTAAATGGTTTAAATCAAATTACCATTTCAAATCTTTAAACAAAAGATTTATTTCACAAAGTTTACCGAGTTCCACAAAGATCTATTTACTGATTTCAAACAATTTCCATTTTAATTGGATTAACTCATTTAATCTTTCAATAAAAGATTTAACTCATAGCTTGCAAAACCCGTTCCCAAATATTTATTCATAACTTGGAAAACCATTTCAATCCAAACTTGAAATTCCTTTTATACAAATTGGAAAATCGATTCTTATATGAAAGCCTTTATCATTTGAAAACAAACAGTTATCATTGTGGAAAAAATCGATTTCAGTTATACAAGTTGAAATCCTTGGGTTAAATTTAAATTTCCAAAACAACACTTCCAAAACGGTTTAAAACCCATATAAGCTTGTATAACCTTTTTACATCTTAAATTCTCAAAGTAGAATTCAATTTCAAAGTTTGAATTCGAATTCAAATCAGATTACAAAACTAAATTAAGTTATTCGAAAAAATAACTTTTATCTTTGAAATTCTTTTTCAAAAGATTTTCACTTTAAATCGATCCATTTCCAAAACCATTTAGATTTAAAAATTAAATCTTAAAAATTATTTCAAAAATCAGTGACTTAACCGATTTCAACGTGCAATCCATATTTGTGTGTGTGTAGTGTAGTCCAGGGGTTTTTACACAATAGTGCACAACATCAATCATCACAGACTCAATCATATAAATATTGATAAGCGGTATAACCCATAACGCTTATTTTCGTCCACAGATCCATAGATAAGATAAATTTATCAATCACAAAGATTCATCATTATGATTCGATGTGGGTTTCGGATAACCAACTGGAATCCGACTCCCTGTCGCATCGAAATTCAAATGCTGTTTTAGGGCAAAAAAGGGTTTTCACATACATATAGGGACAAATCACAAATCATAGCTCATCACAGTGTCGCAACAGAAATGTCAATCCAGTACAGAATATTTGGTGATGGTCAATCATCTTTGATTTAGGTGATGGGATTAAAGTGAATTAACCGTATAATTATCTTTATTAATTATTTTAAATCAATGTTTAATTTTTACTTAATTATGAATTAATTCAATTGGCTTAATTAATTAATTGTTCTTTAATTTATTATTTTATTTTACAAATTCTTAATTGTTAACTAATTAAGTTTAATTATCTTTGTTAATTGACTATTCTTTAATTGATTAACTATTAATTATAAAATCATTACATAAACATTAATTGTTAATCATTATTTCTTCATATAAGAGAATCGGGTTAACAGTTAACACTTGATATTTTGATTTACTTTTAGAATTTTTTATTAAGTTAAACCTTTAAAACAACTTTTATTTAAAAGAAAATATAAAATTTAAAAATATTCTTGGACTCCATAAATCTCAAATAATTATTTTCAATACCATTTTCCTAATATTCCATCTGCAATTATCTTTAATTCATTCGTAAAAAATTATTAAATTTTGTGTTTCAAAAATTTAGTTAAAACTGGAATTTACTATTTTTTTGTCTAACCCGAGGCTTCCTTCGAGTTTCACCCCGAGCCAAACATCCCCTGCTTCGAGTT
Organism: Allium cepa; assembly: GCA_030765085.1. NCBI lineage: Eukaryota > Viridiplantae > Streptophyta > Magnoliopsida > Asparagales > Amaryllidaceae > Allium > Allium cepa. The sequence goes on along the minus strand of CM060935.1, from coordinate 1,054,874,017 downwards.
CTAGCCCAAATTAACCCGTGTAAAAAAAATTCACAAAAAATATGTTTAAGTTTAAAAGGTGACCCAATACAACGCTAAATTAACACGAGCTCATCTTCGAGTTTCTATGAAGATTCACCCGAGTAGTACTTCGAGTTCCCCTTCTTCTCCCCCAACATGAAAGAAACTGATACACCACGTATCACATATACGTCCACAACAAATGGACGACGTTCTGGTCATTGACTCCACCTCCGACAAGACGACGTCAACCCATTCAAGCCCCCAAGCTTCTAGAAACCTAGCATTTATCACGAAATCGAAAATTTGGCCTATGGGTTTGATCGTTTAGATCATCTGATTTTGACGAGAATGCACTTTTCTGATCAACCCTGAATTCTCAATGACAAGTTAATGAAAAATTTTGATTTTTGTTTCTAAAATCATCATTTTTACAGGGGATTCACATAGTGTTGTTGAACTTTAAATTCATGATAATCAAAATTTTGCCAAAAGTTAAGTGATGCCAGCATTTCATACTTTCCACAAAAACTATATAACCTTTGCTTATTATTTTCTTTTTATTTATTGGAACATATTACAGTTTTTTTTAAGCAAACTTCAACTTTGGGTTACAATCCATCTCAGAAAAAATGAGGGAGGGAGAGGGATTTGAATTTGATTCTGATATGGTTTACTCTTGTAAACAGAAAGCTATATGTAACTGTGTTTCACAGTTTCCATCAAATAAGAAAATCACTAACTTGCTTTGATTTATTACTGAAATGTGGTACAGGGTTAAACAACATTTCTTTTTATTTCTTTAAATTTTTTACTAACATTTCAGAAACAAATAGGGGAGAGAGAGATTTGGGTTCTAATATGGTTTACTTTGTAAACCAGAAAATTAAATGTAACTCAGTTTCCAGTAAAAAAAACAATAACACATAGCTTTACTTTGATTAATTACTGAAAATACATAGCATGTCCAAAACCATAGGTTATCATTCATAATCTAGCATGGTTTACACTGTAACCCAGAGTGTTACAGGAAACAGAAGAACAGAAAACAAATTTTCAGGCAAAGAAAAACTCAAGCATAGCAATGCATTCACAAGCAAAAGCTATTCACATTCATGAAGGAATTTACACACAAATAATTGAATAAAGCATGGAGTTTACTCACATTATTTTCCAAAAGATAGAAGTGTCTTCCTGAGAGTTTTTAAAAGAAAATGAAGCATGCAACTACTTTTTTTCTTTCCTTCTTCTTTAATTCTTTTATGTTTAGATCTGCAAATCATAGTTACAAATGTTTTTTTACTTCTTGTTGTATTCACTTATTCAATTCATCGATGACAATATTTTTTTATTACTTACAGTTGAATGTATATAACATAGAAGCCTCTTTATTTTTCTGCAGCTTGAAAACCAGAGGTAAATCAATCTTGGATCTTATTTTCCTGCAATTGATTGAATGTTGTTGTATTACATTCTTTCTTCATTAGAGATTTAAATTTCAAGTTCAAATTTCAAAAGAAAGTTACTTGCCTTTTCAATTATTTCCAGAAAAAAAACTCTATAATGCTTTTTTTTGGCAAACCTGAAGCTTCATTGTTTCAAGACAAGTCTGCAGTTTTGATTTAAATTTGTTGTTAAAATATGACTTCAAAATCATAATTTTATTAACTATAAAGTTTAAAGAAAACTACCTAAGAGATGAATGCATCACTACAGTTTTGAAGCTTTAGAAAAGACTTCAGATTTTAGTTTGAATGAAGAAGAAAATAGGCAGTTTTCTTTCTGAACTGTCTTTTCTTGCTTGAGTGTTGGAGTTTAGGGATTGCAAAATCTTTTGGTTACTCAACTTTTCAAAGATTGGGAGATTTTAAAAGTTTGAATTGGAAGTTGAAAGGTTTCTGAATTTTTATTTAATTATTTTATCTAAGCAATGATGCCTTCATGCCATTTGTAAAGAGAGAATCATATGCTTTAGATTTGTTGATTACCCTATTCCTTCTCACATGTGCATGTATGTTCAGCCCCTTTGATTTTTGTACAAAGCAAAAGAAATTTTTAATCTTTAATTTTTATATTACATATATTTTATAAATAAAGGTATCCCTAATTTATTTGTATATGTATACATACATGTACAATGTTGAAAGAATTTAACTAATATATATATATATATATTACATCTTAATTATTTTAACTACTACTTACTTTTAAAAACATTTATTTTTAAATTTAAACTCAAACCTCAATTTTTACTTGAAATATAAACTCTCATGTCCATTTACATATCCTTGAATAAATTTAAATTAAATCTCAATGTGTATTCAATTTTACTAATATATGTAAAGTACATATGTGTATAAAATTTAAATTCTAATGACTTTCTAAAACATTCATTACTTCAGTATTTTAAACTCAAAATAAGATTGGAATCTATTTATATATTATTATCACTTATTTTCATTTGTTTAGGACTTTTCTTTCAATTTATTCACAAATTAAAATCCCAAGTGTTAAAATATATTATCTATTTTAATTGAAAATTTTGGGATGTTACTTTTTATCTATGAGATTTTAAATATACAAATCCAAAATCTCAATTAATTTTTTTAAAATCAATACCCAAATAAACAAATATCCTATTTAACTTGAAAAATTCAAAATAATTTGCAATTTTATTCAAAAATTTATTTTTATTATCAAATTTATTTTTAATTAAAAATCGGGATCGTTACAGATTTCCCCCTTAAAAAAATTTCGTCCTTGAAATTTGCAAGGAAGACGACAAAGAATAGATGGTAGATAGAGAAATATCTTTCCTAATCAAACTAGATATCAATTTGTATTTGGCTTGCCAAATCAGAATACCAACAATATGAGTACAAACTCATACAATTATTTCACAACATACTCGGGTCTGTGAATATGCAAGGGCATTGATTAGTTCGAGGGATAACTAATCGTTCGTAGAATATACCCGATCCCAGAGAATAGATAGATAGATTCAATCTTCTACAATTTCTCAAACACTAGATATGGATTCCAACTTAGGTCGGAATATCCCAAAGTATACATCAACTTGTCCCTCTTCGGACTTCAATCAACACAAGGAATTACGATAGAATTTCAAATTTGGTTTTAATCGAAATTGTTTTATCGATAAAAATTATTTAACTTTATATTTTAGTTAACCAATTTAACAAATTTTAATTTCGCTAGGGTTAAGAACGAAAAGCTGATAGAAATTTGACCAAGAGAATACGAAATAGAGACTTATCTACACGATTCGTAGGGCCACCATCACACCGAAGCTTCTTCCTCGAGCTGCTATGAAGCAATCAAAGAAATTGGAAAGACGAATCAAAGGAGATTGATGAAGAAAGATATTTCCATTATTGTAGGGCATTGACCATTTATACTGGTATTTCCCTGTCCCCTATCTCGTTACCTTCTTGCACTCATGCTTACTATCAGTGAATAGTAAGAGAATTTACTGAGGCATTCGAACGGATATCTTAGGGATTACTCATTCTAGGGTATACTTCACCCTACTCTAACGAGTCACTTAACGTGTTATACTCCTGAGCTAAAGTTTTAACCCTCAGCTCTTATACCAATTATAACGACCCTGACCCGACCTTCGAAAATCGGCACCGAATACGACACTCGCATTCAAATGCCGCAGATCCAAACGTTGAATCTGGTTCACCGCAGCTCATAACACATTAAGTACAACACATCGGAAGAAAGAAAATAATACATTTGATATATAGCATTTGATACAATAATTAGATACAATGATGATATAATGGAATGATACAATAGATATCAATACTATCAGAGATACAAGAAATAGTAGCGGAAAGATAATGTCTTCAATGCCAAACTCCAAAACTCCATCTTCAATCCAAAGCCAGCTCGAACCCACATCTCGTTTTACCAAGATAAGCAAGGTCGGTCGTCCGAGATTGAAGAAGACCCCAAAGACTGAAAACTACCAATCCAAAGACTTCGAAGGCTATCGTATCTACACCTATTAGTTGATTATCTGAAAACCCAACTCTAGACTGCCCATATGGAAAATAGTGTACACCTAGAGTTTAGGAAAGGAACAATAAACTCTAGGTCAGTCGTGGGACTGGTGTGAGTAAACAAAACAGTTTTACCTTTAAACAAACAAAGAATTTAGATTGAAATCCGCAATGCTTTTTTGAAAATGAAACTACCATAAGGCCTCCCGCCACACACACAATGCAAATGCAGAATTGGAGGAGATTTCTCATTATGATAGTCAAACATGAGAAAACAATTTTGATATTATTATTATTAGTGCATAGTGGAAAGACATTTCGAAAGTATAATATAAATCCTAGCCAGCATAGGTACCATTATACTATGCCTACTATATATGCGATGTTAAATGACAGGTTCTACAACTAAAACCGTAAAAGGCGCGTATTGGATGAATGGATTTCCAAATGGTCAGGCTAAGGAACTTCCTATTGCCACATGGGAACGCCTCTGGCGGAACGCCCCAAGAACCAACCCGGCTCTCTGCTAACACAAGGCCGGCTACCCCCTTCCTGGGGAATAAAACCTAAGATATGCCACCCCCGGTCCTTTGGGACCTTTATCCGAGGGCCCTCCAACAACATCACACAGTTATAAATATACTACAGTGTCCACATAAGTAAGTATCTGGGCTCCATACCATGATATCACCCTTTTCCAAAAGGAATGGTCATATCCTAGGGAAGCTACCCCTGAAACCTTGCCGCATTTTTCCTGTTTCGACCACTACCGGTTTGTGAGGCTCGATGAGGTCTCGTCCATAAAACTACGCTTTTTCACAAAGCCATGCTTTCATCAACAAATGATCATCAATATACAGCAGCACTTAGCGTGCCACACTACCAAATTGGGAGTATATCGCTGATAACCTTCAACTACATAACCTCTGAGCTCGTACGTCTCAGAGAAGGGTGTTAAGCTAAGAGAATAAATTCTCCGCCACCAACAGATATGTATGTGAAAGAAATCGGCTTTACATCTCAAAGTGCAGTGTCAGACACACAACCATACAAGTCTGTTCCGGGTTCGAACAGAACCAAAGACACTTCCGAAGAAGCCCTTGCAAATCCGGGTATTCACAATCCCGATCGGACTTCCCATCACTTAGGGAATCTCTATACCGTAGCTACTCAGTGAAGAGACAACCGATAGGTCATTCTATTGTTCTCGCAAATACCCGATCTTCACCATCGGTCATCAAATGCTATCCATAACGACGTATCATTATTCGGAATGGGTTAAATGACACAAGGTCCTCTCCCAGCTAAACCGAATAATGAGCGCAATATTTAAAACCATATGGATATGGGATTTTCAGTTAAGTCACAAATTATTATCCAAAACATTCCTTTAAATGGTTTAAACCAAATTACCATTTCAAATCTTTAAACAAAAGATTTATTTCACAAAGTTTACCCAGTTCCACAAAGATCTATTTACTGATTTCAAACAATTTCCATTTTAATTGGATTAACTCACTTAATCTTTAAATAAAAGATTTAACTCATAGCTTACAAAACCCGTTCCCAAATATTTATTCATAACTTGGAAAACCGTTTCAATCCAAACTTGAAATTCCATTTATACAAATTGGAAAATCAACTCTTATGTGAAAGCCTTTATCATTTGAAATCAAACAGTTGTCATTGTGGAAAAAATCGATTTCAGTTATACAAGTTAAAATCCTTGGGTTAAATTTAAATTTCCAAAACAACACTTCCAAAATGGTTTAAAACCCATATAAGCTTGTATAATCTTTTTACATCTTAAATTGTCAAAATAGAATTCAATTTCAAATTTTGAATTCGAATTCAAATCAGATTTCAAAACTAAATTAAGTTATTCAAAAAAAAATAACCTTTATCTTTGAAATTCTTTTTCAAAAGCTTTTCACTTTAAATCGATCCATTTCCAAAACCATTTAGATTCAAAAATTAAATCTTAAAAATTATTTCAAAAATCTGTGACTTAACCGATTTCCACGTGCAATCCATATTTGTGTGTGTATAGTGTAGTCCAGGGGGTTTTACACAATAGTGTACAACATCAATCATCACAGACTCAATCATATAAATATTGGTAAGCGGTATAACCCATAACGCTTATCTTCGTCCACAGATTCATAAATAAGATAAATTTATCAATCACAAAGATTCATCATTATGATTCGATGTGGGTTTCGGATAACCAACTGGAATTCGACTCCCTGTCGCATCGAAATTCAAATGCTGTTTTACGGGCAAAAAATGGTTTTCACATACATATAGGGACAAATCACAAATCATAGCTCATCACAAAACAATCACAGTGTCACAACAGAAATGTCAATCCAGTACAGAATATTTGGTGATGGTCAATCATCTTTGATTTAGGTGATGGGATTAAAGTGAATTAACCGCATAATTATCTTTATTAATTATTTTAAATCAATGTTTAATTTTTTACTTAATTATGAATTAATTTAATTGGCTTAATTAATTAATTGTTCTTAATTTATTATTTTAATTTACAAATTCTTAATAATTAATTAAGTTTAATTATCTTTGTTAATTGACTATTCTTTAATTGATTAACTATTAATTATAAAATCATTACAAAAACGTTAATTGTTAATCATTATTTCGTCATATAAGAGAATCGGGTTAACAATTAACACTTGATATTTTGATTTACTTTTATAATTTTTTATTAAGTTAAACCTTTAAAACAACTTTTATTTAAAAGAAAATTTAAAATTTAAAAATATTCTTGGACTCCATAAATCTCAAATAATTGTTTTCAATACCATTTTCCTAATATTCCATCTGCAATTATCATTAATTCATTCAGAAAAAATTATCAAATTTTGTGTTTCAAAAATTTAGTTAAAACTGGAATTTACTGTTTTTTTGTCCAACCCGAGGCTTCCTTCGAGTTTTACCCCAAGCCAAACATCCCCTGCTTCGAGTTCTAGCCCAAATTGACCTGTGTAAAAAAATTTCACAAAAATTTTGTTAAAGTTTAAAAGGTGACCCGATACAACGCTAAATTAACACAAGCTCGTCTTCGAGTTTCTACGCAGATTCACCCGAGTAGTACTTCGAGTTCCCCTTCTTCTCCCCCAACACGAAAGAAACTGATACACCACGTATCACCTATACGTGCACAAAAAATGGACGACGTTCTGGTCGTCGACTCCACCTCCGACAAGACGACGTAAATCCACTCAAGCTTCCAAGCCTCCAGAAACCTGGCATTTATCACGAAATCGAAAATTTGGCCTATGGGTTCGATCGTACGAAAACTGGGTCGCCCAAACCCACTTCAAATTATCACCTTCGACCATCGACGAAGGTGCCACCTTGCTCGAAGCCTCCATGATACCCAAGGATTCAAACCCCCCACGACCGATCGCCTGAAACGCCGTTGATGACGCAGTTAACCCGCGACCTCACCATCCAAAATGCAAAGCTTAAACCCTAATTTCGTCTCGAATTGAAAATCTAAGGGTTTATAAATTTTACTCGTATTTTTCCAGCAATCTCGTACATCCAAACAATTGGTGACGACGAATTCGAGGACCACGATCGTTCAGATCATCTGATTTTGACGAGATTGCACTTTTATGATCCACCCCGAATTCTCAGTGACAAGTTAATGAAATATTTTGATTTTTGTTTCTAAAATCATCATTTTTACAAGGGATTCACATAGTGTTGTTGAATTTTAAATTCATGATAATCAAAATTTTGCCAAAAGTTAAGTGATGCCTGCATTTCATACTTTCCAGAAAAACTATATAACCTTTGCTTATTTTTTTTATTTACTGGAACATAGTGCATTTTATTTTAAAGCAAACTTTAACTTTGGGTTACAATCCATCTCAGAGAAAATGAGGGAGGGAGAGAGATTTGAATTTGATTCTGATATGGTTTACTCTTGTAAACAGAAAGCTATACGTAACCGTGTTTCACAGTTTCCAGCAAACAAGAAAATCACTAATTTGCTTTAATTTATTACTGAAATGTGGTACAGGGTTAAACTACATTTCTTTTTATTTCTTTAAACTGTTTACTATCATTTCAGAAACAAAGAGGGAAGAGAGAGATTTGGGTTCTAATATGGTTTACTTTGTAAACCTGAATATTAAATGTAACTCAGTTTCCAGTAAAAAAACAATAACATATAGCTTTACTTTAATTAATTACTGAAAACACATAGCATGTCCAATACCATAGGTTATCATTCAAAATTGGCATGGTTTACACTGTAGCCCAGAGTGTTACAGGAAACAGAAGAATGGAAATCAACATTTTCAGGCAAAGAAAAACTCAAGCATAGCAATCCATTCACAAGCAAAAGCTATTCACATTCATGCAGGAATGTAAACATAAATAATTGAATAAAGCATGGGGTTTACTCACATTATTTTCCAGAAGAAAGAAGTGTCTTCCTCACAGTTTTTCAAAAGAAAATGAAGCCTGCAACTACTTTTTTTTCTTTCCTTCTTCTTTAATTCTTTTATGTTTAGATCTGCAAATCATAGTTACAGATCTTTGTTTACTTCTTGTTGTATTCACTTATTCAATTCATCAATGACAGTATTTTTTTATTACTTATAGTTGAATGTATATAACAGAGAAGCCTCTTTATTTTTCTGCAGCTTGAAAACCAAAGGTAAATTAATCTTGGATCTTGATTTTCCTGCAATTGATTGAATGTTGTTGTATTACATTATTTCTTCATTAAAGATTTAAATTTCAAGTTCAAATTTCAAAAGAAAGTTACTTGCCTTTCAATTATTCCCAGAAAAAAAAACTTTGCACTACTTTTTTCTTTTTGCCAAACCTGAAGCTTCACCGTTTTAAGACAAATCTGCAGTTTTGATTTAAATTTGTTGTTAAAATATGACTTCAAAATCATAATTTTATTAACTATAAAGTTTAAAGAAAACTACCTGAGAGATGAATGCATCACTACAGTTTTGAAGCTTTAGAAAACACTTCAGATTTTAGTTTGAATTGAAGAAGAAAACAGGCAGTTTTTTTTTCTTCTGAACTTTCTTTTCTTGCTTGAGTGTTGGAGTTTAAGGATTGCAAAATCTTTTGGTTACTCAACTTTTCAGAGATTGGGAGATTTTAAAAGTTTGAATTGGAAGTTGAAAGGTTTCTGAAATTTTTATTTGATTATTTTATCTAAGCAATGATGCCTTCATGCCATTTGTAAAGAGAGAATCATATGCTTTAGATTTGTTGATTACCCTATTCCTTCTCACATGCGCATGTATGTTCAGCCCCTTTGATTTTTTTACAAACCAAAAGAAATTTTTAATTTTTAATCTTTAATTTTTATATTATATATTTTTTATAAATAAAGATATCCCTAATTTATTTGTATATGTATACATACATGTACAATGTTGAAAGAATTTACTAATATATATATTACATCTTAATAATTTTAACTTCTACTTACTTTTAAAAACATTTATTTTTAAATTTAAATTCATACCTTAATTTTTCACTTGAAATATAAACTCTCATGTCCATTTACATATCCTTGAATAAATTTAAATTAAATCTCAATGTGTATTCAATTTTTCTAATATATGTAAAGTACATATGTGTATAAAATTTAAATTCTAATGACTTTCTAAAACATTCATTACTTCAGTATTTTAAAATCAAAATAAGATTGGAATCTATTTATATATTATTATCACTTATTTTCATTTGTTTAGGATTTTTCTTTCAATTTATTCACAAATTTAAATCCCAAGAGTTAAAATATATTATCTATTTTAATTGGAAATTTTGGGACGTTACTTTTTATCTATAAGATTTTAAATATACAAATCCAAAATCTCAATTAAATTTTTTAAAATAAATACCCAAATAAACAAATATCCTATTTAAATTGAAAATTCAAAATAATTTGCAATTTTATTCAAAAATTTATTTTTATTATCAATTTAATTTTTAATTAAAAATGGGGATCGTTATTGGGCGAGAAACCCTAGTTATCACCGGCCGCTACTTCTCTTATTTCAATGGCCGAAAACGTTGAGATCTTCTTCTTCATTTTTCTTCAAATCTTTTAAGTTTTTGCAAAAATTTCCAACTAGAGAAACGAAGAGGACCTCGAGATCTACGATGTGGATGGTGGTGATCGCGTTTCGAGCAACGACGAAGGAGTTATTGAAGTCGATAGGTTGCGCGTTCATACATAGTTTTCGAGGCATAGGCGCACCGAGTTTGGAGATTTTCTAGCTTTGGGAAGAGTGCGTGACGATCTTCGAGGTGTTGGTCTTTGACCGACTTATCGGCAAGCAACGTGGCAGCGGCGATTAGGGTTTTGGAGGCGGCATTGGGTTATATCGGCCTGGGAACGATCGCAAATGGGAGGAAAGAAGATGGAACATGCGGCCTTGATTTCTTTTTCTGATGTACGGCTAAGATGTAAGGTTCTAGTGAAAAAAAGAAATTGTTTTAAAATATATATTCAAACTTTAAACTAGCATATCTCTTGCATGCATGTTCAGAATTCAATGAAACAAGAAGCGCCGGAATCCAGCGACGCAATCTACGCGTTGCAGTAGGTCCGAAGATGATTGGAGCAAGTGGAATAGATTAAATCGAATGGTTCGATTTAATTTAAAATTTAAAGCGCTCGGCATTTCGAAATTCATGGTGAGTTAATCTCATTCACATCTGGAATGCTAGCTAGTTTTAAATAGCTAATATTTAAATGGTTGATTTGTTGTATGTGATAATTATTATCAGATTTGATTGATATTTATTGTTGTGCTAACATCTGTGGATGCAGGGAAACAGGTTGGAGGGATCCATCGGGATTCGTCAATATGAGAAATTATTTCATAACTGATGATGCATTTTATTTATACACCGTGATAGATTAATTTGGAATTTGATTGTGCTGTATTATAATTGGATAAACAAAATCTGGGATTTTAAAATATAAATAAAATAAATTGGGATTAAAGGGAAATGAAAAGGAATTTTTAAGGAATGAATTTAAGGAAATTAAATTCAGGAAATTGGTTTGGAATTGGAAATGTTTTGAAACTGTGATTGGAATGGAAACGAGAAACGAAAATTTATAAACTGGGTTTATAAAAAGAATGGAATATTTATCGGTCGATAAAGTTTTGGAAAGATAGGTTTGCGGTGGGAAATTCTATAAGAAGGTATAAATTATTTTAAAAATAAAGATGAGATATTTTTAGAAGAAGGAAGGTGTATTTTCCCTGGGAAGTTATGTATGTTTCCAAAGAAAAGCTTTCGAAATATAAACTAGAAGTTTGAAAGATGTTTTTGGATATTTTGGAAAAATATTATTTTCAATTATTTTAAGTATAAAGAAAATATTTATTTAAGTAATTATGGTATTCAATTAATTTAAAGGTGAAGTAGTATAAAGTTTCAAAGGGAAATTTTAATATAAAATTTGATTTCATAACTTTATTTTAAAAGGTAATTTTGGTTTAAGTTACTTAGAAAGTCCTCTATATTTCCTTAAGTATTATTTTCATTTATGTAATTTCTTATGGCTTTATTTTAAATATTTTAAGCATATATTTTGAAAGTGATTTCTAGGAAATGGGGAATGTGTTTAAAAATAAAAGGGAGCTTTATTTTTAAAGTGAGGGAAGAAATTTACGGGATTTAAACGTAAATTTGAATTCAGATAAACCAAGCAGGATTTATAAAAAGGTTCTTTGGTTTATTCTGAAATGGAAGTGTAGTTCCCTGAAAAGCCAGGTACGTTTCAAAGCAGATTTTTAAGTAAAAATTAAAAAGTTTAATTTTTTTTAGAGGAATGTTTAAGAAATTATTATTTAAGTTGTAAAAATTTTAAAAGTAAAAATTTAATAAATTAGTTATAGAAGTAATTATTTTAAAAGGTTAATTGGTATTATGTTTTGAAAAGAATATTATTAATATTTATATTTTATAAAATGGATTAATTTTAAAGATAGTTTGGCTGAAGTTTTATCTGAAACTAGTATAGAACTTTGTAACTCAGCTTACAGTTTATAAAGTAGTTGGCTTTAAATATTTTATAATATATTTTGAATAAACTGTTTAAGTAGTTAATGTAAATATTCTAAGGTATATTTTAGAATAAAGTGATTTAATTGTTTTAAAAATCTAAATGTTTGGACTTAGTTGTTTTCAGTGGAAATAAAAATATGGGAATTTATTCCATGAGTAGAGTGCGGTTTTGAAAACTGTTTACAAAAATGGGCTGAAAGGGAAAATATATCTTGTGAAGATATTTTGAGATTAATAAATAATTTGGGTAATTATTTAATGTTTGATGGATGTTTGGTGAATGTTAATTGATAGTTAAATCACCGTGTGAATGTTATTGATAGTTAAATCACCGACTATCAATATTGGCCAAGGCGCTGATCGTTTCGAAGAGACCGGGATCGGGATTAATTTCTCGAAAACCACTTCGATTTGGTTTGTACGCTTTCGTGGGGAAAACAAGAGTTGGAATCGAAGATGGAGCAGTGAAGTGCAAGAGATAGTCGCTACTAATCCTGAGGATGATTCCAAAATGGATGTAGTAGGAGTAGTGCCTTCGGTTCCGTTCGAACACGGAACGGACTTGTATGGATGAATGCTTTCGGAACATCGTCAGGTGGACGGTGGGCATTCTAAGTGAAATGTTCCAAAAAGGTAACACTTAGCCTCAAGCCTCATCAACCGGGAATGACTGAAAATCAGGGGATATGCAGCAAGGCTAAGTGTGTAGCACCCATTAGGGTGAGGTCATCCTTGTCTAGATGTCCCTTTTATTCGGCTTAGTGGTGCAGTTGCTGATCCCAACCGTGGGTGATCTTACTCGAGATTATCCAGTAAGGGGTAGTCCCAGTCTTGTGTTGCAGGGGATTGGGAGTAATCCTCGGTACGGTGATCTAGGCCACGTACTGTGTTAGGTGGTACCCAGTGCCTAGTCATTAGTTGGAAATCCATTCTCTCTACGCGCCTTTTACAGTTTTGTTTGTATAACCCACTTTGTGGCTAGTATGCTAGAATTTAATAAATGTAACAATTTCAGCTATTTGAATAAGTACTTGTATATAGACACTATTATAATATCAGAGGATTATGATAAAAAGTGTTTTAGCTAACGTAAGGTAAAAACCCGACATGTTTATTTGTGGCGTGGTCTTACGAGATGCTTTTGATTTCAAAGGATTTTGAAACTTTAATAATCAATTTGGGTGTATTTCTCTCACGCTGGTATTCTAGACCGACTCAGGTGTTATTCTATTATAATGCTCAGGTCAGACCGAGTATTATAGATTACAGGAAAGGATGCTATGGAGCTCATGAGAGGAGCTGGAGGCCGAGACATATTACCGTATTTGTTTATATCCGCTGTTGTGATTGTTTGAATTTGTCTGGCTGGTAATTGTTGTTTGTTTGTGATACTCTGATGGTATATTGTATATAAACAGATATAGTTTTCATTTTATGTATAGATCTTATATTATGTATTATATTTTGTTCCACTGCGATTGTGAGATTCTGTTATTGTTTAGTTCCTTCTTTCTTCTATCTTCTTTCTTTTCCCTCAACAATCCGTCTTTTCCGGCACTCGAGGGTCGACATATTATTCTATGGTGTATTTTGTGTCGATTTTCGAAGGTCGAGAAGGGCGGGTCGTGACAATGGTATCAGAGCTTAGGTTGGCGATAACCTTGGCTCTGGTGGGGAAATTACTCATTAAACATAGTCAATAGTACTCTAGAATGAGTTGAGTGTAATAATAGATATGAGAGCGTACTTGTTAGTGAATATAAAACTGTTTTTATACCGTGTTGACTTATCGGTCGAATGTTTATGAATTCTGGTCGGCACGGGAAGTACAACCATATCGATAGGGGTTTCTAAACTCTTAAACAAGATAAACCGACATAGTATTGTTTTTAAAGTGGGTAAATGAAATAATTTCAAAATTATATTTTGATATAAAAGGAATAATTTTCTAAAAATTATTATATATATTTGGATGTCTGGTTGTTAATATTATAATCAAATATAAGAATCTAAAATTTGAAATGGTTTATAACCAAATAGAATTATCTAAGTAAGGTTTAAATAAAAAGGAGTATAACTAAAATTTGATTTAGACCAGAATTTAAATCCCGTAAATTTTGAAAAGTGTTTAAAGTGTATTTAAACAAGGGTTTGGCAATCTTGGAAATGGTGGACATGTTGTCCAAAAATTTGAAGGAAATAATGGAGTATTATTTTGGGAAATATTTGTGAATGGAAATTTTTTTGAAAGGAATTTGTGGAATTAGGGAAGCACTGAACTCACTTCAGTCGCTGGAAAATAATCCTGATGATGATGGCCACATCATGAGTATTCATTTTTGAGTTTCTAAAGTGATGGATTGCTACCATGGAGATTGGTTGTGATATTTGTTTGGACTTGTTGGGTATACAAGTTGTTTTAGAAATTTCAAAAGGGGAAATTTGTTTTGGTAAAAACAAGTTGTTTTGGAATCAGGAGATTTGATTTAATATACCAAGTGGCTATGTGTTGATTATTATTTCAAAATGGTTTTGAAATAAAATCGGGCAATTGAATTATGGAAAATTCTTTTTAGATAATGTGTAAAGTTAAGATAAATCAACTATCAAACGTATAAAGTGAAGTTGATATTAATAAGAAGAAATTGAAAATTTTAATCTTGGAATTAAAATTTAACTTGAGTAAATGGAAGTGAATAAAATATATATTTGCATTTAACTCAGGATAAGTTAAATATAAAATAAAATTGAAATTGAATTAAATTGAATATAAAGTTGAAATGTAAAATGATTATAATTGTGTAATGAAAATTTATAACCTTAAGCTATTAAGTGATATATGTGTGTGTGTGTGTGTTTATATATATATATATATATATATATATATAAATATATATATATATATATAATTTGGAATTGTGATTATAAGGTGAAAATGACTCAAATGAGCAATATAAGCTTTTAAATAAATAAGTGGTGAACTTAAGAATAGGAAATGAAAGTTGTAAAACCAAAATAAAATGGTTGGTATTTTATGGGAAATTCAAAACTTGATCCTAAATGGCATATAAATTGGAATAAGGCGAAGAAAAATAAAATGTGAATGGATTTAGGTTAGTAAATAAGTTTGAACTTATATATAGAGAAATAGAATTTAGTTGATTTGAATTGGATTAAAATCAAAACTCAGTTGCGTTGTAAATGTTGTTGAATAGAATTAAATTCTTATTTAAAATAGTAAAGGAAATGGTATGAATTTAAGTTGGCTAAATAAAATTTGGTTGAACTTGAATTAGAAACGGAAAAGAAATTGAATTGAAAGAAAAATTAATTTAGTTGAAATGATACCGAATGAAGTAAATGCTCGCTCAACTAAATCCAAAAGAATTGTTGAGGATGAATTTAATGTAAGCTAAATTAAATGGAAATTGTATTGGAATGAATAAAATTTTGGTAGCTTGTAAAATTTGAAAAGTAAAATAAAACCCAGTTCTGGTTTGGAATAATTGGAATGGTTATGTTATTAATAAATTCAGAAATGAATTGAGAAGGTGAATAAATTTAAAATGGATTGAGTAAGTAAACAAATTGAACCAAAATTTGTAATGGATTGGAATTTTATTGAATAAGAATCAAATTAAAATGGAAATAAGATTAAGGTGAGAAGAAATGGAGTTATTTTGTTATTGAAATAACTTAAGAAAATTGGAAAATGATTGTGATCGAGCTTTATAAGGGGTCTTGAATGAAGTTTGTTTAGATAATAAAATTTTAATGCAAGTGAAAGAATTTTAATTTCTTATCATGATGAAATGAGAATGTATGAGTTGTAAATAATCCAGAATGGAATGATATTAATATAAACTTAAGTTGGATGTATGAGTTATACAAACAAAACCGTACAGGCGCGTAGGGAGAATGGATTTCCAACTAACGACTAGGCACTGGGGTACTACCTGTCACAGTACGTGGCCTAGATCACCGTACCGAGGATTACTCCCAATCCCCAGCAACACAAGACCGGGACTACTCCTTACTGGATAATCCCGAGTAAGATCACCCCACGGTTGGGATCAGCAACAGCATCACTAAGCTAAATAAAAGGGACATCTAGACAGGGATGACCTCACCCTAATGGGTGCTACCCACTTGGCCTTGCTGCATATCCCCTGATTTTCAGTCATTCCCGGTTAATGAGGCTTGAGGCTATGCGTTACCTTTTTAGAACACATTTCTTAGAATGCTCATCGTCCACCTGACGATGTTCTGAAAGCATTCATCCATACAAGTCCGTCCTGGGTTCGAACGGAACCGAAGGCACTACTCCTACTACATCCATTTTGGAATCATCCTCAGGATTAGTAGCGACTATCCTTGCACTTCACTAGTCCACTTTCGAATCCAAAATCGTCTTCCTCACGAAAACGTACAAACCGGATCGAAGTGGTTTTCGAGAATTCAATCCCGATCCCGGTCTCTTCGAAACGATCAGCGCATTTGCCAATATTGATAGTCGGTGATTTAACTATCAATTAACATTCACAAAAATCCATCAAACAATAAATAATTACACAAATTATTTATTAATCTCAAAATATCTTGGCAAGATATATTTTCATTTTCAACCCTTTGAAAACAGTTTCAAACCACCCTTTTGAACGAAATAAATTCCTCAAATATTTTCTATTTCTACTGAAACAACCAAGTCCAAACATTCTAGATTTTAATTTTTTTTTAAACACTATACTATAAAATATACTTTAACATTTAAATTTAAAAACCACTTTAATACTTTATTAAAAATATATACTTTAAGAATATTGAAAATAAATTACTTTATAAAACATAAAATTAATTTTTATCCTTTTTTTAAAACATAATACCAAATCACTTTTAAATAATTACTACTAAAATAAATTTGAAAATACTTACTTTAAAATTTAAACATTAAAATATAAAAAAATTTCTAAACATACTTTTAAACAACTTAATAACTTTAAATTTATACTTAAAAATTTGCTTTGAAAACGTACTTGGCTATCCAGGGGAATCACTTCTCTTCCACATCTTTTAAAAATAAATCACTATTTATTTTTAAACAAATTTACTCATTGATTTAATAAATTCCCACCGTGAATTTATTCTTCCAAATATCCGCTGATATCCGTTTCACTTTACAAACCCAGTTTATAAATTTCATAGTCACATTCTCCTTTAAATTTCCAAATTCGAAGACTTAAATCAATTTCCAATTGATTTTTAATTTACTCCATTTTGAAATAAATTCCTTTACTTACTTATTTATTTCAAAACCCATTGACTTTAGATTTTTAATTCTTACTTATACTTCAAAATCTTTTAATAGAAAATACCAATTTCATATTTACCAAATTCCTTCTTTAACCTTTTCATTAAATTTTAAACCTTGAATTGTTTAAAGTAAATTCTTTTATTCCCTTAAATAACATCACTTAAGTTTTAAAATTCATTGTTACTCTGTTTATTCAAAATCGCCTTTTCCATACTCGGAACTTATTTATTAGAATTTTTAAAATCACTTTCATTCCTTTCCAATTCATTCTTCAATTTATCCCAAATTTTCAATAACCATTTTATTTACACATTCTCTCTTTTAATTTTCTTTTCAAAAATCCAATCTATATATTTTTGGTAATTCAGTACACCCAAATATTTTCAATCAAACATAGCAATCAACATTTCTGTTACCAATATAATTTATCATAGATTATCAATGACCAAATCATAGAATAATAAAACATTCTAAATAAATTTGAGGAATCCCGTTGGATCCCTCCAACATGTTTCCCTGCATCCACAGACGTTAGCACAACAAATAAATATCAATCAAATCTGATAATAATTTTCATATACAACCAACCAATCAATCATTTAAATATTAGCTATTTAAAACTAATTAGCATTCCAGATGTGAGTGAGACTTACTCACCTTGAGTTTTCGACGAGCGTTCAAATTTTAATTAAATCGAACGGCGTTCGATTTAACCTAATTTTTTTTACTTGCTCAGAATGATCCCAATCTGCACCACATCGGGCTGCTCGTCGCTGCGATTCCTACATCACCGGTTTTGTCGAATTCTGATAATGCATGCAGAAGATATGGGTCTTCAAATGTTTGAAATTAAATTATATAAAAAATTTGCTTTTCTTATAATTATTTGCCACCAGAGCAAATCATGACCATACGAACAAAAGAAATCAGGCCATCCCTCCCCCTCTTCTACCACGCGCAACACAGAACTTCGAAATCCACTTGTTTCTTTTTAGGGCATGACCGACGCACCCTCCCTGACGCAAACTACGATGATCAAGACCCACCACCATGAAGTCCTTATCGCGCTCCACCATCGATCCAAGGTTGACGAAGCTCGGCGGCTCCTTTTTCGAGAAAACTGCAAATGAACGCTGCCGCAATCATCGACGATTTTGGCCGTCTCGTCGAGTTATACTCCACTCCACCGTATGGATGTGTAGATCTCTTCATGATCTACAGCTTCCCTTTAGAAAGTTTTTGGAATTAAAGCTTGGATTAAGAGTAAAATCGAGATGAAGTTTCGAGGGTTTTCGGCCATTAAAAGAAATAGACGACGACCGTAAAAATCCTAGGGTTTCTGCCTAAAAGATATATATATAAACGTTTGATAATTATTATTTTAATAATATTCTCAAATCTTAACAAGCTATACAAACAAACTCCAAATCACACGTGCCGCCTAGCGTTTATAATGTTTTACCCGCATTACGAACACAATGGAACGTGTTTCGGAGCCCAATTCAATCATATGTAGAAGATAGCTTTTTGAATCGCGTTTAAATATTAATTTTTTGATTTTAATTTCAACGAGTTTCTCACCCGTACGAGAAAATGGTAAATCCAAACGCTACGAAATTTGAAATCCGATAATAATACATTATTATGGATCCAATGGAACAAGTTTCGTCGAATTCCGAGACTGCGCCCCGGAAGGCTATTTTAACTCGTCGATAAATTCGAGCGATTTTCAAAATCATCGAAATCACTTAAAATTTCATTTTTAAAACTTTACTAACTCAATTATAAATCATATAGAATTTATAATCACATTAGAAACCATTCTCATTCATTTCGAATCAAAATCTGATTATTTTCATTATTATAATATATTCCATTATTAAATTAATAAAAAATTTCCAAATTTAGTTTATCGATTTTTGATTCCATCCAAAAGTCCCAGATTATAATTCAAATACATTTAGACTTAAAATAAATCTTTGAAACCATCTTCATAACCATTTACATCCAGATTCACAAATTATCCCTATTTCAAATATTTAATTATTATTATTCAAATCCAATTGAATTGCCATACTCGATATTTTAACTAATTATATTGATTTAACCAAAATCTTCTTACTTCAAAATCAATTCAAAATCCACATTTAACATTTAAAATGAATTAAATGTTCAAAATCTAACGACCAAAATTCCAGGTCGTTACATTCCTCCCACCTTATAATTTTTTTGTCCTCAAAACTTGCTAAGGTATGAAAAATGCTACCAAACTCATTTACTTACCCATACTTACCTAGTTAAAAACTTACATTCACCTCACCCAAAACTTTTCGCTCAATTCCAAAATAATTTGCTTTATTTTTAACTCAAAACCTTGTTTTCAACCTAATTCAAAAATCACTTTTCTAGTTAACCCAAAATTCCCAAAATTCCCAAAAATTTTCTAACCCTCAAAATTTTTGAAATTTTTTGGCAGCGTCTCCATTGTGCGGAGAGCGTTTCACAATATCACAATAGATATAAATATATATACATCGAGCCATACGATCGAAAAACAAAATATACCACAATTTATACATCATTTTTTCAATTTTATTGCGTAGGCGTACCTTTGATTAGCATTTTAAAAGCAAGCGGCTAATTTATATTGCATTTACGCGCTGCAACTCTATCGATTGCCTCCCGTACCTGTACTTACTCAAACAAGCCATAAGTTTTCAATAATATAAGATTTATAACAACTTCCATTCATTAATCTTAGCCAAACACATCAATTGCATAATCCAAACAACAAATTTCCATAATCCTACATGTTAACCTTCTTTATAAGCAATCCACAAGTTTTCAACACCATTTTAATTCCCTAACAAATCCAAACATCATTTTACTCTACTCAAAAGGATTTACAACCAAGGTTACTATTCTCAATTCATATTTATACCAATTAATCCCATATCCACAACAAATTGGCTTATAAGCCTTACTTACATGAATTTCACCCTTTCCAATTCCAAATTGATTCAAAATCAATTTTATCTCCAATTTGATTTATTTGCATCATATTCATAATTTCTTTCATTTCTGTGCAAATCCATTTAATTAAATTCTGATCTATTCCAATTTATTCAAAAACCAACTTTATTTGCTTTCCTTAATTTATTAGCTTTGTTTACAACAAAACGATTAATCTCAATGCAAATTTGATGTCATTCAAGTAAACAATAATTACTTAAGTTTATAAAGATTTTAAATTAATTTCAACTCAAACTATATTAATTTTACTCCATTTGAAATTATTTACAACCCAAACATCCTCATTTGTATTCCATTATCAAATTGAATTCCTATTCTTACACTTCCAATTCATTATCCAAATAGGTTTATTCCAAACCATCCCTTAAAACTCGACAACAACCCTTACAAAATTTCTTAAGTTATTTCAATTCCAAAATTACTCCATTTCTTCTTACATCAGTTTTATTTTCATTTTAATTTGATTCTTACCCAATCAAATTCCAATCCATTTACAAATTTTAATTCAATTTGTTTACTTACTCAATACATTTTAAATTTTAATTCACCTTCTCAATTCATTTCTGAATTTATTAATAACATAACCATTCCATTTATTCTAAACCAGAACTGGGTTTTATTTTAATTTTCAAATTTTACAAGCTACCATAATTTTGGTCGTTCCAAAACAAATTCATTTAATTTAGCTTACAATAAATTCATCCTCAATAATTCTTTTGGATTTAGTTGAGTGAGAATTTACTTTATTCAATATCATATCAAGTAAATTAAATTTTCTTTTCATTTAATCCTTTGTCAATTTAATTCAAGTTCAACTAAATTTTATTTTTCCAACTTAAATTCATACCATTTCCTTTACTATTTTAAATTAGAATTTAATTCCATTCATTGCTATTCATAACACACTGAAGTTTGATTTTAATTCAACTCAAATTCAACTCAATTCCTCTTTAATTTAAGTTAAATCCAATACGATCCAATTTTATTTCTCCATTCAATTTAAAATTTTACTTTACTTTAATATATAAGTTTTAAAACTTATTTAGTAACCCAAGTCCATTCATCCTTTTATATTTCACTTTGCCTTATCTCACTCTACATTTCATTTAGGATTTAAATTTTGAATTTCCCATAAATTCCAACCATTTTATTTTGGTTTTACAATTTCATTTCCTATTCTTAAGTTCACCAACTTATTTATTTAAAAGCTTATATTGCTCATTTGAGTCCATTTTCATCTTAAAATCACAATTCCGAATTATATATATGTACCGCTGAATTCTTAAGGATATAAATTTTCATTACACAAATTTTAATCCACAATTTCAGATTAATAGTATAGCACTTAATAACTTATGGGTACAAATTCATTACGCAATTATAACTCAAAATCACAAAGTCATTTTACATTTCAACTTTATCCACTTTAATTCGATCTCAATTTCAATTTTATTTAACTTATCTCCAGTTAAATTCAAATATATTTTATTCACTTTCATTCACTCAAATTAAATTTTAATTCAAGGATTAAAATTTCATTTTCCCTTCTTAATTAAATTAACTTCACTTTAAAGGTTCAATAGTTGATTCATCTTAACTTTACACATTATCTAAATAGAATTTTCCAGAATTCAATTGCCCGGTTTTATCTCAAAAACATTTTGAAATAATAATCAACACATACCCACTTGGTATATTAAATCAAATCTCTAGATTCCAAAACAACTTGTTTTTACCAAAACAAATTTCCCTTTTGAAATTTCTAAAATAACTTGTATACCTAAGAGGTCCAAACAAATATCATAACCAATCTCCACGGTAGCAATCCATCAATTAAGAAACTCGAAAATGAATTCTGATGATGTGGCCATCATCATCAGGATTATTTTCCAGCGACTGAAGTGAGTTCAGTGCTTCCTTACTACCACAAATTCCTTTCAAACAATTTCCGTTCAAAAATATTTCCCAAAATAATACTCCATTATTGCCTTCAAACACTTTGGAAAACCTTTCAAACATTCCTAAGATTTTAAATTCCCGATCTTTTTGTTTAAATTCATTTTAAACACTTTTCAGAATTTTCGGTATTTAAATTCTGGTTTAAATCAAAGTTATACTCCTTTTTATTTAAACCATACTTAGATAATTCTTTTTGGTTATAAACCATTTCAAATTTTAGACTCTTATATTTGATTATAATATTAACAACCAAACATCCAAATATATATAATAATTTCAGAAAATTATTCCTTTTATATCAAAATATAATTTTGGGTAAAATTATTTCATTTACCCACTTTAAAAACAATACAATGTCCGTTTATCTTGTTTAAGAGTTTAGAAACCCCTATCGATACGGTTGTACTTCCCGTACCGACCAGAATTCATAAACACTCAACCGATAAGTCAACACAGTACAAAAATAGTTTTTTTTATTCACTTACAAGGACGCTCTCATAGCTATTAATACACTCAACTCATTATAGAGTACTATTGACTCTATTAAATGAGTAATTTTCCCACCAGAGCCAAGGTTATGCCAACCTATGCTCTGATATCACTGTCACGACCCGCTCTTCTTGACCCTCAAAAATCGACACAAAAAACGCCACAGTATAATATGCGGACGATCGAGTGCCAGAAAATACAGATTGTTGAGGAAAAAGAAAGAAGATAGAAAAAAGAAGGAACTAAACAATAACAGAACCTCACAATCCCAGCGGAAGAAAATATAATACATAATATCAGTTCTTTTCACAAAATGAAAACTATATCTGTTTTATACAATATACCATCAGAGTATCACAAACAAACAACCATTACCAGCCTGACAATTTCAAACAATCACAGCAGCGGATATAAACAAATACGGTAATACGTCTCGGACTCCAGCTCCTCTCATGAGCTCTAAAGCATCCTTTCTTGTAATCTATAATACTCGTTCTGACCCGAGCATTATAATGAAATAACACCCGAGTCAGTCTTTAATACCAGCGTGAGAAAAATACACCCAAATTGATTATTAAAGTTTCAAAATCCTTTGAAAACAAAAGAATCTCGTAAGACCACGCGACAAATAAACATGTCGATTTTTTACCTTACTATAGCCAAAACACTTTTTATCAAATCCGTCTGATATTATAATAGTGTCTATAGAAAGTACAATAGAATCTAGCTGAAATGCTTGCATCTCACGTTTCTGCAATAGTTGGGCACAATCAAAACCGTAGGCGCGTAAGGAGAATGGATATCCAACTAATGACTAGGCACTGGTGTACCACTTGTCATAGTACGTGGCCTAGATCACCATACCGAGGATTACTCCCAATCCCCTACAACACAAGACCGGGACTACCCCTTACTGGATAATCTCGAGTAAGATCACCCCATGGTTGAGATCAGCAACTGCACCACTAAGCCAAATAAAAGGGACATCTAGAGAGGGATGACCTCACCCTAATGGGTGCTACCTACTTAGCCTTGCTGCATATCCCCTAATTTTTAGTCATTCCCAGTTGATGAGGCTTGAGGCTAAGCGTTACCTTTTTAGAACACATCTCTTAGAATGCTCATCGTCCACCTGACGATGTTATGAAAGCATTAATCCATACAAGTCCGTCCAAGGTTCGAACGGAACCGAAGGCACTACTCCTACTACGTCCATTTTGGAATCATCCTAAGGGTTAGTAGCGACTAGCCCTTGCACTTCACTGCTCCACCTTCGAATCCAAACTCGTCTTCCTCACGAAAACGTACTAACCGGATCGAAGTGGTTTTCGAGAATTTAATCCCGATCCCGGCCTCTTCGAAACGATCAGCGCATTGGCCAATATTGATAGTCGGTGATTTAACTATCAATTAACATTCACAAACATCCATCAAATAATAAATAATTACCCATATTATTCATTAATCTCAAAATATCTTCGAAAGATATATTTTCATTTTCAACCCTTTGAAAACAGTTTCAAACCACCCTTTTGACACGGAATAAATTCCTCAAATATTTTATATTTCCACTGAGAACAACCAAGTCCAAACATTCTAGATTTTAAAACAATTTTAAACCCCTATACTATAAATATACTTTAACATTTAAATTTAAAAACCACTTTAATACTTTATTAAAAATATATACCTTAAGAATATTTGAAATAAATTACTTTATAAAACATAAAATTAATTTTTATCCTTTTTTTAAAACATAATACCAAATCTCTTTTAAATAATTACTACTAAAATAAATTCGAAAATACTTACTTTAAAATTTAAACATTAAAATATAATAAATTTTCTAAACATACTTTTAAACAACTTTAAAACTTTTAATTTATACTTAAAAAATTGCTTTGAAAACTTACTTGGCTATCCAGGGAAATACACTTCTCTTCCACATCTTTTAAAAATAAATCACTATTTATTTTTAAACAAATTTACTCACTGCTTTAATAAATTCCCACCGTGAATTTATTCTTCCAAATATCCGTTGATATCTGTTTCACTTTACAAACCCAGTTTATAAATTTCATAGTCACATTCTCCTTTAAATTTCCAATTTCAAACACTTAAATCAATTTCCAATTGACTTCCAATTTACTCCATTTTGAAATAAATTCCTTTACTTACTCATTTATTTCAAAACCCATTGACTTCAGATTTTTAATTCTTACTTATGCTTCAAAATCTTTTAACTGAAAATACCAATTTCGTATTTACCAAATTCCTTCTTTAACCTTTTCACTAAATTTAAAACCTTGAATTGTTTGAAGTAAATTCTTTTATGCTCTTAGATAACATCACTTAAGTTTTAAATTTCATTATTACTCTGTTTATTCAAAATCCCCTTTTCCATACTGGGAACTTATTTATTAGAATTTTAAAATCGCTTTCATTCCTTTCCAATTCATTCTTCAATTTATCCAAAATTTTCAATAACCATTTTATTTACAAATTCCCTCTTTTCAAAAATCCAATCTATATATTTTTGGTAACTCAGTACACCCAAACATTTTCAATCAAACATGGCATCCAACATTTCTGTTACCAATATAATTTATCATAGATTATCAATGACCAAATCATAGAGTATAAAAACATTCTAAATAAATTTGAGGAATCCCGTTGGATCCATCCAACCTATTTCCCTACATCCACAGAGGTTAGCACAACAAATAAATATCGATAAAATCTGATAATAATTTTTATATTCAACCAATCAATCAATTATTTAAATATTAGCTATTTAAAACTAACTAGCATTCCAGATGTGAGTGATATTTACTCACCTTGAGTTTTCGACGAGCGTTCAAATTTTAAATTAAATCGAACGGCGTTCGATTTAACCTAAATTTTTTTACTTGCTCAGAATGATCCTAGGTCTGCACCATAGTGTGCTGCTCGTCGCTGCGATTCAGGCGTCACTGGTTTTGTCAATTTCTGATAATGCATGCACAAGATATGGGTCTTTAAACGTTTGAAATTAAATTATATAAACGAATTTTCTTTTCTTATAATTATTTATTACCGGAACAAATCACGACCGTACGAACAAAAGAAATCAGGCCGTCCCTCCACCTTTTCTCCCACGCGCAACATAGAACTTCGAAACCCACTCATCTCCGTTCAGGGCTTGACCAACGCACCCTCCCTGACGTAAACTACGTTGATCAAGACCCACCGCCACGAAGGCCTTCTCGTGCTCCACCATCGGTCCAAGGTTGGTGAAGCTCAGCCGCTCCTTTTTCGAGAAACCTGCGAATGAACGCTACCTCAATCGTCGACGATTTTGGCCGTCTCGTCGAGTTATACGCCACTCCACCACATGGATGTGTAGATCTCTTCATGATCTACAGTTTCCCTTTAGAAAGTTTTTGGAATTAAAGCTTGGATTAAGAGTAAAATCGAGATGAAGTTTCGAGGGTTTTCAGCATTAAAAGAAATAGAAGACGGCCGTGAAAATCCTAGGGTTTCTGCCTAAAACACACACACACACACACACACACATATATATATATATATATATATATATATAAACGTTTGATAATTATTATTTCAATAATATTCTCAAATCTTAACAAGCTATACAAACAAACTCCAAATCACACATGCCGCCTGGCGTTTATAATGCTTTACCCGCATTCCGAACATAATGGAATGTGTTTCGGTGCCCATTCCAATCATATGTGGAAGATATCTTTTTGAATAAAGTTTAAATATTAAATTTTCGATTTTAATTTCAACGCGTTTCTCATCCGTACGAGCAAACGGTAAATCCAAACGCTACGAAATTTGAAATCCAATAATAATACATTATTACGGATCCAATGGAATAAGTTTCGTCGAATTCTGAGACTGTGCCCCGGAAGGCTATTTTAACTCGTCGATAAATTCGAGCGATTTTCAAAATCGTCGAAATCACTTAAAATTTCAATTTTAAAACTTTACTAACTCAATTATAAATCATATAGAATTTAGAATCACATTAGAAACCATTCTGATTCATTTCGAACCAAAATCTGATTATTTTCATTATTATATTAGATTCCATTATTAAATTAATATAAAATTTCCAAATTTAGTTTATCGATTTTTGATTCCATCCAAAAGTCCAAGGTTACAATTAAAATCCATCTAGACTTAAAATAAATCTTTGAAACCATCTTCATAACCATTTACATCTAGATTCACAAATTAACCCTATTTCAAATATTTAATTATTATTATTCAAATCCAATTGAATTGCCATACTCGATATTTTAACTAATTATATTGATTTAACCAAAATCTTCTTACTTCAAAATCAATTCAAAATCCACATTTAACATTTAAAATGAATTAAATGTTCAAAATCTAACGACCAAAATTCCGGGTCATTACATTCCTCCCCCTTATAAAAATTTCGTCCTCGAAATTTATTAAGGTATGAAAAATGCTACCAAACTCATTTACTTACCATTACTTACTTAGTTAAAAACTTACATTCACTTCACCCAAAAAATTTCGCTCAATTTCAAAACCATTTGCTTTATTTTTAACTCAAAACTTTGTTTTCAACCTAATTCAAAAATCACTTTTCTTGTTAGCCCAAAATTTTTAAAATTCCCAAAATTTTTCTAACTCAATTTTTCTAACTCTCAAAATTTTTGAAAATTTTTGACAGCGTCTCTTTTGTACGGAGAGCGTTTCACAATATCATAATAGATATAAATATATATATATATATATACACACACACACACACACATCGACCCACACGGTCGGAAAACAAAATATACCACAATATATACATTATTTTTCCAATTTTATTGCGTAGGCGTACCTTTGATTAGCATTTTAAAAGAAAGCGGCTAGTTTATATTGCATTTACGCGCTCTAACTCTATCGATTGCCTACCGTACCTGTACTTACTCAAACAAGCCATAAGTTTTCAATATTATAAGATTTATAACAACTTCCATCCATTAATCTTAGCCAAACACATCAATTGCATAATCCAAACAACAAATTTCCATAATCCTACAAGTTAACCTTCTTTATAAGCAATCCACAAGTTTTCAACACCATTTTAATTCCCTAACAAATCCAAACTTCATTTTACTCTACTCAAAAGGATTTACAACCAAGTTTACTATTCTCAATTCATATTTATACCAATTAATCTCATATCCACAACAAATTGGTTTATAAGCCTTACTTACATAAATTTCACCCTTTCTAATTCCAAATTGATTCACAATCAATTTTATCTCCAATTTAATTTATTTGCATCATATTCATAATTTCTTTTATTTCTATGCAAATCCATTTAATTAAATTCCGACCCATTACAATTTATTCAAAATCCAACTTTATTTGCTTAACTTAATTTATTAGCTTTATTTACAACAAAACGACTAATCTCAATGCAAATTTGATGTCATTCAAGAAAACAACAATTACTAAAGTGTATAACCATTTTAAATTAATTCCAACTCAAACTATATTAATTTTACTCCATTTGAAATTATTTACAACCCAAACATCCTCATTTTTATTCCATTATCAAATTGAATTCCAATTCTTACACTTCCAATTCATTATCCATACAGGTTTATTCCAAACCATCCCTTAAAACTCGACAACAACCCTTACACATTTCTTAAGTTATTTCAACTCCAAAATAACTCCATTTATTCTTACATCAGTTTTATTTTCATTTTAATTTGATTCTTACCCAATCAAATTCCAATCCATTTACAAATTTTAATTCAATTTGTTTACTTACTCAATCCATTTTAAATTTTAATTCACCTTCTCAATTCATTTCTGAATTTATTAATAACATGACCATTCCAATTATTCTAAACCAGACCTGTCACAGTACGTGGCCTAGATCACCGTACCGAGAATCACTCCCAATCCCCTGCAACGCAAGACCGGGACTACCCTTTACTGGATAATCCCGAGTAAGATCACCCCACGGTTGGGATCAGCAACCACACCACTAAGCCGAATAAAAGGGTCATCTAGACATGGATGACCTCACCCTAATGGGTGCTACCCACTTAGCCTTGCTGCATATCCCCTGATTTTCAGTCATTTCTAGTTGATGAGGCTTGAGGCTAAGCGTTACCTTTTTAGAACACATCTCTTAGAATGCTCATCGTCCACTTGACGATGTTCTAAAAGCATTCATCCATACCCGTCCCGGGATCGAACGGAACCGAAGGGACTACTCCTACTCGTCCATTTTGGAATCATCCTCAGGATTAGTAGAGACTAGCCCTTGCACTTTACTGCTCCTCCTTCGAATCCAAACTCGTCTTCCTTAGGAAAACGTACAAACCGGATCGAAGTGGTTTTCGAGAATTTAATCCCGATACCGGTCTCTTCGAAACGATCAGCGCATTGGCCAATATTGATAGTCAGTGATTTAACTATCAATTAACATTCACAAACATCCATCAAACAATAAATAATTATCCAAATTATTTATTAATCTCAAAATATCTTTGCAAGATATATTTCCATTTTCAACCCTTTGAAAACAGTTTCAAACCACCCTTTTAACATGGAATAAAATACTCAAATATTTTCTATTTCCACTAAAAACGTACTTGGCTATTCAGGGAAATACACTTCTCTTCCACATCTTTTAAAAATAAATCACTATTTATTTTTAAACAAATTTACTCATTGCTTTAATAAATTCCCACCGTGAATTTATTCTTCCAAATATCCGCCGATATCCGCTTCACTTTACAAACCCAGTTTATAAATTTCATAGTCACATTCTCCTTTAAATTTCCAATTTCAAACACTTAAATCAATTTCCAATTGATTTCCAATTTACTCCATTTTGAAATAAATTCCTTTACTTACTCATTTATTTCAAAACCCATTGACTTTAGATTTTTAATTCTTACTTATGCTTCAAAATCTTTTAACTGAAAATACCAATTTCATATTTACCAAATTCCTTCTTTAACCTTTTCACTAAATTTAAAACCTTGAATTGTTTAAAGTAAATTCTTTTATTCCCTTAAATAACATCACTTAAGTTTTAAAATTCATTATTACTCTGTTTATTCAAAATCCCCTTTTCCATAATCGGAACTTATTATTAGAATTTTTAAAATCGCTTTCATTCCTTTCCAATTCATTCTTCAATTTATCCCAAATTTTCAATAACCATTTTATTTACAAATTCTCTCTTTTAATTTTCTTTTCAAATATCCAACCTATATATTTTTGGTAACTCAGTACACCCAAATATTTTCAATCAAACATAGCATCCAACATTTCTGTTACCAATATAATTTATCACAGATTATCAATGACCAAATCATAGAATATTAAAACATTCTAAATAAATTTGAGGAATCCCGTTGGATCCCTCCAACCTGTTTCTTTGCATCCACAGACATTAGCATAACAAATCGATCAAATTTGATAATAATTTTCATATTCAACCAATCAATCAATTATTTAAATATTAGCTATTTAAAATTAACTAGCATTCCAGATGTGAGTGAGATCTACTCACCTTGAGTTTTCGACGAGCGTTCAAATTTTAAATTAAATCGAACGGCCTAAATTTTTTATTTGCTCAAAATGATCCCAGATCTGCACCACAGCGGGCTGCTTGTCGCTGCGATTCCGGCGTCATCGGTTTTGTCGAATTCTGACAATGCATGTAGAAGATATGGGTCTTTAAAGGTTTGAAATTAAATTATATAAATGAATTTTCTTTTCTTATAATTATTTATTACCAGAATAAATCACGACCGTACGAAAAAAAGAAATCAGGCCGTCCCTGCCCCTCTTCTACCACGTGCAACATAGAACTTCGAAACCCACTCATCTTCGTTTAGGGTTTGACCGACGCACCCTCCCTGACGCAAACTACGATGATCAAGACCCACCGCCATGAAGGCCTTCTTGTGCTTCACCATCGGTCCAAGGTTGACGAAGCTCGGCTGCTCCTTTTTCGAGAAAACTACGAATGAACGCTGCCTCAATCTTAGACGGTTTTGGCCGTCTCGTCGAGTTATACGCCACTCCACCATATGGATGTGTAGATCTCTTCATGATCTACAGTTTCCCTTTGGAAAGTTTTTGGACTTAAAGCTTGGATTAAGAGTAAAATCAAGATGAAGTTTCGAGGCTTTTCGGCCATTAAAAGAAATAGACGACGACCGCGAAAATCCTAGGGTTTCTACCTAAAACATATATATATATATATAAACGTTTGATAATTATTATTTTAATAATCTTCTCAAATCTTATCAAGCTATACAAACAAACTCCAAATCACACGTGCCTCCTGGTGTTTATAATGTTTTACTCGCATTCCGAACACAATGGAACGTGTTTCGGAGCCCAATTCAATCATATGTGGAAGATAGTTTTTGAATCGAGTTTAAATATTAAATTTTCGATTTTAATTTCAATGCGTTTCTCACCCATACGAGCAAACGGTAAATCCAAACGCTACGCAATTTGAAATCCCACAATAATACATTGTTACGGATCCAATGGAATTGGTTTCATCGAATTCTGAGACTGTGCCCCGGAAGGCAATTTTAACTCGTCGATAAATTCGAGCGATTTTCAAAATCGTCGAAATCACTTAAAATTTCATTTTTAAAACTTTACTAACTCAATTATAAATCATATAGAATTTGTAATCACATTAGAAACCATTCTGATTCATTTCAAATCAAAATCTGATTATTTGCATTATTATATTTGATTCCATTATTAAATTAATATAAAATTTCCAAATTTAGTTTATCGATTTTTGATTCCATCCAAAAGTCCAAGGTTATAATTAAAATCCATCTAGACTTAAAATAAATCTTTGAAACCATCTTCATAAACATTTACATCCAGATTCAAAATTATCCCTATTTCAAATATTTAATTATTATTTTTCAAATCCAATTGAATTGCCATACTCAATATTTTAACTAATTATACTGATTTAACCAAAATCTTCTTACTTCAAAATCAATTCAAAATCCACATTTAACATTTGAAATGAATTAAATGTTCAAAATCTAACGACCAAAATTCTGGGTCGTTACATTCCTCCCCACTTATAAAAATTTCGTCCCCGAAATTTGCTAATGTATGAAAAATGCTACCAAACTCATTTACTTACCAATACTTACTTAGTTAAAAACTTACATTCACCTCACCCAAAACTTTTCGCTCAATTCCAAAACCATTTGCTATATTTTTAACTCAAAACTTTGTTTTCAACCTAATTCAAAAACCACTTTTCTAGTTAACCCAAAATTTTCAAAATTCCTAAAAATTTTCTAACTCTCCAAATTTTTGAAATTTTTTGACAGCTTCTCCTTTGTATGGAGAGTGTTTCACAATATCACAATAGATAAAAATATTTATACATCGACCCACATGGTCGGAAAACAAAATATACCACAATATATACATCATTTTTCCAATTTTATTGCGTAGGCGTACCTTTGATTAGCATTTTAAAAGCAAGCGGCTAATTTATATTGCATTTACGCGCTCTAACTCTATCGGTTGCCTCCCGTACCTATACTTACTCAAACAAGCCATAAGTTTTCAATAATACAAGATTTAAAACAACTTCCGTTCATTAATCTTAGCCAAACACATCAATTGCATAATCCAAACAACAAATTTCCATAATCCTACATGTTAACCTTCTTTATAAGCAATCCACAAGTTTTCAACACCATTTTAATTCCCTAACAAATCCAAACTTCATTTTACTCTACTTAAAAGGATTTACAACCAAGTTTACTATTCTCAATTCATATTTATACCAATTAATCTCATATCCACAACAAATTGGTTTATAAGCCTTACTTACATAAATTTCACCCTTTCCAACTCCAAATTGATTCATGATCAATTTTATCTCCAATTTGAATTATTTGCATCATATTCATAATTTCTATCATTTCTATGCAAATCCATTTAATTAAATTCCAACCCATTCCAATTTATTCAAAAACCAATTTTATTTGCTTTCCTTAATTTATTAGCTTTGTTTACAACAAAACGACTAATCTCAATGCAAATTTGATGTCATTCATGCAAACAACAATTACTTAAGTTTATAACCATTTTAAATTAATTACAACTCAAACTATATTAATTTTACTCCATTTGAAATTATTTACAACCCAAACATCCTCATTTTTATTCCATTATCAAATTAAATTCCTATTCTTACACTTCCAATTCATTATCCATTCAGGTTTATTCCAAACTATCCCTTAAAACTCGACAACAACCCTCACACAGTTTCTTAAGTTATTTCAACTCCAAAATAACTCCATTTCTTCTTACATCAGTTTTATTTTCATTTTAATTTGATTCTTACCCAATAAAATTCCAATCCATCTGCAAATTTTAATTCAATTTGTTTACTTACTCAATCCATTTTAAATTTTAATTCACCTTCTCAATTCATTTCTGAATTTATTAATAACATAACCATTCCAATTATCCTATACCAGAACTGGGTTTTATTTTACTTTTCAAATTTTACAAGCTGCCAAAATTTTATTCGTTCCAATACAAATTCATTTAATTTAGCTTACACTAAAATCATCCTCAACAATTCTTTTGGATTTAGTTGAGTGAGAATTTACTTCATTCTATATCATTTCAACTAAATTAAATTTTCTTTTCATTTAATCCTTTACCAGTTTAATTCAAGTTCAACTAAATTTTATTTTGCCAACTTAAATTCATACCATTTCCTTTACTATTTTAAATAAGAATTTAATTCCATTCATTATTATTCATAACACATTGAAGTTTGATTTTAATTCAATTCAAATTCAACTCAATTCCTTTTTAATTTAGGTTAAATCCAATTCGATTCAATTTTATTTTTCCATTCAATTTAAATTTTTACTTTACTTTCTAATATATAAGTTTTAAAACTTATTTAGTAATCTAAGTCCATTCATCCTTTTATATTTCACTTTGCCTTATCTCACTCTACATTTCATTTAGGATTTAAATTTTGAATTTCCCATAAAATTTCAACCATTTTATTTTGGTTTTACAATTTCATTTCCTATTCTTAAGTTCACCAACTTATTTACTTAAAAGCTTTTATTGCTCGTTTGAGTCCATTTTCATCTTTAAATCACAATTCCGAATTATTTGTATATGTATCACTAAATTCTTAAGGATATAAATTTTCATTAAATAAATTTTAATCCACAACTTCAGATTAATAGTATAACACTTAATAGCTTATGGGTACAAATTCATTACGCAATTATAACTCACAATTACAAAGTCATTTTACATTTCAACTTTGTCCACTTTAATTCTATCTCAATTTCAATTTTATTTAACTTATCTCCAGTTAAATTCAAATATATTTTATTCACTTTCATTCACTGAAATTAAATATTGATTCCAGGATTAAAATTTCATTTTCCCTTCTTAATTAAATCAACTTCACTTTAAAGGTTCAATAGTTGATTCATCTTAACTTTACACATTATCTAAATAGAATTTTCCCGAATTCAAATGCCAAGTTTTATCTCAAAAACATTTTAAAATAATAATCAACACATACCCACTTGGTATATTAAATCAAATCTCCAGATTCGAAAACAACTTGTTTTTACAAAAACAAATTTCCCTTTTGAAATTTCTAAAACAACTTGTATACCCAAGTTGTCCAAACAAATATCATAACCAATCTCCACGGTAGCAATCCATCACTTTAGAAACTCGAAAATGAATTCTGATGATGTGGCCATCATCATCAGGATGATTTTCCAACGACTGAATGAGTTCAGTGCTTCCTTACTACCACAAATTCCTTTCAAACAATTTCCATTCAAAAATATTTCCCAAAATAATACTCCATTATTGCCTTCAAACACTTTGGAAAACATTTCAAACATTCCCAAGATTTTAAATTCCCAATCTTTTTGTTTAAATTCATTTTAAACACTTTTCAGAATTTCCGGTATTTAAATTCTGGTTTAAATCAAATTTTAGTTATACTCCTTTTTATTTAAACCATACTCAGATAATTCTTTTTGGTTATAAACCATTTCAAATTTTAGACTCTTATATTTGATTATAATGTTAACAACCAAACATCCAAATATATATAATAATTTTAGAAAATTATTCCTTTTATACCAAAATATAATTTTGGGTAAAATTATTTCATTTACCCACTTTAAAAACAATACCATGTCGGTTTATCTTGTTTAAGAGTTTAGAAACCCCTATCGATACGGTTATACTTCCCGTACCGACAAGAATTCATAAACACTCAACCGATAAGTCAACACAGTACAAAAACAGTTTTTTTTATATTCACTAACAAGTACGCTCTCATAGCTATTAATAAACTCAACTCATTATATAGTACTATTGACTCTATTAAATGAGTAATTTCCCCACCAGAGCGAAGGTTATCGCCAACCTAAGCTTTGATACCACTGTCACGACCCGCCCTTCTCGACCCTAAAAAATCGACACAAAATACGCCACAGTATAATATGCCGACGATCGAGTGCTGGAAAAGATAGATTGTTGAGGAAAAAGAAAGAAGATAGAAGAAAGAAGAAAGAAGAAAGAAGGAACTAGACAATAACAGAACCTCACAATCGCAGCGGAACAAAATATAACACATAATATCATATCTTTACACAAAATGAAAACTATATATGTTTTATACAATGTACCATCAGAGTATCACAAACAAACAACAATTACCAGCTTGACAATTTCAAACAATCACAGCAGCGGATATAAACAAATATGGTAATACGTCTCGGACTCCAGCTCCTCTCCTTACCTCCACAACATCATTTCCTGTAATCTATAATACTCGGTCTGACCCGAGCATTATAATGAAATAACACCCGAGTCAGTCTGGAATACCAGCGTGAGAAAAATACACCCAAGTTGATTATTAAAGTTTCAAAATGCTTTGAAAACAAAAGCATCTCGTAAGACCACGCCACAAATAAACATGTCGGGTTTTTACCTTACTATAGCCAAAACACTTTTTATCAAATCCGTCTGATATTATAATAGTTTCTATAGAAAGTAAAATAGAATCTAGCTGAAATGCTTGCATCTCACATTTCAGCAATAGTTGGGCACAATCAAAACCGCAGGCGCGTAGAGAGAATGGATTTCCAACTAATGACTAGGCACTGGGGTACCACCTATCACAGTACGTGGCTTAGATCACCGTACCGAGGATTACTCCCGATCCCCTGCAACATAAGACCAGGACTACCCTTTACTGGATAATCTCGAGTAAGATCACCCCACGGTTGGGATCAACAACCGCACCACTAAGCCGAGTAAAAGGGACATCTAGACATGGATAACCTCACCTTAATGGGTGCTACCCACTTAGCCTTGCTGCATATCCCCTGATATGCAGTCATTCCCGATTGATGAGGCTTGAGGCTAAGCGTTACCTTTTTAGAACACATCTCTTAGAATGCTCATCGTCCACCTGACGATGTTCTGAAAGCATTCATCCAGACAAGTCCGTCTCGGGTTCGAACGGAACCGAAGGCACTACTCCTACTACATCCATTTTGGAATCATCCTCAGGATTAGTAGCGACTAGCCCTTGCACTTCACTGCTCCACCTTCGAATCCAAACTCGTCTTCCTCACGAAAACATACAAACCAGATCGAAGTGGTTTTCGAGAATTTAATCTCAATCCCGGTCTCTTCGTAACAATCAGCACATTGGCCAATATTGATGGTCGGTGATTTAACTATCAATTAACATTCACAAACATCCATCAAACAATAAGTAATGACCCAAATTATTTATTAATCTTAAAATATCTTCGCAACATATATTTTCATTTTCAACCATTTGAAAACAGTTTCAAACAACCCTTTTGACACGGAATAAATTCCTCAAATATTTTATATTTCCACTGACAACAACCATGTCCAAACATTCTAGATTTTAAAACAATTTTAAAACACTATATTATAAAATATACTTTAACATTTAAAATTAAAAACCAATTTAATACTTTATTAAAAATATACACTTTAAGAATATTTAAAATAAATTACTCTATAAAACATAAAATTAATTTTTATCCTTTTTTTTAAAACATAATACCAAATCACTTTTAAATAATTACTACTAAAATAAATTCGAAAATACTTACTTTAAAATTTAAACATTAAAATATAATAAATTTTCTAAACATACTTTTAAACAACTTTAAAACTTTTAATGTATACCAAAAAATTTGCTTTAAAAACGTACTTGTCTATCCAGGGAAATACACTTCTCTTCCACATCTTTTAAAAATAAATCACTATTTATTTTTAAACAAATTTACTCATTGCTTTAATAAATTCCCACCATGAATTTATTCTTCCAAATATCCACTGATGTCCGTTTCACTTTACAAACCCAGTTTATAAATTTCATAGTCACATTCTCCTTTAAATTTCCAATTTCAAACACTTAAATCAATTTCCAATTGATTTCCAATTTACTCCATTTTGAAATCAATTCCTTTACTTACTCATTTATTTCAAAACCCATTGACTTCAGATTTTTAATTCTTACTTATGCTTCAAAATCTTTTAACTAAAAATACCAATTTCATATTTACCAAATTCCTTCTTTAACCTTTTCACTAAATTTAAAACCTTGAATTGTTTAAAGTAAATTCTTTTATTCCCTTAAATAACATCACTTAAGTTTTAAAATTCATTATTACTCTGTTTATTCAAAATCCCCTTTTCCATACTCGGAACTTATTTATTAGAATTTTAAAATCACTTTCATTCCCTTCCAATTCATTCTTCAATTTATCCCAAATTTTCAATAACCATTTTATTTACAAATTCCCTCTTTTCAAAAATCCAATCTACATATTTTTGGTAACTCAGTACACCCAAATATTTTCAATCAAACATAGCATCCAACATTTCTGTTACAAATATAATTTATCACAGATTATCAATGACCAAATCATAGAATATTAAAACATTCTAAATAAATTTGAGGAATCCCGTTGGTTTCCTCTAACCTGTTTCCCTGCATCCACAGACGTTAGCACAACAAATAAATATCGATCAAATCTGATAATAATTTCCATATTCAACCAATCAATCAATCATTTAAATATTAGCTATTTAAAACAAACTAGCATTCCAGATGTGAGTGAGATTTACTCTCCTTGAGTTTTCGACGAGCGTTCAAACTTTAAAATAAATCGAACGGCGTTCGATTTAACCTAAGTTTTTTTACTTTCTCAGAATGATCCTAGATCTGCACCACAGCGGTCTGCTCATCGCTGCAATTCCGGCGTCACTGGTTTTGTTGAATTCTGATAATGCATGCAGAAGATATGTGTCTTTAAACATTTGAAATTAAATTATATAAACAAATTTGCTTTTCTTATAATTATTTATTACCATAACAAATCACGACCGTACGAACAAAATAAACCAGGCCGTCCCGCCCCCTCTTCTACCACGCGCAACATAGAACTTCGAAACCCACTCGTCTCCGTTTAGGGCTTGACCGACGCACCCTCCCTAACGCAAACTACGATGATCAAGACCCACCGCCACGAAGGCCGTCTCGTGCTCCACCATCGGTCCAAGGTTGACGAAGCTCGGTTCCTCCTTTTTCGAGAAAACAGCGAACGAACGTTGCCTCAATCATCGACGATTTTGGCCGTCTCGTTGAGTTATACGCCACTCCATCGTCTTGATGTGTAGATCTCTTCATGATCTACAGTTTCCCTTTAGAAAGTTTTTGGAATTAAAGCTTGGATTAGGAGTAAAACCGAGATGAAGTTTCAAGGGTTTTCGGCCATTAAAAGAAATAGACGACGGCCGTGAAAATCGTAGGGTTTCTGCCTAAAACACACACATATATATGTATATAAATATATATATATATATAAATGTTTGATAATTATTATTTTAATAATATTCTCTAATCTTAACAAGCTATACAAACAAACTCCAAATCACACGTGCTGCCTAGCATTTATAATATTTTACCCGCATTCCCAACACAATGGAATGTGTTTCGGAGCTCAATTCAATCATATGTCGAAGATAGCTTTTTGAATCGAGTTTAAATATTAAATTTTCGATTTTAATTTCAACGCATTTCTCACCAGTACGAGAAAAAGGTAAATCCAAACGCTACAGAATTTGAAATCCGATAATAATACATTATTACGGATCCAATGGAACTAGTTTCGTCGAATTCCGAGACTGTGCCCTAGAAGGCTATTTTAACTCGTCGATGAATTCGAATGATTTTCAAAATCGTCGAAATCAAAAATTTCATTTTTAAAACTTTACTAACTCAATTATAAATCATATAGAATTTATAATCACATTACAGACCATTTTGATTCATTTCGAATCAAAATCTAATTATTTGCATTATTATATTATATTTTATTATTAAAATAATATAAAATTTCCAAATTTAGTTTATCGATTTTTGATTTCATCTAAAAGTCCGTGGTTATAATTCAAATCCATCTAGACTTAAAATAAATCTTTGAAACCATCTTCATAACCATTTACATCCAGATTCACAAATTATCCCTATTTCAAATATTTAATTATTATTATTCAAATCCAATTGATTTGCCATACTCGATATTTTAACTAATTATATTGATTTAACCAAAATATTTTTACTTCAAAATCAATTCAAAATCCACATTTAACATTTAAAATGAATTAAATGTTCAAAATCTAACGACCAAAATTCTGGGTCGTTACAATTACAACTTGATATGACTGTATGTTTGGTACTTATGTATTGAAACATAAAATTCTAAATAATGATTTAAAGTAAACTGTTTACACATAATAATCAAAATGTCTAGAAATCGGTAGGAGAGGTACTGAGTTTGTGAGTCTTTAGATATGATCTAAGAAATGATATGAAATCATCATTTTGTAAGCATCAAGATTGAATAAGTACTTTGATAAGAATATCAAATAGCTTGATTTTCAATCAAAGTGTAGAGGAAGCGTGTGTTCATAAGAAAGAAAGATAAAAGGTACACTGATATTTCTAAACTTTAAGTAAACAAAACGTTGTTGATTTTAACGACGTATTTGTGTCAAAATCAGCCTTAGTTGTTTTAATACTCAACATTGGATTAATTAATGATGTTTTTTATAGTAAGTATAAAAGATGTCGGGAATGTTCCAAATGATATGCAAGGACACCTTATTAAAATGTTTAATACAGAACATGTAAGAATGATTTATTTGCATTGGCAATATGTATTATCATACATGTTATGTTGTCTATGATATCATGATTTGTTTATGTATTTGATACATGAAGCAAATATCAAATCCAAATTGATATCACTAAATGGTTGTTTGAAGTGTTCTCATGTATTTATGAAATACTGAAGAATTGTTTACGGAAATAAAAATTCCATATGAAGGAATGTTCAGACTCAAACTTTCACAAGTAACATTGAGTATAATATATCAATAATTTTTTTAAGTTGGAAATGTTCCGAACGAAATATCATGGCTAATTCAATATAAAAGGCTAAGTACATCGCCTAGAATAGTGCCACAATAATGACAATGTATATAAAAAAAGTGCATAAATTTATAACTGAGTCGATTTCAAATGTTGAGAATCTCATTACATTGTTATATGATAACAATGTCATGATATAGTTTGTAATAGAACTTATAGCTCATTAGATGTCGAGAGACATACTCCAAATTGTTCCATATGATAAAACAGTTTTTCACGATCAGAGAGAGTTTATTGACAAAATAGATAATTAAAACATAATAACATATCCGTTCACAAAGGGACTGATCCAACTGGTTTTGAGAAATTGATTAGAGAAGTTGGAATAAGATTCAATAATTGCCCCAGTGCAAGTGGAGAATGATAGAGTTAGGGGTATGCCCTAGGGAAAATTATGTAATTTGTTATATATATCTAATTCGTTGAACAATCTTGTTCATTGTAAAGGTGTTTCTTTCTATTATATACTTGATATAATGTGGTTATATTACTTAATTAATTCAGTTAAATGTATATTTAATAGAAAATCCTTAAATGTTATATTTTATGATAGTATTTTAAAAGAGTTATAACCGTGAGTACTTTATCACAACAAAACAAATATACCATTTTAAATGTTCCCAGTCAAGATGCATCGAGATTGGATATCAGTGTATCCGTTGAGACTAGCACATGTAAAGCTCTCCAAATGTTGGACAGTGTATTACCCATGACTGCTGAGGGCACCTAGAGGTTACATACTGATAGTTATTGGATAACCATGGAATGACTCACTCGATAGTTTTCTGTTGGTTAATATAACTAAGGTCTAATAGAAAATATCGATGTGATTAATTTACACAGTTCTTTTGACTTGAGAATATTGTAGATCTTCAATGTGGAAGCTCCACTTTAATTATAGTGAAATTATGGCACGATGTCCATCAAGCGACTATCGTTGAGTCGAGTGAAAGTATTGGAAGTGAAATACTATTCAAGAGAGATTCGTTTCCTTGGTTATATGGGGCTAGTATCACAGTCAACTTAAGTCAACACAAAGTTAAATCTCTAGTCAGAGTAGTTCGGTTAATAATAATAATTATTATTGAACCAAGATCTTTGTGTTTGGATTATAGAGTTGAATATGGATGATATTAGAATTTTGACCATACAAATTCAATAAGTCCGAAGTGATCTAGTTTTGACGAAGAGAATTATGGTAAATAATTATCAACGCTTAATAAAGTGAAACTAGATTTTATCAAAGTTTAGTAAGCAATACGTTTGGCCATAATGTCACACCACCTGCTAAGTGACGTGAACGTTGACATTCGAATAGTTCAATGTTGATCGCTAACCGAATTTACACCCAAGAGTCACGTAACCAAAATAATTAATTTTCTTTAGACCAAACTATTTAATTGATTTATAATTGTTATAATTTAATTAAACTAATTAATATTTATGAAATATTATTTGTGAAATTTGAATATGATATGATAAAAAAATTTGTTGCATATATTTATAATAGCTGTAAATATATTGGTCGATATAAGATATCGATAAGAAATTGAGTTAAATATGGTTGTACATATTTAATTTGGGTTAAATGGTCTAACAACCCATAAAATTATGGACTCACAGGCATTGGTTATGGCTAGGGTTAGAGGTAGGTTGAATGTGTATTTAAGATGTAGTGGTTTGTTCTCTTATCATACCATGAAGATAAACGGTCTCAAAACCCTAATTTGTTAGAAATCTTTCTAATCACTTTTTGAGCCATCACCTTCTTTTATCTTTCATGGATGAAAACCTCCTCTAATTCAATCCTAAAATTCTTATATCAAATTCAAATCAAAATTAAAAGCTATTTGATAGTAATTGGTTGTAGATTCCAGATTAGCAATCTGAAGAATCAAAA
This sequence comes from Allium cepa, assembly GCA_030765085.1. NCBI lineage: Eukaryota > Viridiplantae > Streptophyta > Magnoliopsida > Asparagales > Amaryllidaceae > Allium > Allium cepa. The sequence goes on along the minus strand of CM060935.1, from coordinate 1,054,831,580 downwards.
CATTTCAAAAGAAGGGAATTGATTATTCAAGGTGGACTTTAGAGCATCTAATTTGGGTAGCTTTGATTTTACTTTTATCATATTATTGTGCTTTCATAATTGTTAATCATATGAGATATGTGTATAATTAGATGGTTGTTTTGTTAGTTAGGTGAAATTTTTGTACATATTTATGTTGTCACGGTGGAGATTAGATATGTGTATAATAATCAAGATCTATTCCATGATTATGTCTCAGATCTGAAATTAAACATTAAAATTAATTTTAAGTTTGAAATTATTTATGTTTATACATATTTATCATAGGTGTAAATCTTATGAGTTCATCATTTGTGTTAAATCTTCACATACAATTTGAATTAAGAGATATGTTTTATATATGTTGTATATATAGATCTAAATATTTGCAAATGTTTGTTTGTGTTTATTATGAATTATGAGTGCTGATTTTTTCATTTTTATGCATTTTATTTACTTTAATATTTAATGATTATCTAAACTAATAAGTGCTAATAAATATTTTTTAACTTCAACTTAATATTTTCTAAAATTCATCCTCCATGTCAGATGCCTTCAGGAAAAATTTTAGATTTTTTTAAACTTAAAATAATAATTTTAAAAATTAATTTTATTTCAGACATGAAAACAATTAATTGAATAAAAATATCATTTTAATTTATAAAATTCTGGAAATTTTTCATAAAACCCAAAATATGTTATAAAAACCTAAAAAAAGTTTTAGATTTTTATAACTTAATTTTATAATTTTAATAGTTAATTAGATTTCGAGTCTACAATAAATTATATATTTAAAATATTATTATAACCGAGAAAATTTCAAAAAATTTTCCTATGGCCCAAAATGTGTGTTTTTAGATTTTTAAATTTATAATTTTATCATATTGTTATTATATGATAATTTATTATGGCTAAATCCGTTTTGTTCAATATATTAAATGTATGTGTATATTAAGTAGTAAAATCTTTGGAATTCTAGATCTAGTATATTTTCTAACTGTAATTGTAAATAAAAGGAATTTTTAATTATATATATATATATATATTGTTATTTATGGTTTAATATATTGTCATATAAAAAATAAATATTTTCTACAATATTTTAATGATAAAAGTAAATTTTATGCATACATAAAATAGATATATATAATTTTTCGATATAATCACATGAAATTCATGGTTAATATTTATGCACATATTTGACAACATACAATATACACAAAATAAGCTAATGTGTCTGTTGCGATGCAAATCCCAACATCTATATGTAGGCATGTTTTACCCCGCACAGATTGCTATGTTACACATGCGCACACACATATATATGTGTATATGGTACTTTTATACACATACTAATATATAAGCAAAACCAAAATTAAACAAATCTCAGACTACTATTTGTAAATTTAAATAAAATGCATGATTTTATTTAGATCAAATTTAGAAAAGTTCTAAATAAATCTAGACTTCATAGGCCCATTAAAGATCTAAAATGGTAATTTTTTTTTGAAATTCACCCATTTCTTCCATTGCGGGCTAGCCCAGTTCCAACATGATGATAATGTTGGGTTAAAAAGTTAATTTTAATAAAAGATCTTTATTTATAATCTGAAAGTAAAGTAAAATACTTTGGAATAAATATCTGTGCATTAATTTTAAACAAGAAAGTGACTTTATATAAATATGATTTACAAATAAAAAGGACTTAAATTGTGAATTTGTAAACTTAGATCCCGATGTTTTGAAAGAAAAAAATTGCTTTTCATGATTTCTGAGAAAATAGTAATAGTATTATTTAAAAGTATTTATAAATAGGAATATTTTAAAAAGGATTTCGAAGGAGATATAAAGTATTGAACTCACTTCTATCGTTAGAAAATAATTCCGGTGGTGACTGTAGCATCATTGGCACTTATTTTCGAACCTCTAAGTGCGTGATGCTACTATAGTAGTTTGCTACAAATTTGTTTTATAAAACAGATTTTGATTTAAATCCCAAAAGTATGATTTGATGTACAAAAGTTATAAGTACATATTATTATTTTGAAATGATTGAAATGAAACCTGGTGTTTAATTCTGTAGTTTTCTTATTAAGTTATTTTTGCGGACTCACGTATCATATCCATTAGGGTAGTTGAGTTTGCGCATCATTTTATGATAAGTTGTTTGATAGGTTCTAATTTTTTAGATAAAATGGAATTTTCGATGATTTTGGACAGTTGGAAACTTCCAAATTTATATGAAAAAAATTAAAGCTAAGTGGTTCTATGAAAATTTGAAAAGATAAAATTTTATAACTCTTGATTTAAAAAGATAGTAAATTAGGTAAAGGTTTTAAATTTGTAGAACATCCTTATTAAGTAAAATAAGCATGAATGTTCTGTGTATACTCTTAGGATGTAGTAGAGTGTTAGATGAGTAATGAACTTAAGTCCTAAAATATTTTAAAATGGAAATGAAATTTTGTTTTAATAAAATGTTTTATAAATAAGATAATTCTTTGTAAAATGGTTAAAAACTTAAGTAATGATTTAAGAAATGTTTCATAAATGGTTTTAATATTAAATGGGAAATGATTTTTAGTAAATGAATGTGATCTAATATGTAAAGTAATTGGTGTAGTTAGGAAACCGATGAAATAAAAATAAAGTTGTACAAAGATATTTTATTCACATGAAAATCTCAAACTTGGATTCAAGTACATGATTTCGAGGTGATTTACACTGGTTCGAACAAGAATTTTTCACTAGATTCTTGATGGCGAACACTTCATATAGATTCTTGATATGATTCTGAAGTTTTTATCATAGTATATATCTACGTAAGGAGAATGAATTTGTCGAATCAAGGAATCAGTTGTGCTAGAGAGGTCAAGTAAGATATACTAGTTGAAAAGTGAAATCTATGTGATCGTGCAAGTGATTGGATTGTGTAAGGATGACATATGCATGTCGTACGGGCATTGGTATAATTGAATACCGTGTTTGTTGGCTTATGGAGAGTTTGGGATAGGACTCTTTAAATTGTGATGAGGTAGTATAAACAATCGATGAGTAATAACCTAATGCTATTGAGCATAAAGATATGCTTAGAAGTTTATCCATCATCCGTGTGCGATGATAAGATTTCTGAACCTGTCAAAACCATGAGCTTTATTTGTTAGTAATTGTAATAATGTTAAGTATTGAAGCACGACTGTTGCTTTTGTTGGAGTTTTGAGGATGAAATATTCTAAGTGGAGGAGAATGTAATGACCTGGAATTTTGAACACTTCGTTTTTAAATATCTGAATTATTTAAATATTTGAATATTGGATTTAATGTAAATAAACTGATTTAATAACCACTTTAATAATAATATTGTTAAGTAATCGTATACCCTTTTTTTAATATTAACTAATGATAAGAAATTAGTTTTCGAAATTTGCCTACAGAAACAAATATTTTGAATAAAAATTGATAATGTGACCGAAAATCGTTTTATCGATAAATGGTCTCAAAACAAGTGAAATTATCGTCTCAGGGCACTATCCTGGATTATGACGAAACTAGTGCCATTTGGACCGAAATAATATGTTGATGTGCATCGGCAACTTTCGTGGTAATCGAACATGCTATGTGATTGTACGAGATTGAAATGCGTTATAATCTTATTTGATAATTAAAATATAATATATTTTTATTATAAATATACCCTCACCCCTAAACCTCATTTCTCAGACCTCCATTCTACCTCTTTTTTTAATTGAAAACAAAATACAAAGCCGCCTAGAATAATCAATTAAACCCGAAGCGGTAGTTAATGAAACCCGATGATGTTAAATCCATTGTGCTCATATGGAAGACAGCTTCAAATCTCTATAGGCGATGGTGTGCGCAATGGAGATTGGGGTGGTGACCATATGTGGCTTTGAACTTGGGTCATTGTTCATGGTCTCTAGGGGAAGAGTGATGCAAAATTGTTTTTGGCGTTAAACTTATGGTGGCAAGATGAGTTGGTGGTAGTAATCTGGGGTAGTGCGATCATCTGTAGCAAAACGCGACTTGGGTGAAAGTGAAGGGACTGCTATAGTTGTAAATGGATGTGGGAATGTGGGCGCGTCTTGGTGGGGTGCATCGCGGAGTTCTCGTTTTGTGTAACGTGTTGCAATCGATGGTTCGTCGAATGGTGGAACAAGAAGGGAGAATAGAGGAGACTGGTACACGTCTTGGTGGGTTTCTCATGCATGACACGTACATGGGTGGAAGCAATTGAATTGGGGAAGAAAGGGAAAGTAAGTAATTTAGTTAATTAAGTTAATTTTTACATTAGTTAAATTATTTAATTCATAATCTTATAAATTCAATAACTTTTGCATACGAGTTTCAGTTGTGACGCCGCCTTCACCCTTGTACTCGTATCGAGATGATCTATGTCTTGATATGGCTTGGGCTTAGGTGAGTTTACTCACCATCAATTTTTTATATGTTGTGTATGTAATGTTTGTTGTGTGAAATATAAAATTAAATAGATAACAATTCAAGTTATAACTTTTGGACCCTTCTTACTTTTGAAAGCAATGACAACAATATATGCAGTATAATCTCTCTTATAACCCTCTAAAATATGTACTATGGTTAAGACATGTTATTTACATATTTGATGGTGTGTTGTAAATATTTGAAGCGAAATAGTCGTTATAAACATACTTTGAAATCCCTTGTATTAAACATATGTTAAATTTGCTAAAATGTGAATATATTTTGGTTATACTCTACACACGTTTTGGTGTGTTGGATGTGGAGGAATTGGTTTTATAAAGTTATTTAAACTTTGAATGAAAATTTTGAAATCTAGAAGCGAAAACGTCGCTACAGATGCACTTTGAAAATGCTGTGTTCAGCGATTTTTAAAGTTAACTTTGAAAGACATCATATGGCTTCTTTGCATTTTTCATAATTACTATAAGTGCATTTATTATTGGAAAATATCAAAATTTAAATTTATTTTTAATCATTTTTTGAAAGTAAATGGTTTTATATGTTAAAATATGTGTTTGTGGTTTTGAATTTTTTTATAAAATAAGTATTTTTTAGTAATAATAAATGTTTTAAATCATAATATAAGCATTTTTAAATTGTTTATAATGTACTTTTAAATATATATGTATTTTTTAGAAAATTAGTTAAAGCTTTTGTTAGAGTATTAAAAAGCTTATTTAACATAATATCTTTTAAATTGTTTTAGAATTTTATTAATTATAATAGCTTATAAATAAATCAGTATACATACATACGTACATACATATATATCATTTTAAAAAGGTTTTTACTAAATATATTTAAGTTTTTAAAAGTAAGTTAATATTTACAATTATAGTAAAGGAAGTTTGGATTTTAACACTTAAGTTAAAATAAATTATTTTGATAAGTAAAAAAAATGTGTTACCTTAATTAATAAGTGTAGATGTGTTTTGTTATTTAATAACGAATATTTTAAAGATAATTATAAGTAAATGATTTTGGGTTGATGTAAAAAATATTTAAATATCATTTATTTTTAACCCATATTAATTATACTTAGGAATATAATTAGATATTAATAATGAATTTTTAAAGATAACTATAAGTTCATGGCATTGCTTTTATATCAAACAATGTTTTAGTAACATTTATTTTTAAACTCTTAAATATATTTTAAAGTTGAAAAATATTATAAATATGATTAGATCTTTAATAATGAAATTCAAAAAAAGTACAAGTATAAAATCTTTTGAAATAAAGATATAAAAATTAAATGTTTAATTTATAAAATAGAAGGGGTTTATAGCAACGATGTTTTAATTACATTTGCTTTTAATCTCTTTGATTATATTTTAAAGTAAGTAAATCTTGTTAATGACTTGTGAATACATACCATCTGAGATAAGTATATGAATACTATTGAAGTATAGAAAATAGTATAGTAAATATGTGAATAGTATTACGTAAATAACTAATACATGAATAGTTTATATCTTTTTATACAGGGATACTAAATCCATATACAAGTTTAAATAAGTAAATTTTTAACTAATAAGTAGTTAATTAAGTAAGTGAAGTTTTAATTAATGACGAGTTTAATTAAATAAGGAAGCTTTAGTTAATAAGAAGTTAATTAAATAAGCGAAGTTTTTAGTTAGTAATTATTTTAATTCAATAAGGAAGTTTTAATTGATGAAGAAATTTTATTAGATAAAGAAGTTTTACTAATAAAGAAGGTTTTAATTAATGAAAGATTAATGAAATGAAAAGGGGATTAAAAGTTATATGTGACTTGATGATGTTTTATGTGTGTCAAACATGCTTTTATGTGTTACTTGTTTATTGTAATGACCTTAATTTTTACTGACATTATTTAGGACATTTAATTAGACAAATTAAATGAAATAATGTAAACAGTTAAGGGATTGAGAGTTGTATGATCATAAGGTACCCATGCCTAATTAATTTAAAAGCCAAAGAGAATTAAAATGAAGTAACTTAGAGGAATAAGAGAAGGAAAAATTAGGAATAAACTAAGTTCTTATACCCTAAACCCTTTTTACTTTCATTCCTGATCTATTTCGAACATTTGCAAACAAAACTAAAAATGCTCAGAAGCTTGGCCAGCCACCATTAAGGGAAAACAAAAGGAAGATAAGCAAGGATTCAAGTCGGAAACTTAAGAAAATTAATCCAAGAGCACATCTCAACCTTCTTAATAATAAGCTAAGTGAATAATAGGATTACATCTCATTTTTATTATTTTCGGATTCTAGATAAGATCCGAATTTGGTTTGCAAATAATATGCCATGATTTGATTGTTTAAATGAAAATATATGCTTGTTAATGATTTATGTTGCTTCATATAGATTTTTATGATATGTTTTATTTTTAAAAAACCTATTAAATGACATCTAAATGACTTGCATTTTTGGTATATGATCGAAAATATTATTTTCATGTTTCATAATTTTCTAAGCATTTGTGGATTTATATTGAATTTTCTATAGAAGAATATAGCTAATATTGGGTTTAAGTTAATTTCGGAATTATATGTTGCTTCTGGGTCTGAAATCTATATATATTATACAACATATTGGAAATGAATTATGGTAATTTTAGGGAATTTTCCTAAGTAGTTTACTACGGATATAAAATGGTTTAAGGGATTGGACTTAAATGTTTTATATGTTTTATTAAGGAAAGTGGCTTCTTTGTTAATTGTTTTATTATGTTAATTTCTGAATTCGGCAGCACATTTAGAAAAAAGTTTGGTAAAGTTTATGGAAACCAATTATATTTTTACAAATAGGCAAGTTACTTGAAAAGCATTTACTTAAAAAGGCAACAAAATAATTTTTCAAAGATTTACCGCTTTGCCACTTTTGTTTGCTACCTTTCGACCTCATACTTCTGCCTCTAACCAAGCCGAAACCAATACATATGGTATCAATGCCTTCGTACGTAGTGGATATGCGAAAGATATAGAGTCGAAACCATACTTTCGAAGGGGTAAAAGTAGCCCTTGTAAACTTAGAATTAATTTGGTTGCAAATGATGCTTTCAAAGGACTAATATTAGCTTCGACTTAGTCAAATATGCCTTTTTTGTGGAAAAAGGGGTTTCGAAAGAGGTGCCACCTTTTCATTTTAAAACGAAGCTTTCGGATGGGTTCAAAACCTATGCTGCTGCATTCAACCCTTCGAATTAATGCCTTCGAAAAGGGCTTTTTTGCTTTTAAACTTTAAATCCGCTTCTTCATGCTTTCGAAAGGGTTGGTTTCGAAACCATACACTTTCTTCTACTTAGGAAAGATGCTTTCAAAAGAAATGCTTTCGCCCTAGTTCTTTTAAGGCCATTTGTTCTATTAAAAATTAATCCTAAAGATTTCGAAAGAGATGGTACATGGTTTCGAAGCTATGTTCCACAAACTTCTACTTGAACCCAATACTTTCGAAAGGTAATTTTTAAGTGAGGAATCTTAATGCTTTCGAAGGTTTGTAATGTGAGTTTCAAAGGGGAGATACCCCAATGTTTTTGAAAGGTTTATTTTGAGTATTTGAGTGGAAGGTTTCCAATTCTTTCTAAAGGTAAGTTTAAAGGGTTTTGAAAAGACGACATCTAAAGTTTTCATAAAGCTTTCGAAGAATTATTCTCAATGATTACGAAAGGTCTATTTTCAAAGGTTTCAAAAGATATGTTTTGACCCTTCGGCCTAGTTTTTCAAAGTACGGTAGTTAACTCATTTTAAAAGGTATACTTCCAATGGATTCGGAAGGAATTTTTTAAAGTTTTAAAACAAAGATTTCAAATGGTTTACCTTGGCTTCTTGGCTTAATATCTTTTAAGTTAAAAAGTTTTTGTAACTTACTTTAGAGGGATAGATAATCCTATTAGATTTCATCAACATTGTTTCGTGTAAAGTATATATATCATGGCATAAGTACTTGAGTAAAGCAAAGAGAACATTTTCCTTGTTTAGGTATGATTTAAAAGGGTTAACTCAATTTGAAAGAAATGTTTTCAAGAAAAAATTGATGAGGCAGTTAACACTGAGTAAATGACTCAGATATTAGATTACTGAATGGAACTGGTGTAGGGTCGTGCCCTATACTTTAGCTAATAGCCCGTAGCTAATATAAGTCCAAAATTCCTGTGTGTAGGCATTGTCACATGTAAGACTAAAATAGTGTTACACATAGAAAGGAATATACAAAATACATATATGTTAATGGTGTGTCTGCAAAACCATCAAGATCAGTTGACCCTGAGAGAAGTAAGTTAAGGACAGACCGTCAAGGAGTGTGTCTAACAAAAGTTAGATTATTTATTATGTCTGCTAGGCCCGAGTCAGCCAATGGTTAGTAGTTAACCAAATAAAACTATATTGTTCGGACGGATAGTCCATCGATTACCTGATTTATGTGCATATATGATATTACTACTATTTCTTTAATCAGTTTGATTGTAGAATTTTCATTTACTAAACGATATGTTTTAAAAGGGATATTAATGGGGGAAAACCCGTTCCACCAAGCGGTGTGGTCTTACTTAATATAAAAATACCGAGTTGTAATAATATTATTCGTAATAGGCTTTATGTCTGACTCGAAGTTTACGTTTTCCCCTTAATCTCTTGGGTGCTCAAAATTTGATTGAGTAGATTGAGAGCTAAGGTTTTTTAAGTACAGTAGATTAGACGAATAAGCTTCCAAAGACGTGCAGGAGGCGAAACTTGTTATGTATGAGTTAATTAGTTTTACTTCCGCTGTGATGTATTGAGACTGATATGTCTATCGAGTACTCTTATCATCCAAGGGTCGCTCTTGGCATAATTTGTAATAATTTTATTTGACCAAAACCTAGAAATCATATTATGAGATTATGTATTTGAATAAGAAATATTGATTCGAAATGTAGTAGAAAAGCTGTTTTTAAATCTGTGTTGATTTACTTCATATTCCCGTGATTTTTATATTATGGATACCCGTAACATTACCATATTTTGTATCCAGAATTTAATACTATATATGACTGCAGCATCTGTAGTGCTTGGCTTCGGGCCTCAAAATAGGGGATGTTAGAACATGGTATCAGAGCATACGTTTATGAAAACTTAAAAAGAATTTTGAACTTAAATGATTTTGAAAAAATAATCCTAAGGAAATGGGGAAAACCTTTGGGGTATGGGATAACGCTATAGTAACGTACTTGTATTTTTTATTTATAAGTATATGCTCTATCTCTATTCTCCTTCTTTCTTTGGCTATTCCGCTATATCTTACAAAGGTTCGAATGTAGATTTTAAGGATGTAAGATATGGATGCTAGAAGTGGAAGAGTTAACATTGGTGGAGGAAGCACCACAACTAATGGAAATGTCAGACCAAACATCAGAAGGAATCTAGGTTAGACACAAGTTGCTAATGTCGGTGCTGGAACGCTGCAAGCTGATATGGGAGCTATGAACCGGTTCTTTGTAAATATGATGTAGGCTAGAGTTGCTGTAGGATTATTTGGAAGAAATGTTAAAGGTGGAAATCATGGAGCTTCGATGGTCAATAACTATGCAATCTTGAACAGAGACTATGCAAGGCTAGGAAGAAATCCGTTTATCAGGAATGAAGATGCAATTGAAGTGGAGTATTGATTACTTCATTATGAGACGATTTTTGTTGATTTGGTGCTTGATGATGAGCAGAGAAGGGGACTCGCTTCTAGGCAGTTACAATGAGCAACACTGTACTTGTGGAATAATGTTACTGTGGGAATCAATGAGGAGACCATGACTTAGGAAGTTTATAGAGTTGGAAGTTTATGGAAGGTTTGAGGAAAGATTTATGTTCGAAACCGCTAAGTCAACTCTGCTTAGGAAGTTTATGGAGTTGAAGCAGGGAGACATGACTGTCTCGAGTTCGCAACTAGATTTGAAGACCCATCGAGATAAGGATATAACGATTGATACAGTTGTTAAAATGAATGAGAAGTTCATTCGCGAGTTGGAACCGGAGCTTGCTAAAGCCACATTATCACATAACAAGGATCCAAGTGATGTCGTTGTTGAGATAGCTTTAAGATAGGAGAAGATGCTTGCTTTTCATGATGGTAGAAAAGAAAGGGAAGCTCAGAGTAGGCAGAACCAGAAGAGAAAGTTTTTCCATAAGAAGGGCGCTCAGAAGAGTGGAACTACCAAGAAAGGAAAGGCCGATGTAGTTGCTATAAGTGCGATAAGAAGGGACACTATGCTCATGAGTGCCGGACATGCAAAAGGAAGAAAGCTGCTGACAAGAAAAGAATAAGTCGTTTCGACTGCGATCGGATTGGACATTATAAGAACCAGCCAAGGATGGAAAAGGCAAGATATTTGCATTGGAGCCAACTACCTCAAGATCAACAACACAAGAAAAAGGAAAACCTATGTTGGGAGGTACACTTTTAATTCAATGTATTTCAGTAAGAGTTTTATTTGATACTGGTGTATAGCATTCTTTTATATCTCATTGTTTGGTAGATAAGCTTAACCTAGAACTCTCATACATAGTTACTTCCTTAAGGGTTGCAAATCCGATAGGAGGTTGCGACTCATGGGATGAGATGTGGCCGCTTAGAGTTTGAATTGTTAGGTCATGTAAATGGTTGCAGTTTGCATGTTTTTGATTTTGTAGGATTCAGAATTATTTTGGGTATGGATTGGTTAAGTAAATATGACGTTAGAATATTTTTCCATGGTAGGGAAATATCACTTTGACATCCGGGTTGTTGCAATCGGATTATATGCCTATACTCCGTAGAAAATCCTAGTTTTGAGGTTAATGCTTTGCTAGGTGTTATAGAGGCAGAAGAATCGAGTTTTTGTTGTCAAAGAATTTGCAGATGCCTTTGAGCCCTTAGTAGGACTGCCACTGAAACAAGCCATTGAGTTTCATATATATTTATCATCAGGAGCAGAACCGATGAGTAGACTGCTAAGTAGAATGACACCTACCGAGATGAAGGAATTAAATGTGGATTTGGTGGATTTAGAAGATAACCATTTTATCAGACCAAGCAGTTCGCCTCGAGGAGCAACTGTAGTGTTTGCAAAGAAACCCGACGGATCGTTAAGGTTATGTATCGATTATTGTGAGTTGAATTAGAAGACGATAAAGAATCGATATCCATTACCTAGGATTGACGATTTGTTTGACGAGTCGAGTGGAGCCAAAGTATTTTCCCAACTGGATTTGGCAACATGGTTCCATCAGCTTATAGTAGCTGCAGATAGACCACGTTTAGGACAAGATTGGATCGTACAGATGGTTAGTGATGCCGTTCGGACAGACTAATGCACCATCATTTTTCGTGGATTTGGTGAACATTATCTTCTAGGAGCATGTGGACAGATTCGTGTTATTATTCATAGATGGCATTTTGATACACTCTAAAGACATAAGAGAGCATGAAGTACATCTTAGAATGGTGCTTGAGACGCTAAGACAACATCAACTGAAGGTAAAATTCTCAAAGTGTCATTTCTAGAAGAAAGAAGTGAAGTTTCTTGGTCATGTAGTCTCAGAGAAAGGGTTGTCTATAGATCCGGCTAAGATCAAGGCAGTGAATAATTGGTAGAGACCTGAGACAGTGACTGAGATAAAGAACTTTCTTAGACTAGCTGGTTACTATAGGAGGTTCATTATGGATTTTTCATGGATAGAAGCACCGATGACTAAGCTAACTCGGAAAGACATGAATTTTATCTGGACTGATAAGTGTGAGGAGGCATTCCAGAAGCTGAAACACCTATCGACAAATGCACCTGTGCTACTTGATCCAGAGGGGAATCAGGACTTAGTAGTGTACACCGATGCATGTGGAATTGGATTAGGAGTTGTGTTAATGCTGAAGGGTAAAGTGATTTCCTATGCTTCTCGACAGCTCAGACCACATGAGGTTAGATATCCAACGTACGATTTATAATTAGCTGCAGTAAATTTTGCATTGAAGGTGTGGAGACATTACGTATTGAGGGAGAGAATTGAGTTATATACAGATCATAAGTCATTGAGATATTTAGTCTCTCGGAAAGAGTTGAATATGAGACAACAGAGGTGGTTAGAGTTTTTATCCTCTTATGGCTTAGGTTTGAGTGCACACTTAAAAAAGGCAATAAGGTTGCACATGCACTTAGCAGAAAACATTAAAATGCAGTACTGACAATGATAGATGAGTGGAAAGATTTAAAAGCATTAACTACATGCGGAGTTCAATTGAGATCTAAGAGTAGTTCTAGCAAAGAAACTTCTATGTCATCATATTTATAAGTTCGACCGGTGATGATCAAAAGGATTGTTTCAAAACAAGGAGAGGATCCATTATTAGCTGAATAGATCAGAAAGTTAAGGAATGGAACGAAGAGCGATGGCTTGAAAGATTTCAGTCTTGACCAGAATAGGTTGTTGAGGAAGAAAGGACAAATATTTGTTCTAAATATGGGAAACATTAGGAAGAAAGTTCTTGGATAATGCCATCGTTCGAAGTTCACTATTCATTTTGGGTGAAGCGGTGTTTGAGCTGTCGAGAGGTAAAAGATGAACATGAAAAACCAAACAAGTTACTTGAGTCTTTTGATGTTCCAGTTTGGAAGTGGGATTCTATCTCAATGGATTTTATAGACAGGTTGCTAAGGTCGAATCGAGGAAATAATTTTTTGGGTTATAGTGGACAGATTGACCAAGAGTGCCCATTTCATTTTAGTTAAGTCAACTAGGATGGCACATGTTCTGGCTAAATTATTCATGAAGAATATATTCAGACTACATGGAATTCCTTGTTGTATAATAAGTGATAGAGTTTCCTCGTTCACTAGCAAGTTCTACACGAGTCTACGGGAGACTTTGGGTACCAAGCTCAAGATGAGTATCACTTGCCATTCGCAAATAGATGCCCAAATGGAAAGAGTTAACAAAGTCTTAGAGGATTTGTTAAGAGCTTGTGTACTAGATATTGGGGAATCATAGGAAGGCAACCTACACTTATTCGAGTTTTCGTATAACAACAGTTATCAGACCAGTATAGAGATTGCACCGTTTGAAGCTTTGTATGGAAGGCCATGCAAATCTCCTGTTTGTTGACCAGGGATAGTTTAATTCTTGGTCCAGATTTGGTTAGAGAAGTTGTAGAAACATTTGATTTAATTTGAGCTAGAATGAAGGAAGCTTAGTTTAAGCAGAAGAGTTAAGCTGATAAAAGGCGGAAAGATTTAGAATTTTAAGTTGGAGATCATGTTTTCATCAAGGAGCCACCAATGAGTGTAATCAGATTTAGAAAATCAGAAAAGTTGGCGCCAAGATTTGTTGGACCATTTCCTCTCTTAGAAAGGATCAGAAACTCGCATATAGAGTAGAGTTATCAAATAGTTTGGCAGGAGTCCACTATGTTTTCATATTTCTCATCTAAAGAACTGTAATCGAGATCCAGAAATTACTATTGCACCGACCGTGTTAGATGATTTAGTAGTGGACTGGATATGGCTATGGTAGTAAACCAGTTCTTATAGTTGTAAGAGATGAGAAGAGACTAAGGAATAAGACAGTCAGAGTAGTAAAAATCCAGTGGAGTGACGACAAGAGAGAATGTACTTGGGAAGCCGAGAGAAGGATTACACTGACTTGTTTCATGATGTGTTTTACCTTTATGTTTGATTGTTATGAGTACCATATCGTAATTTCGAGGATGAAATTCTTTAAGAAAGGGAGTTTGTAATGACCCTAATTTTGACCGACATTATTTAGGACATTTAATTAGATAATTCAAATGAAATAATATAAATGATTAAGGGATTGAGTTTTGAATGATCATATTGTAGCCGCACCTAATTAATCTATAAGCCAAAGAGAATTGCCTAATTAATCTTTAAGCCAAAGAGAATTAAAATGAAGTAAGTAGGGGGAATAAGAGGAGGATAAAATAGGAATAAACTAAATTCTTATCCCCTAAACCCTTCTTACTTTCATTTCTTATCTATTTCGAACATTTGCAAACAAAACTAAAAACGTTCAAAAACTTGGCCGGCCACCATTAAGGGAAAACAAAAGGAAGATAGGAAAGTATTCAAGTAGGAAACTTAAGCAAATTAATCCAAGAGCAATTTCAACCTCCTTAACAACAAGCTAAGGTGAATAATAGTTTACATCTCAGTTTTATTTTTTTTGGATTCTAGATAAGATCTGAGTTTGGTTTGCAAGTAATATGCCATGATTTGATTGTCTAAATGAAAATATATGCTTGTTGATGATTTATGTTGCTTCATATAGATTTTTATGATAAGTTTTGATTTGAGAAAAAACTATTAAATGACATCCAAATGACTTGCATTTCTGGTATATAATCAAAAACATTATTTTCAAGTTTTAAATTTTTCTAAGCATTTGTAGATTTATATTGAATTTTCTATGGATAAAAATAGCTAATGTTGGGTTTAAATTAATTTTGTAGATTAAATATTATTTTTGGGTCTGAAATTTGTGTATGTTAAAATACATATTGGAAATGAATTATGGCAATTGTTGGGGAATTTTCCTAAGTATTTTAGCATGGATATAAAATTATTTAAGGTATGAGATTTAAATGTTTTATATGTCGTATCAAGGAGAGGGGCTTCTATGTTAAATGTTTTATTATGTTAATTTCTGAATGCGACAGATTTTTTATATTTTTTAGTAAAGTTTATGACAACCAATTATATTTTTACAAATAGGCAAGTTAGTTGAAAAGAATTTACTTAAACAGGCAACAAAACAGTTTTGCACAGGTTTTCTGCTTCGCCACTTCTGTTTGCTAACTTTCGACCTCATACTTCCGCCTCTAACCAAGTCGAAACCAATACACATGGTATCAATGCCTTGGTACGTAGTAGATTGGAGATAGGAGGAAGGTATAGATTCAAAACCAGCCCTAATAAACTTAGAACTAATTTGCTTACAAATGAGGCTTTCGAAGGAGTTATATTAGCTTTCGACTTAGTCGAATATGCCTTTGGTTTAGAAAAAGGACTTTCGAGAGAAACTGTCGACTTTTTATTTTAAAATGAAGCTTTCGATTGAGTTCGAAAACCATATTGTCGCATTTAACACTTCAAATCAGTGCTTTCGAATGGGTTTGAAACCCATGTTGTGGCATTTAATCCTTCGAATCAATGCTTTCGAAAGGGCTTTTTTACCTTTGAATTTTAAAGCCGCTTCTTCATGCTTTTGAAAGGGTTGGTTTCGAAACCATTCATTTTCTTCTACTTAGGAATAATGCTTTCGAATGAAATGCTTTTGCCCTAGTTCTTTTAAGACCCTTTGTTCTATTAAAAGTTAATCCCAAAGATTTCAAAAGAGATGATAAATGGTTTCGAAGCTATGTTCCACAAACTTTAAAATGAACCAATTACTTTCAAAAGCTATGTTTCAAGTGAGGAATTTTAATGCTTTCGAAAGGTTTATAATATGTGTTTCGAAAGCGTGATACCCTAATGTTTTCAAAAGGTTTACTTTGAGTATTTGAGTGGAATGTGTCCAATTCTTTCGAAAGGCAAGTTTAAAGGGTTTTGAAAAGAGGATGTCTATGTTTTTCCTAAAGCTTTCGAAGAGTTATTCTCAATGGTTTCGAAAGGTCTATTTTCAAAGGTTTCGATAGGTATGTTTTGACCCATTGGCCTAGTGTTTCAAAGTATAGTTGTTAACTCGTTTGAAAGGTGTACTTCCACTGGATTCGAAAGAGAAAATTTAAATTTTTAAAACAAAGGATTCGAAACCTTAGCTTCACGGCCTAAGATCTTTTACATTAAAAAGGGTTTTTAACTTTGGAGGGATAGATAATCCCATTAGATTTCATCAATATTGTTTTGTGTAATATATATATACATATATATATATATATATATATATATATATATATCATGGCGTTAGTATTTGAGTAAAGCAAAGAGAACATTTTCCTTGTTTAAGTATGATTTAAAAGGGGTAACTCAATTTGAAAGAAATTTTTTCAAGGAAAATTTGATGGGTTAGTTAACCCTAAGTAACTGAGCTAGATATTAGATTACCAGATGGGACTGGTGTAGAATCACATCCTATACTTTAGCTAATAGCCCATAACTAATATAAGTCCAAAATTCCAATGTGTGGGGCTTTTTCATAGGTAAGACTAAAATGATGATACACAAGAAAGGAATATACAGAGTAATGATAGGTTATTGGTGATCCCGCAAAACCATTAGGATCAATTGACCCTGGGAGAAGTAAGTTAAGGACAGACCGTCCAAGAGTGTGTCTAATAGAAGTTAAATTATTTATTATATCTGGTAGGCCCGAATCAGCCAACGGTTAGTAGTTAGTCAAACAACACAATATTGTTCGGACAGATAGTCCATTGATTACCTAATTTATGTGCATATATTATATTGCTACTATTGATTTAATCAGTTTGATTGTAGGATTTTTATTTGCAAAAAGATATGTTTTAAAAGGGATATTAGCAAGCGAAAACATTTTTCGCTAAGCGGCATGGTCTTACGTAATATCAGAAAGCTAAGATGTAATAATATTATTCACATCAGGCTTTATGTCTGACTCAAAGTTTATGTTTTCCCCTTAAACTCTCGGGTGCACAAAGTGTGATTTGTGTAGATTAAGAGCTAAGGTTTTTTAGGTTCAGTAGAAATTCTGAAGATGTGCAGGAGACGAAGCTAGTTATGTAGAAGCTATTTAGTTTTACTTTTGCTGTGATGTTTTAAGACTGATATTGTCACGACCCAATTTCTCACCGCCCGAAAATCAACATCAATACGTTCACTGTATCAAATGCCGAAAAATTGAATGCCGAAAAAACCAGACCGTAAGGGAAAGAAGAAGGAGGTTGAAGAAGAGAAAACAAAACAACATCATAATCTCACAAACGCAGCGGAACAACATAATATATATAACAATAGATTTTTATACCAAAGAATCTGTAACTGTATATACTTACAATCATCAAAGTACAACACAATCCATAGCACATGACTGGACAATTATCATAACTCATCCTCACAGAAACTGATTATGCAGCAAACCATATACAGTGGATAATACATCAAATACATGTGATACATCTCGCCATCCAGCTCGTCTCCTGAGCTCCACGGCATCCTATCATGTATCCTATAATACTCGGCCTGACTTGAGCATTATAGTAAAATAACACCCGAGTCAGTCTGGAAAACCAACGTGAGAAAACACACTCAATTGAATTATTAAAGTTCCAAAATTTTTTGAAATCAAAGGCATCTCGTAAGACCACGCCACAAATAAACATGTCGGGTTTTTACCTTACGATAACCAAAACATTTCTTATAAAATGCTCTGATAGTATAATAGTGTCTAAGTATAAATACTTATTCAAATAGCCAAAATTATTACATTCATTAAATTCGAGCAATTACTAGGCTCTACAATCAAAACCGTAAAGGCACGTAGGGAGAATGGATTTCCAACTAATGACTAGGCACTGGGTTACCACCTGTCACGGTACCTGGTCTAGATCAGCATACCGAGGACCCCTTTCGATCCTCTGCGACACAAGACCGGAGCTACCCCTTACTGGATAGTCCGAATAAGATCGCCCTGCGGTTGGGATCAGCATCTGCCCACACGGCCGAATAAAAGGGACATCTAGACAGGGATGACCTTATCCTAATTGGGTGCTACCCACTTAGCCTTGCTGCATTTCCCTTGATTTTCAGTCATTCCCAGTTGATGAGGTTCGAGGCTAAGCATTACCTTTTTAGAACATATCTCACTTAGAATGCTCATCGTCCTCCTGACGATGTTTCGATAGAATTCATCCATACAAGTCCGTTCTGGGTCCGAACGGAATCAAAGGCACTATTCCTACTACATCCATTTTGGAATCACCCTCAGGATTAGTAACGATTAGCCCTTGCATTTCACTGTTCCATCTTCGACTCCAAGCTCTTGTCTTCATCACGAAAACGTACTCGATGGATCGAAGTGGTTTTCGGATAACAAATTCGATCTCGGTCTCTTCGAAACAACGTTCGCTATTTCCTGGTAAACTCAACCCCGGTTCTTTAGGAAATACACAGACGAAGATAAGATCGGAGATCACTTTCTAATCGTTAGCGGACATATTTCTTTATAAACACCCTAGAAGAGCGAACGAGTTTATATGTAAAGTATAGCACCTCGAACGGTAACTGTACATATATTTCTCATACCTCTTCTAGATATTTCCAAAGTCATATTTGGGTCCAGATTTGATAGTCGGTTATTTAACTATCAAATAATCAATCAATTCAACCAAATATTTTATTTCTACTAAAAAGCAACCAGTCTTATTAAATTTGGATTTTTAATAAATTAAACCACTTTAACCAAAAATATACACATAAAACATTTGAAATAAAACTACATAAAACCCTTTATTTAAAATAATAGTTGTGAAATTCTATAATAATTTTCCAAGCAAAAATTTAGCCACAACTATTTTAAAATAAAATTACTGTATAAAGTATAAATATAAAATAATTTTCTTTTTAAAACATAATACTAATTTAACCTTTAAAATAATTACTACTATAATTAATTTGAATAATATTTGTTTTAAAATTCTAAAACAATTTAAAATAATCAATTTCTCTAAAACATTCTTTTAAACAATTTTAAAATCCTTAAGTTATACTTAGAATTCCTCTTTTGAAAAATATACCTAGCTTTTCAGGAAATACACCTTCCATTCCAACATAACTCGTCTAACCATTTATAAATCCTTCTTGATTTATTTTGGTTTAATTTACGTCCCAAACCCGTAAATTTCTTTTCCACACTTTAAAAATAAACCACCATTTATTTTAAACAAATCACCTTTTCCTTAAAAATTTCCATCCTGAATTTATGCTTTTAATTTATCCTACGATAAATATTTCACTTTATTTATAAACCCTGTTTATAAATTTCACAATATCATTCTTCTTTAATCAAAGTTTCAACACTTAGTCGGTTTTCAAATCGATTTTCAAAACCAACTCCATTTTAAAATGAATTCCTCTACTTATCCAAATTTATTTCAAAACAATTAATTCCATATTCACTCCTTAATTAAGATTTAAAATCTTATTTAAATCTGAAATATTAATTTCATACTTAATTTCAAAATTCTCCCTTTATTTCTTCCAAACCCTTTTAAATCCTGAATTTAAAATAAATTCTTAAATTTGTAAACAATATAACTTAAGTTCTAAAAATTCATTAATCCCTATTTATTCAATTCCCTAAAATTATTTTACTTAAAATTCTCTCTTTTATTTTCCTTCAAAAATCCAATCTTTACATTTTTTATATCTCAATATACCCAAATATATTCAATGAACCAAGCAGTCAATAACTTCAATTTTCAATATAATCTATCATGGATTAGCAAATAAATTATATCACTGAATATGAAAATAAATTCACATTTTGTGGAATCCGGTTGGATCCCTCCAACCTGTTTCCCTTCATCCACAGATGTTAGCATAATATAAAAATACCAATCCCACTTCGAGGGGGATATCGTGGTATAAAGGGTCATCTGCTGTTATGCGGGGCTCGTATGGTCTCATTCGCTATATAATGCGGGAATATCAATCACTCGAATATATATATATATATATATATATATATATATATATATATATAATATCACATCCAGTCAATTCAATCAATTAACCAATAATATAAATTTTAACTATTTAAATTTAAACGGTAATCTAAATGAGTGAGATTAACTCACTTTTGATTTTTGATTTGCAGATTCAATCCAACCTGGCTTGTCTTCCCCCGATTTAAGACCTTGTATAAACATCATATGATTTTTATTAATATTCGAATAAATCGAACAATTAAATTCCCATTTGATAAATTTAATTAACCAATTAATTTACTTTAAGCTAATAATTTAATTTTAAACTAATTTCCTTTTTAATAAGATATTTTTAGCAACTAAAATAATTAAATAAGTCTATTAAAGAAATCTATCTCTATAATATATTATTCTAAAAATAAACTAGTAAATGAAAATAGATATATATGTATATTTATTCTCTTTTGAAACTACATGTATGAATAAAAAAATAGTTTATGGATTTCAAAAATCTAATTTTAAATAACTTCCAGCATTTTCAAATTCCTATTTTTTTCAAACCTATCTATATATAAAAAATTCTGTTAACTTCTATATATCAAAACATGCATGAGTGTTTATATAGGTATATTTACATTTATATTATACTCTTCTGTTTTCTGCATATATGCATATATATATATTAATATTAAATTGACAAAATGAATTGAAAATATACCTTACTGTAGACAACGGCACTGCCTACCGCCATCGACTCACTGACGTCGATACCCCCGCCACCAATGATCCCGATGTCCTACAGTTGCGATTCGATCGCAACCCCCTGCCTCGCTGGCAGCCTTGTGCGTGCTCCATACTCATTTGCGATTTCATCGCGAATCCTCCCCCAGGTCGACTGCCGACCCACCTCTTTAACCACACCGCCATGCGTCGCTCACCATCACTATCGCGATTCGCGATGATTTCGGTCTCTCCTTTTTTTTATATCGGCTGATTAGATAGGAAGAAAGGGAAAGTGCGTGAGGTTAGGGTTTTGAAGGGGAGGCCTTTGGGTTAAATTTTGAAATTGGTTTTCAAATTTATGGCCATTACATTGATTTTTTCTTGATTTTGGTTTTCCGTTGCCCTGATTTGAATCGAATGAAGGTGAAGAGGAAGATGGCTCGCGAATTCATTTATACCCTTTTTCTGCTTAAAGTCCAATGTTCTTCGTGTATTTAAAAAAGAAGAGGTAGGGGACATGAAAAAGCACGATAAGATGCTTGCGTGCCCAAATTAACTTGCAACAGTGACTTGAAAATAAAGTTCTAATGTGAAGCATTTTTACCATTTCAAAATATACCCTTTAAATTTTAATAGTTAAATTTAAATCATCCTGAATTTGTAACTTAAAATCTTGACATCCTATCGAGACGTGCCGCTAGGCGTTCGTAATGTTATACCCCTATTCCGAACGCAATGGAAAAGGTTCTGAGTTCTAACGCAATGGAAAAGGTTCTGAGTCCTAATTCGATTGTATGGAGAAGATAGCTTTCTGGACCTAGTAATTATATCTAATTTTCGACATATATTTCATCACATTTACCTATCGTACGATCACATAACAACTTCAAACCCTACGAAATTTGAAATCTAATAATAATACATTATTATGGATCCAATGGAACTGGTTTCGTTGAATTTTGAGAATGTTCCTCGAACAACTATTTTTAAAAATCGATTTAAACGATATATTTTCAAAACTGAACAAATCACCTTTAAAATCGATTCTATCACTTTTATTATCTTCAGCATAGTCAACATAAATTTTATAAACCTTTAAACTATTTTTAACATGCTTAAAAATACAGATTCAATATTTTATCCAATTTAAAATGATTAAATTCAATAATTTAATTATTCAATAATTAGTGATATTTGAAATTCAATTTAAAAATCTATACCTGAATATTTAAAATCAATTAAATATTCCAATTTCAAATGTCTAAAATTATGGATCGTCAAATTCCTCCCCCCTTAAAAGAATTTCGTCCCCGAAATGACTAGTTAAGAGGGATGTTCAACAACCCGTTAACTTTTTCCCAAAATCAAACAGTTTTTCAGTGACTCCCCAAAACAATCTTTTATTAAAGTCACATTATCACCCTTACTAACTTCCCAAACTCTTCCATAGTTCCTAAACAACATTACTTACTCAACCATTCAAATTATAATTTAAACTCAAATTTAAATTATCAAAAATTTCTCAAAATTTTTCTAACTCTCTAAATTTTTGAAAAATTTCGCCAACGTCTTCTTTGCGCGGCTAGATCTGTGCAACTACAAAATGCCTCAACGGGCCCTCATATTTCAAAAGAAAATAAAAGGCCAAGTGGCTAGACCAAAAAATCATCAAATTTCATATGACAATTAAATACATACCTTTTAGTCGGGAAATTCATATTTATCTTCTGAAATCAATGACACTAGTTTCCTTTCTTTTCAAAATACTTGTATATCCTACTTAGCAATAATACTCAATCCAGAATTCAAAATCATTTTATTCACTTCTTTCCAATATTCTCAATATTGGCTTTACTTAAGCCCGTACGATGTCCAAATATCATCTGTGCGCAATAACAATTCGATCGCTCACTCTATCACGCAATTCCACTTCCGAACTAGTATCGTTCACCCGACTTTCTAGTGTGGACTCAGATCTGGTTTCTTGATCAGAAACCGTCATTCTCCTTGCATAGCCATATACTATGATAGAGAATTTCTAGAATTAATCAAAAATCCATATCTAGGGTTCACCGTCGAAAAAAATGTGAAAAATCCTGACTCGGATCGGTATAACTACCTCGAAATTCTGTGCTCAAATCTAGATCAAATCGTTATGCGAATAAAATAATATACGTACATCTTACGTATTTATATCAATTGATTATTTGCTATACCAATTTTCTTTTATTCACATTTATTTTGATTTTCATCCACTTATCCACACTTATGATTTCACCACTTTTATTAAACCTTCATTCACATATTTACTTGGTATATTTTCAATTCCAAATTTACTTAAGAATTTCACCATCCATTTCTAAATCAATATAAACATTTTATACAACTTCCTATATTGATTTCCTCCTTATCACTTTGGATTTTATATCCATTTTTATTTTATCTCAAATTATATTCAATTAACCATTTCTTTAATTAGTTCCACTTACTAATTTATTTTAAATCTCAATGGATTTTGTAACGACCCTGACTCGGCCTTCGAAAATCGGCACCGAATACGTCACCTATATTCAAATGCGGCAGATCCAAACGCCGAATCTGGCTCGCCGAAGCTTATAACATATTAAGTATAACAACACAACGGAAGAAAAAGAAATGAATACCATAAACAACTCCAATGAATATAATATCCAATGATACAACAATGATATCAATATGATACAAGAATATCAGAGACAATAAACAACAGCGGAAAACGAATAGCAAAAGAGATAACTCCAATATCAAACAGCAACAGCAACAGCAACACCAATGCTCCAAAGCCAAACTCCAAACCACTAGCTCGAACCACCATCATGTTGCACAAAGATAAGCAAGTCTCGTCCATGAATCCAAAGACTCCAATATCCAAGATCTCCAAAGAATACCAAAGAGAAAGCTAAAAGCTACTAAATCGATATCTACTATCTGAAAAACCCAACTCTAGACTGCCCGTGTGGAAAATAGTTGGCACCTAGAGTTTAGGAAGGGAACAATAAACTCCGGGTCAGTCATGAGACTGGTATGAGCAAACAAAAATAGTTTATTTTTAAAAACAAAACAAAAGAATTTAAATTTGAAATCCATAATGCTTTTTGAAAAATGAAACTACCATAAGGCCTCCCGGCACACACACAATGCAATCGCACACTTGAGGGAGATTTCTCCTTATGATAGTCAAACATGCTTGATACGCGAAAACCATTTGATATTATTATTAGTGCATAGTGGAAAACATTTCGAAAGTATAATATTAATCTTAGCCAACATACAACATTTCGTCATATGCCTACTATAGCTACCATGTTCAATAGGAGGTTACCGCCACATTCCATGACAGGTTATACAAATAAAACCGTACTGGGCGCGTATTGTTTCTTTGGATTTTCCAACAAATGGTCAGGCCAAGGAACTTCCCATTGCCATATGGGTACGCCTCTGGAGGGACGCCCCGAGAACCTACCCGGATCTCTGCTAACCCAAGGCCGGCTACCCCCTTCCCGGGGAATAAAACCTAAGATATGCCACCCCCGATCCTTTGGGACCTTTAACCGAGGATCCTCTACACTAACAACATCACACAGTAATAAATATGCTACAGTGCTGTAACAACCCGCATATTTATCGATTTTATATTTAAATATTTTATTTAAATATTTTATCGTTAATCGGATATTGGTCCGAAAAGCTACTTTTTGCAAACGGTCAAATTAGGACTCGAGACCACTTCCATTGAGTTCGAAATGCCGTTTACAATTTTTTTAAGTATAAACATTGATAGGTTTGGAGTTAGTGGAATTTCACTTACTTTTCCCGCTTTGGACTTTGGGTTAGATTAGCCATTATAACTCAAACCCACTTCTCTCCTTCTCCTGACTCTTCATAAATTTCCTAACAACCAAGCTTTAGCATTAATGGTGAGTGGAAGGGGAAATTAATATTCCAAGCTCAAATTCTCTTGCAAATCCAACATTCAATTCCAAATTCAAGAAGAAGATATTGGATTTAAGCTTGTGATTACTTCTCCATTGCTTTCAAGCTTTTCTTCATAAATTTGGTGCAAAGGTGAGATTTTTATCTAACAATTCTAGCTTATAATCATATTGGACTGTTGGAAATGATTCCCTATCACTTTTGCATGCACATTTGCATTTGGTTTGGATTGGATTGGCGAAAAACTCCAATTTTTAGTTATTTGGTGAATTTCCTGAGCTTAGGTCGCTCTGCAAAGGTTAGGTCGCTCGGAATCATTAGCTCGCACGCGTGAAAAGTCATGGCCTTTAGATTTTTCGTTCTCTGACCATAGGTCGTAGGTCGCTAGCTCGTAGCTCGTATTTGAGCTTAGATCGTAGGTCGCATCTCCCTTAAGTCGTTCGACCCTTAGGTCGTAACACATAGGTCGCTCGGCCATGTTTATATCCTTAGGTCGCGAGTTTCACTAGCTCGCGTAATCCCATAGGTCGCTTGACCTTATGACGTTAGGTCGCTGGCTTTATACACTTTAGGTCGTATGAACTTGGGTCGTTTCACTTTAGGTCGTTTGACCTGTGTTATCTTAATTCGTTCGACATGATGCCTCTCTTAGTTCATGCATCCCCTTAGGTCGCTAGGTCTTAGGTCGCGCATCTCCTTAAGTCGCTCGACCTGCTCTCACCTTAGGTCGCGCCATCTTTTTGGTCGCGTACCACACTTTAGGCCGAAGTCCCTTAGGTCGCTTGCACCTTAGGTCGGCCTCGTTAGCTCGCAGATCTTAGGTCGCGTGGCCTTTAGACTGTTAGGTCGCGAGCGTTAGGTCGTTAGACCTTACCATTCCTTAGGTCGCATGACCACAACACCATTAGGTCGCTCGATCCTATCCTCCCTTAGGCCTTCACTAGGTCGAACCCCATAGCAGGGGCGTTGCCCCCGCACCCCCACCTTGGGGGGTTGCCACCCCCCTGGACCCCCCCTCCGTAGGGGATCTTATCTAAAAAACATTCAACAAAACTTGCTTTGTTGAGATGCTGAGTTGATCATTCTTCGAGACAAACTATCTTTGGCTTCTCGGTCGATTTTATGGATTTTTGAATATCTATTTCGATGGATTCTTTATCGGTTTCTTTGGATTTTATTCTCGTCTTCGAATGTGAATTTTTATGATTGATTGTTTCTACAATCACTTCTATGATTTGTCACTTTAAAATATAAAGGTTTTCTATACTAGTAGTAAATATCAAAACTCTTTCAACAAAATGATTTCAATTCTATTTTAAATAACAAAGCTCTTTTCTTAAACCGTTTTCCAATCTACTAGTATATACAAACCTTTACCTCACTCGGATGAGAAATCTAATTAAAAGGCTTAGTAAAACAAGTGGTATGAAACGCTTGCGTTCACTTCGTCGGTTAATTCTTGGACTTGTTCGATTGAACCCCTTGTGACAATTTTCTAGTGAAGATTTACAGTTTGTTAGTAAATATTTAAGTTAAGCAATGGGACACAAAGATAAACTTTTATATTTACTAGCTTAGTGTAATTGACACTTCTCGTTGATCATGACGATCATTTTATGATTTAGACTAGCAATTGTGCGATGTCACTTTGTTTGCAAGGTTAGACTAGACCTCATTGGTGTGATTCCGACTCACACATATCTCTTTGCCCGCAAGGTTAGTCTAGACACCATTTGTGTGATTCCACTCACACATACCTTTTTGTTGCGAGGTTAGGCTAGACACCATTTGTGTGACTCCATTCACACATACCTTTTTGCTTTTTGGTTAGCCTAGACCTCATCTGGGTGATTCCGACTCACCCATATGGGGTAGCTCCCCATGGTCTTCGGACCGTCATGTGATAGGCCTCTTTCCCTTTTTCTGTGATTTCTGGATTTCTTATGTTGATTTCTAGAATTTATGTCATTGACTTGTTATGAGTACAAGTTTAGGGTATGATGCCCTCTTTGGATCTTTGAGAAGATTCTTGTGATATTGATTTATCTCTTATTGATTGATCTTTTGTTGATCATCATTTGCATACTTATAGTAGTATGTCAATGTGGATATTTTGTGTTTATGCCATATATTTTATTTTATATCATGTCATCTGATATTTATAGCTAGACTGATCCGTTTATTATTTTCTTAAATAATACTCGGGTCAGACCGAGATGTTACAGGTGCTTCTGCTTGACTTCTTCCCGGGATTTGCTACTCTGACTTTTGGCTAACTATTTAGATTAGCAGTTTTTGTTGTATACACTTGATATATAGACTCATAGTTGTATTCTTTTGTATAGCACGTGTTGCTATTCTTTTGTATTATTGTGGATCTTTTTGACCACTACTCTGATGTACACTTTCATGTGTTAGTTATATATTCATATCTTCTTCTGCCTTTGTGATATGGATGTCTGTGACTGATTTTTGTTATGCTTATTTCCATGTTTGTTTCCGAAGATTATTTATGGCCACCGTGTGATAAGCAATTACATGGATGGTCGCTCCTCAACAGCCTTATTCTCCATGCTAGTTGACAGCACTACACCGTAGTGTTCTTGGCTAGCGTGGGTATAGAGGTGGGGCGTCACAAGTGCCCACATGAGTAACTATCTAGGCTCCATACCATGATACTACCCTTTTCCAGAAAGAATGGTCATACCCTAGGGGAGCTACCCCTAAAACCTTGCCGCATCTTTCCTGTTTCGACCATTACCGGGTTGTGAGGCTCGATGAAGTCTCGTCCACAAAGCTACGCTTTTCACAAAAGCCATGCTTTGATCAACAAATGATCAGCAACACTTCGTATGCCACATTGCCAAATTGGGAATGTATCACTAGTAACCATCAACTACATAATCTCTAAGCTCGTACGTCTCATAAGGGGTGTTAAACTAAGAGAATAAATCTCCTCCACCAAAGAGAAATGTATTCGATAGAAACCAGCTTTACATCTCAAAGTGTAACGTTAGACACACATCCATACAAGTCTGTTCCGGGTTCGAACAGAACCGAAGGCACTTCCAAAGAAGCCCTTGCAATCCGGATAATTTCTAATCGCGTCCGGACTCCCCATCACAAAGGGTGCTCAAATCTCTATACCGGGGCCATTCGGTGTAGAGACATTCGATAGGTCATCCTTTCGCTTTCGAAAGTATCCGGTCTTCACCATCGTTCTTCAAATGCTATCCATATCGTCGTATCATTATTCGGAATGGGTTATATGACATAAGGCCCTCTCCCGGCTAAACCGAATAATGAGCGCAATATTTAAAAACATATGGATAATGGGATTTCAGTTAAGTCACAACATAAAATCCAAAACTTTTCTTTCAAATGGTTTAAAGAAATTACCATTTACTAATCTTTTGAACAAAAAGATTTACTTCCAGAAACCTTTAATGGTTTAAACAATGTCCACACTTTAATCTTTTAAACAAAAGATTCACTTTAAAACCCCCTTTCAATTTAAAACAAGGATCACCAATCTTTAACAAAGATTCATTTATAGCCTTTCAAAAAAATTCCATTTCAAGTTGGATTAACTCATCCGGTCTTTAAATTAAAGACTCATTTTATAGCTTTCAAAACAATTTTCAAAGATTCATTCATAACTTTCAAAACAATTCCTGTTTCAAATCTTTTATATATAAAGATATACCATTTAGAATCCTCTTCGATTCCAAAACAAAGCTTAACAATCTATCATAAAGGTTCGTTCATAGTTTTCAAAACGATTTCATTTCAATTTTTTCGACCCAAATTGAAAACCCTTTTCTTATATGAAAGCTATTATTATTTGGAAACAAATAGTTTCGTTTTGGGAAAAACTGATTACATTTACCTAAGTTAAAGCCATTCAAGTATAACTTGGGTTTAAATTTAAATTCCCAAACTTATACTTTTTAAATGGTTAAAAACCCATATAAGCGCCTTTATAACTTGTATAATCTTTTTAAGCCAAAATTTCCAAATCATTGAATTCAATTTCAAATATTGAATTCAAACTAAAATTAAAATATTTCAGATTTCAAACTAAATCAAGTTATTCAAAATAACTTTTATATTCAAAACTCCTTTTCAAATATTTTTCAAATTCGATCCAATTTCATTTCCAAAACCATTTGGATTCAAAATTCAAACTTTATAACCATTTCAAAATATTAAATTCAAATATCTGTGACTCAACTGATTTTCTCGTAAAATCTATATTTGTGTGTGTATAGTGTGGTCCAGGGGTTTTACACAATAATAGTGCAACAACATTAACAATTACATATTCAAACACAGAAATATCGATAAGCGGTATAATCTGTAGCGCTTATCTTTTTTTACAGATCATGGATGAATAATATAAGTTCATCGTAGATAATAAATTACATCACAGATAAATAAATTACATCATAGATCACAACACAAATCAAGATAAATCATAACGCAAAGCATCATATATCAGGGATATCAAACACTTAAATCATCCAAACATCCATAAGTTATATTAATTAAGTATCTGATTAATTTAAATCAGATTTGTCACTAATCTTGGTTAATTAATTTAATTAATCACAAACCATTTAATTAATTATTATTAATTAATTACAGTTAACTAACCCTTAATCAATAATCATCCCTTAATCATCTTCATTAATTCATTCTTTTCTTAATTAATTATCTGAATTAATTAACCCTTAATTGTAATTAATTAAATCTTAATTACTTTTATTAATTAATTTGTCCTTAATTAATTATTTTAATAAATAAACCCCTTATTATTAATTAAATCTTAATTATAATAAATTGTTCTTAATTGATTAATTAATAGGTTTCTTCCTTAATAAATTTCAATAATTAATTAATAGGTTTATTCCATAATTAGTTACATCTTAATAAATAATGATTTCTTAATCACTTTAAGTTAATTAACCTTTAATTATCTTCTCTTAATTACTTTCACTAATTAATTACTGTTTTTATTAAATTATTCATTAATTACTTGATTAATTAACTTGAATTGCTAATTAATTTACTTTAATTACTTACATTAAGTAATTTACCTCAAATAATAATTTTCCTTTAACAAATATGTTAACTTAAACTTTGAAAGTTAATTAACCATTTTAAAAACATCCTTAATGAATAAATTTAATTAATTATCTTAAATTAATTATTTTAATTAGTTACCTCATAATCATTAGTTAATGATCCTTTAAGCACGTTCATTAGCCGTGCCTTAATTACTTATACTAAGTAATTATCCCTCTAATTATTATTCATTAATTGATTAACTCTTGTTATTTAAATAGGTGATTAACTTTAAATTAATTTCACAAATCAATTACCTTTAATAAATCTCCTCCTTAATTAAAGATAATTCCTTTACCTTCATGAATTACTTATTAAACTTTATTGGAAATTATTTAGAAATCAATATCATAACTAAAATATATAATTTTCCTTTAAATAAAACAATTAATCAACTAACTTGTTTTTAAAACTTTTAAATCCTTAAAGAGAACTTAATCACTTTAATAAATTTAAAGCTTGTTTAATAATTATATTTTGGAAAATATGAATTCCATTTCTTTGAAAATTTATTTGAGACTTGTTAAAAATTTACTTTGCAAACAAATTCATTTAAACCATACTTTTAAATTTAACTAAACATTTACTTTGAAAACTAATTTTCTTTCAAAAATTTCAACTTTAAACTTATACAAACATTTCCTTTGAAAACTATTATTTGAAAAATTTAAACCGATTTAACTACTTTTATTTTCCTGTTTTTATTTTAAAACAGTATACTGTTTTCACAAATATCAAATCCTGAAACAAGATTATTTTAAAATTTAAAAAGCTGAACGTGAAAAAAAATCGCCCGAGCTAAACACGATTCTACCCCGAGTCATACGCGAGCAAATCCAAACGCAACTCAAACCCTTCAGATCGATCATTGCACCGAGGCTAACATGCATTCCTCTCGAAAAACTTCCCGAGCTAGCATTCTTCTTTCACAACAATGGTCATCAATAACTCAGATGTGCATAGAAATGCCACGTACACGTGCACAACGGAAAGAAGCCACTCCGACCATCCCTCCAGTCTTCATCCAACTCCGGATCACCTCGACAACCAACAACACAACCCAGATCGAAAGATCTCGCCACCAGAACGATTCGAGCTGATGAACAGCACAGACCAAAATCCACCTCGATCAAAAAGGGGTTCGCCATGACGAACGAGATGATTGGAATCTACGCTTCCCTTACCGTAGCATCATCAATGACCCATGCCACTATCCCAATGCTCGAAATCATGACCGATGCATCATCGGCGACCTAGGCGTCTCAACAGTGTCGATGTCCCAAACTGCATTCTAAACCCAAGATCAACGTGGTGTCACCGCCACGACGAACTGTACATACAACCATTAATTTTCCTGTGATCTCCTTCCTTCCAGCTATCTTCGGCATGAAACGCAACCACCATTCAACGTCGATAACCAAAAATTGACGAAAAAGAAAATACTGGTCATCTCTAGATATCTCAATATTTACCAGCTTAAAAATCATTATATTCTTATCAAAATTTATCAATTTCGAAAACGAATTTGATGATATAAACCAAAAATGAAAATCTAACAATCAAAATTCTGATTTCAATTGATCCTTACTGTTCTTTTCCCATTTCCAGTAACCCCACTTATTAAATATACTTACTAATATTTTTAAAAATCAAATATGGTTGTTATTAACAATTTTGCCTTAAGGATCCTAACCTAAAGGAAATCAGAGAATGAGGATTTGGATTTTTTAACTAGTTTGATCTTCTGTAAACAAAACACAGAGTTACAGAGACACATATGTCTGTCTCCCAGACATGCACAACCACACACACATATATACATATTTTGTATATAAGCACATTCACAACATTTCTTCAAGCATTAATCACTGCATCAAATCATAAGTCAGATAAAAAGGTAAATTTGCTCACCTGTCTGTTTTGACAAAGCAGAGAACAAGAATTTGGAAATTTTGATTCAAACTAAAACTTGTTTTGTTGATTCATGCTGAGTTGTACTGGGTTGCATTATGAATTTGATCTCAGGTTTTAAATTATTGCTTTGACCTTTAGCTCAGTTGAATCTGTGCTTGCTTTCTTTAATTTTCCAGATTTGATCTTTGTTTCAGGTTAAGAAAACTGGAAATGATTTTTTTGTTACTTTGATTTCCCAGGTTTAAATTTGAGGATGAACAATTTTTTTTTCTTTACTGAATTGAGAAGTCGGTTTTCTTCCCTTTTAAAATTCTTAACTAAAAGAAAATAGTTATATTGCCATTTGTATGATTGTATTTAACACATGTAACACTTATCTTTAAACATGGACACTTGTTAAAATATAAACTTTTTATATCTAAATCCTTTCATTAAATTTAATTATAAATTTTGTTTTAACCCTTTACTTAGATTTATTTGGAATGCATGTTTTAAATGTTATACACTTTTTTAAAAAAAAAAATCTCATTTTATAAATTTACAAACCAATTTTACATTTCTATCAATTTAAAGGAAATGGTTTTAAAACTAATTATACTTTAATAAATACACATATTATATATATATATATATATATATATATATATATAGAATTTAACTTTTAAACATCTTTCTTATGTTTATACATCTTCATATTAGCCTTCATATATATATATATATTTATTTAAAGCTTCTTATTTACTTTTGAAAATGATCTCAAATAAAATTATACACTAATACAAAAAATCTTATTATTATTTTTTTATTATTTATTTATTAAAAATATTTATCCATGTATATTTACTTTTAAAAAAAATACATGTTAAAACTTTATATTCATTCTGGTTTTAAATTTTAAATTCAAGTCATTATATAAATCATAACTTCTAAATAAAAATGCCTATTTATTTTGAATACATTTTTATTTGAAATTCAAATTCAAATTCCAAATTTATAATCTATTTATAAAATATTTACCTTTGAATTCCAAATAGGAATTTTATTAAAAATCAATTTATTGAATTTTTTTAAATCAATTCCTTTATTTACTATCTTTTGATATATATTCTTATTTGCACAAATAAAAATTTATTTCATTTGTTTCTCACATTCAATCTTAAAGCATTATAATTCTATTTATAATCTAAAATATTTATTTATTCTAGAAATTTCTGATTTATTCACAAATAGGTTCACAATTTAATCTCCAAAAATTAAATTAATTATCAAATTATCCTGGATAAAATTCAGGGATGTTACAGATTACCCTCCTTAAGAAAATTTCGTCCCCGAAATTTGTAGGCAGGGAGACAACAAAGGATGGATACACAAAGACAAAGAGACAGTTTCCAAATCAAACTGGGTATCTATTCTGCATTTGGCTTACCAAATCATAATATCACTAATAATTATGAAAACGAACTCATTCAATACAGGACACTCGGGTCATCAGATCTACGAATATACAGGGATATTGATTAGTTCAAAGGATAACTAATCCCTCGTAGAGTGTACCTGGACCCAATAGAATAAACAGATATATGGATGCAATCCCAAAACTTTTAGTTTAAACAACCAAAATATATCTATCAACCATAGCAACCAAAGCCAACAATTCATCCAAACAAACAATTCTGACCCATCTGGAGTTTGTGTCCCATGAAAATATATCAAAGCTTCTTCCTGGAGCTACCAGGAATCATTAATGAATTGAAAAGATGAATCAAAGGAGATTAAAAGAGAAAGTTGTTTCCGCTATTGCAGGGTATCAACCATTTGTAGTGGTACTTCCCTGTCCCCTATCTCGTCCTCTTCTTGCACTTATGCTCACTATCAGTGGATAGTAAGAGAATTTACTGAGGCATTCGAACAGATATCTTAGGGATGTACTCATTCTAGGGTATACTTCACCCTATCTCTAATGAGTTACTTAATGTGTTATACTCCTGAGCTAAAGTTTCAACCTTCAGTTCTGATACCAATTGTGATGACCCTGACTCGGCCTTCGAAAATCGACAACGAATACGTCACCTATATTCAAATGCCGCATATCCAAACGCCGAATCTGGCTCGTTGGAGCTTATAACACATTAAGTATAACAACATAGCGGAAGAAAAAGAAATGAATATCATAAACAACTCCAATGAATACAATATCCAATGATACAACAATGATATCAATATGATATAAGAATATCAGAGACAATAAACAACAACGGAAAACGAATAGCAAAAGAGATAACTCCTATATCAAACTACAATACACTAATGCTCCAAAGCCAAACTCCAAACCACTAGCTCGAACCACTATCATGTTGCACAAAGATAAGCAAGTTTCGTCCATGAATCCAAAGACTCCAATATCCAAGATCTCCAAAGAATACCAAAGAGAAAGCTAAAAGCTACTAAATCAATATCTATTATCTGAAAAACCCAACTCTAGACTGCCCGTGTGGAAAATAGTGGGCATAGTAAGGTAACAATAAACTCCGGGTCAGTCATGGGACTGGTATGAGCAAACAAAAACAATTTATTTTTAAAAAAATTGAAATCCGTAATGCTTTTTGAAAAATGAAACTACCATAAGGCCTCCCGACACACACATAATGCAATCGCACACTTGAGGGAGATTTCTCCGTATGATAGTCAAACATGCTTGATACGCCAAAACCATTTGATATTATTATCAGTACATAGTGGAAAACATTTCGAAAGTATAATATTAATCTTAGCCAGCATACAACATTTCGTCATGTTCCTACTATAGCTACCATGTTCAATAGCAGGTTACCACCACATTCTATGGCAGGTTATACAACTAAAAACGTACTGGGTGCGTATTGTTTCTTTGGATTTTCCAACAAATGTTCAGGCCAAGGAACTTCCCATTGCCACATGGGTACGCCTTTGGAGGGACACCTCGAGAACCTACCCAGATCTCTGCTAACACAAGGCCGGCTACCCCCTTTTCGGGGAATAAAACCTAAGATATGCCACCCCCGGTCCTTTGGAACCTTTAACCGAGGATCCTCTACACCAACAACATCACACGGTAATTAATATACTACAGTGCCCACATGAGTAAGTATTCGGGCTCCATACCATGATACTACCCTTTTCCAGAAAGAATGGTCATACCCTAGGGGAGCTACCCCTGAAACCTTGCCGCATCTTTCCTGTTTCGACCATTACCGGGTTGTGAGGCTCGATGAAGTCTCGTCCACAAAGCTACGCTTTTCACAAAAGCCACGCTTTGATCAACAAATGATCAGCAGCACTTCGTATGCCATATTACCAAATTGGGAATGTATCACTAGTAACCATCAACTATATACTTAAGCTAAGAGAGTAAGTCTCCGCCACCAAACAGAAATGTATTTGATAGAAACCAGCTTTACATCTCAAAGTGTAACGTCAGACACACATCCATACAAGTTTTTTCCGGGTTCGAACAGAATCGAAGGCACTTCCAAAGAAGCCCTTGCAATCCGGATAATTTCTAATCACGTCCGGACTCCCCATCACAAAGGGTGCTCAAATCTCTATAACGGGGCCATTCGATGTAGAGACATTCGACAAGTTATCCTTTCGCTTTCGAAAGTATCCGGTCTTCACCACTGGTCTTCAAATGCTATCCATATCGTCGTTTAATTATTCGAAATGGGTTACATGACACAAGGTCCTCTTCCGGCTAAACCGAATAATAAGCGCAATATTTAAATACATATGGATAATGGGATTTCAGTTAAGTCACAACTTAAAATCCAAAACTTTTCTTTCAAATGGTTTAAACAAATTACCATTTACCAATCTTTTAAACAAAAAGATTTACTTCCAGAAACCTTTTAATGGTTTAAACAATTTCCACACTTTAATTTTTTAAACAAAAGATTCACTTTAAAACCCCCTTTCAATTTAAAACAAGGATCGCCAATCTTTAACAAAGATTCATTTATAGCCTTTCAAAACAATTCCATTTCAAGTTGGATTAACTCATCCGGTCTTTAAATTAAAGACTCATTTTATAGCTTTCAAAACAATTTTCAAAGATTCATTCATAACTTTCAAAACAATGCCCGTTTCAAATCTTTTATACATAAAAGATACACCATTTAGAATCCTCTTCGATTCCAAAACAAAGCTTAACAATCTTTCACAAAGGTTTGTTCATAGTTTTCAAAACAATTTCATTTCAAATGTTTCGACACAAATTAAATACCCTTTCCTTATATGAAAGCTATTATTATTTGGAAACAAATAGTTTCGTCTTGGGAGAAACTGATTACATTTACCTAAGTTAAAGCCATTCATGTATAAACTTGGGTTTAAATTTAAATTCCCAAACCAATACTTTTTTAATGGTTAAAAACCCATTTAAACACCTTTATAACTTGTATAATCTTTTTAAGCCAAAATTTCCAAATCATTGAATTCAATTTCAAATATTGAATTCAAACTCAAATTAAAATATTTCAGATTTCAAACTAAATCAAGTTATTTAAAATACTTTTATCTTCAAAACTCCTTTTCAAATATTTTTCAAATTCGATCCAATTTCATTTCCAAAACCATTTGGATTCAAAATTCAAACTTTAAAACCATTTCAAAATATTAAATTCAAATATCTGTGACTCAACTGATTTCCTCATAAAATCCATATTTGTGTGTGTATAGTGTGGTCCAGGGGTTTTACACAATAATAGTGCAATAACATCAACCATTACAGATTCAAACACAGAAATATCGATAAGCGGTATAATCTATAGCGCTTATCTTTATTTACAGATCATGGATGAATAATATAAGTCCATCGTAGATAATAAATTACATCACAGATAAATAAATTACATCACAGATCACAACACAAATCAAGATAAATCATAACGCAAAGCATCATATATCAGGGATATCAAACACTTAAATCATCCAAACATCCATAAGTAATATTAATTAATTATCTGATTAATTTAAATCAGATTTGTCACTAATCTTGGTTAATTAATGTTAATTAATTACAAACCATTTAATTAATTATTCCTAATTAATTACAATAATTAATTAACCTTTAATCAATAATCATCCCTTAATCATCTTCATTAATTCATTCTTTTCTTAATTAATTATCTAAATTAATTAACCCTTAATTGTAATTAATTAAATATTAATTACTTTTATTAATTAATTTTTCCTTAATTAATTACTTTAATTAATAAACCCCTAATTCTTAATTAAATCTTGATTATAATTAATTGTTCTTAGTTGATTAATTAATAGGTTTATTCGTTAATTAATTTCAATAATTAATTACTTCTTAATAAATAATGATTTCTTAATCACTTTAAGTTAATTAACCTTTAATTATCTTCTTTTAATTACTTTCACCAAGTAATTACTATTTTTATTAAATCATTCGTTAATTACTTGATTAATTAACTTGAATTACTAATTAATTTGCTTTAATTACTTACAATAAGTAATTTACCTCAAATAATAATTTTCCTTTAACAAATTTGTTAACTTAAACTTTGAAAGTAAATTAACCATTTTAAAAACATCCTTAATGAATAAACATCCTTAATGACAAGTTATCCTTTCGCTCAAATGGTTAATTAACTTTGAGATGTAAAGCTGGTTTCTATCAAATACATTTCTGTTTGGTGGCGGAGATTTATTCTCTTAGCTTAAGTATACAGTTGATGGTTACTAGTGATACATTCCCAATTTGGTAATATGGCATACGAAGTGCTGCTCAGAGATTACTAGCTCAAATGGTTACTAGTGACACATATATACATATTTTGTATATAAGCATATTCACAACATTTCTTCAAGCATTAATCACTGCATCAAATCATAAGTCAGATAAAAAGGTAAATTTGCTCACCTGTCTGTTTTGACAAAGTAGAGAACAAGAATTTGGAAATTTTGATTCAAACTAAAACTTGTTTTGTTGATTCATGCTGAGTTGTACTGGGTTGCATTTGTATGATTGAATTTAACACATGTAACACTTATCTTTAAACATGGACACTTGTTAAAATATAAACTTTTTATATCTAAATCCTTTTATTATATTTAATTATAAATTTTGTTTTAACCCTTTACTTAGATTCATTTGGAATGCATGTTTTAAATGTTATACACTTTTTTTTAAAAAAAAATCTCATTTTATAACTTTACAAACCAATTTTACATTTCTATCAATTTAAAGGAAATGGTTTTAAAACTAATTATACTTTAATAAACACACACACACACACACACATATATAGAATTTCACTTTTAAACATCTTTCTTATGTTTATACATCTTCATATTAATCTTCATATATATATATATATATATTTATTTAAAGCTTCTTATTTACTTTTGAAAATGATTTGAAATAAAATTATACACTAATAAAAAAAATCTTATTATTATTATTTTATTGAAAATATTTATCCATATATATTTACTTTTAAAAAAAATAAATACATATTAAAACTTTATATTCATTCTGGTTTTAAATTTTAAATTCAAGTCATTATATAAATCATAACTTCTAAATCAAAATGCCTATTTATTTTCAATACATTCGTGTTTGAAATTCAAATTCAAATTCCAAATTTATAATCTATTTATAAAATATTTACCTTTGAATTCCAAATAGGAATTTTATTAAAAATCAATTTATTGAATTTTTCAAATCAATTCCTTTATTTACTATCTTTTGATATATATTCTTATTTGTACAAATAAAAATTTATTTCAATTGTTTATCACATTCAATCTTAAAGCTTTATAATTCTATTTATAATCTAAAATATTTATTTATTCTAGATATTTATAATTAATTCACAAATAGATTCACAATTTAATATCCAAAAATTAAATTAATTATCAAATTATCCTGGATAAAATTCAGGGAATTTACAGATTTTATTTTCGAACTATAATTATTTTTGTCTACTTTGACTTAATTCCACAACTTCACTTTACTTACACAATTTAAATTAAATATCATCCCAATATTCATTTTCAATTTATTTGCTTACCTATTTAAATTAATTAGTCTACTTTCTAATTTATTTCAGTCCTTTTTTTATTTAGTCCAATCTTGACTAACTTCCATTACCCACAATTCAAATTAATTCACAATATTCAATTTCAATTTCATTTACTTACAATTAAAATTAGTTTGTTCAATTCACAAATTTATTTCAAACTTAATAAATTTTATATCAATGACCATTCATCAAGCCCACTCAGATTTCCCTCAAATTCACTTTTATTTTACTTGATTCAGTTACACTTCAATTTAATTCAAAATTTTAACTTCTATAATTTTCTAAACTTATTTACATTCCATTTACTAATCTCCTTAATTTATTTCATTTAATTGGTTTACTTACTCTTGCATTTTATTATCACACTTCCCTTTACTTAACTCTTTTCAAGTTAAATTTGATTCTAACCTATTTTCTTCACAAACATTTTTAAATAAGATTTCAGAGTTCAAGCTATCACTTAAACATTCAAAATCAATTTTGAAAACATATACATCCAAATCAATTTATTTCAAAATCAAACCCAATTTCGCAAACAAATCCCAATTCAAAACATCCAGGCAGCAATTCCTTCCTTGGAAACTCAAAAATGAACATCGATGATGCTGCAGTCATCACCGAAGTTATTTTCCTACGACCGAAGAGAGTTTAGTGATTTTAATCCTTTAACAACATTTTCAAATATTTTTAATTCCAAATCTCACCAGATTTCAAATCCAATTCAAAAATATTTTCGAAACAATATCACCATTATTCCTCCAAAACTTTTGAAAAATCGTTTCAAACTCAAAGGAATTTAATTTCCAAAATTTCGAATTTCAAATCCTTCCAATCTATATTCAAATATTACTCTAGAATTTTATTCTATTTCAAGTTATAAATCACATTTATAATTCACATTTTATAATTCATATTTACAAACTCCTTCTTGTTATAATTTCAATTTCTTATTCAATTTCCACACCACAATAATAATAATTTAATATTATCACTTCCTAATAACCAAACAACTATATATAACTATAATAATTTATGAAAATTATTTCTTTCACATGTAAAAATAATTTGGGCAAAATTATTTCATCTACCCCATTTAAAAAACACTATGTGAAATTGTTTTATTCAAGTGTTTGGAGATCCCTATCAATAACGTTAATTACTTGTGTTGACCAGAATCCATAACCCACTCAACAAACCAATCAACACAATATAAAACAATTTTATATTCACTAACAAATAGGCGCTCCTATCTATTAGTACACTCAAACTCATTCTAGAGTACTGTTGACTCTATCACTTAATAAGTAATCTCCACCAGAGTCAAGGTTCTCGCTTAACCTCCAGCTCTGATACCAAACTGTCACGACCCGATTTTTCGCCACCCGAAAATCGACGTCAATACGTCCACTGTATCAAATGCCTAACAATCGAATGCCAGAAAACCATACGGTAAGGGAAGAAGAAGGAGGTAGAAGAAGAGAAAACAAAACAACATCAGAATCTTACAAACGCAGCGGAACAACATAATATATATAACAACATATTTTTATACCAAAGAATCTGTAACCGTATATACTTACAATCTTCAGAGTACAACACAATCCATAGCACATGACTGGACAGTTATCATAAATCGTCCTCATAGAAACTGATTAAGCAACAAACCATACACAGCGGATAATACATCAAATATGCGTGATACGTCTCGCCATCCAGCTCGTCTCCTGAGCTCCACAACATCCTATCTTGCATCCTATAATACTCGGTCTAACCCGAGCATTATAGTAAAATAACATCCGAGTCAGTCTGGAAAACTAATGTGAGAAAACACAATCAATTAAATTATTAAAGTTCCAAAACTTTTTGAAATCAAAGGTAGACCATGCCACAAATAAACATGTCGGGTTTTTACCTTACGATAACCAAAACATTTCTTATAAAATGCTCTTCTGACGACCCGGAATTTTTAGGCATTTGAACATGGAATATTTAATCAATTTTAAATATTTGCAAGTTAGTCTAACTTGGATTTCAATATCAGTTTGAATTTGGCGATTAAATTTATTGAATATAATAATTAGAGATTGGGTAAAATATTTAATCTTGAGTTTTAATATGATAAAAATGTTTCAAGAGCTTGGAAAACTTATGTTTATAATACTGGAGATAATAGCAGTTTTAAATTTGAGTTTGAAAGTGTTTTGTTCAGTTTAAAAAAAATAAAAATAAAAATATATGTTGTTTAAATTGATATTTAAATAGCCTTCCGAGGCACAGTCTTGGATTTCGACGAAACCAATTCTATTGGATCCGTAATATTGTATTATTATGGGATTTCAATTTTCGTAGTGATTGGAGTTGTTGTGTGAGCATACGACATATAAACACGTTGAACTTCATATCGGAAATTTAATATAATAACTGGTCCAAAAGCTATCTTCTCCATACGTTCGAATTAGGCCTCGAAACCTTTTCCTTTGCATTCGGAATAGGGGTATAATATTATAAACGCCTAGCAGCATTCCTCGATAGGAAATCAAAATTTCATGTTGCGTTTATCAAGACAATTTGAATTTAATTAAATATATATTTATTTATATAACCTTAGTCAACAAGCAGAGATTCTTTCCCCAGCCTGTTTCCTTTCTACATCAAAACTTTTTGCCTTCACTGTAGCAAACATTCTCCTTAATGCCACTCTCTCCTGTCTTTGACTACTTCTATAAACCATGTATGCTTCCCTCAGTTAAACAGAAAAGAAAAAAAATGGCGATCGACATTGGAAAAAAATCGTTGTTTTCCCTTCATTCCCCGTTCTCTATATTCTTTGAAATCAATTCACCAGTAAAAAATATTTGGTTCGCAATCGAGTTAATGGCCAATACTTTGTGATAATAATCCCCTTCCCTTTAGTTCTCAAAATCGAAGAATAATAAAATTAAATGGCCGAGCTGTGAAATTAAATCCCAAATCGAACGGCCGCTCTCACTCATTTCTCTGAATCTACGCGACGTCGTCGCGATGGGGCAAGCGCGGTTTGAGGGCTCGGCTGTTTCATCGATTTGATGCTGCTAGGGTTTCGATTCGAGCTGGGGGACAATGGAGTCGGGTTCGAGGCATCAAGGCACTTCAATAGATCGTGTGTGGCATAGTGCGGTGGAGCTTTGGAAGGCGCAGCGTTTTGGGTTCGTGAGGTCGAGGAACATGGTGATGGACGGGTTCATTTTACTAAGCATTTGCGCGCAGTTAAGGGAGGCAAGCGGCAGTGACGATGTGGAGGGGGGTCGCGTGAAGCTCAGTAGTGTGTCGAGCATGGTGGATGTCTGCTTGGGGAAAATCGGCTGTAAGAAACGTGAAGAAAACAAGACAATTTGGCGTGGATTGCAAAAATCAAAGGTGAGTTAATCTCACTCATCTGGGTCATTTAAATTTAAATAGTTAAATTTAAATAATTGGTTGAATGATTGAATTGATTTGATGTGCTATATTATATATAGTAGTATATAGTATATATTGGAGTGATTGATTTCCCGCATTTTATAGCGGATGAGGCCCTATGCGCCGCATAATAGCGGATGATATTTTATGAATCTCATATACCGCGATATTCCACCTCGAAGTGGAATTGGTGTTTTATATTGTGCTAACCTCTATGGATGCAGAGAAACAGGTTGGAGGGATCCAACTGGATTCCTCAAAATTATTTAGATTGTTCTAATATTCTGTGATAT
The DNA here is from genome assembly GCA_030765085.1 of Allium cepa. NCBI lineage: Eukaryota > Viridiplantae > Streptophyta > Magnoliopsida > Asparagales > Amaryllidaceae > Allium > Allium cepa. The sequence continues at coordinate 1,054,788,862 of CM060935.1, read as the reverse complement.
GGTTATTAATAAGCTGTGGTGAATTATATTGATAATTGGAATATTGGATGCTATGGTTCGATTTAATATATTTAGGTATACGGAGTTACCAAAATATATAAATTGGATTTTGAAAAGAAAATAAAAGAAGATAATTTGTAAGTAAAATGGTTAGAGAGAATTTGAGATAAATTATAAAATGAATGAGAAAAGGATAAAAGTGGATTTTAAAATTTTAATAAATAAAATCTGTAACGACCAGGGATTTTCGATCCTGAAAATTCCAGATAGTTATGAAAAGAAGAAAGAGATAGAAGAAGAAGAAGAAGATCAGAAACGCCAACATCTCACATTCGCAGCGGATAAAATATAATAACAAATAATAACAGTTTAGAAAAGAATATTGTACCTGTCAATACGTTTATAATACATCAGAGTTACACACATACAAACACTGGATATATAAAAATCACATATCTTAGATAAACAGAAATAATATCATCGCGAAAACACTTCAAACGTTCCTTCCATCAAATCGTCTCCTGAGCTCCAGAACGTCCTTACCCGAAACTCTGCAATGCTCGGTCTGACCCGAGCATTACATCAAAGTAACACCCGGGTCAGGCTGGAAACCAGCGTGAGTAAACCCATCTAACAAGAAATACTAGTATATATGACTTACTTATACCTGGGTAACTCGTATCAATTTACAAATTCAAAACTTGTTATAGACATCACTTATTTTACACATCAATTTCTATGTACCAAACTTAGATTAAATGGTTCAATTCACTTAATTCATTCTATTCCAGCCTATTGATTTCACATATCAAATCTATATAGAATCGAAGTGGTTTCGGGTATTAACTAATATCCGATTCTCGGTCACTTCGAATCCAATGTCATCTTTACCCAAGATATTCAAGTGAATACAAATTTACTTTTAAATTCTGGATGTCACTTTACACAGCATTTTATCATAGACAACCACAATATCACTGTTCAACTCAACACATCATATTACAAAAAAAATCATATCACATAGCATCTCGATCACATACCAGGGATAACAAATAATCCAAGGCATTCAAATATCATTCATAAGCAGACAAATTAGTGATACCATTTCTGATTAATTTAATTAACTACCAATGAATTAAATTAATTACTTATTACTTAAATCTTGCTTTATTAACATTAATTAATTATATTCAATTTATTAATCATCCCTTAATTATTCATCTTGATTAATCATCCTAGATTAATCATTCTTCGATTACATTATGTAATTTGCTTTTAAATAATTACACAAATTAATTATCCTCAAACTCATCACATTAATTGCATCTATCTTTAATAAATCCTCAAATTAATTATTCTATAACATTGATTAATTATCCTATATTCATTAATTAGCTAACCTTTAATTAATTTCCTTAATAAATCAGTCTTTTAATTAATTACACGCAGTAATTAATTCTTAATTACTTCCCTTAAGTAATTAATCTCCAATTACTTTCATCAAGTAATTATCCCATTGGTTAATTATCCCTAATTAATTACCTTAATATTGATTAATTAACCTAATTCAATAATTAACCACAATTATTAATTATTCTTCTCCTAATAATTAATTACTCTTAATTACTAATTTATTTATCAATAATTAATTTTTAGTTAATTCCTAAATCATCGGAATTTGATAAACTAGATATCACTACTAAAATTCTAAAACTTGTATGTTTTCCCTTTTAAACCTTGTTCTTTCATCTTTAAGCTAGAACTTGAATTTATTTACCTTTAATAAAACTTGTCCATATACTATTTTCAAAACCCGGATTTCTAAATAAAACACACCCGAGTTATTCACCTCAAAATACCAAGCTCGACTCAAGACAATGCTCCTTCTGCTGCTTCAAGAAAACACGCAAAAATCCACGAAATAAACCCGAGCTATACAAATGTTTTCTCGAGTTCAAACACGTGTGACCTCCTACCCTATACTTTGAGCCCACCCTTGCTAATAATTAAATTAAAAACCGGTTTACATTTTTTCTCTCTCTACGTCCCACTTTATTTAAAATAAATTAAATTTAAAAAAAAACTTTGGCCCAACGAAAATCCTAGCCCACTTTCTCTTCTCGGCCCAACCTCTCTACTCTTCTCCCCTTCCTTACTTCTTCCCTCAATCCTAATTACTACCTGCTACAACAAGGTGCACGAGCCCTTCGTGCATGTGCACAACGAAAAAGCACAACGCCGACCATCTCTCAGGCCTTTACCCCGCTACCCATGACCACGACAAGCAACTCACTCTTCATAACCACAGAAACAATGACCAAACCAAAATCGAGCAACTCGATTGAAATAAGAACCCATACCCGATCGCTAAATCAACTCCGATCGTCATCTCTGACCCCCAATACACACACTGTTCAACCCACAGTTGCGCCACAACATCCTATTCCTAATCCCCTTTATGCGATCATCTCCGGCGATCCACCGTCTCTACACGAAGCTCAGAAAACCCACGACTAAAACGATACGCTAAACCCTAGATCATCACAAACCGACCACCACGGCCAAAAATAAATCACAAAATCATTTTTCTCATGATTGCCTACCATCAAACTAGCTTCAGTCATGAACATGAATTCCCAAAATTTATTGATCAACAGAAATCGCTCGAAAGCCCAATTCCGATCAAAATGCAATATCACATAATTTACAAACTTAAAATTCATAATTTAAATCTTAAAAATCCTAGTTTTCGAAAACGAAATCAACGATATACCTGAATCTAATATTTACCATGATTGAATTTTGACATGAACCAGAATTCGACTGTATTTTCTTCTTATTCTTTAATACTAGCTTCGATTCTTAACTATAAATATTTTAGATTAGATATCTTGTTATTACAAACAAGATTTGTTTATATATCTAAGTACAATAAGAATTGAGGGAAGCGATAATTTTTTTAACAAAGTTCTATAATTCTGAAGCATGAGGAAAGAGCAACATCAGGCATGCAATAAAACTTTAAACAAAATAAACAGCTTGTTTACTCACAGAATATTGATAAGATTTGAATTCAAAGTTGCAGTTTACTCACAGTTTATTTTTGAACAGAGAAACCTGCTTCCTTATCCCTTCCCATCCTCTTGACCTATCACTTATTTTAGATTGCGTTTTGTTTTGATCTTCTTGTATTCGAGTTGCTTTGTGTTTGTGAATTAAAATGTTTATGTGGTGGTATAAGCAGTGGATACATATATTCATAGAAAGGAAGTGTGTTGTGTAGCACAGACTGTGATTTGTATCCAGGTTTTCATAAACACATTTTTTTAAACTTTGATTTGGAATCATATGAAAAGTGCTGATTTGATTTTTCCTTTTTCTGACCTGATTTCATGTTTTGTATGCTAGGCCTAAAAGCTTGTCTCATCTTTTGTTTACATGCATTTATGTGAATTAATGTATGTAAACATATCCATTTGTGTTGTATGTATATAACATCTTACCATATCCATCACTTATGTACGTTTTTTTTATTGTAACATACATACAAATATTTTTACTTACTTATATTTGTCCTCATGTTCATACATTTACATTCATACACATTGCTTTACTTTATATATTTATTCACATTCATACAACTTTCCTATATTTGTATATTTATAAACTTATATTTACATATATATATATATATATATATATATATCATCTAACATAAAACTCGTATCTAAATTTTATGGATATCTTATCTCAATTTAAATGGTGAAGTTTATCTATACAAAAAGTTTATTTTTCTTTTCTATAGGATTTATCATACCCAGAGATTTTAAAAATTAAATATTTAATATAGTTTTTAATTCAATGTTTATTTTAGTTTCCAAATCAACACATATATTCAAATATCTTTAATTATCATAAATTCATTTGTTTGATTAGTTAATATTAATATCTCAAAAAATAAAATCAGTTAATTTCCCAATTAACAGCCATCCAAATATCCGGGTCGTCACAAAATCCGAGCATGGGAAGGGAGATTTTGAATAAAAAGGAAATAATAAATTTTAAAACCCAATTGATATTGTTTAAAGGAATAAAGAATTTATTTTACAATCCAAGGTTTAAATTTATTTAAAAGGATAAAGAAGGAATTTGGAAAATCTGAAATTGGTGTTTTCAGTTAAAAGATTTTAAATCATAGTTAAGGAATAAAATCTGAAGTTAATGGGCTTTGAAATAAACGAGTAAGTAACAGAATTTATTCCAAAATGAAGTAATTTGGAAGTCAATTTGAAAATTTATCAAGTGTTTGAAACCGGGATTTTAAAGGAAGGTTGAGACTATGGAATTTATAAACTGGATTTCTAAAGTGAAATGGATATCAGGGGTTATTTGAAAGAGTAAATTAATGGTGGGAATTTATTTAAAAGAATGGGTAAATTTGTTTAAAAATAAATAGTGATTTATTTTTAAAGGATGTGAAAGAGAAGTGTATTTCCCCGAATAGCCAAGTAAGTTTTCAAAACAAATTTTTAAGTATAAGTTTAAAGTTTAAAGTTGTTTTAAAAAGTATTTTTAAAAAATTTATTATTTTTAAATGTTTAAATTTTAAAGTAAATATTTTTCAAATTCATTTTAGTAGTAATTATTTAAAGGTGACTTGGTATTATGTTTTAAAAGAGAAAAGTTAGTTTTATATTTTATAAAGTAGCTTTATTTTAAATATTCTTAAAGTATTTTTTTTTTGAATAAGTATTAAAGTAGTTTTAACCTAAATGTCTTAAAGGATAGGTTATAATAAAGAGTTTTAAATTATTCTAAAAATCTAAAGTTTTTGTACATGGTTTTTTCAGTGGAAATAAATATTTGGGGAATTTATTCCGTGAGAGGAAGATGGTTTGAAACTGTTTTCAAAAAAGTTTGAAAAGTGGAAATATATCTTGTGAAGTTATTTTGAGGGTAATAAACAATTTGGTGAAATTATGTATGTTTGATGGTTGGTTGTGAATGTTATTTAATAGTTAAATAACCGACTATCAATATTGGCCAGTGCACTGATCGTTTCGAAGAGACTGGGATCAGGATTTATTTTCTGAAAACCACTTCGATCCGGTTTGAACGTTTTCGTGTGGAAAACAAGAGTTTGGATTTGAAGGTGGAGCTGTGAAGTACAAGGGCTAGTCGCTACTAATCTTGAGGTGATTCCAAAATGGATGTAGTAGGAGTAGTGCCTTCGGTTCCGTTCGAACCCAGATCAGGCTTGTATGGATGAATGCTTTCAGAACATCGTCAGGTTGGTGGTGAGCATTCTAAGTGATATGTTCTAAAAAGGTAACGCTTAGCCTTGAGCCACATCAACCAGGAATGACTGAAAATCAGGGGATATGCAGCAAGGCTAAGTGGGTAGCACCCCTTAGGGTAAGGTCATCCCTGTCTAAATGTCCCTTTTTATTTCGGCTTAGTTGGCGGTTACTGATCCCAACCGTGGCGTGATCTTACTCGGGATTATCCAGTAAGGGGTAGTCCCGGTCTTGTGTTGTAGGGGATTTAGGGTGGATCCTCGCTACGCTGATCTAGACCAGGTACTGTGACAGGTGGTACCCCAGTGTCTAGTCATTAGTTGGAAATCTATTCTCCCTACGCGCCTTTTACGGTTTTTGTTTATAGAACCCACTTTGTGGCTAGTATGCTGGAATTTAATTAGTGTAACAATTTCGGCTACTTGAATAAGTATTTGTATATAGACACTATTATAATATCAGAGGATTTTATAATAAATGTTTTAACTATCGCAAGGTAAAAACCCGACATGTTTATTTATGGCGTGGTCTTACGAGATGCTTTTGCTTTTCAAAGGATTTTTGGAACATTAATCATCAATTTGGATGTGATTTCTCACGCTGGTTTTCCAGACTGACTTGGCTGTTATTTAACTATAATGCTCGGGTCAGACCGAGTATTATAGAGTACAGATTCTGGATGGACTATTGTGGAGCTCAGGAGACGAGCTGGATGGCGATACGTACTTCCATACTTGTTTTCAATATTCTGCTGTGTTGATTAGCTGTGTATTCAGTTTTGTGAGGACAAGTTATGATTACTGTCCAGTTGTGTGTTATGTGTACTCTGATGATGTAATGTATAAACAGATTTGCTTTTGTGTAAAGATCAGTTATTATCTATTACATTTTATTCCACTGCGTTGGTAAGATTCTGATGTTGTTCTATTTTCTTCTTCTATCTCCTTCTTCTTTGACCCTAAGGGTTGGTATTTCCGTTCATCTTGAGTTGATTTGAGGGCGAATAGTGTCGACTCAAGGGGTACAGATTTGCCGGTCGTTACAGTTGGCATCAGAGCTGAAGGTTAAGCGAGAACCTTGGCTCTGGTGGGGATTGCTCATTTAAATAGAGCCCGTAGTACTCTAGAATGAGTTTGAGTGTAATAATAAATATGAGCGCGTATTTGTTAGTGAATATAAAATTGTTTTTATATTGTGTTGATTTATCGATTGGGTGTTTATGGATTCTGGTCGATATGTGGGATGCCATGTTATCGATAGGAATTTCTAAACTCTTAAACAAGATAAATCGAAACAGTATTGTTTTAAATAGGGTAAATGGAATAATTTTACCCAAATTATTTTTGTATACAAAGGAAATAATTTTTCGTAAATTATTATAGTTATATATGGATGCTTGGTTGTTAGGAATGATAATATTAAATTATTATCATTGTTGTGTAAAATTTAATAAGACATTGAAATTATAACCAAAGGTTAAGAAATAAATTTATACAACAAAAATGAAATTTATAAGTTTGAATTATAAATAAAACTTATAATTGGAATAAGAATTCCAGAGTAACGTTTGAATATGAATTGGATAGATTTGAAATTTGGAATTTTGGGAGAAGTTAAATTCCTTTGGGTTTGAAAATGGTTTTCAAAAGGTTTTGGAGAAATAATGGTGATATTATTTGGAAAATATTTTCGAATTAGATTTGAAATCTGGTGAGGCCTGAAATTAAGAATATTTGAAATGTTTTTAAAGAGTTAAAAGCATTTAACTCTCTTCGGTCGTTGGAAAATAACTACGGTGATGACTTCAGCATCATCGATGTTCATTTTCGAGTTTTCAAGAGTGAAATTGCTACCAAATAGTTTTAAATTGGAATTGTTTGCAAAAATTGGGTTTGGTTTTGAAATTCAAAGAGGTAATTGAATTTACCAAAGAATTTTGGATATAATTGATTTCAAATGATTTTTTAAAAACTTAAGTGATTATTGAAGACTTTGGAATTGGTTTGAAAATGTTTTGAGTGTCTAAGTAATGGCTTAAGCTCTAGAGGTTTAACTAAAAATGTTTATGGATTATAAAAAGATTTGGAAATTGATGAAGTTTGAAAATTTCCTGGAATGGAATTAACTTTTAAAAAGGTTAATAAGTTAGAAGAGTAATTCGAATTAAATGAACTAAAGCTAAGTTTAATAATATTGTGATTGGATTTGAATTGAAGATTGAAATATCATTGAGATGGAATTGTATCATGTGGTGGATACATTAAATGAAATTAAGTTCTTACTTAATAAAATTTAAATGGATTGTGTGAAGTCAAAGAATAGTATGAGGTTAGATTTAATGGGAGTTTAGTTAAATAAGATTGAATGGAATAAATAGATTCCGATGGCTTATAAAAGAATTAAAAACCCATTGAATAAAAATATATTCTTGGCTAAATAAAATATATAATCCCGAGTTAAAAAGTAAAATGTGAACGGATTGATTGTAAATGGATGAAAGTATGGATAAAAATAAGTTACGACTTATAAAACATAGAAGTGGAATAAATAAGCCAAAATAAAATTGTTTGTATTTTAGGAAATGAATAAAAATCCAAAACTTGAATTATAAAATAGATCGAACTCAAGAAAAGTGAAGTAATTTTTGAAGGGTAAAAATCAAATATATAATTAAAAGTGGGAAATGAACTAATTTGAATAAATTAGTTAAGTGAGCATGTTAATGGAATTCTGATTCGTTGAATAAAAATTTGAATTATGAGTTAAAAATGGATTTGTGGAGTTAAACTTGTGTTATAAATAAAATTCAACTTGGAAGTGAAAATTGAAGAATTTTTTCGAAGAAACTAAAGGATGTAAAAGTTTGCATATAAACTTTTATTTGAGGTTTAAAAATAAAGTAGTAGGTGGAACTAATTTAAAGAGTGATTAATTGAATATGGCTTGAGATGAAGGTAAATTGAATTCATATGAGATTGGAGATCCAGTTTAAAATAAGTGGATATAAAGGCTAAAGTGGCAGAATAATAATATAAGAATATATAGAGCGCTTATATGAAAATTAAGAAATGAATGATGAAATTCTTAAGTAAGTTTGGCATGGGAAATATACTAAGTAATTTTGGAATGAAGATTAAGTGAAGTTGTGAAATGGGATAATTGTGGATAAGTGAATAGAAATAAAAATAATGTGAATGAAAGAAAATTAATATAGTTAATAATCAATGGAAATAAATACGTAGGATGTACATATATTATTTATTCGCATAGTGGTTTCATCCAAATTCGAGCACAGAATTTTGAGATAGTTATATCGATCCGAGTTACGATTTTTTCACCAAATTTTCGACGGCGAACCCTGTATATGGATTTTGATTGATTCTGGAGATTCTCTGTCATAGCTATGACTATGCAAGGAGAATGACAGTTTCTGATCAAGAAACCAGATCTGAGTCCGCACTAGGAAGTTGGGTGGACGATACTAGTTTGGAAATGAAATTGTGTGATCGAGTAAGCGATCGGATTCAATATTGCGTACAAATGATATGGGTACATCGTACGGGCTTAAATGGATTGAATATTGAAAATTTTGTAAAGAAGTGTACAAAATGATTTTGGAATCTGAAGTTAGATATGGTTTAATTGGATATACAGGTATTAAAAGCAAGTAGGTAAAATTGGGATTTTTGATTTCAGAAGATAAATTAAAATTTGCTCGGCAAAGGTATGTATTTAAATTTCTGTATGAAATTTGATGATTTTCTAGTCTAGCCACTTGGATTTTGTTTTCTTTTGAAATCTGAGGGCCCGTAGAGGCATTTTGTAGTTGTACCGAGCTAGCCGCGCAAAGGAGACGCTGGCGAAATTTTTCGAAAATTTTGAGAGTTGGAATTTTTTTGAGAAATTTTTAATAATTTAAATTTAAATTTGATTAAGTGGAGTAAATAATGTTGCTGGAAACTATCGAAGGTTTTGAGAAGTTGGTTGAAGCAATAATGGGTCTTTTATAAAAGATATGTTATGGCAAGTTGATAAAACTGTTTGGTTTTGGAAAATAGTAATGGGTATTGGATCATTCTTCTTAACAAGTAATTTCAGGGACAAAATTCTTTTAAGGGGGGAGGAATGTGACGACCCAGAATTTTTAGGCATTTGAAATTGGAATATTTAATCAATTTTAAATATTTGCTAGTTAGTTTAACTTGGATTTCAATATCAGTTTGAATTTGGCGATTAAATTTATTGAATATAATAATTAGAGATTGGGTAAAATACTTAATCTTGAGTTTTAAGCTGATAAAAATGTTTCAAGGACTTGGAAAACTTATGTTTACAATACTGGAGATAATAGAAGTTTCAAATTTGAGTTTGAAAGTGTTTTGTCCAGTTTTTAAAAAAAACAAAAACATATGTTGTCTAAATTGATATTTAAGTTGCCTTCTGAAGCACAGTATCGGATTTTGATGATACCAGTTCTATTGGATCCGTAATATTGTATTATTATCGGATTTCAGTTTTCGTAGTGATTGGAGTTGTTGTGTGAGCATACGACATATAAACGCGCTGAAGTTCATATCGGAAATTTAATATAAAAACTGGTCCAAAAGTTATCTTCTCCATACGATCGAATTAGGCCTTGAAAACTTCTCCATTGCGTTCAGAATAGGGGTATAACATTATATATGCCTAGCGGCATGCCTCGATAGGAAATCAAAATTTCATGTTGCATTTATCGAGACAATTCGAATTTGAATTTAATTAAATATATATTTATTTATATAACCTAAGTCAACAAGCAGAGATTCTTTCCCCAGCCTGTTTCCTTTCTACATCAAAACTTTTTGGCTTCACTGTTGTGATATCCCGAAATTTCTGGCAATAATGATTTAATAATCCGTGTTAAAAATTAAATTGATTTGATAATTATTATTAATAAAAATTGAATTGATTTAATAATCCAATTAAATAAATATTTAATTAGTAGATTTATCTTTTAAAGCTAATGAATTGGTTTCTATTATAATGTAAATATATGGTATATATTGTAAATAGAAAGCTTGGTTTGAATTTAATAAATAAAATCTTGTTTTCAAAATCTAATATATGTTTTAGTAATTTGGAAATTTTGATTTAAATTTAATATAAAGCTTTTCAAAGCTATTCAATAAATAACTATATAGTTTTGAATACTTAAGGTAAGCATTAAATGTTTAAAATATATTTTAACTTAAGTTTGAATATTAATTTAGATTAATAAAAAGGTTTGTTTTATTTTATTTTTGATGTTGCTTAATAAATATGATATTTTAATTCATTTAAGTAATTTACTAATAATAAGATAATCTCTTTTATAAATTGTTGCTTTAACCAATATTAATAATGTATTTTATATATATATATGATTTTAACATAAATAAAAAAATTTATTTTCGAAATTTAATATGTAGTTATATATGTATATATATATAACTTGATCTTTAAATTGGACTTTAGGATATGATTTGGATTTAAAGTTTGTAATTTCAAAGGATAAATATTTTAAGTTGTTTTGGATTTTAAATTATTTGTATAAACTTTTATTTTATAAATATAATTGGTTTTATTTCTTTGAAAATTATCTAAACACATAAATAAGTATTTGTAAACTAATTAAGTAAGCATAACCTATATTAACATTTAACTAAATACTAATTAATTAAAAGACATGTGTTATTATTTTAAGGCCTCGTTATAACAAGTGTTAATATATAGGACAAGTGTCATGTTTTATTTTTATTTTTATTTTTTTCTTTGATTTTTACTAAATCATAAACTTAGTTATATAAACACATACATCTTCCATTCTTTTTCTTTTTCACATCTTTTTTCCATGTAAGGCAAATCTCAGATCAAAATTGAGAAAAGAAATCTACAAACCATTTTCTAAAGAAAAATCAGTAATCACTCCTCATAAAGCAAAACTTGTAAATCACTTTCCAAATCAAGTTTGCAAAGCTTTTTATCAACCTGTAAACTTATTTTCAAAAACAAAAGCAAGCCTTCATTCATCATTCAACCTGAGTTTTCAAAGCAAGCAAGCTTGTAATCATTTTCCAAGCTTACAAATGCAATCTGGAAATTGGCTACTGCATGCAAACCTGATAACTAAAGCAAGCATGAAGCTTTTAATTAAAGCATTTTACTCAAGCAAGTCAAATTTTTAAAGCAAGGGGGTAATTCACTTTTAAAGATTCAAAAGGCTTTTCAAATTAAATGTGCTCTGTTCATCAGGTTTTAACAGGTAAGTAACTTCACATTTTAAAATTTAAGTATATAAATCTGGTTGTTTGATTTATCCATGGAAATAAGTAGGATTGTATATATATTGATAAATACATTGCTATGTGTGTGTATATATACATATGTATGAATGAGATGCATGTCTGCTTCACCTAAGTTATTGTATGTTTCCAGTTTGAGCTCTAGTTGATCAATTTTTTTTCTTGATCTGGTTGCTGTTAAGACTTAGTATTCAAATGAAACTTGTTTATTACATGATAAAGTAAAGTTTAAAAAATTTATATAAGTTAAATAATTTTGTATTGGCTTTGGAAATAAAATAACTGAGCAAAATTAGTATAAAGTGAAAAATTCAAGCTTCTCAATTCATAAATCCAGGAACATCAATTGAATCCTTGAACCAAAACATGATTTTTAAAATTGAAATTATAATTTTTAGTTAAGGGATGAGTATCCGTTTTTGGTTTGAACATAGATTGTGGTTTGGGGAAGTTTTGATGATCCAAGTGATCGGGAATTATGGGGTTTCCGCTGGAAGTAGTGGGTTGGTGTGTGTGCTCGGCAAAATTGTCAGAAAGGCGAATATATCATCGTGGTAGTTGCAGTGGAGGATTGAAGTCTGTAGCCCTAGTTTGGATAGGTTGGGTATGTTTGATCGTCATGGCTTCTATATTGAATCAAGTTGCTTTGGGTTTTGGGATATGGAAGCGGGGTGGTTGCCGAAGTAGTGGCCGGAAGTATAGGCACTACGGTGGTCGGAGGATCAAGATTTTGATTGTTCCAGGTTGAGGGGGTGGTTCCTGTTTGTAGTTCCAGGTTTGGATGTGAAGCTCGATTTCGATTTCAAGTTTGGATGGATGATCTGATGATCGTGGTTAGGTGAGAGTGTGATTGGCGATTTGAGGAGATCGTCAGAGGTGAGCGAAGAATGACGGCGTCGCCGTGCATGTGCACGGTGGACCTGTTTGTTTTTTGGTGAAGTTTGTTTGAGGGGATTGGTTACATGAGATTTTCTCGAAGTAGTTTGATAATTTACTCGAGGCATTTGGATTTTGGCTCGAAGCAAATATGGATGGGCTCGGGTAATATGTTGGTTACAGGTTTAAAAGAAAAACTTGTTCTGTTTTTTTTTTTTTTTTAAAATGAAGTTTAAAATGTAAATCAAAGTTTTAAACAAGGTTTAAGTTTTAATCTGAATTCTAGTTTAGTTTGAACCTTAGTTTTGAAATAATTTAAGTTTTTTGAAAATTTAAATTATTTTAACAACTTTAAAGTGTTTAAGGTGTATTTTTAAATAGTTTGAATTTTTAAAATGAAGTTTTAAAATATAAATGGGTTTTAAATCTAAGTTAAATCTGGAATCAAGATTTGTCTGTATTCCTGTTTGTAATTAAAGAAAGTTTTTAAATTTAAAATGATTTAAACAACTTTGTATGTTTAAAGTGTAAGTTAAATTGATTTGAATTTAAAATGAATTTAGTTTTAAATTCTTTTAAATTTCTTTTATAAAATGAGTATTTCCTTAACATGAGATTTCAAAGGATTTTGAATTGTTTTAATTTTTTTTAAGTTAGCAAGTATCTATTTTAAATCTTAAACTTAAAATGGAATTTGAAATAAATTTGAAAGTAAATTGTTTTTAAATGATTTGTTAATTATAATTTAACCATTAATAAGAATAATTTTTTTCTTAAAGTTAATAAGGATTTAATGATTTATGATTCATTAAATTATTAAGTTAATTAAAATGGATAATCAACTTATTTAATTAATTAATTATTTGAATTAATTAAATAAGTAACTAAAGGTTTAAATTAATTAATGATTGATTGAGATTAATTAATTAAGGATAATTAATTTGTAATTAATGATTATTAATTAGATTCTAATTAATGATTAAAGATTAATTAATCTGGTAATTAAGGATTAATTAAGTCACGGTTAACACTTAATTAATTATATAATTAGAGATTAATTAATTGGTAATTAAATATTAATTAATTTTTAATTAATAACGGTTAAACTAAATTAAATACTTAAGAAAGTAATTAAAGAATTGTAAATAGTTAATGAAGGTCATTAACTAAGATTATTTAACAATTAATTAATGTGATTAATTTTAATAATTAATTAGATTAATTAATTTAAAGATAATCAATTGTGAAGTTGTTTAAGTGTAATTACTTAATGAAGTAATTAAGGAATTAATTACTCAGTGTAATTAATTGAGTTTAATGTGATTAGTTTAAGTTAAGTAATTAAGTTTAATTAATTTAAGATAATCACTGGATGATTTGATAAATAATTACTTAATGTAATTAATGGATTGTAATTACTTAGTGAAGTAATAAATTGATAATTACATGATGTAATTAATGGAAGATGATTTAAGAATGAAAGTAATTTGGATTAAATTACTTTGTATAATTAATCATAGGATTAATTGAGATAATTAATTAAGGAGTAATTAATTTATTTAATGAGTAATCAAGGGTAGTTAATTACTAGATATGATTAATCAAGAGTGACTAATAATTGTGGTTTAATAAATGATTAATTACTTAATGTAATTACTTAATGTAATTACTTAATGTAATTAATTAATTTAAATAGAATAATTAATTTAAGAAGTAACTAAGGATCATTAATTAATATAATTAATGATTTAATAAGGGATGATTAATTAAGGATAATTAGCCAATGATAAGTGATTATGAAGTAATTAATTAATGTAATTAATTAATTACTTCATAATCACTTATCATTGACTAATTAATTAAGGATGAATGTAATTAATTATAGTTAATTAATTAATGAAGTAATTAACGGTTAATTACTATAAGTGGTTAAGAATAATTAATTTGTGAAAAATTAATTAAGATAATTACTTGAATTTTTTTAAAGGATAATCAATCGAGGGTGATTAATTAAGATGGATAATTAGAGAATAATTAATTAATTGATTTGCAATTAATTAATGGTTAAGTAAGCAAGATTTATGATAATGAAGTAATTAATTTAATTTACTTTAAATTAATTAGAGATGGATGTAATTAATTTAATTCATTTTAAATTAATTATAGATGATGTGATTAAGCAAATCATTGCTTATGTATGGATGAATAATATTGATTGCCTTGAATGGTTTGAAATCTCAGCTATGAGATAAGTAATGTTGTGTGATATGATTGCTTTGGTTGTATTGAGATGATAATATGAATTATCTATTTGTGATGATAATGTGGATTATATGTTTATGATGATAATGTTGATTATCTATTGTGATGTTGTGAATTATCTATCAATGTGTATATAGGTAATAGAATGAATTGTTTTAAAATTTAAAACAACTTGTACCTTAATAGATACGTTTTGGATTCGGTGAGACCGGTATCTGGTTTCCAGATTTGGATATCCGAAAACCACATCGATCCAAATTAACGATAGGCCGTGAATCTCAAGTGAAGATGAAGATTCAGAGTGCAAGGGTTATCGTCGTTAACTCTGAGGGTGATTCCAAAATGAGTGTAATGAGATAATGCCTTCGGTTTCGTTCGAACCCGGAACGAACTTGTATGGATTGAATGCTTTCATAACATCGTCAGGTGGACGATGAGCATTTTAAGATAGATGTGTTCTATAAAGGTAATCGTAACCTCAAGCCTCATCAACCGGGAATGGATAAAACAGGGGAGGTGCAGCAAGGCTAAGTGGGTCATGTCCAAGTAGGACGAGATTTACCCGTGTCTAGATGTCCCTTTTATTTCGGCTGTGTGGTGCGGTTGCTGATCACAACTGCGGAGTGGTCTTGTTTGGAATTGTTCAGAAAGGAATGGTTTCAGATTTGTGTTGCAGGGGATTGGGAGTAATCCTCAGTACGGTGATCTAGGCCCCGTACTGTGACGGGCGGTACCCTAGTAGCCCTGCCATTGTATGGAATCCAAAATCCAATAAGTGCCATCGGTTTTGATTGTATTACCCACTTTTGTGGCTAGTAGCTGGAATTTAATCATGTAACAATTTCGGCTATTTCATATTTACTTGGAAACCCTAGAACTATTATAATATCACCGGATTTCCTATTAAATTTTTTGGTTAACGTAAGGTAAAAACTTTTTCATGTTTATGTGTGGGAAGTCTTACGTGATACCTTTCTTTTCAAAGGTTTTTCAAAAGTTAAACAACTTTAACATGTTACTCACACCAGACCCATGCCTGATCCGGAGTTTATTTTCTGTTTTCTTAAACTCTTGGGTACTCAAGTTTTTACGAGTAGCCAAGGGATTAAGGTTAGCTTTGACGAATTGTGGAGGAGCAATGAACAGGAGGCTTCCGCGTGTGGATATATAGTGTTCCGCTGTGTTTGATTTCTCTGTAGTTGAATTGAGTTGTAATAACTAGACAGGTGTTTATAACTGTCTAGTATGTGATGTATAACCTGTGTAACTTTGATAGTTGTTGTATACTATGTAATACTTATGTTATAATATAATTTATTCGTTCCGCTGATGAGATTCTGATGTTATTTCTTCTTTCTCTTCTTTCTTTTCTCTTTTCTATCCCTTTCTTTCTTAAAGATGGTGCGACTTTCTGGTCGTTGAAAGTCGGGTCGTCACATTTGGTATCGGAGTGCTAGGTTGAGTGAATACCTAGGCTTTGGAGTGTTTTCTTTCTTGAGAGAGCGTACTTGTAATTTGTGTGTATGTATATATATATATATATATATATATATATATATTTCTACCTATTTGTTGGGTTACCTGTTCGGGTTTTCCAATATAAGTTATAAAGGTAGATGGGGTAGTGGTGTGTGTAACACGACTACCATGGGTTAGAATTCGAATGTTTGAGGTTGGAAGTGTATCTGTCGAGACTGTAGACCTAATACCGTCTTGAGTGAGCATTGCAGTGGTGTAAGGATTGCATCAATCTCTGAAGGAAACCTGCTAAGGTTCAGAGTCCATCTTTGAAGTATAGAATTGGATGAGTAGAGTTTGGATCTGTCAGCTAGATAGAAGCGAGTGATGGTATCTTGATACCTCAGGAAGTAGTAGTTGCATGATGAGACGCGGTGACTATGGATTTTTTCCAAAGATTTTTCTTTGGAACAAGTTTAAAGGAGTGTGTCTGTTTCGGTGTTGTGGCTTGGCTCAGCAGGGTGTTTCTATTTTCGTTGAGGTCCGGGTTTCTCGAAGAGCTTTGGATTTGGAATTCTTTGGCATCTGTGTTAGTAGTGCAGCTAGGTGTATTCTGTGTGTCGGCAAGGAAGTTTTCTGGCTGAGCAGGTTTTCTAGAGGCGGAGTTCAGAAGCAGTAGAGTGGATCCATTTCTTCGATGGATTGGCTAGGTAAGCGTAAGCTGTTCTGATTGGTAAATAGAGAACAATTTCTTTAGGTATTAGGCTGGGTTGATCGCAAAAGTGACTTGCGATAGTTTGAGTATTCTCTTGAGTTATCAGTTTTTTCGGATGTCTTCAAGGAAGTCGGAGGTTTGTCCGCATCTGGAGATTTAGTTTTTCTTATCGACTTGGATTCCAGGAGTGATATCGGTGGTTCAGCTTAATAGAAGGATGGTTCCTAGAGATAGAATTTGGGTGAGCAGCTTAGATTTTGGTGGAACTTCTGAGTTGTCTTTATGGATCTGTTGAACCATATTTCTGGGATGTCCTGTCCAGTTTGTGCTCGTGTTCTTCATCAGCATTTTCATCTACTTCAGATCAGAGTTGTGCAGCGGAAGCAGTTTGGGAGTGCATCTGTTTTATCTTTTCCGGACAGGAGAAGTAAGTTCAGTCTTCTAAAGTTTGAGGAGTATAGTTTGTTCCTGATTTTAGTAGATGTTGAGAGGATCATTTTGTTGGGTTGTTTTTGGTCCTGTTTGTTTCTAAAGGCATCAGCGAAAGTTGAGCTGATCAGAAAGGATGTAGGCAGCCCAGGATCGTCCGAAGAATTTTGAGGATAAGAGACGGAGGAATTTGGATCCCGGAGTCGGAGATTTGGTTTTGGATAAGTTTTTCTCCGATCTAAAAGAGCTATAAGATGGTATAAGACTGGGAAGCTAGCTCCAGGGTATTTTGGATTTTTTTCTGTGTTCTTGTAAGGATAAGTTATTGATCTACATGACTGAGTTGCCAATTTGGATAACTGGGATTCAATAAGTTTCACATATCTCTGAAAGTACGTGTATGGTCTATCTCTGGTTTTGGGAACCAGCAGTTCAGGAGGTTTGGTTGTTGAGTCAGACTCGTCTGTAGTCTGATATCCAGTTTAGTTTTGTAGATTTAGATGAGTGGGAGCTTTATAGCTTAATAGTTTTAATTGTCTGGATTCTGTAGAGCGAGTATCCCGGTATTTATACTTGGGAAACTCTAGGAAATTCTATCCATAATTTTGTCTGGATAGTTAGATTTGTTTGATTGAGTGAATTGGTTGCTATGGTTGTTAGCATATGATTGATAATATATGCTTGTGATTTAAAATTAAATTTTAGATAGATTATTAAATTACCTTTGTTTTAAATTTCGGGGTCGAAATTCTTTTAAGGGGGAAGGAATGTGATATCCCAGAATTTAAGGCAATAACAATTTAATAATCTGTGTTAAAAATTAAATTGATTTGATAATTATTGTTAATAAGAATTGAATTGATTTAATAATCCAATTAAATAAATATTTAGTTAGTAGATTTTATCTTTTAAAGCTAATGAATTGGCTTCTATTATAATGTAAATATATGGTATATATTGTAAATAGAAAGCTTGGTTTGAATTTAATAAATAAAATCTTGTTTTCAAAATCTAATATATGTTTTGGTAATTTGGAAATTTTGATTTAAATTTAATATAAAGCTTTTCAAAGCTATTCAATAAATAACTATATAGTTTTAAATACTTAAGGTAAGTGTTAAATGTTTAAAATATATTTCAACTTAAGTTTGAATATTAATTTCGATTAATAAAAAGGTTTGTTTTTTTATGTTGCTTAACAAATATGATATTTTAATTCATTTAAGTAATTCATTAATAATAAGATAATCTCTTTTATAAATTATTAATTTAACCAATATTAATAATGTATTGTTTATATATATATATATAAATATATATATATATATAAATATATATGATTTTAATATAAATAAAATTTGTTATTTTCAAAATTTAATATGTAGTTATATATGTATATATATATATATATAACTTGATCTTTAAATTGGACTTTAGGATATGATTTGGATTTGAATTTAAAGTTTGTAATTTCAAAGGATAAATATTTTAAGTTGTTTTAGATTTTAAATTATTTGTGTAAACTTTTATTTTATAAATATAATTGGTTTTATTTCTTTGAAAATTATCTATACACATAAATAAGTATTTGTAAACTAATTAACTAAGCATAACCAACATTAACATTTAACTAAATACTAATTAATTAAAATACATGTGTTATTATTTTAAGGCCTCATTATAACAAGTGTTAATATATAGGACAAGTGCCATGTTTTATGTTTATTTTTATTTTTTTTCCTTGATTTTTAATAAATCATAAACTTAGTTATATAACGACATACGTCTTCCATTCTTTTTCTTTTTCTCATCTTTTTTCTAAGTAAGGCAAATCTCGGATCAAAACTGAGAAAAGAAATCTGCAAACCATTTTCTAAACAAAAATCAGTAATCACTCCTCATAAAACAAAACTTGTAAATCACTTTCCAAATCAAGTTTGCAAAGCTTTTTATCAACCTGTAAACTTATTTTCAAAAACAAAAGCAAGCCTACATTCATCACAACCTGAGTTTTCAAAGCAAGCAAGCTTGTAATCATTTTCCAATCTTACAAATGCAATCTGGAAATTGGCTACTGCATGCAAACCTGAGAATTAAAGCAAGCATGCAGCTTTTAAACAAAGCGTTTTACTCAAGCAGCTCAAGTTTTTAAAGCAAGGGGGCAATTCAGTTTTAAAGATTCAAAAGGCTTTCCAAATTAAATGTGCTCTGTTCATCAGGTTTTAACAGGTGAGTAACTTCACATTTTAAAATTTAAGTATATAAATCTGGTTGTTTGATTTATCCATGGAAATAAGTAGGATTGTATATATATTGATAAATACATTGCTGAGTGTGTGTATATATACATATGTATTAATGAGATGCATGTCTGCTTCACCTAAGTCACTGTCCGTATCCAGTTCGAGCTCAAGTTGATCAATTTTTTTTCTTGATCTGGTTGTTGTTAAGACTTAGTATTCAAATGAAACTTGTTTATTACATGATAAAGTAAAGTTTAAAATTCTTATATAAGTTAAATAATTTTGTATTAGCTTTGGAAATAAAATAACAGAGCAAAATTAGTATAAAGTGAAAATTTTAGGCTTCTCAATTCGTAAATCCAGGAACATCATTTGAATCCTTGGACCAAAACATGATTTTTAAAACTAAAATTATAATTTTTAGTTAAGGGATGAGTGTGCGTTTCTGGTTTGAACAGAGATTATGGTTTGGGGAAGTTCTGATGATCCAAGTGATCGGGAATTATAGGGTTTCCGCTGGAAGTAGTGGGTTGGTGTGCGAGCTAGGCAAAATTGTCAGAAAGGCGAATATATCATCGTGGTAGCTGCGGTGGAGGATTGAAGTCTGTAGCCCTAGTTTGGATAGGTTGGGTATGTTTGATCGTCACGGCTTCTATATTGAATCGAGTTGCTATGGGTTTTGGGATATGGAAGTGGGGTGGTTATCGAAGTAGTGGCCGGAAGTATAGGCGCTACGGTGGTCGGAGGATCGAGATTTTGATTGTTCCAGGTTGAGGTGGTGGTTCCTGTTTGTAGTTCTAGGTTTGGATGTGAAGCTCGATTTCGATTTCAAGTTTGGATGGATGATCTGATGATCGTGGTTAGGCAAGAGTGTGATTGGCGATTTGAGGAGATCGTCCGAGGTGAGCGAAGATGGACGGCGTCGCCGTGCATGTGCACGGTGGACCTGTTTGTTTTTTGGTGAAGTTTGTTTGAGGGGATTGGTTACATGAGATTTTCTCGAAGTAGTTTGATAATTTACTCGAGGCATTTGGATTTTGGCTCGAAGCAAATAAGGATGGGCTCGGGTAATATGTTGGTTACAGGTTTAAAAGAAAAACTTGTTCTATTTTTTTAAGTTTTTTTTAAAATGAAGTTTAAAATGTAAATTAAAGTTTTAAACAAGGTTTAAGTTTAAATCTGAATTCTAGTTTAGTTTGAACCTTAGTTTTGAAATAATTTAAGTTTTTTGAAAATTAAAATTGTTTTAACAACTTTAAAGTGTTTAAGGTGTAGTTTTAAATAGTTTGAATTTTTAAAATGAAGTTTTAAAATATAAATGGGTTTTTAAATCGAAGTTAAATCTGGAATCAAGATTTGTCTATATTCCTGTTGTAATTAAAGAAAGTTTTCAAATTTAAAATGATTTAAACAACTTTGTATGTTTAAAGTGTAAGTTAAATTGATTTGAATTTAAAATGAATTTGGTTTTAAATTCTTTTAAATTTCTTTTATAAAATGAGTATTTCCTTAAAATGAGATTTCAAAAGGTTTCTGAATTGTTTTAATTGTTTTTAGGTTAACTTGTATTTATTTTAAATCTTAAACTTAAAATGGAATTTGAAATAAATATGAAAGTAAATTGTTTTTAAATGATTTGTTAATGATAATTTGATCATTAATAAGAATAATGTTATTCTTAAAGTTAATAAGGATTTAATGATTTATGATTCATTCAATTATTAAGTTAATTAAAATGGATAATTAACTTATTTAATTAATTAATGATTTGAATTGATTAAATAAGTAATTAAAGGTTTAAATTAATTAATTAATGATTGAGATTAATTAATTAAGGATAATTAATTTGTAATTAAGGATTATTAATTAGATTCTAATTAATGACTAAAGATTAATTAATCTGGTAATTAAGGATTAATTAAGTCACAGTTAACACTTAATTAATTATATAATTAGAGATTAATTAATTGGTAATTAAATATTAATTAATTTGTAATTAATAATGGTTAATCTAAATTAATTACTTAAGTAAGTAATTAAAGAATTGTAAATAGTTAATGAAGGTCATTAACTAAGATTATTTAACAATTAATTAATGTGATTAATTTTAATAATTAATTAGATTAATTAATTTAAGGATAATCAATCGTGAAGTTGTGTAAGTGTAATTACTTAATGAAGTAATTAAGGAATTAATTACTCAGTGTAATTAATTGAATTTAATGTGATTAGTTAATTAAGTTTAATTAATTTAAGATAATCAATGGATGATCTGATAAATAATTACTTAATGTAATTAATGGATTGTAATTACTTAGTGAAGTAATAAATTGATAATTACCGGATGTAATTAATGGAAGATGATTTAAGAATGAAAGTAATTTGGATTAAATTACTTTGTATAACTAATCATGGGATTAATTGAGATAATTAATTAAGGAGTAATTAATTTATTTAATGAGTAATTAAGGGTAGTTAATTACTGGATATGATTAATCAAGAGTGACTAATAATTGTGGTTTAATAAATGATTAATTACTTAATGTAATTAATTAATTTAAATAGAATAATTAATTTAAGAAGTAATTAAGGATCATTAATTAATATAATTAATGATGTAATTAAGGGTTGATTAATTAAGGATAATTAGTCAATGATAAGTGATTATGAAGTAATTAATTAATGTAATTAATTAATTACTTCATAATCACTTATCATTGACAAATTAATTAAGGATGAATGTAATGAATTATAGTTAGTTAATGAAGTAATTAAAGGTTAATTACTGTAAGTGGTTTAGAATAATTAATTTGTGAAATTAATTAAAGATAATTACTTGAATTTTTTTAAAGGATAATTAATCAAGGGTGATTAATTAAGATGGATAATTAGAGAATAATTAATTAATTGATTTGTAATTAATTAATAGTTAAGTAAGCAAGATTTATGATAATGAAGTAATTAATTTAATTTACTTTAAATTAATTAGAGATGGAAGTAATTAATTTAATTCATTTTAAATTAATTATAGATGATGTGACTAAACAAATCATTGCTCATATATGGATGAATAATATTGATTGCCTTGAATGGATTGAAATCTCAGCTATGAGATAAGTAATGCTGTGTGATATGGATGCTTTGGTTGTATTGAGATGATAATATGAATTATCTACTTGTGAGATAATGTGGATTATCTGTTTATGATGATAATGTTGATTATCTATTGTGTTGTTGTGAATTATCTATCTGTGTGTACATAAATAATAGAATTGAATTATTTTATACTTTAAAACAACTTGGACCTTAAAAGATACGTTTTGGATTCGGTGAGGCCGGGATCGGGTTTCCAGATTTGGATATCCGAAAACTACATCAATCCAAATTAACGATAGGTCGTGAATCTCAAGTGAAGATGAAGATACAGAGTGCAAGGGTTATCATCGTTAACTCTGAGAGTGATTCCAAAATGAGTGTAACGAGATAATGTCTTCGGTTTCGTTCGAACCCGGAATGAAACTTGTATGGATTGAATGCTTTCAGAACATCGTTAGGTGGACGATGAGCATTCTAAGATAGATGTGTTCTATAAAGATAATCATAGCCTCAAGCCTCATCAACTGAGAATGGCTAAAACATGGGAGGTGCAATAAGGCTAAGTGGGTCATGCCCAAGTAGGACCGGATTTACCCCTGTCTAGATGTCCCTTTTATTTTGGCTGTGTGGTGCGGTTGCTGATCACAACTGCGGGGTGTTCTTGTTCGAAACTGTTCAGTAAGGAATGGTTCCGGCTTTGTGTTGCAGGGGATTGGGAGTAATCCTCGGTACGGTGATCTAAGCCCCGTACTGTGACGGGAGGTGCCCTAGTAGACCTGCCATTGTATGGAATCCAAAATCCAATAAGTGCCATCAGTTTTGATTGTATTACCCACTTTTGTGGCCAGTCGCTGGAATTTAATCATGTAACAATTTCGGCTATTTCATATTTACTTGGAAACCCTAGACCTATTATAATATCACTGGATTTCCTATCAAATGTTTTTGTTAACGTAAGGTAAAAACTTTTCCATGTTTATGTGTAGGAAGTCTTACGTGATACCTTTCTTTTCAAAGGTTTTTCAAAAGTTAAATAACTTTAACCTGTTACTCACACCAAACCCATGCCTGACCCGGAGTTTATTTTCTATTTTGTTAAACTCTTGGGTACTCAAATTTTTACGAGTAGCCAAGGGATTCAAGTTAGCTTTGATGAATTATGGAGGAGCAATAGAACAATAGGCTTCCGCGTGTAGATATATATTGTTCCGCTGTGTTTGATTTCTCTGTAGTTGTAATGAGTTGTAATAAATAGACAGGTGTTTATAACTGTCTAGTATGTGATGTATAACCTGTGTAACTCTGATAGTTGTTGTATACTATGTAATACTTATGTTATTAATATAATTTATTCGTTCCGCTGATGAGATTCTGATGTTGTTTCTTCTTTCTCTTCTTTCTTTTCTCTTTTCTATCCCTTTCTTTCTTAAAGATAATGTGACTTTCTGGTCGTTGAAAGTCGGGTCGTCACAATTGTAGCCAATCTTCTCCTGCATGCCACTCTCTTATGTCTTTCACTACTTCTATAAACCACGTATCCTTCCCTCAGTTAAACAGAAAAGAAAAAAAATGGCGATCGACATTGGAAAAAAATCGTTGTTTTCCCTTCCTTCCCCGTTCTCTATATTCATCGAAATTAATTCATGAGTAAAAAATATTTGGTTCGCAATCGAGTAAATGGCCAATACTTTAATAATAATCCCCTTCCCTTCGGTTCTCAAAATTGAAGAATAATAAAATTAAATGGCCGTGCTGTGAAATTAAATCCCAAATTGAACGGCCGCTCTCACTCATTTCTTTAAATCTACGCGACGTCATCGCGATGGGGCAAGCGCGGTTTGAGGGCTCGGCTGTTTCGTCGATTTGATGCTGCTAGGGTTTCGATTCGAGCTGGGGGACGTTGGAGTCGGTTTCGGGGCATCAAGGCGCTTCAATAGATCATGTGTGGCA
Source organism: Allium cepa (assembly GCA_030765085.1). Classification (NCBI taxonomy): domain Eukaryota; kingdom Viridiplantae; phylum Streptophyta; class Magnoliopsida; order Asparagales; family Amaryllidaceae; genus Allium; species Allium cepa. The sequence continues at coordinate 1,054,764,216 of CM060935.1, read as the reverse complement.
CAGTGCGGTGGAGCTTTGGGAGGCGCGGCGTTTTGGGTTCGTGAGGTCGAGGAACGTGGTGATGGTTGGGTTTGATTTACTGAGCATTTGCGCGCGGTTAAGGGAGGCAGGCGGCAGTGACGATGTGGAAGGGGGTCGCGTGAAGCTCAGTCGTGTGTCGAGCTTGGTGGCAGTCTGCTTGGGGAAAATCGGTTGTAAGAAACGTGAAGAAAACAAGCCAATTTGGTGTGGATTGCAAAAATCAAAGGCGAGTTAATCTCACTCATCTAGGTTATTTAAATTTAAATAGTCAAATTTAAATAACTGGTTAAATGATTGAATTAATTTGATGTGCTATATTATATATAGTAGTATATAGTATATATTGGAGTGATTGATTTCCCGCATTTTATAGCGGATGAGACCCTATGCGCCGCATAATAGCGGATGATATTTTATGAATCCCATATACCGCGATATTCCACCTCGAAGTGGAATTGGTATTTTATATTGTGCTAACTTCTGTGGATGCAGGGAAATAGGTTGGAGGGATCCAATTGGATTCCTCAAAATTATTTAGATTGTTCGACTATTCTGTGATATGGTTGTTAATAAGCTGTGATGAATTATATTGATAATTGGAATATTGGATGCTATGGTTTGATTTATTATATTTGGGTACACGGATTTACCAAAAAATATAAATTGGATTTTGAAAAGAAAATAAAAAAAGAGGATTTGTAAGTAATATGATTAGAGAGAATTTGAGATAAATTATAGAATGAATGAGAAAAGGATAAAAGTGGATTTTAAAATTTTAATAAATAAAATCCGAGCATGGGAAGGGAGATTTTAAATAAAAAGGAAATAATAAATTTTAAAACCCAATTGATATTGTTTAAAGGAATAAAGAATTTATTTTAAAATCCAAGGTTTAAATTTATTTAAAAGGATAAAGGAGGAATTTGGAAAATCTGAAATTGGTGTTTTCAGTTAAAAGATTATAAATCATCATTAATAAATAAAATCTGAAGTTAATGGGCTTTGAAATAAACGAGTTAGTAAAAGAATTTATTCCAAAATGAAGTAATTTGGAAATCAATTTTAAAATTTATTAAGTGTTTGAAACCGAGATTTTAAAGGGAGGTTGAGACTATGGAATTTATAAACTGGATTTCTAAAGTGAAATGGATATCAAGGGATATTTGGAAGAGTAAATTCATGGTGGGAATTTGTTTAAAAGAATGGGTAAATTTGTTTAAAAATAAATAGTGATTTATTTTTAAAGGATGTGAAAGAGAAGTGTATTTCCCTAAATAGCCAAGTACGTTTTCAAAACAAATTTTTAAGTATAAGTTAAAATTTTAAAGTTGTTTTAAAAAGTATGTTTTAGAAAATTTATTATTTTTAAATGTTCAAATTTTAAAGTAAATATTTTTCAAATTCATTTTAGTAGTAATTATTTTAAGGTGAGTTGGTATTATGTTTTAAAAGAGAAAAGTTAGTTTTATATTTTATAAAGTAGCTTTGTTTTAAATATTCTTAAAGTATATTTTTTTTGAATAAGTATTAAAGTAGTTTTAACCTAAATGTCTTAACGGATATTTTATAATAAAGAATTTTAAATTATTCTAAAAATCTAAAGTTTTTGTACTTGGTGTTTTCAGTGGAAATAAATATTTGGGGAATTTATCCCATGAGAGGAAGATGGTTTGAAACTGTTTTTAAAAAGGTTTGAAAAGTGGAAATATATCTTGTGAAGATATTTTGAGGGTAATAAATAATTTGGTGAAATTATTTATGTTTGATGGTTGGTTGTGAATGTTAATTGATAGTTAAATAACCGACTATCAATATTGGCCAATACGCCGATCGTTTCGAAGAGACCGGGATCGGGATTTTTTTCCTTAAAACCACTTCGATCCGGTTTTAACGTTTTCATGTGGAAAACAAAAGTTTGGATTCGAAGGTGGAGCAGTGAAGTGCAAGCGCTAGTCACTACTAATCCTGAGGTGATTCCAAAATGAATGTAGTAGGAGTAGTGCCTTCGGCTCCGTTCGAACCCGGAGCGAACTTGTATGGGTGAATGCTTTCAGAACATCGTCAGGTGCACAGTGAGCATTCTAAGTGATATGTTCTGAAAAGGTAACGCTTAACCTCGATCCTCATCAACCAGGATTGACTGAAAATCAGGGGATATGCAGCAAGGCTAAGTGGGTAGCACACATTAGGGTAAGGTCATCCCCGTCTAGATGTCCCTTTTTATTTCGGCTTAGTGGGTGGTTGTTGATCCCAACCGTGGGGTGATCTTACCCGGGATTATCCAGTAAGGGGTAGTCCCGGTCTTGTGTTGCAGCGGATATAGGGTGGATCCTCGGTACGCTGATCTAGACCAGGTACCGTGACAGGTGGTACCCCGTGCCTAGTCATTAGTTGGAAATCCATTCTCCCTACGCGCCTTTTACAGTTTTTGTTTGTAGAACCCACTTTGTGGCTAGTATGCTGGAATTTAATTAATGTAACAATTTCGGCTACTTGAATAAGTATTTGTATATAGACGCTATTATAATATCGGAGGATTTTATAATAAATGTTTTAGCTATCGTAAGGTAAAAACCCGAATGTTTATTTATGGCGTGGTCTTACGAGATGCTTTTTCTTTTCAAAGGATTTTTGGAACTTTAATAATCAATTTGGGTGTGATTTCTCACACTGGTTTTCCAGACTGACTCGGGTGTTATTTGACTATAATGTTTGGGTCAAACTAGAGTACAGATTCTGGATGGACTGCTGTGGAGCTCAGGAGGTGAGCTGGATGGTGATACGTACTTCCGTACTTGTTTTAAATATTCCGCTGTGTTGATTAGCTGTGTTTTCAGTTTTGTGAGGACGGGTTATGATTACTGTCCAGTTGAGTGTTATGTGTACTCTGATGATGTAATGTATAAACAGATTTGCTTTTGTGTAAAGATCAGTTATTATCTATTATATTTTATTCTGCTGCGTTGGTAAGATTCTGATGTTGTTCTATATTCTTCTTCTATCTCCTTCTTCTTTGACCCTGACGGTTCGTATTTCCGTTCATCTTGAGTTGATTTGAGGGCGAATAGTGTCGACTCAAGGGGTACGGGTTTGCGGGTCGTTACAGCTTTGATAGTATAATAGTGTCTAAGTACAAATACTTATTCAAATTGCCGAAATTGTTACATTCATTAAATTCCAGCAATTACTAGGCTCCACATTCAAAACCGTAAAGGCACGTAGGGAGAATGGATTTCCAACTAATGACTAGGCACTGGGTTACCACCTGTCACGGTACCTGGTCTAGATCAGCATACCGAGGACCCCTTCCGATCCTATGCAACACAAGACCAGAACTACCCCTTACTGGATAGTCCGAATAAGATCACCAGCGGTTGAGATCAGCAACCGCCCACACAGCCGAATAAAAGGGACATCTAGAAAGGGATGACCTTACCCTAATTGGGTTCTACCTACTTAGCCTTACTGCATTTTCCCTGATTTTTAGTCATTCATGGTTGACGAGGTTCGAGGCTAAGCGTTACCTTTTTAGAACACATCTCACTTAGAATGCTCATCGTCCTCCTGGCGATGTTCCGATAGCATTCATCCATACAAGTCTGTTCCGGGTCCGAAAGGAATCAAAGGCACTATTCCTACTACATCCATTTTGGAATCACCCTCAGGATTAGTAGCCATTAGCCCTTGCATTTCACTACTCCATCTTCGACTCCAAGCTCTTGTCTTCATCACGAAAACGTACTCATTGGATCGAAGTGGTTTTTAGATCACAAATCCGATCCCGGTCTCTTCGAAACAACATTCGCTATTTTTCGATAAACTCAACCCTGGTTCTTTAGGAAATATACAGACAAAGATAAGATCGTAGATCACCTCCTAACCGTTAGTAGAAAAATTTCCTTATAAACGTCCTAGAAGAGCGAACGAGTTTATACGTACAGTATAGAACCACGAACGGTAACTATACCATATATTTCTCATACCTCTTCTAGATATTTCCAAAGTCATACATGGGTCCAGATTTGATAGTCGATTATTTAACCATCAAATAATCAATCAATTCAACCAAATATTTTATTTCAGCTAAAAAGAAACCTGTCGTATTAAATTTGATTTTTAATAAATTAAATCACTTTACCCAAAAATATACACTTAAAACATTTGAAATAAAACTACTTAGAACCCTTTGTTTAATATAATAGTTATGAAATTCTGTAATAATTTTCCAAGTAAAACTTTAGCCACAACTATTTTAAAATAAAACTATTGTATAAAGTATAAATATTAAATAATTTTCTTTTTAAAACATAATACTAATTTAACCTTTAAAACAATTACTACTATAACTAATTTGAATATTATTTGCTTTAAAATTCTAAAACAATTTAAAATAATCAATTTCTCTAAAACATTCTTTTAAACAATTTTAAAATCCTTATGTTATACTTAGAAATACTCTTTTGAAAAATATACTTAGCTTTTCAGGAAATACACCTTCCATTCCAACATAACCCGTCTAACCATTTATAAATCCTTCTTGATTTATTTTGGTTTAATTAACGTCCTAAACCCGTAAATTTTTTTCCACACTTTTAAAAATAAACCACCATTTATTTAAAAAAAATTCACCTTTTCCTTAAAAATTCCCATCCTGAATTTATACTTCCAATTTAACCTCTGATAAATATTACACTTTATTTATAAAACCTATTTATAAATTTCACAATCTCATTCTCCTTTAATCATAGTTTCAACACTTAGTCGATTTTCAGATCGATTTTCAAAACCAACTCCATTTTAAAATAAATTCCTTTACTTATCCAAATTTATTTCAATACCATTAATTCCATATTCACTCCTTAATTAAGATTTAAAATCTTATTTGAATCTAAAATATTAATTTCATACCTAATTTCAAAATTCTCCCTTTATTTCTTCCAAACCCTTTTAAATCTTGAATTTAAAATAAATTCTTAAATTTTTAAACAATATAACTTAAGCTCTAAAAATTCATTTATCCCTGTTTATTCCATTCCCTAAATTTATTTTACTTAAAATTCTCTCTTTTATTTTCCTTCAAATATCCAATCTTTATATTTTTGATATCTCAGTATACCCAAATATATTCAGCTAACCAAGCAATCAATAACTTCAGTTTTCAACATAATCTATCACGATTATCAAATAAATTATATCACAATATGAAAATAAATTCACATTTTGAGGAATCCAATTGGATCCCTCCAACCTATTTCCCTGCATCCACAGATGTTAGCACAATATAAAATACCAATCCCACTTCGAGGGGGATATCGCGGTATAAAGGGTCATCCGCTATTATGCGGGGCACATAAGGTCCCATCCGCTACGTAATGTGGGAATATCAATCACTCCAATATATATATATATATATATATATATATATATATATAATATCACATCCAGTCAATTCAATCAATCAACCAATAATTTAAATTTTAACTATTTAAATTTAAACGGTAATCCAAATGAGTGTGATTAACTCACTTTTGATTTTTGATTTGCAATCCGATCCAACCCGGCTTGTCTTCCCTCGATTTAAAACTTTGTATAAACATTAGATGATTTTTATTAATATTCGAATAAATCGAACAATTAAATTCCCATTTGATAAATTTAATTAACCAATGATTTTATTTTAAACTAATAATTTAATTTTAAACTAATTTCCATTTTTATAAGATATTTTTAGCAACTAAAATAATTAAATAAGTCTATTAAACAAATCTATCTCTATAATATATTATTTTAAAAATAAACTAGTAAATGAAAATAGATATATATGTAAATTTATTCTCTTTTGAAACTACATGTATGAACAAAAAAATAATTTATAGATTTCAAAAATCTAATTTTATATATCCGTCCAAAATTTTCATATTCCTATTTTTTAAAATCTTATCTGTATAAAAAAATCTGTTAGCTTCTATATTTCAAAACATGCATGAGTGTTTATATAGGTATATTTACATTTATATTATACTCTTCCATTTTCTGCATATATGCATACTATACATATATATATGTGTGTGTGTGTGTGTGTGTGTGTGTGTGTGAATATTAAATTGACAAAATGAATTGCAAATATACCTCACCGTAGACAACAACACTTCCTACCACTATTGACTCACTGATGTCAACATCCCCTTCCACCAACGATCCCAACGTCCTACAGTTGCGATTGGATTGCAACCCCCCGCCTCGTTGGCAGCCTTGCAGGTGCTCCATACCCGTTCGCGATTTTATCGCAAATCCTCCCCCTAGTCGACTGTCGACCCACCTCCTTAGCCACACCACCGCACGTCGCTCAACATCACTATCGCGATTCACGATGATTTTGGTTTTCCGTTGCCCTGATTTGAATCGAATGAAGGTGAAGAGGAAGATGGCTCGCGAATTCGTTTATACCCTTTTTTCTGCTTAAAGTCTAATGTTCTTCGTGTATTTAAAAAAGAAGAGGGAGGGGACAAGAAAAAGCATGATAAGATGCTCGCGTGCCCAAATTAACTTGCTACAGTGACTTGAATACAAAGTTCTGATGTGAAGCATTTTTACCAGTTCAAAATATACCCTTTAAATTTAAATAGTTAAATTTAAATCGTCCTGAATTCTTAGCTTAAAATCTTGACATCCTATCGAGACGTGCCACCAGGCGTTCATAATGTTATACCCCTATTCCGAACGCAATGGAAAAAGTTCTGAGTCCTAATTCGATCGTATGAAGAAGATAGCGTTTTGGACCCAGTAATTATATCTAATTTTCGATATAGACTTCAGCGCGTTCACCTATCGTACGATCACATGCCAATTCTAAACGCTACGAAATTTGAAATCCGATAATAATACATTATTATGGATCCAATGGAACTGGTTTCATCGAATTCCGAGACTGTGCCTCAGAAGGCTATTTTTAAATATCGATTTAAACAATATATTTTCAAAACTGAACAAATCACCTTTAAATTCGATTCTATCACTTTTATTATCTTCAGTATTGCCAATATAAATTTTATAAGCCTTTAAACTATTTTTAACACGCTTAAAAATAAAGATTCAATTTTTATCCAATTTCCAATGATTAAATTCAATAATTTAATCATTCAATAATTGGTGATATTTTAAATTCAATTTAAAAATCTACACCTGAATATTTAAAATCAATTAAATATTCCAATTTCGAATGTCTAAAATTCCAAGTCATCACAGATATGTCCATCTAATACTTTGATCATCCAAGGGGGCATCTTCATATATCACTCTTGGCATAATTCGTAATAATTATATTTTCATCCAAGGGGGCATCTTCATATGTCACTCTTGGGATAATTTGTAATAATTATATTTGACCAAAACCTAGGAACTGTATTTTTGGATAAAATGTATTCAGAAAAGCCATTTTTAAATCTATGTTGATTTTATTTCATATTCATATGCTTTTGATATTATATATACCATTAACATTACCATATTTTATTATCTAAGTCAATACTATGGATGACTGCAACATCTGCAGTGCTTGGCTTTGGGCCTTAAAATAGGGGATGTTACATTTATGGAAAATATATAGTCATGTACTTAGCACTAAAGATGATAATGTAGACTTGTTCCACCCATGAGAGTTCAGAATGATGATTCGATAGGGTATAGAAGCGATAGTGCTCTAACCTATCGGGCTTCACTCTTAACCGAAGGATAGTGGAAGTTGAGAAGTTTGGAAACATGATAAGTATACGAGACTTGTTTCCCTTAAAGATTTCTTCTCATTGATGTTGAAAATGACTAAATTAATTTGGGAAAATCATCGATTCATTCTTGAAATGGCCAAGATCTTTAAGTGTATTTCTAATCGAAAACCCCTTCAAGACTGAGATATGTGTTCTATCTCTTGAAAGTGGATCTAATCGAGATGCTGAAATCAATGCGTGGTTTCGATATCTATTCAGGATGCTGGAATCCATGAATGGTTTCGAGATCTGTTCAAGATGTTGGAATCCATTTAGGGATTCATGATTTGTTCGAGCTGCGGCTCATGAGTTGAGATGCTAAATGTGACGTTACCATCAATAAATAGCTAAAGACATAGTAGGATGCATAATCTTAGGTTTAACTGACTTATAAGGGTATATAACCTCTATACATAGAGTATGCTTATCGATATGTTACGTGCATGAGTTGTTGATACTTGGTTCACATTGTTCATGAAAGTGCTCGGACATTTGGGCCGGTTGTGTTTACCTTGTGGTATATGTTATCTAGAGATATACGATGCTTGAAAGGTAGTTGCCGATCCTTGTCATAGGAGATTGATAGATGGTTACTAGGGAGGTCTTCGTAGAAAATTCGTTATGGAAACGCGCCTTGGCGGTTTTTTTGGTATACCTATTAAAATGTTATGGTGTGACCAATGTAAGCTGTAACGACCCGTAAATTTTCGACTATTTAAATTATTAAATTAATAGGTTTTGGTAATTTAATATGGAAAGAAATAAAAACTTTGTAATTTAATAATGAAATGAAAGCTAAAATGAAATGCAACAGTGGTAATTAAAACTAATTATTAACAACTGAAATGAAATTCCAACAATGAAATAATGTAAATTGTTATACCTGGTTATAAAATTGAATATAAGAAACAAATGTAAATATTTAATTATTGTATAAATAGATAGTTAATGGTAATTGAATAAAACCAGTAATTATGATTTAGATTAGTAGTAGTTATGACAATTTATTTGTAAATAATAAACTTACATGTATTAAAATGTAGTAATGGTGACAATTGGTGTTGTTACCAATTTAACTAATTAATTTCGAATAAAGGTCAACAAAATGTTACATTAATGTGGAATAAGACCATAACTGTAGTGTGAACATAATCAAAGAAATAGAAATGTAAATTTTATTAATAAGGTAATGATTGACTTAACAAAAGAATGAAATCGAGATAAATAAACTAATTGAGACTTTAATTTTATTAATGTGTGAAATGGACCGAAACTTAATAATATGGAAATATAATAGTTAATACAAATTTAAGATGTAAATAAGGGTAATGTAATGGAATGTAAAACTAATGTAACTTTGTTTATAGAATAATAGTTGATTTAAATAAAATGATTGGAATTGAATCAAATCAATTTATTGGAACTAATTATAATAATTGGAATTCAATCTATAATAAATGGATTTATTGTAAGTAAATGAAATTAAATACTATTTTAAATTGAAATTAAGATGAAATGGGAAATATTAATGTAATAAACATAAAGCAATGATAATTGTACCCTTAGATTGATAATTGGTTGAATAACAGGATTGAAAACCAAATGAAATAGTTTATTGAAAATTTAATTTACAATTACTGAATTTATGGAGTTTGAAATATAAACACTGTAATTAGTGAAATTTTGGACATTGAATTATATGTAAACTTGTTTTATTTTTTATGAATGTCCAAACAAACAAAAATGATGAAAATGGTTAGTTAATAAATATTGGATTGGAAAAGTGATTTAATTAATATAATATTTTTTTATTTAATTCACTGAAAATAGCCATTTTGGCCACTGACTTGGATTTCGACGAAACCAGTTTCATCGGATCCGTAAAGGTGAATTATTATTGGATCTCAAGTTTCGTAGCGATCGGACTTGTCGTTTGATCGTACAGGCTCGAACGTAACCTCTTCTTCCTGAATCTAAGACACATATGAAAGCTACGCCTGGAAATCAATTTAATTGAAATCAATTGAAATCAATTTGAAATAAGCTAATTTTAACATAACTTCTTCATACGATGGAATTAGGACTTGAAACCTATTCCATCGAGTTTAAAATTATTGAAAACAACTATTTTGATATATGGGTTGACGCATTTTCGTTCCGGAGATAGAACGGGCTTTTCGGGTCGGTTATCGTTCAATCAAATCTTGTCCTTTATTTCTATTTTCAGACCTGCCTATAAATATCTTGTTATAAAACCTAATTGTTTCTTATTCTCATTTGTCTGTAGTACATTTCTTCTCAGCTCCTCATTCCAATGGAAGACAAACAAATTATCCGTTCACTTTCAAATCAAATCTCAAATTAAGAAATCAAACTCCATAAACTATATCGAATTATATATCAATTTGAAGCTCTCGATGAGTGCAAGTCAAATATGTGATTCATTTTTTGATTTGGGTTTCAATGTGGCCGGAAATCAATGGACTATTCACGACCATTCAATCGAGCGCGATAATCTTCGTCTGATCGTCAAATCAGTGTTACCGTTGTGTAGAGATTCTCGAGCGGAGCTCATCCATGCATGTTAATTAAGGATTCATCGGTTGGATTTGGCGAGATAATCCGAGTAGGTATATAAATCAACGACGGCGGCTAAGTTATGTTGACGAGCAAGGGGCGTCGGCCGGGGAGGGGGGGTCTCAGGCGAGGTCGAGCTATCCTCTGGTGGCGTAAGGCACGACCGCGATGTCCCGCAAGGTGGCACGGCGTTCGTGCGGTGACCGCGCATATGGGTTAGGGTTGAATTTGGTTTTCGTTCCGGTCTTTGTTGAGTCCAGGAAGGTAAAGGACGTGGCATATTTTAATATTATTTTATTTAATTAAAATTTCAAACTGCAAATCTTGTAATCTTAATATCTGTTACATACGAGGTTGGATTCATGCATGGTTTCTTGCATTGGGATTGTAATAAAATTTCGGACATTTTGACACTGATTTGGACGAATTCTAAGACTGTTTGAATTTTGGGTTTAAATTGGATTTAAATTCGATTTAAATTCAAAGGTGAGTGTTTTAACCCACTCACAACTTCTAAAATTTCTTATGTTCGTTAAATTAAATTTATGATGTGATTAGGAATTCATTTATGACTGTTTGGTACCTTTTGAATCATCATCTCGGTTAATTTGAATTTATTTGAACTAAATTTTTATTTAGTTTATTATTGAATATAAATTGCCAGTTAAATATCAGTTATTGATTATCAGTTCTATATTTATATTTGTTGATTGATTTGGATGATGATTGTGATGGATGTTGATTGTTGATGTTGTATTTTATATCATAATAAACTACAAGTTCACTATAGGTTGAAATGATACATACCCGAATGATCTATAGATTAAGGAAAAATCATTATGGGTTGAAATGATAGACTCGAGCGATTTTATGGATGTTATTTATTTCAGGATTGCGGTTTGAAATGATATATAACCGTAAAATTTCAAATTGCGGATTGAAATGATAAATATCCGTATCACTTTGACCATAGGGTAGAGAATTATATACGAACATCGGATTGGTTAAATTAAATGATTTTAAAATCCTTAATTTTTGAATGGAATTAAATGATATTTTGAAGTAAAATTTGATTTATATAAATTGAAGTATTTTTGGAAAATCAAGTTTTGTGTTGAAATGTGAATTGGCTTAAAAGGAATTGTTTTAAGAAATTAAATTGAAATGGTCTGATTTTTTTGAAATGAAATAAATAATTTTAAATTGACATAAATTCCAAACTCATGTTTTCAAATATAAACTTTTTTAAATTATATTATTTTTAAGATTTTTCAGATTTATAAACTATTTTAACCCATATTAACTATATTGAATCAAATTAATCTATTTTAAACCATTTATTTTATTTTAAAACTAATTAAACCATCTTAACTTATATTAAATCTAATTAATCCATTTTAAAGCTATTTAACCTATTTTAATTTTATTTAATCTATTTTAAATCTATTTAACTATTTTAAATCTATATTTACTATTCTAGAGTATTTTGACTATTGAAAATTTATTCAAACTATTTATAACTATTTAAACTATTTTATAAATTTTTCATTGGTTTAAAAGCAAATATGATGAAATGATCTAAGTTGGGATTTAAATGTATAATAAATTGAAATGATGATTTTGAAGTAAGGATTTACCTGTTTTGGAAATATGGTTTTGGAAGAAATTATGATTTGAAAGTGAATATGATTTGAAACTGAATATGATTTCGAAAGTATTATGATTTTGGGAATATGATACTTTGATATAAATTGTGGATTGACATTTGAAATGTAAAAGAACCATTTGGTGTGTAACAAGCGATTGGTTGTTAAAGAGACCGGGATCGGGTATTGTCATACTCTCTGCCAATACCAAAAACCACTTTAACAACTGTGTACGTGGTGGAGATTCCAGAAATGAAGTAGGAGGTTTAGTGAACGATTTCTGTATAAGGTATGACATGACCCTGACTCCTGCGAGTCAGCTTAAATGTGACTAAAATCAGGACCCATGTCAGGCCAAGTGAGGTCATTCCTCCTATCGGACACATTTCTCCGATACTATATTCTGATTTTGTGATTGTTTTGTTGGCCACCCCTCGATTTTGATTTGGGAGTGTGTTTAGAGGTGGGCGGTAGTAGTTGCTATGTGTTATTACCAGTCCGGATCCACAAACGGTATATCTACCCTGGCATTTCCTCGTGTGCCGTGTTCACATCCCCTGATTTTGTTTTGTGTCGTACCCATGGAGTGCTCCCTGATAGCCCACTTGCGAGTGGAGTTTACAGTATCTGTATAGACTACGGCATTATATAAAATGTGTTAAAGGGGATATGGGTAACGCCTTAACACTATTTTAATACTTTACTTTACTGTATACAATATTATAATAGGGTATTGTACTACATAGTAGATAGTTTAACGGATCCTTAGGAGATGGTAATTCCGAACATCTCTTAAGTTATTGCACTCACGTTAGACACTGGATAGGAGACGTCAAACCCCCTAAACATCCCCGATGCCATTCCACTCATATTTATTTTTCGTTGATTTAACTTACATAAGATCTTTTAGTTCTGACTCTAGAGTTTTGTCTTTTCAATTCGCCCGGGTCAGCCTGAGCATTTCAGGATTTGAAGACCTTATTTCTGGAGGATGAAGATGAAGATTTACGCTACTATTATTTACTATATTTATTTCACTGCATTCATACTGTTCCGCTGCATTATTTATTTATCTTTGATATATGTAACTCTGATTCTGTACTGTATATGTATAATCAAATGTTTCGTAAACAACTTCATGAACTGTTATTTGATTATTATATTTTGTCATTCCGCTGCGAGATTCTGTATTTGTTTTATTTCTTTTTCCTTTTTTATTTACCCCAATAAAAATCTGCCTCTTTGTATGGTTTGAGTTGACGCGTATGTCTACATAAAGCGTCCAAAAAGGCAGGTCGTTACATAAGCTTCCTAACTATTTTTTGATTTATACTCTTTACCCTAGAAATTATCCATTATACGCAATATGTACTTATTAGATGGTCAGCTCTTTTGAGGTGGTAACCATTACAATGGTCTTAAAAGGTGATGTTATATATTGTACACATATTTCTTGAGTTTATCACACCAAACTCATGTCTGACATGTGGCTTTTGATTTTCCTAAATTCCTTGGGTGCTCTTTTGAGCAGTCTGACAAAGGCGGGTTTTTGTTGATGTTCATTGAGTTCTTAGAGAGGAGCTGGATGTTTACCAACCGTAGTATTCTTATTTCCACTGCATTACTTCATGTATATATATCAGCAATTATAAGTACAGACTGTTATAATTGTCTAAGCTTATGATAGTACTCTGATTAGTAACTTTGAAATACTATGTATATTAGAGTAGCGCTATGTATTATCTTTTGATATTATATGTTATCATTTTGCTATGGGATACTAATGTTTTTTTCTCCTCTTTCTTATTCATTTTCTTTTCATCTTTTCCTTTACCCTAACATTCCATCTTTTTGGCACTTGGGTGCTCAACACATGAATACGTAGATGTATTAGTATCGACATTCGGGGTCGAAAAGGCGTTACATTACATATGTACTTATCTATACTAATTAGCCCTAATTTATTAACTATAAATTATTAAACGCTAAGTTTATATTATTATTATAAATTATTAGAAAGAGGAACTAACAAACATTATTATAAATTGTTACGTTAATTATATATTTTTATTTATACATTATTATTACAAATTATTTACTATAATTTGATTATTAATAATTAATTATAGTAAGTTATTAACTCTAATTTATAATATTTATTGATAATCATTAAGTATATTAAATTACAAAAAATTAATTATATAAGTTATCATTTATAAATTATTACGTATTAATTGATAATTATAAATTATTTATTTTTAATTGTAGTAAAATTTTATTACAAATACAATAGATTGCTTGTTTGTTTTTAAGGAAAATGGTTATTTTCAAGAAAAAGTCTTACCAAAATAACTTAGTTGTTTGTACCAAAATGTGCAACCGATACCCAAGAATTTAAATAAAGAATGAAATTGAAGAAATATGAAGAGAAAATGAGTAGAAACAGTACACCAAATGTTTATAGTGGTTCGGCAAATCGTTGCCAACGTCTAATTGAGATTTTAACTGATAATACTACTGTTTTACAAATGATATTCTAATGGATCGGTACCGCTCCACTATATTTACAAGGAATTTGGTAAAAATTGTAGGGAAGAAAGCCTCCTATTTATACTTGTAGGCTGGTAGGAAATGCTCCACCACATCCTCCTCAATGGCCTTCATGATCTAGCACTAGTTTCTCTTAGGAAAACATGGCCATGTCAGTAAACAATTGTGGTACAATATCGATCCATGCTATGGATTGGTACCGATCCATAAGATCTTCTTATGAATTATTTTCACCTCTTTGAGATAAAGTGATATATCGTTAGTTAGTGTTTCCCAACTTGTTTTTGTAATTATGTGCTTGTTTCTAAGTCCAAATGATGGATCGATGGTGGGATGGAATTTCTGATTCTAGTGCTTGAGGCATTCGATAGCAAATGATGTGCAATTGATCCATGGAGCTCAAAATAGGTTGCCAATCAACACTTAAACATAGGAAGAGGAGCTCTTCTAGGCTTTTTAAGGATCGGTACCGATCCATGACTATGGATCGAACTGATGAATCAGATTGGTGGGCCGAGTTTTGGAACTCTTGGATTGCTTTATTGATATCATATGGTCTAGATTGTACTTGATTTCTGGACTTTACGACTATCTCACTGGGCCGTTTTCCTTGATAAATTTCAAGTTTGATTCATCAAGTTCGTCTAAATACTGCCTGGTCAAAAGGCCAGATAACACTTGCCACGAAAGTGCATCTTGTTGCAAACACGATGTGCTTTTAATGGAGACAAGTTAGGATTGTCATATCAGACTCTAATTCGTGCTTTAAAAAGTGGTTATCCTTTCTTTGGACCCTTTTCGTGAACTGTCATGTCTATAGTTGTTTGCCACAATGCTTCGCTTGCATTGAAGAGTATAAATCGGAGCATGCTCTCATGGTCTGTCATTCCGAGCCTACTAATTTTGAACCAGTTCCTTTCCTGGATTCTTTGGGTTCGAATCTGCTTTCTTTCGATTCCATTTATTAAATGTTGAGTATGTACATGCATAAGTGCTCTGATTTTCCATCGTCCCTTGGTTCCATGTACACATTGGCTCCTATGAAACACTGTATATATATTCATCCTTTATACATACATACATACACATATATATTTATCCTATGTATATATATAAATGTTGATCGTTCAGTACCGACCCATAGTCATGTTTAATACCGATCCAATAAAATAAGGTGAATTTGCCGCCTAAAAGTGAGGGTTCGGGGGCAATTTATACCATACCTTTCCTCTCTCTTTCCTCACTTTATCTTTTGCAATTGGTTTAAAGTTTTTATTCGCCATTAAATACTTTGCTACTGCAACTTTGCACCACCGTCATCGATACTTGAACAGTCGTCGCCGCCCATCTCGATATATAAACGATCGCCATTGCCTTTATTCGAATTCTCCACTAGTCGAAGCCATAAGACCGGATCCATTCTATTTGGCCATTGAACAAAATCACGACCCAAACCTTGAATCGATTTTCTTCTTGAATTTTACATCCATAGGTAAATGGCGATGGAAACGGATATGGACTTGGTGAATTCCACGTCGATGGTAGTGCTGTGGATCGGGGAACGAAGTGGAAAAGAGACAAATTCCAATTAATGGTATGGATCGGTACTGATCCTACCTTTGAGCATTTTTAATCATAAAACTCTCTTGTGAGAGTTGCATTACCAATATATGTTCTATTTTGCCAAACACCATCCCCTTAATTTTTAAGCATTTCCAAGGACATGAAGGCCCGCCGGGACGGTAAGCAATGATGGTCACTTTGGATGAACTCCAAACTTTAAATAAAATACGGTACAAACCTGGAAATTGGCACTGCACAACATCACACTAGGCCATTGCTTTAGCATGGGGCACAACTTTAATCAATCTGATACTAATTATGGACTGAGTTTTGATAGCTATGGTTGTAGATTTTTCGAGCGTCTCTCTGCTCAAGCTGAAGGTCCATCGATTGCCAGACATATCGAGTCAGATACTATATCTAGCTAGAATATGGTTCATTCTGCATGACAAAATGACATGGCATGTACCTCAACCAAGCAATCCACAAGTGGAACAACCTATTTCGGATGTTCCAGTATAGCCTGTAGAAGGCCTAGAAGTCGAACCAACCTATGGCACTCTTGACAATGCAGTTATATTAGATGAACCTATTGATTCTGTTGCTTAAAAAATCGAGGAGGCATCACTTAGGACAATTTGCAATAAGCACGACCTTCCATTTGAGGATGTATTAGTTTCAATACGCCAACAAAAACCACACTATATGCTAGATGGGTATACATCGTGCAACAAGCATATGTGCTTGGTAGGATGCATCCTACCATTTAGTTAGTTCATTTAACGAGTTCTGCACTTTATGAGACTAGGTGTAGCACAGCTCCATTCGAGCAGTTATGCTTTTCTTCACAGTCTGTTTATCATATTCTCTCATCACTTCGATTGAGTCCCTAACAATCAGGGGGTCTGACATTTATTCAGCTTTAAGCACCATTGGGGAAGTCCTTCCCTTATTTTCCTATAGCCTTCTAGAGTTTGCCAGATCATAGTCGGCACTTTGACCAAATTAAGCTACTTCAAAGATGAATTCATTTTCTTTCGCTGTCCTTCTAGATTCTCTCAACAATGTTTGTCTCCACGTAAGCTCAGTTCTTGTTTTAATCACGTGATTCCATGTTCATAACTTAGCTATCTTTGAACATCTTTCCGCTCCTTGTAGATGTATCGCATATGCCTAGCAATCAAACTCTAGTAGAGACTGTCCAACAACTTTATGCAATTCTAAAAGAAGAGAGGGAGGCCAAGGCATTACTCAACGATGAGAATTTGTGGGCTTATAACTTTTGGAATTTGATCGTAGTGGTAGTGAAGCTTCGGAGGCCACCGATAGTGATGAGGATGATCCTTCATCCGAAGATGATGGAGACCACTAACCGGTTCCCTAAATTCAAGGTCTACTTGTTGAGACTGGCAACATACAAGAGTATACTGAAGAGGGTGAAGTCAGAGGTGAAGGAACAGGAGAATACGATGAAGAAAGCAAAGGTGGCGATGATCAACAACCACTTCAAAAGAAAAGCCTTAAGATTAAACTTCCAAAGAAGAAGGCTCTGATTCTGCCTCCGCCATCTACATCTACATTTAAACTCCCATGGAAACTTCGGAAGATCCTTATGTAAATTTTGGCCGATCATGGATGTGATCGATTCTTTTGGCCTTGCAGATATGATCCTTAGGGATTTTGGATGCTCTCTTCATTTTTCACCCCTCGTCTAAGAAGAGAAAATATAGGCGAGGCAAGTTCAGGGCACTGGTTTCTCCATTCCTAATCTTAGTTAAACACCATGTTTTATCTTCCCAGATCTCACAAGCGGGATAAATGTACTAGTCTTTTCCGCATACTCAGTTATTAGCTTTTATTTTGGAATTGTTTATAAAGATTCAAATTATGTTTTAAACGCTTAATTACCCTTTAAAAACATTCATAAATGATTCTAGCAAAATCTTTAAGTTTAAACATTCTTTTTAAAAAGTCATAGAAACGGCACCAGAAAAGTGCCACGGAAAGTGCTTTATAAGCTTATCTGATTTAAACAACTTTTAAATATTTGAAAATTCATATTTTCCACTTTAAATATCATTAAAGCTATTCAAATATATTTATCAAATAAATTCATATTTTTAGTTATCTTAAAATATGCATTTTAAGGAATTTTATGTTTTGGTCATTTTACTGCAAAAGAGCGATTTTTATGAAAAATTATTTTGGACATATTTTAAAATCTATAAGATAAAATCTTAATTTTATTTCTTCATTTAAAAGATATGGATATAATAGTCTGGAATTTTCTTATCTTGAAGAATTCCGAACTATATTCCACTCTGTACACTTGTTTGAACTTTTTGGTGCGAAATCGCGAACAAACGTTGCGCGACGCGCCTAGTTTTGACTTATTTTTCAATACTTGAAATAATTCACTTTAATTGAACTTTATCACTTATAAAATCATTAAAAATTACTTTAAATCAGTATTTTCACTATTTGAAGTATTTAAAGTGTATTTTCATTATTTCCTTATTATTATATTATTATATTCATATTATTTTATTATTAAATTTCTAAATCCAATTTCTTTTCAATTTCAATTCAACTTAAAATTAAACTCAATTTCAACTTCGATTTCAAATTTGATTTCAAATCCATCTTTAATTTCAACTCAAATTTCAATTTCCATTTTATTTTCAATTTCACTTTCGATTTTAACTTCGATTTCAAATCCAATTCGCTTTTAAATTCAAATTCAATTTTACTTTAACTTTAATTTCAATTTAATTTTATTGAAAAGAGACTTATGAAATTTCCAAATATATCATATCACTAAAAATTGGACTTTTTTTGACAAAGGTGATTACTTAATCAGAATAAGCATAATCAAGTTAACATTTATCACTAACATAATTATGGTCCATAATAAGCTAATATGATAAATAATCATAACCATAAATACTTGCTACTACTCAAATATAACACGAACATAACCAAACATCCATAACAACATTTTAAAGGGGTGTATACTTGCATATGTCATAAGATGATTATTATAGAAAAATCAAAATACGATCTTTTAGAAGTGATGAGGATTTCTCACCTTTGTTTCCACTCTATCTAACTTTTCTACCATTTGCGTCTTCGCTTCTTTTTGAATTTGTTCCTCGCCTTCGAAAAACCGGACACTCTTTTCTCTTCTTTCTTTTTTTCCTTTCCTTTTTATTTTCTCATTTTTTTCTTTTTTTATTGGGGGTGTGCTTTGGGTGAGATTGGAGGCCATGAAAGAGAGGAAGAAGCTGTAGAAAGTGAAGAAGAAGAAAAGAGTTTGAGTTGTGATAAATGAAGTGAAAGTGAGGTTTATTTATAGGCAATGTTTTGCATGAAAAATTACCTTTCTTTCCTTTCCTATTCTTTTACCTTTAAGCCCTTGATTTAACATCTTAAGGACGTGCATTAATGGTGGAAGAGATGTTAGGATTTGATTTATCCCCTTATGTAATGATTCCTTTTTTCTTTACTTTCTAAATGACATAAAAACACACTTTTGATCCTTTTCCATGCAAGAGAAGACTTAAGCACTAATGGGAAAAGAGTGGTTAAGTCCTTTTTGTAATGATTATGTTTAGTAATTTAATTTTAATTATAAATTGTCAAATCATGTTACTTTTTAAATTATTTGTAAATTTTGAATTTTCAACATAAATTTGGATTTAAATGAAAATCTAAAGTGTGCATAGTTTGTTAATATGCATTATATAGGTTAATAAAGTGAACATGTTCATTCAAGGTTGCGACGATTTGTTACATTTGAAAACAACGTAATTATTGACAACTTTTACAGTCAAAATTTGACATTTTTGCTAAACTATATATTGATGTAAACCAAACTTAAAAAATTAACTTCTTACCTCCTTAAATAAATTTAAACTCGTTTATTCATATTATAAAATCATATTTAAATAATATCAAAATCTCCATTTTTGCAATGTATGTAAAACTGAAAAAATGCGACAAAATTCGGACATTTTGTAAACCAATTGAAATTATGTTTCACAAATCTTATTGGAATTTAAGTATTATTACTAAATGATTTTAATATGAATCTCTTTCTTTCTCAAATCGATTTATACTTTTAAAAATATTGCTTTTGTTGATTTATGATAAAATCCAAATTTTATATGTTTTTCTATTAACTATAAGAATAGATAATTTCTCTATTATTATTTATTATATAGAACGTATTTACTTAAGTTTTAAACCCTTTTAAATTTAAAATAAACAAAATCTCTCATTTTCGAAGTAACGAAATTACGGATCATTACAATCACCCCTTAGGATCGCAGCGTGTAGTCCTTGCATTACAAAGATTTCAAAACACAACAGGTATACTATAGTAAATATCTCTATATTGGGAGCGACCTAGAGAATGTCAACAAGCAGACCTTCCGCTATGAAGATAATCGGTCTTCAATACAACGAGGATTTCAAAATGCAGACACCACGACCATATAAATATAATATTGGGTAAACCCCCGAGACTTGTGATAGCAATCCCTATATTCTGAAGATCTTCGGTCTTTAATAATCATCATCTTCAACACATCTTCACTTTCGAACGTATACATTGGTTTAAAGTAGTTTTTAGATAGGAATCACACAAATCCGACCCGGTTTCACCGAACCAACCCTCTATAAAAAGTCCTTTAGGTATATAGGTGATTATCACATAACATTCAATTAACCTTTTTATTTAAATCAAATTTCTCTTAGAGATATATTCATTAAATCATTTCTTTATCTTTTACAGAGTATATGGAATCATTAAGCCTTATTTATCAAATCCTTTGGTTAATTGAAACCCTTTTTAAATCTTGGAATAATTCTAAATCGTTTCACTTTTTACTTAGGAAAAACATTTCTGAATTATTCTTTAAATCCCATATTGGAAAAGATTATTGAGTAAAAAGGATTATGGAAATTATACTAATTTTAACCAATATCAATTTCTGTATTCAACCTTTACTATCCGTTAAATAATGATGAAATCACCTTTTAAATTCACACGAATAGTGCAAATTTCCTCTTCGAATTTAATACCAAGTATAGGAAGATTATTCTATGCAATACAAGTAGTTTGAATTTGGAAAATTATATCTTTTATACTTTGGAAAATTTTGATCCAAGTAAATTAAATTTACTATCCCCTCCATTGGGCCAGTCCGTGTAGCTAGGGAAGGCAAGAAACTGGTTTCCCAAACCCAAGCCTAGAGATTATCTCTCTACCACACATAAGATGTCAAGTTATTAACTCTAAATCTTTTAACATACTTAATTTACTTCTAATCATTTAGAGCATCCAGGATTTCCCTTCGATCGGCTGCATTCCTCGGTCGAATTTTCTGTGACACTTACAACTGGAACAAATGCACTAGTAGTTTCTGCATACTCATTTTTAAACCTCCTAATCATCTCTAGGTTACATAATTAATTATTTGAAAAGGTTCATAAAAGATTTGGGGAAGAGTAATTAAGTTAAACCCGTTTTTTGTATAAATCATTAAAAATGCTGCAAATAGTGTTTTAAACGCTTATTTGGTTAAAACAACTTTTCTATCAGTTTGGAAATCCATATTTATATCCCAAATCAGTTTTTTAAACATTTTAGTAGATTTATAATTTTTTTCATATTTGTAATATTTAAAAATATTCATTTTAAATTAATTTCAAATTCGGGCTTGAAACTGCAAAATCATGATTTATCTAGTGTTTTGGATTTATTTAAAAATTTACAAGATGAAATCCTGATTTTCTTTCTTTTTTCAAAAACTATGGATATAATAGTCCAGAAAATACTATCTCGAAGAATTTTGAGATATATTCCATTCTATTCACTTGTTTATATTCTAGGACGTGAAAACGTGAACTACTATTAAGCGACGCACCTTGTTTGACTTATTTTTCAATTTCTTTTCAAAGTTCATGGAAACACTTTTAAATGTTTATAAAACATTTCTGAATCATTTTCAAACTCATTTTATATTTCATTTCACATTATTATAATATTCATTTCAACTCTTTAAGATATTCAAAACCAGTAAGCGATTAAACAATTTCCAAACACATCTTTATATGGATTTTATCCTCATTTAATCAACTATTGTTAATTACTAATTATTGCTCTTATCAATTATAGAACCAAGTTATCAACCATTTCACAACCATATAATCAATCATAATATCAACCAATTTATTATCCAATATCAAACATTTAATCATCTAATATATTTAAACTTTCTAATCATTATACTTGAAATAATTTGAAGATTAATTAGTAAAACGTGAGCACTCACTTATAGCTCCACTACGCCAATCTTTTCGTAGACTTCTCTTTTCACTTCAGCGTCGCTTCTTCCTTGTTTTCTTATTCCGAAGCCTTTCGAACTCCTTCCTTTCTTCTTATATGTGCCCGGCCTAGGCCTTGGAGTGCTTGGCTATGCTCCATGGGTGGACGTGCTCTCGACTTTGAGGTGGAGATGGGGTGGCTGTGAGTTTTTAAGGGGTGGGGGAGGTGTTTACTTTGATTTTTGATGCATTTTACTATATATATGTATTATATATATTTAAATATCTTTTGTTATTATTTCCTTCATTTTTTATTAGAGGGAAATCCATTGAAATAACTTTAAGGAGGAAGAAAAGTTGGATTTTTGTGAGAAATGGAAGTGGTATGCATGGCTATTTATAGCCTTAGGACACTTAATCCTTAAGCTTTGTCAATTAACACAAATACCCTTCCTTAACATTTATGTGAAACATACTTTTTCAACACTTACCATCTTCACATCACATCCTTACTTTATGTCATCTTTACTTAGTACTTAAGGGATGAACCTAGTTGAAAAAGTGGACTAGATGTGATTTCATTTGATATGTGTTGGATTTGGTGAAAGTATCTTTATAAGTACTTATCTTTACTTAATTAAACACTTAGCATGCCTAATCCTTAGTTAATACAAGTGAGGTTTTTATTTCTTTGTTAATGTGTTTATATAATAACCACTCAAGTTGCAAAAACGTTTACATAACTTAGATTGAAGAAAACGTTGATTTTTGACAAAACGTTTTCCAGTTATATTTTCTATTTTTATATAAAACTATTTATTTATGTAAACAAAACTTTAAAATTTATTTGTTATCATCTTTAAATAATTATACCAAGATTAATCGAGTTACAGTCCATATTGAATAATACTGAAATCCAATTGTAAAAATACGACGTCGATTGGTCAAAGTGCAACGAAGTTTATAAAAAAAGTATATATAACTATAAAACTTTTATCAGTCAATTATTACAATTTAATAACAATTTAAAAAGAGCTATTTATCATTTAAAACAAAAATTGAACATATATCCAATTTTGTCAAAAACTGACTTCTGTTAATTTTTCGATGAAACTCCAAAGTCTCTTATTTTTGTAAACCATTCCTAAAAATAAGTTCATTGTTCTTACTTATCACATAAAACAAGATTATTTAAGTTTGAAAATTATATATTTGAATATTTAAAGTTAATTAAATATTCCATTTAAAAGAGATAAAAATACGGGTCGTTACACCGACCGTGAAGTCACGTTCAACATTTCATCACACGAGCCATCACTTGAACAGATCTAAAGAATCCCTCTTTGGATTCCAAACAGTCTACGAATCCCTAAATGGATTCTAGTATCTCGAATCACTATATGGATTCGAGCATCTCAAACAGATCTCGAATCCCATAAAGATTCCAATATAAATCCTCCAACGAATATTTCGTCTCTTTGGATCACCGTCACGATAGACAGTCCTACATGATAGAATCGTTCAAAATGTAAACGCTAACCTCTCCGTTGGACTTAATCTTAGGATATACAGTGCAATTTTATAACATTTCATTTCACAACAACTCATGTTTATGGTTTTAAAGTGGTTATAGTATTGAGTCATTTCATATTCGTATGCTCCTTCACTTAACGGACGGTCCAAAATGAATTGATAGATTTCTAGTTAATTTAAAATTGGTTTTTTCAGAAATAAACAACATAAGGGTGGAATCAGTATGGAGATTAACTCTTATCTAGATGGACTTCCATATCGTTTGTCCTAGAAGAGAAAAATGAGTTTATACATATAGTATAGCATCACCGAAGATAACTGTATCGTATAGACCTCTTGTTTCTTCCAGATATTTCCTAAGTTAGTTTGGCCAAATTCAACAACAATGAGAATGTTTGCATATGGAAATCTAGTCTATTATACTTATCACATTTCTAACATTCTCAAATCAGACCATCCCTCGGTCAAGAATGAAGCCGATAGTTTAGTGCACTATATCTTTTACACCTTACTCGAACATAATTATTAACTCTCATAGATAGAAAAAGCCTACTATGATGGCTTTTAATGCTAAGTACATGATTAAATACTTTACATAGACAGGTGAAGGCATAAAGCACAATCAAGTAAGACAAAGCACTCTTAAGTAACATAAGCGACTTTTAATCCCCGTTTAATTTAGTTATTCCTTTTATTAATTAAAACCTTTTTCAAAGTAAAACTTCTTTTATCTAATAAAATTTCATCTATTAATTACTACTGTTTCACTTTTCATTTATACTCTTTTGGTGACGACCCGCCCTTCGACTACCAGAAAGATGTATCATCATTAAGAAAGAAGGGATAGAAATAGAAAAGAAAGAAAAGAAAGAACAACAACATAAGAATCTCACAGCGGAATGGAAAAAATTATAATATATCACATAACTATTACATAGTTTTACATATATCAGAGTTATACAATATCAATACACATGACCGTCATACATACATCTATCGCTATATACTTCAGAGATACAGTACACATCAACTACTGACACAGCGGAACTAGATAGATATATACATACGTCTGGAACTCCTGCTCCAAGCTCCTCCAGAAATCAAAGTCCAAAACCTATCACTTGGCTACTCATAAAAAATTTGAGTACCTAAGAGTTTATGAAAAACAAATATAAACTCCGGGTCAAACATGGGTCTGGTATGAGTAAATGGTTTAAAGTTGTTTAACTTTGAAAAACATTTGAAAATAAAGGTATCACGTAAGACTCCCCACAAATAAATACGGGTAAGTTTTTACCTTATGCTAACCAAAACATTTCATAGGAAATCCAGTGATATTATAATAGTGTCTAGGGTTTTCAAGTAAATAGAAAATAGCCGAAATTGTTACATCTATTAAATTCCAGCTACTAGCCAAAAAAGTGGGTAATAGAAATCAAAACCGTAGGGTCTGGTAGGGAAAATGGATTTCCAACAATGGCAGGGCTACTGGGGTACCGCCCGTCACAGTACGGGGCCTAGATCACCGTATCGAGGATCACTGCCGACCCCCTACAACACAAGGCCGGAACCATTCCTTACTGAATAGTCTCGAACAAGATAAACCCCGCGGTTGTAGCTAGAAACCGCCCACACAGCCGAAATGAAAAGGGACATCTAGACAGGGGAATATCTTGTCCTGCTTGGGCATGACCCACCTAACCTTGCTGCATCTCCCCTGTTTTAGCCATTCCCAGTTGATGAGGCTTGAGGCTGCGATTACCTTTACAGGACATATCACTTAGAATGCTCATCGTCCGCCTAACGATGTGTAGAAAGCATTCAATCCATACAAGTTCGTTCCAGGTTCGAACGAAACCGAAGGCATTATCTCGTCACACTCATTTTGGAATCACCCTTAGAGTCAACGACGATAACCTTTGCATTTTGAACCACCACCTCGATCTTCATTTCAGAATTCACGACCTATCGTTTAAATTGGATCGATGTGGTTTTCGGAATATCAAATTGATACCCGATCCCGGTCTCATCAAATCCAAACGCCATTTTAAAGGCCAAGTTGTCTAATTAACATAAACAGTTTAAATTCAATGATTTTACTCATATAGCATTTATCACAGGTAAAAGATATACAAGCATCATAGAGATAACACAGCATATCACAGAACATCACAGAATATCATCAAATAAATATCGCAATCAGATATTCAACATAACAATCCGTAAGCAGTCATCTTTAAATCTTATTTGTAATTAATTCAATTTAGAATTAATTTCCCGAGAGTTAACCACTTAACTCTGTTTAATTAATTATTAATTAACAAATAATTACTTATTTCATTATAAATTATCTAATTAATCATTCCTTAATCAACAATTTAATCTTAATTATTCAATTAATTATTTATTTCATTTATTTAATTAATTAATTTATAATTAAGTTGTTTAACTTTAATTACTATTCCTTATTCATTAATTAATATCTTTAATTATTTATTAATAAAACTTAATTACTTATTTGTTAACTGCTAATTACTTAATTAATCATTTATTAATTCTAAATTAAATTACTTAATTATTAACTGTTAATTTATAATTAAATTATTTGATTAGTTAACTATTAATCATTCATTAATTAACTTATGTAGTTAATTACAATTTATTTTATCACTTAATCATCAGTTTATCAATCCTTAATTTAAATTTTAAAGTAGTTATTCTTAATTACTTTCTAGAAATAATTCATTTAATTTTAATTGCTCAATGTAGTTAGCCCTTAAAAGTCCTCTTTAAATTTTAAATCATTTTATTATTAACTACAAACTTAAGAGTTTATTAACTTTTATACTTAACCTAAATAATTTTTTTTAATTAAATAATTTAAGTGTTTAAGACCATCGTTAAGCTTTTGACTAAAATAATTAAAATTTGAACAAAATCTTAGCTTAACTTTTAAACAATTTCTAAGCTCACAATGTTTAAAAAAAAATTGTAAATAACCAAATTTTCTCAACTTCTACGTCACTGCAAAACTGCAGTTTGTCTAAACCTGAGACTTCCCAGGTAAATCCCGAGACCTCCCCTGCGTTGTACTCGAGTGTTACTCCGAGCTACACCTCTTTTTCCCACGTGACCCCTGATACATCTTCTTCTACTTCTCTTTTTTTTCCAGTAAGTTAAAATTATAAATTAAGTAATAATTAACATCAAGAACTTTACATTCGAACTCGGCAAACTAACCCGAAGCTTCCTCCACTTTCGCTCGAGTGCGACTTGCATTAGTTGAACTCGACGACGGCGTTGACACGATTCGCTGCAGTACACATGCACGGCGACACGGTCGATCTCCGGCTACCACCAACATCACCCACAACTCAGAAATCATTCCGAAACTCCAAATCTAAATTCAATTCGTCTTCAAATGATCGAAATCAAAAATTGGTCCTCTGCTCGAAAACTGCAAACCGACCCATCATCAAAATCGTCTCGCCACCACCGCAAACACCACCGAAGACCTCAAATCTTCGGCCACACCACGATGACGCATAAAACAACCTTTATCCATAATTATACGACACTCGATCATTTATTGGGATCGAACTTGACATTCACAGGAAAGTGCAAAACTTTAAAGAAAAACCCTAAATATGGTTCGACCCAACAATTTATACAATTGAAAATTTTTCTGATAATTTTCCTAGGACCCATGAGGTTCAAATTAGCTTCAATTCAAATTTCATCAATTTCAATTAGATCGATAACCAGATATTCGCAAAAATGTAATTTTTGTTTTTAAACAAACTGCACTTTAAATTCCACACTAAAAATCCTTATTGTAGATTTAAAAATCATAACTTCCAGTATGTATTCAAGTTACAAACTTGGATTTGCTTTTAAGATAATTAAACTTATTGGTCTCTTGCTTGATTTCCTGTAAACATATCTTTCAGTAAAATATTTTCCTTAATCTTGTTTTAATCTATTTCAAAACTCTTGTTAGATGTTCTTAACATCTTGTTTTGTTGAGAAAACAAGCCTAACAAAAATTTAAATAAGAATAACCTGAGTGTTTGAACAAGCTATGTAATCTGCATCAACTACAGAGAAGCAACAGAGCACAACACAATATTCACAAATTTATATTCAAAAGTCAAACTGATTCCATAGCATAAATAAATGAATCATCTTTATTGAATTTAAATCAACTAAAAATTTAAATCTTGATGTTTACTCACCAAATAATTTAACAGAGATCAATTTCAGTTTCCAGATGAACACGCTCTTGATTTGTTTCCCAGTCTTCATGCTTTTATCAAGTTGTTGAGTTTAGTTCAGATTTGTTTGCATATATAAGTTTTTTTCCTTAGGCTTATCAACGAAATGAAACGTATTAGATGATATATATAAGAAACCAAATGTGCAAGCTTGATGTGCCACTACTAAGCACAAAGATTTTTAGTTGTACTAGTATATTTTGTTTATAATTTGGCCAGAGATATTGTTATCAAAATGGAGGCTGAAAAGAATTTTGTTGTGCTAGCATTTAATGACCTTTGGCTTGTTTATAGGCTTATATTTATCCTTCTCTTTTTTTATAGGTGCAGCCTGACTTGTCTTAGTGGCATACATATATATATAGTTTGTTCTTGTTTTATTTCGTACTTAACATCATCTCTTCGTTTGTATAACCTGATTTGTTTTGAGGATAAAGATAAACTTGAATATGCTGTAAACACTTGTCTTCTTGCATACCAGATGTGAATTATTGCATTGAGCAAATGTATTTTACAGTTCATTGTTAGCATATTAGTTTTACTTTATTTGTATTGTTCATGTATGATTATTATGGTTAAAATTTCTAAATTTTATTCTATTGGTAATTTAAATTTCAAATCTTTGATTTATAACATTCTTGTATTTTATATTTCAATTTATAACTTATGTTTTATATTTATAGTTATAACTTATGTTTGCATATTTATATTTTTAGTTACATCTTATATTTTATAATTATGTGTTACACTTATATTCATAATTATGATTTGTACTTGTTTTGTATGTATATGTTTATAACCATTTATATTGTTTTATACTTTAAGTTTTAAATTTCCATGTTTAATATCCATATGATTGTTTATTTTCATATGATTGTTTATTTTTAAACATTATTGTTTAAAGTCTACAATTAGATATACATACGTATATTATCAAATATGAAAATATTGAACCCTTTTAATTCAATAAGAAAGATTTTGTTTTAGACAATTTTAAAGATTTTCTTTACAGCCACATCTATAATTGGTAAATGATTGAGATCTCATCAGTTTATAATTTGAAAAGCTTGTATTTCATTTAAATTAGAGTAATTATTATTTAAAATATATTGTCAAAAATTCTGGGTCGTTACATTCCTCCCCCCTTAAAAGAATTTCGTCCCCGAAATTTAAAACAAAGATAATTTAAGGGCTGTTATATCAACCATTTAAACATGCATACCATTTATATATTAACAAACAACCAAATAGTCTATCCTAACAAACATCACTAGCTATCCGAACACGAATTCAGATAAGCTTTCCCAAAACTATCCAGAGTTGTCTCTCGAAGATCAACAATCCGAACTGGATTCCTGACCACAGTCAAATTTGATTCGACTTCCAAATCTTCCTGAACTACTGGTTTTACAACAAATGATGAATCATGAACAAATTCCCTTAGATGGGATATATGGAATGAATTCTAGACATCCGTCCCGAAAATTCAATTCTGCAGGCTACAGCACCAATTCTTTCCCAATTTTATTGACTTCTTTATAGAATTTCAATACTTATTCATTTAATCCCGTATGATGTACATATACCATTCGTACGCAATATTAAATTGATCTCTTGCTCGATCACACAATTTCACTTCCGAACTAGTATCGTCCACCCGACTTCCTAGTGCGGACTCAGATCTGGTTTCTTGACCAGAAACTATCATTCTCCTTGCATAGCCACAACTATGATAGAGAATTTCCAGAATCAATCAAAATCCATATCCATGGTTCTTCGTTGAAAATCGAGTGAAAAATCCTAACTCGGATCGATATAACTATCTCGAAATTCTATGCTTGAATCTGGATCAAATTGCTATGCGAATAAAATAATATACGTTCATCCTATGTATTTATATCCATTAATTATCAACTATATCAATTTTCTTTTATTCACATTATTTTGATTTCTATTCACTTGGAATAATTTTCTCAATATCAAATTTACTTAAGAATTTCACCATTCATTTCTTAAGTTTAATATAAGCATTATATATATACTCTTATTATTACTCTACCACTTTAGCCTTTATATCCTCTTATTTAAATCTGAATTTCCAATTCCCTGTGAATTCAATTTATCTTCAACTCTGAATATTGAATTTTATTGACTATCTTCCATTTATCACTGATTCCTATCATTATTTTAAATTAGTTTCATCCACTAGCTTATTTCAATTTCCAATTTGAAATCGTTTTGTCGCTAAATTTTTTATTTATTTTTTTAACTCCCAAAATCTTTTTGAAATTTTTTAGCAGAGTCTCCTTTGTTTAGCATTACATATTTTCATAAGCACATATGTAAGATTTCGACACTTATTACTTCTAACCAACTCTCAAACCATTCCCTTCAGTTTAAGTGATTTACAACTTGCTTGCTTATATGTAATTCATTTAAGCAAAACAAACTCATACTTAAAATCATCCTATTCGCTTCTAATAATTTATAGAATTTTATCTAATCTCGTTTACTTCGAACGAGCCATTTTCATATGCAATTCGGCAATATTATTGTGAATAAATAATTACTTAAGCTTTATAACAATTTTAGATCGATTCCAACTCAATTTACACTTGATTTTATCCCATCTTAATTTATTCACAATCTTTTCATTGCATTTTCTTTCATTTCAAAAAGTTTGATTCCAAACCATTTTATTAAACTCGACAACCAATGTTTTAAATAATCATCTCATAATTTACTTAAGTTATTTATTTTCTTCAAACTGTTCCACCCAATAACTTAAGTTTATCCTATTCCACCAACTTCAGTTTAAATCTTTGATTTGATTTTCCTTTAATCAAATCCCAACTATTTACTAATTTATTCGATTAGTTTATTCTTTTATCCATTCTTAAATTTTAATTTACATTAACAATTCATTATTGAATTTATTTATAATAAGGTCATTCAATTTATGCTTGAATTAGATTTGCTTACAACTCACACCAATTCTGTTTTAATTTAATTTAATACTTACTTTGGTTTACATTTATTTGTTTACGTAAGAATTTTATTCCATTCAATATTATCTGTAACTCGATTGAATTCATTCAAATTCAGTTTTATTCCAACTCAACTTCAGTTCAAAACTTATTTATTTACTTAAAAGCTTATATTACTCATTTGGGTCATATCATCTTATAACTATAATTTCAGATTATATATATAACACTTACTATCTCAAGGTATAAATTTCCATTTCACAATTACAATCATTTTACCTTCCAATTTTATATCCAACTTAATTCAAGTTCAATTCCAATTTTAGTTAACTTATCTCAGGTTAAATTCAAATATATTTTCTTCATTTTCACTTACTTAAGTTAAATTTTAATTCCCAGATTAAAATTCCTAATTTCTTTCTTATTAATATCAACTTTACTTTATAAGTTTAATAGTTGATTCATTTTACTTTTCACATTATTTAAATAGAATTTCTTAGAATTCAATTGCCCGGTTTTCATTTCCAAAAACATTTTTAAATGATAACTACACATACCCACTTGGTATAACAAATCAAATCTCCAAATTCCAAACACTTGTTTTTACCAAAACAAATTTCCCTTTTGAAATTTCTAAAACAACTTGTATACCCAACAAGCCCGAACAGTATCATGACCGACTATCCTGGTAGCAATCCATCACTTTAGAAACTCGAAAATGAATACTGATGATGTGGCCATCATCATCAGGATTATTTTCCAGCGACTGAAGTGAGTTCAGTGCTTCCTTACTTCCACAAATTCCTCCCAAAACAATTTCTACTCAACAATATTTTCCAAAACAGTACTCCATTATTGCCTTAAAATCTTTGGAAAAACATTTCAAACATTCCCAAGGTTTTAAATTCCCAAATCCTTTTGTTAAATTCATTTAAACACCCTCCAAATTTCCTGGACTTAAATTCTAGTTTAATCAAATTTTAGTTATATTCCTTTTTATTAAAATCATACTTAGACAATTTTATTTGGTTATAAACCACTCTAATTTTAAATTTTTTATTTGATTGTAGTATTAACAACCAAACATCCAAATATATATATAAGAATTTCAGAAAAATATTTCTTTTATGTCAAAAAATAATTTTGGGTAAAATTATTTCATTTACCCTGCTTTAAAAATAATACTGTCGGTTTACCTTGTTTAAGAGTTTAGAAATCCCTATCGATGAAATGGCGTCCCACACATCGACCAGAATCCATAAACACTAACAGATAAATCAACACAATATAAAAACAATTTTATATTCACTAACATATACGCGCTCATATCTACTAATACACTCAAACTCATTTTAGAGTACTACAGACTCTATTCTATGAGTAATTTCTACCAGAGCCAAGGTTTTAACCAACCTAAGCTCTGATACCAACTGTGACGACCCTCCCTTCTACTACCAGAAAGACGTATCATCATTAAGATAGAAAGGGATAGACATAGAAAAGAAAGGAAAGAAAGAACAACAACATCAGAATCTCACAGCGGAACAGAACAAAATATAATATATCACATAACTATTACATAGTTTTACATATATCAGAGTTATACAATATCAATACACATGACCGTCATACATACATCTATCGCTATATACATCAGAGATACAGTACACATCAACTACTGACAGAGCGGAACTAGATAGATATATACATACGTCTGGAACTCCTACTCCAAGCTCCTCCAGAAATCAAAGTCCAAAACCTATCACTTGGCTACTCATAAAAAATTTGAGTACCTAAGAGTTTATGAAAAACAAATATAAACTCTGGGTCAGACATGGGTCTGGTATGAGTAAACGGTTTAAAGTTGTTTAACTTTGAAAAACATTTGAAAATAAAGGTATCACGTAAGACTCCCCACAAATAAATAAGGGTAAGTTTTTACCTTACGCTAACCAAAACATTTCATAGGAAATCCAGTGATATTATAATAGTGTCTAGGGTTTTCAAATAAATAGAAAATAGCCGAAATTGTTACATCTATTAAATTCCAGCTACTAGCCACAAAAGTGTGTAATACAAATCAAAACCGTAGGGTCTCGTAGGGAAAATGGATTTTCAACAATGGCAGGGCTATTGGGGTACCGCCCGTCACAGTACGGGGCCTAGATCACCATACCGAGGATCACTCCCGAGGACCTACAACACAAGGCCGGAACCATTCCTTACTGAACAGTCCTGAACAAGATAAACCCCGCGGTTGTAGCTAGCAACCGCCCACACAGCCGAAATAAAAAGGGACATCTAGACAGGGGAATATCTTGTCCTGCTTGGGCATGACCCACCTAACCTTGCTGCATCTCCCATGTTTTAGCCATTCCCAGTTGATGAGGCTTGAGGCTGCGATTACCTTTACAGGACATATCACATAGAATGCTCATCGTCCGCCTGACGATGTGTAGAAAGCATTCAATCCATACAAGTTCGTTCCAGGTTCGAACGAAACCGAAGGCATTATCTCGTCACACTCATTTTGGAATCACCCTTAGAGTCAACGACGATAACCTTTGCATTTTGAACCACCATCTCGATCTTCATTTCAGAATTCACGACCTATCATTTAAATTGGATCGATGTGGTTTTCGGAATATCAAATTGATACCCGATCCCGGTCTCATCAAATCCAAACGCCATTTTAAAGGCCAAGTTGTCTAATTAACTTAAACATTTTAAATTCAATGATTTAACTCATATAGCATTTATCACAGGTAAAAGATATACAAGCATCATAGATATAACACAACATATCACAGAACATCATAGAATATCATCAAATAAATATCACAATTAGATATTCAACATAACAATCCGTAAGCAGTCATCTTTAAGTCTTATTTGTAATTAATTCAATTTAGAATTAATTTCCTGAGAGTTAACCACTTAACTCTGTTTAATTAATTATTAATTAACAAATAATTACTTATTTCATTATAAATTATCTAATTAATCATTCCTTAATCAACTACTAAATCTTAATTATTCAATTAATTAATTATTTCATTTATTTAATTAATTACTTTATAATCAAGTTGTTTAACTTTAGTTACTATTCCTTATTCATTAATTAATATCTTTAATTATTTATTGATAAAACTTAATTACTCATTTGTTAACTGCTAATTACTTAATTAATCATTTATTAATTCTAAATTAAATTACTTAATTATTAACTATTAATTTATAATTAAATTATTTGATTAGTTAACTATTAATCATTCATTAATTAACTTAAGTAGTTAGTTACAATTTATTATATCACATAATGATTAGTTTATCAGTCCTTAATTAAAATTTCAAAGTAGTTGTTCTTAATTACTTTCTAGAAATAATTCATTTAATTTTAATTACTCAATGTAGTTAGCCCTTAAAAGTCCTCTTTAAATTTTAAATCATTTTATTATTAACTACAAACTTAAGAGTTAATTAACCTTAATACTTAACCTAAATAATTTTTCTTAATTAAATAATAATTTAAGTGTTTAAGACCATCGTTAAGCTTTTGACTAAAATAATTAAAATTTGAACAAAATCTTAGCTTAACTTTTAAACATTTTCTAAGCTCACAATGTTTAAAACAAATTTTTAAATAACCAAATTTTCTCAACTTCTACATCACTGCAAAACTGCAGTTTGTCCAAACCCAAGACTTCCCAGGTAAAACCCGAGACCTCCCCTGCGTTGTACTCGAGTGTTACTCTGAGTTCCACCCCTTTTTCCCACGTGACCCCTGATACATCTTCTTTTACTTCTCTTTTTTTCCAGTAAGTTAAAATTATAAACTAAGTAATAATTAACATCAGGAAATTTACATTCGAACTCAGCAAACTAACTCGGAGCTTCCTCCACTTTCGCTCGAGTGTGACTCGCGTTAGTTGAACTCGACGACGATGTTGACACGATTCGCCGCCGTACACGTGCACGGCGGCACGGCCGATCTCCGGCTACTGCCAACATCACCGACAACTAAGAAATCATTCCGAAACTCGAAATCTAAATTCAATTCGTCTTCAAATGATCGAAAACAAAAATTGGTCCTCTGGTCGAAAACTGCAAACCGACCCATCATCAAAATTGTCTCGCCACCACCGCAAACACTACCGGAGACCTCAAATCTTCGGCCGCACCACGATGACGCATAAAGCAACCTTTATCCATAATTATACAACACTCGATCGTTTATTGGGATCGAACTCGACATTCACAGGAAAGTGCAAAACTTTGAAGAAAAGCCCTAAAAATGGTTCGACCCAACAATTCATACACTTGAAATTTTTTCTGATAATTTTCCTAAGACCCATGAGGTACAAATTAGCTTCAATTAAAATTTCATCAATTTCAATGGATCGATAACCAGATATTCGCAAAAGTGTAATTTTTGTTTTTAAACAAACTGCACTTTAAATTCCACACTAAAAATCCTTGTTGTAGATTTAAAAATCATAACTTCCAGTATGTATTCAAGTTTCAAACTTGGATTTGCTTTTAAGATAATTAAATTTATTGGTCTCTTGCTTGATTTCCTGTAAACATATCTTTCAGTAAAATATTTTCCTTAATCTTGTTTATATCTGTTTCGAAACTCTTGTTTGATGTTCTTAACATCTTGTTTTGTTGAGAAAACAAGCCTAACAAAAATTTAAATAAGAATAACTTGAGTGTTTGAACAAGCTATGTAATTTGCATCAACTACAGAGAAGCAACAGAGCACAACACAAATATTCATAGATTTATATTCAAAAGTCAAACTGATTCCATACCATAAATAAATGAATCATCTTTGTTGAATTTAAATAAACTAAAAATTTAAATCTTGATGTTTACTCACCAAATAATTTAACAGAGATCAATTTCAGTTTCCAGATGAACACAGTCTTGATTTTTTTTCCCAATCTTCATGCTTTTATCAAGTTGTTGAGTTTAGTTCAAATTTGTTTGCATATATAATTTTTTTTTCCCTCAGGCTTATCAACGAAATGAAACGTATTAGATGATATATATAAGAAACCAAATGTGCAAGCTTGATGTACCACTACTAATTACAAAGATTTTTAGTTGTACTAGTATATTTTGTTTATAATTTGGCCAGAGATATTTTTATCAAAATGGAGGCTGAAAAGAATTTTGTTGTGCTGGCATTTAATGACCTTTGGCTTGTTCTATAGGCTTATATTTATCCTTCTCTTTTTTTATAGGTGCAGCCTGACTTGTCTTAGTGGCATACATATATATATAGTTTGTTCTTGTTTCATTTCGTACTTAACATCATCTCTTCGTTTGTATAACCTGATTTGTTTTGAGGATAAAGATAAACTTGAATATGCTGTAAACACTTGTCTTCTTGCATACCAGATGTGAATTCTTGCATTGAGCAAATGTATTTTACAGTTCATTGTTAGCATATTAGTTTTGCTTTATTTGTATTGTTCATGTATGATTATTATGGTTAAAATTTCTAAATTTTATTCTATTGGTAATTTAAATTTTCAAATCTTTGATTTGTAACATACTATTATTTTATATTACAATTTATAACTTATGTTTTATATTTCTAGTTATAACTTATGTTTGCATATTTATATTTTTAGTTACATCTTATATTTTATAATTATGTGTTATACTTATGTTCATAATTTTGATTTATACTTGTTTTGTATGTATATGTTTATAACCATTTATATTGTTTTATACTTTAAGTTTTAAATTTCCATGTTTAATATTCATATGATTGTTTATTTTCATATGATTGTTTATTTTTAAACATTATTACTTAAAGTCTACAATTAGATATACATACGTATATTATCAAATATGAAAATATTGAAACCTTTTAATTCAATAAGAAAGATTTTGTTTTAAACAATTTTGAAGATTTTCTTTACAACCACATGTATAATTGGTAAATGATTGAGATCTCATCAGTTTATAATTTGAAAAGCTTGTATTTCATTTAAATCAGAGTAATTATTATTTAAAATATATTGTCAAAAATTCCGGGTTGTTACACTTTTTGATACTTAAAAAGTATTCATATACTTATCATAAATGGTGTGTGTATATATTCATAAATCCTTAACAAGATTTCTTTCATTTAGAATAAAATCAAAGAGATTGAAAACAGTTGTTACGAAAACACTATTACCATAAACCCCTTCTCTTTCATATGTTAAATCTTTACTTTTTCTATGTTTTTCCAAAAGATTCCATATTTTTATTAGCTTTAAAATATCCATTTTATTAAACGTTGTCACTACAAACCCAAAACCATTTCACTTATAATCATCTCCAAAATATTATTTTAAAGTTCTAAATATATTCATAAATAGAATAAAGATGGGTTAAAGACAAATGTTATTTACACATTGTCACAACAAACCTAAAAAATTTATACCTATCATTATCTTTAAAACATTCTTTTTTAAAGATCTAAGTATACTTATCAATAAGATAATACACCTTTAACTAATTTCCCAAAACCATTCATTATAACTAAGTGTTATAACCAAATCCACTTATCCTTTTATAAAATATCACTTACTTTTCCAAATTTATACACCTACAAAAATACTTTAAAATTCTTATAAATATATTTTAAATATCTAAATAAAATATTAATTGAAAATAGCAAATTCTGATTTTCAACAAATATCATAAAAACATGTTTTATCTTTAAAAACCCTTTAATTTAAAAATTCATAAATAATTAATAGAAATATATTTAAACTTGAAAGAACTTTTAAAATACTTTAAAATATGTTAGAAAACATCCCTAAAAATATCAGGGAAAAATACTTAATTTAAATATCATTTTTAAATATTTAAAGTCTTAAACAACCTACTATAGCAGCATTTTAGGAATATTGCAAAGGATATCCTTTTCATTAGTAATCAATATATAATTATTAAAAAAAATAATCAAACTTCTAACCTTTTTTTATACTCAAATCCATGTTACTAGACTTCAGTAAAAATATTTCACAAAATTAATTATTTATGAACCATTGAAATCATGATAAATTTGTCAAAATGTTTATTATCACAAAATAATAAAACATGCCCAGCAGTGATGTAGTAGACCAAAGACAACATTTATAAATGTTATCTAAGTTCTAAGCCGAGAGCCACATTAAAATGCTTGATCATTATGGCTAGTTTTAGCCACTTAAATTAATGATTTAAGGCTTTAAATATTTACGGTACGTACTAGACTTAGGATACTTAAAAAATAAGAAAAGAAACCTCTAATAACATCTTTGAAATTTATTACAATTTTTTTCAAAAAGCAAGATATATTTTCAAGATGCTCATATAATGAATATTCGTGCTATAACTTTTGCTACTTTATTTAACAACTTTTATAACTTATTAAACCTTGATGTTTTTTAACTAATAAGTAAACCTGTTTTACTTATTAAAAAAATAGATAAACCCGTAATGATGTTTTTCAAAGTTAACTCTAAAAATCATCGAACACAAAGCATTTTCAAAGTGCATCCATTGTGACC
This sequence comes from Allium cepa, assembly GCA_030765085.1. NCBI lineage: Eukaryota > Viridiplantae > Streptophyta > Magnoliopsida > Asparagales > Amaryllidaceae > Allium > Allium cepa. The sequence goes on along the minus strand of CM060935.1, from coordinate 1,054,725,413 downwards.
TTTTTGCTTCTAAATTTCACAACATTTTTTTCATAGGTTCTACAACTTTTTGACCCAGTTATTTACCGTTCCATACACTAAAATATGTTTAGACAAGAAATAAAATATATTATGTAATAATATATTAACATATCACCAATTTAAACAAGTTTAAAGCAAGGGGATTTCAAACTGCACTTATAGCGACTTCCGCTATACAAACACTTTCATATTCACATTAATCAATATACAAGCCAATCAACTATTTATACACAATGTCATGCCCATGCCATATGTTATAGAAGGTCATGGAAGTGATCTTATATAATATAAAGTTGTTATTGTCTTTTCAAAAGCAAGGGGGTTCAAAAATTATAACATTGATTGGTCATTCACTTTACTTAATTTTATATTCAAGTACACATACAAAACATATCCTTGTTAAATGGTGTGTATACTCACCTAAATCCATGCTAATACAAGTACAAGCACACAAGAATCATATATACACTTCCTACCATTATCCTCTAGCCAAAGATCCGACATTTGCTACATAGAAGTGCTTGGCCACGCTCCTACACCCTTTTTTTGCTCTTGGCCACTTGATCCTACACCCATTTAGCTCATGGCCTCTACTCTTTGGCTTGATATTCAAGCTTTTTACATTGCATTAGGTCCTAGGCATGAGTTTGGTGAAGATTTGACTTCATTTGACATGGTTTTGAGAAGCTAATGAGGAGATAAGAGAAAGTAACGACATGCTTTCTTATTTTTAGATTATTCTTAACAAATGAATTAAAGGTCTATTTATAAGCTTCATAAAAGGTCATTTACCACCTTTTACCCATTTGGCTAGTAATCTTTGCACCCTTCCTTTGTACTTCCACCAAAATATCTAGATATTTGTAAATAAATATCTTCTCCACTAACCCCTTCACCAAACCAAACACTATTCACAAATCACACTTTAGTTAGCCGTAATAAGTCAAAATATTTCTATCTGCTAAATAATTAAACTAATATATTAGACACCACGGACTTATTTGAGTATATTGGCTTAGTTGTTGTTATATATTACACGCGACCAAAAAGTTCAAATAACTTTTAGTGAGAAAATAGCCATATATCGATAAAACAATTTTTTCGATCACATTATTGATATTTCTTCGAACTACGTATTTTTATAAACATTTTTCAAATGTAAGTTTACCATTATTATTTATTACTTCAAATAGATTAATAAGGCTACTAATAAATTTAATAACACTAAATCTCACTTCAAATATTAAACTAATTCTGATATTTAAATATGAAGTGTTAAAAATTTTGCGTCATTATAGTAATATTCAAGTTAGAAAGCTAGACATGTACATTAAAACTAATATTGTCCTTTATGTATTCATCTTGTTACAATAATTATTTCTACATATATATGCTTGCATGCATACATAACACACAAACACAGAGACACACATATAGAATAAAATGTAGTTTATGATGCTTATATTTATCAACATTGATGTGTGTGTGTATGGATGTTGTTTATACCGAAAATTTGTACAAACGCCCAAAAGATTAATGAAGAGAGAACAGTGAACAAAATAAGAAAACGGTAAAAAAAGGAATCACATATAACGATTATAGTGGTTTAGCAAATACTTGGGCTTATGTCCACTTGAACTTTGTTAATCACTTTTCTAAGTTTTACAGAGTTGATCTGATGGATCGACAGTCGAGAATCAACGATGATCCATAAGATTATAGATATTATACGGAAATTTTTTAAGTGATCCCAAAGCCCTTTGATCAATGCCCCTCATCAGTAGGTCACCAAAATTCTCTCCACCATGTTTATGCCGACGTTCTCTATATCCAAGAGAAGTTGTTCTTGAAAGACCGTAGCCAGCTCAACGATGTTTAGGGACCGATACCTAACTGTAACTATGGTTCTATACTGAACCTTAATTATGATTGCAAGATCTTATTTTGATCCTTGAAAGTTTCTTAGTTGACTAACATCTCCATCTACACAACTTGCATCTATTGATACCAGCTTGCACTTGGGGTAAATTCCTTGGTTTCGAGGTTAGGCAATCACTTGACTTATCTATCGATCGTTTAAGTTTAGGATTACCAGCAAACCATTATCCACGGTGTGCATAAACTAATAATGGATAAGGCATTCTATGGCATTAGTTAGGTGGTAATCTAGGCAAGAATTAGGGATCGATACCGAACCCTAACTATAGTTCAGTTCCGAACCATGACTTTCCTTGGACTTTGAATTTTTTTATCTTGGCTATTATTATTGGAGTAGATTGGCATGTGGGCTAATTTAAGAGCCTTTGGCAAAGTGAAGACAATATTCTTTGATCTTGTTTGATAACTGGGTTTGGAAATTATCAATCTGGATTCCAACTTGATTATTCTTACGTTTGATTAATCCGGTTCACCCGATCATGGATGGTCATAGGGCTGGATTACATTTGCCCCTATAGTATGTCTTGTTTTAACAAGATTTACATTGAATCAAGAACAAAAAATAAAACCGATGACCTCAAGTAGTTGAATTTTCAGGCTATCAGCAGGCTAACCCATCTAGTTCCTTCTGATTATCGGTGAATAAAAAATATTTTTAAGTCAATACACCCAGAGACTCAAGTCCTAGATTGAGTGCTAATCACAAATAATCATTGTTCCTTGTTCTCCTAGAACTATGATATCGTATAGTATATCGTAAATCAGGATCATCCCATGTTCAACTAGAAGTCAATAATCATATGTCAAAACCAATGTTATCCCACGTCTACCCAGGATCTCGGTATTATGAGATGAGCATGCCTATGGTAATTAATGGGTTAACGATCATGAAATCTTACCACTCCTGGTTGGAATGTTAAACCAAATCAAAGTAGTGATTTTATATGACAATTTCCGTCAAGTCATTTCCAAGCTAGTGGCATACAAATCCAAAGCCTACTTTTAGATCTTTTCGAATTGTTAGTTCAATCATGGATCTCTCCGAACCGTTAGTTCAATCATCCAACTCTTCGGATCATTGGTTCAATAATCAATATCTCAAGATTGTTTCTTGATCTCTTTGGATTGTTTTGTAATCGCTCTATATCGTTCCATAATCTCCGCAAACCATTCCTAGATCTCTTCGGATTGTCAGTTCAATCATCGATCTCTCTGAACCATCCCTTGATCGCTTAGAATCTTTCTTCGATTTCTCTAGAACGTTCCTCGATCTCTCTAAATCATTCCTAATCCCTATGGATCGTACCTAATTCTAATCCACTTTCTCCCCAGAAAGGGGACTCAACATTAAAGCAAGGTCAATCCACTCACTCTTTGATGATGGGACTAACCTTTGATCTCTTTAGATCGACAATGCACCCAATCCGCTCACTCTCCAGCGAGATGGGCCAATGTCCAAGCAAGTCCAATCCACCTACACTTCGATAAGTGGACTTACCTTTCCATACAAATCAAGTCAGCTTGCTCTTCAACAAGGGAATTTGCATCTTACAGTTCATTGCACATCCCTTTGGTTAAGAGAGTCACGTTCAATCTGCCCACAAATCAATGCAAAGGGTAACCAATCTCCATTGGTATTTCAAAATCAATATCAGTCATTGTATTCGAGTGAATTTCAAAATTAGGCATTCATTCATAGAGTTTAGATTAAAATGCACACAAACATTGTAATATCCATCACACATAGTACTACAATCTGGCATCCAACTTATAGCATGCCTTAATACCGATCGTAATCCTGTGCACGAGTAACTGGCTACACTGTAATACCGGAACATTATTTGAAAACAGTACGGAACCTTACCTAATTTCCTTCTGTAATTATTAGGAGATAACAATCCTCGATGGATCGGTTTTTGAGCTATTCCAACCACATCACGCTAAATTTGTTAAATATAAGAGGAAACACCATCTCTATCTCCTTAGATGCACCGAACACCCCCATATGTTGGATGTATCTCATCAAATGAACCATTAGATCAGTCTTTCCATCGTACATTTTCAACATTAGTAGCTTGAAATCGGGCGGATTTCTTGCATACTAATGTTCGAAGCGAATGAACTTCTTTTCAAATCCTCTAGGCTCTAGTTTGGAAGTCTACCTCTGATCATTCATCTAACTATTTCAATTATTCGATCATTATCATCTAACGAGGGTCTTGATTCCATATATTCATTCTGCTCTCAGTTCCCATGGGGATATTATGATACGTGTTCCTATATTTGCAAATCTACATTCTGATTCATGTTCTATTATTCAACAACATTCCTCAAACGAGCATCTCTAAGTCTCGAATTCAAGTCAATACTCCCATAGTGGATTTTTGGATCGGTACTGATCCAAACTCTTTGATTGGTACCAGTCTGTGGCATTTTTGTAGGGGTTGTTTGAACTTGCACCACTTTGATTCTACCTGGGTTTGTCTTGTCTTCTGGCCTTCGGTTTTGGTCTATGGAAACTTCAGTTGTCGTTTGTTGTCCCATCCTTCTAAAGAATCGCTCCATCATCTCTTCTTGGTAGGCTATCATTCTCCCCTGCATTCTCAATATCATCATTTCCATCTCAACTCCAGTTATATAAATGGAAGGGGGCTAGATCCTGTGGACGCTTCTTAACTGCCCCCATGTCCTTGTCGGCTTTCTCCAATAGTAGTTTTCATGGTTGATATTCTTGTCATCTTTTCCAATTTCACATTTTAAGTCATTGAATTCAAGTATCTTTTAGTGAAAGAACCAAAATGTTTACACCAAAAATTGGTATAAACACTAAAATATTAATGAAGAGAGGAAAGTGAATAAAATAGGAAAAAAGTAAAAAAAAAATGAAATCACACACAAAGATTATAGTGGTTCTGTAAAAGCCCGACTTTCTATGCCATATACATTAATAAATTTTACTAAAATAAAAGGTGTTTGAATTTGATTTGAGATGATTTAGATTTTGAAAATAAATTTTAGATAATTAAATTCTATTTAATAAGAGATATTATTATGATAAATTAAATTAAACTAATAAATTCTTTTGGAGCGAGTTATTGAAATAAAATGAATTTATTTTGTAATAGTATGATGAATTATTAAATAAAATAAGCGAGCATCGAGTCGAATAAAATTTTCCAGTTATCCAATTATAATTTGTAAAATGAGGTTTGTGTCAATTTAAAGCGGATTGAACTTTATTTACAAATAAATAAAAGATGATGTCAAAAGAAAAGAAAGAAATATTCATTTGGTTTAAATCTAGACCCAAAATTAACAAACCCAAACCCGTTAAAATTCAAACTCTTCTCCTTTTACTCTCAAAGCTTCTCCTATTTTCTAATTCAAGCCCGAACCTCCTTCTGTCTTAAAAGGCCCTAAGTATTCGTTTCAAAAAATCGCAATTTCAAAACTTAAAAAAAATCACGCACGAACGCTATTTAGTGCATGCTCGGCGAATTTGAAAACACTAGGGGCTGCAGTGGCTACAATGAGAGACGGTGAGCTGGAGCCGATTTAGAGACAAGCGCCATGTTTGAATGTGACATTCGAAGTTTGACCTATCTTTAGGCGATCAGTAGTCAAAGTCCCTACTTGGAAGTTTTCCTGGCTATTGATGTATGTGGCGTTCGAGGAGAGGCAACAGGATGGTAGACGGATTAGGCAATTGATGCTAGCTTAGGGAAGAAGCGGCTACGTCATGACTTGAAGCGAGGATATGTGGGTTTATGCGAAGGATTGGGCTGTGACTATTGAATGATGGAGTCATGAATTCTGGTGGTGAGGCAAAGGGAGGCTGACTTGGGTTAGTGTTGGAAACAATGATTATCTTCGGCTGAATCGTGGACTACGTCACTTTCTTGAAGACGTTTCAGCGATCTGCTCTAGGGTGCAAGCAGTTCATGTCAGTCACCGCCGCCTCTAGGATAAAACAGCCTCTTGAAGTTTGTGGTATCGATTCGTTTGCACGGACGAAGCGATTCTGTTCGCACTCAAAAAAATATTGCTCGAATTTTTAGGAAAGACGAAAATGAAAAATGTTGTTCTTTCTGTTTCGTCTTCTTATCAGTTAAGAAGGCGAAGTAGTAAAAAGAACGTTGCTGGTTGGGGGAAACTTGGTCTTCAAAAACGGTCTAAGAAATAACAGGTCAAATCAATGAACGTTATGTAACGTTCTTCAATGCGGGTCAGCCCGGTCAAAAAAGGTTAATAAATTTGTACCAAAAATATAAGTGTTACACCACTACAAGCCCGAACCCGATCCCGGCCCAGGTCGGGTCGAGTCAAGTCGGTCGGTCGGTGCGCACGCGCATGTGTGGTGGTCAAGCATGATCTCCCTCCTCACAAAAGAGCATCAATGGATGCCCAAAGGGCCCAACTTAGCCTCTAAGAATCAAGTATAAATGCTTGATTCTTGCATATAATCCTACAATGTGGGACTATTCACAAATAGGAGCCAATTTCCACAATTAGTCAATTTTTTTAATAATTAACTTATTTTTCAAAATAATTTCTAACAATCCCCCAATTGAATTTAAAAAAAAAATTCGAGCAATTTCTAAAAACATAAGATTGTGCATAAACAAAGGTGTCGTTCGACTTGAACCTTTGCATAGTGAATAAGATTCAATTTTTACTAGAGTGACACGTAGTCTTGAACTCTATTCCTGACATCAGACGACACACAATCTTTCTAGAGTGCAATCAAATAAGCCTGTGCATTTATAGCCATGCACGTCTATCCCAGTTTAGTGAATGCTCTAGGAGTTTTCCCCAACTCCATAGGAAACGGCCAAATTTCCACATTCACACAGGTGAGCCTATCAAGAGTACTCCTGAAGGTAGGTACTCCACTCCAAATGGAGTATAGATCCCATTAAGGGTTTCTATTAACTCATCCTCTAATCACTTCAGGAATACATGCTTTTATATGGATGAAAAATAGCATGTTCAATTCATATCACTTCATAACTTGTTCTTACCCAATGAACCTAGTTCTTGGGATCTCCAGTCATTAGGTTGAGTTACCATTGTGCGTGACTCAACAATCTAAGGGCAATAATCCCATTTTTCTAGAAGTCGTAAGGACTTTCTTTCTGGCCAGTCCTTTTGTCAAAGGATCTGCCAAATTCTCGTCACTGCGTATGTGATCCACTCTAATAGCTCCTGAAGAGAGTAGCTCTCTAATAGTGCTGTGCTTACGACGTATCTGTCGTATTTTACCGTTGTAATAACGGTTCTGAACTTTTGCAATAGCCGCGGTACTATCGTAATGAATCAACACAGCTGGTATCGGTTTTTCCCATAAAGGAATCTCAGCTAGCAGATTTCTTAAGTACTCTGCTTCCTCACTAGCTATGGCTAGTGCTATCATCTCAGACTCCATAGTAGACTGAGCCAAAATAGTCTGTTTCTTGGATTTCCAAGAAATAGCTTCTCCACCAATGCTAAAGATATAGCCACCGGTTGCCTTTGAGTCATCAGATAAAGTATTCCAGTCTGCATCGGTGTAACCTTCAAGAACAGCTGGAAACTTTTCATAATGTAGTCCAAGGTTTATGGTTCATTTTAGGTATCTCATGACCCTCTCAATAGCCTGCCAATGCTCTATACTAGGTCTACTAGTAAACCTGGATAATAATCCTACGACATAGGCAATGTCGGGTCTAGTACAATCAGTGGCATATCGAAGGCTGCCAATGATGCTCGCATAATCAGACTATCTTACACCTTCACCAGTGTTCTTGAAAAGCTTTGCACTAGGATCATATGGTGTACATGCAGGTTTACAGTCAAAGTAATTGTATTTCTTTAAGATCTTCTCAATATAATGAGACTGATCCAAAGCAAGTCCCTTTTCGGACCTAGTAATCTTAATACCAAGGATTACACTCGCTTCACCTAGATCTTTCATATTAAAATTGGCACTTAACAAATATTTAACAGTATTTATGGCATGAATGTTTGATCCAAAAATAAGTAGATCATCTACATACAAACATATTATAGTGCAAATGCCATTTTTAGATTTATAATAAATGCATTTGTCACTTTCATTAACTTTGAAACCATTTGAGATTATTAAGTTATCAAATTTTTTATGCCATTGTTTAGGTGCTTGTTTTTAACCATATAATGATTTATCTAATTTGCAAACTTTATGTTCTTAACCAGGAAAAACAAAGCCTTCAGGTTGGTCCACATAAATTTCCTCTTCTAATTCACCATTTAAAAAAGCAGTTTTAACATCCATTTGGTGTATAATTAAATTATAAATAGATGCTAATGAAATTAGTACTCGAATGGATGTGATTCTAGTTATAGGTGAAAAAGTATCAAAAAAGTCTATATTTTCTCTTTGCCTAAAACTTTTAGCTACCAAACGGGCTTTATAGTTTCCAACTGTTCCATCAGGTTTTAATTTCTTTTTAAGTACCCATTTACAACCTATAGACTTACAACCAAGTGGTAAATCTACTAAGTGCCAAGTCTTATTGGATTCCAAGGAATCCATCTCATCATTTATAGCCTCTTGCCAAAAAATCGGCATCTAATGAAGATAAGGCTTCTTGGAGGTTTGTTGGATCCTCCTCTATAGTAAAAGTGCAAAAATCCGAGCCAAAATCTTTATCAACTCTTGCTCTTTTACTTCTTTTAGGTTCAATTTCAGAAGATTCATTAAGTTCTGTTCTAATAGGCACGGTGTTATTTGACATGCCCCCACTATTCCACAATTTAAAAGGAAAATTACTTTCATAAAAATCGGCTTCAATAGATTCTACTATATTATGCGTATTCAGGTCATAAAATCTATATGCTTTGCTATTAATAGCATTGCCAATAAATACACATTCGTATGTTCTACTTGCTAATTTTATTCTCTTAGGATCGGGTATACAAACATATGCCAAACATCCCCAAGTTCTAAAGTAAGATACATTCGGTTTTTATTTTCTTAAAAAATCAAAAGGTGAAATTTTACCTTTTGATTTAGGGATTCTATTCAATACATAGCATACAGTCAACAAAATATCCCCCCACCAATGTTTTGCGGCACCCGAATTTAATACAATAGCTACAATTAATTCGGTAAAGGTCCTATTCTTTCTTTCAGCTTTACCGTTCATTTCAGGTGAATAAGGTGCTGTTCTCTCATGAATTATACCATGCAATTTATGAAAATCAAGAAATGAACTAGATTCGTATTCTGTTCCTCTATCACTACGAAGTCTCTTAATTTTCTTATTTGATTGATTCTCGATTTCGGTTTTAAATAATTTAAACATATCAAATGCATCACTTTTATTTCTCAAAAGATGTACATAAGTGAAATCAGAGGTATCATCTATGAAAGTGATAAAATAACGGTGTCCATGTCTAGTCAAAGTGCCATCAAGCTCACATATGTCAAAATGAATCAAGTCTAAGGGTTCAAAAAATCTATCAACTGATTTATGAGGTTTCTTAGTGATTTTTGCTTGACTACAGAATTTACATTTATAAAATCAGTTTGTGACATTTTAGGAATCAAATCTAATGTGATCATGTTATGAATTATACGCTTATTTACATGACATAATCTAGAGTGCCAAATATTAAAGTCACACGACATATAAGCAGAACTGGTTACTTTATTAGATTCAACATTAAGTTTAAACATACCCTCACAAGCATAACCCTTCCCTACAAACATCCCCTTATAAGTCAAAGTATACAAATCAACCCCTATAACTTGAGTAAAACCAGCTTTATTAAGGAGAAAACCAGAAAGCAAATTCTTTCTCATCTCTGGAGTATGCATCACATCTTTCAAAATAATTGTCTTTCCAGAGGTAAACTTTATCTCCACATTTCCAATGCCAGCAACTATAGTGGTGTGAGAATCTCCCAACAGCACTTTCTGATCATCAACAGCCATGTATGTACTGAACATAGCACGATCATAGCAGACATGGCAGGATGCACCAGTATCTACCCACCAACCCTCTGATCCACCAACAAGGTGAATCTCAGAAATCATAGCCGTAAGAGGCTCCTCAGCCAGGTTAGCCTACGGTGTAGGGCCTGGTTTGTTCCTACACTTGCGTGCCATATGACCTGCTTTTCCACAGTTGTAACACTGAAACAACTTCCCAGAGTCATTCTTTTGGGTCAGTTTCTGCTATCCATTTTGATTCCCTTGCGGGTTCCAATTCTGTTTATTGTGGTTGCGGTGGCGGTTGCGGTTAGGGCTGTCAATGGATACCCGAAAAATCCGATATCCGTCCGAATCCGTATCCGAAAATATGAAAAATATCCGTTATCCGAAAAGCGGATACGGATATTCGATATCCGAAAAGCATTTCGGATACGGATATGGTTATAGTGGTATCCGTATCCGAAAAATATCCGTCCGATTGACTGATGCATATTTATATAATTTAAAATAGGAAAATAGGGTTATGAGTGTTTAACTTTTGAATATTTTTTGATACACATACATATATTAGTATAAAACAATGTTTTATCACCATATTTTTTATTTCTTTGTTTTTTTATAAACAATAGTAAAAAAAAATATTTTATGTTGATCTAAACTTTTTCGTTTATACCTTTAAATTTATCAATTATTAGCGGAGCGGATAAATATCCGATATCCGTCCGTATCCGAAAATTAAGCGGATACGGATATCCGATATCCGAAAATTAAATGGATACGGATATCCGATATCCGAAAATGATTTCGGATACGGATACGGATATGGCACTATCCGTATCCGAAAGCATCCGTTGACAGCCCTAGTTGCGGTCTGATTCTTAAAGTTTTTCGGATTCGGTTTCAAAACTACGGGATTGGACTTTTTAGTATTGTTGGTAACAACAAGCACTTCCTCCTTCTGGTACTGCTTACGAGCCTTCTCCTCAATACGGAAGCGAGTGATCAAGCTCTCTAAGGGAATTCCTTAGTCTTGTTCCTAAGCACATTCTTGAAGTCTTTCCATCCTAGGGGCAATTTATCAATAATAACAACAATCTGAAACTGTTCATCCAAACGCATACCTTCAGAGATGATCTCATGGGAAATTTTCCGTAGCTCATGAGATTGCATCTCTACTGACCTATCATTTGTCATCTGGTATTTCAGGTAGCGGCTGACTGCATAATTCTTCGCTCCAGCCTCTTCAGTGTCATACTTCTTTTGCAGCGCTTTCCAAATCTCTTTGGCTGACTTGTTAGAGTTGTAGTAGTCGTAGAGGTCATCACTGAGGCCGTTGAGTATGAAGTTCCGACACAGGTAATCCTGCTCTGTCCAGTTCTACACCTCCTTTGATTTTTCTGTCCAGGCTTGCATCAGATCTGCGTCAGTTTCGTCTGGTCTGTCCGGCAGCTGCGGTTTGTCGGTTGTCAGCATAGCCACCACGTTTCTCATGGTTAGGAAGAATTCCATATTCTGTTTCCAGCGTTTGAAATGGAGGCCCTCGAACCTGAAAGGCGCAGCAGAGACCATTGGAAGAGGGAAGCGGGAGCAGCGGCATCAAGATCTGCAGCAGAAGTCATCGTCGGTGGCGTCGTCTTCAAGTTGTTGGAAACAATGATTATCTTCGGCTGAGTCATGGAATACATCATTTTTTTGAAGATGTTTCGGCGATCTGCTCTAGGGTACAAGCAGTTCGTGTCAATCACCGCCACCTCTAAGATAAAAAAGCCTCTCGAAGTTTGTGGTATCGATTAATTTGCACGGACGAAGCGATTCTGTTTGCACTCAAAAAAATATTGCTCGAATTTTTGGGAAAACTAAAATGAAAAATGTTGTTCTTTCTGTTTCGTCTTCTTATTAGTTAAGAAGGCAGAGTAGTAAAAAGAACGTTGCTGGATGGGGGAAACGCGGTCTTAAAAACGGATCTGAGAAATAACGAGTCAAATCAATGAACGTTATGTAACGTTCTTTAATGTGGGTCAGCCCGGTCAATAAAGGTTAATAAATTTGTACCAAAAATATAAGTGTTACACCACTATAAGCCCGAACCCGAGCACGGCCCGGGTCGGGTCGAGTCGAGTCGGTCGGTCGGCGCGCGCGCGCGTGTGGGGGTCAAGCATGATCTTCCATCTCACAAAAGAGCATCATTGGGTGCCCAAAGGGCCCAACTTAGCCTCTAAGAATCAAGTATAAATACTTGATTCTTGCATATAATCCTACAATGTGGGACTATTCACAAATAGGAGCCAATTTCCACACATAGTCTTTTTTTTAATAATTCACCTATTTTTTAAAATAATTTCTAATAGTTAGTGTCCAAAGTGGTTGGAGGTTGAGGCAGGAATTAGGCTGGTCATCGTGGGCTCAGCGGTTTATGGAATTGGTTGAACAAATTGGATAACTATAGGTGATGGAGAAGGATAGCAATATTGATAAGGATTACTAGCCAAGAAAGCACATTCACATTTTCGTCGAGTTATCTCGCTCACAACTATGTCTTTTTCATTTTAATTGTTGCATAAATTCCTGTATGTTTATTTTTCTTAGTTGAATTGATGGTTTATTGGATGAATTTGATAGTTTCTTGGTGATTGATGCTTATTATGTGAATTAGTTGAATTTTTATTACAAATGATGGGTTTCAAGATATGTGATGATTATTGATTAATTATTGATTATATATGTTACGTGAAGTATGAGTAGCGTGTAACGACCCATTAATCCATACCATTCATGCTGACAATAAACCACACATGTCTAACCTAATTCGAACAGATGGATGGATAGTTATGAAGAAGAAAGAATATAAAAGAAGAGAAGAAGAAGAGAAAATAAATAAAAACAACATAGAATCTCACAATTGCAGCACAACAACATATAATATAATATCAATGATTTTTACAAAAGAGAAATTGTTATAGACATACATCCATCAAAGTACAAAAATAATCACAATTATCAGCTTGGACAGTTATAATAGCCTGTCCTTGCAATTTTTAATAATTTCAATAACAAAAAATCGAAAAATAAACATATACGAGAATACGACTTGAAGACCTCCACCTCATCTACTGAGCTCCAATGCGTCCAACCAATCTGTAAATATGCTCGGTCTGACCCGAGCATTATAATAAAATTACACCCGAGCCAGTATGGAAAACCAGCAAGAGACAAACACACCCAACTGGATTTTTAAGTTATAAAAACATTTGCAAAACAAAGGTATCTCGTAAAACCACGTCACACATAAACACGGATGAGTTTTTACCTTACGATAACTAAAATTTAAATCAGAAAATCCAGCGATATTATAATAATGTCTAGGATACAAATACATATTAATCATAGACAAAATTGTTACATTATTTAATTACAGCATAATAGGTTTACAATCAAGTTCGCTCGGCGCTTATTGGAGAATGGATTCCGAGAATGGCAAGATAAGGGACTACTTTCCATACTGTAATGACCTAATTTTTAGGTCATCTAAATTAAGGATATTTAATTGATTTTAGATATTGAAAAGTTAATTTAATAAGTTAAATAATTTAAATAATTGAATCTGGAATCTAATATGAATAGAAATGATTTCTAAAGTTGATTTAAATTCTATTTGAATTAGAATGAAGTTAATAAACTTTTAAAATTGAATTAAAAATGATAGAACGAAAATTGGAAATGTTATAATTTAATTGAACTAGTAAAAATAGCCGTCCGAGAAACTGTCTCAGAATTGGAGAAAACCAGTTTCAGTTGATCCATAATAGTATGTTATTATATGATTTCAAATTACGTGTCGATTGGACTTACGGTTTGGTCGGAATTAGAAACGCCTAGAAATTTATTTAAGTAAATTAAATTAAAATAATTTGATTCAAAAACCTATCTTCTATATACGATGGAATTGGATCCCAATATATATCCCATTGTGTTCGAAATAAGGGTAAAACAACGCCAGGCGGCTTGCTCTGTTTGGAGTTCGAATTTTTTTGGATGAATAGTGTTTTACGTTGTCTATATATGGACCTAAACTATTCCCATTCTTCCCAACCCTAATCCCATTTGATCCAGCCACTACCTAAAATTGAATAGCCGAAATCACCTCGACTTCCACCCTCGATCTTTCCAAATCCAAGCCATTTCACGCCTCATCTTCAACACGAAAGAGGAAGATCTCAACGAGCACTGCATGATGAAAGGTGGTGATCGAGTTTGATGTGGCGGGGAGAAGGCTATGGTGGCGCATTCATACGAAGTTTGAAGGGCTTGATCTCAGCACTGTAGAGGCCGGAGCTGGTACGTTTTGGGGTTGATGGTGTGGGGGATGGTCTTCGACATGGTGGTCACCGATCATTCTCTAGTAGCACTTGTAAAGGGTGATTGTCGAAGGAAGCAAATGTATATGGGTTCGACTGTTACTGGGAATGAATGAAAGTGGAAGGAGAAACGTAGTGCATTGGATCTGGAAACGCGCGGTCCAGATTTATAGAGGTTAAAATAAAAAAAGTTCGTAAATAAAATTGTTTAAATTTGTGAAATCTCATAAAATCCATATCCTTGTCATACGAGGTCCATTTCGTACAAAATGAATTGCGTTTGGTTCGTATTGACGAGCGCGACATTGTAGATCTGGTTTGGATTGATTTGGAGCTTGTAAGAATTTTGGGTAAAATTAAACGCTCGTTTAATTTTATTCCAAATAAAACGCGGCAACGACGACTACAAGTAAAGTGAGTAAAACTCACGCTCTCTAGCGTACTTATATTTTTTGAGAAAAATGTGTGATCCTCTATAAATAGAGGAGAGCACACATGTAACTATATATATGTCACAAAGTAAGACACTGCCAACATGCCTGGCAGGTTGCAAATCTAGGTACAAGTATCAAAGGAAAAAACTCAAGTACCTCTATAATGAGCTCCGACAAGGCCACCATCCATTACACCCTAATATCAAGCTCCGGCATGGCCACCGCCCGATATTCAGGTGTTAGAAGTACTTGAAAAACTATTGTATATCACAAAGCCAATGATACTGGAAGTCGACACAATCTAAGAAGGAAGCTCCATGCTGCTGACTCGGAAGTTATGGATATGCGACTAATCTGAAGTGGAACTGATAATGATCCTGAATGGAAAACTCCGCTCTAAAGACTCGGTAAAAATGGAAGTAACGCCTAGCTGAAGAGTAAATCCTCCTGATAATAGATCGCCATAATGAAAATGAAGGTGTACTGAGTCCCTCACTACAATCAACAATCCTACAATCAGCAATCTTGTGTACCTACAAAGAGAAACTAACACCCTATCTAGCCCAGACCTATATTGAAAAGTAACTAAGGAAAAGAGTTAGAATGATACACATATACGTATATAAATGAAATTTATATACATATATATGTGTAAATGAAGTAGAATTAAAGATATAAAAGTAAAGCTAATAGGATAGAATAAAGCAAATATTATTAAAAAAGACTAAAAAACACAAAAGATCTAAAAAAGTAAAGCTAATAGGATCCATGATCTGAAGAACTAAAAGATCTATAAACTAAAACAAACAAAAACAATAACTAAAACAAATCTAAAATTATTCTTAAGGTCCTTTGATCAAAAGTAAATTATGATACACAGTGAAATCATCATTTAAGTTTGAAGAAATATAAATACTACAATAATTAATGTCAAAAAAGTTATATTTATGTTTAAATAGATTAATATTATTACTAACCTTATTAAGATATTCTTCAAATAGGTATTTTTAGCTAATTTATAATTAGGATTAGAGATCCAATTAAAAAAATGAAGAAAATATGAAAATCAATTTATTAAAATGACTATTATTATTATTATTATTATTAAAAACTCTCTAATTTATTTTAAACCAAATATACTAACAAGTTATAATGAATAAAGTGTCAAGTAAGGATCTATTATCCTTTTTGAACATAAATCTAAAAGTATTCCAATAGAATTCACGATCGGAAATTTTAATTATTATATTAATGTTAAAAATCTTTAGGATATTATTCAGAATGAAATAAGTATCCATACAATCATAGTATACATGTTTAATATCTTCTAAATGCAGATTACAAAAATTTCATTTGTTATTAATTTGCATTTTTTTCTTTTCAATTTTTTTATAGTATTTAGTTTTCCATGCATAATTAACCACATGTGAATTTTAGATTTAGGAGGAGCATTTGATTTTCAAATAAATTCAAAAGAGTTATTGGTTACACCCAAAAAGTTAATCAATCTATAAAAAGAATTAGAAGTATATTTCTAACTCTTATCCCATTCCCAACCAATATTATCATTATCATTATCATTATCAATATTATAAAGATTTAATCTAGCATAAAGCAAATAAAGCTGCCTAAGGGTATAGAACCTACTAAAATTCTGTTAAAACTAAAATTCCAAGGAGTGCCATTTTCTGGAGAAAAAACTTCTGTAATTAAAGCATACGTAACATTACAGATTTCATATAGCGCTTTAAATTCAATTCTAAGAGGGATAACGGAAATCCAATAGTGATGCCAAAAAGAAGTGCTATTACCTGAATGAACTATTATATTTATGCTAGGTTAAAAATCTTGTGACATTTTAAAATAGATTTCCAAAAATTAGACAATTTACATAAAACCGTAGGAGTAATTTGATATAAATTACTACTACCATTACAGTGAAATTTAGAAATGATTTCCTTTTCATTAATATCCTTAAACTTCCATAACCATTTACCTAACAATGAGAAATTCATATTACACAAATTAATGACTCCTAAACCACCATCCTTTTCGGACTTACAAACAGTTTCACAATTTACTAAACATTTAATGCTGTTGTTTGAGTTTTCCCCACTCTATAAGAAGTCCCTTCTAATTTTGTCAATTTTATCAATCACCCAATCTAGAAAAAGATGCATAGACATCCAATAGATCCGGAGAGCTGATAAGATAGAGTTTATAAGAACTAGTCTACCCGCCCTCGATAAAAATCTCTCATTCCAACAAGAAATCCTATTTTTGATTTTATCTATGATTACAAACCAATCGTCATGTTTATGTTTAGTAGGTCTAATCAAAAAACCAAGATAATCAAAAGGAAAATTCATAGTTTTACAATTAAGCGTATTAGCAACTAAATTTTCAACCTTTTCAGAATCATTTAAAACTAAAACTGAACTTTTATCAAAATTTGTTTTTAAACCTGATAGTAGTTCAAAACTATATAAAATAAACTTAAGAGTAATAATGCCTCTAGGTAAATGGGAAGAAAAGAGCAAGGTATCATCAGCAAACTAAAGGACAGATATACCATTACGCGATATATCATTACCAACATTCAATAGAGATCCATTATCAACTGCTTTTTTAATTATCTTAGCGAAAACATCTGCAACTAAGTTAAACAAAAGAGGCGATAAAGGATCCCTTGGCCTTAAACCTCGCTTAGATTGAATTTTATTACCTAAAATACCATTAACCCTAATACTCACTACAACAAGATGTGTCTTTTATAGCGGCATATAGCCGCTATTAATCCCAACCATAGTGGTTTGATAAGCGCTGTATATCGACATGTTATAAAAAACTATTGAATATTTATAACACAAAATATGCCGCTATGGTTGAGCTTAGTTTTATAACGCAAATTCGCCGCTATGGTACGTTAATTCAATAGCTCATTATAGCCGCTATAATACAGCTAAATCTCAACGGAATTGGAAATATTTATAACACCATTTTGCCGCTATAAAATATTTATTCAGTAGCGGTCATTTCACGCTATTAAATCAACATGTTAAAGTACTGATACACATCCTACTAATAAACTATAGTATTAAATACCAATATCAAAAAGCACAATAATAATCATAAAAGATAATAAATATAGAGATGTAACACATTACATTAAACATACCAAATATTCATACACATCAAAACGTAGTAGCAAATATTTTAAGCACACCCCAAAAAATAGTAGCATAGTTCAACAAAAAACAAGTACATATTTGATTGTTTGCATTAAAATGAAGATCACAACTTTAGCATCTTCTTCTTTCACACACCTGCAAACAAGATAAATAATTACTGTTTGCACAAAAAATGGACAAACACCTCCAAGTCGTATTATTTAGTTGATTATATGTGATTTTCAATGGTTTGGACGAGTTATGTAAATATGAAAAAAGTAGGGGCTGAAATGTAAAAGACACACAGATTTATAGTGGTTCGGCCAGAATGTGCCTACGTCCACTTTATATGTTATTATCTTCTTTCTTTCAGATTACAAGTACAATGCTTCGTATACAAGTATATGAAAGTAGTTTGAAAGTTCCTTCCTTGCTTGAGCTCTCAAACTTGTCTGCCATTGTTGTACCCCTGCCCCTCTATTTATAGAATGAGGTAGGGGGCAGGGGTCTTGGAAGTATATAGCTGCTGGTGGGCCCGGGCTGAAGCAATCTGGACTGGCAATTGTCTGGTTCGGCGAGGTCTCATCGGCATGGAGCTTGGACCGGTGGTGGTGTGGTCCGGTGTTAGGCGTGTATTCGGTGGTTGTTTGGACCGGTTGTGGAAAAGAGAGGGTTGGTTCGGTGATGGCTTTGGTCCGGTCGTAGGTTGGTCCGGTGATGGACGAAGAGGTTGGTTCGGCATTGATGTGGAGAATGGTCCGGCCTTGGTTGTGTGGCGTTGGACCGGTGGTGTTTGGTCCGGTATCAACCACGTTCGGTAGTGTATTGGAGAGGCTGGTCCGGTGGTCCTGGACCGGTGAAGTCTGGTTCGGCAGGAGCTTATGCCGAATGGGGTGGAGGTTGTGCCTTGCCGAATGTATATAGCCGAATGAACTATAAGCTGGGCTTGCCGAATGGAATCTTGGACATGAGTGTTGAACGAACTCCTTACTAGATGGAATGGAGGCCGCCAACCCGGGTGAAACTGCCGCTTTTCGGCCCCTAGATCTTCTGGGTGAAAATTCGCCCAACATTTGCCCCCCAAAGTGGGGCACGTGCTTGCATGTGTCGCGCTTTGTTTCCTGTGGTAGGGAGGCTTATTTTGTAGTGCTATGGGCTGGACGTTCATATCCTGTTGATGTCCTGCGAAAGGAATTTACAGTTTTAGTGTGATTTCAAATAACGATCGTTCGTGATCGAAATATTCGAGATGAAGCGAACTGTGTTGTTCAGGACGAGAGAGTGAGCCCCAAGGGGGCCTAGCATCATCGATGCCAGGTTCACGTTACAGTGGGTCCCTGGATCGTTTGTCAAGCTAGTTTATCGCCAGCTCAGAGCATGCCTAAGGATCGTTTGTGACTCCTTACATGTGTAAGTGGCTTAGCCATTTCACAGTTATCGGAATCAGATATCCCTTTAACCGATGAGTTTAAAAAGGCATGTCAAAGTGTAAATTCCCACGACGATAGGGTTAATAGCCATTCAGAGCGTGCCTATGGACCGTTCATGGTCGCGTACACGTGTAAACGATTATCCCATGTTAGTGAGAGATTTACGACTCATTCATTGTTATCATATTCCCTACTTTATTAGTAGGTTCTAGAGTTCGGTACTTATCTAGGTGAGGCGCTCTGCATGCCCCCTGTTCCTGGTTTTTGCTGGTGGAGATAGCTTCATTCGGTTCTTTGGTTGGTCCGGCATGGATAGTTTCATTCGGTATTTGGTTGGTCCGGTATGTTTGGTATTGGTCCGGTGTTCTTGTCCGGTAGGCCGAATCAGTTGGTTCGGCAATCCTAAGCTCGCCTATATATAGAGGCTACACCCCCCTTAGTTTCTTCTTACCGAACCAGAGAGAGCCGAATCAACTAACCACCGAACCAAATCTTTGCCGAATCAAATCTTCACCGAATCAGGTATATACTCTTTTGCCGAATGGCCTTTACCACCGAATGTATCCGATTGCCGAATATATGCGTAAGGCTCTCAATGCCGAATGGTACTGTGTACCGAATGAACATGAGATTTTTAGTGCCGAATGAACCTTGCACCGTACTGCCGAATGGACTTGATACTTCACTGCCGAATGGACTTGATACTTCACTGCCGAACGAACCTAAACTTCACTGCCAAATGAACTTGATATTTTAGTGGAATTCTGGACTTATGCATTCTTTTTTGCTTACACCTCTGTATTCTTTGTTCTAACAACCTGTCTTTTCACTTTTGTGTATGTAGATAAATGTCTCGCAAGGCGGAAACACGATCAGACAGACAGAAATCCAAGGATGGAGGAGAGTCTTCTTTCGTGCCCCCAGCCCAACCAGGATCCGGGCAACATCGACCTGTTCCGAGGTCGTTAGTGGATGGGTACGGTCCCCAGGAGCTTCTAGTCTCCCCTCCCGATTGCTTTCCTAGCTCCCTAAAGGAGGAGCAACTTGATGTTATATCCCGTTCCTTCGGGATAGACAGGGCTTGCATGCTATTGCCGGGAGATGGAGTGATGCCGTATAATCCCACCGAAGGCTACTTTGCTTATAGCAGATATCATTGCATGTGTGGTGCTATCCCTCCTATCAATGCTTGGATAGTTAGCTTCACCACATATTTGAAGGTGGCTCCTTTCCAACTTCAGCCTAACTCTTATGCCATTCTGGTGAGCCTTTTTGTTATCTTCCAGAGGAGGTACGGGCGTCCTCCTTCTAACCGGGAAATTCGATATTTGTATAACCTGAGAGGCTACAAGAAGGGGTCTCCGTATATTAGTCTGGAAGCGGCCGTGCCCTTCAAACCGGTCTTGGATTTATATTCGAAGTTTACCATGTTCAAGAAAGAGTGGTTTTTTATCAAGGACGATTCTGTTTCTTTCCGCCTTTTCACTTCCGGCTGTAAGATGGATTTCATTTATATTTTCCATGTTCTGACTGTAGTGTTTTTTCTGACATGCTTCTATTTCTTGCTAGCGACAGGTGGTATTGCAGTCGTGGAGGACGATTCCTTGGTGCGAATGGCTGCTGAAATAAAGGCATTCCGGCACGGGACCGGTCGGCTTCCTTCTTGATCAGGAACGCAACCCTCCTGGAGTACAATTTGATCCTACCGCACCAGTCCGTGGTTAAGCAGAGGGACACGGCTGAGGAGAAGGCCGCTAAAGCTAAGGAAGGGGCTACGGTGAAGAGCGGCAAGAGGGAGCCTTTTGCAGAGCGTCCCGTTGTTGGGGGGAAGAAACTGAAGAAGTCTGATGGCCCTTCTCTAAGTACTTGACCGACTATCCCGGAGGAGGAAGGTGTGGAAGAGGGGGAAGGAGGCGAAGTTGGAGAAGGGTCAGAGGATGGAGGAGATGGCGACGGTCAGGGTGGTAGTGGCGTTGGTGCCTTAACCTCTGAGCAAGACCTTGAACTAGATGAGGCTCTCCGTCAGGCCTTCGGGGAGTCGGAGGGAGAGTCGGAAACGGAGAAGGCAAAGGAAACCGGCAAAGCTGTGGCTGGCGCTGACCCATCCTCTAAGGGTTCCTCAGCTAGGGTGATTCCGGCGGTGCAAGGTGAACTTTTGTCTTCTGCCGATTCCATTTACGATAGGGACTTAGAAATATTTTACGGTTCACTTCCGTCCTGGAATGAAATCCAGGACTTATTGCAGTATCCCACTCCTCCGCCGGGTTTGTATAATAGATGTGCCTTCTCACTTTTCTTTCTTTTTAACTTAACACGTTTTTTGAATTGTGGATCATGGTATGTTCGTAACACTTGTTCTTTATTCCAGGGGCAGGCCAGGTGGTTAAAACGTCAGATGTTCGACACCGCCTTGAACAATTCAAGTCGAGGAGAGCTTCTGCGAAGTCCCCTACTGGTCGTACTGGGGAGGTAGTCAGTTACCGTCCTCTTCTTGGGGTCATTGAAGAGAGCATTCGAAAAAAGAAGCGGAGTCGTTCCTTATTTGAGTCTTCCCCTGGTTCGCAGCTTCCTACTCAGCCTCCTCGTGATATTACGGAGGAGAGCACGGAGTCTGGCCCCCCTCATCCTCCTTTCAAGAATCCAACTGTTATCCGTATAAGGTGTCCTGACGTGCCTCGCCCCGTGCCTCGTGACCCCTTTGCCGGTCATCCTGATTTGGATCCAAGCTTTCAGGATATCTCATTTGATGAGGCCACGGGCGAGCACCTCCTTCCCCGCAACCCCATGGTACGAGTGCTGGATGAAGCCAAGTCCCTAGATCTTGATCTGCTTACTACTCGGATAGTTACCATGGGGGACGAGGCCAAGGCTAATATTGATCGGGTGGCCGAAGAGACTAAGAAGTTAATGGAGCATCATGCTCGATTGGTCAAGGCCGGGGAGGAGATTGGGAGTGCTAATATTCGGTTGAGGCTAAAGGTCGCCGATCAGGCCAAACAGCTTGCTGATCAAGCCATTCAGATTTCTCAGCACGAGGAAGCCTCCAGACGGCTGAAAGAGACTATGGAGAAGGCTAGTAGGGCAGAGTTACGGAAGATGGAGGTCGCCTGCAGGGAGCGGATTAACATGACCATTACGACAGTGGATGAGGTTCGAAATGCGGATCTCGAGCGGGTAGAGGAGTTGTCTGGGAGGCTCGAGGCTGCGGAGATGGCTCAGGCCGAGTTGAAGGAAGAAATGGAGGAAATGAGGAGGTCTCTCAAGTTAAAGGAGGAGGAAATGAGGAGGTCTCTCCAGGCTGACTGCTTGAGATACCAATCGGAGAGGGATGTCGCTGTAGCCAAGCTGCAGGCTTCCGAGGCCCGGGTGAGGGAGTTTGAGGAGAATGAGGGGATGATGGATGAGATGCTGCAGGACATGTACTTCCACACTTGGAAGGAGGGCTGCTTGTCTTGGATGGATGACTACCCTCCGGTCATGGCCAATGTATATCTTCAGGCTTTAGAGGAGGCCAGGGTTAATGCGGGTAAGGAAGGTGGAGCGGCTTTCGGTCATGATGCGGTCACTTCTCAGTTCTCGAAGGAGGAGCAAGCGGCGGTGAAGGAGGGGATGCGGCTGCTTGCTGCAGAGGAAGCGGGTGTACAGTTGGAGGATGAGGATCAAGCGGCGGATGCTGGTGAGTTATTCTTTTCCCTTTCTTTTCTTTCTGTGTTTTCATAACTTGATTGTTCATTGTTCGTTTAATGAATTCCTCTTCTGAACTGGACAGGTGGAACTTCTGATCCACATGCTGGGGGCTCTGATCCTGCGGCCAAGTAGACTTGGGAAGTTGGTGATGGAGTGTGGACGCAGCTGGTTACTTGTCCAGATTCGGTCGCCTTTTTATTTCTTTTTATCACTGTTTACGTTAGTCCAAGATATTGATGTGACTGTAATAATATTATTTGCAAAGAATAATTTCGTGTGATTTTATAATATAAGCTGATTTTGTTATGTTTGAATATTGTTGTCATCTTGATGTGCTGCGTGGGAAGTATAACTATGTATATGCCTGTGATTTTAGCTGTGCTTGATGTTAAGCTTTTGCTTGAAATATAATTTCATGTTTTGCAATGTTAGTGTACGAATAAGCTATAGTTACGTATTTATGTACAAGAGAAGAGAGTACCGCCCTTCATGTTTTATTTGCAGGCGGTAGCTTTGAGTGTCTGTGTAACTGATCACGGATATGGCTGAGTACCCTGCTACCCAGTATGCAGGCTTAGATTCTCATGAGTGAATGATTCCTATTTGGTTTCCTGTACTTTAGAGTTCATTATACAGGATAGGAGAAAAGTATTTAAATGAAATGGAAATATAGAAAAAGTAAAACTTCCAGTCACGGAAGGCCGTCGATGTGCTTAAGTTCGTGGCAAACGGGTTTTGTAGTCACTTTCCCTAGTTGTGGGTCTTGGAGACATTTGTCACCCATCTTATGCCTCCGTGGGGAGTTTTCTTTTTTACCACAGCCGCACTTAAGACACATCGGAGCCGAGATCGCGCGCGGTAACTACCCGAACCATTATGGTCCGTAATCGTGGGTATTATTCGATTTACCGTGGCCGGCTAGCGTGGGTGCCGTTGGCCGTGAACTACCCCTGGCTGGCCACACCTTATGTTGGGGCTTAAAGTAGGTTCACAGTTGCCGGCGAGCCGAACACCGTAATGAGCTGCCATCGGCTATAGTCGGCCTTTATGATGACTTATAATCGGCTCATTACAGTTGGCTTTTAGGGCAGGCGCGAGCAATGAGTTAACCCGCAGCAAAGGGATGCTGGAGCAAAAGTGTCTCATTGGCGAGTGCATAGAATCGTAGCGTACCTGTTAGGCCTAGTCCAGATGAGGCCGCGGTGCGTCTTGAGTGGAGATGCCATAGGATTTTGTTCAACAGAAAGGGATAAAACTTAACAAGCAGCCAAGACATAAAGGAACAAGTTAAAAAGAGACAAGATTTTTTAAAGTGGTTCGGCACGAAAATGCCTACGTTCACTGATTCTCTTTGTTAATTCACTTCATATGGGCAGTACAAGTTAAGAAAAGTATCGACGGAGGTGTCGGATGTTCCATTCCCTCTGGAACACCTCTCCGTCCACTGTTGACAAAATATAAGCTCCGTTGTGGAGATCTTTATGAATTACATATGGTCCGTCACAGATGGGGTCCAGTGCCCCGGGGCGCGGAAAGATTCGCCTGAGGAAAAGATCTCCTTCTTGTAAGCTGCGATGCTTGACTTTGGAATTGTATAGTGCGGCCACCTTTTGTTTGTGAGCTGCTGCCTTGAGTGCTGCATCGTTTCTCCTTTCCTCAATCAGATCCAGAGACATGAGGAGGAGTTCTTCGTTTTCTTCTGGGTTGTAGTGGATCCTACGGTGGGAAGGCACAATAGTTTCAACTGGGAGCATTGCCTCCGATCCATATGCCAAAGAGAAGGGAGTATGTCTCGTTGATGTTCTGAAAGATGTGCGGTAGGCCCAAAGTGCCGTAGGAAGTTCGTCCACCCAAGCGCCTTTTGACTTTTCAAGTTTCTTCTTGATTAGGGTTTTGAGAATTTTGTTGACAGCTTCGACTTGTCCGTTTTCCTGAGGATAAGCTACTGATGAGAAGCTTTTATGAATTCCATGCTCTTGGCACCAGTCGGCAAATTCTTCGCTGTCAAATTGGAGTCCGTTGTCTGATACGATCTTGAGTGGGACTCCGTACCTGCACAGAATATTTTTGATCAAGAAGTTGATAACTTTTGCTGAAGATATTTTATTTAGAGGTTCCGCTTCCACCCATTTGGTGAAATAATCGACTGCCACTATAGCATATTTGGCTCCGCCTCGGCCCGTCGGCAGTTCGCCAATTAAGTCAATTCCCCATACAGCAAAGGGCCAAGGGCTGGTCATTTGAGTAATTTCATTTGTGGGCAGTCGAGGAATCTTGGCAAATTTCTGACATCTATCGCATTTCTTGACGAAGTTTAAGGCGTCTTTGTTTAGCGTGGGCCAGTAATATCCATATCGGAGTATCTTTTTTGCCAGGGTCTGCCCTCCAGTGTGATCTCCGCATCCTCCCTGATGGATGTTTGATAAGATTTCCTTGGCTTCCCTTCCAGCGACGCATCTTAATAAGGGGCTAGAGAAGCCGCGCCTATAGAGGATGCCTTCTGGTATGGTGTAGTGGGGAGCTTTCCTCAAGATTCTCTTGGCTTCGTCACGCCTGTCGGGTAGTGTGCCATCTTGCAAATATTTCCGAATAGGGGTCATCCAGGTTCCTTCTTCGATTGCAGTTATTAGATTTACTTGTTCGAAACTTGGGGCTAGCTGCCTTGAGATGGCTAGTGCTCCGGAAATGGTGCTATTCTTCATGCTGGCTTGCTTTGCTAGTTCATCGGCCTCTTGGTTCTCTTCCCGAGGAATGTGTTTGATTAGATAGTGGTCCAATTGATCGAGCAGCAGTTTGGTTTTCTTTAGGTATGCTGTGAGTCGTTCTCCTCGAGTCTGGAATTCTCCTAGTACTTGGTTTACGATAAGCTGAGAATCACTATGAAGACATAAAGAGCTGACTCCGATTTCTAGGGCAAGTTCCAATCCCGCTATTACTGCCTCATACTCCGCATCGTTGTTAGTGGCCGTGAATTCCAACCTTCATGCATAGTACAACTTTCTTCCCCTGGGGGTGATTATCACAATTCCCGCCCCCGAGCCTTGTTCGTTCGATGCTCCATCTACAAAGAGGTTCCACTTGATGTTTTTTGCTACTTCGGATTGTTCCTTGCCTTCGTTGGTAGTGAATTCGGCAATGAAATCGGCCATGGCTTGTCCTTTGATAGCGATGCGAGGATGGTAGGTGATATCATACTGACTTAGTTCAATGCACCATTTGAGGAGTCGCCCAGAAGTGTCAGGACGATGGAGCACTTGTCTTAGCGGTTGATCGGTTAGAACTCTGATGGAGTGAGACTGGAAGTAGTGTCGCAGTTTTCGTGACGCGATCAATAAACAATACGCTAATTTCTCAAGTTTAGGATATCTGGCTTCTGCCCCTGTAAATCTCTTACTTACAAAGTAAACTGGGCATTGTGTGCGGTCTTCTTCTCTTACCAAGGCGGCGCTTAGAGCATGAGATGATACAGCGAGGTATAGGTATAACACTTCTCCTTCATTTGGAGTTGAGAGTACTGGTAGTCTCTGAAGGTGTTCGATTAGGTTAAGGAAGGCCTTTAAGCATTCATCGGTCCACTCGAACTTCCCTTTGTCTTTCTTGAGAGCTTCGAAGAAAGGGACACACTTGTCAGTTGCTTTGGAAATGAATCTGCTTAGGGCGGCCACCTTTCCGTTTAGGCTCTGCATTTCTTTTCGAGTGGAAGGTATCCTTATTTCTTTTAGAGCCCGGATTTGTTCAGGGTTTGCTTCGATTCCTCTGGCGTGGACGATAAATCCTAAGAATTTTCCCGATGATACTCCGAAGGAGCACTTTAAAGGATTCATCTTCATTCCATATCGGCGAAGTACCTGAAACATCTCGCCCAGGTGGCTTACATGGTCGTCGGCTTTCCTGGACTTTACCAACATGTCATCCACATACACTTCCATAGTTCGCCCTATTAGTTCCGCGAACATTTTGTTGACGAGGCGCTGATAGGTAGCTCCGGCATTTTTGAGTCCAAAAGGCATGACTTTGTAACAATATAATCCGCGGTCAGTGATGAAGCTAGTGTGGTCTTGATCGGGAGCGTGCATGGGAATCTGGTTATATCCGGAGTATGCATCCATAAAAGATAGGAGTTCGTGCCCGGCTGTGCTGTCTACAAGTTGGTCAATTCGGGGAAGTGGGAAGCAATCTTTTGGGCAAGCGTCATTCAGGTTGGAGAAGTCGATACATGTTCGCCACTTTCCATTGGCCTTTTTTACCAGTACTGGGTTCGCGATCCATTCTGGGTAGATGGCTTCTCGTATGAAGCCATTAGCAAGTAGGTTCTTTACTTCCTCATCAAGGGCTGCTGATCGTTCCGCCCCCATACTCCTCTTTTTCTGCTTTACTGGTACCTTGGTGGGATCGATGTTCAGCATGTGGCATGCTATGTCTGGGGAGATTCCCGTCATATCGGCATGTGTCCATGCAAATATATCTAGGTTGTGACGGAGAAAGTCAATGAGTTGACCTTTCAATTCCGTTTTTAGCTGAGATCCGATTTTTAATAGTCTACTTGAATCATGCTTATCTACAGATACGAATTCCATAGCCTCTGCAGGCTCGGCGGTAGCCTCCTCCTCTTTATCCCTGGGGTCTAGTTCATTGAAGGGATCGCTGGTATATCGAAGAGGAGGAGCTTTCTTTAGTTGCTATGCTTCCAAGCTTTTCATGCAGAGAGTAGTCTCTGCATCTTTCCCTTTATACTTTCTGCGGTTATTGCGAAGTTGAGTTACGTAGCAGTCTCGGGCAGCGTCTTGATCTCCTTCTACTTCTCCTATTCCGTTGTCTGTTGGAAATTTCATCTTCAGGCACCAGGGGGCTAAGACAATTTGGAAGTCAGACAAGGCTGGTCTTCCCAAGAAGGCGTTGTAGGCCGAGTGGTTTTCTATTAGTACGAACGTTTGTTTTCGCACAACGGAGCGGGGATGACTTCCTATTTCGACGAAGAGGTCAAGTTGCCCGAGGGGCATTTTTGCATCTCCAGTGAAACCGTGCAGTGGTTTGTCGCAGGGAGACACATCCTTCATTGATAACTTCATTTTGTCGAAAGCATGCTTGAATAGGATATTTACGGAGCTTCCTGTGTCTATTAGAATCCGAAAAACTTTAGCTGGACCGAACCAGGCAGAGATGACCATGGGATCCATATGTGGGTACTGTCTTCCTTCCAAATCACGCCTACTGAATATGATGTCATCGTTCTCTTTTCGTTTCGGGTGGCGTTCTTCCGTAATGGAGTTAACATAGCCTTCAGCATTTCTAAGTGACTTGCCGTACCTTTCCATCTCTGTCCAGCTTCTGTCGGCGATGTGTGGTCCTCCCGAGATGGTAAGGACCACTATCTTCTCTTGACTAGAGCCACTGGTGTTGTGATTGTTGCGATTCCCTCCGCCTACTTCTGGGAGGGGTTGCTTTGAGTTCTCATTGACAGGAGTTGGAGTCCTGTTCTGACCCTTCACATAGCGTTCCAGTCTTCTTCTTCTAATGTGTTCTTCGATCAAGTCCCGAAGATGGTGGCATTCATTGGTGTCATGTCCGTGGGATTCGTGGAAGCGGCAGAACTTTCCAGACTTGAGTGCGTTATCTGATTCTTTCTTGTGCGGGGGGCGCTTGTATCTGAGTTCGCCCTGAGTGGCTAGGAAGATGTTTTCGATTGTTTCATTCAAAGGAGTGTAGGAGTCAAATCTTGGTCCTGGTCGATATTGGCGCTTTTCAACCTTCCTGCCCCCAGCATTGTCTCTAGATTCATTTCTTCGAGCGTCCTTAGCCGCAGTGGGAACCTTGTCCTGAACTGTCTTACCTTGTTGCCCTGACTGCCTCTCCGTAGCAGCGTCTTCAAGTCTCATATACTTTCCAGCTTCATGGAAGAAATCAGGCAAGGTAGCTGGTTTTTCCTTAGTTAATCTTCTGGCAAACTTGGTGTCTGGATGCACACCACTACAGAGGGCCATTAGGGTGAGTTTTTCATCGGCATCTTGAACTGCGGCCGCTGCGGCGTTGAACCGTGTTAGATATTGTTGCAGCGTCTCTCCGGATTTCTGTTTGACATTGGATAGAGAATAAGCATCCTTGGGTTGTTCCACATGGATGCGGAACTGGCTAATAAACCTTTCTTTCAACATCTCCCATGAGCTGATGGATCCTTGGGGTAGATGGCAGAACCAGGAGGTAGCTAGATCTGCTAGGAATAGCGGAAAGCATTTACACAATACCCCTTCTATTGCTCCACTCATGAGCATATGCTGGGTGTATCTCTGTAAGTGTACGATGGGGTCGGAAGTTCCTTTGTAAGGTTCCATGGTTGGCATTTTCCATTCCCAGGGAGTGATGGCAGTTTCGATATTACGGGTAAAGGGGCTGGTCACCCTAGCGCCTATTCCCCGGTCCCTTTGTTCCCGTTGGACGCACTCTCTGAATAATCGTGCCATTCGTTCATCAGAATTTGGAGCGGACAAAAATGAGCTTGGCTCTTCCCTACGGGATCTATCTCGTCCAGATGACCTGTAGGGATGGTACAGTCTATCACTTCTAGCATTATCCAGTGGTTGTCTCTGGCTGCTCGGATGCACGCTAGGACCAGCTACAGTTGCCCCCTGCCTTGATCTTCCCCTGTGGGGTTCTGTTTCGAGCATATCCATGGGGTCAACTTCGGGCTGGGTCCTAGCTCGGCTCCGCTCAGCGGGGTTTCTATGATTAGGTGGCATGACTGGCTCAGCTACATCCGACCCTCGCCTGGCGCCTCCCCCACTGGGTTCGGTCCCAAGCGCTTCCTCGAGTCGGAGTTCGGGCTGAGTCCGGGCGCGGCCCCTATCATTGTTGTTCCTGTTGATAGCTTCTTCGAAGAGGGAGGACCTTTGCTGTCTCCGTGATCCTCCAGATTGAGATTCACCCCATGATTCAGTGTTGCGGTTGGATTCTTCAGCATCCCTTAAGCGTGACATGAGTTGGTCCACCAAAGCTTCTTTTTGGGATGTGAAGCGGTTAGTTACTTCAGCCACAACCCTGTCCAGATCTGCCCTAGTGATTGGTTGTTCTGTGGCGGGGCCAGTCGGATTTTCTTGGTTTTCATCTGGTACCGCTGTTGAAGTGGGTTGATCTGCGATTGCTGGATCTGGAAGACTGCTAGTTGCGATGTTCTTTCCTTTGTTAACATCCTTTCTCTGTTTGGAAGGCATGATTTCTAAGTGACGAACGATGTTGTTAGGAAGAAGGTTGAGTGGGAGAAGCTGAAGCTTCTGGTTCCAAGCTCTCAGTGAAAGCACCAAAAATGTTTGCACAAAAAATGGACAAACACCTCCAAGTCGTATTATTTAGTTGATTATATGTGATTTTCAATGGTTTGGACGAGTTATGTAAATATGAAAAAAGTAGGGGCTGAAATGTAAAAGACACACAGATTTATAGTGGTTCGGCCAGAATGTGCCTACGTCCACTTTATATGTTATTATCTTCTTTCTTTCAGATTACAAGTACAATGCTTCGTATACAAGTATATGAAAGTAGTTTGAAAGTTCCTTCCTTGCTTGAGCTCTCAAACTTGTCTGCCATTGTTGTACCCCTGCCCCTCTATTTATAGAATGAGGTAGGGGGCAGGGGTCTTGGAAGTATATAGCTTCTGGTAGGCCCGGGCTGAAGCAATCTGGACTGGCAATTGTCTGGTTCGGCGAGGTCTCATTCGGCATGGAGCTTGGACCGGTGGTGGTGTGGTCCGGTGTTAGGCGTGTATTCGGTGGTTGTTTGGACCGGTTGTGGAAAAGAGAGGGTTGGTTCGGTGATGGCTTTGGTCCGGTCGTAGGTTGGTCCGGTGATGGACGAAGAGGTTGGTTCGGCATTGATGTGGAGAATGGTCCGGCCTTGGTTGTGTGGCGTTGGACCGGTGGTGTTTGGTCCGGTATCAACCACGTTCGGTAGTGTATTGGAGAGGCTGGTCCGGTGGTCCTGGACCGGTGAAGTCTGGTTCGGCAGGAGCTTATGCCGAATGGGGTGGAGGTTGTGCCTTGCCGAATGTATATAGCCGAATGAACTATAAGCTGGGCTTGCCGAATGGAATCTTGGACATGAGTGTTGAACGAACTCCTTACTAGATAGAATGGAGGTCGCCAACCCGGGTGAAACTGCCGCTTTTCGGCCCCTAGATCTTCTGGGTGAAAATTCGCCCAACAATTACATTAAGAACGATACATAATTAATGATAGATGTTTTTACATGTAACAAAAAACTAAATTATTGCATATTATTGCATGTCTCATTTTATATTCATACATGTTACTATCCATTTGAATCTACATCAAAATTTCTGGCATAAGTTGGTAGCCAACTGACTTTTATCAAGTCAGATAGCTAATTTACTTTTGGACAGTATCATGTATATTCGAAAATTATGGCTTCTACTTGTTTTATGTGTCCACCATTCACTGCGCCCTTCAATCAAGGGATGTAATTAATCATTCAAAACTCAAGAACCACTAAAAAAATTCAAAATATTAAGTACGTACTTATAGACAATGTGTGTACATTTTGTTTATTATAGTGTTGTATCCAACCGCCCTGCCAACTTCACACATTCCCCACCCATTCCACCCATTCCAACTTGCACAATGCCGTATACAGCAATAGATTTACATATATTTCATTTACCTCATGTATGATATATTTCTTTATCACTTATGTCTATCATCTATGTGACGATCCCATATTATTTATTCATCATAACAAACATTTTGTATCGTGAATTCAGACATGTTGATGGCTCTTATTTCATAAATTAAACAAATTTATCAATACCATAAACTAGGAATTCATAAGTTAAACTAAGAACAAACCTCAAAGTCTCTTCCACTATATCCTTCGGTCAAGCTTGCAATCTCGTTACACTTGATATCTTCTTCAACCTTCTCCTTTGACAACAGTTGATATAAATAAATTTAGTTATTTTTATAAACTTGGTTTTAAGTTCAAATCATATAGTGAATTTTACCTTGGTCAAGTCAGTTAATTAGGCTCTAACCATTCATACATCAAGCAAAAGAACAAAGCACACTGATAAAAATAAGCATCTAAAGCTATTAGATAGAAGTTACAGCCATGAGAAGAAGCACATTGATATGTCTGCTTATCATAAGCCCAAGTACAGAACAAGTTATGTACAATTTACCTGCCTAGGACCTGTTGTTGTGTCGCACCATTCTATTAAAATGTTCTTAAACTACTGATTCATTGTTCTAATTGAGATTTGAGATTCATTTACTAACTACAAAGGTCTGGCTTATATAATTGATTTGGCAGTTGGCACTGGTACTGTGGTACATGATGAAATTAGTGATGAATACATGGAAAAGAACTGTTTTCAATAGTGTGGGGCAAATTGCATCAGAATGTGGAAAAAATGCAAAATTACTATATAGATAGTAAAGTAAACGTGAACAAAAAACATTGGGGCATACATTGAATTTATACTTACACTTACAATTTTATCAAGAAATGTCAGCTATAGTATAAAGTCATTCAGAAAAATAAAGGAATGGGTGACTATCTGGTAAGCTTAGCCAAAATTGTTCAGGAATCAACCATGGAAGAATCTTTTTGAAACTCCATCATAGACAAAGTGCAATCCCTTTCAAACAATAAAAATTCCTAAAAGAGAATACAAAATTACTCATTACGGTTTATAGTCTATACGACAATAGCCAAACCAAAATCAAGGGAAGAAAACTTTTAGCCTGTTTTGAAAGTAAATTAGTCCTACGACAATTTGGAGGAAGAATAGAACCTGATATAAAGGAATCATCTTTTGATGGTTGAAATGAAATCAATTTGTGAGCAAGCAAATCATCATGGTTAAACCAATCAGAAAAGATGTGTGAAGTAAGAAACGTAATATTTGAAAAGGAATAATCTGCAGCAAAACAAGCATTGCATTTTTAACTTTACCTATACCCATCTTTGGAATTAACTGACGAACTTGGAGAACGATGATTGTCTGCAGATGAAAAAACATTTATCTTGAGATGGCAGTATTTTCTTTGCGGCCCCTAACTTCTAGGAAATAATTAATGGCCTCCATATTAACCTAAGGATGTCACTATAAGATTAGAAGTTGAATTGACTTCAATAACCATAGTTCCAAAAAATTTAGCTACAAAATCATTGGTCCATACAAATAGGCGTAACTATATTTGTAGGACAAATTTAGACAGACATACCTGGAGAAAAGCTCCTATAATCAAAACAGTTATCTTTATAGAAAATACTATACCCTCATTTCTCCAACTCTTAAACTTTTTTTTTAATTTGTCATATTTCAAAATTATGCATTTAATTTTTTCTACCTTGCACGTTATATCTGTCAAATGCTTGGTTATTTAAATCCGATAACTTCTGTCCTTTCTTCCCCCTTTCTCTATCTTCTTAATTCAAACATAAGAAAACAAAGGCTCGTTTGTTCTTTATTTATTTAGAATTGAATAAGTTTGATCCGTAATTTAAGTAAATATGTTAATAGTTTTTGGAAGGTTTGGTACTAAGTTTGGATTTTTACTGAACAAGTGGAAAACTGAAGTGCAACTAATCATTACGTTGGTGTATGCTGATGACAGACCATTTCTAAGGCCACATTTGCATTATCAGCTCTCCTCTTTATGACTTTTAATTAATCAAGTTTTGAAATTTTAGTTTATACAGATGGATCAAAAACAAGATAAGGGCTCCAAGATTGATTGTCTCATAGCTTTGGTATTTTATTTTGGTATCATATTAAAATTCATTTACCATTAAGATCATTAGCACAATGTGGATTAATTTTTCAATCTGTTGATTTTGTTTATAAACCTTGATGACCCTCTGTACCCTTTACGTGTTGCCTTTGCTTACAAAAAACATTGCATGAATGTAAGGCTATATCTAAAATTGGCATTATTTCTAGTTTTTTATCATTGCATGAATATTTTGATTTTTTTTCCGATGATTGTGTCTGTAGTATTTAGACAGCCAAACAATTTTTTTTTATCTAAACGCATCATACGTGTTGGTTGACTAGTATGGACTAAATAACGAATAGAATAGTAAAAAATAAACTCTGCGACTATATTTATATATATTAAAACTTACTGTTGATGTTATCTTTTCTAAAGAAAGAAGTTCAAAACATAGAATTAAGTTGCTAGAATATCTTGAATTCAAGGCTTGCAAAATTTGATCAAGAATTGTAGTATAGAACATTCAATTAAAAACAAATCTTTTCCAAAATACTTTAAGAACATTTAGATAGTTCTTATGGAAGTGTTTTCATAAAGATTTCTAAATTTCTTGTTATATCTTGGCCAAAAAACGGAGACAGAACGCCTAATCCTCCAAGACGACATAAAGAAGAAATGCAAGGCATGCGTGAATCACATATTAGGGAGTGGCAGCTCAAAACTAAGAGCTCGCATTTAATTATATTGATAAGTGAAACGATCGTAAAAGGTATTACTACTCACACAATGAGGAGAATAAAATGATAAATCAATGATTATCGATTTGTTACCTAGAATACATCAGCTTGTTTTCTTTTTCTCCACTTAAACTATTATAGACTTCTTTTGTTGGACCTTCTTCATATGGCTCTGTGATAGCAACCTTAATGCCTTTAGCATGTTCATGGTTATGCTTTGCTTCGCTGCCATAACAAGCATTATGTTTTTTTCAGATACTACCAATACATGTTTATTGCCTACAATATAACAGACCACTGAATCTTTTTATCCCTGGCCCAATATAAAACTATGATTGATATCAAATATGGTGGCAAAAGTCTTTTTTAGTATGCGACGTGGCAATTAATTAAGTGAAAATAAAATAAAATCTGAAATTGCAATTTCTTTTTCTTCTCAAGTCAAAATTAAAATATATTTTCATCACTAAACTATATCATTAAACAATATATTAGCTGCTCTAAAAATAAGATATATAACTCAAAAATCAAAGGAAACATTAACAATGTATTCATAATTTTTAATGTCGTAATTTAGGTGGGTTGGGCTTAAAACGGTATAACGCTATCTTTTTTGAGTAAAGAATAATGATTTACTCATAATAATGATGTAAAGAGACAACAAGAGATTGTGTGCAATGCATATTTGAAATACACCAAAATGACTCAGTAAGATGTTTACAAGTTATTGTACCTAACATCAAATAAACTATTAGATGAGCTCTTGTTATCAAAAAATCAATCAATGTTTCTTTTCTTTTCGTTTTAGATTTAGATGGATTTTAAAAGATATGCAAGTATTTTTTAAAAAATTATTGGGACGAGTGTTTTAATTACTTTAAACTTTTTAAGGAGCGCAACCAAACTTCTCTTCTATAATTATAAGCTAACTGATTTCTTCAACCATCATAACAAATCATAGATACAAGAAAGAAAACACAGCAACTATACCGTTTAAAGATCTTGTTGAGAAGGTCGTATTGTTGGTTACCATACCTAAGTAAAATAATACAAAAACAATGTAAATAAAAAATAATTAGCTTTTAACTAAAATCAATATCTTATATTACAACAGTTCAGCAAATTCATATGAAATTATCTACTATGAATGATATGAATAATATTTCAATTTGATATAGTTTGGATATTAAATCGCTGGCATCAAGATAAAGATAAAAATGCGAAATATCAAAAGGATTCCTGAAGTTCAAATGAGAAATCAAACCGATGAAATTTTCATAATATCAAAGAATATATATAAAGTGCTAAATAGAGATTTCACAGTAATGTTTATATTAGGATGACAGTAATGCCTTAATCCTTATTGATCAAAAGAGTGAATAATTTATTTTTAATCTCTATAATATTCATTCTTAATCTCAATTCTACACATACGTATATCAAAGCTTCAACCATTTTATTATTCAAAAATTACAATTCATACTTCTTTAGTCCATCAAAGAGAATTAGCAACAACAACAATCAATATAATATATTGTAAAACACAAAATAACATAACATCAACAAGTACCTATTTCGTCAGGCATGCCACTACAACTTCAAGTGAAACCACAAATGCTTCAAGAGTTTATCACAAAATACGCAAGAAATAGCAAGCACATCTCCCACCAGCCATATGCTGATTTGGGTCTGATCCTGCATGCACCGATGATCTAATTTCAAGTTAACGAACTAGTTTTGATACCTTAAAATCTTTCTGGTTTTATAGTACTATATAGTTAATTCTATCCGCTTTGACAAAATAGAAAGGAAAACCATTATGTCCATTCTCATTTTATATTGTAAATTCAACTTCTTACCATTTTTTACACTGTAATTCAAATTTTAGTTCTGCAATAAAATATTTACTAAAAACAGCAAACAATTACATACTGCCACACCTATCACCATTTGCTGAGGCAGCACAATCCTTAAACCAAGCTTATTTTTTCTCCAAACGCATGTTGAGCTAATTCATGATACCAACTGAATTGTTTTCCAAGAACAATTCCTTGCATTTGGACCATTTACCATAGAGTGTATTGTGTTGTTATCCGTAATAAAATTAAACTTGTGAAACCAATAATCCTAATGAATAAAACGTCTTTCTAAAATTTCATATAATTGTTTATTTAAATGAAACAAAAAGGAAGAGGGAGGGGGATGTTGGCGGTGGTGAGGTGGTTTTCTGACTCTCAAGTTTAAATGCATCCAAACAAATTAAACTAAGTGCACAATCCAAAGTTTAACTTTCTTCCTTTATTAAGAACCCGACCAATAAATTAGTCGTTGTGGATTCAAACACCATACCCGATGTTCATTTGCACAAATTAGGGTGAAATTAGGGTGAAATTTGCACTGATAAAACTATGCATTACATAAACTAAAGCAATACACACTAAAGAGGAAACAACGAAATCCAATTCACTAAAAGAAGGTACAGAGCATACTAAAACAATAATGCCCAAGCAACTGAAATTTCAGGTATATTATTCCTAAGCCTTACCGGTGTACATGTTGTGCACAAGCGTGGATTCAAGCAGGAACGGGTCTATGCATTAAGTACCCTTGAGCCGGAGTTGGTTATAATTTTTCACAAAATTTAATATACATGTAATAACGCAGCCCACTAATAAAAGAAAAACCCTTATGTTTCCGTGGACATTTTTTTACATCAAATAGATAAAAGATCCAATAGATTATTCTTTCATAATATTTCTATCAAACAACCTACCATTATTACAATATACAAGTAATTTAGCATCAGTTTTCAATTGTTTTTCTTCCTTTCATCTAATTCCATCTATTCTAGTTCATTTTTTTTTCAAAATCTTTATAGCTTATACATCTCACTATAAGCATAAATGAAGACACATCAAATTATATGCCTGCATACAAACTGAAGTGTACTAGAAGAGCTGTATATGCATAGTCTCTACAACGTAATCAATTGTATATACAGACATAACTGTTATATATAAACGTAATTGCTGCCAATAAATATTACTAAAAAAAGCAGCTAAATGAATTGAACTCTATGAAATATTACCATAAACAATACAACCAAAGTCAATTAGATGTATAGTAAAATTCCACAATCATCCCTAAATAAATCAAATTCAAACAAATATTGCTATATAAAAACCATATTATCAACTGAAAGTTCCTTGTATATTTTCAAGTAACAAAACATATGAAAGTCATAGCATAAGCCTTTAATGATCTGAGCTAAAGAACAAGATTAAGATGGTGTCAACAAACAGCAGTTAATATACAAATTCCACATATAAAAGCCATACTATAGGCAAAGACATCTAAAGCATCACCAACAATCAACTAGGATACACTAAAAATAAAAAAATAGGACAGTGCATTGGACAAGTAACATAGATTATGTGACTATTACTAAAAATGGTTTAAGAAAATGCAGTTTATTCTCATTCCTATTATTTTGATTTCGGGACCACAATAGTATATTTTAAACCTGATTCTGAAAATTAGACTGACTAATCTGATAACATGATTTGAAAGCAATCTCAAAAACTATATAGGAAAATGAAAATAAAAATACATAATAGAGAATCCTCAATTTTCAAGTTCAAATTTAAAGTAATGAAAGCACTAGTACTATAGTGAGCTCACACAAGACTCCAACACATTCAGCCTTACACTTTAAAGACTGTTGATGAATAAACATAAGCTTAAGGAAAATAAAAGATATTATAATTCTAGTACTCATGACAACTCAATCATATTATGAATGTGATAAATGAATGCTAAACAAACAAATATTGCTTCAAATGAAACGAACTGTGATAAAAAATGTACTAAAAATACATTGAACGATAAATATCCTAAACAAATGAAATGAACAGTGATAAAAGAATGCCTTTACCTAATTTCACGCAATATAGGACACAAATGTTAATATTGCATAGCAAATAAGATTAAGATAATATTTAGAGTGCAAAACTAACCAAAATACCGAGCGAAGTCGTACTTGCTCTCACCTAACTTCAGTCGCCAGCACTCCATTCCACTACCACTTCATAAAATCACAACCACACTTTGCCTAAATGTAAATTATCTTCATTACCATCCTTGCCACTGCCCAGTTCGCCTTCAGCCTCGTCACTCCCAAATCGAACGCTAGCAACTGCCTCCATATACGTACGCAGCTCAAGAATTTGCTCGCATCGCCACCTAGTTTGTTCACTCCCAGGTTGATCATGGCCTCACGATCGCGTTGGCCCTACCAGCGCTACACCCATCTTCGCATGCATCAATTGTCTTGGCCTGGATCATGCGTCCTTTTTTTGGGTCAATCGTGTGCGTTCGAATTTTCAAGACAAAATCAAATTAGGGGTAACGGGTTTTTGATTTGGGCTGATGAGAGAGGAAGCAAGTAGTGAGCAAAACAAATAAAATTTAAATTGAAGGAGGATGACAGTTTGGTTTAGGATCTTCCAATTTTGTGATTACGAAGAGAGAATAATTTCAGAAAGAGGGAAGAAAAAAAAGAGGGAAATAATTTATAAAAGAGGGAAGAGATAAATAATTAGATGAGGACGCGGCAAAAGGAAATAATCGGTGGCAGAAAGCGTTACGCGACCAAACATCGGCTCCAAATGAAAAATTTAGAATAAATAATACACAGTGAAACAATGCGTTATAAATTAGCTTTACAAAAGAGTGTTTTTCTTGTAGTGACTAGAGTTACCAGTTTCAAGCAAATTCATGATCCAGCTAATCCATCTATGAGTAAAACTCTAACATCAAATACATCCACTAGAAAATACCAATCGACCGAATCAAAAACTTCTAAGAAGTCCAATTTTAAAATTGCACAGGTTATGTTATTCTTACAACAGTGATTAATGTATTTTTGAACAACAGCCCCACCATTGGTGATATTTATCCCCCTAATGAAATCAGATTTTGAACAGTCAATTAGATCGTTCATTCTTATACTAAGTCTATTAGCTAAAACTTTTGAAATAATTTTAACGGAATAGTTAATTAATGAAATAGGTCTAAAATATTTTTAAGTTATCAGCACCTACTTTTTTTAGTAATAAAATAACATTTGCAAAATTAAATCTTCCTAATTACAAATTTACATTATAGAGTTTGTCAAACATGCTAATTAGATCGAATTTTAAAACATCCCAAAATGTTTTATAAAAGAAAATTGGGAACCCATTTGGACTCGGGAATTTATCACCTGGCATGCCATTAATATTTGTAACGACCCAATTTTTCGACTTTCGAAAGTCGACATTAATACGACCACTGTATCAAATGCCGCACAATCGAATGCGGAAAAACCGAACTGTTAGGATTAAAGAAGAAGAAGATAGAAGAAGACATAGAAACAATAACAAAATATCACATTTCGCAGCGGAACTACATATAATAGATAAATGAATAATATTTAAAACAAAAGCACTATATCAGTTTATACATCACATTATCAGAGTTACAACAACACAACGGAAAAGAATATTATATATTATTGATACGCCTCGCCATCCAGCTTGCCTCCAGATCTCCACAGCATATCTTTTCTAACTTTGCTCCATAACAACTGATAACCTGACTCTAGGCTGCCCGTGTGGAAAATTATGGGCACCCAGAGTTTAAAAAGGGAACAATAAACTCCAGGTCAGTCATGGGACTGATGTGAGATCCTAAAAACAGTTATTTTCACAAAGAAAATAAAAAAAATCCACTATGCTTTTGGAAAATGAAACTACCATAAAGCCTCCACCCACACACACAATGCAAACGCAGAATTGAAGGAGATTTCTCCTTATGATAGTAAAACATGCTTGATACGCAAAATCTTTTTAATATTATCATTAGTGCATAGTGTGGAAAACATTTCGAAAGTATAACATTAATCTAAGCCAGCATACAACCATTATTGTATGCCTAATATAGCTACCATCTAAACAGTGGTGACTACCATAAGTAAATGGCAGGTTATACAACTAAAACCTTACAAGGCGCATACTGGATGATTGGATTTCCAACAACGGTCAGGCAAAAGAACTTCCTACACCGAATAGAACGCCTCTGGAGGTACGCCCCCAAGAACTTAACCAGCTCTCTGCTAACACAAGGCCGAGTTACCTCACACTGTAATACAACTATAACATAGGTAACTACCACAAGTATGCCATCCCCGATCGTTACCGACCTTTATCTGAGGATTCTCAACCACAAAGCAAGAACCATAAAGTAATAAATTTGTAGTAACCACATAGGTTAAATATTTAGGCTCCATACCATGATACCACTCTTTTCCAGAAGAAAATGGACATACCCTGAGGGCGCTACCCCCAAATTGTCTTGCTGCATCCTTTCTGTTTCGACCATTTCCGGGTTGTGAGGTCCGACGAAGTCTCGTCCACAAAGCTACGCTTTTCAAAAAAGCTATGCTTCGACCAACAAATGATCAACATCACTTCGTATGCCACATTACCAAATTGGGAATGTATTACTAGTAACCATTAACTACATAACCTCTGAGCTCGTACGTCTCAGAGAAGGGTGTTAAGCTAAGAGAATAAATTCTCCGCCACCAACAGAAATATATTTGATAGAAACCACCTTTACATCTCAAAGTGTAATGTCAGACACACATCCATACAAGTCCGTTCCAGGATCGAACGGAACCGAAGGCACTTCAAAGAAGCCCTTGCAATCCGGATACTCACTAATTACATTCGGAATCCCCATCACAAAGAGTGATAAAATCTCTACACCCAAGCAACCCAGTGCAGAGACATTCGACAGGTAATCCTTTCATTTTCGTAAATACCCAATCTTCAACACCATCTTCAAATGCAATCCTATTTCGTCGTATCATTATTCGGAATGGTTTTATGACACAAGTCCTCTCCCGGCTAATCCGAATAATGAGCGCTTATTTTAAAATAAATATCTCAAAGTGTAATGTTAGACACACATCCATACAAGTCCGTTCCGGGATCGAACGGTACCGAAGGCACTTCAAAGAAGCCTTTGCGATCCGATATTCACTAATCACGTCCGGAATCCCCATCACAAAGAGTGATAAAATCTCTATACCGGAGCAACCCAGTGCAGAGACATTCGACAGGCAATCCTTTTGTTTTCGAAAATACCCAGTCTTCAACACCATCTTCAAATGCAATCCCATTTCATCGTATCATTATTCGGAATGGGTTTTATGACACAAAGTCCTCTCCCGGCTAATCCGAATAACAAGCGCTTATTTTAAAAATAAGTGTTACATCCAGATTTCAAACAATCACAACAATTTCCACTTCGATCTTTTAAACAAAAGATTTGTCACAAAGATCTGATGTGGTTTTCGAATATCCATTTGGAATCCGACACCCGGTCACATCGAAATTCAAACGCCATTTAAAGGGCCAATATTGATAGTCGGTTATTTAACTATCAACCAAAATTCACAATAATCCCCAGATTTTAAATAACTTTCCCCCAATTATTTGTTTTCAAAATATCTTTGCAAGATATATTTTTAACTTCAATACTTTGAAAACAAATTTCAAATCACTTTTCACATTTCAATTCTTTGAAAACAAATTCCAAATCACTTTCCTCAAGTGGAATAAATTTTCAAATATTTTTTATTTCCACTGAAAATTTGTCGAGTCTGAATAATTTAAAAAGTATTTTAAATTACTTATCCAAATATATATATATATATATATATATATAAGGATACACTTGAAATAAAAACTATTTTTAAACACTTTATCCAAAATATTAGTTATGAAAATATTATACTAATATCTCATATAAACTTCAAGCCCAAACTAATTTTAAAAATAAAATAAAATTATTTGATAGAGTATAACTATTTAAATAACCATTTTCCAAATCAAATATCAATTAAATCTTTAAATAATCACATATATAATAACTTAGAGAAATCTTTACTTTAAGGATTAAAACAATTTACGAAAATAATTTCTCCAAAACATCCTTTTTGCAAATCAACTTTGAAACTTTAAATTTATAATTCAAAAGCTACTTTGAAACATACTCGGCTTTCCAGGGAGAAAACACTTTCCATTTCAAAATGGTCATTTAAATCAATTAATAAATTCTTTTCGATTTATTTTTAAATTTACATTCCAAATCCGTAAATTTCTTTCCACACTTAAAAATAAACCAATGTTTATTTTAAAACAAATTTCGCTTTCCTTTATAAATTCCCATTATGAATTTATATTTCCAAATATCCACTAATATACGATTTTCAAATCGATTTCCAAATATTCACATTCAAGCACCAAATCAAATTCCAAATTGATTTTCCAAAGATTTATTCTCAAACACCAAATTAATTTCAAATTGATTTCCCAAAGATTTATTTTCTTTTAAAACGAATTCCTTTATTTCTTTCCAAACTATTTGAAATCTGAATTTTCAATAAATTCTCCAACTTTTAAACATATTACTTAAAATCCCTTTATAAAAATCTTTTCCCATATTCTGGAATTAATTCGATAGGATTTTAAAAATCAATCTTTATCCTTTTTAAAATTCCTTCTTTCAAATCTATTCAATTCTCTAAAATGAATTTATTTATAATTTTTTACTTTGATTTCCAAAAATCAAATTCTTAATTTCTGGTATCCTACGATACCAAAAATATATTTGGCTAAACTATAGCCTTCAATGATTTCAATCACAAATATAATCATTCACAGATTATTAATAAATCGTCACACAACATATGAAACAAATTCAAATATTTAAGGAATCTAGTTGGATCCCTCCAACCTGTTTCCCTGCATTCACAGATGTTAGCATAATAAATAAATACCAATTCCACTTCGAGGTGGAATATCGCGGTATATGGGATTATATAATATCATCCGCTATTATGCGGCGCATAGGGTCTCATCCCGTTATATAATGCAGGAAATCAATCACTCCAAATATATATACATACATACATATATATACATATATATGTATATATATATACATACATACCACCACAACCTATCAATCAAAAATTGAAATTGAAATTGAATTTTGAGTGAGAAGATCTCACCTTTGCTTCGCATGCAACCCATTTTAAATCCGGCTTGATCCTCTATGATGTTTTTAGACCTTGTTTAACAATTATATAAAATTTCATTAATATTTGAACAAATCGAATAATCAATTACTGTTTAATAATTTAATTAACCGATAGTTTTATCTAAACCATTTTTTCCTTTAATAAATTTATTTCACTAAAAATTAAATTTTAAAACTAAATTTCCTTTTTAAATAAAATATTTTCTAGTTACTAAAATAATTACATAGGTTAACTAAATAAATTAATTTCCAATAA
Source organism: Allium cepa (assembly GCA_030765085.1). NCBI lineage: Eukaryota > Viridiplantae > Streptophyta > Magnoliopsida > Asparagales > Amaryllidaceae > Allium > Allium cepa. Next base: position 1,054,681,554 of record CM060935.1, on the reverse strand, counting down.
CACATTATTTTCTTTGTAATACCTATATATACTTATAAAAATATAATCTACATAATTTTTTAAAAGTCTGATTTTATTTACTGGTCATAAATTTAAAATCCTTATATTTGCAAACCTTGTCCATATAGATCTCAAATTAAAATTTTAATAACCTTTTTAATATTTTAAAAATTCCAATATATTTTCCAAAGTTAGGTGTATATATATATATTTCTGTTTTACTGTAATAAATAAATTTTCAATAAATGATGAAACAGAATTCCCTTACTGTAAAATCTTTATATCTATATATATTTAGACTAAATTTAAAATCAAGCAATTTTATACCTTACTGCATATTTGAAATTTCAACGCTCGAAACCCTCGAACGACCGTCACCACGAATCCCCAGTCGAGATTACACTAGCGAGAATCTCTGCGTCGCTGCTTCCCACGCCCTAGGCGAAGTCGCGATTCGCGTTATGACCTTCCAGTTCTCCCCCACCATCACACGCGAACCCTGGTTCGAACAGCTTCGAACACGATTCCCAAAGCAACTGCTGCTCCGTACTCCTCGAATTCAACAATCCTTTGCCACAATCGACGACTCGCGGCTCACGTCAATGTCACTCGACATTGCGCTTGAATCCTGCCGCGCCTACCGCAAGTTCTAATTTGATTTCCTTTAAGCATTCGTTTAACCCCTAAACTCGACTGAGCTCGGCCATTAATTGATTCCAAAATTTCATATTGGGACGAAAATGAACGCATGATTAAATTCGAAAGAGAGAGAGGGAGTTGGGTTTGGTTTGAATTGAAAAAGCGGACAATGATTTTAAGCAGCAATCCCTCCCTTTTTTTCTTTTTTTTGAACGAAGATGGTAATCGTTCGTTTTTATTATTATTTTTTCTTTTGTATACGCGTGTTTCGTTTTGAAGAGAAAAGTAAACACATGTTCGAAAAGGTATATACGTGTTGAGAAGCAAAATAAGGACTTGCACAATTATTATTTATATTTAAAATTCAAATTCAAACTGAAATTGCCTCGATAAATGCAACTTACAATCTCAAACCCTAATCAGGATATGCCGTCAGGCGTTTACATTGTTATATGCCCACTCCAAACGCAATGGAAAGGGTTTCGAGTCCAAATTCGGTCGTATGGAGAAGATAGCTTTTTGGACCCAGTTGTAAATTTAAATTTCAATGTAAATTTCAACGCGTTTATCAACCGTACAGCCAAACGATCACTCCAAACACTAGGAAAATTAAAATCCGATAGTAGTACACTATTACGGATCCAATGGAACTGGTTTCGTCGAATTTCGAGACTGTGCCTCGGAAGGCTATTTTTAAATATCGATTTAAACGATATAAATTTCAAAACTGAATAAATCGTTTTCAAATTCAATTCTGAAGCTTCCATTATCTTCAGTATCATCAATATAAATTTTTTAAGCCTTCAAAATATTTTTAACAAGCTTAAAAATCAAGATTCAACATTTTAACCAATTTCAATAATTAAATCTAATAATTTAATTGCCAAATAAATCTTGATATTTGAAATCCAAGTTTAAAATAACTCCTAAATATTTAAAATCAATTAAATATTATAATTTCAAAAGTCCAAAATTATGGATCGTCACAATAGCTTTCCTAATTTCCACTTTTATGAAAGGATTATCTAACTCAAAAAGATCAACATTAGGATCAGATGGATGATGACCATTCCGTCTAACATTAATTCTGTGTTTGCTTTTATTACTAAAAATATCTCTATAATTGTCTATAAAAGCCTTATTAACGTCTCTTTGGTTAACTAACTCTACACTATTCACAATAATGGAATTAATTGCATTACTATGCTTTCTACCATTAGCCATATTGTGAAAATTTTTGGTATTATTGTCACCTTCATTTATCCACTGGATTCTGGATCTCCGTTTCCACATAACCTCCTCCTTTTCTAAAATATAATTAAGTTCTTCTTTTAGATTAGTGAGAACGTTACGCTCTCCTAAATTTAGTTGTCTAGTTTCTTCTATCTTGTTATTTTAAAGCATATTAGTAAGAATATTATCTTTTTTAATTTTTATATTATCAAAAACATTATATTCCAATTTTTAAGAAAATTCCTACAATCCCTAAGTTTTAAAACAAAAATTTTAGCAGAATTATCCTTATTTCTAATATTATAATAACTCAAAGAAATCCACTTATTTGTAATTAAATTCAAAAAATTGGATTCTAAAACCCATATTTTTTCAAATCTAAAAGATCTATTAATAACCCTACGATGTTCACATGTGAGAATAATAGGACAATGATCGGAATAAGTGTATGGCAAACCAGAAACTCTACAAATAGGGATTTATGCTCTATTTAATCACTAACAAAAAACCTATCAAGAAGAGCCATAGATGAGGACTCCCTAGTATTACTCCGAGTAAAATCTTTATTAGAAAGAGGTATCTCAATCAAATTGGAATTAATAATAAATTGGTCAAATTCATCCACAGCAGAGAAATCACCCTCCTGTGGTCAACGTTCTCCTATAAAATGCATAACATTAAAATCACCCCCCAAAATCCAAGAACCCGGAGCATAAGATCTAACTCTAGGCATTCGTTCCATAAAATCCAACGACTTATTTTGAGTTAGGCCCACAAACATTAGAAATATTTAAAAAAGAATTATTAGTAAGATTAATGAGAATAATGTGCACAGAATGCTGCTTTGAAATACATTTGAGCAGCTTAAAATAGTTATCCTGCCACCCAATCAGAAAACCACAGAAGCGCCCATAGAGGGTAAAAAAATCCCACTTTCTAAAATGATACCCACCAAATCTTCTGTTGAAACGAATATTGGGACATTCAATTTTAGTTTCCTGAAAGAGAGTAATGTCAATAGAATAGTCTTTAAAAAAAGCTCTAACCTTGTCACACTTATTTAAATCATGCAAACCATTAATGTTCCAACTAATGATCCTCATATACCAACAGATCTATCCCTATCAAATTCACTACTTCTAATATACTCACAATCTACCTTAACAACAGAATAAATGAAAGAAGTATCGGTGGCCAATTGGCTAAACTCAGAAGCAGACAATCTACCTAAAGCATATGAAGAAAATGTACTACCCAAATCAGAATGCATACCTGAGCCTGAATTCGTAGCACTACAATTGGCACTCGAATCAGGTAATTCACCCGTAGACTGAGACTGACAACAATGGTTCCTGGAACTACGGCGAACTGAACCACTAATAGCCATAGATTTCGTATGCCTACCCCTCTTTGAAGAAGAAGGACAAGAAGTATAGCTACTGCTAAACCAAATATTACTTACATTATCTAAATGACAAGAGCTCCCCTTCAAATAATAATTCAAATTACTGCTTTCTTTATTAAAATCCATAGATTCAACAGTATCACCCCGAAACAAAATAAACATCATCAATCACGTGTTTGTTTAGCTTATCATTGCTAGCAGTTTGTTCCACCATAACTATTTTATCTGGACAAATCACCCTGTTCGATCCAATAGTAAAATCATTCACCAAACATTTAGAAACATTCAGAAACCTCTTCCACTCTATTATCGATTGCAATAAAATGCAACCCAAGCTTGTCATTAGCATCATCAACTGCATACTCTACCCAATCACCAAACTTTTCATGAACAGTATCTCCAGAATGCTCATTGAATATCACAGACAAAGGAACTTCAAACTTCTCTGTTAAAATACCATCAAATTTAGAGCTATTACTAGAAAACCGAACTAGACTCAGAGATTGCTTATCATTATGCATATCAGATGTTCTTTTCACCATCACATTTGGAAGACTCGTAGATTAGTTATCAACAACATCATCTAAATATATAAGTAGGAATAAATTTATTTTATGCTATATGATGATTGTTTGGATGTTATGCTGTATTATTACTAGTTGAATATATTCCTACCTATTAGAGAAGATGAGACCCTATAAGTTCCCATTTATGAGCGGATGACCCTTTGTACGCGCGTCTACCTCGAAGCAGACATTGTACATATTTTTCTCATATGTGCATTTGTTGTAGTTTATAGATTGGAGGGATCCAACTGGATTCCCCACCATTGTTGATTTTTATTTACACATATTATTATATATGTTGTACCATGTGAGTTTGATGTGATGGATGCCATGTTTGCTATTATTGATGTTAATCCCCTTATTTAGTACTTTTGCAGCATTGGGCTATATTTTTGGAAATTTAAAATATTAAAATGATGATTTCAATTTAAAAAGGATTTCAAAGTGATTTTGAAAATATATATGTTTTAATAATTTTTGAATTGTTAAAGAAATAGAATTCCTTTAAATAAATAAAAAGTTATAATTTTTGTGTTATAAAATTTATGGTTTTGTAAAATATACTTAAATATGATTTTTTAAATATTGAGTTAAATATTTTGTAAAATAAGTTAAATTGAGAATTTTGAACTTATTATGAATGGTTTATATATGAGATCTATAAAAATTGATATTTTATAAATAAAAGTGATTCAATGACTCATTTTTTCAGTCGTCTGAATTTAGAATATTTAATTAAACTTAAATATTGAAAAGTAAATTTTGTAAGTTAAATAACTTATATTTCAAATATAATGATTTATTTAATAATTAAATTGTTCATTTTAATATTCGAAATTGTAGAAACGGTTAAGTATTGAATTTGATTTGAATGAAAATGATTTATAAAGTTGATTTAAATTCATATTTGAATTAGAATAAAGATAATAAACTTTTAAAACTGAATTAAAAGTGAATAAACATAATTGGATATTTTATAATTTAATTAGACGAGTAAAAATAGCCATTCGAAACATTGTCTTAGAATTGGACGAAACCAATTTCTTTGGATCCGTTGTCTTAGAATTGGACGAAACCAATTTCTTTGGATCCGTAATGTTATATTATTATAGGATTCCAGATTTCATGTCGATCGGACTTATCGTTTGACTGTGTGAAGCTCAAAAGCTCAGAAATTAATTAAACGAAAATAACGCGATTTGAAAACCTATCTTCTGTATATGATGGAATTGGCCTTCGATACTTATTCCATTGTATTCGAAATAGGGGTAGAACATTAAGAACGCTAGGCGGCACTATTCTTTAGGAGTTTTGAAATTTTTCGGGTGAATAGTGATTTCTATTGCCGATATATAGATGACCAAAATTCACACAACTCTAAACCAAATAGAGCAGCCACCACTTAGTGTTCAATGGACAGAATTTCTGTAATGACAAAGAATTTTGGTTATCTGGAATTAGAATATTTAATTATTTTAAATATTTGAAAATTAATTTTATAGATTTAATAACTTGAATTTCAAAAATAGGGATTTATAGATAATTTAATTGTTAAATTTAATAATTGAAATTGGTTAACTAATGGGATATTAAGTTTTATGTTAGATAAAAATTATTCCAAAGCTTATTTAATTTCTGTTGATAAGAATAAAGATAATGAAACATTTAAATTGGTTTTAAAAGTGATTTAACTAACTTTGAAATTTACTCGTTTTAATTAATGAGTAAAAGTAGCCTTCCGGGGCATAGTCTCAAAATTCGACGAAACCAGTTCCATTGGATCCGTAATAGTGTATTATTATCAGATTTCAAATTCGTAATGTTTAGAGTTACCATTTGGTCGTACAGGATACAAACGCGTTGAAATTAATATCGGGAATTTAATATTTTAATTGGGTTCAAAAAGCTATCTTCTACATACGTTAAAATTGTGGCTCGAAACATGTTCCATTGCATTCAAAATAGGAGTATAACAATAGGAACGCCAAGCGCCACGCCTCGATAGGAGTTCGAGATTTTAAATTACTTAAGTCGAGATATTTTGAAATTAAACAACATTAAAAAAGTTTGAAGTCAACCCTTCACATCAACCACCCTATCATTCATTTAGCCATGCCAACGTTCTCATCAGCCACCCTATACGCCGCCCTCTTCCTTCTCCCTCTTATTTAAACACACCTTAAAACAGAGAAAAAAAAGGAAGCCTTCAAAAATTTAATTCAAGCAAAATACTAAACTAAAATTACGAAATTAGTTTCAAAAATCATGTTTCCACCTGGGCTTTGATCTGGGTAGGTTGCGGCAGTGTCTTTCTAAGCCTTGGTCGGTGACAGTCAAGCTACGGTTGGGTTTAATGGCGAATTCGTGCATCAATTGTCAATTTGAGCTTGGATTTGTGTTCAGGGTTGCAAAGGGCATCTAGTCGTAGTTTTTGGTAAGGTGCTACTGCTTGGTGGCGATCGCATCGCGATAGGGGTGGCACAGTTAGCTGTTAGGTTGTGAATTGCTTTGGTGATATAGTAGCTCGTGGTTTTTGGTATGGTCGAGATGAGGAGGAGGAGAGCAATGTGTGGGTGAGCTTGGTTGCGGCGTTGGTAGCTTGGAAACGCGTGCATGTGCACGCTGTGCACAAAGCAAGGTTTTAGGTAGTGTTGCAAAAAGAAAAAGGAGGAAGAAGAAGGTAGTGGGCCAGGTTGCTTTGTGGGCTAGGCTAAGTGGGTGGGTGATTTAATTTAAATAGTAATTGAGTATATTAATTATCTTAATTAAATCAAATGTTTATAATTCCATAACTTCTACATACGAGATCAGAATTGAAAGCAATAAGTGGTGTTGGGCTCATAATGTCGAGATCTATGCTATGGAATTAGATTGAAGCGGTTTGGAGCTTCCAATTTTTTTAGCTAAATTTGAATGCAGATGCGACAACAAAAATAAATGTGAGTAAATCTCACTCTTTTTTTACTATTGGATTTAATTTATAATAATTAGATTTAATAATTGGATGCTTTGTTGAATTGATATATTATTATCGATTAGATGTTATATTATATATAGTAGTATATAATATTAGTAGTTGGGTATATTCCAATCGATTGGAGCGGATGAGACACTATGTGCCCTACATAATAGAGGATGATCCTATATTATCGCGATATTACGCCTTGAAGCGGGATTGGTATTTTATGTTATATAACGTCTGTAGATGCAGAGAAACAAGTTAGACGAATCCAACTAGATTCCTCAAATTACTGATTGTTTTTCATATATAGCGATATATAATGTGATTGAAAAATCTGTTATGGATTATTGTGTAATTCGATTTATTGGATGCTATAGCAACATTTGCCTTAATTTTGGTAATTTAAATACCATAAATATTATTTTAGAATTTAAAGGAATTAAAAGGATATTTTAGATATAAAAATATTTATGTCGAAATTTGGATTATTTTAAAGGAAATTGATTTGGATAAAACAGTGACTTGATTTTGGATTTGTATTCAACTATTTGTAAAATATTTTAATTGGTGATTTGAAAATAATTTATATGAAGGATTTTTAACAATCGATGTTTAAGTGATATTTTTGGATTTATGGAAAAGAAGTTGAAATCAATATTAAAAATAGATTTGAAAAATAAATGGAATTTATTAAGGAATGGATTCATAAAATGAAATTTTGTAAATGAGATTAGTTTCATAAACAAGTGAAACTCAAAGGAGTTTGTAAATTAATAAACTATGTTTATAAATAAGGGAAAATGATATCAGTTGATAAATTGAGAATATAAATTCACAGTTGAATTTATATCGAGATATGGAAATCGGCTTTGGGAAAAATAGTGGATTCTATTTTTGAAATGTGAGAGTGGTTATGAAATCGGAATGAAATCGATGTATTATGAATCGAGAGGGATTTATAATTGAAATTGGATATTGGAATTTTAAAAATATTCTTTATCAAGAGGTTAAGTTTTGTTTTAAAAGGAAAAATTTATTTATTAAACTGTGTAAATTGTAGGCTGCTTTAGGATTGAAATACTTCGAAAAGTGGATTTTCTCAAATATCTAATTTTAATGGAAATAAATTCCAATTTCTAAAATTAGCTTTGCAAATTGATTAGTTTTGTTTAAAAAGAAGTGGAAATGAGTTATCGATGTTTATTTAAAGTGTTTTATATTTTAAATAATTACTTAAACATGTTTTAAAAATAAATTATTATTCTTTGAAAAAATACTTATTATATATATAGAGTTTTGAAATGGTTGTAATTTATTTACAAATCCTCTCGAGGTCGGTAAACCAGGTTTATTTAACGGATACGATTTTTATAAGAGAAATCTTGTAATGGAAATTCTGGAAACATAAGGAAACTTCCGAAATGTTAAAATACGAGAACTTCGGAAATGATTTAGAATTCATAAAAGATGTTAGAAATGGGTAGTTGGATTTATAGAAAAGTGTAATCTATTTTGAAAATTTTAAAGGAAATTAATTAATGATTTTCGAAAACTTGTAGAATTTGTTATAAATGAGTTAAGGAAATTACGAATAAATTGTAAGGGGTTTAGAGAAATAGGAAACAAATGTAATCTTTCCTAATATTGGAAATAAAATGATTTTAGGGAATATACTTATAAACATTTCCTAAGTATTGGACTAGAAGGATTTGAAATATTTTAACTATGAGATTATTATTATAGAAATATTTTCAAAGTGTTGAGTTATAAATTGAAATGGAGAAAAATATTTCTATGTATTTACATGATTCGAAAATATCATGTTATGGATATAAGTATTCGAAATTGTTTTCAGTTATTGAATATACTGAAAGAGATTTGAATATATATCTTTGTAAAGATAGTTTGAAATGAATGTTTTAAAAGATTTATAAAATCGGGCCTAGTGACTGCTTATGTGTGAAATTTGATAGTTAAATAATGGATTATCAAATCTGGCTAAATTCATTAATCGTTTCGAAGGCACGGGTGGGTAGGTTCGATCAAGGTCCGTTAGTCGTTGGCTTGAAGGTAGTGTTAGCATTCCAAGTATGAATGCTATTCTAAAGGTAAAACGTAGCCTTAAGCCTCATCAATCGGGAATGACAAACATGGGAGATGCAGCAGGGCTAAGTGAGTCGCACCTAAGTAGGGTATGTTATCACTTTTCTGGATACCCTTTGTGACAGCCCGCAAATCCGTACCCCTTGAATCAACAATATACTACCCTAATTGACTCAAGTGGAACAGAAATACGAACCATTAAGGTTAAAGAAAAAGAGATAGAAGAAGAAGAAACTAAACAATATCAGAATCTCACAGTCGCAGCGGAATAAAATATAATAGTAACTATAGAACTTTACACAAAATGAAATCTATATCTGTTTATACAACATACCATCAGAGTACCTCATACATCAATCAACACATAACAGACATACCATACAATCATAGCATAGCAGCGGATATATATATAGATAGAATAGTACGTCTCGAACTCCAGCTCCTCTCCTGCTCCATAGCAACCTATCCTGAACAAATAATACTCGGTCTGACCCGAGCATTATAATGAAATAACACCCGAGTCAGTCTGGCATACCAGCTGATAATAATGCATCCAAATTGATTATTAAAGTTTCAAAAATCCTTTTGAAAACAAAAGCATCTCGTAAGACCACGCCACAAATAAACATGTCGGGTTTTTACCTTACGATAGCTAAAACACTTTTTATAGAAATCCTCTGATATTATAATAGGGTCTATTTACAAATACTTATAAAATAGCCGAAATTGTTACATCTATTAAATTCCAGCTACTAGCCACCGAAGTGGGTAATACAAACAAAACTCGTAAAAGGCTCGTAGGGAAAATGGATTTCCAACAATGACTAGGCACTGGGGTACCACCTGTCACAGTACGTGGTCTAGATCACAGTACCGAGGACTACTCCCTTCGTCCCCTGCAACACAAGACCGGAATCACCTATGGGCAATTCCGAATAAGATCACCCCGCGGTTGGGATCAGCAACCGCACCACTAAGCCGAAATAAAAAGGAACCTCTAGACAGGGATGACCTTACTCTCCAGTGGGGGCTACCCACGAAGCCTTGCTGCATATCCCCTGATTTTCAGTCATTCCCGGTTGATGAGGCTTGAGGCTAAACGATACCTTTATAGCACATATCCCTTAGAATGCCCATCGTCCGCTGACGATGTCACGAAGCATTCGTCCATACAAGTCCGTCCCGGGTTCGAACGGAACCGAAGGCACTATTCCTACTACATCCATTTTGGAAATATCCTCAGAATTAGTAGCGACTAGCCCTTGCACTTCACTGCTCCATCTTCGACTCCTAAGACGTTTTATCGCACGAAAACGTACAAACCGGATCGAAGTGGTTTTCGAGAAATAAATCTCAATCCCGGTCTCTTCGAAACGATCATCGCATTGTCCAATATTGATAGTCGGTGATTTAACTATCAATTAATATTCATAAACATCCATAGCATCCATCACACAATAAATAATTCCCAAATTATTTATTTACCTCAAATATCTTTAAAAGATATATTACCAAATTTCCAAATCTCATTTGAAAACATTTCTCAAAATTCCTCCTTTACAAGGTAAATCATTTACCATATATTCTCATTGGAAATATCCAAGTTCAAAACAATTTAGATTTATAATAATTAAAACATTTATTTCTAAAATATACTTAAAACAGGTAAATTTACTACTAATTATATACTCAAGATATAATTTCCAAATATATAAAGCAAAACTATTATATAAGATATAACTTGATTTAAAATAAGGTTTTAGTTATACTATAATTAAAAAAAATAGAGTTGTAAAAGAATTTATACTTATACCAATATATCTTGAGTCAAAACTAGCTCTTTAAAACAAATCCAATTGTTAAAATAATTATCAAGGCATTTATAAAATTTACTATTGCTAATTTATAAATAATTACTTTTAAAACAAAACAAAAAAAAAAAAAAAAAAAAAAATTTCAAACATTCTTTAAAACTAGTTTAAGATTTTAAAACTTCCTTTGTATAAAATCAATTTAAAACTCGAACTTGGATTTTCCCAAGGAAATCTCGTTTCTACTAAATCATCACAGAAATCCTTCTCACGATTTCTGTCCAATTATTTCAATTTAGTTTTATATTTTAATAACATAAATTATTTTCCCAAATTTTCAACTAATAACATTTATCTTTGATTACCATTCCGAATTTTACATCTTTCAATTTCCATTTTTAAATAGATTTTAGATTTTAATCTTTTTAAATCCATTATTTAACAATACCTTTTATTTCTCTAAAATTCAATTTTATCCATTTACAATTAATTATGGATTTATAATTTATTTAGAAATATTCCAATACTATTTCATTCAGTTTTCCCATCCAACAGATTATAATTTTTTATATTCTTTCAAATTTCATATTTATTAATTTTCTTAGTTTCTCTTGAAACCCAATTAAATTCCTTTAAAATTTAAACTCCAAATTCTTTTAAAATTAACATTCTGAGTTTTATAGTTAATATCACAATATCACAATGCAATTCAATTCCAAATTTATCAATCACAATATATAACAGGCATCATTACCAATTATAAAAATAATACTACATTGTGAGGAATCCAGTTGGATCCCTCCAACCTGTTTTCCCTGCATCCACAAATATTAGCATATCACATATATAATATCAATTCAATTTGATAATAATTAACATATTCAGCTAAACATCCAAACAAACAATCAATACTAGCTGTCTACTTTACTAGCATCCAGATGTGAGTGAGAATAACTCACCTTGAGTTTTGGCGAGCGTTCGAAATTCAAATTAAATCGAACAACGTTCGATTTAACCTAAATTTCTACTTGCCCGGAATGGCTCCGGATTTGTACCATCGCGTAGTTCGCGCTCCTGCGATTCCTGCGTATCCAATTTCGTCCGAATCTGAGTACGTATGAGACATATATGAATTTTATAAGTTTCCGATTTTAATTTAAACAAATTTCTTTTTTTTTTTTTTTTAGTACCAAACAAACGTTACTGTACCCAGAAGCAAAACGAGACCGCAAGGGTCATCTTCCTCACGCGAATAAACAGCAACAACAAACCCAACATCACTTAGCTAGGGTTAAAATTTTCGATCACCACGGTCAACTTGAGGTAGATCGAGCACCACCCCTACGTAGCCCCCAACCTCCTCCCTACTCGGCCCAGGTCCGGTGGAACACGGCACCGCCACCTCACCACAAAATGCGTGCGAACGGCCCACTTTCGGTCACGATTCTGGCCAACATACACCGCTATACACGATCTCACCCGTAGGATATGTAGATCCCTTCATAATCTACAACTTTCATTTAGAAAGTTTTTGATTTTAAAGCTTGGATTGAGAGTTTTCTGGAGGGGAAACGAAATGAATATCGGCCATTGAAGAATGAAGGCCGGCGGCTCCTTGATAGCTAGGGTTTAGTGAATTAGAATTGTTAATATATATATTATTTAATAATATTTTAATCAACAAATATCTCAATTCAACCACATATGCAAACGATCTCCAATTCTCACGTTCCGACAGGCTATCCTGGGGTTTTTCAACGTTCCGGACACAATGGAACAGGTTTCGTAAGCTAATTCAATCGTATGCACGAGTTACGAAATTAAACGTTCAATTTGAAATTAAATCGATTAAAACGATTTCGATGCGTTTCGAGCTGCCGGGGTCAAACGACAACTCCGATTGCTACGAAAATTGAAACCCGATAATAACTAACTATTACGGATCCAATGAAACTGGTTTCGTCGAATTCCGAGACTGTGCCCCGGAAGGCTATTTTAACTCGTCTATTTAATTAAGCGATTCTCGAGATTATCGAAATCACTCCAAAACTCCACTTTTAAAATTTTATTAACTTAACAATAATTCATATAACATTTATAAACACATTAAAAATCATTTCGGCTCATTCCGAACCAAAATTTAATTATTTGCATTTTAATAATATTAAATCCCATTATTAAATTAATATAAATTCCCAAATATTAATTTATCAACTTTAAAATTCTTCCAAAAATTCCATAATATCAATTATGTCCAATTGAACTTAAAAACACATTTAAACATCATTTTTATAACAAATTCACATCTAATCCCCATATTCTCTCAGTCCAATACTTAATCATTATTATTCAATTTCTAATTTAATTTCCCGTATTTGAAATTTTGACTAATTTTATTAACTTAACCAAAGTCATCTATCTCTAAATTCAAATTATAATTCACACTCAACATTTAAAATGAATTAAATGTTCAATTTGAATAGCCTAAAAATACGGGATGTTACATTCCTCCCCCCTTATAAAAATTTCGTCCCCGAAATTTGCATAAGGTAGAACATACTCTCAAACCCATTTACTTACCCCATTTGCTTAGTTAAAAGTATATATACACTTCACAAAATCCTTTTTGCTCAATTCCCAACCCTATCTGCTTTACTTATCTCTAAAGCTTAAATTTTTAACTTATAACTTCATAAGTTACTTAACCTTTCCCAAAACCCAAAAAAAAAATTTTCTAACTTTCAAAATTTTACGGAAAATTTTGGCAGAGTCTCCCCTGTACGGAGGAGCTTCTGCGATATCGCAGGATACACAAATATATATACATCGGCCCACACGGCCGGAAACCAAAATATATCATAATATATATATCATTTTCCAATTTTATTAGCGTAGGCGTACCTTTTAGCAAATTTTAATAGCAAGTAGCTAATATATAATGCATATACGCGCTTCAAACCCTCTCGAACGCCTCGCATTCCTGCACTTACTCAACATACTCATTAATTACAAGATATGTGCATTTTAATCAACATTTTCCAATATAAATGCAATCCAACATATCTATGGCATAATCCAAACCAAGCAAATTTCAAAATTTACTAATATTAACCATCCTTTACCAACAATTCAAGATTTTAAATCATCTTTCCAATTATCTATTCAAGTCCAACATTATTTACTTTCACTTGAATGATTTATACTCAAATCAACCATATACAATTCATATTTATCTCAATAGGATTAACATATGCTTCACTAATAGCAATCTATTTCAATACAATTCCTAATTGATTTACAAACCACTATTATCTTCAGGGTAAAAGCATCTTCATTCTTATGCAAAATTACTTAATAACATTTCAATGCATTCCAATTAATTCAAAACCAAGTTCAGTGTTGAATACACTAAGACAACTCATTCATATTCACTTCAATATTATGAATATGTGCTTTAATTCATTTATATGCAACATTATTTAAATTTGATTCACAATCAAATTCTTATTTCCAATTTGAAGCACTCACATTCCTTTTATTAAAATTTCGCACATTTTAGTTTCCTCCAACTAACCTCATTTTACTTCACTTGAATGATTTACATTCAAGCTTTCTATACACCATTCATATTTCTTATAACCAATTTATTTCTATTTCAAAATAATTAACATATGCCTTGTTCACACTTTTTTTTTTTTTTTTTTTTTTTAACTTACCCTTCCAATTTGATTTGTAATCAAATTTTATTTTAACTTACATTCCCAAATTTGATTTTAAATCAAATTTTATTTAAACTTGAAACATTTGCAATTCTTTCATGATTTATTTCCATATATATGCAAACATTGCTTATTAAAATGTTAATTCATCCCAATTGATTCCAACTCAATTCCATTTGCAACTTGAAACCAATTTACTTGCATTCATTTACCAACTCTTTGAATTGGATCCTAATCCATATCAATTTATTCAAACATCAATTCAATTGCATAATATCTCAATTCTTTCTTGCATACCAAATTTAGTTTCATTTTAATTTGACTTCACTTAATCAAATTCTAATTTATCCAAAACCAATTTAGTTGTTTAAACAACTTAATTCTAAATACATTCAAATATTCCAGTCATTCAAGCAAAACAATTGCCACTTAAGCTTATAACCATTTAAAATTAATTCCAACTTGGATTTATATTAGTTTCATTAACCAATCCAAGTTTATATTAATATCTCTCCCTCCTGGATTATTTACAACCCATACATCCTTAATTTATCACAATAACTTATTAATATCATTTCTTGCAATTATTATCTAACAAATTTCATTCAACATTACTTAATAAGGCTCATTCTCAACCATTTTGTTTTTCTTTCAATTTGCTTAAGTTCTTTAACAATATTCTCATTATTTCCTTATAAATCAAATTTTATTTCTTTTGATTCTCATTCAAATCAAATTTCCATTCATATACAAATTTAATGCTCTTTGTTTAGTTATCCAATTCATATTAAACTTATTTTATTTACAAAGAGGCCATTTAAATTATTTTACTCATTTGAATTTTATTTACAATCCAAATCATCATAAATATATTCAAATTCCATTATTCATTCACACCTCCAATATTCATTTCCATAATTGAATCCCAATTCAAACTGGATTTTATTTACCTTCAAATTTTGACTGATTATCAAATTCTATCCATTACAATACAAATTTCATTAATTTGTAATTTAATTCAGTCAATAACATAATCCATATTAGTTTTCAATCCACTTTCTTAATTTACTCTGAATTCATTCATAATTTCACCATTTTCCAAATATTTCATTTGGCACATTTAAATTTTCTACCTTTCCTTTTTACTCCTATAAATAGAATCTAAATTTCTTTCAATATTATTTATTACTCAACTGAAATTCAATTTCAATTTCATTACCAAAACAAGTTTTATTCTCCCCATACATAAGTTCAAGACTTATTTGCCAACATAGGAATATCCACATTTAGGTTCTCACTTTACATTTCATTTATGGACAAATTTTGAATTTTCCACACCATTCCACTCTTCCATTAAATAAATTTGCAACTTTACTTCCATTCAAGAGTTTAAAGTGCTTACTTAAGTCCATTCTCATTTTATAATCTCCAATTTAAATTACTTACTAACTTAAGAATGTGAATTCCTTAATGCAATTATAAGCAATTTACATTTCACCTTTATATCCAATTCATTTAGATTGAATTCAATTTCAAATTCCCAAATTTAATTCTCCATATACAAGTTCAAACTTGTTTACTAACTGAAGTTCATTCACTTCTCTATATCCCACTTTACCTTATCTCAATTCACATTTCATTTGAGATTAGATTTTTAAATTCACCATTTCATTTCATTATTTCTCATTGTGATTATAATTTCCATTTTTATTTTATAAGTTCACTAACTTATTTATTTTAAAGCTTATATTGCTCATTTTACTCCACCATCATTTTATAATCACAATTCTAAATTCCATATGTATATATATACATCTGAATTCTTCAGGATACAAATTCCCTTAATTTATTTCTTTGCAAACTTCAAATCCACAACCTCAAACTATAAGTATAATACTTAATAGCTTATGGGTACAATCTATTACACAACAACCCAAATTTTCAAATCAACTTACTTTTGATTTAAACCCAAATCCATTTAATTCTGGGTCCAATATATTTAACTTGTCCATGTTAAATTTAAATTTCCATTCACTTCAATACCCTTCATTTACTTCAATATATTTTATTCACTTTCAATTTCTCAAATTAAATTTTAATTCCAAGATTTAAGATTTTCATTTCTTCCTTCTTATTAGCATTAGCTTCACTTAACAAATTCAATAGTTGATTCATTTCAACCTTACTCATTATTTAATTAGAACTTTCCCAGAATTCAATTTACCCGGTTTTATCTCAAAACCATTTTGAAATATATCAAATATATATACCCATTTGGTATATCAAATCAAATTTCCATGTTTTCCAAACCAATTTGTTTGTACCCAAAACAATTTGTTCATATCCCAAACAAATTTCCATTTTTGAAATATCCAAAACAACTGTTATCCCCAACAAATCTAAACAATACCATAACCAATTACTAGGGAAGCAATCCATCACTTTAGAAACTCGAAAATGAATTCTAATGATGTGGCCAGCATCATCAGGATTATTTTCCAGCGACTGCAGTGAGTTCAATGCTTCTTAACTTCCCAAATTCATTTCAAACAGTTTCCATTCAAAAATATTTCCCAAAACAACATTCCATTATTGTCTTCAAACACATTGAAAAACATTTCAAAACTTCCCAGGATTTTAAATTTCCAAACCTTTATTTTCAATACATTTAAAAATCCCTTTCCAAAACTTCCGGGTTAAAATTCTGGTTTAAATTCAAATTTTAATTTCACTTTCTCTTATTACAACTTATTTAACTAATTCTATTTGGTTATAACCATTTCAATTTTATAATCTTATTCACTTATCATTTCAAATTTGGTCAAATTCAAGATTCTTATTTGATTTTCAATATTTGGCAACCAAACAGTCAAATATATATAATTTCCAAAAAATTATTCTCTTTATATCAAAATATAATTTTGGATAAAATTATTTCATTTATCCATTTTAAAAACAATACTATGTCGGTTTATCTTGTTTAAGAGTTTAGAAACCCCTATCGATACGGTTGTACTTCCCGCACCGACCAGAATTCATAAACACTCAACCGATAAGTCAACACAGTATAAAAACAATTTTATAAACACTAACAAGTACGCTCTCATATCTATTAATATGCTCAACTCATTATAGAGTCCTATTGACTCTATTTGATGAGTAATCACCCCACCAAAGCCTAGGTTGTCGCCAACCTAAGCTCTGATACCAAGTGTGACAGCCCGCAAATCCGTACCCCTTGAATCAACAATATACTACCCTAATTGACTCAAGTGGAACAGAAATACGAACCATTAAGGTTAAAGAAAAAGAGATAGAAGAAGAAGAAACTAAACAATATCAGAATCTCACAGTCGCAGCGGAATAAAATATAATAGTAACTATAGAACTTTACACAAAATGAAATCTATATCTGTTTATACAACATACCATCAGAGTACCTCATACATCAATCAACACATAACAGACATACCATACAATCATAGCATAGCAGCGGATATATATATAGATAGAATAGTACGTCTCGAACTCCAGCTCCTCTCCTGCTCCATAGCAACCTATCCTGAACAAATAATACTCGGTCTGACCCGAGCATTATAATGAAATAACACCCGAGTCAGTCTGGCATACCAGCTGATAATAATGCATCCAAATTGATTATTAAAGTTTCAAAAATCCTTTTGAAAACAAAAGCATCTCGTAAGACCACGCCACAAATAAACATGTCGGGTTTTTACCTTACGATAGCTAAAACACTTTTTATAGAAATCCTCTGATATTATAATAGGGTCTATTTACAAATACTTATAAAATAGCCGAAATTGTTACATCTATTAAATTCCAGCTACTAGCCACCGAAGTGGGTAATACAAACAAAACTCGTAAAAGGCTCGTAGGGAAAATGGATTTCCAACAATGACTAGGCACTGGGGTACCACCTGTCACAGTACGTGGTCTAGATCACAGTACCGAGGACTACTCCCTTCGTCCCCTGCAACACAAGACCGGAATCACCTATGGGCAATTCCGAATAAGATCACCCCGCGGTTGGGATCAGCAACCGCACCACTAAGCCGAAATAAAAAGGAACCTCTAGACAGGGATGACCTTACTCTCCAGTGGGGGCTACCCACGAAGCCTTGCTGCATATCCCCTGATTTTCAGTCATTCCCGGTTGATGAGGCTTGAGGCTAAACGATACCTTTATAGCACATATCCCTTAGAATGCCCATCGTCCGCTGACGATGTCACGAAGCATTCGTCCATACAAGTCCGTCCCGGGTTCGAACGGAACCGAAGGCACTATTCCTACTACATCCATTTTGGAAATATCCTCATAATTAGTAGCGACTAGCCCTTGCACTTCACTGCTCCATCTTCGACTCCTAACACGTTTTATCGCACGAAAACGTACAAACCGGATCGAAGTGGTTTTCAAGAAATAAATCTCAATCCCGGTCTCTTCGAAACGATCATCGCATTGTCCAATATTGATAGTCGGTGATTTAACTATCAATTAATATTCATAAACATCCATAGCATCCATCACACAATAAATAATTCCCAAATTATTTATTTACCTCAAATATCTTTAAAAGATATATTACCAAATTTCCAAATCTCATTTGAAAACATTTCTCAAAATTCCTCCTTTACAAGGTAAATCATTTACCATATATTCTCATTGGAAATATCCAAGTTCAAAACAATTTAGATTTATAATAATTAAAACATTTATTTCTAAAATATACTTAAAACAGGTAAATTTACTACTAATTATATACTCAAGATATAATTTCCAAATATATAAAGCAAAACTATTATATAAGATATAACTTGATTTAAAATAAGGTTTTAGTTATACTATAATTAAAAAAAATAGAGTTGTAAAAGAATTTATACTTATACCAATATATCTTGAGTCAAAACTAGCTCTTTAAAACAAATCCAATTGTTAAAATAATTATCAAGGCATTTATAAAATTTACTATTGCTAATTTATAAATAATTACTTTTAAAACAAAACAAAAAAAAAAAAAAAAAAAAATTTCAAACATTCTTTAAAACTAGTTTAAGATTTTAAAACTTCCTTTGTATAAAATCAATTTAAAACTCGAACTTGGATTTTCCCAAGGAAATCTCGTTTCTACTAAATCATCACAGAAATCCTTCTCACGATTTCTGTCCAATTATTTCAATTTAGTTTTATATTTTAATAACATAAATTATTTTCCCAAATTTTCAACTAATAACATTTATCTTTGATTACCATTCCGAATTTTACATCTTTCAATTTCCATTTTTAAATAGATTTTAGATTTTAATCTTTTTAAATCCATTATTTAACAATACCTTTTATTTCTCTAAAATTCAATTTTATCCATTTACAATTAATTATGGATTTATAATTTATTTAGAAATATTCCAATACTATTTCATTCAGTTTTCCCATCCAACAGATTATAATTTTTTATATTCTTTCAAATTTCATATTTATTAATTTTCTTAGTTTCTCTTGAAACCCAATTAAATTCCTTTAAAATTTAAACTCCAAATTCTTTTAAAATTAACATTCTGAGTTTTATAGTTAATATCACAATATCACAATGCAATTCAATTCCAAATTTATCAATCACAATATATAACAGGCATCATTACCAATTATAAAAACAATACTACATTGTGAGGAATCCAGTTGGATCCCTCCAACCTGTTTTCCCTGCATCCACAAATATTAGCATATCACATATATAATATCAATTCAATTTGATAATAATTAACATATTCAGCTAAACATCCAAACAAACAATCAATACTAGCTGTCTACTTTACTAGCATCCAGATGTGAGTGAGAATAACTCACCTTGAGTTTTGGCGAGCGTTCGAAATTCAAATTAAATCGAACAACGTTCGATTTAACCTAAATTTCTACTTGCCCGGAATGGCTCCGGATTTGTACCATCGCGTAGTTCGCGCTCCTGCGATTCCGGCGTATCCAATTTCGTCCGAATCTGAGTACGTATGAGACATATATGAATTTTATAAGTTTTCGATTTTAATTTAAACAAATTTCTTTTTTTTTTTTTTAGTACCAAACAAACGTTACTGTACCCAGAAGCAAAACGAGACCGCAAGGGTCATCTTCCTCACGCGAATAAACAGCAACAACAAACCCAACATCACTTAGCTAGGGTTAAAATTTTCGATCACCACGGTCAACTTGAGGTAGATCGAGCACCACCCCTACGTAGCCCCCAACCTCCTCCCTACTCGGCCCAGGTCCGGTGGAACACGGCACCGCCACCTCACCACAAAATGCGTGCGAACGGCCCACTTTCGGTCACGATTCTGGCCAACATACACCGCTATACACGATCTCACCCGTAGGATATGTAGATCCCTTCATAATCTACAACTTTCATTTAGAAAGTTTTTGATTTTAAAGCTTGGATTGAGAGTTTTCTGGAGGGGAAACGAAATGAATATCGGCCATTGAAGAATGAAGGCCGGCGGCTCCTTGATAGCTAGGGTTTAGTGAATTAGAATTGTTAATATATATATTATTTAATAATATTTTAATCAACAAATATCTCAATTCAACCACATATGCAAACGATCTCCAATTCTCACGTTCCGACAGGCTATCCTGGGGTTTTTCAACGTTCCGGACACAATGGAACAGGTTTCGTAAGCTAATTCAATCGTATGCACGAGTTACGAAATTAAACGTTCAATTTGAAATTAAATCGATTAAAACGATTTCGATGCGTTTCGAGCTGCCGGGGTCAAACGACAACTCCGATTGCTACGAAAATTGAAACCCGATAATAACTAACTATTACGGATCCAATGAAACTGGTTTCGTCGAATTTCGAGACTGTGCCCCGGAAGGCTATTTTAACTCGTCTATTTAATTAAGCGATTCTCGAGATTATCGAAATCACTCCAAAACTCCACTTTTAAAATTTTATTAACTTAACAATAATTCATATAACATTTATAAACACATTAAAAATCATTTCGGCTCATTCCGAACCAAAATTTAATTATTTGCATTTTAATAATATTAAATCCCATTATTAAATTAATATAAATTCCCAAATATTAATTTATCAACTTTAAAATTCTTCCAAAAATTCCATAATATCAATTATGTCCAATTGAACTTAAAAACACATTTAAACATCATTTTTATAACAAATTCACATCTAATCCCCATATTCTCTCAGTCCAATACTTAATTATTATTATTCAATTTCTAATTTAATTTCCCGTATTTGAAATTTCGACTAATTTTATTAACTTAACCAAAGTCATCTATCTCTAAATTCAAATTATAATTCACACTCAACATTTAAAATGAATTAAATGTTCAATTTGAATAGCCTAAAAATACGGGATGTTACACCCTTGGATATATTTTAATTATGGATATGGTTGTCCATGGAAAAGAGAGCGCATGATAGGGTGGGAAACTCCGGGGTGATAACATATTCGGTACTATCCAGCAAGGGGTGGGCCGTACCTGTGTTGGCAAGGATCGTTAGGTACGATCTCGGTGTATTTTTCTAGAGGTGTACTGTAGAAGACGGTACCCCAGTAGCCTCGTCATTGTATGGAATCTAATATCCACTGTGAGCCTGTATGGCTTTAGATATGCCCAACTATGCTGAAATGTGAGATGCAAGTATTTCAGCTATTTTATAGTTTATTTTCTGTAGACAATATCATATTATCAGATGATTTTGATATAAAATGTTTTGGTTATCGTAAGGTAAAAACCCTTCGTGTTTATATGTGACGTGATCCTACGAGATTCCTTTTCTTTCAAAGGATTTTGATAACAGTAATAAATAAAATTGAGCGTGTTTTCTCACACTGGTTTTCCGGACTGACTCGAGTGTTATTTTATTATAATGCTCGGGTCAGACCAAGTATTACAGTTTCAGGTTAGGTTTCTATGGAGCATAGGAGGCATGTTGGAGGACTTGCAGGCATACTATACATACTTGATTATGTTCCGATGCGTGTGTAGGCTGTAAATTCAGCACTTGTGAGGACTAGTTATTATAACTGTCTAGATTGATCTGTTGATTGTTGTCCTCTGATGATGGTATGTATAATAGCAGTTATAGTTCTTTGGTATAAAGATATGTTATCGTATATTATATAGTGTTCCGCTGCGATTGTGAGATTATTGTTGTTGTTTCTATTTCTTCTTCTTTCTTTCTTCTCACCCTCTCTCTTCTTTACCTTGTCCTTTGGTCATTCTGTACTTTTCAGGTCGGAAATGTATAGCTTATTGTCGGCTCAAAGGGTACGGATTTGCGAGTCATCACACTTGGTATCAGAGCTGAAGGATAACCGAGAACCTTGGCTTTGGTTGGGTAACTCATTAGAGATAGGGTCAGTAGCACCCTAGAATGAGTTTGAGTGTATTTATATGAGCGCGTATTTGTTAGTGATATAAAATTGTTTTATATTTTGCTGGTTGATTTGTTGAGTGGCTTACGGATTCTGGTCAATACGAGTAATTAATGTTATCGATAGGGATCTCTGAACACTTGACCATAACAATTCGACATGGTATTGTTTTGAAATTGGGTAAATGAAATAATTTTATCTCGATTATTTTTATATGCAAAGGAATACTTTTTCAAAAATTATTATAGTTGTATATGGTGTGCTTGGTTGTTAAGAAATGATAATGTTAAACTATTATCATTTGTTGTTGTTGTGATCAAATCAAAGTTGTCATTATGGTAAACAAGATTAACATTTAAGGAATGATTTTATATAACAAAATGGAGTTATAGAAATATGATTTATAGATTGAAGGAAATGAAATTCCTGAAGTATATTATATAAATATGGTTTGTAAAAACGATTTATAAAGAATTAAAAAGCTGAAAATTTGGAAATTTAAAATCCCGTTGGTTTTGAAAATGTTTTTCAAAGCTTTGGAAAATAATAACAACATTATTTGGAAAATGTTTTTGAATGGAAATATTTTAAAAAGGATTTTAAAGGAATAGGAAGCACTGAACTCATTTCGGTCGTTGGAAAATAATTTCGGTGATGACTACAGCATCATCAACGTTTATTTTCGAGTTTCCAAGAGAGGAATAGCTACCATTAGAGTTTTTGTAACGACCTGATATTTTCAACCATTCGCATCCACACGTGTCGAGCTGGAACTGCTAAAAATATCATATTTTTATTTTAAAATTTGGCAAAACTGAACATATACAGTAAATAAATCAATCACGGAATCACGGACATAGAGTAATCCAATAATACGCAGCGGAATAAATAAATAATGGTTCATGAAGCTACTATACAAACATAAGAGTTATAAATAAAATACAACGGAATATCTCAACTATAGCGAAGTCTCTAATACGAACCAATGACTTCTCTGAACCAATCAACTGGAAAAGCTGAAAGCTGAATCGATAGTTGGATCTCCAAACGAAGCTCCAAACTCGAAAGGTGAGTCTCGAATGCTGTATCACTCAGTCTGACCCGAGCGTAAAGCAAAACACAAAACACTCGAGTCGGGATTAACATTCTTATATCAATAAATCCAACTCAAGTGAAGTATCAACTGAAATACAAGTAACTCAAAGGATATTTAGGATAACCATCCTCTAAGGATCTGTGGAACTATCTACAAGGTAGAAATATACGCTATAACACCGTTGTCATTTCAAATTTATTTATACTTCAAAGCCAAAATATCATTTTATCTCAAATATACCTATTTTCCAAAATAGTATATATATTAAATAATTTATAAAGTAAAGTATTTGTAATTTCTCAAACTTCACAAATCGCTTCAAAATCAACTCGACTTCCCATTCAGATTTAATTCAATCTCAATTTATCAATTTCCATTCAATTCAGTTTATGACTCAAATCTTATTGATTTCAAATATAGATTTGAACCATAAAATAAACCTTTTAAGTTCCAATATATTTCAAAGTTGTAAATATTCAACTTTTTCAAACTAAATTTAACGATTTCATATAGATCTCGATTTAACTTCATTATTATATAGTCTTTATAATATTTACTTAATAAAATTCTATATTATTTAAATAATGTCAAATTACAGTTTACTATATATTTCCTTCAATTTCTTTAAATGTGAAATATTCATTAAATTACTTAAATCAAATCAAGTTAAAAGATCATGTCTTAAAATTTCAAGTTCGACATTTTCAAAATTATTATAATTTTACGGGACGAAATTATTAAAATTTTACGGGTCATTATACTCTCCCCCACTCAAAACTTTTTGTCCCCGAAAAGGAAGGAGGTAGGTGAATAGAACAACCCTAAATAAAAGTAGATTGAAAGTCAAGATTTAAACAATTAATTTAATCATATAGATTTTAATTGAAATATCTATTTTAAAACTTCATTTGCAAATCAGTTATCTTTTATCCTTTAATTCCTTTCAAAACCCATTTGTAAAATTTCTTTCTTCCCTTATAAATACCACTTATATGTTTAAATAACACATTTATAAATATATGAAAACTATTTGAAACAATTATTTACATCATTAGTTATATTTACAAAGAAGCTATTTGAAAACATTAAATCCATAATTCATGAAGTTATTAATTTATCTCAAGATACCTTTCAAATATTATCAATAAATTAATAATCATTTTCTTTAAATATGTTTTATTTTCTTAATAACTTCTGAAATATTAATAACACTAATAATTTGCTATTAAACCATGTAGTATATAAATAAACAATAATTTAAAAAAGGATATATTCAAAAAGGGAAAAGAAGGTAGATTCGGAAAATAGAATATGGGTGAATAAATAAGCTAAGCAGATAGGGTAGATTCAAAAGAATAGTATCGGGCATGAATAGTTAATTCAAATCATAAGAGTTTCAAATATTAATACAAAATTTCTTTGTTGGAAATACTTTTATATCAAAACCAAATTTTCCTTTCGAAAATACTTTTATAACTCGATGTTTCAACAAGTTTATTCTCGTTCTTGCAGACTCTGGCCATGCGTTGATCAGGCGCAAAGCTAGAATTCTTCAAGTACTTAGTAGACTTGTTTCAACACCCAATGAAAATATTGGAAAAACTTCAAAAACGATATGGAAAGTACAATCCAAATAAATCAACTAGATCGCAGGATACGTAACAATGGTTATGCCTAGATCCCCCAGCAAACATCCATATCCTTTAAGCAATCGCTGCCTTGCGAATTTCGCCATGATAACCAAACCTGTAGACCATAGGATACATAACAATGGTTACGCCTGGATCCCCCAGGAAACATCCATACCCTTTAAGCAATCTTTGCCTTGCGGATTTCGCCACCACAACAAACTGTAGACCGCAGGATACATAACAATGGTTACGTCTGGATCCTCCAGGAAACATCCATATCCTTTAAGAAATCTCTGCCTTGCGGATTACCCTACCTAAAACGACCACGGGTTACGCCACGGTAGGACACTCGAGTATCACATCCGGAAAACCAAAATAAGGGAGAATAATATCGATAGAATGAATCCACAATGTGGCCACAAAGCGGATATCAAGCAGAAGGCACTTTCCATATCTTTACTTCGAAAATATATATCATATAGTACCTTTCAAATCCATTTCAAATATCCTACGTATATAAAGTCTATTATATAAGATTTCATTTTCAAGTCAAATACTTTCCAAAATTAAGGGTATATCAAATCATACTTATATATATTTCGACTATATAAGATTACACCTTTCAAATTGAGTACCTTTCCAAATTTATAGTTTTCAAATCAACTTCATACTTATACAAATCAATTTTTATATAAGTTCGATAACTACCAAATCAAGTATTTAGTCAAACAAGGTCCTCAATTTCAATTTGTTTCAATATCTGTTCAGTTTCGAAATCATATATGCTTTTACCAAATTTCTTCCAATTTAAATATCTTCAGTTTCAAAGAGTCCTAGTTAATAGATTTAAAAAGTCATCCTCATTTCCAAATCAACTTAATTTATGTTCAACAAATTCATTTTCAAAATCATCATATAAATACCGGGTTTGAATTCCAATCTATTTTCGAAACCAATAATTTCAAAATCAATTATACCCAAAATGATTACCAGTTTAAAACACTCCTTTTTTATACCTTTAAACTATTTATTTCTATTCAAAAGATCAATTTACCTTTCAAACTATTTAAAACTAAATTTTACTCAAAACAATCCAAACTGAATTCCATATCAGTATAATTCAAAATAGTCTTATTCATTTACTTAACAAAACAGTTTCAACTCATTTACCTAATCGAATGATTTATATTTTTCTAGGATTACTTAGCTTTGAAATTAAACCTTGATTTGGAAGTGCTCGAACCTTTAAAAATAGTCGAAGAAACAAAATTTTCAAATCCAAGAGTTGGAAATCTATAACAAAAAAATAAACCAATTCCAATAGATAAGGTTATAGCAAAACAATCTGAAACTCGATGACTGAACACCGGCTTACTTTAAATCATTTCAAATATATATATACACATATATCTTTCAAATATCAAACCATACTTCAAAATCTGAATCAGAACTTATTTCACAAAATAGTGCTCGCATAGCAAAGCTACTAGAGTGGCCTCTCCCCCACTCTGAAACTCTAAAATCAATGTCGATGATGCATGCACTCATCACCGAAATTACTTTCCAGTGACACAAGTGAGTTTTGGACTTCTATTTTCTTGAAAACTTCTTTGAAATTTCTTTGAAATCATTGAAACTCGTTTGAGTCAATTGAAACACTTCTTATTCAGAAAAAACTTTCAAATCGTATTATTATATCGTATTGTTATATATTTTCAAAAATCTTAAAACCAATTTCAAAACACCAAAATTCAATCTCTCGAATTTCAAATTAAAATCCTTCAGTTATAAATCATTTTTATATAAATCAAATTTCTTATAAAATTTTCAAAATCCAAATCCTTTCAAACTCCGAATTCTCGTTTTTAAAAAGTATACAATCCTTATCGAAAACATTTTCACTTTTATATATGGGATAAAATCATACTTATAAAAATAATAACTTTGATATATAAAACAATTTCAAAAAATACAAACATACCAGATTTTTCAAAGGGTGATTCAAGGATAGATTTCAAAACAAAGATAGAGATTCAAATTAGAGGAACTCTAATCAAATAGAATTCTGATTCGAAGATAGGCTCGATCGAAGATGAGGTAATTAAAATTTTAAAATAGAAGATGGGTATACATATATAAATCGCGTGCGACCTTAACCATGTCAACCGTGACTTCAGGAATATGATCGATACGGAATCCTAAGGCAAATCGACATTCGACCATCAGAGATAGAATTCGGCATAACAAGAGACAACAACATCTAAACCGAGGGTATAGAAATCTCTGGTGAATTAATGCCAATTATAAAGGAGTTTCATCCCCTTTACAAATCATTCAGTGGAGTTATGGGATACTCCAGAATCAAAAGAATATAAATAGGGAGAGACAAGAATGAATTTTGGAACCGTAGGGAACGTTCCAAAGTTCAAAGGAAATCGAGTCAAAAGGAAGAGATTAGACTCGAACGAAAGTGATTCTGTAAATAAATTTACCATATATGCTAAGTTCGCCTAGAGCCAAAGCTCTGATACCAACTGTAACGGCCTGATATTTTCAACCATTCGCATCCACACATGTCGGGGCAAGAATTGCTCAAAATATCATATTGTTATTTTAAAATTTGGCAAAACTGAACATATACAGTAAATAAATCAATCACAGAATCACAGACATAGAGTAATCCAATAATACGCAGCGGAATAAATAAATAGTAGTTCATGAAGCTACTATTCAAACATCAAAATTAGAAATAAAATACAACGGAATATCTCAACTATAGTGAAGTCTTCAATACGAACCGATGACTTCTCTGAACCAATCAACTGGAAAAGCTAAAAGCTGAATCGATAGTTGGATCTCCAAACAAAGCTCCAAACTCCAAAGGTGAGTCTCGAATGCTGTATCACTTAGTCTGACCCGAGCGTAAAGCAAACCACAAAACACTCGAGTCAGGATTAACATTCTTATATCAATAAATCCAACTCAAGTGAAATATCAACTGAAATACAAGTAACTCAAAGGATGTTTAGGATAACCATCCTTTAAGGATCTACGGAACTATCTTCAAGGTAGAAATATACACTATAACACCGTGGTCATTTCAAATTAATTTATACTTCAAAACCAAAATATCATTTTACCTCAAATATATCTATTTTCAAAAATAGTTTATATATATATATATATATTAAATAATTTATAAAGTAATGTTTCTACCATCGGCTCTGATACTCATTCTAGGGTTTACTTCACCCTATCTCCAATGAGCTACTTAATGTGTTATAATCGTGAGTTAAGTTTCAACCTTCAGCTTTGATACCAATTATAACGATCCTGACTCGAAATTCGAAAATTAGCACCGAATACGACACTTGTATTCAAATGCCGCAGATCCAAACGTCGAATCTGGTTCGCCAGAGCTTATAACACATTAAGTACAACACAGTGGAAGAAAACGAATAATACATTTGATATACAACATTTGATACAATATTCAGATACAATGATGATACAGTAGTCATCAATACTATCAGAGATACAAGAAATAGTAGCGGAAAAGAATATCTTCAATGCCAAACTCCAAATAATCCATCTCCAATCCAAAACTAGCTCGAACAACCATCAAGTTGCACCAAGCTAAGCAAGGTCAACCGTGAAAGCTGAAGTGTAGCAAATGCGATCCACATTCCTACTATTCGACTATCTGAAAAACCCAACTCTAGATTTCCCGTGTGGAAAATTATGGCACCCAGAGTTTAGGAAAGGAACAATAAACTCCAGGTCAGTCATGAGACTGGTATGAGTAAACAAAAACAGTTTTATCTTTAAAAAACAAACAAAAAAGGAATTTAAAACATTGAAATCCGTGATGCTTTTTGGAAAATGAAACTACCATAAGGCCTTCCGCCACACACACAATGCAAGCGCAAACTTGGAGGAGATCTCCTTATGACAGTCAAAAATACTTGATACACGAAAACCATTTGATATTGTTATTAGTTCATAGTGCAGAAAACCTTTCGAAAATATAATATTAATCTTAGCCAGCATAGGTACCACTATACTATGCCTACTATAGCTACCATTTTAAATGGCAGGTTCTACAACTAAAACCGTACAGGGCTCGTATTGTTTTGTTTGGATTTCCAGCAAATGGTCAGGCAAAGGAACTTCCCACATAAAGTGGAACGCCTCCGGAGGGACGTCCCTGAGAACCTAACCGGATCTCTGCTACACAAGGTCGGGTTACCTCTGTAACTAGGTAACACTGACACGAGTATGCCATCCCCCGGTCGTTACCGACCTTTATCCGAGGGCCCTTAATCCAACAACCACTAAGTAAAGTATCTGGGCTCCATACCATGATACCACTTTCAAAAATCAACATAATTAAATATCTGGTATCCATACCATGATATCACTTTTTATCCAGAAGGAAATGGTCATACCCTCAGGGGGAGCTACCCCCAAATAACCTTGCTGCCATGATTCCTGTTTCAACCATTACCAGGTTGTGAGGCTCGACGAAGTCACGTCCACAAAGCAACACTTTTTCACAAAGTCATGCTTTGATCAACAAATGATCAGCAGCACTTCGTATGCCACATTACCAAATTTGGAATGTATCACTAGTAACCATCAACTACATAACCTCTGAGCTCGTACGTCTCAGAGAAGGGTGTTAAGCTAAGAGAATAAATTCTTCGCCACCAAACAGAAATGTATTTGATAGAAACCAGCTTTACATCTCAAAGTGTAATGTCAGACACACATCCACACAAGTCCGTTCCGGGTTCGAACAGAACCGAAGGCACTTCCGAAGAAGCCCTTGCAAATCCGGGTATTCACAATCCCGATCGGACTTCCCATCGCTTAGGAAATCTCTATACCATAGCTACTCAGTGTAGAGACAATCGATAGGTCATCCTATCGTTCTCACAAATACCAGGTCTTCACCACCGGTCTTCAAATGCTATCCATAACGTCGTATCATCATTCTGAATGGGTTATAAGACACAAGGTCCTCTCTCGGCTAAACCGAATAATGAGCGTAAATTTAAAAACATATGGATATGTGATTTCAATTAAGTCACAACCCAAAGCCTTTCTTCAAATGGTTTAAACAAATTACCATTTAAAATCTTTCAAAAAAGATTTATTTCACAAAGTTCACTAATCTTTTACCAAGATTCATTTACAAAATTTAAACAAAAGATCTATCTTTGAGATCCTCTTTTGTTTGAAAACAATGTTTCACAAATATTTCACAAAGATTCCTTTATAGGTTTCTAAACAATTTATTTTTAAATCTTTTATATAAAAGATACCCCGTTAATTTCAAATAAGGTTCAACTATCTTCCACAAAGATTAATCCCTAGCTTTCGAAACTATTTCAATTCCATTTCACACTTGAAATCTTTTAACACAAATTTGAAATCCCTTCCTTATATGAAAGCTATTATTATTTGAAAAAATAGTTCTCGTTTCGGAAAAATCCGATTACATTTATACAAGTTAAAGCCCTTGAATTAAAGTTAAATTCTCAAAACAATACCTTTAAAATGGTTTAACCCATATATAACTTGTATAACATCTTTAATCCCTAGTTTCCAAACATAGAATTCAATTTCAAATTTTGAATTCAAATTTAAATCAAATTATTTAAGCTTCAGGCTTAATCAGGTTATTCAAAAATAAATTTTTATTCTCAAAACCCTTTTTCAAAAGCTTGTCATATTTAACCCAATTCCATTTCCAAAACCGTTTGGATTTAAAATTCAACTTTTAAAACTATTTTGAATTAAATTCCAATATATGTGACCTAACCGATTTCCTCATGAAATCCATCTTTGTGTGTGTATAAGTGTGGTCCAGGGGTTTAACACAATAGTGCAACATCATCAATCATCACAGATTCAATCATATCAATTTCGATAAGCGGTATAATCCATAACGCTTATCTTCATTCACAGATTCACAGATAAAGTAAATTTATCAATCACAAAGATTTACCATTACGATTCGATGTGGGTTTCGGATAACCAACTGGAATCCGACTCCCTGTCGCATCGAAATTCAAATGCTGTTTTACAGGCAAAAAAGGTTTTCGCATACACATAGAAACAAATCAAAAATCACAGTTCAGCACAAAGCAATTCACATTACATAGCATCACAATCACATATCAGAAATATCAATCCAGTGCACAATATTTGACAATTGACTTAAATTAATCAAATTAAACTCAATTAATTACAATGAGCAATTAATTTCTTAATTACTTTCATAAATGATTATCATTAATTAATTAATCTACTTAATTGTTAAAATTACACATTAATTAATTATTTAAATAATCTTAGTTAATGACCTTCATTAACTAATGACAATTCTTTAATTACTTTGCTAAAGAAATTACTTACATTAATCATCATTAATTAAAATTGATTAACCATTAATAATCATTAATTAATCCTAATTAGTTAATTAATTAAGTGTTAACTGTAACATAATTAGTTCTTAATTAATTGATTAATAAATTACTAATCATTAATTAAAAATTCAAATCTTATTTAATTAATGATCCTTAATTGCCAATTTATTTATCCTAAATTAATTATCTCAAACCTTAATTGATTGGCTTAAATTTGTAATTATTAAATTAATTAATCCAAATCATTAATTATCCATTTTAATTAATTTAATAATTACAAATCATTAAATCCTCATTTATTTAAAGATAAAAACATTTTTCTTATAAATGATCAAATTATCATTAACAAGGTATTTAAAAAACAATTTACTTTCAAATATTACTTTCAAAATTTCATTTTAAGTTTAAGATTTAAAATGAAAACAAATTAACTTTAACAAAGTTTATAACAATTTCAAAACCCTTTTATTCCACAAGTTAAAGAATTATTTTCCTTATAATAGAAGTTTAAAAGAATTTAAAACCCAATTTCATTTTAAATTCAAATCAATTTAAAAATACACTTTATCATTCAAGTTATCTAAAACTATTTAAATTTAAAACTTCTCTTCTTACAAAATGGAATGCAAACAAATCTTGATTTCATATTTAACTTAGATTAAAAACTTCTCTTACAATTTAAAACTTCACTTTAAAATTCAAACTACTTAAAGCTTTTTAAAGTAGTTAAACAATTTAGATTTTAAAAACTTTATTTATTTTTTAAACTGAGATTCAATCTAACAAGAACCAGATTTAAACTTAGATTTAAACTTATTTTAAAACTTTGCTTTTCATTTAAACTTAGCTTTTAAATTTTAATTTAAAAATTTAAAAACAGGACAATAGGTTTCAGTACAACCTGTAGCAAACAATTTACCCGAGACACTATCCTATTACTTCGAGTCCAATACCCAACTTCCCCGAGCAAAACATCCACCTACTTCGAGTCAAACATCATCAACTCGAAAACAAACAAAACCCAACTTCACCAGAATTTCAGCGCATCGTGCACATGCACGGCGACGCTGGTCATTCCTGGCCACCGCCGATGAACTTCCCACGTCGGCCAATACTCCAGCAGCACTCCACGATCATCAGATCGTGCAACGATTCTCGAAATCAAATTTAAGATCTACAACCAAACCCGGAAACAACAAGATGCATCACAACCAAACATGTCATCGCCTCGACCACGAAGCTCCGACCACCAGAAAATCCACTACTCCGGCTACGACTTCGACCACGACCAAACTACCATCACCCAAAACCACGAAACACTCGATCATCTATATAAGCCATGGTGATGGATTCATTAAGCACAGTAAAAACTAGGGTTCCAGAAGAAATCCCACTGCTGCAACTTCCTTGGTGAATTACATCACCATCAAGTATTTTTCCTAGTATCTCCGATCACCCTTCCATCATCAGGAAAAACCCCGATGACTCCAAACCTTTGGATCACCGGAAAATCACAAATTCCTGTATTTTGTTCAACCTATAACTGCACCTTTAAAACTTAACTAAAAATAGTAATTTTTGTTTCAAAAATCAAGTTTTAGTTTTAGCATTTGATTCACATACCTGAATTTATAAACCATGACAAATTATTTTTGACTTAATTTAAGTCTACACTGTGTTTTATATTTCCAGAAACAATACTAAGTTATTTTAACTTAAACAAGCTTTTTTTTAGACTAAAATCTATGATCTAACAAGCATACTTTGTTTAAGACCTATGCCTCAACAAAGTTTGGATCAAGAGCAAATGAATTTTGTTAAAAATCTAGGTCTGGAACTGAAGTCAGAGAGAAATACAGAAATGCTCATCAATATTTTCATACATATACACAGAGATGTATTAAAAAAATATACACTCACAAACAAACTAAATTTCAGAGATAAGCATGCAGCAGAGCAATATATTTAACCATTTTAATTATGATGTTACTCATTAGTGTTTTGAGAAGATGAACAGAGCTCTTTGACACAGGCTTGAAATTGCAAGCTTAAACTTTTCTCTTGATCTATGGCTTATATGAATTTGTATTGTTGTTTTAAGCTAAGGTTTTGTTTAAGATTTAAGATGATGCTTGCTTCATTTTTTTGCCAAGTTTTGATGGACGAACTGAGATAAGGAAGATTGATATATAAGAAATGAGTTTACAGGTGATATTATTTTGCTTGTACAACAGGTTAGAGATTTTTTTTCTTCTTCATTTGACTAAGCATATTTTTCTTCTTGCTTTGGTGCTCTGATATGATATGTTATGGTGTGCTATAGGTTCATGTATTAATTACCTTTGTCTTCTTTCCCAAGCTTACATACTTATCTATATATATTTGTTCAAACTTGAATATATAATATTAGTGTCTTCTTTTGCAAGTTCAAAGATATTTATATTTTCTTTCTTTTCTTTTGCTTTGTCTTATTACTTTATAAAATAAATAAATTTCTATTTTAATATGTTGTTAGATTTTAGCTAACGTGTTACTTTATATTTCATAGTTTATCTTATATACATCTGTTTCTATTTATAGCATAAATATTTATTTTTAACTTTAATACTTATTGTCTTATTTTACATTTTGCATTCATTCATTATATTTACACAACTTTTAAAATCCATTTCATAAGATTAAATTCAGATATCTTTACATTACTTATAAACCCCAATTCAAATTCAATTCAAATACATTATTTAAATTTGCGGTATTCAGATATACCCAAATTCTATTCTCAATCAACTTATAAAACAAATATTTTTTTTATTTGAATTTGGAGAAACTCAATTCAAATTACCAATTAATTTCACAATTTTTATTCAAAAATTAAATTAATTATCAATTTAAACTTAGTAAAAATCCGGGATCGTTATAGATTCCCCCCTTAAGAAATTTCGTCCTCGAAATTTGAAAGTAGGGAGACAACAAAAGAATAGATAAAAGATAGAGAAATATCTTTCCAAATCAAACTAGATATCAATTCTGCATTTGGCTTAACCAATCAGAATATCACCAATATGAGAACAAACTCATTCAACTTTTCACAAGATACTCGGGTCACCAGATCTACGAATATGCAGGGGCACTGGTTAGTTCGAAGGGCAACTAACCATTCGTAGAATATATCGAGACCCAAACAATAGATAAATGGATTCCTACTTAGGTCGAAACACCCCAAAGTATATACCAACTTGTCCCTCTTCGGACTTCGATCTACCCAAGAGATTACAATAGAATTTCAAATTTGGTTTTAAACGAAATCGTTTCATCGATTCGATTCAAATTTAGCTTCATATTCTATTAATCAACTTAAAATTTCCAATTTATTTAAAATTTTCAATTTCAAACTTCAAATTCATTAAAGTTTAAATCGAAAAACTGATAAGTAACCGATGAAGATACGAAGGATTTCCTACAACGATTCGTAGGGCCACCATCACACTGAATCTTCTTTCTGGAGCTGTCACGAAGCAATCAAAAGAATTTGGAATCGAATCAAAGGAGATTGATAGAGAAAGTTGTTTCCACTGTCGCAGGGTATTGACCATTCGCAGTGGTATTTCCCTGTCCCCTATCTCGTCCTCTTCTTGCACTCATACTCACTATCAGTGGATAACAAGAGAATATACTAAGGCATTCGAACGGATATCTTAGGGATACTCATTCTAGGGTTTACTTCACCCTATCTCTAATGAGCTACTTAATGTGTTATACTCTTAAGTTAAATTTCAACCTTCAGCTCTGATACCAATTATAATGATCCTGACTCGATCTTCGAAAATCGACACCGAATATGACACTCGTATTCAAATGCCGCAGATCCAAACGTCGAATCTGGTTCGTCGGAGCTTATAACACATTAAGTACAACACGATGGAATAAAACGAATAATACATTTGATATACAACATTTGATACAATATTCAGATACAATGATGATACAGTAGACATCAATACTATCAAAGATACAAGAAATAGCAGTGGAAAGAATATCTTCAATGCCAAACTCCAAATAATCCATCTCCAATCCAAAACTAGCTCGAACAACCATCAAGTTGCACCAAGCTAAGAAAGGTCAACCGTGAAAGCTGAAGTGTAGCAAATGCGATCCACATTCTTACTATTCAACTATCTGAAAAACCCAACTCTAGACTGCCGTTGTGGAAAATTGTGGGCACTCAGAGTTTAGGAAAGGAACAATAAACTTCAGGTCAGTCATGGGACTGGTATGAGTAAACAAAAATAGTTTTATCTTTAAAAACAAACAAAAAAGGAATTTAAAACATTGAAATCCACAATGCTTTTTGGAAAATTAAACTACCATAAGGCCTCCCGCCACACACACAATGCAGGCACAAATATGGAGGAGATTTCTCCTATGACAGTAAAAAATGCTTGATACACGAAAACCATTTGATATTATTATTGGTGCATAGTGTAGAAAACCTTTCGAAAATATACTATTAATCTTAGCCAGCATAGGTAACATTATACTATGCTTACTATAGCTACCAGTTTAAATGGTAGGTTCTACAATTAAAATTGTACAGGGCTCGTATTGTTTTGTTTGGATTTCCAACAAATGGTCAGGCAAAGTAACTTCCCACATAAAATGGAACGCCTCTGGAGGGATATCCCCGAGAACCTAACCGGATCTTTGCTACACAAGGCCGGGTTACCTTTGTAGGTAACAACTGACACGAGTATGCCATCCCCCGGTCGTTACCGACCTTTATCCGAGGGATCTCAATCCAACAACCACTAAGTAAAGTATCTGGGCTCCATGCCATGATACCACTTTCAAAAATCAACATAAGTAAATATCCGGGCTCCATACCCTAATATAACTTTTTATCCAGAAGGAAATAGTCATACCCTTAGGGGGAGCTACCCTCAAATAACCTTGCTGCCACGATTCCTGTTTCGACCATTACCGGGTTGTGAGGCTCGACGAAGTCACGTCTGCAAAGCTACACTTTTCACGAAGTCATGCTTTGATCAACAAATGATCAATAGCACTTCGTATGCCACATTACCAAATTGGGAATGTATAACTAGTAACTATCAACTACATAACCTCTGAGCTCGTACGTATCAAAGAAGGGTGTTAAGCTAAGAGAATAAATTCTCCACCACCTAACAGAAATGTATTTGATAGAAACCAGCTTTACATCTCAAAGTGTAATGTTAGACACACATCCATACAAGTCTATTCCGGGTACGAACAGAACCGAAGGCACTTCCGAAGAAGCCCTTGCAAATCCGGGTATTCACAATCCCCATCAGACTTCCCATCACTTAGGAAATCTCTATACCATAGCTACTCAGTGCAGAGACAATCGATAGGTCATCCTATCGTTCTCGCAAATACCAGGTCTTCACCACCGGTCTTCAATTGCTATCCATAACGTCGTATCATCATTCGGAATGGGTTATAAGACACAAGGTGCTCTCCCGGCTAAACCGAATAATGAGCGTAAATTTAAAAACATATGGATATGTGATTTCAATTAAGTCACAACCCAAAGCCTTTCTTCAAATGGTTTAAACAAATTACCATTTCAAATCTTTAAATAAAAGATTTATTTCACAAAGTTCACTAATCTTTTACCAAGATTCATTTACAATATTTAAACAGAACATCTATCTTTGAGATCCTCTTTTGTTTGAAAACAACGTTTCACAAATATTTCACAAAGATTCCTTTATAGGTTTCGAAACAATTTCTTTTCAAATCTTTTATATAAAAGATACCCTGTTAATTTCAAATAAGGTTCAACCATCTTCCACAAAGATTAATCCCTAGCTTTCAAAACTATTTCAATTCCATTTCACACTTGAAATCTTTTAACACAAATTTGAAATCCCTTCCTTATATGAAAGCTATTATTATTTGAAACAAATAGTTCTCGTTTCGGAAAAATCCGATTACATTTGTACAAGTTAAAGCCCTTGAGTTAAATTTAAATTCTCAAAACAATACCTTCAAAATGGTTTAACCCATATTTAACTTGTATAACATCTTTAATCCCTAGTTTCTAAACATAGAATTCAATTTCAAATTTTGAATTCAAATTTAAATCAAATTATTTAAACTTCAGACTTAATCAAGTTATTCAAAAATAAATTTTTATTCTCAAAACCCTTTTTCAAAAGCTTGTCATATTTAACCCAATTCCATTTCCAAAACCGTTTGGATTTAAAATTCAACTTTTAAAACTATTTTGAATTAAATTCAAATATCCGTGACTTAACCGATTTCCTCGTGAAATCCATCTTTGTGTGCGTATAAATGTGGTCCAGGGGTTTCACACAATAGTGCAACATCATCAACCATCACAGATTCAATCGTACCAATTTCGACAAGCGTTATAATCCATAATGCTTATCTTCATTCACAAATTCATGGATAAAGCAAAATTTATCAATCATAAATATTTACCATTACGATTCGATGTGGGTTTCGGATAACCAACTGGAATCCGACTCCCTGTCGCATCGAAATTCAAATGTCGTTTTGCGGGCAAAAAGGGTTTTCGCATACACATAGAAACAAATCACAAATCACAGTTCAGCACAAAGCAATTCACATTACATAGCATCACAATCACATATCAGAAATATCAATCCAGTACACAATATTTGACAATTAACTTAAATTAATCAAATTAAACTCAATTAATTAGAATGAGCAATTAATTTCTTAATTACTTTCATAAAGTAATTACACTTACACAATTTCATAAATGATTATCATTAATTAATTAATCTAATTAATTGTCAAAAATAACCACATTAATTAATTATTTAAATAATCTTAGTTAATGACCTTCATTAACTAATGAAAATTCTTTAATTACATTGCTAAAGAAATTACTTACATTAATCTGCATTAATTAAAATTGATTAACAATTAATAACTCATTAATTAATCCTAATTAGTTAATTAATTAAGTGTTAACTATAACATAATTAGTTCTTAATTAATTGATTAATAAATTACTAATCATTAATTAAAAATTCAAATCTTATTTAATTAATGATCCTTAATTACCAATTTATTTATCCTAAATTAATTATCTCAAACCTTAATTGATTGGCTTAAAATTTTGATTATTAAATTAACTAATCCAAATCATTAATTATCCATTTTAATTAATTTAATAATTACAAATCATTAAATCTTCATTTATTTAAAGATAAAAATATTTTTCTTATTAATGATTGAATAATCATTAAAAAGGTATTTAAAAAACAATTTACTTTCAAATTTTACTTTTAAAATTTCATTTTAAGTTTAAGATTTAAAATGAAAACAAATTAGCTTTTACAAAGTTTATAAAAATTTCAAACCCTTTTATTCCATAAGTTAAAGAATTATCTATCTTATAATAGAAGTTTAAAAGAATTCAAAACCCAGTTTCATTTTAAATTCAAATCAATTTAAAAATACACTTAACCATTCAAGTTATTTAAAACTATTTAAATTTAAAACTTCTCTTCTTACAAAACTGGAATGCAAACAAATCTTGATTTCAGATTTAACTTAGATTAAAAACTTCTCTTACAATTTAAAACTTCACTTTAAAATTCAAACTACTTAAAGCTTTTTAAAGTAGTTAAACAATTTAGATTTTAAAAACTTTATTTATTTTTTAAACTGAGATTCAATCTAACTTGAACCAGATTTAAACTTGGATTTAAACTTATTTTAGAACTTTGCTTTTCATTTAAACTTAGCTTTTAAATTTTAATTTAAAAATTTAAAAACAGGACAATAGGTTTCAGTAAAACCTGTAGCAAACAATTTACTCGAGACACTATCCTATTACTTCGAGTCCAATACCCAACTTCCCCGAGCAAAACATCTACCTACTTTGAGTCAAACATCATCAACTCGAAAACAAACAAAACCCAACTTCACCAGAATTTCAGCGCACCGTGCACATGCCCGGCGACGCTGGTCGTTCCTGGCCACTGCCGATGAACTTCCCACGTCGGCCAATACTCCAGCAGCACTCCACGATCATCAGATCGTGCTACGATTCTCGAAGTCGAATTCGAGATCTACAACCAAACCTAGAAACAACAAGACCCATCACAACCAAACCTATCATCGCCTCGACCACGAAGCTCCGACCACCAGAAAATCCACTACTCCGGTTACGACTTCGACTACGACCAAACTACCATCACCAAAACCCCGAAACACTCGATCATCTATACAAGCCATGGTGATCGATTCATTAAGCACAGTAAAAACTAGGGTTCCAGAAGAAATCCCACTACTGCAACTTCCTTGGTGAATTGCATCACCATCAAGTATTTTTCCTAGTATCTCTGATCACCCTTCCATCATCAGGAAAAACCCTGATGCCTCCAAACCTTTGGATCACCAGAATATCACAAATTCCCATATTTTGTTCAACCCAGAACTGCACCTTTAAAACTTAACTAAAAGTAGTAATTTTGGTTTCAAAAATCAAGTTTTAGTTTTAGCTTTTGATTCATATACCTGAATTTATAAACCATGACAAATTATTTTTGACTTAATTTAAGTTTACACTGTGTTTTATATTTCCAAAAACAATACTAAGTTATTTTAACTTAAACAAGTTTTTTTTAAACTAAAATCTATGATCTAACAAGCACACTTTGTTTAAGACCTATGCCTCAACAAAGTTTGGATTAAGAGCAAATGAATTTTGATAAGAATTTGGGTCTGGAACTGAAGTCAGAAAGAAACGCAGAAATGCTCATCAATATTTTCATACATATACATAGAGATATACTAAAAAAAATACTCACAAAAAAACTAAATTTCAGAGATAAGCATGCAACAGAACAATATATTTAAACCATTTTAAATGTGGTGTTACTCACTGTTGTTTTGAGAAGATGATCAGAGCTCTTTGACACAGGCTTGAAATTGCAAGCTGAAACTTTTCGCTTGATCTCTGGCTTATATGAATTTGTATTTTTGTTTTAAGCTGAGGTTTTGTTTAAGATTTAAGATGATGCTTGCTTAAGTTTTTTGCTTAGTTTTGATGGACGAACTGAGATAACGAAGATTGATATATAAGAAATGAGTTTACTGGTGATATTATTTTGCTTGTACAACAGGACAGAGATTTTTCTTCTTCATTTGACTAAGGAGATTTTTCTTCTTGCTTTGGTGGGCTGATATGATATGTTATGGTGTGCTAAAGGTTCATGTATTAATTACCTTTGTCTTCTTTCCCAAGCTTACATACTTATCTATATATATTTGTTCAAACTTGAATATATAATATTAGTGTCTTCTTTTGCAAGTTCAAAGATATTTATATTTTCTTTCTTTTCTTTTTCATTGTCTTATTACTTTATAATATAAATAAATTTCTATTTTAATATGTTGTTAGATTTTAGCTAACGTGTTACTTTATATTTCATAGTTTATCTTATATACATCTGTTTCTATTTCTAGCTTAAATATTTATTTTTAGCTTTAATACTTATTGTCTTATTTTACATTTTGCATTCATTCATTATAATTACACAACTTTTAAAATCCATTTCATAAGATTAAATTCAGATATCATTACATTATTTATAAATTCCAATTCAAATTCAATTCAAATACATTATTTAAATTTGCGGTATTCAGATATATCCAAATTCTATTCTCAATCAACTTATAAAACATATATTTTTTATTTGAATTTGGAGAAACTCAATTCAATTTACCAATTAATTTCACAATTTTTATTCAAAAATTAAATTAATTATCAATTTAGACTTAGTAAAAATCCGAGATCGTTACAGTATAGGTTAGGCTAAGTGCAATGATTTTGGAAATAAAATTGATTGAGATTTGAAATAAATTAATGATGAAACTAATTAAGTTAATTAGTGAATTGGATATGGTTTGAATTATTGACTGTTAAAATCAAATGTTGAAAATGGAATTTTTGAATTTGATTAAAATGGACAAGGAGTGATGTTGTGAAGTGGTAATAACCATAAGGAGTTGTATAAATGTTTATAAATTTAAGAAAATTTTATGGAATAATTCATAAATGAAGTAAGTATGATGTGAAATGTGTTGAGCAAAGAATTTGGTGGGATAATTCTTAAATGATATTAGTATTGAAAGGAATGTACTAAGTTACTAAGGAAATGTAAAAAATGCAATGTGGATAAACTGAATGCAATCAATAGAATAAAGTAAATGAGAACGAGATAAAGGTGTATAAAAAGGAATCTTGGATAGCTAAAAATCAATTGGAATAAATACGCGAGTTGTACTTATATTATTCGCATAACGGTTTGATCTAGATTCGAGGAAAAAATTTTGAGATAATTTATATCGATCCGAGTTGTAATTTTTCATTCGATTCTCGACGACGAACACTGGATATGGATTTTGGTTTGATTCTGGAATTCTCTATCATAGTATATGACTATTCAAGGAGAATGACGGTTTCTAATCAAGAAAATAGATCTGAGTCCGCACTAGAGTGGTCGTGTGGACGATACTAGTTCGGAAGTGAAATTGTGTGACCGAGCGAGCGATCGGACTGGATATTGCATACAGATGATATACAATCATCGTACGGTTTTAGTAAAGGAAACATTGGAAATCAAAAATGCAAAATAATCTGGTTATGAACTATATGATGGAATATCATTTGTAAATAAGATGCAGGTATTCATAGCAAGAGCTAATTTGATGCTTTTAGTTTCATAAGTAAAACTGGATTGCCAACAAAAAGGTGCGGTTTAAATTTTTGTTTGAATTTGATGGTTTTATGG
Source organism: Allium cepa (assembly GCA_030765085.1). NCBI lineage: Eukaryota > Viridiplantae > Streptophyta > Magnoliopsida > Asparagales > Amaryllidaceae > Allium > Allium cepa. The sequence goes on along the minus strand of CM060935.1, from coordinate 1,054,638,693 downwards.
TTGAGCCACTTGGCTTTGTTTTCTTATGTTGATTTGGGCCTGTAGAGGCGATTTGTAGTTGTTCGATCTAGCCGTGCAAAGAACAAGCTAGCAAAATTTTTTGAAAATTTAAAGAGTTAGAAATTTTGAAGGAAATTGTAACAACCTTGGTTTAGAGATTGCCCATTACTATTAAATTATAACGGTAGTTATAATTTAACATTGTAATTAAAAATAAAATTGAAAATTTTAAATTGTTTATTTGGAATTAATAATGAATTTTGGAGATAAAATGAGAAAAATAAAGTTTGAAACTTTATTTTATTTATTTGGGATAATAATGATTGGTAAATGGGTTTTATTGGGAGAAAATGCAATAATTATATTAATTATTGGCAATTACTTCTTTTAATAATTTTTAAAAGAAATATGTGATTATTAAAGGGTGTTTATTTAAATAAAAACATGAAGGAGATGAACTGGGTAAAATTTTGTTTATTTTTAGATAAACAATGTGTTTGAGAATAAATATTGGGCTTGAAATTTGATTGTTAGAAGATTTGGTTAAATAAGATGAAAATATTGGAATTTTGTTAATTTGAGTTAATAAATTAATCAAGAAATGTATTTCAACATTAAATTGTTAAAATAAATATAAATTGTTGGAAACAAAGTTTTAAAAACTTTATTTTGATGATTTAGAGTGAAAATAATCAATTTGTAATTTTATTTGGGTAAATGCAATAATATTGGAAATTAATGCTAATATTAACCATTTATTGATTTTAAAAAGGGGGAAAATGAAGTAAATTTGTATTTTATTAATATAAAAGATGAAATATGGTTTAAAAATAGTATTTTGATGATAAAAATAAAATTGGAATGGTTTATTATAATTTATTTGACAAGAAAATAATTTTTGTACAAGTTATTGCATTAAAAATTGTATTTTACACTAACATAGTGTAAATTGTGTAATATAGTCAAAAATAAGGTTTTATTATTAAAAAGGACTTTTTATAGTTAAATTTTTTTTGCTTTTGTTACAATAATGATTTTATTTCATAAAAATTGGTTGTATGCATTTTTGTTTAGTTTTAAAATGTAGAAAAGTGTGTATTTAGTGATAAAAAAAGTTAAAATATGAACATAGCCTTTATTTTTCTCTAAGTATTTTACCCTTGGGCTCATTTGGGTAAAGTTTGAATCAATTATCCCATTGTCTAGAGGCTTCTGGTGAGAAACTAGTGTTTTTACGTAGTTTGTTTCTCGCCTCTTTCTCAAACAAAAAGTTTACAGTAAAGAAAACAGGAAAAAAATAGAAAAGTAATGGCCATTTTCAACTAAAATCAATTCCCACTCAATTTTCCTGCTAATTAAAAAGAGAAAATCATCACATTAAGAGAATGGAAGTTAATTTTCACCAACACTATGGAATTATTTCATCAAAATCTTAGAATTAAGTATGAATTTATGTAACCAGTTTGTTTTATACTGCATGTTCTACTTTCAGCAAATACAGGTGCCTATTGCTCCATTTCTCTGCCAAAGATCATTGCTTACACCTAAATTGGTTGCTCAATCATCATGTGAGTATCAATCTCACAAAAGCTAGCTTATGCAATGCCCAAAATAGCAAGTTGAAATAAAAAATTTGCTAAAAAAAATTCGTTTTTGAACTATTTTGATTTTGTGTAAACTGTCTTAAGTTGCAACTTTGTTCGGTCATGTCTTTCTATTCCGACAATGAAATGGTGCCAGAATTTTTTTTTTGTAGATCATGTTTTGTAGATTAAGTATACCAAATTTTAGGTCATTTCGACTTATATGGCTTATAGAAATATGTTGCCGAACTTTGATTCGGAACATGTTTTTGCCCAAATTTTTACAGTGAAAACACCGCCTGGTTTCAATTTTGATACATCATAACTTTCTCATACCTTATCTAAATTGTGTGATTCTTTTTTCAGTTTAATTTATATTTGTTGAGCTTTATGCATATTAAACTTCAAGTCATTTCGACCTACATAGCTTATAGAAATATGCTGCTGAGCTTTTATTCGGAGCATGTTTTTACCCAGATTTTTACAGTGAAACACTGCCTGGGTTCAACTTTGAGACATCATAAATTTCTCATACCTTGTCTAAATTGTGTTACACTTTTTTCAGTTTAAACTATAGTTATTGAGCTTTATGAACTTTAAATTTCAGGTCATTCCGACCTCTGTAGCCTATAGAAACGTGCTGTAAAACTTTGAATTGGAGCATGTTTTGCTGCAGCTGTTGACAGTGAAATCAGGCTGCAAGTTCAAATTTGAGAGATCATATCTCTCTCGTTTCTTGTCTGGTTATATCCTTATTTTTTTATTTAAAGTAAAGTTATTGAACTCTATGCCTACAAAATTTCAAAGCTTTTAAACCTTTGTAACTAGTTGAAAATTTGCTTGGAGCTTTGAATCAGAGCATGTTTTGCTCCAACTAAACATTTGAATTGTCTTACATGGATTTTTTTCGATGGTGTTTTTGATCGGCTTGATCCTAAGATGGAAGAGCCAATATTACCACTTATCCTAAATTAAATGATAGGTCGTGGAATCTCAAGTGAAGATCAAGATGAAGATTCAAAGTGGAAGGTTTATTTTCGTTAACTCCGAGGGTGATTCCAAAACGAGTTTAACGGAGATAGTGCCTTTGATCGAGATGAAGATTCAGAGTGCAAGGGCTATTGTCGTTAACTCTGAGGGTGATTCCAAAATGAGTGTGGTGAGATAGTGCCTTCGGTTTCGTTTGAACCCAGAATGGACTTGTATGGATGAATGCTTTCAGATCATCGTCATTGGAGGACGGTGAGCATTCCAAGATTTGTGTTCTAAAAAATTAATCGTAGCCTCAACCTCATCAACCGGGAATGGCTAAAACAGGGGAGATGCAGCAAGGCTAAGTGGGTAGCACCCAAATAGGATGAGATTTTCCCCTGTCTAGAGGTCTCTTTTATTCGGCTTAGTGGGCGGTTGGTCACGCCAACTGCGGGGTTGTCTTATTTGGGATTATCCAGTAAGGGGTAGTTTCGGTCTTGTGTTGCAGGGGATCAGGGTGGATCCTTGGTACTATGATCTAGACCAGGTATTGTGACGGGCGGTACCCCAGTATCCCTGCCATTGTATGGAGTCCAATCTCCAATAAGTGATCTCAGACTTGATTTTATACCTATGTATGTTGGAATTCAATAATGTAACAATTTCGGCTATGTGAATAATTTACTTGAAAACCCAAGACACTATTATAATATCACTAAATTTCCTATCAAATGTTTTAGTTATCATAAGGTAAAAACTTGACATGTTTATTTGTGGCGTGATCTTATGAGATACCTTTGTTTTCAAATGATTTTCAAAGTTAAACAACTTTAACCCGTTTACTCACACCAGACCCATGTCTAACTAGAATTTATCTTCTGTTTTTTTAAACTCTTGGGTACTCAAATTTTTATGAGTAGCCAAAGGATTCAGGTTAGCTTTGACGAACTATGGTGGAGACTTGGAGCAAAAGGCTTCAACGTATGTAGATATATTGTGTTTCCGCTGTGTTGATGTCTTGTTTGAAATTTTGAGATGTATGATAGACAGGTCTTCACGACTGTCTAATATGTGACGTATAATCTGTATAAATCTGATGTATGATGTCTATTATGTAATAACTTATGTGACGTAATATATTATACGTTCCACTGTGAGATGCTGATGTTGTTTAGTTCTTCTTTTCTATCTATTCTCCTTTCTACCTACTTCTTTCTTAATAATGATGCGTCTTTTTGTGGAATGAAAGGCGAGTCATCACAGTTGGTATCAGAGCTCTAGGTTGAGATAATACCTAGGCTTTGGAGTGATATCTATCTTGAGAGAGCGTGTGTGTGTATATATATATGATTTGTCGGGTTACCTATTCGGGTGGCCAACATGAGTTCTAGAGGTAGAAGGGCAGTGGTGTGTGTAGCACGACTACCAAATGGAAGAGGCCCGAATGGTGAGGGTGGAAGAGTATCTACCGAGGCTGTAAACCCAATACCGCCTTGAGTGAGCTTTGCAACGTTGTGCAAGGGTTTCACCAATCTCGAAGGAAACCATTTTAAAGGTGCAGAGTCCATCATTGAAGTGCAAGCTTGGTTGCACTCGTGTGAGCGGATTTTCAAGAGTTTAGATCTGTCGGATGTGGAGAAGCGAGTGATGGCATCTTGGCAACTTCAGGAAGGAGCAGCTGCGTGGTGGGATGCACCAACAATGGATGTTCCAGAAAATGTTTTCTCTTGGAGCAAGTTTAAGGAAGTATTTGAAGGAACAGTTTTTACCTACCGTAGGGAAGACTCAGCCGTATAGGAATTTTCTAAATCTTAAGAAAGGGAGTTTGTCTGTATCGGAGTATGAGACTAAGATCTATGAGTTGTCTCTCTATGGACCTAGTCTTCTTGACCCCCTTAAGAAGAACAAGATGTTTGTGCTTGGTTTGAGGCCCGAGTTTCTTGAGAAGATGTCTACCCATCTCAAAAGTTCGTTTGTGTAATTGGTTGATATGGCTTTGAGGTTCGACGAGCTTATGGTTGAGAAGTCTTTGGCATCTGTCAGCACCGAGTAGGAATTCTTCCAACCTTAACAAATGGAAATTCTATCTGAATTGGAAGAGGCAAAGTAAAGGTAAAGCAGAGGCAGCAATGCAGCTCAGAAGTGTTCTGTGTGCCAGCAAGAGGGTCATCTGGCTAAGCATTGTCCTAGAGGTGGAGCTCGGAAGCAGTAGAGTGGTCCCATTTCTTCGATGGTTCAAAAGTCTTTATGTTCAACTGTCAGCAGCCGGGCACATGGTGGAAGCTTGCCACATCTTCAGAAGGCTCAACAGAGTAAAGAGTTTGTTATTGAAGGTGGACCGTCAGTTTCTTCTTCTAGTAGGGAAGGCTAAAGCTATTCTGGTTTGTAAAGAGAGAACGGTGTCTTTGGAAACTGAAGCGGTAGGATTGCGAGAGTGACTTGCGATAGTTCAGGAGTTCACCTGAGTAATCATTTTGCATAGGATTGAGCAATCTCAAAAGGATGTAGGAGCTATCGAAGTTATCAGAGATTTTTCGGATGTCTTCGAAAAGTCAAAGGTTTTCCTCTGCATTGGGAGATTGAGTTCCGTATCGACTTGGTTCCAGGAGCGATATCGGTGGTTCAACCTAGTAGAAGGATGGCTCCTAGAAAGAGAAGAACTGGTGAAGTAGACTCAGGATTTATCAGAGGAAGAGCATAAGCATCATTTGGAGATAGTATTGGAAATCTTTGAGGAGACATGTCCTGAAAGCTAAGTTATCAAAGTGTCTTTTCTGGAGGTTGGAAGTAATATTTTTGGGACATATCATATCTGGAGAAGGTATATCTGTGGATCCGGTGGCGTGGCTTCGGGTGTGACGGCGAGCTCACCGATGGTCGGTGGCGATGGGGTAAGGCGAATTTATCGATCGAGTTTAGGGTTCCTGTGTCCATCGTGGCTTCGATTTTGATTTGTTGTCGAATTCGTTGAACTTGGTGATCGCGGGGATCGGCGAGGTCGACAACGACTGGTCAAGGATCGAAAAGTTGGTTGGAGGAGCGTGGGACGGCGTGCACCGTGCACACATGCACGATCGTATCTTGTTTTGTTTATAGGTTTGGGGAAGAAGCATTCTTCTCGGGTCAGTCTTGAAGATGTTGCGTGCGTGTCTCAAAGGAAGGTGAGTTCGCGAGTGTCTCGGGGTTTGTCTCGGGATTTTGTTTGCTTGTCTCGGGCTTGTTTATAAAGATAACAGGCTTTAAATTAAAAAGTAAATTATGTTCAGGTTTTTAAATTAAAGCATGTCCAAATTTTTAAGTTATAAAAAAATATAAGATGATGCAAGTTTATAAAAAATTGATAACATGTTTTAAAGCAAAGGTAAATCAAGTTAATCAAGTTTCGAAAATGTATTAACTAGTTTTCAAAAGCAATAAAAATGGAAGTTTTCAAAAGTAAGTTTTCAAATACAAATTAACCAGATTTTTAAAGTAGTAAATGTGAATTTATTTTCCAAAGTAAACACATTTAAAACAAGTTTTAAACAAGTTTTCAAAGATTTAAATGTTAAAGTAAAATTTTAAAATTGTTTGTTTAAAGGTAATTATATATTAGGGTATTATGTAATTAATTCCTAAGTGTTTCAAATGAGATTTAATGATGTTTGAATTAAGATGTGATTAAGGTAAGTGAATTAAAATTTAATTAATCAAAAGATCTTAATTGATTTTGTATGTTAATTATAAATTAATTACAAGCATTTAATTTTAATAAGATCTATATGATAAGTAAGAGATTAATTAAGATAAATGATTTGTCTTTACTTAATTAAGGTCTTGATTAATTAAAGGATCATTAATTAGTAATTAAGGCTAACTAAATAATGCAAGTAATTAACGGATAATTAATTAAAGTGATTAATTGAATGATAATTACTTAATGTGATTAATTAAGGTTAATTAATAATTGTGATTAATTAAAGGATAATTAATTAATGTAATTAATTTATGATAATTAATTAGTTTAATTAATTAAGGATAATCACATAATGAAATTGATTAAGTATAATTACTTAATATAATTAATAAAGTTTAATTACTTAGTGTTAGTAATTAATGGACAATTACTGAATGTAATTAATAGAAGGGAAATTACTTACTGAAAGTAATTAAAGGATAATTACTTAATGGAAGTAATTAAGGATTAATTACTTATGGTAAATTAATTAAAGAATTAATTATTTAAAGTAATTAATTAAAGGGTTAGTTAATGTAAGTAATTAAGGATAATCAATGAATGTAATTAATTAAAAGAATAATTAATTAATGATAGTAATTAGGGGATAATTAATAAATGGAATTAATTAAAGGTTAATTAATTAATGTGAATAATTAAGGAATGGTTAATTAATTTCATTAATTAATTAAGATACATGGTTTATAATTAATTAAGATAGATAAGTAAGAGATGATTAATTAATGGTTTATAATTAATTAATGTTAATTAAGTAGGATTTAAAAGTAATTAAAGTAATTAATTTAATTTATTTGGAGATTAAATTAAATTAATTAGGAATTGTACAACTGACTAATCTTTCTTATGGATGATTAAGTTATATTGAATAACATGGATTATTCGATATCTCTGATATGTGATTTGTGATGCTATTTGATATGAGATGTTTTGGATGAACTGTGATAATATAAGTTATCTATCTGTGATAGATTTTCTATGTGAATATGTTATTCTAACAAATTGAATTTTTTAAACTTAAAAAACTTGGACTTTAAGAAACGCTTGGATTTCAATGAGACCGGGATTGGATTTGCTACACTACAGCATGATAGGAGGTTCTCGCTTCGGGTTTGGTGGCGAGCAGGAGACTCTTACCCCTACATGTCCTGGGTTGGGTTGGTTGTGAGTCGAGAGGCTGGCTATAAAAGAAAATTCAAGGTACCATTGTGTGCCATGGCGGGTCGTTACATGGCCGCTGTCGTAGACCGTCGCAGTTAATCTCACTCAATTGGATTATTAAAGTTTCAAAATCTTTTGAAATCAAAGATATCTCTTAAGACCACGCCACAAATAAACATGTCGGGTTTTTACCTTACGATAACCAAAAAAATTCTCATAAAATCCTCTTATATTATAGCAATGTCTATATACAAATACTTATTCAAATAGCCGAAATTGTTACATTATTAAATTCCAGCAATACTAGCTACAAAGTGGATTCTACAAACAAAACCGTAAATGCACGTAGGAAGAATAAATTTCCATCAATGGAAGGGCTACTAGGGTACCGCCTGTCACAGTACGTGGTCTAGGTCACCGTACCGAGGATCCACCCTGATCCCCGACATCATAACACCGGAGCTACCCCTTACTGGATAGTCCGAATAAGTTCACCCCGTGGTTGGGATCAACAACCGCCCACACAGCCGAAATAAAGGGACATCTAGACAGAGGTGACCTTACCCTAATTGGTTGCTGGCCACTGAGCCTTGTGTGCACCTCCCCTCTTTTAGCCATTCCCAGTTGATGAGGCTCGAGGCTCATCGTTACCTCTTTAGCACATATTCACTTAGAATGCTCATCGCCCTTCCGACGATGTTCTGAAAGCATTCATCCATACAAGTCCGTTCCGGGTTCGAACGGAACCGAAGGCACTATTCCTACTACATTCATTTTGGAATCACCCTCAGGATTAGTAGAGATTAGCCCTTGCACTTCACTGCTCCATCTTCGACTCCAAGCTCTAGTCTTCATGACGAAAACGTACTTGTTGGATTTTCGGATTGGTGAGTTTTTAGGAGATTTTCATATGGCGATTTTATGAATAATTTCATTGAATTTTTGTTGATTTTTGTTGTTCCTTTGCACGTGCTTTCTAAACCGTTTTCGGAAGATTTTTTAGCTTTCGAAATAAATATTTTACAATATAATAATTAATATAAAGCTATTAAAATTATACATTATCTATAATAAGAGAATTTTAAAAGTTATTTTCCAAACGATTTCGAAAATAGTTTTATAGGCTTGTTTTCTATAATAAATTATTTTCTATATAATAATACATGTTTTTGCACTTTTCGGACATAAGGGAAAGAGAATTAAACGATTTAGTAAAACATGTGGTATGGAACACGTGAGTTTACTTTTTCGGTTAATTCCGAACTTATACGATCGAAACCTCTTAAATATATTGTTTTTAGTTGATAATTGAGATTTATAATTCCTATTATTGGAATTATCTGAGTTAGCCAATATTTGGTGAATTGAGAGGCTCAAGATCTCCTATTATAGGGGTAACAATCGATGAGAACCACATATATATCTTGATTCACTCACCGATGAGACGAGGTGAGTCTTGAGTTGAGATTTCCCTTTTCGAGAATTATGGATTATGAAAAACCGCTATATGATTTATTTGCACTTTCCGATGATACGAGGCAAGATATATGAGTATTCTGAGATTTTTGAGGTTTGAGGTTTTATTTTTGTGATGTGGAGTTAACTAGCGGTCAGTAAATCATTTAGTGCAAACTTGTGGTATGGGACGCACGTTAACACTTTTCGGGTTCCTTTACAAGAGTTTGTGACACATCCACGAGTATGACCGTGCTATAGACCTTTGGGTCATTTAAGTCATGTGACTTCGGTCACCATGAGTTATGTGACTTCGATCGCCACGAGTATGATCTTTGGGTCCACGAGATAGGTAGTTAATTTATAAATAGCACTGGACAAGAGTTTTGCAAGTGTAGCATTGCTTCAGCATTGCAATCGGGGATCTGGCCAATCCGGGTTTTCTGAGTTTTCTGAGTTTTCTAAGTTAATTACGATTTTGCCATTTTTTGAGATATCTTTGTTACATCGATAGCCTATAGCTAAATGAGATGTTATGTATATATGGTGATATCATTTTTATGAGATTTGAACTCTTTTTAGAGTTCCTTGAGATTCTAGTTTGGAGATTTTGAATATTTTCTCGTATGGCTTTTGTATGGTTACTTACATTTATATTAAATGTTCTTGAGTATGAATTTCTTATGATGAAATAAATCTGTTCATGCGACAACCCTTTTTGAATCTATACCATGGCATTGTAATTGAACCATACTTGTACTATTCCTTTATAATTAAAGGGAGACTTCCCTTATGCATTTAATCCCTCTTATCTCTAGCTAATTTCATTTTCTAGTTAGCCTAACCCATGTATTTATTACTTGGGTCAGACCGAGTTGTAGGTTAGGGATATTTGGACCTTTGCTAGCTTTACTTTTGGATTTCTCCTTCAACCTTGGATTGATGGCATAGTTTTTGTGCAGTAGTTGTTTTGTTAGGAATCTTGTGATGTATATATTCTTTTGTGGGGATGTATGTATATATTGTGGTCATAGTACCACTTATGACATGTTGTATTACATTTGATGTAGATGTGTATGTATATCATCTGTGTTTGCTATTTTGTGTTTCGTGATTGATATTGTTATTATGTTTTATTTCTGAATCGATCCTGTAGCCACCATAGTAGTGTATTAAATAGGAATTAAGTATATCGAATACTTGAGATGAAATGAAATAAAATTGAGTTCTAAATTGACATACTTAGGTCTTATCTAATGCAAGACTATGGTGTTCACCCTTAATCAGCCCTATTCTCCATATTACCAGACATAATTAATCAGTAATTTTCTTTGTTAATGTGGGTCTCGGGGTGGGGCGTCATAGAAATTTTGATAACTAAAATTTGATTTTTGGGTTATAACCTAAAATGATAATATGGATAATATTATTTGGAATCTATGGATGAATTTGGAAACTTAGCAAAGCTAATAATGATGTTTCAACAAATTAATTTTGGGAAGCTATTTCAACTTATTTGTTTTAGAAAAAGAATGGGTTTGGACATTTTTCCTACCTTGGCAATTTCGAGGACGAAATTCCATTAAGGGGGAGGAATGTAACGACCCAGAATTTTAGTTATTTAAAATTAAAATATTTAATTGATCTTAAATATTTGAAAGTTAATTTGGTAGATTTAATAACTTAAATTTCAAAAATAGTGATTTACGGGATAATTTAATTGTTAAATTTAATAATTGAAATTGGTTAACTAATGGGATATTGAGTTTTAAGTTAGATAAAAATTATTTCAAAACTTATTTAATTTCTATTGATAAGAATAAAGATAATGAAACATTTAAATTAGTTTTAAAAGTGATTTAACTAATTTTGAAATTTACATGCTTTAATTAACGAGTAAAAATAGTCTTTTGGGGCACAGTCTCGAAATTCGACGAAATTAGTTCCATTGGATCTGTAATAATGTATTATTATTGGATTTCAAATTTCATAACACTTAGAGTTACCATTTAGTCGTATGAGATAGAGACGCGTTGAAATTAGTATCGGAAATTTAATATTTTAATTGGGTTCAAAAGGCTATCTTCTGCATACGATAAAATTAGAGCTCGAAACATGTTCCATTGCCTTCGAAATAGGGGTATAACATTATAAATGCCAAGCACGATGCCTTGATAGGGGTTCGAGATTTTAAGTTGCTTAAATTGAGATATTTTGAAATTAAATAATATTAAAAATTTTAAACTCAACCCTTCACATCAGCCACCCCATCGTTCATTCAGCCGCGCCAACATTATCATCAGCCACCCTATACTCTACCCTCTTCCTTCCCCTTCTTATTTAAACAAGCCTTAAAACAGAGGAAAAAAAGAGAGCCTTCAAAAATGTAACATCCCGGAATTTTTAACACGGGATTTGTGAACATTTAATTCATTTTAAATGTTTATTATGGGTTTACAATTTATTATAAACTAAAAGAATTGGTTTGAACTATATTAACAAGTTAAAATTTCTAAGGTGGGGATTTAATTTGAAAATTTAACAATAATAATATAATATTCAGAATTGAAATAAAAGAAATTCTGGGTGTAAATAGTGATAAAATGGTTTTAAAAATTTATTTTAAGATTATTTGGTCATTAGATAGTGTGGTAGGATTTTTAGATGAATTTTATAGCCTACAAATTAATATTTGAAATTTTATATTAATTTAATAATGGGATTTAATATTATTAAAATGCAAATAACTAGATTTTGGTTAGGAATGAGCCGAAATGATTTTTTTTTATGTGTTTATAAATTTTATATGAATTATTGTTAAGTTAATAAAATTTTAAAAGCAGAAATTTTGAGTGATTTCGATAATTTCGAAAATCGCTTGATTTAATAGACGAGTTAAAATAGCCTTCCGGGGCACAGTCTTGGAATTCGACGAAACTAGTTTTATTGGATCCGTAATAGTTAGTTATTACCGGATTTCAATTTTCGTAGCAATCGGAGTTGTCGTTTGACCCCGGCAGCTCGAAACGCATCGAAATCGTTTTAAATTGGTTTAATTTTAAATTGATCGTTTAATTCCGTAACTCGCGCATACGACCGAATTAGCTTACGAAACCCTTTCCAATGTGTCCGGAATGCGGAAAAACCCTAGAATCGCCTGTCGGAACGTGAGAATTGGAGTTCGTTTGCATATGTGGATTAATTGAGATATTTGTTGATTAAAATATTATTAAATTTATATTATATTCATTATAATCTCTCTAAACCCTAGCATTAACATCAGGCCGCCGTCTTCCTTTAATTAATGACCGAAAACGAATGTTGTTCTTCCTCCTAGATCTCCTAATCCAGTTGAATTATTTTCAAAAAACTTCAACTGAAGAATCGTAGAGCTCGTTAAGAGCTTCACATCTGACGGTAGAGATTGGGTTTCGAGCAACGAGGAGGCGGGAAATGGGGCTAGAACGGCCGTTGTTCTCATGCGTTTTCTGATGGGTTGGGGAGGCCGAGTTCTACCAGATCTGGTGCGAGCAAGGAGGAGGTCATGGGCGACGTAGAGATGGTGCTTGATCGACCTCAGGTTGATGGTAGGGGTTGCGATGTTTAACCCTAAAAAGGGACGGCCTTGGGTTTTTGAACTGGAGACGTGCGAACGAGAAGAGGGGGAGGGAAGAAGGACGGGCCGTGTATTGGTATTATAAAAAAAAAATTGTTTTAAATTAAATTCAAACTTCAAAATTTAATATCTCGCCCATACGTATCCAGAATTCGACGAAACTGGTAGCGTTGGAATCGCAGGATACTACGCGGTGGTGCAGTTCGGAAACCCTTCCGAGCAAATAGAAATTTGGGTTATATCGGACACCGTCCGGTTTAATTTGAATTTTGAACGCTCGCCGAAACTCAAGGTGAGTTATTCTCACTCACATCTGGATACTAGTAAAGTTAGACAGTTAATATTGATTATTGTTTGGATGTTTAGCTGTTTATGTTAATTATTATCAAATTGAATTGAGATATGTGGTTGTGCTAATATTTGTGGATGCAGGGAAAACAGGTTGGAGGGATCCAACTGGATTCCTCACAATGTAGTAATATTTTTATAGAGATGATGATGCCTGTTATATTCTGTGATTGATAAATTTGGAATTAAATTGTATGGTGACATTGTAGAATAAACTGTAAACCCAAAATGTTAATTATAAAGGAATTTGGAGTTTTAATTATAAAGGAATTTAATTGGGTTTTCAAGAAACTAAGAAAAATTAATAAATAGGAAATTTAAAAGAATAAATAAAATTAGAATCTTTTGGATGGAAAACTGAACTAAAATTTAATTGGAATAATGTTGAGTAAATTATAAATCCATAATTAATTATAAATGGATAAATTGAATTTTAGAGAAACAAAAGATATGGTTAATAAAGAATTTTAAAGGGGTTAAAATTTGAAATCTAATTAGAATGGAAATTGAAAATTTGTGAAATCTGGAATGGTAATCAAAGATAAATGTTATTAGTTGAAAATTTGGGAAAATAAATTTATGTTATTCAAAATATAAAACTAAATTGAAATAATTGGACAGGAATCGAGAGAAGGATTTCTGTGACGTTTAAGTGGAAATGAGATTTCTTGGGAAAACCCAAGTTCGAGTTTAAACTGTTTTTATAAGAAGAAAGTTCTAAAAGTTAAGCTTGTTTAAAAAGAGTGGTTTGAAAATTACTATTTTAAAGTAATTATATGTATATTAGCAATAGTAAATTTTATAAATACCTTAATAATTATCTTTACAAATGGACTTTCGCTTAAAGCTAGTTTCTTGAAATAAAGTTGTTGAAATTTATTAATTTCTTTAAAAACTCTACTTTTTAATTATAGTATAACTAAAACCTTATTTCAAACCAAGTATATTTGGTATAATAGTTTTGTTTTAAATATTTTGAAATTATATTTTGAGTAAATAATTAGTAGTAAATTTACCTATTTTAAAGCATATATTTTAAACTAAAATGTTTTAAATTGTTTTTAAATCTAAACTGTTTTGGACTTGGATATTTCCAATGGGAATATATGGTAAATGATTTACCTTGAAAAGGAGAAATTTTGGGAAATGTTTTCAAATGAGATTTGAAATTTGGGTAACATATCTTTTAAAGATATTTGAGGCAAATAAATAAATTGGAATTATTTATTTGATGGATGCATATGGATGCTTATGAATATTAATTGATAGTTAAATCACCGACTATCAATATTGGACAATGCGTTGATCATTTCGAAGAGACCGGGATCGAGATTTATTTCTCGAAAACCACTTCGATCCGATTTGTACGTTTCGTGCGAAAAAACGTGTTCGGCGTCGAAGATGGAGCAGTAAAGTGCAAGGGCTAGTCGCTACTAATCCTGAGGATATTTCCAAAATGGATGTAGTAGGAGTAGTGCCTTCGGTTCCGTTCGAACCCGGGACGGACTTGTATGGACGAATGTTTGCGAAACATCATCAGGTGGACGATGGGCATTCTAAGTGAAAAACGTTCTAAAGGTAACGCTTAGCCTCAAGCCTCATCAACCGGGAATGACTGAAAATCAGGGGATATGCAGCAAGGTTAGGTGGGTCATGCCCAAGCAGGACAAGATAATTCCCCCGTCTAGATGTCCCTTATATATTTCGGCTTAGTGGGTGGTTGGTCGCGCCAACCACGGGGTTTATCTTGTTCGGGACTGTTCAGTAAGGAATGGTTCCGGCCTTGTGTTGCAGGGGATGAAGGGAGTAGTCCTCGGTACGGTGATCTAGGCCCCGTACTGTGACAGGTGGTACCCCAGTGCCTAGTCATTGTTGGAAATCCATTTTCCCTATGAGCCTTGTACGAGTTTTGTTTATATTACCCACTTCGGTGGCTAGTAGCTGGAATTTAATCATGTAACAATTTCGGCTATTTTATAAGTATTTGTAAATAGACACTATTATAATATCAGAGGATTTTCTATAAAAAGTGTTTAGCTATCGTAAGGTAAAAACCCGACATGTTTATTTGTGGCGTGGTCTTACGAGATGCTTTTGTTTTCAAAGGATTTTTGAAACTTTAATAATCAATTTGGATGCATTATTATCAGCTGGTATTCCAGACTGACTCGGGTGTTATTTCATTATAATGCTCGGGTCAGACCGAGTATTATTTGTTCAGGTCAGGATGATATGGAGCAGGAGAGGAGCTGGAGCCCGAGACGTATTATCTATATATATATGTATAGTCCGCTGCTGTGATTGTATGGTATGTCTGAATGGTATTTTGATGTATATGAAACTCTGATGATGTGATGTATAAAAAGTTATAGATTCCATTTTGTGCAAAGTTACATATTTGCTATTATATTTTATTCCGCTGCGACTGTGAGATTCTGATATTGTTTAGTTTCTTCTTCTTCTATCTCTTCTTCTTTAACCCAAATGGTTCGTAATTCTGTGCCACTTGAGTTAATAGAGGTAGAATAGTGTTGATTCAAGGGGTACGGATTTGCGGGCTGTCACACTTGGTATCAGAGCTTAGGTTGGCGACAACCTAGGCTTTGGTGGGGTAATTACTCATCTAATAGAGTCAATAGTACTCTA
This sequence comes from Allium cepa, assembly GCA_030765085.1. Classification (NCBI taxonomy): domain Eukaryota; kingdom Viridiplantae; phylum Streptophyta; class Magnoliopsida; order Asparagales; family Amaryllidaceae; genus Allium; species Allium cepa. The sequence continues at coordinate 1,054,623,179 of CM060935.1, read as the reverse complement.
TAATGAGCTGAGCGTATTTATAGCTATGAGAGCGTACTTGTTAGTGCTTATAAAATTGTTTTTATACTGTGTTGACTTATCGGTTGAGTGTTTATGAATTCTGGTCGGTGCGGGAAGTACAACCGTATCGATAGGGGTTTCTAAACTCTTAAACAAGGTAAACCGACATAGTATTGTTTTTTTTAAGGGGTAAATGAAATAATTTTACCCAACTTATATTTTGGTATAAGAGAAATAATTTTCTGAATTATATATATATTTAGATGTTTGGTTGCTAGTATTAAGAATTGAATAGGAATCTGAAATTTAATCTAAAATTTGAACTGGTTATAACTAAATAAAGTTCTATGAGTATAACATTTATAAAGGAAGAATAATTAAAATTTGAATTGAACCAGAATTTAAATCCAGGAAGTTTTGAAAAGGATTTTGAATGTATTGAAAATTAAAGTTTGGAAATATAAAATCCTGGGAAAGTTTGAAATGTAGTTGAGATTTGAAGGTATTTGAAGGTAATGGTGGAATATTGTTTTGTGTAATATTTTTGAATGGGAAACTGTTTTGAAATGAATTTGGGAAAGTAAGAAGCATTGAACTCACTTCAGTCGCTGGAAAATAATCCTGATGATGCTGGCCACATCATTAGAATTCATTTTCGAGTTTCTAAGTGATGGATTGCTTCCCTAGTACTTGGATATGGTATTGATTGGACTAGTTGGGTAAAACAGTTGTTTTGGATATTTCAAAGAGGAGGAAATTTGTTTTGAGGTATAAACAAATTATTTTGGAAATCTGGAGATTTGAATTGGTTTACCAATGGGTATGAGTTGATTATTATTTCAAAATAATTTTGAAATAAAACCGGGCAATAGAATTCTGAGAAAATTATAATTTAATAATGTGTAAAATTTAATGGGATCAACTATTAAACTTATTAAGTAAAGTGATATTAATAAGAAGGAAGAAATGAAAATTTTAATCTTGGAATTAAAATTTAGTTTGAGTAATTGAAGGTGAATAAAATAGATTGAAGTAAATAGAAAATTTGAATTTAACTTGGATAAGTTGAATAAATTGGACTTGGAATAAAATTGATTTGGATTAAATTCAAAAGTGAGTTGACTTTGAGATTGTGGGTCATTGTGTAATGGATTATACCCACAAGCTATTAAGTGTGATACTTATAATCTGGAATTATGAATTTAAAATTTGCAAAGAATTAAGGTGAAAGAAGATTTGTATCCTTAAGGATTCAATGATACACATACATAAGAGGGAATTTGTATCCTCAAGAATTCAGATGTATATACATATGCATATGGAATTTGGGATTGTGATTATAGGATGTAAATGGATTAAAGAGAGCTATATAAGCTTTTAAATAAATAAGTTGGAGAACTTATAAATTGAAAGTGATATTATAATCACAGCTGGAAATAGTGGAATGGTATGGTGAATTCAAATCTAATCTTAAGTGAAATGTGAATTGAGTAAAAGTAAAGTGGGATATAAGGAAGTGAATGAACTTCACTTAGTAAACAAATTTTGAACTTTTATTTGGAGAATTAAAATTGTGAATTTGAAGTAAATCTAAATGAAATTGGAATTTAATTAAATCTAAATGAATTAGAATTAATTTGAAGTGGATATAAAGGTGAATTGTAAATTGCTTATAATTGCATAAAGAAAATCATATTCTTAAGTTATAAATTATAATTTGGATTTGTGATTATCAAATGGAAGAAGACTTAAATGAGCAACTTAGACTCTTAAATGAAAATGAAATTGTAATTCATTAATGAAAAGGTTGAAGGGTGTGGCAAATTTAAATTTTGACCATAAATGAAATGCAAAGCCTAATGAAGCAAAATGAGAACATTAATGTGGATGTTCTTAAGTGGCAATAAGTCTTGAACTTATGTATGGGAAGAATAAAATTTGTTTTGGTAATGAGATTGAAATTGAATTTCAGTTGAGTAATAAATAATATTGAAAGAAATTTAGATTCTATTTAAAGGAGTAAAAAGGAAAGGTAGAAATCTAAATGTGCTAAATGAAATAATTGGAAAATGGTGATAGTAAAACTGAATTCAGAATGAATTGGGAAAGTGTATTAAAAACCTAATCTGGATTAGGTAAGTGGCTAAGTGAATTACCATTATATGGGAATTGTATTGAAATGGATAGAATTTTGGTAATTGATCAAAATTTGGAAAGTAAATAAAAATCCAATTGTGGCATGGGATTTAAATTTGTGGTAACAAATATTTATGGTATGGATGGAAATGAACTTGGCTTATGCTGGGATAGTTGAATTGTAAATAAAATTCAACGGAAAGAAATAATTTAAATGGACTCTTTGTTAATAAATAAATTTGTAAATGGATTGAATTAATAAACAAAGAGCATTCAAATTTATAAATAGATTGGAATTGATTGAATGCGAATCAAGTGGAAATAAAAACTGATATAAGAAGATAATAAAGGTATTGTGAAAGAACTTAAGTATCGTGAAGGTAAAACAAAATGATTATGAACAGTTTTATTAAGTACTCTTGAATGAAATTTGTTAGAAAATAAAAATCTGAATTGCAAGTGAAATAGTATTAATTAATTTCTGTGATAAATTAAAAATGTATGAGTTCCAGAATGGAATGATATTCATATAGATCTATTGAATAATGAATTTGTAATATAAGATTTGAGATATAATTCAATAATTGTGATAAAACAAAAATGTTTGGACTGTAAATAAAATAGAATTGGATGCTATTAATTTGAACTTAAATGATGATCTTGAAGTGTGAATAAGAAATTGATTTAAAAATTGAAATAGATGATTCAGAATGGAGTAAAACTAAAATAAATTTAAGTTGGAATTAATTTCAGTGGTTATAAGCTTAAGTGGCTATTGTTTTGCTTGGGTGACATAAAAATTTCTTGTATTCAGAATTGAGTTGTTTAAATAGCAACTGAGTTGATTTTTGAATAAATTGATGTGGATTGAAATCTATTTCAAAGAGTTGAAAATGAATGCAAGTGAATTGGTTTTAAGTAGCAAATGGAATTAACTTTGAATCAAATTGGCATGAATTAACATGTTAATAAGCAATGTTTGCATATGAATGGAAATGAATCATAAAGGAGATGCGAGTGTTTCAAATTGGAAATAAGGATTTGATTGTAAATCAAATTAAATAGTGTTGCATATAAATGAATTAAAGCACATATTCATAATATTGAAGTGAATATGAATGAGTTGTCTTATTATATTCAAAATTGAATTGGTTTTTTAATTGATGGGAAGGGATTGGAAATTTCTCAAGTGACTTTACATATGAATGAAAATGGATTACCATAGTAATGCAAATGCTCCAAAATTTGAAATAAGAATTTGGTGTGAATCAACTTGATATTGAAATGATATAGAAAGATGTTAGTGAAGCATATAAAGATGGTTATAAATTAATTAGGCAAATGCAATCTAATTATGTGATTTTGCATTTGAATGGACAAAGTATACGTTAATCATATTGAAATGGAAACTAATTGGTGGAAATAAAATGGAGTACTTGAATTTAAATCTTTCAAGAAGAAAAAAAAAATGAATGAAGTTAGACTTGAATAAGAGTTTTGAAAGGGTGATTGACATCTTTAAATTGTAAATAAAGTATGGTAACATTGCTAAACTAAGAAATTTGGGTTTGTAGTGAGAGTTTAAACAATGTTGAAATTGTGAAAATGGTTATAAAGGTGGTTAGCATGCATAATTATGGAAGTTGCTTGGTTTTGGTTATGAAATGATATAAATTGGAAAAGCAGAATCTGTATGTAAATCATTTGAGTTAACTTGGAGTTAGCATGGGAAAATGAACTTTGTGCATGTTATAAAATACAGTTTACTTATAAAATTATGCAAAGTGTTGTTTGGAATGTGAATAGACATGTTTGGCTTGCATTTACATTGGAAATGTGATTAAAATGCTTATATCTTAAAACTGATGAGTTTGTTTGAGTTTAGCACAGGTGCGGGAGGCGTTGAGAGAGTTGGAGTGAGTATATGCATTATATTAGCTGCTTGCTATTAAAATTTGCTAAAAAGGTACGCCTACGCAATTATAATTGGGAAAATGATATATATATATATATATATATATATATATATATATATATATATATATATATATATATATATATATATATATATTGTGTTATATTTTGGTTTTCGTCCGTATGGGACGATGTATACATATTTGTTTGTATCGCGATATCGCGAAAGCTCCTCCGTACAGGGGAGACTCTGCCAAAATTTTCCGTAAATTTTGGGAGTTAGAAAATTTTTGGGGTTTTGGGAAAAGTTAAATAACATGGGAAGTTATAAGTAAAAATTTAAGCTTTAGAGTTAATAAAGCAAATAGGTTTGGGAATTGAGCAAAAAGGGACTTTGTGAAGTGTATATACGCTTTTAACTAAGCTAACGGGGTAAGTAAATGAGTTTGAGAGTATTTTCTACCTTATACAAATTTCGGGGACGAAATTTTTATAAGGGGGGAGGAATGTAACATCCCGGAATTTTTAACACAGGATTTGTGAACATTTAATTCATTTTAAATGTTTATTATGGGTTTACAATTTATTATAAACTAAAAGAATTGGTTTGAACTATATTAACAAGTTAAAATTTCTAAGGTGGGGATTTAATTTGAAAATTTAACAATAATAATATAATATTCAGAATTGAAATAAAAGAAATTCTGGGTGTAAATAGTGATAAAATGGTTTTAAAAATTTATTTTAAGATTATTTGGTCATTAGATAGTGTGGTAGGATTTTTAGATGAATTTTAAAGCCGACAAATTAATATTTGAAATTTTATATTAATTTAATAATGGGATTTAATATTATTAAAATGCAAATAACTAGATTTTGGTTCGGAATGAGCCGAAATGATTTTTTTTTATGTGTTTATAAATTTTATATGAATTATTGTTAAGTTAATAAAATTTTAAAAGTGGAAATTTTGAGTGATTTCGATAATTTCGAAAATCGCTTGATTTAATAGACGAGTTAAAATAGCCTTCCGGGGCACAGTCTCGGAATTCGACGAAACTAGTTTCATTAGATCCGTAATAGTTAGTTATTACCGGATTTCAATTTTCGTAGCAATCGGAGTTGTCGTTTGACCCCGGCAGCTCGAAACGCATCGAAATTGTTTTAAATCGGTTTAATTTTAAATTGATCGTTTAATTCCGTAACTCGCGCATACGACCGAATTAGCTTACGAAACCTTTTCCAATGTGTCCGGAATGCGGAAAAACCCTAGAATCGCCTGTCGGAACGTGAGAATTGGAGTTCGTTTGCATATGTGGATTAATTGAGATATTTGTTGATTAAAATATTATTAAATTTATATTATATTCATTATAATCTCTCTAAACCCTAGCATTAACATCAGGCCGCCGTCTTCCTTTAATTAATGGCCGAAAACGAATGTTGTTCTTCCTCCTAGATCTCCTAATCCAGTTGAATTATTTTCAAAAAAATTCAACTGAAGAATCGTAGAGCTCGTTAAGAGCTTCACATCTGACGGTAGAGATTGGGTTTCGAGCAACGAGGAGGCGGGAAATGGGGCTAGAACGGCCGTTGTTCTCATGCGTTTTCTGATGGGTTGGGGAGGCCGAGTTCTACTAGATCTGGTGCGAGCAAGGAGGAGGTCATGGGCGACGTAGAGATGGTGCTTGATCGACCTCAGGTTGATGGTAGGGGTTGCGATGTTTAACCCTAAAAAGGGACGGCCTTGGGTTTTTGAACTGGAGACGTGCGAACGAGAAGAGGGGGAGGGAAGAAGGACGGGCCGTGTATTGGTATTATATAAAAAAAAAATTTTGTTTTAAATTAAATTCAAACTTCAAAATTTAATATCTCGCCCATACGTATCCAGAATTCGACGAAACTGGTAGCGTTGGAATCGCAGGAAAGAGTACTACGCGGTGGTGCAGTTCGGAAACCCTTCCGAGCAAATAGAAATTTGGGTTATATCGGACACCGTCCGGTTTAATTTGAATTTTGAACGCTCGCCGAAACTCAAGGTGAGTTATTCTCACTCACATCTGGATACTAGTAAAGTTAGACAGTTAATATTGATTATTGTTTGGATGTTTAGCTGTTTATGTTAATTATTATCAAATTGAATTGAGATATGTGGTTGTGCTAATATTTGTGGATGTAGGGAAAACAGGTTGGAGGGATCCAACTGGATTCCTCACAATGTAGTAATATTTTTATAGAGATGATGATGCCTGTTATATTCTGTGATTGATAAATTTGGAATTAAATTGTATGGTGACATTGTAGAATAAACTGTAAACCCAAAATGTTAATTATAAAGGAATTTGGAGTTTTAATTATAAAGGAATTTAATTGGGTTTTCAAGAAACTAAGAAAAATTAATAAATAGGAAATTTAAAAGAATAAATAAAATTAGAATCTTTTGGATGGAAAACTGAACTAAAATTTAATTGGAATAATGTTGAGTAAATTATAAATCAATAATTAATTATAAATGGATAAATTGAATTTTAGAGAAACAAAAGATATGGTTAATAAAGAATTTTAAAGGGGTTAAAATTTGAAATCTAATTAGAATGGAAATTGAAAATTTGTGAAATCTGGAATGGTAATCAAAGATAAATGTTATTAGTTGAAAATTTGGGAAAATAAATTTATGTTATTCAAAATATAAAACTAAATTGAAATAATTGGACAGGAATCGAGAGAAGGATTTCTGTGACGTTTAAGTGGAAATGAGATTTCCTGGGAAAACCCAAGTTCGAGTTTAAACTGTTTTTATAAGAAAAAAGTTCTAAAAGTTAAGCTTGTTTAAAAAGAGTGGTTTGAAAATTACTATTTTAAAGTAATTATATGTATATTAGCAATAGTAAATTTTATAAATACCTTAATAATTATCTTTACAAATGGACTTTCGCGTAAAGCTAGTTTCTTGAAATAAAGTTGTTGAAATTTATTAATTTCTTTAAAAACTCTACTTTTTAATTATAGTATAACTAAAACCTTATTTCAAACCAAGTATATTTTGTATAATAGTTTTGTTTTAAATATTTTGAAATTATATTTTGAGTAAATAATTAGTAGTAAATTTACCTATTTTAAAGCATATATTTTAAACTAAAATGTTTTAAATTGTTTTTAAATCTAAACTGTTTTGGACTTGGATATTTCCAATGGGAATATATGGTAAACGATTTACCTTGAAAAGGAGAAATTTTGGGAAATGTTTTCAAATGAGATTTGAAATTTGGGTAACATATCTTTTAAAGATATTTGAGGCAAATAAATAAATTGGAATTATTTATTTGATGGATGCATATGGATGCTTATGAATATTAATTGATAGTTAAATCACCGACTATCAATATTGGACAATGCGTTGATCGTTTCGAGGAGACCGAGATCGAGATTTATTTCTCGAAAACCACTTCGATCCGATTTGTACGTTTCGTGCGAAAAAACGTGTTCGGCGTCGAAGATGGAGCAATAAAGTGCAAGGGCTAGTCGCTACTAATCCTGAGGATATTTCCAAAATGGATGTAGTAGGAGTAGTGCCTTCGGTTCCGTTCGAACCCGGGACGGACTTGTATGGACGAATGTTTGCGAAACATCGTCAGGTGGACGATGGGCATTCTAAGTGAAAAACGTTCTAAAGGTAACGCTTAGCCTCAAGCCTCATCAACCGGGAATGACTGAAAATCAGGGGATATGCAGCAAGGTTAGGTGGGTCATGCCCAAGCAGGACAAGATAATTCCCCCGTCTAGATGTCCCTTATATATTTCGGCTTAGTGGGTGGTTGGTCGCGCCAACCACGGGGTTTATCTTGTTCGGGACTGTTCAGTAAGGAATGGTTCCGGCCTTGTGTTGCAGGGGATGAAGGGAGTAGTCCTCGGTACGGTGTTCTAGGCCCCGTACTGTGACAGGTGGTACCCCAGTGCCTAGTCATTGTTGGAAATCCATTTTCCCTATGAGCCTTGTACGAGTTTTGTTTATATTACCCACTTCGGTGGCTAGTAGCTGGAATTTAATCATGTAACAATTTCGGCTATTTTATAAGTATTTGTAAATAGACACTATTATAATATTAGAGGATTTTCTATAAAAAGTGTTTAGCTATCGTAAGGTAAAAACCCGACATGTTTATTTGTGGCGTGGTCTTACGAGATGCTTTTGTTTTCAAAGGATTTTTGAAACTTTAATAATCAATTTGGATGCATTATTATCAACTGGTATTCCAGACTGACTCGGGTGTTATTTCATTATAATGCTCGGGTCAGACCGAGTATTATTTGTTCAGGTCAGGATGATATGGAGCAGGAGAGGAGCTGGAGCCCGAGACGTATTATCTATATATATATGTATAGTCCGCTGCTGTGATTGTATGGTATGTCTGAATGGTATTTTGATGTATATGAAACTCTGATGATGTGATGTATAAAAAGTTATAGATTCCATTTTGTGCAAAGTTATATATTTGCTATTATATTTTATTCCGCTGCGACTGTGAGATTCTGATATTGTTTAGTTTCTTCTTCTTCTATCTCTTCTTCTTTAACCCAAATGGTTCGTAATTCTGTGCCACTTGAGTTAATAGAGGTAGAATAGTGTTGATTCAAGGGGTACGGATTTGCGGGCTGTCACAAAAAATTTAAATCATGCAAATCACTAAACTAAAAATCAAGAAATTAGTTTCAAAAATCATGTTTTCACCTAGGCTTTGATCCGGTACAAGTCCTGTAGGGTGCAGTAGTGTCTTTCTTCGGCTTGGTCGGTGACAGTCAAGCTAGGGTTGGGTTTAATGACGAATTCATGCATCGATTGTCGAATTTGAGCTTGGATTTGGATTCAGCGTTGCAGAGGGCATCTAGTCGTCATTTTCGATGAGATGTGGCTACTTGGTGGCGATCGCATGGTGACAGGGGAGGCACGGTTGGCTGTGTGGCTATGAATTGCTTTAGTGACAGTAGCTCATGGTTTTTGGTATGGTTGAGATGAAGAGGAGGAGAGCAACATGTGGGTGAGCTTGTTTGAGGCGTTGGTGGCTTGGAAGCGTGTGCACGTGCACGCTATGCACAGAGGAAGGTTTTAGGTCGTATTGCAAAAAGAAAAGGAGGAAGAAGAATAAGGTAGTGAGTCAGGTTGCTTTGTGGGCTGGGCTAAGTGGGTAGGTGATTTAATTTAAATAGTAATTGAGTATATGGAACGACTCTGAATTTTCGACTCAAATTTAAAATTTTAAATCCATTATTTAATATAAAAATTTGAAATGTATATACGTTCTCAGTTAACGTCCCAAGTTCGTTTATAAGATGCGTCTAGTTAGTTATGGATATAGGAAAAGTTACGTCGTAAAATATCGTAGAAAATTTCGTTCGCGATTTATTGTATATCATTTCATTTTAAAAGCGCGTAAATTTTATCTTCTAAATCTAAATATTTTTACACAGTAATGTTGTAAAAATTTATCTGATCAAGACTTCGATTTTCGTTTCGTCTAATTTTGTCGTCGCTTGCTTCATTTAAATTGTTATGTCAAACGAACAATTTAATCAGCGTAAATTTTGAAATTTGATAAAACTATCGTATCGCCAATATTTGTGTACCATTGGAAGCGCCTCATCGCGCCAATCAAAACGGTATATTCATTTGTACAAATCGAAGTTTGATGTAAAACGTCGCGCTAATTTAACCGTTCCAAGCGGACCGGTTAAATAATATTCAGCCAAAATAATAGCCATATCCATTCAAATTTTGAAATTTAAAATTTTGAGCTGAAGGGAATTAATGGGGTAGTTGGAAGATAGCTGTTGACATGGAAAATTGGAGGTATATTTCGTAAATCACAAACAGTTACTGACTTGTCTACCAACTAATTATAAAAAAATTATTCTTGTGCCTGCCCATTCGTATACCCAGCTGGATATAAAATTTCGTGTGTTGTGCGCTAACTTCGGTTGCAACATTCCTTGCTACAGGTAGATAAAATTGACACGTTCTCTTCCTCTTCTCTTTTATATCTCTTTTTCTCTCCTCTTTATACTTTTGTTTTACTCTGCAAAATTTCAAAAAAAAATTGAAACGTGAACATCAAATTCAACCGCCTCCAACTCCTACCTGCAACCGGCCGCGTCGCCTGAAACACACACTCCAACCGATACGCCTTTCACCATCTCCTATAACCGCCCAGTCGCACTCGCCGCACCACCTCCCGCCCAGCCATCTCGCCTCCTTCAGCCGACCACCGCATCCACCGTTCCCCCGCCGTCGTGCGTGCGCCACCGAGCGCATCACCCAGATCTCGAACTGACCGTCACACCCCTCCAGCTCCCCTTCAACCGAACCTCCATCACGCGCAGACCATGCACGCACTACCGCAAGCCTCAATCCATCACTCTAGACTTCCACACCCCCTCTAGCAACCACCTTTCCTCGACCGAACCACTGCCGATCGTCGCCCCTCCCTTGTGCCACTCTCTTGTACATGCGGTGTGCATGCCGTGTGTGTATACAAAATGCAGGCATGCGTTCATGTATAAAAAAAGAGACAGTCTCTGTTTGTAAAAAAGGGATGATGAATGAACAATGTTGCTTTATAAAGGAGGAATTATTACTCACGCTTTCAATTGTTGCCGAAAGAATATATATGCAGTGTATATATATTTAGTTGCTGAATTGTAGTAACCCACTTCTTTTCTGTTGTGTACAACAACCAGTTGAAGTTTCCACTTCGCAGCAGCACTCAAATTCTCTGCTTTTTTTCTTTTCTTCATTGTTTGGTAAGCGCATATATATATATATATGATTTTATAAAAATATATATGAACGTCCATACTGAAATTAATACCATCTTTCTTTTGACGATGATTGCAGTTTGTTCAAATTGTCCGTGTTTGTGCTGCGTTGAAACCAAGTCCATTTGTGCCTCTTCGTGCTTCGCCGTTCATTTTCTCTAACCACGAAAGGTGAATAAAATTTCACGACTTATATTCTTGTGCGATGATAATCAAATTTGGTTGATAATAGGTTGATTGTTGATGTTGATATTTGACGTTAAAAATTGTTCATACATGAAGTTGTAAATAATATCGCTTGTATTTGACGTAGCTAGCTGACAATTTGAAATTCATATATGTGCTTGAATTTAAAAATAAAAATCTGTATAATATGACCCTTTAAATGTCTAATTAGTTGACATATAGAAATATAGTTAGTTACACCTTGAACCATTTGAAATTTATGTCGTATGAATTGATGATGTATGAATTGAATGTAGTAGATATCAAGTGTAGAAGCGCATAAAATAACAGTGTAATAATCTTTAATCTACATGAAATGATAGTGTAGATTCTAGAATTAATTTTATTAATTTACATGAAATTGTAATGTAAATTAATACGATTATTTCGGATTGTTTAAATTAATTATTGGATTGTTACTGATTGCTATTATTTCTTGTTTTTTTCTTTGACACCATCCCAACTATCACAGTGCAAGTTTCCTTTGCTATGTTTCTTATTTTGAATTGAAATGGAATCGGGTTGAAATGATAAATACCCAAATGAAACAAATTGACCTAGGATGGAGAATTAAATAAAACCCAATTGGTCAAATAATTCGATTTAAATAAAAAATAATAAATGGTTTTAAATGAATTTTGGAATTTAAATTCAAGTGAAATTTGAAAATGTTAGTATTTAATAATTTGAAACAAATATTAACAAAAATGTTGATGAAAGAATGTTGTTTAAATTTAAGTAAATTATTAATTAAGTTTTGAAATTTATTTAATAATTAAACAAAATTTGAACTTGTTTACTGAAGAAATTTAACTTGTGATTATTTAATTTGATAAGTAAATAAGTGAAATTGAATTTCTTTAATAAGAAATAAAAGGTGATTTATTTATTGAAATTAATATAAGCTTGTAATTTAAAGAATTTAATTTGACAAATTCAATTTTATTAAATTTATAAGTTGGATATAATGTAGGTAAACTTAAGTGAATGATTTAATGGATTGGAAATTTAATTGCAATTGTTTGAATGTTAAATTAACCTAATTTAAATAATTATTGAATGAAATCCATCTATGAATTTAAATCAATATTATGTTAAGTTAACTTAATTTAAATGATTATTGAATGAAACCAATATATGAATTTAAATCAATTTTTCAATTGTTTAAATAAAATTTGAAGTTTGAGTTAGAGTTTTGAAATTAAAATTTGGAAGTTTTGAAATGTAAATTTTGCAAATCGATATAGAAAGACAAATGAAATGTTAGCTTTCGAATTCTAAGTAAAATTGAAATTGATTTGGTTTTGAAATTTATTAAATGACCAATCAGTGTAATAATTACGAAAGTTATTAAAGAGACCGAAATCGGTTAGGAACATACTCACTGTCTAAACCGAATACCACTTTAATAACTATATGTAGAGTGTGATCCAGAATGAAGTGGTTGGAATGATGTACGTTGATGATTGAAGAAAGAGAATGATAGTGGATGACCTTGACACTTGTGTCAAATTGGAATGACTAAAACAGGAGCCGTGCCGGCCAATGAGGTTAGCTACCTCGAGCTAACACAATTCTTCGTAAACTACTCATTACTGGTTATTGATTGGTGCGCACCGTTGAATTTGGAGTATTGTTTCGCGGTGTTGCGATCGTCGCGGCGATGTGTTCTCACCAGTCCGGATCGGGAAAACGGTAGTTTCACTATCTTGGGTATTGCCTCATGTGCCTTGTCATACTTGTATCCCTATACGCGACCACTACGATTTGTTTTGTATTATACCTATGGAGTACTCCCTGATATCCCACTAGTTTACGGTGGAGTTTACTGTGCTGTATAGACTATAATGCTATATAAGTGTGATAAGGGGAACAATGGTAACGCCTTAACACTATTTTGATACTTTATGTTACTGTTAGACATTATCCACTTAGCGTACACTACTATATATATAGATAGTTTAACGGATTTTGAAAGATGTTATTCCATTCATCTTTGAGTTATTTTTATTTCAAAATTCGAACCATATTATCTGTATAAGAATATATGTCCTGACTCGAGTGTTTGTTTATGCTTATGCTCAGGTCAGTCTGAGGATTTCTGTTGTTGTGCTGCTTGGAAGCTGAAGACTCTGAAGACTATCATTTATCTTTACCTTTATTAGTATTTCTCCATTCTATTTTGATATTGTATCAGACATCTGTGTATTCCTGTTTCACTATTTGCTTGAGACATTGCTGTATTTAATTAGTAGCTTCATGAACTACTTTTATGACATTGTTGTAATTCCGCTGCGTTATTCTGTTATATTGTATCTTCTGTGATTCTGTGATGATTCTCATTTATATACATATACTCCATTAATGATTCGTGTTTTGAACTATTTAAGTTGACATGTGTGGAATTAGACTGGAGCGATTTGGAGCTTCCAAATTTTTTAGCTAAATTTGAATGCGGATGCGACAATAAGAATAAATGTGGGTAAATCTCACTCATTTGAATTTCTGGATTTAATTTATAATAATTAGATTTAATTATTTGATGCTTTGTTAAATTGATATATTATTACCGGTTAGATGTTATATTATATATAGTAGTATATATATTAGTAGTTGGGTATATTCCTGTCGATTGGAGCGAATGAGACAGTATGCGCCCTGTACAATAGCAGATGATCCTATATTATCGTGATATTCCTCCTCAAAGCATGATTGGTATTTTATGTTATATAACATCTTTGGATGCAAGAAAATAGGTTGGAGGGATCCAACTGGATTCCTCAAATATATTGATTGTTTTTCATATATAGCGATTTATGATGTGAATGAACAATCTGTTATGCATTGTTGTGTGATTTGATTTTTTGGATGCTATAGTAGTGCTGACCTTAATTTTGGTATTTTAAATACCAAAAATAATATTTTAGAATTTGAAGGAATTAAAAGGAGATTTGGATATAAAAATATTTATATCGAAATTTGGATTATTTTAAAGAAAATTGATTTGGATAAAACAGTGACTTGATTTTGGATTTGTACTCAACTGTTCATAAAATGTTTTAATTAGAGATTTAAAAATAATTTATATAAAGGATTTTTGACAATGGATTTTTAAGTGATGTTTTTGGATTTATGAAAAAGAAGTTGAAATCGATATTAATAATAGATTTGAAAAATAAATGGAATTTATTAAGGAATGAGTCATAAAATGAGATTTTATAAATGAGTTTAGTTTTATAAACAAGTGAAAATCAAAGGAGTTTATAAATATATAAACGATGTTTATAAATAAGGGAAAATGGTATCATTTTATAAATTGGGAATATAAACTCACCGTGTGAATTTATATCGAGATATGGAAATCGGTTTTGGGAAAAATAGTGTATTCTATTTTTGAAATGTGAGCATGGTTAGGGAATCGGAATGAAACTGATGTGTTATGAATCGAGAGGGATTTATAATTGAAATTGGTTATTGGAATTTCAAAAATATATTATTATCAAGAAGTTAAGTTTTGTTTTAAAAGGAAAATTTTATTTATTAAACTATGTAAATTTAAGGCTGCTATAGTATTGAAATACTTCGAAAAGTGGATTTTTCAAATATCTAATATTAATGGAAAAAAATTCTAATTCCTAAAATTAGCTTTGCAAATCGATTAGTTTTATTTAAAAATGAATTGGAAATGAGTTATCGATGTTTATCTAAAGTGTTTTAATATTTTAAATAATTACTTAAACATGTTTTAAAAATAAATTAGTATTCTTAAAAAAAAATACTTATTATATATATAATAGAGTTTTGAAATGGTTGTAATTTATTTACAAATCCTCTCGAGATTGGTAGACATGGTTTATTTAACGGATTTGATTTTTATAAGAGAAATCTTGTAATGGAAATTCTGGAAACTTAAGGAAACTTCCGAAATGTTGAAATACGAGAACTTCGAAAATGATTTAGAATTCATAAAAGATGTTAGAAATGGGTAGTTGGATATATAGACAAGTGTAGTCTATTTTGAAAATTTTAAAGGAAATTAACTAATGAATTTCGAAAACTTATAGAATTCGTTATAAATGAGTTAAGGAAATTACGAATAAATCGTACAGTATTTAGAGAAATAGGAAACAAATGTAATCTTTCCTAAGTATTAAAAATAAACTGAATTTAGGGAATATACATATAAACATTTCCTAAGTATTGGATTGGAAGGATTTGAAATATTTTAACTACGAGATTCTTATTATAGAAATATTTTCAAAGTGTTGAATTATAAATGAAATTGGAGAAAAATATTTCTAAGTATTGATATGATTCGAAAATATCCTATGATGGATATAAGTATTTGAAATTGTTTACAGTTATTGAATATACTGGAAGAGATTTGAATATATATCTTTGTAAAGATATTTTGATATGAATGTTTTGAAAGATTTATAAAATCGGTCCTAGTGACTGCATATGTTTGAAATTTGATAGTTAAATAACCGACTATTAAATTTGGCCAAATTCGTTAATCGTTTCGAAGGCACGTATGGGTAGGTTTCGATCAGGGTCCGTTAATCGTTGCCTTGAAGGCAGTGTTAGCATTCGAAGTATGATATTCTAAAGGTAAAATATAGCCTCAAGCCTCATCAACCGGGAATGACTAAAATATGGGAGATGCTACAGAGCTAAGCTGGTCGCACCTAAGTAGTGTATGTTATCACTTTTCCAGATACCTTCGGATATATTATAATTATGGATATGGTTGTGCATGGAAAAGACAGCGCTCAATAGGGTGGAAACAACTGGGGTGATAACATATTCGGTGCTATCCAGCAAGGGGTAGGCCTGTCCTGTGTTGGCACGGATCATTAGGTACGATCTCGGTACACTTTTCTAGAGGTGTACTATCGCGGGCGATACCACAATAGCCCAGTCATTGTATGGAATCCAATATCCACTATGAGCCTGTACGGTTTTATATGTGCCTAACTATGCTGAAATATGAGATGTAAGCATTTCAACTATTTTATAGTTTATTTTCTATAGACATTAATATAATATCAGATGATTTTGATATAAAATGTTATGGTTGTTGTAAGGTAAAACCCGCCGTGTTTATGTGTGATGTGGTCTTACGAGATACCTTTGTTTTCAAAGGATTTAGATAACGATAATAATTCAAATTGAGTGTATTTTCTCACGCTGGTTTTTCAGACTGACTCGGACGTTATTTTATTATAATGCTCGGGTCAGATCAAGTATTATAGTTTCAGGTTAGGATGTTATGGAGCACAGAAGGTATGCTGGAGGATTCTCAGGCGTATTATATGTGCTTGAGTATATTCTGCTATGTGTGTAGGCTGTATATTCAACACTCATCAGGACTAGTTGTTATAACTGTCCAGATTGATTTGGTGATTGTTGTCCTCTGATGATGGTATGTAAAATAACAGTTATAGTTCTTTCGTATAAAGATATGTTATTATCTATTATATAGTGTTCCGCTGCGATTGTGAGATTCTGTGTTGTTGTTTCTGTTTCTTCTTCTTTCTATCTTACTTCTCACCCACTCTCTTCTTTTCCATAACCTTCCATCATTCTGTACTTTTTGGGTTGGAGATGTGTGGCTTATTATCGATTCAAAGGGTACAGATTTTCAAGTTGTCACAATTTCGTTCCTTTTCTCCTTGATTATTTCGCAATCCACATAGAACTAAGCCATGACTTTTACATGAAAGTTGTAGAGCTTGTGAGCTCTACACATCCAACGACTATGATCATCTAATTCATCATGAGGAGGCCAGAATCTCACCATGTTTGTATGGTGTTTGGGGGTGATTTTGAGGCAAAAGGGATGGCCGAACTCGACATGGCTAAGGCCATGTGTGCGGCGGAGGTTGAGGCTCGCGTGGGTTGGGTTCGATCATAGTCCGGCTGCTTGATGGTGGCACGACAAGCGATTGAAGGGCGATGTGTATTGGGTTCAGCTAGCTGCCTTCATACGTGAATCAAGAAGAAGGAATGAACGAGTTATAACAGTGAAGTTTAGAAATTTTATTTAAAATTTATATTTAGTTAATTAATTTACTAATTATCGAATGATTAGTAACTTGTAACTTTTGCATACGAGGTCCAGATCGAACGAAACAAGTTGCGTTAGGTTCGTATTGATGAGCACTATATTTTAGAGCTGGTTTGGGAAGGTTTGGGGTTGGCAGCAATTTTGGATTAAATTAAATGCTCATTTAATTTTAATCCAAATGAATCGCTATTGCGACAACTACAATCAAAGTGGGTAAAAATCACTCTTTTAGACCCGCTTATATTTTTATATAAGTGGAATATTTTTATTGTGTTGTTTTGATGACTGTTGGATGTTATATATATATTGGATGTTCGGATGTTATGCTATAGTAGTTAGTAGTTGGATATATATTCCTTCCTATTAGAGTAGATAAGACCATATTCGTTCCCATGTATGAGCGGATCACCCTTTGTACGCGTGCTGCCTCGAAGCAGACATTGTACAAATTTCCTCATATGTATATTTGTTGCAGGTGACAAGTTAGAGGGATCCAACAGGATTCCTTACTATGGTTGATTATTATTTACACATATTGTTATACATGTTGTACCATGTGATGTTTGATGTGATGGATGCCATGATTGCTATTACTGATGTGAATCCCCTTATTTAGTACTTTTGCACCATTGGGCCATATTTTTTGGAATTTAAAATATTAAAATGAGGATTTCAATTTAAGAAGGATTTCAAAGTTATTTTGAAAACATATATGTTTTAATAAATTTTCAAATGATTAAAGAAATGGATTTATTTGAAATAAATTAAAAGTTATAATTATTTATGTTATAAAAATTATGGTTTTGTGTAATATACTTAATATGATTCTTGATATGTAGAGTTAAATATTTTCTAAAATTAGTTAAATTGGTATTTTGAACTTATTATAAATGGCTTATATATGAGACTTAAAAAATTGATATTTTTTAAATAAAAGTAATGGAATTATAAACAAGTTTTATAAGTGTTAAAATGAAGTTATAAATGAAACCTTATAGGAAAATGAGTTTTATAAAGTAAGGAATTTATAAAAGGAATATTATTAATAAAGAGATTTAACGAAATAAATTTTATAATGGTGTTTTATTAATATTAGAAATGGAATTGTATTCAAATTTGTAAATGGATTTACAATTTAAATTTATAAATGAATTTATAATGGACTTTATAAATAATAAGATTAGAAAAGAATGAATTCGTAAATAAAGAGATTTATAAGTAAATAAAGAGATTTATAAGTAAATAAAGTTATAATGGGATTTTGATATATAAATAAGATAAATGGAAAATTGGAGAAGGCAACTTCTCTTAGCCTAACATCCTTCTTGAGCATATGAGCTCCAGGGTTGTATTTTTGTGGAAGGCAATTAGTAGTCAACAGAAATGGCAATGTAGCATTCAAAGATGATAATGATGTGATATGTGCAAGGTATTCGATAACTCTTTTAGCCTCACACCCTAGGAAATGAACAGGGTAGAAGCAGCAAGGCTAAGTGGGTTGCTCTCATTAGGAGAAGTCATCGTCCTTCTAGATCTACTCTATACATGTCTTAGTATGTGGTGAATGTATGACTCAGGTACCCACTAAAGATCGATAACGATCGGGATGATGACATAGTCGGTACTATCCAGGAAGGGATAGGCCGGTCTTGTGTTGGTTTAGGCAGATAGTATCTGCTCCCTAGGTGCATCCCTCTAGAGGTGTATTGTACGGAAGGTAGTCTCCTACCTTGTCATTTGTATGGAGTCCAATATCCCCTACATGCCAGCCATTTTGTTTGTATAACTATCATGCTGAAATATAATAATGTAACAATTTCATCTATTTAATTTATTATTTGTATGCTAGACACTATTGTAATATAACATGATTTGATATGAAAGGTTTTGGTTATCGTAAGGTAAATACCCATCCGTGTTTATATGTGGGCCTGTTTTACGAGATACCTTTCTGTTGATAAAAGAAAGTCTTCATAACTTTAAAATAAATTCAATTGAGTTGTGTTTTTCTCACGCTGGTTTACCAGACTGATTCGTGCATTCTTCCCTTTCAATGCTCGGGTCAGACCGAGTATATTTACAGGTTTAGATTTGGTGCTTTTGGAGCTTCAGTAGATGAGCTGGAGATCTTCATGTCGTATACACGTATCTGTTTATTTTCCGCTGCATTGTTGTTGTAAATTATCAGCATTTGAGAGGATAGGTTGTTATAACTGTCCATGCTAATAATTATTTATTCATGTACTCCGATTGATATATGTATATTACAGATCCTCTTTTGTAAAGATTATTCGTCTATATTATATATTATTCCGCTGCGATGTAAGACTCTTTATTGTTTTGGTTCTGTTTCTCCCTTCTTCTTCTCTTCTCTTCTTCTCTCTTCTTTCTTTCTTCTCACCATCTCTCTTCTTTCTCATGATTTTCCATCATCTTGTGCTTTTTTCCTCTAATATGTGTGGTTTATTGTTGATTCAAAGGGTACAGATTTGCGAACCGTCACAGTTGGTATTAGAGCTTTGGGTTTAGCGATAAACCTAGTCTTTGATGAGTACTCATTATAGGTAGGGTCAGTAGCACCCTAGAATGAGTCTGAGTGTGTCTATATATATAAGCGCGTATTTTTAGTGATATGAAAATGTTTTATATTGGGTTGTTGGTTTGTTAAGTCTGAATTTTGGGTTCTGGTCGATGCATCTAGCTAACGTCATCGGTTAGGATTCCAAAACACTTGAGCAAGCAAACTAACACGATATTGTTTTTAAATTGGGTAAATGAAATAATTTTACCTTGATTATATTTTCTATAAAAAGAATAGTTTTTCAAACAATATTATAGTTAGATGATTTGTTGGTTGTTAATGAATGGTAGTATTTGATTATTGTCATTTGTTGTTTGTTGTGTGTAAATAAAAGATGTTATCATTATTAATATAAACAAAGATAAACAAAAATGAAATGATCTTATGTAAGGTAATTGTGAAATAAGAGAAATTATATAAGTATAAAATTTATAAATGTGATTTATAAAAAAAGGGATTTTTAAAGAAAATAAAGCACTAAATTCACTACCGTTGCTGGAAAATAATTAGGGTGATGACTGCAGCATCATCAATATCGTTTTCAAGTTTCTGGATGATGGATTTGCTACTATTAGTAGATTGAAAATTGAAGTTTTGTGTGATAAACAAGTTTGAATTTAAAATCCAAGTTGAATTTGATAAATATAAGTGAAATGAGTTTTGGACTTATAATATGAAATTAAAATTAAAATTAAAATTAAGTAAAGTTAAATAAATTTGAGTTAGTGAAATAAAATATATGATTTGGAATTTAACTAAAGGAAAGTTAAATAAATCTGAAATGGATTTGAAACTGAATTAGATAAATTATTGAAAAGAATATACACTTAAGATTGTAAAGTGATTATGTAACCGTGAATTTAATTTATAGAAGGTGAATAAACTTAAGTATATATTCATGAAAACTAAAGTAAATAAGTTTATAGCTTATAATTTGAGAGAATAGTAAGTAAAGCAAATTTCTATTTGTTAAATATGAAGGTTAAGAAATGAAATTTGAACTGGAATTATAAGTTGAAATTTAAGTTAAGTAGAATAAAATGAAGTTGAAATGAAATTTAACTTAAGTGAAGTTGAATAAAGTTGAAATTGATACTAACAATGAATTAATAATGTAAGTCAATAAGTTAAAGCGATGAATGAGAATATAAACTTTAGTTGTTAAATGAAATACAACTTTGGTTGTAAAATAAGTTAGCTAATTGAATATGGTTTGGAATGATTATTTGTTAGATTAAGTATAACTTGAATTGGTAATGTTGGAATAAAACTTAATTTAAGAAGTTATAAATTAATAATAACATTGGAAATGTTGTATAAAGTGTCGAATTAAACTTAAGTATAATTCTAATGAATTGAAATGTGATTCAACTAATTTGAATCTAAATTGAGTATTAAAATTAAATGTGTTCAAAAAAATTGAATGTAAAGGAAGTAAATATGAATGTTTGAGTGTAAACTAAATTAATTTGGGTTAAGTTGGATACGCATTGGTTGTTAGTTGGATGTTAGTTGATTGAACAGAAATTCATTAAATGTTGATGAAACTGAATTAATGAACTTGTAATGTAATGACCCGTAATTTTCGATAATTAGAAATATTAAATTAAATAAAATTTTGTAATTTAATGTTGGAAGAAATTAAAATTTATGATTTATTAATGAGGAAAATAATTAGAATATGATTTATTAATATTGTTTGAATATTATTGACAACTATTATAATGCAATTTCAATCAATTGAAATAATTGTAAAGTTTATTTGGTTAAAATTGTAAATCAGGAATGAACTTCGTAATAAATGGGATTAATGAAATTGAAATATTATAATTGAAATAGTAAAAGATGATAACTGTAGAATAAGAATGTAACAAAGTGTAGATTAATGTTAATTACATTCATATGATTTTTTATGATTTAGTATTACAAGTGAGAATCAAAATATAAGAATTTGATTGAAATAAAAATATAATTAATTGGGATTTTATTACAGTTGTAATTGAATGTTGTAATTAGTGGAATATTTAAATATTGAAACTGACATTGAAAATTTGTTTTAAAAGATTATAAATTCTTATGTAATCAAGAATAATAAATTCGTTAACATTTATATTTGAATTTAAAAGTGATAAAATCCATTTAATAATATTTTATTTAATTAGCGTGAAAATTTGCCATTTTGTCCACTGTCTCGGATTTCGATGAAACTAGTTTCACCAGATCCTAACATTGAATTATTATAGGATTTCAAGTTTCATAGTGATCGGACTTGTTGTTTGATCGTGCGAGCCCGAAACGCTTAGAAATTGATTAATAGAATTTAAATGAATGCAATCTGATTTTGAAATCTAACTTCTATATACAATGGAATTAAGATTTGAAACTAGTACCGTTGAGTTTAAAAATATTGAAAACATATATTTTGATATATGGGATGACCCAATTTCGTTTCAGAAACGAAATGGGCTTTTCGGGTTCCCGTAATCGTTTTGATCCAATTCGATATGACCATTCATTTCTTTTCTACCCTTTTCCATATAAATATGTTTTGTTTCTCAAACCTTAGTAGCCTTTTCTCACTTCTACACGTACTATTTCTTCTATCAGTTCCTCTTTCTCAAACGTCAGAATATGAAAACCCCAAATCCAAATTCAATTTCAAATCAAAATCAATTTCAAAAATTCAAACTCTCCAAAATATATAATATTATATATCATTTGAAAGCTATCAACAAGCGCAATCTTCTACAGCAATTAATTTTTTTATTTGGTTCATCGCTTGCTAGAAATATACAAAGAAGTCTTGGTCGTTCATTTCTAGGGTTTCCGATCCAACGGTGGATCTTCATCCAATTGGCGATCGGGGAGTGGCGTCTGGAAGGGGAAGGCGAGCAAGTCATAGATCTAGTCTATGTTTGTCTTGGACCAGCGAGAATTTGCGGCAATTTGGCGTGTTAAGGTGGACGGCGGCTGTGATATCCCGGAATTTTTGGCAATATAAATTTAATAATCGATATTTAAAATTAAATTGATTTGATAATTATTGTTAATAAGATTTGAATTGATTTAATAATCTTACTTTAATAAATATTTAATTAGTGAATTTTATCTTTTAAAAGCTAATAAATTGGTTTCTATTTATAATGTATATATATATTTGTATATATTGTCAATATATGAACTTTGTTTTAAATTTAATCAATAAGGTATATTTTCTAATTCTAATATTTTTGATTAAGCTTTTCAAAGCTATTTTATAAATAACTATGTAACGACCCAGAATTTTTATTTATTTAAATTTGGATATTTAATTAATTTTAAATATTTATAAGTGAATTTATAAGTCGAATAAATTTTAATTTGAATTATTGGATTTAATTGGATAATTAAATCGATAATTTAATATGTTAAATTATGGAAATAATTGAAAATTGAGTTAAATATGATTGAAAATGATTTGTAAAATTTTATTTTATCATATTGAAGTTAGAATGATATTTTAGAACTTTTAAAATCGAATTAAAAGTTAAACTGTGAAAATTGAATATTTTAATATTTAATAGACTAGTGAAAATAGTCAATTTTTGAACAGTCTCAGAATTGAACGAAACCAGTTCCATTGGATCCGTAATAGTTAGTTATTACCGGATTTCAATTTTCGTGTCA
Source organism: Allium cepa (assembly GCA_030765085.1). Classification (NCBI taxonomy): domain Eukaryota; kingdom Viridiplantae; phylum Streptophyta; class Magnoliopsida; order Asparagales; family Amaryllidaceae; genus Allium; species Allium cepa. Next base: position 1,054,599,777 of record CM060935.1, on the reverse strand, counting down.
ATCGGAGCTATCGTTTGATCGTGGCAGCTCGAAATACATCGAATCGTTTTTAATTTAAATTTGGCGAGTCAAAATAGCCATTTTTCAAAAAGTCTCGGATTTCGACGAAACCAGTTTCATCGGATCCGTAATGTGATATTATTGTAAGGTTTCAAATTTCAAGCCAATTGGATTTACCGTTTGTCCGGTACAAATTAAAACGCCTAGAAATCGATTTAAATCGGTTTAATTTAAATCGAACGTTTTCAGCCATAACTCGCACAGATGTCCGAATTAGCTTCCAAAACCTGTTCCATTGTGTCCGGAACGCGGGATAAACCCTAGGTACGTCAGTTTCGGCGCGTAAATCGGAGTTCGGAATTTCCGGATGAATAGTGTCGAACGAAACTCTATAAATAGCACCACTCTCTTCATAATTTGATAAAAAATCATTCCAAACCCTAACTTCATAAGCACAGCCGCCACCCCCCCTGAACGGCCAGAATTTGCCAAACTTCTTTCCTCTAGATCTTCCAATCCATCAGCAATTAGATGAAGCTTCCAACTAGAAAGTTGTAGAGCACAACACGAACTAGAGATCCAACGGTTATGATCGAATTTGGAGCGACGATGGAGGAGAAAAGGGGGCCGTTCTCTTCAGGCCTGCGCACGCACTTTGATGAAGAGGAGGTGGCCGAGTTCACCACTGTTCTGGCCGAGCATAGCCTTGGTCGAGAGCTTCCTATTGCAAGTAGTTTGATGAAGTATCGTTGAGAAATGGAGGAGCAAGATCAAACCCTAGTTTCTAAGTCATGGGTTCATGCTCACGTTGATAACCTGTAGGTGATTTGCGTGAAAGATGAAGGAGAAGGGAAGGTGGGGACGCACGGGCCTGATGGGCTTGGGATAGAAGTGGACGACCTAGATTTAGTTGAGTTTGAAATTAGTTAAGTATATGTTGATTATGTTATTTAAATCGTGTATAAACTTCAATAATTCATAACTTTTTCATACGAGGTCGAAAACGCGCGAAACCAGTTGCGTTGGAATCGTATGGACGAGCACTACGCGATGGAGTTGGATTGGAGTCGTTTGGAGTTAGTGAGAATTTTGGGTAAAATTAAACGCGCGTTTAATTTTATTCGAAATAAATCGCTGAAACGAAATTAAAACCAAGGTGAGAACTTCTCACTCAATCGAATAGGTTTCGATTTTATTTTAAATAGTTATATTTAAAATATTTGAATGCATGTTTGAATGATGATTGTTATCTATTGATTGTTAAAATAGACATTATACGCCGTTAGTAAGCGGATGTTATTTAATAAAAACATATACCGCGAATATTTCATAAACAGTGAAATTGGTATTATATATAATATCAATATATATATATTGGCATATGTATATATTGCAGTTGTTGATTTCCCGTATTTTTTAGTGGATGAGACCCTATTACGCCGTTATTAAGCGGATAATATTTAATAAGAACATATACCGCGATAATTTCGTACTGGAGCGAAATTGGTATTGTGCTAATGTTTTTGGATGCAGGAAACAGGTTGGAGGGATCCAACTGGATTCCTCAACAGTTTTTATTTAATTTCAGATATTTTGATATTTGATGGATTTTCATATTGATATATGATATCGTTGTAGTCGTGATTGACTATTTGGTGTGTAGCATCATTGGACCAAATTTGGAATTTTAAAATGATTTTTAAAGTGATTTTGAAAATATACTTTATTTTTGGAATTGATCCATTTTAAATAAATAAACGTTATAATTTTTAATGTTATAAAAATTATGGTTTTTGTGAGATATAGTTAAAAGCTGATTTTTAAGAAATATGGATTTAATGATTTTATAAAATGGTTTAGATTGGATTTTTGAATATATTATAAAAGTTTAAATATAGGATTTATAAAATTTGATTATTTTATAAATCGAAGTGGTGAAATTTTAAAAGGAGATTAAAGACGTTTTAAAGAATAATATAGATTGATTTATATTAAAGGATTTACAAATGAATATTTGTAAATTAAAACGTCGGAATTATAAAATGAGATTTTATAAGTGTTTGAATGAAGTGAAAATGAATTTTGTAAATGAATGGAATTCATAGAATTATATAACGGTAAAATTATAAGTGGAATTTTATAAACAGTAGGTTTATAAAAATTTGTAAAGTTATTAAAGTAATAAGATTTGGATAAATAATTGAATCTTATAAGTTATAAGATTTATAATTATGAAGTTCAAGGGAATGGTTTTGCAAACGAATAGATTATAAGTGTTTAACTTATAATATGAACCTGTAGTTTATAACCGAGTTATAAATCGAATAAGTTAATAAAGGAGATTTATAAAAAGGAAGTTTTATAATTAAATAGAAATGGAATTTATAAACGTTGTTTTATAAATTCGCAAATGACTTATTTTGATAAGTTAATTGTTGAAACCTATTAATGGAGTTATATTCACGTTTTTGACTGTGAATAAACCTTTGAATTAAAATGAATAAAGGGATGAAATTTGTTAACGAAGTTTATTCACGTTTTTAAATAGTAAATAATATGTTAAAGAAATTGTTCAAATGTGAATGTTTTGAATAGATTAAAACGATCTATCAATGTTTTTAAATATGTTGAGATTCGAAACCATAGATTTCAACATTGATTGTTGAAATGGACGTTTTCGAGAAATAAAAGGAAATGGTGGACTATAACACTATTGTTATAGTAAATGATTTCCGAAAGAAAATGTTTTGAATAGTATTGAGATTTATATATCTATTTAAATTCGGATCCCTATACTAGTGATTTTGGGTTGTCGTAACGATGTTTTACGTAACATTCGTTTTGGCCCAAATAAATATGTTTAAGTGAATGATTTCCTTAAAGAATGAAATATATACTTAATTTCGATTTAAGTATATTGAATATTTTCCAAGGTTGAAAATAAAAAGATTTATGAATTACTTATTTTTAATAAGTATGGAAATGTTTTCCAATATGAAGTGAATAATTAGAATTTATCTTTTTGAAGATAAATTGAAAAGGATAATTGAAATCGTATATGCATGAATATTTTGGAATATAAATTCACTATGAAATTTATGAATAAAAGGTGGAATTAGTTTAAAAATAAATATTGATTTATTTTTGAAGTGTTGAAATTAGATATCTTGTAAAGATATTTTGGAAAAAAAAATAATTTGGAAAATTATTTGGAATCTGGTGATGTGTGCATATCAATTGATAGTTCAATAACCGACTATCAATATTTCCCTTTGAATGGGTATTTGATGTGAATTGATTGAATTTGAATGCACACTTATTTTTGAATAAGCGCTCACTATTCGGGTTAACCGGGAAAGGACCATGGGGTCGTATAACCCATTCCGAATATGTGATACGTCGTGTGAATTGCATTGAAGATCGGTGTTGAAGACCGGTATTTGCGAGAGCGATAGGATGACCTATCGATTGTCTCTGCACTGGGTAGCTCCTGGTATAGAGATTCCATAAGTGATGGGAAATCCGATCAGGATTGTGGATATCCGGATTGCAAGGACTTCTTTGTAAGTGCCTTCGGTTTTGTTCGAGCCCGGAACAGACTTGTATGGATTGTATGTCTGACATTACAAGTTGAGATATAAAGCCGATTTCTTTCAAATATATTTCTGTTGGTGGCGGAGAATTTATTCTTTTAGCTTAACACCGTTCTTTGAGACATATGTGCTCAAAGGTTATATAGTTGAAGTTATCAGCGATATATTCCCAAATTGGTAATGTGACATGCTGAGTGTTGCTGAAATGATCATTGTGTTGATTATTTGTGATAGGATCATTTATTTGATCGTCTATCTTAGTGATCATTGTGTTGATCATTTGTTGACCCAAAGCATGGCTTTTGTATAAAGTATGTTTTTGTGGACGTGAATTCATCGAGCCTCACATCCCGGAATGGTCAAAACAGGAAAGATGCGGCAAGGTTATGAGGGGTAGCTCCCTTTAGGGTATGTGCATTTCCTTCTGGAAAGGGTGGTATCATGGTATGGAGCCCAGATACTTACTCATGTTGATACACTATATCTATTTCTGTGTGGTGTTGTTGGTGACGAGCGCTCGGTTAAAGGTCCGATGGGACCGGGGATGCCATATTCGTGTAGTAGTTACCTAGTGATAAAGGTAACCCGGCTTTGTGTTGGCAGAGAGCTGGTTAAGTTCTCGGGGACGTCCAGCCAGAGGCGTTTCCATGTGGCAGTAGGAAGTTCCTTAGCCTGACCATTTGTTGGAAATCCAATTCCCAATACGAAACTTGTACGGTATTAGTTGTAGAACCTGCTATTCACTTATGGTGGTCACCACTGTTTGGGTAGTAGCTATAGTAGGCATACGATAATGGTCGTATGTTGGCTAAGATTTATATCTTTATTTTTGAAATATTTCCTACACTATGCACTAGTAATAATATCAAATGTTATTTTAAATGCGTATCAAGCATCTTTGACTATCATAAGGAGAAATCTCCTCCGATTCTGCGTTTTCATGTGTGTGTGTGCGGGAGGCCTTATGGTAGTCTCATTTTTAAAAGCATTGCGAATTGAATTTAAAAATATTCCTCTATTTTGATTTTAAAGTTAAATAAACTGTTTTGAGTTCTCACACCAGTCACATGACTGACTCGGAGTTTATTGTTTTCCTTCCTAAACTCTGGGTGCCCACCAATTTTCCACACGGGCAGTCAAGAGTTAAGGTTTATCAGGATATTCTGGATATTCAGGAGTTGCTGGAGGCAAGCTGGATGGCATGGCGTATTACTAGTATATAGTATTTCTTTTTCCGCTGCACTGTTCGATATTGTATGTTGTTGTACACTCTGATGATTTGATGTAATGTAATATAATGTGATGTAATAACTGATATAGTTCTTTTTTTAAAGATTATTCATTTATTATTATATGTTGTTCCGCTGCGAATTGTGAGATTCTTATGTTGTTCTGTTGTTTTCTATTCTCTTTTTCTATTTTCAAATTCTCTGTCTTTCTGTTTTCTAAAAATTGTCTATCTTCTTTTCTCTCTATTTTCTATCTTCTTATCTACTCTTCTCTCTTCTTCTTTTCTTAAATTCTTTTTTTTAAAACCCATAACTATTCGGTTTTTCGGCAACGAAAATCCGCAAGCGTTACATTTGGTATCGGAGCTGATGGTTAAGCGACAACCATGGTTCTGTAGGGTATTACTCATTAGAAATAGAATCAGCAGTGCTCTAGAATGAGTTTGAGTGTAATAATAGCTATGAGAGCGTATTTGTTAGTGAATATAAAATTGTTTTATATTGTGATGATTGGTTTGTTGAGTGGTATATGAACCTTCGTCGGCGCAGCTCGAAACTGAATCGAAGGGGTTTCTAAACACTTGAATAGAACAATTCGACATAGTATTGTTTTAAATTGGGTAAATGAAATAATTTTACTTGATTATATTTTATATATAAAGGAATAATTTTTCAGAATTATTAAAGTGTGTATAAGTTGATTGTTTAGATGTTTGAATAATCTAAATAAAAGAATAATTGTATAAGCAAAAGAATTATAAGAATTGAATTATAATTAAAGTAATCTACAATTGTGAAATAAACTTATATATATAAGAAGTGAAACTATATGAATATATTTATGAATATGAGTTATAAATAAAAATGAATTTAAAGTTAAAGAGAAGTATAACTTAAGTGATATGGAATGAAGTTGATATTAGTATCAATGTAAATTAATAAAATTAAGTGATGGATGTGAACTTGAGTTATATAAATGAAATTCGACTTTTGTAATAAAATTGAATTGAATGAATGGATTGAATATTAATCAATTAAATGTGAATAATTGATATGAAATAATGGATATAAGTGTTAATTCATTAAAACTCTAATGTTATTGAAAGTTGAATAATTGAATGAATATCAATTTAATTAAACCAATTCAAAGTGATGGTGTTAAACCAAATTGAATGAATATAAGCAAAGGAATTTAGTTGAAATTAATATACCTTGGTTGGTATATGATTGTTGATTGGTTGTATAAAATTCATTAAGTGTTAATGAAATTGAAAGCTATGAAATTGAATTCAAATTGAAAGTAAATAAATTTGAATAGAGTTGAATTTGATTTGGAAGTGAACCAACTTGAATATGAATTAGTGAATATAAACTAATTGAAATGAATGTTGATAAAATCCAATGTTAATAAATCAAATGTGATTAAATTGAAAACCATTTCATTGAATATTAATGAGAATATGAATGAATATTTATTGATTATGAATGGTAGTTGGTTGATGTTTGAATATGTTGCTATTGTTGCATTTGCTATGTTGGCATATATAGTTATTATGTTGCTATATGTTGTATATTGAGATTATTATCTATATGCATGTTTCTCATATTATTTGTTGAGTATTTAGTAGGTGCGGATCGCGTTTGCTTCGCATCTGGAGTTCGCTTTAGCGCTATATTAGCCGTATATGCTTGCTAATAAAATATAAGGTACATATCTCGGATTAAATATCGTACTTTTACACTTTTTTCCCTTCGGGATGCCTCATTACTTGATGAGATGTATATTTGTGATATATATACTGTCATTTTTTTTTTCGGATCGAGCCGCGCAAAGGAGACTATGGCGAATTTTTCCGAAAATTTAAGGCGTTAGAAAAAATTTGAGAAAATGGGAAATTTTTTGAAAACTTTAACTTTGATTTTGGAAATTGAAAGTTAAACAATAGTAGTTGTTTTTGAAAAGATAACTAAGTATGATTTGAAAACTTAGTAAAGATTGTAAGAAGTTTAACTATGGATTTTGGGCAAATTAATAGATTCTGTAACTTTTCTTACTTGTAATTTCGAGGACGAAATTCTTTTAAGGGGGAAAGATTGTAACGACCCAGAATTTTTATTTATTTAAATTTGGATATTTAATTAATTTTAAATATTTATAAGTGAATTTATAAGTCGAATAAATTTTAATTTGAATTATTGGATTTAATTGGATAATTAAATCGATAATTTAATATGTTAAATTATGGAAATAATTGAAAATTGAGTTAAATATGATTGAAAATGATTTGTAAAATTTTATTTTATCATATTGAAGTTAGAATGATATTTTAGAACTTTTAAAATCGAATTAAAAGTTAAATTGTGAAAATTGAATATTTTAATATTTAATCGACTAGTGAAAATAGTCAATTTTTGAACAGTCTCAGAATTGAACGAAACCAGTTCCATTGGATCCGTAATAGTTAGTTATTACCGGTTTTCAATTTTCGTGTCAATCGGAGCTATCGTTTGATCGTGGCAGCTCGAAATACATCGAATCGTTTTTAATTTAAATTTGGCGAGTCAAAATAGCCATTTTTCAAAAAGTCTCGGATTTCGACGAAACCAGTTTCATCGGATCCATAATGTGATATTATTGTAAGGTTTCAAATTTCAAGCCAATTGGATTTACCGTTTGTCCGGTACAAATTAAAAGGCCTAGAAATCGATTTAAATCGGTTTAATTTAAATCGAACGTTTTCAGCCATAACTCGCACAGATGTCCGAATTAGCTTCCGAAACCTGTTCCATTGTGTCCGGAACGCGGGATAAACCCTAGGTACGTCAGTTTCGGCACGTAAATCGGAGTTCGGAATTTCCGGATGAATAGTGTCGAACGAAACTCTATAAATAGCACCACTCTCTTCATAATTTGATAAAAAATCATTGCAAACCCTAACTTCATAAGCACGGCCGCCACCCCCCCTGAACGGCCAGAATTTGCCAAACTTCTTTCCTCTAGATCTTCCAATCCATCAGCAATTAGATGAAGCTTCCAACTAGAAAGTTGTAGAGCACAACACGAACTAGAGATCCAACGGTTATGATCGAATTTGGAGCGACGATGGAGGAGAAAAGGGGGCCGTTCTCTTCAGGCCTGCGCACGCACTTTGATGAAGAGGAGGTGGCCGAGTTCACCACTGTTCTGGCCGAGCATAGCCTTGGTCGAGAGCTTCCTATTGCAAGTAGTTTGATGAAGTATCGTTGAGAAATGGAGGAGCAAGATCAAACCCTAGTTTCTAAGTCATGGGTTCATGCTCACGTTGATAACCTGTAGGTGATTTGCGTGAAAGATGAAGGAGAAGGGAAGGTGGGGACGCACGGGCCTGATGGGCTTGGGATAGAAGTGGACGGCCTAGATTTAGTTGAGTTTGAAATTAGTTAAGTATATGTTGATTATGTTATTTAAATCGTGTATAAACTTCAATAATTCATAACTTTTTCATACGAGGTCGAAAATGCGCGAAACCAGTTGCGTTGGAATCGTATGGACGAGCACTACGCGATGGAGTTGGATTGGAGTCGTTTGGAGTTAGTGAGAATTTTGGGTAAAATTAAACGCGCGTTTAATTTTATTCGAAATAAATCGCTGAAACGAAATTAAAACCAAGGTGAGAACTTCTCACTCAATCGAATAGGTTTCGATTTTATTTTAAATAGTTAGATTTAAAATATTTGAATGCATGTTTGAATGATGATTGTTATCTATTGATTGTTAAAATAGACATTATACGCCGTTAGTAAGCGGATGTTATTTAATAAAAACATATACCGCGAATATTTCATAAACAGTGAAATTGGTATTATATATAATATCAATATATATATATTGGCATATGTATATATTGCAGTTGTTGATTTCCCGTATTTTTTAGCGGATGAGACCCTATTACGCCGTTATTAAGCGGATAATATTTAATAAGAACATATACTGCGATAATTTCGTACTGGAGCGAAATTGGTATTGTGCTAATGTTTTTGGATGCAGGAAACAGGTTGGAGGGATCCAACTGGATTCCTCAACAGTTTTTATTTAATTTCAGATATTTTGATATTTGATGGATTTCATATTGATATATGATATCGTTGTAGTCGTGATTGACTATTTGGTGTGTAGCATCATTGGACCAAATTTGGAATTTTAAAATGATTTTTAAAGTGATTTTGAAAATATACTTTATTTTTGGAATTGATCCATTTTAAATAAATAAACGTTATAATTTTTAATGTTATAAAAATTATGGTTTTTGTGAGATATAGTTAAAAGCTGATTTTTGAGAAATATGGATTTAATGATTTTATAAAATGGTTTAGATTGGATTTTTGAATATATTATAAAAGTTTAAATATAGGATTTATAAAATTTGATTATTTTATAAATCGAAGTGGTGAAATTTTAAAAGGAGATTAAAGACGTTTTAAAGAATAATATAGATTGATTTATATTAAAGGATTTACAAATGAATATTTGTAAATTAAAACGTCGGAATTATAAAATGAGATTTTATAAGTGTTTGAATGAAGTGAAAATGAATTTTGTAAATGAATGGAATTCATAGAATTATATAACGGTAAAATTATAAGTGGAATTTTATAAACAGTAGGTTTATAAAAATTTGTAAAGTTATTAAAGTAATAAGATTTGGATAAATAATTGAATCTTATAAGTTATAAGATTTATAATTATGAAGTTCAAGGGAATGGTTTTGCAAACGAATAGATTATAAGTGTTTAACTTATAATATGAACCTGTAGTTTATAACCGAGTTATAAATCGAATAAGTTAATAAAGGAGATTTATAAAAAGGAAGTTTTATAATTAAATAGAAATGGAATTTATAAACGTTGTTTTATAAATTCGCAAATGACTTATTTTGATAAGTTAATTGTTGAAACCTATTAATGGAGTTATATTCACGTTTTTGACTGTGAATAAACCTTTGAATTAAAATGAATAAAGGGATGAAATTTGTTAACGAAGTTTATTCACGTTTTTAAATAGTGAATAATATGTTAAAGAAATTGTTCAAATGTGAATGTTTTGAATAGATTAAAACGATCTATCAATGTTTTTAAATATGTTGAGATTCGAAACCATAGATTTCAACATTGATTGTTGAAATGGACGTTTTCGAGAAATAAAAGGAAATGGTGGACTATAACACTATTGTTATAGTAAATGATTTCCGAAAGAAAATGTTTTGAATAGTATTGGGATTTATATATCTATTTAAATTCGGATCCCTATACTAGTGATTTTGGGTTGTCGTAACGATGTTTTACGTAACATTCGTTTTGGCCCAAATAAATATGTTTAAGTGAATGATTTCCTTAAAGAATGAAATATATACTTAATTTCGATTTAAGTATATTGAATATTTTCCAAGGTTGAAAATAAAAAGATTTATGAATTACTTATTTTTAATAAGTATGGAAATGTTATCCAATATGAAGTGAATAATTAGAATTTATCTTTTTGAAGATAATTGAAAAGGATAATTGAAATCGTATATGCATGAATATTTTGGAATATAAATTCACTATGAAATTTATGAATAAAAGGTGGAATTAGTTTAAAAATAAATATTGATTTATTTTTGAAGTGTTGAAATTAGATATCTTGTAAAGATATTTTGGAAAAAAAATTATTTGGAAAATTATTTGGAATCTGGTGATGTGTGCATATCAATTGATAGTTCAATAACCGACTATCAATATTTCCCTTTGAATGGGTATTTGATGTGAATTGATTGAATTTGAATGCACACTTATTTTTGAATAAGCGCTCACTATTCGGGTTAACCGGGAAAGGACCATGGGGTCGTATAACCCATTCCGAATATGTGATACGTCGTGTGAATTGCATTGAAGATCGGTGTTGAAGACCAGTATTTGCGAGAGCGATAGGATGACCTATCGATTGTCTCTGCACTGGGTAGCTCCTGGTATAGAGATTCCATAAGTGATGGGAAATCCGATCAGGATTGTGGATATCCGGATTGCAAGGACTTCTTTGTAAGTGCCTTCGGTTTTGTTCGAGCCCGGAACAGACTTGTATGGATTGTATGTCTGACATTACAAGTTGAGATATAAAGCCGATTTCTTTCAAATATATTTCTGTTGGTGGCGGAGAATTTATTCTTTTAGCTTAACACCGTTCTTTGAGACATATGTGCTCAAAGGTTATATAGTTGAAGTTATCAGCGATATATTCCCAAATTGGTAATGTGACATGCTGAGTGTTGCTGAAATGATCATTGTGTTGATTATTTGTGATAGGATCATTTATTTGATCGTCTATCTTAGTGATCATTGTGTTGATCATTTGTTGACCCAAAGCATGGCTTTTGTATAAAGTATGTTTTTGTGGACGTGAATTCATCGAGCCTCACATCCCGGAATGGTCAAAACAGGAAAGATGCGGCAAGGTTATGAGGGGTAGCTCCCTTTAGGGTATGTGCATTTCCTTCTGGAAAGGGTGGTATCATGGTATGGAGCCCAGATACTTACTCATGTTGATACACTATATCTATTTCTGTGTGGTGTTGTTGGTGACGAGCGCTCGGTTAAAGGTCCGATGGGACCGGTGTAACGACCCAGAATTTTTATTAATTAAAATTTGCATATTTAATTAATTTTAAATATTTATAAGTGAATTTATAAGTCGAATAAATTTTTATTTGAATTATTGGATTTAATTGGATAATTAAATCGATAATTTAATATGTTAAATTATGGAAATAATTGAAAATTGAGTTAAATATGATAGAAAATGATTTGTAAAATTTTATTTTATAATATTGAAGTTAGAATGATATTTTAGAACTTTTAAAATCGAATTAAAAGTTTATTTGTGAAAATTGAATATTTTAATATTTAATAATCGACTGTAAAATAGCCAATTTTTGAACAGTCTCAGAATTGAACGAAACCAGTTTCATTGGATCCGTAATAGTTAGTTATTACCGGATTTCAATTTTCGTGTCAATCGGAGTTATCGTTTGATCGTGGCAGCTCGAAACGCATCGAATTATTTTTAATTTAAATTTGGCGAGTCAAAATAGCCATTTTTCAAAAAGTCTCGGATTTCGACGAAACCAGTTTCATCAGATCCGTAATGTGATATTATTGTAAGGTTTCAAATTTCAAGTCAATTGGAATTACCGTTTGTCCGGTACAAATTAAAACGCCTAGAAATCGATTTAAATCGGTTTAATTTAAATTGAGCGTTTATAGCCATAACTCGCACATACTTCCGAATTAGCTTCCGAAACCTATTCCATTGTGTCCGGAACGCGGGATAAACCCTAGGTACGCTGGTTACGGCGTCTAAATCGGAGTTCGGAAAATCCGGGATGAATAGTGTCGCTCGTTCCTTATAAATAGACATGAGCCTTCATAATTTGATAAAAAATAAACCCTAGTTCTAATTTTAACCTAGCCACCACTAACAAGATAGATGGCCAGAAATTATCTCCACTTCCTCCCTCAATCACTCACAATCCATCGACAATTAGCCAAAGTTGTTAACTACAAAGTCGAAGAGCATGGAGAGAGCTTTAATTTCATACGGTGATGATCGGATTTGGCGTCGCGTGGAGGGAGCAAAAGTGGGCCGTTCATGGCCAGTCACGCACGTGTTCTCGTGCTCTACAGGTGGCCGAGCTTCACCTAGGGGGGGGCGAGTATAGTGGAGGAGGAGGGCTTCGCAATGGAGTTCCCCGATCGAGTTCTAGTCGAGTGTGTTTGCAGTATTATGTAACCCTAATCTATATGATGGGTTCGGCCAAGATTTTGATGCCTGGAGATGGAAAAACGTGAGAAGGAAGAAAGGGGGGAGCCGTTGGATCTGTGATGGATGGTGGATGTTGAGTGTGAGTTTAGAAAGTTAATTTATGTTGTGAATTATATATCTAAAATCGTGTACAAACTTGTAAAAAATCATAACTTTTTCATACGAGGTCGAAAAAATGCAAAATCAGTTGCGTTGGAATCGTATGGACGAGCACTACGCGATGGAGTTGGTTTGGAGTCGTTTGGAGTTAGTGAGAATTTCGGGTAAAATTAAACGCGCGTTTAATTTTATTCGAAATAAATCGCTAAAACGGAAATTAAAATCAAGGTGAGAACTTCTCACTCAATCGAATAGGTTTCGATTTTATTTTAAATAGTTAGATTTAAAATATTTGAATGCATGTTTGAATGATGAATGTTATATATTGATTGTTAAAATAGACATTATGCGCCGTTAGTAAGCGGATGTTATTTAATATAAACATATACCGCGAATATTTCATAAACAGTGAAATTGGTATTATATATAATATCAATATATATATATTGGCATATGTATATATTGCAGTTATTGATTTCCCGCATTTTTTGTTTAGCGGATGAGACCTTATTACGCCGTTAGTAAGCGGATAATATTTATTAAGAACATGTACCGCGATAATTTCGTACTGGAGCGAAATTGGTATTGTGCTAATGTTTTTGGATGCAGGAAACAGGTTGGAGGGATCCAACTGGATTCCTCAACAGTTTTATTTGATTTCAGATATTTTGATATTTGATTGATTATCATATACGATATATGATGGATCGTGTAGTCGTGATTGACTATTTGGTGTGTAGCATCATTGGACCCAGATTTTGGGATTTTAAAATGATTTTTTAAGTGATTTTTGAAAATATACTTTATTTTTGGAATTGATCCATTTTAAATAATTAAACGCTATAATTTTTAAAGTTATAAAATTATGGGTTTTGTGAAATATAGTTAAAAGGCTGATTTTTAGAAATACGGTTAAAAGTTGATTTTTGAGAAATATGGATCAATGATTTTATAAAATAGTTAAATTGGATTTTTGAATTTATTATAAAAGTTTGAATGTAAGATTTATAAAATTTAATTATTTTATAAATCAAGAGAATGGTGAAATTATAAAGGAAATTAAAGACGTTTTAAAATAATAATATAAATTGATTTATATTAAAAGATTTATAAATGGATATTTATGAATTGAGATTCAGACATTATAAAACAAGTTTTTATAAGTGTTTGAATGAAGTGAAAATGAATTTCATTAAAGAATGAAATTTATAGAATTATAAATGGTGAAGTTATAGAATGAAATTTATAAATAGTAAGATTTATAAATTTGTGAAGTTATTTGAAGAATAAATTTTGTTAAATAAATGAATCTTATAAGTTATAAGATTTATGGTTTGGAAAGTCTTTAAAAGAACGATTCTGTAAAATAATCGTTTTATAAGTAATTAACTTATAGTATGAACTTTTAGTTTATAATTGAGTTATAAACTGGAATAGGTTAATAAAGGAATTTATAAAAATGAAGTTTTTATAAATAAATAGAAATGGAATTTATAAACGTTGTTTTATAAATCCGCAAACGACTTATTTTCATAAGTTAATTGTTATAACTTATAAATGGAGTTATATTCACATTGTAGACAGTGAATAATCCTTTAAGTTAAAAATGAATAGAAACGATGAAATTGTTAACAAAGTATATTCACGTTTTTGAATAGTGAATAATATGTTAAATAAATTGTTTGAATGTGAATGTTTTAAATAGAATTAAAACGATCTAACGATGTTTTTAAACATGTTGAGATTCGAAACCATAGATTTCAACATTCATTGTTGAAATAGATGTTTCGTGAAATAAAAGGAAATGGTGGACTATAACACTGTTGTTATAGTAAATGATTTCCGAAAGGAAATGTTTTGTATAGTATTGGGATTTATATATCTATTTAATTTCGAATCCCTATACTAGTGATTTTGGGTTGTCGTAACGATGTTTTACGCAACATTCGTTTTGGCCCAAATAAATATGTTAAAGGAGAATGATTTCCTTAAAGAATGAAATATATACTTAATTTCGATTTGAGTATATTGAATATTTTCTAAGTGTTGAAAATAAAAAGATTCGAATTACTTATTTATAATAAGTATGGAAATGTTTTCCAATATGAAGTGAATAATTAGAATTTATCTTTTTGAAGATAAATTGAAAATGGATAATTGAAATCGTATATGCATGGATATTTTGAAATATAAATTCATTATGGAATTTATATGTGAAAAGTGGAATTGGTTAAAAATAAATATTGATTTATTTTTGAAGTGTTGAAACTATATATCTAGTAAAGATATTTTGGAAAATAAATAATTTGGAAAATTATTTGGAATCTGGTGATGTGTGCATATCAATTGATAGTTCAATAACCGACTATCAATATTTCCCTTTGAATGGGTATTTGATATGATTTGTTTGAATTTGAATGCACACTTATTTTTGAATAAGCGCTCACTATTCGGGTTAACCGGGAAAGGACCATGGGGTCGTATAACCCATTCCGAATATGTGATACGTCGTTGTGAATTGCATTTGAAGATCGGTGTTGAAGACCGGATATTTGCGAGAGCGATAGGATGAACTATCGATTGACTCTGCACCGAGTTGCTCCGGTATTGAGTTCTCCGTATGTGATGGTGAATCCGATCAGGATTGTGAATATCCGGATTGCAAGGACTTCTTTGTAAGTGCCTTCGGTTTTGTTCGAGCCCGGAACAGACTTCTATGGATTGTATGTCTGACATTACAATTTGAGATATAAAGCCGATTTCTTTCAAATATATTTCTGTTGGTGGCGGAGAATTTATTCTTTGCTTAACACCCTTCTTTGAGACGTATGTGCTCAAAGGTTATATAGTTGAAGTTATCAGCGATATATTCCCAAATTGGTAATGTGACATGCTGAGTGATGCTGAAATGATCATTGTGTTGATTATTTGTGATAGGATCATTTATTTGATCGTCTATCTTAGTGATCATTGTGTTGATCATTTGTTGACCCAAAGCATGGCTTTTGTATAAAGTATGTTTTTGTGGACGTGAATTCGTCGAGCCTCACATCCCGGAAATGGTCAAAACAGGAAAGATGCAGCAAGGTTATGAGGGGTAGCGCCCTTTAGGATATGTGCATTTCCTTCTGGAAAAGGGTGGTATCATGGTATGGAGCCCAGATACTTACTCATGTTGAAACACTTTGTTTTTATGATTGTGTGAATTGATTAGAGAGCGCTCTCGGATAAAGGTCCCAAAGGACCGGGGGATGGCATATTCGGTCAGTTGTTACTCAGTTAGGGGTAACCCGGCCTTGTGTTGGTAGAGATCCGGTTTGGTTCTCGGGGATGTCCATCCAGAGGCATTCTCATGTGGCAATGGGAAGTTCCTTGGCCTGACCATTTGTTGGAAATCCAATTCTCAATACGAAACTTTTACGGTATTAGTTGTAGAACCTGCTATTCACTTATGGTGTCGCAACACTGTTTGGATGGTAGCTATAGTAGGCATACGATAATGGTCGTATGTTGGCTAAGATTTATATCTTTATTTTTGAAATGATTTGTTATTACACTATGCACTAGTAATAATATCAAATGTTATTTTAAATGCGTATCAAGCATCTTTGACTATCATAAGGAGAAATCTCCCCCGATTCTGCGTTTGCATGTGTGTGTGTGCGGGAGGCCTTATGGTAGTCTCATTTTTAAAAGCATTGCGAATTGAGTTTAAAAATATTTCTCTATTTGATTTTAAAGATAAATAAACCTTTTTGAGTTCTCACACCAGTCACATGACTGACTCGGAGTTTATTGTTTTCCTTCCTAAACTCTGGGTGCCCACCAATTTCCACACGGGCAGTTAAGAGTTAAGGTTTATCAGGATATTCTGGATATTCAGGAGTTGCTGGAGGCAAGCTGGATGGCATGGCGTATTACTAGTTTATATAGTATTTCTTTTTCCGCTGCACTGTTTATTGTTGTATGTTGTTGTACACTCTGATGATATGATGTGATGTAATGAGATGATAATGTAATAACTGATATAGTTCTTTGTTTAAAGATTATTCATTTATTATTATATGTTGTTCCGCTGCGAATTGTGAGATTCTGTTGTTGTTCTGTTGTTCCTTTCTGTCCCGTTCTATATTTTAAAATCTTCTATTCTCCATTTTCTATATTTTCAATTTCTCTATTTTCTGTCTTGTTTTTCTCTTCTTCTCTCTCTTTCTTTTCTTAAATTCTCTTTCTAAAAACCATAACTATTCGGTTTTTCGGCAACGAAAATCCGAAGCGTTACATTTGGTATCAGAGCTGATGGTTAAGCGACAACCATGGTTCTGTAGGGTATTACTCATTAGAGATAGAGTCAGCAGTACTCTAGAATGAGTTTGAGTGTATTAATAGATATGAGAGCGTATTTGTTAGTAAATATAAAAATTGTTTTATATTGTGATGATTGGTTTATTGAGGGGCATATGAACTTTCGTCAGCGTGGTCCGCAAGACTATGCCGAAGGGGTTTCTAAACACTTGAATAGAACAATTCGACACAATATTGATTTTAAAATTGGGTAAATGAAATAATTTTGCCTTGATTATATTTTATATATAAAGGAATAATTTTTCAGAATTATTAAAGTGTATATAAGTTGATTATTAGGTTGTTTGAATAATCTAAATAAAAGAATAATTGTATAAGTAAAAGAATTATAAGAATTGAAATTATAATTAAAGTGATTTACAATGGTGAAATAAACTTATATATACATATATAAGAAGTAAAATTATATGAATATGAGTTGTAAATAATCAAGTGGATTAAATGAATATGAACTTGAGTACATAAATAAAAATTCAACTTTAGAAATTGAATTGAATTATTGGATTGAATGATTAATCAATTAAATGTAAATTAAGTTGATATGAAATAATGGATATAAGTGTAAATTCATTAAAATCTAATATTATTAGAAGTTGAAAGACTGAATGAAAATCAATTTAATTAAACCAAATTGAATGTAAGTGAAGCAAATGAATTTGGTTGTAATAAATATACATTGGTTGTTATATGATTGTTAGTTGATTGTATATAATTCATTAAGTATTAATGAAAGTGAATTAATGAAATTGGAAGCTATGTAATTGAATTCAAATTAGAAGTAAATAAATTTGAATAGAATTAAATGTGAATTGGATTTAATTAGTGAATGCAAACTAATTAAAATTGAGAATGAATGTTAGTAAATCCAATGTAAATAAATCAAATGTGATTGAATTGAAAACCATTTCATTGAATATTAATGAGAATATGAATGAATATATTGGTTATGAATTTGTTGAATGATAATTGGATGATGGTTGAATATATGTTGTTTTATTACATTTGCTATGTTACATATATAGTTATTATGTTGCTATATGTTGTATATTGAGATTATTTGCATATAGACATGATTCTCATGTTGTTTGTTGAGTGTTTAGTAGGTGCGAATCGCGTTTGCTTCGCATTTGGAGCTCGCTTTCGCGCTATATTAGCCGCATTTGCTTGCTAATAAAATATAAGGTACATATCTCGGATTAAATATCGTACTTTTACACTTTTTTCCCTTCGGGATGCCTCATTACTTGATGAGATGTATATTTGTGATATATATACTGTCATTTTTTTTTCGGATCGAGCCGCGCAAAGGATACTATGGCGAATTTTTCCGAAAATTTAAGGCGTTAGAAAATTTTTGGGAAAATTTGGAAAATTTTGAAAACTTTAAACTTTGATTTTGGAATTGAAAGTTAAACGATATAGTTTGTTTTTGAAAAGATAACTAAGTATGATTTGGAAAACTTAGTAAATTTATTGTAAAAAGTTTAACTATGGATTTGGGAAAATTAATAGATTCTTTAAACTTTCTTACTTGTAATTTCGAGGACGAAATTCTTTTAAGGGGGAAAGATTGTAACGACCCAGAATTTTTATTAATTAAAATTTGCATATTTAATTAATTTTAAATATTTATAAGTGAATTTATAAGTCGAATAAATTTTTATTTGAATTATTGGATTTAATTGGATAATTAAATCGATAATTTAATATGTTAAATTATGGAAATAATTGAAAATTGAGTTAAATATGATAGAAAATGATTTGTAAAATTTTATTTTATCATATTGAAGTTAGAATGATATTTTAGAACTTTTAAAATCGAATTAAAAGTTTATTTGTGAAAATTGAATATTTTAATATTTAATAATCGACTGTAAAATAGCCAATTTTTGAACAGTCTCAGAATTGAACGAAACCAGTTTCATTGGATCCGTAATAGTTAGTTATTACCGGATCTCAATTTTCGTGTCAATCGGAGTTATCGTTTGATCGTGGCAGCTCGAAACGCATCGAATTATTTTTAATTTAAATTTGGCGAGTCAAAATAGCCATTTTTCAAAAAGTCTCGGATTTCGACGAAACAAGTTTCATCGGATCCGTAATGTGATATTATTGTAAGGTTTCAAATTTCAAGTCAATTGGATTTACCGTTTGTCCGGTACAAATTAAAACGCCTAGAAATCGATTTAAATCGGTTTAATTTAAATTGAGCGTTTATAGCCATAACTCGCACATACTTCCGAATTAGCTTCCAAAACCTGTTCCATTGTGTCCGGAACGCGGGATAAACCCTAGGTACGCTGGTTACGGCGTCTAAATCGGAGTTCGGAAAATCCGGGATGAATAGTGTCGCTCGTTCCTTATAAATAGACATGAGCCTTCATAATTTGATAAAAAATAAACCCTAGTTCTAATTTTAACCTAGCCGCCACTAACAAGATAGATGGCCAGAAATTATCTCCACTTCCTCCCTCAATCACTCACAATCCATCGACAATTAGCCAAAGTTGTTAACTACAAAGTCGAAGAGCATGGAGAGAGCTTTAATTTCATACGGTGATGATCGGATTTGGCGTCGCGTGGAGGGAGCAAAAGTGGGCCGTTCATGGCCAGTCACGCACGTGTTCTCGTGCTCTACAGGTGGCCGAGCTTCACCTAGGGGGGGGCGAGTATAGTGGAGGAGGAGGGCTTCGCAATGGAGTTCCCCGATCGAGTTCTAGTCGAGTGTGTTTGCAGTATTATGTAACCCTAATCTATATGATGGGTTCGGCCAAGATTTTGATGCCTGGAGATGGAAAAACGTGAGAAGGAAGAAAGGGGGGAGCCGTTGGATCTGTGATGGATGGTGGATGTTGAGTGTGAGTTTAGAAAGTTAATTTATGTTGTGAATTATATATCTAAAATCGTGTACAAACTTGTAAAAAATCCTAACTTTTTCATACGAGGTCGAAAAAATGCAAAATCAGTTGCGTTGGAATCGTATGGACGAGCACTACGCGATGGAGTTGGTTTGGAGTCGTTTGGAGTTAGTGAGAATTTCGGGTAAAATTAAACGCGCGTTTAATTTTATTCGAAATAAATCGCTAAAACGGAAATTAAAATCAAGGTGAGAACTTCTCACTCAATCGAATAGGTTTCGATTTTATTTTAAATAGTTAGATTTAAAATATTTGAATGCATGTTTGAATGATGAATGTTATATATTGATTGTTAAAATAGACATTATGCGCCGTTAGTAAGCGGATGTTATTTAATATAAACATATACCGCGAATATTTCATAAACAGTGAAATTGGTATTATATATAATATCAATATATATATATTGGCATATGTATATATTGCAGTTATTGATTTCCCGCATTTTTTGTTTAGCGGATGAGACCTTATTACGCCGTTAGTAAGCGGATAATATTTATTAAGAACATGTACCGCGATAATTTCGTACTGGAGCGAAATTGGTATTGTGCTAATGTTTTTGGATGCAGGAAACAGGTTGGAGGGATCCAACTGGATTCCTCAACAGTTTTATTTGATTTCAGATATTTTGATATTTGATTGATTATCATATACGATATATGATGGATCGTGTAGTCGTGATTGACTATTTGGTGTGTAGCATCATTGGACCCAGATTTTGGGATTTTAAAATGATTTTTTAAGTGATTTTTGAAAATATACTTTATTTTTGGAATTGATCCATTTTAAATAATTAAACGCTATAATTTTTAAAGTTATAAAATTATGGGTTTTGTGAAATATAGTTAAAAAGCTGATTTTTAGAAATACGGTTAAAAGTTGATTTTTGAGAAATATGGATCAATGATTTTATAAAATAGTTAAATTGGATTTTTGAATTTATTATAAAAGTTTGAATGTAAGATTTATAAAATTTAATTATTTTATAAATCAAGAGAATGGTGAAATTATAAAGGAAATTAAAGACGTTTTAAAATAATAATATAAATTGATTTATATTAAAAGATTTATAAATGGATATTTATGAATTGAGATTCAGACATTATAAAACAAGTTTTTATAAGTGTTTGAATGAAGTGAAAATGAATTTCATTAAAGAATGAAATTTATAGAATTATAAATGGTGAAGTTATAGAATGAAATTTATAAATAGTAAGATTTATAAATTTGTGAAGTTATTTGAAGAATAAATTTTGTTAAATAAATGAATCTTATAAGTTATAAGATTTATGGTTTGGAAAGTCTTTAAAAGAACGATTCTGTAAAATAATCGTTTTATAAGTAATTAACTTATAGTATGAACTTTTAGTTTATAATTGAGTTATAAACTGGAATAGGTTAATAAAGGAATTTATAAAAATGAAGTTTTTATAAATAAATAGAAATGGAATTTATAAACGTTGTTTTATAAATCCGCAAACGACTTATTTTCATAAGTTAATTGTTATAACTTATAAATGGAGTTATATTCACATTGTAGACAGTGAATAATCCTTTAAGTTAAAAATGAATAGAAACGATGAAATTGTTAACAAAGTATATTCACGTTTTTGAATAGTGAATAATATGTTAAATAAATTGTTTGAATGTGAATGTTTTAAATAGAATTAAAACGATCTAACGATGTTTTTAAACATGTTGAGATTCGAAACCATAGATTTCAACATTCATTGTTGAAATAGATGTTTCGTGAAATAAAAGGAAATGGTGGACTATAACACTGTTGTTATAGTAAATGATTTCCGAAAGGAAATGTTTTGTATAGTATTGGGATTTATATATCTATTTAATTTCGAATCCCTATACTAGTGATTTTGGGTTGTCGTAACGATGTTTTACGCAACATTCGTTTTGGCCCAAATAAATATGTTAAAGGAGATGATTTCCTTAAAGAATGAAATATATACTTAATTTCGATTTGAGTATATTGAATATTTTCTAAGTGTTGAAAATAAAAAGATTCGAATTACTTATTTATAATAAGTATGGAAATGTTTTCCAATATGAAGTGAATAATTAGAATTTATCTTTTTGAAGATAAATTGAAAATGGATAATTGAAATCGTATATGCATGGATATTTTGAAATATAAATTCATTATGGAATTTATATGTGAAAAGTGGAATTGGTTAAAAATAAATATTGATTTATTTTTGAAGTGTTGAAACTATATATCTAGTAAAGATATTTTGGAAAATAAATAATTTGGAAAATTATTTGGAATCTGGTGATGTGTGCATATCAATTGATAGTTCAATAACCGACTATCAATATTTCCCTTTGAATGGGTATTTGATATGATTTGTTTGAATTTGAATGCACACTTATTTTTGAATAAGCGCTCACTATTCGGGTTAACCGGGAAAGGACCATGGGGTCGTATAACCCATTCCGAATATGTGATACGTCGTTGTGAATTGCATTTGAAGATCGGTGTTGAAGACCGGATATTTGCGAGAGCGATAGGATGAACTATCGATTGACTCTGCACCGAGTTGCTCCGGTATTGAGTTCTCCGTATGTGATGGTGAATCCGATCAGGATTGTGAATATCCGGATTGCAAGGACTTCTTTGTAAGTGCCTTCGGTTTTGTTCGAGCCCGGAACAGACTTCTATGGATTGTATGTCTGACATTACAATTTGAGATATAAAGCCGATTTCTTTCAAATATATTTCTGTTGGTGGCGGAGAATTTATTCTTTGCTTAACACCCTTCTTTGAGACGTATGTGCTCAAAGGTTATATAGTTGAAGTTATCAGCGATATATTCCCAAATTGGTAATGTGACATGCTGAGTGATGCTGAAATGATCATTGTGTTGATTATTTGTGATAGGATCATTTATTTGATCGTCTATCTTAGTGATCATTGTGTTGATCATTTGTTGACCCAAAGCATGGCTTTTGTATAAAGTATGTTTTTGTGGACGTGAATTCGTCGAGCCTCACATCCCGGAAATGGTCAAAACAGGAAAGATGCAGCAAGGTTATGAGGGGTAGCGCCCTTTAGGATATGTGCATTTCCTTCTGGAAAAGGGTGGTATCATGGTATGGAGCCCAGATACTTACTCATGTTGAAACACTTTGTTTTTATGATTGTGTGAATTGATTAGAGAGCGCTCTCGGATAAAGGTCCCAAAGGACCGGGGGATGGCATATTCGGTCAGTTGTTACTCAGTTAGGGGTAACCCGGCCTTGTGTTGGTAGAGATCCGGTTTGGTTCTCGGGGATGTCCATCCAGAGGCATTCTCATGTGGCAATGGGAAGTTCCTTGGCCTGACCATTTGTTGGAAATCCAATTCTCAATACGAAACTTTTACGGTATTAGTTGTAGAACCTGCTATTCACTTATGGTGTCGCAACACTGTTTGGATGGTAGCTATAGTAGGCATACGATAATGGTCGTATGTTGGCTAAGATTTATATCTTTATTTTTGAAATGATTTGTTATTACACTATGCACTAGTAATAATATCAAATGTTATTTTAAATGCGTATCAAGCATCTTTGACTATCATAAGGAGAAATCTCCCCCGATTCTGCGTTTGCATGTGTGTGTGTGCGGGAGGCCTTATGGTAGTCTCATTTTTAAAAGCATTGCGAATTGAGTTTAAAAATATTTCTCTATTTGATTTTAAAGATAAATAAACTGTTTTGAGTTCTCACACCAGTCACATGACTGACTCGGAGTTTATTGTTTTCCTTCCTAAACTCTGGGTGCCCACCAATTTCCACACGGGCAGTTAAGAGTTAAGGTTTATCAGGATATTCTGGATATTCAGGAGTTGCTGGAGGCAAGCTGGATGGCATGGCGTATTACTAGTTTATATAGTATTTCTTTTTCCGCTGCACTGTTTATTGTTGTATGTTGTTGTACACTCTGATGATATGATGTGATGTAATGAGATGATAATGTAATAACTGATATAGTTCTTTGTTTAAAGATTATTCATTTATTATATGTTGTTCCGCTGCGAATTGTGAGATTCTGTTGTTGTTCTGTTGTTCCTTTCTGTCCCGTTCTATATTTTAAAATCTTCTATTCTCCATTTTCTATATTTTCAATTTCTCTATTTTCTGTCTTGTTTTTCTCTTCTTCTCTCTCTTTCTTTTCTTAAATTCTCTTTCTAAAAACCATAACTATTCGGTTTTTCGGCAACGAAAATCCGAAGCGTTACAACCGGGGATGCCATATTCGTGTAGTAGTTACCTAGTGATAAAGGTAAGCCGGCCTTGTGTTGGCAGAGAGCTGGTTAAGTTCTCGGGGACGTCCAGCCAGAGGCGTTTCCATGTGGCAGTAGGAAGTTCCTTAGCCTGACCATTTGTTGGAAATCCAATTCCCAATACAAAACTTGTACGGTATTAGTTGTAGAACCTGCTATTCACTTATGGTGGTCACCACTGTTTGGGTAGTAGCTATAGTAGGCATACGATAATGGTCGTATGTTGGCTAAGATTTATATCTTTATTTTTGAAATATTTCCTACACTATGCACTAGTAATAATATCAAATGTTATTTTAAATGCGTATCAAGCATCTTTGACTATCATAAGGAGAAATCTCCTCCGATTCTGCGTTTGCATGTGTGTGTGTGCGGGAGGCCTTATGGTAGTCTCATTTTTAAAAGCATTGCGAATTGAATTTAAAAATATTCCTCTATTTTGATTTTAAAGTTAAATAAACTGTTTTGAGTTCTCACACCAGTCACATGACTGACTCGGAGTTTA
Source organism: Allium cepa (assembly GCA_030765085.1). Classification (NCBI taxonomy): domain Eukaryota; kingdom Viridiplantae; phylum Streptophyta; class Magnoliopsida; order Asparagales; family Amaryllidaceae; genus Allium; species Allium cepa. The sequence continues at coordinate 1,054,574,951 of CM060935.1, read as the reverse complement.
TTGTTTTCCTTCCTAAACTCTGGGTGCCCACCAATTTTCCACACGGGCAGTCAAGAGTTAAGGTTTATCAGGATATTCTGGATATTCAGGAGTTGCTGGAGGCAAGCTGGATGGCATGGCGTATTACTAGTATATAGTATTTCTTTTTCCGCTGCACTGTTCGATATTGTATGTTGTTGTACACTCTGATGATTTGATGTAATGTAATATAATGTGATGTAATAACTGATATAGTTCTTTGTTTAAAGATTATTCATTTATTATTATATGTTGTTCCGCTGCGAATTGTGAGATTCTTATGTTGTTATGTTGTTTTCTATTCTCTTTTTCTATTTTCAAATTCTCTGTCTTTCTGTTTTCTAAAAATTGTCTATCTTCTTTTCTCTCTATTTTCTATCTTCTTATCTACTCTTCTCTCTTCTTCTTTTCTTAAATTCTTTTTTTTAAAACCCAAAACTATTCGGTTTTTCGGCAACGAAAATCCGCAAGCGTTACAAACTATATGATTTTAAATACATAAAATAAATGTTTAATTATTTAAAAAGGATTTTAGCTTAAAGTTTAAATAAGATTAATAATAAGATTTGTTTTATTTCTTTTTAAATATTGTTTAATAAATATGATTTGTAATTAGCTATGAAAGTTTAAAATACAACTAATATATGAAACATTTATTCATTTAAATAATAAGTAATTTATAACCTCTTTTACAAATTTATTTAAAATGAAAAAAATGTTATTTTCAAATAATAGATATGTGTATTGTTTTTATTTATAATTATACTTGGTTTTATTTCTTTAAAATTAGCTATATATATAACTAAGTATTTTAAAAACAAATTAATTAAGTTAAAAAGCTTTCGTCTACATTAAAAAATAAGCAAAGATGTATAAAGACAAGTGTAAGTATATAAAAGATTCATTTAACATGTGTTAAGTGAATAAACAAGGAAATTAACAAATGTAAATATTTAGGACAAGTGTCATATTATTTTTATTTTTCTTTGATTTTTAATAAATCATGAATTTAGTTCATAAACACTTGCCTTCTTCCTTTCCTTTTCCTTTTCTCATTTTCATTTCATAGTAAAGAAAATTTTTAGCTGAAAACATTTCACTCTAAAGCAATCCTCATTTCAGATAAAAATCAGTAATCACTCCCTCAAAACCAAATCTGAAACCAAAATCAAACATCTTTGATCAAATCCCTATAAACCATTTACCCCATAACCATCTTCAAACATGAAAATCATTCCCTGTAACACATTTTCAAAATGCAAAGCATTTTCAAAACAAATCATGCAAGTCTGCATTTTATTTTCTTCAATCTGGAAGCACATGCAAAACAATCTGAAGCTAACCTGCACATTTCCAAAAAAAAGCCTGCATTCATTTCTTCAAAATCTAGAAATCAAGCTACCAGCATGCATGTAGTTCTAATTTAGTTTACGAAGCATCACAGCAACTCAATTTTTAAAACAAAATTGCATTCAAGCATTCAAGAGTTCAAAAGATCTTCAAAAGGCATTTTCAAAAATTGGTGCTTTATCTTCTGTTTAAGGTGAGTAACTTCACATTTTAAAATTTTAAGTATAAAAATATGGTTGTTTGATTTATCCATGGAAATAAGTAGGATTGTATATATATTGTTAAATACATTGCTGTGTATACATATGTATGAGTGAGATGCATGTCTGTTTCACCTAAGTTCTGTCTGTTTACAGTACAAGCTCAAGTTGATCAAAATTCTTTTCTTTTGATCTGGTTGCTGTTATGACTTAGTATTTGAATGAAACTTGTTTGTTACATGATAAAGTAAAATTTAAAAAATTTATATAAGTTAAATAATTTTGTATTGGCTCTAGATATAAAATAACTAAGCAAAATTAGTATAAAGCAAAAAATTCAAGCTTCTCAATTCATAAATCCAGGAACATCAATTGAATCCTTGAACCAAAACATGAATTTTAAAACTAAATTCAAGATTTTTAGTAATAGGAGTTAAGTGCAGTTCTTGTTTGAACTGGAAATGGGAAATTGGAATTTTCTGGTGATCTGCTTAATTTTGGAGGTCGGGTTTCTTCCTGGAGGTGAAGGAACGATCGTAGGATCGAGGAAAATTATCTGATTATGGAGCATTTCATTTTGGAGGCGGCGGTTGTGATTTGATGTTTGGAACCCTAGTTTAACTGGGCTAGGAAGAATAGATCACCTCGGCATTTGTAGTTGATCGAGTTCAACAATATTTTGGGAAATGGAAGTTGGTGGGTTGATGAGGACTTCGCCAGAGTTTCAGAGGTAACGATGGTCGGAGCTTCGAGGGCGAGGCGTTGACAGGTTTTGGATGTAGTGGTTACTACCTTCTCAAGGTTTTGGTTTTTGTACTCGAATTCAAATTCGAGTTTATTGTAAGCGATCTGATGATCGATGTAAGATGAGGAGTTGCTTGCCGTTGTGAGATGATGGTCGATGTTGATCAGAGGCGATCAAAGTCACCGTGCATGTGCACGGTGCACTTTGTTCTGGTGATGATAGCTGTTGGTTGGAGTGGGGTTTTATCTCGAGTAATTCTCGAGTAAATGGAAAATTTGCTCGAAATTTGTTTGTTTTAGACTCGAAGTAAAATTTAAGTTGCTCGGGTAAACATTTGTTATAGGTTTTAAAAAAAAACCTGTTCTGTTTTAAAATTTTAAAATGAAATTTTAAAATGGTTTTAAAATAAGAAAGTAAAAGATTTAAGCAAAGTTTAATTCTAAGTTTAAATATGGATTCAAAATCTAACTTGTATCCTAGTTTCTAAATTAAATAAAGTTTTTAAATTCAAATTGTTTAATAACTTAAAAGTGTTTAAGTAAATAAAAATGTATTTAAAAGAATATGAATTTAAAATGGAGTTTGAAAATATAAAGAAAGGATTTAAACCAAGTTTAAATCAAAAGTTTTAAATCTGATTCAAATCTAAATTTTGAATCTTAGTTTTGTAATAAAAATAAAGTTTAAAAAAAAAATATGTTTAACAACTTTGAATGTTAAAGTAAATTTTAAATGTTTTGAATTTAAAAGGGAATTTGATTTAAACTCTTTTGAAATCTCTTTTAAGAAGTATTACTTTAACATATGATTTTAAAAGTTTTTAAATTGGTTTTAAACTTTGTTAAAGATAAAGTTCGTATTCATTCTAAATCTTGAATTTAAAATGAAATTTAAAAATAAATGTTTTCAAATGTATTTGTGAATGATAATTTAACCATAGATAAGAAAAAGGTTTATCTTAAAGTTAAATTAGAGTTTAATGATTTGTAATTCATTTAATTATTAAGGTAATTAAATGGGTAATTAATTTATTTAATAAATTAATGAAATGGATAATTACTTAAAGTAATTAAGGGTTTTAAACTTAAAGATTAAGATTAATTATTCTTAGAATAATTAATTTGTAATTTAAGAACCATTATTTAAAGATAAGTTTTTTTAAATTAATAATTAGAAATTAAATAATCAAGTAATCAAGGATTTATTAAGTTACAGTTAACACTTAATTAATTAAATAATTAGGATTAATTAATGGATTATTAAAGATTAATTAATTTGAAATTAATAATGATAAAAGTAAGTTTAATTACTTAAGAAAGTAATTAAAGACTTGTAAATAGTTAATGAAGGTCCTTAACTAAGATTATTTAACAATTAGTTAATGTGATTAATTTTAATAATTAATTAGATTAATTAATTAATAATAATCATTTGTGAAATTGTTTAAGTTTAATAACTTAATAGAAATAATTAATCAATTAATTGCTTAATGTAATTAATTGGGTTTAATGTGATTAGTTTAGATTAATTAATTAGGTTTAATTAATTTAAACACTGGATGATTTGATAATAATTACTTAATGTAAATTGATAATTACTGGATGTAATTAATGGAAGATGGTTCAACAATGGAAGTAATTTGGATTAAATTACTTAGTAATTAATCAACAGATTAATTAAGATATTTAATTAAGGAGTAATTAATTTATTTATTTAAATGAAGTAATTAAGGGTAGTTAATTACTGATGTGATTAATCAAGAGTGATTAATAATTGTGGTTTAATTAAGATTAATTACTTATCGTAATTAATTTAAATAAAGTAATTAATTAAAATTCTGTTAGAAATCATTAATTAATATAATTAATGATGTAATAAAGGATTGATTAATTAAGATTAATTAATAATTGATAAGTGATTAATTAATGTAATTAATTAAGGTTTGATGTAATTAATTATAGTTAATTAATTAATGAAGTAATAAAAGGATAATTACTGTAATTGTTTGAGAATAATTAATTTGAGAAATTAATTAAAGGATTCTTACTTAAATGTAATTAAAGAATAATTAATCAAGGGTGATTAATTAAGGTGAATAATTAGATGGTGATTAATTAATTGATTTGTAATCAATTAAATGGTTATGTAAGCAAGATTTTTAAAGATGAAGTAATTAATTTAATTTACTTTAAATTAATTATAGATGAAGTAATTAATTTAATTCATTTTAAATTAATTATAGATGATGTGATTAAGTAAATCATTGTTTATGTATGGATGAATAATATTGATTGCCTTAAATGGTTTGAAATCTCAGCTATGAGATAAGTAATGTTGTGTGATATGGATGCTTTGGTTGCATTGGAATGATAATATGGATTATCTGTTGACGATGATAATGTTGATTATCTATTGTGATGCTGTGAATTATCTATCTGTGTGTATATAGATAATAGAATTGAATTGTTTTAAACTTTAAAACAACTTAGCCTTAAAAGATACGTTTTGGATTCGGTGAGACCGGGATCGGGTTTCTATATTTGGATATCCGAAAACCACATCGATCCAAATTAACGATAGGTCGTGAATCTCAAGTGAAGATGAAGATTCAGAGTGTAAGGTTTATCGTCGTTAAATCTGAGGGTGATTCCAAAATGAGTGTAACGAGATAACACCTTCGGTTTCGTTCGAACCCGGAACGAACATGTATGGATTGAATGCTTTAAGAACATCGTCGGGTGGACGATGAGCATTCTAAGTGATGTGTTCTATAAAGGTAATCATAGCCTCAAGCCTCATCAATCGGGAATGGCTAAAACAGGAGAGGTGCAACAAGGCTAAGTGGGTCATGCCCAAGTAGGACGAGAATTACCCCTGTCTAGATGTCCCTTCTATTTCGGCTGTGTGGTGCGGTTGCTGATCACAACTGCGGGGTGGTCTTGTTCGGAACTGTTCAGTAAGGAGTGGTTCCGGCCTTGTGTTGCAGGGGATTTAGGGTGGATCCTCGGTACGTTGATCTAGGCCACGTACTGTGACGGGCGGTACCCCAGTAGCTCTGCCATTGTATGGAATCCAAAATCCAATAAGTGCCCTCGGTTTTGATTGTATTACCCACTTTTCTGGCTAGTAGCTGGAATTTAATAGATGTAACAATTTTGGCTATTTCTTATTTACTTCAAAACCCTAGACTTATTATAATATCACTGGATTTTCTATCAAATGTTTTGGTTAGCATAAGGTAAAAACTTTTCCATGTTTATGTGTGGGAAGTCTTACGTGATACCTTTTGTTTTCAAAGGTTTTTCAAAGTTAAGCAACTTTAACATGTTACTCACACCAGACCCATGTCTGACCCGGAGTTTATTTCTGTTTTCTTAAACTCTTGGGTACTCAAATTTTTACGAGTAGACAAGGGATTCGGGTTAGCTTTGACGAATTATGGGGAGCAATGGAGCAGGAGGCTTCTGCGTCATATATATATATATATATATATATATATATATATAGTGTTCCGCTATTATGGTATCTCTGAATTGGTTTCTATGTATTGTATTGAGTTGTAATAACTATACAGGTGTTTGTAACTGTCTAGTATGTGATGTATAACCTGTGTAACTCTGATAATTGTTGTATACTATGTAATACTTATGTTATTAATATAATTTATTCGTTCCGCTATTGAGATTCTGAGGCTGTTTCTTCTTTCTTTTCTCTTTTCTATCCCTTTTTTCTTAAAGATGATGCGACTTTCTAGTCGTTGAAAGTCGGGTCGTCACAGTTGGTATTAGAGTGCTAGGTTGAGTGAATACCTAGGCTTTGGAGTGATTTTCTTTATTGAGAGAGCGTATTTGTAATTTTAAATATATTTATATATATTTATTTATTTCTACCTATATGTTGGGTTACCTGTTCTGGTTTTCCAATATAAGTTATAAAGGTAGATAAGGTAGTGGTGTGTGTAACATGACTACTACCATTGGTTGGAGTTTGAATGTTTGAGGTTGGAAGTGTATTTGTAGAGAGTGTAGACCTAATACCGTCTCGAGTGAGCTTCGCTTGGTGTAAGGATTTAATCGATCTCGGAAGGAAACCTTTCAAAGGTTCGGAATTCATTTTTGAAGTAGGAAGAGTAGAGTTTGGATCTATCGGTTTGGCAGAAGTGAGTGATGGTATCTTGATACCTCAGGAAGTAGTAGCTGCGTGATGAGATGCAGTGACTGTGGATGTTTCCGAAGATGTTTTCTTTGGAACAAGAGTAAGGAAGTGTTTCTGTTTCGGTGTTATGGCTGAGTTCAGCAAGGTGTTTCTGTTTGGTTGTAGGTCCGAGTTTCTCGAAGAGCTTTGGATTAGAAATCTTTGGCATCTGTGGCAGCAGTGCAGCTCGGAGTGTTCTGTGTTGGCAGGAAGTTTTCTGGCTGAGTATTTTTTCTGAAGGAGGAGTTCAGAAACAACAGAGTGGACCCGTTTCTTCGATAGATTGGCTAAATAAGCATAAGCTGTTCTGATTGGTATAGCGAGAACAATTTCTTTGGAAATTGATCTGGGTTGATCGCAAAAGTGACTTGCGATAGTTTGAGTGTTCTCTTGGGAAGTCAGGGGTTTTCCCGCATCTGGAGATCGAGTTTTTTTATCGATTTGGATTCCAGGATTGGTACCGGTGGTTCAACTAGTAGAAGGATGGTTCCTAGAGATAGAGGTTGGTGAAGCAACTCAGGTTTCGGAGGAATTTCTGAGTTTTCTTTTATGGATCCGTGGAACCATAATTTTTCTGTAATGTGTTGTCCAGTCTGTGCTCGTGTTCTTCATCGGCATTTTCTTCTACTCCAGATCAGAGTTGTGCAGCGAAAGCTATTTAGGAGTGCATCTGTTTATCCTTTCTGGATAGGACAAGTAAGTTTAGTCTTCTGTTGTTTGAAAAGTAGATTTGTGTTCTTGGTTTGGATTGATCTTGAGGAGATCATTGTGTTGGGTTGTTTTTGGGTCTAGTTTGTTTCTAATGGAATCAGCAAGGGTTGAGCTGATCAGGAAGGATGTAGGCAGACCAGGATCGTTCGGAGGATTTTGAGAATAAGAGACGGAGGAATTTGGATTCCAGAATCGGAGATTTAGTTTTGGGTAATATTTCTCCGATCCAAGAAGCTATAAGTTTTGGTAAGTCTGGGGAGCTAGCTTCGAGGTGTTTTGGATTTCTTCTGTGTTTTGGTAAGATAAGTGTTTAGTCTTTAGAGTTGAATTGCCAGTTTGGATAACTGGGATTCGGTGTGTTTCACGTATCTTTGAGGGAGTACGTGTATAATATATCTCTGGTTTTGGAACCAACAGTTCAAGAGGATTTGGTTGAGGAGTCAGACTCGTCTGTAGTTTGATATCATGTTTAGTTTTGTAGATTTAGATGAGTGGGAGCTTTATAGCTTAGTAGTTTTGATTGTCTGGATTCTGTAGAGCGAGTATCCCGATATTTATACTTGGGAAACTCGAGGAAATTCTGTCCAGAATTTTTCTGCATAGTTAGATTTGTTTTGATTGGATGAATTGGTTGCTATGGTTTGCATATGGTTGATAATATATACTTGTGTTTTTAAAATTAAATTCTTTAATGAGATTATTAAATTACTTTTGTTTTAAATTTCGGGGACGATATTCTTTTAAGGGGGGAGGAATGTGATATCCCAGAATTTTTAGCAACATAAATTTAATAATCTATATTTAAAATTAAATTGATTTGATAATTACTGTTAATAAGATTTGAATTGATTTAATAATCTTACTTTAATAAATATTTAATTAGTGAATTTTATCTTTTAAAAGCTAATAAATTGGTTTCTATTTATAATGTATATATACATATTATATATTGTCAATATATGAACTTTGTTTTAAATTTAATTGATAAGGTATATTTTCTAATTCTAATATTTTTTATTTAGCTTTTCAAAGCTATTTTATAAATAACTATATGATTTTAAATACATAAAATAAATGTTTAATTATTTAAAAAGGATTTTAGCTTAAAGTTTAAATAAGATTAATAATAAGATTTGTTTTATTTCTTTTTAAATATTGTTTAATAATATGATTTGTAATTAGCTATGAAAGTTTAAAATACAACTAACATATGAAACATTTATTCATTTAAATAATAAGTAATTTATCACCTCTTTTATAAGTTTATTTAAAATGGAAAAAATGTTATTTTCAAATAATAGATATGTGTATTGTTTTTATTTATAAGTATACTTGGTTTTATTTCTTTAAAATTAGCTATATATAAAACTAAGTATTTTAAAAACAAATTAATTAACTTAAAAAGCTTTTGTCTACATTTAAAAATAAGCAAAGATGTTTAAAGACAAGTGTAAGTATATAAAAGCTTCATTTAACATGTGTTAAGTGAATAAACAAGGAAATTAACAAATGTAAATATTTAGGACAAGTGTCATAGTATTTTTTATTTTTCTTTGATTTTTAATAAATCATGAATTTAGTTTATAAACACTTGCCTTCTTCCTTTCCTTTTCTTTTTCTTATTTTCATTTCATAGTAAAGAAAATTTTCAGCTGAAAACAATTCAATCTAAAGCAATCCTCATTTCAGATAAAAATCAGTAATCACTCCCTCAAAATCAAATCTGAAACCAAAATCAAACAACTCTGATCAAATCCCTATAAACCATTTACCCCATAACCATCTTCAAACATGCAAATCATTCCCTGTAACACATTTTCAAAATGCAAAGCATTTTCAAAACAAATCATGCAAGTTTGCATTTTATTTTCTTCAATCTGGAAGCACATGCAAAACAATCTGAAGCTAACCTGCACATTTCCAAACTAAAGCCTGCATTCATTTCTTCAAAATTTGGAAATCAAGCTACCAGCATGCATGCAGTTCTAATTTAGTTTTCAAAGCATCACAGCAACTCAATTTTAAAAACAAAATTGCATTCAAGCATTCAAGAGTTCAAAAGATCTTCAAAAGGCATTTTCAAAAATTGGTGCTCTCTCTTCTGTTTAAGGTGAGTAACTCACATTTTAAAAATTTAAGTATAAAAATATGGTTGTTTGATTTATCCATGGAAATAAGTAGGATTGTATATATATTGTTAAATACATTGCTGTGTATATATATGTATGAGTGAGATGCATTTCTGTTTCACCTAAGTTACTGTCTGTTTACAGCACAAGCTCAAGTTGATCAAAATTCTTTTCTTTTGATCTGGTTGCTGTTATGACTTAGTATTTGAATGAAACTTGTTTGTTACATGATAAAGTAAAATTTAAAAAATTTATATAAGTTAAATAATTTTGTATTGGCTCTAGAAATAAAATAACAGAGCAAAATTAGTATAAAGTGAAAAATTCAAGCTTCTCAATTCATAAATCTAGGAACATCAATTGAATCCTTAAACCAAAACATGAATTTTAAAACTAAATTCAAGATTTTTAGTAATAGGAGTTAAGTGCAGTTCTTGTTTGAACAGGAAATGGGAAATTGGAATTTTCTGGTGATCTGCTTGATTTTGGAGGTCGGTTTTCTTCCTGGAGGTGGAGGAATGATCGTAGGATCGCGGAAAATTATCTTATTATGGAGCATTTCATTTTGGAGGTGGCGGTTGTGATTTGATGTTTGGAACCCTAGTTTAACTGGGCTAGGAAAAATAGACTGCCTCGGCATTTGTTGTTGATCGAGTTCAACAATATTTTGGGAAATGGAAGTTGGTGGGTTGACGAGGACTTCGCCGGAGTTTTAGAGGTAACGGTGGTTGGAACTTCGAGGCCGAGGCGTTGATAGGTTTTGGATGTCGTGGTTACTGCCTGCTCCAGGTTTTGGTTTTTCAACTCAAATTCAAATTCGAGTTGATTGTGAGCGATCTGATGATCGAGGTAAGATGAGGAGTTGTTTGTCGTTGTGAGATGATGGTTGATGTTGATCAGAGGTGATCAAAGTCACCGTGCATGTGCACGGTGCACTTTGTTCTGGTGATGATAGTTGTTGGTTGGAGTGGGGTTTTGTCTCGAGTAATTCTCGAGTAAACGGAAAATTTGCTTGAAGTTTGTTTGTTTTAGACTCGAAGTAAAATTTAAGTTGCTCGGGTAAACATTTGTTACAAGTTTTAAAAAAATTATGTTTAACAACTTTGAATGTTAAAGTAAAATTTAAAGGTTTTTAATTTAAAAGGGAATTTGATTTAAACTCTTTCGAAATCTCTTTTAAGAAGTATTACTTTAACATGTGATTTTAAAAGCTTTTAAATTGGTTTTAAACTTTGTTAAAGATAAAGTTGGTATTCATTTTAAATCTTGAATGTAAAATGAAATTTAAAAATACATTTGAAAATAAATGTTTTCAAATGTATTTTTGAATGATAATTTAACCATAGATAAGAAAAAGGTTTATCTTAAAGTTAAATTAGAATTTAATGATTTGTAATTCATTTAATTATTAAGGTAATTAAATGGGTAATTAATTTATTTAACAAATTAATGAAATGGATAATTACTTAAAGTAATTAAGGGTATTAAACTTAAAGATTAAGATTAATTATTCTTAGAATAATTAATTTGTAATTTAAGAACCATTAATTAAATAAGATTAGTTTTTTTTAAATTAATAATTAGAAATAATCAACTAATCAAGGATTAATTAAGTTACAGTTAACACTTAATTAATTAAATAATTAGGTTTAATTAATGGATTATTAAAGATTAATTAATTTGAAATTAATAATGATAAAAGTAAGTTTAATTACTTAAGAAAGTAATTAAAGAATTGTAAATAGTTAATGAAGGTCATTAACTAAGATTATTTAACCATTAATTAATGTGATTAATTATAATAATTAATTAGATTAATTAATTAATAATAATCATTTGTGAAATTGTTTAAGTTTAATTACTTAATAGAAGTGAATAATGAATTAATTACTTAATGTAATTAATTGGGTTTAATGTGATTAGTTTAGATTAATTAATTAAGTTTAATTAATTTAAACACTGGATGATTTGATAATAATTACTTAATGTAATTAGTGGAGTGCAATTACTTAGTGAAGTGATTAATTGATAATTACCGGATGTAATTAATGGAAGATGGTTTAATAATGGAAGTAATTTGGATTAAATTACTTAGTAATTAATCAAGGGATTAAATAAGATATTTAATTTAGGAGTAATTAATTTATTTATTTAAATGAAGTTATTAAGGGTAGTTAATTACTAAATGTGATTAATCAAGAGTGATTAATATTTGTGGTTTAATTAAGATTAATTGCTTATTGTAATTAATTTAAATAAAGTAGTTAATTAAAATTTAATTGGAGATCATTAGTTAATATAATTAATGATGTAATTAAGGATTGATTAATTAAGATTAATTAATAATTGATAACTGATTAATTAATGTTATCCCGCTTTTTGGCAAAGCTGTGATACCAAAAGATCGGTCAAAAACAAAAGACAGTTCGTCTTAGAGATTGGTTGTACTTCACTTCGCTATGGATATCGATGAATTTTGCCGAGCCCGGATCAGGCTACAACTGATAGGACACGGCAAGCAAAGTCATGGGAGCCAGCATTCCAAATTTCAGGTTAATCGGAGGTCATATGAACAAGATATGATCGATGCAAGTTAGCCAAAGAGTGTCGTTCGAACCCATCGAAAAGAGGAGGAGGTGCTCACTTCGAACCCATAGGATTCGTATCCATCCAGTTCGAATCCATCGGTTTGCATACGCTTCGAGTCGATCGAGTTCGAACCGATCAGGCATGATATTGATCACTTTGAATCGATCGGTTCGAATCCATCAGATGGGCATCCCCTCAGCACGTTCGTATCCATGCTAGAGCACTGTTTCGTATCCATCAAGTCCGGAGCACTTCGAATCGATAACCGTATACCCTACCTCGAATCGATCGGTCTCGTGCCCAAGCACTACTTCGTATCCATAAATACTGCCCTGTTCGAATCCACTCGGCTCGTCTCGATCCCCTGCGTATCAATCCATGATTCGAATCCATTGATACGAAGTGGGTCGTGGCACACGATACGAATGAGGCGAAATTCATGGGTGCGAGGCGGTCAACTCGGAGATAAAACAGGATCGATGCGAGGAGTGCGCGCCACGTCACCAGAGATCCACGTGACCAATCGAGTCGAAGGGAATGGATTCGAAGTGATGGGTTTGAACGCAACAGCCCTCACGAAAAACCAAAACTTGAATCAATCATATCTCCTAAACACTGATCCAAATGCAACGAAATTTTCACAATAGCTTCCATACAAGGTAAAGATTGTTCCTGCCAAGTTTCAGCTCGATTGGATCATTCTTTGATGGATTCGAAGTCACTTCGAATCGATCTCAGATCGAGTCGAAACTTGGTGGGGTCGGCCGCGTGGGCCCACTCACGTGCCAGAAAAAGTCTCCCTAAGTTTGAGTGAGATCTGGGCCTCCTACGCCTATAAATAGCACCCTGAAGCCTTCATAAAGGGGGATGGTCGGCCGTTGAACATCAAGACTCTGCCGGATTCAATTCCATACTTCATCATTGCTGTTGTACTCAGATTTGAAAGCTATCATCAGTTGTAATCCGCTGTAACCAACTATAATCATCAAGAGAACATCAATAAAGACATAAACTTCAAAGTGGACGTAGGCAAGATCGCCGAACCACTATAAATCCTGTGTTTGTAACTGTTATTTGTGAATTGTTGTGTTTGCTACTGTTTGGATCTTAGTTTATATTGTTTGTTGCTGATTTGTGTTCATAAACGGGTGCTTTCACGATACTGGGTGTTTGTGGTCAATTTTGACGCAAACAATTAATGTAATTAATTAAGGATTGATGTAATTAATTATAGTTAATTAATTAATGAAGTAATAAAAGGATACTTACTTGAATGTAATTAAAGGATAATTAATCAAGGGTGACTAATTAAGGTGAATAATTAGATGATGATTAATTAATTGATTTGTAATCAATTAAATGGTTATTCAAGAAAGATTTTTAAAGATGAAGTAATTAATTTAATTTACTTTAAATTAATTAGAGATGAAGTAATTAATTTAATTCATTTTAAATTAATTATAGATGATGTGATTAAGTAAATCATTGCTTATGTATGGATGAATAATATTAGATTGCCTTGAATGGTTTGAAATCTCAGCTATGAGATAAGTAATGCTGTGTGATATGGATGCTTTGGTTGCATTGGAATGATAATATGGATTATATGTTGATGATAATAATGTTGATTATCTATTGTGATGTTGTGAATTATCTATGTGTGCGTATATAGATAATAGAATTGAATTGTTTTAAACTTTAAAACAACTTGGCCTTAAAAGATACATTTTGGATTCGGTGATACCTGGATCGGGTTTCCATATTTGGATATTCGAAAACCACATCGATCCAAATTAACGATAGGTCGTGAATCTCAAGTGAAGATGAAGATTCAGAGTGCAAGGGTTATCGTCGTTAACTCTGAGGGTGATTCCAAAATGATGTGGGGGTGTTCTAAGTGATGGACGATGAGCATTCTAAGTGATGTGTTCTATAAAGGTAATCGTATCCTCGAGCCTCATCAACCGAGAATGGCTAAAACAGGGGAGGTGTAGCAAGGCTAAGTGGGTTATGCCCAAGTAGGATGAGATTTACCCCTGTCTAGATGTCCGTTCTATTTCGGCTGTGTGGTGCGGTCTTATTCGGAACTGTTCAGTAAGGAATGGTTCCGACCTTGTGTTGCAGGGGATTTAGAGTGGATCCTCGGTACGTTGATCTAGGCCACATACTGTGAAGGGCGGTACCCCAGTAGCCCTGCCATTGTATGGAATCCAAAATCCAATAAGTGGCCTCGGTTTTGATTCTATTACCCACTTTTATGGCTAGTAGCTGGAATTTAATAGATGTAACAATTTCGGCTACTTCTTATTTACTTAAAAACCCTAGACCTATTAGAATATCACTGGATTTCCTACCAAATGTTTTGGTTAGCGTAAGGTAAAAACTTTTCCATGTTTATGTGTGGGAAGTCTTATGTGATACCTTTTGTTTTCAAAGGTTTTTCAATGATAAGCAACTTTAACCTATTACTCACACTAGACCCATGTCTGACCCGAAGTTTATTTCTGTTTTCTTAAACTCTTGGGTACTCAAATTGTTAGGAGTAGCCAAGGGATTCAGGTTAGCTTTGACGAATTATGGGGAGCAATGGAGCAGGAGGCTTCTGCGTTATATATATATATATATATATATATATATATATATATATATATATATATATATATATATATATATATATATATATAGTGTTCCGCTGTGATGGTATCTCTGAATTGGTTTCTATGTATTGTACTGAGTTGTAATAACTATGCAGGTGTTTATAACTGTCTAGTATGTGAAGAATAACCTGTGTAACTCTGATAATTGTTGTATATTATGTAATACCTATGTTATTAATATAATTTATTCGTTCCGCTGTTGAGATTCTGAGGTTATTTCTTCTTTCTCTTCTTTCTTTTCTCTTTTCTATCCCTTTTTTTCTTAAAGATGATGCGACTTTCTGGTCGTTGAAAGTCGTGACATCACAGCGACGGCTACGTTTTGTGTTGTCGAAGTTGGCCGTATGGCCAGGGTGTGGGCGACGGACGATGGGGTAGGTGATGGTAGCCGCTGATCGTGGTGGATGCGACTATAAGGAGCACAACATCGAGATGTTGAACAGCCACAGGAGTGGTATTGCATACATGAGCTGCTGTTATGAGGCTAGGGTTTGTTCAGAGATGTGTATTCATGAAAATGCCCTCGTCTTATTTTACTCAATTTTAAAATTTTCAATCGTTCTAACTTGTATATCTTTCTCATATGAGCTCGGATTTGGACGCGATTTTCTCCATCGCTATCGTTTCTAAATTCTGGACATTATGGAACTGGTTTAGTTGGATTATGAGACTGTTATATTTTTAGGCTTTAATTGGATTTTTAATTGATTGAAAATCAAAGGTGAGAATTTTAACCCGCTCATGAATACTAAACGTTCTTATGTTAGTTAAATTTAATTTATGATGTGACTAGAAATGATTGATTGATGTTTGGTACTTTAAATTGTCATTCGAGTTTAACTTGAATTTATATTGAATTTAATTACCATGTGTTTGCACCAAAATTGGTCGCAAACACCCAATTGCCAATGAAAGCACAAGTTCACAATCACAGATCACATATAACAAGTTTATAGAGAACTAAAAATGAAGAACACTCAGAAAATTAAGACGAAAGCAGTAAAGAACATAGAGTTTATAGTGGTTTGGCAATCTGGCCCACGTCCACTTTGAAGTTGATAATTTTATTGAAGTTTGCTTGCTAATTACAACGTGTTACAACTGATTACAATGGCAAAATTTGATTACAATGATGAATCCGGCAGAGTCTGGACGTAGAAGAGCCAAAAAGTCCCTTTTCTATTGACTTTAGGTCGCTATTTACAGGTGTACCGATACTTTTCGCATCGATCTCGAGCACGTGTGTGCAAAGTGACGTGGTGCGAGATTCTTGGATCGATCCACTTTTTGTGTTGAACGATCGAGTCTTCCTTGTGCATAAGCCTCGTGTGCATCGATCACTTATAACAGGATGTACTGTTCGTATCGATCGATTTCGTATCGTTCTGTTCGACTAGATTCACTATCGCTCGGTTCGTATCGATCGCGATGGTTTTGTTCGTATCGATAGGAATGGTTTTGTTCGCATCGATGTCAGTGTGGATACGAACAGAGTGACACGCGATGGATACGAATAGCGGGACATTTGATGGATAAGAACAGAGGGACACAAAGTGTGGACACGAACAGAAGGATGCGAATAGCATAATTCCATATGGATGTGAATAATACCGATTCGTACAGGGCTTCATGATGGATTTGAACGACGTATTTTCCTTAACTCGTGTCGATCATATCTCGAACATACGAACTCCGATTGACTTGAAATTTGGAGTGTTGGCTCTTGTGACTTTTCTTGTCTTATATTCTCGATTGTAGCTCGATCTGGACTCGGAAAAAATTCATCGATATCCATGGTGAACAACTAGCAATCAAGGAGGAATGTCTTTGGTTTCTTGTTACTCTTTTGGTATCATGCCCTTGCTAAAAGGCGAGATAACACTTTCCCCCCAAAACATGCCTTGTGGTTGGAAGGTGTGTTTTATAATGCCATAAGCTAGATGTTCATATCCCGTTAATGACCTGTAAAAGAGATTGATAGTCTAACCTGACTTTGAATGACGATCGCTCGAGAACGTATGTCATTTGAGGTGGTATGTGACCATTCGAGGTTGGATGCTATTCGTGGCTAACGGTGATCGTTCGCGATAGGGTGCCGTTCGAGGCTAATTGTGACTGTTCATGGTCGGGTGCCATTCGAGGCGAATTGTCGCGGTCTGGTGCCATTCGAGGCGAATTGTCGCGGTCGGGTGCCACTTGAGGCGAATTGTGACCGTTTGCGGTCGGGTGCCGTTCGAGGCGAATTGTGTGTCGGAGGGACTTAGTATCATTAATGTCAGATTTCGGGTTCGAGTGAATTTCTGACTTGTTTGTTATGGTGGTTTATCGCCGTCTCAGAGAATGCATGAGGACCATTCGAGGCCCCGTACATGTGTAAGTGGCTTGACTGTTATGGAATTACAAATAGCAGATTCACATTCAAAATGAGTCTTTCAATAAAAATGTCCAACAAATTCAAGCTCAAACATGAGAAACAAAAAACAAAAGCAACATAGAGACGTCAAAGTGCCAACACCTACTCCGATGCGATTAGTAGTCGTATCAAAGCATGCCAGAGGATCGTTAATGGTCATGTACATGTGTAAATGACTTAATCACGTGGTGTGGGGCTTTCCACTTATTCGTCATTATTTCAATCAATTGATGACCAGCTGACGCCTGATCTTGAGCCGTTTCCAGTTAATGCAGGTGGTGGCCACTCTCGTTTCACCGTTGTTGTTCCCCTTCTCACATACTATGATAGCAGACCATTCCGGATATGCCCCTCAACCTCATCCTTTAAGTATCTGCAATCATTCATGCTATTACCATTCAACTCGTGGAATAAGAAATACTTGTCTGATCTTCTTTCATTGCAGGTCGGATCCCTTCTCATTGGCTTTCGATAAGGAATCTACCCCGGTATCCTGATAGATTCCCTCCAAAGTCTCATTCAACTCTGTATAAGAGGTAAATCTTGGTTCCTTTCATGGTCGTGTAGGTCCATCACCGTTAACCTTGGCCTTCCGTTTCCCCTTATCAGTTCCTGAATCCTTTTCAAGAAGATTTCCGTCCTTGACTGCATAAACATCAACTCCTTCTCCTTCCTCTCTTTCAGCATTTGCATCCTCTAATCGTAAAAATCCTTCAGCTTCATGATAAAATTCTCTTAGATCCATAGGGGGATCCCTTGTCAATGAATTCTTAAATTCTATACCATTAGCTATGCCAGATACAGCTTCCATCAAAACCATGGATGGATCTAGTCGATCCACCGATGCTGCCGCAACATCGAATCGCGTCAGAAAGCTCCTCAAAGATTCCCCGATTCTTTGCTTTAGTGCTGCCAAACTCATCACATTCTTGGATCTCAAAATCTGAACTCTGAATTGCCTCATAAACTTCTCAGTCAAATCGATCCATGTTCCCAAGGAGCCACTCTTCAGTTGTCTAAACCATAACGCTGCAATGTTTGTCAAATACAATGGGAAGCACCGGGCCGTGACCTCCTCCGATGCCCTCAACACCTCCATATGCCTCATGTATCGTGTTGGATGAACTACAGGATCCGTCCTTCCATCATATGTCTCCAGTGTTGGTAGCTTGAATTCTTGTGGGTTCCTAGTATGTCTGATCGTGGGAGCGAAAGGGCTTCTGTTCACATCTTCCAGATCTCTATTCACTAGCCCGCCTCTCATGGCTCGTCTGACCATCTCGGCCAGTCTGTCGTCGTTGCCAAGCAGTGTTCCTTGTTCGTTGCCTCTGATCTGCCCCCTGAGTTCATGAAGGAATTCCAGAATCCATTCTCCTAGACGAGCATCCATTTCTCTATCAATGCCATGTCGAATAGTTATGTCTTGTATCCTACCTGAGGATGGATCAACATACTCTATGGGAATGCCCCTAGCTCTAAGGCTGCTCCTGATGGTCCTGCTCCATCCTTAATTCTGGTTGCTCCGAGATCCCGATTCCTATCTCCAACATCTCTCGTGGCTGCATTCCCTTGATTTTGTGCTCCTTGTTGCCCAACCTGTCGGAACAAATTCTGGGTCCTCTCCTCTTGTCTTTTCAACATCATCTCCATCTCATCCTTGGTGATGAAGACCGAGGCTTGGTTCTCTCCTGAGGAAGCCTTCTGACTCCCTTCGTGCCGACTCCTTTTCGGTTCTTTGTCTTCTCGTTGATTGCTTGGCTATGATTGCTTCTAGATCTGACCCTCTAGCTTTCCAAATTTGAACTTCAAGCTTTAGAATCCTTGAGCGCTAGTCTCTCAGTGAAAGCACCAAAATGTTTGCACCAAAATTGGTCGCAAACACCTAATTGTCAATGAAAGCACTAGTTCATAATCACAGATCACAGATAACAATTATGTAGAGAATTAAAAATGAAGAACACTCAGAAAATTAAGATGAAAGTAGTAAAGAACATAGAGTTTATAGTGGTTCGGCAATCCGGCCTACATCCACTTTGAATTTGATAATTTTATTGAAGTTTGCTTCCTGATTACAACAAGTTACAACTGATTACAACGGCAAAATCTGGTTACAATGATGAATCCGATAGAGTATGGATGTAGAAGAGCCAAAAAGTCCCTTTTCTGTTGACTCTAGGTCGCTATTTATAGGTGTAGGATGCAAATATCTCGCTCAGATCTTGGGAGATCTCTTCTGGCATGTGAGTGGGCCCACACGATCGATCCTTAGTGATTTCGACTCGATCCATTATCGATACGAACGAATTTCGTATCGATCAAGATTTGATCCAATCGAGTCAAAATTTGGCATGAACATTCCTTAGGTTGTACGTAAGCTCTTGTGAAAATTTCATAGCATTTGGATTTGTAGATTGTGAGTTATGATCAATGCAAGTTCGGCTTCTTCGATGGTCGTTTAGTTCGTACCGATACTTTTCGCATTGATCTCTTTGACTCGATCTCGAGCACGTGTGTGCAAAGTGACGTGGTGCGAGATTCTTGGATTGATCCACCTTTTGTGCCAAACGAACGAGTCTTCCTTATGCAAAAGCCTCGTTCGCATCGATCACTTATAACAGGATGTGCTGTTCGTATTGATCGATTCCGTATCGTTCTGTTTGATTCAATTCACTATGGCTCAGTTCATATCGATCACAGTGGTCTTGTTCGTATCGATAGGAATGGTTTTGTTCGCATTGATTTCAGTGGATGGATACAAACAGAGTGACACGCGATGGATATGAACAGCGGGACATTTGATGGATACGAACAGAGGGGCAAGAAGTGTGGACACAAACAGAAGGATGCGAACAACATAATTCCGGATGGATGCGAACAGTACCGATTCGAACAGGGCTTCATGATGGATTCAAACGACATATTTTCCTTAACTCGTATCAATCATATCTCAAACATACGAACCCTGGTTAACTCAAAATTTGGAGCCTTGGCTTTTGCGACTTTGCTTGTCTTGTCTTGTTAATTATAGCTCGATCAGGACTGGGACAAGATTCATCGATATCCATAGTGAACATGTACATAACTAGCAATCAAGGAGGACTATCTTTCGTTTCCAGTTAATCTTTTGGTATCATGGCCTTGCTAAAAGGCAGGATAACACCATTTAAATTAATATTGAAATTTAGTTGCCAGTTAAATCCCTGATGATTATAACCAGCTTATTTCTCTTGATTTAATGGTTGAATTGAATGATGATTGTGATGGATGTTTAATTGTTGATATTTGGATGATTGGACATTATGTTTATTTTATATGTTGTTATCACACTGCAAGTTCCCTTAGTTTGTTGTTAGGAAAATCACCATGGGTTGAAATGATACATACCCGAATGGACTTATAGATTAGGGAAAAATCGTTATGGGTTGAATTTATAAACTCGAGCGATTTTATGGACTTTGAATTTTATACGGGATTGTTGTTTCAAATGATATGTACCAGTAAGTTGAAAATTTATTGTGGGTTGAAATAATATATATCTGCATCACTTGACCATATGGTAGAAAATTATATACGGACACCGAATGGGTTAAATTAAATGATTTTAAATCCTTAATTTTTGAATCCAGTTAAATAATATTTTGAAATAAATTTTTATGAACTGAATTATTTTGAAAATCCAAGCTTTTAAATGTCGAAATTGAAATTGGTTTAAATTGAAATGTTTACAGGATTTAAATTTAAATTTTAAAGTTGAATTTTGAAATATAAATGAAATTTATCAAAATAGAGTTATTTTGAATGTTTGAATATTTAAACTTTGAAATCTATTGAATTTGAAGTGGTTTAAATTTGTAGTTCAAACATCGATTTGAAATCGATATAGATTGAAATGGTTTTAATGAGAATTTGAATTGAAATATTAAAATTGTGTTTTGTTGATTTGAAATCTGGAGATGGTCCATATTTATTTAAATGGAAGAAATAGTTTAATTTGATATTATTTTCAAGTTAATTATTTTAATATAAACTGTTTAAAATCTATTATTTTCAAATTTAGATTATTTAGATTTTCAAACTACTTACTATATAAACCATTCCAATAATCAAACCATTTGGTACTAAACTATCTTAACTGTTTTAAAATCCTTAAACTAATAAAACTATTTTAAACTATTTTTACTATTGTAACTATTATAAACTATTTTTAATACATTAACTATTTTAATATATAACTTATTTTAATATATAAACTATTTCTAAAATATAAACCATTTTAATTTATTACCTGTTTTTAAAATATAAACTATTTTTAATGTATAAACTATTTCTAATATATAAACCATTTTAATCTATAACCTATTTTTAAAATATAAACTATTTTTAATGTACAAACTATTTCTAATATATAAACCATTTTAATCTATAATCAATTTTTAAAATATAAACTACTTTTAATGTATAAACTATTTCTAATATATAAACCATTTTAATCAATAACCTTTTTTTTTAAAATATAAAATATTTTTAATGTATAACTATCTCAATATATAAACTACTTTCAATATTCAAATTGTTTAAAGTTCGAACTGTTATGATTTAGATTTACTAGATTCAAATGCGAATATTTTGGCATAATGGTTAATCTACTTTTGAGGTTATGATTTTGAAACGAATATGATTTAAGGTGGATAATGGTTTTGAAAGTGAACATGATTTTGAAATGATAATGATTTGGAAGTGAATATGATTTTTATGTAAATAATGGTTTCGAAAGTGATATGATTTTGAAATGAATATGAAATTTTGATATGAAGTATGAACTGTTTGAAATGTAAAACAACCAACCGGTGCGAAATAAGCGTTTAATTGTTAAAGAGACCGAGATCGAATATTGTCATACTCTCTACCAATACTGAAAACCACTTTAACAATCGTACATGTGGTGGAGAATCCAAAATGAAGTAGGATGTTTGGCGAACGCAACTGTATGAGGTATGAACGCAGCCCTGGCGCCCTCGGGTCAGCTTGATATGACTAAAACAGGAGTTATGCTGGGCCAAGTGGGGTTGCTTCCCTTATCGGGCACATTTCTTCGATACCATATTTATTACTTTGTGATTGATTTGGTGGCCACCCCTCGATTTTGATTATGGGAGTGTGTCTCGAGGTGAGTGGTAGTAGTTAATATGCGTTACCACCAGTCCGGATCCGCAAAACGGTAGAATCCTACATTGGGCATTGCCTCGCGTGCCTTGTCATATGCCTTATCGAGCCCATTACGAGTTTGGTTTGTATCGTACCTATGGAGTGCTCCTTGCATATCCCACCAGTTTGGTAGGGCTTATAGTATCTGTATAGACTACAATATTTATATAAAAATGTGTTAAGGGGGGTATGGGTAACGCCTTAACGCTATTTTAATACTTTACTTTACTGTAGACAAATTATAATAGCGAATTGTACTATATATGTAGATAGTTTAATGGATCCTTAGGAGATGGAATCTCGAACATCTCTTAAGTTATTGCATGCACGTTAGACACTGGATATAAGATGTAAAACCCCGTAAACATTTCTGAAGCCATTACACTCATATTTACTTATTCTGATTTAACTTACAAAAGATATTTAATTCTGACTCGAGTGTTTTGTCTTTTCTTTACGCTCAGGTTAGTCTGAGCTTTTCAGTGTATTGAAGACATTTTTCTGGAGGATGAAGACGAAGACATAGTATAATATTACTATTTATTATCTTTATTACCCACTACATCATGTTTTTCTGCTGCATTATTTATTTATTCCTGCTATTTTTATAACTCTGTTCTGTATTGTAAAAGTGTAATCAAATGTTATTTGTAAAACAGCTTCATGAATTGTTTATATGATTATTATATTTTGTCATTCGCTGTGAGATTTTATGTTTTGTTTTTCTTTCTTTCTCTTCTTTTTCTTATTACCCCATAACAATCCTCCCTTTTGAATGGTTTGAGTTGACATGTGTAAAGTCCTACATCTTCGTTCCCTTTGAGTAGACAATAAAATAATATACGTACAACTTACATATTTATTCCAATTGATTCTTAGTTACACTAAATTCCTTTGTTTACACTTACTTCATTTTCATAATTTCTTTTGATAACAAATTTATTCGTGATACATTTTATTAATCAATACTTTAGTTTATAATCATTCTATAAAAGTCCAACTTCTTATGTGTAACTTTATCTAAGTTTATAATTATCTCAAAAGTTACAAATTCAATTTCATAATTTCTTCGCAAATCTATATTTAATTCTATAACCAATTTACAAAGATATTATTTAATTCATTTGTCTACTTTCTTAAGTTCACTTACATATTCCATTTAGTCATTAATCATTTCATAATATACTTAAGTATATAACACTTCCTATTACAACTAAATTTCCATTTATATACATTTCAATTACTTTTAAGTTTTATTGACTTATGTAATATCCCATTTTATATCCAAATCATTATTTTAACTTTTTAACATTTGGTAAGTCTTATTAAATGTTATTAGAATGCAACATGATATTATACAAATTAATCAAATTCTTTTTACTTCATTAGAATGTTCACTATTTTAACTTGTTTGATATTTTCACTTCAATTTAAGATTTGCAAACTTCAACTCTAATGTTTCTAAAAACATTTAGCTGAGATTCTTAGTTCTCTTATATTATAAGGTTTTGTTATTCGAATATTTCATTTTATTCGAATAATTTGAAGATTTTTAATTAACAGAACTTAAAATTTTTAAATATCCGGTTCATTTCAAATCATTTGAAATAAGTATGCATACTTATCTTTTAGATATCAAATCATACTCTTGGAGTTTAAATTAAAATCTGTTTATTAAAACAATTTCGACGCAAAGCTTCCCAGAAGTCTTCCCCACTATGAAACTCGAAAATGAACATCGATGGTGCTTCGCAGTCATCACCAAAACTATTTTCCAACGACCGAAGAGGGGAGTACTGAATTCATTCCTTTTAAAAATCCTTTTAAAAATATTTTTCGTAAATATTTTTCAACTAATACCACCATATTATTTTTCAAAACTTTGAAAACCATTTTCAAAAATTCCGGGTCATAGATTCAAAGCTTCTTAGTTTAAACCATTTTAATTTATAAATTATATTTTTAAATTATACTTACAAAATTTCACTTCTTTAAAACATTTCACAAATGTTTTATCATTGTTTATCCTATAATAAACATCTTTTATTAAGGTACAACAACCAATTGATGATAATAATCAATATTATCATTTGTAATAACCAAATACATTGATTATACCATAATAATTTCAAAAAATTATTCCCTTATATATAAAATATAACCAGGGTAAAATTATTTCATTTACCAAATTTCAAAACAATACTATGTCGAATCGTTCTGTTCAAGCGTTTAGAGATCCCTATCAATAACGTTAATTACTCGTATTGACCAGAATCCATAAGTCACTCAACAAATCAACCAACATGATATAAAATGATTTTTATATTCACTAACAAATGCGCGCTCATGTCTATTAGTACACTCAAACTCGTCGTAAGGTACTTCTAACCCTATCTCTTATGATTTAACCCACAATGCTAAGGTTATCGCTAAACCTAAGGTCTAATACCAACTGTAAAGGCCCATATCTTCGTTCCTTTTGAGTAGAAAATAAATAACACTTGTCCAACTCATATTAAATGGAAATACGAATCTTTAGGGGTTAATTAAGAAAAATAAGAAAAGAAGGAGAAAACAAACACAGAATCTCGTAGCGCTACGACAAAATATAATATTCAAATAAACAGTTCATGAAGCTGTTTCTATTATACATTTGATTATATTCAATACAATGTTAATTAGAGTTATATATACATCAGGAATAAATAAAGTAATGCAGTAGACAACATGAGGCTGGGATAATAATAGTAACAGTAATGCCAAATTTTCATCTTCGTCCCCTAGAATAAATCTTCAATAAGCTGAAAAACTCAAGATTGATCCGAGCGTAATAAAAAGACAACACTCGAGTCAGGACTAAAATATATTTACGTGAGTCAAATCGATATCGCACATAACATGAGCGTTACGGCATCAGAGATGCTTACGGGTTTACATACCTCCTATCCAGTGTATAACGTGCGTGCAATAGTTCAAGAGATGTTAGAGGATTTTCCATCTCTTAAGGATCCGTGAAAATATTTATATGTAGTAGAATACGCTACATTATAATGTCTAACTAGTAAAATAAATATTTTTCTTAGCGTTAAGGCTTTATGGTGATCCCGCTTAACGCATTTTTAAGCACTGGCGTACAATTTGCATTTAACACCACCAGTAGAATGTCGGTAGTCTGGGATGTAGTGTGATACAACAACACTTAACAAAAATCATATAAGTCTCATTTAGGGATAAAAGTATGACAAGGCACGTTAGGCAATGCCTATGGTAGGATACTACCAGTTTATCATTCATGTCTGGTGGTAACACATCATAGCTATGATTGCCCACCGCGTCCATCACTCCCTTAATTCGAAGGGTGGGCACCAATCAATCACAACGTAAATGATGGTAATATAAAGAAGTGCTTCCGCTCGAGGTAGCTAACCCACTTGGTCGGTACGGCTCCTATTTTAGTCATTTCAAATTGGCACCATTGTCAGGCTAATCCATCATCATTCTCTTTCTTCAAATTCAGCAAACGATGCCAAATCCAACCACTTCATTATGGATGATCACTCCATGTACACAATTGTCAAAGTAATTCCAGTATCGACAGAGAATTTGCCCATATCCGGTCTCGGTCACTTGAACAACCAAACGTCGTTTTACACACCGGTTGGTACTTTTACATTTCGAAAATAGTTCATACTTGATATCAAAATATCATATTCACTTCAAAATCAAATCCATTTTTGAAATCATCATATTTACTCAAAATATACCATTTCATTTCAAAATCATTTTCGCATTATTATCTCGATTTCGATTCCAAAATTGTTTTGAATTTCAATTTAGGTTATAACTTCATTTACCTAATTCGTATTTAAATCCATGATTTAAAAATAAAAAATTCACCCCTTTGACCAGTTTGAATTTCTAGAAAATAGTTTAAATAGATTTAAAATAGTTTAAATAATTAAAATAGTTAAAAATTGTTAAAAATAGTTTAAGTGTTAAAATGGTTTATATAGAAAATAATTTGGAAAACCAAAATAATTTGAATATTTAAAGAAGAAAGATTTTAAGTAGTTTTATATTAAATGATTAATTTGAAAATAGTTTCAGGGTCAAACTGATTCAATTCCAATTTCCCAATTCAAATCCATTCCAATTTCCATTCAATCGATTCAATTTCAATTCAAATCAATTTCAACTTCAATTTCAATTAATTCAATTACACTTTTAAATCCAATTGATTAAATTTCAATTTCAATTTATATCGACTTCGAGCTCGATTTTCAAAATATCGATTCAAAACATTTAAATCAAATTATCCTTCAGTATTCAGTTTAAAATCCCAATCTTCAAATATAATTCAATTCTGAGCTCAATTTCGAAATATCATTTTTATATCACTTTTACTTAGTAATATTCAAGTTTGGATAAAAGTTCAATCTTTTAAAAGCAAATCGATTTCCAAAAATTCAAATTATATTTCGATTATAACTTCAAAATCTCAATTTCGATTATTTAAACAATTTAGGTTACCAAATTTAAATTTCAACATTCAGAGCTTAAATTCGAAAATAATTTGATTTCTATAAATTTGATTTTTATTTCTTTTAAATCAAAACCATTTAAATAATATCAAATCAAAATTTTTAAAATCATTTAATTTAACCAATCCGGTATCCGAATATAATTTTCTATCCCATGGCCAAGTGATCGGTTATTTCAATTTAATTTGAGGGTTGGATATATATCATTTCAACCCAAATCACAGTGTGATAGGTTTATATCATTTCAACCTATTTTTTTAATTCATTCAAAATAATTCAATTTACGGTTTTACATACTCTAAACAATATACAAGGTGATAACAAGATATATCAAATAAATAATCATCCATTCATCCAGATATCAACTAGTTGGCAAACATCACAATCAATCATACATATAGACAAAATAATCACAAAAATTTCATAGTTATTACAATCGGGTATTTTCTGGCAATTGATTCCAATTTCAAAGTTAAATGTCAATTTTAGTTTTCAACAGTTAGTTTAAGGACAATTTGGAAGACAATCGATTTTATCAACATCAATTAATAAATTTATATCACTTCATAATTTCAAATTTAACTATCATAAATATTTTCTAGTACGTATGAGCGTTATAAAACACTCACCATTAATTCATCTGTCGCTATCACGTTCTGAATCCGATTAAATTCGAATGAATTTGAATTTAACTGAAAAATCCAACAGCTCCAATTTTAGTCAATCCAATTCCATGTTGAAGATTTTGTCAATACGAATCCAATGCGACC
Source organism: Allium cepa (assembly GCA_030765085.1). Lineage (NCBI taxonomy): Eukaryota > Viridiplantae > Streptophyta > Magnoliopsida > Asparagales > Amaryllidaceae > Allium > Allium cepa. The sequence continues at coordinate 1,054,547,429 of CM060935.1, read as the reverse complement.
GACCGCGTTGGATTTGGATCTAAAATGAACAAGTTATGAAATTTTTAAGCATTTGAATTTATAAAAATCAATTTGTATAATTAATAACCTTAATAATCATCTCCTACCCAAAGCCAAGCCCACGAATGAAGCAACCTGACCCAATATGTGCTTCTTCTTCTTCCTTTCACTGATACGATAAAATACCCATGTCTGCTTTGTACGCATTTTAGTGATACAGAGCATGGAGACTCTATTCGACATTCCGACTTCACCAACGATCCCCACTCGCCTTCTCGATCTGCCTATACCCATTTCGCTACGCCCGAGCCCCTCTACAAAAACACTACCTGCTTCACCTTCCTCCTGTCGACCATGGTTAGGTCACACCCCCAATTCACTGCCGCACACCACCAAAATCTCGTCGGAGATGCCAATTCACGCGAGAAACCCAAATTAATACTTCGTTCGACCCATCGATACCCACAGCCATCGTAAAAGCCAACCCTAGCAAGCTGCCTTATGTTGAATCCCCTCATGACACAGCCGAACCCAATGATATGCATACTAGGGGACAGCTCTACACATAATATGAATATTAAAAATAAATTCGTATTTTATTATAGAGTGGATTTCAAGAATTTGAATTTTTAAGTTTTGATTGATTTTTTTGTTTTACTGTGAACTGTTGTGTTTATTAAAAGAGAAGGGAGGAGACATTTAAAAGAAGAAGCAAGGATGGGTAGACTAGGGTTGCTAATGGAAAGATGTGAATGGCTGAAAGACAGGAATGGTCAAGGCAATATATTATTTTAAATTAAATATTTTTTTTCAATTTAAGCAACTTAAAATTTCGAATCGCTATCGAGGCATGCCGCTAGGCATTTGTAATGTATTACCCCTATGCTGAACAGAATGGAAAAGGTTTTGAGTCCTAATTCGATCGTATGGAGAAGATAGCTTTCTGGACCAAATTATTATATTGAATTTTCGATATTAAATTCAACGCATTTCTATACCGTGCGACCAAATGAAAACTATAAATGCTACAAAATTTGAAATCTAATAATAATACACTATTAAGGACCCAATGGAACATGTTTCGTCGAAATCCGAGACTGTGCCCTGGATCGCTATTTGAACGTCTCGATTGTAATATAAAATTTCCAATTTCTAATTATTCGCTTTTAAATTCAATTTTGAATGTTAACAATCTTCGTTATTGTTTAAATTAAAGTCACGTCAACTTTTGATATAAATTTCAGTCATATTAAATTCAGAATTCAATTATTCAAATAATTTCCAATAATAAATTTAAACAATTTAATTGTTCAATATTCAACAAATTTCACTATTCGATTTTAAATGAATTTTGGTTAACAATCAATTACTTTATCTCCATCTAATGAATTCAATAGTTATTATTTAATCCAACTATTGATTGTAAACACATTTAGTATATAAATAATTTTATTTCAATACTCATTATCGCCAAATCTTCGAAATTAGTTTATTTCAAAATTTTATTCAAGTTCATATCTAATACATACATTCAAAATCATTTAATTTTTATTTTTAACCATTTTTATTCAATAATTATATTAAATTTATGGGTCGTTACAACATGTGTGGTTTATTGCCGATTTAAACTGTCTAAAAAGGTAGGTCACCACATGGAAACTAAATAATTGAATTCAAATTGGAAGTAAGAATTGACTTTGATTTGAATTGGAAGTGAACTAACTTGAATGTAAATTATTGAATGTAAACTAATTGAATATGAATAAATGAAGGTTAGTAAAATCTAGTATTAATGAATCGAATGTGAATATATTGAAAACCCAATTCAATGAATAATAATGAGAAATGAATGTATATTGATTTGGTTATATTAGTTGAATGTTAGTTATTGATGGTTTCATTGTTTGGTGGTGTTTCATTTGCATATAATTGTTGTATAGTATGTGTTGTATATGTTGTATATTGATACTACTTTCCATATATAAGTGTAATTAATATTTCTTGAGTGTTTAGTAGGTGCGGATGGCGTTGCTTCGCATTTGGAGCTTGCTTTTGCGCTATATTAGCTGTATATGCTCGCTAATAATATATAAGGTACATATCTCAAATTACATATCATACTTTTATATTTTTCCCTTCGGGATGCCTCATCCTCAAAGATGAGATGTATATTTGTGGTTCGATCCAAAAAAATCACAATATATATAGTGATTTTTTTGGATCGAACCGCACAAAGGAGGCTACGGTGAATTTTTCTGAAAATTTAAGGCGTTAGAATATTTTGGAAAGTTTGGAAAATAATGATAACTTGGAATTTGATTTTTAAGTTATAACTGGGAATTACATTAGTTGATTTTGAATTGATATCGGTTAATAGCTAAATTAATTGAAGCTTAGAAAAGTTTTTATAAATTTGTAACTAATCGATTTTGGAAAGTTAAATGACTTAAAGGAATACGATAATTTATTTTAGCTAGTTGATTTGAAAAGCTATTGGGATTTTGGGTATTTTTCTTACTTAGAAATTTCGAGACAAAATTCTTTTAAGGGCGGAAGAATGTAACTACCTAGTTTTTCAGTCATCTAAATTTAGAATATTTAATTGAGTTTAAATATTGAAAAGTAAATTTCATAATTTAAGTAGCTTATATTTCAAATATAATGATTTATTTGATAATTGAATTGTTTAATTTAATATTTGAAATTGTGGAAATAATGAAATGTTGAATTTAATTTGAATGAAAATGATTTATAAAGTTGATTTAAATTCTATTTGGATTAGAATGAAGATAGCGAACTTTTAAAATTGAACTAAAAGTGAATAAACGAAAATTGAAAATTTTATAATTTAATTAGACGAGTAAAAATAGCCATTCGGGGCACTGTCTTAAAAATGGATGAAACATGTTTCATTGGATCCGTAATGTTATATTATTGTAGGATTCCAAATTTCATGTCGATCGGAAATATAGTTTGAACGTGCGAAGCTGAAACGCATTGAAATTAATTAAAGAAAATTTGACTAAAATAACGTGATTTGAAAACCTATCTTCTGTATATGATGGAATTGGCCTCCAATACATATTCCATTGTGTTCGGAATAGGGGTCAAACATTCGGAACGTTAGTTGGCGCGCTTCATTTGAGTTCGGAAATTTTTCGGTTGAATGGTGATTTATATTGCCTATAAATAGACAACCTAAATTCACAAAACCCTAAACCTAATGGAGCAGCCGCTACTTAGTGTTCAATGGCCATAATTTCGTTCCTTTTCTTCTCAATTATCTCACAATCCACACATAATTAAGCCACGACTTCTACTTGAAAGTTGTAGAGCTTCACGGGCTATACACATCCAACGGCTATGATCGTCTAATTCATCACGAGGAGGCCAGAATCTCACCATGTTCGTATGCCATTTAGGGGGCAATTTCGAGGCAAAGGCGATTGTCGAGCTCGATGTGGCTAAGGCCATAGGTGCGGCGGAGGATGGCGCACGTGTGGGTAGGGTTCGATCGGGGTCCGGCTGCTCGATGATGGCACAATAAGCGATTGAAGGGCGACGTGTATTGGGGTTTGGCTAGCGGCCTTCATACGTGAATAAAGAAGGAGGAGCGAATGAGTTACAGTAGTGAAGTTTAAAATTTTAATTTAAAATTTCTATTAAGTTAATTAAATTACTAATTATCGAATGATTAATAACTCGTAAATTTTGCATACGAGGTCCAAATCGAACAAAACAAGGTGCGTTGGGTTCATATTGATGAGCACTACATTTTTGAGTTAGTTTGGATAGATGTGGAGCTAGCAGTAATTTTGGGTTAAATTAAACACTCGTTTAATTTTAATCCAAACGAATTGCTATTGCGACAACTGCAATCAAAGTGAGTAAAGCTCATTTTTTCTGACCCGCATATAATTCTATATAAGTGGGAATATTTTGATTATGCTGTTTTGATGACTGTTGGATGTGTTATATATATATATGTATGTATGTATGTATGTATGTATGTAATGTATGTATGTATGTAATGTATGTATGTATGTGTGTATGTATGTATATGTATGTATGTATATATATTGGATGTTCGGATGTTATGCTATAGGAGTTAATATTTGGATAGATTCCTTCCTATTTGAGCAGATGAGACCCTATACTTTCCCGTGTATGAGCGGATGACCTTTTGTTCGCACGTCTGCCTCGAAGCAAACATTGTACATATTTTCTCATATATATATTTGTTGCAGGTGACAGGTTGGAGGGATCCAACAGGATTCCTCACTGTGTTGATGTTTATTTGCATATATTATTATATATATTGTACTATGTGATGTTTGATGTGATGGATGCCATGATTGCTATTATTGATGTGAATCCCCTTATTTAGTACTTTTGCAGCATTGGGCCATATTTTTGGGAATATAAAATATAAAAATGATGATTTCAATTTAAAAAGGATTCCAAAGTGATTTTGACAAAATATATGGTTTATTAAATTTTCGAATAATTAAAGAAATGGATTTATTTTAAATAAATAAAAAGTTATAATTTTTATGTTATACAAATTATGGTTTTGTGAAATATACTTATATATGATTTTTGAAACATGGAGTTAGCTATTTTGTAAAATAAGTTAAATTGAGATTTTGAACTTATTATAAACGGTTTATATATGAGATTTATAAAATTGATTTTTTATAAATAAAAGTAATGCAATCATAAAAAAGTTTTATAAGTGGTAATATAAAGTTATAATTGAAACCTTATAGGTGAATGAGATTTATAAAGCAAGGAAGTTATGAAAGGAATGTTATTAATAAAGAGATTTAATGAAATAAATTTTATAAACGCTGTTTTATAAATATTAGAAATGGAATTATAACCAATTTGTAAATGGATTTGCAATTGAAATTTAGAAATAAATTTAATGGAGTTTATAAATAATAAGATTAGAAAAGAATGAATTTGTAAATAAAGTGATTTATAAGTAAATAAACTTATAATAAGATTTTGATATATAACTAAGATAAATGGGAAATTGGTTAATAAAGGAATTTTATAAATGGAAGTTTTTATAAAATAGGAATGTGAATTATAAACACTGTTTATAAATACGAAATCAAATTTAATTTGATAAGCTAAATATAGATTTTTTATAAAAGGAAATATATTCAAGTTTTTAAAGTGAAAAATCCTTAAAATGAATGTTTTGGAAAGTGATATTTTATAATGCAGTTTAAAAGGTTTGAAAATACAATAAGTTGTGAATTCACTTATTATTAAAATAAGTTTATGAAATTTTTTTCAAATATTGAAATGGTTTTGAAGTGATGAATTATATTTTTGGTCATTTTAGTTTCTCGACTTAATGTGGAAACTATTTAGTCGTATACTTAGTACATAGCTATCTGTGTAGGCTTGATTGTCGTTTGGTGCAAAGGATGTTGATTCGAGTAGTGCGGCGTGATTACTCCTATCTCCCGAGCTTTCTTCTTGGCCTAAGGATAGCAAGTTGAAAGTTGGAAACATGATAATTCTACGAGACTTGGTTTTTTATGAGGTTGAGTACGCTTTTGCATTAATAGTGTGAAGAGACCGAGATCAGATTTATCTCAAAACCACTTTGGACAACTTATTTGCGATGATTGTGCAGGTTATTGATGGCATTGATATTTAGGATTTTCATAGTGAAGGATTGCTTGTTGATCATTTGGGGTAAAATTTCCAATATACATATAGTAGCAGTAGTCTCTTCGTTATGAAATATCCAATGCAATTACTATTTGCTACTAATCCTAGGGAATTTCCAATAGGATGTGATAGGAAAGTACCTTTGGTTTGTCCAGTTCCTGGACAACTTGTATGGATGGATGTTTGACAGTGCATTTTCTGAGATTACATACATTGGTTTTTACAAACATACATCTATGGTGGCGAAGAAGGCAACTTCTCTTAGCTTAACACCCTCCGTGAGACATATCAGCTCAAGGGTTGCATTTTTGTGGAAGGTAATTAGTAGTCAACGAAAATGGAAATGTGACATTCAAAAATGATAATGATGTGATATGTGAAAGGTACTCGATGACTCTTTTAGCCTCACAGCCCAATAAATGAACATGGTAGAAGCAACAAGGCTAAGTGGTTTGCTCTCATTAGGAGATGTCATCAACCTTCCAGATCTACTCTACACATGTCTAAGTATGTGGTGAATGTATGACTCAGGTACCCGTTAAAGATCGATAACGATCGGGGTGATGACATATTCGGTACTATCCAGGAAGGGGTAGGCCGGTCTAGTGTTGGTTTAGGCGGATAGTATCTGCTCCCTAGGTGCATCCCTCTAGAGTTGTATTGTACGGAAGGTAGTCCCTTACCTTATCATTTGTACGGAATCCAATATCCACTACGTGCCAGCCATTTTGTTTATATACCTATTATGCTGAAATTTAATAGTGTAACAATTTCATGTATTTAATTTATTATTTGTATGCTAGACACTATTATAATTTAACATGATTTGATATGAAAGGTTTTGGTTATCGTAAGGTAAAAACCCGTCTGTGTTTATGTATGGGCGTTTCTTACGAGATACCTTTATGTTGATAAAAGAACGTCTTTATAACTTTAAAATAAATTCAATTGAGTTGTGTTTTTCTCACGATGGTTTACCAGATTGATCCGAGCATTCTTCCCTTTCAATGCTCGGGTTAGACCGAGTATATTTACATGTTTAGATTTGGTGCTTTTGGAGCTTCAGCAGATGAACTGAAGATCTTCATGTCGTATACACGTATCTATTTATTTTCCGCTGCATTGTTGTTGTAAATTATCAGCATTTGAGAGGACATGTTTGTTATAACTGTCCAAGCTAATAATTATTTGTTCATGTACTCTGATCAATATATGTATATTACAGTTTCTCTTTTGTAAAGATTATTCGTCTATATTATATGTTATTCCGCTGCGATGTGAGATTCTGTATTGTTTTGGTTATATTTCTCACTTCTTCTTTTTCTCTTCTCTTCTTCTCTCTTCTTTCTTTCTTCTTACCCTCTCTCTCCTTTCCCATGAATTTCCGTCATTCTGTGCTTTTGTGGTCGGACATGTGTGGTTTATTATCGATTCAAAGGGTATAGATTTGTGGGTCGTCACAAGTGATGGAATTGTAAACGAGTTTTATAAGTGTTAAAATGAAGTTATAAATGAAATGTTATAAGTAAATAAGATTTATAAAGTAAGAAAGTTATAAAAGGAATGTTATTAATATGAGATTTATGAAATAAATTTTATAAATAATATTTTCTAAATATTAGAAATGAATTCATAATCAAATTTGAAAATGGATTTGCAATTGAAATTTAGAAATAAATTTATAATGGACTTTATAAATAATGAGTCACAAAAGAATGAATGTGTAAACAAAAAAATTTATGAGTAAATAAACTTATAATGGGACTTTGATATAAATGAGATAAACGTGAAATTAGTTAATAAAGAAATTTTATAAATGGAAGTTTTTATAAAATAGAAATGTGAAATATAAACACTGTTTTGTAAATGTGAAATCAATTTAATTTGATAAGCTAAAATTGGATTTTTATAAAAGGAAATATATCCACGATTTTAAAGTGAAAAATCATTAAAATGAATATTTTAGAAAATGATATTTTAAAATGGAGTTTAAATAGTTTGAAAATACAAAAAGTTGTGAATTCACTTATTATTAAAATAAGTTTATGAAATATTTTCCAAATATTGAAGTATTGGAAGGGTTTTGAGAATATATCTTTTTAAAAGATAATTTGAAGTAATAAATTTGGAAAAGCGATTTAATTAATGAAAGATTAATAAATCAGGCTTAATTACTGTTTAAGTGCTAAATTATATTTTTTGCCATTTTCGTTTCTCGACTCGATGTGGAAACTATTTAGTCGTACACTTAGTACGTAGTCATCTGTGTAGGCTTGATTATCGTTTGGTGTAAAGGATTATGATTCGAGTAGTGTAGAGTGATTACTCCTATCTACCGAGCTTTCTTCTTGGCCGAAGGATGGCAAGTTGAAAGTTGGAAATGATATATCTACGAGATTACTTTTCTGTATAAGATTGAGTAACGCTTTCGCGTTGTTGGTGCGAAGAGGTAGGGATCAGTTTATCCCGAAAACTACTTCGGACCAACCTATATGTGACGATTGTGTAGGTTTGTTGATGATATTGATATTTAGGATTTTCATAGTGAAGGACTGCACATTGATCATTTGGGGTTAAAATCCCAATATACATATAGTAGGAGTAGTCTCTTCGTTATGAAATATCTAACGCAAGGACTATTCACTACTGTTGGATCTTGAGTTTTGATTGCTGACAAGACACAACGATTCTTGAATCTGCGACCACTACGACGATAGGACTCAACGACTCGATGACTGGTTCGTATAGTCTATATATTTAAACTAGAGTCGTGTATTATATGTATAGAGTCAAGTCTTGTTGCTTTGTTAAGATCTTCTCTCAAGAATCATCACTCTCATTCAAATATACACATACGTTTGCACTCGATTTAAAAACAATCATTTTGTAACTCAAATGCACTCTGGTTTCATGAACTACACAGTTTAGTCAACCAAACCGATGTCCTCAGTCGACTAAACCTGTGCATATTATTTTTTAAAATATACATGGAGCAGTCGATTGACGGCTTCACGACTGAGTCTATGCATTTTAACATATATGTGCATTTTTTGAATTTAGTCGACTGAATGATCAATGTCAGTCGAATGAATCATGCAACTGTCATTTTTAAGTGAAAAGACACTTCTTTTATGAAGAGTCATCTTCCTGGCCAAAAGATGCGGCCATTGCTATTCGCAGAGATCTCTTCACTAGCAGTTGCAACTCATTTTGTATTATAAATACACTTGAGTTTCATTGATCAATGCACTTAATTTTCTTACCTCTCTATCTAGTTTGAATTACATTCTTTGAATACATTGCTTACCTAATTTCATATATACGTTACTTACAATCACAATTTCATATCTTACAAGCAATTCTAATCTTCTTATTCTTCATCTACACACAATCATACACATTATCCTTGAGGAGAAGATTATAGGAAGGGTGTATATCATTGACTTATCTGTGCTATTCAGGGGCATACTTAGTCAGAAACAACTTTACTATTTGTATTGGAAGTCCTGCTCAGTTTCTTGAGTGGTAGAAGTCCTATTAGGTTATCTAGGCGGTAGAAGTCCTATTTGGTTGTTAAGGTGGTGTAATACATGTTTCTCCGGGTGAAGTGTGGGCTGCTAGTTTTAATTCCAGAAGGAGTCTGGGACTGGACGTAGAATGGGATGTTCGAACCAGTATAAAAATCCCCGGTGTCATCTTTACTTTACTGCCTTTTACTATTATACTTTTATTCTGCATATATATATATATATATATATATATATATAGTATTACCTTATATTCCATATTGCACGATCCTATAGCACAGTCACTTTCAGCTACTAATTTTAGGGATTTCCCGAAAGGATATGGAAAGTACCTTCGGTTTATCCTGTTCCTGGACAACTTGTATGGATGGATATCTTACAGTGCATTTTTTGAGATTACATACATTGGTTTTTACAAACATACATCTATGGTGGCGAAGAATGCAACTTCTCTTAGCTTAACAGCCTCCTTGAGACGTACGAGCTCAAGGGTTGTATTTTTGTGAAAGGTAATTAGTAGTCAACAGAAGTGGCAATGTGGCATTCAAAGATGATGGGATATGTGATATGTGAAAGGTATTTGATACCTCTTTTGGCTTCACACCCTAGGAAGTGACTAAAATAGGGTAAAAGCAGCAAGGCTAAGTGAGTCGCTCCCATTAGGAGATGTCATCATCTTTCTAGATTTACTCTACCCATGTCTAAGTATGCAGTGAATGTATGACTCGGATACCTGTTAAAGGTCGGTAATGACCGGGGTGGTGACATATTCGGTACTATCTAAGAAGGGGTAGGCCAATCTTGTGTTGGTTTAGGTGGGCAGTATGTGCTCCCTAGGTGCATCCCTCTAGAGGTGTATTGTATGGAAAGATAGTCCCTTAACTTGTCATTTGTATGGAATCCAATATCCACTATATGCGTATCATTTTGTTTGTAAACCATTATTGCTGGAATTTATAATGTAACAATTTCTCCTATGCTTAATTACTATTACTATTTGTGCAATAGACACTACTATAATATAACATGATTGGATATGAAAGGTTTTGGTTATCGTAAGGTAAATACTCGCTCGTGTTTATGTATGGGCGTGTCTTACGAGATATGTTTCTTTTGATAAAAGAACGCTTTCATAACTTTAAAATAAATTTAGTTGAGATGTTTTTTACTCACGCTGATTTACCAGACTGATTTGGGCATTCTTCCCTTTCAATGCTCGGGTCAAAATGAGTATATTTACAGGTTTAGATTTGGTGCTTTTGGAGCTTTAGTAGACAAGTTGGAGATCTTCATGTCGTATACACGTATCTGTTTATTTTCCGCTGCATTGTTGTTGTAAATTATCAGCATTTATAAGGACATGTTGTTATAACCGTCCAAGCTAATAATTATCTATTCATGTACTCTAATATTGATGTATGTATATTACAGTTTCTCTTTTGTAAAGATTATTCTCTATATTATATGTTGTTCCACTGCGATTTGAGATTATATATTGTTATGATTCTGTTTCTCTCTTCTTCTCTCTTCTTTCTTTCTCTCTTTTCGCCCTCTCTTTTCTTTCCCCTGACTTTCCGTCATTCTGTGCTTTTTGGGTCGGATATGTGTGGTTTATTGTTGATTCAAAGGGTGCTGATTTATGGGTCGCCACAGCGTGGTACCAGAGCTTTGGTTTTTAAAATTGGATAAATGAAATAATTTGGCCTTGATTATATTTTCTATATAAAGAATAGTTTTTCAGAAAATATTATGATTAGATTATTTGTTGGTTATTAATGAATGGTAATAGTTGACTACAATCATTTGTTATTATTATAAATCTAAACAAAGGTAAACAAAAAATTGGAATGGTCTTATACAAGCAAAGTGAAATAAGTGAAAGTATATAAGTATAAATTTATAAATGTGATTCATAAATAGAAGGATTTAAAAGAAATAATAAAAGGCACTGAATTCACTACAGTAGTTGGGAAATAATTCGAGTGGTGACCGCAGCCTCATCATTATTCATTTTCGAGTTTCTAAGTGATGGATTTGCTACCTTGGTAAATTACTAATGAAGTCTAGTTTTGTTTCAATAAACAAGTTTTGGTTTTTAAAATCCGAGTATGATTTGATAAACATGTAAGAAGATAAGTTTTTGAACTTATAATATGAAAATTGTATATATAAGAAAAGAAGATTTTTAAATTGAGATATGAAATTGATTTTAACTTAAGAAAATTTAAATATATTGAATTGCAAATCAAATGAATGTTAATATGAGATTAAAGTGTATAAATTAAAATGTTGACAATTGAAAATGTATATTGATTTGGTTGGGACATTGAATGGATGTTGTTTGTTTGTTGATTTCTTATGTTGCATGTGTTTCATTTTCTTATGATTGTTGTATAGCTATGTTATGTATTGATATTACTTACATATACATGTTCTTATGGTTAGTTGAGTGTTTAGTAGGTGCGGATGGCATATGCTTTGCATTTGGAGCTCGCTTTCGCGCTATATTAGCCATATATGCTCGCTAATAATATATAAGGTAGTATCTCAGATTACATGTCGTACTTTTACACTTTTTTCCCTATGGGATGCTCCATCATTGAGATGAGATGTATATTTGTCATATTATATCTATTCGGATTTTTTCGGACTGAACCGCGCAAAGGAGACTCTGGCGAATTTTTTTGAATATTTAAAGCATTAGAAAAATTTAGAGATTTTTGGATTTGATTTCGAGTTATAATTTGAAATGACATTAGATGATTTTCGGAATTGTATTGGCCAATGATAATGAATGAATTTTAATAATTGGAAAAGATCTTACAAAAAGTTGCAACTAATTGATTTTGGAAAGTTAAACACTTAAAAGAATTTGATAATCCATTTCAACTAAATTTTTTTTTAAAATTTAATGGAGTTGTAGCATCTTTCTTACATCGTAATTTCGGGGATGAAATTTTTATAAGGGGGGATTATGTAACGACCTAGTTTTTCGATCATCTGAATTTAGAATATTTAATTGGCTTTAGATATTGAAAAGTAAATTTAATAAGTTAAATCGTTTAAATAATTTAATCTGGAATCTAGTGTGAATAGAAATGATTTCTAAAGTTGATTTAAATTCTATTTGAATTAAAATAAGTTAGTAAACTTTTAGAATTGAATTAGAAATGATAGAACAAAAATTGGAAATTTTATAATTAAATTGAACTAGTGAAGCCATTTGGGACACTGTCTTAGAATTAGAAGAAATCAGTTTCATTTGATCCGTAATTGTACGTTATTGTAGGATTCCAAATTTCATGTCGATTGGACTTATAGTTTGGTCGTGAGAATTAGAAATGCCTAGAAATTTATTTAAGTAAATTTAATTAAAATAATTCGATTCGAAAACCTATCTTCCAAATATGATGGAATTGGCTCCCGAAATATATTCCATTATGTTTGGAATAATGATAAAACATTATGAATGTCAGGTGGCACGCTTCATTTGGAGTTCGAAAACTTTTCATATGAATTGTGTTTTACATTGTCTATATATGGACCTAAACTATCCTCATTCTCCCAAACCCTAATCCCCTTTGACCCAGCCGCCACCTAAAATTGAATGGTCAAAATTGCCTTGACTTCCATCTTTCCAAATCCAAGCCATGTCATACCTCAGCTTCAACACGAAAGAGGAAGGTCTCGACGTGCACTACATGATGATCGGTGGTGATCGAGTTTGGTGTGGTAGGGAGGAGGCTACGATGACGCGTTCATACGACATTTGAAGGGTTGGATCTCGAAGCAGGAGAGGCTGGAGCAGGCAAGGTTTTGGGCGCTGAGGGAGTGGGGGATGGGCTTCGACATGGTGGTCTCCGATCATTCTTTAGTAGCACGTGTGAGAGGTGATTGTTGAAGGAAGCAAACATATATGGGTTCGGCTATTACTAGGAATGAACAAAGGAGGAAGGTGAAACATGATGCATTGGATCTGGAAACGTGCGGTCTAGATTTGCAAATAAAAAAAAAGTTTGAAAATAAATTTGTCTAAATTTGTGAAATCTTATAAACTTCGTATCTTTGTCATACGAGGTCCCTTTCGCACGAAACGAATTGCATTAGATTCATATTGACGAGAACTACATTGTAGAGTTAGTTTGGATCGATTTGGGGCTCATAAGAATTTTGGGTAAAATCAAATGCTTGTTTAATTATATTCTAAATAAAACGTTGCACCGACAACTGCAAGCAAAGTGAGTAAAACTCACTCTCTCTGGCCCGCTTATATTTTTATACAAGTGGAAATAAATTTATTTATGTTATGTGATGATTGCTTGGATGTTACACTATATTATTACTAGTTGGACATATTTCAGCCTATTGCAGCAGATGACACCCTATACGTTCCCGTGTATGAGTGGATGGCCCTTTGTACGCTCGTCTGCCTCGAAGCAGACATTGTGCATATATTTCCTATATGTGTATTTGTTGTAGGTTACAAATTGGAGGGATCCAACTGTATTCCCCACCATTGTTGATTTTTATTTGCACATATTGGTGTATATGTTGTACCATGTGATGTTTGATGTAATAGATACCATGTTTACTATTATTGATGTGAATCCCCTTATTTAGTACTTTTGCAGCATTGGGCCATATTTATGGAAATTTAAAATATTAAAATGATGATTTTAATTTAAAAAGGATTTCAAAGTGATTTTGAAAATATATATGTTTTAATAATTTTTGAATCGTTAAAGAAACGAGTTTATTTTAAATAAATAAAAAGTTATAATTTTTATTTTACAAAAATTATGGTTTTGCCAAATATACTTAAATATGATTCTGAAATATGGAGTTAACTATTTTGTAAAATAAGTTAAATTGAGAATTTTGAACTTATTATGAATGGTTTATATATGAGATTTATAAAAATTGATATTTTATAAATAAAAGTGATGGGATTGTAAAAGAGTTTTACAAGTGTTAAAATAAAGCTACTAATAAAAAATTATAAGTAAATAAGATTTATAAAGTAAGGAAGTTATAAAAGAAATGTTATTAACAAAGAGATTTAATGAAATAAATTTTATAAACTGTGTTTTGTAAATATTAGAAATGGATTTATAATCAAATTTGAAAATGGATTTGCAATTGAAATTTAGAAATGAATATATAATGGACTAATAAATAATGGGATTACGAAAGAATGAACGTGTAAATAAAGAAATTTATGAGTAAATAAACTTATAATAGGATTTTGATATACAAATGAGATAAATGGGAAATTGGCTAATAAAGGAATTTTATAAATGGAAGTTTTTATAAAATAGAAATGTTAATTATAAACAATATTTTATAAATGTGAAAATATTTAATTTGATAGTCTAAATTTGGATTTTTATAAAAGGAAACATATTCACGTATTTAAAGTGAAAAATCATTAAAATTAATGTTTTGGAAAGTGATATTTTAAAATAGAGTTTAAATGGTTTGAAAATACAATAAGTTGTGAATTCACTTATTATTAAAATAAGTTTGTGAAATGTTTTTCAAATATTGAAATGGTTTTAAAAATATATTTTTAAAAAAGATAATTTTAAGTAATAAATTTGGAAAAGCGATTTAATTAATGAAAGATTAATAAACCAGGCCTAGTGACTGTTTAAGTGCTAAATTATATTTTTGGCCATTTTAGTTTCTCGACATGATGTGGAAGCTATTTAGCTGTACACTTAGTACGTAGCCATCTGTGTAGGCTAAATTATCGTTTGGTGTAAAGGATGTTGATTCGAGTAGTGCAGAGTGATTACTTCTATCTACCGAGCTTCCTTCTTGGCTGAAGGATGGTAAGTTGAAAGTTGAAAATTTAAACGTCTACGAGACTTGGTTTCTGTATGAGGTTGAGTAAAGCTTTTACAATGTTGGTGCGAAGAGACCAAGATCGGTTTATTCAAAAACAACTTCGGACCAACCTATATGCGGCGATTGTGCAGGTTTATTGATGATATTGATATTTAGGATTTTCATATTGAAGGACTGCTTGTTGATCATTTTGGGGTAAAATCCCAATATACATATAGTAGCAGTAGTCTCTTCGTTATGAAATATCCAATGCAAGGACTATTCCCTACTAATCCTAGGGATTTCCCAGTAGGAAGTGGTAGGAAAGAACCTTCGATTTGTCCTATTCTTGGACAACTTGTATGGATGGATGTCTGACAGTTCATTTTCTGAGATTACGTACATAGGTTTTGCAAACATACATTTGTGCTGGCGGGGTAGGCAACTTCTCTTAGCTTAACAGACTCCTTGAGACTTACGAGCTCAAGGGTTGTATTTTTGTGGAAGGCAATTAGTAGTCAATGGAAATGGAAATGTGGCTTTCAAAGATGATGTGATATGTGAAAGGTATTTGATGCCTCTTTTGGCCTCACACCCCAGGAAATGACTAAAACAGGTTACAAGCAGCAAGGCTAAGTGGGTCGCTCCCATTAGGAGATGTCATCATCCTTCTAGATCTACTCTACACATGTCTAAGTATGTGGTGAATGTATGACCCGGGTACCCGTTAAAGGTCGGTAACAATCGGGGTGATGATATATTCGGTACTATCCAGGAAGGGGTAGGCCGGTCTTGTGTTGTTTAGGCGGGCAGTATCTGTTCCCTATGTGCATCCTTCTAAAGGTGTATTGTATGGAAAAGTAACCCTTAACCTTGTCATTTGTATGGAATCAAATATCTAGTACATGCCTGCCATTTTGTTTGTAAACTTAATATGCTAGAATTTAATAATGTAACAATTTCAGCTATGATTAATTATTATGTGTGCAATAGACACTATTATAATATAACATAATTTGATATGAAATGTTTTGGTTATCGTAAGGTAAAAACTCGTCCGTGTTTATGTGTGGGCGAGTCTTATGAGATACCGATAAAAGAACGCTTTCATAACTTTAAAATAAATTTAGTTGAGATGTGTTTTTCTCAGGCTGGTTTACAAGACTAATCCGGGAGTTCTTTCCTTTCAATGCTTGGATCAGACCGAGTATATTTACAGGTTCAGATTTGGTGCTTTTGGAAGTTCAGCAGACGAGTTGGAGATCTTCATGTCCTTTACACGTATCTGTTTATTTTCCACTGCATTGTTATTGTAAATTATCAGCATTTGTAGGATGTGTAATTTTAACCGTCCAGCTGATAATTATCTATTCATGTACTCTGATATTGATGTATGTATATTACAGTTTCTCTTTTGTAAAGTTTATTCATCTATATTATATGTTGTTCCGCCGCGATGTGAGATTCTGTATTGTATTGTTTCTGTTTCTCTCTTCTTCCCTACTCTTCTTCTCTACTCTTCTTCTCTCTTCTTTCTTTCTTCTCACCCTCTCTTTTCTTTCCCCCGACTTTCCGTCATTCTATGCGCTTTGGGTCGGACATGTGTGGTGTATTGTCGATTCAAAGGGTATAGATTTTCGGGACACCACACATACAGTACACCTCTAGATTAAATGTACCTAGGGTCAGACTCTGAACTTGGTCTACCCCAGCCAACACAAAACCGTCCTACCTCTGAACATGGATAGTACCAAATATGCCATCACCTCGGTTGTTTCCAACCTTAATCTAAAGCCCTCATTCACAACCAAATCCATTATATGATGATCTAATGACACACCCGAATGGGAGCGACCCACATAGCCCTGTTGCATCTACCCTGTTTTTGCCATTTCCCTGGGTGTGAGGCTTGAGGCTATGATTACCTTTTATATAGAATTTTCACTTGGAATGCTAATACTGCCCTCCAAGCAGAATTGCAATGTTGGCATTCATCCATACAAATTCGTTTTGGGACCGAACGAAACATTTTAGAACATCGCCTTTGAATTCCCATCATCCTCAAGATGTCTTCACTTCACAATGCTTAAATTGGATCGAAGTGTTTTTTGATAACATATCCGATCCCGTTCTCTTCGAAACAACATTCGACAGCTTTCGATAAACTCAACCCCGGTTCTTTAGGAAATAAAAAGACAAAGACAAGAGCAGAGTTCACCTCTTAACCTTTTATAGATAGATTTCACAATCTTTCATCCTAGAAGAACGAAACAAAATTTATATGCATAGTACAACATCAACGGAGATGACTGTGCCATATAACTTACGTGTTTCTTCTAGATATTTCGAAAGTTAATTTTGGGTCCATATTTCGATAGTCGGTTATTTAACCATCGAATAAACAAACATTCAAATCATAGATTTCATTTTTCGTGGAACCCACTAAGCCTACATTCATAAATTTAAAATCACTTTTCAAATACATGGAAATCACTTCCATATACTTATCTCACCAAAATAAGCATGTTCACAAAATGCGATACTTTTCGATACTTAGAAAATATAACCATGCACTTATCTTAACGGTATAAGTATATTTCCAAATCATTATTTTTGAAACTTGAGGAACCTTTCCCATATGCTAACAAAATGATATAAGTATCTTAACCAATCACTTAGAAAGATTTACTTATTTCAAGATCGTATTAAAAATGATTAAACACAATTATCATTTAAACAAAGATATAAATATTCCAAAATACCCTCTCTTTCTTTAACTATCTTTTCCTTTTATTTTAAAATATCTTCTTTATAAATATCCAAAATCTATTTATAGAGTTCCATATAAATCCCCAAGTTTAATTTTCAAAGGTACTCTTTTATAATCTCCCATCCCATTTATAAAATTCCTTTCTAATTCTAATCATTTGAAATCCGCGTTTTCACAGTCTTTCAAAATCCAACTTCTTTTCCACTTCCCATCCTCTTTCCAAGTTTACAAACTCCTTTACATAAATCCTTTTTAAAAGAAATCCTTTTATAACAACTTATTTATTTTATAATAAATAAATTAAAACATCATAAACTTAGCTTTGATCATTTTTAAATAATATAAAAGAAATATAGCTAAAAAAATTTTAATTATATAATAAATAAACTCTTATACTTTTAACATCTCCAATGGATAAATAATGTAAAGTAACTTTAAACATCCTTTTTAATAAAATTAATTATCTCCAATAATATTTTTAATGATATAATCATCTAGTTTTAAATAATTAATAAACAAATAATAACTATCTTCAAAAACGTTGCTAAAATAATTTATTTTAAAACACTATATATAATATAATAATTAACTTATAAAAATAATTTTTACAAACATTTGTAATTAATTTTAATAAAGTTCCTTGTATATATATAAATAATTAAAACATTTTTCTTCCAATTTTAGAATTAGAAGTTAATCAAATTCAAAAATTTTAAATCTAGAAATGGCTCGGCAGTCCCATTGGTACTTAGCAAGCTACCATTACCTTCCATTTAACTTCTCAAGTCAAATCGCCGGTATTTACATAATCAAGCACGAGTACATATGCACGCCCAGGTAGGCCTGCATTTAATCACAACGTGCATGCATTTTTAGTTGTACCCGTGGAAGTAAATTTGATAGAAGCATCCCCATTTTTGAACTCCTCCTAGCTAGAAGCCGCTATTTTTTTTGTTCGGACTGCAATAACTTCTTCACGCTAACTTGGAATCATTCGAAATTTCGACGAATAAAGTACTATCTAAGTTACGGAAGATATGGAACACTCGGATACTTCAGCTTATGAACGTATATCGTACTTCTCCATGGCGATTAAAGTTTTATTTGGAAAATAACTGGTTAAATCACCATATTTAAACTCCGTCTAGACAAAAGCCGCTATTTTTTATTCATACTGCAATAACTTCTTCATACTAAATCGAAATCGGATGAAACTTCGACCAATGAACTCCCGCCTAAATTACGGACAATATGGAACACTCAGATATTTCAGCATATGAACGTATACCATAGTTCTCCATGGCGATTAACAATTTCACTTAGAAAATAACGGGCTACATTCCCTTATTTGAACTCCGCCTAGGCAATAGCCACTATTTTTTTGTTCATATCGCAATAGTTTCTTCATACTAACTCGGAATCGGGCGAGATTTCAGCCGATGAACTTCCACCTAAATTACGGACAACACGGAACACTTGAATACTTCATCTTGTGAACGCATATTGTTGTTCTCCATGGTGGTTAATAGCTGTACTTAGAAAATAATAGGCTACATCTCCATATTTGAATCCCGTCTAGGCAGAAGCCGCTCTTTTTTGTTCAGACTGCAGTAATTTCTTTATAACAAGAAAGCCCGGGCGTTGCACGGGTGTAAAATATTTTTTTTACAAAAATAACTAAAACATAAAATATATTGAATTAGGACTTTTAAAGCTACTAATGAATTATCAGTGTAAATTTCCATTTATATTATGTTTTGTACAATATCTGTTGGTTTTTTATGTACAATGATAGTATAGAAGTAGCATGCTTATTTTCTATTGTGAATTGTGAATGAATAAAAAAAATTTAGGATGAGCATGGTAAATGGTTCATAATCATATCTATTATTATTTAGAAAGTGTTTAAAAAATTGTAGTGTAGCTCGCATATTCTATCGTTTTAGGATTTGTTAATATAGGAAAAAGTACCACAAATGAATGGGCAGTTTATAATAATCAACGGAACTTAGCTCATTTATCTATAATTTAACGTTAAATTGACTCTTGCGTTTGTTTATAACTACAAAAAATTAACGTGTAAACTACTTTGTACAATTAATTCTTGGTACATAGAAGATCTGAATAAAAATACACGTTTACTACCACTATTCGTGCACATTACTAACATCAAATTCTATGGGTAAAGAATATAGATTATAATAAAAAAAATCTACAGGGAAAAGTACAAATCAAAAAATAATATGTAGTAAGATGACTAAAACGTAGCCAACAAATGTATTATAAGCATCATTGCACTTAAAAGAAGAGGTAAACGCAACGATTTTGAGTGTGCTTTCTTATGCATGTCTCAACTATGAAGCATTTGTTCTGCCAGCAACCAACATATACATCAGCACACTTCCTAGCTGCAGCAATCACTCACACAGCACCAGACCACCACCACACTTCCTAGCTGCAGCAATTTCATCTTTTGCATGCCTCACTTAAAATCCAGCCTACAAACTCATTTTGCAGCCTACATTTCTAAAGCTGATGAAGCCGCTAGTCCAACCTGCAATCTAGTTGAAACCTACCCAGCTCAAGCACCATCCAACCTACTATCATGCCTCAAAATTGCCTCATTTCATGTTTTTCCCTTGTGTTTGCTCCTTGCTTGAAGCCCTATGTGTTTAGCCTTTTGCTCTGTCTAGAATACATTGGGATTTCTTCCCTACCACGTAGCAATTACCTCTGTTCAACACATCTGCAGTCTCAAGCATCAGACCTCGGAATTGCAATAGTAGCCTCTGCTTAAGCTTCAGCTCTGTCTCTGCCCTCTTGGATAGATAACCATAATGCTACAAACAACATAGAAAAGTAAAGTGTCATCTTTCATTATCTTAGTTTACTTTTCAAGGTGCATTAATTAATAGCTAGATTTTCTACAACAGAATTACTTAAAATGAAAAATATGCTCAGATGTTCATTTAGAATAGACTTATGTTAGGCATTCCAAGTGCGTCATATGTTTGAAATAATGGTTGTGCAATGCATACATTGTTATACCAACTTTTAGGCTTATCAAAGTAGCAACTCTGTTCATCTACTTCTTTGGGCCTGCTTATAATTAATTTTATAATTTATATCCTTACAGAATCAAATTATTGATGCACGCCCAAGTGGGCATTTACTTTTTTCCATTTGTCACCTCATAAATTCTACATAAAATTAAAATTCCTAATTAAATATAAATAGCAATATTTATTATACCTGTAATAAATTTTGAAGCAAAACTAATTATTAACCATAGTGAAAAATCAATGAGTATAAATTTTGGTATATTCTTATAGTCCACTATAAGAATGTGTGTCTTTTTGTTTTTGTACAAATCTGCTTTTTTGCAAAAGTCAAGTTATTTGCTTTTCCTCCTAATTATAAGTTTAATGTATTTTAAGCCAAGTAATTATGTTCATAAATTAATTGATTGTTACTTTACCATTTATGAATGTCTAGGAATGTTCATTTTATTGTTTTACAGGTTAAGAAGCAAGCTTTCATAATAGAAAAATTGTATCCTCATGCTCACTTGATGAGTACGAACCCGTGCTACGCACTTGGTTGTATATCAACATATGTTCACATTAAAAAAGCTATAAAATAAAATTCATCATGTGTACTGAGGCATAATTTGAAAGATATATCAGGCTGGTAGTTGGAATACTACTGTGCATGCTTGGTAGCACAGATAAAGTCTGAATATCTAATGATATAGAAGTTTGAATATAATTGTACATCATTACTAAGTTATAGTCACAATCCTTTTGAAAACAATGCTCATCTCAGTGTAGCTTTGCAATGTTTCTACATAAAAGCTAAATGTCAGAAGGTAACATGTTAACCAATACATTTTGAATCGTTGTATATGCATTAATCTTTGTCAAAGCATAGGAATATGTGTTTTTATTTCAGCATCATTTAATCTAGTCGTATAACTTTAACACAATAGGATGGAAAAAATTGAATTATAGTTGATTTAATGTTGTATGTCAAAGAGAGCACTAACTCATATTGATTTTTGATGGTACGATATAAATAAACATGGAACCTGCCATTTAGACATTGAGAAATCAGTTAATAGCAAGCATCGTGAAGACTTGTCTGTTGCTTTTGTCAGCGCACCGTAGCCACCCAACTAACCCAAATTGACCGAATGTTTACCTGTTTAAGAATGGATGAAAAAGCTTGTTTTCATAATCAGATACAAATTATTTGCATTACCTTTTCTGAGTATAACAAATTGTTTGTTGCATTATAAGTTAAAAGATGCTTCAGCTATCAAAATATCAAATAGTGATTGGATAATTAAAAATATGTTATATCGTTTCTGGCATTTATACATAGCTGTAAAAACTAGGAAATTGAAAAACAAATTTGAATTCCTATCATTGTGCAAACTAAAATCAAAAGTCATAAAATTTCAATCTTAACTTCTACATAATAAACTTCACTAATTTCTTTATAACCATTATTACTGTATTATATATTACATTAAGTATAAAGGTAAGGCATATTATGTCGTGTGTATGATAAATATTGTGAGAAAAAAAATATGTGAGAAAATTTTCATAAATCTGAAGATGGTCTCGCTGTATTTTTACAAATTTCTTCTGCATCAAAGTTTAAAGCTAAACAACTAACAATCCGAGATACGTCTAAGTATGAAAGAGAGCTTAATTAATTCAAAATTCGGTATATACTTTTATGGGGTTTGATACATAAAAAATAGTTAAAATTCAAGACGGTTAAGTGAAACATTAGTTTATTATCAAAAAGGAGTGGAGATTTCGAATTTGACCATTGTTAGAATCCCATAAAGAAAAACGTGAATTAAAATCAAACACTTTAATGTTTTCATTTAAAATGAGTCAACTTATCATGAAGCGCAATTTTTTAGAAGGGAACAAAAACAACAACCAACAAATCAAATTCATGTAAAATAAAGATTTAAAATGAAGCTGCACATACAAATAAGATCAGTGAAAGAGCACTAAAAGTAGTCAAGGAAAAAATCTACCAATAAAAAGTAAAATATAACGACATTAATGTAACTATGTTACAACCATGAAGACAGAGTGTATCTAAAAGTAAAAGCATTTGCGTGGGGGTTCTTCTTGTGCATTATTTATAAATAACCATTATCTTTTGTGTACCTCTTATGAAATATCAGTTCAGTAAATTAATCCAAACAGCGATTTAGAGCTAAAAATCAAAGAATGTAAATTTACTTTGGGTGTTTTTTGGTTGAATTTGGCTGACATAGATGGAAGAAGACGGAGATTTCAGATTTCATCAAAGCGGAGTGGAGATTTCAGATTTCATCAACGTTAGAATTCAATAAAGAAAACTGCAAAAATAAACACCCAAATTTAGTAATCATAAATAAAAATCAATTACCCATACGTGTAAATAATCAGCTATTGCTTTGAAAAATGTTCAAAGCATCCTACTTGATTTTTTTTCTTAAAGAATCAACCACATATAACTATTTTTTTTGCTGGTGACGAAAAGCAAACTAAGGCATGGTGTAAGTAAATACCTAAATCGTAGTCAAAGTTGTATAAGGAAGCAGCAACACGAAAAAAAATTGCCGATGGAGATGGTCCAAGCTTGAGATGTTAGATCTAAATTTCCTGGATCAGGAATCGGTTGATAATCACTTGGATAACCACAGTTTTGGACGTTTGGGTATCGAAGTGAAGTAACCTATTTCGTGTGAACGAAGGAGATGAAATTGATTTATGTAATTCTGCAGCGATGAAGGAATAAGTGCTAGGTTTTTTTTTTCATGAAGTAGGAAATGGAGGAAGAAAGGTGCGAAGGGTATAATCGGTACTTCAAAAAGACACGATCGATTTTCTATTGTTGGAGTTCTTATTATTAGTAGTAAAGATCTACACAGACAACCACTACTTGCTGCCTGTCAACAACATTGCCTTAACCATTCAATAGTGTAAGTGCACATATCAGTGCAATCCCCACCCTGCCTGCACTCCCCCTCTAGCACCACCATCAAACTACTGCATTGCATACAACTTGCATTCCCCAAAACTTCCCACTGTTTTGCCTTAGAACACTACCCCTCCCCTGTCAACATTGCATACATACATCCAAAGCCAAGTTAACCACATCATACCCTCTGTTGTAAACACTGCTTCACACCCTTCCTACACTACACAAACATATCGAAACTTCAACGGTACCCCAATAGCCTTCAAACCACCAATCAACATCCTCCCTAACTTCACCTCTAAATTGCAACCGCTGACTAAATCCACGGTTATCGGGGAATTTGATCAACCTGAAATAGTTATTCAAGAAGTTTTAGAAAACAATAATCTAAATAATATGGTGGTGAGCAACGCTATGCGGAAATCACTTCATGATTGAATAATGGTAAGCTATAAATCATTAATATTAATGGTGTACAGCAATGCACGGCTACCATTTAAGTATATTTGTACGCTTGTTTGCCTCGAAGCAGACATTGTGCATATATTTCCTATATGTGTATTTGTCGTAGTTTACAAGTTGGAGGGATCCAATTGTATTCCCCACCATTGTTGATTTTTATTTGCACATATTGGTGTATATGTTGTACCATGTGATGTTTGATGTGATAGATACCATGTTTACTATTATTGATGTGAATCCCCTTATTTAGTACTTTTGCAGCATTGGGCCATATTTATGGAAATTTAAAATATTAAAATGATGATTTTAATTTAAAAAGGATTTCAAAGTGATTTTGAAAATATATATGTTTTAATAATTTTTGAATCGTTAAAGAAACGAGTTTATTTTAAATAAATAAAAAGTTATAATTTTTATTTTACAAAAATTATGGTTTTGCCAAATATACTTAAATATGATTCTGAAATATGGAGTTAACTATTTTGTAAAATAAGTTAAATTGAGAATTTTGAACTTATTATGAATGGTTTATATATGAGATTTATAAAAATTGATATTTTATAAATAAAAGTGATGGGATTGTAAAAGAGTTTTACAAGTGTTAAAATAAAGCTACTAATAAAAAATTATAAGTAAATAAGATTTATAAAGTAAGGAAGTTATAAAAGAAATGTTATTAACAAAGAGATTTGATGAAATAAATTTTATAAACTGTGTTTTGTAAATATTAGAAATGGATTTATAATCAAATTTGAAAATGGATTTGCAATTGAAATATAGAAATGAATATATAATGGACTAATAAATAATGGGATTACGAAAGAATGAACGTGTAAATAAAGAAATTTATGAGTAAATAAACTTATAATAGGATTTTGATATACAAATGAGATAAATGGGAAATTGGCTAATAAAGGAATTTTATAAATGGAAGTTTTTATAAAATAGAAATGTTAATTATAAACAATATTTTATAAATGTGAAAATATTTAATTTGATAGTCTAAATTTGGATTTTTATAAAAGGAAATATATTCACGTATTTAAAGTGAAAAATCATTAAAATTAATGTTTTGGAAAGTGATATTTTAAAATAAAGTTTAAATGGTTTGAAAATACAATAAGTTGTGAATTCACTTATTATTAAAATAAGTTTGTGAAATGTTTTTCAAATATTGAAATGGTTTTAAAATTATATTTTAAAAAAAGATAATTTGAAGTAATAAATTTGGAAAAGCGATTTAATTAATGAAAGATTAATAAACCAGGCCTAGTGACTGTTTAAGTGCTAAATTATATTTTTGGCCATTTTAGTTCCTCAACATGATGTGGAAGCTATTTAGTTGTACACTTAGTACGTAGCCATCTATGTAGGCTAAATTATCGTTTGGTGTAAAGGATGTTGATTCGAGTAGTGCAGAGTGATTACTTCTATCTACCGAGCTTCCTTCTTGGCTGAAGGATGGTAAGTTGAAAGTTGAAAATGTAAACGTCTACGAGACTTGGTTTCTGTATGAGGTTGAGTAAAGCTTTTACAATGTTTGTGCGAAGAGACCAAGATCGGTTTATTCAAAAACAACTTCGGACCAGCCTATATGCGGCGATTGTGCAGGTTTATTGATGATATTGATATTTAGGATTTTCATAGTGAAGGACTGCTTGTTGATCATTTTGGGTTAAAATCCCAATATACATATAGTAGCAGTAGTCTCTTCGTTATGAAATATCCAATGCAAGGACTATTCGCTACTGATCCTAGGGATTTCCCAGTAGGAAGTGGTAGGAAAGAACCTTCGATTTGTCCTATTCTTGGACAACTTGTATGGATGGATGTCTGACAGTTCATTTTCTGAGATTACGTACATTGGTTTTTACAAACATACATTTGTTCTGGCGGGGTAGGCAACTTCTCTTAGCTTAACAGACTCCTTGAGACTTACGAGCTCAAGGGTTGTATTTTTGTGGAAGGCAATTAGTAGTCAATGGAAATGGTAATGTGGCATTCAAAGATGATGTGATATGTGAAAGGTATTTGATGCTTCTTTTGGCCTCACACCCTAGGAAATGACTAAAACAGGTTACAAGCAGCAAGGCTAAGTGGGTCGCTCCCATTAGGAGATGTCATCATCCTTCTAGATCTACTCTACACATGTCTAAGTATGTGGTGAATGTATGACCCGGGTACCCGTTAAAGGTCGGTAACAATCGGGATGATGATATATTCGGCACTATCCAGGAAGGGGTAGGCCGGTCTTGTGTTGTTTAGGCGGGCAGTATCTGTTCCCTATGTGCATCCTTCTAAAGGTGTATTGTATGGAAAAGCAACCCTTAACCTTGTCATTTGTATGGAATCCAATATCTAGTACATGCCTTCCATTTTGTTTGTAAACTTATTATGCTAGAATTTAATAATGTAACAATTTCAGCTATGATTAATTATTATGTGTGCAATAGACACTATTATAATATAACATGATTTGATATGAAATGTTTTGGTTATCGTAAGGTAAAAACTCGTCCGTGTTTATGTGTGGGCGAGCCTTATGAGATACCGATAAAAGAACGCTTTCATAACTTTAAAATAAATTTAGTTGAGATGTGTTTTTCTCACGCTGGTTTACCAGACTAATCCGGGAGTTCTTTCCTTTCAATGCTTGGATCAGACCGAGTATATTTACAGGTTCAGATTTGGTGCTTTTGGAAGTTTAGCAGACGAGTTGGAGATCTTCATGTCCTTTACACGTATCTGTTTATTTTCCACTGCATTGTTATTGTAAATTATCAGCATTTGTAGGATGTGTAATTTTAACCGTCCAGCTGATAATTATCTATTCATGTACTCTGATATTGATGTATGTATATTACAGTTTCTCTTTTGTAAAGTTTATTCATCTATATTATATGTTGTTCCACGGCGATGTGAGATTCTGTATTGTTTTGGTTCGGTTTCTCTCTTCTTCCCTACTCTTCTTCTCTACTCTTCTTCTCTCTTCTTTCTTTCTTCTCACCCTCTCTTTTCTTTCCCCCGACTTTCCGTCATTCTATGCGCTTTGGGTCGGACATGTGTGGTGTATTGTCGATTCAAAGGGTATAGATTTTCGGGACACCACACGTACAGTACACCTCTAGATTAAATGTACCTAGGGTCAGACTCTGAACTTGGTCTACCCCATCCAACACAAAACCGTCCTACCTCTGAACTAGGATAGTACCAAATATGCCATCACCTCGGCTGTTTCCAACCTTAATCTAAAGCCCTCATTCACAACCAAATCCATTATATGATGATCTAATGACACACCCGAATGGGAGCGACCCACATAGCCCTGTTGCATCTACCCTTTTTTTGCCATTTCCCTGGGTGTGAGGCTTGAGGCTATGATTACCTTTTATATAGAATTTGCACTTGGAATGCTAATACTGCCCTCCAAGCAGAATTGCAATGTTGGCATTCATCCATACAAATTCGTTTTGGGACCGAACGAAACATTTTAGAACATCGCCTTTGAATTCCCATCATCATCAAGATGTCTTCACTTCGCAATGCTTAAATTGGATCGAAGTGTTTTTTGATAGCATATCCGATCCCGTTCTCTTCGAAACAACATTCAGCAGCTTTCGATAAACTCAACCCCGGTTCTTTAGGAAATAAAAAGACAAAGACAAGAGCAGAGTTCACCTCTTAACCTTTTATAGATAGATTTCACAATCTTTCATCCTAGAAGAACGAAAAGAAATTTATATGCATAGTACAACATCAACGGAGATGACTGTGCCATATAACTTACGTGTTTCTTCTAGATATTTCGAAAGTTAATTTTGGGTCCATATTTCGATAGTCGGTTATTTAACCATCGAATAAACAAACATTCAAATCATAGATTTCATTTTTCGTGGAACCCACTTAGCCTACATTCATAAATTTAAAATCACTTTTCAAATACATGGAAATCACTTCCATATACTTATCTCAACAAAATAAGCATGTTCACAAAATGCGATACTTTTCGATACTTAGAAAATATAACCATGCACTTATCTTAACGGTATAAGTATATTTCCAAATCATTATTTTTGAAACTTGAGGAACCTTTCCCATATGCTAACAAAATGATATAAGTATCTTAACCAATCACTTAGAAAGATTTACTTATTTCAAGATCGTATTAAAAATGATTAAACACAATTATCATTTAAACAAAGATATAAATATTCCAAAATACCCTCTCTTTCTTTAACTATCTTTTCCTTTTATTTTAAAATATCTTCTTTATAAATCTCCAAAATCTATTTATAGAGTTCCGTATAAATCCCCAAGTTTTATTTACAAAGGTACTCTTTTATAATCTCCCATCCCATTTATAAAATTCCTTTCTAATTCTAATCATTTGAAATCCGCGTTTTCACAGTCTTTCAAAATCCAACTTCTTTTCCACTTCCCATCCTCTTTCCAAGTTTACAAACTCCTTTACATATATCCTTTTATAAAAGAAATCCTTTTATAACAATTTATTTATTTTATAATAAATAAATTAAAACATCATAAACTTAGCTTTGATCATTTTTAAATAATATAAAAGAAATATAGCTAAAAAATTTCTAATTATATAATAAATAAACTCTTATACTTTTAACATCTCCAATGGATAAATAATGTAAAGTAACTTTAAACATCCTTTTTAATAAAATTAATTATCTCCAATAATATTTTTAATGATATAATCATCTAGTTTTAAATAATTAATAAACAAATAATAACTATCTTCAAAAACGTTGCTAAAATAATTTATTTTAAAACACTATAGACAATATAATAATTAACTTATAAAAATAATTTTTACAAACATTTGTAATTAATTTTAATAAAGTTCCTTATATATATATAAATAATTAAAACATTTTTCTTCCAATTTATAAAATTAGAAGTTAATCAAATTCAAAAATTTTGAATCTAGAAATGGCTCGGCAGTCCCATTGGTACTTAGCAAGCTACCATTACCTTCCATTTAACTTCTCAAGTCAAATCGCCGGTATTTACATAATCAAGCATATATAAAAACCAATCCATAATTAACGATCAATTGACACTTAAATAAATGTCCTAATTAATATAATAGAATAATGGGATTTATTCCACTAACCAATGACATTCAAAAATAAACCCTGTCATTTATTAAACGATGTCTATTTGGCTAAACAGATAACACCAAGAAGTATACTTACATTAACTACGTTATAGTTTTAAACAAAGTAATTTTATTAATTAAAATCAATGTCAATTTATCACCACATATATGATCTATTATTTAAAACAAGTTTGAATAAAAATTTAAAACTCAAACAATCTGGTAGCATTTCAGAATGCTATATAGCGATCTTAGATCAATTTCAACCAGTTTAATAGCATTTCAAGGTGTTATATCGTGATCCTAGACCAAATTCAATCAACCAGCAAATTCAATTAATTCAAATAGATATAAATAAATTTAATCTACAAAATACTATACTGGTAATCAGAAAGGTGAGTAGATATAAATTCCGATGATTACTGCAGCACCATCAATGTTCATTTTCGAGTTTCTAAAGTGAGGAATTGCTACCGTAATAGAAATTGGTTATTGAATTGTTTTAGGTACAGAAAATTTGTTTAAAAATTCTCAAAAATATGATTTGATATACAAAGGAATATGTGGATATTATTATAATCATCATCATTATTATTTAAAAATATTTCAAAATAAAAAACCGTGTTTTAAATTCTAAAATTTTCAGCTAAGTAGATATTATAGACTCATGTGTCTTAACCATTTGGATATTGGATTGGTGTATCACATTTTGGATATTTTTTGGTAATTTTCATTTATTAAAGAGGAAAATGAATTTTTGATGATTTTGGGACAATCGGGGTTTTAAAATTTGATATATAAATTTATGCTAAATGTTGTGAGAATACATAAGAAAATAAGTTTTTGTAACTTATAACTTTGAAGAGATGGGGATTTTGAAACAAGATTTAAAATTGTTGAATATTCATGTTAAGTAAAACAAATCCGTTATTATATACACACACCCTTGAAGAATGAAAGAGTATTTTGCAAATATAAACTTGAGTAATATTACTTAAGTAAAATATTTATTCTTTGGAAGTAATAAAAACCATAGGAGATGTTTTATTAATGAGATAAATTTTTATAAAGTGTTTGGTGGCTTGGAGTAACATGTTATAAAATGACTCAGAAAATGAGTTCTAAGTATTAATTAGAAATATATACTTAAGTTTAAAATGGATAATAAACCTATATGGGCTTTATAATGTGTTTTTAATAAAGTTAAATATGGAGGAGCTGTAAGATGCTTATAAACTTAAGTTGTTAAATATTTGAGTTTTTAAGAATGTGTTCTGGAATGGGTTAAAATAAAAATAATGTTTAATGAAAATAGATTTATGAAATAGTTCATAAATAATTTTAGTATTAAAAAGGAGTATACTAAGAAATAAAATGATTTATAAAATGGTTGGGGAATAAATTTTAGTATTAAAGAAAACATTATTGGAAAATCTAATGTGTTCTAAGATTGAATGTGAATAAAAAGAAATTGGTATTATTTAGGAACCAATTGAAATAAAGGCATATGTTGTAAGAAGGCCATTTTATTTGCATAATTGATTTGATCTAGGTTCGAGTACACAATTTCGAGGCTATTTACACCAATCCGAACAAAGACTTTTCACTCGATTCTCCACAATGAATACTCGATTGGATTTTTGGTTTAAATCCAATGTTTTTTATTGTAGTACATAGCCATGCAAGGAGAATCACGGTTCATAGTCAAGGAACCAGATCGAAGTCCACACTAGGGAAGTCGAGTGGACGATACTTGTTTGGAAGTGAGCCTTTGTGATCGAGTGAGCGATCAGATTTGATATTGTGTAGTGATGGTATATGTACATCGTACGGGTTATAATGAATTATATATTTGACATTTGGAAATGCAAAATTATATGGCTGTGAATCATATGTTTGGATATTATCTGTTAATGAGATGTAGGTTTATGGAAGCAACGGCTAGTTTGACACATTTGGTTTTATGAGTTGAGTTATTTGCCCGATAATTCGGTAGGTGTTTATATTTTCATTTGAATTGATGATTTTATGCCCCAGATATTGGAAGTCACATGGCTTTTGTTTTCTTTTGATTGATTTAGACACGTAGTGGCAATTTTTTGTTGTTTCGATCGAGCTGCGTAAAGGAGACACTGTCGAAATTTTCAGTAATTCTAATACTTAGAAAGATTAGATAACCTATTCCAACTAATTGATTTTGAAAAAAATTAATGGGTTTGGAGTCATTTTTCTCACTTGGCAATTTCAAGGACGAAATTCGGTTAACAAGGGAGAGTGTAACAATATGCGATTTTGGGCATTAAATTCTGAATATTTAATTAATTTTAATTTATTAAAATATTGGTCTATAAAGCTTTAAAAACTTGAATTAAAATATGGGATTGTTTAAAATCTTTAATTGTGAATTATTATCTACAATAAGTGTTCGTGACTCTTATGATTTCATGAATCAGTCACTAAATGTTTTGCATATGGTGATTGACCTTGGATGTACATGTTCCCTTAATCTTAATCTCCTATATGCATTTTCAAACACATGGGATATGTAAGCAAAACAAATATGTGATGTTTGGAGACTGTTAATGGTTTCTATAATTTTTTATTTCTAAAATATTTGGAAAAGGTTGTTTGTGCTTTGGTGTCCTCTATTATGAGTTTATGACAAATAAGAAAAGTGACAAAGCCTAAGAGAAAGTCATGATGTACTATAAAGTTTCTAAAATAATTTACATGTCATCTAAGCTCGATTTACGGGAAAAAAGAAAAGGAATAACATAATTCCACCCACTATTTTGTTTCACTCATTTTATTATGCAACAGCCTGCTGTAATAACAGATTGCTGTACCATTTGCATTCAGCGAACGGTGAAGGAAAAAATTCAGTTCAAACCTATCAAATTTGTGAACCTAAAGCTCCTATTCCTATCTGTATCAAAAATTTTTTAAACATTATTGCTATTTGCGACTTTAATATGCTGCACTGCAACTCAAAACGGTTTTATCATAAGTTCTGAAATAAACATATGCTTTTTATTTGTTGATTTTTTTGCCAATTTTAGATGCTATAGCTACATAGATGTATGGGAATAGACTTAACCGTCTAATTATAAGTTTGTTTATTGAGTTATCCATACTTAATTTTTTTTATAGGAATGAAAACTGAGTACAATCTGATATCATTGGCATTGTTGTATCCTACTTTCAACAATAGCCAATGCTATCCACGTAATTACACATTTTGTCTAATTTTCCTGAAAGCTTTTAATAATCGCCCCTTAAAAGCTACGTGCAATCCTATTCGTTGTTTTGTTTCATTCAAAAACCATTTTTTATTTGCATACAACTAATATCGGGTGTACAACTACATGTACCGTTTTATACAATTTTGTTTTTTCGGTCATATCATCAGCAGTACAAAAGGTGGGTTCGAAACCATTTTAATCGGTTAACGCTAGCATAAAAATATAAAAATAAATAGTCCGAAAAGCTAAATGAATATGGCTTTATTGCTAACAACAATCCTACAAACAACAACCCTGAAATCCAATGGTAAACCATTTTTTACTGTATTTTATTCCCTAGAATCCCGTTAACCATTATCCCATAATTATCGGTTTTGAGCAATGTCATAATCCAACCAATCCATTTACGACCAAAACCTCTAGCCAATAACATATCAATTAGAAAATCACAATCAATCGAATCAAAAGCTTTCGCAAATCAATTTTTAAAAGCGCACAAGTAATATTATTCTTACAACTATAATTAATGTACTCTTGAACAACAACCACTCCATCTGTAATATTTCTACCCTTAATAAAAGAGGTCTATGAACTATCGATTAAATCATTCATTTTTATGCTAAGTCTATTCGCTAAAACTTTCGAGGTAATTTAACTAAAAAATTAATTATAGAATTTGGTCTAAAATCTTTCAAATTATTTGCACCAACCTTTTTATGCATTAGAATGACATTTGCAAAATTAAATCTTCCTAATTGTAATTGCCCATTATAAAATTCATTAAACATGTTAATTAAGTCATATTTTAACACGTTCCAAAATAGCTTGTAAAATAAAATGGGAAAATGTGACGACCTGGAATTTTTAACCTTTAAAATCGGAATATTTAATTGATTTTAATATTTAAAAGTAAATTTTTAACTTGAATTCAAATATCACTAATTATTGATAATTAAATTATTAAATTAAATAATTTAAAGTTGGGTAAAATGTTGAATCTGAAGTTTTAAGCCTGTAAAAAATAATTTGAAGGCTTGTAAAATTTATATTGATAATACTGAAGAGAATAGAAGCGTTGAAATCAAATTTAAAAATGGTTTGTTAAGTTTTGAAATTTATATCGTTTAAATTGAATTTAAAAATAGCCTTCCGAGGCACAGTCTCGGAATTTGACGAAAACAGTTTCATTGGATCCGAAATATTGTATTATTATCAGATTTCAAATTTCGTAATGTTTGTAGTTGTGTGTGAGCATATGATATATAAACGTGCTGAGATTTATATCGAAAATTTAATATTTTAATTCGATTCAAAAAGTTATCTTCTCCATACGATCGAATTAGGACTCGAAACCTTTTCCATTGCGTTCGGAATAGGGACATAACACAAGGAACGCCTAGCGGCACGCCTCGATAGGAAGTCAAATTTCGTGTTGAGTTTATCGACACGAGTTGAATTTAACTTATATATATATATTTGGTCACTATCAGCCGTTTTCCTTTCCTATCAGCCGCGATTCTATCATCTTTCAAAACACTGTAGCATGTATTCTCCCATATGCTTCCCTCTTTAACAATTACAGTCGAGCCTTCTTCTAAAACTATTCGTTCAAAACAAATAATGACCGAACCTCTTCTCTCTCAAATAAAAGAAAATAAAAGTTCAGGAGAAAAATAATAATGGCCACAATCTCAATTCAAATCTGATAGTCGTGTCCTCCTTGTTAGTTTCGAATCATCGTTCAAGCCCTAATTGAATAAGAATAGCTACACCTTTATTTCAAATTCGATCGAAGCCAAGGTTCAACTCAAGCTCGGACGTGACTGTGTGGATCGCGATACGATGGGGAAGAGAAGCTCGTGCATGTAAGGGAAAGAGCCGCGATCGAAGAACGCACGTATGAGTTGGAGATGGAATGCGGCGGCAGGTGATTTAGGGCTTGAGCTACACGGCAGATGATGGTGAATTGGAAGGTAGAGCGAGGAGATGGGCGGTGCAGTCGTGCGTTTTAGGGTTTCTAGCTCATCGATCGACATCCAACTATGGTCGTATTGGAATCACTATTAGATAGGGTTCGGCTGTAATCGTGCTCGAGGATGGAGAGAGAGGATTAAGGTATTCGTTTGTTTCTCCTTCGTTCATATTTGATTAGTCTTTATGTAAATACAGACTGGAAGTTTATATATATAGGCCAAGGAAAGGATTTCAAAGCCAGATTTCTATATGTATATTAATGAAAAGTTTTTATACAATAAAAGACTTTGGAAGTATAAAGTTAGAAATAGAAATTTGTCTGGTTAGAAAAAGGAAATGTAAGTGAGGTTAGATATTGTTATTTTAATCAGGTTTAAATTGGAATTTAAAAAAGTTTTATACATATATGCACACTTAACTTACTTCATTATTTTAAGTAATTTATAAAAGGAAAATTAGTTTAAAAGTTACTACTTTGGTTAAATTAAATCAAAGGTTAAAATTTAATCATTAGTTAAACAAATAAATGATGAATAATTGTTTGATTGGTTCAAATAATAATAAACAGTGAATTGTTTATACTAGGTCGGAAAACCGTGAAGCCAAGTCAAGATTGAATCGGATTTCAAACAAAAATCAAAGGTGAGTTAATCTCACTCGGCTGAATTTTAATTTTAATTTAAATGGTTAAATTTAAATAATTGATTAATTGATTGGATTTGGTGTGTTATATTATACATAGTAGTATATAGTATATCTTGGAATGTTTGATTCCTGCATTATATAGCGGATGAGACCCTATGCGCCGCATAATAGCGGATGATTTTATATAAATCCCATATACCGCGATATTCCACCTCGAAGTGGAATTGGTATTATATATTGTGCTAACGTCTGTGGATGCAGGGAAACGGGTTGGAGGGATCCAACAGGATTCCTCAAAATTATTTGGAATAGTTTGATATTCTGTATTATGGATATCGGAAATTTTGTGATGAATATTATTGTCAATTGGAAATATTGATTTCTATGGTTTGCTTGAATATATTTCGGTACGCTGAGTTATCGAAATATATATAGAATTGGATTTTTTGAAAAGAAAATAAAAGAGTGAATTTTTAAGTAAAATAATCATAGAAGATTTGAATAAATTAAAGAATGAATTGGATAAGAATAAAAGTGATTTTTAAAATTTTCAATAAATAACTCCGAGTAGGAAAAAGGGGATTTTGAATAAACAGAATTAATGATCTTCAAACTTAAGTGACATCAAGTAAAGGAATAAAGAATCATTTTAAAATTCAAAGTTTAAATTTATTTAAAAGAATAAAGAAGTAATTGGAGAAATCTAAAATTGTTATTTTCAGTTTAAAGTATTTCAAATCATAATTAAGGAATAAAATCTGAAATTTATGGATTTTGGAATAAAAGGGAGTAAATTGGAAATCAATTTGGAAATTGATTCAGGTGTTTGGAAATTTAAAGGAGAATGTGACTGTAGAATTTATAAACTGGGTTTATAAGAGCAAAGTAAAATATATCAGAGGATATTTGTGAAGAATAAGTTCAAGGTGGAAATTTATTAAAAGAATGAGAAAATCTGTTTAAAAATAAATAGTGATTTATTTTTAAAGGATGTGAAGAGGAGTATATTTCCCTGGATAGCCAAGTACGTTTTCAAAGTAAATTTTAAAATGTAAGATAAAAGTTTAATGTTGTTTTACAAATAATGTTTTAGAAATTTATTATTTCTGAATGTTTAAAATTCTAAAGTAAATATTTTTCAAATCTATTATTGTAATAATTATTTAAAGGCGACTTAGTGTTTTGTTTTAAAAAGTGATAACCTTGTTTTATATTTATAAAGTAACCTTATTTTCAGATATTCATATAGTATGTATTTTTAATAAATTATTTGTAACAACCCGTAAATTTTACCGGTTTTAATAACGTTATTAATTGAAATTTTATGGGATTTTAAACGATAAAATTTTGAAATATAAATTTGATATTTGGAATGGGTCTAGTTAAATATAGCAACCGTTAAATTTTCGTCCAAAAATATGAAAGTTTATTTCGTGCATAAATTTACTTCAATTTAATCAGTTAAAAAGCGATGAAAATAAAATATTTTCGAAAGCTAAATATTTTTACACAGAAAAATTCTAAATCATCGTATGAGCAAGATGTCAGTTTGTCGTTTTTCCAAATTCGGACATCTTTGGCTCCGTCGATCTTATTTTTCTGTGTTTTTCATGTATTTTCGCTAGTAGAAAATTTCGAATTTTTATAATTCAATCGTACCACTGATACCTATATACCGTTTTGATCGTCTCGTCATGCTGATACTCTACGGTATATTCGATTGTTAAATTCGAAGTCCGGTGTATGTTGCACTGTGCGAAACGCCTTCCGTATCGGTTACCAAATTTTAACTCTTTGCTTCCACTGTCTATTCAACTAACCACTATGAACAAATAGCTCTGAACTTTTAAAATTTTCCATAAATTTATGTTGTGAGCTTAGTTTTCCAATGATAATTTATGGTGCCCCTTCAATTGCTTGGAAAGGAAAGAAAAGTAATCAATGTTACTTTAGTTCGTTCAAATTATATTAGCCTGCAAACCATTCCTCTTCCCTTTTATTTCCTCTTCTTCTTCAAATTTATTTCCTGTGATCATCCTCCCTCACCTTTCTCTCATTCTTACTAATCCTTTCATACTTCTAAAAAAAACTCCAAAAACCATGAACCGCCTTGTCCGTCCCACCACCATGGCCAGCCGAGACCCCGCGTCTTCGCTCCGAGCTCCGACCTCTGCCACCATGATGCGCCTACATCTGACCGTGCCTCCTCCACTACCATGCAACCCATCTCGCGCGCCACTTCCAACATTCTCCACCTCCGCCCTGCCATATCTCCCTCCAGCCGAGCACGCTGCCGCGTGGCCACCAAGCACCGCCACACTGCCCTACTCCTCACTGCCACCTTGGCTTCAATCCCGCGCATCACCTCTTCACGTGCTCGCGCAACCTCCGCCACCACCCATCGTTCCTGCCCTGTAGCCGAGCCTGCCCTCCAATCTGCCATGTACACAGCCAACCCGAAGCTTCCATCTCCGCAACCATCACTCGGCATTCTTTTTTTTCCCGACCCAAGGCAAACTCCATCGCCATCTCCAGTTTTCATCAAGCTGTCTCTTCTCTTCTATTATCTTAGGTAGTATAATTTATATGGGTGATGGTTTGCTGATGCTTTGATGAATATAAACTACATCTGTTAGTTTGGAGTGTTTAACTTATTTCATGCATATAGTTCATACGTGTATTTATACTTGATTCTGGCGATTGGATCTTTATATAAAAAAAAATTTAAATTATATACATGTCTATATAAAAATTTTTCTATAGTATTATATTGTTGCTGCAAGTATGTAAATATGTATGTTATATATATCTTCCTAGTTATACAATCATGTATTTGAGACTAAACTTGCTTGGTATCACATGCCATATAAATTATAAGTTACTTTTGTATTCTATGTTGTAAACTTATTTATGGATTCTGTTTTGTAAAACTTATATGTGCATGGATTTTTAAAATATAAGTATAATCTGGTCCTAGGCTTATGATCTATTGCATATATACTTCTATACCTGTTAGATTTTATAAGGTATATTTATGTTAACTACATAAAAAAAATATGTTATTGGGCCTGCATAAATTTGATTATAGTATACATGTTATTTATGTATGGTCTGCATATATAAGCTATATGCTCTGTTAGTTTTATAAAATATAAGTTGTTGTAAGATATTTAGTCAATATAATATAGTTAAGAAGGTTTTATATATAGCCTGTGGTTGTGTACATACGCATATATATATTAGTTTTATGTGTTTATTTGATTGTTTTATATGGCTACTGTTATAGTATGTAAGTATACGTATGTTTGTTTAAAACTTTATATTGTGTTAATTTACAGTTATACGAGATAGGTTTGTTATTTTATATATATACAATAGTTCTCTTATATTTTGTTTGGCATAAAAAGTTAGAGTATTAAGTCTGCATCTATATTTACTTCATGCGGTCTGCACATATATATTTCAAGTGGAATTTTATATGTTATATTATAGTAGAGCCTGCAGTTTAGATTTTATATAAATATTGCGTTGTGAATATTTTTAAGTATTGTTTGATAATATATGATAC
This sequence comes from Allium cepa, assembly GCA_030765085.1. NCBI lineage: Eukaryota > Viridiplantae > Streptophyta > Magnoliopsida > Asparagales > Amaryllidaceae > Allium > Allium cepa. The sequence goes on along the minus strand of CM060935.1, from coordinate 1,054,508,605 downwards.
TATATATATATATCATTTGTACATATATGACTTATTGGGTAATATATTTGTATACATTTTATACACATAAGTTGCGTTTAGCCTGTTGGTTTCTCTTTTTGTGTTTTAACTTATGTGTACATTTTTGAACGCATATTTTAATATACTGGCTATATTTCCAAGTTTTACAGTTTTAATATTGTTAGCTATGTAATAATATATATATTTTAATAACAATGTATATGTTTTTAGTCTTTATATCAAACTGATTTGTTATTCTCATCGATCCCTTGTTATCAGCTTTGATCGTCGAGTTTGTGCCAACCTAGCTGTGCTTTGAATTTCGTGCCGATTTTGCTTTGCTTGGATGCGAAATTCAATTTCAGTGTCTGTATCAGTGTGCGTATCTGTGTCATCTTCTATACTTTCTAGCCTCGAATGGTGAGCAATCACTCACGATTAATATTCTGTTATTTTTAAAATTTGATTTCAATTGGAACGACAATTGAAATATACTGCTGTTATTTATTGCACTGTTATTTATGTATCAGTTCACCTTTGACATCTGACACCGTTATCTGTTATGTATGCAATAATAAATCCAGTTTGTTCGATAATTGATTGATTGATTGTTGTTTATATTGGATGCTAAATTGTATTGAATAAGTGATAAATATTATGAAATTGAATTTGACGCAGGATAGTTAAAATTTTGAATTGACATATGTGTTGAATTTGCTTAGTTAAATTTGTGTAATACTACCTTTAAATGTTAGATAAAAATTGACACATAGAATTGGTTAATTACACCTTGAACCATTGAATGTATGATTGTATAGGTTGATGTAATATGAAATTGAATAATTGATGTAAAGTGTAGAATTGCATAGAATAATTAGTGTAATAATCTTTAATCTACATGAAATGATAGTGTAGATTCTAGAAATAATTATATTAAATTGCACAAACAACAATGTGAATTAATATGATTATTTCGGGATTATTTGAATTAATTATTGAATTGTTATTGATTGTTGTTATTGCATGTTTATTTACTTTGACACCATCCCAGTTATCACACTGCAAGTTCCCTTTATTATGCTTGATCTTGAATTGAATTTGGAATCAGGTTGAAATGATATATACCCAAATGAAGTGAACTTAGGATAGAGAATTTAATAAAAATCCGACTGGTCAATAATTTGATTTAAAAAAATAATGATTTTATTTGAGTAAAGAATAGGTTTTGAAATGAAGTTGGAATTTGAATTTTGAAAGGAAATTGTAAAGATTGAAATCTGAAACAAATATTAACGTAGTAATCGATGAAAGAACGTCGTTTGAATTTAATTATTTAATAATTAAATTTGGAATTGTTAATAAATAATTTGGAATTAGTAATAATTGAGTTTTGAAATTATTAAGTTTGAAATCATTTAATAATTAAATTTGAAATTATAATTAAGCTTGAAATTATAATTAAGTTGAAATTATTAAGTTGAATTCATAATTAAGTGGAAATGATTTAATAATTAAGTTTGAATTTATAATCAAGTTGTAATTATTAAGTTTTGAAATTATTAATAATTAAGATTGAAATTATTTAATAATTGAATAAGATTTAAATTATTTGATAATTGAATAAAAATTGAATTCTTTGATAAGAGAAAATTAAACTTTTGAATAAGTGGATTTGAACTTCGTTAATAAATGAAATTGAGTTTCTTTATTTATTAAAGTTTTGGAAAAATTATTTAAGTAAGTTAATAAGTGAAATTGAAACTTCTCGATTATGTGAAATTTAGTTCTTTATTAATTGAGTTTGAAATTTGTAACGAAGTCAATAAATAAGTGAAAATTTGATTTCTTTAACAAGAAATAAAACGTGATTTATTGAAATGAATGAGATTTATTGAAATTAACGGAAGAATTGTCATTTAAAGAATTTATTTGACGAATTTATTTTATTTCAATTTGAAGCTTTGATATAATGAAGTTGAGCGTAAGTAATTGATTTAAATGAATTGGATTTTAAATAGAAGTTGTTTGAAGGATAAATTTACTTAGTGAATATTGAATGAAATCAATAAATGAATTTAAATTGATTTGTATGAAAATTAAACCATTTTAAATGATTTCGGAATGAAACGTATATATGAACCTGAATCAATGTTTGAATTGTTTAAATAAAAATTAAAATTGAATTATAAGTTTTTGAAATGGTATTTTGGAAGTTTTGAAACACAAATTATGGAAATTGATTTAGAAAGACAAATGAAATGTTGATTTACAAATTCTAATTGAAATTGAAATTGAAATTGATTTGGTTTTGAAATATATTAAACGACCAATCGGTGTAATAATTACGAAAGTTATTAAAGAAACCAGATTTGGTTATGGACATACTCTCTGTCTAAACCGAAAACCACTTTAATAACTATACGCGGAGTGATGATCCAGAATGAAGTGGTTGGAATGATGTACGTGATGACTGAAGAAAGAGAACGATACTGGATAGCCTTAACACTTGTGTCAAATTTGAAATGACTAAAACAGGAGTCGTGCTGGGCCAAATGGGGTTAGCCACCTCGAGCGGACACACTTCTTCTTAACTACTACTCATTACTTGTTATCGATTGGTGCACCCTCGTACTTTTCAGGAGTGTTGTTTCGCGGTGTTGCGATCGCTGCGGCGATGTGTTCTCACCAGTCCGGATCAGGCGAACGGTAGTTTCACTACCTTGGGTATTGCCTCATATGCCTTGTCATACTTGGATCCCTATATACGTGACCGCTACGAATTTGTTTTGTGTTATACCTATGGAGTACTCCCTGATATCCCACAAGTTTACGGTGGAGTTTACAGTGCTGTATAGACTATGACATTTATATAAAATGTGTTAAGGGGGATAATGGTAACGCCTTAACACTATTTTGATACCTTATCTTACTGATAGACATTATCTACTTAGCGTACATTACTACCTAGTAGATTGTTTAACGGATCCTTAAAGGATGGTGATTCCAACATCCTTTGAGTTACTTGTATTTCGATTGCTATTTCATTTGAGTTGGATTTATTGATATGAGAATATTAATCCTGACTCGAGTGTTTTGTGTTTTGCTTTACGCTCGGGTCAGACTGAGTGTACCAGTATTCGAGACTCACCTTTGGAGTTGGAGCTTTGCTTGAAGATCCAGCCATCTATTCTGCTTTCAGTATTCGATGATTCTAGTGATGTATTCTGATTTGTACCTGATGTATCGTATTATTCTTCTGTTGTAAACTCTGATGTATCTTATATATTTATATAGTAGCTTCATGAACTACTATCTCTTTTGCTTCCGCTGCTTATTATTACTCTATGTCTGTGATTCTTTGATTATTTATTTACTGTATATGTTCAGTTTTGCCAAATTTAAATTAACAATTCGGTATTTTGAATTATTCAAGTCCGACATGTGCGGATGCGAATAGTCCAAATAGCTGGTTGTTACAGTTGGTATCAGAGCTTTGGTAGCCCTAGGCAAAACTTAGCATATAGGGTAAATATATTTACAAAATCACTCTCATTCGAGTTTCAATCTCTTCCCTTTGACTCAATCCCTTTAAATTTTGGAACATTCCCTGCGGTTCCAAAATTCATTCATGTCCCTCACTATTCGTCTTCTTTCAATTCTGAACCATACCACAACTCCACTTCGAATGATCTTTATAATGAATCGGCGGTCTCGCCAAACTTCGAATGATTTGTAAAGAGGTGAAACTCCTTTACAATAAACATCGATTTACCGGAGATTTTTGTATCCTCGGTATACGATGCTATCTATTCCCTACTATACCTGAATTCTATCCCTTGAGATCGAAGATTGATTTACCTCGAAATTCAGCATCGATCTTATTCTTGAAGTTACGGTCGACCCGGTTAAGGTTGACCGTAAATTAAATGAGCTAATCCATCTCCCGATTCTGTTAATTGAATCATCTTATCTTTTCTTTCGAACTTGTATTCGAATCAGAATTCTCTTGAATTTGAGTCCATCGAAATTTGAATCTCTGTCATTGCTTTGAAAATCCATTCATGTATCGTCAAGCGAGAAATTGTATTTGTAAATTAATATTTAAAATATATATTTATATTGTGTTGTTTGAGTTGTTGATGTGATTTGGGTTTTCGATTGATTCGTCTGATCAACGCTATCGATAGGATTTCCAAAACACTTGAACATAGCAAACCGACACAATTTTGTTTCAAATTTAGTAAATAATTTTGAATGATTATATTATATATAAGTATAAATTTTTCTGAAATTAAAAATGTTAATGAATCTGTTGTCCGAAATGTTGAAGTTCAATTTTCATTTATTGTTTTATAAATCATTGACTATTTCATAATATAAAAAAATGAAAATTTATAACTTTGTTTATAATTTGATTTGGAGTTTAAATGAATTTAAGTCAAGAATTCGAGAATTTAATTTCCGGTGATTTCAAACTTCGATTTGAAAGTTTTAAAGTATATAGTATTTAAAATATTTTCAAATAGAAATCATTTCAAGGAATTTTAAATGTTTAAATTAGAGCTCTTCTCTTTTGTCGCTGGAAAATAATTTCGATGATGACGACCGCATCATCGACATTTATTTTCGAGTTTCGAAGTGGAGAGACTATTCTGTAGCTTTGCTACGGTTTGTTTTGAAAATAAATTGATTTGAATTTCTTAAAGAATGATTTGATTTGTAATATATATATCGATATATGATTTAAATCTGATTTGATATTATATATATTATTTATCTCTAAATAAATTTGAAGTTACTCGAAAATTTAATTCTTAAATTTATGATTAAGGATAATTTAAGTTATAAATTGGAATCGAAATTTTGAATAAAAAAATTAAGCCTGAATAATTGAATTAGAAATTTTTATTTGGATAATACTCAGTTGCATTATATACAACTTACCTAAATTTTCAAAAAGTTAACTATGTAATTGAATATTATACAGTAGAAAATGATATCAAAGGAATTTTTTTAAAATAAATTTGAGTAGTTATAATAAATGTAAATATACTTAATATAAATGTGATAAGATATATTAAGAGAATAAAATTTAATAATAATTTGGAATAAAGAAGAATCAAATTTGTCGAATAAAGTATGATTATAATAAATGACTATTCAAATTTATGATCTTTGAAATTGTTAATTTAAGAAAATTGGATAATATATAATATAAATTGTCTTTATAAATAAAAATGTGAGTGCGTACAATAGATATAATACACTTAAATTTTTATTATAAAATGTTTATGGAGATAAATAGAATAATAGGTTAATTGAATAATAGATGTGATTAATAAAATAAATTATTGTTGAAATAAATTTTGTAACGAACAATGATAAATTGAAAATAAACCAAGTTAATGAATTACCTTGAATTTAAAGTCAATTGTTGAATAAATTAATTTAAATTGAAATTTGCATGGTTTAAATTAATTGTTTTATTTTGGAATTCAAGTCTATTTTCTTCTGGTTGTTTCTTTTCTACCTTCTCCCTTTTCGGGGACGAAAAGTTTTGAGTGGGGGAGAGTGTAACAACCCGTAAATTCAACCGGTTTTAATAACGTTATTAATTGAAATTTTGTGGGATTTTAAACGATAAAATTTTGAAATATAAATTTGATATTTGGAACGGGTCTAGTTAAATATAACAATTGTTAATTTTCGTCCAAAAATATGAAAGTTTATTTCGTGCGTAAATTTACTTCAATTTAATCAGTTAAAAAGCGATGAAAATAGAATATTTTCAAAACCTAAATATTTTTACATAGAAAAATTCTAAATCATCTTCTGAGCAAGATGTCAGTTTGTCGTTTTTCCAACTTCGGACATCTTTGGCTCCGTCGATCTTATTTTTTCTGTGTTTTTCATGCATTTTCGCTAGTAGAAAATTTTGAATTTTTATAATTCAATCGTACCACTGATATCTGTATACCGTTTTGATCGTCTCGTCATGCTGATACTCTACGATATATTCGATTGTCAAATTCGAAGTCCGGTGTATGTTGCACTGTGCGAAACGCCTTCCGTATCGGTTACCAAATTTTAACTCTTTGCTTCCACTATCTATTCAATTAACCACTGTGAACAAATAGCTTTGAACTTTTAAAATTTTCCATAAATTTACGTTGTGAGCTTAGTTTTCCAACGATAATTTATAGTGCTCCTTCAATCGCTTGGAAAGGAAAGAAAAGTAATCAATGTTACTTTAGTTCGTTCAAATTATATTAGCCTGCAAAGCATTCCTCTTCCATTTTATTTCCTCTTCTTCTTCAAATTTATTTCCTGTGCTCATCCTCCCTCACCTTTCTCTCATTCTTACTAATCCTTTCATACTTCTAAAAAAATTCCAAAAACCATGAACCGCCTTGTGCCTCCCGCCACCATGGCCAGCTGAGACCCCGCGTCTTCGCTCCGAGCTCCGACCTCTGCCACCATGCTGCGCCTACATCTGACCATGCCTCCTCCCCTACCATGCAACCCATCTCACGCGCCACTTCCAACATTCTCCACCTCCGCCCTGCCATATCTCCCTTCAGCCGAGCATGCTGCCACGTAGCCACCAAGCACCGCCACACTCCCCTGCTCCTCACTGCCGCCTTGGCTTCAACCCCGTGCATCACCTCTTCACGTGATCGCGCAACCTCCGCCACCACCCATCGTTCCTGCCCTTGTAGCTGAGCCTCCCCTCCAATCTGCCATGTACACAGCCAACCCGAAGCTTCCATCTCCGCAACCATCACTCGGCATTCTTTTTTTTTCCCGACCCAAGGCAAACTCCATCGCCATCTCCAGTTTTCACCGAGCTGTCTCTTCTCTTCTATTATCTTAGGTAATATAATTTATATGGGTGTGCTGATGCTTTGATGAATATAAACTACATCTGTTAGTTTGGAGTGTTTAACTTATTTCATGCATATAGTTCATACGTGTATTTATACTTGATTCTAGAGACTGGATCTTTATATAAAAAAAATTTAAATTATATACATGTCTATATAAAAATTTGTCTATATTATTATATTGTTGCTGCAAGTATGTAAATATGTATGTTATATATATCTTCCTAGTTATATAATCATGTATTTGAGACTAAACTTGCTTGGTATCACATGCCATATAAATTATAAGTTACTTTTGTATTCTATGTTGTAAACTTATTTATGGATTCTGTTTTGTAAAACTTATATGTGCATGGATTTTTAAAATATAAGTATAATCTGGTCCTGGGCTTATGATCTATTGCATATATACTTTTATGCCTGTTAGATTTTATAAGGTATATTTATGTTAACTATATAAAAAAAATATGTTATTGGGCCTGCATAAATTTGATTATAGTATACATGTTATTTATGTATAGTCTGCATATATAAGCTATATGCTCTGTTAGTTTTATAAAATATAAGTTGCTGTAAGATATTTAGTCAATATAATATAGTTAAGAAGGTTTTATATATAGCCTGTGGTTGTGTACATACGCATATGTATTAGTTTTATGTGTTTATTTGATTGTTTTATATGGCTACTGTTATAGTATGTAAGTATACGTATGTTTGTTTAAAACTTTATATTGTGTTAATCTACAGTTATACGAGATAGGTTTATTATTTTACATATATATATAATAGTTCGCTTATATTTCGTTTGGCATAAAAAGTTAGAGTATTAAGTCTGCATCTATATTTACTTCATGCGGTCTGCACATATATATTTCAAGTGGAATTTTATATGTTATAATATAGTAGAGCCTGCAGTGTTTGATTTTATATAAATACTGCGTTGTGAATATTTTAAGTATTGTTTGATAATATAAGATACTGTGTGTATATATATCATTTGTACATATATGACTTGTTGGGTAATATATTTGTATACATTTTATACACATAAGTTGCGTTTAGCCTGTTGGTTTCTCTTTTTGTGTTTTAACTTATGTGTACATCTTTGAACGCATATTTTAATATACTGGCTGTATTTCCAAGTTTTACAGTTTTAATATTGTTAGCTATACAATAATATATATATTTTAATAACAATGTATATGTTTTCAGTCTATATATCAAACTGATTTGTTATTCTCATCGATCCCTTGTTATCAGTTTTGATCGTCGAGTTTGTGCCAACCTAGCTCTGCTTTGAATTTCGTGCCGATTTTGCTTTGCTTGGATGCGAAATTCAATTTCAGTGTCCGTATCAGTGTGCGTATCTATGTCATCTTCTGTACTCCCTAGCCTCGAAAGGTGAGCAATCACTCACGATTAATATTCTGTTATTTATTAAATTTGATTTCAATTGGAACGACAATTGAAATATACTGCTGTTATTTATTGCACTGTTATTTATGTATCAGTTCACCTTTGACATCTGACACTGTTCTCTGTTATGTATGCAATAATAAATCCAGTTTGGTTGATAACTGATTGATTGATTGTTGTTTATATTGGACGCTAAATTGTAATGAATAAGTGATAAATATTATGAAATTGAATTTGACGCAGGATAGTTAAAATTTTGAATTGACATATGTGTTGAATTTGCTTAGTTAAATTTGTGTAATATGCCCTTTAAATGTTAGATAAAAATTGACACGTAGAATTAATTAATTACACTTGAACCATTGAATGTATGATTGTATAGGTTGATGTAATATGAAATTGAATAATTGATGTAAAGTGTAGAATTGCATAGAATAATTAGTGTAATAATCTTTAATCTACATGAAATGATAGTGTAGATTCTAGAAATAATTATAATAATTTGCACAAATAACAATGTGAATTAATACGATTATTCCGGGATTATTTGAATTAATTATTGAATTGTTATTGATTGTTGTTATTGCTTGTTTATATACTTTGACACCATCCCAGTTATCACACTGCAAGTTCCCTTTATTATGCTTGATCTTGAATTGAATTTGGAATCGGGTTGAAATGATATATACCCAAATGAATTGAACTTAGGATAGAGAATTTAATAAAAATCCGATTGGTCAAAAATTTGATTTTAAAAAAAATAAAATAATGATTTTATTAGAATAAAGAATAAGTTTTGAAATGAAGTTGGAATTTGAATTTTGAAAGGAAATTGTAAAGATTGAAATCTGCAACAAATATTAACGTAGTAATCGATGAAAGAACGTTGTTTGAAATTTAATTATTTAATAATTAAATTTGGAATTGTTAATAAATAATTTGGAATTAGTACTAATTGAGTTTTGAAATTATTAAGTTTGAAATCATTTAATAATTAAATTTGAAATTATAATTAAGCTTGAAATTATTATTAAGTCGAAATTATTAAGTTGAATTTATAATTAACTTGAAATGATTTGATGATTAAGTTTGAATTCATAATTAAGTGGAAATGATTTAATAATTAAGTTTGAATTTATAATCAAGTTGTAATTATTAAGTTTTGAAATTATTAATAATTAAGATTGAAATTATTTAATAATTGAATAAGATTTAAATTATTTGATAATTGAATAAAATTGAATTCTTTGATATGAGAAAATTGAACTTTTGAATAAGTGGATTTGAACTTCGTTAATAAATGAAATTGAGTTTCTTTATTTATTAAAATTTTGGAAAAATTATTTAAGTAAGTTAATAAGTGAAACTGAAAGTTCTCGATTATGTGAAATTTAGTTCTTTATTAATTGAGTTTGAAATTTGTAACGAAGTCAATAAATAAGTGAAAATTTAATTTATTTAACAAGAAATAAAACGTGATTTATTGAAATGAATGGGATTTATTGAAATTAACGGAAGAATTGTCATTTAAAGAATTGATTTGACGAATTTATTTTATTTCAATTTGAAGTTTTGATATAATGAAGTTTAGCGTAAGTAATTGATTTAAATGAATTGGATTTTAAATAGAAGTTGTTTGAAGGATAAATTTACTTATTGAATATTGAATGAAATCGATAAATGAATTTAAATTGATTTGTATGAAAATTAAACCATTCTAAATGATTTCGGAATGAAACGTATATATGAACCTGAATCAATGTTTGAATTGTTTAAATAAAAATTGAAATTGAATTATAAGTTTTTGAAATGGTATTTTGGAAGTTTTGAAACACAAATTATGGAAATTGATTTAGAAAGACAAATGAAATGTTGATTTACAAATTCTAATTGAAATTGAATTTGATTTGGTTTTGAAATATATTAAACGACCAATCGGTGTAATAATTACGAAAGTTATTAAAGAAACTAGAATCGGTTATGGACATACTCTCTGTCTAAACCGAAAACCTCTTTAATAACTATACACGGAGTGATGATCCAGAATGAAGTGGTTGGAATGATGTACGTGATGACTGAAGAAAGAGAACGATAATGGATAGCCTTGACACTTGTGTCAAATTGGAAATGACTATAACAGGACCCGTGCCGGGCCAAATGGGGTTAGCCACCTCAAGCGGACACACTTCTACGTAACTACTACTCATTACTTGTTATCGATTGGTGCACCCTCATACTTTTCAGGAGTGTTGTTTCGCGGTGTTGTGATCGCTGCGGCGATGCGTTCTCACCAGTCTGGATCAGGCGAACGGTAGTTTCACTACCTTGGGTATTGCCTCATGTGCCTTGTCATACTTGTATCCCTATATACGCGACCACTATGAATTTGTTTTGTGTTATACCTATGGAGTACTCCCTGATATCCCACCAGTTTACGGTGGAGTTTACATTGCTGTATAGACTATGACATTTATATAAAACTTGTTAAGGGGGATAATGGTAACGCCTTAACACTATTTTTATACCTTATGTTACTAATAGACATTATCTACTTAGCGTACATTACTACCTAGTAGATAGTTTAAAAGATCCTTAAAGGATGGTGATTCCAACATCCTTTGAGTTACTTGTATTTCGATTGCTATTTCATTTGAGTTGGATTTATTGATATGAGAATATTAATCCTGACTCGAGTGTTTTGTGTTTTGCTTTACGCTCGGGTCAGACTGAGTGTACCAGTATTCGAGACTCACCTTTGGATTGGAGCTTTGCTTGAAGATCCAGCCATTTATTTTGCTTTCAGTATTCGATGATTCTAGTGATGTATTCTGATTTGTACCTGATGTATCGTAATATTCTTCTGTTGTAAACTCTGATGTATCTTATATATTTATATAGTAGCTTCATGAACTACTATCTCTTTTCCTTCCGCTGCATATTATTACTCTGTGTCTGTGATTCTGTGATTATTTATTTACTGTATATGTTCAGTTTTGCCAAATTTAAATTAACAATTCGTTATTTTGAATTATTCAAGTCCGACATGTGCGGATGCGAATAGTCCAAAATAGCGGGTTGTTACATTATTCGAAGTAGTTTTTAACTTAAATGATTTAAAGTATATTTCAAAGTAATGCATTTTAAATTATTTTAAAAATCTAAGGTTTTGTGCTTGGTGGTTTCAGTGGAAATAGAAAATACTTGGAATTTATTCTAAGAAAGGAAGATGGTTTAAAACTGTTTTCAAAAGGTTTTGAAAGTGGAAATATATCTTTGGAAGATATTTTTGGGATTAATAAATAATTTGGGAAATTATTTATGGTTGATGGTTGTTTATGAATGTAAATTGATAGTTAAATCACCGACTATCAATATTGGCCAAATGCGCTGATCGTATCGAAGAGACCGGGATCGAGATTAATTTCTCGAAAACCACTTCGATCCGGTTTGTACATTTCATGGGGAAACGAGTTCGGAGTCGAAGATGGAGCAGTGAAGTGCAAGGGCTAGTCGCTACTAATCCTGAGGATATTTCCAAAATGGATGTAGGAGGAATAGCGCCTTCAGTTCCGTTCGAACCCAGGACAGACTTGTATGGATGAATGCTTTCGGAACATCGTTAGGTGGACGATGAGCATTCTAAGGGATATGTTCTGAAAAGGTAACGCTTAGCCTCAAGCCTTATCAACCGGGAATGACTGAAAATCAGGGGTTATGCAGTAAGGCTTCGTGGGTATCCCCCACTCGAGAGTAAGGTTTCCTCTGTCTAGATGTCCCTTTTTATTTCGGCTTAGTGGGTGTTTGTTGATCCCAACCGTGGGGTGATCTTACTTGGAACTGTCCAGTAAGGGATGGTTCTGGTCTTGTGTTGCAGGGGAGCGGGTGTACTCCTCGGTACGGTGATCTAGGCCAGGTACTGTGATAATTGGTACCCAGTGCCTAGTCATTAGTTGGAAATTCATTCTCCCTACGAGCCTTATACGAGCTTTGTTTGTATTACCCACTTTGTGGCTAGTAGCTGGAATTTAATAATGTAACAATTTCGGCTATTTTAGTAAGTATTTGTATATAGACCCTATTATAATATCAGAGGATTTTATAAGAAATGTTTTAGCTATCGTAAGGTAAAAACCCGATATGTTTATTTGTGGCGTGGTCTTACGAGATGCTTTTGTTTTCAAAGGATTTTTAAAACTTTAATAATCAATTTGAGTGTGATTTCTCACGCTGGTTTTCCAGACTGACTCGGGTGTTATTTAAATTTAATACTCAGGTCAGACCGAGTATTATAGGATACATGATATGATGCTGGGAAGCTTAGGAGACGAGATGGATGGCGATACGTACTTTCGTATTTGGTTATTATTCCGCTGTGTATCTAGTTGTATGTAATTGATGTGGAACTCTGATGATGTATGTATAAACAGTTATAGTTTTATTTTGTGTAAAGATCTGTTAATATATATTATATTTTATTCCTCTGCGTTGGTTAGATTCTGTTGTTGTTTTCTATTTTCTCCTTCTACCTCTTCTTCTTTAATCAAAATGGTTCGTATTTCTGGACATCTTGAGTTGATTGATGTAGAATAGTGTTGACTCAAGGGGTACGGATTCGCGGGTCATTACAGTTTGTTTCAGAGCTTAGGCTAGCGGTAACCTTGGCTCTGGTGGGAATTACTCATTGAAATAGAGTCAATAGTACTCTAGACTGAGTTTGAGCGTATTAATAGATATGAGCGCGTATTTGTTAGTGAATATAAAATGATTTTATATTGTGTTGATTGGTTTATTGAGTAGTTTATGGATTCTGGTCAATACGAGTAATTAACGTTATTGATAGGGATCTCTAAACACTGAATAGAACAATTCGACACAGTATTGTTTTAAAGTAGGGTAAATAAAATAATTTTACCCAAATTATTTTTGTATATAAAAGATAAAATTTTTGTAAAGTATTATAGTATTTGGATGCTTGATTGTTAAGGAATGATAATATTAAATTATTAACACTATTGTGTAGAAATTGAATAAGAAATTGAAAACTTATAACTAAAGTTGAAGAATAATTTATATATCAAAATGGAATTTGAAATATAGATTATAAATGTAACTTATAAATTGAAACAAACTTCATATACAAATGAGATTTGTAAATGTAAACTGAAAAGGTGATTATAATTTTGAAATAGAATTCCAGAGAATGTTTGAACATAGATTTAAAGGATTTGCAATTTGGAATTTTTGGAAAAAAAAATAAATTCCTTTGGGTTTGAAAACAGTTTCAAAAATGTTTGGAGGAATAATAGTAATATTTTGGAAATATTTTGAGTTGTATTTGAAATCTTGTGAGATTTGGAAATTAAAAATATTTGAAATGATGTTAAAGAGATAAAAGCACCAAACTCCTTCGGTCACTAGAAAATAATTCTGATGATGATCGCAACATCATCGGTGTTCATTTTCGAGTTTTCAAGAGAGGAATTGCTACCTGAATATTTTAAATTGGAATTGTTTGCGAACTGGGTTTTGTTTTGAAAATTCAAAGGGATAATTGAATTTGCCAAAGGATTTTGGATGTAGTTGATTTCAAAAGTGATTTTGAAATTTTGGGAAATTGTTTGAACTCTGGAATCTTATTTTAAATGTTTATGGAATCATAAAAATATATTGGCTGAATAAAATGTATAATTCCGAGTTAAAGGTAAAATGTGAATGGAATTTATTATAAATGGATAAAAGAATGGATATAAATAAGTTTGAGACTCATAAAATTTAGAAGTGGAATAAATAAGCCAAAATAAATTTGTTTTGTATTTTGGGAAATGAATAAAATCCAAAACTTAAATTATAAAATAGATTGAACTCCAGTAAAATAGTTAAAGTGATTTTTGAAATAAAAAATCAAATATTGGGTATAAAATTGGAATAAACCAATAGATAATTAATTAGTTAATGAAACTGGAAATGAACTCGAGTATAAATGAATTCATCTTGGATTGTTGGTGAATTAAATGTAATTGGAAGTGTAGTCGAATAAAATAGAATTGGATTATAACAATGATGGATTGAATTGGTGGATAAAAATCCAAGTAGACATAAATTTAAAAATTTCCTTGTTATTGATAGGAATAAATTCAGAATGAATTAAGTATGGAAGTTTGAAGTTCAAAGAAATGACTGAATAAACTAATTTAATTAAATTAGTAAATAAGATTGGTTTGATAATTGGAAATCAAATTAAGGATTTAAATTGGGAAGTGCTTATAAAAACAAAATATAACTTGAGTTTTGAAGTTGAAATATCTTGAAGGAAATAAATAACTGAAGTAATATTTGGATAAAAGGCTTGACTTAGGCAAAATTGAGAAGTGATTGTGTCGAGTTTAATGAAATGATCTTAAATAAAACTCGTTTAGTTAATGAAATGAAATGCCATTTGAGTACTAATTTGATGTGACAGATGTTTGGCTTGTAAATATATTATGTAATGAGTTCGTTTGGATTAAATGAATTGAATGTAAGGAATGGAGTGTAAGCCGTTAAAATGGAACGAAATAAGAATGAATTAAGTGAGATGGTGGGTGAATGGGTTGAAAGCATTTAAATTTGTGTCGAAACCTTATAAATTTACTTATGGACAGCCTTTAGTGTATATTGCTTGTGTTATACATGTGTTTAGCTATTGAAATTAATTGAAATGTTAATAAACTTTATATATTCGTCACTTACATGTTTAATTGAGTTAGTACAGGTATGGGGAAGCCGCGTGGCTAGATTTGGTTGTGCTAATTGCTAAAATAAATAAGCCGTTTTCTTAAAATGCTAAATAAGGTACGCCCACGCAATACAAATAGGAAATATGAACTGTTTTTCTTTTTTCCGACCGTGTGGTTCGATGTATATATATTTATATCTCTTGTCAAATTGCAAAAGCTCCTCCGCGCAAAGGAGACTCTGCCAAAAAAATTAGAAAATTTTGGGAGTTAGATTTTTTAAAATTTTCACTAATTTTCACTAACAATATATGATTTAAATTTGGTAAGCAATTAGATTTGAAACTGACTATTGAAATCTAATTTAACATTTGTGTAAGGTAAAAGCGAAGAAATGTTTGAAGAAATTAAAGATAGAAAAGTTTGCAAATAACTTTTAGTTGAGATATAAAAACAAATTGGTAAGTGGAATTAATTTAAGGAATGATTAATCGAATATCATTTGAAATGAGATGAATTGAACTCAATATTTTGAATTGGAAGGTGAATTAAACTCAAGTAAAATTGAAAATGAAATTTGGATAAAAGTATTGAGGTTTGAATTTAATTCGCAAATTGAAGCAAATTGAATTTATTTGGAATTGGAATACAAAAAGATTAAAACTGGAAGTTGTGGCAAGGGAAAGTGTGAATAAGTGAATAACAATCAAAATAAATGGGAATAAAAAGGAAATTGATGTAGTTGATAATCAATTGGAGCAAATACGTAGGAAGTACGTATATTATTTTATTCGCATAGCTATTTGAACCATATTCGAGAACAAAAATTTCAAGATAATTTTATTGATCCGAGTTAGGACTTTTCACTCGATTTTCAACGGCGAACCATGGATATGAATTTTGATTAATTCTGAAAATTCTCTATCATAGTTATGACTATGCAAGGAGAATGACGGTCTCTGATCAAGAAACCAGATCTGAGTCCGCATTAGGAAGTCGGGTGGACGATACTTGTTCGGAAGTGAAATTGTGTGATCGAGTAGGCGATCGGATTCGGTATTGCGTACGAATGATATAGGTACATTGTACAGGCTTAAATGGAATGAATATTGAAATTTTGGAAAGAAGTCAATAAAATGTTTTTTAATGTTGTGATTGGATATTACTGCTAAACAGGATATGCTGGTACGAAAAGGGAAAGGAAAATTGGTTTTGATTTCAGATAATAAATTAGAATTGCTCGACAAAAAGGTATGTGTTTAAATTTCTGTATGGAATTTAATTGGGTTTTTGGCTCTAGCCACTTGGCTTTTTGTTTTCTTTTGGAATTTGGAAGCCCATAGAGGCATTTTGTAGTTGTACCGAGCTAACTGCGCAAAGGAGACGCTGGCAAAAAATTTCAAAAATTTAGGGAGTTAGAAAAATTTTGAGAAATTTTGAAATTTTAAAATTTGGTTTCAAATTAAGATTTGAATGATTATACAAATAGCATGGTTTGAAAACTATGGGGAAGATAGTAGGAATGGTAATGGATCTTTTATAAAAGATAGTTGGTAAGATATTGAGTTGTGGGTTTTGAAAAAAAAAGTAAACGGGTATTAGACCATTCTTCCTAACTAG
This sequence comes from Allium cepa, assembly GCA_030765085.1. NCBI lineage: Eukaryota > Viridiplantae > Streptophyta > Magnoliopsida > Asparagales > Amaryllidaceae > Allium > Allium cepa. The sequence goes on along the minus strand of CM060935.1, from coordinate 1,054,491,972 downwards.
TAATTTCGGGGACGAAATTCTTTTAAGGGGGAGGAATGTGACGACCCGGAATTTTTAAGCCTTTAAAATCGGAATATTTAATTGATTTTAATATTTAAAAGTAAATTTTTAACTTGAATTCAAATATCACTAATTATTGATAATTAAATTATTAAATTAAATAATTTAAAGTTGGGTAAAATGTTGAATCTGAAGTTTTGAGCCTGTTAAAAATAATTTGAAGGCTTGTAAAATTTATATTGATAATACTGAAGAGAATAGAAGTGTTGAAATCAAATTTAAAAATGGTTTGTTAAGTTTTGAAATTTTATATCGTTTAAACTGAATTTAAAAATAGCCTTCCGAGGCACAGTCTCAGAATTTGACGAAACCAATTTCATTGGATCCGGAATATTGTATTATGATCGGATTTCAAATTTCGTAATGTTTGGAATTGTTGTGTGAGCGTATGATATATAAACGCGCTGAGATTTATATCGAAAATTTAATATTTTAATTCGATTCAAAAAGTTATCTTCTCCATACGATCGAATTAGGACTCGAAACCTTTTCCTTTGCGTTCGGAATAGGGATATAACACTAGTAACGCCTAGCGGCACGCCTCGATAGGAAGTCAAATTTCGTGTTGCGTTTATCGACACGAGTTGAATTTAACTTATACACACACACACAAAGATATATATATATATATATATATTTGGTCACTATCTGCCATTTCCTTTCCTATCAGCCGCGATTTTATCATCTTTCAAAACACTCTAGCGTGTATTCTCCCATACGCTTCCCTCTTTAATAATTACTGCCGAGCCTTCTTTTAAAACTATTCGTTCAAAACAAATAATGACCGAACCTCTTCTCTCTCAAATAAAAAAAATTAAAGTTCAGGAGAAAAATAATAACGGCCACAATCTCAAATCAAATCTGATAGCTGTGTCCTCCTTGTTAGTTTCAAATCATCGTTCAAGCCCTAATTGAATAAGAATTGCTACTCCTTTATTTCAAATTCGATCAAAGCCGAGGTTCAACTCAAGCTCGGACGTGACTGTGTGGATCGCGATACGATGGGGAAGAGAAGCTTGTGCATGTAAGGGAAAGTGTCGCGATTGAAGAACACGCGTATGAGCTGGAGATGGAATGTAGCGGCAGGCGATTTAGGGCTTGAGCTCAACGGCAGATGATGGTGAATTGGAAGGTAGAGCGAGGAGATGGGCGGTGCAGTCGTGCGTTTTAGGGTTTCTAGCTCATCGATCGACATCCAACTATGGTCGTATTGGAATCGCTGTTAGGTAGGGTTTGGCTGTAATCGTGCTCGAGGATAGAGAGAGAGGATTAGGGTATTCGTTTGTTTCTCCTTCGTTCATATTTGATTTAGTCTTTATGTAAATATAGATTGGAAGTTTATATATATAGGCAAAGGAAAGGATTTCAAAGCCAGATTTCTGCATGTATATTAATGAAAAGCTTTTATGCAATAAAAGATTTTGGAAGTATAAAGTTAGAAATAGAAATTTGTCGGTTAGAAAAAGGAAATGTAAATGAGGTTAGATATTGTTATTTTAATCAGGTTTAAATTGGAATTCAAAAGAAAGTTAGATACATATGTGCACACTTAACTTACTTCATTATTTTAAGTAATTTATAAAAGGAAAATTAGTTTAAAAGTTACTACTTTGGTTAAATTAAATCAAAGGTTAAAATTTAATCATTAGTTAAATAAATAAATGATGAATAATTGTTTGATTGGTTCAAATAATAATAAACCGTGAATTGTTTATACTAGGTCGGAAAACCGTGAAGCCAAGTCAAGATTGAATCGGATTTCAAACAAAAATCAAAGGTGAGTTAGTCTCACTCGGCTGAATTTTAATTTTAATTTAAATGGTTAAATTTAAATAATTGATTGATTGATTGGATTTGGTGTGTTATATTATATATAGTAGTATATAGTATATCTTGGAATGTTTGATTCCCGCATTATATAGCGGATGAGACCCTATGGGCCACATAATAGCGGATGATTTTAAATAAATCCCATATCCTGCGATATTCCACCTCGAAGTGGAATTGGTATTATATATTGTGCTAACGTCCGTGGATGCAGAAAAACATGTTGGAGGGATCCAACAGGATTCCTCAAAATTATCTGGAATAGTTTGATATTCTATATTATGGATATTGGAAATTCTATGATGAATATTATTGTCAATTGGAAATATTGATTTCTATGGTTTGCTTGAATATATTTCGGTACGCTGAGTTATCGAAATATATATAGAATTGGATTTTTTGAAAAGAAAATAAAAGAGTGAATTTTTAAGTAAAATAACCCTAGAAGATTTGAATAAATTAAAGAATGAATTGGATAAGAATAAAAGTGATTTTTAAAAAATTTAATAAATAACTCCGAGTCGGAAAAAGGGGATTTTGAATAAACAGAATTAATGATCTGCAAGCTTAAGTGATATCAAGTAAAGGAATAAAGAATCATTTTAAAATTCAAAGTTTAAATTTATTTAGAAGAATAAAGAAGTAATTGGAGAAATCTAAAATAGGTATTTTCAGTTAAAAGTATTTCAAATCATAATTAAGGAATAAAATCTGAAATTTATGGATTTTGGAATAAAAGGGAGTAAATTGGAAATCAATTTGGAAATTGATTCAAGTGTTTGGAAATTTAAAGGAGAATGTGACTGTAGAATTTATAAACTGGGTTTATAATGGCAAAGTAAAATATATCGGAGGATATTTGGGAAGAATAAGTTCAAAGTGGAAATTTATTAAAGGAATGAGAAAATCTGTTTAAAAATAAATAGTGATTTATTTTTAAAGGATGTGAAGAGGGGTATATTTCCCTGGATAGCCAAGTACGTTTTCAAAGTAAATTTTAAAATGTAAGATAAAAGTTTAATGTTGTTTTAAAAAGAATTTTTTAGAAAATTATTATTTCTGAATGTTTAAAATTCTGAAGTAAATATTTTTCAAATCTATTATTGTAATAATTATTTAAAGGCAACTTAGTGTTTTGTTTTAAAAGCGATAACCTAGTTTTATACTTATAAAGTAACCTTATTTTCAAATATTCATATAGTATGTATTTTTAATAAATTATTTGAAGTAGTTTTTAAATTAAATGTTTTAAAGTATATTTCAAAGTAATGCGTTTTAAATTATTTTAAAAATCTAAGGTTTTGTGCTTGGTTGTTTCAGTGGTAATAGAAAATACTTGGAATTTATTCTGAGAAAGGAAGATAGTTTAAAACTGTTTTCAAAAGGGTTCGAAAGTAGAAATATATCTTGTGAAGATATTTTTGGGATTAATAAATAATTTGGGAAATTATTTATGGTTGATGGTTGTTTGTGAATGTAAATTGATAGTTAAATCACCGACTATCAATATTGGCCAAATGCGTTGATCGTTTGGAAGAGACCGGGATCGAGATTAATTTCTCGAAAACCACTTCGATCCGGTTTTTACGTTTCGTGGGGAAACGAGTTCGGAGTCGAAGATGGAGCAGTGAAGTGCAAGGGCTAGTCGCTACTAATCCTGAGGATATTTCCAAAATTGATGTAGTAGGAATAGTGCCTTCGGTTCTGTTCGAACCCGAGACGGACTTGTATGGATGAATGCTTTCGGAACATCGTCAGGTGGACGATGAGCATTCTAAGGGATATGTTCTGAAAAGGTAACGCTTATCCTCAAGCCTCATCAACCGGGAATGACTGAAAATCAGTGGTTATGCAGCAAGGCTTCGTGTGTAGCCCCCACTTGAGAGTAAGGTTTCCCCTGTCTAGATGTTCCTTTTTATTTCGGCTTAATGGGCGGTTGTTGATCCCAACCGCGGGGTGATCTTACTCGGAACTGTCCAGTAAGGGATGGTTCCGGTCTTGTGTTGCAGGGGAGCAGGCGTACTCCTCGGTATGGTGATCTAGGCCACGTACTGTGATAGGTGGTACCCCAGTGCCTAGCCATTAGTTGGAAATCCATTCTCCCTACGAGCCTTGTACGAGTTTTGTTTGTATTACCCACTTTGTAGCTAGTAGCTGGAATTTAATAATGTAACAATTTCGGCTATTTTAATAAGTATTTGTATATAGACCCTATTATAATATCAGAGGATTTTATAAGAAATGTTTTAGCTATCGTAAGGTAAAAACCCGACATGTTTATTTGTGGCATGGTCTTACGAGATGCTTTTGTTTTCAAAGGATTTTTGGAATTTTAATAATCAATTTGAGTGTGATTTCTCGTGCTGGTTTTCTAGACTGACTCGGGTGTTATTTAACTATAATGCTCGGGTCAGACCGAGTATTATAGGATACAGGATATGATGCTGGGAAGCTCAGGAGACGAGCTGGATGGCGATGTGTACTTCCGTATTTGGTTATTATTCCACTGTGTATCTAGTTGTATGTTATTGATGTGGAACTCTGATGATGTACTCTGATGATGTATGTATAAACAGTTATAGTTTTCTTTTGTGTAAAGATCTGTTAATATATATTATATTTTATTCCGCTGCGTTGGTTAGATTCTGTTGTTGTTTTCTATTTTCTCATCCTATCTCTCCTTCTTTAATCAAGATGATTCGTATTTCTGGACATCTTGAGTTGATTGATGTAGAATTGTGTTGACTCAAGGGGTATGGATTTGCGGGTCGGTACAGAAAACCATTGGATCCAGGGGTTTTATCACTAGGCATATCGTTAATAGCCTTCAAAATCTCCTCTTCCGAAAATGGATTATTATGTCATTAAGATTAATTCTTGAATCAATAGGATATAGCTCATTCCACATGACCTCTTCTTTTTCTTAAATTGAAGTAAGTTTTTCTTTTAAATTAGCAAGAACATTACACTCCTCAGAATCAAGTTGTCCAGTTTCTTCTATCTTATTAATTTTAAGCATTTCAAAAAGTAAATTATCTTCTTTAATTTTAGTACTGCCAAATATGTCCGTATTCCAATTTTTAAGAAAATTCCTACGAGATCTAAGTTTTAAAACAAAATTTTCGCTGAGTTACCCATATTTTTAGTATTATAAAAATTTATTGATGTCCATTTATTTCTAATTAGATTAGGAAAGTTAGATTCTAATAACCACTTTTTTCAAATTTATAAGTTTTATCAACAATTTTATGATGATCACATGTAAGAATGATAAGGCAATGATAAAACACGTATAGGGAAAACTTGAAACTCTACAAATCGAATATTTTTCTTCGAGTTCGTCGCTAACAAAAAATCTATCTAATAAAGCCATTGAAGGAGTCTTCCTGGTATTACTCCAAGTAAATTCTCTATTAGTTAGTGCCAATTTTATCAAATTACTATTAATAATAAATTGATCAAATTCTTCTATAGAGGAGAAATCACCTTCCCAACCCCTAAAAAGCGCATAACATTGAAGTCACCACAAATAATCCAAGATCCAGGAGCAAATGATCTGAATTCTAGACGTTCGCACCATAGAACTCGACGATCAATTTTCATGTTTGGTCCATAAACGTTAGTTATATTCAATAAAGAGTTATCGCTAAGGTTAATGAAAATACTATGTAAAGACTGTTGCATAATAATAGTTAGAAGAAGTTTAAAAGAATTTTCACACCACCCTATAAGTAAACCCCCAGAAGCTACAATTGAAGGTAAACAAGCCCAATGCCAAAAATGAGAACCACTTAATCTTCTATACAAACATAGATCAAGAGAATCTATTTTTTTTCTTGTGATAAAGCGATATCAATAAATTAATCTTTAAAAAATGCTATAATTTTATCACATTTACTTAAGTCATTAAGACCTCTAATATTCCAGCTAATAATCCTTAATAATCCAGATAATCTAACCCTTTCTATTTCCATACTCCTAATGTAACATTACTAAAAACAAAAGCGGTATCACTAGCTAGCTGACATAACTCTTTGCCTGTAACGACCTAGAATTTTGGTTATTTAAAATTAAAATATTTAATTGATTTTAAATATTTAAAAGTAATTTTATAGATTTAATAACTTGAATCTCAAATATAATGGTTTAATTTAATTGTTGGATTTAATAATTTAAAATTTTTAAATAACCGAGTCTTTAGTTTTAAGCCAGATAAAAATAATTTCAAAGCTTATTTGATTTCTATTTATAAGAATGAAGATAAAAAAAAATTTAATTTGATTTATAAGTGGTTTACTCGATTTTTAAAATAACTCGTTTTAATTAACGTATAAAAATATCCTTCCGGGGCACAGTCTCGGATTTCGACGTAACCAGTTCCATTGGTTCCGTAATAGTATATTATTATCGGACTTTAAATTTCGTAGCATGTGAAGTTACCATTTGATCGTATAGGATAGTAACGTGTTGAAATCAATATCGCAAATTTAATATTATAATTGGGTTCAAAAAGCTATCTTCCATATACAATCGAATTTGGATTTGAGACTTGTTCCATTGCTGTAACGACCCAATATTTTCGACTTTCGAAAGTCGACAACAATACGACCACTGTATCAAATGCCGCACAATCGAATGCCGGAAAAACCGAACTGTTAGGGTTAAAGAAGAAGAAAACAGAAACAACAACAGAATCTTACATTTCGCAGCGGAACAAATATAGTAGATAAATGAATATCTTTAAAACAAAATAATATACCAGTTTTAAATACATCAAATTATCAAAGTTTACAACGACACCAGTCAATACTAGGCATTTACAACAACTAGTCCATATTAAAACTGAACTTACAGCAATCCCAACGCAGTGAATAATACATAGTATAGTAATAATACGTCTTGCCGTCCAGCTTCCGTTCCGATCTCCACAACAACTTCTTGACTTCGCTCCAAAATAATGATAACCTGACTCTAGGCTGCCCAAGTGGAAAACTTTGGGCACCCAGAGTTTAGAAAGGGAACAATAAACTCCAGGTCAGTCATGGGACTTGGGTGAGATCTTAAAAACAGTTATTTTTTAACAAAAGGAAAACAAAAGGGGAATAAAAGAAATTCGCAATGCTTTTTGGAAAATGAAATTACCATAAAGCCTCTCGGCACACACATAATGCAATCGCACACTTGGGGGAGATTTCTCCTTATGATAGTCAAACATGTTTGACACGCAAAATCTTTTAGATATTATCATTTGTGCATAGGGCAGAAAACCTTTCAAAAGTATAATATTAAACTTAACCAGCATAGGTACCATTATATTATGCCTGCTATAGCTACCATTTAAGAATGGCAGGTTATAAAATTGCAATCGTAAAGGGCGCGTATTGGTGATTGGATTTTCAACAAATGGTCAGGCTAAGGAACTTCCTGGGCCATATGGGTATGCCTCTGAAGGGACGCCCCGAGAACCTAACCGGATCTCTTCCAGCACAAGGTCGGGTTACCTCTGTTACTACGTAACTACTGACACGAGTATGCCATCCCCCGGTCATAAACAACCTTTATCCGAGGATCATCAATACCAACAACCACAAAGTAATAAATTTGCAGCAACACATAGGTTAAATATCTGAGCTCCATACCATGATACAACCCCTATCCAGAAGGAAATGACATACCCTTAGGGGGCGCTACCCCCAAATAACCTTGCTGCATCTTTCCTGTTTCGACCATTCCAGGTTGTGAGGTCCGACGAAGTCTCGTCTACAAAGCTATGCTTTTCTCCAAGCCATGCTTCGATCAACAAATGATCAGCAGTACTTCGCATGCCACATTACCAAATTGGAAATGTATTACTAGTAATCATCAACTACATAATCTCTGAGCTCGTACGTCTCAGAGAAGGATGTTATGCTAAGAGAATAAATTCTTCATCACCAACAGAAATGTATTTGATAGAAACCAGCTTTACATCTCAAAGTGTAATGTCAGACACACATCCATACAAGTCCGTTCTGGGATCGAACGGAACAGAAGGCACTTCCAAAGAAGCCCCATCACAAAGGGTGATGAAACTCTATACCTAAGCAACTCGGTGCAGAATCATTCGACGGGTAATCCTTTCGCTTTTGAAAATACCCAGCCTTCAACGCCATCTTCAAATGCAATCCCATTTCGTCGTATCATTATTCGGAATGGGTTTTTTGACATAAAGTCCTCATCCGGCTAATCCGAATAATGAGTGCTTATTTTAAAAATAATTGTTACATTCAGATTTCAACAAATCACAATAGTTTCCACTTTGATCTTTTAAACAAAAGATCCATCACAATCACAAAGGTTCGATGTGGTTTTCAAATATCCATTTAGAATCCGACCCGCGGTCGCATCGAAATTCAAATGCCATTTAAGAGCCAATATTGATAGTCGGTTATTTAACTATCAATCAATATTCATAACAATCACCGAATTTAAATAATTCTTCACCCAATTATTTATTTTCAAAATATCTTCGCAAGACATATTTTTAACACTTCATCACTTTGGAAACAAATTTCAAATCACTTTTCACCTTTCAATCTTTTGAAAACAAATTTCAAATTTCTTTTCACACTTCATCCTTTGAAAACAAATTTCAAATCACTTTCCTCACGTGGAATAAATTTTCAAATATTTATTTAATTCCACTGAAAATTTTCCGAGTTTAAATACTTTAAAAATAATTTAAATCACTTATCTAAAATATATTTGGAAACATTTCAAAATAAAACTATTTTAACACTTGCTTAATTATTAGTTATGAAAATATTATGCTAATATCATATATAAACTTTAAGTCCAAAACAAAAATTTTAAAATAAAATAAGTATATAGAGCATAAATATTTAGATAACCAATTTTTAAATCAAACATCAATTAAATGTTTAAATAATCATTTCAATAATTAACTAAATAAATCTTTACTATAAAGATTTAAAACATCCCAAAAATAATTTCTCTACCAATATTTTTTCAAAACAGTTTCTAGAACTTTTAATTTATACTTTATAAGTTACTTTGAAAATATACTCGGCTTTTCAGGGAAGAATTCACTTTCCATTACAAAATGGTCCATTTAAAATCAATTAATAAATCCTTTCCGATTTATTTTAAATTTAAATTTCCAATCCGTAGATTTCTTTCCACACTTAAAAATAAACCGTTATTTATTTTTAAAACAAATTCCCCTTTCCTTTATAAATTTTCATTGTGAATTTTATTTTTCAAATATCCACTGATATACGATTTTCAAATTGTTTTCCAAATATTCACTTTCAACACCAAATCAATTTTCAAATTTATTTCAAAATTTATTTCAATCACCAAATCAAATTACAAATTGATTTCTAAATTTATTTCAATCAACAAATCAATTTTCTTATCGATTTCCCAAATGTTTATTTTTTTAAACACCAAATTAATTTTCAAATCGATTTCTAAAATCTTTTCAAACACTAAATTTAATTCTAAATTTAATTCTAAATTTAATTTTTAAAATTTATTCCCTTTCAAAATAAACCCCTTTATCTCGTCCAAACTATTTATAATCCATATCTTAAATAAATTCTTCAACTTTTGAATAATATTACCCGAAATCCATTTATTAAACTTTTTTTCTATATTTTGGAATTTATTCAATAAGTTTTCAAAAATAAACTTTACTTATTTAAATTTCTTCTTTTAAATTCACCCAATTCTTAAAATGAATTTATTATAAATTTTATACTTAAATTCCAAAAATCCAGTTTTATTTATTTCTGGTATCCTACGATACCAAAAATATATTCAGCTAAATTATAGCCTTCAACGGTTTCGATCACAAATAATCACACGCAGATTATAAATAATCAACACACAACATACTAAACAAATTAAATATTTGAGGAATCCAGTTGGATCCTTCCATCATGCTTCTCTGCATCCACAGACGTTAGAACAACAATTAATTACCCATTCCACTTCGAGGTGGAATATCGCGGTATATGGGATTTATATAATATCATCCTCTATTATGCCGTGCATAGGGTCTCATCCGCTATATAATGCGGGAAATCAATCACTCCAAATACATATATAATACCAATTCCACTTCGAGGTGGAATATCGTGGTATAAAGGTTTAATATAATATCATCCGCTATTATGCGGCGCATAGGGTCTAAACTAATATATCTGATAACAAATTAATCATCCAAGCATACAATCAATCAAATTTAAATTTAACTATCACAATCCAACAATCAATCAATAACTGAAATTTACAATTATTAAAATTTGAGTGAGAAGATCTCAACTTTGCTTTTGCGTGCCATCCATTTCCAATCTAGTTTGTTTTCTTCATTGTATTAGACCTTGTATAAACAGTTATATAATTTTATTAATATTTGAGATAAATCGATCGATCAATCTCGTTTTGATAGTTTAATTAACTAATAGTTTTATTTAACACTAATACTTTATTTTAAAAAAAATTCTTTTTAATAAATTTATTTAACTAAAAATTTAAATTTAAAACTAAATTCCTTTTAATAAATTTTCTTTAGTAACCAAAAGAATTAAATAAGTTAATTAAACACCTTAATAAATTATTCTTAACCCATTTTTCCAAAAATAAATAATATTTCTTATGATAAAAAAATATTTTCTAGTAACTTAAATAACTAAATTTATTTTATTGTAAATTTCTAATAATTCACATAATAAACTCAACTTAAATTAAAGTTTTCACTAACACTAAATTAAATCGAAACTATAAATCCCTATTTTTTTCCAATAAATAACAAAAATAAATTTCACTCCACTGTAAATGATATATTTTTTTTTCTTTGTTTTCTATATATATATTTATACATATACATATAAATAAATTTAAAAGAAATACCTCACTAATTCAATCGACCAATCCATTGCTGCATGCTGCCCTCACTCGACACGATGCCGCTGCACCTCGTATACGAATGCCAATATCACCGCCCTAGCTCGATCGAGATTTTCGATCTCGAGTCGTCGCCACGACAGCTATCGAAACCCTAGCCTTTAGAAACTGACCACCCTGCTCGTCGTCAGGCCTATCTACATCGTGACCCAGACTTCAATGTTGCTTCTCCACCAACGCGCACATGCACGCAACACGAAATCGAAGGGTGCAAACAACCCTACATCCCACTCACACAATACTAACTTCGAACCACCTCGATCGTGATTTTGTTGCGAACCCCTCTTTCCTAGAACTTGAGGCGCTCCGTTGATAGCCACCCATCCTCCACGCTCAATCACGACACCCTATGTTGCTCGAGAATGCTCGCAGCCGCCGCCACCTCGTGCGCGAGCTGCCCTCGCCAACGCTTGTGATTTCCCCTTTGTTTCGCCCATTTGTGAATTCGAATGATTCAGCCATTAAATCGAATTTGAGATGAAGCTTTTTTTTCAATTTCGAGCATCGGCTATTGTTTGATTTGAACGAAAAATTTCGTTCGATTTGAAAAGAGGAGGAGGGGAATAGAAGAGGCACGATCTGCTTTAAATTTCGGCCATTGATTTTAAAGAAACAGGCGGCCATCTTTGGATTTTTGATAATTGAAACGAGAACCTAGTTTCGTTCGTTTTTATCATTTATTTTGAATACGCATGTAAATTTATTTCTTTCTGGCTTTGATTTTTTTTTAAAAACGAACACATGGTTGTAGAAAAGAGAGTAAGGGTGCCAAGTATTTGAATGTTGAAACGTGTAGTTTATCTTAGGAAAAAAATATTATATTAAATACACATACATATAAAATTTAAAATCAAATTCTAAATTTAAATCGTTCAATTTCGCAATTCAAAATCTCGATCTCCAATCAAGGCGTACCGCCAGGCGTTTATAATGTTATACGCCTATTTCGAACGCAATGGAAAAGGTTTCGAGTCCAAATTTGATCGTATGGAGAAGATAGCTTTTCGAACCCAGTTATTAACTTAAATTTCAATTAAATTTTCAGCGCGTTTGCAATCCGTACGATCACCCGATAACTCCAAATGCTACGAAAATTGAAATCCGATAATAATACAATATTACGGATCCAATGGAACTGCTTTCGTCGAATTCCGAGACTGTGACTCGGAATACCTATTTTTTTAATATCGATTTAAACGATATAAACTCAAAACTGAACAAGACGTTTTCCAAATTTAATTCTGAAGCATCCATTATCTTTAGTATTATCAATATAAATTTTCTAAGCCATCAAATTATTTTTAACAAACTTAAAATTGAAGATTCAAATTTTAATCCATCCTCAATAAATTAAACTTAATAATTTAATTGCCAAATTCATTCTGATATTTGAAATTCATGTCAAATCAACCTTTAAATATAAAAATTCATTCAAATATTTCAATTTCAAATGTTCAAAATTTTCGGGTCGTCACATCCTTCCCCCTTAAAAGAATTTCATCCCGAAATTATTAGTTAAGAAGAATGATCCTCAACCCGTTTATTATTTTCCCAAAACCAAACAGTTTTATCAATCTTGCCAAAACAAATCTCTTTGTTCAAGACCGTTATTACTTTAACTAACTTCCCAAAAAAATTCATAGTTCCCAAACAACATTGTTTGCTTCACAATTCAAATTTAAATTCAAATTCAAATTTCAAGTTTTCAAAATTTTCTCAAAATTTTTCGAACTCCCTAGATTTTCGTAAAATTTTGTCAGCGTCTCCTTTGCGCGGCCAGCTCGCTACGACTACAAAATGGCACCACGAACCCCCAGATTCAAAAAGAAAACGAAAAGCCAAGCGGCTAAACAAGAAAATCATCAAATTTCATACTGAAATTCAAATACATACCTTTTCCGAGCGGTTAAATTATCTTCAAAATCAAATCCAATTCCCTTTGCATTTAAATCACATGTATATCCTACTAGCAGTAGTATCCAATTACAACATTCAAAACCATTTTGCATTTTTCTTTACAAAAGTTCGAATACTTACTTCTTATACCATTTTTACTTCACTATTAAAGTTATATATCCATTTTCATTTAATTTTACATTATCAATTTCAGTTGAATTCAATTCACAATTTCAATTCTATTTGGATTCGATTTACCTTCTGAACATTGAATTTTATCAATTATCTTTTATTCACAACTGATTCATCTCACTATTTTAAATCAGTTTCATTTACTAATTTATTACAAATTCCAATTCATTTTATTTCACACAATTCAAATTGGTTTTCAATATTCAGTTTTAATTCCATTTTTATTCTTTTGTTCATTCCCAAACACAATTCAATTTCAATTCACCATTTTGGTTTACAAACACTTACATTTAAGCTGACTTCAAATTCCATATGAATTTAATTTACCTTTTATTTATAAATATTGATTTCAATTCATTTCAAACCATATTTTCTTTGTCATTCCCATTCGTTTCACTTACTATTTTTTATTCCAATACTTCGTTCGTTTTGGTCTAACTTGACAAATTTTCCATTTACTTACATATATGGAACGAACTTCAACACTTAGTTTTTCAATTTCATTTTGAATCCATATCATCATTTTATTTGACTCAAATTTTCAATCTCAAATTTTTTTGTTTTATTTCCACCTCTATTACCTTTAGTTCACTTCGAACCAATTTTACAACTTCCTTTTAAAATAATTCGGCAGCAATTCCTCTCTTGGAAACTCGAAAATGAACACTCGCGATCATCATCGAAATTATTTTTCAGCGACCGAAAAGAGTTTAGTGCTTTCATTTTTTTCAAAACATTTTCAAAAACCTTTGAAAATCATTTTCAAACCTAAAAGGGATTTAATTTCCAAACTTCCAAAAATTTCAAATTCTTTTCAAAACATTTCTCTGGAATTCCATAAATTACAAATCACATTTACAATTTATATTCTCAAATTCCATTTGTATGTGAATTTATTGCTTAACTTTAGAGTTATGATTTCAATTTCCTATTCAATAATCAATGATAATAATTTAATATTATCACTTCCTAACAACCAAGCAACCATATGCTATAATAATTTACAGAAAATTTATTCCTTTTATATACGAAAATAGTTTGGGTAAAATTATTTCATTTACCCCATTTTAAACAATATCGTGTTGAATTGTTCTGCACAAGTGTTTAAAGATCACTATCGATAGAGCTGTACAGACTATACCGACCAGAATCCATATACCACTCAACAAACCAATCCTCACAATATAAAACAATTTTTATATTCACTAACAAATACACGCTCATATCTATTATTACACTCAAACTCATTCTAGAGTACTACTGACTCTATCTCTAATGAGTAACCCTACCAGAGCCAAGGTTGTCGCTTAACAAAATGCTCCGATACCAAAATGTAACGATCCAATTTTTTTGACTTCCAAAAGTCGACATGAATACGGCCACTATATCAAATGCCGCACAATCGAATGCCGGAAAAACCGAACCGTTAGGATTAAAGAAGAAGAAAACAGAAACAACAAAAAAATCTCTCATTTCGCAATGAAACAAATATAATAGATAAATGAACATCTTAAAACAAAACACTATATCAGTTTTACATACATCACATAATCAAAGTTTACAACGACACCATTCAATACAAGGCATTTACAACAACTAATCCATATTAAAACTGAACTTACAGCAATCCCAACACAGCGGATAATACATATTATAGTAATAATACGTCTTGCCGTCCAGCTTCCCTTCCGATCTCCACAACAACTTCTTGACTTGCTCCAGAATAATGATAACCTGACTCTAGGCTACCCGTGTGGAAAATATGGGCACCCAAAGTTTAGAAAGGGAACAATTAACTCCTGGTCAGTCATGGGACTGGTGTGAGATCTTAAAAATAGTTATTTTTTAACAAAAGGAAAACAAAAAGGGAATAAAAGAAATTTGCAGTGCTTTTCGGAAAATGAAACTACCATAAGGCCTTCCGTCACACACACAATGCAATCGCCCACTTGGGGGAGATTTCTCCTTCTGATAGTCAAACATGCTTGATACGCAAAATCTTTTTGATATTATCATTCGTGCATAATGCAGAAAACCTTTCGAAAGTATAATATTAATCTTAGCCAGTATAGGTACCATTATATTATGACTGTTATAGCAACCATTTAAGAATGGCATGTTATACAATTGCAATCGTAAAGAGCGTGTATTGGTGATTGGATTTCCAACGAATGGTTAGGTTAAGGAACTTCCTAGGCCACATGGGTACGCCTCTAGAGGGACGCCCCGAGAACCTAACCGGATCTCTGCCAACACAAGGCCGGGTTACCTCTGTAACTAGGTAACTACTAACACGAGTATGTCATCTCCTGGTCGTAAACAACCTTTATCCGAGGATCCTCAATACCAACAACCACAAAGTAATAAATATGCAGCAACCACATAGGTTAAATATCTAGGCTCCATACCATGATACAACCCCTATCCAGAAGGAAATGACATAACCTCAGGGGGCGCTACTCCCAAATAACCTTGCTGCATCTTTCCTGTTTCGACCATTCTGGGTTGTGAGGTCCGACGAAGCCTCGTCCACAAAGCTACGCTTTTCACAAAGCCATGCTTCGATCAACAAATGATCAGCAGCACTTTGTATGCCACATTACCTAATTGGGAATGTATTACTAGTAATCATCAACTACATAACCTCTGAGCTCGTACGTCCTAGAGAAGGGTGTTAAGCTAAGAGAATAAATACTTCGCCACCAACAGAAATGTATTTGATAGAAACCAGCTTTACATCTCAAAGTGTAACATCAAACACACATCCATACAAGTTCGTTCCGGGATCGAACGGAACCGAAGGCACTTCCAAAGAATCCCTTGCAATCCGGATATTCACTAATCACGTTCGAAATCCCCATCATAAAGGGTGATGAAATCTCTATACCGAAGCAACTAGGTGTAGAAACAATCGACGGGTAATCCTTTCGCTTTCGAAAATACCCAGTTTTCAACACCATCTTCAAATGCAATCTATTTCGTCGTATCATTATTCAGAATGAATTTTATGACATAAGTCCTCTCCCGGCTAATCCGAATGATGAGCGCTTATTTTAAAAATAAGTGTTACATTCAGATTTCGACAAATCACAACAGTTTCCGCTTCGATCTTTTAAACAAAAGATCCATCACAATCACAAAGGTTCGATGTGGTTTTCGAATATCCATTTAGAATCCGACCCCCGGTCGCATCGAAATTCAAATGTCATTTAAGAGCCAATATTGACAGTCGGTTATTTAACTATCAATCAATATTCATAACAATCACCAAATTTAAATAATTCTTCACCCAATTATTTAATTTCAAAATATCTTTGCAATATATATTTTTAACACTTCATCACTTTGAAAACAAATTTCAAATCAATTTTCACCTTTCAATCTTTTGAAAACGAATTTCAAATTGCTTTTCACTTCAATCCTTTGAAAACAAATTTCAAATCACTTTCCTCATGTGGAATAAATTTTCAAATATTTATTTAATTCCACTGAAAATTTGCCGAGTTCAAATACTTTAAAAAAAAATTAAATCACTTATCTAAAATATATTTGGAAATTTTTTTGAATAAAACTATTTTAACACTTACTTAATTATTAGTTATGAAAATATTATGCTAATATAATATATAAACTTTAAGTCCAAAATAAAAATTTTAAAATAAAATTAGTAGATAGAGTATAAATATTCGGATAACCAATTTTTAAATCAAACATCAATTAAATCTTTAAAAAATCATTTCAATAATTAACTAAATAAATCTTTACTATAAAGATTTAAAACAATTCCCACAAAATAATTTCTCTACCAATATTTTTTCAAAATAGTTTCTAGAACTTTTAATTTATACTTTAAAAGTTACTTTGAAAATATACTCGGCTTTTCAGGGAAGAATTCACTTTCCATTACAAAATGGTCCATTTAAAATCAATTAATAAATCCTTTCCGATTTATTTTAAATTTATATTTCCAATCTGTAGATTTCTTTCCACACTTAAAAATAAACCATTATTTATTTTTAAAACAAATTTCCCTTTCCTTTATAAATTTTCATTGTGAATTTTATTTTTCAAATATCCACTGATATACGATTTTCAAATCGATTTCCAAATATTCACTTTCAACACCAAATCAATTTTCAAATTGATTTCAAAATTGATTTCAATCACCAAATAAAATTCCAAATTGATTTCTAAATTTATTTCAATCAACAAATCAATTTTCATATCGATTTTCCAAAGGTTTATTTTTTTAAAACACCAAATTAATTTTCAAATTGATTTCTAAAATCCTTTTAAAAAACCAAATTAAATTCTAAATTTAATTTTTAAAATTTATTTCCCTTTAAAAATAAACCCCTTTATCTCTTCCAAACTATTCATAATCCATATCTTAGATAAATTCTTCAACTTTCAAATAATATTACTCGAAATCCATTTATTAAACTTTTTTTCCATATTTTGGAATTTATTCAATAAGTTTTCAAAAATAAAACTTTACCTATTTAAATTTCTTCTTTTAAATTAACCCAATTCTTAAAATGTATTTATTATAAATTTTTTACTTGAATTCCAAAAATCCAGTTTTATTTATTTCTGGTATCCTACGATACCAAAAATATATTCGGATAAATTATAGCCTTCATCGGTTTCGATCACAAATAATCACACACAGATTATAAATAATCAACACACAGCATACTAAACAAATTAAATATTTGACGAATCCAGTTGGATCCCTCCAACCTGTTTCCCTGCATCCACATACGTTAGAACAACAATTAAATACCGATTCCACTTTGAGGTGGAATATCGCGGTACATGAGATTTATATAATATCATCCGCTATTATGCGGTGCATAGGGTCTCATCTGCTATATAATGTGGGAAATCAATCACTCCAAATACATATATAATACCAATTTCACTTCAAGATGGAATATCGCGGTATATGGGTTTAATATATAATCATCTGCTATTATGCGGCGGATAGGGTCTAAACCAATATAACTGATAATGAATTAATCATCCAAGCACACAATCAATCAAATTTAAAATTAACTATCACAATCCAACAATCAATCAATAATTGAAATTTTTAATTATTAAAATTAGAGTGAGAAGATCTTACCTTTGCTTTTGCATGCCATCCATTTCCAATCCAGTTTGTTTTCTTCATTGTATTAGACCTTGTACAAAAAATTATATAATTTTATTAATATTTGAAATAAATCGATCAGTCAATCTCGTTTTGATAGTTTAATTAACTAATAGTTTTATTTAAAACTAATACTTTTAATTTTAAACAAATTCTTTTTAATAAATTTATTTAACTAAAAATTTAAATTTAAAACTAAATTCCCTTCAATAAATTTTCTTTAGTAACCAAAAGAATTAAATAAGTTAATTAAACGCCTTAATAAATTATTCTTAACCCATTTTTCCAAAAATATAAAATATTTCTTATGATAAAAAAATATTTTCTAGTAACTAAAATAACCAAATTTATTTTATTGTAAATTTCTAACAATTCACATAATAAACTCAACTTAAAATAAAGTTTTCACTAACATTAAATTAAATCGAAACTGTAAATCCCTATTTATTTTTCCAGTAAACAACAAAAATAAATTTCACACCACTGTAAATGATATATATATATATATATATATATATATATATATATATTTGTTTGATTTCTATATATATATATATATATTTATACATATACATATAAATAAATTTAAAAGAATTACCTCACTAATTCAATTGACCAATCCATTGCTGCATGCTGCCCCCACTCGACACGATGCCGCTGCACCTCGTATACGAAAGCTAATATCACCGCTCTAGCTCGATTGAGCTTCTCGATCTTGAGTCGTCGCCACGACAACAATCGAAACCCTAGCCTCTAGAAATTGACCCCCCTGCTCACCGTCGAGCCTATCTACATCGCAACCCAGACTTCAACGTTGCTTCTCCACCAACGCGCACACACACGCAACACGAAATCGAAGGGTGCGAACAACCCTACATCCCACTTGCGCAATACTGACTTCGAACCACCTCGATCGCGATTTTGTCGCGAACCCCTCATTCCTAGAACTCGAGGCGCTCCACTGATAGCCACCCATCCTCCACGCTCAATCACGAGACCCTATGTTGCTCAAGAATGCTCGCAGTCGCCGCCACCTCGCGCACGAGCCTGCCCTCGCGAACGCGTGTGATTTCCCTTTTGTTTCGCCCATTTGTGAATTCAAATGATTCAGCCATTAAATCGAATTCGAGATGAAGCTTTTTTTTTAAATTTCGAGCATCGGCAATTGTTTGATTTGAACGAAAAATTTCGTTCAATTTGAAAAAAGGAGGAGGGGAATAGAAGAGGCACGATCAGCTTTAAATTTCGGCCATTGATTTTAAAGAAACAGGCTGCCATTTTGGATTTTCTGATAATTGAAACGAGAACCTGGTTTCGTTTGTTTTTATCATTTATATTGAATACGCGTGTAAATTTTTCTCTCTCTAGCTTTGACTTTTTTTTAAAACGAACACGTGGTTATAGAAAAGAGAGTAAGGGTGCCAAGTATTTGAATGTTGAAACGTGTAGTTTATCTTAGGAAAAAAATATTATATTAAATACACATATATATAAAATTTAAAATCAAATTCTAAATTTTAATCATTCAATTTCGCAATTCAAAATCTCGATCTCCAATCGAGGAGTGCCACCAGGCGTTTATAATGTTATACGCCTATTCTGAACGTAATGGAAAAGGTTTCGAGTCTAAATTTGTTCGTATAAAGAAGATAGCTTTTTGAACCCAGTTATCAACTTAAATTTCAATTAAATTTTCAACGCGTTTGCAATCTGTATGATCACCCGATAACTCCAAATGCTATGAAAATTGAAATCCGATAATAATACAGTATTATGGATCCAATGGAACTGCTTTCGTCGAATTCCGAAACTGTGGCTCGAAAGACTATTTTTTTTAATATCGATTTAAACGATATAAACTCAAAACTGAACATAACATTTTCCAAATTTAATTCTGAAGCTTCCGTTATCTTTAGTATTATCAATATAAATTTTCTAAGCCATCAAATTATTTTTAACAAACTTAAAATTTAAGATTCAAATTTTTATCCATCCTCAGTAAATTAAAGTTAATAATTTAATTGCCAAATTCATTCTCATATTTGAAATTCAAGTCAAATCAACCTATAAATATAAAAATTCATTCAAATATTTCAATTTCAAATGTTCAAAATTTTTGGGTCGTCACATCCTTCCCCCTTTAAAAGAATTTCGTCCCGAAGTTATTAGTTAAGAAGAATGATCCTCAACCCGTTTATTATTTTCCCAAAACCAAACAGTTTTATCAATCTTGCCAAAACAAATCTCTTTGTTAAAGACCGTTATTACTTAAATTAACTTCCAAAAAAAATTCATAGTTCCCAAACAACAATGTTTGCTTCACAATTCAAATTTAAATTCAATTTCAAATTTCAAAATTTTCTTGAAACTTTTCGAACTCCCTAAATTTTCGAAAAATTTCGCAACGTCTCCTTTGCGCGGCCAGCTCGCTACGACTACAAAATAGCACCACAAACACCCAGATTCAAAAAGAAAACAAAAAGCCAAGCCGCTAAACAAGAAAATCATCAAATTTCATACTGAAATTCAAATACATACCTTTTTCGAGCGGTTAAATTATCTTCAAAATCAAATCCAATTCCCTTTGCATTTAAATCACATGTATATCCTACTAGCAGTAGTATCCAATTACAACATTCAAAACCATTTTGCATTTTTCTTTACAAAAGTTCGAATACTTACTTCTTATACCATTTTTACTTCACTATTAAAGTAATATATCCATTTTCATTCAATCTTACATTATCAATTTCAGTTGAATTCAATTCACAATTTCAATTCTATTTGGATTTGATTTACCTTCTGAACATTGAATTTTATCAATTATCTTTTATTCACAACTGATTAATCTCACTATTTTAAATCAGTTTCATTTACTAATTTATTACAAATTCTAATTCATTTTATTTCACACAATTCAAATTGGTTTTCAATATTCAGTTTTAATTCCATTTTTATTCTTTTGTTCATTCCCAAACACAATTCAATTTCAATTCACCATTTTGGTTTACAACCACTTATATTTAAACTGGACTTCAAATTCCATATGAATTTAATTTACCTTTTATTTATAAATATTGAATTCAATTCATTTCAAATCATATTTTCTTTGTCATTCCAATTCGTTTCACTTACTATTTTTTTATTCCAATACATCGTTCGTTTTGGTCTAACTTGACAAATTTTCCATTTACTTACATATTTGGAACGAACTTCAACACTTAGTTTTTCAATTTCATTTTGAATCCATATTATCATTTTATTTGACTCAAATTTTCAATCTCAGACTTTTTTGTTTTATTTCCACTTCTATTACCTTTAGTTCACTTCGAACCAATTTTACAACTTCCTTTTAACATAATTAGGTAGCAATTCCTCTCTTGGAAACTCGAAAATGAACACAGATGATGTCGCGATCATCATCGGAATTATTTTGCAACGACCGAAAAAAGTTTAGTGCTTTCATTTTTTTAAAAACATTTTCAAAAACCTTTGAAAATCATTTTCAAACCTAAAAGGGATTTAATTTCCAAACTTCCAAAATTTTCAAATTCTTTTCAAAACA
The DNA here is from genome assembly GCA_030765085.1 of Allium cepa. Classification (NCBI taxonomy): domain Eukaryota; kingdom Viridiplantae; phylum Streptophyta; class Magnoliopsida; order Asparagales; family Amaryllidaceae; genus Allium; species Allium cepa. The sequence goes on along the minus strand of CM060935.1, from coordinate 1,054,470,307 downwards.
TTTATCTGGAATTCCATAAATTACAAATCACATTTACAATTTATATTCTCAAATTCCATTTGTATGTAAATTTATCGCCTAACTTTGGAGTTACGATTTCAATTTCCTATTCAATAATCAACGATAATAATTTAATATTATCACTTCCTAACAACCAAGCAACCATAGCTATAATAATTTGCAGAAAATTTATTCCTTTTATATACGAAAATAGTTTGGGTAAAATTATTTCATTTACCCCATTTTAAAACAATATCCTGTTGAATTGTTCTGCACAAGTGTTTAAAGATCACTATCGATAGAGTTGTACAGACTATACCGACCAGAATCCATATACCACTCAACAAACCAATCATCACAATATAAAACAATTTTTATATTCACAATCAAATACGCGCTCATATCTATTATTACACTCAAACTCATTCTGGAGTACTACTGACTCTATCTCTAATTAGTAACCCAACCAGAGCCAAGGTTGTCGCTTAACCAAATGCTCTGATACCAAAATGTAACGATCCAATTTTTTCGACTTCCAAAAGTCGACATCAATACGGCCACTGTATCAAATGCCGCACAATCGAATGCTGGAAAAACATAACCGTTAGGGTTAAAGAATAAGAAAACAGAAACAACAACATAATCTCACATTTCGCAGTGGAACAAATATAATAGATAAATGAATATCTTTAAAACAAAACACTATACCAGTTTTACATACATCGCATAATCAAAGTATACAACAACACCATTCAATACTAGGCATTTACAACAACTAATCCATATTAAAACTGAACTTACAGCAATCCCAACGTAGCGGATAATACATAGTATAGTAATAATACGTCTTTCCGTCCAGCTTCCCTTCCGATCTCCATAACAACTTCTTGACTTCGCTCCAAAATAATGATAACCTGACTCTAGGCTGCCCGTGTGGAAAATTATGGGCACCCAGAGTTTAGAAAGGGAACAATTAACTCCAGGTCAGTCATGGGACTGGTGTGAGATCTTAAAAACAGTTATTTTTTAACAAAAGGAAAACAAAAGGGGAATGAAAGAAATTCGCAGTGCTTTTTGGAAAATGAAACTACATAAGGCCTCCCATCACACGCACAATGCAATCGCACACTTGGTGAAGATTTATCCTTATGATAGTCAAACATGCTTGATACGCAAAATCTTTTTGATATTATCATTAGTGCATAATGCAGAAAACCTTTCGAAAGTATAATATTAATCTTAGCCAGCATAGGTACCATTATATTATGCCTACTATAGCTACTATTTAAGAATGGCAGGTTATACAATTGCAATCGTAAAGGGCACGTATTGGTGATTGGATTTCCAACAAATGGTCAGGCTAAGGAACTTCCTGGGCCACATGGGTACGCCTCTAGAGGGACGCCCCGAGAACCTAACCGGATCTCTGCCAACACAAGGCCGGTTACCTCTGTAACTAGGTAACTACTGACACGAGTATGTCATCCCCCGGTCGTAAACAACCTTTATTCGAGGATCCTTAATACCAACAACCACAAAGTAATAAATTTGCACCAACCACGTAGGTTAAATATCTGGGGTCCATACCATGATACAACCTCTATCCAGAAGGAAATGACATACCCTCAGGGGGCGCTACTCCCAAATAACCTTGCTGCATCTTTCCTGTTTCGACCATTCCGAGTTGTGAGGTCCGGCGAAGCCACGTCCACAAAGCTACGCTTTTCACAAAGCCATGCTTCGATCAACAAATGATCAACAACACTTTGTATGCCACATTACCTAATTGGGAATGTATTACTAGTAATCATCAACTACATAACCTCTGAGCTCGTACGTCCTAGAGAAGGGTGTTAAGCTAAGAGAATAAATACTTCGCCACCAACAAAAATGTATTTCATAGAAACCAGCTTTACATCTAAAAGTGTAACATCTGATACACATCCAAACAAGTCCGTTCCGGGATCGAATGGAATCGAAGGCACTTTCAAAGAAGCCATTGCAATCCGGATATTCACTAATCACGTCCGGAATCCCTACCACAAAGGGTGATGAAATCTCTATATGAAGCAACTCGATGTAGAAACAATTGACGGGTAATCCTTTCGCTTTTGAAAATACCCGGTTTTCAACACCATCTTCAAATGCAATCCTATTTCATCATATCATTATTCGGAATGGGTTTTATGACATAAAGTCCTCTCTCGGTTAATCCGAATAATGAGCGCTTATTTTAAAAATAAGTGTTACATTCTGACTTCAACAAATCACAACAGTTTCTACTTTGATCTTTTAAACAAAAGATCCATCACAATCACAAAGGTTCGATGTGGTTTTCGAATATCCATTTAGAATCCGACCTCGGTCGCATCGAAATTCAAATGTCATTTAAGAGCCAATATTTTAGTCGGTTATTTAACTATAAATCAATATTCATAACAATCACTAAATTTAAATAATTCTTCACCCAATTATTTATTTTCAAAATATCTTCGCAATATATATTTTTAACACTTCATCACTTTGAAAACAAATTTCAAATCACTTTTCACCTTTCAATCTTTTGAAAACGAATTTCAAATTGCTTTTCACACTTCACTCCTATGAAAATAAATTTCAAATCACTTTCCTCACATGGAATAAACTTTCAAATATTTATTTAATTCCACTGAAAATTTGCCGAGTTCAAATACTTTAAAAATAATTTAAATCACTTATCTAAAATATATTTGGAAACATTTTAAAATAAAACTATTTTAACACTTACTTAATTATTAGTTATGAAAATATTATGCTAATATCATGTATAAACTTTAAGTCCATAACAAAAATTTAATAATAAAATTAGTAGATAGAGTATAAATATTAGATAACCAATTTCTAAATCAAACATCAATTAAATCTTTAAATAATCATTTCAATAATCAACTAAATAAATCTTTACTGTAAAGATTTAAAACAATTCCCACAAAATAATTTCTCTACCAATATTTTTTCAAAATAGTTTCTAAAACTTTTAATTTATACATTAAAAGTTACTTTGAAAATATACTCGGCTTTTAAGGGAAGAATTCACTTTCCATTACAAAATGGTCTATTTAAAATCAATTTAATAATTCCTTTTCGATTTATTTTAAATTTATACTTCCAATCCATAGATTTCTTTCCACACTTAAAAATAAACCATTATTTATTTTTAAAACAAATTCCCCTTTCCTTTATAAATTTTCAATATGAATTTAATTTTTCAAATACCCACTAATATACGCTTTTCAAATCGTTTTTCAAATATTCACTTTCAACACCAAATCAATTTTCAAATTGATTTCAATCACCAAATCAAATTCCAAATTGATTTCTAAATTTATTTCAATCAATAAATCAATTTTCATATCAATTTCCTAAAGGTTTATTTTTTTAAACACCAAATTAATTTTCAAATTGATTTCTAAAATCTTTTCAAACACCAAATTAAATTCTAAATTTAATTTTTAAAATTTATTTCCCTTTAAAAATAAACCCCTTTATCTCTTCCAAACTATTTATAATCAATATCTTAAATAAATTCTTCAACTTTTGAATAATATTACCCGAAATCCATTTATTAGACATTTTTTCCCATATTTTGGAATTTATGCAAAAAGTTTTCAAAAATAAAACTTTACCTATTTAGATTTCTTCTTTTTATATTCACCCAATTCTTAAAATTAATTTATTATAAATTTTCTACTTGAATTCCAAAAATCCAGTTTTATTTATTTCTAGCATCCTACGATACCAAAAATATATTCGGCTAAATTATAGCCTTCAACGGTTTCGATCACAAATAATCACACACAGATTATAAATGATCAACACACAACATACTAAACAAATTAAATATTTGAGGAATCTAGTTGGATCACTCCAACCTGTTAACCTGCATCCACAGACGTTAGAACAACAATTAAATACCCATTCCACTTTGAGGTGGAATATCACGTATATGGGATTTATATAATATCATCCGCTATTATGTGGCGCATAGGGTCTCATCCGCTATATAATGCGGGAAATCAATCACTCCAAATACATATATAATACCAATTCCATTTCGAGATGGAATATCGCGATATATGGGTTTAATATAAAATCATCCGCTATTATGCGGCGCATAGGGTCTAAACTAATATAACGGATAATAAATTAATCATCCAAGCACAAAATCAATCAAATTTAAATTTAACTATCACAATCCAACAATCAATCAATAACTGAAATTTTCAGTTATTAAAATTTGAGTGAGAAGATCTTACCTTTGCTTTTGCAAGCCATCCATTTCCAATCCAGTTTGTTTTCTTCATTGTATTAAACCTTACAATTATATAATTTTATTAATATTTGAAATAAATCGACCGATCAATCTCGTTTTGATAGTTTAATTAACTAATAGTTTTATTTAAAACTAATACTTTTAATTTAAAACAAATTATTTTTAATAAATTTATTTAACTAAAAATTTAAATTTAAAACTAAATTCCCTTTAATAAATTTTCTTTAGTAACCAAAAGAATTAAATAAGTTAATTAAACACCTTAATAAATTATTCTTAGCCCATTTTTCCAAAAATAAATAATATTTCTTATGATAAAAAAATGTTTTCTAGTAACTAAAATAGCCAAATTTATTTTATTATAAATTTCTAATAATTCACATAATAAACTCAACTTAAATTAAAGTTTTCACTAACATTAAATTAAATCGAAACTGTAAATCCCTATTTTTTTCTAGTAAATAACAAAAATAAATTTCACACCACTGTAAATGATATATATATATATATATATATATATATATATTTCTTTGATTTCTGTATATATACGTATACATATACCTATAAATAAATTTAAAAGAAATACCTCGCTAATTCAATTGACTAATCCATTGTTGCATGCTACCCCCACTCGACACGATGCCACTGCACCTTGTATATGAAAGCCAATATCACCGCCCTAGCTCGATCGAGCTTCTCGATCTCGAGTCGTCACCACGACAGCAATCGAAACCCTAGCCTCTTGAAACTGACCACCCTGCTCACCATCGAGCCTATCTACATCGCGACCCTGACTTCAACGTTTCTTCTCCACCAACGCACACACGCACACAACATGAAATCGGAGGGTGCGAACAACCCTACATCACACTCGCGCAATACTGACTTCGAACCACCTCGATCATGATTTTGTCGCGAACCCCTCTTTCCTAGAACTCGAGACGCTCTGCTGATAGCCACCCATCCTCCATGCTCAATCACGACCCCCTATGTTGCTCGAGGATGCTCGCAGGCGCCGCCACCTCGCGCGCGAGCCTGCCCTCGCGAACGCGTGTGATTTCCCATTTGTTTCGCCCATTTGTGAATTTGAATGATTCGGCCATTAAATCGAATTCGAGACGAAGCTTTTTTTTCAATTTTGAGCATCGGCTATTGTTTGATTTGAACGAAAAAATTCGTTCGATTTGAAAATAGGAGGAGGTGAATAGAAGAGGCATGATCTGCTTTAAATTTCGGCCATTGATTTTAAAGAAACAGGCGGCCATTTTTGATTTTTGATAATTAAAACGAGAACTTGGTTTTGTTTGTTTTTATCATTTATTTTGAATACGCGTGTAAATTTTTCTCTCTCTGGCTTTGATTTTTTTTTAAAACGAACACGTGGTTGTAGGAAAGAGAGTAAGGGTGCCCAGTGTTTGAATGTTGAAATGTGTAGTTTATCTTAGGAAAAAAAATATTATATAAAATACACACATATATAATTTAAATTCAAATTCTAAATTTAAATCGTTTAATTTCGCAATTCAAAATCTCGATCTCTAATCAAGGCATGCTCCCGGGAGTTTATAATGTTATACGCCTAATCTGAACGCAATGGAAAAGGTTTCGAGTCCAAATTTGATCGTATGGAGAAGATAGCTTTTCAAACCCAGTTATTAACTTAAATTTCAATTAAATTTTCAACGTGTTTGCAATCCGTACGATCACCCGATAGCTCCAAATGCTACGAAAATTGAAATCCGATAATAATACAATATTACGGATCCAATGGAACTGCTTTCGTCGAATTCCGAGACTATGGCTCGGAAGACTATTTTTTTTAATATTGTGATTTAAACGATATAAATTCAAAACTGAACAAAATGTTTTTCAAATTCAATTCTGAAGCTTCCATTATCTTTAGTATTATCAATATAAATTTTCTAAGCCATCAAATTATTTTTAACAAACTTAAAATTGGAGATTCAAATTTTTAACCGTCCTTAGTAAATTAAATTCAATAATTTAATTGCCAAATTCATTCTGATATTTGAAATTCAAGTCAAATCAACCTCAAAATATAAAAATTCATTCAAATATTTCAATTTCAAATGTTCAAAATTTTCGGGACGTCACAACTGCATTCGAAATAGGGGTATAATATTCAGAATGCTTGGCGACATGCCTCGATCGGGGTTTGGAATAAATAACTAGATATTTTAACATTTTAAATAATTTATTTTCATTGATTGGACTAGGCACCTCCATTCTTTCACCTCAGCCCATATACTTTAAATTAGCCACCCTACATTGAAAAATGCTATTCTACTCCTATGCTACCTTCTCTCGTGCTCCTCCTTTATAAACGCAAAAAGAAAACTGTAACGACCCAGAATTTCTGCCATTTGCAATTTGTATATTTAATTGATTTTAAATATCAACAAGTAAAAATTTGTAAGTCGAATAAATTTTATTTCGAATATCTAGATTTAATTGGATAACTAAGTCGATAATTTAATATTTGAAATTACAGAAAAAATTGGAAATCGGGTTTAATGTGATTAAAATTGATTTTTAAAGTTGTATTTCATCATATTGGAGTTAGAATGATGTTATAGAACTTTTAAAATTGAATTAGAAGTTAATTTGTAGAAATTGAATATTTTAATATTTAATTGACGAGTAAAATAGCCATTTTTCGAACAGTCTCAGATTTCGACGAAACCAGTTTTATCAGATCTGTAATGTTAAATTATTGTACGATTTCAGATTTCGTGTCAATCGGATTTATGGTTTGTCCGGGGCAAGCTAAAATGCATAGAAATCGATTCGAGTGAATTTTAAATCTAAATAGTTGATTCAAAAACTTATCTTCCAAATTTGGTCAAATTGGCTCCCGATATATATTCCATTGCGTTCAGAATAGGGGTAAAACATTACAAATGCCAGGCGGCACGCTTCGTTTGGAGTTCGGAAAAATTTCGGGTGAATAGTGTCGCGTAATATTCTATATAACGCCTCACTATTTTCACTTTTGCAAAGAAACTAGGGTTCCAAGCCCTAGCTGCCCGTTTATATTTAATGGCTAGAATTTCGCAATCTTTTCCTCTTAATCTCTTTCAATCCACTCGATATTATTGAAAACTTTCTGAAGCAAAATTGTAGAGTATCATGAGAGCTACAAATCCATACGGTGATGATCGTGAACGACGCAACGATCGAGGAGATATCTACTCGCGTTTAGGCCGGCTTTGGGTTTGATTTTCATGATGCACGTGCGACCGAGCTTGATGCTATTTGAGACGATGGTGGTGCTCGTCGTGGCACATCATTTGGTGGGTGGTGATCGTCGTCGAAGAGATCGATGGGGGCGCGTTGATTTAGGGTTAGTGGTGGCCATAGTGGGTTCCTGCGCGCGTGAATCAACTGATGAGGGGAGAAGGAAAAGGAGACGGTCGTGATTTCCTTTAGTAAAATGTGCGGCCTGGATCTAAAGAGGGTATAAAATAAATAAGAAATTTGTAAATTATTTATATCATAATTCATGTAAACTTTAAAACACTATAACTTGTTCATACGAGGTCGAAAACTGACTAAACGAATTGCGTCGGATTCGTATAGATGAATATACGCGATGGAGCTGGATTGGAATCGTTTGGAGCTAGTGAAAATTTGGATAAAATTAAACACGCATTTAATTTTATTCGAAATAAAGCACTGCAACTGTATTTGAAACAAGGTGAGAACTTCTCACTCAATCGAAATTGTTTCGATTTAAATTTTAAATAGTTAGATTTAAAATTGCTTGATTGTATGATTGAATGATAAATTATTATCTATTGTTTTGAAATAGACCCAATACGCCGTATATTAAGCGGATGTTATTTATTAAACACATATACCGCGATATTCCATCTTGAAGTGGAATTGGTATTATATATGTACTTGGAGTTGATTTTATCGCATTATATAGCGGATGAGACTCTATTGCACCGTATAATAGCGGATAATATTTTATATAAACCCATGTACCGCGATATTCCGTATTGAAACGGGATTGGTATTGTGCTAACATTTGTGGATGCAGGGAAACGGGTTGGAGGGATCCAACTGGATTCCTCAACAGTATTGATTTATTTACAGATATTTGCGATATATTCTGTTATCATATTGATATATGATGTTTGGATGTCGTGGTTGATTTATTGGTGTTATTGCAGCATTGGGCCTAGTTTTGGAGTTTTAAAAATGTTAAAATAACGATTTTGAGTTTAAAAGGATTTTCAAGTGATTTTTGAAAGTATACATTTAGTTAAATTTTGGAATTGATTCATTTTAAAAAAAATAAACGTTATAATTTTTATGTTATAAAAATGATGATTATTGTGAAATATAACCGAAAGGTGATTTCTGAAATAAGTAGTTGATTTTTTTTGTAAAATGGTTTAAATTGGGAGTTTGAATTATTATAAACGGTTTATATAAAGAATTAGAAAATTGATAATTATAAATTAAAAATATTGGAATTTTAAAACGAGTTTTTATAAGTGTTAAAATGAAGTATAAATGGATTTTATAAGTGAATGAAATTTATAGATTTATAAATTGTGAAGTTATAAAATGAATAAATTTTGTAAAATAAAATATTTGTAAATAATTAACTTATAAATTGAATTTTGGCATTTAAATGAGATTTAAATAGAATTTGTAAATTACGGGATTTTATAAGTTGAATTTTTTATAAAATTATATAGATGTGAATTTATAAACGTTGTTTTATAAATCTGAAATCGACTTATTTGGATAAGTCAATTATTTTAGATTATCAAAGAAGATTATCTACGATTTTGGACAGTGGATAATCCTTTAAATAAAATGTGTAGAAATGTTGAATTTGGTTAACGAAGTATATTAACGATTTGACAGTGAATAATATATTAAAGAAATGTTTTGGGAAGTGATATTTTAAATAGAATTAAAACGATTTAAGGATGTTTTAAAATGTATTAAAGTATCGAAACCATAGATTTCAACATTCATTGTTGAAATAGACGTTTTCGAGAAATAAAAGGAAATGGTGGACTATAACACTGTTGTTATAGTGAATGATTTTTGAAAGGAAATGTTTTATATAGCATTGGGATTTATATATCTATTTTAATTACGAATCCCTATGCTAGTGATTTTGGGCTGTCGTAACGATGTTTTACGCAACATTCGTTTTGACTCAAATAAATGTGTTTAAGAGAATGTTTTCCTTAAAGAATAAAATATATACTTAATTGTGATTTAAGTATATTGAATATTTTCGAAGTATTGAAAATAAATAGATTTGTGAATTACTTATTGTTAAATAAGTAAGGAAATGTTTTCCGATATGAAGTGAAATGTTTTGAGATTTTATCTTTTTAAAGATAAATTGAAGTGAATATCTGGCAAGTTATTTAATTTATGGAAGATTAATAAAAAGGGCCTAGTGATTGTTATGGTGCTAGATATTTGTTTGTTGGCCTTGATAATTAAATAACCGACTATTAATATTTACCTTTAAATGGGTATTTGTTGTGAACTGCTTGAATAGAATGCTACACTTATTTTAAAATAAGCCCTCGTTATTCGTTTTAGCCGGGAGAGAACCTTTGGGTCATAAATCCAATTCCGAATAGTGATATGTCGTAATGGATAGCATTTTAAGACTGGTGTTAAAGACCGGATATTTTCGAAAACAGATTGATTACCGTTGAATGACTCTGCATCGGCTGATCTCCGATATAGAGATTTTATCACCCTTTGTGATGGGAAGTCCAGTCGTGAATAGTGAATATCCGAATTGCAAGGGCTTCTTTTGGAAGTGCCTTCGGTTCCGTTCGATCCCGGAACGGACATGTATGGTTGTGTGTCTGACGTTACAATTTGAGATGTAAAGCTGGTTTCTATCAAATATATTTCTGTTGGCGGCGGAGAATTTATTCTCTTAGCTTAACACCCTTCTTTGAGACGTACGAACTCAGAGGTTATGTAGTTGATGGTTAATAATGATATATTCCCAATTTGTTAACGTGGCATGCTGAGTGTTGTTGATCATTTGTTGATCAAAGTACAACTTTCGTATAAAGCGTAGCTTTGTGGACGAGACTTCGTTAGACCTCACACCCCGGAAATGGTCAAAACAGGAAAGATGCAGCAAGGTTATTAGGGGATAGTGCCCCCTTAGTGTATGTCATTCCTTCTGGATAGAGGTGGTATTATGGTATGGAGCCCTGATACTTAACCTATGTTGTTGCTGCAAACTTATTATTTTGTGGTTGTTGGTGAATCCTGGGATTTAGGTTGGTTACGACCGGGGGATCGCATATTCGTGTCAGTTGTTACCCAGCTAGGTGTAATCCGGCCTTGTGTTGGCAGAGATCTGGTTAGGTTCTCGGGGCATTTTTCTAAAGGCATTTCCATGTGGCAATGGGAAGTTCCTTGGCTTGACCATTTGTTGGAAATCCAAACTCCAATACGCACCTTGTACGGTTTTAGTTGTATAACCTGCCATTTACTTATGGTGGCGCCCCACTGTTTAGATGGTAGCTATAGTAGGCATAGTTCAAAATGTCTATGTTGGCTAAGACTGATATCATTATTTTCGAAATGTTTTTCTACACTTTGCACTTATAGTAATAATATCAAAGAAGCGTATCAAGTATGTTTGACATCATAAGGAGAAATCTCCTCCGATTTTGCGTTTGCATTGTGTGTGTGTGCGGGAGGCCTTATGGTAGTCTCATTTTCTAAAAAGCATTGCGAATCTAATTTAAAATAATTCTTTGTTTATTTTTAAAGATAAACTGTTTTAAGTTCTCACACCAGTCCCATGACTGACCTGGAGTTTATTATTCTCTTCCTAAACTCTGGGTGCCCATCATTTTCCGCACGGGCAGTTTAGAGTTAGGTTATCAGGTCATTCTGGAATTCAGGAGATGCTGTGGAGATCAGGAGCAAGCTGGATGGCTTGGCGTATCAACTAGTATATAGTATTTCTTTTCCGCTGTTTGTTGTTGTAAACTAATGTAATGTAATAACTGATATAGTTCTTTGTTTTAAAGATATTCATTTATCTATTATATGTTGTTCCGCTACGATTGTGAGATTCTGATATTTTTTCTATTGCTTTTTCTTTCTTCTTCTATCTTCTACCTCTTCTTTAACCCTAACGGTATGGTTTTCCGGCCTTCGATTGTTCAGCAGTTGATACAGTGGACATGTTAATGTCGACATTCGTGAGTCGAAAAGTGTAGTCGTTACATTTGGTATCAGAGCTTTTGGTTAAACGACAACCTTGGCTCTGTTGGGAATTACTTATTAGAGATAGAGTCAGTAGTACTCTAGAATGAGTTTGAGTGTATTAATAGATATGAGCGCGTGTTTGTTAGTGAATATAAAAAATGTTTTATATTGTGTTTGCTTATCCATTGCGCTGTTTGTGAATTCTGGTCGGTATGTGGGACGCCATATTTTCGATAAGAGTTTCTAAACACTTAAACAAGATAAACCGACATAGCATCATTTTAAATAGGGTAAATGAAATAATATTACCTCGATTATATTTTACATATAAAGTAAATAATTTTTTAGAAATTATTAAAGTGTATATAAATTGATTGTTTGGTTGTTGGAAATGTAAGAATATATGTAAGTTAAATAAAACATTTTGGAAAAGATTAATTGTATAAGCAAATGAATTATTAAGTATGGAATTATAATTAATGTGATTTAAAATTATGAAATAATCTTATATATAAGAAGTGAAACTATATGAATATATTTATAAATGTGAGTTATAAGTAAAAGGAAAATTTTGAAAGAATATTAAGCACTGAATTCACTACTGTTATTGGGAAATAATAAGGGTGATGATTGCAGCAGCATCAGTATCATTTTCAAGTTTCTGTGTGATGGATTTGCTACCTAGTAAAAGTTAAATAGAATTTACTTTAGAATTGGAATCTGAATTGGATTTATAAGTAGAAATTTAAGTTAAGTTAAACAAATAATGTTTGAAATGGAATATAACTTAAGTAATGTTGAATGAAGTTGATTTTGGTATCGAAGTAAATTAATAAAGTGAAGTGATGAATATGAACTTGAGTTATATAAATGAAATTCAACTTTTATGGTAAATTAATTAGCAATTGAATTAATGAACAAATTGAATGTAAACCAATCGAATGTAAATAAATTGATATGAAATAATTGAATGGAAGTCAATTTAGTATCAACCAATTGAAATTAAAAGCGTTAAACCAAATTGAATGTGAATTTAATAATTTGGTTATGATTTGGTTGTTATATGATTGTTAGTTGATTGTATATAATTCATTAAGTGTTAATGAAGTTGAATTGGTAAAATTGGAAGCTATGTTATATGATTTGAATGTGGAAGTGAACCAACTTGAATATGAATTAGTGAATGTAAACTAATTGAATATGAATAAATGAATATTAGTAAAAACATCCAAGGTTAATGAATCAAATGTGATTAAATAAAAAAACCAATTCATTGAATATTAATGAGAAGTGAATGTATATTGATTTGATGATTGGAATTGTTGTTGGATGATAGTTGTTTAATGGTTGGATTTGTTGCCTTTTATTGCATTTGCTATATTGGCATATATTATTGTTGCTTCTGGTATATGTTGAATATCGATATTATTTTGTATATACATGTTTCTCATTGTTGTTGAGTGTTTGGTAGGTGCAGATTGCGCTTGCTTCTCATTTGGAGCTCGCTTTCACGCTATATTAGCCGTATATGCTCGCTAATAATATATAAGGTACATATCTCGGATTACATATCGTACTTTTACACTTTTTTCCCTGCGGGATGCCTCGTTACTTTGATGAGATGTATAATTGTGATATATATATTGCGATTTTTTTTCGGATCGAGCTGCGCAAAGGAGACGCTGGCGAAATTTTTTGCAAATTTAAAGCGTTAGAATATTTTTGAGAAAATTGGAAAATTTTGAAAACTATAACTTTGATTTTGGAGTGAAAAGTTAAACGATATAGTTGGTTTTGAAAAGATAACCAAGTATGATTTGAAAACTTAGTAAAGTTATTGTAAGAAGTTTAACTATTGGATATTGGAAAAGTTAAACACTTAAGTGGATTTGAAATCTAATTTGAATGGATGTTTGAAAAGTTAATGGATTCTGTAACTTTTTCTTACTTGGTAATTTCGAGGACGAAATTCTTTTAAGGGGGAAAGTTTGTAACGACCCAGAATTTCTATCATTTGAAATTTGTATATTTAATTGATTTTAAATATTAACAAGTAAAAATTTGTAAGTCGAATAAATTTTATTTCGAATATCAAGATTTAATTGGATAATTAAGTCGATAATATAATATTTGAAATTACAGAAATAATTGGAAATTGGGTTTAATGTGATTAAAATTGATTTGTAAAGTTGTACTTAATCATATTGGAGTTAGAATGATGTTATAGAACTTTTAAAATTGAATTAAAAGTTAATTTGTAGAAATTGAATATTTTAATATTTAATTGACGAGTAAAAATAGCCATTTTTCAAACAGTCTCGGATTTCGACGAAAATAGTTTCATCAGATCCGTAATGTTAAATTATTGTAAGATTTCAAATTTCGTGTCAATCGGATTTACGGTTTGTTCGGGGCAAGCTAAAACGATTAGAAATCGATTCGAGTGAATTTTGAATTTAAATAGTTGTTTCAAAAACTTATCTTTCAAATTTGATCGAATTGGCTCCCGATATATATTCCATTGCGTTCGAAATAGGGGTAAAATATTATAAACGCCAGGCGGCACGCTTCGTTTGGAGTTCGGAAAAATTTCAGGCGAATAGTGTCGCTTAATTTTCTATATAAGGCCTCACTATTTTCACTTTTGCAAAGAAACTAGGGTTCCAAGCCCTAGCCGCCAGTTTGTATTTAATGGCCAGAATTTCGCAATCTTTTCCTCTTAATCTCTTCCAATCCACTCGATATTATTGAAAACTTTCTGAAGCAAAATTGTAGAGCATCATGAGAGCTACAAATCCATACGGTGATGATCGTGAACGACGCAACGATCGAGGAGATATCTACTCGCGTATAGGCCGGCTTTGTGTTTGATTTTTGTGATGCACGTGTGACCAAGCTTGATGCTATTTGAGCCGATGGTGGTGCTCGTCGTGGCGCATCATTCGGTGGGTGGTGATCGTCGTCGAAGAGATCGATGGGGGCGCGTTGATTTAGGGTTATTGGCGGCCATAGTGGGTTCCTGCGTGCGTGAATCAAGTGATGAGGGGAGAAGGAAAAGGAGACGGCCGTGATTTCCTTCAGTAAAACGTGCGACCTGGATCTAAAGAGGGTATAAAATAAATAAGAAATTTGTAAATTATTTATATTATAATTCGTGTAAACTTTAAAACACTATAACTTATTCATACGAGGTCGAAAACTGACGAAACGAATTGCGTCGGGTTCGTATTGACGAATACTAAAGCGATGGAGCTGGATTGTAGTCATTTGGAGCTAGTGAAAATTTGGGTAAAATTAAACGCGCGTTTAATTTTATTCGAAATAAAGCACTACAACTGTATTTGAAACAAGGTGAGAACTTCTCACTCAATCGAAATTATTTCAATTTAAATTTTAAATAGTTAGATTTAAAATTGCTTGATTGTATGATTGAATGATAAATTATTATCTATTGTTTTGAAATAGACCCTATAAGTCGAATATTAAGCGGATGTTATTTATTAAACACATATACCGCGATATTCCATCTTGAAGTGGAATTGGTATTATATATGTACTTGGAGTTTATTTTCCCGCATTATATAGCGAATGAGACCCTATTGCGCCGCATAATAGCGGATAATATTTTATATAAACCCATGTACCACGATATTCCGTATTGAAACGGGATTGGTATTGTGCTAACATCTGTGGATGTAGGGAAACAGGTTGGAGGGATCCAACTAGATTCCTCAACGGTATTGATTTATTTACAGATATTTGCGATATGTTCTGCTATCATATTGATATATGATGTTTGGATGCCGTGGTTGATTTATTGGTGCTGTAGCAGCATTGGGCCTATTTTTGGAGTTTTAAAAATGTTAAAATAATGATTTTGAATTCAAAAGGATTTTCAAGTGATTTTGAAATCGAATTTCTTAAAAATATTGTATCGTCTTCATGCGATGTCAAAATTGAACGAAACAAGTTGGGTTGCACTCGTATCTGTGAATACTACGCATAGGAATTGGACCGATAACAATTGAAGCTAGCAGGAATTTTGATCAAAATTAAATGCCTGTTTAATTTTAATTTAAACAGAACACTTCAGCGACGACTGTAATCAATGTGAGCAAATCACACTTATTTGGATAACTAGCTTTATTTTAAAGTGTAATGAATTATTTATTGGCTGATTGGTTGAATTCATATATTATTATCATTTGAATGTTATATTATATATATAGTAGTATATATATTAGTAGTTGGATATATTCCCGGCGATTGGAGCGGATAAGACCCTACGCGCCCCGCATAATAGTGGATGACCCTATATTACCGCGATATCCCACCTCAAAGCGGGATTAGTATTTATGTTATCTAACATCTGTGAATCCGGGGAAACAGTTTGGAGGGATCCAATTGGATTCATCAAAATTGTTGATTTTAATTTCATATACAGCAATTTATGACGTGTTTGAATAATCTGTGATAGATTATGATATGATTTATTAGATGTTATAGTAGCTTTGGCCCTAATTTTAACATTTTAAACTGCAAATATTATTTTTGAATTTGAAAGGAAATTGAAAAAAAAACAATTTGGAAGTGAAATATTTATATTGAATTTTGGATTAATTAAAAGAAAATTGATTTGGATAAAATAAATGGTTTGACTTTGTACTTAACTATGTCGTGATATTTCAAATAGAGATTTTGAAATAATGTATATAAAGGATTTTTAAATAATAAATCTTAAGTGATTTTTTTAAATGTAAAAAGGGTTTTAAAAATCGAGATTTAAATAAATTGGGAGGATAAAAGGGAATTTGAAATAAATATAAAATTAGTTATACTGAATTTTAAGTATGATTTTTAAACTACGAATGGAAGTAGGAATCGAGCTTTGATTGGTTTTGGAATATAGTTGGGTTATTTAAGAATTAAATTTATAAATAGAATTTTAATTAGAAATTGATTTATAAGTGGATTTAAGTGATATGGACCTATTATAAACTGAGAATAAGGTCATGAAATTTATAGAAAATGTTTATAAATAAAGTGAAATGATTATCATTTGACAAATTGGAGACATAAATTCACTGTGAGAATTTATAACGAGATAAGGTAATCGATTTAAAAAGAAATTTGGAATGTGGTCAATGTGTTATGAATCGAGAGAGGTTTATAAATTGAAATTAGTTATATTGAAATTGTAAAATATTTTTTTATCGAGAGGTTAAGTTTGTTTTAAAAAGAGGATTTAAAATTATTAAACTATGTTGTTTTAAAACTATTAATTGGATTGAAATATTTCAGAATAGTTATTTAAATATTTAAAATTTATTGAAATGAATTCTAAGTTTTATAAACAAATTCTGTAAATCGATTAACAATTTTATAAATTAATTGGAATTACTTATTGATGTTTGTTTTAAAAAGTGCTTTGATATTTTAAATAATTATTTAACCATATTTTTGATATTATTATTATATAAATATATATAGAATTTAAAAGTAAGCAGTTGGAATTTATTTATAAGTACTCTCGAGATTGTGAACTAGATTGTACAGAACGGATGTGGTTGTATAAGTGAAATATTATAATAGGAATTCTAGGAGTATAAGGAAATTTTCCAAAATAGGTAGACTCGGGAACTTCGAAAATGAATCCGAATTCATTAAAGGATTTATAAATCGTTAGTTGGATTATAAATGAGCATAATCGATAACTTTTTGGAAATTTTAAAAGGGAATTAATAAAATTCCGAAGATTTATGAAATAAGACAGAATATTCATGTATTGGAATTAAATGGTTTTGGAAATATTGTAACTACGAAATGATTTATATAGTAATATTTCCTAAGTAACGAATTATAAGTTGGATTTGGAGATATTCCTAAGTGTTGATATGGGTTAAAAATCTTGTTATGGATTTAAGAATTAGAAATCGTTTTCAAATACTGAAATACTGGACGGGATTTAATAAATATATATGTATGTACGTACGTATGTAGTATGTATGTATGTATGTATAAATTTGTAAAGATATTTTTAAATAGATATTGAAAGATTTATAATCCAGGCTTAGTGACTTCTTATGTGTGTAATTTGATAATTAAATAACCGACTATCAAATCTGGCCAAATTCGGTGATTGTTTCGAAGAAACAGGAATCGAGTTTAATTATCCGAAAACCACTTCGATCCGATCTGAGCGTCATGAATTGTGATATAGTGAAGATGGTGATTTTGAAGATTCGGTTTGTTCAGACCCAGAACAATTTGTATGGATGAATGACAACTTTGCATTGCTTCCTTGGAAGGCAATGTTAGCATTCCAATTATGAATGCTATTCTAAAGGTAAAATTTAGCCTCAAGTCTCATTAACTGGGAATGACTAAAGGAGGAGAGATGCAGCATGGCTAAGTGGTCGCACCCAAGTAGGGTATGATATCACTTTCTAGATACCCTCGGACATATTATATTACAATTTTGGATATGGTTGTGAATGGAAAAGAGAGCGCTCGATTAGGGTGGAAACACCCCGGGTGATAACATATTCGGTACTATCCAGGTCAGGGGTAGGTCGGTCCTGTGTTGGTAGGGGATCCAAGCGAGCTTCTCGGTACATTTTTCTAAAGGTGTACTGTGGTAGGCGGTACCAGTCATTGTATGGAATTCAATATCTACTACGAGCCTGTACGATTTTAGTGGTATACCAACTATGTTTTTGCCTACCACTGTAACTCCCACTATGATACCGAAGCCATCACCAATACTAAAAGAAGGAACTTCATCGATATCAAATTTTGAGCTAATATTTTTGTGTACTTTATAATCTTCAATCACAGAGCAACCCTACGCTCTATATTCCCTACTGCAACCCCTGCTACTGTATCTTCCACTGAGAAACCCATGCCATCATCAATCTGAATAGTAGGAACATCACTAATATCTGAAGTCGAACTTATATTACTATGCTCATTGTAAATATCATTCACAAAGCAACCATTATTCATCGCATTCTTCACTACAACCCCTACTGTATCCCCCACTGCATCCAAGAAGATGTACTTATTTATTTGACCATCATACATATAAAGAATTTCAGATTTCATCTCATTCTTGCCCACCATTTCAGCCATTACCCTATCGAAAGAATTAACAAAGCCTTTAACAACTAAAACATTATCATACATCCTGAGCAACATATTTCCATCATTCAAAGAATTATTCTTGAGTTATTGGCTTCAAGAAAGAAGCTAAACTTATTATCTGTTACAAACTTTACACTGTTGAAACCCATGTCAGTAGTAGTGTTTTCATGCACACACAGAGGCCAGTTTACTCTGTTATCATAAATATGCTCAAAATCCTCCACTGTTAAAATGTTAGCTGCTCCCTTTAAATCAGCCTCTACCCCATTATTTAGATCAAGAGTATTAATTCTTTTGAGCCCTATGTAATCGTCATCCATAAGAGCATAGCCGTGCAAGTTAGTTCCATCATTCACTGTAATTATACTTGAGTTTTTAACTTCAAGAAATGGATTATATCCTTTACCTTTTACAACCTCTGCTCTGCTAATATCCTTGTTAGTAATAGTGACTTCATGCCTACAAGAAAAACAGTTGACTTCATCCATCATATCCTCTAAAATTCTAAATTTATTATGTAACAACAAACCATCATCATGACTATCAGAAACGCTATTAGTAATGATTTATCCATAGTACCATATTGAGCCTTCAACTGCCTCTTTTCTGAATGTTTCATAAAATTAGCATCACTTCTTTTCTTTACATATACTACACTTAAATTTCATTGCCAAAACTTCTCTTATTTGATTGTTTCATCTGACAGTCCACTTCATTCACTAAAGCATTATCATGTTCTGTTATATCTATTGAGTCAACATGAATTCCTTTATCTATCAATCCATCAGTTTTATTCTTAAATGTAAAACCTTGTTCTAAACCCACTAGTCTCTAAATCACAATGATTAAGGCAGAACGTATCCAAAGCTTCAATAGGTAAAGCTAGATGACTAAACCATTTGTTATGCATGTCATGAAGCTCAAATCTATTTCCTAAACAAGAAGTCTCCAAAGAAATTACATGTAATGCTCCATTAAACCACAGATTGCTAACTTTGGAAATAATAAAAAACTTACCGAAGAGAATTTCCACCATAGGAAATGAGAAATCAAATTTTAAATTTAACTCCTCTAATCTCAATACAAAACCAATCCCTCCAAGAAAATACCTTAAACAAGATAAGTTCCATAAAGAACAAGGCAAACCTGTTAGTTTAACCCATATACTTCTATCATAAATGCACAGTTTGATTCCATCAATGGCAGTCCATTCATGAATCCCTATGATAACTTTATCCTTGCACATAAATTTCAATTTTAAAGCGGCATTGAAGACTTGTTTAGATGGAAACTTAACTAAAAATTCATCATTATACTTCTTAATTTCCCATTTAAAAAAGCCAAAATTGTCCACTAACATTCTAGCGATATCATAAACTCTTATGGAACTCTGTAATAAACTCAAAATCGAAAAACAAGATAAATTTAAAAAAACCAGTACAAAAATCGTTGATATTCTTGCAATTCTTCTTAACAACGGAAATAGAATTCATCTTATGCAAAGGAGAGAAAATACCAGATTTCTTGAAAGGTAGTTTGGTTGTTTTAGAGACAAACCGATTGTATTGAATCCTCTTGTGACCGAAGAAACCACAGTTAAAACATATTAATGGCTCTCTACAAACATATGATAAATGTGTTGAATCCCCGCATCTGTAACAGAACCCTAAACATCACAATATACAGATATATGGGTATAGATGCAGGTACAACACAGTTCTTCAACCCGAACCTCTTTTCTTTTATTTTGTATCAGTTTGGGCGAAGTCTGTTTAGCCCATCAATTTGTATTTAAATACATTCTGCTGCACTACCTTTTGTATAATCAGTTTCATCATTTCAATAAAGTCGTTTCTTTCTATTTGCAAATAACTCAATTATATCAAAACATAACAGCAATTTGAATTTCAACTTGATATCAGAGCCATCATCGCCTAACGGCAAATCATCTGGGATATTGAATCTTAATTATCATCAGATATTGTATCGTCATCTGATAATCAGAATACCCATCAGAAATTCTTTCTTCATCTGAGTATATATCAGTGTCATACCTGAAGATCATTGATCTTGGTTGCAACTGATCAAAAAAAGGCAAATCAGAAAGAAGTGAATCAGAAAACTCATCATAAGGTCAAGAAAACCATCAAGAAAATCATCAGGAAATCGTAAGGAAGCTGTTACCTCGCCAAGAACTCATCAGTCAATCATCACTTGGGTTCTGGCTGTAACTAACCTCTATCCTTCACTGTCTTGATTTCTTCAGACTCTGTAAGTTTTTTCCAATTCATTTGTTGATCATATATCAGTCAAGATATCATGGCAGGAAATAATGACAGCTCTGCCACATCAAGCACTTCCTCCAACTCTCATCAGAATACCACTGAAAGTTTCATAAGGACTGTGATAAGTCCACAGAATCAGCTAGTCACTGCACATCTTGAAGAAGATAACTATCTTCTATGGAAAGTTCAAGTAGAGATGACCATTAGAGGCTACGGTCTTGAAGAGTTTCATTTTGGCACCTGTTAGCACCAAAATTGGTCACTAACACCCTTAGAGAGTTTGTGTCGAGAGATTAATGAAGAAAATAAATTAAAACAGAGAAGATAATGTAAATTAAAATGCGGGAGACGAGAACACATAATTTATTGTGGTTCGACGTTGTAGCCTACGTCCACTTTGAAGTCGATCTTTATTTCTTTCCTTGATACTTGATTACAGATACAATCCGTTTCTAAGTATTCGAATACAATTGCAAAGTAAAAGAAATAAGTCTCCAGTGAGTCTTTAAAATGGCAGAGTCTCCTCAGTGTTCTCTAAAATCTCATCCCTTTTTTCTGTGCCTCTGCCCCTCTATTTATAGACGAATGTGGATTGGACTTCCCTGGTGGGCCAAATGGCTAGATAGCTTGGTCCAAATAGGACGCGCCCTGTATGCCGAGTAGAACAGGCCGAACGGTCGGCATGCCGAGTGAAGAAGGGTCTGCCGTGTGAGGAGCATGCCGAGCTAAGGTTATGCCGAGTAGAGGGAATGTCGAATGATCCGAGTGAAGGGAAGTGAAGAGCATGCCGAGTGAAGTGCTGGGTGAAGTGCTAAACGGTCTTATGCCGAGTGCAATCTTGGACTGCCGAACGTTTCTCAATGCCGAGTACAAACTTGGTCTGCCGAACGTCTCTTAATGCCGAGTGCAAACTTGGTCTGCCGAACGTCTCTTAATGCCGAGTACAACTCTGCATGTCGAGTGTCCACTTATGCCGAGTACAACCCTGCACCGCCGAGTGTCTCTTAATGCCGAGTACAACCCTGCACCGCCGAGTGTCCACTTATGCCGAGTACAACTCTGCACCGCCGAGTGTCCACTTATGTCGAGTACAACTATGCATGCCGAGTGTCCACTTATGCCGAGCGCGTAATTGCCTGGTCGATACTCCAGGTAACATTTTGCCCCCCAAAGTACACCATGTGTTCGAATAGGGTGTGCTTTGAACTACTGGATCAGGGCATTGTCACCGGGTGCTAAGGATGCCGAACGATACGAGTGCCAAGTGAAACCGTTTCGTCCGGTAGAGCCGGTCAAAGTCTCTTCGACTTCTCCTCCTTCTTTATAAAAACCACCTCCTTCTTCTTCCTTTTTTTTTTACTTTTACTCCTGCAATTCCGAATTCTCGAACCACTCTTGCAATCATAATCCAAGGACTTCTCAAACCTTTCTAAAGCTCGATCCACGAACTAGGTACAATCACTTTACCTAACTCCTTTTCCTGGTGAGTTTCCACCAATTCGCATAGGGCAGAATCGTTTTCGAACGGGGCTGTGTAGATGGAGGACCCGAATTCCGATTGGGGTATCTCCAAGGCTGAGCGACGCGAGGTAGGGATAGATGGTTAGGGACATGAATGCTTCGTAGGGTTTGTTTAGTTGTTTGAGTGGGATGCCGTGGTTCGGCACGGCGCCTAGGTTTCATATGGGGTTATGGGAGAGAGTTAGGTAGAGGAGAGGAAAGTATGGAGGTCATGCCGAGCATTAGGACTCGGCATAATCATGATTCGGCACTGCACATTGTTGGCCGGACGATGAGTTAGAAGGCTAGGGAGGAAGTGTGAGTGGGTAGGCCGAATGTTGTTTCGGCCGAATAGCATTTTGGCCGAACGTTCTTTGCCGAACAGCAATGTAGCCGAACAGACATTAGTGCCGAGCATACCTTCGGGCCGAACAAATATAAAAGCCGAACATACCGACATGCTGAACAAACACAAATTCCGAACGTAGTGACATGCCGAACAGACTTAGGCCGGACAAACAGTGGCCTTGCCAGATTTCATAACTGAACATGCCGAACAAACTTAGACCGGACAAACGTATCCACATGCCGAACAACATAACTGCCGAACATACTTATATGCCGAACAAACAGTAAATGCCGACCATACTTATACGCCGAACATAGTTAGCATGCCGAGCGTAATTAGGTGCCGAATATATACTAATGCCGACCATACCAGAATGCCGAACACTCTCAATTTGTCGAACATACATAACATGCCGAACATAATCAATCATTGCCCAACCTCACAACTGAACTTTACTTGGCACAAACAGTCAATTACTTCCAGTGTCTTGTTGTAGTCGTTATTCGGAAGGCTTTCGGAGACGGTCAGCGATGACGGTTTTTGGAAGCGATGTTTTTAGGCTTGACGTTATATTAAATGCTTATGCACGATTGATTGCACTAGTTCACACACCACACGGGGGGTTATCTGCGTTGTTAATTCTAACGTCGATTATTTTTCGAGTATAGTTCACACAGGTGCTTGGTTGGGTCTGCTATTTATTCAAGATGTCCAAAAGATCCAGTTCTGCTACACTTTCTGACAAACCTGGGCCGTCTTCTAAGCGACCGGCCCCCGAAACATCTGACCCGTCAGTTTCTCCCGCTCATGACTGGGCTCCCGATACTTTGGAATCAGCTATTTTACCTGATGACCCAGTTGACTCACAAGCTTCAAGAGTCACCGAAGCCGCTCTTGAGCGGATATGTTCTACTCATGGCATTCTGTTTGCTGACGTGCTTGTTCCGTCGGGGCATGATCGCCCACATCTGCCCCCAGTGGGATATACGGCGTGTAGCAAGTTCATGTGCTGGGTTGGTAGCGTGCCGCCATTCAATCTATTCCTTCGCGACGTGCTGCGGTATCTAGATATTTCCCCGTCTCAGCTTCATCCAAATGGTCACGCTTTCATTTACGGCACGTACATGCTTTTCATGGCCGTCTTGTCTAGGCCTCCAACCCATGGCGATATAAGGTACATATACATGACCAAGAAACGGGGAGACAGCCCCTCTTACATGTTCCTTGAGCCACATCGGAAGTGCCAACTTTTCACTAGCGCGTGGAGTAGCAAATTCGCCCTGTACAAACAGGAGTGGTTTTACGTGCGCTGCCCCCAAGGCTTTGCGAGGCGATGGGTTGAAGGAAGTAAGTCCCTTCTCTGAGTTGATGTCCGTTCCCAATTGAGGTTGAACTTCTCC
Organism: Allium cepa; assembly: GCA_030765085.1. Classification (NCBI taxonomy): domain Eukaryota; kingdom Viridiplantae; phylum Streptophyta; class Magnoliopsida; order Asparagales; family Amaryllidaceae; genus Allium; species Allium cepa. Next base: position 1,054,446,067 of record CM060935.1, on the reverse strand, counting down.
TAACTCATTATTCTATTTTTTCAGATCTCGTCCCCCGTCCCGAGGGCCGGGGGTACTCCGATGCTGTCGACGCCATTAGAGCTCTTCCTGCTGAAGAGCGAGATATCCGAGCCCTCATTTCCAATGAGTCACTATCGAAGTTTGGCTTGCTAGCCCCTGGCCGTCGGGTTAGCCTTCCAGAGGGCGTATCGCTTCCCAAGTCCGTGCCCGTCAGAGGGAAAAAACTGCCTGAATCATCCGTTCGCCCTTCTCTTGAAGCACCGGAAGAAGGGGAAATTCTAGGCGAGTCACCTAAAAAGCGAGGTGAGGATTTAGGTTCTGCAGCTGAAGTTCACGATATCGAAACGTCATCTTCCCCTTCGAAGGGTAGAAAGGAGCTGGCGCGCAAGTTGAGGAAAGAGAAGGTTGGTGGTACTTCCAAAGCTACGCCTATTCATCCAGAGAAAGAGGCTTCTTCACAGCACGTCGGAAGTTCTCTGAAAGGCTTATCAAACCTCTCCATTCCCGACGACTTGCTCAACTATGACTTTGATGACCCGGAGCTGTTTAAGTTTCGCTCACCCGTCAGGGGTGATGCGGGTGCTCTGGCCCCGATCCAAGGGGAAAAGACTCCCGTTAGCAAAGCCACTGGTCCGTCAGGGGGTAGCACTTAGGACACACACGGACATATGCACTTCACTTTGCACCTACTTTTTTTCCATTCTGTTCTCTCGCTGATTCGCTATTGTTTGATTGCAGGTGACATGGGGCGCTCTCACGGATACGACCGCCTTCACGGTTCGTCGACTTTACGCCAGTTCGGTCGGGACTCGGGCCTCGAGAAGTGCCGAGACAGAGACAGTGACAGTGACCGAGATTATCATGCCCGGGACTCGTCATCCCGGAAGAAAACTTATTATCAGCCCGAACACCGCCAGGAGACCTCTTCTCATCAGGAGCGAGGCAAAGACAAACGTGGCCATAAGAGGTCGCATTCTGATGCTCCCCGGGACCAACATTCTGACTCTTCTTCTACCCGGCACTCCCGAGATTCTCATAGGAAGGGCGATCTTTCGAAGCCGTCTCCTCCCGCTCCCGTAACAGACCCGACAGTGCCGGAGAGATTGAACGAACTTAAGGCTAAGTTTCCGAAGATTTGTTTTGATGGGTTAAAGTTCCTCCCGACGATTCATCCTATTCCCGGAGATGTTAAACAAAATGCTATCGCCTGTACCAACGACGTCTATGTGCAACATGACGCGTTCGTCCATCTGGCTGAGAAACTTTCTGAAGTCTCTATGGAGCGACAGCACGAAATTGACCGTCTAAAGCTCGAGGCCATCCATGACAGGGATCTCATTAAGGCCCAGGACGAAGAGTTGGCTGCTTACAAGTCCGAGCTTGATGCTGCTCGTCTTAATGCTAAAAATACCGATGAGGCAGTTTCTCGCCTTGAATTGACTCATAAAAAAGAGCTTGACGAAGCAGTTCAGCGAAGCGGAGCTCTGGCCTTGGAGAAAGATTCTGTCCAGAAGGAGCGAGACATACTTAATAAGTGAGTTAAGGAGCTCGAGGAGCAACTCAATAAGGAGAAGAAAGAGAAGGTGGCCGCCCAGGTTGAGGCACAGCGTTACTGTGATGAGATCGTAGCCACCCGGCTCTTAAAGGAGAAACTTGAAGACGATCTCTCTAAAGTCGAGGCACTGAGGAATGAGGCCCGCGAGGAAGGAAAAAGGGCAGCAACTGTCGACATTGACTCTCGCCTCGAGGCGGCCAGGGAAGAAGGCAGGGAGGAGATAAAGACCGAATTCGACCCGCTCATCGCTGAGTTCAATGCCCGAGTTCTCATGCATCGAGATCTAACTTTTCTGGGCGACGGCTACCTTGAGTCATTGGCCGAGGCATGGGAGACCCTGATTCAGATCAGGAAGGTTGAGAGCGGCGTCGGTGAGGTCGACGAAGAAGCATTGATAAAAGAATTCCTGAGGGGGAAGGAGCCTTCAGATTTATCGGCGGCTAAAGCCCTTTACAGCAAAGGTTCTCCCTCCAGGAAAGGGAAAAAAGTGGCGACGGACCCTTCCGGCGTTGTGCCCCCAGTTCACGTACCTACCCAATCGGCCAGTCGGTCAACACTTGACCCCTTCGAGCAGCACGTTGGTTATGACCCGGAAGCCCCCGGTCTTAGCATTCATGTTTTATCTCCCATCCCGGAGGGCGGGACACCCCTGGAGACCGAGAACCCACCGGCATCTGGTGAGTAACCTCTGGGCTTCACCAAGATCTTTCTCGTTCCCTCAGATGTTGTTGTGTTCTAACACTTGTTTATTTTCGTGTCTTCTGTGCAGGCTGTTCTGACCCCGAGCCGCCCACTCCGAGGAGCGATGCCGCCAAGGAGGTGGAGATAAAGGCGAGTGAGGCTACTCAAGTCGGCGGAGATCCTGGTCCAGATGCTCAAGTAATCGGGGCGCTGGATGAAGGCAAATCTGACTTTTCCTCGGAGAGTTTCGAAGTAGAAATCACAGGCGCCTCTGAGCACACATCCGACTTGAGCATGAAGGAACGGCTCGAGAAAGAGAAAAGAGATATGACCTCAGTCAAGGTTGAGCCGCGTGAAGTGGACCTGGACGCTCCTCTGAACAAACCATTGAAGGTCATTCTTCCTGGCAAGTCCCAGCCCATGGATGTTCCCCCTACGTCTTCGGTCGTCACCCCTTCGTCAGGGAAGGATTCTAAGAGTAGGCGCTATGGGAAGGAACCATCCGGGAAGAAGTCAAAGAAACACAAGAAATGACCGTCGTCCCCGTTCAACGAGAACTAGTTTAAGCCATGTACTAATTTTTGTAGACTGTGTAAATAAGCTTTTTGTAAATAAAATTTGATCTTCACTTTTGTCTTCTCAAAAGACTTTTATTATTCAGTTTCTTTTATGGTTGTGATTGAAATCTGAATTGTTATGGGTAACTTAGATTTCTTAGTTCGTCTTTACATGGCTTGGGAGCTTCCCTGGATTTGATCAATTTTCACTTGGTGCTTCAAGCACTTAGAATATTTCATAGCCCGCATGTTGGGGACTTGACATATCCAAGTCTTTTGCGTCATAGTTCCTATTCAAGGAACTCGGAGGTCTGGACTGCTTGTAATTAAGTCTATATACCAGACTTCGAGTACTCCAGTCCGTGCTCCAGGGACTTGGAGATTTCGAGTCATTTGTATTCGAGTCCGCACTCTGGGGACTTAGAGTACTCCAGTCCACGCTCTGGGGATTTGGAGGTTTCAAACCGTTTATACTCGAGTCCGCATTCTGGGGACTTAAAGTACTCCAATCCGCGCTTCGGGGGCTTGGAGATTTTTTATCGTTTATACTCGAGTCCGCACTCCGAGGACTTAAAGTACTCCAATCCGCGCTCCGGGGACTTGGAGATTTTTTATCGTTTATACTCGAGTCCGCATTCCGGGGACTTAGAGTACTCCAATCCGCACTCCGGGGACTTGGAGATTTTTTATCGTCTATACTTGAGTTCGCACTCCGGGGACTTAGAGTACTCCAGTCCGCCCTCCGGGGACTTGGAGGTTTTTTATCGTTTATACTCGAGCCCGCACTCCGGGGACTTAGAGTACTCCAGTCCGCACTCCAGGGACTTGGAGATTTTTTATCGTTTATACTCGAGTCCGCACTCCGGGGACTTAGAGTACTCCAGTCCGCACTCCGGGGACTTGGAGATTTTGAATCGTTTATACTCGAGTCCGCACTCCGGGGACTTAGAGTACTCCAGTCTGCACTCCGGGGACTTGGAGATTTTGAATCGTTTATACTCGAGTCCGCACTTCGGGGACTTAGAGTACTCCAGTCCGCACTCCGGGGACTTGGAGATTTTGAATCGTTTATACTCGAGTCCGCACTTCGGGGACTTAGAGTACTCCAGTCCGCACTCCGAGGACTTGGAGATTTTGAATCGTTTATACTCGAGTCCGCACTCCGGGGACTTAGAGTACTCCAGTCCGCACTCCGGGGACTTGGAGATTTTGAATCGTTTATATTCGAGTCCGCACTCCGGGGACTTAGAGTACTCCAGTCCGCACTCCGGGGACTTGGAGATTTTTTATCGTTTACACTCGAGTCCGCACTCCGGGGACTTAGAGTACTCCAGTCCGCACTCCGGGGACTTGGAGATTTTGAATCGTTTATATTCGAGTCCGCACTCCGGGGACTTGGAGATTTTTTATTGTTTATACTCGAGTCTGCACTCCGGGGACTTAGAGTACTCCAATCCGCACTCCGGGGACTTGGAGATTTTTTATCGTCTATACTTGAGTCCGCACTCCGGGGACTTAGAGTACTCCAGTCCACCCTCCGGGGACTTGGAGGTTTTTTATCGTTTATACTCGAGCCCGCACTCCGGGGACTTAGAGTACTCCAGTCAGCACTCCGGGGACTTGGAGATTTTTTATCGTTTATACTCAAGTCCGCACTCCGGGGACTTAGAGTACTCCAGTCCGCACTCCGGGGACTTGGAGATTTTGAATCGTTTATACTCGAGTCCGCATTCCGGGGACTTAGAGTACTCCAGTCCGCACTCCGGGGACTTGGAGATTTTGAATCGTTTATACTCGAGTCCGCACTCCGGGGACTTAGAGTACTCCAGTCCGCACTCCGGGGACTTGGAGATTTTGAATCGTTTATACTCGAGTCCGCACTCCGGGGACTTAGAGTACTCCAGTCCGCACTCCGGGGACTTGGAGATTTTGAATCGTTTATACTCGAGTCCGCACTCCGGGGACTTAGAGTACTCCAGTCCGCACTCCAGGGACTTGGAGATTTTGAATCGTTTATATTCGAGTCCGCACTCCGGGGACTTAGAGTACTCCAGTCTGCACTCCGGGGATGTGACGACCGCCCATGACTCCCGCACCAAAACAAGGGAATAATGCGCTGAAAGTGTGCCAGGCAGCCATGGGTGACCGTCAAGGGTAGAATAAACATCGCAGAATCTCTATCGTATAACTCACAGCGCATGGATAAAATACAATAGAGAAATATATAGTGAAGCTCTATAACAGAAAATCATCATATAAGCATCATAGTAGTTTTATACAAACATATGAATCATCCATACATCAAAGCCTCACTACATAACACTCAATCAAATACAGCAGCGGAACACCCAGTACATATAATATGAAATAATATGCAAAAGCCTCCTGCTCGTCCTCGTCATCATTAGCGTAGACCTCCAAGAACAGCACCTGTCACCTGCTACCTAGTCTGCCCATCCCAAACATGAATGAACAGCCCAAGGTAATAAGAGGAGACATAAAACCTTGATTCAGACAAAGTCTTAGTAAGAAGTAAATCAACTATCAAACATACCAAAAGAGCATAAGGAATAAAAGGAATAGGAACCAAACCATCCCACTCCACCTCTTTCTACAGTGATAGCCTCCAGACACACACTAAGGAGAAGCAAGCATAACATAGTAGGCAATTAAAGTAAAGCAATAATCACTCAAGTCAAAGTCGATGTTTTCCAAATACAAACCCCCAAGGCCTAAACCAAGATCAGATAAGCACCCGGAAAACACCGCTCTTGAGGCCGAATGATGGTACAATCAAACATCCATGACTCTGGCTATCACTGTTATCATTGCCTTGATTTCACCGTTAGTTGAATGACCACCTGTCAAGGGCTAATGGTAACCCCGGTTCTTGACATAACTCCGCACGTCATCGTGACCCGTGCCTAGGAATTTTCGCAACTACCCAGAGTATTAGCACGTCATCGTGACCCGTGCCTGGAACGTCATCGTGACCCGTCCCAACGTACCCTTGCTCTGAGTATGCTAGAACCTTCAACAATGATGAGATCTCAGCCTCCTAGTCATCCTCCTCGACGACTATTTCCATACTAGCTCAAGAGCCTCTCAAGCTAACCATTATCACCAACCCGGATCGTATCACCGAGTTATCAACATAGCTTCGAACGTCGTCGTGACCCGTGCTTGGAACGTCATCATGACCCGTTCCATCTCAACATCATACTTTGCCTCATCATAGCAAAGTCCCATCACGATACCATGCTTTGCCTCCTCGCATCATAGCAAAGTCCCATCTCAATAACATGCTTTGCCTCATCGCATCATGGCAAAGTCCTTCATCATCAAATCTATCCATATGAGCTTCCACATCCGCTTCATATGCCACATGCAGCTTTCACCATTCAAGAGCCTTTCCACTTAGCTTTTGAATCATCATCATCCAACTTGACCAAATCAAGTTATCAATCAACTAAAAAATCAAATCCAACATTAATCCAAGCAATCAATCATTCAAACAAGATCTAAATAATTAGCAATTACAACAATAATGGCAATTTCGTAATTAAAGGATCCAAATCTAACATGCAATCTAACATACATGAATCAAAGGCAAATGTATCTATAACTTGATGAATGAACTTATACAAGTAATCATGTAGCAAAATAGGTGTCAAAACTTCATAGATGATAGATCTACATGCAGACTTTAGGAAAATGCAAGAAATCGCTGTCTTTAACACTTAAACAAACCACCGATCCAATATACTCCTTTGGGTCCGTGTGAGAGATAACTACCACTCACCAAAACACCTAAACACCTCAAAAGAAACCCACTTCAGATCTGGACAGTGAAGAACAAGGCTTGATCCGGAAAAATCTCGCTTCAATCGATGAAATCTCACTCAAACGGATGAAGATCTTCAACTTTGGCCCTTGAATCTTTGATCTTGATCTTCGATCTTAGATGGATGTTTAGAACTAGATTGGAATGGAGAAAAGGAGATGAAGAAATGTTGTAGTCGAGCTCTCAAAATGGCAGCACTTCGTCGCTTCAAAATCCGGTGCCAAAAAGTGAGGAAATGGCCGTGTATTTATAGGCAGAAAAATCACTAACCCGTTCGCCCCCCCCCCCCCTTAAGTCGTTCGCGACTTAGCGGCCTAGACTTAAGTCGCTCGCGAGTTAGTGACATCAACGGCTTATCACACACACGTGGGTTAACCATGCCGCGACCCAACTAAGACGCTTACGACCTATGCCTTGTACTACAGCGCCTTCACACAACCTAATTATGTTACGACTTACGACTTAGGAGGACCACACGACCTAGCTCATAAGCGACTTAACACTAAGTCATTCAAGCGACTTATCTAAACACTGGGTTTCACGACCTAAAACCCCACCGACTTACCCTCTCCTCTTAAGTCGCTTATCTATAGGTTACTAACCATATCCACTAACCCGCTAACCTTACTAACTCGGCAACCCTTAGGTCGGTCGAACCTTAACCTGTTAACTCCTATAACTCGGCCAACACACTTAAGTCGCCAATTACTATAAGTCGGCCAATACCCTTAACTCGTGACTCGTCCACTTCTTAACCCGGTCAAGCTCTATAAGTCGGTCACTTCCTTATGTCGTCTACGAGTTAACCTCTACTCAAGTTAACTTCTCCATACTATCTAACCTCCACACGACTTAGGCTAAGGACGACTTAAACAACTCTAACGACCTAGAAATTCTACGATTTATCGACACGTAAAATATGGGTTGTTACCGGGGACTTGGAGATTTTGAATCGTTTATACTCGAGTCCGCACTCTGGGGACTTAGAGTACTCCAGTCCGCACTTCGGGGACTTGGAGATTTTGAATCGTTTATACTCGAGTCCGCACTCCGGGGACTTAGAGTACTCTAGTCCGCACTCCGGGGACTTGGAGATTTTTTGTCGTTTATTTTAAGCGTTCGTACACTAGACAGGATATCATAATTTTTAATTGCGCGTCATAGGAATATCATACGAAGAGACATTGGTCATTCATTGAAAAGATGGCTTCAAGCCTTTATTGATGAAAACAAGCTAGATTATCTTATTACATTCCAAGAAGAAAGCATACTGGAAATAAATGCAACTACCGCATAAAGGAAATAAACTAAGTGTAATAATGCCGCAAATGCTCGCTGTTCCACGCTCGGGGGAGTGTCGCACCATCGACGGTCGTTAGCTTGAAGGTTCCTTCTCCAAGCCTCCGTTCGATGACGTATGGACCTTCCCATGTGGGATTCATGTGCGAAAGGGCTGGGAAGACTCGTTTCAAAACAAGGTCTCCCACACTAAAGGTTCTTGGCTGGACTTTTCCATTATAATATTTAGCGACCCGGTGTCTGTATGAGGCTGCTCTCAAATTAGCTTCTTCGCGTTTCTCATCAATGAAGTCTAATGATTCCAACAGGAGATCCTGGTTCGACGCAGGATCGTAATAGGTTACCCGGTGTGACGGAACTTCAAGCTCTACGGGTATGACGGCTTTTTTGCCGTACGCCAGTGCGAATGGTGTGTGGCCAGTCGCGGTCTTGTGGGTAGTTCTATAGGCCCAAAGCGCTATTGGGAGTTCATCCACCCACTTGCCTCTAGCCTTCTCCAAACGCTTCTTCAATATGGACTTGATGATTTTGTTGACGGCTTCTACCTGTCCATTCGCCTTCGGGTGAGCAACTGCTGCGAACCTTTTCTCAATGCCATACCTCTGACAGAACTCTTTGAATTCCTTGCTTTCGAATTGAGTTCCGTTGTCCGTTATGATGGTCCGTGGGAGGCTAAAACGACGTATGATATTTCGTACAACGAAAGTAATGACTTTCTTGGTGGTGATTGTGGCCATTGGCTCTGCTTCCGCCCACTTGGTGAAATAATCGACTGCCACTATTGCATATTTCGTGCCTCCTTTGGCTATGGGCAGAGATCCAATTAGGTCGATTCCCCACATTGCAAATGGCCAGGGACTAACCATTTGTGTGAGTTCCGTTGGCGGAGCTCTCGGAATCTTTGCATATATCTGGCATTTGTCGCATCTTCTCGCATAGTCTGCAGCATCCCGATTTACAGTTGGCCAATAATATCCGTAGCGGAGGATTTTCCTCGCCAAAGTTTGCCCCCGGTATGATCACCACATTCTCCCTCGTGGACTTCTTTCAACACCCATTTTACTTCGTCATGGGCCACGCACCGGAGTAAAGGGGTCGAGAATCCCCTCCGATACATTATCCCGTCTTGCATTACATAACGCGAAGCCTTACGAAGGACTTGGCGTCTTTCGCTTCTTTTCTCAGGTAGGTCCCCGTGTAGCAAGTATTGTTTGATCGGGGTCAGCCATGATTCCCTTTCGAGTTCGGTCTCCAAGACGAGATCTATCTCCATCATGTCTATACTTGGAGCAAGCAAAGTTTCGACAGGGAATAATCCCATCTGCTGTGCATCGCCAGTACTCGCGAATTTAGCCAACGAGTCGACCTCCCTGTTCTGTTCGCGCGGGACATGCGAAATGTCATAATATTCCAGGTTTACTAGTAGCTCCCGGACCCGGGCAAGGTAAGGAGCCAGTCTCTGTCCTTTTGCTTGGTAGTCTCCCCATACCTGATATACCACCAGCTGTGAGTCACAGAAGATTTCGATGGACTTCGCCCTCAATTCATTGGCAAGTCTTAAGCCAGCTATCAGTGCTTCGTATTCGGTTTCGTTATTTGTCGCTGTAAATTCGAGCTTCAAAGCGTAGCAAATCGATCGGTTTTCGGGAGTTACCAGAACTATCCCAGCTCCTGACCAACGGTCGTTAGATGCCCCGTCAGTGAACATCTTCCATCAGACAGGAGGGATTACCTTGTGATTTTTACTTGGTTCATCCGGAATGGTGAACTCAGCAACGAAGTCAGCTAATGCTTGCCCTTGGATGGTCCTTCGCGGCAGGTAGGTGATATCAAACTGGCTTAACTCGATGTTCCACTTTAGCATCCTACCGGAAGTTTCCGGTCGTTGGAGTACCTGTATCAAGGGTTGGTCAATGTAAACACTGATTGGGTGCGCCTGAAAGTAAGGACGAAGCTTGCGTGATGCAATCACCAGGCAATATGCAAGTTTCTCGATCTTTGGATAATTCTTTTCTGCCCCCGTCAGTCATTTACTAACATAGTACTCCGGCCTTTGAACCTTGCCTTCTTCGCGAACTAGGGTTGTACTGATAGCGTGTTGAGAAACAGCCAAATACACGTACAACGTCTCGTGGTCTACTGGTTTTGACAATACTGGAGAACTTTCCAAGTGTCTTACCAGGGCTCGGAATGCTTCCTCGCAGTCAGTCGTCCATTCGAAGTTTCTCTTTCCTTTCTTTATGACATCGAAGAAAGGAACACACTTATCTGTGGCTCTGGATATGAATCGACTAAGCGCAGCTACTTTTCCGTTCAAGCTCTGTACCTGTTTTATGGTTCTAGGTGCCTGTATATCTCGGATGGCCTGGATTTTTTCCGGGTTAGTTTCAATTCCTCGTGCATTCACAATGAATCCCAAGAACTTCCCTGATGCCACGCTGAATGAACACTTTGAAGGATTGATCTTCATCCCATAGTGCCTTAGTACACCGAACATTTCTGCCAAGTCTCGGATGTGGTCGTTTGACTGTCGTGACTTCACGAGCATGTCATCCACATAGACTTCCATTGTTCTACCAATCTGATCCTTGAACATTCGGTTCACCAGGCGTTGATAGGTTGCTCCTGCATTCTTCAACCCAAAAGGCATTACTACATAGCAATACAGCCCGACGTTTGTGACGAAGCTGGTGTGTTCTTGGTCTGGGATATGCATTGGGATTTGATTGTACCCGGAGTATGCATCCATAAAAGATAGTAGCTCATGCCCGGCAGTCGAATCGACCAGCTGATCAATTCGTGGTAGCGGGAAGCTATCCTTCGGGCATGCTTTGTTTAAATCAGAATAGTCAACGTAGGTTCTCCATTTCCCGTTTTCTTTCTTTACCAACACAGGGTTGGACACCCATTCCGGGTAGAGGGCGTCGCGGACAAACCCATTGGTTTTGAGTTTATCCACCTCCTCTTTGAGAGCTGTAGACCTCTCCGGGTCCATGCTTCTCCTTTTTTGCTTCACAGGTACGTGTTTCGGGTCTATATTCAACATATGGCTCGCAATTGCAGGGGAAATCCCACACATATCGGAGTGTGTCCAGGCGAAGACATCAAGATTCGCTCGAAGGAAATCAGATAAATTCTCTGCCATTAGGGGATCGAGTTGTGACCCAATTTTAAGAACTCGTGTCGGGTCGCTGTGGCTAACTGGAATATCAATTGTTAGTTCGGCCGGTGCTGCGTCTGGTTCCCTGGGTTCCCCTTTGTCATCTCTCGGATCTATGTCTTCAACGATCCGAGAATGTCGCCCGAGCCAAGGCTCGGGCGCTAATTGTCAATCATCAGAATTCGGGATGCGGACGATGCTGTTCGCGGTTTTCCCCTTTTCCCTGCGCTGGGCCTCTCTCAGCTCAGCCACGTAACACGCACGTCCGGTTGCTTGGTCGCCATGTACTACGCCAACTCCTTTGTCTGTCGGGAATTTCAGTGTGAGACACCACGGGGCCAAGACTGCCCTGAAATCTGCGAGGGCTGGTCGTCCCAAAAACACGTTGTATGGTGAATCAACATCCAGCACTATGAATGGTAGGATTCGCACTCTCCTACGTTCACCTTGTCCCAGTTCAACTGGTAACTCCACATATCCTACTGCGTCTATGGCTGCGCCGTTAAAGCCGTGGATTCGGGCTTTAGATGGCTTCAAATCCTTAGTCTCCAGCTTCATCTGGTCGTACGCTTTCTTGAAGATGATGTTAACGGAACTCCCGCAATCAATTAGGATTCTCCTTACGAATGCCGGTCCGATGGTTGCGGATATGACCAATGGATCGACGGTGGGAGCTTCCACCTTATCCGCGTCTCTATTCCTGAATACAATATCGTCGTGCATCGTGCGCTGCTGCTTTGCGGGAGCTCCATCCTCCATATTTGAACAGTACTCATGCTCTGTATGTCTCAAGGAATTAGCATATCGCTCCATTTCGTGCCAACTTTTATCCGCAGGATGAGGTCCACCAGCAATTGTGTTAATAATCAATCTTCCCACAGTTCGAGTAGGTTGCTCTGGTTGGTGTAGAGCTGGGCCACGTCCGGGGTCTGAAGTCTCTTGTCTTCCTTCTGGCATATCTTTGACGAATTCCTGCAACTTCTTCTGCCTAATCAATTTCTCAATAGTGTCGTGGAGATGCCTGCATTCGTCTGTGTTGTGCCCATAAGACTCGTGAAAGCGGCAATACTTTCCAGTCCGCTTTTGCTCCTCTGTTGATTCCTTAGGGCGTGGTTTTCTGTACTGAAAAGTGTTGCAGGTCGATAAGTAGATGTTTTCAAGAGACGCATTTAGTGGAGTGTATTCGTTGTAGGTTGGGATCCTTGACTTCCACCTCCCCGTTTCCTTCTTCTTTCCAGGATTTCCACTTCCAGTTCCCTTAGACCGCCCAAGCTTATTTTGGACACTGGTCTGAGTCTTTCCAGGGTTATCGTCGGTTGCTTTCACGGCGATGTTGCCCTTTACAGACTCCTGAACGGACCCTGGTGCCTTGTCTTTCCTTATCCACCGAGCTTCTTCCCTCCTTATGAACTGGTGGGCTTTCGAATAGAAACGTTCCAACGTAGCTGGTGGCTTTCCTGCCAACCAATCGCCAAATTCAGAGTCTGGATCCACTCCACGCATTACTGCCATCAAAATCGCGTGGTCGTTTGGATTGCTCACTTCAGTAGCGGCAACATGAAATCTCTGCAAGTATGCTTTCAGTGATTCTCCAGGAGCTTGGGTCACGCTTGATAAGGACATCACATCCTTGGGTCGAGTGGCGTGTATCCTGAATTGTTCAATGAATTTCCTTGCTAATTCATCGAAGTTTGAGATTGACCGAGGAGGAAGTCGAGTGAACCACATGGTGGCGATTCCGGACAGAGTTATTGGAAAGCACCTGCACTTAGTTGCGTCGTTGGCCCTTGCTGAATCCATCATCTATCCATACCTCATTACATGTTGTCTAGGGTCAGTTTTTCCTTCATAGGCGGGTATGGTGGGCATGCTAAACTTCCTTGGGTATTCAGCCTGTAGAATGGTATCTGTGAAGGGAGTATGACTCTTAGACATTCCCCAATCTTCATTAGTCAAACCTTGATTCTCTCTCATCAACTGCCTGACCATAGCTGTCAAATCCGGAGCTTGTATGGTAGGAGGAAGGTTGGGTTCCGCTCCCCAGACTTGATTTCTAGTAGAGCGATCAATGGCACCTGCTTGGTCATCTTCATCCTTGTGGCGTCTACGCCTGGGAGGTTCATCAGCTGAAGTTGAGCTATCATCTTTAGAGTAGGGGACAGGGCTACCTCCAGCATTCTGATGCTGCTGTTGAGCAAGTTGGGTCATGAGGTTAGCATTAACTTGCATTTGCTCAGCGAGTTGCCTTCTGCTTTCCGTAAGCTCTTTTATCAAGTCATTCAATTCTGCTCGTGAAACAGCTTCCGCTTGGTTTTGACTGGAGGGCTCCGTGCCTCGAATTGCTTGTTGATTGTTAGGTCCAAGTTGTTGAACACTAGCGATTTCGCGGGCATCTACATTTTGGGAGGTCGATCTTGTTCGTGGTCTTCCCATGGTAGAGTCGTTGGTTGTAACTCTGAGTAGAATCAACAGATGCCTTATGGACAATTACGGATCTTCTTCGGGGGATTTATGCAATCCAGTAGCTACAAAGTAGATCCTCACAACCTGAGAATTCGATTCTCAGTGAAAGCACCAAAATGTTAGCGCCAAAATTGGTCACTAACACCCTTAGAGAGTTTGTGTAGATAGATTAATGAAGAAAATAAATTAAAACAGAGAAGGTAATGTAAATTAAAATGCGGGAGACGAGAACACAGAATTTATAGTGGTTCGGCGTTGTAGCCTACGTCCACTTTGAAGTCGATCTTTATTTCTTTCCTTGATACTTGATTACAGTTACAATCCATTTCTAAGTATTCGAATACAATTGCAAAGTAAAAGAAATAAGTCTCGAGTGAGTCTTTAAAATGGCAGAGTCTCCTCAGTGTTCTCTAAAATCTCATCCCTTTTTTCTGTACCCCTGCCCCTCTATTTATAGACGAATGAGGATTGGACTTCCGTGGTGGGCCAAATGGCTAGATAGCTTGGTCCAAATAGGACGCGCCCTGTATGCCGAGTAGAACAGGCCGAACGGTCGGCATGAAAAAGGGTCTGCCGTGTGAGGAGCATGCCGAGCTAAGGTTATGCCGAGTAGAGGGAATGCCGAATGATCCGAGTGAAGGGAAGTGAAGAGCATGCCGAGTGAAGTGTTGGGTGAAGTGCTAAACGGTCTTATGCCGAGTGCAATCTTGGACTGCCGAACGTTTCTCAATGCCGAGTACAAACTTGGTCTTCCGAACGTCTCTTAATGCCGAGTACAAACTTGGTCTGCCGAACGTCTCTTAATGCCGAGTACAAACTTGGTCTACCGAACGTCTCTTAATGCCGAGTACAACTCTGCATGCCGAGTGTCCACTTATGCCGAGTACAACCCTGCACCGCCGAGTGTCTCTTAATGCCGAGTACAACCCTGCACCGCCGAGTGTCCACTTATGCCGAGTACAACTCTGCACCGCCGAGTGTCCACTTATGCCGAGTACAACTCTGCATGCCGAGTGTCCACTTATGTCGAGTACAACTCTGCATGCCGAGTGTCCTCTTATGCCGAGCGCGTAATTGCCTGGTCGATACTCCAGGTAACAGCACCATTATTGTTCCACCCAGATTCATAACTGACCAAGAAAACAAAACTGTCAGCAATGATGAATTTATAAAACATCAGAGACATGATAGTTTAATTTGTTCTTGGTTATTATCATCTATAAGCATAAAGCTGCTACCACAGGTAATAGAAAGCAAGACACCAAATGGGATCTGGTCAACCATAGAGAGAATCTTTAATTCTCAATTTGCTGCCAAGATCATGCATCATAAAAGACAATTACACAGTATCAAGAAAGATAATCTAAACATGGGTGAGTATCTGACAAAGATAAAAACATTATGTGACATGCTTGAAGCTACTGGTCACAAAATTCCCACATCTGAGCAAGTATTAATCATATTAAGTGGCTTAAGTGAAGAATATGAAGCTGTTGTAGCTGTCATATCATCACAAAGATTGACACCCTCAATTGAGGATGTGCACTCAATCCTTCTTGCTCATGAAGGAAGAATTGAGTATAAGAAATCCAATGAAATAGAAATGTCAGCAAATTATGCCTCAAGTTCCAAAAACAAAAATCATTACAACAACAAACCAGATCATAATCAACAAAGAAACAATCAATCCACAAGAGGAAGAGGCAGAGGAAGATGGAGCAACAACAATAAACCAAAGTGTCAGATTTGTGAAAAAATAGGTCACACAGCTGCTAAATGCTACTTCAGATTAATTTTAAACTATGTACCAGGACAGAATGCAAGTAATCAAAGGAATGGGAATCTAAGTGCAAATTTAGCACAGGTTCAACAAGATCAGAATGGTCAGTCGGATATATGTAGAAATCAGGTTACTAAACCTGAACACATTCAAGATGAAGCATGGTATCCAGATTTTGGAGCAACCAATCATTTGACAAGAAATCTTGAAAACTTCAATCTTGGAAACAAAGAGTATGAAGGTAAACAATCAATTACCATGGGGGATGGTAAGTGTATTAGAATAACTCATACTGGTAAAACTTATATTAAAGGTGCTAGACAGTTATTTCTAAACAATTTACTAAGAGTTCCAAAGATAAAAAAGAATCTTATCAGTGTCTCTCAGTTTGCAAGAGACAACAATGTCTACTTTGAATTTTTTCCTAAGTATTGTCTAGTAAAAGATATTTTGACTAATGAAATTCGTCTGCAGGGTGATGCTGATAAAGGCCTTTACAGATTCAATTTTGTTAACTCCATCAGTATTGTAAATCAGCAAAATAATTGTAATTTGATTGAGGTGAATCAAACAGAAGAGAATAGAAGTATTTTTGATTTGTGGCACTACAAATTGGGACACCCAAATGCAACTGTTGTTAAACAAGTTCTCAATGAAAACAAAGTTTCTTTTGAAAATATTCATGATCCATATATTTGTACTTACTGTCAAATGGGCAAAAGTCATAAATTAGCCTTTAATGATTCTACTACTATGTACTCTAATCCACTTGAATTAGTTGCTGCAGATATTTGGGGTCCTGCTCCAGTATGTTCTGACTATGGCTATAAATATTACTTATCTTTTTTTGATGCTCACTCTAGATATACTTGGATTTATTTACTGAAAACTAAGTCTGAAACATGCAATGTAGTGTTACACTTTATAACCTTAGTTGAAAAACAAATAGGTCATCATGTCAAAATTATGCAAACTGATGGGGGCTCTGAATTCAAGCCACTGACTAGATTCTTTAATAACAACAGGATAATACATAGGACTACATGTCCCTATACTTCTGAACAAAATAGCTTGATAGAGAGGAAGCATAGACATATAGTGGAACTAGGACTTACACTTTTAGCACAAGCACATTTACCACTAAAATTCTGGCTAGACACTTTTAATACAGTTGTATGCTTAATCAATAGATTGCCCACAAAAGTGCTAAAAGTTGAAAGTCCTATAGAAAAACTGTTTGGCATTAAACCTGATTATCATGCATTAAAACCATTTGGATGTCTATGCTTCCCTAATTTAAGGCAGTACAACACCAATAAATTAGATTTCAGATATAAACCATGCACTTTCCTAGGTTATCCCAATAACCAAAAAGGGTACAAGTGTTTGGATAGTAAGGGAAAATTGTTCATTAATAGACATGTAGTCTTTAATGAACATGTATTCCTCTTTGGCAACTCAGATATGGAAACATCTAAAAAGGTATATAGCCCAAAGGTATTTATACCTGATTTACATGTATATTCTAAAATCTAGGAACAGGAGACTGAGAGGACTGCAAATACTAGTGATTCACAACCTACTATGTCAGATGAACCAAGTCATGAACCAGTAGATGGATCCAGCTATCTCAATCAGTCTCCCACTTGCACAAATCATCAGGAGCAACAAATTAGTCAGGCTATGGACATTCAACAGAATCAAAACAGAGGTAATGACAATGAAGCCCACACTGAAGATTTACAGACTATGTCTGGTCATCCAATGATCACAAGATCTGAGTGGCATATTCAAACCAAAAATCGACACTGCTGTCAGAACAACAGAAGAACCAGAAAATTTTGAACAAGCCATAAAGGATAGCAACTGGAAAACAGCAATGGATGAGGAGTACAAAGCTCTTATCAAAAATAAAACTTGGGACTTGGTCAGTATTCCAAACAACAAAAACATTGTTGGCTGCAAGTGGATATACAGATTAAAGAAAAATGCAGATGGGACTATCAGCAGATATAAGGCCAGACTAGTGGCTAAAGGACATACACAGCAATATGGATTTGACTTCAATGAAACCTTTTCTCCTGTAGTTAAACCAACTACTATTAGAGAAATTTTCACTGTTGCCTTACATAAACAGTGGAAAATTAGACAGTTGGATGTTAATAATGCATTTCTAAATGGCACATTGCAAGAAGAAATCTACATGGAACAACCACAAGGTTACAATTAGAAACAAAATTATGTGTGCAGATTAAACAAGGCTATATATGGTCTGAAGCAGGATATATATGGTTTGGTTTGAGAAACTTAAAAGCACACTTGTCAGATTGGGATATCAATCAACAAAATCAGACAACTCTTTGTATATTAAAATAAACAAAAAATCTATTATATATATTCTAGTTTATTTTGATGACTTACTAATTACAGGGAATGATGAAACAACAATCAGTGAGCTTGTTCAGTATCTAGACAAGCAATTTTCTGTCAAGGATCTTGGTGATCCAAATTACTTCTTAGGCATTGAAGTCATCAGAAAATCAAAGTCAGAAATAGTTTTAAGTCAGAGAAAGTATATCAATGAAATA
This sequence comes from Allium cepa, assembly GCA_030765085.1. Lineage (NCBI taxonomy): Eukaryota > Viridiplantae > Streptophyta > Magnoliopsida > Asparagales > Amaryllidaceae > Allium > Allium cepa. The sequence continues at coordinate 1,054,428,140 of CM060935.1, read as the reverse complement.
CTGCATAAAACAAACATGGCAGAAGCCAAGCCTCAACCAACACCTATGATCTGCAATCATCAGCTCTCAAAACACAGGAGAGAACCAATATTTAACATCAAGCAATACAGAAGTGTTGTGGGTGCATTATAATATGCAACCATAACAAGACCTGATATATCATTCAGTGTTAACAAGTTATCTCAATTTATGCAGGAACCTCTTAATGAGCACTGGAAAGCTATAAAGAGGATACTAAGATATCTGAAGGGAACAGCAACCAATGGTCTATCTCTAAAGACATGCAAAACACTCAATGTGACGGGGTTCTGTGATGCTGACAGGGAAACAGACCATGATGACAGAAAATCAATTTCTGGCTATTGCATATATATTGGAGACAATCCAGTCTCATATTGTTCAAAAAAGCAGTCAACCATATCTAGATCCAGCACAGAAGCTGAATATAGAAGCGTGGCTAGCGCAACAAAAGAAATCATATGGATTCAATCATTACTTGGTGAACTAAAGATCAAATCCGACATCAAACCAGTGCTATGGTGTGATAACCAAAGCACAGTTTATATGTCTGCTAACCCGGTACTTCACGCAAGAACAAAGCACATAGAGATAGATATCTACTTCGTTTGTGATCACATTCTCAAGGGAAACTTACTTGTAAATCACATACCTGGAACTTACCAGAGAGACGACGTGCTTACCAAAGCTCTGACTTATAGAAATTTCGTAAGATTCAGAGAGGATCTAAAAGTGAAAGATGCAACCAGTCACGATTCAGCTCTAGGCCATACCTCTGTCGAATCTATAACATATATCAAAGCCTCAACCCAAGGATCGTGCAAAGAAAGAAGCCCTGCCAAATTAGCCTCAAAGATCAAAGATCCAAATTGATTTCCTCAGCGCTCAAGTTCTCAAACCAGAATCAATCGAAGAAGGAAGCGGCTTTCACTCAAGTTAGCTGAAAATTTCATATTTCTCTCATTATTTTTGTCAAATTTCTCATGTCGAAGAAAGGATGACATGCCCTAGATTCTGATTTGAAGGGGGGAGTAAAAGATTATGTGAGAACGGCTAACCAAAGCATCACAATATAGAGATATATGGGTATAGATGCGGGTACAACAAAGTTCTTCAACCCGAACCTCTTTTCTTTTATTTTGTATCAGTTTGGGCCGAAGTCTGTTTAGCCCATCAATTTGTATTTAAATACATTCTGCTGCACAACCTTTTGTATAATCAATTTCATCATTTTAATAAAGTCATTTCTTTCTATTTGCAAACAACTCAATTATATCAAAACATAATAGCAATCTGAATTTCAACTCTCTCTACAAACATATGATAAATGTGTTGAATCCCCACATCTATAATAGAATTTTTACCAGCTTTCTTATTAAAAGTCGCTTGTGGCCCATCTTTCGAAGAATAATGTGTTCTTTCCCTCCTCAAAGCAGTGTTAGATCTAGAGCAAACATCAGCATATGAGCGCTCTTGTATATCGACAAAAGAGAACAAAGGTAAATCGTCAGTGGATAATGTTGATGGTGCATACGTAGAAGATAGCTTCTCTTTAAAAATTATGGAACACGGTGTTTTTGAAATCGGTGGAAAATCTCTTCCATAATCAGAATTCGAATCTTGATTGAATTGAGAAGATACGGTTGGGGAAGAACGATCAAATGAGCGAAAAAGTGAATGCAAATATTGCATCTAGTCTTGATTGTCTGACATGGAAGTATCCCATTTTGATATTTAAAAGTAATTTTGGAAAATTATATCTTTTATTTAGTATATGATCTATAGTACTTTTTGATGGAAAAAGATTCTTTAATGGATTGTTATATATCGTAGAATTTTATTTTAGAATTTTTTTTTGGCTCTATATGGTTTTGTCTGTACTTTATTTTGTTATTAGCTTCTCTTGCTAGGTAAATTATTATTCACTTATAATGATGCAACAAAGAATGTTGAAATGAACTTGAATTTATATATATATATATATAAAAGTTATTTTGTCCAAGTCCTTAAATTTATTAATTTTATATTGTTGTACGCTAGCTTTTATTTTAACTATAAATAGATTAAGTGGTTGGAAATATGTTGGTAAAAATGGAATTTTACCATTACATTCATATCGATACCGATATATACTAGCTTATAATTATAAACATACTAAGTGGTCAAAATTTTGTTAACGAAGATTGATTTTTACAAGGGATTCCAATGATTATTATACCAACATTATTGTTCCAAGTTGGAAGAGATAGATATCCGCTCCATAGTATTAGTTCCACAATTTTAATGAAGTTGTATTGGTAAAATTAGATGTGTAAACATCAAGTAAAAGTGGAAATCGGTGATGATACTGAAATAAACACTATTAATGAACTATTTATTTTTATACACCGGTTGATTTTTTATACAAAAAATAAACAATATTACTTAGTTTTCGATATTACACGAATATCAATTTTTTTTCATTCATGTGTTGTTGAAGTAAACTCTCAACATTTATAATTCTATATTTAATTTAAAATTTATTGTGTGCTAAAAGGGTCAAAGGCCACATGTACATTGTTAGACACTAATGGCATAAGTGGATCTTCCTACTGCATTTTGTTTCGTTATTATCAATTTCAAATCAAGAGTTACCAAACAAAATATTATGGAAGAAATAAGTAAACATTGAAATAATTATTAAAAGCATAATTTCTATACATGCACCTCTTATGGACGTATAGAAGAAGCAAATGCGTAATACTAGACATACTAAATTACATGACAAAAGTGTAATAAAGAATATTTGGAGTAATTTTGTCTTTTAACGTGGTTGTAAAAGCTTGTTGTTACTAGGGCCTAATTGTTTGGTGAAAATTGAGAAATTTCATAACGTGGTGCCCTATAATACATATATTGTCCTCTAATAGGTTATATCTCATTCTATAACGAGGAATGAAAGTTGGATTTAACTTTGTGACTCCTGACTATAAAAAAACATTGTGTTTTTAATTTTAAAGTACTAATATTCAATGTTCATTTCATATCATATTCTCAATGCAAAAACAAATTTTATACTAGTGTTTAGCACTCGGAATCTCCATTATAACTATCATAATGACATATTAGATAATGTTTACCAAATTTTCAACAAATCGTGTGCGTAGCATGGGTTTTCACTAGTTGAAGTCTGTAAAAAAATTATCACATTTAAATCTAATTTAAACGCGTAACAATATCATATGCCATTCAGCACATTTATAATTATTTTAGATACACTATTTAATTATGTTCAATACAATATTTGCTCATGGAAAATAGTAAGAGAAATGGCACAAGAACATTCTCCGAAATTGACTTTGCCTTTTGCAATCATGTAGCTTCGAATGTCTAGCCTATCATTTTCAATTTCTTCCCTTTGCCTTCCTTGTTTGATCACACCCCTCAAATCATATCTCCTGGTGATGTATCCATGAAAGGAAAAACAAGTTTTAAAATTTTCAATGCTTAGATTAATGAATCTGAATTCTATGATATTGTGAAATTAGCTTTCTAATATTTTTTTGGTAATCCAATGTTTGTTTTGCAGAAAAAATTGAAAGCTACCAAAGAAGCCTTGAAGACTTGGTCCAAGAGAAAGTTTGGAGGTCATTTTCTTTCAGCTTCCTTAAAGATCAAGCTTGGAGAGGTGCGATGCTCTATGCTAAATGATATGAAAGATCGTGTTTTTCCTATGCTTGAAGCTAGGTATGGACATGGTCTGTTAACTTATTAAATTGGTTAACATTTTCGGTTAACTGAAATTATTATGCAGATCGGTTAATCGATGGCTGGTTAAGGTAGTCATCAGACTACCAACCGAACTGGTTAATTTAAACCATGGTTGACCACTTAAATTAATCGGTTAACTGATTAATTTAAATGGTTAACCATTTGTCAGTTAACAGTTTAGACTAACCGGTTAATTTAACCTGTTAACCGATTAATTTGACTAGTCAACTAACTGAATTGGTATAAGCCTACAACTGTTTTATAACAAGCTTGCAACTATAATTGATAGCATTATAGGAAAGTAGAATCCATATACTCAATACTGGCATTTGTATAAAGTTGTAAACAAGAAATTGAAATATACTGATAGAACTAACTTGTGAAAATACATTACATACAACATCATAGTAACAACAATACAGTTTGCAGCACAATATATCACATTAATCACAATTTCAAAGTTTTGAATCCCAAAGTCCAATTACATCACAATTCAAAGTTTTAAATCCCAAAACCAAAGCATAAATAGAAACACATTAATATAATTACAATAACAAAGGATCAAAATCAAATAACACAAAATTACTAGAATAGACTACCAAAGATATTGCTACTTCGATCTCTAATCTTCAAGTCTCTGTCCAAAGGTAAACAAATATATAAGTTAGCCGAAATGAAACGAAGCTATATGGTGTACTACTAAATCTGAAAACACTGGCACAAAAATTGGACTGACTAGTTTAGTGTTGGCACAAAAATTGAACCGACTAGTTTAGTGTTTACAATAAATGACTAAATTCATAAAAATGAAAACATATGGCTTATGATAATTGATATTACCACAACCACAAGAAAAAATGAAAATCGATTTATTAATGAGAAAAAATTGAACTAAGCCTAGTTCATGACTTCACGATAATTGATATTTCATTTTGTCAGTAAATACATACACAGTTTATAACACAAATTACCATGAACATGTCATAAAGAAAATTTAATTAAAATTGTAAATCTAAACTAATACAGATTCCTTTTAAACATAATGCGTGCATAAGAAAGGATTAGATATGCTCAATTCCTCTATAAAGTAAAGGAAAATGAAATTTTCTAGTTTTATAACAGCGTTAGCAAACAATTTCTGGAAATTAAGGTGGAAGTAACATACTCTACTTTTCAAAGACCATTTCAATTATTTGCATTAATCCTAAACAAATGATCCTAGAACAAGCAAAACTGAATAATATGTATCCTTGAACGAACAATTTTCAACTAGAATGCACTGCCCTCAAATGACTCTACCCAACTCCAGTTAATTTACACTTTCTAGCAAGTAATGAACCAAATATCTACTGCAAAATTTTAGAATAATTGTGCGCTAAACACATGAAATTATTTGCAGCCTAAACACATTTTATTGCAGTTACAAAATATACACTGATAAATATTGTGACAACCCGCCTTTCATCCCACAGAAAGACGTATCATCAATAAGAAAAGAAATAGATAGAAATAGAAAAGATAGAAAGAAAGAACAATAACATCAGAATCTCACAGCGAAAACGGAAAAAAAATATAATATTTCACATATCCATTACATAGTTTTACATATCAGAGTACACAAATTAATACGACTTCATTACTTTAGACAGTTATAAGGGCATGTCTAACTATTACATCCAAAATACAACAATCAAACGTCACATCACAACGGAATGATATAAATAGATACGTCTGGACTCCAGCTCCAATCTCCCAAAATATTTAACAATCCTAACCTGATAACTTGCTTACTCATAAAAATTTGAGTACCCAAGAGTTTAAGAAAAACAGAAATAAACTCCGGGTCAGACATGGGTCTGGTGTGAGTAAACGGTTTAAAGTTGTTTAACATCAAAATCATTTGAAAACAAAGGTATCACGTAAGACTTCCCATACTTAAACATGGATAGGTTTTTACCTTAAGCTAACGAAATAATTTGATAGGAAATCAAGTGATATTATAATAGGGTCTAGGGTATTGGAATAAAATAGAAAATAGCCAAAATTGTTACATTTATTAAATTCCAGCATACATAGGTATACAATCAAATCCGAGGGCACTTATTGGAGATTGGATTCCATACAATGGAAGAGTTACTGGGTACCGTCCGTCACAGTACGTGGCCTAGATCAACGTATCGAGGATCACTCCCGACCCCCTGCAACACAAAGCTGGAATCATTCCTTACTGAACAGTCTCAAATAAGACAACCCTGCAGTTGTGGCCAAACAACCGCCCACATAGCCGAATAAAAAGGGACTCTAGACAAGGAAATATCTTATCCTAATTGGGTGCTACCCACTTAGCCTTGCTGCACCTCCCCTATTTTGGCCATTCCCGCTTGATGAGGTTTGAGGCTACGATTACCTTTACAAAAACACATCTTGGAATGCTCATCGCCCTCCATTGACGATGGTCTGATACCATTCAATCCATATAAGTTCGTTCCGGGTTTGAATGAAACCGAAGGCATTATCTCGTTACACTCGTTTTGGAATCACCCTCAGAGTTAACGACAATAACCCTTGCACTCTGAAACTCCATCTCGATCTTCACTTTGAGATGTCACGACCTAATGTTTAACTTGGATCGATGTGATTTTCGGATAATCAAACTTGATATCCGATCTCCGTCTCATCGAAATCCAAACGTATCTTATAGGTCAAGTTGTTTAAAATTAAACAATTCAATTTAAAATATCGAATTCACACAGCATTATCCATAGGTAAAACAAACATTTATCACAGATATATCCAATATCTCATCACAGAATATCACAGATAATCATCCAAAGATATCAACCAAATCCAGATATTCTACTCAAAATAACCATCCATAAGTAAGCATCTTTAATCCATATTATAATTAATTTAATTAATTCAAACTAAATTAATTACTTGAGAATTAATCACTTAACCTTGCTTAATCAATCATTAATTAATTAATTGTAATCATTTAATTAATTAATCACTTCTTAATTAACCTTAAAATCAATTAATTAATCTTTAATTAATTAATTAATTATCCTTTAACTATCAATTAATAACCTTAATTATTAATTAATAAAACTTAATTATAAATTAATTAATCCTTAATTATTAGTTAATCAATCCTTAACTATCAGTTAATTAATCCTTAATTAACAATTAATTAATTCTTAATTACTTAATTAATTAATTTCAAATTATAAATTAATTTATCTTAATTACTTAATTAATTATCCATAATTAATTAACTCTAATTACTTGATTAATTATTCTTAATTATTAATTAATTAATCACTTAATTAATTAATCACTAATCATTGATTATTTAATTTTTAATTATCTAATTAATTAACCTCTAATTATAAATTAATTTATCTTAATTACTTAATTAAATTAATTCTTAATTAACAATTAATCTATAATTAATTAACTAAACCTTTATAAATTAATAAACCTTATATTAACTAAATTAGTTAATTACACTTAAATTAAATTAAACATTAAAACCTTAATTAACTTTCTAGATAAAATAATTACTTTAATTACCAAACTTAATTAACATGTGTTTAAAAACATTTCATCTTAATTTATGCTTAATTATTTTTTAAAAATTAAGTTTTAAAATACTTAACATTTCTCAAATTCCAATTAACAAATCATAAAATCTCTTTGTTCAAAATAGTTTAAAACATGTATCATTTAAATATTTTATACCATATTTTAATTCTAATTCAAAACTAGCTTTCAAAAAAAACTTTTTAAAACATTTCAACTTAACTTCGGGTTCGACCCAACCCTGACTCGAGACTAGACTCGAGTTTTCTTCTTTATCTCTCCTTTTCCTTTTTTTAGTTTAGTTTTAAGTTTTGAACAAACCAGGTAAGGCCACACTAACGAACTCAAGTTCCAACCCGAGGCAACCTTCTTCCCACTCAAGCACCTCTTCGAGTCTTACGAAATCCAAACTCCCTGACATGAAACCGTTGTCGTACACGTGTACAGATCAACTACGGCGCCGCTACCTTTGACGACACCTCGCACACATCGACGTCGAACTCCCTGATCAATTCCGACCTTCGAACCTACGTCGCGAAGCCCAAAACAAAATTGAGCTTTCCAGTCAAAACTGGAAACTCGCCATCACCATAAAAACCCCTTGAACCACCATCTTCGATCATCGGAGCCACCGTGACTTCGCCAACGCCTTCGTCCATGTCTCAAGTACGTCCCCTTCAAGCCTGGCCTAGCTCGATGCCTCGACGATGGCGAACAACCCCAAAACCAGACCTCAATTTCGAAAACCCTTAAGCCCTAGTTCCCACTACGGCCGAAGCCACGACCATCATTCACCTCCATCGCCATTTTTCCCGACCATACTAGACGACAACCCAGCTTCAACAAAAACCTCTATGTCGAATGATCACCCAGTCGCCTAAATTCACTCAAACATCCAAGAAATGCAACCCCAAACCCAAACGAAAATTCGAGATTTTTGTTTTAAAAGTCAAATTTTCCAATGACGATTCAAGTTGCAAACTCGAATTAGCAAATTATATTGATTGATTTTTAACACTTTTAAACATTTCACTATTTTACTTAAGTCTAGAAGGTTTTCAAACTTATTTTGTTTTAATAAAAAATTTAAACTATAATTTATACTTTAAACAATCATACTGTACTTAAATTTCAAAGCCTAACCATGATCAGAAAAGTGATTTCAATTTTGACTAGCTTTTAAACTCTGTATTTTGAAAACAAAGGAGAACAGGCACCTTATATGCACAGATCATCATATATATATATATATATATATATATATTCACATTTATATATATACACATGCAAGCACAATATCACCCAAAAATCACATGCACATATCGAGTTTAACTTAAGGCTTTAGAAAATATATTTACTCACCAGAATATGATGTACATAAAAAGGTTGAAGCAGCTCTGAATTTGAGATGTTTTGAAAATTTCGAACAATGGTGATTTTTAAAACTAAAATGCTGAGTTGAAGAGATGCTTTGAAATAGATGTGATGATGCCTACAGATCATCCTCTTGTTTGTTTACAATTTGGAGTGGTTGTTCTTGAATCTGATTTTGCTTTTAAACTTGAATTTGCAAAGAAGATGGCTTGAAATCTTGATTTAGTTTTACTGAATTTGTTTTACAGGTTATTTCTTTCACTAAATGTTTTGGAAAAAAATAGGTAAAGAAAAATGAGAGAGGAGAGTGGAGAGGTTTTTTATATCTTAGTTATCTTTATTTAATTTTTAAAAAAAATAAAAAGAATTAAAAGGCACTTGTACAATTTATTAGCACTTGTCATTTACCTTATTTAGTTTGCTAACACATGTTATTAAGAATGATTATAAGTTAACACATGTAACTTTCATGCATAATTAAATTTTTAAATGTTTTAAAAAGATTTTATAATTGATTTTCTAAAATCATATAAAATACATTTTAAAACCAAAGTATGATTTGAGATATATATATAACTATCTTTTGAATTTCAATTTAAATATCCAAATTCAAATTAAATTTCAAATCCAATTTAAAAATCAATTTGATATATACATATATTTAAACAAACACAATTTCAACTTGTATAAAATAATTCTATTTGAAATATATATATATATATATATATCAACACATTTAAAATGGAGATTATCACATTTAAATTTGTTTGAAATTCCGGGATATCACATTCCTCCCCCCTTAAAAGAATTTCATCCCCGAAATTTAAACAAATGATAATCCAAAATTTTCATTTTATTTCAACAATTTCAAGCATACATATCATTCATACATTAGCAACCAAATAAATAGTACATTCAAACAAACATAACTAGCTATCCAGACACAAATCCAGATAAGCCTTCCTAACATTATCCAGAGTCTCCCAGGTACAGTCTCTGGGATCCTCACTCCGCTGGACTTTGACAAGCTTCACTATCTTGCTCCTGAGTGCCTCTCGTCTTGATCAACAATCTGGACAGTATGTCTGACAACTGATAAGTCCGGCTCAATCTCTAAGTCTTCTTGCACAGCTGACTCCACGATAAGAGATGGATCGTGCATGTATTTCCTCAGATGAGATACGTGAAAAACATTGTGAATTCCAGCCATCCAGACTGGCAATTCAATCCTGTAAGCCACGGCACCAATCCTCTCGAGCACTTTAAATGGACCAATATATCTTGGGGCGAGTTTTCCCATATTTCCAAATCTTATTACTCCTTTTATCGGGGAAAATTTGATATAAAGACTAAATCTCCAATCTCAAATTCCAATTGTCTTCGTCTTTTATCTACATACTTTTTCTGACGGTCCTGAGTAGCTCCCATCCTCTTCTTGATAAGCTCAACTTTCGTAGAAGCTTCATGGATCAAATCTGGTCCAAGCACAAGACGATCTCTCAACTCTATCCAACAGGATGGGGATCTACATGGTCTTCTATGCAGAGCTTCATAGGGAGCCATCTTAATACTTGCCTGGTAGCTGTTATTGTAAGAGAATTCCACTAGATGCAGATGGTCTTCCCAATATCCACCAAAATCCAATACACAAGCTCTCAGCATATCTTCTAGAATTCGGTTAAGCCTCTCCTTCTGTCCGTCTATCTGGGGATGATATGTTGTACTCAATCTCAAACTCGTACCCATAGCTGATTGCAAAGCCTCCCAGAACTTGCTGCTGAAGATAGGATCACGATCGCTTACTATGCTGACTGGAACACCATGCAATCTGACAATCTCTCTCAAGAAAATATCTGCCAGAGAAGCTGTGGTACGGGTTGCCTTAACCTGAATAAAATGGGCGCTCTTGGCTAGATGATCCACAATCACCCATATTCCTTCGTTTCCCTTCTTGGTCCTTGGCAAACCGTTAATGAAATCCATCCAAATCATTTCCCACTTCCACATCGGGACTTCCAAAGGCTGCATCAGTCCAGCTGTCTTCTGTTGATCTCTTTTAACTTGCTAGCAGATAGCACAACTACTGACGAATTTAGCAATATCTTTCTTCATACTTGGGCACCAGAAGACTCTTCTCATATCCCAATACATTTCAGAGATTCCCGGGTGAATACTCAATCTAGAGCGATGATACTCAGATAAAACTTCTTGCTTCAACCCATCCACATTCGGCACACATAGACGACCATTAATCCTCAAAGTTCCTTGATCGTCAATCTCAAAATCAAAGTTTTGTCCTTCTTTGGTTCCTTGAATAATTTTCCTTGAAGTCTTATCCTCCATTTGCTTGCCTATGATTCTTTCCTGGAGAGACGGAACAACTTCCAAAAGAGACAGAACTGCATTTCTACTAAGAGCATCCGCTACAACGTTTGCCTTTCCCGGAGTATACATGATATCCAAATCATACGATGCCAAAAAATCGACCCAACGCTGTTGCCTCAGATTAAGATCCTTTTGAGAGAAAAGGTATGTCAATGGTTTGTGATCCATGAATAACTCGAACTTCTCTCACAAAAGATAGTGCCTCCAGATCTTCAAAGAAAAACAATAGCCAACAACTCTAGATCGTGCGTAGCGTAGTTCCTTTCATGTGGCTTTAATTGTCGACTCGCATATGCAATTACTCTTCCATTTTGCATCAGAACTGCTCCCAGTCCAACTATACAGGCATCCGTATAGGCATCAAACTTGCTCTTAACATCCGGAATAGCCAACACAGGAGCACTTGTCAATTTTGCGTTTAGATTCTGGAAAGCTTCATCACATTTAGGGGTCCACTTGAATTTAGCTCCCTTCTTTGTCAACTTAGTTAGGTGTGAAGAGATCTTGGAATAATCCTTGATGAACTTCCCGTAGTAGCCAGCCAATCCCAGAAAACTGCGGACTTCAGTCGGAGTCTGCAGCTGCTTCCACTTCAGAATAGTTTCCACCTTAGCTAGATCCACCGAAATGCCCTCTCCAGAAACAATGTGCCCTAAAAATTTGACCTTCGATTTCCAAAAATGACACTTCAAAAACTTCGCCTTCAGAACATGCCTTCTCAGAGTTTCTAACACTATTCTCAAATGCTGCTTGTGCTCCTCTTCAGACATAGAGTAGACCAGGATATCATCGATGAACACTAAAACAAACTTATTCAATGCATCAACAAAAACCCCGTTCATCAGATCAAAAAAGTAGGCAGAAGCGTTGGTTAACCCGAAAGGCATAACCAACCATTCATAGAAACAATTGGGTCCCCTAAATGATGTTAAAAGGATACTGTCCTCAACTACCCTTAACTGGTGGAAACCCGATGCCAAGTCCAGTTGGGAGAAAACAGAAGCTCCATACAGCTGGTCAAAGAGATCATTAATGCGGGGTAAAGGATACTTATTTCGGATGGTCACTTTGTTCAATTCTCGATAATCAACACAGAACCTTAGAGACCCATCCGACTTGGTGACGAACACTACAGCAGAACCCAAACAAGAAAAATTGGGCCTAATCAATCCCTTCTCCAATAGATCCTGAGTCTGCTTCACTAGCTCCTTCCTTTCTCTAGGAGCCATCCTCCTGCTTTGGTAAATCACTGGTACTGCTCCTGGAACAAAATCAATGCGAAACTCTATTTCTCGGTGCAGAGGTAAACAATTGACTTCCTCGAATACATCTGGAAAATCTTGGACCACTTCGATATCTTCAATCTCCTCTTGAGAAGTCTCAACTCCATGTAAAAGACTACTCAAGTGAATTCCAGAATTATCACACATCACTTTAGCAATTCTACCCGGATCAGTTTCCAACGAAACTGTTCTTTCTCCAGAATGCAGGACAGCCTTATACTTATCAAGCCAATCCATTCCCAATATAAGGTCAAACCCCTTAAAATACAACACATAAGGGTCACAAGAAAAACTATAGGACCGTTAGGAAATTCTCAAATCCTTACAGATCATATCTAATTTGGTTACCCCTCCTATAGGATTAGAAACGAAGATGGGACGGTCAACAGTACTAGGGGTAAGAAGAAACTTCTCTACTGATTCCAAAGAAATAAAACTCAAAGAGGCACTCGATTCAAACAAAACTTTAATATACTTGCCCTCTAAAAGTAATGTATCTTCCAATACTCCCTTGCCTTTAGAAGAGGTTGATGGTGCACCCTCCAAAGAAAACGCATTATTCTGCTGAGCTTTATGAAGGAGTAGACAATCCTTGATCATGTGACCCGGTTGATGACAGTTGAAACATTAAGATTTCTGAACCAAAGCCGAACCCGATCCACTTTGATGCGGCTGCTGCTGTTGTTGCTGAGATCCTCTCCTAGGACACCGATTAGCCAAGTGACCCTCTTGTTGACATATATAGCACTTGCGAGGTCCGTTGTTGCTTCCGGGTTTCTTCTTATTCCGCTTCTTCCAATTAGGATTGAACTTCCTCTTATTTGGGTTGGAAGAATTCCCTCAAGATGCTGCTACTAGTGCCACTTGTTTCTTATTCATCAAATCCTCATATCTCAGTGCCATATCAATCAACTCTTTAAAAGATCCCTTTAAATGCGTTGTCATCTTTTCGAGAAATTCTGGCCTTAATCCTTGTACAAACATTTCATTCTTTTGAGGGGAGTGTCTATGAGTCCTGGTCCATAGCAAGATAGTTTATTAAATTTGGTCTCATACTCTGCTATAGTCATGCTTCCCAGCTTCAAATTCAGAAAATCACGGTACAGACGAGTTTTTCCTGTTGTTGGTATGAATTGCTCCTCAAACAACTCCTTAAATCTACTCCAAGAAATGTCGTCCTCTGAGATATTTGTGGTTACTGCATCCCACCAGGCTGCAGCACCCTCTTGCAGTTGCCATAAGGCCATTACTGTTTTCTGCTCATCGGACAAATTCATATTCTTAAAGATGTGCTTTCAAGAGCGTAGCCAAGCTTGGACTTCAATTATAGTCTCTGATCCTTAAAATGGTCTACCTCCAAGGTTGGTGAAGTCCTTGCATAAAGCGACAAAACTAACCCAAGGCGGTGCTGGATCAACAGCCTCGTTATCAGCCTGACCTCTTCTATCATTAGCCGACGTGCTTCCTACTACTCTGCCCCTTCTGCCTCTTGAACTCATTTTGGCTACCTGGACAGGTAACCCAACAAATTTAGATAGGGATATAGTTATATAAAAATTACGAATACGCACTCTTAAGATAGACACTACTCTAGAGCCTAGGTATTTCTCAACCTTCGCTCTGATACCAACTGTGACAACCCGCCTTTCATCCTACAGAAAGACGTATCATCAATAAGAAAAGAAATAGATATAAGTAGAAAAGATAGAAAGAAAGAACAACAACATCAGAATCTCACAGGGGAAACGGAACAAAATATAATATTTCACATATTCATTGCATAGTTTTACATATCAGAGTACACAAAACAATACGACTTCATTACTTTAGACAGTTATAAGGGTTTGTCTAACTATTACATCCAAAATACAACAATCAAAAGTCACATCACAGCCGAATGATATAGATAGATAAGTCTGTACTTCAGCTCCAAGCTCTCAAAATATTTGACAATCCTAACCTGATCACTTGGCTACTCATAAAAATTTGAGTACCCAAGAGCATAAGAAAAACAGAAATAAACTACAGGTTAGACATGGGTCTGGTATGAGTAAACGGATTAAAGTTGTTTAACTTCAAAATCATTTGAAAACAAAGGTATCACGTAAGACTTCCCACACTTAAACATGGATAAGTTTTTACCTTACGCTAACGAAATCATTTGATAGGAAATCAAGTGATATTATAATAAGGTCTAGGGTATTCGAATAAACTAGAAAATAGCTGAAATTGTTACATTTATTAAATTCCAGCATACATAGGTATACAATCAAATCCGAGGGAACTTATTGGAGATTGGATTCCATACAATGGTAGAGCTACTGGGGTACCGCCCGTCACAGTACGTGGCCTAGATCAACGTATCGAGGATCACTCCCGACCCCCCGCAACACAAAGCCGGAATCATTCCTTACTGAACAGTCTCGAATAAGACAACCCTGCAGTTGTGGCCAAACAACCGCCCACATAGCCGAATAAAAAGGGACTCTAGACAAGGAAAAATCTTATCCTACTTGGGTGCTACCCACTTAGCCTTGCTGCACCTCCCCTATTTTAGCCATTCCCGGTTGATGAGGCTTGAGGCTACGATTACCTTTACAAAAACATATCTTGGAATGCTCATCGTCCTCCATTGACGATGGTCTAATAGCATTCAATCCATACAAGTTCGTTCCGGGTTTGAATGAAACCGAAGGCATTATCTCGTTACACTCATTTCGGAATCACCCTCAGAGCAAATGACAATAACCCTTGTACTCTGAAACTCCATCTCGATCTTCACTTTGAGATGTCACGACCTAACGTTTAACTTAGATCGATGTGATTTTCGGATAATCAAACTTGATATCTGATCTCGGTCTCATCGAAATCCAAACGTATCTTATAGGTCAAGTTGTTTAAAATTAAACAATTCAATTTAAAATATCGAATTCACGCAGCATTATCCACAGGTAATAACGAACATTTATCACAGATATATTCAATATCTCATCACAGAATATCACAGATAATCATCCAAAGATATCAACCAAATCCATATATTCTACTCAAAACAACCATCCATAAGTAAGCATCTTTAATCCATATTATAATTAATTTAATTAATTCAAACTAAATTAATTACTTGAGAATTAATCACTTAACCTTGCTTAATCAATCATTAATTAATTAATTGCAATCATTTAATTAATTAATCGCTTCTTAATTAACCTTAAAATCAATTAATTAATTAATTATCCTTTAACTATTAATTAATAACCTTAATTATTAATTAATAAAACTTAATTATAAATTAATTAATCCTTAATTATTAGTTAATCAATCCTTAACTATCAGTTAATTAATCCTTAATTAACAATTAATTAATTCTTAATTACTTAATTAATTAATTTCAAATTATAAATTAATTTATCTTAATTACTTAATTAATTATCCGTAATTAATTAACTCAAATTACTTGATTAATTATTAATTAATTAATCACTTAATTAATTAATTACTAATCATTGATTATTTAATTTTTAATTATCTAATTAATTAACCTCTAATTATAAATTAATTTATCTTAATTACTTAATTAAATTAATTCTTAATTAACAATTAATCTACAATTAATTAACTAAACCTTTATAAATTAATAAACCTTATATTAACTAAACTAGTTAATTATACTTAAATTAAATTAAACATTAAAACCTTAATTAACTTTCTAGATAAAACAATTACTTTAATTACCAAACTTAATTAACATGTGTTTAAAAACATTTCATCTTAATTTATACTAAATTATTTTTTAAAAATTAAGTTTTAAAATACTTAACATTCTCAAATTCCAATTAACAAATCATAAAATCTCTTTGTTCAAAATAGTTTAAAACATGTATCATTTAAATATTTTATACTAGATTTTAATTCAAATTCAAAACTAGCTTTCAAAAAAAACTTTTTAAAACATTTCAACTTAACTTCGGGTTCGACCCGACCCTGACTCGAGACCAGACTTGAGTTTTCTTCTTCATCGGAGTCACCGTGACTTCGCCAACGCCTTCGTCAATGTCTCAAGTACGTCCCCTTCAAGCCTGGCCTAGCTCGATGCCTCGACGAATGCGAACAACCGCAAAACCAGACCTCAATTTCGAAAACCCATAAGCCATAGTTCCCACTATGGCCGAAGCCACGACCATCATTCACCTCCATCACCATTTTTCCCGACCTTACTAGACGACAACCCAGCTTCGACAGAAACCCCGATGTCGAATGATCACCCAGTCGCCTAAATTCACTCAAACTCCCATTTCTGATCATCCAAGAAATGCAACCCCAAACCCAAACGAAAATTCGATATTTTGTTTTAAAAGCCAAATTTTCCAATGACGATTCAAGTTGCAAATTAGAATCAACAAAATATATTGATTGATTTTTAACACTTTTAAACATTTCACTATTTTTACTTAAGTCCAGAAGGTTTTCAAACTTATTTTGTTTGAATAAAAAATTTAAACTATAATTTATACCTTAAACAATCATACTGTACTTAAATTTCAAAGCCTAACCATGATCAGAAAAGTGATTTTAATTTAAACTATAATTTATACTTTAAACTAAAAAAATAGCCAAAATTGTTACATTTATTAAATTCCATCATACATAGGTATATAATCAAATCCGAGGGCACTTATTGGAGATTGGATTCCATAAAATAGCAGGGCAACTGGGGTACCGTCTGCCACAGTACGTGCCCTAGATCAACGTATCAAGGATCACTCCCGACCTCCTACAACACAAAGCCGGAACCATTCCTTACTGAACCGTCCCGAATAAGACAACCCCGTAGTTGTGGCCAAACAACCGCCCACACAGCCGAATAAAAAGGGACTCTAGACATGGGAAAATCTTATCCTACTTGGGTGCTACCCACTTAGCCTTGCTGCACCTCCCCTGTTTTAGCCATTCCCGATTGATGAGGTTTGAGGCTACGATTACCTTTACAAGAACACATTTTGGAATGCTCATCGTCCTCCATTGACGATGGTCTGATAGCATTCAATCCATACAAGTTCATTCCGGGTTCGAACGAAACCGAAGGCATTATCTCGTTACACTCGTTTTGGAATCACCCTCAGAGTTAATAACAATAACCCTTGCACTCTGAAACTCCATCTCGATCTTCACTTTGAGATATCACGACCTAACATTTAACTTGGATCGTTGTGGTTTTCGGATAATCAAACTTGATATCCGATCCCGGTCTCATCGAAATCCAAACGTATCTTATAGGTCAAGTTGTTTAAAGTTAAACAATTCAATTTAAAACAATGAATTCACACAGCTTTATCCACAGGTAATAACAAACTTCTGTCACAGATACATTCAATATCTCATCATAGAATATCATAGATAATCATCCAAAGATATCAACCAAATCTAGATATTCTACTCAAAACAACCATCCATAAGCAAGCATCTTTAATCCATATTATAATTAATTTAATTAATTCAAATTAAATTAATTACTTGAGAATTAATCACTTAACCTTGCTTAATCAATCATTAATTAATTAATTACAATCATTTAATTAATTAATCACTTCTTAATTAACCTTAAAATCAATTAATTAATCTTTAATTAATTAATTAATTATCCTTAACTATTAATTAATTACCTTAATTATTAATTAATAAAACTTAATTATAAATTAACTAATCCTTAATTATTAGTTAACCAATCCTTAACTATCAGTTAATTAATCCTTAATTAAAATTTAATTAATTCTTAATTAATTAATTAATTAATTTCAAATTATAAATTAGTTTATCTTCATTACTTAATTAATTATCCATAATTAATTAACTCTAATTACTTGATTAATTATTCTTAATTATTAATTAATTAATCACTAATCACTTAATTAATTAATTGCTAATCATTGATTAATTAATTTTTAATTATCTAATTAATTAACCTCTAATTTTAAATTACTTTATCTTAATTACTTAATTAAATTAATTCTTAATTGACAACTAATCCATAATTAATTAACTAAACCTTTATAAATTAATAAACCTTATATTAACTAAATTAGTTAATTATACTTAAATTAAATTAAACATTAAAACCTTAATTAACTTTCTAGATAAAACAATTACTTTAATTACCAAACTTAATTAGTATATGTTTAAATACATTTCATCTTAATTTATACTTAATTATTTTTTTTAAATTAAGTTTTAAAATACTTAACATTTCTCAAATTATAATTAAAAAAAATCATGAAATCTCTTTGTTCAAAATAGTTTATTAACATGTATCATTTAAATATTTTAAACCAGATTTTAATTCAAATTCAAAACTAGCTTTCAAAAAAACTTATTGAAACATTTCAACTTAACTTTGGGTTCGACCCGACCCTGACTCGAGACCAGACTTGAGTTTTCTTCTTCATCTCCCCTTTTCCTTTTTTTAGTTTAGTTTTAAGTTTTAAACAAACCAGGAAAGGCCACACTCATGAACTCGAGTTCTAACCCGAGACAACCTTCTTCCCACTCGATCACCTCTTCGAGTCTCACGAAACCCAAACTCCCTGACAAGAAACCATTGTCGTACACGTGTATAGATCTGTTAGTCCGTGAGATGAAGGTTTTGATGACAACAACCTTAAAATAGGATTATAAAATATGAATACTAACATTATAGTTTAGAAATATATGTATATGCAGGATTTAACCATGCAGATACCAAGAATGAAGACTGTACAGTATAGAGATTCAAGATATCAAGAATGAAGACTCATGAGCATGAAGAATATCAAGATTATCAAGAGTTCAAGATTTCAAGAATAAGTAATTTAATTAGGAATTTTTTTTAAACTCCTAGAAAAGCATTGGCATCTTAAAATCCAATTTATTCGTGGAATGGAATCCACTTTGAGCCTGTTAAAGGGATGGAACCCTAAGTAGGATGGAACCTACGAAAAATCTAGTGGAACGTTGTTTTGTATCCGCTAACTTTTATTCAAAATTATTTAAAAAAATTATATCTTGTTTTCAAAATGTTTTCAAAACCTTCCTTTTAAAAGAATCAAAATCATCTATCCTGGTTTTAAATACTTTTAGCCTCAAAATAATCTTTAATTTCAAAATCAAACTATCCTTAGTTTTAAACTATCTTTAATAATAATATATTTAACTTTTAATATTTATACATAGATTTAAATATAAAATTATAGTAAAATTTTATATATACCAAAATATTATTCTCTATATTTATTTATGTATTTTAACTATAGTTAAGTATATTTGTAAAAGTTTAAAATAGTTTTAATATAAGATAAAAGTTATTTTCAAAGAAAAACAAAACACCAAAATTTCTTTTGGGATGTCGATATGCTCAATACACCCATGTCGATATAGTGTCAGTTAATTTCAAATTTTAAATTTCGAAAGAAGTGTCTATTCGTCATATGTCTTCACGAATGGACATGGCTGTTGTTCTTTTATAAATAGGGGATGTTTTCAACGAATTTTTAATCATATTTTCTAGTTTTCATTTCTCTTCTTCTTCCACATTTCTTTATACATATTCCTGCCATTAGTCTGGCGAAATCAACAATGGATCTAATTAGATTATCTCTGGTTTGATTCTCTATCACTATCTCAACAAGATCCTCCGTGCTATTCAGAGTTATAGATTTCTTTGTAATCAATTAAATTAGAAAAGGTGTGATTGTGGCCTTGGAAATCAATCAAGCGAGAAAAGGTGTGTTTGTAGCCTTGGAAATCAATTGGGTGAACTTGTTGCCCGTGAAATCAAGTATCTCTACCTAGAGGATTGTGAATCTGGAGGGTGTACCTCGTAGCCTTGAAATCGAGGGTGTAATTGTTTTTGAAAGGAAATCTGTACTTGTGTGTGGGACTGGATGTAGGGTAACTCCGAACCAGTATAAAATCCAGTGTGTTCTTTCCTTTACTGGTTTTTCTTTATTTTTGCATCTGTGTTTGATTCTGTGATCATATTTGTGTCTGAATATTGCATACATTTGTGTCCAAATTAACAAAAACTCAAAAATATTTAATAACTCCTTAAAACACTATTCACCCCCTCTAGTGTTTATCCTAGCCTTAAGATCCGTAATCCGCATTTCTCACATTTGGTATCAGAGCAAGGTTTTCAAATTTTCATAACCTGAATTTTGAAAAGTTTTCAAAATGGCTACCAACACTGGTACTGTTACTAACACTAGTGTTCCTGTCACCAGTTCATTTGTAGAAGGTCAGTCTACTGTCAGACCACCATTTTTTAATGGCAGTAACTATGCATATTGGGCATGTAGGATGAAAATATAATTACAATCTGTAGGACTAGACACTTGGAATATCACACAAACTGAATATTCTGAACCCACAACTGATTTTTCACAGTTGACCGCTGAGCAAAAGACTGTTGTACAAAATAATTCTAAAGCAATGAATATTTTGTTTTGTTCACTTGATAGAAATGAATTTAATAGAGTGTCAGTTTGTAAGTCTGCATATGAAATCTGGAAAACTTTGCAAGTTACTCACGAAGGAACAAACAAAGTTAAACAGACCAAAATTTCCATGCTCACAAATCAGTTTCAATTATTTAAAATGAATTCTAATGAGTCTATTTCAGATATGTATAGTTGATTTCAGGATATTGTGCACTCTTTAATATCCTTGGGAAAGGAATTTTCGAAAGAAGATCAAGTTAGAAAAATTTTAAATTCTCTTACTCCAGAATGGGATCAAAAGACACTTGCGATCGATGGAAAATGACATCAGTACCTTGAAGATAGAAGAATTAATTGGAAATCTAATGTCGTTTGAAGTCTAAATGATTGGGAGAAGAGAAAGCAAAGCATCTGAAAAGAAATCAATGGCATTTAATGCATTTACTAATGGATCAGACTCAAACAGCGATAATGATGAAGAGATAGCCATGATGATCAGGAATTTTCAGAAATTTCTGTAAACAGAAAGATGAATAATCTCAAGAGATAAACTATAAGAACTTTGGAAATCAGAATGTAGTGCCAAACAATGTCAAATGTTTCAACTGTGATGAACCAAGCCATATCAAAAGAGACTGTCCGTATCCAGAAAGGCAAGATCCTCCTATAAACAATGATTCAGTAAAGAAACGGAAGCGTGCATTTACTGCTACTCTAGATGACTCAGACTCGTCCTTAAGCGATGATGATCAGAAGACTGATAATTCAAATTTGTGTTTTATGGCAGTTCATGACTCCGATAAACTCAGAGAAACGGACTCAGAAAAAGGTACACATTTACAATATAATTGGTTGAAATTGCATGCTTAGAATTAGATGCTTGATTGCTTAATTGATTGATTTTGAATTGGTGTGTTATTTGAATTTTAAATTTTTTTACTATTATTTTATTATTATTTTTATTAGTATAATAATATATTATGGAATATACTATAATTCTAATACTATTCCTGATATACATAGACATTAAAAATAATAAGTGTACATATATATATATATTAGAGTACTTAGGAAAAATAAATCATAGAAAATCACAAGCACATATCGACATGGTCCCTACCACGATATCGACATAGGTACAGAATTTGATATTCAAAATTTGAATTCAAATGGTTGAATTTCCCTCCACCTTTTCACTTCATTCAATTCTCTGAAAAGGAATCTTTTGACCAAAGAACATGTCCTTTGAAAATTTATTTATTCACTATCTTTTATCACATCTTTTCACTCTCATTTTCAAATTCAAACTCTCTCTTCAAAACTTCAAGCTCTCTACTCTCTACTCTAATGGCTTCTTCAAGCAACCCCTCCACTATGAGAATTTCCAGAAAGATAAAAGAGCAACTCTTCAATGATCCAGAGGCTATAAAAGCATACATCAATTATGCTAACTATGCAAAAGTCCATTCCGGAAAGTTTTTTATATTTCATGATTTCTCTTCTTATGAAATTGATTCACTTTTTGCAAACAATCAAATTCTTAGTCTTGTTGATGCTTCTCAAAATGATTTTGTTTGTTATCCAAATCTTGTCAAAATTTTCTATGCAAATCTTAATCGTGGATTTTATAATGGAAATGATGATGAAATTTGGAGTAGTGTCAAAGGCACTAGAATTGTTTTGAATTGTGATCTTTTGGGTACCATTCTCAATTGGAAGAGTACGGCAATGGATCTTTCTAATTTTAAAATCGATGAAAATGATCGTGAGACAATTCATCACATTTTCGAAGGAAATCATAATTTTGAATTCAAAAATCGAAACTTTCGACCAAAAGCTAGAATTGTCAATCTTCTTTTACAACATACATTGACCCCAAGATCGAGAAATTTTAACAATCCTACTTCAAAAGTTTGCAAAGCGTTTTTTGCTATATTTGGAAATTATGATATTAATTGGGCGCAAGTTATTTTGGGTGAACTTCGTCCGAAAAATCTTGAAATGGGTGAGAATAATTTGTATCATGGAATTTATCTCACTCGAATTTTTAACTATTTTGGAGTGGATTTCAAAGGAGAAGAATTTGTTTCTAGAAAAGTTTTCAATCATTCCAACATTTCGCTTATGAAAATTCCATTTGTTTTTCAACCCTATGAGACTCTTGCCGAAAAGGAAGAGCGTTTGGCTCATGAGGAGATGGAAGAAGAGGAAGAGGAAGAAGAAGAAGGGGATGAAATGGAAATTGAAGAAGAAGGTGAAACTTCTTTGGAAAGCATCGACTATCCTCCTAATCCATCCAACAAAACCCTTCTCAAAAACCAAAAGACCACTGTTGAGAATCAACGGGTTCTTAAATGATCCGTTAGTAAGAAGTTGGACAAAAATTCATCCAAGATGAACAAGTTTATTTCCAAAGTCAGTTAGAAGCTTGGATTATCTTCATCATCATCATCCTCTAACTAGTTCTACCTTTTCGTATCTCGTTATATTTTTTTAGTTTATTTTGATTTGAATGTTTGTGTAGTTGTTTGTGTTTAATCGTTGTATCGTGTTATCATGAAATGAAATTGAATTCCTTTACTATTATCTAGCTTATCTTATCTCCAGAACAAATGTTAGTATATTATTCACACACACACACACGTAATTATTCACAAAATCAAAATAAGCCATCAAAATTCACTACACCATGTCGACATCCCCCCATGACCATGCCAAAATGTACTGGTCAGAAATGACATTTCATTTTGAAATTGAAATTTGAATAACTACCTTATGTCTATTCATTTCAAACGAATTTTTACACCTATAAATACCTATTTCTTTCAGAATTCATCGCTGAATATTATTTCTTATCCACTTTGTCTCTCATTCTTCTCACAAACTCGAATATGGCCAATCCAATTCATAATCTATCATAAAATCTTGAAGAGACTCTTAATTCTTTCAAGAATATTTTTTCGTTCATTCTACGTAACCAGCGACACTTAGAATTGAGTCAAATGCAGATGATTAAAGAGCAAGAAAGGCATATCGATGCAATACGATGGATGATTTCCTCCCTGCATAAGGATGATAAAGAAGCACATCCTCCAGTCTCTCTCGCTAATGATAATGAAAATTAGGATGCCATTAAAGCAGACCCTATATTTGGAGAAGAGGGATGGGTGGAAGCTCCTCGTAATGTTTGATTGGTTTGCTTAATTTGGTTTGTTTGATTTGAATTGTTTGATTTGATTTGAATTGAATTGATTTGGATTGATATTTGGTGTGAAAAACATGTATAAATATGCATTAATATTTATATGATCTTTAATTAATTATCATGTCTATCAGTATAATTATCTCTTAATCTATCTATTATATACTCAATTTGTATAGTTTATGAATGAGGGGGAGTTATATAGTTTGGAGATTATATAGTTTGGAGTTAGTTTTTGTTGATGACAAATGGGGAGAAATATAAAATAGGATAGTTAGGCATAGATTAAGGGAGAGTTATTAGGATAGAAGTAATATTTTATAAACAAAGGTTGTCATCATCAAAAAGGGGGAGATTGTTAATCCGTGAGATGATGGTTTTGATGACAACAACCTTAGTATAGGATTACAAAATATAAATACTAGCATTATAGTTTAGAAATATATGTATATGAAGGATTTAACCATGCAGGTATCAAGAATGAAGACTGTACAGTATAGAGATTCAAGATATCAAGAATGAAGACTCATGAGTATCAAGAATATCAAGATTATCAAGAGTTCAAGATTTCAAGAATAAGTAATTTTAATTAGGAATTTTTGTTAAAACTCCTAGAAAAGCACTGGCATCTTAAAATCCAATTTATTCATGGAATGGAATCCACTTCGAGCCTGTTAAAGGGATGGAACCCTAAGTAGGATGGAACCTACGAAAAATCTAGTGGAACATTGTTTTGTATCCGTTAACTTTTATTCAAAATGATTTTACAAAATTATATCTTGTTTTCAAAATGTTTTCAAAACCATCCTTTTAAAAGAATCAAAATCATCTATCCTGGTTTTAAATACTTTTAGCCTCAAAATAGTCTTTAATTTCAAAATCAAATTATCCTTAGTTTTAACTATCTTTTAATAATAATATTTTTAACTTTTAGTATTTATACTTAGGTTTAAATATAAAATTATAGTAAAATTTTATATATACCAAAATATTATTCTCTATATTTATTTATGTATTTTAACTATAGTTAAGTATATTTATAAAAGTTTAAAATAGTTTTAATATAAGATAAAAGTAATTTTCAAAGAAAAACAAAACACCAAAATTTCCTTTGGGATGTCGACATGTTCAATACACCCATGTCGACATAGTGTCAGTTAATTTCAAATTTTAAATTTCAAAAGAAGTGTTTATTCATCATATCTCTTCACGAATGGACATGATTGTTGTTCTTATATAAATAAGGGCTATTTTCAACGAATTTTTAATCATATTTTCTGGTTTTCATTTCTCTTCTTCTTCCACATTTCTTTATACATATTCATACCATTACTCTGCCGAAATCAACATTGAATCTAACTAGATTATCTCTGGTTTGATTCTCTATCACTATCTCAACAAGATCCTCAGTGCTATTCAGAGTTATAGGCTTCTTTTTAATCAATTAAACGAGAAAAGTTGTGATTGTGGCCTTGGAAATCAATCAAGCTAGAAAAGATGTGATTGTAGCCTTGGAAATCAATTGGGTGAACTTGTTGCCCGTGAAATCAAGTATCTCTACCTAGAGGATTTTGAATGTGGAGGGGTACGTCGTAGCCTTGAAATCGAGGGTGTAATTGTACAATTGCTTTTGAAAGGAAATCCATACTTGTGTGCGGGACTGGATGTAGGGTAACACCGAGCTAGTATAAAATCCAATGTGTTCTTTCCCTTACTGCTTTTACTTTATTTCTGCATCTGTGTTTGATTCTGTCATCATATTTGTGTCTGAATATTGCATACATTTGTGTTCAAATTAACAAAAACTCAAAAAGATTTAATAATTCCTTAAAACACTATTCACCCTCCTCTAGTGTTTACCCAAGCCTTAAGATCTGTAATCCCTATTTCTCAAAAGATTAACTACGCGCCGCTACCTTCGGCGACACCTCACACACATCGACGTTGAACTCCTTGATCAATTTCGACCTTGGTACATTCGTCGGGGAGCCCAAAACGAAATTGAGCTTTCCAGTCGAAACTGGAAACTCACCGTCGCCATAAAACCCCTCGAACCACCATCTCCGATCATCGGAGCAACCGTGACTTCGCCAACGCCTTCGTCCACATCTCAAGTACGTCCCCTTCAAGCCTGGCCAAGCTCAATGTCTCGACGATGGCGAACAACCCAAAAACCAGACCTCAATTTCGAAAATCCTTAAACCCTAGTTCCCACTACGGCCGACGCCACGACCATCGTTCACCTCCATCACCATTTTTCCCGACCTTCCCAGACGACAACCCACCTTCGACAAAAACCCCGATGTTGAATGATCACCCAGTCGCCTGAATTCGATCAAACTCCCATTTCTGATCATCCAAGAAATGCAACCCCAAAATGAAAATTCAAGATTTTTGTTTTTAAAATCAAATTTTCCAGTGACGATTCAAGTTGCAAACTCAAATCAGCAAAATATATTGATTGATTTTTAACACTTTAAACATTTCACTGTTTTTACTTAAGTCCAGAAGGTTTTCAAACTTATTTTTTTGAATACAAAAATTAAACCATAATTTATACTTTAAACAATCATATTGTACCTAAGTTTCAAAGCCTAACCATGATCAGAAAAGTGATTTGAATTTTGACTTGCTTTTAAACTCTATATTTTGAAAACAGAGGAGAACAGGCACCCTATATGCACAGATCATCATACATACATACATAGATACATACATACATACATACATATATATATATATACAGATATTCACATTTATATACATACACATGCAAGCACAATACCACCCAAAATTCATATACATAGATTGAGTTTAACTTAAGGCTTTAGAAATATATTTACTCACCAGAATATGATGTACAGAAAAAGGTTGAAGCGGCTTTGAATTTGAGATGTTTTGAAAATTTTGAACTGCAGTGTTTTTAAAACTAAAATGCTGAGTTGAAGAGATGCTTTAAAACTGATGTGATGATGCCTACAGATCTTCCTCTTGTTTGTTTCCAATTTGGAGTGGTTGTTCTTGAATCTGATTTTGCTTTTAAACTTGAATTTGCAAAGCACATGGCTTGAAATCTTGATTTAGTTTTACTGAATTTGTTTTATAGGTTATTTCTTTCACTAAGTGTTTTGAAAAAAAATAGGTAAAGAAAAATGAGAGAGGAGATTGAAGAGGTTTTTTATATCTTAGTTTTCTTTATTTAATTTTTTAAAAAAAAAAGAATTAAAAGACACTTGTACAATTTATTAACAGTTGTCATTTACCTTATTTAGTTTGCTAACACATGTTATTAAGAATGATTATAAGTTAACACATGTAACTTTCATGCATAGTTAAATTTTTAAATGTTTTAAAAAGCTTTTATAATTGATTTTCTAATTTATAAATACATATATAAATAAATTCATTTAAAAAGAAAATAATATAAAACCATTTATGTTCTAAATAAAATCATATCAAATACATTTTAAAACCAAAGTATGATTTAAGATATATATAACTATCTTTTGAATTTCAATTTAAATATCCAAATTCAAATTAAATTTCAAATCCAATTTAAAAATCAATTTGATATATACATATATTTAAAGAAATACAATTTCAACTTGTATAATATAATTCTATTTAAAATATATATACATATATATCAACACATTAATATTATTGTTTTAAATTAATAATTTTGCCAAATTTAATTAAGTTAAAATGGAGATTATCACATTTAAATTTGTTTGAAATTCCGGGATATCACAAATATCGTGAGATTTGTTAATTTGAAAAAATGCTACAGCTTCAACCAAATTAAAACTATAACACAATAAAAACTAAACTACATAGAACTACTAAAATTAAAACTCACATTCCTCTTGCTACTAGCATTCACCATAGATCAAATCAAAGGATGCTAGGTAGCACTGAAGCAAGACGAAGGTAGAGGCATACTATGGATCGATTTGAATTTTAAAGGAAAGTTTTGAATTTTAAAAAATGATAGATCTAGGGTTTAATTTTCTAGAAGAACAAGATAAAAATGAATAAAAGCGGCAGCACGAGTAGGAAAGGAAGGGGTTAGGATTATTAGTGGACTGAATTGCAAAATTTTGGTACGAAAAAATTTTTATTCGGTCAACGTTTAACCAAAATGAAGATATTAAACTGACTTAACTTTGGTCGGTTAACTTTGGTTGGTTGATCGAATGTTCGGTTAACCGAATGTGTTGGTTAAAACGGTTCAGTTAGGGTCAATTAAATTGGTTAAGTCGGTTAAATGCCTATCCCTATTTGAAGTTGCCCTTTCATCTCAGTATTATGAAGCTCGACAACAAGATGCCAACATGCTAAAACAGAAATGAAGAATGAGATGGGATATTGAGGGGGCAGAATTACTGCTTTTTCATTCCACCCTTAAATCTAAGCACACCAAGGAGAATATCAATGCTATTTTTGGCCAACATGGAGAGCTACATACTAATCCTACCAAAATTGAGAAGGTGTTTTATCTTACTTTAAGGGCTTGTTGGGTAACTCTACTAACTTTATCCCCGACTTAGATGCTTTAGGCAATATACCTATGCCTAGAATAAATGCCTAGGAACATAACTTTCTTTGCATTGAAGTATCTAATACTAAAATCAAGCAAGGCTTTTTTTGGAAAATGGTACTTTATATACTAAAATAGAACAACATATACTTACATGATATGCCTCGTTAAAACCTTGCAATCCCCTTAACCTATATGGGTACCTTGCAAGGAAAAAGAGTACATATCATTTCCATATATACAACAAATCGGAGATCGAACCAAATTGTCAAATAGATGGAGGAGTAAACAAATGTGAATTACACTCAAAACCAAATCTACAACAACTTTGGTCAGTAAATAATTTATAAAAATAAATACTTAAGAAAAATACACGTGTACAACAGACAAAATGTAATAAAAGAAAGCCGCACTTCAGTCTTCAATGTCGATTTATCACCCATCGGAGAGAGAAATAGCATCTACTTTACCAAATTGAACTCAACAAAATTGCCGAACTAATCAGATCAACAATGATGGTAGCAGCCGAAAAAACAAGAAGAATTAAGCAAACCAACACCAAATTGCAGAAGGCGGCAGTGCATTGATCAAGGAGGGAGATGATTAACTATTGGATCTGGAGCGATCTTAAATTCCGCTAAGATAAGTTTTTCCTCTAAGCTTATCATTTGAGACTTCAATTTCTGATTGATTAGGAACCTTGTGACGCCCCACCTCTATACCCACGCTAGCCAAGGACACTACAAGGTAATGTCGTCAACTAACACGTAGAATAAGGCTGGTTGGGAGCGACCATCTATAGCCTTGCTCTAACTATCTATTGAATACATCGACAATAAATTTACCAAGCAGGTCGACATACCCACTGAATATTTAGAACAAAACCATAGGTGGTTGGAGGATCTATCAGAACAGAATATAACAACTCAAATGTAAAATACATCACAGAACAGTAGATCATCATATACACATATACAGATACATAATAGAGTTTACAAAATAATACATGTCAAGTGGTATAGCAAACCACAATATACAAACGAGTCAAAGAATACATATGTCAGAGTTACAATAAAAGGACTACACAAAAAGTTTTAACAAAAAGGAACAAGCTGAATAGTCCATGCGGAAGCAAAATAGGCTAAGTCCAAAAGCACCTAACCTGAAACATCTCGGTCTGACCTGAGCATAAAATGCGCGGGTCAGTCTAGCTAAACAAATCAGTTAGATAAACTGAACAACAATAAACCTACAAGGTTACAAAGTATAACAAATATATCTAAGGGAGATAACACAATCATCTAACAAAAGATGAATCATATGATAACATGACAAGCCTCATATCATCGGCAACTCATAGAAACAAAGGATAAGAATATCCCAAAGCAAACCATAAAGGCAATAACAAATACCAATAAGGTATACAAGTTCCACAAGGTAAACGCTACGCATCATGCGGCTCAAAAAGACCAACACCGAAGGGCGATACCTAGGGAATATACATATGAATGAAACATCAGAAAATTTGCTCGAGCTCAGTACTATACAAACAAGGATCCATGAGCCCGAAGACTCCAAACCCAATATCACCCATGCAGCTCATAACGACCGACATCGGAAGCGATACTAAAGGGAAACCCAATATCACCCATGCGGCTCATAACGACCAACATCGGAAGCGATACTAAAGGGCAACAAACCCGAAGGCACGTACCCGAAGGCAACAAACCGTAGTGGTGAAGGTCAAAGACCCAGTACTGGACACCACTAACTGGCGGAATGTGTCATAACTCTCAAAAAGGAATCCAAAAAGTGGTAACGTGAGTCCCATAACCACTCGTTTGCACTAAACGGTTTACTATCCGTTAGTTAATTTCACACTCAAAGCAGTACAAAGTTCACCTTATATCATCGGTAAACCAAACGCGAAGGTTAAAACGATCAATTGAATAGGTCGGGAATTAATTGGAAGGATAAACGCACAGATTCATGCTCCGTGTTTTATCTAACCATTTAATCTCCTTTCCACTTCGCTCGAAGTGTGAAATTGTGCGTGTGTTTTAAATAGAATTTATAAATCGGAGAAACGAACTTTTAATATGATTTGAAGAAATCATTTATAAAACCCGTGAATGAATTCAAAAAGGAATCATCAAGGTCAAATATGCATAAACAACTAATTGGAATCAATATGCTTCGATCAAATTTGGAAAACTAAACGAATAAGGCAATTTTGGCAAAAACAGCATATTCAGAAGTCTGAAAGAAGGGATTCAGACGTCTGAATCTAAAAATAAATTTGTTTTTCAAAACAGAATTCAGACGTCTGAATCCAAACTTCCAGACGTCTGAAATAGGCAATATTCGGCCTATTTCCTTTCTGGTTGAAAATTAGCCAATTTAGACGTCTGGAATATAAATTCAGACGTCTGAATCTGGGGGTGAAAATGTTCCCCAGAACAATATTCAGACGTCTGAAAATAGGGTTTCAAACGTCTGAAACATGATGATCAGGCATTTCCTGAACCTAGGCCAACTATGGCCAAACAAATCGAAAGCAATCGGATGCGTGTTGATTATGGGCTTACGTCAAATGACTACCCAACCTTAAAGACACACCCAAACACTCCGAACAACATAAACATCAACCATATAAGGAATTTCATAGATTTGGCTTCAAAAATCATAGTTTGGCAATTTCACCAAAGCAAACCAAATCGAAAGCAAATGAACATATGAACAATTGTTAGGAATTCATACCTAACATCAATGATATCAAAAGAAGTAGATGTGAGTTCAAAACTCACCTTCTTACATCCAAACAAAGATATACATATATAAGCATAGATTGTCAGATAAAAATCTCACCTTTTAATGCGAAACAAAGAAGAAGGAGCTCAATTTGCAAGGAGAAGACCAACTAATCTCTATTTCCACTCAACTAACTTCAATCTAAGCATAAAACAAGCATTTTCCTAAGTTTAGGTTTAGGAAATTTCTGAGATTGAAGAGAGAAAGAGATAGAGAAGATGAAGAGGAGCTTACCTATGTCTTCTCTTTGATATTGGAGCAAGAATCAAGTTTGCAAAGAAGAAACTAGGGTTAGCAATTTCTATTTCTCTTTCCCTTCCACCATTTTCAGTTTTTCTTAAGTTTTAGAAGAGTGGAATGAGAGAATGGAGAGGAGAGGGCTGAGTTAGGGGTTAATAAACTAACAAACTGGCTGAACCCAACCCAAACCCAAATAGAAAAAGTTGCAAAAATTCAACTTACTCCAAACATATCAAAGCTTATACTTAAAAAGATGCAAACGCCATTTTGGAATCAATGGAAATGGTTTCGAGTTCCAATTTGGCCATTTGCAGAAAGTAACATTTCGGACCTAAATCCGACTAACGACACTATATTTAAATAAAACATTTAAATACAAAATCGTTAAATATGCGGGTTGTTACAGATCTCCCCTCCTTACAAAATTGCGTCCCTGCAATTCCTAGAGACGATATTTGTAACAACTACATACATACAACATTTAAAAGAAAAGAAAATAAGCTTGAGATGAAAAGATATACTCACCGTTTCTAAGCAAAGATAGAAAACCCGGATAAGATCGCTCAATAAACTCTCTGGTTTGCCAGTCATTGGGATTAGTGGACCATTGAACTTTAACGAGCGGCACGTCCTTGTTCCGAAGGTCTCGCACCTCTGTGTCAAGTACGCGAATAGGTTGCTGTACAATAGATAAGTCCGGTGAGATCTCAAGCTCAAGCAAATCAGGAGAATCAATAACAGAATCCGACTCCCGAAGACACTTCCGAAGTTGGGAGACGTGAAACACGTCATGAATGCCAGATAAATGAGCAGGAAGTGAAACTCTATAAGCCACAGGGACAATAAGTTCAGTAATAGAAAATGGTCCAATAAAGCGAGGAGCCAATTTCCCAGTCGTACTGAAACGCATAACCCCTTTCAAAGGAGAAACACGAATAAAAACAAGATCACCAATCGAGAACTCGAGAGGCTTCCTACGGCTATCCGCGTAGGATTTCTGGTGACTCTGTGCCTCTTTCATTCTCAACCAGATGAGATCAATCTTCTCGGAAGAATTACGAACAAAATCTGGACCAAGAATAAGCTTCTCTCCAGATTCCAACCAACAAGAAGGTGATCGACATGGCCTTCCGTATAAGGCTTCGAAAGGAGCCATACCGATACTAGGCTAAAAACTATTGTTGTAGGAGAACTCTACAAGAGGTAGATGATCCTCCCAACAACCACCGAAATCAAAAACACAAATACGGAGAAGATCTTCCAAGATACGATTCACCCATTCAGTCTGTCCATCAGACTGCAGATGATAAGCTGTACTAAAATTAAGCTTTGTTCCCAAAGCTTGCTGAAGACTCTGCCAAAAATGACTCGTGAATAAAGGATCACGATCACTCACAATTGAACTAGGAACACCGTGAAGTCTCACGATTTCCTTGACATACAACTTAGCCAAATGCGAAGCAGTCCTATTAGACTTAATAGGAACAAAATGAGCAGACTTAGTGAGGTGATCAACAATAACCTAAATGGTAGAATGGCCCAATCTCGAACGAGGTAGGCCGTCAATGAAATCCATAGAAATCTGATCCCATTTCCATAATGGAATCTGAAGAGGCTGAAGAAGACCAGAAGGACGCTGATGTTCGGCCTTAAAACGCTGACAAGTTATGCAATTACTCACATAACTCGCCACATCGCGCTTCATGCCTTCCCAATAATAAAGACAACGCATATCGGCATACATCTTACTACTACCAGGATGAATGATATATTAAGAACAATGACAGTCATCAAGAATGTCATGCCTAAGTGCAAAAGTAGAAGGCACAAAAAGATGGTTCTTCTTGCGAAGACACCCATGAGAATCAATACTGAAATCCTGCAACGCCTCATCACAGGATCCAGACTCACAAAGCTGAATAAGATGCAACAATTCAGGATCACGCCGTTGAGCATCGGCAATACGATCCAACAAAATAGGTCGAGCCCCCAAACTAAATAATAGAATAGGAGAATCATAAGATGAACCTCGATCTCGAATTTCACAAAAAGATAGAGTCTCAAGAATACCCCATTCGGCAAGCATCATAGAAATAACAGCCGAATGTTTGCGACTAAGCGCATCTGCAACACGATTACCCTTTCCAGGGTTATACTGGATATCAAAGTCATAGGAAGCAAGAAACTCGAGCCAACGTTGTTGTCTCATATTGAGTTCCTTCTGAGTGAACAAATACTTCAAGGATTTGTGATCGGTATAGAGAATGAAGCGCTCTCCCAATAAATAGTGTCGCCAAATCTTCAAGGCGAAGACAATGGCAGCTAACTCAAGATCATGAGTGGCATAGCGAACTTCATTCGGACGTAGTTGCCTAGAAGCATAAACAACTACCCGATCCTTCTGCATAAGAACGGCACCGAGACCACTACCACAAGCATCGGTGTAGACAACAAGATCATGATTCCCCTCGGGAACCACAAGAATAGGAGCATTAGTGAGAAGTTCCTTCAATGTCAGAAAGGAAGCTTCACACTTGTCGGACCAAATAAAATGAATGTCTTTCCGAGTAAGGCAAGTAAGAGGAAGCACAACACGGGAAAAATCCTTAATGAACCGACAGTAATAACCCGCCAATCTAAGGAAACTACGAATCTCATGAACATTCTCAGGCCTCTTCCAATTCTGGATGGCTTCGATCTTTGAGGTATCGACAGAAATGCCATCGGAAGATACAACATGGCCTAAGAACTTAACTCTATTCTCCCAAAAATGGCACTTGGAGAATTTGGCTCTAAGCTGATGACGACGAAGAGTACTAAAGACAATTCTCAAGTGATTAGCATGCTCAGCTTCAGACTTAGAATAAATAAGGATATCATTAATGAACACAAGAACGAACTTATCGAGATATTCCCGGAATACTCGATTCATGAGAACAACAAAGAAAGCAGGAGCGTTCGTCAAACCGAACGGCATAACGAGCCACTCAAAAGAACCATAACGAGTGTGGAAAGCGGTTAGAGGAATTCTACCCTCCGCGACTCGTAACTGATGAAAACCTGTGGCAAGGTCAAGCTGAGAAAAGACCTTAGCACCACTCAATAGATCGAACATATCATCGATCCTAGGCAATGGATACTTATTCCTGATGGTTAACTCGTTAAGCTTGCGATAGTCAATGCAAAGCCTAAGAGTTCCATCGGACTTCTTCACGTAGACGACCGCTGATCCCCACGGAGAAAAACTGGACTGAATCAACTGCTTGGACTCAAGCTCTAAAAGCTGCCTCTTGAGTTCCTCATTTTCCCTTGTAGACATCCTTGTGGAAGGACGACTAACTGGCTGCGCGCCTGGAATGAGATCAATGCGGAACTCAATTGCCCGTTTAGGTGGCAAACCCGAGACAGGCTCAAAAACATCAGAGAAGTCACAAGCAATAGGAATACGAGATATATCACCATCATCCCGCGAATCAAGAGAATGTAAAGCCATTTCGGAATTATCCACATCCCGAAGAATAAGAGATAGCTGAGTAGGCGAATCCGGATGTCGAAGATATATAATTCTCTTTGAATAAATAATCCTGGCATCATATCTCACTAGCCAGTCCATACCCAAAATCAAATCAAATCCCAGACAAGAAATAACGTGCAGATTCGCACGAAAAGAAAAGCCACATAAAACGATCTCAACATCATCACAAAGCAAGCTAAGGGTCGCGATCCCCCAATAGGATTCGCAATCCTTAAAGAAGTAACCAAACAAGAAACATCCAAAGATAAATCATCAACGAGCTTTTTCGATACGAAAGAATGTGAAGCTCCCGTATCGAAAAGAACTCGAATACTATGATCATGAAATAAAATAGAACCTTCCAAAATAGATGGAGATATACCTTTGGGCTGAGAGGGACCTTCAGAAGCCTTAGCGGCATAAAGCTTGCTAGACTTGGCACCAGCCGGAACAGTAGGGCAAGCTGAAACATGATGACCTTCCTTCTTGCAATAGCGGCAGAAGAGAGGCTTAGGACAAGCTCGAATAATATGATCAGGAGAACCACAATTGAAACAATTTCGAATGAAAGGTGTTCTGGAAGACTGAGGCTGAGAGCTAGAACTACCAGTCTTCTTCTTCTTAGAAGGAAAAGGCTTCTTCTGAAATGGAAACGACCTCTTGTTGGGGTTCTTGGAAACCTCAACATCAACATCACTATCACACTCCTTCTCGACGGTCTCGAGATGAAGTGCCGAATCAACCAACTCCTCAAAAGAAAGCTTAAGCTGGAGCAACAAAGACTTCTTAAGATATTTCATAAGACCAGAAACAAACTTCAAATTCTTCTTATAAGAAGTGCTAACGAATTCAAGACCATACTTAGATAAAGCCTCGATTGATGCAACATACTCAGAAACAGAAGATTTCCCTTGCTTCAACTCAAGGAAGCGACGGGTCAGTAAAACTTTTTCAGATTCAGGAACGAACTTGAGTTCAAATCGCTCCCGAAACTGAGTCCAAGAAAGAGTAGACTCATCAATCTCGGCTACAAGAAGCTCATACCAATCAAGAGCATGCTCTTGTAATAAGCTAGAAGTTACAAGAACTCTATCATGGTTAGAAAGATCCAAGCGAGAGAAGATACGCTCGCACGTGCGAAACCAAGCTTGGACTTCAAGAACAAACTCGGAGCCTTTAAACGGCTTTCCTCCAAGATGAGAAAAATCACTGCACTGGCATGAAAAGGCAGACTTGCGAGGTGGAGACACTCGAGGAGGAACTGGAGGCTGAGTGCTCCTAAACAATTCCAAAAACTGATCGGCAGACATATAAACACCATCCAGATGTGAGCCACTGGATTGCCCAGCACACGAACGTCGTCCCCTGCCTCTTCCAACCATACGCTGAAAGTATGATGAAAACAAGATTAATCACAAGGTAGATACGTCAATACGGAATACTACGGAATAAAATGCATTCCTAGACGTATTCCCTCATTCTATCTACCACAAAAGGCAAAGAAGGAATAGAGAGACACGATGATTCAAAGATTTGTATCACTTATACACTTTGATGTACCGGAATATATGTGCATTTATTCTGTGTTTATCATATTTTGTTCTGAACTCAGCTCCGATACCACACGGTGACGCCCCACCTCTATACCCACTCTAGCCAAGGACACTACAAGGTAATGCCGTCAAATAACACGAAGAATAAGGTTGGTTGGGAGCGACCATCTATAGCCTTGCTCTAACTATCTATTGAATACATCGACAATAAACGTACCAAGCAGGTCGACATACCCAATGAATATTTAAAACAAAACCATAGGTGGTTGGAGGATCTATCAGAACAGAATATAACAACTC
Source organism: Allium cepa (assembly GCA_030765085.1). NCBI lineage: Eukaryota > Viridiplantae > Streptophyta > Magnoliopsida > Asparagales > Amaryllidaceae > Allium > Allium cepa. The sequence goes on along the minus strand of CM060935.1, from coordinate 1,054,391,117 downwards.
AAATGTAAAATACATCACAGAACAGTAGATCATCATATACACATATACATATACATATGCATAACAGAGTTTACAAAATAATAAATGTCAAGTGGTATAGCAAACCACAATATACAAACGAGTCAAAGAATACATATGTCAGAGTTACAATAAAAGGACTACACAAAAAGCTTTAACAAAAAGGAACAAGCTGAATAGTCCATGCGGAAGCAAAATAGGCTAAGTCCAAAAGCACCTAACCTGAAACATCTCGGTCTGACCCGAGCATAAAATGCACGGGTCAGTCTAGCTAAACAAATCAGTTAGATAAACTGAACAACAATAAACCTGCAAGGTTACAAAGTATAACAAATATCTCTAAGGGAGATAACACAATCATCTAACAAAAGATGAATCATATGATAACATAACAAGCCTCATATCATCGGCAACTCATAGAAACAAAGGATAAGAATATCCCAAAGCAAACCATAAAGGCAATAACAAATACCAATAAGGTATACAAGTTCTACAAGGTAAACGCTACACATCATGCGGCTCAAAAAGACCAACACCGAAGGGCTATACCTAGGGAATATACATATGAATGAAACATCAGAAAATTTGCTCGAGCTCAGTACTGTACAAACAAGGATCCATGAGCCCGAAGACTCCAAACCCAATATCACCCATGCGGCTCATAACGACCAACATCGGAAGCGATACTAAAGGGCAACCCAATATCACCCATGCGGCTCATAACGACCAACATCGGAAGCGATACTAAAGGGCAACAAACCCGAAGGCACGTACCCGAAGGCAACAAACCGTAGTGGTGAAGGTCAAAGACCCAGTACCGGACACCACTAACTGGCGGAATGTGTCATAACTCTCAAAAAGGAATCCAAAACGTGGTAACGTGAGTCCCATAACCACTCGTTTGCACTAAACGGTTTACTATCCGTTAGTTAATTTCACACTCAAAGCAGTACAAAGTTCACCTCATATCATCGGTAAACCAAACGCGAAGGTTAAAACGATCAATTGAATAGGTCGGGAATTAATCGGAAGGATAAACGCACAGATTCATGGTCCGTGTTTTATCTAACCATTTAATCTCCTTTCCACTTCGCTCGAAGTGCGAAATTGTGCGTGTGTTTTAAATAGAATTTATAAATCGGAGAAACGAACTTTTAATATGATTTGAAGAAATCATTTATAAAACCCGTGAATGAATTCAAAAAGTAATCATCAAGGTCAAATATGCATAAAACACTAATTGGAATCAATATGCATCGATCAAATTTGGAAAACTAAAAGAATAAGGCAATTTTGGCAAAAACAGCATATTCAGACGTCTGAAAGAAGGGATTCAGACGTCTGAATCTAAAAATAAATCTGTTTTTCAAAACAGAATTCAGACGTCTGAATCCATACTTCCAGACGTCTGAAATAGGCAATATTCGGCCTATTTCCTTTCTGTTTGAAAATTAGCCAATTCAGACGTCTGGAATATAAATTCAGACGTCTGAACCTGGGGGTGAAAATGTTCCCTAGAACAATATTCAGACGTATGAAAATAGGGTTTCAGACGTCTGAAACATGATGATCAGGCATTTCCTGAACCTAGGCCAACTATGGCCAAACAAATCGAAAGCAATCGGATGCGTGTTGATTATGGGCTTACGTCAAACGACTACCCAATCTTAACGACACACTCAAACACTCCGAACAACATAAACATCAGCCATATAAGGATTTTCATAGATTTGGCTTCAAATATCATAGTTTGGCAATTTCACCAAAGCAAACCAAATCGAAAGCAAATGAACATATGAACAATTGTTAGGAATTCATACCTAACATCAATGATATCAAAAGAAGTAGATGTGAGTTCAAAACTCACCTTCTTACACCCAAACAAAGATATACATATATAAGCATAGATTGTGAGATAAAAATCTCACCTTTTAATGCGAAACAAAGAAGAAGGAGCTTAATTTGCAAGGAGAAGACCAACTAATCTCTACTTCCACTCAACTAACTTCAATCTAAGCATAAAACAAGCATTTTCCTAAGTTTAGGTTTAGGAAATTTCTGAGATTGAAGAGAGAAAGAGATAGAGAAGATGAAGAGGAGCTTACCTATGTCTTCTCTTTGATATTGGAGCAAGAATCAAGTTTGCAAAGAAGAAACTAGGGTTAGCAATTTCTATTTCCCTTCCACCATTTTCAGTTTTGCTTAAGTTTTAGAAGAGTGGAATGAGAGAATGGAGAGGAGAGGGCTGAGTTAGGGGTTAATAAACTAACAAATTGGCTGAACCCAACCCAAACCCAAATAGAAATAGTTGCAAAAATTCAACTTACTCCAAATATATCAAAGCTTATACTTAAAAAGATCGCAAACGCCATTTTGGAATCAATGGAAATGGTTTCGAGTTCCAATTCGGCCATTTGCAGAAAGTAACATTTCGGACCTAAATCCGACTAACGACACTATATTTGAATAAAACATTTAAATATAAAATCTTTAAATATGCGGGTTGTTACAAACCTGCAGTCTTGCGTTAATTGATTGAGTCTCAAATTAGTAGGTGTTTCAATTCCTTTAAAGACCCGACTATATCTTTCATACCAAATATTCCAAATCAGAGAAGTGAATGCTATGTTAGTGATCTGGTTGTATATTGAGATACTTTCTGACTTTGACAAATGTTTTTCAAAATTTGGTTAATATCGTACGCATTTCCAAGATTGAGCTTTAGCATATGCATAGTATCTTCCAGTAATCTTCTCGGGTAATTGCATTTAACAAAAGAGATGATCTCTGTCTTCATTTTGGTTTAAGCATAACACACAAGTGTGGTGTATATTCGAATTCCATTTACCGACTCTGTTTTTAGTATTTAATTTGTTTAATTTTGCCATAAGATCACATATAGACATCTTGGGAGCACATCCTTTATCCCAAATTACCTTTATCCAGTTAAACTCTGCATATTTGCATCTAAAATGTTTCCATGTCGATTTAATGGAGAATTATCCATTGTTGTTCGGTATCCAACACCAGAATTTTTGTTGCATTTGCTTGTGGATAGTTATATTATGAACTATTTGTTGAATTTGTGTAGGAGTATAGACTAAATGTGGTTCCACTTATTATCAGACATTAGCAAAGACACTTTTTTGTTACATCCTCCTGTAACAGACATAACATTCCATCCAAATATATCTATCAATGAGGAACCATTTAGCCAAGGGTCAACCAAATAGTAGTGTTATCACCATTAACAATTTTCCTATCAATTAGCCCTTTGCAACATTGTCTGGATTTTAGCATGGATATCCAAGTATATTAAGCATTTTTGTCTATTGTAGCATTCCAAAAATTAACATTACTACAGTACTTATTATGTCTGCTTTAGCAACATCATTAATTCTTCTTATTCCAAGACCACCGTCACCTTTTGTTTTACAAACATCATCCCAACTCATTTTATGATTTTTAGATTTCCATAAAAAATTAGCACATAAAGAGTTGATTTTCTAAATAATTGTCACTGGGAATTGAGAGAATTGTAGGCAAAACTGAATCATTGTGTATATGACAGTTTTAATCAATTCAGCTCTTCCACTAATATTGAGCATATGCCAATGACTGAACTATTTATTAATTTTGTCAATTAGCCATCCATAATCCCTTATGTTTAATTTATTATTTAAAAAAGAGGGATGCTCAAATACATAGTTGGAAGATTGCCAATATTGATTTTAAGCATGTCAGTAATTTGATGCTTGTTAATTGCACCTCTACTAAAAAAACAGGATGGATTTATTAGCATGTAAGTCCAGCTCAGTAAACTTTGTAGAATTTGAAAAAAAAATTATGCTTTCAACATTCCTGGTTGTATCTTTAGCCAAAATTAAAATATCATCTGCATAAAATATATGAGTGATCATTGGTTCAGTTTGGTATATGGGGATAATATTGCCTTTCAAGTACACCATATCAAGATTCATAGTAAGGAATTCCATAGCAATAGAAATTAAATATGGCAAAAGAGGATCACATTGTCTTAATCCTCTCGAGCTCTTAATGAATCCATATAGGGAGCCATCAATTAAAACCGAAAACGAAGGAGTAGAAATGCATTCAAAAATTAGGTCCGCAAATAACAGAGAAAAGCCCATAAATATCAGCATATAATGAATGAATTCTCTACTAACTTTATCATAAACTTTATGCAGATCAATTTTCAAGCGTAGGTTGTTAGAATTTTTTCTGTTAAAATCTATGACCATTTTATATGCTGGTAGGGAATTTTCAGTAATTACTCTACCGGGAATGAAAGCATTCTGGTGATATGATATAAGATCATTCATATAATCATTCATTCGGTTACACAAGAGGTTGGCTAAAACTTTATATGAGACATTGCAAAGAGAAATCGGTCTAAAATCCGTTATATCAACCGCATTAGGTTTTTTTGGAATTAGGCAAATTAATGTGTGGTTGATTTCCCTAATCATCTTTCCCGATTGGAGTATACCATTCATAGCATTCCAGATGTCATATTTTATTTATTCCCAATGGACTTTATAAAATTTTGAATTAATACCACATGGTCTAGGAGAGCTGTTATCATTAATCTAAAAATAGCCACTTTAATTTCCTCTAGCTGAAATGGTTTGCACAAATTATTTCTAGCATTGTTAGATAAAATTTTCTTGCAAGTTATGCCTGGAAATTGGTATGTAACTTGAGATGATAAAAATAAATCAAAAAGTAGTTGATAGCTTCACGTGCATTTTTTTCTGATGCTGATGACCATGAACCATTATCATTAAGAATAAAATTTCTCCTTCGTTTAGGTTTGAGAACATTGATCTTGGTGAAAAAGAAGTCAGTTGGTTTGTCCCTTTTAAAAAGCAAGCCTTCTTCTCTATGAACAATAAATTATGCGGGGGGCCTGATGGTATTAATTTGGTCCTTTTCACTTCGTCTAAGGAGATAATAAAGCAGGATATATACAAAGCTATGAAGAACTTCTTTTTCAAGTGTAAGATGTTAGGCTTCAGCAATGCAACTAACATAGCCCTTATACCAAAAGTTATGTCTGTTCATACATACAGACATATAGCATGTTGCAACACCAACTACAAATGCCTCTCTTAAATCATAACCTCTAGACTGAAATATGTCCTTCCTAACCTTATTTCTCCTAATCAAGCGGCATTTTGACCTTCTAGATGTATTTTGGGTAATATTCTGCTATCTCATGCATTTCGAGTTTATCCTTTTCAATATATTTTTCATCATAAATAGAAAATGATATGAAACTTTTTTTATAAAATATTTATGTTTCCATTGAACTAAGAGAATGATAGTAAAGACGTGACGGAATATCAAATAAGAAATGAAATTAATAATTGGATTTTAAATTTAATTAGGGACTAAAGGTTAAAAAGGAATAGGTGAAAGGAATAATTAGAAAATATTTCTTTAAGTGATTAAGAGTTGAGTATATAACTTCAAATTAAAACAGGAATCAAGATATAAAAGGTCAAATATTGAATGTTTTATATATTAATATCTAAATTTTTGAAACTTATTCATGCCATAATGATTGTTCCTTAACTCTAAATTTTAAATGGATTAATTTTTCTTTAGTATGCTTGGTAATTTTTTTCAATCAAATTTTATTACTATTTATTTCAATTTTATCTTCTAACAAATAATTAATGTTTCCCCATATAATTTAATTCTCCGGTCATACAAATCAATTTTTTTCATAATATTCACTTTCATTTCTTTTCATAATATTTTGCATATAAATTATAATTTTTGTTGCATAAAATAATCTCCAAATGATCAATTTTTTAGTTTTATATATTTTATGTTAGAATCAACAAAAATAGGATTTGTTTTGTGAAAAATAATAAAAGTTGTTACCTTTACCAGCTAAAGTAAATGTGATTTCATATAATAATTTAGAAAAGATGTTTACGCATGGATTGGTTGTAGACATTATGAAAATCAACATTACACCCTTAATAAAGAGTATTTTATTATAAATATTGACTAACATAAAAAAGCTAAAGTACATAAGAATGAATGCCATATGCAAATTAAAGATAGAAACGATGAGGATGGAAAAGAGTAAATATCTAACTAAAATCAAATAACTTAACTAACAAAAGAAAAAAATGACTAATACTTTAAACTAAAACGATGTAGTAGAAGCTTTTATCATTCATTATCATTCCATCTTTGAATTGATAAGAGATCATGTTAACCCAAAAAATGGATCAAAACCTTAGATTAAGCGTAAAAGCACCTGCCCTGTTTATCAATGCAAATAAAATAGAAAAAAGGAATAGTAACTTGCAGATAAAGTAAAGAGACAAGAGATTTTTATAGTGGTTCGGTAGTTAACGAAGCTTACATCCACTTTATAACTTTTGTTATTGGTTGACTGTTGTTATAAGTTTAATCTGATAACAATTTGATTGAATTTTCTAAGTTATATCAAGTCACCAATGCAAGAGTTCACTGGAGAATCATAGTAAACTCTTAGATGACTATTGTGTGGGAGGAGAAGAGTGAAGAATAGTTTCTTCAGAGTTCCAACAGCCAGTCCAAAAGCCCCTGTTCATGTTGTAGGTAGGATTGTATTGATAGAGGTTAAAAAGCACTTGGGCCAAAACCGTTTTGCTAGGAGTATGTATTCAGCGTCATAAAGGAGCTTAGAAAGTTTGAAGATGAACCGAGCTAACATGATGGATCGCTAGCGATCTATGCCCTTAAATTATTTTTGAGTCTATCATTTTAGGCTACCATCCTTTCGTCTACTTGAATGTCTTGTCCAAATATCATGTCCATTGGAGTTTGTTTGATCATCCGTCTTCATGAGTCATCTGGTCCAGAGGAATCATCCATAACTCACGTAACACTTAACGAAATCAGACGAAACTTTGAAGATACACTTTAGAGGGTGTTTGGGACCTACCCTAAAAATTTGAGGTTACGGGAGTCAATCTAGATGGATCGCTAGTGATCCATCTAGTTAGGTCGCTACCAATCCATATAGCCTCATCCAATCAAACCCATTTTCAGTGGTTGCCTTCTATTTTGTCTTCTAAGTGTTGTCCCCAAATTTCATGTCAATCTGACTTCGGCTGAGTTCTCAAGGTATGTTTTAAGTTGGCTACTTTTGGTCATACAGCTTGAATCAGATAAGTTTTCACTTCTCAAGCTATATTGTTTGGCATGCTATGAAACTTGGCAAGTGTTCTTAGGAGAAGTAGTATATTATGATGCAAGGATGACTCGTAATGCATCCTTATAGATTGCTATCGATCCAACCACTTAGTGTATTCTTGATTTATTTTTCTTGAGGTCCATTGGCTTGTTCGCTTGGTTTTTTGGGTTGAGTCTTGAGTTATTCTGTCATAGTTTGAACGTTCTAAATCCTTCTGAACTCTACTGACAATTACCGCCCAAAAGTATGCCTTTGAATGAAAGGCATGTTTTGCTGAAGAACAAATTCCAATAACGGGTCTTCGATTGTTGAGCTTTCAAGCGGCTTTAGACTAAAAGGTGTGCTTTGGATTCTTCCATCAATCACAAGTTGTTTCGAACCTATTATAGCCTAAGACTCTAAACTCTACCTAACTGTAATCTATATATCACAATCATTCCAATTCCAATTGGAGTTATTACATTACATGTCTCTAATTGCTTTACACGTCTCTAATCGTCCCGTGTTCATCCGGTATTTACATCATTACCACTTAGATTTAATTTAGAGTTATAATATCATATATCAAAATCACATCATATATCGAAATAACATCATATCTCATCATATGTCAAAATCACAATATATCACATCATATATCAAAGTCGTCATGTGTTCATCCATGATTTATCTGTTTTATTCTATTTATAAGACATTCAAATCCTTTCTGCAAAATCAAATCTATTTTAAGGTTCGATCTCTCCAGACCATTTAAATTTAATGCGCGATCTCTTCGGATCGTTCAATGTTCAATTTAGGGGATGATTCTCCATATCGTTTGTTGTTTCTGTGCAGGAGATGATCTCTACGAATCATTTTCTCATTAAGTTAGGAGGGTTAAGTAAGCCCATCCAGTCACTCTTCGGTGAGGGAACTTAGTTCTTGCAATTTGGTTTTGCCTCTCTGGTCAGGACTCTATAGTGTTCGATATTGTACAAGCCCATCCACTCGCTCTCCAGAAAGGGAACTCGCACCTTGCACTCCCGTCCCATTTCTTCGAGCTGGACTCTATGGCGTTCAAAATTAGTCATCACATTAAATATAGATTTTACAAAATTCAAATTCAAATCAAAGTAAACAAGCATAAATTAAATAAGCTGAAATCCTGAATGTCTATCCCAGACACCCGACTCAAAGTGTGGCAAGGGACCAGTCTAGGTTTTTTGCACATCCAAGCGGTCCAAGGTTATTATCCTAATCCTAGATATCCAACTTAGAGTGTGACTAGAAACCAATCTAGGTTAGACATGTCTAAGAGGTCTGGGGTCATTATATTTTTTAGAGCTAATATACGCAAAGAGGAAAGAAAAGGAACCAAAGTAAAGAGTAGCAGCCGGATCTAACTTCCCATTCATCTCGGTTATGGGATTATCTGTCTTGGCCCAGATCCCTGGGCATTCCTTGAAATATCTGTAATGGGTGGTGGTAGCTCCTGTTGTGCTATTGCAGCTCTGTTCTTCATGTACTGTGGCAGCTGGTCGTTCTAAACCAGCTGTTTTATCAAACCATGAAGGTATCAACACTCATTCGTTTCATGTCCACCCAGCTCATGGAAGATTCAAACCTTCTTGGACCCTTTCTCTCGATCAGTAGGCTCTCTTATCGAAAGCTTCCAATAGGGAATTTGACCCTATTGTCTAGGTATATCCTTTCTAGGGTTTTAGTCAGCTCAAAGTAGAAAGATAAGCCTCCCTCCTTTGTTGTTTTGGTTCTTTAGAATCATCACCAGCTTCTCTTTTCTCTTTGACTTTTCCAAATCCCGCTCTAGAGGATCTTTTGCCATCCATAACATAAATTTCGGCACCCTCAGCTTCATTTTCAACGTTATCATCCTCCCGATGTAAATATCTCTCAGCTTCATTGTAAAAATCAGTAGATCCATTAGTGGATCCCTCTTAAGTGCAGCCTTGAAGTCGGTCTTGATTGCGACTCCAGACACTACCGCCATCAAAATCACTGATGGATCTGGCCTATCAACCGCAGCTGCTGCTACAATGAATCTTATTAAATAATTTCTCAAGGTCACCCGGGCCTTTGTTTCACATTTTCAAATGTCATCACATTATTCGATTATGAGATATGAACTCGGAATTGTCTTAAAAGTCTACCCACTAACTCGGTCCACATGCTAATGGACCCATTCTCCAGTTGTCTAAACCACATTGCTTCCAAATTCATCAAGTATAAGAGGAAGTATTGCCTCATTAATTACTCAGAAGCACCCAACACCTCCATATGTCATATATATTTCATCGAATGAATTATTAGATCGGTCTTTTCATCGCACATTTTCAGCGCTAGAAGATTGAAATCAAGAGGAATTCTCGCATTACGGATATTAGCAGTAAATGGGTTTCTATTCGTATCTCCTGAACGCTGATCTTTGGGTCCTCCTCTAACCAAACTTCTTACTAATTCAGAAATTCGATTTCACCATCCCATGAAGGTCTTCATTCGAAAGCGATGTTCTGCCTATACCTTGGCAAGGGAAATCTGAGAATACTCCATTGGTGCACACTAGTTTTCTTCCTTACTCTTCCAGTCTAATTCTGTTCTCCGCTCCTTCAAAGTAGCCCTGGCATATATTCCTCTACTATTTTCTCTCCAGTATTCGAATTAGCTTCCGTATCACCAGTTCTAAGAGTTTTAATAGTCACACCATTGTTGGCCCTTTCAGTTCCTGCTCCAATATTGATCCCGTCGTCGGTGTTGATTCCCAAGTTAACTCCCATGTTTCCCCAAGTATGGCTTCTTTGCTCTAGGCATGGAGGCAATATTCCATCTTGTTCTAATTCAACTCTAGTAACTCCGGTATTATTTCCTACGGTCTGAATTCTTGCAGTTCTTGCAATTCCTTATTATCCCATCCTTTGGAAGAATCCCTCCACCATCTCTTGTTTCCTAGCCCGGATTCCATCATGCATCTCCTTCATTAGCCTTTCCATTTCTTCTCTAGCTACGTAGTTGGATTGGTGATAATTTGAAGATATTTCCTTATCGCCCCTAGGCTCTGGCCGACTTGCTCTACTTTTAGATCTAGTGTTAGGCCTCTTCATTTTTTTCAAATCTCAGATTCAAGTTTCAAGTTTCTAGATCTACTTTTGATCTCCGTGAAAGCACCAAAATGTTAACCCAAAAATAGATCAACACCCTAGATTAAGTGTGAAAGCACCAGCCTTGTTTATCAAGGAAAATAAAATAGAAAAAAGGAATTGTAACTTGTAGATAAAGTAAATAGACAAGAGATTTTTATAGTGGTTCAGCTGTTAACGAAGCCTATGTCCACTTTATAACTTTTGTTATTGACTGACTATTGTTATAAGTTGAATCTGATTACAGTTTGATTGAACTCCTAAGTTAGATCAAGTCACAAATGCAAGAATTCACTGGAGAATAATAGTAAATGTGCGGGAGTAGAAGAGTAAAGAATAGTTTCTATATAGTTCCAGCAGCTAGTCCAAAAGCCCTCATTTATGTTACAGATAGGATTGTATTTATAAGGGTTGGAGAGCACTTGGGCTAAAGCCGCTTTGCTAGAAGCCTGTATTCAGTGTCATAAAGGAGCTACGAGCTGACATGATGGATCGTTAGCGATCTATGGGTGATGGATCGCTAGCCTGCCCTTAAATTATTTTTGAGTCTACCCTTTTGGGTTGCCTTCCTTTCATCTATTTGAATGTCTTGTCCAAATATCAAATCGATTGGAGTTTGTTTGTTTATTTATCTTCATGGGTCATCTGATCCATAAGAATCATCCATAACTCGCTCAAAATTTAACGTAATCAGACGAAATTTTACAAGTACACCCTAGAGGGTGTTTGGGGCCTACCCTAAAAATTTAAGGTTGTAGGGCCCAATCTACGTGGATCGTTGTCAATCCATCTAGTTAGGTCTCTAGCAATCCATCTTGCCTTATCTAATCATGTAAATTTTAGGTGAGTGCCTTCTTTTATGTCTTTTAAGCTTTTTTCCAAAATCCAAGTCAATCCGACTCCGTATGAGTTCTTTAGGTCCGTTTTAATTTAGCTGCTTTTGGTCAAACAGCTTGAATTAGACGAGTCTTCATTTCTCGAGCTAGATTGTTTGACATGCTATGAAACTTGGTAAGTATTCTTAGAAGAGGTAGTATATCATGATGCAAGAGGTTTCGAAGACTCGCAATGCATTCTTATGGATCGCTAGCGATCCATCCACTTAGTATATTCTTGACTTATTTTTCTTGAGGTCTATTCGCTTGTTCGCTTGGTTTTTTGACCGAGTCTCGAGTTATTCAAGCATGGTCTGAACGTTCTAAATTCTTTTGAATCATGTTGGATTAAAAGTTCAGTTAACAGATCACTTTAAAAAAATTCATTTTAATTGATGGGAATGATAATAAAGATGCAATGGAAAATAAAAATATGATAATACATTTATTTACTTTAATAAAATGAATAAAATATATAGAGAAAGTTGAAGTGTTAATCTGAATTTTAATGGAGATGGAAAGTGACAAAATAATAGAATATGAATGGTATCAGTGTATTGATAAATCCAATAACCTCTTATGGAATATGAAGGAAACCAAATTTATAGTGATGCCAACTGAAACTAAAATGAAAGTATATGAGATTTTTCCAACTTGATTTATGTATATACTTATATTTCAAAATAAATAAAAATATCAACTTTACCTCTTGTGTATTATAAAAAGTTTAAGATTATTTTATATCTAGATGTTATTAAGCTAATTATTCCCTACGAAACGAATGAAGTAAATGAAAATCATAATCGCACTGAACAAATACAAATAAGATGAACATTGATGTAAATAGAAACACGATCTCTGCAAAATATAAGTAAAATGATAATTTTTTAAATGAGTAGAAATCGAAGAACTAACGATGAATTCAACCATATGATACATATGGATCTTTAAGTTAATTTAGACTAGAAATGGTTTTTTTAATTTTTTATAGAGTTAGAATATACATATGAAGCTGAAATAAGGAAAAGATAACATAAACAAAAAAATTCAAATGGGAGGAATGTAAAATAATGATAGAAAATAAACGAGGAATAAAAAATTGTATTGATAACATGGAGAAGAGGAAGAGATCTTTGTTGGATTACAAAGAAATAATGATTACGAGTTTATTAAAAGAAATAGATGTACATAAGAGTATTTTATCAAATGGAATAATGATAATATTAATTACTATGTTGATGATGGTTATTTTGTGAAATATTGAAAACTTTTAGAGGGCCTAAAAGAAAAATTATATCAGAAATCAAGGAGAATGCACTATTCAGTCTGGGAGTGAACGAGAGATAAGAATACTAAGAGTTATATATTCTCTTTCTTATATAATAGAATAGATAATAGAATAGATACTATGAGAATGGTGTTTTTGTTGGAGGTCCATAGTGCGAAGAATGAGGCAAATTAAGGAGAGAGCGGTATTTTATTTCTAAAATTCTAAGAAAATAGGAAGAAAATCATGATTGATCTACAAATAAAGTATATAGTATAAGTGTTAGCATAAAATATAGAAGTAAACAGTTTGAAAAGCTAAATCAATATAGCTATATTACTTAAAAAATATTATTGATGTGAATAACGGAAGTTGGTTGTCCTTTGAAATGAAAAAGAAAACAATTTCATCTTTAAAACAAATATCCATGAAAAAAAATTCTTTAACCATTTATATTAAAGCATTTATCTTGAAAAAATAGGCGAAGAAATAAATTGTAGCATAAATAATAATAAGTAATGATAATATGCAATGATCGTTAAATCTTTATATTTATTTCTATAGTGCTTTTTGATAGGAAGAAATTCTTTAATAGATTGTTATATATTGTAAGAAATATCCATGAAGAGATTCTTAATTATTCAGCCTAATCATGAATCTCCAAGTTACTTAGGTATACCCCTAGCTACGTCAAGAATTAACCAAACTGCAGTGCTTGCCTTTATATGAAAAGATCTTAGCTAGATTACACAACTAGGCCAATAGATAACCGAGTCAAGCAAGAAGATTGACACTTATTAAGTCTGTAATATTTACAGCGACTTTTTATTCTTAAGGACCTTCATTCTTCCCATTAAGCTGATAAGAATGACTAGAACTTCAATGTTAAAATTCTTTTGGAAAGGTACCATACATACTAATATATTGGTCCATGTTTCTTTCTACAAAATGGAATGTCCAAGAAGTAAGAGAGGTCTTGGAATTAAAAATATGTTATTATGGAACAAAGCTACCTTTTCAAAGAATCTTAGTGGTTTCTTATGCAGGAAGGATAATATATGGGTGAAATGGTCTTTAAATACATTATGGGTAGCAGCAATTTTTGGCAAATGCAAGCTCCTCAAAACAGTAGTTGGACTTATAGGAACTTATTTAAGCTCAGAGAAGTCTTGCTCCTTTAAATCAGATATGAAGTTGCCAATGTTGGTACAATTAGCTTTTGGGATGATCCTTGGTTGAAACCTGGTTTTATTTTAAGCAAACATCTTAACTTTAAGCCAGCAAACTGGGATTAGGCATGCTAAGGCTTATGAGTATATTCATGATGACTATATTCAGCTACCTTATTCCAGTAACCAGGTAATTAGCTAGGAAGCTTTAGACTAGCTTTAGGATCTACATCTTCCTATGCCTATTAGGGATGGTGTTTAAATGATGGCTAAAGCTACAAGCTTCAGGATTGGTGATGTGTAAAATACATTAGCTATCCTTGCCATTGCCTTAAACTACAATTGGTATAAAAGGACTTGGTTGAAGCATAATAATGAAAAGGAGAATCTAATGCTATGGAAAGTTATGAGAAAAGCGTGGCATACGAAAGTCAAGCATAAAGATAGAGGAATGAATATTGACTGCCTATGTTCTTTTTGCTATGCTGAGGATGAAGATATTATGCACATATTTTCAACTGCTCTTTTATGTTCAACCTTTGGTAATGTTTGATGTTAATTCTCAATGAAACAATGTTGCTAGGCCGATGCAATAGAATGCTCTTTTATATACATAAAGCAACTAGATGAAGAGGTATGAAATGTATGCTCTGTTATATGTGCTGAAATTTTTTTTTGAAACTGATATGGATTGAGAGAAATGTCATACTCTTTTGAGGACAAAGGAGATCAACTATTAAGAAATTTAGGCAATTCATGATCAACTGTTAATCTTTCGATGACCTTTTGTCTTGTCATTTTACTGTGTTTTGTATCTTTTTTCTTGTGTTTTCTTTCTATTACAGTTGTTATGCCTTGTAATCTATGTTATAATTTTTTCCTGTTTCTTGGATCCTTAACCAACGTACATTTTCATAGGGTTTGCATTTCTTTTCTTTGTAATTCCTGAGATTATCAATAAACTGGTAGGGACCCAGTTAACCCGCTGGCTCTACCAAAAATAATACATCAAATAAAATTTTACAACTACTATTACCAAATATTAGGTACTTTAATTTTTTTATTTTTAAGTAAAATATAGTAATAAGTTAATACTCACCAAGGTAATAACACTTTCTAAACAAGTGTCTCAAAGCTGGAAAATCTCTGCCATCTATCTAATATGTGGGATGATATGAGGAGGGGGTCAGAACTGAAGTTTTGGCGAATGGACAAATTACACAACATGTCACTGGGACAACATAACATAAATAACATGTCAATATATGTTCGAATCACGCTACGCAAGTTTCGAACTTGTGACCTCTCGCACCAAAGTCGAATCACTTAACCACTGGGACAATGGTGCTTGTCATTAGTTAATTTAATTGATTTATAATAGTTATTATGTTTAAATTTCTACTCTGCTAATCAACTCTGTCCGGTGCTGATAAACTACCTTTACCATGTGGAACAATTCAGAGTGTGGCTCTTAATTTCTAGTGAGCTTTAAATTCCGTTATGAACCACATTGTGACATTCTTATCATATAACAATGTTACGATATTTTCAACTTTTGGAATCACCCTCGGCTTAGTCATAAATTTATGCATTTATATTTATATACATTGCTTTTATTATAGTGTTACTCATGATGATGTGATTAAACTTTTTTTATTGAATCTGCTGCAATCTTTCATTGGGAATGTTTCCAACTTAAAGATTTTTAATGTGAATTTATTATTGGCAGGTTATACTCAATATTGCTTATGAATGTTTGAGTCCGAACACAACTTCATAAAGAGTTTGTTGTTTCTGTAAACAAATCTCAAGTATTACACAAATATACAAGAACACTTCAAACAACCTTTTACTGATATCTATTTGGATTTTATACTTTCTTCATACATCAAATACACAAACAAATCATGATATCGTAGACAATATAACATGTATGATAATTCTTATTGCCAATGCATTAGGAATTCATCTTACATATTCCACGTTAAACATTTTAATCAGGATTCCTTGCATGTCGCTTGGAATATTTTCTACTTGACCTTAGTTATATTAACAAATAAAGAACTTCCAAGTGAGTCATTCCATAGTTATCCAATAACTATCAATAGTAACTTCTTGGTGCCCCCAACGGTAATGAGTAATACACTGCTCAATATTTGGAGAACATTACGTACTCTAGTCTATATAAACGTATCTATATCCATTCTCAATACATCTTGACTAGAAATATTTAAAACATTATGTTCAATTTCATTGTGATAAATTACTTGCGGTTACAACACTTTATAACTACTATCACAAAATATAACATTTGTGGATTTTCAATTAATATAATTTTAATTTAATTAGTTAATTAGTATGACTCGTTATATTAAGTAACAATTACATAATTTCCCCTAGGAAATACCCTTAGCTCTATCTGTATGAAGTAAAATTTGTGTATGGGATGGTTATAATTTAGTATTATTACGCTTAATTATAGGAAAACAAGTCTCTTATGCAATCCACCACTCTAGCATGCACCCGACAAAGGTTGAAACTCCTACGACATTTGAGGGTGTGACCTTTAGGTTATGGGACCCTAATTCTCCATAAAATAGTTTCTACACGCAAAATATCCTTTCGTTCAACTTCCAATTGGTTGGTCCTAATGACTGACAACACATGCCTATCCTAAATTATTTTGCATGACCCTTCTTCATTGTCAGTGGTGGCCTTCTATTCCTCTTCATTGAATTACAACCACTTCCTTAACCAAGTGAAGACTGCACCAGAGCAACTGAATGCACCGAGGTCATTCATTAACGATAGTATTAGAATTCAGATCATATATTTGATTATTATGTGCATACTGAAAAATATTGACAATTAAATAAAGCTTTTCCAATCCTAGTGAAAATAAAACTTCCATGTAGGGCATGAACAAATACTAAATCATAGAAGAAAAAAACCAAAATTTTGACCACAAAGAGATTCATACAAACTTCCTTCTACTTTAGTCATATGATAAAATGTAATTCTAGATGAAACATATACCAAATTGTAAGCATATGCAATTTAGAAAGTAGATATTTAGTTGTCCAAAATTATATACGATAACATATAACTATCACGGCACCATTATTTCCTTGAGCCATTGATACGAAAAAATCAGTTTGTAAAACATTTGTTATCTACACATAGTCGATCAAATTTGAAAAATAAATAGAATTTAATAATATTTAGTGTTTACTCAAAATAATACTAACAACAACTAACAAATAATCCAAAAGTTACAATTTAATGCTATATATTCATCGGTCTACCAAATCAACTATTATGAAATGAACGAAGAAAGAAAAAAAAGGAAAAGCAACTTTTTTAAGTAAACAAACGTGTCAAGAAAAAATAGAAAGTTCATATAATTAAGCATACCATAATATGCATACATGTTTTAGAGGCTCAAATAAAAAGGAAACTAAATTAAAAACCAAATCATAGGATAAAAATCATAGACATTAGCCAACCTTGAAATATAGGGAACATTATTTGCAATTTATTGATTGCACATGCAAATATATATCGGCTTGGACTGCTACTAATTTACGCATCGCATATATTTGCAGTAGTTAGATAAACGCTAAGGAATAGTGAATGTATTTTGGAAGATATTTTCAGTTGTATAACTCCTAGAGTGCTAGTGCATTTTTTTTGGAGGTAGAACTAATTGGTATAACCAAATTATGTAGAGCTTTTTTCCATAAAAAGTTTGCAGTTGTTTGTGGAGAGCAACAATTAATTTTAGATTGATTCAACAATAAGGAATGCTTAAACCAAGTTAAACATGAGGAAGAAATTGCCTCTGAACTTAATAATAAGAACAAAAACATCCATATTCTAGGATCCAAACTTGTCCGTATACACAATCAAATCCAAGTTATAGTACTTATTTGCACAATTCACAATGTATACAATAAGATCATCGTCTCTAATACCAGCTCGGCTCCATGCTCCGCCAACCCATTAGTTTATTAAATAACTTGTATATAAAGGTATTTTGATCTAAAAGTTGGCTAGTTCTATTCCCACCCTTTTTTCCTCCTTTCGCACCCAACTGGATTACAAATAATCATCACATCCTATTTTTTCCCTTTCGTCCCACAATTCATTCCAAAAATATCCTCATATTTGCTAAACCACATTCATCTTTAACATTGTTTATTCACGAACCATACTCGGTCCGAACTAGGTTGTTACACAAACCTCGCTTGGCCCGAACTAGGTTGTTATACAAACCTCGCTCGGTCCGAATTAGGTAGTTACACAAACCTCGCTTGGGTTGAGCGAAGTTTATACATAAACATCACTTATTTAAAACTTTTGTATGTAATTATTTCTTTCAAACGTAATCTGGTATGGCTCGAAGATAGGGGAAATTTTGGAAAACATGCAAATTAATGAAGTAGCGGGGTGTGAAAGGAGGAAAATGGGATTGAATAGAATCATCCCTAAAAGTTATTTATAAACCCATGAAATTGTGAGAATTCTCAGTAGAAACGGTCGAGTAACTTGTGTCTAAACTTTGATCTATAAAAAGCATATGGTAAAATAAACGAGGAAATTATTTTCAGTAGAAAGACTCGAAAATGAGTGTCGATGATGTTGCATTCATCATCGAAATTATTTTCAAATGACATAAGAGGAGAGTACTGATTTACTTCTTTTTAAAATTCTTTGGAAACAATTTTCATTCGAAAATACTTTCAAATAATATATTTTCAAAACTTTGAAAAACCAAATTTTGAAAAGCATCGAAAATTTGAATACTCATATCCACAATTTAATTTTATTTCATTTGCAAATCGGATTTATAAACCATGTTTATAAAATTTCATCTCCTTTTATAACATCCTACAATAATTAATGGTTTAGGAATGTTGAAAAATAATAAATGATAATCTTGCATTATCATTTCTAACTACCAATTCATTTAACTATCTGATTTCAGAAAATTATACCTATATATATATAATATAATCATACGCAAAATCATTTCATTTACAAATTTCGAAAATAATATTGTGTCATCTTGCTCTGTTCAGGTGTTTTGGAATTCCTATCGATAGTAGTGGCCAGACGAATTGATTGAAACCAAAATTCAATCTTAACAACTCAAACCACTCTCATAGGATGATTCAAGAATGGATTTTAGAACAAGGATAGAGATTCAAAATTAGAGAGAACCTAATCAAAGAAAATTCTTACTAAGAAGATAAGCTCGAAAGGATGATAAGATAATTAAATTACAAAAGGGGAAAGATGGATGGACTTATATTTATCGCGACAACCTTGACTAACCGAGACTCCAATTTCTGAAACAATGTGCCCAAGTAATCGGACTTCATCACTCCAGAAATGGCATTTAAAAATTTGGCTTTCAACTGATGGCTCCTAAGAGTTTGGAGAACATAGCTCAAATAAGACTCATGTTCCTTCTCAGACTTAGAAAAGATGAGAATATCATCAACGAAAACCAGAACAGCATGTTGAGAACATCGCGGAAAACATGATTCATGAGATCGACGAAGAAGGCGAGAGCATTGGTTAATCTAAAGGGCAATGACTAACCATTCATATAAACCATTCTTCGTTCGGTAAGCTGTCTTGGGAATGCTCTCCTCAGTTGCACGAAGCTAGTGAAAACCGTTAGGAAGATCGAGCTTCGGGAATAAGATCGATGTAGAATTAAATTTCCTGCTTGGGAATCTAGAAATAGTTGGACAACAGGGGTGGAGTCAAGATCACTAGGCTGAGCATCTAGCGAAAAGATAAAACTGCCTGCATAATCCTGAGGCATTCGACGTAGGATCATAAGAGAATTACCCAGGTCATATACTAGAGAAACGGTTTAGGCTTAGCAAGCGATAACAGCATTGAAACCGAGGATATAGAAATCTCCGGTGATTCGATGCTTGTTGTAAAGGTTTTTCACCCCTTTACAAATCGTACTAAGGTTGGTGGGACTACGGATGAGATTTGTCACACATAAGGATGAAGTTGCCAATTGAGGTGGCAAGATGTGCTCAAATTTATTACAGAGATCACAGAAATAAAGCTATGGGATGCTCCAGTATCAAAAAGAACACGAACAAGAAATGACAAGAATGAATTTTAGAACAAAGGTAAAGATTCAAAATTCAAAAGAAATCCAAATAAAAGAGGATCCTAACGAAGAATTTCAAGCTTGAACAAATATGATTCTGTAATTAATTTCTCTCATTCTAGGGCATCACTATCGTATCTTTAATGAGTTTTTACTCCATATGCTAAGTTTGCGTAAACCAGAGCTCTAATACCACATGTAACGACCAGGCATTTCGAATCATTCAAATCGACAATAATCCACACATGTCAGACTTGAATCGCTTAAAAGAAACAGATTGTTAATTTATATTTGGCAAAACTTAGCATATACGGTAAATAATTCAATCACAGAATCATAGACACCGAGTAATATAGCAATAACCAGCGGAAATAGATAAATAATAGTTCATTAAGCTACTACAGAACATTAGAGTCTAAAACAACATATAACATAAATCTTAATACATAGAAGTCTCAATACAAAAGCAATAACAAGTCTAAACATAAACAACCGGAATAAACTGAAATAACTGAATAGCTGAATAGATAAAAGATAGATCTCCAAGCAAAAACTCCAAGCTCCAAAGGTGAGTCTTAAATGCTGTGACGCTCAGTCTGACCCGAGCATAAAGCAAAACACAAAACACTCGAGTCAGGACCAACATTCTTATGCAACTCAAGTGAAATGTCCATGTGAAATGCAAATAACTTAAAGGATGTTGGGATTCCATCCTTCAAGGATCCGTGGAACTATCTACATACACAATACACTACACTACATAGATAATGTCTATAGCAAAGTAAACTATAAAAATAGCATTAATCTGTTACCTATATCCCTCTTAACACATTTTTTATAGATATCGTAGTCTATACAGTACTGTAAATCCTCCATAAACTGGAGGGCAATCAAAGGGCACTCCATAGTGTACGACACAAACCAAACTCGCAATGGGCGCGATAAGGCATGTGACAAAACAAGTAAGGCAATGCCCATGGTAGGATACTACCGTTTTGTGGATCCGGACTAGTGGTAACGCATAGCAGCTATTACTGCCCACCTCATGACACACTCCCATAATCAAAAGTGCACCCAATCATATCACAAGGCAATAGAATGGCGTCGAAGAAGCATGCTTGATCAGAGGTGCGACCTTACTTGGCCTGGCGTGGCTCCTGTTTTAATCACATCAAGCCGACTCAAGGGAGTCAAGGCTGCGTCCATACCTCATACAGACGTTCGCCAAACCATCATACTTCGTTCTGGAATCTCCACTACGTGCACAGTTGTTAAAGTGGTTTTCGGTATTGGCAAAGAGTATGATAATATCCGATCTCGGTCTCTTTAACAACCAAATGCTTATTTCACATCATGGTCATTTTCATTCCAAACGGTTCATACATTATATCAAAATATCATATTCATTTCAAAATCATATCACTTTCGAAATCATATTCACTTTGAAATCATATAACTTTCGAAATCATATTCATTTTCGAAATCATATTCATCCCAAAAATCATAACCACAAATAGATTAAACCATCATATCAAAGTATTCACATTTAAATCCATTAAATCTAAATCATAACAGTTTCAACTTAAAAAGTTTGAATATTGAAAGAACATTATATATATTGGAACAATTATACATTAAAAATAGCTTATATTTAAAAATAGTTTTTAGATTAAAATAGTTTATATATTAAAACAGTTTTATATTAAAAATAGTTTATATAATTAAAAGAGTTTATATCGAAAATAGTTTCAATTTAGAATTGTTTCATCCAATTTCACAAATCCATTCAAATCAACTTTAGTTTCAAAAATTCAATTTAAATAAATCTCAGTTCAACGATTTCAATTAAAAATGTTAAAGGTTCAATCAAATTTTCATTAAAGCCATTTTAATTTATGTCGATTTCAAATCCAGATTTGAATTACAAATTTAAACTACTTCCAAATCAATAGGTTTCGACATTTAAATATTCAAACAACCTACAATAACTCAATGTGATAAATTTCATTTATATTTCAAAATCAACTTTAATTTATATAAATTTTGAAAATATTCACTTAATCACTTTTAATAACATTTAAATAAAATCTCAAATTACAAATGTATATCAGCATTAAATATCCCATTTAATTTTATTTAAATTTGAAAATATTCATTTAATCACCTTTAATCAAAAATCAGTTATCAAGTTATAAAAAAAATATTATCTTTAAAATCTCAAAGTTAATAAGTTTCAAATCAATTTTTATTTAAATACAATTCTTAAACAAATAAAATTTAAAATCAATTTCAATTTATATTTCCAACCTTAATTTATTAAAGATATTACAAAATCATTTTTCAAAATATTAATATAAATTGTAAATAAATATTTAAAACATATTGTATATATTAGTTAAATTAAATTCTTATTAAATTTTATTATATTAATTATTATTAAATTAAATCTGTTTTAAATCTTAGTTATGTACTTTAAAAAAATAAAGTTATAAGTAAAATTTTATAATTTAAATTTTCAAACTTAACTTATAAATTTAAAATTTCCAAAACATATAAATTTAAATATCTAAATAAAATATATTTATATTATATTTAAAAACCAATATTTATTAAAACCCATCTATTTCCTTTCAAAATTTTAGAAATCATTTTTCAAAAATAGACAATGGTGTCCGTATATAATTTTCTGTCATATGGTCAAGTGATACAGATATTTTCATTTCAATCCGCAATAATTTAAATTTACGGAAATATATTATTTCAACCCTCAATCCCAAATCAAAATTAATAAAATCGCTTGGGTTTATCATTTCGACCCATAACGATTTTCCCTGATCTATAATAATATCGTTCGAGTATGTATCAATTAAACCGATAGGGATTTTCCTGACTAACATGGAACTTGCAGTGTGAGAATAATAGAATAATAATATGAAATAACATACATATCGATAGAAAGCATATATCATAATTTTCAATTTAGATATATATAACAGATTTTGGTGTCGTGTGTTAATTGATATAGGTAAAAAATTACAGATAATAACATATCATATTTAACGATTTAATTACTAACAAATTCAAATTTAACAACATATTTCAATCATCATTTCATGTGAAATAAATTTACTAAATATAAGAATGTTAATCGTAAGTGATCGCTCGCCTTTCGAGGCTAGAGAAATTAGACAACACGAGAAGCTACGAATTGAATCATGAAATTGACAATCGACCAATTCAAACGTCAATCCTAAAGCAAAGCAAGGTGGACAAGAGATTGATGATGACAAAATATATAATGTTTTAAAAATCTAAAATTTACTTACATATTTAAAATAAAATCTTTATATTATATTTAAAAATCAATATTCAATTTAAAAACATATATAAAATCAATATATATATATATATTATATTTTAAGAATCGATATTAAAAATCAATAGTCTTTTTTTATAATAATAAAGGCTAAGCTTTCTCAAGCAAAAAAATACAAGCAAACTATATATATATATATATATATATATATATATATAGGAAAGGGCTAAAATGCTTATGGGAAAGGTGAAGTTGCCGAGAGGGTTCGGAGCTAATGATGGCTGGAGGGTTCGGTGCGTATAAGGGAGAAACAGGTGGCTGAAGATGGGATCTGTTCGGATCAAGGAGGAGTCGAAAGTGGTGAGCTCGGTGAAGTGGTTGCTAAAGGGAAGGAAGAGATGGTGGCGGGCTTGAGTGGTTCGGTGTGGGTTTAGAGATGAACATGGCTGAAGGGAAGATGGCGGAAGAGGTGGAGTGTGGTGGAGAGGCTGTTTGGAGCGGCTACGGGTTGAAGCATTGGGGAGGACGACTAGAAGGTGGAGAGTCTCGACGAAGAGAGGAGGTGGTGCTAGGTGTATTGAGTTCGGTAAAGGGAAAAGGTGGTGGAAGATGATAGGTGGATGCGGTCGGTTAATGGTAGAGGGAGATCAAGCATGGAAGAGGTGAAAGCATATATGCGGCTGTTGCATGCTTTGAGGGGGTGTGCTCGGTTGTGGGAAAGGGATAGGCTATGGCGATGGCTGTGACTGCTAGAGTGTGGGCGGGCTAAGGGAAGATGGCTGCTCATATGGTTGCTGGTGGAGATCGGGTTTGGCTATCAAGTCGTTCGATGGAGAGTGTAAGGCAGAAGATTGACAGTGTGGAGGGTTGGCGGCGGAGCCTGTGTTTGGGGGGAGGGTGCAATCCCAATGGTAATGAAGGTGACGAGCAAGATTTAGCAAATGGAGGTGAGCAGTGGCCACAAATCAATATGCACACTTTATTATATACAAACTTATATAAAACTTAATATAATTTTTTTTCAAAAGAGCAGAACAAATGAACAAAAATGAGAATAGAAAGGCGTAAGCAAATATATTGAGTATCTAGGGAATGACAAAAGCCATGAATGTGAATTCAGGAATTATAAAAGCAAATGGCTATTTATTCAAGCGATTGGTAATTGAAAAGACATGGGAAACCAAAAGCTCAAAAATGGGTACCGATATGGTTAACTGTTTTGTAGATTTCGTCACGTACGGAACGCCAAAATGCACAATTGGATATACTATGGAGATTAGCACGACGAGACGAACAGAGTGGTACATAAATATGGAAGGTACGACCC
Source organism: Allium cepa (assembly GCA_030765085.1). Classification (NCBI taxonomy): domain Eukaryota; kingdom Viridiplantae; phylum Streptophyta; class Magnoliopsida; order Asparagales; family Amaryllidaceae; genus Allium; species Allium cepa. The sequence continues at coordinate 1,054,366,650 of CM060935.1, read as the reverse complement.
ACTAGTCAAAAATTGAATTTTGCTGTCAAAAATGCTGCTAAAATGCCGAAAATAATATAAACGGAGCTAGAGAAGTCCAAATTTGGCGAAACGGATTACGACATCTCATTCAGAAAATGGTTGATATTCTTATTATACAAAAATAGATTTCAAAAATATTTTATTTTCAGCAATTTAACTGAATTTAAATTTAAATTGAAAATTTCACAACTAAACAAACTTTTATATATCCAAATGAAATTATGCCATTTGTTATGCTTCCATAGATGCATACAAAATATCAAATTTTTATTTCTAAAATCATATTATATATTTTTATGAAAAATTTAGTTAATTACATTATTAAAAATCGTTAAAATTCCTGAGTCGTTACAACAGGCCTGGTCGGTGACCATAATTGTTTAACATGTACATGGAAATATACAAACCCAGCCAAATATCATAAGTGTATGCAAAACATACTTCATTATAAAAACCCACAAAAAGATACCTTAACCTAGATCAAACAAACATAACAATATATATAAATTCTTCCAGCATGCATTCAAAGACACTAAGGTCCGGAGGCCCAGTACTGGACACCACTAACCGGCAATATGTATCACAAACCCCTAGGATAGGAACCCGTAAAGTGTTAACATGTGTCACATACCCCACGTTTGCACTAAACAGTTTACTAACCGTTAGTCAATTCCACACTCAAATTAGCACAAAGTTTATCTCATCTCATCCGTAAATAAGACCCGAAGGTCGAACGATCAAACGAATAGATTAGGAATAAACTAAAAAGATAAATGCATGTGTTCATAGCACACGTTTTATCTAATCATTTAATTCTCCTCCCTCTTCGCTCGATGTGCAAAATTGTGTGCTTTATATAGAAATTTAAGTTGAAGAAAATGAGTTTCATGAACGTTTCGAAATCGCTTTAGAAATTGCCTTTGAAATTCTCTTGTTATAGAGCATATAATTTTTATACTAAAAATATATATATAATAATAATTTCAAAAGCCCACTTATTTGAAAAATATCTTTAAAACACATTATAATACCCGTGTAAATCCAGAAAGAAATATCAAGAAAACATCAAAATAACGAAAATTACGTATTGTCCGTTTAAAACAAGCCGCGACAAAATATTCGACGGCAGGTTTGAACAAGTTAACAGTGTTAAAATGACTTGAAATTTTGCAAGAATGTAGTTCAACGTTCCTACTTCAATCTGCAAAAAGAATCATTCAAATCCGATTTGAAACAAAAATCTACGTCATTTCAAAGTTGGACCAAAACAAGGTTAAATCGCTGAATTCCAGAAGGTGCGGGTTCAAGTTCGACAGCAGTTTTGAAATAGCGAACGAACGCAGATTGTCATGAAAATTTGCAAGAATGTAATTCAACATTCCTACTTCAATCTTCAAAAAGAATCATTCTAATCCGATTTGAAACGAATGAGTTATGTTGTCTCAAACATGGACTCAGGCCATGTTTGAAACAGTTCAAAAACAAATGTACAGGCCTGAAACCATCTTGGGTTCGACTTCCAGGCATGAAACAGAGAATCAAATGGTATCGGATTGAGCTCAAAATTAGTATGCATGTAGTAGAAAACTTCATCTTTCAAATAAAAAAAGAATCATTGAGTTCCAGTAATAATTTGAATGAGTTATTCTGTCTCAAACATGGACTCGGGCCATGTTTGCAGCAACTCAGAAACAACTACAGGCATAAATCTGTGCTTGAATTGGTTTTGCAGCAAAATTTTGAACACTCAAATGACAATATTTTCCAACCAAATTTTGCAGCAACAAATTTCAACATGCAAACTACCAAATGTAAGAAATCCGGCAGCATTTTATGGCCGGAATCAAAAGTCATGGCATTCAAAGAGGCAATATGAAATAGATTTCAAACTGAAAACAACAACAAAAATTTACCGACAAAAACTAAATTTTTGCTTGCTTTTGCGATTTTTGAGCTTGGCTCAGCTAGATTATGTGAGTATTTCAACTCACCTTGCTGTTTAGATGCAAAGACTCAGATTTTAGCAGCAAGTTGGAAGCTTTGGCTTGAGAAATAGCCTCTAAGAACCTATAAAAGAGAAGAACAATGCATGCAAGAACAAGCAAACGACAAATTAAAAAAATATTCACCATAATAAGAAATTATTTGATGAAATTGGGTGATTCTTTTTTGTTTGAAAGATGAAGTTTTATACTATAAGCGTACCAAATTTCAGGTCATTTTAACCTACATAGCTTACAGAAATATGATGCCGAACTTTGACTCGGAGCATGTTTTTGCCCAGATTTTTACAGTGAAAACAGTGTTTGTGTTCAACTTTAAGACATCATAACTTTCTCATATTTTATCCTAATTGCACGATTCTTTTTTCTGAAGATAAAGGTTTCGACTACATGCCTACCAATTTTGAGCTCAGTCCGATGCTATTTGATCCTTTGTTTCATGCCTGAAAGTTGAACCCTAGATGGTTTCAGGCCTGAACATTTTTGGTTTTTAAACTGTTGCAAACATGACATGAGTCCATGTTTGAGATAGCATAACTCATTCGTTTCAAATCATATTTGAGTGACTCTTTTTGCAGATTGGAGTAGGAATGTTGAGTTACATTCTTGCAAAATTTGATGACAATCTGGTTTCGTTTGCTATTTCAAAACTGCTATCGAACTTGAACCGTAGCCTGTTGGAATTCAGCGATTTAACCTTGTTTTGGTCTAACTTTGAAACGATGCAGATTCTTCGTTTCAAATCCGATTTGAATGATTCTTTTGCAGATTGAAGTAGGAATGTTGAACTATATTACTGCGAAATTTCAATTCCTTTTGACACAGTTAACTTGTTCAAACCTGCTGTCGAATATTGAGTCGCAACTTATTTTAAACGGATAATACTTGGTGTAATTTCTGTTTTTTCGATGTTCTCTTGATATTTCTTTCTGGATTTCATACACGGGTTTTTATAATGTGTTTTAAAAATATTTTTCAAACAAAAGGGATTTTTAAATTATTATTATTATATATGTATATATTTTTTAAGTACAAAAATTATATACTCTTTTATAAGAGAATTTCAAAGGCAATTTCTAAACCGATTTCGAAGCATTCCTAAAACTCGCTTTCTTCAACTTAATTTCTATATAAAACACACAATTTTTTACTTCAAACGAAGAGGGAGGAGAATTAAATGATTGGATAAAACGCATGCTATGAACACATGCGTTTATCTTTTCAGTTAATTCCTAATCTATTCGTTTGATCGTTTTGACCTATGGGTCTAGTTTACCGATGATATGAGATGAACATTTTACTGCTTTGAATGTGAACTTTACTAGCGGTTAGTAAACCGTTTAGTGTGAACGGGTGGTATGGGACACACGTTAACACTTTTCGGGTTTCTTTCCGAGAGTTTGTGACACATATTGCTAGTTAGTGGTGTCCAGTACTGGGCCTTCGGACCTTCGCCACTACGATTTGTTACCTTCGGGTTTGTGCCTATGGGTTTGTATCCTTCGGGTTTGTTGCCCTATTGTATCGCTTTTGTAGTTGGTCCTTCATCACCGCTCAAGAGATATTTGGGTTTGTCGCCTTCGGGCTTGTGGATCCTTGTTTATACAGTTCTGAGCACGTGCATCTTTTGTTTCTTTGATGTTTATATATTTCCCTAGTGTATCACCTTTCGAAGTAGGTCCTTTGAACCATACGATACATAGAGATTAACTTATGAAAACTTATATTACCTTCATTGGTATTTGTTATTTGCCTTTTTGGCCTGATTTGGGATATTCATATTCTTTGTTTATGTGAGTTGCCAATGATATGAGGCTTGTTATGATTCATCTTTTGTTAGATGAATCATGTTATCTCTTTTAGAGATTATTGTGGTACTTTATGACCTTGCATGTTCATTATCATTTAGCTTATCTAACTGATTGTTTTGCTAGACTGACCCGTGTATTTTATACTCGGATCAGACCGAGGTGTTTCAGGTTAGTACATTTGGACATAGCATATTCTGCTTCCGCATGGACCCTATTCTGCTAGCTCTTTTGTTATAGCTTTTTGTGTAGTTCTTTTTGGTTGTAACTCTGATATTATATTCTTTGGACTCGCATGTATATTGTGGTTGCTACACCACTTGACATGTATCATTTTGTATACTCTGTGATGTATCTGTATATGTGTATATGTATGTGATGATCTACTGTTCTGTGATGTGTTTTACATTTGAGTTATTATATTTTTCTCTGTTAGATCTTAGCCATTATAGTTTTATATTAAATATCTGTTAGATATGTCTATCCACTTGAAAAAAAATGCTACATTTATCGACGTATTCAGTAGATAGTTAAGATAAGGTTATAGAAGTTCGCTCCTATCCAGCTCTATTCTCTGTATTAGCAGACGGTATTACCTTGTAATATTCTTTGCTAATGTGGGTCTCGGAGTGAGGCGTCACAGCTTGCAATTTCAGTAAGGAATGAAAGAGTTATGCTATTTTAAACATGGACTCAGGCCATGTTTGCAGCAACTTAGACAACACAATCTATAGGCAAAAAAAAGAGTTTTGTTGATTTTGCAGCGACGGTTTGAACACTCAAATGATAATATTTTTCAACTAAATTTTGTAGAAACAAAGTTCAACATATAAACTTGACTCAGAAAAAGATCCGGCATCATTTCATTGCCGGAGATGAAAGTTATGGACAGGCAAATATGGCACTTGAGGCCAGAAACCAAAACAAGAACAGAAATGAATAAAAAATGTACAACCAAAGAATGTAGCTACCGATTCAATATTTTTGGGCAATAGATGTTAGATTTTAGTCTTACCTTGCCGATTTGTTGCAAAAGCTTTGATTTTGGCAGAAATTTTGAAGCTTTGGCTCGAATTTGACCTTCAAGATCCTGAAAAAGGAAGAAACAAAAGCATGCACAAAGAGATTTACTGTAATTAGTAAATCACACCTCAAAATCTAGAATTGATGAAATAGTTTAGGTTTTGGATTAGATTACCTTTGAATTCACTTTAGTTTGATAAAATTGCAGCTTGAATTGAAGAAATTTGAGATTAAAAGCATTAGATTTGAAAATTGTTGAGGTTGCTTTCTTTTTCTGTTTACTGGTATTGGAGAAGAAGGTGAGGTATGTTTTGAACATACAGGTAAACTATTTTATCTTTTCTTATTTTCTAGTTGTAGTTAGCTAAGTGGGCTTTGGACCCAAATTAGAGAAAAAACAAGCCTAAGCTAATTTAATTCACACTTAATCAAATATGCACACTTATATATACAAACTAAGTTATAAAACAGTACATTTTCTTTCAAGTTTTCACACAACAAAGTAGGTAAATTTACACACTTATGAAATATCATATTTTATACTATATAAAAAGGTAAATTTTAATTTTTCAAATATTTTGGAAATTAAAATGAGAAAATGAAATTCCAAGGTTTATTTTATTTTGTTGGGTTGATAATAATGAAGTTGATTTTATTTTAGAGAAAATGCGGTAATTATATTAATTATTACCCATTTACTTCTTTTAATAATTTTTAAAGGAAGTAGTTGGTTTTTTTTAAAGGTGTTTAGTTAAATAAGAAAGGCTATTAGCTCCCCTTGTTGCCGTTCTCAGCTGACTCTGACTCCTGTAGGAAGAACTGGAGGTTACCATAAGTTGCACTATCTAAGAATTATACAAATACATAGTTTTTAAAGCAATTGTTAGAAAAAAGTTAGAGTTCTAATTGATACAATGATCAGTTCTCTCCAACCAAACTGCCTATAGGAAAGCCAGGTTTAGTATGGCTTCGAATATAAAGAGGAGCAATTCTCTCAAAGCCTCGGTATATTGCATTCGAATAAGGAGTTTCGAATATGCAAGTTGGAGGCACACAATGTCCAGACCTGGAAAGAGAATTCACAATCATAGAAGACATGATTACATGAGTCGGTACTGGCCAAGCATATATAACAAGGCTGGGGATTTCCTAGGTTCTTACTAGCTGGCCGGTCTATAGCATTCAGTTTGCCTAACAAGACAAACCAAGCATGGATTAGGGGGGCCTTGACTGCCCATAAGTTGCCAAAGTTCATGGTCATACCAGAATGCATGAAATAAGTATACATGGGTTTCACCATGTAATGATCGGATTTGCTTATGCCCCAGGAGAATTGATCCACTTTGCATGTCAAGTGAGTACTAGCAGTGAGTTATAAAAGGGAGCAGAGAGAAATAATGTTGCTATCAGTGATAATTTCGGAGAATTTTATATTGCAGGCCCTTTATGGAAGGCTTATCTCATAAATATGCATTTGTAAGATACAATCTAGAAAAAAGAACGGAACGAGGAGCGGAGCGCCATGATTCCTAACCAAGGATATGTCTAAAACGCAATGCAAGTTCGTTAATAGTGGTGCAGATTCACACCTGTTGGCTACATGGAAGGATTCCTTTCCTTAAGGCTGAGCGTGAGATTGGTGGAAATGATCTTAGATCTGCAACGCTGAATTCACCCGAGTAGTGACATTGGTTTACCCAATGATCCCATGGCTTGGAGCATCTCGAAATCAAGTTCCAACTCCACTTCTAAAGAATGGCTTTGTTGAAAAGTGCAAGGTTGATGATTCCTAACCCGCCATGAGACTTGGGCCTACATACTCTTCCCCAGGCCATCAAGCAATTGGTTGGGGTGATGTCGGTGGTGCCCTTCCACAAATAGGCATAACATAAAGGGTCAATCCCGTTGATGACCTAGGGAGGAGCTTTGTAGAAACAGAATCAATGTGTAGGGACGTAGCTGAGAACAAAGTTCACTTAAGTCAGTTTGCTTGCATGGGAAAGCAAAGTTCCCTTCCAACCAGCAAGGCGTTTTGTCATTTTTTCAAGTAGCACGTTCGAGTCCTCACGTTTTGGCTTTGAGGTTCTTAGTTTAAGTCTAACATAATGAATCGAAAAAGGTTGGAGGGACCAATTTAGAGTGGATGCAACTAAAGGACCTAACACTTGCTCTTCATTAATCATAGTAACTAAACTTTTGGTGAAATTAATCTTGAGCTCGGAAGCCAATTCAAAGCAAATGAGAAGTTTCAAGGTAATAGAAAGAGGGGTTAACAAGGTCAAAAGGATTGTGTCATCAGCAAAGTAAAAGGAACTCAGAGCAGAATGGATTACCTTATTTCCAGAACAAGCTAGAACGTCAAAGCTGTAGGCTAAATCATTCATAATGCAAAGCGATCGGCGACAAAATTGAATAAAAATGGGGAAAAAGGGTGCCCCTATCTAAGCCCTTTTTAGGTTCATCGAGAGGTTCCCTTTTTTCCATTAAATAGATTGATGAAGAGGAAGATGCCAATAGATGGCCTACCTAGGTTATTAATCAGTTGGGGAACCCTCTGGCCTTCAAAGAATCCAAGATAAATTTCCAAGCAATTGAGTCGAATGCCTTGGAAAAGTCTAGTATAACTACTGCATAGTTGATGTTGTGGTTGCGCAGTAGTTAATGGCTTCATGAACAGATGCAGCATTGTCAAGGAGGGATCTACCTGAAGTGAATGCAGATTGCTTTGGGGAGATAAGATCTTGCAAGATGGGTTTAAGGCAGTTGGTCAGAACCTTTGAGACGAGCTTGAAGATTGAGTTTTGAAGGCTGATTGGGTGAAAGTCCTTAACCAAAGAATGCCCTTCGAATTTGGAAATAAGGATGATGTTTGCGTAATTGAGTCTTTAAATCAAATCAAGGTGGCAGTAGAATTCATCGAAAACTTGGACAATACTAAATTTGAGGAATCCCCAATAGTGCTTAAAGAAGGAGGGTGGAAAACTGTTGGGACTAGGAGCCTTGTCACCAGCCATGTCGTTGAGCGCTGCCCAGAACTCAACAGTTCCAAATTCTGCATCAATAGGATAGGGTAGAGAGACGATGAAGGAAACAATTGTTCCCATTTGATGATACCAAAAGTGGAACTCAGGACTTGGGGAGAGGTTTTGAAGTGCGAGGTAAAGGTGTTCAGGATTTCATTCTCGTCAGTAATTAGGTTGCCATCATAGGTTAAGCTCGAAATCATGTTGGATCTACATCTGTTATTTGCAACCCTATGGAAGTAAGTAGGTGTTCGGATGCCCTTCCTTGAGTCATTTAGATCTGGATCTTTATTTCTAAGCTAGGTCCTCCTGCCTTAAAATTCTTTCCAACTTAGCTTCCAAAGCACTTAGCGCATCTCTATAAGACAACAATATGGAGAGCTCTCTTCCTTTATGTTGAAAACCTAAGATCTGGTTCTAAAGTCGCTCCTTCTTTTTGCTCAAGGCACCCCATAGCCCAGCAGACCAATTCTTTGGTGCCTTACGTAATTGGTAACTAATTTCTTAATAGCAGAGCCAGCGCCTCCAAAAGAGATCCACGACCTTTCAACCATATCTTCAAATCCAGGTTCGAGGGTCCGGATGTCTTCGAACTTGAATTTAGGCCTATGAGGATATTTGTCTCCAGTGTCAAGGAGTACACAGCCATGGTCAAAGATGAAAGATGAGAGGGCAACTTGGGAAGAAAAAGGATGCATATCTTCCTAGGACAAGTTGAAAGGAATCTTTCGAGTTTGGCAAGAGAGGGAGAGGTATGTTTGTTAGACATGTGAAGGCATGATTATATATAGGCAAATCGATAAGGTCACAAAAGAAGATAAAATCGTTAAACCCCTCCATATCCGGGTTTAGACCCGGGTTATTTCTTTCAAATTGGAGGCGTGCAACATTGAAGTCACCTCCTAGAATCCAATGGCCATTAAAATGGAAGGAAAAATCGAAACAAGTCTCCCAAAGTTTCAAGCCTAGAGAAGGAGAGTGAGGACCATAGATGTTGGAGAAAGAATAGATAATTTTGTATGAGATGTGTTGAAGGATTACATGTAAGACACTAGAGGCCAAAAAAGATTGCAATTGAGTCCACTTAGACCCATCCCAAATAGTGATGACCTCCCTGGACCCAACAACATACAAGGAGTTCCAACTTGTCATTAAATTTCCATCTTGAGCCTAATTCTAGCATGGTTAGGGTTGCAAAGCATTGACACTTGGATGAAAAGTATATCTAGCTTCAAAGGCTTAATAAAATTATTAATTAAATCACACTTATCCAAACAACCTAGACCACGAACATTCCATGAAAAAAATCTTCATTGGTATCGAAGCTCTTACCTTTTCCAAATTTTTGATGATAGGTACCACTTTCAACGATAAATTAATACCAATTTAGAAGCACTAGACATAACTGAAGATGTGACGCCCCACCCCGAGACCCACATTAACAAAGAGAATTACTAGGTAATTCTGTCTACTAATACGGAGAATAGGGCTGGATAGGAGCGACCATCTATAGCATTGTCTTAAATAATTATTGAATACGCCGACGATTGTTTTCTTTTTTTTTCCTATTTCAAGTGGATCGACATATCCAATAAATACTTAATACAAAACTGTAGGTGGCTAATGGATCTATCAGAACAAAATACAATAATAGAATGCATACCATATCACAGAACAGTAATCGTCATATATATAAATACATATACACGGATACATCCCAGTATAATACAAAACGATATACAAAAGTGGTTCAGAGACCACACTATCAACATCGAATCAAAATACACATCAGAGTCAAGCGGAAAGAAATGTATACTACATAAAAATGCTAGGCTGATATCCAAGCAGGTGCATCAAAGCTATGTCCTGAAACTGATATCTAACCTGAAACAACTCGGTCTGACCCGAGTATAAAATACACGGGTCAGTCTAGCTAAAACAATCAGTTAGTAAGGATAGTCGATAATATAAAGCATAAGATACAATGTGATAATTCTTCTCAAATGAGAAGAGGAAATAGGAAGATCAAATACTCATGACTTTAAGTGAAACTATGTCACTTAAGTATACAAAGGCCTCAAAAGAGATAAACTCAACAATAATACTCAAATAATATAAACATTCGCCTCATATCATCGACGACATCCCAAAATGTATACATGGTTTCCATGAACCAAATCTGTTTAAAAGGAGAAATATCAATTCAAACTTTCACCAAAATGGCAAATATAAAACATTCTCATATAGGATGATTCAAAACTCAAATATATAAGAATCTCCAAATTCAATTATACCTCTTCTCCTCGGTATAAGTTTATATAAATCTAAATCTCAACTCGCCAAACTGGCAAAACCCAGAATATCCTATAAAATCATGAAATCATCCAACCTCATAACTCAAGGAACTCGATAAGAGTTCAAAACATCATAAATGAAATCACCAAATACATAACATCTCATATAGCACTAAGCTATCGATGTAATAAAACATCTTAAAATGGTGAAATCACAATAAAACAGAAAACTCAAAAAAACCGGATTGGCCAAATCCCCGATTGCAATGCCGAAGCAATGCTGCACGTGCTAAACTCAGACGGCCGAAGCCTCAGACAAGGTCGCTAACACCTCTCAAAGCAGTTCGTCCTCATGACAAGGTTGCTGACACCTCTCCAAGCCGTTTTGTCAGCCCTAACAAGGTCGCTAACACCTCCCAAAGCAGTTCGTCCTCATGACAAGGTCGCTAACACCTCTCAAAGCAGTTTTGTTAGATAAACATCGTGAATATGTCACAAACTCACAGATAGGAACCCAAAAAGTGTTAACGTGTGTCCCATACCACACGTTCGCACTTAGCGGTTTACTAGCCGCTAGTCGATGCCACACCGAAACATCATAAAACTCATAAAATCATATCTCACCTCATCTCATTGGCGAGTGGTAAAGCGACACCATACTCGTCTCATCTCATCGACAAATATTAAATGGCATCTTAACTTGTCTCATCTCATCGACAAGTGAAAACATCGTGATGGTTCCTTATAAACCATAAATCTCAAACTATGAAATCACATACTCAAGACTTGCCTTATATCACTGGCAAGTGAATAAAACATCGTGATGGTTCTTATCGACGATACTCCTACATAGGAGATCTCAAACTATAATACTCATCAAATATTGGCCATCTTAAATAATTCCAATAAATAGGAATTATAAAACTCAAAATACGCCATAAAATGGCAGAACATCTCAGAATCAATAATCACAAATAGCTTCGATCGTACAAGTCCGGAATTAACCAAAATAGTAAACGCACATGTCTCATACCATATGTTTTACTAAATCGTTTAATTTTCTTTCTCGTACGTTCGAATAGTGTAAAAGTGTATGTTTTATATTTAAAATAGTTTATTAGAGAAAACAAGCTTTTAAAACTATTTCCTGAAAAAATTAACAAAACCAATATTTGAAATTCCTTTATTATAGGAAATAAATAGATTTTATATTAAGAAAAATAATAATTTTAAAACTATATAATAATAATTTGAAATATCCATTTATTTCAAAAATCACTTCAAAAATGGTTTAGTGAAAACTGTGCTCGGAAACGATGAAAAACAAGAAGGATAACTCAAGATCGATAAATTCAATTCAATACGAATTCAATTTAAATTTAACACAAAACCAAATCAAATTCCATTTAAATTTGAATTTATAATTCTCCAAATATAACTAGCCTATTGATAAGTATCATTGCTCTCAAAACATCTCAAAAACAACATCAAAATCAAACAAGAATGAGAGCAAAAATAAGCTAATACAATTCTCAGGTCAATGATTGTGATCGCTGTCGTTTTGCTCTCGGGACAGCAAAAAACAAATACAGTTTTGACCAAACTAACTATAAAATTTCAAAAAACTCAAAACATGAAATTTTTAGTACAAAGTCTATGCTTTCCAGAACATCTAAAATTATTGAAATTGGATAAGAAACATGAAAGATATGGCCAAAACAAATTCCAGATCTGAAGTTCACTACGGCTGTCGTTTTAGTTTCGGGACAGCGATACTAAAATGAACTTTCGAACATTAAAACATCAAAACTTAACAAAACCCAAAACACAAAGTTGTAGCAGATAATCTTAGCTTTCTGGAACATCAAGAACCGTCCAATTCGGACAAAAAACGCGGAAGTTATGCTCGAATTACCAATGACATTAAGCACAAAAAGTCACAGTTTTACAGTGACAGGATAGCAAGATTGTGTTGGATTTTCCGACCGATTATTCTCAGAATTTGCGAAAGTGTTTAATAACAAAATTGTCACATTCTTTTCAAGCTTTTCAGAACTTTAAAAAAATTCAAATTACGATTTAAAACGAAAGAGATATGCACAATTTACTGACAGTGATTTATAAATGAACATGCAATAAAAATAAAATTGAGATTTCTAGCTTTGAAATCTCAATCTATGCTAGAAAATGTGAGTTTTGATACTCACCTTAACAAAATCAGATCAAACTTGAGGAAATCTGAATAAAGTTTGACCTTTGGCCTTGTATATGCTTTAAGAACCTAGAAATTGATGGTTTACAGACATGCATAGAGAAATCATAAGTTACAAACGGTTCAAATTCACAAAATCAATAATTGATGAAACCATCTATGATTTTAGGGTGATTACCTGATTTTATTGTCTTTAATTTGATTAACTTCATCCAAGTAGTTGAATAATTTGAAGATTTTGGTTTAGGCTTGAAGAGGGAAAGGGTTTTCTTAATTTTCTTCTTTATTTCTGGTTAGGTGAACTGTGTACTGTACGTACTTTGTTTGAGGAAGAGAAGCTTCCTCTTTACTTCAGGTTAGACATAAAAATGGGCTTAGACCCAATAATAATTAATTTGCCTAGGATACTAATTATCATCAATTAAGCTAAAGCTCTTTTATTTAAATCAAAACAACTTATATTTACAAGATTTCAACACAATAAAATCTCACAACTACATTTATATGTTTTAACAAACATTTTTTCAACAAAATAAAAGATAATTTAGCTCTAAAAATTATTTTCATTATTAAAAACTCTTATTTTAATTAATGGGGGAATTAATTTAAAGGACAAAGATTTGTATATTTTTTGCCTCAAGGACTCGACCTCAATATTTTTACCACAAGGACAAACATTCTTCTAAAAATTATTCATAAGGACAAACATTTTTCAAAATTATTCATAAGGACAACAAAACTGCTACCGAGCTAAAACTGATACCTAAAAACTGCTACCGATAACTACAAACTGATACCTAAAAACTGCTTCCGATAACTACAAACTGATACCTACAGAAAGTTGTCCTTCAGGATAAACTATTGAAGGTCTGTCCTTGAGGCTAAAAAGCTGAGAAATTTTGTCCTTGACAATAATTTCCTGTTAATTAAATACCCAACTTAACACAAATATTTACATATAACACTTTTTTTAATTCCAAAAATTGCACAAAAATAGTTTTCTTGTGTAATAAAATACAACAAACCGTTCTCTATCAATTTTATGATCAAAGCTTATTTTTAAATCAAATTTCACCTATTTATTTAAAATAAACACATTTTAAAAATCAAATACTTCCTTTTAAAATTACTAAAAGAGGCAATTGGCAATAAACAAAAGAATTATTGCATTTTCACTAAATAAAATCATACTTCACTCATTATTCTCACAAATACCCAAGATAAAGTTTTCAAAACTTTATTTTCATATTTTATTTCCAAAATCCAATGTTTATTCCAAATAAACAATTTAAATATCCAATTTATTTTTAATTCACAACATTAAATTATAACTACCGCTATAATTTTATATTTACAGGAAATCACCAAAATCAGGGTTGTTACAGAAGAATAAAGAATCAAGCAAAGAATATTCGGCATAAAAACGCTACATTAAAGATTATGCCCTCTAATCAAGGAAAGCTGGCAACTGCTCCACTTTGCTGTCGGAACTAATGACGTAGGGGTGAAGACTGGGCGGTCGATGAAGCAGGCATGTGGGCAGGGGGTACTGAACAGCCTGAGGTCAGTTTGATCCATCATCTGAGGTGAGTCATGTTGGGCGCCATGAACCAGGTTCCTCTTGTAATCTCTTGAGTTAGAAAACGGCCACTCTCTTCTAAATTGATGTGCATAGGATCAGGCTCTAGTGATGGGATCTAGGATGATGGCCTGTAGAGGATTGTCAGGACGACGTCTTCATCTTTAGATGAAACAATTGTTACCTCCTTTTTACCAATCGTGACCTCCTTTCTCTTGCCCTGCAGCCCAGCCTCTTTTGACATTACATCATTAGAAAAACTAAAAGGGGGGTGAAGGAAACCCGTTCAAGTCTGCAAACCATTATCACTGAATAAATGGACAGACTTCTCCGCCAACAACTTTAGGCAGTCGGCCTCACTAAGGATGATGTACTCAGGCTCAACGGGAGGATGGCGATGGATCCAATGTTGGAAGCTGAAAGCGAAGTCATGATTAAAAGCTCTAGCCACTAGAAAACCTGGAATGGCTGCGGTCATGTCAAGTCTGATCTTGATGAATGTATAACGATGATCCTAAGATGCCCAAGTACAGTGATTAGCGACAATAAATTCGCCTATAGGAAAAAGAAGCTGACGTAGTCATCGTCGATATGAAGGAACGGCGGGAGCCTAGAAACACGAATCCAAAAGGCTCAAAAAAATTCTCTAGTAGATCTTTCTTGCTTGAGTGCATATTTCTCCATGAATACTATCCCGTAATCTTTATGAAAGAAACCTTTGCTGGTCGTAATAGAGATGAGATGATGGGTTAGGGAATTTAATGATAAGGAGCGATTGGTGTAGATGGCGATTTGCCAACCCAAACAGCCAAAGTGGAGCTCCAGGCATTGTCGTAGATTGACCTCAGACCATAATCCAGTACCCACTAAAAGATGACGTGCATATGGACATCAAGGAGTTTAGCCTTCGATGCATGCATAGTGAGGGAAGAGAATGTGGAAATGGGATTAGAAAAATCGAGGTTAGGGTTAATTAAATTCGATTTTGAAGGGGCAGGTGGTGGGACCTGATCGAGAGAGTTTATTTACAAAGGCGGATATGGGTGCAACTGAAAGGAAAACACATGTGGCCTTGCCTCAAGAAGTCATAGCCTGCAATGCACTAAAAGCCGTAGATAGAAAATCTCTCTTGTTTTTTATGGAATATTGCTTCGAATTACGACATCCTGTAGAGAAATGCCCTGATTTTCCACACCTAGGACACAAAATAGGTTTCCTACACACATGAGCGTTATGACCAAGGGCCCCACAATGGAAACATCTTTTCTCTGAAATGATTTTAGATACGTGGCTAAAAATGTTTCCTTTAGAATTATGCCTAGCCGTTGCAGTCGGACATACACTTGAATTTGAATTTTGAAATGGCGATTGGCCGGATGTTGGGAAGTAGGCGACCAAACCACATCCGCGTAAGATCTACGTCGACACGGAGGTGGTGGAGGCGGTGGAGGCGGGAGAGATCTAGCCGGTAGAGCAGCCTCAACAACCATAGGATCACGATGTAGCCTTGCATTATCATCAGAATACGAGGAGAGCCGGTCCTAGAATGATGAGGTTGGTGGTGCATCTAGGGTCGGAGGCAGAGTTAGGTCCGGAAGATGACGAAGCAGGGTTGATGGTGGACGGAAAGAGGATATGGAGAGACGGAAGAAGAACAGTTGGAATTAGTCGTTTTTACACATTCACACTTTATTTGTTGTTCTTTTATTAATTTTATTTAGCAAACAAGGCTTTCAAGTGAATTTTTTTAGTTGTTATCTCAACAATAAACAGAGCTACTTGTGGAACCTTTTATGTTCCATCGCAACTTGGAAAACGCATCCAAATTAACTTTGTATTTTTTTCTTTCAAATATTATCTATTCTATTACTTAACCATAATAGCGGGAAAGTAATCATGCTTACGTGTCCCCTTGCTTATTCAGCAAAGCAATAAGGCCTGAACATTAGATATGAAACGTGCCCGAAGATAATTCTCCTGCTAGTCTTCGTTGAAAAAATTCTAATCTACGCTACCCCATAAATTACGCCTCAATCCGCACTTCCCTTACCTGACCTTTTCGAGATCCATAGCATCGTTCTTCTTTATTTTGAACTATGCATCGCTAGATCATTACATCCGCAAACAACGCTCTCCTTTTAATTCTGACGGTCAGCAATGCTATTTTGACCGAAGGGAAATCGGGTATTTCCTGAGGCTGACGTGGATTATAGCGCCAAGCATACCACGTCTTCTCTTTTTTTTCCCGTTTAAAATTGTTCTTAACTTGTTCGCCTATTTTTTTCCATCTACTTTTTTCCTCAATCTGCAATCGAACCTTTTATCACAATTAATGAAACATGTTTCCCGTACAATTGGCCAACAAAGGTAATATAGTTCTTCTATTCTTCTTCTTCTTTCCCCCTTTCTCTTTTCTTCCTCTTCTTCACCTTGATTGATTTTTTTTATGCATTCCAGGTTGATGTTCTAACTATGCAAAGAATAACATCACATTTTTGAACAGCGTGTACCCTTTTTTACTATATTATGTTCATAATTCATCAATAGATTCTTACATTGCTTTACTACCCATAGTTTGTACTGTTAGATAGACAATGGTAACCAATTTATCATTTACAGTTTAAATTAGACAATTATATATCAAAAAGTGACAATTGGTTGAACAATGATTGATGGTCATGTTCAGTGGAGTACACACTCGCAACCATTTGAATCAAAACATAACTTTTGAAGTTTCTATCCTAATATAATGCCTCTACTAAATAATTTTCATTAAACATTTTATCTACTATACTGTAGATTTAGATAACGAATCCTTGAATTGGATAAAGAGGCACTAAACAATGAAATTGACATATGTAATCTCACTGTTACAAATGAAGATGTATCGAAAAACTCAAATTATGTCGAGACAGTAAATGAAATGCAGTTGTACTTGAAAAAGAAGTTATTACATCTGAAATAGGTATGAAATTTGATATCGCTGAAGAAATTTTACAGTGCTTTCAAAATTATCCAAAACACGTGGGGTTTCTAGCAAGGAAAAGGTTGAGTAAAAGAAATGGTGATGGATGCATAAGATATGTGACAATTGCTTGTGAATGATGTGGGAAGCCAGATCGTACAACCGAAAACCTGTTAGTGCCTCAGCCAACCAATGTAATAGGTTGCAAGGTGAGACTCACATCTAGTTTGGGTCCAGATAGAAAATGGCGTATTAATAAGTTATTCCTCAATCACGATCATGAATTAATTCCCTTTTAATATTTTAAAGAAGAAAGGGACTTAAATCATAGTTATATTAAAAAAGCATTATACAAGTTATACTGTGAATTTTTGATAGGGACATAAACAATTTTCATATATCTGTTTTCCTCTACTAAATAATGTCATATTTAGATAATAACACCTTGAAGCCAAAGGGGAATTAAAAAGGTAAATAAAATAAAAATAAACATTATGCATTTAGCTAACTACAAAGAAATTACTGATAGCAAAATATTAAAATAAAGATAAATTGCATGTAGGTTTAAGTTACTGATTTAACCCATCCCCAATCGTTTTGGTTGACTTGCTCACCATTTTGGCAAGCATTCTTTGGCTTCCACTGTCCAGCTTTATGCCTTGTATTTCTAAATGATTTAGTTGTTTGAACATTACTTTCTTTATGCCAATGTTGCATATTTAAACCTTATGTGGTTATAATGGCTAAATTATGACACTTAAATGCACAGTACATATATTTTATTAATTTTAAGAAATACATTGACTTCAGGCGATTTCTTTTCCATATTGCGGAATTACACTACTGACTCGTAGATTTCAAAAAAACAAAAAAGGGAAAGAAAAAAAAAAAGAGTGATGATACTGTAGCAGATGCTGGCAATAATTTTGAGCTACGATTAGTGGTACCTTTAAAAGAAGAAAATGTTGTAGGAAGTGAAATCATAGTGCGACAAAAGTTCTTTATTCCATAGATGTATCAAACGGTATAATTATTTCATCATATTTGAATATTTAATTTTTTTGGATAGGTTTTAATGTTCGTATTGATTTTTGTTGTGTATGTAAGGGACACATGGATTTGATTAGGGCTACACAAAGTATGGGTTGGACCAAATATATTACCCAACCCGTATACATAGATATGGGTTAAAGATAGTTCAACCCATACCTAACCCCATACGAGATTGAATATGGGTTGGGCTGAAGTATGAGTTGGGTCGGATTTAGTACGGTTGGGTTGGGTTATATAAGCCTAATACAAAAATGAGAATTTGAAGGAAAAATCAAAATATTAAAATGTTCAACTGAAAATAGCTGATTTTAGCTAGCATAATGCATTAAATTTACCCGATTCACTACAACTATTTTATTAGAATTTCATTATAAAATACATCTCGTAGAACTGATTCACTATGTATTAGAGTAAGATTTCCATTCCATACACTAAAATGCTTCTCAAAATCTCTTAGTCAATCCTATGTGTTTTGAATGATCTAATTTACTTGGACCGACATCAAATATGATTTTTAAGTTTATTTATTCTAAAATGCATATACTTTATTCAAGATGTTGACTGTTCCAATTTTACATGGCTTGATCTTGAGTGAGTTTTTTATGTAGGGTTAGGCTGGGTTAAAATAGGGTTGGGTTGAATCAAATATCATATTCGACTCATATATAGTATGTGTTACAAACTGTGCAGTTAATGCCCCGCTATTACCCCACTATAACCCTGCTATATCTCATAACAGATTTCTACCACTATGATTTTTTCATATAGCCCTTCCGCTTTAAGCCTCGCTATTTCCACTATATCTCGTTATTCCCGCTATATTTGGCTATTTCCGCTATATCTTCTTTAAAAGAATTGAATTGAAAATGACATTTATACATTATCAAAATTATGAAATTAATTTATTTCATTGAATTTTTAATATATTTTTAGAAATGAAAATCTCAAATATTCTACGTTCAATTATGTTATATAATAGTTTTACGTTTATTAACAGTATATTCACACATGTTTTTATTTAAATTATTAATGTATTAATTATAATTCAATCGAATGTTAATTTTTCATTTAATTACCATTTATATATTTGTAAAAAATATTAAGTACGATTTTTATATGCTATTTTAGAGTCGTCTGCCATATCCTTGCTGTATCCCCGCTATGACTTTTTGCACCTCTACCGCACTGAATCTGCCGAGCGCTTTAACTACATAAGTTACGAATTGTAACCCATATCTAATCCAAACTAGATTGGGTTGGATTGGGTTTATGTGGGTTGGGTCGGGTTGGCGGGTTAGGTCGGGTCAAGTATGGGTTGTGTGCACTTCTAGATTTGATGTGGGGATATGGAGCACCCATGCAATCTTTATATGATCATCATCATTTCATGGTGTAACGATGTGTTATAGAATATTTCCACATCCCTATGAATATCTTTCCATGTACTTTATGACTGCTATTAGACACTATCTATTTCATTATATTAATAGTAGTTCATACAATTAGGAACAAAACGAGTATGATAACAATGGTTCAAATGAAATCGGCTCATCCATATTTTCACCTCCTTTTTCTTATCAAAAGCAACATGCAAATGTTGGCTCACTTTAAATTTTGATTCATGCACCATAGATATATAATATGATGAGTCTTTCATCAAAATAGTTTTAATTTCCTATGCCATTTCAGAATCTTAGGCCATTCTTATATATAGCTTGCTTGTTTGTTCACATAGGGATACCATGGGAAAATGGAACATGAGAAAGAGGACAATATCAAAGCAAGCACCATTCATCGTGCACGTAAATATGCATATTTTTACCACCATATTTAATCTATTTAAATTAAATAAATGATCATATCGGGTATTGTTTGCGCCAAAATTGGTCACAAACCCCAAGTATCGTGAAAACACCAGTGTATGAATACAAATCAGCAATATTCAAACACAAATCTCAGGTCTAAGTAATATAGAGGATAAAAAGCGAAGAATAATAAACTTTAAACAAGAAGAAACAGACAGAAACACAGGATTTATAGTGGTTCGGCTATCTCCGGCCTACGTCCATGATAAAGGTTTATCTTTTATTGATTTTCCTTACTGGTTACAATTGATTTCAGCGAATACAATGAAGAAATTCGAGTACAACAGCAATGGTGAAGTGCAAAGTTAAATCCGGCAGAGTCTGGATGTTGAATAGCCAAAAGTTCCCTTTTCTGTAGGCTCTAGGGCTCTATTTACAGGCGTAGGAGACTGATATTTCGCTCAAACTTCTGGAGACTCCTTCTGGCATGTGAGTGGGCCCATGCGATCGATCCCATGAAGTTTCGACTCAATCCATGATCGATACGAACCAATTTCGTGTCGAATCAAGACTTGGTCCAATGGAGTCAAAACTTGGCACGAATCTTCCTTGGCTTGTACGTAAGCTACTGTGAAAATTTCATAGTATTTGACCTATGGTTTAGGAGATATGATCGATACGAATTAGATTTTCTGATATGGAATGATTTCGTATCGATACCTTCGCATCCCTCTTCTTCGCATCGATCTAAGGCACGTGCCTACCTGCTGACGTGGCGCTATTTCCAAGGCTCGATCCTAACTTCGCGTCGAGTTGAATGCTTCTTCTCTGGAATCGTGGACGTTTTTCCCTCGCATCCACACTTTGCGGTTGTTCGTGTCCATGGTTTCACAACATTGAATTCGTAACCAACTGCTCGCATCATTACAATTCACGCTCTTTTTCGTATCGATTCCAGGATTATCGATCGATACGAAAAAACGCACGAAGGGCCAACAGATGGATACGAGACTCAACCTTAGGATGGATACGAACGAAGCCTTACCTTTGGTGGATACGAACAGAACAACTCCTGATGGATACGAAAGTATCTAATCCCTCATGATCGATACGAAAGTATCGATTCGAAGCATACTGCGATGCTTCATCCTGATCGATACGAAATCTCGAGTCGAACAAACCATCGTGCGCTCATCTATCCAATTCAAATCCACAGCCATCGGTTCGAAACCCATCTAATCTTCTTACCTGATCGATACAAACGTATTGTTCGTATCCATGCTAATCGATACGAATAACACATTCGTACCTATACCAGACCGATACGAATAGTACCGATACGAAGTGCGGCAAACCTTGATCGATGCGAACAACATCGATACGAACCACTTTCCAAGCACCTTAACCCATCCATATCTCGAGCATACGAACTCCGATTGATCTGAAATTTGAAACGTAGCCTCTTCAAGCCCTATTCATCATTCCCAATCGATTCCGTCCTAATCGGAGCTCGTCCAAATTTTAACGACATCAATGGCAGCCTTGTTTCTAATCGATCTTCAATCATGATATCCATCCTTTCTTGCCAATTTGTTGATATTCCAGTCTTGACCAAAAGGTGGGATAACAGGTATTTTAACTTGTTTAAACCAAAATTTAAATTATTTTTAAATTGTCACATATTCATCTTCATATAGGGGTAAAATGGTTATTTTTATGCATTTATTAAATTGTGAAAATTTACTTGGAATTTTCTATGTTGTTTTGTAGGAAATTTGGTGAATTTTACAAATGGCTTCATGATAATATATGCATGCACAAGAATGAAGCGAACAAATGAAGATGGAAATAATTCAAAGTGATGATCATGGAGGACCCCACCCACTTACATTGATTTTCAATTAGGAGCTAAGCACATGATAAAAGGACATTAAAGCTTCATGTACATTTAAATGGGGGATTAGTGGGTGTTAATGATTACTTGGCACCAGACTACCTCAAGGGCAATTTGTGCATTCTCCAAAAATATGAATTAGGGTTTAACACGCGTATTCTGTTAGTCCGTGAGATGATTGTTTTGTATTCGCTAACTTTTTATTCAAAATGATTTTTCAAAATTATATCCTATTTTCAAAATGTTTTCAAAACCTTCCTTTTAAAAGCATCAAAACCTCTATCCTGATTTTAAATAATTTTAGCCTCAAAATTATTTTTAATTTCAAAGTCAAATTACTCCTGATTTTAAACTATCTTTTAAAATAATATATTTAACTTTTAAATATTTATACTTAAGATTTAAATATAAAATTATAATTAAATTCTATATATATTATTCTCTATATTTACTTATGTATTTTAACTATAGTCAAGTATATTAGAAAAGTTTAAAATAGTTTTAATATAAGATAAAGGTTATTTTCAAAGAAAATCAAATCATCAAAAATTGCTTTGGGATGTCGACATGCCTATGGTGACCATGTCGACATGGTGTCAGTTGAGTTCAAAATTTAAATTTCAAAAGAAGTGTCTGTTCGCCATAACTCTTCAGGAATGGACATGGCTATTGTTCTTCTATAAATAGGGGTTAGTTTTAACGAATTTTATATCAGATTTTCTGGTTTTCACTCCTCCTCTTCTTCTTCTTCTTCCACATTTCTTAATACATATTCTTACCATTACTCTACCGAAATCAACATTGAATCGAACTCAATCTTTTCTAGTTTGATGCTCTATCACTATCTCAAAAAGTTTCTCAGTGCTATTCAGAGTTACATGCTTCTTTGTAATCTATTAAGTGAGAAAATGTGTGATTGTAGCCTTGAAAATCAATCAAGCGAGATAAGGTGTGATTGTAGTCTTGGTAAATCAATTGGGTAAACTTGTAGCCCGGAAATCAAGTATCTCTACCCAGAGGATTATGATTCTGGAGGGTGTTGAATATGCGATTATATTACTTTTGTTTGATGATAATAAACATATATATATTTGTGTAAATGTATTCGTTAATGTACTATTTTATTTTTCATAGACTAAATAAATATTTGCTGAATAAAAATAAATAACACAGAATTTGAATTCAAACGGAATTTTTATTCAAACAAATATTTATTACAATTTTTGAATAGTACAATGTTCAAGCTCTCACTATATATTCAATTACAATTACAGTACAACTTTGATTACATCACAAACTCACATTTACAATTGACCTCACTACATATCACTCACACTTGTATTTATCTTCAACTTTATTCCAAATTGAATCCAGCATCTGAGCAATCTGCAAAAATAAATATTGACGCAGTAAAATTGAAAAGGTAATATTTTTGCAGTATAAAACAAAATGTGAATTTTGAAATAATATTTGCCTCAGTTATTTGGGTTGTTCGTCATCATTTAATTTTCAATTCATCATACACGAACAGCTTGTAACATACACAGTGTATCATTGCATATGCCACAAGGCCGTGCACACTGATATATATATATATATATATATATATATATATACTTGATAAATTTACAGGGACAGGTGAGCACAGGTCAAACCCAAAACGCCGGGTTCAACTCAAGTGCAATAAAATAATGTCACAACTTTCAGCACAAGGTCAAATCCGAGCTATAAGATGGATTCAACACAGGTGCAAGTTCATGAAAATGGTCAAGACAACTAAAACAAGCCTCGACCAAAAATCCAAATGTACAAAACCATATGCAAACTGAAACAGGCAGTGACAACATACAATAATGACCAGGCAACAAGCATTATGCAAACTGAACATCTCAATGACTACAATGACCAGAGACTACAAAGAAATAAAGGTCAGACGGATTCAAGATGCATTCATGTACAACGAAGACTGAAAGGCAACTCAACTCAAATGTAAAGCACAAAGGCTCGAATGACCAAGTGCATACTGGCTATAAACAAAATACGTGAAGGCCACAATGAAGCATGAAGCAGTTCAATATCCAAGCAAAAATAGAAAAGTAATGAACCAACACATGTACCAGTGAAACAGAGTAATACCAACTCAAACTCAACTGCAACAGTGACAAACAGCATAAGCAAGTGAACTGCAAGTGTCGACCAAACAACTCAGTGCCATCACAAAGAACAGCATATACAGGAATACTTCAACTACAAGTGATACTGAGTAAACATGACGGCCAGAGTGTACATGAAACAAAAATGCCAACTGCCTCGAATGGTACAAGTTAAAGACTGCAATACTACAGCAACCAAAATTGATGCAACAGAACATGATGTAATGCAATATGAACCAGACCCAACACTAACCAGAGCCAAGGCAAGAGAAACCAACAAGCTACAATGGATGTTCAAACTCAATGAAACAGACTACAGGTACAAGACCGAACCAACATATCAGCAACAACAACAACCATGAAATATAAGTGCACTAACAACATGAAGCAACCAGACCACAAGTCAAAGCAGTTCATAGTACAATGAAGAACATGACAATGTAGACTCGAGTACAAGTCCAATTACAACAAAAAACACATGGCAGTAAAATGGTAACTGACAACAAATAAATTCAAATGACCAGAGTCATCATGAACCAAGTCAAAGAAACAAGCCGAAGTCAAGAGGATCAAAGATCGAACAGTGCAGAATCGAAATCGTGGTGGCCAAGAAAATTGACCGAGCATAAATCAAAACCGTGAATGTCAAGTATCAATTTATGCGAAATTGATAAAGTCAGAGAAATCTTCAACATCCAAACATAATCAAATGGCCGAAGCATAATATTGAAAATATTAGACGAACGAAATTTTAGGGATTCAAATCATATATAAACCAAATCATCATCGGCAGCAAATCTATCGAGTTCAAGCATACAACCAGAAAAGAAAAAGAGCAAAAATATTACATACTGAAGCCAACTCGAGCTCGATCAAAATTCGAAGCAGTCGAAGTAGTTAACAGAGACCATCGATTGACAGAAAAGAAACGTTGAACCATCTATGCAATCGATCATACAAAGTCAGCATCTTCGAATTTAAGAAAGCCCTAAATTTTTGAAGGAAGAGGATCGAACGAAACAAGAGCCGCCATTATCATATAATAGGATCGGGTCAAAGAATATAAAAGAAGGAAAAGGGGCCGGCCTTTATTTTAATTTTTGGGTTTAAAGTTATTAATAAGGATCTAGTTAAATTAGGGTTTATTTTAGTTTTTTAAATTGTTTTAAATTTGTATTTTCAATTTAAACCGTTGTAAATTCTAGTCGTGTGACTAGAGGACAAACTACGTGGCGTAGTTTGAGAATTCGCAACTCAGTGGCTGAGTTGTGGCAGGGTTTTGAGCGTAGAGTTAGTTTAGTCAATAGCGGGTGTCGCGAGTTTATGTATGTAAGCGTGTGACTACTTAATTTCTAGTAGAAACCTTGGGGGCAGCACGTAGGCAGGGTTTTGCCGAAGCTGGGTGAATTCTGTGTCCTTCTATTTCTGCATTTATTATTCTGCTATTATCTGTGCTGCTATATTTCTGATTTATTTGTGTTGAAATAATTTTATAAGCTTCCGCAATTAATTTTTATAATTAATAGCATCACCCTATTCACCCCCCTCTAGGGTGAAATCGATCCTACCAGTGGTGTCAGAGCTAGGTACAAAAGCCATTTTGTTTTAAAATTTTGATTTTTTCAAAGACCAATTTTTGTTTTTAAAATTTGAACTTTTAAAATGGCTACTTTTGTTAAGGATCGTTCCAATATTATTCCTTCTATTTTCGATGGAACAGATTTTTTTAAATTGGAAATTGAAAATGGAATTTTATTTAAAATCTGTTAATGTTAAATGTTGGGATATTATTGAAAATGGGTGTGATATAACAGATAAGAAAATTATCTCGATTAATGCTCTGGCTATGCATTTATTATATTCTCATATTAATCAAGATAAATTTAATTTCATCTCTCATTGTGAAAATGCACAGGAAATCTGGAATACTTTCGATGCAATATATGGTGCAAAAGTCAATAGCAATGAGAAGTCCTCCACAACCGACTCAGTTAAAGAAATGTGCTTAGCAGGATTGGTAAAAAGCAGTTGTGACGAGGATGACGATGATGGAGCAGCTGAGCTGGTATTATAATGAAGAGATTCAAAAAGTGAAATCATAAATACGAAAATGCAGCTCTAAATCAAAAATTAAAAAGCAGAATAATCAAAGTTCTAGATAACACAGAACAGCAAGAACTCATCGGTCATAAGTGCAACAAACCCGGACACATCAAGCCCAATTGTCCTCGACTTTAACACGACCAAGAAAAGAAGTTAAAAAGGAAAAGTTTTGCAGCCACGTGGAATACAAGTGATAAAAGTATAGGAAGTAAGAGTGAGAAAGAAGATATGTGCCTTCAAGGAAATATAACTGATAGCGACGATGATGAGCCAAGCGAGGTATCAAAACTCACTTACTCAGAATTACTTATATATTTCCACGAAGTAAATGGCTGTTTTGAACGACTTAGGGAAAAATACGCTAAATTTGAATCACAAAAGGATATTTTGATAGAATCAAATAAACAACTTGACCAATTAGTTAAAAACTATCAAAATAGGACCCCTAAGTGTGATATGTGTCCAACATTTGAAGAAGAAATTAAAAAATCAGAAATTAAAATTAAATCGCTTGAAAATGAAATTCTTATTTTAAAGGAAAGTGAAAATAATAGGAGAGAGAACTCTATTAAAAAGTGCACACAATTATTAAACGAAAATGAATCTCTCAAAACACAAGTCCAACAATTGTCAACTTCAGATAAATTTTCAAAAAGTGAAAAATCGTTGAATATGCTATTAGGAAAGCAAACTGTTAATACAGTTAGACAAGGACTTGGATATAATCGATATGAAAATGTTGAAAGCAAGATTAATCAAGAAAATTCAATGTGCACAATTTGTAGAAAATTTGGACACAATCAAAATAGTTGTTGGTATAGACCCAAACACGAGAAAACTATACCAATTTGGGTTCCAAAAGGCACAAATATAAAATCACTCAAAGTTAAACAAATTTGGGTGCCGAAGGGAACATATATAAATAGTTTTGGGTCTCCACAAAATTATTTTTCTAAATATTCTGCCACTAACAACCATGGACCTATAAAAACAAATAGGTCACAAAAATATTTTCCCGTGTAGGTGTGGTGGTAGGCTAAAGAACAACAATAGTGTTACTTGGATTCTGGCTATTCCAAGGACACAACGAGCGACAAAGCAAAGTTCCTTAGCCTAGTATAAAGGTGACAGAATCATAATGGACAACAACGAAAAATATCATAAAGGTAAAACAGGTAATGGTATATTTATTTGAACGATATATTAAATGTGATAATCTGCACCGTAATCTAAGTTAAATCAGCCAATAATGAGATGTGAAATAATGATGATTTTGATTCTGACTTACTTAAAATTGTTCGCCAATTATATTCTTATGCCAAAAACACTATAAAAACTCTAGAGCATTTGAATTACTTCATATATATTAGTTTGGATTAATAATAGTGTTTTGTTAGATGATAATACATTTGGTTATAATACGGCTAACTCGATATTCACGGTTTTTGATTATTTACACGGTTTCAATTCAAATTCAAGAGAATGTCATTTAAAAAGCAATTAAAATTGATTTTGAAATTTTTGTTGCACACTTCATGGTCTGGTCTATCAAATTCAATTAATGATAATTTTGAGTGAAAGAGAAATTCAGATGCAGATTACAGTGGTAATCTAGTTGATAGAAAAATTACTAGTTGAACGTGATTTTTGTTGAGATGTTTAGTAACTGCATCGTTTTTCAAAGAAAATATCTGCATATTTTTCAATTCAAATAATTTTCAAATAGCAAAAAATTTTCTCATATAACCCCCTCGAGAAAATCATTTTTGACCATGTTTTCAGATTGGTCATTTTTAGAAAAATTGATTTTATAATTATTTTTGAATTTGATTTTAAATGACTATTTTGACTAATCTGACTCCCTAATAATTATCGAAAAAATAAATAGTGATTGAAAAAATGATGAGTGTTGATATTTATCATATATTATGACTCGAGATGGTATAATTAGTAAATTCCTTTAGAAATTTAAACAAGAGTTATAAAACTTTTGTTGGTAAAAATTCCATAACTATCTCTATTTCTATCATATTTCTAACGACCATCACTCATCAAAATTCTATATAGTTTGTCGATATGTGGTACTTTAAACAGGAATCATTCGTTTTTCATTTTATATTTATTTTAAAAAAACAAAAAAAAAACCAAAGTATTCACTCTCATTTAAAAGTCCTCACGGTTATGCATGGGTGAATTACTTGGAATTTGTTATGTGCTTCCATGCTCATTTAAAAGTCCTCACGGTTATGCATGTATGGAACGCATATCAAAATTGATTTTAAAATAAACAAGTTGATTCTAATCCCATTTAAAAGTCCTCACGGTTATGCGTGGTTAGAACTTGAATTCATTTTAAAAAAAATAAAATTGGAATACTACTAATCTCATTTAAAAGTCCTAACGGTTATGCATGGTTAGTAGATATTCAAATTCCTGATATAAATATACCACAAATAGACACAACTATATGGTTTTATATGATGACATCATTCCCATCATTCTAAAAGTGGAATATGCGCCTAACAAAGTATTTATGATTTTTGTTTGATTTTTTTTATTGAAATTTAATATTTATATTCAATTGAGTTTTAATGTTGGATTAATATCGATCACTTTATCTTTATTTTCTCTAACACTATTACCCTTTTGCTGATAACAAAAGGGGGAGATAAAAGTTAAGATTTTGTCAAATAAAATCAAGTAAAGGTCAAATATTTTCTATTTGCATCTAGGCACATTTGCATATTTTTAATTGTATGCATATATGTAGGGGGAGATTTATGTAGAGAGGAAGCATTTAAATAGGGGGAGCAATTAGAGTATATCAATGATCAAATACATTTAACATATTCAAAATCTTAAATATATGTTTGTTATCATCAAAATGGGGAGATTATTGAATATGCGATTATATAATTTTTATTTGTTGATAATAAACATATATATATTCATGTAAATGTATTTGTTAATGTACTATTTTATTTTTCATAGACTAAATAAATATTTTCTGAATAAAATAAATAACACAGAATTTGAATTTAAATAGAATTTTTATTCAAACAAATATTTATTACAATTTTTGAATAGTACAAAGTTCAAGCTCTCACTATATATTCAATTTCAATTACAGTACAACTTTGATTACATCACAATCTCACATTTACAGTTGATCTCACTACATATCACTCACACTCGTATTTATCTTCAACTTTATTCCAAATTGAATCCATCATCTGAGCAATCTGCAAAAATATATATATTGACGCAGTAAAATTGAAAAGGAAATATTTTTGCAGTACAAAACAAAATGTGAATTTTAAAAATAATATTTGCCTCAGTTATTTGCGTTGTTCGTCATCATTTAATTTTCAATTCATCATACACGAACAGCTTGTAACATACACAGTGTATCACTGCATTTGCCACAAGGCCGTCCACACCGATATATATATATATACTTGATAAATTTACAGGGACAGGTGAGCACAGGTCAAACCCAAAACGCCGGGTTCAACTCAAGTGCAATAAAATAATGTCACAACTTTCAGCACAAGGTCAAATCCGAGCTATAAGCTGGATTCAACACAGGTGCAAGTTCATGAAAATGGTCAAGACAACTAAAACAAGCCTCGACCAAATATCCAAATGTACAAAACCATATGCAAACTGAAACAGGCAGTGACAACATACAATAATGACCAGGCAACAAGCATTATGCAAACTGAACATCTCAATGACTACAATGACCAGAGACTACAAAGAAATAAAGGTCAGACAGATTCAAGATGCATTCATGTACAACAAAGACTGAAAGGCAACTCAACTCAAATGCAAAGCACAAAGGCTTGAATGACCAAGTGCACACTGGCTATAAACAAAATACATGAAGGCCATAGTGAAGCATGAAGCATTTCAATATCCAAGCAACAATAGAAAAGTAATGAACCAACACATGTACCAGTGAAACAGAGTAATACCAACTCAAACTCAATTGCAACAGTGACAAACAGCATAAGCAAGTGAACTGCAAGTGTCGACCAAACAACTCAGTGGCATCACAAAGAACAGCATATACAGGAATACTTCAACTACAAGTGATACTGAGTAAACATGACGGCCAGAGTGTACATGAAACAAAAATGCCAACTGCCTCGAATGGTACAAGTTAAAGACTGCAACACTACAGCAACCAAAATTGATGCAACAGAACATGATGCAATGCAATATGAACCAGACACAACACTAACCAGAGCCAAGGCAAGAGAAACCAACAAGCTACAATGGATGTTCAAACTCAATGAAACAGACTACAGGTACAAGATCGAACCAACATATCAGCAACAACAACAACCATGAAATACAAGTGCACTAACAACATGAAGCAACCAGACCACAAGTCAAAGCAGTGCATAGTGCAATAAAGAACATGACAATGTAGACTCGAGTACAAGTCCAGTTACAACAAAAAACACATGGCAGTAAAATGGCAACTGACAACAAATAAATTCAAATGACCAGAGTCATCATGAACCAAGTCAAAGAAACAAGCCGAAGTCAAGAAGATCAAAGATCGAACAGTGTAGACTCGAAATCGTGGTGGCCAAGAAAATTGACCGAGTCATAAATCAAAATCGTGAATGTCAGGTATCAATTTATACGAAATTGATAAAGTCAGAGAAATCTTCAACATCCAAACGTAATCAAATGGCCGAAGCATAATATTGAAAATACCAGACGAACGAAATTTTAGGGATTCAAATCATATATAAACCAAATCATCATCGGTAACAAATCTATCGAGTTCAAGCATACAACCAGAAAAGAAAAAGAGCAAAAATATTACATACCGAAGTCATCTCGAGCTCGATCAAAATTCGAAGCAGTCGAAGTAGTTAACAGAGACCATCGATTGACAGAAAAGAAACGTTGAACCATCTATTCAATCGATCAAACAAAGTCGGCATCTTCGAATTTAAGAAAGCCCTAATTTTTTGAAGGAAGAGGATCAAACAAAACAAGAGCCGCCATTATCATATAAAAAGATCGGGCCAAAGAATATAAAAGAAGGAAAAAGGGGCCGTCCTTTATTTTAATTTTTGGGTTTAAAGTTATTAATAAGGCTCTAGTTAAATTAAGGTTTAGTTTTGTTTTTTAAATTGTTTTAAATTTGTATTTTCAATTTTAAACCGTTATAAATTCTAGCCGTGTGACTAGGAGACAAACTACGTGGCGGAGTTTGAGAATTCACAACTCAGTGGCTGAGTTGTGGCTGGGTTTTGAGCGTAGAGTTAGGTTAGTCAATAGCGGGTGTCGCGAGTTTACGTGTGTAAGCTTGTGACTACTTAATTTCTAGTAGAAACGTTGGGGCAGCACGTAGGCAGGGTTTTGCCGAAGTTGGTAAATTATGTGTCGTTCTATTTCTGCATTTATTATTCTGCTATTATCTGTGCTGCTATATTTCCGATTTATCTATGTTGAAATAATTTTATAAGCTTCCGCAATTAATTTTTATAATTAATAGCATCACCCTATTCACCTCCCTCTAGGGTGAAATCGATCCTACAGAGGGTGTACCTCGTAGCCTTGAAATCGAGGGTGTAATTATACAATTGCTTTTGAAAGGAAATCCGTACTTGTGTTGCGGGACTGGATGTAGGGTTACTCCGAACCAGTATAAAATCCGGTGTGTTCTTTCCTTTATTGCTTTTACTTTATTTCTGCATTTGTGTTTGTTTCTGTGATCATATCTGTGTCTGTATATTGCATACATCCGTGTTCAATTCAACATAAATTCAAAAAGATTTAGTAATTCTTTATAAACACTATTCACCCCCCCTCTAGTGTTAATCCTAACCTTAAGATCCATAATCCGCATTTCTTTCATATTCCACCAACCACTTTGAACCGAAAGAAAATAGCAGTGGAACGGATGATGTAACGAATAGAGAAAAGCAGTACTGGAACTAATGAACAAAGCAATAACGACGAATATGGTGCGAGTGAAGATAATGGTAGTCAACATGATCATACTGTAGAGGGAAATGTAGGGTTTAGATTGCAAGTTTTGTGCATGATCATATGCATTGTAAAATTAAAATTCAGTTTGATATTTCATTTAACAGAGTTATACACATCTTTTGTATGAATTCAAAAATTAATTTGATAAATCTTTCAAAATGATTTTTGGTTGACCATTGAATCAAAATCAGGAGGAAGAAGTTGAAAGTGAGGATAGTGTACTAAAATTGAACCGTTGAAAAAAAAGGCAAAAAGTTGAGGACATCCCGTCAACCTTCGGAAAGTGAGGCAAAAAGGCAAAATGGTTTAGCATTTTGTATGAAATGGTGATTCAGTTATGTTCTGGTGATTAAATTTTGTTAACTTTTTTGTAATTTGTATTTGAATGCATGGATTGAAGAAACATGGATTGTCTTGGTTTTCTTCACAGTTCAATAAACTATTGTTTTGCAGTTCGGTCACATGCTGTCAAACTTAAGTTGCTAAGCATGGACTGTGTTGTAGTACAATCGGTTAAAACCGTAGTTCATATTTCAGTTTGGTTGGGGCCCATCGAATAAAGGCCAAACTCTTAAGAACGACGACAGTTTATCGAAAAACGCTTGTTCATATGACCACGACATGTTGAATTTTCATCACATATGTACTTAAGTTATAATATATAGTAGATCGACAACAACATATCAAATTAAATATTTAATTCGACCTATGCACTTCAAAACTGCTTGAGAATATGACAATCATGTTGTCGAACTTTAATCACATCTGTACTGAAGTTAGAATACTATTCTTATTCGATGAAGATTAATTGAACATAGTATTTTAATTTGGTAGATCTTAATCGAATATTGGAAAAACTCTCAGGAGCGGTGGGGGTTTATTGATTTAAATTGACTCAAACGACTAAGGCAAGCCGAACTTGAGTTGAGAAAAGTTGTTTTGAAATATGCCCTTCGAAACTACTTGAGAATACGACAATCATCTTGCTGAACTCTAATCATCATTGTAATGAAATTAGAATACCGTTTCTTGTTCGATCGAGGAAAATCGAACATAGTATTTTAATTCGGCAGCCCAATATCGAATTTTGGCAAAACTCTTGGGAACGGTGGTGGTATATCGAGTTATATTGACTTAGACGACCTAGGCAAACCGAACTTAAGTTGAGAATTTTTTTTTCAACATAACCCCATTGAAATTGCTTGAGAATACAACACTCATCTTGCCAAAATCTAATCACCATTGTAATGAATTTAGAATACTATTTGTAGTTCGATCATGAAAAATCGAACATGGTATTTTAATTCGGCAACCCTTTGTCAAATATTGGCAAAACTCTCGGGAACGGTGTTGGTATATCGAACTATTATATTACAGATGGTGATGTTTCACCGAATCTGCTTTGCTTTTGGTTTTCTACCCTACCAAATAGAATTACACCCCTCTCCCTAGTAAACATTCATATGCATAGCATAGTCATATTTAATTACGTACAATTTCATTGCACTCCAAAATCACATACAATTCCATACGACGTCAAAGCAATTTCATTGTCACTCCAAAATTACATACAATTCCATATGACATCACAACTATTTGATTGTCACTCCAAAATTACATACAATTCCATATGACATCAAAAACAATTTCATATAAAAACTAGTCTACTAACTTAAATCTAGTTTAATTACACTCTCTTCGTCTTCACGGTCCTCCGTAAAAGCTAAGTATTTGTTTATTATTTCAACATACGGTTTGATCCAATATTCTGCACTGATATTATAAAATTGTTTGAAGTACGGAAATTGAGGTGTAGGAGGCAAAGGAGAATCCGGATAGAATTTAATATTAATAAATGCGAGTTGTCTACATTGCCCATAAGCACCGTCCAATTTTGGTTCAACAGGTTCGTACGAACTTTTGTGGGAACAGATGTACAACACATATGATTGCCTATTAAGACCACCATAGTGCCAAACGTTTCGGCTATTAAAAATCCTGATCCTTTTATCTGCACCCACTCACTAAACCCAGTTGCATTCGTACATTCTAACCTATTCTTCATTTCCTCATAGCCACATTCATCCCACATTTTTTGTACATATCCGAATGAAGCACTAAATTGTCGACTATATACTCACGTACAAACTTACATGGATTTTCTGGTCTTTGATTATGGAGATTCAATTGTTTAACCACAACGCAATAATCACAATTACCATCACTAGGCATATCGTCTATACCAATTATGTAGGGTCTCATACGTTTCGATATTTGCAACAAATATTCATCGTCAAAGTTTTGATGCCAAGCTTCTTTAAATAACAACCAACCAGAGTAAAATTTGAGCTACACAACAATGACGCTTCAACACGTTCAAAGTAAGAAGGATCTTGTTTAGTTGACTTACCTTTTTGGAAGGTCTACCTTTTTTAATAATTGCCACTAAGGGTTCTAAAATAGTTTTTGTTTGAAGGAGTGCTAGCAATTTCAAATCTTGTTGCATAACAAGTCCCACATTATCAAGAGATTCATCATACCTACTTTTCAATGCTTTGAATTCGGGCAAGTAAAAAAAATCAATAGTTGAATGATTCAATGTAGGAGTGCAAGATAATTGCTTTCAATAAGAGTCTATAACGCTTAGAGGTATGAAACCTTATGAATGTCTAAAGTCCGTAGCTTTTGTGCACATGGTAGTCTATTTACTTGCCGCAAAACACAACCACAATTCTCGATAATCAAGCCGACGTTTGAAATGGTACTTAATTCATGTAGCAGTAAATCAAGTGCTTTGTGAGATACAACACCCGATATTTCTTTGAACACAGGTTTACTTTGAAATATATGCATTGTCATCGATGTATTCGTTTCAAATGCATGTTTGATTGCAAATAATTCATTCTCGGTACAAAGATTTGCACTAGCCCAACATTGCATAAAGTTACCTGCAACCGAATCGAAATACAATTTCAAACGATGGTGTGCACTTTCAACTATGCTAGTTGACCCATTATGATGGTGTTATTTTGTTGGTCCAAGCCAAAACAAACATCACCTTATATTTACAAAGCTAATTTCTCAGTACATACGTGTTAGATTTTTTTTGTTTCATGAGCCATGTATCACGAAACGAGTTTAAGTTCAAATGATACTCTTCTTCGGATCACATTTATCCAACCATCATAAAAAAGTTTGCACTCCTTTTTTCCTTCTTCATCCTCCAAAACTACCTCTTTATCCCCAATCAATACTCGTTACTTTTTTTTATATAATTTGGTTTGCAATTCTTGGACATTCTTTGAAATATGTCATGCATAAAGAATATGATGTGCCGTTGGAAACACAATAGCTACTGCATTTGTAAAATCAATTTCGGCGTCCATAATGATAACATCTGGAATTTCTTTATCCCTATAACACTTTCTAACACATTAAAGAGCTCATATGTATGACTCTATAGTCAAACAATAATAAAAGCAAGTGCAACGGTAAAGGATGCTCTAGTAGATGTTTGCGACACCATATGTAAACACGGTAACTTGTACCGATTTTCCTTGAACTTGCAAGAACAACACATCTAGGATGGCTAAAGAATAAATTGAAAATTTTATTGGTTGTACCATCAACTCCATGATGCACTGAATAATGATGACTAGAGGCCAATTTCATAAACTGTTGCATAATCGACTTACCTTCTATATTTTGTAGTTTAAGTTTCACTTTTGCATTTGTAAATATTTCTAATAGTTGATTGGTTCTCTGGCTGTCAATTCTAATAGCGGTTAAAATATTTCAAGGCTTGACTCTACTATCTGTCATTGTTTCAACGGTCTTAACTTCATGATCTTTCAGCCTCGCCATATACAGATGCCAATTTAATACGTTAGGAAGCATGTGATTGTGACATCCATTTTTTACCTCCGAAATCCAAATCCCAACATCTGTACAATATGCGCTTAACTCAAATGGACATCCACGTTTTCCCGATCATCTCCCTTTTTTGGGTTTTTGGAACATGGTTCTTTAGCTTATGATCAATATACTTCCCATTTCTTTCACATACTAGAAGCATCCCCGATTATTTTCCATCAGCTAACAATTTTCTCGTTCTTGTTCTTTTGGTCACAACAATACAATTCACACTGATCCCGTGATCCATGCATCAATCTCATACATTTTCCTTTGATTCAAACAACTGCATCATAAATCAATAACATGACTCAAACCACAAAAATCATATATAATTTCAATATTTTTACGTACCTTATCAGTAGTGATGAGAAGTCAAATCAGGCTAATTGAATTCATTGCAATTGTCATTTTGGTTATCATTGCCATCATCTCTTCCTTGTTTCGATTGTTGTTGTCATCTTCGTTTTCGGATTCATTCTCCCGTATCTATTGAAAAATATAACTTAGAATCTTTAGTTTTTAAAAAATAATTCGGCTATCCACTGCCGAAACAAAATTTCGGCTACCCACTACCCAAAAATATTTCGGCTACACACCATCCAAAAAGATAGATTTCACTTTCTTGGATGAGAATCATAGTATATTCTTCCTCCAAAGGAGAACTTTCGTTAGAGTTTAATTCCCCATAGATTGTAATTACTGATTAGAGAGCAGCTGATAGTAATGAGTTTAGGGTAAAAATAGATCACTAAGGGTAAAAAGGCAACAGAGGTAAATTTTAAGAGGAGACTACTTTCATTAGTCCTAGTAAAAAAAAGTTCTAAAAATAAAATGAACACCCTCACGAAAAACAGAGTACCGTTAAAGGTGTTCAATATTATTCATACGAAATTTGAACTGAACGTGGTATGTCATTCTCAGGAAACAACGGAATTTCCTTCGGCCAGGACAGCATTGTTGTTTTATCGTATTTCCACTTTCTCCCCATAGCATAACCGCTTCGATTTACTTACAGAATTTTATTCTCTTCTCACCCTTCATAGCGTTGATTGGTTAAAGTCGATTAGGTTGTATTCTCATCATTGACCTTTTTTTTACAATTGCATGTTCATTTTTTTTCATAGATTCTTTATTTATTCCATCGTATTTTTATTCTTGAGAAATAGTTGATTTTGATTTGTGCACTACACTTATGATATATCATAGTTTTGTTTCACCTATATGTAAATATCATATTTTTTAAATGTGCACAAGGTGTTTGTACAAACGTCTGATTCATATTGGCTTAACCATTGGTTCATTGATTCATTATCTAATTTTGTGAAATGGAAGCAGCATGACAATTTCATTTTTTTCACGTATGCTTCATATTGATTGTTGATAAACATGTTAATATCATCGATAGGTTGTCCAATATAGGTGATAAATGTTTGCAATTTTTTGGTTTCATGTTTAATGCAAACATGTTTATATAAATCTTTTTGAAAGTTCATGGTTGCTTTCACTTCAGTCAATCCGATAGTGTACGCTTAGTGCTCGACAGTCCCTTGGATACACACACACATACATACATATATACATATATATCTTATATATAAAGCAAATGTAACGACCCGTGTAAATTCGATGTTTAAAATGAATTAAATTAATAGGATTTTATTTTAAATTTAGAAAGAAATAGAAATATTATTTATTTATATGAAAGAGAATGTTGAAAATTAGATGTATCAAGGATAATTTAAAATTTACAAATTAGATTATATATTGCAATTAATTTGTAATAGTGGAAATTGTCGCATTTGGATATAAATGTTAAAATGAAGGCTAAAATAAATTATGTAATTGGTGACTTAAAACCTATTTATAGAAATTTAAATAAAATCCAAATGAATTAAGTAGGAAAAAGATTCTTACCTGGATATAAAATTTATATGAGAAATTTATGAAAGTATTAATTTGATTTAATGCAATAAAAGATTGTAAACGGTAATCGGAATAAATTAAGGAATCATATTAGTACAAGTTAATAATTTATGACTTGAATGAGATTCCAATTAAATAAAATCATTTGAATGTTATGATTTGATTTTTAATGGAACTTGAGAAAAACAAATATAAGGATTTGATTTAATATATATGTTATTCATTCAGGGTATTGAATAAAAATTTGGAATCTAATTGTAATGAATGGTAATAATGTTGGTATTAGCTAATAAATTAAATTTTAATGCAATACCCATAAATGAATGGAATGAAATGGAGTTTATGCAATAAATAGAATTGAATGTTTCGTTAGTATGAATTTAAGGGAATATGGGGGCAAATTGATTAAATCAATAAAAGACAATAAATGCAATGATGATGGGTTAGTAATAAAAGTGAATAGGGAAATGATTGTTATAGTAAGAATGGAATTCCAACTTGTTGGAATGGAGTAAATACACTTAGTAATAAATTTAGGATAGGGAAACGAAATGGAAATATTGAATTAGTTAATTCGTATATATATAGAATGACGATTTTTGGATTGTAAATAATAAACTTATTAATGGTGATCAAGAGTTGTGACCACAAGTTATTATGAGTGATACATGTATATTTAATTCAATTCAATTGATTTGGAAATCATTGCAATAAATATAAATTAAATGTTACGTTGAATAAATTAAGGTAATAAATGGAGAATAACGTAATTGTTCTTCATAAATATGATAATTTGAATCTATTGAAATTTATGGAAATTGAATATAACATTTTACGTTAATTGGAGATAAAGATGGAAATAGGTAATAATTGCATTAATTTGTAAGTAGAAATAAAACGTTAATGAGAACAAGTATTTAAGATTAACCACCTATTTAGTATATTAAGTTATAAAGGAAAATCAATTGCAATAATTAAAAATATATTTATTACATTAACGATAATGACGTAATATTTGAAATATTAAATAGGATGGAATTAAAATGTATATAACAATAGAAATGTGAAATTTGGGGAATAGATTCAAAGTTATAAATGAGTTGTTAAAATAATACATAATTAGTGCAAATTGAATGAATCAATGGGAGCATAGATTTAAGTATAGAAAACGATATTTTAGTTTAATTAAGGTATTGCAAAATAAATGAAATTAACGTTTAAATATTTCGTTTATAGAGATTAAACTAAAATTCAAGGATATTAAAATAATAGATTTTGAACCCAACATGGAATCCTTCTACTTAAAATTTTTAGATGGAATAAACATTTGATTATTTAATTGAATAGAGAAAAAGATTTATTTAATATGTAATTTAATGCTTGTTGGAAACTGTAATTTTATAAACATGTTTGCTTGACTATAAATAAGGATTACAATGTTCACGTATTTATTTAATTGATTTCATCAATTAGGGTCTGTTTTGAAGTGGAAGATTAAAATTAATTGGAAATAAATTTATTAAAATCTTTCAATTGAAAAGGGAAAAGAAACAAAGTGCAATTAATAAAATTAATGTAAGAATGTTTTCATTATGAATGTACATTATTTGAAAACATAAGAATGGATTTAATATTGTATAAGTTGATCATTTTAGAATATAAGAATGTTTACATTTATGAATTGCAAGTAACGAATAAGCATTTTAAGGAAAATAAAAGAATGTTGAGGAAATAAAGTGAACGTTTCCATTCTGAATATAAATATAACGTTGTAAAAAGAGAAAATTGAATTTTTAAAACAACATTTTACGGTAGTTAAATAGCATAGGTTGCACGGAAGTGATTTTATTACTAACCTTGAAATTTAAAATAAATTAAATAATTGAGTTCATAATTACGTGTCGAGAAAAATGTTATTTTTAAATTTGAATTTTTAAATCATGGTTCATATTTTATTTATGTATCCGCTGTCCCCGTTATGTAAATCGGTCTTTTTAATTTTAGTTATGTTGTGGTAATTAAATCTTTAATGAATGTCAAATTTGGTATGTTTGGGGTTAAAAAAAATTAATTGGGTGAACAAATGTTTTGAAATTTGAATTCTAAAAGTTTGTTTATAGAGTAGAGTTGGTCCATTCATTCCCTTTCTAATTAATAATTGTCACGTTTTTTTTTTCATTGTTTCCTCATTTGTTTCATTACTCATTTCCATTTACACGGTCTAAAGCCTTTTCATTTCATGAACGTTACATACTTTTCATATTTTTATTTCTTTCTTTCACCTCTTTTAATATCTACCATTTTGATTGGGTTGTTCATATTTTTACTTTATTTCAATTCCTACTTTGTTTATATTTAGCTTTTCACTAGTTTCATTCCTCATTTTTGTAGCTTCGTTTCATTTTTCTTAAAATTTCATCTTCTATAGCTTCGTTTTTTGTCACTCTTCACCTTCCTCCTTCCTTTTTTCATGTTTCTTCTTCAAATCTCCTTTCTCTTTTTTTTTCCAAAGTTTTTTTTCCTCTTTCTTTTTCTTATTCTTCAAATCTTCTTCTTTTTCAAAGTTTCCTTTTCTTTTTTGTTGTTGTTGTTGTTCTTCTTCTTTAATTTTTTTTCTCTTTTAAACCTTATCTTCTTTCCATGTTTTTTTCTCAAATCCATATTTATATAATCTTCTCTTCAAAACTTTCTATAAAAAAAATATTAAGATAGCAAGGAAACAAAACAAAATGAGAAAGTAGTTGCAGATCCAAATCCGGCTAAGCAAAAAGGTACGCCATACTAAAAAATTCTATTGCAAGTTAAATAAAATATATGATGTGATATATAATTTCTTTTTTCTTTTTTTTGAAATTTCAATCACCATTAATGCGTATAACTTTCTCATACGACCTCCGATTTA
Source organism: Allium cepa (assembly GCA_030765085.1). NCBI lineage: Eukaryota > Viridiplantae > Streptophyta > Magnoliopsida > Asparagales > Amaryllidaceae > Allium > Allium cepa. The sequence continues at coordinate 1,054,325,956 of CM060935.1, read as the reverse complement.
CGCGAGATTTTTTTTGTTAGGATCGAAATTAAATTCTAGATCTTTTGACTCTAGTTTGGACAGATTTGGAGACCGTCAACTTTTTGGGTTTAAATCGGATTTAAATTCGATTTAAATTCAAAAAGGTGAGTGTTTTAACCCACTCGCAACTTCTAAAATTTCTTATGTTTGTTAATTTGACTTTAGATATGAGTAGAAATTTATTTATGACTGTTTGGCATGTTTTATTCATTATTTCTGTTTAAACGCATTTTTTTAATATAACTGTTAATTAATTTGATTTTTGCATATAAATTGACAGTAAAAAATTTATTTATTTGCATATAAACTGATAGTTGAATAGTTAATAAATTTATTTTGAATATAAACTGCTTGTTAATAACTGTCATTTATTTCCTGTTATATTGTATATGCTATATATTGATGTTTGTTTAAATTGCTGATGATTGAAATAAATTAATGATGATTGAATTAAATTGGTTGATGATTGATATTGGGTGAATGGATGATGTGTTCTATCTTATATAAACTGCAAGTTTATCATGCATTTTCATTTCATTCGGGATTGCGGCTTGAAATGATATACAACCGCATTTTTTTTATTTTAAATTGCGGATTGAAATGATAAATATCTGTTTCACTTGACCATAGGGTAGGAAATTTTATACGGGCACCGCGGTATATATATATATATATATATATATATATAAATATAAATATTTTGAAATGATTTTCTATGGTTTTTGGTAAAGTTATATATATATGGTTTATGGGATATTGATTTGGTTATTGATAAAGGTTATTATGTATATAGTAATTTCCGGTTTTAAGCTTTGTATAAATTTGATTTGAAGTTTAAAATAAAGTTTGATTTTAAGACCAAATAAGATTAAGCATTTATTTAAATTTAATTTCTGGAGTTTCATTGACTTAAATGAGAATAAGGTTGGAAGATGGATATTAAGTTAAATTGGAATTAAATAAAAAGTTAGAATTTTTAAAGGATATGATTTTATAAGTTGATGTTTGTGTAGAGTGATCTAAATGAATATCAGGTTGATTTAAATGAATATATAATAAATTGAAAGATTTTCCAGTTATGTGAAGTTAAAGGTTTTTCTTAAATTATATTGAATTCATTAAGTAAATATTTCAAGTCTAAATAATAAGTAATTGAATTAATATGTATGGGATTGTCAAATGAGTTTGTTTGAAATGGTGAAATATTTAACGCTTTGAAACATAAGAATTGAAATGGTATTTGGAAGTTTAAATCGATATTTGAAAATTGATTTGTGAAATCTAAAGAAGCTATTGTGTTTTATAAACTAATTTAATATTTAACCATTTAAGAGATGGAAATTTGTTTCGAAGTTATGATTTTCAAGGTAGTATGATTTGAAATATTATATTCAAGAGTTTTGATTTCTAAATATTTTACTTTGAAAACCCTATGATTTTGGAAAAGAATATATATTGGAAAATAAAATGACATTATATGATCTAGGGTCTAAATGATATCGTATTGATTTGGGGTTTTAAAAATATAAATGATATCGTATTTATATGGGTTTAAATGGATATTTTATTCTGGTTTTAAAGTTTAAATTATTTTAAATGACCGCGGTGTTATAATAACGTTTGGTTGTTAAAGAGACCGGGATCGGAAGTTGTCATACTCTCTGCCAACTCCGAAAACCACTTTAACAACCGTGTACGCGGTGGAGATTCCAGAATGAAGTAGGTTGGTGACGGCGTTTCCTGTAAGGTAAATACGTGGACCCGACTCCCGTGAGTTGGCATAAGGTGGCTAAAACAGAAGCGATTGACGGGTTAATAAGGTAGCACCTTTGATCGGACACATCCCTTCGATATTATACTTTGACTTTTGGATTGATTCGGTGGCCACTTTTGATTTTAGTTGGGGGTGTGGCTCGAGGTGGGCGGTAGCTACGCGCTACGCGTTACCACCGACCCGGAAGCGTAATTGGTATATCTACCCTGGCATTGCCTAGTTGTGTCGTGTCACCTACCCTATCGCGCCTTGTACGAGTTTCTATTTGTGTCGTACCTATGGAGTATCCTCTGGTAGCCTCCCGATCAGGAGGTGTTACGGTACTGTATAGACTATTGGCATTATTTGTGTTAAGGGCTATATGGGTAACCCCTTAAAGCTATTAAAAAGTAAGTTTATTTTACAAATAGACACTATTATAATAGCGCAATATACTATATAGTAAATAGTTTAACGGATCCTTAGGAGATGTAAATCCCGAGCATCTCTTGAGTTACCGCACTCATATTTATTTATGTTAATTTGACTCACATAAGATCTTTAGTTCTGACTCGAGTGTTTTTGTCTTTTCAAATTCGCTCGAGTCAGTCCGAGCGTTTCAGGATTTGGAGATTTAGCTCTGGAGGACGAAGACCAAGATTTTTATTACTATTATCTATTTTATTCCACTGCACTGTATTCCGCTGCATTGATATTATTGGTATGTGAACTCTGATATTTAATTGTATATAGAAGAATCAAATGTTTTGTAAACAGTTTTATAAACTGTATATTTTATTATTATATTTTATCCTTCCGCTGTGAGATTCTATTTTTTTTTATTTCTTCTCTGTTTTTCTTGTTTACCCCATAACAATCCGCCCTTCCGTATGGTTTGAATCGACATGTACGTCGATTTGAAGTGTGCGAAAAGGCGGGATGTTACATCAAATACTTCCCCTACTGAAGCCTTTTTCGAACTGACCAAACTGCCCTTTATTCAATGACAACGCATCAAAACTGTTACACGTACTCCGTGGATACCATGGTAACTCCCTGACCATGTTCGCTAATAACTGCAATACCCAGTTATCTACGTTTTCTTCCCCCGTTCCATTCCACAAATTCATTCCCCTCTGATCGATGAATTCTCTTCATCTCTCTCTTTCCTTCAATTTCTCCATGAAAATCAATGGAATTATGCCAGATCTTTTACTTCCGTCTCATGATCTTTTTTACCAACCCTAAAATAAATTGGAGGCAATGGACTCCGATTACTCTTCGACTAGGCAAACGAGCACCACTACGGCTTGGTTTCAACTCGCGGCTGTTCCCAATCATTTCCCCCCATCTGTTTTCCTGCGGCTTTCCTCCCCTACCTCTGTCTGATTCCTTCATCCCCTGCTGTGTTATGGGGCCGCCTCTGAACACTTGATCTGAGGTAAAAAAATCTTAATTTACTTCTTCCATTCGTTATTTTGCTGTTCGTTTGCAGTTTCAACCAGCGTCCGGTTCGTTTGTTTCTTTTCTACTGTTTGTTCGCCATATGGTTTTCATAATTCTGCATTTTGCCTGTCTTTGGTATGCTGCGATTACAACAATGACTGCACTTATTTATTCATGCCACGGTTTTGATCAAAGTTTAAAACTTGATTTTGATGCTTGCTATTTAATGGCTGCTGCCTTTTAAATCCTTGATTTTGAATTGCGACATTCAAGCTTTTAACATCTTCTATACGGAAAGCATCGTAAGAACGTATGTAGTAATCGGTCAAAAATGGTTCGGTTTTATTATGGTCTAAAGTTTTGACTGTAACTTTGAATTTCGTTTGAATTTTTTTAGATATTGGGTTAAACTGTCATAGCAGTAGCAGATGGAATGGGAGGAGCTGCTTTGTATGAATTGGTTTGAATTGGTAATGAAGACTTCATTGGGATAACTATAAATGCGTGGGGATTTAGCTATTATTCAACGTATATTAATTTGATTTCCAATATGAATTTTTGAATTAGTTTTCCAAACTTTCGTACAACAATGAAATTTACAACTACTGGTCATTTTCTTATAGCCTCAATGATTTTATAATATTTTATCAAACAAAATATATAGTACCACTGTTATCTTTGTTTGTTCATGAGTGCTTATAGTATTTTATGTTGTACGTACCAAAAATTGATTACTAATATGAATCACTGCATATTCTACTGTTTAACTGTAAAACTAATTATAAGCATGATGTAGATACTGTATTTGATAGTGTAATGATAATCAGATAAACATGATGTGGATTTTAGATTTGGCTACATTTTGGTACTCTTGGAAATTAATCAAAGCAGGTTTTCTACATTTTCCCTTCCATGTAAGGGTTATGGATATCATTTGTTGAAATATTTCTTTGTTTGGCCACTGACTTATTAAAACCCTTACAAAAACTATATTTCAATATGTATTCTTCAGTGGAAGGAAACCAAAGATTACATGTATTCTCTTTAGTCATTTATTTACAATATACCTAAAAGAGTTATGGTTAGGTCCATTATATTTGATCAACCAAGTCAAAATGAGCCTTTTTTGGAATATCCAAATCGTCCTTCTCGGAAATTCAAAATATATAATGTAGAGTCCCTTTTGTACCACTTAGGTCCAATCCCGAGCTAAATACTTGGTCAATACGCCCAGATTTGTTATAACACTCATAAGATATATGTTTGAGCATACTGACTTGATGTTGCTGCAATGAGAAATTGAACACTGCTAATATTTGTGATACAAATTATGAATAATCTATGTAGGAGCAACTCAGTACTTGAGATGGTGAATCTACAGGAACTTAGTATTTCTCACGTCAACAGTTACTTCAAGGTAATTTAGTTTTTTCATATGTATATCTTGAAATTGTGATGTTGCTTAGGTTTTTATCTACGACGTTAATTGATATTCTGTTCCGTAAATCAAATGCATGGAAATAAAAAATGGACGACGTAGTGAAGTGAAGTCTTGCACTACTTCTTCTTCAAGTTTTACTTCATGCCTTTGGAGTGCCACTTCCTTTGAATTTTTTTGTACATCTGTATACAAAGATAACATTAATAAAATTGATCTAAATTTTATTATTAAAAGAGATAGAAGTGACGAGCTGGTATTATATACAGAAGGCAAACCAAAATTTCTGTACTTCTTCAGAAATGCTGTTACTGGAGGTTTGTTACACCCTGCCTCTTTTAGTTGACATTTTATTTTTCTCTTTCATATATCAATCTGCAAAACCCAAACGTTCAAGTCATTTTATTTACCCAGCCAACTGGGTGTTTTCATTTTGTTTCCTGTTCATTGTTATTTTTTAATTAGGTAATGGAAAATATGGTGAAATTAATATACATGGCAACGGCATGAGGAATTCACAGGAAAATCGCACAACACACAAGAGGGTACCCAAAAGTAATATATTATGAACCTTTTATATTTACATGCTAGATATTAGATTTTACTTTATCATAATACAAGCTTAAATCTTCTTTTGTTTCCGTCGAAGTTGGAGTGCAATGTTATATATCTTCTCAGTTTGTTCCGAGACTATATTTGTCTACATTGTGTTTACTGTTAGATATGGAAGCATGCTGCATTTAATGTTAGATTTGGATGTACGAGAAACATACTATGAGGTAAATATGTAATTTGTTATAATTTGTTTTCTTAGCTATGTCAGTTTTGATTGACTATGCAGAGCTTCAAAATATTTAACCGGTTGAACCTTCACACATCAATTCTAATTTCCCAAATGATTACACTTTTTGAGCTACTCTTAATAGTTACCAAGTGATAATCCAGAGTTGTTTTATTATGCTATCTAATTCTACTTTGTTTTGTGGTTATTTGTTGTTATACTGCTCTAACAAAACTGACATGTATATAACAATTCCAACAAATTGTAGACTACAACGTAGTTATAGAAGCTTATAAGCTACAAATTTACTATTAAAATATCTGGAGCTTTGGTTATTTGAAGTCATAATTTGAAGAAAAAAATGTATATATTCTTACTATGCACTTTGATAAAAATGCCTATACTCATTCCTTTCCCATGACATTAACTTCTTCATGCTGTGAAAGGATTAACATGTCTTTTAACTGGAAAATCCTATATATCCGTATATCTGCATAACAGTTAGCACGTTCTCCTATTTTCATCCAACCCCACTTATCACCAAGCATTTTATCTCTCTTATTTATTCACAAATCCAACACCCTTTGTTCCTCATTGAAAATGCATTGATGATGTTACAAATAATTTTACAAAACCACAATTAATAAAAGAAAATACCTACCGAATCACAGATCCATAACGCCTCACCCAAACATGCAAGCTCATGAAATTGAAAAAAAATGTTATTTTGAATTTGGTATGTCTTGATCTTTCAATTGCTAATGAGTTTTTTCAATTTACTACTTTGTTAGTTTAGTTTGAAGCTTTATTATAATCTATGTGAAAGAAATATTCATTGTTATTCAGTTTTTTAATAGTCTATGATATATTCATAGCTAAGCTTTACTATATTTTGGTAGGTCCACTTTGTCAACCAATATTGATATATGTAATTATTTCATTGTTGTTAATCATTTTAGTCACCTATATTCGCACAACATGCTTGAAACAATGCCCAAGCCACAAAAACTATTCCATTTATGTTGTCCAAGTGGTTAATTAATTCGGCTTTGGTGCAGGATGTCGCAAGTTCGAAACTTGCTTTCGAACGTTTATTTGACATGGGATATGTTGTCCCAATGATTTGTTGTATATAAAGTACCAGTTCAAAAAAAAACTATTCCATTTATACTTGATTTTTTAGTCATCTTAGTTTTAATACCTAAAATCTAAATTGCTCTGACTTTTTTTAACTTTTCTACATTCTATTTATACTTGAAACATGTTTGAAGATGATCGACATCAATTTCGGTTTGACAATCAAGATTATCAAAAAGGGTAATTTGTATGCAGTTTGTATCGAGAACAAGCAAGTCGTCGATAAGGCTGTGATCAGGTACAGTTTGATTTATCAGCTTACAATTTTCATATCAATTAAACAAAGAGTACTATGTTTCACTTCCATGCCATTTTAATTTCTATAACCATTAGAATGTCTTAGTTAGTGCTTTGTTACCTTATAGTCTATTTTAGATAATGTGTGCATCGAACTGTAAATAGAAAAAATTAAAAAGAATAGCTATTCACCATCCATAATAAAATATGACTTCTTTTTAAATGGTATGAAGTAATAGAAGCTTAAATGTATAGTACGAAGACAGTTGGTTAACCAACTGTTATTACTTATTTAGCTGATAAGGGGGTAATATTTTTTACTACGTTCTATAGGAAAGGCAGAGGAAAATTATGGAACAATTTATAAATTTATTATTATACATAAAGCAAGTCACTATAATTTCTAAATCACAGCAGTATGATTATACATTAGGAAATGCCTTCTAACTATACTCGGAGAAGATGTATACAAGTTACTATATACCTAACTGTACTTATTCATCAATTCAAGTCAATATCGATTTAAATATTAACCTATCCTGAACATGTAATTTATGCCTTTTTTGTAACATACATTATTTTGCATCAATTCAACTTTCAGTAAGCAATTAGCCAGTGGATATAGAAGTGCACTATGGTTATAGGGAAGAAGACAACAATGATAATGAATGTCTGATGGAATTTTATAAGGACGAGATATTCCAATGAGGAAGAAAAGATATGTGAAGAATGATAGAACGAGGTGAGCAGTGACTTCAAAGAATAAATTACTTTATATTTTCATGTTTTACTACTATTGTACGTATGCCAACTTTGAAATTTGAGTTCTGTTTATATTGCTCGAAATTATAATAGAATTATATAATTCCTTATATATTTCTATTATCTGTAATGGCTACCACTTGATGAGTAACAAATTTATGTTTTTTCCTTTGTTGTAAAAAACACATTTGTTGTGTGATCTGGATATAGTGATTAGAGCTTAATGGATTCAGGGTATGCAAATGTTATTATAATAAATGGTCTTCTCAGTTATTTCAGCATATTTCGTATGTTTTGTTTATTATTAGTGGATGGTACATGTACCAGTAGACGAAAAGTTATTTGTTTCTGATGTATTCGTTGATGTTACATTAAATTTGTCCTGTACTCCATGCTTTCGTCATTACCTAAATAAATTTCATGTTCTTTTCACGTGCACGTAAGTTATGTTAAAAACTTATATGTCGTTTGTATATATTCCACACACAAATATAAGCTTAATAAAATACCCATGCCACTATGAAATATGTATAAAAAATATTTTCATTTTTCACGTCGTACACTTATTAAATCCATCCCTGTCGGACACTTTAATACTTCTTACATATAATAAGTTAAAGAGCTGAAGTGTTAAAAAAGCAGGGCAGTATCACATGGCAGTTGAATTGTCACAGGGCATTAGCATATATATGTTGTCTAAATTGGATCATTCACTGCATGTAGCTGAGAGGTGTGATCCGGTTGTTACAGCAAATGGAAAACAATGAAGTAGCTGATATGATACTTTCATCTGCATCGCACTGTAAATTTTTATACTATTTTTCATGCAACGGAGTCCCATATTTTATAACTTTAGCGTATCACCAGATCATATCTTCAAAACTGCATAGTATATATATCAAACTAATTTCTCCACCATAACTCTACACGGTTGACTGTCTCCATCTGAGCCTATGTGTCTATTGCGTAATGATACATGTACTATTCGTTCGCCACTGATACTGCCTTGGATACATCATGAACTATCAGTAAATATTTATGTGAAATTAATATGTTAGAATGACGCAAAAATTAATACCGAAGACTTTGTTCAACTCTAAGTACAGGCAGTTGCCTTACAACCGAATGTTCATGTATGCTTCCATTAACTTCAAGGACTTACTCACTTAAAACATCCACAGAGAAAATACAATGAAACTGACCATTTTAAAATACAATGAAACTGGACTAAAAAGATGCCGGAAACTTATTTCATAATTCTTTTCTTAAACTAATCAGTTCGGAGGTTTCTTATATTCGCTACTAACAGTTATAATGCCTTGAATACATATTTTCTGCAAAAATAATCAGTTCGTAAACTTATTTCACATATTTATGAGTACCAATCGTTTACATATTTTATACTTATTGCATACGACCATAATTAATTTTCTTGTGACTATCCTGTTACTGTTGCCAATGTACAAGCACTTTCCTGATGTCCTATATTTTGTCCTCTACTGCTATTTTATTTACTATATATTATATCTTAACTTAAAGTAGACTCACTCCACTCTTTAAACGCAACGGTATAAAATAAACTTCCAACATGTTACTAAATATCTCCACCTCACATCCGGATCTTTACCATTTCAACAACGGTTACTACTCTTTTTCAGCATTTATTAACCGCTAGTTTACGTACATGTATATATACATACTTGCCAATAGATTGTCCTTCACTTTCTACTGTACTACTGTTTCTACTACTGCCATATATCTCTACAAATCAGTCCTAAATAAAAAACTTATCTCTACTTCTATTTATTACCACTTCAGTGTATCTTCAACATTTAATGAAACAGCAACAAAGAGAAAGACGTAGAACTAGTCAACGTGCTAGACATGCATTCGCAAGAGAAATAGCTATTACAAATAGACGAACTCAATTGACTGAAGGCTTCCACAGTCCAGCTTTATCAGGTAATTAATTTTTTCCCCCTCTCCATGCTCATGAAAGTCACACCAACTTTACACGTCAGTTCATGTAATGTGTTACTTTGATGTGTAACAAATTTAAATATTTCATACTTATTTTTCGTATTATGATTTTTTTTTTTGGGTTTCACAATATGACAGAAAAGATGGATCACACATCAAACCCTTAATACAGTACGGTGCACACATATAGGCTGTAATTGAAATACAATAATATTTTTACCCTGTCCTAAGCATCCTTTGAAACAGATAAGATTAAGAAGATACAACTGTCTTCATTATTTATCATCCACACTATTATATATATACATAGAAGTACGATCAGTCGTCAGTTCATAAAACGTGTACCTAAAGTTGACTTTTCTCTTGCGTAAGGTTTTTCGAATATAATATAGGTCATGTCATATGTTATGTTCACACGCAACTATCAGCTTCCGTTGGATATTACACATAATTTTTAAAAATATATTGTACGTCCTCTGACATTATAGCTTTCTAGGCCTCAAATCTAAAGTATTCACGGTAGTACTAGAAGCCTCAAATGTAAAGTATTCACGGTAGTACTAGAAGCCTGTAGTGCTACAAGCTTCAAACCTAAACTATTCACGGTAGTTTATAAAACATAGCCAATGCATACAGCTGTTATCTTTTCATGTCTGCATCATTGATTTTAGACACAAAAATTAGACTTTTATCCATTTCAAAAAACACAGTTTTTGTCAACATTTGTTCATTCTGTTGGTTACCTACGCACGTCGATATGCTACCATTATATTCAATCCAAGTTTTAACTCACACCTGTTATAAGTTAACTTATTTATATTATAATACGTAACGACCGTTACAATAAGTGGAACAACCGCTTCAGTCTTTCCCAATATAGTAAATGTGCATTTGCTTACAAATATATTAGTTTCCGAATTATTAAATGTTTTTATGGCTACAGAAAAATGGTATTGTACAAATGATCATCAGTAAACATAATTACATATTATGGTTATATATTTGATTTGCATTATTATATATGTTACCTGTTATTATATTTATGTATTGCAGTTATTCAATGTGTACAAATATTCAATGCATTCGGGCTATTAATTGCCATACCTATTTCTACATTTGTAAACACACACCTGTTAGTTATAGTATACATATACCCCTATGACTACATATTTACTGTTTGTAAATATCTCTATTGACAATGCACTTTTTGGCTTCGTACTTTTTATTGTTTTCCAATCTACCCATGTTCTCGGCATAATAAACAACTAAAAGTTATATACCGATGCTTTTGTACTTTCTCATGTTGCCAAATGTACAGAGTTGTGCTTATTCTTCAATTCGAAACCTAATGTCCCAGTGTAATTTGTATTTATTTTTTCAATTCAACTAAAATGAAATAAGGCTGTGAAGGACTGGATATTTTAAAGTTAACAGAGAAAAGTCCTCCACTGTTTCGCTTTCCCTCCAAAGACAAATCAAATCGATGATCAGTTGTACAGTAGAAACTGATGTGATTAATCTCAATTTCTTATATTTTAATGCTGATGTTTTTTTGCTCATTTTTATTGGGAGAGTAATATTGGTATTGAAATTATGTGTCCTATCTACAATTATACTAATTTAACTTAGCATTGTCATGCATTAACCATTATGGAAGATGTGTTCTTACACCTACAAGTAAGCTGCCATTGCGCCTTAGGTGAAATTTACTACTGACTGCGACCACTTATTTCATGTAGTTATGAAAAACCGTTATATATATTTCATTTACTTAATCAATATCGGCTTGCAAAAGGATACACTCCATTATACAGTACGATATTTTGTGTAACTTCTCTATTGGTATTACTTTGATGTTTTACTTACTACTGTATAACTACTCTACTGAATACTAACCTTTTTTTTTAGGTTCTTCAACAACACGTGATGGCGAAGAAACGATATTCCAGACTGTATTAAGCAGTAGTCATAACTGTGGTCGAAATTTTAGAGCAACCATTCCATACCAAAAACATCAACTTCCACAACCAACTTACTGTGATTTTTGCCATGCTAAAATATTTTTCCACGAAAGCTTACAAAATTGTTGCTCTAGAGGTTCTATCGACATTCATCGTCCTACCACAACACCACAGCAATTACTAAGCTTATTCCAAGATCAGGGTGAAGTAGGTACCCATTTTCGAACAAACATTCGATCCTATAATAATGCATTTTCATTCACGTCTATGGGTGCATCAATTGACAATAACCTGGCCAATGCTAGAGAAGGAGTTTACACATATCGCGCGCAAGGTTCAAATATCATAGTATTGGAAGTCTTTTACCTTGGATGGAAGTAGACCAAGATATTTGCAACTGTATGTATATGACACTGACCATGAGATTGAAAATCGACTTCAAGATAGTGAAGCAATGAGACCGGAGATAATTATGCTTTTGAAACAAATTTTAGATACTCATAGCCCATATGTCCCCATACTTCGACAATTGGGGCAACAACCCGACGTTCAAATATGTAGGATCAAAATCAAAGAGATCACAATAGATCGACATCTTCATGAGCTGCCAACCACATCCCAAGTAGCAGGTATAATAATCGGAGATGAACCAGACAATTTGCAAGGTCGAGATATCATTGTTGAGACAATAAGTGGAAATCTACAGAGAATATCAGATACAGCAGGTTTTTACAACCCACTGCAATATCCACTATTGTTGCCTTACGGTCAGCATGGACGGGATTTGAGCATCCACGAAAATGGAAACACACCTATAAGTTGTACATCATACTACTCTCATATTTTACAGGTACGTATAACCTATTTGATATTCAATATTATTTTATCGTACATAACACAAAACTTCGTTCATATCAACATTAGTACTAATGTCACTTGCATTTGTACTGTCACCTACTCACATAGATACGACCAACAGAGACATCACTTATACTGCTTGGTGGTCGTCTATTCCAACAATATGTCGTTGATATGTATGTAAAAATAGAAACAATGCGTCTACGGTTTCTTCGCAACAATCAGACTACTATCAGAGTAGAGTTATACCAAGGTTTACAAGATGCCTTAGCTACTGAGAAACATCTGCCAGTAAGTTTCTTTACCTCTTTCAATCAATCATTTGTTGTTCCCAGTAATTACTAACCTCTTATTTCACCACTACTCAATCCTATTACTTTTCACACATTAGGAAGTGTTGGTGTCAAGAAGATTCTTCCTTCCTCCTATATTGGTAGTTCACGAGATATGCATCAAAGATACCAAGATGCAATGGCATTAGTGCGAAGGTATGGAAAGCCTGACTTATTTATTACTATGACATGTAATACTAACTGGGTAGAAATTACACAAGAATTGCTTCCCGGTCAACAACCACAAGATAGACCGGATTTAACAACTAGGATTTTTCGATCTAAACTAGAGCAACTTAAAACTGACCTATTTGACAAATGTGTTTTAGGTAAAGTCATTGCCCATGTCCACGTTATTGAGTTCCAAAAAAGAGGACTACCATATTCTCACATTCTATTTATCCTAGATGAAAACGATAAAATTAACAATCCTGATGATTATGATGCTTTAGTTCGTGCTGAAATTCCATGTAAACATTTAGAACCCCAAGTACACAATGTTGTAATGAAACATATGATTCATTATCCATGCGGACATTTTAACCCAAGAGCTGTCTGCATGAAAAATAACCGCTGTAAGAAGGGTTTTCCAAAAGCTTTTTATTCATGTACTTTACAAGGAATTGACTCTTACCCTATTTATAAAAGACGCGACAACGGAATACAATATCAAACTGCAAGTCACCTAATCGATAATCGTTGGATAGTACCTTATAATCCTTATTTACTTTTGAAATATGATTGTCATATAAATGTTGAGATTGGTTTAAGTATTAAATCTATGAAATATCTCTACAAATATGTTTACAAAGGTTCAGACCGTGTATATGTAGGATTATCCAATACATCTAATGATAACGATGAGATTTCAAAATTTGTTAATGATAGATGGATTTGTGCTCCAGAAGCTTTATGGAGAATATTTAAATTTCCTCTAAGTAATATTTTTCCGTCTGTTACCTGCTTACAAATACATTTACCAAATAGACAACAATTATTATTTTGTGCAGACGAGCACATACACACTATTTTGGATGATCAACATAGATCTAAAACAATGCTTACGGAATTTTTTTGTAAAAATGTTTTTGATGAACAAGCACGTCAATATTTATACTACGAGTTTCCTAAAAAATATTGGTGGGATTCTACAAGTAAGCAATGGAACCGTAGGCGAAATAACTGTAGGGAAATTGGTAGAATTTATACTGTATCCCCTTCTGAAGGAGATCGTTACTATTTGCGTCTACTATTAACACATGTTAGAGGTCCTCTATCTTTTACTGACTTACTTACAGTTAATCGAATAGAATATAACACATTTAAAGAAGCAGTTGAATATAGAGGTTTACTTGAAAATGATAATAGCATAAAGGATTGTTTGACAGATGCTTCAAACACACATATGCCTGCTGCTTTACGAAGATTATTTGTTACAATTTTAGTATACTATGACCCATGCCATGTGCATGAATTGTGGGAAGAGTTTTCCCCTTTCTTACTTGAAGACTATCCTACTACATCCACTACTACTGTAGCCAATTCATTTTCAGTACTTCAATGTCTGTCTGACCTCGACAACCTTCTAAAACAATATAACAAATTAATTTTTGACTATGACATTTCACATACTAATTTCACCAACTTTACTCATACAAATACATCCACTCTTCTTTCAGAAGAACAATGCATAGAAATACCCAATAATGATATCAATTCTGCAGATAAGTTGAACTCCAAACAAAAGAAGGCATTTGACACGATAATGTCTTCTGTTGAAAGTAGATCTACTACTATATATTTCGTAGATGGCCCTGGAGGTACAGGAAAAACGTATTTATATAGAGCAATCTTAGCACAGTTACGAATTCAAGGTCATATTGCAATTGTAGTCGTTACTTCTGGAATTGCTTCTCTTGCTCTTCCAGGAGGTCGAACTACACATTCTCGATTTAAAATACAAATTAATTTAGACTCTTCCTCTACATTTCATATTCCCAAACAATCTGAACTCGCAAAACTTTTACTGACTGCTGCCGTTTTCCTATGGGACGAGGCTACCATGGCTCACCGCCATGCATTTGAGGCCGTAGACAGAACATTACGAGAATTAACTAATGTAGACGCACCATTTGGAGGAAAGATTGTTATTTTAGGCGGTGATTTTCATCAAGTTCTACCAATAGTCGTAAACGGTACTAGAGCTCAAACCGTCGATGCATATATAGTACGATCATATTTATGGGAAAATGTTCAGGTAATTCATTTAACACAAAATATACGCGCAAGAGATGACCAATCATATGCATGGTTTCTTTTACATATTGGAAATGGAGATGAAGCCTATGTTCAAGAGGATATTATACTACTCCCAAATGATATCGTTTAACCTTGGACCACTACTTCTTCAGTCTATGCTTTGATTAATGAAGTGTTCGCTGAACTCAATGATAAATTAGGTGATCCTAATTTTATAATGGATAGAGCAATATTAGCCCCTACAAATGAAACAGTAGATGAAATTAATAACAAAGTTATAGAGCTGTTTCCAGGTAGCGAGCACATTTACTACTCCTTTGACAAAGTTGAAGAAGATACACATAATCAATATCAATATGAATTCTTAAACTCACTTGCTCCGGGAGGTCTACCACCACATAAACTAACACTGAAAGTAGGAGCACCGATCATGTTGCTTAGGAATATTGATCCACGAATTGGATTATGTAATGGAACCAGATTATTATGTCGTGACTTTCATAGAAATCTCATAGATGCAGAAATAACTATTGGACATTTTCGTGGAACAAGAGTATTTATTCCATGTATACCATTAAAGCCTTCTGAGAATGCTAACATGCCTTTCAACCTAATACGTAAACAATTTCCAATTAAATTAGCTTTTTTCTTAATGATTAATAAATCACAAGGACAAACCATCCCTCGGGTTGGTATTTATCTTCCCGAACATGTTTTCAGTCATGGACAGCTACAAGTTGCTTTATCAAGAGGAGTTTCAAGAAAAACAACAAAAGTTTTGGTGAAATATGGAAAGATTCCGAATAGGACTGGCACACATACTAGAAATGTTGTGTATAAGGATGTGTTGTTACAATGCACTCACGAACTTAATTAACAATACTTCATTTTTCCGCTTCACATGCCATACTTTTACTATAATTACTACTCTAAACTAAAGGGTCCAAATATAAGTTCTTAACAATTGTTTTATTACTCTATTTAAATAAATATGGTATTTTACGACCATATATGAGTAATATCTTCACTTATAATATTTTTCTCCATTTTACTATTTTTCGGTCATATATTCAGCTACAACTTCTACAAAATACAAAACTGGGTTAACAAAAATTCCCTTATAAAACATTTTTAACTCCGCCATCAACTTACTGCTGATGTCGTTCTCAAGCCCGGAACAAGGAGGAGAGAAAACGGTTACGACAACTACACTTACAACCTACAATTTACTATCAAATAGTTTTTTAGCTACAATAAGCCATTATGTTTCCCTCTCCTCACAAAATGCAATCAAATCTATTTCTGATCACCTACTATATGTAACGAACAGCATATTCTATTCCCGTTACAAATCAAAATTATTCTCTTCAGTTTGCATTAACATTTTTTGATAATTCGTTCCACCAAATATTTATTACTTTTCATTCTGTCCACACAATGTCATTATGCTATAACTCTTCTTCCCATGTTCGACACAAATTTTCTACGTTCGTTTCCATCGACTGTACATTCTTTCTGCATGTCACTATCCAAAATATTCAACAATACATGTACGTCACACTCAATTTACGGCATTCAACAACCCTCACAAACAATGTTTCTTCACACCATTTCCTTCTACGCACGTGCATCGCACGTGCCAAACTACTCACAATATTACGTACACGTCAAAGTCATTTCATAAAATTCAAAAAAACTCACCTCCACTGTTTCTTAATACTAGTTCCTCTTGCGCACGTGCATCGCACGTGCCAGTGTACTCGTATATATATATATATATGCATATGTATATATACGTATGTATATGCATATGTATATATAGAGAGACACAAACAAACGTGTGTGTACACACACTTTAGAAACTCCTCGATACAGAGGACCTCCGGAAGGAACAACAGATCGATCAACTCTAAGGGGGATTAAGTTGATGTTCGCTTCAACTCATAACACTTATAACTGTATGCTGCAAAATATGCAGGATTTTTTTGTATCAGTTTCGGTAAAATGTCCCTTTCTATAAAAAAAATTAGTTGGTGTGACGACCCGCACTCGGGACCCTTTGAATCCAATATCAAACCACGCGTGTCCGACCCAAAGCGCACCGATTGCAAATGATCATGAGAAAGAAAAGAGAGGGTGAGAAGAAAGAGAGAAGAAAGAAGAAGAGAAGAAGAAGAGAGAAGTAGAACCAAAAACAATATAGGATCTCACATTGCAGCTGAATAACATATAATATATATCAATAATCTTTACAAAGAGAAACTGTAATATACGTAAATCAATATCAGAGTACACAATAAGTAATCATTAGCTTGGACAGTTATAATAACATGTCCTCACAAAAGTTGATAATTTACAACAACAACAATGCAATGCAGCAGAAAAATAACAAATACGTGTATATGACATATAGATCTCCAGCTTGCATACTAAAGCTTCAAAAGCACCAAATCTGAACCTGTAAATATACTCGGTCTGCCCGAGCATTGAAAGGGAAGAACGTCCGGATCAGTCTGGTAAACCAATGTGAGAAAAACACACCTCAACTAAATTTTAAAGTTATCAAAAAATTTCCTTTATCCAAATAAAGATATCTTGTAAGACCATGTCGCAAATAAATATCGACAAGGTTTTACCTTACGATAACCAAAACATTTCATATCAAATTCTCTTATATATTATAATAGTGTTTATTGCACAAATAATAAATTAAATAGCTGAAATTGTTACATTATTAAATCCCAGCGTAATAGGTTTACAATCAAAATGACAGACAGATATTGGATTTTGGATTTCCATACAAATGATTAGTTGAAGGGACTACCTTTTCGAAAACTCGGTATACCTCTAGAGAGATGTACCTAGGGTCGAGATACTCAGTGCCTAAACCAACACAAGACCGACCTACCTAACCTTGGATAGTAACGAATATGTCATCACTCCGGTCGTTACTGACCTAAAATCCATGGCCACAATACATCAACAATAATCAGATACACGACGTCATAGCGTGTAAAGATATATCTAGAAGAATGATGACATCTCCTAACGACGGTGGCCCATTTTAGCCTTGCTGCTTCTATTCATGTTTCAGTCATTTTCCAGGGAGTGAGGCCAAAAGAGGTATCAATTACCTTTCACATATCACATATCACATCATCTTTGAATGCCACATTGTCATTTCCGTTGACTACTAATTGTCTTCCATAAAAATACAGCCCTTGAGCTCGTACGTCTAAATAAATTACAGTAGTTGAGACGAATCCCTTACATATTGAGTGTTGGACAATTAAAAATTGCTACGTTAATCAAAATAGTCTACTTCTTCTTGCTATATAAAAAAGTTGACCTGAAGTTTAGTTGAAAGCATAAACACATGAAGTGAAGTTTATAATATAATTTGAGTGGATTACAAGACCTCCACAGTGGTATCACTTAATTTTTCAGTCAATTTTGTAAACTGCATTATTTCTATCTCGTTTGCTTATTGAACCATAGCACCAGACACCTGCACAAGTTGGAGCCATTATTATTTCTAAATATTTGAAATTTACTAATGGAAATTTGCACGAAAGGTCCCTATTTCTGATGTTGCTACAAGAAAATTCCTTGTAGAAATAAGTATGTAAATTAGGTCCTTATTTTTTCTAAAAAACAAAGTGCAATTTAGCTTGCGCTTTTTAAAATTTTCAAAAATATCAAAAAATTTAGAAAATTTCAAAATCAGAAAGCGCAAACTAACTTGCGCTTTCCTGATAGAAAGTGCAAGTTACCTTGCGCTTTTCAAAAATTTCAAAAAAAAAAAATCAAAAACAGAAAGCACAAATTAGCTTGCGCTTTCCTAATAGAAAGTGCAAGATAACTTGCTCTTTTCAAAATTTTCAAAATTTCGAAAATGATTTCGGAAACAGAAAAGTGCAAGTTACCTTGCATTTTCTGTCAGATAAGTGCAATGTACCTAGCGTTTTTTATTTTTCAAAAATAGGGACCAAATTTGCATATTCATTTCTGCAGGGATTTTTTCTATAACAACATCAAAAACAGGGACCCGTGACTCTTTTCTTGTTTACAAATTTCTCACTTCAAAAAGAAAAAAAAAGGAAAAAAAAAACTTTAACTTTGACTGATTGTTTTATCTACAGCTAATCTATTGTCAGTATCTTTGTATATGTCTGAGTATTGCATAGCTTACATCATTTGGATTTTAAACTGTGATCATACATACATACATACATATATGTATGTATGTATGTATGTATGTATGTATATATATATATATATATGATTTCCATGTATCGACGATGCAAGCATTACATACTCCTTCTGTTCCACTCCATTCTGGTCAAACTACATCCTTTTCTGTCCCACACAATAAAAATTCTTCTCCTCCATCTTTACCAATCACATCCCCTTTCCCATATGTTAACAATGCTATCATACCAGGTTGGTATAACAAAGAAAAGCAAGCCTGTGATGATAACTGCCATGGTAATATAGACACCAAAACAAGACTGGCAGCAAAGAAAACATCAAAATCAAAGGCTGATTCCAATGATGCACAATCTCCTGCAACCAGGAGCAGAAAGAACATTATCCATCAATCTCTTTAGATAATGAAGATACAAAATATAGGTGTTTGGAACATTAGGGGTGCTCATAACCAACTGAAACTTGACCAAGTCAAAAATCATATAAATTATCATAATCTAAAAATTTTTGCTATCTTGGAATCAAAACTTAATCTTGCTTTAACTTCTAGGGCTGCAAATTACATCAATCCTTCTTGGAAGTTTATCCACAACCTTGCTGATGCTGATTATGGTAGGATTTTCATCCTATTTGATCCAACAGTTTACTCTATCACCTCTGTAATTTCTTCCAGACAATACATACACTCCAAAATCATCTACCAGCAAACCAAATCTTCCTTTTATTTTACTTTTGTTTATGCTGACAATACAGCTGTTTCTAGGCAAAATCTATTTGATTTCTTACCAAATCTAAGGCAAGAAACACATCCATGGCTGGTCGTTGGGGATTTTAATAGCTGTTTTCATCTGGATGACAAGTTTGGTGGCCAACCATTATATCCAAAGCATATCCTTCCATTGAACAATGCCATTTATGAATCGAATCTCATCAAGATACCCTCTCATGGTGCTAGATACTCATGGAACAACAAATGTAGGAGTGGTGTCAGAACATTCTCTACTATTGATCATGCTTTCTGCAATTTCAAAGCTCTTTCTACTTGGCCTAATCTCTCTGTCAATCTAATCCATCCCATTCTATCTGATCACTCCCCATTGATTCTTTCTGACGGTCCCAAAATGAAAAATGAAAAAAGAAGTTTCAAATTTTTTAATGATTGGATTAGTTCTTCTGAATTCAAACCAACTGTGAATATAGCGTGGTCCTTGCATTGTTATGGTAACCCTATGTTTATTCTTTGCAGGAAGCTTAAACAAGTTAAAAAGCTTTTGAGAGCTTGGGCAACTGAGAAGTATGGTGATGGAACAAAGCAATCAAAAATTTTGAAGAAGAAGTATGCTGAGGTTCAGGAATTTATGATGAACAACCCCCATGATCAAAATGCAGCTGAAGAGGAAGTAAGGCTATGTGATCTTCTTAACAAAGCTCTAGAAATTGAAAGTGGAATGAAAAAACAGCAGTTTCATAGTAAGTGGTATAATTTTGGTGATCGTAACACTGAGTTTTTTCATTCCTCGATCAAAATCAAACAGGCTAAAGAAAATATACACACAATAACTACTCTTGAAGGTTCTACTGTTTCAACTCCTGATTTAATTGACGCTGCTTTTGTTCAATATTTTGAGCACTTGTTTGGTAACTCCTCTGACTTTATTCCTGATCTTGACAAGTTAAACAACATCCACCTTCCTAGCTTGTCCACATTGCAAGCTGCTATGCTGGTTAATCAAGTTACTGATGAGGAAATAAAAAATACACTCTTTGCAATGAATAGAAAATCGTGTGGTGGGCCTGATGGGTTCAATGTCCTCTTCTTTGTTACTTGCTGGGACATTATTCAAGTGGATTTCTGCAAGGCAGTGCACAATTTTTTTATTAAATGCACACTGCTATCTGAAGTTAACTCAACTAATATTGTACTAATCCCAAAAAGTTCTGAACCAAGCTCTGTCTCTTCTTTTAGACCAATCTCGTGCTGTAACGTGGTGTATAAGTGTATATCAAAGATTATTGCGTCAAGACTACTGCATGTTCTCCCCCAAATTATTTCTCACAATCAGGTTGCTTTTCTTCCCAATAGGAGTATTTATGACAACATTTTGCTGGCTCAAGAGCTGCTTTGTGGATATTCGAGATCAAATATTTCTCCTTCTGCTATGCTAAAGCTAGACATATCTAAAGCTTATGATTCCATTCACTGGTCCACCATTGTGAGAATAATGGCATTAATGAACTTTCCGAAGCCATTTGTTGGGTGGGTATATGAATGCATTTCAACTGCTAGGTTCTCCATTGTTATTAATGGTCGACCTGTTGGTTATTTCAAGAGTAGGCAGGGAATTAGGCAAGGGGATCCGATTTCTTCGTACTTATTTCTGATGGTGATGGAAGTGCTCACTAGATTAATGATAACAAAGTATGCTGCTGGGCAAATTAAATACCACCCCAAGTGCAAACTAACAAATGTTACTACTCTCTTGTTTGCTGATGACATTATGATTTTTACTAAGCCTCATCTCCCCTCGTTGCAAAGTGTCATTAAAACTTTGACTGACTTTTATTTGATGTCAGGTTTGCAACTAAATTTTTCTAAATCAAGTATAGCAATTGCAGGGGTTTCCACCAGTATTTACAACAGTCTTCTACATTACACTGGTCTCCAAAGAATGAGTAATAATATGACTTATCTTGGCCTCCCGCTATTGACATCAAGACTGAAGTATGCTGATTGCCTCCCATTGTATTCCAAAATGGTTGCTATTCTTGACATGTGGTCTAACAGATTTTTGACCCAGGCAGGAAGGCTTGTCCTTATCAAGTCTGTTGCATTTTCTATGACTGTTTATTGGGCTAAAGCGTTTATCTTGCCGACTAAACTTTTGCATCAGGTCAGAAGTGCAATGCTAAGATTCTTTTGGACTGGATCCACCAAAAACAGGAAGCCATTGCCATGTTCATTCAAATGTTTTGAGAAGAGTTTAAATGCTGGTGGGCTGGGGGTTTTAAACATTGTTGACTGGAATATTGCTGCATTCAGTACTCATCTAAATTCAATTATTGCCAAGGATAACTCTGGTTGGGTTAATTGGGTATGGGTCAATAGAATTGGTAGGGCTAGTTTCTGGACTGTTACCACTCCACAAATTTGCAGCTGGACTTGGAGAAATCTCCTGAGTTTACGTGATAGATTGCTTCCTATTATTGTTCATAGGTTGTCAAATTCTTCTACTGTCAAATTTTGGTACGATCCATGGGTGGACAAGGGAGTGATATTGCATTCTTTGTTCACATATCAAGAGATCCAACAGACTGGTATACCTTTTAATGCAAAGGCGGTGGATTATATTTTCCAGGGTAACATGAATCTGCCATACTCATCAAATCAGTACATCAGGTCAGTGTGGAATGATATACAATGTAATAAGTACCCTCTTGTTGATGTTGGTGATGTGTTTTGGAATGATAGACCTCATACTGTTAAGCTTGTGTACAAGCACCTGCACAATTTTGGTGATCATGATTTCAAGTGGAGCAAAGTTATTTGGACAACTGATTCAACCCCAGGGGATAATCTTATGCTCTGGAAAGTGCTGCAAAATGCAATGTTAACTAGAACCAAATTGATGGAGATGGGATATGATAGGGGATCAAATTGTGTTTTCTGTGCTAATGACCCTGAGACTGTGCAGCATTTGTTCATGCAATGTTCTTACACTAAGATGCTGTTTGACAAAATGATGCTTGTAGCTGGGAGTAGATTGTTGGCTAATCAACCTATGCTGGATTTTGACATGATTTACAAAGCTATAAGGTGGCGAACTTTGAAGGCGAGACACTTAGCTATATGCTTGAAGAAATACATGACAGTGGTGTGGTATGAACGAAATTTGATTTGCTTTGATAAGAAGAGGAGAGATGGTCAGGTGTTATGGAAAGTATTGAAGTATGAAATTTACAAAACAATGAAGATGCAATCTATTTTTCCAGCCATATACATGGATGCTTGGAGATAGTTGGTTTTTTTGGAGTGTTTCTTGTTTTCTTGTTTTGCTTTGTGTGTTTTTTTGTTGTGCTTTTCTTTCTGTGTAGCTCCGTGTGTTGTGTTTTGTATTTTCTTTTTTTCTTGCTTGCTGTTCTCTTTTGGGCAAGTTTTGTGTTTTATTGTTTTTTTGCAATAAAATCAGGTAGGGGCCCTGTTAACCCCGCTAGCTTTTGCTAAAAAAAAAAAAGAAATTAAGAGCGATAATCATTTGCCAATTGTTTTTTTGATAACCGGAGCATGATGATATTTTGACATTACTTTATTGTGTGAATGTTTTGATCTAGGTTACATTAAGAAAAGAAAAAAAAGCAGCCTTACAACTTAATCTATTAAAATTAACTAATATTTACCTAAATATGTCTTTGTGAACATACATATATACATGTGTGTGTATTTATATGTGGATATCCCTACACACATATGGGTATCTATTGTTGTTCCAGTACTGCGGTAATATCGTCTATATTATACGTATATGAATATCTGTTTTATGGCTTTCCTTGTAGAACATCATCCATGTTGATTTTTGTAGAAGTGTTACGTTCATCAACACACTGTCCGTGATAGTTTAGAATATAGTTAATGAATTAGAACAATTATGTCACAATTTCTTTTGTTGAACCAGCTTCTATGTTTGGATTCAACCATGTTTGATTACTAAGTAATTTTATGTGCTAAGTTGATTGTTAATCTTCAATGATATGTTTCTTTCTCAGATTCGTGTTTAGTGCATACAATTTTAGAGTAATAACATGGATATCATGCATGTGCCATGGAGTAGAACAAACCCAATTCAAGTTTCTTGACCTGCTGGATACCAAAACAGAATCCTTAACATACCAAAAAGATTGTTAGGACAGGTAACCTTTTGATTCTACAATTCTTATCTTTTACATACCAACCATCTTTTATGCTTGATTGGTCATAAATAGAGGCCATTGTATGTTTTTTTTCAGGTAAAAGCCCAAGAGTCATCATTTTTATATACATGGCTATGATTTTTACCTTCTTTTTACTAACAAAGGGACCACGAGGGATGCAGAGATTGCACCAAAATAATACTGCACCCACTCCTTATGCTTATGCATGTTATAGTCAGCAAAAACATGTCACCTAAAGCACAATGGTAGGTTACATCACCCACTCCTTGTGTTGGAATTTTAACTTAATTACTGTAACGACCCGGAATTTTCGACCTTGAAAATTCGACATTAATACGTTCACTGTAGAAGTGTCGAGCATCCGAATGTCGAAAATCCCAAATTGTTAGGGTTAAGAAGAAAAGAGATAGAAGAAATAGAAACAAAATAAAGATTCTCACGTTCGCAGCGGATCAAATATAATACCAAATAATATCAGTTATTCGAAGGAAAACTGTATCAGTTAAATTACATTCAATACATCAGAGTTACAACCAATCACATATAAACTGGACAGTTAACATTAACTTGTCCCAGAAATACAAACAATAACACTCAGCCAAATACTCCATACGTTTCTGCCATCCAGCTCGCCTTCCGAGCTCTAGAAAGTCCTAACCTGGAAATCTGTAATACTCGGTCTGACCCGAGCATTACAAAAAAGTAACACCTGGGTTAGGCTGGAAACCAGCGTGAGTAAACCTATATAATTTGAAATACCAAGCTATAAAACTCATTTGAGTACTAGGGTAACTCGTGCCTTTCTACGAGTTCTACTTTTATTAAAGTCAATCACATATTATAAGATAATATCTAAGAAATGTTACTCAGTTTTAAATGGTTATGTTACTAAATTTATTCCATTCCAGCCTGTTGATTGCACATATCAAATTTATAAAGAATTATTGTAGATTTCAAATCGAAGTGGTTTAGGGTATTTACTGATACCCGACCCCAGCCTCTTCGATTCCAATGTTATTCTTTAAGCCAAATGTTTAAGTTAAACAATATAATTTATATTTAGGATTTCATATTCACACAACAATTCATCTCAGATAAATAATCCACAATATTATAGTTCAACCAAAGTATCTCATATCACAAAGCATCACAAATCACATATCAGAGATATCAAATAATCTAAGTCTTTATCAACTATAAGCAAAATAAATAAATTGTACCTTTTTTGATTAATTTAATTGCTTTTAAATCCTCCTCACTTAACATTAATTAATTACAAACCATTAATTAATCATCCTTTGATTATCCATCAAAATTAATTATCCATAATTACTTTCATGAAGTAATTATCTCATTGGTTAATTATCCTCAGTTGATTTAACCTTTAATTATTAATTAATTTAACCTTTAATTGCTAATTAAATTAATTAACCCTTAACAAATTAATCCCTTGATTACTTACACCAAGTAATTATCATTTAATTAATTAATCTCTAATTACTTACATTAATTAATCTCTAATTACCAATTAATTAATCTATAATTAATTAACTTATAACCCTTAATTATTAATTAATTAATAACCATTAATTAATTAATTTCTCTTTAATTATTTAATTAATTTAATTAAATCCACAATTATCCATCAATTTATTAATTAAAAGATAAATCATTTATCTTAATTAACTTCTTAATTATCATTTAAAATCTTATTTAATAAACTTTAGGAATTAATTATCATTAATCTATTAACTTAAGACTTTAAGTTTAATTAATGATAAAAACATTTTATCTTTTCAATTACTACTTAATTACATTATTAATTAAGTTTTAAATAAACTTAAGATTTAACTTAATCAAGTTAAAATAAATTTCATACCTTTTACTTAACCAGGCCTTTAAATAAACAATTATTATTTGAAAGAAATAGTTTAAGAAATTAGTTTAAAAACTTGATTTTATAATACTTAAAAACTTGTTTAACCATTTGCTTCTAACTTGCATTTGCTTAATACTTTTAATCTTGCTATTTCTTTTATTTAAAAACCTTGATATCTTTACAATCAAAAATCCCGAGTCCGACTAAAAATTTACCGAGCCAATCTTGATCCAATCTCACCACTATTCCTCCGATGATCTCGTGAACAACTCGAGCGAAACTTACACAATCTCAAGTCCAACCTTCTTCTTCCCTTCCTCCATTTCCAAGCAATAAACCCAAACACGTTTGTGCACGCGTACACATGCACGGCCACTCCGGTCACCACTGGACGTCGCCGAGATCACCCGGAAGTCGATGTTGCCAAGCACGACCACCTTCACTACCCAGAACACTCAACATCGACGGTAATCAAAAATCGAGCTACATGATGTTCCTGGAACCCAAAGCCCGATAAATAATATACCTCACCATCGACAACCCAGACCACCAGTGTTAACCCACCTTTTTACAAGGCTACGGGCAGGCGGGTTTAACTTAATCGACTGCACGTTCGTCAAGGCTGGTGTACGATGGATTCATTCCACTGGATGGATGGATGATGCAACGCACTTGAAAGATGGAAATTGGATTGGACAGAGATGGATCGACTATAATTTGGGTCAAGGAAATGTGGTTCGGTCTGGAAATCAGAAGCTGTTCGGCATTGGAGTGAGAAGAGGTTCACTCGGCAGTGGGCTAAGGTCGTTCGGCACAAACCTCGCTAGGCATTCTCCCCTCGCTCGGCACAAGCCCCGCTCGGCATTTAGGTCGTTCGACACTCATTGGTGGTTCGGCATTCCAGGAGCACTCGGCATTCAGTAGCGCTCGGCATCCAGGAGCGCTCGGCATTTAGAAGCGCTCGACATTAGAAGATCGTTCGACATGATGGACGCTCGGCATTAGAAACTGTTCGGCATCATACATGGTTCAGCATGATGGACGCTCGGCATTAGAAACTGTTCGGCATCATACATGGTTCGGCATGATGGAGGTTCGACATTGGATGGATCGTTCGATATCAGGTATCGTTCGGCATTGGATGGATCGTTCCGCATCAGGTATCGTTCGTCATTGGATGGATCGTTCGGCATCAGGTATCGTTCGGCATTGGATGGGTCGTTCGGCATACGAGTGCATTCGGCATTGGATGAGTGCGTTCGTCATATCTATGCGTTCGGCGCGGCATTTTGGTTCGGCATGGGCCGTTCTGCCCTGATGGGCTCAGGTTACTCAGAGAGCCCAACAACTACCTGAACTTGTCTATAAATAGAGCATGTAGGGCTTCAGAAAAGGGATCTTCTCTTCTGCTTTCTGACTTTCTACTTTCTAAGACTAAGACTAGTCTACCACTTTGTAATTGTAATCGCTTGTTACATCAATAAAAGCAAACTTCTGGAGTGGAGTAGGCCGGAGTTAGTCGAACCACTACAAAATCTGTTGTTCTTTACTGCTTTCATTCTAATTTTGATTGTTCTTCATATTATTACTCTCTACATACATCCCATCTGTGAGCTGTGATTGTGATCCGTTGCTTTCATCTGGATTTGGGTGTTAGTGACCAATTTTTCTGACTATCTACTTTCTTAGACTAAGGCTAGGCTACCACTTTGTAACTGTAATCGCTTGTTACATCAATAAAAGTAAACTTCTGGAGTGGACGTAGGCCGGAGTTAGCCGAACCACTATAAAATCTGTTGTTCTTTATTGCTTTCATTCTAATTTTGATTGTTCTTCATATTATTACTCTCTACATACTCCCCATCTGTGAGCTGTGATTGTGATTCGGTGCTTTCATCTGGATTTGGGTGTTAGCGACCAATTTTGGTGCTAACAAGCAGCATCCATGCCACCATGACTACAGCTTCGTCATCGACCTATGCGGCATTTCCCTCAGGACCGATCATCTCCTGATCACCCAAGACCTCGCAAATGACCAGACTTCAACGGCAACCCATCGGGTTCACTAAACCCTACATCAACGATTTGCCGCCGCCAGGGCGAAAGATATTCACCCCGACCATTTTCCTACCATCCTCGACCCGTGATCCACCTTCAACTTGAACCCCGACCTCACCGAGTTTCGCGATCGCCTGAATTCGAACAAAGTCTCAATTCCGATCATCCCTCAGATCCTCACTAACCACAAGTTTAAAATTTTTGATTTTACCTTTAAAAATCATCGTTTCCACAATCGATTCAGATCATATACTCAAAACTTGAGATTTAACTACTTTAATTTTTGATTTGAATCGACTTACCATTGTAAATTTTAAATTTTGTCATAACTACTTCATGTGTATACTTGAAACTATTTTTAAAAATTGAATCTGACAATTACAAAAAAAATTCTTTCAAAGATCCTAACATAAAAGTATTTATATAAGGAGGTATTGATTTTTGATTTAGTTTTTGTGTCTGTAAACTATGAACAGGGATAATATCTATACACAGAGACATGCATATCCATATTCACACTCATATATACATGCAATCATCTCTAAACAAACATGCAAAACATACTACTCATCATAATTTCAAAGATTATCTCATGCAAACACATATATAGACAGATTAAGCTTTAAGATACAAGTTTACTCACCTTTTTTTGATGTTTGAACAGAGAGCCTGTAAACTTGTTTTTGAACTGGAAATTGACTTGCTACTTGAATATGATTACTTGCTGATCTTGATTTGAAACTGAATTGAATCTTTACTTGATTTATATTAATCTTGTAAACTACTACTTGGATTTATTGCTTGCTTGATCTTTAGCTCAGGTTGAAAGAAACAATGCTTTAAATTTTCTGGTCTGCTAATTTTTTTGTTTTACGGGCTTTGATTTCTTTCTGGTTCGAAGTTTGTTCACAGGCCTTAGTTTCTTAGTTTTGAAAATGAGGATAGGAAAAAATAGAGAAAGTAAAGTAGAGATATATTTATAGCTTGATTTATCTAATATTTTTAAAAATAAAAGAAAATGTAATAATGTGACACTTGTTTAATTATCTAACATTTGCCATTTACATATGCTAATATCTCAACACTTGTATTTTGCATGTGTAAATATATTTTTAAATGTTTTATAAATCTTTATATTTAATTTCTATCTAATTAATACTTTTCTTAATTTATATTTAGCAAATCTTTTAAAAGAAAATAATATAAAACTAATTTTATACTGATAAAAATCATATACATATATTTTTAAATCCAATTTATTTTAAGATAATTATCTTTTAAATTTCAAATTCAAATTCAAATTTAAATTCTATTTAAATCAACACATATGTATATAACACATAGTTTATTTGTTTGGAAAATAATAATTCCATTTAAAATAATTATATTAGGAAGATTATCAAACCAATATTTATCCAGATATATATTTTTATTATCAGAATTGTTTATTTAACTTGTAAATCAATATTTCTACTAATTTAATCCAGCTAATTTATCAATTAGCATATTTTCAAAAATCTGGATTATTACATTCCTCCCCCCTTTGAAATTTTTTCGTCCTCGAAAAGGAACGTAGCCAAAATTTATTATTTACTTATTATCAGATAAATTACTCTTTGATCATTTTTAAAACACTTTAAAATCTATATAATATTGCCAAAATAGTTTTATAAAAATACTTTTTATAACTCGATGTTTAAACAGGTCCATCTTCGTTCTCACAGAAATTCGGTCATACGTTGATCAGGCGTAGGACTGAAAATCTATAAGTACTTGGTAAACCCGTTTCCAACACCCAGTGAAAATACTTGGAAAATAATTTATTGAAAATATAGAAAACATTTTTGAAAATAGAAAGAAAATCTTTGGTGAGAATGCCTTGGAAATCATCACCTCCTCCATGGTCGCAATTAACCCGATGTTACGTTGCCATCCCGACAAAATCCATAGATAATTGTAGGCACTTTGCGACCCTCGATTGCACCATGAAACCCGCCACAGATCGCAGCTACACCTGGGGTTACGTTGCCATCATGACAAAAACCCATGTAATTGTAGGCATCAGCGCCCTCGAATTTCGCTGCCAAAAAAATGAAACTTCTCCACTCCACCATAGATCGCAGTCTGCCGATGTCACGTTGCCATCCCGACAAAATCAAACGTAGACGTTGATACTCACCTCCACACGATTTCCGCTATTGTCTACAGTAGATCGCAGTGACATCGAGTTACACTGTCGTCACAGCATAACCCAAATGCCTCTGTAGGCATCAGCGACCTCGACTTTCGCTACCCATTTATAATCCTTAAGAACTTCAGTTTGTCCGGACTTTCTCACAGGTTCAACTTTAGAACCCCCTTAGGGTTCAAGGCAGTACCACCCCGTGGCACTCCTAAGAAGTTCATTTCATGGGAGCGCCTTTTTTCCCAAAGCCATTCTCAAAACACTTTATACTATACACATATAGTATCTTCCAAATCATACCCTTGTATGAATCACATATAAATCTCCTTTACACAAAATTGATTATCCCAAAATTGATAATTCTCAAACTAGGCTTTCTAAATTTTCAAAATTGATTTTTTCCAAAAATCAAAAGCCTTTCCAAATCCATGGGTTCCAAAACCTTTTTCTCCAAAATCATTCTTATAAGATCCTTTATATACATATATATAGATTAATATAACCTTGAAAAATCTTTGGATCACTTCATATTTGTATAAATTCCCTTTTTATAATTTAAATACTTTCAAAAACCCTTTTTCTTCTGGCTATAGATTCAACAAGGGGAGTTTATCAAAATATATATACACAACTTTGTTTATACCAAATCAATATTCAAGTTTGATTTCTTTATAAAGTTATTCACTACATTACTTTTAATAAAATGAGTTCTAATCATAGAAATATCCGACTCCCATTTTATTTCATCATTCATTTTTCGAAATATATCTTTCCATTTCAAAAATCATTTTTCAGTTCTCATCCACAAATTTTCAATACCACTTTCATTCAAACCCGTACGATGTACACATATCATCCGTACGCAATATCAAATATGATCGCTCACTCGATCACACAATTTCACTTCCGATCTAGTATCGTCCACCCGACTTCTTAGTGCGGACTCAGATCTGGTTTCTTGATCAGAAACCGTCCTTCTCCTTGCATAGCCATAGCTATGATAGAGAATTTACAGAACCAATCAAAAATCCATATCTAGGTTCGCCGTTGAAAATCGAGTGAAAATCCCAACTCGAATTGATATACCATCTCGAAATTCTATGCTCGAATCTGGATCAAATCGTTATGCGAATAGAATAATATACATACATCCTACGTATCTATCCTCATTGATTATTAGCTAAATCAATTCTCCTTTTCTATTCACATTCCCTTTGATTTCTATTCACTTATTCACAGTTGCTTCAATCCTCATTTGGATTATCACTTCAATTCTTATCTCAATTGGTAATTAATCATAAACAGTTTGAACTCTCTCCAGCTTAAATTTAGGAAATAGCTTGAAAAATTAAAAATAGATAAGTAGTTGAAAAATAATTATTAGTTGTAAAATAGCTGTAAAGTAGTTAAGTAGTTATAAAATAGTCTAATGGTTATAAAATAGTTAGATAATTGCAAAATAGTTGTAAAATAGTCTAATGGTTATAAAATAGTTAGATAATTGCAAAATAATTGTAAAATAGTAATTAATTATAAAGTAGTTGAAAAATACTAATTAGTTTATAAAACAGTTGTAAAATAGTTAAATTGTTCTAAAAATAATTGTAAAATAAGTATAAAAATAGTTTGGCTTTAAAAAGAAAGGTTGTATATGGTAAATAGCTTGGAAAAATAGATTTAAGAAAGCTTATATCAAAATAATTTATTTTGAAAATAGTCCAGAGCCAAACTATTCAATTTCCCAATCTCCATTCCTATCAATTCCATTTAAATTAATTCAATCCTAATTAAACTTGAATTAACCACAATTTCTTTCCAAATTCAAATCAAATTCCATTTGAATTTAAACTTATTCAACTTTAATCAAAATTCCAAATCATTCAAATCAAATTTCAATTTGAATTATCTTCAAATTCCATTTCACTTTAAACAATCTCGGATTATATAAATTCGAGTTAAATTTCAAATGTTGATTTAATTCCTTTAAATCAAATCGATCTTTAATTTAATTTATCAATTAAATTCTTTAAACAATTTAATTCTGAGTTAAAATTTCAAATACTCCATTTTTAATTACCTTTACTTTTACATAAACTTATTTCTAGGTTCAAATAATAATTCAAATCCTTTTTAAACGATTTAATCTTTGAAATCCAATTTATTACCCAATTTCAACTTTGAAACTAATTCTTAACAAAATAAATTTGTAAGTTACCCTTTAAACATTTAAATCTTAAGTTCAAAGTGATTTCACTTTCACAAGTTTAATTTTTATCTTTAAAAATCAAAATTACTTAAATAATTTCAAATTAAAGTTTTATTTTCTTTTAATTCTGCAATGGATATAAAATATCACAATCCACTTCTTAATTCATTTTAAACAAACCAATTCACAGCTTTATAGATTATTGATAACAACAGGATGATATTATGCTAGTCAAAGTAAATAAACATTCAATTTATTTAAAACATCCATCAATAACATCCATCACATATTCCCAGAACTCAAACCTGTTTGAGATCTTACATGACTTCCTTCTAAATCAACCCATTTAATTTTCCTAAGTTAAATCTCAATTTCATCTTGAAATTTCCAATTCAGGATGCTTATTCAAACTTATTTAACTTCCTCTAAGTTAAGTTCAATTTAATCCTGTTTACCTTACTCAAATTTGAATTCC
This sequence comes from Allium cepa, assembly GCA_030765085.1. Taxonomy (NCBI): domain Eukaryota; kingdom Viridiplantae; phylum Streptophyta; class Magnoliopsida; order Asparagales; family Amaryllidaceae; genus Allium; species Allium cepa. The sequence goes on along the minus strand of CM060935.1, from coordinate 1,054,293,053 downwards.
CATTTTCAGATTTTAAACTTCTTATCAAAATCCTCTCTTGCTTATAAGTTCAAAGACTTATTTCACTTTGGGTTTTTACATCACACTTTAGGGAAAATCAAAACTCAACACCTTAGAGTTTATTCCAAATCATTTTTGATATTATGTATATCCATACATATGTATATTTATTCCTTAGCCCACCAAGTCATATTTATCTAAAAGTTTACTTTCCTAAAACCTTTTCATTTTGCTTTATCATTGCTTATTGGAAGACAATCATCCCATTATTAAACACAATAACCATTCTATTTTCTGGTTTGAAACCAATTCTAATTCATCTTATTTGTATGGTTCATTCTATTCAATTCCTATTTGGATATATATATATATATATATATATATATATACCACTTAAATTCTTATTCAATTACAATGACCAACAACCAATTTTTTTAATAGATAATAATTTGAAAATTATTTGCTTTATATATCAAAATATAAGCTTGTATAAGAATCATTCATTTTTAAAATCATTTTTAAACCTTTATATAAGAAAATAACAAGTACGCTCTTATATATATACACTCAACTCATTATAGGGTACCACAGACCCTATCCTTAATGAGTAAACCCACCAGAGCCAAGGTTCTCGCTTAACCTTCTGCTCTGATACCAAATGTAACAATGTCGAATTTTCGACCCCGAAAATTCGACATTAATACGTTCACTGTAGAAGTGTCGAGCATCCGAATGCCGAAAATCTCAGATTGAAAGGGTTAAGAAGAAAAGAGATAGAAGAAACAGAAACAAAATACAGATTCTTGCATTCGTAGCAGATCAAATATAATATCAAATAATAGCAGTTATTCAAAGGAAAACTGTATCAGTTAAATTACATTCAATACATCAGAGTTACAACCAATCACATATAAACTAGACAGTTAACATTAACTTGTCCCAGAAATACAAACAATAATACTCAGCAGAACACTCCATACGTTCCTGCCATCCAGCTCGCCTCCCGAGCTGTAGAACGTCCTAACCTGAAAATAAAAAGCTGAGTACTCTACCATTGAGTTAGCAACCCAGATAAATATGTATATACAAGTGGAAAAAATGGAATTGAACTATACAACTACGTAAAAACATTGAATTTTGAATTCAAAAGAAATATAAAGGAAAGATTAGATGATCAATTAAACAAAATAGCAAAGTAGGTTGGATTAAATTAAAGACAGATAAAAAAAATGTAAAAATTTACATTTAAAGACCACCCCCCTTTTTTATAAAATATAATTTTTTTTTGATTTTTGTTAAAAAAATCTATCTATCTATTACTTAAATTGTAAAGTAGGAAAATGACCTTGCTTATGTGGACTGCTATGGTTCCGCTATTTCAATCACACTTCTTACCTGCTCTACGCTTTTTTTTCTCCCTCATAACTGCCTAAAAAAACCACGATCTCTTCCCAAAACCGATCTCTGCTTCTTCCCAACTTACTTTTCTCTCTCTCCAACCCGAAATCGATTCTCCCCAAAAATTCAACCGTCGAATCTCTTCCCCATCCGTGATTGAATTTTCCACTTCCATCGCCGCTTTATTCGCCTATTTCAGCCGCCGCTGCTGTGGACGACACCTATCCCAAATCACGACGACCGATTCACATGTGGGAAACTCGCGTTCTTCCTCCCATACCTACCGATCATCAATAGCCGAGCTCTGCCAGCCGTATCTGTCTGAGTACTATGTTAAATTAGTTTTTCTCCCACTTTTCCCTAACACCTATAATACCCAATTTGTCAACCCTGCCTATTTCGGTATTTGATTTAACCTTTGTTGTATCTTCCCAGGTTTGGATGTTGCTTACTGAATTGTGGCGATTAATACGACGGTCATCTGCAACTGTCCGACTCAAAAACCGTACGTCCACATGATTCCCAATTTAAAAGGTAACTAATTTTTCCTTTTTTATATACAAACACAGCTATTTCATGGATGATTGGCTTTGAATTGTGCTGTTGGTTCTACAACATTTTTCGCATGTGGACAACTTATGTCCTGTTGATAATGATCATCAAAGCTTTCAACTTTTTAGATCTATATACGCTCTTTCGTCAAATTTGGGGAAGGCATGCAGTTGCATTTCATAGATGTTGATATCTTAGATTTAATAGGTTAGACAAGTAATTCCTTTCCATACATGGCCACATGGTGTTTGGCATATTGCCTAATCAGTTATTTACATTATAGTCATATGTTCCACATTTGTTGAAATTATAGTTTTCACTGTAGAAATTCACATAAACATGACATCAGCTATTGTGTCTATATTTTATCACACTAACAAGAAAGTTTGTTCTATGGTGAGTGCATCACAAACCTACGTCGACTGCTTATTTCTTAGAATCAAGTCACTTATATTACTTAAATTTTTTTGTTTGCAACATGAATATTGAACCAATTAATGACAACCTATTGAATCCCGAGTTGTTTATTTCAATTGATCATACATTACCAAAAATTGTCCTCAGCGAAAAAATGGATGGAAATAAGAACATATGCTCAAGTTAAAAAGGATAAGAAAATCTACATTATGATATATCAATTTCTTTTCATATTTTACGCGTCTTAAATCCATCTAAATTATTTATAAATTCAATTTCAAAAATGAATTTTCATTGTACACTTAAAAACATATTTGGTGGAGCAGTTGCTGAAAATTCCTTTATTCAATTTGTTCTTCTATTTCTTCTCAACTCAACTACATGTACTGTTTACCGAGTCTCTACATAGAAAACAGAGATTGCATTATATATTCCCATTTATATGCTTTTTCTACCATCGATAACAAAAGGCTTTCAAGACTTGGTCGATGGATTCAAAGAAAAGTATAATTATGCCTGTATATGTCCTGCTTTTTATCATTATTGTGAAATCCAGAACCTTTTTTTTATCAATATGAGAGGACTTTTGGCTTATGCATGTTATAAGTTGACTAATGAATATTTGGCATTAATTAAAGAATAATTGTCATTTGCACAAATACATAACTGTCATTTGCATAAATATGTAATTGTCATTTATGACTACATCCAAATCATGTTATAATATTTGTATCTATAGATAGAGGCTATTACCATATTCGTTACCTATTACTGCTATTTGTAAATATAAATTTATCTATTACTGTACTATATGTGCATGAAGGTATAATTGTTAAAAAAGAAGCTTTCGGTTTTGACGGGAATTAACTAATAAACAATAAGCTATATTAATATATTAATAAGTATTACATGTATGTTGTTATATTTAATGTTCATATTTATATATTCCCATCAACATATCTTTTTTTCCCTAGCCTGTGAAAGAATTTACTACATGAGAAAACGTGTATTTAAAATAAGAATATTGATATTCAAAAATCATTTATGGCTACATCCATATGTTGTTATAATGGTCATATCCTATTATCATGCTTTGTCATTGTCTGTTATGATATTACTAAATGTATATATGCTAAATATTCGATGTAAGTGAATATAGATCTATTAGTCGCTCGATTGTTGGTCATACCAATTTTTTTTTAAAGGAGAAGAAGCTATTGAATATATACAGAGTTAAATTCACGCGGATAATTATAATAGTGGAAAACACAAAACCGCTTCCAATTTACATTTTCAGAGGTTGCACATTTGCAGCTTCTGGAACAATATAAGAACGGCGTTAAAAAGGATGGAAATAAGAACATCTGCTCGAGTTAAAAAGGATAAGAAAATCTACATTATGATATATCAATTTCTTTTCATATTTTAGGCGTCTTAAATCCATCTAAATTATTTATAAATTCAATTGCAAAAATTAATTTTGGTTGTACACTTAAAAGCATATTTGGTGGAGCAGTTGCTGAGAATTCCTTTATTTAATTTATTCTTCTATTCTTTCTCAACTCAACTACATGTACTGTTTACTGAGTCTCTATATAGAAAATAGAGATTACATTATACATTCTGTAACGACCCGTAAATTCGTACCCCTTGAGTCAACACTATTCTACAACAATCAACTCAAGTTGTACAGAAATACGAACCATTTGGGTTAAAGAAGAAGAGGTAGAAGAAGAGAATAGAAAACAACAACATAAACTAACCATCGCAGCGGAATAAATATAATAGGTAATAAATGATCTTTACTTAAATCAAATATCTCTGTTTATATATTACATCATTCGAATACATCAATCACATCTCAACATCAATATCATACAAATGGATTCACAACAACTCAACACAGCGGAATATAGGTAAACAAGTACGCGAGTACGTATCGTCATCTTGCTCGTCTCCTGAGCTCCACAGCATCATATCTTGTATCCTATAATACTCGGTCTGACCCGAGCATTACAGTTAAATAATACCCGAGTCAGTCTGGAATACCAGCGTGAGAAAATCACACCCAATTGATTATTAAAGTTTCAAAAAATCCTTTGAAAACAAAAGCATCTTGTAAGACCACGCCACAAATAAACATGTCGGGTTTTTACCTTACGATAGCTAAAACAATTTTTATAGAAATCCTCTGATATTATAATAGGGTCTATATACAAATACTTATAAAATAGCCAAAATTGTTACATCTATTAAATTCCAGCTACTAGCCACAGAGTGGGTAATACAAACAAAACTCGTACAAGGCTCGTAGGGAGAATGGATTTCCAACCAATGACTAGGCACTGGGGTACCACCTATCACAGTACGGGGCCTAGATCACCGAACCGAGGAGTATGCCCGCTCCCCTACAACACAAGGCCGGAACCATCCCTTACTGGACGGTCCCGAGTGAGATCACCCCGCAGTTGGGATCAGCAACCGCCCACTAAGCCGAAATAAAAAGGGACATCTAGACAGGAATGACCTCACCATGCTTGGGTGCTACCCACCTAGCCTTGCTGCATAACCCCTGATTTTCAGTCATTCCCATTTGACGAGGCTTGAGGCTAAGCGTTACCTTTTTAGAACAATATCCTTTAGAATGCCCATCGTCCACCTCACGATGCTTCGCAAGCATTCATCCATACAAGTCCGTCCCGAGTTCGAACGGAACCGAAGGCACTATTCCTACTACATCCATTTTGGAAATATCCTCAGGATTAGTAGCGATTAGCCCTTGCACTTCACCGCTCCATCTTCGAATCCAAAATCGTTTACACGAAACGTACAAACCGGATCGAAGTGGTTTTCGAGAAATAAATCTCGATCCCGGTCTCTTCGAAACGATCAACGCATTTGTCCAATATTGATAGTCGGTGATTTAACTATCAATTAATATTCACAACATCCATCACAAAATAAATAATTTCCCAAATTATTTATTAACTTCAAAAAATCTTCACAAGATATATTTCTATTTTCAATCCTTTGAAAACAGTTTCAAAACCATCTTTCTTTTCAGAATAAACTTTTCCAAATATTTCCTATCTCCTCTGAAATCACCAAGCACAAAACTAGATTTTTAAAAATAAATTTTAAAACACTTTACTTTGAAAATATAAACTTTTAAAACATTTAAATTAAAATTACTTTAATAATTTGTTAAAAATACATACCATACGAATATTTGAAAATAAGGTTAAAATATAAAACCAGATTTAAACTTTTAAAACAAATACTAAATCACTCTGTAAATGATTTTTGCTATAATATATTAAAAGAAAATACTTGCTTTAGAAATTAAATATTAGAAATAATAAATTTTGCAAAACGTGATTTCTTTAAAAACAACTTTAAAACATTTAATTTATATTTACAAATTTACTTTTAAAAACGTGTACTTGGCCATCCAGAGAAAATTCCAACTTCAAGCACTTAAATCAATTTCCCAAATTGATTTCCAATTAATTCTATTTGAAATAAACATCTTTACTTACTTGGTTCATTTCAAAATTCATTAATTATGGACTTTATTATTATTTCCAGTTTGATTTTTTTAATCCTTTAGCTGAAATATACAAATTTCAGGTTATTCCCAATTTCTTCTTTATTCTTATTAAATAATTTAAACCCTCAATTTAAATAAATGTTTTGTTCTTTTTAAACAATAACATTGAAATTTAAGTTTTTATTAATTCTCTGTTTATTTAAATTTTTCCTTCCCATACCCAAAATTCATATATTAAAATTTTAAAGTCACTTTATTTCTTTACCAGTTCATTGATAAATTTATTCAACTTTTCTATAATTATTTTACTTACAATTTCACTTCTTTTATTTTCATTCCCAAACTCAAATTATATATTTGGTAATTAATTATTGCCCGATTAAAACAATCAAGCCATAGCATTCAATATTCTTACATAATTCATTACAGGATATCAAATAGTCAGAACAGAGAATATTAAATAATTAAATAAAGTTGAGGGGTCCAGTTGGATCCCTCCAACCTGTTTTCCCTGCACCCACAGACGTTAGCATCACATAATATGCCAATTTCAAATTATATCATACTAAATCACATCAGTCAATTCAAGCATTCAACCAATTATTTAAATTTATCATTTAAATTTAAATTTATAATCAGCTGAGTGAGATTAACTCACCTTATTTCCGTTTACAGTCCACTTCAACTTTGCCTTGGATTCATTTTTTTTTCTTCGACCTTGTATATAAATATTATATAGTCTATTAATTATTTAAATAAATCGAACTGTAAATTTTTATTTTAAATAAATCTAATTAACCAGAAATTTAAATCCAACTAGTTTCCGTTTAAATAAATTACCATTACTAATTTAAAACTATTTAGATTCAATTAAACAAATAAGTCATCTCCATCTGCAAATGGAATAGGTATATTTACTTTATATTATATTTTTAACTGGTTACAAAATAATCAATACCATTTAAAATTAAATATATCCTCAGTTATAACTTCTGTTTTCTGTAAATCATTTTCAAAATTTCCTTTATTCCTCTAGCTAACAAATTCGTAGATTTAGTATATAGGTTTAAGTTGTACCTTACTGCGTGCGTGCTGACAACGCGAGGCCCCAAATTCCACGCACGCAACGACCTTGATGTCCCGCCACCACATTCAGCGACCACACCACATATTCGTCCTCACTCGCGAGCTCGAACTCGCCAAGATCGCGACCGGCCTCTCAATGCTGCCCAAAACTCGAACTTCATGAAACCCTAGTCGGCATCGTCGCGCTCGAGATATGAGTCTCCTCGTCATTCAACACGTGCGACTTCGACCGTGGATGCAAGCTCGACCGAACCCCCCCTCCTCTCTCTCTTATCCACGAATTCGAACAGAAGAAAATCGAAAAAAAAATGAAAACAAATTGCGAATGAATCGCAAGTATTGGAGGGGAATTTCGGCCATGATTGATGATTTTTAGAGAGGGAGATGAGTTGATTAAATCGCGTGGGCTGTAAAATTCACTCGGCCCCTATATTTTTTTTTGTTTTGGGCGAGAAGAAAGGGTTTCGCTATGTTTTCCAAAACGAACAAAATATCTAACACTTAAATTGATTAATGGAGAAGCATACTGAAGAAGGTAACGCTATTTATATTATTTATATATTTTTTTCATTTTTATTTATTTCTTATTTACCCTATACGTGATGTTAGCTACAGTATTCAATACAATTTCAACACGTTTATATATCGTACGCTCACACAACAACTCCAAGAGCTATGAAATTCGAAATCCGATAACAATTCAATATTATGGACTCAATGGAACTGGTTTCGTCGAATTCCGAGACTGTGCCTCGGAAGGCTATTTTTAAATTCAATTTAAACGATGAAATTTCAAAACTAAACAAATCACTGTTAAATTTAAATTTTAAAACTTCTATTATCTTCAGTACTATCAAGACAAATTTTATAAGCCTTCAAATTATTTTTAACAGGCTTAAAAACTGAAGATTCAATATTTTACCAACTTCAAATAATTCAATGTGCTAATTTAATTATCAAATAAACTGTGATATCCTTGATTCAAATTAGAATTGCTCTATTTGATATTTAAAATCAATTAAATGTTCTGATTTTAAATGCTTGAAAATTTCGGGTCGTCACATTCCTTCCCCCTTAAAAGAATTTCGTCCCCGAAATTACTAATTAGGAAGAATGTTCCAATACCCGTTTATTATTTCCCTAAACCAACATTTTCTAACAATTCAACATCGCACCAACTATCTTCTTATAAAAGACTCCTTATTATTCTTATTAACCTTCCAAACTTCTCCACAGTTTCAAACTATACTATTGGTTTTACCATTCAAGTTTCAATTTAAAATCAAATTTTAAATTATCAAAATTTTCTCAAAAATTTTTCTAACTCCCTAAATTTTCGAAAATTTTTGCCAGCGTTTCCTTTGCGCGGCTAGCTCGGTACAACTACAAAATGGCTCTATGGCCTCCCAAAACCAAAAGAAAACAAAACGCCAAGTGGCTCAATCCAAAATCCCAATCAAATTCACACCAATTTTAAATACATACCTTTTTGTCGAGCATTTCAAATTTATCTCTTGAAATCAAAATCAATTCTCTTTTCCCTTTATATTACCTGCATATCTTACATAGCAATATATCCCATCACAACATTCAAAAACATTTTATCGACTTTCTTACAAATGTCAATATCTATTAATTCTAATGTTGACTTAGAATACATTTGCAATATTCAATTTCCAATTAAGAATTGACCATTCCTTACTTAAGTTAACATAAGCATTTCATATGTTTCTTATATTCATTTTCATCTTACCACATTAGTTTATATCCATTCCTATTCAAATTAATTCTTTCATTTCCATACGAATTCAATTTATTTTCAACTCTAAACTTTAAATTTTATTTTCCATTAATAACTAGTTCATATCATTACTTTAAGTTGGTTTCCTTTACTAATTTGGTTTAGTTTCCAATTTGAATTCGTTAGTTGTTAACACAATTTTCCAAAATTTTCTAAAATTTTCTAACTCCCAAAAATTCCGAAATTTTTTGGCAGAGTCTCCTTTGTACGGAGGAGCTTTTGCAATTTGACATAAGAGATAAATATATATACATCGACCCACACGGTCGGAAAAACCAAAAACAGTTCATATTTCCTATTTTTATTGCATAGGCATACCTTATTTAGCATTTTAAGCAAGCAGCTTATTATTTTTAGCAAATAGCACACCAAATCCAGCCACACGGCTTCCAGGTACCTGTACTTACTCAATTTAAACATGTAAGTGCCAAATATATGCAGTTTAACTATATTTCACTTAGTTGCAATGGTTAAAACATATGGATTCTAAAGAAATGCACATCCAACATTTCCCATAAGCAATTTGTACAACTTTCATACCAATTCAACTGTTTCAATTAATTTATAAACCATTTCATTCAATTTGAATGGTTTTCAATCCATTCGTATACCACTTCATCAATTTAAATGGTTTAAAACTCAATCACTTACGTTTGATTTATTTTTAATCGAACTGAACTCATATATAATTCAATTGCCCTCAAAATCAATTTATTTTACTTCTATCACCTCGTAGAATTTTAATCACTTCCATTTACATCAAATGACAATTTATTCCATGTAATTTGACGAGATCCATGTGAATAAATAAGTATTTATGTTTTATAACCAATTTGAATGGGTTTCAACTCAAATTATACTTAATTCTATTCCATTTTCAATTTATTCACAATCCATATATTCTCATTTTCCTTGCATTTTAAATTTGAATACCATTTACTTTGCATCTCATTTTACTAACCAACTAGTTCATTCAAAACCATTTACAACCTAGGTTCATCTTGATTGCCACTTAAATTTCCCTTTTATTTTAATCCATTCACAATCATTTATTTAGCTCGACACATTCCATTTAAATTTCATTTACAATCCATTTATTTATATTTCATTCCATATTTGTTTATTCCAAACTATTTTATTTAGCTCGAAGACAATCCGAGCTATTTCATTCCATAACCATTTCTTAACTTATTTAAACCACATTTCATTAGATACTTATTTATTCCATCATTTATTTATTCAATAAAATTAGTTTATCCACAATCACCTAAACCATTCTGATAAACTCGAAACATTCTATTTTCCTTATTGTCTCAGGTTATTTCAATTCCTTAATAATTTTAAATGGTTTACAACTATTTATTCTGGAATTTTATTCCATTAATATTATTTATAACTCATCGAATTTTATTTCGATTAAAAATTTATTTTCACTTGATTTAAAACCAATCCAATATTATTAAACTTTGTTTAAGTTGAATTCAATTCAACTCTCCTTCATTCATTTAGCTTAAGTCAATTTCCTTCAATTTATTCAAATTTTATACTTAAGCTCATTCTCATTTTGCAAACAAGTTCTCTTTTCAATTTAACTTGATTCTATTTCAATCCAATCTCCTTTCAACTACAAATTTATTCGATTAGTTATTATAAATTTCAAATTTCCAAGTTCGATCCATTCTCAGTTCACTTAAATAAATTACAAGGTCATTTCAATTTATTTCTACATATTTGGATTTTATTCACAATACAACCCATTATTATTTTAATCCAATTTCATTTTTTATTCGATACCTTTCCAAGTATATCTAATTTGTTAACACTTCAAGTTAAATTTAAATTAATAACTCAAGTTCCGAATCCTCTATCCATTCTCAATTTACCACCCAAATTTATGAACTCACGGTTCAATTATATTTACTTCATCGACAATTTAAGTCAAATTTAATTTATAACTTGAGTTTTACTTCCAAACTTCAATATTAACTTACCAATTCAGCTTTTCATTAGCTACATTGGTTATCATTATATATTTCGTTATCTAATTTATTATCTAAATAGTTTTTCCCCAACTTATAATCCAGAACTTGATTTTAATCTCAAAATCTCTTCATTTAAATTTTCTGAAGTTCAAATTTATTTTATAATTCAAGTTTTGATTTTTTTATTTTACTTTTCAATCCATCAAAAATATTTATTTTGGGTTTTCTATCCCACTTTTCAAATTTTATAAGTCAGAACTTATTATTTACACTATTCCATTCATTATAATTCCTTTATACGTTATTCTTATTTACTTATTTCAATTCCAATCCTTATTCAATTTATTTTTTCATTTATTTAAGTAAGAATATAATTCCATTCATAGTTCAGTTGAATTCTTATTCCAATCCAATTTTATTTGAACTCAATTTTATTTAACTCAATTCGATTTCAACTAAGTTCGAATACAACTGGATATTATTTCCAACCTATTCAATTAATTTTAATCCAGATAAATTTTATTTTCCAATCCAAGTTAATATCATTTTAACCATTCTCTCTAAATTCAAATTCCAACATTCAAAGCTCATATTTCCTTAATTTAAAAAAAAATCATCTCAATTTATAAGCTTACAACCTATCTCATCAGGATTTTCGAATACCCGACTTTTAGTTTCAAATCATTTGGAAATCTCCAACATTTCAAAATCACACTTCTCAAAAATTTTAAACCAATCCTGGTTTTTATTTCCAACAAATTTCCTTTGGAATTTCAAAAATAAACATGTTTTCCCAAACAAATCAATTTGGCAGCAATCCATCACTTAGAAACTCGAAAATGAACATCGATGATGCTGCAGTCATCACCGAAGTTATTTTCCAGTGACTGAAGTGAATTCAATGCTATCTCACTTCCAAAATCCATTTTTAAACAAATTTCCTTTCAGTAATAACCCAAAACAACCATAATACTATTTACCTCTGAAATACTTCCAAAGTCTCCGGGGTTTTAAAGTTTCAAATTCTATTTTAATTCAAATTTTAACTAAAATGCATTTGTATAGTTTATGCTTATACAAATTCCCAATTAATTATATTCCAATTTATAATTTACATCTATAATTCATATTTATACATTTCATTCTATAATGAATTTATCCCTTAAATTTTTAATTATATATTTCAATTTCTAGTTAAATTTTCACTTAACAATGATAATACATTAATATCATCATTTCTAACATCCAAGCAACCATATATTATCTACATAGTTTTCAAAAACTATCTTTATATCAAAAATATATTTTTGGGTAAAATTATTTCATTTACCCACATTTAAAACAATATTGTGTCAATTGTTCTATTCAAGTGTTTAGAAACCCCTTCGATACAGTTACGCAGACTATGTCGACGTAGGTTCATATGCCACTCAATAAACTAATCAACACAATATTAAAACAATTTATATTCACTAACAAGTACGCACTCATATTTATTAATACGCTCAAACTCATTCTAGAGTACTACGGACTCTAATTTAAATGAGTAATTTTCCCACCAGAGCCAAGGTTATCTCCAACCTAAGCTCTGATACCAAGTGTAACGACCCACAAATCTATACCCCTTGAGTCAACACTATTCTACAACAATCAACTCAAGTAGTACAGAAATACGAACCATTTGGGTTAAAGAAGAAGAGGTAGAAGAAGAGAATAGAAAACAACAACATCAACTAACCATCGCAGCGGAATAAATATAATAGGTAATAAATGATCTTTACTCAAATCAAATATCTCTGTTTATATATTACATCATCCGAATACATCAATCACATCTCAACATCAATATCATACAAATGGATTCACAACAACTCAACACAGCGGAATATAGGTAAACAAGTACGCGAGTATGTATCGTCACGCTGCTCGTCTCCTGAGCTCCACAGCATCATATCTTGTATCCTATAATACTCGGTCTGACCCGAGCATTACAGTTAAATAATACCCAAGTCAGTCTGCAATACCAGCGTGAGAAAATCACACCCAATTGATTATTAAAGTTTCAAAAAATCCTTTGAAAACAAAAGCATCTCGTAAGACCACGCCACAAATAAACATATTGGGTTTTTACCTTACGATAGCTAAAACAATTTTTAAAGAAATCCTCTGATATTATAATAGGGTCTATATACAAATACTTATAAAATAGCCGAAATTGTTACATCTATTAAATTCCAGCTACTAGCCATAGAGTGGGTAATACAAACAAAACTCGTACAAGGCTCGTAGGGAGAATGGATTTCAAACCAATGACTAGGCACTGGGGTACCACCTGTCACAGTACGGGGCCAAGATCACCGTACCGAGGAGTATGCCCGCTCTCCTGCAACACAAGGCCGGAACCATCCCTTACTGGACAGTCTCGAGTGAGATCACACCGCGGTTGGGATCAGCAACCGCCCACTAAGCCAAAATAAAAAGGGACATCTAGACTGGAATGACCTCACCCTGCTTGGGTGCTACCCACCTAGCCTTGCTGCATAACCCCTGGTTTTCAGTCATTCCCATTTGATGAGGCTTGAGGCTAAGCGTTACCTTTTTAGAACAATATCCCTTAGAATGCCCATCATCCACCTGACGATGCTTCGCAAGCATTCATCCATACAAGTCTGTCCCGAGTTCGAACGGAACCGAAGGCACTATTCCTTCTACATCCATTTTGGAAATATCCTCAGGATTAGTAGCGATTAGCCCTTGCACTTCACTGCTCCATCTTCGAATCCAAAATCGTTTACACGAAACGTACAAACCGGATCGAAGTGGTTTTCGAGAAATAAATCTCGATCCAGGTCTCTTCGAAACGATCAACGCATTTGTCCAATATTGATAGTCGGTGATTTAACTATCAATTAATATTCACAACATCCATCACAAAATAAATAATTTCCCAAATTATTTATTAACTTCAAAAAAATCTTCACAAGATATATTTCTATTTTCAATCCTTTGAAAACAGTTTCAAAACCATCTTTCTTTTCAGAATAAACTTTCCCAAATATTTCCTATCTCCTCTGAAATCACCAAGCACAAAACTAGATTTTTAAAAATAAATTTTAAAACACTTTACTTTGAAAATATAAACTTTTAAAACATTTAAATTAAAATTACTTTAATAATTTGTTAAAAATACATACCATACGAATATTTGAAAATAAGGTTAAAATATAAAACCAGATTTAAACTTTTAAAACAAATACTAAATCACTCTGTAAATGATTTTTGCTATAATATATTAAAAGGAAATACTTGCTTTAGAAATTAAATATTAGAAATAATAAATTTTGCAAAACGTGATTTCTTTAAAAACAACTTTAAAACATTTAATTTATATTTACAAATTTACTTTTAAAAACGTGTACTTGGCCATCCAGAGAAAATTCCAACTTCAAGCACTTAAATCAATTTCCCAAATTGATTTCCAATTAATTCTATTTGAAATAAACATCTTTACTTACTTGGTTCATTTCAAAATTCATTAATTATGGACTTTATTATTATTTTTTGTTTGATTTTTTTTAATCCTTTAGCTGAAATATACAAATTTCAGGTTATTCCCAATTTCTTCTTTATTCTTATTAAATAATTTAAACCCTCAATTTAAATAAATGTTTTGTTCTTTTTAAACAATAACATTGAAATTTAAGTTTTTATTAATTCTCTGTTTATTTAAATTTTTCCTTCCCATACCCAAAATTCATATATTAAAATTTTAAAGTCACTTTATTTCTTTACCAGTTCATTGATAAATTTATTCAACTTTTCTATAATTATTTTACTTACAATTTCACTTCTTTTATTTTCATTCCCAAACTCAAATTATATATTTGGTAATTGATTATTGCCCGATTAAAACAATCAAGCCATAGCATTCAATAATCCCACATAATTCATTACAGGATATCAAATAGTCAGAACGGAGAATATTAAATAATTAAATAAAGTTGAGGGGTCCAGTTGGATCCCTCCAACCTGTTTTCCCTGCACCCACAGACGTTAGCATCACATAATATGCCAATTTCAAATTATATCATACTAAATCACATCAGTCAATTCAAGCATTCAACCAATTATTTAAATTTATCATTTAAATTTAAATTTATAATCAGCTGAGTGAGATTAACTCACCTTATTTCCGTTTACAGTCCACTTCAACTTTGCCTTGGATTCATTTTTTTTTTCTTCGACCTTGTATATAAATATTATATAGTCTATTAATTATTTGAATAAATCGAACTGTAAAGTTTTATTTTAAATAAATCTAATTAACCAGAAATTTAAATCCAACTAGTTTCCGATTTAAATAAATTACCTTTACTAATTTAAAACTATTTAGATTCAATTAAACAAATAAGTCATCTCCATCTGCAAATGGAATAGGTATATTTACTTTATATTATATTTTAACTGATTACAAAATAATCAATACCATTTAAAATTAAACATATCCTCAGTTATAACTTTTGTTTTCTGTAAATCATTTTCAAAATTTCCTTTATTCCTCTAGCTAACAAATTCGTAGATTTAGTATATAGGTTTAAGTTGTACCTTACTGCGTGCGTGCTGACAACGCGAGGCCCCAAATTCCACGCACGCAACGACCTTGATGTCCCGCCACCACATTCAGCGACCACACCCCATATTCGTCCTCACTCGCGAGCCCGAACTCGCCAAGATCGCGACCGGCCTCTCAATGCTGCCCAAAACTCGAACTTCACGAAACCCTAGTCGGCATCGTCGAGCTCGAGATATGAGTCTCCTCGTCATTCAACACGTGCGACTTCGACCGTGGATGCAAGCTCGACCGAACCCCCCTCCTCTCTCTCTTATCCACGAATTCGAACAGAAGAAAATCGAAAAAAAAAATGAAAACAAATCGCGAATGAATCGCAAGTATTGGAGGGGAATTTCGGCCATGATTGATGATTTTTAGAGAGGGAGATGAGTTGATTAAATCGCGTGGGCTGTAAAATTCACTCGGCCCCTATATTTTTTTTTTTGTTTTGGGCGAGAAGAAAGGGTTTCGCTATGTTTTCCAGAACGAACAAAATATCTAACACTTAAATTGATTAATGGAGAAGCGTGCTGAAGAAGGTAACGCTATTTATATTATTTATATTTTTTTCATTTTTATTTATTTCTTATTTACCCTATACGTGATGTTAGCTACAGAATTCAATACAATTTCAACACGTTTATATATCATACGCTCACACAACAACTCCAAGAGCTACGAAATTCGAAATCCGATAACAATTCAATATTACAGACTCAATGGAACTGGTTTCGTCGAATTCCGAGACTGTGCCTCGGAAGGCTATTTTTAAATTCAATTTAAACGATGAAATTTCAAAACTGAACAAATCACTGTTAAATTTAAATTTTAAAACTTCTATTATCTTCAGTACTATCAAGATAAATTTTATAAGCCTTCAAATTATTTTTAACAGGCTTAAAAACTGAAGATTCAATATTTTACCAACTTCAAATAATTCAATGTACTAATTTAATTATCAAATAAACTGTGATATCCTTGATTCAAATTAGAATTGCTCTATTTGATATTTAAAATCAATTAAATGTTTCGATTTTAAATGCTTGAAAATTTCGGGTCGTCACACATTCCCATTTATATGCTTTTTCTACCATCGATAACAAAAGGGCTTTCAAGACTTGGTCGATGGATTCCAAGAAAAGTATAATCATGGCTGTATATGTCCTGCTTTTTATTATTATTGTGAAATCCAGAACCTATTCTTGTCAATATGAGAGGACTTTTGGCTTATGCATGTTATAAGTTGACTAATGAATATTTGGCATTAATTAAAGAATAATTGTCATTTCCACAAATACATAATTGTCATTTGCACAAATGTATAATTGTCATCTATGACTACGTCCAAATCATGTTATAATATTTGTATCTACAGATAGAGGCTATTACCATATTCGTTACCTATTACTGCTATTTGTAAATATAATTTTTTCTATTTGTATACTATATGTGCATGAAGGTATAATTGTTAAAAAAGAAGCTTTTGGTTTTGACAGGAATTAACTAATAAACAATAAGCTAAATTAATATATTAATAAGCAATACATGTATGTTGTTATAATTAATGTTCATATTTATATATTACCATCAACATATCTTTTTTCTACTTTGCGAAAGAATTTACTATATGAGAAAACATGTATTTGTAATAAAAATACTGATTTTCAAAAATCATTTATGGCTACATCCATATGTTGTTATAATAGTCACATCCTATTATCATGCTTTTCCATTGTCTGTTATGATATTACTAAATGTATACATGTTAAATATTCGATGTAAGTGAGTATAGATCTATTAGCCGCTCGATTGTTGGTCATACCAATTTTTTTTAAGGAGAAGAAACTATTGAATATATACAGAGTTAAAATCACGTGGATAATTATAACAGTGTGCAACACAAAAACACTTTCAATTTACATTTTCAGAGGCAGCACGTTTGCAGCTTCTAGAACAATATAAGAACAATTTACATTTTCAAACGTTGCTTGATTGTGTGGATTGAACATAACAGGTTTGCTCATTCATTTACATATGGTAAGAAATATATTAATAGTCTAATACAACTTGGCATTGGATGTTTTAATTTTGCGCTGGTTCTTAATTATTGAAAGTAAAAAGTTCAATGTTTTGTTAAATACATATATTGCACATCTATTTTTTCATAGTCAATTACAACAACGCTTGAACACAATGGAGTAAGTGAGTGAGAGTGACTGTGTGTAAATAATGTAGGTGTAATCAAGATTCATTAATTTAAAGTTTGTGTACCATTTAATTTTCTTTACTAATTTTACATGTGAACTAAATTTTAGCTTTGTTATTGACAGTTATGAAATTGTGACTTGGTTCTGTTGATTTGCTAGACATATCTGAATCATATTTCTGTTATCTAACATGGCTATTTTATTCTTTTATGACATAAATGATTGAAATTATGCTATTTGTGATAGAATTTTTTCTCAAATAAATGTTTTAGCATATATTTAATTATAGGCATATTTGCTACTAATTAACTGCTTTCTAATTCCTATTTTGTAGTCGTTTGGTTTATCATGCTGTGCAATAAGCAATATTGTCAATATTCCATAATTACTCAGTTTTAATTCGTCAAAGGTAATAAATGACCATTGAATATGAATTAGATTTATTGCACTATGAATCTAATGTTTCCATATTTTTTTAATCCTCTGTCTTAACAACATTGACCAACTGACATAAGGGTATTATTAAGTTGTTTTGGTATTTCTGTTCAGAGTTCAAACCTATTATATATGTTTTAAGAAAAGCCAGCAACACTATAATATAATGTGTTAAAATGTAATTTATTTAATTGATATTCCTTTTCCATTGTCTGTTTTCGATTCATACATGTCATATCATCATACTTTCATCAACTCATTCATAATATGTAAGACAAACTTTAATGATTAACAAAAGAGAAAATTGATGCTACTTCTTTCCTGTAACTTTCTCTTTATAATACTTTTTGCCTTTATTATACTTTCGTCAATCCATTGTCCGCTTTCGGCTTTCTACTATTATGTGTTCACTAAAAATTCATACAAAATGATTTTCCAGCTCAAATGTTACAGCTTTCTTACACCGTTGCATTTGTGCGTTTGAGGTTAACAAAATCTGCAGAATTGTAATTTGAACGATAAAATACTAAGACTATAAACAAACACTCTATTTTACAAGTATACTATTCATCACTCTACACAACTTCGATTTCACTGTGTCTGATATAACCTATCGACTAGCATTCTATTGACTTACATTCTTTCAGATTTTTTTACAAAAATATACAAATACAATACTCTATTGGTTATGATGCGTTTATATGGATTTAATCAATGATATTTAAATCAATAGACAAATTCAGTTGTACTTAGTTCAGTTTTAGAGCTTAAATGAGAATAGTGAGTAACTATTCAGCTGTATTCAGTTGGTGACTAATGTCATCTAATGCAATTTCTTATGTTATACATTTTGGCATGTCTATTATACGAAAATTTGTCTACTATTTGTTCAATCTTCCAATTTAATAAAAACATATAATAAAACTCATAATTATTTTACCTACCATTATCTTGATTATTATATGTTTATATGGACCCTTACACCTATTTTTACCCAAATCCTAAATTCTCTACGTTGCAAACCCATGTTTTATACCGATAAGCAAACTATCTACCATGTTTTTCCTTTCTGAGTTATACGGTATGTTAATGTTCTTTGAAAAATATTTCCTACTGTTTCAGGTTGGACTATGAATATAGTTTTTGACATTCAAAAAATATCTTCCAGACAATTGTATTTACAAACTACCATACAGACAAATAAAATATAAAGCTTACAAATTAGAAAACTGTCTATTTTTCTAGCTCTAAATGTATAAATGATGATGCTAGCTCATTCATACATAAAAAACATCTTATTCCATTATATTTTACAGTTTTTACGGTGAATCGACTTAGACTAAAATAAGGCATATACAATGCAAAGTAGTAGAGAAATTTCGGTTGTCTTTAAATTCCATAAGAAAACAAATGTATAACTTGAAATTATTCAATAAAAAAAAGACATATGTTTGTGTGACAACTCTTTCGAAAATTTTGAAACATGGTAATTTTTCGCAAGTCAAGGGTCACACAAAATAATATATTATAGCATTTGACTAATTGTCAAACTATTTGTAGCTTGCATTTTTTTTGGATTCTTTCGAATATGTGGCCATATGCATGCCATGTGCTTGCACATTGTCTCCCATAAGTAAACAGGTTGCAATGATGATAGTTTGTCTAATAATGATCAACTCACTAATCTTCTTAAAGTTGGTGGATTTTTCCCTTTCCTTAAAATTGATCTTCTATTTATTTCAAATGAATTTTACCATGCCTAAATTATTTGACGTACCAATTCCAATTGTTTTACCATGGTTATTACATATGTGCATCTATAATCCATTCATCAAGCTGTTAAACTAGATGTGGTTCTTTAATTTTTAAATGCATTTTTTTGAGTTTATCGTTGTATCATGCAGTTTAATTTTGTTCTTAATTACTCACAGTTTGCAAAAAATTGACAAAGAATATGAGACATTCTCATATGTGATCTTTACAAAAATGAATTAAATGTATGACATTTTAGCTAGATAAACTCTGTGTTGTCCCAGTGTTTTTTGAGGAGAACGGATGTGTAGCACGAAACTACACAGCCGATTAATTATATATATATATATATATATATATATATATAATTACTAAGATCGATCAACAGGCCTGATCGATAGCAAAAACACAAGCAGCATAATCAGTGTTAAAGGAACAAAGTAGCATGCCAGCATGAAATTGCAGGCCAGGAGTTTTCAAAAATATACAAAGTTAGACTTAATTTGACCAACAAAACCAAAAAGTACAACCATGGAGAGAAATCTTAGAGAGTCGGTAGCTAAAAAAACAAGCGAACCACTAGCTGTCGTCAGGACGATCAGTCGTTGCGACTGGCGTTGTACTGCCTACAGATTCAAGCGATGGAGACCGAGCTGGTGGAAGCCGAAGACTGAACGGTGTCGAGAAGGAAGAGCATGTCCAATACGCAAATGTATTAGAAATTTTATTGCATATGTTAAAACATGAGTTGGCGGGTTTGTTGAAGACGAGGGCATTCCTCTCTTTCCAAATGACCCAGCTAAAGATAGCTAGCAGAATATCTAGGTGGTGGTTCGGTACGCAGTATTGTAAAGTGGTAATGAAGAATCACTAGAAATTCAGACTTGACAAAATTATCTGAATTTTCCACAGGTAGTTTTCTACAGTTTTTTATTTCTTATTTGGTTACCATAATAAAAGTGTAGGATGAATGGATTGCAAACATAATATGAGCTATGGATGAATAAGTCTTTGAACAGTAAGAGGTTGAATCCTCAGATAGCTTATTCGTAAGAGATACTGATGTTTATAAATACTGGCATGCGCTGCAACACAATTCAACCTTTAAGTAACCCAAGTTGATTGAAACATAATCAGTCAGTGTTTCTTCTTTTCTCTTGAGTTGGGTGGTTTGAACTTGACATGGATATTTTAAGCTTAAATGCTTACATAAATCGATAAACCAATAATACACTATGTCATAATAAGTGATCTGAGGAATTTATATTACCAACTATTAACCTTTTTTTCATCCTTATTAAGATTAATATTGCTTAAAACTTTATGAAAATATAAAACCATAGGTAAAATACTCTTTATCTATTGTGACAGATGGCCAACAATAAACATCCTGGGTAATTATTTTTACTCTGGCCTGCTTCCGTTCAATATACATAACACTTATGTGGTGATAATGATCTTTACTTGTGTACTATCTCATAACACGAAAGACAATTTTGTCTTTAAATCTCAGTGAATTACAGCGTTAATTCTAACACTAATATTTTCTTCGTCTACTTCATTGTTGATGGATACCTATCATGACTTTGGGGTTCCTACTGATTTTTGTTTTGACTTAACTTTCATGATAAACTGATTAATTCTATTTAAAATGATTCTATCTGTAATAGGTTGGTCGTGTATGAACACCTTTTTAGTAACTTAGTCTTCCATGCATGGAAATAGTAATGATAAACATGGCTACTACTACTATCTTAGTCATTGGACATTGAGAACCGCACATGGTTATCACGGTGGCTATAAAGGGGCTTGCTGCAACAAATCTTTGAGCTACAGAAATGAAAGGACAATGGCTTGAAAATGCAAATGATGTACAATATTTCTTCTATATAATTAGATAGAAGAATTGCAATAGGTATGTGGATATAAAATTAAAATTTTAACATGTATCGTTTCAGTGAAGTCTCATAGCTTTATACTACAAGTTATTAATATATTTATAACTTTGTTGCTTCAAATAAACCATGAGCATCTTATTTTGTTGAATCAAAATTATATTAGAACATTGTATGCAAAAAAAATAAAAAAATTTCATTGTTACAACAAAAATGTTTTAATGGATGCTTTGTAGTTTGATGTTTAAAGAGGCAGATAAGTAAAGCTTATGTTAAACATTCATTTAAAAAATTTCTAGCTCAGTAACTAATTTGTTGTAAAAGGCTTTCAAATTCAATATAATATTTCCAAAATATTTATAAATATAAAAACAACAGTCAAATTTCACCTTTTTCATTTCTAAAAGTGATATTCATTATGTTTGAGAATTGTTATTATGTGTGTGTGTGTATATGCAAAAAAATTCTGGAAACTTGGAGGTTGCTTTGGTTAATTTTTAGTTAGTTGAGTTTTCAAAATTCATGTTTAAATAAAAAATCATTATAGAAATTTAGATATGTAATCAAATAAGTCTTTATACAAATTTTGTTATGAAGATTTACATTCACTTTATTTGAGCAAAGTCTTTCCAACTGTTAGGCTCTGTAGTTGAGTAAATTTTGTTAAATCAGTTTTTTCAATAATAAGATCAATATCTGACATTAAAGGTGTTCTTTCCAATTATAACTTCATACTGAAATTGATGAATAAGACATCACATACAGATTAAAACAAAAAAATCATTGCTCTACTATGAAACAAGTAGTTTGACGGCGAAACCTGACTACGGACAATTCGACGAGGAGTGAAATTGTGATGATAAAGATAGACTATGAAACATGGTATAACTGTTTAATTATTTAGTAGTTTATGGAATACTTTTTTTAATTCAACGAATAGTTTACCTATACAGATGATGCACTGGGTAGGGGAGATGAGAGTAAGATTGGCGTTTGAGCTGATTTCTTGACAGAGACATTTAAGGACATTATTGCCATAGAGGGAGAGGAATGGTCGTTTGGGATTGAATGGGAACAGGGGAAATAATGTCTGTGGAGATCAGTGTTTCGGGAGAGTTTTTGCAAGGTTTGATTGGGTTGAGGTAGAACTGAATGATTGTACCATTGAACTCTTATTGTAAAGTAGTTAGATAATGGAAGCTTAAATAACTTGAAAAGGGTGGAGAATCATTGTTGAATGGTAAAAAGGTACCCAACGCCATTTTTTGGCAAGTAAACTCATTTTAGTTTCAAAACTGACTATTTAATTTTGTGTATAAGATCAATTTTTGCTCTCCACAAAGAATTGGACAAGACTGAAGTGGTTGTACTTTTTAATCTTTCATTGAAACAAAATAACGTATGATTTCCACCGCTTTGGTTGTGAAGGCAAATTCTTGGTGACGTCCATTGCTTTTCATGCTTCACTTTACTGACTTCGCTTGGTACGCGGTTTATCTTAACTTTTTACCATCCATTTTTATTACGTTATTTTTTATCTTTGATTTTGTCATTAAAATTTAGGCACTCATTATATATGTAAATTATCATAGTTTCATTTTTTTCTAAAATGTTTAATGTCCTTTTAATGGATTCAATGTTGTTAGTACTAGAATTTTAATATACATAATGTTAAGTTACTCCAATATTATATGTGTTCAAGCAGTGGCGAACGACCTTTTATGGCTGCTCTATCCGATGATGCTGGAAAACCCGAAAATAAGGTGGGCCTTCATCAGAAAAATATATGGTATTCTTACCGTGCAAATGCTTATCGCGGTCATTGTTGCCTCCGTTGAAGCAATACGTGCAGCCGTTTACTGCTGACCCTTCCAAATTATTTATTCCTTTATCCATACAACAACGTACAAGCTGAGATTTTAATTGTGAAGCTTTTTGGTTCAAACGTATGCACTGCATTTTTACTCTAACTTACTGCTTGCACATGCTTACCAATTACCATTTTCCCTCTATTTTAACACATAATTGATATCTACAATTTTGTAACTGCGTAGGATTTGAATGACAGTGCTGTCGTACCAGCTTCACTAACTCGGGACAAAAGTCAAAACAAATAGCTGTTTTAGTATTGCAAAGTTAACGTACCGACATACTCTTTTTGAAATGTTGTTTTGTTGTCTTATCTCCGTGTTGTTTGCTTTTAAAACTAATGTATTGTACCTTTTACAATGCATGTTTTACGATTTCCACTGTCTGTCGTCCTGAATTATTTCACTAATTATGCGCATTTCAAGTCCAACTAAACTCTTATATATCTCTGACCAACGTTTCTGCTGATTTAATTCCAACAGCCAGTTCTAAAATTTATCTCTCTACCGCACATTGGTTTTCCTCAACTTTGTTTGCGATGATCAATAATGAGCTAATTGTTATATACATTTGTAAGCAAACAAATCGTATTTGTTCAGCTTTACTACGGTACCCACTATAACACTAACGATCTATATAGTGCCACTGGACAAAACTTCCAACATGTTGCATTCTTCATTGCAAACACACATGCTGGTAACACGTCAACAAGAATTTTCATCATATGTTTCCTACCATTTTTTCTCACCCTTACACCTCAGATTTGTTTACTGTTTTCTGCACAAATATTTACAACATGGACAATCAGAGTAGCATATCTACTCCAACCATCAAGTATATGACCTTACGCATATCATTTTCAACTTCCTATACTATTCATCACCACATGTGTTTGTTGTTTCTATTACACATACTTTCCAACTGCATTAACATTAACACATAAAATTTTTAATCACCATGTATGGTACTACTCATGTTACATCTGTTGCATCAACATTTTCTACATATTGCCCATGTGCGGAGCACGGGCTACTCACTAGTATATCTTATACAAGAAATAGCTCAAATTTGCTTATGTAGCGTTCCTATTTTCCTTCGTTTCAAAACTGTCGCTTCCTGTCCGTTCTTTCATTCCTTTGTTAAAACCAAACCACCCCACGTTTCTGTACCCACCACTCTCACCTTGTCTAACCATTTTACCAATTGAATTCATCCTAAACACCGAAATTAATTTTTCCCCCTTTCTGCTCTAATTGTAACTACTACAAAACGTTTTTCAATTGATTTTGCTATTCCTCTTACAGCCACAACCTGTGATTTTAGCAGGATGTAATATTGCTGCCATTCGACAAGAATAAAAATCGTCTAAAGAATGCTTACCCGAGATGGACAACAAATTAGTAGCTTGATTGGGATCAATTGTTCTGTTTTGATCTATCAAAACACTTTCTCTACGATTTCATTTGAGGTATTACCTTTTTGATTTATTCTTCTCTATATCCGTTTATTGCCCTCTAATCAATTACAGATCTAAAATTTGTAATATTAATTATAATTAATTATTGGATTCAATAGGTTAACTCACCTTTTATACTGATTGTATTATCGACAACAATGGTCATGTTCTGTTCGATAATTAATTATCCAAAATTTTATCATATCTGTTATTATGATGTTTGAAGACAGCGAAAATTTCTAAAGTGATCTATTATGCATTTTAACTGACAGTATTTTACTCATCGGATGTATTATTACCGTAAAATATACGAGTTGTTGTTTTGGCAATGTTTCCTTATTTAACATATTTTCTTTTTTGACCTTTTTTATTCTCAAAATTGTATGCCTGGCTTAGAAGTTACAACCAATTTACAGATGTGATACTGAAATTCTAAAATGTAAGATCAGAATTTTTTTTTTCTTGATTGCGTGACCTTTTTGGTATATAACATATTTTTATATATCTAATTTTTATTTCCTTGATTGCGAGACTAGA
The DNA here is from genome assembly GCA_030765085.1 of Allium cepa. NCBI lineage: Eukaryota > Viridiplantae > Streptophyta > Magnoliopsida > Asparagales > Amaryllidaceae > Allium > Allium cepa. The sequence continues at coordinate 1,054,267,504 of CM060935.1, read as the reverse complement.
ACTGAATCTTATACCAAATTAATGTCTCAACCCTATTAACAGCGACCCCTATAGAAGCTAATGTTAATTAGGAATATTTCATCAACTTTGTAGACTGATTATTGAATCAAAGCTTGATATGTGGGTATGCTGTCATTTACTATAAAAGGTATAAAATATTGCTAAAACTTCATTATTATGTTTTTTTGGTCAACTTACACTTCCATTGTTAATATATTGCTAATTTACACCTAGGTTTTCTATTTATTCAAAAACTTGGATTTTAACAAAAATTTGCATGTTGGATGCCGACGTGCAATATTGCTTTGCTAAACAGATTAGCCTTTAACAATTTTCTGCGACATCACACTACATTGTAAATATCAGTAAATATGCAAACACCCTCCATTCTTGCCTCACCACACACCGCAAACAATAAATTATTATTTTGAATGTATACTTTCCTTCTAGAAGTTGATATTAACTCCAAAACAGAATTTTAAAAAAAAAATATGCTTTACATGTGTATATGATCAATACGGACCTCCTCTTTAACTCACATGTACAACAAGAGCAGTATAAATGAGGCTAGAAGTGTTTTTTAATTAAAAATGGTAATAAACTGACTAATTTAATCGGGTAAATGCTATTAAAATTACCATGAAATCTTTAGCATAGGTTTTCTTATTTGGGTTAATTGTAGAAATAGAAGCATAGTATTCCTTTTGCACAGTCTTCATGGTACAAAAAAAGGAAAAAAAAAAAGAATCTTGTTCGATGATATTATATTAGGCAAATAAACAAAGAGATATGAGCATTAGTAACCTATGTGACTAAATATAGGATCTATTACAATTTACTCTCCAATTAGAAAGACAAGTACCACAATACTGTAATATGTATTTTATCTTACTATTAATTCAGAAAGGCAAGTATTTTCATTGTTAATGGAACTTAAGATACATGTTTAGCTGACCCTTCAATTTTTTTGATACATCTTTTGGAGTGATATGGGTAGGCACCATGTTTATATGTTTGTTTTCTACTGCCAAAATGGGTTTATGACTTTATGTAAGAAGCTGACATGAATTTGATGAATTTTTTAATGATTGATGCTGATAACCGATCAATTTAGTTAATGGGAGGGATCAAGATTAAAGTTTATTTCTGTGACTATTTTGCATGGTAATGGAGTTACAATTCTTTCTTCTTTGCATACATAAATACAGAGTACAAAGGTGTTTGTATATCATAAGTTATATCATGTTGTAAGGCAAAAATTAAAATGGTGCCTATTTCTGAAAAGTTACACATACAGTAAGTAAATCTCCATTTGAAGCTACTTTTTTTTAGTATGTAGTGAATAGAGATGAACATGTATTTTGATCTCCATAAAATATTTATGCACTTAATTTGAAGCGCAAAATGAGAAGTTATATACAAACCAAAATTCTGCCTATATAAAAGATTGAAACTACAAGCATAAAGCTTTAAGTACAAGTATATCTCGGAAAATATAATTTTTTAATCTAAAGTATGTTCAACTTGGGTTTTATGACATACATACATACATACACATACACTATTTAAACATTTAAAAATATTATACACAAACATGTGCATGTTATATGAACATCAATTTTCCATCAATCATTTCTTTGTTGTACATTGTTTCTTCTCTTATTTCACAGATTATAGTGGTGGGTGGTGAGGTTGTTGGGGATGATGAAATGGTTTGGAATTTTGAAGTGCTGGACAATGAGAAGAAGGTTTCTGTATGCACTCGTACAAATGCAGCATATGTATAATGAGCACAAGCTATTCCGAAATGGCATAGTTTAATACCAAAATTGGAGAAGGTACTGTTTTTTTCATCAATTTTTAGCTTTACCATGTGTAGAGCTTTAGTAGACTGTAGATATGATTGAATATGGTTAATGTTTCGCACATTTTCCGGGACATGTGTTATATATATATATATATATATATATATATATATAGTTCTTATCTAATGGTTATCAACCTGGAACGGGTTAACATCAGACCACCTCATCTCAAATGTCAGCAAAACTGAACATAAAATATTTTAGGACAAATTTTTAAATTAGGCCCTCCAAAAAACTTTATTTCAACATTAGGCCTCATTTCAAACTTATTGCAAAAATAGGCCTCGTTTTATTTTCTTCAGTATTTTATACTTGCACAATCCAAATATGCGCAAGTGTAAAAAAAAATTTCAAAAATTATACTTGCGCATTCCATAAATGCTCAAGCACAAATTTTTTATTTTTAAAAAAATAACACTTGCGCAATCCAAATTTGCGCATGTATAATTTTTTTGAGCAAAAATACACTTGCGCAATCCATGTTTGCGCAAAATGATGCTTATTTTTATAATTAGTTTCGATTCAGGTCTAAAATTTGAATATGTTTTTTGTTTAGGCTTGATTTGAAAAATTGTCCAATATTTTATATAACTAATTGTTCAGTACTTACATTGAATTGTATACCAAAATACTGTATCAACCTTATTAATTACAACGACACTTATAGAAGCTAATGTTAATTAGGAATTTGTCATCAGCTTTATAAACTTATTATTGAATTAAAGCTTGATATATGGGTATGCTGTCATCTACTATAAAAAGGTATAAAATATTGCTAAATCTCGATTTTTTTTTGGTTAACTTATAGTTTCATTGTTTCCATTTATTTACTGAAAAAGATACGTGTTCATTTATAGGTTAAACCTAATTTACACCTAGGCTTTTCATTTATTTAAAACTTTGGTTTTGACCAAAAATTGCATGTTGGATGTAGACGTGTGATATTGCTTTGCTAAACAGATTTAGCTTCTAACAATTTTTTGGGATAGCAAACTACATTGTATAACAGTAAATACGCAAACACCCCTCACTTCCCTCTTCCCACAAACAATAAAGTGTTATTTTAAATATACATTTTCCTTCTAAAAGTTGATACTAACTTCAAATCGGGATTTTTAACAAATTTGCTTTACACGTGTATATGATCAAATACGGATCTCCTCTTTAATTCACACGAAAAAAGCAGTATAAATGAGGGCGAAAGTATTTTTGACTGGAAACGGTAGTAAATCGACTAATTTAACCGCCTAAATGCTATTAAGTCAAATTAATTACCATGAAATCTTTAGCATAGGTTTTCTTGTTTGTGTTAATGGTAGAAATAAAAGCATAGTATTCCGTCTGCATAGTATTCATGGTACAGCAGAATAAAAAAGTAAAAAAAAAAAATCTTATTTGGCGACAATATATTAGGCAACTAAACAAAGTGATAAGCACTAGTAAACCATGTGACTAAATATAGTATCTATTTCAATTTACTCTTCAACTTACATGTCACAATGTTGTAGGATATATTTATCTTACTATAAATTTAGAAAGCCGAGTACTTTCATTGTTAATGGTTCTTAAGATACATTTTTATCTCAACCTTCCTTTTTTGCATATATGTTTTGGAGCAATCTAGGTAAGCACCATGTTTATATGCTTTGTTTTCTACTGACAAAATGGGTTTGCGTAGGAAGCTGACATAAATTCGATGATTTTTTTTAATGATCGACGCTGATAGTTGATTAATTTAATTCATGGGAGGGTTCAACATTAAAATTTATTTCTATGTCTATTTTGTGTGGTAATGGAGTTAGTAAAATTTTGTTTTTCATATACTAATACATAGTACAAAGGTGTTGTTTATCATAAGTTATTGTATAGGCAAAAATGAAAATGGTTCTTATTTCTGAAAAGTTATACATACAATAAGTAAATCTCCATTGAGGCTAATTATTTTTAGTATGTAGCGAATAAAGATGAACATGTAATTTTGATCTCCAAAAAATATTTATGCACTTAATATGAAGCGCAAAAAAAAGTTATATACAATCCAAAATTTTGTCTACATAAAAGATTGAAACTACAAGTATGAAGCTTCAAGTACAAGTATATTTCGAAAAACATACATACATACATACATACATACATACATATATATATATATATATATTTAATCAAAACTATGTTCAACTTGGGTTTTATGGCACACATACTTATTTAAAGCACTGTTTCAGATCTCGTTTATCTCACCCGAGTTCTCATTTTCAAACTTGAACAAGACGAGATTCAGCGAAACAAGACATTAAATATTGTTTATACCTTATTTGACATTCATCTTGTCCAAGATATTAAGATCTCAAGGGAAATCTGCACTAAGATCTCATACGAAGTTTTTATTTATTTACATATTTCATTTATTTATTTTGTGGGTTAAAATGAAATTCTATAATGATTCTTTATGGTTTTCTAATTATGTTGTTATTTTCTGTTGGTAGAACTCATTCAGTTGACACCAAATCTGCCAAGCTACCATTCTCCTTTAAAAATTTTATATTATCGATTTATATATAATACCATGTTAAAAAGTTATATTTAGATATTTACTGTAAAAAGCTTCCAAATATCAATCCTATATGATCAAGTTACTCCGAGATAGTCATAAGATGGACTTGAAAATCCAAGATGTCAATTGGAGTTGTACACCCTAGATACATTCATCTAGTCCGAGATCTCGCCTGGTACGAGATATTGTGTGTAAAATTCTCGAGACGAGACGCGACCAAATTCCAAGATTTAAAACCTTGATTTAAACATTTAAAGATATGATACACACATGTGCATGTTATAAATACACCAATTCCCGTCAATTGTTTCATTATTGTACATTGTTTCTTTTCTTACTTCACAGGTTATGGTGGCGGATGGTTAAATTATTGAGGATGATAAAATGGTTTGGGATTTTGATGCGCTGGATAGTGAGGAGGAGGTTTCCATGTGCACCGTGTAGAAAATTTACTAAGACAAGAAGTACCGACAAAAGCAAAAACAACTATGTTTATTAACTGATAAGTGGTACATTTTACTAAAACACAAAACACCTCTTAAATCAGTGATCCTAGGATATCTCCTAATCTACTGCCATGATAGAACTGGCTACAAGTTAGGAATGACTTACTCAACAGAAGACTTAATCAAACAAAATATAATAAAATGTACTAATAGAGTTTGAGTTTATGCAACTCCAACATCCCCCCTTAAACACAAACTCTCATGACTGTGAACTCCCATCATCTTCCTCAATTTTTTTAAAGGCTTCAACCTTCAATGCTTTGGTAAGAATATCAGCAACTTGGTCTTCTGATTTGCAGAACTCCATTCTGATCTCACCTTGCTTTACAACATCACGAATGTAATGACATTTGATGTCGATATGCTTGCTTCTTCCATGAAACACTGGATTTTTAGTGAGCGCAATGGCTGATTTGTTATCACAAAAAATCTTCGTAGGCAATGGCTGTTTTTCACCCATCTTTTCATAGATTCGTCGTAACCACACATCCTGACTTGCACTTGTAGCTGCAGCCATATATTCTGCCTCCGCAGTCAAAAGTGCCACAACTTGCTGTTTTTTTGAGGACCAAGACACAGCACCTGACCCCAAGTGAAACACATAACCGGAAATGCTTTTTCTATCTTTGACATCACCTGCCCAATCACTATCTGTATACCCAACCAGATCACAATTTTTTGAACGCGTGAAGAAAAGACCATGACTAAGTGTACCTTTGATGTAGCACAGAATCCGCTTAGCAGCCTAAAGATGGTTTTGCTTTGGGTTTTCCATGAACGTGCTAATAAAACCTACTCCGAAGGCGATATCATGTCTAGTTGAAGTCAAGTAACGTAGGCTACCACTAGACTCCGACAATTAGTTGCAGAAATGAACTCACCATTCTCATACTTCCCTGAGTTCAACCTTGCTTCAGTTGGAGTTCTGATTGGACTACAAGTTCCATCTTGAAACACTTTAAGGTATCTACTGCATATTTCCTTTGTGATACAAAGATTCCATCCTCTATCTGCAACACTTCCAGACCAAGAAAATATGTCATTAATCCCATACCGGTCCTCTCAAAATGACTCTTCATGGCCTCCTTGAATTGACCAAACATGATCGGATCATTACCAGTAAATATGAGATCATCTACGTATAGGCGTGCAAGAAGAACACCACCATCTAGATTAGTTTTGATATACAAAGTAGATTCATAAGGACACTTCACAAATCTATTTCCATTAAATAAGAGTCTATACGGGTGTACCAGGCTTGTGGTGCCTGTTTTAACCCATATAACGCTTTTTTTAACCTCAAAACCTTACCCTCATCACCCTTTTTTATGTAACCAGCTGGTTGATCGACATAGACTTCCTCTTCAAGTATACTATTCAGAAGTGCCGACTTCACATCCATTTGATGAATTTTCCATTTCTTTTGCTCCACTAGAGCAATCACTATCCGAATAGTATCAAGTTTGACTACTGGTGCAAATACTTCGTAATAATCAATACCAGGCTTTTGCTTGTATCCTTTTATGACTGGTCGAGCCTTCAACCGATCTACGTGACCATCGGGCTTGTACTTTGTCTTATACACCCATTTTACACCAATAGATTTTTTTCTACAAGAAGAGAAGTTAGTTCCCATGCGTCATTCTTCTCGATTGAATGTATTTCATCGTCCATTGCCCGAACCCATCCATCGTCCTTAACCGCTTCTTGGAATGTGAGAGGATCACAATCTGCAAACAACGCAAAATTAGCCAATTCTCCATCAGAGTTATCGTTATCATTGGTTACTACATAATCTTGTAAACGGGCTGACATACACGATTACGGGTCGAACGCCGGGTTGCTTCACTGAGATGTGGTACTGGACTGATAGATTGCTGCTGAGGTACTGCAACTTCCTTCTCCACTACATCAGAATCTTCGAGCAAGTGAATACCCATATCTTCAAACTTTTTATGTGTCCAGTTCCACTCTTCATGTTCAAGGAACTCTACATCCCTACTAATAATAACTGTACTTGTTTTTGGATTAAACAACTTATATCTCTTAGTTCGATCACTGTAACCAATAAAGATACACTTCTCACTTTTATCATCAAACTTTTTTCGCTTCTCAACCGGTACATGGGCATATGCAACACATCCAAAAACTCGAAGGGCTTCAACATTTGGTTTAAACGCGCTCCAAGCCTCCTCTGGTGTCATATTAAGTACACTTTTGGTAGGATACCTATTCAAAATTTACACAGCACAAGAAACATCCTCGGCCCAGAAAACCTTAGGCAAATGTTTACCTTTCAACATGCTCCGCGCCATTTCAACAATGGTCTTATTCTTCCTCTCAGAAACACCATTTTGTTGCGGCGAGTAAGCAGCTGTAAGTTGATGCTTTACACCATTGTTCCTACAGAACTCTCTGAATGCATTTGACGTATACTCACCTCCTCTATCAGTTCGTAAAGTCTTCAAGCTAGTCCCGCTTTGCTTTTCTACATAAGCTTTAAAGTCTTTGAACACATCAAACGTATCAGATTTACGTTTTAGAAAATAAACTCATATCTTCCTACTGTAATCATCAATAAAGCTAATAAAATACCGGTTACCTCCTTGGGATTCAACCTCCATTGGCCTGCATATGTCTGAATGCACAAGCTCAAGTTGTTGTGTTGCTCGACGTGCCTTACCCATTTGAAAGGAGTCCCGATGTTGCTTACCCAAAATGCATCCTTCACATACTTGATTTGACTTCTCAAGTAATGGCAGCCCAGTAACCACATCATTCTTAGCTAAGAACTGCAGCCCATTAAAATTTAAATGCCCAAAACGGAGATGCCACAACCAACTTGTATCATTCATTAAGGTACTAAAAAAACTAACTGTTTCGGTCCGCAAAGGCAAGGGAAACATGCGATTTCTTGACATTCTAATCACAACAACAAGTTCACTTTTCTTGTTCTTAAGTGTGCATACACCATTGTCAATGATGATTTTAATATACCTTTCTCTGATAGCTGATCCATACTCAATAAATTCCAGTGCAAGCTCGGAACATAATACACGTCGGAGATGTGTTTTAGAGAACCATTCATCAATCGAATGAGAACGTTACATTTTTCCATGATTGGAACCTTTGTCTTGTTTCCAAAATTCACATCTCCACGAACAGTTTCATCCAAGTGAGAAAACAATTCACTCTTCCCACACATGTGATTGCTGCATCCGGTGTCCAAATACCACTTATTGAGCTGATCATCTTTTGAAATACTACAAGCTAATAGCAAAGTTTCTTAAGCCTGGACCTCATTATTAGTATAGTTAGCATGTTCAGAATTTTTCGAAGGCATTTTAGCTCTACACTTTGATTTAAAATGTCCATGCTTATGACAACGGCAACATTTAATCTTAGACTTATCACACCTTCGGTTTGATGTCCGCTCATCAGAATGTGTTTCTTTATCTGAAGTTTGCTGTTTCGAGCCACAACGCTTAGCATTCTTCTTAAACCTGATGCTTTTGCACTGCTCGAACCACCTTTTTCGGTAATATTAGCTTTGCTTTGAAAAACATGCTCAACAGTCCCTGCATTTTTTTGATCCATTCTATGTTCATGAAAACACAATGAACCCATCAACCCTTTAATTGTCGTGGTTGAAATGTCCCTTCCCTCTTCAATTGCAGCAACAACATAGTCAAACCGACCTGTTAAGGATCTCAAAATCTTCTCAATAACACGAATATCCTCCATTGTTTCTCCATTCACCCTTAATTGATTCACAACAGATTGAACTCGAGAAAAATAATTAGAAATTATTACAGAAGCATTCGTTGAAAGAGATTCGAATTCACCTCGTAGAGTTTGCAACCTTACGCTCTTCACTTTGGCATCACCTTTGTAAGATTTCTGCAACAGACCACACGCCTCCTTAGCTGTTGTCGCACTCAAGACCCGTCCGAAAACAACCTCGTCTACTGCCTAGTAGAGGAACAACGCCTTTTTGTCTTTTTTTTCAATCCTCCCTCAATCTGTCTTTCTGGACTTGAGTTAGAGCTGCAATTGCAGCTTCAGCCACAGGTTCAACATAACCATGCTCGATGATCTCCATCAGCTCTAGAAAACCAAACAAAGCTTCCATCTGAATACACCATTGATCAAAGTTCTTTCCACCGAACTTTGGAAGTTGAGGCTGCATCGATCCGTTCATTGTTGTTAATCTGCTTACAAGTACTTTGAGAACAACAATAAGAAAAAATTCGGCTCCGATACCAGATGTAGAAAATTTACTAAGATAAGAAGTACTGACAAAAGCAAAAACAGCTATGTTTATAACTGATAAGTGGTACATTTTACTAAAACACAAAACACCTCTTAAATCGGCGATCCTAGGATATCTCCTAATCTACTGCCATGATAGAACTGGCTACAAGTTAGGAATAACTTAATTCAACAGAAGACTTAATCAAACAAAATATAATAAAACGTACTAATAGAGTTTGAGTTTATGCAACTCCAACACACTGGTACAAATGTTTCATATGATAATGAGCGCAAGCAATTCCGAAATGGCATGGTTCAATGCCAAAATCAGGAGAAATGGTACTGTGTTTTTCATCAATATTTTGCTTCACCATGTGTAGAGCTATAGTGGATACAATTGAAAATGGTTAATGTTATGTATATTTTTGGGGACACCTATTTTATATAAATAATTCATAACTAACGCTTATCAACAAGATATCGGGTAACTTCAGATCACCTCATCTGCAAATAACAAAATATGATCAATCATTGAATATTGAAATTTTGAATCATGGGGGACTCATTCCTTTTGTCATTAGTTTCTCTCAGATTTGCTCAAATGTTGCATGCTCAAGTTTGCTAATGATGTATTAATATATAATTGAGAAGTTAGTTGGTGGCGCATGAATTTTGGAGATATTATGAGTAGGGATTTATGGAAGTTGGCCGAAGAAGCTGCCTTTTTTTCGATGTATGCTTAAAATTGTTTATAGTAGATTGGAATAAATGAAATGTTTTTTTGCAGTTATTAAACCATAAAAAAGCATCGATGCAGTCAACTCCTTACACGTCTATTTTCTTACTATAGTTATATTTGATTACATTTAGTGCGACCCCTAATGCCACGTTGTTAAATGCAGAACTCCTTACACGTCTACAATGCATTATGACACGTCACTCACCTGAAGGTCATAAGCAACAAAATGGAAGATGTATGCAGGGTATGTTGCCTACACATAAACTGTAAACCCATTTCTTGTAATTTGTTTACCTTCACTCTTGTATACGAAAAATGAAAATCACCTATACCTATTTAAAAACAAGAATATATATGTGTGTGTATTGGCAAATCGCGGAGCTCGATTGGCTGTAGCAGGAACAGTAGGTATTCTCAAAAAACAAGTTAGACACACTGCAATCAGTGATCGAAGGGCAGTAATGGCCATGGATGGTGGGTTGTACGAGCATTATGCAATTTTTTGTAATTGCATACAGACAAGAACTAAAGAGATGACAATAAAAGATGTCACTAAATAGTGGATATTGTGCATGCAAATGATGGTTATTAAATTGATGTAGCCCTGCTCATGTAATGTGGTACGTTACTGTCAGTATTGCAAAATTGTATAAGTCGCAGAAGTGGGAATGAGCTCCCGATTTTGCTTGATGTTGCATTGAAGGTTGTGCGTTGAGATTATTCATTGGTTATATTCTGTATCATTTTGTACAAGTCCAATGCAATAATCAAACACACATGTGTGTGTGTATATATATTTACGGTTATTACTGTTTCGCTTTTGTAGTCCAGCAAGCTATTGCTTATTTTGTTTCTTCTGAGATCAAGGTAAACTATTTTCTATATCATCGACAACTTAGTACATATTACCCTTCTTTAACAATGATACACTTATGTACTACACATGATAAACTAATGCATCATTGTTATTTGTTCTGTTTATTTAAAAACCATTAATTTCAGACATATGCAGATCTAAATACTTGCAAAAACATAGGTATTCAGCCACTAATTTCATTTACTAACTACCACCATCTCCCCGTATGCGAAGCACGGAGCTCCTTCTAGTTTCCAAATCAAGAGTTGTATACTATAATGCAATTTTATTGTTAATGTTTGGATGAATCTATAAAATTTGGTGTATACATTACCTACACTTTACCCCACCGTGGATAATGAGCTTTGCTGCTGGGGAGTATCATTAGCAGAAAGAAAGTTAACTAAATTACAAGGAAATTCAGGGAGATGCTATAAGCATTTTAGATTAAATAAAATACAAGCATCCTAGTTGTTCTTATCTTTCAAGTTCTCATACAGCATCATAGTTATTCTGGCATCATTCTGTTAATAGCTTTGTATCAACTCATTCATTGGTCACGATTCTTCTCTTTTCCAGAGCGTTCATGGATCAAAGTCTTTTCAAACTTACACAACAGTCAATACAACGCAATTCCTCATCAACAAACAGCAGCCTCATTTTCCATCTCAAATCATAATGTATCAGCAACAATAGATGTTAGTTTCGGGTTCAGCACACCAGTCCATAGCCAAAGCAACCAACTCTTTCACCTGCCAATCTTTCTGCTCAAACTCCAGCATCGGATTCTCCTTCAGAAACGAGTCAACTGAAGAAGCACATGAATTGCCACTGGTTCTGAATTTCTCATTCTTCAGTCCTCTTCCTCAGAACGAACCAGAAGTTGTTCCACTGAATATGAAAACAAAGGTGGAGATATATAAATATAGGCAAAGGTATAAGGTGGAGATGGATATAGAAAAAGAAAAAAAAAAGTCTCGTAAATAAACTTCTCTTTGCGTTTCTGATTTCTCATTTAGCATAGAACAACATGTTTTGCTATGAGAACACGTACGTGTTAAATAACTACAAATTAATTCAATGTAAGGGTAATACTTGGTTGGATTTTGTTAATCAGTCTGCAAGATTCATTGACTTTGATTCCACTTGATTGAATCATATTAGAAGTTTAGATTGAATAAAATTTGAGGCATATAGAGTATGCACAAGTTTTGGTACTACGACAGTACAACAGTTAAGAGTAAGAGTATGCATTGCAGAAATGAAAATGAACATGCACAAGTTGTACGTGTTTGGCATGTAATGTGTAGAGAAACATAAGATAATAATACATAATTTGCACCGTTCTTCGGTCTCATTTCAATTACTTTGTTAGCTGCACAAACTGCTAAGTCCATTCTATTATGTATTATGCAGTTGGATAGGATCGATAACCATATGGATAGCCCGGTTTCAAAAGGCATTGACCACATTACATTCATTGTCTTATTGATCCTTTCTGCTCGGCCCATCATATATATGATTGTCACATAATGCTTTTCTTCAGGCGCTAGGCCATAAACATTCTTCATCACATCGAAAAACCTCAAGCTTCATCGATCATTCTGCTATGGCTGCAAGTTGATAATAAAGTAAGAAAACACACCCGATCGGGTTGTATGCCTTCCACTATCATTTTGTGGAAGAGGCGAATGACATCATTGTCACGTCCGTACCAGCCAAGCCCACCAATCATAGAGGTATATGCCACAATATCTGCGTTGGACACTGATCGAAATATTGATTGTGTATCAACTGTTGACCCGCATTTTGAATACATATTCAATAAAGCGTTCGATGTCGAATTGCTCGATCCATGTCCAAATTGAATGAGCTGGGCGTGGAGCTGACATCCGTAATATAATGAACCAAGCATGGAAGCCGCAAATAGCACTTCTTTATATGTATTATCGTTGGGATCAAGCCATCTAATCGAATTTGATCATATACCTTTATCCCTTCTTCGTAGAGGCTATTCTTGTTGAACCATGCTATCATAATCTTGTATGTTGCAGCATTCTTCTCCGGCATTTGTTGGAGATGTTCAAATGCAGTGTTTATTTCGTCGAAGCGTAAATAACCACTGGGCATTATTTTCCAAGATAAATTGGTTTTATGGCTAATAGAAGTGAATATTGCTTGGGCATTGTCAAGCCTACCGCAAAGCGAGCAGATAGCGACTAGAGTATTCTGAACCGGCAACAAAGATTTAGATTTCAAATCAAATCCGAAACAAAGAATATACCCATGGACAGCTTTGCCTAGAATAAGGCTGTTGGTTTTAAGGCATGCGACCAGTGAATGGGTATAAATAAGCGAAAATGAGAAAATGAAGTATTCAGCAGTCATCTGGCAATCCGCGTACATATATGAAGAGCTTTATATCTCGGCCACTCATCAATTCAAGGATCGTCACAACCGTTGGTTTCATTGCTTTTACATTATTATGTACATGGGCTGGATTGTATAAAGCCCACTACTATGTATTTAAATAACAATCTGCACAAGATGATTTGTATCATTCTTTTCATTTTAGCAATAAAGCATTTTACATTCAGATTCAAATCTCTCTGCAATACAGAAAATAATCTCACGGAAACTTTCCTCAACACAACTTATCTTAACTTGGTATCAGAGCCAATAAAGGCTTAACAGCCATCTATTCAGTTGATCAAATTCCATCAGAAACTGTGTCATCATTTGGGTGATCAATCTTCATCATAAATTAAGTTCATCATCTGAAGAGATTATTGAGTCAGTGATACAATCCAGTGCCGTGCCAAACAATAGTGGCTGCATCAGGATTCATTCACATATTCTAACAGAAAATCAATCAAGAAAACCAGAAAACAAAGAAATCAAGAAATCAAGAATCATCCCAAAACTAAAGAAGGTGCCCTCCTGCACAACATATCAGATCAAAGAATAGATCATCATTTATGTCATACAGTTGCATCAAATTCACTGTGAGAAGTTCTTGACTCAGTACCTTTATTTTCTGTATTCAATTGAATATTTTCTGTTGCTCTGCATTTCCATTGCTTTTCTGTATTGAATCTTGTTTTTGAGATCATCATGGGGGATGAATCGAATAATCAACCCAGCATGGCAAGCTCAGCTAATGAAAGTAACAGTAGTCAGCCAAGTATTGCCGCAGAGAAACTTATCAAAATAGTTATTAGCCCACAAAGCAATCTTGTCACAGTTCAATTAAATGAAGATAACTTTCTTCTCTGGAGATTACAAATTGAGACTGCAGCTCAAGGATATGGGCTTGAAGGCCACATTCTTGGTACTATCCCAATTCCTCCCAAATGTATAACTGATCAAGAAAACAAAATTGTCAGTAATAAGGATTATGTCAAATATCATAGGCAGGATAGATTAATTTGTTCCTGGCTTTTATCATCAATAAGCACAAATTTGCTATCATATGTTATTGGATGCAAAACTGCAAATGATATATGGACAACTATTGAAAAAGTGTTCAATACACAATCAGCTGCCAAGGTGATGCATTATAAAAGACAACTGCACAGCATAAAGAAAGACAACAGGACTATGAGAGAATATATTTTCAAAAATCAAAGGAATATGTGATTCACTGGAGGCAGCAAATCACAAAGTCTCAGATTCAGAACACATTCTGACCATCCTCAATGGATTGAGTGAGGATTATAAATCAGTTATTGCTGTTATAACATCACAGAAGGAATTACCATCACTTGATGATGTTTACTCCATACTACTTTCTCATGAAGCCAGAATTGATAATAAACGACCACAAGAATCAGAGTTCACAATCAACTACACAACCACTTCAAGAAACAAAGTTTAAAATAACAATAAATCAGACAAGCCTACACAAAAAGGAAGTACACAGAGAGGAGGTTATCCAAACAGATCAAGAGGAAGGGGCAGATACATCAGTAACAGACCAAAGTATCAAATCTGTGAAAAGATTGGACACACTGCTGTAAAGTGCTACTTTAGATACTCTAATCACAACAACAATCAAAAAGGTGGAAATTACAGTGTCAATATGTCTCAGACTAGTTCTAGCAGTCAATCAGATAACAAAGATCATAATGAAAGTGAAAATAATCAATCCATGAATGATGACTGCTGGTACCCAAACTCAGGAGCAACCGACCATATAACCAATAATCTTGACAATTTAAATCTTGGCAATAGAGAATACAAAGGTAAAAAATCCATTTGCATGGGGAATGGTAAGTGTATCAATATCTCACATATAGGAAATGCTACTATTAAAGGAAAGAAACAATTATTTTTATACAACTTGCTGAGAGTGCCCAAAATCAAAAAGAATCTCATAAGTGTATCTCATTTTGCTAACGATAATAATGTTTATTTTGAGTTTTATCCTAAGTACTGTCTTGTTAGAGATATACTAACTAAAGATGTTTTATTGCAGGGTAATGTTGAAGGAGGATTTTACAGATTTAAATCTGTCAACAACAGCCAACACACAAATGAGAAAAACTATTGTAATTACTGTGAAATAGAAAACAGTAATAGTATCTTTGATGTATGGCATTTCAGACTTGGTCATCTAAGTACTAGAGTTGTTAAGTAAGTTCTCTCTGAAAATAATATAGTATATGATAATATACCTCTTCACTATGTATGCACTTATTGTCAAATGGGGAAAAGTCATAAACTACCATTTGGTGACTCTATAGCAAAGTATTCTAAGCCACTTGAACTCATTTCCACTGATCTCTGGGGGCCTGCCCCAATACACTCAGATTATGGATTTAAATATTATATATCTTTTGTTGATGCACACACGAGACACACTTGGAAATACTTTCTGAAAAATAAATCAGACACATGTAATGCTGTGATAAATTTCATTACAATGATTGAAAAACAGCTTGGCATGTATGTCAAAGTCATACAATCAGATGGAGGGACTGAATATAAGCTACTTAAAGATTATTTTAAGGTAAAGGGGATAATTCATCGCTTTACCTGTCCCTATACTTCAGAACAAAATAGTTTAGTAGAGAGAAAACATAGGCATATAGTGGAATCGGGGCTTAGTTTACTAGCTCATGCAAATCTACCACTAAAGTTTTGGCCAAAAGCATTCAGTACAGCTGTCTATCTCATTAATAGACTGCCAACCAAAACTTTAAATGGTACATCACCTGTTGAAAAGTTGCAAGGAATAAAACCAGATTATCATAGTTTAAAAATCTTTGGATGCTTATGTTTTCCACGTTTAAGACCCTATAATAATAACAAGTTAGACTTTAGATCAAAACAATGTACCTTTCTGGGATATGCTTCTAATCAGAAAGGGTACAAATGTATTGATGATAATGGAAAGATCTTTATAAGCAGGCATGTTATGTTTAATGAAAAAATATTTCCTTTTAAAAGTTCTAAAGTAAGAACTATAGAAAAAGTGCATAATCCATGTATGTCTATACCTGAGTTACCACTGGTATCTGAAAACAAGAGTTCAGTAGAGACGAGGAGGACTACTGCTAATCATCAATCACACTCTCCAATATCTGCTCAACAAAACTCAGAGTGGGAAGATGATCACAGTCATGCCATCCACTCACCTACACATCCAATGAATGAGAAAATCAAAACTATGATTCAGAAAGCAGTATCAATCACAATGCAAATACTGAGTTACCTCAAACTGAAGATCCAGTCCGGCCCAGTCACCCCATGATCACCAGAGCCAAAAGTGGGATATTCAAACCCAAGATATATATTGCCAAACATAAATGCCGATGAGCCATGTACATTTGATCAAGCTGCAAAAAATAAAAACTGGAAGGCAGCGATGGATGAAGAGTATAATACTCTTATGAAAAAAAAACTTGGGATCTAGTATGTCAACCTGCACATAAAAATATTATAGGTTGCAGATGGACATACAAGATAAAAAGGAATCCTGATGGATCCATCAATAAATATAAGGCAAGATTAGTTGCCAAAGGGTATACCCAACAGTATGGGTTTGACTTCACTGAGACATTTTCCCCAGTAGTCAAGCCCAATACCATCAGGCTTATTATCACAATTGCCCTATATAAAGGATGGAATATAAGGCAATTGGATGTCAACAATGTCTTCTTAAATGGCATACTAGAAGAAGAAATTTATATGATGCAACCACCTGGTTATGAACAAGACTCAAGTCTTGTGTGTAAACTGAACAAGGCAATATATGGGCTAAAACAAGCCCCGAGGGTATGGTTTGATAGATTAAAATCAACCTTAATGTCAATAGTATATCAATCTATCAAATCAGACACCTCATTATTTATTAAAAATGATACATCCTCAATCATTTACATATTAATCTATGTTGATGATTTAATTGTTACAGGAAACAACCAGGATGAAATCAATCAAGTTATATGCTATCTGAACAAGCAGTTTTCAATCAAGGATCTGGGACACATCAATTATTTTATGGGAATAGAAGTACACAAGATTTCCAATTCAGAAATCATGTTATGCCAGAAAAAATATATAATAGAACTGCTTGTGAAAACAAAAATGGAAGATGCTAAACCTATGGCTACTCCCATGATCAGCAATCAAAACTTATCAAAAAATAGGGGAGAAGCCATAAGTAATATTAAACAATATAGAAGTGTTATAGGGGAATTACAATATGTCACTATAACATGACCAGATTTTGCTTTCAGTGTTAACAAACTCTCTCAATTTATGCAGAATCCACTAGATGAGCATTGGAAGGCTGTGAAAAGGGTTCTGAGGTATCTAAAGGGAACAATCAATCATGGACTGACATTCAGAGCAAGCAAAAATCTTAATATAACAGGTTACGCTGAATCAGATTGGGGTACTGATCCTGACGACAGAAAATCAGTTACAGGAAACTGTATATTTGTTGGAGGTAACTTAATATCATGGAGCTCAAAAAACAATCAACCATTTCTGGATCGAGCACTGAAGCCGAATATAGAAGCATAACATGCAACAGCAGAAGTAATGTGGCTACAGTCAATCATAAAGGAACTAAGACTGAATGCAAGCATCAAAGCAACACTATGGTGCGACAATCAAAGTGCCGTTTACATGACTGCAAATCCTATAATGCACTCAAGGACTAAACATATTGAAATAGACTTACACTTTGTTAGAGACCAAGTACTGAAAGGGAATTTGCAACTAAACCACTTACCAAATGGCAGATACACTGACCAAGTCACTATCGAAAAGAAATTTTCTGCAATTTAAAAGCGATCTCAGAGTTACATAAAATCGACCTTCAGTCAAGCAAAGCCAGCTACAGTCAGAGAAAGCTCAATCTCCTCTCAATCGGAGCAAGACGGATCAAAGTTTCAGGAAACAACTCAGATCTAATCAAGTCAGAACTCAAGATTGATATGTTCCTCTTAAGCGAAGGTTGAGAGAAGAAAGCATCACAAAGTCATCGACTTTCTCATAGCTCATCTCAGAAACCTTCTGTCGCAACTCAAATCAATAAGAATCATCACTAATTTCTATTGAAAATCAGTGATTTTACTTAAATCCTAACCCTAAGAGAGCTAGGGTTCGAAGGGGGGAATAAGCGAAAATGAGATAATGATGTATTCAGCAGTCATCTGGCAATCCACGTACATATATGAAGAGCTTTATATCTCAGCCACTCATCAATTCAAGGATCATCACAACCGTTGGTTTCATTGCTTTTACATTATTATGTACATGAGTTGGATTGTATAAAGCCCACTACTATGTATTTAAATAACAATCTGTACAAGATGATTTGTATCATTCTTTTCATTTTAGCAATAAAGCATTTTACATTCAGATTCAAATCACTCTGCAATACAGAAATTAATCTCACGAAAACTTTCCTCAACACAAATTATCTTAACTGTATATGTGAAATGATCGTGAGGAATTCCCAGCAAGTGTAGCTCTCTAAATAGTGCACACGTTTCGCTGAAAAGGCGAAAACAACATATAGCAAGACATCGTCCAGTTACAAATCTTTTGATTTTTGATTGTCAACCTATCAAACAAAGCACGGGCTCCATATAGATCTCCTTTTCGGATAAATCCTCCTAAAATTGTCATGCAAGTCTGTTCGCACTGTGTTCCTGTTGTTAAATGCAATTTGCAATTAATTAATAACTCTAAAATTTATGAATAGAAGAATGATGAATCTGAAAGTGCATGAATGTAATAATGCAAAGTCATTTATGAAAAAAAATGTGCCTCTTCATATGAAGAGCCAGGTTCATGCTGAGTTTTACATATATTTATATCCATGTAATTTTCGAAGACTGATATGTGAGGAAAGTTATATCTGCAACTCATATTCTTACAAGTTACAATACCTGTTTCATGGAAGAACTTAAGAGCATGATCCAACCCATTGCTTTCATCCTTCTCAAGGTAAAGGGTGATGACTCCATTTGCAACAGCACCAGAATGCCCCATTCCAAATTTTATCGTAACACAGTGCAAGCAAGCGCAGTCTAAAAGTTTAATTCTAGGAAGCTTGGCGGTTGCATGAAGGATAGTTGTGAAACTGAATTCGTCGGGCCTTGTGTGGCGGGGCCCGGAAAGCATATTGCGAAATATTTCCATGCAAAGTGAAAGTTTTGAAGAACTTGAGTATGCCGACATTTGTGCATTATACAAAACAACATCCCGTGCGCAAATGGGTGTTTCGTCAAATATTTTTATCGCAGCACCCATGTCGCCGGAATCTGCAAAGGAGTTTAGAAGACTGGTTCTAATGGAAACATCCTGATTATCTGTATAAGATTTGGCTAGCTCCACAGCTGAAGGTATGTCATGGAAATAACCATACAGGTGAATGAGATGCGTCAAAATGTTACCGCCGGGGGTGAAAGCAGCTCCGACCATATGACCATGTAGGGAGCGGAGAAGCAGGAGCATGTTGCTGCATGATGCTGGCATTTCGGCCAGGCTGCGTGGCATCTAGGTATACAGTTTGATGATCTGCATTTTGATTTTGATTTTTTTTTAACTTTGAAGGAGTATATATAGATTATCCCTAATTATATGGTATTTGATTGCGCGGAAATTATAGTCTAATTTAAGTAATACATAATCCTTCTGTATATTATAGTACTAAATCTTTTTTGTTTATTTTTGCACAATCCAAAATGATGTTTGATTTAATTTCGATCAAATAACAATGAATGAAAACTAAAGTTATGTCTTAAATTTTGCTTTCTTTATTATTCGTCAATTAATATACATAACTTTCCAAATTGGATCAAATTTATATGTTTAAATTCGATGATACATTACAAAATTGTTTAAAGTTAACTTTATTTGTGATGTAATATTTGGTGGTGCATTAAAAAATTGAATGTTTGGTGATATATTAAAAATTGTGCGTATGAGGAATGATTTTTAATGTGCATTTATTAGGCAATGAAATTTGCTGAAAATTAGTGATACACCATATTAATTATGATATACAAAAAAGTATGATTATATTGATATATTTTCCTATATATAAATTTAGCATACATATACTATATTTGACTCTGACATGTATATACTACATTTTACATTCCCTTGCGTTAATAATGATATAAAAAGTATGATATTATTATTAATAATAATTTACTATATTTGGGTCAGTATTGGTATCCAGATCTTTACAACAATTGATTCATTGTTTTATTTATATATAGTTTAGTTTTACTTTGTAAGTAAAAGTTTGATTAGACTCTTCATCATCCATTGGTAAAACTAAATTACCTCTTATGTTTCGGTTCAATTCATATGTCCTCTTAATATTTGTCCTTATATGCCATGAAAATTAAATCTTACTCATCCATCATATTATTTGAATGGATCATGATGAAAACTAAATGGTTAAGATGTATGGATGAATTTACACAAATGATTGCAAATCAACCTTAATACATGCGAAAGCAATAAGAACGTGTTCTAATACGACAAAACAAACAGAACCTGAAAATAAAACGACAAATCAGCAAATGACACAAAAAATTGATTCTTATTTTATACCTTTTTATTCAATAGTTACATTATATTTAATAATTTAAAATAGCTAAAAACACGCCTCGTTACGTTCTCCCCCATCAAAACTTTTCGTTCTCGAAAATGACTAAGTACAGAATTTAACATTAGATATATTTTATTCAAATTATCAACTTATAAAACATTAAATATCATCTATAAAACCATTGCTGTGTTTCTACTACGCTACTCCGATCAGCTTACGGAGTTTCAAGTTAACTGTCAAGACAAGTCATAATTTTTTTTTAAACTTCAGAAATTTTCTAACTTCCGGATTTATGGAAAATTTCGGCAGAGTCTCCTTTGTACGGTTCGATCGAATTTTTTTTACAATACACAAATATGCCATATAGATATCAAATATACATTTCACCTCAATGACGAGGCATCCCGTAGGGAAAAATATAAAAGCAAGATGTGTACCTATCTCATAGAATATTAGTTGCGTATAGAAGATATAGAAAGCATATATGGGTTTAATAAACTATAAAATATGCATTCTGAATCCAAATCATAACACAGGCACAAATATCCAACATACTACAATCATATGCGATCAAAATAGTTATAATGATGGTTTATAACAAAAGAAACCGTTCAACACTTAATAGTTATCCAATTAATTCATAAACCACCACCATTTTCATTTCCAATGTCAATATTTAATTTATACACTTCATTTTTCATTTACAAACATTTAATCGGTTTGCTTCATATTTATTCACATCTATTTCATTTACCTTCAATTTATTCAAATTTCCATTATTTCACCTTTTGTTTAACACATTTCATATAAATTTATTTATAGACCATTCATAACCATTTAAGTCTATTACAATCATTTTATGAAACACAACTCATGTTCATTTTCATAACTTAAGTTCATATTAATTCTTCAATTCACTTCATTAGCTCATTTCATTAATTTAAATTCATATTAATTCAATTCACTAACTTCGTCCATTTATTCATTTCGTTTAGCTTTTCATAAGTTTAAGTTCATTTCATAATTCAATATTAGCTTCCTTCCTTTAACATCCATATTCAATTAATTTAACATCTAGTTTAACTAACATTTATCAAAGTTAAAAACTATAAACTTTACTTTACATTTTCAAAAAACATTTGAATTATAATGTTCATATCTCCATTTTTAGCAACAACATCATTAATGAACTATTTTTTATATCCTTACTTGAGTTTTTTTACAACTTAATTCACATTTATTTTCACAATTTCATTTAATACAAATTTATTTGTGACATATTTTATTAATCATCACTTTAGTTTATAATCATTCTATAAAAGTCCAACTTCTTATATATGAATTTATCTAAATCTATAATTATCTCAAAAGTTACAAATTCAATTTCAAAATTTCTTTGCAGATTTATATTTAATTTTATAACCAATTTACAAAGATATTATTTAATTCATTTATCTACTTTCTTATGTTCCACTTACTTATTCCATTTAGTCATCAATCATTTTATAATATACTAATTTCCATTTATATAAATGTTAATTACTTTTAAGTTTTGTTTACTTGCATAATATCCCATTATATATCCAAATCATCATTTTAACTTTTAACATTTGGTAAGTCTTATTAAATGTTATTAGAATGCAAGTTCGTATTATACAAATTAATCTGATTCATTTTACTTTTTTTTGAAAAATGCAATGTCAGACACTCGTCCATACTAGTTGTCCAGGAACAGGACAAACCGAAGGTACTTTCCTGCCACATCCTATCGGGAAATCCCTAGGATTAGTAGCGAATAGTCCTTGCATTGGATATTTCATAACGAAGAGACTACTGTTACAATATGTATATTGGGATTTTAACCCCAAACGATTAACAAGCAGTCCTTCACTATGAAAATCCTAAATATCAATATCATCGACCAACCTGCACAACCGTGCCATATATGTTGGTCCAAAGTGTTTTTCAGATAAATCTGAGTCCGATTTCTTCGCACCAACAATGCAAAAGCGTTTCTCAACCTTACCCAGAAAATAAGTCTCATAGACTTATCATGTCTCCAACTTTCAACTTGCTATTCTTTGGCCAAGAAGGAAGCTCGATAGATTGGAGTAATCACTTAACACTACACGAATCAACATTGTCAACACAAACGATAATCAACCCTACATAGTCACTTACGTACTAAGTGTATGACTAATTAGTTTCCCCACTAAGTTGAGGAACTAAAATGGCCAATTTTGATAGTCGGTGATTTAACTATCAAGAAACAAACAAAATCTAGCACATAAGTAGTCACTGGGCCAGATTTCATTAATCGTTAATAATTCAAACACTTCTCAATTATTCACTTCAAAATATCTTTAAAAAGATAATACTTAAAACTATTCCACTTATTGGATATTTGGAAAACATTTTCATATACTTATTTTAATAATAAGTAAATTCACAACTTATTTTATTTTCAAACCATTTAAATTCCCTTTTTATAACATCTCTTTCCAAAATGTCCAATTTATTTAAAAGATTATTCCCTGTCCAAGATCATGAATATAATTCTTTTGCCAAATTCATTACTTCTAAATATTTAATTCAAAGGATTATTCACTGTCCAAAATCATGAATGTAATTCTTTTAATAAATTCATTAGGTTTAAATATTTAATTTAAAGGATTATTCACTGTCCAAAATCGTGAATGTAATTCCTTTAATAAACTTACGTATTTAACTTATCAAATTAAATTGATTTCATATTTATCAAACAGTGTTTACGAATTCTATTTATAATTCATTAACACTTCCATATATAAAATTCCTTTTTAATAAATTTCCATTTCTATCTCATTTATAAGTCCAAATCCAATTATAAATTAATTTACTTATAAATCTCTTTTATTTGCAAATTCATTCTTTTTATAAACTTATAAATCTTATTTGCTTATAAGATTCAACTATACCTCCATTTTAACACTTACAAAATTCGTTTATTATGCCATTTCTTTTTCTTTATAAAATATCAATTTTATAAATCTCATATATATAAGCCATTTATAATAAGTTCAAGATCCCAATTTAACTTATTTTAACAATTTTATAAATCTTATAAATAAACCATTTATAATAAATTCAAAATTCTAATTTTAACTTATTTTTACAAAATAGTTAACTACATATTTCAAAAATCATATCCTGATTATATTTCACAAAGCCATAATTTTTACAGTGTAAAAATTATAACTTATATGTATTTAAAATAAATCCGTTCCTTTAACAATTCAAAAATTATTAAAAACATATTTATTTTCAAAATCACCCTGAAATTCTTTTTAAACAAGAGCATCGTTTTATTATTTTGAAATTCTAAAATATGGCCTAATGCTAAAACAACACCAAATAAGTGGATTCATATAATTCGTGGCATCCAAACATCATATATCACATGATAACAACATATATACCAATATTTGTAAATAAATTCAATACTGACGAAGAATCTAGTTGGATCTCTCCAACCTATCACCTGCAAAAAATATACATATGTGAATATACACAATGTCTGCTTCGAGTCAGACGCCCGTACAAAGGGTCATTCGTTCATCCGTGGGAACGCATAGGGTCTCATCCACTAAAATATGCGGGAATATATCCAAACCAACCAACCAATATATATATATATATATATATATATATATATATATACACACTACACCACAAAAGGCTTTTAACAGCGTTTGATAAACGCTGTAATATGATACAACAGCGTTATTAGAAACGCTGTATAACGACATGCTGTCGTATATACACAACTTACAACAGCGTTTCTATAAACGCTGTTGAAACATCTCTGTGACAGCGTTTATTACGAGCTGTCAATAATATTTTTACAGCGTTTCAGACGTGCTGTATTATGTTTCAACAGCGTTTATAATTTAGTTGTCGAAGATGTTCAAATTCTACTTTAACTGTTTACAACAGCTTTTTCTAAACGCTGTTATTGAATCATCAACAATTTCGACAGCATGTTAAAAACGCTGTGATTGAATCATCAACTATTTCGACAGCATGTGAAAAACGCTGTTATTGACAATTTCAAGATAATTACAGCACGAAATAAACGCTGTTGTTTCTTCATTGACAGCATTAATCAAACGCTGTCTTCTATTTATATAACAGCTTTTTTGAATATTCCAAAACTATATTTTAAGCATATTCAAGCAACTAGTATATATAACAGGTTCTAATAACTATTAATTGGTTACATAAACTAGTTAAGAGAATATTAATAAACAAAAGACATCCATATTACAAAAACCTTCACAACCATACAAACATTTCCGTACAAAAAACCAACACTTCACATACAATAAACATCCATCAACCTGTTACAACATCCAGTTCTGTGCACACTCCTTCTCCACCAGTAACACCAACAGTCATCACATATAGTTATCTCCACCATTCACAACATCACCCCTGAACAACATCAACCTTGAACAACAACCACTCATCTACCACCATCCTTCCTTCATCCATCTACAACTATACAGCTGCCACTAACATCATCATACAACAGTTCCTTCACCAACATCATACCCATCGGCCAACACTACTTCAACTACCCTGTACTGTCATATACACATACACATTATCCAAGTCTGCCTTCCATCTATCAACAAACAGCAAATCTAGAGTTATTTAGAAGTTAAGAGGAAGAAGATATCCAAGTTACCTGAGTTTGATCTCTAAAATCGACTTCTGTAAGCCAAATAGGGACTCCTCCATTAGCAAGCGTATCTAAAGCCGATCTAATGTAAGGAATGTTCGGTGCATTAGACTGAAAATGACCCTGTAGACCAATTGCCATCTTTGCATTATTTCCAGGATACAACTGTATACTCTTCAGTTTCTCCAAATATTTACCAGGAGTAACCAATGGGTCTTCAGGATGCTCTAATGTGTTGAACTCATTCAAAAACAACGGTGTATTTTGATCCATCTCACTGACTTTCTTATACACCCAACCCGAGAAGTCTTCTCCAAGTTGATCTTCAAACCAGTGATAATGAATGTTTTCATTGACAACATCCCAAGCTATAACCCTGCCTTTATATCTTGAAACAACTGAGTTAATTCTACGGTCTACTGCATTGCGAATTTGGTCAGTTGGTAAGGATTGCACCCACGGCACTTGAAACATGAAGTTATTCCAAAGTACAGTATGACCTCTTACTTGTATGTTGTTTTGTTGTGCAAAGTCCATCATTTTATCTGCTAAGGTGTAGTTTTCTTTACCTGGTGAAATTTCGTTGTTGTACCATTTCATTTCATTGCTGAATACAGTATAATGGAAGCGCTTCGTGAACCAGTTTTGGTAGGCTTTGTTTCCTATTATATCAGCATTGATTGCAGTTCCAAGTGGAAATTTTGGACGGATTAGGTCTAGGGATACTGTAGTGTTGGGCATTGGATTTCCATAGGTATCCACTGCTCGGAATCTCATTGCCTTCTTTCTAACCTGCAAATCAAAAAATTATTACTAATATGTTTGAACTTGAAGTTTATATTTATACAACATGCATGGCATTACATTTAAATTTCCATTAGAGTACCATATAAACGTATAATTAGATTTTCTTGGAGATTGTAGTTGATTACAAAAGAATGCCCGCATTATTAATTTAATTGCTGTTAAGCTAAACCAAACATTATGTATTGATTACTGAAGAAATATATGTTAAGTTGTTAACCCCATGATATTTACTTTTGTTTGTTAGCAAAAGAATTTATATTGTCAGTGGTTCGACCCTTACATATTTCAGTGACATAATAATGTTTCTTGTCTTTTAAGCTGAGCTACCATTTAGGGTACATTTATACTCTCGGTGAAAAGTACTTTTCTTGCTCAAATCAAATCTAAGTATACCTTAGAAATGCTATCAGATTGATGAGATCTCCACTCTTCTTGCGAGAATGGTTGTAGAGAAACATTGTCCACCCATAATTCAACGACTGTGTTATTGCTCTACAAATAAAAAAGAGCAAACATTAACATTTAGAAAGCGCTGAATTATAATCAAATTTGTTACACAGTTTCATGATATCAATAATAGTTCAGTAATGTTTACAATGTCCATATAATACAGGGAATGGCTTAGCTTGTTCTTTTCATTCACACATTCAGAGGTTATAAATCAAATATACTTATTTTCTACAAGAATATGCATCAACCCAGTGTTTATTACCTCAAAATAAAGTTGAGCTGGCCCTGATTTTTGAACAGTAAGTCCTCCTTTGAGCATGGACCAGCATCCAGACTTTGCATCCACTGTGCATGCAGGAATGATCTCATCACTTGTCTTGAACACTGCTCTAATGGCTGATTCACCTTCACCAACTTGCAACCAAGTAGAAAATGTATAGATCATGAAAAAGAGGATACATGTGTGACTTAACTTACCTTAAATAAGCATGTCAATAAATACCATGATTGAGTTGACCATGAAAAGCATGGAGAAGCTGAAGATGCCTCATGAATTCGCCAATGCTAGAAGTCTATGTAAAATCTTCTGCACTGCAAAGCAATTTGAGTGGTTATATAACTATATTACATCGGATCTATTAACTCAAAAAAAAAGTCCCAGTGAATTACTTAACGTATCTCTGAATCGTATCCATTCACCGTCTCCTGATAGGTTAAGGTGAAGGAATGCTCTCAATGAAAACCATAACTATAATGTACTACCCAAATTAATTAACAGGATAAGAAGACATTATGTGCTAGCTAAAAAATAATTAGTCGATTAATAATTTTATCTGTTTACCTTTTCAGCATTTGATGTATACTACTGCTGAACTTCATCAAGCAAAACAAGCTAGCTATCTAGCTTAAGTTTCTGCCAAGAAGCTACTAAACTGTAAATAAGGTGTACTATGTCTGTACTATGTTTGAAACTCATATGTCTGTACATTGCTAATCAATTATATCGTTCTTTCTCTATATACACTTCATAAAGATATACACTATTATCAGTGAAAATGAATGATTCATTTTTGTTTTCACAACGTGTCGTTAAAGATTTCATGATATTCCCAGAGACATTTAGCAACTAAGATAGATTTATACCCATAATAGTTAATACCTTGTATATTACATTCTTCAAAGCAATCACTAATCAGTTGTATGTATGTATTATATAGTGTTTGATAAAAAATAATAATTTTGTTAACCCTTTCTTTGGACAAGTAGAAGCAAGTAATAGTAATAAAACAGATGAGATTAGCACTAACAATGCCAAATAATCAAATTGTTGCACAGTAGTATTAGTAAGTCAAGAGAATCAATATTTTTACTATGACCAAATATATATTTATAAAAATAGTCATATATCATCTTTTTATTCAATCTTATTCATAAGTAAATTAAGTAATATAATAAAATGCCAAAGATTATAGAGGTTTCCTTTCTAAGACTTTTTGTAAACCATATTGTAAACGAGGATATATTATGAAGTTTAAGATAAAATAGTCCTTATGAAGTTTATGTATTATGAAGTTTAAGACTTTATGTATTATGAAGTTATTTGTATGGTGATAACTGCACAGTAGTGGCAGACAGTAGTGGTTATGTAACGTGAAAGGTTTGTGGGTAGGCTGTGGTTATGGAAGTGATTAGTGTGTCCAGGTGAGGATTATATGAATTGCATTGGCAAGCAATGATGGGTGATTGTTGAATTGTGGTGAACAGTCAGTTAATTTATTATTATTATTATTATTATTATTATTATTATTATTATTATTAAAACTCGGTTAACTTAATAATAATAATTATTATAAACTTTGTTAATTTTTATAAACTTTGTTAATTCATTGTCGTCGTTATTTATAAAACTTTGTAAGTTAATTATATTGTTATTATTTATAGTTAACTTATACTTAATATTATATTTTCTCAATTTCATAAGCAATCGGGTACTCTTCGTTTACACAAACTGTACAGTGAATTAAACAATAAAGGGATGGTTGCACGATCAGTAATAAAACAATCAAGGGTAATAATCTGATAACACAGATGAATTTGAAACAATACTAATAAAATAATAATAAAACAAAGTACATGAATATGTAGTTATGCAATCATGAATTATAGTGTAGATCCACTTAGACATGAAAATAAATATACGATTGTTCAACTATGTACAAAACAGATGTGATATTTGAAGGACATTAAAAATCTAATGCTTACCTTGTAGCTTGCATCACCGTATACTTGAATTTTCTCCTTGGTCTGCCATCGTTTGCATTCAAAATCCAAAGAACCATTTGATAGCATATGCCCAATGAAATGCAAAGTATCCAAGTATACATCTGTCCAACTCCCACACTGATAGTAGCATAAGTCCAATGAAAGACAAGTACCACCTATGTTGGTGATCAAGTTGGATATCAATATTCCAGTGTCCATAATTTGAATGGTAACAAGCTTAGAATCCCCATCATTTTGGCACCAATATGTAATTCCAATTGAGAATGAAATCACATCACCTTCTTCTATGAGATGAACTTGGTGGTGTGAATCTCCCCTTTTTTGCTCCTCTTACTCTAGTTCTGATTGTTGCTGGGATGACTGGAACGACTCCGAGAAGCCTGGTACTATTGTTCTTATGATACCTCGGCATGTGCATATGTATAGAGCTAACACATCCATAAGCCTACACTTCAACTTCTTCTTACTTGTTTGAAAATAAAAATAAAACCAAGAAAAAGAAACTTGCCTTTGATATCATAGGCTAGAAGGCGCATTGGAGAACTATGGCAACTGCAATCCATTTGGCCGAATATTTCTCCTCACAGCGAACACACCTACACAATCGAACTCTTCGTTCCTGGCATCATTAAAAATGAAGCCATGGGTAAGGATACATCTTAAGATGACAATCCAATAAAGAGAGCTTGATTATTAAGCCACATATTTACTATCTGATGTTCTTGAGGCAATAACCATACAATTTAACAAATAGTTTTTAATTTTAAGTATAATACTGACATAATAGGCTAAGCATCTCATATGGAACAACTATACAATACTATTCTCTTGAACACAAACATTAAAGTTAACTATATACTTGCATTAATATTTGTAGAAACAACATGATGTCAAGAAAATTTAACCAATGAACTAGCCTCGTCGATATTATGCTGAAAAAAGGGAAAATATTACAACAAGGAAATATAGCGACCTATTTGGCTTTGGATAATTAACAATTGTAAACTAAGTGGAGTGTAGAGCTGTTGCAGCTTGAGTAGTAGTGTGCATACCTATACAGTTTAAACAGAAGTAGCAGCATATAGAACTAATATATCTCAAGCAGCAACAGCACGTAAAGATGCTACAGCTTGGAGTACGAACCAGATGTAGCTTAAACATAGACCAACCACTGCTTAGACAATGAAGTTGTTGCAGCTTGAAGCACGGACCTGCTGTAACAAAGATAATGTAGATGTAGCTCAGTGAAAAAAGCATTGTGATGGATTTGCGGAGCTACTATAGATTGGGCGTTAAAACTAAATCTCGGTAACATTGATCCTACCCGACATCCTAACTACAGGAGTATAAAACCAAGGATTTTCAATTGCACATTATAAATCTATTAGTGCACACTTTTTTACATAAGATTGAGGGAATTACAGGTTTATATCAACTATTTACAACTTTTGCATCTGTGAACTCATTTGAAATTATATTTTCTAGTACCTTGGTAATCACCAATGTAAGTTGGGTATTGATGCTTGTCTCTCACATCTAATTATACATAACTTTTTTCATGCAATGAAATAATATTTTCTTTATTAGCAACAAGAAAAATAATCACCGATGAAAACAATGAGAAACTTAAAAATTATAATCTTGTTCCAAAATAAAATAAGTAGAAGCAGACCATATTACTCAAAAAGTAAAGCTCAAACTCTAAAAAAAAAAAATCTGGCCAAATATTTAAAAAGCTATAACAAAGAGAATATAGTTACTCTCATGTAGACATGATAAAAAATAGAAAATAGACCTGAAATCTTGAAATATCGTAAAGATTTAAGAGCTAAAAATGAAAAACTTCACTGGTTGATGACGATTTCCCAAAACAAGAGAAATTGCCTTGAAGAAGCAAAATAAGCATTATAGAAATGCAATAAACTTTGACTCCTACATCAATTGTCAGAAAATAAACATGGCATATGAATAATTTATATAAGACAAATCGAAATTTCAATTTATACAACATGTACAGGCTAATTCACTAATTCAACATCAACATCATTTATAAGTCATTCCTAGCCGCTGATGTGTATTTACATACAACCCCAACCAAAATATATTTTCAGTACAAAAAAAATAACAATAAGTAGAAATACAAGAAGATTAAATAATTTATTCCTAGTGATATAATAAAAGAAGAATAGTATTGTTTATAAGTGTTTAATCACACATGATCCACATAGTTTATGTTGATGAAACGGAGCTTACAATTACTATTAGAGGCTCAGATGCAGCTAGGCCATCTCCTCCATCTACTTCATATATAGCTCTAACACCGCGGCTATCACAATACGCAAGCACACCTTTCTCCAACATTCACAAGCTCCGAGGACAAAAACAAAATCCACAAAGACAACTTCATGGATTATTCTTAAAATTTGTCCTTTAATAAAAATTCACCAAAAAATTATATGTTATTACCTGCTGGGAGAATGCATATGCTAAAGCCCATTCTCATCTTGTGGTAGCTTCAAATTTCTTATGGATTCAAAGTTTTTGTGTGTCATTACTTAAAGAAATGTCATCCCAATCTTCGAGCATGCTAGCTACAATCTTTCTGGTGTCGGTGCATATTATATCTGCTTCAACTGTGGACCTTGCTCCCCTACCATCAGACCCTTTGATGAAACCTCGTCATTCATGTTTTAAATGTCCCTTAAATGGCGAAATAGATATGTATTATAAGTTTAAGTTCTCTTAGAAGAACAATAGAGAAATACTTCTTTAAAAGTTAAAAAGGCAGTTAGGTCCTGATATTTGAATGTTTGTGATAATCCCCCTACTGATGTTCAGATTCTCAAAGTGCAGGAGTTTACTTGCAGCTCATTCGAACTATAAGTTGAGAAACGCTAACTTGGCTTTTAAGACATGCAAAGTTCAGCAATATCCATTCACTGTTAACCAAATGATCTCACCATTGGATTAGGAACAGTATGCTTCAGAAATAATCAGGTATATAACATAAAGGAAATTACTTGCTGAAAATAACTAAATAATATTATTAGTTACCTTTGTGTGATGAGAATTTAGGTTACCTTTGTGCCATCACAGCATGAACCGGAGTCCCATACGTAGGGTGAAGCAACACATCCAGCCCAGTAAAGGAGCTTAACCAAAGTCCAGAATCTTCAGATTACCTATGTTATTGATAAGGCAAGAGCTAAATAGCATAAAATTTAGGAATCTTCCCAATTTTTATGCTATTCAACTATGCCTCATCAATATCATTTAGACCTTATACGATAGTGACAACATCTATATCATCCAGTTGACTGCTCTGGCTGAACCCAAACTGTATAAATTACATATGTATAAATGTCACGCTCATTAAACTGAAAAGAATTTTCAAGATGACCATAATGACCAAGATTTAGAAATAAACTAAAACAGATTGCCACATCTTCAATAGTAGACATATTGCCATCCAGTTGCTGCTACAACCGCCTCAAAGCCACTATTTTCTTAGTCATGGGTGGTTGCAAAACTTGAAACTATGAACCTTCAAGCAATTTAACCATAAATAAACGTTTGCTTCTCCCGTTCATTATTACTACCAAAAAGGAACCCAAAAAAAAGTATAAGTGCAAGAATAAATTTTCTACTCTTTATCTGATTAATCAAATAAACAGATCTTTTTCGAAATAGTTTGCTATCAAGTCTTAATGTTCATAGAATTTTCTCTTTATCTTTTAATGACCTCAACAATTTGAAATGACTAGTTGTGCTCTATTTGTGTTTGTGCATTAATGAGGAGAAGTTGAGTTCGCATGAACAAACTCATACAGAAGGAGTTGTGTTAGCATTTGTTGTCATTAGTGTATTGTTTATACGTGCATTTACATATGCTAATGAACCCGTAAACACAATTAATGTACCAATTAGTTCAAAAATTTGCATAGACAAAAAAATTCATGATGTATATTTGCATATTCATTATAACCATTCATTTCCACCTATGCTACATCTATCAACACCTCAATGCTATACAGGTATTTGAAAATTAAAATTACAACCAAGAAAATAAGCAAATAAATTACCCAAAATAATATTCTTCGGTAAAACAATAATTTACCACTGAATTATGATTCAATAATTGAATTATGTACTGGTGGCCTTGTCTCCACATGAAGAGGTACCAAAGGCTTCAGTTTAAACTTTAGAAAACAATGCCCTAAGTGTACTGCTATGTTGAAGGGGTGAATCGTTACGCATTTTCCAATTTATAAAATTAACATTGCATTCAACCTCCTAGAGCAAAATAAAAAGCTAGCATATGTCAATATGTCTTAACTATATTCAAGGAAATATCAGTGCCGTTGATACTCGAATTTTGTGTATAATGTGATAAACTATGCATGTAGACAAAACACAAATACCCCAAAAAACATAAGCTTTGAATGCTAAATGAATGCTAAAAGTGGAAATATATCAAAGTATTGCCACAAAAACAAAGCAAAAGAAATATTGAACTACGCATAAAGTTATAAATTTTAGCATTGAACAGAGAGTGCTTAAAGTCATAGTGCAAACCAACTCTGCAAACTTATTCCAACTTAATTCCAAGAAGCTTGAATATCAATGATTGTTAGGCAAACACTAAACTTAATATTGAGTTGAATATCATAAGAACGAAGGGATACAAAATAAACTATAATTCAAAAAAGGTGGAACAAAAAAGTAGCCAGTGTACATTTTCTCTTCATTTAATTAAGCGCATTGGAAAAAGCATGTGAATTAACCAGATAAAAAAATGATAATTAAGCAGCCAGTGAACAAGGCAATATATGATGATGAATGCAATTAACCTATGGTTATTGATATTCTATGGAAGAAAAAAAGTTGAGCATGTCTTATACATCATTCTTGTGATGTGAACTTAACAGATCATGAATATTAGAACAAAGAAAAAACATGCTGAGTCAATTTTTAAAATTATAACCACTTGAGTGGAATAAAGAATTGTTTGCCTAGGTTTATAAAACAATAGCCTCTTCTTCTTATATTAACTCATTATTTCTGTCTTTAATGCATAAATCAATCATAAAAGGCCATACCAATTTAAATCTAAGAAGAAGCAATAAGGTTTCAAGTCATGAATGCCGTCAAAAGTAAAAGACACACACACAGAAGCAATTCATTCTACGAGGTATATTGTTTATTAAATTGAAAAAATAAATGCTTAGATGGTTGTAGCTAACTTAGATTAGGGCTTATTTAAAAATGTAATGATAAATAGCATGAAGCAGACATATTGTGCTAATGATCTTGTCATGTAGTTTCAGAGAAAGGGTTGACATGATTTAATAATTGGATATTGTCTGCACATTGGCATTGGGAGAGGCATTTGATCTATCAGACCTGCACTTCTCGTTTCCAGAAACAATATGTTCAATCACTGGAGAATCCACCTGTGTTATTGGTGGTTTTACAGCAGATGATGAAGGTGTTGGCAGAATAAATTCCTCACTATGAATTGGCAACTCACCTGAAGTAAAAATAACCTAAGTAAAACAATTGAATTATGTCTTAGATCGAAGTTAATTATGTCTTAGATCTCAGTGAACAACTCACACCCACTTCATCCCATTGCACGTCCAAGCCACCATCTCTTCACACTACAACAACTCCACATACCCATTGCCTGATACACATTGTTGCTGCTTAAACACATTCCACCTTACCATCAACTTCACGACAGTTTCATCTCTGCCTCAAACATCCTCTGCATCCCCTCATTTCTACCTCCAAAGAACATCACTGCTCCACCAGTTCTGCCACCACCATTCACAGTGATACAGCAGCATCTCACTCCATACTTGCCAAGAACTTCCACAAGCAACCACAAACTTGCATCCCCGACCACACTACAACCCAAACTGCACTGCTTCAACTTAGTTCGCTGCAACCTCAAGCTCTACCCGAAGTCGAAACACGCTCCACGTCACCATGACTTCGCAACCACTAGAATAACCGCCTGCAGTACTCGACCGAAATTCCAACCCATTCGAACACCTCACCACAACCAGCAACACCCAAAGATCGAACTGATTCCAATAAAAAAAGAAGGGGGAAAGATTTTGATTTGTGAATTTCAACTTGATTTAGCATTCTCAGAATTGTTGTAGTTCGGTTTCTTTGATTGGTAATTGGCAACCACTAGGTACTGTTCGCCGGCGACAGAGAATCGAAATCGACTTAGAGAATGAAAGAAGCTGAGATTTCAAGTGTCATGCAAATTGAAATCAAAATCGATAGCAAGGGAAATGAGAATTGGGAGAGAAGGAAATGAATGTTGTATTGAGAGACGGGGGAAAATGGACTTTTTTCAAGGAGGCGGCAAACCAAATTGACGAAGAGGGAAACTAATGTTTTTGTCAGCGTCCGCCGCTAAAAATAATACCCCCCAAAATATCATTTACAGCATTCAATAGTTTAACGCTGACGTTGAATGCTGTCAATACTTGATTTTGTTGTAGTGATATATATATATATATATATATACACACACACACACACAAAATATCATATATCACCCAAACAATCATCAATCATCATAAATAAAATTTATTCTCACTAATATAAAAAATATAAGCGAGTCAGAAAGAGTGAGTTGTACTCACTTTGCTTGCAGTCGTCGCGAAAGCGATTTATTTCAATTAAAATTAAACGAGCGTTTAATTTTAACCAAAATTTTCACTAGCTCCAAATCCATCCAAACCGGCTTTAAACTTTAGCGCTCGTCAATACGAACCTAGCACAATTCGTTATGTGTGATTTCGACTTCGTATGAACAAGTTATACAATCTATAAGTTTACATGAATTTTAAAACAATACAATTAATTTACAATTTTTTTTTATATTTTTAAACCTTACACAAATCAGGGCCGCACGTTTTTGATAGCAGATCTTGACCGCTGTTTCTTTTCCTCTTCTTCTTTATATGCATGTTTCCTCCAGGTTGAGAAACCCATAGCCGCCGTTCTTTGATTGGTTGCCGCGATCTCCATACAACCCTAGAGATCGATCAAGTTTCACCAAAACATGTGCCATCCTCCGCCACACCCACATGCCAAGTGCGGCCTCCTCCGATCTTGTCGATCCAAAAAAAAACATCCTTAAACCCGAGATGAACGCGAGCCCCCAGCCTCCCATTCACTTCACTAAACGCGATCGTAGCCGTTAGATGTATAGATCGTGCCGAGCTCGACAACTTTGCAGAAGAAAGTTTTTGAAAACAGTGGTTGGATTGGGAGATAATTGGGAAAAAAGATCGGAGCTTTTCGGCCACTGAACAAGAATTGGCGGCTAGGGTTAGGGAAACCCCTGGCTTTGAGAAAAATGGGAAAAATAAGGTCCTTTTATAGAAATTTTCGTTCATTATTCATCCGAAAATATTTTAAACTCCAAATGAAGCATGCGACCTGACGTTTATAATGTTTTACCTCTATTCCGAACACAATGGAATATATATCGGGAGCTAATTCCATTGTATTTGGAAGATAGGTTTCCGCATTGAATTATTTTAATTAAACATTACTTAAATAAATTACTACGCGTTTAGGCTTCGCACGAGCAAACCGTATATCCGATTGATATGTTGAAATCCTATAATAGTTCACTATTACGGATCCAATGAAACTGGTTGTGTTGAAATCCGAGACAGTGTCAAAATGAATATTTTTACGCGTTAATTAAATATTAAAATTTTCAATTTTTGTAAATTAACTTTTAATTCAATTTTTAAAGTCTACCATCACTATTCTAATCCAAATAGAATTTAAAACAACGTTAGAAATTATTTTTATTCATATTTGATTCAATATTCAATTATTTACACAATTCAAATATTAAATTAAACAATTTAATTATCCAAATAAATTATTATATTTGAAATATAATTTATTTAACTTATAAATTTTACTTTTCAATATTTAAATTCAATTAAATATTCTAAATTTAAACGACCAAAAATCTGGGTCGTTATAGTTGGCTTCTTCATTAACGATTTTGGTGATGCTAAGCACACATTTTCTGGAAGATGGTCACATTTAGTACTACTGTAATTATTTCTTAGTGCATGATGCTGTTTTACTAATTTACCTTTATATTTTATAACTTTTATTAGGTATATTGGATACAATGTGTTGAAATTTGAAACTTTAATTTTTTAGCAAACGCCAAAAATCCATCTTTGACATTCATCCTTTTTGGAGGTGGTTGAAATTTGCTATTTTCCTTTATATTTCAATGCAAATACTTGGGATTATAGTTGTGATTTCCTTTTTTTCATGAACTAATTTTTTTCAATGTTTTACTCTTTATGATTTGGAGTTTGATATAATGGTATTTTTCTGTAATGAAGCAGCATCTGATCAAAGTCTGTTATGCAACAAGTATTCTGAAATGATTGATATCAAGGGGAAATTTAATCCACGCTTAAGTGCAGACAGCGATGGGGCTACTGATCTTCTTAAATAATGGAGGTAAGTCAACGCTGATCTGTGAGTTTTTTTCTTCAAGTTTTAGATTAAATAAATTACAGTAGTTGAGACGAATCCCTTACATTTGACTGTTGGACAATTAAAATTTTCTACATTAATCAAAATAGTCTACTTATTCTTGCTATATAAAAAAGTTGACCTGAAGTTTATTTGAAAGCATAAACACATGAAGTGAAGTTTATAATATAATTTGAGTGGATTACGAGACCTCCACGGTGGTATCACTTAATTTTTCAGTCAATTTTGTAAACTGCATTATTTCTATCTCATTTGCTTATTGAACGATAGCACCAAACATCTACACAGGTTGGAGCCATTATTATTTCTAAATATTTGGAATTTACTAATGGAGCTTTGCAGAAAGGTCCCTATTTCTGATGTTGCTACAAGAAAAGTTCCTGTAGAAATAAGTATGTAAATTAGATTCTTGTTTTTTCTAAATTAGAAAGTGCAAATTAGCTTGCGCTTTTTTAATTTTCAAAAATGTCAAAAATTTTATTTTAGAAAAATTTCAAAATCATAAAGCGCAAACTAACTTGCGCTTTCCTGATAGAAGCGCATGTTAACTTGCGCTTTTCAAAAATTTCAAAAAAAAAAATTCAAAATCAGAAAACGCAAACTAGCTCCTGATAGAAAGTGCAAGATAACTTGTGCTTTTCAAAATTTTCAAAATTTCGAAAATGATTTAAAAAACAGAAAAGTGCAAGTTACCTTGCATTTTCTGTCAGATAAGTGTAATACACCTTGCCTTTTTCATTTTTCAAAAATAGGGACCAAATTTGCATATTCATTTATGTAGGGGCTTTTTCTATAACAACATCAAAAACATGGACCTGTGATTCTTTTCTTGTTTACTAATTTCTCACTTCAAAAAAAAAACCTTTAACTTTGACTGATTGTTTTATCTACACATATTCTATTGTCAATATCTTTGTATATGTCTGAGTCTTGCATAGCTTACATCATTTGGATTTTAAACTATGATTATATATATATAATATATAACTAATTAATTACTACGTATCTACGATCCAATTAGTATATGTCGATGAAACGATAAGAAATTAACAGTGATAATCATTTGCCAATTGTTTTTTTGATAACCGAAGCATGATGATATTTTGACATTACTTTATTGTGTGAATGTTTTGATCTAGGTTACATTAAGAAAAAAAGAAGCCTTACAGCTTAATCTATTAAAATTAACTAATATTTACCTAAATATGCCTTTACGTACATACATATATACATGTGTGTGTATTTATATGTGGATATCCCTACACACATATGGGTATCTATTGTTGTTCCAGTACAGTGGTAATATCTTTTATATTATACGTATATGAATATCTGTTTATGGAAAATCCTAGTAGAACATCATCCATGTTGATTTTTGTAGAAGTGTTACATTCATCAACACACTGTCCGTGATAGTTTAAAATATAGTTATTGAATTAGAACAATTAGATAAGAAGCTTCAAGTACAAGTATGAAGCTTGTACTTGAATATACAAACCAAAATTTTGTCTGCATAAAAGATTGAAACTACAAGTATGAAGCTTCAAGTACAAGTATATTTCGAAAAACATATATATATTTTTAATCAAAACTATGTTCAGCTTGGGTTTTATGGCACACATACTTATTTAAAGCACCGTTTCAGATCTCGTTTATCTCACCCGAGATCTCATTTTCAAACTTGAGCGGACAAGACATTAAATATTTTTTATACCTTATTTGACATTCATCTTGTCCAAGATATTATGATCTCAAGAGAAATCTACATCAAGATCTCATACGAAGTTTTTTTTTCATTTACATATTTCATTTACTTATTTTGTGGGTTAAAATGAAATTCTACTATAATGAATCTTTAATGGTCTTCTAATTATGTTGTTATTTTCTATTGGTAAGAAAAAATAAAAGACTTAATATTCAGATCAGTAGAGCTCTGTCAATTGACGCCAAATCTGCCAAGCTACCAATCTCCTTTAAAAAATTTATATTATCGATTTATATATCATACCATGTTAAAAAGTTATATATAGATGAGATTTATTGTAAAAAGCTTCCGAATATCAATCCTATATGATCAAGTTACTCCGAGATAGTCACGAGATGGACTTGAAAATCCGAGATATCAATTGGAGTTGTACACCCTAGATACACTCATCTCGTCTGAGATCTCGCCTGGTACGAGATATTGTGTGTAAAATTCTCGAGACGAGACGAGACCAAAATCAAAGATTTATAATCTTGATTTAAACATTTAAAAATATGATACACACATGTGCATGTTATAAATAAACCAATTCCCGTCAATTGTTTCATTATTGTACATTGTTTCTTTTCTTACTTCACAGGACTTGGTGGTAGATGGTTAAATTATTAAGGATTGTGAAATGGTTTGGGATTTTGATGCGTTGGATAATGAGAAGGAAGTTTTCGTGCGCATTGTGCAGAAAATTTACTAAGACAAGAAGTACCGACAAAAGCAAAAACAATAATATTTATTAACTGATAAGTGGTACATATTACTAAAACACAAAACACCTCTTAAACCTGCTATCCTAGGATATCTCCTATTCTACTGCCATGATAGAACTGGCTACAAGTTAGGAATGACTTATTCAACAGAAGACTTAATCAAACAAAATATAATAAAATGTACTAATAGAGTTTGAGTTTATGCAACTCCAACACATTGGTACAAATGTTTCATATGGATAATGAGCGCAAGCAATTTCGAAATGGCATGGTTTAATGCCAAAATCAGGAAAAATGATACTGTGATTTTCATCAATATTTTGCTTTACCATGTGTAGAGCTATAGTGGATACAACTGAAAATGGTTAATGTTATGCATATTTTTGGGGACACCTGTTTTATGTAAATAATTCATAACTATCACTTATCAACAGGATATCGGGTAATTTCAGATCACCTCATCCGCAAATAACAAAATATGATCAATCATTGGATACTGAAATTTTGAATCATGGGGGACTCTTCCTTTTGAAATTAGTTTCTCTCAGATTTTCTTAAATGTTGCATGCTCAAGTCTACTAATGATGTATTAATATATAATTGAGAAATTAGTTGGTGGCGCATGTATTTTGGAGATATTATGAGTAGGGATTTATGGAAGTTGGCCGAAGAAGCTACCTTATTTTCGATGTATGCTTAAAATTGTTTATATTTGATTGGAATAAATGAAATGTTTTTTTTCCAGTTATTAAACCATAAAGAAGCATCGATGCAGTCAACTCCTTACACATCTATTTTCTTACTATAGTTATATGGGAAAAAAATTTAAAGGACAAATTAAAGTAAATAATTACTCATAAGGACACGTGCTAAATTTTTTACCGTAAAGACAAAGCCTAAAGCCCAGATACAAATTAAAACAAAACAAAGAATTATGTTCGTCTCCTTCTCCTTGCTTTCACTCATAAATTTACGAAACTTTGCTCAAAAAAAGGGCACCGCAAACCAGAAACAAATCTACATCTCCAACATAGCCGCAACAATCGATAGCCGACGAACAAGGAGCACAACAATCGACAGTCGAAGAAACCCTAGCTACATCGGAAGTGGAGCAACAAAGTGAAAATCAAAATGTTGAATTACTTCCAACATTAGATATTCAAAGAGAAAATGTAATGATACAAGAGGAAAATCTACCTCTAGTGGAAATGATACCAAAGACAGTAAAGGAAAGAAGCAGCAAGTTAAAACTTAAAAAACCTACATCAATAGAAGAGGAAAAGCAAAATAGAGAAAAAGAAACAAAAAGAAGACATGAAAATAATACAGTAATTGAAAGCAAAACAGAAACAACAGAAAGTATACCGGCGAAGGTAATTGATACTATAAAATCAAGTATAACAAATTTAATATATTTTTATTATAGTAACAGTGAATTTTTTTGCACAGAACAAAGAAGAGAACATGCAACAACAAATAGTTGTAGAGAAAACAGTTGAAGAAAATATGCAAAAAGAGAACAAAGATCAAAAAGAAGAAATGAAAAATGATTCAAAAGAAAAATCAAACAGAAACTGAGGTAACTGAAATTGAAAATTATGAAACTAAAACTAACTATTTCATATTGTTAAATGTCTACTAATGTTATCAAAAATGTTCAAAAGGAAAAATCTCAGAAAGAAGAAGGCAAAAAAGTTGTAGATGAAGAATCAAAAGAAAAACAACTCAATTCTGTAAAATTAGAAACATTATAAATTTGTAATATGATAGATATTGCAAAAATAATACCTGTAAATCATTTGGTAAAAGAAAAGACCAATAATTACAACAAACTAATACCTACATACAACAAATAATAGTCAGTATCATATAGTGTAAATCGTTTGGTAAGATAATAGTGAGCACCATTTAGTTGAAATCTGATACTTGCAACAAATTGATACCTAGTTACAAAAAATTAATACCAACTTGCAAGAAAATTTTTCCTACTTGAAAAAAAAACTGATACCTACTTACAGAAAACTGATACTACTTAGTACAAACTGATACCTAGTTACTGCAAACTGATACATAGTTACTGCAAACTTAAAATCGTTACATATTTAACTGAAGATATTTCACTGCAACTAATACACAACCTATTGTTAAGTTTCAACATAGTTTGTTTCACAAATTACTTATTGTCTTTATTTTGAAATAATAGGATGATGAAGATTTTGCTAATCAACGTCCAAAATGCATTAAAGGCAGATCACAAACAGAGCATGAGAAAGTTTCAAAATCCGAAGACAAAAAGCATGAAACTGCTTATAGATGTGGATTGCAAGCAATTTTCAAAACAGTGAAAATGATAAAACAAAAAATGCTCTATCCAAAAAGTAGATGGACATATTGAAGAGCACTCCTTTCTACAATTTCTTTAGAGTTTTTTATGAAGAGAAAATTCTAATGAAAGAATGTAAAAAGCATTAACACAATTTGGATCTTTATACCAATGCTACTCAATTGAGGAAGACGCATTCTTATTTGCTAAAGAAAGAATGAAAGTTACAGCAAGAGATATAAGTTTGATTTTTGGCCTACCATTAAAAGGAATTAACATTGAACCAACTCAGAAAATGACAAACAGAACAATTCCAATGCAGTGTAGAGAATTTGCAAAGAGAAACTTTGGCAATTGCACTTACATAACAAGGAATGTTTTGAAAAAAGAATAAAACAAGAAGTGGAAAAGAAGAAAAAGAAGTACGAAGAAGACTTGCCACTGTTAATAGTAATGGAAATACTATTAACATTCTTCTTCCCAAACAACCAGCAAAAGTTAAGATGGGGAATTCTACCATACTTAATTAATTTAGAGACAATGCAATCGGTTTCTTGGCCACTAACGGTAGAAAAGAATTTCAGTAAATTTGTCAAGAAGTTCATCCATAAGCCAAGAAACATGTCGGGATGCTCCATGCTTCCATTGGTAAGACAAATTAATCAATATTATTATTTGATTTTTTTAACAAACATATCTGATCAATTCTTTTTATGTTAACAGTATTGCGTTTGTGAGAAATTGCATCTCATTCAACAGAGACAACAGTATACTGTAGCTTTACCTAGATTTGCAAAGTGGGACTTAAGGAAACTAAAAGACAAAGCAATCAAAAAAGTTTTTGATAATGTAAAAGAGGGTGATGTAAATTAAAATTCCATTTGATTTTTGTTAATCAATATGCTCTAACTCTTATGTAGAATAAAGTTTAATCGTATATCCTTTCTTCAATAACTTAAAGCTGATACTACAGTGACCAAAAACTAATACCATATCATTGCATACTAATAGTATAAGAAAGAGAAACTAGAATGCTAAAATTAGTACTATATATTTATTTGCTTGAAACTAATACTACTAGTATCAGAAACTGATACTAGAGTGCAAAAACTGATACCATATGATT
Source organism: Allium cepa (assembly GCA_030765085.1). Taxonomy (NCBI): domain Eukaryota; kingdom Viridiplantae; phylum Streptophyta; class Magnoliopsida; order Asparagales; family Amaryllidaceae; genus Allium; species Allium cepa. The sequence continues at coordinate 1,054,223,903 of CM060935.1, read as the reverse complement.
ACATGCTTGAAAATAATTGTAGAAGTATCAAAAATTGATACTAGAATGAAAAAATTGTTACCATATGATTTCATGATTGAAACTGATACTAGAAGTATAATAAACCGATACTACAATGCCATAACTGATACCATAGTTTTACATCATTGAAACTGAAACTAATATTAAAAGAAACTGATACTAGAATTCAAAAACTGATACCACAGTTTTACATGATTGAAGATGATGTTAAAAGTATCAGAAATTAAGACATTAGCTATTTGTTTTATCGCGTAGTATTTCCTCTTTTTCGTTACAATAAAAATTCAATTGTCATTGTAAATAGAAATCATAGTTTAAAACTAAAAGAAAATCCAATACCAATTTTATAGGCGAAAGAAATTACAAATCTCATCCCATATGAAGAATGTCTATTTCAAATAGTAAGCGTAGAACAAAATTTGCCCAAAATTCAAAAACAAAAGCATGGGAAAAAAAAGAAAACTTGAAGAAACCAAAGAAAGTGCACATTTATTTGAGGAAGCCATAAGCGTTAGGATCTTCCAAATGCATATAAAAGATTTAGAAGAAGAAGAAAAGAAAACAAAAAAAGAATTGGAAGTAGAAAAAAGAAGAAGAATTAAAGCAGAGAAAGAAGTTTTGAGTTTGAAAGAAGAGTTGAGAGAAATTAAGTTGAAGTTGAAAGAAAATGAAGAGAAATGTTTGCAGGCAGAAGACAACACCAAGAAATTTGAAGCTGATTTGAATGACAGTGAAGAAAACAGAGAAAATAAAAATGAAAGTTTCAATGTACAAAGCGACAGTTTACAAACTAAACTAAATGCAGATACTATTGCAGAAATGGAAACAGAAAGAAATGAAGAAGATAAAGAAACAATAGCTGAAGAGAGTGTACATAAGTCAGCAGATAAAACAGAAGAAATTGAGAAACATATGCCCATCGAAGTAGAAAGTGAATTGGATAAAAAGCTGAAAAATGAAGAAATGCAAATTGAACATGAAGAAAAAAACAGACTCCAATTGAAGTGCATCAAAAAGAAGAGTTGGAAAAAGAAAGGCAAATGCAGAAATATAAACAGAAGAAACTCAACATCTTAAAGAGGATGTAAATGTAAAAAACCAAATGTACCGTACAACAGTTCAGTGCTTGACTTTACCCTTCCATCTTTCAAACAATACGACACATAAGAGTTTGAAAGTGAAAAAACTGATAAAAAGATGCAAAAAGCCTGTGCAACCAGCTGGTAGAATAGGGAAACAAACGGTGACAAAATTAAGTGGCAAAAAATTAAAAGCAAAATAAAAAAGTACAGCTTTCTATATTCAAAGATTGAAGGCAAGAACAAGAGTGAAAAAACAACATGACAACTTTGAATATGGGATGAAACAAAAAAAAGTTGCAAATAAACCAAAACCTAAAAAAAATGAAGATGTTGAAAACAAAAGTGCAAAAGACAACTGTCCAAAGCCACTAGTAGTGATAGAGGCAACACTTTCAGAGATAGGCCTTTCACATTGCAAATGTTTGATCTATCTCAATGTTGAGCAACAAAACGTGATCAAAACATTTTTTTCATTGACGACATCATCACAAAAGTAAGTGTACAAATATATGTATATATCAATATTAAATATGAAATTAAGTTTATCTAACATATACAAATTGTTTTTTTTAAATAGTGTAGTGGCATAGGAAGATAGGACACAATCAGAGGAGGTTGTGTCATAACAAAAAATGCACTAAAATGTGTACTATAAGGAAACGAGACAGATGGGCAGGTACATAATTTTTTCTTCTTCTTTACATTAAAACTGATACTAAAATAAAAGCAAAAATGATACCTAAATCCACAACATGCTTAAGTCGACTTGATGCATTATTATTTTTGTACTTATAAACATACACAGCCACTATTAGCATCAGTCTACTTACTATTTAATATTGATTCACCAATAAAAAACTTATACTTTCCTGATTTTAATACAAATTATAGATTGGTATATTTCAAGATGTGGACTGGAAGAACACAATTATGATTTCACAACTATAATGACGGTAAATAAAACTTTAATATCCAAGTAAATAATAATTGCTTCATTTATTAAATCAGTACTTATTTTCATATTAAACGGAAAGGAATTGTGTGTGATATAATGGGTGTGAAAAAAGGTCTGGTCCTCCCTATGCTAGAATCCATTGTAAAAGACAGATTTGCTGAAAGTATATATTTAACTTCGCGTTGTGAAAACCATTGGACATTAGTTACTTTAACATACACAACAATGCAATGGTGCCATGTTAATTCTATCCTCCCTAGAAGATCAAATGAAAGAAACAATTCCAGTTTAAAAGAAGCTACAAAATTAGTATGAGATTTCTCTTTCTTTTAAAAAAATTACTTATTACAGATAAAAAAGGTGAATATGACCTAACTTTTTAACATTTTGTCTTTACTAGAGACAAAAAATAGAAGAAATGCTCAATGAAATCTAGAAAAGCAATAACATAACAGACATGGAGGTGAAACCAGATGATATGCATCAAATAAAGTGTGCACAGTATGCAAAAGACACGTAAGTTTTTTTGGTTAAAATGATATCTACCGACAACAAAATGAACAATACAATTGAAACTACTAGTCATAATCAATTGAAAGTTGCTCATTATTCAAACTATTTGTGTTTTTGCATTATAACATTTCATACATAATTATGTACATCATTGTATGCCTTTTGTATTTAATTGAATTTGATTCATAACAAAATATTAAAAATATTATCTCTTAATTTCAAAAACATTTAGTTCAGAAATAAATAGTTACTACGGGAAGAAAAATGATACCTACATAAAAGAAACTGATAACTACAGAAACAAAATTGATACCTACATAAAAGAAACTGATACCTACAGAAACAAAATTGACACCTACATAAACAAAACAGATAACTACATAATAAAAAATAAAACAAAATATTTAGCAAATAATCTTAAAGTAATAACTACAAACACAAAATTTCATACACAAATTTATACTAAGTGTGCTAGTAAAACTGTTAAATATTTTAATTCAAAGCATACTATATGCTTGTACCATTATCCCTGAAATTAAATGTTTTGCATTAATTATAAACCTGATAATACAACTTATGCAAACCGATACTAACATTACATTTTGGTTTCAACAGGCTTGACTGTGGAATATTTGTAATAATATTCATCATTTCATTGAACAAAAGCAGAATACCAATAAAACTTGAAAAGAAGGAAATATTACCTACAAGAGCAAAGATTGTACATGCAATATTGACAGATGATGAACATTGCTAGAGTCTGTCTAAATACTGACAAGCTTAGAAGAAGAAAGAAAAGGAAAGAACTGAATTCACATTGTGTTGTTTCACAATTAAATTTGATACTTGTAAAGAAATGTAACTGTTGAAATTTGTACTTGTGAAGTAATTATGTTCTGTTGCAATTTGGTGCTTATGAAGTAATGATATTCTGTTCTTAAAACAAAGCTACTTTTACTTGTAAAAATAATACTGATCTCCTGGAATGATATGTTGGGGTTGGTGTTCTTTTCTTTTCCTGTTTTTTATATTATAACAAGATTGTATAGTGTAAGTTCTATCATGCAGCTATGAATCCCACATAATATAATCGCTTTTATGATACAACTATCAGTTGTATAATGATATTATCAAATTTCATATCATATTTCAATACAAATCGGTAATTGAGTATCATTTCTTATGACTAAAAGAATCAGTTTTGCTAAAACTGATACTCAACATACTTTATGAAACAACAGTTACTGTTGATGTTAGTTTTTGCTAACACTAGATATCATTCTAATTCTGTATTAGTACTGGTGTCAATTCTAGCGCGTATTATAATACACGAGACTGATGGTAAAAACAAACGAAAACTGATACTAAAGTCGTTTATGTCCAATCAAACAAACATTATCTCCAACCAAGCTAACTGATACTGTAAAAACCGATACCAAAGCTTGTAAAAACTGATACTTGTAAAAAATTATAAAAACTGGTACTGTAAAAACTAATACTGTAAAAAATGATACTATAAAATCCGATACTGATAGCAAAAATTGTAAAAACAAACGCCAGAATTGATACTGTAAAAACATATAACTGATACTAAAACTGATACTATCACTTATACTAAATACTTGAAATTAAAATCAATTTGATAATATGCTATACTGAAGACAAATTAATAACAAAAGTTTCAATTACAATTAACCACCAAAACAAGTCACTGAACAAACTCAAAATGAAAAATCAAATCATATCCTTTTCGAAGCTTGACAATTCCGTTTATTATGACCAAATTGCTTGCACTCGCCACATCTATTTTGCTTGTTCTGAAAATATGGAAATCCTCCTTTACGCTTGACTGATGGTCTACCTGCGCCACGTTTTTGCTTTAGTGGCTTGATAACATCTTGAATGCTACCATCAACAATAGACCTATCATAATTTGGGATATGATTTATAGCGTTGGCATAAGAACATCGATAAGCATGAACAGTGAAATAATTCTCGACAAATTCATATATAGACAACTTGGACTTGTTTATATACTTTATAGCATGAGCACAAGGAAACCCAGTAATTTTCCATTGGTTGCAACTACAGGCTCATTCCTTCAAATCAACACAATGAGAGTTTGGAGATTTCACTTCAAAAGAAAAATTAGAAGATTTATATATATCCCATCCAAAACCTTCTTCAATCAATTCACCTAAACGTAATTCCATAGAAGGGCAAAGACTTTTTCTCCACAAACGACACTGTTCTCTTCTTGCATCCATTTGTTCCATAATCTTAACACGAATACCATCTAAACACGAAATAATAGGCTATGCTCGTTCAACTAAAATCCAACTATTAAAACTTTCTGCAACATTCGAATTATATTCACCATATCGTTTCCCTGGAAAAAATAAATCCACCCACTTATCAAATGGCTTATCCTTTAAAAATTCACACCAGCAACACCTCCAATTTGAAGAAACTTAGAATGCGCTCCTTCAAATTCATATAGATTAGAAGCTCTAGAACTCATTTTGAATAGATCAACAATAGACACATTTGCATTTTTGGCTTTTACCGCTGAAAGAAAATTTTGTTCCATATGCAAATAGCAATAACTGTGATAAGTTGAAGGAAAAACATCACGAACACCTGAAAGCAAACCTTGGTGACGATCTGACATAAAAACCAAAGTACAATCTTCTTGAAGCATTTGTTTTAAATGGTTCAAAAACCATGTCCAATATCCACATTTTCTACAGAAACTACACTCATAGTTAAAGGGAAGAAACCTGCAAACGCAAAAATAATTAGTGAAAAAAACTAACACAAATTACAACCATAAATCTAAATCAATTTATGAAACTGATACTAACAGAAAAAAACTGATACCGAAAACCTGACACGACCATTACAAAAATACTGATAACTACAACAGTATGCACATTAATCTTCATTCTAACACAACAAAGTAATGAACATTGACATATATCATAATAAAAATGAATTTTCAATACTACATAACTATATATGATACCATACATTAACATACTTGATACTGATACTAAAATTATACACAAACTGATACTAATCTCTTACTAAGAAGTATGGAATTATGATACCAAATACAAACTTACACTTCAATACAATGCAAATTCTGATACTAGAAACTTGCTAACTATAAACTACATATCTTAAAACTGATACCAACATAATACAAATTATGATAACAAATTAATATTAATGCTAATGCTAACTATTATGATCTCAATACAAATAAGTCAAACTAAAAACAACGACATACCTTGATCACCATTTTTTGCAGTAGCACTCATCAACATACCAGGACGTCCCTTCAAGTGAGTAGCATCTAAGAATATCATAGGACGACAATACTTGAAACTAAGTAAACAAGCGTCAAAAGCAATAACCACCCTCTCAAATTCATTACTACTTGGATCAATATCCATATCAACATAACTATCTGGATTAGTCTTCTTCACTACTTCCAAATAAAAACTCAAATCATTATAAGACAAAGCATCATTACCATGCAACTCCATTAATGCAAGTTGTTTTCCATGATAAGCATAACATAAGACAACTGAAAATTGTATTCTCCTCTATAATCAACTATAATATCTTTCGGCTTTTTACTAGGACAATCATGGATCTCGTCAGTAATCAACGATTTAACAAATGAACTAGATATATGTGGATTATTCACATCTCTAAGACCAGCCCCACAAGAATGATCAGTAACCATATTTCTCATAAAAAACTTCTTCAATTCTCCAGAATCACAAGAACCATGGACTTTGAAAAGACAACCATCATTATATGAAGAGCAAATTACAGTAACTCTTGTAGCACAATTCTTTAAAAATACTAATTCATACCCATTTTGAATTTGATATGCCATCAAAAATTATCTAAAATGTTCAGCTCCTCCAAAACAAAATCTAGCAAAATCGAAAATGAATAATGTCAAACCTCTCTTCAAAATATCTTTTAAACAACTTTTACCATTAACAACAACATTTGAACAGACAATAGAAGTTGAAGACGCACGAACAGTAGATGAACTTGAAATAGAAGCACCATCAACATATTCCAATTCAGAACCCTTAACCTTAATAGTAAAACCAAAGAGACAATTTTTCTTATATAACTGAAAATAAATTATACTCTGAATATCAGAATCAGTATCAACCATAATAATTTTGTCCTCAAGTACATAAGAAATCTGAAGAGAAGAATGAGTTAATTGAGATCAACATCGACATATCTCATTCTTCAAATCATACGAAGAGCAATCGATAGACAATCAAGTGCTTAAAGTGTTATTATTCAACACAAACAAACAAAGAAGACTGTTATCACCACTGCAAAAAAATAAAAATATTAGTAAAAACATGTTAAATTTAGAACATTAGTTTTTCCATTTCAGAAAACAGATACTGTAACATCCCCAAAATTATCAATCAAAATAAATAATATATTTGAACTCTTGGGGTTTGATTTGAGAGTAAATTTGAAAAAAAATCTAAAACAAATAAAATAAGTAAAAGTAATATATGAAATGAATTCTAATCTTATCCTATGTTTAAAAATATTGAGATGATAAATGTTTTTAAAAGTCATTTGGATTTAAAATGTTTATATTTCAAATTAAAAAAATTAAGATTTGAATTTAGATTTGGAATAAATGTTTTAAAATGAAGAAGCATTTAAAAAATCATTGAGGAACAAGTATACAATTGGAAGACAACTTTTCTTTTAAACATTGTACATATGCATATATACAACAAATGAATAAAATGTATGTATATTGGTTTATAAAAGTATATGCATATAATATAGGAAATAAAATCTATAAAATTTCTTTTGCTTTGTTACGTCAAAAACTGAAACTTACCTTCACAATAAAATGTAATAATTAACAAAATCTATGTTTTAAGATATCTTCTTACAAATGGCACAAACCATCATCTCCTCAATAAAATAATCAAATAAAAAATTCAGAAAACTCTTCACCTTCTAAAATTCGAATTTTTAAATCCCCAACATCTGATACTCAGTAATCAAAAGATATTTGCAAGTTTCACTTCAAACATTCAGAGAAAAAAAAAAGTTCAAAAGAAAAACAAACTGTCTTCTTCCCTTCAAGCTAAAAAAATATATCTGAAAATACTTTCTCATGCTTCATAACCGTAGTGAGATACTTTCAGGTAAGCTTTGTTTTAAAAATTTATAGTTTATGAGATTTTGATTTTTTTTTTAATCAAGTGTTGACAATCAAATTCAAAAAAATGAAAACTGCAGATTTGTGAAGCAAAAGGGGTTTCTGGTTTCAAAGGCAGTGCATAGTTTTTCATTTTGGAATACATTAAAAAAGGCAAGTAATCTTTCTTTGTAAAATGTGAACTTGAAGTTATAATCTCTTATAAAGAAAGAGTTTAATCCAGTAATCTTTAATCAAATTTATTTGCAGGGGGGGTCAAGGATTAAAAGCTACTTTTTGATTTTGGTTTTCAAGTTCTGTTTTTTTTTTCAAAACTGCAGGAAAGAAGAAGCTCCTCTGATTTTGTTTCAAAACTGCAAGTAATCTGAGAAATTTGTCATTTTTTTTATGAAACAACAAGGAATTCAACACAACAATATCTAATTTTTTCTGCAGGAAGAATTAAAGTTAGAGTTTTAATCTATTTTGGATTTCAAGTTTCAGAAAAGAGAAAAAAGTCTTCTCTGCTATAAATCGCAACTGTAAGTAAAAATTAAAACTATTTTTGGCAATAAATAGGCATGTGAACATAGCAAACATTAATCACAGATCTGTAACTATGAATTTTCAGATCTAAAACCCTAAGAGAATTAAAGTAGAAAAGAAGAAAAGGAGTAGCAGGCTCATCTCTCTGTTTGGTAGAACTGTCAACAACTTCTAGAATCATGTGAGTAAACCTTGTTTTCTTTATCATGATTGCTATGTGTATGCTTTGGGTGATATAGGAAACTTAAATCTTGTTTGCATGCAAGAAAATTTGAATGTATGATTGAATGCTTGGTTTATCATGATGACTGTACATAATATTAGTCACTGTTTAGTTCCCTCTGTTTCTATTTGACCTGTGTGATGAACTCTGGTTACCCATACCTGATGTTCCAGTCATCAAGTTGGGGTCTTTTTGTTTAAATTTACATCATGTCCCAGAAATAGATCAAAACAAATCTTTGAAATTGTTTTACTGGAAAACAGAATCATTTTTTTTGTATCAGCTTCTACAAAGTAAACTATACCAAGGTTTTAAGTCTCTCTCTCCCTCTCTACTTCTGGAAATGATTTCTTTTAAAGCTAAAAATAAAAAAATAAAATTTTGGTTAAACTCGATACTGTGTGTCAACAATAAATTAAAGCATATAGCTTTCTGTTTATGTAACTCTTTCTCCCTGGAAACTGTAAACTCAATTTCATGTAGCTTTCTGTTTACAAGCATAAAGCATATCAAAATCAAACCCAATTTTTCTCTTCTTTATTATTATTTCTGAATAGATTTATAACAAGTCGAAAATTTTGTGTTTGAGTTTGCACCATACTTCAGAAAACTAATTAAAAACATGTTTCAACTTCACTGGAGAATGTAAATGCAGTCACAACCCAAAGAAGTGAAATTTCAAACCTCATGGAATTGAATTTCAGTAACACCACTTGCATTACCATCAAGACTAATGATTTTTGAAACAAAAATCAAATTTTTTCATTGCATATTGCTCGGGAAAATGGGGGTTGATCGGAAAATAAAGTTTTACCAAAATCTGATGATCTAAGGAGCTATAGCCCTCGAATTCGTTGTCGTAGATGGTTTGGGGGTTCGTGATCACCAGAAAAATGCAGTTTGATTTTTTTAAAACCCAGAATTTGAATTCGAGTTTGTTTTAGGGTTTAAGAACCCATTTTCTGCGCACAGTTGAAGTGGCCTGCCGCACCACCCACAAGCGATCGGGGTTGGTGTTAGGGGGTCAGATGGAAGCGTCGCACGACGTAGGAGCTTCAGTCCAAGTATCACGGCCGCTGGCAGTTAGGGGAGGCGGCGCGAGGCGAGAACGTGTCGGCCTGATGATTTCTTTTTGGGTTCTATTGGTCGATTAGTGATTTCGAAAGAAGTTTGAAATCTGGGTGTTCGAATTGGTTTGGGAAGGTGGACGTTGTCATGTCGGTGGCCGCAGCACCATCCATCGGCGGCGGCTCTAGCTGTGCACGTGCACATGGTTGGTGGCGTGACAGTGTGCTAGGCTGGGGAAGTCGAATTGTGACTCGGAGCAGTACGCGGGTAGATCGAGTGAAAACTCGAAGTGCAACCCGGGGGGTTTTTGGTGTTCACCGTGTCGTTTTATAACTTAACAAAATTTCAAAAAGAAAAAAAGGGGCACGGGTAAAATTGGGGATAACTCGGAGTAGGGGGAAGGTTGGCTCGGGTACGACCCGAAGCACGTCTCGGGTATGCAACTGAAACAGTAACACAGTTTTAATAAAACTTTTGAAAAAAAAGCAATTTAATGTATTTTCTAAGTGAGGTAACAATAGTTGTCAATGTAATGTGAAACTAATAGTTTTAAAGTTTTATGAAGTTCAAATTATTTTGAATTATTTTAAATTAATAAAGGTTGTTTAAATGTTTAACTTAATCAAAAGTTAAATATAAATATAAACTAATATACAAATTTCAAACCAACTTTATAATGATGTAATAGTAAATAACAAATTGATGTTTTGTAACGACTTTTAAAATATAAAAGAAAATAATTTAATAAATTAAAGAATAGGAAACTTATAAGATAAATTAAACTTAATAAGTTAACGATTAAGAATTTATAAGTGAAATAATAAACTAAAGAATAATTTATTAACTTAGCCAATTAAAATAATTCAAAATCAAATAAAATTCAACATTAATTTGAAATGATTAACAAAGACAATCATGTGGCTAATTCGCTTTAATCACAATTACTTGTATCAATGATGATTGATCATCATTAAATACCCCATACTGGATTGACCTTTTTTGTTGTGATGCTGTGATTGCTTTGTGATGAGCTATGATTTGTGATTTGCTCCTATATGTATGTGAAACCCTTTTACCCGTAAAACGGTATTTAAACTTCGATGCGACAGGGAGTCGGATTTCAGTTTGTTATCCGAAGCCCACATCGAACCGTGAATGTGAACTTTTGTGATTGATACACCCACATGTTTTAAATTTGAAGCGCTCACTGTTCGGATTAGCCGGGAAAGGACCTTTGTGTCGTATAACCCATTCTGAATAGTGATTCGACGAATGGATTGCAATTGAAGACCGGCGGTGAAGACCGGGTGTCTTCAAGAACGATAGGATAACCTATCGATTGTCTCTGCACCGAATTGCTCCGGTATAGGGATTCCCTAAGTGATGGGAAGTCCGATCGGGATTGTGGACGCCCGGATTTGCAAGGGCTTCTTCCTCTATTGGACGAAGTGCCTTCGGTTCTGTTCGAACCCGGAACAGACTTGTATGGTCGTGTGTCTGACACTACGCTTTGAGATATAAAGCCGATTTCTTTCAAATACATATCTGATTGGTGGCGGAGAATTTATTCTCTTAGCTTAACACCCTTCTCTGAGACGTACGAGCTCAGAGGTTATGTAGTTGAAGGTTATCAGCGATATACTCCCAATTTGGTAGTGTGACATACTAAGTGCTGCTGTATAGTGATGATCATTTGTTGATCATTTGTGATCAAAGCATGGCTTTCGTGTAAAGCGTAGCTTTGTGGACGAGACCTCATCGGACCTCACACCCCGGAAATGGTCGAAACAGGAAAGATGCGGCAAGGTTATGAGGGTCGCGCCCTTTAGAGTATGTCATTTCCTTCTGGAAAAAAGTAGTGTCATGGTATGGAGCCCAGATACTTACCTATGTGGTTGCTTCAATCTCATTATTCTGTGTGGTTGTTGCTTTGTGATGGAGGGCCCTCGGATAAAGGTCCCAAAGGACCGGGGAGTGGCATATTCGTGTAGTAGTTACCTAGTTACAGAGGTAACCCGGCCTTGTGTTGGCAGAGATCTAACCGTAACGTTAGTTCTCGGGACGTCCCGCCAGAGGCGTACCCATGTGGCATAGGAAGTTCCTTAGCCTGACCATTTGTTGGAAATCCAATTCCCAGTACGAACCCAGTACGGTTTTAGTTGTAGAACCTGCCATTTAACATGGCAGCTATAGTAGGCATAGTATCATGGTACCTATGTCGGCTACGATTAATATTCTACTTTCAAAATGGCTTTCTGCACTATGCACTAGTAATAATATCAAAGAATTTTCCTCGTATTAAGCATTTAAGGGGAAATCTCCCCCAAGTGTGCGATTGCATTGTGTGTGTGCCGGGAGGCCTTATAGTAGTTTCATTTTCCAAAAGCATACCGATTTTTCTTGTATAAGTTTGTTTTAATTGAAAGCAATTACCTTTGTTTACTCATACCAGTACCATGACTGACCCGGAGTTTATTATTTCCTTTCTAAACTCTGGGTGCCCACCATTTCTACACGGGCAGCCTAGTAGCAGGTTTTCTATATTTTGGCTCTAGCTACATTTTGGGAGTATTTTGGTTTGGAGACGGTTTTTGGAGGCTCATACCTTAGAGACATTTTGAAAGCTTTTGGATCTCGAGGTGCTTAACTTGGATGACCACTATCACTTTATCTTTTTGGAGACTTTGGCATATGATATCTAGTTGTTCTATTATGTCATTCTATTTGGATATGTAATTCATGTATTATGTACTCTGATGTTGTAACAGATATTATTGTGGTATTGTATCTGTGATGTGATGCATGATATTCATTTTTATTTTCCGCTGTTATATATTCATCTAATGTTGTTATAAGCTCCATCCGACTGGAGTTCGATGTTTGAATCATTGACAGTCGAGTACAAGTGAGGTATTTGATGTCAATTTTTGAACGTTGAATTTCGGGTCGTGACAGATACCTACCATATAAAAAACTGATACCTAGTTACTGATAATCAAAAAAATTGATACTAAGAAAATATAAAAATGATACCTGAAAACTGAACCTAAGATATGATACTTTTCCACTCTATCATAACCTTATATACAACCCAATCAATGATACTTTTCCAATCATTCCATCAGTAATGCAAGATAATGATAGATAAATTTAATGTAAAGCATATTAGAATACAACATTGCATAAAGAAACAAATAAAAAAATCCGCTGCCGCTTCCAAAAGTTGCCATAAAAGAATAAACAAGCAATCATAAAAATAACACTGCATGTAATTTGTGAAAACGAACACAATTAAAAATCGCAAACAATTTTTTTATAACTCTATTAGATTAAGACCAAAAAATAGAATAATATAAGCATACCTAGTTAATACAATTTGAAGAAAAACGAGATCACAGTAAAAATATGAAAAGAATGAAATCGACAAATGCACGTGAGAAAAATTTGATCGATGAACTTGAAATTTCAAAAGAACGATATTCAAATAACCGAACGAGGTTGATCGATATTTTGATTGCGAGAGAGATATGGAACGCGACAGAAAAATTTTGATCGAAAGGAAGAAGAAGAATAAGCGTGCGAAAGTGGGTCGAAAGAAAAGTCGATAATTTTTCCTTAAGAGAAAATTATTAGTGGGTTGTCCTATATCCAAAAAAAGCCTTAAAAATTGTCCTTGAGGAAAATTTCCTGTAGTTATATTTGATTACATTTAACGCGACCCCTAATGCCACGTTGTCAAATGCAGAACTCCTTACATGTCTACAATGCATTATGACACGTCACTCACTTGAAGGACATAAGCAACAAAATGGAAGATGTATTCAGGGTATGTTGCCTGCACATAAACTATAAACTCATTTCTTGTAATTTGTTTATCTTCACTCTTATATAGGAAAAATGAAAATCACCTATACCTATAAAAAACAAGAATAGCCATAATATATGTGTGTGTATAGTGGAAAATCGTGGAGCTCGATTGGCTGCAGCAGGAATAGTAGGTATTCTCAAAAAACAAGTTAGACACACCGCAATCAGTGATCGAAGGGCAGTAATGGCCATGGATGGTGGGTTGTACGAGCATTATGCAATTTTTAGTAATTGCATACAGACAAGAACTAAAGAGATGACAATAAAAGATGTCACTAAATACGTGGATATTGTGCATGCAAATGATGGTTATTAAAGTGATGCAGCCCTGCTCATATAATGTGGTATGTCACTGTCAGTGTTGCAAAATTATATAAGTCGCAGAAGTGGGAATGAACTCCCGATTTTGCTTGATGTTGCATTGAAGGTTGTGCGTTGAGACTATTCATTGTTTATATATTCTGTATCATTTTGTACAAGTCCAATGCAATAATCAAACACACATTCTTTTTTCTTTTTCTTTTTCTGTTTTCCTTTTTTTTTTCTTTTTTTTAACGGTTATTACTGTTTCGCTTTTGTAGTCCAGCAAGCTATTGCTTATTTCGTTTATTCTGAGATCAAGGTAAACTATTTTCTATATCTTTGACAACTTAGTACATATTACCCTTCTTTAACAATGATACACTTATGTACTACACATGATAGACTAATGCATCATTGTTATTTGTTCTTTTTATTTAAAAACCATTTCAGACATATGCAGATCTAAATACTTGCAAAAATATAGGTATTCAGTCACTAATTTCATTTACTAACTACCACACTACAAGAGAAAATGGCTGGGAGCCGTTGGAATAACATTCACGCTTTCCAGCGGCTTCCAACGAAAGAAACTAGGATATCCAATGGCTTCAAACGGCATTTAGCCGATGGAGGACGTTGGAAACTGTTGGTTTAAAATGACCAAAGAACCGACGTTGGTAGCCGTTGCTAATCTGGGTGATTTTTTTTATCACAGCAAGCCAGTCATCTTCCAGCCACACACACTCAATATATATCCATTTCCATTCCATTTCCACTCCATTTCACATATATATCACATATCCAACACATTATACCACAAACAATATAAACAACCAAAAATAAACATCAAACATTACATTTTCAAACCAAACTCCAAGTCAATATGTACATAAACAACAAAACCCTCATCAACACCAACTCCAACTCCATATTCACGTCAATATATACAATGCAAATACTTAAACCTCACTACCTCAAAGTCAATATATACACAATAAATATCACAATCCTCACCACCTTAAAGTCAATATATACAGTAACCAACCACAAAGACAATAATCATCATACCTCTCAAGCATCATCATCACCCCCGGAAGCACCAGACAACGAAGGGAAGGATCCATGCCTCTGCGCGTACTCCGCTAAACGTTGATTCAGCTGCTTCATTTGTATAGCGTGAAGACGTTCCTGCTCTTGCAGCTGCTCAACCATGGCTCTAAGCTCTTTTATTTCAACTTTGTCACACGCCTTTTGAGCTGCCCGAACCTGCAAATAGAATGCGAGATATTCACATTTGTATTATAATCATTTTCTTAAGCAATGCAGATTTTAAAATTTAGAAACATAAATGACGTGATCTTAAGCAATGCATATACCACAAGGAAATGCGTATTTTATTAAATGATAATGGTGCAGGATGATAAACGATAAAAAATATTACCTTTTCAATATCAATTTTGGTATATGATGCCAGAATACCAGATTTTCCCCTACTTTACAATGAATTAATTAAATTCCTAATCCATTTTCACTTGTTTCCATTTTGAATGAAAAATAAAAATGGAATGTGTTGGAGCTATACAAGCTTGATTTGAACTACTGGAATTTTTTTGAATTTATTTATTTCTACAATAATGTCTTACATTGTTCAATTAAAATAACGTATCAAACGTAGAATGTTCTTTGGTGCAATTTTAGTTACTTTTATTGTACATTGCATTTTTATATCGCAACCTAAACCCGTCACTACTTTGGTTCATTGCATTATTAGAGTCAAAGGTATAGAATGATTTTAAATTTTGTATCTATAGGTTAATTATTAAATATAGTATTGCAATGTTTATAGGATTACCGCTTGGTTTCCATAGCCATAGCGCCTATTCCGCTACGTCAGATCCATAATAACGTCGAAAATATTATCTTGCTCCTCTACAGTCAACTCATCGCGATCTGATTCTGAAAGCAGCTCTGCCCGTGCCTCTTGAAACTTTGCCTAAAATAAAAAAATTACAGGTAAAAATTAGTAGAATATGATTTAAACTTATCGATGTTAATAAAATAAGATTTAAAATATGCATACATATGCAGCCGTCGCCTTATCATCATCATCCCACTGATATGTAATATTGCCAGCATTGTCCGCTTGTCTCGATGCGTGGGTGCGGGTAAATACCTCCATCATAGACACGGGACGTCCAAGCTATCTTTCCTGCAATAAATAATTTATATATTTTAATTTTTCATAGATAATTACTGAACTGATTAATATACAAAATGTAATAACGGTTTAGATTCGTAATCAATAAATTTACCAAGTCCTCACGGTGATGCCGAAAAGACTTGGATCCACCACGATGCATTACAGGATTCCTACTTCTATTGGCAGAGTTCCTCTCCGACCTCACCTGCAATTTAAATTGAATATTATATTTATTAATTGCGAAATAATTAACTATATATTTGGTAGATTTACCTTGAACTCGACGGTCTCCCACCAACTCATCCAAGAATCCCATACGGAAGCGCCCATCCAGTTCGGTTTCTTCCTATTTTTTAAGAGCTGACATTACCTCTATGTAATTTTTAGCGACCTTCGAATTCCAATGGCACTGAACCATGGCGACATCGGGCTCCGCCAAGTCCACTTTCCCCTGTACAAAGAGAAAATATTACTAATTGTTCATTTATGCTTATTCATATAGTAAAGTGGTATAAACTCACCAGAAAATCCTGCCAAATGGCCTCCCTGACTTGGTCAGGGATCTTACTCCACTTAGGCCAACAATCTGTCATCCTGCTCATATATGATTGCTTGGAAATGCCAAGCACAACTCCTGAAGGCCCCAAATCAAATCCCCTATGATAAATATAAAACAAAGCTTTAGACAAGTATATATATGTATGAACAAATTTATTATTGTTATCATTTTAATTTTGATACATACACTCCATCAGCCTTCGGCTGCAAATATACAAGTGGTCAAGACGGAGGCTCACCACTACTCTCACCAGCCGAGCGAGAAGAGCTACGACGTCTGGAGCCTGACATAATAACTATTGGAAGTTTCATTTTTAATTATAGACATAGATAAAATGATGACGATATGTGGTGCATGTAATAAAGTCATTTTTAATTGGTAGTGCATCTAATGATGATGATGGTATGTGATGCGTGTGCATGAATAATTGTAAAAATTATCGGATATTACTCAGTCCTTATCGTTTTCTGATTCAGACTCGGTCTCGTGTTCTATATCGTTTTTCTCTACACTCTCAAATGTTCGACTAATACATTTTTCTCATCATTTAATTGTCCAAAATCAGTTTGATCGTCTGTAATTGTGATTTCAACATTTTCCTCGATATATGCTTGATAGGCTTGTTCTTCTGGAATATACTTTCCATTGAACGTAAATCTCGCCTTGGTTTTAATAACCGCAGGCCAATCCGTATTATCTCTTTTTAGAGATGGATACGGGGCGTAATAAACTTGTAGGGCTTGTTTGGCTAGTACGAAAGGATCATACTGTTGATAACGGGAGGCATGTTTTATTTCTATAAGATTATAATTTGGATGCACGTTAATACTAGAACCTGGAACATTGCTGAACCAGTTGCATCCAAACAAAAAAACTTTCTCTGCGGCTCTTATAAAATATGTCAATTGCAAAATCTGGGTTAACACGCCATAAAAATCATGTATATGATTATTAGGATCATCACTGCCTTTAACAAATACACCGATATTGTTTGTTAATTTTTCAGCATCGTATTCTTTGGTATTGAATTCATATCCATTAACAAAAAATATTGGATACGTTTTAACTTTCCTTTTCGGTCCCAACGCCAAATGTTTTAATCCTTCATCGACCACATTATTTGTAGGATCACAAACGTAGTTCGAAAATCAAGTAGCAAATTTTTTGCTTAAATCGCCGTTTGGATTTTGTGATTCATAAACATTGCAAACAAAAACATAATATATTGCTTTATTATTAATCAAACCGATCGTAGGGAGGTTTGCTTACTTCCACTGGCCAAAATCAATTTTTCCGAAGCCAAAAAAACATTCCCCCTGTTTTGTTTTTTTTTCCCGTTTCCTTCTCCCCCGAATTTTCTCTCGTTTTTTTCCCGTTTCCTTCTCCCCCGAATTTTCTCTCGTTTTTTTTCCCGTTTCCTTCTCCCCCGAATTTTCTCTTCATCACCGCGTTTTCTCACTTTGAAAATTTCACCTCCGTTCTTTACGGTCAATCCTCTCTTCCACATACTCCTCTTCTCCCCCAAATAAAACCCTAACCCAGTACGAAAGATTGTTCCACATAATCCTCTTCTCGAATGCTCCTCCTCTCCAGGAAAATTTCTCCTTCACGAATTGCGGCACTCACTGGATTAGAGTACGACGCATCGTTTCCTCTCTTCCAGGTAAGTTTTTCCTTCAACGAATTGGGCACTTAGTGGATTAGAGTACGACGCATCGTTTCCTCTCTTCCAGATATGCCTTGCTTGTTTTTAAAATTTTGTAGCTGACAATTTATAACGCTAGATTTGCAATAAAGAAAATTAATAACTCCTTTTTTCTTTCAATCTCGCTATTGCCTTGTTAAACCTGACTAAATCTTTCTATGTATGTACAGTACAAGCTTGTATGGAATAACTAGCTGTTCTTTAATTGTAACATTGACTATCCCTTAATAATTAGCCCGGTTAGAGTAATTAAATATTCACGTATATTGCGATATAGTGGGAGGTGGCATAAGGACAAACTTCAAATTTCATTTTTGGGCTAGAATACAAACTTCAAATTTCATTTTTGGGCTGGAATACAGACTTCAAATTTCATTTTTGTTCTTTAAAGTTTTTTTAAACTTCATAGTAGTTTAGAAATCAGTCAGTATAATTTATCTAATGAATTTGTGCAGCTGTAATAAAATTGCGCGACCACAATTTGCTTTTTTGGTTCTATCCTAGCACATATTTAACTTTAAATGGTATCTTGTTGGATATAAATGACAACCTGATGAAGGTTTAAATGCACAGGGAAATCTTAGTAAACAATATTAACTTAATAGGTTTGAGTTATTGGATTGTGTTGAGTTTGAAATAGTAACGAGTTTTATTTAAGACCAAGAGCTATAAATTCATTTGTATAAATTCAAACCGGTTATGTGTTGCAGGTATATTAAAGCAAAGATTTACTAATAAGTTGTAGGCAAGTGTGTTGCAGTTCTATGGTATGCACTGAAATATGGGTTGAAATGTTGTATTAGTGAAATTGAAGTGATGTCTAGGTGGTTTGGTGGAAAGCAGCAGTTGAAGTGAAGTGCAAGTTTCTTGTTTGTGAAATGATGGTTGTTCGATGTTGTGGAAGGTTGATTGCAGCTGTAAATGGTTGAGGAAGGTTGATTGGAAATAGAAGTGGTGATATGAAGTATGTGTGTAGAGATGAACTGGAATTGACCTGTGGTGTATACCGCTGTGTTGAGCTGTGGTAATGGAATGATAGAAGGCTGTGGTAATGGAATTGCCTGTTCTGGTGATGTTTGATGGTGAGTTGATTGTTTGGTTGTGATTGTGGTTGAAGTGAATAGTTTGGTGAGGAGATGTGGTGGACATGGCAAATGTGCACTACACAGATATGTTTTTATGTATGTGCAATGAAGTTTTGTTTGGTCGAAGTTTAAATAGCAGTGATAATGAACTGCAGTTTTGAAAATTAAAGTAGTTGAAGGTGGAAGTCAGTGGCTATAATGCTTGTGGAAGATATTTGTATCACTGTGCACATGTGATGGTCGATAGATGCAAAGTGGTGATGTTTATGAAGTGAAAGGTAAATGTTGAGGCAAGCAGTAGTGGTTTAAATGGAACAATGGCTTGTAGATGTGATGTTTAATTTGAAGTATAGGAGGAAATGAGGGTTGTTTGTGGTATGTAGGCAAGGAACTGTGGGTGGTCAGGGAGTTGTAGAAGGAATAACGGTATGGGATGAAGTTTTTGATCCTGTAGAAAATCCCTCTCATCATGTCTGATAGGTGACCTGGAGATGCCGAAGTTGTGTATGCAAGTACTTCTAAAGCGGAGAAAAAGCTGAATTGGAGGTTTATTAAATGTTAATGTAAACATTCATGTGTATATTAGAACTATGTCGATGTAAACTTATCTAACTTTTTGGAATGTGTTGGAATTTTATGACTCTAGCTTTTAGTCTTTTCGTATGTGATTTTGGTTGTTTTATGATAATATTTATTACTCGTTAAATTATTCATTATTGGTACGAATGTACTGCATGGATGCTGCTGTAATTTATTTTTAAAATTTGCATTTATTTTGCAACAGTCAGAAACCGTTGCAATATCATGTATTATAACGGGCATTGCCCATTGCGAAATCCATATTACAACGGGCATTGCCCGTTGTAAAATATGGTCGACGTATTACAACGAGGCCTAATACAACGGGCGCATGCCCGTTGCGAAATGCATATTACGAAATGGCTGTTTTTTTGTAGTGATAGTATATTGATCCATCTTGATACATATACGTGTGTGTATCTGTGAGTGATTCATATCAATACATTGATAGCAGATCCTTAGTATCAAGTTGGTCTACATTTATAATTCTTAGCATAATTGGATTTACGCATTTTCAGTTACTTTTATTTTTTTTAAATGCAGTTAAATTATTTCATCAAATTAATAATAAAGAAAAAAATTAACAAATAATTTCTTTTTTATATCAAATAACACAATGATCTACATTTACAATCATTATTATAATTGGATTTATACATTTTCAATTACTTTTTTTTTAAATGTAGTTAATTTTTCATCAAATTAATAATAAAGGAAAAAAAATTGACAAATACTTTTTTCTTTCATATACAATATATCATTAGGATAATATATCACATGTTAATAAATGTTCAAACCACGCTACGCAAGTTTCGAACTTGTCACCCCTGGCACCAAAGTTAAGTTAATTATTTATAGTAACCATTATTATATGTAATAATATGTTTGTTTAATACAGATATATTATGGTAATGGAAATTAATGATCCAACGGCTGAAGCTTGGATTACTGCTTTTAATGAACCAGCAGAGGAAATCATAGGTTGCAGTGCTGATGATCTTTATAAAATTAAGAATGATGAAGGTGAAGATATATACGAACAAAAACTAAATGAGTTATTATGGATCCCTCGTCTTTTCAGAGTTGGTGTTTCCCAAATTGAGTACATGAATGAAAAAAACAACAAATCAATGTTATGTCTCAATCAGTTATTGATTATGTCGCGGAATCAAGTTTCTTGTTAGAAGAAATATCAACAATGGCAGAATCCACAGTTTAGTTTTTTTTTTGTTTCAGTAATTTTAGTTTATTTCTTGTTTTTACTTCAGCAGTGTTATTTTTTCATATAATAATGGTATTTTTAGGTAATTTTTTTAAACATTGTAGTTCAATAACATGAGATTTATTTACTAAATCAAATTTTGCATTAGTAGTCTTCTTTAATTAGTTATTAGGAAATATGATGATGTACATTTCGGTGATATTTTTTTGATTTTTTCTTCCCAAATTCATTAATACATTAGAGCTACAAATAAGCTCAAAATTAACTGTATATTGAACCTTTTTGATACATATATGTCTGTGTGTCTGTGGGTAGTTCATATCAATACATTAATAGCACATCCTTAGTATTAAGTTGACCTGCATTTTTAATCATTGATATAATTGAATTTACACAGTTTCAATTTTTTTTTAAAAAATGCACTTAATTTTTTATCAAATTTGCAATAATAAAAAAAATTAAACAAAAATGTTTTTCTTTCATATCAAATATCACAACGGTCGGTTTCCCCACCGTTGTGCGGTTATACTAGTTTACACATGCAGTATTAAATTAAATTTATCAAAACTTGTAATTTGATAATTACCTAATAAATGGTGCAACTTCTGGACAATTAAAAAGAATATATGTGCAAAACACGGATCTCTTTCTAGTTTCCAAATTAAGAGTCATATACTATAATGCAATTTTATTGTTAATGTTTGGATGAATCTGTAAAATTTGGTGTATACATTGCCTACACTTTACCCCACCGTGGATAATGAGCTCTGCTGCTGGGGAGTATCATTAGCATAAAGAAAGTTAACTAAATTATAAGGAAATTCAGGGAGACGCTATAAGCATTTTAGGTGAATAAAATACAAGCATCATAGTTGTTCTTATCTTTCAAGTTCTCATACAGCATCATAGTTATTCTGGCAACATTCTATTAATAGCTTTGTATCAACTCATTCATGGGTCACGATTCTTCTCTTTTCCAGAGCGTTCATGGATCCAAGTCTTTTTAAACTTACACAACAATCAATGCAATGCAATTCCTCATCAACAAACAACAGCCTCATTGACGCAGCGAATATACCAAAAATTGATGAAACGGTGAAAAGTTGAATCGATGGATTGAAAATACCCAAGTGCCCAAATCCGTTGATCTCAAGAGATACCGGATTCTAGCTATCTCCAACACGTTGATCGCGCACGATACTGTGTTAAAAGATCTACGATTCTTCCACGTTGATCTCGCGCACGAGATTCCGTGGATCGGCTTCAAATCCGTTGATTCGAGCGCACTCGAATAACCGAAAATGGAGAAAGGAGACAACGCTCAACTTCCAATTTTAAAAGAGGCACAAAGCACTCAAACAAAAGTTTATTCAAAATCAACCAAGTTTACAAATGACTCAACCTGCCTATTTATAGGCTTACACACGGCAGCACAACACAATACAGGTCGTTCACGACCTAACAATCACGAGTTACAACACGTGCGACTTAACAATTCAACGGCACGCGACCTACGAACTAAGATATACAAGCAACATAACAAATATAACCAGATACAACGTTACACGACTCACGACTTAATAAGAAACGACATACGACTTAATGTATTTACAACAACAACACATCACGCGACTTAACAAATCAGCGGCATAGGCTTCTGCGACATAAGGAGATAGCTTGTCTTCAAAGGCTTGCGACCTAAGAGCTTCAACGACCTAACAATCAGCGGCATAAGATCTTGCGACCTAAGTAACTCGCGACCTAAGGAAACTCGCGACCTAAGGAAACTCTGCTTCAGGAATCTTGAACGACATAAGATGCATGTGACTTAACTCACTAGGTCGTACTACCCTCCTCCACTTCATAACTCGCTAAGTCGTAGCTCGTTAACTCGTTATTCTGGCGCAATGTTTCCTCCTCCCCTTGTATCTTGCTACACCGTAGCTCGTTAGGTCGCTGACGACTTAAAGAACCCAAGCGACCTAAAGCCACCGCGCTATCTTCCGAGCGACTTAAGGAGTTGGGACGACTTATCTCATTATACGCTGCATCATCCTTCCCCGGTTGATAAGAATTCGACCTCGAATTCACACTTTCCTCTTCTTCAAGACGCGTATCCTCATGATACGGAATCAAGTGTCTGACGTTAAAAACATCGGCAGTATGGATATGGTCCGGCAATCTCAACCGATAAGAATTATCATTGATCTTCTTCAAGATTTCTACTGGACCAATCTTTTGAGCTTTCAATTTATTGTAAGTTCCAACTGGAAAACGATCTTTCGTCAATACTACGTAAACAAAATCACCTTCTTTGAAGTCCACACTCCTTCACTTCTTATCTGCCAGTTTCTTATAATTCTCATTTGACTTAAGCAATCGTTCACGAACAATCCCGTGACACTCCTGCAACTCATTCACGAAATCACAAGCTCGTTTAACAACTCCTTTCTGAAATGGAACTATCGATAAATCCAACGGTCCCTTCGGCATTGCTGAACATACTACTTGAAATGGACTGAATCTAGTACTTCGATTAACAGCATGATTGTGTGCGAACTCAGCTTGACATAACTTCACATCCCAGCTCTTCAAATTATCCTTCACAAGACATCTCAACAAGTTTCCCAAAGATCTGTTCATCACTTCCGTTTGCCCATCAGTTTGTGGATGATAAGCGCTACTAAAATTCAGCTTAGTTCCAACCATCTTCCACAAACTCAACCAAAAATGGCTTAGAAATCGAGTATCCCGGTCAGAAACAATGGTCTCAGGTAGCCCATGTAGTCGATAAACCTCTTTAAAGAATAATTGAGCAACACGGACTGCATTAGCTGTCTTCTTACAAGCTATGAAATGTGCCATCTTCGAAAATCTATCCACCACAACATATATAGAGTCATTTCCTCGTTGAGTTCTTGGCAAACCCAAAACAAAATCCATGCTAATATCAACCCATGGTCTAGTAGGCACGGGCAATGGCATATACAATCCTGCATTCGTAGCTGTCCCTTTGGAAACTTGACATATGTGACATCTCTCCACAAATCTTACAACTTCTTTCCTCATGGAAGGCCAAAAATATGATTGATAAATCAACTGCAAAGTACGATCTCTCCCTACATGTCCCCCTTCATGCAATTCTTTCACAATCTTCATTCGTAAACTGCACTCTGATATACACAACTGATTTCCTTTGAATAGAAAACCATCCACCAACACATACTCATCCGTCTTCCCTTTCTCGACTTCATCAATAATCTTAGAAAAGTAAGGATCTTCAACAAACAATTCTGAAAGTACATCAAACCCCGTTACTTCAACTCTCATCGTCGTCAACAAATGATATCTTCTACTCAATGCATCTGCCACTCGATTTGTAACTCCCGATTTATGCTTTACCACAAATGTAAACTATTGCAAGTATGCGATCCATGAAGCATGTCTGGCTGCAATCTTATCCTATCCCTGCAAATGCTTCAACGCTTCATGATCAGTATACAACACAAACTCTTTATGAAACAAATAGTGTCTCCAATGTTTGATGGCTTGGACAATAGCATAGAATTCCACGTCATAAGTATTATATCTCATCTTTGCTCCCGAAAGCTTCTCATTGAAATAAGCAATTGGACGTCCCCTATGACTCAAAACACCTCCAATTCCAACTTTAGATGCATCAGTATGTAATTCAAATAGCAACTGAAAATCCGGCAAAACTAGAATTGGTGTTGACGTCAAAAGTTCCTTGATTCGCTCAATAGCAAATCTTGCTTCCTTCGACCATGAAAACTGCTTGCCCTTCATACAATCAGTAACAGGCGCCATCACGCTACTGAAATGTAGAATAAACCTTCGGTAGAATGATGCTAAACCATGAAAACTTCTCACTTCAGTTATAGTCCTGGATTGTGGCCAATTTATGATTGCTTCAACTTTACTTTGATCCACCTGGATACCATCCTTTGACAATACATACCCCAAAAACAAAACACTATGCGTCATGAACACGCATTTCTTTGTTGCCGCATAAAATTGCTCCTGACGAATTATCATCAACACTTCCCGCAAATGTAGTAGATGTTCTTCGGTGCTCCCACTGTATATCAATATATCATCAAAGTATACCACCACAAACTTTCCAATGAACGGTCGAAAGATCTGATTCATCACTCGCATAAAAGTACTAGGTGCATTTGAAAGACCAAACGGCATGACCAGCCACTCATACAACCCTTCCCGTGTCTTGAATGCGGTCTTCCATTCATCCCCTGGTCGAATTCGAATCTGATGATACCCACTCTTCAGATCAATCTTTGAAAAGATAGCAGCTCCATTCAACTGATCTAACAAATCATCCAATCTCGGCATCGGAAATCTGTACCTCACTGTAATCTTGTTTAGTGCTCGACTATCTGTACACATTATCCAAGTTTCATCCTTCTTCGGCACTAACAATGCTGGTACTGTACAAGGACATAAACTTTCTTGTATGCGCCCTTGTTCAAGTAACTCATCCACCTGCCTTCTCAACTCTTCGTGCTCCTTTGGACTCATTCGATAATGTGGTCTATGTGGTAACACAGCTCCCGGAACAAGATCAATTTGATGTTGTATGTCTCTCAACGGTGGTAACTCTATGGGCAATTCTTCAGGAAATACATCTTCAAACTCCTTCAACACTGGCTTAACTTCTTCAGGAATTTCAACTGCTTCACTACTTTCACGTCCAATTAACAGAAATACTTCAGGCTCATCCTCCACTTCCTTGACAAATTCCTTCAAAGATAACAGAGTCTTTAGTTCTTCAATCCCCTCCAACTTGCTTTGACTTTGTTGTCGCTGTTTAGGAACTAAAGTGATTTTGGTGCCCTCGAACATGAAACTATTGTAGTTAGTCCTCCCATCATGTTGCACAACTCTATCGTATTGCCACGGTCTCCCCATCAACAAATGACATACGTCCATATCCACATCATCACACCAAATTTCATCTTTATACTTCTTTCCGATGGAAAAAGTTACACAAGCTCTTGGATTAACTTTCACTTCCCCACCTTTCCTCAACCATGCTAATTTGTAAGGTTTGGGATGCTTCTCTGCCTTTAATGCCAACTTCTTTACAGCTTCTGTAGAGATGATATTATCACAACTTCCTGCATCGATAACAAACTTGCAAACTCTTCCCAAAATAGTGCACGTTGACTGAAAAATGTTACTCCTCAACCAACTAGTCTCTTCTTCCTGCTTTGGTGTCAAACACGACCTCCTCATCATCAAATTACAACCCTCATCTCCTGACAATTCTTCTTCCTCCTCAACTTGTGGTGAATTTGGACATTCTACTTCTGCATCCTCATCCTCAACCTCAGCAACCATCACTCGCTTCTTAGGCTTCGGACATTCATTGCTCTTGTGACTAAACTCTTGGCAGTTATAACACTTGAAATTGTTGTTGACCTTGGTCTTAGCAACTTCATTGACAACCAGTTTACTAACAGCCTTGGAAACATTAGTATTGCTACTAGCCCCTTTCACTTGATTGTTGGAATTTGTAAACACACCACCTCCTCTTCTACCTTGCTTCTCCCAAGCTAGAGCCTTCTGGTGTGCTTCAGCAACGGATCTTGGATCAAACATATTCACCATATCCTGAATTTACATTCTCAACCCTCCAACAAATCTAGCTGTCAACTGTTCCTCTGTCTCCATGATATCATTTCTAGCAATCAGTTGGTAAAATTCATCTGCATAGTCATTTACTGATTTTCTCCCTTGTCTCAAATTCTATAAGCGCTGATACATAAGAGACTGATAATTATAAGGTAAGAAAGTAGCTTTCATCAACTTCTTCATCTTCTCCCATTAAACAATCTTCGCCTTTCCCATTCTTTTCCGTGTAAGTTTAGTTTGTTGCCACCATGCCATAGCTCTTCCCCTCAATCGTGTAGCAACCAACTTAACTCTACGATGCTCAGGTACTTCCTTGAAGTCAAAAATTTCTTCAACGTTTGATAACCAATTCAGAAACTCTTCCGCTATCATTCCTCCTTTGAATTCTGGAATTTCTGTTTTCATCCCCGACTCCCATTTACGATCATCTTCTACCTCTCGACATTGATTTCGTACTTGGTCTCGATCTCGATAATGAACACTACATCTATCACCATCTTCATCATAATCAAATGTACTTCGATATCGATCTTGACCATCAACATTTCCACGATTACGCATATCTCTTCTACTATGTCTTTCAGCATCATGATATGGCTTATCTCCAAACTCACGTGGAGTTCTTCTCTCTTCATTTCTGTACTCATGGTATTCTCTTCTCATTGAAACTGATGACTCTCTTCAATCTCGACAAGATTGTGGTGACACCCTCCTCGCTTCCTCAACCGATGGCGAAACTCTATTTCCTCCATGGTTTGAGATTAGTGACCTTCTCCTTTGACTTTGATTCATATCATTCATCAATTTCTCTAACTTGCCAATACCTTCATCAAACTTGTCATTAGTACGTTGTTCCATTTGCTCAGCTTCTTGTCTACGATATACATCTTCAACATTTTGAAAACGGTTAGCACGTCTTGGCGGCATTGTCGAATCTTCAACAAATACAAACACACTTTACTCTCGGCCTTGATCTACAAAAGTGATGCACGGCTATAACTTCCAGCTCTCGGCTTTAACTCGGCTTGAACTAGCTTTTACTCGGCCTTGATCAAACTTATCAACGATCAATCTCCAATACTTCAAATCTTCTCCCAATAGGCTCGGCTTAGCTATGATTGGCTAAGTCTAACTTTGATACCAAACTGACGCAGCGGATATACCAAAAATTGATGAAACAGTGAAAAGTTGAATCGATGAATTGAAAATACCCAAGCGCCCAAATCCGTTGATCTCAAGAGATACCGGATTCTAGGTATCTCCAACACGTTGATTGCGCATGATACTATGTTAAAAGATCTACGATTCTTCCACGTTGATCTCGCGCACGAGTAACTGTGAATCGGCTTCAAATCCGTTGATTCGAGCGCACTCGAATAACCGAAAATGGAGAAAGGAGCCAATGCTCAACTTCCAATTTTAAAAGAGGCACAAAGCACTCAAACAAAAGTTTATTCAAAATCAACCAAGTTTACAAATGACTCAACCTGCCTATTTATAGGCTTACACACAGCAGCACAACACAATACAGGTCGTTCACAACCTAACAATCACGAGTTTCAACACGTGCGACCTAACAATTCAACGGCACGTGACCTACAACCTAAGATATACAAGCGACATAACAAATATAAGCAGATACAATGTTACACGACTCACGACTTAATAAGAAACGACATACGACTTAACGTATTTACAACAACAACACATACTTACCACACATCACGCGACTTAACAAATCAGCGGCATAGGCTTCTACGACATAAGGAGATAGCTCGTCTTCAAAGGCTTGCGACCTAAGAGCTTCAACGACCTAACAATCAGCGGCATAAAAACTCGCGACCTAAGGAAACTCGCAACCTAAGGAAACTCCGCTTCAGGAATCTTGAACGACATATGATGCATGCGACTTAACTCACTAGGTCGTACCATCCTCCTCCACTTCATAACTTGCTAGGTCGTAGCTCGTTAACTCGTTATTCTGGCGTAATGTTTCCTCCTCCCCCTGTATCTTGCTACACCGTAGCTCGTTAGGTTGCTGACGACTTAAAGAACCCGAGCGACCTAAAGCCACCGCGCTATCTTCCGAGCGACTTAAGGAGTTGGGACGACTTATCTCATTATGCGCTGCATCACTCATTTTCCATCTCAAATCTTAACGTATCAGCAACAAGAGATGTTAGTTTCGGGTTCAACACACCAGTCCATAACCAACAGCAACCAACTCTTTCACCTGCCAATCTTCCTGGTCAAACTCCAGCATCGGATTCTCCTTCAGAAATGAGTCAACTGAAGAAGCACATGAATTGCCACTGGTTCCGAATTTCTCATTCTTCAATCCTCTTCCTCCAAACGAACCAAAAGTTGTTCCACTGAATATGAAAACAAAGGTGGAGATATATAAATATAGGCAAAGGTATAAGGTGGAGATGGATATAGAAAAAGAAAAATAAATCTTGTAAATAAATTTCTCTTTGTGTTTCTGATTTCTCATTTAGCGTAGAACAACATATTTTGCTATGAGAATACGTACGCTTTAAGTAACGACAAATTATTTTAATGTAAGGGTAATATTTGCTTGGATTTTGTTAATCAGTCTGCAAGATTCATTGACTTTGACTCCACTTGATTGAATCATATTAGAAGTTTAGATTGAATAAAATTTGAGGCATATAGAGTATGCACAAGTTTTGCTACTACGACAGTACAACAGTTAAGAGTAAGAGTATGCATTGCAAAAATGAAATTGAACAATGAACATGCACAGGTTGTACGTGTTTGGGATGTAATGTGTAGAGAAACATAGTTATATTAGGGACCATACTCATGGCATTAAATTATGTTTAACTATTTTTAGATTTTCAAAATCTGATCAGAAGGACCATCCGGTCGTAAACCAGGCAACGTGCTAGCAATTAGGTGAAATCGAAAATCTGTTAAACCATTGAAAATAAATAAGAAAGGAAAAAAAGAAAAAAAGTTTAAGAAAAAAAGAAGAAATAACTAACTTAAAGTTGCTTTGGGCAACAAGGTTAACAACATATCTGGAATGACACGGGTATACACACTATGATGTGATTGATTACACTATCTAAAGCATCTTCCTAATCTAAGTAATATATGGTTCGATGTAACTATGACAAAGATAACTAAGCATGCTTTGCATGGTGATTTTTCCAGCAGAACCAACTAACATCTCTCGGGAAACACTCTTTATTTTAGCTCATAACTAAAAATCTGGAACGCGCTGGTAGGTCTGTAGCCATGGTTGTTGTGAAGGTGTACTGTATTTCAGACGAAATAAGCGGTGAATTGATGAGGTTTGATTATGATGATATGGCAGTTTTTATTGTGCAGGTGATGAGATATGGTGAGATATGGCAGAAATGAGCTAACTCTTCCTTTCTTTCCTTTTTATTTTCTCATTTTAAATTAGAGAAAGAAAAGAACCAAACTAATAATGTCACTAAACAAATAATATTACAGATAATATTAAGTCCAAGTTTAGCTTACCTTCCTTCGTGTCCGGAATGACCATCACCCTTTTAAGCGAATCACATTTCATATTAACCTCTGGGTGTCTAACATCACCAGCGAAAAATGGGTGAACTTTGCTCTCCACTTCAATCCAACTGCTGGTTCTTTTCTTGCCCCTGTATCCCCCATCGTTTTCCAAACTTCAGCTGCATTACCATACTTACCTATAGCCGAGTAAACGTTAGATAATAATACATAATTTGCATGGTTCTTCGGTCCCATTTCAATTACTTTGTTAGATGTGTAAACTGCTAAGTCCATTCTATTATGTATTTTGCAGTTGGATAGGATCGATAACCATATATATATCCTGGCTTCAAAAGGCATTGACCACACTACATTCATTGCCTAATCGATAATTCCTGCTCGGCCCATCATATCTATGATTGTCATATAATGCTCTTCTTAAGGCGCTAGACCATAAACATTCTTCATCACATCGAAATACCTCAAGCTTCATCGATCATTCTGCTATGGCTGCAAGCTGATAATAAAGTAAGAAAACACACCCGATCGGGTTGTATGCCTTCCACTATCATTATGTGGAAGAGGCGAATGACATCATTGCCACGTCCGTAGTAGCCAAGCCCACCAATCATAGAGGTATATACCACAATATCTACGTTGGGCACTGATCGAAATATTGATTGTGCACCAACTATTGACCCGCATTTTGAATATATATTCAATAAAGCGTTCGATGTCGAATTGCTCGATCCATGTCCAAATTGAATGAGCTGGGCGTGGAGCTAACATCTATAATATAATGAACCATGCATGGAAGCCGCAAATATCACTTCTTTATATGTATTATCGCTGGGAATCAAGCCATCTAATTGCATTTGATCAAATAGCTTTATCCCTTCTTCGTAGAGGTTATTCTTGTTGAACCTTGCTATCATAATCTTGCATGTTGCAGCATTCTTCTCTGGCATTTGTTGGAGATGTTCAAATGCAGTGTTTATTTCGTCGAAGCGTAAATAACCACTGTGCATTATGTTCCAAGATACATCGGTTTTATGCCTAATAGAAGTGAATATTGCTTGGGCATTGTCAAGCCTACCGCAAAACGAGTAGATAGTGACCTGAGTATTCGTAACCGGCAACGAAGATTTGGATTTCAAATCAAATCTGAAACGAAGCATATACCCATGGACAACTTTGTCTAGAATAAGGCTGTTGGTTTTAAGGCATGCGACAAGTAAATGGGTATATGTGAAATGATCGTGAGAAATTCCCAGCAAGTGTAGTTCTCTAAATAGTGCAAACGTTTCGCTGAAAAGGCGAAATGACATATTGCAAGACATCATCCAGTTGCAAATCTTTTGATTTTTGATTGTCAACCTATCAAACATAGCACGGGCTCCATATAGATCACCTTTCCGGATAAATCCTCCTAAAATTGTCATGCAAGTCTGTATGCACTGTGCGCCTGTTGTTAAAATGCGCTTTGCCACTAATTAATAACTCTAAAATTTACGAATAGAAGAATCATGAATCTAAAAGTGCAAGAATGTGAAAATGCAAAGTCATTTATGAAAAATGTGCCTCTTCATATGAAGAGCCAGGTTCATGCTGAGTTTTACATATATTTATATCCATGTAATTCGAAGACTGATGTGTGAGGAAAGTTATATCTGTAACTCATATTCTTACAAGTTACAATACCTGTTTCATGGAAGAACTTAAGGGCATGATCCAACCCATTGCTTTCATCCTTCTCTAGGTAAAGAGTGATGACTCCATTTGCAACAGCACCAGAGTGCCCCGTTCTAAATTTTATCGTAACACATTGCAAGCAAGCGCAGTCTAAAAGTTTCATTATGGGATGCTTGGCGGTTGCATGAAGGATAGTTGTAAAACTTAATTCGTCAAGCCTTGTGTGGCAGGGCCCGGAAAGCATACTGCGAAATATTTCCATGCAAAGTGAAAGTTTTGAAGAACTTGAGTATGCCAACATTAGTGCATTATACAAAACATCCCGTGCACAAATGGGTGTTTCGTCAAATATTTTTATCGTAGCACCTATGTCGCTGGAATCCGCAAAGGAGTTTAGAAGACTGGTTCTAATGACAACATCCTGATTATCTGCATAAGATTTGGCTAACTCCACAGCCGAAGGTATGTCATGGAAATAACCATACAGGTGAATGAGACGCTTCAAAATGTTACCGCCGAGGGTGGAAGCAGCTCCGACCATATGACCATGTAGGGAGCAGAGAAGCAGGAGCCTGTTTGTAACGTCCCGTCTTTTTGTACGCTTTAAATCGACGATAAACCACACATGTCAAACTTAAACCATACAGAAGGGCGGATTATTATTAGGTAAATAAGAAAAAGCAGAGAAAAAAATTAAACAAAACAAAATCTTTCAGCGGAACGATAAAATATAATAATCAAATATACAGTTCATGAAGCTGTTTTACAAAATATTCGATTATTCTTATACAATACATATCAGAGTTACACTTACCAGAGAATATTAATAATGCAGCGGAATACAATGGTGTAGTGGAATAATATAATAGATAATAGTAACATACTCTTCGTCTTCGTCCTCCAGAAATAAAGTCTCTGAATCCTGAAATGCTCAGACTGACCCGAGCGAATTGAAAAGACAAAACACTCGAGTCAGAATTGAAAGATCTTATGTAAGTTAAATCAACAGTCAATAATATGAGTGGAACGGCGTTAGAGATGTTTACGGGATTTGACATCTTCTATCCAGTGTTTAACGTGAGTGCAGTAACTTAAGAGATGTTCGGGTAGTCCATCTAGTAAATAGCGTTAAGGCTTTACATTTTCCACCTTAACACGTAATAGTCCCAGTAGTCCATCCAGTATCAGTACATCTCTAGATCGGGAGACTACCCTAAATAATCCACGGGCTACAGGAGAAAACTAAACTCGTACAAGGCGTGATAGGGTAGGTGACACGGCACAACTAGGCAATGCCAGGGTAGATATACCAATTACGCTTCCGGGCCAGTGGTAATGCGTAGCAGCTACTACCGCCCACCTCGAGCCACACCCCCAAATCAAAAATCAATAGTGGCCACCAAATCAATCCAAAGTTAGAGTATAATATCGAAGGGATGTGTCCGATAAAAGGTGCAACCTTCTTAGCCCGTTAATCGCTCCTGTTTTAGCCACCTTATGCCAACTCACAGGAGTCGGATCCACGTATTTACCTCAAAGGAAACGCCGCCACCATCCTACTTCATTCTGGAATCTCCACCGCGTACACGGTTGTTAATGTGGTTTTCAGAGTTGGCAGAGAGTATGACAACTTCCGATCCCGGTCTCTTTAACAACCAAACATTATTATAACACCATGGTCAATTTAAAATAATTATACTTCAAATATCCCTTTCAAACCATATAAATACGATATCATTTCTGTTTTAAAAAACCCAAATCAATATAATGTCATTTTTCAAATATATCCTTTTCTAAAACCATAACACTTTCAAAGTTATAATATTTTGAAACCAAACGCTTGAAATATAACCTTTCAAAACATGAAACTCTGAATTTCATAACTTTAAAACATAACTACAACGCTTAAATGGCTTAAATATTAAATTACTTTATATAATAAAATAGCCACTTCAATTTCACAAATTAATTCCAAAGACATATTTAAATCCCCAAATAAACCATTTCAAATTCAATATGTTTCAAAGCTTAAATATTCAATATTTCAAAACTAAATTTTATAATTCATATATATACCAAAATCACTTTTACTATTATTTAAATTTGAAATATTTGCTAAATAAATCCAATATCCTTTAAATAAAATTTCAAATTTCAATAACTGAATAGTCCTCAATTTATTTAGACTTGATATATTCACTTAAATCACCTTAAACCCGAATTAAGTTATAAAACCATATTCTTTCAGAATCCTAATTTCAGTAAGCTCCAAATGGATTCTTATTAAATATAACTCTTAATTAAATAAAATCTCAAATCAATTTCAAAACTATCTTCTCAACCTTGATTTATAAAAATCAATATAACTCTATATTAAAATATAATTTAAGTAAATACTTATCCATATTATATTTTAATAAAATCAAACTTTATTATTAGACTTATTTTAAACAATTTCATTCATAGCTTAAACCCAAGAATTTAAATATATATAAATTAACATTTATAAAATATGCAAATATATATCTCATAAAACCATATATTTCTTTACAAAACCATAGAAATCATTTCAAAATATATATATATATATATATATGTATATGTATATGTATATATATATATGTATGTATATATATACATACATACCGCGGTGTCAGTATATAATTTTCTAGCCTATGGTCAAGTGATATGGATATTTATCATTTCAATCCATGATTTAAAATAAAAATACGGTTGTATATCATTTCAAACCGCAATCCCGAATCAAAATGACAAATCAATAAAGAACTTGAAGATTATGATGATATAAATAAAACATC
This sequence comes from Allium cepa, assembly GCA_030765085.1. NCBI lineage: Eukaryota > Viridiplantae > Streptophyta > Magnoliopsida > Asparagales > Amaryllidaceae > Allium > Allium cepa. The sequence goes on along the minus strand of CM060935.1, from coordinate 1,054,189,075 downwards.
CATTCATCCATCATAAATCATACATCCATCACAATCATCATCCAAAACAATCAATCAATATCAATATATAACTGATAATATATAACATGAAATTAACTGCCAATTATATTCAATAATAAATTAAATAACGATTTAATTTAAATAAATGCAATTAACTGAGATGATGATTAAAAATATACAAAACAGTCATAATTAAATTCATAATCACAACATAAGAAATTTTAGAAGTTGTGAGTGGATTAAAACACTCACCTTTTGAATTTAAGTTGAATTTAAATCCAATTAAACCCAAAATTCAAACAGCCTTAAATTTCATCCAAATTAGGGTCAAAGTGTCCGAAATTCCATTACAAACCTAGCGGAGAAAACCGCGCATGAAATGGACCATGTATACAAAAGTTATTAAGATTTGAACATTGTTAAATTCGAATTAAATAAATAAAAGAAAAAAAACAAAACCCTCACCTCGACACGTCATCCTTCCGTCTCACAGCTATAGGAACCAAGCAAACGCACATAACCGGCATCCATCGAAACCCTAACGCACGAACGTCGATCGTCAGAGACGCGCGCGCCTGCGATCTCACCCCCACCGGCCTCGGACACCCTGCGACTCGCCACCACCACTCGCGACGACCCGATTGAGCCCAAATGCCCCAACAGCCGCCGATCTCTAATGACCTAATCGAATTAATATGCCACATCCCACTGTTGATCGACAGAGCGAATTGCACCGATACGACCCACTCGTCCATCTTCACACAACAGTATAGTTTATTTGACGATCCGACGACGTTCATCGGAGCGTGATGAACGGCTAATAATTGTTCTTCGATTTTTGGACAAACAGTGACCCAAATTGGAAAAGAATTACAGATCTGAGTTACGCTCTTCGAGAGCTTCGAATCCATATAAAATTTGATAGTATTTGAGGAGTTTGAAATTTTGATTTTGAATTTGATTTGAAATTGGAATTGGGAATTTTTGTTTTGTCTGCCATTGAAATAAGGAGGCGAGGAGGAATTGTACGTACAGAATAATAAAGATAAGGAAACCTAGGGTTTATAACAGGGTATATATAGGCAAGCTAAAATTAGAATTGATGGACACGATTTATAAACGCGCTGAACGATAAATGGTCCGAAAAGCCCGTTCTGACTCCGGAATGAAATTGGGTCAACCCATATATCAAAATAGATGTTTTTAAATATTTTAAACGCAATGGAATAGGGTTCACGTCCAAATTCCATCGTATGAAGAAGTTATGCTAAAATTAATATATTTCAAATTGATTTCAATTTCATTGATTTCAAGACGTTTCGAGTCCGTACGATCAAACGACAAGTATGATCGCTACGAAACTTGAAATTATACAATAATTCACCATTATGGATCCGATGAAACTGGTTTCATCGAAATCCGAGACAGTGGTCAAAATGGCTATTTTCCAGTTAATTAAATAATTAATAAATTAAATCACTTTTCAAATTTCAATTCCATACTTAACCCATCCTATCATTTTTGATCTCTTAAACAATTACAGTGATTTAAACAAATTTAGATGTTAATTTAAAGTTGATTCATCCTTCAATTTCAATGTTAAGTTTCAATTTCATTATATTCAAAAATTATAAATATAATTCCCAATAGTTCCATTTAATTAAATAAATTAATAATTATTCCATTTATTATTGTCAAATAAAAGGATTTAACATTGGATTCAAAACTATTACATTAATATTCTCACAATTCATCTTAATTTCAAATAACGTAATATTTTTAATATCTAACTCCACTTATTTGCAATTAATCTAATTATTTAACTTTAAATTCCAATAAATTAATAAATCCTGCCTTCCATTCTTTTAATTCAACTAATTATCATATTACGAATAAAATTTACGTTATTCCCAATTATTACCTCAATTTACATTACGTCGCATTTAATTTAGATTTATTGCAATTGATTACCCGTTTTAATTTAATAGACTAAACAAATGGTTAACTTATAATAATTGTTACTATTAACGTTTAATTACACTTATAAGTTATCACTAACAGACAAGTGTTGCAATTGATTACATACACTGTTTTCATCCTATTATCATAAATTTTATCCTAATTCATCAATTAGTTCAATATCTACACTTGTTTCCTTATATTCAATTTGCAGCGAATTATAACATCTACATTATTTCCAATCTACGAATTTTGATTTAATGGATTAAATAATGATTACTTTATAATAATTGTTGCCACTAACTCTTAATCACATTTATATAAGTTATCATTTCCAAACAATTACTACAGAACGTTGATTTTATTTAATTACTATTTATTATTATTATTAATTCATTGTTTAATTCAATATTTACCTTTGTTTTTCTTATATTAAATACATTACTAAATACTACTATTTACAATCAATCATAATCCTGTAATTGTTTAAATTAATTGGGATTGCATTGAATTAATTATTTATTAGCTTACATCAACATTCTTACATTTCATTCCCATTATAAATTCATTGACACATTTCAAATTCCTTTTATTTATACAACACTTACATTTATTTACTTATTTCAAAAAAAAAAAAATTTATACCCAGGTGCAACAATTTACCCTATTTCATTTACAATGCGATTTCACTTCAATGGTCAAAAATTAGTTTCTAATAACCATTGCTACATTTCATTCTTAACATTTACTTCAACATAAATTATAACGTTTTTTTATTTCTTTCTAAATTGAATTACGAAAATCTTATTAATTTAACCAATTTAATTATTGAAATTTACGGGTCGTTACACTGTTGTTGCATGATGGTGGCATATCGGCCAGGATGCGCATCCAGATATAGAGTTTGATGAACTGCATTTTGGTTTTGAATTATTTTTAACTTTGAAGGAGTATATATAGATTATCCCTAATGATATGGTATTTGATTGCGTGGAAATTATAGTCTAATTTAAGTAATACATAATCCTTCTGTATATTATAGTACTAAACCTTTTTTGTTTATTTTTGCACAATCAAAAATGATATTTGATTTAATTTCGGTCAAATAGCAATAAATGAAAACTAAAGTTATGTCTTAAATTTTGCTTTCTTTATTATTCGTCAATAAATACACATAACTTTCCAAATTGGATCAAATTTATATTTTTAAATTCGATGACATGTTAAATTTTTTTTAAAGTTAACTTTGTTTGTGATGTAATATTTGGTCATGCATAAAAAAAATTGAATGTTTGGTAATATATTAAAAATTGTGCGTGTGAGGAATGATCTTAATGTACATTTATTAGGCAATGAAATTTTTGCAGAAAATTAGTGATACCCCATATTAATTGTGACATACAAAAAAGTATGATTATATTGATATATTTTCCTATATTTAAATTTAGCATACATATGCTATATTTTACTCTGACGTGTATATACTACATTTTACATTCCCTTGCGATAATTATGATATAAAAAAGTATGATATTATTATTAATAATAATTTACTATATTTTGGTTAGTATTGGTATCCAGATCTTTACAACAATTGATTCATTTTTTTTATTTTTATATAGTTTAGTTTTACATTGTAAGTAAAAGTTTGATTAGACTTTTCATAATCCAGTGGTAAAATTAAATTACCTCTTATTTTTCGGTTCAATTTGTATGTCCTCTTAATATTTGTATTTATATGCCATGAAAATTAAATCTTAGTCATCCATCAAAACAAACTAACAAATTAGCAGAACCCACCATATAATTTAATAGATAATGATGAAAACTAAATGGTTAAGATGTATGGGTGAATTTACACAAATGATTGCAAATCAACCTTAATACATGCGGAAGTAATAAGAACGTGTTCTAATGCGTCAAAACAAACAGAACCTAAAAATAAAACGACAAATCAGCAAATGACACAAAAAATTGATTCTTATTTTTAACCCTTTTTATTCAATAGTTACATTAAATTTAATAATTAAAAATACCTAAAAATACGCCTCGTTACGTTCTCCCCCCTCAAAACTTTTCGTCATCGAAAAGGACTAAGTACAGAATTTAACATTAGATATATTTTATTCAAATTATCAACTTATAAAACATTAAATCTCATCTAAAAAACCATTGCTACGTTTCTATTACGCTACTCCGTTAGGCTTGCGGAATTTTCAAGTTTGCTGTCAAAACAAGTCATAATTTTTTTTAAAACTTCAGAAATTTTCTAACTCCCGGATTTATGGAAAATTTCGACAGAGTCTCCTTTACATGGTTCGATCGAATTTTTTTTACGACACACAAATGAACCATATAGATATCAAATATATATCTCATCTTAATGACGAGGCATCTCGTAGGGAAAAATATAAAGGTAAGATGTGTACCTATCTCAACTCAATTTAGAATATTAGTTGCATATAGAAGATATAGAAAGCATATATGGGTTTAATAAACTATAAAATATGCATTCTGAATCCAAATCATAACACAGGCTCAAATATGCAACATACTACAATCATATGCGATCAAAATAGTTATAATGATGGTTTATAGCATAAGAAACCATTCAACACTTAATAGTTTTCCAATTAATTCATTAACCACCACCATTTTCATTTCCAATGTCAATATTTAATTTATACACTTCATTTTTTCAATTTTTATTAACATTTAATCGGTTTGCTTCATATTTATTCACATCTATTTCATTTACCTTCAATTTATTCAAATTTCCATTATTTCACCTTTTGTTTAACACATTTCATATAAATTTATTTATAAACCATTCATAACCATTTAAGTCTATTACAAGAATTTTATGAAACACAACTCATGTTCATTTTCATAACTTAAGTTCATTTTAATTCTTCAATCCACTTCATTAGCTCATTTCATTAATTTAAATTCATATTAATTCAATTCACTAACTTCGTCCGTTTATTCATTTCGTTTAGCTTTTCATAAGTTAAAGTTCATTTCATAATTCGATATTAGCTTCCTTCCTTTAACATCCATATTTAATTAATTCAACATCTTGTTTAACTAACATTTATCAAAGTTATGAACTATAATTTTTACTTTACATTTTCGCAAAACATTTGAATTATAATGTTCATATCTCCATTTTTAGCATCAACACATTAAAGAACTATTTTTATATCCTTACTTGAGTTTTTTTACAACTTAGTTCACGTTTATTTTCACAATTTCATTTAATAAAGATTTATTTGTAAAACATTTTATTAATCATGACTTTAGCTTATAATCATTCAATAAAAGTCCAACTTCTTATATATGACTTTATCTAAATCTATAATTATCTCAAAAGTTACAAATTCAATTTTAAAATTTCTTTGCAGATTTATATTTAATTCTAAAACCAATTTACAAAGATATTATTTAATTCATTTGTCTACATTCTTAAGTTCCACTTACTTATTCCATTCAGTCATTAATCATTTCATAATATACTAATTAAGTATATAACATTTATTATTACAACTAAATTTCCATTTATATACATTTTAATTACTTTAAGTTTTGTTTACTTGTATAATATCCCATTACATATCCAAATCATCATTTTAACTTTTCACATTTGGTAAGTCTTATTATATGTTATTAGAATGCAATTTGGTATTATACAAATTAATCTGATTCATTTTTTTTAGAAATGCAATGTGAAACACTCGTCCATACAAGTTGTCAAGGAACATGACAAACCGAAGGTACTTTCCTACCACATCCTGTCGGAAATCTCTAGGATTAGTAGCGAATAGTCCTTGCATTAGATATTTCATAATGAAGAGACTACTGCTACGATATGTATATTGGGATTTTAACACCAAACGATCACAAGCAGTCCTTTCACTATGAAAATCATAAATATCAATATCATTGACCAACCAGCACAACCGTCGCATATATGTCGGTCCAAAGTGTTTTTTAGATAAATTTGAGTCTGGACTCCTCGCACCAACAACGCAAAAGCGTTTCTCAACCTTACCCAGAAACTAAATCTCATAGACTTATCACGTCTCCAACTTTCAACTCACTATTCTTCGACCAAGAAGGAAGCTCGATATATTAGAGTAATCATTCAGCACTACACAAATCAACATTCTCAACACAAACGATATTCAACCCTACACAGTCAGTTACGTACTAAGTGTATGACTAATTAGTTTCCCCGCTAAATTGAGGAACAAAAATGGCCAATTTTGATAGTCAGTTATTTAACTATCAAAGAAACAAACCAAATCTAGCACATAATAGTCACTGGGCCAGATTTCATTAATCGTTTAGAATTCAAACACTTCCCAATTATTCACTTCAAAATATCATTAAAAAGATAATACTTAAAACCTTTCCACTTGTTGGATATTTGGAAAAAACATTCATATACTTATTTTAATAATAAATAAATTCACAACTTATTTTAGTTTCAAACCATTTAAATTCCCTTTTTATAATATCACTTTCCAAAATATCCATTTTATTTAAAAGATTATTCATTGTCCAAAATCATGAATATAATTCCTTTGCCAAATTCATCACTTCTAAATATTTAATTCAAAGGATTATTCACTGTCCAAAATCATGAATGTAATTCTTTTAATTAACTCATTAGGTTTAAATATTTAGTTTAAAGGATTATTCACTGTCCAAAATCGTGAATGTAATTCCTTTAATAAATTAACGTATTTAACTTATCAAATTAAATTGATTTCACATTTATAAAACAGTGTTTACGAATTCTATTTATAATTTATAAACACTTCCATATATAAAATTTCTTGTTAATAGATTTCCATTTCTATCTCATTTATAAGTCAAAATCCAATTACAAATTAATTTACTTATAAATTTCTTTTACTTGCAAATTCATTCTTTTTATAACTAATAGTAATACAAATCTTCGTCTTCGTCCTCCAAAGATAAAGTCTTCGAATCCTGAAATGCTCAGACTGACCCGAGCGAATTGAAAAGACAAAACACTCGAGTCAGAACTAAAAGATCTTACGTAAGTTAAATCAACTGTAAATAATATGAGTGGAACGGTGTCAGAGACGTTTACGGGGTTTGACATCTCATATCCAGTGTCTAACGTGAGTGCAGTAACTTAAGAGATGTTCGGGATTCACATCTCCTAAGGATCCGTTAAACTATTTACTATGTAGTAATATTTGGGTATTATAATAATGTCTATAGTAAAATAAACTTACTTTTAAATAGCGTTAAGGAGTTACCCAATCTCCCCCTTAACAAAATAATAGTCCCAGTAGTACATCCAGTATCAGCGCATCTCCAAATCGAGAGACTACCCTAAATACTCCATGGGTTACGGAAGAAAACCAAACTCGTAAAAGACGTGCTATAGTAGGTGACACAGAACAACTAGGTAATGCCAGGGTAGATATACCAATTACACTTCCGGGCCGGTGGTAACACGTAGCAGCTACTACCGCCCACCTCGAGCCACATCCCCAAATCAAAAGAATCAAAAGTGGCCACCGAATCAATCTTAAAGTCAGAATATAATATCAAAGGAGTGTGTCCGATCAGAGGAATGACCTCATTAGCCCGTCGATTGCTCCTGTTTTAGCCTCCTTATGCCAACTCACGGGAGTTGGGTCCACGTATATACCTCAAAGGAACGCCGTTACCATCCTACTTCATTTTGGAATCTCCACCGCGTACACGGTTGTTAAAGTGGTTTTCAGAGTTGGCAGAGAGGATGACAACTTTCGATCCTGGTTTCTTCAACAACCAAACGTTATTATAACACCACGATCAGTTCCAAAATAGTTTATTCTTTAAAACCAAATATCATTGCCCTTTCAAAACCAAATCAACACGATATCATTTTTATTTCAAATATATCCTCTTCTAAAACCATAACACTTCCAAAGTTATAATATTTCGAACCCAACGCTTGAAATATAACCTTTCAAAACATAATACTTTAAATTTCATAGCTTCTAAACCATAACTTCCAAAACTTAAATGGTTTGGATATTCAAACATTATATAAAATAAAATAGTTAGAATTTAAAATTACTTTATAAAGTAAAATAATTTCCTCGACTTTACAATTTTATTCACTTTAAAATTAAATCTCAATTCATAACTTTCAACTCACTTTCAGTTTCAATAAACCATTTCAATTTCAATATATTTCAAACTTCGAGTATTAAACAAATTCAAAACTAAGGTTGGTGATTCCAATTCAACAATTCATTGTTCTATTATTTAGTTTTGAAATATTTGCATAATAAATCCATTATCATTTAAATAAAACTCAAATTACAGATAACTAACTATTTCCTTCAATTTATTTATACTTGAAATCTTCGTTTAATTCGTCTTAAACCAAAATCCAGTTATGAAAATCATACCTTTAAAATCTCAATTTTATTAAATTTCAAATTAATTTCATATTTATCTTCCCACCTTATTCTTATTTAAGTTATTATAAACTCTAGAAATATAATTTAAATAAATACTTAACCATATTATATCTTAATAAAATCAAACTTTATTATTAAACTTCTTTTATACTTTAAACCAATTTTATACATAGTTTAAAACCAAGAATTTAACTATATATAAAATAACATTTATAAAATATCCAATTCAATATCTCATAAAACCATATATTTCTTTACAAAACCGTAAACATCATTTCAAAAATATTTTTATATATATAGACCTGGTGTCTTTATATAATTTTATATCCTTTGGTCAAGTGATACGGATATTTATCATTTCAACCCGTAATTTAAAATAAAAATACGGTAATATATCATTTCAAACCACAATCCCGAATGAATAAAAAATGCATAACAACTTGCAGTTTATAACACTGTAAAATACAACATCCATTCATCCAATATTAATCATCAACCATTTATCACAATCGTCATCCAGTTCAAATAATAACATCAATATATATATACAGATAATAAACACATGTATTTATAGGCAGTTTATATTCAATAATAAATTAGATAACTATTTAACTGGCAGTTTATAAGCAATAATGAATTTAATAACAATTTAATTCAAATAAATTCAATTTAACTGGAATGATGATAAAAATCTGCCAAACAGTCACAAATAAATTTCTAATCACATCATAGATCAATTTAACAGCGATAAAAATTTTTAGAAGTTGTGAGTGGGTTAAAACACTCACCTTTTGAATTCAAATCCAATTTAAATCCAAAATTTGAACAGTCTCAGAATTCATCTAAACCAGTGCCAAAATGTCCGGAATTCTAATACAAACCTAGCGGAGAAAACCGCGTGGGCATTGGACCTCGTACGCGAAAGCTACATACGTTAGAACACTTGAAAATTAAATTTAAATTAAAAACAGAATAAATAACATTAACTCACTATACTGCCACGGCCCCACATAAAACCATAGTGTCGATCGAAATCGCACACGATACAGCCGTAGCCGCCACTAGGTCAAAACCTAACTCCAAATTTTGCCGCGCCTCAGGCGATCTACAGCCAAAACGAACCCGACTACCGACCCCGTCACGGCCGGCCGCCCCTACTCCCCTCGTGTCGACACTTCCGGTGGTCCCCAGTCCACCCACCGTCGCACGAGAAAACGACCAATCACGGCGATTCCAGCAACATCTACCCCAATCAAACCATGCCGATCGAAAGCACACGGCCTCCTCTACGCGTGTAGACTTCCTGATCGATGAATCGTGGAAGATCCACCATTGATTGAGCATCCATACAATGTACGGAAGAAAATGATTTTCGATTTCGGGGCAAACTATGATTCGAAACTAAAAGAAAATTGCAGATCTGAGATGCGCTCGTCCAGAGCTTCGAATCCATATAAAATTTGATATTATTTGAGGAGTTTGAAATTTGGGCTTTGAATTTGATTTGAAATTGCAATTGGATCTAGAATTTGATTGTCTGCCATTGAGGAGGAGAGACGGCTGAATTGTACGTACTTAACAATGAACATAAGGAATATGCTAGGGTTTATAACGAGGTATATATAGGTAGGCCAGAAATTAGAATGGATCGGATCGATTGGATATACGCGTTGAACGATAAAATGGCCCGAAAAGCCCGTTCTGACTCCAGAATGAAGTTGGGTCAACCATATATCAAAATAGATGTTTTAAAATATTTAAAACGTAATGGAATATGTTTTAAGTCCAAATTCCATCGTATAAAAAAGTTACGCTAAAGTCAAGTTATTCCAAATTGATTTCAATTGATTTCAATTAAATTGATTTTAAGGCATTTCGAGCCCATACGATCAAACGACAAGCCCAATCGCTACGAAACTTGAAATCCTATAATAATTTACCGTTGCAGATCCAATGAAACTAGTTTCGTCGAAATCTGAGTCAGTGGCCAAAAATGGCTATTTTTCAGTTTATTAAATAAATTAATATTAAATTAATTAAATCAACTTTTAAATTCCAATTCCATAATTTATAAATTTTATCATTTTTGATTTCTTATACCATTAAAATCCTTTAAACAATTCAGATATCAATTTAAAGTTAATAAATTTACCCATTACCGTATTTAGTTTCAATTTTAATAAATTTATTAATTATCAATTGAAATCTCAATAAATCCATTTATTTGATTTAAAATCTTGCTATTCAATAAATTGACATCTTATGGGTATAATTAACATTGATTTATATCACAGTTCATTAATGTATGTTTCATTTCTTCCCATTAACGTAATATTTTATTTCATTTAATTGCAATTACTCCAATTATTATGGTTTAAATCCCAATGAATTGATAAATCATTATTCCCATTCTTATAATTCAACAAATTGTCCAATTATGAATAACATTAACAATATTTCCAAATATTCCCATAATTTACACTAACATAACATTGAATTGAGATTCATTGCAATTGATTACAAATTTTGATTTAATGGACTAAATAAATGATTAACTTATAATACTTGTTACCATTAACTCTCAATCACATTTTTATAAGTTTATTATTCCCAAACCAAATTTATAATTTCTTACTAAACATTGATTTTATTCCATTATCATTCAACATATATTAATTCATTAATTAATAAAATATTTACGTTTTTTTTTCTTATATTCGATTTATAACCAGGTATAACATTTTCACTACTTCATTTATTAGAGTTTCATTCCAATTGTTAATAGTCAGCTTATATTAACACTAATACCTTTAATTCTAATTATTATTTCATTCTATATCCATAAATTTTATTTCCTTCAAAATTATACTACCAAAATCTCATTATACAACAAATTATATCGTCTAAAATTATGGGTCGTTACACTCTCCCCCACTCAAAACTTTTCGTCCCCGAAAAGGAAAAAGAAGGGGAAAAAAGAATTAAGAAATCAATATATCTTACTTAAAATATTAAACTTATAAACAAATAAATTTACAAAATAAATTAATTTAAATAAAATATACCAATTTATAACCATTATATCTTTTATACTTAAATTAACAAAGTTTGGAAAACATTTTCAAAATTTTCTAAGTCCAAAATTTACGGAAAATTTCGACAGAGTCTTCTTTGTACGGAGATGCTCGGAAGAAAATATAATATCAAATATAACAATATATAACATATATTTTCCAAAATAATATATATCCCAACACGGGAAAAAACAATATAATAACGCAATAAACCGTAATCCGAAAACACACTTATTTGTCGGGCAACTAACGCTAAATTATGAAATCAAAAGCAGTAGCAATTGCTTCCATAACCTGCATTTCACTTTCATAATCTAAAAAAGAGTTAACAATTATATAAAATGAAATTTTTAAAGTTGCTTCAACCATAAACAAACCAATCAATACAAACAACAATCACTTGCAACAAGGCATACAACCATTACATAAAAATCAACACAAATCAATCATTCACCCATATCAATCAAACAAATAGTTGTTCGGGTTCAAACATTAAATTGCACAGAATGAAAATAAACTACTTAGCGCACCATTTACTCAACAGTCCTAGATGAAACTAAATGATTATTCTTTCATCCAAACAATTTTAAAGTATCCTTGCCCAAACGACCATAAACCAAAAACACAACGATTTCAAACAAGAGATTAAGTTTATTCTTATTAATTCCATTCATACATTTTTTGTTTGATTTCTTTTTCATTCATATAATGGTTTATCTTTTTATTTTACATTTATTTCTTGTAAATTTTCAATTTCCATTCATTCATTTACTACTTAATTTCATTTATTACTAACTTCCACTTATTCATTTATTTATTGTACTTACCTTTCAAATTATTTAATTAGTACCCTTTCCATTATACTTAAGTTTATAACAACTACAACATCCAATTCTTATTTATTAAAGAATTTCATTGAATACTTTCATTACTTCAAATTTTACTTGTAAAATTCCCATTACATTTTCTTTAACATTTTAACTTTTAATATTTGGTAAGTTATATATATGCTCTAAGAATGCAATTGAAAGTTATACAAGTCTCTCTTCTTTCCTTTCATTAATTTAACGTTCAATAATCATATCTTTGGTTTTTAGGTTACATATTTCAATTTTCTTTTAATTTTATTTACAACCTAGCATTAAATCTTTTATTTCCGTTAGAGGTTCCAATTATTAATTAGTTACCTTCTATTTCACTATAATAATTGCAACTACCAATTAACGGAAACGTAAGAACTAAATACCGGGTTTAATTTCAAATCGATTTAAAATAATAGATAAATATATACTTACAACTGATATATCCAATTATATTTAAAACAATTTAAAATTTACATTTGTTTATCAAAATAATTCTGCAGTAAAACTACTATAGTAGCCTTTCCACTTTGAAACTCGAAAATGCATGTCGATGATGCGTGCACTCATCACCGAAATTATTTTCCGGCGACAAAGAGGGGAGTACAAAACTTATTTCTTTTCAAAGTTTCTTTTAAAGAAATTCTTTCAAATTATATAGAAATATTTATATAAAATAAATACTTATAAACAATATTATTATATTCTAGAAATGCTTTGAAAGCAAAAAGATTTCAAAAATCCCGGAACTCAAGTTCTAAATTTCCAGTTTCTGTTATTTTATTTTAAATCTTATTTCCAACTATTTATAAATCTCACTACCTAACAACCAATATATTACAACCAAATACAGCTTTTATAAAAAAATTATTTTATATATATAGAAAATATAACAGGCAAAATTATTTCATTCACCTATATTCAAAACAAATATTGTATCGGTCTGTCCTATTAAGTGTTTAGAAATCCCTATTGATGTCATAGCGTCCTATACACTAACCAGAATTTATAAATACAAAACGGAACAAATTAACACAATATCAAAACCTTTTTATAACACTAAGAAATACGCTCTCTCATATATATACACTCACTGACTCATCATAGGGTATTACTACCCTGTTTATAAAGAGCCAGACCCCACAAAGCTAAGGTTTTTCGCTAAACCAAAGCTCTGATACCAGATGTAACATCCCGCCATTTTGTACACTTTAAATCGACGATAAACCACACACGTCAGACTTAAACCATACAGAAGGGCGGATTGTTATGGGTAGATAAGAAAAGGCAAACAAAGAAAAAAACAAAATAGAATCTTGCAGCAGAACGATAAAATAGAATAATCAAATAAACAGTTCATGAAGCTATTTTACAAAAACAGTTGATTATACTTATACAACACATATCATAGTTACACATACCAGAGAATAATCAATAACAATGCAGCAGAACAATGTGATGCAGTGGAATATAATAAATAATAGTAATACAAATCTTCGTCTTCGTCCTTCAAAAATAAAGTCTTCGAATCCCGAAATGCTCAAACTGACCCGAGCGAATTGAAAAGATAAAACAATCGAGTTAGAACTAAAAGATCTTATGTAAGTTAAATCAAATGTAAATAATATGAGTGGAACGGTGTCAGAGATGTTTACGGGGTTTGACATCTCCTATCTAGTGTCTAACGTGGGTGCAGTAACTTAAGAGATGTTCGACATTCACATCTCCTAAGGATACGTTAAACTATTTACTATGTAGTAATATTTGGCTATTATAATAATGTCTATAGTAAAATAAACTTACTTTTAAAAAGCTTTAAGAAGTTACCTAATCTCTCCCTTAACATAATTATAGTCCTAGTAGCCCATCCAGTATCTGTGCATCTCCAGATCGGGAGTGTAACGACCCAGATTTTTCGAACGGTTAATTTGAGATATTTAAATGGATTTAAATATTTGATTTGGATTATGAATTGATCTTGAATATGGAAAGTATGGTTTTAATTTATAAAGTAAAGTCAGGATCTAAGATATAATGATTTGTTGGAAAATTCGACTTTTGAATTATATAATTGGTAATTGGGTAACATATAAAATCTAGAGCTATAAGCTTGCCAAAAAATTTCAGAGGGCTTACAAAATTTATATTGATAATACTGAAAGTAATAGATGGGGTAAAATTGAATTTAACAGTAGTTTGTTCAATTTTAAAAATACATCGTTTAAATTGATGTTCAAAAAATAGCCTTCCGAGGCACAGTCTCAGATTTCGACAAAACTAGTTCAATTGGATCCGTAATATTGTATTATTATCGGTTTTCAATTTTCATAGCATTTAGAGTTGTTGTGTGAGCACACGGTAAGTAAACGCGCTGAAATTTATATCAAAGATTTAATATAATAACTGGGTCCAAAAAGCTATCTTCTCCATACGATCGAATTAGGACTCGAAACCTTTTCCATTGCGTTCGGAATAGGGGTATAACATTATGAACGCCTAACGGCATGCCACGATAAGGATTTGAAATTTTAAGTTGCATTTATCGAGATAATTTGAATTTAAAATTTAAAATATTAATTTTTATCCAGGTCAACTTCAGCTGAATTTATAGCACATCAAAACTTTTTGGTCTCCTCTGCAAATAACTGTAGCTTACCCTACACAACACCTACCACGTACGAGGATACCCTTTCATCTTTTAAATCGTGTCCATCCCCTTTATTTCAAATCACGCCTACTTCCTTTCTCTCAGTCAAAAGAAAACACGAAATCATCTTCTTTAGAAAAATCCAATTGTTCGAAAAATGGCCGAACTAGATTTATAGATCTCCCTCTTCCTGTTCAAGTACTCGAACCCTCCCTCATATCCAAATCGAATCGCACTTTCATCCCTCTTCAATCGGAATCGAACTCTCTGCTTGTTTAAATCTGGGCTCAGCTCGATGGGAGCTCGCGCGGCGATGTGGGAAGGAGCTCGTTTGGGGTCGGCGTAGAATTCTCGTCAACCAGGAGAGATGCGAATCTCGATTTCACGAGGGAGGGAGCGACGCATCGTCATTCGTGATGGCTGGGTTGGCATCGGTGTCGCTTAAGCGCGCGGTCTTGTTTCAAGCAAGGTAGTTCAGGCAGTGGAGCATCATGTAGAGTTGTCGCAGCGATTCGAGAAGGGTTCACGAAGACAGCATTAAGGCGGTGGTGAACGCGTGCAGTGGAGGCTCAAGTCGTGTTCGATAAAGATTATTGCGGTAAGGTATATTTTTATTTATTCTAGTTCATTTTAATAAATTATATATCTGTACACATATTTCAGAAACAGAGATATATTTATAAATCATCAACTTACTGTTTAAGATATAGAATATGTATATAGATAGATATTTTAATTTACCTGGTTATTTTAAAATAATTTATTAAGGGTGTTTAATTTTTAATTTTTTATCCAATAAATATATACACAGGTTGAAAATATTTATATATAAAGTTAAAGCAGAAAACTTTTTAGGGGAATATATAAATATGTATATATAATTAAACTTAGATTTTTGGAATATGCATAAACATTGTTTATCTATGCATATAAATAAACAGGAATAACAATATATACATATAGATAATATTTTGGGAATGGAAATTTAAATGTTGAGGAGCTTATATAAAATTAGATCAATATAGATTATTTTATAAAAATATATGTAGTACCAAATGGAAAACTATTGGTTTAAAATTAAAACATCAATTAAATTATTAAATGCTTATGGACTGTTCGATTAGTTCAAATGTTAATAAACCGCGTAAATGTTTTACAAGGTCTAAAAATCATGGAGAAAACAAGGCATGGTTGGATCAGATTGCAAACAAAATCAAAGGTGAGTTAATCTCACTCATCTGGATTATTATTTAAATTTAAATAGTTAAATTCAAATATTTGGTTGAATGATTGAATTGATTTGATGTGCTATATTATATATAATAGTATATAGTATATATTGGAGTGATTGATTTCCCGCATTATGTAGCGGATGAGACCCTATGCGCCGTATAATAGCGGATGATATTATATAAACCCATATACCGTGATATTCTACCTCGAAGTGGAATTGGTATTTAACATTGTGCTAACATCTATGGATACAGGAAAAAGCAGGCTGGAGGGATCCAACTGGATTCCTCAAATTTATCTAGATTGTTTAATAATTCTGTGTTATGATTATTTGATATTCTGTGATGGATTATATTGATAATTGAAATATTGGATGCTATGTTTGATTGATTATATTTGGGTATACTGGGTTATCAAAAATATATAGATTGGATTTTTGATGAGAAAATAAAAAGAGAGAATTCTAAAGTAAAAATAATTTTTGAAAGTTGGATAAATTAAAAAAAAAGTGAATTAAAAAGGTTGAAAGTTGAATATTTAAATTCTAATAATAAATTCCAAGTATGGGAAAGGAGATTTTGAATAAAAAGGGAAAATAGTGAATTTTAAAACTTAAGCGATATTATTTAAAGGAAAAAAGATTTTACTTTAAAATTCAAGGTTTAAATTTATTTGAAAGGATAAAGAAGGAATTTAGGAAATCTGAAATTGGTATTTTTCAGTTAAAAGATTTTAAATCATAAGTAAGAATTAAAAATCTGAAGGTAATGTGTTTTGAAGTAAATGAGTTAGTAAATGAATTTATTTCAGAATAGAGTAATTTGGAAATCAATTTGGAAATTTATTTAAGTGTTTGAAATTGGAATTTAAGAAGGATGAGACTAAGAAATTTATAAACTGGGTTTATAAAAGTGAAGTAATATATTAGTAGATATTTGAAAGAATAAATTCACGGTGGGAATTTATTAAAGGAATGGGTAAATTTGTTTAAAAATAAATAGTGATTTATTTTTAAAAGATGTGAAAGAGAAGTGTATTTCCCTGGATAGCCAAGTACGTTTTCGAAGCAAATTTTAAGTATAAGTAAAAGTTTAAAAGTTGATTTAAAGGCACGTTTTAGATTTTTTTTTAAATGTTCAAAATTTTGAAGTTAGTATTTTTCAAATTTATTATAGTAGTAATTATTTAGAGGTGACTTGTATTTGTTTTAAAGAAAGAGAAAAGTTAGTTTTATATTTTATAAAGCGACTTTATTTTAAATATTCTTAAAATATATATTTTTGAATAAGTATTAAAATAGTTCTAACTTAAGTGACTTAAAGGATATTTTATAATAAAGTGTTATAAATTATTTTAAAAATCTAAAGTTTTTGTACTTGACGTTTTCAGTGGAAATAAATATTTGGGAATTTATTTCATGAGAAGAGTGTAGTTTGAAACTGTTTTCAAAGGGTTGAAAAGTAGAAATATATCTTGTGAAGATATTTTGAAATTAATAAATAATTTGGTGAAACTATTTATCTTGATGGTTGTTTGTGAATGTTATTCGATAGTTAAATAACCGACTATTAATATTGGCCAATGCGCTGATCGTTTCGAAGAGATCGGGATCGGGATTTATTTCCTGAAAACCACTTCGATCTGGTTTGAACATTTTCATGGGGAAAACAAGAGTTTGGATTCGAAGTTGGAGCAGTGAAGTGCAAGGGCTAGTCGCTACTAATCCTAAGGTGATTCCAAAATGGATGTAGTAGGAGTAGTGCCTTCAGTTCCATTCGAACCCGGGACGGACTTGTATGGATGAATGCTTTCAGAACATCGTCAGGTGGACGGTGAGCATTCTAAGTGATATGTTCTAAAAAGGTAACGCTTAGCCTCGAGCCTCATCAACCGGAAATGACTGAAAATCAAGGGATATGCAGCAAGGCTAAGTAGGTAGCACCCATTAGGGTAAGGTCATCCCTGTCGAGATGTTCCTTTTTTATTCGGCTTAGTGGACGGTTGTTGATCCCAGCCGCAGGGTGATCTTACTCAGGATTATTCGGAAAGGGGTAGTCCCGGCCTTGTGTTGCAGGGGATCGGGAGGGATCCTCGATACGGTGATCTAGGCCACGTACTGTGACAGGTGGTACCCCAGTGCCTAGTCATTAGTTGGAAATCCATTCTCCCTACACGCCTTTAATGTTTTGATTGTGCCCAACTATTGCTGAAACGTGAGATGCAAGCATTTTAGCTAGATTCTATTTTACTTTCTATAGACACTATTATAATATCAGACAGATTCGATAATAAGTGTTTTGGCTATCGTAAGGTAAAAACTCGACATGTTTATTCGTGGCGTGGTCTTACGAGATGCTTTTGTTTTCAATGGATTTTGAAACTTTAATAATCAATTTGAGTGTGGTTTTCTCATGCTGGTATTCCAGACTGACGCGGGTGTTATTTCACGATAATGCTCGGGTCAGACCGAGTATTATAGAATACAGGAAAGGATGCTATGGAGCTCAGGAGACGAGCTGAATGGCAATACGTACTTCCGTACTTGTATTAAATATCCGCTATGTTGATTAGCTGTGCATTCAGTTTTGTGAGGATAGGTTATGATTACTGTCCAGCTATGTGTTATGTATACTCTGATGATGTAATATATAAACAGATTTGTTTTTGTGTAAAGATCATTTATTATCTATTATATTTTATTCCGCTGCGATAGTTAGATTCTGGTGTTGTTCTCTATTTTCTTCTTCTACCTCCTTCTTTAACCCTAACGGTTCGTATTTCCATTCACCTTGAGCTGATATGTTGGAAAATAGCGTTGACTTAAGGGGTACGGAACTGCGAGTCGTTTTACTTGGTATCAGAGCTTAGGTTGGTGATAACCTTGGCTATGGTGGGGATTACTCAATAGAAATAGAGTCCGTAAGTACTTTATAATGAGTGTGAGTGTATTAATAAATATAAGCGCGTATTTGTCAGTGAATATAAAATTGTTTTTATATTGTGTTGACTTATCGGTTGAGTGTTTATGGATTTTGGTCGATATGTGGGACACCGTGTTATCGATAGGAATTTCTAAACTCTTAAATAAGATAAACCGACACAATATTGTTTTAAATAGGGTAAACCCAAATTATTTTTGTATATAAAGGAAATAATTTTTTTGTAAATTATTATAGTTATATATGGTTGCTTGGTTGTTAGGAGGTGATAATATTAAATTATTATCATTGTTGTGTATGGATTGAATAAGAAATAAATTTATATACAAATGGGATTTGTAAATGTAAATTGTAAATATGATTTATAATTTGAAATAGAATTCCAGAGAAATATTTGAAAATAAATTGTGATGAAAATTCAAGAATAATGTTTAAATATGAATTGAAAGGGTTTGGAATTTGGAAATTTGGAAAATTTAAATTCCTTTGAATTTGAAAATGGTTTTCAAAAGGTTTTGGAAAAAAAATATGTATTTGAGAAATATTTTTGAATTGGATTTGAAATCTAGACAGATTTGGAATTTAAAAATATTTGAAGGGATTTTAAAGAGATAAAAGCATTGAACTCTTTCGGTCGCTAGAAAATAACTTCGGTGATGACTGCAGCATCATCGATGTTCATTTTCGAGCTTCCAAGAGAAAAATTGCTACCAAATTGTTTTAAATTGGAATTATTTGAAAAAACTAGGTTTGGTTTCGAAATTCAAAGAGGTAATTGAATACCAAAGAATTTTGGATATAATTGATTTCAAACGATTTTTGAAATACTTAAGTGATTATTAAAGACTCTGGAATTGGTTTAAATGTTTTGAGTGTCTAAGTAATGGCTTAAGCTCTAGAGGTTTAACTAAAAATGTTTATGGATTATAAAATGATTTGGAAATTTATAAAGTTTGAAAATTTCCTGGATTGTAATTAACTTGTAAAAAGTTAATAAGTTAAAAGAGTAAGTCGAATTAAAGGAACTTAAGCTAAGTTTAATAATATTGTGATTGGATTTGAATTAAAGTTGAAATATAAATGAGATGAAATTGTATCACGTGGTGGATACATTAAACGAAATTAAGTCCTTACTTAATAAAATTTGAATGAATGGTGTGAAGTCAAAAGAATAGTATAAGGTTAATTTTAACTGGAGTTAAGTTACATAAGATTGAATTGGAATAAGTAGATTTCGAGGGCTTATAAAAGAAATGAAAACTCATTGAATAAAAATGTATACTTGGCTAAATTAAATGTATAATCCCAAGTTAAAAATTAAAATGTGAACGGGATTGATTATAAATGGAGGAAAGTATGGATATAAGTAAGTTGTGACTTATGAAACATTAGAAGTGGAATAAATGAGCCAAAATAAAATTGTTTGTATTTTGGGAAATGAATAAATATCCAAAACTTGAATTATAAAATAGATTGAACTCAAGAAAATTTTGTTAAGTGATTTTTGAAGGAAAAAAATTGAATATTGAATTAAAAGTGGGGAATGAACTAATTTGAATAAATTAGTTAAGTGAGTATGTTAATGGAATTCTAATTGGTTGGATAAAAAAATTTGAATTATGAGTTAAAAATTGATTTTGTGGAGTTAAACTTGTGTTATAAATAAAATTCAATATTCAGAGTTGAAGATAAATTGAATTCATATGGAAATGAAAGAACCAATTTGAATAAAAGTAGATATAAACTAAAGTGGTGAATTGAAAATAAATATAAGAAGCGTATAAAATACTTATATTGAAATTAAGAAGAAATGGTAGAATTCTTAAGTAATATGGATGTCGGGAGAATATATTGAATAAGCATTTCAGTGAAGATTAAATAAAAGTATATGAAATGATAAGCGTTGATAAGTGAATAGAAATCAAAATGAATGTGAATAAAAAGAGAATTGATTATTTGATAATCAATTGAGATAAATACGTAGGATGCATGTATATTATTTTTAGCAATTTGATCCAGATTCGAGCACAGAATTTCAAAATAGTTATATCGATCCGAGTTAGGATTTTTCACTCGATTTTCGAGAGCGAACCCTGAATATGGATTTTTGATTCATTCTGAAATTCTCTATCATAGTTATGACTATGCAAGGAGAATGACGGTTTCTGATCAAGAAACCAGATCTGAGTCCGCACTACGAAGTCGGGTGGACGATACTAGTTCAAAAGTGAAATTGTGTGTTCGAGCGAGTGATCGAATTTGATATTGCGTATGGATGATATATGTACATTGTACGGGCTTGAATGAATAGATATTGAAATTTTCTAAGGAAGTCAATAAAACATTTTTGAATGTTGTGATTGGATATTATTTCTATGTAGGATATATAGGTATTATAAAGGAAAAGGAAAATTTGTTTTGATTTCATAAGATAAATTTGAATTGCTCAACAAAAAGGTATGTGTTTAAATTTCTGTATGAAATTTGATTGGGTTTTTGATCTAGCCACTTGGCTTTTTATTTTCTTTTGGAATTTGGGAGCCCATAGAGGCATTTTGTAGTTGGTCCGAGCTAGCCGCGCAAAGGAGACGCTAGCGAAATTTTTCGGAAATTTAGTGAGTTAGAAATTTTTTGAGAAAATTTTGATAATTCAAAATTTGGTTTTAAATTGAAATTTGAATGATTGAGCAAATAGTATTGTTTGAAAACCGTGGGAGAGTTTGGGAAGTTAATAAGAATGATAATGGGTCTTTTATAAAAAGATAGTTGGTAGGATGTTGAATTGTTGGTTTTGGGAAAAGTAAACGGGTATTGGACCATTCTTCCTAACCAGCAATTTCGGGGACGAAATTCTTTTAAGGAAGAAGGAATGTAACGACCCAGATTTTTTGAATGGTTAATTTGAGATATTTAAATGGATTTAAATATTTGATTTGGATTATGAATTGATCTTGAATATGGAAAGTCTGATTTTCATTTATAAAGTAAATTCAGGATCTAAGATATAATGATTTGTTGGAAAATTCGACTTTGAATTATATAATTGGTAATTGGGTAAAATATGAAATCTGGAGTTATAAGCTTGCCAAAAATATTTCAAAGGGCTTATAAAATTTACATCGATAGTACTGAAAGTAATAGATGGGGTAAAATTGAATTTAACAGTAGTTTGTTCAATTTTAAAAATACATCGTTTAAATTGATGTTCAAAAATAGCCTTCCGAGGCACAACCTCGAATTTTGACGAAACCAGTTTCATTGGATCTGTAATATTGTATTATTATCGGATTTCAATTTTCGTAGAATTTAGAGTTGTTGTGTGAGCACACGGTAAGTAAACGCGCTGAAATTTATATCGAAGATTTAATATAATAACTGGGTCCAAAAAGCTATCTTCTCCATACGATCGAATTAGGACTCGAAACCTTTTCCATTGCGTTCGGAATAGGGGTATAACATTATGAACGTCTAGCGGCATGCCTTGATAGTGATTCGAAATTTTAAGTTGCATTTATCGAGCTAATTTGAATTTAAAATTTAAAATATTTATTTTTATCCTGGTCAACATCATCTGAATTTATAGCACATCAAAACTTTTTGGTCTCCTCTGCAAATCACTGTAGCTTACCCTACAGGACACCTACCACGTACGAGGATACCCTTTCATCTTTTAAATCGTGTCAATCCCCTTTATTTCAAATCATGCCTACTTCCTTTCTCTCAGTCAAAAGAAAACACGAAATCATCTTCTTAAGCAAAATCTAATCGTTCGAAAAATGGCCGAACTAGATTTATAGGTCTCCCTCTTCCTGTTCAAGCACTCGAACCCTCCCTCATATAAGCTTGCCAAAAAATTTCAGAGGGCTTACAAAATTTATATTGATAATACTGAAAGTAATAGATGGGGTAAAATTGAATTTAACAGTAGTTTGTTCAATTTTAAAAATACATCGTTTAAATTGATGTTCAAAAAATAGCCTTCCGAGGCACAGTCTCAGATTTCGACAAAACTAGTTCAATTGGATCCGTAATATTGTATTATTATCGGTTTTCAATTTTCATAGCATTTAGAGTTGTTGTGTGAGCACACGGTAAGTAAACGCGCTGAAATTTATATCAAAGATTTAATATAATAACTGGGTCCAAAAAGCTATCTTCTCCATACGATCGAATTAGGACTCGAAACCTTTTCCATTGCGTTCGGAATAGGGGTATAACATTATGAACGCCTAACGGCATGCCACGATAAGGATTTGAAATTTTAAGTTGCATTTATCGAGATAATTTGAATTTAAAATTTAAAATATTAATTTTTATCCAGGTCAACTTCAGCTGAATTTATAGCACATCAAAACTTTTTGGTCTCCTCTGCAAATAACTGTAGCTTACCCTACACAACACCTACCACGTACGAGGATACCCTTTCATCTTTTAAATCGTGTCCATCCCCTTTATTTCAAATCACGCCTACTTCCTTTCTCTCAGTCAAAAGAAAACACGAAATCATCTTCTTTAGAAAAATCCAATTGTTCGAAAAATGGCCGAACTAGATTTATAGATCTCCCTCTTCCTGTTCAAGTACTCGAACCCTCCCTCATATCCAAATCGAATCGCACTTTCATCCCTCTTCAATCGGAATCGAACTCTCTGCTTGTTTAAATCTGGGCTCAGCTCGATGGGAGCTCGCGCGGCGATGTAGGAAGGAGCTCGTTTGGGGTCGGCGTCGAATTCTCGTCAACCAGGAGAGATGCGAATCTCGATTTCGCGAGGAAGGGAGTAACGCATCGTCATTCGTGATGGCTGGGTTGGCATCGGTGTCGTGTAAGCGCGTGGTCTTGTTTCGAGCAGGGTAGTTCAGGCAGGGGAGCATTGCGTAGAGTTGTCGCAGCAATTCGAGAACGGTTCACGAAGACAGCAGTAAGGCGGTGGTGAACGCGTGCAGTGGAGGCTCAAGTCATGTTCGATAAAAATTATTGCAGTAAGGTATATTTTTATTTATTCTAGTTTATTTTAGTAAATTATATATCTGTATACATATTTCAAAAACAGAGATATATTTATAAATCACCAACTTACTGTTTAAGATATAGAATATGTACATAGATAGATATTTTAATTTACCAGGTTATTTTAAAATAATTTATTAAGGGTGTTTAATTTTAAATTTTTTATCCAAAAAATATATATACAGGTTGAAAATATTTATATATAAAGTTAAAACAGAAAACTTTTTAGGGGAATATTTAAATATGTATATATATAGTTAAACTTAGATTTTTGGAATATGCATAAACACTGTTTATCTATGCATATAAATAAACAGGAATACTAGTATATACCTATAGATAAGATTTTGGGAATGAAAATTTAAATGTTGAGGAGTTTATATAAAATTAGATCCATATAGATTATTTTATAAAAATATATGTAGTACCAAAAGGAAAACTATTGGTTTAAAATTAAAACGTAAATTAAATTATTAAATGCTTATGGACTGTTCGATTAGTTCAAATGTTAATAAACCGTGTAAATGTTATACAAGGTCCAAAAATCATGGAGAAAACAAGGCAAGGTTGGATCAGATTGCAAATAAAATCAAAGGTGAGTTAATCTCACTCATCTGGATTATTAGTTAATTTAATTAGTTAAATTTAAATATTTGGTTGAATGATTGAATTTATTTGATATGCAATATTATATATAGTAGTATATAGTATATATTGGAATGATTGATTTCCCGCATTATATAGCGGATGAGACCCTATGCGCCGCATAATAGCGGATGGTATTATATAAACCCATATACCGTGATATTCCACCTCGAAGTGGAATTGGTATTTTATATTGTGCTAACATCTATGGATGCAGGGATATAGGTTGGAGGGATCCAACTGGATTCCTCAAATTTATCTAGATTATTTAATAATTCCGTGTTATGATTATTTGATATTATGTGATGGATTATATTGATAAATGGAATATTGGATGCTATGTTTGATTGATTATATTTGGGTATACTGGGTTATCAAAAATATATAGGTTGGATTTTTGATGAGAAAATAAAAAGAGAGAATTCTTAAGTAAAAATAATTTTTGAAAGTTGGATAAATTAAAAATAGTGAATTAGAAAGGATGAAAGTTGAATTTTTAAATTCTAATAATAAATTCCAAGTATGGGAAAGGTGATTTTGAATAAAAAGGGAAAATAGTGAATTTTAAAACTTAAGTGATATTATTTAAAGGAAAAAAAATTTACTGTAAAATTCAAGGTTTAAATTTATTTGAAAGGATAAAGAAGGAATTTGGAAAATCTGAAATTGGTATTTTTCAGTTAAAAGATTTTAAACCATAAGTAAGAATTAAAAATCTGAAGTTAATGGGTTTTGAAGTAAATGAGTAAGTAAAGGAATTTATTCCAAAATAGAGTAATTTGGAAATCAATTTGGAAATTTATTTAAGTGTTTGAAATTGGAATTTAAGAAGGATGGGACTAAGAAATTTATAAACTGGGTTTATAAAAGTGAAGTAATATATTAGTAGATATTTGAAAGAATAAATTCACGGTGGGAATTTATTAAAAGAATGGGTAAATTTATTTAAAAATAAATAGTGATTTATTTTTAAAAGATGTGAAAGAGAAGTGTATTTCCCTGGATAGCCAAGTACGTTTTCGAACCAAATTTTAATTATAAGTAGAAGTTTTAAAGTTGATTTAAAGGTATGTTTTAGAAAATTCATTATTTTTTTAAATGTTCAAAATTTTGAAGTAAGTATTTTTCAAATTTATTATAGTAGTAATTATTTAGAGGTGACTTGGTATTTGTTTTAAAGAACGAGAAAATTAGTTTTATATTTTATAAAGCTGCTTTATTTTAAATATTCTTAAAATATATAATTTTGAATAAGTATTAAAATAGTTTTAACTTTAATGACTTAAATGATATTTTATTATAAAGAGTTTTAAATTATTTTAAAAATCTAAAGTTTTTGTACTTGGTGTTTTCAGTGGAAATAAATATTTGGGAATTTATTCTATGAGAAGAGTGTAGTTTGAAGTAGTTTTCAAAGGTTGAAAAGTGGAAATATATCTTGTGAAGATATTTTGAGATTAATAAATAATTTAGTGAAATTATTTATGTTGATGGTTGTTTGTGAATGTTATTTGATAGTTAAATAACCGACTATTAATATTGGCCAATGCGTTGATCGTTTCGAAGAGACCTGGATCGGGATTTATTTCCTAAAAACCATTTCGATCCGGTTTGAACATTTTCGTGTGGAAAAGAAGAGTTTGGATTTAAAGGTGGAGCAGTGAAGTGCAAGGGCTAGTCGCTACTAATCCTGAGGTGATTCCAAAAATGGATGTAGTAGGAGTAGTGCCTTCGGTTCCGTTCGTACCCGGGACAGACTTATATGGATTGCTTTCAAAACATCGTCAGGTAGACGGTGAGCATTCTAAGTGATATGTTCTAAAAAGGTAACGCTTAGCCTCGAGCCTCATCAATCGGGAATGACTGAAAATCAGGGGATATGCAGCAAGGCTAAGTGGGTAGCACCCATTAGGGTAAGGTTATCCCTGTCTAGATGTCCCTTTTTTATTTGGCTTAGCAGGCGGTTGCTAATCCCAACCGCGGGGTGATCTTACTCGGGATTATCCAGTAAGGGGTATTCCCGGCCTTGTGTTGCAGAGAATCGCGAGGGATTCTCAGTTCGGTGATCTAGGCCACGTACTGTGACAGGTGGTACCCCAGTGCCTAGTCATTAGTTGAAAATCCATTCTCCCTATGCGCCTTTACGGTTTTGATTGTGCCCAACTATTGCTGAAACGTGAGATGCAAGCATTTCAGCTGGATTCTATTTTGCTTTCTATAGACACTATAATAATATCAGACAGATTTGATAAAAACTGTTTTGGCTATCGTAAGGTAAAAACCCAACATGTTTATTTGGGGCGTGGTCTTACGAGATGCTTTTGTTTTCAAAGGATTTTGGAACTTTAATAATCAGTTTGAGTGTGGTTTTATCATGCCGGTATTCCAGACTGATTCGGGTGTTATTTCACTATAATGCTCGGGTCAGACCGAGTATTATAGAATACAGGAAAGGATGCTATGGAGCTCAGGAGACGAGCTGAATGACGATACGTACTTCCGTACTTGTTTTAAATATTCCACTGTGTTGATTAGCTGTGCATTCAGTTTTGTGAGCACAGGTTATGATTATTGTCCAACTGTGTGTTATGTATACTCTGATGATGTAGTATATAAACAGATTTGTTTTTGTGCAAAGATCATTTATTATCTATTATATTTTATTCCGCTGCGATGGTTAGATTCTGGTGTTGTTTTCTATTTTCTTCTTCTACCTCCTTCTTTAACCCTGACGGTTCGTATTTCCATTCACCTTGAGTTGATATGTTGGAAAATAGCGTTGACTTAAGTGGTACGGAACTACGGGTCGTTTCAGGGAGACTACCCTAAATACTCCACGGGCGATGGGAGAAAATCGAACTCGTACGAGGCACGCTATGGTAGGTGACACGGCACAACTAGGCAATACCAGGTTAGATATACCAATTACACTTCTGGACCGGTGGTAACGCGTAGCAGTTACTATCGCCCACCTTGAGCCACACCCCCAAATCAAAAGAATCAAAAGTGGCCACCGAATCAATCTGAAAGTCAGAATATAATATTGAAGTAGTGTGTCCGATCAAAGGAATGACCTCATTAGCCCGTCGATTGCTCCTGTTTTAGCCACCTTATGTCAACTCATGGGAGTTGGTCCACGTATATACCTCAAAGGAACGCCGCCGCCATCCCACTTCATTCTGGAATCTCCACCGCGTACACGATTGTTAAAGTGGTTTTTAGAGTTGGCAGAGAGTATGACAACTTCCGATCCCGGTCTCTTCAACAACCAAACATTATTATAAACCGCGGTCGGTTTCAAAATAGTTTATTCTTTAAAACCAAATATCATTGCTCTTTCAAAACCAAATCAATACGGTATCATTTTCATTTCAAATATATCTTTTTCTAAAACCATAACACTTCCAAAGTTATAATGTTTCGAACCCAACGCTTGAAATATAACCTTTCAAAACATAATACTTTAAATTTCATAGCTTCTAAACCATAACTTCCAAAACTTAAATGGTTTGGATATTCAAACATTATATAAAATAAAATAATTTGAATTTAGAAAAACTTTATAAAGTAAAATAATTTCCCCGACTTCACAATTTTATTCACTTTAAAATTAAATCTCAATTCATAACTTTCTACTCACTTTCAGTTTCAATAAACCATTTCAATTTCAATATATTTCAAAGTTTGAGTACTAAACAATTTCAAAACTAAGGTTGGTGATTCCAATTCAACAATTCAATGTTCTATTATTTAGTTTTGAAATATTTGCATAATAAATCCATTATCATTTAAATAAAAGTCAAATTACAAATAGCTAACTATTTCCTTCAATTTATTTATACTTGAAATCTTCGTTTTATTCATCTTAAACCAAAATCCAGTTATGAAAATCATACCTTTAAAATCTCAATTTTATTAAATTTCAAATCAATTTCATATTTATCTTCCCACCTTATTCTCATTTAAGTTATTATAAACTCCAGAAATATAATATAAATAAATACTTAACCATGTTATATCTTAATACAATCAAACTTTATTATTAAACTTCTTTTATAGTTTAAACCAATTTTATATATAGTTTAAAACCAAGAATTTAACTATATATAAAATAACATTTATAAAATATTCAATTCAATATATCATAAAACCATATATTTCTTTACAAAACCATAGAAATCATTTCAAAATATTTTTATATATATTGACCGCGGTGTCTGTATATAATTTTCTATCTTATGGTCAAGTGATACGGATATTTATCATTTCAATCCGTAATTTGAAACAAAAATACGGTTATGTATCATTTCAAACTGCAATCTCGAATGAAATAAAAATGCATAACAACATGCAGTTTATAACAATATAAAATACAACATCCATGTATCCAATATCAATCATCAACCATTTATCACAATCATCATCCAGTTCAAACAATAACATCAATATATATACAGATAATTAACACAGGTATTTACTGGCAGTTTATATTCAATAATAAATTAAACTACTATTTACCTGGCAATTTATATGCAATAATGAATTTAATAACAATTTAATTCAAATAAATTAAATTTAATTGGAATGATGACAAAAATATGCCAAACAGTTATAAATAAATTTCTAATCACATCATAGATCAATTTAACAACCATAAGAAGTTTTAGAAGTTGTGAGTGGGTTAAAACACTCACCTTTTGAATTCAAATTGAATTTAAATCCAATTTAAACCCAAAATTTGAACGTTCTCATAATTTGTCCATACCAACGTCAAAATGTCCGGAATTCCAATACAAACCTAGAGGAGAAAACCACGCATGAATTGGACCTCGTACGCGAAAGTTACATACGTTGGAACACTTGAAAATTAAATTTAAATTAAAAACGGAATAAATAACACTAACTCACTATACTGCCACGTCTCCATGTAAAACACTAGTGCCGATCAAAACCACGCATGATACAGCCGTAGCCGCCATTAGGTCGAACCCTAACTCCAATTTTTGCCGTGCCCCAGGCGATCTACAACCAAATCGAACCCCACTACCGACCTCGTCACGGCCGGCCGCCCCTACTCCCCTCGCGTCGCCACTTTTGGTGGTCCCCAGTCCACCCACCGTTGCATGAGAAAACAGCCAATCACGGTGATTCCAGCAACATCTACCCTAAACAAACCATGCCGATCGAAAGCACTCGGCCTCCTCTACGTGCCTAGACTTCCTGATCGATGAATCGTGGAAGATCCACTGTTGATTGAGCATCCATACAATGTACGGCCGAAAATGATTTTCGATTTCGGGGCAAACGATGATTCAAAACCAAAAACGAATTGCAGATCCGAGATGCGCTCGTCTAGAGCTTCGAATCCATATAAAATTTGATATTATTTGAGGAGTTTGAAATTTCGGCTTTGAATTTGATTTGAAATTGCAATTGGATCTAGAATTTGATTGTCTGCCATTGAGGAGGAGAGACAGATGAATTGTACGTACAAAAAATGAACATACGGAATATGCTAGGGTTTATAATGAGGTACATATAGGTAGATCAGAAATTAGAATGGATCGGATCGATCGGATATACGCGTTGAACGATAAAATGGCCCGAAAAGCCCCTTCTGACTCCGAAATGAAATTGGGTCAACCAATATATCAAAATAGATGTTTTAAAAAATTTAGAACGCAATGGAACAGGTTTCAAGTCCAAATTTCATCGTATGAAATGTGAGAAATGCGGATTACGGATCTTATGGTTAGGATAAACACTAGAGGGGGGTGAATAGTGTTTTAGAGAATTATTAAATCTTTTTGAGTTTTTGTTAATTTTAACACAAATGTATGCAATATTCAGACACAGATATGAGCACAGAATCAAACACAGATGCAGATATAAAGTAAAAACAGTAAAGGAAAGAACATACCAGATTTTATACTGGTTCAGATTTACCCTACATCCAGTCCCGCACACAAGTACAGATTTCCTTTCAAAAGCAATCTTTACGATTACACCCTCGATTTCAAGGCTACGAGGTACACCCTCCAGATTCACAATCCTCTGGGTAGAGATACTTGATTTCCCAGGCAACAAATTCACCCAATTGATTTCCAAGGCTACAATCACACCTTTTCTCGCTTAATTGATTTCCAAGGCTACAATCACACCTTTTCTTGCTTAATTGATTACAAAGAAGTCTATAACTCTAAATAGCACCGAGAATCTTGTTGAGATAGTGATAGAGAATCAAACCAGAAATGACCTAGTTAGATTCAATGTTGATTTCGGCAGAGTAATGGTAAGAATGTGTATAAAGAAATGTGGAAGAAGAAGAGAAGTGAAAAACCAGAAAATATGATTGAAAATTCGTTGAAAACAGTCCCTATTTATAGAAGAACAACAGCCATGTCCATTCGTGAAAGTTTATGGCAAATAGACACTTCTTTTGAAATTCAAATTTTTGAAACCAACTGACACTATGTCGACGTAGGTATCTTGGGTATGTCGACATCCCAAAGGAAATTTTGGTGATTGGTTTTTCTTTGAAAATAACTTCTATCTTATATTAAAACTAATTTAAACTTTACAAATATACTTAACTATAGTTAAAATACATAAGTAAATATAGAGAATAATATATATAAAATTTTACTATAATTTTATATTTAAATCAAAGTATAAGTATTAAAAGTTAAATATATTATTATTAAAGATAGTTTTAAAACAAAAGATAAATTGATTTTGAAATTAAAGATTATTTTGAGGCTAAAGTATTTTAAATCGGGATAGATGTTTTCTATTCTTTTTAAAAGGAAGGTTTTGAAATCATTTTGAAAATAGGATATAATTTTGTAAAATCATTTTGAATAAAAGTTAGCGGATACAAAACAATGTTGCACTAGATTTTTCGTAGGTTCCATCCTACTTAGGGTTTCATCCCTTTAACGGGCTCAAAGTGGATTTCATTCCACGAATAATTTGGATTTTAAGATGCCAGTGCTTTTCTAGGAGATTTAACAAAATTCCTAATTAAAATTACTTATACTTGAAATCTTGAACTCTTGATGATCTTGATATTCTTGATACTCATAAGTCTTCAATCTTGATATCTTGAATCTCTATATTGTACAGTCTTCATTCTTGGTACCTGCATGGTTAAATCCTGCATATACATATATTTCTAAACTATAATGTTAGTATTTATATTTTATAATCCTATTCTAAGGTTGTTGTCATCAAAACTATCATCTCATGGACTAACGTGAAAAAGTTATGCTAAAATCAAGTTATTCCAAATTGATTTCAGTTGATTTCAGTTGATTTCAATTAAATAGATTTTAAGGCATTTCGAGCCCGTACGATCAAACGACAAGCCCGATCGCTACAAAACTTGAAATCCTATAATAATTTACCGTTGCGGCTCCGATGAAACTAGTTTCATTGAAATCCGAGTCAGTGGCCAAAAATGGCTATTTTCAGTTAATTAATATTAAATTAATTAAATCAACTTTTAAATTCCAATTCCATAATTTACTGATTTTATCATTTTTGATTTCTTACACCATTACAATCCTTTAAACAATTCAGACATCAATTTAAATTTAATAAATTTACCCAATACCGTATTTAGTTTCAGTTTTAACAAATTTATTAATTATCAATTGAAATCTCAATAAATCCATTTATTTGATTTAAAATATTCAATAAATTGACATCTTATGGGTATAATTAACATTGATTTATATTATGTTTCATTAATGTATGTTTCATTTCATATTAATTCCCATTAACGTAATATTTATTTTATTTAATTGCAATTACTCCAATTATTATGGTTCAAATCCCAATAAATTGATAAATCTTTATTCCCATTCTTATAATTCAACAAATTCTCCAATTATGAATAACATTAACATTATTACCAAATATTCCCATAATTTACACTAACATAACATTGAATTGAGATTCATTGCAACTGATTACAAATTTTGAATTAATGGACTAAATAAATGATTAACTTATAATAGTTGTTATCATTAACTCTCAATCACATTTTTATAAGTTTATCATTTCCAAACCAATTTAATAGTTTCTTACTAAACATTGATTTTATTCAATTACCATTCAATATATATTAATTCATTAATTAATTCAATATTTACGTTTGTTTTCTTATATTCGATTTATAACTAGGTATAACATTTTCACTACTTCATTTATTAGAATTTCATTCCAATTGTTTATAGTCAACTTATATTAACATTAATACATTTAATTCTAATTATTATTTCATTCAATATCCATAAATTTTATTTCCTTCAAAATTATACTACCAAAATCTCATTATATAACAAATTATATCGTCGAAAATTACGAGTCACTACATTTGCTCTCCACTTCCTGCTCATCCCATCATATCTATGATTGTCACATAATTTTCGTCTTTACGGGCTAGACCGTAAATATTCTTCATCACATCGAAAAACCTCAAGCTTCATCGATCATTCTACTATGGCTGCAAGCTGATAATAAAGAAAGAAAACACACCCGATCGGGTTGTATGCCTTCCACTATCATTTTGTGGAAGAGGCGAATGACATCATTGCCACGTCCGTAGTAGCCAAGCCCACCAATCATAGAGGTATATACCACAATATCTGCATTGTGCACTGATCGAAATATTGTTTGTGCATCAACTATTGACCTGTATTTTGAATACATATTCAATAGCGTTCGATGTTGAATTGCTCGATCCATGTTCAAATTGAATGAGCTGCCCGTGGAGCTGACATCCGTAATATAATGAACCAAACATGGAAGCCGCAAATAGCACTTCTTTATATGTATTATCGCTCGGAATCAAGCCATCTAATCGCATTTGATCAAATAGCTTTATCCCTTCTTCATAGAGGCTATTCTTGTTGAACCATGCTATCATAATCTTGTACGTTGCAGCATTCTTCTCTGGAATTTGTTGGAGATGTTCAAATGCAGTGTTTAGTTCGTCGAAGCGTAAATAACAACTGAGCATTATGTTCCAAGATATATTGGTTTTATGCCTAATAGAAGTGAATATTGCTTGGGCATTGTCAAGCCTACCGCAAAATGAGTAGATAGTGACCAAAGTATTCTGAACCGGCAACGAAGATTTAGATTTCAAATCAAACCAGAGCGAAGCATATACCCATGGACAACTTTTCCTAGAATAAGGCTGTTAGTTTTAAGGCATGCGACAAGTAAATGGGTATACATGAAATGATCGTGAGGAATTCCCAGCAAGTGTAATTCTCTAAATAGTGCAAACGTTTCGCTGAAAAGGCGAAACGACATATAGCAAGAAATCATCCAGTTGCAAATCTTTTGATTTTTTATTGTCAACCTATCAAACAAAGCATGGGCTCCATATAGATCTCCTTTTCAGATAAATCCTCCTAAAATTGTCATGCAAGTCTGTTCGCACTATGCGCCTGTTGTTAAAATGCAATTTGCATTTAATTAATAACTCTAAAATTTATGAATAGAAGAATCATGAATCTAAAAGTGCATGAAAGTGAAAATTCAAAGTTGTTTATTAAAAAATGTGCCTCTTCATATGAAGAGCTTGGTTCATGCTGAGTTTTACATATATTTATATCCATGTAATTCGAAGACTGATGTGTGTGGAAAGTTATGTCTGCAACTCATATTCTTACAAGTTACAATACCTGTTTCATGGAAGAACTTTAGAGCATGATCCAACCTATTTCTTTCATCCTTCTCAAGGTAAAGAGTGATGACTCCATATGCAACAGCACCAGAATGCCCCATTCCAAATTTCATCGTGACACAGTGCAAGCAAGCGCAGTCTAAAAGTTTAATTCTGGGAAGCTTGGCGGTTGCACGAAGGATAATTGTAAAACCAAATTCGTCAGGCCTTGTGTGGCAGGGCCCGCAAAGCATACTACGAAATATTTCCATGCAAAGTGAAAGTTTTGAAGAACTTGAGTATGCCGACATTAGTGCATTATACAAAACATCCCGTGCACAATCGTCAAATATTTTTATCGCAGCACCCATGTCGTCGGAATCCACAAAGGAGTTTAGAAGACTGGTTCTAATGACAACATCCTGATTATCTGCATAAGATTTGGCTAACTCCATAGCTGAAGGTATGTTATCGAAATAACCATATAGGTGAATGAGGCGCTTTAAAATGTTACCACTGGGGGTGAAAGCAGCTCCGACCATAAGACCATTTAGGAAGCGGAGAAGCAAGAGCCTTTGTTGCATGATGCTGGCGTTTCGGCCAGGCTGCAAAGCATCCAGGTATAGAGTTTGATGATCTGCATTTTGGTTTTGAATTTATCATAACTTAAAATGGGAAACAAATAACATCAAATTTGTTTTACCTTATAGATAATTAATGATACTATTGATAATTAAATTGCATTTAAAAAATAAATTCAGATTAACATAAAGTTGTGGACCATGTGAGAAGGGATAAATATTCATTGTTACATGCAAAGAAATAAGCATGATACACACACACTTTTGTATAGAGGAACTCTCTGTAGAGAGGGACTCCATAACAATGGATAGAAGGCTGGGACAACCTTTTCATGTTGGGCTACTATGTTTGAACGTTACAGGATGATCTTCACGGTGTCACTACAAACTCTATGCTATTCACGAAACTCGATAGTGCTATCTCTAAGTGCCAAATCAACATTGAGTTAGTAATGCAATCTTTGGTTTATTTAACGCAAATGTATAAGATCTTACTTATTATAGAAAAATGTATCTGAAACGATCGAGATACAGTAATCACTCTGAATGCCGATGAGAACATAGGGTTATAGTCCAAATCACAATTTGAAAATCTTGAACCATGATTTTCATATTGCGATCTCAAGTTAGACCTTTGAAATAGAGATGTAAAGTTATTAGGTGTGGTATGTTGTGGCTTCGGTTCTATGATTTCAAACGAAAATTAAAACTAGGTTTTCTTAGATATCTTTGAAAGTAAGATCGAACCCAGATGGTGTTGGATTCAACTCAACAAGGATAAAACAAATAATGAAGACATCACAGTATGTTGTTGCTATAGCCATATAAAGATATGCGATTTGCTGATGTACAAGGAGCACGCTGTTGAAGGTGAAGGCACGTGATATAGTGGCGGTTTGGTGCAGTTTGAAAAGGAGGGACCATGTGACAGAACGTGTTATGATTAAGCGGTTATAATGGTTAAATGGAGACACATGAAGCGATTTGATGAGCAGGCACTTCAATTGAAGGTATGCGGAAGAGATGAAATGGGCTAAACAATTTTGGGTTTAATATAATTATCTATGCATGAAGGGAAGACATGATATGGTGTTTAAAAGGCTTCAATAGCTGCAAATTTCCATTTGAAAAATAAAGCGATCAACGTTTGGAATTTATGATGAAAAATCTGTATTTTTTATTTCTCACACTATGTAGGCCTTTTATTGCTGGGCCGAGTTATGTGATTGTGCTTTGTAATTGTATTAACATCAATAAAAGGACCTATTTTCATGTGTGTGTGTAAAACACATATGTATGTATAATTTTAAATTTTAGTTCAATTCTATGAAAAATCCTCATTCATGCTAGTTAAATGATTTAATAACCATTAATGACTATATTCATTAAGTAACAATAAATTAAATTTACGCCAAATACTGAAAATAATATGTTTTTATAATATAACAATAAAAACAAAAAATAAGAACGTTATCAAAATTTAGATTGAATTAATTGTATATATTCTATATTAAATTATAAAAAATAGATCCTCTAATATAAGCATCTAGATTTGAAAACTAAAAGAAAACAAAGAATTAAACCTAATATTATTTTTGAAATGGGAAGCATATATCTGAATTAACAGTTTCATTACATGATCTTCAAATTTTTGTGGTTAATGCATTATTAAGTTATAGATCATGCATAAATTATGTATCTTGCTAAATTAATTTTTGTTTTGTTTATGCTAATACCATTGTAATTGGTTTAAGATCCATTTAAATTTTACCATTTGTAATCCCATAACTATGTGTCTGCATCTAACAACTAATTAATGGACAATTAAATATATTTTTGCGAACTGAAATTCATAAGTAGTTTTCCAATTGAACATTAGAACTTTTCTGGGAAAGTATGATGTAACACATTACCACCACTCATTGATTTCTATCGGTTTAAAAAATTATCCAATGGAGATATTTTAATTTGAATATTCATCAAGAGAAATAAATTTGAAAACTACATTATTTAGCAATAAAAATATTTTTATGCATAGAATAAAAATTTTGAATTTTGAAAACTTGCAATAATATACTATTCACTTTTTTCTTTTACAAAACTACATATGTTGATTAGGAGATCATTCGAAGCATCTTTTTATGATTCTAACCATTAGTAGTTGAGTGAATCAATAGAGTTTTTAATGCATTTGGTGGTAATTCTAAATTGGAGTTGAAGACAAATTATTTTATTTGCCTCTTTATTCGAGGAATATATGAGCAGAATGTGGAAATTAGCCACAAGGGTCTCTTTAGCAAGTGCAATTAGTTTGTAGGACAAAAAACTGAAATAATTACTTTTAAGGACAAAATGCAAAATAATTAGTTTTTAAGGCCTAAAAACCTATGAAATTATGTTCTTGAAAGTAATTGGACTGCTAACTTTGTCGTTAAAAGTAATTATTCTGCTGACTTTGGCCTTGAAATTAATTCTTGTAGGTCTGTGTCCTAGAAACTAATTGTAGTGCAAAGTTTGTCCTTCTAGTGAAATGCCCTCGAATAAAATAAGTATACAAATAAATATAAATTAGATATAGTAAAGACCTACTTTCTTTTGCATTACCTATGGAAACGAAAGATGAATATTTAAATTTAATTTCTCATCCTGACCCATTGATTATTCCAACTGCCTCCATTCATTAACTCCTCTTAGCTAGCTAGTCCTAAGCCTACTATACAATACAGCGTGCTAGGTTCATTAAAGGTATAATGTGATGTTTGAATTGTCCTTAAATTATATTTTGAAAAGGTTATATCGATACTATAAAACATAAAGACAATACCGGTATATGTTTAGCAAAAAGTTATGCTATTTATCTTTATTTACACTGATGGTTCTCTATGATATTTTAAGATTATCCCTAGTGATCTGATATTTGAATGCGCGGAAATTTATAGTCTAATTTAAGTAATACGTAAGTGTAATTAATTCCTTCTGTATATTATAATACTAAATCTTTTTTGTTTATTTTTGCACAATCAAAAATGATATTTGATTTAATTTCGATCAAATAGCAATAAATGAAAACTAAAGTCATGTCTTAAATTTTGCTTCTTTATTATTAGTCAATTAACATACATAACTTTCCAAATTAGATCAAATTTACATTTTTAAATTCGATGATACATTAAAAAATTGTTTAAAGTTAACTTTGTTTGTGATGTATTATTTGGTGATCTATTAAAAAATTGAACCTTTGGTGATATATTAAAAATTGTGCGTATGAGGAATGATTTTAATGTACATTTATTAGGCAATGAAATTTGCATAAAATTAGTGATACCCCATATTAATTATGTTATTAAAAAAAATATCATTATATTGATATATTTACCTATATTTAAATTTAGCATACATATACTATATTTGACTCTGACATGTATATACTACATTTTACATTCACTTGCATTAATTATGCTATAAAAAAGTATGATATTAGTATCAATAATAATTTATTATATTTGGGTCAGTATTGGTATCCAGATCTTTACAACAATTGATTCATTGTTTTATTTTTATATAGTTTAGTTTTACTTTGTAAGCAAAAGTTTGATTAGACTCTTCATCATCCAGTGGTAAAATTAAATTACCTCTTGTGTTTCGGTTCAATTCATATGTCCTCTTAATATTTGTCCTTATATGCCATGAAAATTAAATCTTAGTCATCCATCAAAACAAACTAACGAATTAGTAGGACCCACCATATTATTTGAATGGATAATGATGAAAACTAAATGGTTAAAATGTATGGGTGAATTTACACAAACGATTGCAAATCAACTTTAATACATGCGGGAACAATAAGAATGTGTTCTAATGCGACAAAATAAACAGAACCTGAATATAAAACGACAAATCAGCAAATGACACAAAAAATTGATTCTTATTTTTAACCCTTTTTATTCAATAGTTACGTTAAATTTAATAATTTAAAATTGCTATCGTTACGTTCTCCCCCCTTAAAACTTTACGTCCTCGAAAAGGACTAAGTACAGAATTTAACATTAGATATATTTTATTCAAATTATCAACTATAAAACATTAAATCTCATTTATAAAACCATTGCAACGTTTCTACTACACTACTCCGACCGGCTTAAGGAAATTTCCAAGTTAACTGTCAAAACAAGTCATAATTTTTTTTTAAAAAAATTTCAGAAATTTTCTAACTCCCAGATTTATGGAGAATTTAGGCAGAGTCTGCTTTGCGTGGTTCGATCGAAATTTATTCACAATACACAAATATACCATATAGATATCAAATTTACATCTCATCTCA
This sequence comes from Allium cepa, assembly GCA_030765085.1. Taxonomy (NCBI): domain Eukaryota; kingdom Viridiplantae; phylum Streptophyta; class Magnoliopsida; order Asparagales; family Amaryllidaceae; genus Allium; species Allium cepa. The sequence goes on along the minus strand of CM060935.1, from coordinate 1,054,149,676 downwards.
ATGACGAGGCATCCCGTAGAAAAAAATATAAAAGCAAGATGTGTACCTATCTCAATTTAGAATATTAGTTGCATATAGAAGATATAGAAAGCATATATGGGTTTAATAAACTATAAAATATGCATTCTGAATCCAAATCATAACACAAGCATAAATATGCAACATACTACAATCATATGGAATCAAAATAGTTAAAATGATGGTTTATAACAAAAGAAACCGTTCAACACTTAATAGTTATCCAATTAATTCGTAAACCACCACCATTTCATTTCCAATGTCAATATTTAATTTATGCACTTCATTTTTCATTTAATTCAATTTTTATTAACATTTAATCGGTTTCCTTCATATTTATTCACATCTATTTCATTTACCTTCAACTTATTCAAATTTCCATTATTTCACCTTCTGTTTAACACATTTCATATAAATTTATTTATAAACCATTCATAACCATTTAAGTCTATTACAAGAATTTTATGAAACACAACTCATGTTCATTTTCATAACTTAAGTTCATATTAATTCTTCAATTCACTTCATTAGCTCATTTCATAATTTAAATTCGTATTAATTCAATTCACTAACTTCGTCCATTTATTCATTTCGCTTAGCTTTTCATAAGTTAAAGTTCATTTCATAATTCGATATTAGCTTCCTTCCTTTAACATCCATATTCAATTAATTTAACATCTTGTTTAACTAACATTTATCAAAGTTATAAACTATAAAATTTACTTTACATTTTCGCAAAACATTTGAATTAAAATGTTTATATCTCCATTTTTAGCATCGACGTCATTAACGAACTATTTTTTTATATCCTTACTTGAGTTTTTTTACAACTCAATTCACATTTATTTTCACAATTTCATTTAATACAAATTTATTTGTGAACTTTTTGATTAATCATCACTTTAGTTTATAATCATTCTATAAAAGTCCAACTTCTTATATATGACTTTATCTAAATCTATAATTATCTCAAAAGTTACAAATTCAATTTTAAAATTTCTATGCAGATTTATATTTAATTCTATAACCAATTTACAAAGATATTTTTTAATTCATTTGTCTACTTTCTTAAGTTCCACTTACTTATTCCATTCAGTCATTAATCATTTCATAATATACTAATTAAGTATATAACATTTATTATTACAACTAGATTTCCATTTATATACATTTTAATTACTTTTAAGTTTTGTTTACTTGTATAATATCCCATTACATATCCAAATCATCATTTTAACTTTTAACATTTGGTAAGTCTTATTATATGTTATTAGAATGCAATTTGGTATTATACAAATTAATCTGATTCATTTCACTTTTTTTTAAAAATGCAATGTCAGACACTCGTCCATACAAGTTGTCCAGAAACAGGACAAATCAAAGCTACTTTCCTACCACATCCTGTCGGGAAATCCCTAGGATTAGTAGCGAATAGTCCTTGCATTGGATATTTCATAACAAAGAGATTACTACTACGATATGTATACTGGGATTTTAACCCCAAACGATCAACAAGCAGTCCTTCACAATGAAAATCCTAAATATCAATATCATCGACCAACCTACACAACCGTCGCATATATGTTGGTCCAAAGTGTTTTTCAGATAAATCCGAGTCCGGTCTCTTCGCACCAACAACGCAAAAGCGTTTCTCTACCTTACCCAAAAACTAAGTCTCATAGACTTATCACGTCTCCAACTTTTAACTCGCTATTCTTCGACCAATAAGGAAGCTCGATAGATTGGAGTAATCACTCAGCACTACACGAATCACCATTCTCAACACAAACGATAATCAACCCTACACAGTCAGTTATGTACAAGTGTATGACTAATTAGTTTTCCCACTAAGTTGAGGAACTAAAATGACCAATTTTGATAGTCGGTTATTTAACTATCAAAGAAACAAACAAAATTTAGCACATAAGTAGTCACTGGACCAGATTTCATTAATCGTTTATAATTCAAACACTTCCATTTATTCACTTCAAAATATCTTTAAAAAAATAGTACTTAAAACTATTCCACTTGTTGGATATTTGGAAAACATTTTCGTATACTTATTTTAATAATAAGTAAATTCACAACTTATTTTATTTTCAAACCATCTAAATTCCCTTTTTATAATATCACTTTCCAAAATATCCATTTTATTGAATAGATTGTCCACTGTCCAAAATCATGAATATAATTCCTTTGCAAAATTCATTACTTCTAAATATTTAATTCAAAGGATTATTCACTGTCCAAAATCGTGAATGTAATTCTTTTAATAAATTCGTTAGGTTTAAATATTTAATTTAAAGGATTATTCACTGTCCAAAATCGTGATCGTAATTCCTTTAATAAACTTACGTATTTAACTTATCAAATTGAATTGATTTCACATTTACAAAACAGTGTTTACGAATTTTATTTATAATTTATTAACACTTCCATATATAAAATTCCTTTTTAATAAATTTCCATTTCTAACTCATTTATAGGTCAAAATCCAATTATAAATTAATTTACTTATAAATCTCTTTTATTTGCAAATTCATTCTTTTTATAAATTTATAAATCTTATTTACTTATAAGATTCAACTATACCTCCATTTTTACACCTACAAAATTCGTTTATAATGCCATTTCTTTTTCTTTATAAAATATTAATTATACAAATCTCATATACATAAACCATTTATAATAAGTTTCCTATTTAACTTATTTTAACAATTTTATAAATCTTATAAATAAACCATTTATAATAAATTCAAAATTATCATTTTAAATTATTTTAACAAAATAGTTAACTACATATTTCAAAAATCATATTCTGATTATATTTCACAAAGCTATAATTTTTACAACGTAAAAATTATAACTTTTATGTATTTAAACAAACCCATTCCTTTAATAATTCAAAAATTATTAAAAACATACATATTTTCAAAATCACCCTGAAATTATTTTTAAACCAGAGCATCATTTTATTATTTTGAAATTCTAAAATATGGCCCAATGCTACAACAACACTAAATAAGGGGATTCACATGATTCATGACATCCAAACATCATATATCACATGATAACAGCATATATAACAATATCTGTAAATAAAATCAATAGCGGTGAAGAATATAGTCAGATCTCTCTAACCTATCACCTGTAAAAAAATATACATATGTGAATATGTACAATGTCTACTTCGTGGCAGACGCTCGTACAAAGGGTCATCTGCTCATACACGGGAACATAGAGGGTCTCATCCCCTAAAATATGCGGGAATATAACAAAACCAACTAATATATATATATATATATATATATATATAATATCACCCAAACAATCATCAATCATCATAAATAAAATTTATTTTCACTTATATAAAAAATATAAGAAAGTCAAAAGGAGTGAGTTGTACCCACTTTGCTTGCAGTCGTCGCGATAACGATTTATTTCAATTAAAACTAAACGAGCGTTTAATTTTAACCAAAATTTTCTCTAACTCCAAATACATCCAAACCAGCTTTAAATTTTAGCGCTCGTCAATACGAACCCGGTGCAATTCGATTCGTGCGATTTCGAACTCGTATGAACAAGTTATACAATCTATAAGTTTACACTAATTTTAAAACAATATAATTAACTTACAATTCTTTTTTTATATTTTTAAACCTTACACAAATCAGGGCCGCACGTTTTTGATAGCAGACTTGGTTGTTGTTTCTTTTCCTCTTCTTCTTCGTACGCACGTTTCCTCCAGGTTGAGAAACCCATAGCCGCCGTTCTTTGATTGGTTGCCGCGATCTCCATACGACCCTAGAGATCGATCAAGTTTCACCAAAACGTGTGCCATCCTTCGCCACACCCATATGCCAAGTGCGGCCTCCTCCGATCTTGTCGATCGCCAGAAAAACATCCTTAAACCCGAGATGAACGCCATCCCCTAGCCTCCAATTCACTTCGCTAAACTCGATCATAGCTGTTGGATGTACAGATCGTGCCAAGCACTACAACTTTGCAGAAGAAAGTTCGAAAATAGTGGATGGATTGGGAGATAATCGGGAAAGAAGATTGGATCTTTTCGGCCATTGAACACGAATTGGTGGCTAGGGATAGGGAAACCCTAGGCTTTAAGGAAAATGGAAAAAATAAGGTCCCTTTATAGGAAATTTTCGCGCACTATTCATCCGAAAATATTTTAAACTCCGAACGAAGCATGTGGCCTGACGTTTATAATGTTTTACCTCTATTCCGAACACAATGGAATATATATCGGGAGACAATTCCATTGTATTCGGAAAATAGTTTTCCGAATTGAATTATTTCAACTAAACAAAACTTAAATAAATTTCTATGGATTTCAGCTTCGCACGAGCAAACCGTATATCCGATTGAGACGAAATGAGTGTTTTACACGTTAATTAATTGTCAAAATGAGTGTTTTACACGTTAATTAATTATTAAAATTTTCAATTTCTTTGAATTAACTTTTAATTCAATTTTGAAAGTGTACTATCACTATTCTAATCTAAATAGAATTTAAAACAACATCAAAAATTATTTTCATTCATATTTGATTCAATATTCAATTATTTACACAATTCAAATATTAAATTAAACAATTTAACTATCCAAATAAATTATTATATTTGAAATATAAGTTATTTAACTTATAAAATTTACTTTTCAATATTTAAGTTCAATTAAATATTCTAAATTTAAACGATCAAAAATCTGGGTCATTATAGTTGGCTTCTTCATTAACGATTTTGGTGACGCTCAGCACACATTTCCTGGAAGATGGTCACATTTAGTACTAATGTGATTATTTCTTAGTGCGTGATGCTGTTTTACTAATTTACCTTCGCATTTTATCACTTTTATTAGGTATATTGGATACAATGTGTTGAAACTTGAAACTTTATTTTTTCAGCAAACGGCAAAAATCCGTCTTTGACATTCATCCTTTTTGGAGGTGGTTGATATTTCCTATTTTCCTTTATATGTCAATGCAAATACTTGAGATTATAGTTGTGATTTCCTTTTTTTCATGAACTAATTTTTTTCAACTTTCTTTTCTGCAAGTAACAATCTTTTCAATGTTTTACTCTTTATGATTTGAAGTTTAATGTAATGGTATTTTTCTGTAATAAAGCAGCATCTGATCAAAGTCTGTTATGCAACAAGTATTCTTAAATGATTGATATCAAGGGGAAATTTAATCCATTCTTAAGTGAAGACAGCGATGGGGCTACCGATCTTATTAAATAATGGAGGTAAGTCAACACTGATCTGTGAGTTTTTCTTCTTCAAGTTTTAGATTCAATAAATTATAGTAGTTGAGATGAATTCCTTACATATCGAGTGTTGGGCAATTAAAAATTGCTACATTAATCAAAATAGTCTACTTATTCTTGCTATATAAAAAAGTTAACCAGAAGTTTAGTTAAAAGCGTAAACACATGAAGTGAAGTTTATAAAATAATTTGAGTGGATTACAAGACCTCCATAGTGGTATCACTTAATTTTTCAGTCAATTTTATAAACTACATTAATTCTACCTCATTTGCTTATTGAACCATAACACCAGACATCTGCACAGGTTGGAGCCATTATTATTTCTAAATATTTGGAATTTACTAATGGGGCTTTGCACGAAAGGTCCCTATTTCTAATGTTTCTACAAGAAAAGTTCCATGTAGAAATAAGTATGTAAATTAGATTCCTGTTTTTTTTTCTAAATTAGAAAGTGCAAATTAGCTTGCGCTTTTTATAATGTTCAAAAATGTCAAAAATTTTAGAAAAATTTCAAAATCAAAAGGCGCAAACTAACTTGCGCTTTCCTGATATAAGAGCAAGTTACCTTGCGCTTTTCAAAAAAATTCAAAATTTTCAAAAAGAAACTCAAAATCAAAAAGCGCAAACTAGCTTGTGCTTTTCTGATAGAAAGTGCAAGATAACTTGCACTTTTCAAAATTTTCAAAATTTCGAAAATTTCGAAAATGATTTCAGTAACAGAAAAGTGCAAGTTACCTTGCATTTTCTGTTAGATAAGTGCGACACACCTTGCGTTTTTCATTTTTCAAAAATAATGACCAAATTTGCATATTTATTTATGCAGGGACTTTGTTTATAACAACATCAAAAACAGGGACCTGTGATTCTTTTTTGTTTATTAATTTCTCGCTTCGTAAAAAATAAAAACTAAAAATAAAAAACCTTTAACTTTGACTGATTGTTTTATCTACACATATTCTATTGTCAGTATCTTTGTATATGTCTGAGTATTGCATAGCTTACATCATTTGGATTTTAAACTGTGATTATATATATATATATAAAATTAATTACTATGTATCAACGATGCAAGTAGTATATGTCGATGAAACGATAAGAAATTAAGAGCGATAATCATTTGCCAATTGTTTTTTTGATAACTAGTGCATGATGATATTTTGATATTACTTTATTGTGTGAATGTTTTCATCTAGGTTACACTAAGAAAAAAGAAGCCTTACAACTTAACCTATTAAAATTAACTAATATTTACCTAAATATATCTTTGTGTACATACGTATATACATGTGTGTAAATTTATATGTGGATAACCCTGCACACATATGGGTATCTATTGTTGTTCCAGTACTACGGTAATATCGTCTATATTATACGTATATGAATATCTGTTTATGGCTTTCCTGGTAGAACATCATCCATGTTGATTTTTGTAGAAGTGTTACATTCATCAACACACTGTCCGTGATAGTTTAGAATATAGTTAACGAATTAGAACAATTATGTAAGAAGCTTCAAGTACAAGTATGAAGCTTGTACTTGAATATACAAACCAAAATGTTGTCTACATAAAAGATCGAAACTGCAAGTATGAAGCTTCAAGTACAAGTATATTTCGAAAAACATATATATATATATATATATATATATATATATATTTAATCAAAACTATGTTCAACTTGTGTTTTATGGCACACATACTTATTTAAAGCACCATTTCAGATCTCGTTTATCTCACCCGAGATCTCATTTTCAAACTAGAGCAAGACAAGACATTAAATATTGTTTATACCTTATTAGACATTCATCTTGTCTAAGATATTAAGATCTTAAGAGAAATCTGCATTAAGATCTCATACGAAGTTTTTTTTTCATTTACTTATTTTGTGGGTTAAAATGAAATTCTACTATAATGAATCTTTAATGGTCCTCTAATTATGTTGTTATTTTCTATTGGTAAGCAAAAATAAAAGACTTAATATTCAGATCAGTAGAACTCTTTCAATTGACGCCAAATCTGCCAAGTTACCATTCTCCTTTAAAAAAAATTATATTATCGATTTATATATCATACCATGTTAAAAAGTTATATTTAGATGAGATTTATTGTAAAAGCTTCCAAATATCAATCCTTATGATCAACTTACTTCGAGATGGTCAGGAGATTGACTTGAAAATCCGAGATGTCAATGGGAGTTGTACACCCTAGGTACACTCATCTCATCCGAGATCTCGCCCGGTACGAGATATTGTGTGTAAAATTCTCGAGAGGAGACGAGACCAAAATCCAAGATTTATAACCTTGAATTAAACATTTAAAAATATGATACACACATGTGCATGTTATAAATACACCAATTCCCGTCGATTGCTTCATTAATGTACATTGTTTCTTTTCTTACTTCACAGGTTATGGTGGTGGATGGTTAAATTATCGAGGATGATGAATTGGTTTGGGATTTTGATGCGTTGGATAATGAGAAGGAGGTTTCTGTCAAGAAGTACCGACAAAAGAAAAAACAACTATGTTTATTAATTGATAAGTGGTACATTTTATTAAAACACAAAACGCCTCTTAAATCAGCGATCCTAGGATATATCCTAATCTACTGCCATGATAGAACTGGCTACAAGTTAGGAATGAGTTATTCAACAGAAGACTTAATCAAACAAAATATAATAAAATGTACTAATAGAGTTTGAGTTTATGCAACTCCAACACACTGGTACAAATGTTTCATATGGATAATGAGCGCAAGCAATTCCGAAATGGCATGGTTCAGTGCCAAAATCAGGAGAAATGGTACTGTGTTTTTCATCAATATTTTGCTTCACCATGTGTAGAGCTATAGTGGATACAATTGAAAATGGTTAATGTTATGTATATTTTTGGGGACACTTGTTTTATACAAATAATTCATAACTAACGCTTACCAACAAGATATCGGGTAACTTCAGATTACCTCATTTGCAAATAACAAAATATGATCAATCGTTGGATATTGAAATTTTGAGTCATGGGGGACTCATTCCTTTTGTCATTAGTTTCTCTCAGATTTGCTCAAATGTTGCATGCTCAAGTCTGCTAACGATGCATTAATATATAATTGAGAAGTTAGTTGGTGGCGCATGTATTTTGGAGAATTATGAGTAGGGATTTATGGAAGTTGGCCGAAGAAGCTGCCTTTTTTCGATGTATGCTTAAAAATGTTTATAGTAAATTGGAATAAATGAAATGTTTTTTTCCTGTTATTAAACCTTAAAAAAGCATCGATGTAGTCAACTCCTTACACGTCTATTTTCTTACTATAGTTATATTCCTCATCAAAAAACAACAGCCTCATTTTCCATCATCAAAAACTAAGTCTCATAGACTTATCACGTTTTCAACTTTTAACTTGCTATTCTTCGGCCAAGAAGGAAGCTCGATAGATTGGAGTAATCACTTAGCACTACACGAATCAACATTCTCAACACAAACTATAATCAACCCTACACAGTCTGTTACATATTAAGTGTATGACAAATTAGTTTCCCCCTAATTTGAGGAACTAAAATGGCCAATTTTGATAGTCGGTTATTTAACTATTAAAGAAACAAACAAAATCTAGCACATAATAGTCACCGGGCCAGATTTCATTAATCTTTTAGAATTCAAACACTTCCCAATTATTCACTTCAAAAATATCACTGAAAAGATAATACTTAAAACCATTCCACTTGTTGGATATTTGGAAAAAAATTCATCTACTTATTTTAATAATAAGTAAATTCACAACTTATTTCATTTTCAAACCATTTAAATTCCCTTTTTATAATATCACTTTCCAAAATATCCATTTATTTAAAAGATTATTCATTGTCCAAAATCATGAATATAATTCCTTTGCCAAATTCATTACTTCTAAATATTTAATTCAAAGGATTATTCACTGTCCAAAATCATGAATGTAATTCTTTTAATAAATTCATTAGGTTTAAATATTTAATTTAAAGGATTATTCACTGTCCCAAATCATGAATGTAATTCCTTTAATAAATTTACGTATTTAACTTATCAAATTAAATTGATTTCACATTTATTAAACAATGTTTGCGAATTCTATTTATAATTTATAAACACTTCCACATATAAAATTCCTTTTTAATGAATTTCCATTTCTATCTCATTTATAAGTCAAAATCCAATTACAAATTAATTTACTTATAAATCTCTTTTATTTGCAAATTCATTCTTTTTATAAATTTATAAATCTTATTTACTTATAAGATTCAACTATACCTCCATTTTAACACTTACAAAATTCGTTTATAATGCAATTTCTTTTTCTTTATAAAATATCAATTTTACAAATCTCATATATATAAACCACTTATAATAAGTTCAAGATCCCAATTTAACTTATTTTAACAATTTTATAAATCTTATAAATAAACCATTTATAATAAATTCAAAATTCTCATTTTAACTTATTTTAACAAAATAGTTAACTACATATTTCAAAAATCATATTCTGGTTATATTTCACAAAGCCATAATTTTTACAACGTAAAAATTATAACTTTTACGTATTTAAAATAAATCCATTCCTTTAACAATTCAAAAATTATTAAAAACATATATATTTTCAAAATCACCCTGAAATTCTTTTTAAAAAAGAGCATCATTTTATTATTTTGAAATTCTAAAATATGGCACAATGCTACAAAAATACCAAATAAGGGGATTCATATAATTTGTGGCATCCAGACATCATATATCACATGATAACATCATATTTAACAATATCTGTAAATAAAATCAATACCGACGAAGAATTTAGTTGGATCTCTCCTACTTGTCACCTGTAAAAAATATACATATGTGAATATGTACAATGTCTGCATCGAGGCAGACGCTCGTACAAAGGGTCATCTGCTCTTACACGGGAACATATAGGGTCTCATCCGTCAAAATATGCATGAATATATCCAAACTAACCAATATATATAATATATCATATATCACCCAAACAATCATAAATCATCACAAATAAAATTTATTCTCACTAATATAATTAATATAAGCAAGTCAGAAAGAGTGAGTTGTATTCACTTTGCTTGCTGTCGTCGCGATAGCGATTTATTTCAATTAAAATTAAACGAGCGTTTAATTTTGACCCAAAATTTCACTAGCTCCAAATCCATCCAAACCAGCTTTAAACTTTAGCACTCGTCAATACGAACCCAGCGCAATTCGTTTCGTGCAATTTCGACCTCGTATGAACAAGTTATACAATCTATAAGTTGACACAAATTTTAAAACAATATAATTATTTACAGTTCCTTTTTCTATATTTTTAAACCTTACACAAATCAAGGCCGCATGTTTTTGATAGCAGATCTTGGCCGTTGTTTCTTTTCCCCCTTCTTCTTCATACACACGTTTCCTCCAGGTTGAGAAACCGATAGCCGCCGTTTTTTGATTGGTTGCTGCAATCTCCATACGACCCTAGAGATCGATCAAGTTTCACCAAAACGTGTGCCATCCTCCGCCATACCCGCATGCCAAGTGCGGCCTCCTCCGATCTTGTCGATCGCCAGAGAAACATCCTTAAACCCGAGATGAACGCGAGCCCCTAGCCTCCAATTCACTTAGCTAAACTCGATCATAGCCGTTGGATGTATAGATCGTGCCGATCTCTACAACTTTGCAGAAGAAAGTTTTTGAAAATAGTGGATGGATTGAGAGATAATTGGGAAAGAAGATCGGAGCTTTTCGGCCACTGAACAAGAATTGGCGGCTAGGGTTAGGGAAACCCTAGGCTTCGAGAAAAATGGGAAAAATAAGGTCCTTTTATAGAAAATTTAAACGCACTATTCATCCGAAAATATTTTAAACTCCAAATGAAGCATGCGGCCTGACGTTTATAATGTTTTATCCCTATTCCAAACACAGTGGAATATATATCGAGAGTTATTTCCATCGTATTTGGAAGATAGGTTTCCGAATTGAATTATTTTAATTAAACATTACTTAAATAAATTTCTACGTGTTTCAGCTTCGCATGAGCAAACCGTATATCCGATTGACACGAAAATTGAAATCCTATAATAGTTCACCATTACGGATCCAATGAAACTGGTTTCATTAAAATCCGAGACAGTGTCAAAGTAAATGTTTTTACGCGTTAATTAAATATTAAAATTTCCAACTTCTATATATTAAATTTTAATTCAATTTTGAAAGTTTACTGTCACTATTCTAATCCAAATAGAATTTAAAACAATGTTAGAAATTATTTTTATTCACATTTGATTCAATAATCAATTATTTACACAATTCAAATATTAAATTAAACAATTTAATTATCCAAATAAATTATTATATTTGAAATATAAGTTATTTAACTTATAAAATTTACTTTTCAATATTTAAATTCAATTAAATATTTTAAATTTAAATGACCAAAAATCTGGGTCGTTATAGTTGGCCTCTTCATTAACGATTTTGGTGACGCGAAGCACACATTTTCTGGAAGATGGTAACATTTAGTACTGATGTAATTATTTCTTAGTGCATGATGCTGCTTTACTAATTTACCTCTGCATTTTATCACTTTTATTAGGTATATTGGATACAATGTGGTGAAACTTGAAATTTTATTTTTTTAGCAAACGCCAAAAATCCATCTTTGACATTCATCCTTTTTGGAGGTGGTTGAAATTTGAATTTTCCTTTATGTTTCAATGCAAATACTTGAGATTATAGTTTTGATTTCCTTTTTTTCATGAACTAATTTTTTTCAACTTTGTTTTCTGCAAGTAACAATCTTTTCAATGTTTTACTCTTTTTGATTTGGTGTTTGATGTAATGGTATTTTTCTGTAATGAAGCAGCATTTGATCAAAGTCTGTTCTGCAACAAGTATTCTGAAATGATTGATATCAAGGGGAAATTTAATCCATGCTTAAGTGCGGACAGCGATGGGGCTACTGATCTTCTTAAATAATGGAGGTAAATCAACGTTGATCTGTGAGTTTTTTTCTTCGAGTTTTAAATTAAATAAATTACAGTAGTTGAGACAAATCCTTTACATATTGAGTGTTGGACAATTAAAAATTGCTGCATTAATCAAAATAGTCTACTTATTCTTGCTATATAAAAAATGTGACGACCCAGAATTTTCGAGCATTAAAAATCGAAATATTTAATTGATTTTAAATTGTTTAATGGTTAACTATCAACTTAAATTTACGAATATCATGGTTTATTTGACAATTAAATTGTAGAATTAAATAATTTGAATTGAATAAAATATGAAACCTGAGATTTTAAGCCTGTTGAATATAATTTGAGGGCTTGTAAAATTTATATCGATAGTACAGAGGATAATAGGAGTTGTAAAATTTGATTTAACAGTGGTTGGTTCAGTTTTAAAATTCTATCGTTTTAAATTGAATTTAAAAATAGCATTCCGAGGCACAGTCTCGGAATTTGATGAAACCCATTCCATTGGATCCGTAATATTAAATTATTACCGGATTTCAGATTTCGTAGTGTTTGGGGTTGTGGTGTGAGTGTACGTTATATAAACGAGATATTTTTGAATATAAAAGTATAAATTTTTAATCAGCAGCCATCCTGTCTCTGTGAAGCCGACATGATGAACCATCGTACGTGCGAATAACTTTCCTGTTCCCTCTACTCTTTCTGCAGGCTCGTGTAATATCGTCGACCTTCTTTTCTTTTCAGCCGAAGAGAGTCTAAAAAAAAATATAAATAAATAAATAAATAAATAAAGGGAGATGGCGTTACTCGTAAGCTATGGAACGAAAGTTATAACGTGTTTCTTTTCCTTCTGTCTCAAGCCTTATCGTTTTGAAAGAAAAGAAAAAAAAAATTTCGAAACTGGATCACAGATCTAAAACAAAGATTAATGGCCGAAAGTAAAATCACTATCTTCTTCAAATTAAACCCCACTCCTCTCCACCTTCGTTCAGATAAAAATAAAAAAAAGGGGGATGGCGAACGAAAGGGGGAAAATCGCGTCGTTCGTCTCCTATTTTTAACCAGCTGCCTTCCCTCTCTGTCTCTCGAATTCAAACTATGTGCTTCCAGAATCGCGTGAGCTCGAATTGAAGCTTGAGAGTTGACGCGACTGTGAATTAGGGAAGACGACTTGCACGCTTGTATGGTGGAGCACGATTTGCATTGTGGTTTGTGGCGACGGTCGTAAAGATTTGTTGGGCTAGGGTTTGAGTCGCTTCGGCGTGGAGGAAGGGAGCTGCGCGTACGTGTGATGCCGAGGAGCCGTGTGGCGATTACTGGCATGGAGGAGAGAGGCTCGATCGTGAGGTGGGATTTTCTGTTGGATCAAGCTCGCGATTGCGTGAGTGGAGTTGTCGCGTGGGATAGGTATGATCTTTATTTTTTGAACTGTTTTTTTTTTAAAAACAAAATTTTTATTTACAGTAAGACAATAGCATTGTTTTTAAATTTAAGTAAAAATATATATACAGAAAAATATATGTATGCATTACTGTGAGTATAAACCATTTCTATTTTTATTTATTTAATTATTTTGTAACTTAAAAATTTATTTGTTTAGGGAATTTAGTTTACAACAAAATAATTAGTTATTTAAATAAGGTGTTATAGTGGTTAATTTGATCAACAAACTTATTTAAGTATTTTAGTTGTTAACAAAATTTTTATAAAAAAAAAAAAGAGAAAAAAGAAAATATATAGAAAGGGGGAAATTAGTTTAAAAATCAATTAATAAATGGAAATTAAATTTTTCAGTTGGTACGAATATTAATAAACCGTGTGGATGTTTATTCAAGGTCTAATACTATGGAGAAACGAGTCGAGATGGATCAGATTGCTAATTTTAAGATCAAAGGTGAGTTAATCTCACTCAGTTCAATTTGGATTTAAATTTAAATGATTGAATTTAAATAATTGATTGAATGGTTGAATTGAGTGATGTGATATAGTGTAGTATCATTTGATTTTGGGCATATTATGTTGTGCTAACATTTGTGGATGCAGGGAAACAGGTTGGAGGGATCCAACTGGACCCCTCAACGTTAATTAATTATTTAATATTCTCTGTTCTGAATATTTGATATCCTATAGTGAAGTATGTGAAAGTATTGAATGCTATGACTTGATTGTTGTAATCGGGCAATAATGAATTACCAAATATATATTAGAGTTTGGAAATGGAAATAAAAGAAGTGAAATTGTAAGTAAATAATTATAGAAAAGTTAAATAAAATTATAAATGAACTGGAAAGGAAATAAAGTAACTTCATGAAACTTAAATTTCAATGTTATTGTTTAAAAGAAACAAAACATTTATTTTAATTTAAGGATTTAAATTATTTAAGAAGAATAAAGAAGAAATTTGGAATAACCTGAGATTTGAATATTTCAGTTAAGGGAGTTAAAAATCAAATTGAAAACAATAATAAAGTCCAAAATAAATGAAATTTGAAATGAACTGATAAGTAAAGAGATTTATTTCAAACGAAATAAATTGGAAATCAATTTGGGAAATTGATTTAAATGATTGAGATTTGAAATTCTCCCTGGATAACCAAGTACGTTTCAAAGTAAAATTTTAAATGTAAGTTAAAAGATTTAAAGTTGTTTTAAAAAGCAAGTTTTGGGAAAATTTATTATTTCTAATGTTTAAATTCTAAAGTAAGTATTTTTCTCAAATCTATTATAGTAGTAATTATTTTAAACTAAAGTGACTTAGTATTTTGTTTTCAAAAGTGGAAATCTAGTTTATATTTTATTAAGTAATTTTACCTTCAAATATTCATATAAGATGTATTTTTAGCAAATTTTTAAAGTAGTTTTAATTTATAAGTTTTAAAAGTATATATTACAAAGTAAAATGTTTTAAAATTATTTTAAAAATTTAGTTTTGTGCTTGGTGATTTCAGAGGAGATATAAAATATCTGGGAAAGTTGATTTTAAAAAGAGAGATGGTTTTGAAACTTTTTTTCAAGGGATTGAAAATAGAAATGTATCTTGTGAAGATATTTTGAAGTTAATAAATAATTTGGGAAATTATTTATTGTGTGATGGATGTTGTGAATATTAATTGATAGTTAAATAACCGACTATCAATATTGGCCAAATGCGTTGATCGTCTCGAAGAGACCGGGATCGAGATTTATTTCTCGAAAACCACTTCGATTCGGTTTGTACGTTTGGTGTAACGTGTTCGGAGTCGAAGATGGAGCAATGAAATGCAAGGGCTAGTCGCTACTAATCCTGAGGATATTTCCAAAATGGATGTAGTAGGAGTAGCGCCTTCGGTTCCGTTTGAACCCGGGACGGACTTGTATGGATGAATGCTTGCGAAACATCGTCAGGTGGACGATGGGCATTCTGAGTGAAACGTTCTAAAAAAGGTAACGCTTAGCCTCAAGCCTCATCAAATGGGAATGACTGAAAATCAGGGGATATGCAGCAAGGTTAGGTGGGTCATGCCCAAGCAGGACAAGATAATTCCCCTGTCTAGATGTCCCTTATATATTTCGGCTTAGTGGGTGGTTGGTCGCGCCAACCACGGGGTTTATCTTGTTCGGAACTGTTCAGTAAGGAATGGTTCCGGCCTTGTGTTGCAGGGGATGAAGGGAGTAGTCCTCGGTACGGTGATCTAGGCCCCGTACTGTGACAGGTGGTACCCCAGTGCCTAGTCATTGTTGGAAATCCATTCTCCCTACGAGCCTTGTACGAGTTTTGTTTGTATTACCCACCTCGGTGGCTAGTAGCTGGAATTTAATCATGTAACAATTTCGGCTATTTTATAAGTATTTGTAAATAGACCCTATTATAATATCAGAGGATTTCTATAAAAAATTGTTTTAGCTATCGTAAGGTAAAAACCCGACATGTTTATTTGTGGCGTGGTCTTACGAGATGCTTTTGTTTTTCAAAGGATTTTTGAAACTTTAATAATCAATTGGGTGTGTTTTTCTCACGCTGGTATTCCAGACTGACTCGGGTGTTATTTAACTGTAATGCTCGGGTCAGACCGAGTATTATAGGATACAGGGGATGCTGTGGAGCTCAGGAGACGAGCTGGATGACGACACGTACTCCCGTACTTGTTTATTTATACATATTTCCGCCGTATTGAGTTGACATGTATTCGTTGTATGTTATTGATGTGAGCTGTGCTTGATGTACTCTGATGATGTAATATATATAAACAGAAATATTTGATGTTGAGTAAAGATATATATATATATTATCTATTATATTTTATTCCGCTGCGATGGTTAGATTCTGATGTTGATTTTGTTTTCTCTTCTTCTACCTCTTCTTCTTAAACCCAAATGGTTCGTAATTCTGTGCAACTTGAGTTGATTGTTGTAGAATAGTGTTAACTCAAGGGGTACGGATTTGCGGGTCGTTACAAAAAAGTTGACCTGAAGTTTGGTTGAAAGCATAAACACACGAAGCGAAGTTTATAATATAATTTGAGTGGATTACAAGACCTCCACGGTGGTATCACTTAATATTTCAGTCAATTTTGTAAACTGCATTATTTCTATCTCATTTGCTTATTGAACCATAGCACAAGACATCTCCATAGGTTGGAGCCATTATTATTTCTAAACATTTGGAATTTACTAATGAGACTTTGCACGAAAGGTCCCTATTTCTGATTTTGCCACAAGAAAAGTCCATGTAGAAATAAGTATGTAAATTAGATTCCTGTTTTTTCTAAATTAGAAAGTGCAAATTAGCTAGAGCTTTTTATAATTTTCAAAAATTTAGAAAAAATTTCAAAATAAAAAAGTGCAAACTAACTTGCGCTTTCCTGATAGAAGCTCAAATTACCTTGCGCTTTTCAAATTTTTTTAAAAATTTCAAAAAAAAAAACTCAAAATCATAAAGCGCAAACTAGCTTGCGCTTTACTGATAGAAAGTGCAAGATAACTTACGCTTTTCAAAATTTTCAAAATTTCAAAATTTTTGAAAATGATTTCAGAAACAGAAATGTGCAAGTTACCTTGCATTTTCTGTCAAATAAGTGCCATACACCTTGCGTTTTTCATTTTTCAAAAATTGGGACCAAATTTGCATATTCATTTATGAGAGATTTATTCTATAACAACATCAAAAACAGAGACCTGTGATTTTTTTTTGTTTACTAATTTCTCACTTCAAAAAAATATATAAACTAAAAATAAAAAACCTTTAACTTTGACTGATTGTTTTATCTACACATATTCTATTGTCAGTATCTTTGTATATGTCTGAGTATTGCATAGCTTACATCATTTGGATTTTAAACTGTGATTATATATATATATATATATATATAATTACTATACGTATCAACGATGCAAGTAGAATATGTCGATGAAACGATAAGAAATTAAAAGCGATAATCATTTGCCAATTGTTTTTTTGATAACCGAAGCATGATGATATTTTGATATTACTTTATTGCGTGAATGTTTCGATCTAGGTTACATTAAGAAAAAAAAGCAGCCTTGCAACTTAATCTATTTAAATTAACTAACATTTACCTAAATATGTCTTTGTGTACATATATATATATATATACATGTGTGTATTTTTATATGTGGATATCCCTACACACATATGGGATCAATTGTTGTTCCAGTACTGCTGGTTATATCGTCTATATTATACGTATATGAATATCTGTTTATGGCTTTCCTGGTAGAACATCACCAATGTTGATTTTTGTAGAAGTGTTACATTCATCAACACACTGTCCGTGATAGTTTAGAATATAGTTAATGAATTAGAACAATTATGTAAGAAGCTTCAAGTACAAGTATGAAGCTTGTACTTGAATATACAAACCAAAATTTTGTCTACATAAAAGACTGAAACTACAAGTATGAATCTTCAAGTACAAGTATATTTCGAAAAACATATATATATTTTTAATCAAAGCTATGTTCAACTCGGGTTTTATGGTACACATACTTATTTAAAACATCGTTTCAGATCTCGTTTATCTCACTCGAGATCTCATTTTCAAACTTGAATGAGACAAGACATTAAATATTTTTTATACCTTATTTGACATTCATCTTGTCCAAGATATTAAGATCTCAAGAGAAATCTGCATTAAGATCTCATACGAAGTTTTTTCTTTCATTTACATATTTCATTTACTTATTTTGTGGGTTAAAATGAAATTCTGCTATAATGAATCTTTAATGGTCTTCTAATTATGTTGTTATTTTCTATTGGCAAGCAAAAATAAAAGACTTAACATTCAGATCAGTAGAACTCTTTCATTTGACGCCAAATCTGCCAAGCTACCATTCTCCTTTAAAAAATTTATATTATCGATTTATATATCATACCATGTTAAAAAGTTATATTTAAACGAGATTTATTGTAAAAAGATTCCAAATATGATCAAGTTACTCCGAGATAGTCACGAGATGGACTTAAAAATCCAAGATGTCAATGGGAGTTGTACACCCTAGATACACTCATCTCTTTCGAGATCTCGCCCGGTACGGGATATTGTGTGTAAAATTCTCGAGACAAGACGAGACCAAAATCCTATATTATAACCTTGATTTAAACATTTAAAAATATGATACACACATATGCATGTTATAAATACACTAATTCCTGTCAATTGTTTCATTGTTGTACATTGTTTCTTTTCTTACTTCACAGGTTATGGTGGTGGATGGTTAAATTATTGACGATGATGAAATGGTTAGGGATTTTGATGTGTTGGATATTGAGAAGGAGGTTTCTATGTGCATTTTGTAGAAAATTTACTAAGACAAGAAGTACCGACAAAAGAAAAAACAACTATGTTTATTAACTGATAAGTGGTACATTTTTCTAAAACACAAAACACCTCTTAAATCACTGATCCCAGGATATCTACTAATCTACTGCCATGATAGAACTGGCTACAAGTTAGGAATGACTTATTCAACAGAAGACTTAATCAAACAAAATATAGTAAAATGTACTAATAGAGTTTGATTTTATTCAACTCCAACACACTGGTACAAATGTTTCATATGGATAATGAGCGCAAGCAATTCCAAAATGGCATGGTTCAATGCCAAAATCAGGAGAAATGGTACTGTGTTTTTCATCAATATTTTGCTTCACCATGTGTAGAGCTATAGTGGATACAATTGAAAATGGTTAATGTTATGTATATTTTTTGGGGACACCTGTTTTATATAAATAATTCATAACTAACGCTTATCAACAAGATATCGGGTAACTTCAGATCACCTCATCTGCAAATAACAAAATATGATCAATCATTGGATACTGAAATTTTGAATCATGGAGGACTCATTCCTTTTGTCCTTAGTTTCTCTCAGATTTGCTCAAATGTTGCATGCTTAAGTCTGCTAATGATGTATTAATAATTTAATATATAATTGAGAAGTTAGTTGGTGGCGCATGAATTTTGGACATATTATGAGTAGGGATTTATGGAAGTTGGCCGAAGAAGCTGCCTTTTTTTCAATGTATGATTAAATTTGTTTATAGTAGATAGGAATAAATGAAATGTTTTTTTCCAGTTATTAAACCATAAAAAAGTGTTGATGCAGTCAACTCCTTACACGTCTATTTTCTTTTTCTTTTTTTGGAATAAGGTACTTTTTATTGATGGACAAAACAAAGCATATACTTCCTTGATATGCCTCATTAAAACCTTACAACCCCCCTAACCTATATGGGTACCTTGTAAGGAAAAAGAGTACATATCAATTCCGTATATTAACAATACAACAATCCAAATACTGGACCAAACTGTCAAACAGATGGAGGAGAAAAAAACATAAGCAACACTCTCAAAATCATCCGTACGAGCAGCTGGCACCAGACATGAACACATTCCAAACTCCAACATAGCTATTAAAACAAAAGACAAGTCAAAGGACGCAATAACTTCTTTTGCTATCCAGCAACGTGGAGAGAGGAAAGCAAAGCCCCAAAATTACAGATCTGAAACAAAGTTCGCCACTTAAAATGGAGTAATTAACGAAATCAACAGAGTCCAAGATCGACTACCACATACTATCACTAGGCACCAATCTACAGCGGCTCAAGGGGGTCGGAGTTGGTCAAGGAGATCCGACGCCATGTTGAGATTCACCAAGATAAGTCTCTCAACGGAGTTTAAATCATCAAATTGAGTCTTTTGTTGGATAAGATGTTTACTGTCTATAAGAATGTGTTTAATTCTTAGTTCGACTGGTTGTTCAATTCCATTAAACACTCGGTTATTTCGTTCGCACCAAATGTTCCATATTATATTAGTAAAAATGATGCTAAAAATGTTAGAGTTGGAAACTTTCATTTGATCCTGAGCTTGTTTAATAGCAGTCAGAGTAGGACAGATTTCAAAATTGGAGTGTCCTGTGATATTAATTTTGGGAAGAATTTCCATTAGGATGGTCCTCGAATATGTGCATTGAAAAAAAAGGTGATCTCTGTCTTCATTGTGGTTAGCACATAAGACACATTTTTGGTCTATATTCGGGGACCATTTGCTAATTCTGTCTTTAGTATTCAGTTTGTTTTTGATGGCAAGGAGTGAGCATATTGACATTTTGGGTGCACAACCTTTCTCCTAGATATTTTTGGTCCAGTCAAGGTCAGGATATTTGTTTCGAAATGTATTCCATGCAGATTTCAATGAAAACTGTCCCTGTTTGCTAGGAATCCACCACCAGTAATCCTGATTCATGTGGTGATGCATGTGAATCTTCCTTACATCATTATGTGATTGCATGGGAATGAAGTTGATATTTTGTTTCCAGTTGTTATTCGAAATGAGTTGCGCTACTTGTTTATGACAACCCTTTAGATTTCTCATGCAGTTCTAGCCATACTTGTCAATCAGTGAATGGCCTTGTAACCATGGGTCAAACCAAATATCAGTATTAGCACCATCCACAATTTTCCTGTCTATGTATCCTTTACACCATTGTCTAGCACGTAGTATGGTTTTCCAAGTATGAGAATCATTGTTATCCATATTGATAATCCAAAAGTTATTCTTTTTGCAATATCTATTGTGCATCCATTTTGCCCACAAAGATTCCCCATTAATGTAGTTCCATAACAGTTTGGTTGCAGCTGCTACAGTTAAATCTTCAACTTTTCTGATTCCTAAACCCCCTTCGTTTTTGGTTTTGCATACTTCATTCCAACTCATATTATGTGACTTAGTTTTCCACAGGAAGTTCGAGCATACTGAATTGATCCTATGAATAATTGATGCAGGGAACTGGGATACTTGAAGCCAGAACAGCAACATTGGATGGATGACAGTTTTGATAGGTTCAGCTCTTCCACTTATATTGAGAAATCTGGTTTGCCAATGATTGAACTTTTTGTTAATTTTGTCAATAAGCCATCCGAAGTCTCTAGATTTCAAAGAATTATTAGAAAGAGGAATCCCTAAATAAATGATTGGCAAATTATCAATTTTGAATTTAATGGTGTCAGCAATCTCCTGTTTATTTTTGGCACCTTTACTGAAGAATATTTTGGATTTTTCAGTATTTAGTTCAAGGCCTGAGACAGTTTTCATTTCTTGTATAATATGATAAACAGTTTCTGCATTATTAATTGTAGCTTTTGCCATAATTAAAATGTCATCAGCATAGAGAAGGTGGGTAATTATTGGCTCAACTTGATATATTGGACTGATATTGCCTTTTAAAAATTCTAAGTCCAGCTTTATAGTGAGGAATTCCATGACCATAGCAAATAAGTAAGGGGAGAGAGGGTCCCCTTGTCTTATTCCTCTTGTGCTATTAATGAAACCATGTGGGGATCCGTCAATTAAAATAGAAAACGAAGGCGTAGATATGCATTCATAAATGATATTAGCAAAGAGGACAGGAAATCCCATAGAGATCAGCATATGATGGATAAATTCTCTATTGATCTTGTCATAAGCCTTGTGTAAATTAATTTTCAAATAGAAATTGCTTGAGTTTTTTCTGTTAAAGCTTCTGACCATTTCATAGGCAAAGAGGGAATTTTCAGAAATAGTTTTGTTAGGGATGAATGCATTCTAATTAACTGAGATTAAATCATTCATATATGCTTTCATTCTGTTGCATAGTAAATTGGCAAGGATTTTGTATGTGACATTACAAAGAGAGATAGGTCTGAAGTTAGATATATTCTTAGCCTCTGGAATTTTTGGTATAAGGCAAATGAAAGTGTGGTTTATTTCTCTAATGATTTTGCCAGTTTGAAGAATACCATTCATAGCTTCCCAAATATCCTTTTTAATGCTGTCCCAGTGAACTTTGTAAAATTTAGAATTGAATCCATCTGGCCCAGGAGAACTATTATCACTAATCTGAAAAACAACCTCTTTAATTTCTTCCATCGAAAAAGATTTACTCAAATTAGTTTTAGCATTTTCAGATAGAACTTTCTTGCAAGCAATGGTTGGAAATTGATTTGAGGCTTGTGACAAGTGAAATAAATTTGAGAAATAGATAACAGCTTCTTAGGCTAATTTTTCTGATGCTGAGATCCATGTTCCCTGACTGTTGACAGTAAAATTGTTTCTTCGACTGTTTTTGAATTCTGAAATTTTACTGTAAAAGAATTCTGTAGGCCTGTCCCCTTTGAGAAGCCAATTGAATTTCATTTTTTGATCATTATCAATGGCAGTTTCCCTCAACATATCATGCAGTGCATCACAACCAGCAGTGTATATTTGTAGGAGGTTGTCATCCAGTGGGTTGTTAACTAATTGATTATAAATGCTATTGTTATGCTCTTTCAAATTATTAATCATTAGCTGCATATTAGGTTTAGTACTTAACCAATTCTTCAGACTGCTTTTCACCCTCTTCATCTTACAGAGCAGTTTATACAGAGGGCTACCAGGGGGATTAATATCCATAGCCTCAGCAATGATTGGGTTATAATCAGAGTATGTGTGCCATGAGTTCTTATACTTAAAAGGTATATTCCTCTTTTTAAGATTTTGAATTTGTAGCATAATTGAGATAGGAGTATGATCGCTCAGAGAGTGATTGCCAAAATTGATGCCAAAATTATCAAATTTGTCTAACCATAGCGAATTAACAAAAACTCTGTCTATTTTACTATGAATAGAAAAAGAGTTACCTCCTCGCCAAGTAAAGAAATTACCTGTAAATTCAGGTTCCACCAGCCTCGATAAAGTAATACAGTCCATAAAATAGGGATCACCACTAGAGTTAAAACTACCATAATTCATTCTTTCATTGTGATGTAGAATAGTGTTGAAGTCACCTGCCACAATCCACGGTAGTGTAACTTTTTTGGATAGCGATATGATGTCCTCCCATACTGTGGATCGATTATTTTCTTCATTATGAGCATAAACAATGGTGCACACTACACTGATATCATTATCATTATACATGACACTGGTTATGTACTGGTCTGTGGAGTGAAGAATGATATTAGTCCATATAAATAAATTCCAGAGAATAATAATACGACTTTTTCGATCAGAAATGTTGTGAGACATTTTCCACTTATTATCAATTTTATCCATGAAGCGTTCAATAGCATTAAGAGAAAGTTTGTTTTCCAGGATGCCAATAAATGAAAAATTATTCGAATTAATGATTTTTAAAATTTCCAGTTTTTTGTGGGGGGCATTCATCCCCCTTATGTTCCAAATTAGGAACTGCATTAGAATTCATTGTTAAGAGTGCTACTTTCTTCCAGAGGAGTAGCTTTCCCCGTCGTCTTGGATTTTTTAGATTTTTTGCTTCTATTTTTTAGCTGAATGACAAGATTTGACCATGCAGGATTCTCCAAAACATCAGGGTTCGAAGAAGCTTTGAATTCAAAAGGAGCTTCCTCTGTTCTCGTTTTGTGAGTTGTTTTTGTTCTGGCTATTGATGATGAATCTGAATTTAGGCAACCATTCCGTTGATTGGGAAGTGGAGACACGTCTATGTTATCAGATTCTTCCATGGAGGTAGCTACAGCATGTATATTTTCCGAATGTACATTTGAATTACCTGTGTACTTATCTTCAGACGATGTATCCAGTTTGTCATTCATGTTGTGACCTTCAATAGAGTTGTTGATGATGTTATCTTTATTTGGTTGTACTGTATGAGTGGTGATATGTGTGATATGAATAGGATTTGGTTCATTTATATTTGGCACTGGGTCAATTTGTCTGTTCTGATCAGTTTCAGTGCCATTCTCTTGTTGTGCCTGATTCTTGGTATCCAAACCTGAGTTTTGTTTGATAGAATTTTTAGTTATGTTAGAATTATTCAGAGTGGTATCAGTGGAGTCTATTATCATCTCAGAGTTACCTACTTCTGTGTTGTGATTCTGTTTTGGAACCCATGCTTTAGTGAATTGACATTGATTTTCTGTATGACCAAAGCTCGAACAATTGGGGAGGCTTCCATTCATAAACTATATCTTGCCAAGTTATTTCATCTTTCTCATTTAAAATAGGAAGTTTGCTAGGGTAATTAAACTTATTATCAATTTCAATATGAACTCTAGCAAAAGCAATCTTTATTATTCCCTCTGTGAATTTGTCAAGTTTAATAGGAGTTCCGAGCACAGAAGCAATGCGACTGATCCCTTCTTCTGTCCAATAGTCAAGTGGTAGATTGGGGAGACGAATCCAGATCGGAATAGAATGAAGTAATTCTTTATTAAGTTGCATTCTGGGATGCCATCTTTTCAACATCAACATTTTTTTGTTATAATAGTATGGTCCTCCTTCCAAGATATTTAGACAGTCTTGCTCTTTGTTGAATTTAATCACATAAAAACCATTTTCCATTGAAAAGATCGAAAATTCCTCGACTAGTTTCCAAACTCTGATGATATATTCTTTGAAGTATGGATAATATGGTTTAGGTCCTACTACATAAACCACTATGGCGTTACTCCATTGTTTTCTAGCATCCAGGATAACTTCAGCAGACATTTTAGCGCATTTTATAGGGTTGATTTCTCGAGGCGGATAAAATTTCAGTGGTACAGGGAGTGGAATATTATTACCTTTGACTATTTCATTCCATGCTTTACTCTTTTGGGAAGCGAAATTCCAAACTGGGGGATTTTGCTTAGCAATAAAACGTCCGTTGTGATGGGATTCAGGACCATTAGGGATTGGATTAGTATTCTGATTAGGGGATCGACCAACGTAACTTGAGGAAGGGATGCGATTAGAGTGCTTCTCGACTTTGTCCAGATTACTAGAAGGAGTAGGTTTATTTTGCCTCTTCCATTTACGCGATCGAACTGGAGTGAATCCATCATCGGAGGTGATGGAAGTCGGTCCTGTTTCACTCGGCGCAAAGCCCGGAGGGTGATCTAGTGAAGAAGGCGTCAAATCAGAGGACTCAATTGGTGGCATGGTAGGTGAAGTGTCGAACGACATTGGAGATCAATGACAGGGTCAGAAACCTGGTAGAATTAACGAGATAATGAGGTGGGAGAGACGGTGAGAACCAGTTCGCTACGAAGAAGGGGTGGCGGCTGCTAAGATTTTTTCATGAAGACGGTGAGAACCAGAACTCCTTACGCGTCTACAATGCATTATGACGCGTCACTCACCTGAAGGTTATGATAATCAACAAAATGGAAGATGTATTCAGGGTATGTTGCCTACACATAAACTATAAACCCATTTCTTGTAATTTGTTTACCTTCACTCTTATATACGAAAAATGAAAATCACCTATACCTATTTAAAAACAAGAATAGCCATAACACACACACACACACTATAAAGCAAAACCCTGAGTCAAAGGTCAAAGTGAAGCCTTTTATTAACTTTCAAAAATGCCCATCATTTTATACGGACAAAGGTTACTTAGAAGGATTTATACTATCTCTTTCCATAACAGCTTTACCCATTTCATCCCCATTTCACCACCTACGTTTCGCAAACCAAAAAGAAGAAAAAGAAAAAAACTGAAACAAAATCAAGATGGTGAAAATCAAACAAATCGAGCGAGGAAATTTAATTTGATAATTTATTGAAACCCTATCAACAAATTTTCGATCTCTACTTGCGTTTGGCGATTTCGTGACAACAATCGACGTATATGAAGCCTTCAGGAAAAAAAGTGCCATTTAATCTAAAGGTACGAAATACTAAATTTTGGAAATTATCTACTGTTTTTATGTTTTTATTACTAGAAGCTTCTTTTGTTTTGGTCAATTGTGTGCACTTCGAATCGCCATTTTCTGTCATCGCATCATCAGATCTATATTGATGTGATTATAACTCCATGACAGATAGTTTTTGTATCGAATTTTACAACAGCCTATGTTAAAGTATGACAGTAGATGGTTTAGGTATGGCTTCTTTTCTCCTTTGCATTACTTTCATATATAGTCTTTTTTCTTCAATTCGTAACTGCAATATGTGGATATGCTTTAATATTATTGTTGATTTGGATGCTCATGATGTTATTCTTTTGTATTTTCTTATATTTTCATGATACAGTGATGTAGAAAGCTTGGATTTATGTATGGCTGTAGAGGGTTTGTGTAAGTGCTATTCAGCGCTTTAGCAAAGAAGACATGGATGAATATTAGTTCAGATCAACGTAGGCAATTTCTTAAATATTTGTTTTGACTAATTTATCTACAAATTAGCATCTTTTAAATGTTTTGATTATGGAAAATTTGCATTCAAAACTATTTAACCGAGAAGACTTTGATTGTTTGCACCAGGAAGTAACTTATCCAGATGCAAATTAATCTTTTTTGTCAAGCAACAAGCAATGGTGGCACCAGAGCAGAAGAAGACCCAAACGCTAATGCATGTCGAGAACCACCATCTTTAACGACAGTTCATATGATGATATCCCTAATTGCAGAATATGTTTCTCCTTTTTGCTATAATATATTCTCTTCTTCGATGTCATGGTGAGTTTGCTACAATTTTAAGTTATCAGAAAATATAACGGCTCTGGATTACTTTGCCTATTTCAATGCGGCTAATTAAATTTTTCATGTCGAATATGCCATATAGTAGAAGTTATTAAAATGTCAGTCATGTCCTTAATTATGTCCTCCTCCTACAATTTATCAGTGGTATTTTGGATAACTTGATCGATACCTGTTGTGGGGTCTATGTTCAACTTTAACATATTGTTAATTTTATAAAAAAAATTCTTCAGTAATCAATTAAGAAGAAAATAAGATGAATGACTCAGCGTGCCACCTAATGTCCGACCGTCAGTTCATTTTTTAGTAGGATGCAGTTACCAACTATGTAACTCTCAGCTGCTTAAAATAGTACATGGGCATAATATCTTTCGTTTGTGCAGTAATGGTAAATAACTAATCTACTATCGATATATTAAAGTATGCATTGGCAGCATTCTCTGTGCATACTGGATGATGTTTTGTACATATTTCCAGAACTTGGTTTTGAACATATAATGTGTCTGTAATGGTTAAATGCATGCATCAAACATGGATTTAGATGACCAACTACTATAAAATGTAGAGTATGGACAATTTATTTAATACAACATCCTACAAGCATTTATAACGATAGTACTTCCAATTTGACTCTGAATTTGTATGACCATAATGATATTGCTTAATATGCTGATGAATTATAATGATGCTGCTACTTTATTTATAAGAAAACCGAACTAGCAAAATGTTAGTATGGCCAAACATGCATTTGATGTGGTGGATTCTTACAACTTAGCTGCTAATCATCCCGAATCGTTATTGCCTTCATATCAAATATTTTGAAATTACTGTATTGTTTAATTTTTTTTATAAATACGACATAACCATTCAATATTGGAGCTTTTTCTAAATAGAATTTATTTAAAAAACAGGCACCTGGGCATGTTTATGTTTTTCAGGATTTTCTATGCTCCTTTTACATTACTTAACACCTTAACTATATTTATAGGCTCTAAACTTTGTACATGCGTTCCTTATAGTCAGCAATACAGCTGCATTAACATACAATATATTTTTCTGTCTTTGCTTCATATACAAGATTAATACACGACCTTACAAATCTGAACTTGACTATCATTTTCCACCACACGCTCCTACTTTTTATTCTAACATTACTAACCTATTCCGTACTAAAAACGTTTACATTACATTTTTACTGCCACAAAAGCTTCCACCTACTGTACAAACTGTACAACTACTACCAAAAATTACACATTAGTCAATTTCATATAGTACTGTCAGCCTAAACAATATGTCAGCAAAGCTTTACTATGTTTTATACCATCCTTTTGACTTTCGTTATGTCCTTCTCTTCCCTCCAGCTCTTATGTGTTCCGCATTCAAACACTGTTCTCCGCATTTACATACTCATGCGACACGGTAAACAATTCCCACACATGCCGCATAATACACATTCCTACTTGACATCTTCTACTCAAAAACTGCTTAGCTGACGTGCTCTATTCTCCCATCTTCCAACACACATCTCCACCCACTTATTAATTCTTCACCATCCTCAACCATTCCTCCTTGCTTCGAGACCCTGCGTCCAGAATGAAAATACCTTTTCAATCTTCTGTTCCCTCACCATCTTCATTTTTTTCATTTTTGTTACTCCACTTCGTATCACTTCTTTGTTTTTACAACCTGACACATCAGTTCGTATGTCTTATTATCTATAAATGTACCCATCCTTTTAAGCACTACGACTGTATGACAACTGACTTTTACTTCTGACACTTAGCTATAATACAGTGAAAGATTAGAATACTTTGCATTACATAGGAAATAGATTACACATCACTATTAACATGCACGATTACCTGCAATGAACTAAGATTTACTGTAACTTCAAGACGACGTACACTACACTGTCCACCAACAATGCACTAAAACGTACATGAACTTTTTTAATCTAACCCAACATATACACCATATTAGTACATATACATAAGGGCAAGTAATTTATATTCCTCGGATTTCTTTTGACGTACAACTACAAACTACATACCATCATCTCAAACTCCATAATCCATGCCTATTAAATTTTTAGCTACAAATGGCTCCATTCACTTACCGACCACTTCACCGGTCAGCAGTTTTAATTCACAGTTTGACAAATTTACCAGCACTGACTATACATTTTACTCCTAAAACTATACACTTTTGACATAAAAAATTTCTGATGTTTTATTTCCATCACACTCACTCATTTCTCCAATGCAGACCAAATGTTCAACAACCAATCCAAAGACTATAGTAAGTCTTCCCACGAACAAAATAATACGAAAAAGCACCCGTGCGTCAAAGCAGCTTCGATCAATCCCTGCCAACAATGTTGATGCTTCTGTTGTCATATCACCACCTATTGCTCCATAGGACGAGTCAGAGAATGGTAGCAGCAGGAACCACGTATGTCATCTTTCCTCCCACGTAACAAAGCCAAATACTGTGCAAAACAATACAACTTATCAGAAGCGTCTGCATTTCCAATGCAACCGCAGCACCATAACGAGCATTAATACCCTGCACCTTCTCCTGAACACAGTAATTGGGATGATTTTTTCACTTCCAAAGTGGTATGCTATACATACATACATATAATTGAATACATATACATATTTATAGATAGATATATGCATCTTCTACTTTATAACACCATTTTTGTACCTATAGATTGAAGAGTGTGATAGAGCTATTGAACGTTTTCTTGTGGAGCGTTCACACAACTAATCCACCTATTCGTTCCTAAAGCATATGTTCATTTTCATGTTTTACTTCATATTTTCCCCATCTGCAATTGACTATGTAATATCTTCCATAAGTGATAAGCCTTTTAAATTGTACTGAGCTACAGAATATACTTTTCCTCTACGCATTTCTTTAGTTCTACTCCTGTTTACTTTCTGATATAAATTTACCAATCGATTATCAGCTCATCCAAGTAAACTTAAATATCACTTCCATCACTCCCTTCCACGCTCTATCTTTATTTATTCAATGCTATTTATCACTATATTTTAATTGGTCTTTTAAACGCATTCTTACCCCTTACAAAATAAATTTTTTTTAGCTATTTCCCACAATTACATTCACTTGAATTGGTATACGAACGCATTGCGTGCTCTGCATAACAGTAGTCCACCGTAATTCACACTGATTGGTATGTTCCACATAAACATAAATTACTTTATCCCTTCACGATAATCACTAAAATAGTATTTTAGTTATAGCACCTTACTTAACCGCTTGGGATATTTAGACTTACGAATACCGAGCCATATACATACTTGATCATTGTGCACAACGTCCACACTCCTGTACGTTACTTAACTACATCATTATTTCTCCTATTACCAAGTCAATATTTTTGTCAACCAATGCTATTACGATGGCGTACGTTTTTCTCCCTCCCTCATCACACCTTAAACGGGCTCTGCCTCACATAGAAAGATACAACGAATTGAAATCACCAGGTTTCCTTCTTCTGTGTCCATCAACTAAAATTTCAACAACTGTGTCCAAGCACTATACAATTCTCCATGTCATATTTACTAAGCTGTTACTACTCAAACAAATTTTCGTAACTTTGGGAATAGATGACCCCCCATTAACAAATCAACATAATGGAACCTTGCTTTCACATGCATGGTTTTTATGCTCACGTGCAGAGCACGTTACGTACTCGTGTGTATGTGTGTGTGTGTGTGTGTCTATATATATATATATATATATATATTGGCAAATCGCGGAGCTCGATTGGCTGTAGCAGGAATATTAGGTATTCTTAAAAAACAAGTTAGACACACTGCAATCAGTGATCGAAGGGCAGTAATGGCCATGGATGGTGGGTTGAGCATTATGCAATTTTTAGTAATTGCATACAGACAAGAACTAAAGAGGTGACAATAAAATATGTCACTAAATATGTGGATATTGTGCATGCAAATGCTGGTTATTAAATTGATGCAGCCCTGCTCATATAATGTGGTACGTTACTGTCAATGTTGCAAAATTGTATAAGTCGCAGAAGTGGGAATGAGCTCCCGATTTTGCTTGATGCTGCATTGAAGGTTGTGCGTTGAGACTATTCATTGGTTATATTATGTATTATTTTGTACAAGTCCAATGCAATGATCAAACACATATATTTTTTACGGTTATTATTGTTTCGCTTTTGTAGTCCAGCAAGCTATTGCTTATTTCGTTTCTTCTGAGTGATCATGGTAAACTATTTTCTATACCATTGACAACTTAGTACATATTACCCTTCTTTAACAATGATACACTTATGTACTACACATGATAACTAATGCATCATTTTTATTTGTTCTGTTTATTTAAAAACCATTACAGACATATGCAGATCTAAATACTAGCAAAAATATAGGTATTCAGCCACTAATTACATTTACTAACCACCACCATCTCCCCGTATGCGAAGCACGTAGCTCCTTCTAGTTTCCAAATCAAGAGTTGTATACTATAATGCAATTTTATTGTTAACTGTCACGACTCGTCTTTCATTCCACATAAAGACGCATCATGAATAAGAAAGAAGGGATAGAAAAGAGAAAAGAAGGAATTAAACAATATCAGAATCTCACAGCGGAACGAATAAATTATATTACATCACATAAGATACTACATATGTATATCATATATAATAGAGATACACAGCTTATACATAACAAATTAGACAGTTATAAACACCTGTCTATTGTACCATACAAGTTTCATTCAAGACATCATCACAGAGATTAATACAGCGGAACCACTATA
Source organism: Allium cepa (assembly GCA_030765085.1). NCBI lineage: Eukaryota > Viridiplantae > Streptophyta > Magnoliopsida > Asparagales > Amaryllidaceae > Allium > Allium cepa. The sequence continues at coordinate 1,054,117,599 of CM060935.1, read as the reverse complement.
TATCTACAAACGCTGAAGCCTCCTGCTCCATATCTCCTCCAGAATTTGTCAAAGCAAACCTGAATCCCTTGACTACTCGTAAAAATCCGAGTACCCAAGAGTTTAATAAAACAGAAAATGTAACGACCGTAAATTTTCAATAAGTAAATTTGGTTATTTTAATAAAAAATTTGTAATTAAATTTAGAAAGAAATAAATTTTTTATAATTTATATTGAAGTAAATGTTAAGAGTGAATTGTAGCGATGGTTGTTAAAACTATTTATTGACAATTGAAGTGAAGTTGAAGTGAAGTCGCAATGAAAATGTAATAGTATAAATTGTTGACTTGGTTATAAAATAGAAAATGAGTAAATAAAAGTAAGTGTTAAATTAACCAATAAAATAATATTGCGTAATAGTAACTGAACGTAAATTAAGGTAATAAGGTTAAAGCAAATTGATAAAATAATACGTAGTAATATGTGGTTGATAGGATTAATGCTAGAGAGTAATTATGATAGTTGTTGTTTGATAATAAAGTAAGAATGGAACCAAGATTATTAATATAAATGTAATAAAGTGGATTAATTGGAATTAAATGAAATTTGATGTTTGAATATTAGTAAATGAGAATTGAGGTGAAATTGGGAAATATTAATGCATCAAGATATAACCAATGCTAATTTAAGGTTAATAATTAATGGATTGAATGAAATGGGATTAATGTAAATGTTATATACTAGGCTATAAATCAAATGTAAGAAAACAAACGTAAATATTGAATTAATTAATGAATTGATATATATTGAATAATAATTGAATGTAAATTAATGTAATAAGGTTGATGCAAGTTGATAAGTAACTAAATTTGTGCAATACCTATTAATTGGAAACAAATTGTAAAGTTATAATTGATTGAAAGTTGTAAATTAGGAATGAATTCAAAGTTACATAAATTGATGTAATAATACGTAATAAAGGGTAATTGAATAAAAATCAATGTTTTAGTAAGAAATTATAATATTTGTAAATTGATAATTAAGTAGGAATGGGGTTAAATTAGGCAAATGGTAATAATTATTAATTGTTTACCCATTTATTTAATCTATTAAATTTGATCTAAATCTATTGCAATTAAAAGTAATTAATTACAAGTTAATATGAATTTAGCTGGTAACTATAAACCATTAGGGCAATTGGATATATAGTAGCGTTAAAGTTATCCATAAGTTAATGGTTTATTTAATAAAAGAAGTGAGAATCAAGATTTATTAACTTAAATTTAATAATTAGATTTATTGCAATTAAATGAAATTTAATATTTAATTATTGCGTTAATTGAGAATTAGATGAAATTTGAGAATGATGATGTAATAAGCCATGAACCAATGTTAATTTCATCTGTTGGATAATAATGAATTGAATAATAAGAATGAAAAGTAAATTCAATGGGATTATTGAGAATTTAAATTATAATTTGTGAATATAATGAAATTGAAAATTTAACACCGAAATTGGTAAATTAATTATCTTTAAATTGACATCTAAATTTGTTAAATTAGTGCGAATGATTTGGAAATATAAAAATGATAAGAATTATCAATTGTAGAACTGAAATTGGAAATTTGATTTAATTAATTAATTAATTTTTAATTTATTTAATTAGCTGGAAAAATAGCCATTTTGGCCACTGACTCGGATTTCGACGAAACTAGCTTCATCGGATCCGTAACGGTGAATTAGTGTAGGATTTCAAGTTTCGTAACGATCGGGCTTGACGTTTGATCGTACGGACTCGAAACGCCTAGAAATCAATTGAAATCAATTTGAAATAAATTGATTTTAGCATAACTTCTTCATACGATGGAATTTGGACTTGAAACCTTTTCCACCGCGTTTAAAATATTTTAAAACATCTATTTTGATATACGGGTTGACCCAATTTCGTTTCGGAGTCAGAAAGGGTTTTACGCGGCATTCATCGTTCAGCGCGCTTATAAATCGGGTCCATCTATTCTATTTCAACCTTGCCTATATATACCCTGTTATAAATCCTAGCACTCCTCTATTTCTCATTTGTCTGTACGTACAAGTCATTCTATTCCTCCTCTTCCTCAATGGCAGACAAACAAATTCTAGATCCAAACACAAATTAAATTCAATTCCAAAAATTCAAACTCCTGGGAAAAATTTGGAAAAAAATATATATGGAAGATTTCATCGATACGAATCTATGCGTAGCTTCTGTTTTTGCAATTAATGTTCAAGTCAACCGAAAATCGCGGTCAAAATTGAATTAGGTGTTTTTGATTTCGTCGCCAATCGACGAAATTGAAATGTGGGTATTCAAGAGCTCGGCAAGGGGAGTCGTTTGGTGGTAGCCGCTTGGCCTATATCGAAGTATGGTGGTTGGAAATCATGATTAGGGTTTCGAAACCCTAAAACCAAAGGCGGCAGCGCACGCAATTTAAGGCGGTCGGAGGGTGGGTCGTGGCCATGGTGAGGTGTGGCTCGTCTTGGGCTCGAAGATGGTAGTGGTTGGAGGTGGCCAAGTGGTCGGAGTTGATCGAATTTGATGGTCAAAGGCGGCGGTTTAGGGTTCCTTTCGGTGTCGTGCGTACTGTGTTCGTCTGGAAGAAGGAGTAGCGCGCGTTTCTATGATGACATGGTCGTTCTTTATGGGTGAGTTTTTTTTTAATTAAATTTTGTTTTCAAACAATTTAAATCGCTATAACTTTTACATACGTGATCCAATTCACGCGCAGTTTTCTCCATTAGGTTCGTATTGGAATTCGGACATTTTGGCTCTAGTTTGGACAGATTCTGAGACAGTTAAATTTTTGAATTTAAATTGGATTTGAATTCAATTTAAATTCAAAAGGTGAGTGTCTTAACCCACTCACAACTTCTAAAATTTCTTATGTTTGTTAAATTTTATTTATGTTGTGATTTTGAATTTATTTATAACTATTTGTATCTTTTTAAATCATCCTCTCAATTAATTGCATTTATTTAAATTAAATCATTGTTTAATTTATTATTGAATATAACTGCCTGTAATTACCTGTTATATATTATCAGTTATATATTGATATTGATTGATTGTTTTGGATGATGATTGTGATGGATGTATGATTTTATGATGGATGAATGGATGTTTATTTATATCATCATAATCTACAAGTTCTTTATTGATTTGTCATTATTTTTCGAGATTACGGTTTGAAATGATATATAACCGTATTTTTATTTTAAATTAGAGATTGAAATGATAAATATCCATATCACTTGACCATAGGGTAGAAAATTATATACAGACACCGTGGTCTATATATAAAAATATTTTAAAAGGATTTCTATGGTTTTGCAAAGAAATATATGGTTTCATGAGATATTGATTCGGATATTGTATAAATGTTATTTTATATATAGTTAAATTCTTTATTTTAAGCTATGTATAGAATTATATTAAGTATAAAAGAAGTTTAATAATAAAGTTTGATTTTTATTAAGATATAATATGGTTAAAGTATTTATTTAAATTATATCGTATATAGAGTTCATATTGACTTAAATACAATTAAGGTTGGAAGATGAATATGAAATTGATTTGAATCAAATTATTTAAGAATTTTACTCAATAAATTTGAAATTGAGATAAATGTGAGATTTTATGAAATTGAATTTATTTGAGAATTAAACTCAAAAAGGATTGATGTGAAATTTATTAAATTTGGAATTTTAAAGGGTATAATTATTATAACTTGATTTTGGGGTCTAGGTGAATTAAATGACTATTTCAAGTATAAATGAATTGAAGGCAAGATTTATTTATTCGTAATTTGAGTTTATTAAAATGATAATGGCTTTATTATGTAAAATATTTCAAAACTAAATAATAGAACATTGAATTGTTGAATTGTAATTATCAACCTAAGTTTTGAAATTGTTTAATACTCAAAGTTTGAAAAATGTTGAATTTGAAATGTTTTATTGAAATATAATTGCTTCGAAGTTATGAATTTCGAAGCATTATGTTTTAAAGGTATTAAAATTTCAATGTTTGGTTTATAAGTGTATAATTTGGAAGTGCTTTGATTTTGAAAAGGGATATAATTGAAAAAAATGATATTATATAGATTTGAAATAAAAATGATATCATATTGATTTGGTTTTAAAAATGGAAATGATATCATATTTTTATGATTTTGAATTGAGTATTGTATTCTGGTTTTGAAGTATATTTATTTTAAAATGACCGCGGTGTTATAATAACGTTTGGGTGTTGAAAAGACCGGGATCGGAAGTTGTCATACTCTCTGCCAACTCCAAAAACCACTTTAACAATCGTGTACGCGGTGGAGATTCCAGAATGAAGTAGGATGGTGGCGACGTTTCCTTTGAGGTAAATATGTGGACCCGACTCCCGTGAGTTGGCATAAGGTGGCTAAAACAGAAGCGATTCTCGGGCCAATGAGGTCATTCCTCTGATCGGACACACTCCTTCGATATTATATTCTGACTTTGAGATTTATTTGGTGGCCACTTTTGATTTTTTTGATTTTGGGGTTGTGGCTCGAGGTGGGCGGTAGTAGCTGCTACGCGTCACCACCAATCCGGATAGCAATTGGTATATCTACCCTGGCATTGACTTGTTGTGCCGTGTCACCTACCCTAGCGCGCCTTGTACGAGTTTGGTTTTCTCTCATAGCCCGTGTGGTATCCTCTGGTTGCTTCCCGATCAGGAGGAACCATGATATTGGATGGACTACTGGGACTATTACGTGTTAAGGGCTATATGGGTAACCCCTTAACGCTATTTAAAAGTAAGTTTATTTTACTATTACACATTATTATAATAGAAAAATAATACTACATAGTAAATAGTTTAACGGATCCTTAGGAGATGTGAATCCCGAGCATCTCTTAAGTTACTGCACTCGCGTTAGACACTAGATAGGAGATGTCAAATCCCGTAAACATCTCTGACGCCATTCCACTCATATTTATTCCTATTGATTTAACTTACATAAGATTTTTTAGTTCTGACTCGCGTGTTTTGTCTTTTCATTTCGCTCGGGTCAGCCTGAGCATTTCAGGATTTGAAGACTTTATTTTTGGAGGACAAAGATGAAGAATTATTATTACTGTTATCTATTATATTATTCCTCCATACCATTGTTTTCGGCTGCATTATCAATATTCTCTGGTAAGTGTAACTCTGATATGTATTGTATAAGAATAATCGAATATTTTGTAAAACAGCTTCATGAACTGTATATTTGATTATTATATTTTATCGTTCTGCTGTAAGATTCTGTTTTGTTTTATTTCTTTCTTCCTTTTTCTTATTCGCTCCATAACAATCCGCCCTTTTGTATGGTTTAAGTCTGACGTGTGTGGTTTATCGTCGATTTAAAGCGTACGAAAAGGTGGGACGTTACATCTGTATCAGAGCTTTGGTTTAGCGATAAACCTTAGATTTGTGGGGTCTGATTCTTTATTAATAGGATAGTAATACCCAATGTGAGTCGCTGAGTGTATATATATAAGAGAGCGTATTATTTAGTGTCATAAAAAGGTTTTAATATTGCGTTAATTTGTTCCGTTTTGTATTTATAAATTCTGGTTGGTGCACAAGACGCTATGACATCAATAGGGATTTCTAAATACTTAATAGGACACACCGACATAATATTTGCTTTAATATAGGTGAATGAAATAATTTTTCCTATTATATTTTCTATATATAAAATAAATTTTATAAGTAAGATATATATATATATATATATATATATATATTTGGTTGCAATATATTGGTTGTTAGGTAATGAAATTCATAAATAGTAGTGGAAGTAAGATTGAAAATAAAATGAATGAAAATTGAAAATTTTAGAACTTAGTTCCGGGATTTTGAAAAATTTGCTTTCAAAGGATCTTGGAATATAATAATATTGTTTATAAGTATTTTCTGTCATAAATATTTCAATATGATTTGAAAGAAATTGTTTTAAAGAAATTTTGGAAAGAAATAAAATATGTACTTCCCTTTCTGTCGCTGGAAAATAATTTCGGCGATGAGTGCACGCATCATCGACATTCATTTTCGAGTTTCGAAGTGAGAAGGCCACTGTAGTAGTTTTACTATAGATTTATTTTGATAAACAAATATAAATTTTAAATTGTTTTAAATATAATTGGATATATATAGTATACATTTATCTATTATTTTAAAATGATTTGGAATTTAACTCGGTATTTAATTCTTAAGTTTCCATTAATTAATAGTTTCAATTGCCTTAGTGAAATGGAATTTAATTAATAATTGAAACCTCTAAATGAAATAAGAGATTTAATGCTAAGTTATAAATGGGATTATGAGACGACTAGACTTTCTACTCCCAGAAAATCGCATTATCTTGAAGAAAGAAAGAGATAGAAGAAGAAAAGAAAGAGAAAGAAAGAAACACAAACAACATCAGAGAACTCACAGCGGAACGAATGAAATATAATATATCCCATAAAATATTACATAGTATCTCATAACATCAGAGTACACAACTTAAACAACAGATAATAGACAATTATAAACTTCTGTCTAACTATGCAACTCAAGTATAACAGACACAGATACCAAACAAACACAGCGGAAACAATATATATCTACACGTCGAAGCCTCCTGCTCCATATCTCCTCCAGAATTCGTCAAGTTAACCTGAATCACTTGACTACTCATACATAATATGAGTACCCAAGAGTTTAATAAAACAGAAAATAAACACTCGGGTCAGACAGGGGTCTGGTGTGAGTAAACGGGTAAAGGTTGCTTAACTTTAGAGAAAACCTTTGAAAAGAAAAAGGTATCACGTAAGACTTCCCACACATAAACATGGAAAAAATTTTACCTTACGCTAACCAAAACATTTGATAGGAAATCCAGGGATATATAATAGTGTCTAGGGTTTTCAAGTAAATAAGAAATAGCCGAAATTGTTACATTATTAAATTCCAGCTGCTAGCCACAAGAGTGGGTAATACAATCAAAACCATAGGGTCTCGTAGGAAGAATGGGTTTCCATCAATGGCAGGGCTACTGGGGTACCGCCCGTCTCAGTACGTGGCCTAGATCAACGTACCGAGGAGTACTCCCACTCCCCTGCAACACAAGGCCGGAACCATTCCTTACTGAACAGTCCCGAACAAGACCACCCCGTAGTTGGCGCGACCAACCACACACTAAGCCGAAATAGAAAGGGACCTCTAGACAGGGGTAAATCTCGCTCTCAGGTGGGGGCTACCCACGAAGCCTTGCTGCACCTCCCCTGTTTTAGCCATTCCCGGTTGATGAGGCTTGAGGCTATGATTACCTTTATAGAACACATCTATCTTAGAATACTCATCGTCCACCTGACGATGTTCTGAAAGCATTCAATCCATACAAGTTCGTTCCGGGTTCGAACGAAACCGAAGGCACTATCTCGTTGCACTCATTATTGGAATCACCCTCAAAGTCAACGACCATAGCCCTTGCACTCTGATTTGCCATCTCGAATCTATAAGCACTATTCCGTCAACTCATTACGGAATCACCCACAGAGTTATACTGACGTATAGCCCTTATACCTCGAGTCTTCACTTGCTCCACTTGGATTAACGACCTAACGTTTAATTGGAATCGGTGTGGTTTTCGGTTCCCAAATATGGAAATCTGATCCCGGTCTCACCGAAACCAAACGCCATTTTAATGTCCAAGTTATACGTAAGGGTATTAAACAGATTAAACTCATATTTAGGATGATATAAACAATTAGATGAATCATATTATCATAAGAGATAATTCATATCAATATTCATCTTCACAAAGCAGCATATCACATAACAGATATAACCAAATCATCCAGTATCAACCAATATCAACCAAAATCAATCATCCAATAGCAATCACCAAAATATTGATCATCCAATATCAATCAATTAACCAATATTATCCAATCAACCCATATTAATCAAACATCCAAAACAGAATTGATTATTTCTTACTCAATTGGATTTCCATAATCCTTCTTCATTAATTATCATTCCAAATAAATTAATATCTCTAACGATTTTCCTTAATTAATCTTCCTTGATTAATTATATTTAATTACACTCAAGTAATTATCCTATCCATATCCAGTAATTAACCTTTAATTACTATCATTAATTAAAATAATTAATGATCCTTCATTTATTAATTAACTATAATTAATTACATTAAACCTTAATTAATTACAATTGATTAATCATACTTAAATTAATTACTTTTATTAATCAACCTTGATTAATTCACTAATTATATAACGATCCTTATTAATTAATAATTCCTTTAATTAATTAAATAATTAACTTATAATTAATCATCTCATTAATTCATAAACAGTAATTAACAATTTGTAATTACCTTTCTTAATTAATTAACTTTTTAATTAATTAATTTCTAATTTAATTATATTAATCCTTGATTAATTAATCCAATTAATTAATCTTTAATTTCTTCATTAAGTATTTATTAATCAATTACATTAACAAATAATCCTTAATTAATTACTTTATTAATTAATTACATTTTAATTAATTACCCTTGGTAATTAATCTTAAATTGATCTCATTTATTAATTAATTAATCACATTAATTAATTAACTAAAATAAATTAAGTAATTAACTCTTAATTACTTACATAAGTAATTATCTCTAATTACTTCATTAATAAATCTTAATTACTTCCTTAATTAATTACCTTACAAATAATTAATTCCATTATTAAACAATCATTCATTCTTTAAAAAAATTAACTACTTCATAATTAATTAATTTCAAAACAATTAAATTAATCAATTCTTTAATTGATAACAACAAGTGATTACCCAATAATCATTTCAACTAATTATTCCATGAGAAAATTACCATTAATTTCTTCCACAAGCAATTATCATTCAATTTCATTCAATAATTCCTCGTTAATTACTTTATTAAGTAATTACACTTAATTAATTATAATTAAGTGATTATTTAAAATTTAATAAATAGTTAACTAATTATTTAAAATTAATTAAACAATTAATTAATTAACTAATCTTCTTATAATTAAGGAAAATCTTTAATTAATTTAAGAGAAGCATAAATATTATTTGATCTCTTACTTATTAACAATTATACTTAATTAGGTATTCATAAGTCATATTCAAATAATTTAAGCTTAACAAATAAATTATTTGAATAAATTTAAATCTTATTAATTCAAAGAAAAATTATTAAACTTGATTTACCAAATCCTAATAATAGCCTTACTTGTAGATAAAACATTTATAAATCATTTCCAAATTTAAAATACTTTAAATTATCAATTTTTAAACTAATTTATTTTCAATATAAATTGAACTTAGTTTTAAACATTACTTAGAAATTTATCTTAAAACTTTGATCCACTATTTAAATTCAAAACACTCTTTAAATTAAATTTCAAATTTTAATTAAGATAATTACCTTTAAAAAAAAACAATCATCTTAAACATTTTAGATTTGAAATGAAATATCGATTAAATTTTAAAGTTTGATTAACTTGATTTTCAAAACAACAAGTTTTAACGTTATTCATTCGTCTCTTTAATAAAACTTGTTTATAGATAATACTTGATTTCATCGAAATCAGGTTTCAGGTTGGGAACAATAGTTCCTCTCGGGCCAGACCCGAGTAAACTCTCTTAATAACTCGAGACAGACACCCAAACTACCCGAGGCAACACCGAAACAAACGAACTACCATCCCACTTCGAGTCGCATTTGAGAAAACGCGAGAGCTCCTTCGGTACGAACCCTTCTTCCCCAATTGCTCCACTTCCAGGGTACACTACGTACACGCATGCATATGTCCCACCGTCGCCGTCCTCTGGTGAACGTCGCGACCATCCCCTACAACCACAAATCCACCCGCGACCCCAGAAACAAACCCAGATTCATCAATTCGAGCGCGAGTCAAAATTCAATTACTCGACCCAGAAACTGCAGAAATTACGGACCACAAAAGCTCCCCTACGGCCATACTCCTCGACGCCGTTGAACTCGCCGTCACCATCATCGAAAACCAAGACCTTAAGCTCCAATAATCCCAAAACGCGATCGAGCTCGATTCAACATCCATGTCGCAAATGACATTACAGTCAAGTCAAACCGAAACCTATTTAAAACCCTAGTTTAATCTAATTCACACAATTTTGTCATTAGAAAAATTCTTAGACATTTTTCCCATCATCTATAGCATTCAAGCAAGCTTCGATTCAAATATGAACTCAATTTATCAAGTACATCATCTGCAGTTCATGAAAATCCCAAAAATGTTCAACCTCGAAATTCTCTTGATTCTTTAAACCAAAGATCATGAAACTTGTATTAAAATTCATGATTTACAAACACGAATCCATTTATTCACTCTGAACTATAAACTGAATTAATTGATTTTAACATGCATTAGAGGTTTACTGTGTTTTTCCATTTTTAAACTATTTGTAAATTAAAAATTTCAGAAACTATTTTTACAATCATCTTCAACATCAACATACAATCTTTCATTCAGTCATCAAGGGAAATATTGATGTTTTAGTGGGAGATTCAAATTTTAATAACTTCAGGCCTGAGAAACTATAGTTAACAGAGGGTTTGATTTTACAGTTTACCTACTTATGTGAACTTATCAACAAAATTCAGTAATATAAACCTGGAAAATTCTTATACAACTCACAAATCAAACCACAGAACATCAAATGCATTTAAATTTAAACAAGATTAACCTGTTTTTAAAAATATTTACTCACCTTATTGAAATATGCAGAGCAGATTTGATGTCCAGACTTAAAAATTTTGATCTGTAAAAGTTTACTGATGAATACCCTCTGCATGCATCAAATTGTTGATTTACACTTGCAGTTGAAACTGATCTTCATTTGAATATGTAGATTTTCACTTTGCATATTTAATATGAAGGTTGCAGATTGAAGTTGAATTGCAGGTTGAAGATGATATGAAGATGCAGATTGGATTTTTGCAATTTTAATTTCAGATTTGAACAATGGTTTACTGATTGCCATTTATTATTATATATTTTTTAGTAGAATGAAGTAAAAAGTTGAAGAAGGTATGGAAAATGAAAGAGAAAAACAAATCTCCTCTTATATTTAAATTTGTAAATAAAAAGAAATAAAGGCCACTTGTAATATAAACTTACATTTGTCACTTTAGTATTTAATTGCTTAACAAATGTCTAACATGTTAATATGTTTACACATATTACTTAAGTGTTTTTAAACAAATTTTTATTTAATTTAAATGATAACATAAACTTACTTATTTATGTTACCTTATAAATAAATGCTTACATATATAAGTATAAATTTACCTTTAAAAGAAAAATGTTTTAAAACTAATTAAAATATAAACAAATTCCTTACACATGTATTTATAACCATTTTAATATTTAAACATTTTAAAAGAGAACAAAACAAAACTTGATTAAATCCTTTATAAACTATCATATTAAAAATAAATATCCATCTTATATTTGAAAACAAATAAATTAAACTAAATTAACTTTTGAAAATATTGATTCTAAAACAAAGCTTCAATCTATAATTCATTCATATATAAATTATCAATTGATTAAATTAAATTTCAAAATGACTCAAATTATAACATATACAAACATATATATCACAATTTGCAAAACTCAATTTTTAATTTGAAACAAAAGATCTCCTATTCACAATATATATCAATTGTATATATTATAAATAGAATAAAATTTTAATTAGCTTTTGAAAAACAATCCTTATCAAATTTAAATTGTCAGAAAGATATTGATTACTATTAACAAATTAAATATTTATTAACCTTTAAAAGATCAAATTCACAAATTTTAAATCAAAATTATAAAGAAAATTATCAAACCAATTAAATTATTAACACAGATTATTAAATTTATATTGCCCAAAATTCCGGATCGTTACAATCCTTCCCCCTTAAAAGAATTTTGTCCCCGAAATTTAAAAGCAAAGGTAATTTAATAACCCAGCAAAGATTTTAACTTCAATCAGCAAAGTATTCCTAACAACCAGTTACTAACATCCATATCAAACAATCAAACAAACAAAATAACTCTAACAAATTATTCTAACACTAATCAGAATAAATCTCTAATTCTATCTCGAGTTTTCCCAAGTATAAATCACCGAGAGACTCGCTCTACAAAAGCCAACAAACTAACTACACAACCAAAAATCCAGAGTTCCACTCATCTCTAGATCCTTCAATCTGAACAGAACATCAGACTATACTCAAATCCAGCTCAACATCCAACTCCAACTGAACTACAGATTCAATAATCAATGATGAATCATACACGTATTCCCTCAGAGACACGTGTTACAAATGAATTCCAGCTATCCAAACTGGAAATTCAATCTTATCCTATCAAACACAGATAAGACATCTCAAATTCCACAGCACTAATCAACCAATCTTATCCAATTACTGTTCTCTTAACTAGAGAAATCCTTATAACAATGAAGTCTCCAACTTCGAATTTCCAAAACTCCTTATCTCATATCTATATAACTCAACAGATAATCCTGGATTGCCAAACTTCTTCCGATAAGCTCAACCTATGCTGATACTTCCAGAAACAACAGGCCAAAGCAAACAAAACTTACTTCTTCCTTGCACAGCTGCTACCTTGCTTTCGCTGCACAACTCTGATTCTGAAGTAGATGAGAAATACTGTTGATGAACACGAATACAAACTTATCCGATATCTCCGGGAAACTTTGTTCATCAAATCCATAAAAATCTGAGGGACACACCTGACTTGGTCACACAACCTCAAAACAGAATCCTATTCCAAAAGCTATATCAGTCCAATTCCAATTCCAAAAATAAATTCCTGAGCTACTACACCAACTCTTCCTCAAGAGTCATTCTACAACCATACTAACTACCAAAATTACTTCTGGAACCAAATAAAATGGAACTCAACTCCAGATGCAGACAACCTTCTGAGTACCTCAGTAGCTCCTACCTCTCATGAGAATCCTCAGTCTCAAACAAAAGATAGCCTAAGAAAATTCCCAAATTAATCGCAAGTCACTTTTGCGATCTTACTTAGTTCGGATTCCAAAGAAACTATCCTCACTTTACCAATTAGAACAGCCTTAAACTTTTCCAACAAGGTTAACCTCCAAGAAAACTTTTACCAACTGCCCGGGCTGCTGAAAGAAGAACCACCAGATTCCTGAACCATCGGAGAAACAACCAATACTGCTGCTTCTAAACTCTACCTTGATGATACTACAAGGCTAAAAGACCTTCTCGACAGCACTCCGAACGCTTCGAGTTGCACTGCTACCACAGCTAACCAAAGACTTCAAATCCAAAGGCTTCTCATCAACAAACCACACAACGGACCTCCGAGATGACAGACATTCCAAAAGAAACTCGGGCTCCAAATCCAAGCCAAGCATCCACATCTCGCTTACCTTAAGGAATAACAATGAGACCATGCCTGGAGAGAAACAACTCATAGACCTTAGTCTCATATCCCAAACAGCCAATCTCCTTGCTGAAGATCCAAAGAACTCCTACACAGACGAGTCTTCCCTATGGCAGGTAAAGACTGCTTCTCAACCACTTCAAAAACTGCTTCAAGAGAAAACATCTTCGGAAAATATCCAAGGATACTGCATCTCATCACGCAGTTATCAGGATATCATCACTTATTCCTGCACTTCCAACAAATCCAAACACTAGAATAATTCGCTTACCTGAGCGAAATCCAAACTTGTTTTTCAAAGATACACTCCGAATATTCAAAAGATTTCCTTCGGACATCATAGAAATCCTTACTCCAAACTACAATTCTTACCCGAGATGGTACCAGGTTTACAGTCTCGACAATTACTTCCAACCTTAAACATATGGACCTCTTCCATCGGTGGTAATCGTGTTATACACACACAAACCACTACTCCATCTACCTTTATAACTTATGTTGGAAAATCCGTACGGATAACCCAACAGATTAGGTAGACATATATATATATATATAGATATAGTTATATATAAAAATTACAAGTACGTTCTCTCAAGAAAGACACCACTACAGAGCCTAGGTATTCAGTCAACCTACTGCTTTGATAACAAGATGAGACGACCTGACTTTCTACTCTCAGAAAATCGCATCATCTTGAAGAAAGAAAGAGATAGAAGAAGAAAAGAAAGAGAAAGAAAGAAACACAAACAACATCAGAGAACTCACAGCGGAACGAATGAAATATAATATATCCCATAAAATATTACATAGTATCTCATAACATCAGAGTACACAACTTAAACAACAGATAATAGACAGTTATAAACTTCTGTCTAACTATACAACTCAAGTATAACAGATACAGATACCAAACAAACACAGCGGAAACAATATATATCTACACATCGAAGCCTCCTGCACCATACCTCCTCCAGAATTCGTCAAGTTAACCTGAATCACCTGACTACTCATACATAATATGAGTACCCAAGAGTTTAATAAAACAGAAAATAAACACTTGGGTCAGACAGGGGTCTGGTGTGAGTAAACGGGTAAAAGTTGCTTAACTTTAGAGAAAACCTTTGAAAAGAAAAAGGTATCACGTAAGACTTCCCACACATAAACATGGAAAAGTTTTTACCTTACGCTAACCAAAACATTTGATAGGAAATCCAGTGATATTATAATAGTGTCTAGGGTTTTCAAGTAAATAAGAAATAGCCGAAATTGTTACATTATTAAATTCCAGCTGCTAGCCACAAGAGTGGGTAATACAATCAAAACCGTAGGGTCTCGTAGGAAGAATGGGTTTCCATCAATGGCAGGGCTACTGGGGTACCGCCCGTCACAGTACGTGGCCTAGATCAACGTTTCGAGGAGTACTCCCACTCCCCTGCAACACAAGGCCGGAACCATTCCTTACTGAACAGTCCCGAACAAGACCACCCCGTAGTTGGCGCGACCAACCACACACTAAGCCGAAATAGGAAGGGACCTCTAGACAGGGGTAAATCTCGCTCTCAAGTGGGGGCTACCCACGAAGCCTTGCTGCACCTCCCCTGTTTTAGCCATTCCCGGTTGATGAGGCTTGAGGCTACGATTACCTTTATAGAACACATCTATCTTAGAATGCTCATCGTCCACCTGACGATGTTCTAAAAGCATTCAATCCATACAAGTTCGTTCCGGGTTCGAACGAAACCGAAGGCACTATCTCGTTGCACTCATTATTGGAATCACCCTCAGAGTCAACGACCATAGCCCTTGCACTCTGATTCGCCATCTCGAATCTATAAGCACTATTCCGTCAACTCATTACGGAATCACCCACAGAGTTATACTGACGTATAGCCCTTATACCTCAAGTCTTCTCTTGCTCCACTTGGATTAACGACCTAACGTTTAATTAGAATCGGTGTGGTTTTCGGTTCCCAAATATGGAAATCCGATCCCGGTCTCACCGAAACCAAACGCCATTTTAATGTCCAAGTTATACTTAAGGGTTTTAAACAGATTAAACTCATATTTAGGATGATATAAACAATTAGATGAATCATATTATCATAAGAGATAATTCATATCAATATTCATCTTCACAAAGCAGCCTATCACATAACAGATATAACCAAATCATCCTGTATCAACCAATATCAACCAAAATCAATCATCCAATAGCAATAACCAAAATATTGATCATCCAATATCAATCAATTAACCAATATTATCCAATCAACCCATATTAATCAAACATCCAAAACAGAATTGATTATTTCTTAATCAATTGGATTTCCATAATCCTTCTTCATTAATTATCATTCCAAATAAATTAATCATCTCTAATGATTTTCCTTAATTAATCTTCCTTGATTAATTATATTTAATTACATTCAAGTAATTATCCTATCCATATCCAGTAATTAACCTTTAATTACTATCATTAATTAAAATAATTAATGATCCTTCATTTATTAATTAACTATAATTAATTACATTAAACCTTAATTAATTACAATTTATTAATCATACTTAAATTAATTACTTTTATTAATCAACCTTGATTAATTCACTAATTATATAATGATCCTTATTAATTAATAATTCCTTTAATTAATTAAATAATTAACTTATAATTAATCATCTCATTAATTCATAAATAGTAATTAACAATTTGTAATTACCTTTCTTAATTAATTAACTTCTTAATTAATTAATTTCTAATTTAATTATATTAATCCTTGATTAATTAATCCAATTAATTAATCTTTAATTACTTCATTAAGTATTTATTAATCAATTACATTAACAAATAATCCTTAATTAATTGCTTTATTAATTAATTACATTTTAATTAATTACCCTTGGTAATTAATCTTAAATTGATCTCATTTATTAATTAATTAATCACATTAATTAATTAACTAAAATAAATTAAGTAATTAACTCTTAATTACTTACATAAGTAATTAACTCTAATTACTTCATTAATAAATCTTAATTACTTCCTTAATTAATTACCTTACAAATAATTAATTCCATTATTAAACAATCATTCATTCTTTAAATAAATTAACTGCTTCATAATTAATTAATTTCAAAACAATTAAATTAATCAATTCTTTAATTGATAACAACAAGTGATTACCCAATAATCATTTCAACTAATTATTCCATGAGAAAATTACCATTAATTTCTTCCACAAGCAATTATCATTCAATTTCATTCAATAATTCCTCATTAATTACTTTATTAAGTAATTACAGTTAATTAATTATAATTAAGTGATTATTTAAAATTTAATAAATAGTTAACTGATTATATAAATTAATTAAACAATTAATTAATTAACTAATCTTCTTATAATTAAGGAAAATCTTTAATTAATTTAAGAGAAGCATAAATCTTATTTAATCTCTTACTTGTTAACAATTATAGTTAATTAGGTATTCATAAGTCATATTTAAATAATTTAACCTTAACAAATAAATTATTTGAATAAATTTAAATCTTATTAATTCAAAGAAAAATTATTAAACTTGATTTACCAAATCCTAATAATAGCCTTACTTGTAGATAAAACATTTATAAATCATTTCCAAATTTAAAATACTTTAAATTATCAATTTTTAAACTAATTTATTTTCAATATAAATTGAACTTAGTTTTAAACATTACTTAGAAATTTATCTTAAAACTTTGATCCACTATTTAAATTCAAAACACTCTTTAAATTAAATTTCAAATTTTAATTAAGATAATTACCTTTAAAAAAAAACAATCATCTTAAACATTTTAGATTTGAAATGAAATATCGATTAAATTTTAAAGTTTGATTAACTTGATTTTCAAAACAACAAGTTTTAACGTTATTCATTCGTCTCTTTAATAAAACTTGTTTATAGATAATATTTGATTTCATCGAAATCAGGTTTCAGGTTGGGAACAATAGTTCCTCTCGGGCCAGACCTGAGTAAACTCTCTTAATAACTCGAGACAGACACCCAAACTACCCGAGGCAACACCGAAACAAACGAACTACCATCCCACTTCGAGTCACATTTGAGAAAACACGAGAGCTCCTTCGGTACGAACCCTTCTTCCCCAATTGCTCCACTTCCAGGGTACACTACGTACACGCGTGCATATGTCCCACCGTCGCCGTCCTCTGGTGAACGTCGCGACCATCCCCTACAACCACAAATCCACCCGCGACCCCAGAAACAAACCCAGATTCATCAATTCGAGCGCGAGTCAAAATTCGATTACTCGACCCAGAAACTGCAGAAATTACGGACCACAAAAGCTCCCCTACGGCCATACTCCTCGACGCCGTTGAACTCGCCGTCACCATCATCGAAAACCAAGACCTTAAGCTCCAATAATCCCAAAACGCGATCGAGCTCGATTCAACATCCATGTCACAAATGACATTACAGTCAAGTCAATCCGAAACCTATTTAAAACCCTAGTTTAATCTAATTCACACAATTTTGTCATTAGAAAAATTCTTAGACATTTTTCCCATCATCTATAGCATTCAAGCAAGCTTCGATTCAAATATGAACTCAATTTATCAAGTACATCATCTGCAGTTCATGAAAATCCCAAAAATGTTCAACCTCGAAATTCTCTTGATTCTTTAAACTAAAGATCATGAAACTTGTATTAAAATTCATGATTTACAAACACGAATCCATTTATTCACTCTAAACTATAAACTGAATTAATTGATTTTAACATGCATTAGAGGTTTACTGTGTTTTTCCATTTTTAAACTATTTGTAAATTAAAAATTTCAGAAACTATTTTTACAATCATCTTCAACATCAACATACAATCTTTCATTCAGTCATCAAGGGAAATATTGATGTTTTAGTGGGAGATTCAAATTTTAATAACTTCAGGCCTGAGAAACTATAGTTAACAGAGGGTTTGATTTTACAGTTTACCTACTTATGTGAACTTATCAACAAAATTCAGTAATATAAACCTGGAAAATTCTTATACAACTCACAAATCAAACCACAGAACATCAAATGCATTTAAATTTAAACAAGATTAACCTGTTTTTAAAAATATTTACTCACCTTATTGAAATATGCAGAGCAGATTTGATGTCCAGACTTAAAAATTTTGATCTGTAAAAGTTTACTGATGAATACCCTCTGCATGCATCAAATTGTTGATTTACACTTGCAGTTGAAACTGATCTTCATTTGAATATGTAGATTTTCACTTTGCATATTTAATATGAAGGTTGCAGATTGAAGTTGAATTGCAGGTTGAAGATGATATGAAGATGCAGATTGGATTTTTGCAATTTTAATTTCAGATTTGAACAATGGTTTACTGATTGCCATTTATTATTATATATTTTTTAGTAGAATGAAGTAAAAAGTTGAAGAAGGTATGGAAAATGAAAGAGAAAAACAAATCTCCTCTTATATTTAAATTTGTAAATAAAAAGAAATAAAGGCCACTTGTAATATAAACTTACATTTGTCACTTTAGTATTTAATTGCTTAACAAATGTCTAACATGTTAATATGTTTACACATATTACTTAAGTGTTTTTAAACAAATTTTTATTTAATTTAAATGATAACATAAACTTACTTATTTATGTTACCTTATAAATAAATGCTTACATATATAAGTATAAATTTACCTTTAAAAGAAAAATGTTTTAAAACTAATTAAAATATAAACAAATTCCTTACACATGTATTTATAACCATTTTAATATTTAAACATTTTAAAAGAGAACAAAACAAAACTTGATTAAATCCTTTATAAACTATCATATTAAAAATAAATATCCATCTTATATTTGAAAACAAATAAATTAAACTAAATTAACTTTTGAAAATATTGATTCTAAAACAAAGCTTCAATCTATAATTCATTCATATATAAATTATCAATTGATTAAATTAAATTTCAAAATGACTCAAATTATAACATATACAAACATATATATCACAATTTGCAAAACTCAATTTTTAATTTGAAACAAAAGATCTCCTATTCACAATATATATCAATTGTATATATTATAAATAGAATAAAATTTTAATTAGCTTTTGAAAAACAATCCTTATCAAATTTAAATTGTCAGAAAGATATTGATTACTATTAACAAATTAAATATTTATTAACCTTTAAAAGATCAAATTCACAAATTTTAAATCAAAATTATAAAGAAAATTATCAAACCAATTAAATTATTAACACAGATTATTAAATTTATATTGCCCAAAAATCCGGATCGTTACAATCCTTCCCCCTTAAAAGAATTTTGTCCCCGAAATTTAAAAGCAAAGGTAATTTAATAACCCAGCAAAGATTTTAACTTCAATCAGCAAAGTATTCCTAACAACCAGTTACTAACATCCATATCAAACAATCAAACAAACAAAATAACTCTAACAAATTATTCTAACACTAATCAGAATAAATCTCTAATTCTATCTCGAGTTTTCC
Source organism: Allium cepa (assembly GCA_030765085.1). Taxonomy (NCBI): domain Eukaryota; kingdom Viridiplantae; phylum Streptophyta; class Magnoliopsida; order Asparagales; family Amaryllidaceae; genus Allium; species Allium cepa. The sequence continues at coordinate 1,054,097,523 of CM060935.1, read as the reverse complement.
CAAGTATAAATCACCGAGAGACTCGCTCTACAAAAGCCAACAAACTAACTACACAACCAAAAATCCAGAGTTCCACTCATCTCTAGATCCTTCAATCTGAACAGAACATCAGACTATACTCAAATCCAGCTCAACATCCAACTCCAACTGAACTACAGATTCAATAATCGATGATGAATCATACACGTATTCCCTCAGAGACACGTGTTACAAATGAATTCCAGCTATCCAAACTGGAAATTCAATCTTATCCTATCAAACACAGATAAGACATCTCAAATTCCACAGCACTAATCAACCAATCTTATCCAATTACTGTTCTCTTAACTAGAGAAATCCTTATAACAATGAAGTCTCCAACTTCGAATTTCCAAAACTCCTTATCTCATATCTATATAACTCAACACATAATCCTGGATTGCCAAACTTCTTCCGATAAGCTCAACCTATGCTGATACTTCCAGAAACAACAGGCCAAAGCAAACAAAACTTACTTCTTCCTTGCACAGCTGCTACCTTGCTTTCGCTGCACAACTCTGATTCTGAAGTAGATGAGAAATACTGTTGATGAACACGAATACAAACTTATCCGATATCTCCGGGAAACTTTGTTCATCAAATCCATAAAAATCTGAGTGACACACCTGACTTGGTCACACAACTTCAAAACAGAATCCTATTCCAAAAGCTATATCAGTCCAATTCCAATTCCAAAAATAAATTCCTGAGCTACTACACCAACTCTTCCTCAAGAGTCATTCTACAACCATACTAACTACCAAAATTACTTCTGGAACCAAATAAAATGGAACTCAACTCCAGATGCAGACAACCTTCTGAGTACCTCAGTAGCTCCTACCTCTCATGAGAATCCTCAGTCTCAAACAAAAGATAGCCTAAGAAAATTCCCAAATTAATCGCAAGTCACTTTTGCGATCTTACTTAGTTCGGATTCCAAAGAAACTATCCTCACTTTACCAATTAGAACAGCCTTAAACTTTTCCAACAAGGTTAACCTCCAAGAAAACTTTTACCAACTGCCCGGGCTGCTGAAAGAAGAACCACCAGATTCCTGAACCATCGGAGAAACAACCAATACTGCTGCTTCTAAACTCTACCTTGATGATACTACAAGGCTAAAAGACCTTCTCGACAGCACTCCGAACGCTTCGAGTTGCACTGCTACCACAGCTAACCAAAGACTTCAAATCCAAAGGCTTCTCATCAACAAACCACACAACGGACCTCCGAGATGACAGACATTCCAAAAGAAACACGGGCTCCAAATCCAAGCCAAGCATCCACATCTCGCTTACCTTAAGGAATAACAATGAGACCATGCCTGGAGAGAAACAACTCATAGACCTTAGTCTCATATCCCAAACAGCCAATCTCCTTGCTGAAGATCCAAAGAACTCCTACACAGACGAGTCTTCCCTATGGCAGGTAAAGACTGCTTCTCAACCACTTCAAAAACTGCTTCAAGAGAAAACATCTTCGTAAAATATCCAAGGATACTGCATCTCATCACGCAGTTATCAGGATATCATCACTTATTCCTGCACTTCCAACAAATCCAAACACTAGAATAATTCGCTTACCTGAGCGAAATCCAAACTTGTATTTCAAAGATACACTCCGAATATTCAAAAGATTTCCTTCGGACATCATAGAAATCCTTACTCCAAACTACAATTCTTACCCGAGATGGTACCAGGTTTACAGTCTCGACAATTACTTCCAACCTTAAACATATGGACCTCTTCCATCGGTGGTAATCGTGTTATACACACACAAACCACTACTCCATCTACCTTTATAACTTATGTTGGAAAATCCGTACGGATAACCCAACAGATTAGGTAGACATATATATATATATATATATATAGATATAGTTATATATAAAAATTACAAGTACGTTCTCTCAAGAAAGACACCACTACAGAGCCTAGGTATTCAGTCAACCTACTGCTTTGATAACAAGATGAGACGACCTGACTTTCTACTCTCAGAAAATCGCATCATCTTGAAGAAAGAAATAGATAGAAGAAGAAAAGAAAGAGAAAGAAAGAAACACAAACAACATCAGAGAACTCACAGCGGAACGAATGAAATATAATATATCCCATAAAATATTACATAGTATCTCATAACATCAGAGTACACAACTTAAACAACAGATAATAGACAGTTATAAACTTCTGTCTAACTATACAACTCAAGTATAACAGATACAGATACCAAACAAACACAGCGGAAACAATATATATCTACACATCGAAGCCTCCTGCACCATACCTCCTCCAGAATTCGTCAAGTTAACCTGAATCACTTGACTACTCATACATAATATGAGTACCCAAGAGTTTAATAAAACAGAAAATAAACACTTGGGTCAGACAGGGGTCTGGTGTGAGTAAACGGGTAAAAGTTGCTTAACTTTAGAGAAAACCTTTGAAAAGAAAAAGGTATCACGTAAGACTTCCCACACATAAACATGGAAAAGTTTTTACCTTACGCTAACCAAAACATTTGATAGGAAATCCAGTGATATTATAATAGTGTCTAGGGTTTTCAAGTAAATAAGAAATAGCCGAAATTGTTACATTATTAAATTCCAGCTGCTAGCCACAAGAGTGGGTAATACAATCAAAACCGTAGGGTCTCGTAGGAAGAATGGGTTTCCATCAATGGCAGGGCTACTGGGGTACCGCCCGTCACAGTACGTGGCCTAGATCAACGTTTCGAGGAGTACTCCCACTCCCCTGCAACACAAGGCCGGAACCATTCCTTACTGAACAGTCCCGAACAAGACCACCCCGTAGTTGGCGCGACCAACCACACACTAAGCCGAAATAGGAAGGGACCTCTAGACAGGGGTAAATCTCGCTCTCAAGTGGGGGCTACCCACGAAGCCTTGCTGCACCTCCCCTGTTTTAGCCATTCCCGGTTGATGAGGCTTGAGGCTACGATTACCTTTATAGAACACATCTATCTTAGAATGCTCATCGTCCACCTGACGATGTTCTAAAAGCATTCAATCCATACAAGTTCGTTCCGGGTTCGAACGAAACCGAAGGCACTATCTCGTTGCACTCATTATTGGAATCACCCTCAGAGTCAACGACCATAGCCCTTGCACTCTGATTCGCCATCTCGAATCTATAAGCACTATTCCGTCAACTCATTACGGAATCACCCACAGAGTTATACTGACGTATAGCCCTTATACCTCAAGTCTTCTCTTGCTCCACTTGGATTAACGACCTAACGTTTAATTAGAATCGGTGTGGTTTTCGGTTCCCAAATATGGAAATCCGATCCCGGTCTCACCGAAACCAAACGCCATTTTAATGTCCAAGTTATACTTAAGGGTTTTAAACAGATTAAACTCATATTTAGGATGATATAAACAATTAGATGAATCATATTATCATAAGAGATAATTCATATCAATATTCATCTTCACAAAGCAGCCTATCACATAACAGATATAACCAAATCATCCTGTATCAACCAATATCAACCAAAATCAATCATCCAATAGCAATAACCAAAATATTGATCATCCAATATCAATCAATTAACCAATATTATCCAATCAACCCATATTAATCAAACATCCAAAACAGAATTGATTATTTCTTAATCAATTGGATTTCCATAATCCTTCTTCATTAATTATCATTCCAAATAAATTAATCATCTCTAATGATTTTCCTTAATTAATCTTCCTTGATTAATTATATTTAATTACATTCAAGTAATTATCCTATCCATATCCAGTAATTAACCTTTAATTACTATCATTAATTAAAATAATTAATGATCCTTCATTTATTAATTAACTATAATTAATTACATTAAACCTTAATTAATTACAATTTATTAATCATACTTAAATTAATTACTTTTATTAATCAACCTTGATTAATTCACTAATTATATAATGATCCTTATTAATTAATAATTCCTTTAATTAATTAAATAATTAACTTATAATTAATCATCTCATTAATTCATAAATAGTAATTAACAATTTGTAATTACCTTTCTTAATTAATTAACTTCTTAATTAATTAATTTCTAATTTAATTATATTAATCCTTGATTAATTAATCCAATTAATTAATCTTTAATTACTTCATTAAGTATTTATTAATCAATTACATTAACAAATAATCCTTAATTAATTGCTTTATTAATTAATTACATTTTAATTAATTACCCTTGGTAATTAATCTTAAATTGATCTCATTTATTAATTAATTAATCACATTAATTAATTAACTAAAATAAATTAAGTAATTAACTCTTAATTACTTACATAAGTAATTAACTCTAATTACTTCATTAATAAATCTTAATTACTTCCTTAATTAATTACCTTACAAATAATTAATTCCATTATTAAACAATCATTCATTCTTTAAATAAATTAACTGCTTCATAATTAATTAATTTCAAAACAATTAAATTAATCAATTCTTTAATTGATAACAACAAGTGATTACCCAATAATCATTTCAACTAATTATTCCATGAGAAAATTACCATTAATTTCTTCCACAAGCAATTATCATTCAATTTCATTCAATAATTCCTCATTAATTACTTTATTAAGTAATTACAGTTAATTAATTATAATTAAGTGATTATTTAAAATTTAATAAATAGTTAACTGATTATATAAATTAATTAAACAATTAATTAATTAACTAATCTTCTTATAATTAAGGAAAATCTTTAATTAATTTAAGAGAAGCATAAATCTTATTTAATCTCTTACTTGTTAACAATTATACTTAATTAGGTATTCATAAGTCATATTTAAATAATTTAACCTTAACAAATAAATTATTTGAATAAATTTAAATCTTATTAATTCAAAGAAAAATTATTAAACTTGATTTACCAAATCCTAATAATAGCCTTACTTGTAGATAAAACATTTATAAATCATTTCCAAATTTAAAATACTTTAAATTATCAATTTTTAAACTAATTTATTTTCAATATAAATTGAACTTAGTTTTAAACATTACTTAGAAATTTATCTTAAAACTTTGATCCACTATTTAAATTCAAAACACTCTTTAAATTAAATTTCAAATTTTAATTAAGATAATTACCTTTAAAAAAAAACAATCATCTTAAACATTTTAGATTTGAAATGAAATATCGATTAAATTTTAAAGTTTGATTAACTTGATTTTCAAAACAACAAGTTTTAACGTTATTCATTCGTCTCTTTAATAAAACTTGTTTATAGATAATACTTGATTTCATCGAAATCAGGTTTCAGGTTGGGAACAATAGTTCCTCTCGGGCCAGACCCGAGTAAACTCTCTTAATAACTCGAGACAGACACCCAAACTACCCGAGGCAACACCGAAACAAACGAACTACCATCCCACTTCGAGTCGCATTTGAGAAAACACGAGAGCTCCTTCGGTACGAACCCTTCTTCCCCAATTGCTCCACTTCCAGGGTACACTACGTACACGCGTGCATATGTCCCACCGTCGCCGTCCTCTAGTGAACGTCGCGACCATCCCCTACAACCACAAATCCACCCGCGACCCCAGAAACAAACCCAGATTCATCAATTCGAGCGCGAGTCAAAATTCGATTACTCGACCCAGAAACTGCAGAAATTACGGACCACAAAAGCTCCCCTACGGCCATACTCCTCGACGCCGTTGAACTCGCCGTCACCATCATCGAAAACCAAGACCTTAAGCTCCAATAATCCCAAAACGCGATCGAGCTCGATTCAACATCCATGTCGCAAATGACATTACAGTCAAGTCAATCCGAAACCTATTTAAAACCCTAGTTTAATCTAATTCACACAATTTTGTCATTAGAAAAATTCTTAGACATTTTTCCCATCATCTATAGCATTCAAGCAAGCTTCGATTCAAATATGAACTCAATTTATCAAGTACATCATCTGCAGTTCATGAAAATCCCAAAAATGTTCAACCTTGAAATTCTCTTGATTCTTTAAACTAAAGATCATGAAACTTGTATTAAAATTCATGATTTACAAACACGAATCCATTTATTCACTCTAAACTATAAACTGAATTAATTGATTTTAACATGCATTAGAGGTTTACTGTGTTTTTCCATTTTTAAACTATTTGTAAATTAAAAATTTCAGAAACTATTTTTACAATCATCTTCAACATCAACATACAATCTTTCATTCAGTCATCAAGGGAAATATTGATGTTTTAGTGGGAGATTCAAATTTTAATAACTTCAGGCCTGAGAAACTATAGTTAACAGAGGGTTTGATTTTACAGTTTACCTACTTATGTGAACTTATCAACAAAATTCAGTAATATAAACCTGGAAAATTCTTATACAACTCACAAATCAAACCACAGAACATCAAATGCATTTAAATTTAAAGAAGATTAACCTGTTTTTAAAAATATTTACTCACCTTATTGAAATATGCAGAGCAGATTTGATGTCCAGACTTAAAAATTTTGATCTGTAAAAGTTTACTGATGAATACCCTCTGCATGCATCAAATTGTTGATTTACACTTGCAGTTGAAACTGATCTTCATTTGAATATGCAGATTTTCACTTTGCAGATTTAATATGAAGGTTGCAGATTGAAGTTGAATTGCAGGTTGAAGATGATATGAAGATGCAGATTGGATTTTTGCAATTTTAATTTCAGATTTGAACAATGGTTTACTGATTGCCATTTATTATTATATATTTTTTAGTAGAATGAAGTAAAAAGTTGAAGAAGGTATGGAAAATGAAAGAGAAAAACAAATCTCCTCTTATATTTAAATTTGTAAATAAAAAGAAATAAAGGCCACTTGTAATATAAACTTACATTTGTCACTTTAGTATTTAATTGCTTAACAAATGTCACTAACATGTTAATATGTTTACACTTATTACTTAAGTGTTTTTAAACAAATTTTTATTTAATTTAAATGATAACATAAACTTACTTATTTATGTTACCTTATAAATAAATGATTACATATATAAGTATAAATTTACCTTTAAAAAAAATTGTTTTAAAACTAATTAAAATATAAACAAATTCCTTACACATGTATTTATAACCATTTTAAAATTTAAACATTTTAAAAAAGAACAAAACAAAACTTGATTAAATCCTTTATAAACTATCATATTAAAAATAAATATCCATCTTATATTTGAAAACAAATAAATTAAACTAAATTAACTTTTGAAAACATTGATTCTAAAACAAAGCTTCAATCTATAATTCATTCATATATAAATTATCAATTGATTAAATTAAATTTCAAAATGACTCAAATTATAACATATACAAACATATATATCACAATTTGCAAAACTCAATTTTTAATTTGAAACAAAAGATCTCCTATTCACAATATATATCAATTGTATATATTATAAATAGAATAAAATTTTAATTAGCTTTTGAAAAACAATCCTTATCAAATTTAAATTGTCAGAAAGATATTGATTACTATTAACAGATTAAATATTTATTAACCTTTAAAAGATCAAATTCAAAAATTTTAAATCAAAATTATAAAGAAAATTATCAAACCAATTAAATTATTAACACAGATTATTAAATTTATATTGCCCAAAATTCTGGGTCGTTACAGATTAAAGGAAATTGGAAATTGTAACCTATGAAACAAAGAATAATATTATTGAACATTAAATTAATTAAAGGAAATAGAACAAACTTGTATGACTTTCAATTACATCCTTAAAAACATATATATAACTTACCGATTATAAAAGTTGAGATGTTAATAAGAAAGTGTAATGGAAATTTTTACAAGTAAATCTAAAAGTAATAAAAGTATTCAATACGTTCTTTAATAAATAAGGATTTATTTGTTGTAGTTGTTATAAACTTCAGTATAATTGGAAATATTACTGATTTTGTATAATAGAAAGGTAAGTATTATAAATAAATGATTATAAACCTTAGTAAATGAATTAATATGCAAAGAAATTGAATTAAGCATGAATATTATGAATAAATGAATATTAATAAACGAAATTATGTAATAATTAATAAAAGATGGCATTAATAAATGAAATAAGATTTGTAAGTGATAAATGAAAATAAATGAAATAAACATTGGACCAACGAATAGAAGTAAAAAGTTGTAAGAAGTGAATGTAAAATAAAAAGATAAATCAGTGTATGGATAAAAAGGAAATCAAACAACAAATGTATGAAATGAAATTAATAATGAATGAAAATGATCAATTGTTTGAATTGCTGTTTGTTTAGTTATGGTTGTTTGGGCAAGGATACTCTAAAATTGTTTGGATGAATAAATAATCTATTTAGTTTCATCTAAGACTGTTGAGTAAATGATGCACTAAGTAGTTTATTTTCCATTCTGTGCAATTTAAAATTTGAACCCGAACAACTATTTGTTTTGTTTGATATGAATGAATGATTGATTTGTGTTGATTATATGTGATGGTTGTATGCCTTAGTGCAAGTGATTGTTGTTTGTATTGATTTGTTTATTATTGATTGAAACAACTTTAAATATTTCATTTTATATAATTGTTAAACTTTTTGGATTATATAAGTGAAATACAGGTTATGGAAGCAGTTGTTACTGCATTTGGTTTCATAATATAAGCGTGTTTGCCCGAAAAATAGGTACGTTCTCGGATTACGATTTTATAACGCTATTATATTAATTTTCCCATGTTGGGATATATTATTTTGGAAGATATATGTTATATATTGTTATATTTGATATTATATTTTCTCTCGAGCCTCCCCATACAAAGGAGACTCTGCCGAAATTTTCCGTAAATTTTGGACTTAGAAATTTTTTGAAAATGTTTTCCACTTATTAATTTAAGTATAAAAAGATTTAATGGTTATAAATTGGTATATTTCATTTAAATTAATTAATTTAGTAAATTTATTTGTTTATAAATTTAATATTTTAAGTAAGATATATTGATTTCTTAGTTCTTTCTTTTCCCTTTCTCCTTCCTTTTCGGGGACGAAAAGTTTTGAGTGGGGGAGAGTGTAACGACCCGTAAATTTTCAATAAGTAAATTTGGTGATTTTAATAAAAATTTTGTAAATAAATTTAGAAAGAAATAAAAATTTTATAATTTATATTGAAGTAAATGTTAAGAGTGAATTGTAGCAATGGTTATTAAAACTAATTATTGACAATTGAAGTGAAGTCAGAATGAAAATGTAATAGTATAAATTGTTGACTTGGTTATAAAATAGAAAATGAGTAAATAAAGGTAAGTGTTGAATTAACCAATGAAATAAAATTGCTTAATAGTAACTGAACATAAATTTAGGTAATAAGGTTAATAAAATAATACGTAATAATTTGTAGTTGATAGGATTAATGCTAGAGAGTAATTATGATGGTTGTTGTTTGATAATAAAGTAAGAATGGGAACCAAGATTATTAATATAAATGTAATAAAGTGGATTAGTTGGAATTAAATGAAATTTGATGTTTGAATATTACGTAAATAAGAATTGAGATGAAATTGGGAAATATTAATGCACCAAGATATAACAAATGCTAATTTAAGGTTAATAATTAATGGATTGAATGAAATGAGGTTAATGTAAATGTTATACTAGGCTATAAATCAAATGTAAGAAAACAAACGTAAATATTGAATTAATTAATGAATTAATATATATTGAATAGTAATTGAATGTAAATTAACGTAATAAGGTTGATGCAGGTTGATGCAAGTTGATAAGTAACTAAATTTGTGCAATACCTATTAATTGGAAACAAATTGTAAAGTTATAATTGATTGAAAGTTGTAAATTGGGAATGAATTCAAAGTTATATAAATTGATGTAATAACACGTAATAAAGGGTAATTGAATAAAAATCAATGTTTGGAAAGAAATTATAATATTTGTAAATTGATAATTAAGTAGAAATGAGGTTAAATTAGGCAAATGATAATAATTATTAATTGTTTACCCATTTATTTAATCTATTAAATTTGATCTAAATCCATTGCAATTAAACGTAATTAATTACAAGTTAATATGAATTTAGCTGATAACTATAAACCATTAGGGCAATTGGATGTATAGTAGCGTTAAAGTTATCCATAAGTTAAAGGTTGATTTAATAAAAGGAGTGAGAATCAAGATCTATTAACTTAAATTTAATAATTGGATTTATTGCAATTAAATGAAATTTAATATTTAATTATTGCGTTAATTGAGATTTGGATGAAATTTGAGAATAATAATGTAGAAAGCCATGAACCAATGTTAATTTCATCTGTTGGATAATAATGAATTCAATAATAAGAATGAAAAGTAAATTCAATGGGATTATCGAGAATTTAAATTATAATTTGTGAATATAATGAAATTGAAAATTTAACACTGAAATTGATAAACTAATTAACTTTAAATTGACATCTAAATTTGTTAAATTAGTGTGAATGATTTGGAAATATAAAAATGATAAGAATTGTCAATTGTAGAATTGAAATTGGAAATTTTATTTAATTAATTAATTTTTAATTTATTTAATTAACTGGAAAAATAGCCATTTTGGCCACTAACTCGGATTTCGACGAAACCAGTTTCATCGGATCTGTAACGGTGAATTATTGTAGGATTTCCAGTTTCGTAATGATCGGGCCTGTCGTTTGATCGTACGGAATCGAAACGCGCAGAAATCAATTAAATTGAAATCAATTTGAAATAAATTTATTTTAGCATAACTTCTTCATACGATGGAATTGGACTTGAAACCTTTTCCATTGCGTTTAAAATATTTTAAAACATCTATTTTAATATACGGGTTGACCCAATGTCATACCGGAGTCAGAACGGGTTTTTCGGGTCATTCATGGTTCAGCGCGTTTATAAATCAGGTCCATCTATTCTATTTCAACCTTGCCTATATATACCCTGTTATAAACCCTAGCCTACCTCTATTTCTCATTTGTCTGTACGTACAAGTCATTCTATTCCCCCACTTCCTCAATGGCAGACAAACAAATTCTAGATCCAAACACAAATTAAATTCAAATCCAAAAATTCAAACTCCTCAGAAAAATTTGGAAAAAAATATGTACCGAAAATTTCATCGATACGAATGTACACATAGCTTCTGTTTTTGCAATTGATGTTCGAGTCAACCGAAAATCGCGGTCAAAATTGAATTAGGCGTTTTTGATTTTGTTGCCAATCGACGAAATTGAAATGTGGGTATTGAAGAACTCGGCAAGGGGAATCGTTTGGAGGTAGCCGCTTGGCCTATATCGAAGTGTGGTGGCCAAAAATCGCGATTAGGGATTCGAAACCCTAAAACCAAAGGCGGTGGCGCGTGCAATTTAAGGCGCCCGGAGGGTGGGTCGTGGCTGTGGGGAGGTGCGGCTCGTCTTAGGCTCGAAGATGGTAGTGGTTGGAGGTGGCCAGGTGGTCGGAGTTGATCGAATTTGATGGTCAAAGGCGGCGGTTTTGGGTTCCTTTCGGTGTCATGCGTACTGTGTTCGTCTGGAAGAAGGAGTAGCGCACGTTTCTATGATGACCTGGCCGTTCTTTATGGGTGAGTTTTTTGGTTTTAATTAAATTTTGTTTTCAAACAATTTAAATCGCTATAACTTTTACATACGTGATCCAATTCACGTGCGGTTTTCTCCGCTAGGCTCGTATTGGAATTCCGAACATTTTGGCGCTTATTTGGAAAGATTCTGAGATAGTTAAATTTTTGGATTTAAATTTGATTTGAATTCAATTTAAATTCAAAAGGTGAGTGTTTTAACCCACTCACAACTTCTAAAATTTCTTATGTTTGTTAAATTTAATTTATGTTGTGATTTTGAATTTATTTATGATAGTTTTTATATTTTTAAATCATCCTCTCAGTTAATTGCATTTATTTAAATTAAATCATTATTTAATTTATTATTGAATATAACTGTCTGTTAATTACCTGTTATATATTATCAGTTATATATTGATATTGATTGATTGTTTTGGATGATGATTGTGATGGATGTATGATTTCATGATGGATGAATGGATATTTATTTATATCATCATAATCTACAAGTTCTTTATTGATTTGTCATTATTTTTCGGGATTGCGGTTTGAAATGATATATAACCCTATTTTTATTTTAAATTACGGATTGAAATGATAAATACCCGTATCACTTGACCATAGGGTAGAAAATTATATACAGACATCGTGGTCTATATATAAAAATATTTCAAAAGGATTTCTATGGTTTTGCAAAGAAATGTATGGTTTTATGAGATATTGATTCAGATATTGTATAAATGTTATTTTATATATAGTTAAATTCTTTGTTTTAAGCTATGTATAGTACTGTTTTTAAGTATAAAAGAAGTTTAATAATAAAGTTTGATTTTTATTAAGGTATAATATGGTTAAAGTATTTATTTAAATTATATCATATATAGAGTTTATATTGACTTAAATACAACTAAGGTTGGAAGATAAATATGAAATTGATTTGAATCAAATTATTTAAGAATTTTACTCAAATAAATTTGATTTGAAATTGAGATAATTGTGAGATTTTATGAAATTGAATTTATTTGAGAATTAAACTCAAAAAGGGTTGATGTGAAATTTATTAAATTTGGAATTTTAAAGGGTATAATTATTATAACTTGATTTTGGGGTCTAGGTAAATTAAATGACTATTTCAAGTATAAATGAATTGAAGGCAAGATTTAGTTATTCGTAATTTGAGTTTATTAAAATGATAATGGCTTTATTATGTAAAATATTTCAAAACTAAATAATAGAACATTGGATTGTTGAATCGTAATTATCAACCTTAGTTTTGAATTTGTTTAATACTCAAAGTTTGAAAAATATTGAATTTGAAATGTTTTATCGAAATTGAAGTGCTTTGAAGTTATGAATTTCAAAGCATTATGTTTTAATGGTATTAAAATTTCAATGTTCGGTTTCTAAGTGTATAATTTGGAAGTGCTTTGATTTTAAAAAGGGATATAATTGAAAAAAAAATGATATTATATTGATTTGAAATAAAAATGATATCATATTGATTTGGTTTTAAAAATGGAAATGATATTGTATTTTTATGATTTTGATATGAATATTATATACTAGTTTTGAAGTATATTTACTTTAAAATGACCGTGGTGTTATAATAACGTTTGGTTGTTGAAGAGGCTGGGATCGAAAGTTGTTATACTCTCTGCCAACTCCAAAAACCACTTTAACAACCTTGTACGCTGTGGAGATTCCAGAATGAAGTAGGATGGTGGCGACTTTTCCTTTGAGGTAAATACGTGGACCCGACTCCCGGCATAAGGTGGCTAAAACAGGAGCGATTCTCGGGCCAATGAGGTCATTCCTCTGATCGGACACACTCCTTTGATATTATATTCTGACTTTGAGATTTATTTGGTGGCCACTTTTTTTTTATTTTGGGGGTGTGGCTCGAGGTGGGCGGTAGTAGCTGCTACGCGTTACCACCAGCCCGGATAGCAATTGGTATATCTACCCTGACATTTCCTTGTTGTTCCGTGTAACCTACCCTAGCGCGCCTTGTACGAGTTTGGTTTTCTCCCGTAGCCCATATGGTATCCTCTGGTGGCTTCTCGATCAGGAGGGACCATGACATTGGATGGACTACTGGGACTATTACGTGGTAAGGGCTATATGGGTAACCCCTTAACGCTGTTTAAAAGTAAGTTTATTTTACTACTAGACATTTTTATAATAGCGATATAATACTACATTGTAAATAGTTTAACGGATCCTTAGGAGATGTGAATCCCGAGCATCTCTTAAGTTACTGCACGCACGTTAGACATTGAATAGGAGATATCAAATCTGGTAAACATCTCTGATACCGTTCCACTCGTATTTATTCCTATTGATTTAACTTACATAAGATCTTTTAGTTCTGACTCGCGTGTTTTGTCTTTTCAATTCGCTCGGGTCAACCTGAGCATTTCAGGATTTGAAGACTTTATTTCTGGAGGACGAAGACGAAGAATTATTATTGCTATTATCTATTATATTATTCCTCTACACCATTGTTTTCCGCTGCATCATCAATATTCTCTGGTAAGTGTAACTCTGATATGTATTGTATAAGAATAATCGAATATTTTGTAAAACAGCTTCATGAACTGTATATTTGATTATTATATTTTATCGTTCCGCTACAAGATTCTGTTTTGTTCTATTTCTTTCTTCCTTTTTCTTATTCTCCCCATATCAATCCTTCCTTTTGTATGATTTAAGTTTGATGTGTGTGGTTTATCGTCGATTTAAAGCGTACGAAAAGGTGGGACGTTACAGAAAATAAACTCCGGGTCAGACATGGGTCTGGTGTGAATAAACGGGTTAAAGTTGTGCAACTTTTGAAAATCATTTGAAAGAAATGGTATCTCGTAAGACTTCCCGCACAAAAACACGGAAAAGTTTTTACCTTACGATAACCAAACATTTGATAGGAAATCCAATGATATTATAATAGGGTCTAGGGTTTTCAAGTAAATAGAAAATAGCTGAAATTGTTTCATGATTAAATTCTAACATACTGGCCACAAAGTGGGTTATACAATCTAAACCGAGATTACTTATTGCAGATTGGATTCCATACAATGGCAGGGCTACTGGGGTACTGCCCATCACAGTACGGGGCCTAGATCACCATACCTAGGAACCCTCCCGATCCTCTGCAACATAAGGCCGGAACCATCCTTTACTGGATAGTCCCGAACAAGACAACCCCACAGTTGGACACGAACCAACTGCCCACTAAGCCGAATAAAAACAGACCTCTAGACAGTGGAAAATCTCGTCTTACTTGAGCGTGACTCACTTAGTCTTGCTGCACCTCCCATGTTTTAGCCATTCCCGGTAGATGAGGTTTGAGGCTACGATTACCTTTATAGAACACATCTATCTTAGAATGCTCATCGTCCTCCAATGGCCATGTTCTGAAAGCATTCAATCCATACAAGTTTGTTCCGAGTTCGAAAGAAACCGAAGGCACTATCTCGTTACACTAGTTTTGGAATCACCCTTAGAGTTAACAACAATAACCCTTGCACTCAGAAATCCATCTCGATCTTCACTTTGAGATTTCAAGACCTATCGTTAAACTTGGATCGATGTGGTTTTCGAAAAATCAAACTTGATCTCCGATCCCAGTCTCATTGAAATCCAAATGTTTCTTAAAGGTCAAGTTGTTTAAGGTTTAAACAATTGAATATATTATCTATATTCACACAAATAGATAACTCACATATTCATAGATGATAATCCATATTATAATAATTCAAACCAACATCTCATATCACAAAGCAATAAATATCACATATCAGAGATGCCACATAATCCAAGGCATTCAACATCATTCAATCATCCATAAGCAAAGATTAATTAGCCACACAATCCCTAATTAATTTAAAAGAAATTAAATTAATTATATCCATTACTAAAAATCCTACTTATTTAACATTATTTGGTTACAAATTAATTAACCATCCCTTAATTATCATCTTAATTAATCATCCTTGATTAATTATTCTTCAATTACATTAAGTAATTAGCCTTTAGTTAATTACACAAATTAATTATTCTTTAACCATTAATTAACCCTTTATTATTCTCATTAATTAATCATTAATTAATTACATTAATTAATGATCCCTAATTAATTAATTACATTAATTAATGATCCTTAATTAATTAATTTTATTAATTAATTAACTATAATTAATTACATTGATCCTTACTTAATTAAATTAATTAATTATAGTTTAATTAATCACTTCCATTAATCAACCTTGATTAATTTCATTAATCATATTACTTAATGATCCTCTAATTACTTCATTAATTAATTATCCTTATAATTAATTAAATAACTAATCTTTAATTAACCATGTTCATTAATTAACCTTAATTAATCATAAACAGTAATTAACCATCGTGTAATTACATACCTTAATTTATAACTCCTAAAATTAATTAATTCTTTAATTAATTACACTGAGTAATTAATCCTTAATTACTTCCACTAAGTAATTATTCTTCAATTACTTTCCATTAAGTAATTCCTCTTTAATTAATTACATCCGGTAATTATCCATTAATTACTTACACAAAGTAATTACACTAATTAATTACATTAAGTAATTATACTTAATCAATCATCAAGTGATTAACTTTAATTAATTTGTTTAGTTAATTAACTTAAATTATCACATTAATTAAATTAATTAAATTGAGTAATTAATCCCTTTAATTTACTTCCACTAATTAATTACTCTTTAATTAATTACCTTTAATTACTTAGATAAATTAACCCTTAATTAATCAAGTGATATACTATCCTTAATTAATTAAACCAATTATCTTAAATTAATTACAATAATTAATTTTCTCTAATTCACTAGTTAATGATCCTTGAATAAGTTGCAATAATTAACAATTCATTAACTACTTCACTTAGTAATTTCCATTTAATTATAAATTTATTAACTCTATATTAATTTCATTAAGTGATTAACTTTTTATTAATTCCACTAACTAATCATTCCTAATTAATCACCACCTTACTTATTTTAAAGTTAAATTCTTTATCTTAACTACATACTAAATTTCATCATTTACTTCTTTAAAAACCATTTAGAAAACAATTATCTAATTAAAAATATATACTTTACTTTAAGACAAAACAATCATAAATATTAAATTTACCATTTAAAATCTTAAAAACTTGTTCAACTTGTTTAATAAATTTAATAAATACTTGTTCTTTGAAAACTTAATTATCATCTTTTTCTTTTTTTAAAATACTTATTCACTTTTAGAATACATTAAAAAAAAACTTGTTTCGACGTTCCTTGTTGAAACATATTCAATTTAAATACATTTTTAAACTTAGCTGAACATCTTCTTTCTTGAAAAATGTTTGATTTTAATTTAGTTTGAACTTGTTAAATTTTTCTTTACCTTTAAACTTGATTTCTTTTTCTAAACACAAATCCAGATTCTGTTTATTTTAAAATTTAAAACCTGAACAATTTATCAAAATTAACCCGAGCTCTCAACATCTTCCCACTTCGAGACACTCATGAGAAAAAAAACTCGAGCAACCCAAACAAAAGCACCATGTTTCTCTCCAATACTGCTACTTCGAGACAAACATGCAAACCCATCGAGTTCGACCCGAGTCGAAGCTTTCTTCCCCAAAGCTTTGACAAAACCCAAATATCAAACATGCATAGTGCACGTGCACGGCGACTCCACGTCGCTCTGATCAACAACGCAGGCCCCGACACATTACCCATGACGTCGACAAGCCCTTCGATCGACCAGATCCAATAGTCCCATCTCAATTCGAAATCGAGAACTTCAACCAAAGCTGGAACTCAAACTCGAAACAAAAACGACAAATCGTCGACGATTCCCTCTACTAAAAATCCTGCCCCCATCATCCAGAGCATCATTACGCCATCCAGCTTTAATTCCCCCATAAGCGAACCATTCCGGCGCATCTTTGACGTTGGAAACATCACGACAACTCTCTGGTCAAAACTAGGTTTCGAACCCTAGTTTGTCGTCATCTGATCAACTCGGCCAATGAAAAATTAAGTGATCATTTTTCTAATGACCTACAGCCTGCAAGCCACCTTTACCCACAAGCTCGTCGTTAAACCATTTTCCATTCGTCGGAATTTGGCAAAAATGCCCAATCTGATCAACTCAATTTATCACAATCATTACTATGTTAAAAATCATGATACTACCATTAAAATTCATCTATTTTGATTACGAATTTGATAAGATAACTAAAATAGAGAATTGAAATGTTTAATTTTTATCTTATACTTAGATTATCACTGTATTCCTTCATTGATGAAATATTTACTAAATATAAAATATTGAAATCATTTTTATAATTTAGATTATCATGTTTCAATCCTTTTTCCCTTAAAGATTTTGGTCTAAAACTAATTCGTTTAGTATATATAAATTTTTAGATGGATTTGGAAACCTATTGAACAGAGAAGTTCACAGAACAAATATTCACATACATATATATACAAAACATGCATTCACATTCATATGCATATACAATCCATATTTCTACAAAAATTCCATCACAAACATTTAAGTAACATCACAGGTATAAACTATTTTTAAAAAAAATGTTTACTCGCCTTAATACGAAACAGAGGACAAAAGTTTGATCTGCAGTTGATAAATTTGATTTTATAATTGCTTGATCTTGAATTTACTTTTGATCTGAAGCTTGAAACTATTGTTAGATGCTGGGTAGATCTGAATCTTTACATTGCTTACTTGATTAAGTTGAAGATTTGAAATTGTTGCTAAGTTTCGAATTCAGTTTTCTTTTATTTATTTTCTTAGAAAGAAAGATGAAGAGTAGGAAATGGATGAGAAGAGAAATGTATATGCCTGGTTCAATTTAGTTTTCATGAATATAATTAAATTTTTAGAAATGAAAGTGTTTTTCCACTTGTTACTCAAATTTGACAAAGGTATTATTCATAAATTCCTTAATTGACAAGTGTTTAGACTTGTTTTAAAATTTAATCCCTATGTTTTAACATTAATATACTATGCATTGGAGTTTAAAATATACATATATACAACTATCTTTATACATGTATATCTCAAAATTTTTATATATACTTACAAACTATTTTAATTAGTGAGATATTTAAAAAGTAAGGATATGAATATTAAATTTTAAACTTAAGTGATTTTTCTTAAACTATATAAATAAAAACGTTCAATTTATCTTAAGTAAATTTTTTAGAAAATTTTTATATATAATTACAACCATATTTATTCATATAAATTTTTAAAAGAAAGCATATAAAAACAAAAGAAATGAATCTTTAACTAAATCTTATTTTTAACTTAAGCTAAAATATAAATTTCAAAACAATAAACATTTTATAAATATTATCTTTGTTGTGTAAGAAATATAAAGTTTAACTTTTAATAACCTTTGAAAAGTAATATATTAAATTCAATCCTAATTCCTAAATTACAATATATATTAAATTTGAAAATATGATTTTATTTGTTAAATCCAAACCAAAGCTTTTCTATTTACAATATATACAAATATATACATTATAAATAGAAAACATTTCAATGTTTTCTTTGAAAATTATTATATTGAATTTTAAAACATAACTTCAAATCACAATATACATACATACATACATACATACATACATACATACATACATACATACATACACACACATATATATATATATATATTACAATTTGAAACATATCTTTTGTTAAAACCAAAGATTTCCTATTTACAATATATATACATATATATACACATTATAAATAAAATATATTTTTATTAGCTTTAAAAGATAAAATTTACCATCTTATTAACTTTGAAAAGAATAAACTTGCCAATTAAGATAATTATAAAAGAAAATTATCAAATAAATTTAATTATTAATAAAGATTATTAAATTGATATTGCCCAAAATTCCAGGTCATCACATTCCTCTCCCTTTAAAAGAATTTCTTCCCCGAAATTTAAAAGCATAGAAAATTTAATAATATACAAAAGGTTTTAATTTCAAATAATAAGCATATATTATCAACCAAATGCTAATAACCATAGCAACAAATTTATTTAACTAACAAATCCAACAATCCAGACAAAATTCTAGATAAGACTTCCTAATATCATCTAGAGTTCCTAGGTACAACACTGGGATACTCGCTCTGCTAAATCTAAACTAGCTATACCACACAGCCCCTGAGCTCCTACTCAACTCGATCTATAATCTGATCAGGATATTAGACCACACTCAAGTCCAGCTCAACTTCCAAATCCTCCTGAACTGCTGGCTTCATAACCAGTGATGGATCATACACATACTCTCTCAGAGATACGTGAAATACCTTGCGAATCCCAGCCATCTGAACTGGAAATTCAATCCTGTAGGTCAAAACACTTATCCTTACAAGAACACAGAAAGATCCAATATACTTCGGAGCTAGCTTTCAGTCTTACCCAGTCTTATTCCTCGTTTGACCGGAGAAAACCTCAACCAAAAACAAAGTCTCATACTTCAAATTCCAAATTCCTTTGTCTCTTATCCACATAACTTTTTCGACGATCCTGGGCTGCCTTCAACCTTCTTGACCAGCTCAATCTCCATAGATGCCTCTCGAAACAAAACTGGAGCAAAAATAAACCAATCTCTGGATCCTACTCAACAAAGTGGTCCTACCAAGATTCGCTGAAATCCAGAACATAAATTCTACTCCACAAGCATTAGTAGACTTCGATTTATTTCTCCTATCTGGATATAGCCAAATAGCGCTTCCGCTGCACAACTCTGATCTGAAGTAGATGAAAATGCCATTAATGAATCATGAGCACGGACCTGATCAACACATCCCAAAAAACATGGTTCATCAGATCCATAAAGAGAAAACGCAAAATTTCCATGAAATCCTGAGCTGCTTCACCAAATCCTCTTTCTCTAGGAGCCATCCTTCTACTTAGCTGAATCACCGGTATAACTTCAAGAACCAAGTCGATATGAAAACTCAATCTCCAGATGCGGACAACCTCTGACTTCCTTGAAGACATCTGAAAAAATCTCTAATAACCCAAGAGAACACTCAAACTATCGCAAGTCACTTTTGCGATCTATCCCGATCAGTTCCAAAGAAACTTTTCTCTCTTCACATATCAGAACAGGTTATGCTTGACTAACCAATCCTTCGAAGAAATAGGCCCACTCTGCTGCTTCTGAACTCTATCTCCAGGGTACTGCTAAGCCAAAGACCTTCCTGTCGGCACACAAAACACCTCCGAGCTGCACTGCTTCCACTGATGCCAAATACTTCCTATCCACGAGCTCTTTGATCCTCAAAACCATATCAACCAATTCCACAAAGAGCCTTGAGATTGGCAAACATCTCCAAAGAAACTCGGGCCTCAAACCAAGCATAAATACTTTGCTGAACTTAGACTCATCTCTGATATAGACCAACTCCCTTGCCTGAGATCCAGAAAATGCTTATGCAGCCGAGTCTTTCTTGTGGTATGTAAAGATTGCTTCTTAAAAACTTCCTTAACTCGCTTCAATAGAAGACACCTTCGGAAACATCCATTATTACTGCGTCCACCATGCAGTTGCTCCATCTTGAAGTTGCCAATATACCATCACTCGCTTCTGCACATTCGACAGATCCAAACTCTTAAAAATCTGCTCACACGAGCGCAACCAAACTTGCACTTCAAAGATGGACTTTGAACCTTTAAAAGGTTTCCTTCAGAGATTGATGAAATCCTTACACCATGCTGCAAAGCTCACTCGAGGCAATATTGGGTCTACAGCTTCGGCAGATACACTTCCAACCTTAAACACTCAAAATTCTTCCATTGGTAGTTGTGTTACACACCACTATCCTCAACCAAAGAACTCAAGTTGGCATACCCCAACAGGTAACCCAACAGATTAGATAGATATATAAATATATGTATATAAAAATACAAGTACGCTCTCTCAAGAAAAATATCACTCAAAAGCCTAGGTATTCACTCAACCTAGCGCTCTGATACCAACTGTCATGACCCATCTTTCATTCCACAGAAAGACGCATCATGAATAAGAAAGAAGGGATAGAAAAGAGAAAAGATAGAAAAGAAGGAACTAAACAATATTAGGATCTCACAGCGGAACGAATAATTTATATTACATCACATAAGATATTACATAGTATCATATACAACAGAGATACACAACTTATACATCACAAATTAGACAGTTATAAACACCTGTCTATTGTACCATATAAGTTTCATTCAAGACGTCATCATAGAGATCAACACAGTGGAACCACTATATATCTACAAACGCTGAAGCCTCCTGCTCCATATCTCCTCCAGAATTCGTCAAAGCAAACCTGAATCCCTTGACTACTCGTAAAAATTTGAGTACCGAAGAGTCTAATAAAATAGAAAATAAACTCCGAGTTAGACATGGGTCTGGTGTGAGTAAATGGGTTAAAGTTGTTTAACTTTGAAAATCATTTGAAAGAAAATGTATCCCGTAAGACTTCCCGCACATAAACACGGAAAAGTTTTTACCTTACGATAACCAAACATTTAATAGGAAATCCAGTGATATTATAATAGGGTCTAAGGTTTTCAAGTAAATAGAAAATAGATGAAATTGTTACATGATTAAATTCCAACATACTAGCCACAAAGTGGGTTATACACTTATTGGAGATTGGATTCCATACAATGGTAGGGCTGCTGGGGTACCGCCCATCACAGTATGGGGCCTAGATCACCGTACCGAGGATCCCTCCCGATCCCCTGCAACACAAGGCCGGAACCACCCATTACTGGATAGTCTTGAACAAGACAACCCCGTAGTTGGACGCAAACCAACTGCCCACTAAGCCGAATAAAAAGGGACCTCTAGATAGGGGAAAATCTCGTCCTACTTGAGCACGACTCACTTAGCCTTGCTGCACCTCCCCTGTTTTAGCCATTCCTGGTTGATGAGGCTTGAGGCTACGATTACCTTTATAGAACACATCGATCTTAGAATGCTCATCGTCCTTTAGTGATGATGTTCTAAAAGCATTCATTCCATACAAGTTCGTTCCGGGTTCGAATGAACCCGAAGGCACTATCTCGTTACACTCGTTTTGGAATCACCCTCAGAGTTATCGATAATAGCCCTTGCACTCAGAAACCCCATCTCAATCTTCACTTTGATATTTCATGACCTATCGTTAAACTTGGATCGATGTGGTTTTCGAAAAATCAAACTTGATCTCTGATCGCGGTCTCATCGAAATCCAAACGTTTCTTAAAGGTCAAGATGTTTAAGGTTTAAACAATTCAGTATATTATCTACATTCACACAGATAGATAATTCACATATTCACAGATAGATAATCCATATTATCACAATTCAAACCAATATCTCATATCACAAAGCAACACATATCACATATCAAAGATGTTACATAATCCAAGGCATTCAACATCATTCAATCATCCATAAGCAAAGATTAATTAGCCACACCATCCCTAATTAATTTAAAAGAAATTAAATAAATTAATTACATCCATTACTAAAAATCTTGCTTATTTAACATTAACTAATTACAAATTAATTAACCATCCTTTAATTATCATCTTAATTAATCATCCTTGATTAATTATTCTTCAATTACATTAAGTAATTAGCCTTTAATTAATTACACAAATTAATTATTCTTTAATAATTAATTAACCCTTAATTATTCTCATTAATTAATTATTAATTAATTACATTAATTAATGATCCCTAATTAATTACTTACATTGATTAATGATCCTTAATTAATTACTTTCATTAATTAATTAACTATAATTAATTACATTGATCCTTAATTAATTACATTAATTAATTAGACTTTAATTAATCACTTCCATTAATCAACCTTGATTAATTTCATTAATTATATTAATTAATGATCTTCTAATTACTTCATTAATTAATTATACTTCTAATTAATTAAATAATTAATCTTTAATTAACCACATTCATTAATTAACCTTAATTAATCATAAACAGTAATTAACCATCCTCTAATTACTTACCTTAATTTATAAATCCTAAAATTAATTAATTCTTTAACTAATTACACTAAGTAATTAATCCTTAATTACTTCCACTAAGTAATTATTCTTCAATTACTTTCCATTAAGTAATTCCTCTTTAATTAATTACAACCAGTAATTATCCATTAATTACTTACACAAAGTAATTACACTAACTAATTACATTAAGTAATTACACTTAATCAATCATCAAGTGATTAACTTTAATTAATTTATTTAGTTAATTTACTTAAATTATCATATTAATTTAATTAATTACATTGAGTAATTATTCCCTTTAATTTACTTCCATTAATTAATTACACTTTAATTAGTTACCTTTAATTACTTAGATAAATTAACCCTTAATTAATCAAGTGATATACTATCCTTAATTAATTAAACCAATTATCTTAAATTAATTACAATAATTAATTTTCTCTAATTCACTAGTTAATGATCCTTGAATTAGTTGCACTAATTAACAATTCATTAACTACTTCACTTAGTAATTTCCCTTTTATTATAAATTTATTAACTCTTTATTAATTTCATTAAGTGATTAACTTTTATTAATTCCACTAACTAATCATTCCTAATTAATCACCATCTTAATTAGTTTAAAGAAAAATTCTTTATCTTCATTAAATACTAAATTTCATCATTTACTTCTTTAAAAACCGAAAACAATTATATAATTAAAAATATATACTTTAGTTTAAAACAAAACAATCATAAATATTAAATTTACCATTTAAAATCTTGAAAACTTGTTCATCTTGTTTAATAAATGTAATAAATACTTGTTCCTTGAAAACTTAATTATCATCTTCTTCTTTTTTAAACTTATTCTATTTTAGAATGCAATTAAAAAAACTTGTTTCAACGTTCCTTGTTGAAACATATTCAATTTAAATACATTTTTAAACTTAGCTGAACTTCTTCTTTCTTGATACTTGTTTCATTTTAATTTAGTTTGAACTTGTTAAATTTTTCTTTACCTTTAAACTTGCTTTCTTTTGCTAAACATAAATCTGGATTCTGTTTATTTTAAATTTTAAAACCTAAACAACTTATCAAAATTAACCCGAGCTCTCAACATCTTCCCACTTCGAGACACTCACGAGAAAAAAAACTCAAGCAACCCAAAGAAAAGCACCGCTTCTCTCTCCAATACAGCTACTTCGAGACAAACACGCAAACCCAACGAGTTCGACCCGAGTCGAAGCTTTCTTCCCTAAAGCTTTGACAAAACCCAGATATCAAACGTGCATAGTGCACGTGCACGCGCACACAACTCTATGTTGCTTCGAACAACAACGCTGGCCCCGACACATCACCCATGACCTCGACAAGCCCTCCGATCGCCCAGATCCAACAGTCCCATCTCGAATCGAAATCGAAAACTTCGACCAAAGCTGGAACCCAAACTTGAAACGAAAACCACAAATCGCCGACGATCCCCTCTACCAAAAATCCTGTCGCCATCATCCAGAGCATCATTATGCCATCCAGCTTCAATTCCCCCATAAGCAAACCATTTCGGTGCATCGTCGACGTTGAAAACGTCACGACAACTCTTCGGTCAAAACTAGGTTTCGAACCCTAGTTTTTCGTCATCTGATCATCTCGGCCAATGAAAAATTAAGTGATCATTTTTCCAATGACCCAAAGCCTGCAAGCCACCTTCACCCTCATGCTCGTCGTCAAATCATTTTCTGTTCGTTGGAATTTGGCAAAAATGCCCAATCTGATCAACTCAATTTATCACAATCATTACTATGTTAAAAATCATGATACTACCTTTAAAATTCATCAATTTTAATTACGAATCTGATAAGATAACTAAAACAGAGAATTAAAATGTTTGATTTTTATCTTGTACTTAGATTATCACTGTATTCCTTCATTGATGAAATATTTACTAAATACAAAATATTGAAATCCTTTTTAAAATTTAGATTATCATGTTTCAATCCTCTTTCCCTTAAAGATTTTGGTCTAAAACTAATTTGTTTGGTATACATAAATTTTTAGATGGATTTGGAAACCTATTGAACAGAGAAGTTCACAGAACAAATATTCACAGATATATATATACACACACACACACACACACAAAACATGCATTCATATGCATGTACAATCCATATTTCTACAAAAATTCCATCACAAACATTTAAGTAACATCACAGGTATAAACTATTTTTTTTTTAAAATGTTTACTCACCTAAATAAGAAACAGAGGACAAAAGTTTGATCTGTAGTTGATAAATTTGATTTTATATTTGCCTGATCTTGAATTTACTTTTGATCTGAAGCTTGAAACTGTTGTTAGATGCTGAGTAGATCTGAATCTTTACATTGCTTACTTGATTAAGTTGAAGGTTTGAAATTGTTGCTGAGTTTTGATTTCAGATTTCTTTTATTTATTTATTTTAGAAAGAAAGATGAAGAGATAGGAAATGGATGAGAAGAGAAATGTATATGCCTGGTTCAATTTAGTTTTCATGAATATAATTAAATTTTTAGAAATGAAAGTGTTTTGCCACTTGGCACTCAAATTTGACAAATGTATTATTCATAAATTCCTTAATTGACAAGTGTTTAGACTTATTTCAAATATTAATTCTTATGTTTTAACATTAATATACTATGTATTAGAGTTTAAAATATACATATATATATATATAACTATCTTTATACATGTATATCTCAAAAATCTTATATATATACTTACAAACTATTTTAATTAGTGAGATATTTAAAAATTAAGGATATCAATATTAAATTTTAAACAAAGGTGATTTTTTTAAAACTATATAAATAAAAAATTTCAATTTAACTTTAGTAAATTTTTTAGAAAATTACTATATATATTTACAACCACATTTATTCATATAAATTTTTAAAAGAAAGCATATAAAAACAAAAGAAATGAACTTTTTATTAAATCTTATTTTTAACTTAAGCTAAAATATAAATTTCAAATCAATAAACATTTTATAACTATTATCTTTCTTGTGTAAGAAATATAAAGTTTAACTTTTAATAACCTTTGAAAAGCAATATATTAAATTCAATCCTAATTCCTAAATTACAATATATATTAAATTTGAAAATATGATTTTAT
This sequence comes from Allium cepa, assembly GCA_030765085.1. Taxonomy (NCBI): domain Eukaryota; kingdom Viridiplantae; phylum Streptophyta; class Magnoliopsida; order Asparagales; family Amaryllidaceae; genus Allium; species Allium cepa. Next base: position 1,054,070,685 of record CM060935.1, on the reverse strand, counting down.
TTGTTAAATTCAAACCAAAGCTTTTCTATTTACAATATATAAATATATATACATTATAAATATATTGAATTTTAAAACATAACTTCAAATCGCAATATATATATATACACACACACACACATACATACATACATACATACATACATATTACAATTTGAAACATATCTTTTGTTAAAACCAAAGATTTCCGATTTACAAAATATATACGTGTGTGTGTATGTACATTATAAATAGAATATATTTTTTATTAGCTTTAAAAGATAAAATTTACCATCTTATTAACTTTAAAAAGAATAAACTTGTCCATTAAGATAATTATAAAAGAAAATTATCAAATAAATTTAATCATTAATAAAGATTATTAAATTGATATTGCCTAAAATTAGACCTGTCAAAATTTGACCCGGCCCATTTACCCTACTTATAAATAGGTTGGGTCAACCCATTTATGAATATCATAAAACGGGTTATGGGTTGGGTTGACCCATTTTTAAAAGGGTTATAAATGGGTAACCCATTTACCCATTTATAAAAATTATTAATTTTTAATATAAATTTAAAAAATAAGAATTTTGAACATACATTATAATTTTTACTGACAGTTGTACTTAGAAAATAACAGGCTACCACATCCTCATATTTGAATCCACCTAGTGCAGAAGCCGCTATTTTTTTGTTCAGACTACAATAACTTCTTCGTTCTAACTCGGAATCGAACGAGACTTCGACCGATCAACTCCAACATAAATTACGGATGGTATGGAACACTCGGATACTTCATCGTCTGAATGCACACTGTAGTTCTCCAAGGAGACTGGCAGTTGTACTTGGAAAATAACAGGCTACTACATCCCTATATTTGAACGCCGCCTAGTGCAGAAGCCGCTATTTTTTTGTTCGGACTGCAATAACTCCTTCGTTCTAACTCAGAATCAGGCGAGACTTCGACCGATCAACTTCCACCTAAATTGCGGACAGTATGTAACACTCCGATACTTGATCATGTGAATGCACACTGTAGTTCTTCAAGGGGACCGACAGTTGTACCGACAGTTGTACTTAGAAAATAACAGGCTACCACACCTGCATATTGAACTCCGCCTAGTGCAGAAGCCGCTATTTTTTTGTTCAGACTGCAATAACTCCTTCGTTCTAACTCGGAATCAGGTGAGACTTCGACCGATCAACTCCCACCTAAATTACTGACAGTATGAAACATTCGGATACTTCATCGTGTGAACGTACACTGTAGTTCTCCAATGGGACTCACAGTTGTACTTAGAAAATAACAAGCTGCCACATCTGCATATTGAACTCCGCCTAGTGCAGAAGCCGCTATTTTTTTGTTCAGACTGCAATAACTCCTTCGTTCTAACTCAGAATCAGGCGGGACTTTAACTACCACCTAAATTACGGATAGTATGGAACACTCGGTCATTTTATCGTGTGAACGCACACTGTAGTTCTCCAAGAAAACCGACAGTTGTACTTGGAAAATAATAAGCTATCCCATCCCCATATTTGAATTTTGATGAAAATTAGAATTAAAATTTCAAATTTTTGTCGGATCTCAAAACATAAAACTTGGAATTAGAATTATTTTATATTTATTTGTTTTTTATTAGTCAAATTAAATTTAAATCATTAAATAGGTTAAATGGGTAATCCGCTTATTAAGTGGGTTGGGTCATAAATGAGTTGGGTCATAAATGGATAAAAGAGAATGGATCATAAATGGGTTGGGTCGAACTCGACCCAACCCATTTTGACCCAACCCAACCCATTTGACAAGCCTACCTAAAATTCCGGATCATCACATTAACGTTTCGATGAATCCATAAAATTTGGTTTATACATTACCTACACTTTACCCAGCCGTGGATAATGAGCTTTGCTGGTTGGGGAGTATCATTAGCAGAAAGAAAGTCAACTAAATTATAAGGAAATTCACGGAGATGCTATAAGCATTACATGTTAATAAAATACAGGAAAATTTTCAAACATAAACTTGTTTGTGAAAACAATAACGCAAATAACCCTGTTTTGAAAATAATTACAAACATAGACCTGTTTTTGCCAGGTAGACGAAGGCGATTTTTAAAAATTCGCCTTCGTGCGAATTTTGAAAATTCGCCAACGGGCGACATTTCAAAATGCGCACGAAGGTGAATTTTCAAAAATCGCCTTCGTTAAAACCCTGCACAAAACAAGACAGCCAGCAACCCTTCTCCCCACTTCCTCATTTCCCCAAAACAAAACAAAACCGAACCCAAAAGCCCCAAATTTCTCGAAACCTTCCTCCACTTCCATTTCTTCAATTTTTAGACAAATTCTTTCACAAATTAGTCAATGGAAAGCACGTCTGGTATAGAACAAGAAATAGGTACGAATCTATACCCATAATTTGGTATTTCTAATTTAGGGCATGAATTTGTTGCAAATTTACTTCATGAACAAAAATTGTGCTTGTAAAGTAAAGCATTTGAATATCACCGTTGATAATTTGTACACTTTGAACTTGTTTGAACTAAGGTAGTTGTATGTGTACAAAATGCAATAGGTTACTTTGTAAAACATTTTAATATGTACAAAAAGTATGTTAAGCAATAGGTCGAGCATGAATTGTTTTTGCATAATTGTTTGGCTTCCACAACTTACTTCATTGTTTGTTTTCAAGCATATAGTTTGAGCATTTAATATTTTGAATATTGCATGTTTTGTTCTTTCATGCAAATAGTATCTATTTAATCACACAACTTACTTCATCATGATATGTGTGTGTGTGTGCGCGCGCGCGCTGTGTGGTTTTCTTCAAACCATGTTGCGATAGAGTGTACAAAATGCAATAGGTTACAACTAAGGTAGTTGTAGTTTATAAAAGGCATATTAAAAATCTATATGAACGACAAAGAGTTTACGTGCATTCATACTACTTTGTGGGTTATGAGGTTGTCAATTTTTGGTTGGTGTATAATTTTTATCGAAATGAATTGATTTATAATATTTGTATCTTGTAGAGTATGTGGAGATGGAGCCCGGACCCGTTGATGGAAGGGTATTATTTCTTCAAGCACAGCATCGTACTTCTAACGATATATGGATGCAGGTGGTTTTTAAAAAAAATATAATTTTGTGTTAGTTTGTATAATTCCGGCTTTCTAATTATATATTTATCATTTGTTCAGCGCGACGATCCAGATACAACTATTGATCACTCCACATCGGTGAAGAAGGTGAGTTCAAGTCATCCAGGAGTATTGGCTGAGATTGAGAGGGCTGGTTTTTTACACATAATGAAGTTAGGATACATCCAGCTTGACCACTATCTTATCACTGCTTTGGTAGACAGATGGCGACCAGAGACCTCCACTTTTCATTTCCCTGTTGGTGAGATGACGATTACATTAGCAGATGTTGCCGTGTTGTTAGGTTTGCCTATTGAAGGCAATGCAGCGGCTTATGAAGGAGTGGCATATGACTATATGCAATTGTGTCATGATTTACTTGGTCTTGACCCACCCCCTGAACAAACAAGGGGCAATGAGTTTGTGGAAATCATGTGGTATAGACGTCAATTGTCGCACGATATTCCTGCTGATGCTACAGAGGCTCAGATTCAGCAGCGAGCACGTGCTATTATTTTGCACATCATTGTTTCTCGATTGATGTGCGACCATACAAAGACTCGGGTAGATCTGAAATGGCTACCGTATATTGCTGATTTAGGGGAGTGCGGTAAGTTTTCCTGGGGCAGTGCTGTGTTATCTTATACGTATATGGAGATGTCCAGACTCTCTCTTTTGGAGAATAAATCTATTGGTGGCTGTCTGACACTACTACAGGTTTGAAACAAACTCCAATAATTTACTGCTTTACATGATTTGTCTCATTTTTGGTCTTAACTTTTTCTTATAAATGCAGCTTTGGTCGTGGACTTATCTTCCAATCGGAAGATTGTTAGTAACAATGATAGTATGGCTGTTGCGACGAGGACTAACAATGATGCGTGTTGGGTAGAACGAATGCAGGTGAACAATGAATCGTTAAACTACGACTTTCCGAATGTAGATGATGTTGAAGGTGATGGTGAAGAAGCTCAAATGGAAGTGCCGTTGGATGATGATCTATGTACTGCCCAAATGATGGCAAGATCGGTCGTTGCTAGTCTACAATTTTCTGGGGAAAAATTTTCAACCGCGTGCATACAAAATGGATTTGCTGTTGGAATGGTATTTGAAAGTAAGCAAAAAATGCTACACCAATTAACCGAATGGTCCATTCTACATGGAGTTTCATACAAGCCGATCAAGTCGAATAAAACTATATACACCGCTATCTGTAATGTTGACACCAACTGTCCATGGAGAATACATGCAATAGTCTCAAAGAAATCGCAGTCTGGCTGGTGGGAAATCAGAAAGTTGCCTAGCGAACATACCTGTGTCAATCCTACAGTTAATTCCAACCACAAGCAAGCCACTTCTGATTTTCTTGTGTCAAAAATCATGTCATTTGTCAAGGCCGATTTGGATATCTCAGCAGATACAGTCCAAGTGCTTGTAGACGATCAACTGTTCATCAAAATTAGTTACATGAAAGCTTGGCGGGCATTAAACAAAACAATAGAAAGAATTTATGGTGACTGGGCTGAATCGTACGCGACTTTGCCTCAGTATTTCGAGGAAATAAAAAGAAGTAATCCGGGGACTGTAGGCCATGTGACCCACGATGAAGTTGGCGTATTTGATCGTGCATTTTGGGCATTTGGCCCTTGCATTACAGGTTTTTTACACTGCCGGCCATTGCTATGTATTGACGGGACACACTTGTATGGTAAATACAAAGGGACGTTGCTTGTTGCTACTGCTGTAGATGCGGATGACTGTCTGTTTCCATTAGCTTATGCAGTTGTCGAATCCGAGTCATATGATAGCTGGGGTTGGTTTTTTTCTTGCATGCGTGAATTCATTCACAGTGTTTGCAATCGTCGTATTACTTTCATATCGGATCGGATGAAAGGAATTCCGAAGGCTTTACAGGAGAGGTGGCGAGAACCACACAAACATAGGTTCTGTGCACGACATCTTAAAGCTAATCTTCAAACGGCGGGTTTTAGGGATAAACGACTCACATCTTTATTTTATTCCGCTGCATGTGCTTCAGAAGTGGTTGAGTACAACAAAATCAGAGAAGAAATTAAAGCTACAAATTCACGAGCTCATGAATGGATTGAAAGAAGTTTAGGGAATTTTGAAGAAAATTGGGCCCTGTGCAAAGACGATGGATGACGCTTTCATGTTATGACCACCAATGCATCCGAAAGTTTTAATGGTGTACTAAAAGGTGCTCGATCATTACCTATAAAAGCGTTGGTTGCACGAACCTTCTTTCGATCGGTTGAATATTTCTGTAAGAGACAAGAGACGGCGGACGCTATTACAACACGTTTGACTCCAAAATGGGAAGCTAAAATAGCAGATCGAGCTATTGAAGCACGTCGTTGTAAACTAGTTCGCTTCAGTCGAACCGAATGGCAAGTGATTCATTGCTACGGCGATGAATTTAAGTGTTAATTGATGGTCCTAACTGCTCATGTACATGCAACATCCCCTTACTGCAAAAATTACCATGTGCGCATGTAATGGCGGCTTGTTCGGCACAGGATTACGGTGCTAACAGAGCACATCATGAGTTTGCATCAGAGTGGTACTCTGTTCGTAGTTACAAAGCTTCATATCAGCCAGAGTTTCATCCCGTGCGTGATAAGAGATACTGGAGACCATACACCGGTCCGCATATATTGCCTCCACCTACAAGAAGACAACCTGGACGACCTAAATCTACAAGGATAAAAAATGTTATGGACGAGCTTCAAACGCCTAAAACAAACAGGTGCAGCAAATGTGGATCGCAGGGCCATAACAGAAAGCGATGTACTGCAGCGACCTAACCTTCCTTTATCAAATGTACTGCGGCGACCTAATTATGCTTTCGGTGTATTCAACTTTAAAGACATGTACTTTCTATGTATCAAACTACCTAGTCATGTATCAAACTTAAATGAACTTTGCAATTGTAAGATTTGCAAGCTGATATGTACAAAAGTTGTTAGATTTGAAATTATATATCTATACGATTGTGATGTACTCAAGATGATATGTACAAAATCTGATAAACTCTTTGCTTGCTGTTCTTGTTTTGTGCAGGGTTTTAACAAATGCAATTTTTGAAAATTCGCCTTCGTGCGCATTTTGAAAATTCGCCCGTGGCGAATTTTCAAAATGCGCACGAAAGCGAATTTTCAAAAATCGCCTACGTCTACCTGGCAAAAACAGGTCTATGTTTGTAATTATTTTCATAACAGGGTTATTTGCGTTATTGTTTTCAAAAACAAGTTTATGTTTGAAAATTTTCCTAAAATACAAGCATCATTGTTGTTCTTATTTTTAAGTTCTCATACAGCATCATAGTTATTCTGGCATCATTCTGTTAATAGCTTTGTATCAACTCATTCATTGGTCACGATTCTTCAGAGCATTCATAAATCAAAGTCTTTTCAAACTTACACAACAGTCAATGCAACGCAATTCCTCGTCAACAAACAACAGCCTCATTTTCCATCTCAAATCTTAACGTATCAGCAACAAGAGATGTTAGTTTCGGGTTCAGCACACCAGTACTCCATAGCCAACAGCAACCAACTCTTTCACCTGCCAATCTTCCTGCTCAAACTCCAGCATCGGATTCTCCTTCAGAAACGAGTCAACTGAAGAAGCACATGAATTGCCACTGGTTCCGAATTTCTCATTCTTCAGTCCTCTTCCTCCAAACGAACCAGAAGTTGTTCCACTGATTATGAAAACAAAGGTGGAGATATATAAATATAGGCAAAGGTATAAGGTGGAGATGGATATAGAAAAAGAAAAATAAATCTTGTAAATAAATTTCTCTTTGTGTTTCTGATTTCTCATTTAGCGTAGAACAACATATTTTGCTATGAGAATACGTACGCTTTAAGTAACTACAAATTATTTTAATGTAAGGGTAATATTTGGTTGGATTTTGTTAATCAGTCTGCAAGATTCATTGACTTTGACTCCACTTGATTGAATCATATTAGAAGTTTAGATTGAATAAAATTTGAGGCATATAGAGTATGCACAAGTTTTGGTACTGCGACAGTACAACAGTTAAGAGTAAGAGTATGCATTGCAGAAATGAAAATGAACAATGAACATGCACATGTTGTACGTGTTTGGGATGTAATGTGTAGAGAAACATGGTTATATTTAGGACCATACTCATGGCATTTAATTATGTTTAACTATTTTTAGATTTTCAAAATCTGATCAGAAGGACCATCCGATTGTGAACCAGGCAACGTGCTAGCAATTAGGTGAAATCGAAAATCTGTTAAACCATTGAAAATAAATAAGAAAGGAAAAAAAGAAAAAAAGTTTAAGAAAAAAAGAAGAAATAACTAACTTAAAGTTGCTTTGGGCAACAAGGTTAACAACATATCTGGAATGACACGGGTATACACACTATGATGTGATTGATTACACTATCTAAAGCATCTTCCTAATCTAAGTAATATATGGTTCGATGTAACTGTGACAAAGATAACTAAGCATGCTTTGCATGGTGATTTTTCCAGCAGAACCAACTAACATCTCTCGGGAAACACTCTTTATTTTAGCTCATAACTAAAAATCTGGAAGGCGCTGGTGGGTCTGTAGCCATGGTTGTTGTGAAGGTGTGCTGTATTTCAGATGAAATAAGCGGTGAATTGATGAGGTTTGATTACGATGAAATGGCAGTTTTTATTGTGCAGGTGATGAGATACGGTGAGATATGGCAGAAATGAGCTAACTCTTTCTTTCTTTCCTTTTCTTTTTTTCATTTTAAGATTAGAGAAAGAAAAGAACCAAACTAATAATGTCACTAAACAAATAATATTGAATCCAAGTTTAGCTTACCTTCCTTCATATCCGGAATGACCATCACCCTTCTAAGTGAATCACATTCCATATTAACCTCCGGGTGTAATATCACCAGAGAAAAATGGGTGAACTTTGCTCTCCACTTCAATCCAACTGCTGGTTCTGGTATGATGGTTGGGTTGGAGCTCTTCTTTCTGCTTTAGGGTGTTGCTTGGCAGAAGGACATTTGGATCTTTCTCTTGGATTCCGCTTTTGCTGTTCTTTGGTTGTTGGACGCTTTGAAGGGATTTTTCATGTGAGCTAGTCTCTTTCTAGCTGTTGTTGTGCATGGTTGTCTTACGACATCGGCATCGGGCGGTGGCACTGCCGGAGCTCGATGACGATGTTTGATGGGCGGTGGTTTATCCGGAGCTCATCGTCGGTTTTCCTTGCCAGCTTCCTTCTTCCGTCGCCGTTCTGCCTAGCCTTCTTCTGGTGGTTTGGTCTTTTGCTCTTCATTTGTATATTTTGTATGATTTTTGTTTGGTGTAGTTGTTCTGCTTTGCTTTTGGGTCATCTGTCAGGCTTGTTGACAGCTTTTTGGTGATGGTTAATAAAATTTATTTGATTGGGAAAAAAAAAATTGATTACGCAGAAATTATAGTCTAATTTAAGTAATACATAAGTGTAATTGATTCCTTCTGTATATTATAGTACTAAATCTTTTTTGTTTATTTTTGCACAATCAAAAATGATATTTGATTTAATTTCGATCAAATAGCAATAAATGAAAACTAAAATTGTCTTAAATTTTGCTTTCTTTATTATTCGTCAATTAATATACATAACTTTCCAAATTGGATCAAATTTATATTTTTAAATTCGATGATACATTAAAAAATTGTTTAAAGTTAACTTTGTTTGTGATGTAATATTTGGTGATGCATTAAAAAATTGAACGTTTGGTGATATACTAAAAATTGGGTGTATGAGGAATAATTTTAATGTATATTTATTAAGGAATGAAATTTGCAGAAAATTAGGGATACCCCATATTAATTATGATATACAAAAAAGTATGATTATATTGATATATTTTCCTATATTTATACTATATTTGACTCTGACATGTATATACTACATTTTACATTCCCTTGCGTTAATTATGATGTAAAAAATTATGATATTATTATTAATAATAATTTACTATATTTGGGTCAGTATTGGTATCCAAATCTTTACAACAATTGATTCATTGTTTTATTTTTATATAGTTTAGTTTTACTTTGTAAGTAAAAGTTTGATTAGAATTAGGCCTGTCAACGGATACTTTCGGATATCGAAATGATTTTCGGATATCGGATATCCGCATCCGCGGATACAGACGGATATCGGATAATTATCCAATCCGCTAACGACTGATAAATCAAGAAATATAAATATAAATTTTAAGTTTAACATACAATTTTTACAATCCAATTGATTATAAAAGTGTTAAATATAAACAAATATGGCGATAATAAATAGTTTTAAGCAGTTAATAAGCATTAAGTGCATATAATATAAACTACCAACTTAATAAAAAAATAAAAAAATATCTTTCATTATAGTAAAATACACATAATTTATACTACAATCTTGACAAAGACTGGACGGATAATTTTCGGATGCGGATGTCTTCGTATCCGCATCCGCATCCGTTTTTCGGATATCAGATATTATCCACTTTTCGGAAACAGATGCGGACGGATTTCGGATTTTTCGGGTATCCATTGACAGCCCTAATTAGAATCTTCATCATCCAATGGTAAAACTAAATTACCTCTTATGTTTCAGTTCAACTCTTATGTCCTCTTAATATTTGTCCTTATATGCCATGAAAATTAAATCTTAGCCATTCATCAAAACAAACTAACGAATTAGCAGGACCCACTGTAACGCCCTAACTTAAAATATCGGGTATGTAAATTTTTATCTACACCATCTCTATGTTATCTATATTTATGTACATTTATAAGTATAGGATAAGTAGCATGACATGGTGAAGACAAGTGGCATAATATGGACCATACACCTACCTTAAGATGAAATAGGATTATGACACATATATCACTTAGGTGTACACTTCTAGAACACCCTAAATGATTACTTAATAAGGTATGTGTCATGAAATGAAGCTTGCATAAAAAGATGAAGGACATGTGTCACAAGATTAAATAAGATGGTGACACATAACCCCATTAGGTGTCCATGTGTAGAAACATCTTAAGACACCTAAGAAGACATGTGTTAACATTGTAAGGCTTGTGCAAAGAGAAGTAGACAAGTGTCCAAAATTAAAATTTCCAAACTAGCCTTGAAAATTTCTATATAAAGGGTGGAAATGTTCACTTATGTTTCATACTTTCAAAAAGCAAAAACAAAAGTAAGATAAAGTGAAAAAGTTTGGAGAAAGCTTGGAGAAAAAGATTCAAGTCAAATACACAAGTTTAAGGTGAGAAAAACTATTTAAATTTCTAGTATTCATGTTATCCTTGAAGAGATGATAGTTATAAGTAAAAGTGGCTCGGTTCTATCAAAAACGCATCTTAGTAATTTGACCATAACTTTCTCAATTCTTAATGAAATTTCGATTTCTTCGATGTTCTGGAAAGCTTATTTCATGTGCTACAACTTTGATGTTTTGTGTTTTCTGTAGTTTGGATGTTAACGATGTCTAAATTGAACTTTTCTACTGTAAACCCGAGAGCAAAACCAATATTAGCTCTGTGCTTAAGGCTGAAACTAAATTGGTCATAACTTTTGAACCGTTGATCCAAATTCGATGATCTTGGCCATTCTGGAAAGATAACAGAAAGGCCTACAACTTTTGTTTGTATCATTTTCGGAAATTCATTGATTAAAATGTTGAAAAACCTCTTTCAAACCCGCTGTCCTGTTGTTGTAGAGTACTCAGTGTTTTGTGCAAACCTGAACCAGTATTTTATGCATAACTTTTGCGTTTCTTATCCAAATCCTATAGTTTTTAAAGTTTTGGAAACTGAAGGAAGAATGTGATAACTTTCATTTATATCACTTTTTAAAATTCGGCCATCTATATATATAAATTTGAGGTGCAAGCTCGGGTTAAATTTCTGCCCGAAATGAACATGTTTGTTTCTAGGAAAATATCTTACTTGTGGGATTTTTATCATCGATTTGATAAACAATTTGATGGGTTTCTTTTCATGGTAATTGAGTATACTAATTAAGTTACTTATTATAGAAAATTTGGTATAAAAAGAAGAAATATATTTTAAGGTTTAGGGCCGATCAAATTACTTGACCGCCTTATGCGTGACAGAAAGATAGTGTGTAGGCTTGAGTTTGGAAAACCAGTTTCCTGCTCTCCCTGGCTATCCGGACTGGCCCGACGGATGGGATGGTAAATTTGATTGACTCGGACCAATTTTTAATAAGAAAGCGATTTACGAAATAGTTTTATCCGTTTATAAAATCTCGAGATATATTTAGCTTAAATGGTTTGCAATTTGAATTGAGTTTCCAATATATATATAACCCTAATGTGGTTTGAGGTTATTCTTAAACTGATACATACGAGTTTTTATAAAAAGAAGAGTAATTTAAATTACTTTAAAGAAGTATTTTCACACAGAAAACTTAATCGATGATGCGGTATAAGACAATAGATCTTGGGTAGTGCACTATTACTCTATGTGGTATCGAGCCAGTGGAGTACATCCCTATTTGATGACGGGATGCTGGCCGCAATCGAGGAGGCGGTATAAGACCATAGATCTTGGATAGTGCACTATTACTCTATGTGGTATCGAGCCAGTGGAGTACATCCCTATTTGATGACGGGATGCCGGCCGCAATAGGATACAATATCCTAGAAGATAAACCAAATTGAAGGAATGGTTTAAATTTATAAAGAAAACAAATATACTTGACTTTAGATGAAGTTCATATATTTGAAGTTTACCTTGAATAGTGTTTTGATCTGGATTATTAAAACTTAAGAAGTAATGATTCAGAATGAAATGATGATATAAAAATTATGGTTTTTATAACCCTTCATGACTTGACTTGAAAACCAGAGATTAAATAGCTATCTCACTGGGTCAGTGTTACTCATGATGCTACACATAAACATTTCAGGTTTAGATGGTTAGTTGTTCAACTCAAGATGACCGATGAATACCATGACTATGAAGTGAAGACTTTTATTTAAGTTGATCAACTTTCATATGTATAATTATGTTGACTTTCATGATCCTATGTAACTGTGTAATTATGATGATGTGATTGTATAATAACTCTTCCGCTTGACATCATGTAATCTGAATGATTTTATGTTCCGATATATCTTATTTAAGTTGTGATACTATTCTATTAAGCACCGTAGTTTTTATGTAACATCTTTGCCTCTGGGTAAGCTACCAGAGTGGGGTGTTACAATTAGTGGTATCAGAGCCTAGGTTTAAGGGGTGCTTTTAGAAATTATATAGTATTACAATTTAATTTATCGGAATAGGAGGATTATACAATTCACTAACATCTTTATAACTATTTGCGGTCATAAGTTATGGCTAGTAACCAAACCTGGTATACGGGGGACTCATGGGGAGGTGTTAAATGTACCACTGTACCAAATGAACGATTAGTTGCTACAAGTCGTACTATGGAAAAACATGTACTTAAGAACAAAGCAAAGCAGATTCTCATTGACGAGATGTATGAAGTTTATAATAGAGCTAACGACTATGAAAAAGGTTTAAAGAGAGACCTTATTCTTTACCGTTTACGTCAAAAGAAGGAATTTGGGATTGCAATAAAAAATGATCCTTCTCCATTAAAAGAAATTATAATAATAGACTAAGGATGAATTAGGAAGATAAGATAACACAACAAATAGTATATGTTGTGGTGTGTGTTAAGAGGTTGTAGGGAAATACCCTAATTTTGGATGTAAATAAGGATTAATTCGCCTAATAAGAAGACATGTTATTGGAGATCGACGTAAGACTTATGAGATGATAATAGCTGAAGCTTTGAATCTAGAGGAAGATTATCTTCAGTTTCAGCAAGAAAGGAAGACTTCAAATAAAAGGAAACCAAACATATTTTCTGGCAATCAAAAGAAAGCAGATGGAAAAAGGAAGAAACAAAATGGAGAAAACAAAGGATCGACAGGTCAAGAAAAGGAACCTGACAAAGAAAGAAGATGTTATCGGTGCAACGAAACCGGACATATTTCTCCAAATTGTACCAAGCTAATTGTTTGTTACAATTGTAACGAACCCGGGCATATTAGTCGAAACTGTAAGAAGCCAAGGAAGAACACTAAGAAGCAACAAGGGCGAGTAAATGCTGTAGTTTCTGAACGAGCTCAAGTAGAAGGTACCATCTTTCTTTTTAACTTTCACGCTAAAGTTTTATTTGATATTGGTGCCACTCATTCTCTCATATCAGAAATATTTGCCACTAAGATAGGACTACCCACTGAAAAACTAAGTGACCCATTAGTAATAGAAAATTTAGTAGAAGGACAGATTAAACTTACTTTTGTGTGTAGAAATTGTATCCTTAATTTTGGAGGTAAGGATATGGTGGCTAACTTGATTATCTTTCCAATGAAACATTTTGATATCATCCTTGGGATTGATTGGCTTTCTCAACATAGAGCCATCATGGATTGTCATAATAGGACTATATGTTTCACGATTCGAGAACATGAAACCTTTGTATATTCATGTGATAAATCTGAAGATGCTTTTATATCTGGATATGTAGCACATATCAATATTGGAGATAAGGGTCAATCGGTAGACCAAATCCCAATCGTAAGAGAATTTAAAGAAGTCTTTCAAGAAGTGCCAGGATTACCACCAAAAAGAGAAATTGATTTTAGTGTTGATTTAATCCCTGGTACCACCCCTATTGCTAAAGCAGCTTATCGTATGTCTCCTACGGAGAATCAAGAGCTGAAGAGACAAATTAAGGAGATGGAGGATCAAGGATTTATTAGACCTAGTAAAATCTCCTTGGGGAGCACCTGTGTTGTTTGTAAAGAAACATGACGGAACATTACGCTTATGCGTAGATTACCGAGAACTTAATAAAGTAACAATTAAGAACAAGTACCCATTACCTCGAATTGATGATCTATTTGATTAGCTCCAAGGAGCTGCAGTATTTTCAAAAATTGACTTGAGATCTGGGTATCATCAATTAAGAATAAAAGAAGAAGACATTCCAAAGACAGCTTTTCAAACACGATATGGACACTACGAATTTTTGGTGATGCCTTTTGGCCTCACCAATGCCCCAGCAGTATTCATGGATTTAATGAATCGTGTGTTCCGTCCATATCTTGATCAATTCATAATTGTATTTATTGATGATATCCTAATTTATTCTAAGACAAAGGAAGAACACGAACATCATTTGTGTTTGTGTCTCCAAACATTGAGAGATCATCAACTTTATGCAAAATTAAGTAAATGTGAATTTTGGTTGGAGGAAGTAAAATTTCTTGGGCACGTTGTTTCGAAGAATGGAATAGGAGTAGACCCATCAAAGGTTGAGGCGGTGTTGAAATGGAATCCTCCGACAACACCAACAGAAGTTCGAAGTTTTCTTGGATTAGCTGGTTACTACCGAAGATTTATTCAAGATTTTTCAAAGATAGCATCTCCATTAACAAAACTAACTCGTAAGGAAACTAAGTTTATTTGGGATGAAAAATGTAAGATAGCATTTGAAACCTTAAAGAAAAGATTGACAGAGGCACCAATTCTGTCTTTGCCAAAAAGTGGAGTCCCATATAAAGTATATTCCGATGCATGTGGACAAGGATTAGGATGTGTATTAATGCAGGAGGACAAAGTTATTGCTTATGGCTTTCGTCAACTAAAGCCACATGAAGTCAATTATCCAACTCATGACTTAGAATTAGCTGCAATTGTATTTGCTTTAAAAATTTGGAGGCATTATCTTTTTGGGGAACAATTTCATGTTTACTCAGACCACAAGAGTTTAAAATATTTGTTTTCCCAAAAAGAACTAAATATGAGACAAAGGAGATGGATGGAATTTCTAAAATATTATGATTTTACATTGCATTATCATCCAGGAAAAGCGAATGTAGTTGCAGATGCGTTAAGCCGAAAACCCTATGGCATAGTAGCCAATCTGATGATAAGAGAATAGAAAGCTCTAGAGACCCTAGTAGAAATGAACATCTGCACAAGGAGGATTAGTGAAGAAATGAATGATAAAAAAAATAAGGTAGCACTTTCATGTAATGTTATTATTCAGCCAACTCTACAAGGTAAAATATTGCAAGCTCAAGGAAAAGACGAGGAGTTGAAGGAATTATTCATAAAAATGAAGGACAAGGAACCTACGTATTGGAACATTGGTAAAGATGGAGGTTACAGATTCAGAAATCGACTTTGTGTTCCAAGTCAACCTCAATTGAAAAATGAAATTCTAAGTGAAGCACATCGCTCTAGGTTTACAGTGCATCCAGGAAGCACAAAAATGTATAAGGATCTTAAACGTCAGTTTTGGTGGCATGGAATGAAGAAAGACGTCGCGGAATTTGTGGCAAAATGTTTTACATGCCAACAAATTAAAGCTGAGCAGCAACGACCGGCAGGACTCCTACAACCGCTTCCTATTGCTGAATGGAAATGGGAGCATATAACCATGGATTTTATTATGGGATTACCAATGACAAGACAAGGTCATGACGCCATATGGGTAGTAGTGGATCGCCTAACAAAATCAGCCCATTTTATACCTTACAATATGACCTACTCAATGGAGAAATTGAGTAGACTTTATTTGAAAGAGATTGTTCGAGTACATGGCATACCAGTTACCATTGTTTCAGATAGAGACTCTCGCTTCACTTCAAAATTTTGGAGAAGTCTTCAAAATGCATTAGGAACATCATTAAATCTAAGTACGGCCTTTCATCCACAAACAGATGGACAAACTGAAAGAGTAAACCGAATAATAGAAGATATGCTAAGATCTTGTATAATGGAATTTGAAATAACATGGGAGACTCATATACCATTAATAGAATTTGCATATAACAATAGTTATCATACAAGTATTGGTATGGCCCCATATGAAGCTTTGTACGGAAGACCTTGTCGTTCTCCAGTATGTTGGGCGGAAGTTGGAGATCGTGAGCTTCTTGGTCCAGATCTAGTAAAAAAAAACAACAGAGAAAATTTCTATCATAAAGGAAAGATTGCAAGTAGCGCACTGTAGGCAAAAGAGTTATGCAGATCACAGAAGAAAAGATTTGGAATTCGAAGTAGGAGATCAAGTTCTCCTTAAGGTTTCTCCAATACGAGGGGTAATGCGATTTGGGAAGAAGAGGGCAAAGTTATCACCAAGATTTATTGGACCATTTCGTATTTCCAAAAGAATTGGCAAAGTTGCTTATCAACTTGATTTACCTGAGAAATTATCAGATATTCATAATGTATTTCATGTATCGATGCTACGAAAGTATATTTCTGATCCATCTCATGTGATAGATTTAAGCGGCATTGAAGTTAAAAAGGGGACTAAGTACATTGAAAGACCTGTTCGAATTCTTGACAGAAAAGTTAAGAAATTAAGAACAAAAGATATTTCCTTGGTGAAAGTTCAATGGAACCATCATAACGAAGACGAAGCATCATGGGAGGTGGAGTCAGAAATTCGTAAAGATTATCCAGAATTGTTTGAAGCCTAGATTTCGAGGACGAAATCTTTTTATAAGGGTGGTAGATTTTAACGCCCTAACTTAAAATATCGGGTATGTAAATTTTTATCTACACCATCTCTATGTTATCTATATTTATGTACATTTATAAGTATAGGATAAGTAGCATGACATGGTGAAGACAAGTGGCATAATATGGACCATACACCTATCTTAAGATGAAATAGGATTATGACACATATATCACTTAGGTGTACACTTCTAGAACACCCTAAATGATTACTTAATAAGGTATGTGTCATGAAATGAAGCTTGCATAAAAAGATGAAGGACATGTGTCACAAGATTAAATAAGATGGTGACACATAACCCCATTAGGTGTCCATGTGTAGAAACATCTTAAGACACCTAAGAAGACATGTGTTAACATTGTAAGGCTTGTGCAAAGAGAAGTAGACAAGTGTTCAAAATTAAAATTTCCAAACTAGCCTTGAAAATTTCTACATAAAGGGTGAAAATGTTCACTTATGTTTCATACCTTCAAAAAGCAAAAACAAAAGTAAGATAAAGTGAAAAAGTTTGGAGAAAGCTTGGAGAAAAAGATTCAAGTCAAATACACAAGTTTAAGGTGAGAAAAACTATTTAAATTTCTAGTATTCATGTTATCCTTGAAGAGATGATAGTTATAAGTAAAAGTGGCTCGGTTCTATCAAAAACGCATCTTAGTAATTTGACCATACCTTTCTCAATTCTTAATGAAATTTCGATTTCTTCGATGTTCTGGAAAGCTTATTTCATGTGCTACAACTTTGATGTTTTGTGTTTTCTGTAGTTTGGATGTTAACGATGTCTAAATTGAACTTTTCTACTGTAAACCCGAGAGCAAAACCAATATTAGCTCTGTGCTTAAGGCTGAAACTAAATTGGTCATAACTTTTGAACCGTTTATCCAAATTCGATGATCTTGGCCACTCTGGAAAGCTAACGGAAAGGCCTACAACTTTTGTTTGTATTATTTTCGGAAATTCAATGATTAAAATGTTGAAAAACCTCTTGCAAACCCGCTGTTCTGTTGTTGTAGAGTACTCAGTGTTTTGTGCAAACATGAACCAGTATTTTATGCATAACTTTTGCGTTTCTTATCCAAATCCTATAGTTTTTAAAATTTTGGAAACTGAAGGAAGAATGTGATAACTTTCATTTATATCACTTTTTAAAATTCGGCCATCTATATATATAAATTTGAGGTGCAAGCTCGGGTTAAATTTCTACCCGAAATGAACATGTTTGTTTCTAAGAAAATATCTTACTTGTGGGATTTTTATCATCGATTTGATAAACAATTTGATGGGTTTCTTTTCATGGTAATTGAGTATACTAATTAAGTTACTTATTATAGAAAATTTGGTATAAAAAGAAGAAATATATTTTAAGGTTTAGGGCCGATCAAATTACTTGACCGCCTTATGGGTGACAGAGAGATAGTGTTTAGGCTTGAGTTTGGAAAACCAGTTTCATGCTCTCCCTGGCTATCCGGACTGGCCCGACGGATGGGATGGTAAATTTGATTGACTCGGACCAATTTTCTTAATAAGAAAGCGATTTACGAAAATAATAGTTTTATCCGTTTATAAAATCTCGAGATATATTTAGCTTAAATGGTTTGCAATTTGAATTGAGTTTCCAATATATATATAACCCTAATGTGGTTTGAGGTTATTCTTAAACTGATACATACGAGTTTTTATAAAAAGAAGAGTAATTTAAATTACTTTAAAGAAGTATTTTCACACAGAAAACTTAATCGATGATGCGGTATAAGACAATAGATCTTGGGTAGTGCACTATTACTCTATGTGGTATCGAGCCAGTGGAGTACATCCCTATTTGATGACGGGATGCCGGCCGCAATCGAGGAGGCGGTATAAGACCATAGATCTTGGGTAGTGCACTATTACTCTATGTGGTATCGAGCCAGTGGAGTACATCCCTATTTGATGACGGGATGCCGGCCGCAATAGGATACAATATCCTAGAAGATAAACCAAATTGAAGGAATGGTTTAAATTTATAAAGAAAACAAATATACTTGACTTTAGATGAAGTTCATATATTTGAAGTTTACCTTGAATAGTGTTTTGATCTGGATTATTAAAACTTAAGAAGTAATGATTCAGAATGAAATGATGATATAAAAATTATGGTTTTTATAACCCTTCATGACATGACTTGAAAACCAGAGATTAAATAGCTATCTCACTGGGTCAGTGTTACTCATGATGCTACACATAAACATTTCAGGTTTAGATGGTTAGTTGTTCAACTCAAGATGACCGATGAATACCATGACTATGAAGTGAAGACTTTTATTTAAGTTGATCAACTTTCATATGTATAATTATGTTGACTTTCATGATCCTATGTAACTGTGTAATTATGATGATGTGATTGTATAATAACTCTTCCGCTTGAAATCATGTAATCTGAATGATTTTATGTTCCGATATATCTTATTTAAGTTGTGATACTATTCTATTAAGCACCGTAGTTTTTATGTAACATCTTTGCCTCTGGGTAAGCTACCAGAGTGGGGTGTTACACCCACCATATTATTTGAATGGATAATGATGAAAACTAAATGGTTAAGATGTATGGGTGAATTTACACAAATGGTTACAAATCAACCTTAATACACACGGAAGCAATAAGAACGTGTTCTAATGCGACAAAACAAACAGAACCTGAAAATAAAACGACAAATCAGCAAATGCCACAAAAAATTGATTCTTGTTTTTAACCCTTTTTATTCAATAGTTACATTATATATAAAAATTTAAAATAGCTAAAAATACGCCTCGTTACGTTCTCCACCCTCCAAAAGTTTTCATCGTGGAAAAGGACTAAATACAGAATTTAACATTAGATATATTTTATTCAAATTATCAACTTATAAAACGTTAAATCTTATCTATAAAACAACTGCTACGTTTCTACTACGCAATTCTGATCGGCTTACGGAATTTTCAAGTTTGCTGTCACAACAAGTCATAATTTTTATTAAAACTTCAGAAATTTTCTAACTCCCGGATTAATGAAAAATTTCGGTAGAGTCATCTTTACACATTTCGGTCGAATTTTTTTTACAATACACAAATATACCATATAGATATCAAATACACATCTAACCTCAAATGACGAGGCATCCCGTAGAGTCAAATATAAAAGCAAGATGTGTACATGTCTCAACTCAATTTAGAATGTTAGTTGCATATAGAAGAATAGAAAGCATATGTGGGTTTAATAAACTATAAATTATGCATTCTGAATCCAAATCATAACACATGCACAAATATGCAACATACTACAATCATATGCAATCAAATTAGTTATAATGATGATTTATAACAAAAGAAACCGTTCAACACTTAATAGTTATCCAATTAATTCATAAACCACCACCATGTCCATTTCCAAGGTCATTATTTAATTTATACACTTCATTTTTCATTTACATTCAATTTTTATTAACATTTAATTGGTTTGCTTCATATTTATTCACATCTATTTCATTTCAAATTTCCATTATTTCACCTTTTGTTTCACACATTTCGTATAAATTTATTTATAAACCATTCATAACAATTTAAGTCTACAACAATCATTTTATGAAATACAACTCATGTTCATTTTCATAACTTAAGTTTATATTAATTCTTCAATTCACTTCATTAGCTCATTTCATTAATTTAAATTCATATTAATTCAATTCACTAACTTCGTCCATTTATTCATTTCGTTTAGCTTTTCATAAGTTAAAGTTCATTTCATAATTCGGTATTAGCTTCCTTCCTTTAACATCCATATTTAATTAATTTAACATCTTGTTTAACTAACATTTATCAAAGTTATAAACCATAAACTTTACTTTACATTTTCGCAAAACATTTGAATTATAATGTTCATATCTCCATTTTTAGCATCAACATCATTAATGAACTATTTTTTATATCCTTACTTGAGTTTTTTACAACTTAATTCACATTTATTTTCACGATTTCATTTAATACAAATTTATTTGTGAAACATTTTATTAATCATCACTTTAGTTTATAATCATTATCTAAAAGTCCAACTTCTTATATATGGCTTTATCTAAATCTATAATTATCTCTACAAATTCAATTTCAAAATTTCTTTGCAGATTTATATTAATTCTATAACCAATTTACAAAGATATTATTTAATTCATTTGTCTACTTTCTTAAGTTCCACTTACTTATTCCATTCAGCCATTAATTATTTCATAATATACTAATTAAGTATATTACATTTATTATTACAATTAAATTTCCAATTATATACATTTTAATTACTTTTAAGTTTTGTTTACTTGTATAATATCCCATTACATATCCAAATCATCATTTTAACTTTTAACATTTGGTAAGTCTTATTATATGTTACTAGAATGCAATTTGGTAGTATACAAATTAATCTGATTCATTTTACTTTTTTTTTTGAGAAATGCAATGTCAGACACTCGTCCATACAAGCTGTCCAGGAACATGACAAACCGAAAGTACTTTCCTACCACATCTTGTCGGGAAATCCGTAAGATTAGTAGTGAATAGTCCTTGCATTAGATATTTCATAACGAAGAGACTACTGCTACGATATGTATATTTGGATTTTAACCCCAAACGATCAACAAGCAGTCTTTCACTGTGAAAATCCTAAATATAAATATCATCGACCAACCTGCACAACCGTCGCATATATGTTGGTCCAAAGTGTTTTTTAGACAAATCTGAGTCTGGTCTCTTCGCACCAACAATGCAAAAGCGCTTCTCAACCTTACCGAGAAACTAAGTCTCATTGGTTTATCACGTCTCCAACTTTCAACTCGCTATTCTTCGACCAAGAAGGAAGCTCGATAGATTGGAGTAATCACTCAGCACTACACGAATCAACATTCTCAACACAAACGATAATCAACCCTATATAGTCAGTTACGTACTAAGTGTATGACTAATTAGTTTCCCCATTAAGTTGAGAAACTAAAATGGCCAATTTTGATAGTCGGATATTTAACTATAAAGAAAAAACATAATCTAGCATATAAGTAGTCACTGGGCAAGATTTCATTAATTGTTTATAATTCAAACACTTCCCAGTTATTCACTTCAAAATATCTTTAAAAAGATAATACTTAAAACCATTCCACTTGTTGGATATTTGGATAACATTTTCATATACTTATTTTAATAATAAGTAAATTCACAACTTATTTTATTTTCAAACCATTTAAATTCCCTTTTTATAGTATCACTTTCCAAAATATCCATTTTATTTAAAAGATTATTCACTGCACAAAATAATGAATATAATTCCTTTGCAAAATTCATTACTTCTAAATATTTAATTCAAAGGATTATTCACTGTCCAAATCCGTGAATTTAATTCTTTTAATAAATTCATTAGGTTTAAATATTTAATTTAGAGAGCAATATTCACCATCCAAAATCGTGAATGTAATTCCTTTAATAAACTTACGTATTTAACTTATCAAATTAAATTGATTTCACATTTATAAAACAGTGTTTATGAATTCTATTTATAATTTATAAACACTTCCATATATAAAATTCCTTTTTAATAAATTTCCATTTCTATCTCATTTATAAGTCAAAATCCAATTATAAATTAATTTACTTATAAATCTCTTTTATTTGCAAATTCATTCTTTTTATAAATTTATAAATCTTATTTACTTATAAGATTCAACTATACCTCCATTTAACACTTACAAAATTCGTTTATAATGCCATTTCTTTTTCTTTATAATATTAATTTTATAAATCACACATATATAAACCATTTATAATAAGTTCAAGATCCTAATTTAACTTATTTTAACGATGTTATAAATCTTATAAATAAACCATTTATAATAAATTCAGAATTCTTATTTTAACTTATTTTAACAAAATAGTTAACTACATATTTCAATAATAATATTCTGAATATATTTCTCAAAGCCATAATTTTTACAATGTAAAAATTATAACTTTTATGTATTTAAAATAAATCCATTCCTTTGACAATTCAAAAATTATTAAAAACATATATTTTCATAATCACCATAAAATTCTTTTTAAACAAGAGCATCATTTTATTATTTTGAAATTCTAAAATATGGACCAACGCTACAACAACACCAAATAAGGGTATTCATATAATTCGTGGCATTCAAACATCATATATCACATGATAACGGCATATATAACAATATCTATAAATAAAATCAATATTGACGAAGAATCTAGTTGGATCTCTCCAACCTGTCACCTGCAAAAAATATACATATGTTAATATGTATAAAATCTGCTTCGAGGTAGACGCTCGTACAAAGGGTCATCCGTTCATACACGGGAACATATAGGGTCTCATCTGCTAGAATATGCGGGAATATATCCAAACCAACCAATATATATAATATATCATATGTCACCCAAACAATCATCAATCATCATAAATAAAATTTATTTTCACTAATAAAAAAAATTATAAGCGAGTCAGAAAGAGTGAGTTGTACTCACTTTGCTTGCAGTCATCGCGATAGCGATTTATTTCAATTAAAATTAAATGAGCGTTTGATTTTATAAAATATTTCACTAGCTTCAAATCCATCCAAACCAGCTTTAAACTTTAGCGCTCGTCAATACGAACCCAGCGTAATTCGTTTCGTACGATTTCGACCTCATATGAACAAGTTATATAATCTACAAGTTTACACGAATTTTAAAACAGTATAATTAATTTACAATTCTTTTTTTTATATTTTTAAACCTTACACAAATCTGGGCCACATGTTTTTGATAGCAGATCTTGGCCGTTGTTTTTTCCCCCTTCTTTTTCGTACGCACATTTTCTCCAGGTTGAGAAACACATAGCCGCCGTTCTTTGATTGGTTGCTGCGATCTCCATACGACCCTAGAGATCGATCAAGTTTCACCAAAACGTGTGCCATCCTCCACCACAGTCACAAGCCAAGTGCGGCCTCCTCCGATCTTGTCGATCGTCAGAAAAACATCCTTGAACTCGAGATGAATGTCAGCCCCTAGCCTCCAATTCACTTTGCTAAACTCGATCATAGCCGTTGGATGTATATATCGTGTCGAGCTCTTCAATATTGCGGAAGAAAGTTTTTGAAAAAAGTGGATGGATTGGGAGATAATTGGGAAAGAAGGTCGGAGCTTTTCGTCACTGAACAAGAATTTGCGGCTAGGGTTAGGGAAACCCTAGGCTTTGATAAAAACGGGAAAAATAAGGTCCTTTCATAGAAAATTTTCACGCACTATTCATCCGAAAATATTTTAAACTCCAAACAAAGCATGCGGCCTAAAGTTTATAATGTTTTACCCCTATTCCGAACACAATAGAATATATATCGGGAGCCAATTCCATCGTATTTGAAAGATAAGTTTCCGAATTGAATTATTTTACTTAAACATTACTTAAATAAGTTTCTACGCATTTCAGCTTCGCACGAGCAAATCGTATATCCGATTGACACGAAAATTGAAATCCTATAATAGTTCACTATTACGGATCCAATGAAACTGATTTCATTGAAATCCAAGACAGTGTCAAAATGACTGTTTTTACGCGTTAATTAAATATTAAAATTTTCAATTTCTGTAAATTAACTTTAAATTCAATTTTAAAAGTTTACTATCACTATTCTAATCCAAATAGAATTTAAAACAACATTAGAAATTATTTTTATCCATATTTGATTCAATATTCAATTATTTACACAATTCAAATATTAAGTTAGACAATTTAATTATCCAAATAAATTATTATATTTGAAATATAAGTTATTCAACTTATAAAATTTACTTTTCAATATTTAAATTAAATTAAATATTCTAAATTTAAACAACCAAAAATCTGGGCCGTTATAGTTGGCTTCTTCATTAACGATTTTGGTGACGCTAAGCACACATTTAGTACTAATGTAATTATTTCTTATTGCATGATGCTGTTTTACTAATTTACCTTCGCATTTTATCACTTTTATTAGGTATATTAGATACAATGTGTTGAAATTGAAACTTTATTTTTTTAGGAAACGCCAAAAATCCGTCTTTGACATTCATCCTTTTTGGAGGTGGTTGAAATTTGCTATTTTCCTTTATATTTCAATGTAAATACTTGAGATTATAGTTGTGATTTCCTTTTTTTCATGAACTAATTTTTTTCAACTTTCTTTTCTGCAAGTAACAATCTTTTCAATGTTTTACTCTTTATGATTTGGAGTTTGATGTAATGGTATTTTTCTGTAATGAAGCAGCATCTGATCAAAGTCTGTTATGCCACAAGCATTCTGAAATGATTGATACCAAGGGGAAATTTAATCCACGCTTAAGTGCAGACAGCGACGGGGCTACTGATCTTCTTAAATAATGGAGGCAAGTCAACGCTGATCTGTGAGGTTGTTTCTTCAAGTTTTAGATTAAATAAATTACAGTAGTTGAGACGAATCCCTTACATACTGAGTGTTGGACAATTAAAAATTGCTACATTAGTCAAAATAGTCTACTAATTCTTGCTATATAAAAAAGTTGACCTGAAATTTAGTTGAAAGCATAAACACATGAAGTGAAGTTTGGGATATAATTTGAGTGGATTACAAGACCTCCACAGTGGTATCACTTTATTTTTCAGTCAATTTTGTAAACTGCATTATTTCTATCTCATTTGCTTATTGAACCATAGCACCTGCACTGGTTGGAGCCATTATTATTTCTAAATATTTAAAATTTACTAATGGGGCTTTGCACGAAAGATCCATATTTCTGATGTTACTCAAGAAAAGTCCATGTAGAAATAAGTATGTAAATTAGATTCTTGTTTTTTTCTAAATTAGAAAGTGCAAATTAGCTTGCGCTTTTTAAAATTTTCAAAAATGTCAAAATTTTTAGAAAAATTTCAAAATCAAAAAGCGCAAACTAACTTGAGCTTTGCTGATAGAAGCGCAAGTTACCTTGTGCTTTTTTCAAAAAATTTCAAAATTTTCGAAAAAAAATCAAAATCAGAAAGCGCAAACTAGCTTGCTCTTTTCTGATAGAAAGTGCAAGATAACTTGCGCTTTTCAAAATTTTAAAAATTTCGAAAATGATTTCAGAAATAGAAAAGTGCAAATTACCTTGCATTTTCTGTCAGATAAGTGCAATACACCTTGCGTTTTTCATTTTTTTTAAATAGGGACCAAATTTGCATATTCATTTATGCAGGGACTTTTTCTATAACAACATTAAAAACAGGGACTTATGATTCTTTTCTTGTTTACTAATTTCTCACTTAAAAAAATAAAAAATAAAAATAAAAAAACCATTGACTTTGATTGATTGTTTTATCTACACATATTCTATTGTCAGTATCTTTGTATATGTCTGAGTATTGCATAGCTTACATCATTTGGATTTTAAACAATGATTATATATATATATATATATATATATATATATATATATATAATTAATTACTATGTATCTACGATGCAAGTAGTATATGTCGATGAAACGATAAGAAATTAAGAGCGATAATCATTTGCCAATTGTTTTTTGATAACCGGAGCATGACGATATCTGACATTACTTTATTGTGTGAATGTTTTGATCTAGGTTACATTAAGAAAAAAAGCAACCTTACAGCTTAATCTATTAAAGTTAACTAATATTTACTTAAATTTGTCTTTGTGTACATACATATATACATGTGTGTATATTTATATGTGGATATCCCTACACACATATTGGTATCTATTGTTGTTCCAGTACTGCGGTAATATCGTCTATATTATACGTATATGAATATCTGTTTATGGCTTTCCTGGTAGAACATCATCCATGTTGATTATTGTAGAAGTGTTACATTCATCAACACACTGTCTGTGATAGTTTAGAATATAGTTAACGAATTTGAAAAATTATGTAAGAAGCTTCAAGTACAAGTATGAAGCTTGTACTTGAATATACAAACTAAAATTTCGTCTACATAAAAGATTGAAACTACAAATATGAAGCTTCAAGTACAAGTATATTTCGAAAAACATATATATATTTTTAATCAAAACTATGTTCAACTTGGGTTTTAAGGCACACATACTTATTTAAAACACCGTTTCAGATCTAGTTTATCTCACCTGAGATCTCATTTTCAAACTTGAGCGAGACAAGACATTATACCTTATTTGACACTCATCTTGTCCAAGATATTAAGATCTCAAGAGAAATCTGCATTAAGATCTCATACAAAGTTTTTTTTTTCATTTACATATTTCATTTACTTATTTTGTGGGTTAAAATGAAATTCTGCTATAACGAATCTTTAATGGTCTTCTAATTATGTTGTTATTTTCTATTGGTAAGCAAAAATAAAAGACTTAACATTCAGATCAGTAGAACTCTTTCAATTGATGCCAAATCTTCCAAGCTACCATTCTCCTTTAAAAAATTTATATTATCGATTTATATATCATACCGTGTTAAAAAGTTATATTTAGACGAGATTTATTGTAAAAAGCTTCCAAATATCAATCCTATATGATCATGTTACTCCGAGATAGTCACGAGATGGACTTGAAAATCCAAGATGTCAATGGGAGTTGTACACTCTAGATACACTCATCTCTTTCGAGATCTCGTTCGGTACAAGATATTGTGTGTAAAATTCTCGAGACAAGACGAGACCAAAATCCAAGATTATAACCTTGATTTAAACATTTAAAAATATGATACACACATGTGCATGTTATAAATACACTAATTCCTGTCAATTGTTTCATTGTTGTACATTGTTTCTTTTCTTACTTCACAGGTTATGGTGGTGGATGGTTAAATTATTGACGATGATGAAATGGTTTGGGATTTTGATGTGCTGGATATTGAGGAGGTGGTTTCTGTGTGCATTGTGTAGAAAATTTACTAATACAAGAAGTACCGACAAAAGAAAAAACAACTATGTTTATTAACTGATAAGTGGTACATTTTTCTAAAACACAAAACACCTCTTAAATCAGTGATGCTAGGATATCTACTAATCTACTGTTGGTGCGGGATTCCGACTCCAATCGAAACCCCACGAGCGCAGCGGAAGACGAGATCGTGATAAGCAGTGTAAAAACAACCAATCGATAACTCAAATCCAATCACAATCAATCAAAATCCCAGACAAGCAAATCAAAGATCAAGGCAATAATGAAAATAAATCACACAGAGATTTATAGTGGTTCCACTAACGTTGTGTTAGTGTACATCCACTTTAAGAGAGAGCTTTTATTATTATTGATGAGAAGAGTACAAGAGATTGATTACAATGATCAATAATCAAAATAGAAATAGATTTTGTGGAGAAGAGAACTGAAGAAAATTAGGTTTTGATAAACCCTAATTTGGTGGAAGCTGATCTCTTATTGTTGCTTGCACACGCTTCTCCCTCCCCTACGGATCTGATACCTGAGGCTAGCTTATATAGGAGAATAGAAACCCTAGACAATATTCTAAAATTGCCCCTACGGATATCACAAATTTTCACCCAAGTCTGCGAGATGAAAACTGAAAAAAATCGTTCCAGACGTCTGGCCTAAGGGGTCAGACGTCTGACTTAAGTCTCTGGAGCGACTTCGCTCCAGATCAGACGTCTGACCCACTTGGTCATACGTCTAACTGAGTGTTCTGGAACCACTCCAGGACAATTTCAGACGTCTGAAAATAATTTCAGACGTCTGAAATTAGTTGCTGTCCCCAAACAGCCCACTTCACCTTTTCTCTTCTAACTTCCACCTCCGGACTCCGATTTGCGAACCGTTTTCTCCGTTATGAAGCTACTTCCGACCTCTACAAATCCACATATAGTGTCGCCAAATTTTAACACTCCACCTCGACACTATATCCATCTTCAATTCCAATGGTACCATACCATCAACGTCAACCGATAGCGCCAACTATCACTTCTTCTACCTTCAACCAAACATGAATGCTTTCCCAATGAGTTTCGGCAAAGCCACCGCCCATTGCACTCCACCAACAAGCTCAGGCAAAGCCCCCGCCCGCTAATGAAATGTTGAAAACATCCAAATCCTTAACTATCTCACCAAAGACTAGCAATTATCAAGAAGATAGAACATCAATCTCTCTCACCAATACTCTTCCTCATCTACCACCAAGCCCCTCCCTTAACCGTTCCACCCCGTGGCACCTAGCACTTCTCCAAGCGAATCAAGTTCGAGCAATGCTCGAACTTTCCAACCGGCAATGCCTTAGTGAACATATCCGTCGCGTTATCCTTTGTGTGCACCTTTCGAAGATATACTTGCTTATCTTCATCCATGGCTACTAGAAATGACTCTCTCACCTCAATATGTTTAGTCCGTGAGCTAAACGCCAAATTCTCTGCCAAGTGAATAGCACTCTGGCTATCACATCGAACATCAATACTATCATGCCCGAATCCCAAGTCACACAACAATCGCTTCAAATAGAGTGCCTTCTTCGTCGCCTCCACTGTGGCTATCAACTCCGCCTCCGTAGTGGATAAAGCAACAACGGTCTGCAATCTAGATCTCCAACTTATGGTTGTTCCCCCAAGTGTGAAGACATATCCAGAAGTTGATTTTCTTTGATCCCTATCATCAGCGTAGTTCGAATCACAATAACCAACCAACTTGCAATCCATCGCCTAACTACCGCCAAAAACAAGACCATGAGATGATGTGTCTCTAAGGTATCTCAATATAAGCTTCACAGCTTCCCAATGCGATTTTGTCGGATTAGCCATGTAGCGACTAACCATCCCGACGGCATTTGCAATATTGGGCCTTGTACACACCATAGCATACATTAGACTACCAACCGCACTAGCATATGGCACCTTTGCCATATAATCTTGTCTTCCTTCAAGATAGGTGATCCTTTATTCGAAAGCTTCATATGCAAAGGTAAAGGTGTATATGACGCCTTTGCATTCTCCATGCCAAACCGGCAAAGCACTTTCTCTATGTATTCCTTTTGAGTTAGTTTCAACTCAAAATGCTTTCGATCCCTTACAATTTCCATGCCTAATATCCTTCTTGCTTCTCCAAGATCCTTCATTTCGAACTCCGATTTCAAACTCAGTTTTAGCTTGTTGATTTCATTTTTATCTTTTGAAGCAATGAGCATGTCGTCCACATACAAGAGTAAATACACCCAACAATCATTTCTCAACTTCTTGAAATAAACACAAGCATCCTTGATGCTTCTATCAAAACCATTTTCAAGCATAAAATGGTCAAACCTCTTGTATCATTGTCTATGTGATTGCTTTAAACCATATAGTGATTTCTTCAATTTGCAAACCAAATTTAACTTACCATCCATAACAAAACCTTCCAGTTGCATCATGTAGATGTCTTCATCCAAGTCACCATGCAAGAAGGCGGTTTTCACATCAAGTTGCTCCAACTCCAAGTCGTGAATAGCAACTATAGCAAGTAATATCCGGATTGAAGTATGGCGCACAACCGGTGCGAATATCTCATCATACTCCTTTCCCTTCCTTTGTGCAAACCCCTTAGCCACTAGTCTAGCTTTATATCTTCCATCGTCCTTCACCTTGTATATTCATTTGCACCCAATAGCACGGTTTCCTTTAGGAAGTGGAACCAAATCCCAAGTTTGATTCTTCAACAATGATTGCATCTCTTCCTCCATGACACAAATCCATTTCGAGCTATCACTCGACTTCATGACGTCATCAAGGTCCATCGGCTCATCTTGGACTACATGAAGAGCATAGTCCAAATTATCATAAAAGCTAAGACAGTTCCAATCACCATATCTTTCGGGTGGTCCTATAGTACGACGACCAACCCGAGTAGCAATACCATCACCTAAACTCCCTTCGGCTCCACCTTGAACCGAATCTTCTCTAGAATCATGTACATCACCAACACTACTAGAGACACCATGTGGACCATGTGATGTAACATCAACCGCTACCTCCTCACAAGCATCGCCAACTACTCTACTCTCTCTACTCCTTAGACAAAATATGGAAATAATTTCCTTCTCCTTTGATTCACCATGAACTAAATCCGGAACATCCGATGAGCTCACATTCTCTTTGAGCATCGCCGACTCATCAAAAGTAACATGATGAGAATTCACTACCTTCTTCGTTTCCGGATTCCAAATCCGATAGCCTTTTACACCATCCGTATAGCCAAGCAAAATCCCCTTGAAAGCTCTAGGTTCAAGCTTATCATTTCCCGGATCATGCACATAAACAAGACTGCCAAACGCACGAAGATAACTCAAGTCAATGCTCTTTCCCTTCCACACTTCCTCTGGAATTTTGTTACTAATAGCTGAGCACGGAATTCGATTAATAATATGCACTGTGGTTGACAAAGCTTCAGCCCAAAATCCCTTTGCCAAACCCGATGTCAATCTCAAGCATCGAGCTTTCTCAAGTAGAGTACGATTCATTCTCTCCGCAACACCATTCGACTGTGGATCTCCAGGTGTAGTAAAATGCCTCCGAATACCATGATGCTTGCAATACTCCAAAAACTCTCCGGAAACATACTCCCCGCCATTGTCAGACCTTAGAACCTTCAAAGAGTTGCCACTCTCATTCTCAACAAGAGCCTTCCACGCTTTGAACTTTGCAAATGCCTCCGACTTGGCCTTCATTACATACACCCAAACTTTTCGAGAAAAGTCATCTATAAAGGAAATATAATAGCAAGCTCCACCTAAAGAAGCTACAGGTGCCGGTCCCCAAACATCCGTGTGAACATAATCAAGAACCCTTCTCGAATCATGTTTTCCTTCACCGAATGAAACTTTAGTTTGCTTCCCCATGACACAATCTTCGCAAAACTCTAACTTGTTGAAACTTTCTCCATTGATCATCTCTCTCTTTCGAAGAACATCTAAACTTCTCTCCGAGACATGACCTAACCTCAAATGCCACAACCTAGTCGCATCCAAGCCACGAGAACTATCAACCCCCATACAAGTTTCACCTTCCACAGTCACTCCTTGAAGCAAATAAATACCATGAGTCCTTGCACCCTTCATCACCACAAGTGCCCCCTTCGAAACCCGCAATCTATCACTTTCGATAGTGATCTTACAACCTAAAGAATCCAGCTGTCCCAAAGAGATAAGAGACTTCCTAAGTCCCGGAACATAGCGCACATTAGTGAGAGTACGAACCACTCCGTCAAACATCCTAATTTGCACGGAGCCAGTGCCTTTCGACTTACAAATAGCACCATTTCCCATAACAATTGAATTTCCTTCTTTGTCGATGTAAGAAGAAAAACAATTCCTATTTGGCGTCATATGATAAGACGCCCCCGTATCGAGCACCCATTTGCTATCCGAAACATCTGATGCTACTGTCGATAAAACATCTACCTCTTCCTCACCAACTGCATTCTCTACCGCTACGTATGAAGATGCTACTTCCTTCTTTGTCTTCTCCTTGTCCGGACACTCATTCTTCCAATGACCGGTCTTCCTACGAATATAGCACTTGCCTTTTCTTTCCTTCGACTTTCCTCTCCAACCGGGGTTCCTTGATTTAGAACGCCCCTGGTTCTCCTTCTTTACATGCCTCTCCTTCTCCACAAACAAGCCATGACCATTACTAGCACCACTACTTCCATCACCTAACTCCTTCATTTGATCCCGCAACTTCTCGCTAAGAAGACCCGTCTTGACATTATCAAGAGTCAATGTATCTCGGCTATAGATCAAACTGTTTGAGAAACTTGTATAGCGGTCTGGCAACGAACACAACAATATCATCGCCTTTTTCTCTTCCTCAATCTTCAAATCTACCGCCTTCATCTTCATTAGCAAATCATCAAAAATGTTTAAGTGCGCCTTCAGCGAAGTACCTTCCTTCATCTTATAGGTGAAGAACATTCGCAGTAAGATCAAACGATTTGTCAGTGACTTCTTCATATACAATTCCTCCAACTTGTCCCAAATACCCTTAGCTGTTGTCTCACCACTAATTTCAGAGATAACATTCTCTCCCATAGCAAGTTGAAGTGTAGTGAATGCCCACTCCTCCATCTCCTCTCTCTCAACATCCGAGATGTCTGCTGGCAATAAATGTGTGTCAAACACTACCCGATGCATCCGATTCCTTCTAAGAACCGCTTTCATCTTCCATTGCCATTTTTCAAAATCATTATCGCCATTCCACTTGTCTATTACCAATTGTGATCCTGAAGCTACGTACGAGCCACGTACATAAGGAGCTACACCACTTGGAGTATCCATTGAGGAACTACTTGAGTTATTACTTGATTCAGGCATCTCTATAACCACCTACCAAAACCTGAAGCTCTGATACCAGATGTTGGTGCGGGATTCCGACTCCAATCGAAACCCCACGAGCGCAGCGGAAGACGGGATCGTGATAAGCAGTGTAAAAACAACCAATCGATAACTCAAATCCAATCACAATCAATCAAAATCTCAGACAAGCAAATCAAAGATCAAGGCAATAATGAAAATAAATCACACAGAGATTTATAGTGGTTCTACTAACGTTGTGTTAGTGTACATCCACTTTAAGAGAGAGCTTTTATTATTATTGATGAGAAGAGTACAAGAGATTGATTACAATGATCAATAATCAAATTAGAAATTGATTTTGTGGAGAAGAGAATTGAAGAAAATTAGGTTTTGATAAACCCTAATTTGATGGAGGTTGATCTCTTATTGTTGCTTGCACACACTTCTCCCTCCCCTACGGATTTGATACATGAGGCTAGCTTATATAAGAGAATAGAAACTCTAGACAATATTCCAAAATTGCCCCTGCGGATATCACAAATTTTCACCCAAGTCCGCGAGATGAAAACTGGAAAAAATCGTTCC
The DNA here is from genome assembly GCA_030765085.1 of Allium cepa. Taxonomy (NCBI): domain Eukaryota; kingdom Viridiplantae; phylum Streptophyta; class Magnoliopsida; order Asparagales; family Amaryllidaceae; genus Allium; species Allium cepa. The sequence continues at coordinate 1,054,037,074 of CM060935.1, read as the reverse complement.
AGTCGTCTGGCCTAAGGGGTCAGACGTCTGACTTAAGTCTCTGGAGCGACTTCGCTCCAGATCAGACGTCTGACCCACTTGGTCAGACGTCTGACTGAGTGTTCTGGAACCACTCCAGAACAATTTCAGACGTCTGAAAATAATTTCAGACGTCTGAAATTAGTTGCTGTCCCCAAACAGCCCACTTCACCTTTTCTCTTCTAACTTTCACCTCCGGACTTCGATTTGCGAACCGTTTCCTCCGTTACGAAGCTACTTCCGACCTCTACAAATCCTTATATAGTGTCGCCAAATTTTAACATCTACTGCCATGATAGAACTGGCTACAAGTTAGGACTGACTTATTCAACAGAAGACTTAATCAAACAAAATATAGTAAAATGCACTCATAGAGTTTGATTTTATGCAACTCCAACACACTGGTGCAAATGTTTCATATGGATAATGAGCGCAAGCAATTCCAAAATGGCATGGTTCAATGCCAAAAACAGGAGAAATGGTACTGTGTTTTTCATCAATATTTTGCTTCACCATGTGTAGAGCTATAGTGGATACAATTGAAAATGGTTAATGTTATGTATATTTTCTGGGGACACCTGTTTTATATAAATAATTCATAACTAACGCTTATAAACAGGATATCGGGTAACTTCAGATCACCTCATCTGCAAATAACAAAATATGATCAATCATTGGATACTGAAATTTTAAATCATGGGGGACTCATTCCTTTTGTCCTTAGTTTCTCTCAGATTTGCTCAAATGTTGCATTCTCAAGTCTGCTAATGATGTATTAATAATTTAATATATAATTGAGAAGTTAGTTGGTGGCGCATGAATTTTGGAGATATTATGAGTAGGGATTTATGGTTATATTCTGTATCATTTTGTACAAGTCCAATGCAATAATCAAACACATATTTTTTTTTTACGGTTATTACTGTTTTGCTTTCGTAGTCCAGCATGCTATTGCTTATTTCGTTTCATCATTGACAAATTAGTACATGTTACCCTTCTTTAACAATGATACACTTATGTACTATACACATGATAAACTAATGCATCATTGTTATTTGTTCTGTTTATTTAAAACCATTTCATACATATGCAGATATAAATACTTGCAAAAATATAGATATTCAGCCACTAATTTCATTTACTAACTGCCACCATCTCCCCGTATGCGAAGCATGGAGCTCCTTCTAGTTTCCAAATCAAGAGTTGTATACTATAATGCAATTTTATTGTTAACGTTTGGATGAATCTATAAAATTTGGTGTATACATTACCTACACTTTACCCCACTATGGATGATGAGCTTTGCTGCTGGGGAGTATCATTAGCAGAAAGAAAGTTAGCTAAATTATAAGGAAATTCAGGGAGATGCTATAAGCATTTTTGGTTAATAAAATACAAGCATCATAGTTGTTCTCATCTTTCAAGTTCTCATGCAGCATCATAGTTATTCTGGCATCATTCTGTTAATAGCTTTGTATCAACTCATTCATTGGTCACGATTCTTCAGAGCATTCATAAATCAAAGTCTTTTCAAACTTACACAACAGTCAATGCAACGCAATTCCTCGTCAACAAACAACAGCCTCATTTTCCATCTCAAATCTTAACGTATCAGCAACAACAGATGTTAGTTTCGGGTTCAGCACACCAGTACTCCATAGCCAACAGCAACCAACTCTTTCACCTGCCAATCTTCCTGCCCAAACTCCAGCATCAGATTCTCCTTCAGAAACGAGTCAACTGAAGAAGCACATGAATTGCCACTGGTTCCGAATTTCTCATTCTTCAGTCCTCTTCCTCCAAACGAACCAGAAGTTGTTCCACTGATTATGAAAACGAAGATGGAGATATATAAATATAGGCAAAGGTATAAGGTGGAGATGGATATAGGCAAAGAAAAATAACTCTTGTAAATAAACTTCTCTTTGTGTTTATAATTTCTCATTTCGCATAGAACAACATGTTTTGCTATAAGAACACATACGTGTTAAATAACTACAAATTATTTCAACGTAAGGCTAATATTTGGTTGGATTTTGTTAATCAGTCTGCAAGATTCAATGACTTTGATTCCACTTGATTGAATCATATTAGAAGTTTAGATTGAATAAAATTTGAGGCATATAGAGTATGCACAAATTTTGATACTGCGACAGTACAACAGTTAAGAGTAAGAGTATGCATTGCAGAAATGAAAATGAACAATGAACATGCACATGTTGTACGTGTTTGGGATGTAATGTGTAGAGAAACATGGTTATATTTAGGACCATACTCATGGCATTAAATTATATTTAACTATTTTTTAGATTTCTAAAATCTGATCAGAAGGACCATCCGATTGTAAACTAGGCAACGTGCTAGCGATTAGGTGGAATCGAAAATTTGTTAAACCATTGAAAATAAATAAGAAAGGAAAAAAAGAAAAGAAATTAAGAAAAAAGAAAAAATAACTAACTTAAAATTGCTTTGGGCAACAAGGTTAACAACATATCTGGAACGACAAGTGTATACACACTATTATGTGATTGATTACACTGTCTAAAGCATCTTCCTAATCTGAGTAATATATGGTTCGATGTAATTGTGACAAAGATAACTAAGCATGCTTTGCATGGTGATTTTTCCAGTAGAACCAATTAAAATCTCTTGGGAAACACTCTTTATTTTAGCTCATAACTAACAATCTGGAACGCGCTGGTGGGTCTGTAGCCATGGTTGTTGTGAAGGTGTGCTGTATTTCAGATGAAATAAGTGGTGAATTGATGAGGTTTGATTACGATGAAATGGTAGTTTTTATTGTGCAGGTGATGGGATACGGTGAGATATGGCACAAATGAGCTAACTCTTCCTTTCTTTCCTTTTAATGTTTTCATTTTAAAATTAGAGAAAGAAAAGAACCAAACTAATATTGTCATTAAACAAATAATATTACAAATAATATTGAATCCAAGTTTAGCTTACCTTCCTTCGTGTCCGGAATGACCATCACCCTTCTAAGCGAATCACATTCCATATTAAGTGTCTAACATCACCAGAGAAAAATGGGTGAACTTTGCTCTCCACTTTAATCCAACCACTGGTTCTTTTCTTGCCCCTGTATCCCTCATCGTTTTCTAACTTCAGCTGCATCACCATATATACCTGCAACTGAGTAAACATGAGATAATAATACATAATTTGCACTGTATCCCTCATGTTGGGTTTATGATGACTTGTTGGTTTGAGACTGATGGTTTGTTCTTTGTGTTTTTGAGCCTTGACACGCCTTGGCGTGTGCTCCCTGACAATGATACCCAGTTGTTGATTGGTGACGTGTCAGGTCCTTTAGGCATTGTGTACACCGTTTGGAGCGGACAGTGTGGGTCCTTATGTTGGTATTTTGCTCTGAGCCATAGCGAGGCATGGTCAGTGTCATTTTTGGCTTATTCTCGTCTTCCTCTCCTGGTTGGTCTCCATTGGTCTCTACGGAGAAATTATCCTGTCTCGGTCGATTGGATAGGGCGGTATTCCAGCCCTGATCGCATAGTGAACACTGATGCGGTCCACTATGCGGGCAGCCTGGAATATTACCAGTCATTTGCGAACCGATCGGGTGATATCTCTACTAGGGCCACCTTGCGAACCTCACCTGTCTCGCTGGGCTGTCTCACTAGTGACAGTCCGACATGGGTTAGGTTCCTACAGCATCGTGGGATGCGTATTTTTAGCACCCCTACATACTGATGAAGTACATACCTCGACTCGCGACTCAAACCATCTCCACGACTTACGACTCATCCACCCACCATCGACCCCGACTCATCCACCCATCTCCACGACTCACGACTCATCACCAGTCGCGATTCATCACGATTCGCGACTCATCACCATTCGCGACTCATCCCCATCGCCATTTCCCACAACTACGACTCATTCCCATCCATTTCCCCACGACTTCCTACAACCGCGACTCAGTCCCATCCATTTCCCCACGACTCAACACCACCGACTCATTCCCCTCACGCGAGACATCAATGCCATTCTAAAACCCTAAGTCGCGATTTCCCCCCTTCTCATATGTCGCGCGCGCGAGTGATGAAGAGTCGCGAACGAGCTATGCTTCCTCCAGTGAGTCGTTGATAACCTAAATCTTATGTCGCGTGCCAATCCTTGCTTAAGTCGTTGCTGATCCAATTTTTGAGTCGCAAACGACATATGAAGCTCCAGTAAATCGCGAAAGTTATTTTAGCGCCTTCTGTTGAGTCGTTACAGACATTGATGAGTCGCGTAAAGGAATTGAGTCATTGTAGTTGAATAGAAGCCATGTTTCGTAAGTCGTATTGCTTAAGTCGCTGTATTTTTGTTTTCTTAAGTCGTGTACTATTTGTGTTGTAATTTCTTAAATCACTTGTGTTGAGTCATAAACCCTATAAATAGGAATGTAATGTCATTGTAATAGGTTGTTGAATATTGAATAAAATTTCTTGTTGATTGCTTTGTGCTTTCTTCTCTAATTGGTAGTCGAGTGAAATCTCCTATCTCCACCTACGTCATTCGAGTGCGCTCGAATCTTCGTTTGTGAAGCCGATTCACGGAATCAAGTGCGCTTGATCAACGTCGAAGAATCGTAGATCTTTGTTTCTCGGTATCGTGCGCGATCAACGAGACGAAGATAGATAGAATCCGGCATCTTTGGATCAACGGATTTGGGCATTGCAGTATTTTCGAATCACCGATTGCTACAGTTCATCAATTGAAAGTTTATTTTGATTAATCCGCTGCGTCAGTTTGGTATCAGAGCGAGATTGCAAGGAGTTTGCATCATTTGGAGAATTGGTTTTCGAGAAGTTGAAGTTTATAGATCGGAATTGCAAATTATCGAGAAGTTTGGAGTTTGAAGTTTGTGTTCATCGTGTTCATATTGAAGTTGCAACAAGTTTGGGGTTTGTGATCCATAGTCTCTTGGATCAAAGTGTGGGAAAGGTGTTGAAGTTCGAAGCAAGCTTGAAGCCGTACTAGTTGATTTGAATTGTAGTTTTGGAGTTGTTTTGTTTGAAGATTTTTGAAGTCGAATTTGTTGAAGTTTGATTTGTTGAAATTTGGAGAAGTTCAATCATGCCTCCGAGACGAGCTCAACGTCATCGCAACATTAATGCCTTGTATGGAAGAGAAGAGGCCGATGAAATGGAGCAACGAATCCACGAGAGCTTTACTGAAAAGTTGAATGAAGAGATTGGTCGATTAGAGAGAATGATGCTTGAAATGAGTCAAAGTAGAAGAAGAATTTCACCTGAATCGAGCCATGGGAGAAGTAGAACTTCGATACATTCAGATCGGGAGAGAACAGAAGATCATAGAAGTGTTGATAATCGTGATAGGAATGTTGATCGAAGGAGTGGTGATAGAGATGTTGGAGGTCGTGATCGACAATGATATACTTCAGATTTTGATGAGGAATTTGTTGGTGACAGAGGGAGTATGCATCGAGATCGAGAACAAACACGACGTCAGAATCGAGATGTAGATGATGATCGTCGATGGGAATCGGGAATGAAGATGGAGATTCCGGAGTTTAAAGGTGGGATGGTAGCTGAGGAATTTTTAGATTGGTTGTCTAACGTGGAGGAGATATTTGATTTCAAGGAGGTTCCGGAGAATCGAAGGGTGAAGTTAGTTGCTACAAGGCTGAGGGGGAGAGCTTTGGCGTGGTGGCAGCAAACTAAACTTACCAGGGAGAGAATGGGGAAGTCAAAGATAGAATCGTGGGATAAGATGAAGAAGTTGATGAGATCTACTTTCTTACCTTACAACTATCAATCACTTATGTACCAGAGGTTGCAGAATCTGAGGCAAGGGACAAAGTCTGTTAGTGATTATGCTGATGAATTTTACCAACTCATTGCCAGGAACGATATTATGGAGACTGAAGAACAGTTAACTACTAGATTCATTGGGGGATTGAGAATGCAGATCCAGGATATGGTTAATATGTTTGATCCAAGATCTGTGGCGGAAGCACACCAAAAGGCGTTGGCTTGGGAGAAGCAGGGAAGGCGTGGAGGTGGTGTGTTTACTAATTCCAATAATCCGGTGAAAGGGGCCAGTGGTAGTTCTAATGTTCCTAAACCTGTCAGTAAGCCAATTGTGAAGGAGACTGAGAAGGCGAAGGTTAACAGTGGGTTCAAATGTTATAATTGCCAGGAAATGGGTCATAAAAGCAACGAGTGTCCGAAGCCGAAGAAGAGAACTATGATAGTTGAAGCTGAGGATGAGGATGAAGAGGCTGAGTGTTCTAATTCATTACCGGTTGAGGAGGAAGACTTGTTGTCAGGAGACGAAGGATATTCACTAATGATGAGGAGAAGTTGTTTGACACCGAAGCAAGAGGAGGAAGACAGTTGGTTGAGGAATAATATATTTCAGTCTACTTGCACTATTCTTGGAAGAGTTTGTAAATTCGTTATTGATGCTGGGAGTTGCGACAACATTATCTCTACAGAGGCAGTAAAGAAGTTGGAATTGAAAACCGAGAAGCATCCTAAACCGTACAAGTTAGCTTGGTTGAGGAAAGGAGGTGAGGTGAAAGTTGGAAGGAGAGCTTGTGTTAAATTTTCAATTGGGAAGAAATACAAGGATGAAATTTGGTGCGATGTTGTAGACATGGACGTATGTCATCTGTTGTTGGGCAGACCATGGCAGTATGATAGAGCAGTACAACATGACGGACGTGCTAATAGCTACAGTTTCATGTTTGAGGGTACTAAAATCACGTTAATTCCCAAGAAGCAGCATCAGAAAGAAAGCAAGCTGGAGGAAATTGAAGAATTGAAAACTCTATTGACTTTGAAGGAGTTTGTTAAAGAAGTGGAGGAAGAACCTGAAGTGTTTTTGTTGATTGGGAGAGAGAATAGTGAAGAAGTTGAGATTCCAGAAGAAGCAAAGCCAGTTTTGAAAGAATTTGAAGACGTATTTCCAAAGGAGTTGCCTAAGGAGTTACCGCCATTAAGAGACATTCAACATCAAATTGATCTTGTTCCAGGAGCAGTATTACCACATAGACCACATTATCGAATGAGTCCGAAGGAACATGAGGAGTTACGAAGGCAAGTGGAAGAGTTGTTGGAACAGGGACGTGTTCAGGAAAGTTTGAGTCCATGTGCTGTGCCAGCTTTGTTGGTGCCCAAGAAGGATGGAACATGGAGAATGTGTACAGATAGTAAAGCTTTGAACAAGATTACTGTTCGCTACAGATTTCCTATGCCAAGGTTGGATGATTTGTTGGATCAGTTGAGTGGGGCAACTATATTTTCGAAGATTGACTTGAAGAGTGGTTATCATCAGATTCGGATCAGACCTGGAGACGAATGGAAGACAGCTTTCAAAACGAGAGAGGGGTTATACGAATGGTTGGTTATGCCATTTGGTTTATCAAATGCACCAAGTACATTCATGCGGGTGATGAATCAAATCTTTAGACCATTCATTGGGAAGTTCGTTGTGGTTTATTTCGATGATATTCTGATTTACAGTAGGAGTACGGAGGAGCATGTTCAACATTTGAGGGAAGTATTGAATATTCTTCGTGAGGAACAATTTTATGCTGCTACGAAGAAATGTGTGTTTATGACGCACAGTGTTTTATTTCTGGGTTATGTTGTTTCAGGAGAAGGTATTCAAGTTGATCAGAGTAAAGTTGAAGCAGTCAGGAATTGGCCACAGCCAAAGACAATTACGGAAGTGAGAAGTTTTCATGGGCTGGCGTCATTCTACCGAAGATTCATTCCACACTTCAGTAGCGTGATGGCTCCAGTTACTGATTGCATGAAGGGTAAACAGTTTTCGTGGACAGAAGAAGCTGGGATTGCTTTTGAACGAATCAAAGAACTGTTGACGACAACGCCAATTCTTGTTCTACCTATGTAACATCCCGCCTTTTCGCACACTTTAAACGACACACGTGCCAATCCAAAGCATACGCAAGGGCGGATTGTTATGGGGTAAATAAGAAAAACAGAGAAGGAATAAAACAAAATAGAATCTCACAGCGGAAGGATAAAATATAATAATAAATATACAGTTCAAAACAGTATACAAAACAGTTATTTCACTTATACAATGAACATCAGAGTTACACATACCAATATAACAATGCAGCGGAATATAAGGAGTGTGTGGTGCAATACTATATATAAATAATGCTGAATCTTCGTCTTCGTCCTCCAAGCTAAATCTGCTATCCTGAAATGCTCGGACTGACCCGAGCGAATTTGAATAGACAAAAACACCCGAGTCAGACTAGAATATCTTATGTGAGTTAAATAAACAGAATATAAATATGAGTACAGTAACTCAAGAGATGTTCGGGATTTACATCTCCTAAGGATCCGTTAAACTATTTACTATGTAGTATATTGCGCTATTATAATAGTGTCTATTTATAAAATAAACTTACTTTTAAATAGCGTTAAGGCTTTACATTTTCCACCTTAACACGTAATAGTCCCAGTAGTCCGTCCAATATCATAGCCCCTCCTGATCGGGAAGCCACTAGAGGATACCACACGGGCTACGGGAGAAAACCAAACTCGTACAAGGCGCGATATGGTAGGTGACCCGGCACAACTAGGCAATGCCAGGGTAGATATACCAATTGCTATCCAGGCTGGTGGAAACGCGTAGCCGCAGTTACCGCCCACCTCAGACTAACTCCCCAAAATCAAAATATAGAAGTGGCCACTGAATCAAATCCAAGTCAAAGTATAATATCGAAGAGGAGCGTCCGATCAGAGGAATGACCTCATTGGCCTGAGAATCGCTCCTGTTTTAGCCACCTTATGCCAACTCACGGGAGTTGGGTCCACGTATTTACCTTACAGGGAACGTCGCCACCGCCTACTTCATTCTGGAGTCTCCACCGCGTACACGGTTAGTCAAAGTGGTTTTCGGTATCGACAGAGAGTATGTCAGATATCCGATCCCGGTCTCTTTGCCAACCCATCGTTATTATAACACCGCGGTCAATTTAAAATAGTTTATACTTTAAACCAGAATATAATCCATTTCAAAACCATAATACTACGATATCCTTTCTTCTTTTAAACCCAAGACAATTCATTTTGATAATATTTTATAAAACCAAATTCAGTGATATCGTTTCCCAAATATATTTCCTTTCCAAAATTTATATCACTCTTATTTAATTATAATCCCTTGTAACCAATAATTGAAATTTTTAACTTTCAATATAATCCTTCAAAATCCACAGAAATTTTAAGCCCATTTCCCTCAAGACAAATAGGTTTGGATATTCACAATATATAGAGGATAAGTGGGTTAACCTTTACGGTAAATTTGTGAGGAAATAAATTTACATGGCTATATGAATATTTCTTTACTTAACGTTAAAACCAAAATCCCAAATATTACTTCAAGTTTCAAAACCATTCCAATTAATTCATATATACGTATACCCATTTGAGTATACATATTTCAACTAAAGTTGGATCTTATCCTTTCAAATCAAATGCTCTTTTAATTGGCCTTGAATATTCCCATAGAATCTATAAACAATAAACTTCACTTTCTAGTAATAAAATATATATATTTTTCCCAATTCAAATTATACTAGAATATTCTTTTCAATTTATTTAGGGAAAAATCCAATTATAAATATCATATCTTAAAATTTCCAACTTAACTTTTAAACATATGATATAAATTATTAAACTCCATTTTCTAAATTTTCTTCCATTTTAAATAAAGGAATTTATACTCCTTTTAATTTCAAAATTTTCAACTTCATATGTATATAATATGAAAGAAAAATATTTATCCAGTATAAAATTTAAGATTAATATAAACCGTATTTCATTCAAACCATAGAAATTTCATTTAAAATAGTTATATATAGACCGCGGTGCCTGTATATAATTTTCTATCCTATGGTCAAGTGATACGGATATTTATCATTTCAATCCGCAATTTAAAAATAAACTTTGCGGTTTTATCATTTCAAACCACAATCCCGAAAAATGAAATATGCATGATAAATTTGCAATTTTAATGATATGCAATAAACATTCATTCATCAACAACATCCATCATCCAATCGCAACCATCAACCAATTTCAATCAATAACAGTATATATCTATGAACATATACAACAGGTAATAACTGTCAGTTTTTTTTCCAAATTAAATTTATCAACTATTTATCTAACAGTTTACTCAATAATAATTTACATAACTGTTAACTAGCAGTTCTTATGCAAACAATAATTTCTAACAGCCAATTAATATGCAATCAATCAATTTAATTAACAGCTAAATTCAAAAAAATGCAATTCAACAGATATGGGTGAAATAACATGCCAAAAGCTTATAAATAAATTTCTATTCATTTCTAAAATTTATTTAACAAACATAAAAGCTTCTAGTAATTGTGAGTGGGTTAAAACACTCACCTTTTGAATTTAAATCGAATTTAAACCCGATTTAAACACAAAAATTCGCCCGTCTCAGAATTCGTCCAAACCAGCGTCATCAAGTCCGGAATTAAATTACGATCCTAACCAAAAAAAATTCGTTGGAATCCGATGTCGTATGGGAAAGTTATGGCGAAAAATGGCGATAGAATTCAAATTGAAAATAAATAAAACAACCCATATCACTCACATAAATATGACCACGTCAGCAAGAATTTACACGGCTACAGGAAAATGCAAACGGCAACCAATTTTTGAACGCATGCTTTGCTACAGGTCGACACGCACTGCCTTGTGAAACACGATGCCGGTTCTTCATCCCTTGTCCACCGCTACTGCCAAACGTTTCCCTTCACTGGCCGCACCCTCAGGTCCCCCTGCGATCGCCTCTAGGGCAGCGCCGCCGCCCCTGGTCGAGATTCAAGGCTGTGGCCGCCTCCTAACAGTAACCCTAATCCAATCTTTGACTCCAATCCGACCGTTGAATCTCGAAACAAACCACGTAGATGCGATCCCCTCGGTTCCCTCTCCAATACCCAGAAAGGGTTTGGCGATCTGACGAAGTTTCCGACGATGATGATGGAAGGTCACGGACTGTTTGAATTTATTCTGAGCAAACGACAGCTCCAATTGAGAAACGAATTATACCAGTAGATTTCGCGTATCGAATACTTCAACATATATTTTTTCTGGAATTTTCTGAAATTTTTGAGTTTTGACTTTTGATTTTGAACCGTGGATAGATCTAGGTTTTGCAACCATTAAAGAGGAGAAAGATATGAAGAAAATGTACGTATTCAATTGACAGAAGAAAGGAGGCTAGGGTTTATGATCGCATATATATAGAGAAATAGAAGAAGGCTAGGTGGGTACGGATAACGAACGTGCTAAACGGTAGTTGGCCCAAAAAGCCCGTTCTGACCCCGGAACCAAATCTGTTAAAACTATATATCCAAATAGGTGTTTTAAAATATTCTGAACGCGATGGAAAAAGTTTCACGACCAAATTCGATCGTATGAAGAAGTTATGCTGAAAACAAGATTTCCAAATTGATTTCAAATTGATTTCTAATAAAATTGATTTCAAGGCGTTTCGCATCCGTACGATCAAACGACAAGTCCGATCGATACGAAATTTGAAATCCTATAATAATTCATCGATACGGATCCGATGAAACTGGTTTCGTCGAAATCCGAGTCCGTGACAAAAATGGCTATTTTTAATATTTATTAAATCAATTAAATAAATCAAAAAAATCAAATTTTATTTTTCAACTTCTTATATTGGCCAAATTTCAATACTTAGATAATTCAATCAATTCCAATTGATTTAACAAGCTTGGATGTGAATTAAAATTTATAAATATATTAATTTGCAGCGTTAATATCCGCACTTTCTTATTATTTGGAAATTAAAATCTTTATTCTTAAACTCAATTATTAATTCCTATACTCTTATATTCTCGTCTTAAATCCAATTAGATAAATATTTTTGATTTCCATTCCAACTCCTTTGATTTCAAATAAACTTTTTACCATAAGTTATATTCCAAAATATTAATAACTTTATCTCCATTTATTCGCCTTAATTTATTTAAGTCAAATCCTTAATTAAACTCTATTGCAATGTTTTCAAATATCATTCCCTCCTTTCTCTTAACTATTTTTTTTTCTTCAAATCTTAATGAATTCAATACTATCAGTTTGATAAATCCATTAAATTCATTCAATAGTTTACAAATTCCAATCTAAATTCAATAACGTAATAATTTACGTTTAATTCCATTTTATATGTATTAAATACCATTTGTTGGATTTAATATTCAAATTATAAATAAAATCTTGCTTTCTAAAGTTGTATCAACCATGGTCCAACTAAATTTGAATTAGCTTTAACTTTAATTTATGTACTTAACTATTGCAACAAATCCAAATAAATAAATAAGGTTTGATTCCTATATTAACTTCTTGTTGTCAATTAACTTTTTATGGTGAATATGAAATTCAATGTAAAATTGACACCTTTATATCCACTTGATTTCACCATTTCATCTTTTTATTATTAAATCCGTTATAGCCGAATGCATGAATTTAACATACATAAATATTTTCAAACTCAACTTAAATCTCACTTAACTTAATAATAAACGTTTAAATTTCCTTAATTGCAAAAATCCAATTACCTTCATTCCTTTACTCTCATAGATAAAATCTTGTTTTAAAACTTTACTATAACCCAGTCTCATTGTATTAGGAATTTACACTACATGTAAAGTAAATTTTTATCAGTAAAGATCTTACACACTATGTCCCATAAGTTTAGATTTCACAAATTTAGCTACTGCGTTAATTCTAATTTAAGTAGCACAAATGTTCATATACCTTGAAATCATTCTCAATTTCCCAACTCAATTAATTATGTCTTACAATGTGTTTCAAATATAAAGGTATTTTATACTAATAGTTATCATACTCAAAATTATACGCTTATAACTAATTCCTACATTTGCATAATTGTATTAAGTTAGAATGTTTATTGAGGTTTATGCATTTCCAAATTTTGTACTGATTCCACCCAATTATTACTCACAGAACGTTAAATTATTAAATGACCATTTATTATAATTTAATTCCCATAATTGAGTCAAATGCTTATTATTATATATTCTTCATTTTTACCATTCCTTCCCATTATAAATTCATTAACGAATTTACACATCTCTATCTTTCAATATAAAATAACCAAACTGATTACAAACACTGTTTCTATCAATTTTCATAAATTTGTTCAAAACTATACTTTTGTTTACATAAAATAAATTTTATGTTTCTATTAGACCCTTTTCCTTTTCACTACAGACATTAAATATTACTATCTATACTAATTGCACCTTTATACTAATGAATACCATTCAAGTTAACTAACATTCACAGATTCAACATTTATTTGTTTCTTAAAATTTTGCTTTAGATCAAGTTGTGACAATTTACATTATCCACATCTATTGTCATAAAATTTTATAGTTACACTAAATTGCAACCACTATACCAAATCTCTACCTTTATACTTAACCAAATTAGAAATTATATAAATTTGATTTATTAAATATTATAAATTTAGCGGGTCGTTACACTCTCCCCCACTCAAAACTTTTCGTCCCCGAAAAGGAAAAAGAAGGGAGGAGAAAGAATAACAGTGCATTTTACTTCAAATATTAACTTATATTTTACTGGATTAATTTCCTTAAATGAAATACACTGGTTTTATAATTATTATATCCTTTAATACTTGAATTATTAAAGTTGAAAAAATATTTCAACAAAATTCTAAGTCCAAAATTTACGGAAAATTTTGGCAGAGTCTCCTTTGTACGGAGGGATTCTGGAGAAAATATAATATCCAAATATACAAATATATTACATATATATCCAAAACACAATATCCCACACGGGAAAAATATATAAAATAGCGCTTTAAACGTAATCCGAAAACGTACCTATTTGTCGGGCAATACGCTTATATTTTTAAGGAACCAAAGCAGTAGCAGTGGCTTCCATCACCTGTATTTACTAATAAAATCTAAAAGGTTAATTATTTATTTTAAAATGGACTATTCAAGTGGATTCAATCATTCATATTCAATCAAATGCAACAACCATACATTTTTAACAAACAGCACACACCACAAACAAACAATCATTCAATCAAACAAACAATCAGTTGTTCGGGTTCAAATTCTGAAGTTGTAAGAATGAAGAATAACTATCAAGTGCATCCTTTACTCAACAGTCTTAGATGGAACAAAGATAGATTATCTATCCATCCAACAACTTCAAAATTTCTTACCTAACAACCATACATCCAACAAAACAATTCAAACCAAACACCAAAATAGCTTATTATACATTTATTTCATAATTCAGTGGTTTGGTTTCTTTCTTTCATATATGGGAAAATTTCTTTATTTCTCACAGTTTCATTTTCCATTTATTAGAAAATTCATCATATTGGTATTTCCTTTTTATTTCTTAAGTTTCCTTTCAGTCCCTTTTATCTATTTATGGTTCACCAAACATATATTCGTTTTATAACTACAATTTCAACTTGCCCTTAAATTCTTAATCTGCTAACATTCACTCTTATAAGTGGAGGCTTTTATTTTTCCATTAACTATGGGTTGCAGACATTTAAATTCTTCCTACTTTCTATTATGTTAGCATAGGGGAGATCAAAACATACTTAAGTAAATAATCTTACAACATGTCACCTATTAATAATACTTAACTTTATTTTCCATAAAATTTTAATTATCACTTAAGTTTATACCACTTAATTCTTATTTATAACGGTAATTTATTGAATACTTCATTATTTTCAAAATTCCTACTTGTAAAATATTCAATTCTAATTTCTTATTTAACATTTCAACTTTTATATATATAGGTAAGTTATTTATGTTAAAGAAAATGCAATTGAACTTATACAAGTTTAATCTCCATTCTTTTAATTTAATTCAATGTTGATCCACATTATTATTTTTCTCTTACGTATCCAATTTCTCTTTCTAACCTTGCAATACTTCTCTTAATTTAATTAGAGGTTTCAATTCATTTATTACTTAACCTCTTTTTCACTAACATAATTTTTAAACAATTAATTAACGGAAAAATTTAGAATTTAAATACCGGGTCAGATTTCAATTTATTTCAAAATAATAGATAAATAAGTCCTTACAACTCAATATCTCTAATTATATTTAGAACAATAAAAGAATTTTTTTTTTTTTTTTTTTTTTTTTTACAGAAAATTTCAAAATAAATCTGCAGTAGAATTTACTACAGTGGCCTTTCCCCTTCGAAACTCGAAAATGAAAGTCGATGATGCGGCCGTCATCACCGAATTTATTTTCCAGCGACAGAGAGGAAAGTACAGAACTTATTTTCTCCAAATTCTTCTTTTTAAACAAATTTTTCCAAATTATACTATATATTTATATAAGAAAATACTTATAAACCGAATCAATAAATTTCACAAATTCTTTGGAAACAAATTTCAAAAACCCCGGACTTAAGTTCTAAAATCTCCAAATTGGGTTTATTATGATTTCACTTAGCTTCGATTTATTACAAACATTCTTATTGCCTAACATCCAATCTATAGCAACCAAATATATATATATATATATATATATATATATATATATATATCTTTATAAAAATATTTTTATATATAGAAAATATAATAGGCAAAATTATTTCATTCACCTATATTAAAAACAAATATTATGTCAGTCTGTCCTATTAAGTGTTTAGAAATCCCTATTGATGGCATAGCGTCCCATGCATCAACCAGAATTTATAAATACAGAGCGGAACAGATTAACACAATATCAAAATCTTTTATAAATACTAACAAGTACGCTCTCTCATATATATACACTCAGCGACTCCCATAGGATATTTCTACCCTATTAACAAAGAGTCAAACCCCACAAAGCCAAGGTTTATCGTTAAACCAAAGCTCTGATACCAGCTGTAACATCCCGCCTTTTCGCACACTTTAAACGACACACGTGCCAATCCAAAGCATACGCAAGGGCGGATTGTTATGGGGTAAATAAGAAAAACAGAGAAGGAATAAAACAAAATAGAATCTCACAGCGGAAGGATAAAATATAATAATAAATATACAGTTCAAAACAGTATACAAAACAGTTATTTCACTTATACAATGAACATCAGAGTTACACATACCAATATAACAATGCAGCGGAATATAAGGAGTGTGTGGTGCAATACTATATATAAATAATGCTGAATCTTCGTCTTCGTCCTCCAAGCTAAATCTGCTATCCTGAAATGCTCGGACTGACCCGAGCGAATTTGAATAGACAAAAACACCCGAGTCAGACTAGAATATCTTATGTGAGTTAAATAAACAGAATATAAATATGAGTACAGTAACTCAAGAGATGTTCGGGATTTACATCTCCTAAGGATCCGTTAAACTATTTACTATGTAGTATATTGCGCTATTATAATAGTGTCTATTTATAAAATAAACTTACTTTTAAATAGCGTTAAGGCTTTACATTTTCCACCTTAACACGTAATAGTCCCAGTAGTCCGTCCAATATCATAGCCCCTCCTGATCGGGAAGCCACTAGAGGATACCACACGGGCTACGGGAGAAAACCAAACTCGTACAAGGCGCGATATGGTAGGTGACCCGGCACAACTAGGCAATGCCAGGGTAGATATACCAATTGCTATCCAGGCTGGTGGAAACGCGTAGCCGCAGTTACCGCCCACCTCGGACTAACTCCCCAAAATCAAAATATAGAAGTGGCCACTGAATTAAATCCAAGTCAAAGTATAATATCGAAGAGGAGCGTCCGATAAGAGGAATGACCTCATTGGCCTGAGAATCGCTCCTGTTTTAGCCACCTTATGCCAACTCACGGGAGTTGGTTCCACGTATTTACCTTACAGGGAACGTCGCCACCGCCTACTTCATTCTGGAGTCTCCACCGCGTACACGGTTAGTCAAAGTGGTTTTCGGTATCGACAGAGAGTATGTCAGATATCCGATCCCGGTCTCTTTGCCAACCCATCGTTATTATAACACCGCGGTCAATTTAAAATAGTTTATACTTTAAACCAGAATATAATCCATTTCAAAACCATAATACTACGATATCCTTTCTTCTTTTAAACCCAAGACAATTCATTTTGATAATATTTTATAAAACCAAATTCAGTGATATCGTTTCCCAAATATATTTCCTTTCCAAAATTTATATCACTCTTATTTAATTATAATCCCTTGTAACCAATAATTGAAATTTTTAACTTTCAATATAATCCTTCAAAATCCACAGAAATTTTAAGCCCATTTCCCTCAAGACAAATAGGTTTGGATATTCACAATATATATAGGATAAGTGGGTTAACCTTTACGGTAAATTTGTGAGGAAATAAATTTACATGGCTATATGAATATTTCTTTACTTAACGTTAAAACCAAAATCCCAAATATTACTTCAAGTTTCAAAACCATTCCAATTAATTCATATATACGTATACCCATTTGAGTATACATATTTCAACTAAAGTTGGATCTTATCCTTTCAAATCAAATGCTCTTTTAATTGGCCTTGAATATTCCCATAGAATCTATAAACAATAAACTTCACTTTCTAGTAATAAAATATATATATTTTTCCCAATTCAAATTATACTAGAATATTCTTTTCAATTTATTTAGGGAAAAATCCAATTATAAATATCATATCTTAAAATTTCCAACTTAACTTTTAAACATATGATATAAATTATTAAACTCCATTTTCTAAATTTTCTTCCATTTTAAATAAAGGAATTTATACTCCTTTTAATTTCAAAATTTTCAACTTCATATGTATATAATATGAAAGAAAAATATTTATCCAGTATAAAATTTAAGATTAATATAAACCGTATTTCATTCAAACCATAGAAATTTCATTTAAAATAGTTATATATAGACCGCGGTGCCTGTATATAATTTTCTATCCTATGGTCAAGTGATACGGATATTTATCATTTCAATCCGCAATTTAAAAATAAACTTTGCGGTTTTATCATTTCAAACCACAATCCCGAAAAATGAAATATGCATGATAAATTTGCAATTTTAATGATATGCAATAAACATTCATTCATCAACAACATCCATCATCCAATCGCAACCATCAACCAATTTCAATCAATAACAGTATATATCTATGAACATATACAACAGGTAATAACTGTCAGTTTTTTTTCCAAATTAAATTTATCAACTATTTATCTAACAGTTTACTCAATAATAATTTACATAACTGTTAACTAGCAGTTCTTATGCAAACAATAATTTCTAACAGCCAATTAATATGCAATCAATCAATTTAATTAACAGCTAAATTCAAAAAAATGCAATTCAACAGATATGGGTGAAATAACATGCCAAAAGCTTATAAATAAATTTCTATTCATTTCTAAAATTTATTTAACAAACATAAAAGCTTCTAGTAATTGTGAGTGGGTTAAAACACTCACCTTTTGAATTTAAATCGAATTTAAACCCGATTTAAACACAAAAATTCGCCCGTCTCAGAATTCGTCCAAACCAGCGTCATCAAGTCTGGAATTAAATTACGATCCTAACCAAAAAAAATTCGTTGGAATCCGATGTCGTATGGGAAAGTTATGGCGAAAAATGGCGATAGAATTCAAATTGAAAATAAATAAAACAACCCATATCACTCACATAAATATGACCACGTCAGCAAGAATTTACACGGCTACAGGAAAATGCAAACGGCAACCAATTTTTGAACGCATGCTTTGCTACAGGTCGACACGCACTGCCTTGTGAAACACGATGCCGGTTCTTCATCCCTTGTCCACCGCTACTGCCAAACGTTTCCCTTCACTGGCCGCACCCTCAGGTCCCCCTGCGATCGCCTCTAGGGCAGCGCCGCCGCCCCTGGTCGAGATTCAAGGCTGTGGCCGCCTCCTAACAGTAACCCTAATCCAATCTTTGACTCCAATCCGACCGTTGAATCTCGAAACAAACCACGTAGATGCGATCCCCTCGGTTCCCTCTCCAATACCCAGAAAGGGTTTGGCGATCTGACGAAGTTTCCGACGATGATGATGGAAGGTCACGGACTGTTTGAATTTATTCTGAGCAAACGACAGCCCCAATTGAGAAACGAATTATACCAGTAGATTTCGCGTATCGAATACTTCAACATATATTTTTTCTGGAATTTTCTGAAATTTTTGAGTTTTGACTTTTGATTTTGAACCGTGGATAGATCTAGGTTTTGCAACCATTAAAGAGGAGAAAGATATGAAGAAAATGTACGTATTCAATTGACAGAAGAAAGGAGGCTAGGGTTTATGATCGCATATATATAGAGAAATAGAAGAAGGCTAGGTGGGTACGGATAACGAACGTGCTAAATGGTAGTTGGCCCAAAAAGCCCGTTCTGACCCCGGAACCAAATCTGTTAAAACTATATATCCAAATAGGTGTTTTAAAATATTCTGAACGCGATGGAAAAAGTTTCACGACCAAATTCGATCGTATGAAGAAGTTATGCTGAAAACAAGATTTCCAAATTGATTTCAAATTGATTTCTAATAAAATTGATTTCAAGGCGTTTCGCATCCGTACGATCAAACGACAAGTCCGATCGATACGAAATTTGAAATCCTATAATAATTCATCGATACGGATCCGATGAAACTGGTTTCGTCGAAATCCGAGTCCGTGACAAAAATGGCTATTTTTAATATTTATTAAATCAATTAAATAAATCAAAAAAATCAAATTTTATTTTTCAACTTCTTATATTGGCCAAATTTCAATACTTAGATAATTCAATCAATTCCAATTGATTTAACAAGCTTGGATGTGAATTAAAATTTATAAATATATTAATTTGCAGCGTTAATATCCGCACTTTCTTATTATTTGGAAATTAAAATCTTTATTCTTAAACTCAATTATTAATTCCTATACTCTTATATTCTCGTCTTAAATCCAATTAGATAAATATTTTTGATTTCCATTCCAACTCCTTTGATTTCAAATAAACTTTTTACCATAAGTTATATTCCAAAATATTAATAACTTTATCTCCATTTATTCGCCTTAATTTATTTAAGTCAAATCCTTAATTAAACTCTATTGCAATGTTTTCAAATATCATTCCCTCCTTTCTCTTAACTATTTTTTTTTTCAAATCTTAATGAATTCAATACTATCAGTTTGATAAATCCATTAAATTCATTCAATAGTTTACAAATTCCAATCTAAATTCAATAACGTAATAATTTACGTTTAATTCCATTTTATATGTATTAAATACCATTTGTTGGATTTAATATTCAAATTATAAATAAAATCTTGCTTTCTAAAGTTGTATCAACCATGGTCCAACTAAATTTGAATTAGCTTTAACTTTAATTTATGTACTTAACTATTGCAACAAATCCAAATAAATAAATAAGGTTTGATTCCTATATTAACTTCTTGTTGTCAATTAACTTTTTATGGTGAATATGAAATTCAATGTAAAATTGACACCTTTATATCCACTTGATTTCACCATTTCATCTTTTTATTATTAAATCCGTTATAGCCGAATGCATGAATTTAACATACATAAATATTTTCAAACTCAACTTAAATCTCACTTAACTTAATAATAAACGTTTAAATTTCCTTAATTGCAAAAATCCAATTACCTTCATTCCTTTACTCTCATAGATAAAATCTTGTTTTAAAACTTTACTATAACCCAGTCTCATTGTATTAGGAATTTACACTACATGTAAAGTAAATTTTTATCAGTAAAGATCTTACACACTATGTCCCATAAGTTTAGATTTCACAAATTTAGCTACTGCGTTAATTCTAATTTAAGTAGCACAAATGTTCATATACCTTGAAATCATTCTCAATTTCCCAACTCAATTAATTATGCCTTACAATGTGTTTCAAATATAAAGGTATTTTATACTAATAGTTATCATACTCAAAATTATACGCTTATAACTAATTCCTACATTTGCATAATTGTATTAAGTTAGAATGTTTATTGAGGTTTATGCATTTCCAAATTTTGTACTGATTCCACCCAATTATTACTCACAGAACGTTAAATTATTAAATGACCATTTATTATAATTTAATTCCCATAATTGAGTCAAATGCTTATTATTATATATTCTTCATTTTTACCATTCCTTCCCATTATAAATTCATTAACGAATTTACACATCTCTATCTTTCAATATAAAATAACCAAACTGATTACAAACACTGTTTCTATCAATTTTCATAAATTTGTTCAAAACTATACTTTTGTTTACATAAAATAAATTTTATGTTTCTATTAGACCCTTTTCCTTTTCACTACAGACATTAAATATTACTATCTATACTAATTGCACCTTTATACTAATGAATACCATTCAAGTTAACTAACATTCACAGATTCAACATTTATTTGTTTCTTAAAATTTTGCTTTAGATCAAGTTGTGACAATTTACATTATCCACATCTATTGTCATAAAATTTTATAGTTACACTAAATTGCAACCACTATACCAAATCTCTACCTTTATACTTAACCAAATTAGAAATTATATAAATTTGATTTATTAAATATTATAAATTTAGCGGGTCGTTACAACCTAATTTTCAGTTGTTGTTTGAGCTACACACTGATGCATCAAAGGTTGGGATTGGAGGAGTGTTGAGTCAGCAGGGGAGACCTATTGCATATTTCAGTGAAAAGTTATCAGGGGCAAAGATGAGATACAGTACATATGACGTTGAATTTTACGCTGTTGTGCAAGCTGTTAAGCATTGGAGACACTACCTATTTCAGAAGGAATTCGTTCTTTATACTGATCACGAAGCTTTGAAACATTTACAGGGGCAGGATAAAATTTCAGCGAGGCATGCATCATGGACTGCTTATTTGCAGCAATTTACTTTTGTTGTTAAACACAAATCTGGGGTGACGAATCGTGTGGCTGATGCTTTGAGTAGGAGGAGTCGTTTGTTAACAATATTGAAGGTTGAAGTGACGGGGTTTGAATTGTTGCCAGAACAGATTGAAGAAGATCCTTACTTTGTGAAATATGTTGAGAAAGTTAAGGAAGGAAGTACCGATGAATTTATGTTGGTTGATGGATTCTTGTTTAAAGGAAATCAGTTATGTATTCCAGAGGGCAGTTTGAGAATGAAAATTATCAAGGAGTTGCATGAAGAAGGCCATGTGGGTAGAGATCGTACATTGAAGTTGATTTCTCAATCTTACTTTTGGCCATCGATGAGAAAAGAGGTTGAAAGATTTGTGGAGAGATGCCATATTTGCCAGGTTTCGAAGGGAACAGCAACGAATGCAGGGTTGTATATGCCGCTACCTGTACCGTCTAAGCCATGGGTTGATATCAGCATGGATTTCGTTTTGGGTTTGCCGAGAACTCAGAGGGGGAATGATTCAATATTTGTTGTGGTGGACAGGTTTTCGAAGATGGCACATTTTACAGCCTGTAAGAAGACAGCGGATGCAGTTCGAGTGGCTCAGTTGTTCTTTAAAGAAATCTATCGTTTACATGGGTTGCCAGAGTCTATTGTTTCCGACAGAGATACCAGATTTTTAAGTCATTTTTGGTTGAGTTTGTGGAAGATGGTAGGAACGAAGCCGAATTTTAGTAGTGCTTATCATCCGCAAACAGATGGGCAGACAGAGGTGGTGAATAGATCGTTGGGAAACTTGTTACGATGTCTTGTGAAAGACAATTTGAAGAGTTGGGATTGGAAATTGTGTCAAGCTGAGTTCGCACACAATCACGCAGTCAATCGAAGTACTGGTTTCAGTCCATTTCAGATTGTATATTCAAATTTACCCAGGGGACCGTTGGATTTGGCAGTAGTACCACAACCGAAGAGGACAGTTAAACGAGCTGCTGATTTTGTTGATGGGTTGACGGAATGCCATAGAATCGTTCAGGAACGATTGGAAAAGGCAAATGAGAAGTATAAACAAATGGCAGATAAGAAACGAAGAAGTGTAGTCTTTAAAGAAGGTGATTTTGTTTACGCGGTTTTAACGAAAGATCGTTTTCCAATTGGGACTTATAACAAGTTGAAAGCACGAAAAATTGGTCCAGTAGAAATCTTGAAAAGGATCAATGATAATGCGTATCAATTACGACTGCCGGAAAATATTCATACTTCGGATGTTTTCAATGTCAAACACTTAGTCCCGTATTATGGGGAGGAACTTGATGAAAATGACGAGAGTGTGAATTCGAGGACGAATTCTTTCCAACAAGGGGAGGATGATGAAGTACATACCTCGACTCGCGACTCAAACCATCTCCACGACTTACGACTCATCCACCCACCATCGACCCCGACTCATCCACCCATCTCCACGACTCACGACTCATCACCAGTCGCGATTCATCACGATTCGCGACTCATCACCATTCGCGACTCATCCCCATCGCCATTTCCCACAACTACGACTCATTCCCATCCATTTCCCCACGACTTCCCACAACCGCGACTCAGTCCCATCCATTTCCCCACGACTCAACACCACCGACTCACTCCCCTCACGCGAGACATCAATGCCATTCTAAAACCCTAAGTCGCGATTTCCCCCCTTCTCATATGCCGCGCGCGCGAGTGATGAAGAGTCGCGAACGAGCTATGCTTCCTCCAGTGAGTCGTTGATAACCTAAATCTTATGTCGCGTGCCAATTCTTGCTTAAGTCGTTGTTGATCCAATTTTTGAGTCGCAAACGACATATGAAGCTCCAGTAAATCGCGAAAGTTATTTTAGCGCCTTCTGTTGAGTCGTTACAGACATTGATGAGTCGCGTAAAGGAATTGAGTCGTTGTAGTTGAATAGAAGCCATGTTTCGTAAGTCGTATTGCTTAAGTCGCTGTATTTTTGTTTTCTTAAGTCGTGTACTATTTGTGTTGTAATTTCTTAAATCACTTGTGTTGAGTCATAAACCCTATAAATAGGGATGTAATGTCATTGTAATAGGTTGTTGAATATTGAATAAAATTTCTTGTTGATTGCTTTGTGCTTTCTTCTCTAATTGGTAGTCGAGTGAAATCTCCTATCTCCACCTACGTCATTCGAGTGCGCTCGAATCTTCGTTTGTGAAGCCGATTCACGGAATCAAGTGCGCTTGATCAACGTCGAAGAATCGTAGATCTTTGTTTCTCGGTATCGTGCGCGATCAACGAGACGAAGATAGCTAGAATCCGGCATCTTTGGATCAACGGATTTGGGCATTGCAGTATTTTCGAATCACCGATTGCTACAGTTCATCAATTGAAAGTTTATTTTGATTAATCCGCTGCGTCACATACTTTCGTTATCCTCTATCTGTTTCGGTTTCTCCTGATTCTTCGCCTTATTGTTGCTATTCCCGTTGCTCTCTTCCTTCTTCTTCTTGTGCCTTTTCGATTACCATTCCGATGCTTAGTGTTGAGGAGATTGCGATTATTAATGAGCGCCTTTCTCGTCTAACCGAGAACTCTGCTCCCTCCAGATCCTCTTCTAGACTGTCCGGTACGAAGGAGAGATTAGGTGCATCTTCGGAGTCCGAGCCACTGCGTCAGCCTCTGCGTCGGTCCTCTCGACGTAGATCGCGTGGCTCATCCGTCATCCCCCGTACTATCCGTACTCGCTCTATAGCGGCGACTGAGCAGATCGATAGGTCTGCTCTTTCTTCCTTTTATCGTATCTGATTTGCGTTTGGGTTGTCTCTCTTGGCTTGTTCTCTTTCTCTCCGATTGTAGTTGCCTTCATGTCGAACTTTCTCTTCTGGAACATTCGTGGTATTGGCAATGAAGCTTCTTTCGCTAGGCTTAAGCGGATTGTCCGTAAGCATTCCATTGGGTTGGTGGCCCTTTTAGAACCTTTTGTGGGTACTGGAGAAGTTACCAAGGCAGTTCTGTGGCTTGGTTTTAGCGGTGCTTTGACAAATGTATCGGGTAAGATCTGGATTCTCTGGTCCAAAGACTGCGTTGTTCGCCCTGTTTTCGACTTGTCTCAACTTTTCTCTGTTTTGTGTTCCTCTTCCTTGTTCCCGCAACCGTTCCTTTTTTCGGCGGTGTACGCCAAGTGTGACCGGTTAGACAGATTATCTCTATGGGATGACATTCTGTCACTTGCTGACTTCGGGTTCTCGTTTTCTGTGGTGGGTGGTGATTTCAATGTTGTCGCTAGTCAGGCTGAAAAATTAGGCGGAGTGGCCGTCAATCGGCACTCGGTTTCTGATTTCAATTCTTTCATTGTGAGCTCCGGGTTATCTGAAATTCCTTTCGTGGGCTCTGCTTATACTTGGTCTAACAACCAGGAAGGTCCGAATCGGATCCTCTCCAGGTTGGATAGGATTTTTGGGTCTGCTGATTGGTTTAACCTCCGATTTACCTTCTCTACTTCTCATCTTCATCGATCTTGTTTTGATCATGCGCCTCTAGTTTTACGGTGCGCTTCGCAGTCTTTGACGGGCCCTTCTTCTTTCCGCTTCCTTAGTATGTGGAGTTCTCACCATAGTTTTCTCCAGGTGGTGGAGGAATCGTGGACCTCTCCCATTGTGGCTGCTCCCATGGGGGCTTTCTCTCATAAACTGAAGCGTCTTAAGGAATGCCTAAAGACGTGGAATTCCCTTGTTTTCAGGAACATTTTCGACCGTGTTCGAGCGGCAGAAGAGTCCCTGATTCTTGCTGAATCTTCGTTCGAAGAGAGTCCTTCAGCCGAAAACAAGGAGAATTGGGTTTCTGCTCAATTGGCTTTCCCTTCGGAACTTCGTATTGAAAATTCCTACCTCCGCCAAAAGGCGAGGATCAAATGGGTGGTCGAAGGTGATACGAATTCCAAATTCTTTCATTCTTCTATTCGTAAGAAAGTTAATTTGCTTTCTATTCGTGAGATTTTGAGATCGGATCAATCTGTGGCTTCGACTCAGTCTGAAGTCATAGAGGTAATAGTGTCTCATTTCCAATCATATCTGGGTTCTCCCTCTGTGTCTGATCCGGTTTCGGATCTCCTGTCTTTCATTCCTCGGCTGATTCATTCGGAGGGAAGTGACGCTTTAGCTTATCCGCCTTCGTCGGATGAGATTCGTGCCTGTGTCTTTGCTCTTAGCAAGAATAGTGCCAGTGGGCCGGATGGTTTCAATGGTTCCTTCTTTCGAAGTGCCTGGCATATCATCCAATCTGATTTCTGTCTGGCAATTCAACATTTCTTTTCCGGGAGCGCTCTTCCCATTAGTTGGTCATCCACTAATTTGGTCCTCATTCCCAAGTGTGATAATCTTCGAGCGTGCACGGATTTCCGTCCGATCAGCCTGTGTAATTTCGCCAACAAAGTGATTTCTAAGGTTCTGGCCACTCGTTTGGCTCCGTTTCTTGATCGTATTATCTTCTCCTCTCAGGCGGGTTTTGTAAAAGGTCGTTTGATCATTGATAACGTCCTTTTAGCCCAAGAACTTGTCTCTCAGATTGACCGTAAGGTCAGGGGTTCTAACATTATTTTCAAACTTGATATGGAAAAGGCCTACGACCGTATGTCGTGGTTTTTCATCATCAAGGTTCTTCGTGCCTTCGGGTTTCCTGAAACCCTTATCGATTTGGTGTGGAGGCTCATATCCAACTGTTGGTTTTCTGTTCTCATTAACGGATCGGCCAAGGGTTTTTTCAAAGCAGGTAGAGGTATTCGTCAAGGTGATCCTCTATCTCCTTCTCTTTTCGTTATTGCGGCCGAGGCATTCATTCGTGGTATCCACACCTTAACAATTTTTGGTCAAATTCACCGTTTTGGACTTCCGAGGGGGTGTCCGCTTGTCTCTTCTCTTTCCTTTGCGGATGACATTGTCATTTTATCCAACGGAAATCGAACCTCTTTTCGCCGCCTGATTCAGTTCATTCATCTGTACGAGAGGTGTTCGGGCCAACTGGCCAACTCTGCAAAGAGTTGCTTCGTTCACGCGAAGGACATGGACCCTTCAAGAGTTTCTTGGGTGGAATCTTTTACCGGGTTCAGGAAAGCTTCCCTTCCTCTACCTTATTTGGGTATTGTTCTCTATAGAGGAAGGAAACTAAATGCCCTTTTCGATTCTCTTACGGACAAAGTAAGGGGAAAGATTATCCGTTGGAATGCGTCTCTTCTGTCTCAGGTAGGAAGATTAGTGCTCATCCAATCTGTTTTAAGTTCTATGGGCACGCATATTTTCGCCGCTATGACCCCTACCTCCTCCTTCTTTCGGTCGTTCCAATCTTTGGCATCCTCCTTCTTCTGGGGATCGAAGGTTGACAATCACCGACATCACTGGGTGTCTTGGGACGTTATCTGTCGTCCTAAGAGTGAGGGTGGGTTAGGTCTGCGTAATCCGAAGGACATCTGTTCGGCTTTCGCTTGCAAGTTGTGGTACAGGTTTGGGACTAACAACTCCTTATGGGCGAAGTTCCTTCATGCTAAGTACCAGAGACTGGCGTCTTCTGGCTATTCCGGTTCTCCATCATTCGCCAGTGAGACTTGGAAGCATATGCAATCGGTCAAATTGCTCGCTGATTCTCATGACGGCCACTCCGGATGGGATGGCGGTCCGTTCTCTATTCTTAAGGCCTGGAACTCTTCTAGAAACCCCACTCCAGTGCTTCCAATCTTTTCCTTCATTTGGGACATTCGAATCCCTCCTAAAGTTTCTCTTCTTATGTGGCGATCCCTTCATAATTTGTTACCGGTTGATGAGAACCTTCAACAGATTGGCATTCCTTTTGTTTACCGTTGTAGATGCTGCGGCAACGGGGAAACAGAATCGGTGGATCATCTACTTTTCTCTGGCTGTTATGCCAGATCCTGCTGGAATTACTTCAGTAATTTAGTGGGTTCCGTGGTACCATCTCCTCGCCGAATGATTTACTGACCTCTTGGTGGATTGGTAGAGCCGGTAAATCTCTTCGATCTATCATCTTTCGCTTGATTCCCTGTCTGATTTGCTGGCACATCTGGTGCGCGCGAAATAAGGCAATTTTTGAGGAGACTCCTATGGATCCCTTCTCCATTATTCGGCGGGTTAGAAATGATGTTTACTTGGCGTTTCGTGGCAGACCTTTCAAAGGAGCGATCAATGCTCGTTCTGGACGCCTTGTGGATCTGTTTTCTATCTCCTGCTCTCAGTCTTCTTATAGAGCGGGAATTGGATGATTCCCGATCCGGAGACTGGTGGTTCTGGCTATCTCGTCTCCTTCTTGACCGTCTTCCCCCCCTTTTGTTTTCTTACTGTGTGGCTATTGCTTTTAGGATCTGGTATTTCTGGATTGGATATTGTTTTTCATTCCTCCTTCTGTTTGGAGCTTGCCTAGAGGAATTTCGTTTCTCTTTATCGGCTGTCGGCCTTTCAGCTATTTGGATGTTGGCCGCTTTTTTCTTCTATTTTGGTGGTTCGTCTGATGGGATTGCTCTTACTTTGCACGGTTGTCACTCGACATCGTCATCGGGCGGTGGCCTTGCCGGAGCTCGATTACGATGTTGGATGGGCGGTGGATTTTCCGGAGCTCATCCAGATTGATCTGTGCCTGGTCCCAGAGGTCCTTTGCATCTCCTTCTCGCCAGAGTCTATTGCTTTTCCCATTTTGGTTGTACCATTGTATTACTTATGTGTTTCCTCGGTTTTGTATTCCACTTTTTGGTACTCTGGTTACCTGTCAGGCTTGTTGAAAGCTTTTGTTTTGGGTTTATATATACGTCTATTATACCCAAAAAAAACCCATTTCAATTACTTTGTTAATTGCATAAACTGCGAAATCCATTCTATTATGTATTCTGCAGATAGATAGGATCGATAACCATATAGATAACCCAGCTTCAAAAGGCGTTGACCACACTACATTCATTGCCTAATCAATCCTTCCTGCTCGGCCCATCATATCTATGATTGTCACATAATGCTCATGTGCTAGACCATAAACATTCTTCATCACATCGAAAAACATCAAGCTTCATCGATCATTCTATTACGGCTGCAAGCTGATAATAAAGTAAGAAAACACACTCGATTGGGTTATATGCCTTCCACTACCATTTTGTGGAAGAGGCGAATGACATCATTGCCACGTCCGTAGTATCCAAGCCTACTAATCATAGAGGTATACACCACAATATCTACATTGGGCACTGATCGAAATATTGATTGTGCATCAACTATTGACCCGCATTTTCAATACATATTCAATAAAGCGTTGGATGTCGAATTGCTCGATCTATGTCCAAATTGAATGATCTGGGCGTGGAGCTGACATCAGTAATATAACAAATCAAGCATGGAAGCCGCAAATAGCACTTCTTTATATGTATTATCGCTGGGAGTCAAGCCATCTAATCGCATTTGATCAAATAGCTTTATCCCTTCTTCGTAGAGGCTATTCCTGTTGAACCATGCTATCATAATCTTGTACGTTGCAGCATTCTTCTCTAGCATTTGTTGGAGATGTTCAAATGCAGTGTTTATTTCATCGAAGCATAAATAATCACTGAGCATTATGTTCCAAGATAAATTGGTTTTATGCCTAATAGAAGTGAATATTGCTTGGGCATTGTCAAGCCTACCGCAAAACGAGTAGATAGTGACCAGAGTATTCTGAACCGGCAATGAAGATTTAGATTTCAAATCAAATCCTGAACGAAGCATATACCTATGGATAGCTTTGCCTAGAATAAGGCTGTCTGTTTTAAGGCGTGCGACAAGTAAATGGGTATATATGAAATGATCGTGAGGAATTCCCAGCAAGTGTAGTTCTCTAAATAGTGCAAACATTTCGCTGAAAAGGCGAAACGACATATAGCAAGACATCATCCAGTTGCAAATCTTTTGATTTTTGATTCTCAGCCTATCAAACAAAGCACAGGCTCCATATAGATCACCTTTTCGAATAAGTCCTCCTAAAATTGTCATGCAAGTCTGTTCGCACTGCGATTGTTAAAATGCATTTTGCAATTAATTAATAACTCTAAAATTTATGAATAGAAGAATCATGAATCTGAAAGTGCATGAATGTGAAAATGCAAAGTCATTTATGAAAAAATGTGCCTCTTCATATGAAGAGCCAGTTTTATGCTGAGTTTAACATATATTATATCGATGTAATTCGAAGACTGATGATCGAGGAAAGTTATATCTGCAACTCATATTCTTACAAGTTACAATACCTGTTTCATGGAAGAACTTAAGAGCATGATCCAACCCATTGCTTTCATCCTTCTCAAGATAAAGAGTGATGACTCCATTTGCAACAACACCAGAATGCCCCATTCCAAATTTTATCGTAACATAGTGCAAGCAGGGCAGTCTAAAAGTTTAAGTCTGGGAAGCTTGGTGGTTGCATGTAGGATACTAACGCTTATCAACAGGATATCGGGTAACTTCAGATCACCTCATCTGCAAATAACAAAATATGATCAATCATTGGATACTGAAATTTTGAATCATGGGGGACTCATTCCTTTTGTCCTTAGTTTCTCTCAGATTTACTCAAATGTTGAATGCTCAAGTCTGCTAATGATGTATTTATTGAAATATATATTTAGAAAAAAGGTTGGAGACTTGAGATAAGAAACTTGTTCTCACAAATAATGCTTTAATATTATTTTTCCTTTGCTAGATTGCTTTATTACAAATGAAGGGAGAGCTCCTCTATTTATAGTCCCTAATAGATCATTCTAGAATTACTTTTGCTTGATTACAAAGAAAACATAATTCTAGAAATACTTTTACTTGGTTACAAAGAAAATATAATTCTAGAAACACTTTTACTTGATTACAAAGAAAACATAATTCTAGAACTCTCACCCCCCTTTAAACATAATACAAGAATTCTCTAGAAACCAATAAATCAAGTTTATATTCCAAAACCCCCCTTAAACTTGATTTGCCCTCCTTTGAGCTAAACTTTTACGCATACCAAGTTTCTTCTTTAACTCCTTGAAAATCTTCAACTTCAAATGCTTCGTTTAAATATCGGCAATTTGATCTTGTGTCTTGCAATGCTTGACAACTACTTCTCCTTTCCCAACCAAGTCTCGAATGAAATGATACTTGATTCTTATTCGCTAATATTTGGGATGTCTCTCACCATATGATCTTTGCAAATCTTGGATAGAGTGCTAAAACTCAAGTGATTATAACGAAGATGCCAAAGCCATGACTTGTCATTAACAATATTAGCAAAACATGGAAATGCTTCATTTTTAATTTTCAACGGAAACATTTTGTTTGGTGTCATCTTCACTTTTGCAATAAGAACACCAGTTTTCTCTTTGATCTCACATAGATCATTTTTGAAATTCACATTATGTCCCTTCTTTAAAAGTTGCCCAACACTCAAAAGATTGTATTTAAGATCGAGAACATAATAAACATTAGAAATATAATTTGTACATTGTTTTGTCCGTATCGGAATATTGCCACTGCCTTTGACAATGAGCCTTTTGTTATTACCTGTCTTGACTTCTCGTTGGACACTTTCATCAAAATTCACAAAGCAACTTTTATTTCCGGTCATGTGGTTACTACAACCACTATCAATATACCATATATCATCAAAAGAAGCTTCTTGAACATTACAAGCAAGAAGCATACTTTCATCTTGTGTCTCCAAATTCTCATGTAGAAAATTAGAATTATCTTTTTCATCATTAATTCTTTTAAAACAATCCTTTTTCATATGTCCATATTTATGACAATAATGACATTGAATATTATAAGAGTTACCTCTTCCTCTTCCACTGTATCCTCCATGACCTCTTCCTTTTCCTCCTTGAGATGGGCTTGAATTTTCACTTTGAATTTGGCTTCTTCCTTGTCCTCTACCACAGGCTGATCTTCCACCTCTTCCTCTAAATCCACCATGATTGGTGTCTCGAATTTGAAAAGCTTGCTCGGAAGGAGAGGAATCAAATTGTTTGATGCGAAGCTCATGAGATTGTAGTGAGCCCAACAATTCTTCAAGAGAGAAAGTATTCAAATCTTTTGATTCTTCAATAGCAATAATAACATGCTCAAATTTCCTTGTCATACTTCGAAGAATTTTTTCAGTAATTCCTTTATCCGAAATTTCTTCACCATTGATTCGAAGTTGATTAGCAATAGAAATAGTTCTATTATAAAATTCCTCCACCGATTCACTTTCTTTCATTTTGAGTAAATCAAACTCACCTCTTAGAGCTTGAAGTCTTACAATCTTTACATTTTCTTCACCTTTGTACGCCTTGTTGAGGATGTCCCATGCCTCCTTTGATGTTGATGCCGAAGTGATCCTTTCAAAAATTGCTTCATCCACTGCTTGATAGATAAAATAAAGAGCCTTCTTGTCCTTCTTTCGAATCTCTTTCAAAGTATTCAATTGTTGTGTTGAAAGTGTTGCTTGATTCTCCGGTTCTTCATATCCATTTTCAACAATCTCCCAAAGATCTTGAGAGCCATACAAGACCTTCATTTGAATGCTGCATTGATTGTAATTCTTTCCCGTCAAACGAGGAAGTTGAGGTTGCAACATATTGTTGGAAGTCATCCCTAAACCTGGCTCCGATACCACTTTGTTGAAATATATATTTTAAAAAAAGTTTGGAGACTTGAGAGAAGAAACTTGTTCTCACAAATAATGCTTTAATATTATTTTTCCTTTGCTAGATTGCTTTATTACAAATGAGGGGAGAGCTCCTCTATTTATAGTCCCTAATAGATCATTCTAGAATTACTTTTGCTTGATTACAAAGAAAACATAATTCTAGAAATACTTTTACTTAGTTACAAAGAAAACATAATTCTAGAAACACTTTTACTTGATTACAAAGAAAACATAATTCTAGAACTCTCACCCCCTTTAAACATAATACAAGAATTCTCTAGAAACTAATAAATCAAGTTTATATTCCAACAGTATTAATATATAATTGAGAAGTTAGTTGGTGGCGCATGTATTTTGGAGATATTATGAGTAGGGATTTATGGAAGTTGGCCGAAGAAGCTGCCTTTTTTCGACGTATGCTTAAAATTGTATGTAGTAGATTGGAATAAATGAAATGATTTTTTTCCATTATTAAACCATAAAAAAGCATCGATGCAGTCAACTCCTTACACGTCTATTTTCTTACTATATATATATTTGATTACATTTAGCGTGACCCCTAATGCCACGTTGTTAAATGCAGAACTCCTTACACGTCTACAATGCATTATGACACGTCACTCACCTGAAGGTCATAAGCAACAAAATGGAAGATGTATTTAGGGTATGTTGCCTACACATAAACTGTAAACCCATTTCTTGTAATTTGTTTACCTTCACTCTTATATACGAAAAATGAAAATCACCTATACCTATTTAAAAACAAGAATAGCCATAATATATATATATATATATATATATAGTGGCAAATCGTGGAGCTCGATTGGCTATAGCAGGAATAGTAGGTATTCTCAAAAAACAAGTTAGATACACTGCAATCAGTGATCAAAGGGCAGTAATGGCCACGGATGGTGGGTTGTACGAGCATTATGCAATTTTTAGTAATTGCATACATACAAGAACTAAAGATGTTGTTAAATTTTCAAATACGTCTTGGGGGCTTTGGTTTTTTTTGTTTGGAAGAGAAGAAGAAAAGAAGAAAGAAGAGATAAGTCCCACATGCTAGAAAATCAAGAACTATATTTGTATAAATATAGTTTTCTTATGTGGATATTGGGGCCTTGGGGCTCCCACATGTTTGCTTTGTTGTGAGGAGAGAAGTTATGCAACACCACACGCGCGTCGTCGCCATCCGTCAGACCGGGCTGGGCCGGGTCGGGTTCGGATCCGAAAATATTTTTTGGATCATATGTGAACAGTAACGGGCCAAATTTCAACCCGTTAAGGACCCGGAACCGAATTTCTGAAATTGAATAAAGGGCGGGAAATTGCAACGTCTTTCTGAACGTTGTAAAGTATAAATAGACGCGATGTTTAAATTGAATCTGTTCGTAACAGTTGTGAACCGTTGCAAATGGTTGTGACGCTTGGCCAATAGGCACCTCTTCACATCTATAAATAGCAACGCCCAAAAAACGTTGGAGACGGTTTTTCTTTTCTGCGCTCTTTTTCTTCTTGCACAGATCTGCGACACCAGGGAAGTGTTGCTAATCGCAGCACTTCCATTGCTCTATATTTTGTAACATCTGCAAGGTGTTGCAAACGCTGAATCGTTGCAGATTTGTTTCTTCTTCTTCCTTCATTTTTTCTATACCAATTGCATCATCAAAAACCATTACTAATGTGTTCTTGGTCGGATCAAAGACGTACAAACTTTGAATCCGATTACGCTGTTATAAGGCTTTATTGAATCCTGAAAATCAAT
This sequence comes from Allium cepa, assembly GCA_030765085.1. Taxonomy (NCBI): domain Eukaryota; kingdom Viridiplantae; phylum Streptophyta; class Magnoliopsida; order Asparagales; family Amaryllidaceae; genus Allium; species Allium cepa. The sequence continues at coordinate 1,054,002,620 of CM060935.1, read as the reverse complement.
AGTTTGATAACCCGTTTGTACCTGGTGGGCCGAACTATTGTCTGAAAGAATCTATTTCATATATCCTTGAAGTCGGAAGTACAGCATTATCTTCATCGCAATCTCCATCAAATTCTCCTCGAACTGCAAAATTCCCAATAATTTTCAAACAATAGTTCAACCATGGAAGGTTCGAGCGTTCTACAAGTTATGAATCAGCATCTAACTCGATTGGAGCATTTTGATGGCGACAATTTCGCTCGTTGGCAAGAGACGTTGAAATTTTTCCTGGTCACCGTCAAGTTTTTCTACATTTTGAAAGATGACTTAGAAGAAATCTCATAGGAAACTGATAAAGATGATGCTGCTCTAAAGGTTAAACGTGCAAAGCGTAAAGAGGACGATTTTCTATGCAAAGGTCATATTCTGAATGCGCTATCTACCCCAGTCTATAATGCTCATAGGACCTTGAAAACAGCGAAGGCACTCTGCACTGCGCTGGAGAATAAGTACCTCATATTCGAGGCAAGTAATAAAAAGTTTCTTATTTCTAATTTTATGGATTTCAAAATGGTCACCAATAAGTCCATAATTGGACAAGCGAGCGAAATCTTATTGTTGATGAATCAACTTAAAGATGCTGAAATTGATCTTCCTGAATCTTTTGTTGTTGGAGTTATAATTTCTAGACTTCCGCATAGTTGGAATGATTATAAGAAAAAGATGAAGCATGCGGAAATGGATTATAATTTAGACGGTTTACAACATCATCTTCGTATTGAAGAAGACTCTCGCAAATGCGATCTAGATGATAATCCGCAAAATGAGTCTCATTCTAAGGCAAATAATGTTGAAATTACTGATAAGTTAAAGCCAAAGAATGAGACACGGTTTAAGAAGAAAAATCATTTAAAAACCAATAACAAAAAGAAAGGTGCTTGTTTTTTTTGTAACAAGCCCGGCCACTATGTCCGAGACTGCCGTCAGTAGAAGAAACAACAAAAACTGAATGTGGTCAAAGACTCGCTAGTGGCTATAGTGCAAGAGGCGAACTCCGTTAGCGGCAGTGATAATGATTGGTGGTTCGATACTGGAGCAACCATTCACATTTGCAAAGACCGTAATATGCTCAAGAGTCACGAAGAAAATAAAGGAGAAGCCGACGAAGTTACTGGAGCAAATAAGGTTCCAAGCAAAGTTATGGGAAAAGGCACTATAGAACTTTCTTTGACCTCTGGAAAAGTTCTTACATTAGTCAATGTATTTTATGTACCTGTTATGTGTAAGAATTTGGTTTCTGGATACCTTCTTAACAAAGGAGAATTCAAGATGGTGTATGAGTCTGATAAACTAGTGTTGCCTAAGAATGGTAGATTCATTGGACAGGGATACTCTTGTAATGGTATGATTAAGTTGAATTTAATAAAGAAATCTTCTGTTTATATTGTTGATTCAATTAATTTATAGCATGGTAGATTAGGACATGTTAATTATAATTCCATTAGAAATATGCATAAATTAGGATTAATTTCTGATTGTGATTTCGATACCATCTCTAAATGTGAAAATGTGTTCAAGCAAAAATACACCGAAAATCCTTTAAATCTGTCGAAAGGAAAACTGGTTTGCTTGTTTTGGTATATAATGATGTGGGTGACTTAAAAAGTCATATCACCTATGGTGGTAACCAATACTATATAACATTCACTAATGATTATACTAGATATGCATATGTATATCTAATGAAAACTAAAGATGAGGCTTTTGATAAATTCAAAATTTACAAAGCAGAGGTCGAAATACAATTAGGAGTTAAAATTAAAATATTACATTCAGATCGTGGTGGTGAATATTTTTCAAATGAATTCACCTTGTTTTGTAAACAACAAGGTATAGTTCACCAATGTACTGCCCCATATACACCACAACAAAATGGTGTTGCTGAAAGAAAGAACAGAACTTTAGTAGAAATGGTTAATGTCATGCTCATAAGTTCTAATTTACCTTATAACCTATGGGGTGATGCTATGTTATCTGCATGTTATATTTCAAATGGAGTACCACATAAAAAGAATAATATTTCTCCTTATGAATTATGGTTTAATAGGAAATCTAACCTAACTAGACTTAAAGTTTAGGGTTTCTTAGCATATGTTAGAAAACTAGACCCTAAACGACCAAACTGAGGAAATAGAGTATTTAAATATGTTTTCATAGGATATTCACTTAACAGTGTAACTTATAGATTCCTTATTCTTGACACCCTAGAAGTTATAGAATCTATAGATGTAGAATTTTTTGAAAATCAAACTGTTGAGATCCCATTGAGATCATCTAGTCCAGAACCTAGTATGACTAATGATATCAATGACGATGATTATGCTCCTGCTCAAAATAGCAAGGAAGTGTCAGTACCAGATAATAGTACTGAACAACGGAGAAGTAAAAGAGCGACAATAGAGTAGGACTATGGTCCTGACTTCATTACATATCTAGCAGAAGGCAGTAAGGACGAAGTCCAAAATATGACTAAATATGTAATGAACGTCGATGACTATCCCAAAACTTATTCGGAGGCTATGAGTTCTAGAGATTCCAATTTCTAGAAAGAAGCTATCAATGAAGAAATGAGTTCCATACTGTTAAACCAAACTTGGGTTTTAACTGATTTACCTCCTGGTGCTAAACCTATAGGATGTAAATTGATATTCAAGAAATAGTTGAATACAAATGGATCCATTGATAAGTTTAAAGACGGATTAGTTGCTAAGGGATATAAGCAAAGACATGGAGCAGATTATTTTGATACATATGCTCCAGCTGTTGGCATATCTTCTATACACTGTTTAATTGCACTTGCATCACTTCATAAATTAGTCATACATCAAATTGATGTAAAGACTGCTTTTCTAAATGGAGATTTAGAAGAAGAGATATATTTGGAACAACCTGAAGGTTTCAAAAGCCCAGGCTAAGAAAAGAAAGTTTGCAAATTAGTGAAGTCTATTTATGGCCTGAAGCAAGCTCCCATGCAATGACATGAGAAATTTGATAAAGTTGCACTGTCATATGGATTCATTATTAATGATGCTGATAAATGTATTTATAGCAAATCGGATAAAAACGGTAGTGTTATAATATGTTTAAACGTTGACGACATGCTAATATTTGGTTCCAATATATCCAGTGTGAATGAAACTAAAAAGTTTATGTCTTCTAAATTCGATATGAAAGATCTAGGAGAGGCTGATGTAATTTTGGAAATTAAATTTGTTAGGAAAGAGGGGGATTTATTACTAACTCAATCTCATTACATAGAGAAATTTCTACAAAAGTATGGTTACTACGATGACAAACCAGCACCAACTCCTTTAGATCCTAGTATTAAATTAGAAAAGAACACTGGACGTACTATCTCTCAACTAGAGTATTCCAGTGTTATTGGGAGTCTTATGTATGTTATGCATTGCACTAGACCAGACATCGCACATGCTATAAGTGTATTGTGTCGATTTACGAGTAATCCAGGTTTCGAACATTGGAAAGCTATTTCTAGAGTTTTAGCTTATTTGAAAGGAACCATTGAATATGGTTTATCTTATAAAGGATATCCTGCTGTGATAGAAGGATATAGTGATGCAACCTGGAACAATGTAGAATCCAAATCCAAGTCTATGACTGGATGGATCTTTACATTAGAAGGCGCTGCTGTGTCTTGGGCTTCCAAGAAGCATACCTGTATTTTTGACACAACAATGTTGTCAGAATTGATTGCATTAGCAGATGCATGTAAAGACACGGAATGACTTAGGAATTTATTAATGGAAATCCCTTTATAGAAGAAGCCGTCTCTAGCAGTCTTGATTAACTGTGACAATTAAGCAACGATATACAATGTGTCTAATAAGACATATAATGGAAAGTCTGGACATGTGAGTCTAAGACATCAAATTGTGAGACAATTACTCAAAAAGGGAGTTATAACTGTTGACTACACAGAAATGAAGAAAAACTTGGCTGACCCACTTACAAAGAGTCTTCCAAAGGCAATTGTTTCAATAAAGTCACAAGAAATGGGACTAAAGTCTGTGAATGAAGGTTGATCACCCTTAATAGAAACCCAACTTATGTATTGAAAAGGATAGACAAAGTTCAATGGGTACCAATAAGCTAAGAGAATGATTATGGAAGACTAAATCGATAATTCCATAATATTTAGTGTTGGATTCTACAAGAACAAAGGATGGGTATATATCCTTAACAAGTCTACAAACCTTAAAAGGTATATCGCAGAAACACCGTAAGAGACTTGCCTATATGAGTACGGAAATCAGGTCATTTTCCAGAAAAGTAAGATCGCTTTCTAAGTTGACTCATGAAGCAGGATTTAAGCACATGGTCATTAACGTGCTGAGCAATACAGAACGCTTTACTAAGGAAATCAACATGTGTGGTTGTTCCGGTTTTATCAGTAGGGATACTTGGTTCAAGATTCATTCATCATACAATCTTGATAAGGCTTTGAATGGTTTACACTAAGTAAAGGTTCAAATCCAAAAGATACCTTTTATTTATGTGTTGGTTTTCACGATAATGCAAAACTTGATCTTAGAACTACATAGGCTTGATCCCACTTGGGTATGTAGGAAGCCACTCTAGTAATTCAGCCGTCCTATTTATTTATTTTGAAAATTTGGGGAGATTGTTGTAAAATTTTCAAATATGTTTTGGGGCTTTGGGTTTTTTTGTTTGGAAGAGAAGAAGAAAAGAAGAAAGAGGAGATAAGTCCCACATGCTAGAAAATCAAGAACTATATTTGTATAAATATAGTTTTCTTATGTGGATGTCGAGGTCTTGGGGCTCCCACATGTTTGCTTTGTTGTGAAGAGAGAAGTCATGCAACACCACACGCGCGCCGCTCCCTTCCGTCCGACCGAACCGGGCCGGATCGAGTTCGGATTCGAAAATATTTTTTGAATCATACGTGAACAGCAACGGGCCAAATTTCAGCCCGTTAAGGACCCAGAACCGAATTTCTGAAATTGAATAAAGGGCAGGAAATTGCAACGTTTTTCTGAACATTGCAAAACATGAATAGGCACGGCGTTTAAATTGAATCCGTTCGTAACAGTTGTGAACCGTTGCAAGCGGTTGTGACGCTTGGCGAATAGACACATCTTCACATTTATAAATAGCAACGTCCAGAAAACGTTGGAAACGGTTTTTCTTTTTTACGCTCTTCTTCTTCTTCTTGCACAGATCTGCGACGCCAGGGAAGTGTTGCTAATCGCAGCACTTCCATTGCTCTATATTTTGTAACATCTGCAAGGTGTTGCAAACACTGAATCGTTGCAGATTTGTTTCTTCTTCTTCATTCTTTTTTTTATACAAATTGCATCATCAGAAACCGTTACTAAAATGTTCTTGATCGGATCAAAGATGTACAAACTGAATCCGATTACGCTATTATAAGGCTTCATTGAATTCTGAAAGTCGATAGTTCGATAACTCTTTTGTATCTAGTGGGTTGAACTATTGGCTGAAAGAATCAATTAAATAGATCCTTTAAGTCGTAAGTACAGCATTATCTTCATCGCAATCGCCATCAAATTCTCCTCGAACCGCAAAATTCCCAACAAAAGAGACGACACAGGTCACTAAATACGTAGATATTGTGCATGCAAATGATGGTTATTAAATTGATGCAGCTCTACTCATATATTGTGGTACGTTAGCGTCAGTGTTGCAAAATTGTACAAGTCGCAGAAGTGGGAATGAGCTCCCCATTTTGCTTGATGTTGCATTGAAGGTTGTGCGTTGAGACTATTTATTGGTTATATTCTGGATCATTTTGTACAAGTCCAATGCAATAATCAAACACATATTTTTTTTTTACGGTTATTACTGTTTCGCTTTCGTAGTCCAGCAAGCTATTGCTTATTTCGTTTCTTTTGAGCGATCAAAGTAAACTATTTTCTATATATCATTGGCAACTTAGTACATATTACCCTTCTTTAACAATGATACACATGTACTACACATAATAAACTAACGCATCATTGTTATTTGTTCTGTTTATTTAAAAACCATTTCAGACATATGTAGATCTAAATAGTAAATACTTGCAAAAATATAGGTATTCGGTCACTAATTTCATTTACTAAGTACCACCGTCTCCCCGTATGGAGCTCCTTCGATGTATACTATATTGCAATTTTGTTGTTAATGTTTGGATGAATCTGTAAAATTTGGTGTATACCTACACTTTACCCCATCGAGGATAATGAGCTTTGCTGCTGGGGAGTGTCATTAGCAGAAAGAAAGTTAACTAAATTATAAGGAAATTCACGGAGATGCTATAAGCATTACAGGTTAATAAAATACAAGCATCATAGTTGTTCTTATCTTTCAAGTTCTCATACAGCATCATAGTTATTCTGGCATCATTCTGGTAATAGCTTTGTATCAACTCATTCATTGGTCACGATTCTTCACTTTTCCAGAGCGTTCATGGATCAAAGTCTTTTCAAACTTACACAACAGTCAATGCAACGCAATTCCTCATCAACAAACAGCAGCCTCATTTTCCATCCCAAATCTTAACGTAGCAGCAACAAGAGATGTTAGTTTCGGGTTCAGCACACCAGTACTCCATAGCCAACAGCAACCAACTCTTTCACCTGCCAATCTTCCTGCCCAAACTCCAGCATCAGATTCTCCTTCAGAAACGAGTCAACTGAAGAAGCACATGAATTGCCACTGGCTCCGAATTTCTCATTCTTCGGTCCTCTTCCTCCAAACGAACCAGAAGTTGTTCCACTGAATATGAAAACAAAGGTGGAGACATATAAATGTAGGCAAAGGTATAAGGTGGAGATGGATATAGAAAAAGAAAAATAAATCTTGTAAATAAACTTCTCTTTGTGTTTCTGAGTTCTCATTTAGCATAGAACAACATGTTTTGCTATGAGAACACGTGCGTGTTAAATAACTACAAATTATTTCAATGTAAGGGTAATATTTGGTTGGATTTTGTTAATCAGTCTGCAAGATTCATTGACCTTGATTCCACTTGATTGAATCATATTAGACGTTTAGATTGAATAAAATTTGGGGCATATAGAGTATGCACAAGTTTTGATACTACGACAGTACAACAGAAAACATGGTTTTATTTGGGACCATACTCATGGCATTAAATCATGTTCAACTATTTTTAGATTTTCAAAATCTGATCACAAGGACCATCCGATTGTAAACCAGGCAACGTGCTAGCGATTAGGTGAAATCGAAAATCTGTTAAACCATTGAAAATAAATAAGAAAAGAAAAAAAGAAAGAAAAAAAGAAAAAAGAACCAACTTAAAGTTGCTTTGGGCAACAAGGTTAACAACATATCTGGAATGACACGTGTATACACACTATGATGTGATTGATTACACTGTCTAAAGCATCTTCCTAATCTGAGTAATATATGGTTCGATGTAAACAAAGATAACTAAGCATGCTTTGCATGGTGATTTTTCCAGCAGAACCAATTAAAATCTCTCTCGGGAAATGGCAGTAACTAATAATCTGGAAGGCGCTGGTGGGTCTGTAGCCATGGTTGTTGTGAAGGGGTGCTGTATTTCAGATGAAATAAGTGGTAAATTGATGAGGTTTGATTACGATGAAATGGCAGTTTTTATTGTGCAGGTGATGAGATACGGTGAGATATGGCAGAAACGAGCCAACTCTTCCTTTCTTTCCTTTTCATTTTTCATTTTAAAATTAGAGAAAGAAAAGAACCAAACTAATAATGTCACTAAACAAATAATATTGAATCCAAGTTTAGCTTACCTTCCTCCGTGTCCGGAATGACCATCACCCTTCTAAGCGAATCACATTCCATAATAACCTCCGGCTGTCATCACCAGCGAAAAATGTGTGAACTTTGCTCTCCTCTTCAATCCAACTGCACTCTGGTTCTTTCCTCGCCCCTACATCCCTCGTCGTTTTCCTAACTTCAGCTGCATCACCATAATTACCTGTAGCTGAATAAATATGAGATAATAATACATAATTTGTACTGTTCTTCGGTCCCATTTCAATTACTTTTTTAGCTGCATAAACTGCCAAGTCCATTCTATTATGTAGTCTGCAGTTGGATAGGATCGATAACCATATAGATAGCCCCGCTTCAAAAGGCATTGACCACACTACATTCATTGCCTCATCAATCCTTCCTGCCCAGCCCATCATATTTATGATCGTCACATAATGCTCTTCTTCAGGCGCTAGACCATAAACATTCTTCATCACATCATAAAACCTCAAGCCTTCATCGATCATTCTACTATGGCTGCAAGCTGATAATAAAGTAAGAAAGCACACTCGATCGGGTTGTATGCGTTTCACTATCATTTTGTGGAAGAGGCGAATGACATCATTGCCACGTCTGAGGTAGCCAAGCCCACCAATCATAGAGGTATATACCAAAATATCTGCGTTGGGCACCGATCGAAATATTGATTGTGCATCAACTATTGACCCACATTTTGAATACATGTTCAATAAACCGTTCGATGTCAAATTGCTCGATCCATGTCCAAATTGAATGAGCTGGGCGTGAAGCTGACATCCGTAATACAATGAACCAAGCATTGAAGCCGCAAATAGCACTTCTTTATATGTATTATCGTTGGGAATCAAGTCATCTAATCGCATTTGATCAAATAGCTTTATCCCTTCTTCGTAGAGGCTATTCTTGTTGAACCATGCTATCATAACCCTGTACGTTGCATCATTCTTCTCTGGCATTTGTTGGAGATGTTCAAATGCAGTGTTTATTTCGTCGAAGCGTAAATAACCACTGAGCATGACGTTCCAAGATATATTGGTTTTATGCCTAATAGAAGTGAATATTGCTTGGGCATTGTCAAGTCTACCGCAAAACGAGTAGATAGTGGCCAGAGTATTCTGAACTGGCAACGAAGATTTAGATTTCAAATCAAATCCAGAACGAAGCATATACCCATGGACTGCTTTGCCTAGAATAAGGCTGTTGGTTTTAAGGCATGCGACAAGTAAATAGGTATATGTGAAATGATCGTGAGGAATTCCCAGCAAGTGTAGTTCTCTAAATAGTGCAAAAGTTTCGCTGAAAAGGCAAAATGACATATACCAAGACATCATCCAGTTGCAAATCTTTTGATTTTTGATTGTAACCTATCAAACAAAGCACGGGCTCCATATAGATCTCCTTTACGGATAAATCCTCCTAAAATTGTCAAGCAAGTCTGTTCGCACTGTGCGCCTGTTGTTAAAATGCAATTTGCAATTAATTAATACTCCAAAATTTATGAATAGAAGAATCATGAATCTGAAAGTGCATGAATGTCAAAATGCAAAGACATTTATGAAAAAATGTGTCTCTTCATATGAAGAGCCAGGTTCATGCTGAGTTTTACATATATTTATATCCATGTAATTCGAAGACTGATGTGTGAGGAAAGTTATATCTGCAAATCATATTCTTACAAGTTACAATACCTGTTTCATGGAAGAACTTAAGAGCATGATCCAACCCATTGTTTTCATCCTTCTCAAGGTAAAGAGTGATGACTCCATTTGCAACAGCACCAGAATGCCCCATTCCAAATTTTATCGTAACACAATGCAAGCAAGCGCGGACTAAAAGTTTAATTCTGGGAAGCTTGGCGGTTGCATGAAGGATAGTTGTAAAACTGATTTCGTCGGGCCTTGTGTGGCGGGGCCCGGAAAGCATACTGCGAAATATAAAGTTTTGAAGAACTTGATTATGCCGACATTAGTGCATTATACAAAACAACATCCCGTGCGCAAATGGGTGTTTCGTCAAATATTTTTGTCGCAGCACCCATGTCGCCGGAATTCGCAAAGGAGTTGAGAAGACTGGTTCTAATGACAACATCCTGATTATCTGCATAAGATTTGGCTAACTCCACAGCCGAAGGTATGTCATGGAAATAACCATACAGGTGAATGAGACGCTTCAAAATGTTACCGCCGGGGGTGAAAGCAGCTCCGACCATATGACCATGTAGGGAGCGGAGAAGCAGGAGCCTGTTGTTGCATGATGCTGGCATTTCGGCCAGGCTGCGTAGGATCCAGGTATAGAGTTCGACGAGCTGCATTTTGGTTTTGATTTTTTTTTTTTTTTTTTTTTTTTTTTAACTTTGAACGAGTATATATAGATTATCCCTAATGATATGATATTTGATTGCGCTGAAATTATAGTCTAATTTAAGTAATAATACATAAGTGTAATTGATTCCTTCTGTATATTATAGTAATAAATCTTTTTTGCTTATTTTTGCACAATCAAAAATGATATTTGATTTCCTTTCGATCAAATAGCAATAAATGAAAACTAAAGTTATGTCTTAACTTTTGCTTTCTTTATTATTTGTCAATTAATATACATAACTTTCCAAATTGGATCAAATTTATATTTTTAAATTCGATGATACGTTAAAAAATTGTTTAAAGTTAACTTTGTTTGTATTTGATGATGCATTAAAAAATTGAACGTTTGGTGATATATTAAAAATTGTGTGTATGAGGAATGATTTTAATGTACATTTATTAGGCAATGAAATTTGCAGAAAATTAGTGATACCCCATATTTATTATGACATACAAAAAAGTATGATTATATTGATATATTTTCCTATATTTAAATTTAGCATACATATACTATATTTGACTCTGACATGTATATACTACATTTTACATTCCCTTGCGTTAATTATGATATAAAAAAGTATGATATTATTATTAATAATAATTTACTATATTTGGGTCAGTATTGGTATCCAGATCTTTACAACAATTGATTCGTTGTTTTATTTTTATAAAATTTAGTTTTACTTTGTAAGTAAAAGTTTGATTAGACTCTTCATCATCCGGTGGTAAAATTAAATTACCACTTTATGTTTCGGTTCAATTCATATGTCCTCTTAATATTTGTCCTTATATGCCATGAAAATTAAATCTTAGTCGTCCATCAAAACAAACTAACGAATTAGTACGACCCATCATATCATTTGAATGGATAACGATGAAAATTAAATGGTTAAGATGTACGGGTGAATTTACACAAATGATTGCAAATCAAACCTAATACATGCAGAAGCAACAAGATCGTGTTCTAATGCGACAAAGCAAACATAACCTGAAAATAAAACGACAAATCAGCAAATGACACAAAAAATTGATTTTTATTTTTAACCCTTTTTATTCAATAGTTACATTAAATTTAATAATTTAAAATAGCTAAAAATACGCCTCGTTACATTCTCTTGCACTCAAAACTTTTCATCCTCGAAAAGGACTAAATACAAAATTTAACAATAGATATATTTTATTCAAATTATCAACTTATAAAACATTAAATCTCATTTGTAAAACTATTACTACATTTTTACTATACTACTCCAATCGACTTACGGAAATTTCAAGTTAGTTGTCAAAACAAGTCATAAATTTTTTTTTAAACTTCAAAAATTTTCTAACACCCGGATTTACAGAAAATTTCGGCAGATTCTCCTTTGCATGGCTCGATCGAAATTGTTTTACAATACACAAATATACCGTATAGATATCAAATATACATCTCTTCTCAATGATGAGCCATCGCATAGGGAAAAAATATAAAAGCGCGTTATGTAACCTAAGATGTGTATTTTATTATTACTAATACGAGCGAGTTCGCTCGTATTAAGCAAGCAAAAACATATAAAATCCACGTATACGTCCAAACGGTCTTCGTATGTACCTATCTCAACTCAATTTAGAATATTAGTTGCATATAGAAGATATAGAAAGCATATATGAGTTTAATAAACTATAAAATATCCATATAACACAGGCACAAATATGCAACATACTACAATCATATGCGATCAAAATAGTTATAATGATGGTTTATAATAAAAGAAACCGTTCAACACTTCATAGTTATCCAATTACTTCATAAACCACCACCATTTTCATTTCCAGTGTCAATATTTAATTTATACACTTCATTTTTCATTTACATTCAATTTTTATTAACATTTAATCGGTTTGCTTCATATTTATTCACGTCTATTTCATTTACCTTCAATTTATTCAAATTTCCATTATTTCACTTTTGTTTAACACATTTCATATAAATTTATTTATAAACCATTCATAACCATTTAAGTCTATTACAATCATTTTATGAAACACAACTCATGTTCATTTTCCACTACAACAAAACAGCCATTTTACAATAGGTAATGCCCGTTGTAATATGGATTTCGCAATGGACATGCGTCCATTGTATTAGGCCATGTTGTAATAGGTCGACCATATTTTACAACGGGCAAAGCCCGTTGTAATATGGACTTCGCAACGGACAATGCCCGTTGTAATACATGATATTGCAACGGTTTCTGACCGTTGCAAAATAAATGCAAATTTTTAAAAAAATTACAGCAACATCCATGCAGTACATCCATACCAATAATGAAATATTATCATAAAACAACCAAAATCACATACGAAAAGACTAAAAGCCAGAGTCATAAAATTCCAACACATTCCAAAAAGTTAGATAAGTTTACATCGACATAGTTCTAATATACACATGACAACTAGTTTCATAACAACCAAACACATAAAGCATTAACACATAACCAAATACGATCTGCAATTTTACCGATAACTGACACCTGCCATCATTTCACTATTAACACATAATTTCACCGATAACCAAACAGTCCTTTGAGTTGCTTCCTAGCTTTCTTTTCCTTTTCCCACTCTTGTATAAATTATCAAAATGAGAAAAGACAAAAATATAGGAAAATAATAGGCAAAATCAGACTAAGATTCACAACACAGGCAATGCATGTATGGATTATAAAAAGACTACAAAATCACCCGCTAAAAATTATTAATCAGTAGACTTCATGAGCAACTACAGATTAAATTATCAAACAAATAAAAAACGTAAATGTATCATGGATTCGGATGCAGTAAATGTTTACTAGCTCATAGCAGTGACCTTTATACTTCATAGAGTGGCTGTATAATATATAATTAAAATCAGCATATCCAATTCACATGTACATATTTTTTTCACTTGTAAGTTGTTAAGGTCATGTTTCAATCTTATTCACTTGATGAAGATACATAATGTAACTTCAAACAAATTGAAACATGTTAAAAATAGGTTTTTTTAATCTGGGTGACTCTAGGAAGGAATAATGATAATAGTGGCGGTGGTGTTGGTAGTAATAGTAATAGTAGTAGTTATAACAATAGTAGTACTAATAATAATATCAATAACAACAACAATGATGATCATAATAATATCTTAAGTGTTAAGATACCATCTTGAATTCGTAATATGATTAAATACTTGTTTGATTAAAAACTTACATCAAGCTTTTTTTTACCCTGCATTCTACAACTGAATATTCATTAGTTTTAATTTAATGTGAATAACTCTCATAATTATGAGCTAAAAATTATTTGTTCAATTGATCTATTTAAGGGATTATTAGCAGGTTAAGTACATATGCAAGTATAGCTGGAAGAGACTGCCTACTGTAATGAATTCTATTTCTACAAGTATTAAATATTTTAGAGCTAGAAGTCAACTTCAGATGCTGACTTAAAACTTTGGATTCATTTTATAATTTTAGGATAAATATCATTTGCGATAAAATATACCCATGCTTGAGAATTGATCTTAAAAATAACAAGTTGACTAGGATGTAAATCTTATATAAACTTCATGTTCAAATATTTTGATAACTTCAGAAAGGGATTGCAATCAACAATACTATGTGTGACGTATAGTTCTGATAAAAACTTGTAAATCAGGATCAAAATAAAATCAATAAAACAAATGCTAGAAAAACTGATGCCTGTTTTGAAATCTATGGACTTTTGAATACTTGACTTTTGACTAATTTGCAACAATGTACTAATCATGCTAGTCCTTTTAGTTACCAAAATTAGCAAAGCAATATTTATTCATGATGAGGATATCTAATTATGAAGCTTCCACATGATAACATGCAACCTTCTTTAAAATTCATGAAACGACACAGTCAAATTACAGTTCTCTCAAAAATTTAGTCAGGTTCGTACATGCAAATTGCACATCTTAATCGATTTTCTGTATTCACCCATTTTCTGCAAAACAAGCAGCTACGTTTAGCTGCAGTGCATTCTCTAAGCATTGCAAATAACATTAGAATGCCCATTATTGTCAAATCCAATTAATAGGAAATTACTAGGTACTTGTATTACTTATATATAAGAATTTAATTTGCCAATATATATGTAAGGAAGGAATGAATAATTGGAATCAAGAAATGACCAGGTAGCATAAATAATAAGTTTGTTAATTCTGTTTTACTGGCAAATGAACTTACTGGTGAATTCAAAATGATCATTCTGGTCTGTTCCAAGTATGCTGTCTTTTCACATAGATATGGCCCAATTATGGTGATTAGCAAACAGTGCTGCAATTTAATGAGCACAATGTTCATCATTGAACTTCCAACATTTACACCACATCCATGCATTAATTAACCAAACTCATTACGTACTAGCGGATTCATCGTTGATAATAAAATTAGTCCCCGATTATCATTTGATATTAAACAAAATGAATAACTCTCTACGTTGGAATTTTATATTTTGCATGTATTTCAATGTTTAGATGAACTAATACTTCGGAAGATATTATTAATTAACATTTATCTAAAATGAGAAGTCTCAAAAACATGGTGAATGAGAAATTTATAGCCTAAAGGTACAAAAAAATAATTTAGACAGAATTATAGCTAAAGGTACAACAGAAGTTAGAAATTGAAATTTTAGAAATTGAAATTTTCTAGCACATTTTCTGAAGACGATTCATCAGATAAACATCACCGTATCAAAAAAATTCAACAAATGTGCCCTTTCGCAACCAGTACCAGCATCATGAAACCCGTAAACGGAGCATTTCTGCGGAAATCCTTGAAACTTTCCCCCAAATCAACGTACTCCTCTGCTCCCAAATCCCATTGCTCCGCCCTGCTCTTCACCTTCTCTTCTGACGCATTGCAGAACCAAGCGTTGAGGCCGTTAGTGATGGAGAGGGAGAAGTGGAGAATGGAGTTTTAATTATGTCTCAGGTACGCTATTAACACATAACTAGAGCATCGATCGACAAAGCTAAGGGACATAAATCATCATTCAATTGAGATACTAACGTCGGCGCTTTCAGAAACCCTAATTTAGTTGAAGAGAAGACGAAAGAGAACGAGTAGTCGCTTGCAAAAGAAAACAACCGATATAATAAAGGGGTCTGAGTGGACCGATATAATAAAGGCTATTACAACGGGCATTTTTGACCGTTGTAAAGTTGGCATGTATTACAACAGGCCTGAGTGGACTGTTGTAATAGCTCTCTATTACAACGGGCAACCAATGGTTGTTGTAAAAAGGGCGTTGTTTATGGCATCTTTTACAATGGGCCTGAATGGACCGATGTAATAGCCTTCTATTACAACGGGCAACCAATATCCGTTGTAAAAAGGGCGTTGTAATAGGGTATTTTTGTTGTAGTGTTCATAACTTAAGTTCATATGAATTCTTCAATTCACTTCATTAGCTCATTTCATAAATTTAAATTCATATTAATACAACTCACTAACTTCGTCAATTTATTCTTTTCGTTTAGCTTTTCATAAGTTAAAGTTCATTTCATAATTCGATATTATCTTCCTTCCTTTAACATCCATATTCAATTAATTTAACATCTTGTTTAACTAACATTTATCAAAGTTATAAACTATAAACTTTACTTTATATTTTCGCAAAACATTTGAATTATAATGTTCATGTCTCCACTTTTAGCATCAACATCATTAATGAACTATTTCTTATATCCATACTTGAGTTTTTTTACAACTTAGTTCACATTTATTTTCACAATTTCATTTAATACAATTTTATTTGTAAAACATTTTATTAATCATCACTTTAGTTTATAATCATTCTATAAAAGTTAAACTTCTTATATACCACTTTATCTAAATCTATAATTATCTCAAAAGTTACAAATTCAATTTCATTTTTTTTTGCAGATTTATATTTAATTCTAAAACCAATTTACAAAGATATTATTTAATTCATTTGTCTACTTTCTTAAATTCCACTTACTTATTCCATTTAATCATTAATCATTTCATAATATACTAATTAAGTATATAACATTTATTATTACAACTAAATTTCCATTTATGTACATTTTAACTACTTTTAAGTTTCGTTTACTTGTATAATATCCCATTACATATCCAAATCATCATTTTAACTTTTAACATTTGGTAAGTCTTATTATATGTTATTAGAATGCAATTTGGTATTATACAAATTAATCCGATTCATTTTACTTAATTAGAATGTTCACTATTTTAACTTGTTTAATTTTTCTTTAATTTCAATTTAAGAGTTGCAAACTTCAACTATAAAGTTTCTCAAAACATTTAGCTTAGATTTCTTAATTCTCTTATTTGATAAGTTCTGGTTATTCAAATATTTCATTTTATTCAACTAATTTGAAGATTATTAATTAATAGAACTTAAAGTTTTTAAATACCGAGTTCATTTCAAATCATTTGAAGTAAGTATGTATACTTATATCTTTTATATATCAAATCATACTTTTGGAGTTAAACCAAAATTCGTTTATCAAAAAATTTCCGTAGTAAAGCTTCTCAGAAGTCTCCTCCACTTTGAGACTCGAAAATGAACACCAAAATTATTTTCCAGTGATAGAAGAGGGGAGTACTGAATTCATTCCTTTTAAAATCCTTTTAAAAATATTCTTCATAAATATTTTTCAACTAATATCACTATATTTTTCCAAAACATTGAAAACCATTTTCAAAATTTCTAGGTCTTAGATTCAAAACTTTTCAATTTAAATCCATTTTAATTTATAAGTCACATTTATAAATTATACTTACAAAATTTCACTTCCTTAAAACATTTCACAAATGTTTTATCATTGCTTATTTTATAATAAACATCTTTTATTAAGGCACAACAACCAATTAATGATAATAATCAATATTATCATTCATAACAACCAAACACACTATATATACCATAATAATTTTTGAAAATTATTCCTTTATATATAAAATATAATCAGGTAAAATTATTTCATTTACCCAAGTTCAAAACAATATTATGTCGAATTAATCTTTTCAAGTGTTTAGAGGTCCCTATCAATAATGTTAATTACTCGTATTGACCAGAATCCATAAGCCACTCAACAAATCAACTAACACAATATAAAACAATTTTTATATTCACTAAAAAATATGCGCTCATATATATACCCTCAAACTCATTCTAGGGTACTACTGTCTCTGTCTCTAATGAGTTACCCCATCAAAGCCAAGGTTCTCGCTTAACCTTCAGCTCTAATACCAACTGTGACGACCCACATTTCGAAAGGTTTAAATCGACAATAACCACACATGTCCGACTTAAACAATCCGTAACATAGACAATCAATGAGGTTAATTAAGAAAAATAAGAAAGGAAAAAGAAAAAAACACAGAATCTCGCAGCGGAACGATAAAATATAATAGTCAGATAAATAGTTCATGAAGCTGTTTATATTATACATTTGATTATAATTTATACAACATTTATCAGAGTTATATATACATCAGGGATAAATAAAGTAATGCAGCAGACAACACGATGCATGAATAATAATAGTAATAATATACCAAGTCTTCGTCCTCCAGAATAATCTTCAATGCACTGAAAAAACTCAAGGCTGACCCGAGCGTAATGAGAAGACAAAACACTCGAGTTAGGGCTAAAATATTCTTATGTGAGTCAAATCAATATCGCATATAACATGAGTATCGTGATGTCAGAGATGTTTACGGGTTTTACATCTCCTATCCAATGTATAATGTGTGTGCAATAACTCAAGAGATGTTAAGGGATTTTTCCATCTATTAAGGATCCTTCAAAATATTTATATGTAGTAGAATACGCTATATATGTAATGTCTATCAATAATATAAAATATCAAAATAGCGTTAAGGCTTTACATTGATCCCCCTTAACGCGTTTATAAGCATTGTCGTACAGTTTGCATGTAAAACACCTTAAACCGTCGGTGGATAGGGATGCGCCGTGATACGACAACACTAAACCAAAATCATAGTGGTCACGTATAGGGATAAAAGTATGACAAGGCACGTGAGGCAGTGCCCTAGGTATAATACTGCCAATTTACCCTTCACGGCTGATGGTAACTCCTAACGGCCCACCGCGTCCAACACACCCGAAATTCAAGCGTGCGCACTGTTGAATATGCGCTTTGCGCTTATATGATTTTTGTTTGATGATAATAAACATATATACATTCAGTTAAATGTATTTGTTCATCTACTATTTTATTTTTCATAGATTAAATAAATATTTGTTGAATTAAATAAAGTACACAGAATTTGAATTTAAACGAATATTTTATTCAAATTACAATTTTGAATAGTACAATTTCAAGCTCTCACTATACATATACAATTTTGATTACATTACATCACAATTCAATTTACATAGATTCCTCACTACATATCACTCACACTCGTGTTTATCTTCAACTGCATTCCAGTTTGAATCCAGCATCTGAGCAATCTGCAAAAATATACACTAACGCAGTAAAATTGAAAAAGAAATATTTTTGCAAAATAAAATGAAATATGATTTTTGAAAATACGATTTGCCTCAGTTATTTGGGTTGTTCGTCATCATTTAAATTTGAATTCATCACACACGAACAATGTGACATGCACAGTGTATCACTGTACATACCATAAGGCCGTGCACACCGATATACACTTGATTGATTTACAGGGATAGGTGAGCATAGGTCAAACCCAAATGAAAAGCCGGGTTCAACTCACGTGCAACATAAATAAAATATCAACTTCAGCACAAGGTCAAACCCGAGTTTTAAAACTGGATTTAACTCAGGTGCAAATTAAAAGTACACATGAATGCTATGTTCAAACATGACACAGCCTCAAATCAATGAACATGCAGTCAACTCAAGTACATCAACTACAAGTTCAACAATATCAAGTTCAAGCCAGTGCCAACAAAGAATCAAAGCTCGACCAATATAATGCAAACTACACAAAGACCAAGTGAACAACTACATGTTGAACAAATGAAAACAGTATGCAAGCTCGAGCACAAATTATGAATACTGCAACAATATCCAGTATGAAGTATCAGACTCAATAGCAAGTTCAGTGTGGCAATGCAAAGACCTCAAACCAAAGATATGACATCACAGCAAATATGACAGCAAGCTTCAACTACATGGAGACGAGACCAAATACACAAGTTCACAGTAGTAGCCAAATGTTACAAATTCAATGCCGAGAAGCACTGAAACAAAGATGGCCAAAGCACAAAAGTGCACAGCAACCAACATAAATGAAATAATACACAGTGCACATATGTCAAGTAAAGACTCAGAGACAAGTAGCAATATACAAAATGAAGTGCATACAACATGATGAAGCAGTGATGATACAAAGACCAGTAATGCAAGCAATCTGAATCAAATGTCATCAGATCAGAGACCAAGTGAGTATGCAAATGCTACCATGACTCGAGTACATGCTACAACAATGTTACATGTCCATTTACAACAAAGACCAAATTCACAGTGAAGTCAAGACAGAAAATTCATGAATGCAACATGGTGAACAACCAAGGTGCAACAAGAATTTTACAGTATCAAGCTCATGTATACAACAGTGGAAGAACAAAATCATCAATGCAATGCACAGCAAGGTATAACAAAGTCAAGGGCATATGAAGACAGTGTAAACATCACATTGAAACAACTCGAACTCAACTGGAAAGTGCTATCAGAGATGAACACAAAAAATGGTCAGAGCCGTAGTATACAGAAGTCACAAAATCAAAACCGTGATCATGCCGAAGTCAACAAGAAAGACAAGGCAAATAAATCAGAGCAATGATTAGATATTATCAAACAAAGTCAAGGCCGGAGCAAATCGAACCAAGTCAAGATCAACGCCGTATTGACCAAGCAATGAATCAACACCGTGTCAACCAAGTAATATCAATTTATACGAAATTGAAGAAGTCAGTGTAATCTCAAGCATCCTAGCATAATCAAGCGGCCAGAGAAAATAAATAGACGGATTCAAACAAAACTTATACGAACGCAAAAATAGGATTTCGAATCCTATATAAACCCATTCATCATCGGCTTTCAAATCCATCGAATTCAAGCAAGCATAAAATCAGTAAAAACAAAAGCATTTAATTACATACCGAAGCAAGGAAGGAATTCGATCAACGAAGCAGCCGCGGTGAGCAACGAGGTCTCAAATCGATCAAGGAAGCACGTCAATCATTATTCGATCGAGGAATTCGAGCGGCGCTTCAAATTTGCACAACCCTAATTTTGGAAGCAAGGAGAAAAAAAAAACCGAAGCCCTAATTTAGTTGCAAAAGAGGAACGGCCATTATTCTCACAAGCCAAAAGAAAAGGAACGGGCCAAAGAAGAGAAAAAGGAACTGGTTAAAGAATAAGAGTGGGCCGGCCTTGTTATTTAGAGGCTTTAGTTTAATTTTTTAATTAGGGTTATTGTGTCTTTTAATTGTTGTTTAATTGTTGTTTTTACTTTTCGAATCAAACCTTTGTAAATCACCACCTATTTAGGTAGTGTCAGATTGTCTAGTTAGAATTAGTTCAGTGAGCAGGGTGTGCGAGTTTGCAAAGCTCTATAGGCGGGAGCAGTGTTTGCGAGTAAGCGAAACTTTATAGGCGGGAGCAGAGTTTGCGAGTAAACGAAACTCTATAGGCGGGAGCAGGGTGTGCGAGTCTAGTAGAGTGTTTGTGAGCGGGAGCAAAGAGTCCGCGAGTCTAGTAGAAGTGTTTGTGAGCAGGAGCAAAAGGGTCTGCGAGTCTAGTAGAGTGTTTGTAAGCGTGATACTGTTTAATTCTAATAGAAATCTGGGAATGCAGCAGTAGGCAGGGGTTGCCAAAGCTGGGTAAATTTTGTGTGTGATTTACTTTTCAGCATATTTATTTCTGCAGTTTGTTTCTGTGTTTAAATTGAGAAAATTTTCTATAACCCTATTCACCCCCCCTCTAGGGTTAATCTAGATCCTACAAGTGGTATCAGAGTCCGGTATTTTGTTTTTAACTCTAGAGTCATGAATTCACCGAATAATGCTTTTTCTGAGGGGCAATCTATTTCTAGGCCACCCATGTTTAACGGGAATGATTATGCTTATTGGAAAGTTAGGATGGCTATTTATCTTAGTTCTGTTGATTATGATGTTTGGATTATTATTGAAACTGTCTATAAATCTCCCACTATAATTGTTGGTGATACTGAGATTCCTAAACCTAAGGATAGGTGGGATGCTAACGATAAGAGATTGAAAACGACAAATGCTAAATCCATGAATGCTTTGATATGTGCTCTTGATAAAAATGAATTTAATAGAATCTCTCATTGTACAACAGCACAGGAAATTTGGCACACTTTGGAGGTGACACACGAAGGAACTTCTCAAGTCAAGGAGTCTCGTCTAGCCCTATTCAGCAACGAATACGAGAACTTTGTGATGGATAAAGGCGAGAGCATAAAGGACATGTTTGGACGCTTTTCAACTTTGGTGTACAATGCTAGAGCACTTGGGAAGGTATTCACTGAGGTAGAGCTTGTGAGGAAGATACTACGAGTCTTACCGATGAATTTTGAGGCAAAAGTCACGGCAATACAAGAATCGAAAGATTTGAGTAAACTAAGCATGGAGGAGTTGATTGGCAATTTGATGACATATGAGCTTGAGCTAAAAGCAAAGGAGGAACGCCATAATTCCGAATCAAAGAAGAAGACGATTGCCTTAAAGAGCAGAGAAGAGAGCGATGAAGATGAAGAAGATCCAATTGAAGAGCTTGCAATGGCTGTCAATAATCTTAGAAAATTGTCAAAATTCAGGCCACGCAAGAAGAAAACAAGTCGTAATAGGCCAAGATATTCTAACAATTCTGATAATGAATTAACGTGCTTTAACTGCAACAAGCCTGGCCACTTCCAACAAGAATGTCCACTTCTCAAAAACAATAAAGGAAATAAAAAGAAGAAGAAGGCTTTTGCAGCGACTTGGGATGATGAAGAAGGAGAGGAAGTTTCAAACAGTAGCTCAAAGGAGGCTAACTTGTGTCTTGCGGCAAAATCAGATTCAGAAGCAAGCTCCGAGGAATCGAGTGAGGCAGGTGAGTATTCCTATAGAGATCTTGTTTTTATGTGCTTAGATCTTACTAAAACAATTGATAGTCTTGAATCAAAAATTGAAAAACTGAAATCTGAAAGGAGGAAACTCGCCCATGAAAATTCTAGGTTAGAAACTGAACTTGATAATATTCAAAACCTAGAATGTAAAAATTGTAAGATTTTAGATTTAGAATTATCAAAACTTAGGAATAACTTTGAGAATCTTGAAAAAGAAAACTTGAATCTTAAGGAAAACATTGACACTAGGAAAAAGGATTTTATAAATAGATGCACCTCACTTGTTACTGAAAACACAACATTAAAAACCAAAGTCCAAAATCTTGAGAAATCTCTAAATAACTTTTCAAAAGGAGAAAAATCTTTCAAAATGTTATTGGGAAATCAAATTTTTGCTAACAACGGAAAAGGACTAGGTTTTGGGAAATCACAAGATGATGATAATGCAAAAGGTAAAAGTGTCTTTTCTCGATCTGAAATAATTGGACATCATGTTGATAACTGTAGTCATAGGAACAAGAACACAAAATTTAATCAAGTCAATTCAATGTGCACAATTTGTAGAAAATTTGGACACAATCAAAATAATTGTTGGTATAGACCCAAACACGTGAAAACTATACTAATTTGGGTTCCAAAAGGCACAAATATAAAATCTTTGAAGTCAAACAAATTTGGGTGCCAAAAGGAACATATATAAACAAATCTCGCTCTCCTAATCCTATCCTTCCCCTTTTCGCCTACATCTGGGATGCTCGTATCCCGCTGAAAGTCTCTCTCTTGATGTGGCGTATTTTTCACTCTGGTCTTCCGGTTGATGTGAACATTCAGCGCATTGGCATTCCGCTTGTATCCCGATGCAGGTGTTGTGGCAACGGGGAAACGGAATCTATCACTCATTTGTTCTTCGGTGGATGGTGTGCTCGATCCACCTGGAATTATTTCGGTAATTTCGTGGGAGTCGGTGGCATCGTTTTATCGCCAAATGATTTGCTGTCTTCTTGGTGGTCTGATTGCACTGGGAAATCGCTTCGCTCTATCCTCTTTCGATTGATTCCGTGTTTGATTTGTTGGCATTTGTGGTGTGCGCGGAATAAGGCTTTATTCGAAGATGTTTCTATGGATCCTCTATCCGTTGCTCGGCGGGTTAGGGATGATGTCTTCCTCGCTTTTCGTGGCCGGCCTTTCAAGGGATCGGTCAGTGCTCGTTCGCGTCACTTAGTCAAGCTTTTATCTATTCACTGCTCTACCTCCTCTGATAGAGCGGGTATTGGATGATTGTCGATCCAGGGACTCCTTATTGGTCCATCTGTTTCCTTTTCCTCTACTTCCTTCCCCCCGCCCCCCCCCCCCTTTTACCTCTGACTTCGTGGCTATTGCTCCAGGTTCTTGTCTTTTGGATGTCTGCTGTTGGGTTGGAGCATTTCTTCCCGCATTTTGGTTCTTTCTGTGCGCTTCCAGCTCTGTTGTGCGTTGGTTGTCGGTCGTCTGGCTTTGGTTTTCTTGTTCGCTAGTTCTGTATCCAGTTGCTGCTGTGCTTGGTTGGCTATTGACATCGGCTTCTGGCGGTGGCTATGCCGGAGCTCGATGTCGATGTTGGCGGGATGGTGGTTTTCCCGGAACCCCTGGTTATCCTAGGCCAGCTTTCTTATTTCTTCTGTCCTTTTACTGGCAGAGTGGGTTTATTTTGCTCCGCTTTTTGTTGATTATTTAGACTATGTATGGAGTTTGATTGATTCGGCTGTTCTGTTTTGGTTTTGAGTTACCTGTCAGGCTTGTTGACAGCATTTTGGTGATGGTTAATTTTATTATTATTTAAAAAAAAAAAAAAAAGGAAGTTGCAGTAAATCTTAAAAAAAAAAAAAAAAAAAAATATATAAATAGTTTTGGGTCTCCACAAACATATTTTTCATATTCTGCCACTAACAACCATGGACCTATAAAAACAAATATGTCACATAAATCTTTTCCCGTGTAGGCGTAGTGGCAGGCTAAGGAACAACAACAGTGTTCTCTGCATTTTGGCTGTTCCAGAATCACAACGGGCGACAAAGCAAAGTTCCTTAGCCTAGTATAAAGGTGACAGAATCACAATGGACAACAACGAAAAATTATCGTAAAGGTAAAACAGGTAAAATTGTTTTGAACGATATATTAAATGTGATAATCTGCACCGTAATCTGAATTAAATCAGCCAGTAGTGTGATGTCTTTAATTCTGACTTATTGATATGATTTTTTTGACTTGTTCTTATTTATGATCTTGATTTGTGCTTAAATGATGACCAATCAGATTTTCAACTTTGAACTAATCCATATAAATTTGTTCGGTCAAATGATGGTATTTTATTGATCTTTGATTACTCATGAATATAACTGTTTATCCTACGGTTTCTGAAATTAACGCTATGATATTTGTTTGAGTGTTAACATGGCTTTATTTCAAGTTTCATTCTGAGATAGTTTGTTGAAATTTCAAAATCTGGCTTTGACATCCAACGAGTGAATATTGAGTGAAATTTAAATTCAGATGCAGATTACACTGGTAATATAGTTGATAGAAAAATTACCAGTGGAACGTGATTAATCTTTGAAACATTCATTTGCTGCATCGTTTTTTTCAAAGAAAATATCTGCATATTTTTCACTTGAAATAATTTTTTCAAATGGCAGAATTTTTTTCATATAACCCCTTCGAGAAAATCATTTTTGACCATATTTCCAGATTAGTCAGTTTTATTTTAAAATGACAAATTTTGACTAATCTAACTCCCTAATGATTATCGAAAAGATCAATAGTGATTGAAAAAGTGATGAGTGTCGATATTTGTCATACATTACTCAAGACAGTATATTTAGAAAAATTTCTTTAGAATTTCATAACAAGAGTTATAAAAACTTTTTTGTTGGGTAAAAGTTCCATGATCATTTCTATTTCTATCATCTTTCTATCGACCATCACTCATCAAAATCATATATAGTATGTAAATTTGTGGTAGTTTACGAAGGAAATTATTCGTTCTTCGATTTATTATATCTTCAGATTCATAAAGGAAATTATCTGAGCTTCAATTTATTATATTCTTCAATAAAAATAAATATCCAAAGTATTCACTCTCATTTAAAAGTCTTCACGGTTATGCATGGGTGAATTACTTGGATTTTTGATTATGTGCTTCCATGCTCATTTAAAAGTCCTCACGATTATGCATGTATGGAACGCATATCAAAATTAATTGGTTAAATAGACAAGTTGATTCTAATCCCATTTAAAAGTCCTCACCGTCATGCGTGGTTAGAAGATACTTGATTTCATTTTTAAAAAAATTAAATTGGAATACTACTAATCTCATTTAAAAGTCCTAACGGTTATGCATGAAACGTAGATATTCAATTTCCTGAAATAAATATACCACAAATAGACAGAACTGTATGATTTTTAATGATTTTATCCCCATCACTTCTGAAAGTGGAATATGTGCCTGACAAGGATAATTATGATTTTTGTTTGAGTTTTATTGAAATTTGATATTTATATTCAATTGAGTTAAATGTTTGGTTCATGTATGTCACTTCATCCCTATTTTTATAACACTGTTATTCTTTTGCTGATAACAAAAGGGGGAGAGAAAAGTTAAGATTTTGCCAAATAGAATCAAGCAAAGGTCAAATAATTTTCCATTTGCATATAGGCTCATTTACATATTTTTATTTGTATGCATATATGTAGGGGAAGCATCATGTAGAGAGGAAGCATTTAAATAGGGGGAGAAATTAGTGTATATCATTGATCAAATACATTTAACACATGTACAAAATCTTAAATATATGTTTGTTATCATCAAAAGGGGGAGATTGTTGAATATGCGCTTTGCGCTTATATGATTTTTGTTTGATGATTATAAACATATATACATTCAGTTAAATGTATTTGTTAATGTACTATTTTATTTTTCATAGATTAAATAAATATTTGTTGAATTAAAAAAAGTACATAGAATTTGAATTTAAACGAATAGTTTATTCAAACAAATATTTATTATAATTTTGAATAGTACAATTTTAAGCTCTCACTATACATATACAATTTTGATTACATTACATCATAATTCAATTTACATAGATTCCTCACTACATATCACTCACACTCGTGTTTATCTTCAACTGCATTCCAGTTTGAATCCAACATCTGAGCAATCTGTAAAAATATACACTAACGCAGTAAAATTGAAAAAGAAATATTTTTGCAAAATAAAATGAAATATGATTTTTGAAAATACGATTTGCCTCAGTTATTTGGGTTGTTCGTCATCATTTAAATTTGAATTCATCACACACGAACAATGTGACATGCACAGTGTATCACTGTACATGCCACAAGGCCGTGCACACCGATATACACTTGATTGATTTACAGGGACAGGTGAGCACAGGTCAAACCCAAATGAAAAGCCGGGTTCAACTCACGTGCAACATAAATAAAATATCAACTTCAGCACAAGGTCAAACCCGAGTTTTAAAACTGGATTCAACTCAGGTGCAAATCAAAAGTACACATGAATGCTATGTTCAAACATGACACAGCCTCAAATCAATGAACATGCAGTCAACTCAAGTACATCAACTACAAGTTCAACAATATCAAGTTCAAACCAGTGCCAATAAAGAATCAAAGCTCGACCAATATAATGCAAACTACACAAAGACCAAGTGAACAACTACATGTTGAACAAATGAAAACAGTATGCAAGCTCGAGCACAAATTATGAATACTGCAACAATATCCAGTATGAAGTATCAGACTCAATAGCAAGTTCAGTGTGGCAATGCAAAGACCTCAAACCAAATATATGACATCACAGCAAATATGACAGCAAGCTTCAACTACATGGAGACGAGACCAAATACACAAGTTCACAGTAGTAGCCAAATGTTACAAATTCAATGCCGAGAAGCACTGAAACAAAGATGGCCAAAGCACAAAAGTGCACAGCAACCAACATAAATGAAATAATACACAGTGCACATATGTCAAGTAAAGACTCAGAGACAAGTAGCAATATACAAAATGAAGTGCATACAACATGATGAAGCAGTGAAGATACAAAGACCAGTAATGCAAGCAATCTGAATCAAATGTCATCAGATCAGAGACCAAGTGAGTATGCAAATGCTACCATGACTCGAGTACATGCTACAGCAACGTTACAAGTCCATTTACAACAAAGACCAAATTCACAGTGAAGTCAAGACAGAAAATTCATGAATGCAACATGGTGAACAACCAAGGTGCAACAAGAATTTTACAGTATCAAGCTCATGTATACAACAGTGGAAGAACAAAATCATCAATGCAATGCACGGCAAGGTATAACAAAGTCAAGGGCATATGAAGACAGTGTAAACATCACATTGAAACAACTCGAACTCAACTGGAAAGTGCTATCAGAGATGAACACAAAAAATGGTCAGAGCCGTAGTATACAGAAGTCACAAAATCAAAACCGTGATCATGCCGAAGTCAACAAGAAAGACAAGGCAAATAAATCAGAGCAATGATCAGATATTATCAAACAAAGTCAAGGCCGGAGCAAATCGAACCAAGTCAAGATCAACGCCGTATTGACCAAGCAATGAATCAACACCGTGTCAACCAAGTAATATCAATTTATACGAAACTAAAGAAGTCAGTGAAATCTCAAGCATCCAAGCATAATCAAGCGGCCAGAGAAAATAAATAGACGGATTCAAACAAAATTTATACGAATGCAAAAATAGGATTTCGAATCCTATATAAACCCATTCATCATCGGCTTTCAAATCCATCGAATTCAAGCAAGCATAAAATCAGTAAAAACAAAAGCATTTAATTACATACCGAAGCAAGGAAGGAATTCGATCAACGAAGCAGCCGCGGTGAGCAACGAGGTCTCAAATCGATCAAGGAAGCACGTCAATCATTATTCGATCGAGGAATTCGAGCGGCGCTTCAAATTTGCACAACCCTAATTTTGGAAGCAAGGAGAAAAAAAAAACCGAAGCCCTAATTTAGTTACAAAAGAGGAACGACCATTATTCTCACAAGCCAAAAGAAAAGGAACGGGCCAAAGAAGAGAAAAAGGATCTGGTTAAAGAATAAGAGTGGGTCGGCCTTGTTATTTAGAGGCTTTAGTTTAATTTTTTAATTAGGGTTATTGTGTCTTTTAATTGTTGTTTAATTGTTGTTTTTACTTTTCGAATCAAACCTTTGTAAATCACCACCTAGGGTTTAGGTAGTGTCAGATTGTCTAGTTAGAATTAGTTCAGTGAGCAGGGTGTGCGAGTTTGCAAAGCTCTATAGGCGGGAGCAGTGTTTGCGAGTAAGCGAAACTTTATAGGCGGGAGCAGAGTTTGCGAGTAAACGAAACTCTATAGGCGGGAGCAGGGTGTGCGAGTCTAGTAGAGTGTTTGTGAGCGGGGGCAAAGGGTCTGCGAGTCTAGTAGAAGTGTTTGTAAGCGGGAGCAAAAGGGTCTGCGAGTCTAGTAGAGTGTTTGTAAGCGTGATACTGTTTAATTGTAATAGAAATCTGGGAATGCAGCAGTAGGCAGGGGTTGCCGAAGCTGGGTAAATTTTGTGTGTGATTTACTTTTCAGCATATTTATTTCTGCAGTTTGTTTCTGTGTTTAAATTGAGAAAATTTGCTATAACCCTATTCACCCCCCTATAGGGTTAATCTAGGTCCTACACGCACCAGTCAACAACAATGCATGATAGTAATACAAAGAAGTGTATCCATTAGAGGTAGCTAACCTCATTGGCCGGTACGGATCCTATTTTAGTCATTTCAAATTGACACAAGTCAGGCCAATCCATCATCGTTCTCTTTCTTCAAATCCAGCAATCGACGCCAAATCCAACTACTTCATTCTGGAATCTCCTACATGTATACAGTTGTTAAAGTGGTTCCAATATTGACAGGGAGTATGCCAATAAGAGGCTCTGGTCTCTTTAACAACCAAACGGTGTTTTACACACCAGTTGGTACTTTTACATTTCGAAAACAATTCGTATTTGATATCAAGATATCATATTCGCTTCAAAATCGAATTCATTTTGAAATCATCATATTTACTCAAACTATACTATTTCAATTCAAAATCATGTTCGTCTTAATATCTCGATTTCAGTTCCAATTCAACATTACTTCGAATTTTCATTTGGGTTATAAATTTAATTTAACCAATTCGTATTTAAATCCATGATTTAAATATAAACCTTACAGCCTTTGACCAGTTTGAATTTTTGAAAAATAGTTTGAAATTTTATATTGTTTGAAAATAGCCTAAATAATTAAAATAGTTTGATATAAAATTATTTAAGTATTTTAAAATGTTTTATAAGGTAAAATAGTTTGGAAAATCAAAATTAATTGAATATGTAAAAAGGTAGATTTTATGTAGTTTATATTAAAATAATTTATTTGAAAATAGCTTCAAAGTTAAACTATTCAATTTCCAAATCTTCTCAATTCAAATCAGTTCAACTTCCAAATCTTATCAATTCAAATCGATTCGATTTCCATTTCCATTTATATTGATTTAATTCCGACTTCAATTCGAATTAACTTCGATTCTAATTTATATTCAAATCAATTTCAATTCTGATTTCAAGTTAATTTAATTTCTATTTCAATTCTAATTAATTCCAATTTTATTCCAGATTGAATTAATTTCAATTCAATTCTTAATTCCAACCGTTTCGATTTATATAAATTCGAGTTCGATTTCAAAATATCGATTAAAATCACTGAATTCAATTTTAACTTCAATTTTCGAATTTAGATTCAAGCCTTAAAATAAATTCCATTCTTGGGTCCAAATCTATATATCCAATTATATTACTTTTACTTAGCAACAATTCCAAAGTTCGAATGAAATTTCAAATCTTTTTAAAACAAATCAATTATCGAAATTCAAATCATATTTCTATTATAACTTCAAAATCTCAACTTCGATTATCTAAACAATTCCCATTACCAAATTTAAATTTCAACATTTCGAGCTCAAGTTCAAAAATAATTTGATCTCTGTAAATTTGATTGTTATTTCTTGAAATCAAAATCATTTAAATAAATTTCAAGTCAAAAATTTTAAAATCTTTTAATTTAACTAATACGGTGTCCGTATATAATTTTCTATCATATGGCCAAGTGATAAGTTATTTCAATTTAATTTCAGGGATGAATATATATCATTTCAATTCAAAATAAATGTCATAGGTATATATCATTTCAACCTATTTCTTAATTTATTCGAAATAATTCAATTTATAGTTTATATAGTATAAATAATTTACAGGGTGATAACAAGATATATAAAATAAATAAACATCCAATCATCCAAATATCAACCAATTGGCATCCATCACAATCAATCAAAATAACTCACAATAATTTCATAGTTATTAATATCGGGTATTTTACTGGCAACTAAATTCTAATTTCAAATTTAACTATCGATTTTAATTTTTAACAGTTAATTCAAATGACAATTTAGATGATAATTAAATTTATCAAACAACGATCGATAAATTTATATCACTTCATAATATCAAATTTAACTAGCATAAAAAAATATTCTAGTACTTGTGAGCGTTATAAAACACTCGCCTTTTATTTGAAACTGAAAATATTTTCAGCTTCAAATAAATACCACTACCACTCCAAGCTGTAGCCTTCATCGATACAGTTGCATTGCAACTCGTTTCGTCCGAAACGGCCTCATATGCGCAAATTGCGAATTAATTACAATCTAATTTAAAACTAAACTATAATTAACAAATAAAATTAAATAAACCTAACCTTACTGTCCTTCAATCCCCAAATCGAGTAGCCTCTTCCCCCGTACGCCGTTGCTCTTCCCTACGCCACCCATAGCCTCGGCCAATATTCCAGGCGCTTGCAGCTTAGCCGCCACCTCCTCTAGGTCCACGCGACCAAGGCCAAGCCTCGGACAATCTTGCGTTCCCCCCACACGAGCCACCATCACCTTCCAGTCCGCCGCGCGCAAACACGAAGCCACAAACCCAAAAAACCAAATCACCTAGAAACTCGCGCCTCTGCCATTAACCCACCCTCGCACGTGCGACTACGATCTCACCTAGTCGAACATGATTTTTTTAAAACCGATGTCGCGTATTCGAATTGAGGACGACAGAGGGAGGAAGCTTGTGATTTTTATATATCTCCATCTTTTCCCGATTCATATTAGAACTGAAGAAGAGGGAGAGGGAGATCGATTTATAATATAGAAGGGCAGTAATACATACGTAACTAGGTCGGCCTACATAACTAGGGTGGCTGAGAGTTTGATCTTTGATTTGAAATTTATTAATTTTATTTTCAAAATATCCCGCTCAACATATCTTAAAATTCTGTACCCCTATTCAGATGTGCCGCCAGGCATTCCTAATGTTATGCCACTAATCTGAATCCAATGGAACAAATTTCGAAGCTTAATTCGATCGGTTGAAGGTAGCTTTTTAAGTCGACTGTTAAAATTAAATTCAATTAATTATTTTTAGGCGTTTTCTGATCGTGCAACCAAATGGTAAACCCAGACGCTATGAAATTTGAAATCCGATAATAATACATTATTACGGATCCAACGGAACTGGTTTCGTAAAATTCCGAGACTGTGGCCAAAGTGGCTATTTTTACTCATCAATTAAAACGAGCCATTTTCCAAAATCAAATTATTCATTATAAATTCAATTTTAAAATTTAATAATTTCACTCTTGTCCAAATAAAATTTAAATCAACTTAAATCATTTTCATTCACGTTAAATTCAGAATTCGATTATTTAAATAATTCTAATATTAAATTCAAGCGATTCAATTTTCAATAAATCGCTATTAATAAATAATTCAACATTTATTAAAAATTATTTTATTAACATTTAAATAATTCAACATTTATTATCCTATTCTAGTTATTGATTATAAACGTAGCCAATACATAGAATTTTCTTCAATACTCGTTATTGCCAAAATCACTGAAATTATTATTTCGAACTTTTATTAGAGTTCATATGCAACAACTACATTAATAATTCATTAATTTTTATTTTTAACCCTTTTTATTCAATATTTACATTAAATTCAATAATTTAAAATAGCTAAAAATACGGGTCGTTACAGAGACGATCATTTTTATTTAGTTGTGTTCTCTTATAATAACAGTTACCATGTAAGCATTAGTATGACAGCTCTTTATGTCAACCGTTCAAATCGCCGTCTTGTTGGGTTAAAACCGAAAATCGGTTAGTGCTTGGTCCCGATATGATTCGTGAAGCCACAAAGAAGGTAGCTGTAATTAGAAGGAATATGAAGGAAGCTTAGGATAGATAAAAGAGACATACTGATCAGACGCGTAGAGACTTGGAATTCTCAATTGGTGATTTTGTTTTTTTAAGATCTCTCCGATGGGAGGAGTGGTGAGGTTTGGGAGAGCAGGAAAGTTAACACCTTGATATGTTGGGGCCTTCCCAATTCTTGAACGGATTGGCCCCCTTTCTTATCAAGTTTAGTTACCTGAGAGATTATTGGGCATACATAATGTTTTCCATGTATCGCATTTAAGAAAATATGCGCACGATCTAACACTAATGTTGAGCCAACTATTCAAGAAGACTTGAAAGTGAAGCCGAACTTGACCATAATAAAGCATCATGTACGCATTATTAATCGTGATGTAAAACAATTGCGTAATATGGTCGTGAGGTTGGTTAAAGTTTAGTGGAGTGACGATGCTAAAGACTACACTTGAGAAACTAAGGATAACATGAGAAAGGATTATCCTGAATCGCTGGTAGATGAGTAGTTTGCATATATTATATCGATAGTGTACTCACCTCCTACAGTGTAGTCGCTTATCATATATCTCTTTTGTATATGTTTCATCATATATGTAATTCTTGAGTTATCTTCTTTGCGTGTTGAATTTCGAGACGAAATTCATTTAGAGGGGAAAATGTAACGACCCATAATTTAGTCCCTTTAAATGTGAATATTTAATATTTTTTAAATAACTAAATAATGGATTTTATGTCTCAAATATACCTCTTCTATGTAATAACTCATGATAATAGATTTGTTTTGAAATTTTTCTCAAAGAAATAAGTAGTTCGAAGAAAGATTGAAAATGCGAATGAAAATTATTTTTTGGATTTTCGACTTTTCGTCGAACAAAAGTTGTTGAAACTTGTTACGCACACTTGTGTACATATATGCATACACTTATACAAATAAGAAAAATAATTTTATTAATTAAATGGATTTGTATAAATCGCATTCTATAAGGTACTTAAGTAATTAATTAAAAAAAGTTTTTCTCCTTATTTAAGAGATATTCTCCTTATTTCAAGGGAAATAGTACAAAGAAGTACTTAAAAGATGGTGATGTGATGTCTTATGGTATAAGGGGTGGAGCATTATGATGAATGAGGGAGTGTTGACATATAATAAGGGGGTGGTACCGTAAAATAAAGAGGGGTATGTTGGTCTTTTCCCATTTTTCTAACTCTATAAAAGAACCCATTTACTTTATTTCCAAACTTAAGCTCTCTTCTTCTCCACTCTTCTCCACTACTCTTTCATCATAGTTTTATATAAAAAATTACCTTATAAATACTTCCTTCTCCTCTAAACACTTAAATAAGCCTCTAAAAACATAGGCAACACTCTCTACATCTCAACAATAACAAAGTCGACCCAAAATCCCCTTAAAGAGGCATGACCGAGCATTAAAGACGTCCTTTGAGGCTTTTGAAGCAATTTTTGCAAGGGGACGCTAGGTTCGTGTGTTTATTATAAGGTCACGACAAAGAAGTAGTTGCTTGATTGGAGTTAATGTTTGTTTAAGTGAGTCAAACTCGCTTAAAAGAAACTTTAAAAATGAATTTTTTTTGTTATAATAATTTGTGTTGCATTGCTTATATGTATAATTATGTGTACTAATTATTATGGTTATTGTTTGGTTTGATTTCTACTTGAAAGCGGATGACATAAGGAATAGACTGGGACTAGCAAAAAGAATGGAACCCAAAGTGCTTGTAGTGAAGGTTGAAACACTTCGATGTGCATATGACATGATTTACATGGAACTCTTGTTGTAGAGGGACTCTAAGGAGTTCCACGCCTTATTGATGATTATTTACATATATTCTTGTTTACGTAAATGCTTGTGAATGTTGCTTTGTTAAAAGTCAGTGTGACGCCCCACCTCTATACCCACGTTAGTAAAGAGTATTACTAGATAATACCGTCTGCTAATGCGGAGAATAAGGCTGGATAGGAGCGACCATCTATAGCCTTCCTTTAACTATCAATTGAATACATCGAGTAATGTCATACCAAGCAGATCGACATATCTAATGAATACTTAAAACAAAACCATAGGTGGCTAGAGGATCTATCAGAATAGAATATAACAACTCAAACGTAATATACGTCACAGAACAGTAGATCATCATATACACATATACTGACACATAACAGAGTATAGAAAATAATACATGTCAAGTGGTATAACAAACCACAATATACAGGCAATTCCAGAAGAATAAATATCAGAGTTACAACAAAATAGGACTACACAAAAAGCTATGAAAAAAAGAAGCTAGCAGAGTAGTCAATGCGGAAGCAAAATAGGCTAAGTCCAAAAGCACCTAACCTGAAACATCTCGGTCTGACCCGAGTATAAAATACACAGGTCAGTCTAGCTAAACAAATCAGTTAGATAAACTGAACAACAATAACCTGCAAGGTCATAAAGTATAACAAAAATCGCTGAGGGAGATAACACAATCATCTAACAAAAGATGAACATAACAAAACAAGCCTCATATCATTGGCATCTCAGAGAAACAAAGGATATGAATATCCCAAATCAAGCCATAAAGGCAAATAACAAATACCTATGAAGGTAACACAAGTTCCGCAAGGTAATCGCTATATATCGTGCGGCTCAAAAAGACCAACACCGAAGGGCGATACTAAGGGAATATACATAAATCAATGAAAACAAAAGATTGCACGAGCTTAGTACTGTATAAACAAGGATCCATAAGCCCGAAGGCTCCAAACCCAAATATCACTCAAGCGGCTCATAAAGACTAACTCCGAAAGCGGTACCATAGGGAAACAAACCCGAAGGCACTTACCCGAAGGTACAAACCCGAAGGCAACATACCCGAAGGCAACAAACCCGAAGGCAACAAACCTGAAGGAGACAGTCCGAAGACACTATCCCAAAGGCAACAAACCGTAGTAGTGAAGGCCCGAAGGCCCAGTACTGGACACCACTAACTGGCAGAATATGTCATAACTCTAAAAAAGGAATCCGAAAAGTGGTAACGTGAGTCTCATAACCACTCGTTCGTACTAAACGGTTTACTATCCGTTAGTTAATTTCACACTCAAAGCAGTACAAAGTTTACCTCATCTCATTGGTAAACCAGACCAAAAGGTCAAAACAATCAATCGAATAGGTCGGGGATTAATCGGAAAGATAAACGTCCGGATTCATGGTCCGTGTTTTACCTAACCATTTAATCTCCATTCCACTTCGCTCGAAGTGCCAAATTGTGTGTGCGTTTTAAATAGAAATTATAAATTAGAGAACGAGTTTTAATAACATTTGAAGAGATCATTTTATGAAAACCGGTGTATGAAATCAAAAAGGAATCATCAAAGTCAAATATGCATAAATAGCTAATTGGAATCAACAAGCGTCGATTAAATTTGGAAAAATAAACGAACAAGGCAAATTGGCAAAAACAGCAGGTTCAGACGTATGAAAGAAGTGGTTCAGACGTCTGAATCTGGAAATTAATTTCTTTTCCAGAAGACAATTCAAACGTCTGAACCAAATTTTCAGACGTCTGAAATTGGCAATATTTTGCCTATTTCCTTTCTGGATGAAATTTAGCCAATTCAGATGTCTGGAATATAAATTCAAACGTCTGAATCTGGGAATAAAAATCTTCTCCAGAATAATATTCAGACATCTGAAATAGGGATTCATACGTCTGAAACCTGATGGTCAGGCATTTCCTGAACCTTGGCCATTGAAGGCCAAAACCAATCGAAAGCAATCGGATGAGTGTCGATTATGGGGCTTACGTCAAACGACTACCCAACCTTAATGACTCACCCAAACACTCCGAACAACATAAACATCAATCATAGAAAGATTTTCATAGATTTGGCTTCAAAAATCATAATTTGGCAATTTCACCAAATCAATCCAAATCGAAAGCAAATGAACATGTAAATATGTTAGGAATTCATTCCTAAAAATCCAAGATAGCTGTAGACATAGATGTGAGATAAAAATCTCACCTAACATCAATAATATCAAGAGAAGTAGATGTGAGTTCAAAACTCACCTTTTAACTCAAAAACAAGAATAGAGAGGCTCAATAGCAAAGAAACAACCAACCACCCTCCACTTCAACTCTACTAGATTCAATCTAAGATTAAAACAAGTATCTTCCTAAGTTAGGTTTAGGAAATTTTCTGAAATTGAAGGAGAAAGAGTTGGAGAAGATGAAGAGGAGGCTTACCAATAACTTCTCTTTGAACTTGGAGCAAGAAATTGGATTTGCAAGAGGAACTAGGGCTTGGAATTTCTAATTCCTCTTCCTTTCCCCCATTTTCAGTTTTAACTTAAGTTTAGAAGTGGGAATGAGAGAATAGAAGGAGATGGACTGAGTTAGGTTATTTAGTTAGCTAGTGGGCTGAACCCAAACCCAAAACGCAACTAGAAAAAGTAGCAAAATTCAACTTACTCCAAACATATCAAAGCTTATACTCAAAAAGATCACAAATGCCATTTTGGAATCAATGGAAATGGTTTCAAGTTCCAATTCGGCCATTTACAAAAAGTAACTTTTCGGCCCTAAATCCGACTAATGACGCTATATTTAAATAAAACATTTAAATATATAATCGTTAAATGTGCGGGTTGTTACAGATCTCCCCTCCTAACAAAATTGCATCCTCCCAATTCCTAGAGACGATATTTGAAACAACTACATGCATACAACATTCAGAAAAAAAGGAAATAAGCTTGAGATAAAAGGATGTTCTCACCGTTGCCAAGCAAAGATAGAAAACCCGGATAGGATCGCTCAATAAACTCTCCGGTTTCCCAAGTACAGTCATTGGGATTAGCGGACCATTGAACTCTAACGAGCGGCACGTCCTTGTTTCGAAGGTGTCGCACCTCCATGTCAAGTACGCGAATAGGCTGCTGTACAATAGATAAGTCCGGTGAGACCTCAAGCTCTTACAAATCAGGAGAATCGATAACAGAATCCGACTCCTGAAGATACTTCCGAAGTTGCGAGACGTGGAACACGTCATGAATGCCAGATAAATGAGCAGGAAGTGAAACTTTATAAGCCACAGGGCCAATACGTTCAGTAATAGAAAATGGTCCTACATAACGAGGAGCCAATTTCCTAGTCGTACTGAAGCGCATCACCCACTTCAAAGGAGAAACACGAATAAAAACAAGATCACCAATCGAGAACTCGAGAGGCTTCCTACGGTTGTCCGCGTAGGATTTCTGGCGACTCTGTGCCTCTTTCATTCTCAACCGGATAAGATCAATCTTCTCGGAAGATTCACGAACAAAATCTGGGCCACGAATAAGCTTCTCCCCAGATTCCAACCAACAAGAAGGTGATCGACATGGCCTTCCGTATAAGGCTTCAAAAGGAGCCATACCGATACTGGACTGAAAACTATTATTATAGGAGAACTTTACAAGAGGTAGGCGATCCTCCCAACTACCACCAAAATCAAGAATACAAATACGGAGAAGATCTTCCAAGATACGATTCACCCGTTCAGTCTGTCCGTCAGACTGTGGATGATAAGCTGTACTAAAATTAAGCTTTGTTCCCAAAGCTTGCTGAAGACTCTGCCAAAAATAACTAGTGAATAAAGGATCACGGTCACTCACAATAGAACTAGGAACACCGTGAAGTCTCACGATTTCCTTGACATACAACTTAGCCAAATGCGAAGCAGTCCTATTAGACTTAATAGGAATAAAATGAGTAGACTTGGTGAGGCGATCAACAACAACCTAGATGCTAGAATTGCCCAATCTCGAACGAGGTAGGCCGTCAATGAAATCCATAGAAATCTGATCCCATTTCCACAATGGAAGCTCTAGAGGCTGAAGAAGACCAGAAGGACGCTGATGTTCGACCTTAACACGCTGACAAGTTATGAAATTACTCACATAACCAACCACATCGCGCTTCATGCCTTCCCAATAATAAAGACGACGCATATCGGCATACATCTTACTACTACCAGGATGAATGGTATACTTAGAACGATGACAGTCATCAAGAATGTCATGCCTAAGTGCAAAATCAGAAGGCACAAAAAGACGGTTCTTCTTGCGAAGACACCCATGAGAATCAATGCTGAAATTCCACAACGCCTCATCACAGGATCCAGACTCACAAAGCTGAATAAGATGCAACAAATCAGGATCACGCCGCTGGGCATGGGCAATACGATCCAATAAAATGGGTTGAGCTCCCAAACTAAATAATAGAATAGGAGAATCAGAAGATGAACCTCGATCACGAATTTCACAAAAAGATAGAGTCTCAAGAATATCCCATTCGGCAAGCATCATAGAAATAACAGCCGAATGTTTGCGACTAAGCGCATCAGCAACACAATTACCCTTACCAGGGGTATACTGGATATCAAAGTCATAGGAAGCAAGAAACTCGAGCTAATGCTGTTGTCTCATATTGAGCTCCTTATGAGTGAACAAATACTTCAAAGATTTATGATCGGTATAGAGAATAAAATACTCGCCCAATAAATAGTGTCGCCAAATCTTCAAGGCAAAGACAATGGCGGCTAACTCAAGATCATGAGTGGCATAGCGAACTTCATTCGGTCGCAGTTGCCTAGAAGCATAAGCAACTACCCGATCTTTCTACATAAGAACAACACCGAGAGCACTACCACAAGCATCGGTGTAGACAACAAGATCATGATTCCCTTCGGGAACCACCAAAATAGGAGCATTAGTGAGAAGTTCCTTTAATGTCAGAAAGGAAGCTTCACACTTGTCGGACTAAATAAAACGAATGCCTTTCCGAGTAAGGCTGGTGAGAGGAAGCACAACACGGGAAAAATCCTTAATGAACCGACGGTAATAACCCGCCAATCCAAGGAAACTACGAATCTCATGCACATTCTCAGGCTTCTTCCAACTCTGGATTGCTTCGATCTTTGAGGGATCGACAGAAATGCGGAAGATAAAACATGGCCTAAGAACTTAACCTTAGTCTCCCAAAAATGGCACTTGGAGAATTTGGCTCTAAGCTGATGGTGACGGAGAGTACTTAAGACAATACTCAAGTGATTAGCATGCTCGGCTTCAGACTTAGAGTAAATAAGGATATCATCAATGAATACAAGGACGAACCTGTCGAGATGCTCCCGGAATACTCGATTCATTAGATCTACAAAGAAAGCAGGAGCATTCGTCAAACCAAACGGCATAACAAGCCACTCAAAAGAACCATATCGAGTGCGGAAAGCTGTAAGAGGTATGCTATCCTCCGCGACTCGTAACTAATGAAAACCTGTGGCAAGGTCTAGCTGAGAAAAGACCTTAGCACCACTCAATAGATCGAACATATCATCGATCCTAGGCAATGGATACCTATTTTTGATGGTTAACTCGTTAAGCTTGCGATAGTCAATGCAAAGCCTAAGAGTTCCATCGGACTTCTTCACGAAGACGATTGCGAATCCCCACGGAGAAAAACTGGACTGAATCAACTGCTTGGACTCAAGCTCTAAAAGCTGCTTCTTGAGTTCCTCATTTTCCTTTGTAGACATCCTCGTGGGAGGACGACTAACTGGCTGCATGCCGGGAATGAGATCAATGCGGAACTCAATTGCCCGCTTAGGTGGCAAACTCGAGATAGGCTCTAAAACATCAGGAAAGTCACAAGCAATAGGAATACGAGATATATCATTATCATCCCGCGAGTCAAGAGAATATAAAGCCATTTTGAAATTATCCATATCCCGAAGAACAAGAGATAGCTGAGTAGGCGAGTCCGGATGTGACGCCCCACCTCTATACCCACGCTAGCCAAGGACATTACAGGGTAATGCCGTCAACTAACACGGAGAATAAGGCTGGTTGGGAGCGACCATCTATAGTCTTGCTCTAACTATCAATTGAATACATCAACAATAATCATACTAAACCGGTCGACATATCCAATGAATACTCAAAACAAAACCATAGGTGGTTGGAGGATCTATCAGAACAGAATATAACAACTCAAATGTAATATACATCACAGAACAGTAGATCATCATATACACATATACTGATACATAGCAGAGTATACAAAATAATACATGTCAAGTGGTATAGCAGACCACAATATACAGACGAGTCAATAGAATACATATATTAGAGTTACAACAAAGGACTATACAAAAAGCTTTAACAAAAAGGAACAAGCTGAATAGTCCATGCGGAAGCAAAATAGGCTAAGTCCAAAAGCACCTAACCTAAAACAACTCGGTCTGACCCGAGTATAAATACACGGGTCAGTCTAGCTAAACAAATCAGTTAGATAAACTGAACAACAATAAACCTGCAAGGTCACAATGCATAACAAATATCTCTAAAAGAGATAACACAGTCATCTAACAAAAGATGAATCATATAGAACAAGCCTCATATCATTGGCGACATAGATAAACAAAGGATACAATTATCCCAAATCAGGCCAAAAAGGCAAATAACAAATACCCATAAGGTATACAAGTTCCACAAGGTAATTGCTATACTTCATGCGGCTCAAAAAGACCAGCACCGAAGGGCGATACCAAGGGAATATACATATCAATGAAACATCAGAAAATTTGCTCGAGCTCAGTACTGTATAAACAAGGATCCATGAGACCGAAGAATCCAAACCCAATATCACCCATGCGGCTCATAACGACCAACATCGGAAGCGATACTAAAGGGCAACCCAATATCACCCATGCGCCTCATAACGACCAACATCGGAAGCGATACTATAGGGCAACAAACCCGAAGGCACAAACCCGAAGGCA
Organism: Allium cepa; assembly: GCA_030765085.1. Lineage (NCBI taxonomy): Eukaryota > Viridiplantae > Streptophyta > Magnoliopsida > Asparagales > Amaryllidaceae > Allium > Allium cepa. The sequence goes on along the minus strand of CM060935.1, from coordinate 1,053,961,091 downwards.
TAAACCCGAAGGCAACATACCCGAAGGCCACATACCCAAAGGCAACAAACCGTAGTGGTGAAGGTCCGGAGGCCCAGTACTGGACACCACTAACTGGCGGAATGTGTCACAACTCTCAAAAAGGAATCCAAAAAGTGTTAACGTGCGTCACATAACTACTCGTTCACACTAAACGTTTTACTATCCGTCAGTCACTTTCACACTCAAAGCAGTACAAAGTTTACCTCATATCATCGATAAACCAAACCCGAAGGTCAAAACGATCAATTGAATAGGTCGGGGACAATCGGAAGGATAAACGCACAGATTCATGGTCCGTGTTTTGCCCAACCATTTAATCACTCTTCCACTTCGCTCGAAGTGCGAAAGTGTGTATTTTAAATAGAATTTATAAATTGGAGAAACGAGCTTTTAAATGTGATTCGAGAGATTATTTTATAAAACCCGTGGATGAAGTCAAGAATAAGTTATCAAAGTCAAAGATGCAATAACAACTACTAAAAAGCAACTTGAATCGATAAAATTTGGAAAACCGATCAAAATATGCAAAAATAGGCAAAACAGGCAAAACAGGAGCAGGTCGGTCAACCGGCTACAGGGCTCGGTCGGCTGGCCAGATGCAGGAAATAAAAAAAACTCGGGATAGCAGGTCGGTCGACCGGCTACAGGGCTCGGTCGGCCGAACCTGATGATTTGCAGTTCCTGCCCCTTTTTAATGAAATGCAAGTTCTTCCAAATCGCGACCGTTCGAGCAATGGAGTTAAGGAGCCTTAGCCAATAGATACCCCAGCTCCAATAGCTCTCCGATTCGCCACCAAAAACATGCTCAAATATCAAAGTTAGGATCTTTAAAGAATTGAACCCAAACACTCAAAATTTGGATATTCACCAATTCAATCCAAATCAAAAGCAAGAGCATATGAACAAGGTGTTAGGAATTCATACCCAACATCAATGAAATCAAGAGAAGTAGATGTGAGTTCAAAACTCACCTTTAACCCAAAACAAAGAAGAAGAAGAAGCTCAATAACAAGGAGAAGACCAACCAAACTCTACTTCAACTCTACAAGCTTCAATCTAAGATTATAACAAACATTTCCTAAATTTAGGTTTAGGAATTTTCTGAAATTGAAGAGAGAAAGAGATAGAGAAGATGAAGAGGAGCCTACCCATGCCTTCTCTATGAATTTAGAGCAAGAAATCAAGTTGCAAGAGGAAACTAGGGCTTGCAAATTTCTATTTCTCTTTCCCTTCCACCATTTTCAGTTTTTGCTTGAGCTAAGAAATAAAATGAGGTCGAATGGATGAAGAGAGGGCTGAGTTAGGGGTTTAAACTTAACAAATGAGCTGAACCCAAACCCAAAACCCAATAGAAAAAGGGTCAAAATTTCACAAACTCCAAACATATCAAAGCTTATACTGAAAAAGATCGCAAACGCCATTTTGAACTCAATGGAAGTGGTTTCGAGTCCCAATTCGGCCGTTTGCAAAAAGTAACATTTCAGACCCAAAATCCGACTAACGACGCTATATTTAAATAAAACATTTAAATATAAAAATCGTTAAATATGCCGGTTGTTACACCGGATGTCGAAGATATATAATTCTCTCCGAACAAATAATCCTGGCATCATATCTTACTAGCCAGTCCATACCCAAAATCATATCAAATCCTAGACAAGAAATAACGTGCAGATTCGCACGAAAAGAAAAGCCACATAAAACAATCTCAACATTATCACAAAGTAAGCTAAGGGTCGCGGATCCCCCAATAGGATTCGCAATCCTCAATGAAGTAACCATACAAGAAACATCCAAAGATAAATCATCGACGAGCTTTTTCTCAAGGGTTCAAAGTGAGGTTAACGCTGATTCCACATGTCGATTTATTTAACATTTAAAGGGGGTCAAGTTCAACATATATAATCCATTTACATGGTTAATTATCCTATGTCAAGTTCAATTTCATATTTATTATCGCTTATATTAACAACCAAATTCAACATCACATACAAATTTAGTGTCACAACTATTTACCATAAACCAACATCAAATCACAATTTATCACGTTAAATCTTTAAACAATACATGGCGTCAATTTAGCAATTTTAAATTCTAACAATATTCAAATTTAACTTGTATAGAAATTAACAGTTTATTTCAACAATTTTAACAATCAACAATTTAATATCCAAATTAATATTAACAACAATTATCACTTGATTATCATTGCATAATAGATTGAGTCGTGAATGAAATATTCACCTTGTGTGGTTAAAGAAGATGACGGCGAAGCACGAAGACGACTAGATGAGATAGACCCTAACAAGCACGACGCAAAACGAACACAAACTGCAATCAAACAATAATTAATCAACAATTTGTTTATTGCAACATATATTGATTGGATATATGTATTTAAACCATACCAACAACGAAGCAAGATAGATTCGACAAGCTGAATGGAAGCCTAAGTCTCCGAAGCAGTAGCTGAAACAAACACAACAAAACACTGTATGCGAGCAATCAGAAATTTCAAAAGCATATACTGTTTCATAAAACAACAGTTCTATATATTTATATATATCAAATGATGGAATACAGCTGCGACCAAGGCGAGGCACATTAATGACGGTGGAGCGGGTACGTCGCGGTGGTCGGAGAAGGCGGTTGCGGGCTGGGATTCGGCTGGGGTTGCTGGCGGGTTCGGGTGGTCGGCGGGTTCGCGTGGTCTGGGGTTCGGCTGGGCCTGGGTTGGGGTAGTCGGCGGGTTCGGCCAGTGGGTGTGGACGTGGGCGAACTGGGTGGGCAGATGGTGGCAGCGAATGCGGGTTGGAGCAGTGGAGTGGGGGGGGGGGGTCGTTGGCGGTGCGGGCCGTGTTAGTGGGACGAGGGGGAGGCGGACTGTGGGCGACGTGGGATGCGGGGAGGCGGAGTGGGCAGTGGGACACGGGAAGGAGGAGCAGGTGGCGTGGCGGAGGGTGGAGCGGTTGGCAGTGGGGTCGGCAATGGGTGAGGTGGACGAGTTTCGTGAGTGGAGCAGGTGGTGTCGGTGGAGCAGGGGTAGCGGACGCTGGTGATGTGGGTGGTGGGTCAGTGGAGGCGGACGTGAGTAGTGGGACGCGGGGAGGGCTGTGGATCGTGGGATGCGGGAAGCGGGCGTGCATGGAGGAGTTTAGGCAAGCAACGCATGGGTTTTGTGAGTTTCATACTGGAAGGGGAGACAAAAAAATAAAAGAATGATGAAGGAGGGAGAGAGAGTACGTACCAGAGAAGTGAGCAACTATAGAACTGAGTAATTAATGAAAGCAGAGGTAGCAGATATATACAGAGAGGTTTACAGAGAGGTTTAGAGTCCCAAGATCAATGCAATGATGTCCTTGGTAAACGTGATGGCTATTGGGTTTCTTAAAGAGCTAAATGGTCAAAGACTCCTAAAATTCTGAGCGTTGGGGACAGTTGGGTACCGGTTCGGGCTGCGTAAGGGACGAGTTTGTACTGCGTTAAACAATTATAATTCGCAACGTTGAACTCCGATTGACACAAATAAATATACCGTTTTGATCAGCGCGACGAGGCAGACACAACGGTATGAAGATATTGATGGTTTGACATTGTTTGCGAAGTGGTTAATCTTATTGAACCATTTGCTCGAGCGAACAATTTAACTAGCAATTAAAAGCGAAATTTGACGAAACGAAATGCGCCGTCATGATCAGAATATTTTTCTTATGCAACATTGTGAAAAATATTTGAGTTTGGACGATAGAAAATTTACACATAAAATTTAAACTAATATGTAAATGTGACGAACGAAATTTACTTCAATATTTTTCAACGAAATTTGGCGTACGCCTATGTCTATCTAGACGCATTCCAAATGTGAAGTTTGAATAGCAACAGAATTTGTTTGTGAAAATTCGAATTTCTACACTAATATACGATTTTAAAATTTTTAAACTGGGTCTGAATTTCAGGGTCGTTACATATTAAGTTTCATATCCAATTCAAACCGAATTAAAGGGTATATTTATATTAAAATCAAATAAAATCAAATAGAGATTATATTCATCCAATTCATACTTTCCAATCCTATACATGTATATATCATTCAAATTTACAGAATAATATTTCAATCAGAGAATTTTCTTTCAGATTTGATTCATAGAACTTACAGATCAAATAAAGGTATAAATAAACCCAGTTAAATCAACATAGTTTTGTAATTAACCTACTCACCTTTTAATGATTCCTTTTCTTCCTAGCTCGCCCTTGATCTCCTCTTCTTCTTTGGATGTTGATTTTATCTTTCATTTAATCTTTATTTAGTTTATGTTTTAGACAAGAAATTTTTGAAGGGACTGAGAAGTTTGGAAGGGATGCTGACTAGACATAATGACGGCTATTAGGGTTTCAAATAAAAAAATAGAGTGAACGATACATCTCCTTTTATAATTGCTGAAAATAACATCAAGCCTTTCGATTTAATTATATAAAATCCAGGTTATTCGCAAGAGAAATGCGGATTACGGATCTTAAGGCTAGAATAAACACTATAAGGGGGGTGAATAGTGTTTAAAGGAATTACTAATTCTTTTTGAGTTTATACTAATTTGAACACAAATGTATGCAATATTCAGAAACAGATATGATCACGGAATCAAACACAAATGTCAAAATAAAGTAAAAGCAATAAAGGAAAGAACATACTGGTTCGGAGTTACCCTGCATCTAGTCCCGCAACACAAGTACGGATTTCCTTTCAAAATCAATTCTTACAATTACACATTCGATTTCAAGGCTACGAGGTACACCACTCCAGATTCACAATCCTTGGGTAGTGATACTTGATTTTACGGACAACAAGTTCACCTAATTGATTAGGCTACAATCACACCTTTTCTCGCTTGATTGATTTCGTAAGCTACAATCACACCTTTTCTCACTCACTTTATTACAAAGAAATCTATAACTCTGAATAGCACTGGAATCTTGTTGAGATAGTGATAGAGAATCAAACAAAAGATGATCTAGCTAGATTCAATGGTGATTTCGGTAGAGTAATGGTAAAAATGTATGTTAAGAAATGTGGAAGAAGAAGAGGAGTGAAATTAGAGAAAATATGAAATAAATTCGTTTAAAACAGCCCTTATTTATAGTAGAATAACAGTCATGTCCATTCGTGAAAGCATATGATGAATAGAAACTTCCTTTGAAATTCAAATTTTTGAAATAAACTGCCACCTTGTCAACAAGGGTATTTTGGGGTTGTCGACAAGCCTATGTAATTTTCGGTAATTTTTTTTCCTTTGAAAATAACTTCTATCTTGTATTAAAACTTTTTTTTAAATTTATAAGTTATACTTAACTTAGTTAAAATACATAAATAAGTATAATGAAAAATATTTTGGTATATATAAAATTTAACTAAAATTTTATATTTAAATCTAAGTATAAATATTAAAAGTTAAATATATTATAATTAAAAGATAGTTTAAAACCAAGGATAATTTGATTTTGAAGATAAGATTATTTTGAGGCTAATAGTATTTTAAAACCAGGATAGATGTTTTTGATTCTTTTAAAAGGAAGATTTTAAAATCATTTTGAAAACAGGATATAATTTTGTAAAACATTTGAATAAAAGTTAGTGGATACAAAACAATGTTCCATTAGATATTTGGTAGGTTCCATCCTACTTAGGGTTCCTTCCCTTTAATGGGCTCGAAATGGATTCCATTCCACGAATAAAATGGATTTTAAGATGTCAGTGCTTTTCTAGGAGTTTTAACAAAATTCCTAACTAAATTACTTATTATTGAAATCTTGAACTCTTGACAATCTTGATACTTATGAGTCTTCAATCTTGATTTCTTCAGTCTTGAATCTCTATACTATACAGTCTTCATTCATGATACCTGCATGGTTAGATCCTGCATATACATATATATCTAAACTATAATGTTAGTATTTATATTTCATAATCTTATTCTAAGGTTGTTGTCATCAAAACCATCTTCTCAGGGACTAACAATCTCCCCCTTTTTGATGATGACAACCTTTTATTTATAAAATATTACTTCTATCTTAATAACTCCCCCTTAAACTAATAATTCCCCCTTAATCTATGTCTGACTATCCTATTTTATACTTCTCCCCCTTTATCATCAACAAAAAAACTAACTCCAACCTATATAACTCCCCCTTAATCTAATGCTATATGACATGTGATTATAATGATAGTGTTATTATAAATAATCAAAACTTAATTCTAAACCTAAAACTTAATCTTTAATTACTAACTATCTTAACTAAGAATCCATATATGATAATACTTATAATAGTGATAATGTGAGAATTCAAATAAAAGAACACAAATCATTTATTAATTATATATTTTTATACATACATTTGCATAGAAAAATAAGTAAAATCATATAACGATAAGAAAGAGAGAAAAGAAACTAATATGTGTCTTTGAAAATGGGTGATCTATGAACTGAGCAATTTGGGTAGTGGAAACAGAAATTTCCACGTTGTTCGACTAGATTTCCATCCTTGTCAAAGCACACTTCGCCAACGCAAATAATTTTGTCGTCATCTTCAGTGTGCTCTTCTTCCACGAGGGCTTCTTCTTCTTCTTCTTCCTTGCTATCCTCTTGCACTTGATCTGCTGAAGATTATTCATCAATCAAGATGGGATTGGCATGATTGTCCATTATAAACTTTTGTAAGTTTATAAGGATTTTGCCGTGCCGTTCTTGTTCTTCGGCCATTCTGAGTCGCATTACTTGAATTTCAGTCATTAGTCGCAGCGCATCTTTCAAGGAATCCTCCATTTTCATCACGTGTAAGCGTAATTCGTTGAAATGGCCCAGTAGAAGGAGAAGGGAACAAAATGGTTGAATTTTTATTTGATTTAGAGGAGGAGCCATTGTTTTATTGTTTTCAAAAGTTATATTAGAGAAAGGACAGAGAGAACAAACAAAATTTCGAAATAAGAAGAATATATAACCACTCATTTGAATTTTGTTGGAAAAATTTCTAAAGAAAAAAAATCGTTATATGTTGACAAGGGTAAGGGATGGTTGTCAACATGGCACCTATATTTTTACTATTTGATTTCTTTTAATTTAATTTTTGATTATACTTTGTTATTATATATTTCAGTTATTGAACAAATACTTAATTCTCTTCTTAATTTAGTAAATATAGATTCATTTCAGGATTTTGTTAAGATATCAGCAATTTGGTTTTCGAAATTGATATAATCGAGAGCAATTACTTCCTTACTTATATTATCTCTAAGAAAATGATGTCTGATATCGATATGTTTAGTTCGAGCATGATGAGTAGGTTTTTTGAATAAATTTATTACACTAGTATTATCATAATAAATTGTTGATTTTGAGGTATTTAAATCAAAATCTTTTAAATTTTGTTGCATAACATATTACTTGAGAACAAACCAAAACAGCAGAAATATACTCTGCTTCAGTTGTTGATAAAAAACTGTGTTTTGCTTTTTACTAAACCAAGAAATCAGAGAATGCCCCAAAAAGTGACAAATTCCACTTGTACTTTTTCGGTCTGATTTACAACCGGCATAATCAGCATCACAGTAAGATATCAATTCAACAGAATCATTTTTAGGATAAAATAAGTCATAATCAAGGGTGTGTTTAACATATCTTATGATACATTTTATAGCTTTTAAGTAGGTCTCTTTAGGTTGGGATTGATATCTTGCACAGAGACAAACACTATGCATGATATCAGGTCTAATAGCAGTGAAATAGAGTAGTGATCCAAACTTTCCTCTATATAATTTTTGATCTCTCTTGAGATATCTTCTTTACTTAGGTACTTATTGGTTGCCATGGGAGTGGGTTTTCCACTTGCAATAGTCAAACCAAGTTTACTAACTAGGTCTTTAGCATATTTTTCTTGACTGATAAAGATACCATTATCTAATTATTTTATTTGCAATCCTTCAAAGAAGTTTAATTCACCCAAATGACCCATCTCAAACTCTTTTGTCATTATTTTAGAAAATTCTTTATTCATTTCAAAATTAGGTGATCCGAAATTGATATCATCTACGTAAACTTGTACTAGCTGAATATCATTTTTATTTCTTTTAATAAAAAGAGTATTATCTACTTTACCAATTTCAAAGTTTTATTGTAATAAGTAAGATCTTAGTCTATCATACCAGGCTCTAGGAGCTTGTTTTAGACCATACAGAGCTTTCGTAAGTTTGTAAACATGATTTGGTAATTTTTCAATTTCAAAAAGTGGTGGTTGTTCAACATATACTTCTTCTTTTACAAATCCATTTAAAAAGACACTTTTAACATCCATTTGAAATAATTTGAAATTATTATGATTTGTGAAAGCAAGTAGAATCTTAATGGCTTCTAATCTTGCTACGGGTGCAAAGGATTCATCAAAATCTATTCCTTCTTCTTGACAATAACCTTGGGCGACTAATCGGGCTTTATTTCCAACAACCTTTCCTTGTTTATTCATTTTATTTTTATAAACCCACTTAGTTCCAATTATAGTTTTATTTCAGGTCTAGGAAAAAGTTCCCAAACATCATTTCTAGAGAATTAATTTAGCTCTTCTTACATAGCCAAAATCCATGAATCATCAGTTGATGCTTCTTTTGGATTTTTGGGTTCAATAGTTGATATAAAGGCTACATTGCTCATTTTACTTAGTTGATTTCTAGTTGTAACACTAAATTGCATATCTCCTAGTATATTTTCTATAGGTTGATCTTTTAAAAGTTTAATCTTTTTATTAGGATGATTAATTTCATTATTAGTTTCAATTGACTCTTGATTTTGAGTGATTAAATTCTTTCCATCATTTATATCTTCAAAAATTTTGAGATTTTCATCGAATGAAACATGCATTGTTTCTTTGATGGTGTTAATTCTTAAATTAAACACTCTGTATGCTTTACTTCTATTAGAATATTCGATAAAGACACCTTTATCGGATTTAGGATCAAATTTATCTAAGTTATCTTTTGTATTTAAAATAAAACATTTACTTCCAAAAATTCTAAAATAAGATACGTAGGTTTCTTTTTGTGAAGAAGTTAATAAGATGTCTTATCAGTTAAAGTTTTAATTAAAATTCTATTTAAAATATAACAGGCGGTAGCAACTGCTTCTGCCCAAAAATATTTTGGTAATTTACTATTTGAAAGCATAGTTCTCGCACACTCTTGAATCGCCCTATTTTTACATTCTATTACTCTGTTTTGTTGTGGAGTTCTTGGAAATGAAAAATTGTGAGTTATTCCCTTTTTATTGCCGAATTACTCAAACTTTTCATTTTCAAATTCACCACCGTGATCACTACGGATGGTTATAATTTTCATAGAAAGTTGATTTGTATACTTTTTGTAAAGTTCTTAAAACGTTCAAAAGTATCCCTTTTATGTTTCAAAAATATTATCCATGTAAATCTAGAATAATCATCTACAATTACAAAAACATATTTACAATGATTTATTGACTGAATTTGAGATGGACCAAATAAATCAAGATGAAGTAATTCAAGAGCTTTTGAAGTTGAAATCATATCTTTTAATTCAAAGGAACTTTTTCTAAGTTTTCCTAATTGACATGCATCACATAAACTATCTACTTTGAAATTCATTTTAGGAAGACCTCTTACTAGGTCATGTTTTGACAGTCTAGATAAGAATTTGAAATTCAAATGTCCAAATCTCTTATGCCAAATTCAAGGGTCGCTTGTATTTGCCAATAGACGCATGTTATCATTTGAAACTTTCATACTAAGAATATAAATATTCTTTTTCCTAATTACCTTAAATATTATGGTTGAATTATTATCTTCAATGTGACATTTATCTTTTTCAAATTTAATTTTATATCCTTTATCGCAAAGTTGACTAATACTTGGCAGATTATGTTTCAGATCCTTAACTAGCAAAACATTAGTAATAATAAGAGTTTCAGAGTTACCGACTTTGCCGATACCAATCACATATCCTTTTGAGTTGTCTCCAAGGTTAACCAGTCCTCCGCCTTTGTATATTATATCATTCAGCATATCTGGATTACCAGTCATGTGTCTAGAGCATCCACTATCGAGTATACATTTATTCTTTTTGATCTGCACAATTTGTCCATTGTGGATTGATTCCTCAACACCCATAAAACATGTTACATGTACATCATACAATTTTGGTAGACAACTTGAAGTTGAATATTGATTATATGCAGACTCAAGGGACAACAATGATCTGAATATTTCTAAACTAGTATTAATAATTTTTTTAAACATAGCCATTTTAAAGTTTTTTCAAAAATCATATTATGAAAATTTGAAAACCTTGCTCCGATACCAAATGTGAGAAATGTGGATTACGGATCTTAAGGCTAGAATAAAAACTAGAGAGGGAGGGGGTGAATAGTGTTTAAAGGAATTACTAATTCTTTTTGAGTTAATATTAATTTGAACACAAATGTATGCAAAATTTAGACATAGAAATGATCACAGAATCAAACAAAGATGCAGAATTAAGTAAAAGCAATAAAGGAAAGAACACACCGGATTTTATACTGGTTCCGAGTTACCCTACATCCAGTCCCGCAATACAAGTAAAGATTTCCTTTCAAAATCAATTCTTACAATTACACCCTCGATTTCAAGGCCACAAGGTACACCATTCCAGATTCACAATCCTTGGGTAGTGATACTTGATTTTACGGGCAACAAGTTCACCCAATTGATTTCCCCGGCTACAATCACACCTTTTCTTGCTTGATTGATTTCAAAGGCTACAATCACACTTTTTCTCACATAATTTATTACAAATAAATCTATAACTCTGAATAGCACTGGAATCTCATTGAGATAGTGATAGAGAATCAAACCAAAGATGATCTCGTTAGATTCAATGGTGATTACGGCAGAGTAATGGTAAAAATGTATGTAAAGAAATATGGAAGAAAAAAGGAGTGAAATCAAAGAAAATATGAATATAAATTCGTTTAAAACAGCCTTTGTTTACAGTAGAACAACAGCCATATCCATTCGTAAAAGGATATGACGAATAGACACCGTTGAAATTCAAATTTTGGAAATAAACTGCCACCTTGTCGACAAGGGTATTTTGGGGTTGTCGACAGGCCTATGTAATTTTTGGTAATTTGTTTTTCTTTGAAAATAAATTCTATCTTATATTAAAACTTTTTTAAATTTTATAAATTATACTTTAACTAGTTAATATACATAAGTAAGTATATTGCATAATATTTGGGTATATATAAAATTTTATATTTAAATCTAAGTATAAATATTAAAAGTTAAATATATTATAATTAAAATATAGTTTAAAACCAAGGATAATTTGATTTTGAAGATAAAGATTATTTTGAGGCTAAAAGTATTTTAGAACCAGGATAGATGTTTTTGATTCTTTTAAAAGGAAGATTTTGAAATCATTTTGAAAATAAGATATAATTTTGTAAAACGTTTGAATAAAAGTTGGGATACAAAACAATGTTTCACTAGATTTTTCATAGGTTCCATCCTACTTAGGGTTCCATCCCTTTAATGGGCTCGATGTGTATTCCATTCCACGAATAAAATGGATTTTAAGATGTCAGTTCTTTTCTAGGAGTTTTAACAAAATTCCTAACTAAATTACTTATTATTGAAATCTTGAACTCTTGATAATCTTGATACTCATGAGTCTTCAATCTTGATATCTTCAGTGTTGAATCTCTATACTGTACAGTCTTCATTCTTGGTACCTGCATGGTTAAATCCTGCATATACATATATATCTAAACTATAATGTTAGTATTTATATTTTATAATCTTATTCTAAGGTTGTTGTCGTCAAAACCGTCTTCTCAGGGACTAATAGTTTAGCCTAGGCTAACCCTAGCCGACTTATGCCTAGCGGTCGACCTGTCATTATTGGGTTGTCAAGCACCAGGGATCGACCGATCCCAATAATGATGTTGATCAGTTAATGTTATATAACGACCCAATTTTTTTTTAAAGTTTCGAATGAGAATATTTAATCTATTTAAATATTCAAATTTGATTCGAAAGTGATAAATAATAAGAAAACAATTATTAATAAAATGACTTGATTTTGATGATATATTTTTAAATAAATTTATAGGATTTTTCCATAATTTCTAATTTGGAAAATATTTAAATTATCATCTGACATATTTTTGGCAAACAATGATATTTTTGGAATTTATTAGGATAAAATAACCAGTGTATTCTATTATTGTTTGGTGATCGTATCGTATTTTTATGCATGATAATACTTATGTTTTTGTCGTTCGTGATTCATAGGTGAACGAAATTCTATGTAGCGATGTACCGAAAACTTGAAAATAAATACAAACTCACACTTAGACATTTCTTTTTTATTTTCGCTTTTCCTTCTTTCCTTTTTCCCTCCTTTTCCATTTACAGTAAAAAAAATCAATCCTCCCCATTCCAAAATCAAAATTAAATAATTTTCTTAATGAAAAAAAATATGAAATTTGATCCATTGAGTTTGTACCGATGAGAGCTTCAAATCTATGGAGTTTCGTAGGGTACGATGTTGATTTGTAGTGGCCGACATTAAGAGGCTGACCTAAAGTTTGGGTTGGTTGGGGTTCTAGGGAATGATAATCGAAGAGGAGTAGAGGAGTCTTATACAAATACGAACTTGAGTTTTAAAGTGTTGAACATAAGTTATGTTTTCTAAGATGTTTATACACTTAAGAAAAGTTTTATACAATAGTTCATAAATGATTTTTGTTATTAAATAAAATACTACAAGTATAGATGAATGTGGTTTAAATTGAAAAGAAATTGACGTGGTTAAGTAACAAATGGAATAAATATGTAAGTTGTATGTAGATCGTTTTATTCACATAACTTTTCTTGATCTAGACTCGAGCACATGATTTCAGGGCGACTTACACCGAAACGAATAAGGATTTTTCACTCGATTCTTGACCGCAAACATTTAATGTTGATTTTTGATATGATTATGAAGTTTTCTATCATAGTATGAGACTATGTAAGGGGAATGGAGATTTCTAATCAAGGAACTCAATCAGAGTCCACTAGGGAAGTCTAGTGACACTAGTTTGGAAGTGAAATTTGTGTAATCGAGCAAGTGATAGGATTGGATATTGCATACGGATGACATATGTACATTGTACAGACTTTAATATAAATTGTATGCTTCTTACATTAGAAATGCACACCATATGATTTAATGGCATGTTGACATGAGATGATTGCTACATGGTACTTAGAATACTTAGATTCATGATATATGATGAATAAATTGTTTTATAGTTTCAATTGTCATGTTTAACTCTCCTTTAGGTTATGAAAACAAAAATTAGATACATGGGAGCAAATGTTAGCCTGCTGCTTTTGGTTTCATGAGTAATGTTTGATTTGCTTGACAAAATGATATTTGTTATTTCTTAATAGGTGTGTTTGCTTTATGTCATACACACTTTATAAGGTGTACCATAAACATATATTATTTTTTTGTTGTCCTCGGGTATAGGAGGTCCCTGATATGGGCTTTTATTGATATTGTGAATTTTTTGGACCTAGTTAGACAAAGAGGTGCCGTTGAATGTTTTCATAACAAATAGGACTTTAAAAAACTGATAATCATTTTATTTAACTGATTTGGAAATTCTAAGGGTTAGAGGACACTTTTCTTCATTTAGGAATTTCGGGGATGAAATTCTTTTAAGGGGGTAAGAATATAGTGACTTGAAATTTTATTACGTATCGAATGGGAATATTTAATTCATTTAAATATTCAAATGTGATATATAATAAGAAAATCAATCGTTAATAAAACGACTTTGTTTTAATGATGTAATTTTTAAATGAATTTATAGGATTTTTCCATGATTTTTATTTTGAAAATATTTAAATTATCGTTTGACGTATTTTTAGCAAACGAAGATATTTTTCAAATTTCATAGAATAAGATAATATGTGTTTTATATTGTTTGGCGATTATATAGCATTTTAGTGCATGATAATATTTTTAGTTGTTGTTTCCAGTTCGTAAGTGATCGAAATTCTGCGTAGCGATATGCCGGAAACTTGAAAATAAACAGAAACTCACACTTAGACTTTTCTTTATTATTTTCACTTTTCCTTCTTTCCATTTTTTCCCTCCTCTTCCATTTACAATTAAAAACAAAGTAAACTCTCCTCGTTCAAAAATGAAGTCAAATAATTTACTTAACGAAAAAGTATGAAATTGGATCTACTGAGTTTGTACTGATAAGAGCTTTGAATCAATGGAGTTTGGAAAGGTTGCAGTGTCAATTTGTGGTAGTCGACATAAAGAAGCCGACTTAGAGTTTGGGTTGGTCTGCATTCTAGGAAATGATAGCCGAAGAGTAGAGAACGGTTGGGTTTCTTATGTGGAGGAGCATCGATTGGTGGAATTTCGTTGAGTGTGATGGTGTATGGAAAATTGCAACATTGTCGTGTCATGTAGCTAGGCAGTAGATCGCTTTTCGTTCTAGGGGGACGAACTTGGTCTAGTAGGGTGAGTTGTTGAGGGCTTGTGAAGAGGAGATGGTTGGTGAAGTCCATGGCTTTTTTCATTGAGGGTAGAAAGAGGAAGGGATGAGTGGAGGAGTTGGTAATGGTGTGTGTGCGTACAAATATTGTGCATGGTGGTATTTGATTTAGGGATGAAAAGGATTAGGCTGGGAAATTTAATTTAGTATTGTAATTAGTGAATTAGTTATTTTTATTAATTATGAAATTCTATAAAAACAATATCTCATGCATACAAGGTCCATTTAAGATGCGGTCATTTGTGTTGCACTCGTAGGAGCATTATCTACATGCTTGAGTTAGTTTCGTCGAGTTCGGAGCAAGTAATTTTTTTAGCTAAAATTGAACGTCAGATCAAACTGGACATTTAAATGCCGACTGAAATTTTAGTGAGTTAACTTACCTTTGGATGAGTACTATATAATACATGGTAGATACAAATTATTGTATTTTTTTGAATGATTTATTGGTTTGGTTTAGTTGAATTTCTGCTTTGAAAAGCAAATGAAATATAAACTAAAATACAATTTTTTTTGTAGGGAAATCTGAATTCCTCGCCATTGATAATTTTAAGTCCATTAAAACATTTACATTATAAATTATTGAATATTAAAGTTTGGTGGCTTGGCTATATTGGATATGAGATTGATATGTGTTAAAAGTTGAACCATTTTAGTGATAAAAGTAATAGTAGCATCGGTTAAGTGTTATGGCAGCTATTGGCCTTATTTTTGTATTTTGAAAATACTATTATCTCCTGTTGGATTTGAATTTGGTTTCGATTTGGAGAATGATTTTTAAAGGTGATTTGGAATTCTTTATGGCATTATATTTGGAAATGGTTTTCGAACTTTTCTATTTTACTTCAACCTTTTTTATAGTATCTCCTAGTTCATATGGAAATGTTTTTAAAGTACTTCTGGAAGTATTTATTTTACATATAAGTTAATATCATAACGGATGTTTATTTAAAAGAAAACGAGGAATTTATCTTTTATAATAAAGTTATTTTGTTTTAAAAGAATATAGAAATATTTTGCAATAAATATTTGTAAAACATTTTATCTAAAATATAGTACAGAAGAATAGATTGATAAATGATATTTTGTGAAAGGGAAATTATATCATTTTGTTAAATTGAAACAATAAATCACACTTGTGAATTTATAGTGATATATGGAATGATTGTTTATGGAAAGTATTTAGTCCTTTATTGAAACAGAAGATTTGTAATAAGTATATGAGATTTAAATCAGGAGATATTAAAAGATGTTTTATAAATAACTTTGGAGATTTATAAAAGAAGTTTCATAAATAAATTTGGAAATTTATAAAATAAAGTTCATAAATAAATTTAGGTATTTATAAAAATGCTTTATAATTAAATTTGAAGATTTATGTAAGAAGTTTTATAAATAAATTTAGAGATTTATAAACAAAATTTTATAAATAAATTTGGAGATTGGAGATTTGTAAAAGAAGTTTTACAATTAGATTTGGAGATTTATAAAAGAATTTTTATAAATTAATTTAGGGATTTATAAAAGAAGATTTATAGTTATATTTGGAGATTATAAAACGAATTTTATAAAAATAAATTTGGAGATTTATAAAGGAGTTTTATATATAAAAGAGATTTTAAAAAGTAATTTTGTAAAAGAAAATTAGATTTGATTTATGTACACAATTATTTAAATTATGGTGGTATGGAAAGTATTCTTTTCATACATAACATAAAATTCCAAGGTAGGGAAACTCATCCTTATCCTGAGAATTTAGAATGTATGTCAAGGCGAGTATTCTATACTAACTTGTCTGGCTTCATTGTTAATCAAGGGATGACACAAGTTTGAAATTAGGAGGTGGTAGTAAGTCTGTTTGGCCTAATTTACATGCTATCCATTTACTAACACAAAAGGTAAGTGTTTTGGGTTTATTGTTATCAATATTTTAAATGACATTTGTTTTAATCCAAATAAGTATGGTTTTGAAAGTGGAATATTTCTTAAGGTTTTGTGAATATACTTATACCACTAAGATAGGTATATGGTTACATTTTTTAAGTATTGATAGTGCAGTGGCTTATACCTACACCAATGAGATAAGTATATCGATATTTTTCCGAGTAGTAAAAGAGTATAAATGAGCAGTGATTGAGCAATGTACTTGCGTATATATTTTGTAAAAGTATTTTCATAAAAGAAATCACAAAGTGATTTTTAATTAACAATTGGATTGATTAAGGAGGCTTAGTAGTTTCTTATATGCTTAACCATGTTTAATTTCCATGTGAAATTAAATCTCTAATTTGATTGTTTGTTTATTTGATAGTTAAATAGCTGATTATCAAATCTTGGATAGTTTTGAAATTATCGATTGTCAGTTTGGAGAGACCAAGATCAGATATGTTATACAAAAATGACTTCGAATCGAGATAAGCGTTCAAATTTAAGATATCTTGAAGGTGAAGGAATTGAAGACAGAGTTCTTTGAAGTGCAAGGGCTACTTGCAACTAATCCTATGGGTTATCCTAAAGTGGATGTAGTAGAATTGGTGCCTTCGGTTTGTTTATATTATGAACAACTTGTATTGATGATTGATGGCATGTCATTGCTGGGATTTGCTAAAATGGTAAAACGTAGCGTCAGACATCATACCAAGTAACGACTAAAATAGGGGATATGCTGCGAGGCGATATAGTTCGCCTCCTTTAAGTTATGGTCATCACATGATCTAGATCGATATTGACACATTTCTATATACTAGTGACTCCGTATGATTGTTGGCCGAT
Organism: Allium cepa; assembly: GCA_030765085.1. NCBI lineage: Eukaryota > Viridiplantae > Streptophyta > Magnoliopsida > Asparagales > Amaryllidaceae > Allium > Allium cepa. Next base: position 1,053,943,683 of record CM060935.1, on the reverse strand, counting down.
AGCCGGAGTGATGATATATTCTGTACTATCCAGGAAGGGGTAGGCCGGTCTTGCCATGCAGGGGGTCCATGTGCGGCCCTAGGTACATTTTCACTAAAAATGTACTATAACAATCAATACTCCAGTAGCTTTGTCATCGCATGAAATTCATTTTTCAATATGTACCTTTACGAATTTCGTTGTGTACTATGTAGCTCTCGAAATTAATATAAACATGCCGACTATGATTCAATATTTATTTCAAACCCTAGACATTATTATGATATCATGGATTATCGTGATAAAATGGTTTGGTTTTCATAAGATAAAAACCCATCCGTTTTAATGTGCAACATGGTCTTACAAGATACCTTTATTATGAATGGTTTCATGACTTTAAAAATCCATTTAATGTGTTTCTCATGTTGGTTTACAATACTATTCAGGATGCCATTTTCTTATAATGCTTGGGTCAGCCCGAGCATATTTCTAGATTTAGTTTGGATGTATGAAGCTTCAGGAGACGAGCTTGATGCCTCCAAGATGTATTCATGTATCTTTTATTTCCATTGCATTCGTTGTTTTGTATTTATCAGCATTTGTTAGGACATATTGTTATAACTGTCTAGGCTGATGATCGGTCAGTTTACTCCGATTGATGTATATGTATAAACTTTTCTTTTGTAAAAATCTGTTATATATTATATATTACTCATCATGATATGAGATTATGTTCTGTCTTTTCTTTTTTACCCCAACAATCTATCTTTTCCATGCTCGGATGTTCAGCACATGAATACCGTGGATGTATTATTGTCTGCTTTTGAGGGTCAAAAAGGTAGGACGTTACACGTGGTATCAAAGTTTGGGTTGAGTGAACACCTAGGCTTTGGTGGGATAGACTCATTAAAGATTGGGTTAGTAACACCTAGAATGAATTCGAATGTATATATACACAAGGTTGCATACTTTTTAGTGCTATAGAAATGTTTTATATTATATTGATTAACCTGTTGAGTGATTTATGAATTCTGGTCGATATAGAAGAAACAAATATTTTGGTATGGATTTATAAACTCTTGAACAAGGCAAACCGACACGGTATTATTATTGAAATAGGAAAATGAAATCACTTTACCTAGATTTTATAGTTCATACATAAAAGAATAATTTTTAGAAATTTATATTGTTGTTTATGATGTGTTTGTTTGTTAGGAAATGATAATATCCAACTATTGTCATTTATTGTTTGATTAGTTTTGTTGGGCCAATTTATGAGCATTGACTATTTTTTGTTGATTTTTGAATTGTGCTCGACCGGTTTATGAGCAGTTTTACATTTGCATAACACGGGTTAGGTAGATAGTAATTTGTAGGAACATTGAGACGAACACTATGTGAATTAAATTTCATAGCTTGAATATAAGGCGTTCGATGATAATATTGAGTTAAAATTTAATTTTAATAAAAGTTGTTTAAATCTAAATAAATATATATTTATGAAATGATTGCACATAAGAAAGTGAAATTATATAAGTATGGTTATACATATGGTTTATAAATAAAAAGTATTTAAACTAAGAACTGAGAACTTAAATCCCGGGGCTTTAGAAAATTGTTTCTCCTAAGTTTTGGGAAAAGTAATAATAGTATTATTTGAAAGTATTTGTAAATAGAAATATTAAAAAAAAAGGATAACTCACTTCTTCCACTATAAAATAATTATGGTGATGACTGCAGCACAATCGACGTTCATTTTCGAGTTTCTAAGTGGGGCATGCTACTATGGTAATTTTATATAGAGTTGTTTTGGTAATACAAATTTTTTTTTAAAAAGCCCAAAAGTATGATTTGATATTCAAAAAGAGATATGTATATTATTATTATTTCAAAATGATGTAAAATAAAACCCGGGTGTTTAGTTCTTAAGTTTTCTGCCAAGGTATTTTATAGACTCATGTATCCTATGCAGTAGGGTGGTTTGGTTTGTGCATCTCATTATGATATGTTGTTTGGTAGTTTTCATCTGTTGAAATAAAATGGAATTCTTGACATTTGACAGTTGAAAACTTTTAAATTAATTGAGAACTTGAAGCAAAGTGTTTGTAAAAGAAAAAGTTTTTGTAGCCTACGATTATGAAGATAGCAAGTTAAAACTAGTTTTAAATTATTGAACATCCTAGTTAAGTAAAGAAAATTTATATTGTATATATACTCTTAGGATGTAGAAGAGTGTTATGAATATGAACTTGAAGTTTAAAGTGTTGATAAATATAAGTTGTGTTTTATAAGATGTTTATAAATTTAAGAACAGTTTTATGAAATGGTTTATATTTGATTTTAGTATTAAATAAAATAGTACAAGTATAGAAGAATGTGGTTTAAAATGAAAATAAATTGATGTAGTTAAGTAACCAATAGAATAAATACCCAAGTTGTACGTATATCATTTTATTCATATAACTTTTCCTGATCTAGATTTGAGTACATGATTTCAAGGTGATTTACACCAATCTAAAGAAGGATTTTTCACTTGATTGTTGACGGTGAACTCTTGATACGGATTTATATATGATTTTGATGTTTTCTATCATAAAATGTGGCTATGTAAGGAGAATATAAATTTCTAATCAAGGAGCTTGATCAGAGTCCACACTAGGAAAATCGAGTGAACGATACTAGTTCGGAAGTGAAATTTGTGTGATCAAGCAAACGATTTTATTTGTTTTTAGCAAAGCCAGCCTGTTTTTATAGTGGACAGTCCACTTAAATTATAACAGAGTCAAATTACAATGAAGAATGAAAATGATAAATCACGATACAATCTAAGAAGAAAATAACTGATCAGCATAACCACCCATAAACCAATGAAAAAAAAACGCGATAGCTACAGGGGAATTTTCAAAAGAAGTTGAGAAAGAGAGGAAGAAGACCGCGCAAATCTTCTCATGTTCCTTTCGTCCCATATCACAGCTATCGTAAGCTTGAGGTAGGTGAGAATTCGTTTGGTCGATATCGTTTTCCACCTAGTTATATTGAAAATCCTAATCCATTCCAGCTTAAAATCTCGATGCGGAGGTCTCTCGTGAATTCTATGAAGAACTTCCTTCCATAACTGAAAAGAAAAGTGGCAATTGAAGAATAAATGCCCTACATTTTCCGCAGCTCTGTTGCAAAGAATGCAGAGCGAGTGATCGATTAATTGCCTTCTAACAAGATTGTCTTGAGTGTGTATTGCATTCATCAGGCATTTCCAAAGCAGCAGATTGTGCTTTTGTTTAGATCCAAACTTCCATATTCGAGCGTGCCAAGGAAAAGAGGAATCATAATGCATTTGGATTATAGTTCTGTAAACAATGGATATGCTGTGATGAATACCATTCCAGCTGATCCCACCTTGATCCACATGCTTATAAGCATCAGTAATAGAGGACCATAGGTTATTTAGCTCAGGCGAACTAACATGAGGTAATTGCAGCACACCATCTATAAAAAAATCATTAGCATTAGCATTGATGGGTATTCCAGAGTTAAGTAAAAGGATATAGTCTATATGTTGAGATAGAATCATTCCTGGAGCACACCAAGGGGAGTACCAAAAAGAGTTCACAGTATTGCACTGCACCATAGGCAAATAATAACTTCTATTAGCCAAAAGTTTTTTCCATAAAAAGCTATCAGAATTTTTAGCTTCCATAGTCCAATAATTTCCACCCTTAAGATTGTATTGCCTATTCCATTTTTCCCACATCCCCATACTACTACTGAGCAATTTGTTAACAAGCTGAGAAGTAGTTGCAATGTTCCAAAGTTTTAGATTAATAATACCCAGGCCACCCTTGTTTAAAGGAACAATTATTTTCTTGTAGGCAATAGGAATGAGTTTAGTGGAAAAAATATTTCCATGCCATAGGAAATGATTAAAGGCTCTATTCAGCATATTAATAAGTTTATAAGGAATTATGAAAAGTTTAAAATAATAAGCACACATAGCTGAGGCAACACTCTGGATGATGACAAGTCTACCAGCTTGCGAGATTTTAGTACCATTATAATTATTAAGCTTATTAGTTATTTTTTCATATAAAGGAAGACATTGAGCATTGGAAATTCTTGCCTTACACATAGGAGCACCAAGGTGCATTGCATTTTGATCAATAGCTTGCAGCCCAGAAACATGAAGTATATTCTGGAAAATGACATTTGAAACCCCTGCAATACTTATTTGAGACTTACTTTTATTTATTTTTAGGCCTGTCATTTGATTAAAAATATGTAAGGTAGTAAAAACATTTGTTACAGATTTAATGTTTGGTTTAGTGAAAAGAAGGAGATCATCAGCAAACATTAAAGTAGATATTTGAAATTTTTGACACTTTGGGTGATAATCAATATTTTTTTTATGGCATTCCACACCAATTAATTGGGTAAGTACCTCCATAACTAAAATAAAAAGAGAAGAGGATATAGGATCCCCTTGCCTAATTCCTTTATGCATTTTAAAATAACCAAATGATTCACCACTTATAGATAAGGAGACATTAACAGTAGATATGCATGTATATATCCAAGCTAAGAAAGGCAAAGGAAAGTTCATCTTGGACATAATGGATATGATAGCCTCCCAACTAATTGAATCATAAGCTTTATGGATATCCAACTTCATAAAACATCTAGGAGAAATATTTTTCCTATTGTAGCCTTTAATTAGTTCCTGGGAAAGTAATATATTATCTATAATTGATCTTCCAGCAACAAAACCATTTTGATTAGGGGATATTATTCCAGCAAGGCAATTTTTCATTCTAGCAGATAATATTTTAGCAATACATTTATATATTACATTACAACAGGCAATGGGCCTGAACTCAGATACAGATTGAGGCATGTTAACTTTTGGAATAAGGGCTAGCTTGGTATGGTTTATGCCTTTCAGCAGTGTATTAGTTTTAAAGAAATGTTGGATAGCTTTACAAAAGTCATGTTTTATAATATGCCAACATTTTTGAAAAAACAAAGCAGAAAAACCATCCGGACCAGGAGAGCTAGTAGTTTTCATATTGAAGATGGAATCATGAATTTCTTCTGGGGTAATGAGCTTAATTAAAATATTAGCTTGATCATTAGAAATATTACCAATAGGTAATTCATTAATGACATGAATATTAGTAACTTCGTCAGTTTTAGAAAAAAGAAAATGGTAATAATCAAGGAAAGATTGCTTTATACTTGAATGGGTGTTAACTTCAAAACCATGTCTATCTTTAATCCTATGGATTAAAGCAGCAGCTTTCTTAATTTTCAGAGAGTTGTGGAATATTTTAGTGTTCCTATCTCCCCCTTTATCCCAATTAATTTTGTTTTTTTCCCGGAGCATTTTAAGTTCAGTTTTGATAGCTATTTTCAGATTTTTTGTAAGTTCACTGACTTTATTAGATATAGCTATATTACTAGGATCAGTTTGCAATTGGATATGAGTATCACTAAGCACAGTGCTTATTTTGGTGGAGAGAAGACTACCAGACCCATATTTATTTAAAGACCATCTTTTAATGGAGACTTTACAATCTTTAAGCTTCGATTGTAGAATGTACATAGGATTTCCAAATTTTGGTGTGTCCCATGCCTGTTCAATTAGAGGAAAAAATTCAGGGTCATCAATCCAACTATTAAAAAAGTTAAAGGAAGAATGACCTTTATTACTTCTGTTTCCCCAGTCCAAAATGATAGGACTATGATCAGATAAGGAAGAAGAAGGGAAAATAGAAATTAAAGAAGGCCAAGCATTGAAAGCAGCTATGTTAAAATAAGAACGATCTAATTTGCAAAAAGTTCTAATACCTGATCTGCTACAATTATTCCAAGTGTAAAACATACCAGATTTAGGAATCTCATGAAGGTGAGCAAGAATAATAGCATTATTAAGAGGAGCAACATCCACCAGAGTCAATGGTAATCCTCCCATCTTATCCTCTGAATGTTGCATACAATTAAAATCTCCAAGGCACAACCAGGGTAATACAGTGTGCAAGGAAGGAAGGATATCAAGAAAGCACTGCCTATTAGCTTTTATGTTATCTGCATAGATAAAAGTAGAGTTAAAATTAAAGTTAGTAGGAATGTGATTTATATTGCAGTGTATGAATTGTCTGTGAGTTTCAGTAACATCAATTGTGTATAACTGAGGATTCCATAAGATCAACAGTCTCCCAAAAGGAGCAACTGAATGATTGTGTATAATATCCCATCCAGGAGCAATTCTTTTAGCAAAGAAGGTAGATTCTGCCTCAGAATATTTGGTTTCACTAATGCATATCATTCCTAGATTGTTGCCTTTAATAAGCATTTTAATTTCATAAACTTTGGCTTCATCATGTCCTCCTCTTATATTCCAGTATCCAATGTTGTCTAGCATCATAATTATTTATATTTGTTGGCAGATTGCCGAGTGAATCTTTGTGGCCCTTTTAGCATAGCAGAGGAATTTTTATTTTTATTTTTTTTTGAATTTTTTGCAGTGAGCCTAGCCATAATTTGTTCTTGATTGTATTCATATCCTTCATTCATGTCATCTTCTGAGCAAAAGTCAGCATCTGATGATGAACTCATGTTGCCTTCAAAATTGTCATCCTTTGAAGGAGTGAATAGAGGAATATTTTGTGGAGGCTTTAATTTTGCATATGGGCTAACAGACTTGTTAGCAATAGAGTTTAAATCAGCTGTAGCTTCTGCACTAGTAATTCTATTCTGAGACACTGGAATGGAATTAAGAGATGTTGCCTCCGTTTCCTTATGCTTGCATTTATTAGTGTCTTGCTGATGTTTACTTAATTCAGTTTCTTTTTGAAATTGGGTCTTTTGAGTTATGTTGTTAATTTCAGTGGTATCTCTCTGTTGATAAACCAATTTATCAGGATCTACCCTCAAATTGCTTGATGTTCCCGCTTCCTTTTCTATTAATTCTCCTTCTTCTATTTCTGAAAGAATTGCAAAAGCATTACATGTTTCAATCTGAGTAACACTTTGTAACTGTGATTCTATGTCTGAACTAATAGTGTTCATAACATTATTCTTTTTTGTTATGTCTGATTCCACTCCTTTGTTGTTCACTTGAGTAGTCTTAGGCTTCCATTTTTGTTGTCTATTCTTCACATTATCACCAATAATATTTCTTTGCCATGAAGCTTTATTTTTATTAGTTGGTTCTGACTCATTTACCTGGACACCTTTTTTACTGCTAACTTTCTCTTCACTAATACTTTTGTCCATATCACAATTATTGGTAGAGTGACCAAAAACTTTACAAGCAGTGCATATCAAAGGCCTCCAATTATACTCAATGTATACTTTTTGACTTGTCTCTACTCCATCTCCTATTAATAAAAATTCTGGCAACTCTTTTTCCGGTGATATTTCAACCAAACACTTTGCATATTCCATTCTTTCCCTCTTTTCAGTAGCTTCATTGAAACAGATAAGCTTCCCCAAATGACAGGCTATCCAATTAATTCCAATTAGTGTCCAAGCTATATGGGGAATGTTATATAGTTGTATCCATATAGGAACAGATTTTACTTGAGATTGCACTGAACCAAAAGCAGGTTTCCACGTAGTTATTACAAACATTTGACCTCTAATAAAAGAAGGATCTGCACGAAGAACAGTTTGTTTGTCCTCAAGACAAGAAAACTTAATGAAATAATTTGCACCGTCTGATTTGATGTCATATGAACCTTTCAGTTTCCATGTTTTTTTAAAATGTGATACCACTGCCATATAATTGACTGGCACACCCAAAAAAAACCCCACTAGGTATCCCTCCCAAAAATTCATACCTTCAGACATCAATACATCAGGTGGAGGAAGCGGCGAACCACGATAATCAATATTGAATTCTAATGGAGTATATGTTCCCGCATTCCTAGGCTTCGAAGCAAACAGAGAAGACCATGACTTCATCAGAGAATCAGAATGAGCAATTGATAGATCTGCCTGATGAGAAGAACCTGGGTCAGGAGGAATAGGAGGAGGAGGGTCAAGAGCAGGAGATAAAGAGGCGGAATTAGTCGGGAGGAGCGAGGGGGAAGAAGAAGAAGGTAACGGAATGTCAGATATAGCCGTTACAGTAGAAGCCATTGTTTTTTGATGGACTTGCAAAAATGAGTGACAACGATTTTATTTGATATTGCATACGGATGACATATGTACATCGTGCCAGCTTTAATATAAATTATATGCTTTTTATATTAGAAATATAAGCTGGGTTTGATGGAATGTTGATGTGAGATGATTGCAATGTGGTATTTGCATGCTTAGATTCATGATATATGATGATTGAGTTGTTTTATTGTTTTAATTATCAGTTTAACTCTCTATAAGGTTATGTAAGTAAAAATCAGGTACATGGAAGCATAGACTATCGTACTGCTTTTGGTTTTATGAGCGGAGTTTGATTTTCTCGACAAATTGGTATGTGTTTATTGCTTAATGGGTGTTTTTGTTACATGTCATACACACTCTATAAGATATATCATAATTATATATTATTGCTGTGTTGTCCCCAATTATATGGGTCCTAGATTTGGGTTTATATTGATACTATGATTTTTCCGGACATAGATACACAAAGGAGGTGCTGCCAAAATTCCCCATAACATACAGGAGTTTAAAAGATTAATAACTCATTTTAAGTCATTAATTTTGATCGTCTAATGGTTACATGACATTTTTCTTCCTTTGGGAATTTTTAGAACGAAATTCTTTTAAGGGAAAAGAATGTAACGATCTATTTTTTTTTTACATTTTGAATGAGAATATATAATTTTTTTAGATATCTAAATGTGATTCGAATGTGATATTTGGTTTACATTTTGAATGAGAATATTTAGTTTTTTTTTGATATCCAAACGTGATTCGTATGTGATATATAGTATGAAAATAAATTTTTAATATTATGACTTGATTTTAATGATGTATTTTTGAATTTATTGGATTTTTCCATAATTTTTATTTTGAAAAATATTTAAATTATCGTTTGATGTATTTATGGCAAACGATGGTATTTTTGACATTTCATAGAATGAGATAACCCAGTGTATTTTATTATCGTTTGGTGATCATATCGTATTTTGTGTGCGATAATATTTTTTTTTCTATGTAGTTCACACATGAACGAAATTCTATTTAGTTATGTACTAAAAAATTGAAATATACACAAACTCACACTTAGACTTTTCTTCATTATTTTCACTTTTACTTCTTTCCTTTTCCATTTTCCCACGCCTTTTGTTTATAGTGAAAAATAAATCAACCCATCTTATTCAAAATCATGATCAAATAATTTACTTGAGTTTTTATTAATGATAACTTTGAATCTATGGAGTTTAGTAGGGTGTGATGTCGATTTGTGCTGGTCGACTTTAACATGCCGACCTATAGTTTTGGTTGGTCGACGTTCTAGGTAATGATAGTCGAAGAGGAGAGCACGATTAGGTTTCTTATGTAGTGGAGCGTCAATAGGTGGAGTTTCCTCATGTGTGGTGGTGTACAGAAAATCGCAACATTGTCGTGTCATGTAGCTTGGGCAGTATGTCCCTTTTTTCCGGGGGTCTAGCTTGGTCTAATGGGGTGGGTTGTAAACATCTCGTGAAGAGGAGATGGCCGGTGAATCCATGGTAGTTTTCTTTGAGTGTAGAAAGAGGAAGGATGAGAGAAGGAGTTGGCAATGGTGTATGCGTGTGTAGATATCGTGTACGGTGACATTTGATTTGAGGAAGAAGAAGATTAGGATGGTTAATTAAATTTAGCGAAGTAATTAGTGAATTAATTATTTTAATTAACCTTGAAATCTTATAAAATCAATATCTCGCTCATACGAGGTCCAATCGGGACATGGTTCTTTGTATTGCACTCATAGGAGCATTATCTGCACGTTGGAGTTAGTTTCGTTGATTTTGGAGAAAGTAGAATTTTTAGCTAAAATCAAGTGTCTGCTCAAACTAGAATATATAAGCGCCAGCTGAAATTTTGGCGAGTCAACTCACCTTTGGATGAATTCCATATGATATATAGTAGATATAAATAATTATTTTTGTGTTTGAATGATTTATTAGTTTGGTTTGGTTGAATTTCCACTTTAAAAGAAAATAACATATAAAGTGAAATACAGGGAATTTTATAGAGGAATTCGGATTCCTCACCACTGTTAATTTTAATTCCATTTATATACTTATGTTGTAAATTATTGAATGCCAAAGTTGATAGTTTGGCCATTGGATATGACAATGATATGTGTTAAAAGTTGAAACTTTTTAGTGATAAAATAATAGTAGCATCGATTAAGCGCTATTGGCATCTTTTTAGTATTCCAAAAATACTATTATTTATTGGATTTGAAATATGTTTTGATTTGAAGAGTTATTTTTAAATGTGATTTGGAATTCTCCGTGGCATTCTATTTAGAGATGGTTTTCGAATTTTTCTACTTTACTTCAACCTTTTTGACAATATTTATGGAATGTTTTATATAAAATGTTGTATAGAAGAAGAAATTTATAAGTAGTAATTTATAAATAAAAATAGATATATAAATGATATTTTTTAAAGGGAAATTATATCATTTTGATAATTGAAATAATAAATTATATTTGTGAATGTATAGTGACATGTGAAATGATTGTTTTTGGAAAGTATTTAGTCGTTCATTGAAACTCAAGATTTGTAATAAGTATATGAGCTTTAAAATCAAGAGATTTTAAAAGAAATTTTATAAATTAATTTTGAAGATTTATAGATGAAGTTTTATGAATAAATTTGGAGATTTATAAAAGAAGTTTCATAAATAAATGTGGAGATTTATAAAAGAAATTTTAAAATTAAATTTGGAGAGTTATAAATTAATTTTGAAGATTTGTAATAAGTATATGAGCTTTAATATCAAGAGATTTTAAAAGAAATTTTATAAATTAATTTTGAAGATTTATAGATGAAGTTTTATGAATAAATTTGGAGATTTATAAAAGAAGTTTCATAAATAACGTGGAGATTTATAAAAGAAATTTTAAAATTAAATTTGGAGAGTTATAAAACAATTTTTTTATATTAATTTAGAGATTTATAAAAGCAGTTTTATAAGTAAATTTGAATATTTGTAAAAGAAGCTTTATAAATAAAATTTGGAGATTTACAAAAGAAGTTTTATTAATAAATATCGAGATTTATAAAATGATTTTATATATAAAAGAGAATAATAAAAAGTAATTTTGTAAAAGGAATGAGATTTGATTTATATAAATTAATGATCATTTAAATTATGGTGGTATGTAAAATATTCTTTCGTACTTGCCAAATAAAGGCGGTATAGTATTTAAATAGAGTATGTAACCACTTTTGGCCAAACGGTTACATATAACCAAACCCACCTCATTTCCTATATAAGTAAGCTTAGAAACCCTAGGAGTAACCATCGTAGTCCATCTTCCTTGATCCCAGAATTCCTCCTAATAACATTTTAATGGCAGATGAATATTGCTTATCTCAATTTGATTTAAAATTCAAATTATCCAAAACCTTACATATTATACATCATTTTGAAACTCTTGATATACAGAGTTGACAAGTGGTGTCCATCTGTTGAGATAGTGCTTAGGTTGGCTAGAAATTAGCAAAATATTCTCAACCGCTTAGTGTAGGGCTTCGTGATCGATGGTGAAACGACGAAAATTGGATGATCGGAGGTTACCTAGGCCTAGAGGACCTCAAGGGGAGTCGATCTATACGGTTGGATTAACAAAATCGATGCTAAATTCGTTGGTGTTGGGCTTTTAAGATGTGGTGGAGGTGAGCTTTGTGCTGCGATGGTGTTGCCTGAGATGGGTTTGCGGTGATTTGGCCAACTACCATCGGAGATAGGGAGGCGATTTCCAGTATTTAATTGACCCTTAGAGGTGTGTGGTGGCAGCCCTAGGGATTTGACATCTGTGGTTGGCGACTTCAAGCGTGCGATTTGTGCTTGAGGAGATGATGGTTTATTTTCAATTAAGTCCTTATGAATTAAATAATTATATAAATGACCTTACATCTTATAATTGTCGTATGTTGTGCATAAATACTCTGATTCATGAGTGGTCTCTTCCAATCGACTTCTGGTAGAATTTTGGACAATATGGTATTAGGGTTGCTGGTTTAGAGGTTGTCAGCAAAAGCGTGTTGGTATGAACTATTTAGTTTAATTAACTGAATTTTAAATTATAAAACCCATATCTATTTATGAAAAATCATATTTATTAATATATGCTATATTCTATGGATAATTGTTTGGTAATTATAGTATTTTGGATGTATTATGCATTGATTGGATAAATATTGTCGGTTTTAGTACATTTGGGTAGTTAATTAAAATAGATATTTGATTTGAATTGGAAAATAATCGATTAAAATAAAAAGTATAATAATTAGAAAAATAAATAAATGGTAATAAAGCTACTTAAGGATTTGATGGTGTTAGGCGGAATTCCAGCCCGGCTATATTGAACTTGCTGCACTAGTTAGATCTGATTGCCGTCATGGCCGATGATTCCAGCATGATGATTGTGGGACGCGGAAGTCAAGTACAGATGGTTATATCAGAATTGAATGGAATTGGAAACAATGTAGAATTCTTAAAATGTGGAATATATCTTAGCAACTTGGAGGGATTGGCATGGGTTCGCTCCTAACGAGGGTTTGGTACACTTCATTGGAAAAAGGTGGGATCGGCATACATCAGTTCACAAAGAAGGAATCAACGTAGTCGAATGAGGATAGATGGACACCTTTGCTAGAAGATATGGATCGACAGGCTATGTTGAAGAGGGCTCGACATCCAACCAATTTCAAGTGCCTTCATACATTGAACAATTAATATCCCAAGATTTGTAAGTCCAAAGCATATAGAATTTGGAGAGCAAGGCATATGGACACTAGGGAACATACCTTAAGGATCGCACGTCAAATGGACAAAGATAGAGGGATCGGTATACCTCCTATGAGAGGGATCGACAGAAGATAGCACTTAAGCAATGCTGAATTTAAGATCGTGTAATAACTTGAGCTCCTTTGGTCCAAATTATATGAGAATTGTAGGGCCAAAATATTTAAGCATGTAGAAGCCACGATAGGGATCACTGCCCAAAATCAACCAATGAAGGGATCGGTACCGATCCCTCTTCATTGGGATTTGGACCTAGCAATCCCTCTGGTGGGCTAATATGGATTACAAGATCCTATAGCCGAACTTTCAGAGAGATTGGTGGTCATCTTCACCTATAGATACTGACCTAATAGGTCATTCTGAGGATCTTTACGCTGCTTGTTACTTTAGTCTTTATTGTAATCAAATTTCTTTTACTCCTTGCTGCTATAATCATATTGATAAATGATCAATAAAGATAATCTTACAAGTGGACGTTGGCATACAACGTCGAACCACTATAAATCTTTGCGTTTCTTGTTATTGCTTTTTACTTGTTGTTATCTTGATTTGTTCCTCATTTTAATTTAATTTTCTTTACTTACTTCTCTATAAAAATCTGTTCTTGGGTGTTTGTGACCAATTTGGCTGCAAACATTTTGGTGTTTTCACTACGAATCTGATTCTCAACTTGCTAGGATCCCCTTTTTTGCTACTGGATTGGGTAAATCCACCGAAGGAGACCCGTAGTTATCTTCATAAACTGCTTGTACTACTCAGATTTGGAGGAATCTAAAGCATAGAGATTGTCAATGGTGAGACATAATCGATCTACTTCTCAGAACATGTATGGAAGTGAGACTGCTAGCATTAAGCAAGGAGACCCTAGAAATCAATGAACAAGTGTGAATGCTGAGCCGGTTGAAGTTTAGAATCCCACCGATTCTATAACGAGGGATGAATTTCATAATTTAATGAGAGAGTTTGTAACACCCCATAATTTTTGTAACATTATTTTGGATATTTAATTAGTTAAATTAAATAAAATAATGTATTGATTTGGGGATTGATATTTGATTTAACTGAGGGGTGGCCATGCCATTTAAATAATGAATTGAAAGAAAAGTTAAAGTGAAATAGAAGAGGGCTAAAATAGAAAAGAGGCCATTCTTATACCCTAAACCCTTAGTCTTGTATCTTATACACGTTCATTTTCATTCATCAAAATTTGTAAAACATGAAGCCGGCCATCATTAACAAGAAAAAAAGAAGATTAAGAAAAGCAAGGAAGAAGCTAAATCAAATCAAATCCATTGAAATCTAAGCTCCTTAATTTCTAAAGCTAAGTTAAATAATGTTTACATCTCTTATTTCATGTGTTTTTGGTTTTAAGATGAAGTCCGAAATGTTTTGCAATGATTTTCCATGTCTTTGAATGATATAATGATTATATATACTTGTTGATGATTTATGCATGTTCATATTGATTTTTTAATATGTTTAAATGTGAAAACCGAATTAAATGACATCCAAATACCTTTTAAATTTTTATATAGACTAGAAATGATATTTTAGAGTTGGATTTCAATTTTCAGAATTTTCACAATTTATGTGGAATTGAAATGAATTTTCTAGTGAAGAAAATGTTATTTAGGGTTAAAAATTATTTGCGGTTAAATAATTAATGGTTTGGGTCTGAAATTTATATATGTTTGAAAACATATAAAAAGTGATTTTTTGGAATTTTTGTAGAATTTTACTAAGTATTTTAATGGATATATAAAATTATTTAAGGTATGAGACTTAATTTTTTTATATATTTATTAAAACGAGAAGGGTTATTTTGTAAAATAATTCAATTTTTTATTTCTGGAAATTTCTAGTACTTGTAGAAAAGTGAAACTTGCAACCAATCATGATTTGACAAACATGGCAGGTTAGGTACAAAAGAAATAGTTAAAAGGACAAATATACATGTTTTTTACTGTTTCGATGCTTTCGGCACCTGGCTTTCACCTCCTTACCTTCGCCTCCAACTCCATTGAAACCAATGCATATGGTATCAGGTAACCAGTACGTGGTGAATTGGACAAGAGGCGGAAGGCATTGAGTCGAAGCCAAGGGTTCCGAAGGTGTCATAGCATTTCTTTACTTTTAAATGAAAATGCGCATGCGCACTTTCGACTTAATAGATTTTGACTAGGTTGTCTTTCGACAAGGTCAATTGGCTTTAAAAGAATGCTTTTGATTGGGTTGCGCCTTTTTTTAAATAATTTCTTTCGACTGCGTCGAAATCCATGACTGCATCTTTCTACCTTTCGACCCAGATTGGTTTCGAAAGGATTACTTTGCTTTTTAAAACTTGACCACTTCTCCAATGCTTTCAAAGGGATGGTTTCGACACTATCAATTCTTTACTTAGGAATGATCTTGGAAGGAATACTTTCGACTTTAATGAGTTTCTAATCCTTTTGCTCTACTTGAAGATATAACCTAAATGGTTTCGACTGAGACGGTTTTCGAAGGAGTAAGTTTTTAAATGGTTTCAAAAGGTTTCCACATGCTTTAAATTGAACCCAAAGGCTATTGAAAGATTTAGTATTTTAATGCTTTCGACAGGGTTTTAAATGCAGGTTTCAAAGGGGTGGTTCCCCGATGATTTTGAAAGATTTTGAAGGAAGATTTTCCAATGGTTTCGAAAGGTCTAAGAAGTAAGGTTTTTTCCAATGTTTTTGAAAGGCACGGTTTAAAGGTTGTAAAGGAGGATGTCTAATGTTTTAAAGCTTTCACAAGGAAGGCTTTTTATTTTTTCGAAATGGTTACTTTCAATGGTTTCAAAGGGAGTACTTTCAATGACTCCGGAAGGGTTACTTTCAAGGGTTTCGAAAGGGCTGTGTAAAGGTTTTAAACAAACGTTTCATATATACTAACTAGGTAGCGTAGCCTAAGTGTTTTTAAGTTAGAAAGGGTTTTAACTTATTTTGAGGGGATATGTAACCCTCATCAAAATTCATCAACTTTATTTTGAGTAAAGTGTATATATAACGTGGCAAAATATCTTTGAGTAAAGCTAAGAATATATTTTTCTTGTATAAGTATGATTTAAAAGGTTATATCATTTTGAAAAGGTTTTCAAGGAAAAAGATTAAGGGTAGTGAACCCTAAGAAAATGAAATGGATAGATAGTCCATTTTGATTCAGATAATTAGTCCAATTTGCAGGCAATTAGTCTAGTTTACGAGCGGTCAGTCCAGTTTGTGGATAGATAGTCCATTTGTTATTTATGGACAAATAGTCCACTAGTTACCTGATTATAGCTTAATGGACATAGCTTCTACTACTACTATTATAATCAGTTTGATTAACCAGTTTGGTTGTAGGAAAGGATTTGCAAACTATATGTTTTGAAGAGGACATTAGCAAGGGGAAACCCGTTTCACTAAGTGGCATGGTCTCAGTAAGTATCAGTAAACTGAGATGTAACGCTATTATTCATACCAGGCTTTATGTCCGACTTGAAATTTTTGTTTCCACTTAAACACTCGGGTGCTCAAAATTGATTCGAGTAGGTTGAGGGTTGAGAGTTACAGGTTTTAGTTTTGGCGAATAAAGCTTCCGGAGATGAGAAGGTGGCTATTGGATAGCTAATTAGGAGTTGCAGTTTATTCCTTTTGTTTCCGCCATGTGTATAAAGTCAGATATGACTATATTGCTTTGATCAACTAAGAGGGCATCGTCATATGTCACTGTTGACGTATTTCTGTAATGATTATAATTGATCTTTACCTAGGAAATGACTATGGGATTATGTAACAGGGATATGAATTATTGTTTTGAAATGTAATCAGTAAATTTTTGTTTTGAAATCTGTGATTTTGTTCATATTCATGTGCTTCTAATATTATGGATACCATTGGCATTACCGTATTTTTTCACCAGAAGTTAATACTATAGATGACTACAGCATCTATAGCACATAGCTTTTGGTCTCCAGATACAGGATGTTACAAAGTTGATGGAAATGCGTCGACAACTAAATCAACAAATTTAGACTAATATTAACTCGATGAACCAAATTACCCAACAGCCGTGTGGGAAAACTAGGAGTGAATCCATTCCTTACTCGGCATTAAAAAATTCTAGTTCATCGAATGAATATCACATGCATTGGCGTGTAGGATGGCATACCATCACGGCCTGTCAAGATCGTTCGTGCCAATCCCTCCCTAAGGATTCCCCCATACACTTGGAGAATCACGTTGGAACTATTTCTGAAGGTTAAGATGATTGAGTTCGATTGAATGATGATAGTTGCCTCCCTGGAATGATATATTGTGCAAGATGCATGTCAAGAAGATGGTGAACCAAGAAGGCACGATTCGACCCGTAGACATCGACAGGACCATTCATGTAAGGTGGAGCGCGACCATCGCTTGGCACTACCCATCCAAATGCCGGACTTATCGGCAATGGTCAAATAGTTAGTGAGGGAGAGCCAAGGCTTAACCAAAGATGACTAGGGAATCTCAATAAGTCATACCTCATTCATTGATAGTGTATTACATGCATGGTACCCAAGGAATTTCAACATGCCTTTGTTGTCTGCCTATGTGGGAAAAACCGAACCCCAGGCAACACATCATGAGATACGAATGGTTGATGGATTCCTCATGAGATGATGATGCGACCAAATGTAGATGCTTTCCCATAACTCTTTTCGGAATAGCGATGATATGCTTCATAAGGCTAACCCCACGATCAATTTCTAGGTTCGATGATTTGGCAACAAGGTTTGTGCAGCAATTCCAGATGCATGCGACTCGTCCTATAGAAGTGTTGTCCCTTTCTAAAGTGATTCGGGATCTAGGAGTGTCATTGAAAGATTACTTGGAGACATTTCATACAGCTGCTATGGAGGTCAGTAATCTAAATGACCATGTGATACTCTTGGCCATGACGAGAGGGATTGGAGTCCGAGTTTGGTGATTGGTTAGCCGTCCCTACAACGTTGGAGCACTTTTACACAAAGGCAACATAAATTTTGAGGAAGGAAGAAGCTAGGTCCTCCAGAAAAAAGAATGTTGTAGGACTGAGTGGAGAAGGAATACATGGTAATATTGCAATTAAACAATCTGATGACAGTTCTGGGAAAGTCCAAGTGAACATTTAGAATAAGCCAAATCATCTTAAGAGAGGCAGATGTTGTAACTGACAACGAAAGAGGAATTCTGAAAGGTTGAAGCCTAGGATTCCGGTGTATGATAATTACATGCCATTGAGTACATCCTTGTAGAATATCTGTCTATTTACTTGCAATGCCATGCAATACAGAAAGCCGCCTCCAAAAGAGCCAATGGAGAAGCAAAAGCAAACTGGGAAATAGTGTTAGTTTCACCAGTTCTATGGGAACAATACAAACGAAGATAGGCATCTCTAGGATGTAATACAAAAAATGATCAAGAAAAGAAGTTACAAATGTTTTTGAAAGCCCTGTAGGATGGCAGGAAGGGGACTTATGACCCTAACCGAGGCAAATGCCACATAGGGCTGAGAAGCTTGCACAGACTAGTGGAAGGCTAGTGATAAACAAGATAGTTGAGAGACCACACTTAGCAAATAAAGTTGGCAAGAGATGGAGCGCTATGCTAATGTGATTTGGTATGTGGGCTTTGAATGCTGTTAGAATATGGAAGATGGAGCTTCGACGAAGCAGCAGCATACTATGGAGGACGATATTGTGTTTAGGAACAGAGAAGCAAAATGGTAGTGGATCTGACAATCGACCCAATGTTATTTCAGCCATGATTGGTCATGCTTTAGTCAGAAGGATTTTGATTGATTTTGGAAGTTCGGTAAATATAATCTTAAAAAAATATTATGATTAGATGAGGATGGAAGCCAAATATTTAAAACCATCTACAGCTTGTATACATGGTTTTAACGGTGTTGTAACTGAAGCTGTTGGTTATGTGGAACTACCTATTAAGTTAAGAGAAGGTGAATGGAGGAGAGTGCGGATCTTACCATTTGTTGTTTTGGATGTTGACTCTGCATACAGTATTTCTCTAGGTCAGCTGGTCCTAACTGAATTT
Source organism: Allium cepa (assembly GCA_030765085.1). NCBI lineage: Eukaryota > Viridiplantae > Streptophyta > Magnoliopsida > Asparagales > Amaryllidaceae > Allium > Allium cepa. The sequence goes on along the minus strand of CM060935.1, from coordinate 1,053,924,663 downwards.
TGAGCAACTCTTTCCCTATGGTATTTGACTTTGAAATTTTCGACGGATAATGATGTAGGAGTTATTCATGTCGATCAGGAAACTGGACGTGCCTGTTATGTAACTGAGTTAAGGGAAGCTCAATGCAAAGAAAAATGTAAGGGTGTGGACAAGACTGTCTGCATCCGAGCCACCGAAGATTGACAACTAGCACCTAAGCTTTGGCTCGGGAGCCACAGTTGGTTCTATAGAGATATAGAACTAAGAGACGACGAAGAAGAGCCCAAAGAGACCAAGGCTACACGGGAAGAGCTGAAAATTGATATGACAGTCAGCCATGATGATCCATCATGAATCGTAAATAAATCATAGTTCGGTTCTCCGATGATGAAGGAACTTGCTAGTTTTCTCTGAGAAAATCTAGTTGCATTCGCTTGAACTCACTCTAACATGTATGGAATCTCGCATACCATTGCGAGCCGTGCATTGAATATTGACTCGAGGTATGTCCCGGTGCATCAAAAAAGAAGCGGTATGGATCTGGAGAGATATGCTACTCCCAAAGAGTAGGTGGATAAACTAAACGTCAATGGGTTTATGCGATATGCCCTCTACCCTGAATGGGTATATCCTACACTTGTGAAGAAAGTGAATAGGAAATTGAGAACATTCATTAATTATTCTGATTTAAACAAGGCGTGTCGGAAAGATAGTCTTCCCCTTCTAAGGATTGACAAGTTGGTGATTTCAACCGCAAGACATGAATTTTTATCTTTCATCGATGCATATTCGGAATATAACTAAATCCCGATGCACAACACATCACTTTCATTGCCGATGTTGGATTTTACTCCAATGTAGTAATGCCATTTGGATTAAAGAATGCAGGAGGTACTTATTAGCTTTTGGTTAATAGAATGTTTAAAGATCAGACTGGAAAGACAATGGAATTGTATGTGGATGATATTCTCATGAAGTCACGATGATTAAGCGACTATATTGGAGATTTGGCAGAAATGTTTGACATCCTTCGACTTTACAAGGTGAAAATCAATCCTTCGAAGTGTACTTTTTAGGCTTTCTAGTCAATTCTCATGGGATAGAAGCTAATCCCTCGAAGATTCAGGCTATTCGTGATATCCAAGCACCAAAGAATTAATAAATAAGCACAAAGTCTGAATGGGAAAGTTGCTGCCTTAAGCTGATTCATCTCTAAAGCTAACGACAAATGCATTCCTTTCTCCGATTTGATTAGGAAAGGGAAAAGAAACTTTGAATTGATGTCGGATTGTAAAAACGCGTTTCAAGCTTTTGCGAATCATATGGAGAGACCCCTATCTTGTCAAAGTCGGTGGATTACGAGGAGCTTTACATTTACTTGGCTAGATTGGCATACGCTATAAATGCTGCATTGCTTCGTGAGGAGAATCGGATCCAGAGGCTTGTGTATTACATCAGCAAATGATTTATAGAAACTGAAAGGAACTATCCAGAGATAGAGAAATTAGCATACTGCTTGCTAATTGCAACGCAAAAGCTCCATCTGAACTTTCATGCACATCCGATCAATGTTTACATCGACCAGCCGTTATGACAATTCCTACAATGGCCTGAGACATTTGGAAGATTACTTAAGTGGAATATTGAACTTATTCAATTCAATATTACTTATCTCCCTTAGGGGGATATCCAGAATTAAGCATTGACAAACTTTATTGAAGAGCTTACTGTGCAAGATGATACTCCAGAAGGCAACGAAATCCCTACTGTATGGTTAAAATTGTATACTGATGCAGCATCTAACGATCATTGTTCCGGAGTTGGGATCATGCATGTAACTCCTGAAAATCGATCAATCTGTTATGCATTAAAGCATGATTTTCCAGCAACAAACAACAAAGCTGAATATGAAGCTCTGATTGCAGGACTTAAACTCGCTAGAGGACTTGGAATAAAATCTCTCGAAATATTTTGGGATTAATAGTTGGTTATGTATAAAGTTAGGGGAGATTATCGGGTTAAGGGACAACGGTTGCCTCATATATTACCCAAGTCCAAGAGTTTTTGACAGAATTTGAGTACATGACATTCTGCACGCTCCACGATATCGAAACAGAGAGGCCGATTCAACAAAATTGCATCCACGCAATTTCTGGAGAAAAATTTATATTCAACATTATTATTTCATCAATCAAAAGAAGATTGATAAGCTTGAATTTAAAGTATCTCACCCTCAACACAAGATGATAGAAAACGAAGATAAGATTGCTCGATTAATTCTATGGTTTTCCAAGTGGAATTACTGGGATTTTTAGACCATTGAATTTCTACGAGCAATACATCCTTATTTCGAAGGCATTTCACCTTCGAAGCAAGACAATGATTGGATGTTATACAATAGATAAATAGAGTGAGATCGATTCCTAAGGAGCTTCATGAACAGAGTTGGCATTTAGTCACAATTTTTATCCTGAACTCCAATCCACAAGATGATAATCGATACGACTTTCTGCATAACACTACGAAGGGAGTCATACCGATATTAGATCGACAACTATTATTTAAAGGAAACCCAATAAGAGGTAGGTGGTTTTCCCCCAATACCACCAAACTCATACGACTGCAAAAATGCAAGTCATAAAATAATTGCAAAAATGTAAGATAAACCCAAGGAATAGAATTTTAAATTCTTTCTTGCTAATCAAATATTCTTAAAAATTTCCGGCCATTATCTTCAAGATTTAAAAATCTCTATTTTCAACACTTGAAAATTTCTAAAGCTTCTTACTTAGATTTTGAAATTTATATTCATTACTCTTCACTGAAGTAAATAAAGTTTAAATTGTTTATTCTCTAATTCTTCCATAAATTTTAATTGGCAATATATATTTTCACATATGTTCTCAATTTTTTAAGTGTTAGAAATTTCCAAAAAAACCGGCGGAGTCTCCTTTGTACGGTGGGTCGTATACAATATTACAAAAATGATTCATATAATAAACATCGACCATTAGGTCGGAAACATAATATATATCATCATTTAGCTCTTAAAATTAATCCGAAAACATACCTTTCTTTTTAGCATTTTAAAGCGAGTTTGCATAATCTTATATATAGTCTTTTTGCTCAAAATATAGTCCAACAATCCTCTTTCACCTGTAGTTAACTCAAATAGATGATAATAGTTTATGACCATAAACAAGAAGTGCTACATTTAATTATCAAGGGGAAATAGGACAATTTCATTTCAAACCTGCTGTAAAAAAGACATGTTATGACCTATCAAACAACCAAATCTGAAAATTTACATAAAATGAAAGTTGTTCCACTCAGTTTATGATTTCAAGCAATATAAATATCATTAAAATCGGATCGACGACTTGAAAGTTGTGTTAAATTTACTTTCATCTTAATCTTAGAGAATTTTGTAATAGGGAAGAACTTCCTATCCACTTTCAAAACAATTTTAAACTTAGTAAAATGCAAAAACTTTTAAGGTGGTAAAAGAAAATTTATAGCTTACTAAATGCTCTTTAATTTGCAAAAAGATTGAACTCATTTGGAGTTATAAATCTCAAGTTATCGCTGTTTTAGTATAGCACATTTCTAAACAAAATTTCAGCCTTTAAATCAATTTTAAATTTGAAATTTACCCAAACAATTTTAAGCTCAACTACATTTCCGAACAAGCTTTTTGCTAAATCATTTATTAAATGGTTTTCTTTTTCCTTGGAAGGCTAAGACATACAAAATTAAGATCAACTATATGTAATCATCATTAAATATTTTATTGAGTGAAAATATTTTCATTACTCCAAAATCTAACTTTAAAACAATTAACTACAAAACTCATTTTGGAGGAGATACTAATCTCTTTCATCATCAATAAGTGAACATTAATTATCGACAAAAACAAATTTTTGGAGGATATATAAAATGTATAAAAATTATTCTCACAATTAAAATGATTACACTACATGTATTGTTCATTTATCCAAACAATCCAAATTCACATTTTCAGTTGTCACAATAGTTAAATTTCCATCCAATTATCAACATAAAACAAATTAAAGTTGATAATTAATTCAAACCCATTTTCAAAAGAATTTTGCAATTTCAAACCCATAAGTTTTAGTACCATTTAAGTTTAAAACAAAAATTAGCTCACAAATTTATACGAAATGTTCTTGTAACGATACAGAATTTCTGTCAATTAAAATTCGTATATTTAATTGATTTTAAATATTAATAAGTGAAATTTGTAAGTCGAATAAATTTTATTTCGAATATCTGGATTTAAATTGGATAATTAAATCAATAATTTAATATTTGAAATTACAGAAATAATTGAAAATTGGGTTAAATATGATTGAAAATGATTTGTAAAATTTTATTTAATCATGTTGGAATTATAACGATGTTATAGAACTTTTAAAATTAAATTTAAAGTTAAATTGTGAAAATTGAATATTTTAATATGTAATTGACGAGTTAAAATGGCCATTTTTCATTCAGTCTCGGATTTCAACGAAACTAGTTTCATCGGATCCGTAATGTTAAATTATTGTAAGATTTCAAATTTCGTGTCAATCGGGTTTACGGTTTGTCCGGGACAAGCCAAAACGCATAGAAATTGGTTTAAATCGATTTAATTTAAATTTAATCGCCTATTTCCGTAACTTGCACGTATGATCGAATCAGCCTCCGAAACACGTTCCATTGTGTTTGGAACGTGGGGTAAACCTTAGAAACGCCAGCCGACACGCTTCGTTTGGAGTTCGGAAAATTTTGGGGTGAATAGTGTTTGCAAAATTTCTATAAAAGGCCCTCCATTTTCACAAATTGCAACAAAACCCTAACCCTAAGTTGTAGCCGCCACTTTATATCAATGGCCGAAAATGTCAATTCTTTCTCCTCTGATTTCTTCAAATCCGTAAACCAATTCAAGAAATCTTCAACACGAAAGTTGTAGATCTTAGTGAGAGCTTTAAATCCATACGGTGATGATGATAAAGGAAGCTAAGAATCGATGGGAATTTGCATCCAAAGTCATACGGTCGGCCACGTTTTTCGAGCACTATGCTCGACCGAGCTTCACGCCCTTCCAGGCGAGAGTGGAGTTGAGTGCGAGCTACAACGTGGAGCTACTGATCGTATTCAAACTGCACGTGGTGGTTGCGAAAATTGCTTGATAGATGGCGGCTATGGGTTAGGGTGCACGGCTTTGAACGTTGGGGAAGAAGGAAGGGGACGACCCTGATGCAAAATGGAGGAATTGGATGGCCATATGATAATTTAGGGTTAAAATTTAAAGTTAACTGAATTTGTTTATATTAATTCGTTCAAATCTTTAAATCGCTGTAACTTGTTCATACATGGTCGGATTTGGACGAAACGAATTGCGTTGGGTTCGTTTTGTCGAGCACTACATGATGGAGCTGGATTGGAATCGATTGGAGCTAGTTTGAATTTCGGGTAAAATTAAACGCGTGTTTAATTTTATTCGAAACAAAACACTGCAACCGTTATTGAAAGCAAGGTGAGAACTTCTCGCTCAATCGAATTGTTTCGATTTAAATTTTAAATAGTTAGATTTAAAATTTGCTTGATTGTATGCCTGAATGATAAATTGTTATCTCTTATTGTTGAAATATACATTTTGCGCCGTAAATTAAGCGAAGGTTATTTATTAAAAATATATACCGTGATAATTTCACTGCAAAATGAAATTGGTATTATTTATGTACTTGGAATTGATTTCCCGCATTATATAGCGGATGAGACCCTATTGCGCCGTATAATAGCGGGTAATATTTTATAAATCCCATATACTGTGATATTCCGTATTGGAACGGAATTGGTATTTTGCTAACATCTGGATGCAGGGAAACAGGTTGGAGGGATCCAACTGGATCCTCAACTGTATTGATTTATTTACAGATATTGTGATATTTATTGATTATCATATTGATATATAATGTTTTGATTATTGTAATTGATATATTGTTGCTGTTGCAGCATTGGCCTATTTTTGGAGTTTTAAAAATATTAAAGTAACGATTTTGAATTTAAAAGATTTTAAAGTGATTTTTGAAATATACGTTTATTAAGTTTTGAATTGTTAAAATAAATAAACGTTATAATTTTTGGAGTGTTAATGAAGCTGAATTGATGAAATGGAAAGCTATAAATCATTGAAATCAAATTGGAAGTTAAGTGACTCTTAAATAGAATTGAATTTGATTTGGAAATGAACCAACTTGAATATGAATAGATGAATGTTGGTGAAAAACATCCAATGTTAACAAATCAAATGTGATTAAAATGAAAATCAATCCAATGAATTTTAATGAGAAGTGAATGTATATTGATTTGATATGGATTTGTTGGATGATAGTTGTTTGGTGGTTGCATTTGTTGCTTTTGTTGCATTTGCTATGTTGGCACACGTAGTTGTTATGTTGCTATATGTTGTATATTGATATTATTTTCATATATACATGTTCTCATTTGTTTGATTGAGTGTATAGTAGGTGCGGATGGCTTATGCTTCGCATTTTGAGCTTGCTTTCGCGCTATATTAGCCGTATATGCTCGCTAATAATATATAAGGTACATATCTCGGATTAAATATCGTACCTTTACACTTTTTTCCCTGCGGGATGCCTCATCACTTGATGAGATTTATATTTGTGATATATATACTATCATTTTTTTTCGGATCGAGCCGAGCAAAGGAGGTTATGGCGAAATTTTCCGAAAATTTAAGGCGTTAGAATTTTTTTGGGAGAGTTGGAAAATTTTGCGAAAAAAACTAAGTTTTGATTTGAAGTTGAAAGTTAAACGATGTAGTTTATTTTGAAAAAGATAACGAAGCATGATTTGAAAACTTAGTAAAGTATTGTAAGAAGTTTAACGGCCTAGAATTTCTGTCAATTAAAATTCGTATATTTAATTGATTTTAAATATTAATAAGTGAAATTTGTAAGTCGAATAAATTTTATTTCGAATATCTGAATTTAAATTGGATAATTAAATCGATAATTTAATATTTGAAATTACAGAAATAATTGGAAATTGGGTTAAATATGATTGAAAATGATTTGTAAAATTTTATTTAATCATGTTGGAGTTATAACGATGTTATAGAACTTTTAAAATCGAATTTAAAGTTAAATTGTGAAAATTTAATATTTTAATATTTAATTGACGAGTTAAAATAGCCATTTTTCAAACAGTCTCGGATTTCGACGAAACCACTTTCATCGGATCCATAATGTTAAATTATTGTAAGATTTCAAATTTCGTGTCAATCGGGTTTACAGTTTGTCTGGGGCAGGCCAAAATGCATAGAAATTGGTTTAAATCGATTTAATTTAAATTTGATCGTATATTTCCGTAACTTGCACATATGATCGAATTAGCCTCCGAAATACATTCCATTGTGTTCGGAACGCAGGGTAAACCTTAGAAACGCCAGCCGGCACGCTTCGTTTAGAGTTCGGAAAATTTTGGGGTGAATAGTGTTTGCAAATTTTTTATAAAAGGCCCTCCATTTTCACAAAGTGCAAAAAAACCCTAACCCTAAGTTGTAGCCGCCAGTTTATATCAATGGCCGAAAATGTCAATTCTTTCTTCTATGATTTCTTCAAATTCGTAAACCAATTCAAGAAATCTTCAACACGAAAGTTGTAGATCTTAGTGAGAGCTTTAAATCCATACGGTGATGATGATAAAGGAAGCTAAGAATCGATGGAAATTGGCATCCAAAGTCATACGGTCGGCCACGTTTTTCGAGCATCTATGCTCGACCGAGCTTCAAGCCCTTCCAGGCGAGAGTGGAGTTGAGTGCGAGCTACAACATGGAGCTACCTGATTGTCTTCAAACTGCACGTGGTGGTTGCGAAAATTGCTTGATACATGGCGGCTATGGGTTAGGGCGCACGGCTTTGAACGTTGAGGAAGAAGGATGGGGGACGAACCTGATGCAAGCTGGAGGAATTGGATGGCTAGATGATAATTTAGGGTTAAAATTTAAAGTTAACTGAATTTGTTTATATTAACTCGTTCAAATCTTTAAATCACTGTAACTTGTTCATACGAGGTTGGATTTGGACGAAACGAATTGCGTTGGGTTCGATTTGTCGAGCACTACACGATGGAGCTGGATTGGAATCGATTGGAGCTAGTTTGAATTTCGGGTAAGATTAAGCGCGCGTTTAATTTTATTCGAAATAAAAAACTGCAACCGTTATTGAAAGCAAGGTGATAACTTCTCGCTCAATCGAATTGTTTCGATTTAAATTTTAAATAGTTAGATTTAAAATTTGCTTGATTGTATGCCTGAATGATAAATTGTTATCTGTTATTGTTGAAATAGACATTATACGCCGTATATTAAGCGGAGGTTATTTATTGAAAACATATACCTCGATAATTTCACTGCAAAGTTAAATTGGTATTATTTATGTACTTGGAGTTGATTTCCCGCATTATATAGCGGATGAGACCCTATTGCGCCGCATAATAGCGGGTAATATTTTATAAATCCCATATACTGTGATATTCCGTATTGGAACGAAATTGGTATTGTGCTAACATCTGTGGATGTAGGGAAACAGGTTGGAGGGATCCAACTGGATTCCTCTACCGTATTGATTTATTTACAGATATTGTGATATTTGTTGATTATCATATTTATATATGATGTTTTGATTGTCGTAATTGATATATTGTTGCTGTTGCAGCATTGGCCTATTTTTGGAGTTTTAAAAATATTAAAGTAACGATTTTGAATTTAAAAGATTTTAAAGTGATTTTTGAAGGTATACGTTTATTAAATTTTGAATTATTAAAATAAATAAACGTTATAATTTTTATTATTATAAAAGTTATAATTTTGGAAAATAATACTTAAGTATGATTTTGGAGTTATATATAAGCTTTAATAACGATTTGTAAATTATTAAAAAGACTGGTTTATTTAAATTGAGATTTCTGAATTATTATAAACGATTTATATGAAAGATTTATAAAATTGGTATTTATAAATTAAAATATTGAAATTTATAAAACCAGTTTTTATAAGTGTTAAAATGAAATAAAAATGGATTTCATAAGTGAATGAAATTTATAGATTTATAAATTGTGAAATTTTAAAATGAATAGATTTTCGTAGGATAAAAGATTATAAGTAATTAACTTATAAATTAGATTTTTGGTATAAAATTGAGTTATAAATTGAATTGGTAAATAAAAGTGATTTTATAAGTTGAAGTTTTTATAAAATATATATATGTATATGTATATGTATATGTGAATTTATAAACGTTGTTTTATAAATCCGAAATCAATTGAATTTGATAAATTAAACATAGAAGTTTATTAAAGGAGATATATTCGTGATTTTGGACAGCGAATTACCCTTTAAGTCAAAGGTTGTAAAAATAAGAGTTTGGTTGGGAATTTTATCCACGATTTTGGATAGTGGATAATCTTTTAATAAATTTGTTGAAACATTGAATTGGGTAAATAAAGTATATTCACGATTTTGGACAGTGAATATATTATTAAAGAAAATGGATATGTTTTTGGGGAAGTGATATTATAAAATGAAGTTAATTGTTTCAAAGATTTTTTAAAATGTATTAAGCATCGAAACCATATATTTCAACATTTAATGTTGAAATAGACGTTTTCGAGAAATAGAAGTAAAAGGTGGACTATAACACTATTGTTATGGTAAATGATTTTCGAAAAGGGATGTTTTATATAGTATTGGGATTTATATATCTATCTTAATTTCGAATCCCTATACTAGTGATTTTGGGTTGTTGTAACGATGTTTTACGCAACATTCGTTTTGACTCAAATAAATGTGTTTAAGCGTAAGTTTTCTTTAAAGAATGAAATATATACTTAATTTCGATTTAAGTATACTGAATATTTTCCAAGTGTTGAAAATAAATGGATTTGTGAATGACTTATTATTAAATAAGTATGGAAATGTTTTCCAATATGAAGTGAATGTTTTGAGATTTTATCTTTTGAAAGATAGATTGAATATGAATATTAGAAATCGATTTGGAAATCGTATATTCATAGATATTTTGGAATCTTTAATTCACTATGGAATTTATAAAAGAAAGGGAAATTTGTTTAAAAATAAACGTTGATTTATTTTTGATGTGTGGAAATAAATTTACGGATTTGGAACGTAAATATAAAGTAAATCGGTAGGGATTTATATAATTGGTTTAAATGAACCACTTTGAAATGAAAATGAATAAAGATTTGTGAATATATCCCGTGTAGGGAAACGATTTGAGATTTGTTTTCAAATGTTGAAGTGTGGAAAAATATATCTTGTAAAGATATTTTTGGAAAATAAATAATTTGGAAAATTATTTGGAATTTGTTGATGTTGTGCATATCTATTGGTTGTTAAATAACCGACTATAGATATTTACCTTTAAATGGGATATGTTGTGATTTGCTTGAATTTGAATGCTACACTTATTATTAAAATAAGCGCTCATTATTTGGGTTAGCTGGGAAAGGACCTTTGGGTCGTATAACCCATTCCGAATATGTGATACATCGTTATGGATTGCATTTGATGACCGGTGTTGAAGAACAGATATTTATGAAAACGGAAGGATTACCGTCGAATGTTTCTGCATCGGCTGATCTTCGATATAGAAATTTATTACCCTTGGTGATGGGAAGTCCGGTCGTGATTAGTGAATATCCAGATTGCAAGGGCTTCTTTGGAAGTGCCTTCGGTTCTGTTCGATCCCGGAACAGACTTGTATTGATGTGTGTCTGACATTACAATTTGAGATGTAAAGCTGGTTTCTATCAAATATATTTCCGTTGGTGGCGGAGAATTTATTCTCTTAGCTTAACACCCTAGAGGATATGTAGTTGATGGTTACTAGTGATACATTCCCAAATTGGTAATATGGCATACGAAGTGCTGTTGAGCATATGTGATCAAAGCACAGCTTTTGTATAAAGCTTGGCTTTGTGGACGAGACTTCATCGGACCTCACACTCCGGAAATGGTCAAAACAGGAAGGATGCAGCAAGGTTATTAGGGGGTAGCGCCCCTTTAGTGTATGTCATTCATTCTGGATAGAGGTGGTATTATGGTATGGAGCCCAGATACTTAACCTATGTGGTTGCTGCAAATTTATTACTTTGTGGTTGTTGGAATCGAGGATCCTCGGATATAGATCAGTTATGATCGGGGAATGACATATTCATGTCAGTAGTTACCCAGTTTGAAGGGTAACCCGGCCTTGTGTTGGTAGAGATCTAACCGTAACGTTAGGTTCTCTAGTCGTCTTTCCAGAGGCGTACCCATGTGGCAATGGGAAGTTCCTTCGCCTCACCATTTGTTGGAAATCCAAATAAAACAATGCGCATCTTGTACGGTTTTAGTTGTATAACCTGCCATGGAATGTGGCAGTAACCTGCTATTGATCATGGTAGCTATAGTAGGCATACGATAATGGTCGTATGTTGGCTAAGATTTATATTCTATTTTCGAAATGCTTTCTACACTATTCACTAATATTATTATCAAAAAATGATTTGTTTTGCGTAGTAAGCATCTTTGACTAACATAAGAAGAAATCTCCTCCAAGTCTGCGTTTGCATTGTGTGTGTGGTGGGAGGTCTTATGGTAGTTACATTTTCAATAAAGCATTGCGAATTGACATTAAATATATTTCTTTGTTTATTTTTAAAAGAATAACTGTTTTAGTTCTCACACCAGTCCCATGACTGACCTGGAGTTTCTTGTTTCCTTCCTAAACTCTGGGTGCCCACAAATTTCCACACGGGCTGTCTAGAGTTAGGTTATTAGGATATTATGGAATTCAGGAGTTGCTAGAGGCAAGCTGGATGGCATGGCGTATCAACTAGTATATAGTTTTTTTTCCATTGTTTATTGTTGTACACTCTGATGATGTAATGTGATGTAATATGATGTAAAGTAATAACTGATATAGTTCTTTGTTTAAAGATTATTCATTTATCTATTATATGTTGTTCCGCTGCGATTGTGAGATTCTGATATTGTTTTCTATTTCTTCTTCCTTTTTTTCTCTCTTCTTCTACCTTTCTCTTCTTATTTAACCATAACATTTCGGTTTTCCGACATTCGATTGCTCGGCAGTTGATATAGTGGACGTATTGATGTCAGTTTTCGAGCGTCGAAAAATCGCGATCGTTACATTTGGTATCAGAGCATATGGTTAAGCGACAATCATGGCTCTGTTGGGTGTTACTCATTAGAGATAGAGTCAGTAGTACTCTAGAATGAGTTTGAGTGTAATAATAGCTATGAGTGCGAATTTGTTAGTGAATATAAATTGTTTCGTATTGTGTTGACTTATCGGTTGATTGTTTATGAATTCTAGTCGGTGCGGGAAGTACAACCATGATCGATAGGGGTTTCTAAACTCTTAAACAAGATAAACTGACACAGTATTGTTTTGAAATTGGGAAAATGAAATAATTTTACCCAAAACTATTTTCGTATATAAAAGAAATAAATTTTTTGTAAATGTTTATAATATATGGTTGCTTGGTTGTTTGGAAGAGATGATATTGAAATATTATCATTATTATTATATAAATTGAAACAATAACCAAAGGATAAAGGAATGAATTCATATACAAATGGGAATGAAATTCATTAATAGAACGAAATTAGTAATATGGAATTTGACTTAAGTAAATGTTAAATAAAATAGAATTTGAAATAAATTAGAAATGGGCTTAAGTTTTATAGTGAAAAGAAGTAGTAAGAATGGCGTTGATTCTGGTATCGAAGTAAAATAACAAAGTGAATTAATGAAATGAAGTTATTTGTGAACTTGACTATATAAATGAAATTCAACTTTATTTGTAAAATGAATTAGCAATTGAACTAATAAATGGATTGAATGTTAATCAATTGAATGTAAATAAGTTGATATGAAATAATGAATGTAAGTGTTAATTCATTAAAAGCTAATGTTATTGGAAGTTGAATAATTGAATGAAAATCAATTCAATATAAACCAATTGGAATTAAAAGTGATGAACCAAATCGAATGTAAATTAAATAATTTGGTTATGTTGAATATACATTGGTTGTCATATGGATGTTAGTTGATTGTATATAAATTCATTAAGTGTTAATGAAGCTGAATTGATGAAATGGAAAGCTATAAATCATTGAAATCAAATTGGAAGTTAAGTGACTCTTAAATAAAATTGAATTTGATTTGGAAATGAACCAACTTGAATATGAATAGATGAATGTTAGTGAAAAACATCCAATGTTAACAAATCAAATGTGATTAAAATGAAAATCAATCCAATGAATATTAATGAGAAGTGAATGTATATTGATTTGATATGGATTTGTTGGATGATAGTTGTTTGGTGGTTGCATTTGTTGCTTTTGTTGCATTTGCTATGTTGGCACATGTAGTTGTTATGTTGCTATATGTTGTATATTGATATTATTTTCATATACATGTTCTCATTTGTTTGATTGAGTGTATAGTAGGTGCGGATGGCTTATGCTTCGCATTTTGAGTTGCTTTCACGCTATATTAGCCGTATATGCTCACTAATAATATATAAGGTACATATCTCGGATTAAATATCGTACTTTTACACTTTTTTCCCTGCGGGATGCCTCATCACTTGATGAGATGTATATTTATGATATATATACTATCATTTTTTTTCGGATCGAGCCGAGCAAAGGAGGTTATGGCGAAATTTTCCGAAAATTTAAGGCGTTAGAATTTTTTTGGGAGAGTTGGAAAATTTTGCGAAAAAAACTAAGTTTTGATGTGAAGTTGAAAGTTAAACGATATAGTTGATTTTGAAAAAGATAACGAAGCATGATTTGAAAACTTAGTAAAATATTGTAAGAAGTTTAACTATAGATTTTGGAAAAGTTAATGGATTCTGTAACTTTTTCTTACTTGGTAATTACGAGGGCGAAATTCTTTTAAGGGGGAAGTTTGTAACGACCTAGAATTTCTGTCAATTAAAATTCGTATATTTAATTGATTTTAAATATTAATAAGTGAAATTTGTAAGTCGAATAAATTTTATTTCGAATATCTGAATATAAATTGGATAATTAAATCGATAATTTAATATTTGAAATTACAGAAATAATTGGAAATTGGGTTAAATATGATTGAAAATGATTTGCAAAATTTTATTTAATCATGTTGGAGTTATAACGATGTTATAGAACTTTTAAATCGAATTTAAAGTTAAATTGTGAAAATTTAATATTTTAATATTTAATTGACGAGTTAAAATAGCCATTTTTCAAACAGTCGCGGATTTCGACGAAACCAGTTTCATCGGATCCATAATGTTAAATTATTGTAAGATTTCAAATTTCGTGTCAATCGGGTTTACAGTTTGTCTGGGGCAAGCCAAAACGCGTAGAAATTGGTTTAAATCGATTTAATTTAAATTTGATCGTTTATTTCCGTAACATGCACATATGATCGAATTAGCCTCCGAAATACATTCCATTGTGTTCGGAACGCGGGGTAAACCTTAGAAACGCCAGCCGACACGCTTCGTTTGGAGTTCGGAAAATTTTGGGGTGAATAGTGTTTGCAAATTTTTTATAAAATGCCCTCCATTTTCACAAAGTGCAACAAAACCCTAACCCTAAGTTGTAGTCGCCAGTTTATATCAATGGCCGAATGTCAATTCTTTCTCCTATGATTTCTTCAAATCCGTAAACCAATTCAAGAAATCTTCAACACGAAAGTTGTAGATCTTAGTGAAAACTTTAAATCCATACGGTGATGATGATAAAGGAAGCTAAGAATCGATGGGAATTGGCATCCAAAGTCATACGGTCGGCCACGTTTTTCGAGCATCTATGCTCGACCGAGCTTCAAGCCCTTCCAGGCGAGAGTGGAGTTGAGTGCGAGCTACAACGTGGAGCTACCTAATCGTCTTCAAACTGCACGTGGTGGTTGCAAAATTGCTTGATAGATGGCGACTATGGGTTAGGGCGCACGGCTTTGAACGTTGAGGAAGAAGGATGGGGGACGACCCTGATGCAAGCTGGAGGAATTGGATGGCTAGATGATAATTTTGGGTTAAAATTTAAAGTTAACTAAATTTGTTTATATTAATTCGTTCAAATCTTTAAATCGCTATAACATGTTCATACGAGGTCGGATTTGGACGAAACGAATTGCGTTGGGTTCGTTTTGTCGAGCACTATACGATGGAGCTGGATTGGAATCGATTGGAGCTAGTTTGAATTTCGGGTAAAATTAAACGCGCGTTTAATTTTATTCGAAATAAAACACTACAACCGTTATTGAAAGCAAGGTGAGAACTTCTCGCTCAATCGAATTGTTTCGATTTGAATTTTAAATAGTTAGATTTAAAATTTGCTTGATTGTATGCCTGAATGGTAAATTGTTATCTTTTATTGTTGAAATAGACATTATACGCTGTATATTAAGCGGAGGTTATTTATTAAAAACATATACCGTGATAATTTCACTGCAAAGTTAAATTGGTATTATTTATGTACTTGGAGTTGATTTCCCGGATTATATAGCGGATGAGACCCTATTGCGCCGCATAATAGCGGGTAATATTTTATAAATCCCATATACTGCGATATTCCGTATTGGAACGGAATTGGTATTGTGCTAACATCTGTGGATGTAGGGAAACCGGTTGGAGGGATCCAACTGGATTCCTCTACTGTATTGATTAATTTACAGATATTATGATATTTGTTGATTATCATATTTATATATGATGTTTTGATTGTCGTAATTGATATATTGTTGCTGTTGCAGCATTGGCCTATTTTTGGAGTTTTAAAAATATTAAAGTAACGATTTTGAATTTAAAAGATTTTAAAGTGATTTTTGAAGGTATACGTTTGTTAAATTTTGAATTGTTAAAATAAATAAATGTTATAATTTTTATTATTACAAAAGTTATATTTTTGGAAAATAATACTTAATTATGATTTTGGAGTTATATATTAGCTTTAATAACGATTTGTAAATTATTAAAAAGATTGGTTTATTTAAATTGAGATTTCTGAATTATTATAAACGATTTGTATAAAAGATTTATAAAATTAATATTTATAAATTAAATTATTGAAATTTATAAAACGAGTTTTTATAAGTGTTAAAATGAAATAAAAAAGGATTTCATAAGTGAATGAAATTTATAGATTTATAAATTGCGAAATTTTAAAATGAATAGATTTTCGTAGAATAAAAGATTATAAGTAATTAACTTATAAATTAAATTTTTGGTATAAAATTGAGTTATAAATTGAATTGGTAAATAAAAGTGATTTTATAAGTTGAAGTTTTTATAAAATATATATATGTGTGTGTGTGTGTGTGTGTGAATTTATAAACGTTGTTTTATAGATCCAAAATCAATTAAATTTGATAAATTAAACATAGAAGTTTATTAAAGGAGATATATTCGTGATTGTGGACGGCGAATTATCCTTTAAGTTAAATGTTGTAAAAATAAGAGTTTGGTTGGGAATTTTATCCACGATTTTGGATAGTGGATAATCTTTTAATAAATTTGTTGAAACATTGAATTGGGTAAATAGAGTATATTAACAATTTTGGACAGTGAATATATTGTTAAAGAAAATGGATATGTTTTTGAGGAAGTGATATTATAAAATGAAGTTAATTGTTTTAAAGATGTTTTAAAATGTATTAAGCATCGAAACCATAGATTTCAACATTTATTCTTGAAATAGACGTTTTCGAGAAATAGAAGGAAATGGTGGACTATAACACTATTGTTATGGTAAATGATTTCCGAAAAGGGATGTTTTATATAATATTGGGATTTATATATCTATCTTAATTTCGAATCCCTATACTAGTGATTTTGGATTGTCGTAACGATGTTTTACGCAACATTCGTTTTGACTCAAATAAATGTGTTTAAGCGCACATTTTCTTTAAAGAATGAAATATATACTTAATTTCGATTTAAGTATATGAATATTTTCTAAGTGTTGAAATTAAATGGATTTATGAATTACTTATTATTAAATAAGTATGGAAATGTTTTCCAATATGAAGCGAATGTTTTGAGATTTTCTCTTTTGAAAGATGGATTGAAAATGAATATTAGAAATCGATTTGGAAATCATATATTCACAGATATTTTTGCAATCATAAATTCACTATGGAATTTATAAAAAAAGGGAAATTTGTTTAAAAGTAAACGTTGATTTATTTTTGAAGTGTGGAAATAAATTTACGGATTTGGAACGTAAATATAAAGTAAATCGGTAAGGATTTATTTAGTTGATTTAAATGAACCATTTTGAAATGAAAATGAATAAAGATTTGTGAATATATCCCGTGTAGGGAAACGATTTGAGATTTGTTTTCAAATGTTGATGTGTGGAAAAATATATCTTGTAAAGATATTTTCGGAAAATAAATAATTTGGAAAATTATTTGGAATCTGTTGATGTTGTGCACATCTATTGATAGTTAAATAACCGACTTTCAATATTTACCTTTAAATGGGCACTTATGTGATTTGCTTGAATTTGAATGCTACCCTTATTTTTAAAATAAGAGCTCATTATTCGGGTTAGCCGGGAAAGGACCTTTGGGTCGTATAACCCATTCCGAATATGTGATACGTCGTTTTGGATTGCATTTGATGACCGGTGTTGAAGACCAAATATTTATGAAAACGGAAGGTTTACCGTCGAATGTTTTTGCATCGGCTGATCTCCGATATAGAAATTTATTACCCTTAGTGATGGGAAGTCCGGTCGTGATAAGTGAATATCCGGATTGCAAGGGCTTCTTTGGAAGTGCCTTCGGTTCCGTTCGATCCTGGAACGGACTTTATGGATGTGTGTCTGACATTACAATTTGAGATGTAAAGCTGGTTTCTATCAAATATATTTCCGTTGGTGGCGGAGAATTTATTCTCTTAGCTTAACACCGTAGAGGTTATGTAGTTGATGGTTACTAGTGATACATTCCCAAATTGGTAATGTGGCATACGAAGTGCTGTTGAGCATATGTGATCAAAGCACAGCTTTTGTATAAAGCGTGGCTTTGTGGACGAGACTTCGTCGGACCTCACATCCCGAAAATGGTCAAAACAGGAAGGATGCAGCAAGGTCATTAGGGGGCAGCACCCCTTTAGTGTATGTCTTCCTTCTGGATAGAGGTGGTATCATGGTATGGAGCCCAGATACTTAACCAATGTTGCTACAAATTTATTACTTTGTGGTTGGTGGAATCGAGGAACCTCGGATATAGATCAGTTATGATCGGGGAATGACATATTCATGTCAATAGTTACCCAATTTGAAGGGTAACCCGGCCTTGCGTTGGCAGAGATCTGACCGTAACATTAGGTTCTTGTGTCGTCTTTCCAGAGGCGTACCCATGTGGCAATAGGAAGTTCCTTGGCCTGACCATTTGTTGCAAATCCAAATAAAACAATGCGCATCTTGTACGGTTTTAGTTGTATAACCTGCCATGGAATGTGGCAGTAACCTGCTATTGATCATGGTAGCTATAGTAGGCATACGATAATGGTCGTATGTTGGCTAAGATTTATATTCTATTTTCGAAATGCTTTCTACACTATTCACTAATATTATTATCAAAAAATGATTTGTTTTGCGTAGTAAGCATCTTTGACTAACATAAGAAGAAATCTCCTCCAAGTCTGTGTTTGCATTGTGTGTGTGGTAGGAGGTCTTATGGTAGTTACATTTTCAAAAAACATTGCGAATTGACTTTTAAAAATATTTCTTTGTTTTTTTTTAAAATAGTAACTGTTTTAGTTCTCACACTAGTCCCATGACTGACCTCGAGTGTATTGTTTCCTTCCTAAACTCTGGGTGCCCACAAATTTCCACACGGGCAGTCTAGAGTTAGGCTATTAGGATATTCTGGAATTCAGGAGTTGCTGGAGGCAAGCTGGATGGCATGGCATATCAACTAGTATACAGTATTTCTTTTCCGCTGTTTGTTGTTGTACACTCTGATGATGTAATGTAATGTAATATGATGTAATGTAATAACTGATATAGTTCTTTGTTTAAAGATTATTCATTTATCTATTATATGTTGTTCCGCTGCGATTGTGAGATTCTGATATTGTTTATGTTTCTTTTTTTCCTCTTCTTCTACCTTTCTCTTCTTCTTTAACCATAACATTTCGGTTTTCCGGCATTCGATTGCTCGACAGTTGATACAGTGGACGTATTGACGTCGGTTTTCGAGCGTTGAAAAATCGCGATCGTTACGGTTCGTAACTAACACTTCTTTGTTTTCTCTTATGATAGAGTTTTATATCTATCCTCTGCTATTACTCAAACAACTAAGAGTCATAAACAAATTTTTAGTCATCATTAGCGACTTGTACTCAAATATTCAACTAATATTTTAAATTTTCAAGCCAGAGTATTCTTTTACGTTAAATACATCATTTTATTAATCAAAACATAAAATGATATTTTCTTCTAACTAAGACATTCCCTTAATTAGAATTATTCACCTTTACTTACCCAAATTACCATATTCAATTTCTCAAATACAAATAACATAAGGGTATTGCCTCGCAATTGAGTTATAGTGAATGACCCCGTCAATTGGCTGTAGTGTTGATCAAATAATCAAAACTGTCCCGCCATTCATCCAACACTCACTATGGTTCAATGGTTTCATTAAACATTTAAAATAAAAATTAATACTCCACCATATTAACTATTTTCAAACTTTGCCTATTAAAACCCAATTTACCATGTCTGACTGTCTCATCACAGCGTTTAGGAAATTCCTATCGATAACATTGGCCAAACGCATCGACCAGAATTCTTAAAGCACTAGACAGACAACCTAACAAAAAAATTCATTTTTTCAAAAAGAAACACCTTATATATAATACTCAAAATATTCTTTGTTTTTTCTAAAAATAAAATCCGTTTTCTCTTAGAAACATATCTTTTCAGTTTTGAAAAAAATTTGAAAACACAATTTATTACTTATTCTCAAAATCAAGGAACATCAATAGAGCTCATCGAGATATTCCTAGAATACTCATCCTCAAGATTGATGGAACAGACTGGAGTGTACATTATTTCGAATGGTATGACGAACCACTCACAAGAATCATAACGAGTGCAGAATGCGGCAAGAGTAATGTTATCCTCTACGACTCATGGCTCATGAAAAATCAGTGTAAGGTCAAGCTGAGGAATAACCCTAGCACCGCATAATAGATTAAAAAGAGAGAAATGAGATATAGGAGTAAGGTTAAGATATCTTCTCGAATGAGAAGAAGAATTAACAACATATCATTACTTCGAGTGTAGTAATTTTACAAAGTATATCAACAATTGAGTATCCAAAAAGGATATCTCAAAAGGAGGCAAGAACGACAATATCAAATAAATCCAATGAATCACCTCATTTGCCTAGTGGACGTCCTCGTGGGAGGATGACCGAAAGGCTAAGAACCGGGAATGAAATCAATACAATATTCAATTGCTCAATTAGGTGTCATACCCGAACAGACTCGTAGAAATCAGCAGTCACAATGACTGGAATTCGAGATGTATCATCAACATCTCGAAACTCAAGAGTGAATACAGAGACTTCAAAATCATCATTAACATTTCGAAGGACAAGAAGCAACAAATCGGCCGAATAAGGATATATAATATAGGATTCTTTGAATCATAGAATGTGGCTTGACAATATGCAAGCCACTCGATCTCAAATCATACAAAACTCTAAATAGAAATTAGCCGCTATTCGCACGAAAAGATAAGCTATAAGCAATAATCCTGAATCCTCATACATCATGTCAAATATTGTGGATCCACTCATTAGGATTCACAATCCTCATAAAAGAATAAGACAAGAATATCCAAAAGTATCGACAAACTCCTCCGATATGAATGAGTGTCAAGCACCCGTATTGAAGAGGACTCGATTAAAACAATCACGATTAGGATTACTCTTAAGATAAGATATAATCAATACAATTACGGGGTACTACAGAATAAAATATTTCTAGACATATCCCAAACTTCAATCTCAAAGACAGGATAAGATAAAGGATACGATGGTTAAGGAATTTGTAACACCTGTATTATACTTGGATATATCATAATATATGCTTCTGTTCTATGCTTATCCTATTTTTTCTGAATCCAGCTTTGATACCAAGCTATGACGCCCCACTCTAGACCCACATTAATAAAGAGTATTACTAAGTAATACTGTCTGCTGATGCGGAGAATAGGGATGGTTAGGAGCAACCATCTATAGCCTTGTTTTAAATATCAATTGGATATGTCGACAAATGTTTAAATTTTTTTCATCTCAACTGGATCGACATATCCAATAAATACTTAATACAAAACAATATGTGGCTGTCGGATCTATTAGAACAAAATATAACAACCAAATGCAAATCACATCACAGAACATCAAACAGCAGATATAGACATATATATACAGATACACTCCCAGTGTAATACAAAATGATACACATAAGTGGTATGATGATCACACAATATACAACGAGTCAAAAACATACATATCAGAATCTGCATAAAAAGCTACATCAAAAAGGCGATAGCAAAATATCCAAACGGAAGTAGAAAGGCTAAGTCCAACGCGTGCCTAACTTGAAACACCTCGATCTGACCTAAGTATAAAATACACGGGTCAGTCTAGCTAAACAAATCGGGTTCAATGATTTTTTGGCAATTTGAAGCTTTGTTTTGCTAGAATATGTAAGTTAATCAACTCATCTTGCTGTAATGAAGAAAAAATTTGAATTTGTGTTGAAAGTGGCAAGTTTGTGGTGGAATAGGCTTCAAATAAGTCGTACAGTAAAAAGAAACAGCATGCAAAAGAAGTTTTACAGTAAATCAAAAAAATCCATCTCTCAAGCTAGAAATTGATGAAATCGTAGGGTTTAGAATTAGATTACCTTTTTATTTACTCTCTAGATTGTGAAAGATTTTTAATTTGCAAAACGAATTAAATGAATAGGCTTGAATTTGCTATATGGAGGAGTGTGTTTCTACTTCTCATTATCTGGTTTTGAGAAGGAGGAAAGTGAAGAATAGAACGTATGCTAATGGGCTTCCGACCCATTATTAAGAAGAAAATAAATAGCCTAAATTAATTACTTAACAAAAACCCAAATGCATTTCTATATGCATTAATTTACAAAACAAAAAGCATTTTCTCTCAAGTTTTACAAAAGAAAAATTTGTAAACTTTTATACTTACAAAATAAAACATTTTCTATCATATAAAAAGATTATTTTATATTTTAAAAACATTTTTATTATTAAAATCCTTTATTCACAATAACACAAAATTTTCACCAAATAAATGTAAAAGTCTACATTTTTAACTTCTAAAATTCCCCAAAACTTATTTTCTCACTTAGTAAAATATTTCAAACCATTTCAAAATATTATTTATAACCAAAACTTATTTTTAAGCCAATTTTCCTCTTTTTATTTAAGTAAACACCTTTAAAAATCAACCGCTTCCTTTAAAATTTATTAAAAGAAGTAATGGGCAATAATTAATATAATCATTACATTTTCTCCAAAAAAAACCCATTTTCTAATCATTATTAACCAAAATAAATAAAATTAATTTAAAAATTTTATTTTTTTCTCATTGTATTTTCAAAATTCTTTGTTTATTCCAAATAAAAAATTAAAATTTCAAATTTTACTTTAATTTACAATATTGACATGTAATCTCCAAAACCAAGGTTGTTACAAATAACTAGACAAGCAAAGACTTTAAATTTAATGCTTAATTTTAATTTTCCAATTGAAGGCCCGACTTTGTTTCCCTCCGAATGAAAGCTTAGTTCTTTGAAATGTTTCAGATCCAAAATTATGTCATCTAATTAACATGTTCTCTTTTATAATAATTGGTAATTTGGAGTACTTACTAAAAAAAAATTATTGTATATTCAAGACGTCAAAATGAGTGTTATGCATAAATCAATTATCACTTTTTCTTTGAGAGAAAAATCATTTTAAAAAATCGTTTGAAAAAATCATTAAAATTAAAATTCAAAAGTTAATAAAATTAAAATCAAATTTGAAACCAAATGGGTTTATGAATTGAAAATGAATTTTTCAAAAAAGCAAAACCAACCAAGTTTCAAAAGTTGGAAAACACCACAAAATAAAAAATTAGAAAACGGTCCATACATTCAATTTATAAGTTGATACCTACCTAACATTTTCCAATATAGTTATTGTAGCAAAATATTCTTTTCCTTAAAAGAAAAAATAGCTAGCTCTCTTTATCAGTTATTAAACCAAAACCGAGTATCAATTTTCTTTTAGCAAAATCCTAATTCAATAGTATAAAACGTATCCAAAAATTCATCAAGAAAATCTACACTAAAACAAACTCTCGGTTATTTTTTTCAATCATGTATTTCTACAACAAAACACTTTTAATACTTTTAACGCAATTTCTTTCTTCACCCATCTTTCATTTTTCTCCATATGCATTAATTTGGCGTTAAACAATACAAAATTTGTTTTGGCGGATAACATTACTAAATCAAATAATTTAATTTGAGGAAAACACAAAATTGTTGATTTAAAATTTTCTTTACATAGTCTTATTTTTAATAATAAAAAAAATGTTGGTCAAACATTCGGCAGATAATAAAGTCAGCAGCACCAACATTTATCAAATAGCAAAATAAAGCGGAGAAACTACAATTCAACAAACAAAAAATGGAGTGGACGAACTGCAATTCTACAAACAAGAAAAATAGGAAATATTGGCCAGATTTGGGATTATAATTTCTCAGTTTTACTGCAGTTTTATCTTATAATTGTATCAATATATGTTATCATGATCAATATATCATATTCAATGATAAAAATATATTATGTAGATTGTATAAGACTGACTGCGAGCTGAAAGATTAAGAGGCTTATATCAAGCTCGTACGTACGTCAAGCTTATGAATGTTCCTATGGAAAAAGTATAAATTATAAAATTGAATTCATATTTTTGCATTTAAAATTCATACCAAAACCAAATTGACAGCTTCAATTGTGAAATTCATATTACAAAAAATTGAATTCAAGTTGGAAGGCCCTATTTGCTTATATCAGTTAGGTGAGGTGCTTGGACATAAACAATTGAATAGCCACTTATTTACATAGTTAGGCAGAGTAATTAAGAAAAGAAAAACAAACTAAAAAAACAAATAAGGCTCAAAAGAAAACAAACATTTATTTTGTTAAGGTCATGATATAATCATCATCTCATTAATGTGAATTGAATTATTTGATAGCATTCAAAATGGGAAAAAAGCATACACACACAGACATGCATGCATGTATGCATGTATGTATGTATGCGTAGGGATCCAAACCAAAATTAGATCATAGAAACCAAAAGTTCGCTATTTAACCAAGTGCATAGGACCTTTCACAATAAAATGTAACAAAAGAAATTAAGTTATGTTTATCTCACTATATAAAGCACTTACTAAACCAAAATTCAACTGATATCCTCAGTTTGTTTCAAATCAATATCATGAAACCTAATTGATCGACTGTTGGCTTACTTCAGCATAAATTAGTAAGTGGAAATTAGTATATTCTTAATTCCTATTGATATGTAAAGTAAAATTGTTGACCCAAGAAAGTTTACCAGTTTTAATCTATCATCATTGAGTAGCTATGAAGTCTATTCATAGGATGATTCAACAAAGAAATGAAATATAGAAACTAAAAAATATACCAACAGTCAAGTTCCTGAATATGAAATCGCGATTCAACTTCATTAAGGAATTAAGCTTGGTTGAGTAATCGATCAACGAATAGTGCTTAATCTCCCTAGAAGAATCACACTTCATCTTCTTCAAGGATTCTCGCTTTAGCTTCTTGGAGAGTTGTAGCAATCGACTGCCAAATTTGAGAGGGATTCATGGGTTGCCAATTGGATTTGAGAGGGATTCATGGGTTGTGAATTAGATTTGAGAGGGATTTGTAGGTTGAATTGGGGATTTAGGGTTGAAGGGGGGATTTAGGTTTATAGCGAGGTTTCTTTTGGAGAGAAGTGAAATGCGAAATTTAAGCGTGTAAGAACAAGAAGAAAGAAATAGACCGCAAAATAAAGTTTCGCTCCTAATTAATTGCGGTGAAACACGTCATCTATTGACCTAAAAAAGAGGTAAGCGTCGAACCATAGCGTGTCAATTTGGAGAATCATTTGGAGAGACCCCCTATTTTGTCAAAGCCAATGGATCAAGAGGAGCTGTACATTTAATTGGTTGTATTGGTACACGCTATAAGTGCTGCATTGCTTTATGAGTAGAATCGAATCCAAAGGCAGGTGTATAACATCAGCAAACGATTAATAAGAGCTGAAAGGCACTATCCAAAGATAGAGAAATTGACGTATTGCTTAATAATTGCATCGTTAAAGTTCTGTCTGTACTATTAGGCACGTCCGATCAATGTTTACACCGACCAACCGTTACAATAGGTCCTAAAACGGCCTGAGACGTGTGGAAGATTATTCAAATAGAATGTTAAACTTAGTCAATTCGACATTACTTATCTCCTTTGGAGGGCTATCCAAGATCAAGCGTTGGAAGACTTTATAGCAGAGTTTACCATGTAGGATGATTTTCCAAAAGGCAGCGAAATCCTTACCATATGGTGGAAACTGTATACTGATCTAGCATCTAAGATCATTGTTTCGGATTTGGGATCATGCTTGTAACTCCTTAAAATCAGTCAATCTGTTATGCGTTGAAGCTTGATTTCCCAACAAAAAACAATGAAGCTGAATATGAAGCTCTAATTGCATGACTTAAACTCGCTAGAGAACTTGGAATAAAATCTTTTGAAATCCTTTGTGTTTCACAGTTGGTGGTGTATCATGTTCGTGGAGATTATCAAGCTAAGGGATAATGACTTACCCCATACCTTACCCAAGTCCAAGAGTTGTTGATAGTATTTGGGTACTATGACATTTCGCAAATTCCACGAGATCAAAACAGAGAGGCTGATTCATTGGAAAGTTTGCTAGTACCATTGATGCACAGCAGATAGGTTTGGTTCCGGTCGAAGTATTAAATACCCCAAGTATAAACAGGATGGAAATCGACCAAACACTAAAAGAAAGGTCTGAAAGGGAATCGTGGATGACCCTAATCAAAGACTATTTACTGCACGGAGTCCTACCAGATAAAAGAAATGAAAAGTGACAAGTCCTTCGCAAAGTTTTACCATATATTATGCAAGAAGGAATTATGTATAGGAAATGCTTCTCTGTCCCTCTACTCCGGTGTGTCGCTCATGATGAGATAAAACGTGTTCTAAGAGATGTTCATGATGGGGAATGCAACGATCACACTGGAGGGCAAATTATGACGAAGAAAATACTCCGTTACGGGTATTATTGGCCAACCATGAATCGAGAAGCCACTGACTACGTAAGACGATGTGATAAATGCCAGATATAAGCAAAAAATTTGAGAGCTCCACCAACAGAAATCATGCAAATGGTAAGCCCATGGCAGTTCGCTATGTGGGGTATAGGCATTGCTGGTTCCTTACCGATCTCTTGTGGTGGCGCAAATTATGCTATCATTGCAGTTGATTACTTCACCAAATGGGTCGAAGCACAACCTTTAGCTACGACCACAACCAAGAAAGTAATCAATTTTATTGTTTGAAACATCATATGCCACTTCGGTCTTCCCTTAACTGTTGCAACAGATAATAGGACTCCGTTTGATTGTGCTGAATTCAAAAACTTTTTTCAAAGACATCGTATTGAAAAGAGAATGCTGTGGTTGCTCCCCCTCAGCCAAATGGACATGTTGAAGCTGCAAAAAAGATCATAAAGTCCATTCTGAAGAAGCATTTGGAGAAGGCTAGAAGAAGGTGGGTGTATGAACTCCCTACAACACTGTAGGCCTATAGGACCATCCATAAGTCCGCGACTGCTATACTCCATTCGCCTTTACTTACGTTTCCGAAGCTGTTATTCCTGTTGAGCTCGAAGCTCCTTCTCATCAAGTGACTTACTATAATGCTAAAACGAATAAAGATCTCCTCTTGGAAGTTCTTGACTTTATAGATGAGAAGCGCAAAGAAGCTGATCTGAGGGAGGTGTACAGCGACATTGAGTCGCTCGGTATTACAACATTAAAATTCGACCTAGAACCTTCGAAATTAGCGATCTCATCCTGAAATATGTTTTTCATATTCCATCGCACATGAATCCAATCTGGGAAGGGTCATATGTCATTGAACAAAGGTTTGGAGAAGGAACTTTCAAGCTAGCGACTGTTGATGGCATTACACTTCTAAAGGCATGGAATAGAGAACATCTACGACGCTATCTCACTTAGATTATTTCTTTTACATTTCAGCTATATTTACTTTCAGAATTCACTTTAGCATTTGATTTTTCGAATGTGTAATAAGATAGTTTATGTTATTCCTTTCCATTTAATGAATAAAGTTTCAAACTTCCTTTATATTTATGTTTATTGTTGCATTATATTCTAGTCACATAGTGAAACATATGTATGAACAGGCTTCTAGAGTTTGAAATCAACCAATCATGCTAAATCCAAATGGGATTAAACAAGATGGGCTTAATTTACTTATTCATTCAACAACTCTCATCCAGAATCCAAAGGACATGATACAATATGGGATAAATGTGGCCGACAATTTGATGATTGAAAACTCCTAATCGATTGTGGAACTGAGATTAAATCAAAGCGACCATGACACGACTGATCGCTCATTAAATCAAACCCCCTATCCTAGGGGGAGGGGGCAAATTAATCAATCAAAGAGTGTATGATTCGACCGCTCTTCGAAATAACTCTAAGTCTTGGAGTACGGATTGGAGTATAAAAACAAATCGGGTGTGAATCATCCACCCATGAATAACTCTAGCCCTCCAGAGTGTGGACTGGAGCTTAAACATAAATTTAGTGTGAATCATCCACCCATGAAATAATTGTAAGTCCCCAAAGTTTGAAGTGGAGCATGGACATGAATCGGGTGTGAACCGACCACCCGCGAAATAACTCTAAGTCCCCAGTGTGTGGATTGGAGAGTAACATAAATCGGGCATGAATCGACTGATCGCAAGATAACTCTGAGTCCCCAAAGTGCAGACTAGAGTATAAACGTAGATTGGGTGTGAATTGACCACCTATCAACTAAATCTTATCCTCAGAGTGCAGATACGTACAAGAATGAATAGATGAGTAGAGTTCGGCCATTCACTATTCCACGAACTCCGGCCTGAAACCGATAGGAGGAGTATAAACTCGCTATGGATGGAATTTGACCATCCGACTCTAACCCCGCTAACCTTAAATAGGGGGCAAGAGCATATTTGCTTAAAAATCGATGTATTGAACGGTGTAACACTAAGGCCTGAGCCTAGTGTTCGATACGACTCGAGGCAGCAACCACTTGGAGGCCTTAGGATAGGGCTGGTGAATTGTTACCAGAATTTATGAAAAACAAATTACAAGTACATTGAATGGAACTTAATAGTTCAACTACTTAAATAACAATTCACACAAAAGTTCAACGGAGGACAAATTTTTTTATTCACATAACCGGTTTTAAGATCATAGTTTAAGTTATTTCAAGAAATTGGGACTCATGCCCATACAACCATAGCTAATGAAAGAAATGACTGTGCAAACTATATACATATTGAGCCAAAGTGATGGCTATTTCTTCGACTTCTTCTCTTTTTTGGATTTTTCGGTAGTAGTGCCACTTGTGCTTCTTTTTTAGATCTATTGCTGCCTTTAGAAGGATATCTTATAGTGGTAGGAGGAAGTTCATCGAGAATCGACTTGCTAGGAATAACTTGCAGTGGCACAAGATGAGGATCGTCAATGTCCACCTCGGCGGGCTCATCTTTAGGTTTTCTTTTCAACAACTCCTCCTTTTCAATCCACTCTCTCAACCTAATTTGTCATCGTGTTCAGAGGCACCAGTGATCATTACATCGTCAAACTCATCCGCTTGGAGTGGATCTTCGACCTTATCATCGTCAAGAGCTCCAATGACTTAAGCATCATGCCCTGGTAGATTTGAAGCTTTTGAAACCTCTGACTGTTTCTCTTGTTGTTCGATAGCAGCATCACTCTTGGGAGTTTGTCCAGGACTCGCAAGACCTGCAAAATTTGTAAAAACAGGGAAATGAGCTTAAAACCATTGGGCATGAAGAATAAAACTTCTCATAAACTGAGGAGTAAAATGCAATACTTACATCTAGTTGGCTCTCCGTGGCTGCTAAGGTACCTCCTCCTAAAATAGGGTACAACAATTTGGGCTGGTAGCCTGGCTTGTCTGGAATAGCACAATCCTGCTCTGTGTTGAGGGTGACTAACACTCAAGCTACTTGGGAAGAAGAGGGACCCTTAGAAACGGCCCCTGAAGATCCAGTAATATGTTCCCCTTTCTCGGTAGGTGTAGAAATGTTGAAGTATCAGAGTTTCGTGGCAACTAAATCAAAGGGTTTGTTTCCATGAAGAATTTCTCACATTAATCTTCTTCATTGAGCTCAGCTCCACCAAATTCTCTCTTATTAATCTCAATAATTTTCTCCCAAGTTTTAGCAAGTGATTAGAGATAACCTTCACCAAGAAAACTTAAGTCACGGTGGTGAGGATTTTTACATTATACTTAATGATCATTGGATCGAACAAGTCCTTCATCTCATTCTTACCGAAATCTTTAGTGGCTTCCACTTAGGATTCAATTTGTTTAATCATTTCATTGTAGTCTTCTTCTCGAGCCTCCTCTTTAAGGTTTCAATTTTAATGAGCTTCTCATCAAGTTTAATTTTCAAGCTACGGGCTTCGACGGCCCCTTCGTAGTACTTCTGTGATTCTTCGTGCTCCTCAATTTTCACATTCTTTTCTTTTTTGGGAAGCTCTTCGAGTTCCTTAACACGGCGGGCCAAAATATCATTTTCCTTTTGCAGGGAGTTTCTTTGTAGGGCAAGTAACTCGCTGCGATTGAGGGTCGCATCGAGTTCCTTTTTACGAGAAATTTCCAAACGGCTCACTGCCTCTACCGTTTCCTTAGCATTTTCCTTCACTTTAGCAAGTTGTGTTTTCAATTCTGACCATTCAGAATCCTGTTGTTTGATTATGTCCTTATCGTGTATCGCTTCTAACTTAAGGCAGTTTATTTCATACTATCGTTCAATGGACACTTGAGAGATTTTCTCTGCTAAATGTTGGAACGATTCATGCTGCACGAACACATCATTGGCACATGCAAGAGAACTTGCTTTAGTGTGCCCTGGAATCGCTTGTATTATAGGAAGAAATTTAAGTCCGTCAAAGAAAATTTTCGGGAAATGGCCTTAAGCTCGGCCAATTTCTCTATTGTAGAAAATCGAGAGAAACAACAAGCGAAGGTGGATCAGAAGCGATAATTGGATGTTTGCTGATCTACGTTTGCAAGACTATTTTGAACTTGAGGAGCCAGAATGTTGCTCATATGATGTGGTGATTTGAGGACCATGGTAAAGAGGCTGGTCTCCGTTGTAAACAGGAAAATTGGACGGTTCTCCTTGGCATGATGTCTGGACTGGGACTTGCTTTTGGAAGAAGTTGATTCCTTTGAATGATAGCATTTATCCCTCCCTCTTCTTTCTCCCTACGTCGGCCATATTTCGAATCCCGGCTAGATCGATAATATGATTAAGAACCTCTTAAGTGATCGGAGGCACGAGACTGAGTGATTGCGCTTATAAAGACCATATAATAACATGCGAGTAAGTATTGTGTGAAAGATTAATGAAAGCGTGTAGTGAAGTGCATGTGGTCGTGAGTGTCCTAGTTTTTCCCTGATAGATCGGTGGTTGTAGCCTTCCTCATAGGCGTTCTCTCTCCTTTATCAGAAGGATGAACGCCTTCACCGCTCCTAGTAGGAGAGTTGAGTCCTTTGATGTTTATATTTGAAATGTCATAGGTCATGATGTCATCTAGAATTTGGAGATTTGAAAATCCCTTTAGTGAACTTTCCAAGTGTTGAGAAGACGACTCCTCTTTGATAGAAGTAATAACAAATTCTGGATCTGCAACGGTCTTTCTTCTATGAATTTTTTATGCTAGCCTTTTCTTTCTTTTTCCTATCATAAGTTGAAGTCCCTTATAATAGAAGGATGCATTATGACCCCATGGTGAATAAGGAACTGTTACTACCTTCACTCGATTTGGTAAAGGAAAAGAGAGAAGTAGAAAATTTAAGGGTAGTTACTCACCAGCAAAGAGTAGCGTGGAAATTCACTGCCAAGTTCTGAAACCGTATTGAGATAGGCGACCTAAATTTGAAGTGAGTTATTTGGAGTACAAGGCACTTAGTTTTAGTTGGTTAAGACCCTATATGATAGGAAAAAAGCTTAGATATGGCAGTTTCAAGCTATCAATAGGCGATGCGATCTCAATCTCATAGGGGTGGAATAGTAAGCATTTGCGCTTCTAATTCACTTATTTTCATCCATTTTATTAGGGATTTTCATTCGGATTAGATGTAATAAGGCATGATTTTTCCTTAGATTTGGAATTATATTTAGCTTTACTAATCAGTGGAACCATGTTCATTAATGATGAGTTGTGCTACAGGATCAGCTGCATGATTGAACACATTATATTTTGAATACTGTATGTCTAGGTACCCAAAGATAGGTACCAACAGACTCCTGTGAATGATGATCGGTTCTTTCGAGTGTAATCAGACATGAGGCAAACCAGGTGATTCATCATACACATCTTACCTTTGATCAATGCTTGGAGATAGGCAAGGTCGTGATAGATTCATAGAGATGGGCATCATGGACATTGATACCCAAAGGTAGGTATTGGTGCATAATTAAAATAGTGTAGGAATAAATACCGAGTTATGTTGGTGATTGTGTGGAGACAAGAAAAAAGCAATATAATTTGGACCATGGAGGTATAGTTAGTTTTATTAATAGTTGAACAAGACAAGTTCTACCGATTTATAAATAAAATAAAGTACAGGATATAACATTGGGCAATTGTAGAAGTTTATGTATTCATGCCGGGATACAGTAAATATATGCATTGCATGGACATAGACACGGGTAGGCATACTATGTAAGTAATTTCATTATAGATAATTATATATTATTCCATGTAGAGATAGTGCATAGGTGCATAGTATAAAAGATGCAATAAAAGTAAATGCAATAGATTTGAAAAAAATTCAACTTTCATTACTTCCTATTTTATTTACAAACTAGGGGCTGAACCCATATACTATGGACTGTACACCGCAATTCACAAACCAAAAGGACAAAAAGAGTAAAAAAAATAAAAATTCCTCAGTGGAAGTGATCGGAGAACCCACTTCTTCCCGCCTTTCCCTATCTTCAGGGCAGATCGATGTTTTGGCTTTCCCTTGGTTGGATTGCCACTCCTAGTAGAGTGATGTTTTCTGAGTGGTCGGAAGGTTTTCTTCAGTAGATCCGACATGTATATGCCTAGATAATTGAGTGACACCGGAGGCGGGGGGAGCAATGATGGGGTTGGTAGGGAAGGGTGTATTAGCATGGAAAGAGGTAACGGCGTATGAGTAATGACTATCTGGATTTTTATAAGCTTTGTAGCAAATTTAAGAGGCTCGGTCGCCATGGATGGCTCGTATCTCTAGATGTTTGTGATGACCACTTCTTCTTCATCAATGGAGGCGCTAAGTTCATCAGTATCCTTTAAAGAATCTATTATTTGGCATCCAGATTGAAGTTGGACTCGGCTGAGGATGTAGGAATGAGGTAGGGTGATGAGACAAGTACAACACTGGAAGTAGCTTCGAGGCTCATAGTAAAAATGATACCAAGAAGTGGTACCAGTGGCAGCTAAACAATGGTAAGGGAACTATGATGGTGCAAGTTAGAAATGTCTTTGAAAGGCATATGAATTCGGAGTTTTTTTCCAACACTCGTGAGTTCATGGATAAACCTTCTGACTAAGGTGTGAGCTCAGAGGAAGCAACAACCCTTGCATAGAAAAATTAAGCCGAAAACATTAAGGGAAGACTTGAGGAGTTAGAAACAAGAAATCTTGATTATATCTCTCTATATCGGTAGAAATGACGGAAGATATAAGGATGGATATTGGAGTTATGAAGGCTTCAGAGTTAGCCACCAGTAAAGTAATGGTCAACAAACGGTGATCCTCTAAAGCTAGAGCATTGATGCATTCAGATGGTTCCTCTATGGTGTGAAACAGCGGGGGCCCCAGTGGACATCTTGTAGAGAGCTTTACATCTTGTTGGGTGTTTTAGGTCTTCCTTTCCAAAGATGGATGCTTTATGTTCTTCTTCATTGAGTTTATCCCTGACCTTTTCTTTTTCTTGCTTAGTAGTCTCATCGTAGACTTCGGTGAAGATAGAAGGGTAAGCATCGTCAAGCCATCTGATTCCCTTGGTTTCAAGAATGTTGATATGGAAGCCAAAGATTGATTATTCCACTTCTACCTTGAAGTACTCATGTTTTTGGTCTGCTTGAGCGAAACAAGCATCAAGTTCAATGACTCTCTCCTCAAGGGAAAATTTTCTTTTCTTCCAAATCTAAAAACTTCTTGGCATGAAGCTCTACAGCCAGCTTGGCCACTTCTTCCTTCTTTAGAACCACGAGCTGTAGTCTTTCAATCTCCATGTTAGTGGCTTGGGATTGCAAGGTGTTGGCATCAATCTTGGCTTTTAGTGCTTCTATTTCATTAGCCAAATCTCCATAGCAGATGTAGAATGTCTGTATTTGCTCATTAAGCATAGAGATTTTGTTCACTAAGCTTGGACTTCAGGTCGATGCCATTCTTTTTATTTTTCAAAAGCTTCCACTTTCTTGACCGAAGTTTTCTCAACATTATATAGTTAGTCGGATAGGTTTTTTCGTTTTCTTTGTTGTTCTAGCTTTCTTTTTCGAGCATCTCCATGTTAAGGTGATTCATCTTATTTACATCTGTTGAATATGCGACTATATGATTTTTGTTTAATGATAACAAACACACACACACACACACACACACACACACACATATATATATATTCATTTAAATGTATTTGTTAATGTACTATTTTATTTTTCACATAATTAAATAAATATTTGGAGAATAAAATAAATAACACAGTATCTAAATTCAAACAAATATTTATTCAAACAAATATTTATTACAATTTTGAATAGTGCAAATTCAAGCTCTCACTATACATATACAATTTTGATTACAATACAAATTCAATTACATCACAATTTATCGTTTACAAATACACCTCACTACATATCGCTCATTCACTCGTAATTTATCTAAAACTTTATTCCAGATTGAATCCAGCATCTGAACAATCTGCAAAAATAAATATTGACGCAGTAAAATCGAAAGGGAAATATTTTTGTAGTATAAAATATAATGTGAATTTGAAAATATTATTTGCCTCAGTTATTTGGGTTGTTCGTCATCATTTAAATTTGAATTCATCATACACGAACAGCTTGTGACATGCACAGTGTATCACTGTACATGCCACAAGACCGTGTACACCGATATATACACTTGATCAATCTACAGGGACAGGTGAGCACAAGGTCAAACCCAATTAAAAGCCGGGTTCAACTCAAGTGAAACACAAATAAAATCACAACACGAGCACAAGGTCAAACCCGATCTATAAGCAGGATTCAACACAGGTGCAACTCAAAAGTTCACATGAATGCTATGATCAAAGTATGCATATATATATATATATATGTATATAATATATATATATATATGTCGACCATGCAGCAAACAAAGTCATCAAAACTTTCATCATATAAATGGCAACCATACTGAAGTACAGTGAACAGATTTCAACGCAAACATACATCTAAACACTAGACCAGGACCATAAAGGAACAGGAAAAAGTTCACCACCAAACCAGGCTACACAATGAACAACTACCAAAGACCATCACACTTGTATACACATATACAAACAACTGAAGTGCAGCCACAAATGTAAACTGACTCAGTGGCTCAACAACATCTATATGTACAGTTACAATGAGCACAATTCAAAGCAATGCCAAAGTCAAGTATACTACAAAACAATCATGCCAAAGTTTAGCATCAAGTCAGAGCCAAAGTGGTCAAGGATAAAATTGAACAACGAAGTCATGCAGCAGTTTCAAATCAATGATCAGGATAAATCAGTGAGTATGCTACAGGGATGAACATAGTCTCGATCAAAGACAAGCTAACCAGACAGCATGTAGACATCAAGCGAATAGAGGCAAAGCTCAAACACACGTACATTTATATACGAACACACACACACGAATGGATATAAATGCACAGACTCGAGTGAAATAGTGAAACAACAATGGTGCAACAACATACATATATTTATGTATTATCACACACGTACCTACATAGTACAGCAAGCACATAGCATCGTCAATGAAACATGCAACAGTGCAGTTAACAAAGGAGAAAATTAAACATCAAAAGAAGTATGGTAAAGCAACTAAACTACAACAACTCAAGTGAAACAAAGATCAAGCTAAACTGCACATGAAAATGAAACCAGAGCTCATATGCAAACAGTTCAAAGTCGAACATTTTTACGTAGCAGTTTCGAACAAAGACGGTGCTTTTACAAAAGTATCAACTGGTCGAAGTCAACAAGCAACTATTAATTACAGTTTCAAAGTGGTCGAAATCATGGATCAACAGTTTCAAACCAAATTAGTGAAGAAGACACAGAGAAGAACCAGATTATCAAAAATTTCAAAATGGCCGAGCATTGAAAATGCTATAGTATATTTAACAGTTTTATCAAAACCGAAGTTCAAACCCAAAAAAACACCTTGGTAGTCAAGAAATCGAAATCAACACCGTGTCAATCAAGAAATCATAAATATCTAAAATTGATAAAGTCAGAATCAATCTCAAGCATCCAAGCAACATCGACTGACCGAGCAAGAGAAAATGACAAATTCAAACGAACGAGATAATAGAAATTCGAATCCTACATAAACCCATTCATCATCATCTTTCAAATCCATCGAGTTCAAGTATGAAAAACAAAAAAGCACAAAAGCATAAATTACATACCGAAGCAAAAATCAAACTCGATCAAATTGGAGCAGCCACGTGCAAAATCGAAGAGACGATCATTTGACAGAGCAAGCATGCAAGAGCATATAATCGAATGATAAATTGATGCGGCGCTTCAAAAAGCCCTAATTTTTTTTAGAAACGAATGAGAAACGAAGAAGCTAATAATTTTCACAAGGAAGCGAACCGATAAAATAAAGGGAATAATATTTCACTTAACAACAAATTGGGCCGGCCTTTACTTTTGTGTTGGTTTATAATAAAAGGCTTATAATTAGGGTTTTGTTTTTTGTTTTAAATTGTGTTTAAATTGTATTTTTCATTTTAAACCATTGTAATTTCTAGTCGTGTGACTAGGGCACAAACTACGTGGCGTAGTTTGAGAATTCGCAACTCTGTGGCTGAGTTGTGGTAGGGTTTTGAGCGTAGAGTTAGGTTAGTCAATAGCAGGTGTCGCGAGTTTACGTGTGTAAGCGTGTGACTACTTAATTTCTAGTAGAAATCTTGAGGGCAACACGTAGGCAGGTTT
This sequence comes from Allium cepa, assembly GCA_030765085.1. Classification (NCBI taxonomy): domain Eukaryota; kingdom Viridiplantae; phylum Streptophyta; class Magnoliopsida; order Asparagales; family Amaryllidaceae; genus Allium; species Allium cepa. The sequence goes on along the minus strand of CM060935.1, from coordinate 1,053,887,900 downwards.
TTGCCGAAGCTGGGTAAATTCTGTATCGTTCTATTTCTGCATTTATTCTGCTATTATCTGTGCTGCTATTATTTTGATATATCCGTGTTGAAATTATAAGCTTCCGCAATAATATTTATAATTAGTAGTATCACCCTATTCACCCCCCTCTAGGGTGAAATCGACCCTACAAGTGGTATCAGAGCAAGGTACAAAAGCCATTTTTGTAAAACAAATTGATTTTTCAAAAACCAATTTTTGTTTTAAAAATTTGAATTTTTAAAATGTCTTCGTTTAATACTGCTTTCGCCGAGGGTCAATCCATTGTTAGACCATCAATATTCAATGGTGATTATGCCTACTGGAAAAATAGGATGAAAATTTTTCTGAAAACCATTGACGCTTGGGATATAATCGAGACAGAGTATAAAGCACCAACTATAATTGTAAATAATCAGGAAATAAATAAACCAAAGGATCAATGGACAGATCTAGAAAATAAGTTACAGAATACTAATGCCAAAGCTATGAATTCGATTATTTGTTCATTAGATCAGTTTGAATCTATTCGTGTCTCACATTGTCTAACTGCACAGGAAATATGGCACACACTCGAAGTGACTCACGAAGGAACTTCGCAAGTCAAAGAATCTCACCTTGCCATGCTAAGCAGCGAATACGAGAATTTAGAATGGCGAAGGAAGAAAATGTCAAAGAGATATATGGACGACTTTCCAATATCATATACAAATCATAAGCTCTCAGAAAATCGTACACAGAGTTGGAGATAGTCCGAAAAATCCTCAGAGTCCTTCCAAGAAGTTTTGAAGCAAAAGTGACTGACATTCAAGAGTCGAAAAATTTAAAAGAAATCAAAGTTGAAGAACTCATCGAAAATCTCACCCCTTATGAGCTAGAAATGAAATTTAAGGAAGAGCGTGAAGGAGGAGATACTCGAAAGAAATCAATAGCTCTCAAAGGAACAACTGAAAGTGATGATGACGACGACGATGATGGAGCAGCTGAGCTGGCGTTAATACTGAAGAAGTTCGAAAGTGGAACCACAAATATAGAAATCCATCTCTAAATCAAGAATTGAAAAGCAGAATAGACAAGTACTAGATAATCTAGAAGAGCGAAAAATCATCTGTCATAAGTGCAATCAACCGGACACGTCAAGCCCAATTGTTCTCAAAATCAATGCTACTTTGAAAAGAAATCAAAAAGGAGAAATTTTGTAGCCACGTGGAATACAAGTGATGAAGATAATCAAAGTACTAGCCGTGAGAGTGAGAAAGCAGATATGTGCCTTCAAGGTAATATAACTATAGCGACGATGACGAGCCAAGCGAGGTATCAAAACTCACTCACTCAGAATTACTTATATATTTCCACGAAGTAAATGGCTGTTTTGAACGACTTAGGGAGAAATATGCTAAAATTGAATCACAAAGAGATAGTTTGATAAGTAAATGAACAGCTTGAACAATTAGTTAAAACTTATCAATGTAGGATCCCTAAGTGTGATTAGTGTCCAACATTCGAAGAAGAGATTAAAAAAATAAGAAATCAAAATTAAATCGCTTGAAAATGAAATTCTGATTTTGAAGGAGAGTGAAAATACAAGAAGAGAAAATTCTATTTAAAGGTGCACACAATTGTTAATTGAAAATGAATCTCTCAAAACACAAGTCCAACAACTGTCAACGACTAGAGATAAATTTTCCAAAAGTGAAAAAACGTTGAATATGCTATTAGGGAAGCAAACTGTTAATACAGTTAGACAAGGACTTGGATATAATCAATTTGAAAATGTTAGAAATGAGATTAATAAAGTCAATTCAATGTGCACAATTTATAGAAAATTTGGACACAATCAAAATAATTATTGGTATAGACCCAAACACGTAAAAACCATTCCAATTTGGGTTCAAAAAGGCACAAATATAAAATATCTCAAAGTTAAACAAATCTGGGTGTCGAAAAGAACATACATAAATAGTTTTGGTTCTCCACAAAATTATTTTTCAAAATATTCTGCCACTAACAATCATGGACCTATAAAAACAAATAGGTCACAAAAATCTTTCATCGTGTAGGTGTGGTGGCAGGCTAAGGAACAACAATAGTGTTACTTGGATTCTGGCTGTTCCAAGGACACAACGAGCGTTAAAACAAAGTTTCTTCACCTAGTACAAAGGTGACATAATCACAATGGGAAACAACGAAAAATTATCATAAAGGTAAAACAGGAAATGGTATATTTATTTTGAACGATATATTAAATGTGATAATGTGCACCGTAATCAGAATTAAATCAGCCAATAATGTGATGATGAATTAAGTGATGATTTTGATTCTGACTTATTCAAAATAGTTGGTCAATTATATTCTCATGCCAAGAACACTATAAAAATCACTAGAATCTTTGAACTACTTCATATATATATATATATATATTAGTTTGGATTAATAATAGTTGGTTTATTGGATGATAATGCACTTGGTTATTCTACGGCTATTTCTATATTCACGGTTTTTGATTATTTACACAGCTTCAATACAAATTCAAAAGAATGTCATTTAAAAATTTGTTAAATGATTTTGAGACATTTTGTTGCATACTTCATGATTTGGTCTATAACATTCAATGATAATCTTGAGTGAAAGAGAAATTCAGATGTAGATTACATTGGTAATCTAGTTGAAAGAAAAATTACTTGTGGAATGTGATTTATGTTGAGAGATTTAGTAACTGCATCGGTTTTCAAAAAAAAATGTCTGCATATTTTTCATTTCAAATAATTTTCAAATAGCAGAAATTTTTCTCATAAAACCCTTTTTGGAAAATCATTTCTGACCTTGTTTACAGAGTGGACATTTTTAGAAATATTGATTTTATAATTAATTTTGAATTTAAATTTTAAATTATAATATTGACTAATCTGACTCCCTACTAATTATCAAAAAGATAAATAGTGATTGAAAAAGTGATGAGTGTTGATATTTATCATATATTATGACTCGAGACGGTAATTAGTAAATTTCTTTAGAAATTTAAACAAGAGTTACAAAACGTTTTGTTGGTAAAAATTACATGACCATCTCTATTTCTGTCATATTTCTAACGACTATCACTCATCAAAATTCAATATAGTTTGTCGATATGTGGTACTTTAAACAGGAATCATTCTTTTTTCATTTTATATTTTTTTAATAAATAAATAAATAAATAATAAAATAAAATCCAAAGTATCCACTTTCATTTAAAACTCCTCACGGTTATGCATGGGTGAATTACTTGGAATTTGTTATATGCTTCCATGCTCATTTAAAAGTCCTCAAGGTTATGCATGTATGGAACGCATATCAAAATTGATTTTTTAAATAAACAAGTTGATTCTAATCCCATTTAAAAGTCCTCAAGGTTATGCGTGGTTAGAAGATACTTGAATTCATTTTTTTTTAAAATAAAATTGGAATACTACTAATCTCATTTAAAAGTCCTAACGGTTATGCATGGTTGGTAGCTATTCAAATTCCTGATATAAATATACCACAAATAGACACAACTGTATGGTTTCATATGATGACATCATTCCCATCATTCTAAAATTGGAATATGTGCCTAACAAAGTATTTATGATTTTTGTTTGATATTTTATTGAAATTTAATATTTATATGCGATTGAGTTTTAATGTTGTATTAATATCTATCACTTTACCACTATTTTTCTATCACTATTACACTTTTGCTAATAGCAAAAGGGGGAGAGAAAAGTTAAGATTTTGACAAATAAAGGTCAAATATTTTTCTATTTGCATCTGGATTCATTTGCATATTTTTAATTGTATGCATTAAAGGGGGAGCTATGTGTAGAGAGGAAGCATTCAAATAGGGGGAGCAAATTGAATAATTAAATACATTTAATAAATTCAAAATCTTAAATATATGTTTGTTATCATCAAAAGGGGGAGACTGTTGAATATGCGACTAGATGATTTTTGTTTGATGATAATAAACATATATATATATATATATATATTAATTTAAATGTATTTCTTAATGTACTATTTTATTTTTCACATAATTAAATAAATATTTAGTGAATAAAATAAATAACACGGTATTTAAATTCAAATAGATATTTTATTCAAACAAATATTTATTACAATTTTGAATAGTACAAATTCAAGCTCTCACTATACATATACAATTTTGATTACAATACAAATTCAATTACATCACAATTTATCATTTACAAATACACCTCACTACATATCGCTCATTCACTCATAATTTATCTACAACTTTATTCCAAATTGAATCCAGCATCTGAGCAATCTGCAAAAATAAATATCGACACAGTAAAATTGAAAGGGAAATATTTTTGCAGTGTAAAATAAAATATAATTTTGAAAATATTATTTGCCTCGGTTATTTGGGTTGTTCGTCATCATTTGAATTTGAATTCATCATACACGAACATCTGATGACATGCTGCAAGACTGTGCACACCGATATATACACTTGATAAATCTACAGGGACAGGTGAGCACAAGGTCAAACCAATTAAAAGCCGGGTTCAACTCAAGTGAAACACAAACAAAATCATAGCACAAGCACAAGGTCAAACCCGAGCTATAAGCTGGATTCAACACAAGTGCAACTCAAAAGTTCACATGAATCCTATGATCAAAGTATGCATATATATATATATATATATATATATATCTGTGTGTGTGTGTGTGTGTGTGTCGATCAGGCAGCAAACAAAGTCAACAAAACATGCATCATATAGATGGCAACCAAACCGAAGTACAGTGGACAGAAGTCAACGCAAACATACATCAGAACACTAGACCAGGACCATAAAGGAACAGGAAAAAGTTCACCACCAAACCACGCCACACAATTAACAACTACCAGAGACCATCACCGTAACGACCCAACTTCCAGACTCCAGGAAGTCGCATCGCTAAGAAGAAAGAAAGGGATAGAAAAGAGAAAAGAAAGGAAAGAAAGAACAGACAACATCAGAATCTCATAGCGGAATCGAATAAATTATAATATATCACACAAAACTTTACATAGTATCTTATACATTAGAGTAATATAGCTATTACAACACAAACTAGACAGTTATAAACATCTGTCTAGCATTTACAATCCAAGTATTTCAGAGAAACGAATACAACTCAAACACAGCGGAACTACTAAATATATCTACACGCTGAAGCCTCCTGCTCCATTATCTCCTCCAGAACTCGTCAAAGCAATCCTGAAACACTTGACTACTCATACGTAATATGAGTACCCAAGAGTTTAATAAAACAGAAAATAAACACTCAGGTCAGACAGGGGTCTGGTGTGAGTAAACGGGGATAAAAGTTGCTTAACTTTAGAAAATCCTTTGAAAACAAAAGGTATCACGTAAGACTTCCCACACATAAACATGGAAAAGTTTTTACCTTATGCTAACCAAAACATTTGATAGGAAATCCAGTGATATTATAATAGTGTCTAGGGTTTTCAAGTAAATAAGAAATAGCCGAAATTGTTACATCTATTAAATTCCAGCTACTAGCCACAAAAGTGGGTAATACAATCAAAACCGTAGGGTCTCGTAGGGAAAATGGGTTTCCATCAATGGCAGGGCTACTGGGGTACCGCCCGTCACAGTACGTGGCCTAGATCACCGTACCGAGGAGTACTCCCACTCCCCTGCAACAAAAAGCCGGACCCGTTCCTTACTGAACAGTTCCGAACAAGACCACCGCGTAGATTGGTCGTCGCCAACTGCCACACAGCCGAATATAAAGGGACCTCTAGACAGGGGTAAATCTTGCTCTCTAGTGGGTGCGACCCACGAAGCTTTTCTGCACCTCCTCTGTTTTAGCCATTCCCGGTTGATGAGGCTTGAGGTTACGATTACCTTTATAGAACATATCAATCATAGAATGCTCATCGTCCACCTGACGATATTCTGAAAGCATTCAATCCATACAAGTTCGTTCCGGGTTCGAACGAAACCGAAGGCATTATCTCATTACACTCGTATTGGAATCACCCTCAGAGTTAACGACGATAACCCTTGCACTCTATATCACCATCTCGAATCTATAAGTACTATTCCGTCAACTCATTATGGAATCACCCACAGAGTTATACTGACGTATAGCCCTTACACCTCGAGTCTTCACTTGCTCCACTTGGATTAACGACCTAACGTTTAATTGGAATCGATGTGGTTTTCGGATATCCAATTATGGAAACCCGATCCCGGTCTCATCGAAACCAAACGCCATTTTAATGTCCAAGTTGTACTTAAGGGTTAAACAATTAACTTATTTCATTATTATCTATTTTACAGAGATAGATAAACTACATCTAACAATAGATAAGCACATTCATATCATAACAGATAATCTGTATCATCCATAAACAGATAATCATCACAACCAAATAATCCATCACAAACCATCATACTTAAACCAATTATCCATATCATACAAATACAACTAATCTCATTACTGAGATCACAACCATTCAACCAATAATATCCATAAGCAATGATTTATTAACCAACAATTATAATTAATTTAAAATGAATTAAATTAATTACAACCATCTTTAATTAATTTAAATTAAATTAAATTAATAACACATTTAAATCTTGCTTAACATCCATTAATTAATTAGCCCAGTTAATTAATTACTTCCTAAGTATTAAACTTGATTAAACATCTTTGATTGATCATTCACTAATTACAATAAGTAATTAGTATTAAATTAATTTCATAAATTAATTAATCTTAATCATAAGTAATTAACCTTTAATTACTCATTATATTTATCCTTAATTAATTACAATTAATTAATCACTTAATTAATTATTATTAAATTAAAAAATTCTTAATTACATCATTAATTAAAATAATTAATGATCTCTAATATTTAAATAAATTACTTAATTAAAATTAATTGCATTTAGAAATTAATCCTATTATTAATCATCTTGATTAATATTCAATTAAGTAATTAATTATCTTTAATTACTCATTAATCAAATTAATTATCCAATAATTAATCATTAATTAATTACTTAATTAATTACAAAAGTAATTATCCAAATTACTAATTACATTCCAGTAATTATCATTCTTATTTCTCTAAGTAATCTTGCTCCACTAATTACATTGACTAATTACACTCTTAAAATCATCAAATGATTTATTAAAATGAATTAAACTAAATTAATTAACTTAAATAAATCACAATATTAAAATTAATTACATTAATTAATTACTTAATTATCCTTAGATAATTATCACCAATTATTAATTAACATCGTTTCATTAATTATATACTTAAGAAAATTTACATTAGATTAATTATCAAAATTAATCTAAACCATTATTCAAAATCAAATAATTAAGCGAACCCTTAATTTTCTTAAATATTTTCAAAATAATCAAATTACTTATCAAATGACTCATTTAAATTCAAAATGTATTAAAACAATACATTTCTAAAAATTAAATTCAAATTCCAATTTATTTAAAGATTCAAATGTTTAATTATTTAAACATTGATCCAAATTAAATAATTATAAAACCTTACAATAAAATGAATGTTAAGAACATTCATTACCTAACTATAAAGAGAAATTTAAAATTAATTACTTGATTAAAATAGATTAAGCCTGTGAAAATAGATTGATTTGTTTATCTTCAAATCAACATTTAAACACTTCATATTTATTCAAGTATTAAAGAATAAATTCTTCAAGTTTTAAAACTTACTTAAAATCAAATTTTATTTCCAAATCTATTTTTAAACATTTGAACATGTTCATTTTTTTTTCAAACTGGTTTTGAAATCAAAACTGTTCCAAAGAAAATTTGAAACTGTTTTTAACTAAATTTCAAAACTAATTTAAATCTTGTTTAAAACATTCAAATCTGTTCAAATTTTTAAATACTAACAAAACTTGTTTGAATCAAAAATTTGGGTTTAAAAGACAAACCTGAAAACTGTTTAAATCTTGACTTAAACCAATATTTAAATCTTGTTTAAATTTAAGATTTCATTTTTTTAAACTTTGATTTTAACTACATTTGAATTCAGTTTCAATTCATACTTGAATCAAGTTGCAATTTAAAAATATGAATTTTATTCAAACTACAGACTGCAAAATTTCAGGTTTTTAAAACCTGAAACTGTTTTAATTCTTGATTTAAAACTAGATTTAAATCTTGTTTAAATTTAAGATTCTTATCTTTAAAAACTTTGAATTCAAAACTACATTTGAATTCAGATTCAACTTCCATTTGAATCAGATTCTATCTAAAAAAATATATGAATTCACTTAAACTAAAAACTGCAAAATTACTCTCTGGCTTTAAAAACCTGAAACAGTTTTTAAACTAAATTTCAAAACTGAATCTAAAACTTGTTTAAATTTAAAATTTTCATTTTTAAAAACTTTGAGTTTCAAACTCTATTTGAATTCAGTTTCCAACTTATACATGAATCAAACTCCTGCACTAGAATTTGATTTCCATTCAACATTTAAAAAAAAAACTGCAAAAGCTCTCTGGTTTTAAACCCTGTAGCCAACTACCCAAGAAATCCTATCATTTACTTCGAGTTTCATACCAACCTGCTTTGAGGTAATTTCACAAAACCCCGAGTTCTACTTCGAGAAAAAAAAGAAAACCGTGCACACTACTAATATGTTCCTGAGTTCAACATGCAAACAAATCAAAACCTGGAAACCAATTCACCTGTCTCTCTCTCTCTCTCTCTGATCATCCATCACCAACATCTCCTCCATCCTCTCACATCAATACTCCACTAACATGAAGCATCTAACACCTGACATCACTAGCTTAACAGATTTTTCAAAAAAAAAAATCCACCTTTGTTTAAAACAGAAATGTTTTTTTCCCTACAGTTTAATTTAAACTGTAATATTTGTTCTTTTTTTTTTATTCCCAGATTCAAATATGTATTTTATTCATTTCAATGATGTTTGGTTTATTAAAAAAAATACTTACTGTTAAATTTATTCATAGGAAACGGGACTTTCTTCTTTTTTTTTATACAACTAAAACATGTTTAAGAACATAATTTTATTATTAAACAACATTATCTTTTTGCTCATATTAATTCCTAACAGAAGTTAAACAAGTAAATAAAGTTTTCTACTAAACTTATTTTAAATCAGAAAACTGTAAATCAAAATTTATGTACTTCCATTTATATCTATGTATATTCACACATTATATTGATCACAAATAAAAGCATACAAGTAAATACAATACAACAGATAGATTTCAACTTCTCACAATAAATAAATAGATAATTAACAGGGCAGTTTCAATCACAGCAGTTTTGAAACAAAGAACAGTTTACATATGAGGCTTAGGTTCTGGAAATCTTGTATAATTTTGATTAAAAAGAAACTGTTTTTTTAAAAGTAAAGGTTTACTCACCTTTTAGAAGAATGCAGAAACAAATCTTAAGTGCAGAAACAATTTCCAGAGATGCAATCTGAAGTGCATGTTGATCTTGGCTTGCATTTTGAAGTTGAAGTTGCTTTTATCTTGTATTTGTATGCATGCAAACCCATACTAATAGCTCAGATTTTATATTGCAGATGATATATGAAGAAAATGATTGCAGATCTGATTTGTTTGATTATTGCATAATTGTAGGATTTAGATGCAGATTTGAAGAAGTTTGGTTTGCAGATTTGATTGAAGATGTATGCAGATTTGTAATTTGCAGTTTTAAGGTTGAATGCAAATTTTAAAAACATGCATTTGTTGTTTGAATTGGGTTTTGAAATTCCTTTTGCAAAATCTGGTTTTCAATTTCCTTTTCTAAAATCTGATTTTCAGATTTCATTTTCAGATAATGTTTTAACAAAATGTAATGTTATGTTTTCTTATGAATATAATTTTAAATTTTAAAAATAAATAAGCTTGCCACTTGTTGTATTAAGATGTAATAAATTTACAAGTGTCCACTTAATAGTTTAAATGACTAACACATATGCAATTCAATTAATAAAAGCAATTTCTAATTTATTTTAGCAAGTTACAAATGTTTAATTAACATTAGTCTTAAATAAATACATATAAACTATGAACTTCTTTATAAAACTATACATTTTAAATGTTTGTTTAATTATATTTATATTTTTTTAAATAATATTCTTTATAAAACTAAATTCCAAAAGATTTTAAATCAAATGTTATATTTTAACAAGAATGAATTAAATCTATTCAAAGAAAAGCAATTTAAAATAAAAAAAATCAAACTTTTATTATAAAACAAAATTAAACTATATTTATTCTTATAAACAAAATAAATACTTATTTACTTTTCTATATAAAGATATAAGAAAGATTTTTAAAACAAACTATTGAAAAGTTTACAATACTAGTTTAAATTAATTTAAATCCATTTACAATTTATTCATTTATATATAAATTAGAAAATACCCTTTATTAAATAATAAATTAAAATTAAAAACCAAATATTCTATTTACAATGTATAAACATTTATACATCATAAATAAAATATTTTTAAATTAGTTAAGAAAGATTATTTATCATTTAAGTATTTTTAAATTAGTTTAGAAAGATTATTTATCGTTTAAATATTTTTAACTTTTGAAAAGAATATCATTTAACAATTTAAATAATTAAAATTTTCAAAAGAAAATTCCAGCTTGAATTAATTTATTAAATCAATATTTCACATTTTAAAATAATTATCAATGAAATTATTAAATAAATATTGCCTAAATTTTCGAGACTTCACATTCCTCCCCCCTTAAAAGAATTTCGTCCCTAAAATTTAAAAGCAAAGGTAATTTAATAATCTCATACAGATTTTAAATTTTAAAAAGGTAATCATATACTATCAACCAAATACTAGCAACCATAGCAACCAATTCAAACAAAGAATTCTAATTACCCAGACAAAAATTCTAGATAAAATTGCTTAGAGTTTCCCAAGTACAAACACCGGGACACTCGCCCTACAGAATCTAAACTAGCTACACCATTCAGATCTAGAGCTCCTATATATCTAGATCTACAAATCTAAACAGAATACAGGACTACAGACAAGTCCTGATCAACTCCCAAACCTCTCAGAACTACTGAGTCCAAAACCAGAGATAAACCATACACATACTCCCTCAGAGATACGGGGAAACAAAACAAAATTCCAGCCATCCGAACTGGCAATTCAATCCCGTAGACCAAACACTTAACTCTCAAGAGGAAACAGAAAGATCTAATACTCATATCCACAAATCTCTCCTGACGATCCTGGGCTGCTTCCAACCTTCTAGATCAAACAAAATCCACCACACAAACTCTACTACCGAGGTATCAGAAGTCTTCAGACAAACTACTATATCAGGAAAACAAACAGATGCACAAGACATCCAAGTCTCCAGATTAAAACTAATTTCCTGTAGAAATCCTCTGATCCAAGAAAAAACTCAAATTCTCAAAGAATCGGGTGCTGCTCCTACTCTGGAATAGCTGTCACCATGCTTCCACTGCGCAACTCTGATTCAAGAATGCTGTTGATGAACACAAGTATAAACTTGATCAACTTATCCCGGAATATCAAATTCCATAAAATCTCGGTGACCTATCCGATTCAGTCACAAACACCCAGCAAAAATTACTCAAAGAACCTCCGAACCATCGCAAATCACTTTTGCGATCCCACTCAGTTCAGATTCCAAGAAATCGTTCTCACTTCAACAAACAGAACAGCTAAAGCCTTCAAAGAAAAACTAGTGGTCCACCTCTTAACTACAAACATCACACCCAATAGAGCTTCCAGAAGAAATGGACAAGCTCCACTATCTGCCCGGACTACTGACAGAAGAATCACAGAGACTTCTGAACTATTGAAGAACAAGCCACTCACTACTACTACTGCTGCCAAAGACTTCCTAATCCAAAAGCTCATCGAACCTCAAAGCTGCACCTGCCTCTTCACAATAGAGCCTTCCTGATATATAGATAACCCTCAGGAAACTCGCTCCCAAACCAAGCTCAAAACATTCTGCCAAACTGAGTCTCAGACTCAAATACAGACAGAACTCCTCCCTGAGATTGCCAAAATACCAATTCTGGCTTCAGCACTCCCAACCAATCCAAACTTAAGAAAAACCACTTACACGAGTGCTACCAAGCTTATAATCCAAAGATAAACTCCGAATCTTGAAAAGATTTCCTTCAGAGATTGGTGAAATCCTTCATACTAAACTGTTGAATATGCGCTTATATGATTTTTATTTGATGATAATAAACATATATACATTCATTTAAATGTATTTTTTTATGTACTATTTTATTTTTCACAGATTAAATAAATATTTGCTGAATAAAATAAATAACACGGAATTTGAATTCAAACGAATATTTTATTCAAACAAATATTTATTACAATTTTGAATAGTACAATTTCAAGCTCTCACTATACATATACAACTTTGATTACAATACATCACAATTTCATATTTACACAATTTCATATTTACAGTTGACCTCACTACATATCACTCACACTCGTATTTAACTTCAACTTTATTTCAGATAGAATCAAGCATCTGAGCAATCTGCAAAAATATTCACTAACGCAGTAAAATTGAAAAAGGAATATTTTTTGCAATATAAAATGTGAATATTGAAAATAATAGTTACCTCAGTTATTTGGGTTGTTCGTCATCATTTAAATTTGAATTCATCATACACGAACAGCTTGTGACATATACAGTGTATCACTGTATATGCCACAAGGCCGTGCACACTGATATACACTTGATAATGCTACAGGGACAGGTGAGCACAGGTCAAACCCAAATGCAAAGCCGGGTTCAACTCACGTGCAATATATTTAAAATCATGACATGAGCACAAGGTCAAACCCGAGCTGTAAAACTGGGTTCAACACAAGGCTACATGAAGTATGCAAGCTCGATTAACAGGATCAACCTCTTCATTAAACAACTCCAGACCAACAACAACAGGGCCAAATGCAAACAAAACAAGTCACAATGTCGAGCATGCATGAAACAGTGGAATGAACCAGTGATGCAAGACAACAAGTGCACAAATGCACACAATCCAGGCAAAGCAAGATGACCACAAACTTAACAATGCATACAGCAAAAATGAAGAATGCCAACAGTACAAATATACAATGGTCAGTCAAGAGAACCTCGCATGAAAGCTTGAACATGTCCAGTTACAACAAAGCACCAGTACAACAACCAGAAACATGATCAACACAACAACAATAGTCAGGCAGTATGCATCAGGCCAGACCAACCAGAAAAGGTGCAAACCAAGACATAGTGCATATATGAAGTACACAAGTGCAACTACATCAACTAGCAAATCAAACCAGAATGCATCAGTGTACAGTGAGCCCGACAACAAAGTGACTCAAGACTGCAACAAACATCAGCAGGTACAAGATGCCCAACCAAATGAATATCAATGCAAACCAGCAATTAAGCACATGTATGCAGATCAGTGTCGACAACCAAGTAAATGCAGAGAACAGTGCAATCATGAAGATTGCAGCAAAAATGCAGACATAACAGGTGAAGTGCAACAAGAATCAGACTCAAGTACACGGTAAACATGTACACAAATGCAAAGCTTAAGTATGCAGATCAAAAGCAAATGTTCTTAACTGCAAGTTCAAACCAAAACACCAAGTGCAACAGCATGAACAAAAGATCAAAGAAAAAGATGGTCAAAGCCGTAGTATACAGAGTGACACAACAATACGCACAGCTGCATTCAAGACTAAAACCAGGCAGTGACAATGCAAGCCTAACATCAAGACACTAAGAAACTATCAAAGTTCAAGTTATACAAGACAACAACAAAATCATCAATGCAATGCACAGCAAGGTATGACAAAGTCAAGCCAAGTCGAGATGAACAATGATTGTATCGATGTCGTGAAAATATGCAGAAGTCCAGTGATAAAAATTCAAGTGTGTATGCAGTATTGACGAAGTCAAAAAGCAACACGTGATGAGCACGGCAATTCAAAGCAGCAATTCAAAGCCGTGGGTATCAAGCATCAGAAATATACGATTATGAACAAGTCAGAGAAAATCACCATCATCCATACGAAAATCAATGGCCGAGCAAAATTAATTGACATATTCAAATTAGTTTATACGAACGCAATTCAAGGGCATTGAACCCTATATAAACCATTCAACATCATCGGCAAGATATGTGAGTTCTAATACGAAAATCAAAAAGACACAAAGCATAAATTCTTACCCAGAAAGAATCGAACTGGGTAAAAATTGAAGGAGCCGTGAAGCAAAGAGAATAGAGCATCGATCATCAAGCAACCACGAAGAACAATCCACCTGATCGAAGCAATTAAAGTCGGCTTCTTCAATTTTACACAAAGCCCTAATTTGGATCAAGGACGCAAGCCCTATTTCAGTTGCGTAGAAGAACAAACGAAGAAACAAGAGCCGACATCACAAACAAAGGAACGGGGCCGATAAAAACATAGAGAAAGAATAATTGGGCCGGCCTGTTTTTTTATTTAAGGGTGTTTTAATTAGGGTTTTATTTTCTACTGCTTTTTAATTTTGTTTTAAATTTTAAACCGGTTAATTTTCTAGTCGTGTGACTAGGGGACAAGCTACGTGGCGTAACTTGAGAATTCGCAACTCGGTGGTTGAGTTGTGGCAAGGTTTTGAGCGTAGAGTTAGATTAGTCAATAGCGGGTATAGCGAGTTTACGTGTGTAAGCGAGGGACTATCTAATTTATAGTAGAAACCTTGGGGGCAGCACGTAGGCAGGGTTTTGCCGAAGCTGGGTAAATTCTGTGTTGTTCTGTTTTTTCTGTTATTTATATTCTACGATATCTGTGTTGCTATTCTGTGATCTGAATTGAATATTTTATAAGCTTCCGCGATTAATTTTTATAATTTATACTATCACCCTATTCACCCCCTCTCTAGGGTGAAATCGATCCTACAAGTGGTATCAGAGCTAGGAACAAAAGCCGTTTTTGTTTTAAAATTTTGATTTTTTTTACAAAAACCAATTTTTGTTTTAAAAATTTGAATTTTTAAAATGGCTTCTTTTAATACTGCTTTTGCTGAGGGTCAATCCATAGTTAGACCACCAATGTTCAATGGTGAATATGCTTTTTGGAAAAATAGGATGAAAATTTTTCTGAAAACCATTGACGCTTGGGATATTGTTGAGACAGGTTATAGAACTCCAACTATAACTGTAGATAATCAGGAAATAGAGAAACCAAAGGAACAATGGACAGAACTAGAAAATAAATTGCAGAATACTAATGCCAAAGCTATGAATTCTATTATCTGTTTATTAGATCAATTTGAATTTAATCGTGTCTCACATTGTCTAACTGAAGTGACTCACGAAGGAACATCTCAAGTCAAAGAATCTCGCCTTGCCATGCTAAGCAGCAAATACGAGAACTTTACAATGGCGAAGGAAGAAAATGTCAAAGAGATGTACGGACGACTTTCCAATATCGTATACAAATCAAAAGCTCTCGGAAAAACATACACCGAATTGGAAATAGTCCGGAAAATCCTCAGAGTCCTCCCACGAAACTTTGAAGCGAAAGTAACTGCCATTCAAGAATCGAAAGATTTAAAACAACTCAAAGTTGAAGAACTCATCGGAAATCTCACCACTTATGAGCTAGAAATGAAATTCAAGGAAGAGCGTGAAGGAGGAGATACTCGAAAGAAATCAATAGCGCTCAAAGGAACAACCGAAAGTGATGATGATAACGATGATGATGATGGAGCAGCAGAGCTGGCGTTACTAATAAAGAAATTCAAAAGGTGGAATCGCAAATACGGAAATCCATCTCGAAATCATGAATTGAAAAGCAGAATAGGCAAAGCACTTGACTACTCAGAAGAACAGGGGATCATCTGTCATAAGTGCAACCAACCCGGACACATCAAGCCCAATTGTCCTCGAAATCGACGCGACTTTGAAAAGAAACAGAAAAAGAAAAGTTTTGCAGCCACTTCGGATGAAATGGATGAGAATGAGAAAAGTACTAGCAGTGACAGTGAGAAAGTAGATATGTGCCTTCAAGGAAATATAACTGATAGCGACGATGACGAGCCAAGCGAGGTATCAAAACTTACTCACTCTGAATTGCTTATATATTTTCATGAAATAAATGGCTGCATTAACGACTTAAGGAAAAATATGCCAAACTTGAATCTCAAAAGGATACTTTGATAGAATGCAATGAACAACTTGATCAATTAGTTAAGAACTATCAACGTAGGATCCCTAAGTGTGATAAGTGTCCAACATTCGAAGAAGAAATTAAAAAATCAGAAATCAATATAAAATCACTTGAAAATGAAATTCTGATTTTAAAGGAGAATGAAAATACTAGGAGAGAGAGAATTCAATTAAAAAGTGCACACAATTGTTAAACGAAAATGAATCTCTCAAATCACAAGTTCAACAATTGTCAACGACTTTAGATAAATTTTCAAAAAGCGAAAAATCGTTGAATATGCTATTAGGAAAGCAAACGATTAATTCGGTTAGACAAGGACTTGGATATAATAGTTCGAAAATTGTTGAAAGCAATATTAATCAAGTTAATTCTATGTGCACAATTTCTAGAAAATATGGACACGATCACAATAATTGTTGGTATAGACCCAAACATGTGAAAACTATACCGATTTGGGTTCCAAAAGGCACAAATATAAAATCTCTCAAAGTTAAACAAATTTGGGTGCCGAAGGGAACAATTATAAATAGTTTCGGGTCTACACAAAATTATTTTCCAAAATTTTCTGCCACTAACAACCGTGGACCTATAAAAACAAATAGGTCACATAATTCTTTTCCCGTGTAGGTGTGGTGACGGGCTAAGGAACAATAATAGTGTACTCTGGATTTTTGGCTGTTCCAAAAACACAACGGACGAAGAAGCAAAGTTCCTTAGCCAAGTATAAAGGTGACAGAATCACAACGGACAACAATGAAAAATATCGTAAAGGTAAAACAGGTAAAGGCATATTTATTTGTACGATATATTAAATGTGATAATCTGCACTGTATTCTGAATTAAAATCAGCCAATATTGAGATGATGAAAAGATGGTGATTTTGACTTTGACTTATTCAACATAGTTGGCCAATTATATTCTTATGCCAAGAACACTATAAAGTTCTCTAGATTCTTTGAATTACTTCATATATATCAGTTTGGATTAAAAATTAGTGTTTTGTTGGGTAATACAATTGGTTATAATACGGCTGACTCTATATTCACGGTTTTTGATTATTTACACGGCTTCAATTCAAATTCAAAAGAATGTCATTTAAATTGCTGTAAAAATTGAGTTTGAAATTTTTTGAGCACACTTCATGTTTTTGATCTATAAAATTCAATTGATGATAATTTTGAGTGAAAAAGAAATTCAGATGCAGATTACACTGGTAATCTAGTTGATAGAAAAATTACTAGTTGAACGTGATTTTTGTTGAGACATTTAGTAACTGCATCGTTTTTCAAAGAAAATATCTGCATATTTTTCATTTCAAATAATTTTCAAATAGCAGAAAATTTTCTTATAAAACCCCCTCGAGAAAATCATTTTTGACCATATTTTCAGATTAGTCATTTTTGAAAAATTAATTTCATATTTATTTTTGAATTTGATTTTTAAATGACTATTTTGACTAATCTGACTCCCTAATGTTTATCGAAAAGAAAAATAGTGATTGAAAAAAAGTGATGAGTGTTGATATTGATCATATATTGTAACTCGAGAAAGTATAATTAGAAAATTTCTTTAGAAATTTAAACAAGAGTTATAAAACTTTTTGTTGGTAAAAAATTCCATGACCATCTCTATATCTATCATATTTCTAACAACCATCACTCATCAAAATTCTATATAGTTTGTCAATATGTGGTACTTTAAACAGGAATAGTTCGTTTTTCATTTTCACATTTTAAAAAAAAAAAGATAATAAAATTTAAAAGAAAATTATAATAATAATAAATAAATACCAAAGTATTCACTCTCATTTAAAAGTCCTCACGGTTATGCATGGGTGAATTACTTGGAATTTGTTATGTGCTTCCATGCTCATTTAAAAGTCCTCACGGTTATGCATGTATGGAACGCATATCAAAAGTTGATTTTTAAAATAAACAAGTTGATTCTAATCCCATTTAAAAGTCCTCACGGTTATGCGTGGTTAGAAGATACTTGAATTCATTTTTTTAAAAATAAAATTGGAATACTACTAATCTCATTTAAAAGTCCTAACGGTTATGCATGGTTAGTAGATATTCAAATTCCTGATATAAATATACCACAAATAGACATAACTATATGGTTTTATATGATGATATCATTTCCATCATTCTAAAAGTGGAATATGCGCCTAACAAAATGTTTATGATTTTTGTTTGATTTTTTATTGAAATTTAATATTTATATTCAATTGAATTTTAATGCTGAATTAATATCGATCACTTTATCTATATTTTCTCTAACACTATTATTCTTTTGCTGATAACAAAAGGGGGAGAGAAAAGCTAAGATTTTGTCAAATAAAATCAAGCAAAGGTCAAATATTTTCCATTTGCATCTAGGCTCATTTGCATATTATTTAATTGTATGCATATTTGTAGGGGGAGCTTTGTGTAGAGAGGAAGCATTTAAATAGGGGGAGCAATTAGAGCATATCAATGATCAAATACATTTAACATATTCAAAATCTTAAATATATGTTTGTTATCATCAAAAGGGGAGATTGTTGAATATGCGCTTATATGATTTTTGTTTGATGATAATAAACATATATACATTCGTTTAAATGTATTTGTTAATGTACTATTTTATTTTTCACAGCAACAACCAGAAACATGATCAACACAGCAACAATAGTCAGGCAGTATGCATCAGGCCAGACCAACCAGAAAAGGTGCAAACCAAGACACAGTGCATATATGAAGTACAAAAGTGCAACTACATCAACTAGCAAATCAAACCAGAATGCATCAGTGTACAGTGAGCCCGACAACAAAGTGACTCAAGACTGCAACAAACATCAGCAGGTACAAGATGCCTAACCAAATGAATATCAATGCAAACCAGCAATTAAGCACATGTATGCAGATCAGTGTCGACAACCAAGTAAATGCAGAGAATAGTGCAATCATGAAGATTGCAGCAAAAATGCAGACATAACAGGTGAAGTGCAACAAGAATCAGACTCAAGTACATGGTAAACATGTACATAAATGCAAAGCTTAAGTATGCAGATCAAAAGCAAATGTTCTTAACTGCAAGTTCAAACCAAAACACCAAGTGCAACAGCATGAACAAAAGATCAAAGAAAAAGATGGTCAGAGCCGTAGTATACAGAGTGACACAACAATACGCACAGATGCTTTCAAGACTAAAACCAGGCAGTGACAATGCAAGCCTAGCATCAAGACACTAAGCAACTATCAAAGTTCAAGTTATACAAGACAACTACAAAATCATCAATCCATTGCACAGCAAGGTATGACAAAGTCAAGCCAAGTCGAGATGAACAATGATTGTATCGAAGTCGTGAAAATATACAGAAGTCAAGTGATAAAAATTCAAGTGTGTATGCAGTAAGCAACACGTGATGAGCATGGCAATTCAAAGCAGCAATTCAAAGCCATGGGTATCAAGCATCAGAAATATACGATTATGAACAAGTCAGAGAAAATCACCATCATCCATACGAAAATCAATGGCCGAGCAAAATTAATTGACAAATTCAAATTAGTTTATACGAACGCAATTCAAGGGCATTGAACCCTATATAAACCATTCAACATCATCGGCAAGATATGTGAGTTCTAATACGAAAATCAAAAAGACACAAATCATAAATTCTTACCTAGAAAGAATCGAACTCGGTAAAAATTGAAGGAGCCGTGAAGCAAAGAGAATAGAGCATCGATCATCAAGCAACCACGAAGAACAATCCATCTGATCGAAGCAATTAAAGTCGGCTTCTTCAATTTTACACAAAGCCCTAATTTGGATCAAGGACGCAAGCCCTATTTCAGTTGCGTAGAAGAACAAACGAAGAAACAAGAGCCGACATCACAAACAAATGAACGGGGCCGATAAAAACATAGAGAAAGAATAATTGGGCCGGCCTGTTTTTTTATTTAAGGGTGTTTTAATTAGGGTTTTTATTTTCTATTGCTTTTTAATTTTGTTTTAAATTTTAAACCGTTTAATTTTCTAGTCGTGTGACTAGGGGACAAGCTACGTGGCGTAGCTTGAGAATTCGCAACTCGGTGGTTGAGTTGTGGCAAGGTTTTGAGCGTAGAGTTAGATTAGTCAATAGCGGGTATAGCGAGTTTACGTGTATAAGCGAGGGAATATCTAATTTCTAGTACAAACCTTGGGGGCAGCACGTAGGCAGGGTTTTGCCGAAGCTGGGTAAATTCTGTGTTGTTCTGTTTTTTCTGTTATTTATATTCTGCGATATCTGTGCTGCTATTCTGTGATCTGAATTGAATATTTTATAAGCTTCCGCGATTAATTTTTATAATTTATACTATCACCCTATTCACCCCCCCTCTAGGGTGAAATCGATCCTACATAAACTGCAAAACTACTCAATATGCCCAACATTGCCCTAGTAGATCACTTCCAACCTCAAACACTCAAACTCCAACCATTGGCAGTTGTGTTACACACACCACTACCCTATCTACCCTTATTACTTATATTGGAAAACCTAAACAGGTAACCCAACAAATAGACAGAAATATATATATATATATATATATATATATATATATATATATATATATATATATATATTCAAAATTACAAATACGCTCTCTCTCAAGACAGACACCTCTACAGAGCCTAGGTATTCGCTCAACCTAATGCTCTGATACCACGTTGTAACGACCCAACTTTCAGACTCTAGGAAGTCACATCGCTAAGAAGAAAGAAAGGGATAGAAAAGAGAAAAGAAAGGAAAGAAAGAACAGACAACATCAGAATCTCATAGCGGAATCAAATAAATTATAATATATCACATAAAACTTTACATAGTATCTTATACATCAGAGTAATATAGCTATTACAACACAAACTAGACAATTATAAACATCTGTCTAGCATTTACAATCCAAGTATTTCAGAGAAACAAATACAACTCAAACACAGCGGAACTACTAAATATATCTACACGCTGAAGCCTCCTGCTCCATTATCTCCTCCAGAACTCATCAAAGCAATCCTGAAACACTTGACTACTCATACGTAATATGAGTACCCAAGAGTTTAATAAAACAGAAAATAAACACTCAGGTCAGACAAGGGTCTGGTGTGAGTAAACGAGGATAAAAGTTGCTTAACTTTAGAAAATCCTTGAAAACAAAAGGTATCACGTAAGACTTCCCACACATAAACATGGAAAAGTTTTTACCTTACGCTAACCAAAACATTTGATAGGAAATACAGTGATATTATAATAGTGTCTATGGTTTTCAAGTAAATAAGAAATAGCCGAAATTGTTACATCTATTAAATTCCAGCTACTAGCCACAAAAGTGGGTAATACAATCAAAACCGTAGGGTCTCGTAGAATGGGTTTCCATCAATGGCAGAGCTACTGGGTTACCGCCCGTTACAGTACGTGGCCTAGATCACTGTACTGAGGAGTACTCCCACTCCCCTGCAACACAAAGCCGGACCCGTTCCTTACTGAACAGTTCCGAACAAGACCACCCCGCAGATTGGTCGTCACCAACTGCCACACAGCCGAATATAAAGGGACCTCTAGACAGGGGTAAATCTTGCTCTCTAGTGGGTGCGACCCACGAAGCTTTGCTGCACCTCCCCTGTTTTAGCCATTCCCGGTTGATGAGGCTTGAGGTTACGATTACCTTTATAGAACATATCAATCTTAGAATGCTCATCGTCCACCTGACGATGTTCTGAAAGCATTCAATCAATACAAGTTCGTTCCGGGTTCGAACGAAACCGAAGGCATTATCTCGTTACACTCGTATTGGAATCACCCTCAGAGTTAACGACGATAACCCTTGCACTCTATATCACCATCTCGAATCTATAAGTACTATTCCGTCAACTCGTTACGGAATCACCCACAGAGTTATACTGACGTATAGCCCTTACACCTCGAGTCTTCACTTGCTCCACTTGGATTAACGACCTAACGTTTAATTGGAATCGATGTGGTTTTAGGATATCCAATTATGGAAACCCGATCCCGGTCTCATCGAAAACAAACGCCATTTTAATGTCTAAGTTGTACTTAAGGGTTAAACAATTAACTTATTTCATTATTATCTATTTTACAGAGATAGATAAACTACATGTAACAATAGATAAGCACATTCATATCATAACAGATAATATGTTTCATCCATAAACAGATAATCATCACAACCAAATAATCCATCACACTCCATCATACTTAAACCAATCATCCATATCATACAAATACAACTAATCTCATTACTGAGATCACAACCATTCAACCAATAATATCCATAAGCAATGATTTATTAACCAACAATTATAATTAATTTAAAATGAATTAAATTAATTACAACCATCTCTAATTAATTTAAATTAAATTAATTAACACATTTAAATCTTGCTTAACATCCATTAATTAATTAACTCAATTAATTAATTACTTCCTAAGTATTAAACTTGATTAAACATCTTTGATTGATCATTCACTAATTACAATAAGTAATTAATATTAAATTAATTTCATAAATTAATTAATCTTAATCATAAGTAATTAACCTTTAATTACTCATTTATTAATTAATTATAATTAATTATATTTATCCTTAATTAATTACAATTAATTAATCACTTAATTAATTATTATTAAATTAAACAATTCTTAATTACATCATTAATTAAAATAATTAATGATCTCTAATATTTAAATAAATTACTTAATTAAAATTAATTGCATTTAGAAATTAATCCAATTATTAATCACCTTGATTAATATTCAATTAAGTAATTAACTATCTTTAGTTACTCATTAATCAAATTAATTATCCAATAATTAATCATTAATTAATTCCTTAGTTAATTACAAAAGTAATTATCCAAAGTACTAATTACATTCCAGTAATTATCATTATTATTTCTCTAAGTAATCTTGCTCCACTAATTACATTGAGTAATTACACTCTTAAAATCATCAAATGATTTATCAAAATTAATTAAACTAAATTAATTAACTTAAATAAATCACAACATTAAAATTAATTACATTAATTAATTACTTAATTATCCTTAGATAATTATCACCAATTATTAGTTAACATCGTTTTATTACTTATATACTTAAGAAAATTTAAATTAGATTAATTATCAAAATTAATCTAAACCATTATTCAAAATCAAATAATTAAGTAAACCCTTAATTTTCTTAAAGATTTTCAAAATAATCAAATTACTTATCAAATGACTCATTTAAATTCAAAATGTATTAAAACAGTACATTTCTAAAAATTAAATTCAAATTCCAGTTTATTTAAAGATTCAAATGTTTAATTATTTAAACATTGATCCAAATTAAATAATTATAAAACCTTACAATAAAATGAATGTTAAGAACATTCATTACCTAACTATAAAGAGAAATTTAAAATTAATTACTTGATTAAAAAAAATACTTACTGTTAAATTTATTCAGAGGTACAGGACTTTTTTTTTTATACAACTAAAACATGATTTAAGAACATAATTTTATTGTTAAACAACAGTATCTGTTTGCTAATATTAATTCCTAACAGAAGTTAAACAAGTAAATAAAGTTTTCTACTAAACTTATTTTAAATCAGAAAACTGTAAATCAAAATTTCTGTACTTCCATTTATATCTATGTATATTCACACATTATATTGATCACAAATAAAAGCATACAAGTATATACAATACAACAGATAGATTTCAACTTCTCACAGTAAATAAATAGATAATTAACAGGGCAGTTTCAATCACAGCAGTTTTGAAACAAAGAACAGTTTACATATGAGGCTTAGGTTCTGGAAATCTTGTATAATTTTGATTAAAAAGAAACTGTTTTTTTTAAAAGTAAAGGTTTACTCACCTTTTAGAAGAATGCAGAAACAAATCTTAAGTGCAGAAACAATTTCCAGAGATGCAATCTGAAGTGCATGTTGATCTTGGCTTGCATTTTGAAGTTGAAGTTGCTTTTATCTTGTATTTGTATGCATGCAGACCCATACTAATAGCTCAGATTTTATATTGCAGATGATATATGAAGAAAATGATTGCAGATCTGATTTGTTTGATTATTACAGAATTGTAGGATTTAGATGCAGATTTGAAGAAGTTTGGTTTGCAGATTTGATTGAAGATGTATGCAGATTTGTAATTTGCAGTTTTGAGGTTGAATGCAAATTTTAAAAACATGCATTTGTTGTTTGAATTGGGTTTTGAAATTCCTTTTGCAAAATCTGGTTTTCAATTTCCTTTTCTAAAATCTGATTTTCAGATTTCATTTTCAGATAATGTTTTAACAAAATGTAATGTTATGTTTTCTTATGAATATAATTTTAAATTTTAAAAATAAATAAGCTTGCCACTTGTTGTATTAAGATGTAATAAATTTACAAGTGTCCACTTAATAGTTTAAATGACTAACACATATGCAATTCAATTAATAAAAGCAATTTCTAATTTATTTTAGCAAGTTACAAATGTTTAATTTAAATTAGTCTTAAATAAATACATATAAACTATGAACTTCTTTATAAAACTATACATTTTAAATGTTCGTTTAATTATATTTATATTTTTTTAAATAATATTCTTTATAAAACTAAATTCCAAAAGATTTTAAATCAAATGTTATATTTTAACAAGAATGAATTAAATCTATTCAAAGAAAAGCAATTTAAAATAAAACAAATCAAACTTTTATTATAAAACAAAATTAAACTATATTTATTCTTATAAACAAAATAAATACTTATTTACTTTTCTATATAAAGATATAAGAAAGATTTTTAAAACAAACTATTGAAAAGTTTACAATACTAATTTAAATTAATTTAAATCCATTTACAATTTATTCATTTATATATAAATTAGAAAATACCCTTTATTAAATAATAAATTAAAATTAAAAACCAAATCTTCTATTTACAATGTATAAACATGTATACATCATAAATAAAATATTTTTAAATTAGTTAAGAAAGATTATTTATCATTTAAATATTTTTAACTTCTGAAAAGAATATCATTTAACAATTTAAATAATTAAAATTTTCAAAAGAAAATTCCAGCTTGAATTAATTTATTAAATCAATATTTCACATTTTAAAATAATTATCAATGAAATTATTAAATAAATATTGCCTAAATTTCCGGGACATCACAATCACACTTGTATACACATATACAAGCAACTGAAGTGCAGCCACAAATGCAAACTGACTCGGTGGCTCAACAGCATATATATGTACAGTTACAATGAGCATTGTTCAAAGCAATGCCAAACTCGAGTATGCTACAAAACAATCATGCCAAAGTTTAGCAACAAGTCAGAGCCAAAGTGGTCAAGGCTAAAATTAAACAACGAAGTCATGCAGCAGTTTTAAATCAATGCATCAGGATAAATCAGTGAGTATGCTACAGGGACGAACACAGTCTTGACCAAAGACAAGCTAACCGGACAACATGTAGACATCAAGCGAATAGAGGCAAAGCTCAAACACACGTACATTTATATACGAACACACACACGAATGGATATAAATGCACAGACTCGAGTGAAATAGTGAAACAACAATGGTGCAACAACATACATATATTTATGTATTATCACACATGTATCTACACAGTGCAACAAGCACATAGCATCGTCAATGAAACAAGCAACAGTGCATATGATCAAGGGAGTAAATTAAACAGCAAAAGAAGTATGGTAAAGCAACTAAACTACAAAAAATCAAGTGAAACAAGGATCAAGCTAAACTGCATATGAAAATGAAGCCAGAGCTCATATGCAAACAGTTCAAAGTCGAACATTTTTACGTAGCAGTTTCGAACAAAGACGGTGCTTTTACAAAGTATCAACTGGTCAAAGTTAATAAGCAACTATTAATTACAGTTTCAAAGTGGTTGAATTCATGGATCAACAGTTTTAAACCAAATCAGTGACGAAGCCACGGAGAAGAACTAGATTATCAAAAATTCCAAAATGGTCGAGCATTGAAAATGCTACAGTATATTTAACAGTTTTATCAAAGCCTAAGTTCAAACCAAAATCAACACCGTGGTAGTCAAGAAATCGAAATCAACACCGTGTCAATCAAGAAATCATAAATATACGAAATTGATAAAGTCAGAATCAATCTCAAGCATCCAAGCAACATCGGCCGACCGAGCAAGAGAAAATGACAAATTCAAAACGAGCGAGAAAATAGGAATTTGAATCCTATATAAACCCATTCATCATCGGCTTTCAAATCCATCGAGTTCAACTATGAAAAACAAAAAAGCACAAAAGCATAAATTACATACCAAAGCAAAAATCAAACTCGGTCAAATTGGAGCAGCCGAGTGCAAAATCAAAGAGACGGTCATTTGACAGAGCAAGCACGCAAGAGCATATAATCGAATGATAAATTGAAGCCGCGCTTCAAAAAGCCCTAATTTTTTTAGAAACGAACGAGCAACGAAGAAGCTAATATTTTTCACAAGGAAGCGGACCGATAAAATAAAGGGAATAATATTTCACTTAACAACAAATTGGGTCGGCCTTTACTTTTGTGTTGGTTTATAATAAAAGGCATATAATTAGGGTTTTGTTTTTTGTTTTAAATTGTGTTTAAATTGTATTTTCCATTTTAAACCGTTGTAATTTCTAGTCGTGTGACTAGGGCACAAACTACGTGGCGTATTTTGAGAATTCACAACTCTGTGGCTGAGTTGTCGTAGGGTTTTGAGCGTAGAGTTAGGTTAGTCAATAGCGGGTTTCACGAGTTTATGTGTGTAAGCGTATGACTACTTAATTTCTAGTAGAAACCTTAGGGGCAGCACGTAGGCAGGTTTTTACCGAAGTTGGGTAAATTCTGTGTCGTTTTATTTCTGCATTTATTCTGCTATTATCTGTGCTGCTATTATTTTGATATATCTAGGTTGAAATTAAAAGCTTCCGCAATAATATTTATAATTAATAGTATCACCCTATTCACCCCCCTCTAGGGTGAAATCGATCCTACAACATCAGCAAGGCTTTGTAACGACCCATAAATTTTCAATAGTTAAAATTTTAATTTAGTAAGATTTTGAAATTTAATATTAATAAAAATGAAAAAATTGGTGAGTTATTAATAAACGTTGTGATATAAAAATGAAAATAACTAAGAGAAAACATAACAGGGTTGATTAAAGTTGATGATTAATGAATTTGAATGAAATTCCAATTAAATAAAATAATTTAAATGTTTGACTTTGTTATAATGGGAATATGAGTAAAACAAGTATAATTATTGAATTAATGAAATAATACAGTGATAATAGTAAGTAATAAACTTTTAAATGTAAGAAAAGTAAATAGATGACAACTAATATATGGTATTAATTTACTTAGTTTGATGAAATTGGTAATCAAATTTCAATTTAAGGCAATAATGTTAATTTTATCTTTTTGATAATAATGGATTAATAACGGGAATGAAATGTAAGAATGATAATGCAAGTTAATGAATAAATAATTTACTTAATGCAATCCCAATTGATGGGAACAACTATTTGGGTCATAATTGATTGTAAACGGGAATATTTGGCAATAAATTAATATAGAAAAATGAATGTAAATATTGAATTAACCAATGAATTAATAATTAATAAATAATGATTGAATAAAATCAATGTTCTGTATGTAATTGGTTGGAAATGAGAACTTATATAAATATGATAAAGGGTTAGTAGCGATAATTATTATAAAAGAATCATTTATTTAGTCCATTAAATCAAGTTTGTAATCAATTGCAATGAATCCTAATTCAAGGTTATATTAGTATAAATTAGGGTAATAATTGGTAATAAGGTATTATTAATGGTATATAAATGACTTGATAATTAAAATTAAAGGAAATGATGTTAATGTTATTCCTAATTGGAAAATTTGTTGAATTATAAGAACGAAAATAAAGATATATGGAATTTGAACTATGATAATAACTGGAGTAATTGCAATTTAATGAAATTAAATATCTAAATAGTGCGTTAATTGAAATGAAGATGGAATGTGAGAATATTAATGTAATAGTTTTGAATCCAATGTTAAATCCATCTATTTGGCAATAATGAATGGAATAATAATTAATTAATTTAATTTAATGGAATTTTGGAAATTTAATTTATAATTTTGAATATAATGAAATTGAAAATTTAACACTGCAATTGATAGATTAATCAACTTTAAATTGACATCTAAACTTGTTCAAATTATTGTAGATGATTAAGAAATATAAAAGTGATATAATTGTCAATTATATAATTGAAATTGAAAATTGGATTTTACTCAATTAATTATTAAATTATTTAATTAATGTAAAAATAGCCATTTTGGCCATTCTGGCCACTGACTCGGATTTCGACGAAACCGGTTTCATCGGATCCGTAATGGTGAATTACTGTAGGATTTCATGTTTCGTAGCGATCAGACTTGTCGTTTGATCGTACGGACTCAAAACGCCTTGAAATCAATTGAAATCAATTTGAAATAACTTGTTTTTAACATAACTTTTTCATACGATGGAATTTGGATGTAAAACCTATTCGTTGCGTTTAAAATATTTTAAAACATCTATTTTGATATATGGGTTGACACAATTTTGTTCCGGAGCCGAAACGGGCTTTTAGGGCCATATTTCGTCCAAAGCGTACATCCAATCGATCCGATCCATTCTATTGTAAACCTACCTATGAATACCCTTTTATAAACCCTAGCCTACCACTATTTCTCATTTGTATATGCATACAATTCCTTCTCTCCTCCTCAATGGCAGACAATCAAAATCTAGATCCAAGTGCAATTCAAAATCAAATTGAAATTTCAAACTGTTCAAAGAAATTCGAAAAAATTATAAGGTCGAAGATCTCAACGATACAAATCTGCATCAACTGTTCGTTTTTGGAAATGTTGCCCGAATCAGCGGGAAATCATGGTCGAAGTTCCAAATCACGAAACCCATGATGGCGATTTGGGCGTTTGTGATTGGAGCGATTATTGAAAAATCAGTTTCTGGGTTTGATGGAGATTGAGGAGGGGAGGCTAATGGTAATGGTCGCGAGTGCTAGTTCGATTTGAGGCGGTAGAATTTTGCTGATTAGTGTTTCGTAACCCTATATAGCGGTGGTGGCGGCGAACCCAAGGCAATGGCCTCGCGGTGGTGGGTGCGGCTCAACACGAGCAAGCCATTGGTCGTGACGGCATGGGCGATGACGGCCTGTAGGCGAGGACGTGGCTGGTCAAAGTCGCGATCAGAGGGTTTTTGTGCAATGCCTGGATGGGTTCGAATAAGGGGTTTCACGTACGCAGGTTGAGGGTGATGACGTGTAATATTTTATTTATTTTAATTATCTTCTAATTTAAATCATTCAATCTTCTAATGATTATAACGTTTACATACGATATTCATTTTATGCGCGGTTTTTTTGTTAGGATCGTATTGAAATTCCGAACATTTTGGTGCTAGTTTGGACGAATTCTGAGGCTGTCAAATTTTTGGGTTTAAATTGGATTTAAATTTGAAGGTGAGGGTTTTAACCCACTCACAACTTCTAGAATTTCTTATGTTTGTTAAATTTAATTTTTGTTGTGATTATGCATTTATTTATGACTGTTTAGTATATTTTAATCATCATCTCAGTTAATTGCATTTATTTAAAATAAATCGTTGTTTCATTTATTATTGAATATAACTGCCAGTTAATTACCTACTAAATATTATCAGTTATATATTGATATTGATTGTTTGTTTTAGATGATGATTGTGATGGATGTATGATTTTATGATGGATGAATCAATGTTTATTTGTATCATCATAATCTGCAAGTTCTTTATTGCTTTGTCGTTATTGATTAGGGATTGCGGTTTGAAATGGTATATAACTATATTTTATTTTAAATTACAGATTGAAATGATAAATAACCATATGACTTGACCATAGAGTAGAAAATTTTATACAGGCACCGTGGTCTATATATAAAAATATTTTGAAATGATTTTTCTATGGTTTTGTAAAGAAATATATGGTTTTATGAGATAGTGACTTGGATATTTTATAAATGTTATTTTATATATAGTTAAATTATGGGTTTTAAGCTATGTATAAAATTGATTTAAAGTATAAAAGAAGTTAATAATTAAATTTGATTTTATTAAGATAAAATATGATTAAGCATTTATTTGAATTAAATTTCTGGAGTTTATAATGACTTATATGAGAATAAGGTTGGAAGATGAATACGGAATTTATTTGAGATTTAATAATATTTAGAATTTTAAAAGGGGTATGATTTTTATAACTTGATTTTTGTTTAGAGTGATTTAAATGAATATATCAAGTTAAATAAATTGAAAGGATATCCAATTGTTGAAGTTAAGAGTTTTACTTAAATTGTAGCAGATTTATTAAGTAAACATTTCAAATCTAAATAATAGAAATTAAATTTGATATATATGGAATTATCAAAGAATTAGTTTTGGAATGGTGGAATATTTAAAGCTTTGAATTATATGGAAATTGAAATGGTTTAATTGGAGGTTCAAATCGGTATTTGGAATTTATTTGTGAAATTTTAAAAGCCATTTTATTATATAAAGTAATTTAATATTTAAACCATTTAGGTATT
Source organism: Allium cepa (assembly GCA_030765085.1). Lineage (NCBI taxonomy): Eukaryota > Viridiplantae > Streptophyta > Magnoliopsida > Asparagales > Amaryllidaceae > Allium > Allium cepa. Next base: position 1,053,856,886 of record CM060935.1, on the reverse strand, counting down.
CGAAGTTATATTTCAAAGCTATGGGGTTCAAGGTATATAGATTTGAAAGTACTATGATTTGGGAAAAAGGATATATTTTGAAATAAAAATAATGTCATACTGATTTGGGTTTTTAAAACCAGAAATGATATCGTATTTATATGGTTTTGAAAGGGATATTATATTCTGTTTTGAAGCATAATTATTTTAAAATGACCACGGTGTTATAATGACGATTGGTTGTTGAAGTGACCTGGATCGGAAGTTGTCATACTCTCTGCCAACTCCGAAAACCACTTTAACAACCGTGTACGCGGTGGAGATTCCAGAATGAAGTAGGATGGCGGTGGCGTTTCCTTCGAGGTAAATACATGGACCCGACTCCAGTGAGTTGGCATAAGGTGGCTAAAACAAGAGCGATCGACGGGTTAAGAAGGTAGCCCCTTTTATCGGGCACATCCCTTCGATATTATACAATGACTTTTGGATTTATTCGGTGGCCACTTTTGAATTTTGATTTGCGGGTGTGTCTCGAGGTGGGCGGTGGCTGCGCGCTACGCGTTACCACCTACCCGGAAACGTAATTGGTATATCTATCCTGGCATTGCCTAGTTGTGTCATATCACCTATCCTTTCGCGCCTTGTACGAGTTTGGTTTTCTTCCGTAGCCCGTGTGGTATCCTCTGGTGGCTTTTCGATCAGGAGGGACTATGATATTGGATGGACTACTGGGACTATTACGTGTTAAGGTGGAAAATGTAAAGCCTTAATGCTATTTAAAAGTAAGTATATTTTACTATAGACATTATTGTAATAGCGAAATATTACTACATAGTAAATAGTTTAACGGATCCTTAGGGGATGTGAATCCCGAGCATCTCTTAAGTTACTGCACTCACGTTAGACACTGGATAGGAGATGTAAAATCCCATAAACATCTCTGACATTGTTCCACTCATATTTTATTGTTGATTTAACTTACATAAGATCTTATAGTTCTAACTCGAGTGCTTTGTCTTTCCAATTCGCTCGGGTCAGTCCGAGCATTTCAGGATTTGAAGATTTTATTCTTGAGGACGAAGGCAAAGATTTGTATTACTATTATCTATTATATTATTTCACTACACTATTGTATTCCGCTGCATTATTAATATTCTCTGATATGTGTAACTCTGATATGTATTATATAAGTAAATCAAATGTTTTTGTAAAACAGCTTCATGAACTTTATATTTGATTATTATATTTTATCATTCCACTGCAAGATTTTGTTTTGTTCTTTTTCTTCCTCTGCCTTTTCTTATTTACCCCATAACAATCAGCCCTTTTGTATGGTTTAAGTCTGACGTGTGTGGTTTATCGTCGATTTAAAGCATAAGAAAAGGCGGGACGTTACATCTGGTATCAGAGCTTTGGTTTAGTGAAAACCTTAGCTTTGTGCGGTCTGACTCTTTGCTAATAGGGTAGTAATACCCTATGATAAGTCGTTGAGTGTATATATATGAGAGAGCGTATTTGTTAGTGTTATAAAAAGGTTTTAATATTGTGTTAATTTGTTCCGTTTTGTATTTATAAATTCTGGTTAGTGCATAGGACGTTGTGACATCAATATGGATTTCTAAACACTTAATAGGACAAATCGACATAATATTTGTTTTGAATATAGGTGAATGAAATAACTTTTCCTATTACATGTTCTTTATAAAATAAATTTTTATAAATAAGATATATATATGGTTGCAATATATTGGTTGTTACGTAATGAAACTTACAAATTATAGTTGAAATGAGATTGAAAACAAAAATTAATGAAATTGGAAATTTAGAACTTAAATCCCGGGGTTTTTGAAAATTTCTTTCAAGTGATTTAGATTATAATAATAATATCATTAGAAGTATTTTCTGATATAAATATTTCAATATAATTCGAAAGAAATGTTTTAAATGAAATTTTGGAAAGAAATAAGTTTTGTACTCCCCTCTCTGGCTCTGGAAAATAATTTTGGTGATGAGTGCACGCATCATTGACATTCATTTTCGAGTTTCGAAGTGGGAAGACCACTGTAGTAGTTTTACTGCAGATTCGTTTTGATAAACAAATGTAAATTTTAAATTGTTTTAAATATAATTTGATATATAAGTTGTAAGTACATGTTTATCTAATATTTTAAAATAATTTGAAATTTAACCCGGTATTTAGTTCTTAAGTTTCCGTTAATTAATAGTTTCTATTATTGTAGTGAAATGGAATTTAACTAATAATTGAAACCCTAAATGAAATAGAGTTTTAATGTTGAGTTATAAATGAAACTATGAGAAAGTTGAATTCGTAACATATAAAACAAAGATTATTATTATTGAACACAAAAAAAAAAATTGAGAAAAACTTGTATAACTTTCAGTTACTTTCTTAAAGGCATATATATAACTTACCAAAAGATATAAAAAGTTGAAATGTTAATAAGAAAATGTAGTAGATATTATACAACAAATAAACTTGAGGTAATGAAAGTAATTAATGAAATTCTTTTAAAAAAAGAATATGGTGTTGTAGTTGTTATAAACTTAAGTATAATTGAAATACTACTAATTAAATATAATAGAAGGCAGGTATTGTAAGTAAGAAATTTTAAACTTAAGTAAATAAGTTGAAGTGATTTCTAAATAAAATTGTAAGAAATAAAGGTAAATTAAAAAGATAAATTATTATATGAATGAAAAAGAGAAATCAAACAACAAACGTATGAATGGAATTAACAAGGATAAACTAAATATGTTGTTTGAAATTATTGTTGTTTGTTTTGGTTTATGGTTGTTTGGGTGAGGACACTTTAAAATTATCTGGATGTATGAATAGTCTATTTTGTTTCATCAGAGACTGTTGAGTAAGTGGTGCGCTTAGTAGTTTATTTTTCATTCTGTACAATTTGAAGTTTTGAACCCAAACAACTATTTGTTTTGTTTGATATGAATGAATGATTGATTTGTGTGATAGTCTAGGCTTTTCAACCATCGACAGCGGCCAATCTCGACTGGTAGGCTTTTCAACCATCGACTGCGGCCAATCTCAACTGGTAGGCTTTTCAACCATCCCAGCCCCGCCGTGGCTCATAATGGTACCCCAAACTTCCTTTTACGACCAGCCTTTCGACTGTCACGCCTTATGGCTTACCAACCCCTTAAAGAGGACGTGTAGGGGTAAGAGTCTCCTGCACAGTGCGTGCGAGGTGATTACAGTTTGAGTTACGGTTCCAGGAAGTTTGGGAATGAGCTCGATTTTGATTCAACGACGCTTTCGTGTTTTGGGGTATTCGAACTGGCTCCGGTGATCAATGATGATGTGTTGGTGGACTCGACGTTGATCGGCGTTGGCCAATGTGTTTGTGCACGTATACGTGAGAATGTCGCGTATCGGCTTTCTAGTGTTTGAGGAAGAAAGGTATGACTCGAAGCAAGACTCGGGGGGAACGAGGAGTAGCTCGAGTTTTAACTTGAAGTAGAATTTTTGGGCGAGGGTAAAGTAGTCGAAAAAAATTTTAAGTTGAAAATTTGGGGCGCTCGGGTGGATTTTTGACAAAACTCGAAGGAGGCAGGCGATATTCTCATGTTCAACTCGAAGCGGGTCTCGAGTCAGTATGTAAAACAATTTTATTTTTAAAAAAAATAAAAAATAAATAAAAGAAAATTTTCAAACTTTACAACATTTTTAAAACCCATGTTTTCAAAATGACGATTTGATTTTAGTTTGAATCAATTAATGGTTTAAGTAAGATACTTTTCAAAGAAATTAAAAATGTATTAAATTTTGATACATTATTTTATAAAGTTATTTATATTAAATAAATAATATTAAAAGGGTAAGTAAGATAAAAAGTTATTTTAACTATCTTAACCTTTTAAAGCAACTAATATATGAGAATAATGATTAAACAAGAGTTTCAAAATATCTAAAGTGATTAATAAAGATAAAAAGATTTATCTTTTAAGTTTATTAAATAATTAATTGTTTGTTGATATAATTACTTAAAAGGTAATTACTTAAATTAATTAATTAATATTAAAGGTTATATTAATCAAGGTAAATTAATGTGAAATTAATTATTAATCAATTAAGAAGTAATTAATTAGTAAAGTAATTAAGAGTTAATTAATTAACAATTAAGGATAAATTAATTTAGATAATTAATTAAGGAATAATTAATTAATGAAGGTGATTAGACTTAATCAATTGTAGTTAATGATAATTAATCATTGATTAAAGATTACTAATGAAAGTAATTATGTAGGTAATAAATTTAAAACCACACGATTTATTCATCTTAATTAAAGATGTTTGATTGCTATTGAATGCTGTGATGGATTGATATATTTGATATGTGATGTGATGCTATGTAATGCTTCGTGCTGGGCTGTTATATCTGTGATTTATATACCGTTGTATGAATATGAAAACCCCTTGGCTCGTAAAACGACAGTTGAATTTCGACGCGACAGGGAGTCAGATTCCAGTGGTTATCCGAAACCCACATCGAATCGTAATGGTGAATCTTTGTGATTGATAAATTTATTTTATCTATGAATCTGAGAATAAAGATAAGCGTTATGGGTTATACCGCTTATCGATATTGATATGATTGAATCTGTGATGATTGATGTTGTGCACTATTGTCTAAAACCCTTGGACTACACTGTACACACACAAATATGGATTGCACGTAGAAATTGGTTAAGTCACAGATTTTTAAAATAGTTTTAAAATTGGATTTTTTAATCCAAATGGTTTGGGAAATAGATCGGATTTAAAGTGAAAAAAAAACTTTTAAAAAAGAATTTCAAAGATAAAAGTTATTTTTGAATAATTTAAGTTAGTTTTGAATTTGATTTAAATATTAATTAAAAATTTGAAATTGAATTTATGTTGAGAGCTTATAATTTTAAAAAGGTTATACAAGTTTATGTGGGTTTTAAACCATTTTAGAAAGTTGTTTTGGGGATTTGAATTAAACCAAAGATTTTAACTTGTATAAATGAAATCAGATTTTTCCGAAATAAAAACTATTTGTTTTCAAATAATAAAGGCTTTCATATAAGAAATGAATTTCCAATTTGTATTAAAGGAAGTTCAAGTTGAATTGAAGATGGTTTTAAGTTATGAATGAATCTTTGGAAACGGTTTGAAAGCTATAAGTTAAATCTTTGATTTAAAGATTAAATGAATTAATCCAATTAAAATGGAAATTGTTTTGAAATCCGTGAATGGATCTTTGTGAAACAAGGTGAACTTTGTGAAATGAATCTTTTCGTTTAAAGATTTGAAATGGTAATATGTTTAAACCATTTGAAAGAAAGTTTTGGATTTTAAAGTTGTGACTTAACTGAAATCCCATATCCATATGTTTTTAAATATTACGCTCATTATTCGGTTTAGCCGAGAGAGGATCTTGTGTCATATAACCCATTCCGAATAATGATACGACGTTATGGATTACATTTGAAGACCGGTGGTGAAGATCGGATAATTGCGATAATGATAGGATAACCTATCGATTGTCTCTGCACTGAGTAGCTAAGGTATAGAGATTCCTTAAGTGATGGGAAGCCCAATAGGGATTGTGAATACCCCAATTGCAAGGGCTTCTTCGGAAGTGCCTTCGGTTTGTTTGAACCCGGACCAGAATTTCTTATCTAGCTGAAACGTGATGGAGGATTCTCGCTTTTTGTTAGGCGGCGAGCAGGAGATTCTTACCCCTACACGTCCTCTTTAAGGGGTTGGTTAGCCGTAAGGCGTGACAATCGAAAGGTTGTTCGAGCAGCGATATATGCCGTCTGCTGGTATCTCTAGAATGCACCAAGAGTTCGTGGATTTGAAGCAAGGAAGCTTATCATTTGAGGAATACTTGAACAAATTCAATGAATTATCTTGATTCGGTCTCGAATTGGTGAATACACCGTTAAAGAAAAATGAAAAGTTTATTCGGGGAATGAACCAGGAATTCCAGGAGATGATGACTACTCACGTAAAGGAATCGTTTTCTGAATTGATCGATATGGTCTATAGATACAATGCTCTGGATAAGCAGGAAGTTCCAGAGAAGGATGGAAATACAAGTAATCTGAATTGGAGGAAAAAGAAGTTTGGTGGAAAGAAACCGAGGAAAGATAAAGGAAATAAGAATACTCAGAAGAAAAAAGTGAAAGATGTTACTTGCCTCAATTACTTGGAGAAAGGTCATTACTCGGACAAATGTAAGAATCCTTGGAAGCCAGGAATGAGAGAGCCATTTATGAGGCCAGATCAGGAATCTACGGGATGCTATTACTGCCGCGAGACGGGACATAGGATCAAGGAATGCCCAGCAAAGAAGGAAGCTCTAGTAGCGAAAGTGTATGCGACCAAAGACGATTCTTCAACCTTAAAGGCTGATAAGGGGAAGGAAATTTTATATAGTAACCTTCTCCTTTACGATTAAATTTTTCGAGTTTGTTCGACATGAGAACTACCCATAGTTTTATTTCTCAACAATTCGTAAATAAGTTAAAATCTTGAATCTGAGATCATAGTCGAATTTATTTTTGTCTGTTTCATTGGGTTTCGATATATTCTACAAATGGTTAGTTATCCCTTCGAACTAACCAATACCCCTATATACTTCGTAGATCAAATAACCCAATTATTTCATAATTGATTGAGTTGTTCTCATATCTATTGTTGATATTCTGATTTGGTAAGACAAATGCAGAATAAATATTTTGATATGATCTGATCAATCATTTCTTTATCTATTAACTATTCTTTCTCGTCTCCCTAGCAAATTTTGGGGACGAAATTTTTTTAAGGGGGGAACCTGTAGCATTCCTGAAAATCAACCAAGATTAATTTGACAATTAATTTAATTTTTAAAATTAAATTGTGAATTTATTCATGAATTAATTAGAAAACTTCTAGAATAAATTTAATTTTTAGATTTATAAGTAGAATTTGGTTTAAAATTTAAGGATAAGTAATTTTATAAATAAAATTGGATTTAAAAATAAACATTGATTTAAAGATGAATAGGAATTTGATTTGAAATTTAAGAATAAGTATTTTATAAACAAATATTGAATTTCAAAATAAAATGTATTAAAAATAAAGTAGAATTTAAAAGCTTTAAAAAGTTAATGATAGTATGTTTTCTACATTTTTTAATTTTATTAATATTTGGAAGATGTAATAAATTTCAAAATATTATTTTAAGATTTATTTCTATTATATAAATAAAAGTGATTAATTTTAATATGTAATCAAAATTTTTAAATCATTCTTTTCTTTTTAAAAGTTATACAAAAATAAATAATAATAAAAAGAATGAATGTGAAATATATATAAAAATACATGTCTGTAAATATAGTGAGCTAAATTAAAGATTGAATGTGAAAGACAATGGAGATAAAAAAATTATTTGTGTAAAGATGAATATAAAAGAAGATATGAATAATTTGAAATGGAGACATATGATGTACATGAAAATATAATTACATGAAGGGTTAAATAAAAATCTACAAAATAATTGGAACTAAGGGTGTAAACATAAGAATGCTATAAATGAACATTTGTAAGGAGATAAACTAATAGAATGACAAGTGTAAAACATGCAAATGAAAATTTACAAGTGGCATTCAACTTTTGAAAAAAAAAATCATAGAAACTTTTCAGCTTCTCATTTCAAACATTTGCGTATAGATTTCTGAAAAAAAAGTAAAGTGATCTTGAACATCACAAACTTAACGCCAAAGTTAAAACCAGAAAAAAAAAGAGCCTGTGATCTTCAACCTGAAGATCAGGCTAGATTAAAAAAACAAAAAAGAAAATAAAAAAAATGGAAAAACATCAAAGCAATAATCTATTAAAGTAGCAAAGACTTCCAGTTCAAGATTACAACAAGTTTCAAGCATTTCAGTAAGCAAACAACAAATTCTTAATTCTGAGTAATCAAAAGAAGCTAGAAAGCAAGTTCTGAAGCAAAAGCAAATCCAATTCAAAATTCCGAAACAAAAGTAAGTTTCAGATCAAAGAAGCAAGACCCGAAAAGATAAAAGAAGGATTAAGCAACTCTGTAAAGAAACAAAATTCAAAAATCAGGCTTAAAACATCATTCCAGGCCTCCTCTGTTCAAACTTAAGAGCAGGTGAGCAAACTTATATTTGAACAAGTTTTTTTTTCTTTTTTTTGGATGATGATTGCTTGATAGTTACGGTAAATACTTGAATGTTGATTATGAAAGGTATTTGTAAATACCTACCTGTGATAAATAAAGTATGCATGTCTGGTTTAAAGGCAACATTGCCTATGTTGATTACAGGTTTCAAAACCTATCTTCAAAATAAATAAAAAATTATCAAATTCTCCTGCTACAATCATTATTAAAGCAAGATCATTTAACTATAAATTAAAGTTTAAAATTTTATTCAAGAAAAATAGATTTGAAAATATGCTGGAATCTGGAAAAACACAGCAGCAAGCTAAATAACATGATAAATCTAATGTTGAGATTATCTGATTCATGTTTATAACTTGAATCGACTTAGGGAAATACAATTTTTAAAACAAAAATCATGATTTTTAGTTGAAGATTTTGTGTGAAATTCTGGGTTAACCAGAAAAGGGTTTTGAGGGATTTTCGGTGATCGACGGCATTGGGAACGTTGGGGTTTTGAGTGGAGATGCAACGATGATCAGGGGCTTTGGCAAAATTGTCCAGACGGTGATTAGAGCCTTGAGGTGCCGGCGGGGATGAATTTTTTCCTGTAACCCTAGCTTTGATTGGGTAGACAGTTTTGATTGGTATGGCCTCTCTGGTTGACCAAGTGTATCTATACTCGGGGAAATGCTAGCGTAGCAAAGACATGGCCGGAGGTGGTGTCGTTCAGGTGAACGGAAGAGTGCGTGCGAGGTGATTACAGTTTGGGTTACGGTTCCATGAAGTTTGGGAATGAGCTCAATTTTGATTCTACCGTGCTTTCGTGTTTTGGGGTGTTCGAATTGGCTCCGGTGATCAACAGTGATGTGTTGGTGGCCTCGACGTTGATCAACATTGGCCAACGTGTTTGTGCACGTATACGTGGGACTGTCGCATATCAGTTTTCTAGTGCTTGGGGAAGAAAGGTGCGACTCGAAGCAAGGCTCGAGGAGAACGATGGCTAGCTCAAGTTTTAACTCGAAGTAGAATGTTTGGGCGAGGGTAAAGTACTTGGAAAAAATTTTAAGTTGAAAATTTAGGGCGCTCGGGTGGATTTTTGACAAAACTCGAAGGAGGCAGGCGATATTCTTGGGTTCAACTCGAAGTGGGTCTCGAGTCAGTATGTAAAACAGTTTTATTTAAAAAAAATAAAAAATAAAAAAATAAAGAAAAGAAATGAAAATTTTAAAACTTTACAATATTTTTAAAACCCATGTTTTCAAAATGACGATTTGATTTTAGTCTGAATCAATTAAAGGTTTAAGTAAGATACTTTTCAAAGAAATTAAAAATTTATTAAATTTTGATACATTATTTTATAAAGTTATTTATATTAAATAAATAATATTAAAAGGGTAAGTAAGATAAAAAGTTATTTTAACTATCTTAACCTTTTAAAGCAACTAATATATGAGAATAATGATTAAACAAGATTTGCAAAATATCTAAAGTGATTAATAAAGATAAAAAGATTTGTCTTTTAAGTTTATCAAATAATTGATAGTTTATTAATATAATTACTTAAAAGGTAATTACTTAGATTAATTACTTAATATTAAAGATTTAATTAATCAAGGTAAATTAATGTGAAATTAATTATTAATTAATTAAGAAGTAATTAATTAATAAAAGTAATTAAGAGTTAATTAATTAACAATTAAGGGTAAATTAATTTAGATAAATAATTAAGGAATAGTTAATTAATGAAGGTGATTAAGACTTAATCAATTGTAGTTAATGATAATTAATCATTGATTAAAGATTACTAATGAAAGTAATTATGTGGGTAATAAATTTAAAACCACACGATTTATTCATCTTAATTAAAGATGTTTGATTGCTATTGAATGATGTGATGGATTGATATATTTGATATGTGATGTGATGCCGTGTAATGCTTTGTGCTGGGCTGTTATATCTGTGATGTATATACTGTTGTATGAATATGAAAACCCCTTGGCCCGTAAAACGATATTTGAATTTCGATGCGACATGGAGTCGGATTCCACTTGGTTATCCGAAATCCACGTCGAATCATAATGGTGAATCTTTGTGATTGATAAATTTATTTTATCTATGAATCTGAGAATAAAGATAAGCGTTATGGGTTATACCGCTTATCGATATTGATATGATTGAATCTGTGATGATTGATGTTGTGCACTATTGTGTAAAACCCCCTGGTTTACACTATACAAACAAATATGGATTGCACATGGAAATTGGTTAAGTCACAGATTTTTAAAATAGTTTTAAAATTGAATTTTTTAATCCAAATGGTTTTGGAAATAGGTTGGATTTAAAGTGAAAAAAAACTTTTGAAAAATAATTTCAAAGATAAAAGTTAATTTTGAATAATTTAAGTTAGTTTTGAATTTGATTTAAATTTGAATTAAAAATTTGAAATTGAGTTCTATGTTAAGAACTTATAATTTTAAAAAGGTTATACAAGTTTATGTGGGTTTTAAACCATTTTAGAAAGTGTTGTTTTGGGAATTTGAATTAACCCAAAGATTTTAATTTGTATAAATGAAATCGGATTTTTCCAAAATAAAAACTATTTGTTTTTAAATAATAAAGGCTTTCATATAAGAAATGAATTTCCAATTTGTATTAAAGGAAGTTCTAGTTGAATTGAAAATGGTTTTCAAGTTATGAATGAATCTTTGGAAACGGTTTTGAAAGCTATAAGTTAAATCTTTGATTTAAAGATTAAATGACTTAATCCAATTAAAATAGAAATTGGTTTGAAATTCGTGAATGGATCTTTTTGAAATTGGTTAAACTTTGTAAATGAATCTTTTGTTTAAAGATTTGAAATGGTAATTTGTTTAAACAATTTGAAAGAAAGTTTTGAATTTTAAAGTTGTGACATAACTGAAATCCCATATCCATATGTTTTTATATATTACGCTCATTATTCGGTTTAGCCGGGAGGGGACCTTGTGTCATATAACTCATTTCGAATAATGATACGACGTTATGGATTGCATTTGAAGACCGGTGGTGAAGACTGGGTATTTACGAGAACGATAGGATAACCTATCGATTGTGTTTGCACTGAGTAGCTACGGTATAGAGATTCCCTAAGTGATGGAAAGTCCAATCGGGATTGTGAATACCCAGATTGCAAGGGCTTCTTCGGAAGTGCCTTCGGTTCTGTTCGAACCTGGAACAGACTTGTATGGATGTGTGTCTGACGTTACACTTTGAGATGTAAAGCTGGTTTCTATCAAATACATTTCTGCTTGGTGGCAGAGAATTTATTCTCTTAGCTTAACACCATTTTCTGAGACGTACGAGCTCAGAGGTTATGTAGTTTATGGTTACTAGTGATAAATTTCGAATTTGGTAATGTGGCACATGAAGTGCTGCTAATCATTTGTAGATCAAAGCATGGCTTTGTGAAAAAGCGTAGCTTTGTGGACGAGACCTCAACGAGCCTCACAAACCGATAATGGTCGAAACAGGAAAGATGCGGCAAGGTTTCAAGGGTAGCTCCCCTAGGGTATGACCATTCGGTCTGAAAAAGGGTGGTATCATGGTATGGAGCCCAGATACTTACTCATGTGGGTACTGTAGTATATTTATTACTGTGTGATGTTGTTGGTGTAGCGGATCCTCGGATAAAGGCCGCAAACGACCAGGGGTGGCATATCTTAGGTTTTACTTCCCGGAAAGGGGGTAACCGACCTTGTGTTGGCAGAGAGCAGGCAGGTTCTCGGGGCGCCCCTCCAGAGGCGTTCCCATGTGGCAATAGGAAGTTCCTTAGCCTGACCATTTGTTGGAAATCCATCATCCAATATGCGCCTTTTACGGTTTTAGTTGTAAAACCTACCATTTAAAATGGCTGCTATAGTAGGCATAGTATAATGGTACTTATGATGGCTAGGATTAATATTATACTTTTGAAATGTTTTCCACTGTGCATTAATAATAATATCAAAATGATTTTGCATAGTAAGCATGTTTGACTATCATAAGGGGAAATCTCCCCCAAGTGTACGATTGCATAGTGAATGTGCCAGGAGGCCTTATGGTAGTTTCATTTTCCAAAAAGCATTGCGGATTTCAAATTTAAATTCTTTTGTTTGTTTTAAAAACCAAATGGTTTGTTTGCTCACACCAGTCCCACGACTGACTGGAGTTTATTATTCCCTTTCTAAATTCTAGGTGCCCACAATTTCACACAAGGGCAGTCTAGAGTTTTGTTTTTCAGATAGTCAGGTAGTAGATATCGTTTTGGCATCCTTCAGTTTTCTGTTTGATACATTTTGGAGTCTATGGAGTCCATGGATTGCACTTGCTTAGCTTTGTGCAACCTTGATGGTGGATCAAGCTTGGAGTTCTGGAGCTTTGGCTTTGGTGTTTTGGATTGGAGTCGCAGTATTAGATTCTGTGGAAGACATATCTCATATTTTGTCGTGTTCTGCTGTATTTTGTGTTGTATATTCTTTGACGTGATGATTATTATTGTATCAAATTGATGTATTGGATATTGTATTCATGTTGTATCAATGATATCATTTTTTGTTTCCGCTGTGTTATTTATCATCTAATGTTGTTGCAAGCTCCGACGATATGAAATTGATGTTGTTTGTCGGACATCGGGTTCGGGTCGTCACAATTTGTGTTGATTTCTATGTGATGGTTGTATACCTGGTTGCAAGTGATTGTTGTATGTACTGATGGTTTGCTGATGGTTGAAAACATCCTTAAAAATTTCATTTTATATAATTATTAACTCTTTTGGATTATATAAGTGAAATACAGGTCATGGAAGCAATTGCTACTACTTTTGGTTTCATAATTAAGCGTTAATTGCCCGACAAATAGGTACGTTTTCAGATTACGATTTATAGCATTATTATATTGTTTTCCTGGGTTGAGATATATATTATTTTGGAAATTATATTGTTGTATATGGTTATATTTGATATTATATTTTCTCCTAAGTCTCCCGTTACAAAGGAGACTCTGCGGAAATTTTTCATAGATTTTGGACTTAGAAAATATTTTGAAAATGTTTCCAAACTTTATAAATTTGAATATAAAAGATTTAATTGGTTATAAATCTATATTTTTTTTACTTAAATTATCCTATTCTGTAAATTTATTATTATGAATATAAAGTTTTGAATAATATATATTGATCTATAAGTTCCTCTTTTCCCTTCTTTTCCTTTTTGGGGACGAAAAGTTTTAAGTGGGGAAGAGTGTAATGACTCTTAAATTTTCAATAATTAAAATTTTAATTTATTAAGATTTTGAAATTAATATTGATGAAAATGAAAAAATTGATAAATTATTAGTAAAAGTTGTGATATGATAATGAAAATAACTAAGAGGAAACATAACAGGGTTAATTAAAGTTGATGATCAATGAATTTGAATGAAATTCCAATTAAATAAAATAATTTAAATGTTTGACCTAGTTATAATGGAAATATGAGTAAAACAAGTGTAATTATTGAATTAATGTAATAATACAGTGATAATGGTAAGTAATAGACTTTTAAATGTAAGAAAAGTAAATAGGTGACTAATATATGGTATTTATTTACTTAGTTTGACGAAATTGGTAATCAAATTTCAATTTAAGGCAATAATGTTAATTTTATCTTTTTGGTAATAATGGATTAATAACGGGAATAAAATGTAAGAATGATAATGCAAGTTAATGAATAAATAAATAATTCAATGCAATCCTAATTGATGGGAACAACTATTTGGGTCATAATTGATTGTAAACGGGAATATTTGGCAATAAATTAATATAATAAAATGAATGTAAATATTGAATTAATCAATGAATTAATAATGAATAAATATTGAATTAATCAATGAATTAATAATGAATAAATAATGATTGAATAACATCAATGTTCTGTATGTAATTGGTTGGAAATGAGAACTTATATAAATATGATAAAGGGTTAGTGGCAACAACTATTATAAAAGAATCATTTATTTAGTCAATTAAATCAAGTTTGTAATCAATTGCAATGAATCCCAATCCAAGGTTATATTAGTATAAATTAGGGTAATAATTGGTAATAAGGTATTATTAATGGTATATGAATGAATTGATAATTAAACTTAAAGGAAATGATGTTAATGTTATTCATAATTGGAAAATTTGTTGAATTATAAGAAGGGAATAAAGATTCATCAATTTATTTGGAATTTGAACTATAATAATAATTGGATTCATAGCAATTTATTGAAATTAAATATCTAAATAGTGCGTTAATTGAAATGAAGATGAAATGTAAGAATATTAATGTAATAGTTTTGAATCCAATGTTAAATCCATCTATTTGGCAATAATGAATGGAATAATAATCAATTTATTTAATTAAATAGAATTTTGGAAATTTAATTTATAATTTTGAATATAATGAAATTGAAAATTTAAAACTGCGATTGATAGATTAATCAACTTTAAATCGACATCTAAACTTGTTTAAATTATTGTAGATGATTAAGAAATATAAAAGTGATAAAATTTTCAATTATAGAATTGAAATTAAAAATTGGATTTTATTTAATTAATTATTAAATTATTTAATTAATGTAAAAAAAGGCATTTTGGCCACTTACTCGGATTTCGACGAAACTAGTTTCATCGGATCCGTAACGGTGAATTATTGTAGGATTTCAAGTTTCATAGCGATAGGACCTGCCGTTTGATCGTACGGACTCGAAACGCCTTGAAATCAATGAAATTGAAATCAATTGAAATCAATTTGAAATAACTTGTTTTTAGCATAACTTTTTCATACGATATAATTGGGACGTAAAACCTGTTCCATTGCTTTTAAAATATTTTAAAACTTCTATTTTGATATACGGGTTGACCCAATTTCGTTCCGGAGCGGAAACGGGTTTTTCGGGCCATATATCGTCCAATGCGTACATCCAATCGATCCGATCCATTCTATTTCAACCTTACCTATAAATACCCTGTTATAAACCCTAGCCTACCACTATTTCTCATTTGTATGTGCGTACAATTCCTTCTCTCCTCCTTAATGGCAGATAATCAAATTCTAGATCCAATTGCAGTTCAAAATCAAATTGAAATTCCAAACTCTTCAAAGAAATTCAAAAAAATTATAAGGTCGAAGATCTCAACATTACGAATCTACATCAACTATTCGTTTTTGGAAATGTTGCTCGAATCAGCGGGAAATCGTGGTCAAAGTTCCAAATCACGAAACCCATGATGGCGATTTGGGCATTTTTGATTGGTGCGATTATTGGAAAATTAGTTTCTAGGTTTGATGGAGAACGGGGAGGGGAGGCTAATGGTGGTGGTCGCTAGTGCTAGTTCGATCTGAGTCAGCGGAATTTGGCTGATTAGGGTTTCGAAACCATATATAGCTGCGGCGGCGGCGGCGGCGGCGGCGGTGAACCGGAGGCGATGGCCTCGCGGTGGTGGGTGCGGCTCGACACGAGCAAGCCATTGGTGGTGACGGCATGGGCGATGGCGGCCTGTAGGCGAGGACATGGCCCGTCAAAGTCGTAGTCAGAGGGTTTTTGCGCGGTCCCTGGATGGGTTCGAACGAGGGGCTTCACATACGCAGGTTGAAGGTGATGACGTGTAATATTTTATTTATTTAAATTATCTTCTAATTTAAATCATTTAATCTTCTAATGATTATAACTTTTACATAGGATATTGGTTTTATGCGCGGTTTTTTAGGATCGTATTGAAATTCCGAACATTTTGGTGCTGGTTTGGACGAATTCTGAGACTATCAAATTTTTGGGTTTAAATTGGATTTAAATTCCGTTTAAATTCAAAGGATAGTGTTTTAAACCACTCACAACTTCTAGAATTTCTTATGTTTGTTAAATTTAATTTTTATTATGATTATGCATTTATTTATGACTATTTAGTATATTTTAATCATCATCTCGGTTAATTGCATTTATTTAAATTTAATCGTTATTTAATTTATTATTGAATATAACTGCCAGTTAAATTAAATAGTTATATATTGATACTGATTGTTTGTTTTGGATGATGATTGTGATGGACGTATGATTTTATGATGGATGAATGAATGTTTATTTGTATCATCATAATCTGCAAGTTCTTTATTGCTTTGTCATTATTGATTTGGGATTGCGGTTTGAAATGATATATAACCTTATTTTATTTTAAATTGCGGATTAAAATGATAAATATCCATATCACTTGACCATAGGGTAGAAAATTTTATACAAGCACCGTGGTCTATATATAAAAATATTTTGAAATGATTTTTTTTATGGTTTTGTAAAGGAATATATGGTTTTATAAGATAGTGATTTGGATATTTTATAAATATTATTTTATATATAGTTAAATTCTGGGTTTTAAGCTATGTATAAAATTGATTTGAAGTATAAAAGAAGTTAATAATTAAATTTGATTTCATTAAGATAAAATATGATTGAGCATTTATTTGAATTAAATTTCTGGAGTTTATAGTGACTTATATGAGAATAAGGTAGGAAGATGAATATGGAATTTATTTGGGTTTTAATAAAATTTAAAATTTTAAAAAGGGTATGATTTTTATAACTTGATTTTTGTTTAGAGTGATTTAAATGAATATCAAGTTGATTTAAATGAATATATCAAGTTAAATAAATTGAAAGGATATCCAGTTGTTGAAGTTAAGAATTTTACTTAAATTATATCGGATTTATTAAGTAAACATTTCAAATATAAATAATAGAAATTAAATTTGATATATATGGAATTATCAAAGAATTAGTTTTAGAATGGTGGAATATTTAAAGCTTTGAATTATATGGAAATTGAAATGTTTTAATTGGAGGTTCAAATCGGTATTTGGAATTTATTTGTGAAATTTTAAAAGATATTTTATTATATAAAGTAATTTAATATTTAAACCATTTAGGTATTCGAAGTTACATTTCAATGCTATGGGGTTCAAGGTATATAGATTTGAAAGTAATATGATTTTGGAAAAAGGATATATTTTGAAATAAAAATAAAATCATGCTGATTTGGGTTTTTAGAACCAGAAATGATATCGTATTTATATGGTTTTGAAAGGGGTATTATATTCTGTTTTGAAACATAATTATTTTAAAATGACCGCGGCGTTATAATAACGTTTGGTTGTTGAAGAGACCGGGATCAGAAGTTGTCATACTCTCTGCCAACTCCGAAAACCACTTTAACAACCGTGTACGCGGTGGAGATTCCAGAATGAAGTAGAATGGTGGCGGGGTTTCCTTTGAGGTAAATACATGGACCTGACTCCCGTGAGTTGGCATATGGTGGCTAAAACAGGAGCGATCGACGGGTTAAGAAGGTAGCCCCTTTTATCGGACACATCCCTTCGACATTATACTCTGACTTTTGGATTTATTCGGTGGCCACTTTTTATTTTTGATTTGGGGGTGTGGCTCGAGGTGGGCGGTAGTTGTGCGCTACGCGTTACCACCGACCCGGAAGCGTAGCTGGTATATCTACCCTGGCATTGCCTAGTTGTACCGTGTCACCTACCCTATCGCGCCTTGTACGAGTTTGGTTTTCTCCCGTAGCCTGTGTGGTATCCTCTAGTGGCTACCCGATCAGGAGGGACTATGATATAGGATGGACTACTGGAACTATTACGTGTTAAGGTGGAAAATGTAAAGCTTTATTGCTATTTAAAAGTAAGTTTATTTTACTATAGACATTATTATAATAGCAAAATATTACTACATAGTAAATAGGTTAACGGATCCTTAGGAATGTGAATCCCGGGCATCTCTTAAGTTACTGCACTCACGTTAGACACTGGATAGGAGATGTAAAATCGCGTAAACATCTCTGACGTCGTTCCACTCATTTTTTATTGTTGATTTAACTTACATAAGATCTTTTAGTTCAGACTTGAGTGATTTGTCTTTTCAATTCGCTCAGGTCAGTCCGAGCACTTCACGGTTTGAAGATTTTATTCTGGAGGACGAAGATGAAAATTTGTATTACTATTATCTGTTATATTATTCCACTACACTATTTTATTCCGCTGCATTATTAATATTCTCTGGTATGTGTAACTCTGATATTTATTATAAAAGTAAATCAAGTGTTTTTGTAAAACAGCTTCATGAACTGTATATTTGATTATTATATTTTATCGTTCCATTGCAAGATTCTATTTTGTTCTTTTTCTTCCTCTGCCTTTTCTTATTTACTCCATAACAATCCGCCCTTTTGTATGGTTTAAGTCTGACGTGTGTGGTTTATCGTCGATTTAAAGCATACGAATAGGCGGGACGTTACAGGCTTCCTGCAAGCTTTCTCCATGTCTTATACCGATTTACAACTATTTGAGAAGTTGATATCCCAACTTTTAGATCTTTTTCTAGGGTATTATTAAGATTAGGGTTGAAGTGGACCTCAGTTAAGACCTTGTCGGGGTAATGAAGTTTCTGTTACTACAAATAAAGACGTCGAATACCAACGAAAAACGTATCGAAATTCAAGATGTCGAGTGTGAAGAAGGTAAAGCAATCAAGCATTCAATAAGGGTTATTGGACTTCAACTAACCACAGGGAGATGCTGAACCTCTACAATTAAAGGTGTCGAATGCTTAGGAATGGATGGAAAACCTAGAAGTTATCGAACATGGGCATAACAAGATGGTTATCAAACCATAACAACCGAAAATATGGTACATTAAGGTATTGAGTATCTAAGGATGTCGAGCTACAAGTGTTATCGAGCTTGAACGAATGCAGAGGAGGAACCGAATTTCAACAATTATAGAAGTCATCGAGCATGTAAGGAGGAGATACCATATCTTAAAGTATTTCTATAGATATGAAGCATATAAATGCCTAAAATTGGTGTCGAATATCACAGGTACTAAGATACTATGGTACAAAGGATACCGAACCTGAAGAAAATTCGAGGGAGCTGCAAAACCACTACAACATATAGTGCTAATATAATAAAGAGTAAAGAGGGGCGCCACATCATTAAGATATATCGAGTACATAGTCACGAAGAGAGCATATCGAGATTCTATGGAACAAGTAATAGATATAGAGCCTTTGAAACTATGATTGTTACAAAGCATCCACAAGCGGTAGGAGATTTGGATCTTCACAAGCAGTAAAGGATGTCGAACTTCAAAGATGTAAAGAATATCAAATTTCAACAATTATGAAGGATACCACATATCGTTAGTACAAAGAAGGATTCTGAATATCATCAACATAGTAACATCAATATCGTCAACAAGAGATTTTTGGCTCCTTCCACAACCTTTAACAGTCAGATAATATATGTGTCGTCAATAAAGCTAATTTGTAACTTTCTACTCAAGAGCATATTTTGCACATCATAATTCCTCAACCTGACCTTGATACTTGTTGTGATATTCCGAGACTTTTTCATCCCACTTTTATTTTAAACATTGGATGCATTCGTACCTAACTCTTTGGCACCATTTGAGGATTTCTCCATGATTCAAACTCGATGGTAGGTTTAACATGGTAGAAAACTGTTCTTAGCTAGTCAAAGGAGTAGAGTAGGAAGGTTGGATTCACCTCCTCTTGCAATGTGTTATAAAGATTGACATGATACTTGGCTTTTTAACAAGTCCACTTCAAGATCCATTACCCTTTGATGTAATCATGAAATTTCTACATCAGCTTTAATTCTTTGGATTGAACGTCCATACTATCAAATCGCACTCATATTCCCTTCAGCTCTTGGATTTCTTTGTCTTTAACTTTAATTTTCTCTTTGAAGCTAGAAGTCATTTCTTTCGTGCTGCTTAAAGTAAATCACAATTGATAATATTTGTAGTGCTATTTTTACGCATCTGGGTTGTCCCAAAAAAAAAAGTTGAAGCACCTTGAGAAAAGAGTTCATCTCAATAATTGACCTCATCTTGGATTTCATTTTGTCTACTCGAGAAAGGAGATTTGAACTGCTAAACCCAAGCATTAATTGTTTTTACTAATAAAACTAAGTAAATAAGAAAAAAATTGTAACGACCCAGAATTTCTGTCACTTAAAATTCGTATATTTAATTGATTTTAAATAATTAAAAGATAATTTTGAAAGTCGAATAAATTTTATTTCGAATATATGGATTTAATTGGATAATTAAATTGATTATTTAATAGTTGAAATTACGTAAATAATTGGAAATTGGGTTAAATATGATTGAAGATGATTTGTAAAATTTTATTATATCATATTGGAGTTAGAATGATGTTATAGAAGTTTTAAAATTGAATTTAAAGTTAATTTGTGAAAATTGAATATTTTAATATTTAATTAACGAGTTAAAATAGCCATTTTTCAAACAGTCTCGGATTTCGACGAAACGAGTTTCATCGGATCCGTAATGTTGTATTATTGTATGGTTTCAAAATTCGTGTCAATCGGATTTACGGTTTGTCCGGGGCAAGCCAAAACGCATAGAAATTGGTTTAAATCGATTTAATTTAAATCGATCGTTTATTGCTGTAACTCGCACATATGATCGAATTAGCTTGCAAAACCTATTCCTTTGTGTCCGAGCGCGGGTTAAATCCCAGAAACGCAGGTCACCGCACGTGATTTGGAGTTCGAAAAATTGAAAATGAGTAGTGCTCATCAGTTTTCTATAAAAGGACCCTTTAACATTTCATTTGCTCCAAACCCTAATTTTCTATCATTAGCCGCCACTTATCTATTCAATGGCCAGAATTACACAGTCTTTCACCTTCAATCTCTTCCAATCCATCAATTAATTCGAGAAACCTTCAACATCAAAGTTGTAGATAACATCGAGTACTTCAAATCTATACGGTGGAGATTGGTTTTCGTCAACCAGAGAGGATGATAGGTGGCCGCGTTCATCAAGTAGTTCGGCACGTTTTTTGAGGGTCAATGATAGCCAAGTTTCACCAGGCTTCAGCTGAAGGTGGAGCTTGTTGGTGGCTTCAATTTGGTGGTCGTTGATCTCGTTCTAGTCGAGAGTGGAGGTGGCAACAATCGAAGGATGCAGGCGTGCTATGGGTTCAAGCTTGTACGTGTTTTATTGGGAACGGTCTTGAGGGAGAAGCATCAACATGCGGCCATGATTTGTCAAATATTTTGAACGGCTGTGATGACTCCTAGGGTTTGAAATTAAAAGTTGAATTTGTGAATTAATATATATTAATTCATTAAACTTTAAAACGTGATATCATTTTCATATGAGGTTGAAAAATTACGAAACAACTTGCGTTGGGTTCGTATGGACAAAAACTACACAATGGAACTGGATTGGAGTCGTTTGGAGTTAGTGAGAATTTTCGATAAAATTAAACGCACGTTTAATTTTATTCGAAATAAAACGCTGGAACTGAATTGAAATCAAGGTGAGAACTTCTCACTCAATCGAATTGTTTCGATTTAAAATTTTAAATATTTAGATTTAAAATTGCTTGATTGTATGATTGAATGATAATTATTATCTATTGACTATTGAAGTAGACATTATACGTCGTATATTAAATGGAGGTTATTTATTAAAAACATATAACGCGAATATTTCACTGCAAAGTGAAATTGGTATTATTTATGTACTTGGAGTTGATTTCCCGCATTATATAGCGGATGAGACCCTATTGCGCCGTATAATAGCGGATAATATTTTATAAATCCTATATACCGCGATATTCCGTATTGGAACGGAATTGGTATTGTGCTAATGTCTGTGGATGCAGGGAAATAGGTTGGAGGAATCCAACTGGATTCCTTACCTGTATTTATTTGATTACAGATATTGTGATATTTGATTGATTATCATATCGATATATGATGTTTGGAAGTCGTGATTGACTATTTGGTGTGTTGCATCATTGGGCCAATTTGGAATTTTAAAAGGATTTTAAAGTGATGATTTTCAAATTGAAAACGTGATTTTTTTAAAGTATATGTTTTATTAAAATTTTGAATTGATTCATTTTACATAAATAAATGTTAAAATTTTAAAGTTATAAAAATTATGATTTTTGTGAAATATAACCAAAGTGTGATTTTTGAAATAAATAGTTGATTAATTTATAAAATGGTTTAAATTGGGATTTTTGAATTATTATAAACGGTTTATATAAAAAGATTTTTAAACTTGATATTTTATAAATTAAAAATATTGGAATTATAAAACGAGTTTTTACAAGTGTTAAAATGAAATGAAAATGGATTTCATAAGTGAATGAAATATGTAGATTTATAAATTCTGAAGCTATAAAATGAATAGATTTTTGTAAAATAAAAGATTATAAGTAATTAACTTATAAATTAGATTTTGGTATATAAATTGAGTTGTAAATTGAATTGGTTATTAGAGGAGATTTATAAGTCGAAGTTGTTATAAAATAGAAATGGAATTTATAAACGTTGTTTTATAAATCCGTAATCAAATAAATTTGATAAGTAAATATAGAAATTATTAAAGGAATTATATCCACGATTTTGGACTGTGGAAAATCCTTTAATTGAATATATGAAAGTGTTGAATTTGGTAAACGATTTATATCCACGATTTTGGAAAGTGGATAATCTTTTGATAAAAGTGTAGAAATACAGAATTGGTTAAATAAGGTTCACGATTTTGGATAGTGAATATATTATTAAATAAAATGGGTATTTTTGGAGAAGTGATATTATAAAATGAAGTTAATTGTTTTAAAAGATGTTTTAATGTATTATGAATCAAAACCATAGATTTCAACATTAATTGTTGAAATAGACGTTTTCGAGAAAGAGAAGGAAATGGTGGACTATAACACTGTTGTTATAGTAAATGGTTTTCGAAAGGAAATGTTTTATATAGTATTGGGATTTATATATCTACTTAAATTCGAATCCCTATACTAGTGATTTTGGGTTGTCTTAACGATGTTTTACGCAACATTCGTTTTGACCCAACTAAATGTGTTTGAAAGGATGTTTCCTTAGAGAATAAAATACACACTTAACTGTGATTTAAGTATATTGAATATTTTCAAATGTTGAAAATAAATAGATTTGTGAATTACTTATTATTAAATAAGTATGGAAATATTTTTCCAATATGAAATGAACGTTTTGGGAATTATTTTTTTAAAGATAAATTGAAAATGAATATTAGAAATCGATTTGGAAATCGTATATTCATAGATATTTTGGAAATGTAAATTCACTATGGAATTTATGAAAGAAAGGGAAATTTGTTTAAAAATAAATATTGATTTATTTTTGAAGTGTGTAAATTATGTATCTTGTAAAGATATTTTTGGAAAATAAATAATTTTGGAAATTATTTGGAATCTTGTGATGTTGAGCATGCCTATTGATAGTTCAATAACCGACTATCAATATTTACCTTTAAATTGGTATTTGTTGTGATTGCTTGAATTTGAATGCTACACTTATTTTTGAATAAGCGCTCACTATTCGGGTTAGCCAAGAAAGGACCTTGGGGTCGTATAATCCATTTCGAATATGTGATACGTCGTTATGGATTGCATTTGATGACCGATGTTGAAGACCGGATATTTGTGAAAATGGAAGGAGTACCGTCGAATGTTTCTACATCGGCTGATCCCCGATATAGAAATTTATTACCCTTTGTGATGGGAAGTCCGGTCGTGATTAGTGAATATCCGTATTGCAAGGACTTCTTTGTAAGTGCCTTCGGTTCTGTTCGATCCTGGAACGGACTTGTATGGATGTGTGTTTGACGTTACAATTTGAGACGTAAAGGTGGTTTCTATCAAATATGTTCCCGTTGGTGGCAGAGAATTTATTCTCTTAGCTTAACACCCTTAGAGGTTATGTAGTTGATGGTTACTAGTGATACATTCCCAAATTTGGTAATGTGGCATACGAAGTGCTGTTGAGCATATGTGATCAAAGCACAGCTTTTGTATAAAGCGTGGCTTTGTGGACGAGACTTCATCGGACCTCACACCCCGGAAATGGTCAAAACAGGAAGGATGCAGCAAGGTTATTAGGGGGTAGCACCCCTTTAGTGTATGTCATTCCTTTTGGATAGAGGTGGTATCATGGTATGGAGCCTAGATACTTAACCTATGTTGTTGCTGCAAATTTATTACTTTGTGGTTGGTGGAATCGATGATCCTCGGATATAGATCGGTTACGATCGGGGAATGACATATTCATGTCAGTAGTTACCCAGTTTGAAGGGTAACCCGGCCTTGTGTTGGCAGAGATCTAACCGTAACGTTAGGGTCTCGGGTCGTCTTTCCAGAGGCGTACCCATGTGGCAATGGGAAGTTCCTTGGCCTGATCATTTGTTGGAAATCCAAAGAAACAATATGATCTTGTACGGTTTTAGTTGTAGAACCTATCATTCACTTATGGTGGCGCCCCACTGTTTGGATGGTAGCTATAGTAGGCATACGTGCGGAATGCCTATGCTGGCTAAGATTTATATCTTTACTTTCGAATTGTTTTCTACACTATGCACTATTAATAATATCAAATGTTTCTTTTTAATGCGTATCAAGCATCTTTGACTATCATAAGGAGAAATCTCCTCCGATTCTGTGTTTGCATTGTGTGTGTGTGCGGGAGGCCTTATGGTAGTTTCATTTTCTAAAAAGCATTGCGAACTTATTTTAAAATTATCCTGTTCTTTGTTTTAAAGATAAACTGTTTTAAGTTCTCACACCAGTCCCATGACTGACTTAGAGTTTATTGTTTTCCTTCCTAAACTCTGGGTGCCCACTAATTTCCACACGGGCAGTCTAGAGTTAGGTTATCAGGATATTCTGGAATTTAGGAGTTGTAGGAGGCAAGCTGGATGGCATGGCGTATTCACTAGTATACGGTATTTCTTTTCCGCTATTTGTTGTTGTATATTCTGATGATGTAATGTATTGTACTGTGATGTAATGAAATAACCGATATAGTTCTTTGTTTAAAGATTATTCATTTATCTATTATATGTTGTTCCGCTGCGATTGTGAGATTCTGATGTTGTTCTGTTATTTCTTTCTGTTCTGTTCTATCTTTTTCTCTCTTCTTCTATCTTTTCTTCTTTTTTAACCCTAACGGTATGGTTTTCCGGCCTTCGATTTCTCGGCAGTTGATACAGTGGACGTATTGATGTCGACCTTCGTAGACGAAAAATCGGATTCGTTACATCTGGTATCAGAGCATATGGTTAAGCGACAACCATGGCTCTGTTGGGAATTACTCATTAGAGGTGGAGTCATTGGTACTCTAGAATGAGTTTGAGTGTAATAATATATACGAGCGTGTATTTGTTACTGACTATAAAATTGTTTTATATGGTGATGATTGGTTTGTCGAGTGGTATATGGATTCTGGTCAACACGAGTAATTAACGTTGTTGATAGGGATCTCTAAACACTTGTACAGAACAATTTGACACGATATTGTTTTAAAATAGGGTAAATAAAATAATTTTACCTCGATTATATTTTATATATAAAGGAATAAATTTTCAAAAATTTTTAAAGTGTATATATATGATTGTTTGGTTGTTCAAAATGTAAGAATATATACAAGTTAATGAAGGATGTTTGAATAATTTAAATTAGAAAACAATTGTAAAATAATGAAATTGTATAAGCAAATGAATTATAAGTGTGGAATTATATTTAATGTGATTTACAATTGTGAAATAATCTTATATATAAGAAGTGAAATTATATAAGTAAAAGATTTATAAATGTGATTTACAATCTTAAAATAAAATTCCAGAGAAGTGTTTTGAAAGGATTTGATATTTTGGAATTTTTTTTTTGAGAAATTAAAGCTCTAAACTCTTTTCGGTCGTTGGAAAATAATTCGATGATGATTGCAACATCATCGGTGTTCATTTTTGGGTTTCCAAAAGAGGGATTGCTGCCAAGTAGTTTTTAATGGAAGTTGTTTGGAAAATTTGAGTTTGGGTTTTGAAATTCAAAGGATAATTGAATTGATTTCAAAAATAGTTTTGAAAGGTTGGAAAGACTATGGAATCCTATTTAAAATATTTATGGGAATGATAAATTAGTTTATAACTTATACAATTTGAGTTTTAATGGAATAAATTTAACTTAAAGGAGGAAGTTAAATTAAAGTAAGTATAAGTAAATCAATAAAATCCAAGTGGTAATTGTTGAATATAAGTTGTATAACTTATAAAATGAGAAAATGTAAGTGAAACCAATTATTAAAATGGTAAAACAATTTGTTAAGAAAAATAAATCTGAATTTGAATAAGTGATGAAAATTTGGCTTTGGTAAAAAGTTGAATTGAAATGAAATATAACTTAAGTAATATTGAGTGAAGTTAATTTTGGTATCAAAGTAAAATAACAAAGTGAATTAATGAAATGAAGTGAATATGAACTTGAGTTATATAAATGAAATTCAACTTTATATTGTTAAAAGAATTAGTAATTGAATTGAACTAATGAATTGAATATTAATCAATTGAATGTAAATAAAATTGATATGAAATAATGGATGTAAGTGTAAATTCATTAGAAACTAATGAAGTTGAGAAATTGAATAAATTGAATGAAAGTCAATTTAATATCAACCAATTGGAATTAAGAGTGTTGAACCAAATTGAATGTAAATTGAATAAATTTGGTTACGATGGTTATGATTTTGTTGTTATATGATTGTTAGTTGATTGTATATAATTCATTAAGTTTTAATGAAATTAAAAGCTAAAGTAATTGAATATACTTTGATTTGGAAGTAAACCAACTTGAATGTAAATTAGTGAATGATTGCTAATTGAATATGAATATGAATGAATGTTAGTAAATCCAATGTCAACAATCCAATGTGATTTAAATTGGAAAACCAATTCATTGAATATTTATGAGAAGTGAATTTATATTGATTTGGTTATGGATTTGTTGAATGTTAATTGGATGATAGTTGTTTGATGGTTGCATTTGTTGATTGAATGCATTGCTATGTTGGCACATGTAGTTGTTATGTTGCTATATGTTGATATTGATATTATTCTCATATATACATGTTTCTCATAGTTTGTTGAGTGTTTAGTAGGTGAAGATTGCGCTTGCTTCGCATTTGGAGCTCGCTTTCGCGCTATATTAGCCGTATATGCTCGCTAATAATATATAAGGTATATATCTCGGATTAAATATTGTACTTTTACACTTTTTTCCCTGTAGGATGCCTGATCACTTGATGAGATGTATATTTGTGATATATATACTGTCATTTTTTTCGGATCGAGCCGCGCAAAGGAGACTATGGCGAATTTTTCTGAAAATTTAAGGCGTTAGTATAATTTTGAGAAAATTGGAAAATTTTGAAAACTATAACTTTGATTTTGAGTTGAAAGTTAAACGATATTGGTTGGTTTTGAAAAGATAACTGTATGATTTGGAAACTTAGTAAAGATTTTGTAAGAAGTTTGACTATGAATTTTGGGAAATTTAAACACTTAAGAGATATGAAAAATCCAATTTGAATGGTTTGTTTTGGAAAAGTTAATGGATTCTGTAACTTTTTCTTACTTGGTAATTTCGAGGACGAAATTCTTTTAAGGCGGGAAGTTTGTAACGACCCAGAATTTCTGTCATTTAGAATTCGTATATTTAATTGATTTTAAATAATTAAAAGATAATTTTGAAAGTCGAATAAATTTTATTTCAAATATCTTGATTTAATTGGATAATTAAATGGATTATTTAATAGTTGAAATTACATAAATAATTGGAGATTGGGTTAAATATGATTGAAAATGATTTGTAAAATTTTATTATATCATATTGGAGTTAGAATGATGTTATAGAACTTTTAAAATTGAATTTAAAGTTAATTTGTGAAAATTGAATATTTTAATATTTAATCGACGAGTTAAAATAGCCATTTTTCATACAGTCTTGGATTTTGACGAAACCAGTTTCATCGGATCCGTAATGTTATATTAGTGTATGGTTTCAAATTTCGTGTCGATCGGATTTACGGTTTGTCCGGGTCAAAGCCAAAACGCATAGAAATTTGTTTAAATCGATTTAATTTAAATCGATCGTTTATTGTCGTAACTCGCACATATGATTGAATTAGCTTCTGAAACCTATTCCATTTTGTCCGGAACGCGGGTTAAACCCTAGAAACGCCGGTCACCGTGCGTGATTTGGAGTTCGAAAAATTGGAAATGAATAGTGTTCGTCAGTTTTCTATAAAAGGACCCTTAAACATTTCATTTGCTCTAAACCCTAATTTCTATCATCAGCCGCCACTTATCTATTCAATGGCCAGAATTGCACAGTCTTTCACCTTCAATGTCTTCCAATCCATCAATTAATCCGAGAAACCTTCAACATCAAAGTTGTAGATAACATCGAGTACTTCGAATCTATACGGTGGAGATGGGTTTTCGTCAACCAGAGAGGACGATAGGTGGCCGCGTTCATAAAGAAGTTCGGAACGTTTTTCGAGGCTCAATGATAGCCGAGTTTCACCAGGCTTCAGCCGAAGGTGGAGCTTGTTGGTGGCTTCAATTTGGTGGTCGTTGATCTCGTTCTAGTCGAGAGTGGAGGTGGCAACAATCAAAGGATGGAGGCGTGCTATGGGTTCAAGCTTGTACGTGTTTTACCTGGGAACGCTCTTGAGGGAGAAGCATCAACACGCGGCCATGATTTGTTAAAGTTTTTGAATGGCCGTGATGACTCCTAGGGTTTGAAATTAAAAGTTGAATCTGTAAATTAATATATATTAATTCGTTAAACTTTAAAACGTGATATCTTTTTCATACGAGGATGAAAAATTACGAAACAACTAGCGCTGGGTTCGTATGGACGAACACTACGCAATGGAACTGGATTGGAGTCGTTTGGAGTTAGTGAGAATTTCGGGTAAAATTAAATGCACGTTTAATTTTATTCGAAATAAAACGCTGGAACTGAATTGAAATCAAGGTGAGAACTTCTCACTCAATCGAATTGTTTCGATTTAAAATTTTAAATAGTTAGATTTGAAATTACTTGATTGTATAATTGAATGATAATATTATCTATTGATTGTTGAAATAGACATTATACCCCGTATATTAAGCGAAGGTTATTTATTAAAAACATATACCGCGAATATTTCACTGCAAAGTGAAATTGGTATTATTTATGTACTTGGAGTTGATTTCCCGCATTATATAGCGGATGAGACCCTATTACGCCGTATAATAGCGGATAATATTTTATAAATCCTATATACTGCGATATTCCGTATTGGAATGGAATTGGTATTGTGCTAATGTCTGTGGATGTAGGGAAACAGGTTGGAGGGATACAACTGGATTCCTCACAAGTATTTATTTGATTACAGATATTGTGATATTTGATTGATTATCATATCGACATATGATGTTTGGAAGTCGTGATTGACTATTTGGTATGTTGCATCATTGGGCCAATTTGGAATTTTAAAAGGATTTTAAAGTGATGATTTTCAAATTGAAAACGTGATTTCTTTTAAAGTATATGTTTTATTGAAATTTTGAAATAATTCATTTTAAATAAATAAATGTTAAAATTTTAAAGTTATAAAAATTATGATTTTTGTGAAATATAACCAAAGTGTGATTTTTGAAATAAATAGTTGATTAATTTATAAAATGGTTTAAATTGGGATTTTTGAATATTATAAACGGTTTATATAAAAAGGTTTTTAAACTTGATATTTTATAAATTAAAAATATCAGAATTATAAAACGAGTTTTTACAAATGTTAAAATGAAATAAAAATGGATTTCATAAGTAACTGAAATATGTAGATATATAAATTGTGAAGCTATAAAATGAATAGATTTTTGTAAAATAAAAGATTATTAGTAATTAACTTATAAATTAGATTTTGGTATATAAATTGAGTTATAAATTGAATTGGTTATTAGAGGAGATTTATAAATCGAAGTTGTTATAAAATATAAATGTAATTTATAAACGTTGTTTTATAAATCCGTAATCAAATAAATTTGATAAGTAAATATAGAAATTATTAAAGGAATTA
Organism: Allium cepa; assembly: GCA_030765085.1. NCBI lineage: Eukaryota > Viridiplantae > Streptophyta > Magnoliopsida > Asparagales > Amaryllidaceae > Allium > Allium cepa. The sequence goes on along the minus strand of CM060935.1, from coordinate 1,053,826,672 downwards.
TATCCATGATTTTGGACTGTGCAAAATCCTTTAATTAAATATGTGAAAGTGTTGAATTTGGTAAACGATTTATATCCACGATTCTGGGCAGTGGATAATCTTTTGATAAAAGTGTAGAAATACTGAATTGGGTAAATAAGGTATATTCACGATTTTGGACAGTGAATATATTATTAAATAAAATAGGTATGTTTTGGAGAAGTGATATTATAAAATGGAGTTAATTGTTTTAAAAGATGTTTTAAAATGTATTATGAATCGAAACCATAGATTTCAACATTCATTGTTGAAATAGACGTTTTCGAGAAAGAGAAGGAAATTGTGGACTATAACACTGTTGTTATAGTAAATGGTTTCCGAAAGGAAATGTTTTATATAGTATTGGGATTTATATATCTATCTTAAATTCGAATCCCTATACTAGTGATTTTGGGTTGTCGTAACGATGTTTTACACAACATTCGTTTTGACCCAACTAAATGTGCTTGGAAGGATGTTTTCCTTAGAGAATAAAATACATACTTAACTGTGATTTAAGTATATTGAATATTTTCAAATGTTGAAAATAAATAGATTTGTGAATTACTTATTATTAAATAAGTATGGAAATATTTTTCCAATATGAAATGAACATTTTGGGAATTATCTTTTTAAAGACAAATTGAAAATGAATAGTAGAAATCGATTTGGAAATCGTATATTCATAGATATTTTGGAAATGTAAATTCACTATGGAATTTATAAAAGAAAGGGAAATTTGTTTAAAAATAAATATTGATTTATTTTTGAAGTGTGGAAATTATGTATCTTGTAAAGATATTTTTGGAAAATAAATAATTTGGGAAATTATTTGGAATCTGGTGATGTTGAGCATACCTATTGATAGTTCAATAACTGACTATCAATATTTACCTTTAAATAGGTATTTGTTGTGATTGCTTGAATTTAAATGCTACACTTATTTTTGAATAACCGCTCACTATTCGGGTTAGCCGGGAAAGGACCTTGGAGTCGTATAATCCATTTCGAATATGTGATACGTCGTTATGGATTGCATTTGATGACCGGTGTTGAAGACCGGATATTTGTGAAAACGGAAGGAGTAATGTCAAATGTTTCTGCATCGGCTGATCCCCAATATAGAAATTTATTACCATTTCTGATGGGAAGTTTGGTCGTGATTAGTGAATATCCGGATTGCAAGGACTTCTATGTAAGTGCCTTCGGTTCCGTTCGATCCCGGAACGGACTTGTATGGATGTGTGTTTGACGTTACAATTTGAGATGTAAAGCTGGTTTCTATCAAATATGTTCCCGTTGGTGGCGGAGAATTTATTCTCTTAGCTTAACACCCTTAGAGGTTATGTAGTTGATGGTTACTAGTGATACATTCCCAAATTTGGTAATGTGGCATACGAAGTGCTGTTGAGCATATGTAATCAAAGCACAGCTTTTGTATAAAGCGTGGCTTTGTGGACGAGACTTCGTCGGACCTCACACCCCGGAAATGGTCAAAATAGGAAGGATGCAGCAAGGTTATTAAGGGGTAGCGCCCCTTTAGTGTATGTCATTCCTTCTGGATAGAGGTGGTATCATGGTATGGAGCCCAGATACTTAACCTATGTTGTTGCTGCAAATTTATTACTTTGTGGTTATTGGAATCGAGGATCCTCGGTTATAGATCGGTTACGATCGGGGAATGACATATTCGTGTCAGTAGTTACCCAGTTTGAAGGGTAACCCGGCCTTGTGTTGGCAGAGATCTAACCGTAACGTTAGGTTCTCGGGTTGTCTTTCTAGAGGCGTACCCATGTGGCAATGGGAAGTTCCTTGGCCTGACAATTTGTTGGAAATCCAAAGAAACAATACGATCTTGTACGGTTTTAGTTGTAGAACCTATCATTCACTTATGGTGGCACCCCACTGTTTGGATGGTAGCGATAGTAGGCATAAGTGTGGAATGCCTATGCTGGCTAAGATTTATATCTTTACTTTGAAATGTTTTCTACACTATGCACTATTAATAATATCAAACGTTTCTTTTTAATGCATATCAAGCATCTTTGACTATCATAAGGAGAAATCTCCTCCGATTCTGCGTGCATTGTGTGTGTGTGCGGGAGGCCTTATGGTAGTTTCATTTTCTAAAAAGCATTGCGAATCTATTTTAAAATTATCCTGTTCTTTGTTTTAAAGATAAACTGTTTTAAGTTCTCACACTAGTCCCATGACTGACCTGAAGTTTATAGTTTTCCTTCCTAAACTCTGGGTGCCCACCAATTTCCACACGGGTAGTCTAGAGTTAGGTTATCAGGATATTCCAGGAGTTGTAGGAGGCAAGCTGGATGGCATGGCGTATTCACTAGTATATAGTATTTCTTTTCCACTGTTTGTTGTTGTATACTCAGACGATGTAATGTAATGTACTGTGATGTAATGAAATAACTGATATAGTTCTTTGTTTAAAGATTATTCATTTATCTATTATATGTTGTTCCGATGCGATTGTGAGATCTGATGTTGTTCTGTTATTTCTTTCTATTCTTTTCTATCTTTTTGTCTCTTCTTCTATCTTTTCTTCTTCTTTAACCCTAACGGTACGGTTTTCCGGCCTTCGATTGCTCGGCAGTTGATACAGTGGACATATTGATGTCGACCTTCGTGGACGAAAAATCGGATTCGTTACAAAAATAGTGCACAAGAAAATGTGTTCTTTCTTAACAACAAGAAGGTTTACAAGCATAAATTAACAAATTTAAATTACATTAACGATACTAGCTTTATATATTCTTAATGTTTAAAGACATCAGTTTGGGCATTTTTATGTGAACAGGTGGACATAGAAAGGTTTGTAGAAAGGAACATTAAACCCTGGAGGGGTATTAACCGATGGGAATTGACGGTAGTCCCATTTCTCAACCAGAGGAATGGCTTCACCACGTAACAATTTGGCGTAATTAGTTCCCAACTCTTTAAGTAAATAGTCCTTTTCATTGCCCAAGAAATTGAAATGAAAGTGTGCAAGCCGCATGCAAGCTTCTTGAAGATTCCTAAGGAAGCAATATTTTCCTAACCGAAATCTTTTAACAATTAATGATTCCTCTTTAGAGTCCCTCTTTATTTTGATAAATTTACTAAAGAGTTCCTTAGAACAGGACTACCAGATGATCCTTAATTTGTATGATTTAAGAAAAATAGGCTAAGATGCATAGAAGCAAAGATGCTGGAATTCATAATATTGTCTGAATTACATATTACAACAATAAAGCTACTTAGGTTCATACAATATCGACCCTTTGTAAAACTAAGTAATGAATCTCACTTTATTAAACTTAACTTTCTCAAGGATGAGAGTTTTAAAGGAAAGTGGAATAGTCGTAATCCTAGGAAGATTTTAGCATTCCCCTAGATGGGGATCGGTCTCATGCTCGTTTAAATATCTATTATGAAGACATCTAAATTAACCTCCACTCTTCTCTCCTAAGAAAGAAAAATTAACAAAAGGACTCCTAAAATAAATTCTGTAAAGAAACTCCACTAAAACATCTCTATCTTCAATATGCATCTAGAAAAGTGTAGTTAACTTTGCGTTTTCTTTTAAAACTCTTTCTCTATGAAGATGAGAACTTTTTAAGAGTTGGGTAGCTTGTTTTTCCTTGAAATATTTTAATCATTTGGCATAAATATGAAGACGCCTATACCACCTATATAAGCTACTGTAATCTTCAACCAATCTCTCTATTTAATTGTTGCACCTTCTTCCAACTCTTCTTATACAAGGTCCCAAAGTAATACTTGTTTCTCTTTCTTAAATAAAATAGTAAATTTATTAACTAAAGTCTATAGATAATTATAAGAATTTAAAGGTGATAAATTTTGTGCATGTATCACGGGAGCTTGTGAGGAAGGAACTTGAGTTTTCTTCTTACCCATTTCTTTATTAGTAGCTTGAATATCCTTTGCTGAGATGTCCTTTCGATAAGCATGCGAGAGTACAAAATGGTCAAAATATTTAGCATCATGGGAGGACGAAAATAAGTTATGACCACCTGATCCATCACTATCATCAGCGTCTTTGCTACCATTTCCTCCATCCTTCCCACGATCTTCATCATCATTGCCAATACTAACGCTTTTATCCTTATCATCTTCCCCTTCATCAAAATCTTCATCTCTTCCAATTGGGGGATTATTGGATTCCTTAGGATTGACAGCCTTATCTTTAGGAAATTCATCTTGGAGCAATCCTTGAACTCTCCCCAGAATAAGATCAAACTCCCTCTTGAATGCATTATTCAAATTTAGGAAGGAAGGAAAGTCCAGGTTAGGACATTTGCTGATGTTGTCATTATATGCTACAAAGATGGAATCTTCAAAGCACTTCTTTATTATTTGGGTAAGATTTTGATTAAGGAAGAAAGGAACTTTCTTCTTGCAATCCTTTATAATTTTATTAGCATATTCCATGGTGGTATCTTTAGTTTCCAACTGGATTTCCAAAGACTTTATCTTATCGGTGATTTCGGACTTCTCTCTCCCTAAAGTTCACACTCTTCAAATAACAATTTTAGCTATCTTCTCTTCATCAAAGGAGAATGCAAGTTTGCCCTCCTCAAGAATAGCCTCATCCTTTTCCACTACAATATCAATAATTTGACTCTACAGTAGCCCGACTTTAGTCGTTACTAAAGAAAATTGTTCCTTAAGCTTTGCAACTTGATCAATGAGTCCCTAGGAGGCTTATTCAAGAAAACCATGTGCTTGGCCGCCTAAATTCATATGATGGATATAAGCTAAATAAGGGTGTACAAATTAGAGTCTGGATTAGCCAAAATACTAACAGATTCATACCAACAAAAGGTGTTAATAAAGAACATAAAGATAACCGGTTGAGAATGTTGATGGCAGTAGTGGCATAAAGAAGCCATGGTTGGAGATTTCACAGCTGAATGAATAAATCATTAAAGTCCATAAGGTAATATGAGCCCGAGCCTCTGAAGGAAGAGATCCAGTGGGGAAGGAGATTTAGACCTAACTCCTCGTACAAACGTACAAAATTGAAAGTAGAAGTAGGAAGCGAGATGTTTGACAAAAGATTCGAGGTGTGAACATCCTGTATTTTTCTGTACATCCTGGTCTAAAGAACTTAAATCAATCATGTTACGATCGTGACTGGCCAAAGCAGCATCCACATTCAGTTCCTCAATGACAATAATAGATGTCTGGACTTCCCCATGCTTAGTCTTTTTGCTGAAGGAGGGATTGAAATATCAGTTTGATTGCCAGAGCCTGCCTTCCTTTTTATAGCATCAATGGATTTGGCTAAAGAACCCAATATGAGCATCCCCATTCACCATCGGAGGTTCTCCAAGCACTCTATGGTCGTTTACAATTAAAGAGTGTTTTCGAAGTTTACTTTCAATCAAAAAAATGTCCCTCATGTTTTCAAAAGCTTGAGTCAAAGCCTCAATAGTATTGGTGATGGAGATATTAGATTGTTTAGGAGCAGTTCCTGAAAAAGAATACTCATCATAGGATAATGACAAAATATAATGTTAACAATAATAGACTATAAAACTCACTGAGAACTAAAAAAGACCCCTGATCTTAGGAGTATAACATCTAATGTAAAAGAACCGATTCTCCCAGTCCTTTGTCTTATTGATCAGATGGGTGATTAAACTCTTCGAGTAAGGGAGAAGGCGATATACAAAACTATCTAATTTCTTATCTACTCCTACAATATTCACCAAATACTAAAGAATCTCGGCATTTAGTGAAGGAAGTTTGTCTTCCCCGGCAAGGACCTTCAAGAAACTTAAGTACATGTAGTAGTTGGCTGTTATTTGTATCAGAGCGATTCCTAAGTGCTCTACGAACTGTAAAAGGAATTCTGGAAAAGGAAGGTAGCCTGAATGCAAGATATGAATATGAGTAAAAGCGAAGAAACCTTCAAAAGGACCATCTAATCTGCCAGATGGACCAGCGACCATAGCTTTCGTATTTGTAATCCCAAACTATTGTAGAATAGTATCTACTTATGTTGGGAAGTTATGAAGGATCTGTTGAGCTTAAAATATCTCTTCTCTGAAGCAAGAGAAGGTTTGGGGCCTTTGCCAGATATTTTTTCTTTCTATTTGTTTTTTAGGTGATATTACAAAAAATCAATGAAGTATTGGACATTTTATAAAAATTTGAAATGCTCCTAGATATAGAATGCAAAAGTGAACAACTAAATGCCTAACCAATGAGTACTTGAAAACTATTCAGTCGATAATGGTAAAATGTTGAAACTATGACTATTTATAGAACTTGTAACAAGTCGATAGTTCATTAAACAATCCATTTCTAGATATTGAACCTATAACAAGACGTCAAGTCTATAGATATTTAAGGTATTCACAATCAATTGGAAATCCATTAATAACTGTTAGATTTAAGACTGGATGTCGACATAACTAGTCATCATGGTCCAATTAAGGTATCATACTTATAGTAGCTTATTGAGATTATACTAGAGTATCAAACCAATAATCCGATATCAAACCCAAATAAAGTATCAAATTCATAAATAGTAAAGCGAGTTTAGAACTATTTAGAAATTCTTCAACCAATTAGCGAGTTTGTAAGGTGTTGAAAGCATAAATAGTTCATGAGTTTATTTACTTTCTGAATCAATAGTAAGACGTCGAACATAAACAAGATATAAAGTTTGTAAATGAAACAATAATCTTTCAAACAGTTACCAAGCTTATAACAGGTTATCGAGTTCCTAGGTAACTACCGTACATCTAACAAATTGAAACTATAACTTATGGGTGGAACATTAAAAGGGTATCATATTTCCAATTAGATGTCAAATTTCAAAAGACTGATAAATTCGAAAACCAAGTTCTAATTAATGGCAAGTTGTTGGATTTTAAAAGGTATGTAGAGTTTTTAACAATTAATCAATTTGATTTTCGAGATCTTAAAAGGGAATCGATTTTATCATAATCAAAACTTTAGAAAATTATCAGCTTCCTAGAATTTATTTGAATTCATAGTAGTTATAATCGAACTTCAACCAATCATTGAAAACATACCACAATCGAAACTTGAATTCAAAAGTTAATCTTCTTAGAATCATAAAAAAATCCAATCGATCAAACCTTGATCTTAAAAATTCCTCTTTATCTAAATTGATTAAAGATAGAAATCAAACCTTGAAATAGTACTCGAGCATTACAAAAGTTGAAAAACTTTGATTAAAATGGAAAGTTAAAATTGTTGTTTTGAGAATAACTTGAGGTAAAAGATTGAAGAAGAAGAAGAAAAGCATTGATAGGAAAGAAAAGGGCCGCAATGAGAAGCGTTGATCTCAATTTGATTGAACTGGGAGATCAGAATGGAATGCAAATAGGCGACAATGGGGTTATCGAGGCGGCAAACGTCAGTATCAAGGCAACAACTTGAAAAGTCAACATTATACTAATGTATAATACTTTTCTTTTGCACAAGAGGGGTAAATATTACTACTGTATCGAGTACCAAGGAAAAACATATTGAAATTCAAAATCTCAATTGTAAAGAATGAAAAGAAATCAAGCATTCGGTAAAGCATATCGAATTTCAAGCAACCCTAGGGAGATGTCGAACATCAATAATTAAAGGTGTCAAATGTTTAGGAAGGGATGGCAAACCCAGAATGTATCAAACATGAGCATAGAAAGAAGTTTATCGAACCTTAATAATTGAAAAGATATCATACAAAGGTATCGACGATCTAAGGATGTCGAGCTACAAGTGTTGCCAAGCTTAAATGAAGGAAGATGAGGTATCGAGATGCAACAACTATAAAAGTTTTTGAGCATGTAAGGAGGAAGAGATATTGTAACATCCCCACATTTGAAGGCCGAAAACTCACTGCTATGGATGCTACAGTCACTAAAAGTTATTAATTCTCAGTGAGAAAATGTGGTAATGTTAGATATATTGATATTCCAGAAACACATGAATATAAAAAAATTTAACTCAATTTAAAAAATTCTCATTTCATTACAAATAGTATTTCAAATTCATTACATAATCCCATACATAAGCCACATTTAGAGAAATTACAATTATTACAAAATACGCCAAGAGCGATATATGAAAATGCCCCTTTGGTTGATCAGAGTCTAAATATAGGCACTAAACAACTTTGTCATAGTATCCAATTATACAACGGAATCAAACAGAAAGAACTCCTAATTGCTAACTTGCCTCCTGCATGTCTTTGAATGCTTACTCGTCTAAAGGAGAACCTAAAAACCTTAACCCTCAAACTATTCAAAATCAATTCAGCACCCGAGAGTTTAAAGGGAAAACACAAACTTCAAGTCAGGCAAAAAGTCTGGTGTGAATAATAACCTATCGTCTTGAACCAAGTAGATATCTAGTGAAACTACGCCACTTAGCAGAACAGGTTTTCCCCACACTAGTATCTTAACCCAATTTATAATAACCATATACTGTGCACCTGCATCCACAATGATTAAGACATAACATAATATAATGTATCTTGATGATATGCAACATGCAATATACTCTAGCTTTCCATCCCCGTTAACCTGACTAATTATCTCAAGTTATTGTTTCTAACGTGACAATTAATGTAACGACATGGTATTTTTGAACTGTTCAAATCGACAATCATCCACTCATGTCAGACTTGAATTGCTCAAAACAACAGATTGTTAAATTATATTTGACAAAACTCATCATATACAGTAGATAAATCAATCACATAATCACTGACATAGAGTATTACAGTAACAAGCAGCGAAATAGATAAACAGTAGCTCATGAAGCTACAATATAAATATCAGAGTCTAAAATAAATGCAATGAATATCTCAATTACAATGTAATGTAATACGAAAACAATGACAAGTCTGAACAAATTAATTGGAAACAACTGATAAGCGGAATAAATAGATCTTTAAACAAAGCTCCAATCTCCAAAGGTGAGTCTCAAATGTTGTGACACTCAGTCTGACCCAAGCATAAAGCAAAATACAAAACACTCAAGTCAGGATTAACATTCTTATACCTGTAAATTCAACTCAAGTGAATTGTGAACTGTAATGCAAGTAACTTAAGGATGCTTGGGATTTCCATCCTCTAAATATCTGTGGAACTATGTACTATGTAGTAATATACACTATTATAATATGTCAATAGTAAAGTAAACTATCAAAATCGCATTAAGGCGTTATCTACATCCCCCTTAACACATTTTATATATTCCCGTAGTCTATACAATGCCGTATGTTCCACCAAACCGGTGGTTTACCCAGAGGACACTCTATAGGTACGGTACAAAACAAACTCATAGAAGGCGCGATAAGGCATGCGATAAGGCACGTGAGGCAATTCCTAGGGTAGATATACCGTTTGTAGATCCGGACAGGTGGTAACGCATAGCAGCTACTACCGCCCACCTCGAGACACACTTCCAAATCAAAGGTGCACCTAACCAAGTCACAAAGTAATAGAATGGAATCGAAGAAATGTGCCCGATAGGAGGAATAACATCATTTACCCCGGCATGGCTCCTGTTTTTGCTACATCAAGTTGACTCGCGGGAGTCAAGACTACGTTAATACCTCATATAAAATCATCGCCAACCATCCTACTTCGTTCTGGAATCTCCACCACGTACATAGTTGGTGAAGTGGTTTTCGGTATTGGCAGAGAGTTTAACAATATCTAATCCCGGTCTCTTTAACAACCATCATATATCATCAGTAAAAAATTAAATATTATATATATACAACAGAATATGGTGTCATATATCATATATGAAAAATTACAGATAATGGCATATCATACTTAACAATTGAATAACTAACAATTCAAATTTAACAACATATTTCAATCGTCATTTCATGTGAATTAAATTTACTAATTATAAGAATGTTAATCGCGAGTGATTGCTCACCTTTTGAGGTTAGAGCAAAAAGAAGATAACACGAACGCGCACACATGCACGACATGAACAAGCGGGACAGCGAAAATCTAGGAATTGCTACAATAAATTCGATATTAAGAAGGTGAGTCAAGATGGACTAGAGATAGATGAAACAAAGTATATGTTATATACTTATCTATAAATGTATTTTCTCAAAAAAACAATTTAAGGTATATATTAAAATGAAATGTGTGTGTGTGTGTGTGTGTGTGTGTATATATATATATTCAAATCAATATTAAATTCAAACTGATAAAAATGAAATCTCTATCTATGTGTATATATGTGTGTGTGTGTGTGTGTATGAAAACCAAACTCACGTATACTTATATAAACACACACGCACACACATATATATAACTTATATATATTATATAAAAAAGAAATATCTATTTTAAAATCAATATAACTTACTTTATTATTATTGCTATAAACCCATTTGCATGTAAAACCAATATAGTATAATATATATTATAGATTTAACATATATATATATATATATATATTCAAAAATCCAAACAAAACCTATTACACATACTTTTATATGAAATCACTTATGTAATACATGCTATAAACATGTATATACCTCTGTAAACATATATGCTATTGTAAATATATATATAATACTTCTTTATATAACTTTCATATATAATATATACTGTAGCCATATATATACTATAACATATACTACTGTAACATATATACCCTTTTTATAATATAATAGATAGTGTAGACAAAATTTTATAACTCATATATACACTTATATATATAAACTAACTGACATTAACATTCATTCCGTATATAACTGACATTAACATATATACCATATAACTGAGAGCATATATACAACATATTATTTAAGATATACATGTCATAAATTTTAAAATATATACATATGTAACTAATAATATATATATCATAGATAACTGACACGAAGAGGATCTGGAGGGAAACTTAGATGAAGCAGCTCTGGGTATTGGTGCGGGCCTTGAATGATGGAGGGAAGGCTGCTCGGTGGGGGTGGCGGTGAAAAGGTGGACATGCGGCAGTTGAACGTGAGGAGATGGAAAGCATCGGAGCAAAAGAGGAGGTGCAGGTCAGAGAACAAGGTGATATGCGGGCTGCTCTTGTGTTTAAGTGGACGGTTGGTTTCAAAATGAAGGCGAGAACAATTGTAGGTTGCTCGACCTAAGGTGGTGGGTGTGGGGTCAGTCTTGGTTTTGTTGAATGGCAAAGGCGGATGGTGCTTGAGGGAAAAGAAGGCTATGGGAAAGGATGGCTGGAAGTTAGACAGAGAGAGGGGAGGTGCAGGCTGCGTTCGCTCAGGGTGGTGACTGCGAAAGTAGGTTATGGGGGACTAGGCAGAGAAGTGGCTCGGGAAGGTGGAGGAAACGGCATGGGAAGGGCTGTGATGGGAAAGTGGAACTGGGGTAAACATGGGCGGTTGCCGATGGTGGTGGATTTTTGGTCACGTAGGCAGAATTAAGTTCGAAGTGAAGTTATCGACGATGTGGGTAAAGCAGATATCGAGATCGGCATTGGTTTAGATGGTTTGAGGGAAACTAATATAAATAAAACATTTTCTCGAAGTAATAGGCAAAGACGTTACTTTGAGCAGAGCAATGAAATGAGTGGGTAATTCTCGAGCCAATGAGAAGAATGCAAGCTTGAATACGTATTGTTTTTCTATAACTTTTCTTTTGAGGCCGAACAAAACGAACCAATGGATAATATCTTGACGTCGATGGGATAACAAAAGTTAAGGACGTTGATATTAGAAATTATTAATAGCTAGGAATAGGAAAAGTCTATGCGTGAATTCAGGGAAGTATAAAAAGAAAATGGCTGTTTGCTTTCGACCGATGGGTAAATGAATGGTCATAGGGAAAACAAAAAGGCTTAAAAATGGTACCGATATGGATATCAGTTTCGCAGATATCGCCTCATACCGGACACCAAAATGCATAGATGAATATACTATGGAGATCAGCACGACAAGACGAACAGAATGGTACACAGATATCAGTGATATGATCAAATTATAAATACTCGATTTTTCGCTGTCGAAAATGCTGCTAAAATGCCGAAAATAAGATAAACGGGGCTAGAGAAGTCCAAATTTAACGAAACAAATTTTGACGTCTTACTCAAAAATAGTTTACGTTCGTATTATATAAAATATTCAAGTTTGAGAAATATTTTATCACCATCAAATATTAACTGTTTTAAATTGAAATTGAAAATTACACGATAGAATAAACTTTCATATTTTCCAACGAAAATTTCCCATTTGCTATGTTTGAATAGGCGCATACCAAATATAAAATTTTCATTGCTAAATTTTAATTGTTTAATTTCAAGAAAATTCTAGTCAATTACGTTATTAGAACCTTTAAAATTTCTGGGTCGTTACAATTAGCCTATTAGTTTTCATGGGTCGACTAATAACCTGTTCAATTCCTTATGGATTTCCTATCCACTTTCATAGTTTTCATGGGATCACTAAGAACCTATTGGTTTCTGCCAATAGCATTATCCAATCATAGTTTCTGTGGAATCACTATGAACCTATTGATCTCTTTCAATAACATTATCCAATCATAGTTTTCATGGGATCACTAAGAACCTATTTGCTCCTGCCAATAACAATTTCCATAACATTGTTTTTACGGGCTTACTAATAACCTTTTTAACTCCATAGCCTTTTGATTTAGTTTACATTTACTATTGGGTTATCCTAGCCGATCATCCTACCCTTTAACACCCCAACATGCTCATATGGGTTATAAAAAGAATATGGTAACACGACAATCATGATAACTGATCAAATGATACACACCATACAAACATCCATAGTTTATTTCCATATATTTATTTTTCTAATGAAAGGCGGTCAATACTCTTAACCTAACTCTTTACTAAGGAGAGCTTCCCTTCAAAAACATAAAATATATCTATAATTTATTGCTTAAAATTTTAGACATCCTCTTTCGAAACCATATAATATATCTTTCGAACATTTGGAAACATCCGTTTTGAAACACTTAAAATATGCCTTTTGAAACACTTAAAACATACCTTTCGAAAGCATTGGGTTCAATTACAAAGTTATGGAAGCATAGCTTCAAAACCAATTAAAAGTGTTTCTTTTGAAACCCTACTTTGAAAACAAAACAAACTGCAAAGTATATAAAAGGGGACATATTTGAAAGCTATCCCTTCAAAAGACCTTTGGTGACCGCAACATGCTTTCGCATTTGTACTTGGGTTTAAATAAGTGGCTTCAACTGTGTTGAAATGTCTGGAAGCGGCACCTACCCTTACGCATGTATAGGTTAAAAGAAAAGCGGCTTCATTGATTATGGAAGAGTATCGATTCGAAACCATACCCTCCGAACTCATTGTTTCAAAGAATTATAAAAGCAGCGTCTTACTAAGGTGAAAAGTTTTAATGCGACAAGGGGTTCAAAAATAGCAACCCTTATGAAGATATTAAATCAAAGGTAGGTTTATAGATTAGAAATCTAGAAATACAACTTCACCCCTTACGCATGCATATTTTCAACACCTTTGTTACCATTCACATAGGTCCTATACACTTCGTACCATTAGCTTGATACCATGTATTTTGGCATCGAATGGATGTGTAAGGGTTAGAGGCAGGTGTGTATGAAGTCGAAAGCCGGTAAGGTTAAGTGGCGATGACATAATTTGGATAAAAGCAGCATTTTTTCTTATTAAAGAAAATACTTTTTACCTAATATTTATCTCAACCTTATTAGTTTAGAAAACTTTATCAATTTCCTTTTTCAAAATTTGCGGCCGAAATCAAATTGGGATTTGAAATGACTTAACACTTAAGCCCTTCTCCTTAATTAAACATTTACAACATTTTAGTCCTCTAACTTAAATAATTTATTATCCATAGTAATATGCTAAGGAAAAATTCCCTAAATCACCATAATTCATATTAAATATATTTTCTAACATATATAAATTTCAATCCTGAAAACATTGTTTAATTGTCTTAAATAATTTAAATCTGAAACTAAATACTTTCTCTCTTATAAATTCTTGATAAATCCCTAATTACGTGGAAAATTAGGAAACTTAAAACCAACTTCTAAGATAACGTTTTTGATCATATATAAAAAACGCAACACTTTTGGATGTCATATGATAAGTTTTCTAGTCTAAAACCTATCATAAAATTCATATTAAATTATACAAATCATCAACAAGAACATATATGTGTGTGTGTGTGTGTGTGTGTATCCATTTAATCTATCAAAACATATCATCATTCTTCGAGTCATACGGTTTGAAACCTCAAACCCAAATTAAAACATTCAAGAACACTTATATGAGATGGTTAACATCATTATTTACCTTGTTTGGATAAAAACTTGAGGTTTGTTCTTGCTCTAATCTTCCTAGCTTAAATCTTAGCCTCTAAATGGATTTTGTGCCCCTCTTCTTCTTAGGGTTATGGACGACCTTTAACTCTCTTTACTTTTGTTTTTGGTTTATGAAAACGTGAATGAGAATGAGGTAAGGGTCAGGGGTTATGGTGTACGGCTATTCCCATTTTGTCCTTGCCTTATTCTCTTTAGTATTTAACTTATAAACCATTCTTATAGATAATGTAGTTAAGGCACAACCTTAGTTAGTTTTCAAATATCAATTCCTTTATCACTCTAGTCTCTACATTATTCTGTTTAATTTATATAATTAAATCTCCTGAATAATTCTATTTAAAATTTTTGGTGTTATAGATATCATATCCCAAACGATTTCCAAAGTTATCGAGCATAAAACAAACCCAAAAGTGGTGTTGAATATCATAGGTACCAAGATACTATGGTACAAAGGATATCGAACCTGAAGACAATCAAAGGGAATTGTTGAAACACTACAACATAAAGTGCTAATAGAATGAAGAGTAAAGAGGAGTGCCGCATCATTCAAAGATATAGAGTTCATAATCATGAAGAGGGTATATTGAGATTCAATGAAACAAGCAATAAATATTGAGCCTTTGCAACTAAGACTGTTGTAAAGTGCCCACGAGCGGTAGGAGGGCTCGAGCTTCACAAGTGTAGAGAATGTCGAAATTTAAAGGACACAAAGAATATAGAATATCTATAGTTATGAAGGATGCCACATATTATCAGTACAAAGAAGGATTCTAAATATCTTTAATATAAAAAGGGATGTCGAATGTATCAATATGAAGAAAGATGCCAAATATCATTTCTACAACAAAGGAATGTCGAATATTGGCCATACAAAGGGATATCAGCTATTAGCAATTCACATAACATATCGAAAGACATGTAACAGTCATACCACCTGCTACGACCCTTATAAATATGGACCCCATCGATACGTATGAGGGATAATATTTCTCATCTCATTTCTTGCATTTTGAAGTTGTAACCCTAAATCACATTAGGGATTTTGTAGAGCCAATTTTACATTTATGACTTTAATACATGCGGACTTGAACAATGAACATTGCATAACATACTTCAATCGAATAAAAGTATCTATACACTGTTAAATTGTTAAATTTTCTACATCCATATGACTTCTAACACTTGACTCGGGCTATGAATGTGCATACTGTGTTCTATTGGAATTGGACCAGAACGTTTATTTGCATACTTCTCTGGTGCTTTGCATAAGGATACCTAAGCATTTATCTGAACTTGGCTTGCTTCTTCTTGCATATTCAAGTTAACAAAGAATTTTTTTAACTCTTACATCTCTGATGAAGGAGTAAATGATGGGGCCACTATAGAAGTCGTGGCAGTGGTTGCAGGTATTTTCTTTCCAGTTTTTGAATGAAAGCAGGAGAAGACACAACAAAGGTGGATTGGGAAAATTATGCATGTAATAAGTTGGAGCAAGTGTAATGATATGAGTTGTCCTACTTCAAGATGTAGGGATCAACGCATGAGAAGTTAAGATAGTGCTGACAATTGGAGATCGACATACATGTGGTGGTGAAGGACTTCGCCTACTGTAACGACCCAGGATTTTGAACAATTTAAAATTGAAAATATTTAATTAATTTTAAATATTTGAATAATGGTTTGGATTGAATTTCCATTATAACTTTGAATTTAACGATTAAATTATAAAATTTAATCTATTGAAAGTTGAATAAAATTTTGAATCTTAAATTTTAAGCCGATTAAAATTATTTCAAAGGCTTGTAAAATTTATATTGATAATACTGAAGATAATAGAAGCTTCAGATTTGAAATTAATAGTGAATTGTTCAGTTTTGAATTTATATCGTTTAAATCGATATTTAAAAATAGTCATTTTTCATACAGTCTCGGAATTCGACAAAACCAGTTCCATTGGGTCCGTAATGTCGAATTATTATCAAATTTCAAATTTCATATTTTTCGGAGTTGATATGTGAGCACACGATGAGTAAACGCGTTGGAAATTTGAATCAAATTCAATTTGAATTTAAATTATAAAATTGTCAACATCAGCCACCCTATGTTTGTACTTAGCCACCCTAGCACCTGCAACGTGCATACTGAGATCCATCTTCTTCATTTTAAAACTCTGAGCACAATCTTCCGTTCAGAAAAAAAAAATCACGCAGGAGATCCCAGAGAAAAATCGTGATAACCATTCCTCTGTTTATTTTCAAATATCCTCTCCCCCATTCGATTCCTCAGTTCAAAAGCAAACGAGAAAAAAAAATTAATGGCCGCTCCTTCCTAATTCTTCATCCCCAAATCAAAATCCTATGAAACAAACAATGGCCGAGCGTTCAAATAGAAACCCAAGCCGAGTTAATCCACCTTCTTCAAATCAATTACTAAAATCTCGGTTTCGAAAAAAAAAATGGCTGCTGTTTGAAATCTCGTCCCCCTCATTCTCAGTTCTATCGAAATCGTTCGAAGGGTGCGGCGCGTTGAGGAGGCGATGCTAGCTGGGCTCGAGGGTGATGGCGGCACGATGGCAGGTGTAGCAATCTGGGTTCGTCAACGTGCGTGGCTGGGGTCGATTAGGGGTGGCTTCGAGTCGCGAATGGCGGCGTCGGCGGCATGATTTTGGGCGAGTGCTTGGTCGTGATGGTCGAGGGTCGTGACGAGTGATGGGCGACGATGCTCGATCGATTTATACTATGAGGTACAATTTACTTCTTAGATCCTAAAGTTTTTTTTATATAATTACAGTAAGATTATTACTGTTTAAAATTGCAGAAGAGTTTGCAGTAAAAGGAAATTAAAATTAAATTTTCTGTTTATAATTTTTACAGGAAAACAGAAAAATAAAGGCACATGTGTATTTACATAGGGTTTATGAATAGAAATTGCAGATAACCATATAAGATATTTCGTTATAAATAAGCAGAAAGATAATTTATAAAAGAAAATTTGTTAGAAATTCAATTTGTTAGGTGAAAAAATTTTATTAAAAGAAAATTAGTTAAAATAAAATTTTGGTTAAGTAAATAAATTGAACGATAATTTAAGTGTTCGATTTAATTCGAATATTAATGAATTGTATAATTATTTATACAAGGTATAATCTGTGAAGAAAACAACCTGAAAAGGGAATGGATTGCAAATAATAGCAAAAGTGAGAACTTCTCACTCAAAAAGGGTTATTTAAATTTTAAATAGTTATATTTAAAATTTGCTGATTGATTGATTGCTATTTGATTGTGATATTAGATATAGTAGGATATATCTATATATAGCAATATATATTGGCATATTTATATATTGCAATTGATTGATTTCCCGCATTGTATAGCGGACGAGACCCTATTGCGCCGTTATTAAGCGGATATATATTTTATAAATCCCATATACCGCGATATTCCACCTTGAAGTGGAATTGGTATTGTGCTAACATCTGTGGATGCAGGGAAACAGGTTGGAGGGATCCAACTGGATTCCTCACAAATATTTATTTGATTATAGATATTGTGATGATTGTGATTATCATATCGATATATGATATTTATGCAGTGATTGACCATTTGATGCTGTGGCATCATCGGATCCATTTTTAAAGTTTAAAGTAGAAATTTTTATTTTAAAGGGATTTTAAAGTGATTTCTCAAAGTATATGTTTTATTAAATTTTCGAATCTGATTCACTTTAAATAAATTAAGATTTTAATTTTAAAGTTATAGGATTAATATCTTTTTGAAATATAACCAAAGGTAGTTTTTAAAAATAAATAGATTTATATAATAATTTAAAATTGGATTTCTGAATTATTATAAAGGATGAATATAAAAGATTTTATAAATTGATATTTATAAATAAAAATATTGGAAGTATAAACGAGTTTATTATGTGTTAAAATGAAGTATAAAATGGATCATTGAAAATTATAGATTTGTAAATTGTGAAAGTTATAAAATGAATAGATATTGAAAATAAAAGATTCATGAGTCATTAACTTGTAAAATGGATTTTGGGCATTTAAATGAGATATTTATAGAAATTGTAAATAAAGGAATTTTTTTTTTAAAGTTGAACTTGTCATGGAATATAAAAAGAATCTTATAAGCAATAAGTTTTGGAAGTTGTGAAGCTTAAAAAGAATGACTTCGTAAATAAATGATATTATAAGTGTTTAGCTTATAATATAGACTTTTGGTATAAAATTGAGTTATATAAATTGAATTGGATTGATAAAGGAAATTTATAAATCAAAGTTTATACATAGGAATGGAATTTATAAACATTGTTTATAAATTCGAAAATAAATTGAATTTGATAAATTTAATATTGGAATTTATTAAAGAAAATATATTCACGATTTTGAACAGTAAATATATTATTAAAGAAAATGGATATATTTTGGGAAAGGAATGTTTTAAATGGAATTTAAAACGATTAAAGGTGTTTTAAAATGCATTAAGTATCGAATACCTAGATTTCAACATTTATTGTTGAAATAGACGTTTTCGAGAAAAAAAAGGAATGGAAACATAGATTTCAACATTTATTGTTGAAATAGACGTTTTCGAGAAATAAGGAAATAATGGACTATAACACTGTTGTTATAGTAAATGATTTCCGAAAGGAAATATTTTTGTATAGTATTGGGATTTATATATCTATTTAATTTCGAATCGCTATACTAGTGATTTTGGGTTGTCGTAACGATGTTTTACACAACATTCGTTTTGACCCAAATAAAAGTGAATAAAAGAGCGTTTCCTTAAAGAATGAAATATATACTTAACTATGGTTTAGGTATATTGAATATTTTCAAATTGTTGAAAATAAATAAGATTTGTGAAATACTTATTATTAGAATAAGTATGGAAATGCTTTTCCAATATGAAATGAACGTTTTTGAGAATTTATCTTTTTAAAAGATAAATTGAAAATGAATATTAGAAATCGATTTGAGATCGTATATTCATAAAT
Organism: Allium cepa; assembly: GCA_030765085.1. Lineage (NCBI taxonomy): Eukaryota > Viridiplantae > Streptophyta > Magnoliopsida > Asparagales > Amaryllidaceae > Allium > Allium cepa. The sequence continues at coordinate 1,053,807,251 of CM060935.1, read as the reverse complement.
ATTTTGAAATATAAATTCACTATGAAATTTTTGAATGGAAAGGGAAAATTTGTCTCAAAATAAACGTTGTTTATTTTCAAAGTGTGGAAAATTATATATCTTGTAAAGATATTTTTTGTAGAAATAAATAATTTGGAAAATTATTTGGAATCTGATGATGTTGCTCATCTCTATTGATAGTTAAATAACCGACTATCAATATTTACCCTTGAATGAGTATTTGTTGTGATTGCTTGAATTGAATGCCGCACTTATTTTAAAATAAGCGCTCACTATTCGGGTTAACCGGGAAAGGACCATGGGGTCGTATAACCCATTCCGAATAGTGATACGTCGTTATGAATTGCATTTGAAGACCGGTGTTGAAGACCGGATAATTGTGAAAATGGAAGAATTACCGTCGAGTTACTCTGCATCGGCTGATCTCCGGTACAGAGGTTTTATCACCCTTAGTGACGGGAAGTCCGGACGTGATTAATGAATATCCGGATTGCAAGGACTTCTTTGTAAGTGCCTTCGGTTCTGTTCGATCCGGGAACAGACTTGTATGGATTGTATGTCTGACATTACAAGTTGAGATACAAAGATGATTTCTTTCAAATATATTTCTGTTGGTGGCGGAGAATTTATTCTCTTAGCTTAACACCCTTCTCTGAGACGTACGAGCTTAGAGGTTATATAGTTGATGGTCACTAGTGATACATTCCCAAATTGGTAATGTGGCATACTGAGTGTTGCTGTGAAATGATCGCCGAATGATCATTTGTGATAGGATCATTTGTTTGATCGTCTATCTTGATGATCATTGCTTTGATCATTTGTTGACCCAAAGCACTGCTTTTGTAAAGCGTGGCTTTGTGGACGAGACTTCATCGAGCCTCACACCCCGAAAATGGTCAAAACAGGAAAGATGCGGAAAGGTTATTAGGGGGTAGCGCCCCTTTAGTGTATGCCATTCCTTCTGGATAGAGGTGGTATCATGGTATGGAGCCCAGATACTTAACCTATGTGGTTACTGCAAATTTATTACTTTGTCGTTGTTGGAAATCGGGGATCCTCGGATATAGATCGGTTACGATCGGGGAATGACATATTCGTGTCAGTTGTTACCCAGTTAGGGGTAACCCGGCCTTGTGTTGGCAGAGATCCGGTTAGGTTCTCGGGACGTCATTCCAGAGGCGTTTCCATGTGGCAATGGAAAGTTCCTTGGCCTGACCATTTGTTGGAAATCCAAAGAAACAATACGAGCCTTGTACGGTTTTAGTTGTAGAACCTGCCATCTAATATGGTAGCTATAGCGGGCATAATATAATGGTACCTATGCTGGCTAAGATTTATATTCTACTTTCGAAAATGTTTTCTACACTATGCACTAATAATAATATCAAAAATGATTTGATTTTGCGTAGTAAGCATCTTTGACTATCATAACGAGAAACCTCCTCCAAGTCTGCGTTTGCATTGTGTGTGTGGCGGGAGACCTTATGGTAGTCTCATTTTCTAAAAAGCATTGCGAATTTATTTAAAAATTATCCTATTCTTTGTTTTAAAGATAAATAACTGTTTTTAGTTCTCACACCAGTCACATGACTGACCTGGAGTTTATTGTTCCCTTCCTAAACTCTGAGTGCCCACCAATTTCTACACGGGCAGTCTAGAGTTAGGTTAACAGGTCATTCTGGATTCAGGTGTTGCTACAGATATCTGGAGGCGAGCTGGATGACGTAGTATATTCTATTGTATATAGTATTTCTTTTCCGCTGTTTGTTGTTGTACACTCTGATAATGAATGTAATGTGATGTAATGTATAAAATGTATAGTTCTTTTGTTTTAATGATTATTCATTTATCTATTATATGTTGTTCCGCTGCGATTGTGAGATTTTGATATTGTCTGTTGTTCTTTCCTGTTCTGGTATTTGTTTTTCTGTTTTTCTTTCTTTTTCTCTCTTCTTCTACCTCTTTCTTCTTTCTTAAACCCTAACATTTCGGTTTTTCGACAACGAAAAATCGCAAACGTTACACCTACCTTGAGGCGGACACCTATTAGAATAAGGCTCTTTTGAACAATTAACGGGAGATCTCCTTGGGTATTGGTAAAAGTCGGTGTCCCTCAGAGATTGGGGATGTTCTCTAGAATTTTTTTTTGAGATATGATCGGCGCTTCCTGATATGTTCCTCCTCCTCTCTCATCTCATTTGTAGTCAACTAAAGGCTAGAATTATGCAGTAGGAGGCTCCATATGGTCCTCTTGATAAGTTCTTTATAGAATCCATTTGATTAACTCGTGATATCGAAAAAGAAGGAAGAAGATGGATTACAAGTCGAAAATTGAAGAAAGTTCATGTAGGGTTAGTGTGCTTTTGATTCTAAGTGTGCTATTTGTTTACGCTATCAAATCTATGGACTAAGCTCGGTAGGGTTAAAGAGGCATCTCTGCCCTTGCAAGAAAGGTTGGGGATATTGATAAAAGCATTGCAGATGTTTTGAAATTCTAGAGTGTCGAAGTCATGTCCTTGGAGATCCATAGTTCCCTAGTTGGACAGCGAGTCGTGTATATCATCGGAGGCCAAAAGTAGGGATGATTCTATGGTCTGGTCATAATTGGGCTTACATTCTTGCCCATAGGACCCTCTTCTCAAGTGTTTCAACCAAGGAATGAAAGTTGAGTCCTTCGACTCCAGAATTTTCCCAATTGATTCATTATCTTCTTCTTCCCCCTATTATTCACTCCTTCATTTTAATCTTCTTCTTTTTCCCTTATCTCTTCATCCTCTCCTTCATCTTTAGTGGTGGTGTCAGTTAGTTACACCTATATTACAGCTCTGTAATGGGCTAGAGCTAGAAGTGCTATCCCGACTTGTAAAGCAGACTACCTGGTAACCTAAGAAGTGCCGTGTAAAACCTTGTAAAATAAACCCTAATTAGTTAAGTAAATTAATAGAAATTCAATTAATTATGGTAGGGATAAAAATGAATTATTTTTAAAATTTGAATTTCTCCACGAAAGTTACGCCGTTGCATTCTTGGTGAATTCTAATTAATTTCCACTGAAAACGAAGCTCAAATTAAAATTTATGGATATTTGAAGTTTTCGATTTTAAATTAATTTAGTTTGAATTAAAATTAAAATAAAATAATTAGATCCCTAGTGTAAAAATTTGAAACTAAATGCGATTAGATTTGGGGGTTAAGTAGACGTTAAAGTTAGCAATTAACGTTAAGAGTAATGGGTGAATTACATAAACAACGGTTCAAAATTTTAATAATTTTCCCAAGATAGGGGAAGTGGTCAACCCCCTGACCTCAAGTGATCGACCCATAGAGGTCGACCGCTTGGAAGGAAGTGGTCGATTGCTCTTATGCAACGACGGCTAGGGTTTTGTGTTATTGAACGTTCTAGGTTTATCGTTTTTGATCCAGTTTTATCCTATGGTTCTGGTACATTTCAAATGTTATAAATAAAATCTTATACCCCTCACTTTCATCCACAATTATATTGGAAATATCGGCGAAGCTCTATCGGTTTTATCTCTTCTTAGATTCAAAAAATTCCATAAGGGTTTCAGGTAAGAGATCCTAATCTACCTTTGTTTATTATTTAATTTTCAAACCTCTTCTCCTTCAACCTTTCTGAATCTAACACACACACACATAAAATCCCTAGTTGTATATTTAAAAAGAAGACATCTGAAGAAGATTATCATGGGCGTTGTAAATCCAAAGAGAAGCAAAGCTAAGGACCAATTATGAGTGGAAACCTCAGTATTATTATCTCAGTAATGCATTAGTATATATCTATGGATTTGAATATACCTTAAAGATTTTGGGATTGCGAAAAAATAGATAAAATCCCCCAAAAATCCTTTTTATTTCGAAATGACAATTCTAAACGGAGATTCTCAATTATTTATGTTAATTTAATGGAATTTATATTGTTTATGTAATTTTTCATAATTTCAGAGTTTATTCCACTTCTCCTCCTTCTTTGATTCAAATTGTTAGTTTTCAGCTATAAAATAAGGGTTTAGAGTACGAATTCTGTTCGTAGTTTACCCCACTTATTCCACACAAAATTCTTTCTTTAATTTCTTTATATTAAAGGAGTTGAATATAATATGAAGTTAGAATCGCAATTCCTATTACTTGAGATATTCCGTTTAATTTTCGCAATAAATTGGGTTTCTATTGCTATTTACAAATCTATTTACTGAAGTTTTGGTTATGGATATTTCATTCTTGTTATGAATATTAGAATGCATTGTCATGGATATTGAAATCTTGGAAATTTGAAAGAAAAAAACACTTGCATTAGCATTATGGTTAAAATAATTGACATATAATGCTAGTTTAGGGCATATAAATCCATGTGTTAAACCAAAAAATTGGCATAACAACCATGATGCTAATTGTGATAATCTAACTCTTGGTAGCATCACAATTGAGCATGGCTTAATAGGTAATGAATAAAGAGTGTCATCAAGAACAAGTTTATCATTCGAGGTTAGATGCAAGGTGAAGTCATTAGAAGATGAATTTATAATGCCACCGAGCCTTTGATGTTAAATATTCAAAAGTCCAACTATTTTCTTCGAATATAATATTCGAGATTCCTCAAGATCACTTGGAATGAAACATTCGAGAGTCCATAAGTCCACTTGGAATATAGGTTTGACAATACATGTGGTCTTTTGGAATAAAATACTCAAAGGTATATGCCATATATTCAAAAATGATAGAGAAGATAAGAAGTAAATTCATGCAATAGTCCATTAAGCATGTTAACAGGCTAAGTGATTGGTCCTTATATTCAAAGTCTAATGTTCATATGTGATACGCAAAATAGTAATTACGCATATAATTTCTTATTTGGTCCGAAGTCCTTTAGGGATAATTAGTTAAGCTTTTGGACTAGGCGGTTTTATTATATGCATGTCCATATTAATGACGTCCAAAGTGCATAGTCACGTTAATAGGCAAATTAAGTTATGTTCGATGTTTTCCTTAGTCAAAATAGGCTATGCTTGTCACCGTTCATAGTCTAATATGGTATATTCGACATTGTTTATATTCCTTGCAAAAGAATTATGAGATTTACACTCAGCTGATAACCTTCCTCAATTTGATTTATTGTTTCAAAGCTTTGATTTTAGAAGGGATAGAAAAAAAAATGATCTTCCTCATCAATTCTCTAGGATCATATTTATAGGGGTAGATGAGCGACACACCAGCTCGGCATCGGCATTCTTGCACTCCGGCATCGTCAATGATGCATAGTGACTTTCGGCACCTTTAGGTGCAAGGGAAGGCTTTGGTCCATTGATGAAGATACGTGGCACTAAGGATTTAGGGCACCGTTGGTTTCTATGGACAGTGACGGCGTTCACCGTCAACACCGCATGTGTAGCTCTGTAGACATTGATGAAGTTCACTATCATCATTATAGGATGGCAACTTTGACCATTGGAGACTATAGTGAAAGCTGGTTATATTTGAAGGACAACTCTAAGGAGCGACGATGTTGGAATTGAAGCATCATCACAAAACGTGACACCATCATTTAACATCATGGATGAATAGCGATATGGAATAACGGCGACATCGGCGATGACATTATTAACCTTAAGCAACATTATTGGAGCAGCACTGGCCATAAACTTCTTTCGATGATGATGGTGCATGACATCACTTTTAAGTGGAAGGCGGCATTGGATAGGCACAACATCAATGAGATACGACGTCGGCTACGTTGACATTGATTAATGGCTTACTATATTGATCACATTCGACACCACTACTTCCTTGAGGAGATATGGCATTGTTTCATGTGATATTAATCCACAAATATACCAATGATGGTCGGAACAGATGATAGGCGGTATCGACAACAATCAACCTAGTTGATGTGTGATATCCTTAACAACATGCAGTGTTACATATATTTGCTTTTTATTAAATGCAACGTTCTTCATTCCCTCAACATCGATTATTTGTGCAGCATCATGACCATACTACACGTCGTGTATCTTCAAGGTTAATATTGGCGATAATAGGTATCGAAGTGACACAGTGCGATATTGATGAATGATGACACCATTGTCCCACGACATTGATTCCTTTGTGATGCCATCCCTTATAGCATTCCTTTCAATAATGAAATTATATGGATAACATTTACCCCCCCCCCCCCCCCCCAACCACATTGAAGATGCTTTTTACACTTTAGTGTTAAATCTAGAATTTCTGCGCTTTCTCTATTCCTTTTGAGATTTCCTTTCAAATCTCATTTTCTTGTGGAACATAAAGTGAATGACAACCTTCGTTATTAACTTTATACTCAATTTCAATTTCAAGCAATCTCCTTTTGATTTGATCGAGAAATAATGGATATATATTGTCTAAATTATTTGTATGAGTTAAGATTATAGTTTTGCTATAAGAGAATAATAAATAATAATAAGTTTTTGAACGAAAGCCCATAAAATTATATGGTAATATCGCAGGAGGAAGCGCTAAAAATTTTTCCTAGCCATATTTATGAATATAAGATTAGGAACCATTTGGCAGCAATACTAGGAGTGCAGCAATTCAGAAGACGAGATACCCATATGATAACGATTGAAGACCAGAAAATCCATCAAGTAATGATAGAAAATCAGAAAATCTTGTAACAAGCCATAACTCCATGGACCTAAATTTCGATAAAAATCAAAACCCAAGTCCATCAAAGCATAGATTGTTGGATTTGGTACCTGCAAATAAGCATGAGCATTATCAAAGATTGATAGAAATCTAAACTCTCGGTGAAAACAGTAATAAGAGAAGAATACTGACTATGACCACTACCTTGGAATTAATGGTATTCCTTGGATAGCGGATTATCACATCCGCATCGAGCATGAGAAAAATAAGACTTCTTCAACAACAAAGCCACTTAAAACCTGAACACTAAAGTAAACCCATTTTAGAGTCATCCTTATTTAATTATTTGGAATCTCACTAGATTACTTAATACTTCCATTTAGGTGAGAGGCAGACCCTTCAGCCACTTAAGACCTCAAACTAGAAATGAACCGTTGTGGAGATATCCCTCGCTACTCCTAATTTCAAATTTGGACCATTTAATACTTTCCTATTACGAAAGCAAGCCCAATCTCTCACATCCTCTAGTGATATCTCACATCAGTAGTAAGCACACCCGACTGTTTGTAGGCTCAAAGTGAAGGGCAATATTCCATCGAGTGACTCTATTAACCTTGCATCACTAACCTTCTAAGTCCAATTAACCATCCTAAGTCTTTACATATATTATCTTAGGTAAACATTGGAATTAGCTTACTAATTTCCTTTTTATTAATGGCAATAAGATTTATCTTAAATATTTATCTATCCATAAACGCTCTTTAATGCTCGTAAATGTCAATCTGTCCATAAAATCCTAGTGGACATTTCCTAAGATATTTACGTATAATCACTAATTTCAAATTAGTAACCTTTTATATCTATTCCATTTTTATCAGTCCCATTAATCTATTTACCCTATCAGATTATTGAAATTCCCAAATAACATTACCATTCATTGGAGTTACAACCTTTTAAGTTCTATTACCATTAGTTTATTATCCGAAATACAAATATTACGTTCGAGCATAGTTATTAGCTTTTTATTTAATTATTATAAGCGCAATAAATTAAGTTCAAATATTTACTTTTATCAAATATATTCTAGTTATATATCTTCATTGGAATATTCTTTTCCATGTTAAATTGTTGGAATTATGTCTAAAAAGATTATCCTCTACAAATTCCATAAATTGTCCAAAGCAAAAGATTTAACTTTAAAAGATTGTATTGTCTGAAATTACAAGGAAAAGTCATGTCTTTTTATTAGTGAAATAAACAGTGTAAACTATAATGAATTCATACTTTACACATCTCTTTCTCTATCTATTTGCATCTATTCCATGTTAGGTCAAACGCTACATATTTCTAAAAGGGAAAGAAATCAAACTAATTTAAAAATATTAAGCCGATCTAAATTCAAACAATTTCAAACACGGAAAGTTTACATCTCAACAAGATTAGGGTAATAATCTAAATTTATAACATTATTATACAATCTATTTCAGATTTGGAATAAATTTCATTCAAATCAATATTCTAAATTCATACTTTTGGGACTGATTTCCAAAACAGGTTGCAAAACAGTTCTAAATAATTCACAAACAAGAATATGTAGGAAATATTTATTATATTCAGAATATATTTAATTCGTTGTCTACAACTCATATATAATTATCCAATTAGGCAAAAAATCAAATAAACACCAACAAGATAATTTTCATCTTATAACAATCTATAGAATTTCCCATTAACTTTTCAAAGCACTCCAAATCTCTAGATTTGAAGTAGAACCTTTAATTCATCTCTGAATCCTTTTTAATCCAAGAGATATGTGTAAAAGAGTATATACATACATTAGAATTACAGATCTAAGAAGTGATTTGGGATAGGGAGAGAAAATATGTACAAATATACGTAAATATATAAATTACCTCAAATACGCATATGTTTGATTCTCTTCTCTTATCCTTTTTATCAAAATTCTATTCTTCTCCGATTTGTATGAATATGGATACAAATATTTTATTTTTATAATTTAGAAAGAAAGCGGAGAAGAAGAAATGACAGAGCTTCACTACCGCCTCCAGAAGAATATAAGAAGCAAAGGGAGGGCTAGGCCTGGATTTATAGATGCTAGAATCGACCATAACCATTCGATTTAAAATATTAAATCTGGACCGTCGTGGTCTAGGATAAACCTAGCCGCCTGAAGGCGGCTAGTTAATTGCCCATGAGGCACCAGTCGATTGCTAGGGGTGGACTGCTTCCAATGTCAGGTCGGTCAGTGGGCCCAGGTGATTAATTAATAAATGTTAATTTTTTTCATTTAATCATTTTCGTTCTGTATTCGTTTTTCGTCCATAACTTCTTCGTTTGGACTTCGATTGCAAAATCTCAAATATAAAAGCTGCTCAGAATTTTGCCACAAATGTAATGTTGCAAGCTTCAGGCTTAAATTTCATTATTTGCACAATTCCATTTTTGGAGCCTTGTTAATTAACTAACTAATTAAATATTAACACCGAATTACGAGGTGTTACATCCTTCCCTCCTTAAAATTAATTTCGTCTCCGAAATTTCACCTTTTATTAACTCATGGTTTTGGCTCCTAGTTGTCCTATACTACACAACTAATGAGTGTACAATAAATTTTGAAACTTAACGCGTATAAGTGCATAGTGTATTACCGTATCACAACATAGATATATGTATACATAATAGTTCAAAATCGGATCCTCGTATATGAATACATTTCTTTTGAAAACATTTTTGGAAATGTGATGCATACGACCAAAATATATACTATCAGTTCTGTATGTATGTAGCTTTTTTTGAAAAAATCTTTTTAACAAAAACTCGCATACTCCTAGAAATAGAAGCACAAAGCAACCAATTTTGCATCCACTTCGCACCATCCAATAATCTAACGCATCGAAAAATCGCTTCCTAAAATTTGCTCCTATGCTGAAAAAAGGAATTGTAACACCCTTTAAAATGGGAATTAGAGTCCCACATCGTGGAAAAATGTAGGTAAGGGAAGTCGACAAAATGGATCCGTAACTGCAGGAAAAGAAGTTGACGTATGTAAGGCATCCTGAAGGTTATGTTTATATTCCAGAAGGTACATATCAAGAATTGAAGAACTCATGGGCCAACACTATCGTTCTACATCTCATTGAATTTAAGATCACATACTATAAATTATTGGAATACATTTAGAAGGTTTGGAAGCCAGGAAGTGCTTTTCATATACATGATGCTCTAAATTATCACTATGCAGTTCGATTTGAAGATAAAGTAGACTATGATAGAGTGTTTGCTTCCAACTCTTATTCATATTTTGGTAAACTTTTAGTTATTAATTCAACAAGGTCTAAACCTTTAGGGTGCCTTACATACATCAACTTCTTTTCATCTGTAAGTCGAGATTCTGATGTTTTCCCTCCAAGAACATCAGTGTGGGTTCTTCTTCCTTCATCTGGTGAATCTCTAGTAGATGGCGCATAAGGTGGAGTAGTTGTGGGTAGTGGGTCTGGCGGTTTCTTTGAAGATGATGGTGGGTAGTTATTTGCATGTTCCGCCATGTTTCTTTCTTTAAATTTGTATACACAATTTTATATATGTATGTATGTATGTATATTGCTATATAAATATATAGGGACAATATTTGCGTTAAGTGAGGTGCGTGCTATTACAGGAATTTAGGTAGAGAATTTAACATTCTTACCACACTATAATCTTCCTATTCCCATAGTATGCTGGAAATTTCTTCGCTGCTCCGGATTTACTCCAAATTTTCCACGTACAAAACACATAAGGAGGCTTATTTTCAAGCTCTAGAACAGAATTAAGTCTAAAAATAGACTTACACACGTCGTTGACAAGGTATGAAAACAGAAATTCCAAAACTAAAATAGCTTTTCCCTTGTTATCGCTTGCATTTATCGCATCATTGACCCTAATGCACCACTAAATTCACAAATTCTACTCTATTTGTCTTCTTACGCCTATCATGTAGCCTTCAAAATCAAATTTTTCACATAAATCATTCTCACTTTTCAAATTTTTACATCATTTGGAAAATACAATCCCAAAATATTTAGATGCACATTTTCCCTTGAAATAATACTTTGAACAAAAACACTAAAAATGATTTATGAGGCAAAATAACTAAAAACAAAACTTTTTTTTGAAAGGGAACATTTCAAGTCAAAGGGAAAATTTTCAAAATATTTTCCTCCTTAAAATTTTTGATAAATCAAGCCGTAAGTTCAGCATAGTCGAAAGTCGCTTATGAGCTAAACGCATAAACTAAATTCCAAAATTCTACAACTGACCTTTACCCAGCAATTTGACATTTAGTTTAAAAAAATGTCAACACGTCTATTACTTGGCATTCTGGCCCAGATATATTGAACTGATTGTACGAATTAGATCTGATTTCCATAAAGGCTGATGGTTCCAGAATGATAATTGTGGGGCCCTAAGGTTGAGTATAGATGATTATATTAAGTTGGAATTGAATGGAATTAGTAGATGCACAATGTAGGTTGCTCGAAGCATGGAATAATGACGCAACAAATGAAAGGGTTCGACATAACATGGAAAATAGGAAGGGATCGACATGATTGGTGTATATGGATCGACTAGCTATATTGAAAAGGGACCGGCATCCAGCAAATTCCAAGAGTATTCATGCATACAACACTCCATATCTCAGGATCTACAATTCCAAAGCCTATGAAATTCGAAAGGTAGGGTATGTGGACCATAGGGAACCTCCCCTTGGGGTCGAACATCACATGGGCAAAACCTTAAGGGATCGGCATGTAACCCTATAGAGGGTTCGGCAATCGGTATTGAACAAATCTTATCAGGTCAAAGACAAAACAATAACTTGAGCTTCAACGGTCAAAATATCATGTGCATTAAAGGGCCAACATATTTAAGCATGCGGAAGCCACCATAGGGATCGCTGCCTAAAAATCAACCAATGAAGGGATCGGCACCGATCCCTCCTCATTGGGAGTTGGGCCTAGAGTCGCCTTTGGTGGCCCATGTGGGTTAGAAGGTCCATCAGCCAAAGTTTCAGAGAGATTGGTGGTCATCATCGACTATAAATATTGGCCTAATAAGTCATTCAAAGGATCTTTACGTTGCTTGTTACTTTAGACTTTATTGTAATTAAGTGTTCTCTATTCTCAACTGCTATAATCAAATATATAAGTGATCAATAAAGATAATCTTCAAAGTGGACATAGGCATACAACGCCGAACCACTATAAATCTCCTTTTTCTGATTATTTCTTTTTATTTGTTATTAGCTTAATATTTTCTTCGTTTTAATTTTATTTTCTTTACTTACTTCTCTACAAAAATCTATTCTTGGGTGTTTATAACCAATTTGGTTGCAAACATTTTGGTGCTTTCACTGAGAACCTTGATTCTCAGTTTGCTAGGATCCCCTTTATTGCTATTGGATTGGATAAATCCCAAAAAAAAATATAGTTACCTTCAAGAAGTTGCTTATACTATTTAGATTTGGAGGAATCTAAAGCAAAGTAATCAATAATGGTTAGACATACTAGATGTACTTTTAGAAACGTGGAAGAAAATGAGACTGCTAGCATTCAACAAGTAGACCCAAGCAATCAACAAAGTAATGTGAATGTTAATCCAGTTGAAGTTCAGAATTCCACTGATTCTATTACCGGAGTTGAATTCCATAATTTAATGAGAGAGTTAATGGAAAGCCATCCAAAATTAAATAAGCAATTTCTAATATCAACATGACGAAACAAATTACTCAATAATAGCGTGGGAAACCTAGGAGGGATCCCACTCCTTACTCGACATCGGAATGTGCTAACTCATTTGATGAATATCACAGGCATAAGCATCGCAGGATTGAAGAAAATTACACAGAAACTTCAGAGCGTCACTTGGCAGACAATCACGGTCTGCCAGGATCTGTAACATCCTCCTACTTCGAGGCTCAAAACTAATGGCTATGGATGTTGCAGTCATCTATAGTTATTAATCCTCGACGATCAAATATGGAAATGTTAGATTCATTGATACATAGAAACACACGAATATGGAAAATTTCAAAACATCAAACAAGATCACATTCCATTTCAAAACATTTCCAATTCATTACATAATCTCATAATCGTCAATCACGTTCAGAGAAAATATATATATTACAATATACGCCAAAAGCGACATATGAAGATACCCCCTTGGATGATCAGAGTATACACAGGCAATTTAACAACTTTACTTTTACATACAACATAGAAGAATCAAATAAAAGAGAACTCTAGAGATCTATCATGCCTTCTGCACATCTTAAGAAGCTTTATTCATCTAATGAGGTATCTGTAAACCTCACCTCTCAAACTACTCAAAATCAATTGAGTCCCTAAGAGTTTAAGGGGAAAACATAAACTTCGAGTCAGACATAAAATCTAGTATGAATAATAATCTACCATCTCAAGTCATTTAGATATCTAACAAGACCACGCCACTAAGCAGAATGGGTTTTCCTCTCACTGGTATCCTAAAACTTTATAAAAACATATATTGTGCTTCTGCATCCACAATGGTAAAAACAATTCAAAACAATATAACATGAAGATATGCAAAACTAATGAGTAAATTCTCGATTACCCATCCCCATTCATTTTGACTATCTGTCTCAATTATAGTTTTTAGGATTACTATTAACCTAATAGTTTTCAAGGGCTGACTAATAACTGATAAAATGTATAAGGACTTCCTGTCCAATTACATAGTTTTCGTGGCATCAATATGAACCTATTGATAACTCCAATATCTTTACTCTTATCCAAATTTTCATGGGTCGACTAGAAAACTATTGGTGACAATATTCTCCCTTCTTATCCTAGTTTCCATGGACTGGCTAGGAACCTATTGACATCTGTCAATATCTTAATTCAAATATAGTTTTCATGGGCTAACTACAAACCTAATGGCCCCTACCAGTATCAAATCATAGTTTTCATGGGCTTAATATGAACCTGCCATTCTGACATTTTCATTTATACATATTTTTCATGGGTTTACTATGAATCTATTGGCCCCTGCCAATATCTTTTCCTATAAATAGTTTTCATAGGCTTACTGAAAACCTATTGGCCCTTGCCAATATCTTCCTTTAATATTTTAGCATCCTATAATCTGGTCTTCCTAACATCTTGGATGCAATTCTACTCATTCAGGAGTTAACTTAATTTATATTCACTACTGGGTCAACCTAGCTGGTTATTCTGCCCTTCCCTAAAATTCAGTTATGGGTCCATTATAATGTGAATATATACATATATGAAGATGTAACATCCCGCCTTTTCGTACGCTTTAAATCGACACGCATGCCAATTCAAACCGTTCGGAAGGGCGTATTGTTATGGGGTAAATGAGAAAGAAATAAAACAAAATAGAATCTCACAGCGGCAGGATAAAATATAATAATCAAATATACATTTTATAAAGCTGTTTTACAAAATATTCGATTATACTTACACATTTATCAGAGTTACACATACCAATAACAATGCAGCGGAACAGTATGAGCATAGTGGACTAATAATAATAATAATATAAATCTCCGTCTTCATCCTCCAATATATGGTCTTCGAAATCCTGAAACGCTCGGACTGACTCGAGCGAATTGAAAAGACAAAACATTCGAGTCGGAACTAAAATATCTTATGTAAGTTAAATCAACAGGAATAAATATGAGTTCAATAACTCAAGAGATGCTCGGGATTTACATCTCCTAAGGATCCGTTAAACTATTTACTATGTAGTATGTTGCGCTACTATAATAATGTCTAATTGTAAAATAAACTTACTTTTTTCTTAGCATTAAGGAGTGACCAATATTCCCCTTAACACGTAATAGTCCCAGTAGTCCATCCAATATCATCGTCCCTCCTAATCGGGAAGCCACCAGAGGATACCACACGGGATATGGGAGAACTCCAAACTCGTACAAGGCGCGATGTGGTAGATGACACGGCACAACTAGGCAATGCAAGGGTAGATATACCAATTACGCTTCCGGGTCGGTGGTAACGCGTAGCCGCATCTACTGCCCACCTTGAGCCACACCCCCAAATAAAAAAATCAAAAGTGGCCACCAAATCAATCTAAAAGTCAAAGTATAATATCGAAGGGATGTGTCCGATCAAAGGTGCTACCTCAGTTAACCCGTCAATCGCTCCTGTTTTAGCCACCTTATGCCAACTCACGGGAGTTGGGTCCACGTATTTACCTTAAAGGAAACGCCGCCACCATCCTACTTCTTTCTGGAATCTCCACCGCGTACACGGTTGTTGAAGTGGTTTTCGGAGTTGGCAAAGAGTATGACAACATCCGATCCCGGTCTCTTCAACATCCAAACTTTATTATAACACCGCGGTTATTTCAAAATAATTTATACTTTGAAACCAGAATATAATATCCATTTCAAAACCATAAAAATACGATATCACTTCTTCTTTTAAAACCAAATAATTATGATATCATTTCAATATATCCAATATTTGAAACCAAATACTTGAAATATAGCTTTCCAACACATAAAACTTTGAATTTCATAACTTTGAAATATAACTACACCGCTAGAATGGTTTAAATATTAAATTACATAATAAAATAAATTAGCATCATAAATTTCGCAATCAATTCTATACAGATTCAAATCCTCAATAAACCATTTCAGATTTCATATATTTCAAAGCTTAAATATTAATGTTTCAAAACTAAATTTTATAATTCACATATATATCAAATTTACTTTACTACCATTTAGTTTTGAAATATTTAATTTAATCAATCCAGAATCCTTTAAATAGACTTCAAATTCCAAAAATTTATATTCCTTGCATTTATTTAGACTTGATATATTTCCTTAAATCACCTTAACCCCGAATTTTTGTTATAAAACAATATTCTTTTAAAATCTAAATTTCAATAAGTTCCAAATGGACTCTTATTAAATATAATTCTTAATTAATTAAAATCTCAATCGATTTCACTACCTTTCCAACCTTGATTTAAAAAAAATCAATATCACTCTATATTGAATATAACTTAAATAAATACTTATCCATATTTTATTCAATAAAATCAAACTTTATTTTATACTTTTATACCAATTTTATACATAGCTTAAAACCAAAATTTTAACTATATATATTTAATAACCTTCATCAAATGTCCGAAATCAATATTTCATAAAACTATATATAGATTTCTTTACAAAACCATAAAAATCATTTTCAAAATATTTTTATATAGATACCACGGTGTCTGTATAAAATTTTCTATCATGTGGTCAAGTGATACGGATATTTATCATTTCAATCCACAATTTAAAAATAAAATTTTACGGTTATAGATCATTTCAAACCGCAATCTCGAATGAGATGAAAATGCATAATAACTTGCAGTTTATAACAATAAAAAATATAGCATCCATTCATCCAATATCAACAATCAACCATTTATCAAAATCATCATCCAAATTCAAATAATACATTAATATATAACAGGTAATAAATAACGGGTATTAACTAACAGTTTATATTCAATAATAAATTAATAATTGTTTAACTGGCAGTTTATATGCAATAATAAATAAATTTAACTAGCAATTTATATGAAATACTAAATAAATTTAACTGTCAATTTATATGCAAGAATAAAATTAAACAACAATTTAATTTGAATAATTGCAATTTAACTGAGATGATGATTAAAATATGCCAAATAACTATAAATAAATTCAAAATACATCATATATCAATTTAACAAACATAAGAAATTTTAGAAGTTGTGAATGGGTTAAAACACTCACCTTTTGAATTTAAATTGAATTCAAATCCAATTTAAACCCAAAAATTGGGCAGTCTCCAAATTCATCCAAACCAGCGCCAAATGACTGAAACTCCGATACGATCCAAGCAAAACTGTGACGACCCAGAATTTTCAAGTATTTAAAATCGGAATATTTAATTGATTTTAAGTATTCAACGGAGTAATTCTAGCTTGAATTTCGGATATCACAATTTATTTGATAATTAAATTATGGAATTAAATAATTTGAAGTTGGGTAAAATGTTGGATCTGGAATTTTAAACCTGTTAAAAAATTATTTGAAGGTTTGCAAGATTTATATTGATAGTACAGAGGATAATAGAAGTTGTAAAATTGGAATTAGCAGTGGTTTCTTCAGTTCTGAAATTTATATCGTTTAAATTGAATTTAAAAATAGCCTTCCGAGGCGAAGTCTCGGAATTTGACGAAACCAGTTCCATTGGATCCGTAATATTGAATTATTACCGGATTTCAAATTTCGTAGTAATCGGAGTTGTTGTGTGAGCGTACGATAAGTAAACGCGTTGAAACTTTAATCGGTATTTTTAATAAAATAATAATAATAATTAATTAATTATTATTAAATCAGTAGCCACCCTAGCATCTGATTTCCGTCGACCTAGTTGTCTCCCCTTCTCGTTTCAAGCACGCTATTCTATCTTCCCTCAGAAGCCAATTCTTTCCTTCTAAAACCGAGACTCCCTTCTTTCTTCTTCCATCCGAAAACCAAAGCCACGAATAAATTCCAGATCTCTCTTCCTCAGCACAAATCAAAATATATATATATAAAAAAACATCATGGCCGCCTCTAGTAGGAAATCGAATTTCCCTTTCTCGTTTCTTTTCAAATCGCGAAGTCCTTTATAATCGCGACTTCTATTTTCGAACCCTCTGATCAAATCGAAGAGCCGAGGCAAGCCTCGAACTCGCGAGCGAGGCCACGTAAAGGGCAGTTCGCGTGGGGCCGCGACGAGTTAGCAAGGTTTGACTGTTGCGCGCGTTCGCGTTTGAGGTATAGGGAAGCTCATGATGGTTCCTTCGAGCAGCGATGGCAGCACGCGAAGAAGAAGCCTTCGTGATGGTTGCGACAGCAAGGAGGATCTGTGATCTTAGCGAGTGGTTAGCGACATGGTTGCTGTGATCTGGGTAATGATTTGGAGGGTAGCCGTGCACGTGAGGGAATTTGGCTGTAAGGTATTTGTAGTTTCGTTTATTTTAATTTAATAAAATAAGTATATATATTCACACATTCAGCTTTAGATTTAGTCTACAGTGAATATGTTTTAGGGTAGAGATGTATAATATCAGTAGGTATACTCAGTGAGGGAAATGATAATATAAGTAGATATATATATGTTTCCGTTTAAAATGTAAACAGGGATATATTTTTATTTAAAGGGATATTGATTATTTTTGTAAACCGTTTGAAAACGTAAAATAAAGTAAATATACCTATTCATATTTCATTTACTTATGGTGAAGATTTATTTGTTAAATTAAATCTGAATTATTCTAATTACTAAGGATAATTTATTAAAAGAAATTTGTTTAGGTTTAAATTACTAGTTAATTAAATTTATTAAAATGGAAATTTACGGTTCAATTATTTCTAATATTAATAAATCCTATAATGCTTATACAAGGTCGTAAATAATGGAAACAAGCTGGTTTGGAAATGGGTTGCAAACGGAATAAGGTGAGTTAATCTCACTCAGTATAATTTAAATTTAAATGATCAAATTTAAATAATTGTTTGAATGGTTGAGTTGATTGATGTGCTATAGTATGGTATATTTTGGAATTGGTATTGTATGTTGTGCTAACGGTTGTGGATGCAGGGAGAACAAGTTGGAGGAATCCAACTGGGTCCCTTAATATATATATATATATATATATATATATATATATTGTTTATTATTCTCTGTTAGGCTTTGTGGATATTCTGTAATGAATTATATCGAAATATTGAATGTTATAGTTGCTTGGATATATTCTGGTACTCTGACTTACCAAATTATATAACATTGGATTTTGGTAAGAAAATAATTATAAAGAATGTAAATAAATTAAAATGGATTGAATAAGAATATTAGTGTTTTCAAAATACTAATTAATGAATCCTGTATGAAGAAAGTAATTTTGAATAAACAGAAAGTTAATAAACTTAAACTTCAATGTTACTGTTTAAAAGAATAAAACAAATTTTTTTAAATTTAGGATTTAAACTATCCTAGAAGAATAAAGAGGAAATGGGAAAAATCTGAAATTTGTATACCTCAGTTAAAGATTTAAAATCAAACGGAAAATATTAACAATTATAATATGGTCAATAATTAATGAATTTTGAAATGAACTAAGTAAGTAAAGGAAATTATTTCAATGGAATAAATTGGGAATCAATTTGGAAAATTGATTTAAGTGGTTGAGATTGGAATTCTCCCTGAATAACCAAGTACGTTTCAAAGTAAATTTTTTAAACAAAAGTTAATAGATTTAAAGTTGTTTAAAAAAGCAAGTTTTGGAAAATATAATATTTCTAAAATTTTAAATTCTAAAGTAAGTATTTTCTCAAATCTATTATAGTAATAATTATTTAAAAAGTGACTTAGTATTTTGTTTCAAAAGTGAAAATCTAGTTTTATAATTACTAAGTAACTCTATTTTCAAATATTCATATAGTATGTATTTTTAACAAATTATTAAAGTAGTTTTAATTTAAATGTTTTAAAAGTATATATTTCAAAGTAAAGTGTTTTAAATTATTATTATTATTTTTTTTAAAATCTAGTTTTGTGCTTGGTAATTTCAGTGGAGATAGAAAATATTTGGGAAAGTTTATTCTGAAAAGAAAGATGGTTTTGAAAACTGTTTTCAAAGGGTTGAAAATAGAAATATATCTTGTGAAGATATTTTAAGATAAATAAATAACTTGGGAAATTATTTATGGTTTGATGGATGTTTGTGAATATTAACTGATAGTTAAATCACCGACTATCAATATTGGACAAATGCGTTGATCGTATCGAAGAGGCCGGGATCGAGATTTATTTCTCGAAAACCACTTCGATCTGGTTTGTACGTTTCGTGGAGATCGATTTTGGAGTCGAAGATGGAGCAGTGAAGTGAAAGGGCTAGTTGCTACTAATCCTGAGGATATTTCCAAAATGGATGTAGTAGGAATAGTGCCTTCGGTTCCTTTCGAACCCGGGACGGACTTGTATGGATGAATGCTTGCGAAACATCGTCAGGTGGACGATGGGCATTCTAAGGGATATTGTTCTTAAAAGGTAACGCTTAGCCTCAAGCCTCATCAAATGGGAATGACTGAAAATCAGGGGTTATGCAGCAAGGCTAGGTGGGTAGCACCCAAGCAGGGTGAGGTCATTCCAGTCTAGATGTCCCATTTTATTTTTCGGCTTAGTGGGCGGTTGCTGATCCCAATCGCGGGGTGATCTCACTCGGGACTGTCCAGTAAGGGATGGTTCCGGCCTTGTGTTATAGAGGAGCGGGCGTACTCCTCGGTATAGTGATCTAGGCCCCGTGCTGTGACAGGTGGTACCCCAGTGCCTAGTCATTGGTTGGAAATCCATTCTCCCTACGAGCCTTGTACGAGTTTTGTTTGTATTACCCACTCTGTTGCTAGTAGCTGGAATTTAATCATGTAACAATTTCGGCTATTTTATAAGTATTTGTAAATAGACCCTATTATAATATCAGAGGATTTCTATAAAAATTGTTTTAGCTATCGTAAGGTAAAAACCCGACATGTTTATTTGTGGCGTGGTCTTACGAGATGCTTTTGTTTTCAAATGATTTTGAAACTTTAATAATCAATTGGGTGTGATTTTCTCACGTTGGTATTCCAGACTGACTCGGGTGTTATTTGACTGTAATGCTCGGGTCAGACCGAGTATTATAGGATACAGGATATGATGCTATGGAGCTCAGGAGATGAGCTGGATTGACGATACGTACATTCGTATTTGTTTATATATATATATATTCCACTGTTGAGTTGTTGTATATCCATTGTATTGTATTGATGTGAGCTGTGACTGATGTACTATGATGATGTAATGTATGTAAACAGGTATATTTGATTTTGAGTAAAGATTATTTACTAACTATTATATTTTATTCCGCTGCGATGGTTAGATTCTGATGTGGATTTTGTTTTCTCTTCTTCTAACTCTTTTTCTTAAACCCAAATGGTTCGTATTTCTGTACAACTTGAGTTGATTTTTGTAGAATAGTGTTGACTCAAGGGGTACGGATTTGCGGGTCATTACAAAAACAAACCGCGCGTGAAACCGAGCTCGTATGCAAAAGTTATGAAAATTTGAAAATTGAAAAATTCTGGTCCTGGGTTAACTGCTGGTTCGACTTCGGTGCGCCGCCTCAAATCCCGGGTGCTTGCTTGGAGTTTTTTCCAAAACGACCCGAAGCGACCCGAGTCATTTTCTTCCTGAAGTAGATACAACGTTTTTGCCTTTGAAACTGGAAGCGTGGCTCGAAGTGGCTGCAGATTCGCAATTTTTTTCTTTTTTTTTTTGAAATTGGAACTAATTTTTTTTTGAAATTTGGGAATTAGGTTTTTTCTTCTGCCATTGGAATGACGAGTTAAAAAGGAGATGTACGTACAGACAAATGAAAATAAGAAGTGGCTAGGGTTTATGGCAGGATATTTATAGAGAAAGTTGAAATAGAATAAATGATCGGGTTGAATACGCGCTAACGACAAAGTGGCCCAAAAAAGCCCGTTCTTACCCCGGAACGAAATTGGGTAAACCCATATATCAAACTAGGTGTTTTAAAATATTTTCAACGCAATAGAAAAGGTTTCAAGTCCAAATTCCATCGTATGAAGGAGTTATGCTAAAAACAATATTTTTCAAATTGATTTCAACTGATTTCAATTGCATTTATTTTAAGGCGTTTCGAGTTCGTACGATCAAACGACAAGTCCGATCGCTACGAAACTTGAAGTCCTACAATAATTCACCGTAACAGATCCGATGAAACTAGTTTCGTCGAAATCCGAGTCAGTGGCCAAAATGGCTATTTTTCCTTAAATTAAATAAATTAATTATTAATTAATTAATCCAATTTAAATTTCAATCTTAAATTGACAAATTTTATCGCCCTTACATTTCTCAAACATTTACAATGATTTAAACAAATTTAAATGTAAATTTTGAGTTGATGAATTCATAAATTCAAATGTTAACCTTAATTTCAATATTTATTAAAATTTGAAATTATAAAATAAAACTCCAAAAATCCATTTATTAGATTCTTAACCCTTGTTATTCGAGTCTTATTACAATAAAAATGTAGTTAACATTTCTTTTAAGTCTTGGTTCCTTATATCCACCCATTTTGACTTAATTTCAATTAATGTACAAATTAAATTACCCTTAATTGCAATTAATCCTATTATTACAATTTAAATTCCAAATAAATTAATAAATAAATTAATAATAAGTTAATTAAATCAAATTTACAATTCAACTTTAATTATTTGCACATTTTTTCAGTTTGGATTACTTGGTAAATTTAGAATCCTTTAACAAATTTCTTCATCAATTTATCATTGAATAATTCACAATTTACAATATTAAATTACATTTTCAATTTATCCAGAAATTAAAACTTAAATTCCCAAGGAATTTATTTACTTAGTTTTTAAATCCTGTTATTCATTAGATTGTCATCTCATAGTTACAATTCACATGGGTTTGTATTTATTACATTCACATCTTTAGTTATAGCGTAAATTCTCATTAATACACATTAAAATTCATTTAATTCCAATTGATTCCTATTTAAATGTCATTAATTATAATTTGAAACCTCAATAAATTCGTTTATTGATTAAAAATCTTGCTATTTCATAAATAGACATTTTATGGGAATAAATAACATTGAATCATATTACACTTCATTAATATATTTATTAATTTATTTCCAATTAACGTGCTACATAATTTCTCTTGAATGCAAATTGATTTCCAAATTTTATTTAATAGACTAAATAAATATGTAGCCTGTAAAATTTGATACTATTAACTTTTTATTTCATTAAAAAGTTTATTGCTTGCAACAAATGTTACCCTTTTTATTAACTATTATTTCCGAATATATTGAAGTTCTCAACTATATACATTTGTTAAAATTAGAAACTCAATTAATTCATTAAGTAGGTCCCATTCTTTTATATTAACTTACGAAATAAATATGCATTTCCATTGCTTATTATCTTTACACCTTTTTATTACAGTTCTCCCAAATATACCAATTTTAATCTATTAAAACCTTATAATAGTTGCCATTTATTTGGTATTGCACTACATTGGCTATTTATCAACTGCCATTAACACTTCTACCTTAATTTACAATCAGTTATTATTCAATGTATATTTATTCATTAATTAATTCGATATTTACGCTTTTTTCCTTCCATTTGATTTGGAACCTAGTATACATTTACATTAATCCTATTTCATTCCATCCATTAATGGGTATCGCATTGAAATTAAATTTTATTAGCCTATATCAACATTATTACCATTAATTGCAATTGGATTACCAATTTTATTCAATAACCTAAATAAATAACATATACTAAGTCAATACTTACATTTGTTTCCCTGTGTAAGTTTTCATTCTCAAACAATATTTCAATTTCTACAGGACATTGATTTATTTCAATTTTACTATTTAATATTATTAATTCCTTAAATTAACTTACTGTTTACCTTTGTTTTCATACATTCAATTCTTAGCCTAGTAAAACAATTTTCATTACTTCATTACATCGACATTTTCATTTCGATTGTAAATACTTAGCTTAAATTTCCATGATTGCGCTTCATTTTTTTCATTTGCCTCATTATAAATTATAAAAGTAAAATTTCTTTCTAAATTAAATTTCAAAATCTTAACTAAATTAACCAATTTATTTACCAAAATTTTACGGGTCGTTACACTCTCCCCCACTCAAAAATTTTCGTCCCCGAAAATGAAAAAGAAGGGAAAAGAAGAATTAAGAATTCAATATCTCTTATTCGAAACATTAATTTTATAAATAATTAAATTAAAAAAAAATTAATTTAGATAAATATATCAGTTTATAATTATTAAATCTTTTTTTTAACTTAAATCTATAAAGTTTGGAAAACATTTTTTTTCTTCGAAATATTTCTAAGTCCAAAATTTACGGTAAATTTTTGCAGAGTCTTCTTTGTACGGGGAGGCTTGGGAGAAAATATAATATCAAATATACATATATTTTCCAAAATAATATAAATCCCAACCCGGGAAAGCAAAATAATAATACTATAAACCATAATCCGAAAAAAATACCTATTTGTCGGGCAATTAACACTTATTTTATGGAACCAAAGCAGTAGCAATTGCTTCCATAACCTGTATTTCACTTATATACTCCAAAAGGTTAACAGTTATATAAATGAAATATCTAAAGTGGTTTCAACCACAGCAAACAATCCATACAACAAAAATCAATTTCAACAAACTTCATAAACACAAATCAACCATCCAAGCATATCAAACAAAACAAATAGTTGTTCGGGTTCAACACTTTAAATTGTATGGAATGAAAAATAGGCTACTAAGCGCATCATTTACTCAACAATCTTTGATCAAGCTAAATAGATTTATTCATTCAATCCAGACACTTTTAAATTATCCTTACCCAAACAACCATAAACTAAAACAAACAACAACTATTTCAAACAACAGATTTAGTTTATTCTTGTTAATTTCATTTCATACTATTGTTCTTTTATTTCCTTTTATTTATATAATGATTTATCCTTTACATTACATTTATTTCTAACAAAATTTTAATTTCATTTACTCATTCAATGTTTGTTTCATTTATTTTCACTTATTACTTACAATTATTCATTTCCATTAACTCAGGTCATGCCAGTTCCTTTTATTTTATTTTAATTATTCATTGATTTATTTTTGCATGACCTCATTTATTTACATTCATTTATCAATAGTATTCATGTCCCATTAAATTTCTTAGCATTTCCATCTTATTTACTTAAGTTTATAATCATCTATTTGTAACACTTACCTTTAATTATATTTACTTATAATAAAATTTCAATTATAACTTAAGTCTATAATATTAAATTCTCATTTATAACAGCAAATTCATTGAATACTTTCATCACCTCTAGCTTTACTTGTAGGATTTCCCAATACATTTTCTTATTAAATATTTCAACTTTTAATAATTGTTAAGTTATATATATGCCTTTAAGAATGTAATTGAAAGTTATACAAGTTTTTCTTAATTCTTTTAATTAATTTATTGTTCAATAATAATCCTTTGTTTTGTATGTTACAAATTTCAACTTTCTTGTTATTCCATTTATAACCTATCCTTTAATTTCTTTTATTTTTAACTTAGCATTTAAATCTCTTATTTTCTTTAGAGGTTTCAATTATTAATTACTTACGCTCAAATTCACTACAATAACTGAAACTATAAGCGCGACTCGAAGTGGCTGCAGATCCGCATTTTTTTTTTGAAATTTGGGAATTACTTTTTTTTCTTTTGCCATTGGAATGAGGAGTTGAGAAGGAGATGCACGTACAGATAAATGAAAATAAGTATTTGCTAGGGTTAATAGTAGGATATTTAAAGAGAAAGTTGAAATAGAATAAATGGATCGGGTTGAATACGCGCCAACGACAAAGTGGCCCAAAAAAGCCCGTTCTGACTCCGGAACGAAATTGGGTAAACGCGTATCAAAATAGGTGTTTTAAAATATTTTAAATGCAATGGAAAAGGTTTCAAGTCCAAATTCCATCGTATGAAGAAGTTATGCTAAAAACAATATTTTCCAAATTGATTTCAATTAATTTCAATTACATTTATTTCAAAGCGTTTCGAGTTCGTACGATCAGATGATAAGTCCGATCGCTACAAAACTTGAAGTCCTACAATAATTCACTGTTACGGATCCGATGAAATTGGTTTCGTCGAAATCCGAGTCAGTGGCCAAAATGGCTATTTTTCCATAAATAAAATAAAATAATTATTAATTAATTAATCCAATTTAAAATTTCAATCTTAAAATTGACAAATTTTATCACCCCTACATTTCTCAAACATTTACAATGATTTAAACAAATTTAAATGTAAATTTTGAGTTGATGAATTAATAAATTCAAATGTTAACCTTAATTTCAATATTTATTAAAATTTGAAATTATAAAATAAAACTCCAAAAATCCATTTATTAAATTCTTAACCCTTGTTATTCGAGTCTTATTACAATAAAAATGTAGCTAACATTGCTTTTAAGTCTTGGTTCCTAATATCCACCCATTTTGACTTAATTTCAATTAACGTACAAATTAAATTACCTTTAATTGCAATTAATCCTATTATTACAATTTAAATTCCAAATAAATTAATAAATAAATTAATAATAAGTTAATTAAATCAAATTTACAATTCAACTTTAATTATTTGCACATTTTTTCAATTTGGATTACTTGGTAAATTTAGAATCCTTTAACAACTTTCTTCATCAATTTATCATTGAATAATTCACAATTTACAATATTAAATTACATTTTCAATTTATCCAGAAATTAAGACTTAAATTCCCAAGGAATTTATTTATTTAGTTTTTAAATCCTGTTATTCACTAGATTGTCATCTCATAGTTACAATTCACATGGGTTTGTATTTATTACATTCACACCTTTAGTTATAGCGTAAATTCTCATTAATACACATTAAAGTTCATTTAATTCCAATTGATTCATATTTAAATGTTATTAATTATAATTTGAAACCTCAATAAATTCTTTTATTGATTAAAAATCTTTAAATAGATATTTTATGGGTATAAATAACATTGAATCATATTACACTTCATTAATGTATTTATTAATTTATTTCCAATTAACGTCCTACATAATTTCTCTTGATTGCAAATTGATTTCCAAATTTTATTTAATAGACTAAATAAATATGTAGCCTGTGAAATTTGATATATTAACTTTTTATTTCATTAAAAAGTTTATCGCTTGCAACAAATGTTACCCTTTTTATTAACTATTATTTGTGAATATATTGAAGTTTTCAACTATATACATTTGTTAAAATTAGAAACTCAATTAATTCATTCATTATGTCTCATTCTTTTATATTAACTTATGAAATAAATATGCATTTCCGTTGCTTATTACCTTTACACCTTTTTATTATAGTTCACCTAAATATACCAATTTTAATCTATTAAAACCTTATAATGGTTGCCATTTATTTGGTATTGCACTACATTGGCTATTTATCAACTGCCATTAACGCTTCTACCTTAATTTACATTCAGTTATTATTTAATGTATATTTATTCATTAATTAATTCGATATTTATGCTTGTTTCCTTCTATTTGATTTAAAAGCCAGTATACATTTACATTAATCCTATTTCATTCCATCCATTAATGGGTATTGCATTGAAATTAAATTTTATTAGCCTATATCAACATTATTACCACTAATTGCAATTGGATTACCAATTTTATTCAATACCCTAAATAAATAACATATACTAATTCAATACTTACATTTGTTTTCCTATGTAAGTTTTCATTCCCAAACAATATTTCAATTTCTACAATACATTGATTTATTTCAATTTTACTATTTAATATTATTAATTCCTTAAATTAATTTAACCTTTATTTTCATACATTCAATTCTTATCCTAGTAAAACAATTTTCATTACTTCATTACATCGACATTTTCATTTCGATTGTAAATACTTAGCTTAAATTTCCATGATTGTGTTTCATTTTTTTCACTTGCTTCATTATAAATTATAAAAGTAAAATTTCTTTCTAAATTAAATTTCAAAATCTTAATTAAATTAACCAATTTATTAACCAAAATTTTACGTTGTTACAGAAGAAGCATACACAATGACTTGGTTAATCCCTTTAACCTTTTAATCAAAGAAAACATATTCAGAAACTCCATCTCGAAACACTTTATTTAATTATGACATGGTTCTTTTTCAAAAATGAGATTAGGTTATTTGCTTTGAAAAATAAGGCTGTCGAAAGCTTCAAAACTTTACTTTCAACTTCACTGGATAACCTCCTTCGAAAGCACATAAATCTCTTTTCAAAAGATTAGGCCCCTGCCTTTCGAAACACTTTAAAATATCTCTTTCAAAACCTTTCAAATGTAATAAACTATTACTTAATTACACTTATAAGCATAGCTTCAAAACCGTTGAAAGTACCGCTTTCGAAACCATTGGAAGTATCCCTTCCGAAACCATTTAAAGTACTCCATTTGAAACCGTTGGGTTTACACTTAAAAATATCATTTAGGTCAAAGTGAATATAAAAGAAAGCATCTCTTTCGAAACCATTCTTTATCATCCAATAATATTGGGGAAAACTTGATGGCGTCGGCACCATCCCTTTCGAAAGCTTCAAACCATTTAAACAAAACACTGAAGGATAGCGCCGAAACCCCCTGATGAAACCATTGCCTTTGAAACCCTTGGACCCATTTGAAAGCATATAGGAAGTGGCTTAAAACATTTTTGAAACAAGCTCTACCTTTCAAAAGTATTGATGACTTCAACACACTCAAAAGGTTAAAGAATAGTGGCAAGGCTTCGACTAGGTCGGAACCCATTCTTTCGAAAGCATTATTTTCTAAGTAAAAAAACCCATTCAAAAGCTTATTCTTTAAAACATAAGTTATTGGTAGCCCATCGAAAGTATTTTGACAACCTCTTTCTAAACTATAGGCTTCGACTCCTTCGAAGGCTTTAATTAAAACAGAGGCACGCGCTTCACTTTTACAACAACGAAAAGTTATCAACCCCATCTAAAGCTATGCTTTCGACACTAAGCCTTTCGCCTTTCTCCAATGCACTATGTACCATCTAAGTGATACCTTGTGTATTGGTTTCAGCTTAGTGGGTTTCGACTTGACTGAAGGCGGTTGCTCTGAGTCGAAAGGTATTTCCAAAGAATGCAGAACCGACTTTTCTAGGTAAACCTGATTTAATATTAATTAAAGTAAATACTTTCTAACTAACCTACCACGTGTGAACACAAGATTAGTTACCTTAACTTTTCAAATTCTTATTTAAAATAACTGCTCTAATTTTAGATCTAAACCATGGTTAAGTTAACAAATAAACTCTTCCATTAAGCAAAACCAATATTGCAAATAAGTCCTTCTAAGATAATTTATTTTGCATAGAAAATTACCTAGGAAAAATCCCCAAAATTTCCAAAAATTCACTGTAATCATGTTATCTAACATATCAAAATTTCAGACCCAAATTATCAATATAATTCCTGAAATAAATTTATGAATCCAATTAACTATATTTTCCATTGAAAATTTATAGCAATCTTTCCATAGCTTGGAAAATTATCAAAATTTAAACCCAAATCCAAAATAATGTTTTACACGACGTAAAATGTTTCCATGGCATTTAAACATCAATATAATTTAGGTTTTCTCTAAAACCACATAAATCTTATTTAAACATTCTTGTTTAAATCAAACAAATTGTAATTCAAGCATATCATCATCCAAATCATCATAAAAATGAATTTACCCTTAAATCCAAAAACATATGATTAAAAAAAAATAAAGATGGAATGAATTATTATTCACCTTGATTAAAATAAGAAGATTGGACTGTGATCAATTTTCCCCTAAGCTTGAATCCCTATCTTTTTATTGAATTCTCCTTGTTAATGGCCGGCTCCTCTCTACCTTTGTATTTTGCATTTTTTAAAATGACGTGAATGGTAAATGAAATGGTAAGGAACAAGAATATATAAGGGTAAAGGATTATGTGCGGCTAATTCAGATTATACCCCTATGTAGATTTATTAACTTATAACCCATTCTTAAGCCCGTTTAATTTATTTATGCACGACCACTTTATTATTTATTCAAATCTCAATCTCTTTATCACTTAATATTTACATTATTCTATTTAATTTATCTAATTAAATCTCCTGAATATCAAAAATTAGGGGTGCTACAAGGTACCATCCTTGAAGAATTTCATTCTCGAAATTCAGTAAGGACTAAATACTAAACGTAGCAATCATTTGTAATGACTCCTAACAACTATACTAGTCTACCCGACTAGAAATTATCTTTATACATCTAATATGGACATACCCTCAAAACATATCAGGATAAGTATCTCAAATCCTGTCCTTTATCTCCCAAGTACAGTCCTTCTCGTTGTCGCTCCACTGAACTTTCATTAACTTGATTGTCTTCTTCCTCAATCTTTTCTCATCTCTCGCTACAGCCCAAACTAATTGTCTAACAAAAGCAAATTAGGGTCTACTACTTAGTCTTCTGGCCCTGTCAGAGGAATACTAGCCTCTGGATTATGCACATACTTGTGCAGATGAGAAACATGAAATACATTTTGGACACCTGCCATACCGTTTCGAATCCTCTCTACAATTTGGAAAGGAATAACATATCTCGGTGCCAGTTTTCTAGACTTTCCAAATCGTACCACACCCTTCATCGGTGATACCTTAATGAAAACCTTGCCTTCAACTGAGAACACTAGGTTGTTACGCTTCTTATCTAAGTAACTTTTCTGTCTGGACTAATCTTTCTTCATCCTTCTTTCGGATCCACTCAATATTCTCTGACGCCTCCCTAACCAAATGTGGACCTAAGACCAATCTATCTCCAGTCTCCAACCAAAATGTTGGTAATTTGCATGGCATTCCTTACAAAGCTTTAAAAGGCGTCATTCCTATACTAGTCTGATAACGATTATTATAGGAAAACTCAACCAAATGTAGTTGGTCCTCCCAAGATCCACCAAAGTCCAATACACAAGCTCTAAACAAATCCTTGAGTACCTTATTGTCTCTCTCTGTCTGTCCATCCGTCTGAGGGTGATATGCAGTACTCATCTAGCGCTTAGTGTCTAACACATGCTATAGACTCTTTAAGAATTCACTAGTGAACAAAGCATCTCTGTCGCTAACTATGCTACTAGGAACTCCATGTAGTCTAACTACGTTCCTCATGAATAACTTAGCTAATATAGGTGTCGTCCTGGCTGACTTTACTGGAATGAAATGGGCACTCTTGGTCAACCTATCAACTATGACCAATATACTTTCATTTCCTCTATTCGACCTTAGCAACCTGTCTATAAAATCCATGGATATCGAATCACATTTCCATACTGGAATCTCTAAAGGACGAAGCAATCCACTCAGCTTCTGATGTTAGCTTTCACTTGTTGACAGTTTGCACACTGCCTAACCCACAAGCCAACATCCCTCTTCTTACCTTTCCAATCAAAGCTCCTCTTCATATCTTGATACATCTTGGTCCCTACAGGATGAATCATAAACTTGAATTAATGACATTTCCTAAGAAATACTTTCCTTAAGTGCTCAACATCTGAAACACATAATCATCCCTTCTTTCTCAACCATCCTCTTAGGTCAAGACAAAAATGTTTCAAATCATCAATCTTAGTTCGAACCTCAAGCCTTCTAATCTTCTTGGCTAATAATGGATCCTCCTTCTACTTAGAAGAAATTTTCTCGATCAACACTGGTCGATCTTCTAAACAGGACAACATGGCAGTACTTTGACTTGAACCAACAGTCGATCTTAACTGCAAACCACAACTGGCCAAAGCTTCTATATCCTTTCATTCTGCCAACATAACCATCAACACATTCTGGTGCCTTCTGCTAAGAGCATCCACTACTTTATTACCTTTCGTCGATGTTTACTTTATACCAAAATCATAAATAGCTAAAAACTCCAACCATCTCTGCTGTCTCATATTCAGCTCCTTCTGAGAAAATAAGTATCTTAAAAACTTATGATCTGTGTATAGATCAAATCTCCCCCAAGAGATAATGCCTCCAAATCTCTAATGCGAAGATCACTGCAGTCAACCCCAAATCATGAGTAGGATATCTCAACTTATGCAGTTTAAGATGTCGTGAAGCATAGGCAATTACTTTGCCCTTCTGCATCAACATAGCTCCCAATCTAGTTCCACATGCATCAGTATACACCACTAACCCCTGGTTTTGTCTGGAGCTACTAACTGGTGCATTGGTCAGCAAATGCTTTAACTTAAGGAATGCTTCTGCACATTTGTCGAAGAAAACAAACTTTACCTCCTTCTTGGTTAGCTTGGTCAAAGGTGCTATCTTTCGTGAAAAATCCTTGATGAATCTTTGGTAATAGCCAGCAAGTCAAAGAAAACTTCTAATTTCAGTCACCATTTCTGGTCTCTTTCAATTATTAACAGCTTTGATCTTACCTGGATCGACTGATAATCGTTTCTCTGAAACAATGTGACCAAGAAACTTAACCTCTTTCTTCGAAAAATGGCACTTGGAATACTTCATCTTTTGCTGATTCTTCCTTGGCGTCTCAAGCATTACTTTAAGATAATCTTCATTCTCTCTTTCATCCTTAGAGTATACCGAAATGTCATCTATAAACACCAACACGAATCTATCCAAATACTCTCGAAAGACTCGGTTCATCAAATCCATAAAGAAAGCAGGTGCATTCGTTAAACCGAATGACATTACTAACCAGTCATATGAACCATATCTAGTCCAAAATGCTGTCAAAGGAATGTTGTCCTCTTCCACTCTTAACTAATAGAAACCTGTCACCAAATACAATTGGGAAAACACTATGGCTCCACTCAAATGATCAAATGGATCATCAATTCTTGGTAAAGGATATTTATTCTTTATCGTCCTCCCATTAAGCTTACGATAGTAGATACACATCCTCAACGACCTATCCCATTTCTTTACGAACACCACGACCGCTCCCTAAGGCAGAATGCTTGGTCTAATAAAATTTCTTCCTTTTAGATCACTAGCTGCACCTTCAATTCCTTCATCTCAGGAAGAGTCATCCTGCTAGATGGTCTACCCAGAGGTTCATCTCCTAGCACAAGATTTATCTGAAACTCAATAGCTCGTTTTGATGGTAGTCTTGTAACAGGCTCAAAGACATTTGCAAACTCTCTAGCTAACCGAACCTGAGTTAGCATTTCTCCCACTTTCATTGTACTTAACAAAGCACAACTACTTCGGTCAGAATTCTTTACCGAGAATACAATTAGGTTATGACTATCAGCGTGTCTTAGTGATATATACCCATCCTGGAAAAATATCCTAGCCTCATAACTCCTCAATCAATCCATACCTAAAATGATTCCGAAATCCACGAAATCTAAAACATACAGACTGCATGCAAACATATGACCTAACAAATCGAGTTTAAATTTGTCACATCTAATCCCAGAGTTGCATACCCTCCTATTAGATTCACAACCCTTAAGGAAGTAATAAGGTATGTGGGTTCTAAGCATAACCTATCAACCAAACACTGGGATATAAATGAATATGATGCACCGGTATCGAATAGTATCCTTAATGGTGTAATCTGAATCAAAAACGTACCTTCCATCATAGTCTTTCCTTTATCAGTTGTAGTTGGCTTAACTGATGATCCAACATAAAAAATATTTTCCTTGTCAGTCTTAACTGGTTCTGGACATTGCTTCTTCTAATGCCTAACTTGGTCATAGTTGTAGTACTTCAAATTCTTCCTTTCCGTAGCCTTCTTCCCTTTGCCTGGCCAGCACTCATTTGCATAATGACTCTTCTTTTCACATTTATAGAAAACTAAATTCGCATTTGCCTTCGTAGCAGCATCTCCCTTCTAGGCTCCCTTCTTCTTAAAGATCTTTCTCTTCTTTCCTTAAGAAACCTGGGTTTCAACTGGCTTCTCTCTAACACAAACAACAAGCATCTCTTCATGGAGAATTGCCATCTCCAAAACCACATTATAACGATCACGGATATGTGTCGTGGTTTCCGTAGCAAGCTCATGTCTCAATCCCCAAATTACCCTCTCATCCTTCTAAAGCAGTGTTAACAATAGCATACCCATATCGAGACAGATCATTAAACCTAGTGGCATACTTGATAACCGACATCTCTCTCTAAACTAGATCCATAAACTTCCTCATAATTGCTGACTTAGCAACCTCGGATAAAAACCTCTATTCAAATCTCCTTCTGAACTCAGCCCATGTCAACTCCTCCTTTGGGACTTCGGCAGTAACACTATTCTACCAATGAAGTGCTAACCCTACAACTCTCTAGATGCTAACCTTCTCTTATGCTCATCATCTAAATCTAAATCGAAAAAGATACACTCACAATGTAACAACTAATTTTCTACTTCTATGGAATCCTCCATTCCCATAAATGGCTTTCCACCCAAACTTGTGTAATCTCTGCTCAACTTAGCATAGTTATTCCCCACTAGAGCCATAGGATTAGCTCCCCAAATATTCCCATCAACTCCAGCAGCAGCTCCTGCTTACATCACATTGACGAAGAATTGATACATCTCCCCCATATCTACTGGTGGATTTCCAACATCCACGTTGGCATCAACATTTGGGTTAGCATTAGCCGCTCGACCTTGGTCCTTCCAGTATTAGGTTAAGCATTTCCATTGGTTGTGGTGCTTCCTCTACCGAGATTTCATCTTCATTTACTGCTTCCATATCTTCTTTCTCATAAATTTCCTTACAAGCCCTTGTAAGATACGGTCTAAGAGAGAGAGAGGAATATGTACTTATATCTATCTATATATCAAATACAAGTACGTTACTATAGCATTTTCCCAACCTCGATCATATTTCTGATTCATTTGGATTATGTTTCAAAAAGCTTTTAGGTTTAACTTTTCTTTTAAAGTTTCATTAACCTATGCTCTGATACCAACTTGTAACATCCCCCTACTTGGAGGCCCAAAACTAATGGCTACAGATGCTGTAGTTATCCATAGTTATTAATCATCGGCAACCAAATACGGCAGTGTTAGATTTAGTGATACATAGAAACACATGAATATGGAAATTTTTAAAACATCAGGCAAGATCACATTCAATTTCAAATCATTTCCAATTCATTACATAATCCTGTGAGAAATGCGGATTACGGATCTTATGGCTAAGATTAACACTAGAGGGGGGTGAATAGTGATAATAAAGAATTACTAAATCTGTTTGATTTATATTAATTTAGAAACAAAAGTATGCAATACACAGATACAGATATGATTACAGAAACAATCACAGATGTAGAAATAAAATAAAAGCAGTAAAGGAACGAACACATCGGATTTTATACTGGTTCGGAGTTACCCTACATCCAGTCCTGCAACACAAGTACAGATTTCCTTTCAAAAGCAATTGTACAATTACACCCTCGGTTTCAAGGCTACAAGGTACACCCTCCAGAATTTTGATCCCCTGGGGTAGAGATATTTGATTTTCGGGCCACAAGTTTACCCAATTGATTTACCAAGGCTACAATCACACCTTTACCCTTTTGATTGATTTCCAAGGCTACAATCACACCTTTTCTCACTTAATAGATTACAAAGAAGTCTATAACTCTAAATAACACTGAGGATCTTGTAGAGATAGTGATAGAGAATCAAACTAGAAGTAATCAAGTATGATTCAATGTTGATTACGGTAGAGTAATGATAAGAATATGTATTAAGAAATGAGGAAGAAGAGGAGGAGTGAAAACCAGAAAGAAGTGATTAAAAATTTGTTGAATTGACCCCTATTTATAGAAGAACAACAGCCATGACCATTCATGAAGAGTTATGGCGAATAGACACTTCTTTTGAAATTTGAATTTTTGAATCGAACTGTCGCCATGTTGACATGGTCATGCTAGGCATGTCAACATCCCAAAGGATTTTTTGGTGTTTTTGATTTTCTTTGAAAACAACCTTTATCTTATATAAAACTATTTTAAACTTTATAAATGTACTTGAATATAGTTAAAATTCATAAGCAAATATAAAGGATAATATATATAGATTTTAACTATAATTTTACATTTAAATCTAAGCATAAATATTTAAAAGTTAAATATATTATTTAAAAAGATAGTTTAAAATCAGGAGTAATTTGACTTTAAAAATAAAGATGTTTTTGAGGCTAAAATTATTTAAAATCAGGATCGAGAGTTTTGAATCTTTCAAAAGGAAAGTTTTGAAAACATTTTGAAAATAGGATATAATTTTGAAAAATCATTTTGAATAAAAGTTAGCGGATACAAAACAATGTTCCACTAGATTTTTCGTAGGTTCCATCCTACTTAGGGTTCCATCCCTTTAACGTGCTCGAAGTGGATTCCATTCCACGAATAAATTGGATTTTAAGATGCCAGTGCTTTTCTACGAGTTTTAACAAAAATTCCTAATAATAATAAAAAAATACTTATCCTTGAAATCTTGAACTCTTGATAGTCTCGATACTCATGAGTCTTCTATCTTGATATTTTATCCTGATATCTTGAATCTCTATACTGTACAGTCTTCATTCTTAGTACCTGTATGGTTAAATCCTGCATATACATATATGTCTAAACTTATAATGTTAGTAGTTATATTTTATAATCTATTCTAAGGTTGTTGTCATCAAAACCATCATCTCACGGACTAACAATCTCCCCCTTTTTGATGATGACAACCTTTGTTTATAAAATATTATTTATATTCTAATAACTCCCCCTAAAACTAACAACTCCCCCTTAATCTATACCTAACTACCCTATTTTATATTTCTCCCCCTTTGTCATCAACAAAAACTTACTCCCCCTCGTTCTTGGACTTCAGTACCTGCATTGATAAACTATACGATGGAATATATAGAGTAAGAAATAATTATACTTCTAAGCATGATAACTAATTTAAAGATTATATATATATTTCAATGTATATATATATATATATATATATATATATATATATGTTTTACACACCAATCTTCAAATCACTAAGAAATCAATCCACACAAA
This sequence comes from Allium cepa, assembly GCA_030765085.1. Lineage (NCBI taxonomy): Eukaryota > Viridiplantae > Streptophyta > Magnoliopsida > Asparagales > Amaryllidaceae > Allium > Allium cepa. The sequence continues at coordinate 1,053,770,746 of CM060935.1, read as the reverse complement.
GTATCAATTCAAACCAAATCAATTCAAACAAATCAAACAAAGTAAATAAAAAAATCAAATGTTACGTGGAACTTCCACCCATCCTTCTTCTCCAAAGATTGGGTCTGCCTTAATAGCATCCCAATTATCATTGTCATTGGTGAGAGAGATAGGAGGATGTGCTTCGTTATCATCCTTGTGTAGAGAGTAGATCATCCATCGTATCGCATCGAAGTGCCTTTCTTGTTCCTTTATCATCTGTATTTGACTTAATTCTAAATGATGCTGATTTTATAGAATAAATGAGAGAATATTCTTGAAAGAATTAAGAGTTTCGTCAAGATTTTCAGATAAATTGTGAATATGATTAGCCATAGTTGAATTTGTGAAAGAAATGGAGGATATAGATGATAAGAAATAAATTTCAGTGAAGAATTCTGGAAGAAACAGGTATATATAGGTGTAGAAATTCTTTGAATTGAATAGACATGTGGTAGTTATTCAAATTTCAAATTCAAAATAAATTGCCATTTCTGACCAGTACATGTCGACACGGGTTAGTGAAATGTTATGACTAATTTGATTCTGTGAATAATTTTGTGTATATATATATAATATACTAAAATTTATTCTAGAGATAAGATAAGGTAGATAACAGAAAGGAAATTTCATTTCATTGCATACTACGATAATACAATGATTAAGCACACAACAAACTACATGAACATTCGAAATAAAGCAAACTAAAACAAATACAACAAGACACGAAAAGATAAAACTAGTTAGAGGACGAATATGATGATGATAGTCCAAGTTTCTTGCTAACTTTTGAAAAGAACTTGTTCATCTTCGAAGGAATGTTATCCAACTTTTTACTAACGGATCGTTTTAGAATCCGTTGATCATCCACAATTATCTTTTGGTTTTTGAGAAGGGTTTTGTTGGATGGATTGGGAGGATATTCAATGCTTTCAAAAGACGTTTCACCTTCTTCTTCTTCTTCAACTTCCATTTCATCCCCTTATTCTTCTTCAACTTCCTCTTCTTCCATTTCCTCATGAGCAAAACGCTCTTCCTTTTCGGTAAATGTCTCATAAGGTTGAAAAACAAATGGAATTTTCATAAGCGAAATGTTGGAATGATTGAAAACTTTTCTAGAAAAAAATTCTTCGCCTTTGAAATCCACTCCAAAATAGTTAGAAATCCGAGTGAGATAAATTCCATGGTATAAAGTATTCTCACCCATTTCAAGATTTTTAGGACGAAGTTCATCCAAAATAACTTGCGCCCAATTTATGTCATAGTTTCCGAAAATAGCAAAAAGAGCTTTTCAAACTTTTGAAGTAGGATTGTTAAAATTTTCCGATCTTGGGGTAAAGTATGTTGCAAAAGAAGATTAACGATTCTTGCTTTTGGTCGAAAATTTCTATTTTTAAAATCAAAATCATCATCTCTTTCGAAAATGTGATGAAATGTCTCACGATCATGTTCATCGATTTTAAAGCTAGAAAGATCCATTCCCGAACTCTAGCAATTGAGAATGGTACCCAAACGATAACAATTCAAAACAATTTGAGTGCCTTTGACACTACTCCAAATTTCATCTTCGTTTCCAACATAAAATCCGCGATTTAAATTCGCATAGAAAATTTTGACAAGATTAGGATAGCAAATAAAATCATTTTGAGAAGCATCAATAAGACTAAGAACATCATTGTTTGCAAAAAGAAAATCAATTTCATAAGAAGAAAAATCTTGAAAAATAGCAAATTTTTCGGGATGGACTTTGGCATAGTTAGCATAATTGATGTATGCTTTAATTGCCTTCGGATCATTGAATAATTGCTCTTTGATTTTTCTGAAAATTCTCATGGTTGAGGGGTTGCTTGAAGAAACCATTAGAGTAGAGAGCTTGAAGTTATGAAGAGAGAGTTTGAATTTGAAAATGAAAGTGAAAAGATATGATAAAAGATAGCGAATAAATAGATCCTTAAAAGACACATTCTTTGGTCAACGCGTATCTTTTCAGAGAATTGAATGAAGTGAAAAGATGGAGGGAAATTCAAATATTTGAATTCAAATTTTGAAATTCAAATTCAGATAGCCATGTCGACATCATGGTAGGGACCATGTCGACATGTGCTTTTTAATTTTCATGAATTGATTTTTCCTAAGATCTCTAATATATATATTATTATTATTAATGTCTATTATATATTTCTGAAATATTATTATACTTATAATATATTTTAGAAAGTATTAAAAATAATAAAAATAATAAAAAATAGAAAATAAATTTTAAAATTCAAACAACACACCAATTCAAAATCAATCAATCAAACAATCAAGCAACTAATCTTAAGCAAGCAATTTCAACCAATTGTATTGTAAACGTGTACCTTTTTCTGAGTCCGTTTCTCTGAATTCGTCGAAGTCGTGAACAGCTGTGTAACACAAATTCAAATTATCCGTCTTCTGATCATCATCACTTGAGGACGAGTCTGAGTCATTTGGAGTAGCAGTAAATGCACGCTTTCGTTTCTTTGCTGGTTCATTGTTCATAGGAGGTTTCTGCCTTTCTGGATATGGTCAGTCTCTTTTGAAGTGGTCTCGTTTATCACACTTGTAACACTTATCATTATTTGGCACTATATTCTGATTTCTAGAATTCTTATAGTTGTTTCTCTTGAGATTATTCATTTTTCTGTATTTCAGGAATCTCCTAAAATTTCTAGTCATAAAGGCTATCTCTTTATCATTATCGCTGTTTGAGTCTGATCCATTGGTCAATGCATTGAATGCCATTGATTTCTTTTCAGATGCTTTACTTTCTCTTTTACCAATCATTTGAACTTCATACGACATTAGATTTCCAATTAATTCTTCTATCTTCAAAATACTGATGTCATTTGCCTCTTCGATCGCAAGTGTCTTTTGATCCCATTCTGGAGTTAGAGAAATTAAAATTTTTCTGACTTGAACTTCTTCAGAAAATTCCTTTCCCAAAAATATTAGAGAATGCACAATATCCTGAAATCTACTATAAATATCTGAAATAGACCCATTAGCATTCATTTTAAATAATTGAAACTGATTTATGGGCATGGAAATTTTGGTCTGTTTAACTTTGTTTGTTCCTTCATGAGTAACTTACAAAGTTTTCCAGATTTCGTATGCAGACTTACAAACTGACACTCTACTGAATTCATTTCTATCTAGTGAACAAAACAGAATATTCATTGCCTTAGAATTATTTTGTGCAGTCTTTTACTCAGCGGTCCACTGTGCAAAATCAATTGTGGGTTCAGAATATTCAGTTTGTGTGATATTCCAAGTGTCAATCCTATAGATTGTAAATATATTTTCATCCTACATGCCCAATACGCATAGTTACTACCATTAAAAAGTGGTGGTCTGACAGTAGACTGACCCTCTACAAATGAACTAGTGACACAGGTACTAGTGTTAATAACAGTATCAGTGTTGGTAGCCATTTTGAAAACTTCTCAAAAATCAGATTATGAAACTTTGAAAACCTTGCCCTGATACCAATTGTGAGAAATGCAGATTACAGATCTTAAGGCTAAGATTAGCAGTAGAGGTGGGGGGTGAATAGTGTTAATAAAGAATTGCTAAATCTTTTTTATTTATGTTAATTTAGACACAAAAGTATGCAATATGCAGACACAGATATGATCACAGAAACAATCACAGATGCAGAAATAAAATAAAAGCAGTACAGATTTTATATTGGTTCGGAGTTACCCTACATCCAGTCCCGCAACACAAGTACGAATTTCCTTTCAAAAGCAATTGTACAATTACACCCTCGGTTTCAAGGCTACGAGGTACACCCCCTCCCCCCCCCCCCCCCCCGAATTTCGATCCTCTGGGTAGAGATACTTGATTTTCGGGCCACAAGTTTACCTAATTGATTTACCAAGGCTACAATCACACCTTTTCCCTTTTGATTGATTTCCAAGGCTACAAGCACACCTTTTCTCACTTAATAGATTACAAAAAAGTCTATAGCTCTGAATAGCACTGAGAAACTTGTAGAGATAGTGATAGAGAATCAAACTAGAAGTAATCGAGTATGATTCAATGTTGATTTCGGCAGAGTAATGATAAGAATATGTATTAAGAAATGAGGAAGAAGAAGAGGAGTGAAAACCAGAAAAAATGATTAAAAATTCATTGAAACTGACCCCTATTTATATAAGAACAACAGCCATGACCATTCATGAAGAGTTATGGCGAATAAATACTTCTTTTGAAATTTGAATTTTTGAATCAAACCGTCACCATGTCGACATGGTCATGCTAGGCATGTCGACATCCCAAAGGATTTTTTTTTGGTGTTTTTGCTTTTCTTTGAAAATAACCTTTATCTTATATAAAAACTATTTTAAACTTTATAAATATACTTGAATATAGTTAAATTTCATAAGTAAATATAAAGAATAATATATATAGATTTTAACTATAATTTTACATTTGAATCTAAGTATAAATATTTAAAAGTTAAATATATTATTTAAAAAGATAGTTTAAAATCAGGAGTAATTTGACTTTGAAAATAAAGATGTTTTTTAGGCTAAAATTATTTAAAATCAGGATGGAGAGTTTTGAATCTTTTAAATGGAAAGTTTTGAAAACATTTTGAAAATAGGATATAATTTTGAAAAATCATTTTGAGTAAAAGTCAGCGGATACAAAACAATGTTCCACTAGATTTTTCGTAGGTTCCATCCTACTTAGGGTTCCATCCCTCTAATGGGCTCGAAGTTGATTCCATTCCACGAATAAATTGGATTTTAAGATGCCAGTGCTTTTTTACGAGTTTTAAAAAAAATTCCTAATAATAATAAAAAACACTTATCCTTGAATCTTGAACTCTTGATAGTCTCGATACTCATGAGTCTTCTATCTTGATATTTTATCTTGATATCTTGAATCTCTGTACTGTACAGTCTTCATTCTTAGTACCTGCATGGTTAAATCCTGCATATACATTTATATCTAAACTTATAATATTAGTATTTATATTTTATAATATATTCTAAGGTTTCTGTCATCAAAACCATCATCTCACGGACTAACAAATCCCATAATCTTCGACCACGTTTAGAGAACATATATTTATTATAATAAACGCCAAGAGCGAAATATGTAGACGCCCCTTTGGATGTTCAGAGTATATAAAGGAAATTTAACAATTTTTCCTTTACAAGCAACATGGTGGAATCAAATAAAAGAGAACTCTAGATATCTATCATGCCTCCGGAACATCTACATAAACTTTATTTATCTAATGAGGTACCTAAAAACCTCAACTCTCACTACAAGAAAATATTATATCAATAGCAAGCGTGGATGGAATGAAAACTTGACTTGCTATAGTTAAGTGGCTATTCTTTATTCAACTCAAAAAGACAACAACTTCAAGTGCAATTATATTAAAATGTATGCAATTATATTAACGCTATTCACGATAAATTCACGTTCCACTCTCGTTTCCCTCCAACTTATTTTTTGGCCGCCAAAATTTCATTTTCGTTTTCTCCCCTTACGCTTCTCATCTTCACCCTCTTCACACTCCTTTTAACATCGGTCCTCTTCTGCTGCTTTATTCCTCAAGCTATTATTTAAGCTCAATTCTTCAAGCTCAATTCGATCTGAAGTTCAACGACCTGAAGCGCGATTTGGTCCAGACGCAATTCCTCAAACTCATTCGATCCGAAGTTCAACAACTGTAGGCCACCAGAAGCGCGATTTGGTCCAAAGTTCAATTCTTCAAGCGCGAGGATTAGGTATATTTTTCTGTCATTGTGTATTATTTACGTTTTATTCATGAGTGAAAAATGGCATGTTAGTTGAATTCATGACTGAATATTAGCGAAGTTGTCATGTAAATGGATTCATTAGTCAATTAATGTTAAGTGTTATGAGTTTTCTTTTTAAGAATCTAAATATTTGTAGGTAATAAAGATTAAAAAATCGGGTTTGTTTCCACCAATATGAATTCCTGGCTACTGCGGCACTGTAAGGCAACTTTTTAAACCATTCTTTCATTCTTTTTCTGTCATTCTGTTCTTGGTTATGAGTTTTTCTGTCATTCTATTCTTGGTCATCTTTTTAAACCATTTTTGAAGCATAATAGATTTGGAAGGGGTTGGCATATAGGTAGTACCATGGATCTCGAAGCTGAAATTATTGCCGTCGTCCCTAATACAGGAAATTATATTATGAGTACTTACGTTTTAAATAAAATTATTATATTTTATTACATTAAGTTTTACCTTAACTAACTACATACATTAAATAATTTAATACACTACTGCGAACTCGTACTACGCACACGGGTTGCAGCTACTTATGTGTTACATTTAACTTTAGAATAAAATTATGTGTAGAGTCAATTCTTTCTTGAACAGTCAAACTTGTCAAAAGGTCCAACTATATAGTAGATATGATATGTCATTGCGTATATCTGTAAATTTTCATATACTATATAATAGTAGAAGAGTTAAAACCAACCATCATTTGATACATTAGAACCAAGTTTTAAATGCAAACCTATCGACCCAATGGATTAAATCTTGAGAAAAAAATTCATGCAACTTTATAAATTCATCCAGCTATAAAGAGTAATATCAAAAGAATGAATCTCTGTCTATTAATAAATAGCTGTAAGCATAATGTAAGTTTCTTAGTACTGGCTTGTTTCTTAGTATATATCACTGGAAAAGCAAATTAAATTGATTAGTTTTCTAAATATTTATTAGTTCTCATGGAGTATTTCTATATGTCACCCATAATACAAAATTAATAATCCCAGACTGGTAACATCACAATGCACAGTTCAGTTAAATAATGAAATCAAATTATTCAGTAAAATATTAACACGATACCAAAATTTCAAAGCATTAAAAGTGCGAGAACAAAATTAAAAGCGATACTAAAAAATTGAACTTCAGTAAATCTATTACTTGCATCATGTAAAACTTCTTATGCGCTCTCCTGTAATAGGTTCTTAGCTTTCTCAAAATCTATGGAACAGAATATAAGTTAGACTTAAGTACCATAACAATTAGATGTGCTCAAGGTTAAGGAACATTGAAGGCTTAAGAGATGACAGTGTAATCCCTTGGCAAAGTGTTAATTAGAAAACATATAAGAAACATATTTTGAACCTATTTTTACTAACATTAATCGAAAATTTCGGTACAGTTTTATTAGAAAAGAGGAAGTCCCATATTCAAAAATTAAATGCGTTATACAAGAAAATGATAACTCTTTTGTTTGTTGAAACCATTTTAGTTGCAAAAATGTTCATATATACGGTAGAGGCAAGTTATCTTAGCAGGATGTTTCATTTGATGTCCTAGTTTCATCTCTTGTGTTATTAATAAATGGTACTAACTGAATATTGATAGTAGGATGTTTTTATAACTTGATTAGAATCAAATTTGTCTACACATGAATACCAAGCAATGTAGGCAACTCTTCTCTATTTTCAATAGCCTACCACAAATCACCCATCCATATATGCAATGCAGTAAAAGCAAACAGGTAATAATATCAAATCTGGATTGTAGGGAGCCTATACATAATTTGCAGATAGTGAATTCAAGGGTGCTTATATATAATTTGCAGATAATTTGCGATGGAAAAAGATTGGGTGCATTTACACAGGTAATAATACAATATTTAGCTTAAAATTGAACCTGGAATTTAAAATAATAAGTCGATTTTTTATGTCGATAACTTTTTTTTTATTTTACCCTAGAACTAGTAGAGAGTACGAGCAAGGAGCATGGAATTTTATGCATGTCGCAAAGAGAAACTTAGGAAACCTAGAAATTTTTTTATGTCCTTGCTTAGATTGTCGATATCTCACTCATCAAAATGGTGATATTGTTGTCGAGCATTTGATTATAAGAGGAATGGATCCTTTATACAAGTCCAGTAAGTGGTACAGTCATGGTGAGCAAATGAATATAACTGAAAAGGTGGAGGTGGATGACACGTATGAATTACTTCAAGCCATTCACTTTGAAGATGAAGCGTTTGTCAACCAAACTTTTTTCTCCGATGATAAAAATAATGATGGTGCACAAAAGCGAATGGATGATTATCTTAAAAATTTGGAAGATGAAAAAACTCCACTGTACCCTGGTTGCGTAGATCAAACAAAATTATCTGCTATCACTGCATTGTACAACTTTAAATGCGAAACTGGATTATCTGATACTGGTCTTGACAAGCTTCTAAATGTGCAACAATGTTACTACCCAAAAATAACGTCCTTCCGAAAACTTTATATGAACTAAAGAAGTTCCTCAAAGTATTTGACATGGGATTCGAGAAGATTCATGCATGCAAGAATGATCGTTGTCTTTTTAGGAAAGAGTACATTGATTTGAATAACTGTCTGAAATGCGGTTCTTCGAGATGGAAGATAAATGAGCGAACGAAAGAGATAATGCAAGGTATTCCGGTCAAAGTGTTGAGATATTTTCCAATTATTCCAAGATTCAGAAGAATGTTTAGGTCTCCACAGTCGGCAGAAGATTTAAGATGGCATTTTAGTAATAAAAGTAGTGACGATAAAATGCGTCATCCTGTGGATTCTTTGACATGGACCATGGTGGATGATAAATGGGAATCATTTTCAAGTGATCCACGTAACCTTTGACTTGGTCTTGCTACCGATGGTTTTACCCCATTTGACATTAAGGGTACAAAGTATGGTTGCTGGCCAATGATGCTTGTGACGTATAATTTTTCGCCTATATTGTGTATGAAAAAGGAAAATATTATGTTAACATTATTGATTCCTGGTCCAAAGCAACCTGGAAATGATATTGATGTATATTTAGCTCCTTTGGTAGAAGATTTGCAGCATTTATGGAGTAATGGGGTAGAGATTTATGATGCATTTAGCAAGACACTTTTTAACTTAAAAGCAATCTTGTTATGGACTATAAACGATTTTCCAGCTTATGGAAATCTTGCTGGATGTTGTGTAAAAGGAAAAAAAGGTTGTCCATTATGTGGCGTGAATACTCATCATCGATGGCTAAATCATAGTCGGAAAAATGTCTATATGGGACATAAAAGATTCTTACCTCTGTCAGATCCACAAAGAAAACAAAAGGCTTGGTTTGATAACACCGTGGAGGAAGGTAGCAAACCCAGGATTCTTACAGGTAGAGATATTTCTGTTATTTTGAAAGATTTTCCAAATGATTTTGGAAAAGCTAAAAATAAAGAAATAGAAACAGACAAGAAGAGAAAGAATAAGAAGAAGTTAAATAAGAAGCAAATTATAAAGATTACATGTAGGAAGAGGAAGTGTACTGACAACAAAGAAGATGAAAACAGTCCTGCAAAAATAGAGCTATCAAGGTGGAAAAAAAATCGATTTTCTTTGACTTACCATATTGGGAGGTTAGTGTTCAAATTATATTTTATTCACAATAATCTAATTATAAAATTATGTAATGTTAAAGCAGTCATATTATTGTTGATATTTATAGGAACTTCCACTACGCCACAATTTAGACGTGATGCATGTTGAGAAAAACGTGGGCGAAAGTTTACTCAGCACAATATGGCATGATAGCAAATCGAAAGATGGTATTAATTTTAGAAAGGATTTAGAGGATTGGGGAATCCGACCTGCTCTATATGCACAACCTCGTGGGAAGAAAACATATCTTCCATCGGCTACATATACTATGTCTAGTTTTGAAAAAAGAATATTTTGCAAAAGATTGTATGACTCCAAGGGACCTGATGGTTATTGCTCAAATTTCAAAAGATATGTGTCGTTGGAGGATTGCAAAGTTAGTGGATTGAAGTGGCATGATTACCATGTTTTAATGCAACAAATGTTATCGGTTGTAATGAGAGGATTGCTTCCAAAAAAGCCAAGGAAAGTAATAACTCGTTTGTGTTTATTTTTTAATAAACTATGTCAGTGTGTTCTTGACAGAGAGAAGCTGCAACAAATCGCTAATGAGATCGCTACAATTTTATGTGATATCGAAAGATATTTTCCACCTTCATTTTTCGACATAATGATATATCTAACAATTCATCTTGAAAGAGAAGCTCAATTGTGTGGACCAGTTCATTTTCGTTGGATGTACCCCTTCGAAAGGTATATGAAAACGCATAAAGATTATGTTAGGAACTATGCACATCCTGAAGGATGCATTGTAGAAAACTATCTCGCAGAAGAATCCGTTAGATTTTTTGGCGAATTTCTAAAGAAATCATCACAATTTGAGGAGAAAGAGGGTAGAAACAGAGATTATGAGAATGATGATGCAATACTCGAAGGACGTCCGATATCAACATACAAGACAATTACATTGGCAACTCAAGAGAAGGAAGCTGCTCACCTTGCTGTGCTAATGAATATGGCTATAACCGAGCCATTTTTAGAGTAAGCACATATTGTTTTCTTTTTTATTATCGTAATATGTGTAATTATAAATGTAACTTAATATCTTTTATATTATGGTAGTATGCATTTGGAAGATTTACAAAATTTTTACAAGCGCATGGAAAGAAATGCTACATTGCTATGGAAAATTCACACAAAAAACTTTGCTGATTGGATTAAAAAGAAGGTTAATAAACTCTTTTAAATTTTGTGTATAAGTTTGAAAATATTTTTTTTGAATCTATATTGAATCTATATTTGAAAATATGGTTTATTTAGATACCTATTAACTCAAACGAACACGATGAATTATTAAAATGTATTGCCTATGGTCCAAGTAGTAATGCTTCGTCCTGCAAATGATATATAATTAATGGGTTACGTTTTCATACAAAAGATGTTGAGAGACAAACTCAGAATTCTGGAGTGACTTATGATGCTACTACCATGTGTAGAGCAAGTGCAAAAGATGTCTCTCAAGTAGTTGGTGTGGTCACATACTATGGGATTTTGACTGACATAATCTTATTAGACTATCATAAATTTTATGTTCCAATTTTTAAGTGCCATTGGGCAAACAATGGAAATGGGGTGAAGGTTGAAGATGGATTTACTCTTGTTAATTTACATCAAAATCAAGCTTCATTTTTGAGGGATCCGTATATTCTTGCATCTCAAGCGAAACAAATTTTTTATTCAAGAGAGAATGATTCTTCTAATTGGTATGTTGTAATGAAGGCACCACCAAGAGGTTATCATGAATTAGAGACGGATGATTATATTGAGGACACAAGCCATGTTATTCAAGATTGCGAAGAAAACATGATGGATGTGGATTATGTGGAGGATGCTAGCTATGTTAGGGAAGATTGTGAAGGCATATTTGATAAAATGTAACGACCCAACTTCCTAATACCAGAAAGTTGCATTGCTAATAAGAAAGAAAGGGATAGAAAAGAGAAAGAAAGAGAAGAAAGAAGAAACAACACATCAGAATCTAAACAGCGGAACGAATAAATTATATTAATAACATAATATTTACAGAGTTTACAACCATTATCGGAGTACACAGATAATACAACACATACTAAATAGTTATAAACACCTGTCTAGTATCTACAACACAATACAATTCAGAGACAACACAGAACACACAGTAGACTACTATATAACTAACGCAGAAGCCTTCTGCTCCATTGCTCCTCCAATATTCGTCAAAGCTAACCTGAATCCATTGGCTACTCGTAAAAATTTGAGTACCCAAGAGTTTATGAAAACAAAAGATAAACTCCGGGTCAGACATGGGTCTGGTGTGAGTAACAGGTTAAAGTTTCTTAACTTTCAAAAACCTTTTTGAAAAGAAAAGTTACACGTAAGACTTCCCACACATAAACATGGAAAAGTTTTTACCTTACGCTAACCAAAACATTTGATAGGAAATCCAGTGATATTATAATAGGTCTAGGGTTTTCAAGTAAATATGAAATAGCTGAAATTGTTACATGATTAAATTCTAGCTACTAGCCACAAAAGTGGGTAATACAATCAAAACCGTTGGCACTTATTGGATTTTGAATTCCATATAATGGCTGGGCTACTGGGGTACCTCCGTCATAGTATGTGGCCTAGATCAACGTATCAAGGAGTACGCCCGCTCCCCTGCAACACAAGGCCGGACCCATTTCTTATTGAACAGTTCCGAACAAGACAACCCCGTAGTTGGCATGCGATTCCAACTACCCATACAGCCGAATGAAAAGGGACTTTTAGACAGGGGAAAATCTTGCTCTTCAGTGGGAGCTACCCACGAAGCCTTGCTGCACCTCCCATGTTTTAGCCATTCCCGGTTGATGAGGCTTGAGGCTACGATTACCTTTATAGGACACATTATCTTAGAATGCTCATCGTCCACCTGACGATGTGCTGAAAGCATTCAATCCATACAAGTTCGTTCCGGGTTCGAACGAAACCGAAGTCATTATCTCGTTACACTCGTTTTGGAATCACACTTAGAGTTAACAACGATAACCCTTGCACTATGAATCTCTATCTCAAGCCTATAAGTACTATTTCCATCAAACTCATCACGGAATCACCCCAGAGTTATACTGACTAATAGTCCTTACACCTCGAGTCTTCACTCTTCACATAACATTCACGACCTTTCACTAATTTGGATCGATGTGGTTTTCGGATCTCCAAATATGGTAACCCGATCCCGGTCTCATCGAAATCCAAAGCGTGTCTTTTAGGTCCAAGTTGTTTTAAACTTTTAAAACAATTCAATATCATTATCAATATCCACACAGATAGATAATTCATAGATTCACAACAGATAATTATCATTATCATAACCACAGATAATCCACATTTATCATTATCAAAGATAATCGATATCATCATCACAATGCAACCAATACATCCATATCACTCAACATTATTAATCTCATAGCTGAGATTCCAAATCAATCAATGCAACCAATGTCAATCATTCATAAGCAATGATCTATAATCACAGCATCTATAATTACTTTAAAATGAATTAATTAATTACATCATCTCTAATTAATTTAAAATGAATTAAATTAATTACTTATACCATATAAATCTTGCTTACATCATCATTAATTAATTGCAAATTAATTAATTAATTAACCTCTAATTTATCATCTTAATTAATCACCCTTGATTTATTAATTTCACAAAATTTATTACCTTAACCAAATACCGTAATTAGTCTTTAATTACTTCATTAATTAATTAACTATAATTAATTACATTTAACCTTAATTAATTACAATTAATTAATTACACCTAATCACTTATTATTGATTAATTAATTTTAATTAATCAATCTTAATTACATCATTAATTAATGACTCTTAATTATATTTAATTAATTACTCAATTAAATTAATTACTTTCAGTCATTAATCTCACTTAATCCATAATTATTAATCACCTTTGATTATCTCAATCTGTAATTAACTACCCTTAATTACTTATCAAATTAATTACCCCTTAATAAATTTCTTAATTAATCTCTTGATTAATTATGGAAAATAATTTAATCCAAATTACATTCACAATTCCATCATTATCCACTGATTACATACAGTAGTTGTCTTTAATTACTTCACTGAGTAATCCCATTAATTACATCAAGTAATCACTATTAAATCCAGTGGTTAAAATTAATTAAACTAAGTTAATTAATTTAAACAAATCTCAATAAACTCCATTAATTACATTAAGCAATTAATGTCTTAATTACTTTTATTTAAGTAATTAAACTTAAATAAATTTCACAATTTATTAACATTAATTAATCAATCTAATTAATTATTAAAAATTAATCATATTAATTAATTACTAAATAAACTTTAGTTAATGACCATCATTAACTATTATTGTAACGACCCGTATTTTACGTGTCGATAAGTCGTAAAATAGTTGCATTAAGTCGTTTGTATTGCTTGAGTCGTGTTGAACCTAGGTGGTAGGGTTTACGGCTTAAGGGGGGTTAGGCCGTGCAATAGCTAGCTCGTGAGTGGCCTAAGTCGTTCGGAATTGAGTCGTGACCGAGTTAGTGCTTAGGTCGTGTGGTAGCTTAACTCGTGTGGAAGTTAGCTTAGGTTGACTACGAGTTACGACTTAGGGGCTGGAACGGGTTGGTAAGTTGCTGGGCTTATAAATCGTAAACGACCTATAGGATGTAGATGTGACCGACCTAAGAAGGCTATGGGCTAACGAGTTAGTGTGTGAGCGAGTTAAGGAGGATGAGTCGTTTGACCGAGTTTAGTGTTTTACGAGCTAAGGTAGATAGGTTGGTAGAGCGACCTAAGATAGTTAGCGACATAGGGTTAACGACCTAACAGTTACGAGTTATGATTTCTGACCGACCTAAGTTTGGACCGACCTAAGTTTGGACCGACCTAAGGAAGCTAGGTCGTAGACGAGTTAAGGCTTGGTGGTTAAGTCGTCATGTTTTAGGTCGTAGCATAGTTAGGTCGGTAGGTTAGTTAGGTCGTTAGACGACCTAAGGAAGGCCGCTATGAGTTGTTAGGTTGTAACTCGTGTTGCTTGATAGGTCGTGACTAGGTTAGGTCGTATAGAGGCTTATGTGTTAGGTCGTAAGCTTTTAAGTCGGCAGCTAGGTAGGTCGTGTAAGTGCATGTGTGTGTGTTAAGTCGGCCTTGTTTGTTAGGTCGCATAGGAGTTAGGTCGTGAGATCTTGTGTGTTTGGTTAAGTCGTAGGTCGTTGGTTCGAGTTAAGGAAGGCGGCTGTATTTTAGGTCGCATGTACTATTGAGATTTAGGTCGTAAACGACCTAAGTTAGGTCGGGGATCTTTAGGTCAGCAACGACCTAAAACTGGGCGATGACCTAAGGGTGATTTCAGCCTATAAATAGAGGGGTTTGGCTCACTTTTTGGCACCGGTCTTTGAAGCGACGAAGTGCTGCCATTTTGGAAACTCGACTACACCATTTTCTTCACTTCTTTCTCTACTTCAATCGAGTGCTAACATACATTCAAGATTGAAGATCAAGATTGAAGATTTAAGAGCCAAAGTTGAAGATCTCCATCCAACGAAGCTAGATTTCATCGTTTCAAGCGGGATTTCGACGAATCAAGCTTGAATCTTCGCTGTCTAGATCTGGAGTTGATAGTTTTTGAAGTGTTTGGGTGATTCGGTGAGTGGTGGTTATCTCTCACGCGGACCCAAAGGAGTATATTGGATGGGTGGTTTGTTGGAGTGTTGTAGATAGTGATTTCATGCATTTTCCTTAGATCCAAGTCTAGATCCATTACTTTTGAAGATGTTTACCTATGCAAGTTCAATTAACAAGTTATAGAGACAAAACCCATGTTTTATATTTGATAGATCTATGCTAAAATCCATGATTTCATATATGTTAGACTTATGCTCATTTATTTACGAAATTGCCATTATAGTTGATATTGCTTGATTAGATCTTGTTTGAATGCTTGATTGTTTGGATGTATGATTGATTTGATTGTCTCGAGTTAGCTTGTAGTTGATTTGGGACAAAATGGTTGAAGATGATTCAAAAGCTAAGTGGAAAGGCTCTTGAATGGTGAAAGCTGTCGTGGCATATGAAGCGGATGATGAAGCTCATATGGATGGGTTCGAGGACTTTGCTATAGTTAGAGGAAGCGAAGTATGATGACGAAATGGACTTTGCCATGATATGTTGAGGCGAAGTATGATGATGAGATGGACTTTGCTAAGATGCGTTGGAGCAAAGCATGATGTGGAAGCCTTGGTTTAATCCAGACGGGATCATCCCAAGCATGTTGATTACTCGATGATGCGGTTCGAGTTGGTGGATAATGGTGGGCTCGAGAGGTGCTTGAGCTATATTGGGAATAATCGTCGAGGAGGATGACTAGAAGGCTGAGATCTTATCGTTATTGAAGGTTCTAGCAAACTCAAAGCAAGAGTACGTTGGGTAGATCCGTTATACCCAGGCGCGGGTCATGATGACGTGCTAGTACTCTGGGTAGATCCGTTATACCTAGGCACGGGTCACGGTGACGTGTGGAGTTATGTCTAGAACCGGGGTTGCCATTAGCCCTTGACGGATGGTTGAAAGATGAGTTGGTCATTCAATTAACGATAAAATCAAGGCAATGATAACATTGATAGCCAGAGTCATGGATGTTTGGTTGTATGATCATTCGGTCTCAAGAGCGGTGTTTTCTGGATGCTTATCTGATCTTGGTTTAGGCCTTGGGGGTTTGTATTTGGAAAACATCGACCTTGAATCGAGTGATTATTGCTTTACTTTAATTATCTGCTTTGCTATGCTTGCTTCTCCTTAGTGTGTGTCTGGGGGCTATCACTGTAGAAAGAGGTGGAGTGGGATGATTTGGGTTCCTATTCCTTTTATCCTTTATGTTCCTTTGGTATGTTTGATAGTTGATTTACTGCTCACTAAGACTGTTGTCTGACTCAAGATTTTATGTCTCCTCTTATTATCTTGGGCTATTCATCCATGTTTGGGATAGACAGACTAGGTGACAGGTGGCAGGTGCTGATCTTAGTGGCTCACGCTGATGATGACGAAGACGAGCAGGAGGCTTTACATATCATTTTCATATTCTATGTACTGGATATTCCGCTGATTGTTGATTACTCTGAGTGCTATGTAGTGAGGCTTCTTGTATTCATGATTCAGACCATGTATAAAGCTATTATGATTAGATGATGATATTCTGTTCTATGGGAGCTTCACTATATTATATTTCTCTATTGTATTTTATCCATGCGCTGTGAGCTTTACGATAGAGTCTGCGATGTTTATTTTACCCTTGACGGTCACTCATGGCTGCCTGGCACACTTTCAGCGCACCATTCCCTTGTTTCCGTGCGGGAGTCATGGGCGGTCGTCACATTTGGTATCAGAGCTTTGATTAATCGATTTTAGCCAACGCTCGTTAACGTAACTACGTAAGAGAGACGTAATTGTATTTTGATGGATGATTACTATATATAATATATAGTAGTTTAGATGGATTTGAACTCCTTATGTAGTTGTTCCTCAAGGTGTTCTAATCAGTCCTTTTTGTAGATACTAAGGATGAGTCGAAGAGGGAGACCAGCTGCAAGGGAAGGCCGTGCCGCTGAAGGAGTTGCTAATTATGGAGCTATGTTTGAAGCTATGATGACTTCTATTATGAGAAGGATACCAGCTCCAGGGCCATCAGTGGATGTTGGAGTTCAAGTTCAAGCTCCAAGATCAGTGGATTTTGCTAAGTTGTGTAAGGACTATACTGCTCTTGGAGGAAAGTTTTTCTTAGGGACAGAGTCAACCATTGAAGTCCAAAGATGGATAGATGCTTGTAGAAGGATTTTTGGTGACTTGGGAATTGATGATGCAACTAAGAGGAAGCTTGCATCGAGACAGCTTCAAGGAAGAGCTGGTGATTGGTGGAACTCTATCACCATTGATACTCCGGAGGAAGAAATCACTTGGGTGCAGTTCCAAGCTAGATTTGAAGCTAAGTTCATTTCTACGGCTCAGAAGTCTGCTTTGTTCAAGAAGTTTGTTGAGCTCAAGCAAGGTGGAAGATCAGTTCTTAAGTATGTTTCTGAGTTTGAAGCTTTGTCCAAGTATGCTCAGTCTTATATTGAATCTTCTTATCAGAAGAATGAGAAGTTTGTGGCAGGCTTGGACAGTTATCTTGGAAGGCAGTTGGTGGATCATCTGGACGATCCATTTGAGAAGCTGGTGGAGAAAGCTCTCAGGCACGAGAGTTTGTTTCCTAAGGAAGTATCTGTTGTTGCTGTGACCAAGGAGGAGTCTAAACCACAGCAGTGTGGAAACAAGAAGAGGAAGCAGCAACAGCAGAAGGGTAAGGATGGTCAGAAGAAGCTGAAGGGGGAAAAGACTTGCTATAATTGTCGGCAGAAGGGCCATCTCTCCAAGGATTGCAAGAATCCGAAGGTGTTGTTGAAGTGCTACAACTGTGATAAGCTGGGGCACATTAAGAAGAACTGTCCGGAACCGATAAAGGACAGGCAGGTTGTGCAAGCTTATGCTTTGGGGGCTGTCCCGTCATCTTCGAAAGCTCCTACTGCTGAAGAGAAGGGGAAGAGTGTGGTGGTTCAAGGTACTCTTTCCATTTGTGGTGTTCCAGTTAGAGTGTTATTTGATACTGGAGCGTCTCATTCTTTTGTTTGTAATGAGTTGGTAGACCGTTTGGGTTTGGAACCGGATATTGTTGATAGACCATTAGTAGTGACTAATCCAGTTGGGGGTTCGTCTTGTTTGTGTATGCTATGCCGTGGTCTAGTTATATCGAGTCATGATTGCTCTTTTGTTTGTGATTGCTTTGTTCTGAACTTTGCGGGGTTCGGAATTATCTTGGGTATGGACTGGCTTAGGAAGTATGCGGCAAAGGTTGATTGTGAGAGATTGGAGGTGACAGTCGAGAATGTGGAGGGGCGAAAAGTTGTGATACGATGTAAGCATGAAGAAGGCGTCTTCATAAGCTTCATGTATTCGCTGGTTGTTCCACGGGATGGACTGTCATCGGTGCCTATTGTGAATGGATTTGAGGATGTCTTTGAAGAAGTCAAAGGGTTACCGCCGCATAGGGAGATCGAGTTTCGTATCGATCTAGTTGAGGGAGCCAGACCTGTTGTGATGCCTCTTAGGCGGATGGCACCTAGGGAGCAGCTAGAGTTGAAGGTGCAAGTTGATGACCTTTTGCGGAAAGGATTCATTCGGCGTAGTGTGTCCGAATGGGGTGCACCAGTTGTGTTCGCAACCAAAGCGGATGGATCGTTGAGGTTGTGTGTCGATTATCGTGAGCTGAATAAGGTGACTAAGAAGAACAAGTATCCATTGCCGAGAATAGATGACTTGTTTGATCAGATTCACGAGGCTAAGGTGTTTTCTCAGATGGATTTGGCAACGGGATTTCACCAGTTAAGAGTGGCGAAGGATAGTGTGCCGAAGACTGCTTTCAGGACACCATCCGGTTTCTATGAGTGGCTGGTAATGCCATTTGGATTGACTAATGCACCAGCATATTTTGTGGATCTTATGAATAGAGTGTTCAGAGATCAGTTGAACAAGTTTGTACTTGTGTTCGTGGATGATATTCTGATTTACTCCAGAACTGAAGAAGAGCACAAGACGCACTTGCGTATTGTTTTGGAAATCTTGCGAAAACATCAGCTAAAGGCTAAGTTTTCGAAGTGTCACTTCTGGAAGAGTGAAGTGAGGTTCTTAGGCCATTTATCTCTGGAAATGGAATCGCGGTTGATCCCGCTAAGGTGGCAGCAATCCAGGATTGGGTTAGACCTAAGAATGCATCTGATGTGAGAAGTTTTCTTGGATTAGCAGGATATTATGGTCTGTTTATCAAAGACTTTTCCAAGATAGCTGCACCATTAACAGGATTGACGAAGAAGAACCAAGTGTTCTGTTGGGATGCTAGGTGTGAGAAAGCTTTTGGAATCCTGAAAGAGCGATTGACGAGTGTTCCTGTTTTGACTATTCCAAGTGGGAATGATGAGATGGTGGTTTACACCGATGCATGTGTACTGAACTTGGAGCAGTGCTAATGCAGAAGGATAAAGTTGTTGCGTATGCAAGTCGACAACTGAAGCCGCATGAAAGGAATTATCCGACTCATGATTTGGAGTTAGCGGCGATTGTTTTTGCTCTGAAGATGTGGAGACATTACCTATTGGGAGTTCGATTCGAGTTGTTTACGGATCATAAGTCGTTGAAGTATCTTTTCTCCCAAAAGGATTTGAATCTTCGGCAGCAACGATGGCTAGAGTTTTTAGCATCATATGATTTTGGTATAGCCTATACTCCGGGAAAAGGAAACGCGGTAGCAGATGCGTTGAGTCGATGACATGCGAGATTGGGAGCCATGTTTTCGGAATGGAAGAGTCTCGAGTATTTAGCTGGATTTGATTTCAGGCCCAGATGTGAATTGGAACTTGAGATGTTGGCAAACTTATCGATAAGACCTACTCTTGTGGAAAGGATTGGCGGGAGTCAAAAGCAAGACGATAAGATTGTCAAGATTATCCGTGATTTGGAATCTAGATTGGAGCCAGAGAAGAATGAAGGATTCGAAGTCGATCGAGAGGGTTGGCTTCGAAAGCAAGGACGACTGGTTGTTCCCGATATCGATGAATTGAGAGATGAAGTTCTGAGGGAAAGTCATCACTCGAAGTTGACAATTCACCCAGGTGGAAATAAGATGTATCAGGATATGAAGAGAACCTATTACTGGGAAGGTATGAAGAAGGATATTGGAAATTTTATTTCCAAATGTATGAACTGTCAGTTGGTAAAAGCTGAACAGAAGAAGCCAAGTGGATTGCTTCAGCCATTGGAAGTTCCTACATGGAAGTGGGAGCAGATATCGATGGATTTTATCGATGGTCTACCTAGGTTTGTATTGCTTGAGTCGTGTTGAACCTAGGTGGTAGGGTTTACGGCTTAAGGGGGGTTAGGCCGTGCAATAGCTAGCTCGTGAGTGGCCTAAGTCGTTCAGAATTGAGTCGTGACCGACTTAGTGCTTAGGTCGTGTGGTAGCTTAACTCGTGTGGAAGTTAGCTTAGGTTGACTACGAGTTACGACTTAGGGGCTGGAACGGGTTGGTAAGTTGCTGGGCTTATAAATCGTAAATGACCTATAGGATGTAGATGTGACGGACCTAAGAAGGCTATGGGCTAACGAGTTAGTGTGTGAGCGAGTTAAGGAGGATGAGTCGTTTGACCGAGTTTAGTGTTTTACGACCTAAGGTAGATAGGTCGGTAGAGCGACCTAAGATAGTTAGCGACATAGGGTTAACGACCTAACAGTTACGAGTTATGATTTCTGACCGACCTAAGTTTGGACCGACCTATGTTTGGACCGACCTAAGGAAGCTAGGTCGTAGACGAGTTAAGGCTTGGTGGTTAAGTCGTCATGTTTTAGGTCGTAGCATAGTTAGGTCGGTAGGTTAGTTAGGTCGTTAGACGACCTAAGGAAGGCCGCTATGAGTTGTTAGGTTGTAACTCGTGTTGCTTGATAGGTCGTGACTAGGTTAGGTCGTATAGAGGCTTATGTGTTAGGTCGTAAGCTTTTAAGTCGGCAGCTAGGTAGGTCGTGTAAGTGCATGTGTGTGTGCTAAGTCGGCCTTGTTTGTTAGGTCGCATAGGAGTTAGGTCGTGAGATCTTGTGTGTTTGGTTAAGTCGTAGGTCGTTGGTTCGAGTTAAGGAAGGCGGCTGTATTTTAGGTCGCATGTACTATTGAGATTTAGGTCGTAAACGACCTAAGTTAGGTCGGGGATCTTTAGGTCAGCAACGACCTAAAACTGGGCGACGACCTAAGGGTGATTTCAGCCTATAAATAGAGGGGTTTGGCTCACTTTTTGGCACCGGTCTTTGAAGCGACGAAGTGCTGCCATTTTGGAAACTCGACTACATCATTTTCTTCACTTCTTTCTCTACTTCAATCGAGTGCTAACATCCATTCAAGATTGAAGATCAAGATTGAAGATTTAAGAGCCAAAGTTGAAGATCTTCATCCAACGAAGCTAGATTTCATCGTTTCAAGCGGGATTTCGACGAATCAAGCTTGAATCTTCGCTGTCCAGATCTGGAGTTGATAGTTTTTGAAGTGTTTGGGTGATTCGGTGAGTGGTGGTTATCTCTCACGCGGACCCAAAGGAGTATATTGGATGGGTGGTTTGTTGGAGTGTTGTAGATAGTGATTTCATGCATTTTCCTTAGATCCAAGTCTAGATCCATTACTTTTGAAGATGTTTACCTATGCAAGTTCAATTAACAAGTTATAGAGACAAAACCCATGTTTTATATTTGATAGATCTATGCTAAAATCCATGATTTCATATATGTTAGACTTATGCTCATTTATTTACGAAATTGCCATTATAGTTGATATTGCTTGATTAGATCTTGTTTGAATGCTTGATTGTTTGGATGTATGATTGATTTGATTGTCTCGAGTTAGCTTGTAGTTGATTTGGGACAGAATGGTTGAAGATGATTCAAAAGCTAAGTGGAAAGGCTCTTGAATGGTGAAAGCTGCCGTGGCATATGAAGCGGATGATGAAGCTCATATGGATGGGTTCGAGGACTTTGCTATAGTTAGAGGAAGCGAAGTATGATGACGAAATGGACTTTGCCATGATATGTTGAGGCGAAGTATGATGATGAGATGGACTTTGCTAAGATGTGTTGGAGCAAAGCATGATGTGGAAGCCTTGTTTTAATCCAGACGGATCATCCCAAGCATGTTGATTACTCGATGATGCGGTTCGAGTTGGTGGATAATGGTGGGCTCGAGAGGTGCTTGAGCTATATTGGGAATAGTCGTCGAGGAGGATGACTAGAAGGCTGAGATCTTATCGTTATTGAAGGTTCTAGCAAACTCAAAGCAAGAGTACGTTGGGTAGATCCGTTATACCCAGGCGCGGGTCATGATGACGTGCTAGTACTCTGGGTAGATCCGTTATACCTAGGCACGGGTCACGGTGACGTGCGGAGTTATGTCTAGAACCGGGGTTGCCATTAGCCCTTGACGGATGGTTGAAAGATGAGTTGGTCATTCAATTAACGATAAAATCAAGGCAATGATAACAGTGATAGCCAGAGTCATGGATGTTTGGTTGTATCATCATTCGGTCTCAAGAGCGGTGTTTTCTGGGTGCTTATCTGATCTTGGTTTAGGCCTTGGGGGTTTGTATTTGGAAAACATCGACCTTGACTCGAGTGATTATTGCTTTACTTTAATTATCTGCTTTGCTATGCTTGCTTCTCCTTAGTGTGTGTCTGGGGGCTATCACTGTAGAAAGAGGTGGAGTGGGATGATTTGGGTTCCTATTCCTTTTATCCTTTATGTTCCTTTGGTATGTTTGATAGTTGATTTACTGCTCACTAAGACTGTTGTCTGACTCAAGGTTTTATGTCTCCTCTTATTACCTTGGGCTGTTCATCCATGTTTGGGATGGGCAGACTAGGTGACAGGTGGCAGGTGCTGATCTTAGTGGCTCACGCTGATGATGACGAAGACGAGCAGGAGGCTTTACATATTATTTTCATATTCTATGTACTGGATATTCCGCTGATTGTTGTTTACTCTGAGTGCTATGTAGTGAGGCTTCTTGTATTCATGATTCAGACCATGTATAAAGCTATTATGATTAGATGATGATATTCTGTTCTATGGGAGCTTCACTATATTATATTTCTCTATTGTATTTTATCCATGCGTTGTGAGTTTTACGATAGAGTCTGCGATGTTTATTTTACCCTTGACGGTCACTCATGGCTGCCTGGCACACTTTCAGCGCACCATTCCCTTGTTTCCGTGCGGTAGTCATGGGCGGTCGTCACAATTATTTATTCTTTAATTACTTCCTAATTAATCTCTTACTAAAATTAATCCAAATTATTAATTATAAATTAATTAAATAAGTCTCTCCTTAATTATCTTACTTATTTAATTATTTTAATATCTTGATCATTACTAAGATAACCCATTCCTTATTAATAATTTGATAAATATTAAAGTGTACTTAGAACATTTAAATTCAAATTTCAAAAATTCAAAATGATATTTATTAAAGCATTATCCAACTTAAATTCCATTTATATTCTTTCCAAAATAAATGTAAATAACATTTATTACTTATAATTAAAACTTATATAAGATAAGCCTTAATTTACTTAATTTAATTAAAAACTAAGTTTTAAGTACATTATTATTTAAATTTCAAACTCAAATTAACAATCAATTAACCTTCCTTTATCAACCTTTATAAATGACTTCATTCAAAAAGGAAAATCAAATTAAAATATTTGTCTGAAAACAAATTTACTTCAAATAAACAATTTAAATTTAACTTGTTTGAAAACAATATTAATTTTTATTCTTATTCAAATATCAGATTTAAATTCAATATATTTGAATCCATTCCTTATTTAAATTATTTGAATTTAAACTTGAATTAAACTCTTGATTTAAAACATGATTCTAAACTCTTTATTCAAAATCCAAATTCCATTTTGAAAAGAAACCGAAGATTCAAAACCCTTAAGAAAACTAGACTTAAATTTAAATTCAAACTGCTAGTTTACAATTAGCTTCAGATTTAAAATGAAATTAAATTTTCAGAAAAACTGCTAGGTTTCCATCTTTTTTTTTAAATTGAAACCCCTTTAAAAGTTTAAAACTTGTATGTTTTCAAACTCTTTGAAACTATAATTCATACTGCAGATTTAAACTTTGTTTAAATCTTATCATAACTACTAATTCATTTAAATTTTGATTTAAATTTAAAACTACAGACAGTTTTTCAAAAAAACTATAATACTACATACACCCGAGCTAACACAATAATGCTTCAAGTCATCTAGTCCATATCTTCGAGCAAACTCAGCAACCACTCGAGTATTACTTCGAGATCAAAAGCACTACTATACCCAGATTTCACCAGAATCTCAGTAGTGCACGGTGCACCTGCACCGTGCCTCCAGCCATCCACCTCCTCTTCCGGTGACTTCGACACATCAACGCTCAACCCCTCAGTCCAATACGACCACCTCCTTGCTCTTATCCACCTCGAATTTGAATTCGAGCTCAAAAACATAAACCTGGAACAGAAGATACAGGTTTCACCCCCAAACCTGTAATACCCTCATCCTCCACCTTCTGACCACCGGAGTGGCAACGATTCCGGCTACGACTTCATCAACCAACCTACTAACATTTCCCAAAATCTTAGTCCACTCGATCACTTCTTTATGAAGAACTGACCCAAGCAACTCACCTATCTTAAACTAAGGTTCTATCAGAAATTTCATCACCGCAACCACCACGTTGAACTACAATTCCACCCAATATTTTTCCTGGCATTAGTGACTACTCCTCCACCTCCCAGATGAACCCCGACACCTCAATTTGCCTAGATCACCCAAAAACTCAAAAATCCCCTTTTCTGTTCAATCTAGTTCTGCATGTTAAACATAGCTTTAAAAATTGTGAATTTAGTTTTTAAATCATAATTTTGAATATTGTTTTTGATCTTATTCCTGAAACAATGAATCAATGTGTTTGGTATTTCATTTATATACAATCTGGTCCTGTTACCCTGAGTTTTCAGAGACAGTTTCAAATAATTTTGATTATTTAACTTAAACAAAATTTTTAAACTTTAATCCCTGACTCAACAAACATATTTGTATGAATCTAAAACACTAATATATATTATATTATGATATGATGGTGTTTCAACAGATTCTTGATCCTGGAAATGAAATACAGAAGACATTACATGTTCTAATTACACATTCATTTTTACAGGAAACAACTGAGGTAAACGTAAATATCATTCATACTTAAACATGGAAATCATCAAGCAACATTTTTAAATACTTAAATTTCATTAAAGATAATGTTACTCACCTTAATTTTGATGGCAGAACAGTGAATTTTGAAAGAGACTTGTGCTTTAAGAACTGGAAATCATTAAATTTGAAACTTTAAATCCTGATTTGAATTTTGCTCCTGATTTCACTTGCATGCATGCTATATGGAATTCCAGATAGAAGATGATGCAGATGAAAAATATGCAGGTAGGCTTGAATTCCAGAGATGCAAGTGCTTTTATATTTGAAAAAATATATGCAGGATTGCTTGCATATGAAATGTAGGCTTTTCAATTTGAAATTGCAGGTTTCAGATTTCAAAATGGTGATAGATATGCTTTTAAACTTGAAGATATGGAGGCTTTTTGAAGATGATTACTGACCTTAGTTTCAAGTCTGAGAAGTGGATTATAGATTTGAAGAGGTCTACAGATTTTAATCTTTGAATGGAAGTGTTTATTTTTCTTTTCAGATTTGCTTGTCTTCAAATTTTTGGAAGAAGAAAAGAAAATGAAGGAAGGAAGTTTTATGTAAACTGAAATTATTAAAACTAAAAACAAAAGAAATGTTAAAATAAAATTTTGACACTTGTCTCACAATGTAACATTTGTCAAAACTTTATTTTATCATTTAACAAGTGTTATGTAAAACCTTAAGATGTTATATTTAATTAAAATTTTACTTTGTATTTATTTAAAAGTTAATTAGTCTTAATTTAGTATGTTATTATAAGATGAATGTAAACCTATGTTTAATAAATTAGTCAATCATGTATTTATTTACATGTAAATAAATTTTAAAATGAATAAATCAAATTTAATTTTTTAAAATAAAGTTTATACAAATATTCAAAATCAAACAAATTAAAAACATTTATACTTTAGAATTTAAAAACTTTGAATTCAAGTTCAAATTAAATTTTGAAATCAAGTTTATTTACAAATATAACTACACAATTTAAATTTTTGAAAAACAGTTATTTTTATTAAAAATTTATTTGTTAAAACAATGTATTATCATATATTTAAAAAAATAACAACATAACAACATTTGATAACCATAAATAACTTATAAAAGAAATTATTTCTTTATTCATAAATTATTTATTTTACCACATTATATTTAAAAGAAAATCAAAATAACCTCATTGTTATTTATTTAAATTTAAACCTGAGTTAAACATATTTTGAATCATTTCAATTTTTATCTTAGGTATTTGAAACCATATTTATCTCTTAAATAACCTTTTTAAAAATTTAACCTTTAAATAAAACCACAATTCACAATTTACTAAAGATACATATTTAATAGAAAACATGATTTATTTATTAATTGAATTTGAAAAAAATACCTATTTACAATGTATACAATATTCTATATATATTATAAATAGAAAACAATTTATTAAAAACTAACATAACTACTGGTTCTAAAGCCAGAGATAGACCATATACGTACTCCCTCAGAGATACGTGAAACATCTCGAAATCCCAGTTATCCAAACCGACAATTCGATCCTGAAAACCAAACACTGATCCAATCAAAACACAGAAAAGATCCAAACTTCACTGAGCTAGCTTTCCAGTCTTACACAAAACTTATAGCTCCTTAATCAGAGAAAACTCCAACAACAACGAAGTCTCCAACTTCGAATTCCAAATTTCTCTGTCCCTTATCCACAAAAGCCTTCAGACAAATCCTGGGCTGCCAACATCCAAACTGATCAGCTCAACCCTTGCTGATTCCTCTAGAAACAATCAGAACCAAAAACAACCTAGCACAATGATCTCCTCAAGATCAATCCAAAATCAAAACACAATTCTACTCCATAAACAGCAGAAAACTACAAACTTCTCCTGATTCGAAAAAGAAAAATCAGAAACATGTCCAAACAGCTTCCGCTGCACCACTCTGATCCGAGTAGATAAGAAAATGCTGACGAAGAACACAAGCACCAACTGGACATCACCTTCCAGAAATATGGTTCAACAGACCCATAAAGAAAACTTAGAAATTCCTCCAAAACTGAGTTGCTTCATCAAACTCTATCTCTAGGAATGATTCTCTAACTAAACAGAACCACCGTTTCTACTCCTGGAATCCTAATCGATAAGAAAACTCAATCTGCAGATGCGGACAAATCTCTGTCTTCCCAGAAGACATTCAGAAAATCTTCAACAATCCAAGAGAACACTCAAACAATCGCAAATCACTTTTTGCGATCAACCCAGATCAATTTCCAGGGAAAACTATTCTCTCTTTACCGAACAGAATAGCTTACACTGGCCTAGTCAATCCATTGAAGAAACAGATTCACTTCGCAGCTTCTAAATTCCACCTCCAAATAAACTACCCAGCTAAGACCTCTTTATCGGCTCACAGAACACTCCGAGCTGCACTACTGACACCAAAGCCAAAACTTCCTAATCCAAAGCTCTTCGAGAAACTCGAACTTCAAAGCTAACTACAACTTCCTGCTGACATCAGCCACAACATCGAAACAGTCACACTTTCCAAAACTCGTTCCAAAGAAAACATCTTCGGAAACGATCCATAGTCACTGCATCTCATCACGCAGTTACAACTTCCTGAGGTATCAAAATACCATCACTTGCTTCTGCCCAAATGACAGATCCAAACTCAACTCAATAAACTCTGCACTTCAAAGATGTCTCCGAACCTTAAAAGGTTTCTTCAGAGATCGATGAAATACTTCAACACAACAAAACTTACTCGAGACGGTGTTAGGTTTACAGTCTCGACAGATACACTTCCAACCTTAAACATCAGACTCCAATCAATGGTAGTAATCGTGTTACACACACCACTACCTTATCTACCTTTATAACCTATATTGGAAAACCTGAACAGGTAACCCAACAGATAAATAGATATATATATATATATATATATATATATAATTACAAATTCGCTCTCTCAAGAAAGACACCACTCCAGAGCCTAGGTATTCACTCAACCTAATGCTCTGATACCACTGTAATGACCCAACTTCCTAATACCAGAAAGTCGCATCGCTAATAAGAAAGAAAGGGATAGAAAAGAGAAAGAAAGAGAAGAAAGAAGAAACAACACATCAGAATCTAAACAGCGAAACGAATAAATTCATAGACAACACATACTAGACAGTTATAAACACCTATCTAGTATCTACAACACAATACAATTCATAGACAACACAGAACACACAGCGGAATACTATATAACTAACACAGAAGCCTTCTGCTCCATTGCTCCTCCAATATTCGTCAAAGCTAACCTGAATCCCTTAGCTACTCGTAAAAATTTGAGTACCCAAGAGTTTATGAAAACAAAAGATAAACTCCGAGTCAGACATGGGTCTGGTGTGAGTAATAGGTGAAAGTTGCTTAACTTTCAAAAACCTTTTTGAAAAGAAAAGTATCATGTAAGACTTCCCACACATAAACATGGAAAAGTTTTTACCTTACGCTAACCAAAACATTTGATAGGAAATCCGGTGATATTATAATAGGTCTAGGGTTTTCAAGTAAATATGAAATAGCCAAAATTGTTACATGATTAAATTCCAGCTACTATCCACAAAAGTGGGTAATACAATTAAAAGCGTTGGCACTAATTGGATTTTGGATTCCATATAATGGCTGCGCTGCTGGGGAACCGCCCGTCACAGTACGTGGCCTAGATCAATGTACCGAGAAGTACGCCCGCTCCCCTGCAACACAAGGCCGGATCCATTCCTTACTGAAAAGTTCCGAACAGGACAACCCCGCAGTTGGCGCGTGATTCCAACTGCCCACACAGCCGAATGAAAAGGGACTTCTAGACAGGGGAAAATCTTGCTCTCCAGTGGGAGCTACCCACGAAGCCATGCTGCACCTCCCATGTTTTAGCCATTCCCGGTTGATGAGGCTTGAGGCTACGATTACCTTTATAGGACAAATTATCTTAGAATGCTCATCGTCCACCTGACGATGTGCTGAAAGCATTCAATCCATACAAGTTCGTTCCGGGTTCGAACGAAACCGAAGTCATTATCTCGTTACACTCGTTTTGGAATCACCCTCAGAGTTAACAACGATAACCCTTGCACTCTGAATCTCTATCTCGAGCCTATAAGTACTATTTCCATCAAACTCATCACGGAATCACCCCAGAGTTATACTGACTAATAGTCCTTACACCTCGAGTCTTCACTCTTCACATAGCATTCACGACCTATCACTAATTTGGATCGATGTGGTTTTCGGATCTCCAAATATGGAAACCCGATCCCGGTCTCATCGAAATCCAAAGCGTGTCTTTTAGGTCCAAGTTGTTTTAAACTTTTAAAACAATTCAATATCATTATCAATATCCACACAGATAGATAATTCATAGATTCACAACAGATAATTATCATTATCATAACCACAGATAATCCACATTTATCATTATCAAAGATAATCGATATCATCATCACAATGCAACCAATACATCCATATCACTCAACATTATTAATCTCATAGCTGAGATTCCAAATCAATCAATGCAACCAATGTCAATCATTCATAAGCAATGATCTATAATCACAGCATCTATAATTAATTTAAAATGAATTAAATTAATTACATCATCTCTAATTAATTTAAAATGAATTAAATTAATTACTTATACCATATAAATCTTGCTTACATCATCATTAATTAATTGCAAATTAATTAATTAATTTACCTCTAATTTATCATCTTAATTAATCACCCTTGATTTATTAATTTCACAAAATTTATTACCTTAACCAAATACCGTAATTAGTCTTTAATTACTTCATTAATTAATTGACTATAATTGATTACATTTAACCTTAATTAATTACAATTAATTAATTACACCTAATCACTTATTATTGATTAATTAATTTTAATTAATCAATCTTAATTACATCATTAATTAATGACTCTTAATTATATTTAATTAATTACTCAATTAAATTAATTACTTTCAGTCATTAATCTCACTTAATCCATAATTATTAATCACCTTTGATTAATCTCAATCTGTAATTAACTACCCTTAATTAATTATCAAATTAATTACCCCTTAATTAATTTCTTAATTAATCTCTTGATTAATTATGCAAAATAATTTAATCCAAATTACATTCACAATTCCGTCATTATCCACTTATTACATACAGTAGTTATCTTTAATTATTTCACTGAGTAATCCCATTGATTACATCAAGTAATCACTATTAAAACCAATGTTTAAAATTAATTAAACTAAATTAATTAATTTAAACAAATCTCAATAAACTCCATTAATTACATTAAGTAATTAATGTCTTAATTACTTTTATTTAAGCAATTAAACTTAAGTAAATTTCATAATTTTTTAACATTAATTAATCAATCTAATTAATTATTAAAAATTAATCATATTAATTAATTACTAAATAAACTTTAGTTAATGACCATCATTAACTATTATTTATTCTTTAATTACTTCCTAATTAATCTCTTATTAAAATTAATCCAAATTATTAATTATAAATTAATTAAATAAGTCTCTCCTTAATTATCTTACTTATTTAATTATTTTAATATCTTGATCATTACTAAGATAACCCATTCCTTATTAATCATTTTTATAAATATTAAAGTGTACTTAGAACATTTAAATTCAAATTTCAAAATTTCAAAATGATATTTATTAAAGCATTATCCAACTTAAATTCCATTTATATTCTTTCCAAAATAAATGTAAATAACATTTGTTACTTATAATTAAAACTTATATAAGATAAGTCTTAATTTACCTAATTTAATTAAAAACTAAGTTTTTAAGTACATTATTATTTAAATTTCAAACTCAAATTAGCAATCATTTAACCTTCCTTTATCAACCTTTATAAATGACTTCATTCAAAAAGGAAAATCAAATTAAAATATTTGTTTGAAAACAAATTTACTTCAAATAAACAATTTAAATTTAACTTGTTTGAAAACAATATTAATTTTTATTCTTATTCAAATATCAGATTTAAATTCAATATATTTGAATCCATTCCTTATTTAAATTATTTGAATTTAAACTTGAATTAAACTCTTGATTTAAACCATGATTCTAAACTCTTTATTCAAAATTCAAATTCCATTTTAAAAAGAAACTGAAAATTCAAAACCCTTAAGAAAACTTGAACTTAAATTTAAATTCAAACTGCTAGTTTACAATTAGCTTCAGATTTAAAATGAAATTAAATTTTTAGAAAAACTGCCAGGTTTCCATCTTTTTTTTTTAAACTGAAACCCCTTTAAAATTTCAAAACTTATTAGTTTTGAAACTCTTTGAAACTATAATTCATACTGCAGATTTAGACTTTGTTTAAATCTTATCATAACTACTAATTCATTTAAATTTTGATTTAAATTTAAAACTACAAATAGTTTTTCAAAAAAACTGTAATACTACATACAACCGAGCTAACACAATAATGCTTCGAGTCATCTAGTCCATATCTTCGAGCAAACTCAGCAACCACTTGAGTATTACTTCGAGATCAAATGCACCACTATACCCAGATTTCACCAGAATCTCAGTAGTGCACGGTGCACCTGTACCATGCCTCCAGCCATCCACCTCCTCTTTCGGTGACTTCAACACATCAACGCTCAACCCCTCAGTCCAATACGACCACCTCCTTGCTCTTATCCACCTCGAATTTGAATTCGAGTTCAAAAACATAAACCTGGAAAAGAAGATACAGGTTTCACCCCCAAACCTGTAATACCCTCATCCTCCACCTTCTGACCACCGGAGTGGCAACGATTCCGGCTACGACTTCATCAACCAACCTACTAACATTTCCCAAAATCTTAGTCCACTCGATCACTTCTTCATGAAGAACTGACCCAAGCAACTCACCTATCTTAAATTAGGGTTCTATCAGAAATTTCATCACCGCAACCACCACGTTGAACTGCAATACCACCCAATATTTTTCCTGGCATTAGTGACTACTCCTCCACCTCCTAGATGAACCCCGTCACCTCAATTTGCCTAGATCACCCAAAAACTCAAAAATCCCCTTTTCTGTTCAATCTAGGTCTGCATGTTAAACCTAGCTTTAAAAATTGTGAATTTAGTTTTTAAAATCATAATTTTGAATATTGTTTTTGATCTTATTCCTTAAACAATGAATCAATGTGTTTGGTATTTCATTTATATACAATTTGGTCCTGTTACCCTGAGTTTTCAGAGGCAGTTTCTAATAATTTTGATTATTTAACTTAAACAAAATTTTTAAACTTTAA
Organism: Allium cepa; assembly: GCA_030765085.1. Classification (NCBI taxonomy): domain Eukaryota; kingdom Viridiplantae; phylum Streptophyta; class Magnoliopsida; order Asparagales; family Amaryllidaceae; genus Allium; species Allium cepa. Next base: position 1,053,738,086 of record CM060935.1, on the reverse strand, counting down.
TCCCTGACACAACAAACATATTTGTATGAATCTAAAACACTAACATATATCAAATTATGATATGATGGTGTTTCAATAGATTCTTGATCCTGGAAATGAAATACAGAAGACATTGCATGTTCAAATTACACATTCATTTTTACAGGAAACAACTGAGGTAAACGTAAATATCATTCATACTTAAACATGGAAATCATCAAGCAACATTTTTAAATAATTAAATTTCATTAAAGAGAATGTTACCCAAGTTAATTTTGATGGCAGAACAGTGAATTTTGAAAGAGACTTGTGCTTTAAGAACTGGAAATCATTAAATTTGAAACTTTAAATCCTGATTTGAATTTTGCTCCAGATTTCACTTGCATGCATGCTATATGGAATTCCAGATAGAAGATGATGCAGATGAAAAATATGCAGGCAGGCTTGAATTCCAAAGATGCAGGTGCTTTTATATTTGAAAAAAAAATGCAGGATTGCTTGCATATGAAATGCAGGCTTTTCAATTTGAAATTGTAGGTTTCAGATTTCAAAATGGTGATAGATATGCTTTTAAACTTGAAGCTGTGAAGGCTTTTTGAAGATGATTACTGACCTTAGTTTCAGGTCTGAGAAGTGGATTGTAGATTTGAAGAGGTTTACAGATTTTAATCTTTAAATGGAAGTGTTTATTTTTCCTTTCAGATTTGCTTGTCTTCAAATTTTTGGAAGAAGAAAAGATAATGAAGGAAGGAAGTTTTATGTAAACTGAAATTATTAAAAATAAAAACAAAAGAAGATGTTAAAATAAATTTTTGACACTTGTCTCACAATGTAACATTTGTCACAACTTTATTTTATCATTTAACAAGTGTTATGTAAAACCTTAAGATGTTACACTTGTCTTAAAAAATAATTAGTATTTATTAAAAATTTAATTAGTCTTAATTTAGTATGTTATTATAAGATGAATGTAAACCTATGTTTAATAAATTAGTCAATCATGTATTTATTTACATGTAATAAATTTTATAATGAATAAATCAAATTTAATTTATAGAATAAAGTTTATACAAATATTTCAAAGTCAAACAAATTAAAAACATTTATACTTTAGAATTTAAAAATTTTGAATTCAAGTTCAAATTAAATTTTGAAATCAAGTTTATTTACAAATATAACTACATAATTTAAATTTTTGAAAAACAGTTATTTTTATTAAAAATTTATTTGTTAAAACAATGTATTATCATATATTAAAAAACATAACAACATAACAACATTTGATAACCATAAATAACTTATAAAAAAAATTATTTCTTTATTCATAAATTATTTATTTTATCACATTATATCTAAAAGAAAATCAAAATAACCTCATTGTTATTTATCTAAATTTAAACCTGAGTTAAACATATTTTAAATCATTTCAATATTTATCTTAGGTATTTAAAACCATATTTATTTATTAAATAACCTTTTTAAAAATTTAACCTTTAAATAGAATCACAATTCACAATTTACTAAAGATACATATTTTATAGAAAACAGGAGTTATTTATTAATTAAATTTAAAACAATACCAATTTACAATATGTACAATATTATATATATATTATAAATAGAAAACATTTTATTATATTTAAAAAGATAAAATCTATCAATTAACTATTTATTTTATTGGATTATTAAATTAATTCAAATCTTATTACAAAGATTATCAAATCAATTTAATTTTTATTTCAGATTATTAAATTGATATTGCTTTCGAATTCCGGGTCATCACAGAAAAGTTTAAAATACTTGAATAAGGTGATTTGACATATCGGTATTTTAAAATATATGTAAATGGTTTTGTGAAAAAAACCCAATAAAATGCAAGTTTTTTGTTTTAGTAAGAAATTTATTTTCAAAATATTTTGAACAAAACAAATATAATTTTTGGAAGAAAATAATAATAATAAAGCAACTCTCATCACTGCAAAAGTTAAAATATACGATTCATTTTGCAGTTCTAATTTCTTTAAGTACAATATTTCAACTTTGAGGCCTTCCTACAATCACGAGTAGCCAGAAAAAACTATCTGCAATAAAACATGTTTGGATCTCAGCACTCAGATAATGCTACATGTAAATAGCATTATCTGCAAACATATGCTTTTGCAGTACAATAAGTAAATCATGCTACATGTTTTATCTGCAAACATGTAGCATTGTCTGCAAACATGTGGCATTATCTGTAAATCGCATTATCTGCGAACATGTTTTATTACAGATAATGCTATTTACATGTAACACTCAGATAATGCTACACTAACATGATTGGAGTAATATTGAAATATTGTACTTAAAATGAATAGCATTATCTGAAATCATGTAGACACTAGTGAATGAGAATAGCATTATCTGCAACTCTCATCACTGCAATAAAACATGAATAGCATTTTTCTTGGGCATTCACTATTCGATCTCCGATGTTAAACCATGATAATCCATTGATAATATGTTCTCGTTTATAACCTTCACAATTCATCATTATTTTAAAACACCATCATCGGCCGAACTTTGAAATAAGCTGAAACTTTAAGGGTTATTGTTTTCTTAATGTTTAAATCATTTGTGTTGATAACATTAGAAAAATACGAATGAGAAGGAAAATCTTGAACATGTATTAAAATATAAATCTGTTTATTAGAATGATAATGGCAATTAAAACCGAGTGACAAAACATTTAACTCAATGGACTTTAAGGCTATGCATCAACTTTATAAAGTAGCTTATATGCATCAGCTTTCTGAAAATATAAATGATTTGCGCGCGGCTTTAAAAGTAACAAACTTTTAGAGAAGAATTTCTGCTTATATATATTTGCAAGAATACGTTTCACGAATATGTATTTCATATATACTTCCAGGTTTGACTTCAAATATAAGTACATCAGCTTTCTGAAATAATATATGCATCAGCTTTCTGAATGTATGAAACAGTATATGCAGTCTATTTGGCATTGAATTTCTGCTTATATATGAAACAATATCACTTCAAATTTCTGAATGTATGAAACAATATCACTTCAAATTTCTGCTTATATATATTTGCAAGAATCCTAAACACTTTACACTTACTTTTAGAAACAATATATGCAGTTCTTAAATGCAGTTCTCAAACTTGAATGCATTTTAACATCCAGTTTTTTCTTTTACGTGTAGTAAATAGGTAAAAAGAAGGCGGCTGCTTTAAAATGGCTAAAACAATTGATAAATCCACTACATCCACGGCTAATGCAAAACACAAGGACAATAGGGTCGATAACGACGTTGGTATTGAAGACAACTCGCAAGAAATTGGAAATTCTGAGAACAATGATGCTCGAATTCAAGACATCGCTGAAGCAGTTGACGAAGATACAATGCAAGTTGAAGAAGATTTTGAAGTTGACATGAATGAGAGAACCACTCGAGATGCCACCGCAAATCCGGTAGTGAAGCGCAAACGTAGAGGTCCAACTAAAGCGAAAATACTTCCAGTAAGTCCATTGAGTCGCATTAAAGTCGAATTTGATGCGGATGGCAAACCAATAGGAGATAGGTCCGTCAAACTATCTTCATATTTAGGCCCGTTAGTAAGGGAACATGTTCCTGTTACACTTGATAAGTGGAAGGAACTAAGTGACAGATTACAAGTTGCTTTGTGGGGATGCATTCAGGTATATACCATTTTTATGTCATATATGTCTTATTTATTTTTCTAAATTTAGTTAAAATATATATGAAAATGATGCATTTTATATTACCAGTTTTAACAATGTCTCGTTTGTTTCTTGCTAGTGGTAAAATGGAACCGTTGTACATTAAAAATTATTACAACATGCGGTTAACTCAACCTTAGTTCTATGGCAAATAGATTCAAAAATCACCAAAAAATATATCCATTAGCTAATGATTATGGTTAATTTTATCAGACATTACAAAATATAAAAGAGAGGTGGACTAACCATTATATGTCTGGCACTTGAGGAAGTTGCTAACCAAAAAGCCCACATGTCCAGGGAGATGTTCGACTTCTTTGTTCGAAATTTCAGGTGAGAGTTTGAATGTAGTGATGATCAGAGCAGTGAAGGAGGGCAGAGCAGATGACGATGGGTGATTGCAGTGGTTGCCTCGGCTATGCTGTTGGATAATGTGGCAATATGGTTTGCAGTAGTGTATTGTTAGATGATGTGGAGTGTTTGACAGATCATTGTTGCAGGAGTTATACGCAGCAAGCAGTTGGCAGGCGAAGGAGTTTCTGGTGATCGCTTGATAGATGAAGTGGCACTGGGTTGTAGTGATATGTAGATGATGAGTTTTCACAGGCAGGCGATAGCAGTTATAGCAAAGTTGGATGTTTGTGGGTCGTAGGAATTTGAATGGTGATGGGCTATTTGGTTTGAGAAGTAGTGAAAGTTTGTTGAGTGGTTTTGTGGACTGGTGAGTGAAAGCAAGTCTATTGTGAAAATTGTTTGCAGTCGAGTTTGATGTAGAGGAAGTCAGGATGTTTGACTGGATTTGGTTGCGGTGGCCGTCAATGTCGAGTACGATGGCGATGTCGTTGTCTTGGAGTTGTGATTCATTTTTCAGGCGATTGACTATTGGAGGTGTTTTTGTTGTAGGTGAACAGAGCAGTTGACCGAAGGAGGCAGTCTTTGTGATTGTGGTTTCTCTGGTAGTTGATGGTGAATGCAATGGAAGGAGTGGAGATGTTAGAGTGTTGGTGGAAGTTGGGTGTTTTTGGAAAGTGGTGGGTATTCAAGTGGTTGGAGTTGAAGGATGTGTATGAAGTGAAGTGGAGTGAGTGTTGTAGGAAGTTTCTTGATGCAGCAGTCTTGGATAGAAGCAGTTTGGGGGTATAGCACTGGATTGATGCACAGTTGTACGCACAAGGTTTAAAATTGCACAGTTTGTGGTATGACATAGTTGTATGGAAGCTTATATGATGTATGCAGAGGATATGGAAGTAGCTTATGGTATGGGTGATGGAGACATGTGTTTGGTGAAGTGGATGTTTGTTGTTTTATGATATGATTTGGTGCATAGTAGTGCGGAGGCTGGTTATCGTGCACTGCAGTGGTTTTGAAGTTTGGCAGTAGAGGTGTGTGGTGATAGCTGCACAGAGAAATGGAGAAGAATGGTGGGGTGAGGGATATATGTATGAATGGCAGTTGTGTTTGGTTGTGTACTAATGGTGGAAAGAGTTTTGTGAAGATGTCTGAAGTGGTGAAAATGCAGTGATGAAGTATAGAGGTGCAGTTGTGAGGACGTTGGAGAATGTTGCAGTTGTGGACACTGGTTGTAGCAATACAGTGTTTGGTTGTGTAGCAGCAAGTAGCCGGGTGGTATGTGATGCAAGGTGCAGATAGTTTGGTAGCAGTCAAGTGGTATTTGATGTGGTAGGAGTATGTGCTTGATGGTCTGTGACAGTGTAAAATGAAGTGAAAAATGTGGCATGCAGACAGTTGTGTTGATATTGTTTTGTATTGCAATGGGGTGGAAACTGCTCTAGGGGATTGGAATTGTATTGTAACATTTTTGAATAAACCCATAACAAAGTATTTTATTGTGTAAGAAAGAACGTGCGATGTTCAGTGCTCCAAACTACTATTACTTTTGTAATGATATGGCAACAATTTTTGCATAATAGTTCAGTGCTCCAAAGTACTATTACTTTTATAGTGACACGTGTGTGATTTTTTACAGGTGGTGTATGATGCTCTGGGTTTACGCTATGGTAGAAGGCATGAAAAAATATGTTGCCGCACTCATTCTCCTTCAAATGTATTTTGTGTCGATGTTCTTACATCTTTACTTTTACTATGTATCATTTTGGTTAGCTATGGTTGTATGGATTGTTACTTTTATTATGTATTGTTTTGGTTAGCTACGATTATATGAATTGTTACTAATATTTATATGCTTAATATTGTGCATGAAATGCTTTTATTCATATTTTTTTATGATTAATTGTTAATACTGTGTGAAATACCGTATATTACATCTTTTTTATATTAATGCTAGAAAAAAATGTCATGGCTATACATATTATAGCGTTATGCTGCAATAAAAATATTCTGCAATGATTAAACCGTTTTCATGGCAAGTAAATAATGCTATGAAAGACTAAAGTAACATTTTATAGCGTTTTTACAGCAATTATAGTTTCTATAATAATCAGGCAATGGTATTTCCATAGCATTTATAATTGCTATAATAATCAGGTAATGATATATCTACAGCATTTACAATTGCTATAAATAGCAAATAAATGACGTCATAAATATTAGCATCATAAACCATAACTCTGCGTAAAAGTTCTATAGCAAGCACCAAAACGCTATAGAAAGGTACTTGTATGTCCTGAATCGTCCATTTAATAGCAATTCAGAAACGCTATAAGTAACGTCATTTATAGCATGTTTTTTATAGCGATTCTGAGGTTGCTATTATAGATCCCTGACATATTACAACTTGTAAATATACAGCGTTTATAAAAATGCCATCGTATCCTTTTACAGCGGTTTTTAAACGCTATAAAAAGGTATTTTTCTTGTAGTGTCTGAAACTACAAAGTCAATTGAGTACCCGAGAGTTTAAGGAAAAAATACAAATTTCAAGCCAGACATATAGCTGGTATGAATATTAATCTACCATCTCAAATCATTTAGATAACACAAATGGTCAGTCCCTGGCCGTTTGCAGTATTAGGCATTGATATCATTGGTACTCTACCTCTTGCCAAAGGAGGAGCGAAATATGCCATCGTCGCGGTTGATTACTTTACTAAATGGGCTGAAGCTGAACCTCTTGCGATAATCACGATGAAAAAAGTAATCAACTTCGTAGTTCGCAATATCATCTGCCGATTTGGTCACCCGCATATCATCATCACTGATAATGGAGCTCAATTCGACAATGTTGAATTCAAGAATTTCTTCCAACGATTCCACATCCACAAGAAATTCTCTGCGGTTGCACACCCTCAGGCAAATGGCCAAGTTGAAGCTGTTAATAAGGTTACCAAATCTATTCTGAAGAAACGACTGGAAAAGGCCGGGGGCAAGTGGGTTTATGAATTACCTATGGATTTATGGGCTTATCGAACGACCCATAAGTCCGCAACCGGACACACTCCCTTTTCTCTCTCTTACGGCTCAGAAGCCGTTATCCCAGTCAAAACGGAAGTACCTTCTCATCGTGTGACTTATTATACCTGAAAAATAATGCCATATTACTTGCTGAATCTTTGGACTTACTAGATGAGAAGCGCGAAGAGGCTGATTTGAGGGCAGCCCCATATCGAAATTGAGTCGCCCAATTATACAATGCCAAGGTTCGACCATGGACCTTCGAACTTGGCGATCTTGTTCTAAAAAGAATTTATCCAGTTTCTTCACACATGAGGCCAACTTGGTAAAGATGTGTACGTGCTAATATAGTACACACGGATCGTGTAATATGATGTATAACACACAAAAATATGACTAATCACAGATAATAGAAAATTCAGTAAAATAGAAAAAGCACACCAGAGATTTTTGTACTGGTTCGGAGCACCGTCCTACGTCCAGTCCTAGACTTCTATCTGGATTTTCACTACCAACTACCTCACTTCACCCGGAGGAACAGATTTACAACACCCGAGCGGACGAACGGGATTTCACGCCTCTAATACACTGAGGACTTCAACACTTGCCTCTTACAACACCGAGGACTTCAACACTTTCCTCTTACAACACCAAGGACTTCAACACTGATGAAAATAATTGTTTGCCGACAGTATGTGTTCTTGCTAACACTATTTTGTCACTTGTAGTACAACCTTCCTATAATCTTATCCTCAAATAGAATATTTGTATATATGAAGATTTGGAAGTGGATATCGTATTGAATCAAAAGAATGTTAAATAAATTTCAGGATTCAAAAACGATATATGATAGAATATGAGCAATTTGAGCGCTTGAAAGTATGAGATTGAGATTAATAGAATAGAGATTAGAATAATAGAAATTCGTTTTTTGGAATAACGATTTCATGATGTTTATATAAGAAATAAACAGTTGTAACCCTTTGTGAAAAGGTACAAACAAAGGTCATGATCATTGGTGAAGAGAAAGAGAAGCAACCGTTGAAGAAAAGGAAGTGTCTATACGAAAGGTTGCTTTCTGTTTAAAAACGGTCGACAAGTTAAAAAGGACCAGTAGAAAGGAATTTGAATATATATACGTTATGTACACTTGTGCATGTTAACTGAGCATTCTGGGCAGAAACGGTCGACCGCCTTGTTTTAACCGGTCGACCGGTTTAGCCTAGATTGCACAGTTAATGTGCACTCATATATATATATATATATATATATATATATTCAAAGATTGAAGGTATAAGATTATTTGAGGATAGATTTTAACATAAATAACATTACTAACATACCAAATAATCAACCTCTAACATATGGAGCTCTTTGTGACTCTTTAATGAATAACTTCTTTTTGTCGATCACGGCTTATCCCTTTGTCTTGTCGATCACGGCTTATCCCTTTGTCAGAAATCAAAATTTTATAAAAATCTTGACTCAACATTCTCCCCCTTTTTGATTGATGACAACATAGTTATGAATCTCCCCCTGTATATGATATCACCCTGAGATTGTGTCCTGCATATATACTGTTAGCACAATTTTCTCCCCCTTTGTCATCGACGAAAAGGAGTTGTTAAATGGAGGATGTAAATGAGATTATAAGCAACATAAAAATACTACTACAGATCAAGGGTAACATTCACACAAGATGATAATACACACAAGTCTAGTACGAATTAAAACACGACACTATTTAGTACAAATGCCAGATAATGTCTTTAAACCAAAAACTAAAGTCATAAGCATGCAAAACAAAATAAACTAGAAGAGACTTAATCTGACTCTGTCTCACCCTCTTCTTCTTCTTCTCCTTCTTCTTCAACAAGCTGAGATTTTCCGTGTCCATGTTCATGACTAGTTCCCGAGCTTGTACCCTCCTCCGAAAATGTCCAAGCAAAAGTAGGAGGAGCTGGGCGCTTGCCAAGGTATGAGCTTGCATTGATGAAGATGATGTACCACATGATATTGCTTCCCATATAGAAACGAAGAAAGACTTAAGTTTGTTAAAGCGTTTATCCATTTTTGTATTCATGCGCTTAAGTCGTGCTTCGAGAAGAAATTGATTTCCAGCAATTGTGTCAAGTGATTCTTTTGTTAAGGAAGATGGTCGTAAAAGTTTAACTTCCTCAGGTTTAGGGAAGGATGATCGTGATGAAGCTTCTTTATGTCCTTGTTCTTTCCATTGTTCGAAAGGCATAATATTAAAGTATGGAGCGGGAAGCTTCATTCTTTTAATCGATGCTTTGTTGATGACTTTCGGTTTGGAAATTGAAGATTTGGGAGGTTCAATGCCACAATCAAGCAAGAGACGCATACTATACTTGTTATAGAACAAGTGTGGCCTAGAGCAATCATTTACTTTCAAGATCTCATCAAAGATCACACCAATCCAATTTATACGAATACCCCCATAGATTGAGTATAATACCTTGAAATTTTCTTTATAGACGGCATCAAAATTTCCTATTCTCGGTAATAGAGAGTGCATAATAGTATGATGAAGAATTCTTGCAGAAGGCCGTAAACCAATAGACTTAGTTCTATCCTTGTCATTTTCAATAAATTGATGGCTAATTTGATTACGGACATGAACATTGCAAAAATTACTTGAGAATTTTTCATCGATAAATGAAGAACCAAGAACGGTTGTCATCCTATCACATGAGATAAACACTTCTTTGCCACAAACAACGGACCAAAGACAATAATTAGGATTCTCTGGATTGTTTTTCTCTAAATTTAGGTTAGCATAGAATAACTTGATCATTACATGGTTAATTTCCACATTGTTTTGATCAAAGTCAATTAGGTTTTCAATGTCGGCATCCTTTGCTAAGCCAAGAATACGATAACTAGAGAAATCTAAAAATTTGACAAAAGAACCTGGATGGATTGTAAAATCCTTCATCTCATTCCACCTTTTGACTGTGATTGGATCCACAAGCCACTTCCTGACAGAGAGATCGATTGGTTGAGTTTCGGAGGAAGAAGCTTGCTTTAATTTCTTTTGTGGAGGAGCCATTTGGGTGAGATTGGTAGAAAAATTGATTTTAGGGTTATGAGAGTTTGTTTGAAAAAAAAATGAAGAGATGGAGTTATGAGAGTTTGTTGAAAAAAATGAAGAGATGGAGTGAAAGAATAAACATATATGCCTTTTTAAAAACAAAACAGCCCGAAACCGGTCGACCGCCCTGAAATCATCGGTCGATCGTTTTCATACAGAAGGAAAAATGGTCGACTGGTGGTTTCTGGCCGGTCGACTGGTTTTCCTATGAGTAGTTTTTCCTTCTTCTTGGTTGAATTTTTGAAAGTTAACGATCCATATAATATTGAGTTTATTCAAAACATGATCTATATAAATATATATCAGTTCATAAAAACAAATACGAGAAAACAATCATAATATTGAAACAAATTTAATGAGAGGTAGAGGAATTATGGTCGGAAGTCTCTTCTTTGACATCGGTAATGCGTGGTTTCCATGGTGATTCCCATGGTGACCATTTTTCTTTTGTTCCTTAATTCTGAGCATAGTTTTTATCCCATGAATTTGGGCTTCTAGAGTATGATGGTGCATGAGGCATTGTCTCATATACGCCATGTTTGTTTGAGCCACAAAAGAATGATGCCATTCTTTCTGGAAGAGATAGTCGTTCTGAAGTCAGTTGTTGCTCATAATGCAGCTGTCTTTGAAGATCGATTTGATGTTTTTGATAATGATGAATCTCATTGATCTTCTCTCTGGTACGGGGTGAACAAAACAACACCTTCTTTGCTCGTTACGAAGTTGGCGTATTGCCAGGAGTATGAATGCATTGGTGATGACACTTTGATTTGTGTTTTGGAGTTTCAGGAGAGTAATAATCCTCTGGCTCGGAACTTGTGACCGAAATATGGGACTTTTGGGCACACTCATCACAAATATGTGCCATAATGAACTATATGTATAAACTTTTAGGCTTAGATAGGAAGTGATAAAAACAATATTTTTTGTCAAGCTTATATAAAAAAAATTCCTATATATAAGCTTGTGGATGAGAATTGTCATGCAAACTTGGCCGTAGGAAAAATTAGAAGCTCATATTCAATCTCCTAATATAGCAATAGCAAAAAATAATCCGAAAAGAACTTAAGAATATAACAATAGTGATTACTTATCGAGTTCTTTTCTAGAAATTAAACCAAGTTCTCTACGAAATTTAATGAAACTATACTCAAGTAGAGGCTTAGTAAAAATGTCCGCTAGTTGACTATCAGTTTGGACATATTCGAGACATATATTTCCTTTTTCAATATTATCTCTAAGGAAATGATGACGGATATCAATGTGTTTGGTTCTGGAGTGATTCACTGGATTCTTAGAAAGATTTATAGCACTTGTGTTATCACAATATATAATAGAATTTGATAAATGAATATCAAAATCTTGAAGTGTTTGTTGCATGTATAATACTTGAGTACAAGCGAGAGCCGCTGATATATATTCAACTTCACATGTTGATAGTGAAACACAATTTTGTTTCTTACTAAACCAAGAGACAAGTGATTTTCGAATAAAATGGCACGTACCACTTGTACTCTTTCTATCCGTTCGAGAGCCTCCAAAATCAGCATCACTATATGATACTAATTCAAATGGACATTCTTTTGGATAAAAAAGACCGAAATCTTTGGTATTATTAAGATAACGAATTATACGTTTCACTGCTCGTAGATGTGATTCCTTTGGATCTGCTTGAAAGCGTGCACATAGACAAACACTCATCATTATATCTGGACGACTTGCTGTAAGATAGAGAAGAGAACCAATCATGCTTCGATATAGTTTCTGGTCAACATTCTTACCATTTTTATCTTTTTCAAGATGTGTGGTTGTACTCATAGGAGTAGGTTTACCAGATGTGTTATTTAACCCGAAGCGTTTGATAAGATTTCCGCAGTATTTTTCTTGATTAATAAAGATACCATTCGGAAGTTGATTGATTTGAAGTCCAAGAAAATATGACAGTTCTCCCATATGAGACATTTCGAATTCTTTGGTCATAATATTTGCAAATTCCTTGCAGAGTTTATCGTTTGTTGAACCAAAGATGATATCATCTACATATATCTGAATAACTAGAATATCCTTTTGAGAATATTTGATAAACAAAGTTTGATCGACTTTGCCTATTTGAAATCCTGAGTTAATAAGATAGCTACATAGTCGTTCATACCAAGCACGAGGTGCTTGTTTTAATCCATAAAGAGCTTTCTTAAGTTTAAACACATGGTTAGGATATTTTTCATGTACGAACAAAGGAGGTTGTTCGACATATACATTCTCTTTGATAAATCCATTGAGAAATGCACTTTTGACATCCATCTGATAAAGTTTGAAATTATGGTGACAAGCAAAAGATAATAGGATTCTAATAGCTTCTAATCGAGCAACTGGTGCAAAAGTTTCTTCATAATCGATACCTTCTTCCTGATTATACCCTTGTGCTACTAATCTTGCTTTATTTCTGGTGATATTTCCTTGTTCGTCAGCCTTATTTTTATAGACCCATTTAGTACCAATAACTGATTGATCAGTTGGTCTTGGAACAAGTTCCCAAACGTCATTGCGCTCGAACTGATTTAGTTCTTCCTGCATGGCAATGATCCAGTAATCGTCTGTAGCAGCTTCTTTTGGATTCTTAGGTTCGATATTTGAGAGAAAAGTGACATTACCCATTTGGTTGAATTGACTCCTTGTTCTGACATGTGATGTTACTTCACCGATTATATTTTGGGCCGGATGGTCTCTTAATATCCTTGGTGGTGATTGTAACTCACACATTTGAGGAATATTCTCAATAATTATTTCTGAGTCAGAATCAACATTTGTGATGATTGGATTATTAGTGACTATTGTTTCGTCATCATCTGATATATTTTGAGGATGCTGATAGAATTCATCGAAAGAGACATGAAGTGATTCTTCAATAGTTTTGGTTTGTTTATTAAATATACGATAGGCCTTGCTTCGTTCCGAATAACCGACAAATATTCCTTCATCGGCTTGTGGATCGAATTTGCCAAGCTGGTCTTTCGTATTTAAAATAAAGCACTTGGAACCAAAAACTTTGAAGTATGAGATTTTAGGCTTTCTTTTGTCAAATAATTCATAAGGAGTATTCTTGGTAAGAGGTCTTATGGACACATGATTTAAAACATAACAGGCAGTTGCGACGGCTTCTGCCCAGAAATGTTTTGGTAAGGTGGTTCCATTCAATAATGTTCTTGCACATTCTTGTAAAAATCGGTTCTTCCGTTCTACAACTCCATTTTGTTTTGGAGTTCTGGGAAACGAAAAATTATGATATATTCCTTTCTTTGTACAAAAATGTTCAAATTCATTATTTTCAAACTCTCCGCCATGATCACTTCTTATATTTTTAACTTTAATCCCTTTTGATTTTTGAACTCTTTTAGTGAAAGATTTGAAATGATCGAAAGTGTCACTTCTGTTTTTTAAGAAAATTGTCCATGTGTAACGGGAGAAATCATCAACAATTACAAGCACATATCGACTGTGATTTGTTGACTGAACCCTAGTAGGTCCAAATAAATCCATATGTAGTAACTCAAGTGGTTGTAATGTTGATATGACTTTCTTGGATTTAAAAGATGATTTGGTCAATTTTCCTAATTGACATGCGTCACAGATGTTGTTAACCTTAAAACTTATTTTGGGTAGTCCTCTAACTAGATCGTTTTTTGCTAGCTTGTCAATAGTTCTGAAGTTTATATGACAGAAGCGTTTGTGCCATAACCATGGATCATTATCATTAGCCACAAGACACATATCTGAATTATGATTAATATTCATATTCAAAATATATATATTTCTGTCTCTATAACCTTCGAAAGCTAAATTATGGTCTTTATCTAAAATACTACACTTATTATCCGAAAAGGAAATTGTAAAACCCTTGTCACATAACTGACTAATACTAAGTAAATTGTGTTTCAAATTTCTAACTAGCATGACATTAGTAATGAGAGGTAAGTTAGATGTACCGCAATTGCTCACATCGCCTTTGCCGATGATATAGTCTTTTGAATTATCTCCAAAAGTGACGGAGCCACCATCAGAGTATGTAATATTTGTCAATAAGCTTTTGTCTCCAGTCATGTGCTTCGAGCAACCACTGTCCAATATCCACTTTCCTCTTTTCTTAAGTGGGACCTGCAAAAAATAAAATTAAGTCCATGGTACCCACTTTTTATGGGGTCCAAAGAGTTAGGTCTTAGGAGTCCAAACCCATACAGGTCCGGTATCCCCTTTATATATATAATTTGTATTAAGATGCACAGTATTCATGAAATTCTGAATATACTTGTTCCTAATCAAATTGTTATTTTTTTTAGGAACCCATATTTTGATAGTCTTGACATTTTTCTTCTGAAATTTCACAACTAGTTTTGGTTTGGAATATAATAAGCTAAGATTTTTCTTAGCTTCAATCTTTTGTACTTTCTTCTTCCTTTCATTACCAAGATGTTTCTTGGTTTCTTGTTTCTTATATCCCAAACCTTGTTTATTTGAAACAGATTGTGAACTTTCAATGATTTTTGTCAAATTTTCTCGTCCTTTGTTAAAGTTAGAAACATTTTGAGTAATGTTATCTAACTTAGTTTGTAAACTAGCCTTTTCTAGGTCCAGAATTTTGATTTTTGCCTTAAGCTCATGATTTTTAGTAGCGAGAGCATCATTTTTCTCTTTTTGAGTTTCAATTTCTTGACTCAAAAGAGATAATTGAGAGTCAACATTAGTTGATGATTCTTGAAGTTTTTCAAGTTCTTCTTCTAATATTTTCTTCTCGTCTTTTAACATATCCCGTTCAAATTCTGCTCTACTCAAATCTGCTTTGGCTTCTTTTAGCTGTCATTTTATGTCTTTATATTTGATTATCAATTCAGCATTAATATCAAGTACTTCATGAAATGTAGAAATTTGTAACTCATCTTCTATTGCCATGAAACAGACATTTGCTTGTTCATCTTCCGTATCATTATCACTTTCTGATGAGTCTGTATCATCCCATGTTACCGAGAATGCCCGTTCTTTGATTTGTCCTTCTTATATTTTAATTTGTCATTTTCTGACTTCTTTTTTTGCTCCGGACAATCCTTGTGCATGTGCCCCTTTTTGTGACAGTTGAAGCATTCTATAGCGGATGATGTTGGTTTATTTGATCCAGATTTCTTTCTGTTATGACGACTGGCTTTTCGCTGTTTTAGGAATTTTTTGAAACCTTTTGTTATGAATGCCAGATTTTCATCTTCAGACTCTGATTCATTTTCGTCTTTTTCAGCATAGAATGACACGTTCTTCTTTTCTTCTTTTTGTTCCTTTCTAGTCTGCAAGTTAGCTTCATAGGACATTAGATTTCCTATCAATTCATCTGGCTTCATGACGGAAAGGTCATTAGCTTCTTCAATTGCTAATACTTTTCCTTTCCATTAACTAGTCAGAGAATGTAGGACTGTTGAAACAACATCAAAACCAGAATACTTTTGTCCTAAGCCAATAAGTGCATGGTGGATAGTTTGAAAACGTGAATACATATCATTGATTGTCTCATTTGGTTTCATTTTGAAATTTTGAAATTGACTTTTCAGCATGGCTATTTTGGCTTGTTTAACCTTGTTAGTACCTTCATGAGTGGTTTTCAGCGTTTGCCAAATTTGATATGCAGTAGTGCAGATACTAACACGGTTATATTCATTTTGGTCTAATGCACAAAACAACATATTTATTGCTTTTGCATTTACGGCTGTTGCCGTTTTGTCAGCCGCTGTCCATTCTGAATAATCAGTTGTTGGATTCACTATTTCTTTTTGAGTAGTATTCCAGGCGTCATAATTATTTGATTGCATAAAGAATGACATACGTGTTGCCCAATAGCTATAGTTAAGACCATTGAAAAATGGAGGTCTTTGTGTCGATTGACCTTCCGTGTAAGTGGTGTTTTGAGTGCTAGTACTTGCGTTATTTGCCATATTACAAGAATATACCAAATAACTGTGTTACGGTTATATGATGACCGTGCTCTGATACCAAATAAAGATGTGTACGTGCTAATATAGTACACACGGATCGTGTAATATGATGTATAACATACAAAAATATGACTAATCACGGATAATAGAAAATTCAGTAAAATAGAAAAAGCACACCAGAGATTTTTATACTGGTTCGGAGCACCGTCCTACGTCCAGTCCCAGACTTCTATCTGGATTTTCACTACCAACTACCTCGCTTCACCCGGAGGAACAGGTTTACAACACCCGAGCAGACGAACGGGATTTCACGACTCTAATACACTGAGGACTTCAACACTTGCCTCTTACAACACCGAGGACTTCAACACTTGCCTCTTACAACACCGAGGACTTCAACACTGATGAAAATAATTGTTTGTTGACAGTATGTGTTCTTGCTAACACTATTTTGTCACTTGTAGTACAACCTTCCTATAATCTTATCCTCAAATAGAATATTTGTATATAAGAAGATTTGGAAGTGGATATCGTATTGAATCAAAAGAATGTTAAATAAATTTCAGGATTCAAAAACGATATATGATAGAATATGAGCAATTTGAGCGCTTGAAAGTATGAGATTGAGATTAATAGAATAGAGATTAGAATAATAGAAATTCGCTTTTTGGAATAATGATTTCATGATGTTCATATAAGAAATTAACAGTTGTAACCCTTTGTGAAAAGGTACAAACAAATGTCATGATAATTGGGAAGCAACCGTTGAAGAAAAGGAAGTGTCTATACGAAAGGTTGCTTTCTGTTTGAAAACGATCGACAGGTTAAAAAGGACCAGTAGAAAGGAATTTGAATATATATACGTTATGTACACTTGTGCATGCTAACTGAGCATTCTGGGCAGAAACGGTCGACCGCCTTGTTTTAACCAGTCGACCGGTTTAGCCCAGATTGCACAGTTAATGTGCACTCATTCATATATATATATATATATATATATATATATATATATATTCAAAGATTGAAGGTATAAGATTATTTGAGGATAGATTTTAACAAAAATTACATTACTAACATACCAAATAATCAACCTCTAACATATGGAGCTCTTTGTGACTCTTTAATGAATAACTTCTTTTTGTCGATCACGGCTTATCCCTTTGTCTTGTCGATCACGGCTTATCCCTTTGTCAGAAATCAAAATTTTATAAAAATCTTGACTCAACACTTGGGAAGGGCCATATGTCATCACGCAAAAGCTCGAGGATGGCACCTTCAAGTTATCGACCGTTGACGGTCTTACTTTGCCAAGAACTTGGAAAAATGAAAGCCTCCGTCGCTACTACATATGACAGGCTTCATTTATTCGATTCATTCTCTTATTTTCAATTTATTTTCGCATTTCGAAATTTGAATTTGTAATAAGGCAACTGATTTTGCCATGTTTTCTCATTTCAGCAATAAAATGCCATCTCTTCGAGCCAGATTTGTGATTTATTGAATATGACGTACAACATCACGATACACGAAGAGCTAAGTTCCATCGAACGATGTAATTAATTCAAATAGCGAGTGACTGTGATATGACTGATCACTTACTAAATGATACTCGAGCTTGGGGGCAAGCCCCTGCGCTAATATAAAAAAGGATTGATACACGAAAATCCTTAAAACCAGTCCAAACTCCCAGAGCGCGAGTTGGAGTGTGAAAATTCTATGTACGGTTTTGGAGAGGGCGGACCCGTCTGCCTAAAGACTACAACCGTATCCTAACCAAGTTAGAGGAGGATGGACCTGTCCATCTAACGATCTCGCTTGTTAATTTGGGGTGGATGTGATCCGACCATCCATGATCCCGATAAATCTATCGTTCCCAAAGTGTGAACGACCTCCTAAAAAGTCCAAACAGATGTGACTGACCATCTGTCGACAAACTCTAAATTCTCGGAGTGCGAATTATAGTATAAACAACTCTAGGTTCTCGTAGTGCGAACTGGAGTATAAACCCTAACTCTAAATTCAGGAGTGCGAATTATAGTATAAACATCAACTCTAGGTTCCCGGAATGCGAACCGGAGTATAAATGCTAACTCTAAATTCCCGGAGTGCGAATTAGAGTATAAACATCAACTCTAGGTTCCTGAAGTGCGAACCGGAGTATAAACACTAATTCTAAATTCCCGGAGTGCGAATTAGAGTGTAAACATCAACTCTAGGTTTCCGGAGTGTGAACAAGAGTATAAACACTAACTCCAAGTTCCTAGAATAAGAATTGGAGTATAAATATTGAATCAAAGTTCTCGTAGTGTGAATTGTGCTACAAACGTCGATAACTCTCGAATTCCCAGAGTGCGAACCAGATTATCGATCACAGATTATCCTAAGTCCTAAGAGTGTGGACATGTGCTCAAGATTTGTGATAGGTGCGACTGACCACCGAAGTATAAATACTGATCCTCGGAATGTGGATGCGATTATTATCAGTGAACGTGCACGATTGAAACCGCTCACCCTTCACCTGCTTCAACATCGATTTGACGATGTTAAGCTTGGAAGGCAGAGATAGAAGTGCGATCATTAGTCAATCATTACACCTGGATCCCCAAAATAGGGGTTGTGCTTAAGTGTGAAACATTGACTGAAACAATACGACGTCGAGTATCCAGCTTATTCTTGTGTCGCAGCTTGTATCCATGATATTAAGACTTGTGTATGAAACAGATTCAGCTCCAGAACTGATACTCCACAAGCATACCAAGCTATGATTCGAACGTTACAACAATTAAGCATAAAAGGCAGGAAAAACAGTTGAAGCAAAGAAAACAAAGTTTTATTTCAACTAACTGGAAATAAGAATATATGTACAAGTTCTTCCAAAAAACGCCTTCTAGCGGGGGCCGAATCCATGTCTATACACGACCTACTAAAGAAAAAGTAAACTCCTATCTACCCAAAAGTGTGCCTAAGGAATCTATCTATTCTTTCTTCTTCCTTGGCTTTTTCTTCAGTGTGGAGTCGTCGGCACCGCTAACAATCTTTCGTTTCTAACTTTTCCCGTTGGGCGGGGAATCTCCGGAAGAAGGCATGATATCGATCTCTTCCTCCGAACTTGAGTCTATAGGGATGCTCTCTTCAGGAGGAGTCGGAGGAACTGGATCTGTGGCCGGGGTTGGAATAGACACTCGAATATCAACCAGTGTCCCCCCGGGTGATATCATCCTAAGTGGAGTTGGATCCAGCGCCGTCACTCCACCCTCAGAATCACCGCCATGAGCCGCTGCCTCCATCTCAGCGTTAATTTCAGCCAATATCTTTGCTTCTCGAATAGCACGGGCTTCGCTGGGGGCAGCGGTGGACTGTGACGAAGCACCAGAAGCAGGCGGGAACCCACCAAGAATGAACGGTATATCCACAAAAGGGTCGCTATGTTGGCCCAGGAGCTCATTCATCATCTGTTCGTCAAAGGAAATTGAGCTCCCCTGTGTGACCTCAATCGGCGCGGCCGCAGTCGTGGCGATCTCCTCGGTAATAATGGCCCCCTCCACTTGATGTGATTCTTGGATTATAGGAGGCGATGTCAATGCAACTTCGGTCACTGGACAAAGAAGAAAAGAGGCTGTTAGGACGCAGTTCAAAACAGGTCTTTCATTTAAAATACACATGAGATTCGTTCTGAGTACCTTCCTCGGTTTGACCTGTGGCTGGCTGAACAGCTTCGGATGAATGCTCCTTAATAAGAGATAGGCGTGGCTGTTCTGTTCATAAGCCGGGACGGGTTGAGGCTCGGTCACTGGAGCAGGCTCGAGTCAGGGCGGAGTAGTAATTTCTGAGCTTGTAGCATGATGCGTAACTCTTGAACCTTCCCCGACTTCTTGGTGCTGGATGCCAAGTATTTCTCTTGCGTGAGAAATCATAAAATCATGAAGAACCTTCTTCTCATCATCATTTAGTACGTGGTTCTCCAATTCAAACTCGTCAAAGGAGCCACCCGACTGCCCAGTTTTCTCCTCCTCAACCAACAAGTTCCAGGTATTATATAGATGTGTTGGGTAGTCATCAAGCCAGGCTAAGTCCCGGTGCCTAAACAAGTTGGCATTGTAATTAATGAGAAGCTCCTCTATGTCAGCCTCTAACCTGGTTTTCGCCAATCGGACCCTCTCACCGACCTCATCCTCAACCTCGCGGACCTTTTCCATGGTCGCATCTCTCTCCCTCCGGAGCACCATCGCTTGATCACACGCTTCCTGTGCAACAACGTTAGCAACATCCTTTTCCTTAGTGATTTCAGAAAATTTGAACTTAATCTCGTTATGTTCTTTAAGGGCTGCGTCCCGTTCAGCGGTAACGATGGTGTTCCTGTGGCCCATGTCCTACACTGTGGCATAATGCTCCCACTTCATTCTGTCCATCGCCGCATGGGCCTCGTCGGCTTTCTTAAGGGCCTCAATCTCAGATTGGCGAGAAGACTCAGCCGCGCTATTGAGTGCTTGAATAATACGATCTTTCTGGCTGAGTTCTTTCTCCAGATTTTCAATCATGACTGCCCGGTCGAAGGCCGCCTTCGATGCTTTTTTCGTGGTTTTCGACCATTCTTGATACTGGAAAATATGTCCGCGACATAATCATGCACTGTAGTTTCGTCTGACGCCGGGATCCTTTTCAAGCATGGGGGAAAGACGAATCCATCAAAACATATATCAGGAAAATTCTTTTTTAGTTGAGCGAGCCTCATCGCTCCTTCCCCAGTGGGCTCGACAAGAGCCTGTGCAGTAGTTGAAGGGTCCACCACTTCAGTTGGACGATGAGAATCGGACCGTGAAAAGAAGGAAGACAGCTTGTGCCGTGGAGTTTCTAGAGGTCTCGAAACATGAACCGGAGGTGGTGCGGGAGCTCTGGGAGGGGGTGTGCGAGATCAGGATCAGCGTACATATCCTCTATCCCTATCAGTCCGCTTCTGGCTGGAATAGCCTTGATCATGATCCCTATCTCCTTCCCTCCTGTGTAACTCGTAGTACGACGAAGATTTGCATTTGCTACGTACACTATCGAGCATTGAGCCTTGACCGGACATGGTATCTATAAAGCAAAACAGAAATGAAGTTAGTAATCTTCAGAAGAAGGCAGCTTATAGTCAGAAATTGTGTAGTTCCATGAAATGAGTATGTATGTGCAACCCCTCGACCAACCGGATGTGTCAACCACGCTAGCGGGCAGAGATTCGCTTAAAACTAGGGTGTGTTGGAGTTCATCCAATCCGGCATCATGCTGCATGGACACATCATCCGAAATTGGAAGATCGACGAGCCTTTCATAAAGACTTTCTGTTCTCGAGGGAGACATCTCCGAAATTCTAATTCCGGAGGCGGACCGGGACATGATAACAGATTTCCATCTCCCCTTTTTGGATGGCTTGAAAATGACTTCCTTACCTTTTCTCTTCTCTTCAGCATCCTGGGCTGCATCCGCAACACCCAACGGTTCCTCGTTGGTAGTGGTTCTTTCAGGGTCAGCCTCTTCGACTATAACAACTCTAGGCCTTTTACGCTTAAGTCGCTCCCTCGAGATAGTTCTTAATGCACCGTCGAGCCTTATACTTTGTCTTCGCTCGATCAGCCCAAGAATTCAGAGATTCCTATTCATCAAGACCAAGTCGATATTCCTATCTTCGCTTGGGAGCTCTTGAAGAACCCGAACTATCTCCTTGTAATATCCACCCTCGGGTCGCTGGATTATCGTTGTAAACAAAAAGAGATATGATTTGGATTTCATTTACAATTGTCTTGCCGGCTGCTCGAGAAGATAGCAAAACTCACGTCTAATTAGCCATCGTCTGGCAAATCCTGAGGGGCATCTAACATATAACCACTCTATCTTGAAGTAGCTCAGCCTGGTCCAAGACCCCGTAATTATTTGGCAATTTCTCACGGCCTCTAGAAATGTAAAAGATGGACTGTCTGTCCGACTCTTGAAGTTGAATAAATATCTTATCTTGGTCGGTCGAGGGGGTCGATAGAGGTGCTCCATAAATACAATGAACAAGCTATTGAGTAAAGCATATCCATTTGGGTGTAGCTGAGATGGGGCGATCACTATAAAGGACAACACTTCTCTTATATACTGATTGAATGGGGGGAGCGTCCCAGCTGCGCACGCATGTCGATTGAATGCGGTATACCCCTCCGGTGGGTTGTGTGGTCTGTCATTTGGTCCCGGCAATAGCACGTCATCCATCGACAAACCGTGCCTTAGGCATATTCTCCCTAGCATATCTTTCGAAATGTTAGATGGAATAGAGTCTGGCGGATTATTGATAAGAGATGCGTCGAGTGCCTCGTCTGGGGCTAGATCGATGACTTCAACCTCAATCTCCGATATTTCAAGCACGGGAGGAATTGAACTCTGAGTTTCCTGTGGCCGCGAGCTTGGAGTTTCCATAACTAGCTAACTCACGAGAAATCATCATTAGACGACAAAGAACCCATGTGTACCCCTCGTGTAAAGTGTGTTGTGCAGTGCAGTGCTGTGCATTGCTTGAATAAATTTTGTAGAGTTAAGGAAAATTTGCCAACGACGAAGATAATTTGAATCTAATCGGAGTGACCTTCATCGCTGATCGTCACCATAGTGCCATCCGGATGCCGGCAATCGACCAAAATTAAAAGTTGTCATGGTTCCATCGACGAGCTTCTAAAGGCAGTCAAATATGCAGTTTAACAATCAAGTCCAGATATGCAAGGATGAAGCTCGTCGGAATCATGCTATCAAGTGCTCGAAATTTCGTATCCATCAAGGGAAAAATTCGATTCGATCATGGGGAGCTTATTCGAATCCATCAGGATCCAACTTCATATCGATCACCGAGGGCATACTTCGAAATGATCGTCAACACTGGGGTTCGTATCGATCAACGTCAGAAGCTTCACATCGATCCATGGTGTTCAGGTTCGCATCGGTCAAGAAAGTCTCAGCTTCGCATCAATCATGTTCGAGTCGATATTTTTCGTATCGATTGTGAGGGTGAATTTTACATCGATATGAAGCCAAGAGTTTCGCACCAATCGCTCGCTTATTTTTTCGCATCGATCAATATAGATCGACACGATTTGCCACCATTTCGATCGATATGAATTACGTCATTTGTCTAAAATTTCCTGGGATCGATGCGAACTCCAAGAAAAAGCGTTATCGCCTTTTATCGATTCAAATAGTCCCCCCAGATCGACATGAAGTACGGATCGAGCCATCTTCATTTCATTTTTCCTCTGCGCTCCTTCTTCTCCAATTATCAAGGGCATCGCCATGGCCATCCTCGACCAAGCTCCAACCCAGATCTAACCTTAGGTATAGCCAGAATTGATAATCGGCGAAGAGGAGATGGATCTGAGATTCGAACTTCGTCGTCAGGATGTGGCTATAACTTATTAATTACCTAATTTAAAATGGGGAGTCGAAGGATTAAAAGGTCGAATTTGATCGAGTCGAAGGCACGGCACAGTTCTCCTCTCTCAAGTTTCTAAATCGATGCGAATGTTGAAGATAGCAGTAAAAAAGTAAAAAGTGAAAAATGGCCGAGTCCATGAGTATTTATATGGAACCAAGGAGTAATAGGGGCGATTCGCCTCCCGGTTCACATGACCGGTCAATACGGGTCAACCCCTAGGTCGAGTTGAACAGCCAGTTCAAACCCATCAGTCAAAAATTTCTATCGATTCGAAATGAACAATAGGGTCCATCGATACGAAGTACGCAATGAAGTCGATGCAGAAGGCTTGTGGTCCCATCGATGCGAAACATTCATTTGAATCGATGATTTTGGAACACCAGCCACGGTCCATCGATACAAATGGTCATTTCCCATCCATCCTGACTCATACATATTAATGCGAAGTGTTAAAATTCTCATCCATCAAATGCAAAGACCAATGCGAAAACAACTTTTCAAACTTCTATATCGATTCAGGAGAGGATCAATACAGAATTCGTCGCAAAAAAACTGACAACGACTCGTGAACATGCAATGTTAACGAGAGTCAGGCTAACATATATTCATATATGCCTAGCTAATATTCACTTTTCAACATTCACAGGAATTGGATGTTCATCAAATAACGATTACGACGAAAAAGCAATAGTTGTTATGATGAAGACTACAGCTTTTCAAAGCACGTCATGTTATCACAAGACGTACTTTGGGGGTCAAATGTTATTCGGCCTTTTGGTAGAGCTGAGATAACAAGGCACCGGTTTAAAACGAAGGGTTGTTCGTCTTATATATCGAGCACACACAGGTTCACTATGGATGTCGATGAATTTTGTCCGAATCCGGATCAGGCTAAAATCAACAAGACACGACAAGCGAAGCCATAAAAGTCAACATTCCAAATTTCAGGTCAATCCAAGTTTGTATGCTCAATTGATGACCAATGCAAGTTGAAGGAAAAAGCCACATTTTCGTATCCATCGGAAATCTCAAATTCGTATCGAAAGGGTCTATATCCATCATCACATCTCAATTCTTATCCATCAACTTCGCATCACTCAAGTTCGGATCCATCAAGAAGCCAAGGTTAGACTCGATTTCATTTGAATCCCAGAGGAAGCCTCGGTTAAACCCAATCTCGTTCGAATCCATCGGCAGAGCATGCATTTTCGTATCAATCGGCTAGATGTTGTTTCGTATCCATCCAGCTAGGCACAGTCCGCATCCATGGTTAAGCCTCTATTCGAATCCACTGTCTTCGTATCAATCAGGGGTACAATACCTTCGTATCCATCTTTCTCGAATTTATCAGGCAACTGCTTTTCGTATCCATCAGATGACTTGCTTCGCATCCATCAGACGATGACCACTTCGTATCCATCAGGGGTACTTGTCGAATCCATATCCAATAGCTTATTCGTGTCTACCAAGTCAAATGAGCCCAGATTGATACAACAGACATCGATGATAACGAGGCGAGAATCATGGATGCGAAATGGTCAACTCGGAGCAAAAAGAGTATCGATGCAAGGAATGCATGTCGCGTCATCACAGAGGTAAGTGCATCATCGATTCGAAAGGGATCGATTCGAATTGATGGATTCGAACCAGACAGCCAACAAAAAACCCAAGCTCGTATCGATCATAACTCAAGATCCACCGATCCAAATGCTATGAAACTTTCATGGAAGCTTACATACAAGCCAAGGAATGCTTCTGCCAAGTTTCAGCTCAATTGGACCAATTCTTGATCGATACGAAATTGTTTCATGTCGTTCACAGATCGAGTCGAAACTTAGTGGTATCGATCGCGTAGGCCCACTCACGTGTCAGAAGGAGTCTCCCGAAGTTTGAGCGAGATGCCAGCCTCGTAGGCCTATAAATAGCCCCCTAAAGCCTACAGAAAAAGGTTTTTTTGATTCTCAAGCGCCCAGACTCTGCCGGATCGAGATTTGCATCCTACCCTTGTTGTTAAATTCGAATTCCAAGTTGTACTTTGCTATTGTTCGCTGTAATTGCTTGTAATCGTTGAAAGAGAATCAATAAAATCTCAAAAAAATTCATAGTGGACGTAGGCAACACGGCGAACCACTCTAAATTGCATGTCTGTGCATTCGTATTATTGTTTACTGGAGTTTTTGTTAGATAATCTTCATTTTACATTTGTATTCTTCACTTTTATCTCTTCAAAAACTTCTGAAGAGTGTTGTGCCCATTTTTGTACAAACAGTTAATTTTTTTCATTTTAGTTGGATTTGCTTTTGGAATTTTCTTTAGCATATGATTTTCCAGATCTGTAATAAGACATTTTGCGTTTTTTCCTTTCCATTTAATGAATAAAGTTTCAGATTTTCTTTATAGTTATTATTGCTATGGCTTTATATATTAATTACATAGCAAAACTGATTGATGTCGATATGTATAAATAGGCTCCCAGAGTTTGAAATTAATCAATCGCGCTAATTTATAATGGGACTAAATAAGATATGCTTGGTCCACTTGCTTGTTTAACAACTCTCATTCACAGTCCAAATGATGGGATGCAGACGAGGAATAAACGTGGCCAACCATCCGATGATCAAATAAATCTGGCCAAACTGTGGGATTGAGATAACGTGAGAGTGATTGTAATATGAATGATCACTCGCTAGATTGAATTCCAGACCCTGGGGGGAAATCAATCAATTAAGGGGAGTGGGATCCTACTTCCCTCTGAAATAACTCTAACTCTACAGAGTGTGGACTGGAGAGTAGACTTTAATCCGGTGTGAATCGGCCACCCACGAAATAACTGTATGTTCCAGAGTGTGGGTTGGAGTACAAACTTAAACGGGTGTGAATCGACTACCCATGAAATAACTCTAAGTCCTTAGAGTGTGTACTAGAGTATGAAATTAAATCGGGTGTGAATCTATCACCCACGAAATAACTCTAAGTCCCTAGAGTGCGGGCTGGAGTATAAATATAAATAGGCTATGAATCGACTGCTCGCAAAATAGCTTTCAGTCCCTAGAGAGTAGACTAGAGTACAAACATATATTGGTTGCGATCTGACCACCCATCAACTAAATCTTATCCCCAAAGTATGGACATGAACATGAACGAATATATGAGCGGAGTTCGACCATTCACCATTCCATGAACTACGGCCTGAAACCAACGGAAGGAGTGTAAACTCGCTAAGGATGGAGTTCGACAATCCATCATCTAACCCCGCTAACCATAAACTAGGTGCAAGAGTATAATTTCTCAAAACCAATGAATTCGATAGCTTAACACTAAGGCCCGAGCCTAGTGTTTAGTATGACTCGAAGCCACGACCATTGGAGGCCTAGGGATAGAGTTGGCTAATTGTTACTAGAATTCATGAACAACGAATTACAAGTACATAGAATGGAAATTCATAGGTCATCTACTTAAATAACAATTTACACAAAAGCTCAATGAAAATAAAAACTTTTATTCACATGACAGGTATCAAGGTTGTAGAACAAGTTATTTTAGAAAAAACTGGGATTCATACCCATACAACCACATCTAATGAAAGAAATGGCAAGTAAATAACTATGCAAACTGTATACACGTTGAGCCAAAGTGACGACTATTTCTTTGACCTCCTCTTTTTTTTTTTTGATTTTTTGGGAGTGGTGCCACTCGAGCCCCCAATGTTCCTTTTCCTAGAGCCTTTGCCACCTTTTGCAGGAGTGCTTTCAGAGGTAAAAGGAAGTTCACCGAGAATTGACCAGCCAGGGGGAATAACTTATAATGGAATAAGGTATGGATCATTGATGTCCACCACGACAGGCTGAGCTTTTGCCTTTTTCTTCAGCAACTCCTCCTTTTCAATCCTCTCTTTCAAGCTAATCTCATTGCTGCGTTCGGAGGTGTCGATAATCACAACATCGTCAGACTCATCCGTTGGGAGCGGATCTTCGACCTTATCATCATCAAGAGCTCTTATGACTTAAGCATCAGACCTAGGTACATCGGTAGCTGCTGGATTCTCTACCGATTTCAATTGTTGCTCCATAGCAGCATCGCTTTTAGGAGTTTGACTGGGACCTAGAAGACTTGCAAAATTTGTTAAAATAGGAAGATAATCCTAAAACCATAGGGCGCGAAGAGCAATACTTTTCTTAAATTGGAAAGCAAAATGCAATACCCGTATCCAGTTGGCTCTCGGTGGTTTCTAGGGTATCTCCTTCAAAAATAGGGGACAACATTTGGATTGATGGCCGGCCCTATCTGTGCTCCGGGCCGAAGGAGACCGATGTTTCGGTCGCTTGGGAATAAGAGGGACCTTTAGGATCGGCTTTTAAAGATCCGATGATATATTCCTCTTTCTCAGTAGGCGTAGAAGCATTAGAGTATCAAAGTTCCGCGGCAGAAGAATCTAGAGGTTCGTTTCCACGGATGACCTTCTGCATTAATTTTTCTTCATCAAGTTCATCTCCGCTAAATTCTTTCCTTTTCGTCTCAATGATTTCCCCCAAGCTTAAGCAAGTGATTCAAGATAGCCTTCGCCAAGAAAACCTAAGTCGCAGTGGACGAGGACTTTGGCATTATACTCAATGATCAAAATGGATCGAGCAAGTCCTTGATTTCATTCCTACCGGACTCTTTAGCACCTTCCACTTGGGATTTAATTTGTTCAATCATTTCTTTGCACCCTTTCTCTCGAGCCTAATCTTTAAGAGCTTCAATTTTCACAAACCACTCATTAATTTTAATTTTTAGGCTTATGGCTCCACATCATCTTTGTAGTACTTTTGCGATTCTTCTCGAGCCTCAATTTTCTCTTCTCGTCATTTTTGGAGAAGCTCTTCAAGCTCCTCGACATGGTGGGCCAAGATATCTTTTCCTATTGCAAGGAATATTTTTCTCGAGTTAGTGCCCTGTTGCGGTTGAGAGCAGCATCGAGCTCTTTTTTATTAGAAGTTTCCAAATGGCTCACCGCCTCTGCCGTTTCTTTAGCATCTATCTTCGCTTCGACAGTTTATGTTTTCAATTCTAACAATTCGGCATCTTGATGTTTGGTAATGTCTTTGTCATGTATAGCTTCTAACTTGAGGCCGTCTATTTCATATTCTATATCTGAATTTGGAGATTTGAAAATCCCTTCAGAGAACTTTCCAAGTGTTGAGAAGACGATTCTTCTTCAATAGCAGTAATGATGAATTCGGGATCTGCAGCAGTTTTTCTTTTATGAATTTTGTATGCCAGCTTCTTCTTTCTTTTGGTAGGTGTTTTGGATTGTGCGCCTTGTGACGGTTCGAATCTCACCTTCTTCAATGTTATCTTGAGTCCCCTCAGCAAAGGGCACAACATGATTGATGGCATCTCTTTTTTGGTCTGTAATGTTTCTCGGCATAGCTATGCTTCCAGGGAACCCAATGCTACGACCCTCTTCTAGCAGCCTGAATAAAGATACTGGCCTATCAATGACAAGAAGTTTTATATCCTTACCTTCGACAAGGGTAGCACGAACTGTGGAGACTGCTCTTGAAAAATTAACAACTTTAGGACGTTTGATGGACACCTGAAAGAATCCCAGATGTTAGCAGATTCAAAGGAAAAGTTATGACTTGGATTAACATATTTGAGAATGAGATGAAAGTAACATTTACGTCCTTCCAATCATCGCCTCGCAAAGCCGGGTGGACCTCGAACATAGAAGCACTCGTGCTTGAACAGAGAAAGTTTGTACCAAGCGCCAATCATGACTTGGCAGTTTGGCAAAGGTTCAAGGAAGACATAGGAGGTACTCCTTGACCGCCGTTTGAAATTGTAAATGAATCTGTATCCTCGATAGCTGGTGGAAAAAATAGAACACTCATGAATAGAAAGAAGGTTCCATTTATAAAGGTGTAACTGTTTGGATAGAGTTGAGTGGGACCTATGCCAAGATATCTCAGCATCTCTCGAATGAACGAATTAAGGAGCGGTATGCATCCAGCCCATCACATAAATTTATTACATGCCATGTACCCCTCCAGTAGAAAATGAGGCATGTCGTTTATTAAAGGGACCAAGACATCTACAAACAGAATTCCATGTATAGAAAAAAGCCTGCGAAGGGAAGCCTCGCCAATTCGGGAGGCTTGTGAATATATTGGGTTATTTAGAAAAATGGCACCCTCTATTGCATCAGGAGCAGGACATATATCCTCCGCTGGTAGGATCGGAACATCTGAGAAAAAGTCGACTTGTGGGCCGAAAACCGCTGTCTGTTCCGCTTGACGGCTAGGAGAAAGCCTATTGAATATAGTCGCAAAATTTGATTTGGCCTTAGAATCGATGTGTTGCATTGCCGGATCGGAAGAGATACCAGCTAAACGCTTTGAGCACCTAGAGTCCATATTAGCTATATTCAGTAGATAATCGAGATTAGAAAATTTTACCTGCTCCCTCCATATTAGGTGTAAGCTATTGTAGTGTAGTGAAGTGCATGGAAGACATTAACAGTTTAAAATCAGAAAAAACAAAGTTAGACAACAAGAGTCTGGTTTCGACCAAACAGACGGTCATTGCTGACCGTCACAACAGGCAGAGAGATTGATTGTAAAAGCTTTGGGATAGACTGTCGGTATACCGAAGTGTGAATTTTTTCGTTTAAGTCCATTTGTAAGTTTTTAGTATATGCAAAAAGTTTCATGGGTTTGATTGTTCATTCTCGTGTTCAATAGAAAATATGCATTTTTAAATGTTTGTTGTCACCATATATCCAAGTTCATTGGATGGATTAGTGTCAAACAAGTAAGGTTAAGCTAGTGTATAAGTTCAAAGAACCTCTATAAGTCCTTGTGTCAATGCCTATTGACCGAACTCTACATACCGACCTCTATCCCAATGCATCTCTACCGATCCCTCTCTTTAACCAAGGCCTACCGATCCCCAAGTCCAACTGATTCCTATGAATAGGCAGATCCCTATCATATGCAGATCCATTTCCCAAAGCTTCACAACCGAGCCCTCTCTCCTTAACCACTGACCCCTTCATTTGAGCATAACTTTGTTGGCCCATAATTACACCAACGCCTCTATTAGAACAAAGCTAACTGATTCCTTTGCCTTTTGTCTTTTCAAGTTACTACACTGATCCCTTGCCATCAAACGAGGGATCGGCCTATAACCAAACCCCTAATATCGAACCCCCCTCCACTTCTTCCTTTTCTTTCTTCTTCAACATTCTACCGATCCCAACTCCTTTCCACACCTCATTTTGCCCAAACATCTAATGTACTTAATTATCCACTTCTTTGCAAATCAAACTACCATCCACGAAGTAATATCTATTGCCTTGCCTTAAAGACGAGAGTAAGGTGGGGAGCTCACCTAATTTGGTTAAAGACAAGTCGAAGGAGGATAGAGATTAGGCTATGATTCGGTTGGAGGGAGGGGCGATAGTCCATGGCTAAGTAAAGAAGGTAGGTTAATTGATTAATGTGATGGTTGAGTAAAGAGGAAGGGTTCGACTCTTAGAGGAATTTCGACTATGGAAAATAGGATGGTGGCAAGACAATAAGACAAGTGAAAATAGAGAGAAGTAGAAGTGTTACTTTATATATGTGGATTATGGGTTCGGCCTAAGTAATGGGGTGTGAAGACAGAGGGGGATCGGTAAAGGGTGTATCGACCCCTGTAGCAATGAGCATTGGAGAGGAAGGGTCAGCATTGTGCATGGCAACCCCTGTGGATTTCCATAAAAAATGGCTATAGGAGTTTGGTTATAAGCATGAATGTGCAAAATACTATGAAAATTAGCAACGCCCCGTAAGATTTCGAACACGTCCGAGAACCAACTATGAAAATGTGTATATGAGCATGCCCGTGTGTGACTTAAAAGTTCAGTCTTGGAAATCAATAAAAGCTGAAGTCAAACCTGAAACCTTCGAGTTTGGGGTTAAACTGGATGACAAAAGCTTGTTGGTATCGAAGAACCATATTTACATATATATCAGTTGATGGGACATGGAGCTGAATTCATATTACTAGAAATTGAGCAAGTATTAGCACAATCAATAAGGAATTCGACGCCTTGGAAAAACGATTCAATAAAAGAATAGCAACTATTCGAAGAGCTAGATGGATCTTATTCCCAACGATTCGAAGCACGTCATATTAATCACAAGACGTACTTTAGGGGGCATGTGTTACCCGACATTCTAGCCTGGCTATATTGAACTAATTGCACGACTTAGATCCAATTTCAATAAGGCTGATGGTTCCATAATGATGATTGTGGGTCCCGGAGGTTGAGTACATATTATTATATGAAGTCGGAATTGAATGGATTTGATAGATGCCCAAGGTAGGACGCTCGAAGCATGGAATATGGCTCAACAAATGGAAAGGTTCGGCAAAACATGGCAAATAGGAAGGGATTGGCATGATTGTTATAGAGGGATCGCCAGGCTATATCGAAAGAAATCGGCATCCAGCAAATTCCAAGAGTATTCACGAACACAACATTCCATAATATCAAGATCTACAATTCTTAAGCCTACGAAATTTGAAAGGTAGGGTATGTGGACCCTAGGGAACCACCCATAGGGATAGCACATCACATGGGAAAAACCTTGAGGGATCGACATGTTACCCTATAAAGGGTCCGGAACAAATCATATCAAGTTAAAGATTAAACAATAACTTGACCTCTAGTGGTTCAAATGACATGAGACTTGATCGGCCAACATATTTAAGCATGCAGAAGCCACTATAGGGATAGCTCCCCAAAAATCAACCAATGAAGGGATCAGTACGATCCTTCCATGTTGGAATTTGGGCCTAGTGACCCCTCTGGTGGGCCTATGTAGGTTAGAAGGTAAATCAGCAGAAGTTTCAGAGATATTGGTGGTCGTCTTCACCTATAAATATTGGCCTAATAGATCATTCTGAGGATCATTGCACTATTTGTTACTTTAGGCTTTATTATAATGAAGTGTTCTCTATTCTCAACTGCTATAATTAGATTTAGAAGTGATCAATAAAGATAATCTTCAAAGTGGACGTATGCATACAATGTCAAACCACTGTAAATCTCTATGTTTCAAATTATTGTTTTTATTTGTTATTAGCATAATCTTTTCCTCGGTTTAGTTTTATTTTCTTCACTTACTTCTTTACAAAAATCTATTCTTGGGTGTTTATGACCAAGTTGGTTGCAAACAATCTCCGCTATTCAAAAAATTAGCTTTTAAGGAACATGATTAATGACCAATGATATTGAAACCACTTTATCATGTCCATCGCTAAAAATTTTAACTATTCTAAACTTCCAGTATTATATTACTTTTACTGTTAGTTAAGTGTCTTTATGATATTCCTATATTTATATTGCTTCTCTACTATGCATATATATAAGAGCAGTTCATATATCTAGTAACAATCGAAAAATGAAAAGAAACTCATAATTTCGTGCGTGCTTTTTATAAGAGACAACTAATAGTTTTACAATCTAACAACCTAAAAAAAAGAAAATGATGGTAATATAATGATACAACAATATTAAATAAAACACCGCCAATGAACTGTGAGAAGGTCTTGCTCCATGGCTGGAGTTCGAGCCATTGCCGCGACTGTGGATGGTCATAGTAAGATAGCTATGCACCCAATCTCATGCCCTAGGCACTACTGCTCCACTCTAATCTCTCGGAGCTCTACCTAAACCTAATGGATAACAAAAAGCTCACGACTCAAGTATTCCTTGATGTCCTGCGCTATCCCCTACTATGTTGTTGTGGCTCTGGTGCTGGTATGGTAGTGCGACAGGCAGTAAAGGAATAGTCATCCTCTTAATGGTGATCTGGTCGATGGTAGTAGGGACATTCCTCACTACTAGCTCTCTGCTCAATTTTACCCCGTAATGCCTAAACAGTCTAGTGAGAAAGTGCCAAAATGGAAAATGAGTCCTTGAAGTACCAACCCCTTGATTGACCATACAGAGAATCGAAATACGAGCAAAATTGACGGCTGTGCCGCCAATTATAGCATAGGAGGCTCTCTACACTGAGATATAGATCTAGTCAAGGCTTCTCGTGTTTGGAATAATATTTTACTGAACATTGTGCACAATGTGATGGGAAACCAGTCGTAAATTGAGGTCCTCTAATTATCGACATTTTTAGAAAAGATCTATTATAGAATCTCTGAATCATCCATCTCTATATCATCCAAATCTATATCATCCATCATCTCAATTCGAGCTCTCTGCCTTGGACTTAATATAGTTGTTGCCATCATCAAAATTCTACACTATCTATGCATCGAAAAGTTGAGGTAGGGCGAGTGATATTCTCGCTCTTAAGTATTGAAGGGAGGATCGATGTAAGTCCTGCCACGACAAAAAGCTCTTCAAGCCCAAGAACATTGGCTGGTGGGGGAATGGAGGAGAGAGGCTTTGATTAAGTGGAGGAAGGGGAGGTTGAAATAGGGTTTGGTTGAAATTGGTAAGGAGGAAGAGAGTGAGGAGGGTGCAGTGGCTGATGGCTTGGACGCGATTTATAGTCGCGTTCCAGGTTTTGGTTCGGTCCGAATCCACCTAATGGTCGACCGCTACCAGGTTAACTAGTTGGCTGCTAGCCCAGATTTGGACGCGGCCTGAATCTGGACCCAATAGGGCCGGTTAAATTAATTAATATTCGAATGATCGTTACTTACATCATCTTTAGCTTAGCTCATCCAAAAAAATTCTACCTTCCAAATGACAATGTCCACCTTACTTGGTAGACCCTTCCTTGACAAGATTGCGATAGCCTTAACAAATCTATTATGGTCAACAACACTTCCAAAAAGTCCGAAAATATTCCAGCTGCTATTTCCTGCCTACTTCACATGGAAATATTTCTTCCAATAGTTGGTGGGTACAATAACACTGCAAACTACATACCCTAATAAAGTTGATGTCATTCCTATTTTATCTTTATTTGAAAGAGAGAAATTATGAAATCCTCTATTTTATAAATCGAAAATCACTAAGCTAAATATATACTCCTTTATACTTATTTCTAAATAATAAAAACCATTTCAAGCTAAAGGTTTCCTAAAAAGCCAAACTTATATATTTCAAGGTTTCCCAAAACCTGTTTTTTAAAATACAAATTTTACAAATTGGAAAATCATTTTCTTGCCAAAAATAAATATTATGCCTTTACTGATATATGTATAAATATTTAAGGATTTCAAAACTTAATATTTTATGAACTAAGAATTTCTTAAAATTACCAACTTAATGGTATACGTTTTTCTTTGAAAATTAAAATTTCATAACTTTCCTTAAACAAAATTTCCAAAATATGTCCTTTGGAAAAGAAATCCTTTGAAAACCTTTTTTCAAAATCTAAGGCATTTCCTAAATATACTTTATAAAAATTCTATCATTGGTTTTAAACTAAGGATTTGACATTAACTATTCAAATAAAAATCCGGTTTCTCATCAAAGAGGCAATGTATGCACCTTGAAAAATTTGCTTTCGGACAATTCCGACATACAACTCTAATTTCTTGCCCATTTGGAATAAATGTGTGTCTCCGACGGGAAATCAAAATCCAAAATCATAAGATAGGTAGAATCTTAACTGTTATCCCCCCTTTTGGCAAGGTCGTGACACCAAGAACTTTACTAGAACCAAGGAAAGTTCGTCGTGGAGATCATTTATAATATGTTCACTATGGATACCGGTAAAAATTTTCAAGTTCGGATCGAGCTACAATTGATATGACTTGACAAGCGAAGCTATGAAAGCCAACGTTCCAAATTTCAAGTCAATCGGAGTTCGTATGCTCAAGATATTGATCGATCAATGTTGAGAAAACCAACTCTCTTCGTATCCATCCAATTTCGTATCCATTCCGCAAGAGAGATTCAGTGCGTATCCATAGCCTACTAAATTCCTTCATATCCATCAAAATGAAGCTACTTCGTATCCAGCATGTTAACAACACTTCGTATCCATCAACAAATGTCCATTTCATGTTGGTCTCCCTTCATCCATCTCGAATTGATCTCCCACCATTGATACGAAGAGCAACAACCATCGATCAATATGAAGGAGGCAACATGAAACATCGATACGAAGGTGGCCTCCAACCATCGATACGAAGTAATATGGAAGCGTCGATACGAACAGAGCCACACAGGACCGATACGAAATAGTATCGATACAAAGACGACAATGTCATACAAATCCAAACTTGCATCGATCATTTCCCAAGATCTACAAGTCCAAATGCTACCAAATTTTCACCAGAGCTTGTGCACTAGCTCAAGAATGTAGCTAATCAATCCCAGCTTGAAAGGACCAATTATTGATCGATACGAACTCAATTCGTATCACTCTTAAATCGAGTCGAATTCACCTGAACTCGATCCCGTACGCCCACCCACATGAGAGAAGAAGTCTTTCAAGATCTAGGCAAGATATTTATTATCTACGCCTATAAATAGTGACCCTGGACCTACAGAAAATGGAATTTTTTGCCTCTCTATGCCGATACTTTGTCAAAATTTCTATTGTACTTCGATTGTACTATTGTAAATCTTTTATAACCAACGAGTTATAATCAATAAACATCAATCATTCCATAGTGGATGTAGGCTATACGCCGAACCACTCTAAATTCGTGCATTTCAACACTTTTCCTTATCTGTTAATTGGTGTGTTTGTTATATCTTCCTCGTTTTACATTTACTTTCTTCATTTTATCTCCTCAAACACATCCAAAGAGTGTTATGCCCAATTTTGGTACAAGCACCAACCGTCAAGTCGAGCACCTCCAGTCTCTAGGTTTCAGCCATATGTCATATTCATGCCCTTCATTAACAGTGTTTTACGTGTCTCCAGCACTTTGTAGGGTACTTTGGAGTCTGCGTGAAAATTTCAACTTTAAGATATTTCCAACCTATAGTTGCGTTGCACATTCCTTCAGAGTGGAACTACAACTATTTCTATAGTTGGAATTCTTAAAATCTAGGGTAAAAATATAATATTACTAGATAGGAAAGTATGAATACGTTCTCTTAATTTATCCTAATTCCTTTCATCTGCTAACCTAGTTTCTGATACCAAATAATAATAGAAGACCAGAAAATCCATCTAATAATTACAGAAGATCATAAAATCTTGTAACAACCTGTACCTCCATGGGCCTAAATTTTGACAAAAATCAAAACCCATGTCCATTAAAGCATAGATCATTGGATTTGGTACCTGCAAATAAGCATGAGCATTATTGGAGACTGATAAAAATCTAAACTCATAGCAGAAACAATAATAGGATAAGAATACCGACTATGACCACTATCGTAGAATCAATGGTATTCCTTGGATAGCGGATTGTCATGTCAGCATCGAGCGTAGAGAAAGAAGACTACTCCAACAAAAAAGCGCATCCAGCTCAGTGATCTGCTTTCCCTAAATTCTATCTTATGGGTTGTAATGAGAAGAGGAGTCAGAACAATGTTCTGGTGATTGAAAAGGTATAAACTATCCATAACATAAATTTATACTGATTGGTTTTCATTTAATAGTTATGTCCACTAAGGTTAGCAATTCTAATCAAACCTTACGATTACTTACCTATCCCTTCTCAAGGTACAAAATACTAATGAAGTCTTATCAACCACCTAATACTTCCAAACCTATTGGACACTTAATGCTTCTAATTATGAAGCGGGCGTCTACAATACTTTTAAAAAGAAAAAGAGTCAGACTCTGCCATTTAAGACCTTAATCAAGGTAGTTTCCATCATTTAAGATCTATTCTCAAGGTGGTTTCCTAATAATGTTGTCAACGGTCGGTGGGTCCTAGCTACAAGTCCTCTAACCACTATTTAAGGCTTTTGACATTTAATGTCCAACTATTACCGCATCTATCGCCGATAAAATCATAGCCATGTAATAAACAATATCTATGCCACTAAATACCTTTTATTGGAAAATAGGCATACTCTAGTCATTTAAGACCTTAATTGAGATAGACCTGATCATTTAAGGCCTATCCCCAAGGCATGCTTCTAAATGGTAGTATTATTATTACGACCTTAATAATGTGAGAGATTGTACCTAAGATACTTAATGCCTTTTATTAGAAAAAAGGCAGACTTTAGTCATTCAAGACCTTAATTAAGGTAGATCCCATCATTTAAGACCTATCCCCAAGGAGGACTCCTCACTGTTACTATATAGCTAGCATTGCTTGGAAATCTCATTGGGCTACTTAATACTTTTTTATAGAAAATAGGTGAACCCTTCAGTCACTTAATACCCTAAACCTAAAGAGAACCTTTCCAGAGATATCCACTATTAATCTTTAATTATAAATATGGCATCCCATTAGGTTACCTCTTTAGGTAGGGAGGCGGACCCTACAGCCTCTTAAGACCTCAACACTGAAGTAAACCCTTTTTAGAGACATCCTTATTTAATTATTTGGAATCTCACTAGTTACTTAATACTTACATTTAGGAGAGAGGCGGACCCTTTAGTCACTTAAGACCTCAAAATAGAAGCAAAACCCTATGGAGATATCCCATACCGCTCCTAATATCAAATTTGGACCATTTAATGCTTTCCAATTAAGAAAGCAGTCCCAATCTCTATGTCGTCATGGGTCCTAGGATTAGTGATATCTCATCTGTAGTAAGTACACCCGACTACTGGTAGCCTCAAAGTGAAAGGCAGTCTTCTGTCAAAGTGACTCTACTGACCACGCATCATCAACCAACTAATTCCAGTTAACCATCATAAGTCTTTACTTATATTATCTTAGGTAGACATTGGACTTTGCTCACTGATTACCTTTTTATTGAAGGCAATAAGATTTACCTTAAATATTTACCTATCCATAAATCCCCATTTAATGCTCATCAATGTTAATTTTTCCATAAAATCATAATGGACATTTCCTATGACATTTATGTATGATTACTAATTTCAAATTAGTAACCTTTTATATCTATTCCGTTTATATAAGTCTCATTAATCCATTTACCCTATCAAGTTATTCAAACTCCCATATTTATTATAATTCATTGGAGGTACAATCTTTTAAATTCTTTTCCGATTAGTTAATTATCCTGAACACGAATATTATGTGCAAGCATAGTTATTAGCTTTTTATTTAATTACTATAAGAAAATTAAATTATGTATATTTACTTTTATCAAGTATATTCTAGTTATACATCTTCACTACAATATTCTTTCCATGTTAAATTGTTGGAAACATATCTATAAAAGATTATCCGATATAATTTCCATAAATTATCCAAAACAAAAGATTTAACTTTAAAAGATTACATTATTTGAAATTACAAGGAATGATCATTTCTTTTTATTACTGAAACAGACAGTGTAAACTACAGTGAATTCATACTTTACACATATCTTTCTCTTTCTATCTGCATATATTTCTTGTTAGATCAAAAGCTAAATTTTTCTAAAAGGAAAAGAAATCAAATTAATTTACAAATATTAAGCTGATTTAAATTCGACAATTCCAAACATAAGAAAGTTTACATTCTAACAAGATTAGGGTAAAAATCCAAATTTATAAGATTATTATACAACCAATTTTAGATGTAGAATAAATTTCATTCAAATCAATATTCTAAATTCATGCTTATGCAACTGATTTCCAAATCATGTTGTAAACAATTCTAAATCAATTCACAAACAAGAATATGTATGCGATATTTATTATATTTGGATCATATTCAATTTGTTGCCTACAACTCACATACAACTATCCAATTAGGCATAAAAATCAAATAAACACCAATGGGATAATTTTCATAATATAACAATTTATACAATTTTGCACTCACCTTTTAAAAGCGATCCAAATCTCTAGATCTGAAGTAAAGCCTTTGATTCATCTCAAGATCCTTTTTAATCCATGGGATTTGTATAAAGGGTACATACATACATTAGAATAATAAATCTAAGAAGAGATTTGGAATTGGGAGGGAATATATATATATATATATATATATATGTGTGTGTGTGTGTGTGTGTGTGTATGTATGTATGTATGTATGTATATATATAATATTACCTCAAATATACGTATGATTGATTCTCTTCTCATTTTTATTAGATTTCTACTCTTCTCTGATTTGTATGAAATTAGACATAAATATCATATCTTTATAGTTTAGAAAGAAAGTAGAGAAGAAGAAATGGCAGAACTTCGCTACCTTCTCCTTAAAAATATGATGAGAGATTAGAGGATTACGCCTAAATTTATAGGTGCTAGAATCAACCAGAATCGCTTGATTTAAATGTTAAATCGGGGACGTTGTGGCCTAAGCTAACTCTAGCCACCTGAAGGCGACCGTTCAACCGCCCATGGAGCATCCATCAACCATTATAGATCTACTGGTCCTAATGGCAGGTCAGCCTGTAGGCCTAGGCGATTAATTAATAAACGTTTATTTTTCTTATTTAATTATTTTGTTCGTAACTTCTTCATTTGGAATTTGATTGCAAAACTCTAAATGTGAAAGTTTCTCGGAATTTCGCCACGAATGCAGTGGTATAAGTTTCCTGGTCAAATTCCATCATTTGCACGAATTTCATTTTCGAAGCCTTATTAACTAATTAACTGACTAATTAAATAACTAATGCCAAATTATGGGGGGTTACAATTCTATATGATCTTAATAAAAGATTAGGACATCCATCCTATAATAATAAAAGCTAGAGAGTTTATTTAATAATAAAAGACCAGAAATCCTACCTAACGACGATATTAGAAGCCCATAAATCCAATCTGGTGATAATGAAAGACCAAAAATCCTTATCCGGTAGGAATAATAAAAGACCAGAAAATTTGTCTAATAATGGTAGAAGATCAGAAAATCTATCTAATAATAATAAAAGATCTGAAAATCTATCTGGTAATAATAAATGATCAGAGAATTCATTTGAAAATAAAGACCAGCAATCCTATCCAACGACGATAATAGAAGACCAGAAATCCAATCTCATAATAATAAAAGACTAGATATCCTTATTTGGCAATAACAATAGAAGACCAAAAATTCATCCGATTATAATAGAAGATCAAAAATCCTTATCTGGCAAATATAGTAGAAAACCAAAAATCCTTATCTGTAATAATGATTGAAGACCAGAAATCCTTATTTGATAATAATAGAAAACAAGAAATCTTTATCTGGAAATAATTAAATAAGATCAGAAATCCATCTGAATATGATAGAAGGCCAGAAATCCTTAACCAACGATAATAATAAAAGACCCGAAATCCTTATCTGCCAATAATAATAGAAGACCAGATATCCTTATCTGGTAACAATAATAGAAGACCAAAAATCTGTATCCGCCAATAACAATAGAAGATCAGATATACCTTATCTAGTAATAATAGATGACCAGAAATCTTTTATTTGACAATAATAAAAGAAGACCATAAATACTCATCTGGTAATAATAATATAAGACCATAAATCCTTATCTGTTAATTGAAGATTTTGTTTGTTGAGGAGAACAAATGGCTCATATTCAGCAGAACTTTCTCTAGAAGATTGTTTGATTTGGAGTGCTAACTGGCCCTGATTTTTGATAGATCTTCCCCTAGAAGGTTGGTTGATTTGGAGTGCTGATTGGCTCTAATTTTGATTGATTTGTTTGACACCTTCTTAGGTGATGATCTCTACTTGGATCGAACCATTTATCACCATCTTAGGTGGTGATTTAGGTTTTTTTGTCTGGTGCGTTTGGCTAGCTTCATCAAGCAGGACTGTTGACTTATCCAACATCCCTCTAAGAGGCGCTTTAGTTAGGCCTTTGATGATGGTGCTAAAGGCTTAGTCTAGGAGTTTGGTTAGCTATGTAAAGCAAAAATGTAGGCTTACCCGACCTCTCTCTATGAGGCGTTTTAGTGAGGCCTTTGATGACGACAATAAAGGCTTAGTCCGGTGCTATAGGTAGCTATCTTAAGCAGAGCGAAAGCCTTACCCGATCTCCCTCTAGGAGACACTTTAGTAAGGAATTTGATGATGGTACTCAAGGCCACGCTCTGGGTAGCTATCTTAAGCAGAACCAGAGACTAACTTGACCTCCCCTTAGGAGGCGCTTTAGTGTGGCCTTTGATGATGACACTAATGGCTTTTTATTTGTTTGAGGAGAATCTTTCTCTTGGCTCAATAGATATTCTTTCTTTAACTTTTTTATTCATCTATCGTTTGGAAATATGGTCGCAAATGTTCTACATTCCATGTTCTTTCAATAATATTGCCATTAGGTCAGCATAATTTGTATGTCATGGGTGGGATTACCTTTTGTATGATTAGAGGTCCTTCCTAACTTGGCCCAAGCAGTCCATCCCCTAGGTTTTTATTGTTTGTCATTGCTTTTCAAAGTACCAAATCCACCTTTTGGAATGATCTTGCCTGTTTTGAGTTATAATACTTGGGTATCCTTCATTGGTATTCAGTTGTTCGCATGGCTGTCTTATCTCTTAATTCATTAATTAGATCAAGGA
Source organism: Allium cepa (assembly GCA_030765085.1). NCBI lineage: Eukaryota > Viridiplantae > Streptophyta > Magnoliopsida > Asparagales > Amaryllidaceae > Allium > Allium cepa. The sequence goes on along the minus strand of CM060935.1, from coordinate 1,053,695,920 downwards.
TTCTTTCCTCAATTCTTGATTCAAATGGAATGCATATGCAATTCTTCAATGAGAGATTAGCACTACCTCAACTAGGAGCATTTCTTCACACCCATATGTTAACAAATATGGAGTATGTCATGTTGCTATTCTAGTAGAAGTTTATAGGCCCCTAATACCAGAGGTAGCTCATTTACCCAGTTTCCTTTTGCGTTGTTTAGTCATTTCTTGAGGATAGTTTTGATAGTTTTATTGGCTGCCTTAAAGGGTCCGTTAGCTTTGGGGTGAGCTACAGATGATAAACTTTTGATGCTTCCATTTATATTGCATAATCGAGTGAATTCTTCACTTTCATATCGATATTATATTGCATAATCTGATATTAACTTTTGTGGGATTCTAAATCATGTTATGATATTCTTGATTACAAATTTGAGTACTTTCCCAGATGTGATATTTGGTATGTGTTTCATTTCACCCACTTAGTGAAATAATCAATGGAAAATATAACGTATTTAGCTCGTTCTTTAGATATAGGAAGTGGTCCTATTAGGTAGATTCCTTATAAGTTGAAAGGTCATAGGCTTGAGATTGAAGTTAGCTTACTTGGCGGTAAATGTGAGATTTTAGAGAACTTTTGGCACTTGTTGCATCCTTTCGCATAGTTAATGGCGTGGTCAGTCATTTAAGGTCAATAAAACGCTTGTCTTATGACCTTATTAGCTAGCTTTATTCAATTAGAATGATCCCCATGAAATCCTTCATGAACTTCTTTCAATAGCTATAGTCCACTTTCTAGGTTGACACATCTTGAGTAGGGAAGAGAATATCACTTGTTATAAAGCACTACGTCTACTATAGGAAAAGTCGGAGCTTGGTGCTTAATCCTTGTTTCCTTCTTTTTTTGGGTTGGTAGTGTTCGATCCACAAGTTATTCAACAATGAGGGTCATCAACTATTCTTATAGTGATTGATTTCCTCTAAAATTTCTCTTGTAGGATCTTACCATTATCTTCTCTTTCCTTATCTCTATATGCTAGAGTTTGAGTTCTGGTAATACCATGAATTCTTTCCCTGATTCGGGAATTTTTTTCTTCTATGCTAGGATTTGGTTGGTAGCCTACTGGAATAATCCGGGCTTCTGACACTCCCCGTAAACTGGTTAGATTTGCTAAAGAATCAGCTTGGGAGTTCTTTCCTCTTGGTACTTGGTGTATTGAGTAATCCTCAATTTTTTTCAATACTTTTAGCATGTTCTTTACATATAAGATTAACTTGGTGTCCTTTGTCTAGTATGATTGTGTCAACTGATTTACTGTGAGTTAAGAATCGTTGAAAATTTAAGTTTTAGGAATTTTAATTGTAGGGCTAAAGTGAGTACTGCCGCCATTGATTCGAACTCCGCCACATTATTTGTTGCCAGAAACACCAATTTCATTGTGTAATGTAAACGATGTCCATCGAGGGTGATAATGACATATCTTGCCCAGCACCTTGTTCGTTCAAAGATCCATCCATAAATAACTACCATTTAGGTTTTAAATCTTTTCCTTTTCCAACCGCTCTTCGATGAAATCTATACACTCGTTAACAAAATCAACTAAAGCTTGACCTTTGATCGCTGCTTAAGGAAAAATTCAGTGTCATATTAACTAAGATCTACCCCCATTTTACCAATCTTCTTTAGGCTTCTGGTTTGCCGAAAACTTGCTTAAAAGGGAATTAGTCAAAACCTTGATTTGGATTTTCTTGAAAATAAGCTCTTAGTTTTCGTGTTGTGCGTATTAAGTAGTATGCTAGTTTCTCTATGACTGATATCTGGTCTCTACATCTTTTAGTCGCCTGCTTACATAATATACTGGGAGTTAAATCCTTTTCTCTTTTTTTATCAATACAGAGCTAATTGCATGTTTAGAAATTTCCAAGTAAAGATAAAGGTTTTCACATTCCACGCGACTAGATAGGAATAGTGGTTTCTCAAGATGGTCTTTCAACTCCTTAAAAGCTTTTTTACAGTACTCTCCCAATTCAAAATTCTTCTTTTTCTTAGTCACATCGAAGAACAGAATGCATTTGTCGGTAGCATTGGAGATAAACCTGTTCAATGCTACCACTCTTCCATTTAAGCTCATTACGTCTTTACTCATCTTGGGCTCTGCTATGTCCTTAATAGCCTAAATCTAGTCAGGGCTAGCTTCAATTCCCTGGGCACTGACAATGTATTCGAGTAACTACCCTGACTGAATTCCAAAAGAGCTGCTTCCTTCATGAAACTTGACTCGCATATCATCCACATATACTTCAGCATTTCGGCTAATCTGCTCTTTGAATATCATGTTTACCAATCTCTGATATGTAGCGCCAGCGTTCTTTAACCCAAAGGGAATCATTTTATAATAGTAGACCATTATGGAACTAGTGTTCTCCTCGTCTTTCTTGAACACATGAATTTGATTGTAGTCGAAATAGGCATCTATGAAAGATAAAAGCTTGTGCCCACTGGTTGTGTCAACCAACTGATCTATTCTCGAAAGTGGGCAGCAATCTTTGGACATGCCTTGTTCAGATCACTCTAGTCAAGAAATGTTCTCTACTTGCTATAGGATTTCTTGACTAACACGGGATTAGCCAACCACTTTGGATAAAGTACCTCCCTAATGCACCCATTCTCAACCAATTTGTTAACCTCCTTCTTTAAAGCATTGGACCAGACTTTATCAAACTGCATCCTTTTCTATCAAATGGGCGTTGTGCTGGAATCGATATTCAGAGTGTGACACATGGTGTCTGGATTTATCCCAACCATATCTGATTGAGTCCATGTGAATACCTCTTTGCTAAACCATAGGAACTGAATTAGTTACTTTAAGTTTGCTTTCTAACTCCTTTCCAACTTTAACTGTTTTGCTGGATTGATTGGATCCAAGCATATCGCTTCAAGATCATTTGTGGGTTTCATTCGCTCTTGCTTGCCTCTACAATCTAATTTAGTGATTATCTACTCACCCTCTATTTCGTCCTCCACCAGATGTGTTTCCTTCCTCTTCTCTTTCTTTTTAGAGAAATTGAGTTTCATTAATACATGCTTACTTTTCTCACTAGGCTTCGTTTATGCTTTGGATGATTGGTTTGAAGGACCCTCATTTAAAGGTTTCAGTATCATTTTTAGCTAAATCATTTTTCTTTAAGTCGTAACAAGAAATTTTATCTCGTTTATATTGCTCAAGAGTGGAAAATACATTTCACGAGAGCTAAATTATTATCCATTTAATGTTCTCTAGCCATTCTTAGTTAGGAACTTGGCCATCAAGTATTTTGGCGAAAAAAGCACTAATTTCGTCCGAAGCTGGCCTTCCAAAGAAAGCATTATAATTGGATGGTTAATCCATGATGAAAAAGAGAGTATCAAACATCTTGGAATTTGGCGGAATGCCCATCTGCACCAAAAGCTTTATCTGCCCGATAGAAGTTAATCCTCTATTCTTGAACCCAAAAATGGGCTCAAAGCTCGGCTCTAGCTTTTCCTCCAGAGTTCCCATTTGATTAAAAACATGTTAAATGATCACGTTGATCTCACTTCCGGTATCCACCAAAATTTTGAAAACCACAATCCAATTTGGGCAATAATCGTCAGTAGACCATTGTGTGGATGTTGAACTCCTCTTTTTAAATCTTGTCAAGTGATGGTTAGACTGTACATCTGAATTTAGTACCTAGGATTCTTGAGCGATGGTTTTTCGTGAATGGAGAAAATTCCCTCCTTTGCTTCTCGAACATAGAGATCCTTAGCTCCTTTGCTACTCCTAACTAGATGCGGTCCTCTATGCATTACGTCGATTCTACTCAGGGGTGGTAAGAATCCTAGTTGATCGTCACATTCACTAAGTTAGTATCATTGTTTTGGAGTTTTTGGTAAGGATCTTCTGAACGAGCCACTGTTTAGCTATCTTTGACAAACTCCTTTAAGAATCCGGAGTGGATCATACATTGATTTATAGCTGTCAAAACACGACATTTATCGGTTTTATGCCCATTCGACTTATGATAAGCACGGTCGTCTTTCCCTCTTCTTGGCTTAGGATTGGTCATAGCTTCGTATGAGACTGTAAAATCATCGTTTTCCTTTGTTTTGTTGTATATTTAAGATAATGGTTTATTTACGGCAATGTGATTAGTGTTGGGGACTTCCTCCCACCTCAATTTCTTATGATTAAGGTTATAGCATTTTTTCCAGACTCCCTTTAGCTTGAGCTTTCTTTTTAACATGCAATATTTCATCCATATGAATGAATTTGTCAGCTTGGAAGTGGAGCTCTTGTAGATCTATATATGCGTGTATATAGAGCTCCTTCAAAAATGGATTTTTCTCAATCAATCCCGAGTATACTGCCACCAACTTGCCCTATCGATCATCCCTTTTGCCTTTAGTGCCATTGTATTGAATCTCCTTTCGTCCAATAACTCTCCTAGTCTTTACCTGATATTAGCTAGTATGGTGTAGTTGATAGTAGGGTATTTACAAATACATAACTGCATTGAGAATTCAAAAGAGAATTGTTTTCAAGAATAGATGGTTTTCTCACGATATTGCATGTACCACTTAGTTGCGGCATTTTGGAAAGTAGCAGGGAAAAGTCTGCAATGCATAGCTCTAGAAGCATTGTAAAATCCATTTGACTTTCAAAGGCCATCAAGTGATCATTTGGGTCAGTGGTTCCATTGTATCTCAAGGACAGAATCTTCATATAGGATGGGATCCTTGTGCATATGATCTCTTCTATGAATGGAGCTTCTCGATGGTTATTATTGATCCTTTCATTAAGTGTTACTTTTCCTTTAAAATTGAGCATATCCTTTGCCATTTTCTTAGTCATGTGTATTAAGTAAGCTTTTTCACTGTGATAATTGCTTCTAACAGGTTTGTATCACTTGGAGGTTGGACTTTCAGATTGCTTCTTCGATTTCTCTTCCAACTTCTATTGGTAATCTGCCTTACCTTTGTTATCCGTAAAAGTCCTTGGAGAAGGCTCGGTTGCTTCAGCTTGCTGATGATTTTTTCTCTTCTATGACATTATAACGAGCTTGCTTTTACTTTTGTTTCTAAAAAAATAGGAATCTAATCCCCTTCTTGGATACTCTAGCTCATCTCCTCCCATGAGCTTGCTTTTCATCATCGATGTATGTTGTCCTAGGTCTTTGATCTTTGTTTCATTTTTGGTAAGTTCTATCGGTTACGATGGCTGTCCTGCTCTGCATTTCTCAAGTTGAAGTTGGGAATTGCATTCCCTTCCAATGGTAATGTTTGTATGACTTCTTTATTTGGGGCATTAAGACGCACTGACTTTATTTTCCCCCAAAACAACAATTCATTTTATCAGCTTAAGAAAAGAATTGAATAAAGTCAAAGGTCCAAGCCTTCCTTCTAGCATCAAATATTAAACCAAAAAATTGGCATAACACCAATAATGTTAATTATGATAAATTAACTCTTGATAACATTACATCTAAGCATGGCTTAGTTGGCATTGACTAAAGAGTGCCATCAATAACAAGTTTATCATTTGAGGTTAGTTGCAAGGTGAAGTCACTAATAGATGGATTTATAATACCGTAGAGCCTTTGATGTTAAATATTCGAAAGTACAACTGTTTTTTTGGAATATGATAACTGATATTCCTCAAAGTCACTTGGAATGAAATATTTGAGAGTCCTTTAGACCACTTGGAATATACATTCGAGAATCCATGTGGCCTTTTGTAATAAAATACTCAAAGGCTCACGTCGTATATTCAAAGGAGACAGAGACAAATTCATGCAAAAATCCATTAAGCATGTTAATAGGATATGTGATTGGTCATTATTTTCAAAGTCCAATGTTCATATGTGATAAGAAAAGTAGTAATTATACATATAATTTCTTGTTTAGTCCAAAGCCTATTGGGGACAATCACATTGAGCTTTTGGACTAAGGAGCTTTTTATATGTATGTCCATGTCAATAACGTTCAAAGTGCATAGTTACATTAGTACATGAATTAAGTTATGTTCAATGTTATCCATAGGAAAAATAGGCCATGCTTGTCATCATTCATAGCCTAATAGGCTATATTCGACATTGTCCATATTCCGTATCATAGAATTATGAGATTTACAATCAATTGATAACTTCTCCAATTTGATTTAGGGTTACAATGCTTTGATTTTAGAAGGGAGAGAAGAAAAAATGATCTCCTCTTCAACCCACTAGGATCGTGTTTGTAAGGGTAAATGAGCGACACACAAGCTCGGTGTCGACGATTTTGGGCTTCAACATCATCAATGATGCATAGTGACTTTCAGCATCTTTAGTTGCAAGGGGAGGCTTTGGCTCTGTTCCATTAAAAAAGATATGAGGCACTCATGAATTACGAAACTGATGGTTTATATGGACATTGACTGCGTTCACCATCAACATCGCATGTGTTGCCTTTGTAAACATTAATGACATTCACTATCAACATTGTAGGATGGTGGCTTCGATCATTGGTGACCTTAATGATGGGTTGTTCAATCTGAAGGACGAGTCTTAAGAGTGGCAATGTTGGAATTGAAGCAGCATCATAGAGACGTGACATAATTATTTAACATCATAGATGAATAGCGGTATTGAATAGTGGTGACATCGGTGATGACATTATTAACTTTGAGCATCATTATTGGAGCAACATTGGCTATAAACTTCTTTCGACAATGATGGTTCACGGCATCACTTTTAAGTGGACGGCAGCATTGATTAGGCATGACATTAATAAGACGCAACATCGACTATGTTGACATTCGTCGATGGCTTACTATATTGATCACATTTGACACCACCGCTTCCTTGAAGAGATGCGACAATGGTTCATGCAGTATTGGTGACATATGATATTAATCCACAACTATACCAATGAAGGTTAGCATAGATGATAGGCATGCATATCAGCAACAATTAACATAGATGATGTATGATATCCTTAACAATATGCAGTGTTGCATATATCTGCTTGTTGTTGAGATGCGACGTTGTTCATTCCCTCGAAATCGATTAATGGTGCAACATCACGATCATACTGCATGCCGTGTAACTTCAAGGTTAATATTGGCGATAACAGGTACTGAAGTGATGTGATGCGGTATAGATGAATGATGGCATCATAGTCCTACGACATTGATACCTTTATGATGCTATAACTTATATCATTCTTTTCGGCATCGAAATTGTGTGGATAATAGTAGGCTTAAAATTTATTTGGCACGAATATATATTATTTCTATTCACATAATAAAATTATGGCGTACGATTGCTTAGTTAATTTTGAAGAAATTATCATTAATTACACCCTTTAGAGAAGTTACTGATATTTTGAGACGTAATAAGTAAGATTCCTTATAAGGTCTTATAATGAAATGGTGAGATGAGTATTATATATATGGAGAATATTTAAATTATTGCTAATTCATAGGGATGTGAGGTCAATAGAGTTACACAACAAAAGTCTGCCTTCACTTTGAGGATACCAGCAGTTGTTTATATTTCCTATTAATGAGAGACATCTCCTATGATAAATATTTTTGATGACGCGAGGTTAGTCCCAAAATTCTATAGGGTAAATCTACCCAACTAATCTGGCTACCAGTTCATACGAATAGTCGATCTAATATTAGACGTTATTATGAGTGTGAGTCATAATACAAAAGGCCTATTTCGGGGTCTTGAGGTTTTAAGTGATTGTTTCAAGGCCCACCTCTTTTTTCCAAATGAAATATTAAATGGCCCAGGGTCTAGTTATTACGCATAATGGGTGGTATCTCGATAGGGATTAACTTTGGGATATGGTATTAAGTAACTAATCAAGGCTAGGGCTGTCAATGGATACCTAAAAAATCCAAAATCCTTCCGCATCTGTATCCGAAAAGCGGATAATATCCGATATTTGAAAAAAAGGATGCAGATGCAGATACGAAGACATCCGCGTCCGAAATTATCCATCCGGTCTATGTCAAGATTATAATATAAATTATTTGTATTTTAGTATAATGAAATATATTTATTTATTTTATTATTAAGTTAGTAGTTTATATTATATGCACTTAATGCTTATTAACTGCTCAAAATTATTTATTATCACCTTATTTGTTTATATTTAACACTTTTATAATCAGTTGGATTGAAAAAAATGTATGTTAAACTTAAAATTTATATTTATATTTCTTAATTTATCACTCATTAGCGAATAGGATAATTATCCGATATCCATCTGTATCCGCGAATGCGGATATCTGATATCCGGAAATCATTTCGGATGCGGATATGGCACTATCCACATCCAAAAGTATCTATTGACAGGCCTAATCAAGGCTCCGCCTTTCCATAAAGAAGTATTAAGTGGCACAAGAGATTCCATACGATGTTAGCAAGATAGTTATCTTTGAGGAGTTCACTTTGGGAACAGGTATTAAATAATGGAATCTACCTCAATTGAGGTGTTAAATGGTCAAAGTCTGCCTATTTTCCAATAGAAATTATTAAGTGACTTGGATACTATATCTCGCATTGTTAGTTATTTATGACGTGGGATTAGGGTTGTAGAATTTAGAAACCTGCTTCAGGAATGGTACGTATTAAGTGGTTGATTGTGAACCTGCCTCCTTTCTATATAAGAAGTATTAAATAGTTTTATATACGTAGACATATTTTTATTTTGAAATATACGGCCTAAGTATTGAAATAGTAAGACTCGAGATTTTATTCATGAGACATTTGCTGTTCTGACTCCCTTCTCATCACAACCCAGGTTAAGGATGGAGTGATCATGACGACGATGCTTGAAGGTGGTGTGGCTTAAGCTTATGGCATATATTATTATTTTTTATGATACTTTTATGTCGTACCCTTATATTTGGACAAATGATGTAACGGCTCTTGCATGATAGTTTTATGATGTTTTGTAATATGACATTTCAAATGGTTTTGAAATAAATGGATACAATTTGATATTATATTTATTCCATCCATTGTGAGTTTTAAAAGAATAGCTGTTACTCTATACTGTTACTTCATTTTCCAACCAACAACTAGTCTTAGAATGGATCTAAGTTTCGTTGGGCCTTTTCTTGGTCAAAATCTAGGCCTATTTTGAGGCGGGTGTTACATTTGGAATTAAAGCTTAAGTTATCCGATCAACATGGAAAAGCATATGTATAAGTGGCGTATTCGTTGTTTTGGAAATATTTTTCAAAAACCCTTAATACATATATATGTATTTATTTTTGGATTTACGCTTAACTCTATAAATTTCGAATAGAAGTAGTTGCTACCATATTCCGAAAGGTTAAGCGAAGCAACAACGTGTAGGAAAAATAAATAGAGTTTAATTTATACTTATTTATTGGACCCAGACTTCCTTATCATTATGGACCCTATAAGCATGTTAAATAATTGGGATAGGAATCGTAGAAGGTAAGATAGTAGCTTCAAAATTTTATTAGGTAATGAATGTGCAATAAGTGAGAAGTTACAGGAAATTAAATAGATTTATGAGACCATTAGGATAATTATGGGAAGATATGGAAGAAGTTAAATAGGTAAAGTTGAGTAGGAAAATAAACATCTTTAGGAAACACCCGCTAAGATAATAACCATTTAATATGGCCGAAATGACATTTATGAGAGCAGTAAATATTTATATCAGGTAATAGTTAGATATTAGAAGGCAAAGTATTCATATGGAAGCAAGGAATATAATAGTGAAACAAGCTTCCATAGGAAGGTGAACATTAATCACCATAAGAAGTAATTAGATTTTAAAGATGATTGAGGAGGACGAATAAAGGAAAGAAGAATTAAAGCCTATTTTAAATCCAACCATTGAGAAGGAAAGTGGTAAAAGGATTTTTGAAAATCCTTGAAAATTTTGAATGATCTTTTTCAAATGAATATTAAGTGAAAATCTTATGTATTCTAAGTTGGAAATTTTTGATAGAAAGTGACTTTTGAAAGCTTTGGAAATATGCAATTTGTACAAAGTTTAGAAAGAAATAGTGAAAGATCTAAAAAAAATGGTGGAAGAATTTTAATTACTTGAAAAGTGGAAAAAAGAGAAGGTTCTCATTTGTTAACTTTTCAATTTGTAATTTTTTGAAATAAAAGTTTCAACTTTTGGATTCTCACTTTTGAATTCTTCTGTTTTTATGAATTCTTCTACTTTGTGCACTAGGAAGTTGTTATTTTGCAAAGTGTAAGGAAATTTAAAGATTTATAATTTACAAATAGTTGAGTAAGAAAGTTCTTACTTAAAGGGATTTAACATTCTTTAAGTTCTTAGTTTAAATTTATTAAACCAATAGTTTTATACTCGAAGATTTTTAATAAAGGATTTTCTTAAAAATACATGATATTAATTAGAGGTTCCTTTCCTTAAATTTCTTTTGAAAGAATGTACAAATGGAAAAGGCACTTGATCAAAATAGGATGAAAAGAATAGAAGGTTAAAAATATTCGACAAGGTAGATAGAAGGAACATTCTCATACAAGGAAATGTGGAGAATGATAGCTGAATTTAGGCACTGATAGAATTACGAATTTTAATCCTATAATAAAGGATATAGAAGAGGAGTAATAGGAATAAAATAGGATTTATCTTTGTATATTCCATTTTTCCATCATTTAAAGTCACAAAAGGTATCTTTGACAATTTGAATGACGATTAATAAATTAGTTAGGTATTTTTGGAAAGTAATTGTGCAAAGATGAGAATTTTATATATGCATTTTTCCTAATTCAAATTCACAACTTGCTTGAATAAGAATATTATTGAAGTTGATAATAAAAAGATTGCAAGAGATTTTAAGATTTTTGAACAAAGTTACAGAAAGTATTTTGTCAAATGACAGTATATTTTGAGTAATAAGGCAATAGATATTTATCTATATTTTAGATATAACTGTTATTTTGGAAATGGTAATTCGTGCAACTGGAGAACTCTTTGGAACAACAATGGTCTAATTTATAATTTTAGAATGATAGTTGAATTTTAATATCGTGTTAAAGATCCTATTTAAAAAGGAGTAAGCATTTACTTTAGTAAGCCATTGAAAGGAGAAGTTTTTCATAATTCTTTTTTATAATCAACCAGTCTTTAAGTTCTATGGGTTGAACGCTAACTTTTAAGGATAAATCTTTGATGAAGAAAGTTTTTATTTTGCTCCTATTTAGAACTCAGAAACTTTGAATTCTTAGAAGATGTTTCTAATTTCATATTTTCAAAGAACGAAATTTTGAGTTTGCTACTCCATATTTGTGAAGTTTTAAGTTTTATAGGAAATAAGGTAATAAATGCTGATTTTGAAATAAGTTTATTTGTATGAAAATAGTTTATTTAAAACTATTTCGTATGATTACTAAAATTTTAGTTTTATATAGAATAGTTTTTACGGAATAGATAGGGATCACAACCTAATTAGGCAGACTAAGGTTTTTAGTCGATGGGTAGATAGGAACATAATGGAAAACTTGATCTAGAAATTTAAAATCAGTCCCAAATCTCTACTTGATGAAGTTGGTAAAAGTGTAAAGGTATTCTAGATCGGTAATTGGGTTGTAAATTAGGTTGCCCTACAATGTGAATTTCTATATTTTAATTTTGGAGTGGTTTCCATGTAATTTCCATAAATTATCCAATTCAAAATACGTATAAAAGTGTGTTGTTTGAAGCAACAAGGAATAAACTAAAAAGGAAAGCGATGTGTAAAAGATGGATATTCTTTTCCATAGGTTACGCTATCTATTTCAATAATAGAAATAAATCTTTGTAATTTAAAAAAGCAAAAATCTCACTTATGGTTAATTTGATAAATAATATGATTGTAATCTTTTTAGAAGGATAGCTTCGATAATTTAAACTATGGAAATGAGCGTTCTAGTTTTGGAAATTGTAGCTAGAAATATAAATACGTATAGCCTCGCTTAACGTGTATATATATAAGTATGTATATATGTATAGCATAGATTACGTCTATATGCGTAATAATTAGTAATTGACAGATTGAGATTTGTGGACATTGATTAAAATTTAACGGGCAATAAATTTTTAATTAATGAGAGAAAAAAGGAATTAAGTGGGGATTGACTAAGGAAACTTGATGTGGCATTTATGGAAGAAATTTGAGTAAGGAATGGATTTGGAAAATCTAAAGAAGGTTAAAGGGATTATAGAATGATTAATTGAAAATAGTCCAATTTTGGGAGTAATGATCAACTGCTGTAGACATATTAACTGAGGAAATTGATGAATGATGTGCACGTAAATGTGCATATTTTTACTTTCATATTTAATCTAATTTAATAAAATGAATGAGCATATAGGGTGTTTTAACATGTTTAACCAAAATTCAAGTTATTTTCAAATCATCAATTATTCATCTTCTTATAGGAGCAAAATAGTCATTTTGTGCATATATTAATTATAGAACATTTATGTGACAAACCGCCCTTCTCGACCCTCAAAAATCGACAAAAAATACACCACAGAATAATATGCTGACGCTCGAGTGCCAGAGAAGACAGATTGTTGAGGAAAAAGAAAGAAAATAGAAGAAAGAAGGAATCGCAGCGGAACAAAATATAATAGTCTATAAAAGATCTTTACACAAAATGAAAACAATATCTGATTTATATATTACATCATCAGAGTATCACAAACAAAAAATAATTACTAGCCTAACAATTTCAAACAATCACAGCAGCGGATATGAACAAATACGGTAATACGTCTTGGACTCCAGCTCCTCTCCTGAGCTCCACAGCATCCTATCCTGAATATATAATACTCAGTCTGGCCCGAGCATTATAATAAAATGACATCTGAGTCAGTCTGGAATACCAGCGTGAGAGAAATACACTCAAATTGATTTTTAAAGTTTCAAAATCCTTTGAAATCCAAAACATCTCGTAAGACCACGCCACAAATAAACATGTCGGGTTTTTATCTTACGATAGCCAAAACACTTTGTATCAAATCCGTCTGATATTATAATAGTGTCTATAGAAAGTAAAATAGAATGTAGCTGAAATTCTTACATCTCATGTTTTAGCAATAGTTAGGCACAATCAAAACCATATAGGTGTGTAGGGAGAATGGATTTCCAACTAATGACCAAGCACTGGGGTACCACCTATCACAGTACCTGGTCTAGATCAGTGTACCGAGGATCTACTCTAAATCTCCTGCAACAAAAGACCGGGACTACCCCATACTGGATAATCCCGAGTAAGATCACCCCACGGTTGGGATCAGCAACCGCACCACTAAGCCGAATAAAAAGGGACATCTAGACAGGGATGACTTCACCCTAATGGGTGCTACCCACTTAGCCTTGCTGCATATCCCCTGATTTTCAGTCATTCCCGGTTGATGAGGGTTGAGGCTAAGCGTTACCTTTTTAGAACACATCTCTTAGAATGCTCATCGTCCTCCTAACGATGTTCTGAAAGCATTCATGCATACAAGTCCGTCACAGGTTCGAACGGAACCGAAGGCACTACTCCTACTACATCCATTTTGGAATCAGCCTTAGGATTAGTAGCGACTAGCCCTTGTACTTCACTTCTCCATCTTCGACTCCGAACTCGTTTATCCCACGAAAACGTACAAACTGGATTGAAGTGGTTTTCAAGAAATAAATCCCGATCCCGGTCTCTTCGAAAAGATCAACGCATTTGCCAATATTGATAGTCAGTTATTTAACTATCAAATAACATTCACAAACAGCCATCAAACATAAATAATTTCCCAAATTATCGATTATCCTCAAAATATCTTCGCAAGATATATTTCCATTTTCAACCCTTTTTGAAAACATTTTCAAACCACCCTTTTGACACGGAATAAATTCCTCAAATATTTTCTATTTCCACTGAAAACAACCAAGTCCAAACACTCTAGATTTTAAAACAATTTTAAAACACTGTACTATAAAATATACTTTAACATTTAAACTTAAAAACCACTTTAATACTTTATTAAAAATATATAATTTAAGAATGTTTAAAATAAATTACTTTATAAAAAATAAAATTAATTTTTATCTTTTTAAAACATAATACCAAGTCACCTTTAAATAATTACTACAATAATGGATTTGAAAAATACTTACTTTAGAATTTAAACATTTAGAAATAATAAATTTTGTAAACATGCTTTTTTTAAACAACATTAAAGCTTTTAACTTATATTTAAAAAATTTACTTTGAAAACGTACTTGGCTATCCAGAGAAATATACTTCTCTTCACATCCTTTAAAAATAAATCACTATTTATTTTTAAACAAATTTTCCATTCCTTTGATAAATTCCCATTGTGAATTTATTCTTTAAATATCCACTGATATATTACTTCACTTTTATAAGCCCAATTTATAAATTTCCATTCCTCATTTCCTTTTAAATCACAATTTCAAAAACGCTTCAAATTCCAAACCAATTTCCTGAATTTAATTTTCTTAAATTCATTATCAAAAATTCCTTTTCAGTTCCCTTTTAATACCAATTTATTTTATTTTCATTTATATTTTAACATACCAGATTATACTTATTCAGTCATAACATAGCACAGCTTAATTTCCAAATTAATCTATCACAGTATATAAATGAAATACATAATCAATTATGAAAATAATTTCTATATTGTGAGGAATCCAGTTGGATCCCTCCAGCCTGTTTCCCTACATCCACGGATGTTAGCACAACCAACAAATATCGATCCAATCTGATAAAAATTATCACATTCAACCAATCAAGCAATCATTTAAATATGAATTATTTAAACTAACTAGCATTCCAGATGTGAGTGAGATAAACTCACCTTGAGTTTCGATGAGCGTTTTAAATTTTAAATTAAATCGAACCATTCGATTTAATCTAAAATTTCCACTTGCTCCAATCATCTTCGAACTTGCTGCAGCGTGTAGACAGCGTCGCTGTGATTCTGGCGCTTCTTGTTTCGTTTGAATCTGATAATGTATGCAAGAGTTATTCAGTTTTAAAGATTTGTATATAAATTTAAAACAAATTTTCTATTTTTATTTCAATACCCAAATAGATCGGCCGTTCAATTTGGAAATCAAATCGAGGCCGCAAGCCACAACTTCTCTCCCGCTCAATCACGAACGCAGACAGATGAACGAAACCCATCGGCCGCTCATTACAGTTTGACGCCGCTCACCATCCACTCGACTACGCTACGATCCAACACCTCCAGTTCGAAGCCCAACGTCTCGCGTACCCGTAGCCAGAAAACGAGCAAGCTCGGTCATCGTAGGCTCGACAAAACACGGACAACCCGAGCATGAACGGGCTCGATTTCGCAACCATCTACCACGCCATACACCATCTCAGCCATTGGATGCGTAGATCTCTCTGTGATCTACAATTCTTTAGTTGGAGTTGTAGCCTGAAACTAAGTGGATAAAGAAAGATCGAGAGGAGAAGATCGGGCCGTTTTTACCATTGAAATAAGAGAAGTAACGGCCGATGAAAACTAGGGTTTCTCGCCCAAATGCGTGTATATACATACATACATACATACATACATACATACATACATACATACATACATACATACATACATATATATTCATACATACATATTAATTTAATATTAAATTCAATTTTTAACGAACATTTACAAATGAACTCCCAACAACGCATGCCGCTAGGCGATTATAAGGTTTTACCCGCCTTTTGAACACAATGGAACGTGTTTCAGAAGCTAATTCAATCATATATGGAAGATAGCCTTTTGAATCGATTTAAAATATTAAATTATCGATTTAAATTTCAACGCGTTTCTCACCCGTACGAGCAAATGGTAACTTCAAACGCTACGAAAATTGAAACCCGATAATAACTAACTATTATGGATCTAATGGAACTGGTTTTGTCGAATTCCGAGACTGTGCCCCTGGAGGCTATTTTTGAAGGCTATTTTAACTTGTCGATAAGTTCAAGCGATTTTCGAAACCGTCGAAATCACTTGAAATTTCACCTTTAAAATTTTACTAACTCAATAGTAAATCATATAGAATTTATAATCACATTAGAAATCATTCTGATTCATTTTAATCAAAATCTGATTATTTACCATTGCTATATATTAAATCCCATTACTAAATTAAATATAGGAATTCCAAATTCAGCTTATTGACCTTTGATTCCATCCAAAAATTCAGTACTACAAATCAAATCATACAAGACCAAAAAGAAATCTTAAAAACATTTTCATAACCATTTACATTCAGATTCACTAATTATCCCAATTCCAAATATTTAATTATTATTATTCAAATCCAATTGAATTGCCATACTTGATATTGTAACTAATTATATTGATTTAATCAAAATCTTCTTACTTCAAAATCAATTCAAAATCCATATTTAACATTTAAAATGAATTAAATGTTCAAAATCTAACGACCAAAATTCTGGGTCGTTACATTCCTCCCCCCTTATAAAAATTTCGTCCTCGAAATTTGCTACGGTATGAAAAATGCTACTAAACTCATTTACTTACCCATACTTACTTAGTTAAAAACTTACATTCACTTCACCAAAACCTTTAGCTCAATTCCAAAACCATTTGCTTCATTTTAAACTCAAAAGCTTGTTTTCAATATCATTTCAAAAATCACTTTCCTAGTTAACCCAAACTTTTCAAAATTCCTACAAATTTTCTTAATCCCAAAATTTTTGAAATTTTTTGACAGCATCTCCTTTGTACGGAGAGTGTTTCACAATATCACAATAGACACAAATATATATACATCGTCCCACACGGTCGGAACACAAAATATATCACAATATATATATATATATATATATATATATGTATGTATGTATGTATATCTGTGTGTGTGTGTGTGTATGTATGTATGTATATCATTTTCAAATTTTATTGCGTAGGCGTACCTTTGATTAGCATTTTTTTAGCAAGCGGCTAATATATTATGCATTTACGCACTCCAACTCTATCGATTGCCTTCCGTACCTGTATTTACTCAAACAAGCACATAAGTTTTTGATAATATGAGATTTTAACAACCTTCTATTCATTAATCTTAGCCAACACAACAATTACATAGTCCAAACCAAATTTCCATAATCCCACATGTTAACCATATTTTATAAGAATCACAAGGTTCAACAATATTTCAATATTTCTATTTCCTTTACCAATCCAAACTTTATTTTTATTTCACTAGAATGATTTACATTCAAGTTTTCTACATACAATACATATTTGCCATAACAAATTCATCTTTGCACCAATTAATCCCATATTCACAACAAATTGGTTTATAAGCCTTACTTACACAAATTTCTCCCTTTTCAAATTCTAAATTGATTAATTTGCATCATATTCATAATTTTTTCATTTATATACAAATCCACTTAATTAGAATTCCTACCCATTCCAATATATTCAAAAACTAATTTTATTCGCTTTTTCAAATCAATATACTTCCATTTACGACAAAACGACTATTTTCTTATGCAAATTCTAATGTTATTTATACAAACAACAATTAAATAAGCTTGTACCAATTTCAATTAATTCATCTCAATCTATATTAATTTTATTCCATTCAGAATTATTCACAAACCAAACTGTAACGACCCTGACTCGACCTCAGATCAATAAGCAACTCGAACGAGTCGTCATTCAAAATCGAGCATAGCTCGAGCCATCACGGCCAAAACAACGACCAAAGAAAAACCTCGTCGACGCAACTCCGACCATCTGACGACTCGGGCTTTCAGCCATGACTTCGTTAACCACCCAGCCTCCACCACCCAGAGGCTCGCGCCACTCAATGCTCAAATAAGGCCGCGGCGATCAAATTACTGTCCCCTTCAAAAACTAGATTTACAAATGAAAAATCATACGCCGCCGTCGCCACAGTAGTCGAGGCCACCCTCGGCTATTTTTCTGACCACTACCGTTGGCTCCTCCATTACCACGGAAAAACCTGGCCATCAACCATTCTCCAATCATCTGAAATGGATCAAAATATCATTTCTATTCATTCCCAAACCGCTCTTAAACCCCACCCCTAAAAATCACCAAATCCGTCTTAAAAATCATAGTTTTCAGTAAGGATTTGAGTTGTATACTTGAATCAATATTTTGTGAAATTCAAAATTTCCAAAATTTAATCTTTCTCTGTAAAAATTTAATCTTTTCACCCAGTATACATTTATACTTCATGCAACTACTTTTAGATTGTCATTCATACCTAAACTAATATATTTTGTTTTGAATCCAAATCTTGATAGTGATCAGAAAATGACGGATTGAATTGTTTCTACTTAGTTTCATCCTGAACTCAAGAGAATAGAGGGAAAAAAAGAAAAAAAAACATATTTCATAGAGCTTCAAACTCCTAACAGTATGGTTCAAACAAGTTTTACATAAATGAATTATTCTAAAATATAATAGAGAAACTTGTTTACTCACTGATCTAAAGAAGAAAATACTGGGTCAAGTTACTCACAGTGTTGAGAAAAAGAACAGAGCCCTCTTCATGTTGACGCAGGCTTTGAATTTGTTGATATATTTGTTTGAAACTTTATTTCTGAGTTGCCCTCACTGCTTTGATTTTCAGATTTTTCAAATTTCCA
Source organism: Allium cepa (assembly GCA_030765085.1). Taxonomy (NCBI): domain Eukaryota; kingdom Viridiplantae; phylum Streptophyta; class Magnoliopsida; order Asparagales; family Amaryllidaceae; genus Allium; species Allium cepa. The sequence goes on along the minus strand of CM060935.1, from coordinate 1,053,677,245 downwards.
ATTTTCTTTGATGCTTGCTTTTTCTTCAGAATTTATTTTGCAGTTTTTTAATCTTCTTTTTTCAATTGTGATTTGTTTTCTTTGATCTTGTTTCAGGTTGAAGTTTCTGGTTGAAGTTTCAGGTTGAAGTTTGATTCAATCAATTTTTTTTTCTTCAGGTTTTTGGTTTACAAGTTTTGAAATGAGAAGAATTAAAATTGTCTTCTCTTTTAATATATTTTAATTAAATTTTTAGTTTATGATAAACATGCATGCGCCACTTGTAATGCTAGGTTATATTTATCTTACATTTGTTTGTAAATATGAAAACTTGTAAAAAATAGAAATAAAAATTATTAAATTTATGTTTAAGTCCCTTTCCATTTATTTTATAGTGTAAACCCTTACTTTTATAAATTATTTAATCTTTATATTTACATATGTTTGTTTTCTTTTTTTATTTTCAAAAGATAATTTCAATTACTTATATATCAAAATGCATATTCACAAAAAATTAGAAAACAAGATTTCATTAGTTTCAAATATAAAATTTTCTTTAAGTCCAATTACTTTCAATATATTAACATTTGAATTTCAAAATCACATTTTCAGATTGTAATTTATTTATAAAATATTCACTTTTGAACTTCAAATAAAAATATTTATTTAATATAATTTGGAAAACCAATCTTTATTAATTGAAAATATGTTGCTTTCAAACCCAAAATATTTATAAGATTTTTAATTTTTAATTTTAATTCCAAGATTTAATTTAAACTAAATTTATAAATATAAATAAATAACTAAACATATCTTTTATAAATCTTTGAACTCTCAAATTCTATTTATAATCCAAAAAATTTATTTATTCTAAAAAATTTCTAATTATTTCATAATTAAATTCACAACTTAATTTCAAAAAAATTAAATTAGTTATCAAATTATCTTAACTAAAATTTCAGGGATGTTACAGATTCCCCTCTTAAGAAAATTTCGTCCTCGAAATTTGAAAGGGAGACAATCAAGAACAGATGAAAGACAGAGAAATATCTTTTCGATAAAATTGAATATCTATTCTACATTTGGCTTACCAAATCAGAATATCAAGAATAGATACAAGAATGAATCAAGGTACTCGGTTTAACAGATCTACGAATATACAGGGATATTGATTAGTTCACAAGATAACTAACCACTCATAGAATATACCGAAACCCAACAGAATAAATAGATATATGGATGCAATCCAAAACCTTTAGTTTAAACAACCAAAATATATCTATCAACCATAACAACCAAAGCAAATAATTCATCCGAACAAACAATTCTGACCCATCTGGAGTTTGTGTCCCATGCAAAATCAAAGCTTCTTCCTGGAGCTGCCAGGAATCATCAAAGAATTGAAAAGATTAACCGAAGAATATTGATAGAGAAAGTTGTTTCCGCTATTGCAGGGTAACGACCATTTGTAGTCGTACTCCCCCGTCTCCTATCTCGTCCTCTTCTTACACTCGTACTTACTATCGGTGGATAGTACAGAGGCATACAGATGGATATCTTAGGGATATACTCATTCTAGGGTATGTTTCACCCTATCTCTAATGAGTTGCTTAATGTGTTATACTCCTGTGCTAAAGTTTTAACCTTCAGCTTTGATACCACTGTAACAACCCTAACTCGACCTCAAATCAATAAGCAACTCGAACGAGTCGTCATTCAAAATCGAGCATAGCTCGAGCCATCACGGCCAAAGAAAAACCTCGTCGACGCAACTCCGACCATCTGACGACTCGGGCTTTCAGCCATGACTTCGTTAACCACCCAGCCTCCACCACCCAGAGGCTCACGCCACTCGACGCTCAAATAAGGTCGCGGCGATCAAATTACTGTCCCCTTCAAAAACTATGTTTACAAATGAAAAATCGAACGCCGCCGTCGCTATAGTGGTCGAGGCCACCTCCGGCTATTTTTCCAACCACCACCGTAGGCTCCTCCATTACCACGGAAAAACTCGGCCATCAACCATTCTCCAATCGTCTGAAATCGATCGGAATATCATTTCTGTTCGTTCCCCATACCGCTCGTAAACCCCACCTCCAAAAATCAACAAAACCATCTTAAAAATCATAGTTTTCAATAAGGATTTGAGTTGTATACTTGAATCAATATTTTGTGAAATGCGAAATTCCAAAATTTAAAGTTCCTCTGTAAAAATTTAATCTTTTCACCCTGTATACATTTATACTTCATACAACTATTTTTAGATTGTCATTCATACCTAAACACATCTATTTTGTTTTGAATCCAAAGCTTGGTAGTGATCAGAAAATGAGGGATTGAATTGTTTCTATTTGGTTTCATCCTGAAATCAAGAGAACAGAGGGAAAAAAGAAAAAAATATATTTCACAGAGCTTCAAACTCCTAACAGTATGGTTCAAACAAGTTATGCATAGATGAGTTATTCTTAAATATAACAGAGAAACTTGTTTACTCACTGATCTAAAGAAGAAAATACTGGGTCAAGTTACTCACATGGTTGAGAAAAAGAACATAGCCCTCTTCATGTTGACACAGGCTTTGAATTTGTTGATATATTTGTTTGAAACTTTATTTCTGAGTTGCCCTTACTGCTTTGATTTTCAGATTTTTCAAATTTCCAGTTTTCTTTGATGCTTGCTTTTTCTTCAGAATTATTTTGCAGTTTTTTAATCTTCTGTTTTCAATTGTGATTTATTTTCTTTGATCTTGTTTCGGGTTGAAGTTTCAGGTTGAAGTTTGATTCAATCAAATTTTTTTCTTTAGGTTTCTGGTTTACAAGTTTTGAAATGAGAAGAACTGAAATTGTCTTCTCTTTTAATATATTTTCATTAAATTTTTAGTTCATAATAAACATGCATGTGCCACTTGTAATGCTAGGTTATATTTATCTTACATTTGTTTATAAATATGAACACTTGTAAAAAATAAAAATAAAAATTATTAAATTTATGCTTAAGTCCCTTTCCATTTATTTTATAGTGTAAACCTTACTTTTATAAATTATTTAATCTTTATATTTACATATGTATGTTTTCTTATTTTATTTTCAAAAGATAATTTCAATTACTTATACTTATATATCAAAATGCATATTCACAAAAAAGTAGAAAATAAGATTTCATTAGTTTCAAATATAAAATTTTCTTTAAGTCCAATTACTTTCAATATATCAACATTTGAATTTCAAATTCACATTTTCAGATTGTAATCTATTTATAAAATATTCACTTTTGAACTTCCAATAAAAATATTTATTTAATATAATTTGGAAAAAAAATCTTTATTAATTGAAAATATATTGTTTTCAAACCCAAAATATTTATAAAATTTTTAATTTTGAATTTTAATTCCAAGATCTAATTTAAACTAAATTTATAAATATAAATAAATAATAGAACATATCTTTTATAAATCTTTAAACTTTCAAATTCTATTTATAATCCAAAATTTTTATTTATTCTAAAAAATTTCTAATTATTTCATAATTAAATTCACAACTTAATTTCAAAAATTTAAATTAGTTATCAAATTATCAAATTGTCTTAACTAAAATTTCAGGGATGTTACAGATTCCCCCCTTAAGAAAATTTCTTCCTCGAAATTTGAAAAGGAGACAATCAAGAACAGATGAAAGAAAGAGAAATATCTTTCTGATAAAATTGAATATCTATTCTGCATTTGGCTTACCAAATCAGAATATCAATAATAGATACAAGAATGAATCAAGATACTCGGTTTACCAGATCTACGAATATACAGGGATATTGATTAGTTCACAAGATAACAAACCACTCGTAGAATATACCGAAACCCAACAGAATAAACAGATATATGGATGCAATCCAAAAACTTTAGTTTAAACAACCAAAATATATCTATCAACCATAACAACCAAAGCGAACAATTCATCCGAACAAACAATTCTGACCCATCTGGAGTTTGTGTCCCATGCAAAATCAAAGCTTCTTCCTGGAGCTGCCAGGAATCATCAAAGAGTTGAAAGGACGAATCAAAGGAGATTGATAGAGAAAGTTGTTTCGGCTATTGCAGGGTATCGACCATTTGTAGTTGTACTCCCCCGTCCCCTATCTTGTCCTCTTCTTGCACTCATACTTACTATCGGTGGATAGTACTGAGGCATACAGATGGATATCTTAGGGATATACTCATTCTAGGGTATATTTCACCCTATCTCTAATTAGTTACTTAATGTGTAACGACCCAGAATTTTTATTAATTAAGATTTGGATATTTAATTAATTTTAAATATTAATAAGTGAAATTTATAAGTCGAATAAATTTTATTTCGAATAATTTGATTTAATTGGATAATTAAATCGATAATTTAATATGTTAAATTATGGAAATAATTGAAAATTGGGTTAAATATGATTGAGAATGATTTGTAAAATTTTATTTTATCATATTGAAGTTAGAATGATATTTTAGAACCTTTAAAATCGAATTAAAAGTTAATTTGTGAAAATTGAATATTTTAATATTAAATCGACTAGTGAAATTAGTCAATTTTTGAACAGTCTCAGAATTGGACGAAACTAGTTCCATTGGATCCGTAATAGTTGTTATTATCGGATTTCAATTTTCATAGCAATCGGAGTTATTGTTTGACTGTGGCAGCTCGAAACGCATCGAAATTGTTTCAATATTAATTTGGCGAGTTAAAATAGCCATTTTTCAAAAAGTCTCGGATTTCGACGAAACTAGTTTCATCGGATCCGTAATGTGATATTATTGTATGGTTTCAAATTTCGTGTCCATCGGATTTACTGTTTGTCCGGTGCAAGCTAAAACGCCTAGAAAATCGTTTAAATCGGTTTAATTTAAATTGAACGTTTATTGCCATAACTTGCGCAGATGACCGAATTAGCTCCCGAAACATGTTCCATTGCGTTCGAAACGCGGGGTAAACCTTAGAAACGCCAACCGGCATGCTTCGTTTGGAGTTCGGAAAATCCGGGATGAATAGTGTCGCGCGAATTTTCTATAAAAGCCCCTCCCCTCTTCATAATTTGCAAAAATTAGAAACCCTAGGTCAAAAACTGCAGCCGCCAACCCCCTTATTATCAATGGCCAGAAATTATCAATCTTCTCCTCTCAATCACTCTCAATCTACAAGGAATTACGCGAAGTGTTCAACACGAAAGTCGAAGAGCATGAAGAGAGCTTCGAATCTATACGGAGTTGATCGTGTTTGGAGCATCATAGGGGGAGGTACAGGGGGCCGACGCATGCCACTTGCGCACGCGTTTCAAGGCTCATATGGTGGCCGAGCTTGGCAAGGTGGTGGCCGTGGGTAGCTCTCGTCGAAGGCATTCAAATGGAACTCTCTGATCGAGATATATGTTGGTGATGATGGAGTATAAACTAACCCTAGTTTCATGAAGATGGGTTCTACGGTGCATGCAAATTACTTGGTATTTACGTGAGGGGGAAGGAAGAAAATGATGGGCGGTCAAGATCTGCGGGCAGTGGGATGGAGAGCTGTGATTTAGTGTAGGTTAAAGTTTAAAAATAAAGTTGTAAATTTAGTTTAAATAAATTCGTGTAACTTCAAATATTGATATCGTTTTCATACGAGGTCGAAAACGCGCGAAACAGGAAGCGTTGGAATCGTTTGGACGAGTACTACGCTATGGAATTAGATTGGAGTCGTTTGGAGTTAGTGAGAATTTCGGGTAAAATTAAACGTCCGTTTAATTTTATTCGAAATAAATCGCTAAAACGAAATTGAAATCAAGGTGAGAACTTCTCACTCAATCGAATCGGTTTCGATTTTATTTTAAATAGTTATATTTAAAATATTTGAATTCATGTTTGAATGATGATTGATATCTATTGATTGTTAAAATAGACATTATGCACCGTTAGTAAGCGGATGTTATTTATTAAAAAACATATACCGCGAATATTTCATAAACAGTGAAATTGGTATTATATATAATGGCAATATATATATATATATATATATATATATTGGCATATGTATATATTGCAGTTATTGATTTCCCACATTGTATAGCGGATGAGACCCTATTGCGCCGTCTATTAAGCGGATAATATTTTATAAATCCCATATACCGCGATAATTCCGTACTGGAGCGGAATTGGTATTTTGCTAACATTTTTGGATGCAGGGAAGCAGGTTGGAGGGATCCAACTGGAGTCCTCAACTGTATTGATTTATTTACAGATATTTTGATATTTGATGATTAACATATCGATATATGATATTTAGATGTCGTGATTGACTATTTGGTGCTGCTGCATCATCAGATCCAATTCTGAAGTTTAAAATAATGGTTTTTGGTTTTAAAAGGAATTTTAAAGTGATTTTCAAAAGTATACGTTTTATTAAATTTGAATTGTTAAAATAAATAAACGTTAAAATTTTATTTTCATAAAAGTTATGATTTTTGGAAAATAATGCTTAAGTATGATTTTGAAGTATATAAGCATTAAATAACGATTTTTAAGTTATTAAAAGAAAAAATTGGTTTAAATTGGGATTTTTGAAGTATTAAAAATGTGTATAAAAGACTTATAAAATTGATATTTTATAAATTAAAAATCTTGGAATATTAAAACAAGTTTTACAAGTATTAAAAATGAAATAAAAATGGATTTCATAAGTGAACGAAATTTATAGATTTATAAATTGTGAAGTTATAAAATGGATAGATTTTTGTAAAATATAAGGTTTATAAGTAATCAACTTATAAATCGGATTTGGCATTTAAAATGAGATATAAAAAGGATTTTTATAAATAGAAGTTTATAAAAATATAAATGGAGTTTATAAACGTTGTTTATAAATCCGAAATCAATTGAATTTGATAAGTTGGATATAGGAATATATGAAAGGAATTATATTCATGATTTTGGACAGTGAATATTTTATTAAATGAAATGGATATGTTTTTGGGGAAGGAACATTATGAAATGAAGTTAATGATTTTAAAGACGTTTTAAAATGTATTACGAATCGAAACCATAGATTTCAACATTTATTGTTGAAATAGACGTTTTCGAGAAAGAAGGAAATGGTGGACTATAACACTGTTGTTATAGTAAATGATTTCTGAAAGGAAATGTTTTATATAGTATTGGGATTTATATATCTATCTAAATTTCAAATCCCTATACTAGTGATTTTGGGTCGTAGTAACGATGTTTTACGCAACATTTGTTTTAGCCCAAATAAAATGTGTAAAGTGAATGATTTCCTTGAGGAATGAAATATATACTAAATTTTGATTTAAGTATATCAAATATTTTCAAATGTTGAAAATAAATAGATTTGTGATGTACTTATTATTAAATAAGTATGGAAATATTTTTCCAATGAGAAATGAAAGTTTTAGAATTTATCCTTGTAAAGATAAATTGAAAGTGAATATTTGAAATCGATTGAAAATCGTATATCATAAATATTTTGGGATTATAAATTCACTAAGGAATTTATAAAAGAAAGGGGAAATTGTTTAAAAATAAACGTTGATTTATTTTTAAAGTATGGGAATAAATTTACGAATTTGGAACGTAAATATATAAAATAAACCGGTAAGGATTTATTAAATTGGTTTAAATGAACCATGTTGAAATGAAAGAAATTCCGCGTAAGGAAAAGTGATTTGAAAATTTGTTTTCAAATGGTTGAAGTGTGGAAAATTATATATCTAGTAAAGATATTTTGGAAAGTAAATAATTTGGGAAATTATTTGGATTTGGTGATGTTGAGCATGCCTATTGATAGTTAAATAATCCGACTATCAATATTTACCTTTAAATAGGTATTTGTTGAGATTGTTTGAATTTGAATGCCACACTTATTTTTGAATAAGCGCTCACTATTCGGGTTAGCCGGGAAAGGACCTTGGGGTCGTATAACCCATTCCGAATATGTGATACGTCGTTATGGATTGCATTTGATGACCGGTGTTGAAGACCGGATGTTTGTGAAAACGGAAGGATTACCGTCGAGTTACTCTACATCGGCTGATCTCCGATATAGAGGTTTTATCACCCTTAGTGATGGGATGTCCGGTCGTGATTAATGAATATCCGGACTGCAAGGACTTCTTCGTAAGTGCCTTCGGTTTTGTTCGATCCCGGAACAGACTTGTATGGATTGTATGTCTGACATTACAAATTGAGATATAAAGCTGATTTCTTTCAAATATATTTCTGTTGGTGGCGGAGAATTTATTCTCTTAGCTTAACACCCTTCTCTGAGACTGTTACCTGGAAAATCGACCAGGCAACTAAACGTCCGGCCGCACAGAGTTGTACTCGGCATAAGAGGATGCTCGGCATAAGTTTGTACTCGGCATAAGAGGATGCTCGGCATAAGTTTGTACTTGGCATAAGTTTGTACTCGGCATAAGTTTGTACTCGGCGTAAGTTTGTACTCGGCGTAAGTTTGTACTCGGCGTAAGTTTGTACTCAGCGTGAGTTTGTACTCGGCGTAAGTTTGTACTCGGCAATAAGAGACGTTCAGCAGTCCAAGTTTGCACTCGGCATAAGACCATTTAGCACTTCCCTCTACTCGACATAACCTTAGGTCGGCATACTCCTCACACGGCAGACCCTTCTTCACTCGGCATGCCGACCGTTCGGCCTATTTCACTCAGCATGCAGGGTGCGTCCTATCTGGACCAAGCTGTCTAGCCATCTGGCCCACCAGGGAAGTCCAACCCACATTCGTCTATAAATAGAGGGGCAGGGGCACAGAAAAAGGGGATCAGATTTCAGAGAACACAGGGGAGACTCTGCCTCACTCAAACCTCATCCAAAAACTTCTACTTTTATTTCACAATTGTATTCGAATACATAAAAGTGGATTGTACCTGTAATTGAGTTTAAAATGAAGAAATATAAATGATCAACTTCAAAGTGGACGTAGGCTACAATGCCGAACCACTATAAATTCTGTGTTCTCGTCTCCCGCGTTTTAATTTACATTATCTTCTCTGTTTTAATTTATTTTCTTCATTACTCTCTCTACACAATCTCTCTAAACTCTCTAAGGGTGTTAGTGACCAATTTTGGCGCTAACATTTTGGTGCTTTCACTGAGAACTGAATTCTCAGGTTGTGAGGATCTACTTTGTAGCTACTGGATTGCTTAAATCCCCCGAAGAAGATCCGTAATTATCCATAAGGCATCTGTTGATTCTACTCAGAGTTACAACCAACGACTCTACCATGGGAAGACCACGAACAAGATCGACCTCTCAAAACGTAGATGCCCGTGAAACTGCTAGTGTTCAACAACTTGGATCTAACGATCAACAAGCAATTCGAGGCGTGGGGCCCTCCAGCCAAAACCAAGCGGAGGCTGTTTCACGAGCAGAATTGAATGACTTGATAAAAGAGCTTACGGAAAGCAGAAGGCAACTCACTGAGCAAATGCAAGTTAATGCTAACCTCATGACCCAACTTGCTCAACAGCAGCATCAGAATGCCGGAGGTAGCCCTGTCCCCTACTCTGAAGATGATAGCTCAACTTCAGCTGATGAACCACCCAGGCGTAGATGCCGCATGGATGAAGATGACCCAGCAGGTTCCACTGATCGTTCTACTAGAAATCAAGCCCGTGGAGCGGACCCCAACCTTCCTCCTACCATACAAACTCCGGATTTGACAGCTATGGTCCGACAGTTGATGAGAGAGAATCGAAGTTTGACTAATGAAGATTAGGGAATGTCTAAGAGTCATACTCCCTTCACAGATACCATTCTACAGGCTGAATACCCAAGGAAGTTTAACATGCCCACCATACCCGCCTATGAAGGAAAAACTGACCCTAGACAACATGTAATGAGGTATGGATGGATGATGGATTCAGCAAGGGCGAACGACGCAACTAAGTGCAGGTGCTTTCCAATAACCCTGTCCGGAATTGCCACCATGTGGTTCACTCGACTTCCTCCACGGTCCATCTCAAACTTCGATGAATTAGCAAGGAAATTCATAGAACAATTCAGGATACACGCCACTCGACCCAAGGATGTGATGTCTTTATCAAGCGTGACCCAAGCTCCTGGAGAATCACTGAAAGCATACTTGCAGAGATTTCATGTTGCCGCTACTGAAGTGAGCAATCAAAACGACCACGCGATTTTGATGGCAGTAATGCGTGGAGTGGATCCAGACTCTGAATTTGGGGATTGGTTGGCAGGAAAGCCACCGGCTATGTTGGAACGTTTCTATTCGAAAGCCCACCAGTTCATAAGGAGAGAAGAAGCTCGGTGGATAAGGAAAGACAAGGCATCAGGGTCCGTTCAGGAGTCTGTAAAGGGCAACATCGCCATGAAAGCAACCGACGATAACCCTGGAAAGACACAGGCCAGCGTCCAAAATAAGCCCGGGCAGTCTAAGGGAACTGGAAGTGGAAATCCTGGAAAGAAGAAAGAAACGGGGAGATGGAAGTCAAGGATCCCAACCTACAACGAATACACTCCACTGAATGCGTCTCTTGAAAACATCTACTTATCGACCTGCAATACTTTTCAATACAGAAAACCACGCCCTAAGGAATCAATAGAGGAGCAAAAGCGGACTGGAAAGTACTGCTGCTTTCACGAGTCTTATGGACACAACACAGACGAATGTAGGCATCTCCATGACGCTATTGAGAAATTGATTAGGCAGAAGAAGCTGCAGGAATTCGTCAAAGATACGCCAGAAGGAAGACAAGAGACTTCAGACCCCGGGCGTGGCCCAGCTCTACACCAACCGGAGCAACCTACTCGAACTGTGGGAAGGTTGATTATTAACACAATTGCTGGTGGACCTCATCCTGCGGATAAAAGTTGGTAGGAAATGGAGCGATATGCTAATTCCTTGAGCATGAGTACTGTTCAAATGTGGAGGATGGAGCTCCCGCAAAGCAGCAACGCACGATGCACGACGATATTATATTCAGGAATAGAGACGCGGATAAGGTGGAAGCTCCCACCATCGATCCATTGGTCATATCCGCAACCATCGGACCGGCATTCGTAAGGAGAATCCTAATTAATTGCGGAAGTTCCGTTAACATGATCTTCAAGAAAGCGTATGACCAAATGAAGCTGGAGACTAAGGATTTGAAACCATCTAAAGCCCGAATCCATGGCTTTAACGGCGCAGCCACAGACGCAGTAGGATATGTGGAGTTACCAGTTGAACTGGGACAAGGTGAACGCAGGAGAGTGCGGATCCTACCATTCATTGTGCTGGATGTTGATTCACCATACAACGTGTTTTTGGGACGACCAGCCCTCGCAGATTTCAGGGCAGTCTTGGCCCCGTGGTGTCTCACACTAAAATTCCTGACAGACAAAGGAGTTGGAGTAGTGCATGGCGACCAAGCAACCGGACGTGCATGTTACGTGGCTGAGCTGAGAGAGGCCCAGCGCAGAGAAAAGGGGAAAACTGCGGACAGCATCGTCCGCATCCCGAATTTCGATGATTGACAATTAGCGCCCGAGCCCTGGCTCGGGCGACATTCTCGGATCGTTGAAGACATAGATCCGAGAGATGACAAAGGGGAACCCAGGGAACCAGACGCAGCACCGGCCGAACTAACAATTGATATTCCAGTTAGCCACAGCGACCCGACGCGAGTTCTTAAAATTGGGTCACAGCTCGATCCCCTAATGGCAGAGAATTTATCTGATTTCCTCCGAGCGAATCTTGATGTCTTCGCCTGGACACACTTGGATATGTGTGGGATTTTCCCTGCAATTGCAAATCATATGTTGAATATAGACCCGAAACACGTACCTGTGAAGCAAAAAAGGAGAGGCATGGACCCGGAAAGGTCTACAGCTCTCAAAGAGGAGGTGGATAAACCCAAAGCCAATGGGTTTGTCCGCGACGCCCTCTACCCGGAATGGGTGTCCAACCCTGTGTTGGTAAAGAAAGCAAACGGGAAATGGAGAACCTGCGTTGACTATTCTGATTTAAACAAAGCATGCCTGAAGGATAGCTTCCCGCTACCACGAATTGATCAATTGGTCGATTCAACTGCAGGGCATGAGTTATTGTCATTTATGGATGCATACTCTGGATACAACCAAATTCCGATGCACATCCCAGACCAAGAACACACCAGCTTCGTCACAAATGTTGGGTTATACTGCTATGTAGTGATGCCTTTCGGACTGAAGAACGCCGGAGCAACTTACCAGCATCTGGTAAATCGAATGTTCAAAGATCGGATTGGGAAAACAATGGAAGTCTATGTGGATGACATGCTCGTGAAGTCACGACAGTCAAACAACCACATCCGAGACTTGGCAGAAATGTTCGGTGTACTAAGGCACTATGGGATGAAGATCAATCCTTCAAAGTGTTCCTTCGGCGTGGCATCAGGGAAGTTCTTGGGATTCCTTGTGAATGCATGGGGAATTGAAACTAATCCGAAGAAGATCCGGGCCATCCGAGATATACAGGCACCCAGAACCATAAAACAGGTGCAGAGCTTGAACGGAAAAGTAGCTGCGCTCAGTCGATTCATATCCAGAGCCACAGATAAGTGTGTTCTTTTCTTCGATGTCATAAAGAAAGGAAAGAGAAACTTCGAATGGACGACTGATTGCGAGGAAGCATTTCGAGCCCTGGTAAGACACTTGGAAAGTCCTCCAGTGCTGTCAAAACCAGTAGACCACGAGACGTTGTACGTATATTTGGCTGTGTCTCAACACGGTATCAGTACAACCCTAGTTCGCGAAGAAGACAAGGTTCAAAGGCCGGTGTACTATGTTAGTAAACGACTGACGGGGGCAGAAAAGAATTATCCAAAGATCGAGAAGCTTGCCTATTGCCTGGTGATTGCATCACGCAAGCTTCGTCCCTACTTTCAGGCGCACTCAATCGGTGTTTATACTGACCAACCCTTGCGACGGGTACTCCAACGACCGGAAACTTCCGGTAGGATGCTAAAGTGGAACATCGAGTTAAGCCAGTTTGATATCACCTACCTGCCGCGAAGGACCATCCAAGGGCAAGTACTAGCTGACTTCGTTGCTGAGTTCACCATTCCGGATGAACCAAGTGAAAATCACAAAGTAATCCCTCCTGTCCGATGGAAGATGTTCACTGACGGGGCATCTAACGACCGTTGGTCGGGAGCTGGGATAGTTCTGGTAACTCTCGAAAACCGATCGATTTGCTGCGCTTTGAAGCTCGAATTTACAGTAACAAATAACGAAGCCGAATACGAAGCACTGATTGCTGGCTTAAGACTTGCCAATGAACTGAGGGTGAAGTCCATCGAAATCTTCTGCGACTCACAGCTGGTGGTATATCAAGTACGGGGAGATTACCAAGCGAAAGGACAGAGACTGGCTCCTTACCTTGCCCGGGTCCGGGAGCTACTAGTAAACCTAGAATATTATGACATTTCGCATGTCCCGCGCGAATAGAACAGGGAGGCCGACTCGTTGGCTAAATTCGCGAGTACTGGCGATGCACAGCAGATGGGATTGTTCCCTGTCGAGACTCTGCTTGCACCAAGTATAGACATGATGGAGATAGACCTTGTCTTGAAGACCGAACTCGAAAGGGAATCATGGATGACCCCGATCAAACAATACCTGCTATACGGGGACTTACCTGAGAAAAGGAGCGAAAGACGCCAAGTCCTTCGTAAGGCTTCGCGTTATGTAATGCAAGACGGGATAATGTATCGGAGGGGATTCTCGACCCCCTTACTCCGGTGCGTGGCCCATGATGAGGTAAAACGGGTGTTGGAAGAAGTCCATGAGGGAGAATGTGGTGATCATACCGGGGGGCAAACTTTGGCGAGAAAAATCCTCCGTTACGGATATTATTGGCCAACTGTAAATCGGGATGCTGCAGACTATGCGAGAAGATGCGACAAATGCCAGATATATGCAAAGATTCCGAGAGCTCCGCCAACGGAACTCACACAAATGGTTAGTCCCTGGCCATTTGCAATGTGGGGAATCGACCTAATTGGATCTCTGCCCATAGCCAAAGGAGGCGCGAAATATGCAATAGTGGCAGTCAATTATTTCACCAAGTGGGCGGAAGCAGAGCCAATGGCCACCATCACCACCAAGAAAGTCATTAATTTCGTTGTACGAAATATCATATGTCGTTTTGGCCTCCCACGGATCATCATAACGGACAACAGAACTCAATTCGAAAGCAAGGAATTCAAAGAGTTCTATCAGAGGTATGGCATTGAGAAAAGGTTCGCAACAGTTGCTCATCCGAAGGCGAACGGGCAAGTAGAAGCCGTCAATAAAATCATCAAGTCCATATTGAAGAAGCATTTGGAAAAGGCTAGAGGCAAGTGGGTGGATGAACTCCCAACGGCGCTTTGGGCCTACAGAACTACCCACAAAACCGCAACTGGCCACACACCATTCGCACTGGCGTACGGCACAGAAGCCGTCATACCCGTAGAACTCGAAGTTCCGTCACACCGGGTAACCTATTACGATCCTGCGTCAAACCAGGGTCTCCTATTGGAATCATTAGACTTCATTGATGAGAAACGCGAAGAAGCCGATTTGAGAGCAGCCTCATACAGGCACCGATTCGTTAAATATTATAATGGAAAAGTCCAGCCAAGAACCTTTAATGTGGGAGATCTCGTTTTGAAACGAGTCTTTCCGACCCCTTCGCACATGAATCCCGCATGGGAAGGTCCATACGTCATCGAACGGAGGCTTGGAGAAGGAACTTTCAAGCTAACGACCGTCGATGGTGCGACACTCCCTCGAGCATGGAACAGCGAGCATTTGCGGCGTTATTACACTTAGTCTATTTCCTTTATGCGGTAGTTGCATTTATTTCCAGTATGCTTCCTTCTTAGCATGTAATAAGATAATCTAGTTTGTTTTCATCAATAAAGGCTTGAAGCCATCTTTTCCATGAATGACCAATGTCTCTTTGTATGATATTCCTATGATGCGCAATTAAAAATTATGATATCCTGGCTAGCGTACGAACGCTTATAGTAAATGACAAAAAATCTCTAAATCCCCGGAGTGCGGACTCGAGTATAAACGATTCAAAATCTCCAAGTCCCCGGAGTGCGGACGGGAGTACTCCAAGTCCCCGGAGTGCGGACTCGAGTATAAACGATTCAAAATCTCCAAGTCCCCGGAGTGCGGACTGGAGTACTCTAAGTCCCTGGAGTGCGGACTCGAGTATAAACGATTAAAAATCTCCAAGTCCCCGGAGTGCGGACGGGAGTACTCTAAGTCCCCGGAGCGCGGACTCGAGTATAAACGATTAAAAATCTCCAAGTCCCCGGAGTGCGGATTGGAGTACTCTAAGTCCCTGGAGTGCGGACTCGAGTATAAACGATTCAAAATCTCCAAGTCCCCGGAGTGCGGACTGGAGTACTCTAAGTCCCCAGAGTGCGGACTCGAGTATAAACGATTAAAAATCTCCAAGTCCCCGGAGCGCGGACGGGAGTACTCTAAGTCCCCGGAGCGCGGACTCGAGTATAAACGATTAAAAATCTCCAAGTCCCCGGAGTGCGGACTGGAGTACTCTAAGTCCCCGGAGTGCGGACTCGAGTATAAACGATTCAAAATCTCCAAGTCCCCATAGTGCGGACGGGAGTACTATAAGTCCCCGGAGTTCGGACTCGAGTATAAACGATTCAAAATCTCCAAGTCCCCGGAGTGCGGACTGGAGTACTCTAAGTCCCCGGAGTGCAGACTCGAGTATAAACGATTAAAAATCTCCAAGTCCCCGGAGTGCGGACGGGAGTACTCTAAGTCCCCGGAGTGCGGACTCGAGTATAAACGATTAAAAATCTCCAAGTCCCCGGAGTGCAGACTGGAGTACTCTAAGTCCCCGGAGTGCGGACTCGAGTATAAACGATTCGAAATCTCCAAGTCCCTGGAGTGCGGACTGGAGTACTCAATGTCCGGGGTATAAACTTAATTACAAGCAGTTCAGACCTCCGAGTTCCTTGAATAGGAACTACGACACAAATAACTTGGATACGTCAAGTCTCCAACATACAGGCTATGAAATACTCCAAGTGATTGAAGCACCAAGTGGGGATTGATCAAATCCAGGGAAACTCCCAAGCCATGTAAAGGCAAACCGAGAAGTCCAAGTTACCCACAATAATTCAGATTTCAATCACAACCATAAAAGAAACTGAATAATAAAAGTCTTTTAAGAAGACACAAGTGAAGATCAAATTTTATTCACGAAAAAAAACTTCCCGTTACAAAAAGCGCTCCGAAGTCCAGAGCCAACAGCCTATTTGCACAGTCTACAAAAATTAGTACATGACTTAAGCTAGTTCTCGTTGAACGGGGACGACGGTCACTTCTTGTGTTTCTTCGACTTCTTCCCAGACGGTTCCTTCCCAGAGCGCTTACTCTTGGAATCCTTCCCTGACGGAGGGGTGACGACCGAAGACGTAGGTGGAACATCCATGGGCTGGGACTTGCCAGGAAGAATGACCTTCAATGGTCTGTTCAGAGGATCACCCAGGTCCACTTCACGCGGCTCGACCTTGACTGAGATCGTATCTCTTTTCTCTTTCTCGAGACGTTCCTTCATGCTCAAGTCAGATGTGTGCTCAGAGGCGCCTGTGATGTCTACTTCGAAACTCTCCGAGGAAGAGTTCGATTTGCCTTCATCCAGCGCCCCGATTACTTGAGCAGCTGGGCCAGGATCTCCGCCGACTTGAGTGGCCTCACTTGCCTTTGTCTCCACCTCCTTGGCGGCATCGCTCCTCAGAGAAGGCTCGGGGTCAGAGCGGCCTGCACAAAGTCACAAGAAAACAAGTGTTAGGGCGCGGCAGCTTCCAGAGAAGGACGGGAACCCTATAAAACAAAGAGATCGCTTACCGGGCGCTGGTGGGATCTCGGTTGTCAGAGGGGTCTCACCCTCCGGGATGGGAGATAGGACATGAACGCCAAGCCCGGGGGCATCCGGGTCGTAGCCAAGATGCCGCTCGAAGGGATCAAGCCTTGGCTGGCTAGCCGGCTGGGTAGGCGCATGAACTGGGTGCATAGCACCGGATAGACCTGAAATCACTTTCTTTCCTTTCCTCGAAGGAAAATCTTTACTGTAAAGGGCCTTGGCCACTGATAGGTCTGAGGGTTTTTTTCCCTTCAAGAACTCCTTAATTAAAGCTTCCTCATCGACTTCTTCGGCACCGCTCTCGACCTTCTTGATCTGAATCAAAGTCTCCCATGCCTCGATCAGAGACTCGAGGTAACCGTCGCCCAGAAAAGTTAAATCCCTGTGCATGAGGACTCAGGAATTGAACTCGACGATAAGCGGGTCAAACTCAGTCTTAATTTCCTCCCTACCTTCTTCCCTAGCTGCCTTAAGGCGAGAGTCGATATCGGCAGTCGCTAACTTTTTGCCCTCCTCACGGGCTTCATGTTTTAGGGCCTCAACTTTAGAGAGATCGTCCTTTAGTTTCTCCTCTAGGAGTCGGGTGGCGACAATCTCATCGCAATAATGTTGTGCCTCAACCCGGGCAGCCACTTTCTCTTTCCTCTCCACGAGAAGTTGCTCCTCGAGTTCCTTGACCCGATAACTAAGTGTGTCCCGCTCCTTCTGAACGGAGTCTTTCTCCAAAGCTAATGCCCCACACCGTTGAACCGCTTCATCAAGCTCTTTCTTATGAGTTAATTCGAGGCGGGAAACAGCCTCGGCGGTGTCCTTAGCGCTCTGACGAGTAGCTTCAAGCTCGGACTTATAGGCAGCAATTTCTTCATCCTGTGCCTTAATGATATCCCTGTCATGAATAGCTTCAAGCTTTAGGCGGTCAATTTCATGCTGGCGCTCCATAGAGACTTCAGAAAGTTTCTCAGCGAGGTGAACGAACGCGTCATGTTGCACGTAGACGTCATTGGTACAGGCGATAGCATTTTGTTTAACATCTCCGAGAATAGGATGGATCGCCGGGAGGAACTTTAACCCATCAAAAAAAATCTTCGGAAACTTAGCCTTAAGTTCGTTCAATCTCTCCGGCACTGTCGGGTCTGTTACAGGAGCGGGAGGAGGCGGCTTTGAGAGTTCGCCCTTCCTGTTAGAATCTCGGGAGTGCCAGGTAGAAGAAGAGTCAGAGTGTTGGTCCCGGGGAGCATCGGAATGCGACCTATCGTGGCCACGTTTGTCTTTGCTTCGCTCCTGATGAGATGAGGTCTCCTGGCGGTGCTCGGGCTGATAATAAGTTTTCTTCCGGGATGACGAGTCCCGGGCATGATAATCTCAGTCGCTGTCGCTGTCTCTGTCTCGGCGCTTCCCAAGGCCCGAGTCCCGACCAGACCGGCGTAAAGTCGATGACCGCGAAGGCGGTCGTATCCATAAGGGCGCCCCATGTCACCTGCAATCGAACAATAGCGAATTAGCGAAAGAGCAGAGTGGTGAAAGGCAGGTAGATGCAAAGTGAAATGAATGTGTCTGTGTGTGTCCTAGTACTAACCCCCGACGGACCAGTGGCTTTGCTAACGGGAGTCTTTTCCCCTTGGATCGGGGCCAGGACACCCGCATCGCCCCTGACGGGCGAGCGAAACTTAAACAGCTCCGGATCGTTGAAATCATAGTTGAGCAAGTCTTCGGGAATGGAGAGATTCGATAAGCCCTTCAGAGAACTTTCAACGCGCTGTGGAGAAGCCTCTTTCTCTGGCTGAATAGGCGTAACTTTGGAAGTCCCACCAGCTTTCTCCTTCCTCGACTTGCACGCCAGCTCCTTTTTCCCCTTCGAAGGGGAAGATGACGTTTCAATATCATGAACTTCGGCTGCAGGGCCCAAATCCTCACCTTGCCTTTCGGATGACTCGCCTGGAATTTCCCCTTCTTCCGGAGCTTCAAGAGAAGGGCGAACGGATGATTCAGGCAGCTTTTTCCCTCTGACGTGTACGGGCTTAGGCAGCGAGGCGCCCTCTGGAAGACTAACCCGGCGGCCAGGGGCTAGCAAACCGAACTTTGATAATGACTCATTAGAAATGAGGGCTTGGATATCTCGCTCTTCAGCAGGAAGAGCTCTAATAGCGTCGACAGCATCAGAATACCCTCGGCCTTCGGGACGGGGGACGAAATCTGAAAAATAGAACAATGAGTTAGGAGAAGTTCAACTTCAATCGGGAATGGACATCAACTCAGAGAAAAGACTTACTTCCTTCAATCCATCGCCTCGCAAAACCCTGGGGGCAACGCACGTAAAACCACTCCTGTTTGTACAGGGCGAATTTGCTACTCCATGCGCTGGTGAAAAGCTGGCACTTTCGATGTGGCTCAAGGAACATGTAAGAGGGGCTGTCTCCCCGTTTCTTGGTCATGTATATGTACCTTATATCGCCAGGGGTTGGAGGCCTAGAGAAGACGACCATGAAAAGCATGTACGTGCCATAAATGAAAGCGTGACCGTTTGGATGAAGTTGAGACGGGGCAACATCTAGGTACCGCAGCACGTCACGGAGGAATAGGTTGAAAGGTGGCACGCTACCAACCCAGCACATGAATTTGCTACACGCCGTATATCCCATTGGGGGCAGGTGTGGGCGATCATGCCCCGATGGAACGAGCACATCAGCGAACGGGATGCCATGAATAGAACATATCCGCTTAAGAGCGGCTTCAGTGACTCTTGAAGCTTGTGAGTCAACTGGGTCATCTAGTAAAATAGCCGATTCCAAAGTGTCGGGAGCCCAGTCATGAGCAGGATAAACTGACGAGTCAGATGCGTCGGGGGCCGTTCGCTTAGAAGACGGCCCAGGCTTGTCAAAAAGTGTAGCCGAACTGGATCTTTTGGACATCTTGAATAAATAGCAGACCCAACCAAGCACCTGTGTGAACTATGCTCGAAAAATAATCGACGTTAGAATTAACAACGTAGATAACCCCCCGTGTGGTGTGTGAACTAGTGAAATCAATCGTGCATAAGCATTTAATATAACGCCAAGCCTAAAAACATCGCTTCCAAAAACCGTCATCGCCGACCGTTTCCGAAAGCCTTCCGAATAACGATTACAATAAGACACTGGAAGTAATTGACTGTTTGTGCCAAGTAAAGTTCAGTTATGAAGTTGGGCAATGATTGATTATGTTCGGCATGTTATGTATGTTCGACAAATTGAGAGTGTTCGGCATTTTGGTATGACCGGCATTAGTGTATATTCGGCACCTAATTACGCTCGGCATGCTAACTATGTTCGGCGTAAAAGTATGTTTGGCATTTACTGCTTGTTCAGCATGTAAGTATGTTCGGCAGTAAGTATGTTCGGTAGTTATGTTGTTCGGCATGAGGATACGTTTGTCCGGTCTAAGTTTGTTCGGCATGATCAATTATGAAATTTGGCAAGGCCCTTGTTTGTTCGGCACTGAGGTCTGCTCGGCACTTAGTTTGTTCGGCATTTGTATATGTTCGGCATTGGTTTATACTCGGCTTCTAATTATGTTCGGCATTCAACTATGTCCGGCATGCCAGTTTGTTCGGTTATTGGTGACTCGGCAAGACTACTATTCGGCCCACGACCATCGTTCGGCCGAACCTCAATTCGCACTGAGATAATATCGTTCGGCCAAAACACGATTCGGCCGAAACAACGCCCGGCCTACCCATTGATTTGCACATCTTCCTTCTAACCCATCGTTCGGCCGTCGTTGTGCCGGTTGAACTAAGATCATACCGAGTCCTAACACTCGGCATAGCCTTCATACCTTCCTCTCCTCCGTCTCACTCCCTCTCGAATCCTACAAGGCATTCGCACTTGATTCTCTCTCTCCCTACCTCACGTCGCTCAACTTTGAAAACACTCCAAGTAAAAATTTGTCCGAACCCATGTGAATCAGTGGGAACTCACCAGGAAAAGGAGTTAGGTAAAGGGATTGTACCTAGTTCGTGGATCGAGCTTTAGAAAGGTTTGAGAACTCCTTGGATTTTGATTGCAAGGGCGGTTCGAAAATTCAGAATTGCAGGAGTAAAAGTAAAGAAAGGAAGAAAAAGGAGGCGGTCTTTATAAGGAGGAAGGAGAATTCGAAGAGACTTTGACCGGCTCTACCGGACGAAACGGTTCCACTCGGCACTCGTATCGTTCGGCATCCTTAGCACCCGGTGACAATGCCCTGATCCAGTAGTTCAAAGCACACCCTGTTTGAACACACGGCGTACTTTGGGGGGCAAAATATTACCTGGAAAATCGACCAGGCAACTAAACGTCCGGCCGCACAGAGTTGTACTCGGCATAAGAGGATGCTCGTCATAAGTTTGTACTCGGCATAAGTTTGTACTCGGCATAAGTTTGTACTCGGCATAAGTTTGTACTCGGCATAAGTTTGTACTCAGCGTGAGTTTGTACTCGGCGTAAGTTTGTACTCGGTAATAAGAGACGTTCGGCAGTCCAAGATTGCACTCGGCATAAGACCGTTTAGCACTTCCCTCTACTCGGCATAACCTTAGCTCGGCATACTCCTCACACGGCAGTCCCTTCTTCACTCGGCATGCCGACCGTTCGGCCTATTTCACTCATCATGCAGGGTGCGTCCTATCTGGACCAAGCTGTCTAGCCATCTGCCTCACTAGGGAAGTCCAACCCACATTCGTCTATAAATAGAGGGGCAGGGGCACAGAAAAAGGGGATCAGATTTCAGAGAACACAGGGGAGACTCTGCCTCACTCAAACCTCATCCAAAAACTTCTACTTTTATTTCACAATTGTATTCGAATACATAAAAGTGGATTGTACCTGTAATTGAGTTTAAAGTGAAGAAATATAAATGATCATCTTCAAAGTGGACGTAGGCTACAATGCCGAACCACTATAAATTATGTGTTCTCGTCTCTCGCATTTTAATTTACATTATCTTCTCTTTTTTAATTTATTTTCTTCATTACTCTCTCTACACAATCTCTCTAAACTCTCTAAGGGTGTTAGTGACCAATTTTGGCGCTAACAGAGACGTACGAGCTCAGAGGTTATATAGTTGAAGGTTATTAGTGATATACTCCCAATTTGGTAGTGTGGCATGTTGAGTGTTGTTGTGAAATGATCATTGTGTTGATCATTTGTGATAGGATCATTTATTTGATCATTTATCTTGGTGATCATTTCTATGATCATTTGTTGACCCAAAGTACGGCTTTTGTATAAAGTGTGGCTTTGTGGACGAGACTTCATCGGACCTCACACCCCGGAAATGGTCAAAACAGGAAGGATGCGGCAAGGTTATTAGGGGGTAGCGCCCCTTTAGTGTATGTCATTCCTTCTGGATAGAGGTGGTATCATGGTATGGAGCCCAGATATTTAACCTATGTTGTTGCTGCATATTTTATGGTTGTTGGAAATCGAGGATCCTCGGATAGATCGGTTACGATCGGGGGATGACATATTCGTGTCAGTAGTTACCCAGTTAGGGGTAACCCGGCCTTGTGTTGGCAGAGATCCGGTTTGGTTCTCGGGAACGTCCTTCCAGAGGCGTTCTCATGTGGCAATGGGAAGTTCCTTGGCCTGACCATTTGTTGGAAATCCAAATAAACAATACGATCTTGTACGGTTTTAGTTGTATAACCTGCTATGGAATGTGGCGGTAACCTGCTATTGAACATAGTAGTTATAGTAGGCATACGATAATGGTCGTATGTTGGCTAAGATTTATATTCTACTTTCGAAATGATTTTTTTCTACACTATGCACTAGTAATAATATCAAATGTTCTTTTAATGCGTATCAAGCATCTTTGACTATCATAAGGAGAAATCTCCTCCGATTCTGCGTTTGCATTGTGTGTGTGTGCGGGAGGCCTTATGGTAGTCTCATTTTTAAAAGCATTGCGAATTGACTTTAAAAGTATTCCTCTATTTTGTTTTCAAAGATAAATAAACTGTTTTGAGTTCTCACACCAGTCACATGACTGACTCGGATTTTATTGTTTTCCTTCCTAAACTCTGGATGCCCACCAATTTCCACACGGGCAGTCAAGAGTAAGGTTTATCAGGATAATTTGGAATTCGGGAGTTGCTGGAGGCAAGCTGGATGGCATGGCGTATTACTAGTATATAATATTTCTTTTCCGCTGTTTGTTGTTGTACACTCTGATGATTTGATGTAATGTAATATGATGTAATGTAATAACTGATATAGTTCTTTGTTTAAAGATTGTTCATTTATCTATTATATGTTGTTCCGCTGCGATTGTGAGATTCTGATATTGTTCTGTTATTTCTTTCTGTTCCATTCTTTTCTCTTTATTTTCTATCTTTTTCTCTCTTCTTCTACCTTTTTCTTTTTCTTTAACCCTAACATTTCGGTTTTTCGGCAACGAAAAATCGCGATCGTCACATTTGGTATCAGAGCTTATGGTTAAGCGACAACCATGGCTCTGTTGGGTATTACTCATTAGAGATAGAGTCAGTAGTACTCTAGAATGAGTGTGAGTGTAATAATAGATACGAGCGCGTATTTGTTAGTGAATATAAATTGTTTTATATTGTGATGATTGGTTTGTTGAGTGGTATATGGATTTTGGTCAACACGAGTAATTAACGTTGTTGATAGGGATCTCTAAACACTTGAATAGAACAATTCGACATAGTATTATTTTAATAGGGTAAATGAAATAATTTTACCTTGATTATATTTTTATATATAAAGGAATAATTTTTCAGAATTATTAAAGTGTATATGAATTGATTGTTTGGTTGTTGAATAAGTTAAATAAAAACAACAGCTGTAAAAGAATGAATTGTATAAGCAATTGAATTATAAGTACGGAGTTATAATTAAAATGATTTACAATTGTGAAATAATCTTGTATATAAGAAGTGAAATTATATAAGTAAAAGATTTGTAAATATGATTTATATTCTGAAAATAAAATTCCAGAGAAGTGTTTTGAAAGGATTTGATATTTTGGGAAATTGTTTGGGAGAAATTAAAGCTCTAAACTCTTTTCGGTCGCTGGAAAATAATCCTGATGATGATGGCCACATCATTAGAATTCATTTTCGGGTTTCCAAAAGAGAAATTGCTGCCAAATTGTTTTAAATAAAAGTTGATTGGAAAATTTGAATTTGGGTTTTGAAATTCAAAAGATAATTGAATTGATTTCAAAAATGGTTTTGAAAGATTGAAAGGACTCTGGAATCCTATTTAAATTATTTATGGGAATGATAAATAAGTTGTATAACTTATAGAATGAGAAATGATAGAATGAATTTAACTTAAATGATGGAGTTAAATTAAAGGGAGTATAAGTAAATCAATAAAATCCAAGTTGAAATAAATTTGAGTTGTCCTCAAAGACATGTAATTTGAAATTTAACAAAAGGAAAGTTAAATAAATTGATTTGGATTTGATAAGGTGGTTGAAATGAAATATAACTTAAGTGATGTTGAATGAAGTTGAATTTTGGTGTCAAAGTAAATTAATAAGTGAATTAATGAAATGAAGTCATTAAGAATGTGAACTTGAGTTATATAAATGAAATTCAACTTTAAATTGTTAAAGGAATTAGCAATTGAATTGATAAATGGATTGAATGTTAATCAATTAAATGTAAACATTTGATATGAAATAATGAATATATAAGTGATAATTCATTAGAAGCTAATGTTATTAGCAATTGAATAAATTGAATGGAAGTCAATTTAATAACCAACCAATTGGAATTAGAAATGTTGAACCAAATTGAAAGTAAATTTGAATAAGTTTGGTTGTATTGAATAAACATTGGTTGTTATTTGATTGTTAGTTGATTGCATATAAATTCATTAAATGTTAATGAAATTGAATTAGCGAAATTGGAAGCTATGAAATTGAATTCAAATTTGAAGTATATAAATTTGAATAGAATTGAATGTGAATTGGATTTAAATTAGTAAATGTTAACTAATTGAATTGAGAATGAATGTTGATAAAATCCAACATTAATAAATCAAATATGATTTAAATAGAAAACCAATTCATTGAATGTTAATGAGAATATGAATGAATATTTAGTTGGTTGATGGTTTCATTTGTTGCTTTAGTTGCATTTGTTATATTGGCATATATAAATGTTGCTATATGATGTATATTGATACTATTTTCATATATGCATGATTCTCATGTTGTTTGTTGAGTGTTTAGTAGGTGCGGATCGCGTTTGCTTCGCATTTGGAGCTCGCTTTCGCGCTATATTAGCCATATATGCTCGCTAATAAAATATAAGGTACATATCTCGGATCACATATCGTACTTTTACACTTTTTTCCCTGCGGGATGTCTCATCACTTGATGAGATGTATATTTGTGATATATATACTGTCATTTTTTTTTCGGATCGAGCCGCGCAAAGGAGACTATGGCGAATTTTTTCGAAAATTTAAGGCGTTAGAAAATTTTTGATAAAATTTGAAAAAATTGTGAAAACTATAACTTTGATTTTGGAATTGAAAGTTAAACAATAGTAGTTTGGTTTGAAAAGAGAACTAAGTATGATTTGGAAACTTAGTAAAGTTATTGTAAGAAGTTTAACTATGAATTCTGGAAAAGTTAATAGATTCTGTAACTTTTCTTACTTGATAATTTCGAGGACGAAATTCTTTTAAGGGGGGAAGTATGTAACAACCCAGAATTTTTATTAATTAAGATTTGGATATTTAATTAATTTTAAATATTAATAAGTGAAATTTATAAGTCGAATAAATTTTATTTCGAATAATTTGATTTAATTGGATAATTAAATCGATAATTTAATATGTTAAATTATGGAAATAATTGAAAATTGGGTTAAATATGATTGAGAATGATTTGTAAAATTTTATTTTATCATATTGAAGTTACAATGATATTTTAGAACTTTTAAAATCGAATTAAAAGTTAATTTGTGAAAATTGAATATTTTAATATTAAATTGACTAGTGAAATTAGTCAATTTTTGAACAGTCTCAGAATTGGACGAAACTAGTTCCATTGGATCCGTAATAGTTTTTTATTATCGGATTTCAATTTTCGTAGCAATCGGAGTTTTCCTTTGACCGTGGCAGCTCGAAACGCATCGAAATTGTTTTATTATTAATTTGGCGAGTTAAAATAGCCATTTTTCAAAAAGTCTCGGATTTCGAAGATACTAGTTTCATCGGATCCGTAATGTGATATTATTGTATGGTTTCAAATTTCGTGTCAATCGGATTTACCGTTTGTCCGGTGCAAGATCAATCACCTAGAAAATCGTTTAAATCGGTTTAATTTAAATTGAACGTTTATTGCCATAACTTGCACAGATGACTGAATTAGCTCCCGAAACATGTTCCATTGCGTTCGGAACGCGGGGTAAACCTTAGAAACGCCAACCGGCACGCTTCGTTTGGAGTTCGGAAAATCCGGGATGAATACTGTCGCGGGAATTTTCTATAAAAGCCCCTCCCCTCTTCATAATTTGCAAAAATTAGAAACCCTAGGTCAAAAACTGCAGCTGCCACCCCCCTTATTATCAATGGCCAGAAATTATCAATCTTCTCCTCTCAATCACTCTCAATCTACAAGGAATTGCGCGAAGTGTTCAACACGAAAGTCGAAGAGCATGAAGAGAGCTTCGAATCTATATGGAGTTGATCGTGTTTGGAGCATCATAGGGGGAGGTAAAGGGGGCCGACGCCTGCCACTTGCGCACGTGTTTCAAGGCTCATATGGTGGCCGAGCTTGGCAAGGTGGTGGCCGTGGGTAGCTCTCGTCGAAGGCATTCAAATGGAACTCTCTGATCGAGATATATGTTGGTGATGATGGAGTATAAACTAACCCTAGTTTCATGAAGATGGGTTCTATGGTGCGTGCAAATTACTGGGTATTTACGTGAGGGGGAAGGAAGAAAATGATGGGCGGCCAAGATCTGCAGGCAGTGGGATGGAGAGCTGTGATTTAGTGTAGGTTAAAGTTTAAAAATAAATTGTAAATTTAGTTTAAATAAATTCGTGTAACTTCAAATATTGATATCTTTTTCATACGAGGTCGAAAACGCGCGAAACAGGAAGCATTGGAATCGTATGGACGAGTACTACGCTATGGAATTGGATTGGAGTCGTTTGGAGTTAGTGAGAATTTCGGGTAAAATTAAACGACCGTTTAATTTTATTCGAAATAAATCGCTAAAACGAAATTGAAATCAAGGTGAGAACTTCTCACTCAATCGAATCGGTTTCGATTTTATTTTAAATAGTTATATTTAAAATATCTGAATGCATGCTTGAATGATGATTGATATCTATTGATTGTTAAAATAGACATTATGCGCCGTTAGTAAGCGGATGTTATTTATTAAAAAACATATACCGCGAATATTTCATAAACAGTGAAATTGGTATTATATATAGTAGCAATATATATATATATATATATATATATTGGTATATGTATATATTGCAGTTATTGATTTCCCGCATTGTATAGCGGATGAGACCCTATTGCGCCGTCTATTAAGCGGATAATATTTTATAAATCCCATATACCGCGATAATTCCGTACTGGAGCGGAATTGGTATTGTGCTAACATTTTTGGATGCAGGGAAGCAGGTTGGCGGGATCCAACTGGATTCCTCAACTGTACTGATTTATTTACAGATATTTTGATATTTGTTGCTTATCATATCGATATATGATATTTAGATGTCGTGATTGACTATTTGGTGTTGCTGCATCATCAGATCCAATTCTGAAGTTTTAAAATAATGATTTTTGGTTTTAAAAGGAATTTTAAAGTGATTTTCAAAAGTATACGTTTTATTAAATTTGAATTGTTAAAATAAATAAACGTTAAAATTTTATTTTCATAAAAGTTGTGATTTTTGGAAAATAATGCTTAAGTATGATTTTGAAGTATATAAGCTTTAAATAACAATTTTTAAGTTATTAAAAGAATAAGTTGGTTTAAATTGGGATTTTTGAAGTATTAAAAACGATGTGTATAAAAGACTTATAAAATTGATGTTTTATAAATTAAAAATCTTGGAATATTAAAACAAGTTTTACAAGTATTAAAAATGAAATAAAAATGGATTTCATAAGTGAACGAAATTTATAGATTTATAAATTGTGAAGTTATAAAATGGATAGATTTTTGTAAAATATAAGATTTATAAGTAATCAACTTATAAATCGGATTTGGCATTTAAAATGAGATATAAAAAGGATTTTTATAAATAGAAATTTATAAAAATATAAATGGAGTTTATAAACGTTGTTTATAAATCCGAAATCAATTGAATTTGATAAGTTGGATATAGGGATATATGAAAGGAATTATATTCACGATTTTGGACAGTGAATATATTATTAAATGAAATGGATATGTTTTTGGGGAAGGAACATTATGAAATGAAGTTAATGATTTTAAAGACGTTTTAAAATGTATTATGAATCGAAACCATAGATTTCAACATTTATTGTTGAAATAGACGTTTTCGAGAAAGAAGGAAATGGTGGACTTAACACTATTGTTATAGTAAATGATTTCCGAAAGGAAATGTTTTATATAGTATTGGGATTTATATATCTATCTAAATTTCGAATCCCTATACTAGTGATTTTGGGTCGTAGTAACGATGTTTTACGCAACATTCGGTTTAGCCCAAATAAATGTGTAAAGTGAATGATTTCCTTGAGGAATGAAATATATACTAAATTTTGATTTAAGTATATCAAATATTTTCAAATGTTGAAAATAAATAGATTTGTGATGTACTTATTATTAAATAAGTATGGAAATATTTTTCCAATGAGAAATGAAAGTTTTAGAATTTATCCTTGTAAAGATAAATTGAAAGTGAATATTTGAAATCGATTGAAAATCGTATATCATAAAAATTTTGGGATTATAAATTCACTAAGGAATTTATAAAAGAAAGGGGAAATTGTTTAAAAATAAACGTTGATTTATTTTTAAAGTGTGGGAATAAATTTACGAATTTGGAACGTAAATATATAAAATAAACCGGTAAGGATTTATTAAATTGGTTTAAATGAACCATGTTGAAATGAAAGAAATTCCGCGTAAGGAAAAGTGATTTGAAAATTTGTTTTCAAATGGTTGAAGTGTGGAAAATTATATATCTAGTAAAGATATTTTGGAAAGTAAATAATTTGGGAAATTATTTGGATTTGGTGATGTTGAGCATGCCTATTGATAGTTAAATAATCCGACTATCAATATTTACCTTTAAATAGGTATTTGTTGAGATTCTTTGAATTTGAATGCCACACTTATTTTTGAATAAGCGCTCACTATTCGGGTTAGCCGGGAAAGGACCTTGGGGTCGTATAACCCATTCCGAATATGTGATACGTCGTTATGGATTGCATTTGATGACCGGTGTTGAAGACCGGATGTTTGTGAAAACGGAAGGATTACCGTCGAGTTACTCTACATCGGCTGATCTCCGATATAGAGGTTTTATCACCCTTAGTGACAGGAAGTCCGGTCGTGATTAGTGAATATCCGGATTGCAAGGACTTCTTTGTAAGTGCCTTCGGTTCTGTTCGATCCCAGAACAGACTTGTATGGATTGTATGTCTGACATTACAAATTGAGATATAAAGCTGATTTCTTTCAAATATATTTCTGTTGGTGGCGGAGAATTTATTCTCTTATCTTAACACCCTTCTCTGAGACGTACGAGCTCAGAGGTTATATAGTTGAAGGTTATTAGTGATCTACTCCCAATTTGGTAGTGTGGCATGTTGAGTGTTGCTGTGAAATGATCATTGTGTTCATCATTTGTGATAGGATCATTTATTTGATCATTTATCTTGGTGATCATTTCTATGATCATTTGTTGACCCAAAGCACGACTTTTGTATAAAGTGTGGCTTTGCGGACGAGACTTCGTCGGACCTCACACCCCGGAAATGGTCAAAACAGGAAGGATGCGGCAAGGTTATTAGGGGGTAGCGCCCCTTTAGTGTATGTCATTCCTCCTAGATAGAGGTGGTATCATGGTATGGAGCCCAGATATTTAACCTATGTTGTTGCTGCATATTTTGTGGTTGTTGGAAATCGAGGATCCTCGGATAGATCGGTTAGGATCGGGGGATGACATATTCGTGTCAGTAGTTACCCAGTTAGGGGTAACCCGGCCTTGTGTTGGCAGAGATCCGGTTTGGTTCTCGGGAACGTCCTTCCAGAGGCGTTCTCATGTGGCAATGGGAAGTTCCTTGGCCTGACCATTTGTTGGAAATCCAAATAAACAATACGATCTTGTACGGTTTTAGTTGTATAACCTGCTATGGAATGTGGCGGTAACCTGCTATTGAACATAGTAGCTATAGTAGGCATACGATAATGGTCGTATGTTGGCTAAGATTTATATTCTACTTTCGAAATGATTTTTTTCTACACTATGCACTAGTAATAATATCAAATGTTCTTTTAATGCGTATTAAGCATCTTTGACTATCATAAGGAGAAATCTCCTCCGATTCTGCGTTTGCATTGTGTGTGTGTGCGGGAGGCCTTATGGTAGTCTCATTTTTAAAAGCATTGCGAATTGACATTAAAATTATTCCTCTATTTTGTTTTCAAAGATAAATAAACTGTTTTGAGTTCTCACACCAGTCACATGACTGGCTCGGAGTTTATTGTTTTCCTTCCTAAACTCTGAGTGCCCACCAATTTCCACATGGGCAGTCAAGAGTAAGGTTTATCAGGATAATCTGGAATTCGGGAGTTGCTGGAGGCAATCTGGATGGCATGGCGTATTACTAGTATATAATATTTCTTTTCCACTGTTTGTTGTTGTACACTCTGATGATTTGATGTAATGTAATATGATGTAATGTAATAGCTGATATAGTTCTTTGTTTAAAGATTATTCATTTATCTATTATATGTTGTTCCGCTGCGATTGTGAGATTCTGATATTGTTCTGTTATTTTTTTTCTGTTTCGTTCTTTTCTCTTTATTTTCTATCTTTTTCTCTCTTCTTCTACCTTTTTCTTTTTCTTTAACCCTAACATTTCGGTTTTTCGGCAACGAAAAATCGCGATCGTCACATAATGTGTTATACTCCTATGCTAATAACCTTCAGCTCTGATACCGCTGTAACGACCCTAACTCGACCTCAGATCAATAAGCAACTCGAACGAGTCATCATTCAAAGTCAAGCATAGCCCGAGTCATCACGGCCAAAACAACGACCAAAGAAAAACCTCATCGACGCAACTCCGACCATCTGACAACTCGGGCCTTCAGCGATTTCGTTAACCGCCCAGCCTCCACCACCCAGAGGCTCGCGCCACTCGACGCTCAAATAAGGCCACGACGATCAAATTACTGTCCCCTTCAAAAACTAGGTTTACAAATGAAAAATCATACGCCGCCGTCGCCACAGTGGTCGAGACCATCTCCGGCTATTTTTCCAACCACCACCGTAGGCTCCTCCATTACCATGGAAAATCCCGGCCATCAACCATTCTCGATCATCTGAAATTGATCGAAATATCATTTCTGTTCATTCCCCAAACTTCTCTTAAACCCCACCCCTAAAAATCACCGAACCCATCTTAAAAATCATAGTTTTCAGTAAGGATTTGAGTTGTATACTTGAATCAATATTTTGTGAAATTCAAAATTTCCAAAATTTAAAGTTCCTCTGTAAAAATTTAATCTTTTCACCCTGTATACATTTATACTTCATGGAACTATTTTTAGATTGTTATTCATACCTAAACACCTCTATTTTGTTTTGAATCCAAAGCTTGATAGTGATCAGAAAATGAGGGATTGAATTGTTTCTATTTGGTTTCATCCTGAACTCAAGAGAACAGAGGGAAAAAAAGAAAAAAAACATATTTCACAGAGCTTCATACTCTTAACAGTATGGTTCAAACAAATTTTAAATAGATGAATTATTCTTAAATATAACAGAGAAACTTGTTTACTCACTGATCTAAAGAAGAAAATACCGGGTCAAGTTACTCACAGTGTTGAGAAAAAGAACAGAGCCCTCTTCATGTTGACACATGCTTTGAATTTGTTGATATATTTGTTTGAAACTTTATTTCTAAGTTGCCCTTACTGCTGTAATTTTTCGATTTTTCAAATTTCCAGTTTTCTTTGATGCTTGCTTTTGCTTCAGAATTTATTTTGCAGTTTTTTAATCTTCTGTTTTCAATTGTGATTTGTTTTCTTTGATCTTGTTTCAGGTTGAAGTTTCAGTTGAAGTTTGATTCAATCAAATTTTTTTTCTTCAGGTTTCTGGTTTACAAGTTTTGAAATGAGAAGAACTTAAATTGTCTTCTCTTTTAATATATTTTAATTAAATTTTTAGTTTATAATAAACATGCATGTGCCACTTGTAATGCTAGGTTATATTTATCTTACATTTGTTTGTAAATATGAACACTTGTAAAAAATAAAAATAAAAATAAAAATTATTAAATTTATTTTTAAGTCCCTTTCCATTAATTTTATAGTGTAAACCCTTACTTTTATAAATTATTTAATCTTTATATTTACATAAGTATGTTCTCTTATTTTATTTTCAAAAGATAATTTCAATTCTTATACTTATATATCAAAATGCATATTCACAAAAAATTAGAAAACAAGATTTCCTTAGTTTCAAATATAAAATTTTCTTTAAGTCCAATTACTTTCAATATATTAACATTTGAATTTCAAATTCACATTTTCAGATTGTAATCTATTTATAAAATATTCACTTTTGAACTTCAAATAAAATTATTTATTTAATATAATTTGGAAAACAAATCTTTATTAATTAAAAATATATTGTTTTCAAACCCAAAATATTTATAAGATTTTTAGTTTTGAATTTTAATTCCAAGATTTAATTTAAACTAAATTTATAAATATAAATAAATAACAGAACATATCTTTTATAAATCTTTAAACTTTCAAATTCTATTTATAATCCAAAATTTTATTTATTCGAAAATTTTTCTAATTATTTCATAATCGAATTCACAACTTAATTTCAAAATTTTTAATTAGTTATCAAATTATCTTAACTAAAATTTCACGGATGTTACACAAACATTCTTACTTCTTTACAATTATTGAATTAAATCCCTATTCTTACATTCGATTTCGTTATCCATACCAATTCATTCAATGTCCATTACATAGGCTTGACCACAACCCATTCACCATTTTCTTAAGTTATCTCAACCCTATTACATTACATGTTCTTGCATCAAATTTTATTTTCATTTTAATTTGATTCTTGTTCAATCAAATTCCCATCCATTACAAATTTCAATTCAATTAGTTTACTGACTTAATCCATATTAAATTTTAATTCACCTCCTTAATTCACTTCTGAATTTATTTTATTAATAACATAACCATTCCAATTATTCTAAACCAGAACTGGGTATTATTTTGCTTTTCAAATTTTTAACAAGCTACCAAAATTTTATTCGTCCCATTACCCATTTATTTAATTTAGCTTACGCTAAAATCATTTCCAAACAATTTTTTTGAATTTAGCTGAGTGAGAATTTAATTCATCCAATATCATTCTTACTTAATTTAAATTCCATTTAATTCAATTCTTTTCCAAATTTAATTCAAGTCCAACTAAATTTTATTTAGCCAGCTTAAATTTATACCATTTCCTTTACTATTTTAAATAAGAATTGAATTTTATTCAATATTATTTATAACACAACTGAATTTTGATTTTTACTTCAATCCAATTTCAGTTAAATTTTATTTCTCAATATATAAGTTCAAAACTTATTTACTATCCTAAGTCCATTCACATTTTATATTTCTCTTCACCTTATTCCAATTTATATTTCATTTAGGATCAAGTTTTGAATTTCCCATAAATACCAACCATTTTATTTTGGTTTTACAACTTTCATTTCCTATTCTTAAGTTCACCAACTTATTTATTTAAAAGCTTATATTGATCATTTGAGTCGTTTTCACCTTATAATCACAATTCCAAATTATATATATATATATATATATATATATATATATATATATATATATATATATCACTTAATAGCTTAAGGGTATAAAATTTCATTACACAATTATAATCATTGTACATTTCAATTTTATATTCAATTTAATTCAATTTCAATTTTATTTTATATTTAACTTATCCTGAGTTAAATGCAAATATATTTTATTCACTTCCATTTATTCAAGTTAAATTTTAATTCCAGGATTAAAATTTTCATTTTCTTCTTACTAATATCAACTTCACTTTATACGTTTGATAATTGATTTATCTTAACTTTCCACATTATTTAAATAGAGTTCCCAGAATTCATTTACCCTATTTTATTTCAAAACCATTTTGAAATCCTAAATAACACATACCCACTTGGTATATCAAATCAAATCTTCGAATTCCAAAACACTTGCTTTTACCAAAACAAATTGCCCTTTTGAAATTTCTAAAACCACTTGTATACCCAACGAGTCCAAACAAATATCATAACCAATCACCACGGTATCAATCCATCATTTTAGAAGCTTGAAAATGAATTCTGATGATGTGGCCATCATCATCAAGATTATTTCCCAGCGACTGAAGTAAGTTCAGTGCTTCCTTACTTCCACAAATTCCTTTCAAAACAATTTCCATTCAAAAATATTTCCCAAAATAATACTCCGTTATTTCCTTCAAATTTTTGGAAAACATGTCCACCATTTCCAAGATTGCCAAACCTTTGTTTAAATACACTTTAAACGCTTTTCAAAATTTTCGGGATTTAAATTCTGGTCTAAATCAAATTTTAGTTATACTTCTTTTGGATAAATCATACTTGTAGGATCCTATTTGGTTATAACGATTTCAAATTTTAGATTCTTATACTTGATTATAATATTAACAACCAAACATCCAAATATATATATAATAATTTTAGAATATTATTTCTTTTATATCAAAATATAACTGTGGGTAAAATTATTTCATTTACCGACTTTAAAAAGAAATACCATGTTGGTTTATCTTGTTTAAGAGTTTAGAAGCCCCTATCGATACGGTTGTACTTCCCGTACCGATCAGAATTCATATACGCTCAACCGATAATTCAACACAGTGTAAAATAATTTTTATGTCCACTAACAAATACGCTCTCATATCTATTATTACACTCAACTCATTTTAGAGTACTATGAACTCTATTTCTATTGAATAATTCCCCTAAAGCCTAGGTTATCGCTATCCAGGCTCTGATACCACTGTGACAACCCACCCTTCTCGACCCTCGAAAATCGATACAAAATACGTCTAACGGTCCCGACTTTTATGTCAAATGTAATTGGTAATTAATTTAATCTTTGGGATTAAATTTCGAAATAATTGGCAATTACTATAAACTATGTTTGATTTTCAAAATTAAATAAGATGTATGTTTAATTATTTATATAAATGGATTATCACTTGAAATTTGATTTTGAGATTGAAATTCAATAATTAATATTTTTAATATTAATTGGATTTAAAAAATTTATTTTGGAAAATAATATATATGTATATAATTAGAATTGTAGATATAATATAATTTGATTTCAAAATCATTTGTTATAAATTTATATAAGTACAAAATAAAATGTATGAATATAAAGTCTTAATATGTATTTACCTTTTTAAATTAATAAAGCCTAATATCGATTGAAAATTATAAAAACATAGATTGTATATAACATTAAAACATATGGTAATGTAAAACGGGATGTATTGTAAATATACAATTAAAAAAGGGTTTTAAACAAAATTTAAAATTTAATTGGAGCAAGGATATAAACATAAATTTCATTTTAGATGACATTTGTAAATTAAGTATGTTATGCTTTAACAAGTGTTCATTCAAGATTAACAAGTGTAAGCATATCTTTATTTGTTAATACAAGTGGCAAGAAAAGGGTTTTTCTTTTTACCTAAAATTTATAAAAATATGAACAAGTAAGAGAAATCGGATTTCTCAATCTTTTTCAAAACTGAACAAAAACAAATTTAAATCAAAAATTTAAAAAGCTTGTTTCAAAAGCAACCAGATCTACAGTTTAAACTTGAAGTAATAACTTGATCAAATGTTTAAAACAAATCATCAACAATCAGCAAGCAGAGTTTTCAAAATCTGGAAATAAAATCAAACAACAGCTTTTTCAAAACCTAGAAGATCAAAGCAAAGATTATCTCAGTATAAATTCTGAACAAATCAATTTGCAAGCTTCCGAATCCAAGAAGAAAAACTAGAAAATAAAAGGCTTCAGGAATCAAAACCAAGGCATTTAAAGCCTGGAACCAGAAATAAGAAGTCAGTCCTTTGTTCGACCATGCAAGGTGAGCAAACTTCTTTTTTAAAACCCATTCTTTTTATTCTAATAATTGTGATGATGATATCTTAGAAAATGATAAATGCATGTGTATATATTAGCAACTAAATATGTATTTATATGTACATGAATGTGCTGTGTATGTCTGAGAACAAACATATGCCTCTGTTCTAAATATAACAGGTTTCAAAAACCTGTTCGAAAATTTAATATCTCGTCCCATATTTTGAGGGTTGGACGTTTAAATGAAATGTGTTCAAATTTACAAAATCAAAATTTTAAAAATAGTTTCAAGAAATTATATTAGGTAACTTTTTTCCAAAATGTTAAATCAGTGTTGATCAATATAAGTCAGAAAATTGATCATTATAATTTTACGTTTTGACTATTGGAATAGATTCGTATTTAAGAATGGTGAATTTTAAAGCTATTTTCATGATTTTTAAGCAAGTAGATGTTGAGCAATTTTTAGTTAAACAACAATCGAGTTTTGGCCAAATTCTGCTGATCCACGTCGAATTATGGGTCGTGAGCTTTGTCATGGTAGTTCGAAGGGTAATGATCATCAGAAAAATAATCATTGAATTTTTAGATGGTCGTGGGTGATGATGGAAGTTACTTTAGGTTTTTGTACCTAGTTTGGTTCGACGGGGTTGGAAGCGAAAATTCATCGCCATCGTAGAATCGATCAAGTCCGGACCGAGGGGAATCGATGGGGCACGTTGTGGCGGAGCTCTGGTGAGGTCGGCACGAGGGCCGATGGTCCAAGGCGATGGCTAGGGTGGTTTTTCGATTGGATTGGTTCCATTCTTTTTGGTCGAGATGCTCAATTTGATTTTCTGACGAGTTCATCAGAACTGGGGGTCTGGGGGAGACGGCGTGATGATTATCAACTTGTAGGTGGCTTCGGCATAGGTCGGAGATGGCCAGAATATCATGCATCGTGCATGCGTAGGCGTGCATATCTGGATGTTTAGGTTGTGTGGGGGAGACGAAGGAGAATACTTGGGGTTGAACTCGAAAAGTATAATGTTTGACTCGAAGCAATTGAATGTTGCAAAAGGTCTTGAGAGACACTTAGGGATTTTGGAGAGTTTTCTCGGGTTTTTAATGTGATGAGCTTTCTGGTTGTAAGTAAGAACCTGTACCAGTTTTAAAATACAAGTTTTAAAATTAAAGTAAAATCAAATGCAATTTTTAAAGTGAAACTTGTACCTGATTTGTTTTAAGTAAAGAAAATCAAAGTGAAAGATAAAGCAAAATGTTTGCAGATAAGTTTTAAAGTTTTAATGTTAATAAATAATGTGATTAATTAATTAAGGTAATTAATTTGAGAATAATTAATCAAAGATTAATTGTTTGATTCATTTAAGGATAATTTAATTAATGAGATTAGTTAATTAAAAGGAAATTAATTAATTAAGTATGAATTAATTAATGATTAAAGTTAATCAACCAAATCATTAAATGACAATTGCTTGATTAATTTATGTAAATAATTAAGGATAATTAATTAAAGGATAATTAACTAAGGGCTAATCAATTTATGTAATTAATTAAGGATAATTAATTAAAGGATAATTGAATAATTAAAGGTTAATTATTTAATGATTAGAGATTTAATTAATTGATACTTAAGGTTGATTAATTAATAATTTAAAAATTAATTGATTTTTTAAGGTTAATTAATTAAAATAATTTGTAACTGATTAATTAACCTGGATTAATGATTAATCTGGTTTCAATAAATCAGGTGATCAATTTATCTTTCGTATGGATGACTGTATTCTATTGAATGCTGTAAATTGTCTGATATCTCTGTTGTGTGATGCTTTGTGATATGAATTGTTTTAATTCAAGCTATGATGAATGTAACTTATTTTGTCTGTGATAAATGTATATTATTTACAATTGATTGCAAACAAATATGGATTGCACAAGGAAATTGGTTAAGTCATAGATTTTTGGAAATGGTTTTAAAATTTAATTTTGAATCCAAATGATTTTGGAAATAGAATTGGGTTAAATATGAAAAGCTTTTGAAAAGAAGTTTTAAAAAGGTACAAGTTATTTTGAATAACTTAATAAAATTGAAATTTAAATAATTTGGTTTGAATTTGAATTCTAAAATTGAATTTTATATATGGAGATTATGGTTTAAAAGATTATATGAGTTATAAATGTGTTTAAAACCATTTTAAAAGTGTTTTTTTGAAATTTGAATTTAACCCAAGGACTTTAACTTGTATAAATGAAATCGGATTTTTTCGAAATGAAAACTAATTGTTTTCAGATAAGAATAGCTTTCATATAATGAAAGGATTTCCAATTTGTGTTGAAAAGTTCAAGTTTGAGACGAAATTGTGAATGTTTCTTTTGAAATCTATGAATAAACCTTTGTGAAAGATTGTTAAGCTTTGTTTTGGAATTGAAGAGGATTCTAAATGGTGTATCTTTTATATAAAATATTTAGAACAGAATTATTTTATGGAAATGGTTTTGAAAGCTATGAATTGAATCTTTGACTTAAAGATTGGATGAGTTAATCCAATTTGACAGGAAAATTATTTTGAAAAGGGCTATGAATGAATCTTCGTTAAAGATTAGTGAAGTTTGTTTTTAAATTGAAAAGGAATCTGAAAAAGCGTATCTTTTGTATAAAAGATTTGAATTGGAAAGATATTAATGAATCTTTGTGAAAGATTGGTAAACTTTGTGAACTTTGCGAACTTTGTGAAGAGAATTTTTTGTTTAAAGATTTGAAAATGGTAAATTTTTTAAAACCATTTGAGAAGAAGGTTTTGGGTTTTAAGTTGTGACTTAAGTTAGATCCCAATATCCATATGCTTTTAAATACTATGCTTGTTATTCCGTTTTGCCGGGAGAGGACTTTGTGTCATATAACCCATACTAAATAATGGTACGACGTTTTGGATAGCATTTGAAGGCCGGTGGTGAAGACCGGATATTT
The DNA here is from genome assembly GCA_030765085.1 of Allium cepa. Taxonomy (NCBI): domain Eukaryota; kingdom Viridiplantae; phylum Streptophyta; class Magnoliopsida; order Asparagales; family Amaryllidaceae; genus Allium; species Allium cepa. The sequence goes on along the minus strand of CM060935.1, from coordinate 1,053,637,985 downwards.
TCTAAAGCGAAAGGATAACTCGTCGAATGTCTCTGCACCGGTTGATCCCCGGTATAGAGATTTGATCACCCTTTGTGATGGGAAGTCCGTACGTGATTAGGAATTATCCGGATGTGCAAGGGCTTCTTTGTGAAGTGCCTTCGGCTCTGTTCGAACCCGGAACAGACTTGTATGGATGTATGTATGACATTACACTTTGAGATATAAAGCTGGTTCGTATCAAATACAGTTATGTTTGGTGGCAGAGATTTATTCTCTTAGCTTAACACCCTTCTCTGAGATGTACAAGCTCAGAGGTTATGTTGTTGATGGTTACTAGTGATACATTTCCAATTTGGTAATGTGGCATACGAAGTGTTGCTGATCATTTGTTGATCGAAGCATGGCTTTGTGAAAAAGCGTAGCTTTGTTGACGAGACTGCATCAGGACCTCACACCCCGGAAATGGTCGAAACAGGAATGTTGCAGCAAGGTTTTAGGGGCCGCGCCCCTAGGGTCTGTCCATTTTCTTCTAAATAAAAGGTGATATCATGGTATGGAGCCCAGATATTTAACCTGTGTGGTTGCTACAAACTTATTACTTTGTGGTTGTTGGTTGAGAGGCGTCTCAGATAAAGGTCAGTAACGACCGGGAATGGCATACTTGTATGTTAGTTATCTATGTTATAGCTTGGTTAAAGCGTGAGGTAGCATCGGCCTTATGTTAGCGGAGATCCGGTTAGGTTCTCGGGGGCGTCCTTCCAGAGACGTTCCCATTTGGTAAGGAAGTTCCTTAGCCTGACCATTTGTTGGAAATCCGAAGAAATAATACGCGCCCTGTACGGTTTTAGTTGCATAACCTGCCGTGGAATGTGGCGGTAACCTGCTATTGAACATGGTAGCTATAGTAGGCATACGACGAAATGTGATATGCTGGCTAAGATTAATATTATACTTTCGAAATGTTTTCTGCACTATGCACTAATAATAATATCAAGTAGTTTTCGCGTATCAAGCATTTTTGACTGTCATAAGGAGAAATCTCCTCTAAGTATGCGCTCGCATTGTGTGTGTGGCAGGAGGCCTTATGGCAGTTTCATTTTTCAAAAAGCATTGCGGTCTTCAATGTTTTAAAATCTTTTGTTGTTGTTTTAAAGATAAACTATTTTTGTTTGCTCATACCAGTCACATGACTGACCCGGAGTTTATTGTTCTCTTCCTAAACTCTGGATGCCCATAATTTTTCACACGGGCTGTCTTGAGTTGGGTTTTTCAGATAATAGATATCGATTCAGTAGCTTTCAGCTTTCTCTTTGGAATTCTCTGGAGACTTGGATATTGAAGTCTTTGGTTAGGACGACTGACCTTGCTTAGCTTGGTGCAACTTGAGGGTCGTTCGAGCTATCTATGGAGATTGCTGATATTGGTGTTTCTTCTGGAGTTTCTCCGTTGTAGCATTTCATTGTACCTCTGATTTTGATCATTGTTGTATATTTGGATATTGTATCATTGGAGTTGTATATGATATTATTCTTTTTCTTCCGCTGTGTTGTTGTACTTAATGTGTTATAAGCTCCGACGAACCAGATTTGAACGGTCGAATCTGCGTCATTCAAATACAAGTGAAGTATCGAACACGAAAATCCAGGTCATCACCTTTGGTATCAGAGCTGAAGGTTGAACTTTAGCTCAAGAGTATAACACATTAGGTAACTCATTAGAGATGGGGTGAAGTATACCCTAGAATGAGAATATCCCTAAGATATCCATTCGTGTGCCTCAGTAAATTCTCTTACTATTCACTGATAGTAAGTATGAGTGCAAGAAGAGGACGAGATAGGGGACAGGGAAGTACCACTACATATGGTCAGTGCCCTGTGACAACAGCGGAAACAATCTTTCTCGATCAATCTTCTTTGATCATCATCCGATTCCAATTCTTTGATGTTTTCATGGAAGCTCGAGAGAAAAGTTTTGATGTGAGATCATTATTTTGGTTAAATCAAAGGATAAGTTGATATGGGACATAAACTCCAAACGGGTCAGAATTGTTTGTTTGGATGAATTGTTTGCTTTGGTTGCTATGGTTGATAGGTATACTTAGGTTTTTAAACTAAAAGTTTTAGGATTGTATCCATATATCTGTCTATTCTTTGGGGTTCAGATATCTTCTACAAATGTTAGTCAACCTTTCGAACTAAAAATGCCCCTGCATATCGTAGGAAGAATGACCCGAGTATCTTATGAAGTGTTAAATGAACTCGTTCTTGTATCTATTGATGATATTTTAATTTGGTAAGCCAAATGCAGAATAGATTTTCAGTTTGATCTGGAAAACTATTTCTCTATCTTTTTGCGTTCATCTATTTTTGTTGTCTCCCTACTTTCAAATTTCGAGGACGAAATTTTCTTAAGGGGCGAATCCGTAACGATTTCGACTTTTAAGTCAAATTTAATTGGTAATTAATTTAATCTTTGGGATTAAATTTGGAAATAATTGGCAATTAATATATACTGTGTTTGATTATCAAAATTAAATAAGATGTATGTTTAATTATTTATATAAATGGATTATCACTTGAAATTTGATATTGAGATTGAAATTCAATAATTAATATTTTTAAAAAATTAATTGGATTTAAAAAAATTATTTTGGAAAATAATATATATGTATATAATTTGAATTGTAGATATAATATAATTTGATTTCAAAATCATTTGTTATAAATTTGTATAAGTACAAAATAAAATGTATGAATATAAAGTCTTAATATGTATTTACCTTTTTAAATTAATAAAGCCGAATATCATTTGAAAATAATAAAAACAAGATTGTATATAACATTAGAACATATGGTAATGTAAAAAGGGATGTTTTGTAAATATACAATTAAAAAAGGGTTTTAAACACAATTTAAAATTTAATTGGAGCAACGATATAAACATAAATTTCATTTTAGATGAAATTTGTAAATTAAGTATGATATGCTTTAACATGTGTTCATTCAAGATTAACAAGTGTAAGCATATCTTTATTTTTCCAGAAGATAAAAAACTGTTACATTTTTGAACTTCCGCGTTAATACAAGTGGCAAGAAAAGGGTTTTTCTTTTATCTGAAATTCATAAAAATATGAACAAGTAAGATAAATCAGATTTCTCAATCTTTTTCAAAACTGAACAAAAACAAATTTAAATCAAAAATCTAAAAAGCTTGTTTCAAAAGCAACCAGATCAACAGTTTAAACTTGAAGCAACAACTTGATCAAATATTTAAAACAAATCATCAACAATCAGCAAGCAGTGTTTTCAAAATCTAGTAATTAAATCAAACAACAGCTTTTTCAAAACCTCGAAGATCAAAGCAAATATTATCTCAGTATAAATTCCAAACAAATCAATTTGCAAGCTTCCAGATCCAAGAAGAAAAACTAGAAAATAAAAAGCTTCAGGAATCAAAACCAAAGCACTTAAAACCTGGAACCAGAAATAAGAAGTCTGTCCTCTGTTCGACCATGCAAGGTGAGCAAACTTCATTTTTAAAACCCATTCTTTTCATTCTAATATCTGTGATGACGATATCTTGGAAATTGATAAATGCATGTGTATATATTAGCAAGTATATATGTATTTATGTGTACATGAATGTCCTATGCATGTCTGAGAACAGACATATGCCTCTATTCTAAATATAACAGGTTTCAAAAACCTGTTTGAAAATTTAATATCTCATCCCATAATCTATTTGAGGTTTGGACGTTTAAATGAAATGTGTTCAAATTTACAAAATCAAAATTTTAAAAATAGTTTCAAGAAATTATATTTTCACGTTTTGATTATTGGAATAGATTCGTATTTAAGAATGGTGATTTTTAAAGCAATTTTCATGATTTTTAAGAAGTAGATGTTGAGCAATTTTGATTTGAACGGCAATCGAGTTTTGGCCAAATTCTTGTGATCTACGTCGAATTATGGGTCGTGAGTTTTGTCGAAGGTAGTCCGAAGGGTAATAATCATCAGAAAAATAATCATTGAATTTTTGGATGGTCATGGGTGATGATTGAAGTTAATTTAGGTTTTTGTACCTTGTTTGGTTCGATGGGGTTGGAAGCGGAAATTCGTCGCCATCGTAGAAACAGTCAAATCCTGACCGAGGGGATTCAATGAGGCATGTTGTGACTGAGCTCTAGTGAGGTCGGCAAGGGGGCCGGTGGTCCAAGGCGATAGCTAGGGTGGTTTTTTTCAATTGGATTGGTTCCATTCTTTTTGGTCGAGATGCTCAATTCGATTTTCTGACGAGTTCATCAGAACTGCGGGTTTGGAGGAGATGGCGTGATGATTATCGAATTGTAGGTAGCTTCGGCATAGGTCGAAGATGGCCAGAACATCATGCACTGTGCACGCGTAGGCGTGCATATCTGGATATTTGGGTTGTTTGGGGGAAGACGAAGGAGAATACTCGGAGTCGAACTCGAAAAGTATAATGTTTGACTAGAAGAAATTGAATGTTGCAAAAGGTCTCGAGAGAGACTCGGGGATTATGGTTTGGAAAGATTATATGAGTTATAAATGTGTTTAAATGTGTTTTAAACCATTTTAAAAGTATTGTTTTGGAATTTGAATTTAACCCAAGGACTTTAACTTGTATAAATGAAATCGGATTTTTTCGAAACGAAAACTAATTGTTTTCGAATAAGAATAGCTTTCATATAATGAAAGGATTTCCAATTTGTGTTGAAAAGTTCAAGTTTGAGATGAAATTGTGAATGTTTCTTTTGAAAGCTATGAATAAACCTTTGTGAAAGATTGTTAAGCTTTGTTTTGGAATCGAAGAGGATTCTAAATGGTGTATCTTTTGTACAAAAGATTTGGAATGGAATTGTTTTGTGGAAATGGTTTTGAAATCTATGAATTGAATCTTTGATTTAAAGATTGGATGAGTTAATCCAATTTGAAAGGAAAATTGTTTTGAAAAGGGCTATGAATGAATCTTTGTTAAAGATTGGTGAAGTTTGTTTTTAAATTGAAAAGGGATCTGAAAAAGGGTATCTTTTGTATAAAGATTTAAATTGGAAAGATATTAATGAATCTTTGTGAAAGATTGGTAAACTTTATGAACTTTGTGAACTTTCTGAAGAGAATCTTTTTGTTTAAAGATTGGAAAATGGTAATTTGTTTTAAATCATTTGAGAAGAAGGTTTTGGTTTTTAAGTTGTGACTTAACTGAGATCCCAATATCCATATGCTTTTAAATATTGCGCTCATTATTCGGTTTAGCCGGGAGAGGACTTTGTGTCATATAACCCATTTCGAATAATGATACGACGTTATGGATAGCATTTGAAGACCAGTGGTGAAGACTGGATATTTTCGAAAGCGAAAGGATAACTCGTCGAATGTCTATGCACCGACTAATCTCCGGTATAGAGATTTTATCACCCTTTGTGATGGGGAGTCCGGGCGTGATTAGGAATTATTCGGATGTGCAAGGGCTTCTTTGTAAAGTGCCTTCGGTTTTGTTCGAACCTGGAACAGACTTGTATGGATGTACGTCTGACATTACACTTTGAGATGTAAAGCTGGTTTCTATCAAATTCATTTCTGTTTGGTGGCGAAGATTTATTCTCTTAGCTTAACACCCTTCTTTGAGACGTACGAGCTCAAAGGTTATGTAGTTGATGCTTACTAGTGATATATTCCCAATTTGGTAATGTGGCATACGAAGTGCTGCTGATCATTTGATGATCGAAGCATGGCTTTGTGAAAAAGCGTAGCTTTGTTGACGAGACTGCATCACGACCTCACACCCCGGAAATGGTTGAAACAGGAATGTTGCAGGAAGGTTTTTTGGGTTCGCGCCCCTAGGGTATGTCCATTTTCTTCTGGATAAAAGATGATATCATAGTATGGAGCCCAGATATTTAACCTGTGTGGTTGGTACAAACTTATTGCTTTGTGGTTGTTGGTTGAGAGACGCCTCAGATAAAGGTCGGTAACAATCGGGAATGGCATACTTGTGCGTTAGTTACCTATGTTATAGCTTGGTTAAAGCGTGAGGAAGCGTCGTCCTTGTGTTAGTAGAGATCCGGTTAGGTTCTCAGGGGCGTCCTTCCAGATGCGTTCCCAATTTGGTAAGGAATTTCCTTACCCCGACCATTTGTTAGAAATCCAAAGAAACAATACGCGCCCTATGCGGTTTTAGTTGTATAACCTGCCATGGAATGTGGCGGTAACCTGCTATTGAACATGGTAGCTATAGTAGGCATACGATGAAATGTGGTATGCTGGCTAAGATTAATATTATACTTTCGAAATGTTTTCTGCACTATGCACTAATAATAATATAAAAAGGTTTTCGCGTATTAAACATTTCTGACGGTCATAAGGAGAAATCTCCTCCAAGTGGGCGCTCGCATTGTGTGTTTGGCAGGAGGCCTTATGACAGTTTCATTTTCCAAAATGCATTGCGGTCTTCAATGTTTTAAAATCTTTTGTTGTTGTTTTAAAGATAAACTGTTTTTTTTGCTCATACCAGTCCCATGACTGACCCGGAGTTTATTGTTCCCTTCCTAAACTCTGGATGCCCACAATTTTTCACACGGGAGTCTAGAGTTGGGTTTTTCAGATAGTAGATATCTATTCAGTAGTTTTCAGCTTTCTCTTTGGAATTCTCTGAAGACTTTGGATATTGAAGTCTTTGGTTAGGACGATCGACCTTGCTTAGCTTGGTGCAACTTGAGGGTGGTTCGAGCTATCTATGGAGATTGCTGATATTGGTGTTTCTTCTGGAGTTTCAAGTTTTAGTTTTTTTCGATGCTAGTTCATTGGTGTTTCTGCTGTAGCATTTCATTATATCTCTGTTTTTGATCATTGGTGTATATTTGGATATTGTATCATTGGAGTTGTATATGATATTATTCTTTTTCTTCCGCTGTGTTGTTGTACTTAATGTGTTATAAGCTCCGGCGAATCGGATTTGAACGGTCGAATCTGCGGCATTCGAATACAAGTGAAGTATGGATGTCGATTTTCGAACGCGAAAATCCGGGTCGTCACAATACACCACATAATAATATGCCGACGCTCGAGTGTTGGAAAAGAAAGATTGTTGAGGGAAAAGAAAGAAGATAGAAGAAAGAAGGAACTTAACAATAACAGAATCTCACAATCGCAGTGGAACAAAATATAATAGTCAGTAACAGATCTTTACACAAAATGAAAACTATATCTTTTTTATATATTACATCATCAGAGTACCACAAACAAACAAAATTTACCAGCCTGACAATTTCAAACAATCACAGCAGCGGATATAAACAAATACAGTAATACGTCTCAGACTCCAACTCCTCTCCTGAGCTCAACAACATCCTATCCTGAACATATAATACTTGGTCTGACCCGAGCATTATAATAAGATAACACCCGAGTCAGTCTGGAATACCCGCGTGATAGAAATACACCCAAATTGATTATTAAAGTTTTAAAATCCTTTGAAATCAAAAGCATCTCGTAAGACCACGCAACAAATTAATATGTCGGGTTTTTACCTTACGATAGCCAAAATACTTTTTATCAAATCTGGCTGATATTATAATAGTGTCTATAGAAAGTAAAATAGAATCTAGATGAAATGCTTGCATCTCACATTTCAGCAATAGTTGGGCACAATCAAAACCGTACAGGCGCGTAGGGAGAATGGATCCAACTAATGACTAGGCACTAGGGTACCACCTATCACAGTACCAGGTCTAGATCAGCGTACCGAGGATCCACCCTAAATCCCCTGCAACACAAGAGCGGGACTACCCCTTACTGGATAATCCCGAGTAAGACCACCCCATGTTGGGATCAGCAACCGCATCACGAAGCCGAATAGAAATGGACATCTAGAAAGGGATGACTTCGCCCTAATGGGTGCTACCCATTTAGCCTTGCTGCATATCCCCTGATTTTCAGTCATTCTCGGTTGATGAGGCTTGAGGCTAAGCGTTACCTTTTTAGAACACATCTCTTAGAATGCTCATCGTCCTCCTGACGATGTTCTGAAAGCATTCATCCATACAAGTCCATCCCGGGTTCGAACGGAACCGAAGGCACTACTCCTACTACATCCATTTTGGAACCATCCTCAGGATTAGTAGCGACTAGCCCTTGCACTTCAATGCTCCATCTTCGACTCCGAAATCGTTTTTCCCACGAAAACGTACAAACCGGATCGAAGTGGTTTTCGAGAAATAAATATCGATCCCGGTCTCTTCGAAACGATCAACGCATTGACCAATATTGATAGTCGGTTAATTAACTATCAAATAACATTCACAAACAACCATCAAACATAAATAATTTCCCAAATTATTTATTATCCTCAAAATATCTTCGCAAGATATATTTCCATTTTCAACCCTTTTTGAAAACAGTTTTAAACCACCCTTTTGACACAGAATAAATTTCTCAAATATTTTCTATTTCCACTAAAAACAACCAAGTACAAACATTCTAGATTTTAAAACAATTTTAAAGCACTACACTATAAAATATACTTTAACATTTAAATTTAAAAACCACTTTAATACTTTATTAAAAATATATACTTTAAGAATATTTAAAATAAATTACTTTATAAAACATAAAATTAATTTTTATCCTTTTTAAAACATAATACCAAGTCACCTTTAAATAATTACTATAATAATAGATTTGAAAAATACTTACTTTAGAATTTAAACATTAAGAAATAATAAATTTTCTAAAACATGCCATTTTAACAACATTAAAGCTTTTACCTTATATTTTTAAAAAAATTACTTTGAAAACGTACTTGACTATCCAGGGAAATATACTTCTCTTCACATCCTTTAAAAATAAATCACTATTTATTTTTAAATAAATTTTCCCATTCCTTTAATAAATTCCCATCGTGAATTTATTCTTCAAATATCCACTGATATATTACTTCACCTTTATAAACCCAGTTTATAAATTTCCATTCCTCGTTTCCTTTTAAATCACAATTTCAAAATCACTTCAAATTCAAAAACAATTTCCTGAATTTAATTTCCTTAAAATCGTTACTCAAAAATTCCATTCAATTCCCTTTTAATCCCAATTTATTTTATTTTCATTTATATTTTAACATACCAGATTATACTTATTCAATCATAACACAGCACAGACTAATTTCCAAATTAATCTATCATAGTATATAAATGAAATAAATCATCAATTATGAAAATAATTTCTATATTGTGAGGAATGCAGTTGGATCCCTCCAACCTATTTTCCTGCATCTACAGATGTTAGCACAACCAATAAATATCGATCCAATCTGATAATAATTATCACATTCAACCAATCAAACAATCATTTAAATATTAACTATTTAAACTAACTAGCATTCCAGATGTGAGTTGAAACGACCCGCCGCTCTGACCGCCTCTAGTCGGTAATTAAACCAACTAGAAACGTTCAAAATGACGGATTGTTAGTCAGTTTATAAAGTTTAAACAGAATCAGCCACAGAATCACAGAATAATCATAATATTTTTCATAAATGAATTTTTCTTACATACATCAGAGTTTTATACAATGAATCAGATTTTAATACAGCGGAACAGTTATCTATATATATATATATCTTTTAGAGTACAAAGAAAATTTTCTCGAAAAACTTTAGTGAAGTGCTTTTAATCCCCCTCTCTCTAACTTCGCGGCTTGAAAATCTTCAAGCTGTAAAAATACTCGGTCTGACCCGAGCGTTAATTGCAAAACACAAAACACTCGAGTCAGGATTAATCTTAACTCAAGTAAATAAATTTGTAATGAACTGAATAAAATGGTAACGGAGATGACGAAACAAATGAATCAATTTAAATCTATTATGGATTTTTATATTAACAACTTCAAATTTTTATTCTTTGTCAATCCCGTGTGGCTGCAGTACACACGTGTACTTTGCACACATGTGCACTGCCTCGCCAACACGTGTGCAAGCGCAAATCGGACAAATCACTGCAAACTCGACTCAACAAACTAGACAGTGCACTACGCAATGTACAACAAGTCCAACAGCCCAAATGAACAACAAAGGGTCAAAGCTCAATGCACATGAAACCAAAGGACTAATGAACAAAGGACAGAGACCAAGCAATGGCCAAGACTACAAGTACAAGCTGCAACTGAAAGGGTACGTGAAGTTCAATAATGCAAGCTGTAGATATATGAACAGAAAACATGCATGAAGCATGCAACCACAAGAAACGGCAACAGCAAATGCAATGACCAAGTGCAATGCAAGTAAATACAACAGTGAGCACATATTTACAAATGCTCAAACTCAGTGGCACATGAATACAAGAAGGTCAGTGACCAACCCAAGATACAAATGTGGACAGTGATACACCAAGCATACAACAAGGCATAGGAACTGAAAGGCTACAGCAAGCATGCAACAAGGTGCATGGTCAAAATATATACCAAATGCAACAGTTATACCAACATAGTGCAACAACGAAGCACTGAAAAGTATGCAGGCCCGAAACATCAAGTCCAGATGCAACAGAATAGTACAAGTGCAACAGAACTCCAATGAACATGAAGACATAAATAACATCAAATGCAAGACCAACTGCAGAAGTGACAACTGCAGAAGTGATCAAGGCAAAGCACAAGAGTGTAACCTCAAGTAGTTTCAAGTACGTGGACATATATATATGGAACTGCCACTGTATGCAGCAGTGACCAACTTAATTGACAGCAATGCACAAATGCAAAGTGGAGTAAATGCCAACATGAAATGATCAAGAATCAATAATATAGACAATATAAATCAAGGCAGTGCATCAAATGACCACTGATATAACCCAGTGAAACAACTCAAGAGATCAACATCAATAAACCAAAGTGCAGACAAAAAATTTCATTTTCAAAACCTTGAATTAAGTCTTCAACTTAAACATGAATTTCATTAAACATGAAAACTGCAACTTCTCTGTTATAAAACCCTGCAAACTGTTTTAATTTTTATTTAAAACTGAATTTAATTTTAAGATTTCACTTTAAAAAAACTTTGAACTCAAAACTATATTTGAATTCAGATTCAAATATTACCTGAATCAAGTTTCAACTTAAAATATGAATTTATTCTAAAATTTAAAACTGCAAAGCTTCTCAGGCTTAAACCTGAACTGTTTTCAAGTCTTGATTCACACAGAATTTAAATCTTACATTTGATTTTTTTTTTTAAAACTGCAAAATCAATTCAGTTTAATCTTACATTTGATTAAATCTTAAATTTTTAAAATAAGAGTTTCATTCAAGATTTTAAAAACTGTAAAATTACAGACTTTTAAAACCTGCAACCCATAAACCCGAGACACCTATGATCTTACTTCGAGTTAATCAATCCCCTGCTTCGGGTCATAAGCACAAAAAAAAAACTCGGGGAAACTGCAACATTTCAGTGGCATATGTATATGTATGTAACATCATCACAATCTCATAGCAACAGCTAATAACTAATTAAACTTTAGTAAAAAGTTTACTCACATGCAAAGATTTTAAACTTGATCAAAAATCATATGTTTCTGAACTAAGAACAGAGAAGTTAGAAACCATAAATAAGCATTCTTCAAATAAACACAGACTTACTCACATGCATACATACATAACAGTTATCATCTCAGATTTTAAAATCAACCACATAATTATCTGCTTAGCTTAAATTTGTAAGTGTTTACTCACAGTGACATGCATATGCATAAATACATATTCACATAATGGTTCCAAGAACTTTAACATGCATCATTTTCACCAAATAATTGGTTTAAACTTGTCAATTTTGTTATTTTCGGATTATAAGATGTTCACAGACCTTTATAACTGAGGTCATTCATATATATAGGCATGCAAGCATGATACACAGCAAAACATCCAACCATAGAGGGTTTTATAGGCACATATATACAACACATGCAGCAACATAAACAAGCAAAGTTTTTGGCATAGCATCTGTTCTTATCAGTTAAAAAAAAAAAATTAACAGCATCTGTTCTTATCAATTTAAAACAAAAATTGGGTAGCATCTGTTCTCAATAGTTTAAAACAAATTTAACAGAGCAATTCATAGCAAAAGAACAACCAACAACCAACATGCAGTGAGTCATCTGTTCTTATCAGTCTAGAATTCAATTTTAACCGAGCAACTGAAAACCACAAACCACCAAAACAAAGCATGCAATCAAGTACTTATTGGTTCAACAGTTTAGATTAATTTATCCGGGCAACTGATAATGCATAACCCATAATTCCTAGCATGCAACCAAGCATTCACTTCAAAACAAATCTAAAAACTTGCATGAAGATTAATCGTGAGGAGAAACTCACCCTAGCCTGAAGCGGTCGCGTGCGAGTTGGAATTGAAGCGGAGACGAGCGCGAAGAATCGATCGATCGAGCAAATTGAAGCCGAAGCCCTAGCTATGGAAGGAAGACGAAAACGAGACCGCCATTAATTTTCTCTCTTTTTTTTTCGTATGAACTGGTGAAATGATAGGGGGAGGGGTTCGCGTATAAAATAGAAGAGGGAACGTGCAATTGCGTGAGTTACGGCGTGGTTGAAGGCATGTTTACAGCTAAACGAAGTAAGGCCATGTATACTTCTTTTTATATTTTTTTTTTATTTTTTTTATTTTTATATTATATTTTCTTTCTTATTTTAAATCCAATTATTTTGTTTAAAATTATGTTGTTAAATTTTCTCAAATGTAATTACATTATATTTTTCAAAGTTTTATAAATATGTTGTTTGAATTTTTACTATGTATATTTATTTATTGATTTTATATTGATTTAAAATCTTATTCTATTTTATTTAAATAAATGAAAAATGTTATTGAAACTAACTACAAATTTATTAATTTTCTTCTAAGTCCTTAGTTTGAATTTTAGATACAACTTCAATATTCAATTTCAAACTTCAAAGTTAAATTCAAATTTCTATTCAACTTTAAATAGATTAAATTCAAAAATTTAATCGTCAACTTCATAGTTTTATTGGAATTCAATTTAAAATTATCTCAAATATTTAAAATTAATTAAATATCTTCATTTTTAAATTGTTCAAAATTCAGGATCGTTACAATCTCCCCTACTTAAAAGAATTTCGTCCCGAAATTATAAGTTAGGAAAAACGATTGCTAAAATCTCACCGATATTTATATCCTACACAATTTTACCAAGTTTCAAACTCATAAATAAATATAGGATTCATTCCATTTATTTCATTTCACTAGTTTTGTTCATCGATTTCAATAATCAAGACACAAAAGTCTTTTATCATTTATTTTTTTTGACTTACAAAACTCAGATTTTTAAACTTTAAATCTTTCATGCTAAATATTTGCATAATATATCTTATCCAAAGCTGTGTGCTTTCAAAATATTCAAAAAGATCTTCTTCCTTAGTTCATTAAGTTAGAATTATGTAATTCTAATTTCAGATTATTGATTTTCTGTTCAAAGTTTGAAAATACTTGATAACTCAAAGTTTAACAAGTCCATCGTCGTTCTCACAGACTTTAGGCATACGCTGGCCAGGCGCAAGACTAAAAATCTCCAAGTACTAAACATACTTGCTTCAACTCCCAGTGAAAATACTTTTTAAAAATCTTTTAAAAATGGATATGGAAAGTCCGTTCCCCCATGGATCACAGTTTACCCGGCGGTTTCGCTACTATCTCAGTAGAATCGCTTGTAATCTCAGATTTCTCATCACTCCTGAATTTCGCCATGGTTATCGCCTTAGATCGCGGTCCACACGGCGGTTACGCTACTATCTCAGTAGAATCGCTCGTAGCCTTAGGCATCATGCCCCTCGAATTACGCTTCGGTTTCCAGATCGCAGTTTACTCGGCGGTTGCGCCACTATCTCAGTGGAATCGCTTGTAAGTGTAGGCATCACACCCCACGAATTACGCCAGCATCAATCACATAATCCCAAACACGATGATCCATCGTGGGGGATATCAAATCAGTCCCATTGGACATTCCACTAATGGAATTCTACGTAGCTACGATTTACAATGGACACTCCACCGAGTTCCAATCACTTTCACATATAATAAATGGAAGGTACATTTCCATATCCTCAGTTTTTAGAAAACATATGTCATATACATATAGTACTTCATTTCACATTTCGTACATATCATATCTATGTAAACCTACACAGGATTTTCATAATAATGACTTTCTAAACTGATAGTTTTCGATTATATTCACATATATAAGTTACGAAAACTCAATTCACATTCACAACAAATAGAGGATTCCAATTTTCCATCACGTTTAAAATTTTCCTCTAAATCGATTTGAAAATTTAAGGTTATTTCAAACCTAATTCACATTCACAATCCAATTCATTATCGACTTCACATTCGATTTGGATTTCACGTTACATCGTCAATTCTCAACACATAATTGATGTCTATCGATATATAACCTCTAAGCTCGTACGTCTCAGAGAAGGGTGTTAAGCTAAAAGAATAAATTCTCCGCCACCACAGATATATATTTAATAGAGATCAAATGCTATGTCATCAATTCACAATGTTAGACATACAATCCCAATCGACTATCCAAAATTCAAAGCTGAACTTATATTATTTTTGGTGTCAAAGTTAAACTCAATTTAACTCAAAATTCAATTCTTTGAAAAATTTCCAAGTTGAACTAATTGTTCACATTTCTCAAAATAATATCTTTACAAGATATATAATTTTCACACTTAGCCATTTGAAACAAATTTCAAATATTCATTTTTTTCAATTTATCTTTAAAAGATAAAGTTTCAAACCTTTCATTTCACATTGGAAAAACATTTCCATACTTATTCAATAATAAGTAATTCACAAATCTTTTATTTTCAACACTTTGAAAAATATTCAATATACTTGAATCAAAATTAAGTATATATTCCATTCTTTAAGGAAATCATTCTTTTAAACACATTTATTTGAGTTAAAACGAATGTTGCGTAAAACATCGTTACGACAACTCAAAATCACTAGTATAGGGATTCGGATTTAAGATAGATATATAAATCCCAATACTATAAACAACATTTCCTTCCGGAAACCATTTGCTATAACAAAGTGTTATAGTCCATCATTTCCTTAATTTTCTCGAAAACGTCTATTTCAACAATTGAATGTTGAAATCTATGTATTCGATAGTTAATGCATTTTAAAACATCTTTAAAACTATTAACTTTTCAACTTCAACTTAATTCAATAGTTTGAATTCTGTACACATTTCACAATATCAGTTTTAAACCGATCTTAAACTTTTCAATATTAAGTTTTTCACTTAATTTAATTCTCCGCACGTTTAAATTCAAATTCATCACTGAATTTATTAAACCTATAATGGATTATCATGTTGACAACTTCAAATTTGAAATTTAAATTCTATTTGAACTTTGCATTTACTTTCTATTTCAAAAAATAGTCAACTAGTTCTTTAGTAAATCGTTCATCAATTTAGTTCCATTAAATTCATATTTCCACATTAACTATTTCAGACATTAGTCTAAACTTGAAATATAAACTTTACATCAAAATTAGTTTGATTCCTACAGTTAAATCAACAATTAAATTTCCTTCCATAATATCACTTCCCAAAATGCTATTTAATTAAAATATTTCCTCCGTACAAAATTTTACATAGCTTAATACTTTTAAAAAAAACGTACACAGAAGATTGTGGATTACAAAAGATAGCATTACAAAATATGTCGATTGGTTTAAGATTCAGAATAATTAAGGACTAACGACTTCTTGTCCCGTAGTATGCATCCTTGCCAAACTTTCATCTTCGGATGACACTATTTCATATTGTGTTAAAGGAGAATTAACACATTCAAAATCCACATGTCCCCATTCCTTACAGTTATTGCAATAATATGAGATGTTTCCATCCTTATCTATCACCTTAGCACTTTTCGCTCTAGCTGGTCGGGCTATAGCTTGCTCTCCCCGTTGTCTTTCGGTGCAGTTTCTGGCTATATGTCCAGACTGACGACAATGGTAGCAGATTGTCAATCTATCGACGGGTAAATTGAGTACGCACTTTTTCTTTTTCACTTTAGGGCAATGGCTAAGAAAATGCCCTCTCTCCTGACATTTAAAACACACAATCTCCGGACGAGCGAACCGGTCATCCACATTCCTTTTCTTTCTCCTCTCTCGGCACTTAAGGGCATAATGTCCCTTTTTATGACATCGATAGCAAATAACCTCATCATATGGACCAGGTGCTTGCCTTTCAGTGAATCTCCTTTCAATTTCCGCGCGTCTCGCTCCTGCTTCTCTACGAGCAATTTCTCTTCATTCACGGCGTGCTGCTTTTTGTGCTTCGGTTTTCGCCATTATAATTAACAAGGTGTTTTCGAAGTTTCCTATCAATATTTGCAATTCTTATTAGCAGAGGTTGGATTATTCAATCTTTTTCCCTAAAACATATCTGTTTTATTCAATAATATATTCACTGTCCAAAATCGTGAATATACTTTTCTATTCAATTCAGTGTTTCTACACTTTTTATTTAAAGGATTATCCACTGTCCAAAATCGTGGATAAAATTCCCAACCAACATTTACTATAACAATATTTAACTTAAAGGATAATTCGCTGTCCAAAATCACGAATATATCTTCTTTAATAACTTCTATTTTTCATTTATCAAATTCAATTGGTTTCGAATTTATAAACAATCTTCACAAATTCCATTTCTATTTATAAAACTTTGATTTATAAATCTTCTTTGTTAATTCAATTCAATTCAATTTATATACCTCAGTTATATACCAAAAGTCCATATTATAAGTTAAATACTTATAATTCATTTATTTACTAAATCGTTCTTCACAACGTTTGAAATCAATTTCAAAAGAATTCAGAGTCAAATTCTCAAGTTATAGTTCAATAATCCGTTTGATTATAACCAAATTAACATATCATTTTATTTCACAATTATTACTCGAAATATTCAAAATATTTGATTTAAACCGATTTAAACCAATTCACTAATTCACTAGTTCACTTAACTCATATTTCATTTTCATAAATCTCAATAATTCGATAATGAGTTTCCGAACGATCGAAACTCAAATCTAATGAGACCTCACCGAATATAAACTATCGCACACTCACATTTAGAGAGGGGAATTTTCAAAATAATTCTAACTTTCAAAATACCTTTTACTTTAAAGAAAATAATTTCATACTTCTTTAAATTTGAAAAGCACTTTCTTTATAGTGGTTCTAGTAACTATTCGTATTAAACATCATAAACTGAGCTTTGTGTAAACCAAAGCTCTGATACCACTTTTGAAACGACCCGCCGCTCTGACCGCATCTAGTCGGTAATTAAACCAACTAGAAACGTTCAAAATGACGGATTGTTAGTCAGTTTATAAAGTTTAAACAGAATCAGCCACAGAATCACAGAATAATCATAATATTTTCATAAATGAATTTTTCTTACATACATCAGAGTTTTATACAATGAATCAGATTTTAATACAGCGGAACAGTTATCTATATATATATATCTTTTAGAGTACAAAGAAAATTTTCTCGAAAAACTTTAGTGAAGTGCTTTTAATCCCCCTCTCTCTAACTTCGCGACCTGAAAATCTTCAAGCTGTAAAAATACTCGGTCTGACCCGAGCGTTAATTGCAAAACACAAAACACTCGAGTCAGGATTAATCTTAACTCAAGTAAATAAATTTGTAATGAACTGAATAAAATGGTAACGGAGATGACGAAACAAATGAATCAATTTAAATCTATTATGGATTTTTATATTAACAACTTCAAATTTTTATTCTCTGTCAATCCCGTGTGGCTGCAGTACACACGTGTACTTTGCACACATGTGCACTGCCTCGCCAACACGTGTGCAAGCGCAAATCGGACAAATCACTGCAAACTCGACTCAACAAACTAGACAGTGCACTACGCAATGTACAACAAGTCCAACAACCCAAATGAACAACAAAGGGTCAAAGCTCAATGCACATGAAACCAAAGGACTAATGAACAAAGGACAGAGACCGAGCAATGGCCAAGACTACAAGTACAAGCTGCAACTGAAAGGGTACGTGAAGTTCAATAATGCAAGCTGTAGATATATGAACAGAAAACATGCATGAAGCATGCAACCACAAGAGACTGCAACAGCAAATGCAATGACCAAGTGCAATGCAAGTAAATACAACAGTGAGCACATATTTACAAATGCTCAAACTCAGTGGCACATGAATACAAGAAGGTCAGTGACCAACCCAAGATACAAATGTGGACAGTGATACATCAAGCATACAACAAGGCATAGGAACTGAAAGGCTACAGCAAGCATGCAACAAGGTGCATGGTCAAAATATATACCAAATGCAACAGTTATACCAACATAGTGCAACAATGAAGCACTGAAAAGTATGCAGGCCCGAAACATCAAGTCCAGATGCAACAGAATGGTACAAGTGCAACAGAACTCCAATGAACATGAAGACATAAATAACATCAAATGCAAGACCAACTGCAGAAGTGACAACTGCAGAAGTGATCAAGGCAAAGCACAAGAGTGTAACCTCAAGTAGTTTCAAGTACGTGGACATATATATATGGAACTGCCACTGTATGCAGCAGTGACCAACTTAATTGACAGCAATTCACAAATGCAAAGTGGAGTAAATGCCAACATGAAATGATCAATAATCAATAATAGAGACAATATAAATCAAGGCAGTGCATCAAATGACCAATGATATAACCCAGTGAAACAACTCAAGAGATCAACATCAATAAACCAAAGTGCAGACAAAAAATTTCATTTTCAAAACCTTGAATTAAGTCTTCAACTTAAACACGAATTTCATTAAACATGAAAACTGCAACTTCTCTGTTATAAAACCCTGCAAACTGTTTTAATTTTTATTTAAAACTGAATTTAATTTTAAGATTTCACTTTAAAAAAACTTTGAACTCAAAACTATATTTGAATTCAGATTCAAATATTACCTGAATCAAGTTTCAACTTAAAATATGAATTTATTCTAAAATTTAAAACTGCAAAGCTTCTCAGGCTTAAACCTGAACTGTTTTCAAGTCTTGATTCACACAGAATTTAAATCTTACATTTGATTTTTTTTTAAAAACTCCAAAATCAATTCAGTTTAATCTTACATTTGATTAAATCTTAAAATTTTAAAATAAGAGTTTCATTCAAGATTTTAAAAACTGTAAAATTACAGACTTTTAAAACCTGCAACCCATAAACCCGAGACACCTATGATCTTACTTCGAGTTAATCAATCCCCTGCTTCGGGTCATAAGCACAAAAAAAAAAAAACTCGGGGAAACTGCAACATTTCAGTGGCATATGTATATGTATGTAACATCATCACAATCTCATAGCAACAGCTAATAACTAATTAAACTTTAGTAAAAAGTTTACTCACATGCAAAGATTTTAAACTTGATCAAAAATCATATGTTTCTGAACTAAGAACAGAGAAGTTAGAAACCATAAATAAGCATTCTTCAAATAAACACAGACTTACTCACATGCATACATACATAACAGTTATCATCTCAGATTTTAAAATCAACCACATAATTATCTGCTTAGCTTAAATTTGTAAGTGTTTACTCACAGTGACATGCATATGCATAAATACATATTCACATAATGGTTCCAAGAACTTTAACATGCATCATTTTCACCAAATAATTGGTTTAAACTTGTCAATTTTGTTATTTTCAGATTATAAGATGTTCACAGACCTTTATAACTGAGGTCATTCATATATATAGGCATGCAAGCATGATACACAACAAAACATCCAACCATAGAGGGTTTCATAGGCACATATATACAACACATGCAGCAACATAAACAAGCAAAGTTTTTGGCATAGCATCTGTTCTTATCAGTTAAAAAAAAAAATTAACAGCATCTGTTCTTATCAATTTAAAACAAAAATTGGGTAGCATCTGTTCTCAATAGTTTAAAACAAATTTAACAGAGCAATTCATAGCAAAAGAACAACCAACAACCAACATGCAGTGAGTCATCTGTTCTTATCAGTCTAGAATTCAATTTTAACCGAGCAACTGAAAACCACAAACCACCAAGACAAAGCATGCAATCAAGTACTTATTGGTTCAACAGTTTAGATTAATTTATCCGGGCAACTGATAATGCATAACCCACAATTCCTAGCATGCAACCAAGCATTCACTTCAAAACAAATCTAAAAACTTGCATGAAGATTAATCGTGAGGAGAAACTCACCCTAGCCTGAAGCGGTCGCGTGCGAGTTGGAATTGAAGCGGAGACGAGCGCGAAGAATCGATCGATCGAGCAAATTGAAGCCGAAGCCCTAGCTATGGAAGGAAGACGAAAACGAGACCGCCATTAATTTTCTCTCTTTTTTTTTCCGTATGAACTGATGAAATGATAGGGGGAGGGGTTCGCGTATAAAATAGAAGAGGGAACGTGCAATTGCGTGAGTTACGGCGTGGTTGAAGGCATGTTTACAGCTAAACGAAGTAAGGCCATGTATACTTCTTTTTATATTTTTTTTTTATTTTATTTATTTTTATATTATATTTTCTTTCTTATTTTAAATCCAATTATTTTGTTTAAAATTATGTTGTTAAATTTTCTCAAATGTAATTACATTATATTTTTCAAAGTTTTATAAATATGTTGTTTGAATTTTTACTATGTATATTTATTTATTGATTTTATATTGATTTAAAATCTTATTCTATTTTATTTAAATAAATGAAAAATGTTATTGAAACTAACTACAAATTTATTAATTTTCTTCTAAGTCCTTAGTTTGAATTTTAGATACAACTTCAATATTCAATTTCAAACTTCAAAGTTAAATTCAAATTTCTATTCAACTTTAAATAGATTAAATTCAAAAATTTAATCGTCAACTTCATAGTTTTATTGGAATTCAATTTAAAATTATCTCAAATATTTAAAATTAATTAAATATCTTCATTTTTAAATTGTTCAAAATTCAGGATCGTTACATGAGTGAGATAAACTCACCTTGAGTTTCGACGAGCATTTTAGATTTTAAATTAAATCAAACCATTCGATTTAATCTAAAATTTCCACTTGCTCCAATCATCTCCGGACTTGCTGCAGCGCGTAGACCGCATCGCTGCGATTTCGACGCTTCTTGTTTCGTTTGAATCTGATAAAGTATGCAAGAGTTATTCAGTTTTAAAGATTTTTATATAAATTTAAAACAAATTTTCTCTTTTTATTTCAATACCCAAATAGATCGGCCGTTATATATGGAAATCAAATCGAGGCCGCAAGCCACAACTTCTCTCCCGTTCAATCACGAACGCGAACAGACGAACGAAACCCATCAGCCGCTCACTAGGGTTTGGCGCCGCTCACCATCCACTCGACTACACGACGATCCAGCGCCTCCACGTCGAAGCCCAACGTCTCGTGCACCCATAGCCAGAAAACAAGCAAGCTCGGTCATCCCAGGCTTGGCAAAACACGGACAATCCAAGAATGAACGGGCTCGATTTCGCAACCATCCACCTCGCCATACACCATCTCAACCGTTCAAAGCGTAGATCTCTCCGTGATCTACAATTCTCTAGTTGGAGTTGTAGCCTGAAAATAAGTGGATAAAGAAAGATTGAGAGGAGAAGATCAGGCCGTTTTGGCCATTGAAATAAGAGAAGTAGCGGCTGGTGAAAACTAGGGTTTCTCGCCCAAATGCGTGTGTATATATACGTACATACATATTAATTTAATATTAAATTCAATTTTTAACAAACATTTACAAACGAATTCCAAACAACACATGCCGCTAGGCGATTATAAGGTTTTACCTGCCTTTCGAACATAATGGAACGTGTTTCGGAAGCTAATTCAATCATATTTGGAAGATAGCCTTTTGAATCGATTTAAAATATTAAATTATCGATTTAAATTTCAACCCGTTTCTCACTCGTACGAGCAAACGATAACTCCAAACGCTACGAAAATTGAAACCTGACAATAACTAACTATTACGGATTCAATGGAACTAGTTTCGTCGAATTCCGAGACTGTGCCTCGGAAGGCTATTTTAACTTGTCGATAAGTTCGAGCAATTTTCAAAACCGTCGAAATCACTTAAAATTTCACCTTTAAAATTTCACTAACTCAATAATAAATCATATAGAAGTTATAATCACATTAGAAATCATTCTAATTCATTTTAAATCAAAATCTGATTAGTTACCATTACTATATATTAAATCCCATTATTAAATTAAATATAGAAATTCCAAATTCTAGTTGTCGACCTTTGATTCCATCCAAAAATTGAATGTTGCAAATCAAATCAAACAAGACCAAAAATAATTCTTAGAAACCATTTTCGTAACCATTTACATCCAGATTCACTAATTATCCCAATTCCAAATATTTAATTATTATTATTCAAATCCAATTGAATTGCCATACTTGATATTGTAACTAATTATAATGATTTAACCAAAATCTTCTTACTTCAAAAACTATTCAAAATCCACATTTAACATTTAAAATGGATTAAATGTTCAAAATCCAACGACTAAAATTCTAGGTCGTTACAATTTACTTGAACATTTTCATGTTGTGTTGTAGGAATTTGAATTCAAATGGAAGAGGGTTCATTGAAATATGCATGCACAAGAGAGGAAACAAATAAAGATGGTAATAATTCATTTCATGCATCATAAAGGACTCCACCTACTCACTTATCTTAATCTACAATTAGGAGCTAATGCACATGTTAGTGGGGCTAAAGGTTATATGCACATCCAATGGTGGATTATGTTCATGCTAATGACAACTTGGAGGTCACGCTTCCTAGAGGGATATTTTGGTTAGTCCCCAAAAAAATGCATTAGGGTTTTAGGCAAGTATAAATACCCCTTTGTTTCATGTAATAAGATTTTAGCCTCCTCTTTAGTTAGTTTAGTTTTAGGCTCAAAAACAAATATAAACTCCCTTCTTCTATTTCATGCCTACTTAGCCATTTTCTTCTTTTATGTAATTTATGTTTATGCAATGTTAATTCATGCTCACTTATATACATGCTCTTTTTCTTTTCATGTTAGTAGTTAGTTTTAATTTACGCAAGTAGATTAATTCTCTTTTTATGTTAATTAGCTCTCTTCTTACTTAGCTTGCATTTTCCTCTTGTTTTTGTTTAAATTTGAACTCTATATTTGTTGAAATGATAACAAATATGAGAAGCTAAACTCCTTCAATTTAGGGGTATCGAAGCTCTCTTAATCATGTAGATTCAACATTCTGCTAATCTATGATCTCTTTTTGTGCTTAATGGAAATACTTGATGTGATTTAACTTTATTGTTTTAGCTTTGAATTTGATAGTCTATGTTGTTGACACCAAATATGCTATGCTTAAACAAACAAAAACACAAATTACCTCTTCATCTGCAAACGATTATGGTAATGAAGTGAATTTTAAAATCAAAATTTGATGGTCTACATTACTAATCAATAATGCATAGATCATGCTTAGAATAATATGATTTTCAAGTTCATTAACATTTTCGTGAGAGATAGCATGTGGTTTAGCAGGTATGTTAAAGTTTGATCTTGGGCTAAGTAATAACACAAATAGGCCATACTTATGATAAACATATCAACTAAATTCACTAATGACCAAAAGAGAGATCATAATTTCATTTTGTTGATTTATGTGATCATGAGAAGGAATTTGCCTCTAAATGTCTTTTAATCTCATAATTTTCATCCACATTTGTAGTAGTTACTTTTTGCAATTTTTTGTAGTTAATAACAGTCTTAACTTTGATTTAATTTGATTGAGTAGAAAATTTTAAAATCAATACAATTACCTATGGATCGACTCGTACTCGCATAAGTGCGACAATCGTACGCCATGCGCTTGTGGTTATTTTTAATTTAAATTAGATCGGCTAGCATCTAACCTGATAGAAAATTATCTGGTTAAACAATGGACAAAGTTTGTTGGAAACCAAAAGGGAAAATTAAGAAAAATGCGTAATGACAGAATGACATATTGGTAAATTCCCATCTTAATTTAGTAAAGTTAGGACCTCAAGACTATTTATATCTGTTGATAATAAATGCAGCTTCCAGCAAAATTTTCTTTTAAAGTTCTCGGGTTGAAGTCGCTAGTTGTCTCCCTTAGCTATTGGGAAATTGTATGATGTAGTATAAGATATATCCCTGGTTTATTCCCGTGTTGACTTTATGGGATTTTGTGATGACTCACCATTTCGGACAATTCATGTCGACAATAAACCACATATATTTAATTCGAACAATCCAAAAGATAGATTACTAATGGGGTTTGTAATAAAGAAATAAGATACACAAGAACAGAACATAGAATCTCGCAGCGGATTGGCAAAATATAATAATAACATAAATAGTTCATGAAGCTGTTGACAATATACATTTGATTCAAGTTTACAACAATATTAGAGTTATACAATACAATAGATAGAACAGATAATGAAATGGAATAATAATAATAAATAAGACGTCCATCTCCATCTTCAAGTAAACCACATCTTTGAAACAATGAAATATTCAAGCTGACCTGAGCGTAAATGAAAAACAATACACTCGAGTTAGTACAAAAATTCTTACGTAAGTTAAATCAATATTAAATTCTAAATTAAACAACTTCAACTTTCACGTTTTAGTTTTAGAAAAATTCACCTTTTAAATTTCAATATAAATAATTCCATTTCAATTTCAAACAAATATAAATTCCAAACTTCAACTTTAAGATTTACAATCCATAAATTCAAACCAAATTCCATAAACAATTTCATTTGAACAAATTCAAATTTGAAATTTAATGTGATCATTTGATAAATTTCAATTACATGAATATATATCATTTCAACTATATTTAAATGTCATAGGTTTATATCATTTCAACCTATATTATTTTTTCTTTGTATTATTTCAGTCATGACAGATAAACCATTTAATACCATAATAACAATAACATTTACAATATAACAACATAACAATACCATGCTTCAATCATTTAGTTAATTTAATTTAACTATTTAATCCTAAAACTTAAGATTCCACTTGCAATGATAATTCAAATAAACTTAATTAAATGTATATTCCAGCTAATAATATCATCTATATCAACACCCTATCATTTGTTAATTACCTATAGGCATATACATGCATTCAACATCCAAATAAACAAACTAAACATATATCACAACAATATTAGTTATCACATATCGAGGGTGTTCAACTAGCAATGGTATCTAATTTCAATGTCAATTTAAGTCTTTAATCCACAATCAATAAAATATATCACATCATGAATTAGTTTAACTTCCAATAGAAATTTTTAGTATTTTGTTAGTGGGTTTAAACACCCACCTTTAAAAAAAATCTAAAAATTGCATAGAAAAGAACAGCCTTGAATCATACTCCAAGATGAAGAAACAACGCTACGAGTATAATGGGACTGACTGCGTTCGATTTGGAGCTCGTATGAACAAGATATGGATTTGTGAACAATTGAGATTATTTAAAACTAATTAACTTAATTAATTTAGAGAATGGTTTAATTACTTTTTTCAATCACACAAAAATTCAAGCCGAAATGTTCGAGCCCAAACATCATGATCGTGATCCGACCACCGCCACCGTTATCGACCATCGGCCACTGCCTTTTCTTGGACTCATGATGCCTCGACCGTCCTCTTCCCCATGCCACCGGAGCTGTCGCCTAAGAACCCCCCATTGTCAAGAAAATTCCTCCAAACTGAATCCCGTTCATCCCCAGATTTGCATGACCTCTAGCCACCGCATGCCAATTGCACTATCCATCAAGTTCCTCTCCATAAGTCGACAAATATCCTAGTTGAATTCGTCGCCAGAAAACGCCTCTGATTGCTCCGATTGACCACGACCTTTCGATCTAGGGTTTAAATTATTTTTTTAGTGGCCATGGATCTAAATTTCTCAATAAAATAATACAGAGCGAAATGGTACTTATATATACAACTAGCAGATGCTCTTTACATTCCAAAAAATCTTGAACTCCAAATGAGGCATGCTCACTGGCATTCCTAGGTAATTACTCTAATTCTGAACTCAGTGGAACTAGTTTTGGAACCAATTTCTAACATATACAGAAGTTAACCGCTAAAATTAAATTATTTTAGAATTTTGTAGATTAATTAAACAAATAATTATTAAAACCAGTTTATTCCCTTTTAACTCAAAATTAAAGTTTTACCATCATTATTTTGATTCAAACGGAACTTAGATAAGCTTTCGAAATCATTTTTCCACATTAGGTTCAAGATTTAAAATTTAATTAATTTCAATATTTAATTATACGCTGTTATAAAATCTGGTTCGTTACATTTTATATTTTTTTATATTAATAAAAATTTCTAGATTATTTTAAGGTATTAACATTTCCAGGATTAATATTTTCCATTACAGTATTTATCGTTTCTAATAAAAATTGAACAGAACAGATTTCTGTATTATACAACTAATTAATTTCTCCAAAATCCCTTTCATAGAAAAGCTTAAATAATTAAACTATTTACCATTGTAGTTTAAATTCAAATTCAAATTAGTTCTAAAATAAATCAACTTCATGAAAAAAAATTCTACATAAAATCCTAATAAAATATTCGTATAGGATTTTAAATTCAATTGTAATTGAAATTCAATTATTTTCGATTTAAAAATAATTCAAGCTGAAGTTCAAACTATATTAATGTTAAACTAGTACAAATTATTACATAAGAAAATCTTCCTAGTCATATAATCTGTTATCCCGCCTTTTGGCAACGCCGTGACACCAAAGAATCGACTGAAAACCGAGAACAGTTCGTCCTGGGGATCAGTAATGCATAGCTTCAGTATGGATATTGGTAAATTTTTCTCAAGTCCGGATCGAGGTACAATTGACTTGACATGACAAGAAAAGCTATGAAAGCCAACAATCCAAATTTTGGGTCAATCAGAGTTTGTATGCTCAAGTTGTAGACCAATCAAGTTACATGTGACCCACGCTTAATACGCATCCTCATATTCGCATCCATCACCTTATAACCGTCCTGTTCGTATCCATCAACCCTCGGACTTCATTTCGTATCCATCCAGCTTCGTATCCATCAAAGTCAATCCTCTTCGTATCCATCGGTCCACGAGCATTGGTTTCTAACTATCAACCACCACATCTCTTCCTATCCATCAGTAGCCCGCATCGATCAGACTTCCATAATTCTAGTTTTAAAGCTATTCGTATCAATCATCTCGTCGAGACAGTTCGTATCGATTGGCCGGTGATCGATACAAAACATATAAGCAAATTTTGATACGAAAGGAATGAGTACGTGTCAATACTGACTTAAGTAAAAGCCATCGATGTGAAATGGCAACACATCATCGGTACAATATAGAGCACCGAGCATCGATATGAGAAGAATGGCCCATAACAATACGAATGAGGCTAAGCTGGGTCGATACGAACGAGGCGCGTCCATGAGAAAGACTCGGTCACTTGACATGAAAAGTGGATCAACCCTAAAAGATAGCGCCACATCATTGGTTGGCACGTGCCTGGAAGTGGTGCGAACAGAAGCGATGCGAACTCGGCAGCCTTCAACAAACTCGAATTTGCATCGATCATAACTCAAAATCTACAAGCCCAAATCCCACCAAATTTTCACAAGAGCTTGCACACAGCCCCAAGAATGTACCCGTCAAATTTCAGCCTCAAAGGACTATTTTTGGATTGATACGAACTCAGTTTGCATTGCTCCTAGATTGAGCCAAAACCACCGGAACTCGCTCCCGTGAGCCTATTCATGTGGGAGAAGAAGTATCGCGAGATCTGGGTAAGATATTTGCTGCCTACGCCTATAAATAGCGACCATGGATCTACATAAAAAGGACCTTTGGCTCTTCTATGTCCAGAATCTTCCGAAATTACTATTGTAGTTGGATTATACTGTAGTAACTCATTGCAACCAGCAAGCAAAAATCAATAAAAATCATCCATTTCATAGTGGATGTAGGCCATATGCTGAACCACTCTAAATTTGTGTGTTTTTGCGCATTTTCTTATCTGTTATTTAGTGTGTTTGTTAAATCTACCTCGTTTTACATTTAATTTCTTCATTTTATCTCTTCAAACACATCTGAAGAGTGTTGTGCCAAATTTTGGTACAAACACTTTGGTGCTTTCACTAAGAAAACCCAGTTTTTCTCCTGCTCATTGGATCTACTAGAGACATCGAATTGCAAGAATCTAAGGAGAATATCCAAATTTCAAGTTCAGATGTTCTTCCATTCTTTTCAGATTTGTACCAAGTCAAGGAGAGAGCTTCGCTATCAACCATGATCAATACTAGGACTGCATCAATAACTGCTGATCCAAAAGGACGGGACTGACAAACCCCACTGCATCTTCCTTCTACTGACCAAAATGCTCCCAGACCTTCAGATCTGCAAGGCCCAATCATTAAGGAAGAGTTTCAACTGCTAATGCAAGAGCGAACGCAAAGATGCCAGCAGCTTACTCAACAAATCCATGCTAACACGGAATTGACCAATCGACTTAACCATGAAAGACGAAGGAGATCTAGAAGTGATCAGGCTTCCTATTCATCCACTGAGAGTTCAGCCTCTTCTGACTACAATCACCGATCCACACGCCTACGGCTAGATCGAAATATATTATGCTACTAGACATCAGCGCACATTGAATCTTGGGAAACCGAGAGCTGGCCCGTCAACCAGTCATCAGACCGAACCCTCCTCCCGAGGAGGTACTGCTCCTTATCACACTACTGAAAATCGCGCTGCTACCACCGCTATTGAATTGGAAGGTGATGCTCGGAATAGTACAGATCCGACCCACCATCAACGCAATTATACTCCTGAGCCTTATATTCCTGAAAAAACTAGAGCCAAGGATGCAAGATATGGACTATCCACCGCGACCGGCCCATCCTCGCATTGTGGAACCGACCGCACCTTGTCACAGCATGCCTTGAATGTCCAATTGTTGGATATCCCGACAACAATCTGTCAGATGATCCGTGAAAGTCAGGCCTCACCAATGACGATTGAGGTATCTCAAGAAGTCGTACCCCTTTCACTGGTGATATACTCTACGCTGAACTGCCTCGGCGATTCAGAATGCCAACTCTACCCGTTTATGAAGGGATCTCTGATCCTAACCAGCACATATTAAAGTACGAATGGCTAATGAATGATGCACGAGTCGATGATGCGGTCAAATGTCGAAGTTTCTCGATCTTCCTACGGGGCATAGCGACTATGTGGTTTACTCATCTACCCCCTAGATTTATCTTATGTTTTGACCAGTTGGCAACGAAGTTTGTTGAACGATTTCACATGCATGTCACGAGGCTGAAAGATGTTAACATCTTGTCTAGTGTCACTCAATCTTCCAGAGAGACACTCAGACGTTATCTGGAGAGGTTTTCACGCTACATGCACTGAGATTAATAATCCCAATGACAACTCAATTCTGATGGCACTAACTAAGGGGATTGATCCCGCTTTTGAATTTGTTAGCTGGTTGGCCAGAAAACCCGCAGCGTCATTGGACTGTTTCTATTCCAAAGCAGCCCAGTTCTTGAAAAGGAAGGATGCAAAAAATTATATGATAAAGGATGATGCAGAGCCTAGTGTGGAAGGAATCCAAAACAATGTTGTTGTTAAACAAACCGAGGAGAGTTCCGAAAAGGTGTAATTGAACAAACAAAATAAATAGAATCAACAGAATCAACAGAAAGGCAATTGAAATTAAAACATGAAATGGGATCAGAATCATGGGCCACGACCTAGGGCTCCTATCTTTGACAATTATACTCCTTTAAATACAACGCTAGAAAATGTGTACTTGCATACGTGCAATAATATTCAATATAAGAAACATGATCCGAAGCAATCGTTAGAAAAACAGATTCAAACGGGGAAGTTTCGTAGATTTCATGATAGCTATGTCCATAACACGAACGAGTGCCATCATTTACAGGATATTATTGAGAATTTGATAAGAGAGAGAAAGTTAGAGCAGTTTGTTTGGGTTCCACAGTCTGTAGGTGCGGGCCCATCGAATCAAAACCAATTACCAAATCAGGCAAGACCGAAGGAACCCGCTTGTACCTGCAGAAGGCTATTGATTAATACTATCAGTGATTGGTCCTCATCCAGCCGATCGAAGCTGGAAGGAAATGGAGTCATATGCCAACTCTTTTTAGCATGCGAGCTTCGAATGTTGTAGTAATTTGGAAGATGAGGCTCTGGCCAAGCAACAGAAAACGATGACAGCCAACATCGTATTTTGAGACAGGGATGGCGACAGAGTCAAGCCCCAACCATTGATCCACTTGTCATTTCAGCTTAGATAGGTCCTGCTTGGATGAAGAGAATCTTAGTGGACAGTGGAAGTTCAGTGAACATATTGTTTAAGCAAGCTTATGATCAGATGAAGATGGAAGCAAAGATTTGAAGCCTTATCAATCTCGCATTCACGACTTCAATGGAAGTGCGACTATACCCACTGCGATGGTGGAGCTATCAGTGGAACTGGGAATTAGAGAATGCTGGAGGGTTTGGATATTGATGTATTGGACATAGATTCACCTTACAATGTTTTCTTAGGGCTACTGACCCTAGCTGAGTTAAGGGCTGCCAATGCCCATTGGTGTCTGACTTTAAAATTCTCTACCGACAACGGATTTGGAGTAGTTCAGGGAGACTAGGCTGCTGGATGAGCTTGTTATGTTGCCGAGCTGTAGGAGGCGTAGCGAAAAGAAAAAGAAAGGGCATAGAATAATCTCTCGACGTCCTCTTTGTGGAAAATTGATAGCTAACGCCTGGGCCTAGACCCGGGCACCCCAAGCAATTCCCAGGGGATCTTGACTCGAGAGGTACCGAAAGTGAAGACGAAAGTAAAGGCAGTCAAGCTTCCCCGGCCGAGCTGACAATCGATGTTTCCATCGATGATAATGATGATTCTAAAATGATAAAGATTGGATCTCAGATAAGCCAACAGTTGCAGGAGGAATTGGTTGAATTTCGCTAGGCAAACCTCGACGTGTTTGCCTGGACACATTCTGACATGTGTGGAATCTCCTCAGACATCGCGAGCCACACATTGATATTGCCCCACGGTATGTCCCGACCAAGCAAAAAAGGCATGGTATGGATCTAGAGAGATCTTTTTCCCTTAAGGAAGAGGTAGATAATCTCAAGTTCAGTGGGTTTATCCGAGATGCGTTATATTCGAAATGGGTATCCAATCCTGTACTTATTAGAAAGCCTAATGGGAAATGGAGAACATGCGTTGGTTACTTAGAGTTGAATACAGCTTTCCCTAAAGACAGTTTTCCACTTCCTTGAATAGATCAGCTCGTAAACTCAAAGGTTGGACATGAACTCTTGTCCTTCATGGATGCGTATTTTGGCTACAACCAGATACCCATGCACCTGTCTGATCAGGATCATACCAGTCGTCCACACAAAGTCATGTCGTTTGGAATCAAGAACACCAGGGCAACTCATCAACGGCTAGTTAATCGAATGTTCGCTAACCAGATGAAAAAACCATGGAGGAATATGTGGAAAACATGCTTGTGAAGTCGCGGTACTCCACTAATCATATCAAAGACCTGGAATCAATGTTCAACATCCACCGAGAATATAGAATGAAACTCAACCCATTAAAGTGCCGCTTTGGGGTCGCATCTGGAAAATTCCTTAGATTTATCGTCAATGCTCGAGGAATTAAAGCCAATCCTGAGAAGATCTGGGCAATCAGAAATCTTGAAACTCCATGGACTATAAAGTAGGTTCAGAGCCTCAATGGAAAAGTAGCAGCACTGAGTAGGTTCATTTCAAAATCCATCGATAAATGCATTCCCTTCTTCGATCTGATCAGGAAAGGGAAAGGAAATTTTTAATGGACTATAAAATGCGAGGGTGCATTCCGAGCACTGGTTCAACACAAGTCCACACCACCAATTCTGTCAAAGCCTATTGATTATGAGAGATTGTACATTAACTTGGTGGTGTCAGAAAATGCAATTAGTGATGCCCTAATTTGGGAGGAAGACCGAATACAATGGCCAATATATTACATTAGAAATCGACTAACCGGAGCAGAGAGAAATTATCCGAAGCTGGAAAAGCTGGCTTATCGTCTTGTTATTGCCTCAAGGAAGCTCCGCCCATATTTCTAGGCCTATCCTATCACCGTCTACACCGACCAGCTATTACGACAGGTCCTTACGCGGCCTGAGACGTCACGTTGGTTACTCAGGTGGAATATTGAGCTGAGTCAGTTCGACATCACTTACACACCAAAAATGAGCAATTCATGGACAAGTCCTAGCAGATTGCATCGCTGAATTCACTATCCCGGAGAACTTGCCCGAAACCAATGAATGTCCTAAATATGTCTGAAAGCTACATACTGATGGTGCATCAAATGGCCGCTGCTCAGGCGCCGGAGTTATACATGAAACTTCTAAAGGCCGATCTATATGCTGTGCCTTAAAGTTCAATTATCATGCAACTAACAACGAGGCTGAATATGAAACCCTGCTCATCGGATTGAGACTTGCCTGAGAATTAAACATTATTGTTGTGGAGATTTACTGTGATTCACAATTGGTTGTGTGTCAAGTTTGAGGGGAGTACCAGGCCAAAGATCGAAGGCTGGCAGCTTATCTTGCTCAGGTTCAGGAAATACAGGATCACTTTGATTATTATGCCATCTATTGCGTAACCTAAGAACGCAATCAGAAGGTCGATTCCATAGAAAAGTAAGCCAGTACAGGTAAGGAACAACAAATGGGAATCCTTCCAATGGAGACATTATCTTCCCCGAGCATTAATCAGATGGAAACAAACTAGGTATTTGAAGTCATTCATGGATGACTCCTTTCAGCAACTATCTCGAGCATGGGACACTGCCGAAGCGCAGGAGAGAAAAAAGACAAGTTCTTCGAAAGGCTTCGTGGTTCATTATTCATAATGGAGTCATGTATAGCAGAGGGTACTCTGTTCCTTTACACCGGTGTATCGCCCATCATGAAACCAAATGAGAATTGCACGATGTACATGAAGGAGAATGTGGCGATCACCCTAAAGGAAAGCTCTTGCCAAGAAAGTGCTCCGATAAGGATATTATTGGTCGACTATAAATCGCGATGCATCGAATTACGCCAGAAAATGTGATAGATGTCGAAAACATGCTCGGATTTCGAGAGCCCCTGCCTACCGAAATAACACAAATGGCTAGTCCATGGCTGTTTGCAATATGTGGCATTGACATTATTGGTTCTCTACCTCTAGCCAAAGGTGGTGCGAAGTACGCCATCGTTGCAGTTGATTACTTTACTAAATGGGCGGAAGCTGAGCCCCTTGCTACTATCACAACAAAGAAAGTGATCAACTTTGTCGTACGCAATATTATCTGTCAATTTTGTCTCCCACATGCAATCATCATCGACAACGGAGCATAATTCGATAGTGTTGAATTTAAGAATTTCTGTCAATGATTCCACATCCAGAATAAGTTCTTCCAATTGTGCACCATCAAGAAAATGGACAGGTTAAAGCTGTTAATAAAGTTATAAAGTCCATTTTGAAGAAATTACTGGAAAAGGCCAGGGGAAAAATGGGTCGATGAACTTCCAATGGCTTTATGGGCATATTGAAAAACCCACAAGTGCACGACCAGCCACACTCCATTTTCACTTTCCTATGGTTCAGAAGCTGTTATTCCGGTCGAAATGGAAGTACCTTCTCATCGTGTGACATATTATGACCCGAAGACAAATGCTATATTACATGCGGAATCTCTTTGATTTATTGGATGAGAAGTGGAAGAGGCATATTTGAGGGCAGTCACATACTGAACTCAAGTCGCCCAATTGTACAATGCCAAGGTCCGACCCCGAACCTTTGAACTCATCGATCTCCTCCTCAAGAGAATTTACTCGATTCCTTCACATATGAAGCCAACGTGGGAAGGGTCCTATGTCATTGAACGAAGACTTAGAGACGACACATTTAAACTATCGACCGCTGATGGCCTCACTTTGCCGAGATCCCAGAATAGCGAAAGTCTTCATCGCTATTACACATAACAGGCTTTATTTATTTATTCAGTCTACTTTCGTTTGCAATTTTTTACGCATTTTGAAACCTAAATTTGTAATAAGGCAACTAACTTTGCCGTATTTTCTTATTTCAGCAATAAAATGCAATCTCTTCGAGCCAGAGTAGTGATTTTTAAAATGCGTCATACGACCATCGCAATGCATGGAGAACTAAGTTCCACCCTACGGTGAGATTTATTCAAATAGGGATTGACTGTGATACGACCGATCACTCTCTAAGTGAAACCAGAGCTCGGGGACAAGTCACCACACTAAAGTCAAAAAAGGATTGACACATGACAATCTCCTAACTAACTGCTGATTCCTGGAGTGCGGACTGGAGTATAAACTTACAAGTACGATTTCGAGGAGGGTGGATCCATCCACCTAACGACTTCGCCCATACTCAAACCAAGTTTGAGGAGGATGGACCCATCCATCTGACTACCTCACTTGTTAACTCGGGGTGGAAGTGAATCGACCATCCACGATCCTGATAAATCCGTCGTTCTCGGAGTGCGAACGAAATTCTAAAACTCAAAACAGATGTGATCGACCGTTTGTTAACTAACTCAAGATTCTCGAGGTGCAAACTGGAATATAAACATCAATTAACCTATGCCTCCAGAGTATGGACTGGAGTATAAACATCAACTAACTCTAAATCCCCAGAGTGTGGACTGGAGTATAAACATTAATTAACTCTAAATCCCCAGAGTGCGTATTAGAGTTTAAAAACAAACCGAGTGTGAAATGACCACTCATAGGACAAGTCTGAGTCCCCAGAGTGCGGACCGGAGTATGATCGCAAATCGGGCATGACTGACCACCCACGAATCAATTTAAGTCCCTAGATTGCGGACAAAATCCTAATATCAAACAGGTGTGACAGACTGCCTATAAAGTAACTTAAGTCCCCGAAGCGCGGACATATATCTAAATCTTAAGTAGACGTAACTGATCACCGACGAATAGGTGCGATCCCTAAGGTATGGATGCAATCATCAATTGATGAGCAAGTGTGATTCGACCACCCGAACTTGCCTTGTTTCAGTCTCCCTTCGATAGAGTTGAGCTTGATATATTGAAGGCGAAAAATGATGGCCTACTGATCTTTTCAATTCATCCCCGAAATTGGGGGCAAAACTTCAGTATCAGCCGCTGATTGAGAAAGTGCAGTATTGGAATTTGACTTAGCGATTCAATCGTGAACCGAAGCCATGACTCCAGAACTTAGCAACTAAACCCAGGTCCGATTCGAAGGCTAAGACTCCACAAGTACATTGAATGGAAGTTCGGATGCTAAAATACATAAACAAAATGAACGCAACTGTGCTGAAGACAAAATGAATTTATTTTTCAACTATTCTTTGGAAGAGAAGGATAAGTACAAAATTATTCCAATAAATCCTACTAGCAGGGGCCGAACCCGCATCTATACACGACCTACAATAAAAAAAGGAAATTCCTATCTATCAACCAAAAATGAGCCAGAAGACATGTCTATTCTTTCTTCTTCTTCTTTTTCCTCTTCTTCTTCGATGTTCACCTGTTGGAATCACCGCTTGGATGCCTCTTTGAGCCCTTGCCCTTTGGCGACCGATCTCCAGTCAAGGGTATTATGGTAACCTCCTCCTCCAAACTCACATGGATTGGAATACTTTCTGAAGGTAGAGTCAGAGGGACATGATCGATGTTGGAAGGTGGGAGAGGCACACTGGTGTCGACGACCAAGCCTCTAAGAGTAATCATTCGCAAAGGAGCTGGACCAGGGCTTGCTATCCCACCACCAATACCCCTGGCCCTCGCAGCTGCTTCCATCTCGGCATTAATCTCAACTATTATCTCATGTTCGTGGATAGTTTGGGCACCGTCAGGAACGCTGGTAGTTGGGCCCGTGGAGCTGATCATAGGTGCACCTCCGCCTATGACAGAAGGCAGATCGACAAAAGGGTCAATATGGTGGCCAAGAAGCTCCTCCATCATCTGCTCATAAAAAAAAAACGTGCTCCCCTATGCTCCGTCGGTTGGTGCAGTGGTTGTTGTAGTGGTCACTTATGTTATGAGGGTCTCTTGCGCGTGAAGCGGCCCTTGGGCTGTAGTGGGCACGATTGATGTAGCTCATATCATTGAATAGAGATAAAGAAAAAGTTGTTAGCGATTGCTTCAAGTGACATGTCCGACTTTGAATGAGCACAAGAAATGTTCAGAATACCTTCCTCAAATTGTCTCACGGGTGGTGGAGTAGCTTCAGATACTTGCTCATGAGTTGGAGACAACTACGGTTGATCGGGATTATATGCAGGAATAGACTAAGGATCAATCACAGATGTGGATTCGGGCAGGGTTGGCATAAGAGTTTTGGAACCTGCATCATGGCGCCCAATGCCAGAACCTTCTCCAGCATCTGAATGCTAAGTAGCGAGTCTCTCCTTTTCATATGTGATAGTAATGTCGTGGAGAACTCTTGTCTCATCTTCACTTAACACTCGATTCTCCAACTCAAATTCATCTATAGATTTGGCTTGATGCAAAGCTTTTTCATCTTCCACTAAGCGACACAAAGTTTTGTATAAATGTGAATGATAGTTTTCGAGCCAGGTTAGGTTTGGATGCTTCAAGACATTGGCGTTGTATGTAACAAGGAGAGCTTCGATGTCAGCCTCCAACCTGGTCTCCACGGCTTTCACCTCATTCTCAACCCTGGTTTTAGTTTCCTGAACTTTGAGCGTCGCTGCATCCCTCTCATTCCTAAACACCACAGCATGCTTATATGCCTCTTGGGCAACTTTGTTTGCATCGTCTTTCTCCTTGACAGTTTCAACAAATTGGGCTTTAAGCTCTTCGAGCTTTTTAAGAGCCCCGTCTCTTTCAGCCATGACTGTGGAGGTCCGACACCCCATCCCCTCAATCAAGGCTAAGTACGTCCACCTCATCTCTTCTATCCATCGAGTAGCCTCATCTGCCCTTATGTTGCCCTCTATTTCTGAGTTTCTCACAGACTCGCTTTCATCATGAAGCACCAGAATTATGCGGTCCTTTTGAGCGAGATCAGTTTCTAATTTCTCAATTGTTTTTGCCCACTCAAAGGCCACCGCCGATGCTTTGTCCACGGTCTTCATCCATTCCAGGTATTGGCTGTAAACGTCAGGGATACAGTCATGCATTGTTCGTTCTGCCTCGACTAGAATTCTCTTTAAATGTGAAGGGAAGAAGAAGCCATCAAAACAGATGTTTGGGAAATCTTTTTTCAGCCGGGCGATTCTGATCGCACCCTCTCCAGTGGGCTCTTTGATAGCTTGCTCAGTGGTAGTGGGGGTTTCGGTTTCGGTCCTCTGGCACTATGGATTAGACCTTGGTACTTGAGAAGGTGGTCTTTAGTGTGAAGGTTCCAAGGGTTGTTTACCATGACTGGAAGGTTGTGTTGGGGATCGAGGTAGTGGAGAGCGTGATCGAGAGCGAAGCCTATATTCTCTCTCTCTCTATCCCTATCCCTTTCATAACACTCCTGGCTAGAATAACTGAGATCGCGGTCACTATCAGCCTTCCTTCTATGGGACTCATAATATGAACTAGATGGCTAGCGTGCCGAGCGAAGGCTATCGAGTATGGATTCCTTCCTTGTCGTCCTATCTGTAAAATAGAAAGAGAAGCAGAATAAGAAATCTCCAGAAATGAATAGCTTATGATTGGAAATCCTGCAGTGCTGTGAAAGTGTATATATGCATGTTCAAAACCCCCCGACCAACCGATTATGTCAGCCATACTCGTAGAAAGTGACTCGCCTAAATCTAAAGCGCTTTGAAGCCCTTCCAGTCTGGTGTCATGTTGGAGCGACACATAGTCCGGAATTGGAATGTTGGAGAGTCCTTCGAAAGGATTATCCATTTGTGAGGTAGGAGTTTTCGAATATATAACACCAGTGACTGGCAGGAACATGACCATAGATTTCCGTCTTGAAGACTTATGAAGCTTATGAGCAACTGCCTTGCCTCTCCTCTTTCCTTTTTAATGTCGTAGACTATTAGGAGGCCCGAAAAGCGGTTCATCTTCAGTGGGCATATCATATTAATCACCCAGCTCAACTATTACAATCTTGGGCGCCGTACGCTTAGCCCATCTTACCGGGGCTGCCCTAAGAGCTCCTTCAGATCCTATGCTCTGGTCTTGATCGATTAGGCCAATGGCTCTCACATTTTAATCCATGAGCACCAAGTCGATCTCCCTAATCTCACCAGGCACCTCTTAAAGAATTCACACTATTTCTTTAAATTGGGTACTTCAGGCCGCTATATTGCAGCTGTAAAG
This sequence comes from Allium cepa, assembly GCA_030765085.1. Taxonomy (NCBI): domain Eukaryota; kingdom Viridiplantae; phylum Streptophyta; class Magnoliopsida; order Asparagales; family Amaryllidaceae; genus Allium; species Allium cepa. Next base: position 1,053,599,396 of record CM060935.1, on the reverse strand, counting down.
AAAAGAAATTTTAGACTCAATGTCGAGTACAACTAGCTCATCAGTCACCAGAGAAATTGTGGCACTTACATCTAACTAATCACCGTCTAGCAAACCTTGGCGGGTACCGAACATAGAACCGTTCAGTCTTGAAGTAGCTAAGCCTGGTCCAGGTTCCAGTCACAACTTGACAATTCCTGACCGCCTCTAGGAATGTGAATGAGGGATTATCTTCCCAAAGCATGACATTGGACAAGAATGTGATTTCCTCCAGAGTCGAGGGCCGTAAGAGATGCTCCATAAAAAAAATGAATAAACTGTTCAACAGTGCGTATCAATTTGGATGCAACTATGACGGTGCGATCCTGAAGTAAGATAACACCTCCGGATGTACCTGTTAAAGCAGAGGAAGTGTTCCAGCTGTACAAAAATTTGTGTTAAAGGCGTTGAATCCTTTTGGGAGAGTATGTGGTCCGTCGATCGGTACTGGTAGCAGAACGTCATCTAGAGATAGACCATGTCTTAAATAGATTCTCCCCAACATATCTTCGGAGACATTAGATGGTACAAAATCTCAAGGATTCCCAAAAAAGATTGCTCCGAGTAACTCGTCCGGAGCTGGACTTTTGACTTCGGCCACGATGGTGGGCATCTCTATTACCAAAGGAGGTGAACTTTGAGCCTCTTGCTGCTGTGAACTCCCGGGTTCCATAGCTAATCAACTCAGTAAAAACCATCATTAAATGACAATAATCTCGTATGTGCTCCCATGTGAAGTGCATGAGTGTGTTGTGCGACGCAATATTGTAAAGTACTTAAGAAAGTTCTACAGAGATTAACAAGGTGTTCGAACGACGAGACTTCGAAATCCAATCAGAATGACTGTCATCGCTGACTGTCACAACCGTGCCATCCAAACTTCGATGATCAGTCCTAATTATAGTTCGTCAAATTGGTTAAGTTACAGTTCCATCGACAAGCTTCGAAAGGCAGTGAAATATGTGACGAAATGGTTAAGTTCAGATATGCAAGGTTGAATCGTCGAAGTCAAGTATTCGAGTATGCATGAAGTTTCGTATCCATCATGGTTTAGACTTGGACCGGCTAGTACAACCACCATTCTTATCGATCGCAAAGGAAAATAATTATATCGATCACCTCAAGGCAAGTTCATATCGATCACGGACCGCGCCTCCGTATCGATCGACCGTACCGACACTTCGTATCGATCGCAAAGTTAATTTTCTATGTCGATTACTCTGGGTCGATATGAACCCACACCATCTTCAACCGATACGAAGCCTCTCCCTTCTTCGATATGAATCTCCACTATTTTCAATCGATACAAACTTCGATTATTTTCGATCATTGCGAATCACTCCTCCTTAACCAATATGAGTGATCCCTTCGTATCCTTCTATCCTTCTTCTCCAAATAGCATGAATATCATTTCCCTCTTCCTCAACCCTGCTTCGGCCTAACCTCAGCCTCGACACCACAAAAATTGACCATGAATGAGAGTGGATTGGCGCAAGAATTCAAGTCTCATCATTTTAAATTATTTTTGGTCGATTAATACCTATTTCGAGCAATTAACTCAAGGGATTAGAGTTTTTCGATTTCTAAGCAAAGATGGCTTTCTTTTCTCGAGCTTCTAATCGATATGAAGGCAGTCTATAGAAGTGAAAATAAATGAAAATTTGTCTAAGTCCAAAGCGTATTTATACGTATACGAAACCAAAGGAAAAAAGACGTTTCGTATCCCAGTTATTACACCAAGATAACCGGTTGCGTACATCGATAGGAAGAAGGCCCTTCTTATTCATCTATCCACATCGGTCAAGACTACAACAATTCATGACCAACAGTTCGAATTGATCTAGAGCATGGTCATTCGTATCCCTTGATACGAAGGATACATAGAGGGTTGCTTAAACTGTTCAGATCCATCAACGATTCCATCGACACGAAATGCTGATTTTGTATCCATTGTCTTGAAGACTATAAGATCTTGTATCGACCTCCCACCATCAATACAAAGTGTTTCAAAGAACTAACTATTTCGTATCGATAGCCATTGATAAGAAGAATGCATTCCAACTTCTAAGATTGATCTAGGAGAGGATCGATACGAAGGGATGCCTTAAAACAACCATTAAATGTTGTAACAATTCGAGTTTCACATCGATCCAAGAGTGGATCGATATGAATCTCGATTCAAAAAAAATTAACAGCGACTCATGAACATGAAAACATTAACAAGAGTCAGGTTAACATACGTACATGTATGACATACTAACATTCAATTTTCAAAATTCACAAGAATTGAATGTTCACCAAGTGACAATTACAATAGTGGACAACAAATTGATAACACTTGACACTCAGTTACAACAGTGTACAGTACAACAATTGGCAGTCAACCATTCATTATTTGTCCTACTGAAGATCAATCAAAGTTACATCTTTCGACAAAAAGACAGCAACTACCCAGCAAATCAGGTAGGACTTTTTCAGAATGAAGATTGTAGCTTTGCAAAGCATGCCATGTTCACACAAAACGTACTTTAGGGGCCAAATGTTATCCTGTCTTTTGGCAAGGCCGTGACACCAAGGAATCGACTGGAAACCGAGAACAGTTCATCCTGGGGATCGGTTATGTGTAAGTTTACTATGGATACTGATAAATTTTCCCCAAGTCCAAATCAAGCTACAATTGACATGACATGACAAGCAAAGCTATGAAATCCAACATTCCAAATTTTGGGTCAATTGGAGTTCGTATGCTCAAGTTATAGACCGATCAAGTCACATATGAGGCATGCGTAATTCGCATTCATCACCTTGCAACCATCCTATTCGTATGCACTAACCCTCGGACCTCATTTCGTATCCATCCAACTTCGTATCCATAGAATTCAATTCTCTTTGTATCCATTGGTCCACGAGCATTGGTTCGTATCCATCAGGAACCACATCTCTTCTTATCCATCAGTTGCCCGCATCGATCAAACTTTCATAATTCTAGCTTTAAAGCTATTCTTATCGATCATCTCATCCAGACAGTTCGTATGAATCGGTCAGTGATTGATACAAAGCGCATAAACAAATTTTGACATGAAAGGAATGAGAACGTGTCGATGCAGATTGAAGTACAAGCCATCAATAAGAAATGGCAACACATCATTGATACAATGTTGAGCACTGAACATCGATATGAGAAGAACGGCCCAGAATGATACGAATGAGGCTAAGTTGGGTCGACACGAACGAGGCACGTCCATGAGAAAGACTCGATCACTCAGTATGAAAAGTGGATCGATCCTAAAAGATAGCGCCACATCATTGGTTAGCACGTGCCTGGAAGCGACACAAACTCGGCAGTCTTCAATAAAATCGAATTTGCATTGATCGTAACCCAAAATCTACATGTCCAAATGCCACTAAATTTTCACAGGGGTTGCACACAACCCCAAGAATGTACCTAACAAATTTCATCCTCATAGGACTATTTTTGGATCGATAAAACTCAATTCGTAGCACTCCCAGATTGAGCCGAAATCACATGAACTCGCTTCCGTGGGTCCACTCATGTGGGAGAAGAAGTCTCCCGAGATCTGAGCATGATATTTGCTGTCTACACCTATAAATGGTGACCTTGGACCTACAGAAAAAGGACTTTCGACTCTTCTACATCAAGACTATGTCGAAATTACTATCGTATTTGGATTGTACTTTTGCAACTCAATGTAACCAGCAAGCAAAAATCAATAAAAGTTAGCAATTTCACAATGGACGTAGGCCATACGTCGAACCACTCTAAATTTGTGTGTTTCTACGCATTTTCTTATATGTTAATTGGTGTGTTTGTTAGATCTACCTCTTTTTACATTTGATGTCTTCATTTTATCTCTTCAAACACATCCGAAAAGTGTTGCAGTTTTGGTACAAATATAATCTATCAAAAATTTTATATAAAAGAATTTTAATATAAAATTTTCCTTCTTTACATAAATTTAAATAAATCAATTTCCAAAGACAAATTTGAATATATTTTAAACATAAAATTCTATTAAAATATCCGACTAACTTTAACATTCATATAAAGATTCTCATACTTAAATGAAAACATCCTTTTTATTATTCTCGAAGCATTCTTTTTATTTTCAAAGTAGTCGACTAATACTACATATAATTCATTCTTATATTAAATTCATTCTTATATTTTCCAACATAATGTAAGTTTGCGCCAAAAATGGTCACAAACACTCTTTTGTCTGTGAAAGCACCAACATCCAATGTTTAAATCCGAACAGAGAAATAAAGATTCACCAATCACAGAATAGATTATAGAAAAGTAAATGAACACATAAGTTTTATAGTAGTTCGGCAAACCCCCGCCTACATTCACTCCAATAATCTTTTATTTATACTGCAAGATTATAAGTACAGTTGAGTTTCTCCTTAGAAAACAACGGAGGAAGAAATAAGAAGTGTTGAAGGAGAGCCAGTCGAAAATTCCTTTACAATGAGCCAAGTCCGCTATTTTATTGGTGAAGACATGCATGGATCAGGCAAAATTTCGTTAGAAAAACTTCCAAATCCCTACGACCTGATCCACCAATTTTCAAATCATTCGCATGCCTTATGAATGATCAACGTCGATCATTTATATCAGCTCCAATGGGGGAGCATTCATTCCCGTGGGATCCCATATGCCTCTAGTCCATGCTCCCAAAGTTTTACGCCATTTCGACTTACTGTTTGTGAGATATCGATCGATCTTCATTATTTTAGGCAGAAAATGGATCTTACGTGATCATTTCACACTCGTTCCTTTTGGCATGCGATCGTTCTATTGAGTTTCCTATGATATTAGCTACTTGCACTCCAAATTTCATGCCATTCCGACTTACCGTTTGTGAGATATCGTGTTTTCCATGAAGTTGCAATGAGATGTAATTAATCATGGGTGATTAATCCATAATTTTCCTTTTGAGGTGTGGTCGATATGATGGATCCACTATAATGTTAGCTACTCGCCCTCCAAATTTCATTCCATTTCGACTTACGTTTATAATATTTTGCGTTTTCCATGGAGTTGGATTGTTCTGTCTTAAATGATATGATCGTTCAAGAATGATGTAGGCATATCGTTCGGGTTTCTCCAAACGAAGTGCAGTCGATATGGTAGGTTACGTTACATAATATTTTACTATTTTCAAAGTTTTGTGTCATTCGGATTTTGCATTGGTGAGATATTGGTCAATCATCATTGATTTGAATTGTTTGAGGATCGATCCATATAGATCTTTACCGGTTGATCCAACTTCATCGTGGGGCCCAACAATCAATGGCGTGGGTCCCTTATGGTGTATAGGTTTTCTCCAAATTTCATGTCGATTGCCTTTGTAGATGTTGAATTATAGACCGATTATCATCGAAAATAGCCAAAATGATCGTCAAAAAACTCACTTCACGGTTGACCCGAGGCGAGACCTGAAGTAATCGCCTTTATGACACGAAACATGTGCTGAAAATTCTTACCCACAGTTAGACTCAGGTAAAATCCAAATTTTCTCCAAGCGAACATGATTCTGACTTTAAGCATGAAAAACGATCGGCGTCGATTGTTTTTCTCCAAAACGATTGGTGCCGATCGTTTTTCTCCAATAAATCCCTAAGCAAACATGCATTCGATTTCAAGCACAATCCTGCACTTCAAATTTCTACGAATCCAAGTTAATCATACATCGACTCCAAGAAAATAGCGAATTTTTCCGCGACCAACTCCAAGCAAATTTCCACTGATCCATCGATACCGATCTACCTTCTTTTGTCCATAACTCGAGCATATGAACTCCAATCAACTTGAAATTTGGAACGTAGACTTTTATGGCCTTCCTTGTCACTCTATACTAATCGCACCTTTATTAGGTCAGAAACTGGGAATCTGATCCAATCCTTTGCCTAGGTGAAGTGCCAATTCCATACTTAGCTATTTTTTTAATGTTGTCCATCCGAATTCATTCAACTATCGTCCATATTTTAGCCCTATCCGTGGTATCCCAACCTGACCAAAAGGAGGGATAATATTTGCCTTCCAAAACATGCCTTATGGTTGGAAGGCATGTTTTGAGTCGCTATAAATCCATAATCCATCTATAGCCGAATATTCCAATCCATAATCCAACCTATTACCGTCTAATTCTTTGATCTCTTTGAATCGTTATTTATGGTCATTCGAGACCGTTAGTGAGATCTGTGGCTGTTCGAGGCTGGCATTTATTCATGGTTGGTGTTGCCACCTAAGGAGAGCGGTGGTCGTTCAGGACCGAGAGCCGTCTGTGTCAGATGATTGTCATTCGTGACTAATTGTTGTTCAAGACGGAAGACGATCGTACACGATCAAGTGCCGTTCTGGGTAAATAATGATCGTATATGATCAAGTGCCATTCAACGATATATATGACCGTTCAAGATCGGATGCCTTTGAGGTGAAATATGATCGTTTGAGAATGAGTGTCGTTCATCGCTCTAGATCGACTGCCATTCAGCGTGAAATGTGATCGTTCGAGATCGCACTACAAGAAAAACTATTTTTAGTTGCATTAACTGGTGGCGTTTTAAATTTTGTGCAACTGTTGGTAATTTTACAATATAAAAATAAACAAAGAAACGCGGCTAATTCTCCCGCCAGTAATTCGTGGAATTTTTTGCTAAAGTTTTTTGTGGCCGCTCAAATTTCCTTTACCACCTTTTCTTCTTCTCAAACTACTCCACTTAAATAAAAATATTCGTCTCTTCCAATTTACTCCACAAGCCCTAATTTTCCTAATTCAAAAACTGCAATAGAACTAAAATAAAGCAAACGCAATTTTAAAAGCAGAATTCCAAGTTTCCCGAATCAAAATCCCAATTACCAAAATCAAAACACCCAACCCAGACTTCGAACTGGATTTAGGTGATTGTGGAATGAATGCGGAAGTGGTGAAGGTGATTTCAAGTGGAGCGGTGGTGGATCAATTCGAGGAGGCGCTACTGTAAGAGACGAAGGCGAGTTTGAGTTTGAGATTTCGAATAGGTGAAGTTGCGAATTTCAGGTGTATGTCTACCTTTTTCTTGCTTTTAGTTTATTGTGTCAAATATTTTTTATCAGTACATTGCAAATTAGGTGGATTCAAAATTTCATCGAACAAAAATTTCTTATGTGGATTAGTACGACATCTACATCTCTCTCATAATCTCCATCTCTCCGTGCTACACAGCAGGTAATTCGAATTTTGACAAAATTAGTCGTTTTATTGATGAACTTTTTTTGTATTTTCATTTTGATTTAGTTTATCAGTTGATGAAACTGGTTTGTTGTTTGGGTTTGACGAAATCTTAATTTGTTGCAACCTGGCTGATTGCAGTTTGATAAAGTTTTATGTTTGATTTTAGATTTTAGTCTGTAAAAACACGATTGGAATTAATTATAACTTTTATTGGCATACTTCAGTTTGATTGTCCTATTGAAGGATTTACCAAACATGGATGGGTATGTTGTTATTGTCTAACTCCAGGAAACAATTACATGTTGCGGTGTACATTTCATTGATGAGAAGCATACTCTTCTTTTAATCATAACACACAAATAATCCATTAAGGATTTGTCGTTGTATCAAATGCATGTTTTTCAGCTTGATTTTTCGAATACTCAACAATTTACTAAGAGAGATCTTCTTTGTTTTCCGTATATGATTTTTCAAGAACGCATTCATTTACTTATCAATTCAAATATTCAAAAAATAAAATAAAATGCAACACTCCTTACATAAAATATTTTATCATATTATTGCTGGCTAATTGTAAGCTCTAATCTTAGCATAACAAAAGCCTAGTGATTTTATTAATCATCTAATTTTGATAGTGTTTTTATTAATACAGTGCATGAACTAATAATTTGATGCTCAATGTTTCACTATGTCCGTAACGCTGTAACACGGAGTAAGTTGTAGACCAGTTTGCTACTTGATTTGTCTTACATATACCGATGTTCTTTATTGTCTTATAGTAGATCGTGTGCATTCTTTGACGAGTATCTTATCTTACATCTCCTCCCCTTGTTGTCGCTTATACTCTTGCTAGAACTATAAGTATTTTTATCAAATGATTTTTGCCACATCTCCAACATTAATACAAAATTGACTAAAATGATGGTGTAAACAATTTTTAATGCTGTTAAAATTTTATCAGCAAATCCTGTACGCGTGATGGCTTCTGGAGCAATTGATGTTAATCACAAGGATGAAATTTACAACGGAAAGGTTAAAATTACATTTTTCGACTTGTCAAATAGATTATTGAAATCAAACATTTTGCAACATCTCTTCTGGTGGAAACATTGTGCAAAATTAAAAGATTTCATGATATGAAAGATAAAATTCATTACTCTTGCATTCAAGCAATTTGCAGTACTTGATTCTCACTGATGGAAAGTATGAATCAGGTGCTTGACATAATCGACAACGCATACGTGATTGTTGAGTTTGATAATGGTTCACGAGGAATGCTTGATCTGTGCATGTTTGCGGAAGGCAGTAAAAATGAACAAGAAATTTGTGTAGTTGGCGACACTGGCAATGTAATATTTGGAAAATATTTGCACATAGCTTGTTTATAACATGTTTTTTAAGAGCACAACATAGCGCATATATCTAAATCTACACCCTAATTGAAAGGTAATATTTGGAAAATATCCGTGCAGACTAGACATATGCACACCCACGCTTCAATGCACTCACTAACACAGCCTATATCTAAATCTACACCCTTACACACACAGTCCCAAACACATGAGAGTTTATATTTTTTTAGGTATATATAGTGGAGAGAGTTGCATTCAAGTATTCCTCCCTTGTTTTCATTTTAATGCACTGTTTTGATTTTGGATATCATAGTTAAGCTAGTTTGTTATAACATACTTTGTTAATCCATTTTCTTACTAGGACTTGTATGTGGGTAACATAAGCATACATCCATTTATATGTATTTAAGAGTGTGGTCATGTTGCTCTGGTGTGTATACACTTGTTTCTATTGAATAATTGCTGTCACTTTTGGGGTGTTCATGTCTGCAATTGTTTCCCTTCATGTCTATTGAATAAAACAGTGGTAACCCTATAAATCAAATTCACAGTTGTGTATGTGTGTTGTGTGTGTGTACACACGTCTGTATGTAAGTATGTATATGTATATATATGTTCATGTGTGTGTGAATTTAATTTTGGAAAAGGTGTCTTTGTCTCATGTTCATGGTGGAGGAAGGACGAATATGCACAGCTGTTCTGTGAGGTCGATTTTGGGGTTTGATGGGAGACTTATGGATTTTGTGTGGTCGTGGTCGTAGTTGGAAGGAGCAATGGTAGTTGGTCAGTTTGAAGGAGTAGTGTTGGGGTTGTGGAGTGAATGAAGCTGCAGTGATATGGTGTAGTTTTGGGTATGGCAGTCTTGTTTTGAGGAAAATTGATCAGTTGTTGTAGGGGGATGCCTGATTGTCTGGAATTTGAGACAGCATATAGTTGAAGGGTTGTTTGATTGCAGTTTTGTAAAGTGGTGGTGAATGTAGTTGTAATGAATATGGAACAGTTTCTGGTGGAGGAGGTCGGGGAGCAACTGTTTTATGCTGTGGTTTGGAATAGGCTGGCTGTAGTAGAGCAGTGGTGAACAATTGTGGAGAGTTTTAGGTTGCAACTGTTTGTTGGAGGGGACTAAAGTGGAAGAAGCAATGGCAGTGTTTAGGGACTGTTATGAAGTTTGTGGTTACGGGTTGTAGTGTAGTGATGTGATGTGGGTGTGAACAAAGAAGTTGTGGTGCATAGTCAGGCGTATGTGGGTTTTGTTGTGCGTAAAACAGAGGGATGAAATGTTGAAGCGAGTAAGTAAGGTGGCGGGGGATTTGTAGGAGTGAAGCAATATTGTTCAGGTATGAGGCAAGAATAGCGTGCTGCAGTTTATTCCTGCAGTGATGCTTGAGTGGTGAAGGATGTTATTTGTGAGAAGGCGACTACATATATGATGGTTGTAATTTATGTTGAAAACGGCGGAGTTTATGAAATGGAGAGGTTGTATATGTCTGATGGTCAATGTGGTTGGTTATAAAGGTGATTTGAGTGGGAGGGAAGTAGTTGTCGTGGAGTGAAAACTGTGGCAATGTTGCTGAACATGTAGGGAACAATAGCGGGTGGAAGGTGTTTGTCTGTGCAATATAGTTGAGCAGTGCTAGTTTCCGTGGTAGTTGATGAAGTAGGGAAGATGTATGTATGATGGTAGTGGAAGATGTTGATTAAGAAAGGTGATGATATGTGATCAAGGGGATATCAAAACTGTGGGCACAGTGGTGAGGGAGGCAGAACAAACAATTGTAGATTTTTTTTTGTAATTTGTAAACAAAAAATGATAATGTAAATGCAACTGTAAAACTGTAAATGCAATTTGAAATGAAAAGAATTTTTAAAACTTTTAAATTAACTTTTAAAACTTAAAAATCAATAATTTAATTTATTTAAAAATTAAAACATATAAAATAAATTAACTTTTAAAAATTAAATTCAAAATTAAATTAACTTTTAAAAGTTTAAACTTAAAACTTTAAATTAACTTTAATTTTACTTTAAACTAACTTTAATTTTACTTTAAATTAACTTTAAATTAACTCTAATTTGAACTTAACTTTAATTTTAAACTTTAAATTAACTTTAATTTTAAATTAACTTAGAACTTTAAATTAAATTAAATTTAAAACTTAAAATTTTAGTACCTTCAACTTAATTGTTAACAAATTGTTTTATTGTTAACTAATTGCTTTACATATTTGCATTAAATTACAATTTACAAAAGTATTATGAATTTATGTGCTTACATTGTCATTTTTTTCTTGCTCAGGTTGTTGGATTCACCATTCTATCAAAAGAGGGTTCGTAAGTGTGCAAAATTGATTCCTACTATTTAAGCTCAAGAAAGGACTTTATTTCATTCGTTTTATAACTTTGATAATTTATATGACATCATTTATAGTAGGATATACTTGTATAATGTTGTAGATGTTTGATCTCATATTTGAAGTCCTACGAGTTAACGTAATTGTTTGACTATCTATTGTGCTTTCACTTGTGTAGGCATCATACTTTTGAAGAGAGAAAATTTGGACTTGATGATGCTAGCTTTCACTAGTGTATGCAATAAAGAATTATGGGTAATCAAACGTTTTGTTAGCACTAGTTAGATATAACATTTATTAGTACCCGATGTGTAAATTTGTATACAAATGGTTATTGTATGTGAGTTATGTCATTTTGTCTAAAAACTATTGTAGTGGAATGGTTATGGATATTTTATTTGATTATATGGTTAATGTGTTTTTTAACTTATTTGAATATGATGATTAAGTGAGTGATTGTTGATTGATATAATAGAATCAAAATAGACCATTAACAGGGAATAATAGCATGAAAAAATAGTGTAAAATAATAAACAACTTTTAGTAGCGTTTCAAAAACGCTATCGAAATATATATAGTGGCGTTGAGTACATGCAACCGTAAAACAGGGGTAGAGTTGGAAATTCTATTAGTAGCGCCAAAAAATCTTTTGGTGGCGTGTTTTAAACGCTACAAAAAGATTTATGGTGGCGTTTGAAAAACGCTGCCAAAAATGCATTTATAGTGGCATTAAAATAAATGCAACAAAAAATCATGGATTTTTAGTCGCATGTTTTCTCGCGGCGTTTATCAAAACGCCACCAAAAGTTTTTGTAGCTTTTTTGAGCGCCACAAAAAATAAAATTTCTTGTAGTGTCGTATGCCATTCGAGGCGTTAGCCAAGCCTATTTTTCTTGCTTTTCGACCAAGGGGCTAATTTTTGCCTTTCTGTCTCATCTTTCTAGATGAGGTTTAGAATTATTATTATCAGATTTCACATCCGAGTGAGTTTTGTAATCAAATAACTCAACTAATAAAATCAAGCTCAAATGCTAATGGGAAAAACAAAAATTAAACAATGCAATGCATGCCTCTCTGGGCGTGACGGTTCATTGTCATGTCAGAGCATACCTACGGACCGTTCATGATCTCGTATATGTGTAAATGACTTAGTCATTTTATTATGGGGAAATAAATTGCAAAATAATTATTATGACCAGAGTCAAAGTCCTAAACTCGGCCCTTGCCATGACGATCAGTTGAATATGAGCCGTGACCCCAATCTAGAGCCATTCCTGTTTCCATTTAATGTAGACTGTGGCTACTCTTGACCCATCCCCGTCGCTTGTGCACTCACGTACTATGGCAGTCTATCGTTCCTGTTGTGCTCCTCTATCACATCCTTTAAGTGCCTACAATCATTTGTATCATGCCCATTCAATTCATGGAATACGGAATATCATCCTGATTTCCTTTCATTGTTTATAGGCTCTCTCCTCATTGGCCTCCGATAGGGGATCTACCCCTAGTGCCTAGATATATCCGGTCCAATGTTTTAGTCAATTCCGTGTAAGAGGGGAATCTCGTTTCCCTCATTGGTTTCTTTAATCTATCAGAGGTATAATTAGCCTTTTGCTTTCCATTATCGGTCTTGGACCCATCTCTGGATGGTCCTTCATCCCGAATAGTGTTTAATTCTTGCTAGTCGGCTCGTGTGCCTTCTTGCCGCAAGAACCTTTCTACTTCATGGTAAAATTCCCCGAGATCCATCGGTGGATCCCATGCTAGTGAATCCTTGAATTCTGTATTGTTCGCAATTTTAGATACTACTTCCATCAAAACCATAGATGGATCTGGCCGATCTACCGATTTTGTAGTAGCATTAAATTGTGTTAGCTCCTCAAGGACTCTCCGGCCCTTTGTTTTATTGCCGTCAGAGTCATCACATTTTTGGGTCTCAAGATGTGAAGATTGAACTGTCTCGTTAACCTATCTGCTAATTCTCACTAAGTTCTAATCGACCCATTTTCAAGCTGCCTGAACCAGAGCGCATCCAAATCCATCAAATATAGTGGGAAACACCTTTCCATGACTTCTTTCGATGCCCCTAGCACCTCCATATGCTTGATATACCTCATCATATGCATAGTTGGTCTGACTTTTTGTCATATACCTCCAGTATTGGTAGGTTGAATTTTGATGGAATCCTTGCATTCCTGATATTTTGAGTGAACAAACTATGATTGACATCTTCCAAGCTCCTATTTGGCATTTCACCTCTCATTATCCATCCTTTCATTTTCGTCTACGAGTAATCTCCTATTGTCATTTTTAAATTGCCCTTAAGTCCATGTGCGAATTTTGGAACGTACTCCTCGTGATAGACATCCATATTCTGATCCATACCAAACTATGAAATGACCCTCAAAGTTTTTACCTCAGTTTTTCAATGATTTTTTTTTACATGTACATACACATACCCATTTAATTTATATATATCTGAATGTCCACATATATTTCATTTGCACTTTTAAGTTTGATTTAAATTTCTTTTGAATTATCAGAGTCATCTTCTTTCAAACAAATCAACCAGGATTCCTAGTTCATTACCAATATAAATATATTAGTTTATTCCTAAAAATATACACATACATATGAAGATGTATATGTTCCTCTTGTTTAAAATCAGAGTATGTATTTGTTAAACAAGAGCAAGCTGTTTGGTTTGGATTTGAATAAATCTGCTTACAGATAATTACCATGTTCTTTTGAATATTTGTATTATATTAATAAATTCTGTGCATATTTAATTCATATGAATTTGGTCATTCCAATTTATTAATATTAATTTATTTTTATCAGTTAAATCTCTAGATATTTGAGATTCACAGGTCATAGTTCAAATATGTTTGTATTTGACTAAGGCCAGAAAATGATATATTCACTTATCATTTTCGACTTATGTATTTTCTTTGAACCCTTCTTATTTTGACTCAATCCATATGACTTGTTTGTTTAATCTTAGTCTAAATGTCACACTACAGATTTTTCCTTTACATATAGATCTGTTATCACAAGAATATATCTTCATAATATGTGAAGTGTTCCCAGGTTTTGCTTGTTCAAAACCAGTTCTCAGAGCATATCTTTCATGGCCTTTAAAGTTGATTGTGGTGAAATAATTACTAAATAAACTAAACTTTTTAAAAATGCATTTTTACAGACAAAACACCCTCAACCATGATCTACCAAAACTTCATTCTTTTGAAGCTGGTTAAATCATGTATCTTGTATCTGCTTGACACTTGTTCAAAGCAATTGAGACACCATTCATTACATTTTATCTAAAGCTTCACAAAACATTCACTTTTCTAAAAATAATTCAGAAATGAACATAAACTTATTTGCAAAGCATTTCAGTAAAAAGAACTTAAATCCTTACAAGTTACTTCTAGTTAAATCCATATCTTATCCTAAAACTCAGTGCTTTGCTATGTCTCAAGATTGACTAAGACATAATATAAGTTATGTAAAACAGTTCCTCATATACACATGCATATTTCTTTTCCAGGCTTCCATATCTAATTCTTAAGCATGTTCTTCTTGTTTTTAACTCAGATATTTCTTTTAGTTTTCAAACCTTAATGCATAGCAATATTCAACAGAAAACAACTAGTTCAACTTATCATAATAAAATTCATTACATAGCATCAGGTTCAAACACAACTATCTCATAAATACATGCAAACAAAATCATTTTAAGCTCTTATTAAAGATTAGCAGGCATGTTCATTCAATTCTTTTCCATTAGCCACAACTTCACTTTCTACTAAAGCTTGGTACTCCTTGCAAGAACATTAGAGGCTGCCTCATTTTAAAGTGAGACACCACCATATGCCATGAGCAAATAAGGGTCAGATCTATGATCTGGTATGAGCATCATCAATATATTCATAATATTAAGCAACAGAGAATGTAAGTGTACTAACTTATTATTTAAGCAAATTTCTGCAATCCATTACTTCAGCCTGGTATAAATAAATTGATTTAGGTATGATATATTCATCTATCATTCTTACACATGCATACATAATCTTGCAAACATGATTACCTATCTGTAACATTTGCATTCATAGGAACAATCATGGTTTCATACCAACCAACCTAAGAAATATTCATATTCCTATTTCATCATTTACAGGTCGTATAATTCAATTTAATTTCCTGCCTCATCTGCTATCAAGGAGTCACATGGACATATTGCAATGAACTAATTCACATCATTGCACAAAGATCTCAGGGCTTAAACAAACCATGTGTCAACTTGCATAAATCAAATATAGCAAGCACTCCATCAGCCTTCTTGACCTCCCCTTCCCTAGTTGATAAAATCATATTCCCAAAACAAGAAACATGTAAAGAACAATACAAAAATTAGCTGCCTCATCTCAGGTCTTAATGCCATAAATATAGTGAGATAACTCACCTAAATATTGTCTTCTTTTGATCCAGAAGACCCTTGTGTGTGTTTTCTCCTCCCTTCCTATATTTTTCATTCTTTCTTATTTTTGTGTAACTCGGGGTAAAGATAACTTTACTGGCCAAAACTGCCTATTTATATCAAGTTTCCCACTAGGGTTTTGTTGAAACAAAATTCCATTTCTATCCTAGTTTGCATCTTGCATTTTTCACATTTTCATCCTGGCCATATTAGTTAGTAAAAGGGTGGTATTTTATTTCTTTCCTCTACTTTTGCAGAAAATGGCCAGTCACCTAATCATGTTAAAAGTGTTACTACCATATTTTATATTTTAATTATTTCTGAAAATCCCCTTTGCTATTTTTGCCTACACAAGCATATTGACTTGTATTACATTTCATGTCATTTTGATGTTTCTTTCCTACTGCTTTGCTTTAACACTTTCTGCTTACAGAAAATGTACATGTACATAGGGATATATATATATTTGAACTTCCTTTGCCTTACAGGAAATATACATACATATATACTTTTTCCTAATTTATAATGAGTTAGATTTGGTAAAAGAAAATCCTATGCTTTAAGCAAGGATTACTTCTCAATAAAATCTTTCTACCTCTTCATTACTTTATTTATTATTATTATTTTCAAAATTATACATTTTGATCTGAGGATAAAATGATTCACATCTCAAAACTACATTTGAAATGTTTTCTTTTCCCTATATTATTATTTTTCCAAAAATTCTTGGATTTTCCCCTGTGCTATTTCCAGTGTGCATGTGTACACATCTCCTTGCACATTTTTTTAAATTTCAAGAATTCCAAAATATTTAAATCCAATTATTTCAAGATTAAATTATTTTATTACTATAATTTATCACAAGGTCTTCGGGTATTACATTCACTCCTCCTTTTTAGGAATTGTGTCCACAAAATTTTCCTTGTACTTATAATACGCATTATCTTATTTTCTGAATATCTAACAGACATATGCATAAGCAAGCAATTTCAACCACAACAATCATTCATATCAAATTAAAATTACCTTTTTATTTGCACAAAGCTTAGGATAATCCCTCCTAATCTTTGCTTCTAACTCCCATGTACAATCATTAGGATAAAGACTCCACTGTACCTTCACAAGTTTCAGTGAGTTATTCCTCAATTTCTTCACATCCTTTGCCAAAATTCCCACTGGATCCTTTTCATAAACCAAATTAGGATTTATTTGCACTTGGGTTGGGGTCTCAAGAATTTCTGCCTTATCATGGACCCACCTTCTCAATTGTGATACATGAAAAACATCATGTATTCCTTGCATGCTTTTTTGTAATTCCAACTTATATGCCAAGGAACCAATTCTTTCCAGAATTTTATATGGCCCAATATATCTTGGGGTTAACTTGCCTTGTTTCCCAAATCTCAGTACATTTTTCATAGGTGAGATTTTAATGAAAACAAAGTTTCCTACTTCATATTCCACCTGCCTCCTTTTCATATCTGCAAATTTCTTTTGCCTATCTTGAGCTGCCTCCATTCTTCTCCTTACCAACTCAATTTTCTCTTTAGTTTCTTATATGTACTCAAGCCCTACAATAGCCCTTTCTCTTGCTTCTACCCAATAAACAGGTGACAGACATTGTTTGCCATATAAGGCTTCAAATGGAGCCATTCCTATGGTGCTTTGATAACTATTATTGTATGTAAATTCAGCTAAATGAAGATAGTCTTCCCAGTTGCCCCCAAAATCCAATACACATGCTCTCAACATGTCCTCCAAAACTTTATTCACTACCTCAGTCTGCCCATCTGATTGACGATGGTAGGCAGTGCTTAAACATAATTCACTTCCCATAGCTTCTTGAAAGCTTCTCTAGAATTTTGAGGTGAAGATGGTATCCCTATCACTTACAATAGTTTTGGGAATGCCATGCAATTTTACCACTTCTTTCATAAATACCTTAGCTAATTTTGGTGCTTTCCTTTCTGATTTGACTGGGATGAAATGTGCCACCTTAATTAGCCTATCAACTATCACCCATATGCTTGTATTTCCTCTCTTAGATCTAGGCAGTCCATCTATGAAACCCATAGATATATCTTCCCACTTCCACTGTGGTATGCTAAGAGGTTGCAACAATCCTGATGGCTTCTGTGTTTCAGCCTTGACTTGTTGGCAAGTCATGCATTTGGAAATATATTTGGCTACATCTGATTTCATTCCCTTCCACCAAAAATCTCTTTTTAAATTTTGATACATCTTGGTACTGCCTGGGTGTATAGAGTACTTAGTTCTATGATATTCATTTAATATCTCCTCCTTCAATTCTATGTTCTCTGGCACATACATTCTATTTTGGTTTCTCAAATAACCATCTTTATCAATATGGTGATTTATCACTTCCTCCCCTTTTGATATGAGAACTTTCTTCTCCAATAAATTTGTGTCTTGTTCTTGCATTTTTCCTACCTTCAAAATTAAATCTGATTGAAGTGTCATCAAACTTAACTTCCCTCTATTTTCCTATGCACCTTGCACCTGCACATCCATGTGCATACAACCATTCTCCCCAATTTCTAACTCAGTCAGCAAAGACAAGTCCTGAAACTCTTTTATCATCATCATAGCTAATTTAACATTTTGTCTACTTAGAGCATCAACAACCTTGTTTGCTTTCCTGGTGTATAAATTATGTCAGAGTCATAGGCAGCTAAGAACTCCACCCATCTATGTTGCCTCATGTTTAAATCTTTTTGTGAAAATAAATACTTTAGAGACTTGTGGTCAGTGTAAAGTTCAAACTTAGTTCCTAACAAATAATGCCTCCAAAGTTCCAGAGCATAAACCACAGCTGCTAATTCAAGATCATGTGTGGCATACCTTACTTTATGGGGTTTGAGTTGTCTGGATGCATATGCAATGACTTGGCCTTGTTGCATCAACACTGCACCCAAGCCAAACCCACTAGCATCAGTGTATACAACTAATTCTTCATTCCCTTAGGTACTTTCAAAATCGGAGCATTCACCAATGCATCCTTCAACTGTTCAAAAGACTTTTCACACTTTTCTAACCAAACAAAGGCTTGGTTTTTCATGGTTAGGTTAGTAAGTGGTGTAGAAATTTTTGAAAAATCTTTTATAAATCTCCTATAATAACCTTCCATCCACATGAATGATCTCACTTCACTCACAGTGCTAGGCCTTTTCCATGCTTGAATAGCCACTACTTTATTGGGGTTCATGGAAATTCCTTTGGCAGAGATGACATGGCCAAGGAAATGTACTTCCTGTTTCCAAAATGCACATTTTGAATATTTTGCCTTTAAGTCTTTTTCCCTCAGTCTAGACAAAACCATATGCAAATGACTTTTATGTTCTTCCACTGTTTTGGAATAAATTAAAATGTCATCTTTAAAAATAAGCACAAATTTGTCTAAATAATCTCTAAAGGTTCTGTTCATTAAATCTACAAAGTATGATGGTGCATTTGTCAAGCCAAATGGCATAACCAAAAATTCATTCAATCCATACCTAGTGTTAAAGGCAGTGTACTTGATACTTGATTCTTCCACCTTCGTTTGATGAAAACCAGATGCTAAATTTAGTCTAGAAAACACTCTTGCCCCAGCCAATTGATCATAAAGATCATCTATTCTTGGCAATGGATATTTATTTTTAATGGTTACTTTGTTCAATTCCCTATAATCGATACAAAGTCTCAAGGAACCATCTTGCTTCTTAACAAATACCACTGGTGCTCCCCAGCAAGAATTACTGGGTCTTATAAAACCCTTATCTTCTAATTCTTCTAACTGTTTCTTTAATTCTTTTAATTCATTTGTCCCCATTCTAGTTGGCTTTTTAATCACTGGACTTGCTGCTGAAACTAAATGAATTTGGAATTCCACTGGTCTATAGTTTGGAACACCCTTAACCTCCTCAAAAACATCCAAGTATTCATTGACTATGGGAATTTCTTCAATAATATGTTCGCTGAAATATTTTCCCAATTCAATCAAATGATACAATTTCCTGCCCTTAGCCACTTCACATAAAATTGTGATCCTTTGGCCTCTAAAGTCTTGCAATGATATGGTGGATGAGTCTAAGTTAATTATTGCTTTAAATTGTCTTAACCAATCTACTCCTAATATAGCACCTATGTTTGGGTAGTTTAAAACATATAAATTTGAAATAAAAGTATCTCCTCCTATGTTTAATTCCACATCCACACAAATCATGTCTAAAACGCTAGAACCCCCAGTGGACATTGTATATGTAATGGGGTTTCAACCAATTTGCAATTTAGTTTCAGCATTTTAACTAATTCATAAGGAATTAAAGAGTGAGTTGCCCTAGTATCATATACTACTGCTATGGGTATATTACAAATAAACAGTATACCTTCCACTTGGCTGTGTTTTTCAGCGTTAATCTCCACTGTGGATTTGCCTTTGTCTTCCAAGTTTGCTAATTTTCCTTGCTGTTTATACTCAGGACAATTTCTCTTCATATGCCCCTCTTTCCCATATAGATAGCACTTGAAAGCTCCTCCTTTCAATTCTGGACATCTTGGTTTGATATGTCCTTCCTTCCCACAGTGGTGACACTCAATTTTGTCTTCTTGGTTTCCTTAGCTTTAATGTCTCCAGTGCCCTTGTTACTGACCTCGTCTTTCTTCTTATCATAAGGGTGATACCTTCCCTTGCCCTTCTTAATGTTATTATTCTTGAAATTTCTGAACTTTTCCCTTTCCTTGTCATGCTGCTCAAATTTCAAAGCCAAGTCTATTACTTGATCAAATGTCCTGTCAGCATAAGGTAACATGGCTCTGCTAAGTCCTGGGTTCAAACCTTTGATGTATCTATCATTTTTAGATGCTTCATATGCCACTAACATTGCTCCATATGTGGAAAGCCCCTCAAACTTTTGAGTGTACTCAGTGACATTCAAATTTCCCTGCCTGAGTCTAATAAATTCTTCTAGTAAAGTTGTCTTGGCTGATGCTGGCACAAATATTGCCTCCAACATCTCCTTGAATTGATTCTAGGTGATTTCATTCTCATTTCTCCCTGTAATGATTACTTCCCACCAGCTTAAAGCTACTCCTTTCAGCTGTCTTGAAGCCACTTGCCTCTTCCTTTGATCATCAAGTTGCATGTCATTGAAAATCCTATCAAATGTTCTCAACCATGTTTGAATTTCCATCACATTTTCAGTCCCTTCAAAACTTTTGCCTCCCAAATTGGTGTAAGCCTTTAGTAGCTTTGGAAGTTCCTCATGTGGGTTTTCAGGCCTATGCCCAATTCCATCCCTTAAAACCCTTACAAACTCTTGCATATCAAGCATTTGTGGTGCACTTGTTCCTGCATGATGTGATCCCCTTCCTACCATAGTTTGCTAATTAAGTTCTGGGCAAAGGGTATTAGTACACTGTGAGTACTTTCTATAATTAATATTTTTCTATCTATTTCATCCAAGCAAACAGAAATAACACATTTTTAGCACCCAACAATCAATGCAACCAGGTGCACCGATACCAAATGAAATGACCATCAAAGTTTTTACCTCAATTTTTCAATGATTTTTTTTATATGTACATACACATACCCATTTAATTTATATGTATCTGAATGTCCACATATATTTCATTTGCACTTTTAAGTTTGATTTAAATTTCCTTTGAATTATCAGAGTCATCTTCTTTCAAACAAATCAACCTGGATTCCTAGTTCATTACCAATATAAATATATCAGTTTATTCCTAAAAATATACACATACATATGAAGATGTATATGTTCCTCTTGTTTAAAATCAGAGTATGTATTTATTAAACAAGGGCATGCTGTTTGGTTTGGATTTGAATAAATCTGCCTATAGATAATTACCATGTTCTTTTGAATATTTGTATTATATTAATAAATTCTGTGCATATTTAATTCATATGAATTTGGTCATTCCAATTTATTAATATTAATTTATTTTTATCAGTTAAATCTCTAGATACTTGAGATTCACAGGTCATAGTTCAAATATGTTTGTATTTGACTAAGGCCAGAAAATGATATATTCACTTATCATTTTCCACTTATGTATTTTCTTTGAACCCTTCTTGTTTTGACTCAATCTATATGACTTGTTTGTTTAATCTTAGCCTAAATGTCACACTACAGATTTTTCATTTACATATAGATCTGTTATCACAAGAATATAACTTCATAATATGTGAAGTGTTCCCAGGTTTTGCTTGTTCAAAACCAGTTCTCATAGCATATCTTTCATGGCCTTTAAAGTTGATTGTGGTGAAATAATTGCTAAATAAACTAAACTTTTTAAAAATGCATTTTTACAGACAAAACACCCTCAACCATGATCTATCAAAACTTCATTCTTTTGAAGCTGGTTAACTCATGTATCTTGTGTCTGCTTGACACTTGTTCAAAGCAATTGAGACACCATTCATTACATTTTATCTAAAGCTTCACAAAGCATTCACTTTTCTCAAAACAATTCAGAAATGAACATAAACTTATTTTCAAAGCATTTCAGTAAAAAGAACTTAAATCCTTACAAGTTACTTCTAGTTAAATCAATGTCTTATCCTAAAACTCAGTGCTTTGCTATGTCTCAAGATTGACTAATACATAATATAAGTTATGTAAAACAGTTGCTCACATACACATGCATATTTCTTTTCGAGGCTTCCATATCTAATTCTTAAGCATGTTCTTCTTGTTTTTAACTCAGATATTTCTTTTAGTTTTCAAACCTTAATGCATAGCAATATTCAACAGAAAACAACTAGTTCAACTTATCATAATAAAATTCATTACATAGCATCAGGTTCAAACACAACTATCTCATGAATACATGCAAATAAAATCATTTTAAGCTCTTATTATAGATTAGAAGGCATGTTCATTCAATTCTTTTCCATTATCCACAACTTCACTTTCTACTAAAGCTTGGTACTCCCTGCAAGAACATTAGAGGCTGCCTCATTTTAAAGTGAGACACCCCCATATGCCATGAGCAAATAATGGTCAGATCTATGATCTGGTATGAGCATCATCAATATATTCATAATATTAAGCAACAGAGAATGTAAGTGTACTAACTTATTATTTAAGCAAATTTCTGCAATCCATTACTTTAGCCTGGTATAAATAAATTGATTTAGGTATGATATATTCATCTATCATTCTTACACATGCATACATAATCTTGCAAACATGATTACCTATCTGTAACATTTGCATTCACAGGAACAATCATGGTTTCATACCAACCAACCTAAGAAATATTCATATTCCTATTTCATCATTTACAGGTTGTATAATTCAATTTAATTTCCTGCCTCATCTGCTATCAAGGAGTCACACGGACACATTGCAATGAACTAATTCACATCATTGCACAAAGATCTTAGGGCTTAAACAAACCATGTGTCAACTTGCATACATCAAATATAGCAAGCACTCCAGCAGCCTTCTTGGCCTCCCCTTCCCTAGTTTATTTACTAGTGCATTTATTTAAATCCTATCATCAATTGTGCTAAGTGAACATGTTACTACTAACATGAAAACATCCATAATCTTCCTAGCACAATTTTTTCTCAGAAATAGGCAGACAGTCATTTCCTAAAATGTGGTCATTATGTCCTGATCTCAGTAAAATTATATAAGAATATTTTCAACTATAATAAGCGGTCTGGCATGACATGTTATATTAGTCTGCAAACCTCTATGATTGAATCAAATTCATGATCTGGCTCCATCATAGGTCTAACTTGTGAGTATATATATATGTATTATATATATATATATATATATATTTCTTTGATTAAGGTCTCAGCACCTAGAAAATTTCTGTTGCACCGTTATTTAATTTCCTTTTAAGCCTCAGCACTTATACAAAGCATAATGTAGCTCACGCATTTTCCCTTGATAAAATTTTCATGCCATAGATCTTTAACAGTTGAGAGTATTCTCTAGATAATTTTTAAGATTCAGGTTCTTAGCATTTCTGAGCAAACTAAATAGTAAGTTGCACATACAAAGGAAAACATCTCAACAAATCAGCTATCACCCAGAAACATCCGTGGTAAAATTATATCAGATCCAAAAACATCGAAATAGCATTGATAAAATCATATTCCCAAAACCAGAAACATGTAAAGAACAATACAAAAATTAGCTGCCTCATCTCAGGTCTTAATGCCATAAATATAGTGAGATAACTCACCTAAATATTGTCTTCTTTTGATCCAGAAGACCCTTGTGTTTGTTTTCTCCTCCCTTCCTATATTTTTCATTCTTTCTTATTTTTGTGTAACTCGGGGTAAAGATAATTTTACTGGCCAAAACTGCCTATTTATATCCATGTTTCCCACTAGGGTTTTGTTGAAACAGAATTCCATTTCTATCCTAGTTTGCATCTTGCATTTTTCATATTTTCATCCCGGCCATATTAGTTAGTAAAAGGGTGGTATTTTTTTTCTTTCCTCTACTTTTGCAGAAAATGGCCAGTCACCTAATCATGTTAAAAGTGTGACTACTATATTTTATATTTTAATTATTTCTGAAAATCCCCTTTGCTATTTTTGCCTACACAAGCATATTGACTTGTATTACATTTCATGTCATTTTGATGTTTCTTTCCTACTGCTTTGCTTTAACACTTTCTGCTTACAGAAAATGTACATGTACATAGGGATATATATATTTGATCTTTCTTTGCCTTACAGGAAATATACACACATATATACTTTTTTCTAATTTATAATGAGTTAGATTTGGTAAAAGAAAATCCTATGCTTTAAGCAAGGATTACTTCTTGCTCAATAAAATCTTTCTGCCTCTTCATTACTTTATTTTTATTTTTATTTTTTAAAATTATACATTGTGATCTGAGGACAAAATGAT
This sequence comes from Allium cepa, assembly GCA_030765085.1. Classification (NCBI taxonomy): domain Eukaryota; kingdom Viridiplantae; phylum Streptophyta; class Magnoliopsida; order Asparagales; family Amaryllidaceae; genus Allium; species Allium cepa. The sequence continues at coordinate 1,053,575,048 of CM060935.1, read as the reverse complement.
TCACATCACAAAACTACATTTGAAACGTTTTCTTTTCCCTATATTATTATTTTCCACAAATTCTTGGATTTTCCCCTGTGCTATTTCCAGTGTGCATGTGTACACATCTCCTTGCACTTTTTTTTTAATTTCAAGAATTCCATCATATTTAAATCCAATTATTTCAAGATTAAATTATTTTATTACCATAATTTATCACAAGATCTTGGGGTATTACAATGCAGCACCGTTCGTCGCCTTGGCTGGAATCAATCCAGCATAACCAGGGGAATGCCCTAAGTCCCAATCTATCGATGCAAATCATTCTGGAACGATCGATACCGCTCGTTATGTATCAACTGGGGCTACCTTGGCTGAACCCTACTATACTACTCCATCCTGCTGCCTATTAGCTTCATTCCCCAGTCTTGATCCTAGTTTTCTTCAGCTCCTACTGCTCCAGCTCCATATTTTATATTTCCAACAACTTAAGATACTCCAATCCCCTGGTTTTACGTTCCATCTTGTCTAATCTTTCGGAGTAGATTCTGCATCATCTCCTTCTGTCTCTTTACAATCCTTTCCTGCATAGCATCCATCATCGTTTCCATCTCGTCTTTGGTAGTAAAGACCAAGGTTTGATTAGCTCCTGAGGAAGCCACCTGACTCCCTTCACGATGGCTCCAATCCGTTATCTGTCTCCTTTTTGAGGGTTTCACTATTTCTCTAATTCCAAGTTCTCTAGTAGATTCCAAATCTGAACTCCAAATCCGTGGGGGCTAACTTTCTCGTTAAAAGAACCAAAATGTTTGGGCAAAAATAGTCATAAACACCCTATTGTATGTGAAAGCACCAATATCCAGTATTTAGATCCAAAGAGAGAAATACTGATTCATGATCGTAGAATAGATCATAGAAAAGTAAATGAACATGCAAGTTTTATAGTGATTCAGCAAGCTCCGGCGTACGTCCACTCCAACCATCTTTTATTTATACAATAAAATTACAAGTATAGTTGTTTTTTTCATTAAAAAACAATGGAGGAAGAGATAAGAAGTGATGAAGGAGAGCCAGCTGAAAAGTCCTTTGCAATGAGCCAAGTCCGTTGTATTTATGGGCAAAAAAGTGCATGTATCGAGCTGAAATTTCACCAGAAGAACCTCCAGATCCACACGACCCGATCCACCAATTTCAGATCAATCACACACCATATGAATGATTAATGTCGATCATTCATATTAGCTTCAATAGGGGTGTGATTGTTCCTACAGGGTCCAACATGCCTTTAGTTAATGTTCGTAAAGTTTCGTGCCATTCCGACTTACAATTGTGAGATATCGATCGATCTTTGTTGTTTTAAGCAGATAATTGGTCATGGGAGATCATTCCATACTTTCTCCTTTTGGGGTACAATCGTTTTAGTGAGTTACCGATGATGTTAGCTACTAGCTCTGTTATTTTTGTGCCAGTCCTACTTACCGTTTGTGAGATATCGCATTTTCTGTGAAGTTGCGTTGAGTTGTAATCAATCATAGGCGATCATTCCATACATGCTCCTTTTATGGTGCGATCGATACGGTGCCTCCATCATGATGTTCGCACTTGCTTTCCAAATTTCCTGCCATTACTCTTATCGTTTATGAAATATCGCATTTTTCATGGTGTTGGTATCGTCCGGCTTAAATGATACGATAACCATGTAGGCCGATCATTCAGGTTTCACCAAATGATGTGCGATCGATATAGTAGGTTCCTTTACAAAATATTTTACTATATCCAAAGTTTCTTATCATTCCATCTTTACGTTTGTGAGTATTGATCGATCATCATCGATTTAAATTGTTTTATAGATCAATCCCTTTGAATCATGACCGATCAATCCAAATTCAACGTGAGGCCCAGCAATCAATGGTGTATTGTGGTTGTCCTTCAAATTTCATGTCGAGTGCTTTTGTATACTTTGAGTTATAGATCGATAATCGTCAAAAATCACCAAAATGATTATTGAAAAACCCACTTCAAGGTTGACCCAAAGCGAGATCCAAAGTAGTCGCCTTTTTAAATCGAAGCAGGTGTTGAAAACCATGCCCAAGGTTAGGCTTGGGTAAAATCAAAATTATCTCCAAGAAAACGTGATTCTGACTCCAAGCATGAAAAATGGTTGGTGCATTTCGTTTTTCTCCAAGTAAACATACATCCGACTCCAAGCACGATCCAACACTTCAAAGTGCTACGACTCTATGCAAACTGTGCGTCGACTTTAAGCAAGTATCAAATTTTCCTAGGTACGACTCCATGCAAATTACCATTGATCCATCGATACCGATCCACCTTCTTTTGTCCATAACTCGAGCATACGAATTCAAATCGACTTGAAATTTGGAATGTAGACTTATGTGGCCTTCTTTATTGCACCATAATAAATGTGCCTTGATTAGCTTAGAAATTGGGGATCTGATCCAATCCTGTTGCCTAGGTGAAGTGCCAATTTCATACTTAATCTTTTTTTAGTGTTGTCCATCCGAAACCATTCAACCATCGTCCATAGTTTCAACTATAATCAATTTTTAATCCACCCATTTTAGCCGAATCCATGGTATCCCAGCTTGATCAAAAGGCGGGATAATAAATACCTTCTTACATTAAACTCGTTACTTACAATCAAATTCTCTTTCCTTTTCAATTGAAAGATTTCAATAAATAACTTTCCACTTAATTTCAATTTTACACTTCAAAACAGAACCTAATTGATGGAAACAAATGAATAAATACACAAACAATTGTAATCCTTATTTATAGCAATTCAAATATCTTTATTAATTTTGCAGTGTACTACAAGCGCTAAATTAAAAACTAAATAAATATTTTTCTCTTGTTTGAAATTAAACTTATCAAAATACAATTTATATAAATAAACTTAATTTTCCTCCATCAATCAAACATTCATTTAATTCATTATTAAAACTAACACTTATTATTCCGACGATTGTTATTACTATATATAGACGATATATTACATTATCTCCATCCTTAAATTCCTGCTACTAAATTATATTCTAATATGTTATCCTCTTATATCTTGTTAAAATCTATCATTTGAGAATTTTGTTTAAGATCCTAATGTATTTTCCAAATATAATTGCCATTAATAAATCATAAAGATTTTACTTTTAACAGTTTTTTTCAAAGTTTCTATTAAATTTAATATCTTAAAATGGTTCAAAATTACAGGTCATTATAGATATAAACTACTTGATATAAATATATATATATATATATATATATATATATATATTAGGAAGCAAAGTAAATAGGAAAATTTATGGAGACACATATATAGCGATAAACCATAGGTAAGACCCATCACTTTTATTCACAAATATTTTGGAAACATCGACGAAGCTTTGTCAGTGTATCTCTTCCAGAAAACTCCATTAGGGTTTCAGGTTAAAATTATAATCTATCTTTGTTTATTATTTAATTTCTAAACCTCTTCTCCTCCAACCTTTCTGAATCTAATATATGTATATACAAATCCCTTGTTGTATATATCAAAAAGAAAAAGACTGAAGGAGATTATTATGGGCATTACAAATCCAAAGAGAAGCAAAGCTAAGGACCGACTGTAAGTGGAAATCTTAGTATTTTTATTTCAATAATTGATTAGTATATATATCTATGGATTTGAATATAGCGATTTTGGGATTGTGAAAAAATATAGATAAAATCCCTCCAATTTTTTAATTCGAAATGTCAATTCTAGATAGGGATTCTCAATTATTTATGTTAATTTGATGTAATTTATATTGTTTCTACAATATTTGATCATTTCATAGTCTATTCCAGTTCTCTTTGTCCTTTGATTCAAATTGTGGGTTTTTATTAATAAAATAAGGATTTTTAGTACGAATTCTATTTGTAGTTTACACCACTTATTCCATATAAAATTCCTTCGTTCATTTCTTTGTAAAAGAGAGTTGAACAGAATATGAAGTTATAATTGTAATTCCTATTGTTTAGGACATTCCATTTAATTGATGGAATAAATTGGGTTTCTATTTCTATTTACAAGTCTAATTATTGGAGTTCTGATTATGGATATTTCATCCTTGTTATGAATATTGGAATCCATTATTCTGGATATTGATATCTTGGAAGTTCGAAGGAAAAAGACTTGTATTGGTATTATGGTTAAAAGAATTGACAATTAACTCTAGATTAGGGCTTATAAATCGCATGCTCAGAATTTATAAGGCGTGAATATATATCGGTTCTATTGCATAGTAAATGTATAATTATGTTATATAATCGCGTAGTTAATTAGGTAGCAATTATCATTAATTTCCCCTCATAGAAAATTAATTGATGTTTTAAGGCATAATAAGGAAGATTCATTATAAGACCTTATTTATGAAACGATGAGATAAGTATTATATATATGGAGAATATTTAAACTATGGCTAAGTCATAGGGATGCGAGTCAATAGACTTGCCCGATAGAAATCTGCCCTTCACTTTAAGGCTATCGGCAGTTATGTACACTTTCTATTGATTTGACACATCTCCTATGATAAATATTGTGTTGATGCGAGGGTAGTCCAAAATTCTATAGGGTACATCTACCCAGCTAATCTGGCTATCGATTTCTATGAATAGTTGGACTAACGTGCGATGTACCAAGGTTCTACTTTGAGGTCTTGGGGTATTAGTGTTTGTTTGAGGGCCTGCCTCTTTTTCCCAAATGAAATATTAAATGGCCCAAGGGCTAGAATTTGGTACGGTAGGTGGTATCTCAACAGGGATCCGCTTTGAGATAAGGTATTAAGTGACTGACTGAGGGTCCACCTTTTCATAAGAAGTATTTAGTGGCCTAAGAGATTCCATACGATGACAACTAGATAGTTATCGTCGAGGAGTCTGCCTTGGGAACAGGTATTAAATGATGGATCTACCTCAATTGAGGTATGAAATGGCCAGAGTCTATCTATTCCAATAAGAGGTATTAAGTCGCTTGGGTACTATCTTTCACATTGTTAGATATTTATGATGTGAGATTTGGGTTATGGGATTTAGAAACCTGCTTCGGGAATGGAGTGTATTAAATGTTTGATTTTGGAGCTACCTCCTTTCCTTATAAGAAGTATTAAATGGTTTTATGCACTTAGTCATATTTTTATTTTGAAATATACAGCCCAAGTACTGAAATGAAAAGACTCGAGGTTTTTGTTTACCAAAAATTTGTTGTTTAGACTCCCTCCTCGTTACAAACAAGTTATGGACGGAGTGATGACGATGCATGAATGTGGAGTGGCTTAAGCTTATGGCAGTTATTTTTATCTTTTATGATATTTTTGTGCTAATGTATCTGAAAAAATGATGTAACAAATCTTATGTGACAGTTTTATGATGTTTTGTATTATGACATTTCAAGTCTTTTGAAATAAATGGGTACAGTTTTATATTATGTTCTATTCCATCTACTTTGAGTTTTGAAAGAATATTATTGCTCTGTACTGTTACTTCTTTTTCCAACCAACAGCAAGCCCTAGAATGGATTTATGTTTTGACAGGCCTTTTCTGGATCGAAATTTAGGCCTACTCCGAGATGGTTTGTTACATGTTAGGAGGAGGCTAAATGAAGTGGACTCTTGCCATTGTAAAAAACGCGGTATTGGAAAAATGAAAGTTGGGAAGAAAAGGAGTGCCTTTTGGTTATTAACTAGAAGGGCCTTGAGTTGGTGGACCATCCAAATCAGGCTATCATTCTCGACTCTTGGAGGAATGACCACAAAGCCAAAAAAAATTAGTAACTTCAGTGGATTAAATTCAAGTGAGATATGTGATGTAGAAATTACACCCATAGAGTCATCTATATGAGAATCCAACTGGGCAACGGGCAAAGAAGTATCAATCTTCAAATTAGCTTGTCTTATTGTGAAGCTATATTACTACCCGATAACTATGGAAGGCTTCAAAGAATGTTAAAGAGGGACTATCCAATCTCCTCTTAAAGTTATATAGATATCTGAATTCACTGAATGAAGGTCGCTACCTAGAAGCCTTTGGAAGATAATGAATAGGCTTAACAGCATGGCGTATGCATACAGTTGAACTTGAGAAAAGAGTGTTGGAACTGGGTCAACCCGCAATGGAAATTATAAGTGAATTTTAATTTTTTACCCTATATTGGATATTTACTGGGCCAATGTAGTCTAATATATTTAGAACATTTCAAAATTTTAATTAAATAAAATCTTTTAGTTTATTCAAATTTATAAACTGATATTAAATTAATTAATTTATGTTATATTAAATAAACACGTATGTCACATACACATATGTGTAACATATAAATCCGTGTAAGGTATAGCATGCCCGTATATGGATGTTGGGATTTGCATCGTAGTGGACATGTTAGCTTGTCCAATATGCAGATATATTGTCCAAATGCATGTTTGTATATACATACACCTCTGATTTATGAATCAATACTACAATATATATATATATATATAAACTAAAATTTTATTTATATATAATTTTGTATAAATATATATGTAAACACAAATATAAAATATTATTGACATTTATATATTTATAATTATATAAATATGTTTAAGTAATTTATGAAATATATTAAATAATTTTTTTTGCTCTAATGCCGAAATCAATACACGTATAAACATAATTTTTTAATATATATATATATATGTATATATTAAATATTTATATACATATGTATATATATAATAGTTATACATATTAATACATATAAAATTGTGAAATAATTTATATTGGAATATATATCAACCTATTCTTGCAAATGGCTTAAATGTTTTTTTAGTTTTTAATAAATATACAAATAAAACTGCATTAAATTATTAAAAATTAATGAAAAAATATTTATCAAAATCAAATCTGAATTTAATTTTTTAGTAAATGTTACACAAAAGTTTTATGTTTTGAAAAATTATTATATAATTTTATAATATAAATTTTTTTAAATCTATTTTCTATTATTTTATTTGTATTTAAATATATAAAAATAAAAAATGTTTTTTAATTTCAGTTGGGAATATAATATGTGTAAATATAATTTTATAAAATATAAAACATATTTTTTAACACACGTATGAATTTATATAATTATTTGCATGATTAATTGATTTTGATATTATTTAAAATAGTATATAAATAGTAAAAAATATTTTCTTCCGGCCGAAAATATTATTACTGATTAAAATTACATTTTCATATTTTACATATTTGCAATCTAGTACTTAAATTTTAAACTATACAAATATATAAATAAATATATATATATAAATTAATAAAAAATAATAAATTTTTTTTAATTCTGAGCCATGCTAAAGATGTATTATCATAAAAATAATAAACATATATTCATATATATAAAACTAATCAACAATACATTTACATGTTGGAATCGTTACCTAACTAACAATATTTTATATATATATATATATATATATATTATAAATATAGTTTAAGATTTTTGATCATATTAGGAATGTACCTTGTAGACAATGGCCTTAAGCGAACCTTGAAATGATGACATAGCTCTTTGAAATAATTTTATAATCCAAAAGAGTTTTGGTCCTTGAACCAAACAACACTTGAATTGATTTGATTTGAGCTTAGGAAGTAATAAATATGGAAGAGGAATTTTTAGCCAGACCTGGAAAGATGTAGAGGCTAAAAAAGATTCCCAAATAGTGTGGTTAGTGATGATTATATAAAGGGGAAGTAAGAGATATTTTAGGATCAATATTCTACATCATCTCTTACCAATTCTCTTCCATCTCAAAGCCCTTGTTGCACCATCTTATAGCTGCACCTACCCTGAATTATAGTCGGATATGATCAGCCCCTATATGGGCTTTAAACTCTTTTAATGCCCGAACAAATAATTTGCAATTAAATCTAATTTATTGTTTATTGTTATCGTATGCCGATTTATATATTTATAACTATTATAAATACATTTAATAATATTTGTTTATCAAATCAAAATAAAATTTTAAAATTAATATTATAAAAATAATTAATTGATAACAATATAAATAAATTAAATCATTTGGTCAAAGAAGAGTTCATCGTTTCAGTTGTGTGACTCATTAGGTTTAAATTTGATCAGCGATTAATATCGAAATATTCGAATATTAACGTTCACACGTCACTTAGCAAGTGATGTGATTTGTTGGCCAGATTTATCTCTTACTTGGTTTCGATAAAATCAATTTTACTTTGTTAAGCATTACCTTGTTCTGACTTTAATTTACACCCACCATCTTCGTCAAAACTATATCACTTTGGACTTGCGAAATTTGGTAAGAGTCAAAATTCCAATACCATCCACATTCAACTCTATAATCCAAACAAAATGTCCATAGTTCACTAATAACAATTATTATTAACTGAAATGTTGTAGCTAGAGACTTTGACTTTGAGTTGAATTCAGTTAACCGTGATACTGGCTCAATATAACCGAAGAGGCGAATCCTTTCTTGAATAGTGTTTCACTTCTAATACTTCCACACGACCCAAATATAGTCGCTCGATGGACACTATGTCATGATTTTACAATAATTAGAGCCGATCTTTTAATTGAAGATTAATAGTATTCTCAAGTAGAGAGAACTATGTAAATCAGTCACATTAATATTTTTTGTTGGACCTTAGTTATATTAACCAATATAAAATTATCAAGTGTGCCATCCATTGTTACCCAATAATCATTAGTATGTACCTCCTTGGTTCCCTCAATAGCCATGAGTAATACACTACCTAACATTTGGAGTGTGTTACATACGCTATTCTCAAGATGTGTCGATATCCTTTATAAGGAGTTCGTTGTTTCTGTAAAGAATTCTCTAGTATTTCATAAATATACGAGATCACCTCAAATAACCATTTAGTGATATCTATTTAGATTTGATATTTTCTTCGTGTATCAAATAAATAAACAAATCATGATATCGTAGACAACATAACATGTATGATAATTCTTGTAGCCAATGTTTAAGGAATCCATTTTACATGTTCCGTATTGAAAATTTTAATGAATTGTTGTTGCACATCGCTTAGGACATTCGCAACATATTTTATACTTACTATAAAGGACATTATTTATAATTCCAATGTCAAGTATTAAAACAACGAAAGCTGATTCTAACATAAACACATCACTAATAGTTGAAGTTTGTTGTTTACTTATGGTGTAAAAATATCTATGTACCTTTCATCGTTCTTTCTTATGAACACACGCTTTTTCTGCATTGTGATTGATAATCAAACTATTTGTTATTTCTTTCAAAACACTTGTTCAATTTAGATGCTTTCCAAAATGATACTTTTGTATCCATTCTCGGTTCATATCCAAAAACTCAATATCGCGCCCACTGACTCCGAGAACTTTGGTTATTATGTGTAAATAGTTTACTTTAAATCAATATTTAGAATTTTCTTATTCAACACATACTTACCAAAACATAAAGTCATATCATGCAATATTTTGTGAGTAAAATCTAAACCAACATGAGCACATCGAATGGTGAATCTATTACGTTAATTTCAACAATTGAAATTCACGGTATTATTTTTATCAATATGGCTCATATCTCAAATACGCATTTGCAGCCATTGGATTATATCCCTTTGGATACAACTATCAAAATCATATTTTGATAATGTACTTAGAATATATTTTGGATCGACGCATCTGTCATCTCATAAAGTCGATACACATATTGGTTTAATTAAACAACCGAGAATTATATTTGTTCATGACATTGACCCAAAAGTTATTGTTTCTCTTTAATATACAAGAATACTCATTAGACATTCTAATGTATCTGTGCTCATTTAGTTTCAATTAATTTCATTTCATCCTTTGTAATTAGTTTTATCATTGGATCGTATCCAAGTTCATTTTATACAAATAATTTATCAAAGAAATTCTTTCGTTATGAAGTTGGTATTTTCTTGATACGACGGTTGTTTCTAAATGCAATGGAACGAGCGTTCATTATGATTTTATGAATTGCCTTATATAAAATTATTTTTTACTAATTTCTAATATATTTATATTTATAATATAAATCAGTCATCTATTGACCATCATTCCCAAAATTCTCCTATGACGATTCATATAAGATCCCTTACATACAATTATTATGCGCAGTCTTTCAACACGCACAACTTGCCATCTCCTTGGCTTGGGATATGTATGGATTTCTTATAAACCCTTATCTTGTATAGTTTTTTAAACTGTTCTTTAGATGATATTAATTTTAGCCTTGTGTACTACTCTTAAGAACACATCTTACAGAAAGAGTTTAACCCAACTTCACTCACTATTAATCATGCATCATTGAACAAAGTTTGATTACTCCTTATTAATACATCATTATGTATCATAGGGAGGTCTGACCTTCGAGACTAAGTCTTTGTTCATATTAGGTAAACATGGAACATTTTCCAATATACTCACCCATTTAATTAAATTGAATCATTTCTGTTGCATGTTGTTTTATTTACTTCCATTTTGTATTATGTGAGCTTATCATAGACCTCTAAATGCGTATTAAATACACATGTTCGTGTTTGTGATAATTCATCGGCTAATATGTCGAAAAACTTGGAACTGCTTTGGTATTACTAGAATTATGATTACATACATCTATATGTATTAATCCAAAGAGTTCACCAACTCTTATGACGCTCCCACTAAATGGATGCATAGCCCTTATTTGTCTGAGATATAATTAACTAGTATCATGTGGTCCATACTCATATAATAAAAATTATTTTCCAAAATAATTGTAAATAATTTTGGATACTTCAGTATTTTCGATGCATCACTTTTGTTGTGAAAATAAACACCACAACATACTTTTATTTCCTAATGAGTATTCACATTGACATACAACTATATCTATTTTCAATCGACACCGAAAAATAGTCATTATTTCATTAATAATTTTCTATATGTTTTACGAAAACATTTTTCATAATTTGATGCAATCAATAAGTGCTACATGGCATGCTCCCACTAATTCCGCCATTACTATTATAGCGTACTAAATTCAGAGTCCATCATTCGCTTAATATGGATTATTTATTCCATATACCACAACTAGTTTATAACAGAGAGTTCTTTAATCAAATATCATGAACTTAAATAAATCTCATAAAAAATTGTATATGAAAATACGTTTTGAATAGAGATCATATTTCTTTTTCTAATGTGAAGTATCAATTATTATTATTACACTTCTCGTTTCCTATGATTCTTTATGAAGCTTAAGTAACTATTAACACTCTTCATCCCAATGGCACCTTAAATCACACATACTCTTATACACTCGTTTTTCTTTCTAAATGGTCGAATCATTCAAAAGAATACCTTTACGACAACATTATAATGAACTCTTTACAAAAGTGCACTCGATAATCTTTAACATTTAAGGACATCAAATATGTTGCACTTTGCGTAAACTGATCAAACTGACATTTCAACAATCGAGTTTATAGTTTTATATTGTACTTCATCTTTTGTTAAATTTAACATAATAGGTTTGCCCTATTAAGTGTTTAGAAATCCCTATCGATGTCATATCATCCTATTCACCGACCAGAATTTACAAATACAAAACGGGACAAATTAACACAATATAAAAACCCTTTTTATAACACTAACAAATATGCTCTCTCATATATATATATACTCAGCGACTCATTCTAGGGTATTACTACACTATTTATAGGAGTTAGACCCATAAAGTTAAGGTTATCGCTAAACCGAAGCTCTGATACCAACTGTAATGACATGCCTTTTTGGACAGTTTAGATCGACGATGCCACACACGTCAGACTCAAACCATACAAAAGGGCAGATTGTTATTGGGTTAAATAAGAAAATGCAGAGAAAGAAAAAAATGCAGAATATCACAGTGGAAGGACAAAATATAATAATCAAAATAATAGTTCATGAAGCTGTTTTACAAATAAAATTTGATTATAGTTGTACAATAAGGAATCAGAATTATAGACAACCGGAATAAATAGTTAAATGCAGCGGAATAACATGATGCAATGGAATAAATATAATAAATTTTTAAGTACAGAATCTTCGTCTTCGTCCTCCAGAGATAAGGTCTTCAACCCTGAAATGCTCAAGCTGACCGAGCGAATTGAAAAGACAAAACACTCGAGTCAGAACTAAAGATCTTATATATGTTAAATCAATGATAGATATGAGTGTGATGGCGTCGGAGATGTTTATGGGGTTTGACATATCCTATCTAGAGTCTAATGTGAATGCAATAGCTTAAGAGATGTTTGGGATTCTCATCTCCTAAGGATCCGTTAAGCTATCTACTATGTAGTACAATACACTATCATAATATGTCTACAGTAAAGTTAAAGTATTAAAATAGCGTTAAGGCATTACCCATATCTTCCTCAACACATTTTATATATTCTCATAGTCTATAAAGTACTGTACGCTCCTCTATGAGGTTTACCCAGAGGGCACTCCATAGGTATGGTACAAAAAAACATGTAGAAGGTTAGATAAGGCATGCGACAAGGCACTCGAGGCAATGCCCAGGATAGATATACCAATTGCGTATCCAAACTGGTGGTAACGCATAGTAGCTACAACCGCTCACCATGGAACACACTCCTAAATCAAAATCAAGGGATAGCCACCAAATCAATCACAAAGTCAGAATATAGTATCGAAGAAATGTGCCTGATAGGAGGAATGACCTCACTTGGCCCGGCGTAGCTCCTAATTTTAACCACATCAAGCTGACTCACGGGAGTCGGGATTATGTAAATACCTCATACCGAATCATTCATCAAACCATCCTACTTCATTTCTAGAATTTCCACCACTTGCACAGTTGTTAAAGTGGTTTTCGGTATTGGAAGAGAGTGTAATAATATCCGATCCCGATCTCTTTAACAACCAAATGCTTATTTCACCCCGGATGGTTCTTTTACATTTCAAAAGTCAATTCATACTTAATATCAAAATATCATATTCGATTTCAAACCTTATCACTTTCGAAATCAAATTCACTTCCAAAACCATATTCACTTTAAAAATTGTCTTCACTTTCAAATTCATATTTACTCAAATACATCATTTTACAAAAAGGTATCGATCAACTTAAGTTGTATCATCATCAAGGATTAAACATAAATAATTCAACTTTACACGGTTTTGAAATTTTAGAAAATAGTTTAGATAGCCATAATAGTTTAATAGTTTAAAACATAGTTCAAATAAGTTAAATGGTTTAAATAGTAAAATAGTTTAAATAGATTTAAATTTGATTTAACTAGATTTAAATTGATTTAAATAGATTAAATAGATTTAATTAGGTTAAAAATGTTTTAAATGGATTAATTATAGATTAAATAGATTTAAATTACAATAAGTAGATTTTTAAATAGATTAAATAAATTTAAAATGGATTAAATGGATCTAAATTATATTAAATAAATTTAAAATAATTTAAATAAATTTAATTAGTTCAAAATAGGAAAAAATAGGTTAAATTGGATCAAATAGGTTATTCTAGATTTAACAAATTAAAATAGTTTTAAATTGGTTAGAATAGTTTAAATTAATTTAAAATTGATTTCAAAGTTATATCCAACCATTTCCAATAACTCCGTTTCCGATAAATTCATATATATTTGACAATTCAACTTTGAAAATTCCAATTTAAATCCTTTGAACAATTCATTAAATTCAAGTTCAATCAACATTTACGCTTGGACTTTCGACAATAATTCAGTTTATATAAATCAAATTCTATTTCAAAATACCAGTTAACTGAATTTAAAATTTAAAAAATTCAAAAATTCAAAAATCACTTAATTTAACCAATCCGGTGTCCATATATAATTTTCCATCCTAGGGTCAAGTGATATGGATATTTATCATTTTAATCCGCAATTTAAAATTTTATGGTTATACATCATTTCAAACTGCAATCCCGAATTAAATGAAATCCGTAAAATCGCTCGAGTCTAGCATTTCAACCCATAACAATTTTTTCCTAATCTAAAGATTCGTTCGGGTATGTATCATTTCAATCCATAGGGAACTTATAGTTTTATAACGATATAAAATACAAAATCTAGTCATCCAATATCAAAAATCAAACTTCCATCACAATTATCATCCAAATCACTCAATAAACATCAATAAATAACTGATCATTAATAACAGGTATTAAATTGACAATTTAAATTCAATATTAAATTAAATGATAATTAAATGCAATAAAAGTCAAATTTAACTAAAATGATAATTTAAACCTACCAATCAATCAATAATTTTCTAATCACATCATAAGTTTAATTTAACTAACACAAGATAGTTTAGTAATTGTGATTGGGTTAAAACAATCTCCTTAAATCGATTTGAAATTCAAAATAGGGTCCAAAATTCAATGGTCTTAGAATTTGTCCGAGCGTCAAAATGTCCAAAATTTCAATATGATCCCAGCAGAAAAAACAGCACATGAATCGGACCTCGTATGCAAAAGTTATATACAAAAGAACGATTGACAACCGAATTTTAAATTACTAAATTAAAGTCAAATCACGCATTACCACGTCAGCCCTTCTCTCAAAAACCCTTTGCGTACAGCTGCTCGCATGCGACGGGACAACGCACGCCGCCACTTATCTTTGGAAATCGTCGATGCCAAGATGAACACCACCCAGATCGGTCATTACCTCCAACGTCGCCATGTCAGGGTGCACCAACGGCCACCACGCCGAGCCCTCCGACTGCTGCCTTGAGCGCCGCCGCCGCTGTCATTCAAAGGTCAAATCTGGAGAATCATTGTCATGATGGGAAGAATGAAGGCCACCACAATACCTGCTCTTCCCCTTCTTCACAACGGCGCCTCCCGATCGTCAATAGGGCGACGATCCACCGTTGGATCGTCCAAAACCTAATATGGACGGCTGCAGTTCACCCTCGGTTTCTAGACAAATAGTGTATCGAATTGAGAAACGAAATCCATTAATGAATTTTGCTCGTCGAGATCTTCGAAATGATATATAATTTGTTAGGGTTTGAAGGAGTTTGATTTTCGACTTGATTTTGATTTGCAATTGATTTTGGAATTTTTTTGGTTTGTCTGCAATTGGCAAGAGAGAAGCAGATAGAGTTTTACATACAGACAATTGGAATAAGAAATATTTAGGGTTTATAACGGGCTATATATAGATAGATCAGAAATAGGAATGAATGGGCTAGATTGATTTGAAAGTTGAACGATAAACGACCTAAAAAGCCCATTTCATCCCCGAAACGGAAATGGGTCATCCTATATATCAAATAGATATTTTCGATATTTTTAAACTCGATGGAACAGGTTTCAGGTGTTAATTTCATCGTATGAAGAAGTTAGCCATAAATTTGCTTATTTCAAATTGATTTCAATTGAATTTAATTGAACTGATTTCTATGCGTTTCGAGTTGATCAAACGACAAGTCCGATCGCTACAAAACTTGAAATCCTATAATAATTCACCATTACGGATCCGGTGAAACTGGTTTAGTCGAAATCCGAGACAGTGGCTAAAATGGTTATTTTCACGTTAATTAAATAAATTTATATTAAATTAATTAATCATTTTTGATTCAATATCTATAAACTAACAAATTTCATCATTTTTTATTTTCATCATTTTTTATTACTTAGACGTTTAATAACTTAAAGAAAATTTACGTATCAAATTCAGTGTTTAATATTTAACTAATTACAGCGTTCAATTTCAACTATAATTAAATCCAATTAATTAAAATTAAATTCCAATAAATTGTTTTAATTTGATTTCAGACTTTTATTCTAACAATTATTACACTACAAACATAATTAACATTTGTTTACATTTTATTGCACTAATATTCTACAATTACCATCCTTTACCTTATTAGTTGCGGTATTTCAGTTACATTGAATTTTTGTTGATTTGACATTAATTAGAATTTAAAATCCCTATAACTTCATTTATCTTGGTTTTGTTATTATTATTAAATCAATTTATTTCCTTATGAGTGTAATTGACATCTCTGTACATTTTATTACATTCCCAATTTACAGTTATTGTATTAACTTACATTAATGTAACATTTATTTATATTTATTTGTAATTGATAACTTAAATTGGTAACGAATAACAATTTTCACCATTTATATAATTAATAATGTTTGTAAGTTTATTATCCATGACAAGTGTTATGATTACTACTGCAACACTAATTTTATTCAATTACAATTAGTTACATACCATATGATTGATTAATCATCATTTAACTATCATTTATTCTTTAAATCCAGTTATCAGTTAATACATCCATTATTGTAATAAATTTATAATCTATTATCAATTATAACTTTGTAATCATTTTAGCCAGTTTGAATTACATTTAAAGCAGTTATCAATTACCCTAAACTGATACAATTTCATTTTATTCTAGTTATATTCTTATTATTAATCCTAAATTTTTATTTCTTTCTACATTAATCTTAAAACTTTATTAAATTAACCATTTTTAATTATCAAAATTTACGGGTTGTTACCCTCTCCCCCACTCAAAACTTTTCGTCATCGAAAAGGAAAAGAAGGGAAAAGAAGGAATTAAAGAATCAATATATCTTATTAAAAATATTAAATTTATAAATAATCAATTTACATAATTAAATAATTCAAATAAAATATATCAATTTATAACCATTGAATCCTTTTATATTCAAGTTAATAAAAGTTTAAAAACATTTCACAAAATTTTTCTACGTTCAGAATTCATGGAAAATTTCGGCAGAGTCTCCTTTGTACGGAGAGGTCTGAGAGAAATAATAATATCAATAAAACAATATATATCAAATAATTTTCAGAATAATAGATCCCAAACCACGAGAAAACTATATAATATCGCTATAAAACCGAAAACGTACCTGTTTGTCAGGCAAATAACGCTTATTTATGAAATCAAAAGCAGTAGCTATTGCTTCCATAACCTTTATTTCACTTATATAATCCAAAAGAGTTAATAATTATGTAAAAGATAAATATTTTGAGTTGTTTTCAACTAAATAACAAAACAAATCAATACAACAAACAACAATCACTTGCAAACAACAGTACAAATATTATTTCAATAAAGAAAACAATTGTCCATGCATAGCAACCTAAACAATGGGTTTACTCAGGTTTCGAACTTCTAATCATATAAAATGATAAATAAAGTATGAAGTAAACCATACTCTCAACAGTCATAGATAAAGCTTTATAGATTATTTATACATCCTACACAATATAAGTATTCTTCCCTAACCAATCCATAAGTCAAGCAAAAAAAGAATTCAATACATTTTTAAGTTTACTCTATTTATGTTTCACATCATTATTGTTCATTCTTTTCATACAATGATTTTCTTCAATTCTCGTCCATTTCTTACAAAATTTTAAATTTTCATTCATTCATGTAAGGCTTGCTTCATTCATTTACATTCTTTACTTACATAAGTTATACCCTTTTCAATTATTTGGATCATAAATGAATTCATTATTGAAGTATTGTATACATTTTATTTCAGTTCACTTCACATTTCTAATTTAGTTTGATTTCCTCTTTTTCATATCATTTGCTTTTCTTTTCTCATTCACATAATATTGTTTTTCATTAATTTATATTCGTTATGACTTACAAAAGTACATTTCTCCTTTATTCATAAAATGTCATTTTCTTTCATTTTATTACTTTACATTCATTGCTTAAGTAAGTTATTTTTTTTTTCAATTATTTGATTACACATTATTTGGTAAGTTTCTAAAAAAATTCAATTCACCATTTATAGATTATTTCCTTTTCACATTCATTCTTCATATATAGTATTATAGGATGTTAAATTTATTTCCAAGTCATTTCAATGTTTTTAGAAGTAATAATCATTCAATTAATATAGCACTCATTTTAATTATAAATGGCTTCAATGTTAATTCAAGCTTATAATTATTTACTTACTGTATTCACCTTAATCATTAAATTTGATTATAAATAGTGTAACGACCCGCTATTTTGGACTACTCGCATCCGCACATGTCGGACTTGAATAATTCAAAATACCGAATTGTTAATTTAAATTTGGCAAAACTGAGATATATAGTAAATAAATAATCACATAATCACAGACACAGAGTAATAATATGCAGCGGAAGTAAAAGAGATAGTAGTTCATGAAACTACTATATAAATATATAAGATACATCAGAGTTTACAACAGAAGAGAAATACGATACATTAAGTACAAATCAGAATACTTCACTGGAATCATCGAATACTGAAAGCAGAATAGATGGCTGGATCTTCAAGCAAAGCTCCAACTCTAAAGATGAGCCTCGAAAGCTGGTACTCTCAGTCTGAGCCGAGCGTAAAGCAAAACACAAAACACTCGAGTCAGGATTAATACTCTTATATCAATAAATCTAACTCAAGTGAAATAGCAACCGAAATACAAGTAACTCAAAGGACGTTGGAATCACTATCCTCTAAGGATCCGTTAAACTATCTACTATGTAGTAGTGTACGCTAAATAGATAATGTCTATCAGTAATATAAAATATCAAAATAGTGTTAAGGCGTTACCATTATCCCCCTTAACACATTTTATATAAATGTCATAGCCTATACAGCACTGTAAACTCCACCGTAAACTAGTGGGATATCAGGGAGTACTCCATAGGTATAACACTAAACAAATTCGTAGTGGTCGCGTATATCGGGATACAAGTATGACAAGGCACATGAGGCAATACCCAAGGTAGTGGAACTACCGTTTGCCTGATCCGGACTGGTGAGAACGCATCGCCGCAGCGATCGCAACACCGCGAAACAACATTCCTGAAAGTACGAGGGTGCACCAATCAATCACAAGTAATGAGTAGTAGTTACGAAGAAGTGTGTCAGCTCGAGGTGGCTAACCCCATTTGGCCCGGCACGGCTCCTGATTTTAGTCATTTCCAATTTGACATAATTGTCAAGGCTATCCATTATCGTTCTCTTTCTTCAGTCATCACGTTCATCATTCCAACCACTTCATTCTGGATCATCACTCCGCGTATAGTTATTAAAGTGGTTTTTGGTTTAGACAGAGAGTATGTCCATAACCGATTCCGGTCTCTTTAATAACTTTCGTAATTATTACACCGATTGGTCGTTTAATATATTTCAAACCAAATCAATTTCAATTTCAATTAGAATTCGTAAACCATCATTTCGTTTGTCTTTCTAAATCAATTTCCAAAATTTACGTTCAAACTTCCAAATAACCATTTCAAAATCTTACAATTCAAATATTGATTCAAGTTCAAATATAAGTTCCATTCCGAAATAAAATTTACTTTAACGTTCCAATCAATTTAAACTCATTTGTCGACCTCATTCAATATTCATTAATAAATTTTTCATTCAAAAAATTTCTATTTGAATTCCAGTTCATTAAATCAATTACTTTAATTCAATTCCATTATCTCAAAACCTACAAATTGAATTAAATTAAATTCGGTAAATCAAATTCTTTAAAATTACAAGTCTTACGTTAATTTCAATAAATCACATTTATTTCTTGTTAAATAAATTTGATTTTACTTATTCATTAAATTAGTTACAATTTCAAAACTCGATTAATAAAGAAACTAAATTTCGCATTTTCGAGAAGTTCAATTTCACTTATTAACTTACTTAAATAATTTTCCAAAATTTAATAAATAAAGAAACCCAATTTCATTTATTAACGTAGTTCAAACTTACTTATTCAAAAGTTCAATTTCTCTTATCAAAGAATTCAATTTTCCTATTTAATTATCAAATAATTCAATCTTATTCAATTATTAAATAATTTCAATTTTATTATTAATAATTTCAAAACTTAATAATTACAAACATGATTATCAATTCAAACTTAATTATTAAATCATTCCCACTTAATTATGAATTCAAACTTAATCATCAAATCATTTCAACTTAATTATAATTTCAACTTAGTAATTTCAAACTTAATTATAATTTCAAATTTAATTATTAAATGATTTCAAACTTAATAATTTCAAAACTAAATTATTACAAATTCCAAATTATTTATTTATAATTTCAAATTTAATTATCTCATAATTAAATTTCAAACAACGTTCTTTCATCAATTTCTACGTTAATTTTTGTTTCAGATTTCAATATTTACATTTTCTTTCATAAAGGTTCAAATTCTAACCTTATTTCAAAACTTATTCTTTATTCGAATAAAATCATTATTTTATTTTTAAATCAAATTATTGACCAATCGGATTTTTATTTAATTTTCTATCCTAAGTCAAGTTCATTTGGGTATTTATCATTTCAACCCGATTCCAATTTCAATTCAAAAATACAAACATAACAAAGGGAACTTGCAGTGTGATAACTGGGATGGTGTCAAAGTAATATAAACAAGCAATAACAAAAATCAAACACAATCAAATAATCAATTCAAATAATCCCGAAATAATCGTATTAATTCGCATTGTTGTTTGTACGAATTAATATAATTATTTCTAGAATCTACACTATCATATTATGTAGATTAAAGATTATTACATTACGGTTTTTTTTTTCCACTTGTCGTTCAATTTCAATTTTAAATTTAATACTACAACAATTAATCCAATATACGTTCAAAGATTCAAAGTGTAATTTATCAAAATCTACGTGTCAATTAACTTAACAATTAAAAGGGTCATATTATTCAAATTAACTAATCAAATTCAACACATATGTCACTTCACAATTATTAAACTACCCTACGTCAAATTCAATTGCATAATATTTTCACTTTGTACATTACAATTTAACATCCAATATAAACAACAATCAAACAATCAATTTATCATCCAAACTGTATTATCGTCGCATAATAATTAACAGATAATGGTGTCAGATGTCATAAGTGAACCGATACAGATAATAGCATACATAACAGTGTAAATAACTAACAGCAGCATATTTTAATTGTCGTTTCAATTGAAATCAAATTTAATAAATAAAAGAACATTAATCGTGAGTGATTGCTCACCTTTCGAGGCTAGAGAGGATAGACAATTGAATTGAGTTACGGATCCAAGCATGAATTCCAAAGCAAAACAAGATTGGAACGAATTTGACTGACAAAGCTGATAAGAGAATCAATGAACAAAACGAATTAGTTTTGATATAACCTAAAATATCTCCGTAACTATTATAATTTATATATATTATTTCAATATTTTAATTTTAGACAAATTCACTAAAATACTATCAAATTTCAAAATCAATATTTAATACGTAAATAAGCTTATATAAGCAAGCTATAAAGTTACAATATATATTAAATTTAAAAATCAGACAACTTTGCCTTTTTCCCTTACATATAATACACTTTTAAACAACTTTATATATTTTAAAATTTCACCTATATTCCTTTATAAATAAAATACTAGAAACACTATTTTATTTAAAAATGCACATAACGGATATACTAAAGAAATATATTTATGTATCTATAAACATGCTGCTATAATATGTAAATAAACTCAAAACTCAGTATATAGCTAATACAGCCTAACAGGTCAAATAAATAACAAATATATTAAATGAACCGAGAACATAAGACAACAACAACATTTTAACAAATACACTTTATAATATATATCAGTACACATTTAAACTTAAATGTATATAGGCCGAGACAAAACGTATGTATAAATTTACTAATATATCTTCAATATAACCTTATATAACCATTTATATATATACAGAATATACACAGCACTTATAATATAAAATATCGCTCATATGTATATAACAGCATAAAACAACTTATATAAAACAGAAGCTATACATATGTTTTACTGAAACCAGATCATAGGGTGTGTATATATATACTTTTAAACACACGATTATATAAGCTTTCGTTCAACAATGCAAACAAGAACTGAGCAATCTTACATATACTTTAAAATACATGCAGGCTTCAAAAAAATTGAGAACTGTAAATATATATAATTTTATGTTTATTATAAAATGACACTTCTAAGCATATTAAAATTATACTTTCAACATATATATATATGTGCATACGAACTAACTATATATAATATACGTATAAAATCTAGAGTAGGAAGTAAGCTGATATGATAAAAGAAGAGGGAAAAATGATCAAACAAACAAATAAACACGCAGCTTACAAAAGATTTGCATCCTAGTTGCTGGCTGGAGGAACAAGAGCAGCGGTGGGCCGAGCTGCAATCGGCGATAAGAGTTCACGTGAGTGGTGGCGAAGGCGGAGGTTGGTCGAGCAGAAGAGGGTCTGGGGTAGATCACTGATGGAAGGCGGAGCACAAGTGGCTGATGGGGAGGCAGTGCGCGGCTGCCGAGGTGTGGCGCAGGCAGGGGCGGATTTCGACGGTGGCAGGGTGGCTGCAGCAGTGGGACGGTGGTGGAAGGAGAGGGTGGTGACACGGTGGAGCAAGATATGCGGCTTGCGTGGAGAGATGATGGGAAGTAGAAAAATAAGAGGAAAGATTCTCTAGCCATGAAAGCTACAGCAACTTAATATGTTTGGAAAAATGAAAGGGATGTTTGGTACGTATGGGAGGAGAGGCGAGTTCCAATTATTTTGAGTAAAAGCAAAACGTGAAGGGTCAAGCAACAATTAAAAATGAAACATAGGGAATCAGCAAATAATTAAGATATGAACTTAGGGAACGGCTGAGAACATAAATAGCTAATAGCTATTAACTTTAACGGACCCCAAAAGACAAAGACCGGTTTTCGCTACTGTCACCGTTTATGCGGATTCCACTGTGTACCGAACTTCAAAGCACAGGATCGAATATACCGCAGAGATCAGCACGATGGTACGGCCAAAACGGTATACATATATTAGCGGTACGATCTAATTATAAAATTTCAAATTTTCTACTACAGAAAATGCGTAAAATTCGCTGAAAATTAAGATCGACGGAGCCAAAGATGTCCGAATTTGGAAAAACGACAAACCGACAACTTGCTCAAAAGATGTTTTAGAATTTTTCTATGTAAAAATATTTTGGTTTTGAAAACGTTTATTTTCATCGCTTTTAACTGATTCAATTGAAGTAAATTTACGCGCGAAATAAACTTTCATATTTTCGGACGAAAATTTACCAGTTGCTATGTTTAACTGGACGCATTCCAAATGTCAAATTTATATTTCAAAATTTTTCGTTTAAAATTCCACAAATTTCAATTAGTAACGTTATTCAAACCGGTTAAATTTACGGGTCGTTACATTCTCCCCCACTCAAAACTTTTCGTCCCCGAAAAGGAAGGAGGTAGGAGAATAGAAACAACCTGAAGAAAATAGACTTGAATTACAAAATGAACTAATTAATTTAAACCATACAAACTTCAATTTAAATAAATTTATATTCAACAATTTGTTTTTAAATTCTAGGTTTCCATTAAATTTGACTTGATTTCACATTTACTAATGTTAGGTACAAAGGTTCCTTCCAAATGAAATTCAATTTAATTTCGATTAATTCAAGATATCCTCTTAAGTTGATTTAATTCAATTATTAGCTTTCAAAACAAATTTTCTTCTATTAATCACACCTATTATATATTTATCTTATTATTCTATTTATTTCCATAAACATTTATAATTAAACTTTAAGTGAATAATATTTATTATACGCACTCACATTTTATTTATAAAGACAATTTATATTATATATTATCCAATTTTCTTAAATTAACAATTCCAAAGAACATAAATTTGAATAGCCATTTATTATAATCATACTTTATTCGACAAATCTAATTCTTTATTTTCAAATTATTATTAAATTTATTCTACTTAATATATCTTATCACATATATATTAAGTATATATACACTTATTATAACTACTCAAATTCATTTAAAAATTCCTTTGATATCATTTATATTGTATAATATTCAATTACATAGTTAGCCTATGAAAATTTTAAGGTAAGTTATATATATAATGCAATTGAGTATTTTCCAAATAACATTTTACAATTCAGTTATTTCAAGTTAACATATTTATTAAAAATTTCGGTTCATTATATATTTGAGATTATCCTTTATCATACATTTAAGAATTAAATTTCCGAGTAACTTCAAATTTATTTATTTAGAGATAAATAAATATATAATGAATCGAATTAGATTTAAATCATATATCTATATATATATTACAAATCAAATCATATTTTAAGAATTTCAAATCTATTTATTTTCAAAACAAACCATAGCAAAGCTACAGAATAGTCTCTTCACTTCGAAACTCGAAAATAAATGTCGATGATGCGGCCGCCATCACCGAAATTATTTTCCAACGACAAAAAGAAGAGCACTGATTTAAACATTTAAAATTCTTTGAAAATGGTTTCTATTTGAAAATATTTTAAATACTATACACTTAAAACTTTCAAATCAAAGTTTGAGATCACCGGAAATTAAATTCTCAAATTCTAATTTAAATTCACTTCAAATTCCAAATCAAATTATAACTAAGTTTTATAAATTCATTTATTTATATTATAAAATAGTCAATGATTTATAAATCAATAAATGAGAATTAAATTTTCAACAACGGATTCATTAACATTTTAGTTTCGGAAAAATTTATACTTATACATAGTATAATCATACAAAAATTAGTTTATTTACCAAATTTGAAAACAATATCGTGTCAGTTTGCTCTGTTCAAGTGTTTTGGAAATCCTATCGATAGCGTTGATCAGACGAATCGATCGGAAACCCAAATCAACATAAACAACTCAAACAACACGATATATAAAACATTTTTATATTAATATCATATACACTTTCTCGCTCGACGATACAAGGATGGATTTCAAATTAATGATAGAGATTTAAATTTGATGGACTTAAATTAAAGAGAATTCTGATTCGAATACAAGTTTGAAAGAAAAGATAAGATGATTCAATTAACAGAATCGGGAGATGGATAAGCTTATTTAATTCATGGGCAATCTTAACCGAATCGACCGTAACTTTCAAGAATAAGATCGATGTTGAATTCCGAGGTAAATCAACATCTGATCTCAAGAAATAGAATTTAAGTATAGCAGGAGATAGATAGCATCGTAAACCGAGGATACAGAAATCTCCGGTAAATCGATATTTATTGTAAAGGAGTTTCATCTGTTTACAAATGATTTGGAGATTGGCGAGACCGCCAATCCATTATAAAGGTCATTCGAAGTGGAGTTATGGGATACTCCAGAATTAAAAGAAAACGAATAGTGAGGGACACGAATGAATTTCGGAACAGAGGGACGTTTTGAAAATTCATAGGAATTGAGTTAAAAGGAAGAGATTGAAACTCGAGTGGGAGTGATTCTGTAAATACATTTACCATATATGCTATGTTCTGCCTAGAGCTACCAAAAGCTCTGATACCAACTGTAACGACCCGCTATTTTGGACTATTCGCATCCGCACATGTCGGACTTGAATAATTCAAAATACCGAATTGTTAATTTAAATTTGGCAAAACTGAGATATATAGTAAATAAATAATCACATAATCATAGACACAGAGTAATAATATGCAGCGGAAGTAAAAGAGATAGTAGTTCATGAAGCTACTATATAAATATATAAGATACATCAGAGTTTACAACAGAAGAGAAATACGATACATCAAGTACAAATCAGAATACTTCACTGGAATCATCGAATACTG
The DNA here is from genome assembly GCA_030765085.1 of Allium cepa. Lineage (NCBI taxonomy): Eukaryota > Viridiplantae > Streptophyta > Magnoliopsida > Asparagales > Amaryllidaceae > Allium > Allium cepa. The sequence continues at coordinate 1,053,549,216 of CM060935.1, read as the reverse complement.
AAAGCAGAATAGATGGCTGGATCTTCAAGCAAAGCTCCAACTCTAAAGATGAGCCTCGAAAGCTGGTACTCTCAGTCTGACCCGAGCGTAAAGCAAAATACAAAACACTCGAGTCAGGATTAATACTCTTATATCAATAAATCTAACTCAAGTGAAATAGCAACCGAAATACAAGTAACTCAAAGGACATTGGAATCACTATCCTCTAAGGATCCGTTAAACTATCTACTATGTAGTAGTGTACGCTAAATAGATAATGTCTATCAGTAATATAAAATATCAAAATAGTGTTAAGGCGTTACCATTATCCCCCTTAACACATTTTATATAAATGTCATAGCCTATGCAGCACTGTAAACTCCACCGTAAACTAGTGGGATATCAGGGAGTACTCCATAGGTATAACACAAAACAAATTCGTACTGGTCGCGTATATCGGGATACAAGTATGACAAGGCACATGAGGCAATACCCAAGGTAGTGGAACTACCGTTTGCCTGATCCGGACTGGTGAGAACGCATCGCCGCAGCGATCGCAACACCTCGAAACAACACTCCTGAAAGTACGAGGGTGCACCAATCAATCACAAGTAATGAGTAGTGGTTACGAAGAAGTGTGTCTGCTCGAGGTGGCTAACCCCATTTGGCCCGGCACGGCTCCTGATTTTAGTCATTTCCAATTTGACACAAGTGTCAAGGCTATCCATTATCGTTCTCTTTCTTCAGTCATCACGTTCATCATTCCAACCACTTCATTCTGGATCATCACTCCGCGTATAGTTATTTAAGTGGTTTTTGGTTTAGACAGAGAGTATGTCCATAACCGATTCCGGTCTCTTTAATAACTTACGTAATTATTACACCGATTGGTCGTTTAATATATTTCAAACCAAATCAATTTGAATTTCAATTAGAATTCGTAAACCATCATTTCGTTTTTCTTTCTAAATCAATTTCCAAAATTTACGTTCAAATTTCCAAATAACCATTTCAAAATCTTACAATTCAAATATTGATTCAAGTTCAAATATAAGTTCCATTCCGAAATAAAATTTACTTTAACGTTCCAATCAATTTAAACTCATTTATCGACTTCATTCAATATTCATTAATAAATTTTTCATTCAAAAAATTTCTATTTGAATTCCAGTTCATTAAATCAATTACTTAAATTCAATTCCATTATCTCAAAACCTACAAATTGAATTAAATTAAATTTGGTAAATCAAATTCTTTAAAATTACAAGTCTTACGTTAATTTCAATAAATCACATTTATTTCTTGTTAAATAAATTTGATTTTACTTATTCATTAAATTAGTTACAATTTCAAAACTCGATTAATAAAGAAACTAAATTTCGCATTTTCGAGAAGTTCAATTTCACTTATTAACTTACTTAAATAATTTTCCAAAACTTAATAAATAAAGAAACCCAATTTCATTTATTAACGTAGTTCAAACTTACTTATTCAAAAGTTCAATTTCTCTTATCAAAGAATTCAATTTTCCTATTTAATTATCAAATAATTCAATCTTATTCAATTATTAAATAATTTCAATTTTATTATTAATAATTTCAAAACTTAATAATTACAAACATGATTATCAATTCAAACTTAATTATTAAATCATTCCCACTTAATTATGAATTCAAACTTAATCATCAAATCATTTCAACTTAATTATAATTTCAACTTAGTAATTTCAAACTTAATTATAATTTCAAATTTAATTATTAAATGATTTCAAACTTAATAATTTCAAAACTAAATTATTACTAATTCCAAATTATTTATTTATAATTTCAAATTTAATTATCTTATAATTAAATTTCAAACAACGTTCTTTCATCAATTTCTACGTTAATTTTTGTTTCAGATTTCAATATTTACATTTTCTTTCATAAAGGTTCAAATTCTAACCTTATTTCAAAACTTATTCTTTATTCGAATAAAATCATTATTTTATTTTTAAATCAAATTATTGACCAATCGGATTTTTATTTAATTTTCTATCCTAAGTCAAGTTCATTTGGGTATTTATCATTTCAACCCGATTCCAATTTCAATTCAAAAATACAAACATAACAAAGGGAACTTGCAGTGTGATAACTGGGATGGTGTCAAAGTAATATAAACAAGCAATAACAAAAATCAAACACAATCAAATAATCAATTCAAATAATCCCGAAATAATCGTATTAATTCGCATTGTTGTTTGTACGAATTAATATAATTATTTCTAGAATCTACACTATCATATTATGTAGATTAAAGATTATTACATTACGGTTTTTTTTTCCACTTGTCGTTCAATTTCAATTTTAAATTTAATACTACAACAATTAATCCAATATACGTTCAAAGATTCAAAGTGTAATTTATCAAAATCTACGTGTCAATTAACTTAACAATTAAAAGGGTCATATTATTCAAATTAACTAATCAAATTCAACACATATGTCACTTCACAATTATTAAACTACCCTACGTCAAATTCAATTGCATAATATTTTCACTTTATACATTACAATTTAACATCCAATATAAACAACAATCAAACAATCAATTTATCATCCAAACTGTATTATCGTCGCATAATAATTAACAGATAATGGTGTCAGATGTCATAAGTGAACCGATACAGATAATAGCATACATAACAGTGTAAATAACTAACAGCAGCATATTTTAATTGTCGTTTCAATTGAAATCAAATTTAATAAATAAAAGAACATTAATCGTGAGTGATTGCTCACCTTTCGAGGCTAGAGAGGATAGACAATTGAATTGAGTTACGGATCCAAGCATGAATTCCAAAGCAAAACAAGATTGGAACGAATTTGACTGACAAAGCTGATAAGAGAATCAATGAACAAAACGAATTAGTTTTGATATAACCTAAAATATCTGCGTAACTATTATAATTTATATATATTATTTCAATATTTTAATTTTAGACAAATACACTAAAATACTATCAAATTTCAAAATCAATATTTAATACGTAAATAAGCTTATATAAGCAAGCTATAAAGTTACAATATATATTAAATTTAAAAATCAGACAACTTTGCCTTTTTCCCTTACATATAATACACTTTTAAACAACTTTATATATTTTAAAATTTCACCTATATTCCTTTATAAATAAAATACTAGAAACACTATTTCATTTAAAAATGCACATAACGGATATATTAAAGAAATATATTTATGTATCTATAAACGTGCTGCTATAATATGTAAATAAACTCAAAACTCAGTATATAGCTAATATAGCCTAACAGGTCAAATAAATAACAAATATATTAAATGAACCGAGAACATAAGACAGCAACGACATTTTAACAAATACACTTTATAATATATATCAGTACACATTTAAACTTAAATGTATATAGGCCGAGACAAAACGTATGTATAAATTTACTAATATATCTTCAATATAACCTTATATAACCATTTATATATATACAGAATATACACAGCACTTATAATATAAAATATCGCTCATATGTATATAACAGCATAAAACAACTTATATAAAACAGAAGCTATACATATGTTTTACTGAAACCAGATCATAGGGTGTGTGTATATATACTTTTAAACACACGATTATATAAGCTTTCGTTCAACAATGCAAACAAGAACTGAGCAATCTTACATATACTTTAAAATACATGCAGGCTTCAAAAAAATTGAGAACTGTAAATATATATAACTTTATGTTTATTATAAAATGATACTTCTAAGCATATTAAAATTATACTTTCAACATATATATATATATATATATATATATATATATATATATATATATGTGCATACGAACTAACTATATATAATATACGTATAAAATCTAGAGTAGGAAGTAAGCTGATATGATAAAAGAAGAGGGAAAAATGATCAAACAAACAAATAAACACGCAGCTTACAAAAGATTTGCATCCTAGTTGCTGGCTGGAGGAACAAGAGCAGCGGTGGGCCGAGCTGCAATCGGCGATAAGAGTTCACGTGAGTGGTGGCGAAGGCGGAGGTTGGTCGAGCAAAGGAGGGTCTGGGGTAGATCACTGATGGAAGGCGGAGCACAAGTGGCTGATGGGGAGGCAGTGCGCGGCTGCCGAGGTGTGGCGCAGGCAGGGGCGGATTTCGACGGTGGCAGGGTGGCTGCAGCAGTGGGACGGTGGTGGAAGGAGAGGGTGGTGACACGGTGGAGCAAGATATGCGGCTTGCGTGGAGAGATGATGGGAAGTAGGAAAATAAGAGGAAAGATTCTCTAGCCATGAAAGCTACAGCAACTTAATATGTTTGGAAAAATGAAAGGGATGTTTGGTACGTATGGGAGGAGAGGTGAGTTCTAATTATTTTGAGTAAAAGCAAAACGTGAAGGGTCAAGCAACAATTAAAAATGAAACATAGGGAATCAGCAAATAATTAAGATATGAACTTAGGGAACGGCTGAGAACATAAATAGCTAATAGCTATTAACTTTAACGGACCCCAAAAGACAAAGACCGGTTTTCGCTACTGTCACCGTTTATGCGGATTCCACTGTGTACCGAACTTCAAAGCACAGGATCAAATATACCGCAGAGATCAGCACGATGGTACGGCCAAAACGGTATACATATATTAGCGGTACGATCTAATTATAAAATTTCAAATTTTCTACTACAGAAAATGCGTAAAATTCGCTGAAAATTAAGATCGACGGAGCCAAAGATGTCCGAATTTGAAAAAACGACAAACCGACAACTTGCTCAAAAGATGTTTTAGAATTTTTCTATGTAAAAATATTTTGGTTTTGAAAACGTTTATTTTCATCGCTTTTAACTGATTCAATTGAAGTAAATTTACGCGCGAAATAAACTTTCATATTTTCGGACGAAAATTTACCGGTTGCTATGTTTAACTGGACGCATTCCAAATATCAAATTTATATTTCAAAATTTTTCGTTTAAAATTCCACAAATTTCAATTAGTAACGTTATTCAAACCGGTTAAATTTACGGGTCGTTACAAATAGCATAAAATGTTAACCTATGTTTATAATCATTTTTCTTACATTAATCACTTTTATTGCCTTTAATTAGTAGAATTTCAGACTATTAACTTCAATTTATAACAATTGTAACATAAGAGTTCTTATTTATATGACTTATTCCATTGAACACTTTCATTTTTCCAAGTTTTACTCGTATAATATTCTATTACGATGGAAGTAAATGATAATTAATCAATGTAAATTATTATCGAATAATTAATTTGAGTAATTAATTGTGGACAAGTGTAATACATTTGAATGGGTGATAGTTAAATTAATTTGTGTAATTAACTAGAGGCTAATTATTTATTGTACATAAAAGTGACAATTAAGGATTGATTAATCAAGGTTAATCAATTTAGGAGTAATTAAGTGATAAGTAATTAAGAGGTTTATTACTTAATGAAAAAGAATTATTATGAATAATTACTTAATGAAGTAATTAAAGGAATTAATTAATCAATATGATTAATTAATTGGATATGGTTAATTTTGGTTAATTAATTCAGTTTAATTAATTAAAGTTAATCATTTGATGTTCGGTTAAGTATAATTACTTAAAAAGTAATTGATGAGGTGAAATTTCTTAGAAAAGTAATCTATTACAGGATGTAACTTAATTTAAGGAAATTACTTGATAGGTAGTAATTAAAGGATAATTACTTGATGAAAGAAAATTAAGTAATGATTACTCAGTGTAATTGAAGGATTAATTTATATATTTAATCAAGGGGTTGGTTTAATTGATAAAGTAATTAAGGAGAGTAAATTCCTGATTGTGATTTATCAAGATTGATTAACGAATGTAATTAAGATAAAGGTTAATTATTACGTGAAATTTAAGAATAATTAACTAATGAAAGTAATTTGAGGATCATTAATTAATATAATTAATGAAGTGATCAATCTTGGTTATTAATAATTGAATGATGATGAGTGCTTAGGACTGGTTGATATTCCCGCTATTAATTGCTTTGTGATATGATATGTTGGATGAATGGTGATAAGGTGATTATCTATCAATTATGAACTGATGTGTTAAAATGTTATTTTGTAATTAAAGTTGAATTGTATTTAATTAGATAATTTGGGTTAAGATGACATTGGATTCGAAGAGACCGGAGTTGGGTATGAGTAAATACCCGAACCCACTTCGATTCTTTATAAACTGATTTGTGAAATCAATAAACTGATATGGAATGATTTAAGTGATTTGGATTATAAAATCTAAGTTCTGACACTTAGAAACTGATGAGTATAATAACTGTTGTCTATACCAAACCTGTGGATTTGTAAAATTGTTATGAGTTACCCCGGGTAAAAAAATGGTTGTTGTTTTCGTGTACTTCATATTAGATGGGTTTACTCATGCTGGTTTCCAGCCTGAGCCGGATGTTACTTTGATGTAATGCTCGGGTCAGACCGAGTATTACAGATTTTCCGGTAAGGACGTTCTGGAGCTCAGGAGGAGAGATAGATGGCAGGAGCGTATGGAGTGGATTCTGATATAGTATTGTTGTTATCTGGACAAGTTGTTAAACTATCCAGTTTGTATGGGATATTGTAACTCTGATGTATTTAAATGTAAATTGACAGGTATAGTTTTCTTTGTATAACTGTTATTGTTTTTTGCTATTTTATTTGATATTATATTTGATCCGCTACGAATGTCAAATTCTGAGTTTGTGTTTTCTGTTTCTTCTTCTTTCTCTTTTCTTCGTTTGACTAACTATCTGGAATTTTCGGGAAAGAAATTTTCGGGTTGTTACATTTCGTACCGGAGCAGAAGGTTAAGCGAGAACCTTGGCTCTGTTAGGATTACTCATTAAGGATAGGATAAGTGGTACCCTAGAATGAGTTGAGTGTGTATATATATGAGAAAGCGTACTTGTTATTTTCTTATATAAAGATTTTAAATGGTTTTATATAAGATTATATTTTGATATATAAAGCAATATATCTTTCTAACAAATAGTAAGGGAATTGGTTGTTAAATTATTGAATTAAATTAAGAAGTAATAGAAATACAGACAAACTGAAATTAAAACTTGAATCTGGGAAAGGTTCAGAGTAAGGATAATCAATTAATTTAGGCAATCAATTAAACTTTATTTAATGAGATTAATTAATGGATAATAATTGGAAATGATAAATAAAGATGGAGGTACTTAATGAAGTAACTAGAAGTAAGTAATTTAGGGGACAATTACTTAATGAAGGTAATTAAGAAATAAGTTTATTACCGAATGTGTTTGGAATTAATTAATGACGTAATTAATTTAAAGAAATAGTAAACAATATTGTTTAATGCATTTGAATGAAATGGTCTTATTTCAAACAAGGGTTGGTTGAAAATTTAAAGAAATTTGTTTCGAACCAAAGGTGGTTTAAAATTTTAAAGTATAACTTGGTATGTAAAAGAAATTAATACGTATATATGTGGATATACATAATATCAAGTATGGTTTGAAATAAACTCTAAATGTTGAGTTTTGAATTTGGAATAAGATGTGATACCCAAAGTGATAAGTCTTTGAACATAAATAAGTCGGAAGATTATTTATGAGAAGTTCAAAATTTGAAATAGAAGTTAAAACTGGGTAAGGTTGACTGAATTAAGTGAATTGAGTTTAACTTGAAAAAGGTTAAATAAGTTGGAATGATCAACCTGATTTGGAAATTTCAAGATGAAATTTGGATGTAACTTGGAAAGTTAAATGGCAATTTAAATTTGGAGTTTGTGTGATCTCAAAATGGGTTTGAGATCTGGAAATTGAAAATGGATGTTTTAAATAAATTGGATGATATCATCCTATTGTTATTAAAAATCTTAAATTGCAAATTGGACTTGTTTAAATGGATGAGAAATGAAGTATGGTAATCCATTGTTGAGATAAAAGGAAAATTAAAATTCAACTTGAAATTAAGGGTATGGAATTACCTTGAATGAAACTTTTGAGTAATTGAATTTGTAAATTAAAATTGTTTAAGGACTGGTTTCAAACTGGAGAATAAAATTCAGTAATAGATTAAATTTTTAGGATAAATTGTTTTGAACTCTTATTTGAACTTTGGAAAAAGTTAAGTAAAGATAATTTATAATGGAATTTTGAGAATTTGACTCAAAATTAATTTGTTTAAAGGTTAATTTGATTTGTGGTATAATATGTTAGGTCTGAACTGTGAATTGAATTGTTTAATAACTTTAAAGGTAAATTGATTTAAAGGAATTAAATCAACATTTGAAGTATTAACTCGAATTTATATAATTCGAGATGGTTTAAATTTGAAATTTTAATTGAAATTAGTTCAAATTGAGTTTGATTTGAATTAATTGAAATTGTGATTGAAGATGTATAGGTATAAAATTCAAATGGAAATTTTGAATTGGATTAATTTGAAATAATTTCAAATTGAAGTGGATTCAATTTGAAATTAGTCCAAATTGATTTGAATAATTTGGAATTGTAATTATAGTAGAATAGTTTTAAATTCAAATGGAATTTGAATTGAATTTGGGAAGAAATCAAGAACAATTCATCTTGATTTGGAAATGGAGTTTATAATTGGAATTAATTCAAACTAGAGTTGAAATGAATTGAAATTGGAACTAGTTCAATTGAAATTTATTTGAATTAGTAGAATTTGAGATCAAGGTTGAATAAAGTTAAATTTGGAAAGAAACTAAGGTTAATTCAACTTGAATTGAGGTTGAATCAATTTCAATGGAAATTGAAGTTATTTAAAATTGGAATTGGGTCAATTTAAATGGTAGAGGAAATTTAAATTGAATTGATGAGAATGGAGATTGGGAAGTGAGCGGTTTTGACTCTGGACTATTTTTAATATAAATTGTTTTAATATAAACCTATTTTTCCAAGTTATTCATTATATATACAACCTTTCTTTTAAAAGGCAAATTATCTTAAACTTATTTTACAATTATTTTTGAAACTGTTTAACAATTTTCCAACTGTTTTACAAACTAATTACTATCTTACTATTATTTTCCAATTATTTAAAATTTCTATGACTATTTAACTATTTTCCAATTATTTTACAATTACTGAACTATTTAACAGCTATTTTACAAACCAGTAATTATTTTTCAACTACTTATCTATTTTTTTTTACTTTTCAAGTTATTTTCTAAATTTAAACTGGACAGAGTTTAAACTGTTTATTGGTTAAATACCCAATCAAGATAAGAATAGAGGTGATAATCCAAATTGATTGAAGCAATTGAGAGTAAGTGAATGAAAAATCAAAGTGAATGTGAAAAGAAATGGAATTGATTTGGCTAATAACCAATAAAGATAAATACGTAGGGTGTACGCATGTTATTCTATTCGCATAGTGATTTGATCCAGATTCGAGCACAGAATTTTGGGATAATTATGTTGATCCGAGTTGGGATTTTTCACTCGATTTTCGACGATGAACCTGGATATGGATTATTGATTTGGTTCTGGATATTCTCTATCATAGTTATGAGTATGAAAGGAGAATGACAGTTTCTGATCAAGAAACCAAATCTGAGTCCGCACAAGGAAGTCCGATGGACAATACTAGTTCGGAAATGAAATTGTGTGATCGAATAAGCGATCAGATTGGTATAGCATATGAATGATATGTGTACATCATACGGATTTGAATGAAATTGATGTTGAAAAAAAAGTAATCAAATTTGAATATTTGATTTTGGATAAATAAAGTTATATATCTTTGTTATAAAAGATAAAACTCCCCTTGTTGAATCTTTTGCCAGAAGAAAAGGGTTTTTTGAAAAGTGTTTGAAGTATAAAAGGAGTTTTGTACAAGTTTGAAATGATCCAAAGTTTTAAAAATTATATATATCTGTATATATATATAAAGGATCTTATGTGGATTTTTAAAAAAGTTTTGGGAACCTTTGGATTTGGAAAGGCTTTTGATTTTTGGGTAAAATCAATATGAGAATTTGGGAAAGCATAGTTTGAGAATTATCGATTTTGGAATAATCGATTTTGTGTAAAGGAGTTTTGTATGAGATCATATTAGGTATATGATTTGAAGATACTATATGTGTATAGTATAAAATGTTTTGATGATGGCTCTGGGAAAAAGGCGCTCCCTTGAAATGAACTTTCAGGAGTACCACCGGGTGGTGCTGCCTTAAGCCCTAAGAGGGAGTTCTAAAGTTGATCCTTTGAGGAGTCCGGACGAAGCTAGTTCTTGGGGATTATGAGTAGAGTATACCATAGAGAATGTTGTGTGTGCCGCTGAGAGCCAACCGTCTGCGTTTGATTTTATATCAGTAGACTGCGACCTATGGTATTACGTAGCGGAAGTCGTGTGTGCCGCTGAGAGCCAACAGTCTACGTTTGATTTTATATCGGTAGAATGCGACCTATGTAGGAGTGGAGAAGTTTCATTTCGACAGCGAAAAGGCCGCTGAGAGCCTGCAGTTACATGGACTTTTGTTGTGATGGCAACGTAACCCTGGGATGTAACTGTGATCTGTTGTTGGTTCCATGGCATAATCGAGATGCCGCGGAGAGCCTGCAGTTACATGAACTTTTGCTGCGATGGCAACGTAACCCTGGAATGTGACTGCGACCATGGATGGGGGTGATGATTTCCAGAGCATTCTCACTAAAGATATATCCTCTATTTTCAAAAACTGTTTTCTATATTTTCAATAAAATTATTATCCAAGTATTTTCACTGGTTGTCGAAAACGGGTCTGTTAAGTACTTATAGATTTTCAGTCGTACGCCTGATCAACGTATGACCGAATTTCTATAAGAACGAAGACGGACTTATTAAAACATAGAGTTATAAAAGTATTTTTATAAAAACTATTTTAGTAATATTATATAGATTTTTTTTAAAGTGTTTTAAAAATGATCAATGAAAATTTATCGGATTTTAAGCATTTTAATAAATTCTGGTTTCGTTCCATTTCGAGGACGAAAAGATTCTAAGGGGGGAAGAATGTGATAACCCGAATTTTGGAATATCTGCAAATTGATAATTAATTGGGTAAGTTATAGAAATACCGATTGTTAAGAATGAAACAAATAAATTTGATGATTAACATTCCTATCTGGGAAGATAATTATTTGATAATCTCCTAATATGATTATTTAAAATGGGAAATCTTATTATCTTCAACCAAAATTTGATTTGTATTGAATTTGAATTGGTGATTTGTAAATCCAAAAGAATAAGTATTATGATTTTTTTAGTGTATAATTAAAAAATTTAAAATCATTCTCTTTTAAGGTTATATTTGTATAAATACTAGCAAATGTATAAATATAAATTGTAAAACATAAGTTGATTAAAAAGGAGATGTATTTATCTAAAATAGGAAATATAATATATAGAAAAAGGGTTAAATAAAAAGCTTTAATAAGATTTAAGAAAAGATTTAATACATTTTAAAATTTTACATAAGATAAAATTTAATTTGTATATATACATATACAAACATTTAAAAAACGTGATAAATAAAATTAATAAATACAAAATAGACATATGAATTAGTAGAAAAACATTAATATACCTACAAAATAACAAATGTAAGCAAATTGTATCATACAAATTCACATAAAAACATACAAAACAAGAATTTCCAAATGTATGCAAAACAATAGGTTTAATGACAAGTGTAATTGAGTTACTTAACAATTTAACAAGTGTCCTTTATAATTAATAGAAGAAAATTTAAACACCATCTCTCATTCTCTTTACTGATTTCAAATTCTAAAAAAAACCAACAGATCAAACTCCTCAACCTGAAGCAAACAATGGCATAAGTGCAAAGTACAAATGTATCTCCAATATTGTAAGCAGTAATCCAAATATCTTCCTAATCTGAAGCTTCAGTCCTTACCCATCAATCTGATTGCAGTGCTAAGCAGGAAAAAAATATGTAATCAAGCAGCTGTTTAGAAATTTCTTTCAGTCTCTCTCTGTTCTTCTAATATATGTGAGTATACTTGAATCTCCGAGCTTGATCTGTTTATATATGAGTGTGCATGAGTCAATCTTTGAAATTTTGATGAGAAGTACATTTTACATGTTTGTTTAGAGATGGTTGCTTGTATATTGGAGTGTTAGTATGAATGCATGTCTCTGTATAAATATTAATCCTATTTCCAAAGACAAAATTAAAACAAAAATCAATAGCTCCTTATATAGAAACTTTTATGTCAAGATCTTTGAAAGGAAATTGCTTGAAATCGTTAGATTTAATTTTTAAAAATGGTTCCAAGTTTACTCTTGAAGTAAGTATGAAAAAAATTAAATTTTACAGTATAAGTCAACTCAAATTAAAAAAAAGGTAATTAAATCCCGAATTTTGAATATATAATCTGAATTAGTTTTGTAAACAATGATTTTTAAGGGCAAAATCCAAATTTTTAAATTTGTAAATAGCGAGGAATGGAGGAATGGTCAGAATTGGGTGAGTTGGAAAAATCAGGTGGTTGGGTTAATTTGGAGGCCTGACTTTTGGCGTAGAGGAAGAATAGAGCATGGGGAATAGGAGAAAAATAATGCTGGAAATTCTAGAAAATCGTGGTTGGTGGTCGATGGGATTGTAGGGTTTAACACGCCGTCGGTGATGTTGATGAATTCAATGCTAGTATGGCTTCGTCACTGAGTCGAACTTGATCTGAGGTAGGGGAAAGGCATCGTAGGTTCTCGACGAGGTTCTGATCATGGAGGCAGGGATGCAGATGGTCGGAGGATGGCAAAGTTTGATGTTTTGTGGCAGGGTCGTTTGTTTCAGGTAGGGTGGAATTGTCGATTTCGTTTTGGATTTGATATCGGGTTTTCTGGGTGACCAGATCAAGTGAGGTTGGCATAGGCGATGTGTGGGTGGCCGTAGCATCGGTCGGAGGGGAGCCGACGCCGTGTGCATGTGCACGGATGGGTGGTTGTGTATGATGTTGTTTCTGTGATGATGAGAAGATGGAGTTTGTTTTGATCAGGGTGTGCACGGGGAAGATGGGAGAAAGATTCGAGTGTGGCTTCGAGTTATTTGAGTGGGTAGGGCATGCTTTATCAGTTTTACAGTATACAAAAGATGATGGGTTTTATAATAGGTTCAGGCAGATTTGTTTTCTTCTTTTCTCTTTCTTTTTACAAGTTTCCAAGACTTAATAAATGTTGTGAAATTAATTGTTTGTTTGTTTAGAATAAACAATTAAATTTAAAATCCCTAAGTATTTTCAAAAGAAATTTTATAATGGAATTGAGAAGTATTTAAGATCATTGTATTCAATCTTAATCCAATTATAAGATCTCTGGTGTTTGATTTCCGACACTAAATTTAGACAATAATGGGTGGTGGGATGAAATCAATCAAAGGCTAACTAATGTGATAAACCATTAGTTAAGTGGTCATTGTGGTTAAGAAATTTATGGGGTTTACTAAAAAGTCAATTAATCAGTATAATTAATTAGTGTAATTGATTAAAGGATTGATTAATTAAGGAAATTTAATATGGGCTAGTTAATAATGATTACGATGGAAGTAAATGATAATTAATCAATGTAAATTATTATCCAATAATTAATTTGAATAATTAATTGTGGACAAGTGTAATAAATGTGAATGGGTGATAGTTAAATTAATTTATGCTATTAACTAAAGGCTAATTATTTATTGTACATAAAAGTGACAATTAAGGATTTATTAATCAAGGTTAATCAATTTAGGAGTAATTAAGTGATAAGTAATTAAGAGGTTTATTACTTAATGAAAAAGAATTATTATGAATAATTACTTAATGAAGTAATTAAAGGAATTAATTACTCAATATGATTAATTAATTGGATATGGTTAATTTTGGTTAATTAATTCAGTTTAATTAATTAAAGTTAATCATTTGATGTTCGGTTAAGTATAATTACTTAAGGTAATTAATGAGGTGAAATTTCTTAGAAAAGTAATCTATTACAAGATGTAATTTAATTTAAGGAAATTACTCGATGGGTAGTAATTAAAGGATAATTACTTGATGAAAGAAAATTAAGTAATGATTACTCAGTGTATTGAAGGATTAATTTATATAATTAATCAAGGAGTTGGTTTAATTGATAAAGTAATTAAGGAAAGTAAATTCCTGATTGTGATTTATCAAGATTGATTAATGAATGTAATTAAGATAAAGGTTAATTATTATATGAAATTTAAGAATAATTAACCAATGAAAGTAAATTGAGGATCATTAATTAATATAATTAATGAAGTGATCAATCTTGCTTATTAATAATTGAATGATGATGAGTGCTTGGGAGTGGTTGATATTCCTGATATGAATTGCTTTGTGATATGATATGTTGGATGAATGGTGATATGGTGATTATCTATCAATTATGAACTGATGTGTTAAAAAGTTATTTGGTAATTAATGTTGAATTGTATTTAATTAGATAATTTCGGTTAAGATGACATTGGATTCGAAGAGACCGGAGTCGGGTATGAGCAAATACCCGAACCCACTTCGATTCTTTATAAACCGATTTGTGAAATCAATAAACTGATATGGAATGATTTAAGTGATTTGGATCGCAAAATCTAAGTTCTGACACTTAGAAATTGATGAGTATAATAAGTGTTGTCTATACCAAACCTGTGGATTTGTAAAATTGTTATGAGTTACCCCGGGTTAAAAATTGGTTATTGTTTTGGTGTATTTTATATTAGATGGGTTTACTCACGCTGGTTTCCAGCCTGACCCGGGTGTTACTTTGATGTAATGCTCGGGTCAGACCGAGTATTACAGATTTTCAGGTAAGGACGTTCTGGAGCTCAGGAGGAGAGCTAGATGGCAGGAGCGTATGGAGTGGATTCTGATATCGTATTTGTTTGCGCCAAAAATGGTCACAAACCCCAAGTATCGTGAAAGCACCAAGGTATGAATATAAATCAGCAATATTCCAAACACAAATCATAGATTACAGCAAACGGCAAGCAATAATCCAAAAATAATGAACAGAGACACAAGATTTATAGTGGTTCGGCTATCACCGGCCTACGTCCACTTCAAAGTTTTATCCTTTTATTGATTATCCTTGTTGGTTACAGATGATTACAGCAGCAGCAATGAAGAATTTCGAGTACAATAGTTATATTGAAGTGTAGAAATGAATCCGGCAGAATCGGGAGATTTTTTCTGGCACGTGAGTGGGCCCACGCGACCGACCCCACCAAGTTTCGACTCGATCTGTGATCGATACGAATTGATTTCATATCCATCAAAAAATGATCCACTCGAGATGACACTTGGCAGGATTGTTCTATACCTTGTGTGCAAGCTGTTGTGAAAATTTCATGGCATTTGGATCAGTGGTTTAGGAGATATGGTCGATACGAAATTGGTCTGCTCGATGGCTGTTCGGTTCGAATCCATTCATTCGAACCGATCACTTCGACTAAATGGCAACGCGCGTGAGCAGGTTGACGTGGCACGCGCTGTTCGTGTCGATCCGCCTTTTACTCCGGTTTGATCGAGTCACTCCGAGTATTTCACCGCGTTCGTATCCATAACTCACGCGCCATCTCTGGCCTGTTTGACTTGGTGGATTCGAACAAGCAATCATTCATGGATTCGACACAAGGACTGCTGATGGATACGAAGTGGTCAGCGCCTGATGGATGCAAAGTCATCTGATGGATTCGAGACAGATGGATACGAAGGACTTGCATCCCCGATCGATACGAAGACGATGGATTCGAATGGAAGCTCATCTCTGGATACAGACCGTGTGTAGCTGGATGGATACGAAACAGGACGTTGCTGAACGATACGAAGCGCTTGCCCTGTTGATGGGTACGAAGTCCATCGATACGAACTCGATGGATTCGAACACGGCTAAGTTCATCGATACGAAATGAGGCACTTCGATGGATACGAAGCCGCTGGACCCCTGATCGATTCGAATTGGTGTACGAGGATGGATACGAAACCGGAGCTTTTCCCTTCAAATCGCATCCATCATAACTTGAGCACACGAACTCGGATAGACTTGAAACTTGGAACGTTGACTCTCTTGGCTTTGCTGACCATATCCTATCAATTATAGCCCAATCTGGACACGGACAAAATTCATCGATATCTATGGTTAACCTGCAATGCATAGTCGATATTAATGACTAGTTATTATCGATTTTTAATTAATTTTTGGGTATCTCAGCTTTGACAAAAGGTGGGATAATACTTTGCCCCCCAAAACATGCCCTTTGGTAAAAGGTGTGTTTTGATTAGTCTCAAAACGAATGCAGTGAGTCTGTGCTTTATTTAGAGCTTATAGCATTTTCAATCAAGTTCGCGGCTGTTCGAAGCCAAATCGTTATCAATTTATTCCTGTGGAAGTTAAAAATGAAGTTTTATAGTCTCTCCGGACTATCGATGGTCATTCTGGACCCATGCCAAGTCCATTCTAGACTTAGCGATTGAATAGAACGATCCTATTGCACTCTTGCATTGCTCTCTATCCCTTGTACTCCGACTCCAGTTAGGGCGTATAGCGTTGTCTTGGTTGTTCTAAACCGATCATAGCCTCTCCGGGCTCTTGCTGGATCTCATCCTATCACTCTCCGGCGAAGGTGAAGCAACGTTAAGTGAGTCGATCCTGTCGCTTTCCGGCGAAGCAACTCACTTCTTGCACTCCGGTTCAGTGTATCTGAACATTAAGCGATGTCATGGCCTAGATCGTAGCCCGATCATAGCCTCTCCAGGCTCTCATCGAATCCCGATCCAATCACTCTCCGGTGAATGGGGAAACGACGTTAAGTGAGTCGATCCTGTCGCTCTCTGGCGAAGCAACTCACTTTTTGCACTCCGGACTCCATCTCTCCGGGTAGGGTCATAAAGTGATCATTTTTAGATTGGCATTCAATATTCATCCTTTAAATCTCTGGTCAAAGGTTTCTTTCAAGAAGTTCTAATTTATTTATTAAATTCAGGTCCTAGATGTTCAATCTCAAACATCAGGAAAAAGCTAAACATTGCCTCTCCGGGCATATTGGTCTATCTCCATCTCAGAGCATGCCTAGGGATCTCTCAGGTTCCCGTACATGAGTAAGTGGAGTAGCCGTTTATTCTGAAAACAAATCTAATGAAATTATTTGACCGAAGTCCAAGTCCTGGATTTGGCCCTCGCCATCTTTAATCAGTTGATGACGAGTCGTGATCCCGATCCAAGATCGTTTCTGTTAGGTGGAGGCGGTAGTTGTTCAGGCCTTACCGCCGCTGTCCGTTCTCTGACATATTGTGGCAATCTACCACTCCTGGCATGTTCCTCCACCTCATCCTTTAGGTGGCGGCATTCATCTGTAGTGTGCCCATCCAGCTTATGGAATAGGTAGTATTTTCCAGTTCTGCGCTCCCGCCCAGTGGGATCTCTCCTAGGTGGTATTCGATAGGGGAGCTACCCCCGAGTTTCAGTGTAAATTCGTTCCAGGCCTGCCGTCAGATCCGTGTATTGCCTGAATCTGGGTTCTCGTAATTTCTTTCGTTTATCAGGACCATCATGTCTATCGTCCTGCTTTCTCTTTCCTTTGTCCGCTCCGGACTGTTCCCTGGCAGTTCCTTCGCCCTGCACAGCATTTATTTCTCGCCTTTCGGCTCGTGATTCTTCTAGCCGAATGAATCTTTCAGCTTCATGATAAAATTCTCCAAGATATTGGAGTGGATCTCTTTCCAAAGAATCCTTGAATTCGGTGCCTTCCCCAACTCCCTACCACCACCGCCATCAAAATCATCGATGGATCCAGGCGATCTACAGAAGCCACCGTTGCATTGAATCGTAGTAAAAAATCGTTTATGGACTCTCCGGTCCTTTGCTTTATTGAAGCTAGGGTCATCACACTCTTGGGTCGTGTCACGTGGACCCTGAACTGTCTCATGAAGCATTCTACAAGCTCGCCCCATGTGCTGATCGATCCGTTCTCTAGCTGCCTAAACCAAAGCGTAGCCAAATCCGACAAATATAAAGGGAAGCATCGAGCCATTACTTCCTCGGATGCCCCCAGCACTTCCATGTGCCTAATGTATCGAGTAATATGCATCGTTGGGTCCGACTTCCCGTCGTATGGATCCAGCATAGGCAGCTTGAACTTTGGAGGGTTCCTTGCATTTCTGATATTTGGAGTGAATGGACTACGACTGACTTCTTCCAACCCTCCACTCGACAATCCTCCTCTCATGATTCGACGCACTAGACTGATCATTCTTTCTTCTCCATCCGGGGGCTGCCCCTTGTCATGTTTCTATCCTGCCCCTCAAGTCGTGAAGGGAATTCTGGTACGTACTCTTCGGGTGGCTCATTGGCAGTAACATTGGCTCTAGCCTACTGAGCCCCATCCATCGACCTTCCAGTATCGGACCCTGAGGGTCTGCCCCCAAGTCCTTGTTGATTGTCTCCTGGTCTCACATTTTGATCTTGAACTTGATCTCTGCTAGTTTCCGCAATCCCAACTCCTTGTTCAGCATTAGCAGTTGCTATAGTTGGTCCAAGGTTCTGCAAATTCACCACTCTTATCTGCTGAAGAAAATTCTACATCATCTCTTGGTGAGTCTTTATCATGCTTTCGCGTATCGAATTAGCCATAGCCTCCATCTCATCTCTAGTGATGTACATCGAAGCTTGTCCTTCTCCGGCTCGAGAGGATGCTTCTTGGCTTCCTCCTTGTTGGCTTCTCTCAGCTCTTTGTCTTGTTCGTCGAGTCATTTTCTCTAAGTTTGAATTCTTCAAGCTTTTAAAATCTAAACTTCTATCCGATGTAGCGGGCGCAAGTTCTTCTCAGCGAAAGCACCAAAGTGTTTGCGCTATAAATGGCACAAACCCCAAGTATCGTGAAAGCACCAAGGTATGAATATAAATCAGCAATTTTCCAAACACAAATCACAGATCACAGCAAACGGCAAGCAATAATCCAAAAATATTGAACAGAGACACAAGATTTATAATGGTTCGGCTATCTCCGGCCTATGTCCACTTCAAAGTTTTATCCTTTTATTGATTATCCTTGCTGGTTACAGATGATTACAGCAGCAGCAACGAGTACAATAGTTATATTGAAGTGTAGAAATGAATCCGTCAGAGTCTGGACGTCCAATCTCCAAAAAAGGTCCCTTTTCTGTAGGCTTCGAGAGGTTATTTATAGGCATAGGAGGCTCAGATCGCGCTCAAACTTCGTGGGATTTTTTCTGGCACGTGAGTGGGCCCACGCGACCGACCCCACCAAGTTTCGACTCGATCTGTGATCGATACGAATTGATTTCGTATCCATCAAAAAATGATCCACTAGAGATGACACTTGGCAGGATTGTTCTGTACCTTGTATGCAAGCTGTTGTGAAAATTTCATGGCATTTGGATCAGTGGTTTAGGAGATATGGTCGATACGAAATTGGTCTGCTCGATGGCTGTTCGGTTCGAATCCATTCATTCAAACCGATCACTTCGACTCGATGGCAACGCGCGTGAGCAGGTTGACGTGGCACGCGCTGTTCGTGTCGATCCGCCTTTTACTCCGGTTTGATCGAGTCACTCCGAGTATTTCGCCGCGTTCGTATCCATAGCTCACGCGCCATCTCTCGACTATTTGACTTGGTGGATTCGAACAAGCAATCATTCAAGGATTCGAACAAGGACTCCCGATGGATACGAAGTGGTCAGCGCCTGATGGATGCGAAGTCATCTGATGGATTCGAGACAGATGGATACGAAGGACTTGCATCCCCGACCGATACGAAGATGATGGATTCGAATGGAAGCTTATCTCTGGATACAGACTGTGTGTAGCTGGATGGATACGAAACAGGACGTTGCTGATCAATACGAAGCGCCTGTCCTGTTGATGGGTACGAAGTCCATCGATACGAACTCGATGGATTCGAACACGGCCAAGTTCATCGATACGAAATGAGGCACTTCGATGGATATGAAGCCGCTGGACCCCTGATCGATACGAACACGGTCGATTCGAATTGGTGTACGAGGATGGATACGAAACTGGAGCTTTTCCCTTCAAATCGCATCCATCATAACTTGAGCACGCGAACTCGAATTGACTTGAAACTTGGAATGTTGACTCTCTTGGCTTTGCTGACCATGTCCTATCAATTATAGCCCAATCCGGATACGGATAAAATTCATCGATATCCATGGTTAACCTGCAATGCATAGTCGATATTCATGACTAGTTATTATCGATTTTCAATTAATTTTTGGGTATCTCAGCTTTGCCAAAAGGTGGGATAACATTATTGTTGTTGTCTGGACAAATTGTTAAACTATCCAGTTTGTATGGGATATTGTACCTTTGATGTATTTAAATGTAAATTGACAGATATAGTTTTCTTTGTATAACTGTTATTATTATTTGCTATTTTATTTGATATTATATTTGATCCGCTGCGAATGTGAAATTCTGAGTTTGAGTTTTCTGTTTCTTCTTCTTTCTCTTTTCTTCTTTTGACTAACTATTTGGAATTTTCGGGAAAGAAATTTCCGGGTCGTTACAAAAAAATACTTCTAAATATATTATATTCCAAAAAATTTCGAAAGAAATTTTCAAAATCCCGGAGCTTAGGTTCTCAGATTCCAATTTATACTCATTTTATTTGTAAATCTTATCTTCAATCAATATTTACAAAATTTCTCTACCTAACAAACAACATATTACATCCAACTATATCATTTATAAAATTTATTATTTTATACACAAAATATATACTGGGCAAAATTATTTCATTTACCAATATTTCAAAATAAGTATTGTGTCGGTCTGCCCTATTAAGTATTTAGAAATCCCTACCGATGTCATAGTGTCCTATACACCAACCAGAATTTACAAATACAAAATGGAACAAATTAACACAATACAAAAACCCTTTTTATAACACTAACAAATACGCTCTCACACACACACACACACACACTCTCAGTGACTCATTCTAGGGTATTATTACCCTATTTATAGGAGTCAGACCCCAAAAAGCTAAGGTTATCGCTAAACCGAAGCTCTGATACCAACTATAATGACCTGCCTTTTTGGACAGTTTAGATCGACGATACCACACACATCAGACTCAAACCGTACAAAAGGGCAGATTGTTATTAGGGTAAATAAGAAAAGGCAGAGAAAGAAAAAAATGCAGAATCTCGCAACGGAATGACCAAATATAATAATCAAAATAACAGTTCATGAAGCTGTTTTACAGATAAAATTTGATTATAGTTGTACAATAAAGAAACAAAGTTACAGACAACCGGAATAAATAGTTAAATGCAGTGGAACAACATGATGCAGTGGAATAAATATAATAAATATCAATAGTACAAAATCTTCGTCTTCGTCCTCCAAAGATAAGGTCTTCAATCCTGAAATGCTCAGGCTGACCCGAGCGAATTGAAAAGAAAAAACACTCGAGTTAGAACTAAAGATCTTATATAAGTTAAACCAATGGTAGATATGAATGTGACGGCGTCAGATATGTTTACGGGGTTTGACATCTCCTATCCAGTGTCTAACGTGGGTGTAATAGCTTAAGAGATGTTCGGGATTCCCATCTCCTAAGGATTCGTTAATCTATCTACTATGTAGTACAATACGCTATTATAATATGTCTACAGTAAAGTAAAAGTATTAAAAAGTATTAAAATAGCGTTAAGGCGTTACCCATATCCCCCTAACACATTTTATATATTCCCATAGTCTATACAGTGCCGTACACTCCTCTGTGAGGTTTACCCAGTGGGCACTCCATATGTATGGTACAAAACAAACTCGTAGAAGGCACGATAAGGCATGTGATAAGGCACTCGAGGAAATGCCCAGGTTAGATATACTAATTGCATATCCGGACTGGTGGTAACGCATATTAGCTACTACACACTCCTAAATCAAAATCAAGGGGTGCCACCAAATCAATCACAAAGTCAGAATATAGTATTAAAGAAGTGTGCCCGATAGGAGGAATGACCTCACTTGACCCGGCGTAGCTCCTGATTTTAGCCACATCAAGCCGACTCACAGGAGCCGAGGTAACATAAATACCTTATGCCGAATCGTTCGCCAAACCATCCTACTTCATTTCTGGAATCTCCACCACGTGCATAGTTGTTAAAGTGGTTTTCGGTATTGGCAGAGAGTTTGACAATATCCGATCCTGGTCTCTTTAACAACCAAACGCTTATTTCACACCTGATGGTTCTTTTACATTTCAAAAGTTAATTCATATTTAATATCAGAATATCATAATCGGTTTCGAACAATATCACTTTCGAAATCATATTCACTTCCAAAACTGTATTCACTTCAAAAATATCTTCACTTTCAAATTCACATTTACTCAAATGTCATTTCACAAAAAAGTATCGATTCCAAATTTCAGCTAAAGTTGTATCACCATCAAGGATTAAATATAAATACTTCTATATGGTTTTAAAATTTTGGAAATAGTTTAGATAGTCGTAATAGTTTAATAGTTTAGAAGATAATTTAAATAAATTAAATGGTTTATATGGTAAAATAGTATAACTAAATTTAAATTTGATTTAACTCGATTTAAATTGATTTAAATAGATTAAATATAGATTAAATAGATTTAATTAGGTTTAAAATGTTTTAAATTGATTAGTTATAGATTAAATATATTTAAATTATAGCAAGTAGATTTTAATAGATTAAATAAATATATATATACTAAATGGATTTAAATTATATTAAATAGATTTAAAATAGGTTGAACAAATTTAATTATTTCTAAATAGGAAAAAAGTAGGTTAAATTGGATTAAATAGGTTATTCCAGATTTAATAAATTAAAATATTTTTAAATTAATTAAAATAGTTCAAATTAACTTAAAACAGATTTCAAAGTTATATCCAACCACTTCCAATAACTCAATTTTCGATAAATTCATTTATATTTGACACTTCAACTTTGAAAATCCCAATTTAAATCCTTTGAACAATTTATTAAATTCAATTTGAATTTCAACATTTACGCTTGGACTTTCGAAAATAATTCATTTTATATAAATCAAAATTTTATTTCAAAATACCAGCTAACTGAATTTAAAAATTTAAAATTTTAAAAATTCAAAAATCACTTAATTTAACCAATCCGGTGTCCGTATATAATTTTCTATCCTAGGGTCAAGCGATATGGATATTTATCATTTCAATCCGCAATTTAAAATTTTACGGCTATACATCATTTCAAACCGCATTTCCGAATTAAATAAAATCCACAAAATCGCTCGAATCTATCATTTCAACTCATAATGATTTTTCCCCAATCTAAAGATTCGTTCGAGTATGAATCATTTCAAGCCATAGGGACTTGCAGTGTTATAATGATATGAAATACAACATCTAGTCATCCAATATCAAAAATCAAACAACCATCACAATCATCATCCAAGTCACTCAGTAAACATCAATAAATAACCGATCATCACTAACAAGTATTAAATTGACAATTTAAATTCAATATTAAAAACTATAATTAAATGCAATAAAAGTCAAATTTAACTAAAATGACAATTTAAACCTACCAAACATCAATCAATAATTTCCTAATTACATCATAATTTTAATTTAACTAAAATAAGATAGTTTAGTAATTGTGAGTGGATTAAGACATTCAACTTCGATTTTAAATCGATTTGAAATAAAATAGGGTCTAAAATTCAATATTCTCAGAATTCGTCTGAATCAGTGTCAAAATGTCCAAAATTTGAAGAAGATACCAACGGTACAAACGGCGCATGAATCGGACCACGTATGCAAAAGTTATATACATAAGAACGATTGACAACTGAATTTTAAATTAAAATAAATTAAAGTCAAATCACGCATTACCACGTCAGCCCTTCTCTCAAAAACCCTCATGTACAGAAGCTCACACGCGACGAGACAACGCATGTCGCCATCTATGTTTGGAAATCATGGATGCCAAGACGAAGACCACCCAGATCAGTCATCACCTCCAACGTCGCCACGTCAGGGAACACCCACGACCACCACGCCGATCCCTCCGGCTGACCCCTTGCATGCCGCCGCCACTGTCATTCAATGGCCGAAACTAGCGAATCAGGGTCATGATGGGACGAATGAAGGACACCACAACGACCTACTTTTCCTCTTCTTTCCAACGGCGGCTCCCGATTGTCGATTGGGCGACGATCCACCGTTGGATCGTCCAAAACCTAATATGGACGGCTACAGTTCATCCTCGATTTCTGGACAAACGATGTATCAAATTGAGAAACGAATTTTACCAGTGAATTATGCTCATCTAGAGCTTCAAATGATATATATCTTGTTAAGCGCGATGGAACAGGTTTCAGGTCCTTATTTCATCGTATGAAGAAGTTAGCGATAAATTTTCTTATTTCAAATTGATTTCAACTGAATTTAATTAAATTGATTTCTATGCGTTACAAGTTCGTACGATCAAACGAAAAGTCCGATCGCTACAAAACTTGAAATCTTGTATAATTCACCATTACAAATCCGATGAATCTGGTTTCGTCGAAATCCGAGACAGTGGCCAAGATGGCTATTTTCATGTTAATTAAATAAATTTATATTAAACTAATTAATCACTTTTGATTTAATATTTATAAACTAACAAATCTCATCATTTTTGATTACTTAGAAATTTATAATAACTTAAAGCAAATTTACATATCAAATTCAGTGTTTAAAATTTCACTAATTACAACATTCAATTTCAACTGTAATTAAATCCAATTAGTTAAAATTAAATTCCAATAAATTGTTTTAATTTGATTTCAAACTTTTATTCTAACAATTATTACTCTACAGAAATGATTAACATTTTTTTACATTTTATTGCACCAATATTCTACAATTACTATCCTTTACCATATTAGTTGCACTATTTCAATTACACTGAATTTTTTGTTGATTTTGACATTAATTAAAATTTAAAGTCGATATAACTTCGTTTATCTTAGTTCCTTTATTATTATTAAATCAATTTATTGCCTAATGAGTGTAATTGACATCTCTGTACATTTTATTACATTCCCAATATACAATTATTGTATTAACTCACATTAATGTAACATTTATTTACATTTATTTGTAATTGATAAATTAAATTGGTAACAAATAACAATTTCACCATTTATATATTTAATAACGTATTTAAGTTTATTATCCACAACAAGTGTTATGATTACTACTACAATACTAATTTTATTCAATTACAATTAGTAACATTCTATGTGATTGATTAATCAGCATTTAACTATCAGTTATTCTTTAAATCCAATTATAAGTTAATACGTCCATTATTGTAATAAATTTACAATCTATTATCAATTATAACTTTCTAATCTTTTTAGTTAGTTGGAATTACATTTAAAGCAATTATCAATTGCCTTAAATTAATAACATTTCATTTTATTCCAGTTATATTATTATTATTAATCTCAAATTTTTGTTTCTTTCAACATTAATCGTAAAACTTTATTAAATTAACCATTTTTAATTATCAAAATTTACGGGTCGTTACAATATGATATTTATTGTATACAATCAAATTGAATACTCATTCTCGCACTATAAACAGTCTTGTATTACTTTTGAATTCGTAACTCACAGAATGTAATACACGGTCTTGACCCAATAAACACGTCAACGACAAAAATTTATGAATATGTTAAGTAGTCGTAAAATCTGACACTTACATGGGTATAGAAAACATTAACATGCAAGAAGTATTTAATAGTAAGTATATTTTATATTTCTATTTGTCAATCTTCAATTTAGTTCATTGGTATATCTGAATAGATAAATGTTTTATCAATCATATCAAATGCAAAGATTTATCAAGTAGAGTATTATAAAATTATATAGCATACGTTCTTATAATATTAGAAAGGTTAAATGTTCATTTCATTTTTTTAATAAGGCTCCCACTAGTCTTTTATATTTCACTAAACCCTAAGCAAAATATAGAAGTCTTTTGATTTCACTAGTGGGAATTAGGGCTCGTTTGTCTTGGATTCTGACCTTGAATTTACTCAACAAGTCATAGCCCTGCAGACATTTGATAACTCTATATCGATTGTATCATATACAACTTCTAACCCTTGGTGCCTTTCCCTCATTTCACTTCGAATTAAAGTTTGCTCAATAAATTGAGACGAAATTATTCACTCGTGACTTCCACATCGCGATGGCCTAAGTATTATATATGTACATTGAGTTTTATGTAGAAATACATATAGTTATATTGCCTCATCTATTCAATATATAAATAATACTACACATAACATCTCTAACTTGAGTCTGCTCAACAACTAAGGAGTATACAAGTAATTCATTAATATATATATATGGTAGAGGACAACATTATATTGAACATTCATAATCTTCAATATATTATATTGAGTGATATCAACTTATGGTATAATGCATTTGTAATGAAATACCCTCGTGATTCAAGTGTTGGACAAATTGAAAATCATGGTACAGGTACATTTAAGTATGTATTTATTCCTTAAGTCTATTTAGGATTTCTTAATGTCCCACCATTAATTTATACATTCATATTATATAAATTTTATTATTATATAACTTTTATATTTCATATTACTCAGATAATAATCTTATGAATAATATTATATTAATTGAAACTTATTTAATTAATTTTAGTTAATTAACTCTTTAATTTATTTTATATTATTCGCATATAACATTTATATTGAATATTTATATATAATAACCTATATAGTATAACACATGTATCATATATGTGTGTATTTTTTATTTAATTAATTAACCTTTATTTTCTTTATTTAATTAATTAACCTTTAATGAATTCATGTTATTAAACAATTTTAATTAAATTATAATAATTTAGAAAAATCATTGTATACACATACATGTATATTTATGATATCTTAAACATTTTAATATATCATAACATATATCAAAATATATATTACATGTATCTATACTTTTATTAATGAACTTATTTAATTGAACCAATTTTTCTGATTAATCTTATTAAAAAATTTAATTTCATAGTTACTTTATATTAATTTTCAAACATTTTTAATTTTTTTATGATATTATAACTTTTATAATGTGTGTGTATGTATATATCTTATTTTAAATTTAAATTTTAAATCTAAAATCTTATATTTTAAATTTTTAAACAATTTTGAAAATTAGCCCAATGCCCAATTCAAATTGGGTATTTTCTATCAGGGACAACTTTTGGGCTTACATATCTGCTTGAACCAGTCCGGTAGCCAGTGGGCAAGTACTTGATTACCCAAAATCAATCCTTCGATGCTACCTTTCTTAAACATTCCATTAACTGGGTTATGAGCTTAATTGGTTAACCCTAACATTGCTAATTTAGACCACATAGGCTATTGGCTTTGATACCATTGTTGAAACTGGGCCGACCATTAGTGGAAGTTATTAGTGAATTTCAATTTTTTTACCTTACTGGATATTTATTGGGCCTATGAAGTCTAAGTTATTTAGAACATTTCTAAATTTTATTTAAATAAAATATTTTAGTTTATTTCAATTTATAAAATGGTATTTTATTACATAATTTATATTATATCAAATATATACGTGTATCATATACACATATATAAGTGTGTGCTTGTGTAACATATCAATCAATGCAAAGTCTGACATACCCATATATAGATGCTGGGATTTACAACAGAACGAACACGTTAGCTCATCCAATATGCAAATATACTGTCCAAATGTATGTTTGAATACATGCACATTTTCTTATAAATAAAATATTATAACTTATAAGCATATATTTATGTATAAACTAAAATTTTATTTACATATAGATTTGTACAAATATATATACATGTATATAAACATAAATATAAAATATTAACGATATGTATACATTTATAATTAGATAAATATGTTTATGCATTTATAAAAGAGGAAATTAGTTTAAAGGAAAAAGTTTAATGAAATTTAATTTTAACGGACGTTAAAATTAAACTTCCGTCTGAAGGACAAGTGCTAAAAATTGTCGTTCGTTCATGCTGTTTTAGTTTCGTTTCTTCTGCAAACAAAATTTCTTCTTCATCAAACAAAGACAACCCAAACCGAAATCGATTTTGCTCCTCAAACTGATTTAAAAGCGCAATCGACTTCAGAATCTAAGCCGATGGATGTAAATCAAAAATTTCAATAAATCCTGAACAAATAAACGATGAACCTACAATTTCAAAAAGTAGGGTTTCCAATGCTACGCGTACAGCAGTAAAGAGAAGGAGAAAAACTTCTTCATCATCGGTTGTTGATTCGAATGAGATTGACGAAGATACAAAGAGGATGAAAAAACCTAGGGCATGTAAAACTATGAATGAAGACGAAATGAAGAAACAACCGCTTACTGATGAAAACGTCAGCAGAAAAACAAAAACAAAGGTAAAACAGCTGATTATTTTTTAAAATAAAAGATAATTTTACAATGATAGTTCAACTATCATTTGATTTGTTATTGAATGATAGATCAATACATCATTTGATTTGTTGCATGTATAATATTGAAATATGAGATGATGGATGAACAACATTAAATCTTTGACACATGATAGACAACAGTAAAATGAATATGTATACAATGATAGTTGAATATATCACTTTATTTACTGTATGTGTTATGATGCAATGATAAATTAAAATAGCATTTCAATATTTTATAGATGGTAAAACATAATTAGATGGATACTTATTTAATGATAGTTCAATATATCATTTGATTTGCATGTGTAATATTGAAATATGAAATGATGGATGAACATAGCATTCAGTCTTTGACAGATGATAGACAATAGTAAGATAAATATTTATAGAATGATAAAAAAATATAGCAATTAAAAAAATGTTAGACAAACTTATCATGATAGAATGATAGTTGAATATATCATTTTATTTACTGTATTTGTTAGTATGGTATGATAAATGATAATTATTGAATGATAGTTCAATTTATCATTTGATTTACTGTATTGATAGTTATTGAATGATAATTCAATTTATCATTTGATTTACTGCATTGGTAGTTATAGAATGATAGTTTAATTTATCATTTGTTTTACTGTATTGGTAGTTATAGAATGATAGTTCAATTTATTATTTGATTTACTGCATTGATATTTGTAGAATGATAGTTCAATATATCATTTGATTTAATGTATTGATAATTATAGAATGATAGTTCAATATAACATTTGATTTACTGTTTTGATAGTTTTAGAATGATAGTTCAATATATCATTTGATTTGTTTTCATCATATAGTTATAGAATGATAGTTCAATATATCATTTGATTTGTATGCATCATATTAAAATATAAGATGATAGATGAACATATGATAGACAAACATAGCATTCAATCTTTCGACTTTAGAAGCATACATTGAAAAAAAGAAATGATAAACAAATATAGCATTTCAAAAAAGAATGATAGATGCATATATAACTAGCAAATTATGCTTTCATAGTTGAAAAAATTGATAGATAAAAATAAGAAAGCATTTAAAAAATGAGACACAAAAATAATATTATAGTTTGTTAAATATCGAATTATTCATTCACAGTTTTTTGTATAGGGATCAAAAGGTAAAACATTGAAGAAAGCAAAAACAACTGAAGGAAAAAAAACCAAAGAAAGTATCTCAGAAAAAAATTCAGTATAGATGTAGCTTACAGCCAATGATAAAAAGTTTCAAGAAAATTAAGGAAAAAGGAGGTTATCTTGTAGATCAATTAAATTATTACAAACAAACACCCTTCGAAAAATTCATGCTAGTGTTTTTCAAAGAAATTTTATCCATAGCTGCTTTTACAAAATCATCAACAACCTTAGATGATATCATAGAAACAATTTCTATCAATGATGAAGCTTTTAAAGTAGGGAATATTTTTTTAAAAAATCAAACTTGAAGATGTTTCAATTATCTTTAGCTTACCTTTGTCTGGAGTAAATATTTTTCCATTACCGAAAATGAGTTTGCAAATCCTTCCAGACAATTACAAGGATTTTGTACAGACAAACTTTGGAACAATAGAGAACATCATAAAGGATCTTACAATTTCAAAGATAAATAATGTGCTAGAAACACAGCAATTTCAGCATGAAAATGATTTTCCAAAATTGCTTAAAATTCTTACAATGATGACCTTCTTCTTTCCTGATAACCAAAGATACTTACCATGGGGATATATTCCCTATGTCCTAGATCAAAACAAAATGAATTCAGTATCTTGGCCAGTTTCAATTCATCATTCATTGAAGAGAGCTTTGACAACTTTCAAAACAAAGCCAAGAAACATGCCAGGTAGTTCCATGCTCCCTATCGTAAGTACATCATTCTAACTTTATGTTCATGCATCTATCTCTATAAATTAAATTATACACATTACATGTTTTAACAAGTAATATTTTATTTGTAGTTTTTCCTATGTAAGCATGCAAATTTGATATCTCCATTGCAAGATACTGTTCAAACTTACCTAGATTTGGGAGGTGGAATATTGCAAGCTTGAAAAAGGTGATCTCAAGAGAAGCATTGATGAACATGGACAATAGAAATGTATTATTTATCACACTAGTATAACAAAATATATAATGATAGATAAATATATCATAACATAGTGTAAATATCAACAGTTGTCATTTTGTTATTATACATCATTATTTAAATGATAGATACATATATCAGTTCTGCACAAATACAATTTTCTATAATTGCTACTAAAGAATGATAGTCAGATATAGCATCACATGAAAAATAACAACTATATATAAAATTAGTTCATCCATTGTGTGTTACCTGATTCATTACTATTTATGTTATTACATAGATTTTTGTTGAAATAAGAAATCTGACTGAAGATGAAAAAGCACTTCTTCAACAAAAAAGCCAACAAAAATTTGTCCAACTGGATAACAATGAGAATATTGGGATGCAAAAAATAGAAAATGTGGAAGAGACATCAAAAAACCAACTTGAGTCAATGCAGCAGTACATCATAGATTTGGAAAATAAATTGAAGAAAAGTGAAAAAGAATTAGAAAAGGAAAAAACAGAAAAGAATACAAGCAGAAGGCACTGTCATAGAATTGAAAAAAGAAATCAAGATTTTGAGATCAAAAGAAAAACTAGAAATAGAACCACCATCATTTGATCTCAAAATAACTCAGGAAATTAAAAAGATGCAGAAAGAGAAAGAATAACAGGATCAAAACAAACCTTCAGAGGCAACAGAAAAATCACCAGCAGTGCATGAAAAAACACAGAAGAAACCAAGCTCTTTAGTTTTGAGGGTTAAAAAGCGCCAACGAAGGAGTAAAATTCATTCAGATTGCCAATATGAAATTTTTCACAGAAAAACAAAGAAAAACGTAGACAATGAAAATCAAAAGCAGCAAGTTGAAACCAAGGAAGGTCAGAAAGAAAATACAAATGAACAGAAACAAGAGGAACAAAATGAAGAATCAGATTATGAACATGAATCTGAAACTGAAACTGATGAACAAGTCACAACAATTGAAAATGAAGAAATTATTGATGTTGATGCATATTCGCAATCAAGTAAAACCTACAAGAGTAAGGATATCACAAAAAGCAGTATTCTACAATTATTGAATGAAGAACAGCAAAAAAAAATTCCTACTTTATTCAAATTTAACGAAAATGAGAAGTAAGAATTCTAATATTTTTTCTTTCATTATATTTGTAATTAAATAAAATTGAAGGAAAATCAACTTGTCAAAAATCTATGCTGGAAGCTGTTCTGTTCGAGGGGTTTACAGATGGACAGGTATGCATCAAATTAAAATTATGATAACTGTATAGGATGGGAGAATGAATAATAAAGCTAGCATTCATACCTTTTTTAAGTGCATATAAGTGTATAGGATGAGAGAATGACAGTTAAAACTAGCATTCAAAGGTACAAACTGCATATAAATGTATTGAATGAAAGAATGAGATTTATAACATTGATATTTGTAAACCACATATAAATATATAGAATGTCCAAGATGACTGATTAAATGATCATTTGCATTTTTCAATGCATACAATGTAGTAAACATATAAATGAAAGTGAATACTAGCATTAATATTCCTGATCCAAAAAAAAAAAAATTATCCCATGAAACTTACAACCTTTGTTGTTTGGTTTAATTGATTATTGATTGGTTTTATTACAATCAAGAGATGTATAAACACAGTTACTACTTCACCACAATGATGATAGTAAGTATAAGATTTTCAATATAAATGTTAAAAAATAATATAAAGTATTCTAATATATATAAATGTGCAGAATGATTTAACACATGACCAACAAACTGTGATCAGAGACATAGTTTTACCAACAATAGATGTTATTGTCAAAGATGAATTTACAGAGAAAATTTTCTTCCCTCTACATTACGCAAACCATTGGAGCTTGTTGATGCTAAATTATGAAATAATGCAGTGGAGTCATTATGATTCAACAAAACCAAAAACTAGATCAACAAGGACTTCAAACCCCAGCTACAACCAAGCCATCATTCTTGTAAGAAAAGTATATTTTTGAAATCACTCTAACATTAATATACAGCACTAATTTTACTTCTTGTAGAAAGACAAAATTGAATTGATGTTCAAGACAAAATGGGCAGAATTAGGAATACTGAACAAAGAATTTCACAAACCTAAAATGCTGCAGCCAAAAAGCCCACCACATGATTCAGATTCGTAAGTAAATAATTTCATTTCTTCTCTTGTTTAAACTATCATTTCTATTTTTAAATTGCAGAAGAATGCATGAAATATGCAAAATGGTAATTAAAACTAGCATTGCTAATTGACAGTTCATTGATCTGCACTTATTGAACAAAAAGATTTTATATAAGCTTCACATTCCACACACAGCAATGTTGTCTCTATGAATGCATTGATTAATATTGTGATCGAAATATAAAGCTATGATTTAGAATTATAGAGTAAAAATTGCAATATTATATTAGAATTAGGTTTTACTGTAATATGAACTAATATTTGTATATTTGAAACAGACTTGATTGCGCGTTCTTTGTCATGGTAAACATGAAAAAACTGGACAAGGATGATGTACCAGAAAAATATCCAAAGGAAATGCTTAGAAACCTAAGAGCTTTAGTGGTGTATAGCATGCTCAATGATCCTCAATACAGTTGGTCACTGGAGAAACTCTGCAAAGATTCTACATAAAAAAAGCTATTGCATTGTAACGTCGAAGAACTTTGGATATATTTGAACTGAAACATTTATGCTAATTAAACTGATATGGAGTCTGATATTGAGTCTAAGATGGAATCTGAGATGGAGTCTGAGATGAAGTTTTATATGTTTTCAATAATTGAATTTTGTTCTCAGTGTATAAACTGCTCAGATGAATTTGAACTTCTTGATTTGAATTTGATTTGATTATAGTTGTTTGATTTCAATGCATGAACTACAATGTATAAACTATCAATATACTCAAGTGTCATTTTTATGTGTTTTTATATGCTTTTATTTTATTTCTGATGTACCAAATAATGTTTTATACTGAAATGCTAGATAGAACTAGCATTATGCGAAAATACATTTCTCATTGATTGAACTGTGATCAATAATGTGTGAATTTATCCATATCAAATTGTTATATGATTTCCAATATTTCAACTCCATTTCAAATGTGTTGACTATTGTTTACACTGTAATGCTAGTTATAACTAGCATTAAACTGAAATGATAAGCAGATATAAGCAATTATGGGTATGGTAAGTGCTGGGGTAGAAACATGGAAATAGTGGTTTTGTTGTAAGTTAGGAAGGAAAACGCAGTGGGTTGTTGTATGGTGATAGTGGAAGCATTGCTACATTAAGAAAATAGTGAAGATGTCAGCAATTTAGCAGTGGAAGTTTGAGTGTGGGATGTATACCAGCAGAAAAGTAAAGATGTAGTTTAAAATGAAGTAGTAAGCAATAGTGGTAGTTTAAGTAGTAAAAGGTAGTATAATGTTGTGGTGGTGATGAAATATGCAGGGTGGAAGAAGTAATTAATAGATGACTGGTATACACATTTGTGACTGAAGTAAAGAGATTAGTTTGCACAGTAAGTAAAGTAGTTGTTGAACACACCGTTTGTTCTGTAGCAGTGTATGTTACTTTATGTTATTTTCTGAAACAGAGAGATGCAGTCTGCATAATGAAGATATCCCATTTACAAATTACTATTAATTATTATTTTCAACTGCTGTTTCTAACAATAACAGACGAAATTCAGACGTAGTGTAGAAGAAATATGGGAACAGATGTTCCACAATATCATATAAACAATACATCATCAAACTGGAAAATCATTACAAAACCACTTAAATAATTTAACCAAGTAATCATATAGACAGTATATCATCATCATCAAATCCTTCGTTCTTGCTTAAAAGCTTACTCAGTTGTATACAATGACAGATGATGGATTTCAATGACAGAAAACTGAATACTAATTATAATTAAATGCTAGTTACAACTGGCATTCAATTGAAATGATAAGAACATATAGCATTGAATACAAAAATCAATACCAAAATGCAGAGGAACAACAGATATCACAAATTTAAAAAAAATAACCAAAACATTTCACATTTTATTTTCTAATGATTTCACAAAGTATAACTGCATTTTTCTATAAGCTTTTGCAGCTGTACACTTAAAAAACTTCTCAATTACAGTAACAAAACACATAAATTTTCTTAAATTTTTGAAGAACCAAGACAATTCCTTTTGTTGTGGCCAACTTCATTACACTGACTGCATCTGTTTCTTTTACTTTGAGAATATCCAAATCCACCATGCCTCTTTGTAGATGGTCTTCCAGCACCACGAATTTCTTTAGGAGGCCTAATCAAAACATCATTTTCCGTAGCAATTGGCTTATCA
Organism: Allium cepa; assembly: GCA_030765085.1. NCBI lineage: Eukaryota > Viridiplantae > Streptophyta > Magnoliopsida > Asparagales > Amaryllidaceae > Allium > Allium cepa. The sequence goes on along the minus strand of CM060935.1, from coordinate 1,053,514,153 downwards.
AAATCTGGAATTGGATTGATAGCATTAGCATATGAAGATCTGAAAGCATTAACAGTGAAATAGTCCTCCACAAAATCATAAACTGATAATCTACACTTGTTAATGCACTTAATTGCATGAGCATATGGAAAACTAGTAACTCTCCATTGATTACAAGTGCATAAACGATTTTTGAGAACAACAACCTGTGACTTAGGAGATTTAACTTCAAACATAATTCCAAAGACTTAAAAGCATCCCAACAAAAGCCATCATCTACTAACTTTGACAAACGTTCCTCCATAATAGGACAAAGATATGTTGTCCATAAACAACATTCCTCTCTTCGTCTAGCCATTTGCTCCATAACTTTCACACGAATACCATCCAAACAAGAAGTTATAGGAATAACTCTATCTTCCAAAATCCATGAGTTGAAACTTTCTGCAACATTAGAAGAATACTCACCATAATGCTTTCCTTTAAAAAGCAAATCTGCCCAATGGTCAAACGGTTTATCTCTTAAAAAAATTTCTGCAGATGTACCCCCAATATCTTTAAATTTGGAAAGATATCGCTCAAAATCATACACATTAGAAGCTCCAGCACAAAGTTTGAACAACTCCACAATAGATTAATCACCTTTAGCAGCCTTGACAACAGTACCGATATTATGTTCCATGTGAAGTAAACAATAACTATGATATGAAGAAGGAAATATTTTGGGAACACCTAAAACAAGACCCCATTGACGATCAGACATAAAAACTAAAGACCGATCTTCATTAAGCATTCCTTTCAAATGGGATAAAAACCAAGACCAATTGGATTCATTTTCGTGCGAAACAATACCCATAGCAAGAGGAAAGAAACCTACAAAATAAATAATTAATGACAGCTCAATAATAAGAAACATGAATTATATTAAACATCAAAACCATTATTAAAGGTTAATAATTTCTATTATACTCAATTAAAGTAAATTCAAAATGATATATGAATATAGCATACATTATTGAAAAGTCTTTTAGTTACTGCTACATAAAATTTTAGTTCATGTTTTTGTAAACATTTCAACCATAAATATTTGTAGTATAACCAGGCCAATCATTTAATAAAATAAAGCCAACAATTCTTGTGTAAACATGGCTGCATTATAATTATGTACAACTTTGAACAATGATAGTTTAATATATCATCACTAGAAAACAAATGAGTAAATAAAAAAAACTAAAATGAAACGCATACCTTGATTACCATTTTTAGAAGTAGCACTTAACAAAACAACCGGTCTTCCCTTCAAAGCAGCTGCGTCTAAAAATATTAATGGCCGACAATGTTTAAATCCAAGTAGACAAGCACCAAAACCAATACAAACTCTCTCAAACTGATCAGTTGAACCATTAACTTCCATGGCCACATAACTACCAGGATTATACTTTTGCAACGCTTCTAAATACCAATGTAAATCATTATATGACATAGCATCATCGCCATATATTTCTTTCAAAGCCAACTGTTTTTCGCTATAAGCATAATAATATGAAAGATTAAAATTGTACTCTCGTCTAAATTCCTTCATAATATCTTTTGTCTTCTTCATAGGAGCATCTGAATTTGATCATCAATCAAAGATTTAACAAATCTACTTGAAATATTAACTTTATTAACATCTCTAAGACTGCCTCCACACGATTGATCAAAATTGTAAGTTCTAATAAAAAACTGAGAGAGTAGACCGGGATCCGAAGAAGCATTAAGATAAAACTTGCAGCCATCCTTCAACCAAGAGCAATTAACCGAAATTCTATCTGGAGAATTTCTTATAAAAATCAAATCATAACCATTTTTTATTTGATATGCCATTAAAAACTCCCGAAAATCCTCAGTTCCATTAAAACAAAAACCAAGAAAATCCAGAATAGTTTTTTGATAACCTTTCTTCAACATATCTTTCAAATAATAAGAAGAATTATCATGTGAATCACTATTTGAACCAGAATGACTACCAATTGAAGAGCTTTGAACACTTGCATTGCCTAAACCACAGCCTGCAATTTCAGCTTCCTTAACACAAACATTTTCCTTAACAGTAAACTAAAAATATTGTCTCTTCTTGAAAATTAGAAAACACACAATACTAATCAAATCTGAATCAGTATAAATGATCATATTCTTATTCTCAAGAACATAGGATATCTTAATAGAAAATGGATTAAGATGTGGCCAAACTTCACAGATTTCAGTCTTAACACCAAACAAAGAGGAGCCCGTCATGAGTCGAGTAGAATAACAATTCTCATTATGTTCAAAAATAACTAGCAAACTTTTTGCTTCATCATCATTGATATCCGTACTGCAAAAGAAATTAAAAAACCAGTTAACAAACTTACTTAATGTTATGACACAACAACAACAACAAATGTTAAATTAACATAGCATAACAAATCGAAATCAAATTAAGAGCTAAATAAAAGAAATATAAATTAATTGAAAAGCAGATGATAAATGAACATAGAACAATCAAATTACAACAAAATATGAATACAACAGCAAAGAATGCAATATAAATATAGCATAACGAAAAAAACTGCATATGAAATTTACTCGTAAGATAGATGAACAGTAAAATTATAAAACCTTGAACAATACTGAAGAAACAGAATAATACACAATAAAATCTTACCTTGCCATTGAAACAAATCCAAAATAGGAACTGAAACCTGGAAGAAGACAAACTATACAACCTAGAAAAACAAAAAAAATAATTACTAATCGAACGATATTTTATCAGACAAAGATAAAAATAATATCGAAATAAATAAAGTAATATACCTAAATGTAACGAAATTGTAAAGATCTAGAGCATGATGAAGGTCGACGATGATAAAACACGACGAAGATCGATGACAATTGAGAAGATCGAATACAAAACGCGTCCTTGAATCGAGAAGATTGATGAACAAAGATCAGTAATATCAGAAAGAAGGTGGAGAAGAAATAATGACGAAAATTTAAATTTTACAGAAGTTTGTCCTTAGAACGAAAAAATAAAGCTCGCGTCCTTCAGACGAAGAAAAAACATGCGCGTCCGTAGGCCCAAAAACAGAAATAAAAACTTCCTTCAGCCCATTTTCCTATTTATAAAATATATTAAATGATTTTATTTGCTGCAAAACCCAATTCAGTTTAAGTATAAATATAGTTATTTATATAAATAAATGTATATATTAAATACTTATATACATGTGTATATGACGATATATATGTATGTATAATGATATATATATATATATATGTATGTATTAATACTTATGTAATTATAAAATAATTAGAATTTAAATATATATTAACCTGATCTTGCGAATGGCTCAACATTATTTTAAAAAAATTCAAAATTCAATTATATTTTCATATATTAATAAACCATATTAAATTTATAAAAATTAATAAAAAATTATTTTTTAAATCAATTTGAATTTTAAATTCCAGTAAATATTTGCACAAAACTTTTATAACTTGAAAATTTATTATATAATATTATAAGTTATAATAATCTAAAATTTTCTATTTTTTGGTTTATATTTAAATATTTAAAAAGGTGTTTTTTAAATTTAAGCTGAGAAAATAATATGCATTTATATAATTTTATGAAATATAAAACATATGTTCTAATACATATATGAATTTATATAATTATTTATATGATTAATTGATTTAAATCTTATTTTAGAAAAATGACAAAAAATCAAAATAATTTCTTCCTTCCGAAAATATTATACTTATTAAACATTATATATTAAATTATATTATAATATTTTACATATACATAATGTGGTATTTAGATTTTAAACCAAATATATATATATATATATATATATATATATATTACATATTAAATTATTCAAATAATAATAATAATTGTTTTTTTATTCTGAGCTATGCCGCATAAAGGAGTATTATAATAGCAATTTTTTTTACACATATGTACATTTACATACGACCAATAGATATCGTGACAATATATTTACATGATTAATAATCACCTAACTAACAATATTATATATATATATATATATATATATATATATATAAGATGAACATTATAAATACAATTTAATATTTTGAATCTTTTATCCAGCATTTTGTCCCGGCTATATTGACCCGATTGGACAAGCTAGATTCGACTATCATCAAGGCCAGTAAGTCCAAAGCAATGATTATAGGGTTCAAAGGTCAAGTACAGATGAAAATATGAAGTAGTGATCGAATAGAATTAAGGATGCATAATTTCAAAGTATGGAATATGGTTCAACATGTAGGAGGGATCGGCTATAATCAACCACTAAAATAGGGATCGACATGTTTTAAGAAGCAAGTGCACTCCAATAGAAAATAATCAATATCTTACGGTCCATAAGTCCAATATATATGAAATTTTATGAGCAAGATGCGGGGACCCTAGAAAGCCTACCCTAGGGATTGCACCTCAAGAAGATGAAATAAGAGGGATCGGCCCTCTTCCCTAAACAGGGATTAGTTGAAATCAGGAGGCAATTTACATTAAAGCAAAGATCGAGCAATAACTCAAGTTCTACTAATCTAATTGGCATGAAACTTAGAGGCTAAGCATGTTTCAATATGGGGAAGCTACCATAGGGATCACATTCCCAAATTCCTCCAAAAGAGGAATCAGTATTGATCGCTCTTCTTTGATGTTTGGGCCATGCGATTCTTCTTACAGATTCATGGTTTTGGAGATCCTTCTGCTGAATTTTTAGGGAAATATTTCATCATCTTCATCTATAAATACAGGCTTGGCTGCTCATTTTGGGGACTTTTGTGCTGCTAATTGCTTTGTGCTCTATTGTAACTAAGGATTTTCATCCAATCCCTATTGTACTTAGTTTACAAAGTGATTAATAAAGCAATTTATACAAAGTGGACATACACAAAAACGTCGAACCACTATAAATCATTTGTTCTTGTTGTTACTTCACTTTTCTACTATATCATTACTATATTCTACCATTTTCATTTTATATTCTTCATTTATTTCTCTACAAAACTTCTGTGGGGTGTGTGTGCCAATTTTTGATGCAAATATTTTGGTGCTTTCACTGAGAACACTTGATTCTCAACATATTTGGATCCCTTTGTTGCTACTGGATTGCATAAATCCCTCGAAGGAGATCCATAATTGCCTTCATGAAGCTTGTTTGTTCTATTCAGATTTGCAAAAGTCAAGAAAATTATCAACAATAGCTAGGAATACCGGATATACTTATCAGAATGCAGAAAGAAACGAGAATGCTAGCATCCAACAAGGAGGCCCGAGCAATCAACTAGTGGATGTGAAAGCTACCAATCCAGATGATGTCCAAAACCTTGCTGATTCCATTATAAGGACAGAATTTCAAAACCTGATGAGAGAGCTAGCGGATAGTCACCAACAGTTGAATCAGCAGATTCAAGCCATTATCGACCTAATGAACCAACTCAGTCTGCAATAGCATGGGAAAGCTAGAAGGGAGCCTACCCCTTATTCTGCCTCAGAAGTTATAATAAATCGGACAATTATCACAAACGTAGGTGTTACAGAATTGACGAATATCATGCAAATGCTTTAGGACATCAGCAGGCAAACCTACCTGGTCTACCAAGACCGATCGTTGCTGATCCCTCCGTAGGGATCGGTACCAATCCCTTCTTCAGAGGAGGGAGCCTACCTTTCCATGTCGGAACCCAAGCAGGAGCTCCTACGACTTGTTTGGACACTGGAGTTCAGATGGATGCAGACCAGTTACTTCCCCGGAATGACAATGAAGTGAACGTATGTGATATAAATCGAGAGGATATTGAACCAAGAAGGCATGAAATAGCCTGTAGTTATCGACCGGTCCATTCAAATGAGGTGGAGCACAACCACCGTTTGGCTCTAACTATCTAAACGCTGGACTTAGCAAGTATGGTTAGGCAGCTAGAGAGAGAGCTAAGTTTTGAGTAATAACAGTTGGGGGATCTCGAGAAGTCGTACCCCATTCATAGGTAATATCTTACATGTCGAGTATCCAAGGAGGTTCAATATGCCGTCAATGCTTTCCTATAAGGGAAAAATGACCCCAGGCAGCACATCATGAGATATGAATGGCTGATGGATTCTACATGAGATAATGATGCAACCAAGTATAGATGTTTTCTAATCACTCTCTTTAGAATAGCAATGATGTGGTTTACAAGATTATGCTCATGGTCAATCTTTGGATTTGACGATTTAGCAATGAAGTTTGTGAAGTAGTTCTATATCACGCATCTCGGCCTAAAGTTGTAATGTCCCTCTGCAGCATGATCCAGGCTCTGGGAGATTCGTTGAAAGATTATTAGGAGAGATTCTATACAGCCATCATGGAAGTTAGTAATCCAAATGACCATTCAATATTGGTGGCTTGTGACAAGAGGGATAGACTCAGATTATGATTTTGGTGATTGGTTAGCTGCCAAGCCACCCACAACATTCTAGCGTATTTATGCAAAAGCAGCTCAGTAATTGAGCAAAGAGGAAGCCAGGTGCTCTAGGTAGAAGAATATTGTGGGACTGAGTGGAAAGGGGGTGCAGAGTAACGTTGCAGTGAAGCAGTCTAATGATAGTTCTGGAAAAGTTCAAATGAATGTCCAATAAACCGAATCAGCCAAAGAAAGGCCGAGGTAGGAACCGTGAATGAAAAAGGGATTCTGGAAGAGGAAAGCCTAGGATTCCAATGCACGATACCTATACACCACCGAATATATCTCTAGAGAATGTCTACCTACAATGCGATGTAGTACAGAAATCCACCTCCGAGAGAATCGATGGAGAAACAAAAGTAGATTGGAAAATATTGCGGTTCCATGAATGTTATGATTATAACAGGAACGATGTAGGCATCTCCAATATATTGACGAGAAAATGATTCGGGAAAGAAAGTTACAAAATTTTGTTAAAGTTCAATAGGTTGGCGGGCAAGGGACATCTGACACCAACCGAGGACAAGCTCCACACAGAGCCGAGGAGCCTGCACGGACTAGTGGAAGATTAGCCATCAATATAATTGTTGGAGGACTGCATCCAGCTGATAAATTTGGCATGAAATAGAGCGCTATGCTAGCACGATCAAGCATATGAATTTTGAATGTTGTTTGATTACAAAATATGGGGCTTCGACAAAACAGCAACCTACGATGGTAGATGACAGTGTTAAAAAACAGAGAAGCACGTAAGGTGGAGGCAACGACGATCGATCCAATGGTCATTTTGGCCATGATTGGCCCCGCCTTAGCAAGAAGGATTTTGGTTGTTTGTGGAAATTCTGTTAATACAATTTTCAAAAAGTCCTACGATCAGATGAGGATGGAAGCCAAGGAGTTGAAACCATCTAACGCCCACATTTATGGCTTTAGCAGTACTATAACCGAAACTATTGGATATGTCAAATTTCCCGTGGAGTTGGGAAAAGGTGACCGCAGGAGAGTGTGGAATATACCATTTGCTGTCTTTGATGTTGACTCTCTATACAATGCTTTTCTAGGCAGGCTGAACCTAGTTGAATTCCAATCAGCTCATGCCTCGTGGTGTTTGACTTTGAAGTTTCCAACCGATATTGGTGTTGGAGTCATGCATATTGATTAAGCAACCGGACGTGCCTGTTATGTAGTTGTATTGAATGATGGTCAATAAAAGGAGAAAGATAAGGGTGTAGGTAAATCTCTCTACATCCAAACTGCTGAAGATTAACAACCAGCACCTAAGCCTTGGCTCAGGTGCTACAGTCTGTTCTATAGAGTAAAATATAAGGGATGACAAGGAGGAGCCTAAAAAAACCAAGGCTAAACCGGCTGAGCTGACAATTGACATAATGGTCAGCCATGATGACCCGTCATGTTTGATAACGGTCACATCATAGCTTAGCCCCTCGATGATGAAAGAACTTGCTGGTTTTTCTGAGTGAATCTTAATGTGTTCGCTTGGACTCATTCTGATATGCTTGTGAAGTGGTAATACCGATGTTGGATTGTATTGCTATATGGTAATGCTGTATGGATTGAAGAATGATGGAGCAACTTATCAACGTCTAGTAAATAGAATGTTTAAAGATCGGATTGGAAAGACAATGGAAGTATACGTAGATGATATGCTCGTGAAGTCATGACAATCATGCGACCACATTTAAAACTTGGCAGAGATGTTCGATATCCTTTGATATTACAAAATGAAGACAAATCCTTTGAAGTGTTCTTTTGGTGTTGCATTAGGAAAGTTCTTGGGTTTCAACATCAGTGCCTGTGTAATCAAAGCTAATCCCAAAATGATTCAACCAGTTTACAACATCTAAGTGCCAAAGACCATCAAACAAGTACAGAGCCCAAATGGGAAGGTTGTCGCTCTAAGTCGATTTATTTCCAAAGCCATCGATAGATGCATTTCTTTGTTCGATTTGATTAGGAGAGGAAAAAGGAACTTTGAATGGATGCAAGATTGTGAAGATGCATTCTGAGCTTTGGTAAACTTCCTAGAGAGGCCTCCCATCTTTTCAAAACAGTTTATCATGAAAACTTGTATATCTACTTAGCCGTGTCGATACATGCTATAAGGGCTGTAGTGCTTCGCAAAGAAAATCGAACCCAGAGATTGGTCTATTATGTTAGCAAATGATTATCAGAAGATGAAAGGAACTACATGAAGATGGAGAAATTAGCATACTGCTTGTTGATTGCTTTGCAAAAGCTTCGTCGTTATTTTTAGGCTCATCCTATTAACTTTTACATCTATCAGCTATTACGATAGGTCCTACAGCGACCTGAGATGTCAGGGATGTTTCTTAAGTGGAACATCAAATCGAGTCAACTTGACATTACTTATCTCCCTCAGAGAGCTATCTAGGGAATGGCACTAACGGACTTTATAGCATAATTCACTACCTGAGATGATCTCCCAAAGAGTGGTGGAGCTCTTACCATTCGATGGAAAATGTATACAGATGGAGCATCCAATGATCGTTGTTCTAGAGTCGAAATCATGCTAGTGACCCAGGAAGATCGATTAATTTGCTAAACTTTGAAGCTTAACTTCCCTGCAATGAACAACAAAGATGAGTATAAAGCTTTGATTGCTGGACTCAAACTTGCCAAAGAACTGGGGATAAAATCTGTTGAAATCTTTTGCGACTCATAGTTGGTAGAATACTAAGTCAAAGGAGATTAATAGCTAAAGGAAAATGATTCGCTCTATATCTTATCAAAGTCCAAGTACTATTTACCGACTTTGAGTATTATGACATCACGCACATTTCTCGGGATCAAAACAAAGAGGCTGATTCATTGGCGAAGTTCGCTAGAATTGGCGATGCACAACAGATGGGCTTGGTTCTGGTCGAAGTATTAGATGCTCCGAGCATAAACCATATGGAAATCGACTGGGTACTAGAGACAGAACCTGAGGAGGAGTCGTGGATGACTCCAACTAAAGACTATTTGCTACAGGGATTCCTTCTCAAATGAAAGAATGAAAGGCTACAAGTGCTTCACAAAGCTTCGTGATATATCATTTAGGAACAAGTCATGTATAAAAAAGGGTTTTATAGTTCCCCTGCTCCGGTGTCTCTCTTATGATGAAATAAAGCGAGTCTTAAAGGAAGTTCACGAAGGGTATGTAGCAATAACACAGGGATCGAAAACCATAGTAAAGAGAATACTTCGTTATGGGTATTATTGGCCGACTGTCAGCCAAGATGTTGCTAATTACACTAGGCAATGTGACAAGTTCCAGATGTATGCAAAATTTCCGAGAGCTCCGCCAACAGAAATCACATAAATGGTTAGTCCATGGTCGTTTTCCATATAGGGCAAAGATATTATCGGTTCCTTACCGATCTCTAAAGGTGATGCGAAGTACGCCATCATCGTAGTTGATTACTTCACAAACAGACCGAAGCAGAACCTTTAGGCATGATCATGACAAAGAAAGTAATCAACCTCATTTTCTGGAACATCATCTATCATTTTAGCCTTCCGCGAACCGTTGTAACTGATAATGGGACTCAACTCGACAGCGCTCTATTCAAAGATTTCTACCATTGGCATAATATTGAGAAGAGATTTGTGGCAGATGCTCACCCAAAAGCAAATGGATAAGTCAAAGCTGTTGAAAAAATCATAAAGTCCATTTTGAAGAAGCATTTGGAAAAGGCTAGTGGAAAGTGGGTGAATGAACTCCCAGCAGCGCTATGGGCTAACATAACCGTCCATAAGTCCACGACTGGTCATACTCTATTCGCCCTTGCTTATGTCTACGAAGCCATCATTCTTGTTAAACTTGAAGTTCCTTCTCATTGAGTGACCTATTATGATCCCAGAATTAATAGAGGACTCCTCTTGGAATCTCTAGATTTTATAGATGAGAAGCGCGAAGAAGCTAATTTTAGGGCAGCTGCACATCGGCATCGAGTCGCCCGATACTGCAACACTAAAGTCCGACCTAGAACCTTTAAAATAGGTGATCTCGTCCTAAAATGGGTTTTTCATGTCCCGTCATACATGAATCCTATTTGAGAAGGACCGTATGTTATTAAATAGAGGCTTGGAGAAGGAACTTTTAAGCTAGTGACTATTTGATGGCATCATACTCCCAAAGGCGTGAAATAACGAGCATTTACGTTACACTTATTTTATTTCTTTTTCATTTCGTTATATTCAATTTCTGAATTTTCTTTAGCATTTGATTTTTCCCATATATGTAATAAGACAAATTATGTTGTTTCCTTCCATTTGGCAAATAAAATTTGAAGTTTTCTTCATATCTATGATGATTGTAGAATTACGTATTAGTACGATACCCAACTAACCAATATTAACATGTCAGATAGGTTCCTAGAGTTTGGAGCTAGCCGATTACATAAGTTCATGATTAAACTACACAAAATGAACGTGGTCTAACCTTTCATTTGATGATTCTCGCTCACAGCCCGTAGGACGGAGCTCGTAACAAGAAGTGGATGTGACTCAGCCATCTGATAATCAAGTTAATCCCACCGAGCGATAGGACAGATATGAATCCAAAGCGATCGTGACATGACCGATCGCCCACTAAGTTAAACCTCGGACTTAGGGGCAAACCAATCAATTAAGGAACGTACGGTCTGACTATTTTCCTAAATAACACAAAGTCCTCCAAGTGTGGAATGGAGTATAAACGCAAGATGGTGTGATTCGACCACCTACCAACTAACTCTTATCCCTATAGTGCAGATATGAGTATAAACAAATATATGAGTGTGATTCGACCACTCACTATTCCATAAACTCCGACCTGAAATGGGTAGTAGAAGTGTAAACTCAATAAGGACGGAGTTCGACCATCCATTATCTAACTTTGCTAACCCGAGACTGGGGGCAGGAGTTTAATCAGTCAGACCCCTGAATATGACAGCATAGCACTAGGGCTCGAGCCCAGTGTTTGATACAACTTGAGTCCTAGAACACATGGAGGCCTTGAGTGAACATTAATGGACGATTATATGAATTATCAAGCAACGAATTACAAGTACATTGAATGGAAAAGTAATAGCTCGATTACTTAGATAAAATTCACATAAGAGTTTGATAAAAAAAACAAAGAACTTTTATTTGCTTGCTAAACCTCAAAATTGTGATATAAGTTTATTCAAAAACGAGGGTTGTACCCGCACAATCACGACCAACAGAAAAAAGGCTATACAAGCTATATAAAGCTAAGCTGAGGCAATGACTATTTCTTTTGCCCTTTCTCCCTTCTGGACTTCTTAGGAGTGCCACCACCCGTACTTCCACCTGTCATCTTCCTTTATTCTTTGCTGCCTTGGCAGGAGAGCTCTTAGTAGTTGGAGGGAGTTCTTTGGGAACCGACCTGCCGGTATAATGACTTGAAGTGGGATGTGATTTGGATCGTCTTTGTCACATAAGTGGGTCAGCCCTAGCTTTTTTCTTCAACAACTTCTCTCTCTTGATGCGTACTTTTAAGCTAAGCTTATTGGTATGTTCAGTGGCGCCACTGATCACAACGTCATCTGATTCATCTGGCAATGGTGTGTCATCAGCTTTTTCATCATCAAGTGCTCGAATAATTTAAGCATGGAACCTTGGAATGTCGATGGGTGTTAGAATAGATGTCGATTGTTGCTCCATGGCCACACAGCTTTTTGGATTCTGGCTAGGACCCAAAAGACCTATAGATTTGTGAAAACAAAATGATAAGCCGATGACGATTGGGCACAAGAAAGGGAATCTCTCGAATAATGGAGAACAAAGCGGGTTACCAGCAACCGATTGACTTTCAGTTGTCGCCGAAGTGCTTCCTTCTAGAATAGGAGTCAACACCTTTGATTGATAGGCGATTCTTCTTGGATCGTAGCCCAGATACTATCCTGACCAAGAGAAACTAACGCTTCAACCGTTTGAAGTGCGGGGGGCCTTTTTTGGGCCGTACTTCGAAGATTCAACAATGTTTTTCCCTCAACCGAAAGTTTCTAAAATGTAAAAGTATTGGGCGCAACAGCAAGGTCTAAAGGTTCATCTCCGCGAAGAATCTCCCACACCAGCTTCTCTTCATCTAAATCAACTTCACCAAGGGCTTTCTTCTTCGTTTCAACAATGCATTCCCAAGCCTTGACGAGTGATTAAAGATAGCCCTCTCCAAGGAAGCTCGGATTGCGATGAATTAAGACTTTAGCATTATATTCCATGATCGAGGATCGAACATGTCCTTAATTTCATTTTGACCGACTTCTTTGGCATCCTCTAACAAGGCCTCGATCTGCTCTCTAATATCATTGCAGCCCGCTTCTCTTGTCTCTTCTTTAAGGACTTCAATTTGTGAGAGTTGCTCATCAATCTTATTTTTAGTCTTCGGGCTTCGACGGCCTCTTCGCAATATCTCCACGACTCCTTCTAGGCTTCAAGCTTCTCTTTCATCTCTTTTTTAAGGAGAACTCTTCGAGCTCCTTAACACGGTGAACCATAATATTTTTCTCCTTTTGCAGTGTATCTTTTTCCAAAGCAAGCACATCGCCGCGGTTGAGCGCGGCATCTAATTCCTTTTTATGAGCCACTTTTAGATGACTAACCGCCTCAAATGTTTCTTTGGCACTCTTTTATTCCACGGTCAACTTTGCTATCAACTCCGAGATCTCAATCTTGATGTTTAATTATATCTTTGTCATGGATCTCCTTTAGCTTGAGACAACCGATCTCATGTTGTCTCTCGAAAGACACCTAAGGAATTTTTCGGCAAAGTGTTGAAATGCTTCGTGCTGCACAAAAATGTCATCGACGCATGCAAGGAAACTGGCTTTCACACTCCCGAGAATTGTATGAATGGAAGGAAGGAAATTAAGATCATCCAAGCAATTTCTAGAAAATTGACCTTAAGTTCGGCCAATTTCTCTACTATGAAGGCCTTAGGAGCTACAGCAGGCAAAGCAGGATCAGAAGTAACACGTGGGAATTTGCTTGAAGTACGATCGCGGGACTGCCTAGAACTAGATAGACCAGAGTATTGCTCATGTAGCATAGCAACTTGATCTGTATGGAAAGAAGTCTGATCGCCTCTGTGTCGGAAGATTCGATCAAGCTTTTTGGTGATACGATTGAGTTTGGGACTTATGTTTGGAAGATGAAGAATACCTCGAATGATGACTTCTTTCTTAGTTGTCATCTCTCCCTCTATGCCTACACGATTCTAAACCGTGGTCGTATTCGTACTGTGTTAACAAGCTCCTCAAGCATTCGAAAGCACGGGATTGAGACATCGCACCTGCAAACCAAACAAGAGTGTATATGTGACCATCGAACAAAAGATAGAAAAAAATCATGCAGTGAAGTGCACATGATTGTGAGTGTCCTACTGTCCCTCCGACAGACCAGTTGCTGCAGCCTTGCTCATAGGATTTTTCTCCCCTTTGCTAGGGGAAGGAATGCCTTCAACACTCCTAGTGGAAGAATTGAGCCCCCCAATACAGATTTTGGGAAGTCATAAGTCATGATATCATCAAGGATCGGGATACTCAAGAACCCTTCCATTGAACTTTCTAGATGGTGGGAAGAAGACTCTTTATCAGCTGAGGTGATAATAAACTCTGACTATTTGGTAGGCTTTCTCCTATGGAGTTTTTATGTGTCTTTCTTCTCCTTATTAGTATGTGAGATAACATGCCTTGTAATTGTTTGACTACAGACGCTATGCCTGGACCTGCATTAGCGCCACTAGGCTTGTCGGTTTCAACACCTCTTATTTCACCCTCTTCGGCGTCGCCCTGAGCCTCTTCAATTGGGGGCACGATAGGGCTATTAGTGCTGCCTTCTTTTTCCGCTACATTTCTTGGTGGTGCTACACTTCTTGAAAGCCCGATGTGGTGGCCTTCTTCTAATAGCAAAGAGGGATAACCATTCATCGATTACAAGGGATCCAATGTCCCTGTCTACAATCAGGGTTGGCATGAATTGCAGGATCCGCCCATGAGAAACTATCGCCTTCTAGACATGGATGAACACCTATAGATTTTCAAAGTATTGGTTAGTTCAGGATACGACTTGGGTTAATGAATTCAAACGTAAAGTCAAGGAAACACTTACAAACCATTACCTCGTGAAGCTAGGTGGACATTGGACGTAGAACCGTTCGTGTTTAAAGAGGCTAAGTTTGTTCCAAGCGCCAATTAAAACTTGACAGTTGGGAAAAGGCTCAAGGAAAGTGTAGGAAAGGAACCATGTCCGTTGTTTGAAATTGTAAATAATCCCGATGTCCCTAAGAGATGGCAGGCAAAACAGAACATCCATGAATAACAAGAAAGTGCCATGAAGGAAGGCATAGCTGTTTGATTGTAGTTGAGTGGGAGCTGTTCTAAGGTTATTTAGCATCTCCCAGATAAAAGAATTGAAGGGTGGCATGCATCTAGCCAGCACATGAATTTATTGCATGTTGTATAACCCTTCAAGGGCAAATGAGCCCTATCATTCATCGAAGGGACTAGAATATCTCCAAACGAAATTCCATGTATACAACATAATCCACGAAGAGCGGCATCACCAATTCTAGAGGCTTGGGAATTTTTCAAGTTATCTAACAATATAGCACCTTCTACAACATCAGTGGCATGCCTTATATCTTCCACTGGAAGTACGGGAACATCAGAGAAATGGTCGTTCAATAGGCTAGAAACCTCTGTTTTCTCAATTTGATGATCAAGGGAGTGTCTATCGAAAATAGTTGCAGAACATGACTCAGCATCGGGATTACTGTGTTGTTAGGATTGTCTAAATGGCATTGCAGATAAATGCTTCGAATGTCTGGAGCCTATATCAACTAAACTCGGTAGATAATCGAGATTCGAAAATTTTACCTATCCTCCGTGCTAAGCGTAAACTAATATGGTGCAGTGTTATGCAGTGCAAAGGTAAACAGTTCAAATGGAGATAAGGAGAAACTCAAAAGCTATTCCATCAGTGTTAAGTGCGGAACAAATGTCCACACCGGTAAAATTAAGAAGACCAATTTGGAGAAATCCAATCTTAATTTCTTTTATAAATTTCTTCAAAGAATCCTTTTTAATAAGTCTCTTTCATTTATGAACATCTCCTTTACTAAAATTCCAAATCCATTTATAAAACTCATAAAAAATCTCTAAGTTTATTTATAAAAATCTTTTATAAATACCCAAAATTATTTATAAAACTCTTCTAAAATATCCAAAATAATTTATAAAACTTCTTTTATAAATATTCAAAAATCCTTTATAAAACTTCTTCCTAAGATCTCCTTTCAAGTTATAAAACTCCCTTATAAATCTCTAAAACAATTTATAAATCTCTTTCTTTATAAATTTCTAAAACCATTTATAAAACTCTTTTACCAATCCACAAAACTCCTTTTTAAAGATCTTTTATAAAAATCCTTTATAAAGCATTTTAAAAATTCTTGTAAACCCAAACCCCATTTTCATTTATAATCTCTTTAATAAATCTCGTTTATTAAATGAGATTCCTTTTAATCAATTTGTTATTTATAAATACAATTAAGTAAATAAATAGATTTACTTTAAACATCATACTTAAGTAATAAATTAACTTTCCAACGTCATTAACAAAACAAATTATTAACTCCAAACATTATTAATATAATAATTAATAACTTCAAAACAGTATCTATACTATACTATGATCACCGGGCTTATTTGAAAGGCACAAAAGCCCCTAGGTATTTTATTAATTTTAAACTGAATAGTCGTGACTTTATTTCCACCATCAAAATATTTTCTCTTCCGCATTCAAGAAACCCTATTTTCTAATATTTCTCCCCCTTTCTTTCTTCCTCTTCCGAATCCTAAATATCTGCTTGCCCTAATTTGAAATATACTCACTGAATCCCATCGCTGTCATCTTCGCTTGTGCTAAATACCTATTGACTTGCTGTCATTTGATTTACCAGAGTTACCCACATTCCACCATTTAATCACCTTCGATATGGGACAAGCTTCTTCATCTGCCTGAATTTTGATACGTATTACATATATTTCTATCTACATGGATTTTTACAGTATGCATTTGTATAGTAAAATGGTTTTTCCCCTTCGTCTACTATTGTTGGTGGTATTTTTAGCAATTGCAAATTAGTCATTTGTTTCCTGACTCCATGTTATTTCTGGCTGTTGTCAAAAGTTAGTTTTTATAATCATTCGTTCACTTGACCGATTTTTGAAAATAATCATCGATTTTTTTAAGAAATTCACAATTGCAGATTGAAATATCGTTAATTTAAATGAAAATCATTTGTTTATCCATCGTCAGAAGTCGTGCTTTTCTTTGTTACATAGTCACCTATATTTGTTGACCTTGAGAATGGTGTAAATTCTCATTTGAATTATAAGAAATAGAAAATTTTAATTCAATAAATTTTGATATGATTGTAATATCTATTTAGCTAGCAAAATTAAAACAGATTTTATAATTTTAATCTAATAAAGCTAGCTTAATTATGAAGGTAAGTTATGTTTATTTATGGTTTGCAAGTACATGCAAAAAATATTATTATTCTCTAACTCTATTTTTTTGATTCATTACTTATATATATTTACATGGGTAAAAAATTTATGAACAACATGTATATTCAAATATGCACATGGTGCCAACATATATGGCTCAGTGAATATATTATTTTTATTGCTTTGTCAAATCATTCCAAATGATTTCAAAAAAATCAAGTTTTATTTGAGTAGGAGTTTAAAATCAAAGTTCGATTGTAAAAAATGTATGGCTAAACCCAGTGTGCTGACATTGAATAATAATATTCTTCAAATGTCATGCTCGCTTAACTCCCTTTATGTTTGAACAACGTTTGAACCATTAGCTGCAAACCCTAAAGAAGACGTATTTAATGTTTTTAGAATTTTTTTGGCCAAAAGAAGATAATTGGTACATCTATAGAAGAAAACAAAATGCACATGCGTACAAATCCTTATATCATGCTCATCTCTTGATTATGCAGCATATTATAGAAGCTAGAAATAAGGCGAGATAGATTGATCAAATCATGTAAATAATTGTGAAAAGGTGAAATTTCATAATTTTCAGCTTTCATGCAAAGAAGCAGCTCTTTCAATGATGAGTCTTTTCTTCTCAACTATGCATTAACTTTTACGTAGAATGCCTTATGTCTTTTTCTATAGTATACTTAATCATCTATGGTTCTTTAATAAAATATTATTTTGATAATTTTGATGAATAGTATCGACTGAGTTGAAATTTTAAAAGGGGCATAAAAGATTCCTACTATCGGCTTATTCTTGCATAATGCACATTTATATTGAAATGAGGTGTTTTAATTTAACTACTTTATACTCATGATAAGTCTTGTTATTTCTTTTGTATTTCTGTATATATATTCGTGGTGGATTACGAATCTAGCAGCTATGATTCAAAATGTTGCCTACTGGAAGTGAACTTAATTTATGACAAATATATTCTTATTGTGGAAATTATTACGATCCTTTATCGGTTTTTGATCATACGCGTTTCACAAAAAATTTTATGGTTATCAAAGTTTCCTCTGTAACGACTCAGATTTTTCGATGTTTGATTTGGAATATTAAAATGGTTTTAAATATTGAATTGAATTATAGATTGATTTTTGGAAACGAAAATTTGGATTTACTTATAAAATAAATCCAGAATTTAAATGTAGCGATTTATTGAATAATTTAATTATTGAATTTTAATAGTTGAATATTGGTTAAATTTTTGTATCTTGAGTTTTACACCCAATATAAATAATTTAAAGGCTTATAAAATTTATATTAATAATAATAAAGATAATAAAAGTTTTAAAATTGAATTTAAAAGCGATCTGCTCAATTTTAAAAACAGCTTGTTTAAATTAACATTTAAAAATAGCCTTTTGAGGCACAGTTTCAAAATTTGACGAAACCAGTTCCATTGCATCCATAATATTGTATTATTATCGGATTTCTAATTTTGTAGTGTATGGAGCTATCGTTTGGTCACATGGGATAGAAAAATGTTGAAATCAGTTTTGAGTATTCAATATAATAATTGGGTCCAAAAAGCTATCTCCTCCATACGATCGAATTAGGAGTCAAAACATTTTCATTGTGTTAGGAATAGGGGTATAACATTATAACGCCTAGCGGCACACCTCATTAAGGGTTCGCAATTTTGTGTTGCGTAAATCGAGATATTTTGAAGATTTATTTCTTTGTATATTGACCAGTCAACTATTTTTTTATTTACCGATATACCATCTATACCCATTCAAACATGCGACCTCTATTCCATCAGTTCTTTTAAATCTCGATGCCTTCTCCCTTCTTTCTATTCAAAACAAAAATCGTGTATAAAAAAGGAGGAGAGAGGGGATCGATCGATCGTGTTTCGTGGGTTCGACGATTGTAGATAGCGCTGAGGCGTAGGTGTTCGATCGTAGGGATTCGCGTGGTTCGCGAGTGGCAAGATGAAGTAGGCCGAGGAGAGAGGTAGCGTTGGAAGAGGGAGGGGTGCGACGAAGCTTGGCAGCTGCGATAGATTGGCAGAGACGTCGAGGTCAAGGCGCGTGGAGGTGAGGGCTCGCGTGTTGCTGCTTGCGAGGGTGTGTGGGATGGTCGAGATGTATGGTCATTGAGGGGGGATCTGGGAGTCTAGATGCAGGCGATGGTGGTAGCAAGATTAGAAGCCTGGAGTTCGTGCATTCTAGGTTTGGCATCGACTAGTGGAGATGCATGATGTTCAATTGCAAAGCATGGTAATGGGTTGTGCTCGTGCAGGAGTTTTGGGAAGGAGAGTATTAGTGAAGTCTTAACCGAAATTTTATTGAGTTAATTATATTTAAATTATATCGTTAAGGTAATTAATGCATAACTATATTTATAGGAGGTCTAAAACCGCGAAATCAAGTCAAGATTGAAGTGGATTGCAAAACAAAAATAAAGGTGAGTAAAATCTCACTCATTTGGATTGCTAGAATAATTTAATAATGATGAATTTTAAATTATTGGTAGTTGGTTGATTTTATAAATTATTATTTGTTGAATGGTATAATATATAGAGTAGAATATACATAGTATTTTGGAGTGATATTTTCGCACATTATAGCGGAAGAGACCCTATGCGCCCCGCATAATAATGGATGACCCTATATACCGTGATATCCCCCTCCAAGTGGGACTGGTATTTATTTTATGTGTATTAACATCTATGGATGCAGGGCAACAGGTTGTAGAGATCCAACTGGATTCCTCAAATTTATTGTTTATTTTTCATATATAGTGATATATGATTTGTGTAGAATAATCTATTATAGATTATTGTAGTGATTGAATTATTGGATGCCATTGTAGCACTGGCCTGAATTTTGATAATTTAAATACCATAAGTACATTTTTAAAATTTATGGGATAGAAGTGGATTTGAAAGGAATATATATATATATACACACACATAGAAATAGGAGTTATTTTCAAGAAATTGAATCAGAAAAATATAATTAATTTGGTTATACTTAACTATTGTGAATTAGTAAATGAAGATTTATAAAATGAATTATATAAAAGAATTTATAAGTGACATTCTGGAAATATAAAACCGAGTTGAAATCAATATAGAAAAACAGATTAGAAGTATTAATGAAAAGTATAAGAAATAAAATTTATATAATGGATTTTTATAAATAAGATTTGTTTTTTTAAACACATAAAACCAAAGCGGGTTATAAAAATTGATAAACGATGTTGTAATAAAGAAATTTGATATTAGATGATAATTGGGAATATAAATTCAAAGGAGGAATTTATACTAAAATATGGAAACATGGTTGAGAAAAATGGAAAATTCTATTTTTGAAATGAGAATAGTTAGGGAATCGACAATAAATCGAGATGTTATGAAATCGAGAGAAAGTAATAAATTAAATTTGGTTATTGAGATTTTAAAAATATATTTTAAATCATAAGAGGTGAGATTGTGTAAAAGGGGGAATTTTATTATTTTAAATTGTGGAATTTTTAAACCAGTTGAGATTTAAATACTGGGTAAGTAGATTTTTAAATATGAAGTATTTATTTTAATAAATTCTATTTTTTAAAATCAGCTTTGAAAATTATCTATTTAACTAAAGATGAGTTATTAATGTTATGATAGTGTTTTTGATATTTTAATAATTACTTGAACATATTTTAAAAAATAAATTATTATCTTCTAAATACTTATTATATATATATAGAGTTTTAAAGAAATTTGAATTTTTTTTATTTTATGAAATCTCTCGAGATTCGGAAAAAGTGCTTATAAAAGGATATGATTTGAGGAGAGGAAATATATTTGTGATTCCAGGGATTTTGGGAAAAGGTTATGGAATAATTTTCTGAAATGCTAATATTGAAAGGATTTTTGCAAAATAAGACTGGTAATATTTTCCTACGAATAGAAAATAGAAATTTGGAAATATTCCTAAGTGTTAAGTTGTTACGGATTTAAGTATTTGAGAGATTGTTTTCAAATGTTGGAAAGGACAGATATATCTTTTAAATATATTTTGAAGGCAAATATTTTAGGAAAATTTATAATAAGGCCAGCTGATTGCTTATGGATGTTTTGTTGATAGTTAAATAACTAACTATCAATATTGGCCAAATTTGTTAATTGCTTCGAATAGACCGGGATTGGATTTAATTATCCGAAAACCACTTAGATCCATTTTGAACGTAATGAATGAATACCGTGAAGATGATGAAGACGGTGATTCATTTTGTCCAGACCCAGGACAACTTGTATGGACGAATGATTTTAGAACAACGTCATTGGAGGACGATGAGCATTCTAAGTAAAATTGTTCTTGAAAAGGTAACGCCTAGCATCGAGCCTCAACAACCGGGAATGGCTAAAAATCGGGAGAGATGTAGTAAGGCTAAGTGGGTCGCACCCAAGTAGGGTAAGGTTACCCCTATCTAGAGTCTCTTTTATTCGGTTGTGTGGCGGTTGCTGATCCTAACCGCAGGGTAATCTTATTCGGACCATACAAGTTAGGGTAGTCCGGTTTTGTTTTGGCAGGGATCGATAGGTTCGATCTCGGTACGCTGTTCTAGACGTGTACTGTGACAGGTGGTACCCCAGTGCCTAGTCGTTTAATTGGAATTCATTCTCCAATACGAGCTTATGGCTTTGTTTGTAGAACCTAGTATGCTGGATTTTAATTAATGTAACAATTTCAGCTATTTGAATAAGTATTTATATTTGGACACTATTATAATATCACTGGATTTTCTATAAAAATGATTTGGTTATTGTAGGGCTAAAACCCGTCATGTTTATGTGTGACACGGTCTTACGAGATACCTTTGTTTTTCAAAGGATTTTGATAAATCTAATAATTCAAATTGAGTGTGTTTTCTCACGCTGGTTTTCTAGATTGACTCGGGTGTTATTTTATTATAATGCTCGGGTTAGACCGAGTATTACAAATTCAGGTTAAATGCTATGGAACTTAGGAGGCTAGCTGGAGGAAGTTTTAGACGTATTTTCTATACTTGACTTATATTCCGCTGTGCAAGGACAAGTCATATAACTATCTGGTTTGATGTATTGATAGTTGTACTCTAATAATTGTAAGTGTATAAACAATTTCAGATTCCTCTGTATAAACTATGTTATTATATATTATATTTAGTTCCGATGCGATTATGAGATTATGTATTGTTGTTTCTATTTTTCTTCTACCTCTTTCTTCTTCTTTACCCTAGTTATTCGCTATTTTTACACCTTGGGTTGAACGAGGAAGAATTATTACCAACTCAAGGGGTACGGAACTGCGGGTCACTACACTAGGTGTCAGAGCTGAAGGTTAAGTGGGAACCTTGGCTCTGGTGGGGATTAGTCGTTAGAGACAGAGTTAGTAGTACTCTAGAATGAGTTTGAGCGTATTAATATATATGAGTGCGTATTTGTTAGTGAATATAAATGGTTTTATATTGTGTTGACTTATCTGTTGAGTGGTATGTAAATTCTTTTCGAGTATTGGGACGCCATTAAAACGATAGGGATTTCTAAACACTTGAGCATGATAAACTGACACAGTATCGTTTTGAAGCGAGTAAATGAAATAATTTTACACAAAATATATTTTTATATTAAGGGAATAATTTTTAGAAATTATTATGGTATATTTGGAGTGTTTGGATGATAATATTATAATCAAAACAAAATTATAATATGTTTATGTGACCAAATAGACATTGTATTATACAATTAAGTAAAAAAATAAACAAACCCGGAGATGTTTAGTGTTTTCCAAAGTGTTTAAAAATAAATAATAGTAATATTATTTTTGAGGTATTTTGAATAGAAAATGCTTTTAAATCGATTTTTAAAAGTGATGATAGCACTGAATTCACTTCAGTAGCTAGAAAATAATCCTGGTGATGACGGCAGCATCATCCGTATTCATTGTCATGTTTCTAAGTGAAGGATTGCTATCTGTATGGATTGATATAGAAATTTTGGAAAAAACAAGTTTTGGAAATTCTGAAGGGAATTTGTTTTGGATAAAAACTAGGTTTGTTTTAAATTTAAAAAGTGTGATTTTGGAATATTTGTGATTTCAAAAATGATTTGAAATAATTATTGGGTGTTTAAAAAAAATTCTAGAATCCTGTAGAAGATGGTATTTATAAGGAGGGAAGTGTTAAGAATAGAAGTTGCAATATAATTAAAGCAGAGGAAGTTAAAATGGAATTCAACTTAAGTTAAGTTGAGTAAATAAAATTTTAGAAAATTTAATTGACTGGATTTGAATTGAGTTACTAGTGTATTAATGGAATGGAGTTAACTTAAGCGAAGTAATTGAAAAATATAATGGAATTGAATGAATTAAAAATAAAATTTGTTGGAGTGAAATTTAACTTATGTATGGATAACTTGAATTTGGTTTTGAAATGTTAATTAAAAGGGATTGGAATTTAGATAAAAAGGTGAATTGGGTTTGAGTTTTTTGGAAGTGAGTTAAATGGGTAAAGGTGAGTTATAAAGTGACCATATAACTATAAGTTACAAAATTTGAATTGGATTAGTAATAATGTCAAATTGAACTAAATATAAATTTTGAGTTGCGGAATAATTTATAACCGTAAGGTATAAATTTTTAAATGAAATAAAATTCAACTGTAGAATTGGAATTGTAAATAAATAAATAAGAATAGCTTATAAAAAATTGAAATTAACTGAATAAAAATATACATAGGCTATAAACAAATGTACAATCTTGAGTTAAGAATAAAATGTGAATATATTTGAGTATAGATTTAGTGGAAACATGGAAAATATGTTGTGCAACTCATCAAATTGGAAAAATGGAGTAGAAAAACCCAAAATAAAAATGGTTTGAGATTTTGGTAAAGAAATAAAAATCCTATCTTGAATTTAAAATGAATTAGAACTCAAGTAACCTGAAAGAAGTGATTTTGAGATAAAACCATATATTGAGATATAAATTGGAATTGAACTAATTAGATGAATTAATTAGTAAATTTGATATGGGAATGGAATTAAATATAAATTGAGTTGGAATCAATTTAAAATAGTTATAAACTAAGTGGATATTTTATTAAATAGATATCATTAAAATTTGCATGGAAATAAATTGCCGTTTGCCGAAAATGGAGTAAATTAAATTATACAAATCAAATAGAAGCAAATAAATTGATTTTTAAATCAATTTGGTTTGGTATGCATTTTTTTGGTTTAAAAAAGAATTGAATGCATGTAAAGCGAGTTATAAACCATTTAAATTGATTGAAATAGTATATGGATTGGTTGAAAGCAATCAAATTAGTGTCGAAACCTTATAATTGCTTACAATACATGTCTGGATGGTGGAGTTATGAAGTTTATGTGTTTAAACTATTTAAATAAGTGAAATGTTAGTGAATTTCATATATTTGGTACTTACGTGTTTAAATAGAGTAAGTTTAGGTGTCTGGAGCTGTTTTGCTTGACTTTAATTGCGTGAATTGCAAAATAAAATAAGTTGCTTGCTTAAAAATGCTAAAATAAGGTACGTTTTCAGATTAAATACTGCGAAAATACAAAATATTTTTATGTATTTTGTTTTCGACCATGTGGGTCGACGTGTGTGTGTATATATATATTTATCTCTCTTGTCATATTGCAAATGGCTCTCCGTATAAGGGAGACTCTGTCAGATTTTTTGGAAATTTAGGGCGCTAGAAAAATTTTGCAAAAAATTGGAAAAAAAATTGTTAACGAAAGGTTAATTTTCAAATTGTAATGAAAATAAAGGATTTGAACTAGAAGATGAAAACCAATTATTTTGGTCAACGTTAAAGATTTAAAAAGTGAATATCTAGTTTTAACTAAGTAGGTTTTAATAAGTAATGGGTTTGGAGCATTTTCCTGCCATAGCAATTTCGAGGACGAAATTCTTTTAAGGGAGAGCAATGTAACGACTCCGATTTTTCGATGTTTGATTTGGAATATTAAAATGGTTTTAAATATTGAACATGAATTATAGATTGATTTTTGGAAGTGAAAATTTAGGTTTATTTATAAAATAAATACAGAATTTAAATATAGCGATTTATTGAATAATTTAATTATTGAATTTTAATAAGATTAGTAATATTTTTCTAAGTACAGAAAATAGAAATTTGGAAATATTCATAAGTGCTGAGTTGTTACGGATTCAAATCTTTGAAAAATTGTTTTCAAATGTTGGAAGGGATAGTCATATCTTTTAGATATTTTGAAGGCAAATATTATGAGAAGATTTATAATAAGGCCAGATGATTTCTTATGGATGTTTTATTGATAGTTAAATAACCGACTATCAATATTATTCAAATTGGTTAATCGTTTCAAAGTGACAGGGATCAGATTTAACTATCCAAAAACCACTTCGATCCGGTTTGAACGTAACGAATGAATACCGTAAAGATGATGAAGACGGTGATTTGGTTTGTCTAGACTTAGGAAAACTTGTAGGGAAGAATGCTTCTAGAACATCGTCATTTGAGGACGATGAGCATTCTAATTTAAAAAAATCTTGAAAAGGTAACGCTTAGACTCAAGCCTCATCAACCAAGAATGACTGAATATCAGAGGAGATGCAGCAAGGCTAAGTGGGTCGCACCCAAGTAGGGTAAGATTACCCATATCTAGAGTCCCTTTTATTCGGTCGCGTAGTAGTTGGTGATCCCAACTACGGGGTAATCTTTTTCGGACTATCCAGGTTACGGGTAGTCTGGTCTTGTGTTGGTAGGGATCGATAGGTTTGATTTCGGTACGATGTTCTAGACTTGTACTGTGACAGGTGGTACCCCAGTGCCTAGTCATTCAGTTGGAATCCATTCTCTAATACGAGCTTACCACTTTTTTATAGAGCCTGGTATGCTGGAATTTAATTAATTTAACAATTTCAGCTGTTTGAATAAGTATTTGTATTTAGACACTGATATAATACCACTGGATTTTCCACAAAAATGTTTTGGTTATCATAAGGCAAAAACCCGTCGTGTTTATGTGTGATGCGGCCTAACAAGATACCTTTGTTTTGTTAGTCCTTGAGATGTGTTTTTGATGACAACAACCTTAGAATAGGATTCTAAAATATAAATACTTACATTATAGTTTAGAAATATATGTATATACAGGATTTAACCATGCAGGTACCAAGAATGAAGACTGTACAGTATAGAGATTCAAGGTATCAAGATTAAAGACTTATGAGTATCAAGAATATCAAAATTATCAAGAGTTCAAGATTTCAAAAATAAGTAATTTAATTAGGAATTTTGTTAAAACTCCTAGAAAAGCACTTGCATCTTAAAATCCAAATTGTTCGTGGAATGGAATCCACTTCGAGCCCGTTAAAGGGATGGAACCCTAAGTAGGATGGAACCTACGAAAAATCTAGTGGAACATTGTTTTGTATCTGCTAACTTTTATTCAAAATATTTTTACAAAATTATATCTTGTTTTCAAAATGTTTCAAAACCTTCCTTTTGAAAGAATCAAAAACATCTATCCGAATTTTAAATACATTTAGCCTCAAAATAATCTTTAATTTCAAAATCAAATTATCCTTAGTTTTAAACTATTTTTAATAATAACATATTTAACTTTTAATATTTATACTTAGATTTAAATATGAAATTATAGTAAAATTTTAAATATACTAAAATATTATTCTCTATATTTATTTATACATTTCAACTATATTTAAGTATATTTATAAAAGTTTAAAATAGTTTTAATATAAGATATAAGTTATTTTCAAGGAAAAAAAACCACCAAAATTTCCTTTGGGAATGTCGACATACTCAAGATACCCATGTCGACATATTGGCAGTTGATTTCAAAAATTTGAATTTCAAAAGAAGTGTCTATTCGTCATATCCCTTCACGAATGGACATGGTGTTGTTCTTCTATAAATAGGGGTTGTTTTCAACGAATTTCTAATCATTATTTTCTGATTTTCACTCCTCTTCTTCTTCCACATTTCTTTATACATATTCTTACCATTACTCTGCTGAAATCAACATTGAATCTAACTAGATCATTTCTAGTTTGATTCTCTATAGCTATCTCAACAAGATCCTCAGTGCTATTCAGAGTTCTAGACTTCTTTGGAATCAATTAAGCGAGAAAAGGTGTGATTGTAGCCTTGGAAATCAATCAAGTGACAAAAGGTGTGATTGTAGCCCTGGAAATCAATTGGATGAACTTGTTGCCCATGAAATCAAGTATGTCTACCCAGAGGATTGTGAATCTGGAGGGTGTACCTCGTAGCCTTGAAATAGAGAGTGTAATTTTAAAGATTTCTTTTGAAAGGAAATCCGTACTTGTGTACGGTACTGGATGTAGGGTAACTCCGAACCAGTATAAAATCCGATATGTTCTTTCCTTTACTGCTTGTACTTTATTTCTGCATTGGTGTTTATTTCTGTGATCATATCTGTGTCAGAATATTGCATACATTTGTGTTCAAATTAACATAAACTCAAAAAGATTTAGTAATTCCTTAAAACAATATTAAACCCCCCTCTAGTGTTTATCCTAGCCTTAAGATCCGTAATCCATATTTCTAACATTTGGTATCAGAGCAAGGTTTTCAAAGTTTTCATAATCTGAATTTTGAAAATTTTTCAAAATGGCTACCAACACTAGTACAGGTAACACTACCAACACTAGTTCTATCATCCCTGTCACTAGTTCATTTGTAGAAGGTTAGTCTACTGTCAGACCACCACTTTTTAGTGGCAGTAATTATACTTATTGGGCATGTATGATGAAAATATATTTACAATCTGTAGGATTGGACACTTGGAATATCACACAGACTGAATATTCTGAACCCACAACTGATTTTGCACAGTGACCGCTGAGCAAAAGACTGTTGCATAAAATAATTCTAAAGCAATGAATATTCTGTTTTGTTCACTTGATAGGAATGAATTTAATAGAGTGTCTGTTTGTAAGTCTGCATATGAAATCTGGAAAACTTTGCAAGTTACTCACGAAGGAACAAGCAAAGTTAAACAGACCAAAATTTCCATGCTCACAAATCAGTTTCAATTATTTAAAATGAATTCTAATGAGTATATTTAAATATGTATAGTAGATTTCAGGATATTGTGCATTTTCTAATATCCTTGGGAGAGGAATTTTCGAAAGAAGATCAAGTCAGAAAAATCTTAAATTCTCTTACTCCGGATTAGGATCAAAAGACACTTGCGATCGAAGAGGCAAATGACATCAGTACCTTAAAGATAGAAGAATTAATTGAAAATCTAATTTTGTTTGAAGTCCAAATGATTGGGAGAAGAGAAAGCAAAGCATCTGAAAAGAAATGATTGGCATTCAATGCATTGACCGATGGATCAGACTCAAACATCGATAATGATGAAGAGATGGCCTTTATGACCAAGAATTTTCGAAAATTCCTGAAATACAGAAAGATGAACAATCTCAAGAGAAACAACTATAACAACTTTGAAAATAAGAATGTTTTTCCAAACAATATCAAATGTTTCAACTGTGACGAACCAGGCCATATCAAAAGAGACTGTCCGTATCCAGGTAGGAAAAATCTTCCTATAAACAATGATTCCGTAAAGAAACGAAAACATGCATTTACTGCTACTCTAGATGACTCAGACTCATCCTCAAATGATGATGATCAGAAGATAGATAATTCAAATATTTTCACAGCAATTCACGACTCCGATAAATTCAGAGAAATGGACTCAGAAAAAGGTACACATTTACAGTACAATTGGTTGAAATTGCATGCTTAGATTTGGATGCTTGATTGATTGATTTTGAATTGGTGTATTGTTTGAATTATAAATTTTTTTATTTTTTACTATTGTTTTATTATTATTATTATTATTATTTAATTTTAATATTATTATAATATTTTATAGAATATACTATAATTTTAGAATTATTCCAGATATATATATACACATTAAAAATAATAAGTATATATATATATATATATATATATATATATATATATATATATATATATATATATATGTATTAGAATACTTAGGAAAAATTAATCATAGAAATTCAAAGACACATGTTGACATGGTCCTCACCACGATGTCGACATGGGTACAGAATTTGAAATTCAAAATTTGAATTCAAATGGTTGAATGTCCCTCTACCTTTTCACTTCATTCAATTCTCTGAAAAGGCATCTTTTTACCAGAGAACATGTCCTTTGAGAATCTATTTATTCACTATCTTTTATCAAATCTTTTCAACTCTCATTTTCAAATTCAAACTCTCTCTTCAAAACTTCAAGATCTCTACTCTCTACTCTTATGGCTTCTTCAAGAAACCCCTCCTCCATGAGAATTTCCAGCAAGATAAAAGAGCAACTCCTCAATGATCCAGAGGCCATAAAAGCATACATCAATTATGCTAACTATGGAAAAGTCCATCCCGGAAAGTTTTCTTTACTTCAAAAAAGTTCTTCTTATGAAATTGATTCTCATTTTGCAAATAATCATGTTCTTAGCCTTGTTGATGCTTCTCAAAAAGATTTTGTTTGTTATCCAAATCTCGTTAAATTTTCTATGCAAATTTAAACCGTGGATTTTATATTGGAAATGATGATGAGATTTTGAGTAGTGTCAAAGGCACTAAAATCGTTTTAAATTATGATCTTTTTTGTACCATTCTCAACTGCAAGAACACGGGAATGGATCTTTCTAGTTTTAATGTCAATGAAAATGATCGTGAGACATTTCATCACATTTTCGAAAGAAATGATGATTTTGAATTCAAAAATCGAAACTTTCGACCAAAAGCTAGAATTGTTAATCTTCTTTTACAACATACTTCGAATCCAAGATCGTGAAATTTTAATAATCCTATCTCAAAAGTTTGCAAAGCACTTTTTGCTATTTTTGAAAATTATGATATTAATTGGGCGCAAGTTATTTTGGATGAACTTCGTCCCAAAAATCTTGAAATAGGTGAAAACGCTTTATATCATGGAATCTATCTCACTCGAATTTTTAATTATTTTGGAGTGGATTTCAAAGAAGAAGTGAACATTCCTGATTTTAAGTCTAATTAATTTGGTAATTAATATAGAATTTTGGTTTACTTTGGAATTAATTATGAATTAATTAGGAAAAATTCCATGATAAATATTTTCGAAATAAAATTGGATTAAATTGAAGGATAAAAAAATTAATTAAAATATATTGCAAATAAGATTTTAGGTTAAAATTTAAAAAAAAGTATTTCATAACATTGTATTTGGATTTTCCAAAATTAAATAAGATGTATGTTTATTTATTAATAAATGGATTTTAATTAGGAATTTGATTTATAAAATTCAAGTATAAGTATTTTATAAATAAATATTGAATTTATTAAACTTTATGTTTCAAGGAACTAATATATATGAATATATATACATGTAGATATTTTTTAATAATGAACAATTTGATTTCAAATCATTTGTTTTTAAACTATATAAATATAAAATAAAATGTAAACAAGAATTAATAAAAGATTTAAAAATACTTTTCTTTTGTAGTTAGTATATATGTAAATAAACATTTAAGCTTTGATATGAACATATTTTTTTAAGTATAAGTATAAATTTAAAAATATATACATATGTATCTTTTGTAATTAATAAAACATATGTTAACATGAAAAGAAATGTTTTGTAAATATAAATCTAAGAGGGTTTAAAACAAAATTTATAATTAAATTAACAAATGGGATTTAAACATAAAATGTTTGGATGTTAACAAGTGTAGGAAGACAATTATAAGAAATTAAAAAATGTAAATTTATGAGACGAGTGGCAAAAGAAGTAAATTTTCTTTTAATTTGAAATTAGAAAAAAAATCAAGCTTGGGAAAAAAATCAAAAGGAAGATCAAACCAGTTAAACAAATTTGGTAACAAATGAGATCAAAACAGAAAAGAAGAAATCTGGAAATGAAAAATCAAAGTAAAAAGCAGTGGATCAGATTCAAATTCAAACAAATACAACTACAAGCCTGGAATCAAAAGTATTTTCAACCTGGAGATCAAAATAAACTACCAACCTGAAATTAGACTTCAAAGATTCAATTCACCAATAAAGATCAAGCTAGCAGATCAAATATGATTCCAAGAATAACACTGTCTCTGCTTCTCTGTTTTACCCAGGTGAGCAAACTATATTTTAATGTTTTGAATCTGGCTTGAATTTTGATCTGCATGTGATTGTTTTGGAAGTATGGAAGTAAATATGTCTGGATGTATGTATATCTATATCTATGAATGGGGTGCATGCCTGTATATGTTTATATGTGGCTCTGTTGACTATAACAGGTCTACAAATTCGAGGAAAATTCATATCTTCTTGTTTAAACTGATTCGAGTCATGATTCCTGAAGAGAGATTGTTTATAATGATATAAAGTCATTTTTGAAAATAATCTTAGGTGAAAATAATTAGCAAATATTATGAAATAAAGGAATTACTGTGATAAATTTTAAATGGTTCATAAATCAATTATCTCTATATCGAGTTTAGATCATAGAGGCAGATTCATATTTAAAATTTACGAATTTTGGTATACATTTCACGATATTCAGAATTGGGATCATCGGGAATTTGTGAAATGAGTGTTTTTGGCATTTTCGTCAGTTACTAACGATCGGCGGAGCAATGTTCGTCAAAATTAGGCCTGGAAGTGGCCAGAGTGGCGTAGATTATTGGAAAAATGGGTAAAAGATTTACTGGTGAATGTGGCGGACTATCTTCGATGATGTAGGGTTTCGGGTCACCATCTGGACGAAGTCGAATCCAGGTGATTACCGCACCATAGCAGCGCCGAGTTGGTCCAGCGCGAGGGGAATGGAGGATGGCCATATGATGCCGGTCCAGATGGAATGTAGCAATCTCCGATGATCGGAAATTGGAAGTGCAAGCACGTTTGGTTGAACTATTTTGTTTCAGTAGGTCGATAGTTTTCGATTTCGAGTTCGAAATCGATGTGAAGTTTTGGAAGTCGAAATCATGAAAGGGGATCGAAGGAAACATGCTGGCGTCGGCGGGGATGACTGGAGTTCGTCAGAACTCTGGTGCACGTGCACGACACTTGGGTTGTGTCAGTAGACAGTGGCCTGGGGAAGAAAGGGAGGACTCGAAGCAAGTTTCGGGAAGATGATGGATTGTGGTGACCCCTTTAATTATTACACATAGATTTTTTTTTTTACAAAATGAATATATAATTAAATCCCATAATGTTAAGTTTGAATATTTAGAAAACTCATAGATTCTTTTCCCAAGATCCGGGATGACCAATATAATTATATCAGTTCATGATTCACCTTAAAATAGCTCTACATAGTTGATGATATGTTTGCTTCTTTTGTTTTGTATGAGATGAAATTTACAGCAAGCACAATGCATAAGTGATTGAAATACATAGTGCACCTTTGTATATATTTTTTTATTATTATTTACTAAACTTCCTGCCTATACATGTATATGCCTGTAATCACCTAAAGTAATGTTTAAGTATTAATCTAAAAGTTTAACAGAGTTTTGGGGTGAAGACACTTTGAAAATACTTAGTTGCAGGCTTAAGCAAACAAAACTGATTTTTATTTCCAGGTTGAACCACTTATAGTTTTCACTACATTTCAAGACAGGCTGGAATGCAAACTGGTGTGCTTGGAGTTTGTATTTCAAAAACTTGGAGTTTTTCTATCTTTTTCTTTGAACTGGAAGCACTTGCACAACATGGATTTGTAGGGAAGTGATTCCAGGCTTATAAGGGTTTGACCCTTAACCATCTTGGCCGGTCATGATCCCATACTTACCACTTTCAAAACCTTATCTTTTATGTAAACAAAATTTCTACAAATGTTTATCCTATCACAAGTTTGCTTCTACCTTATCAAAGTTTTTCTGAGAATTTACTTCTCAGGCTTTCAACACAAAACAAAAATATTTCCAAGTCCATTTCTTTTAAAACCCTTTTTATTTTGAAATCAAATGCTTAAATATGAGTCATGCATTTTCTCAGAGATTATGCATCAACCAATATCTATTATAGGCCATGCATAATCCATGTTATTCAAAATTTGCAAGCTCATTTTATTTTCTGGAAATCAGATATACTTGACTGTTTTTAATTGACATCATTAAATCACAGAATAATTTCAAACCAAAGAAAACAGGGGCTAACATGCACACATATCATACTGATATGTTATATCAGTTTTCTCAGTTCCAAAAAAAAAAGATGACCAGACATTTATAAGAACATCAACTAATTACTTGCCATCAGAAATCATTCAACAAAGGTTTAGCTAAATACATGTCATAATCCAAGCACTCAGAAAAATCTCCTTACAGTTTACTTTAACTACTAATGATAACCAGATCATTCACTACAAGCATATGCAAATACAAAGCAAAGTTTCTCTTATTTATACTAGCAGCTAATGCTTCCTTCATCCATCAAGTCAACCTTAATTACCTGCATGCAATTCACTGAGCTGCCCCATTTAATTGAGACACCCAGATGATTGCAAAAGTAACCAAAAGGGTCAGTTTACACTGGTATGAACATTAATAAATTTTATACGCATGTTTACAGTTTTTTTATGAACTTATAACACTTGCATAATCTAGCAGTTTGTGAATTATGCACATCAGTAAAAATTGCCAGATAACTTCAAGAATACAACCATTCATTCAACAAATGTTCAACAAGCAATGCATTATTCTTAACTTCAAAAATAAACCCAGGTTTTGTTCTCCCAGTTTCTCCCAGTTTTTTTTTAATCAGGGCATCATATTAAAACATATTTAATTCAAATCCCTGTCCAGATGTATATAGCTTAGAGATTTAAATCTCATACCCCATTTTATTTTATGGTCTAAATCCCCCTGTCAAATGAACACAAGTATGCATTGTGAAGGAATCACCCAGATTGTTTTATTTATTCCAACACACAAAGGCCTCAGGGTGCACTTGCACCATGCATATACTTCCTCCCACCTGAAGCAAGCAGATCATTGACTAACCCCAAATGACCAATTTAATTTTCTTTCATTTATTCATAGGGCTTATTAATTTAATAAGTTCCCCCTCCAGTTTTCTGCTTAATTCATTAAGCACCTGTTTATGAGTTTGCTCATAAAATCTCCAACCCATTCATGTTTCAGAAAAACATAAATACTTTCTAGTACAATCCTTTGTTATCCATTTAATTTTCTTACTACAGAGATTTACAACAGGTTTGTGAGCTTTCCAAAATAATTTAAGCATCATGATCCTACTATATTATTGTAAAAATATGGACAGAGGTGTTTGTTAAGAAAATTCACCAAAAACTCAGAAATCCTCTTGCCTTATTATTTACAAAATAAACATGAGCCAGATTTCTATCTTGCTGCCTATGTCCTAAATAATTTAAATCCATACTTGACAATAATAAGAATAGAATTAAAAAAATGCTCAAACCATTTTAACTTGGAAAAACTGTCATACAAAACTCCAAACAGAAATGCACAACAAACATCCATTTCATCCATATCAAACCATTTCAAAGATTTAAATAATTCTTATAATACTTTAGGCTGCCTACTAGAGGACTTAATGCCATTGCATAAAATGGATTAATGCTCACCTAGTATTTTCTTTTACTATCTTGCTCCTCCACACAGCAAATCCCTTCAGAGCTGCTTACCCATATTTCTCCTATTTTATTTTTGTTTTATCTTTTTTTTTCTGAGACGATGATGGTCATGATGGTGTACAGGTTTTATAAAGCTATTTTAGGGTTTAAGGAAATGGGTAATTCCTTTGATACCCTTTTATTTTTCATGCACAGATCATACTTATGTATGGTCCTCAATTGGAATTACACTTATCTGATTTCCTTTAGTAGTTATTTCGGGATTCCAGCACTTTAGTTACTGCATGCTATTTCCATGATCTCATTCTATTCATGCCATATGCATGTGACCTTTGCTTATTTTATTTTCTGCTCAGTTTTTAAAGAAACTTTAATCTTTTTGCACTTTCTACTTAGCCTCCTTTTCTTATACAATTCATGCACACTGTCATATATATTTAGGTGGTGTAAAAGTTATTCATACTATATTGTTTTTATTCCTCCCTTTAAAACAGCAACTCCTTTTTACATATCTATGTGATAAAAATTATACACACACAAGATTATTTATTTTCTTTTCTGGCAGCATGATTATATAAGTCATTTGAAACTTCATAAAACTCCATTGTATTTTGTTTTTAAATTAAATAGAAAATTTCCCTATATATTAAATACATGTGATTATATAATTGTTTAGACATGGAACTATATTTGTTTTAAGTCCCAATTTTTAATCACCTTAACTCCTTGCATCTTTATCAAACAGAAAACTCCTATGCACATTTTTATTTACTAACAAGCTTTTCTGTTTTGATGCATCTTTTATTTTATTTTTATTTTAGGGTCATTACATACCCTCCCCCTTAAAGGAATTATGTCCCCATAATTTCTTTTAATTTCTCCAAATAAAAATACTAATCCATAGTCTGTTTTAATTCCATAACCCCATACTCACATTTTATGAAAGCAAGCAATGCATAAGAATATTCAGAAAATCATCATAAGCTACTTAAACATACCTCTCCATCAGTAAACAAATTGGGGTATTTAGCCCTCATTTTGTCCTCCACCTCCCATGTACAATCATTGGTGTCCAAGCTCCATTGAATTTTTACTAGTTTGATCACCTTGTTCCTCAACTTTTTCTCCTCCTTGGCAATTATCCCTACTGGTTCATTTGCATAGACCAAATTCTTTTGGATTTGAATTTGAGTAGGTGACTCCAGAATTGCTCCTTCATCATGCACCCATTTTCTCAATTGAGAAACATGAAACAATGGATGCACACCACTCAACTCCTCAGGTAACTTAAGTTTGTAGGCCATAGCACCAATTCTCTGCATAATTTCATATGGTCCTACAAATCTTGGTGATAGCTTACCAGATTTCCCAAACCTGAACACCTTTCTCATTGGTGATACCTTCAGAAAAACATACTCTCCTACCTTAAACTCCATTGGCTTTCTCCTTTTATCTACATAAGACTTTTGTCTTGATTGTGCTGTCTTCATCCTATGTCTAATTAACTCAATCATGTTGGAAGTTTCTTGAACATGATCTGGTCCTAGTAGTATACCCTCTCCCATATCCAACCAATAGGCAGGAGATATGCAGGGTCTCCCTTACAGGGCTTCAAAGGGAGCCATTCCTATTGTTGACTGGTAGCTATTGTTATATGTGAACTCTGCCAAATGAATGTGCTCCTCCCAATTACCCCTAAAGTCAAGCACGCATGCTCTCAACAGATCCTCCAATATTTTGTTTACTATCTCTGTCTGCCCATCACTTTGAGGATGGTAGGCAGTGCTTAAGCATAGTTGAGTTCCCATTGCTTCTTGGAAGCTTTCCCAAAATCTTGAGGTGAACAAAGTGTCTATATCACTTATAATGGTCTTGGGTATACCATGTAGCCTTACCACTTCCTTAATAAATAATTGTGCAAGCCTAGTTGCATTTCTATCTGACTTGATAGGGACAAAGTGAGCTGATTTGGTTAGTCTATCAACGATTACCCATATATTATCATTGCCTTTCTTAGTTCTAGGCAAACCATCCACAAAATCCATGAAAATACTTTCCCATTTCCACTGAGGTACCTCCAAAGGTTGCAACATGCCAGAAGGCTTTTGGTGATCTGCTTTAATTTGCTGACAGGTGAAACACTTTGCCACATATCTTGTCACTGCTTGTTTCATTCCTGGCCACCAGTAGCTTCTTTTTAAATCATGATACATTTTAGTACCACCAGGGTGTATGGTGTACTTGCTTTTGTGATGCTCATTCATGATTTCTTCCTTCAATTCTGCAATGTCTGGTACACACAACTTCTCATTCTTCCTCAAATACCCCTTGTGATCTATTTTAAAATTTTCCAACTCAATGTTGCTAAGTAACATTTCCTTCTTCTCCTTCAAATTTTTATCTTGGTCTTTCATGCCACCAATTTTCTCCACTAGATTAGATTTTACTGTAATCAATCCTAGTGTACCATATTCTACCATGTCATCATGCTCTCTGAGAAAATAATACTTCAATGTTTGATGGTATGTAAATAATTCAAATTTTTCTCCAAGCAAATAATGCCTCCAAAGTTTTAATGCAAACACTATTGCAGCCAATTCTAGATCATGAGTTGCATATTTGGTTTCATTGGGTTTAAGCTGTCTTGATGCATATGCCACTACCTTGCCATGTTGCATAAGCACTGCACCTAACCCAGACCCACTAGCATCAGTATATACAACCATTCCTTCATTTTCTTCTGGGATTTGCAAGACAGGAGCTTCCACCAGTGCTTGTTTCAATTTCTCAAAAGCTTGTTCACACTGCTCAGTCCACACATATGGTTGGTTCTTCTTTGTCAACTTGGTCGTTGGTGTGGCTATTCTTGAAAAATCCTTGATGAACCTTCTATAGTACCCTGCCAATCCCAAGAATGATCTCACCTCAGTCACTGTTCTGGGTCTACTCCATGATTGAACTGCAATCACTTTGCTTGGATCCACACTTACCCCTTGCTGTGACACTATGTGTCCTAAGAATTTTACTTCATGTTGCCAAAATGTACATTTTGAATACTTGGCTTTTAATTCATGTTCTCTAAGTCTGGATAATACTAGGTATAGATGCATAGCATGATCATTTTCTGTCTTTGAGTAAATTAATATATCATCTACAAATACTAGAACAAATTTATCCAAAAAGTCTCTAAAAATTCTATTCATCAAATCTA
Source organism: Allium cepa (assembly GCA_030765085.1). Lineage (NCBI taxonomy): Eukaryota > Viridiplantae > Streptophyta > Magnoliopsida > Asparagales > Amaryllidaceae > Allium > Allium cepa. Next base: position 1,053,476,200 of record CM060935.1, on the reverse strand, counting down.
CAAAATAGGAGGGAGCATCGGTCAAGCCAAATGGCATTACTAAAAATTCATATAGGCCATACCTTGTGTTAAAGGCTGTGTACTCAATGCTTTCCTCTGCAACTTTCATTTGGTGAAATCCAGAGGCTAAATCTAACCTTGAAAATATTTTAGCTCCATGCAATTGATCAAATAGATCACCTATTCTAGGCAGTGGGTACTTATTTTTAATGGTTACCTTGTTTAAATCCCTATAGTCTACACACAACCTCATTGTTCCATCATGCTTCTTAACAAAGAGCACTGGGGAACCCCAACTGGAACTACTTGATCTTATGAATCCTTTCTCTTCTAATTCTTCTAGTTGATGTTTTAATTCTACTAACTCTTTTGGACCCATCCTATAAGGCTTCTTAATGAATGGATTTGTTCCTGGCATTAACTTAATTTTGAATTCAACTGGTCTATTCTGAGGAATTCCTCTCACCTCTCCAAACACATCTATGTATTCATTAACTACTGGAATTTCCTCTATTTTTAATTCCTTTTGAATTTCGTTTATACTCCAAATTTTATTAAAACATGTGTTCTTTGCTATTTCACTTAGAACTGTAATTCTTTTGCCTTCATTTGTCTCCAAATAAATAGTAAGGTTTTCTAAATTTAAAATTGCTTTATTTTTCATTAACCAATCTACCCCCAAAATAATCCCAATAGTAGGATAATTTAAAGTATATAGATCTGAATCAAAGCCATAACCCCCTATGATTAATTTCAGACCCATACACTTTATCCCTAATATACAATGACTCCCTATGGGGCTGTGTACAGTTAAGGGTTGTTCAATAGAAACACAAGCAAGTGCTAACTTCTTTACAATTTCCAAAGATATTAGTGAATGTGAGGCACCAGTGTCATATACTACTGATATTGGTTGGGTATTGATTAGAATTATACCTTCAAGTTGCCCAACATTTCCAGTGGTGTTTGTTGCCAAAGCTCATACCCTTGCTGTTTTCTTATGAGTCTCTGGGCAGTCCTTCTTTAAATGTCCTATTTTCCCACAGTTATAGCAGCTTCTTTTAGGTATTTTAGGGTCAGGGCATTGGTTACTATAATGTCCAGCTTTTCCACAATTAAAACAATGAGTAAATTTCTTGCTTTCAGGTGCTATTGCTCCTTCCCCTTTCTTAACTCCTTTACTTGCATTTCTCTTGTCATAAGGTTGCACTTTGTTCTGACCTCCCCTCTTCTTATTGAGCTTCATGTTCCTGAATTTCTCTCTTGTGGTATCATGTTGCTCAAAGGAGAGAGTTAGATCAATCACTTGATCAAAGGTTTTGTCTTTGTATGGAAACATTACCCTGGATAGATTGGGGTTCAAGCCTTGAATGTATCTTGCATTCTTTGCTTCTGCATTCCCTATCAACACCATTCCATATTTGGACAATGCTTCAAACTTCTGAGTGTACTCATTTACACTCATGCCTCCTTGCCTTAACCTAATAAAGTCTTCAAGCAGTGTGGCTTTGGCAGATGCTGGGATAAATCTGGCCTCAAGCATGTCCTTGAAATCATTTCAAGTAATGTTATTCTCTAGCCTTCCTACTATCACAACCTCCCACCAATCCAGTGCAACCCCCTTCAATTTCCTTGAAGCTATTTGTCTTTTCCATTGGTCACTGATTTGCATATCTGTAAAGACCCTCTTCATAGTCCTTATCCACATTTGAACACCCATAGCTCCTTCAGTGCCTTCAAAATCCTTTCCTCCCAAATTGGTACAAGTCTTAAGCAGTTTGGAGAGCTCCTCATGAGGATTGTCTTGCCTTGGTGCCATTCCATCCCTCAAATCCCTCACAAAATCCTCCATGCTTATCACAGGTGGCTCACGTGATGGTCCTGCACCTGTGTGATGTCTTGGCCCTACCATAATGCTATAGATATAATTTTTAAGTTAGTTTATTTACCCCTATTATTTTTAGTATCTTTACTTGTTTATTTATTTTATTTAGGTGTACTCTGTACATGTATCTCAAGCATACATTTCATTCAGTCATACAAAAGCATCCAACCCCAAGAATTCAATCAATGCATTCAATCATCCATATGCATACAATAATGTTTACTATGTTATTTTAAAACATAGCTTTGATACCAACTGTGGTGACCCCTTTAATTTTTACACATAGATTTTTTTTTTACAAAATGAATATATAATTAAATCCCATAATGTTAAGTTTCAATATTTAAAAAATTCATAGATTCTTTTCCCAAGATCCTGGATGATCAATATAATTATATCAGTTCATGATTCACCTTTAAATAGCTCTATATATTTGATGATATGTTTGCTTCTTTTGTTTTGTATGAGATGAAATTTACAACAAGCACAATGCATAAGTGATTGAAATACATAGTGCACCTTTGTATATATTTTTTTATTATTATTTACTAAACTTCCTGCCTATACATGTATATGCCTGTAATCACCTAAAGTAATGTTTAAGTATTAATCTAAAAGTTTAACAGAGTTTTGGGGTGAAGACACTTTGAAAATACTTAGTTGCAGGCTTAAGCAAACAAAACTGATTTTTATTTCCAGGTTGAACCACTTATAGTTTTCACTACATTTCGAGACAGGCTGGAATGAAAACTGGTGTGCTTGGAGTTTGTATTTCAAAAACTTGGAGTTTTTCTATCTTTTTCTTTGAACTGGAAGCACTTGCACAACATGGATTTGTAGGGAAGTGATTCCAGGCTTATAAGGGTTTGACCCTTAACCATCTAGGTCGGCCATGATCCCATACTTACCACTTTCAAAACCTTATCTTTTATGTAAACAAAATTTCTACAAATGTTTTTCCTATCACAAGTTTGCTTCTACCATATCAAAGTTTTTCTGAGAATTTACTTTCTCAGGCTTTCAACACAAAACAAAAATATTTCCAATTCCATTTCTTTTAAAACCCTTTTTATTTTGAAATCAAATGCATAAATATGAGTCATGCATTTTCTCAGAGATTATGCATCAACCAATATCTATTACAGGCCATGCATAATCCATTTTATTCAAAATTTGCAAGCTCATTTTATTTTCTGGAAATCAGATATACTTGACTGTTTTTAATTGCCATCATTAAATCACAAAATAATTTCAAACCAAAGAAAACAGGGGCTAACATGCACACATATCATACTGATATGTTATATCAGTTTTCTCAGTTCCAAAAAAAAAAAGATGACCAGACATTTATAAGACATCAACTAATTACTTGCCATCAGAAATCATTCAACAAAGGTTTAGCTAAATACATGTCATAATCAAAGCACTCAGAAAAATCTCCTTACAGTTTACTTTAACTACTAATGATAACCAGATCATTCACTACAAGCATCTGCAAATACAAAGCAAAGTTTCTCTTATTTATACTAGCAGCTAATGCTTCCTTCATCCATTAAGTCAACCTTAATTACCTGCATGCAATTCACTGAGCTGCCCCATTTAATTGAGACACCCAGATGATTGCAAAAGCAAACAAAAGGGTCAGTTTACACTGGTATGAACATTAATAAATTTTATACACATGTTTACAGTTTTTTTTTATGAACTTATAACACTTGCATAATCTAGCAGTTTGTGGATTATGCACATCAGTAAAAATTGCCAGATAACTTCAAGAATACAACCATTCATTCAACAAATGTTCAACAAGCAATGCATTATTGATAACTTCAAAAATAAACCCAGGTTTTGTTCTCCCAGTTTTTTTTTAATCAGGGCATCATATTAAAACATATTTAATTCAAATCCCTGTCCAGATGTATATAGCTCAGAGATTTAAATCTCATACCCCATTTTATTTTATGGTCTAAATCCCCCTGTCAAATGAACACAAGTATGCATTGTGAAGGAATCACCCAGATTGTTTTATTTATTCCAACACACAAAGGCCTCAGGGTGCACTTGCACCATGCATATACTTCCTCCCACCTGAAGCAAGCAGATCATTGACTAACCCCAAATGACCAATTTAATTTTCTTTCATTTATTCATAGGTCTTATTAATTTAATAAGTTCCCCCTCTAGTTTTCTGCTTAATTCATTAAGCACCTGTTTATGAGTTTTCTCATAAAATCTCCAACCCATTCATGTTTCAGAAAAACATAAATACTTTCTAGTACAATCCTTTGTTATCCATTTAATTTTCTTACTACAGAGATTTACAATGGGTTTGTGGGCTTTCCAAAATAATTTAAGCATCATGATCCTACTATATTATTGTAAAAATATGGACAGAGGTGTTTGTTAAGAAAATTCACCAAAAACTCAGAAATCCTCCTGCCTTATTATTTAGAAAATAAACATGAGCCAGATTTCTATCTTGCTGCCTATGTCCTAAATAATTTAAATCCATACTTGACAATAATTAGAATAGAATAAAAAAAATGCTCAAACCATTTTAACTTGGAAAAACTGTCATACAAAAATCCAAACAGAAATGCACAACAAACATCCATTTCATCCATATTAAACCATTTCAAAGATTTAAATAATTCTTATAATACTTTAGGCTGCCTACCAGAGGACTTAATGCCATTGCATAAAATGGATTAATGCTCACCTAGTATTTTCTTTTACTATCTTGCTCCTCCACACAGCAAATCCCTTCAGAGCTGCTTACCCATATTTCTCCTATTTTTTTTTTTTTTTTTTCTGAGATGATGATGGTCATGATGGTGTACAGGTTTTATAAAGCTATTTTAGGGTTTAAGGAAATGGGTAATTCCTTTGATACCCCTTTATTTTTCATGCATAGATCATACTTATGTATGGTCCTCAATTGGAATTACACTATCTGATTTCCTTTAGTAGTTATTTCGGGATTCCAGCACTTTAATTACTGCATGCTATTTCCATGATCTCATTCTATTCATGCCATATGCATGTGACCTTTGCTTATTTTATTTTCTGCTCAGTTTTTAAAGAAACTTTAATCTTTTTGCACTTTCTACTTAGCCTCCTTTTCTTATACAATTCATGCACACTGTCATATATATTTAGGTGGTGTAAAAATTATTCATACTATATTTTTTTTTTATTCCTCCCTTTAAAACAGCAACTCCTTTTTACATATCTATGTGATAAAAATTATACATACACAAGATTATTTATTTTCTTTTCTGGCAGCATGATTATATAAGTCATTTGAAACTTCATAAAACTCCATTGTATTTTGCTTTTTAAATTAAATAGAAAATTTCCCTATATATTAAATACATGTGCTTATATAATTGTTTAGAGATGGAACTATATTTGTTTTAAGTCCTAATTTTTGATCACCTTAACTCCTTGCATCTTTATCAAACAGAAACTCCTATGCACATTTTTATTTACTAACAAGCTTTTCTGTTTTGATGCATCTTTTATTTTATTTTTATTTTAGGGTCATTACATGGATTGTCTCGAGTATTGACTCGAGTGGATTTGCATAGCACTGGGTTTTTCAACAGTTAAATGAATTTTTGAAATTTGAAAGGGGATACGGGTGGGTTTGGGAGGAAACTCGAAGTGGCACTCGGGGAAGTTGGTTGCTGACTCGGGGAATGCTCGAGTGAGTCTCGGGTTGGGCTTTAAAAACAGCTTTGGCTTTAACAACCAGATTTTTAAATTTAAATTTTGAAACATTTTTAAACCCATGTTTTAAAAAAAAAATTGTCCTGATTTAAATTTGAACAATTAAAGAGTTAAGACAGTTATGTTTAAAGTAACCAAGACATTTGATTTTGTGATCAATATTTATTTTTAAATTATTTTTAATTAAAGGGTAAATCAAGATAAAATGGTGTTTTAATTAAACCTTAATCTCTTGAATAAATTTACGGTTAATAATGATTGATGGGAGATTTATTAATGGTTGATTAATGATAAATTAATGGTTGATTGAAGGTTAATTAAGTATTAATAAAGGATAATTAATCAAGAAGATTATTTTAATTAGATGATTAAATAAAGTGATAATTTTTTAATGAAGTAATAAAATGATAATTACTTAGTGTAATTAAGGAATGATTATTTTGTGTAATTACATTAAACGATAATTAATTGATTAATTAATTTTTTATTAAAGTATAATTCTTGATTAAGGATAATTAATTAATTAATGTGATTAATTAATTTCAGTAATTAACTTGAGGATAATTAATTAATTTATTAATTAAGGATAATGTGTTTGTAGTTAATTAAGGATAATTAATTAAATGGTAATTAATTAAGGGATAATTTATTAATTAATTAATCAATTAAGGATAATTAATCAAAGCATAAATAAATAATTAAAGGTAAATTATTTAATGATTAAAGGTTAATTTATTTAATAATTAATAAATGATCAAAGGATAATTAATCAAAAAATTTGTAATTAATTAAAGTTAGTTAACCATGATTAGTGTTTATTCATAAGTAATTAATCTGATTTAAATTAATCAGATAATTAATTGATTTCGCTTACGGATGTATGAATTATATGAATGCCTTGAGTTGATTTATAGTGTTTCTATGATGTGGATTGTTTTGATTGAGCTGTGTGTGTGTCTTATTTATCTGTAATGTATTTGCATATTTACCTGTGATGCATTTACATATATATATATCTGTGAATCTATGAATGATGATAAGCGTTATAGGATCATACCGCTTATCAAATATCATTATGCTTGAATCTGTGATGATTGATGATGTTGCATTATTGTATAAAACCCCTGGACTATACCTTACACACACAAATATGGATTGCACGAGGAAATTGGTTAAGTCATGGATTTTTGAAATGGTTTGAAAATTAAAATAGTTTCATTTGAATTTGAATTCAAAGGTTTGAAATTGAACTCTATATTTGGAAATTATGGTGTAAAAAGGGTTTTGCAAGTTATATAGGTGTTTATATGTGTTTTAAACCATTTTAATAGTATTGTTTTGGGAATCTGAATTTAACCTAAGTTTTATATTTGAACGGCTTTAACTCGTGCAAATGCAATCGGATTTTTTTCGAAATGAAAACTATTTATTTTCAAATAATAATAGCTTTCATATAAAGAAAGGATTTCCAATTTGTATTCAAAGATTTCAAATTTGAAATGGAATTGAAATAGTTTTGGGAGGCCATGAATTAATCATTATGAAAGATTGTTGAACTTTGTTTTGAAAAAGAAGAGGATTTAAATGGTGTATCTTTTACATAAAAGATATGAAATGGGAATTGTTTTGAAAGTTATGAATGGATCTTGGAAATAGTTTTAAAAGCTATAAATTGAGTCTGTGATTTAATAATTGGATGAGTTAACCCGATTTGAAAAGGAGAACTATTTTGAAAGCTGTAAATGAATCTTTGTGAAATCTGGGTGAACATTGTGAAGAAAATCTTTTTATTTAAAAGATTTGAAATGGTAATTTGTTTTAAACCATTTGAAAAGAAAAGTTTTGGGTAATAAGTTATGACTTAACTGAAATCCCGATATCCATATTTTTTAACATTACGCTCATTATTCGATTTAGCCGGGAGATGACCTTGTGTCATAGAACCCATTCAGAATAATGATACGACGATATGAATTTCATTTGAAGACCGGTGGTGAAGACTAGATATTTTCGAAAGCGAAAGGATAACTCATCAAATTTCTCTGCACCCACTGATCCCCGGTATAGAGATTCTATCATCCTTTGTGATGGGGAGTTCGGACGTGGTTAGGGATTATCCAGATTTGCAAGGGCTTCTTTATGAAGTGCCTTTGGTTCTGTTCGAACCTAGAACAGACTTGTATGGATATGTGTCTGAAATTACACTTTGAGATGTAAAACCAGTTTCTAGCAGATACATTTCTGTTTGGTGGCGGAGAATTTACTCTCTTAGCTTAACATCCTTCTCTTAGACATACGAGCTCAGAGGTTATGTAGTTGATATTTACTAGTGATACCTTCCCAATTTGGTAATGTAGCATACGAAGTGCTGCTGATTATTTGTTGATTAAAGCATGGCTTTGTGAAAATGTTTAGCTTTGTGGACAAAACTGCATCAGGACCTCACACCCCGGAAATGGTCGAAGCAGGAAACATGCGGCAAGGTTTTGAGGGTTGCTTCCTTTAGGATGTGTCATTCCCTTATGGAAAAGGGTGGTATCATGGTATGGAGCTCAGATACTCAACTCATGTGGTCACTGCAAATCTATTACTTTGTGATTTCTTTGTGGTTGTTGGTGTAGAGGTACCTCGGATAAAGGTCACAAATGACCGAGGGATGGCATGCTCGAGTAGTAGTTACCTAGTTATAGAGGTAATTCGGCCTTGTATTGGCAGAGAGCCGGGTAGGTTCTCAGAACATTCCTCCAGAGGCGTACCCATGTGGTAGTAGGAAGTTCCTTAGCGTGACCATTTGTTGGAAATCCAATCTCCAATACGCGCCTTGTACGGTTTTAGTTGTATAACCTGCCATTTACTTATGTTGGCGCCCCACTGTTTAGATGGTAGCTATAGTAGGCATACAATAATGGTTATATGCTGACTAAGATTAATATTATACTTTCAATTTTATTTCTGCACTACGCACTAATAATAATATCAAAGGGTTTTTGCATATCAAGCATGTTTGACTATCATAAGGAGAAATCTCCTTATGATTCTGCGTTTGCATTGTGTGTGTGGCGGGAGGCCTTATAGTAGTTTCATTTTCAAAAAAAGCACTGTGGATTTCAATTTTAAATTCTTTTGTTGTTTGTTTTAAAAGATAAACTATTTTGTTTTCTCATACCAGTCCCATGACTGACCTGGGATTTGGTGATAGTAATTGTGTTTCCACTGTGTTGTTGTAGATCTCTAATTTGTATTTGTGATCATTGTTGTATAACATTGGATATTATGTCATTGGATTTATATGATATATTCTTTTCTTCCGCTGTGTTGTTATACTTAATGTGTTATAAGCTCCGGCGAACCAGATTCGGCGTTTGAATCTGCGGCATTCGAGTACAGGTGAAGTACGGGTGCCGATTTTTGAAGGTCGGGTCAGGGTGGTTTCATTTGGTATCAGAGCTGAAGGTTGAAAATTTAGCCCAGGAGTATAACACATTAGGTAACTCATTAAAGATAGGGTGAAGTATAACCTAGAATGAGTATATCCCTAAGATATCCGTTTGTGTGCCTCGGTAAATTCTCTTAATATCCACTGATAGTGAGTATGAGTGTAAGAAGAGAACGAGGTAGGGGACAGGGGAGAACCACTACAAATGGTCAATACCTATAAAAACAACGGAAATAACCTTTCTCTATTAGTCTCCTTTGTTGATCATCAAATTTCAAATTCTTTGATGTCTTCGAGCAGCTCGAGAAAGAAGCTTCGGTATGATGGTGGCCAGAGGATCCATATAGGTAAGTTTCTATTTCGTATTTTCTTTATTGGTTTTCTATCATCTTTTCGTTTTTAACTTTGATAAATTTGAAAATTTAAATTGAAATAAATTGGTTAACTAAAATATGAAGTTAAATTGGATTGTATCGATAAAACGATATCGATTAAAACCAAATTTAAATTTTTTATTATGATTTCTTGTGAAAATCAAAGTCCGAAGAGGGACAAGTTGGGGCAAACTTTGCGGTGTTTCGACCTAAGTTTGGAATTCACACCTAATGCTTGAAAATTATGGAGGATTAAATCCATTTTTCTATTGTCTGGGTCTCGATATATTCTACGTACAATTACTTATCCCTTCGAACTAACCGATTCCCTGTATATTTCGTAGATATGGTGACCCGAGTATCTTGTGTAATATTATATGGGTTTGTTCTCATTTCTATTGTTGATATTCTGATTTGGTAAGCCAAATGCAGAATAGATATTCAGCTTGATCTGGTGATTCATCTCTCTATCTTTCTACATTCTTTTATTGTCTCCCTGTCTTACAAATTTCGAGGACGAAATTTCCTAAGGGGGGAATCTGTAACGTTCCCGATTTTAAGTCTAATTAATTTGGTAATTAATATAAAATTTTGGTTTAATTTGGAATTAATTATGAATTTTGGGAAAAATTCCATAATAAATATTTTAGAAATAAAATTGGATTAAATTGAAGGATAAAAAAATTATATAAAATATATTGCAAATAAGATTTTGGGTTAAGATTCAAAAATAAGTATTTCATAAAAATGTATTTGGATTTTCCAAAATTAAATAATATGTATGTTATTTATTTCTATAAATGGATTTTAATTAGGAATTTGATTTATAAAATTCAAGTATAAGTATTTTATAAATAAATATTGAATTTACTAAACTTTATGTTTCAAGGAACTAATATATATGAATATATATACATGTAGATATTTCTTAATAATGAACAATTTGATTTCAAATCATTTGTTTTTAAACTATATAAATATAAAAAAAAAATGTAAATAAGAATTAATAAAAGATTTACAATACTTTTCTTTTGTAGTTAGTATATATCTAAATAAACATTTAAGCTTTGATATGAACATATTTTTTTAAGTAAAAGTATAAATTTAAAAATATATACATATGTATCTTTTCTAATAAATAAACATATGTTAATATGAAAATAAATGTCTTGTAAATATAAAGCTAAGAGGGTTTAAAACAAAATTTATAATTAAATTAACAAAAGGGATTTAAACATAAAATGTTTGGATGTTAACAAATGTAGGAAGACAATTATAAGAAATTAACAAATGTAATTTTATGAGACAAGTGGCAAAAGAAACAAACTTTTCTTTTAATTTGAAATAAGAAAATAAAAGCATGCATGGGAAAAAAATCAAAAGGAAGATCAAACCAGTTAAACAAATCTGGAAACAAATGAGATCAAAACAGAAAAGAAGAAATTTGGAAATGAAAAATCAAAGTAAAAAGTAGTGGATCGGATTCGAATTCAAACAAATACAACTACAAGCCTAGAATCCAAAGTATTTTCAACCTGGAGATCAAAATAAACTATCAACCTGAAATCAGACTTCAAAGATTCAATTCAGCAATAAATATCAAGCTGCTGATCAAATATGATTCCAAGTATAACACTGTCTCTACTTCTCTGTTTTACCCAGGTGAGCAAACTATATTTTAAAGTTTTGAATCTGGCTTGAATTTTGATCTACATGTGATTGTTTTAGAAGTATGGAAATAAATATGTCTGGATGTATGTATATCTATATCTGTGAATGGGGTGCATGCCTGTATATGTTTATATGTGGCTCTGTTGAGTATAACAGGTCTACAAATTCAAAGAAAAATTCATATCTTCTTGTTTAAACTGATTTGAGTCATGATTCCTAAAGAGAGATTGTTTATAACGATATAAAGTCATTTTTGAAAATAATCACAGGTGAAAATAATTAGCAAATATTCTGAAATAAAGGAATTACTATGGTAAATTTTTAATGGGTCAGAAATCAATTATCTCCATATTTAGGCATATTTGAAATTTATGAATTTTGGTATACATTTCACGATTTTCAGAATTGGGATCATCGGGAATTTGTGAAATGAGTGTTTTTGGCATTTTCGTCGGTTACTGACGATTGGTTGAGCAGTGCTCGTCAAAATTAGGCGTGGAAGCGGCCGGAGTGGCGTAGACTATAGGAAAAATGGGAAAAAGATTTACTGGTGATTGTGGCGGCCAATCTTCGATGATGTAGGATTTTGGGTCGCCATTTGGACGAAGTCGAATCCCGGTGATTACAGCACCATAGCAGCGTCGAGTTGGTCCAGTGCGAGGGGAATGGAAGATGGCCATATGACGTAGGTCCAGGTGGAATGTAGAGTTCTCCGATGATAGGAAATTGGAAGAGGAAGAATGTTTGGTTGAACTGTTTTGTTTCATTAGCTCGATAATGTTCGATTTCGAGTTCGAAATGGATGTGAAGTTTGGGCAGTTGGAATCATGAAAGGGGATCGAAGGCAACATGCTGGCGTCGGCGGGGATGACTGGAGTTCATCAGAACTATGGTGCATGTGCAAGACACTTGGGTTGTATCAGTAGACAGTGGCCTGGGGAAGAAAGGGAGGACTTGAAGCAAGTTTCGGGAAGATGATGGATTGTCTCGACTATTGAATTGAGTGAATTTGCGTAGCACCGGGTTTTTCAACACTTAAACGATTTTTTGAAATTTGAAAGGGGACACGGGTGAGTTTGGGAGGAAACTCGAAGTGGCACTCGGGGAAGTTGGTTGTTGACTCGGGGAATGCTCGAGTGAGTCTCGGGTTGAGCTTTCAAAATAGCTTTGGCTTTAAAAACTAGATTTTTAAATTTAAATTTTGAAACATTTCTGAACCCATGTTTTAAAAAATATATTTGTCCTGATTTAAATTTGAACAATTAAAGAGTTAAGACAGTTATGTTTAAAGTAACCAAGTCATTTGATTTTGTGATCAATATTTATTTTTAAATTAGTTTTAATTAAAGAGTAAATCAAGATAAAATGTTGTTTTAATTAAACCTTAATCTCTTGAATAAATTTACGGTTAATAATGATTGACGGGAGATTTATTAAAGGTTGATCAATCATAAATTAATGGTTGATTGAAGGTTAATTAAGGATTAATAAAGGATAATTAATCAAGGAGATTATTTTAATTATATGATTAAATAAAGTGATAATTTTTTAATGAAGTAATTAAATGATAATTACTTAGTGTAATTAAGGAATGATTATTTTGTGTAATTACATTAAACGATAATTAATTGATTAAGATTAATTAATTTATTATTAAAGGATAATTCTTAATTAAGGATAATTAATTAATTAATGTGATTAATTAATTTCAGTAATTAACTTGTGGATAATTAATTTATTTATTAATTAAGGATAATGTATTTGTAATTAATTAAGGATAATTAATTAAATGTTAATTAATTAAGGGATAATTTATTAATTAATTAATCAATTAAGGGTAATCAATCAAAGCATAATTAAATAATTAAAGGTAAATTATTTAATGATCAAAGGTTAATTTATTTATTAATTAATAAATGATCAAAGGATAATTAATCAAAAAATTTGTAATTAATTAATGTTAGTTAACTATGATTAGTGTTTATTCATAAGTAATTAATCAGATTTAAATTAATAGATAATTAATTGATTTTGCTTATGGATGTATGAATTGTATGAATGCCTTGAGTTGATTTATAATGATTCTATGATGTGGATTGTTTTGATTGAGCTGTGTGTGTGTGTCATTTATCTGTAATGTATTTACATATTTACCTGTGATGCATTTACATATATATCTGTGAATCTATGAATGATGATAAGCGTTATAGGATTATACCGCTAATCAAATATCATTGTGGTTGAATCTGTGATTATTGATGATGTTGCACTATTGTGTAAAACCCCTGGACTACACCTTACACGTACAAATATGGATTGCACGAGGAAATTGGTTAAGTCATGGATTTTTGAAATGGTTTGAAAATTTAAATAGTTTGATTTGAATTTGAATTCAAAGGTTTGAAATTGAACTCTATATTTGGAAATTATGGTGTAAAAAGGGTTTTACAAGTTATATAGGTGTTTATATGTGTTTTAAAACAATTTTAAAAGTATTTTTTTGGCAATCTGAATTTAACCTAAGTTTTATATTTGAAAGGCTTTAACTCGTGCAAATGTAATCGGATTTTTTTCGAAATGAAAACTATTTGTTTTCGAATAATAATAGCTTTCATATAAAGAAAGGATTTGCAATTTATATTCAAAGATTTCAAATTTGAAATGGAATTGAAATAGTTTTGAGAGGCTATGAATTAATCTTTGTGAAAGATTGTTGAACTTTGTTTTTAAATTGAAGAGGATTTAAATGGTGTTTCTTTTACATAAAAGATATGAAATGGGAATTGTTTTGAAAGTTATGAATGGTCTTTGGAAATAGTTTTGAAACCTATAAATTGAGTCTGTGATTTAATAATTGGATGAGTTAATCCGATTTGAAAAGGAGAATTGTTTTGAAAGCTGTAAATGAATATTTGTGAAATCTGGGTGAACTTTGTGAAGGAAATATTTATATTTAAAAAATTTGAAATGGTAATTTGTTTTAAACCATTTGAAAAGAAAAGTTTTGGGTAATAAGTTGTGAATTAACTGAAATATCGATACCCATATGTTTTTAAATACTGCGCTCATTATTCGATTTAGCCTGGAGATGACCTTGTGTCATAGAACCCACTCCGAATAATGATACGACGATATGAATTTCATTTGAAGACCGGCGGTGAAGATTGGATATTTTCGAAAACGAAAGGATAACTCGTCAAACGTCTCTGCACCGGCTGATCCCCGGTATAGAGATTTGATCATCCTTTGTGATGGGGAGTCCGGACGTGATTAGGGATTATCCGGATTTGCTAGGGCTTCTTTATGAAGTGCCTTCGGTTCTGTTTGAACCTAGAACAAACTTGTATGGATGTGTGTCTGACATTACACTTTGAGATGTAAAACCAGTTTCTAGCAGATACATTTCTTTTTGGTGGTGGAGAATTTACCCTCTTAGCTTAACACCCTTCTCTTAGACGTACGATCTCAGAGGTTATGTAGTTTATATTTACTAGTGATACCTTCCCAATTTGGCAACGTAGCATACGAAGTGCTGCTGATTATTTGTTGATCAAAGCATGGATTTGTGAAAAAGTATAGCTTTGTGGACGAAACTGCATCAGGACCTCACACCCCGAAAACGGTCGAAGCAGGAAAGATGCAGCAAGGCTTTGAGGGTCGCTCCCTTTAGGGTGTGTCATTCCCTTCTGGAAAAGGGTTGTATCATGGTATGGAGCTCAGATACTTAACTCATGTGGTCACTGCAAATCTATTACTTTGTGATTTCTTTGTGGTTGTTGGTGTAGAGGTACCTCAGATAAAGTTCGCAAATGACTGAGGGATGGCATGCTCGAGTAGTAGTTACCTAGTTACAGAGGTAACCCGGCCTTGTGTTGGCAGAGAGCCGGGTAGGTTCTCGGGACGTCCCTCCAGAGGTGTACCCATGTGGCAGCAGGAAGTTCCATAGCCTGACCATTTGTTGGAAATCCAATCTCCAATACGCGCCTTGTACGGTTTTAGTTGTATAACCTGCCATTTACTTATGGTGCCGTCCACTGTTTAGATGGTAGCTATAGTAGGCATACAATAATGGTTATATGCCGGCTAAGATTAATATTATACTTTCGAAATTATTTCTGCACTATGCACTAATAATAATATCAAAGGGTTTTTGCGTATCAAGCATGTTTGACTATCATAAGGAGAAATCTCCTTATGATTTTGCATTTGCATTGTGTGTGTGGCGGGAGGCCTTATAGTAGTTTCATTTTCAAAAAAAGCATTGCAGATTTCAATTTTAAATTCTTTTGTAGTTTGTTTTAAAATATAAACTGTTTTGTTTGCTCATACCAGTCCCATGACTGACCTGGAGTTTATTGTTCCCTTCCTAAACTCTGGGTGCCCGCAATTTTCCCCACGGGCAGTTTAGAGTTGGGTTTTTCAAATAACCAAATAGTAGGTGTAGATTCGATAGCGTCCGGCGAACCAGATTCGGCGTTTGAATCTGCGGCATTCGAGTACAAGTGAAGTACGCGTGCCGATTTTTGAAGGTCGAGTCAGGGTCGTTTCATTTGGTATCAGAGCTGAAGTTTGAAACTTTAGCTCAGGAGTATAACACATTAGGTAACTCATTATAGATAGGGTGAAGTATACCCTAGAATGAGTATATCCCTAAGATATCCGTTTGTGTGCCTCGGTAGATTCTCTTAATATCCACTGATAGTGAGTATGAGTGCAAGAAGAGAACGAGGTAGGGGAAAAGGGAGTACCACTACAAATGGTCAATAACTGTAACAACAACGGAAATGACCTTTCTCTATCAATCTACTTTGTTGATCATCAAATTTCAAATTCTTTGATGTCTTCATGGCAGCTCGAGGAAGAAGCTTCGGTGTGATGGTGGCCAGAGGAATCCTTATAGATAAGTTTCTATTTCGTATTCTCTTCATTAGTTTTCTATCATCTTTTCGTTTTTAACTTTGATAAATTTGAAAATTTAAATTAAAATAAATTGGTTAACTAAAATATGAAGTTAAATTGGATTGTATCGATAAAACGATTTCGATTAAAACCAAATTTAAAATTTTTATTATGATTTCTTGTGAAAATCAAAGCCCGAAGAGGGACAAGTTGGGGTAAACTTTGGGGTGTTCCGACCTAAGTTTGGAATTCACACTTAATGTTTGAAAATTATGGAGGATAAAATTCATTTTTCTATTGTCTGGGTCTCGATATATTCTACGAACGATTAGTTATCCCTTCGAACTAACCGATTCCCTGTATATTTCGTTGATATGGTGACCCGAGCATCTTGTGTAATATTGTATGGGTTTGTTCTCATATCTATTGTTGATATTCTGATGTGGTAAGCCAAATGCAGAATAGATATTCTTATTGATCTAGTGATTCATCTCTCTATCTTTCTACATTCTTTTATTGTCTCCCTGTCTTACAAATTTCGAGGACAAAATTTCCTAAGGGGGGAATCTGTAACATTCCTAATTTTAAATCTAATTAATTTGGTAATTAATATAAAATTTTGGTTTAATTTGGAATTAATTATGAATTAATTGGGAACACTTCCATAATAAATATTTTAGAAATAAAATTGGATTAAATTGAATGATAAAAAATTAATTAAAATATATTGCAAATAAGATTTTGGGTTAAAATTCAAAAATAAGTATTTCATAAATTGTATTTGGATTTTCAAAATTAAATAAGATGTATGTTTATTTATTTATATAAATGGATTTTAATTAGGAATTTGATTTATAAAATTCAAGTATAAGTATTTTATAAATAAATATTGAATTTATTAAACTTTATGTTTCAAGGAACTAATATGTATGAATATATATACATGTAGATATTTGTTAATAATGAACAATTTGATTTCAAATCATTTGTTTTTAAACTATATAAATATAAAATAAAATGTAAATAAGAATTAATAAAAGATTTACAATACTTTTCTTTTGTAGGTAGTATATATGTAAATAAAGATTTAAGCTTCGATATGAACATATTTTTTTAAGTATAAGTATAAATTTAAAAATATATACATATGTATCTTTTGTAATTAATAAAACATATGTTAATATGAAAATAAATGTCTTGTAAATATAAAGCTAAGAGGGTTTAAAACAAAATTTATAATTAAATTAACAAAAGGGATTTAAACATAAAATGTTTGGATGTTAACAAGTGTAGGAAGACAATTATAAGAAATTAACAAATGTAACTTTATGAGACAAGTGGCAAAAGAAATAAAATTTTCTTTTAATTTGAAATTAGAAAAGAAAATCATGCATGGGAAAAAAATCAAAAGGAAGATCAAACCAGTTAAACAAATATGGAAAAAAATGAGGTCAAAATAGAAAAGAAGAAATTTGGAAATGAAAAATCAAAGTAAAAAGCAGTGGATCAGATTAGAATTCAAACAAATACAACTACAAGCCCGGAATCCAAAGTATTTTCAACCTGGAGATCAAATAAACTATCAACCTGAAATCAGACTTCAAAGATTCAATTCAACAATAAATATCAAGCTAGCAGATCAAATATGATTCCAAGAATAACACTGTCTCTACTTCTCTGTTTTACCCAGGTGAGCAAACTATATTTTAAAGTTTTGAATCTGGCTTGAATTTTGATCTACATGTGATTGTTTTGGAAGTATGGAAGTAAATATGTCTGGATGTGTGTATATCTATATCTGTGAATGGGGTGCATGCCTGTATATGTTTATATGTGGCTCTGTTGAGTATAACAGGTCTACAAATTCAAAGAAAAATTCATATCTTCTTATTTAAACTGATTTGAGTCATGATTCCTAAAGAGAGATTGTTTATAACGATATAAAGTCATTTTTGAAAATAATCTCAAGTGAAAATAATTAGCAAATATTCTGAAATAAAGGAATTACCGTGGTAAATTTTAAATGGGTCAGAAATCAATTATCTCCATATCGAGTTTGGATCATAGGGGCAGATTCATATTTGAAATTTATGAATTTTGGTATACATTTCACAATTTTCAGAATTGGGATCATCGGGAATTTGTGAAATGAGTGTTTTTGGCATTTTCGTCGGTTACTAACGATTGGTAGAGCAGTGCCCGTCCAAATTCGGCGTGGAAGTGGACGGAGTGGCGTAGTCCATAGGAAAAATGGGCAAAAGATTTACTTGTGATTGTGGTGGCCGATCTTCGATGATGTAAGGTTTTGGGTCGCCATCTGGACGAAGTCGAATCCCTGTGATTACAGCACCATAGCAGCGTCGAGTTGGTCCAGTGCGAGGGGAATGGAAGATGGCCATATGGCGTAGGTCCAGGTGGAATGTAGAGTTCTCCGATGATAGGAAATTGGAAGAGGAAGAATGTTTGGTTGAACTGTTTTGTTTCATTAGCTCGATATTGTTCGATTTCGAGTTCGAAATGGATGTGAAGTTTGGGCAGTTGGAATCATGAAAGGGGATCGAAGGCAACATGCTGGCGTCGGCGGGGATGACTGGAGTTCGTCAGAACTATGGTGCATGTGCAAGACACTTGGGTTGTATCAGTAGATAGTGGCTCGGGGAAGGAAAGGGGGACTCGAAGCATGTTTCGGGAAGATGTTGGATTGTCTCGAGTATTGGCTCGAGTGAATTTGCGTAGCACCGGCTTTTTCAACACTTAAACGAATTTTTGAAAATTGAAAGGGGATACGGGTGAGTTTGGGAGGAAACTCGAAGTGGCACTCAGGGAAGTTGGTTGTTGACTCGGGGAATGCTCGAGTTTGTCTCGGGTTGAGCTTTCAAAATAGCTTTGGCTTTAAAAACCAGATTTTTAAATTTAAATTTTGAAACATTTTTAAACCCATGTTTTAAAAAAAAAATTGTCCTGATTTAAATTTGAACAATTAAAGAGTTAAGACGGTTATGTTTAAAGTAACCAAGTCATTCGATTTTGTGATCAATATTTATTTTTAAATTATTTTTAATTAAAGAGTAAATCAAGATAAAATGTTGTTTTAATTAAACCTTAATCTCTTGAATAAATTTACGGTTAATAATGATTGACGGGAGATTTATTAAAGGTTGATCAATCATAAATTAATGGTTGATTGAAGGTTAATTAAGGATTAATAAAGGATAATTAATCAAGGAGATTATTTTAATTATATGATTAAATAAACTGATAATTTTTTAATGAAGTAATTAAATGATAATTACTTAGTGTAATTAAGGAATAATTATTTTGTGTAATTTTATTAAACGATAATTAATTGATTAAGATTAATTAATTTATTATTAAAGGATAATTCTTGATTAAGGATAATTAATTAATTAATGTGATTAATTATTTTCAGTAATTGACTTGAGGATAATTAATTAATTTATTAATTAAGGATAATGTATTTGTAATTAATTAAGGATAATTAATTAAATGGTAAATAATTAAGGATTAATTAATTAATTAATCAATTAAGTGTAATTAATCAAAGTGTAATTAAATAATTAAAGGTAAATTATTTAATGATTAAAGGTTAATTTATTAATTAATTAATAAATGATCAAAGGATAATTAATCAAAAAATTTGTAATTAATTAATGTTAGTTAACCATGATTCGTGTTTATTCATAGGTAATTAATCTGATTTAAATTAGTCAGATAATTAATTGATTTTGCTTATGGATGTATGAATTGTATGAATGCCTTCAGTTGATTTATAATGATTCTATGATGTGGATTGTTTTGATTAAGCTCTGTGTGTGTCTTATTTATCTGTAATGTATTTACGTATTTACCTGTGATGCATTTACATATATATCTGTGAATCTATGAATGATGATAAGCGTTATAGGATTATACCGCTTATCAAATATCATTGTGCTCGAATCTATGATGATTGATGATGTTGCACTATTGTGTAAAACCCCTGGACTACACCTCACACACACAAATATAGATTGCACGAGGAAATTGGTTAAGTCATGGATTTTTGAAAAGGTTTGAAAATTAGAATAGTTTGATTTGAATTTGAATTCAAAGGTTTGAAATGAACTCTATATTTGGAAATTATGGTTTAAAAAGGGTTTCGCAAGTTATATAGGTGTTTATATATGTTTTAAACCATTATAAAAGTATTGTTTTGGGAATCTGAATTTAACCTAAGTTTTATATTTGAAAGGCTTTAACTCATGCAAATGTAATCGGATTTTTCCAAAATGAAAACTATTTGTTTTCAAATAGTAATAGCTTTCATATAAAGAAAGGATTTCTAATTTGTATTCAAAGATTTCAAATTTGAAATTGAATTGAAATAGTTTTGAGAGGCTATGAATTAATCATTGTGAAAGATTGTTGAACTTTGTTTTGAAATTGAAGAGGATTTAAATGGTGTATCCTTTACATAAAAGATATGAATTGGGAATTGTTTTGAAAGTTATGAATGGATCTTTGGAAATAGTTTTGAAAGCTATAAATTGAATCTGTGATTTAATAATTGGATGAGTTAATCCGATTTGAAAAGGAGAATTGTTTTGAAAGCTGTAAATGAATCTTTGTGAAGTCTGGATGAACTTTGTGAAGGAAATCTTTTATTTAAAAGATTTGAAATGGTAATTTGTATTCTTTGGGTAATAAGTTGTGGCTTAACTGAAATCCCCATATCCATATGTTTTTAAATATTGCGCTCATTATTCGATTTAGCAGGGAGATGACCTTGTGTCATAGAACCCATTCCGAATAATGATACGACGATATGAATTTCATTTGAAGACCGGTGGTGAAGACTGGATATTTTCGAAAGCGAAAGGATAACTCGTCAAACTCTGCACCGGCAAATCCCCGGTATAGAGATTCGATCATCCTTTGTGATGGGGAGTCCGGACGTGATTAGGGATTTTCTGGATTTGCAAGGGCTTCTTTATGAAGTGCCTTCGGTTCTGTTCGAACCTAGAACAGACTTGTATGGATGTGTGTCTCACATTACACTTTGAGATGTAAAACCAGTTTCTATCAAATACATTTCTGTTTGGTGGCGGAGAATTTACTCTCTTAGCTTAACACCCTTCTCTTAGACGTACGAGCTCAGAGGTTATGTATTTGATATTTACTAGTGATACCTTCCCAATTTGGTAATGTAGCATACGAAGTGCTGCTGATTATTTGTTGATCAAAGCATGGCTTTGTGAAAAAGTTTAGCTTTGTAGACGAAACAGCATCAGGACCTCACACCTCGGAAATGGTCGAAGCAGTAAAGATGCGATATGGTTTTGAGGGTCGCTCCTTTAGGATGCGACATTCCCTTCTAGAAAATGGTGGTATCATAGTATGAAGCTCAGATACTTAACTCATGTGGTCACTGCAAATCTATTACTTTGTGATTGGTTTGTGGTTGTTGGTGTAGAGGTACCTCGGATAAAGGTCGCAAATGACCGGGGGATGGCATGCGCGAGTAGTAGTTACCTAGTTACAGAGGTAACCCGGCCTTGTGTTTGCAGAGAGCCGGGTAGGTTCTCGGGACGTCCCTTTAGAGGTGTACCCATCTGGCAGTAGGAAGTTCCTTAGCCTGACCATTTGTTGGAAATCCAATCTCCAATACGCGCCTTGTAAGGTTTTAGTTGTATAACCTTCCATTTACTTATGGTGGCGCCCCACTGTTTAGATGGTAGCTATAGTAGGCATACAATAATGGTTATATGCTGGCTAAGATTTATATTATACTTTCGAAATTATTTCTGCACTACGCACTAATAATAATATCAAAGGGTTTTTGCGTATCAAGCATGTTTGACTATCATAAGGAGAAATCTTCTTATGATTCTGCATTTGCATTGTGTGTGTGGCGGGAGGCCTTATAGTAGTTTCATTTTCAAAAAAAAAAAAGCATTGCGGATTTCAATTTTAAATTCTTTTGTCGTTTTTTTTAAAAGATAAGTTGTTTTGTTTGCTCATACCAGTCCCATGACTTACCTGGAGTTAATTATTCCCTTCCTAAACTCTGGGTGACCACAATTTCCCCACGGGCAGTTTAGAGTTGGGTTTTTCAAATAACCAAATAGTAGGTGTAGATTCGATAGCGTCCAGCCTTTGGATTTGGTGATAGCAATTGTTCACTTGGATCGGACTTGCTTAAGTCCAACTTAATTGGGAGTTCGAGCTATCTTTGGATTATAGATTGGTGATGGAGTTGTAGACATTGGAGTTCCATTTGGAGTTCAAGTTGTTTCCGCTGCTGGAGCCTTTGTGTTTCCACTGTGTTGTTGTTGATCTCTGATTTGTATTTGTGATCATTGTTGTATAACATTGGATATTGTGTCATTGGATTTATAAGATATTCTTTTCTTCCGCTGTGTTGCTATACTTAATGTGTTATAAGCTCCGGCGAACCAGATTCGGCGTTTGAATCTGCGACATTCGAGTACAAGTGAAGTACGGGTGCCGATTTTTGAAGGTCAAGTCTGGGTCGTTTCATTTGGTATCAGAGCTGAAGGTTGAAACTTTAGCTCGGGAGTATAACACATTAGGTAACTCATTAAAGATAGGGTGAAGTATACCCTAGAATGAGTATATCCCTAAGATATCCGTTTGTGTGCCTCGGTAAATTCTCTTAATATCCACTGATAGTGAGTATGAGTGCAAGAAGAGAACGAGGTAGGGGACAGGGGAGTACCACTACAAATGGTCAATACCTGTAACAACAACGGAAATAACCTTTGTCTATCAATCTCCTTATCAAATTTCAAATTCTTTGATGTCTTTGTGGCAGCTCGAGGAAGAAGCTTCGGTGCGATGGTGGCCAGAGGAATCCTTATAGATAATTTTCTATTTCGTATTCTCTTCATTGGTGTTCTATCAGCTTATCGTTTTTAACTTTGATAAATTTGAAATTTGAAATTGAAATAAATTGGTTAACTAAAATATGAAGTTAAATTGGATTGTATCGATAAAACGATTTCGATTAAAACCAAATTTATAATTTTTATTATGATTTCTTGTGAAAATCAAAGTCCGAAGAGGGATAAGTTGGGGTAAACTTTGGGGTGTTCGGACCCAAGTTTGGAATTCACACCTAATGTTTGAAAATTATGGACGATTAAATCCATTTTTCTATTGTCTGGGTCTCGATATATTCTACAAACGGTTAGTTATCCCTTCGAACTAACTGATTTCCTGTATATTTCGTAGATATGGTGACCCGAGTATCTTGTGTAATATTATATGGGTTTGTTCTCATTTCCATTGTTGATATTCTGATTTGGTAAGCCAAATGCAGAATAGATATTCAGCTTGATCTGGTGATTCATCTCTCTATCTTTCTACATTCTTTTATTGTCTCCCTGTCTTACAAATTTCGAGGACGAAATTTCCTAAGGGGGGAATCTGTAACGTTCCCGATTTTAAGTCTAATTAATTTGGTAATTAATATAAAATTTTGGTTTAATTTGGAATTAATTATGAATTTTGGGAAAAATTCCATAATAAATATTTTAGAAATAAAATTGGATTAAATTGAAGGATAAAAAAATTATATAAAATATATTGCAAATAAGATTTTGGGTTAAGATTCAAAAATAAGTATTTCATAAAAATGTATTTGGATTTTCCAAAATTAAATAATATGTATGTTTATTTATTTATACAAATGGATTTTAATTAGGAATTTGATTTATAAAATTCAAGTATAAGTATTTTATAAACAAATATTGAATTGATTAAACTTTATGTTTCAAGGAACTAATGTATATGAATATACACACACACACACACACACACACACACACATGTAGATATTTGTTAATAATGAACAATTTGATTTCAAATCATTTGTTTTAAACTATATAAATATAAAATAAAATGTAAATAAGAATTAATAAAAGATTTACAATACTTTTCTTTTGTAGTTAGTATATATGTAAATAAACATTTAAGCTTTGATATGAACATATTTTTTTAAGTATAAGTACAAATTTAAAAATATATACATATATATCTTTTGTAATTAATAAAAAAATATGTTAATATGAAAATAAATGTCTTGTAAATATAAAGCTAAGAGGGTTTAAAACAAAATTTATAATTAAATAACAAAAGGGATTTAAACATAAAATGTTTGGATGTTAACAAGTGTAGGAAGACAATTATAAGAAACTAACAAATGTAACTTTTTGAGACAAGTGGCAAAAGAAATAAACTTTTCTTCTAATTTGAAATTAGAAAAGAAAAACATGCATGGGAAAAAAATCAAAAGGAAGATCAAATCAGTTAAAAATTTTTGGAAACAAATGAGATCAAAACAAAAAAGAAGAAATTTGGAAATGAAAAATCAAACTAAAAAGCAGTGGATCAGATTAGAATTCAAACAAATACAACTATAAGCCTGGAATCCAAAGTATTTTCAACCTGGAGATCAAAATATGCCATCAACTTGAAATCAGACTTCAAAGATTCAATTCAACAATAAATATCAAGCTAGCAGATCAAATATGATTCCAAGAATAACACTGTCTCTACTTCTCTGTTTCACTCAGGTGAGCAAACTATATTTTAAAGTTTTGAATCTGGCTTGAATTTTGATCTACATGTGATTGTTTTGGAAGCATGGAAGTAAATATGTCTGGATGTGTGTATATCTATATCTGTGAATGGGGTGCATGCCTGTATATGTTTATATGTGGCTCTGTTGAGTATGACAGGCCTACAAATTAAAAGAAAAATTCATATCTTCTTGTTTAAATTGATTTGAGTCATGATTCCTAAAGAGAGATTGTTTATAACGATATAAAGTCATTTTTGAAAATAATCTCAGGTGAAAATAATTAGCAAATATTTTGAAATAAAGGAATTACTGTGGTGAATTTTAAATGGGTCAGAAATCAATTATCTCCGTATCGAGTTTAGATCATAGAGGCAGATTCATATTTGAAATTTATGAATTTTGGTATACATTTCACGATTTTCAGAATTGTGATCATCTGGAATTTGTGAAATGAGTGTTTTTGGCATTTTTGTCGGTTACTAACGATTCGCAGAGCAGTGCTCGTCAAAATTAGGCGTGGAAGTGGACGGAGTGGCGTAGACTATAGGAAAAGTGGGTAAAAGATTTACTGGTGATTGTGGCGGCCGATCTTCGATGATGTAGGGTTTTGGGTCGCCATCTAGACGAAGTCGAATCCAGGTGATTACAGCACCATAGCAGCGTCGAGTTGGTCCAGTGCGAGGGGAATGGAAGATGGATATATGACGCAGGTCCAGGTGGAATGTAGCGATCTCCGATGATAGGAAATTGGAAGTGGAAGAATGTTTGGTTGAACTGTTTTGTTTCCTTATCTCGATAATGTTCGATTTCGAGTTCGAAATCGATGTAAAGTTTTGGCAGTTGGAATCATGAAAGGGGATCGAAGGCAACATGCTGGCGTCGGCGGGGATGACTGGAGTTCATCAGAACTATGGTGCACGTGCAAGACACTTGGGTTGTATCAGTAGACAGTGGCCTGGGGAAGAAAGGGAGGACTTAAAGCAAGTTTCGGGAAGATGATGGATTGTCTCGAGTATTGACTCGAGTGGACTTACGTAGCACCAGGTTTTTCAACACTTAAACGATTTTTTGAAATTTGAAAGGGGATACGGGTGAGTTTGGGAGGAAACTCGAAGTGGCACTCGGGGAAGTTGGTTGTTGACTCGGGGAATGCTCGAGTGAGTCTCGGGTTGAGCTTTCAAAATAGCTTTGGCTTTAAAAACTAGATTTTTAAATTTAAATTTTGAAACATTTTTGAACCCATGCTTTTAAAAAAAATATTTGTCCTGATTTAAATTTGAACAATTAAAGAGTTAAGACAGTTATGTTTAAAGTAACCAAGTCATTTGATTTTGTGATCAATATTTATATTTAAATTATTTTTAATTAAAGAGTAAATCAAGATAAAATGTTGTTTTAATTAAACCTTAATCTCTTGAATAAATTTATGGTTAATAATGATTGACGGGATTTATTAAAGGTTGGTTAATGATAAATTAATGGTTGATTGAAGGTTAATTAAGGATTAATAAAGGATAATTAATCAAGGAGATTATTTTAATTATATGATTAAATAAAGTGATAATTTTTTAATGAAGTAATTAAATGATAATTACTTAGCGTAATTAAGGAATGATTATTTTGTGTAATTACATTAAACGATAATTAATTGATTAAGATTAATTAATTTATTATTAAAGGATGATTCTTGATTAAGGATGATTAATTAATTAATGTGATTAATTAATTTCAGTAAATAACTTGAGGATAATTAATTTATTTATTAATTAATTATAATGTATTTGTAATTAATTAAGGATAATTGATTAAATGGTAATTAATTAAGGGATAATTTATTAATTAATTAATCAATTAAGGGTAATCAATCAAAGCATAGTTAAATAATTAAAGGTAAATTATTTAATGATCAAAGGTTAATTTATTTATTAGTTAATAAATGATCAAAGGATAATTAATCAAAAATTTTGTAATTAATTAATGTTAGTTAACTATGATTAGTGTTTATTCATAAGTAATTAATCTGATTTAAATTAATCAGATAATTAATTGATTTCGCTTATGGATGTATGAATTGTATGAATGCCTTGAGTTGATTTATAATGATTCTATGATGTGGATTGTTTTGATTGAGCTCTGTGTGTGTGTCTTATTTATCTGTAATGTATTTATATATTTACCTGTGATGCATTTACATATATATCTGTGAATCTATGAATGATGATAAGCGTTATAGGATCATACCGCTTATCAAATATCATTGTGCTTGAATCTGTGATGATTGATGATGTTGCACCATTGTGTAAAACCCCTAGACTACACCTTACACACACAAATATAGATTGTTTGAGAAAATTGGTTGAGTCATGGATTTTTTGAAATGGTTTTAAATTGAATCCTGAATTCAAATGTTTTGGAATTAGGTTAAATATTAAAGCTTTTGAAAGGGATTTTTGAAGTTAAAGTTATTTTGATATAAATTAATAAAGTTTTGAAATTTAAAATAGTTTGATTTGAATTTGAATTCAATGGTTTGAAATTGAACTCTATATTTGGAAACTATGGTGTAAAAAGGGTTTTGCATGTTATAAAGGTGTTTATATGTGTTTTAAACCATTTTATAAGTATTGTTTTGGGAATTTGAATTTAATCCAATTTTTATATTTGAAAGGCTTTAAGTCGTGCAAATGTAATCGGATTTTTTCCGAAACGAAAACTATTTATTTTCAAATAATAATAGTTTTCATATAAAAAAGGATTTCCAATCTGTGTTGAAAGATTTCAAATTTGAAATAGAACTGAAATAGTTTTGAAAGGATATGAATTAATCTTTGTGAAAGATTGTTGAACTTTTTTTGAAATTGAAGAGGATTTAAATGGTGTATCTTTTACATAAAAGATTTGAAATGGGAATTGCTTTGAAAGTTATGAATGGATCTTTGTAAAAGTTTTGAAAGCTATAAATTGAGTCTGTGATTTAATAATTGGATGAGTTAATCCGATTTGAAAAGGGGAATTGTTCTGAAAGCTATAAATGAATCTTTGTGAAATCTGGATGAACTTTGTGAAGTAAATCTTTTTATTTAAAAGATTTGAAATGGTAACTTGTTTTAAACTATTTGAAAAAAAAATTGGGTAATAAGTTGTGACTTAACTGAAATCCCGATATCCATATGTTTTTAAATATTGCACTCTTTATTTGGTTTAGCCAGGAGGGGACCTTGTGTCATGTAACCCATTTCGAATAATGATACGACGATATGAATTTCATTTCAAGACCGGTGGTGAAGACCGGATATTTTCAAAAGCGAAAGGATAACTCGTCGAATGTCTTTACACCGGCTGATCCCCGGTATAGAGATTCGATCATCCTTTGTGATGGGGAGTCCGGACGTGATTAGGGATTATCTGGATTTGCAAGGGCTTCTTTATGAAGTGACTTTGGTTCTGTTCGAACCTAGAACAGACTTGTATGGATGTGTGTCTGACATTACACTTTGAGATGTAAAACCATTTTCTATCAAATACATTTCGGTTTGGTGGCGGAGAATTTATTCTCGTAGCTTAACACCCTCCTCTGAGATGTACGAGCTCAGAGGTTATGCAGTTGATATTTGCTAGTGATACATTCCTAATTTGGTAATGTAGCATACGAAGTATTGTTGATCATTTGTTGATCAAAGCATGGCTTGGTGAAAAAGTATAGCTTCGTGGATGAAACTACTTCAGGACCTCGCACCCCAGAAATGGTCGACACAGGAAAGATGCGGCAAGGTTATGAGGGTCGCGCCCTTTAGGGTGTGTCATTCCCTTCTGGAAAAGGATGGTATCATGGTATGGAACCCAGATACTTAACTCATGTGGTCACTGCAAATCTATTACTTTGTGATTGCTTTGTGGTTGTTGGTGTAGAGGTACCTCAGATAAACGTCGTAAACGGCCGGGTGATGGCATGCTCGAGTAGTAGTTACCTAGTTATAGAGTTAACCCGGCTTTGTGTTGGAAGAGAGCCGGGTAGGTTCTCAGGACGTCCCTCCAGAGGCGTACCCATGTGGCAGTAGGAAGTTCCTTAGCCAGACCATTTGTTGGAAATCCAATCTCCAATACGTGCCTTGTACGGTTTTAGTTGTATAACCTGCCATTTACTTATGGTGGCGCCCTATTGTTTAGATGGTAGCTATAGTAGGCATACAATAATGGTTGTAGGCAGTAATAGTAATATCAAAGGGTTTTTGCATTTCAAGCATGTTTTACTATCATAAGGAGAAAGCTCCTCCAATTCTGCGTTTGCAATGTGTGTGTGGCGGGAGGCCTTATGGTAGCTTCATTTTCAAAAAAAGCATTGCGAATTTCAATTTTAAATTCTTTTGTTGTTTGTTTTAAAAGATAAACTATTTTGTTTGCCCATACCAGTTGCATGACTGACCTGGAGTTTATTGTTCCCTTTCTAAACTTTGGGTGCCCACAAATTTTCACATGGGCAGTTTAGAGTTGGGTTTTTTAGATAACCAAATAGTAGGTGTAGATTCGGTAGCGTCCAGCCTTTGGATTTGGTGGTAGAAATTGTTCACTTGGACCGGACTTGCTTAAGTCCAACTTAATTGGGGGTTCGAGCTATCTTTGGATTATAATTGGTGATGGAGTTGCAAACATTGGAGTTCCATTTGGAGTTCAAGTCGTTTCCGCTGCTGGTGTCTTTGTGTTTCCACTGTGTTGTTGTAGATCTCTGATTTGTATTTGCGATCATTGTTGTATATCGTTGGATATTGTATCATTGGAGTTATAGATACATTCTTTTCTTCCGCTGTGTTGTTATACTTAATGTGTTATAAGCTCCGGCGAACCAGATTTGGCGTTTCAATCTGCGGCATTCAAGTACAAGTGAAGTACGGGTGTCGATTTTCGAAGGTCGAGTTAGGGTCATTTCAAGATGAATTTGTTTCTCGAAAGGTTTTTAATCACTCAAATATTTCTGTTTTGAAAATTCCATTTGTTTTTCAACCTTATGAAACTCTTGCCGAAAAAGAAGGGCGTTTGGCTCATGAGGACATAGATGAGGAGGAAGAGGGAGAAGAAGAAGGGGATGAAATGGAAATAGAAGAAGAAGAAGGTGAAACATCCTTGAAAAGTATTGACTATCCTCCCAATCCAACCAACAAAACCCTTCTCAAAAATCAAAAGACTATTGTTGAGAATCAACGGATTCTTAAACGGTCCGCTAGTAAGAAACTGAATAAAATGACATCGAAGATGAACAAGTTTTTCTCCAAAGTCAGTAAGAAGCTTGGATTATCTTCATCTTCGTCATCCTCTAACTAATTCTACCTTTTCATATCTTATTGTATTTGTTTTAGTTTATTTTAATTTGAATGTTCGTGTAGTTTTAATGTTTAATCACTGTATCATTATATTATGCAATGAAATTGAATTCCTTTTATGTTATCTAGCTTATCTTATCTTATCTCCAGAATAAATGTTAATATATTATATAAATACACACACACACACGATTATTCACAAGATCAAAATAAGCCGTCAAAATTCACTGCAGCATGTCGACATCCCCCCTATGACCATGTCGACATGTACTGGTCAGAAATGACATTTCATTTTGAATTTGAAATTTGAATAACTACTTTATGTCTATTCATTTCAAACGAATTTCTACACCTATAAATACCTATTTATTACAGAATTCATCACTCAATATTATTTCTTATCTACTTTGCCTCTCATTCTTCTCACAAACTAAAATATGGCCAATCCAATTCATAATTTATCCGAGAATCTTGAAGACACTCTTAATTCTTTCAAGAATATTCTTTCGTTCATTCTTCTAGACCAACGACACTTAGAGTTGAGTCAAATGCAGACGATCAAGGGGCAAGAAAGGTATTTCGATGCAATACGATGGATGATTTCCTCCCTGCACAAGGATGATAACGAAGCACATCCTCCGGTCTCCCTCACTAATGATAATGAAAATTGGGATGCCATTAAAGCAGACCCTATATTTGGAGAAGAAGGATGGGTCGAAGTGCCTCGTAATGTTTGATTTGATTGTTTTGTTTAATTTGAATTGTTTGCTTTGATTGATTTAATTTAATTTGGTTTGATTTGATTTGGTTTGATTTGTGATTTAGTTTGGATTGATATTTGATGTGAAAAACATGTATAAACATGCATTGATATTTATATGATTTTTAATTAATTATCATGTCTATCAGTATAATTATCTCTTAATCTGTCTATTATATACTCCACTGTATAGTTTATTAATGCAGGTACTTTAGTCCAAGAATGAAGGGGAGTTATATAGTTTGGAGATTTTAAAGTTTGGAGTTAGTTTTTGTTGATGATAAAAGGGGAGAAATATAAAATAGGATAGTTAGGCATAGATTAAGGGGGAGTTATTAGTTTTAGGGGGAGTTATTAGGATAGAAGTAATATTTTATAAACAAAGGTTGTCATCATCAAAAAGGGGGAGACTGTTAGTCCTTGATATGATGGTTTTGATGACAACAACCTTAGAATAGGATTATAAAATATAAATACTAACATTATAGTTTAGAAATATATGTGTATGCAGGATTTAACCATGCATGTACCAAAAGTGAAGACTGTACAGTATAGAGATTTAAGATATCAGGATTGAAGACTCATGAATACCAAGATTATCAAGAGTTTAAGATTTCAAGAATAAGTAATTTAATTAGGAATTTTGTTAAAACTCCTAGAAAATCATTAGCATATTAAAATCCAATTTATTCGTGCAATGGAATCCACTTCGTGCCCGTTAAAGGGATGGAACCCTAAGTACGATGCAACCTACGAAAAATCTAGTGGAACATTGTTTTGTATCCGCTAACTTTTATTCAAAATATTTTTACAAAATTATATCTTGTTTTCAAAATGTTTTCAAAACCTTCCTTTTAAAAGAATCAAAAACATCTATCCGGATTTTAAATACTTTTAGCCTCAAAATAATCTTTAATTTCAAAATCAAATTGTCCTTAGTTTTAAACTATTTTTAACAATAATATATTTAACTTTTAATATATATACTTAGATCCAAATATAAAATTATAGTAAAATTTTATATATACTAAAATATTATTCTCTATGTTTATTTATTTATTTTAACTATATTTAAGTATATTTATAAAAGTTTAAAATAGTTTTAATATAAGATAAAAGTTATTTTCAAGGAAAAACAAATCACCAAAATTTCCTTTGGGATGTCGACATACTCAAGATACCCATGTCGACATAGTGGCAATTGATTTCAAAAATTTGAATTTTAAAAGAAGTGTCTATTCGTCATATCCCTTCACGAATAGACATGGCTGTTGTTCTTCTATAAATATGGGATGTTTTCAATGAATTTCTAATCATTATTTTCTGGTTTTCACTCCTCTTCTTTTTCCACATTTCTTTATACATATTCTTACCATTACTCTGCCGAAATCAACATTGAATCTAACTAGATCATTTCTAGTTTGATTCGCTATCACTATCTCAACAAGATCGTCAGTGCTATTCAGAGTTATAGGCTTCTTTGTAATCAATTTAGCGAGAAAAGGTGTGATTGTAGCCTTGGAAATCAATCAAGTGAGAAAATGTGTAATTGTAGACCTGGAAACCAATTGGGTGAACTTGTTGCCCGTGAAATCAAGTATCTCTTCCCAGAGAATTGTGAATCTGGAGGGTTTACCTCATGGCCTTGAAATCGAGGGTGTAATTGTAAAGATTGCTTTTGAAAGGAAATCCATACTTGTGTGTGGGACTAGATGTAGGGTAACTCCGAACCAGTATAAAATCCGGTGTGTTCTTTCCTTTACTACTTTTACTTTATTTCTGCATCTGTGTTTGTTTCTATGATCATATCTGTGTCTGAATATTGGATACATTTGTGTTCAAATTAACAAAATCAAAAAGATTTAGTAATTCCTTAAAACACCATTCACCTCCCTCTAGTGTTTATCCTAGCCTTAAGATCTGTAATCCGTATTTCTAACATGTTTTTCAGAGGATTTTGATAACTCTAATAATTCAAACTGAGTGTGTTTTCTCATGCTGGTTTTCCAGACTAACTCGGGTGTTATTTCCTTATAATTGTCTGGTCAGATAGAGTATTACAGATTCAGGTTAAATGCTATGTAGCTTAGGAGGCTAGCTGGAGGAGTTTCAGACGTATTTTCCGTACTTGACTTATATTCCGCCGTGTAAGGACAAGTCATATAACTATCCATTTTGATGTACTAATAGTTGTACTCTGATAATTGTAAGTGTATAAACTGTTTCAGATTCTTTTATATAAACTCTGTTAT
This sequence comes from Allium cepa, assembly GCA_030765085.1. Lineage (NCBI taxonomy): Eukaryota > Viridiplantae > Streptophyta > Magnoliopsida > Asparagales > Amaryllidaceae > Allium > Allium cepa. Next base: position 1,053,443,271 of record CM060935.1, on the reverse strand, counting down.
TATATATTATATTTTGTTCCGTTGCGATTGTGAGATTCTGTATTGTTGTTTTTATTTTTCTTCTACCTCTTTCTTTTTCTTTACCCTAGTTATTCGCTCTTTCGTACACTTTGAGATGAACGAGGAAGAATTATTATCAACTTAAGGGGGTAGGAACTTTTGGTCGCTACAACCCCTTTGCCCTTTATTCTGCAGTATATTACTGTATCATGTGATTACTTTAATTTTAATGTTAAAATCTCTTCTTCCATTCGTTTGTGATTATTTCAACAACATAAAGAGCTATTTATCTCAGCTTCGGCTTAACAGGTAACGTTTTTGCATTTTGTATTTAATTATCTACATTTGAGATATTGTTAGTTGACGATTTTTTATGCTTTTACATTGGTGTTTGGGATGAAAAAATTCACCATATTTGAGAATATAACCGATAATTTTTACATGTATTTTCGTAATAAGATATCATCATTACATTGGTGGCTATATTGAAAGATGTTTTCAAACATAAAATTTTGGTTCTTTTATCATGTCACTCTATTCATTATAGTTTCTAAGTGGTATCCATGTTTTTTATGATATTTTACTGAATTTGAAGAAATTTTTTTTGATTTGTATAATATAAATCAAACATAAATTTCATCTACGTAGTTTATCTTTCATTTAGTGACCATTTTATTACATGTTTTAAATAAAAATTATGTTCATAGATTGAGGTTTATGATCTGTTGGAGTTTTGTCTTCTAATATTCATGGATGGCTATTTCTTATATGTTTTCATATAGTATTTTTATCTTTTGAAATAAAGGATTTTCTAATAGTTGAAGATTTGATTTAGATATCTTTATATTATGAAGTAATGTTTCAACAGCGAAAACCATCAAATAAATAGATTAGTAAAAAAATTGTTAATGTAAGGATTTGCATTTTTTTTTCTAGAGTTACATTAAGCTCCAATTACTATATAGGGACATGCATAAGTACCTGGTATTAAATCATATAGGTACTTTGGCATATGCACATGTGCATATAAAAATGGAAATTAATATGTCAAATTAAAAGTAATTCTCAAAGAGATATAGAATATGATTTTAATATGTTAATCTTAAGGGTTTTGAACTTAATGTGAAATATGAATAAATGAATGTTTGATACAATACTAAAATGAATGGCTTTAAATTGGATTTAGGTATTTTTTCCAAAAAATATATTTAGTTTTAGCCATATATGCAAAGGGTAATTTTGGTATTGCTAGAAAAGCCATTAAATTAGAAGCATTTGCACTGTTAATGAAGGTAAAATCTTTTGATATGGATATGTTAGTTCACATTTCAAAATTTTAATATCAGTTTTTCATAATTTATACTTTTTACCTTTTTCCTACTTTAATAATCAAAGGGCTTTGTAACTATATTCAATCATATGCATGTGTAACAGAAAAGTTAACAAATACCAAAACAAATCTGAAAATAGACACATTTTCTTGGAAGACCCGTGATCTCAGGTCAAAATACAAAATACATGGAACTTACCGCCGTCCAGAGAAAAATGATGACGGAAGGCTGTTCCAGAATCAAATCATCAACGCATTAGTTTCCCAAATAACAGAAGCAGGTGCTCGACTGAGGTCTTGCACCCTAACTTGCGGAAAACTAGCTATTATCCGAAGACAGACCATGGCAAGGAGAGAACGCTCAAAATCGAGTAGCTAAACCATTGATTCCCGAAGATTGGAACCACGAATAATGCTATCATCCTAGCATAATGCATGTGGCCTGAAATAATCAAGGTTAGGTGTTAAGGATTTAAGACAAACATTACCGAACTCTACCGGCCCATGATCAGTATAGGAGTGAACACGGCCATACTGGGGGTATTATGATGACTTGCTCCACAATTTCGGATTTCCTATAAGAACCTTAAGTTTGACGCCTAGAAAATGAAGGATTCTACCCAAAAATGTAGTATTCCATAGATAGTCGTTAGATCATAACAAAAACCAGTACGAGGAAGAATAACTATGGAATTTGTAAAGCAACATCCTCGAGGCTGTTGTTATGATCATAACAAAACGTCCATGACAATGTCAGCAACCAAGAATAGCATGCATGGCCAAGAACAAGCGGGAGTAATCATGGAAGGTGGAAAATAAAATTCTCGAACGTCCTCACTTGTAGAATGGGATTGAGAGCTAGACATGGGGAAATTGAGAAATTCACCCTATGGATTTTCATATCTCACAATCACTCGAATACAAGCATACGAAATAGCTAATCCCTTAAGAAGAGATAGAAGCACAGATACTCGATCAAAAGAAATTTTTCAAAAGTCCAAACATGAATAACCACGCGTTGAAACGGTTCGGTATTACGAAACAGAGCATTCTGGCAACAAAATCGCCAACAAAGGAAATGAAGGATATGACATTCAAAAATCAACCTTCGTTCATAGGCTAGCTATGGCGAGAAGGATCGATGACCTACTTACGGTCTAATTAGATCATTTGGTTCCAACTTGCAGGATTATGCCGTCATTCGAAATTTGGTCATGCTATCTAAAGATTCATGACATCAAGGAAAAATCCATAGAGTTGAACCATCGGTGTATGAGGCTCCAAAGATAGAAACCAACCCATGATTAGGATCTCAACATCGGGCTCAGAAGAATTTACTTTAGAAAAAAATTCTAGGAACGCATCTTTCTAATACCTACTGACATTATTACAAAAACTCTGATCTTGGGATCAAGACACAAAATCCCTAGTTCCCAAAGATAGGAGCTATCGTGTAGAACTTATTTCTTAGGAGACCTAACCTCCCAAAACGTAGTGTTTCAGTAGTCAAAGTAATCAACCCTATGGGCTAAGGCATTTATCCCAACGCTTTGTTGAAATAAACTCAGTTGAGCATAAGTAAGGATTAGCTACAAAACTGGCTAAACCAAGCTACTTCATAGTTCTGAACAAAGCTATGAAATTGAATGTGCAAAAATGACCGTAGAAGTATTACTTACACATGTAGAATAATAGTAAACGAGTATGTTGCACATGAGCACAAGAAGTGCAACAACGAGACAAAGCAATGCTCGGAATCAAGCAATTAAGCCAAAAATTCCCGGAGACAGAGGCTGATGTGCATTGATTTCGAAAAACGTAAAGGAAAGATAATCGCACTCGGATGACTCATCCGCTAGTTTCCGAAGGCTGAAACTGTGCTTGATCGAACTTCAAATACAAATCTACAAGAGCAACTGTGCCTTGTAATTTAATTGTAATCAATCATCCCAATATAATAGGGATAATAAGCAAAGCCTAAGATGCGAAGGACCCAGCTTCTGGAGGAGTGGAAGTACCTCCACCAGACTAAGGATTGGATGATCGAATAATTATTTTCAACGACTAAACTTGGCATTCAACCCTGTCAGGTATGTTTTAATTTAAGTAACACCTTGTATAACCAACACCCGGAATCCAATGGAATTCAACATATGTTGACCAATTGGGTCTTGAGCATTGACCAAGGCAGATGCAGTGTATTACCTACATGAGAATAGTCCAGTATCTTGAATACTACGAACAAACAATCTAGTTTAGCTAGATTGCTTTCATTTGAAAAACAACCCATATTGTCCTTTAAAATTATCTCTTCCACACTTACGCATTATCGATCAACGATCGATAAGTGAGCCTCTGTCCAAAGCAATGCGGGAAGATTTTCTTTTTAGGATCATTGGAATACAGAAATAGGAAGAGTGCTACGATTGAACCATCGACTACATTCGAGTTTGGAATAAATAGTCGCATTGGAACTCAAAAACATCAACGGGGACATAACCAAATTCTCGAAAAGAAAACGCTAAAGACAAAGAGCAAGACTTCGCTATAAAATAGCGTACAACCGTTCGAGACAAACTTAGCTTCACCGTTGGTCGAATCAAAAGTTTATAGGACAACTCCAAACCTACATCTTGCACACACTTTCTAACTTAAACCCTTGTGTAAACTATGGAGAAAAGATTGCATCATCAATACCGGGAATGGAAGTTAGATTGAAATCAAAAAACAAACGGCTGTCAGAATTCAGTCAATTGAGAATAACATCTTGAGGTGGACTCTGACGATTCACATCTAAAATTCAACAGTCAAAGCATAATTTGCATGGTAACCGTGGCACGATAAACTATAATTCACAAAATGAAGACTCAAAAGAAGTTACTGGCAGAGCGTGCCTTATTTTCAATGAAGGCATACTCTGGGGTGCAAATGTTATCCTTGTTTTTAACCCAGCAGGATCCAATAGGAGACAAAACAATCTCATGTTATCAGAATGGTTTAAAACTTAACCAGAAAGGCTAAGGCAAGGAGTTAATGAAAGCCGATCTATACTACTAAGGCAACGACTGGTATCGACTAAACCAAGAGACCAGCATTCTTTCAGCCCAATCTGCAGCTTAGCACAAACAGCTAGTAAGTTGTCATCAAAGAAGAACAACGTGCAACGAGACTACGCAAACAATGGCGACACAAGACCATGGAAACATCTCCAATTCCAAACTATAGAAGAATACTAAGTGCTTCGATCATCAGCAACCTATGCCCCCCTCAAACCTTCAAACCAGACGACCAAAGAATACTACGTAAGCGGCCCAAGGCATTGGCTCGCAAACGAGCAAAGTCTATGGGTCGCCAGCGACCCACGGTTCTGCCTTGTATTGCGAGCTAAATACTCCATAGGTCGTCTAGTAATTGTCTGTGAGATGGTGACGATGTGGCCTGGCCCAGAAGCTCTCCGATCCATATAAATACCATCATACCTACAACATAAACGGGATGTTCTCCGGACTAGTGGCTGAAGCTTTGGTGGAATTATTCTTCATTCTCTGCCTTCTTCATAACAATCTCCAAAGGAATACACTGTGCTTCTCCAGTGGATTCCAACTCTGGGATTCAATTTAGCTTGGAAACAATCAAAACCTTGTAATCATACATCTATTGTAATAGCAATCAGTCAATAATAAAACTATAAAGTGGACGTAGGCTTTATTAATAGCCGAACCACTATAAAAATTCTCTGTCCACTTTTTTCTACTGTTCTTTCTTGATATTTGTTATCTGTGATATTTCTCTGTCAGAACAGAGCTAGTGCTTTCAAACTCAAACTGGGGTGCTGGTCCAATTTTTGGGTCAACATGAATATATAGCAGTCGATCCATAACAACATAATAATAAAACAGGAATTTTCTCTCAAAATATAATGCGCAATTTTGTAGAAATAGAGACAAATAATGCTTATAAACCAACTAACCTAAAAGAAACAATTGTTAAAAGCTGTCCTTCAACCTCAAATGACATTAATAATGTTGTGGCACATTACCTTAAATTAAATGGACCTTTTTAACATGTCATTCTACTCTAACCCACGTACTTTAGGTTTCCTTTTGGCTTCTAATATATAAGATCCATCCATTACTTACATTTTCACAACCAATTATATTACTATCTTCATTTAATTCAAATCTTTTGATAGAATTCTCAAATGTTGGTATACGCTTTCTTTATTTTATTCATGCGGGTATAGCTTAGAACTTACAGAAATGTACTTTCACATCATTTCTCATTTCCTTAAGGGTTCTTCCTTGTGGTCTTCTCCTATGTTTAATGAAACATTGCTAGGCTCAAACTAATATTCCTTATATCCAATGGGGGTTCACTAGTGCTATTCTACGATGATTCATCGTTATTTTACTTATATCCTTAACTGTTACCCGTCTTACCTAAGCAATTATCTCTATCTACTCCGTATTAATAAAAATTGGCTTGGTTTTCACCACTCTTTTTAAAATTACAACTTCACAATCTTGACGTACTCAATCCTAAAAAATTTATCTTTAAAAATATAAACTTAGAATTTTTTTTATTTAAATCCTTCAATAGCTTGGTTTCAAAACGGAACAATGAAAATCTCCTTATTTTAACCAATATTAATTGTAGGCACCTTAGTTTTTAAGACTATAATTTAAACTTTATCGGTTAATTTTATTTATTAAGTCTGAAAGTGTGATGATCTGCCTTTTCGACCCTCAAAGATCGACACTAATGCATCCCAACGGGCCACAAATTCAAGTGCCGGAGAGGCAGATAATCAAGGGTTTTTAAAAGAAATAAAGATAGAAGATAAATTAATAGTAGAATCTCACATTTTCATTAATTATACATAAGGAAAGTACATAAAATCACTCTAAGTGATTCATCAGAGTTACTATAAGTACTAACCCAGTCAAGAATAGTTATAACTGCCTTCCTTATAGAGGCTGGTAGATACTAAATACATACTATATGATATAGCAAAAATTGAAAATTGATCAGTAATAACAAAAGGATCTCCATTCTTCATGCTCCATTGCTCCTTCCAAAATGCTCCAAGCTAACTGACTACTTGGCTACTCGAAAAAAATAGGGCACCTAGATTTAAGGGGAATGGAAAATAAACTCCAGGTCAGTCATGGGACTAGAGTTATAGAAAGTCAAAATATGAATATTTGGAAAACAAAATGGTATCACATAAAACCACACAACACATAAACACAGAATAGGTTTTTACCTTCTCATAACCAAATCATTTGTATGTAAAATTCAGTGATATTATTTTTAATGACATTCTTTGAAAACTTTTCAAATAAACATATCCAAATAGCCGAAATTGTTACATTGGTTAAATTTGACGGCATAATAGGTTTAGAAATAAAATCGAAGGCACTTATTAAGGTATTGGATTTCCAATGCATAGCAAGGTAAGGGGCTACCTCCATTATAGTACATTTCTAGAGGAAGTACCAAGGACCGACATCTTCGAAACCTATGTGAATTAAGACTGGCCTACCATTAGACCCATCTGGTGGTGGATAGAATCAAATATGATATCACTTCGGCCGTTACGACCTATCCAAGATCCAATAGCATACACTACATAATTTAAACCCGATGTCATGGCGGTAGAGATAAATAGATCTAGAAAGACGATATCATACCCTAATGGTTGTAATCCAATTAGCCTTAAATCAACCCCTGTTTCGTAATTCCCTGGTTGTGAGGCTGAGGTATCGTTTAACTTTCTTGTAACATTTTCACTTAAAATGCAATATTTTCATTCCCAACAACACACTATTGATTTCTACAAAAGTACAACCTTTGAGCTCATACATCTCAGAGAAGGATGTTAAATATAAGAGGAGTTACCTCTTATACCACCAAATAGATGTACTTTTGTATTAGAAATGCAATGTCTGACATTCATCCATGCAAGTTGTCCAGGAACAAGACAAACTGGAGGCCTCTCCTGCCACATCTTGTCAAGTATTACCCCAAGGATTAGTAGTGAGTAGTCCTTGCATGCAAAGATCTTAGAATGAAGGGACCACTGCTATTTATTTATCTCGAAAGCTACTTCGAAATTATCAACAAGCAGTCCTTCCGTTAAAATCCCTACCTTCAACTTCATTGTCTTCTACATATCTTCACTTTCGAACTCATAAATTTGTTCGAAGTGGTTTATGGATAAGAATTACCTAAATCCGATCCCCGTTCCTTCGAACCAATCATCGATAAAAAGATGTTAAGTAGATGGGTGATTAACATTCCACTAATTAGTATCTTTCTATCCAAAATATCTTCTTAGAGATATATCTTTTTAAAACCATTTCTTTATAGTATATATGGGATCATTAAACCTCTCTTTAACCAAATCAAAATCTTTTCTCTAAATCATACTGCAAAACCTTTTTGAGTAAAAAGGGTTAATAGAAATTATACTAATTCCACTCAACATCAATTTTTGTATTCAACATTTAATATCCTTCGAATAACGATGAAATTACCTTTTAAATTAACACGGATATACGAGTTCACTCCTCAAAATTTAATACAAATTATAAGAAGATTATTTCTATACAATCCAAGTTGTATTAAATTTTGGAAAGTTAAATCTTTTATACTTACATCATTTTTGACGTTTTGACCTTATCTATTCCTCGCTAAGGAAAGAGGCCAGGTGACCCAGTACACTGATTTCTCCTGAACATCTCCTCAGTTTAAACACCTCCCATCCCTTAGTTTAAACACCTCCCATTCGGATCTCACGAATAGAAAAACCTAGTCTGCTCATCGACTTTTAGAGCCAATATTAAATCACATAATTAAACAGTGTTTCTTTAAATCATTTATTTAAACTCTTTAAAATAAATTATAAAACCATCAATCATCTTTAAAATATTTAATTATTTATTTGAAAACATTTATAAAAGATTTGGGAAAAAGTACATAAGTTTAAAACCATTTTTCAAAGTAATAAAAAGTGATGCACATAGTGCTGCGAATAGTGCTTCTAAGGTTGTGTTATAACTCAAATATCTTTTATAACATTTTAAAATATTTATAGAATTTATCCAACATTATTAAGAATTAAAATATCAATTTTAAAGAATTTATCGCTTGGTTTCAGAACTGATAAAGCGCGAGTATTTTGAAAACTTGTTTTGCTCATATTTCAAAATCTGCTAAACGAAATCTCGATCTTTTTCATTTGTTTGAAAACTATGATTATAAGAGTTTGGAAAATTCTTATTACAAAGAATTTTAACTCCAAATCCATTGTGTTATTGGATTTAACCATTTAAGGCATGAAATTACAAACTGCCTTATGCAACACGCCTATTTTTGACTTAATTTTCATAATTTGTCAACACTTCATCAAATTGATTTTAGCGTTCACAAAACATTTATAAACAATTTTAAATCATTTCAAAGGGGTTTAATGATTCCATATCACTTTTATAACTTGATTCGAAAAGTGATTTCCTTTTGCTATATCGATGTGTATTTAATGTGACTTTTTAACACAATTACACAACTATATTAAAACAACCAAACTTGATGATCAAAGCATAGTAAACACCCATGGCAATAATATCACATCATATATATATATATATAGAGTTTCTCATTTTATTTTCGATCGAGCTGACTTTAAAATGGCTATAGCTCTACTATCTTGAAATCAGAGCTCATGACTACAAGCACAAATTCTCCTAGATGCGTCGGCCTTGGTCTTAAAGCTTTGGAAGGCACGGCCTTGCTAGGAAAATGGTGGTGGAAGGCTTAGTTGCACACAGCTTGGTGGAGGAGATTGAAGAGATTACTAACTTGGACTATGGTTTGAAGTGGTATATATTTCGTTAGATTTTGGCATAACTTTGTTTTGTTTTGGTAGTATTTTCTTTCATAGGTTATGGAAGCCATTAACGTAGAGAAGAAAAAGATGAAGTTGCTTAGGAATTTTATGAAGAAAAGTGTGAATAAAATGAAGAGAGGCGGGTGCTATTTATAGGCAAAAATGAGAATAAAAATATCATGATATTTACACACAAATACATCACCATTTCATCACCACCACTTCCCTCTCTCTTCATTATGTTCATCCAAATATCCCTCCATATGCATGGCCATATGCATGTGCTTAGGATGGAAGATGTTGAATTTTTTTACTTAAGGGTTAAGTTTTAGGAAAATATCTTAGATATTATCCAGTGCGTGTGTATATATATAATTATATTAGTATATTTGTATGTGTATACGTGTTCATGTGCATGTGAATGTGCTCATGTATATGTTCATGTATTTCTGCATATGTATATCTCAAACGGTTCACAACGTTGCACCAATTTTCTACGTTGAACCATTACGGATTCCGATTTCGAATTCAGGACATATTTTCACTTCTTATTATATATACAAACATTGTTTGAAAATAATATTTATATCATTTTATAATAATTATAAGAGCTTATTTAATAATTAAAATAATTATTAAATCTTTTAAACTCAATTTAAATTTAAAAATCATTTATTCCGAAATAGCGATATCATTGATGATGTCATAAAGAGATTTTATTTTTAAAAAATAAATAATTTTATTACATATCCTCATTCATATATGAAAATGAGTGTATGTATCCAGCTACATGCATGATATTGGATGGTCTAAGAGGTGTTTATTGATAAAGGTTTTTGGTCATTTTTATGATATATCTTCCAAAGTATATATTTTTGTAAATATTTATTTAAAATATTTTTACCAATATTATTTATTGTCCAAAACATTATCATTTATGTTAAAACTCTTATATTTGAATATTTTTTAAAAAAAATTGGAAGCGATAAAATTGCGGGTCGTTACAAAAAGAAAATGTTAGCAATTGAATTTTTTATAAGATCCTTTCTTTCTTTTTAAATAAGGGTCAATTGATTACATGAATGGTTATTCAAATCAACTTTTACTTTAAATTCTTTTAATAAGAAAGATTTTACTTGTTAATAGTGAGATTTTTAACTCATATTGTTCATTAAATTTATCCTTTAAAACTCAATACCAAACCATTTTTTTCAAAAATGCACTTTACAGTGTTTCTAAAACATCTTTTATAACTTTTGACAATAAAAATTGGAGTAGACAAGTTCACTTCCTTCCTATTATTCTCCTACTACGCATTCTATCTCCACTTTCGATCTTAACAGAGGCTCTAATAGCATGTGAGAGGGACTTTTGAAGGATATGTGCAATTATTGCACATATTTGTGCAAGCTATCCATTGTTTTTTAATTTCCTATATTGTTTCTAGTTACTAACAATGTTTCATATAAATTTCTAACGCTGTTTCTATTTATATTTCATAATGTCATTACTAATTAACATTCTTCTACCTAAACTACTCTTATTTAAATTGATTTTCTTTATATAGCTTTTCTCTCAATTGACTGGCTTCTTTATTGAACCATCACAGTGCATTTGCCTACTACTTTATTTTCGAGTTCTTTTCTCCTTTTCATTCTTTTTACCCCATTTATAAATTGATGCCACATCCTATTATCGACCCCTAAAAAGAATTTCACAACTTAAAAAATTTTCATCTTAGAAAAATCAAGGAGCTATATATAGCTCTACTTTTCCCTCAAAGGAAATATCTCTTTATTAAAACCCATTTTATTTCTTTCTAAAGCTTTCTGAATAAAATTTAAATTTCTACTGTAAATTTTTATTTAAATATAAAAGGATATATTATTCTATAGGAAAATTAATATTTACTTACTTTTCAAAATAGGGTTTTCTACTTTTAAATCCATTCAAAATCATTTAAAATATTTTTTTGAAACCTTTTATTGAATTCATTTATATGGAGTCGAATTTAAAGTGGGTTTTATTTGTCTCTCCTTTTGGTCTTTTCGTCTTTTTTACTTACTTTTGGACTTAACTCCATTTAGAAAATATAATAATCCAACTACCATCATGGAGTTATTATTACTCATTTTCATTTACGAAATAGCTCAATTCTTACATTCGGATATCTGTAATATATAGATGCTTTACTTTCCATTTATTAGGATCTATCGTACGTCATCAATCAGTATTCCTGCGGGGATTTACAAGCATTGAGAAATCCATGCCCATCAAGAGAGTCAAGTATCATCCAACTTCAGGGACCCTTCTATATGCTGCACTCATGCTCTTCTTAAGTAAAAGCCTTCTAACATGACCATTTCCTATTGGGTGATCGAGATAGGTGTGTATCTTCAACTTTATCTATTATTTCAACTCATATTCTCATTGTCTATATTTTCAGAATATGGTTGCAATTACTTCTATAGCCGAAATTTGTAGAGTTTGGCATATAATATATATAATTATAGTAAACATACAAATATGTTCACTCAATGTATCCTAATTTTTAAGATCGACTAACCTACGCTCTGATACCAAATGTAACAACTCGCGACCAAGGCGGTCTGAATTTTCGCTAAGTCGAAAATCCAAGTCCACAAGGATACAAATAGTTGGTGTTAGTATCCTGGAAATAAAAAAGTACATTAGAGCACTTATCGATATAAACTCGTAATGGAATAATAAAATATAATAAACATATAATTACGTACTAAGGCTAATACTTCTAATATCAAGTGTCCTTGTCAGTGATGAGCACACCAGTCCTTCCATTGTTCCTGGGTTGTACAGTACCTATCCCTCTAAATCTATCCCATGGGTTGAAATGAGGAGGAGGCTAGAACAATATTCCATTGATCGATAAATTACATGCTTTAGACATAACACTTGTTTATGTCGATTGTTTTCCATTACATGTTATGTCTACTTTTTAAAAATTATTCATCTTGACATTATATATCTGTAAGATAAGCCCCACCTACTCGATGCGTTCAATAACTGCATACAAACAAATATATATATATATATATATATATATATATATATATATATATATATATATATATATCTGTATGTGTGTGTATGTGTGTGTGTATATATATGTACCACATTCTCCTGATGGACGTGGATACTTTCCCCGCTAGTATATATAACTTTACACCTCATCAGGATCCATCGTCAATACAGCATCATGTCCTTATTGCCGTGTATAACAAAGAACACCCATAGTACCTAATAATGGAATTACAAGTATTTAATGCATTATATTTCATTTTGAAAGAACTCTATCAAGGGATGTCTAGCCTTGCCTCCTAATAAAGTAGAAAAACAACTTTGAGGCGGTGCATGTCCTATACATGATCTATACTGGTTGGAGGTATATCACATTTAGCCATAATCCTTCTCTTTCTTGTGATCGCTCAGGATTGATGATGATCTCGATCAGTGTAAACTGCTCCTACTCCTCACATAAATGGCACCAACCTTGCTATCTAGCACCGAGCCTACACTCACTGACCTATTTAGAATGCTTGATGTAGTCAAAAAAATGACCACTTAGTTACTTTACATGTACCCCCTAAAAGGTTGAAACAGACGCTACTTGGCCCTTTGACATTTCAACCGGGGCTAACCGTTCCTACATCGGTATTTCCTTCACCTATATGCAAACTTATAATCCTATGGGTCATATAGTTGGATATGTCGCACATCAATATAGTGTATACACAACTATTGGTAGTCCCTTGTTGCAGTGAGCAGACTTTCGTTGTGTAACACTGTTGACAACTTATATTAATGATCATGTCATTTTTTAATTACTCTAAGTTATTGACTAGATTTAATAATTCACACCAGCCATAAATATGTATCTTATTCGATGCTTACAAACTCAGTTATCACCCACTAACACCATGACATTTTAGTTATCATGTGTAAACGGCCTATTCTAAATTACTATTAAAAATTTTAATTTCATCAAAGATGTACCAAAATTCACAGTCGTATTGGACGTTAATTTTTTTAAGTAGAACCCAAATTGATTTAAGTACGTAAACTAATGAATTTGTTACGCCAATTTCAACAATTGAATTTTACAATGTTATTCTCATCAATGTTGCTTGCTATATTCAACTGCATTAGTTCCAAGACACGGCTATGGCCATTGGATCATATCCCTTTGGGTATATTTCGATATTACACTTGGATTCTATCTCGGATTTAAGCATCATGTCATATGTTAGAGTATATACTCTATATGGCTTATTGGCAACTGAGGACATTAGTATCATTAATAATTCCTTTTCTTGACATTATATAAAACTCATAGTTTCTCTTTAATGTGCAAGAATTCTTATTAGACATACTAATGAGTTGTGTCTATTTTAGGCTCGGTTAATTTTTTCATCTTATATAGTAAGTTTCTATGTCAGAATGTTTAGATTGTATCTAATAGTTACATAATATTATTCTATTTTCGGTTTGTGAGATTTTATTCATAACATAAATTAGTCAACCATTGTTGTTTGGCCTCAATCTTCTTTGGCGTGGTTAACACAAGATTCGTCATGATCGAATTTTATGTAAAGCCTCTCGACTTACAGAACCCATCAATTCTTTAACCTAGGACATGTAGGGGCTTCATGTTAACTCATATCTTATATGATTTCAAAAACATCACATTAGATAAAATTAAAATTAACATATGTACTTACTATTAACTACTTATCCCTATAGAAAGAAATTAAGTTAACGTCGGTTATCATTAACCGTACTTTGTCCCAAAAAGTTTAATTAATCCTTATTGATTATGTATGATAGGGAGGAGTGACTTTTAGATTGAATTTTACTCATTTTAGGCACTTCTAGAGCTTCTTCCAATATATTTGTATATCTATATGTATTAATCTGAAGAGTTTATTAACTCTTTTTTTTGCTCCTACTGAATGTATAAAAACCTACATTTTCAAACCTTGGATTCAACGCTTGAAACATTAACATCTCGAAGACTGAAATAATAGATCATTTAATAATGATAACAAGTTGAGAAATAGAATCTAATTACAATTTTTTGAACTTGCAGCAAAAGGATACAACATATAATATAGAACATCTTATATTCAACATAGATTACATGGTTAAGTCTATACAATAAACTCCAATCCAAAATACCTAGAAATATACTATTGCATGTTATATTTACAATTTATACAATATTTACAGCATGAAGTCTTAGTTGCCATATCCACCATTCCATTGATAAAAAGGAAAATTAGGAGTAGATCAAACATATGCCTGAGTTAGTGAAACAAATCTATCTCATATATACTAAAAAACTGGTAAAAGATTGTTAGCGCCTCCTAACCCGTACACATATATTAATCTGCCTATTTGCACACAAGGAGTAGTATCCACACCAAACTTTGGTTGATTTCTCAATCATGGTCATATTCCAATTAATCATACATTATACACAAATACATACGTACTCACTACGCACTCTACCATTAGAGTCTACCAAATCCATATTACAAAGAAATAGGCATGTCAACGGATACCCAAAATAACCAAAATTCGTCCGCATTCATATCCAAAAGAGGATAAATATCTGATATTAAAAAAAAACAGATATGGATGCGGAAACAAAGGTATCCACATTCAAAAATTATGAGCTGTTTTTTTTTTTACGATTGTAGTTAATATTTCGTGCATTTTAGTACAATGATAGACATGTGTTTGCTTTTTACTAAGCTAATAGTTTGTATTTTATGAATTTAATGCATATTAATTGCTTAAAACTATTTATTATCATTCTGTTTGTTTGTTTTTCATGCTTTTCTAATCAATAGGATTGAAAAAAAAATATGCTAAACCAAAATTTTCTTTTTTATATTTCTAATTTATCAATCGTTAACGGATAAGATAATTACTTAATATCTGTCTGTATTCGCAGATGCAAATATTTGATGTCCGAAAATGATTTCAAATGCGAACATGGATATGGAACTATTTATATCCAAAAGTATTTGTTTATAGGCCTAAAAAGGTACACCGTTTCCCAAATAACCAATACGATATACAGAGGGAACAACCATTTCCCTGGAACATCTATTTCCTGAATCATTAACGCCGATATTGATGGAAAACAATTTTCTCAAAAGAAAAATTTTCATTTCAAATACCGAATGAACAACAATTTGCTCATGATAACGATTCCCTTCATAGAATTTGCCTTATAAACAAATTCCAATATCCAATTTTTGACCACTCAATAATCAATAGCACATCAAGTGTGCCCAATATCCAATATCCAATTATACATACTCAATATGAATCTAAAGATAAATAAACCAGTTAAAAAAACCAATATTACACATACTGGATACACATATATTCAACAACATCTATATGTTTCACAATGTGACCATCGTACTGCATTTTGCTCCTCCAAAGTTGCCTGAAGTGTCGTGCGAAGTCTCGATCCCATAAAGCTTCTCTAATTTGTACCGGCTTGACTGGTCCAGGTTCAACCAAGCCCAGTATTCGCCACCGGCCCGTAGGTGGTAGCTGTTGGTGTACTAATCGCCATCGCGATTTCAATCTTCTATGCGTTCTTTTCTTCCTTTGTTTTGTTTTGTTTGATCATCCTCCACTATATTTTGATTATACTTCCTTAAAAGTTATTAATACATGATTTATACATCATTTTATCTGTCCCTAATACAAATTCATCAATTTATACTTGTCAAATTCAATATAGTTTAGGTTATCTTCAATTTACCTACACTTCTAGATTACATTAACCCATTTTAGTTCGTTTTAATCATTAAAATTTATGTATTGATTCGTTATTCTACCCTAATCATACCCCTAGTGTTGGGCAAGTTTCTACTAGTCCAACGCCGTCAGACCAATGATGCCGAATGAAGGCTAGGAAAGACTACCGGACCAACCGGTTTCCTAAGCACTACCAAACCATCTCCTTCCCCATGCCTGCCGAACCAACCCCCTTTCCATGCCCACCGAACCAACCCATCTTCCAGGTACTACCGGACCAGCATACCACCGAGCCAACATACTACCGAACCAGAGTAAAGAAGGTACTACCGGACAACCCTCCACCGAATCAACCTCCAGCGAACCAACCACTACCGGACCGAAGCTGCCGAACCAAACCACGCTCCACCCACTACCGGTCCAATCAACACTCCAATCACCGCCTAACCAAGTGCTACTGAACCAGCATTGGCGGGCCAGATTTCATTGGCCCAAGCCCACAGCAGCTATATACATCCAAGACGCCTACCCCCAGCCTCACTATATAAATAGAGGGGTAAGGGTACAACAATGGCAGAAAAGTTTGAGAGCTCAAGCACGGATAGAACTTTCAAACAACTTTCAGATACTTGTAATCAAAGCTTTGTACTTGTAATCTGAACAGAAAAGGAGAATAACATATAAAGTGGACGTAGGCACATTCTGGCCGAACCACTATAAATCTGTGTGTCTTTTATAGTTTAGTCCATCTATTTTATATATTTGCATAAATCACCCAAATCACTAAGAACAACATATAATCAACTAAATCATACGTGGAGGTGTTTGCCCATTTTTTTGTGCAAACATTTTTGGTGCTTTCACTGAGAGCTCGAGCTAGAAGCTTCAGCTTCTCCCGCTCAACTTTCTTCCCAGCAGCATCGCTCATTGCTTGGAAAACATGCCTCCCAGGCAAAGGAAAGATGTTAGCAAAGGAAACAACATCGCAACTAGAAGTATCCCAGATCCAGTGATCACAGATCAAGAGAATCGTCCTGCTCCAACAGCAAATGGAAATCAGGCAAATCCGACAACCCCTGCGGCAGAACAACCAATTACTAGGGAAGATCTGGATAGGGTTGTGGCTGAAGTAACTAACCGCTTCACATCCCAACAAGAAGCCTTGGTGGACCAACTCATGTCATGCTTAAGGGATGTTGAAGAATCCAACCGCAACACCGAATCATGGGGTGAGTCCCAATCCGGAGGATCTGGGAGGCGACAAAGATCTTTCTTCTTCGAAGAGGCTAACAACAGAAACAGCAGTGGTAGGAGCCGAGCCCGGACTCATCCCGAATTCCGACCTGAGGAAACACTTGGAATCGAACCCAACGGGGGAGGTACCAGGCAGAGGTCGGATATGGCTGAGCCTACCATGCTACTTAACCATGGGAACTCCAATGGACGGGGCCGAGCTGGAGTCCAGCCTAAAGTTGGACCCGAGGGAATGCTTAGAGCAGAGCCCAGCAGGGGAAGATCGAGGCAAGGGCCAACTGTGGCTGACCCCAGCATGCTCCCAGAAGACCGAAGACCGTCGCCGGAAAATGTTAGGAGTAATAGACGATACCATCCCTACAGGTCATCTGGACGGAATCAATCCCACAGAGAAGAACCAAACTCATTTCTATCCGCTCCAAATTTTGATGAAAGAATGGCGCGATTGTTCAGAGAGTGCGTCCAACGAGACCAAAGGGATCGGGGGATAGGCGCCAGGGTAACCAGCCCCTTCACCCGCAATATCGAAACTGCCATCACCCCCCGAGAATGGAAAATGCCAACAATGGAACCTTACAAGGGAACCTCTGACCCCGTTGTGCACTTGCAGAGATACATACAGCATATGCTCATGAGGGGAGCGACAGAGGGAGTATTGTGTAAATGCTTTCCACTATTCTTGGCAGATCTAGCTACCTCTTGGTTCTGCCATCTACCCGAAGGATCCATCAGCTCATGGGAAATGCTGAAAGACAAGTTCATCAGCGAACAACCCAAGGACGCTTATTCCCTATCTAATATCAAACAGAAGCCCGGAGAGACAGTGCAACAATATCTAACCCGATTCAACACCGCGGCGGCCGCAGTCCAAGATGCCGATGAGAAACTTATCCTAATGGCTCTTTGTAGTGGCGTACATCCGGATACCAAGTTTGCTTGAAGATTAACGAAAGAAAAACCAGCTACCTTACTCGATTTCTTCCATGAAGCCGGAAAATATATGAGACTTGAAGACGCTGCCATTGAAAGGCAGACAGTGCAACAAACTAAGGCAGCTCATGGCAACACACCCGTCGTAGCAAATGACGTTCGAAGAAATGACTCCAGAGATAGTGCTGGGGGCAAGAAGGGAGAAAAGCGTTTATATAGGCCAGGACCGAGATTTGACTCTTACACTCCTTTGAATGAAACAATCGAAAACATCTTCTTGGCCACCCAAGATGAAGTTAGATACAAGCGCCCCCCACACAAGAAGGAAACAGATAACGCAGTTAAGTCTGGAAAGTTCTGCCGCTTCCACGAATCTCATGGGCATGACACAAACGAATGCCATCTCTTTCGGGACTTAATTGAAGAACACATCAGAAGAAAGAGGCTGGAGCGCTATGTGAAATGTCAGAACAGGACTTCAACTCCTGCCAATGAGAACCCAGGGCTAACCCTCCCAGAAGTAGGCGGAGGAAATTGCAACACCAGCGGCTCTAGTCAAGAGAAGATAGTGGTCCATACCATATCAGGAGGACCACACATCGCCGACAGAAGCTGGGCAGAGATGGAAAGATACGGTAAGTCACTTAGAAACTATAAAAGCTACGTTAATTCTGTTATGGAAGAACGCCACCCGAAACGGAAAGAGAATGATGACATCACATTCAGTAGGCGTGATCTAAAGGGAAGGCAGTACCCTCACATGGATCCTATGGTCATCTCTGCCTAGTTTGGTCCAGCCAAAGTTTACTGAATTCTAGTAGACACTGGCAGCTCAGTAAATATCCTATTTAAGCATGCTTTCAACAAAATGAAGCTGTCAATGTAAGATGTGTCTCCCTGCAACAAACCACTACACGGTTTCACAGGGGATGCGAAGATGCCACTCGGGCAACTAGACCTCTTTGTCGAAATAGGAAGTCATCCCCGCCCCGTTGTGCGGAAACAAACATTTGTGCTGATAGAAAACCACTCGGCCTACAACGCCTTTTTAGGAAGACCAGCCTTGTCTGACTTCCAAGTTGTCTTGTCCCCATGATGCCTAAAGATGAAATTTCCAACATACAATGGAATAGGAGAGATAAAGGGAGATCAAGACGCTGCTCAAGACTGCTATGTAACTGAACTTCGCAATAACCGTAGAAGGGATAAAGGGAAGAATGCAGAGACTACTGTCTGCATGAAAAGCTTGGAAGCATAGCAACTAAAGAGAGCCCCTCCTCTTCGATGTACCAGTGATCCTTTCAACGAACTAGACCCCAGGGACAAAGAGAAGGAGGCCGCCGCCGAGCCTGCCGAGGCTATGGAGTTTGTATCTGTAGACAAACATGACTCAAGTAGACTATTGAAAATCGGATCTCAATTAAGAATAGAATTGAGGGATCAACCCATTGATTTTCTCCGCCACAACCTGGATATATTTGCATGGACGCACGCTGACATGACTGGAATCTCCCCAGACGTGGCATGCCACATACTAAACATCGATCCTACCAAGGCGCCAGTAAAGCAGAAAAAGAGAAGGATGGGGGCAGAACGATCAACATCCCTCAATGAAGAAGTAAAGAACCTGCTTACCAATAACTTCATACGAGAAGCCATCTAACCAGAGTGGATCGCTAACCCGGTACTAGTAAAGAAGGCTAATGGGAAGTGGCGAACATGCATTGACTTCTCCAACTTAAATGATGCTTGCCTAAAGGATTGCTTCCCACTCCCTCGGATCGATCAGCTTGTGGACAGCACAGCCGAACACGAACTCTTATCTTTTATGGACGCATACTCAGGATATAACCAAATTCCTATGCACGCCCCCGATCAAGGCCACACTAGTTTCATCACTGACCGGGGACTGTACTGCTATAGAGTAATGCCTTTTGGACTTAAAAACGCCGGAGCTACTTATCAGCGCCTCGTCAACAAGATGTTTGCGGAACTAATAGGACGAACCCTGGAAGTTTATGTGGGCGACATGCTAGTAAAGTCAAGAAAAGCCAACGATCACATAAGCCACCTGGACGAGATGTTTCAAGTACTTTGTCGATATGGAATGAAGCTGAATCCTCTAAAGTGCTCCTTCGGAGTATCATCGGGAAATTTCTTAGGATTCATCATCTGTGCCAGTGGAATTGAAGCGTACCCTGAACAAGTCCGGACTCTGGAAGAAATTAGGATACCTTCCAGTCTAAGAGAAATGCAAAGCCTAAATAGGAAAGTGGCCGCCTTAAGCAGATTCATCTCTAAAGCAACTGACAAGTGTGTCCCCTTCTTCGAAGCTATAAAGAAGACAAGGGAAAGTTCGAATGGACTGACGAATGCGTAACAGCCTTCCACAACCTAATCGAACACCTCCAGAGACCACCAATACCCTCAACTCCAAATGAAAGCGAAGAGCTACACCTATACCTTGCTGTGTCATCTCATGCTCTAACTGCCGCTTTGGTAAGAGAGGACAACCGCGTGCAGCGGCCAGTATACTTTGTAAGCAAGAGGTTCACGGGGGCAGAAGCTAGATATCCTAAACTTGAGAAGTTAGCATATTGTTTACTGATCACATCATGGAAATTGTGACACTATTTCCAATCCCATTCCATCATAGTCCTAACCGATCAACCGCTAAGGCAAGTACTCCATCGTCCCGACACCTCCGGGCGACTGCTTAAATGGTGCATTGAGCTAAGTCAATATGATATCACCTACCATCCTCGCACCACCATCAAGGGACAAGCCATGGCCGACTTCATTGCCGAATTCACTACCAACGAAGGTAAGGAGCCATCTGAAATAACAGAAGACATCAAGTGGAATCTCTTTGTAGATGGAGCATCAAACGAACAAGGCTCGGGAGCAGGTATTGTAATAATCACTCCCAAGGGAAGCAAGCTACGCTATGCTTTAAGGTTAGAATTCACTGCCACCAACAACGATGCGGAATACGAAGCGGTGATGGCTGGATAAGAACTTGCCCTAGAGATTGGAGCCGGTTCTTTATGTCTCCATAGTGATTCTCAACTCATTGTAAATCAGATACTAGGAGAATTCCAGACTCGAGGAGAACGACTCACAGCATATCTAAAGAAGGCCAAGCTGCTGCTCGATCAATTGGATCACTATTTAATCAAACACATTCCTCGAGAAGAGAATCAGGAGGCCGACGAACTGGCAAAGCAAGCTAGCATGAAGGACGGCACCACTTCCGGAATAGTAACCATCTCAAAGCAACTAGCCCCGAGTTTCGAGCAAGTGAATCTGTTAGCTGCAATCGAGGAGGAAACTTGGATGACTCCCATCTGAAAGTACTTACAAAGTGGCACACTACCCGACGAGCGTAACGAAGTTAAGAAAATCTTGAGGAAAGCTTCCCGCTACACAATACAAGAAGGTATCCTCTATCGACGCGGCTTCTCTAACCCCTTATTAAGCTGTGTCGCTGGAAGGGAAGCCAAGGAAATCTTATCCAACATCCATCAAGGGGGCTGCAGATATCACACTGGTGGGCAGACTCTGCCAAAGAAGATACTCCGATATGGATATTACTGGCCCACCTCAAACAAAGACGCCTTAGACTTCGTCAAAAGATGTGACATATGTCAGAAATTTGCTAAGATTCCTCGACTACCAACAAGTGAGATTACTCAAATGACCAGCCCTTGGCCCTTTGCAGTATGGGGAATTGACTTGATTGGCGAACTGCCGATGGGCCGAGGCGGAGCAAAATATGCTATAGTGGAAGTCGACTATTTCACCAAATGGGTGGAAGCGAAACCTTTGAATAAAATATCTTCGGCAAAAATTATTAATTTCTTGATCAAAAACGTTCTATGCAGGTACGGGGTTCCACTCAAAATCATATCGGACAATGGACTTCAATTTGACAGCGAGGAATTCACCGATTGGTGCCAAGAGCACGGAATTCACAAAAGCTTCTCATCTGTAGCTTATCCCCAGGCAAACGGACAAGTCGAAGCTGTCAACAAAATTCTCAAAACTCTAATCAAGAAAAAACTTGAAAAGTCAAAAGGCGCTTGGGTGGATGAACTTCCTACGGAACTTTGGGTCTACCGCACATCTTATAGAACATCAACAAGGCATACTCCTTTCTCTTTGGCATACGGATCAGAGGCCATGCTCCCAGTTGAAACTGTAGTGCCTTCCCACCGTAGGATCCACTACAACCTAGAAAAGAATAAAGAACTCCTCCACATGTCTTTAGATCTAATTGAAGAGAGAAGAAACGATGCAGCACTCAAAGCGGCAGCTCACAAGCAAAAGGTGGCAGCGCAATACAACTCCAAAGTCAAGCACCACAGCTTACAAGAAGGAGATCTTGTCCTCAAGCGAATCTTCCCGCGCCCCGGAGCACTAGATCCAATCTGGGACGGACCATATGTAATTCATAAAGATCTCCACAACGGGCTTATATTTTGTCAACAGTGGACGGAGAGGTGTTCCAGAGGGCATGGAACATCCAACACCTTCGTTGATACTTTTCTTAACTTGTACTGCCCATATGAAGTGAATTAACAAGGAGAATCAGTGGACGTAGGCATTTTCGTGCCGAACCACTTTAAAAATCTTGTCTCTTTTTAACTTATTCCTTTATATATTGGCTACTTGTTAAGCTTTATCCTTTTCTGTTGAACGAAATCTTGTATAACGGCATTTCCATTCTGGACACTTCACGACACAACCTCACCTAGACAAGACCTAACAGGTATTATACTAATCTATGCCCTCGCCAATTAGACACTTTTGCTCCAGCATCCCTCTGCTGCGGGTTAACTCATTGCTCGCGACGGCCCTCAAAGCCAACTGTAATGAGCCGATTATAAGCCACCGAGAAGGCCGAAAATAGGCTAGGCAGGCGTTCGGCTCGCCGGCAACCATGAACCGATTATAAGCCCCAACATAAGGTGTGGCCAGCCAGGGGCAGTTCACAGTTGACGATCGGCACCCGCGCTAGCCGGCCACGGTAAATCGAATAATACCCACGATTACGGGCCATAATGGCCCGGGTAGTTACCGTGCGCGATCTCGGCTCCGATGTGTCTTAAGTGCGGCTGTGGTAAAAAAGAAAAACTCCCCGCAGAGGCGTAAGATGGGTGACAAATGTCTCCAAGACCCACAACTAGGGAAAGTGACTACAAAACCCGTTTTCCATGAACTTAATCACATTGAAGGCCTTCCGTGACTGGAAGTTTTACTATTTCTTATATTTCCATTTTATTTATAAAAAAATTCCTCCTATCCTCTATAACGATCACTAAAGTACAAGACACAAAATAGGAGACACTCGCTAATGGGAACAAGAACTCACAGCTGGGTGGCAGGTCATTCAGCTGCATTCCATATTCAATTACATAAGGCATTCAAAGCTACCGTCTACAGTTAAAACTTGAAGGGCGGTACTCTTTTCTCTTGTACATAAATATGTATCTATGATTTATTCGCACATCACACTAACATTGCAAAACATGACATTATATTTTAAGTAAGAACTTAGCGTCAAACACAATTGAATCACTAACACATGTACAACTATATTTTATGCAACACATCAAAATAACGACAGCATTCAAACATGACAAAATCAGCTTATGTTATAAAGTTACATGCCAAAAATAAAGTTGTTCGTTACATAATTACAGCTTGAAAATTACATTATTGTTTTAAGACTAACATAGACAGCAATGTCAAGTAAGTTGAAAAATGTCCAGATCAAGCCAAGGAACCGACTGCATCGGGGCTTCACCTCTATCCTGCTGGCACTCGAGGTCTACTTAACCGCCGGATCAGAACTCTCAGCATGCTGACCAGAGGTAGTTGGCGCTTCAGAGGTCCCGCCTATCCAATTCAGGAAAAGAATTGATTAAATAAACAATAAGCAACCAAGCTATGAAAAGGCTAAAAGGGAAGACTTACCAGCATCTGTTCCTTGATCATCATCCCTCAACTGCACACCTACCTCCTCAGCAGCAAGCAGCCGCATGCCCTCCTTCACTGCCACTTTCTCCTCCTTAGTGAATTGGGCCGTAACCACATCCATTCTGAAGGCCATACCACCCTCCTTATCCGCATCAGCCTTGGCCTCCTCCAAAGCCCGGAGATAAATCCTGGCCATGATCCGGGGATAATCATCCATCCAGAATAAGTTGCCCTGCTTCCAAGTATGGAAATACATATCCTGGAGCATCTCATCCATCATCCCCTCATTCTCCTCAAACTCCCTCATTCGGACCTCAGTAGCCGACAGCTTCGCAACGGCAGCATCCCTCCCCGATCGGTATCGCGAGCGGTCATCCTGAAGGGATTTCCTCATCGCCTCCATCTCCTCCTTCAGCTTGGCTTGAGCAAGCTCCACGGCTTCAAGCTTCCCAGATAACTCCTCTACCCGCTCGAGATCCGCTTTCTGAACCTCATCCACCGTTGCAATGGCCATATCGATCCGTTCCTTGCAGATGGCCTCCATTTTTCGCAGCTCGGCTCTGCTAGCCTCTTCCATAGTTTTCTTTAGCCATCTGGAGGCAGCCTCGTGCTGAGAGATCTGGATGGCCTGATCGGCGAGTTGCTTGGCCTGGTCGGCAACCACTAGCCGCAATCTTATGTTGGTACTCCCAATTTCCTCCCCGGCCTTGACCAGTCGGGCGTGATGCCACATCAACTTCCTAGTCTCCTCAACAACCCGGTCGATATTTGCCTTGGCTTCATCCCCCATAGTTACAATCCGAGTCGTAAGCAAATCAAGGTCCAGGGACTTGACCTCATCAAGCACCCTTACCATAGGATTGCGAGGGAGAAGGTGATCACCAGTAACCTCATCAAAGGAAATATCATGAGAACCCGGATCCAGATCTGGATGACCCGCAAATGGATTACGAGCCAAGCCGGGACGATCAATATAAGTAACGGTAGGATTCTCTGATGGATGCAGAGAGGGTATGAACTCAGTATCCTCCCCCGTGATATCATGAATAGGCTGGGTTAGGGGCTGAGGTCCAGGTGAAAGTTCGAATAAGGAGCGCCTCATCCTTTTCTTTTGAATATCCTCTTCAATAATCCCGAGAAGAGGACGGTAGCCGACTACGTCCTCGGAACGGTTGGTCGGAGGCTTTGGTTTAGCGGAAGCTTTGAGGAGTTTGAATTGTTCGAGGCAGTGTTGAATGTCTGATGTCTTGGCCGCCTACCCGTTCTTGGAATAAAAACCAAGTGTTACAAGCATGCATGGACTATAATCCAAGAAACATGTGAAGTTAAAAGAGGAGTCAAAAATTCACCTTGAATCGCCGGAGTTGCCTTAGCTGAAATGCTCTCGGAAGATGGACCGGCACCAGTCCCGGCCATATCAGTTTTCTTTGGCTTCTCCACCAAGGCCGATCCTTCCTCCAACCCCTCAAAAGCCTGGCGGAAAGCATCATCTGTCCACTCTTGGATCTCCCCTGCTTGCCCAGAAGACAAAGCCCCGATGCCATCACCGCTCTGTCCTTCGCCACCATCACCACCAAACTTTGGTTGATTTCTCAATCATGGTCATATTCCAATTAATCATACATTATACACAAATACATACGTACTCACTACGCACTCTACCATTAGAGTCTACCAAATCCATATTACAAAGAAATAGGCATGTCAACGGATACCCAAAATAACCAAAATTCGTCCGCATTCATATCCAAAAGAGGATAAATATCTGATATTCAAAAAAAACAGATATGGATGCGGAAACAAAGGTATCCACATTCAAAAATTATGAGCTGTTTTTTTTTCACGATTGTAGTTAATATTTCGTGCATTTTAGTACAATGATAGACATGTGTTTGCTTTTTACTAAGCTAATAGTTTGTATTTTATGAATTTAATGCATATTAATTGCTTAAAACTATTTATTATCATTCTGTTTGTTTGTTTTTCATGCTTTTCTAATCAATAGGATTGAAAAAAAAATATGCTAAACCAAAATTTTCTTTTTTATATTTCTAATTTATCAATCGTTAACGGATAAGATAATTACTTAATATCTGTCCGTATTCGCAGATGCAAATATTTGATGTCCGAAAATGATTTCAAATGCGAACATGGATATGGAACTATTTATATCCAAAAGTATTTGTTTATAGGTGTAAAAAGGTACACCGTTTCCCAAATAACCAATACGATATACAGAGGGAACAACCATTTCCCTGGAACATCTATTTCCTGAATCATTAACGCCGATATTGATGGAAAACAATTTTCTCAAAAGAAAAATTTTCATTTCAAATACCGAATGAACAACAATTTGCTCATGATAACGATTCCCTTCATAGAATTTTCCTTATAAACAAATTCCAATATCCAATTTTTGACCACTCAATAATCAATAGCACATCAAGTGTGCCCAATATCCAATATCCAGTTATACATACTCAATATGAATCTAAAGATAAATAAACCAGTTAAAAAAACCAATATTACACATACTGGATACACATATATTCAACAACATCTATATGTTTCACAATGTGACCATCGTACTGCATTTTGCTCCTCCAAAGTTGCCTGAAGTGTCGTGCGAAGTCTCGATCCCATAAAGCTTCTCTAATTTGTACCGGCTTGACTGGTCCAGGTTCAACCAAGCCCAGTATTCGGCCACCGGCCCGTAGGTGGTAGCTGTTGGTGTACTAATCGCCATCGCGATTTCAATCTTCTGTGCGTTCTTTTCTTCCTTTGTTTTGTTTTGTTTGATCATCCTCCACTATATTTTGATTATACTTCCTTAAAAGTTATTAATACATGATTTATACATCATTTTATCTGTCCCTAATACAAATTCATCAATTTATACTTGTCAAATTCAATATAGTTTAGGTTATCTTCAATTTACCTACACTTCTAGATTACATTAACCCATTTTAGTTCGTTTTAATCATTAAAATTTATGTATTGATTCGTTATTCTACCCTAATCATACCCCTAGTGTTGGGCAAGTTTCTACTAGTCCAACGCCATCAGACCAATGATGCCGAATGAAGGCTAGGAAAGACTACCGGACCAACCGGTTTCCTAAGCACTACCGAACCATCTCCTTCCCCATGCCTGCCGAACCAACCCCCTTTCCATGCCCACCGAACCAACCCATCTTCCAGGTACTACCGGACCAGCATACCACCGAGCCAACATACTACCGAACCAGAGTAAAGAAGGTACTACCGGACAACCCTCCATCGAATCAACCTCCAGCGAACCAACCACTACCGGACTGGAGCTGCCGAACCAAACCACGCTCCACCCACTACCGGTCCAATCAACACTCCAATCACCGCCTAACCAAGTGCTACTGAACCAGCATTGGCGGGCCAGATTTCAATGGCCCAAGCCCACAGCAGCTATATACATCCAAGACCCCTACCCCCAGCCTCACTATATAAATAGAGGGGTAGGGGTACAACAATGGCAGAAAAGTTTGAGAGCTCAAGCACGGATAGAACTTTCAAACAACTTTCAGATACTTGTAATCAAAGCTTTGTACTTGTAATCTGAACAGAAAAGGAGAATAACATATAAAGTGGACGTAGGCACATTCTGGCCGAACCACTATAAATCTGTGTGTCTTTTACAGTTTAGTCCATCTATTTTATATATTTGCATAAATCACCCAAATCACTAAGAACAACATATAATCAACTAAATCATACGTGGAGGTGTTTGCCCATTTTTTTGTGCAAACATTTTTGGTGCTTTCACTGAGAGCTCGAGCTAGAAGCTTCAGCTTCTCCCGCTCAACTTTCTTCCCAGCAGCATCGCTCATTGCTTGGAAAACATGCCTCCCAGGCAAAGGAAAGATGTTAGCAAAGGAAACAACATCGCAACTAGAAGTATCCCAGATCCAGTGATCACAGATCAAGAGAATCATCCTGCTCCAACAACAAATGGAAATCAGGCAAATCCGACAACCCCTGCGGCAGAACAACCAATTACTAGGGAAGATCTGGATAGGGTTGTGGCTGAAGTAACTAACCGCTTCACATCCCAACAAGAAGCCTTGGTGGACCAACTCATGTCATGCTTAAGGGATGTTGAAGAATCCAACCGCAACACCGAATCATGGGGTGAGTCCCAATCCGGAGGATCTGGGAGGCGACAAAGATCTTTCTTCTTCGAAGAGGCTAACAACATAAACAGCAGTGGTAGGAGCCGAGCCCGGACTCATCCTGAATTCCGACCTGAGGAAACACTTAGAATCGAACCCAACGGGGGAGGTACCAGGCAGAGGTCGGATATGGCTGAGCCTACCATGCTACTTAACCATGGGAACTCCAATGGACGGGGCCGAGCTGGAGTCCAGCCCAAAGTTGGACCCGAGGGAATGCTTAGAGCAGAGCCCAGCAGGGGAAGATCGAGGCAAGAGCCAACTGTGGCTGACCCCAGCATGCTCCCAGAAGACCGAAGACCGTCGCCGGAAAATGTTAGGAGTAATAGACGATACCATCCCTACAGGTCATCTGGACGGAATCAATCCCGCAGAGAAGAACCAAACTCATTTCTATCCGCTCCAAATTTTGATGAAAGAATGGCGCGATTGTTCAGAGAGTGCGTCCAACGAGACCAAAGGGATCGGGGGATAGGCGCCAGGGTAACCAGCCCCTTCACCCGCAATATCGAAACTGCCATCACCCCCCGAGAATGGAAAATGCCAACAATGGAACCTTACAAGGGAACCTCTGACCCCGTTGTGCACTTGCAGAGATACATACAGCATATGCTCATGAGGGGAGCGACAAAGGGAGTATTGTGTAAATGCTTTCCACTATTCTTGGCAGATCTAGCTACCTCTTGGTTCTGCCATCTACCCGAAGGATCCATCAGCTCATGGGAAATGCTGAAAGACAAGTTCATCAGCGAACAACCCAAGGACGCTTATTCCCTATCTAATATCAAACAGAAGCCCGGAGAGACAGTGCAACAATATCTAACCCGATTCAACACCGCGGCGGCCGCAGTCCAAGATGCCGATGAGAAACTTATCCTAATGGCTCTTTGTAGTGGCGTACATCCGGATACCAAGTTTGCTTGAAGATTAACGAAAGAAAAACCAGCTACCTTACCCGATTTCTTCCATGAAGCCGGAAAATATATGAGACTTGAAGACGCTGCCATTGAAAGGCAGACAGTGCAACAAACTAAGGCAGCTCATGGCAACACACCCGTCGTAGCAAATGACGTTCGAAGAAATGACTCCAGAGATAGTGTTGGGGGCAAGAAGGGAGAAAAGCGTTTATATAGGCCAGGACCGAGATTTGACTCTTACACTCCTTTGAATGAAACAATCGAAAACATCTTCTTGGCCACCCAAGATGAAGTTAGATACAAGCGCCCCCCACACAAGAAGGAATCAGATAACGCAGTTAAGTCTGGAAAGTTCTGCCGCTTCCATGAATCTCATGGGCATGACACAAACGAATGCCATCTCTTCCGGGACTTAATTGAAGAACACATCAGAAGAAAGAGGCTGGAGTGCTATGTGAAAGGTCAGAACAGGACTTCAACTCCTGCCAATGAGAACCCAGGGCAAACCCTCCCAGAAGTAGGCGGAGGAAATTGCAACACCAGCGGCTCTAGTCAAGAGAAGATAGTGGTCCATACCATATCAGGAGGACCACACATCGCCGACAGAATCTGGGCAGAGATGGAAAGATACGGTAAGTCACTTAGAAACTATAAAAGCTACGTTAATTCTATTATGGAAGAACGCCACCCGAAACGGAAAGAGAATGATGACATCACATTCAGTAGGCGTGATCTAAAGGGAAGGCAGTACCCTCACATGGATCCTATGGTCATCTCTGCCTAGTTCGGTCCAGCCAAAGTTTACTGAATTCTAGTAGACACTGGCAGCTCAGTAAATATCCTATTTAAGCATGCTTTCAACAAAATGAAGCTGTCAATGTAAGATGTGTCTCACTGCAACAAACCACTACACGGTTTCACAGGGGATGCGAAGATGCCACTCGGGCAACTAGACCTCTTTGTCGAAATAGGAAGTCATCCCCGCCCCGTTGTGCGGAAACAAACATTTGTGCTGATAGAAAACCACTCGGCCTACAACGCCTTTTTAGGAAGACCAGCCTTGTCTGACTTCCAAGTTGTCTTGTCCCCATGATGCCTAAAGATGAAATTTCCAACAGACAATGGAATAGGAGAGATAAAGGGAGATCAAGACGCTGCTCAAGACTGCTATGTAACTGAACTTCGCAATAACCGTAGAAGGGATAAAGGGAAGAATGCAGAGATTACTGTCTGCATGAAAAGCTTGGAAGCATAGCAACTAAAGAGAGCCCCTCCTCTTCGATGTACCAGTGATCCTTTCAACGAACTAGACCCCAGGGACAAAGAGAAGGAGGCCGCCGCCGAGCCTGCCGAGGCTATGGAGTTTGTATCTGTAGACAAACATGACTCAAGTAGACTATTGAAAATCGGATCTCAACTAAGAATAGAATTGAGGGATCAACCCATTGATTTTCTCCGCCACAACCTGGATATATTTGCATGGACGCACGCTGACATGACTGGAATCTCCCCAGACGTGGCATGCCACATACTAAACATCGATCCTACCAAGGCGCCAGTAAAGCAGAAAAAGAGATGGATGGGGGCAGAACGATCAGCATCCCTCAATGAAGAAGTAAAGAACCTGCTTACCAATAACTTCATACGAGAAGCCATCTAACCAGAGTGGATCGCTAACCCGGTACTAGTAAAGAAGGCTAATGGGAAGTGGCGAACATGCATTGACTTCTCCAACTTAAATGATGCTTGCCCAAAGGATTGCTTCCCACTCCCTCGGATCGATCAGCTTGTGGACAGCACAGCCGAACACGAACTCTTATCTTTTATGGACGCATACTCAGGATATAACCAAATTCCTATGCACGCCCCCGATCAAGACCATACTAGTTTCATCACTGACCGGGGACTGTACTGCTATAGAGTAATGCCTTTTGGACTTAAAAATGCCGGAGCTACTTATCAGCGCCTCGTCAACAAGATGTTTGCGGAACTAATAGGACGAACCATGGAAGTTTATGTGGGCGACATGCTAGTAAAGTCAAGAAAAGCCAACGATCACATAAGCCACCTGGATGAGATGTTTCAAGTACTTTGTCGATATGGAATGAAGCTGAATCCTCTAAAGTGCTCCTTCGGAGTATCATCGGGAAAGTTCTTAGGATTCATCATCTGTGCCAGTGGAATTGAAGCGTACCCTGAACAAGTCCGGACTCTGAAAGAAATTAGGATACCTTCCACTCGAAGAGAAATGCAAAGCCTAAATGGGAAAGTGGCCGCCTTAAGCAGATTCATCTCTAAAGCAACTGACAAGTGTGTCCCCTTCTTCGAAGCTATAAAGAAGACAAGGGAAAGTTCGAATGGACTGACGAATGCGTAACAGCCTTCCACAACCTAATCGAACACCTCCAGAGACCACCAATACCCTCAACTCCAAATGAAAGCGAAGAGCTACACATATACCTTGCTGTGTCATCTCATGCTCTAACTGCCGCTTTGGTAAGAGAGGACAACCGCGTGCAGCGGCCAGTATACTTTGTAAGCAAGAGGTTCACGGGGGCAGAAGCCAGATATCCTAAACTTGAGAAGTTAGCATATTGTTTAATGATCACATCATGGAAATTGTGACACTATTTCCAATCCCATTCCATCATAGTCCTAACCGATCAACCGCTAAGGCAAGTACTCCATCGTCCCGACGCCTCCGGGCGACTGCTTAAATGGTGCATTGAGCTAAGTCAATATGATATCACCTACCATCCTCGCACCACCATCAAGGGACAAGCCATGGCCGACTTCATTGCCGAATTCACTACCAACGAAGGTAAGGAGCCATCTGAAATAACAGAAGACATCAAGTGGAATCTCTTTGTAGATGGAGCATCAAACGAACAAGGCTCGGGAGCAGGTATTGTAATAATCACTCCCAAGGGAAGGAAGCTACGCTATGCTCTAAGGTTAGAATTCACTGCCACCAACAACGATGCGGAATACGAAGCGGTGATGGCTGGATAAGAACTTGCCCTAGAGATTGGAGCCAGTTCTTTATGTCTCTATAGTGATTCTCAACTCATTGTAAATCAGATACTAGGAGAATTCCAGACTCGAGGAGAACGACTCACAGCATATCTTAAGAAGGCCAAGCTGCTGCTCGATCAATTGGATCACTATTTAATCAAACACATTCCTCGAGAAGAGAATCAGGAGGCCGACGAACTGGCAAAGCAAGCTAGCATGAAGGACGGCACCACTTCCGGAATAGTAACCATCTCAAAGCAACTAGCCCCGAGTTTCGAGCAAGTGAATCTGTTAGCTGCAATCGAGGAGGAAACTTGGATGACTCCCATCTGAAAGTACTTACAAAGTGGCACACTAACCGACGAGCGTAACGAAGTTAAGAAAATCTTGAGGAAAGCTTCCCGCTACACAATACAAGAAGGTATCCTCTATCGATGCGGATTCTCTAACCCCTTATTAAGCTGTGTCGCTGGAAGGGAAGCCAAGGAAATCTTATCCAACATCCATCAAGGGGGCTGCAGATATCACACTGGTGGGCAGACTCTGCCAAAGAAGATACTCCGATATGGATATTACTGGCCCACCTCAAACAAAGACGCCTTAGACTTCGTCAAAAGATGTGACAGATGTCAGAAATTTGCTAAGATTCCTCGACTACCAACAAGTGAGATTACTCAAATGACCAGCCCTTGGCCCTTTGCAGTATGGGGAATTGACTTGATTAGCGAACTGCCGATGGGCCGAGGCGGAGCAAAATATGCTATAGTGGCAGTCGACTATTTCACCAAATGGGTGGAAGCGAAACCTTTGAATAAAATATCTTCGGCAAAAATTATTAATTTCTTGATCAAAAACGTTCTATGCAGGTACGGGGTTCCACTCAAAATCATATCGGACAATGGACTTCAATTTGACAGCGAGGAATTCACCGATTGGTGCCAAGAGCACGGAATTCACAAAAGCTTCTCATCTATAGCTTATCCCCAGGCAAACGGACAAGTCGAAGCTGTCAACAAAATTCTCAAAACTCTAATCAAGAAGAAACTTGAAAAGTCCAAAGGCGCTTGGGTGGATGAACTTCCTACGGCACTTTGGGCCTACCGCACATCTTACAGAACATCAACAAGGCATACTCCTTTCTCTTTGGCATACGGATCAGAGGCCATGCTCCCAGTTGAAACTGTAGTGCCTTCCCACCGTAGGATCCACTACAACCTAGAAAAGAATAAAGAACTCCTCCACATGTCTTTAGATCTAATTGAAGAGAGAAGAAACGATGCAGCACTCAAAGCGGCAGCTCACAAGCAAAAGGTGGCAGCGCAATACAACTCCAAAGTCAAGCACCGCAGCTTACAAGAAGGAGATCTTGTCCTCAAGCGGATCTTCCCGCGCCCCGGAGCACTAGATCCAATCTGGGACGGACCATATGTAATTCATAAAGATCTCCACAACGGAGCTTATATTTTGTCAACAGTGGACGGAGAGGTGTTCCAGAGGGCATGGAACATCCAACACCTTTGTCGATACTTTTCTTAACTTGTACTGCCCATATGAAGTGAATTAACAAAGAGAATCAGTGGACGTAGGCATTTTCGTGCCGAACCACTTTAAAAATCTTGTCTCTTTTTAACTTGTTCCTTTATATCTTGGCTGCTTGTTAAGCTTTATCCTTTTCTGTTGAACGAAATCTTGTATAACGGCATTTCCATTCTGGACACTTCACGACACAACCTCACCTAGACAAGACCTAACAGGTATTATACTAATCTATGCCCTCGCCAATTAGACACTTTTGCTCCAGCATCCCTCTGCTGCGGGTTAACTCATTGCTCGCGACGGCCCTCAAAGCCAACTGTAATGAGCCGATTATAAGCCACCGAGAAGGCCGAAAATAGGCTAGGCAGGCGTTCGGCTCGCCGGCAACCATGAACCGATTATAAGCCCCAACATAAGGTGTGGCCAGCCAGGGGCAGTTCACAGTTGACGATCGGCACCCGCGCTAGCCGGCCACGGTAAATCGAATAATACCCACGATTACGGGCCATAATGGCCCGGGTAGTTACCGTGCGCGATCTCGGCTCCGATGTGTCTTAAGTGCGGCTGTGGTAAAAAAGAAAAACTCCCCGCAGAGGCGTAAGATGGGTGACAAATGTCTCCAAGACCCACAACTAGGGAAAGTGACTACAAAACCCGTTTTCCATGAACTTAATCACATTGAAGGCCTTCCGTGACTGGAAGTTTTACTATTTCTTATATTTCCATTTTATTTATAAAAAATTTCCTCCTATCCTCTATAACGATCACTAAAGTACAGGACACAAAATAGGAGACACTCGCTAATGGGAATAAGAACTCACAGCTGGGTGGCAGGTCATTCAGCTGCATTCCATATTCAATTACATAAGGCATTCAAAGCTACCGTCTACAGTTAAAACTTGAAGGGCGGTACTCTTTTCTCTTGTACATAAATATGTAACTATGATTTATTCGCACATCACACTAACATTGCAAAACATGACATTATATTTTAAGTAAGAACTTAGCGTCAAACACAATTGAATCACTAACACATGTACAACTATATTTTATGCAACACATCAAAATAACGACAGCATTCAAACATGACAAAATCAGCTTATGTTATAAAGTTACATGCCAAAAATAAAGTTGTTCGTTACATAATTACAGCTTGAAAATTACATTATTGTTTTAAGACTAACATAGACAGCAATGTCAAGTAAGCTGAAAAATGTCCAGATCAAGCCAAGGAGCCGACTGCATCGGGGCTTCACCTCTATCCTGCTGGCCCTCGAGGTCTACTTAACCGCCGGATCAGAACTCTCAGCATGCTGACCAGAGGTAGTTGGCGCTTCAGAGGTCCCGCCTATCCAATTCAGGAAAAGAATTGATTAAATAAACAATAAGCAACCAAGCTATGAAAAGGCTAAAAGGGAAGACTTACCAGCATCTGTTCCTTGATCATCATCCCTCAACTGCACACCTACCTCCTCAGCAGCGAGCAGCCGCATGCCCTCCTTCACCGCCACTTTCTCCTCCTTAGTGAATTGGGCCGTAACCACATCCATTCTGAAGGCCATACCACCCTCCTTATCCGCATCAGCCTTGGCCTCCTCCAAAGCCCGGAGATAAATCCTGGCCATGATCCGGGGATAATCATCCATCCAGAATAAGTTGCCCTGCTTCCAAGTACGGAAATACATGTCCTGGAGCATCTCATCCATCATCCCCTCGTTCTCCTCAAACTCCCTCATTCGGACCTCAGAAGCCGACAGCTTTGCAACGGCAGCATCCCTCTCCGATCGGTATCGCGAGCGGTCATCCTGAAGGGATTTCCTCATCGCCTCCATCTCCTCCTTCAGCTTGGCTTGAGCAAGCTCCACGGCTTAAAGCTTCCCAGATAACTCCTCTACCCGCTCGAGATCCGCTTTCCGAACTTCATCCACCGTTGCAATGGACATATCGATCCGTTCCTTGCAGATGGCCTCCATTTTCCGCAGCTCGGCTCTGCTAGCCTCTTCCATAGTTTTCTTTAGCCATCTGGAGGCAGCCTCGTGCTGAGAGATCTGGATGGCCTGATCGGCGAGTTGCTTGGCCTGGTCAGCAACCACTAGCCACAATCTTATGTTGGTACTCCCAATTTCCTCCCCGGCCTTGACCAGTCGGGCGTGATGCCACATCAACTTCCTAGTCTCCTCAACAACCCGGTCGATATTTGCCTTGGCTTCATCCCCCATAGTTACAATCCGAGTAGTAAGCAAATCAAGGTCCAGGGACTTGACCTCATCAAGCACCCTTACCATAGGATTGCGAGGGAGAAGGTGATCACCAGTAACCTCATCAAAGGAAATATCATGAGAACCCGGATCCAGATCTGGATGACCCGCAAATGGATTACGAGCCAAGCCGGGACGATCAATATAAGTAACGGTAGGATTCTTTGATGGATGCAGAGAGGGTATGAACTCAGTATCCTCCCCCGTGATATCATGAATAGGCTGGGTTAGGGGCTGAGGTCCAGGTGAAAGTTCGAATAAGGAGCGCCTCCTCCTTTTCTTTTGAATATCCTCTTCAATAATCCCGAGAAGAGGACGGTAGCCGACTACGTCCTTGGAACGGTTGGTCGGAGGCTTTGGTTTAGCGGAGGCTTTGAGGAGTTTGAATTGTTCGAGGCGGTGCTGAATGTCTGATGTCTTGGCCGCCTACCCGTTCTTGGAATAAAAACCAAGTGTTACAAGCATGCATGGACTATAATCCAAGAAACATGTGAAGTTAAAAGAGGAGTCAAAAATTCACCTTGAATCGCCGGAGTTGCCTTAGCTGAAATGCTCTCGGAAGATGGACCGACACCAGTCCCGGCCTTATCAGTTTTCTTTGGCTTCTCCACGAAGGACGATCCTTCCTCCAACCCCTCAAAAGCCTGGCAGAAAGCATCATCTGTCCACTCTTGGATCTCCCCTGCTTGCCCAGAAGACAAAGCCCCGACGCCATCACCACTCTGTCCTTCGCCACCATCACCACCATCACCTTCTCCATCACCTCCGCTCTCCTCCTCGCCTCTTTCTTTCTCTACATTTTCCTCCTCTGAAACATCTAGACATGTGTTAGGGGAGGGTCCATCGGATTTCTTGAGCTTCTTCCCCCCGGCGACTGGAGGTATCGAGAAGGGTTTCCTCTTGCTGCTCTTTGTCTTGGCCCCTCCATTAGCTTTGGCAGCCCTCTCCTCAGCTGTGTCTCTCTGCTTGACCACAGACTGACGTGGTAGAATCAATTTATGCTACAGAAGAGTAGCATTCCTGATCAGGTAAGAAGCTGACCTCTCCCTTCCCGAAATGGCTTCTATCTCTGTAGCCATCTGAACCAGGCGATCGTTCTCCACGACCGCAAAGACACCTGTCGCTAGCAAGAAATAAAAACACATAAGAAGAAGAATTGCAGTCAGAACGGAAATTATAAATAAGCTTCAACTTACAGCCGGAGGTGAAGCGACGGATAGAAGCAGAGTCATCCTTGACAAAAAACCATTCTTTCTTCAACATGCTGAACTTCGAATATAAGTCCAGGACCGACTTGAAGTACACGGCCGATTCCAAGCTGATGTATGGAGACCCCTTCTTGTAGCCTCTCAAGTTGTACAAATATCGGATCTCCCGGTTGGAAGGGGGACGTCCGTATTTTCTCTGGAAAATGATGAATAAGCTCACCAGGATAGCGTAAGAGTTGGGATGAAGCTGGAAAGGGGGCCACCTTTAGGTAGGTGATGAAGCTGGCTATCCAAGCATTGATCGGGGGAATGGCCCCGCACATACAATGGTACCTGCTGTAAGAAAAATATCCTTCAGGAGGGTCATACGGCGTAACTCCATTCCCTAGCAGCACCATGTGTGCTCTATCAATCCCGAAAGAACGAGATATAACATCAACCTGCTCCTCTTTGAGGGAGCTAGGAAAGCAGTCAGGAGGAGAGTTTAAGAGCTCCTGAGGGCCATATCCATCCA
The DNA here is from genome assembly GCA_030765085.1 of Allium cepa. Lineage (NCBI taxonomy): Eukaryota > Viridiplantae > Streptophyta > Magnoliopsida > Asparagales > Amaryllidaceae > Allium > Allium cepa. The sequence continues at coordinate 1,053,405,413 of CM060935.1, read as the reverse complement.
CTAGTGATCTCGGGGTGGGTCCCTGTCGTCTCGGTCCTGGCTGGGCTGGGGGCACAACGAGGGACTCTCTTCTGTCCATAGATTTCCTCTTATCTGATCGAGTTTCCACTTTATGAGACATTTATCTGCAAACACAAAAAAGTACATCGTTAGGACAGGGAGTGTAGAAATTTAAACGAGAAAATGCCTACAGTCTGGAATCTCATTCATAGTTAAAAAAAAACATAAGAGTTTCATTCGGTAGTCCAAAGTTTTTGAATTCATTCGGTACTCGGAATCCCCGAGTTCACTCGGTAAGACAAAGCATAAGGTTCATTCGGCACTCGGAATCCTCGAACTCATTCGGTAGTTCAAAGCGAAAACTCATTCGGCAGAAGGGGGATTCACCTGGTCCGGCATTTGAGGTTTGATTCGGCTAATACGTTTGATTCGGCTAATATGGAATAACGAAAGCATCAAGCCCATACTTATAGGCGAGCCTAGATAACCGGATCAACTGGTTCGGCGCTCGGTACCGAATGAGAGTGTTCAAGTTGGACGGCCTAAAACAAATATCCAGGCATATGCCCTACTTTGGGGGGCAAATGTTGGGCGAGTTTCTACTAGTCCAAAGCCATCAGACCAATGATGCCGAATGAAGGCTAGGAAAGACTACCGGACCAACCGGTTTCCTAAGCACTACCAAACCATCTCCTTCCCCATGCCTACCGAACCAACCCCCTTTCCATGCCCACCGAACCAACCCATCTCCCAGGTACTACCGGACCAGCATACCACCGAGCCAACATACTACCGAACCAGAGTAAAGAAGGTACTACCGGACAACCCTCCACCAAATCAACCTCCACCGAACCAACCACTACCGGACCGGAGCTGCCGAACCAACCCACACTCCACCCACTACCGGTCCAATCAACACTCCACTCACCGCCGAACCAAGGTGCTACTGAACCAGCATTGCCGGGCCATATTACATTGGCCCAGGCCCACCAGCAGCTATATACATCCAAGACCCCTACCCCCAGCCTCACTCTATAAATAAAGGGGTAAGGGTACAACAATGGCAGAAAAATTTGAGAGCTCAAGCACGGATAGAACTTTCAAACAACTTTCAGGTACTTGTAATCAAAGCTTTGTACTTGTAATCTGAACAGAAAAGGAGAATAGCATATAAAGTGGACGTAGGAACATTCTGGCCGAACCACTATAAATCTGTGTGTCTTCTACAGTTTAGTCCATCTATTTTATATATTTGCATAAATCACGCAAATCACTAAGAACAACATATAATCAACTAAATCATACGACTTGGAGATGTTTGCCCATTTTTTGTGCAAACACCTAGCCTAATAGTTAGCATCGATATCGGATATGTATCGATCAAGTAATTATATAAGATATTTTAAAATAACGTGATAATATCGAATTATTTTGGTAAAATATCGAACATGTATCGAACATTTTATAATCGATATTAAACTATGTTATAATGTTATATTAATGTTAAATTTTCAAATATTTGGATATATAATGTCGAACTACTATCAAAGACTGATTATTTATTGTTTACAAATTGTAATTTGTGTACTAACATATTCTATTAAGTACAAATCATAATATATATTAAGTAAAAACTGAGAAATTGATATACTATACATTATTATTATTTTCTTTATTTTTGTACTACATTCATTGTTACTTCAATCATCAAATCATCTATGTCACATTCCCAAAATTTTCGTCATTTTCATTTTAACTTAATATCTCAAATAAGCAATGTTGATTTGATACCAATCACTACTTTAGCTCATTTCTTGTCGATATGTCAAATATATAACTTTACTGCTCTTTAACTTTTAGTTCTTAGTCATGATAATAATTAATAAAATTAATTTTCATAAGCTAACTTACCAACTAGAAATGGTGTACAAAAAAGAAGAAGTAGCTCTTCTATTATCTTATTTTTAATTGTAAAGTCTTCACGGAAAATAAAAGATATAAAACATTGGAATAACTAGAATTTTCTTTATTAAAAGACTAATGAAGAAGACTAAAACCGTATGGTTAAAACAAAAAATTAGTGCATTGGGATTTCTTTTGTGGTTTAGACATTGTTATTCACCATATACAAAAAAGAAATAGTGAGAATGTAAACATAATTATTAGTAAATACATTTACTTCAAAACATACAATAACGAACGATATTCTTAAAATATCAGGTATTTTATATTAAATCGAAGTGATCTGTCGGCAAATATTGGGCAGTATATCTGTAGCGATATTTTAAGCTTTTGAAAAAGTATCGGCCTAGGAGTAATATGAGAAATATCGGTGATATATTATCCAATATTAACTATATAGTCCCTAGCAATAATTTAACACCCTACTTGTATTATATACACAAGTAGAGATGATCCACTCACCCAAATTCAATACCGATTTCCCGAACGCTCATTATCATGCCTACTGCACCCACCAATTTTGGATTTCTACCACCAAATTATTATCAAGTCATAGCCTTCATCGTCCCCTTATTTATCGTTGATTCCGTTGAAATCTTTTGAGAATTGAGTGAAATGTAGTATTTTGAAATTTAGGAATGTAAAAGGGAAAGAGGGACGATTTTGAAGAAGATGATGAAAATATGCATTTTTAGAAGTGGGCTGAGTATATGTATCTTAAGGGAAAAATATATCAGCCATTCAAAATTCAGGTTTTCAAAGTTCATCCCAAAGACCATTTAAAACACAAAACTTATTTCGCCCATGTCACCTCCGTACAACCTCTACATACGACATGTAAATATATAGTATAAATCGAATAAACTAGTCGGGCGCAATGGCACAAGTCCCATCATCAAGTTAAAAAGTGAGAAAAATGACCATTTTCCCCCACTAATATTTAAATTAGTTAAATTGTTAATTAAATCCAATATTATTAAATATTAAAAATTGGGATATTACATTCTCCCTCCCTTAAAAATAATTTCATCCAGGAAATTCCTAAAGGATAAAGAATGTAATTCACATACTTACTCACTCTATATCGCTTGTGAGCTACTCGTGTGATATCCCAGAATTTCGGAGAATTTATAAGGAGATAATCTCTTAAATAAATCATTTAAAATTGATAAAACTGTATCTTCAAATATAAACAACCAAAATAAAACTTATGTGATGTTTTTAAATTTAGAAATCAATTGATTTTAAATGGAATAATTATTTAATTTGTGTTATTTTATAAATTTGATTTTTGATAAGTTTGACATTTTAATTTAATAAGTATTGTTTAAATATATGTTTGCTTAAAATTAACTTTTAAATTAGAATTTAATATTTCTTAATTTAAAAATGTGTTTGTTTAGTTTCATAAAAACATATTTGATTTGAAATTTAAGTTTAAATTGAATTTGAATTTTTATATTTAAAATTTGAATGGGAATTTTAATTTAAAAAAAGAATGTATATTTTGAAATACATTTGTATATAAAAGATTTATGAATAAAGTTTTATTTTAAAATAAGTCTTGTTTTTGTATTAATTTAAAACAAAAGAATTTTATTTATATAAATTGGAAAATATTTGTTTAATAGTAAATAAATGCAAAGCATTTAAATTAACTTGTAAGAATGGATTTAATAATTTTATATTATTTTATTTGGAATCTAATTAGTTTATAACTTATTTTTCTTTTGAAAGTTTTATTTTTATAAAAAAAAGAAAATGGATTTATAAATTTGTAAAAGCATTCATAAATTAGTAAAGTATCTACATATTAAGAAAATTTATAATAAAGGGTTTTAAAAATCACTTAAAAATAATTTAAAATATATGAGTGACATGTGTTCAATTTTAAAACATCATAGGATACATGTATTAAGAGATTAATCTTGGGTTATGACAAATGTAATCAAGATAACAAGTGTTTTCTTTTTCTTAATTTTCTTTTTCCATTCTTTAAATTTTATTTAACCTTAAAACTCATTCTATAAAATCCTATTTTATTCTTCCTTCATTTTCTTTGAATTCAAACAAGAATCCATGGCCACAAAATTCAACCTGAAACTTGAAATTCTTCCCAAAGCCTGAAACAGAAATGCATATCTCCTCAAACCCTTCATTTCCAAGCCATGCATGTTGTTCTTATCAAAACTAAAACCTATTCAAATCTTCATGTTCAAGAAAAAATCCCTGAAACCAGAAATTATCAAACCTGTAGCAAACTTCACCCAAATCTTCAAGATCATCCTCAAAGATCTGCAGTATTCTATCATGCATGTAGTAAGCTTCAATTGCATGCCTGAGATAAAGCTTCAAAACAAACTCATTTTCAAAACTTTGAGCATCGCCATGGTTTCTGGAAATTGCATCAACAAGTTTTCAAAAACAAATGGGGGTTTTCATTCCTGTTCCAAATTTCTGTGCATAGTCAAAATGAGGTGAGTAAACAACTAACTTAAGATTTTAAGTAGGATTAATAAATTGTTGTTTAAAATAATTTCTGTGATAATGAAGTTGTTTGTGATGATGCTGCATGTATTTAGGAATGTGGTATTGAATGTGCATGTTGATTTCTTTTTGTTTCTAAAAACTGTAGTGTGTAAATTAATACAAATCTAGTTGTACTTCTCTAGTTAGATTTCTTGATTTTAATGTTCAAGCATACATTGTTCAAACAGTAAGATTTAAACTGTAGAATATGAAAAATAAAATAAAAGGCAGTTGCATGTTGATGATGCCTGCATATGGAATAGGAATGCAATAGGATCTGCATTTTTGAAATTAAGTTCTCTGTTCATACTTGATTACAGAGTTCTTTTAGATAAACAAAATTCAAGCTTTATATATATATATATATATATATATATATATATATATATATATATATAAAACTTTGAAACTTTGGATTTAAAACAATTAATCTAAATCTTATGTAGGATATAATTTGTTACTTAAGTAATATTGATACTTGTATGTTTGGGAAATAGTTTAAATTCCGTAATCATAAAAGTATTTATGTTTCTGCAGGCCAGAAAATTTATTTGCCTCTGATCATTCATGTTTACAGAATTTTTATAAATAAACAAATTCAAGCTTTCACATAAACACCTTGAAGTTTTGAATCTAAAACAAACTAGTTATGTTGTAATTCATCTAGTTTATGAAATCATGATTAATCAAATTATGTTTGGGATTTACCTGTAAGCTTAATATGCAGTCAAACTATAAAATGTGGAAAATAAAATAAATTTTGAATTTTATTATTTCATGTGTATATATTGAATCATCACTCAAGATTATGATTTTTAGTACAAAAATCCAGATTTTATAAATAGCATTGAGAGTGGAATTTAAGTTTAACTGGAAATATGTATTTGAGTGATTTCTGGATGATGGAGCAATTAGGTAGATCGGGGTTGCTACTGTAGATGGAGTTCGTCATGGAGTTTTGGGGAAAAACAGTGGTCGAGGTTGTAAGGGGCGGTGACGACGGCGATGGCCGGGATTGGGTATTAAGCCCTAATTTTTACTGGGTTGGATTTTGATTTCTCGCCATAAGCACCATTAATCGAGTGCTCTATGCCTGGAGGTAGAAAATGGGCTTGGCAAGAGATGGTCGGCGTCGTGAATTTTATGGTGACCGGAGCTTGGCGATCGGAGGGAGTTTGTGTGGGGTTGTTTAGGTATGGGTTCTGCAGTATACCCAAAATTTGATTCGAGAGGAGATTGTTTGTTTTAGTGTTCGTTTTTGGTTGCGAATGTGCCGAGAAAGTTGCTGGAGGAGGAGGCGTTGGTCGGTGGTGACCCACGGTGGCCTGCATGTGCATGAGGCGGTGGTTGGGTGTCTGTTTGTTTGGCGTTGGGGAATCTCGAAGTGGCACTCGAGTTTGGCAAGGGGAAACTCGAAAATGTTCTCGAGAAAGATAGTTGGGTTAGCCTGTAGGTATTGCAAACTGTAATTAAATCAATGTTTAAAAAAAAGAAATGGAAGAAGAAACTCGGGTTTTGACCCGAGTAGGTAACGGGTTTGACCCGAAGCTGGATATAAAACAGTTATATAAAGATTTTAAAAAGGTTTAAAAACTAGCTTTTAAAATTTAGAAATTTTAAACTTTGTATAAATTACTTGATGTATTTAATAAATGTTTTGTTTAACATATTTTAAGATGTTTTGAAGTTTTGTTAAATTTAAACATTGTTTAGAAAGTTTGATTGATTTTGGAAACGAATTTTGAAAGTAATTTTAATAGTTTATATAAGACAAGTTTTAAATCCAAATTGAAAATTTGTTTAAAACTATAAATATAAAAACACTTAAGTTATTTAAAGTTGTGTTTGATAACTTTAAATTTATCAAGCTAAAAGATTGTTTTAGTTTAAACTTAATTTAAAAATTAATTAAGTAGAAATAGTTGTATAGTAAAGATTGTTAATGTGTTCAGTCAATTAAAACATTGTATAAGGTAAATTTTTATCTTAATTAAGGTTTTAAATATCTTTATTTTGATTTAGTTAATCTGAAGAAGTTAGTTTAATTAATTAGTTAAAAATAAAGTATTAATTAGGAAACTAATTAAGGAAAATGATTTACGTGGTTAATAAATGATTAAGAATTAAAGGTTAATTAATTTTAGATTAATTAAATGGTTATTTAAAAATCATTAACTAGATTTTTAATTAATGATTAGGGATTCATTAATTAAGTAATTAAGTGAAATTAAACTTAATTAATTATGTGGTTAAGATTTATTAACTAAGAAATTAATAAGTTGTTAATTAAGTATAAGGGTTACTTAATTAGTATTTAAGAAATGTTTAACTTGTAATTAAATTTTATTAATTAACAATTTAAGTTTTATTGATTATTAATTAGATAATAATTAATCAGTAATTAAGGATTAATTAAGAAGCTGTTAAATGGTAATTAATTGATTAATCAATTGTAATTAAGGATAAATCAAATGATAATTAAGAATTGATTATCTGTTAATTAAGGATGGGTTAACAGTTAATTAAGGGTTAATTAAATGATTAATTAAATTGTTATTAAGGAGTAAGTAATCTGTAATTAAGTTCTTAATTAATAATTGATAATTAGGTTTATTAATTAATAATTAAGAGATAATTAATTGGTTAATTAATAATTAATTAATTAATTATAAAAGTAATTATGGATTAATAAATTTGTATTAAGAGATATTGATTAATAATTAAGGTTATTAATCGATAGTTGATGGATAATTAATCAGTTAATTAAAAGTTAATTGATTAATTATGAAAGTAATTAAGGTTTATTGATTGATGACTAAAGGATAATTAATCTGGGATTAAGGATTGATTAATTAATTTAATCAAGGAGTGATTAATTAATTAAGGTTAGTGATTAATGAATGATTTAGGGGTTGATTCTTAAGGGATTAGTTTAAGAAATTAAATTAATTATGATATGAATTGACAATGCTTGCTTATGGATGATTGGTTGTTGAATGTCTGAATTGGATGATATCTATTGAATTAATATCTATTGATGATATGTGCTGCGACATTCTATGAGATGATATAGGCTATATCAATGATAAATGTGTGATATTTATCTATGTTAATGCTGTGTGATTTCAAAGCATTTAGTTGTATTGAATTGAATTGTTTAAACCTTTAAACAACTTGGCCTTTAAGACACGTTTGGTTCGATGAGACCGGGATCGGGTATCAAATTTGATTATCCGAAAACCACATCGATCCAAGTTAAACGTTAGGTCGTGAATTCAAGTGAAGATCGAGTTGAAGACTCGAAGTGTAAGAACTATCTGTCGTTAAAAACTCTAAGGGTGATTCCAATACGAGTATAACGGAGATAGTACTTTCAGGTTCGAGATGGAGTTTAGAGTGCAAGGGTTATTGTCGTTAACTCTGAGGGTGATTCCAAAATGAGTGAACGAGATAATGCCTTCGGTTTCGTTCGAACCCGGAACGAACTTGTATGGATTGAATGCTTTCAGAACATCGTCAGGTGGACGATGAGCATTCTAAGAGATGTGTTCTCTAAAGGTAATCGTAGCCTCAAGCCTCATCAACCGGGAATGGCTAAAACAGGGGAGGTGCAGCAAGGCTTCGTGGGTAGCCCCCACTTGAGGGCAAGATTTACCCCTGTCTAGATGTCCCTTTTTATCTCAGCTGTGTGGGGCGATTGCTAGCTAAAATCGTCGGGGTGGTCATGTTCGGGACTGTTCAGTAAGGAATGGTCCCGGCTTTGTGTTGCAGGGGAGTTAGGGTGGCTCCTCGGTACGGTGATCTAGGCCATGTACTGTGACGGGCGGTACCCCAGTAGCCCTGCCGTTGATGGAAATCCATTCTTCCTACGTGCCCCTACGATTTTGATTGTATTACCCACTTTTGTGGCTAGTAGCTGGAATTTAATGAATGTAACAATTTCGGCTATTTTCTATTTACTTGAAAACCCTAGACACTATTATAATATCATCGGATTTCTTATCAGATGCTTTGGATAGCGTAAGGTAAAAACTTTTCCATGTTTATGTGTGGGAAGTCTTACGTGATACTTTTCTTTAAAAAGGTTTTTAAAAATTAAACAACTTTAACCCGTTTACTCACACCAGACCCATGTCTGACCCGGAGTTTATTCTGTTTTTCTTAAACTCTTGGGTACTCAAATTTTTACGAGTAGCCAAGGGATTCAGGTCTGCTTGACGAATACTGGAGGAGTTATGGAGCAGGAGGCTTCAGCGCTTGCAGTTATATGATGTTTTTCCGTTGTGTTGTATCTCTGTGATTTATGTGTAGTATTTGAGTTGTATAATAGACAGACTTGTATAACTGTCTATCCTGTGTTGTTGTATCTGAGCAACTCTGAGATGTAATAGACTATGTAATAGTTATGTTATATATTATATTTTGTTTCGTTCCGCTGTGAGATTCTGATTTTGTTGAGTTTTTTTCTTTTATCTATTCTATTTCTACCTCTTTCTTTCTCAAGAATGATGCGTCTTTCTGTGGAATGAAAGACGGATCGTTTCACTTGGTATCAGAGCATAGGTTGAGATAATACCTAGGCTCTGGAGTGGTGTCTATCTTGAGAGCGCGTATTTGTAATTTTTATATACCTATATACTTATATAAATTTTTTGGGTATCTATTTGGATTTCCAACATGAGTTATAGAGAAACTTATCTATCTTTGATTGTTTAGCCCTCCTACCTTTGTATCTATCCCTATAGATGGATAGCTAAGATAGATCAGATATGTGGAAGCTTAAGATTTTCTTATCTTCCCTATAGTTTTTCTGGAGACCTTTTATTTGATCTGAAGGGTTTTGATCTTGTTTTGGATTTGGATTGGTTGGATGGTTTTGGGATGTTGATGTGTGAAGCAAGGAGTGTACTTTGCAGGCTGAATTGGGAATAATCGCAAAAGTGACTTGCGATGATGCTGGGATTCTTTTGAGTCATTTTCTATATGGAGTGAGGCATCTCCATAAAGTGTGGAGTCCATTGAGTGGTCAGAGATTTTCCGGATGTTCCGAAGGAGCGAAGATTTTTCCTCATTAGGAGATAGAGATTTGGATCGTCTTTAGTTTCGGAAGCAGTGCCTGTTGTTCAGCCTAGTTTTTCCCAATTGGAGTTCAGCTGTTGTCTTTGTGGCCTAGACGGATGAGTCTTTTGAGATTCTATATGGATTTGATGAATCGAGATTTGGGATGTATGGTATAAGTTGTTCTTGTGTTCGTCAATATTGTTTTTTTTTCCACTCCAAGTCTGAAGAGGTGAGCCAGCGACATTGGGAGTTAGTGTTAGAAGCTTTAAGGAAGCATTTTGTTTTGGTGATGGTATTTCTGTAGATCCAGCCTGGATAGTTACTATTCAGGAGTAGAAACAACCGTAGTTTTCTGGTTAGGCAGAATTCTACAGGAGTAAAAGTGGACCCGAGTGTGAAGAGATTTTCTCGAATTTGAAGGCAAGGCTGACTAGTGTAGTTATCTTTGATGGCAAGGATAAATTTGTGATCTGCTCGGACGTTTGTGTGTGTCTGAGATGGATGAGGTGAGTCAATGATGGTCAGTGTGCCAGTTCTGAGATGGATGGTCAAGGGAACATTGAGGATCATCGGCAAGGATTTGTGATTCGAATTCTTGGATTTTGAAGCAAGAAGTTTTGCTAGGGAGTCATCGTTCCGAGTTGAGTGTCCAGCCAGGGTGTTTGGAGATATATGGATATGAAGGGAATCTTCTAGTGGCCAAGTATGTAGTAGGAAGTTGTTGCTTTCATCTTTGGATGTGCGATCTGTCAGCAAGTGTTGGTGATCAACAGAAGACCGCCAGATTATTGTAGTCTTTGGAGGTTTCGAAGTGGAAGTTCCAGTGGGAAGTGATTTCTTTGGATTTCTTCAAAGATTTGCCAAGGGCCAAAGAGGGAATTAAAGGAATATAGGTGATTGTGAATTGGTTAACCAAGAATGCCCATTTTATTCTGGTTGAGGCAATCCGTACTGTAGCATCTTTGGTTGAGTTTTTCTTGAGAGTTTGTCTGACTGCTTAATGTTTCAGTCAGCATTGTTAGCAATTGTGATCTTATCTTCCCTAGCTAGTTTCGGTTTATGAGGTATCTGCAATGATGGACCTTATCGGGAGAAGTTTAGTGTTGAAGTCTTTAAGGATGAATTGCCAGTTTGGATGACTGAAACTAACAATGTTTTTCACGTATCTTATTTGAGGAAATACGTGAACGATCTATCTTTTGTTGTGGAGTTAGGATTTCAGAGTTTGTCTTGGGAAACTCCGAATAGTTTTAGGAAGACTTATTTGGATCCATGTCCGGATAGCTAGGATTGTTTGATTGAATGAATTGGTTGTTTAAGTAAACTGTTTGTTTAGATATATTGTTGTTGGATGATAATGATTGGTTGATAGGAATGCTTGAATGATTTAATGACATAAAAGATTTTGGATTATCTTTATTTTAAATTTCGAGGACGAAATTCTTTAAGGGAGGAGGAATGTGATATCCCAGAATTTCGGAGAATTTAAAAGGAGATATTCTCTTAAATAAATCATTTAAATTGATAAAACTGTATCTTCAAATATAAATAACCAAAATAAAATTTATGTGATGTTTTTAAATTTAGAAATCAATTTATTTTAAAAGGAATAATTATTTAATTTGTGTTATTTTATAAATTTGATTTTTGATAAGTTTGACATTTTAATTTAATAAGTATTGTTTAAATATATGTTTACTTAAAAATTAACTTTGAAATTAGAATTCAATATTTCTTAATTTAAAAATGTGTTTGTTTAATTTGATAAAAACATATTTGATTTGAAATTTAAGTTTAGATTGAATTTGAATTTTTATATTTAAAATTTGAATGGGAATTTGTAATTTAAAAAAGAATACATATTTTGAAATACATTTGTATATAAAAGATTTATGAATAAAGTTTTATTTTAAAAATAAGTCTTGTTTTTGTATTAATTTAAAACAAAAGAATTTTATTTATATAAATTGGAAAAATTTGTTTAATAGTAAATAAATGCAAAGCACTTAAATTAACTTGTAAGAATGGATTTAATAATTTTATATTATTTTATTTGGAATCTAATTAGTTTATAACTTATTTTTCTTTTGAAAGTTTTATTTTTATAAAAAAAGAAAATGGATTTATAAATTTATAAAAGCATTCATAAATTAGTAAAGTATCTACATATTAAGAAAATTTATAATAAATGGTTTGAAAAATCACTTAAAAATAATTTAAAATATATGAGTGACATGTGTTCAATTTTAAAACATCATAGGATACATGTGTTAAGAGATTAATCTTGGGTTATGACAAATGTAATCAAGATAACAAGTGTTTTCTTTTTCTTAATTTTCTTTTTCCTTTCTTTAAATTTAATTTAACCTTAAAACACATTCTATAAAATCCTATTTTCTTCTTCCTTCATTTTCTTTGAATTCAAACAAGAATCCATGGCCACAAAATTCAATCTGAAACTTGAAATTCTTCCCTGAGCCTGAAACAGAAATGCATATCTCCTCAAACCCTTCATTTCCAAGCCCTTCATGTTTTTCTTATCAAAAATAAAACCTATTCAAATCTTCATGTTCAAGAAAAAATCCCTGAAACCAGAAATTATCAAACCTGTAGCAAACTTCACCCAAATCTTCAAGATCATCCTCAAAGATCTGTAGTATTCTATCATGCATGTAGTAAGCTTCAATTGCATGCCTGAGATAAAGCTTCAAAACAAACTCATTTTCAAAACTTTGAGCATCGCCATGGTTTCTGGAAATTGCATCAACAAGTTTTCAAAAACAAATGGGGGTTTTCATTCCTGTTCCAAATTTCTGTGCATAGTCAAAATGAGGTGAGTAAACAACTAACTTAAGATTTTAAGTAGGATTAATAAATTGTTGTTTAAAATAATTTCTGTGATAATGAAGTTGTTTGTGATGATGCTGCATGTATGTAGGAATGTGGTATTGAATGTGCATGTTGATTTCTTTTTGTTTCTGAAAACTGTAGTGTGTAAATTAATACAAATCTAGTTGTACTTCTCTAGTTAGATTTCTTGATTTTAATGTTCAAGCATACGTTGTTCAAACAGTAAGATTTAAACTGTAGAATATGAAAAATAAAATAAAAGGAAGTTGTATGTTGATGATGCCTGCATATGGAATAGGAATGCAATAGGATCTGCATTTTTGAAATTAAGTTCTCTGTTCATACTTGATTACAGAGTTCTTTTAGATAAACAAAATTCAAGCTTTATATATATAAAATACTTTGAAACTTTGGATTTAAAAAAATTAATCTAAATCTTATGTAGGATATAATTTGTTACTTAAGTAATATTGATACTTGTATGTTTGGGAAATAGTTTAAATTCTGTAATCATAAAAGTATTTATGTTTCTGCAGGCCAGAAAATTTATTTGCCTCTGATCATTCATGTTTACAGAATTTTTATAAATAAACAAATTCAAGCTTTCACATAAACACCTTGAAGTTTTGAATCTAAAACAAATTAGTTATGTTGTAATTCATCTAGTTTATGAATATCATGATTAATCAAATTATGTTTGGGATTTACCTGTAAGCTTAATATGCAGTCAAACTATAAAATGAGGAAAATAAAATAAATTTTGAATTTTATTAATTCATGTGTATATATTGAATCATCACTCAAGATTATGATTTTTAGTACAAAAATCCAGATTTTATAAATAGCATTGAGAGTGGAATTTGGGTTTTACTGGAAGTATGTATTTGAGTGATTTCTGGATGATGGAGCAATTATGTAGATCAAGGTTGCTACTGTAGATGGAGGTCGTCATGGAGTTTTGGGGAGAAATAGTGGTCGAGGTTGTAAGGGGAGGTGGCGACGGCGATGGCCGGAATTGGGTATTAAGCCCTAATTTTTACTGGGTTGGATTTTGATTTCTCGCCATAAGCACCATTGATCGAATGCTCTAAATTTTTGCCTGGAGGTAGCAAATGGGCTTGGCAAGAGATGGTCGGCGTCGTGAATTTTATGGTGACCGTAGCTTGGCGGTCGGAGGGAGTTTGTGTGGGGTTGTTTGGGTATGGGTTCTGCAGTATACCCAAAATTTGATTCGAGGGGAGATTGTTTGTTTTAGTGTTCGTTTTTGGTTGCGAATGTGCCGAGAAAGTTGCTGCAGGAGGAGGCGTTGGTCGGTGGTGACCCACGGTGGCGTGCATGTGCACGAGGCGGTGGTTTGGTGTCTGTTTGTTTGGCATTGGGGAATCTCGAAGTGGCACTCGAGTTTGGCAAGGGGAAACTCGAAAATGTTCTCGAGAATGATAGTTGGGTTAGCCTGTAGGTATTGCAAACTGTAATTAAATCTATGTTTAAAAAAAAGAAATGGAAGAAGAAACTCGGGTTTTGACCCAAGTAGGTAACGGGTTTGACCCGAAGCTGGATATAAAACAGTTTTTAAAAGATTTTAAAAAGGTTTAAAAACTAGCTTTTAAAATTTAGAAATTTTAAACTTTATATAAATTACTTGATGTATTTAATAAATGTTTTGTTTAACATATTTTAAGATGTTTTGAAGTTTGGTTAAATTTAAACATTGTTTAGAAAGTTTGATTGATTTTGGAAACGAGTTTTGAAAGTAATTTTATAGTTTATATAAGACAATTTTTAAATCCAAATTGAAAATTTGTTTAAAACTATAAATAGAAAAATACTTAAGTTATTTAAAGTTGTGTTTGATAAATTTAAATTTATCAAGCTAAAAGATTGTTTTAGTTTAAACTTAATTTAAAAATTAATTAAGTAGAAATAGTTGTATAGTAAAGATTGTTAATGTGTTAAGTCAATTAAAACATTGTATAAGGTAAATGTTTATCTTAATTAAGGTTTTAAATATCTTAATTTTTATTTAGTTAATTTGAAGAAGTAAGTTTAATTAATTAGTTAAAAATAAAGTATTAATTAGGAAACTAATTAAGGAAAATGATTTACCTGGTTAATAAATGATTAAGAATTAAAGGTTAATTAATTTAAGATTAATTAAATGATTATTTAAAAATCATTAACTAGATTTTTAATTAATGATTAGGGATTCATTAATCAAGTAATTAAGTGAAATTAAACTTAATTAATTATGTGGTTAAGATTTATTAACTAAGAAATTAATAAGTTGTTAATTAAGTATAAGGGCTACTTAATTAGTATTTAAGAAATGTTTAACTTGTAACTAAATTTTATTAATTAATAATTTAAGTTTTATTGTTTAATAATTAGATAATAATTAATCAGTAATTAAGGATTAATTAACAAGCTGTTAAATGGTAATTAATTGATTAATCAATTGTAATTAAGGATAAATCAAATGATAATTAAGAATTGATTATCTGTCAATTAAGGATGGGTTAACAGTTAATTAAGGGTTAATTAAATGATTTATTTAATTGTGATTAAGGAGTAAGTAATCTGTAATTATGTTCTTAATTAATAATTGATAATTAGGTTTATTAATTAATAATTAAGAGATAATTAATTGGTTAATTAATAATTAATTAATTATAAAAGTAATTATGGATTAATAAATTTGTATTAAGAGATATTGATTAATAATTAAGGTTATTAATCGATAGTTGATGGATAATTAATTAGTTAATTAAAAGTTAATTGATTAATTATGAAAGTAATTAAGGTTTATTGATTGATGACTAAAGGATAATTAATGTGGGATTAAGGATTGATTAATTAAGTTAATGAAGGAGTGATTAATTTAGTTAAGGTTAGTGATTAATGAATGATTTAGGGGTTGATTCTTAAGGGATTAATTTAAGAAATTAAATTAATTATGATATGAATTGACAATGCTTGCTTATGGATGATTGGTTGTTGAATGTATGAATTGGATGATATCTATTGAATTGATATCTATTGATGATATGTGTTTTGACATTCCATGAGATGATATAGGTTATATCAATGATAAATGTGTGATATTTATCTATGTTAATGCTGTGTGATTTCAAAGCATTTAATTGTATTGAATTGAATTGTTTAAACCTTTAAACAACTTGGCCTTTAAGACACGTTTGGTTCGATGAGACCGAGATCGAGTATCAAATTTGATTATCCGAAAACCACATCGATCCAAGTTAAACGTTAGGTCGTGAATTCAAGTGAAGATCAAGTTGAAGACTCGAAGTGTAAGAACTATCTGTCGTTAAAAACTCTGAGGGTGATTCCAATACGAGTATAACGGAGATAGCACTTTCAGGTTCGAGATGGAGTTTAGAGTGCAAGGGTTATTGTCGTTAACTCTGAGGGTGATTCCAAAATGAATGAACGAGATAATGCCTTCAGTTTCGTTCGAACCCGAAACGAACTTGTATGGATTGAATGCTTTCAGAACATCGTCAGGTGGACGATGAGCATTCTAAGAGATGTGTTCTCTAAAGGTAATCGTAGCCTCAAGCCTCATCAACCGGGAATGGCTAAAACAGGGGAGGTGCAGCAAGGCTTCGTGGGTAGCCCCCACTTGAGGGCAAGATTTACCCCTTTATAGATGTCCCTTTTTATTTCGGCTGTGTGGGGCGATTGCTAGCTAGAATCGCCGGGGTGGTCTTGTTCGGGACTGTTCAGTAAGGAATGGTCCCGGCTTTGTGTTTCAGGGGAGTTAGGTTGGCTCCTTGGTACGGTGATCTAGGCCACGTACTGTGACGGGCTGTACCCCAGTAGCCCTGCCATTGATGGAAATCCATTCTTCCTACGCGCCCCTACGGTTTTGATTGCATTACCCTTTTTTGTGGTTAGTAGCTGGAATTTAATGAATGTAACAATTTCGGCTATTTTCTATTTACTTAAAAACCCTAGACACTATTATAATATCATCGGATTTCTTATCAGATGCTTTGGTTAGCGTAAGGTAAAAACTTTTCCATGTTTATGTGTGGGAAGTCTTACGTGATACTTTTCTTTAAAAAGGTTTTTAAAAATTGAACAACTTTAACCCGTTTACTCACACCAGACCCATGTCTGACCCGGAGTTTATTCTGTTTTTCTTAAACTCTTGGGTACTCAAATTTTTACGAGTAGCCAAGGGAATCAGGTCTGCTTGACGAATACTGGAGGAGTTATGGAGCAGGAGGCTTCAGCGCTTGTAGTTATATGATGTTTTTCCGTTGTGTTGTATCTCTGTGATTTATGTGTAGTATTTGAGTTGTATAATAGACAGGCTTGTATAACCGTCTATCCTGTGTTGTTGTATCTGAGTAACTCTGAGATGTAATAGACTATGTAATAGTTATGTTATATATTATATTTTGTTTCGTTCCGCTGTGAGATTCTGATTTTGTTGAGTTTTTTTCTTCTATCTATTCTATTTCTACCTCTTTCTTTCTCAAGAATGATGCGTCTTTCTGTGGAATGAAAGGCGGGTCGTTTCAACTCGTATAATACTCTAACATCCAATTTAGATATCATCCATTCAAGTCAAGTAATCATCCACACAACAAAGATCCCAATCAAACCAAGCATCTACACATTGCATACAAAACCTAAAATAAAATTCAAAAAATAGGTGTGCATATTCTATCAACAAATATAAATACATGCTATGCTGCTGGTATACGTCATTAAATGCAACTAATAACATAATTTCATGATATGTATGCATAACTTCATTATATACATAGACGAATATCTAACATTTGGACCCTCTGATATAAATGAGATAAAATGATGTATTAGGTATGATGTAAGCTTCCTAGGTCAAGCATATAAATTATATACCTATGCATAATGAATCATATCAGTACACATATGGTGGATACAATGAATCATAATAATTAAGTGTATAAAACATGTCCAAGAAAATAACACAGTCTATGACATGAAATAAAAATCATCCAATGTAACTATCCAATCAGTATTTAATAATACTAGACAAAACAAAATAAATCCATAGTAATTATCCAACTATACCTAGATATTAACTAAACTAACAACCAAGCAAATGGAAAACTTTTCAAAAGGGAGTCAAAATGAATCAACTCTACTTCTCTACTTTTCAAATACCCCTTATAAAATTGTTATCCCTAACTAAATCTAACAAACTCTATTACTGACATAAACTCATTTTGAAACATAAAACACAAAAGTACATGCAAGTCAATAACTTCTGCAACCCATTCTACCAACTCAAATAAATAATGTTGTAATGCATAACAATAGGTTGTCTGAGCACAAATGTGCCCAAACGAAATTGCAGTTTCTTATACCATTAATAGATGCACATACTCAACATCAAATCATACCAGTAGTGACTTCGATGGTTCATCATTTGGGTTACCATCGTAAGGCGACTCAAAGTGGATCGTGTCTTAACCAAATAAGTCCTAACAACTTGAATCACCATACTATTCCTACGTTCACCTAAGAGCATCCAAAATGATCGATGTTATAACTTGGTGAACATAACATATCTCACATCCAAATCTCCAATCTAACTTAAGTGATAGCATTACACTTATTATATCACTTCTCCAAATACACCATAAGTTTGATACCCGATATATCACCTCCTCAATTATCTAAATATTCCATCCTAAATTCTACAACATACAACCAAGCAAGCATCCAAACAAAAAATCCTATCTTATTCAACAATTTCAAACACACCAGTTAAAATCCTGAACCTAAGTGGAGTTCTCACCTAAGGAAAATATTAACCTAAGATAGAGATGGGGTTAAAAAGAATTGATAATACAATACATTGTCTACATGCACCTTATATGTGATGTAAACTATGCACCTTTAAGTCGCTATTCCAAAAGAGATTTTTGAATAGATAGTCTCTTTTCAATTCAAGAGGTGATTGAAAAGATTTTATCTATTCCTTATTCAAAATCATATCAGAAATTCAAAATTAAATTTTTCATCGATTCTCCTATGCATCCCTTTTGCATGCAAACTATATATCTTTTCCTAAATCTTTCCAATAGATTTTACGTCAATTATCATGAAACACTAATCACACCAGTTGGTGGTACTTTCTTATTTTACCTTAGTATCCATTCAATTCAGAACACCCTTCTTTCTAAAAACAGGTTTGGCTCAATGGATCAAAATCCATTATCGTAATCCTTTATCCACATCGATCAGAAATACATCTCATAGCACTCCCACTACTAGTCCAATTTAGAATGTTCTTTACAAAAATTGGTCACATTTCTAATTTTTATTCTTTCCAAATAACGTTTATCCATACCTATCCACATCTGAGTATTTGTACTTACCTATCCAACGTATCAAAATGCTTATCCTTATATAGTTTTTTATCAAATCTAATTCGGGATATCCTTTAAAATCAAGAATCCAAGCTCCATTCCCTTCACACAAAAATCAAAGCTCGAATCATTTTCTAATTTAAACCAACCAACGGTATATTTTCTTATATATCTTTCTACTAAATTACTTTTCTTACGCATCATGTATGAGATAATTCAATAGAGATGATGTCTCGCGATATGAATCAAATCAACATAATACTTATAATCCAAGTAACATCAGACGCAAAACATATCTATAAACATCGGAAAAAGGGTTGATGTCCTAGCATAGTGAACATGTTATAAACTATTGTCATATCGAATCTAAACCATATACTTGTAGCTTCAGCCATCACTCGAGTATAGATGACTGTTGGCGTCAAAAATGGCCGCCAACACCCAGTTATGCGAAAGCACCAATATCCAGTTACAGATCTCAGATAATATAATGCAGCGAATATAAATTGAAGAATAATAAAATTAAAATAGAACACAAGTAAAGAGAGACATTAAATTGTAGTGGTTCAGCTAACTTTGGCCTACGTCCACTCTAAAAAGTTTACTTTTATTCATTTATGATGTTGTTATAGTAACAAATCCATGAAATTCTTAAAAAAAATGGCAGAGTATAACTAAGGTAGAAGATAAAATAAAGCAGAAAGAAGATCCTTTTTCTTATATCATGCTTGCCGTATTTATAAGGGAAGACATGTACGGATCGGATTAAAATTTCACCAGAAGAACCTCTAGGCCCAAATGACCCCGCCTGATAAAATTTGGACCGATCGCTCTCCATAATAAGGATCTGGGCCAATCCCTGTTTTGATGGACTTGATGGCTGCGATCCCTATAGGCGGTTCCTCATATTGCAATATGCTTGTACTCTAAGTTTCATGTCAATTGGATCTATGGATGTTGAGTTATTGATAGATCTTTGTTACAATATGTTGCAAAATATGATTATGGCCTATCCCTATGGAGGGAAGAGGGTCGATCCCTCCAACTTGTTGTATTTGATATGCGATTTTTAGAGCAAACTCCATAGGGTCCATTATTCTTGTTTCCAAGTTTTCATTTCAATTCATCTTATGGTTGTTGAGTTATGGAGCGGTCATCATTGAGTTGTCAAACACCCTCACTTCGTCTGAAGGAAGAGGCTTGGTTACAAAAGCTTGTTCTTGTCAAGTGTGTGTTCTATAACACGAATATTGGCTATTAAGTACAAATGCTTCCAATATATATATATATATATATATATATATGATATTAATTGAAGAGTTCGTATATATGGAAGAGTGGAATACAAATATATGATTGCTAGAGATTAAGTATATATCAGAGTATAAGAGTAAAGAGCACAAATAAGTAAGGTGAAGTCTTCTCTTGGATTCTTGATGCTATTTATAGCGGTAGAGAGTTTCCTTGAGACATTAACAAGTGTTATATGGTCGCTTCTGATGGCGATGAAGACTTGCAGCGAAGAGGAGTGAAAGTGTCTTTTCAATTGTGATAGTTGTAATTTGAATGTCAACACCCGAGTTCAAATTCAGACGTCTGGAATATGTCTCAGACGTTTGGCTCTATATTTTTTTTGTATATAGTAGCTTTTCAGACGTCTGAGTACATTAACCAGACGTCTGATTCTGTCTGGTTTTTGATCCAAAGGATTCATTCAGACGTCTGGCTAGTGCATCAAGACGTCTGATCTTGTGCATGTTGCTTTTCTTGTATCTGTGTCATTGCTCTTCTGATTCTATCGACTTGTAGCCTCTTGATACGTTCTTTAAGTCATGTTCTTGTCTTTTTAGTGATGTTACTTTAGCAATTACCTGTGAATAGAAATATATATGCATATTTGATTTCCATTGTATAGTTGTCGTCATCGAAACCATAGAATTGATTTCCTAACAATCTTTCCCTTTTTGATGATGACAACTATTCAATGTACTTAAATATAAATTATAAATCCCCCCTGAATATATGCTTATTCTTAATGTTTTATAATTATACTCATATTTCGCCCCTTTTGGCATTATAAAAAAAATATAAATAATTTAACCAATCGTCAAATACAAAAGGAAATTTTCATAAATAAATCGAAAGTGATTGCATACATAGATTTTGTCAATTTTACAAAAGTTGAAATCCCTAAATCCTAAAATATATGATTCCTAAAATTTATGACTCCTTTGGAGAAGCTTTATCTTGATCATCTTCCTTTGTTTCTTCTTTTTCAAAAGTTCTACCTTTGTAGGAGATGTCAAAGCTTGCTTGAGAGGTTCGTCCTCAGAACGTTTGGAATGTTTTGCGCGAGGAGAAGGTACTGGGGTTGACCAATCTTCAGAAGGTGGTGTTGGACCGCGAACCCATTGTAGTACTTCTTTGAGAACCGATAAGACAGTTGAAAGAGATTCTTCAACTGTGGATGGGCATGTAGCAAACGATGTTTCAAAGTTGTCAATCCGCTTAGCCAAAAGTTTTTGATTTTGAGATAATATATGATGATTTTGAAGGGTGAGATCTCGAACACTTTCATTTGGATTTGTATCCGTTCGAGTCTCCATAATCTCATCCTGTCCTGGATAAAGGAGGTGGAGTTTCTTCTCGATGTTGTTCCTCCTCTTGAGATGGTTCATTGTGTGGTTGACGTGGAGGCTCGACTTGTCTAGATTGACGATTGTGCATCCAATCTTCGAAAGATATAAATTCTGGGGGAATCTTAGGTAGGTGCATAAGTGAGAAAAATTTGGTGGAAGCTTATTTTGGTGAGATTTCTTCGAAGGTCGATAGGTAGAACGAGATGTTATGTGCACGAAGAAGTCTCATAATATATGTTGGATAAATAATCGATGGTCGTGATCGAGTCCAAAAATGTTTGAGCTCTTCAAAGATGAATTTGGCCCAATTCACCCTTGTTCCACTAAATAGAGCATATAAGGCTTTGTACTCTAACTCGGTTATTTGCTCGTGGCTTCCCATACATGGAACGGTGGTATTGATTATCATTCGAGTAAGGAGTCGAGCTTTTGAATGTAGATATTTAGAGGCAAACTTTGGCATTTTATCTTCCCAAATTTTATGTGTTATACTATTTCTTGGCTTGAAGCGCATATCGGGAATGTTGTATAAATCTTCGCCCGTGTCAGAGCATCCTAGGGTTCTACCTATTATGGCAGGAGTTAGTCTAATCGTGTTGCCATACACGCTAGACTAGAGCCAGTTATCTTCATCTTCACTGTTCCATACTGAAGTGCTATCCAAATTTGAATAGAAAAAAAATATTGCCAATTGATCGATTTGGATGTCATTAGGAGTGAATGAAATCAAGGTTTCTAGTCCGGCGTTCTCACACAATTCATCCAAATCATACATTGGAAATTTAAGTAGATTATAGAATGGACCTATGTAAAGCCTTTTCTTTTGTATATCTTCATACCTCTTATTGAATGTGGCGCTCTATTCATCCATCTTTCAATTTGATCATCCGAGCAAACTTGAGGATTTGAAGATGATGTTGGTTGGTCTTGTTTTTGTTTGGATATCTTGGGATTTTTAGCTCTAGAAGGCACTGCGATTTGAGCTTGTGTAAAACAGTAAGTTTTTGAGAGAAAAATTGTCATTAGGGAAATCGGGATTTAGAAAATTTTGAGATGAAAGTAAAAAATGACGTTATCTGGGCTAATCTAAAGAGTCGATTGGATTTCAGACGTCTACAGACGTCTGGTTTGCCCTAAATTGAGTACAGCAGATAAATTCAAACGTCTGGTTTTTGGGTTAGACGTCTGGTTTGATTGAATTTGTAAAATTTGATAATTAGAGAGTTTTGCCAGACATTTGGGTTAAAAATCAGACGTCTGAAATAGGTTAATTTTGTAAAACTTTGTGGCAGAGAACTAATTCAGACGTCTGGGTGGAATTTCATACGTCTGAATTTTTCTGAATTTTTATTTAGAGCAGAAAGAGAAAATTTTCAAACGTCTGGGGGGTATATCAGACATTTGACATATGCACAGTGCTTAAAAATAGACGTATATCAGAGTATCAACATATATCAGAGTATCAGACGTCGGAGGTCCATATCCAGACGTCTGAAATAGACAATTTTTCTAAAAATAGCCTAAAATTTGCTTATTTTTCGATACTCTATTCTATTATTAAAAAAATATTATTTTTGTGAAACAAAATAACAAATAAACATAGATACATACAATAAAAAATATAATTTATTTAGAAGGCGATGGAGTTTTATGATCTCCTGACTTGTTATCCTTCCATGGTTTGAGTGGAGACCATATATCTCCACGTTCTTGGGTTCTCGGAGAGCCAAAAAATCGTCTTGGTGAAGGGTTCGATGGAGTATGACACGAAGACGAGGGATCCAAAGAACTACAAGGTTTTGGAAGTGGTTCATGGACATCTTTCTTCCTTGACATACAAAACTTCATCGCTACTTGCTCCAAAAAGCTTAGTCGACGTGCTGTAACTTTTTGTTCAAAATATAGTTCTCGTTGTAGATCTATCTGTTGTTTTTGATAGTGATGAATTTCATAAATTTTCTCCTTTGTGTTAGGAGAAACAAACAGAGATCTTTTTGTCTTCTTGCTATCGGGGGTAAATCCCGTGTGATATGAAGACCACATATACGTCGGTTCCTGCTTTGATGTAGGTGTAGGAAGCCGTTGTGGTGTATCAGCCGAGCTATCCGTCGTAGGTGTCGAGATGGACATATAAGAGTTATCAGAAGACATGGCTATATTTTGTTTCTTGAAGAGAATATGAATTGTGTGTATATAGTTTTTCTTGTTGTATAACTGTTTATATATAAGTTGAAAATATTATTTATAGAAAAACCAACTATCTAAAAAATTAAAGGTTCATAAATTATTAATTATAATTTGTGGATAGTAAAATAAATGACTAGTCATAGCCTAAATGAAGCGGTGATTATTTAAGGGAGAAGATCATGAAGTGAGCAAATCCCTAAATTCCGTCGGAGTTTAACAAAAGTTTTTCCACTTAGTGGTTTTGTAAAGATGTCTGCTACTTGATTTTTGGTATTTACTTATTCTAATGAAATAGTTCCTTTTTCAACATTTTCTCGTAAAAAATGATGTTGTATATCTATATGCTTAATTCGTGAATGATTGACATGGTTTTTTGATAAATTTATTGCACTTCTGATATCACAATATATTGGAGATTTGTTGATAATTTTGCAGAAATTGGTAAGTGTTTGTTGCATGTATATTACTTGTGCACACGCTAGAGCTGCTGAGATATATTCGGCTTCGTAAGTAGATAAAGAAACATAATTTTTCTTTTTGCTAAACCATGAAACTAATGATTGTCCGATAAAGTGACATGTTCCAATAGTACTCTTACGATCTGTTCTACATCCACTGAAATCCGCATTGCTATATGAAACTAGTTCAAATGATGATCCTTTAGGGTAAAATAAACCATAATCTCTAGTACTAGATAGTAACGTAAAATATGCTTAACAGCTCTTAGATGAGATTCTCTTAGTTTTGCTTGAAATCGAGCATAAAGACATACACTCATCGTAATATCAGGTCGATTAGCCGTCAAATAAAGTAAAGAACCAATCATGCTACGATATAATTTTTCATCAAAATCTTTTCCGTTATCATCCTTTTCTAAGTGAACAGTGGTACTCATTGGTGTTGGTTTGCTCGAATTTTTATCCATTTCAAAACAACGTAATAGATCGTTACAATATTTTTCTTGATAAATAAAAATTCCATTTTCAAGTTGTTTTATTTGTAAGCCTAAGAAGAAATTTAATTCTCCTATATGTGACATTTCAAATTCGTTTTTCATAATATTTTAAAATTGATTACACAGATTTTCGTTCGTTGAACCAAAAATGATATCATTGACATAAATTTGTACAACTAAAATATCATTATTTTCTCTTTTAATAAACAAAATTGTATCTATTTTGTCTATTTGGAAACCAGATGTAATTAAATGATTTTTAAGACGTTCGTACCATGCTCGTGGAGGTTGTTTTAATCCATATAATGCTTTGTGTAATTTAAAAACATGATCGGGATATTTTTCGTGAACAAATAATTTGGGTTGTTCTATATATACATTTTCTTTAATAAAACCATTTAAAAAAGCACTTTTGACATCCATTTGAAATAGTTTAAAATTATGATGAGTTGCAAAGGCGCGTAATGTATGAATGGCCTCTAATCTAGCTACTGGAGCAAAGGTTTCATCATAATCGATACCTTCTTCTTGATTATAACCTTGAGCGACTAAATATGCTTTATTCCTAACAATATTTCCATTCTTGTCTGCTTTGTTTTTAAATACCCATTTTGTTCTTATAACTGATTGTTCTTCAGGTCTTGGTACTAATTCCCAACATTATTACGTTCAAATTGATTTAATTCTTCTTGCAAAGCAATTATCCAAAATTTATCATTTGAAGCTTCTTTATAATTTTTTGGTTCAAAATTTGACACAAATGCTATATGGCTTATTTGATCATGTTTTTTCTAGTTACTCTAGAATTGAGATCTCCAATGATATTATCTCTTGGATGATTCTTAAGAATTCTAGGGGATGATATCAAAGTGTTGTTTTGCACATTTGTTTCATTATTAGTAGAATTTGTTAGTGGAATAATTTCCTCTTCATCATTAGTATGATGATTAAAAAGATTTTCGTCGAACGAACATGTAAACTTTCTTCAATGGTATTATTTCGTTTATTCAAAATTCCATATGCTTTGCTACGATCCGAATATCAAACAAAGATACCTTCATAGGCCTTCGGGTCAAATTTTCCTAAGTTGTCTATTGTATTTAATATAAAATATTTTGAACCAAAAGTTTTAAAATATGATACTTTAGGTTCTCTTCCAAAATATATTTCATAACAAGTTTGTTTAGTCATAGGACGTATAGTTACTCGATTCAACACATAACAAGCTGTAGCAATAGCTTCAGCCCAAAAGTGTTTTGGTAGACCACAACTATTTAATAATGTTCGCGCACATTTTTGTAACGTTCGATTTTTTCTTTCTACGACACCATTCTGTTGTGGTGTGCGAGGAAAAGAAAAATTATGACTTATTCCTTTCTTATTGCAAAAATTAGTAAAAAGATCGTTTTCGAATTCACCTCCACGATCACTTCGAATATTTTTAATTTTCAAGTCCATCTGTGTTTTAATTCTTTTAGCAAATATCTTAAACATACCAAAAGTATCACTTTTATGTTTTAAAAACAAAGTCCATGTACATTTTGAAAAATCGTCAACTATTACAAAAACATATTTGTTGTGATTTATAGATCGTATTTGTGTTGGACCAAATAAATCTAAATGTAATGATTCTAATGGTTGTTTTGTAGAAATATTATTTTTAGATTTAAAAGAGCTTTTCTTTAGTTTTCCAATTTGACAATCGTCACATAAATTTTCTAATTTGGCCCAAATAAAGTTGATATGACAAAATCGTTTATGCCATAACCATGGATCATTTGAAATAATAGCAGAGTTGTGTTTTAGATTTTCTACTAATAAATCATTTGAAATAATAGCGGTGTTAGAAATACCAGAGTTGATGACTTCTCCAATGCCCACAACATATCCTTTTAAGTTATCTCCAAAGGTTACCGTTCCACCATCGATGTATGTTGTATATGATAACATTTTTAAATTTCCGGTCATAAACTTGGATCATCCGCTATCTAGTATCCATTTCTCCTTATTTTTTATTTTGGGTACCTGCAAAATAAAAGATGTTTTAATTGGTACTCGTATATTTTGTTAGGGTCCTAATTGTTAGGCGAAGGTAGCTATACCCAAGATGGTTTGGTACCTTTATAAATATAATTTTTATTATAGACTACATTCTCTAAGAAATTATTAATATGTTTTTGTCTAATAAAATTATTATTTGTCTTAGGAATCCAAATTTTCATATTTTTGGTACTCATATTAGACATATGTAAACTTTTAGCTTTTTTATAACTAAAATTTTTAGCATCATTTCCTTTTTGTTTAGAAATATTTTTAAATCCTATTCCGTTTCTATTGCCTGATGGTTTTGAAGTTTTTATAAGATTTTCTAAATCTTGTTTTCCTTTATCAAATTTTGACACATTATTTATAATTTTATCTAATTTTTCTTTTAATTCTAAATTTTCAATTTTCAGTAATTCAATTTTGCTTTTCAAATTAACGCTTTCTTTTAAAAAAATTATCTTTCACTATTTTAGTGTTTTCAAAATCAATAGCAATAGCCTCACTTTCTATCAAATTATTTTTAGTTTTCTCTTGAGATAATTCTAGTTCCTCTTCTAAGATAATTTTTTCATCTTTTAACATTCCTACTTCAAGTTCTAATCTATTTATTTTGACTGTATATTCTTTGTTCAATTTTTTAATTTGTCTAAATTTATCATCTAATTCCATGCTAAGTTCCAATAATTCGTCATAGCTAAGTTCTGGACATACCTCATCGGTTTGTACCATAAAACACACATTACCATGTTCTCCATCACTATCGCTATCACTTTCAGATGATGAAGAATCTGAGTCATCCCATGTTACTTTGAAAGCCTTCTTCTTTTTGAATTTTTCAAATTTATTTTTCTTTTTATCATTATTGAGTTTAGGGCAATCCTTCTTCATATGTCCATATTGATCACATTCATAGCACTTGATTTGAAATAGGGTTGTTGTGTTGGAATTCCCTTCTTTTTGGAATTTGGTCATCTTTCTAAATTTCTTGAATCTGTTATGTTTCTTGGCAATGAAGACTATCTCTTCTTCATCTAAATCAGAGTCATCATTTTTTTTCGCTGGGAATGCTCTGTTCTTCTTCTCCAAATTTAATTCTTTTCGTGCTAGCAAATTAGCTTCGTAGGACATTAAATTTCCTATCAACTCTTCCATTTTGAGAGTAGAGAGATCATTAGCTTCTTCTATAGCTAAGACCTTCCTTTCCCAATCCAATGTTAAAGAGTTGAGTATTCGAGAAACTAAATCAAAATCGGTAAACTTAACCCAATCTAGAATACATGTCAACAATAGTTTCATTTTGCTTCATTTTGAATGACGAGAATTGGTTTTGCAAAATTAAAATCTTAGTTTATTTGACCGTTGTTGTACCTTCGTGTGTAATTTGTAAGGTACGCCAAATGTCAAATGCAATTATGCATAACATGACACGTGAAAATTCATTTTTATCTAGAGAGCAAAATAAAACGTTCATAGCTTTAGCATTGTTTGATGCTAAGATCTTTTGTGCATCGGTCCATGTGTTCATAATAGTAGTAGGTGCTTCATATTTATCTTGTGTGGCTGACCAAATTTCTAGACCATTAGCTTCTATAAAAATTCTCATACGTGTTGACCAATATGCATAGTTAGAGCCATTAAAAAGTGGGGGTCGTGCTGTGGATTATCCTTCTTGAAAAATACTTGCCATATTAAAGTGATTCAAAAACGTATTACTGTTCTTTGATCAAACCTTGCTCTGATACCAATTGAAAGTCTATATGATGGATCGTGTAGTGTATATATATATGCAAGTATATGTGACTAACAATATTATGTAACTAATATAAAATTAATCTAGTAAAATATAAACTAAGCACACCAAGATTTTATACTGGTTCGGACATTCCGTCCTACGTCCAGTCCCGAAGCTCCTCTTTGGAATTCGACTATCAAACACCCTCACTTCGCCCGAAGGAATAGGCTTGTTACAAAAGCTTGTTCTTGTCAAGTGTGTGTTCTAAAACACGAATATTGACTATTAAGTACAAATGATTACAATATATATATATATATAGAGGGTATTGATTGAAGAGTTGTGTATAAATGGAAGATATGGTTGCTAGAGATCAAGTATATATCAGAGTATAAGAGTAAAGAGCACAAGTAAGTAAGGTGAAGTCTTCTCTTGGATTCTTGATGCTATTTATAGCGGTAGCGAGTTTCCTTAAGTAGTAGCATCCATTAACAAGTGTTCTATGATCGCTTCTGATGGTGATGAACAGTTGCAGCAAAGAGGAGCGAAAGTGTTTTTCAATTATGACAGTTGTAATTTGAATGTCAACACCCGAGTTCAAATTTAGACGTTTGGAATATGTCTCAGACGTCTGGCTCTATATATGTTTTGGTATATAGTAGCTTTTCAGACGTCTGAGTACATTAACCAGACGTCTGATTCTATCTGGTTTGTGATCCAGAGGATTCATTCAGACGTCTGGCTAGTGCACCTAGACGTCTGATCTTGTGCATGTTGATTTTCTTGTACCTATGTCACTGCTCTTCTGATTCTATCGACTTGTAGCATCTTGGTACGTTCTTTAAGTCTTGTTCTTGTCTTTTTAGTGATGTTACTTTAGCAATTACCTGTGAATAGAAATATATATGCATATTTTATTTCCATTGTATAGTTGTCGTCATCGAAACCATGGAATTGATTTCCTAACATATATAATAAGGCAAACTTAATAAGCTTTCTTGTAATGTTTAAAACCCTGTTACATTAGACCTGATCCCCTCCTTTATCCGCTGCCCCTCTCCGACCGTCAACTCCCCTAAAAGCTTTCTGCCACCTCACCACTTCGGTCCTTATAGCCTTCCTCCGCCTTGTCACCACCTCACCTGCTTTTCCCTCTGCTCCTCCAAGCGAACAGCCTCGCCCAAACATGACGGGTCACCTCCACTAAGCAAGCAGTAATGCCTACTTACTTCAGCCGGTTTCTCACTGACCCACAACCCACTACCCTTCCACAAGCCACTTTAGCAGCCTCACCCATAGCCTATCATCGACCAAGACGCTCCCCTCTCCACCATAATCTGCTTTGTCCATTTCCTTATGCTATCGTCCTCTTCTTTCACCCACCACCACGAAGTTCGCCTGCCCCTCCTCCTTTTGCCGTTGACATCACCTTCCTCCCATACCCAAGCAATCAAGCACGGCCTCATGCATCAATCCTAGTGGAGAAACCCTACATGCGAGTAGCCTCTGTCCTGAACCATACAGTCTCCCCCGATAGCCATTCCACCTTTATTTAGCATGAACCGCCTTGAACCAAGTTTCTCACCACCAATCAATTTTGAACTATATGTATATAAAACGTTTATGTATTTGCTATTCCACCTTTTGCCGATATTTAGCATCAACTACATTTGTCATGTATGTATATCTACCATTCCACCTTTTGCCGAAATTTTTAACTTATGTATATATAGCACATTTATTCATTTTAATTTTATGATTTTGAAATAGAATTTTTAATGATTTTAAAACATATATTGGTTTGAAAATACACATACACATGTGTATATATCAAAATTTTGAAAGGGTAGAATATTTGTTTATTAAATATTGATTTTAAATTGTATATATAAATATATGAAGTTGTTTATAATACATAAGTTTATATTAGGATGCATATAGTATACACATGAGTTGGTTTTCAAATATATATAGGGAGATTTTATTTCATATGTCTTAAATTAAATGTTGATTTGAATTATATATTTCTTTGTGTTAAATATATGTTTTAAATTGATAAATAAAATTATATATAACATATATTTTATCCAGTTTAATCATGCTAGTTTGCTTTGTTTTCATCGATTCCAAACTATCAACTTTTCTCGTCGAATTCGTGTTCATCGTGCCATGCTTTGGAATTTGTGCTTGGATTCATCGCATCTTTTTCATGTTATTTTTCTAGCCTCGAAAGGTTAGCAATCACTCATGATTAACATTCTTATATTCAATAAATTTAATTTACCTTGAAATAACAATTGAAATGTGCTGTTAAATTTGAACTGTTAATTATATAATTGCTATATATGACATGCCATTATTTGTAGTTATTCACCTGTGACATATGACACCATAACCTGTTATTTGTATTATGATTAAATTTGCTTGTTGTTGATATGTTATATTATTATCATATTTGCTCTCACTCTGCAAGTTCCTTGTTCGTTTAGAAATCCCTATGGGTTGAAATGATACATACTCGAACGATATTATAGATTAGAGGAAAATCATTATGGGCTGAAATGATAAACCCAAGCGATTTTCATATATTAATATACATACTCAACCATCTCATAGAATATATATACAACCATATATATGTAAGTAACACTAAGCATATAAACACACAGACCAATTATGTATAAACATATATATGCAAATACAATGCTTCATTTCAAGTCCAGTATACGGTAATATATATATATATATATATATATATATATATATATATATATAAGTACATATATGAACAAAATATCTAGAGTAATATATATATATATATATACTACTGTAAACAAAATTTTGAAATATACTTATAACCTTTGTAATATATGCACACTACTTTTCATAAAACATACAGTGACATATATATTAAAATATATAATCTAACAGTTCTCACATAACCTTTATTATACGACAACATATCATATTACCTATATATTCTTAACATATATATAAACTATAGAAACCGAGGACATGTATATATATATATACATTTTTTTACTAATATATAGTATATACTTCTCTAACATTAATGGAATTATATATATATATATATATATATATATTGGATACGGTAGATTACAAATTGCATAACAACATATTATATATATAAACTATAAATGTAATATACCTTAATGAATATATATATATATATAATAGAGTGGCTTGGCCTGGAAACTGGAATAATGGAGAATGGGAGAGGGGAATTGAGTCAAAGGTCGGGTGTTGCATCTAGAGGCGAGCAAGGGCGAAGAGGATGGTCGAGAGAGGCAGGATCATGTGCATGTCAGAGGTGGTTGTTGGTTCGGAGGCACGACTGGGTTGGTGGAGAGGAGAAAGGAAACTCGGGTTGGAGATGGAGTGGTTATAGTAGAAGAACGTGGAGGCGGTGGTGGTTGTTCCTATGATATGCAGGTTGTGCTCGGCGATAATGTGGGGAGGGAAAACGTTGAGATGAGGTCGAGCTAGAATGTGATGATGGCTGCGTGGTAGGCGGATTGGATGAGAGAGGTGGGGTGAAGCCGAGTTTGGGATCGGTGGAGGTCACCACCATGCTTGAAAATTGAAGAGGAGTAAGGGTAATAACCGAACAGCCTAATATAATAGAGAAATATATATTATTTTTCCCAGGCTTGAACAATGAACTGACCAAAAATCAGAACTAGGTAAACAAAAGTCATCAATTGAACAGTTGGAAGCCAATACGTTAAATTCAAGAAATATTTAAAGCTAGGTGTTGCTTAGATTACATGGCTGGCATTTGAAAAAACAAGGAAATAAAAAGGTTCAAAAATGGTACTAATACGGTTAGCCGTTTCACTGTTTTGCCGCATAATGGACAATGAAACATAGAAATGAACATACCGTAGAAATCAACACGATGAAACGATCAAAACGTATAGATATTGGTGGTGCGATTATCCTATCTAAAGTCGATAATCGGTACCGAAAATGCTGCAAATCTGCCAGAAATCAGATAAACAGGACAATAGCAATCCAAATTGAAGAAATCAAATGTGACATCTCACTCAGAAGATGATTTACAAATTTATTATATAAAAATATTCAGGTTTGGAAAATATTTTGTTGTCATCAATTAATAACTGATTTAAATTGAAATAAAATTTACACAAGAAAATAAACTTCCATATTGTCTGATGAAAATTTACCATTCGTTTTGTTTAATTATACGTATTCGAAATATCAAATTTTTATTTCAAATTTCAATTATTTAAAATTTTACAAAAATTCAATTAATTAAATAAATAAAAATCAATAAAATTTATGGGTCGTTACACTCTCCCCCACTCAAAACTTTTCGTCTCTGTAAAGGAACGAGGTAGGAGAATAGAAACAACCAGAAGAAAATAGATTTCAAAGACAAGATAAATAATTAGTTCAAACCATAAAAATTTCAATTTAAATTAATTAATATTCAATATTTGATTTTAAATTCAAGGTATTCCATTAAGTTTATTAAGATTCAATTTATAAATTCCTTCAAAAAAAATTATTTTATTTATCTCATTTATTATTCAATTAATTTATTATCATACTTATCTCTATTAACATTTTTATAATTAAAATTTAAGTGTATAACATTTATTATAACCACTCAAATTTTATTTATAAATTCCTTTAACATCAATTTACAGTGTAAATTATCCAATTACATATTCAAATTCTGAATGATTTACGTAAGTTGCATTGGAATGTAATTGAGTATTATACAAGTAATTTTTTTTCCAATTCAATTATTCAAGTTTTAAATATTTATTCAAAAATTTTAGCTTTATTTATAATTGAAATCATCCTTTAACAAAATTTATAAATTAAATTTCCAATTTCACTTCAAACCATTAGAGAAAAGTGTATACATATATATTCTATATATGTTAAATCAAATCTATAAACGTATATTTATATAGATTATAAATCAAGTCATACTTAAGACTTCAAATCAAATTCGTTTTTCAAAATGAAGTGTAGCAAAGCTACAAGATGGTTTCTCCACTCTGAAACTCAAAAATGAATGTCGATGATGCTCCAGTCATCACCGAAATTATTTTCCAGCAACAAAATAGGAGAGTACTGATTTAAAACCCTTAAAATTCTCTGAAAACCATTTCTATTCGAAAATACTTTTAAATAATATACTTTCTAAAATTTTAAAAATAAAGTTTGGAATCACCGAAAATTTAAATTCTCAAATTCTAAATTTTATAAACTCCAAATCAATTTCTATATTCTGTTTATAGTTTCATTTATTTATTATGCGGAAAAAGTCGATGTTTTACAAACAATAATGAAAATCAAATATGATCTTTTCAAACAACCAATTCATTTCAAATTCTAAATCAATTTATAAACCATGTTTTATAGTTTTATTTATTTATCATTTGGCAATAGTCAAAGGTTTTCAAATAACAAATCAAATATTATCATTTTTAACAATCAATTCAGTTAACTATTTAATTTTAGAAAATTTTTTACTTAAATATAATATAATCATAAAAATTTATTCATTTACCAAATCTAAAAAAAGTTGTGTCAGTCTGCACTGTTCAAGTGTTTTGGAATTCCTATCGATAGCGTTGATTAGACGAATCGATCGAAAACCCAAATCAACATTAACAACTCAAATAACACAACATAAAATATTTTATATTAATTTCAAATACACACCCTCACTCGATGGTAAATAATGGATTTCAAATCAAAGATAGGGATAGAGATTCAAATTTAGAGGAACCCTAATCAAAAGAATTCTAACTAGAACATAGGCTCGGAAGGGAGATAAATAATTAAATAGCAAAAGAGAAAAGATGGATAGACTTATATATATCACGGGTGACCTTAACTGGGTCAAGCGTGACTTCAAGAGTACGATCGACGTCGAATTCTGAGGCAAATCAACATTCGATAGAAAGAGATAGAATTCAAGCATAATAGCAGATAGATAACATCATAAACCGAGGATACAGAAATCCTCGGTGAAACAATGCTTGTTGTAAAGGAGTTTCAACCCTTTACAATCATTCATTGGAGCTATGGTATACTCCAGAATCAAGAATAATTTGGATACGGGAAGACAAGAGTGGATTTCAGAACGAATAGGGGAGTTCCAAAATTCAAAGGAAACCGAATCAAAGAGGAAGGGATTCAAGCTCAAACGAAAGTAATTCCGTAACGACATTTACTTTATTTGATAAGTTTTGCCAAAAACAAAAGCTCTGATACCATATGTAACAGCCTGATACTTTCAACCATTCGTATTCGCACATGTCGGACTAGAATTGCTCAAAATATCATATTGTTAATTTATATTTGGCAAAACTCAGCATATACAGTAAATAAATAAATCAAAGAATCACAGACACATAGCAATATAACAATAAGTAGCAGAAACAAAGTATAGTAGTTCATGAAGCTACTATATATATACCAGAGTTAAATAAGAAACAATAGAAGTTTCAAACACAATAGTCAAATACAAAATCTTAATACATAACTGGAGTCGACTGAATAACTGAAAGCTGAAATGTGACGTCCAGTCTTTTTCTTCACAGAATGACGCATAATCTTTAAGAAAGAAAGGGATTAAAAAGAGAAAGATAGAGAAGAAAGAAGAAACAACATCAGAATCTCAATAGCGGAATGAATAAATTATATTAATCACATATGTATTTACATAATACATAACAGCTATCAGAGTTACACAACTTATACATCACATACTAGACAGTTATAAACACCCATCTAGTTATTACAACTCAAATACAACTTAGAGAAATCAACATGGTAGAACACTATATCTACCAACGCTGAAGCCTCCTACTCCATTGCTCCCCCAGAATTTCGTCAAATCTAACCTGAATCCCTTGGCTACTCGTAAAAATTTGAGTACCCAAGAGTTTAAGAAAAAAGAAGATAAACTCTGGGTCAGACATGGGTCTGTGTGATTAACAGGTCAAGGTTGCTTAACTTTGAAAAACCTTTGAAAACAAAAGGTATCACGTAAGACTTTCCATACATAAATACGGGTAAGTTTTTACCTTACACTAACCAAAACATTTTTGATAGGAAATCCAGTGATATTATAATAGCGTCTAGAGTTTTCAAATAAATAAGAAATAGCCAAAATTGTTAATTTATTAAATTCCATCTACATAGGTATAAATCAAAACCGTAAAGGCACGTAGGAAGAATGGGTTTCATCAATGGCAGGGCTACTGGTGTACCGCCCGTCACAGTACATAACCTAGATCACCGTACAGAGAATCCACTGCAGCACAAGGCCGGAACCATCCCTTACTGGACAGTCCCGAATAAGACAACCTCGGCAGTTGTTGCAGTCAACTTCCCCGCACAGCTGAATATAAAGGGACTTCTACATAGGGATAAATCTCGTCCTACTAGGGTGCTACCCACTTAGCCTTGCTGCACCTCCCTTATTTTAGTCATTCCCAGTTGATGAGGCTTGAGGCTACGATTACCTTTAGAGAACACATATCTTAGAATGCTCATCGTCCACCTGATGATGTTCTGAAAGCATTTAATCCATACAAGTTCGTTCTAGGTTCGAATGAAACCGAAGGCATTATCTCGTTACACTCATTTTGGAATCACCCTTAGAGTTAATGACAATAACCCTTGCACTCTAAATCTTCATCTTCACTTGAGATTCACGACCTATCGTTAATTTGGATCGATGTGGTTTTCGGGTATCCAAATCTAGAAACCCGATCCCGGTCTCAACGAAATCCAAAACGTATCTATTAAGGCCAAGTTGTTTTTAAAGTTAAAAACAGTTCAATTATATTATCTATGCACACAGATAGATAATTCACAATAGATAATCTACATTATCATCACAATAGATAATTCACATTATCATCACACTTCAACCAAAGCATCCATTTCACACAGCATCACTTATCTCATATCTGAGATCTCAAATCATTCATGGGAATCAATATTATTCATCCATACATAAGCAATGATCTAATAATCACACCATCCATAATTAATTTAAAATGAATTAAATTAATTACTTCATCTCTAATTATTTAAAATAAATTAAATTAATTAATTTTATCACCATAAATCTTTCTTACATAACCATTAATTGATTACAAATCAATTAATTAATTATCCTCTAATTATTCATTTTAGTTAGTCATCCTTGATTAATCATTCTCTAATAACTTTAAGTAGTCAGCCTTTAATTAATTTCACAAATTAATTATCCTTAACTACTTACAGTAATTAACCTTTAATTACATCATTAATTAATTAACTGTAATTAATTACATTAATCCTTAATTAATTACATTTAATTAATTACTTCATTGATTAATTATCCCTCGATTAATCAACCCTTAATTACATCATTAATTTTATTAATTAATGATCTCAAATTACATCTTAAATTATTAATTACTCTATTTAAATTAATTACATTAAGTAATTAATCTTTAATTAAACCACCT
The DNA here is from genome assembly GCA_030765085.1 of Allium cepa. NCBI lineage: Eukaryota > Viridiplantae > Streptophyta > Magnoliopsida > Asparagales > Amaryllidaceae > Allium > Allium cepa. The sequence goes on along the minus strand of CM060935.1, from coordinate 1,053,368,529 downwards.
TTATTAATCACTCTTGATTAATCACATTCAGTAATTATCTATCCTTAATTACTAAATAAATTAATTACTCCTTAATTAATATCTTTAATAATTAATCTTTAGTTAATTATATTTATTAATCACCCTAGATTAATCTCATTAGTAATTAATTACCCTTGATTAATCACATCACTTAATTATCTTCAAATAAATTTACTAATCGATTCTTAAATTAATTACACCAAGTTTAATTAATTACTTTCACTAAGTAATTATTCTCCATATTAATTACACAAATTAATTAATCCCAAATCTCTTCCATTAATTAATTATCCTTCAATTGATTACACAAAGTAATTAACCAAACTACTTCCATACTTCAATTAATTACATCCAGTAATTACCTATCTTAATTACTTCACTAAGTAATTATTACATTAAGTAATTATGCTTAACAAATCATCCTATGATTATCTTAAATTAATTAAACTTAATTAATTCACTTAAACTAATCACATTACTTTAATTAATTACATTGAGTGATTAATTCCTTTAATTACTTTCATTACGTAATTATACTTCAATAATTCCTCAAATGATTATTTTTAAATTAATCTAATTAATTATTAAAATTAATCACATTAATTAATTATATAATAATCCTTAGTTAATGGTCTTCATTAACTATTAACAAATTCTTTAAATACTTCTCTTAAGTAATTAAAATTAAATTCATCATTATTAATTACAAATTAATTGATCCTTAAAAATCAGTTAATTAATCTATAATTATTTAAATCATTAAGTGCTTAATGGTAACTTAATTAATTCTTAATTACTTGATTAATTAATTTTTAATCATTAACTAATATTCTATACTTATCTAATTAATGATTCTAAATTTTCAAATTAATTATTTCTTAATTAACTAATCTTAATCCTAAACCATTAATTAATTTAAATTAATTAAATAATTTTAAATTTCCTTATTAATTTAATGAATCATAAATCATTAAATTCTAATTTACTTTAAGATAAAACATTTTCCTATTTATGACTAATTTTGTCATTAACCAAAAAAATTTGAAAATAATTTTACTTTCAAATTTACTTCTAAGTATCATTTTAAATTTAAGATTTAAAATGAAAACAAATTTAATTTTAAATTTTTTTAAAACAATTTAAAAACCCTTTAAATCGCATATTAAAGAAATGCTTATCCTATAAAAGAAATTTAAAAGAGTTTTAAACCAAATTCATTTTAAATTCAAATCATTTTAAAATACACTTTAAACATTTTAAAGTGTCAAAACATTTTAAATTTGATAAAACTTTATTTTATTTGAAAACTAGGATACATATTTAGATTTGAGTCCATGCTTAAAACTGATTTAAAACTTAGTTTAAATCTTTGCTTACAATTTTAAAAATTCATTTTAAATTTTTTAAAAACTGACAGGTTTTAAAACCTATAACTGTTCATTGACCCAAGCCACAACTTAACGTCTTCGAGCCAACACACTCTAAACTTCGAGCAATTCCCTAAACAACTCGAGTAAAAACTTGAGTACAAATTGCTGCTCAACCCAACTTCCTCAGAACCCAGATATGCACCGTGCATATGCACGGTGGCTCCGACCATCCCTGGTCATCACCACAACCTTCAGCAAGACGTTGATCACCCACGTACCCTATCAAGATCAACCGATCATCCATTCTTCCTCGAATTTGAAAATTCGAGCAGACAAACCAGAAACAGGAACCAAAGACAACAACCTGGATCTACCTCGTTCTCGCGCTTCCGACCACTGGAGTGTCAGTGCCTCCGGCCACGTCCTCGTCAACGTCCCCTCTACCATTTCCCAGAATATGGTGGGACTCGATTCATTCTAGATGCCACGACGAACAAAAATTCCCAACCCATCCAAACTAGGGTTATAGACCGAATACAATCGTCGCTGCCACCACGATCATCTGCACACACATCTAATATTTTTCCTCTATTCTCCGATCACCACTGCATCGTTAGAGAAAACCCTGACAATCCAGACCTCTGAGATCATTATAAACCACCATATTTCTATTTTTTGATCAATTCCACTATACTCGATCAAACCCAAACTAAAAATTATGGCTTTAGTTTTAAAAATCATGTTCTTGGATGAGGTTTCAGATCCTAAATCTAAAACATTGAATCATGATGTTTAAATTTTCACTTTATATTAGTCTTGCTCTGTTGTTTTATATTTCTAGAGCCATTTCTATTTTATCTTGACTTAAATAAAAAATTTAAACTAAAATTTATGATAAACAAACAAGTTTTTTTAAGTCTTAAATCCAACCAAAGCCTATATCAAAAGGTAATGATTTTGAATCCACTGGAGCTTGAAAACAGCATAGGAATGTCATAGGAACAAGCATGCACTCACATCCAAATATACACAATAAATTCATACATATACATTGAAATACACTTATAAATATACACACAAGCATACTTACTTCCAGAGATGAACATGCAACGGATTTCATATCCTTAAAAAAAAATTAAAAAAAAAAAGATGTTACCCACCTGGCATGCATGAAACAGAGGCAGTTTTATTTTGTTTTTGAAAACTTGAATTGTTTTAAAATTGGGAAACTTGCATTGCCCTTTGCTTTTGAAAACTTTAAACTTGAATTGCTCCTTTTTTATAAAACAGCTTATGCTTTTGATTTTTAAAACTGCAGTTGCAGGCTATTTGAAATTTGTAGGGATGACATCCTGATTGAAGAAAGTTACAGGCTTTGATTTTGAAGATGATGACAGGTTATTGCTTGATAATTTCTGGTTGGAGGAGTTGATTTCAGATTTTCTTTTGATAATGAAAATGAGATTACAAATTTGTTTGTTTATGAAGTGGAAAATGAATTTCAGGCTGATAGTATTTGATTTGCAAATTCGATTTCTGGTTTGCTTTTGAAAATGAAAATGGATTACAGGCTTTTGATTTAGATTTTAGATTTTGATGAAGTGAAACAAATTTCTGGTTTGAGGGGTTTTAAATATACTGATTTTGCTTTGAGAAATGGTTTGAGTTTTTAGGTTTTCACATAAAGATTAGAAAAGAACTGAAGATGAGGAAAACATGTCTTTTATAAGTTAAAGTGATTTATTTTAGAATAAAAGAGAAAAAATCAAAAAAAAAATGACACTTGGTTTAAAATTCAACACTTGTCATAAAGTATTATTTATTAGCTAACACATGTTTAAACAAAGCTTTATATATTTACATTTGTCACTTAAGTCATTTCTTTTTTTTAAATGTTAACAAAAGCTTTTTACTTATTTTATTAATTTACAATACTTATCAATATATTTATAAATTATTTTTTAGAGAAAATAAAACAAAACAAATTATATATATACAAATAAAAGCTCATACAATTATCTTTAAAATCCAAAACATTTTAAATATCTATCCTTTTGAATTCCAATTTTTAAATTCAAATTCAAATTAAATTCAAAAATCAAATTTAAAAATCAAGTTACATATATATATATATATATATACATATATAACTATATATTTAACTTTGAAAATAACAAATTCTATATTCCTGAAGATTTATTTATATTTAACATATTATAAATATTATTTTAAAACAACAATTTAAAAATTATTTATAAAAGACATTATGTCATTGCTTATAAATTACTTACATTATTAAATGAATTAATATATCATACATTAATCGTATTTTAAACTTCTATATAAAATTTCAAATCATATTTATTAAGCAATATATAAATAAACCTTATAAACATTTATCTTAAGTATTTTAAAATTATAAAGTTATTTATTTGAATAATCTTTGAAAACTTATATATTAGATTTAAATCAAATTTTTCAAATTACCAAAATGTATATTAGAATTTGAAAACAAGATTTATTTATTTATTAAATTTCAAACCAAAGATTTCTATTTACAATATATACAAATATATACATTATAAATAGAAAACATTTATTAGCTTTAAAGAGATAAAATTTACCAATTAAATATTTATTAAAAGAAGATTATTAAATCAATTCAAATTTTATTAACAAAAATTATCAAATCAATTTCAATTATTAATACAGATTATTAAATTGGTATTGCCCAAAATTCTGGGTCATCACATGAAAAGATGTGGATGGATCTCCAAGCGAAGCTCCAACTCCAAAGGTGAGTCTCAAAAGCAGTACCACTCAGTCTGACCCAAGCGTAAAGCAAAACACAAAACACTCGAGTCAGGATTAACATTCTTATATCAATAAATCCAACTCAAGTGAAATAACAACTGAAATACAAGTAACTCAAAGGATGTTTGGGATAACCATCCTCTAAGGATCCATTAAACTATATACTATGTATATTATAATATTGTCTAATGTAAGTAAACTACTAGAATAGCGTTAAGGCGTTACCCATTTCCCCCTTAACACATTTTATAGTGCCAATAGTCTATATAGTACTGTAATACCTCCTAATTAGGAGGCTACCAAAGGATACTCCATAGGTACGACACAAAACAAACTCGTAGAAGACGCGTTAGGGCATGTAACACGGTACTCGAGGCAATGCCAGGGTAGATATACCATTTGCACTCCCGGACTGGTGGTAAAGCATAGCAGCTACTATCATCCACCTCGTGACACACTCCCAAATCAAAGGGTGCACCCAATAAAATCACAAAATAAATTGTAACATTCCTGAAAATTTACCAAGTTTAATCGGGTAATTCAATTAATTTTTGAAAATAAATTGTAAATTTATTAGAGATTTCTAGAATAAATAAATAATTTTTGATTATAAATGGAAATTTAATTTGAAATTTAAGCATAAGTATCTTACAAATAATATTCGATTTGGGAAAAATAAGTGTATTGGGAATAAATAGAAATTTGATTTAAAACATAAGGATAAGTATTTTATAAATATTGGGTTTCAAAATAAAATGTATTAAGATTAAAATAGACATTTAAAAGCTTTGAGATTAATAAAAAGTTAACGATAGTTTTCTAAATTTTTAATTATATTGATATTTGGGAGATGTAATAAATTTCAAAAGGTTTGTTTTTAAGATTCAAATTCTCTTATATAAATAAATGTGACTATTTGTTAATATGAAATCAAATTTTTAAATCCTACTTTTCTTTTTAAAAGTTGTACGGAAATAAATAATAAAAAAATGTAGATAAAACAAGAAATAAAAGTTTAAAATAATACATATATAGATAATTATTTATTTTTAAAAAAATATATAATAGTTTGAAATAAGTTTAGTATTCTTTCTTCTTTAAGTTATGCAAATATAAATTTTAATACATGTATGAACTAATTTCAGGACTAGGGACTTTAACATAATTTTATAAATAAAAATGGAAAGAGGGATTTAAACATTTTAAAGAAAAAATATAAAAAGAAAATGTAATTAAGAAAAAAAATGTATGTCGGTGTGTGTGTGTGTGTGTATAAGATCATAAACATAAGAGAAGTGTAAAATAGATATAACAAGTTTTATAACTTGAAATAAAGTAAGGTTTGAAACACAAAATATAAATAATTCAAATAAGGGGAATGTTTATTTATAAAATAAATATGATATAAAATTTTATATAAAAATTTCTTTTATCTTTGAAAATTACAAATGTAAACATACATCAAAAGAGATGGAGTATAGGAATGAACATACATTGAAATTCCATAATCATTCCTTTTTACAAATGGCATTCCATATGGTTGCTTAAATAAAATAATAGAATTTAAAATCATAAAAAAATTTCCATCTCCCCATGCTAAAAATATTTTAGTCTCAGCCAAATCTGAAACACGGTATAGAAAAGATTGAGTATCTCATATCTCAACTCTCAAAGAAGAAAGAAAAAATCAGAAAAGAAAATTGCCACTTTCTTCTCAAAACTGAAAGCAAATCAACCTGAAGCAAATGTAAAGAAGATTAGATCACAAACAAACTCAAGCAAAGCAAAGGAATTCAAAGCAACCTGAAAACAGGATTTCAAAACAAAGAAGAAAGGGTAGAAACTTGGAAGAAACAAGTTACTCTGGAAAATAAAAGAATGAAGGCAAGTAAATTTATTTTTTTTAATTTGAATTTGATGTTAGTAATCAATAATAAAAACAAAGATTTAAACAATCATACCTATCAGTTACAGAAGGAAATTCAAGGCAAATGTAAATCTGAAGCCTGCAGCCTGGAAAATAAAACAAGTTTGAAGCTTTAAACAAATTCAAAACTGTAAGTAAATCGATTCTTTTGTTTGTTATCGATGAAGTAAACAACTAAATACAACAGGAAATTAAGCAAAATTTTGTATTTACAAACTTTTGCAGAACTAAGCTTCAAAAGAAATTAAAGGAATAAAATGGCCTGTCTCTGTTCAACAAAACCAAGTTCCTCTCTGTTTCTTCCTGTACAACCAACATGTGAGCAAACTATCCTAAATAAAGCTTAAATCTATGTTATGACTTGATATTTTTGTCAATTCTGGGGTGAAAATTTGTTTGCATGGATGGTAATTAGCTGGAATATGATATGAATTGCTCTGTAATTCATGTATATGCCTGGGTACATCACATTATATACCTCTGATACATTTACAGGCTCAAGATCATAAGAAAAAAAAATCAAATTTCTCCCTACATAATCTGTTTTAGGCTTTGATTACTGAATGAAGGATAATCATATGAATGTAACATCAATCTTAAAAATAAATTCAAACAGATTTATCAAGTGATTATTTCAAAACCTGTGATATTCAATAATGATCAAAATAAGTGGAAAATAATTCAGTTTAATTCCAAGTTTCAAATTCATAACTTCAATCGAAATTATAAATAATGATTTTTGTTAAAGGTTTCGTAATTTTTAAGTTTGAAAATCAAACGAAATCGTGAGTTGAACGTAATGGATATTTTCTCCAAAATCCGATGATCAACGATGAATTTAGGCCTGTGGTTTGGCGTGAAGTAGGTTAGAGCATCGGTGATCATCTGAAAAATGCTTAGAAAAATTCTAGTTCGCCGAGGTGGCACGGCGGGGTCAAAATAGGGTTTTAATGCCAGTTTTTTTTGATATTATTCTTGAGTCGAATTCGTCAACGTAGATGGATCGAGTCCAACCATGGGGAGATGGGACAATGAGTTGCGATGTGGCGAAGGCCTGGGTGGAATGGCATGGTTGATAGTTGCCGAGACCGCCGACGGTGATGTTTTTTCGATCGTCTTGATAGCAGTATTCGATCAAAATAGCTCTATTTTGATTTGGGCCTGGAAGTGCTTGATTGATGCACGGGATCGATGGTAGGAAAGATCGTCGAGATGTGGGAGGTGTCGGCAAGGGACACGGTGGCTCTGATGACCAGTGCACGTGTCACATCGTGTATCTGGTAATTGTTAAAAAAATTGGGGAAGACGGGATGCACTCGAAGATGAACTCGTGAATTCTGGGGGGTTGCTCGAGTTTGATGCAACGACGTTTGCTAGTTTTATTATATACAGAGTTTACAAAAATTTTAAAATAAAAAAAATAGAGTTAAAAAGAAGGAGAAGGAAGAAATTGGGTACTTGGTAGATTGGCTCGTGTATAACTTCAGGACGGATGGGTTTTTGCTCGGGGTCGTGTGCGATGCAGCTCATGTGGGTTCAAAGTTTAGGTGTGAGGGTAGTTTAAGTTTTAAAGCAAAAACATTCTTGAGCTCCAGGTTTTAAAAGGATGAAAGAAAATTTGTTATCAGGTTTCGATTGTAAAGCATGAACAAAATTTTAAAGTTATTTTAAATGATTAAAGAGTAATTGACCAAATGATTTTTGGTTTATATAATTATTTAAAAGGAAAATTTATCAATAGGGTGAATAATTAATGTGATCGTCTAAAAGTTAATATGTTATTATGATTAATTTTGAAGATGATGAATGAAATGGTGACTTAAATAATTTAAGGTAAATTATTAAACGTTGATGAACTGTAATCAAGGGGAATTAATTTAAAGATAAATTTATTATGAAAGTAAATTGAAGATAATTACTTGTGTAATTTAATAAAAGATAATTACTTTGTGTAATTAAATAAAAGTTAATTACTCAGTGAAATTAATAAGGGATAATTAATTAAGGGTTAATTAATTGTTTTAAAGATGATTAATTAAATGGTGGGTTAACTAATTAAAGGTTAATCATTTAATAATTAAAGTTTGATGAATTAAAATTTAAGGGTTAATTAATTTATTATTAATAGTAAATTAATAAATGATTAAATAATAATTAATCAAAATGAATTGTAATTTATTATTATTAATAACCAGGATTAGTAATTCATAAGTAGTTAATCTAATTTGAATTAATCAAACAATTATCTGATATTACTTATAAATGTTTGGATTCCACTGGATGATTGGATTGTTTGATACCCTAATATGTTCTGTTTTGATTTGAGCTGTGTTTGATATAATTTATTATCTGTGATATATATCTGCGATCTGTGAATAAAAGATGAGCGTTATGGTTTATACCGCTTATCGAATATAAGCGTTATAGTTTATACCGCTTATCAAATATATATTGTTGTATTTGAATCTGTGTTGATTGATGATGTTATGCACTATTGTGTAAAATCCCTAAACCACACTTATACACACACAAATATGGATTGCACGTGGAAATGGGTTAAGTCACAGATTTTGAAATAGTTTTAAAGATTGAATTTTTGAATCTAAAATAGTTTTGGAATTTGAATTGTAACCTTTTGAAAATGAATTTCAAAAAATAAAAGTTATTTTGAATAACTTGATTGAGTTTTGAAGTTTAAATAATTTGATTTAAATTTGTATTCAATATTTGAAATCGAATTCCATGATTTGGAAACTATGGTTTTAAAAAGGTTATTCAACTTATAAATGGGTTTATATAGTTTTTAAACCATTTAAAAGTGTTGTTTTGGCAATTTGAATTTAACCCAAAGATTTTAACTTGTATAAATGCAATCGGATTTTTCCAAAATAAATACTATGTGTTTTCAAATAATAAAAGCTTTCACATAAGAAATGAACTTCCAATTTGTGTTAAAAGGGTTTCAAGTCTAAAATGAAAATGGTTTTCCAATTTATGAATAAATCTTTGGAAACGGGTTTGAAAGCTAAAAATTAAATCTTTAATTTAAATATTTAAATGAGTTAATCCAAATTGAAACGGAAATTGTTTGAAATCTATAAATGGATCTTTGTGAAACTAGGTGAACGAATCTTTTTGTTAAAAGATTTGAAATGGTAATTTGTTTAACCATTTGAAGGAAAGCTTTGGATTTTAAGTTGTGACTTAACTAGAATCCCATATCAATATATTTTAAATATTGCGCTCATTATTCGGTTTAGCCGGGAGAGGACCTTGTGTCATATAACCCATTCCGAATAGTGATACGACGTTATGGATTACATTTGAAGACCCATGTTGAAGACCGGGTATGTGCGAGAATGATAGGACAACCTATCGATTGTCTCTGCACCGAGTAGCTACGGTATAGAGATTCCCTAAGTGATGGGAAGTCCGATCGGGATTGTGGATATCCGGATTTGCAAGGGCTTCTTCAGAAGTGCCTTCGGCTCTATTTGAACCCGGGACAGACTTGTATGGTTGTATGTCCGACACTGCACTTTGTGATTTTAAACTGATCTCTATCAAATACATTTTTGCTTGGTGGCGGAGAATTTTTTCTCTTAACTTAACACCCTTCTCTGAGACGTACGAGTTCAGAGGTTATGTAGTTGATATTTATCAGTGATATACTCCCAATTTGGTAGTGTGGCATGCTGAGTGTTGCTGTATCATTTGTTGATCAAAGCATTGCTTTTGTATAAAGCGTAGCTTTGTGGACGAGACTGCATCAGGACCTAACACCCCGAAAATGGTCGAAACAGGAAAGATGTGGCAAGATTATGAGGGTCGCTCCCTTTAGGGTTTGTCATTCCCTTCTGGAAAAGGGTGGTATCATGGTATAGAGCCCAGATATTTCACTCATGTGGATACTGCAGATCTATTACTTTGTGACTGCTTTGTGGTTGTTGGATTAGAGGTACCTCGGGTAAAGGTCCCAAAGGACCAGGGGATGGCACGCTCGTGTAGTAGGTACCTAGTTACAGAGGTAACCCGGCCTTGTGTTGGTAGAGAGCTGGTTAAGCTCTCGGGAGTCCCGCCAGAGGCGTACCCATGTGGCAGTAGGAAGTTCCTTAGCTTGACCATTTGTGAAAATCCAAACAAAACAATATGAACCCTTTACGATTGCAATTGTATAACCTGTCATGGAATGTGGTGGTAACCTACTATTGAACATGGTAGCTATAGTAGGCATAAGTGCGAAATGCCTATGTTGGCTAGGATTTATATTATACTTTCGAAATGGTTTTCCACACTATGCACTAGTAATAATATCAAAGAAAATTTTCTCGTATCAAGCATATTTGACTATCATAAGGAGAAATCTCCTCCAATTCTGCGTTTGCATTGTATGTGTGGCGGGAAACCTTATGGTAGTCTCATTTTCCAAAATGCATTGCAGATTTAATTTAAATTCTTTTGTTGTTCATTTTAAAAGACCAAATATTTTTGTTCGTTCACACCAATCCCACAACTGATCTGGAGTTTATTGTTCCTTTCCTAAACTCTGGGTGGCCATAATTTTCCCACACGGGCAGTCTAGAGTTGGGTTTTTCAGATAATCGAATAGTAGGTGTATATTCGATACTTTCAACCTTAGGATTTGGCAATCGCATTTAGATCAAGTTGCTTCACTTCATCTTGATTTGGGAGTTCGAGCTTCTTGTATCGTATCTTTGATGTATATTGATATCTATTGTATCATTCAGTTGTATCTGATATTGTATCAGTATTGTATTCTTATGTATATTCATTTTCTTCCACTTTGTTGTACTTAATGTATTATAAGCTCCGGCGAACCAGATTCGACGTTTGGATCTGCGGCATTTGAATACGAGTGTCGTATTCGGCGCCGATTTTCGAAGGTCAAGTCAGGGTCGTTATAATTTGGTATCATAGCTAAAAGTTAAAACTTTAGCTCAGGAGTATAACACATTAAGTAACACATTAGAGATAGGGTGAAGTATACCCTAGAATGATTAATCCCTAAGATATCCGTTCGAATGCCTCAGTAAATTCACTTACTATCCACTGATAGTGAGTATGAGTGCAAGAAGAAGACGAGATATGGGACAGGGGAGTACCACTACAAATGGTCAATACCCTACAAGAGCGGAAACAACTTTCTTTATCAAATCTCCTTGGATTCGATTCCAAAATTCTGTTGATTGCTTCGTGACGGCTCCAGAAGAAGGTTTGGTGTGATGGTGGTCCTACGAATCGTTGTAGAAAATTCTCACTTCGTATCTTCATCGGTTTCTTATCGGCTTTTCGATTTAAACTTTAATGAATTTGAAATTTGAAATTTAAATTTTTAATAAATTGGAAATTTTAGATTGAGTTAAATTGGTTAATAGAATATGAAGCTAAATTTGAATTATATCAATAAAACGATATTGGTTAAAACCAAATTGAAACTCTATTTCTTATGTATATCGAAGTCCAAAGAGGGACAAGTTGGTATATACTTTGGGGTATTCCAACCCGAATTTGGAATCCATATCAAATGTTTGAGAGATTGTAGAAGATTGAATCTATCTATCTTTTCTCTGGGGATCCGATATATTCTACGAATGATTAGTTACCCCTTCGAACTAACCAATGCTCTTGCATATTCGTAGACTGGTGAACCCGAGTATCTTGTGAAGTAATTGTATGAGTTTGTTCTCATATTGTTGGTATTCTGATTTGGTAAACCAAATGCAGAATAAATATTTCGATCTGATCTGATCAATCATTTCTTTATCTATCATCTATTCTTTCTAGTCTCCCTAACAAATTTCGAGGACAAAATTTCTTTTAAGGGGGGAATATGTAACATTCTTGAAAATTTACCATGTTTAATTTAGCAATTAAATTAATTTTTGAAAATAAATTGTAAATTTATTAGAGATTTATAGAACAAATAAATAATTTTTGATTATAAATAGAAATTTAATTTGAAATTTAAGCATAAGTATCTTACAAATAAATATTGGATTTGGGAAAAATAAGTGTATTGGGAATAAATAGAAATTTGATTTAAAACATAAGGATAAGTATTTTATAAACAAATATTGGGTTTCAAAATAAAATGTATTAAGATTAAAATAGACATTTAAATGCTTTGAGATTAAAAAAAAGTTAATGATAGTTGTTTTCTAAATTTTTAATTATACTGATATTTGGGAGATGTAATAAATTTCAAAAGGGTTTTTTTTAAGATTCAAATTCTCTTATATAAATAAATGTGACTTTTTGTTAATATGAAATCAAAATTTTTAAATCCTGCTTTTCTTTTTAAAAGTTGTACAGAAATAAATAATAAACAAAAATGTAGATAAAACAAGAAATAAAAGTTTAAAATAATACATATATAGATAATTATTTATTTTTAAAAAAAATATAATAGTTTGAAATAAGTTTAGTATTCTTTCTTCTTTAAGTTATGCAAATATAAATTTTAATAAATGTATGAATTAATTTCAAGACTAGGGACTTTAACATAATTTTATAAATAGAAATGGAAAGAGGGTTTTAAACATTTTAAAGAAAAAAATATAAAAAGAAAATGTAATTAAGAAAAAAATGTGCATATATATATAAGATCATAAACATAAGAGAAGTGTAAAATAGATATAACATGTTGTATAAATTGAAATAAAGTAAGGTTTGAAACACAAAATATAAATAATTCAAATAAGGGGTATGTTTACTTATAAAATAAATATGACATAAAATTTTGTATAAAAATTTCTTTTATCTTTGAAAATTACAAATGTAAACATACAACGAAAGAGATGGAGTATAGGAATGAACATACATTGAAATTCCATAATCATTTCTTTTTACAAATGGCATTCCTTATGATTGCTTAAATAAAATAATAGAATTTAAAATTATTAAAAACTTTCCATCTCCCCATGCTAAAATTATTTTAGTCTCCAAATCTGAAACACGGTATGGAAAAGATTGAGTATCTCATATCTCAACTCCCAAAGAAGAAAGAAAAAAACAGAAAAGAAAAATTCCACTCTCTTCTCAAAACTGAAAACAAATCAACCTGAAGCAAATGTAAAGAAGATAAGATCACAAACAAACTCAAGCAAAGCAAAGGAATTCAAAGCGACCTGAAAACAGAATTTCAAAACAAAGAAGAAAGGGTAGAAACCTGAAAGAAACAAGTTCCTCTGGAAAAAAAGAATGAAGGCAAGTAAATTTCTTTTTTTTTTAAAATATAATTTGAATTTGATGTTAGTAATCAGTAATAAAAAAAGATTTAAACAATCATACTAATCAGTTACAGAAGGAAATTCGAGGCAAATGTAAATCTGAAGTCTGCAGCCTGGAAAATAAAACAAGTTTGAAGCTTTAGATTCAAAACTATAAGTAAATCGACTCTTGTGTTTGTTATTGATAAGTAAACAAGTAATACAACAGGAAATTAAGCAAAGTTTTGTATTTACAAACTTTTGCAGAACTAAGCTTCAAAAGAAATTAAAGGAATAAAATGGCATGTCTCTATTCAACAAAACCAAGTTCCTCTCTGTTTCTTCCTGTACAACCCACTGGTGAGCAAACTATCCTAAATAAAGCTTAAATATGTGTTATGCCTTGATATTTGTGTCAATTCTGGGGTGAAAATTTGTTTGCATGGATGGTAATTAGCTGGAATATGTTATGAATTGCTCTGTAATTCATGCATATGCCTGGGTACATCACATTATATACCTCTGATACATATACAGGCTCAAGATCATAAGAATCAAATTTCTCCCTGCATAATCTGTTTTAGGCTTTGATTACTGAATGAAGGATGATCATATGAATGTAACATCAATCTTAAAAATAAATTCAAACAGATTTATCAAGTGATTATTTCAACACCCAGGATATTCAGTGATGTTCAAAATAAGTGGAAAATAAATCAGTTAATTCCAAGTTTCAAGTTCATAACTTCACTCGAAATAATAAATAATGATTTTTTGTAAAGGTTTCATAATTTTTAAGTTTGAAAATCGAGCGAAATCGTGAGTTGAACGGAATGGATATTTTCGTCAAAATCTGATGATCAACGATGAATTTAGGCTCGTGGTTTGGCATGAAGTAGGTTGGAGCATCAGTGATCATCTGAAAAATGCTCAAAAAAATTCTAGTTCGCCGAGGTGGCGCGGCGCGGTCAAAATAGGGTTTTAATGCGAGTTTTTTTGATATTATTCTCGAGTCAAATTCGCCAACGTAGATGGATCGAGTTCAACCGTAGGGATATGGGACAATGAGTTGCGATGTGGCGAAGGCCTGGGTGGAATGGCATGGTTGATAGTGGCCGAGATCGCCGGCGGTGATGTTTTTTTGATTGTCCTGGTTGCAGTATTCGATCAAAATAGCTCTATGTTGATTTGGGGCTTGAAGTGCTGGATTGATGCTTAGGATCGATGGTAGGAAAGATCATCGAGATGTGGGAGGTGTCGGCAAGGGTCATGGTGGCTCTGATGACCAGTGCACATGCACGCGTCACATCGTGTATCTGGTAATTGTTAAAAAAATTGGGGAAGACGGGATGCACTCGAAGATAAACACGTGAATTCTGGGGGGTTGCTCGAGTTTGATGCAGTGATGTTTGCTAGTTTTATTATATACAGTAGTTTACAAAAATTTTAAAATAAAAAAACAGATTTAAAAAGAAGGAGAAGGAAGAAATCGGGTACTTGGTAGATTGGCTTGGGTATAACTTTGGGAAGGATGGGTTTTTGCTCGAAGTCGTGTGCGACGCAGCTCATGTGGGTTTAAAGTTTAGGTGTGAGATAGTTCAAGTTTTAAAGCAAAAACATTCTTGAGCTCCAGGTTTTAAAAAGCTAAAAGAAAATTTGTTACTAGGTTTCGATTGTAAAGCATAAATAAAATTTTAAAGTTACTTTAAATAATTAAAGAATAATTAACCAAAATGATTTTTGGTTTATATAACTATTTAAAAGGAAAATTTATCAATAGGGTGGATTAATTAATGTGATCGTCTAAAAGTTAATATGTTATGATGATTAATTGGAAGATGATGAATGAAATGGTGAATTAAATAATTTAAGGTAAATGATTAAAAGTTGATGAATTGTAATCAACGGTAATTAATTTAAATATAAATTTATTATGAAAGTAAATTGAAGATAATTACTTTATGTAATTTAATAAAAGCTAATTACTCAGTGAAATTAATAAAGGATAATTAATTAAGGGTTAATTAATTGTTTTAAAGATGATTAACTAAATGGTGGGTTAAATAATTAAAGGTTAATTATTTATTAATTAAAGGTTGATGAATTAAAATTTAAGGGTTAATTAATTTATTATTAATAGTAAATTAACAAATGATTAAAGAATAATCAATCAAAATGAATAATTTATTAATATTAATAACCAGGATTACTAATTCATAAGTAGTAAATCTGATTTGAATTAATCAGACAATTATCTGATCTTACTTATGAATGTTTGGATTCCATTGGATGATTTGATTGTTTGATACCCTAATATGTTCTGTTTTGATTTGAGTTGTGTTTGATATAATCTATTATCTGTGATATATATCTGTGATCTGTGAATAGAAGATGAGCGTTATAGTTTATACCACTTATCGAATATAAGCGTTATAGTTTATACCGCTTATCAAATATATATTGCTGTATTTGAATCTGTGTTGAATGATGATGTTGTGCACTATTGTGTAAAACCCCTGGACCACACTTATACGCACACAAATATGGATTGCACATGGAAATGGGTTAAGTCACAGATTTTGAAATAGTTTTAAAGATTGAATTTTTGAATCCAAAATAGTTTTGGAATTGGAATTGTAAGCTTTCGAAAACGAATTTCAAAAATAAAAGTTATTTTGAATAACTTGATTGAGTTTTGAAGTTTAAATAATTTGATTTAAATTCGAATTCAATATTTGAAATCGAATTCTATGATTTGGAAACTATGGTTTTAAAAAGGTTATTCAACTTATAAATGGGTTTATATGGGTTTTTAAACCATTTAAAAGTGTTGTTTTGGGAATTTGAATTTAACCCAAGATTTTAACTTGTATAAATGCAATCGGATTTTTCCAAAATAAAAACTATGTGTTTTCAAATAATAAAAGCTTTCACATAAGAAATGAACTTCCAATTTGTGTTAAAAGGGGTTCAAGTCTAAAATGAAAATGGTTTTCCAATTTATGAATAAATCTTTGGAAACGGGTTTGAAAGCTAAAAATTAAATCTTTAATTTAAATATTTAAACGAGTTAATCCAAATTGAAACGGAAATTGTTTGAAATCTATAAATGGATCTTTGTGAAACTAGGTGAACTTTGTGAACGAATCATTTTGTCAAAGATTTGAAATGGTAATTTGTTTAACCATTTGAAGGAAAGCTTTGGATTTTTAAGTTGTGACTTAACTGGAATCCCATATCCATATATTTTAAATATTTCGCTCATTATTCGGTTTAGCCGGGAGAGGACCTTATGTCATATAACCCATTCCAAATAGTGATACGACGTTATGGATTGCATTTGAAGACCGGTGTTGAAGACCGGGTAAGTGCGAGAATGATAGGATAATCTATCGATTGTCTCTGCACCGAGTAGTTACGATATAGAGATTCCCTAAGTGATGGGAAGTCCGATCGGGATTGTGGATATCCGGATTTGCAAGGGCTTCTTCGGAAGTGCCTTCGGTTCTGTTCGAACCCAGGACAGACTTGTATGGTTGTATGTCCGACACTGCACTTTGGGATATTAAACTGATCTCTATCAAATACATTTCTGCTTGGTGGCGGAGAATTTTTTCTCTTAGCTTAACACCCTTCTCTGAGACGTAGGAGCTCAGAGGTTATGTAGTCAATATTTATCAGTGATATACTCCCAATTTGGTAGTGTGGCATGCTGAGTGTTGTATTATCATTTGTTGATCAAAGCATTGCTTTTGTATAAACGTAGCTTTATGGATGAGACTGCATCAGGACCTCACACCCCGGAAATGGTCGAAACAGGAAAGATGCGACAAGGTTATGAGGGTCTCTCCCTTTAGGGTTTTTCATTCCCTTCTGGAAAAGGGTGGTATCATGGCATGGACCCCAGATATTTCACTCATGTGGATACTACAGATCTATTACTTTGTGACTGCTTTGTGGTTGTTGGATTAGAGGTACCTCGAATAAAGGTCCCAAAGGACCGGGGGATGGCACGCTCGTGTAGTAGGTACCTAGTTACAGAGGTAACCCGGCCTTGTATTGGCAGGGAGCTGGTTAAGCTCTCGGGAGTCCCGCTAGAGGCGTACCCATGTGGCAGTAGGAAGTTCCTTAGCCTGACCATTTGTTGGAAATCCAAACAAAACAATACGAACCCTTTACGATTGCAATTGTATAACCTGCCATGGAATGTGGTGGTAACCTGCTATTGAACATAGTAGTTATAGTAGGCATAAGTGCGAAATGCCTATGCTGGCTAGGATTTATATTATACTTTCCAAATGGTTTTCTACACTATGCACTAGTAATAATATCAAAGAAAATTTTCTCGTATGAAGCATATTTGACTATCACAAGGAGAAATCCCCTCCAATTCTGCGTTTGCATTGTGTGTGTGGCAGGAGGCCTTATGGTAGTTTCATTTTCCAAAAATAATTGCGGATTTAATTTAAATTCTTTTGTTGTTTGTTTTAAAAGACCAAATATTTTTGTTTTCTCACACCAGTCCCATGACTGATCGGGAGTTTATTGGTCCTTTCCTAAACTCTAGGTGCCCATCATTTTCCCACGCGGGCAGTCTAGAGTTGGGTTTTTCAGATAATCAAATAGTAGGTGTAGATTCGATAGCTTTCAGCCATAGTATTTGGCAATCGCGTTTGGATCGAGTTGCTTCACTTCATCTTGATTTGGGAGTTCGAGCTATTTCTGGATTGGTGCTTTGGAGATAGAGATTACCGATGCTGGAGTTCTTTCTTGAAAACCATATTGGAGATACCGTTCCGCTGCTAGTGTTATCTTTTCTTTCCGCTGCTATTGTCTTGTATCATATCCCTGATGTATATTGATATCTATTTTATCATTCAATTATATTAGATATTGTATCAGTATTGTATATCATATGTATATTCATTTTCGTCCGCTGTGTAGTACTTAATGTGTTATAATCTCCGGCGAACCAGATTTGATATTTGGATCTGCGGCATTTGAATACGAGTGTCGTATTCGATTTCGAAGGTCGAGTCAGGGTCGTTATAATTTGGTATCAGAGCTGAAGGTTAAAACTTTAGCTCCGGAGTATAACACATTAAGTAATTCATTAGAGATAGGGTGAAGTATACCCTAGAATGAGTAATCCCTAAGATATCTGTTCGAATGCCTTAGTAAATTCTCTTACTATCCACTGACAATGAGTATGAGCGCAAGAAGAGGATGAGATAGGGGACAGGGGAGTACCACTACAAATGGTCAATACCCTGTAAGAGCGGAAACAACTTTCTTTATCAAATCTCCTTTGATTCGATTCCAAAATACTTTTGATTGCTTCGTGACAGCTCCAGAAGAAGTTTCGGTGTGATGATGGCACTACGAATCGTTGTAGAAAATTCTCACTTCGTATCTTCGTCGGTTTCTTATCGGCTTTTCGATTTAAACTTTAATGAATTTGAAATTTGAAATTTACATTTTAAATAAATTGGAAATTTTAGGTTGAGTTAAATTGGTTAATAGAATATGAAGCTAAATTTGAATTGCATCAATAAAACGATATCGGTTAAAACCAAATTGAAACTCTATTTCTTGTGTATATCGAAGTCCGAAGAGGGACAAGTTGGTATATACTTTGGGGTATTCCGACCCGAATTTGGAGTCCATATCGTGTTTGAGAGATTGTAGAAGATTGAATCTATCTATCTATTTTCTGGGGATCCGTTATATTCTACGAACGATTAGTTACCCCTTTGAACTAATCAATGCCCTTGCATATTCGTAGACCGGTGAACCTGAGTATCTTGTTAAATAATTGTATGAGTTTGTTCTCATATTGTTGATATTTTGATTTGGTAAACTAAATGCAAAATGAATATTTCGATCCGATCTGATCAATCATTTCTTTATCTATTATCTATTCTTTCTAATCTCCCTAGCAAATTTCGAGGACGAAATTTCTTTTAAGGGGGGAATATGTAACATTCCTGAAAATTTACCAAGTTTAATTAGGCAATTAAATTAATTTTTGAAAATAAATTGTAAATTTATTAGAGATTTATAGAATAAATACAATTGATTATAAATAGAAATTTAATTTGAAATTTAAGCATAAGTATCTTACAAATAAATATTGGATGTGGGAAAAATTAAGTGTATTGGGAATAAATAGAACTTTGATTTAAAACATAAGGATAAGTATTTTATAAACAAATATTGGGTTTCAAAATAAAAGGTATTAAGATTAAAATAGACATTTAAACGCTTTGAGATTAATAAAAAGTTAATGATAGTTGTTTTCTAAATTTTTAATTATATTGATATTTGGGAGATGTAATAAATTTCAAAAGGGTTGTTTTTAAGATTCAAATTCTCTTATATAAGTAAATGTGACTATTTGTTAATATGAAATCAAAATTTTTAAATCCTGCTTTTCTTTTTAAAAGTTGTACAGAAATAAATAATAAATAAAAATGTAGATAAAACAAGAAATAAAATTTTAAAATAATACATATATAGATAATTATCTATTTTTTTAAAAAATATAATAGTTTGAAATAAGTTTAGTATTCTTTCTTCTTTAAGTTATGCAAATATAAATTTTAATAAATGTATGAACTAATTTCAAGACTAGGGACTTTAACATAATTTTATAAATAAAAAAGTAAAGAGGGTTTTAAAAATTTTAAAGAAAAAAAAATATAAAAAGAAAATGTAATTAAGAAAAAAATGTGTGTGTGCATATATATAAGATCATAAACATAAGAGAAGTGTAAAATAGATATAACATGTTTTATAAATTGAAATAATGTAAGGTTTGGGACACAAAATATAAATAATTCAAATAAGGGGTATGTTTATTTATAAAATAAATATGATATAAAATTTTATATAAAAATTTCTTTTATCTTTGAAAATTACAAATGTAAACATACATCAAAAGAGATGGAGTAGAGGAATGAACATACATTGAAATTCCATAATCATTCCTTTTTACAAATGGCATTTCTTATGATTGCTTAAATAAAATAATAGAATTTAAAATTATAAAACACTTTCCATCTCCCAATGCTAAAATTATTTTAGTCTCAGCCAAATCTTAAACACAGTATAGAAAAGATTGAGTATCTCATATCTCAACTCCCAAAGAAGAAAGAAAAAAAACAGAAGAAAAAAAACAGAAAAGAAAAATGCCACTCTCTCCTCGAAACTGAAAGCAAATCAACCTGAAGCAAATGTAAAGAAGATCAGATCACAAACAAACTTAAGCAAAGCAAAGGAATTCAAAGCAACCTGAAAATAGAATTTCAAAACAAAGAAGAAAGGGTAGAAACCTGGGAGAAACAAGTTCCTCTGGAAAAAAAAGAATGAAGGCAAGTAAATTTCTTTTTCTTTTTTTTTTTAAATTTGAATTTGATGTTTGTAATCAGTAATAAAAAAAGATTTAAACAATCATACCAATCAGTTATAGAAGGAAATTCAAGGCAAATGTAAATCTGAAGTCTGCAGCCTGGAAAATAAGACAAGTATGAAGCTTTTAAAAAATTCAAAATTGTATGTAAATCGATTCTTTTGTTTGATATTGATGAAGTAAACAAGTAAATACAACAGGAAATTAAGCAAAATTTTGTATTTACAAACTTTTGTAGATCTAAGCTTCAAAGGAAATTAAAGGACTAAAATGGCCTGTCTCTATTCAACAAAACAAGGTTCCTCTCTGTTTCTTCCTGTATTACCAACAGGTGAGCAAACTATCCTAAATAATGCTTAAATCTGTGTTATGCCTTGATATTTGTGTCAACTCTGGGGTGAAAATTTATTTGCATGGATGGTAATTAGCTGGAATATGGTATGAATTGCTCTGTAATTCATGCATATGCCTGGGTACATCACATTATATACCTCTGATACATATACAGGCTCAAGATCATAAGAGAAAAAAAATCAAATTTCTCCCTACATAATTTGTTTTAGGCTTTGATTACTGAATGAAGGATGATCATATGAATGTAACATCAATCTTAAAAATAAATTCAAACAGATTTATCAAGTGATTATTTCAAAACCCATGATATTCAGTGATAATCAGCACCTTTATAAAATGTTTGAACTCAAGATAATAGTTCTATGAATTTTTTTTGAAAGCTAACAAATACATATATTATACGTGGATCATTTCGTCACACATATTTTGATCTATGATTTGAGTACAAAACTTTGAGATGTAACATTGTTCCGAAAAAGGATTTATCACTCGATTCTTGACGGCAAACATTGATGTGGGTTTATGATTGGGTACTTGAGTTTTATATCATAGTTGAGAGCTATGCAAGGAAAGCAAAGGTTTCTGAGTAAAGAACTTGATTAAAGTCCGCACTAGAGGATCGAGGGATCGATACTAGTTTGAAAGAAAGTTGTGTATTCGAATAGGAGATCGAATAAGATATTTCATATGGATGATCTGTGTATATTATATGAAACTAAGTTTGAAGATAAATGCTTTGGGCGAACTTTTGTATTGGATAATTTCGAGGACGAAATTCTTTTAAGTATCGATCCGGAATTTGACCACTTTAAAATATACTATTTGAAATGATTTTAAATATAAAATATGTAAGTTTATATAATTCGAACTATATTATATAGGATTTTTAATAAAAATTACATAAAAATGGTAACATTTGCCTATATCGACAAAAGTGAAAACATGCTGATTTTAGAAAAGTAAGCCACAATGGTTAAATAAATTATTCTAATTTATTTATGAGTGTTTATAATTTTAAATAAAATTATAAAAATTTATTTTTAAATTTGGTTTGCATAAATAAATAGTTTAACTAAATGTCAAAGTATGACCATAAAACGTTTGTCGAAAATCAACGTTTTGTCGATTGAAAGTTATCGCAACGTCGTCGCACCTTTATTTTCTTATATAGGAACACATATTCAAATAGTATAAGTATTAATTAATTCACTAATCAAGTTTACTTTTATTAAACATATTTAGAAAATTCTCGAATATAATTAATAAGAAGTAAGCATAAAAAGATAAGGAAAGTACAAAAGTCAAAAGGTAAAACATCAAATCAAACAAACATAATTATTACTTTCTTTACTTAATACTTAAGTGAAAATGACATAAAGTAATGATTTGAAATGTGATGTTAAGTGTTGAAAAAATAAGGTTGCTTAGAAAGTAAGTAAATGGTACTTTGGTCTTTTTACAAAATATTATTTTAATTCAAAACTTTTTCTATATATAAGCATCCACTTTCTCACTTTTTTTTCACTTTCTTTCACACTTCCTTCTTCATTTTTCAAGCTTTCTTCAACTTCTTTAATGGCTTCTTCTCTTCCTTTTTCCTTACTAACTTTTTCAAAACCATATGAAACAAAGTCAAAACACAACCAAACTTTTTCAAAGACCTTAGCATACCATTAAAACATGGTCTAGCATCTAAAAAGTGAAGAAATGACAAAGAAATGGAAGGATCAAGGTGAGGCCAAACCATTTGGAAGGAGGAAAGCAAGTCGTGTAGCTCCAGAGCAAGAAAAAGAGAAGAAATGCCATCGATTTCATTCCAAAGAGCTTGGAGAAAATTCAAGGCACTGTGGAAGCTCTGCCAAATTTTCAAGAGTTTGAAAGAAGAGGTCGATAGAATAAAACAAAAGAAATGGAGTGGAAGTTGATTATTTGAAGTTTAAGTGAAGTGTTGTTAGTAAGAATATTGGTAGGAAGTTAATCGATTTGGTTAAAGGTGAGTACCCAAATCTTAGTTTTATTATAATAAAACTTAAGTTGATAATACACGTGTTAAATTAGAAATTAATATGTTGAATATTGGTTAATATTGGATGACAACTTGGTTGATATTATGGTTGGTTATATGTTTGTGATATTGATGATAACTTGGTTTAATAAATGATAAGAGAAATGCTTAGTAAGTATAGTTAATTCAATAAAAATTAAATCCATATAATTTTGTGTATGTAATTTATTTAGCCTCTTAATGATTTTAAAATATCTAAAATGATTGGAAATGATATTATAATAATCTAATATTATAATATGAAATGAAATGAAAAAATTTGAGTTTGAAATATAAAAATATTGTTTAAAATGAATTTAAAATGATTTAAAAATGTTTACTAAATATTTAAAAGTGTTTCCAAGAAGTTTGAAAATAAATTGAAAAACAAGTCAAAACTAGGGGAGTCACGTAATGGTAGTTCACGATTTCACGCCATAAAAGTTAAATGTGTGTACGAAGTGAAATATAGCTTGGAATTCTTCGATATAAGATTTTTCTGATCTATTATATCCTAGTTTTCCAACGAAGAAAGAAAATCAAAATTTCATTAAGTAGAGTTTGAAATATGTCCAAAACAATTTTCTAAAAATATCGCAGTTTTGCAGTTTGGAATCCAAAAAGGGATTTCTTTATAAATGATATTTTTAAATGTTTTAAAAATATGAAATAAATTTGATAAATCTATTAAAATGGTTTAAAAGAGTATTCGAATGGAAAATATGAATTTTCAAATATTAAAAAGTTGTTTAAATCAAACAAGCTTATATAGCAGTTTCCACAGCACATTTATGCTGCGAATTCTATAACCTTTTGAATATGAGTTTTAAACTTAACAACTCTTTCCTAAATCTTCTGCAAATGTTTTTAAAAGAATAATTAAGTGTTTTGAATGATGATTTGGAAGTTTAACAAATCATTTCTAAAATAAAGATTAATAACGGAGTAATCGGAAATGACTATTACATTTGTCCCGCTTGTGAGATCTGAAAAGATAAAACAAGGTGTTTAGCTAAGGTTAGGGATGGAGCAACCAGTTCCCTGAACTTTCCTGACCTATATTTTCTCTTTTTAGGCGAGGGGTGGAACAGATCAAAAGGAAAGCCCGAATTCTCTAAAAGATCATGTTTAAGTTTTTCCAAGATAAGAGAAAAGCAACAAATTATTTGAATTTTAATTAACCAATTAACATCTTTTTATCGATGATTGGTACAAAGGAACCGGGATCCGATTTGGGTGATTTCTATCCAAAATACCGGGATCGGATTTCGGTGATTCCTATCCGAAAACCCCTTCAAACTAATTTTTGAAACAAAACATATTGAAGACAAAGATCTTCATGATGTAGGATTACTTACCATTGGTTCATGGAGGTGAAATTTACCACATTCAAAGTAGCAGCAGTAGTTTGTTATGAAAATCTTCGATTTGCAAGAATATGATTTGAAATTAAGAAAGAAATATTTGATGAAGAATTTAATGAATGATTAGGGAATATTTTCCCTAAGTTAAAAGTTATAACCTGAATATAAGAAATCTTTTATTAAGATTTAATGAAAGATTTGAAAAGGTTTTCCTAAGTAAAGAAAAAATGATTTGGAATCAATCCAAGATCTAAAGAGGTTTAATAAGCCAAATGATTTGATAAATGAGGCTAATGATTCCATAAATGAGGCTTAATGATTCCATATACTATTGAAAAGAAAATGGAATAAATTGAAAAGAATATATCTAAGAAAGATATTTGATTTAAATAAAAAATGAAGTAATTGATTGGTGATTGATATCCACATATGAACTTAACATCTTTTAAATCGATAATTGGCTTCGAAGGAACCGGGTCGGATTTGGGTGATCCTTATCTGAAAACCACTTCGAGCCATTATATACGTTCGAAAGTGAAGACATGTTGAAGACAATGATTATTGAAGACTGTGGATCTTCATAGTGTGAGGACAGCCTGTTGACATGCTCTGGGCTGCTCCCATTATAGAGTTATTTATAGTACCTGTCTCCTCGTTGTAGGGATTTTTTGGATTGTAAGGACAACTCGCTACTAGTGGTAGTAGGAGAGTGACTTTGATTTCGTTCAGTACCAGAACGAACTTGTATGGATGAATGTCCGACATTGCATTTCTGAGACACAATGTTTGACTTTTACAAATGTACATCTGCATGGTGACGGGGAAGGCAACTTCTCTTTAGCTTAACACCCTTTTGTGAGAGATACGAGCTCAGAGGCTGTATGCTTGTTAGAGTCAAATAGTGATCAAAGGAATGGCAGTGTGCCATTCAAAGTGGAACCTGTTATGATTAAAGCATGATTTTGTATGAAAAGCGCGATTTTGTAGAAATTGAGCTTAGCCTCGCGAGCCTCACATCCTGGTTATGATGAGATTCTATGTGGTCAAATGTATGCTCGTATTTCAAACAGTAGTGATTTGGGTTATCAGATGTTCTGCGCCCTTGGTACCAGATACGTCTGGGCCTCATAGCAGGGATGCGCGAAGTCCGACTCCTTGGTTGTTATTCACAAACTGTATCCACTTTTAGCCATTTGTGTTGTTATATAACAGTGTCCGAGTCTTGGACGTAAGCCGTGGATACAGATTGATCTTTCCACTAGTTTCCTATCATGTTGGAAATCCAATATCAATATGAGATTTACTGTTTTGATTGTATTCCCAAATAGATGTAATGACTTGCAAACATTTCAGCTACCCCTTTTGATATCTTATATTCTGTTCGGTACATTCCGTTGACCCAGTCCGGATATATTACCTTAGACTTAGTTCGGGTATTGATACCTTATTTGAATAAGTTTATTTGAATAGTGTTTTTAAAAGAATGTCATTAAAAATAATGTCAAGTATATTTTGGTATAAAAGTGTTCTGGCTATAATAAGGTAAAACCCGTTCGTATTTATGTGTAGGCGTGGTCTTATGAGATACCCTTCTTTTCAAAGATTTTGATAACATCGTCATGATCTATACATTTTAAATTTTGAGTATCTCATGCTGGTATATCAAGCCTGATCCGAGTATTTTTAATACTCGGTTCAGATCCGAGTAGTTTCAGGTTTTGTTAAAGACTGTTGGAGTTTCCAAAAGAGAGCTGGAGATCTTCATAATCGTGTGGACATATTCTATTATCTGCTAATTCTATTGCATTTGTTTTGTTCATCATTTGTAGAAACAGAAGTTTATAACTGTCCTGGCTGAATCTAGATTAGACTCTGATATTGCATTTTAAAATTTTCCGCTGTAAAGATTATATTGAAATAATATATGTTATTTCATTCGTATGAGATTCTGTTCTATCTTTATTTTCTTTCTACCCTTCATGATCTGTCTTCTCGTGCAATTTCAATTAGACATGTGTGGTTTATTGTTGATTCAAAGGATATGGAAAAACAAAGAGTAGACTATATTGAGGGTTAAACCGCCCTTTGTCCACTTTTTAGTTATAGGTTACCTGAATCATTGGTAACATAACAAATCATTCTGCACTAATAATCACAAATACTTTCAAACACAATATTGTTTACTTCCTTAAAATATTTTAGAAATCAATTTCAAACCAACGGGATTTAATTCCTCGAATTTCCCTTTATTTATAAAACATATTTTATAAATACCTTTCTATAAATCTCTTCTACAATATTTATTTTCAAATATATATTTTTGTAGAAAAACCATTTCATTTAAAAGATAAACATCTTTAAATTATAGTAAATATCTTTTATTATAACAACTACTTGATCAAATATTGAATACCTTATGGTCAAATGGTGAAATTCTAATTACAAATTGTTCATACCTACCCAACCCATGCATACATAAATTAATTGCACATAAAATG
The DNA here is from genome assembly GCA_030765085.1 of Allium cepa. Classification (NCBI taxonomy): domain Eukaryota; kingdom Viridiplantae; phylum Streptophyta; class Magnoliopsida; order Asparagales; family Amaryllidaceae; genus Allium; species Allium cepa. Next base: position 1,053,341,497 of record CM060935.1, on the reverse strand, counting down.
GACGAGCACAATTCAACCAAACAAAAATAGTAATAACAACATATTATTATAAAATTTCAACAAATTGAATAATAATACATAAATCAAAATTGACTGGTGTATATAAATAAATTTCCAAGTTTATATAATAGCAGAACGGGGATTTATTTCGCAAATTAAATGTTACAAATGAAGTATAGTTATTTAATTATATAAACTATAATTAAATACAATAACTAATAATTTATCAATATTTTTTCTTCGTCAAAAGTGTCAAGTAATTATATCAGTGTGTTCTATTCATTAATACAAATCTAGTGTCGAAGCCCATGGTAAACGGATATCGTATGTGGAAACTATTTATTTTTAAAAGTAAATAGATTTAGTTAGCTATTTAATTAACTAAATTAATTTTAAATCTCACCCCACTCAAAAGTGCAAATCCCCAAACCCATGATCTACAGTTCCTTGTTCCCCAAATCCTCTTCCTCTCCGTTTCAATTTCCCGTGGCACAAAAATGTGCATGTCGTAACATTGACACAATGCTATACTTCTTCATTCAACATACCAAATTCACCAGCAATATTATCTTTGTGTGACCGACCTCATGGACCCGTTTTAGCCAAGCTTGGCTCACTCATGCTCCACCTGACCTGCACATCTCCCCTTGCTGCACCATGTTGCTCCACCCAATCTGGCGCTGCACTCCACCAAATTCGACCTACAAGCTCACCTTGCATCCTTGAACCTAACACCAATCTCTGTTTCGCCTATCGCTATCCCTAGCTCTGACCAAATAAAAAAACCCTAGTTTCTGATCACCGTCAGTAACCATCATCAAACTCTATCAAAACTTCGCTAAAAATACTATGTTGTCTCATGAAGCCAACGACACAAACAACATCCTCAAATTCCAAGCGGATCGACAGAATTCGATTTTTGAAGTTTTAAAGAAACTTTTCTCTCTTATTGTTATCAGGCGATATCTCTCTCGTCTTGTGACAAAATCACGAGCGACCAATTTCTTAAAATAGCTAGGATGATTATGTACAAGTTTCATGTATGGGATTTTGGTCGATTATCTACAGTTCATGATGTATTGATTGTAGAAGCTAGTAATTGGACATATTTTCATTTACAGAGAAGAAAGAAAAGAAGAAAGAGTGAGAACGTGTGTCTATGCCTATGTGTTTTTTCTTCCCCATGTGCATGTATAGGTGTTTATATAGGCAACAATACCACATAGCTAAGTAATCCAAGTATGCGTAAGGACATGGGAACATAGCGCAAAAGCATGGGTGAAGTGAAGAATTAAATGGAAGTATGGTAGAGGGAAGTGAAATGAAGTATGGAGTAAAGCGTGTGCGAACTATGTAAATGTGAAGTGTTTTTGTTTATCTAAATTTGCTTTTGAAAAATTAAATTTTACGGTACCCCACTACATAATAACACGTTCGCGTGCGTGCCCTGAATGACAGAATTCAAAATACAGTCGTGCACAAGAATGTGACATGATTATAAAACAACAATAAAATATACTGGCTACTTCAATCTATGAAGTTTCAAAAATACCGACGTTTGTTGCAAAACGCGTCAAACAAATCTAAAATTATTTCCCATATCAAAAATTATACCTATAAATTAAATTAAAAATACGTCATCAAAAATCAAGTCATTTTTTTTAAAAATTGATTTTCTTATTATTTATTAAATTCGAATCAAATTTTAACATTTAAATAAATTAGATATTCTCATTCAAACCATAAAAAATTGCAGATCGTTACAAAATACGTATGTATATAAATGAAGTCTCAACCTAAAAAAATTTACTTTTCATTGTTAAATATTAAAAATATCGTAAAATCGAAATTGCAAGCAATGAATCAAAAAAAATCATTAAAGTTTTAAAAATTTAGATATTTAAATTATTAAATTATATAATATGTTTAGAATATTAATATACTTGATTTTAAAAAATAGACCCATGAAAAAAAATTATATAAAAATTTTGATTTTAATTTATCATGTTAAAACAAACCTGATCATTCAACAAATTTTTTAAATTGCATTATTAATTCTAAACTAGGGCGAGGCAATAATACTTACATATATAATTGTTATAAACATATTAAATATACATCTTTCAAATCTAGCCAATAAGTTACACGTCGATTTAGAAATTCCTCCTTAGATCCTTGAATCTATAGCCAACTTTTTACACTATAAGAGAAACAGCTCTTTCCAACGGCGGACGGCCATTGGAGGCCGTTGGAAAGCTGTTGGAGGCCGTTGGAAATGCCATTGGTATACATTTCAACAGCTTCCAATGGCATCAACGAAGATATACCAACGGCTTCCAGCGGCAATTTTGCCAACGTGGCTAATCCTGTTGACCAAACTACCGTTGGAAATCCGTTGGAATTTGCCGTTGGAGGCCGTTGGAAGCCGTCGGACGATTTGGCCGTTGGTCGCCGTTGGAAGCCGTTGGAAATCTAGGTATATTTTTTTTTGTAAAACCATTAGTGCTTGCTTCCAGCCACACACAACCACAGTTATATCAAAACAGCTTCATTTTGAGCATATATATATATATAACAACTATATCAAAATATATCCAAACATATATATATATAACCAAATCATGCATATATTTTAACATAAACCAATATCCAAACATAACACAACATAACCAATATCAAAAAATCCAAACCAACATCCACAACCAAACAATCAGAATGTATCAAATTCAAATATACACAGAAACCATCAGAATGTATCAAATTCTCACCAACTCCAAAATATACATGCCAATAACAAAACATACCAAAATCACTTCGCACCAGAACCACCAGATGAAGGAGGCTGTCCATACTGTGCAATGAACTCCGCCATACGCCGGTTCAACTCCTCCATCCTTGCTTCATGCAGCAAATTGCGTTCCCGCATCTTGGCAAGCTCTAGCTGCGCAATCTCTTCCTTATCTTGAGTCTTTTGATATTCTCTTTGGGCTGTCTGAACCTGTAAACAAATTTAAATTATCAAATACACTAAAAATTAGTATTAAAATAATTGCAAATTAACTAACCTATATATATTCACTAACAAATTCATAAAACAAACTAAATCATGATAGTTCAAAATATGAATGGAATACACTAGTATAAGGATATTTACTAACTTAAACCCGAATTCAAGCCAATTAAAGAATTGATTAACACACACTAATAATTAACACACACATATGATTAATGTACTAATTAATCATAATAATTATTTTAAAATTTAACTTAAAATTACCGATTGGCTTCCATATCCGTAGCGTCTGCCGCGGGTCACTGGATCCATGACAGATTCTAAAATGGCGTCCTCCTCATCGGGGGTCAAGTGAGCTCGTCCCGTTTCCTCAAGTAAGGCTGTCCGCGCTTCCTGGAACTTTTGCTGTCATGCAAAATATAATTGAATTTAGTTAACGTTATTTCAATTAACTTGTAAGTTTTAGTTACTTATGTTATACTTACATAGGCATCACACGCTTTGTCATCGTGGCCCCCAAGAGTAAGAAACTACGCCGGAATCATCGACCTGAGGCAATGCATATGTATGGGTAAACACATCCCAATAACTAACAGCCCTCCAGCGTTGTCTCTCCTGAAATATGCACATATAAATGTACATTATTTATATTTTAACATATTAAAACTTAAAATAATTAACTATTTATCTTATTTAATAATTATACCAAATCTTCTCGGTGATGCTGGAAAGACTTGGAACCACCGCGATGTGTAACGGGGTTCCTGCTTCTGTTTGCAGAATTCCTCTCAGACTGTCTCTGCAAATTTAAATTGAAAACAAAAATTGTTTTGACGGTTTTAATTATTTATATATTATTTGCCTCAAACAATTTACATTAAATATATGATAGATTTACCACAACATCCTCGTTGCTCCACCAGGTGGTGAACTCATCAAAGACGGCTTCACTCATCCAATGAGGCCTCTTTCCTGATGTTTTGATGTTGTTTATTGTTTCGCGATAGTTTTTTGCAATTTTGCTGCTCCAATGTCGCCGGACAACAGAAACATCAGAATCGGCCAAGTCCACTTCCCCCTGCACATTTGAAAAAATATAAGTTATACAGTTGCTATAAATAGTGCAAACATGAATTGACATAATGTACATGACTACAAAAATGTGCATGTCGTATCATTGACACAACGCTATACTTCTTCATTCAACATACCAAATTCACCAGCAATATTATCTTTGTGTGACCGACCTCCTGGACCCGTTAAAGCCAAGCTTGGCCCACTCGTGCTCCACCCGACCTGCACACCTCCCCTTGCTGCACCATGTTGCTCCGCCCAATCTGGCGCTGCACTCCACCAAATTCGACCTACAAGCTCACCTTGCATCCTTGAAGCTAACACCAATCTCTGTTTCGCCTATCGCTATCCCTACCTCTGACCAAATAAAAAACCCTAGTTTCTGATCACCGTCAGCAACCATCATCAAACTCTGTCAAAACTTCACTAAATATACTATGTTGTCTCACGAAGCCAACGATGCAAACAACATCCTCAAATTCCAAGCGGATTGAAAGAATTCGATTTTTGAAGTTTTAAAGAAACTTTTCCCTCTTACTGTTATCAGGCGATATCTCTCTCGTCTTGTGACAAAATCACGAGCGACCAATTTCTTAAAATAACTAGGATGATTATGTACAAGTTTCATGTATGGGATTTTGGTCGATTATCTACGGTTCATGATGTATTGATTGTTGAAGCTAGTAACTGGACATATTTTCATTTATAGAGAAGAAAGAAAAAAAGAAAGAGTGAGAACGTGTGCCTATGCCGATGTGTTTTTTCTTCCCCATGTGCATGTATAGGTGTTTATATAGGCAACAATACCACATAGCTAAGTAATCCAAGTATGCGTAAGGACATGGGAACATAGCGCAAAAGCATGGGTGAAGTGAAGAATTGAATGGAAGTATGGTAGAGGGAAGTGAAATGAAGTATGGAGTAAAGTGTGTGCGAACTATGTAAATGTGAAGTGTTTTTGTTTATCTAAATTTGTTTTGAAAAATTAAATTTTACGGTACCCCACTACATAATAACACGTTCGCGTGCGTGCCTGAATGACAGAATTCAAAATACAGTCGTGCACAAGAATGTGACATGATTATAAAACAACAATAAAATATACTGGCTATTTCAATCTATGAAGTTTCAAAAATACCGATGTTTTCTGCAAAACACGTCAAACAAATCTAAAATTATTTCCCATATCAAAAATTATACCTATAAATTAAATTAAAAATACGTCATCAAAAATCAAGTCATTTTTATTAAAAATTGATTTTCTTATTATTTATTAAATTCAAATCAAATTTTAACATTTAAATAAATTAGATATTCTCATTCAAAACATAAAAAATTGCAGATCATTACAAAATACATATGTATATAAATGAAGTCTCAACCTAAAATTTTTTACTTTTTATTGTTAAATATTAAAAATATCGTAAAATCGAAATTGCAAGCAATGAATCAAACAAAATTTCATTCAAGTTTTAAAAATTTAGATATTTAAATTATTAAATTATATAATATGTTTAGAATATTAATATACTTGATTTTAAAAATAGACCCATGAAAAAAAATTATATAAAAATTTTGATTTTAATTTATCATGTTAAAACAAACCTGATCATTCAACAAATTTTTTAAATTGCATTATTAATTCTAAACTAGGGCGAGGCAATAATACTTACATATATAATTGTTATAAACATAATAAATATAATAAAATAATCAAAATTAGAATATATCTTTCAAATCTAGCTAATAAGTTACACGTCGATTTAGAAATTCCTCCTTAGATCCTTGAATCTATAGCCAACTTTTTACACTATAAGAGAAACGGCTCTTTCCAACGGCGGACGGCCGTTGGAAAGCCGTTGGAGGCCGTTGGAAATACTGTTGGTATACATTTCAACAGCTTCCAATGGCCTCCAATGGCATCAACGAAGATATACCAACGGCTTCCAACGGCAATTTTGCCAACGTGGCAATCCTGTTGACCAAACTACCGTTGGAAATCCATTGGAATTTGCCGTTGGAGGCCATTGGAAGCCGTCGGACGATTTGGCTGTTGGTCGCTGTTTGAAGCCGTTGGAAATCTGGGTATATTTTTTTTTTGTAAAACCAGTAGTGCTTGCTTCCAGCCACACACAACCACAGTTATATCAAAACAGCTTCATTTTGAGCATATATATATACAACAACTATATCAAAACATATCCAAACATATATATATAACCAAATCATGCATATATTTCAACATAAACCAATATCCAAACATAACACAACATAACCAATATCAAAAAAATCCAAATCAACATCCACAACCAAACCATCAGAATGTATCAAATCCAAATATACACAGAAACCATCAGAATGTATCAAATTCTCACCAACTCCAAAATATACATGCCAATAACAAAACATACCTAAATCACTCTGCACCAGAACCACCAGATGAAGGAGGCTGTCCATACTGTGCGATGAACTCCGCCATACGCCGGTTCAACTCCTCCGTCCTTGCTTCATGCAGCAAATTGCGTTCCCGCATCTCGGCAAGCTCTAGCTGCGCAATCTCTTCCTTATCTTGAGCCTTTTGATATTCTCTTTGGGCTGTCTGAACCTGTAAACAAATTTAAATTATCAAATACACTAAAAAATTAGTATTAAAATAATTGCAAATTAACTAACCTATATATATTCACTAACAAGTTCATAAAACAAACTAAATCATGATAGTTCAAAATATGAATGGAATACACTAGTATAAGGATATTTACTAACTTAAACCCGAATTCAAGCCAATTAAAGAATTGATTAACACACACTAATAATTAACACACACATATGATTAATGTACTAATTAATCATAATAATTATTTTAAAATTTAACTTAAAATTACCGATTGGCTTCCATTTCCGTAGCGTCTGCCGCGGGTCACTGGATCCATGACAGACTCTAAAATGGCGTCCTCCTCATCGGGGGTCAAGTTAGCTCGTACCGTTTCCTAAAGTAAGGCTGTCCGTGCTTCCTGGAACTTTTGCTGTCATGCAAAATATAATTAAATTTAGTTAACGTTATTTCAATTAACTTGTAAGTTTTAGTTACTTATGTTATACTTACATAGGCATCACGCGCTTTGTCATCGTGGTCCCAAGAGTAAGAAACCGCGCCGGAATCATCGACCTGAGGCAATGCATGTGTATGGGTAAACACATCCCAATAACTAACAGCCCTCCAGCGTTGTCTCTCCTGAAATATGCACATATAAATGTACATTATTTATAATTTAACATATTAAAACTTAAAATTAATTAACTATTTATCTTATTTAATAATTATACCAAATCTTCTCGGTGATGCTGGAAAGACTTGGAACCACCGCGATGTGTAATGGGGTTCCTGCTCCTGTTTGCAGAATTCCTCTCAGACTGCCTCTGCAAATTTAAATTGAAAACAAAAATTGTTTTGATGGTTTTAATTATTTATATATTATTTGCCTCAAACAATTTAAATTAAATATATGATAGATTTACCACAAAATCCTCGTTGCTCCACCAAGTGGCGAACTCATCAAAGACAGCTTCACTCATCCAATGAGGCCTCTTTCCTGATGTTTTGATGTTGTTTATTGTTTCGCGATAGTTTTTTGCAATTTTGCTGCTCCAATGTCGCCGGACAACAGAAACATCAGAATCGGCCAAGTCCACTTCCCCCTGCACGTTTGAAAAAATATGAATTACATAGTTGCTATAAATAGTGCAAACATGAATTGACATAATGCACATGACTACATAATGCAATAATTGATATACCACACATACCAAAAAGTCCTGCCAGATAGCCTCCCGCACCCCCGCTGGTATCGTAGTCCACCTCGGCCAACACGAGGTCATACGAGCCATATACGCCCGTCGCGATATCGTGAGCACTATGTTGGAAGGCTCCAACGAAAACCCACCGCTATGTAAAACAGGAAAAAACATTTAATATTCCGTTACTACTATAAATATTTGATAAAAAATTGTATGGAATAAAATTTAATTTTGAAACTTTATACTTACCTGCCATCGGCTTTGGGTTTCAGCCATACCATAGGCCAAACACCCGGCTGTGAAGGACCAGTATCATCACCTCTCTGTGAGCTGAAAGATCCAGAGTGCGAACGTCTGCGTCCCAACATACCTATATGAAATCATAGTATAAAGAAAAGAAAGAGTAACATTGATTAATTTAATATGCAAATGGTGTCAGAATAATGAACATAGCGTAACACACATTATGGCGTAACATAAAAGAGACTATGTGATACATATCATATAAAATTACTTTGGAAACAGAAAAATGAAAAAAATTACCTTCTCAAAATATTGATTAGTGATCAATTCTCATCGTTTTCGGATTCAGACTCTTCTTCGCACTCTATATTTTGTTCCTCTATACTCTCAAATGCTTCAATTAATGCATTCGATTCATCGTTTAGAGGTCCAAAATCTATTTGATCGTTGGTTACTATTATTCCTCTATTTTCCTCGATTGGTAAGCTTTTGTTCAGGAATATTCTGTCCATCAAATGTAAACCTTGGTTTGATTTTTAAAACAGTCGACCAATCTATTTTATCTCTTCTTAAAGATGGGTAAGGAGCATAATAAACTTGAAGAGCTTGTTTGGCAAGTACAAAAGGATCATACTTATAATACCTCGAAGTATGTTTTATTTCTATAAGATTATATTTTGGATCCACGTTTATTCCAGAACCTGGAACGTTGCTGAACCAGTTGCATTTAAACAAAAATACTTCTTCTGCGGGTCGGGTGAAATATGTCAACTGCAAAATCTGGGTCAGCATGCCATAAAAGTCATTTATGTGATCATTTGGATCATCACTACCTTTGACAAATACGCCAGTATTGTTAGTTGATTTTTCGGCACCGTATTCTTTGGTATTAAATTTATATCTGTTGACAAAATATTGGATATGTCTTGTCTATCCTTTTTGGTCCCATAGCTAAATGTTTCAATCCTTCATCTATAACATAATTTGTTGTATCAAAAACGTAGTTAGAAAACCAAGCAGCAAATTCTTTATCGATATCGTCGCTTGGATGTTGTGATTCATAAATACTGCAATTATAGAACAAATGTTGCATTATGATTAAAATACATGTGTGCATATTTGTGTATACATATGTGTAGATGATATGCATGAGTAGTCGTATGTGCAGATATATTACCTAATAAATGGTGCAACTTCGGCACAGTTGAGAAGAATGTACGTGTGTGCTACTTGATAATCTCTATCATCCAACCATACTTCCATACATTTACCAGCAGGCCGACCAGTTTTTTTAAAAATAGATAAAGTCGCCTACAATCATCTTCATCAATGCCTTCATCACTACGCATAGCACTTTCAAATGATATCACATGGTCGTTGAAATAGTGAGAGAAAAAAACGAAGCTTCTTCTTCGATGTACGATTTGCAAATCGAACCTTCAACTCGAGCTTTCTGTCTATCTTTTTTCTTTAGATGATTTAAATTCCTAGCAAAAATTATTTCAAATTAATTTTTTATGCATTTAATTAAACCAATATGTAATAAACTAAATATTAATATACCTTTCAAATGGATACATCCATCCATATTGCACAGGCCCTCGAAGACGTGCTTCAAATGGAAGATGAATAGGTAAATGCTCCATAACGTTGAAAAATCCTGGAGGAAATATTTTTTCCAGTTTGCAAAGCAATATCGGGATTTTTTTCCTCAAGTTTACGTAGACGATCAACTTTTAATGTAGTTGAACAAATCTCTTTATAATACAGACTAAGTTCTGTTACAACAGTCCAAACTTTTACGGGCAACAGTTCTTTAAAAGCGACGGGTAACAAATTTTCCATCATAACATGACAATCATGACTTTTCATTCCGCTAAGTTTATTGTTCTTATAGTCAACACATCTACGAATATCAGAAGATATGCCATCTGGGAATCTTAATCCTTCCACCCATTTTAAAAGTAATTTAACTTGATTATTGTCTAGCTCATAGCAAGCTTTTGGCTTTTTTGTATCATTTGGTTTTATATGAAGCTCAGGACGATTACATATTACTTCGATATCACGTCTTGATTTCAAATCATCTTTCGTCTTCCCTTTAACATTCAAAATTGTATTAAACAGATTATCAAACACGTTTTTCTCATTATGCATCACATCAATATTATGACGAATCAAGAGATTTTTCCAATAAGGCAATTCCAAAAATATGCTCTATTTGCACCAGTTATGAATCGATGATTTACCTTGAATATCAATTTGTTCTCCGGTTTCATGTATCTTCGGATAATCCTTTACAAGCTTATAAATTTCTTCGCTTGACCAAACCGTAGGTGGACTCAAAGTTTCATGTCTATTAGCTGTAAAGTTTTTTTTATCTCTTCTAAAAGGATGATTAATATGAAGAAAACATCGATGACAGTCAAACCACGAAACTTTCTTTGCATGAGGTAAAAAAATTGCTCGTATTTGTTCCATACAATAAGGACAAGCTAGACGACCAGCCGTACTCCAACCTGAAAGCATTGCATATGCAGGAAAATCGCTGATTGTCTACAATAAAGAAGCATACATGCGAAAGTTCTTTTTTTTGGAAAATATCATGTATCTCTACTCCTTCGTACCACAATTTTTTTAATTCATCAATCAATGGTTGTAAATAAACATCGATTCCTTGTGTCAGATCATGGGATCAGGGACGACAACTGTAAGAAACATATATGGAGTTTTCATACACATCCAAGGAGGTAAATTATAAGGTGTGACAATTATAGGCCAGGACGAATATTTCGAACCAAATTGAGAGAATGGGGAAAATCCATCCGTACATAAACCAAGTCTAACATTACGAATTTCGCACGCAAAATCAGGATATTTCTGGTCAAAATGCTTCCATGCTTCCCCATCAGCTGGATGTGTTAACATACCTTCTTCCTGTGTTCTCACACCGTGCCATCTCATATGTTGCGCAGTTACAAAAGATGCATATAACCTTTGAAGTTTAGGAGTAATTGGTAAATAATGCATACGCTTATACGGGACTTCCTTTCGCTTTTTCTTTCTTGGTTTGTATCTTTCCTGATTACATATTTTACAATTTCTAAGGTTGATATCTTCTTTCCAAAACAACATGCAACCCTTTAGACATGTATCTATTTTTTGATATGGTAAACAGAAAGCCGACATCAGTTTTTTTACTTCGTAATGTTTTTCGCATACTAGATTATTAGGAGGCATATGTCATTTCGCAGCTTGTACAACAGCGGTAAATCCAGATTCTGTAAGGTTGTATTTGGATTTCATCGCAATGTATTCAGCAGTTACTGATAATTGGGTTCCGCTTGTGCAGCCTTCCCAAAGGGGTTTTTTCGCGGCATCTAACAAATTATATATATTTTTTGCACCAATATTTGGTTCTTCTTCAGCATTACCATCGTCATCAGTTAATTGAGGAACAGGAAACATTGAACGTGCAACATCTTCAACCGTATGTTCTACAAGATTTGTCGTACCAATTTCATTACTCACCACCTCCTCATCTTTTACAGGATTAGATGCTAACTGTTCCCCATGACGATCCCAAATCAAATAGTTAGACACGAAACCGTACTGATGCAAATGAACTTTAACAATTTGTGGTATCAAATACTTTAACGGTTTGCATTTACTACTTGGACAACGGATTTCTCTGTAGTTTCCGTTATTACGTAAAGCAAAATCCATAAATACGCTAACACGATTAATAAAATGTTCACTTGTTGAGCCGTCAGTATCGACCCTTCGTTTTTTGTACATTCAGCTCCGATCAGTAAAATAATTGTCCATTTACCTACATATATAATTAAAAAGTACGATATAAATTTGCATTGACTTTTTTATTAAAACAATTTTATAAACATTCTTCTTGTTTTTGTTATATCTGTTAAAATAATACTTAAAGCTTATTTTGAAATGAACATTATATTCTATTTAAACAATTTTATTAGTGAATTTGATATTAATTGATCATTGACACTTTGTTGATGGGTCATCCTACCTCCCATTACAAATACAATATCGTAATTAAATCGCATAAATCATTTCAATTTAACCGTTTCAACAAAATTTCGACAGCACTTCGCTTTAGTTCCCTGAACAGTACACAATTGCGTGTACGCAAGGAACATAAAGGGAAGCGCTGCCGAAATTTTTGCGAACCGTTTAAACTGAAATGATTTACGAGATTTAATTACGTTATTGTTTTTGTAACTTGTCCAATACAGGGACAAATCCAACAAATACTGTATACGATGAATACAGATGTCCGTTCTGTTAAAAAACGAATATCCACACAACGATCATATACAATACTTATCAGACGGTGCCAAAAACACTCTAAGGGTTTAAATTTTAAAATTAGCGATATAAAAGTTTAAATTTTATTTTCATAAAATTTAAACTTTTATATCAATAAACAATTTGTTGAATTAACGCATATATAATGATTTTTTCCTAAAAAAAATCCACAGTGTGTGCGCAACGTATAAAATAAACAGACAATGTTATACATATAATCGCATCACAAATCATATCCAGTCATGCACAAAATGTATCACGTATATATCGTATCATAACATGTCTAAAGTGAACAATTTATATGTCAATATCATCACTTTCTACGTACGCTTTTACGCAATTCAATCACCAATATGATAACAAGTGAGGTTCTTGCTTAGGTTGGTAACAATTATTAAGTTTGAAACTAATTTAATAATAAACCTAATTTAACAAATCATAGTTAAACATGCAATAATTAGTTTAATAACAATAATTAAGGTCCAATACACTACACTACATAAACAATAGCACAATACATACACAAAAATTACCAATTTAACCTAAAATTAAAATTTTAACAAAGTTAGGGTTTTAGCAAATAATACCTGGTTTTGGAGGTTATGAAGCTTGCAAACGAAGATGGGATGCTAGAACGTGTAGAATGTGATAAAATGGGGTTGGAAATTTTTTAGGGTGGGAAAATTGGGGTTTTTGGGTTTGATTTCGGATGGAATGGGAATAAGGAAGAAGAAGAGTGATCTGTAGGTATGTCGCGAATTTCTAACGGCGTGCAACGGCCACCAACGGCAATATTCCAACGGCTTCCAACGGCATGTGTTTTTTGTTATTAAAAAATTCCGAGAAAAAGCTTGCCATTACTCACCGTTGGAAGCCGTTGTTCAATGGTCGTTGGCGGTCGTTGCCCTCCCCTCCCCCCGTTGCTATAAACAGTAATTCTTGTAGTTTTAGGAGAAGGATAAAGCATGTAGTCTTTATATTTATTTGATGTTCTTTTTGCAAGATAAACCAGTTTTATAGTGCACTATCTACTTTTATTACCACAAACGAAATTACAACAAAACAAGACCAAAGCAGAAGAAAAGGCAAAGGCAAAAGAACTTGGCCTAAAGAAGAAAATAGAAATCACAAATGGCTTAACTAAGAAGTTAAAGAATTAGACTATTTTTAAATCCTATTCGTGCCAAAGCCATGCACTAACTTGTGAAATAGTAAAATGTTTGGTAGCTTATTCCCCTAAAAGAAACGAGCATTTCGTTTCCCCCAAATCACCATGATAGCCCTTTCAAGCAGTTTTAAAAGCAGAATCGGTTCAGAATTTCTCCATCTTATAGCTTTATAGATTGTTAACCATTCAGACCTATGGTTTCTAATCGAGGAGTGAAGATTATAGTGCTGAAGTAACCTTTTCCTCAAGTAATGCTCAAAAATGCAATTAAAGAATAGATGACCGATATTTTCAGGAGCACTAGAGCAGAGGAACCAATTTGAAGAATAGATAATACCTCATTGTAAATGATTATCTTGAGTATGAATTGCATTGTTGATAATTTTCCACAATAACTAATTTTTTTAGGTTCAGAACCCGATTTCCATATTCATAATGCTTTGTAGATTGAAGAGATTGTATGACTGCTCTTGTTATTCCAATAAGTATTCATATTTGATAGGGGGAGTAGGAGATCTGAATTGAATTCCATAGAGCTCTAACAGAAGAAGAGCTAACATGAGGTAAAATGACAAAGCAAAAGTGACTGTAATATCAGCAACAGTGGTTTCAGGGATACCAAAACGAAGCCGCAAATCATAATCAATTATCTTTCATAGAATAACACCATTACTACACCATGGAGAATGCCAAAAATACTCCATGTGGTTGCTTCTAATCATAAGCAGAATTTTTTCTATAAATTTTAATATGTTATGCCAAAACCAGCTTGTATCCAGAGGAATTTCCATTTTCCAGACATGTTATAGTGCTTATACCATTTATCCCACAAGCAGGCACTCTTGTTAAGGATTTGATTAACATAGTAAGAAACTACCACTTGATTCCAGAGCTAAGACTAATGATGCCTAACCCTCCATATTTGCATGGATAACTGAATTTTATTGAAAGCCACAGGAATAAGTTTCTTGGAATAGGGGTAGCCATGCCACAAGTTGCGATTAAAAGCTCTATTAAGCATGGAAATAAGCTTATCAAGTAAGGTAAAAGGTCGGAAGTAATAGGTACATAAAGTTATCCCTACATTTCTGATAATTACTAATATGCAGCCTGAGAAAGGTTACTATCTGGCATATTATTTAACTTTTTCTCAAAGAGTGGAAGACATTGAGTGGTAGAAACCCTAGCTATGCATATAGGAGCACCAAGATAAATTGTTTTAGGATAAAGGGGTTGTAAACCAAATATGGAGAGGATTTCATGATTAGCATTCCCACATAAACCAGCTATACCAATTTGAGATTTTTGCTTATTAATTTCAAGACCAGTCATGCTTCAAAATAGGTCCAAAGCTTTGAAAATATTTGTAATAGACTAAACAGAAGGTTTAGAGAAGAATAATAAATCATCTGCAAACATTAAGGTAGAGATGTTGTTCTCTTTACATTTAGGATGAATTTCTATTAGTTTATTTTCAACCTGTTGGCTGATCAAACTTATTAACAATTCAATGATAGAGATAAACAAATAAATAAGAGGAGATGGGATCTCCTTATCTTATTCCTTTATAGAAGAAAAGAAACCAAAGCATTCCCTATTCATAGATAAGGAGTGCTTAACTGAAAAATATGAGTATATAACCAAGCTAGTAAAGGCGAAGGAAAATTCATCATCTACATAACGAAGATAATTGATGTCCAATTAACAGTATCATAAGCCTTCTGTATGTCTAACTTAAGAAAAATATAGGAGAGATATTTTTCCTCTATACCCTTTCATTAATTCTTAAGATAACAGGATATTCTAACTAATGGACCTTTCCGGCAAGAATTCTGTATGATTAGCAGAAATAATGGAATTAAGGAAGGCCTTCAATCTAGTAGAAATGATTTTAGTAATGCATTTATAGAATAGAATTGAGAGAAATCTTGAGGATGATCGGATCTAGGAACTAGAGCGCCCAGCAAAATGTTGGATTCAAAAAAATGCAGAATTGCCTTGGAGAAATCAAAGCCGATGATATTCCATGTGAATTGGAAAAAATGAGATGAAAAACCATCAAGACCTACAGAATCATCTAGTTTTATGTCAGAAATAGATTTTCTAATTTCATCGTGAGTGATATAAGAGACAAACTATTAGCTTGGATATCAGAGATATACTACAAGTGCAGAAGAAAAAAAGGAGATAAGTCTCTGGCAAAAGATTTTCTATCATCCAAAAGCTGTATGAGTATATAATAGTGCTAGCTTTTCTAAAATTGATAGAGCTATGAAAGATTTTTGCATTCTTATCACCTTCAACTGCCAGAGATCTCTATTTTTCAGCTTGACTATGTCAAGCTCAGTTCCAATAGCAAGAGTAAGTTGAAAGATATAGACATCACTTTATCAGAGATTTTCATGTCCAATGGATTGGATTGCAGCAATAATTGAATATTGTGAAGCTCATCCCTCGGCTTATTAGAGAAGATTTCCTTTGCTAAACTTGTTATGAGACCAATCCTTCAACACATTTTTAGTGTTTTTGAACTTCTGCTAGAGATAAACATTGGATTTACATAAACAGGAGCTTCCCAAAACTGAGATACAACTGAAAGAAAATCAAAATCTTTAGTCCAAAAATTAAAAAAATAAAACAAGAGGGACCTTTTTGCACATTAGATTATCGGGCGGCATATGTCTTTTTGCAGCTTGTACAACAGCCGTAAACCCAGCTTCAGTGATGTTGTATTTTGACTTCATCGCAATGTATTCTGCGATTACTGACAGCTGCGTGCCGCTTTTACAACCATCCCAAATAGGTTTTTTAGCTGCATCTAGTAAATCATAAATTTTCTTAGCTTCAATATTTGGTTCTTCAACATTTACATCATCGTCGTCAACTTCAACCATAGGAAACATTGATCGTGCTGCATCTTCGACCATATTTTCTATACGGGTCGTTGAAACTATTTCGTTAACGACACTTTCAGACTCTACAGAAGTATTTGCTACAACTTCTCCATGCCGATCCCAAACATAATATTCGGGTGTGAAACCGTGTTGGCACAAATGAACTTTCACAATATCTGGTAACAAAAACTTCAAATGTCTACACCTACTACACGGACAACGAATTTCTGGATCGTTTCCGTTATTACTTAAGGCGAATTCAACAAACACGTTTATACCGTTATAAAAATCTTCTTTTATTGAGCCCCTCATTCCTTTTCTTTGGTACATCCATCTCCTTCGATCAACAAAATAATCAATCATTTTTCCTATTTGACAAAATGAGAAGTTCAAAATTTAATATTTATTTTGAAGAATACACATTCGAAAAAGATTATTTTCATGTTCGTATAATATTTTGAATTTAAAGAACAACTTCACAAATTTAAAAATATTTTCAAATAGGGCACATTTCATTTTTTAACGTACGTAACGATTAAAAATATATAATTTTTTTTCATTGGTCAGACATCCTACCTCCCATTACAAACACAGTAAGCATTTACATTTCGTATATTACTTCGTCCCAAACGATTCAATAAAATTTCGGCAGCATTTCCCTTTTGTTCCCTGCATTGTACACAAATGCGTGTACGCAGGAAACAAAAAAGAAAAGTTAGGGCGAAATTTTATGAACCGTTTGAGACGAAGTAGTATACAAAATGTAAATTCTTACTGTGTTCATAACTTGTCCAATACAGGGACAAATCCGACAAACATTGTACCAGATGAATATAAATGGTCGTTTTTCGAAAAAAACGACTATTTATACAACGATCATGTACAACACTCGTCAGACGGGGCCAAAAACTCTCTAAGGGACATTTGTCGGTTAACATGCGCGCATTTTACTCAAAAATACAGTTTTACTCACTGTTCACATTTATATATTAATTTCACACATTTATTCGACGTATTACGCATCAACTTAGGGCTGGTTTAACATTTTGTCATTTTTCAATACACACAATTATAATTTAGAGTAATGCATTTTTTTTGTGTCATAAGTAAAAACGTGCACAATATAATACTCCTAGTTCATTCAATCATTTTATCTTATTCCAAATAACGTATACAATCGTCGAATCAAGGCATACACAACAAAATACATATACATGAACATGCACAAATTATACGTGTTTATCACAATTTCACGATAAAAGATGAAATTGGTATACCATGTGATGCTATAAACCGTTATTACGCTAGTGGAAACAATTGCAATCATTAATTCGCCCTAATTTATCAATTTATGCAAATCTATAATTAGGGTAAAAACTGAATTTTTCATAAAAATAAGAGATTATACCTGAGATTAAGAGTACTGAAGCTTGATTAGAGTGCGTTGGAAGATCCGGAAGCTAAAAATTAGGGATTGGAAGCTTAGGGGTTGAATTTGGGGGGTTTTTTGGGTTTTTTTCGTATGAAATGGAGGAGGAAGAAAGGGCTCGGCTGGCTGGTATAATCGCAAATTTGCGACGGCTTCCGACGGCCGCCGACGGCCCGTCGAAAGCCGTCGGAAAATGGCCGTCGGAAGCCGTCGGTCTTGGCTGTCGGTATTCTGCCTTTTTCTTGTAGTGTTTATAGAAGCCATGCCTTAATTTAAAATAACTAGACTGTGATCAGATAGAATTGGAGGACGAAAGTGGGAGATGAGGTTAGGCCAGATGAAGAAGTAGTAAAGTTAGATAAGATTTGTCTAACTTGTAAAAGATTCTACTACCAGACCTACTTCGCTTGTTCTATGTAAAAAAAGAATGGGTGGTAGGAATTTGGGAGAGATAAGGTTGAATTATGGCATGATTAATAGGAGTAATGTCCTTTAACATTAAAGGATTTCCACCTGATTTTTCAGAAAAAGATTGTTTACTATTGAAATCTCCACAACAAAGCCAAGGATAGAGAGAAGATTGGAAGGAAGATAGAATATCTAAGAATTATCGTCTTATAGCTTTAGAATTGTCAGCATATACCGTGGAGAGATTAAAGATTGAACTAAAGGAAAGATGGGTAAAATTGCAGTAGAGAAATTGCCTATGAGAATCATGGTTATTAAGATTAAAATTTTGTGGGTTCCATAAAATAAGAAGATGACCATATGGAGCGTAAATGAGATTGTGAATGTGATACCAAGTAGGAGCAAATTAAAAAGCAGCTTTGACTGTTAACTCAACATTTAGCTTAGTTTCAAAATAGCTATTGGTTGGAGTTGATGTAAGGAAATGGGATGTTTAATTTCATGGAATTTTGAATCACAGTAAGCTACCCTAACAAT
This sequence comes from Allium cepa, assembly GCA_030765085.1. Taxonomy (NCBI): domain Eukaryota; kingdom Viridiplantae; phylum Streptophyta; class Magnoliopsida; order Asparagales; family Amaryllidaceae; genus Allium; species Allium cepa. The sequence continues at coordinate 1,053,322,595 of CM060935.1, read as the reverse complement.
CCAAAACCTACGCTGTCTAGAATGATTGATTTTTCTTTTTAGAGGCAGAAAGCCTAGTGGTCATTGAGCTTGCTCGAATGAATGGCTTGCTTGTTTTGGAAGTACAAGGAAGAATTTGATCCTCTAAAATCTCCATTTAGATTCAATTTTCTTATTCGGGGAGTTTCTTATGCTTATTTTTGTTCAAGTACCAATTTTTTGCCTGTAGAATTATTTTTCTCTGTAGGGTTAATAGAAGATAGATCAAGATTGGAAATAGAAGGAGCAGACGTTATGACTTTTGGAGAAAAGAGTTGTATGAAATCAAGGGGTTAGATATTAGCATACGGGCTTAATGAAGTAGAAGAGTTATAAGCTCATAGATGTGCATGACATCAACGTGCATATGTGCCACTTGTTCAATATGTAATGTTTCGAAAGAGTTTGAAGGGGAAAATTGTAGATTAGGAATGTGATTTTGATGACATAAGATGTTAAAATTTTTAGAATTGATTAGAGAATTAGTAATAATAAGAGGTTAAGTAGAGGAATTGAAGATTTAATTTCTAAAGTGTAACCAGAATGCACAAAGATCTTGTGCATGTCATCAACATGCACATTCAAAAAATTTGATGGAATGTAAGGAGAAGAATTATGGAAATTTGTAGAGGAGGTGCGAGTATCAAAAGAAACTAGAGGAATGGACAAAACTAATAAATTGTTTTTTTTTCATTCGAAACAATTGCAAGCGCAGGGGACTTGTGCATGTCATCAACATGCACATTTAGAATATAAGGAAGAGATAGTTATTGCAATTTGCTGTTAAAAAAGAAGTTTCAAAAGAAACAAGAGGAATAGAGGCAGAATTGGAAATGTTACTATGAGATGTAACATCAATAGTCAAAGAATGAAATGTTGTATCATTAGATTGAGGATCATTGCTTACATGGATTGCAGAAATCATAGACTTCTCCTTCTTCTTAATCTGCTAATACAGAAATAGGGTTTGATGATTTTTGATAACTACTAAGGTTAGATGGAGAATAGAGAGCAAAATTTTTGATGAATCATTAATTTGATCGAGTTCCTTTTGAGGAAAATTTTGATTATCTGTTTTTTAGTCTGAAACATCAGTAGCTTGTTGAATATCAGGATTTGAAGCTTTGTTTGAAAGAATTTTCTTTTGCTATACTTGTGTATTAGTTTTTTCTTGCTATAGATAGTGGTTTTGATAGATTTAGGGAAATGATCCAGCAAAGGATTTTGAACATTCAGATTATCATTATCAAGTCTTCCGTTATTTTGTGACATTGATGAATTATTGCATGGGATGGAATTGTTTGAATGTTGTGCATATCGCAATTATCAGAGTCATGTCCAAGTAATTGACATAAAGTGCAAATTAAAGGAATCCTAGCATACTCCATATAAACTCTTTGAAAATCTCCTTCGCCAATATTAATATGATCAGGGAATTCCTTATCCGGGGAGATTTCAATCAAACATTTCCAATATTCAAGTCCATTTTGCTTCTTCGTGGCCTCATTATAACATATTAACATTCCTATATGGCGAGCTAACTAATTAATACCAATTAAAGTCCAAGTTATATGGAGAATATTGAAAAAATGTACCAAAATGGGAACATTCTTAACCTGAGCTTGAACAGTCCCAAAGACGGGTTTCCATGTAGTTACGACAAACATTTGGCCTCTAATAAATATGGAGTTATAATGCAGCATTTTACTTTTGTCCTCCTTATATGTAAACTTGAAGAAATAGTTAGAACCATCAGATTTAACTTCAAAAGACCCCTTAAGTTTCCACAAATGTTTCAAATAAGATACCACACCCATATAATTCACTTTTTCTCCCAGAAAGAAACTTCCAAGTATTCCTGCCAAAAAGAAATACCTTCATCGATGACTATCTAAGGAGGATATAGAGTAGTTCCAACGTAATTTGAAGCAAAGTCTTCGAGAACATAGGAACCTATATTACATGGAAGAGCCTTAAAAAGAAGGACCACTGCCTATGAGATGATTCAATAGCAACTGCTTCATGTACTTGACCTGTAGAGTAGCCCAAGAAGGAGTAAGGAAGAGGAAGAATGGTCGTAGCTGTATGATGAAAAGGGACACAAACAGGTGGAGGAGGGTCAGGAGGATGGGGTGGAGGAGATGTAATAGGACCAGAGGAAGGAGGAGTGGGTGGGACAGAGGTATGGAGGGAGACAAGAGGGGATGTATAAGCATTGACAAGAGGCATAACGGCCATTAAAATATATTTTATGTTTTAATTTATTTTGGAGTTGATTTTATCATAGGAGGGGATGACGAAAATCTCGGCCATGATAAGAAGAAAAGGAGGAGAAAGAAAATGAACGAAGGAAGCAAATAAAATTACTGGATCCATTTTAATGGAAAGAGTGGAACCTTTCCGATTCTTTTATTTAAAATTTCGCTAGTTCATCCCTTAGTTTTCTCACTCCGCCCTTCTCCCTTCACATTTATGGCTAACCACATTGTCCACCTTTATGTTGCAAAATTTCAAAAAGGTCATTCAAGTAATTATCTTTTATTTTAACCCATTTAAAGTTACAACAATATCTTATAATGACGTGCACAAATATAACCTTTGTATATGCATCAAATAATTTCAAACAACTTCAAGCGTCAAATAAATTAAATAATAATTAACATTTCTCAAATTTAATTAATTTAATTACTTTGCAACATTTTATAATTCGTTAGATCATATGGTTCGGAGAATTCACAAATACGGTTATGAGATTCATTGCTGCGAATTTATTCATCGCCTAATTTTAAACAATTGAATATTAACATTCACACCACCATAGCTAGTGATGTGACAGTTTGGTTGAATTTATCACCTACAAATCATTCGATTAAAATCCAATTTTATATTTTCTAAAATTGTACTTTTAGTAACGATAATACACACACGTTCCCTTTGTCAAAACCATATCATTTTAGGGTATATGGAATTTTATGTTAGTCAAATTTCAAATGTTATCCACATTCAACTAAGTCAGTTCATGAATAAAGTCATTGGTTCAATATTACATTTATTAATAACTGTACATTTCTAAAAAGAGATTTTGATTTGAGTCGACTATAATTGACCGTGAACTAATCTCATATAACTAAGGAGATGAATTTCTATTGAATAATGGTTCGCTTCTAATGCTTCAACTCATACCAAACTGAAGTCGATAGACGGATCGCCATGCCATGATTTAACTATAATCAAAATGTAGTGTTCACGTTGAATTTCTAAAGTATTCTTAATCCCAAGGAGCTTTATAACATTGTCACATTGAGATTTTCTATTTAATCTAGTAGTCATCAACCAGTAGGAAACCCCTAGATGATTCGTTTCATAGTTATCCAATAAATATAAGTACGTAGCCCCTTGGTGCCCAGTAGCTATAAGTAGTACATTGCCCAACATTTTGGAGCATTACGCACCCTGGTCTCAACAGATCAATCAGTATCCTTTTGTCAAAAATCTTGACAAGGAATATTTAAAACAAAATTTGATTTCATTTTATGGTTAATTTAATCACGATTTCAACTATTTGCAGCCATAGTCACTTAATGTTTTATTTAATAATTTTCTTGTTATACACTTTAAATTAACAACTTAATTAGTTATATCACAGTATAATAAAGTATATAAAAGAAACGAACACCATTACTATTAACAAGAGATAGTAAGTTTTAATTATGATTTAGGTAAAGGAATGTCGATGGAGTTTTTTGGGTAGTTTTCAAATATGAAATTATGTGATGGGATGTTTTCTCTAATCATTAATTACTATCAAACCCAAAACTAACACATCAGGCCAAAAGATGGCTTTTGGGTCTGACCCCAAAATCTGCCTAAATCTGAAATAGACATACCTTTCAAATGGATGGGCCAAATTACTATTATGACCAATCAATAGAAAAGTAAACTACTAAATATTTCATTTGGAATAAAAATCAAGTTCTAATTCAGCTCATATCAAAGGTTGTAGCCACTAAAAGTTTTCAGTATTGAATATGTCCATAATTTATTTTAAAGCCAAAAAATGTCAAATTACAGTATTATCCAAAGTTTTACCACATTTTAATGTCATTTTATTATGCAATTAATACACTACTTATCTAGCGATATGTAAAATATAGATCGTTACAATATATATATATATATATATATATATATATATATATAATTTAATTATAACATTTATAACTTAATATGAAATCTTATATTTATACATAAATTATTATTAATTAATATTACAACTTTATTATAAACTTTTACGAATTAAACATCTATTATTCATATTTCAATTTTAAATTATTTTTAATTTTTTTATTTATAACTTTTAAATAAAAAATAATTTTAAAATTATTTATTTACAACCTTTTTCGAATTCATATTTAAAAAAATTTAAATCTATTCATTTATAACCTTTATGAAAATAAATTTAAAATAATTTCAAATACTATTCACCCGAACCCAAAAATTTGGATATTAATTTAGAGCAATTTAAATTATATATTTATAATCTTTATAAATACATTTAAGAATAATTTTTAAATTTATACGCGACCTTTATAAATTTAATTTTAAATTAAACTAATTTTAAACTTGGATTTACATATTATCCATTATAACATAATGCAGGCTCTGATACCATTATTGGGCCATGCGCATCACGTTGTAGAGTAAAGGAGCAAATTTCAAAAAAGTTCCTTTTTATTTCATTGTGTAGCGGATCTTTTATACAGATATCATAAATAATGTCGATAACATTAAATCATATTTAATGTTATATTAGATTATTTTTATTTGAATATTGAGTTATGTTCTATTATAGTTATATTATTATGCTTACTGCTAATGTGACTTACAATATTTTTATTTGTTCAAAATGTTTAACAAGATAATTTATTGTTAGATAAAATAACATTTGTTCAAACATAAGTTTAATAATAAAGTAATTTTGTAAATCAACATAATTTTAACGTGTCATAACTAGGAAAATGGCTTTGAAAATTTAATAATAACATCCAAAACCTTATTGGAAAGAAATGATTTCAATTCAAATTTATGATATAACTTATGACCTCCACCATTTCATCTCTAAATCTAATAATATGTCACGCTTTTTGAAATCCATCTTAAAAATCTTTAATATTTTTAACCTTAGGACTGATAATATAGATAATACCACATTTCATTGCCATGACAAATGGGTTAACTCTATACGTCTTAGAGTCCAATACAAAGATCTATTTAACATTTACAATCTCAAAATGCCTTAATTTTAGAGGTCTTTAAATCTCAACGAATTTCCATGAAATTTTAATTTTAACAATGCTCTTGAAGGTATTTATGATGACCCGCCTTTCTATCCACAGAAAGACGTATCATCAATAAGAAAAGAAAGAGATAGAAATAGAAAAGATGGAAAGAAAGAATAATAACATCAGAATCTCACAGCGGAAACGGAACGAAATATAATACATCACATAACTATTACATAGTTTTACATATATCAGAGTTACACAACATCATACAACAAGACAGTCATATATATCTGTCATTACATACATCCCAAAATACAACATACATCAACTAACACAGCGGAACTAGACAGATAGATACGTTTGGACTCCTGCTCCAAGCTCCTCCAGAACTCAACAATACAAAACATGTCACTTGGCTACTCATAAAAATTTGAGCACCCAAGAGTTTATGAAAACAGAAATAAACCCCGGGTCAGACATGGGTCTGGCGTGAGTAAACGGGTAAAAGTTGTTTAACTTTGAAAACCATTTGAAATTAAAGGTATCACGTAAGACTCCCCACACATAAACACGGGTAAGTTTTTACATTACGCTGACCAATTTTTCTTATCGGAAATCCAGTGATATTATAATAGTGTCTAGGGTTTTCAAGTAAAATACAGAAATAGCTGAAATGCTTACATCTCACATTCCAACATAGTTGGGCACAATCAAAACGTACGGCGCTTATTGCAGATTGGATTCCATACAATGGCAGGGCTACTGGGGTACCGCCCGTCATAGTACGGGGCCTAGATCACCGTACCGAGGATCACTCCCGACCCCCTACAACACAAGGCCGGAACCATTCCTTACTAAACAGTCCCGAACAAGATAACCCCGCGGTTGTAGCTAGTAACCGCCCACACAGGAGAATAAAAAGGGACATCTAGACAGGGGTATATCTTGTCCTACTTGGGTGCTACCCATCTAACCTTGCTGCACATCCCCTGTTTTAGCCATTCCCGGTTGATGAGGCTTGAGGCTACGATTACCTTTATAGAACATATCTCTTAGAATGCTCATCGTCCACCTGACGATGTTCTGAAAGCATTCAATCCATACAAGTTCGTTTCGGGTTCGAACGAAACCGAATGAATTATCTCGTTACATTCTTTTTGGAACCACCCTCAGAGTTAACGACAATAACCCTTGCATTCTGAAACACCATCTCGATCTTCACTTGAGATGCCACGACCTAACGTTTAATTTGGATCAATGTGGTTTTCGGATAATCTTAATTGACACCCGATCCCGGTCTCATCGAAATCCAAACGCCATTTTAAAGGTCAAGTTGTTTAATAGTTTAAACAATTTAATTCAACACGTTGAATTCACATAGAATTTATCACAGATAAATCGTACACAGTCATCATGGATATATCAAGACATAACACAAAGTATCACATAATATCACCAAATAGATATCACAAATCCAGATATTCTCCTATACAATCATCCATAAGCAAGCATATTTAATCCTTATTTTAATTAATTCAATTTAAATTAATTACTTGATAATTAATCACTTAATCCTGTTTAATAAATCATTGCCTCGCCAATTGATAATTAATCACTTATACAATCAACCCATCCAACAAATCAATTCGCCCCAGTTGCTCCAACCATCGGAGATGATCCAACTCTGTCCTCACCTCGCCAACCCCCTATTCTTCCATTCCCTTGAGTTTCGAGAAGCTCGATCAAATAGAGGAGACGAACTCGTCTCGTTTTCTGACCACAACAAACTCGAGCCTTAAACCCTAATCTAGCCTCGTCCCGTCAATTCGTGCAATGAAAAATTATTTGACAATTTTCTCGTTACCATCGATTGCCAAACTTGCTTCAAACAAAATCTTATCATCCAATGTTTCTTTGATTGATGAAAATTGGTAAAAAAGAAATTTCAGTTCATCTATAAACTGCTCGAAGCATACTTAACAAAAAATCACCACTTTTATTTTAGAAATCCTATTTTGAAGAGTAGATTCAAGTTATGTGATTGGATCGGCAATTTATCACATTCGAATTTAACACAATATTACATGTTTCCCTGTAAAACAGGATTCCAGTGGTGATACCTCACCAACATGTTTAAAACAGATTTTAAAATCTTGATTTAGGTTTAAACATCTTGTTTTGTTTGAAAACTCTATGCTTAACAATGATTGGATGAAAATATTTTGAGTTTTGAATAAATATTCAATTCTGTAACAACAAACAGAAAAGACTAATATATTCAATTTTTCACAGAATAACCTATATATAAACACAGAACTATATTCAAAAATAATACATATACAACACAATATTATCAATACATGCTCAGTTTTTAATTATACTTAAATCTTTAAAATTTGTGTTTACTCACCTGAGAAAAATACTTTGAACAGAGACCAATACTGTGTTGAAAACTGCAGTTTTGATCTTCCTTTCTGTTTTGTTGTTGAATGAATTTGAGTTTATAAAATGATGATGCTCCTTATTTTATTTTTCGGGTTTTGCTTAGTTGTGAATGAGCTAACTAAAAGGATGTATATATAAAGAGAAAGTTTTGTACAGGGGAGGTATTATCTGGTATAAGCTCATCTTTGTTCAGTTTTTTTCTTTTCTTTCTTTGACTAACAAGATTTTGTTTTCTGAAATTGAAATGATTTCTAAATATTTGAAATGACTTTATTTTGGGCTGAGATGGTAGTATTAAATACATATGCTTCCCATTTTGTTTACATAGTTATCCCCTTTGATTTTTGTATATAGATATTTTGTTTTATTATCTTCTTGCTTGCATAATTTACTTACATACATTTTGTCTGGTTTTGCTTTACCTTTGTGCTTAATAAATATTGTTATAGTTATTATTATGTGTTTATCTTATGTTTCCATATAACCATATAATTAACTTATACATTTATTTCTATTCCTAACATAAATTCTTGTTTTTATTTAAGTTTAACTAATTCATATTCGTTTGTTTTATACTTATATTTTATACTTATATTTAATATTAATAGGATTGATTTTATTTTGAACATTGTTATTTAGATTACATTCATATGCATATTTTTAGATTAAATGTTAATAATGTAGAGCATTAATTAAATCGAATAATGTAGATTTTATTTTAAATATTTTAGAAAGATTTTACTTTAAATTTTCAAATCATAGTTTCCTACACAATACACATATAAATATAAACAAATGGCAAATGTCCAAAAAATCTTATTTATTTATAAAATGAAAAGCTTGTATTTTGTTTAATTAGATTAAATACTATTAAAATAATACTGCTAAAATCTTGGGCCGTCACATTCCTCCCCCCTTAAAAGAATTTCGTCCCCGGAATTTAAAGCAAAAGATAATTCAAAAGCTTTTATATCAACCATCAAACATACATATCATTCATACATTAACAATCAAAGAGTCTATCCTAACAAACATCCCTAGTTATCCGAACACAAATCCAGATAAGCTTTCCTAAAACTATCCAGAGTTTCCCAGGTACAATCTCGAGGATCCTCGCTCCACTGCACTTTAACGAGCTTCACTATCTTGCTCCTGAGTTGCCTCTCGTCTTGATCAACAATCCGAACTGGATTCCTGAACACAGTCAAATTTGGCTCGACTTCCAAATCTTCCTGGACTGCTGGTTCTACAACAAATGATGGGTCATGGACAAATTTCCTTAGATGGGATACATGAAATACATTATGAATTCATGACATCCATTTTGAAAATTCAATTCTGTAAGCTACAGCACCAATTCTTTCCAGCACCCGGAATGGTCCAATATATCACGGGGCAAGTTTTCCCGTCTCTCCGAATCTAATAGCTCCTTTAATCGGGAAAACTTTGACAAAGATAAAATCACCAATCTCGAATTTCAATTGTCTTTGCCTCTTATCTGCACACTTCTTTTGACGGTCCTGAGCAGCTTTCATCCTTTTCTTGATAAGCTCAACTTTCGTAGAAGTTTCATGAATTAGATCGGGTCCAAGCACAAGACGATCTTTCGACTCTATCCAACAGGATGGGGATCTACACGGTCTTCCATATAGAGCTTCATAAGGTGCCATCTTAATACTTGCTTGGTAACTATTATTATAGGAGAATTCTACCAGATGAAGATGGTCTTCCCACGATCCACCAAAATCCAAAACACAAGCTCGCAGCATATCCTCTAGAATACGATTCAGCCTCTTTGTCTGTCCATCTGTCTGATGATGATAGGCTGTACTCAATCTCAAACTTGTTCCCATAGCTGATTGTAGATCCTTTTAGAATTTGCTGGTGAGGATAGGATCACGATCACTTACTATGTAACAGGAACACCATGCAATCTGACTATCTCTTTCAAGAAAATCTCTGCTAGAGAAGCTGCAGTACGAGTTGCCTTAACCGATATAAATTGGGCACTTTTAGTTAGACGATCCACAATCACCCATATTCCTTTATTTCCTTTCTTGGTTCTAGACAAACCATCGATGAAATCCATCGAAATCATCTCCCATTTCCATTCTGGAACTTCTAAAGGCTGTAACAAACCTGCCGACTTCTGTTGATCTCCTTTAACCTGCTGACGGATAGCACAACTATTGACAAAAACAACTACATCCCTCTTCATACTCGGCCACTAGAAAACCCTTCTCATATCTTTATACATCTTCCTGGGTGGATATTCAATTTGGAGCGATGACACTCAACTAAGACTTCCTGCCTCAATCCATCTATATTAGGTACACACAAACGACCATTAATCCTCAAAACACCTTGATCGTCCACCTTGAAATCCAAATATCGACCATCCTTAGTTCCAAGAATCAGTTCCTTAAAAGATCTATCCTCCTTTGCTTGCTTACGATTCTTTCCTCGAGAGACTGAACAACTTCCAAAAGAGACAGAACTGCATTCCTGCTAAAAGCGTCAGCCACAACATTCGCCTTCCCTGGGGTATACAGAATATCCAAATCATAGGATGCCAGAAACTCAACCCATCGCTGCTGCCTCATATTAAGGTCCTTCTGAGAGAAAAGATATTTCAATGGTTTGTGATCCATGAATAGCTCGAACTTCTCTCCCAATAGATAGTGCCTCCAGATCTTCAAAGCAAAAACAATGGCTAACAACTCAAGATCGTGCGTAGCGTAGTTTCTTTCATGTGGCTTTAATTATCGACTCGCATACGCAATAACTCTTCCATTCTGCATCAAAACTGCTACCAGTCCAACTATATAGGCATCTGTATAAACCTTAAATTTGCTCTTTCCATTCGGAATAGCTAGCACAGGTGCACTGGTTAGCCTCGTCTTCAATTCCTGGAAAGCTTCTTCACACTGGTGTGTCCACTTAAACTTAGCTCCTTTCCTTGTCGACTTAGTTAGATGCGAAGAAATCTTGGAATAGTCTTTGATAAGCTTCCTGTAGTAGCCAGCTAATCCCAAAAAACTACGAACTTCAGTCGGTATCTTCGGTTGCTTCCATTCCAGAATAGTCTCAACCTTCGCTGGATCTACAGAGATACCTGCTCCAGAAACAATGTGCCCCAAAAATTTGACTTCCGATTTCCAAAAATGGCACTTAGAGAATTTCGCCTTCAAAACATGCCTTCTCAGAGTCTCTAACACAATTCTCAAATGCTGCTTGTGCTCTTCTTTAGACTTAGAATAGACCAGAATATCAATGAATACTAGAACAAACTTATTCAATACATCCCGAAAGACTCGGTTCATCAGATCGACAAAGTAAGTAGGAGCGTTGGTTAACCTGAAAGGCATAACCAACCATTCATAGAAACAATATGGTCCCCTAAATGTAGTTAAAGGGATACTATCCTCGGCTACACTTAAGTGATGGAAACCTGAAGCTAAATCTAGTTGAGAAAAGACAGAAGCTCCATGCAGCTGGTCAAAAAGATCATCAGTACGGGGAAGATGATATTTATTTCAAATGGTCACTTTGTTCAGTTCTCTATTGTCAACACATAACCTTAGCGATCCATCCAATTTAGTGACAAACTCTACAGCAGAGCCCCAATAAGAAAAACTGGGCCTGATCAATCCCTTCTCCAAAAGATCTTGAGTCTACTTAACTAACTCCTCCCTCTCCCTAGGAGCCATCCTCCTACTAGGCTGAATCACTGGTACTTCTCCTGGAATCAAATCATGCGAAACTCTATCTCTCGGTGTGGAGGAAAACACTTGATTTCCTCGAATACATCATGAAAATCTTGGACCACATCGATATCTTCAACCTTCTCTTGAGAAGTCTCCACTCCATGTAAAAGACTACTCAAGTGAATTCCACAATTATCACACATCACCTTAGCAATCCTGACCAGATCGGTTTCCAACTGTTCTCTCATCACAATTCAGGATAGCGTTAACTTATCAAGCCAATCCATCCCCAATATAAGGTCAAATTCCTTGAAATTCAACACATAAGGGTCACAAGAAAAACTATGGGACAAATAGGAAATCCTCAAACCTATACAGATCATACATAATTTGGTTTCCCCTCCTATAGGATTAGATACAAAGATGGGATAGGTAACTCAACAAATATAGATAGGTATATCGTTATATATATATATATGTATATGTATAAATACAAATACGCACTCTCAAGATAGATACTACTCCAGAGCCTAGGTATTATCTCAACTTATGCTCTGATACCAACTGTGACGACCCGCCTTTCTATCCACAGAAAGACGTATCGTCAATAAGAAAAGAAAGAGATAGAAATAGAAAAGATGGAAAGAAAGAATAACATCAGAATCTCACAGCAGAAACGGAATAAAATATAATACATCACATAACTATTACATAGTTTTACATATATCAGAGTTACAAAACATCATACAACAATATAGTCATATATATATATATATATATATATATATATATATATATATATATCTGTCATTACATACATCCCAAAATACAACATACATCAACTAACATAGCAGAACTAGATAGATATATACGTCTGGACTCCTGCTCCAAGCTCCTCCAGAACTCAAAAATCCAAAATCTATCACTTGGCTGCTCATAAAAATTTGAGTACCCAAGAGTTAATGAAAACAGAAATAAACCCCGAATCAGACAAGGGTCTGGTGTGAGTAAACATGTTAAAGTTGTTTAACTTTGAAAACCATTTGGAATTAAAGGTATCACGTTAGACTCCCCACACATAAACACGGGTAAGTTTTTACCTTACGCTAAACAAAACAATTTTATAGGAAATACAGTGATATTATAATAGTGTCTAGGGTTTTCAAGTAAAATACAGAAATAGCTGAAATGCTTACATCTCACATTCCAACGTAGTTGGGCACAATCAAAACGTACGGCACTTATTGGAGATTGGATTCCATACAACGGTCGGGCTACCAGGGTATCGCCCATCACAGTACGGGGCCTGGATCACCGTACCGGGGATCACTCCCGACCCCCTACAACACAAGGCCGGAACCATTCCTTACTGAACAGTCCGGAATAAGATAACCCCATAGTTGTAGCTAGCAAACGCCCACACAGCCGAATAAAAAGGGACATCTAGACAGGGGTATATCTCGTCCTGCTTGGGTGCTACCCACCTAACCTTGCTGCATGTCCCCTGTTTTTGCCATTCCCGGTTGATAAGGCTTGAGGCTGCGATTACCTTTATAGAACATATCTCTTAGAATGCACATCATCCACCTGACGATGTTCTGAAAGCATTCAATCCATACAAGTTCGTTACGGGTTCGAACGAAACCGAAGGCATTACCTCGTTACATTCATTTTGGAATCACCCTCAGACTTAACGACAATAACCCTTGCATTCTAAAACACCATTTCGATCTTCACTTGAGATACCACGACCTAACGTTTAATTTGGATCGATGTGGTTTTCGGATAATCATAATTAACACCCGATCCCGGTCTCATCGAAATCCAAACACCTAAAGGTCAGGTTGTTTAATAGTTTAAACAATTTAATTCAACACTTTGAATTCACATAGCATTTATCACAGATAAATCATACACAATCATCATAGATATATCAAGGCATAACATAGAGTATCACAGAATATCACCAAATAGATATCACAAATCCAGATATTCAACTATACAATCATCCATAAGCAAGCATCTTTAATCCTTATTTTAATAATTCAATTTAAATTAATTACTTGATAATTAATCACTTAATCATGTTTAATAAATCATTAATTAATTAACTATTCCATTTCAAACCATTTAATTAATTAATCACTTCTTAATCAATTTATTAAGCCTTAATTACTTAGTTCATTACTTCTTAGTTATTAATTAATAACCTTAATTATTAACTAATAAAAATTAATTTCAAATTAATTAATCCTTAATTATTTATTTAATTAACTACTAATTATAAATTAATTAATTTTAATTATCTAATTAATAATTCTTAATTAGAAATTAGTTAAACAATTAATTATTAATTAACCAATCTTTAATTACAATTATAAATTAATCATTCTCAATTACTTTCCAAAAAAATTAATTAAATAATAATTATTTATCTTAATTAAAATTTTAAAATCTTCCTTAAACTTTGAAATCAATTTATTACTAACTTAGAAAACTTTAAATGTTAATTAAATTTAAAACTTATCTTATATTAACTACTTAGTTAAAGTATCGATTGGATTTTAAAAACATTCTAAAGTATTTACTTAGTTAATTAAAACTTAAAATAAATTTCTTAACTTAAAATAGTTAAACATTAATTACTTCATTTATACCAAAATTTGTTTAACATTATTAACTTTAAATTTATTAGGCTTATCCCTTTTTGAAAACAAAACCCGAGAATGCCCTCAGATTTACTCGAGTAAACACTCACATACCCTTCCACTTTCCTCGAGTCATTCTCTCGTTCCTCACATACGTTTCTTCTTCTTCCTCTTTTTTCTTCAGTTAAGTTAAAGTTTAAGTTAAAGTTTAAACTATAATAACAGGTAAACATGCTCAAATACTCGGGTTCCAACCCGAAGCAATACACCATTTTCTCGATTATCAACTCGAGTCGCTCACCACCCAACAACTCTGACACATATCTATGCCGTACACGTGCACGGCGTCTCGTCGTCGCTCCAGCGAACCTCACTTCCTTCGGCAAATCGCAAAACTCCCATACACTCGAAATCAAAACTCGATTCGATGCCCAAAATTCCAAATCGAAATTTAGCATTTCGTTCGAAAACCTGCAACTCAACCCATCCAACAAATCACTTCGCCCCCGTTGCTCCGACCATCGGAGATGCTCCAACTCTGTCCTCACATTGCCAACCCCTTATTCTTCAATTCCCTTAAGTTTCGAGTGTAAGCCCATGAGATGATGGATTTGATGACAACAACCTTAGAATAGATTATCAAAAAGGGGGAGATTATTAGTCCATGAGATGATGGTTTTGATGAAAACAACCTTAGAAAAGATTATAAAATATAAATACTAGCATTATAATTTTAGATATATATATATATATATATATATGCAGGATTTAACCATGCGTGTACTAAGAATGAAGACTGTACAGTATAGAGATTCAAGATATCAAGTTATAGACTCATGAGTATCAAGATTATCAAGAGTTGAAGATTTCAAGGTTAAGTATTTTTTATTATTATTAGGAATTTTGTTAAAACTCATAGAAAAGCACTGGCATCTTAAAATCCAATTTATTCGTGGAATGGAATCCACTTCGAACCTGTTAAAGGGATGGAACCCTAAGTAGGATGGAACCTACGAAAAATCCAGTGGAACATTGTTTTGTATCCGCTAACTTTTTATTCAAAATGATTTTTCAAAATTATATCCTGTTTTCAAAATGTTTTCAAAACTTTCCTTTTAAAAGATTCAAAACCCTCTATCCTGATTTTAAATAATTTAGCCTCAAAATTATCTTTAGTTTCAAAATCAAATTACTCCTGATTTTAAACTATCCTTTTAAAATAATATATTTAACTTTTAAACTTTTAAATATTTATACTTAGATTTAAATATAAAATTATAGCTAAATTCTATATATATTATTCTCTATTACTTATGAATTTTAACTATAGTCAAGCATATTTATAAAGTTTAAATTAGTTTTAATATAAAATAAAAGTTATTTTCAAAGAAAACCAAAACACCAAAAAATCCTTTAGGATGTCAACATGCCTACGTACCCCATGTCGACATGGCGTCAGTTAAGTTCAAAATTTATATTTCAAAAGAAGTGTCTATTCGCCATAACTCTTCATGAATGGACATGACTGTTGTTCTTCTATAAATAGGGGTTAGTTTCAACGAATTTTATATCAGATTTTCTGGTTTTTCACTCCTCTTCTTCTCCCACATTTCTTAATACATATTCTTACCATTACTCTGCCGAAATCAACATTGAATCGAACTTAATCATTCGTAGTTTGATTCTCTATCACTCTCTCTACAAGATTCTCAGTGCTATTCAGAGTTATAGACTTCTTTGTAATCTATTAAGCGAGAAAATGTGTGATTGTGGCTTTGAAAATCAATCAAGAGAGAAAAGGTGTGATTGTAGCCTTGGTCAATCAATTGGATAAACTTGTGGCCCAGAAATCAAGTATCCCTGCCCAGAGGATCGAAATTCTGGAGGGTGTACCTCGTAGCCTTGAAACCGAGGGCGTAATTGTACAATTTCTTTTGAAGGAAATCCGTACTTGTGTTGCGGGACTGGATGTAGGGTTACTCCGAACCAGTATAAAATCCGGTGTGTTCTTTCCTTTACTGCTTTTATTTTATTTCTGCATCTGTGTTTGTTTCTGTGATCATATCTGTGTCTGTATATTGCATACATTGGTGTCTAAATTAACATAAACTCAAAAAGATTTAGTAATTCCTTATTAACACTATTCACCACCCCTCTTGTGTTAATCCTAGCCTTAAGATCCGTAATCCGCGTTTTCTCACAATTGTATCAGAGCAAGGTTTTCAAAGTTTCATAATTTGATTTTTGAAAAGTTTTCAAAATGGCTACCTACACTGGTACTGTTACTAACACTAGTATCCCTGTCACTAGTTTATTTGTAGAAGGTTAGTCTACTGTCAGACCACCACTTTTTAATGGCAGTAATTATGCATATTGGGCATGTAGGATGAAAATTTATTTACAATCTATAGGATTAGACACTTGGAATATCATACAAACTGAATATTCTAAACCCACAACTAATTTTGCACAGTGGACTGCTGAGAAAAAGACTATTGCACAAAATAATTCTAAAGCAATGAATATTCTGTTTTGTTCACTAGAAGAAATGAATTCAATAGAGTGTCAGTTTGTAAGTCTGCATATGAAATCTGAAAAACTTTGCAAGTTACTCACGAAGGAACAAGCAAAGTTAAACAGACCAAATTTCTATGCTCACAAATCAGTTTCAATTATTTTAAATGAATCCTAATGAATCTATTTCAGATATGTATAGTAGATATCAGGATATTATGCATTCTCTAATATCATTGGGAAAGGAATTTTCTGAAGAAGATCAAGTCGGAAAATTTTTAAATTCTCTAACTGCAGAATGGGATCAAAAGACACTTGCGATCGAAGAGGCAAATGACATCAATACTTTAAAGATAGAAGAATTAATTGGAAATCTAATGTCGTATGAAGTTCAAATGATCGGGAGAAGAGAAAGTAAAGCATCTGAAAGAAATCAATGGCATTCAATGCATTGACCGATGGATCAGACTCAAACAACGATAATGATGAAGAGAAAGCCTTTATGACTAGAAATTTTAGGAAATTCCTAAAATACAGAAAGATGAATAATCTCAAGAGAAACAACTATAAGAATTATGGAAATCAGAATGTAGTGCCAAATAATGACAAATGTTACAACTGTGATAAACCAGGCCATTTCAAAAGAGACTGTCCGTATCCAGATAGGCAAAATTCTCCTATGAACAATGATCCAGCAAAGAAACGGAAGCATGCATTTACTGCTACTCTAGATGACTCAGACTCGTCCTCAAGTGATGATGATCAGAAAACAGATAATTTGAATTTGTGTTTCACAACTGTTCATGACTCAAACGAATTCAAAGAAATGGACTCAGAAAAAGCTATGCATTTACAATACAATTTGTTGAAATTGCTTGCTTAGAATTAGTTGCTTGATTGTTTGATTAATTGATTTTGAATTGGTGTGTTGTTTGAATTTTAAAATTTATTTTCTATTTTTATTATTATATATTTATTTTATTATTATTTTTATTATTTTTTAATAATACAATAATATTTTTTGAAATATACTTGAAGTTTAATAATATTTCAGATATATATAGGCATTAATAATAATAATAATATTTATATATATTAGAGAACTTAGGAAAAATTAATTCATGAAAATTCAAAGGCACATGTCGACATGGTCCCTACCATGATGTCGATATGGGTACCTGAATTTGAATTTCAAAATTTGAATTCAAATGTTTGAATTTTCCTCCACCTTTTCACTTCATTCAATTTTCTTAAAAGCTACTTTTAACCAGAGAACATGTCCTTTGAGAATCTATTTATTCACTATCTTTAATCATACCTTTTCACTCTCATTTTCAAATTCAAACTCTCTCTTCATAACTTCAAACTCTCTACTCTTAACTTTAATGGCTTCTTCAAGCACCCCCTCCACCATGAGAATTTCCAGAAAAATCAAAGTGCAATTATTCAATGATCCGGAGGCAATAAAAGCGTACATCAATTATGCTAACTATGCCAAAGTCCATCCCGGAAAATTTGCTATTTTTCAAGATTTTTCTTCTTATGAACTTGATTCACTTTTTGCAAACAATGGAGTTCTTAGTCTTATTGATGCTTCTCAAAATGATTTTGTTTGCTATCCAAATCTTGTCAAAATTTTCTATGCTAACTTAAACCGTGGATTTTTATCATGGAAATGAGGATGAAATTTGGAGTAGTGTCAAAGACACTAGAATTGTTTTGATCTTTTGGGTACCATTCTCAATTGCAAGTGTACGGGAATGGATCTTTCTAATTTTAAAATCGATAAAAATGATCGTGAGACATTTCATTACATTTTTGAAAGGTTTGATAATTTTGAATTCAAATCGAAATTTTCGACCAAAAGCAAGAATTGTCAATCTTCTTTTGCAACATACTTTGACCCTAAGATCGGGGAATTTTAACAATCCTACTTCAAAAGTTTGCAAAGCTCTTTTTGCTATTTTCAAAAATTATGACATAAAGTGGGCGCAAGTTATTTTTGATGAACTTCGTCCTAAAAATCTTGAAATGGGTGAGAATACTTTATACCATGGAATTTATCTCACTCAGATTTTTACTATTTTTGAGTGGATTTCAAAGGCGAAGAATTTGTTTCTAGAATAGTTTTCAATCATTCCAACTTTTCGTTCATGAAAATTCCTTTTGTTTTTCAACCTTATGAGATCCTTGCCGAAAAGGAAGAGCGTTTGGCTCATGAGGAAATGGAAGAAGAGGAAGTGGAAGAAGAAGAAGGGGATGAAATGGAAATTGAAGAAGGTGAAACCTCTTTGGAAAGCATTGACTATCCTCCTAATCCATCCACCAAAACCCTTCTCAAAAACCAAAAGACGATTGTTGAGAATCAACGGATTTTTAAAAGATCCGTTAGTAAGAAGTTGGACAAAATTTCATCCAAGATGAACAAGTTCATTTCCAAAGTCGGCAAGAAACTTGGACTATCTTCATCATCATCATCCTCTAACTAGTCTTATCTTTTCGTATCTTGTTGTATTTGTTTTAGTTTGCTTTATTTCGAATGTTCATGTAGTTTGTTGTGTGCTTAATCATTGTATTATTGTAGTATGCAATGAAATGAAATTTCTTTTCTGTTATCTACCTTATCTTATCTCCAGAATAAATGTTAGTATAGTATAGTATATATATGTACACAATTATTCACAAAATCAAATTAGTCATAATATTTCACTGACCCATGTCGACATCCCCTATATGACCATGTCGACATGTATTGGTCAGAAATGACAATTAATTTTGAATTTGAAATTTGAATAACTAACAAATGTCTATTCATTTCAAACGAATTTCTGCACCTATAAATACCTGTTTCTTCCAGAATTCTTCGCTAAAATTCATTTCTTATCATCTATATCCTTTATTTCTTTCACAAATTCAACTATGGCTAATCCTATTCACAATCTATCCGAAAATCTTGAAGAAACTCTTAATTCGTTCAAGAATATCCTCTCGTTTATTCTAGGAAACCAGTGTCACTTAGAATTGAGTCAAATGCAGATGATCAAGGAACAAGAAAGGTACTTTGATGCGATATGATGGATGGTCTCCTCTCTGCACAAGGATGATAGCAAAGCACATCCTCCTGTCTCTCTCACCAATGACAATGATAATTGGGATGCTATTAAGGCAGACCCAATCTTTGGAGAAGAAGGTTGGGTGGAAGTTCCATGTAACATTTGATTTTTATGTGTTTGCTTTGTTTGAATTGATTTGGTTTGGATTGATACTCTGTGTGGGTTGATTTCTTGATATGGGTTTGAAATTTGTTGTATAAAACATATATATATATATATATACACATTGAAATGTATATAGACTTTGATTAGTTATCATGTTCATAAGTATAATTATTTCTTAATCTATATATTCCATTGTATAGTTTATCAATGCAGGTAATGAAGCCCAAAAATGAGGGGGAATGAGTTTTTTTTGTTGATGACAAAGGGGGAGAAATATAAAATAGGGTAGTTAAGCATAGATTAAGGGGGAGTTATTAGTTTTAGGGGGAGTTATTAGGATAGAAGTAATATTTTATAAACAAAGGTTGTCATCATCAAAAAGGGGGAGATTGTTAGTCCATGGGATGATGGTTTTGATGACAACAACCTTAGTATAGATTATCAAAAAGGGGAGATTGTTAGTCCATGAGATGATGGTTTTGATGACAACAACCTTAGAATAGATTATAAAATATAAATACTAACATTATAAGTTTAGATATATATGTATATGCAGGATTTAACCATGCAGGTACTAAGAATGAAGACTGTACAGTATAGAGATTCAAGATATCAAGATAAAAGATTCATGAGTATCAAGATTATCAAGAGTTCAAGATTTCAAGGTTAAGTATTTTTTATTATTAGTAGGAATTTCGTTAAAACTCATAGAAAAGCACTGGCATCTTAAAATCCAATTTATTTGTGGAATGAAATTCACTTCGAGCCTGTTAAAGGGATGGAACCCAAAGTAGGATGGAACCTACGAAAAATCTAGTGGGACATTGTTTTGTATCCGCTAACTTTTTATTCAAAATGATTTTTCAAAATTATATCATGTTTTCAAAATGTTTTCAAAACTTTCCTTTTAAAAGATTCAAAACCCTCTATCCTGATTTTAAATAATTTTAGCCTCAAAATTGTCTATAGTTTCAAAATCAAATTACTCCTGATTTTAAACTATCCTTTTAAAATAATATATTTAACTTTTAAACTTTTAAATATTTATACTTAGATTTAAATATAAAATTATAGTTAAATCATATATATTATTCTTTATATTTACTTATCAATTTTAACTATGTCAAGCATATTTATAAAGTTTAAATTAGTTTTAATATAAAATAAAAGTTATTTTCAAAGAAAACAAAAACACCAAAAAATCCTTTGGGATGTCGACATGCCTATGTACCGCATGTCGACATGGTGTCAGTTAAGTTCAAAATTTGAATTTCAAAAGAAGTGTCTATTCGCCATAACTCTTCATGAATGGACATGGCTGTTGTTCTTCTACAAATAGGGGTTAGTTTCAACGAATTTTATATCAGATTTTCTGGTATTTCACTCCTCCTCTTATTCCACATTTCTTAATACATATTCTTACCATTACTCTGTCGAAATCAACATTGAATCGAACTCGATCATTCGTACTTTGATTCTCTATCACTCTCCCTACAAGATTCTCAGTGCTATTCAGAGTTATAGACTTCTTTGTAATTTATTAAGCGAGAAAAGGTGTGATTGTGGCCTTGAAAATCAATCAAGAGAGAAAAGGTGTGATTGTAGTCTTGGTAAATCAATTGGGTAAACTTGTGGCCCAGAAATCAAGTATCCCTACCCAGAGGATCGAAATTCTGGAGGGTGTACCTCGTAGCCTTGAAACCGAGGGTGTAATTGTACAATTACTTTTGAAAGGAAATCCGTACTTGTATTGCGGGACTGGATGTAGGGTAAATCCGAACCAGTATAAAATCCGCTGTGTTCTTTCCTTTACTACTTTTATTTTATTTCTGCATCTGTGTTTGTTTCTGTGATCATATCTGTGTTTTTATATTGCATACATTGGTGCCTAAATTAACATAAACTCAAAAAGATTTAGTAATTCTTTATTAACACTATTCACCCCCCTCTAGTGTTAATCCTAGCCTTAAGATCCATAATCCGCAATTTCTCACATCGAGAAGCTCAATCAAACAGAGGAGACGAACTCTTCTCATTTTCTAACCATAAAAAACTCGAGCCTTAAACCCTAATCTAGCCTCGTCCCATCAATTCGTGCAATGGAAAAATTATTTGACAATATTCTCGTTACCATCGATTTCCAAACTTGCTTCAACAAAATCTTATCATCCAATGTTTCTTTGATCGATGAAAATTGGTAAAAAAAAAGCAATTTCAGTTCATCTATAAACTGCTCGAAGCATACTTAACAAAAAATCACCACTTTTGTTTTAAAAGTCGTATTTTGAAGAGTAGATTCAAGTTATGTAAATGGATCACAATTTATCACATTCCACAATATTACATGTTTCCCTGTGAAACAGGATTCCAGTGGTGATACCTCACCAATATGTTTAAAACAGATTTTAAAATCTTGATTTAGGTTTAAACATCTTGTTTTGTTTGAAAACTCTAAGCTTAACAATGATTGGATGAAAATCTTTTGAGTTTTGAATAAATATTCAACTCTGTAATAACAAACAGAGAAGACCAATATATTCAATTTTTCACAGAATAACCTATATATAAACACAGAACTATATTCAAAAATAATACATATACAACACAATATTATCAATGAATCACCTGCTCAGTTCTTAATTATACTTAAATCTTTAAAATTGTGTTTACTCACCTGAGAAAAATGCTTTGAACAGAGAACAATACTGTTTTGAAAACTGCAGTTTTGATCTTCCTTTCTGTTTCGCTGTTAAATGAATTTGAGTTTATAAAATGATGATGCTCCTTATTTTCTTTTTCTGGTTTTGCTTAGTTGTGAACAAGCTAACTAAAAGGATGTATATACAAAGAGAAATTTTTGTACATGGGAGGTATTATCTGGTATAAGCTCATCTTTGGTCAGTTTTTTTTTCTTTCTTTGACTAACAAGATTTTGTTTTCTGAAATTGAAATGATTTCTAAATATTTGAAATGACTTTATTTTGGGCTGAGATGATAGTATTAAATGCATATGCTTCCCATTTTGTTTACATACTTATCCCTTTTGATTTTTGTATATAGATATTTTGTTTTATTATCTTCTTGCTTGCATAATTTACATACATACATTTTGTCTGGTTTTACTTTACCTTTGTGCTTAATAAAAATTGTTATAGTTATTATTATGTGTTTATCTTATGTTGCCATATAACCATATAATTTAACTTATATATTTATTTCTACTCCTAACATAAATTCTTGTTTTTATTTAAGTTTAACTATCAAATACTTAATTCATGTTCATATGTTTTATACTTATATTTTATACTTATATTTAATATTAATAGGATTGATTTTATTTTAAACATTATTATTTAGATTACATTCATGTGCATATTTTTAGATTAAATGTTAATAATGTAGAGCATTAATTAAATCGAATAAGGTGGATTTTATTTTAAATATTTTTGAAAGATTTTATTTTAAATTTCAAATCATTGTTTCCTACACAATACACATATAAATATAAATAAATGGCAAATGTCCAAAAAATCTTATTTATTTATAAAAAGAAATGCTTGTATTTTATTTAATTAGATTAAATACTATTAAAATAATATTGCCAAAATCCCGGGCCGTCACAGTATTACTTTAACCTAATTTACCTTTCTGTTTACAAAGTTAGAGTATTATAGCTTAGGTAACGAGATTGATTCTAAAACTTGGTGTTCGGTAAAAGTAAAACAAACTCCTCAAATTCGGTCTGCAATTTCTTAAATTTATTTAGGACTAAACCTTATATTTTCAAATTTATTTGGAAACCTTATGCTCCCCCAAAACAAAGCTATACATGTGGTCAATTCTTCTAACTAATTAAACATAGTTAAATGTATAAAGAAGAATAATTTACTTACGTATAAAAAATGTGTTTTTTGCAATATAAACTAGAAAAAGTAACATACCTATATTACAGCTGTTCCGTAACATACATAATTCTTGTAACCACTATAAATGTTTTTTATTTTAACATGACCAACACTGACTTTAATTGTGAATGCTACTAGAGTAATTTTAGAATTCAATACGTTAAATGCTATATAATTTTATATGATACAATATTCACTATTAATTGTTGGTACTCATGGTTTGAATATAACCAAAGACTATTTAATTATGTTAATACTTTTTCTAATCACATGATTTATGCTATTTCGATTTTCATTTATAGTTAACTTGCAATTCTTAGCTATAAAATGGCTAGAATGTTTCATTTAAGGAATTCCCTAAAAAGTAAAAAGTCATGCTCATACCTTAATGGTTAAATTGTCCAAATAAAGGAGGATGGAATATGATCTTAACCAACGACCTCCCAAACACTTCTAATATGGATAGCTTATCAACTTCTCACTATTGATAGACAACTAATTCCTTTTACTCTTTATTCTATTTTCGCTCACCAAACCTATATTTTTATTGAGTTTGATTTTTCTGAATGGACTAATTAGCTCCATGTTTTGCTTTAATGGACTTGCTTATGGCATGGAGAGTTTTCAGATATTGTGTCACTATCTCACTGATCTGCACTACTAATTGCTTTTTATATATATGGATTTACGGTAGAGCTTCATGCTCTTCATTAAAAGTCATGGCCTATTTGATTGACTTTTTAGTGTCTTTGGTGTTATTGGTTTCTATTTTAGCTTTCCTTCTTGACCATCAATCATTTAGATTTTGGTCATTGGTCTAGATCTTAGAGTCTTAGTATGGAGCCTATTCCATGAGGTCGAGAGGGGTTTTTCTTTTTCCTTTATATGAGTGGTTTTTGCTGCCCACCAAACTTGGTTCAACTACTTCTTTTAAGTATAGAATACAGCTACATAAGTGCTCTCCTCCTCTTGAGGACCACTTATATCTCTCAAAATAATGAAGTAGTTTACTACATACTAATATATATAATTAATTTTTGAATGGTAATAGTTAATTAAATAGTTTAAACGTAAAATAAAATGGAAAATTAAATTCAATGTTTAACCAATGGATATCTTAAATTTAAATTATTATAATTCATCTTAATTCTAATATCAAATATTCGAATCAAATGAACTATGTCTTTAAATTTATGTTGATTAAAGTTTATAAGTATCTTAATAACATATGTTCGTGTATATATATACATATATATATATATACATATATATATAACGATGTAATGTATAATTATATAATATACGGTTAAATAATATCGATGTGTCCAAAAAATAGAGTTCTAAATCTAAGTTGTACGCAAAATGGAGTTCGAATGTTAGAGTTATTCAAAATTGAATGTTCAAAGGAGAATCTATAATTTCATAAAATCTACGAGGTTTAATACAAATTTACTTTCTCCTTCATATGCAAAACCCTACTTTCCAAAGTGCAATCCAGATCCAATGATCGACGCGTAGCTTTGCCTGTGAGGCCAAAGCCACCGCCATTGAATTCCCCGATCAAGTGGATTCTTCCAATATCATCGACATCATGTTCGGTCATTATATGCCAAAGCCCTAGTTTTCCACTATTTCTATAATACTGGTCAATCTCAACTTAGTTGATCACTATAGAATTCTCTTATCGATCAATAATTACCCTTTTTTCAATTAACTACTGCTCTCACCTATGACTCGGACGATCGACAATGATGTGATAATGTTAGGCACATGAACGAGAAGATACAAGAGGTACTCTATAGTGAACCCAACCCTTTTTTAGTTAAATTTTAGATTCAAATTTAATTAACACAATTTTCAATTCAAAATTAATTTTTATCTAAAAAAGTTTGGATATTTTTCTTGTTGAGGATCCCATCGGTTGAATACACCTTGAACTGTTAATTTTACCTTTTAGATATTCTATCTCTAACTAAATGGTGGACTTGCAAATTCCACCACTAATATCTAGTTTATTTTCTATGGAGAGGGAATGATTTTCTATCTTTGAGAATGAAGGTATCTAAGTCTGTTTATAACAACACTAATGGACAATGTAAATATCTTACCAAGACCACCATTTAGGATATGGTTCATTATAAAAGATATCTTATTTCACATAATTAATTAAACTAATTTAATTAATTTATAACCCTATATATTTTAGCTTGATTTATTTTAAAATAATTTTAAAATTTTTGACTGCCAAAATGAAATATGTATGCATGTGTTACAACCGTTATATTAGTTTCTCTGTGATACACTTATAAATTATATAAATTATATAAATTATTTTTGACCCAAAATAAGAACTATAGTTATTTGACTCCCAAATGTAAACTCCGCTATTAGTAATATTTAAACAATTTATTAAAGCTTATACGGACTTTGTTAAAGCATAGTGGTTCGTGTTAGAAATGCGGATTACAGATCTTAAGGCTAGAATAATACTAGAGGGGGGTGAATAGTGTTTTGTGGATTTACTCAATCTTTTTTGAAACTTAAGTAATTTAATCACCAACAAATGTACTACACAGACATAGATATAATCATAGAATTAGACGTAGATGCAAATAATAAATAAAAACAGTAAAGGAAAGAACATACCAGGATTTTATACAGGTTTGCAGTTACCCTACATCTAGTCCCGCACATTGTACGGATTTCTTTTCAAATAATCTCCCAAATTACACCCTCGATTTCAAGGCCACGACGTACACCCTCCTACATTTGAGTCTGGGGAAAACTCTCTTGATTTACCAGTCCACTATATTACCTGATTTATTTCCGGGGCAACAATCACACCCAATTGATTTCAAGGCTCAACCGCACCTTTTACTCAACAGTTTGATTTACAAATAATCCTATAACTTTGAATAGCACTGAGATCTTATGGAGGGAGTGGCAGAGAATCAAACAAGAGATAATCAAGTTCGATTCACTTGGTATTTCGATAAAGTATTGTTTGGGATTCTTTAGAATAAATGTGGAAGATGAAGAGGAGAGAAAATAAATGGAAATCTGGTAAAAATTTGTTTAGAACTTACTAGTATTTATAGAGATCAACAACCATATCTATTTGTGAAAGGATACGACGAATAGACACTTCTTTTGAAAATTTGAAAATTGAAAATTAACGGGCACCATGTCGACATGGGGGGTAGGAGTATGTTGACATGCTCTAAGCAAAAATGGTGATTTTGATTTTCTTATTAAAATTGGTTTCTATAATTTTTTCAAAACAATTTCTAAACTTCTATAAACATACTTGAATATAGTTTAAACATATAAAAGACTATAGATTGTAATTTTTTAATATATAATCTTGTTCTATAAAGTGATTTAAAATCTGAGTATATAAATATTTAAAAGCTAAATATTAAAACAAGAGATAGTCTAAAATCAAGGACAATTTTGAAATCAAAAATATTAAAAATGATAAAGATAATTTTGAGGCTAAAATATTTTAAAACCAAGAGAGATGTTCTTTATGAAAAGAAAGTTTTGAAAATATTTTTAAAAATAAGAGATATATTTTTGAAACTTATTTTTGACCACTATATGTTTCACTAGATATTGTTGTGGGTTCCATGCCACTAGGGTTCCATCCCTTTAACAGGCTCAAAGTGGATTCCATTTAACGATTAAGTTTCAATAAAGATATAAGTGCTTTCAAGAATTTTTAACATAATTATAGACTCAATACTTATCTTGTACTTTGAAATCTTGAACTTATCTAGTAAAAATTCGTTTAGAACTTACTGGTCTTCATTCTTGGTACCTGCATGTTTATATCCAACATATACATATACATACATACACACACACACACATATATACATATCTAAACTATAATGTTAGTATTTATATTTTATATTAAGTCCAAGGTTGTTGTCATCAAAACCATCCTTTTCAAGGACTAACATTCTCCCCTTTTTTGATGATGACAACCTATGTTTATAAAATATACTTCACCTTTACTAAAAACTAATAACTCCCTCTAAAACTAATAACTCTATTTTATAATTCTCCCCCTTTGTCATAAACATAAACTAATCCTCTACTAATATAACTTCTTTGTAATCTAATACTATAGTACCTGTGACAAATTGAGATGGAATATACATACACATACACACACACACACACACACACACACACACACACACACACACACACACACACACACACACACACACACACACACATATATATAATAGCATGATTTAATTAGTGAAAATAATAATAAATATGATAGTTTAAATTCAATAACCATATATTATGTTTTATATGATTTTATACATTCCATTCAAATAAATTAATTCTAACCAAAGCAAATCAAACCAAACAATTCAAATCAATTCAAAAACAAGCAATTCGAACCATAAGGAGATCAAATAATTTTAGGAAATTCAACCCATCCTTCTTCTCCAAAAATAGGGTCCTTTTTAATATCTTCCTTAATCTTCGTTATCTTGAATCAAAGTTCCCTCAGGATTTGCATTTAAATCAGCTTTGTATAGGGCAGAAATCATCCAACGGAGGGCATCAAAATGCTTGTCTTGTTCTTTTATCATCCGCATTTGACTTAGTTCTAAGTGCCTTTGATTATGAAGAATAAAAGCAAGTATATTCTTAACTGATTTGAGAGTTTTTTCAAGATTTTCACTTAGAGTTTGAGGAAAGGATGCCATTTTTGATAAATAGTTAAAAGATGCAAATAGAGATGAATAGAAATAAAGATTTTACAAATTTCTGGAAGAATCGGGTGTTTAAATAGGCAGGAATTCATTTAAAATGAATAGACACAAATTATTTATTTTAAATTCAAAATTTTAAAAATAACTAAATAAGACAGTTATATGTCGACATAGTGTATTGGGGTAGGTCAACACGGGTGTGTTGATTTGCATGTCTTCTTTGTTTTATGCATAAGTATGTTTATATATAAACTTATATATTGTACTATCGTTCATTCCAGAGGTACGATAAGATAGGAATACATAGGATAGATAAAAATTCATAGATAGATGAGCTAATACATGAGATACTTCATTATATGACAAAAGAGCAATACAAGTTCATACAAAATAAACTAGTACATCACATCGTAGTTTTTAGAATGTCCTAGAGGATGAGGAGGATGATGATTAGCCAAGTTTCCGACCAACTTTAGCAAAAAACTTGTTCGTATTAGTGGTCATTTGATCCAATTTCTTACTAATAGATCTTTTGAGAATCTGTTGATTTTCCACTATGATCTTTTGATTTTTGAGGAGAGTTTTGTTGAAAGGATTGTTAGGATATTCAATACTAACAACCCTTTCCAAGGAGATGTCTTCATTCTCTTATTCAATTTCCATTTCCTCCCCTTCTTCTTCTTCCTCATTTTCTTCTTCCTTTCTTCATATGCCAACCTTTCATCCTTTTCGGCAAGAGATTCATATTGTTCAAATATTCATAAGAGAAATATTGGCATGATTAAATACTTTTCTTGAAACAAATTCTTCATGTTTACAATCAACGCTAAAATAATTAAAAACCGAGTGAGATAGATTCCATGATACAAAGTATTCTCACCCATTTCCAAATTCTTAGGATGAAGTTCGTCCATAATTACTTGCTCCCAATTAATGTCATAATGATCAAAAATAGCAAAAAGAGCTTTTCAAACTTTTCGTGTTATTGAAATTTCTCGATTTAGGAGTAATAGTATGTTGCAAAATAAGATTAACAATACGTGCCTTTGGACGAAGTTAAGATTTTTAAATTCAAAGTTGTCATCTCCTTCGAAAATGTGATGAAATGTCTCACGATCGTGTTCATCAATTTTAAAAGTAGAAAGATCCATTCTCAAGTTCTTGCAATGGAGAATGTTGCTCAAAATTTCACAATTTAAAACAATTTTAGTGCCTTTAACACTATTCCAAATTTCATTTTCACTTCCTTCATGAAAACCCAGATTCAAATTTGCATAAAACATTTTAACAAGATTTTGATAGCAAACAAAATCATTTTTGGAATTATCAAAAAGATTAAGAATATGGTTCTCTTCAAGAAGAGTATTGATTTCATATGTAAAGAAATCTCTAAAGATAGCAAACTTTCCCATATGAACTTTTCCGTAATTAGCATAGCTTATATAAGCCTTGATTGCTTCCAGATCGTTATAGAGATACTCTTTAATGGTTTATGACAATCTCATTGTGGATGAAGCGCTTGAAGAAGCCATTTTTGAAGAGAGTAGAGAGTTTGAAAGAGTAAAAGAGAGTTTGAGTTTTGAAATGAAAGTGATTAGATATGAAAGGATAAAGGAGATAAATAGATATTCAATAGGCATGTTCTCTGGTCAAGAGGTACCTTTTCAGGACATTGGAGTAGGTAAAAAGGTGGAGGAAAGTTCAAAGATTTGAATTCAAATTTGAATTTCAACTTTCTGACAGGCATGTCGACATTATGGGTAGGACCATGTCGACATGGGTCAGAGAATTCATGTGACCTATCTATTCTTAAATACTTTAAGATCTATATATATATTATTATTTTTAATGTCTATATATTTTTCTGAAGTAATTATTAAATATAATAATGCTCTTTTTGAACATAAAATAAAAATTATTATAATATTTAAAATAAAATATAATAATAATAATAATAATAATAATAATAAAATTCAAAATTCAAACAACACATAATTTCAAGATCAATCAAACAATCAATCAATTTTAAAAGAAACAATTTCAATCAAAATATTGTAAACTTGTACCTTTTTCCAGATCTGTATCCCTGAGATCATCAAAATCGTGAATAGCCGTTTAACACATATTTTAATTATCTGTCTTTTGATCATCATCGCTTGAGGATGAATTTGATTCTGAATCGTCTAGAGTAGCAGTATATGCTCTTTTCCTTTTCTTTGTATAATCATTGCTTGCAGGAAACTATTGCTTACCTCGATGCGGACAGTCTCTTCTGAGATGACTTGGTTCGTCAGAGTTGAAACATTTGACGTAATTTGGTACTACATTATGATTTCTAGAATTCCGATGATCTTTCTTTTTGAGGTTGTTCATCTTTCTGTATTTTAGAAACTTTCAAAAATCCCTTGTCATGAAGGCTATTTCTTCATAACCATCACTACCCGATTCTGATTCATCTGTTAATGCATTGAATGCAATTGACTTCTTTTCGAATGCCTTGCTATCTCTTCTCCCTTGCTTTTGAACTTCAAATGACATTAGATTTCCAATCAATTCTTCAATCTTTAAAGTACTGATATCATTTGCTTCTTCGATTGCAAGAGTTTTCTGATCCCATTTCGGACTAAGAGAATTTATAATTTTTCTGGCGTGATCTTCTTCGAAGAAACTTTTTCCTAGTGATATTAGAGAATGAAAAATATCCTGGAATCTATTGTACATATCCGTGATGGACTCATTTGAATTCAATTTGAATAATTGAAACTGATCGCGAGTATGGATATTTTGGTCTGTTTGACTTTATTTGTTCCTTCATGAGTAAGTTGCAAAGTTTTCTAAATATCAAATGCAGACTTACAAACAGATACTCTATTGAATTCATTCCTATCGAGTGAACAAAATAAAATATTCATGGCTTTGGAATTATTTTGTGCAATAGTCATTTGCTCAGCAATCCACTGTGCAAGATTAGTTGTGGGTTCAGAATATTCAATTTGTGTGATATTCCAAGTGTCTAATCCTAGTGATTGTAAATATATTTTCATTCTACATGCCTAATATGCATAGTTACTGCCACTAAAAAGTGGTGGTCTGGCAGTAGACCGACCCTTTACAAAAAAACTAGTGATAGTGTTAACAGAACCAGTGTTGGTAGCCATTTTTAAAATTTTCAAAATTCAGATAATGAAAACTTAAAAAACCTTGCTCTGATACCAAATGTTAGAAATGCGGATTACGGATCTTAAGGCTAGAATAACACTAGACGGGTTTGAATAGTGCTTTGTGGATTTACTCAATCTTTTTGAAACTTAAGAAATTTAATCACCAACAAAAGCAATACACAGACACAGATATAATCACAGAATCCGACACAGATGCAAATAATAAATAAAAGCAGTAAAGGAAAGAACACACCAGGATTTTATACTAGTTTGGAGTTACCCTACATCCAGTCCCGCACATTGTATGGATTTCTTTTCAAAATAATCTCCAAGATTACACTGTCGATTTCAAGGCCATGAGGTACACCCTTTTGTATTCGAGTTCGGGTAAAACTCTCTTGATTTACTAGGCCACAAAATCACCTAATTGATTTCCAAGGCAACAATCACACCCAATTGATTTCGAGGCTCAACAGCACCTTTTACTCAATAGTTTGATTTACAAATAATCCTATAACTGTGAATAGCACTGAAATCTTATGGAGAGAGTGGCAGAGAATCAAACAAGAGATAATCAAGTTCGATTCACTTGGTATTTCGGCAGAGTATGGTTTGGGATTCTTTAGTATAAATGTGGAAGATGAAGAGGAGAGAAAATAAATGGAAATCTGGTAAAAATTTGTTTAGAACTTACTAGTATTTATAGAGATCAACAACCATATCTATTTGTGAAAGGATACGACGAATAGACACTTCTTTTGAAAATTTGAAAATTGAAAATTAACGGGCACCATGTCGACATGGGGGGTAGGAGTATGTTGACATGCTCTAAGCAAAAATGGTGATTTTGATTTTCTTATTAAAATTGGTTTCTATAATTGTTTCAAAACAATTTCTAAACTTCTATAAACATACTTGAATATAGTTTAAACATATAAAAGACTATAGATTGTAATTTTTTAATATATAATCTTGTTCTATAAAGTGATTTAAAATCTGAGTATATAAATATTTAAAAGCTAAATATTAAAACAAGAGATAGTCTAAAATCAAGGACAATTTTGAAATCAAAAATATTAAAAATGATAAAGATAATTTTGAGGCTAAAATATTTTAAAACCAAGAGAGATGTTCTTTATGAAAAGAAAGTTTTGAAAATATTTTTAAAAATAAGAGATATATTTTTGAAACTCATTTTTATAAAATTAGTGGATATCAAAATAAGACCACTATATGTTCCACTGGATATTGTCGTGGGTTCCATCCCACTAGGGTTCCATCCTTTTAACAGGCTCGAAGTGGATTACATTCCACGAATAAATTTCAAATAAAGATGTAAGTGCTTTCAAGAACTTTTAACTTAATTCTAGACTCAATACTTATCTTGTACTTTGAAATCTTGAATCTTGATGCTCACGAGTCTTCATTCTTGATATCTTCGATCTTTAAATTCATCAGTCTTGTATCTCTATACTGTACATTATTCATTCTTGGTACCTGCATGTTTATATCCTGCATATACATATATATAAATAAACTATAATGTTAGTATTTATATTTTATAATAAGCTCTAAGGTTGTTGTCATCAAAACCATCCTTTTCAAGGACTAACATACTCCTCTTTTTTGATGATGACAACCTATGTTTATAAAATATACCTCACCTTTACTAAAAACTAATAACCCCCCCTAAAACTAATAACTACCCCTAAAACTAATAACGCCCCCTAAAACTTATAACTTTATGTTATAATTCTCTCCCTTTGTCATTAACAAAAACTTATCCTATATTAATATAACTTCCTCGTAATCTAATACTGGAGTACCTTTTCAAGGACTAACATTCTCCTCTTTTTTTATGATGACAACCTATGTTTATAAAATATACTTCACCTTTACTAGAAACTAATAACTCCCTCTAAAACTAATAACTACCCCTAAAACTAATAACTCTATCTTATAATTCTCTCCCTTTGTCATCAACAAAAACTAATCCTTACTTGTAGGAAACTGTTGCTTATCTGGATGCGGACAGTCTCTTCTGAGATGACCTGGTTCGTCACAGTTGAAACATTTGACGTGATTTGGTACTACATTATGATTTCCAGAATTCCTATGATCATTCTTTTTGTGGTTGTTCATCTTCTTTGCATTTGAACTTCAAATGACATTAGATTTCCATCAATTCTTCAATCTTTAAAGTACTGATATCATTTGCTTCTTCAATTGCAAGAATTTTCTGATCCCATTCCAGAGTAAGAGAATTTAGATTTTTTCTGACTTGATCTTCTTCGGAGAATCTTTTTCCCAATTATTAGAGAATGCACAATATCCTGAAATCTACTATACATATCTGAGATGGACTCATTTGAATTCATTTTGAATAATTAAAACTGATACGTGAGCATAGATATTTTGGTATGTTTTGCATTGCTTGTTCCTTCATGAGTAACTTGCAAAGTTTTCCAGATATCATATGCAGACTTACAAATAGATACTCTATTGAATTCATTCCTATCGAGTGAACAAAATAAAATATTCATGGCTTTGGAATTATTTTGTGCAATAGTCTTTTGCTCAGCAGTCCACTGTGAAAAATTAGTTATGGGTTCAGAATATTCAGTTTTTGTGATATTCCTAGTGTCTAATCCTATTGACTGTAAATATATTTTCATTCTACATGCCCAATATGCATAGTTACTACCATTAAAAAGTGGTGGTCTGGCAGTAGACCGACCCTCTACAAATGAACTGGTGATAGTATTAACAGAACTAGTGTTGGTAGCCATTTTAAAAACTTTTCAAAATTCAAATTAAGATAACTTTGAAAACCTTGCTCTGATACCAAATGTTAGAAATACAGATTACGGATCTTAAGGCTAGAATAACACTAGAGAGGGGGGTGAATAGTATTTTGTGGATTTACTCAATCTTTTTGAAACTTAAGTAATTTAATTACCAACAAATGCAATACACTGACACAGATATAATCACAGTATCAGACACAGATGCAAATAATAAATCAAAGCAGCAAAGGAAAGAACACACTAGGATTTTATACTGGTTCGAAGTTACCCTACATCCAGGCCCGCACAATTATATGGATTTCTTTTCAAAATAAGCTCTCATATTACACCCTCAATTTCAAGGCAACGAAGTGCACCCTTTTGTATTCGAGTCTGGGGCAAACTCTGTTGATATACCAGGCCACAAGATCACCTAATTGATTTCCGGGGCAACAATCACACCCAACTGATTTCAAGGCTCAACCGCAAGTTTTACTCAACAATTTAATTTACAAATAATCCTATAACTCCGAATAGCACTGAGATCTTATTGAGAGAGTGGCAGAGAATTAAACAAGAGATAATTAAGTTCGGTTCACTTGGTATTTCGGTAGAGTATGGTTTGGAATTTTTTTAGTATAAATGTGGAAGATGAAGAGGAGAGAAAATGAATGAAAATCTGGTCAAAATTCGTTTAGAACTTACTGGTATTTATAGAGATCAACAACCATATCTGTTTGTGAAAGGATACGACGAATAGACACTTCTTTTGAAAATTTGAAATTTGAAAATTTGAAATTTGAAAATTAACAGGCACCATATCGACATGGGGGCTAGGAGTATGTCGACATGCTCTAGGCAAAAATGGTGATTTTGATTTTCTTATTAAAATTTGTTTCTATAATTTTTTCAAAACAATTTATAAACTTTTATAAATATACTTGAATATAGTTTAAACATATAAAAGAGTTTAGAAAGTAAAATTTTAATATATAATCTTATTCTATAAAGTGATTTAAAATCTGAGAATATAAATATTTTAAAGCTAAATATTAAAATAAGAGATGTATTAAAATAAAGGGCGATTTTGAAATCAAAAATATTAAAAATGATAAAGATAATTTTGAGGCTAAAATATTTTAAAAACAAGAGAGATGTTCTTTTTGAAAAGAAAGTTTTGAAAACATTTTTAGAAACAAGCGATATATTTTTGAAACTCGTTTTTATAAAATTAGTGGATATCAAAATAAGATCACTATATGTTCCACTAGATATTGTCGTGGGTTCTATCCCACTAAGTTTCCATCCCTTTAACAGGCTCGAAGTGGATTCCATTCCACGAATAAATTTCGAATAAAGATGTTAGTTTTAAAGAAGTTTTAACATAAGTCTAGACTCAATACTTATCTTGTACTTTGAAATCTTGAACTCTTAATACTCATGAGTCTTTATTCTTGATATCATCGAATCTTTAAATTCATCAATCTTGTATCTCTATATTGTACAGTTTTCATTCTTGGTACCTACATGTTTATATCCTACACATACATACATACATATATATCTAAACTACAATGTTAGTGTTTATATTTTATAATAAGTCCTAAGGTTGTTGTCATCAAAACCATCCTTCTCAAGGACTAACATTCTCCTCATTTTTGATGATGACAACCTATGTTTATAAAATATACTTCACCTTTACTAAAAACTATTAACTCCCCCTAAAACTAATAACTCCCCCTAAAACTAATAAATCTATTTTATAATCCTCCCCCTTTGTCATCCACAAAAATTAATCCTATACTAATATAACTTCCTCGTAATCTAATACTGGAGTGCCTGTGACAAATTTAGATGGAATATATATATATATATATATATATAATTGCATGATTTACTTAATGAAAACATAACAGGTATGATAGTATAAATCCAATAACCATATATTATGTTTTATATGATTTTATACATACCATTCAACCAAATTAATTCTAATCAAACCAAACAATTCAAATCAAATCCAACAATTCAAATCAATTCAAAAACAAGCAATTCAAACCATAAGGAGATCAAATAATTTTAGGAACTTCAACCCATCCCTCTTCTCAAAAAATAGGGTCCTTTTTAATATCTTCCCAATCTTCATTATCATGAATCAAAGTTCCTTCAGGATTTGCATTGAAATCATCTTTGTTTACGGCATAAATCATCCAACAGAGGGCATCGAAATGCTTCTCTTGTTCTTTATCATCTGCATTTGGCTTAGTTCTAGGTGCCTTTGATTACGAAGAATAAAAGTAAGTACATTCTTGAATGACTTGAGAGTTTCTTCAAGATTTTCACTTAGACTTTGAGAAGAGGATGCCATTTTTGATAAATAGTTAAAAGATGCAAATAGAGATGAATAGAAATAAAGAGTTTACAAATTTCTGGAAGAAAGAGGTGTATAAATAGGAAAGAATTCGTTTAAAATGAACAGACACAAGTTTGTTATTTTAAATTCAAAATTTTAAAAATAACTAAATCAGAAAGTTATATGTCGACATAGGGTATTAGGGTATGTCGACATGGGTGTGTTGATTTATGTGTCTTCTTTGTTGTATGCATAAGTACGTATATATATAAACTTATATATTATACAATCATTCATTCCAGAGGTACAATAAGATAGAAAGCAATAAGATAAATAAAAATTCATAGATAGATGAGCTAATACATGAGATACTTCATAGTATGATAAAAGAGAAATGCAAGTTCATACAAAATAAACTAGCACATCACATCCTAGTTTTTTGAATGTGCTAGAGGATGAGGAGGATGATGATATGCCAATTTTCGGACCAACTTTAGCAAAGAACTTGTTCGTATCAATGGTCATTTTATCCAATTTCTTACTAACGGATCTTTTGAGAATACATTGATTTTCCACTATGATCTTCTGATTTTTGAGGAGAGTTTTGTTGGAAGGATTGTTAGGATATTCAATACTTTCCAAGGAGGTATCTTCATTCTCTTCTTCAATTTCCATTTCCTCCCCTTCTTCTTCTTCTTCCTCATTTTCTTCTTCCGTCTCTTCATACGCCAACCTTTCATCCTTTTCGGCAAGAGATTCGTATTGTTGAAATATTCATAAGAGAAATATTGGCATAATTAAACACTTTTCTTGAAACAAATTTTTCCGTTTATAATCAATGCCAAAATATTTAAAAATCCGAGTGAGATAGATTCCATGATACAAAGTACTCTCATCCATTTTCAAATTCTTAGGACAAAGTTCATCCATAATTACTTGCTCTCAATTAATGTCATAATGACCAAAAAGAGAAAAAAGAGATTTACAAACATCCAAAGTTGGGTTATTGAAATTTCCTGATCTTGGAATGATAGTATGTTGCAAAAGAAGATTAACAATACTTGATTTTGGACGAAAGTTACGATTTTTATATTCAAAGTTGTCATCTCCTTTGAAAATGTAATGAAATGTCTCACGGTCATGTTCATCAATATTAAAAGTAGAAAGATCCATTTCCGAATTCTTGAAATTGAGAATGTAGCCCAAAATTTCACAATTTAAAACAATTTTATTGCTTTTAACACTACTCAAAATTTGATTTTCACTTCCTTCATGAAAACCCCGATTAAAATTTGCATAAAACATTTTAACAAGATTTGGATAGCAAACAAAATCATTTTCAGAATTATCAAAAAGACTAAGAATATGGTTCTCTTCAAGAAGAGTATTGATTTCATATGTAGAGAAATCGCTAAAGATAGCAAACTTTCCTGTCTGAACTTTTCCATAATTAGCATAGCTTATATAAGCCTTGATTGCTTCCGGGTCATTATAGAGATCTTTAATGGTTTTTGACAATCTCATTGTGGATGAAGTGCTTGAAGAAGCCATTTTTGAAGAGAGTAGAGAGTTTGAGAGAGTAAAAGAGAGTTTGAGTTTTGAAATGAAAGTGAAAAGATATGATAGGATAAAGGAGATAAATACATATTCAGTAGGCATGTTCTCTGGTCAAGAGGTACCTTTTCAGGACATTGGAGTTGGTGAAAATGTGGAGGGAAGTTCAAAGATTTGAATTCAAATTTGAATTTAAACTTTCTAATAGGCGTGTCGACATCATAGGTAGGACCATGTCGACATGTGTCAGAGAATTCATGTGACCTGTCTATTTTTAAATGCTTTAATATATATTATTATTATTATTTTTAATGTCTATATATTTTTCTTAGGTGATTATTAAACATAATGATGCTCTTTTTAAACATAAAATAAAAAACATTATAATATTAAAAATAAAATATAATAATAATTAAAATTAAAATTCAAACAACACACAATTTCAAGATCAATCAAATAATTAATCAATTTTAGACAAACAATTTCAACCAAAATATTGTAAACGTGTACCTTTTTCCAGATTTGTATCCCTCAGATCATCAGAATCATGAATAGCCGTACAACACATATTTGGATTTTCTATCTTCTGATCATCATCGCCTGAGGGTGAATCTGATTCTGAATCATCTAGAGTAGCGGTATATGCTCTTTTCCTTTTCTTTGCATAATCATTTCTTCCAGGAAACTACTGCTTATCTGGATGCTGACAGTGTCATCTG
Source organism: Allium cepa (assembly GCA_030765085.1). NCBI lineage: Eukaryota > Viridiplantae > Streptophyta > Magnoliopsida > Asparagales > Amaryllidaceae > Allium > Allium cepa. The sequence goes on along the minus strand of CM060935.1, from coordinate 1,053,283,543 downwards.
AGATGATCTAGTTCATCACAGTTGAACCATTTGACGTGATTTGGTACTACATTATGATTTCCAGAATTCCTACGATCATTCTTTTTGAGGTTGTTCATCTTTCTATATTTTAGAAACTTCGAAAAATTCCTTGTCATGAAGGCTATTTCTTCATCACCATCACTACCAGATTATTATTTATCTGTTAATGCATTGAACGCAATTGACTTCTTTTCTAATGCCTTGCTATCTCTTCTCGCTTGCATTTGAACTTCAAATGACATTAGATTTCCAATCAATTCTTCAATCTTTAAAGTACTAATATCATTTGCTTCTTTGATTGCAAGAGTTTTCAGATCCCATTTCGGAGTAAGAGAATTTAGAATTTTTCTAACTTGATCTTCTTCGGAGAAACTTTTCCCCAATGATATTAGAGAATGCACAATATCCTGAAATCTACTATACATATCTGAGATGGACTCATTTGAATTCATTTTGAATAATTGTAATTGGTTCGTGAGTATAGATATTTTGGTCTGTTTGACTCTGCATGTTCCTTCATGAGTAACTTGCAATGTTTTCCAGATATCACATGCAGACTTACAAACAGATACTCTATTGAATTCATTCCTATCGAGTGAACAAAATTAAATATTCATAGCTTTGGAATTATTTTGTGCAATAGTCTTTTGCTCAGAAGTCCACTATGCAAAATTAGTTGTGGGTTTAGAATATTAAGTTTGTGTGATATTTCAAGTTTCTAATTCTATTGACTGCAAATATATTTTCATTCCACATGCCCAATATGCATAGTTATTGCCATTAAAAAGTGGTGTTCTGGCAGTAGACTGACCCACTACAAATGTACTACTGATAATGTTAACAGAACCAGTGTTGGTAGCCATTTTAAAAACTTTTCAAAATTCAGATTATGAAAACTTTGAAAACCTTACTCTGATATCAAATGTTAGGAATGCGGATTATGGATCTTAAGGCTAGAATAACACTAGAGGGGGGTGAATAATGTTTTGTGGATTTACTCAATCTTTTTGGAACTTAAGTAATTTAATCACTAACAAATGCAATACACAGACACAGATATAATCACAGAATCAGATTGTGATAACTCGAATTTTGGAGTATCTGTTAATTGATAATTAACTGATTTAATTAATAGAAATACTGATTGTTAAGGATGAAACAAATAAATTTGATGATTAATATTCATATCTGGGAAAATAATATTTCATAATTTCCTAATATGATTACTTAAAATGGGCAAAACCTATTATCTTCAACACAAATTAAATTTGTGTTTGTTTAATATATATATATATATATATATATATATATATATATAAATGAGTTGATTTAAATTGAATTTGAATTTGTGATTTGAAATACAAATATATATATATATATATATATATGATTATTTTTAGTGTACAATTAAGATTTTAAAATCATTCTCTTTTAAAAGTTATATATGTATAAATACCAGAAAATATATGAATATAAATTGTAAAACGTAAATTGATTAAAAAGAGATGTATTTATCTAAAACGGAAAATATAAAATAAGTGATAAAGATAAATAAAAAGCTTTAATAAGATTTAAGAAAAGGTTTTAAACATTTTTTTTATTTTACATGGGATAAAATTTAATTTGTATATATATATATATACAACATTTAAAACATGATACATGAATTAATAAATACAAAATATATATATGGATTAGTATAGAAACATTTATATACCTACAAAAATACAAGTGTAAGAAAAATACAATCCAAGTTAACAAGTGTAAACTAAATAATTGGAAAATACAACAAGTGGCATTTTTTAATTAAATAAATAAGTATGTTAGATAATAGGCTTTGTATATATTTCTTGAATCTTCTCTAAACCAGTTTTTCTCCTTTCATTTCTTCATTTCTTTTTTTTCAAAAATACTAAAACAAAGACCAATATTCAGAACAAAGAAAAAAACCGAGAATTGTAAACTATGTTAAAGCAATATAGTTGATTTAAAGGCAAAACAAATTCAAGATCAGTTTAAATTCATCTCAAACTAAATCAAAACATGGATCAGATCAGCAAGCATGAATCTTCAGTTTCAAGTTTTCAAGGGATCAGCGCAATTTCCCGTTTCCATTTCAAAAGAGTTTGTTTGTTCTTCAACTAAAGGTAAGTAAACTGTTCTTTAAACGTTTCAAACCCATCTGTATTTTGATCTGTATGTTATGATTATTGAAGTTTGGATGAAAAAATGTTTGCATATATATATATGTATGTATGTATGTATAATTGAAAGTAAGATATGCATGTTTGAAACAAGAACAGTTGCTCTGTTTTGGGTTTATAGTGTTTAAAATAAATTCAAACCCCAAAATCTTTTTACCCATTCTCTTATATGCTTAAAGTTTTAAACAATATATGTTATGGATGACATGATTCAAGCTTAGAATTTTTTTTTAAAAACAATTAGCCAAACATTCTCTGGAAATTAGTGGATATAGGAAAAACTCAAAGTATGTTAGAAATTCAAGCATCAGAGTTTCTTGTTTGGATTATATCGTTTTGTTTGATTTCAAAAGCAATGATTTTTAAAAGTGAAATCGTGATTTTTTAGTTCATATTCATGATGAAATTGAGTGATGAACGAAGATCGGTTTTTCTTCGAATTCTGGCGATCGATGAAGATTTTATCCTCGGGATTGTAGCCAGAAGAGGACCCTGGGTGGGGGTCCACGAGAAAAATGGAGATGCATTTTTACGATCACCGTAGCGGCGAGGAGAGCTCAGAATAGGGTTTTTGGAGTGCGATTTTATGGTGTGGATTGCTGAGACAATCTCGATGAAAATGGTGTTTTGGGCTCCATGTGAGGGTTGCAATCACAAGGTGATAATGTGAAGCTGCTCTGGAAGGAGTGCGATAGGTTCCAGTCGATGAGATCGACGACAATGAGAAGCATTGGTCGATCGGAGATTAGTTCCTGTTGGTTGAGAATGCCAATTTTCGAATGATTGTGGAAATTGTGGATCTGGATCGTCAAGGAGGATGACGAGGTAGTTGTTGACTTGTTGGCGTCAGCATCGATGGTCGGAGCATCGTTAATGAATTGTACATATGCACGCGTTTACTTAGTATTTGGGTTTTGTTGGAATTAGAGGCCGGGAAGAAGAATAAGGGGTAAGGATGGGGTTTGCTCGGGTGCATGCTCGAGGTGACGTGGGAAATGTCTCGAAGCAGAGTGATACGTGAGTAACGCAGGGTTTGACTCGAAAACTTTGTACCGTGGCTCGGGTATTTCCATAAGAAATATCGGGTTTGTTTGATTTTTGTTTTTAATGGGTCAAAAACAAAAGAAATTGTAACCAGTTTCAAAGGATTTAGAAATGAACAAGTTTTCAAAGCCTGTACCAAACAGATTTCAAAAATATAAGTATATTAAAACTTTAATAATGTGGTGTTTTTGACTAAATAAATTTTCAAAGACTTTGAATTCAATTAAGTTGATTGATGAAGATATGAAATTAATTAAAGTAGGCGGTTTATCTTAATTGTTTAAAATTTTACAAATTGGTTATACATTATTTAGGTAATTAATGAGAGTTAATTTCTGATTGTAATTAATTCAAGAGTAATTAATAATGTATTTACTTAAAGATAATTAACTAATGAAAGTAATTAAGGGTTAACTAATTTGACTTAAGTGATTATGGGATAATTACTGGATGGAAATAATTAAGAGATGATTAATTACTCAAATGATAATTACTTAAAAATTAAAGGATTAATCTATTGAGGATAATAAAATTAATAATTAAAGTTTAATTAATTGAGGATAATTAACTAACCAATAGGATAATTACTTGAAGAAAGTAATTAATTTAATGTAAATTACTCAAGGGAAGTGATTAAGGATTAATTACTTAGTGTAATTAATTAAAGGATTGATAGATTAAGGGAACTAATCAAGGGTTAGTTAATTAATGAGGTGTGATTAATTAAGGGATAATTTATCAATGTAAGTGGTTATAAGATAATTAATTTGAGTAATAATTAAGGTTAAACGTAATAAATCATTGTTAATTACTTTATAAGAGTAATTAAGGGATTATTTAATGTAATGAGAAACGGCTAATTAATTTATGTAATTAATTAAGAATTAATTACTTATTGTAATTAAAGGATAATTAATCAAGGATGATTAATTAAGATGGATAATTAAGAGATGATTAATTAATTGATTTGTAATTAATTAATGTTAAGTAAATGTAATCCAAGTGATTAAAGTTAGTGATTAATTTAATGAGAGATAAATTAAGATAATTTTGGAAGTGATCAATCTTGCTTATAAATGATTGAATGATGTAAATGCCTTGAATTGGTTGATATCTCTGATATGAAATATTTTCTAATATGATATGTTGGGTGGACAATAATAGTATGGTTATCTATCGTTGATGAATTACTATGCATGGAAGTGACATCCTGTATTTAAAGTTGAGTTACATCTCACTTGAATAACTTAGGTTAAGATGGTATTGAATTCGAAGAGATCAGGGTCGGGTATCAGTAAATACCTGAACCCACTTCGATTTGTAACCTTCAATGATTTTTTTTAGATTGATATGTGAAACCAAAAAGGCTGAAATAGAATAGTTTAAATGGCTGGACTATTTAAAACTAAGTAAAGGTACTTAGGGATTGATTGTGAATATAAGCATTGACTATGGCAAGTTGTAAGCTTGTAGTGATGAATGAGTTACCCCGGGTTTAAAGTATGTTTTATGCATTAGTATTTCTTGTTAGATGGGTTTACTCACGCTGGTTTTCAGTCTGACTCGGGTGTTACTTTGATGTAATGCTCGGGTCAGACCGAGTATTACAGATTTCAAGGTAAGGACGTTCGGGAGCTCAGGAGGCGAGCTGGATGGCAAGAACGTATGGAGTGTTTCCGCTGTTGTATATCAGGGAAAAGTTATTTTAACTGTCCAGTGATTGTAAAATATTGTAACTCTAATGTATTAAAATGTAATTGACTGGTACATCTTTCTTTTTGTAAAGAATATTATTTGATATTATATTTTATCCGCTGCGAATGTGAGATTCCGAGTTTAGTTTTCTGTTTCTTCTTCTTCTATCTCTTTTCTTCTTTTTCTAACTATCTGGAATTTTCGGGATGGAAAATTTCGGGTCGTTACATTTTGATATCAGAGCGAGGTTAAGTGAGAACCTTGGTTCTGGTGGGATACTCATAAGGATAGGGTCAATGGTACCCTAGAATGAGTTGAGTGAGTGTGTGTATGAGAGCGTACTTGTTATTTTCTTATATAAAGATTTTAAATGATTTTATATAAGATTATATTTTGATATATAAAGCAATATTTCTTTCTAATAAATATTAAGGTAATTGGTTGTTAAATTATTGGAATTAAATTAAGTGGTAATAGAAATACAACCAAATTTAAATTGACTAATGATAAGTTTGAAATAGATTCAAACTGAAATTAAATTTGGAGAAGAATTTTTAGAATAAGATAACTGTGAATTGATTTCCAGTTATTATAACCTTGGTTATTATCCTAAAATGATGAAATGTTTTAGGGAAGTAGAACATTTAGGGAAGTATGACTAATAAATTGGAATTGAAGATGATCTAAATTGTTAAAATCTGGGTCCAGAATTTGAAAATTGTTTCAAAATATTAAAGGAAATAATAAATGATATTATTCAGATTATTTTGAATATAATCTTATTTTCAAAAAAAATAGAGGGTCGTTTAAAAAAGGAATTTGTTTTGAATTTAAAACCAAATGTTGTTTAAAATTTAAGGATAACTTGGTGTGTAAAGGAAATAATATGTATGAGGAATATACATAATATCAAAGATGGTTTGAAATAAACTCTAAGGTTGAATTTTGAATGTTCCTAGGAATGTGGCGTAATGTGAAAACCCAAAGTGAAATAAGTTGTTAAACTTATAAGTGGAAAGACTGTTAATACGAAGTCTAAATTTTGAAATGGGAATTCAAATTGGGTATAGCTGACAGGATTTAATTGAAGTGAATTTAACTTTGGGAAAGTTAAATAAGTTAATAAACAACCTGATTGGAAATTTCAAGATAAAAATTGAGATTTAACTTGAAAAATTAAATGGTTGATTTGAATTGGGGGTTTGTGTGATCTCAAATGGGTTTGTGTTCTGGATATTGAAAATGGATGGATGTTTTAAATAGTTTGGATGATATCATTCTGTTATTATTAATAATCTATAAACTATGAATTGGATTTGTTTAAATGAATAAAGAAATGGATTGAGGTAATATATCCATTATAGAGATAAATAAAGTTTAACTTAAATTTGAAATTGAGGATTAGAATTCCTTTGAACTTAAGATTTGAATGTTAAGATTGAACTTGTAAATTAAAAATTGTTTTGAGCTCTTACTTGACCCTTGTAAATGAGTTAAGTAAAGATAATTTAAAATGGAATTTTGAAATGTGGATGCAGAATTAAAAATGTTTAAAGAGTTTAAATAAAGGTTAAATTGGTTTAAGAGGTTAAACCAACATTTGAAATTTAACTCGAATTTATATAATTCGAGATGATTTAAAGTGAGATTGAATTTGAAATCAGTTCAAATTGAAATTGATTTGAATAATTTGGATTTGTGATTAAAGTTGAATAGTTTTAAATTCAAATGGAATTGGATTTAAATTGGGAAAGAATCAAGGATAATTCAACTTGAATTGGGATTAAATTCAAACTGGAGTTGAAACAAATTGAAAATTGAATTTGGTTTGGATTAATTAGAATTGTGATTGAAGATGGATAAGTTTAAAATTCAAATGGGAAATTTGAATTGGATTGATGTGAAATGAAATTGAATAAGTTCAAATTCAAATGGGAATTGATTTGAATTTGGGATAGAAATTGAAGTTAATTCAAATTGAATTGGAATTGAATTCATTTAAATTTTCATAAATTGAATTGATGGGAATGGAGGTTGGGAATTGAACAGTTTGACTCTGGACTATTTTAAAAGTAAATTGTTTTAGTACAAATTTATTTTTCCAAGCTATTTATTATATACACAAGCTTTCTTATTAAACCCAAAACTATCTTATACTTATTTTACAACTACTTTTGGAATTATTTTACTATTTTGCAACTGTTTTATAAACTAATTGCTGTTTTTCAACTACTTTATAACTAATTACTATTTTACAACTATTTTGCAATTATTTAAAATTTCTATAACTATTTGACTATTTTACAATTACTTAACTATTTTACAGCTATTTTACAAACTAATAATTATTTTTCAATTACTTATCTATTTTTAAACTTTTCAACCTATTTTCTAAATATAAGCTGGTCAGAGTGCAAACTGTTTTTGAGTAAATATCCATTTGATATAAGAATTGAAGTGTTAATCAAAAGGCATATTGGGTGAAAATGTGAATAAGTGAATAGGAATTAAAGGAAATGTGAATAGAAAAAGAGATTGATTTTTCTAATAACCAATAAAGATAAATACGTAGGGTGTACGTATTTTATTCTATTCGCATAGTGATTTGATCCAGGTTCGAGCATAGAATTTTGAGATAGTATGTCGATCCAAGTTGGGATTTTTCACTCGATTTTTGACGGCGAATCTGGATATGGATTGTTGATTGATTCTAGATATTCTCTATCATAGTTATGGCTATACAAGGAGAATGATGGTTTCTGATCAAGAAACCAGATATGAGTCCGCACTAGGAAGTCGGGTGGACGATACTAGTTCGAAAGAGAAATTATGTGATCAAGTGAGCGATCTGATTGATATAGCATACGGATGATATGTGTACATTGTATGGATTCGAATGAAATTGATATTGAAAATTTGTGGATAAGAATTGTAAAACGGTTTTAAAATGGAAGTAATATGATTAATATCTTTATAAAAGAGTAATCAAATTTGAATGTTTGATTTGGAATAAGCAAAGGTATGTATCTTTGTTATATATATGGTAAAACTTCCCTTGTTGAATCTATAGCTAGAAGAAAGGGTTTTGAAAATATTTGAAGTATAAAAGGAGTTTTACACAAGTTTGAAATGATACAAAGTTTTTAAATTATATATATATATATATATATATATATAAAGGATCTTATGAGGATTTTGGGAAAGGTTTTTGGAACCTATGGACTTTGGAAAGGCTTTTAATTTTTGGAAAAAAATCAATATTGGAATTTGAAAAGCCTAATTTGAGAATTATCGATTTGGGAATCGATTTTGAGAAAGGAGATTTATATGGGATTCATACTAGGTGTATGATTTGGAAGATACTATATGTTTATAGTATATAGTGTTTTGAAAATGGCTCTGGATAAAAAGACTCTCCCTTGGAATGAACTTCTCAGGAGTGCCACAGGGTGGTACTGCCTTGAACCCTAAGGGAGGGGGGTTCTAAAGTTAATCCTATGAGGAGTCCGGACAAAACTAGTTCCTGAGGATTACGAGTAGTGTGTAGCGAAAGTCGAGGGCGCTGATGTCTACAGAGGCATTTAGGTTATGCTGTGACAACAATGTAACTCGATGTCACTGCGATCTACTGCAGACTATAGCGAAATTCGTGTGTGCCGCTGAGAACCAACAGTCTATGTTTGATTTTATATCTGTAGACTGCGACCTATGGTGACATAGCGAAAGTCGTGTGTGCCGTTGAGAGCCAACAGTCTACGTTTTATTTTACATCGGTAGACTGCGACCTATGTGGGAGTGGAGAAGTTTCATTTTTTGGCAGAGAAAATCGAGGGCGCTGATGCCTATAGTTACATGGACTTTTGTTGTGATTGCAACGTAACCCTGGAATGTAACTGCGATCTACCGTGGGTTCCATGGCGTAATCGAGGGGCGCGGATTGCCTACAGTTACATGGACTTTTGCTGCGATGGCAACGTAACCCGGGATGTAACTACCACCATGGATGTGGGTGATGATTTCCAGAGGATTCTCACCAAAGATATTTCCTCTATTTTCAAAACTGTTTTCTCTATTTTCAACAAATTATTTTTCAAGTATTTTCACTGGGTGTTGAAAACTGGTTTACCAGGTACTTACAGATTTTCAGTCTTACGCCTGATCAACGTATGACCGAATTTCTGTGAGAACGAGGACGGACTTGTTGAAACATCGAGTTATAAAATGATATTTTTATAAAAACTATTTTAGCATTATTATATAGATTTTAAAATGTTTAAAAAATGTTCAAAAAGAGTAATTTTCATGATAACAAGTGTTTTAATAAATTCTGGCTTCGTTCCTTTTCGAGGACGAAAAGATTCAAAGGGGGAAGGAATGTGATAACCCGAATTTTGGAGTATCTGTTAATTGATAATTAATAGGTTTAATTAATAGAAATACTGATTGTTAAGGATGAAATAAGTAAATTTGATGATTAATATTCATATCTGCGAAAATAATTATTTAATAATCTCCTAATATGATTATTTAAAATGGGCAAAACCCACAATCTTCAACACAAATTAAGTTTATATTTGTTTAACATATACATATATATATATATGAGTTGATTTAAATTGAATTTGAATTCGTGATTTGAAATCCAAAAGAATATATATATATATATATATATGATTATTTTTATTGTATAAATAAGATTTTAAAATCATTCTCTTTTAAAAGTTATATATGTATAAATACTAGAAAATATATGAATATAAATCGTAAAACATAAATTGATTAAAAAGAGATGTATTTATATAAAATGGAAAATATAACATAAGTGATAAAGATAAATAAAAAGCTTTAATAAGATTTAAGAAAAGGTTTAATACATTTTTTTTGTTTAACATGAGATAAAATTTAATTTGTATATATATACATACAACATTTAAAACATGATACATGAAATTAATAAATACAAAATATAAATATGGATTAGTATAGAAACATTTATATACCTACAAATATACAAGTGTAAGAAAAATACAATCCAAGTTAACAAGTGTAAACTAAGTAATTTGCAAATACAACAAGTGGCATTTTTTAATTAAATAAATAAGTATGTTAGATAATAGGCTTTGTATATATTTCTTGAATCTTCTCCAAACCAGTTTTTCTCCTTTCATTTCTTCATTTCTTTTTTGTCAAAAATACTAAAACAAAGACCAGGATTCAGAACAAAAGAAAAAAACTGCGAACTGTAAACTACGTTAAAGCAATATAGTTGATTTAAAGGCAAAACAAATTCAAGATGATTTCAAATTCATCTCAAACTAAATCAAAACATGGATCGGATCAGCAAGCATGAATCTTCAGTTTCAAGTTTTCAAGGGATCGGAGCAATTTCCAGTTTCCATTTCAAAAGAGTTTCTTTGTTCTTCAACTAAAGGTGAGTAAACTTATCTTTAAACATTCAAACCCATCTGTATTTTGATCTGTATGTTATGGTTATTGAAGTTTGGATGAAAACTACTTGCATGTATATGTATAAGTGAAAGTAAGGTATGCATGTTTGAAACAAGAAGAGGTGCTCGGTTATGGGTTTATAGTGTTTAAAATAAATTCAAACCCTAAAATCTTTTTACCCATTCTCTTATATGCTTAAATTTTTAAACAGTATATGTTATGAATGACATGATTCAAGTTTAGAATTTTTTTAAGTATAATTAGCTAAACATTCTCTGGAAATTAGTGGACATAGGAAAAACTCAAAGTATGTAAGAAATTCTATTGTTTGGATTATATCATTTTGTTTGATTTCAAAAGCAATGATATTTAAAAGTGAAATCGTGATTTTTTTAGTTCGTATTCATAATGAAATTGAGTGACGAACGTAGATAAGTTTTTCTTCAAATTCTGGCGGTCGATGAAGATTTTATCCTCGGTTGTAGCCAGAAGAGGACCCAGGGTGGGGGTTCACGAGAAAAAAGGAGATGCATTTTTACGATCACCGTAGTGGCGAGGAGAGGTCGGAATAGGGTTTTGGAGTGCGGTTTTGTAGTGTGGGTTGCTGAGTTAATCTCGACGAAAATGGTGTTTTAGGCTCGATCACGAGGGTTGCGATCACGAGGTGATCATGTGAAGCTGCTCTGGAAGGAGTGCGGTAGGTTCCAGTCGACGAGATTGACGACGATGAGAAGCTTTGGTCGATCGAAGATTAGTTCCAGTTGGTTGAGAATGCCAGTTTTCGAATGACTGTGGAAATTATGGATCTAGATCGTCGAGGAGGATGACGACTTGTCGACGTCAGCATCGATGGTCGGAGCATCGTTGATGAACTGTGCACATGCACGCATTTACTTTTGTATCGGGGTTTTGTTGGAACTAAAGGCCGGGAAGAAGAAGAAGGGGTAAGGATGGGGTTTGCTCGGGTGCATGCTCGAGGTAATGTGGGAAATGTCTCGAAGCGGAGTGATACGTGAGTAACGCAGGGTTTAACTCGAAAACTTTGCAGTGGCTCGGGTATTCCATAAGAAAAATTGGGTTTGTTTTATTTTTTGTTCTTAAAGGGTTAAAAACAAAAGAAATTGTAACCAGTTTCAAAGGATTTAGAAATGAAAAAGTTTTCGAAGCCTGTACCAAACAGATTTCAAAAATATAAGTATATTAAAACTTTAACAATGAGGTGTTTTTGATTAAATAAATTTTCAAAGACTTTGAATTCAATTAAGTTGATTGATGAAGATAAGAAATTAATTAATGTACGTGGTTTATCTTAATTATTTAAAATTTTACAAATTTATTATGCATTATTCAGTTAATTACTGATTGTAATTAATTCAAGAATAATTAATAATGTATTTACTTAAAGATAATTAACTAATGAAAGTAACTATGGGTTAGCTAATTTAACTTAAGTGATTATGGGATAATTACTAGATGGAAATAATTAAGAGATGATTAATTACTCAAATGATAATTACTTAAAAATTAAAGGATTAATCTGTTAAGGATAGTAAAATTAATATAAAGCTTAATTAATTGAGGATAATTAACTAACGAATGGGATAATTACTTGATGAAAGTAACTAATTTAATGTAAATTACTTAAGGGAAGTGATTACGGATTAATTACTTACTGTAATTAATTAAAGGATTGATAGATTAAGGGAACTAATCAAGGGTTAGTTAATTAATGAGGTGTGATTGATTAAGGGATAATTAATCAATGTAAGTGGTTAGAAGATAATTAATTTGAGTAATTAACTGTAACGACCCAGGAATTTTAGAAAATAAAATTTGAATATTTAATTTATTTTAAATATTAATAAGTGAAATTTATAAGTCAAATAAATTTTTATTTGAATTATTGGATTTAATTGAATAATTAAATCGATAATTTAATATGTTAAATTATGGAAATAATTGAAAATAGAGTTAAATATGATTGAAAATGATTTGTAAAATTTTATTTTATCATATTGAAGTTAGAACGATATTTTAGAACTTTTAAAATTGAATTAAGAGTTAATTTGTGAAAATTGAATATTTTAATATTTAAATCGACTAGTGAAAATAGTCAATTTTTAAACAGTCTTAGAATTGGACGAAACCAGTTCCATTGGATCCGTAATAGTTAGTTATTACCGGATTTCAAATTTCGTGTCAATCGGAGTTATCGTTTGATCGTGGCAGCTCGAAACGCATCGAATTATTTTTAATTTTAATTTGGCGTGTTAAAATAGCCATTTTTCAAACAGTCTCGGATTTTGACGAAACCAGTTTCATCGGATCCGTAATGTGATATTATTGTAAGGTTTCAAATTTCGTATCAATTGGATTTACCGTTTGTCCGGTACAAATTAAAACGCCTAGAAAATCGTTTAAATCGGTTTAATTTAAATTGAACGTTTATAGCCATAACTCGCACAGATGTACGAATTAGCTTTCGAAACCTGTTCCATTGTGTCCGGAACGCGGGGTAAACCCTAGAAACGCTTGTTACGACGCGTGAATCGGAGTTCGGAATTTCCGGATTGAATAGTGTTTGAGAATTCCTTATAAATAGCCCCCTACCCTTCATAAATAAATAAAAAAAACCTAATTTTCGAAACCCTAGCCGCCACATTCTAAACCAAAGGCCAGAATTCAATCTCCTTCTTCTCTTAATCTCTCCCAATCCACAAACATTCACGCGAAATCACCAACTAAGAAGTTGTAGAGGATAGAGAGAGCTTTGATTTCATACGGAGTTGATCGTGTTTAGAGCAACGTAGTGGGAGTAATTAGCTCGCGTTCATCTGCAGTTTGGCACGCGTTTCAAGGCTGTAAGGGGGGCCGAGCTCTATGAGCTTGGGGCCGAGCAAGGAGTTGGGTGAGGGCTACGCAATGGAACTTCCTGATCGAATTATAAGCAAGCATGTTGGTGGCAAGATTAAACCCTAATATCAAAGTGATGGGTTCAAAGCACGGCCTGGAGATGTTGCGCGTGAACGAAGATGGAGAAGCAAGGGTGTGTGCGGCCTGATGTGGAGATGTGAAGGATCCAAGGGCTTAGAATGGTTGTAGGTTTATAATTTTAATTTAAGTTGTAAATTAGTTAATATAAATACGTGTAATCTTAGAAAATTCATAACTTTTTCATACGAGGTCGAAAACGCGTGAAACAAGAAGCGTTGGAATCGTATGGACGAGCACTACGCGATGAAATTGGATTGGAGTCATTTGGAGTTAGTGAGAATTTTGGGTAAAATTAAACGTCCGTTTAATTTTATTCGAAATAAATCACTAAAACAAAATTGAAATCAAGGTGAGAACTTCTCACTCAATCGAATCAGTTTCGATTTTATTTTAAATAGTTAGATTTAAAATATTTGAATGCATGTTTGAATGATGATTGTTATCTAATGATTGTTAAAATAGACATTATGCGCCGTTAGTAAGCGGATGTTATTTATTAAAAACATATACCGTGAATATTTCATAAACAGTGAAATTGGTATTATATATGATAGCAATATATATATATTGGCATATGTATATATTGGAGTTATTGATTCCCCGCATTTGTTTAGCGGATGAGACCCTATTGCGCCGTTATTAAGCGGATAATATTTTAAATCCTATATACCGCGATAATTCCGTACTGGAGCGGAATTGGTATTGTGCTAATGTTTGTGGATGCAGGAAAACAGGTTGGAGGGATCCAATTGGATTCCTCAACAGTATTTATTTGAATTCAGATATTTTGATATTTGATGGACTATCATATCGATATATGATGTCGTTGTTGTCGTGATTGACTATTTGGTGTGTAGCATCATTGAACCAAATTTTTGGATTTTAAAATGATTTTAAAAGTGATTTTTTAAAGTATACGTTTATAAAATATTTTTGGAATTGATCCATTTTAAATAAATAAACGTATAATTTTAATGTTATAAAAATTATGATTTTGAGAAATACGATTAAAGATTTATTTTTGAAAATATGAGGTTAATGGTTTTATAAAATAGTTTAATCGGGATTTTTGAAATTATTGTGAAAAGTTAAATATAGGATTTATGAAATTTAATTATTTTATAAATCAGAAGGATGAAATTATAAAGGAGATTAAAGACGTTTTAAAAAGAATAATATAAATTGAATTATATTAAGAGATTTATAAATGGATATTTATAAATTGAAATATTGATATTATAAAACGAGTTTTTATAAGTGTTTGAATGAAGTGAAAATGGATTTCATAAGTGAATGGAATTTATAGAATCATAAACGGTGAAGTTATAAATGGAATTTTATAAGCAGTAGGTTTATAAAATTTATAAAGTTATTGAAAGAATATATTTGGATAAATAATTGAATCTTATAAGTTATAAGACTCATAATCATGAAGTTTAAAGGAACGATTGTGCAAACAAATAAATTATAGGTGTTTAACTTATAACATGAATTTTGTTTTATAATTGAGTTATAAATTGAATAGGTTAATAAAGGAATTTATAAACGTTGTTTTATAAATTTGCAAACGACTTATTTTAAGAAGTAAATTGTTGAAACCTATTAATGGAGT
Source organism: Allium cepa (assembly GCA_030765085.1). Classification (NCBI taxonomy): domain Eukaryota; kingdom Viridiplantae; phylum Streptophyta; class Magnoliopsida; order Asparagales; family Amaryllidaceae; genus Allium; species Allium cepa. The sequence goes on along the minus strand of CM060935.1, from coordinate 1,053,268,525 downwards.
TATATTCACATTTTTGACTGTGAATAATCCTTTAAAATGAAATGTATAAAAGGATGAAAATTGTTAACGTAGTATATTCACGTTTTTGAATAGTGAATAATATGTTAAAGAAAATGTTTAGAATGTGATATTTTAAATTGAATTAAAACGATCTAACGATGTTTTAAAATGTGTTGAGATTCGAAACCATAGATTTCAACATTGATTGTTGAAATAGACGTTTTCGAGAAATAAAAGGAAATGGTGGACTATAACACTGTTGTTATAGTAAATGATTTCCGAAAGGAAATGTTTTGTATAGTATTGGGATTTATATATCTATTTTAATTTCGAATCCCTATACTAGTGATTTTGGGTTGTCGTAACGATGTTTTACGCAACATTCGTTTTGGCCCAAATAAATATGTTTAAAAGAATGATTTCCTTAAAGAATGAAATATATACTTAATCTCGATTTAAGTATATTGAATATTTTCCAAGTGTTGAAAATAAATAAAATTTGTGAATTACTTATTTTTAATAAGTTTGGAAATGTTTTCCAATATAAAGTGAATATTTTAGAGAATTTATCTTTTTGAAGATAAATTGAAATGAATAATTGAAGTCGTATATTCATAGATATTTTGGAATATAAATTCACTAAGGATTTATAAAAGAAAGGGGAACTTGTTTAAAAATAAATATTGATTTATTTTTGAAGTATTGAAACTAATATATCTTGTAAAGATATTTTGGAAAATAAATAATTTGGAAAATTATTTGGAATCTGGTGATGTTGTGCATATCCATTGATAGTTCAATAACCGACTATCAATAATTCCCTTTGAATGGGTAATTGATGTGAATTTTTTGAATTTGAATGCCACACTTATTTTTGAATAAGCGCTCACTATTCGGGTTAGCCGGGAAAGGACCATGGGGTCGTATAACCCATTCCGAATATGTGATACGTCGTTATGAATTGCATTTGATGACCGGTGTTGAAGACCGAATATTTACGAAAGCGATAGGATGACCTATCGATTGTCTCTGCACTGGGTGGCTCCTGGTATAGAGATCCCCTAAGTGATGGGAAATTCGATCGGGATTGTGAATACCCGGATTGCAAGGGCTTCGTGAGAAGTGCCTTCGGTTTTGTTCGAGCCCGGAACAGATTTGTATGGATTGTATGTCTGACGTTACAGATTGAGATATAAAGCAGATTTCTTTCAAATATATTTCGTTGGTGGCGGAGAATTTATTCTTTTAGCTTAACACCCTTCTCTGAGACGTACGAGCTCAGAGGTTATGTAGTTGAATGTTATCAGCGATATATTCCCAATTTGGTAATGTGACATGCTGAGTGTTGCTGTAAATGATCATTGTGTTGATTATTTGTGATAGGATCGTTTATTTGATCGTCTATCCTGGTGATCATTTCTATGATCATTTGTTGACCCAAAGCATGGCTTTTGTATAAAGTATGTTTTTGTGGACGTGACTTCGTCGAGCCTCACACCCCGTGAATGGTCAAAACAGGAAAGATGCGACAAGGTTATGAGGGGTAGCGCCCTTTAGGATGTGTGCATTTCCTTCTGGAAAAGGGTGGTATCATGGTATGAAGCCCAGATACTTACTCATGTTGAAAACACTTTATGATTGTGTGAATTGATTGCGAGCGCTCGGTGAAAGGTCCCAAAGGACCGGGGGATGGCATATTCGGTCAGTTGTTACTCAGTTAGGGGTAACCCGGCCTTGTGTTGGTAGAGATCCGGTTTGGTTCTCGGGGATGTCCATCCAGAGGCATTCTCATGTGGCAATGGGAAGTTCCTTGGCCTGATCATTCGTTGGAAATCCAAAGAAACAATACGAGACTTGTATGGTTTTAGTCGTAGAACCTGCTTCCTCAGGAAGTAGCTATAGTAGGCATAATATAATGGTACATATGCTGGCTAAGATTTATATTCTTCTTTCGAAATGATTTGTTCTACACTATGCACTAGTAATAATATCAAATGTTTCTTTTTAATGCGTATCAAGCATCTTTGACTAACATAAGAAGAAATCTCCTCCAAGTCTGCGTTTGCATTGTGTGTGTGTGGCGGGAGGTCTTATTGTAGTCTCATTTTTAAAAAGCATTGCGAATTGACTTTGAAAATCTTTTGTTGAATGTTTTAAGAGATAAACTGTTTTGAGTTCTCACACCAGTCACATGACTGACTCGGAGTTTATTGTTTTTCCTTCCTAAACTCTGGGTGCCCACCAATTTCTACACGGGCAGTCAAGAGTTAAGGTTTATCAGGATATTCTGGATATTCTGGAGTTGCTGGAGGCAAGCTGGATGGCATGGCGTATTACTAGTTTATATAGTATTTCTTTTTCCGCTGCACTATTTGTTGTTTGTTGTTGTTGTACACTCTGATGTAATGAAATGTAATGTATAAAATGTAATAACTGATATAGTTCTTTGTTTAAAGATTATTCATTTATTATTATATGTTGTTCCGCTGCGATTGTGAGATTCTGTTGTTGTTCTGTTGTTTTCTGTTCCGTTTATTTTCTATTTTCTATTTTCTTTTCCTTCTATGTTCTACCTTCTTCTCTCTTCTTCTTTCTTTTTCTTTTCCTTAAACCATAACATTTCGAGTTTCCGGCCTTCGATTTCTCGGCAGTCGATAAAGTGAGTATCGATGTTGAATTTTCGAAAGTCGAAAATTTTCGGGACGTTACATTTGGTATCAGAGCTTATGGTTAAGCGACAACCATGGTTCTGTTGGGTATTACTCATTAGAGATAGAGTCAGTAGTACTCTAGAATGAGTTTGAGTGTAATAATAGCTATGAGAGCGTATTTGTTAGTGAATAAAAAAATTGTTTTGTATTGTGTTGACTTATCGGTTGATTGTTTATAGATTTCGGTCGATGTAGTCTGGCTAACTATCGTAGAAAGGGGTTTCTAAACACTTGTATAGAACAATTCGACACAGTATTGTTTCAAAAATTGGGTAAATAAAATAATTTTACCTTGATTATATTTTATATATAAAGAAATAATTTTTCAGAATTATTTAAGTGTATATAAGTTGATTGTTAGGTTGTTTGAATAATCTAAATAAAAGAATAATTGTATAAGTAAAGAATTATAAGAATTGAATTATAATTAAAGTGAATTACAATTGTGAAATAAACTTATATATATAAGAAGTGAAACTATATGAATATAACTTAAGCGATGTTGAATGAAGTTGATATTGGTATCAAAGTAAATTAGTAAAGTTAAGTGATAGATATGAACTTGAGTTTTATAAATGAAATTCAACTTTAGAAATTGAATTGAATTAAATTAATGGATTGAATGTTAATCAATTGAATGTGAATTAAGTTGATATGAGATAATGAATGTAAGTGTTAATTCATTAAAATCTAATGTTATTGGAAAGTTGAATAGTTGAATAAAAATCAATTTAATTAAACCAATTGAAAGCAAAGTAATTTGGTTGTAATAAATATACATTGGTTGTTATATGATTGTTAGTTGATTGTATATAATTCATTAAGTATTAATGAAATTGGAAGCTAAAGTAATTGAAATTCAATTGGAAGTTAAGTGAATCTTAAATAGAATTGAAAGTGAATTGGATTTAATTAGTGAATGCAAACTAATTGAAAAATGAATGTTAGTAAACATCCACTGTTAATGAATCATATGTGATTAAATTGAAAACCATTTCATTGAATATTAATGAGAATGTAAATGAACATTTGTTGGTTATGAATGATAATTGGTTGATGGTTGAATAAATATTACTTTTCCTACATTTGCTATGTTGGCATATATAGTTATTATGTTGCTATATGTTGTATATTGATACTATTGTCTACATGCATGTTCTCATGTTGTTTGTTGAGTGTTTAGTAGGTGCGGATCGCGTTTCTTCGCATTTGGAGCTCGCTTTCGCGCTATATTAGCCGTATATGCTCGCTAATAAAATATAAGGTACATATCTCGGATTACATACCGTACTTTTACATTTTTTCCCTTCGGGATGCCTCATTACTTGATGAGATGTATATTTGTGATATATATACTGTCATTTTTTTTTCGGATCGAGCCGCGCAAAGGAGACTATGGCGAATTTTTCCGAAAATTTAAGGCGTTAGAAAAATTTTGAGAAAATTGGAAAGTTTTGAAAACTTTAATTTTGATTTGGAATTGAAAGTTAAACAATAGTAGTTGTTTTTGAAAAGATAACTAAGTATGATTTGAAAACTTAGTAAAGATTTGTAAGAAATTAATTATGAATTTGGGAAAATTAATAGATCCTGTAACTTTTCTTACTTAATAATTTCGAGGACGAAATTCTTTTAAGGGGGGAAGATTGTAACGACCCAGGAATTTTAGAAATTAAAATTTGAATATTTAATTTATCTTAAATATTAATAAGTGAAATTTATAAGTCAAATAAATTTTTATTTGAATTATTGGATTTAATTGAATAATTAAATCGATAATTTAATATGTTAAATTATGGAAATAATTGAAAATAGAGTTAAATATGATTGAAAATGATTTGTAAAATATTATTTTATCATATTGAAGTTAGAACGATATTTTAGAACTTTTAAAATTGAATTAAGAGTTAATTTGTGAAAATTGAATATTTTAATATTTAAATCGACTAGTGAAAATAGTCAATTTTTGAACAGTCTCAGAATTGGACGAAACTAGTTCCATTGGATCCGTAATAGTTAGTTATTACCGGATTTCAAATTTCGTGTCAATCAGAGTTATCGTTTGATCGTGGCAGCTCGAAACGCATCGAATTATTTTTAATTTTAATTTGGCGTGTTAAAATAGCCATTTTTCAAACAGTCTCGGATTTCAACGAAACCAGTTTCATCGGATCTGTAATGTGATATTATTGTAAGGTTTCAAATTTCGTATCAATTGGATTTACCGTTTGTCCGGTACAAATTAAAACGCCTAGAAAATCGTTTAAATCGGTTTAATTTAAATTGAACGTTTATAGCCATAACTCGCACAGATTTCCGAATTAGCTTTCGAAACCTGTTCCATTGTGTCCGAAACGTGGGGTAAACCCTAGAAACGCTGGTTACGGCGTGTGAATCGGAGTTCGGAATTTCCGGATTGAATAGTGTTTGAGAATTCCTTATAAATAGCCCCCTACCCTTCATAAATTAAAAAATAAAAAATAAAAACCTAATTTTCTAAACCCTAGCCGCCACATTCTAAACCAAAGGCTAGAATTCAATCTCCTTCTTCTCTTAATCTCTCCCAATCCACAAACATTCACGCCAAATCACCAACTAAGAAGTTGTAGAGGATAGAGAGAGCTTTGATTTCATACGGAGTTGATCGTGTTTAGAGCAACGTAGTGGGAGTAATTAGCTCGCATTCATCTGCAGTTTGGCACGCGTTTCAAGGCTGTAAGGGGGGCCGAGCTCTATGAGCTTGGGGCCGAGCAAGGAGTTGGGTGAGTGCTACGCAATGGAACTTCCTGATCGAATTATAAGCAAGCATGTTGGTGGCAAGATTAAACCCTAATATCAAAGTGATGGGTTCAAAGCACGGCCTGGAGATGTTGCGCGTGAACGAAGATGGAGAAGCAAGGGTGTGTGCGGCCTGATGTGGAGATGTGAAGGATCCAAGGGCTTAGAATGGTTGTAGGTTTATAATTTTAATTTAAGTTGTAAATTAGTTAATATAAATACGTGTAATCTTAGAAAATTCATAACTTTTTCATACGAGGTCGAAAACGCGCGAAACAAGAAGCGTTGGAATCGTATGGACGAGCACTACGCGATGAAATTGGATTGGAGTCGTTTGGAGTTAGTGAGAATTTTGGGTAAAATTAAACGTCCGTTTAATTTTATTCGAAATAAATCACTAAAACAAAATTGAAATCAAGGTGAGAACTTCTCACTCAATCGAATCAGTTTCGATTTTATTTTAAATAGTTAGATTTAAAATATTTGAATGCATGTTTGAATGATGATTGTTATCTAATGATTGTTAAAATAGACATTATGCGCCGTTAGTAAGCGGATGTTATTTATTAAAAACATATACCGCGAATATTTCATAAACAGTGAAATTGGTATTATATATGATAGCAATATACATATATTGGCATATGTATATATTGGAGTTATTGATTCCCCGCATTTGTTTAGCGGATGAGACCCTATTGCGCCGTTATTAAGCGGATAATATTTTAAATCCTATATACCGCGATAATTCCGTACTGGAGCGGAATTGGTACTGTGCTAATGTTTGTGGATGCAGGTAAACAGGTTGGAGGGATCCAACTGGATTCCTCAACAGTATTTATTTGAATTCAGATATTTTGATATTTGATGGACTATCATATCGATATATGATGTCGTTGTTGTCGTGATTGACTATTTGGTGTGTAGCATCATTGAACCAAATTTTGGGATTTTAAAATGATTTTAAAAGTGATTTTTGAAAGTATACGTTTATAAAATATTTTTGGAATTGATCCATTTTAAATAAATAAACGTATAATTTTAATGTTATAAAAATTATGATTTTGAGAAATACGATTAAAGATTTATTTTTGAAAATATGATGTTAATGGTTTTATAAAATAGTTTAATCGGGATTTTTGAAATTATTGTGAAAAGTTAAATATAGGATTTATGAAATTTAATTATTTTATAAATCAGAAGGATGAAATTATAAAGGAGATTAAAGACGTTTTAAAAAGAATAATATAAATTGAATTATATTAAGAGATTTATAAATGGATATTTATAAATTGAAATATTGATATTATAAAACGAGTTTTTATAAGTGTTTGAATGAAGTGAAAATGGATTTCATAAGTGAATGGAATTTATAGAATCATAAACGGTGAAGTTATAAATGGAATTTTATAAGCAGTAGGTTTATAAAATTTATAAAGTTATTGAAAGAATATATTTGGATAAATAATTGAATCTTATAAGTTATAAGACTCATAATCATGAAGTTTAAAGGAACGATTGTGCAAACAAATAAATTATAGGTGTTTAACTTATAACATGAATTTTGTTTTATAATTGAGTTATAAATTGAATAGGTTAATAAAGGAATTTATAAACGTTGTTTTATAAATTTGCAAACGACTTATTTTAAGAAGTAAATTGTTGAAACCTATTAATGGAGTTATATTCACATTTTTGACTGTGAATAATCCTTTAAAATGAAATGTATAAAAGGATGAAAATTGTTAACGTAGTATATTCACGTTTTTGAATAGTGAATAATATGTTAAAGAAAATGTTTAGAATGTGATATTTTAAATTGAATTAAAACGATCTAACGATGTTTTAAAATGTGTTGAGATTCGAAACCATAGATTTCAACATTGATTGTTGAAATAGACGTTTTCGAGAAATAAAAGGAAATGGTGGACTATAACACTGTTGTTATAGTAAATGATTTCCGAAAGGAAATGTTTTGTATAGTATTGGGATTTATATATCTATTTTAATTTCGAATCCCTATACTAGTGATTTTGGGTTGTCGTAACGATGTTTTACGCAACATTCGTTTTGGCCCAAATAAATATGTTTAAAAGAATGATTTCCTTAAAGAATGAAATATATACTTAATCTCGATTTAAGTATATTGAATATTTTCCAAGTGTTGAAAATAAATAAAATTTGTGAATTACTTATTTTTAATAAGTATGGAAATGTTTTCCAATATAAAGTGAATATTTTAGAGAATTTATCTTTTTAAAGATAAATTGAAATGAATAATTGAAGTCGTATATTCATAGATATTTTGGAATATAAATTCACTAAGGATTTATAAAAGAAAGGGGAACTTGTTTAAAAGTAAATATTGATTTATTTTTGAAGTATTGAAACTAATATATCTTGTAAAGATATTTTGGAAAATAAATAATTTGGAAAATTATTTGGAATCTGGTGATGTTGTGCATATCCATTGATAGTTCAATAACCGACTATCAATATTTCCCTTTGAATGGGTAATTGATGTGAATTTTTTGAATTTGAATGCCACACTTATTTTTGAATAAGCGCTCACTATTCGGGTTAGCCGGGAAAGGACCATGGGGTCGTATAACCCATTCCGAATATGTGATACGTTGTTATGAATTGCATTTGATGACCGGTGTTGAAGACCGAGTATTTGCGAAAGCGATAGGATGACCTATCGATTGTCTCTGCACTGGGTAGCTCCTGGTATAGAGATCCCCTAAGTGACGGGAAATTCGATCGGGATTGTGAATACCCGGATTGCAAGGGCTTCGTGAGAAGTTCCTTCGGTTTTGTTCGAGCCCGGAACAGACTTGTATGGATTGTATGTCTGACGTTACAGATTGAGATATAAAGCAGATTTCTTTCAAATATATTTCTGTTGGTGGCGGAGAATTTATTCTTTTATCTTAACACCCTTCTCTGAGACGTACGAGCTCAGAGGTTATGTAGTTGAATGTTATCAGCGATATATTCCCAATTTGGTAATGTGACATGCTGAGTTTTGCTGTAAATGATCATTGTGTTGATTATTTGTGATAGGATCGTTTATTTGATCGTCTATCCTGGTGATCATTTCTATGATCATTTGTTGACCCAAAGCATGGCTTTTGTATAAAGTATGTTTTTGTGGACGTGACTTCGTCGAGCCTCACACCCCGTGAATGGTCAAAACAGGAAAGATGCGGCAAGGTTATGAGGGGTAGCGCCCTTTAGGATGTGTGCATTTCCTTCTGGAAAAGGGTGGTATCATGGTATGGAGCCCAGATACTTACTCATGTTGAAAACACTTTATGATTGTGTGAATTGATTGCGAGCGCTCGGTGAAAGGTCCCAAAGGACCGGGAGATGGCATATTCGGTCAGTTGTTACTCAGTTATGGGTAACCCGGCCTTGTGTTGGTAGAGATCTGGTTTGGTTCTCGGGGATGTCCATCCAGAGGCATTCTCATGTGGCAATGGGAAGTTCCTTGGCCTGATCATTCGTTGGAAATCCAAAGAAACAATACAAGACTTGTACGGTTTTAGTCGTAGAACCTGCTTCCTCAGGAAGTAGCTATAGTAGGCATAATATAATGGTACCTATGCTGGCTAAGATTTATATTCTACTTTCGAAATGATTTGTTCTACACTATGCACTAGTAATAATATCAAATGTTTCTTTTTAATGTGTATCAAGCATCTTTGACTAACATAAGAAGAAATCTCCTCCAAGTCTGCGTTTGCATTGTGTGTGTGGCGGGAGGTCTTATGGTAGTCTCATTTTTAAAAAGCATTGCGAATTGACTTTGAAAATCTTTTGTTGAATGTTTTAAGAGATAAACTGTTTTGAGTTCTCACACCAGTCACATGACTGACTCGGAGTTTATTGTTTTTCCTTCCTAAACTCTGGGTGCCCACCAATTTCTACACGGGCAGTCAAGAGTTAAGGTTTATCAGGATATTCTGGATATTCTGGAGTTGCTGGAGGCAAGTTGGATGGCATGGCGTATTACTAGTTTATATAGTATTTCTTTTTCCGCTGCACTATTTGTTGTTTGTTGTTGTTGTACACTCTGATGTAATGAAATGTAATGTATAAAATGTAATAACTGATATAGTTCTTTGTTTAAAGATTATTCATTTATTATTATATGTTGTTCCGCTGCGATTGTGAGATTCTGTTGTTGTTCTGTTGTTTTCTGTTCCGTTCTATTTTCTATTTTCTATTTTCTTTTCCTTCTATGTTCTACATTCTTCTCTCTTCTTCTTTCTTTTTCTTTTCCTTAAACCATAACATTTCGAGTTTCCGGCCTTCGATTTCTCGGCAGTCGATAAAGTGAGTATCGATGTTGAATTTTCGAAAGTCGAAAATTTTCGGGACGTTACATTAACTAAGGTTAAATGTAATAAATCATTGTTAATTACTTTATAAGAGTAATTATGGGATTATTTAATGTAATGAGTAAAGGCTAATTAATTTGTTTAATTAATTAAGAATTAATTACTTATTGTAATTAAAGGATAATTAATCAAGGATGATTAATTAAGATGGATAATTAAGAGATGATTAATTAATTGATTTGTAATTAATTAATGTTAAGTAAAGGTAATCCAAGTGATTAAAGTTAGTGATTAATTTAATTAGAGATAAATTAAGATAATTTCGAAAGTGATCAATCTTGCTTATAAATGATTGAATGATGTAAATGCCTTGAATTGTTTGATATCTCTGATATGAAATATTTTTTGATATGATACGTTGGGTGGACAATAATAGTATGGTTATCTATCGTTGATGAATTGTTGTGTATGGAAGTGACATCCTGTATTTAAAGTTGAATGTATCTCACTTGAATAACTTAGGTTAAGATGGTATTAAATCCGAAGAGACCGGGGTCGGGTGCCAGTAAATACCCGAACCCACTTCGATTTGTAACCTTCAATGATTTTTTTTAAATTGAGATATGAAACCAAAAAGGCTGAAATAGAATAATTTAAATGGGTGGACTATTTAAAACTAAGTAAAGGTACTTAGGGATTGATTATGAATATAAGCATTGACTATGGCAAGTTGTGAGCATGTAGTGATGAACGAGTTACCCAGGGTTTTAAGTATGTTTTATGCATTAGTATTTCTTGTTAGATGGGTTTGCTCACACTGGTTTCCAGCCTGACCTGGGTGTTACTTTGATGTAATGCTTGGGTCAGACCGAGTATTACAGATTTTCAGGTAAGGATGTTCAGGAGCTTAGGAGGCGAGCTGGATGGCAGGAACGTATGGAGTGTTTCCACTGTTGTATATCCGGGACAAGTTATTTTAACTGTCCAGTGATTGTAAAATATTGTAACTCTGTTGTATTAAAATGTAATTGACTGATCAGCTTTCTTTGTGTAAAGAATATTATTTGTATCCGTTGCGAATGTGAGATTCTGAGTTTGGTTTTTTGTTTCTTCTTCTTCTATCTCTTTTCCTCTTTTCCTAATTATCTGGAATTTTCGTGATCGAAAATTTCGGGTCGTTACGCAGACACCGATGTAAATAATAAATAAAAGCAGTAAAGGAAAGACCACACTAGGTTTTTATGCTGGTTTGGAGTTACCCTACATCCAGTCCCGCACATTTGTACGGATTTCTTTTAAAAATAAGCTCCCAGATTACACCCTCAATTTCAAGGCAACGAGGTAGATCCTTTTGTATTCAAGTCCGGGGTAAACTCTCTTGATATACCAGGCCCATGATTACATAATTGATTCCCGAGGTAACAATCACACTCAATTTATTTCAATGCTCAACCGCACCTTTTACTCAATAGTTTGATTTACAAATAATCCTATAACTCCGAATAGCACTGAGATCTTATGGAGAGAGTGGCAGAGGATCAAACAAGAGATAATCAAGTTCAATTCACCTGGTATTTCGGCAGAGCATGGTTTTGAATTCTTTAGTATAAATGTGGAAGATGAAGAGGAGAGAAAATGAATGAAAATCTGGTAAAAATTCGTTTAGAACTTACTGGTATTTATAAAGATCAACAACCATATCTATTTGTGAAAGGATGTGACGATTAGACACTTCTTTCGAAAATTTGAAATTTGAAAATTAACATGCACCATGTTGACATGAGGGGTAGGAGTATGTCGACGTGCTCTTGGCAAAAATGATGATTTTGATTTTCTTATTAAAATTTGTTTCTATAATTTTTTCAAAACAGTTTCTAAACTTTTATAAACATACTTTAATATAGTTTAAACATATAAAAGAGTTTAGAAAGTAATTTTTTAATATATAATCTTATTCTATAAAGTGATTTAAAATCTAAGTATATAAATATTTAAAAGCTAAATATTAAAACAAGAGATAGTTTAAAATCAACGACAATTTTGAAATCAAAAACATTAAAAATGATAAAGATAATTTTGAGGCTAAAATATTTTAAAACCAAGAGAGATGTTCTTTTTGAAAACAAAGTTTTGAAAACATTTTCAAAACAAGAGAAATATTTTTAAAACTTAATTTTATAAAATTAGTGGATATCAAAATAGGACCACTATATGTTCCATTAGATATTGTCGTGGGTTCTATCCCACTAAGGTTCCATCCTTTTAACAGGCTCGAAGTGGATTCCATTCCACGAATAAATTTCGAATAAAGATGTTAGTGCTTTAAAGAAGTTTTAACATAAGTCTAGACTCGATACTTATCTTGTACTTTGAAATCTTGAACTCTTGATATCTTGATACTCATGAGTCTTTATTCTTGATATTGTCGATCTTTAAATTCATCAATCTTGTATCTCTATACTGTACAGTTTTCATTCTTGGTACCTGCATGTTTATATCCTACACATACATACATGCATACATACATACATAGATATATATATATACACACACACACTATAATGTTAGTATTTATATTTTATAATAAGTCCTAAGGTTTTTGTCATTAAAACCATCCTTCTCAAGGACTAACAGTTCGACAAGAGTTCAATTGCTTACAAATTATCTAGGTAAAATCCAGTTTCTTATCGATTAAAGTGACACTTTTAAACAACGATATTTTGTGTAGTTTTCTATTCAGCATCACTATATCACATAAATATTGAAAAATTGATCAATGACCAAAACACGACTAATATCTTTAGTTAATTGTGAAGTCCAATACTGTAAAAGAATAAGTATCAATTAACCTATTTGCTTTGGCCAAAGACTTTGAATTTATGTTCACTACCAACTACGATGATACTAACCTTCTATTTGAAGGTGAAAAAACCTCTTTTGAAAAGTGTTTCACTTCAAGTGTTCCAACTTCTATACAAATATGGCCTTAACACGATCAGTATTGTCATATGATTGACCATAATCAAAGTAAAGTTTACACACTTAGGATTCGTAGTATTATGATGTTAAAATACTACTACACACCATTACATGATATCTTCCATTTAACTTTAACCTATAGATACTTCATGGAGATTCGTTATGTAACTGTTCCAAAAAAACTACACATACGTAACTCTTAGGTGCCTACAACGGCCATGTGTAATCCATCGTCCATCATATGGAGAGCATTATTTACACTAGTATTAATGGATATATAAGTATCTCATTCTTGATACATCTTGAATACGGACATTTAAGGACAAAAATTAATTCTATTTGATTCATTGCTCATGGTTACGAATGCATTCATAACTGTAATCGATTTAATATTTTTCCTATTGTTATTCTATGTATATATATAAATGTATTGAAAATACAATTTATGTCCCGACATAATAATATACACAATAGAAAATAAATTAAAAATTTACTTTATTTTGAACAATATTCATTATGAGATTAAATTATATAGTCAAATTTCCATAATTTCCCCTAAGGCACTGTGAGGACCACCTTGCATTTCCTATATCCAAATATCATATATAGTATGATGCGGTATCTGGTCGATGTAGAGCGGTAGTCTAAGGTAAATTAGTAACGATCCAAAACATAACATATCATATATATCGTAGTAGAGGAGAAAATATAATAATTAAAACATATATAAAACATGAAAGACAGAAATATAATTATCTGAATCAATGAAAATCAGAGGGTAGCATGTTGATCATAGTTATACAAGACGTAAAATAATAACTCTAAATGCCTATCTCTAAAAAATAATAATATAGCACTGATAAAGCTTTGCGATGATGCACATTAGGAATATAGTGGATAAGCTCTAAAAAAAGATATATGAAAAGCATATCCTCCTGCTCGTCCTCTACATAGCTCCATACACTATCTCATGCAATATTTCTAGTCTACTTATTTAAAAGTACCCAAGAAGACAAAAAGGAAAGAATAAAACCTTAAGTCAGAAAAAAGTTTGGTATAAACAATTTCTAACCTCAAAATACTATAAAATTCATTATAGTAAATAGAAAAAAAAATATGAGGAACCATACCTACACTATTTTAGCATCCAATAAGTAAGCATACAACTCGTATACATGTTAAACCATCATCATATGGTGTATAAATGCTCAAGTACAATAAAGGGTGTTGAGAACCTAACTCTGTAGAAAATACATCTCATGACATCCATCTTAGAAACACCACAGTCATAATGAATATAGCAACCATAGAAAATATTGCAATCATCAATCAAATATTCATCACACTCAGGTGCTGCTGGATGACTCAAATAACCTACTCAGATTATTAGCATCTACTCAAAGTCAAAAGTAATCAATACTTGAAATCACGTCCACTCGAATGGCAAGTGATTTGGGCTGCTCGGATGCCTAACTCATGGATACACTTAGAATACTTAAGCTACCTTGCCTTATATGTGCACATATCATGACCTTAGAGTTATCCAATGACATTTAGCATACGTACCAATAGTAGAACCAACTTTTGCCTACTGTATAAGTAATCAGTTTGCACTTGTTGGCTCGATAATAATCCTCAAGCCATATCTACTTCCCTTATGAAATACTCCATCACTTAGAACAACAATTCGTTAAGGTTTCCTTGCTTCTTTAGTTGCCTCATAACACATCAAAGTTCCCTCATCTCAACTTCAAAAAACTCACTTATCATCCACAAAGTTGCCTCATGCTTTCTTTATAGCCGCTCAGCATTTCTCTCGTGTTTACAATACATAGTCTCCATCACCTAAATTGATCAATGGTACCCCATTATCTCATATACCACTCAATAGTTTGCTATGCAACAATCATATTGGCTTGCCTCATTATCATGTAAATATCCAAAAAAATATGATCGATCGGTACTGATATATATGGATAGGTACCGACCTATATTTTCAACACAGGGCAATTTTTGGCTTATTGTAACTCCTCCACTTCAAGTCCAAGCATTCCACATGCTTCCCCTGAAGTCATTTCCATGTTTATCTCCATTTAGCTAGAAGTTTCCTCAGCAATTCTGATACATAGCAGAATCGATCATTTTTTATTTCTGTCTCATGAATAATAGTTCCAAATTCATGTGGTCGATTAAGTGGCTTATACACACCTATCCCCACTCCTTATATCAATCGCACCTTGATTGTTGCAATTTAGATCGATTGGAATCGACCAATCGTTCATATCGAACGACTTTGGCTAACACTTAATCATTTTTGCCAACTTTTCTTTTGGGTCCTTCTCTGATTTGAATGCTTCGATGTTTCGGCAACTCTTTTTACAACATTCCAATCCCAAACTTCCTAGAATCGGTCGATACTTCAAAATGCATATCGATACACATATTTTACACAAATAAACACACCAAAACTACCAAATAAGTATCGTATCATCACAACCCAATCAATACAATCATCATATCGTAGAAATCAAGTAAAAATACAGATTAGCTTATCCATAAGAATACTTATACAAATTTTAAATCTAAACCCATTTCTAATCTTTTAAAATTTATTTTAAAAACATAAGTAAGATTAGATCTAGTAAAAGTCAACTTTTTAACTTTAAAGTCATTTCAAAAACGTTGTTTAATCATATATTAACAATTATAGTGTGGTGAAAGATAGAAATTAGTCACAACAATCTCAAAATACACAAAAATCGAGGTATTAAGAATCCAAATAGCTAGAACACCTATCCCAATGGGGAAAAACTAAAAATCCAATTGGCTAATATGCTAATTACCATTTAATCTCTAAATATGATGATTATCAGAAAGTGATTTAATTACTTTTGGTTTGAGTAAGCTTAATGGAGTTTAGGGAAAAATTTTAGCAGAACGAAAAGAAATTAGGTGATCTAATTTCAGTTATCTATGCACAAATCCTAAGGTGGGCCTAGTTAGGGTTTAAGTCTAATTACCTATTTATCAGCCTGAAAATTGTCCAAACTTCAAACAACCTCATATTTTATAACTTAAGTCCCAAAATCTATTATAATCACTCTATGCAAAGAGAAACCATTAAATCCTTCATTTAGAAGAAGTTGCAAAACCCAATTTGACTCTTGTTAAAATGTATAGGCCTTACAATATTTTTAGGGTTAAAACCATCCAATTTTATTCTCGAGGTCCAAAATTTCAATAATTAACATTCTCCAAAATTATAACCTAATTCGACCCAATTTCATTATAAAAATATTATCTTATGATCCATTAACACGTAAAAACATGGGTCATTACATTCTATCCCCTTTAGGAATTTCATCCTCGAAATTCACTATAAATGCATAAATAGTCAATGGGGATACCAAAAATGCCTAATAACAACAAAAACATAGCAACCATCAATCATGCACATAAGCAGGAAACCAAACCTATGCAATCCTAGCATGCATAGTAATAACTAAAGAGTGTAAAATATGAAATATGAAAGCTAACGATAAAACTTGAATCTTACCAAGTAAAAACTCCAGATAAGTGGTCCTTATACTCTCTTCAGTCTACTATGTGCTATCCCCTTATTCACCCTAACAAACCTTTACATACTACACCGTCTTCCTTATAAGCTGCTTCGTACTCTGCTCTACTATAAAAATCGGCTTCCAAGAACTTGATGCTTCAGGTTCGAAGATTGTATCTTTTAGTTGATTTGGTGTCACGGTCAAGCCTGAATCATGCACAAACTTTCTAAGATGAGAAACATGAACTGCATTAGCACAACCATCACCTTCTTATGTAATTTGACTCTATATACTAGGTTCTCGATCCTCTCAAGTATTAAAAAGGACTTACGAATCTTAGTGCCAACTTCCCTTCAGCCCTAAACCAGATACTTTAATAATCAAATTCCTAGGTTTATCTTTTGTCCTTGCTCTATTGTTATTTTCTATTAAACAAAATTATCATTATATACAATCATATTGAACATATAATTTTGGACTATTGTTTACTTACTCAACTTGAGTGAACCAATTTCATCGAGATTTCGTATGTTGCAAACATAATCATTGTAATGACCTGCCTTTTCGATCCTCAGAAGTCGATAGTAATACATCCCTGATATTCACGTGTCGAGTAACCGAGTACCAGAAAGACAGATTGTTGGTGTGAAAGAAAATAAAAGTCTCAACAGAATCTCATAAAGAGACGAGTCATATATAATATCCAAATTGTAACACCCCGGAATTTTCGATCCCGAAATTTCGACACTAATACGTTCACTGTAGAAGTGCCGAGCAATCGAACGCTGGAAATTCCAGATTTTAGGGTAAAGAAGAAAATGAGGCAGAAACAACAGCACAGAATCTTACAATCACAGCGGAACAAAATATAATACACAAATAGCAGCATTTACATAAAGAAAGCTGTAAATGTCAATTTATACAATATATCTGAGTACAATCATTCACAAATAAATTGGACAGTTATAATTAACTTGTCCCTGAAAACAATCAATACAACTCTAATACACAACGGAATATACTCCATACGTTTCTGCCATCCAGCTCGCCACCTCAGCTCCATAACGTCCTAACCTAAAAATCTATAATACTCGGTCTAACTCGAGTATTGCAATAAAGTAACACCCGAGTCAGGCTGGAAACCAACGTGAGTAAACCATTTAATATGAAATACTTAAGTTGTAAAGCTTCATGGAAACCAAGGTAACTCATACCACACTACGAGCTCTTATCTTGTTATAGTCAAACACTTTTCACAAAATAATATCTAAGTACTGTAACTTAGTTTCAATGGTCCAGTTGACTTAATTTATTTAATTCCATCCTATTGATTCTACAAATCAAATCTATAAAGAATTATAGATTGTTAATCAAAGTGGTTCCAGGTATTGCTGATATCCGACCCTGATCTCTTCGAATCCAATGCCATCCTTTAAGCAAATTTGTTTAAGTAAAACAGTCCAATTTAAACTTCAGAATGTCATATTCACACAGAATTTCATCACAGATATTTATTGGATAAATGTCACATTTATCTACAGAACTTGATTTTGATCTACTACAAATCTTCTTTTAGTTGAGTTGATCTTGGATCTTTGCTTAGCTTCACTTTTTGAAAACTTGAAAGAAGTTGTTTGTTTTGGTTGTTTTTTTCTTTCTGTTTTTGGCTTTCTTAGGTTTAGTTTTGAAAAATGAAAGATGAAAGAAGTAAAAGATATATATATATATATATGTATGTATGTATGTATATATATATATAAGAATGTATAGCCTTTTTTTTAGAAAACAAATAAATTGACACTTGTAAATTTGCATGTTATACTTAGCTTACAATTGTCAAATGCATGCATTTTATGTTTTTATATGTTTTTATATTATATTTTTACTTACACATTTCCTTTTTACTTATATTTATATAACTTCAAAAAATGATATAAAACCTAATTATACATTAATTAATAAATAGTATATATATACACTAGTTTTAAAATGTTCAGTTTTTAAATCCAGTACATTTTTAAGATATATGTAGAATTTCAAATCATATTTTTATTCAAAATTCACATATGAATAATAGAAAATAGATAGCACATTTATTTGTTTGAAAAGATAAGTTGCAAAATTAAAATGGAAAATCATCAAATTAAATTTTGCCAAGAATCCTGGGTTGTCACATTCCTTCCCCCTTAAAATCTTTTCGTCCTCGAAAAGGAACAAAGAATTTTTTTAAATTATATTGTTAATTATCATTTAAATTATTCTTTGGACATTCTTAACTCTTTACTCTTTAAATTTTTAAACATTTTAAAAATCTACATAATATTAACAAAATAGTTTTTATGAAAATATTTCTTTATAACTCGATGTCTCAACAGGTCCATCCTCGTTCTCACAGAAATTCGGTCATACGTTGATCAAGCGTAGGACTGAAAATCTATAAGTACTTAGCAGATCTGTTTTCAACATCCAGTGAAAATACTTAGAAAACATTTTGTGAAAATATATTAAACAATTTTGGTGAGAATGCTCTGAAAATCATCACCCCCTCCTTGGTCGCAGTTATCCCAATGGTTACGTCGCCATCCTAGCAAAACCATAGAAAACTGTCGGCCTCCACCCCGCTTGATTACACCATGGAACCGCCACAGATCGCAGCTACACCCATGGTTACGTTGCCATCATGGCAAAAAACATGTAACTGTAGGCATCAGCGCCCTCGAATTTCGCTGCCAAATGAAACATTACCACACAGACCACATAGATCGCAGAATACATCACTCAAGTCCAAATTAGCCTGTAGGCACTCAATGCCACATGACTTTCGCTATGTCTTTATAGATCGCAGTCTACCGATGTTACGTTGCTCTCTCAGCGAAATCAAACGTAGACCTTAGGCAATCATTGCCCCTCGACTTCCGCTTCGGAATGTAGTAGATCGCAGTTACATCGAGTTACACCATCGTCACAGCATAACCCCAATGTCTTTGTAGGTATCAGCGTCCTTGACTTTCGCAACCCCAACCATAATCATCAGGAAATACGGTTTGTCCGGACATCCTCTAGGATCAAATTTAGAACCCCCCTTAGGGCTCAAGGCAGAACAAGCCCGTGGATCTCCTACTAAAAGTTTCAACTCTAAATGGGAGCGTTTCCCCACCGCATTCTTAAAACATTTTATACTATACAAAAATAGTATCTTTCAAATCATACTCTTATATGTATCACATAAAAACCCCGTTTTCACATAATCGATATCTCAAAATCGATAGTTCTCAAACTTGGCTTTCCAAATTCCCAAAATTTGCTTTTTCCCAAAATCGAAAGCCTTTCAAAAATCAATGGGTTCTAAAAACCTTTTTCCCAAATCCATTCTCATAATATATACATAAGTTTATTCTTTTAACTAGAATATAATACTTTGGATCACATCTTACTTACATAAATTCCTTTTTTATACTTCAAATATTTTTCAAAGATCACATTTTCTGGTTATAATTCCAATAAGTGTAGTTCATCATATATAACAAATATATATATATATATATATATATACATATACATACATACTTTGTTTATGCCAAATCAAATATTCATGTTTGATATCTTTTATAAAGTTATTTACTACCTTACTTACTTTTCATAAAGTGAATTTCAATTATAGAGATATCCAACTTCCACTTTTATTCATCATATATTTAAAAATATATTTTTCCCTTTCAAAAATCATTTTTGTATTTCTTTTCAAAATTTCCAATATCTATTTTATTCAAGCACGTATGATGTACATATATCATCCGTATGCAATTTCAAATCTGATCGCTCACTCGATCACACAATTTCACTTCCGAACTAGTATCGTTCATCCAACTTCCTAGTGCGGACTCAGATCTGGTATCTTGATCAGAAACTGTTATTCTCCTTGGATAGCCATAACTATGATAGAGAATTTCTAGAATCAATCAAAATCTATATCTAGTGTCCGCCGTAGAAAATCGAGTGAAAATTCCCAACTCGGATCGATATATTATCTCAAAATTCTTTGCTTGAATCTAGATCCAATCGTTATATGAATAGAATAACATATGTACATCCGACGTATTTATCTTCATTGATTATTAGCTAAATCAATTACATTTATTTCACATTCATTTGATTTCTATTCACTTATTCACAATTGCTTCAATTTCCATTTCGGTTATCAGTTCAATTCTTATCTCAATTGACATTTAAATATAAACGGTTTCTACTCTGACCAGTTTGAATTTAGAAAATATCTTGAAAATTTTAAAATGGATAAGTAGTTGTAAAATAGCAAATAGTTGTAAATAGTTAAGTAGTTATAAAATAGTTATAAAATAGTAATTAGTTTGTAAAACAAATGTAAAATTGCTATAAAATAGTAATTAGTTTTCAAAATAGTTGTAAAATAAGTATAAGATAGTTTGGGTTTTAAAAAGAAAGGTTGCATAGTAAATAACTAGAAAAAATGGATTTAAGATAGTTTACTTTAAAACAAATTATTTAAAAATAGTTTCAGAGTCAAACTGGCACAATTTCCCAATCTCCCATTCTAATTCATTTCCAATTTCCACTTCCAAATTCAAATCAATTCCTATTTGAATTTAAACTTATTCAACTTCAATCTCAATTCCAATTAATTCAATTCAATTTTCCCTTTGAATTAATTGTAATTCCAAACTCAACTTTAAACCATCTCGAATTATATATATTTGAGTTACATTTTTAAATGTTGATTTATTCCCTTAAATCAAATTAACCTTTACTTTTAATTCTAACAACCTAGGTCTTAAACAATTTAGTTTTGAGTCCAAATTCCAAATATTTATTTTAAATTATCTTTACTTAACTTATTTTAAGGTTTAAGTAAGAGTTCAAATCTTTTTAAACAATTTAATCTTCGGAATCCAATTTTGATGCAGCCTTGGAGGGAGGTTCGATCGCTTTAAGTTGTGAAGTGCATAACGACTTACATTTGAACGTGCTTAATGCTGCAATACAAGGTGAAAGGACACATTCCTTAGGTCGCACACGACTTAATGAAGGTCGCTCACGACCTAACGAAATGGTGAGTCGCCCAAGCGACCTAATAAGGCAAAGGGACCAACCTAGCGAGCTACAAGAACTGGGGCAACATGATTTAGGTCGGTTGCGACCTAGTGGAGAAGGCTTAGGTCGCTCACGACCTAACCGAGAGCAGAAGGAAGGTGTAGAGAGTTCGCGACCTAGTGCATTGGTAGCTCGTCCACACGACCTAACGACATATGACCAACGTCTTACTAAAGTTGACTTGTGTGAAGACTTAGGTCGTTTGGGAATAGGTCGCTCGGAATTAAGTCGCTCGGAGTTAGGTCGTTCCAATGAAGGACGTTCAGATAAGTCATGCAACGACCCACGACCTACTTAGGTCACGTGAAGTGGTGCAGAGGTTATTCTCTTGAGTCGCGTGGATGTATAAGTCATAAGTCGTGTGTCTTTTATGAGATAAGTCACAAACGACCTAAGTAAGGTCGTAGGTAGCGTGTGAGTCATTGTGTTTATTAACTCGTGTGTGTTGTATTGAAGGTCGTAGGTCGGCCAAGTGTTATGTTGTTGAGTCGCGTGTTTTTAGGTCGCGGACTACTGTAAGTCGCGTACCAGTGTTGTGTTGTAAGTAGTTAGGTCGCTAACGACCTTGGTTAAGTCGTAGGTCGCCTGACGACCTAAGGGTCTAGTGTTGTAAATGCTATAAATAGGGGGGTGCGTTGTAACTTTGATGGTTGTTGATTGTTGAATAAAATTCTTGTTTGTTAGCTTTGTGCTTTCATTAAATCGGTAGTTGAGTGTGATCTCCTATCTCCACCTACGGTATTCGAGTGTGCTCGAATCAACGTTCGTTGAAGCCAATTCGCGGAATCAAGTGCGCTTGATCAACGCTCGAAGAATTGTAGATCTCTCTTCATGGTATTGTGCGCGATCAACGTGTCAGAGATAGCTAGAATTCGGTATCTTTGGATCAACGAATTTGGGCATTACAGTATCTTTCAATCCACCGATTGCTACTTTCACAGTTACATTTGTTTTTCCATATTACCGCTGCGTCAGTTTGGTATCAGAGCTAGACTTAGCCAATCATAGCTAAGACGAGTCTTGGAGCCGTGTATTGTTGAAGTTTGTCGTTCATCGTGTTCATCGCAAAGTTGCAACAAGATTGGAGTGTTTGATCTATATTCCTTTGGATCAAAGTGTGGAAATTGTTTGAAATTGCGCGGGAAAGTTTTGCGAGCCAAGGAAGTGTAGAGCCGAGCTAAGCCTTAGGTCGTTCTATTCTTGTGCGAACTAAGTGCAAGGCCGAGAGTTGAAGATTGAAGTTTGTATTTGAGTTTATTGAAGTATTCGTGATTTGTGTTGAAGATTGTTTGATTCAATCATGCCGCCGAGAAGAGCTAACCGCCATCAAAATGTTGAAGCGTTGTATAGAAGGGAAGAAGCCGAGCAGATGGAACAATGCATTAATGAGAAATTTGATGAAGGTATTGGGAAGTTAGAGAAATTGATGAATGACTTGAATCAAAGTCAAAGGAGAAGGTCGCCAGTCTCGAACCATGGAGGAAACAAAGTTTCGCCATCGGTTACGGAAGCGAGAAGGATGTCGCCACAATCTTTTAGAGAAAGAAGAGAAATATCAATTTCATCGAGGAGAGATCACCATGACTATGGACATGAAGAGAGAAGAACTCCACGTGAGTTTAAGGATGAACCATATAGAGATGAAGAGAAACATAGTAGAAGGGACATGCGTGATCAAAGGGGTGATGATGGTCGAGATCGATATAGACATACATTTGATTTTGATAAAGATGGTGATAGAACTA
Organism: Allium cepa; assembly: GCA_030765085.1. Lineage (NCBI taxonomy): Eukaryota > Viridiplantae > Streptophyta > Magnoliopsida > Asparagales > Amaryllidaceae > Allium > Allium cepa. The sequence goes on along the minus strand of CM060935.1, from coordinate 1,053,245,279 downwards.
GCATTCATTATCGAGATCGAGACCAAGTTCGAAATTCATATTGGGATGTAGATGATGATCGTCGATGGGAGTCGGGTATGAAGATGTAAATACCAGAATTCAAGGGTGGAATGATTGCAGAAGAATTCTTGGACTGGTTGTCTAATGTTGAAGATATCTTTGATTTCAAAGAGATTCCGAAAAATCGTCGAGTGAAGTTGGCTGCTACTAGGTTGAGGGGGAGACTATGGCGTGGTGGCAGCAAACCAAACTTACACGAGAACGGATGGGGAAGTCGAAGATTGAATCATGGGAGAAGATGAAAAAACTGATGAAAGCTACATTCTTATCGTACAATTATCAGTCACTCATGTATCAAAGGTTGCAGAATCTGAGGCAAGGGATGAAGACTATTAATGATTATGCTGATGAATTTTATCAACTGATTGCCAGGAATGACATAATGGAGACAGATGAACAATTGACTGCTAGATTTATTGGGGGGTTGAGAATGCAGATACAGGATATGGTGAATATGTTTGATCCTAGATCTGTTGCTGAAGCGCACCAGAAAGCGTTGGCCTGAGAGAAGCAGGGAAGACGTGGAGGTGGTGTGTTTACAAGTTCCAATATTCAGAACAAAGGTGCTAGTGGGGGTTCCAATGTTTCGAAAGCTGTCAGTAAACCAGTTGTGAATGAAGTTGCGAAGGCAAAGGTCAACAGAAGTTTCAAATGTTACAATTGCTAGGAAGTGGGTCACAAGAGCAACGAATGTCCAAAGCCAAAGAAGAGAACGATGATTGCTGAAATTGAAGGCGACGGTGTTGGTGAAGGTGATTCTAGTCCAATGGAGGAAGATGAACAAGATATCGCGTCAGGAGATGAAGGATGTAATCTAATGTTGAGGAGGTCTTGTTTAACACCGAAGAAGGAAGAAGAAGCTAGTTGGTTGAGGAGTAACATCTTTCAGTCAACGTGCACTATTCTGGGGAAGGTTTGTAAATTTGTGATTGACGCAGGAAGTTGTGACAATATTATTTCTACCGAAGCCATGAGAAACTTGAAGCTGAAAACGGAGAAGCATCCAAATCCTTACAAGTTAGCATGGTTGAGAAAAGGAGGAGAAGTGAAGGTGGACAGGCGAGTTCAAGTTCCATTTTCTATTGGGAAGAAGTATAAAGACGAGATTTGGTGTGATGTTGTGGAGATGGATGTTTGTCACTTACTTTTGGGAAGACCATGGCAGTACGATCGAACAGTGCTGCATGACGGTCGAACCAATAGCTACAGTTTTATGTTTGAAGGTGTTAAGATCATTTTGGTTCCAAAGAAGAGACAGCAAGGAGAGAGCAAATCAGAAGAGATTGAGGAGCTTAAAACTTTGTTGACTTTGAAAGAATTTATCGAAGAAGTAGAGGAGAGTCCAGAGGTATTTTTGTTGATTGGACGTGAAACGACTGAATCTGTTGAAATCCCAGAGGAAGTAAAGCCAGTATTGGAAGAATTCAGTGATGTGTTTCCTGAAGAGTTGCCAACGAAGTTGCCACCGTTGAGGGATATTCAACATCAAATTGATCTTGTTCCAGGGGCAGTATTACCACACAGACCACATTACAGGATGAGTCCGAAGGAGCATGAGGAACTAAGAAGGCAGGTGGAGGAGTTGTTAGAACAAGGGCATGTTCAGGAGAGCTTGAGTCCTTGTGCAGTGCCAGCCTTATTGGTGCCGAAGAAGGATGGTTCGTGGAGAATGTGTACGGATAGTCGGGCTTTAAACAAGATCACTGTGAGATACAGATTTCCTATGCCGAGGTTCGATGATTTGATTGATCAGTTGAGTGGGGCTGTTGTGTTTTCAAAGATTGACTTGAAGAGTGGATACCATCAAATTCGTATAAGACCAGGTGATGAGTGGAAGACTGCTTTTAAAACTAGAGAAGGTCTATAAGAATGGCTGGTTATGCCATTTGGTTTATCAAATGCACCGAGTACTTTTATGAGAGTGATGAACCAGATTTTCAGGCCATTCATTGGGAAGTTTGTAGTAGTTTACTTTGATGATATTTTGATCTATTGTGGGAGTATGGAAGAACATGTCCAACATTTGCGTGAAGTACTGTTGATTCTACGATAGGAGAAATTTTATGCTGCAACAAAGAAGTGTGTGTTTATGAAGCCCAGTGTTTTGTTTTTGGGATATGTTCTGTCGAAGGAAGGCATTCAAGTGGATGAGAGTAAAGTGGAAGCCGTCAGGAGTTGGCCACAGCCCAAGACAATTATTGAAGTGAGGAGCTTTCATGGGTTGGTATCTTTTTATCGAAGATTCATTCCACATTTTAGCAGTGTGATGGCACCTGTAACCGATTGCATGAAAGGAAAGAAGTTTGCATGGTCAGAGGAAGCAGGGGTTGCTTTTGAGAAGATCAAGACACCATTGACGTCAGCGCCAATTCTAGTTTTTCCGGATTTTCAGTTGTTGTTTGAGTTACATACTGATGCCTCGAAGGTCGGGATTGGTGGAGCCTTGAGTCAGAAGGGAAAACCAGTTGCTTATTTCAGTGAGAAATTGTCGGGAGCTAAGTTGAGATATAGCACATACGATGTGGAGTTTTACGCGATTGTTCAAGCTGTGAAGCACTGGAGACATTATCTGCTCCAGAAAGAGTTTGTTCTTTATACGGATCATGAAGCTTTGAAGCATTTTCAAGGGCAGGACAAAATTTCATCTAGGCATGCTTCATGGGTCGCGTATCTGCAACACTTTACTTTTGTTGTGAAACACAAGTCAGGAGTGACGAATTGTGTAGCTGATGCTTTGAGAAGAAAGAATCATTTGTTGACAACGATGAAGGTCGAAGTGACAGGATTTGAACTGTTGCCAAAATTGTTTGAAGAAGATCCTTACTTTGCGAAATTTGTTGAGAAAGTCAAGGATGGGATTACTGACGAGTTTGTGTTGGTAGATGGATTCTTATTCAAGGGGAATCAATTATGCGTACCGGATTGCAGCTTGAGAATGAAAATTGTGAAAGAGTTGCATGAAGAAGGGCATGTGGGTAGAGACCGTACATTGCAGTTGATTTCTCAATCCTATTATTGGCCATCGATGAGACAGGAAGTTGAAAAGTTTGTACGTAGATGTCATGTTTGTAAAGTTTCGAAAGGGACGGCTACAAATGCGGGACTGTATATGCCTTTACCTGTTCCTACAAAACCGTGGGTAGATGTAAGCATGGACTTTGTATTGGGTTTGCCAAGGACTCAACGGGGAAATGACTCTATCTATGTTGTGGTGGACCGTTTCTCGAAGATGGTACATTTTGTTGCTTGTAAGAAGACGGCAGATGCAGTTCATGTGGCACAGTTGTTCTTTAGAGAGATCTATCGCTTGCATGGTTTACTAGAATCTATTGTTTCAGACAGGGATACCAGATTTCTGAGTCATTTTTGGCTAAGTTTGTGGGAGATGGTGGGAACGAAGCTGAATTTCAGTAGTTCTTATCATCCGCAAACTGATGGACAGACGGAGGTTGTGAACAGATCGTTGGGAAATTTATTACGGTGTCTTGTGAAAGATAATCTGAAGAGTTGGGATGTGAAGTTATGTCAAGCGGATTTTTCTCATAATCATGCTATCAACCGTAGTACGGGTTTCAGTCCATTTCAGATAGTATATTCAAGCTTGCCGAAGGGACATTTGGATTTGACGATAGTGCCACAACCGAAGGGAACAGTTAAACGACTGCTGATTTTGTTAGTGGTTTGACGGAATGCCATAGAATCGTTCAGGAACGATTGAAGAATTCGAATGAGAAGTATAAGCGTTCTGCGAATCTGAAGCGGAGAAATGTTGAATTTAACAAAGGGGATTTAGTATATGCTGTAATAACGAAGGATCGTTTTCCAGTGGGAACATATAATAAACTTAAAGCTCGAAAGATTGGTCCTGTAAAGATTGTGAAACGGATCAATGAAAACGCGTATAAATTGGAGCTGCCGGAGGATGTGTACACTTCTGATGTGTTTAATGTTAAACATCTTATACCTTATTGTGGAGATGAACAATCCGATGGGGAAGGACTTTTAAATTCGAGGACGAATTTCTCCCAACCAGGGGACGATGATGCAGCCCAGGAGGGAGGTTCGATCGCTTTAAGTTGTGAAGTGCAAAACGACTTACATTTGAACGTGCTTAATGCTGAAATACAAGGTGAAAGGACACGTTCCTTAGGTTGCACACGACTTAATGAAGGTCGCTCACGACCTAACGAAATGGTGAGTCGCCCAAGCGACCTAATAAGGCAAAGGGACCAACCTAGCGAGCTACAAGAACTGGGGAAACATGATTTAGGTCAGTTGCGACCTAGTGGAGAAGGCTTAGGTCGCTCACGACCTAACCGAGAGCAAAAGAAGGATGTTGCAGAGAGTTCGCGACCTAGTGCATTGGTAACTCGTCCACACGACCTAACGACTTATGACCAACGTCTTACTAAAGTTGACTTGTGTGAAGACTTAGGTCGTTTGGGAATAGGTCACTCAGAATTAAGTCGCTCGGAGTTAGGTTGTTCCAATGAAAGACGTTCAGATAAGTCGTGCAACGACCCACGACCTAGTTAGGTCGCGTGAAGTGGTGCAGAGGTTATTCTCTTGAGTCGCGTGGATGTATAAGTCATAAGTCGTGTGTCTTTTATGAGATAAGTCGCAAACGACCTAAGTAAGGTCGTAGGTCGCGTGTGAGTCATTGTGTTTGTTAACTCGTGTGTGTTGTATTGAAGGTCGTAGGTCGGCCAAGTGTTATGTCGTTGAGTCGCGTGTTGTTAGGTCGCGGACTACTGTAAGTCGCGTACCAGTGTTGTGTTGTAAGTAGTTAGGTCGCTAACGACCTTGGTTAAGTCGTAGGTCGCCTGACGACCTAAGGGTCTGGTGTTGTAAATGCTATAAATAGGGGGGTGCGTTGTAACTTTGATGGTTGTTGATTGTTGAATAAAATTCTTGTTTGTTAGCTTTGTGCTTTCATTGAATCGGTAGTTGAGTGTGATCTCCTATCTCCACCTACGGTATTCGAGTGCGCTCGAATCAACGTTCGTTGAAGCCAATTCGCGGAATCAAGTGCGCTTGATCAACACTCGAAGAATTGTAGATCTCTCTTCACGGTATCGTGCGCGATCAACGTGTCAGAGATAACTAGAATTCAGTATCTTTGGATCAACGAATTTGGGCATTACAGTATCTTTCAATCTACCGATTGCTACTTTCACAGTTACATCTGTTTTTCCATATTACCGCTGCGTCAAATTTATTACCCAATTTTAACTTCAACTTTGAAACCAATTCTTAAACAATTTCAGTTTGCAAGTTCATTTTTAACATTTAAACCTTAAGTTCAAGGTGATTCCACTTCCATAATTTCAATCTTTATCTCTAAAAATCAAAATTATTTAAATGTTTTCAAATTAAAGTTTTATTTAGTAATGGATGTATATCATTTCAATCCACTTCTTAATTCCTTCAAAACAATCAAATTTACAGTTTCATATATTATTAATAACAACAGGATGGTATCAGGATAAATCAAAGTAGATAAACATCCAAATTATCTAAAACATACATCAATAGCATCCATTATCAATTTCCAGAACTCAAACTCATTTTGAGATCACATATAACTCCCTTCTCAATTCAACCCACTTAACTTCCTTAACTTAAATCTCAATTTCATCTTGAAATTTCCAATTCAGGTTATTCGTTTTAAACTTATTTAACTTCCCCTAAGTTAAATTCAATTTGTTTAAACCAGTCAGCCTTACTCAATTTGAATTCTCCATTTTAAACTTCTAATCTATATTCTTTCCCACTTATAAGTTCAAAAACTTATTTCTCTTTGGGTTTTTAAATAACATTTCAGGGGAAAAACTCAAAATTCAACACTTAGTGTTTACCTTAAATTTACTTTGATATTATGTATATCCCACATATATACATATATATATTTATTTATTTGCGCACAAGTCATATTTCCAATTTTAAACCATTCTTGGGTTTTAGCTCAAAACAATTTTCCTTGAAATTTTCAAAACAATTCTTGTTTAAAACAAGACTCCTTCATTCAACTATATTATGAATAATACTAATATTACCAATTCCAATTCCAAATTTTCTTTGGGTCTAGATTTAAAATTTTCCAATTTAAAATCTATTTCAGTTTATAAGTCATACTTATATAAATTGTTTCTTCCTTAAAACATTCCATTCTACTTAATCATTATTTAACTTTAGAAAAATAAACATTCCTTTATTAAGATACAATACCTAATTTATGATGATTATTATATTTAGAAATCATTATATTTAGAAATCATACACACCATATATTCCGTAATCATTTGCTGGAAAACCAAATCAAGGTAGTTTATTTCAGTACTTTGGAAATTCTTTTGAATTTTCTAGGATTTAAATTCAGTTTTGAATCCATTCTAAGCTTAACTTACTTGCAAATTTATTCTTACCCAAATTTCCATTTTGTTATATTTATATTACCACTTAATTCTTATTATCATATTTAATTTCAATAATCAACAACCAATTAATATATTATAATAATTAGAAAAATTATTGCTTTACGTACCAAAATATAAACTAACATAAAAATCATTTTTAAAACCATTTTTTTAAATCATTATTTAGGAAAATAACAAGTACGCTCTCATATAATACGCTCAAATCATTCTAGGGTACTACTTACCCTATCTCTAATGAGTAATCCCCACCAGAGCCAAGGTTCTCGCTTAACCTGGCTCTGATACCGAGTCTCGAAATTTTCGACCCTGAAAATTCGACACTAATACGTTCACTATAGAAGGGCCAAGCAATCGAATGTCGAAAATTCCATATTATTAGGGTAAAGAAGAAAAGGAGGCAGAAACAACTGCACATAATCTCATAATCGTAGCCGAACAAAGTAAAATACACAAATAGTAGCATTTACACAAAGAAAGTTGTAAATGTCAGTTTATACAATATATAAGAGTACAATCATTCACAAATAAACTAGACAGTAACTTGTCCCTTAAAACAATCAACACAACTCTAATACAAAGCAGAATATACTCCATACGTTCCTGCCATCCAGCTCGCCACCTGAGCTCCAGAACGTCCTAATCTGAAAATCTGTAATACTCGGTCTGACCCGAGCATTACAATAAAGTAACACCCGGGTCAAGCTGGAAACCAGCGTGAGTAAACCATTTAATATGAAATATTTAAGTTGTAAAGCTTCTTGAAAACCAAGGTAACTCGTACCTCACTACGAGTTCTTATCTTGTTATAGTCAAACACTTTTCACAGAATAATGTCTAAGTACCATTACTTAGTTTCAATGGCCTAGTTTACTTAATTTATTCCATTCCAGCCTATCCGGTTCTACAAATTAAATCTATAAAGAATTATAGATTCCTAATCGAAGTGGTTCCGGGTATTGCAGATATCCGACCTTGATCTCTTCAAATCCAACGCCATCCTTTAAGAAAATTTGTTTAAGTAAAACAATACAATTTAAACTTCAGAATTTCATATTCACATAGAATTTCATCACAGATATTTATTGAATAATGTCTCATATTTATCAATAGACTAACCCAGGTATTTCATATCACAGGATATCACAAATTAACATACTAGATATATTAAACAGTCCAATGCATTCAATTCAAATTAAACATTCATAGGCACGATTAATTAATCACACAATTTATAATAATTTAAATCACAAAATAAATTAATTACTCATAACCCTTCTAAATTGTTATTAATTAATTGCAAGCCATTTATTTTATTTCAGTTAATTATTGGAATTAATTAATCATCATATACAATTACTTAAAACCTTACTTAACTAAAAGTATAACCATTTATATTAATCATTTACTTAATTACATTTAAATTTTATTTAAATGAACTTAAGAATTAATTTAAATAATAGACATATAATAAAATTTTCCCACTTAAATATTTAAGCTAAAAATAAATTAATATACAACTTTTAACTAATCAAAATATTTAAATAAAACATTTATTATTTTAAAGATTTAGTAAAGAAATTTGTTTTCAAAAAGTTGTTTTGTTTTTAAATTTTAAAACCTATTTTACACTTTAGAAAACCCGAGACTAACCCGATGCTCACCTCAACACAAAACTGGGGAAAAACTCTTTCTTCCTCGAGTTCTCTCTCTCTCACCTCTATTCCTACAGCTTCAACCCAAACCTATTGATACTACTGACACGTGCACATGCACACACAATCATCGACGCTCCGACCATCGTTGCCATCACCAGCAAGTCGACGACAACCTCTCCCTCGATTCTGACCACCCAGAACTTTGAAACGAACACGGAATCATATTCGAGAAAAATCGAACACAACCTGAACCAAACCCAATCCAAAGATTCGCCATGCGCAACCACCTCTGACCATCTGAAGCCTCACCGTTGAGCCCAGACATTCGCCATAGTCCCACGCTTCTATTCCCCAACCTTCGATCAAGTCTGATACGACAATGATGAAGACAACGTATCGACTTCGAGAACAACGTTGACCAAATCAGGGTCTAAAACCCTAATTCGTCATCGACATGCCACCACAATGGCCTGAAAAATCTGAGACCATTTTTCCCGTGATCTTCGACCAACTAGCTACCTCCAGTAACGATCATGAGACTCCATCATCCTCCGATCACTAGAAATTGAGCAAAGTCTTGATTCCGTTAACCTTGTAAGCTCTCTTGATTTACAAACTTAAAAATCTTGATATTTTTCTTAAAAATCATAACTTTTAATCACAAATCAGATTATAAAAAGGAAGCTTGAAACTAAAATGGTTGGTTTTCCTGATACAATACATTTTTACTATAATTTCTATTTTTCCAGTAAAACACTAACTAATTACAATTATTGTTAAATATAAGTTTTAGTTAATTCAAACATAATTCCTTTGTACATCATAGCCTCTAAGAGATTAGAGAAAAAGATTTGAATTTTTGAACTTATTTAGCCTGTTGAATCAGAAAATGTGACATATATATCTATATACAGAAATGCACATAATCAACTTCATATATACATGCAAGCATGTAACATCCAGCCTTTTTGTACGCTTTAAATCGATGATAAACCACACACGTCAGACCCAAAACATACAAAAGAGCGAATTGTTATTTGGGGTAAATAAGAAAAAGGGAGAAAGAAAGAAAACAAAACAAAATCTTGCAGCGAAACGACAAAATATAATAATCAAATAACAATTCATGAAGCTGTTTTACAAAACATTTGATTATACTTATAAAACATAGAATCAGAGTTACACATACCAAAGAATAATAATTAATGCAGCGGAACAATGTAGTAAATAATAGTAATAATACAATCTTCGTCTTCGTCCTCCAGAAATAAGGTCTTCGAATAATGAAATGCTCCGGCTGACCCGAGCGAATTGAAAAGACAAAACACTCGAGTCTATGTAAGTTAAATCAATTGTAAATAATATGAGTGGAACGACGTCAGAGATGTTTACGGGATTTTGACATCTCCTATCCAGTGTCTAACGTGAGTGCAATAACTTAAGAGATGCTTGGGATTCACATCTCCTAAGGATCCGTTAAACTATTTACCATGTAGTAATATTTCGCTATTATAATAACGTCTATAGTAAAATAAACTTAGTTTTAAATAGCGTTAAGGGGTTACCCATATAGCCCTTAACACGTAATAGCGCCAATAATCTATATAGTACCGTAATACCTCCTGATCGGGAGGCTACCAAAGGATGCTCCATAGGTACGACACAAATCAAACTCGTACAAGGCACGCTAGGGTAGGTGACACGACACACAAGGCAATGCCACGGTAGATATACCAATTACGCATCCGGGCTGTTGGTAACGCGTAGCAGCTACTACCGCCCACCTCGAGCCACACCCCTATAATCAAAAATCAAAAGTGGCCACCGAATCAATCCAAAAGTCAGAGTATAATATCGAAGGAGTGTGTCCGATAAGAGGGGCTACCTCCTTGGCCCGAGAATCGCTCCTGTTTTAGCCACCTTATGCCAACTCACGGGAGTCGGGTCCACGTATATACCTTAATAGAACGTCGCCACCATCCTACTTTATTTCGAAATATCCACCGCGTTCACGGTTGTTAAAGTGGTTTTCGAAGTTGGCAGAGAGTATGACAACTTCCGATCCCAGTATCTTTAACAACCAAACGTTATTATAACACAGCGGTCATTTCAAAATAATTATACTTCAAAACCATAATATAATATCCATTTCAAAACTATATAAATATGATATAATTTCCACCTCAAAACCCAAATCAATATGATATCATTTTTTTTGTTTCAAATATATCCCTTTTCCAAAATCATAGCACTTTCAAATTTATACACTTTAAGACCCAACATTTGAAATTATAACACTTTTAAAACATAATACTTCGAAATTCATAACTTCGAAACATTTCAATTTCGACAAAACATTTCAATTTCGATATATTTCAAGGCTTTAAATATTCCAAAATTTCAAAACTAAATTTGATAATTTCGATTCAACAATTAAATTTTCTCTTATTTAGTTTTGAAATAATTTACATAATAAATCCCTTATCACCTAAGTAAAACTCAAATTACAAATAACTAAATATTTCCTTCAATTCATTTATAATTGAAATAATCATTTAATTCGCCTTGACCCCAAAATGAAGTTATAATAATTATACCTTTTAAAATTTTCAATTTAATAAATTTCACATCAACCTTTTTGAGTTTAATTCTTAAATAAATTTAATTTCAAATAAATCTCCAATTTATCTCCCAACCTTTTTTAAATAATTATACACTCTATATTAAAATAAATTTAAGTACTTACTCACATTTATTTTAATAAAAAATCAAACTCTATTATTAAACTTAATTTTTATTTAACAAACTTACACATAGCTTAAATTCAAGCATTTAACTATATATAAAAATAATATTTAAATAATATCAAAAATCAATATTCATTAAACCATATTTTTCTTTCCAAAACCATAGAAATCATTTTCAAAATATTTTAGATGTAGACCATGGTGTTTGTATATAATTTTCTACACTATGGTCAAGCGATATGGATATTTATAACAGGATAGAAATGAGGAATAAGTAATAGTCTAGGGTTTATAACAAGATATATATCGGTAGGTCAGAAAAAAGACGAGTATACACGATTTGATTGAACGATAAGTGACCCGAAAAGCCCGTTTCGACTCCGAAACGGAAATTGGTCAATCTATATATCAAAATAGATGTTTTAAAATATTTTGAACGCAATGGAACAGGTTTCAAGTCCAAATTCCATCGTATGAAGAAGTCATGCAAAAATCAAGTTATTTCAAATTGATTTCAATTAATTTCAATTTCATCGATTTCTAGGCGTTTCGAGCCCGTACGATCAAACGGCAAGTCCGATCGCTACGAAACTTGAAATCCTACAATAATTCATCTTTACGAATCCAATGAAACTAGTTTCGTCAAAATCCGAGTCAGTGGCTAAAATGGCTATTTTCCAGCTAATTAAATAAATTAATAATTTATTAATTAAATCACTTTCCAATTTAAATTTTAATAACTTAAAACTTCTATCAATTTTGATTTCTTAATCATTCACCAATAATTTCAACAAATTTAGTTATCGATTTAAAATTGACTAATTCATCAATTTCAGCCTTTAATTTCAATTTCATTGAATTCAGAAATTTATAACTTTAAAATTCCAAGAATCCATTTATTAACTTTCAAACCTTGTTATTCAAGTCTTTTATTACGACAAGAATATAATTAACATTGGTTTATAGCTTAGTACCTTAATATTTATCAATTTCATCTTAATTCCTATTTACGTAATATTTAAATATTAAACTTCATTTAATTTCAATTAATACAACTAATTTAATTTAAATTAATAAATCTAAATTCCCACTCTTTTTATCCAATCAATCATTATCCTATTCATACTTCATTATCAACCACCAATTTTTACAACTAATTATCTACTATTGATTTTTTTTCCAAATTACAGCTTATTACGTATTATTTCGTCAATTAATATAACTTTGAATTATTTTCCAATTAATTAATTACAATCAGTAATAACCTTACAATTGGTTTCAATTAATCGGGATTGCACTAAGTTAGTTATTTATTAACCTGCATTAGCATTCCTATATTTCATTCCCACAATTAATTCATTAACGAACTACAAAATTTTTATTTGTTCTGGATTAATTACCCAAAATCTTATTAAATTAACAAATTTTAAACATAAAAAAATTCGGGTCGTTACAACGCATATTATACATTCATGCAACAATAAACAAGACATTACTATTATCAATCATCACATGCACAAGTAAATAAAAAGGTTTTAGCTTTTAAACGTTGATGTTTACTCACTTGAAAATGTTTAATAGGGAAGCCTTTTTGAAAAATCTGGAAATTTGATTTCTTGATTTGAAACTGGAACTTGATTTTGATTTGCTACAGATCTTCTTTTAGTTGGGTTGATCTTGGATCTTTGCTTAGCTTCAGTTTTTGAAAACTTGAAAGAGGTTGTTTGTTTTAGTTGTTTTATTTTTCTGGTTTTGGCTTTCTCGGGTTTAATTTTCAAAAATGAAAGATGAAAGAAGTAAAAGAGATATATATCAGAATGTACAACCTTGTTTTTTTAGAAAACAAATAAATTGGCACTTGTGAATTTGCATGTTATACTTAGCTTACAATTGTCAAATGCATGCATTTTATGTTTTCATATTATATTTTATATTTTTATTTATACATTTCCTTTTTACTTATATTTATATAACTTCAAAGAAATGATATAAAACCTAATTATACATTAATTAATAACCATATGTATACTAGTTTTAAAATGTAAAGTTTTTAAATCCAATATATTTTTAAGATATATGTAGAATTTCAAATCATAGCATTATTCAAAATTCACATATGAATAATAGAAAATAGATAGCGCATTTATTTGTTTGAAAAGATAAGTTTGCAAAAATATAATGGAAAATCATCAAATTAAATTTTGCCAAAAATCCTGGGTTGTCACACAAATTATCTTAATAAAAGAAGAACTTAAATACTCAAACAACAACAGAGTCTAAACTATCATCAGCCAGGACAGTTATAACTACCGGTCCTTACACATGCGAATAAATACAAACAAGTAGCACAACGGAAAAAATACGAAAATACATCTTGGAGGCGTCCAACTTGTTTTTTAAAGCTCTAAAGCATCAAAAGTAAATTCAGAAAAAATGCTTGGGTCGGACCTGGGCATTATAAGAAAATAACACTCGATGAGTCTGGTAAACCAACGTGGGAAACAAAAATCATTTGTATGTTATATTTAGAAAAACCCTCTTAAGAAAAAAGGTATTTCGTAAGACCATGTAACGACCTAGAATTTCTTCATTTGAAATTCATATATTTAATTGATTTTAAATATTAACAAGTAAAATTTGTAAGTCAAATATATTTTATTTCAAATATCTAGATTTAATTGGATAATTAAATCGATAATTCAATATGTGAAATTACAGATTTGAAAATTGGGTTTAATGTGATTAAAATTTATTTGTAAAGTTGTATTAAATCATATTGGAGTAGGAATGATGTTATAGAACTTTTAAAATTGAATTAAAAGTTAATTTGTAGAAATTGAATATTTTAATATTTAATTGACAAGTAAAAATAGGCATTTTTCAAACTATCTCGGATTTCGACGAAACCAGTTTCATCGGATCTGTAATATTAAATTATTGTATATTTTCAATTTTCGTGTCAATTGGATTTACGGTTTGTCCGGGGCAAGCTAAAACGCACTGAAATCGGTTTGAGTGAATTTTAAATTTAAATAGTCGATTCAAAAACCTATCTTCCAAATACTTTCGAATTGGCTCCCGATATATATTCCATTGCGTTCCGAATGGGGGTAAAACATTATAAACGTCAGGCGGCATGCTTCATTTGGTGTTCGGAAAATTTAGGGTGAATAGTGTTTCGTAGAATTTTCTATAAAAGGCCCTTGTTTTTTCTATTTTTCACAAAAACCTAAAGCAGGGTTTCAAGCTTCAGCCGCCGGCCCTATCATCAATGGCCAAAATTTCGTTTTCTTTCTCCCTCAAAATCTTTCAATCTATCCACTTTTACGAAAATCTCGCAACTACAAAATGAAAGAGCGCGATGTGATCTAGCTGTTCAACGGCTATGATCGTTTAAAACGATCCCAATCGTCAGCAATTCGCATTCAAACGCAAGCGTTTCGAGCACAAAAACCGAGGCAATGGTGAAGCTTTGGAGGTGCGGTCTTTGGCCGTGGGTAGGGTTCGAGTTGCTCTTCGAGGTGGTGCTAGTTGATCGACGTGAAGACATTCATATTGGTCACGTTAATTCAATGGAAGAGGCGGCCGAGTGGGTTTTGCGTGCGTGTTTTCTTCCTGGAATCGGTCGTGAGTGGGAAGACAAAAGGAGTGGCTTGGATCTGTTGAAGGTGAATCGAACGGCTAAGATGGATTTAGGTTATAAATTTAATAAGAAAATTGTAAATTATTATATTTAAAATTCGTATAAACTTCTAAAAGCTGTAACTTGTTCATACGAGGTCTGTTTTGGACGATACAAATTGCGTTGGGTTCGTATTCGCGAATAATACGCGATGGAGCTGGATTGGAGTTGATTGGAACTAGTGAAAATTTTAGGTAAAATTAAACGCGCGTTTAATTTTATTCGAAATAAAGCACTGCAACTGTATTTGAAACAAGGTGAGAACTTCTCACTCAATCGAATCTGTTTCGATTTAAATTTAAAATAGTTAAATTTAAAATTACTTGATTGTATGCTTGGATGATAAATTGCTATCTGTTGTATTGAAATAGACCGTATACGCCGTATATTAAGCGGATGTTATTTATTAAACACATATACCATGATATTTCACCTTGAAGTGAAATTGGTATTATATATCTACTTGGAGTTGATTTTCTCGCATTATATAGCGGATGAGACCCTATTGCGCCATATAATAGCGGATAATATTTTATATAAACCCATGTACCGCGATATTCCATCTCGAAGTGGGATTGGTATTGTGCTAACATCTGTGGATGTAGGGAAACAGGTTGGAAGGATCAAACTGGATTCCTCAACAGTATTGATTTATTTACAGATATTTGCGATATCTTATGTTATCATGTTGATATATGATGTTTGGACGCCGTGATTGTTATATTTAGTACTGTTGCAGCATTGGACCTATTTTGGAAAATTAAAAGTATTAAAGTGATGATTTTCAAATTTAAAAGGGGTTTTAAAGTGATTTTTTGAAAGTATACGTTTTATTGAATTTTGGAATTGATTCATTTTAAATAAATAAACGTTACAATTTTAATGTTATAAAAATTATGATTTTTTGAGAAATATAGTTGAAATGTGATTTTTGAAATATGGAGTTAATGATTTTACAAAAGTAATTTGAATGGTGATTTTTGAATTTATTATAAAAACTTTATATATAAGATTTGAAACAAAATTGGATTTTTATAAATCAAAGTGATGGAATTATAAAAGAGTTTTAAAGACGTTTTAAAAATGATGTTATTAATGGATTTTATAAAAGAATAAAATCTATGATTTGTGAAGTTATAAAATGAATGAATTTGTCAATAAAGAATTATAAGTAATTTTCTTATAGTTTGGATTTTGGCGTGAAAATGGGATATGGATAGAATTTGTTAATAAAGTGATTTTTTTATAAGTTGAAGTCGTTATAAAATATAAATGGAATTTATAAACATTGTTTTATAAATCCAAAATCGACTTATTTTGATAAGTTAATTATTTTAGCTTATTTAAGGAAATATATCCACGATTTTAGACAGTGGATAATCCTTTTAATAAAATGTGTAGAAATGATGAATTTGGTTAACGAAGTATATTCACGATTCTGGACAGTGAATAATATACTAAAGAAATGTTTTGGGGAAGTGATCTTTTAAATATAATTAAAACGATTTAAATGTGTTTTAAAATGTATTAAGTATCGAAACCATAGATTTCAACATTCATTGTTGAAATAGACGTTTTTGAGAAATAAAAAGGGAATGGTGGACTATAATACTGTTGTTATAGTAAATGATTTCGAAAGGAAATGTTTTATATAGTATTGGGATTTATATATCTGTCTTAATTTCAAATCCCTATACTAGTGATTTTGGGTTGTCGTAACGATGTTTTACGCGACATTTGTATTGACTCAAATGAATGTGTTTGAGAGAATGTTTTCCTTGAAGAATAAACTATATACTTAATTATGATTTAAGTATATTGAATATTTCCTAAATGTTGAAAACAAATAGATTCGTAAATTACTTATTATTAAATAAGTATGGAAATGTTTTCCAATATAAAGTGAAATGTTTTGAGATTATATCTTTTAAAGATAAATTGAGAGTGAATATTTGAAATCAATTTGAAAATCGTATATCAGTGGATATTTGGAGATTTAAATTCACCATGGAATTTATAAAGGAAAGGGAAATTTGTTTAAAAAACAACATTGATTTATTTTTGAAGTGTGGAAATAAATTTACGGATTTGGAACGTAAATTAAAGTAAATCGGTAAGGATTTATTTAATTGGTTTAAATGAACCATTTTGAAATGAAAGTGTATTCTCCCTGGAAAGCCGAATAAAATTTCTGAATAGCTTTGAAAGATATATATATAATCCTAAAATTAGTTTTGAAAAGGATACTTTGGACAAATTAACTTCTTAAATTGTTTTAAATCCTTTAAGTAAAGGTTTATTAAGTTTATTATAGAAATGGTTATTTCTAAGATTTAAATCAATAATTGTTTTACAAAATAGTTATTTAAATAGTTATACTCTATTTACTAATTTTATTTTGAAAATTAGTTTGGAATTAAGTTATATGTAATATTGGTATAATATTTTTATAACTAATATTTTGAGTAAAGTGTTTAAAGAAAAATAGTTTTATTTCAAAGTGTTTTCTCGATATATTTTGGATAAGTGTTATAAATTATTTTAAAGTATTTGAACTCGATAGGTTTCCAGTGAAAATTAATAAATATTTAGAAGTGTTTCCGCGTAAGGAAAATGATCTGAAATTTGTGTTCAAAAGTTGGAAAGGTGAAAAGTGATTTGAAATTTGTTTTCAAATGGCTGAAGTGTGGAAAATATATCTTGTAAAGATATTTTTGGAAAATAAATAGTTTGGGAAATTATTTAGAATCTGGTGATGTTGTGTATATCTATTGATAGTTAAATAACCGACTATGAATATTTACCTTTAAATGCGTATTTGTTGTGATTTGCTTGAATTTGAATGCTACACTTATTTTAAAATAAGCGCTCGTTATTCGGTTTAACCGGGAGAGGACCTTTGGATCATGAATTCCGTTCCGAATAGTGATACATCGTAATGGATAGCATTTGAAGACCGGTGTTGAAGGCCAGATATTTTCGAAAACGCAAGGATTACCTTCGAATGTCTCTGCATCGGCTGATCTCTGATATAGGGATTTTATCACCCTTTGTGATGGGAAGTCCGGTCATGATTAGTGAATATCCGGATTGCAAGGGCTTCTTTTCGAAGTGCCTTCGGTTCCCTTCGATCTCGGAATGGACTTGTATGGATGTGTGTCTGACGTTACAATTTGATATGTAAAGCTGGTTTCTATCAAATACATTTCTGTTGGTGGCGGAGAATTAATTCTCTTAGCTTAAAACCCTTCTCTGAGACGTACCAGCTCAGAGGTTATGTAGTTGATGGTTACTAGTGATACATTCCCAATTTGGTAATGTGGCATACGAAATGTTGCTCATCATTTGTTGATCAAAGCATAGCTTTTGTATAAAGCGTAGCTTTGTAGACGAGACTTCGTCGGACCTTACACCCCGGTAATGGTCAAAACAGGAAAGATGCAGCAAAGTTTTAGGGAGTAGCGCCCCTTAGGGTATGTCATTTCCTTCTGGATAGAAGTGGTATCACGGTATGGAGCCCAGATACTTAACTTATGTTAATGTCGCAAATATATATGACTTTGTGATTGATGTTGGTAGAGGATCCTCAGATAAATGTTGTTTATAACCGGGGGATGGCATACTCGTGTCAGTTGTTACCTACTTTTGCAGAGGTAACCCGGCCTTGTGTTGGTGGAGATCCGGTTAGGTTCTCGAGGCGTCTCTCCAGAGGCATTTCCATGTGGCAATGGGAAGTTCCTTGGCCTGACCATTTGTTGGAAATACAAACTCCAATACGCACCTTGTACGGTTTTAGTTATAGAACCTGCCATTTACTTATGGTGGTCACCACTGTTTAGATGGTAGCTATAGTAGGCATACGATACTGGTCGTATGTTGGCTAAGATTTATATTATACTTTCGAAATGCTTTCCTACACTTTGCACTTATAGTAGTAATGTCAAAGAAATTTGCGTATCAAGCATGTTTAACTATCATAAGGAGAAATCTCCTCCGATTCTGCGTTTGCATTGTGTGTGTGTGTGCGGGAGGTCTTATGGTAGTTACATTTTCTAAAAGCATTACGAATCTATTTTAAAATATTTGTTTATTTGTTTTTTTTAAAAGAATAACTGTTTTTAAGTTCTCACACCAGTCCCATGACTGACCTGGAGTTTATTGTTTCCTTCTTAAACTCTGGTTGCCTACCAATTTCCACACGGGCAGTCTAGAGTCAGGTTATCAGGTTATTCTGGAATTTAGGAGACGGTGTGGTGCTAAAGAGGCGATCTGGATGGCGTGGCGTATCAACTAGTATATAGTATTTCTTTTCCGCTGTTTGTTGTTGTAAACTCTGACGATGTAATATAATGTGATTAATGTAATAAATTGACATAGTTCTTTGATTTAAAGATTATTCATTTATCTATTATATGTTGTTCCGCTGCGATTGTGAAACTCTGTTATTCTTTCTGTTTTCTTTTTCTTTCTTCTTCTATCTTCTACCCCTTCTTAAACCCTAAGGGTTTGGTTTTTCGGCCTTCGATTGCTCGGCAGTTGATATAGTGGACGTGTTGATGTCAACTTTCTTGAGTCAAAAAGCGTAACCTTTACATTTGGTATCAGAGCATTTGGTTAAGCGACAACCTTGGATCTGTTGGGTGTTACTCATTAGAGATAGAGTCATCAGTACTCTAGAATGAGTGTGAGTGTAATAATAGATATGAGCGCGTATTTGTTAGTGAATATTAAAAATTGTTTTATATTTTGTTGATTGGTTTGTTGAGTGGTATATGGATTCTTGTCAATACGAGTAATTAACGTTGTTGATAGGAATCTCTAAACACTTGTACAGAACAAATTCGACACAATATCATTTTAAAATAGGGTAAATGAAATAATTTTACCTAAATTATTTTCGTATATAAAAGAGAAAATTTTTCTATGAATTATTATAATATATGATTGCTTGGTTGCTAGAAAGTGATTATATTAAATTATTATCATTAATGTTGAAAACGAAATTGAAATCGTAACTCAAAAGTTTAGAAATAAAATCCATATACAAATGAAGTTTGAGAATGTAAATTATAAATGTGATTTATAATTAGAAATAGAGTTCCAGAAATGTTTTTGGAAATATTTTTGAAAGAATTTGGAAATTTTAGAAATTAAATTCCTTTTTGAGTTTGAAAATAGTTTCCAGGGTTTGGAAAAATGTTTTTGGAGGGATAAAAGCTCCAAACTCTTTTCGGTCACTGGAAAATAATTCCGATGATGATCGCGACATCATCAGTGTTTATTTTTGGGTTTCCGAAAGAGGGATTGCTGCCAAATTATTTAAAATTTGAAGTTGTTTGGGAAATTTGGATTTGGTTTTTGAAATTCAAAGGATAATTCTAATTGATTTCAAAAAAAATGGTTTTGAAATGTTGGAAAGACTCTGGAATCTGATAAAAATAGTTATGGAATAAAATTTATTAAAATGAAAATTTGTCAAGTTGAATCAAATGAAGCTAAGTATTTAAAATAAAATTAGTAAGTAAAACTAATTGAAGAAATGACAAATTAAATATGGGTTGAAATGAATTGAACTCAACATTTATAAATAAAGGGTAAATTAAATTCATATGGAATTTGAAATCCAGTTTAAATATAAGTGGTTGGAAACCGAAATTGTGAATTGAATTGTGTTTGGGAATGAACAAAAGAATAAAAACTGAATATCGAAAACCAATTTGAATTGTGCGAGATGAAATGAGTTAGAACTTGTAATGAATTAGTAAAAGAAACTAATTTAAAATAGCAAGATGAATCAATTGTGAATGAAAAATAATCGATGAAATTTAATATGCAAAAGTTAAATTGAATCCAAATAGAATTGAAATTGTAAATTGAATTCAATTGAAATTGATAATGTGAGATTGAATGAAAATGGATATTATGGTTAGCAGGATATATAGGTGGATCAAAGGAAATTGGGATTTTGATTTCGAAGATAAAAAAATTGAATTGCTCGACAAAAAGGTATGTATTTGAATTTCAGTATGAAATTTGATGATTTTCTTGTCCAGGCCACTTGGCTTCTTCTTTTCTTTTTGAAATCTGGGGGAGGTGGTGCCATTTTTGTAGTCGTACCGAGCTAGCCGTGCAAAGGAGACGCTGGCGAAATTTTTCGAAAATTTAAGATGTTAGAATATTTTTTTGAGAAAATTGGAAATTTTTGAAAACTATAACTTTGATTTTGGAGTGAGAGGTTAAATGATATAGTTGTTTTCAAAAGAGAACTAAGTATGATTTGAAAACTTAGTAAAGTTTTAATAAGAAGTTTAATTACTGGGTTTTGGCAAAGTTAAAATGTTTAAATGAATTTGAAATTTAATTTGAACAAATGGTTTTGAAAAGTTAATGGATTCTGTAACTTTTTCTTACTTGGTAATTTCGAGGACGAAATTCTTTTAAGGGGGGAAGTTTGTAACGACCCAGAATTTCTGTCATTTGAAATTCCTATATTTAATTGATTTTAAATATTAAGAAGTAAAATTTGTAAGTCAAATAAATTTTATTTCGAATATCTAGATTTAATTGGATAATTAAATCGATAATTTAATATGTGAAATTACAGAAAAATTGGAAATTGGGTTTAATGTGATTAAAATTTATTTGTAAACTTGTATTAAATCATATTGGAGTTAGAATGATGTTATAGAACTTTTAAAATTGAATTAAAAGTTAATTTGTAGAAATTGAATATTTTAATATTTAATTGACAAGTAAAAATAGGCATTTTCCAAACGATCTCGGATTTCGACGAAACCAGTTTCATCGGATCCGTAATATTAAATTATTGTATAATTTCAAATTTCGTGTCAATTGGATTTACGGTTTGTCCGGGGCAAGCTAAAACGCAATGAAATAGGTTTGAGTGAATTTTAAATTTAAATAGTCGATTCAAAAACCTATCTTCCAAATACTTTCGAATTGGCTCCCGATATATATTCCATTGCGTTCAGAATGGGGGTAAAACATTATAAACGCCAGGCGGCACGCTTCATTTGGAGTTCGGAAAATTTAGGGTGAATAGTGTTTCGTAGAATTTTCTATAAAAGGCCCTTGTTTTTTCTATTTTTCACAAAAACCTAAAGCAATTAGGGTTTCAAGCTTCAGCCGCCGGCCCTATCATCAATGGCCGAAATATTGTTTTCTTTCTCCCTCAAAATCTTTCAATCTATCCACTTTTACGAAAATCTCTCAACTACAAAATGAAAGAGCACGATGAGATCTAGCTGTTCAACAGCTATGATCGTTTAAAACGATCCAAAACGTCGGCAATTCGCATTCAAACGCAAGCGTTTCGAGCACAAAAACCGAGGCAATGGCAAAGCTTTGGAGGTGCGGTCTTTGGCCTTGGGTAGGGTTCGAGTTGCTCTTCGAGGTGGTGCTAGTTGATCGACGTGAAGACGTTCATATTGGTCACGTTAATTCAATGGAAGAGGCGGCCGAGTAGGTTTTGCGTGCGTGTTTTCTTCCTAGAAACGATCGTGAGTGGGAAGATAAAGGGGGCGGCCTGGATCTGTTGAACGCGAATGAACGGCTAGGATGGATTTAGGCTATACATTTAATAAGAAAATTGTAAATTATTATATTTAAAATTCGTATAAACTTCTAAAAGCTGTAACCTGTTCATACGAGGTCCGTTTTGGACAAAACAAATTGTGTTAGATTCATATTCGCGAATATTACGCGATGGAGCTAGATTAGAGTTGATTGGAGCGAGTGAAAATTTTGGGTAAAATTAAACGCGCGTTTAATTTTATTCGAAATAAAACACTACAACTGTATTTGAAACAAGGTGAGAACTTTTCACTCAATCGAATCTGTTTCGATTTAAATTTTAAATAGTTAAATTTAAAATTGCTTGATTGTATGCTTGGATGATAAATTGCTATCTGTTGTATTAAAATAGATCGTATACACCGTATATTAAGCGGATGTTATTTATTAAACACATATACCGCGATATTTCACCTTGAAGTGGAATTGGTATAATATATGTACTTGGAGTTGATTTTCCCGCATTATATAGCGGATGAGACCCTATTGCGGTGCATAATAGCAGATAATATTTTATATAAACCTATGTACCGCGATATTCCATCTCGAAGTGGGATTGGTATTGTGCTAACATCTGTAGATGCAGGGAAACAGGTTGGAGGGATCCAACTGGATTCCTCAACAGTATTGATTTATTTACAGATATTTACGATATATTCTGTTATCATATTGATATATGATGTTTGGATG
Organism: Allium cepa; assembly: GCA_030765085.1. Classification (NCBI taxonomy): domain Eukaryota; kingdom Viridiplantae; phylum Streptophyta; class Magnoliopsida; order Asparagales; family Amaryllidaceae; genus Allium; species Allium cepa. The sequence continues at coordinate 1,053,222,415 of CM060935.1, read as the reverse complement.
CCGTGGTTGTTATATCTAGTACTGTTGCAGCATTGGGCCTATTTTGGAAAATTAAAAGTATTAAAGTGATGATTTTCAAATTTAAAAGGGTTTTTAAAGTGATTTTTTGAAAATATACGCTTTATCGAATTTTGTAATTGATTCATTTTAAATAAATAAACGTTACAATTTTAATGTTATAAAAATTATGATTTTTTGAGAAATATAGTTGAAATGTTATTTTTGAAATATGGAGTTAATGATTTTATAAAAATAATTTAAATGGTGATTTTTTAATTTATTATAAAAACTTATACATAAGATTTGAAACAAAATTGGATTTTTATAAATCAAAGTGATGGAATCATAAAGGAGTTTTAAAAGCGTTTTAAAAATGAAGTTAGTAATCGATTTTATAAAAGAATAAAATCTACGATTTGTGAAGTTATAAAATGAATGAATTTGTGAATAGAGAATTATAAGTAATTTGCTTAATTTGGATTTTGGAGTGAAAATGGGATATGGATGGAATTTGTTAATAAAGTTAATTTTTATAAGTTGAAGTCGTTATAAAATATAAATGGAATTTATAAACATTGTTTTATAAATCCGAAATTGACTTATTTTGATAAGTTAATTATTTTAGCTTATTTAAGGAAATATATCCACGATTTTACACAGTGGATGATCCTTTAAATAAAATGTGTAGAAATGATGAATTTGGGTAATGAAGTATATTCTCGATTTTGGACAGTGAATAATATATTAAAGAAATGTTTCGGGGAAGTGATCTTTTAAATATAATTAAAATGATTTAAATGTGTTTTAAAATGTATTAAGTATCGAAACCATAGATTTCAACATTCATTGTTGAAATAGATGTTTTCGAGAAATAAAAAGGGAATGGTGGACTATAACATTGTTGATATAGTAAATGACTTCGAAAGGAAATGTTTTATATAGTATTGGGATTTATATATCTATCTTAATCTCGAATCCCCATGCTAGTGATTTTGGGTTGTCGTAACGATGTTTTACGCAACATTCGTTTTGACTCAAATGAGTGTGTTTAAGAGACAGTTTTCCTCAAAGAATAAATTCTATACTTAATTGTGATTTAATTATATTGAATATTTCCCAAATGTTGAAAATAAGTAGATTTGTAAATTACTTATTATTAAATAAGTATGGAAATGTTTTCCAATATGAAGTGAAATGTTTTGAGATTATATCTTTTAAAGATAAATTGATAGTGAATATTTGAAATCAATTTGAAAATCGTATATCAGTGGATATTTGGAAATTTAAATTCACCATGGAATTTATAAAGAAAAGGGAAATTTGTTTAAAAATAAACATTGATTTATTTTTGAAGTGTGGAAATAAATATACGGATTTGGAACGTAAATTAAAGTAAATCGGTAAGGATTTATTTAATTGGTTTAAATGGACCATTTTGAAATGAAAGTTTATTCTCCCTAGATAGCCGAATAAAATTTCTGAATAGCTTTGAAAGATATATACATATATAATACAATACATATACATATACATATACATATACATATACATATACACACATACACACATACATATATATATATAAAATCCTAGAATTAGTTTTGAAAAGGATACTTTGGAGGAATTAACTTCTTAAATTGTTTTAAATCCTTTAAGTAAAGGTTTATTAAGTTTATTATAGAAATGGTTATTTCTAAGATTTAAATCAGTAATTGTTTTAGAAAATAGTTATTTAAATAGTTATACTCTATTTACTAATTTTATTTTTAAAATTAGTTTGGACTTAAGTTATATGTAATATTGGTATAATATTTTTATAACTAATATTTTGAGTAAAGTGTTAAAAGAAAAATAGTTTTATTTCAAAGTGTTTTCCCGATATATTTTGGATAAGTGTTATAAATTATTTTAAGATTTGAACTCAGTAGATTTCCAGTGAAAATGAATAAATATTTGGAAGTGTTTCCGCGTAAGGAAAATGATCTGAAATTTGTTTTCAAAAGTTATAAAGGTGAAAAGTGATTTGAAATTTGTTTTCAAATGGTTGAAGTGTGGAAAACATATCTTGTAAAGATATTTTTGGAAAATAAATAATTTGGGAAATTATTTGGAATCTGGTGATGTTGTGTATATCTGTTGATAGTTAAATAACCGACCATCAATATTTACCTTTAAATGGGTATTTGTTGTTACTTGCTTGAATTTGAATGCTGCACTTATTTTAAAATAAGCGCTCGTTATTCGGTTTAGCCGGGAGAGGACCTTTTGGGTCATGAATTCCATTTCGAATAGTGATACGTCGTAATGGATAGCATTTGAAGACCGGTGTTGAAGACCGGATATTTTCGAAAACGGAAGGATTACCGTCGAATGTCTCTGCATCGGCTGATCTTCGATATAAAGATTTTATCACCCTTTGTGATGGGAAGTCCGGTCGTGATTAGTGAATATCCGGATTGTAAGGGCTTCTTTTGGAAGTGCCTTCGGTTCCGTTCGATCCCGAAATGGACTTGTATGGATGTGTGTCTGACGTTACAATTAGAGTTGTAAAGCTGGTTTCTATCAAATACATTTCTGTTGGTGGCGGAGAATTTATTATCTTAGCTTAACACCCTTCTCTGAGACGTACGAGCTCAGAGGTTATATAGTTGATGGTTACTAGTGATACATTCCCAATTTGGTAATGTGGCATACGAAGTGCTGCTGATCATTTGTTGATCAAAGTATAGCTTTTGTATAAAGCGTGGACGAGACTTCGTCGGACCTCACATCCCGGTAATGGTCAAAACAGGAAAGATGAAGCAAGGTTTTAGGGAGTAGCTCCCCTTAGGGTATGTCATTTCCTTCTGGATAGAAGTGGTATCATGGTATGGAGCCTGGATACTTATGTGAATGTCGCAAATATATATGACTTGGTGATTGATGTTGGTTGAGGAAATAAAGGTTGTTTACAACCAGGGGATGGCATACTCGTGTCAGTTGTTACCCACTTTTGCAGAGGTAACCCGGCCTTGTGTTGGCGGAGATCCAGTTAGGTTCTCGGGGTGGCTCTCTAGAAGCGTTTCCATGTGGCAATGGGAAGTTCCTTGGCCTGACCATTTGTTGGAAATCCAAACTCCAATACGCACCTTGTATGGTTTTAGTTGTAGAACCTGTCATTTACTTATGGTGTCACCACTGTTTAGATGATAGATATGGTAGGCATACGATACTGGTCATATGTTGGCTAAGATTTATATTATACTTTCGAAATGCTTTCCTACACTTTGCACTTATAGTAATAATATCAAAGAAATTTGCGTATCAAGCATGTTTGACTATCATAAGGAGAAATCTCCTCCGATTCTGCGTTTGCATTGTGTGTGTGTGCGGGAGGCCTTATGGTATTTACCTTTTCTAAAAGTATTGCGAATCTATTTTAAAATATTTCTTTATTTGTTTTTTTTAAAGAATAACTGTTTTTAAGTTCTCACACCAGTCCCATGACTGACCTGGAGTTTATTGTTTCCTTCCTAAACTCTAGGTGCCCACCAATTTCCACACGGGCGGTCTAGAGTCAGGTTATCAGGTTATTCTGGAATTCAGGAGATGGTGTGGAGCTAAAGAGGCGAGTTGGATGGCGTGGTGTATCAACTAGTATATAGGATTTCTTTTCCACTGTTTGTTGTTGTAAACTCTGATAATGTAATATAATGTGATGTAATGTAATAAATTGATATAGTTCTTTGATTTAAAGATTATTCATTTATCTATTATATGTTGTTCCGCTATGATTGTGAGATTCTGTTATTGTTTCTGTTTTCTTTTTCTTTCTTCTTCTATCTTCTATCCCTTCTTAAACCCTAAGGGTTCGGTTTTCCGGCCTTCTATTGCTCGGCAGTTGATACAGTGGACGTATTGATGTCGAATTTCGTGAGTCGAAAAGCGTAACCTTTACAGACCACCACACATATAAACGCGAACGTGTTTTACCTTACGATAACCAAACCGTTTTATAGAAAATCCAGTGATATTAAAATAATGTCTTGGATTTAAAATGGATATGAATCATAGCCGAAATTGTTACATTAATCAAGTTCTAGCAAATAGGTATATAACTAAGTCCGTAAAGGCACGTATTGAAGAATGGATTCCATACAATGAGAAGGCTACTAGAGTACCGTTTGCAATAGTGCACATTTAGAAAAATGTAACGAGGGCCTCACATGGACCCCTTTCCAACCAAGATCGGCCTGCCCCTTACTAACTAGTACTTAATATTTCATCACTCCAGTTGTTTTGCAACCTTTTCCCGAGAGCTCTCATGCACAGCCAAATCCATCCATACATATATATATATATATATATATATATATATATATATATAGACACACACACACATATATCATGAAGGGTGATTACAATACTCTAATGAATGCGACCCACATAGCCCTGTCGCATATCCTCTATTTTGGTCATTCTTGGTTAATGAGGGTTGAGGCAATGTTTTACCTTTTAGACAGTAGTCCTACTTGGAATGCTAGCACTGCCCTTCAAGCGAAAATGCAACGCCCGAATTTGTCCATACAAGTTTCTAGGATACGAAAAAACGAAGGCACTACTTCTATTACATCCTTTTTTGGAATCACCCTCAGGACAGCTGCAAGTAGCTCTTTCACTTCAAAGAGCTCCATCTTTGATTCCATCATCTTCAAGATGCCTTCAATTTGAACGTTTGAGTTGGTTCGAAGTGATTTTCAGATAATTGATACCTATCTGATCCCGGTCTCTTCAAACTAACATTTGATAGCTTTCGATAAACTCAACTCTGGTTCTTCCAAAAATAAATAGACAACACATAAGAGCAGGGATCACCTCCTAACTATTTAAGTGGATGGATTTCCTTATCATTTGTCCTAGAAGAAGACATGAGGTTATACGTATAGTAGCATCAACAAAGGTAACAATACCATATAATTATTGTGTTTCCCCTAAATATTTCCAGAGTTAAAAATTGGTCCAGATTTGATAGTCAGTTATTCAACTATTCAATAAATAAACAATCGAACATAGTTTTAACTCCATATGAATCCACAAAGCCTCTAAAAATAAACATTCGCAAATTTAATAACTTTAATTATTTACAAAAATATTCATATATTATTTTACCTATATAAGTATATTCCCAAACCATTATACTTTCTATACTTAGAAGATTTTACCATATACTTGTACAGTGGTATAAGAATATTCTTAAAGCATATAAGAAAGATTTCTTAGTCCAAAACCAGATTTCTTAGTCCAAAACCATATCAAAGGGATAAAAAACAATGTAATTCATAATATTGTTTACTATATGCCCAAACCACTTACCCTTCGGTGTCAAGTACAGAAAAATGTTTTCATAGCACCACAATTATGAAGGATTATTTATAAATTTCATAAACTTGATTTCTATAATCGATCCAATTCATATACAGAAAATACTATTTTATATACATATACCTAACATTAATCTTCGGTTTCAAAATTAAATTACCTATCGTGTAACAATGAAGCCGTTTGAGTTGGGATATTATTACATTCCTCCTTGACCTAACAACATTCTTACCTTTTAGAATAGGTGGAAGTTTCCCTAAGTCGAAGCTTGATACCAAATATATAATTTTAGAAAAACATCGTATATTATTCATTTAAAATGAAAGTTTAAAAATCAAACTTCTTTTCCCATTTCGAAGATCTCTTTCCAATTTTATAAACTCTTTATTTAAATCTTTAATTTAAAATAATTCTCTTTTATAAAACAATTTATTACTTTAAACACTTTTTATTTAATAAATTGATTACCTTTAAAACCTCCCAAATAAATAATTTATTAATTTTAAAACATCATTAGTAAATAATTAATTTACATTAAAATACTATTAAAAAATAACTAATAAACTTAAAAATTATTAAAAAATGGTTAATTTACTTGAAACATTATAAATAATAATTAATTTCAAAAACATCATTATAATTAAATAATTACAAAACTTAAATATTGTCACTAAAATAATTAAAAAACTTTAAAATAACTTAAATAAAATAACTGATTAACTATAAGCATCATTATTAAATAATTGGTTAACTTTAAAATATTAGTATTCACATAATATTAACTTAACCATTTAAATGTAGAAAACACTTTGTTTCGAAATATTTTAAAGTCAAAGTAAATTTAAATCCAATTTCTTTTCAAGTTTGGAAAAAGGCTTAGTGACCATTATGGCAGTTAAATAAGTTAGCACTCATTTTTAGTTCAACAATCCAGATCGTATCACTGAAATTTACATAAACAACGATATAGATGTAAATAAAATCCATAATGAATAAATTGACAGGTAACACGTCATTTAACCATGTCAACTGACACAAAATAAATGTCCCAATTTATGAAATAGTGGATCAAGGATTTGTTCTGCTAAATAAATGTCCACAATAATCTACTCAATTTAACTATAGCAGAACGATGTTTTATTTTGCTAACGGAATGTCAGTGCTTAAATATAATTATTTAACTATATAATCGTAATTAAATTCATCACTAATATTCTCATTATTTTTCACTTCATCAAATTTATTAAACAATTATACCAAAGTGTTCTACTAGTACATACAAATCAAGGGTCAAAATTCGCGGGGTAAACGGATTTCGTAAGGGTGTGTTATAATTTTTCAAAGTTTAAACTTATTAATTACAAACTAAACCAATTTTAAATCAAACAACTACCCACACCCTAACTCCCAAGCCCAAGGCCCATCAGATCTAAACCCAACCAGGATTCTTCTTCCCAAATAACTTCCAAAATTTATTTCCCTGCCAAATCAAAAACCTGGAGCCAACATTCTCGTGCACGCCTGCACCATGCACACCACTACCGTCCTCCGACCATCATGCTGACCATCACCACGAACCTCAAATGCCTTATCCAACCAGGCTGCACCCTCGTAGTCTCCTCCAACACCCTCAATCAAAACCTGACTCAATCCCCAAAACACGTGCATGCTTCCAGTAATCGACACCTACCCACAAATCGAACTCGCTACGCTGCCTTGAGCTATGCCCGGCCTTACCACCACCTTCATCAAAACCGCCGTTGAATCCCTCACCTCTAGTCGAAGCCACACCTCCACCTGCCGCTAGTATAGTCGCATTTGAACCAAAGAAACTCACTTCTTTTAACCCAAGCTTGAGCCCGTCCACGGCGCTCCGACCGTTGTAGCTCGTGCGATCAGCCCCACACCGCCGCCTTGACCCAAGGCTGCTCCATCTCCGATCACTCTGCCCCAAACCTCTTTGATAGCCAGAATTTGTTCAATGAACGAAGATTGATCATCTCATCACCGCGATATGACATTAAATCGAAAAATCCTACGCTTGCCTTAAAATTCACGATTTCCAAAGATGAATGCGACTATATACTTATTCGTCAATTCACACTATATGAAAACTGACACATTTCAACCATTTACAGTAATCGACATGCCATGGCCACCCTACTTGACGGTATGCTACCCGACCAATTTTAAAAAAAACTAGACACTATGACAAACGATTTATCAATTTATTGTTTTAACTAATTTTAAACGGTTTATATGGTACAGATTTTTGAAATAAGAAATGGAGATCTTATTTTATTGAGAACAGAGAACAAGGAAGTAAAAGAAGCGAGATATGTGTTTACAGTGAGCATGCTCTTAAATTTCAAAGCAAACCTCAACAAAGATATGATTTTTTAACAAAACATTAGTATCTTCTTCTAACAAGCTACTAACAAATTATTCAACATATATTATTCCATCAAATACTAAACAAAGATTGAAAATCTCACCTTCCACATGATTTGAATTGCTTAAAAGTTTGATCTTTGAGTAAAGTATAAATTTTAAGTTCAAAAAGTTAAGATTTTTCGAAATTAAAAGGAAGTAGAGAGGGTGGAAAAAGGAGACTAAGAAGATGAAGTATAAAAGGAAATATATAAAATGAAAGATGTGCCTGCATGTGTGCACATAAGATGAAATAAAATATAAAATAATAAAATAAAATAAAGGAGACAAAAGGCCAAAATGCTCACAAATCTAAATTTTCAACTCCCACATCATTTCCATGCCTCCAATATACCAAACATATGAACAAGATGGTTGATATTACGATGATCATGTACTTTAATTAACTTTCACACTTAAGGAATCCTTTCATTTCACATCCAACATTTGAAATTGAAATATATTTTACATTTAAAAATCCTTATTATTATAATTTTATCTATACATTTAAGAATAAAAATGTTTAAAACATTTAAGTGTTGTTTCACAATTAATACAAGGGTATTCCAACTTTCAATAACTTGCCTTTCGAAAAAAATACCGAAAATTCGAAAAGCGTGTTTCGGTCAATTTTCAGTTTTTTGTTGTAGTATCTATTTATGTAAACAAAATTCCAAAACGAATTTTCTATTATTAGCTATAAATTAAAAGATGATTGCTTAATTATTCAAACCATAAATTGAATATTTAAAATAAATTATTTATTTGCAAATCAATGCGATAAAATTCTGTGTCATTACATCCATCCCTCATTAAAAGAATTACGACCCTGAAATTTCAACACAATCTAAGCGCGGTAAAAGCAAAGCTAAATAGAACCCTTAACCTATTACTGACTATTTACTAAGTAAAAAAGGAAACCTTTAAAAGAAGGCTAATAACTATAACGTACTAGAACAAGTCCAAATACACCTATTAGAAATTACCAATCCATACAAAGGTATCTACTAGGATACTGAATCCAACTATTACCCACAGTACATATACATAGAATATCTAGATACTAACTTAACTACAGATGGAGACCTCCTCATCAAAGTCCATTAACGGGGGATTTGATAACTCCATGGATTCTAGCTCATCAAAAGTCCATCCACCTCCATGCCCCATCCACCACTCCACTTAGTCTTCCTTGGGTTCCTATTCCTCCTCCTCTTGGTACTCCTCCATCGGTCCTTCATCCGACTCGTCCTCCATTAGCACTTCTTCGGGCCCCTCTTCCATCGGCTCTTCTTTTGGTTCCTCCTCTATCAGTTCTTCTTCAAGTGAAACCTCCTCCATCAGCTCTCCTTTGGGTTCAAGCATCTAATGTCAAGAATCTTTGTGCCATAACTAGCCATGGCTTAACCAAACAACCTCCTAATCCACATGCAGTCTCCTCTCAAAACTAAGGGTGTCCACTAAAATGAGATGAAAAAATCCTTAAAATGTCATACTAAACTCTATTAAACTTTTAATCATAGAATATATGTATCTTATAAATATATAAAATAGCCTAAGCATACTATTATTAAAACTTGTTTTAGGTTCATTCGGATTTGAACTCATATCGACCGCACAATGATAAGTGGAATAATTTACTAAGTGCACTACAATGTTCACCTATGAAAACGTCCGATCATCACTTAGAAGATTATTCGGATCACCACAAAGCTAATTGAGACGTTTCCCTAAACTATCCAAAGATAATGTACCTTAAAAATATTCTGTTTGAAATATACTTATAAATACTTTTAAGTAATAATATTATTACATCTCCTAATAATCATTTGAGTTTTTTTTTCAAAAGAAACGAAATTTAACTTCTCCAAAAGGTCTCTTTGATTTGTAAATCACACCATATAAACCAAATTTATAGAATCATCCTTATACCCTAACCAAATTTATAAATCACACCTTAAATCAAAACTTCTTCTATTAGTAATCCCTTTTAAACAAGTAAACTAGTTAATCCTCCCTTACTAACAAATGCCTTATAGTTAAATTGTGAAACAAAACCGTTAAGGTGTTCGTATTGAATTCAATATAACAATAGATGTCCATAAAATAGCTAAGCGTAAGTAAACAACCAATAAATGATCGTAATTCAATACCACCATTCCCTAACAAAAATCACTATGTAAAAATTATAAAAATTATTATTTTACATATCAAATATAATCCTAGGTAAAATTATTCTCATTTACCAAATTTTAAAACAAAACCATGTCGGTTTGTCTTGCTTAATTGTTTAGAAATCCCTATCAATAACATTAGTCAGACAGATCGACAAGAAAACACAAGCCACTCAATAGATCAATCAACACAATATAAAGTATTTTTTATCGCACTAACAAATATGCTCTAACTCATTTCAGGGTGTCACTTACCCTATCCTTACTGAGTTTACCCCATTAGGGCTAAATTCTCACTTAACCTTCAGCTTTGATACAATATGTAACAACCCACCTTTTTAATCCTTCGAAGTCGACACAAATACATCCTTGGAATTAATGTGCAGAGCATCTAAGTGCCGAAAAGATAGATTTTTGGGGTTAAAGAAAACAAAAGACAAAACAGAATCTCATAGTGAGATGAGTAATATATAATATCAAAATTATCTTTACAAAAGAAGAACTTAAATATTCAAACAACATTGAAGTCTAAACTATCATCGGTCTGGACAGGTATAACAGCCTGTCCTTACAAATGTTGATAAATACAAATAAGCAACACAATGGAAAAAAATAAAAAGGAAATACATCATGGAGGCATCCATCTCGTTTCCTGAAGCTCTAAAGCATCCAAAATAACTTCTGAAAAAAATACTCCGGTCTGACCCGACCATTATAACAAAATAACATCCGGATTAGTATGATAAACTAGTGTGACAAACTCAAATCATTTGGATTGTTACATTTGAAAAATCCCTTTCAAAAATAAAGGTATCTCGTAAGACCGCCATGCCATACATACGCACAGAGAGATTTTTACCTTATGGTAACCAAACCATTTTATGGAAAATCAAGTGAAATTATAGTAATGTCTAGGGTTCAAAATAAATATGAATCATAACCAAAATTGTTATATGATTTAAATTCTAGCATAATAGCTATACAATTAAGTCTTTAAAGGCACGTATTGCAGAATGGATTCCATAAAATGACAAGGCTACATGGGTACCTGTGACGAATTCGGATTTTGCCCGTTCGAAAATCGACATCCATACTTTACAACGTACTGGAATGCCGCAGATTCAACCGTTCAAATTCGATTCGCCGGAGCTTATAACACAATTAAGTAAACAACACAGCGGAAGAAATAATGAATATCAATATACAACATCTGATACAACATCCTGATACAACAGATGATACAATAGATATCGATATACATCAGAGATATGATACAATATAATAGCAGCGGAAAGGAAAAATAGATAACCCTAGCAACGGAACAAATAACTCAAGATAGTCTTCAAGAAAGAACTCCAAAACTGCAGCTCCATCTCCAAGACCCAATCCAGAAATAGCTCGAACTCCCAATAACGATGCACCAAGCTAAACAAGGTCAGTCATGTCCAAAGACTGAACTGACTCCAGATAATCCACCAAACCTAACTATCTGAAAAACCCAACTCTAGGCTGCTCGTGTGGAAAATAGTGAGCACCCAGAGTTTAGAAAAGGTACAATAAACTCCGGGTCAGTCATGGGACTGGTGTGAGTAACAAAAACAATTCATCTTTTAAATAAAACAAGATTTATAAAAGGAAATCCGATATGCTTTTTAGAAACTGAAACTACCATAAGACCTCCCGCCACACACACAATGCAAACGCAGAATTGGAGGAGATTTCTTCTTATGATGGTCAAACATGCCTAATACGCAGAAAATTTCTTGGATATTATTATTATAAGTGCACAGTGCAGAAAACATTTCGAAAGTAGAATATAAATCTTAGCAAGCATAGGCATTCCGCACTTATGCCTACTATAGCTACCATGTTCAATAGCAGGTTACCACCACATTCCATGGCAAGTAATACAACTAAAACCGTACAAGGCGCGTATTGTTTTGATTGGATTTCCAACAAATGGTCAGGCTAAGGAACTTCCTACTGCCACATGGGACCGCCTCTGGCGGGACGTCCCGAGAACCTATCCGGATCTCTGCCAACACAAGGCCGGGTTACCTCTGTAACTAGGTAACTACTACTCAAGCAAGCCATTCCTCGGTCCTTTGGGACCTTTATCCGAGGTACCTCTAAGCAACAACCACACAGTAAATGAGATTGGAGCAACCACATAGGTTAAATATCAGGGCTCCATACCTAATACCACCCTTTACCAGAAGGGAATGACACACCCTAAAGGGCGCGACCCTCATAACCTTGCCGCATCTTTCCTGTTTTGACCATTTTCGGGGTGTGAGGTCCTGATGCAGTCTCGTCCACAAAGCTACGCTTTATACAAAACCCATGCTATGATCACAAATGATCACCAACACACAGCAGCACTCAGCATGCCACACTACCAAATTGGGAGTATATCGCTGATAACCTTCAACTACATAACCTCTGAGCTCGTACGTCTCAGAGAAGGGTGTTAAGCTAAGAGAATAAATTCTCCGCCACCAACAGATATGTATTTGAAAGAAATCAGCTTTATATCTCAAAGTGTAGTGTCGGACATACAACCATACAAGTCTGTTCCGGGTTCGAACAGAACCGAAGGCACTTCCAAAGAAGCCCTTGCAAATCCGGGTATTCACAATCCCGATCGGATTTCCCATCACTTAGGAAATCTCTATACCGGCGCGACTCAGTGCAGAGACAATCGATAGGTCATCCTATCGTTCTCGCAAATACCCGGTCTTCACCACCGGTCTTCAAATGCTATCCATAACGACGTATCACATATTCGGAATGGGTTATACGACACAAAGGTCCTCTCCCGGCTAAACCGAATAGTGAGCACAACATTTAAAAACATATGGATATGAGATTTCAATTAAGTCACAACTTAATAATTCAAAACTTTCCTTCAAATGGTTAAACAAATTATCATTTCAAATCTTTTAAACAAAAGATTTATTTCACTAAGTTCACCCATTTTCACAAAGATCCATTTACGGATTTTAAAACAATTTCCATTTCAATTGGATTAACTCGTTAATATCTTTAAACTAAAGATTTAACTCATAGCTTTCAAACCATTTCCATAACTTGGAAAGTCATTTTTATTTTTAATTTGAAATACCTTTTTTTTTTAACACAATTTGGAGGTTCATTATTTAAGTGAAAGCTTTTAGTATTTGTAAACAAATAGTTTTCATTTCAGAAAGATCAAATTTTATTTACACGGGTTAAAACCTTGGAATTTAAATTCAAATTCCCAAATCAATACCTTTAAATAGTTTAACCCATATAACTCATTTATAAGTTGAATAGCCTTTCTAAACCCTAGTTTCCAAATCATAGAATTCAATTCCTAAATTTTTTTTTTGATTTCAAATTTAAATCAAATTATTTTAAATTCCAAAACTTAATCAAGTAAATTAAAATAAATTTTAACTTGAAATTCCATTCCAAAAGCTTTTCATTTTAATCCCAAAACATTTCCGAAACATTTGAATTTAAAATATTCAATTTTTATAAATCATTTCAAAATCTGTGACTTAATCGATTTCCTCGTGAAATCCATATTTGTGTGTGTATAAGTGTGGTCCAGAGGTTTAACACAATAGTGCAACATCATTCAATCATCATAGATCAAAACACCGAAATATAGTTGATAAGCGGTATAAATTATAACGCTTATCTTTTGTTAACAGATCACAAATATATATATATCACAGATAAATAAGTCACACATCTCAAATCAAAACAAAGCATCACATATCAGGGGTATCAAACAATACAATCATCCAATAGAATGCAAACATCCATAAGGAAGATTAGTTTATTGTTTGATTCATTCAAATCAAATTAATTACCTATGAATTTTTAATCCTGGTAAATAATATTAATTACAAATCATTTTGATTAATTCTTTCTTTAATCATTAATTAACCATTTATAATTAATTAATCAACCCTTTGATTATAATTCACCAACTTTTAATTATTAAATAACTAATCTTTAAATTATTTAATTCACCATTTATCTTTAATTAATTGATTAATTACCATTTTATAAATTACCCTTAATTAGTTATAAACAATTGATTAACCTTAAGTTGATTTCCGAATTTATTAATATTAATTAATTTTAAACAAATTTGATTAATTGTCCAATTCCAATTTATTAATCACAAATCTTTCGATATAAGTTAATTTATCAAACGCTTTAATTATTAATTAATAACTTTAATTATTAATCAATAACACAACTACCCATTTATTTACCATTAACTACTTAGTTAACAAACTATAAATTCTTAATTAAATTCCTTAGCTAATTTACTATTAATTATGCATTAATTAAATTTAAGTAGTTAATTACGATTTGTTTATCACTTACTCATAAATTTATTCAAACTCTAATTATAATTAAAATGAAATTATTCTTAATTTCTTTCTAAAATGATTACATAATATTAATTATCCATTAACATTTAAAGGTCTTTTTTAACTTGGTGCAAATCGATGTATTACTAACTATAACTTAAATATTAATAAATTCCATACTTATCTTGAAGTGATCACTTAATTAAAGTAATTATAATTAATTGTTAAAACGTTGTTATGTATTAACTAAGATAATTAAACTTTTATTAAGTGTTCAACTTAAAACGTTAAACCTTAATAAGTTTTACAGCGTTCAAATTTTGATGAAAAACTGTTACTTAATCTTACTTTTAAATACAATGCTGCCGACTTGAAACTAACCCGAGAAAAACATCCAAATGAACTCGAGTGTTACTTCGAGCTAAGCCCCGTACTACCCGAGTCATTTCCTGTAACACTTCTTCCCTTTCTTCTTTTTTTTTCATAACTTTCTTATTAAAATTAATTACTTATTTAATTACTTTAAGTAATCAAATTTTCTCAATTTAATTAATTATAATTCCTAATTAATCACTTAAGTTAATTTCCATTTATTAACCTTTAAGTAATTAGCTAACTTTTGTAAGATTTAAATTGATTTAAACATATGATTTATTTTTAATTACAAAATTAATTTAAAGTTATCAATTTAATTTCAACTATAAATTAATTTACATTCTAATTACTTTATATTAATCAACTATCTTTCATCACTTACCTTATTAAACCCTTAAAACAAATATTAACCTAACTAACTAATTTCTTAATTAACTTAGTTATAAAAATACTAAAACAAAAAAAATCATGCACGTTCAATTGGTAATGGACCCGAGACAGCTCCTCTTTCTACTCGAGTCGGTCTCGAGTTTCCCCCGTGCTTCCCTGGTGTCTCTCTCTTCTTCCCATCTTCTTCTTCTTTTCCCTGTTTATTTTCTTCTTCTCATTTTTTTTTAACTGTTAAATTATTAAGCAACTCGGGCCAACACACTTCACCCTGAGAACGAATGCAAGTTCCTCATCTTGGTTCAAAATATAAAATCCTCGTCTTACCTGAAGCACATCACTACCCAGATACATCGTGCACGTGGTGCACGTACCCCATTGATTTCGACCACCGTAGGTCAACGCGGTGACTCTCACCGATCACTCCTTCCTCCGCAAGCCCCTTCGAACATTCGGATCGAAAAATAAACACGCGAATCAAAATCGAGTAGTTCGATCGACCTAAAACCCAAATCCAGATCAGGGAAACCCATCGTTCTCGGCATCAAGATCATCGGAATGGTCGAAACTCCGGTTATTGCTTCGTCAACGCCTCCTCCATCACCTTCCTGAGTATCATCAAACTCGATCCATCCCTCCCTCTACGCGAGCACGAGAATCATGCCGAACCCAAAATCCACGTTAAACCCTAAATTCGATTCATCACAAACATTCTTGCATTGAAAAAAATATGTAGCATTTTTCCTGACATCCACAAGTATCAAGCAAGCTTCTACAAGAATTTCAACTTCTAAATTTAATTGAATCATCAGATATTCTCAAATAAGCAATTTTGGTTCACTTTGAAACCGCACCTTTTATTCTTACTTAAAAATAATTATTTTCATGTTAAAAATCTTAGCTTTGAGTGTTTAATCAAGATATAAATTTAAATTAACAAATTAGAATATTTGAATTTTAACATATGATTTTCCTTTTACTATAAAAATGCTATTTTCACAATAGTTATATAATATTGTGACTCGAAATTATTTTTAAAATGAAGTTCAGGATGTTGCAAACAACTTCTTTTTAGGAATCAAAGCTAAATTTGGTTTTGAAAGGAAGATAGGATTTTTCTTCCTTCTTCTTCAAGATGTTATTTTCATTCTGTTGATACTACAGAGTCATACCTGTACACAATATACATCTCATCATGTACTCACACAGACAAGCAAGCAAAATCACCCATCATTTCTAACAATACTCTAAGCATCAATTAAAAATATCAAGAGATATAGGGGAGTTTGCTCACTGTTGAAATGAAGACAGAGGACAATTTAATTATCACTCTGTACAGAACTTCCAACATTCAAGTATAAACAGAGAATTCATATCAATATAAATACCAACCTACGTGTTCACAAACATATATATAACTGATCATTCCTTTCAATTTGGTTTAAAGTAGTGTTACTCACCTGGGTTTGCAATGGACAGAGCCTTTTTTTTTGAATAGAGACAGTGCTTTCTATGTCTTTAATCTAAAAACTTTGAATCAATGCTTGATATTTGATCTAGTTGCTTAATTACTTTGCTTAATCTTTGATTTGAAACTTGTTTTCAATGTTAAATTTTCTCTGATTTATACCGTCTCTCCAGGTTTGGTTTTGTTTAATTGCTTTTACAGTTTTTTTTTCTTGAATGACTAGAGTAAATATAGATATAATTATATAGAAAAATAACAGTTGTACATGGGGGATGGCTAGTATCTAGTTAGGCTTCTTCTTTTGCAAGTTATTGAATATAGTTACATTTTTTTCTTTCTTTGCTTGCTTTAACCAAACAAGATTTCGGCTGATAAGATGATGTTGTGTGCTAAAACATCTTGCATTAATTACCTTGATATGTTGCATTAATGACTTTGTACATTAGGTTTCATATTATATTTTTTTCATTGTGTCTTGCATTACTTTGCCTCGGCTGAGATGTAATTATGCTGTGCACTAGGATATTTTTTTCTAGCCTACTTTCTTTGACCAGAAAGATTTTTGTTTTTGTTTGAATGTATACATAACTATCTTCTTATGCAAGCCTACATACTTTTGTTTCTTATTTTATTTACACTATATTTATATTTTACTTTACTTATTTACAGTTACATATATACAATTCTTTTCTTTATACTTTACATTAAATATCGATAAGATAAATTTTATACTTCTCTATGACCTTTTTAAAGGAAGTAAATCAAAACACAATTTATACCTTAAATAAATAATCATACATATTATTAATTTTATTTTTCCAAAGTGGAATCTTTAAATCTATTGCCATCTTCAAATTAAATATGCATTTTGGAAAACTCAAGTCAATTTATCAATTAATTTCATATTTTTTTATTCAAAAATAAATTTAATTATCATTTTAAGCTCAATTAAAATCCTGGATCGTTACAGACTTTCCCCCTTAAAAGAACTTCGTCCTCGAAATTTACAGGCACGAAAATAATAAAGATAGATGAAAGAGAAATATCTTTCCAGATCAACTAGATATAAATTCTGCATTTGGCTTACCAAATCAGAATGTCAACAATATGAGAACAAACTTATTTAACACTACTCAGGATACTCGGGTCATAAATTCTACGAAATATGCAAAGCACTGGCTAGTTCGAATGGATAACTAACCATTCGTAATATATATCTGGACCCAAATATAGACAGATACATGGATACAATTCCAAAATGTTGAGTTTAAAAACCAATTTATACCTATCAACCATAGCAACCAAAGCAAACAAAACAACCAATACATCCAAACAACAATTTTGGCCAATTGGAGTTTATGTCCCATATTGATATATCGAATTTCTCTTCCTGAATCTACCAGGAACCATCGAAGAATTGAAAAGAGATGCTGAACAAAAGAGATAGATTTAATCTTCTACAATTTTTCAAATACTAGGAATGGATTCCAAATTGAGTTTGGAATATCTCAAAATATATACCAATTCGTCCCTCTTCGGACTTCGATCAACCCAAGAAATTATAATAGAATTTCAAATTTGGTTTTACACAAAATCGATTTATCGGTACAATTCAAATTATCCTTCATATTCTGTTAATCAATTTAACTCAAATTAAAATTTCCAATTTATTTCAATTTTCAATTCCAAATGTTCAATTCATATTCATTAAGGTTTAAATCAAAAACTGATAAGAAACCGATGAAGATACGAAGTAAGAATTTCCTACAATGATTCGTAGGGCCATCATCACACCGAAACTTATTCTGGAGCTATCACGAAGCAATCATAAGAATTTGGAAAGACGAATCAAAGAAGATTGGTAGAGACAATTATTTCCACTGTTGCAGGGTATTGACATAGTCGTATTTCCCTGTCCCCTATCTCGTTCTCTTCTTACACTCATACTCACTATCAGTGGACAAAAAAGAGAATTTACTGAGGCATTCAAACGGATATCTTAGAGATTACTCATTCTAGGGTTTACTTCACCCTATCTCTAATGAGCTACTTAATGTGTTATACTCCTGAGCTAAAGTTTAACCTTAGCTCTGATACCAAATGTGACGAATCCGGATTTTGCCCGTTCGAAAATCGACATCCATACTTTACAACGTACTGGAATGCCGCAGATTCGACCGTTCAAATTCGATTCGCCGGAGCTTATAACACAATTAAGTAAACAACACGGCGGAAGAAATAATGAATATCAATATACAACATCTGATACAACATCCTAATACAACAGATGATACAATAGATATCGATATACATCAGAGATATGATACAATATAATAGCAGCGGAAAGGAAAAATAGATAACCCTAGCAACGGAACAAATAACTCAAGATAGTCTTCAAGAAAGAACTCCAAAACTGCAGCTCCATCTCCAAGACCCAATCCAGAAATAGCTCGAACTCCCAATAACGATGCACCAAACTAAACAAGGTCAGTCATGTCCAAAGACTGAACTGACTCCAGATAATCCACCAAATCTAACTATCTGAAAAACCCAACTCTAGGCTGCTCGTGTGGAAAATAGTGAGCACCCAGAGTTTAGGAAAGGTACAATAAACTCCGGGTCAGTCATGGGACTGGTGTGAGTAACAAAAACAATTCATCTTTTAAATAAAACAAGATTTATAAAAGGAAATCCGATATGCTTTTTAGAAAATGAAACTACCATAAGACCTCCCGCCACACACACAATGCAAACGCAGAATTGGAGGAGATTTCTTCTTATGATGGTCAAACATGCCTAATACGCAGAAAATTTCTTGGATATTATTATTATAAGTGCACAGTGCAGAAAACATTTCGAAAGTAGAATATAAATCTTAGCCAGCATAGGCATTCCGCACTTATGCCTACTATAGCTACCATGTTCAATAGCAGGTTACCACCACATTCCATGGCAGGTAATACAACTAAAACCGTACAAGGCGCGTATTGTTTTGATTGGATTTCCAACAAATGGTCAGGCTAAGGAACTTCCTACTGCCACATGGGATTGCCTCTGGCTGGACGTCCCGAGAACCTATCCGGATCTCTGCCAACACAAGGCCGGGTTACCTCTGTAACTAGGTAACTACTACTCGAGCAAGCCATTCCCCGGTCCTTTGGGACCTTTATCCGAGGTACCTCTAAGCAACAACCACACAGTAAATGAGATTGGAGCAACCACATAGGTTAAATATCAGGGCTCCATATCTAATACCACCCTTTACCAGAAGGGAATGACACACCCTAAAGGGCGCGACCCTCATAACCTTGCCGCATCTTTCCTGTTTTGACCATTTCCGGGGTGTGAGGTTCTGATGCAGTCTCGTCCACAAAGCGACGCTTTATACAAAAGCCATGCTATGATCAACAAATGATCACCAACACACAGCAGCACTCAGCATGCCACACTACCAAATTGGGAGTATATCGCTGATAACCTTCAACTACATAACCTCTGAGCTCGTACGTCTCAGAGAAGGGTGTTAAGCTAAGAGAATAAATTCTCCGCCACCAACAGATATGTACTTGAAAGAAATCAGCTTTATATCTCAAAGTGTAGTGTCGGACATACAACCATACAAGTCTATTCCGGGTTCGAACAGAACCGAAGGCACTTCCAAAGAAGCCCTTGAAATCCGGGTATTCACAATCCCGATCGGATTTCCCATCACTTAGGAAATCTCTATACCGGCGCGACTCAGTGCAGAGACAATCGATAGGTCATCCTATCGTTCTCGAAAATACCCGGTCTTCACCACCGGTCTTCAAATGCTATCCATAACGACGTATCACATATTCGGAATGGGTTATACGACACAAAGGTCCTCTCCCGGCTAAACCGAATAGTGAGCACAACATTTAAAAACATATGGATATGAGATTTCAATTAAGTCACAACTTAATAATTCAAAACTTTCCTTCAAATGGTTAAACAAATTATCATTTCAAATCTTTTGAACAAAAGATTTATTTCCCTAAGTTCACCCATTTTCACAAAGATCCATTTACGGATTTTAAAACAATTTCCATTTCAATTGGATTAACTCGTTAATATCTTTAAACTAAAGATTTAACTCATAGCTTTCAAACCGTTTCCATAACTTGGAAAGTCATTTTTATTTTTAATTTGAAATCCCTTTTTTTTAACACAATTTGGAGGTTCATTATTTAAGTGAAAGCTTTTAGTATTTGTAATGTAACGACCCGTAAATTTTCGATAATTAAAATAGCTAATTTAATAAGATTTCGTGATTTGGTGTTAGAAAAAAATTTGTAAGTCGTTTGGAATAATAATAACTAGAATGAAATGCAACAAATTTATCTAGTTAATTATTTATGAATTGAATGAAATCCCAAATCAATTGAAATAATATGTAGTCAAAGGTAATTGATTCGAAGTAATATAGTAAACCGACTGATAATGAAATTTTATTTAAATATTGAAATCCGTCAAATATTAAACAATTAAATTGTTAAAATTTAATATTTGGAACTTATTGGATAACGGGTTTAATATGATATAAAAGGGATTTGTAAAATTTTATTTTATCATATTAAAGTTAGAATGATGTTGTAGAACTTTTAAAATCGAATTAAAAGTAAATTTGTGAAAATTGAATATTTTAATATTTAATTATCGACTGAAAAATCGCCAAATTTTGAACAGTCTCAGAATTGGACGAAACTAGTTCCATTGGATCCGTAATAGTTAGTTATTATCGGATTTCAATTTTCGTAGCAATCGGAGTTGTCGTTTGACCGTGGCAGCTCGAAACGCGTTGAAATTGTTTTAATATTAATTTGGCGAGTTAAAAAAGTCATTTTTTCAAACGGTCTCGGATTTCGACGAAACTAGTTTCATCGGATCCGTCATGTGATATTATTGTAAGGTTTCAAATTTCGTGTCAATCGGATTTACCGTTTGTCCGGAGCAAGCCAAAACGCATAGAAATTAGTTGAATCGGTTTAATGTAAAATTGATCGTTTATTTCCGTAACTCTCACATATGAGTTGAAATTGTTTTCGAAGGATTTTTTTTAATGATAAGTGTTATATTCCCTTCTCTTGACGCTAGAAAATGATTTCGGTGATGAGTGCACGCATCATCGGCGTTTATTTTCGAGAGTCCGAGTGGGGGAGACCACTTAATAGCTTGTCTAAACCTTGTTTTGATTCAAATTTTATTTTATTTTGTATTCTCTATAATATGATTTGATATATAAATTTTATAAGTATATATTATTTCAAAACTTGATTTGAATGAAACCGGGATTGGAATTCTTAAGTCCTTTAATAATTAATGATTTTTTTTTATTGAAATGAATTTAGACTTGAATCATTAAGGAACTTCTGAATTGTGAAATGAGAAATGAACCTAAGAGCTAAGTGAAAATATCAATTGAAGTAGAAATTCTTAGAATTAGGAAATTATGAACTTAAAATAAAATGGAAACTGTAAAACTCGCATAGTATTAATTTCATTCTATAGCATGGACATAACTTACCAAAATATTTAAGAAGTTCAAAAAAAATGTTATATGAATTGTTAATTGGATAATATACAAGTATAAGTTTGAATAATGAAATATGCATTTAATTAATGGTTTGCAAATATAAATGAAATTGTTAGTAAATAATTGGAATTTAAATTAACATTTAAAGGTGATTCACGATTATGTTAATATAAAATGGAAATACTATATGTGAATGTAAATGTGAAAAAGATTATAGTGAAATTTAAGTAATGACTTAAGAATTAATAAATTGAAAATTCAACTTTAAATGGAAAGAAGTTGTATGTTGTTTAACTACATTCTATTTGCATAACTATAACTTACCAAATACTTAAAGGGTTTAAAATGCTAATAAGGATAAGTAGAGAAATAATATACCAGTGTGAGAGTGAAAAATAAAATATAAAGATCTATTGATTGTTGTAAATATAAAAGAAATTTAAGCTGTAAAATGAATAATACATGTATAAGTGAATGAATAAAATTTAAACTTAATGAAATATAAAATTTGTAAATGGAAACTAATTAAATTTGAATATAACTAAATGTCAATAAACTTGGAAATGTATGAAATTAAAATTGACTTGGAAATGTATAATTGATTTCGTGTAGATTCTGGATGGTTGTTAATGTTTGATATGCATTGGTTATTAGATGGATGAAAATTGATTAAGTAGAATTCATTAGTGTTAATGGAATTGAATAAACGGAATAAAATAAAATAAAAAATTTAAATTCAAGTTTGAAGCAAAGTGAAATTAAATATAATTGAATTCAATTTAAATTGAAGCAAATTGACTTGAATTTAAAATGTGAATGAAACAAACTTGAATAAATCGGAAACAAATTGAATGTAAACCTATTGCATGGATGAATAAGAAAATAAATGACTTTGTGTTTATGATTGTTTTTTTTTGAAAATTTGAAGTTTTGATGGTTTGCACTTTGAAATAATAAAAGCAAAATTTTGGAAAAAAAAAAATCCAAAATGGTCCAATATATGCTGAAACGAAAACAACCATAACTTTTAAATGGATAAACGGAATTCAACGATTTTGGACTTTTCGGAAAGCTTAGAAACTATAGCACAACTTTTGTTTAGATAACTTGAGAAAATTCCTTCGTCTGCTTGGTTAAAAACTTGAATGTTACTCGCTGTCCTGTGTAAAAATAAGTAAAATCAGTAGTATACACCCTTAGTATTTTCGCCATATCTTTTGACTGTTTTATCAGATTTTGATGATCTTGCACTTTCTGGAAAGCTAAGAACTTAAGCTAAAACTTTTGTTTTAAGTGTTTTGTGTTTTGATATCGTTTAGAAGGTAGAAAACGTGGGTGAACGTCGCTGACCTGCGCAAAACACTGCCCAGGCTGAAGCGTATCCCCTAAGTAAAACGGCCATAACTTTTGAACGGATGATCCGAATTCGATGATTTTGGACATTCCGGAAAGCCTGAAATGAATGCAACAACTTTTGTTTATATTCTATTGTCAAATTTTACCGTTTAGGTGACCTAAAGCTAAGATTTATTTGCTGTCCAGAAATTGAAATCTCAGTTTTGAAGCTAAATATGTTATATATATGTTGTGTAGGTTAAGTATAGCGATCTATCTTTATATGCATGGTTCTAACTTAGTTATTGAGCATTTTAGTAGGTAGCAAAGGTGTTGCGCTTCGTTGTGGAGCTCGCTTCTACGCTAAACGCATAATGTAAGTAAACTGCTAATAAATGCTAAATAAAAGGTACGCTTACGGTTTTATATGATATTGGTGATATTTATATGTTGTTTCCCCACATATGGGATGCCTCATCATTGAGATGAGATGTATATTTGTGATATATATGCTATTATATTTTTCCGATCGAGCCGCGCAAAGGAGACTCTGCCGAAATTTTCCGTAAATCCAAGTGTTAGAAAAATTTTCAAGTTTTAAAATTTTATAACTTGTTTTGATAACTAACTTTTAAATTTAGAAAGCCGTTCGGAGTAACATTGTGGAAGCGTAGTTATGACTTTATAAATGGAATTTCATTGTTTTATAAGTTGGTAACTTTGATAAAATATATCTAATGTTGAATTCTATACTTATTTTCTTTTCCCTTCTTTTTCCTTTTCGGGGACGAAAAGTTTTGAATGGGGGAGAGTGTAACGACCCGTAAATTTTCGATAATTAAAATAGCTAATTTAATAAGATTTCGTGATTTGGTGTTAGAAAAAAATTTGTAAGTCGTTTGGAATAATAATAACTAGAATGAAATGCAACAAATTTATCTAGTTAATTATTTATGAATTGAATGAAATCCCAAATCAATTGAAATAATATGTAGTCAAAGGTAATTGATTCGAAGTAATATAGTAAACCGACTGATAATGAAATTTTATTTAAATATTGAAATCCGTCAAATATTAAACAATTAAATTGTTAAAATTTAATATTTGGAACTTATTGGATAACGGGTTTAATATGATATAAAAGGGATTTGTAAAATTTTATTTTATCATATTAAAGTTAGAATGATGTTGTAGAACTTTTAAAATCGAATTAAAAGTAAATTTGTGAAAATTGAATATTTTAATATTTAATTATCGACTGAAAAATCGCCAAATTTTGAACAGTCTCAGAATTGGACGAAACTAGTTCCATTGGATCCGTAATAGTTAGTTATTATCGGATTTCAATTTTCGTAGCAATCGGAGTTGTCGTTTGACCGTGGCAGCTCGAAACGCGTTGAAATTGTTTTAATGTTAATTTGGCGAGTTAAAAAAGTCATTTTTTCAAACGGTCTCGGATTTCGACGAAACTAGTTTCATCGAATCCGTAATTTGATATTATTGTAAGGTTTCAAATTTCGTGTCAATCGGATTTACCGTTTGTCCGGAGCAAGCCAAAACGCATAGAAATTAGTTGAATCGGTTTAATGTAAAATTGATCGTTTATTTCCGTAACTCTCACATATGATCGAATTAGGCCTTGAAACTAGTTCCATTGCGTCCGGAATGGGGGTAAAACCTTATAAACGCCTGGCGGCACGTCTCGATTGGAGTTCGGATGATTTTGGACCTACCTATATAAATACGCACGCAAACCGAGGCAGTTTTATTATTATTTTAATCCAGAAACCCTAATTGACTTCAGCCCTAGCCGCCATTTTCTGAATCAATGGCCACGAAATTCGAAACTTCTTCCTCATTTTCCTCTCAATCCATCAACAATTAGCAAAAACTCTCAACTACAAAGTTGTAGAGCACGATGAAAGCTTCAAATCCATACGGAGATGATCGAAAACGGAGCCACGGATCGACGGGAAATCACGTTCAAACCTGCTGCGTTTTTCACGTTTTTCGAGGTAAAATAGGAGGCCGAGTTCCACCATCTTACAGCCGAAGGTAGCCTTTGTCGTGAGCTTCAAAACCATGGTCGTTGATCGGCCTGAAGTTGATCGTGGTGGTCACAATATTTAAACCTAGGTGATGGCTTATGGGTTCATCTTGTACGTGTTTTACTGGAAAGGGATGCGTGAGAGAAGAGAAAGGTGAGGGCGGCCCAGATCTGTAGTTGTGAAATCAACGGCCATGATCTAAGTGTGGGTTTAAATTAAAAAGAAAATAGTATATTAGTTTACATTTAAATTCATACAAACTTTAAAATGCTATATCTTTGTCATACGAGGTCGAAAACGCGCGAAACCAGTTGCGTTGGAATCGTATGGACGAGCACTACGCTATGGAGCTGGATTGGAATCGTTTAGAGCTAGTGAAAATTTCGGGTAAAATTAAACGCTCGTTTAATTTTATTCGAAATAAAACGCTGGAACTGCATTGAAATCAAGGTGAGTGTTTTATAACGCTCACACCGTACTAAATATCTTTATGCTAGTTAAATTGATATTATGAAGTGTTATGATCTTATTTGTCGTTGTTTGATAAAAATTTAATTGTCATATAGCTTGTCTTTTGCATTAACCGTTGAAAAATTAAATTGACAGTTAAATTGAAATTAAAATTGAATTGAGATTAAATTACCTGACATTGATAGCTATGAAACTGCCATGAAGTGTATTGTTTATTGGATGATGTATTTTGATGGATGCTATGGGTTGATAATTGAATGTTGGATGTTTATTTGCTTATATAGATCCTATTATGTATACATATGATACTGTGATTTAATTTAAGTAATATATACTCATCCCTGACATTTAATTGAAATAAATAATTACTTGGCCATAGGATAGAAAATTATATACGGACACCGAATTGGCTAAATTAATAATTTTTGAAATCGTCGATTTGAAATTTATTAAATGTTTCGATTTAAAAGTTATAAATAGAAATCAATTTATAGAAATCGAATTTATCGAAAAATTGAGTTTGGAATGTTGAAATAAAATTTGGTTAAAAGAAATTGTTGAATAAAATTTAAGTGGAGACTTTGAGATTTAAAATTTGGATATGATTGAATTTCGGAAATTTATTGTTTTAAAGATTGAACATTATTTCGAGCTTTGAATATTACTAAGTAAAAGTGATATGAAAATGATATTTTGAAATCGAGTTTGGAATTGAATCATATTTGGAATTTGGATTTAAACTTGAATATTGTTGGAAATTTTGTTAAGTGTTATAAATTGATATTTTGAGAAATCAAGCTCCAAATCGATATAAATTGAAATTGAATTAATTAAAGGTGAATGTAGAATTGAATTGATTCGAAGTAAAAGTTGACATTGTTTTGAATTGAAATCGAAATTGAATCGGTAGAATGGAAATTGAAATTGATTTGAATTGGGAAGTTATAATTGAAATGGATTGATTTTGAAGCTGTTTTAATTTGTTTTCCAAATTACTCTGTTATATAAACCATTTTGAATACTTAAACTATTTTAATCTATTTTAAATCTACTTAACTCAATTTAAATTATTTTAAACTAATTTATCTATTTTATATCCATTTTAAAGATTTTAAGTGTTTTTAACTATTTTAATTATTTAAACTACTTTTAAATTACTTAAAACTATTTTTCTAAAATCCTAAGCTGGTCAATAAGGTGAAATGTTTATATTTAAATCTTGAATTTAAATATGAAATCTGATATTTTGAAAGATACGATGATATTTGAATGGATTTGATTTTGAAGCGAATATGATATTTTGTTATCAATCATGAATCAATTTGAAATATAAAGAGCCAAAGGTGTAATAATACGTAGTTATTAAAGAGACCGGGATCGGATATGGACATACTCTCTGTCGATACCGAAAACCACTTTAATAACTATTATACGCGGAGTGATGATCCAGAATGAAGTGGATGGTTTGGTGAACGCATTGACTGAAGAAAGAGAACGATTATTGGATGACCCCTGACATGACTAAAACAGGAGCCGCGCCGGGCCATTGAGGTTCGCCACCTCTAGCGGACACACTTCTTCGATACCATATCTATTACATTTGTGATGCGATTTGGGTGCATCCCTTGATTTGGGAGTGTTGTTTCGCGGTGTTGGGGTAGCTGCTGGCTATGCCCAACATCAGTCCGGATCACGCAACTACTAGTATCCTAGTTGGTATTGCCTCATGTACCTTGTCATACTGATTATCCTATTCGCGACCACTACGTTTTTGATTTGTACCTTGAGTATATGGATTGCCCTCTGGTGACTTCCGGTTTTGGGGAAACTACGGTCTTGTATATGCTTTTGGGAATATAAAAATGTGTTAAGGGGGATTATGGTAACGCCTTAACGCTATTTTGATACTTTATATTACTAATAGGCATTATCTACTTAGCGTATATTACTACATAGTAGATAGTTTCACGGATCCTTGAGAGATGGAAAATCCCGTAACATCTCTTAAGTTATTGCACGCACGTTGACACTGGATATGAGATGTCAAACCCCGTAAACATCTCTGACGCCGTTACACTCATATTTATTTACGATTGACTTAACTTACATGAGGATATTTAGTCCTGACTCGGGTGTTTTGTCTTTTCATTACGCTCGGGTCAGTCCTGAGTTTTCAGTTTAGGTTGAAGATCATTTCCTTGGAGGACGGAGACGAAGATTTGGTATATTATCTACTACTATTATATTCATTCCATTCCGCTGTATTGTTGTATGATATTTGCTGTGTATGTAACTCTGATAAATGTTGTATAATAATAATCAAATGCATTCATTTCAAATGTATTCATTTAATTAACAGCTTCATGAACTGTTATTTTATTATTATACTTTAGCCTTCCGCTGTGAGATTCTGTGTTGTTTCATTTCCTTTATTTTCCTTCCTTTTCTTTTCTTAATTACCCCAATAACTATCTGCCCTTTTAATGGTTTGGAATCGACATGTGTATTTGATCGTCGGTTTAAACTGTCCAAAAAGGCGGGTCGTTACAGTTGGTATCAGAGCTTTGGTTTAGCGATAAACCTTGGCTCTAGTGGGGAATAACTCATTGAAATAGAGGTAAACTATATGAATGAGTTGAGTGTATATGAGAGAGCGTACTTGTTATTTGATATAAAATGGTTTTATATTGTGTTAATTTGTTCCGTTGAGTATTTATGAATTCTAGTCGATACTTGGGACGCCAAGGCTTCGATAGGAATTTCTAAACACTCGAATAGGACAAACCAACACAATATCGTTTTGGAATATATTTTATATAAAAGAATTATTTGAATATTTATCCATTTTGATTGAATTGATTGTTAGGAGATGATAATATTAGATTATTATCGTTATTGTTTGATCAGTCGATATTCACAACAATTGTTTAAATAACAATGGATTTAGGAAAATAAAATCTTGTAAACACAATTGATAATGAATATAAATGAATTTTAACTTGGATTTGGGAATTTAGATTCCGGTGTTTGAAATTGACTTACAAGAATTTGAAAAATATAATATGAGTATTTTATGAGGGTATAATTGAGTTGAAATTGTTTTCGAAGGATTTTTTTTAATGATAAGTGTTATATTCCCTTCTCTTGACGCTAGAAAATGATTTCGGTGATGAGTGCACGCATCATCGGCGTTTATTTTCGAGAGTCCGAGTGGGGGAGACCACTTAATAGCTTGTCTAAACCTTGTTTTGATTCAAATTTTATTTTATTTTGTATTCTCTATAATATGATTTGATATATAAATTTTATAAGTATATATTATTTCAAAACTTGATTTGAATGAAACCGGGATTGGAATTCTTAAGTCCTTTAATAATTAATGATTTTTTTTTATTGAAATGAATTTAGACTTGAATCATTAAGGAACTTCTGAATTGTGAAATGAGAAATGAACCTAAGAGCTAAGTGAAAATATCAATTGAAGTAGAAATTCTTAGAATTAGGAAATTATGAACTTAAAATAAAATGGAAACTGTAAAACTCGCATAGTATTAATTTCATTCTATAGCATGGACATAACTTACCAAAATATTTAAGAAGTTCAAAAAAAATGTTATATGAATTGTTAATTGGATAATATACAAGTATAAGTTTGAATAATGAAATATGCATTTAATTAATGGTTTGCAAATATAAATGAAATTGTTAGTAAATAATTGGAATTTAAATTAACATTTAAAGGTGATTCACGATTATGTTAATATAAAATGGAAATACTATATGTGAATGTAAATGTGAAAAAGATTATAGTGAAATTTAAGTAATGACTTAAGAATTAATAAATTGAAAATTCAACTTTAAATGGAAAGAAGTTGTATGTTGTTTAACTACATTCTATTTGCATAACTATAACTTACCAAATACTTAAAGGGTTTAAAATGCTAATAAGGATAAGTAGAGAAATAATATACCAGTGTGAGAGTGAAAAATAAAATATAAAGATCTATTGATTGTTGTAAATATAAAAGAAATTTAAGCTGTAAAATGAATAATACATGTATAAGTGAATGAATAAAATTTAAACTTAATGAAATATAAAATTTGTAAATGGAAACTAATTAAATTTGAATATAACTAAATGTCAATAAACTTGGAAATGTATGAAATTAAAATTGACTTGGAAATGTATAATTGATTTCGTGTAGATTCTGGATGGTTGTTAATGTTTGATATGCATTGGTTATTAGATGGATGAAAATTGATTAAGTAGAATTCATTAGTGTTAATGGAATTGAATAAACGGAATAAAATAAAATAAAAAATTTAAATTCAAGTTTGAAGCAAAGTGAAATTAAATATAATTGAATTCAATTTAAATTGAAGCAAATTGACTTGAATTTAAAATGTGAATGAAACAAACTTGAATAAATCGGAAACAAATTGAATGTAAACCTATTGCATGGATGAATAAGAAAATAAATGACTTTGTGTTTATGATTGTTTTTTTTTGAAAATTTGAAGTTTTGATGGTTTGCACTTTGAAATAATAAAAGCAAAATTTTGGAAAAAAAAAAATCCAAAATGGTCCAATATATGCTGAAACGAAAACAACCATAACTTTTAAATGGATAAACGGAATTCGACGATTTTGGACTTTTCGGAAAGCTTAGAAACTATAGCACAACTTTTGTTTAGATAACTTGAGAAAATTCCTTCGTCTGCTTGGTTAAAAACTTGAATGTTACTCGCTGTCCTGTGTAAAAATAAGTAAAATCAGTAGTATACACCCTTAGTATTTTCGCCATATCTTTTGACTGTTTTATCAGATTTTGATGATCTTGCACTTTCTGGAAATCTAAGAACTTAAGCTAAAACTTTTGTTTTAAGTGTTTTGTGTTTTGATATCGTTTAGAAGGTAGAAAACGTGGGTGAACGTCGCTGACCTGCGCAAAACACTGCCCAGGCTGAAGCGTATCCCCTAAGTAAAACGGCCATAACTTTTGAACGGATGATCCGAATTCGATGATTTTGGACATTCCGGAAAGCCTGAAATGAATGCAACAACTTTTGTTTAGATTCTATTGTCAAATTTTACCGTTTAGGTGACCTAAAGCTAAGATTTATTTGCTGTCCAGAAATTGAAATCTCAGTTTTGAAGCTAAATATGTTATATATATGTTGTGTAGGTTAAGTATAGCGATCTATCTTTATATGCATGGTTCTAACTTAGTTATTGAGCATTTTAGTAGGTAGCAAAGGTGTTGCGCTTCGTTGTGGAGCTCGCTTCTACGCTAAACGCATAATGTAAGTAAACTGCTAATAAATGCTAAATAAAAGGTACGCTTACGGTTTTATATGATATTGGTGATATTTATATGTTGTTTCTCCACATATGGGATGCCTCATCATTGAGATGAGATGTATATTTGTGATATATATGCTATTATATTTTTCCGATCGAGCCGCGCAAAGGAGACTCTGCCGAAATTTTCCGTAAATCCAAGTGTTAGAAAAATTTTCAAGTTTTAAAATTTTATAACTTGTTTTGATAACTAACTTTTAAATTTAGAAAGCCGTTCGGAGTAACATTGTGGAAGCGTAGTTATGACTTTATAAATGGAATTTCATTGTTTTATAAGTTGGTAACTTTGATAAAATATATCTAATGTTGAATTCTATACTTATTTTCTTTTCCCTTCTTTTTCCTTTTCGGGGACGAAAAGTTTTGAATGGGGGAGAGTGTAACGACCCGTAAATTTTCGATAATTAAAATAGCTAATTTAATAAGATTTCGTGATTTGGTGTTAGAAAAAAATTTGTAAGTCGTTTGGAATAATAATAACTAGAATGAAATGCAACAAATTTATCTAGTTAATTATTTATGAATTGAATGAAATCCCAAATCAATTGAAATAATATGTAGTCAAAGGTAATTGATTCGAAGTAATATAGTAAACCGACTGATAATGAAATTTTATTTAAATATTGAAATCCGTCAAATATTAAACAATTAAATTGTTAAAATTTAATATTTGGAACTTATTGGATAACGGGTTTAATATGATATAAAAGGGATTTGTAAAATTTTATTTTATCATATTAAAGTTAGAATGATGTTGTAGAACTTTTAAAATCGAATTAAAAGTAAATTTGTGAAAATTGAATATTTTAATATTTAATTATCGACTGAAAAATCGCCAAATTTTAAACAGTCTCAGAATTGGACGAAACTAGTTCCATTGGATCCGTAATAGTTAGTTATTATCGGATTTCAATTTTCGTAGCAATCGGAGTTGTCGTTTGACCGTGGCAGCTCGAAACGCGTTGAAATTGTTTTAATGTTAATTTGGCGAGTTAAAAAAGTCATTTTTTCAAACGGTCTCGGATTTCGACGAAACTAGTTTCATCGAATCCGTAATTTGATATTATTGTAAGGTTTCAAATTTCGTGTCAATCGGATTTACCGTTTGTCCGGAGCAAGCCAAAACGCATAGAAATTAGTTGAATCGGTTTAATGTAAAATTGATCGTTTATTTCCGTAACTCTCACATATGATCGAATTAGGCCTTGAAACTAGTTCCATTGCGTCCGGAATGGGGGTAAAACCTTATAAACGCCTGGCGGCACGTCTCGATTGGAGTTCGGATGATTTTGGACCTACCTATATAAATACGCACGCAAACCGAGGCAGTTTTATTATTATTTTAATCCAGAAACCCTAATTGACTTCAGCCATAGCCGCCATTTCCTGAATCAATGGCCACGAAATTCGAAACTTCTTCCTCATTTTCCTCTCAATCCATCAACAATTAGCAAAAACTCTCAACTACAAAGTTGTAGAGCACGATGAAAGCTTCAAATCCATACGGAGATGATCGAAAACGGAGCCACGGATCGACGGGAAATCACGTTCAAACCTGCTGCGTTTTTCACGTTTTTCGAGGTAAAATAGGAGGCCGAGTTCCACCATCTTACAGCCGAAGGTAGCCTTTGTCGTGAGCTTCAAAACCATGGTCGTTGATCGGCCTGAAGTTGATCGTGGTGGTCACAATATTTAAACCTAGGTGATGGCTTATGGGTTCATCTTGTACGTGTTTTACTGGAAAGGGATGCGTGAGAGAAGAGAAAGGTGAGGGCGGCCCAGATCTGTAGTTGTGAAATCAACGGCCATGATCTAAGTGTGGGTTTAAATTAAAAAGAAAATAGTATATTAGTTTACATTTAAATTCATACAAACTTTAAAATGCTATATCTTTGTCATACGAGGTCGAAAACGCGCGAAACCAGTTGCGTTGGAATCGTATGGACGAGCACTACGCTATGGAGCTGGATTGGAATCGTTTAGAGCTAGTGAAAATTTCGGGTAAAATTAAACGCTCGTTTAATTTTATTCGAAATAAAACGCTGGAACTGCATTGAAATCAAGGTGAGTGTTTTATAACGCTCACACCGTACTAAATATCTTTATGCTAGTTAAATTGATATTATGAAGTGTTATGATCTTATTTGTCGTTGTTTGATAAAAATTTAATTGTCATATAGCTTGTCTTTTGCATTAACCGTTGAAAAATTAAATTGACAGTTAAATTGAAATTAAAATTGAATTGAGATTAAATTACCTGACATTGATAGCTATGAAACTGCCATGAAGTGTATTGTTTATTGGATGATGTATTTTGATGGATGCTATGGGTTGATAATTGAATGTTGGATGTTTATTTGCTTATATAGATCCTATTATGTATACATATGATACTGTGATTTAATTTAAGTAATATATACTCATCCCTGACATTTAATTGAAATAAATAATTACTTGGCCATAGGATAGAAAATTATATACGGACACCGAATTGGCTAAATTAATAATTTTTGAAATCGTCGATTTGAAATTTATTAAATGTTTCGATTTAAAAGTTATAAATAGAAATCAATTTATAGAAATCGAATTTATCGAAAAATTGAGTTTGGAATGTTGAAATAAAATTTGGTTAAAAGAAATTGTTGAATAAAATTTAAGTGGAGACTTTGAGATTTAAAATTTGGATATGATTGAATTTCGGAAATTTATTGTTTTAAAGATTGAACATTATTTCGAGCTTTGAATATTACTAAGTAAAAGTGATATGAAAATGATATTTTGAAATCGAGTTTGGAATTGAATCATATTTGGAATTTGGATTTAAACTTGAATATTGTTGGAAATTTTGTTAAGTGTTATAAATTGATATTTTGAGAAATCAAGCTCCAAATCGATATAAATTGAAATTGAATTAATTAAAGGTGAATGTAGAATTGAATTGATTCGAAGTAAAAGTTGACATTGTTTTGAATTGAAATCGAAATTGAATCGGTAGAATGGAAATTGAAATTGATTTGAATTGGGAAGTTATAATTGAAATGGATTGATTTTGAAGCTGTTTTAATTTGTTTTCCAAATTACTCTGTTATATAAACCATTTTGAATACTTAAACTATTTTAATCTATTTTAAATCTACTTAACTCAATTTAAATTATTTTAAACTAATTTATCTATTTTATATCCATTTTAAAGATTTTAAGTGTTTTTAACTATTTTAATTATTTAAACTACTTTTAAATTACTTAAAACTATTTTTCTAAAATCCTAAGCTGGTCAATAAGGTGAAATGTTTATATTTAAATCTTGAATTTAAATATGAAATCTGATATTTTGAAAGATACGATGATATTTGAATGGATTTGATTTTGAAGCGAATATGATATTTTGTTATCAATCATGAATCAATTTGAAATATAAAGAGCCAAAGGTGTAATAATACGTAGTTATTAAAGAGACCGGGATCGGATATGGACATACTCTCTGTCGATACCGAAAACCACTTTAATAACTATTATACGCGGAGTGATGATCCAGAATGAAGTGGATGGTTTGGTGAACGCATTGACTGAAGAAAGAGAACGATTATTGGATGACCCCTGACATGACTAAAACAGGAGCCGCGCCGGGCCATTGAGGTTCGCCACCTCTAGCGGACACACTTCTTCGATACCATATCTATTACATTTGTGATGCGATTTGGGTGCATCCCTTGATTTGGGAGTGTTGTTTCGCGGTGTTGGGGTAGCTGCTGGCTATGCCCAACATCAGTCCGGATCACGCAACTACTAGTATCCTAGTTGGTATTGCCTCATGTACCTTGTCATACTGATTATCCTATTCGCGACCACTACGTTTTTGATTTGTACCTTGAGTATATGGATTGCCCTCTGGTGACTTCCGGTTTTGGGGAAACTACGGTCTTGTATATGCTTTTGGGAATATAAAAATGTGTTAAGGGGGATTATGGTAACGCCTTAACGCTATTTTGATACTTTATATTACTAATAGGCATTATCTACTTAGCGTATATTACTACATAGTAGATAGTTTCACGGATCCTTGAGAGATGGAAAATCCCGTAACATCTCTTAAGTTATTGCACGCACGTTGACACTGGATATGAGATGTCAAACCCCGTAAACATCTCTGACGCCGTTACACTCATATTTATTTACGATTGACTTAACTTACATGAGGATATTTAGTCCTGACTCGGGTGTTTTGTCTTTTCATTACGCTCGGGTCAGTCCTGAGTTTTCAGTTTAGGTTGAAGATCATTTCCTTGGAGGACGGAGACGAAGATTTGGTATATTATCTACTACTATTATATTCATTCCATTTCGCTGTATTGTTGTATGATATTTGCTGTGTATGTAACTCTGATAAATGTTGTATAATAATATTCAAATGTATTCATTTCAAATGTATTCATTTAATTAACAGCTTCATGAACTGTTATTTTATTATTATACTTTAGCCTTCCGCTGTGAGATTCTGTGTTGTTTCATTTCCTTTATTTTCCTTCCTTTTCTTTTCTTAATTACCCCAATAACTATCTGCCCTTTTAATGGTTTGGAATCGACATGTGTATTTGATCGTCGGTTTAAACTGTCCAAAAAGGCGGGTCGTTACATGTAAACAAATAGTTTTCATTTCAGAAAGATTAAATTTTATTTACACGAGTTAAAACCTTGGAATTTAAATTCAAATTCCCAAATCAATACCTTTAAATATTTAACCCATATAACTCATTTATAAGTTGAATAGCCTTTCTAAACCCTAGTTTCCAAATCATAGAATTCAATTCCTAATTTTTTTTTTGAATTCAAATTTAAATCAAATTATTTTAAATTCCAAAACTTAATCAAGTAAATTAAAATAAATTTTAACTTGAAATTCCATTCCAAAAGCTTTTCATTTTAATCCCAAAACATTTCCGAAACATTTGAATTTAAAATACTCAATTTTTATAAATCATTTCAAAATCTGTGACTTAATCGATTTCCTCGTGAAATCCATGTTTGTGTGTGTATAAGTGTGGTCCAGAGGTTTAACACAATAGTGCAACATCATTCAATCATCATAGATCAAAACACCGAAATATAGTTGATAAGCGGTATAAATTATAACGCTTATCTTTTGTTAACAGATCACAAATATATATATCACAGATAAATAAGTCACACATCTCAAATCAAAACAAAGCATCACATATCAGGGGTATCAAACAATACAATCATCCAATAGAATGCAAACATCCATAAGGAAGATCAGTTTATTGTTTGATTCATTCAAATCAAATTAATTACCTATGAATTTTTAATCCTGGTAAATAATATTAATTACAAATCATTTTGATTAATTCTTTCTTTAATCATTAATTAACCATTTATAATTAATTAATCAACCCTTTGATTATAATTCACCAACTTTTAATTATTAAATAACTAATCTTTAAATTATTTAATTCACCATTTATCTTTAATTGATTAATTACCATTTTATAAATTACCCTTAATTAGTTACAAACAATTGATTAACCTTAAGTTGATTTCCGGATTTATTAATATTAATTAATTTTAAACAAATTTGATTAATTATCCAATTCCAATTTATTAATCACAAATCTTTCGATATAAGTTAATTTATCAAACGCTTTAATTATTAATTAATAACTTTAATTATTAATCAATAACTTAACTACCCATTTATTTACCACTAACTACTTAGTTAACCAACTATAAATTCTTAATTAAATTCCTTAGCTAATTTACTATTAATTATGCATTAATTAAATTTAAGTAGTTAATTACGATTTGTTTATCATTTACTCATAAATTTATTCAAACTCTAATTATAATTAAAATGAAATTATTCTTAATTTCTTTCTAAAATGATTACATAATATTAATTATCCATTAACATTTAAAGGTCTTTTTTAACTTGGTGCAAATCGATGTATTACTAACTATAACTTAAATATTAATAAATTCCATACTTATCTTGAAGTGATCACTTAATTAAAGTAATTATAATTAATTGTTAAAACGTTGTTATGTGTTAACTAAGATAATTAAACTTTTATTAAGTGTTCAACTTAAAACGTTAAACCTTAATAAATTTTACAGCGTTCAAATTTTGATGAAAAACTGTTACTTAATCTTACTTTTAAATACGATGCTGCCGACTTGAAACTAACCCGAGAAAAACATCCAAATGAACTCGAGTGTTACTTCGAGCTAAGCCCCATACTACCCGAGTCATTTCCTGTAACACTTCTTCCCTTTCTTTTTTTTTCCATAACTTTCTTATTAAAATTAATTACTTATTTAATTACTTTAAGTAATCAAATTTTCTCAATTTAATTAATTATAATTCCTAATTAATCACTTAAGTTAATTTCCATTTATTAACCTTTAAGTAATTAGCTAACTTTTGTAAGATTTAAATTGATTTAAACATATGATTTATTTTTAGTTACAAAATTAATTTAAAGTTATCAATTTAATTTCAACTATAAATTAATTTACATTCTAATTACTTTATATTAATCAACTATCTTTCATCACTTACCTTATTAAACCCTTAAAACAAATATTAACCTAACTAACTAATTTCTTAATTAACTTAGTTATAAAAATACTAAAACAAAAAAAATCATGCACGTTCAATTGGTAATGGACCCGAGACAGCTCCTCTTTCTACTCGAGTCGGTCTCGAGTTTCCCCCGTGCTTCCCTGGTGTCTCTCTCTTCTTCCCATCTTCTTCTTCTTTTCCCTGTTTCTTTTCTTCTTCTCATTTTTTTTAACTGTTAAATTATTAAGCAACTCGGGCCAACACACTTCACCCTGAGAACGAACGCAAGTTCCTCATCTTCGTTCAAAATATAAAATCCTCGTCTTACCTGAAGCACATCACTACCCAGATACATCGTGCACGTGGTGCACGTACCCCATTGATTTCGACCACCGTAGGTCAACGCGGTGACTCTCACCGATCACTCCTTCCTCCGCAAGCCCCTTCGAATATTCGGATCGAAAAATAAACACGCGAATCAAAATCGAGTAGTTCGATCGACCTAAAACCCAAATCCAGATCAGGGAAACCCATCGTTCTCGGCATCAAGATCATTGGAATGGTCGAAACTCCGGTTATTGCTTCGTCAACGCCTCCTCCATCACCTTCCTGAGTATCATCAAACTCGATCCATCCCCCCCTCTACGCGAGCACGAGAATCATGCCGAACCCAAAATCCACGTTAAACCCTAAATTCGATTCATCACAAACATTCTTGCATTGAAAAAAATATGTAGCATTTTTCCTGACATCCACAAGTATCAAGCAAGCTTCTACAAGAATTTCAACTTCTAAATTTAATTGAATCATCAGATATTCTCAAATAAACAATTTTGGTTCACTTTGAAACCGCACCTTTTATTCTTACTTAAAAATAATTATTTTCATGTTAAAAATCTTAGCTTTGAGTGTTTAATCAAGATATAAATTTAAATTAACAAATTAGAAAATTTGAATTTTAACATATGATTTTCCTTTTACTATAAAAATGCTATTTTCACAATAGTTATATAATATTGTGACTCGAAATTATTTTTAAAATGAAGTTCAGGATGTTGCAAACAACTTCTTTTTAGGAATCAAAGCTAAATTTGGTTTTGAAAGGAAGATAGGATTTTTCTTCCTTCTTCTTCAAGATGTTATTTTCATTCTGTTGATACTACAGAGTCATACCTGTACACAATATACATCTCATCATGTACTCACACAGACAAGCAAGCAAAATCACCCATCATTTCTAACAATACTTTAAGCATCAATTAGAAATATCAAGAGATATAGGGGAGTTTGCTCACTGTTGAAATGAAGACAGAGGACAATTTAATTATCACTCTGTACAGAACTTCCAACATTCAAGTATAAACAGAGAATTCATATCAATATAAATACCAACCTATATGTTCACAAACATATATATAACTGATCATTCCTTTCAATTTGGTTTAAAGTAGTGTTACTCACCTGGGTTTGCAATGGACAGAGCCTTTTTTTTTGAATAGAGACAGTGCTTTCTATGTCTTTAATCTAAAAACTTTGAATCAATGCTTGATATTTGATCTAGTTGCTTAATTGCTTTGCTCAGTCTTTGATTTGAAACTTGTTTTCAATGTTAAATTTTCTCTGATTTATACTGTCTCTCCAGGTTTGGTTTTGTTTAATTGCTTTTACAGTTTTTTTTCTGGAATGACTAGAGTAAATATAGATATAATTATATAGAAAAATAACAGTTGTACATGGGGGAAGGCTAGTATCTTGTTAGGCTACTTCTTTTGCAAGCTATTGAATATAGTTACATTTTTCTCTTTCTTTGCTTGCTTTAACCAAACAAGATTTCGGCTGATAAGATGATGTTGTGTGCTAAAACATCTTGCATTAATTACCTTGATATGTTGCATTAATGACTTTGTACTTTAGGTTTCATATTATATTTTTTTCATTGTGTCTTGCGTTACTTTGTCTCGGCTGAGATGTAATTATGCTGTGCACTAGGATATTTTTTTCTAGCCTACTTTCTTTGACCGGAAAGATTTTTGTTTTTGTTTGAATGTATACATAACTATCTTCTTATGCAAGCCTACGTACTTTTTTTTCTTATTTTATTTACATTATATTTATATTTTACTTTACTTATTTACAGTTACATATATACAATTCTTTTCTTTATACTTTACATTAAATATCGATAAGATAAATTTTATACTTCTCTATGACCTTTTTAAAGGAAGTAAATCAAAACACAATTTATACCTTAAATAAATAATCATACATATTATTAATTTTCTTTTTCCAAAGTGGAATCTTTAAATCTATTGCCATCTTCAAATTAAATATGCATTTTGGAAAACTCAAGTCAATTTGTCAATTAATTTCATATTTTTTTATTCAAAAATAAATTTAATTATCATTTTAAGCTCAATTAAAATCCGGGATCGTTACAGTACCGCTTGCTCGGTACACCTCTAGAAAAATGTGTTGAGGGCCTCACATGGACACTTTCCAACACAGGACCGGCTTACCCCTTATTGGATAGTACCGAATATTTCATCACCTTGGTTTCTTTGCAACCTTTTCCCAAGAGTTCTTATGCACAACCAAATCCATGTACATATATATAAAAGGGCGATGACAATACCCTAATGGGTGTGACCCACATAGCCCTGCCACATATCCCCTATTTTAGTCATCCCGATTAATAAGGCTTGAGGCTACATTTTAATTTTAGACAGCAATGTCACTTAGAATGCCAACGCCACCCTCCAAGCGACAATGCAATACCAGCATTCGTCCATACAAGTTGTTTAAGATATGAACAAACCGAAGGCAATACTTCTACTAAATCCTCTTTGAAATCACCCTTTGGATTAGTAGCAAGTAGCAGTTGCACTTTAAAGATTTCCATCTTCGATTCCATCATCTTTAAGATGTGCTCAATTCGAACTTTTAAGTTGGTTCAAAGTGGTTTTCAGATAATTCATACTTATCCGATCCCAGTGTCTTTGTAACAACCCGATATTTTTGACCACTCGCATCCGCACATGTCGGACTTGAATTTCTCAAAACACCATGTTGTAAATAAAATTTGACAATCTCATCATATACAGTAAATAAATAATCACATAATCACAAACACAGAGTAAATAATAATGCAGCGGAAGTAAAAGAGATAGTAGTTCATGAAGCTACTATATATATATATATATATATAAAAGATACATCAGAGTTAAACAAGTTACAACAGAAGAGTAACAAGATACATCAGGTACAAATCAGAATAGATCACTGGAATCACTGGATACTGAAAGCAAAATAGATGGCTGGATCTTCAAGCAAAGCTCCAACTCCGAAGGTGAGTCTTGAATGCTGAATCACTCAGTCTGATCCGAGTGTAAAGCAAAACACAAAACCCTCGAGTCAGGACATACATACTTATGAACTGTAAACCAACTTAAATGAACAATAACAAAATGCATCAGTAAGTCAAAGGATGCTTGCGATCGCCCATCCTTTAAGGATCAGTTAAACTATTTACTATGTAGTAATATTTCGCTATAATAATAATATCTAATAGTAAAATAAACTTACTTTTAAATAGCGTTAAGGGGTTACCCATATAGCACTTAACACGTAATAGTGCCAGTAGACTACACAGTACTTGCGTACCTCCAGATCGGGAGGCTACGAGAAGTTACTCCATAGGCACGATACAAATCAAGCTCGTAGTAAAGCTCGCTATGGTAGGTGACATGGAAAACAAGGCAATGCCACGGTAGATATACCAATAACGCACACGGGCTGGCGGTAACCTAGCAGCCACTACGCCCACCCCGGAAGATGCTCCTAAATCGAAATCGAGGATTACCATCAAATCAATCACAAGGCAAGAGTATAGTATCGAAGAAGTGTGTCCGACCAGAGGAGCTATCCCCTTTTGGCCCGAGATCGCTCCTGTTTTAGCCACCTTAAGCCAACTCACGAGAGTCAGGTCCACGTAATATACCTCAAGAACGTCGCCACTGTCCTACTTCATTCTGGAATCTCCACTGCATGCATAGTTGTTAAAGTGATTTTCGAAGTTGGCAGAGAGTATGACAACTTCTGATCCCGGTCTCTTTAACAACCAATCATTATTATAACGTCGTGGTCATTTCAAAATAGTTTATACTACAAAAAATCAAATCATTTCATTTCAAAACTATATTCATTTCAAAATAGTGTTTACTTCGAAACCAAAACCATTTTATTTCAGAACTATATTCAAATCAATACGATATCATTTCCATTTCAAACACATATTCATCTTTCAAAAATCATAATACTTTCAAAGTTATAACTCTTTCGAAACTAAATACTTGAGATCATTACACTTTGGAAATCGTAACATTCTGAAATCATAGAACTTTTGTGACAACCCAATTTTTCGACTTTCGAAAGTCGACATTAATACATCCACTGTATCAACTGCCGAACCATCGAACGCCGAAAAACCGAACCATTAGGGTTTAAGAAGAAGAAGATAGAAGAAGGAACTGAAACAATAACAGAGTCTCACATTTCGCAGCGGAACAACACATAATATATAAATGAATAATCTTTAAAACAAAGAATATTATTTACTATTACATTACATTACCAAAGTGTTACAACAACAAACAGCGAAAGAGAATATAACATATACTAGTGATACGCTTCACTATCCAGCTTGCTCCTGGTCTCCACAGCAACTCCTGAATTCCAGAATGACCTGATAACCTGACTCTAGACTGCCCGTGTGGAAATTGGTGGGAACCTAGAGTTTAGAAAGGGAACAATAAACTCTAGGTCAGTCATGGGACTGGTGTGAGATCTTAAAAAGTTATTTTCACAAAGAAATAAAAAGAAATCTGCTACGCTTTTGGAAAATGAAACTACCATAAGGCCTCCCGCCACACACACAATGCAAACGTAGAATTGGAGGAGATTTCTCCTTATGATAGTCAAACATGCTTAATACGCAAAATGCTTTCGATATTATTATTAGTGCATAGTGTAGAAAACATTTCGAAAGTATAATATTAATCTTAGCCAGCATACAACCATTATTTTATGCCTACTATAGCTACCATGTTCAATAGCAGGTTACCGCTACATTCCATGGCAGGTTATACAACTAAAAACGTACAGGGCGCGTATTGTTTCTTTGGATTTCCAACAAATGGTCAGGCTAAGGAACTTCCTACTGCCAATGGGTACGCCTCTGGAGGGACGTCCCGAGAACCTAACCGGATCTCTGCCAACACAAGGTCGGGTTACCTCTATAACTAGGTAACTACACTCTAGTGTGCCATCCCACGGTCCTTTGGGACCTTTATCCGAGGATCCTCAACCATAAAGTATAATAAATTTGCGGCAACAACATAGGTAAATATCGGGGCTCCATACCACGATACTACTCTTTTCCAGAAGGAAATGACATACCCTAAAGGGCGCGACCCTCATAACCATGCCGCATCTTTCCTGTTTTGACCATTTTCGGGGTGTGAGATCCGACGAAGTCTCATCCACAAAGCTACACTTTTCACAAAATCATGCTTTGATCAACAAATGATCAGCAGCACTTCGTATGCCACATTACCAGTTTGGGAATGTATCGCCGATAACCATCAACTACATAACCTCCGAGCTCGTACGTCTCAGAGAAGGGTGTTAAGATAAGAGAATAAATTCTCTACCAACAACAGAAATGTATTTGATAGAAACCAGCTTTACATCTCAAAGTGTAATGTCAGATACACATCCATACATGTCCATTTTGAGATCGAACGGAACCGAAGGCACTTCAAAAGAAGCCCTTGCAAATCTGGATATTCACTAATCACGTCCAGAATCCCCATCACAAAGGGTGATAAAATCTCTATACCAGAGCAACCCGGTGCAGAGACATTCGACAGGTAATTCTTTCGCTTTCTAAAATACCCGGTCTTCAACACCGTCTTTAAATGCAATCCTATTTCGTCGTATCGTCATTCGGAATGGGTTTTATGACACAAGGTCCTCTCTTGGCTAATCCAAATAACGAGCGCTTATTCTTAAAAATAAGTGTTACATTCAAGTTTCAACAAATCACAACAATTTCCACTTTGATCTTTTAAATAAAAGATCCATCACAATCACAAAGGTTCGATGTGGTTTTTGGATATCCACTTGGAATTCGACCCCCGGTCCCATCGAAATTCAAATGCCCTTTAAAAGACAAATATTGATAGTCGGTTATTTAACTATCAGTCAACATTCACAACAATCACTGGATTCCAAATAATTTTTCCCCAATTATTATCATCAAAATATCTTTGCAAGATACAATTTTA
This sequence comes from Allium cepa, assembly GCA_030765085.1. Taxonomy (NCBI): domain Eukaryota; kingdom Viridiplantae; phylum Streptophyta; class Magnoliopsida; order Asparagales; family Amaryllidaceae; genus Allium; species Allium cepa. Next base: position 1,053,178,159 of record CM060935.1, on the reverse strand, counting down.
CACTTCAACCATTTAAAAACAAATTTCAAATTACTTTTCACCTTTCAATCCTTTGAAAACAAATTTCAAATCATTTTCCACTCGCGGAATAAGATTCCCAATATTATTTGTTTCCACTGAAAGTCTGCCGAGTTAAAATACTTTAAAATAATTTAAATTACTTATCCAAACATATATACTTGGAAATATTTAAAGTAAAACTATTTTAAAACACTTACTTAAATATTAATTATGAAGATATTATATTAAAATATCATATAAAAATTCAAGTCCAAACTAATTTTAAAATAAAATTAGTAGATAGGATATAACTATTTAAATGTCCGTTTTCTAAAACAAATATCAATTTAATCTTTAAATAATTACTTCTATAATAAATTAAAATATATCTTTACTTTAAAGATTTTCAAAATAACCTAAGTAAATAATTTCTCCAAAATAATCTTTCCTTAAAACCATATTTTCAACTTCGATTTCATATTTAAGACTATATTGAAAACATACTCGGCTTTCCAAGGAAAGTACACCTTCCATTCTAAAATGGTTCATTCACATCAATTTATAAGTCCTTCTGGATTTATTTTAAATTTACGTTTCAAATCCGTAAATTCCTTTTCCCACTTTTAAAAATAAACCAACATTTATTTTTAAATCAAAATTCCCTTTCGTTTATGAAATTTCCATCGTGAATTCAAATTCCTAAATATCCACTGATATACGATTTCCAAATCGATTTTCAAATATTCATTTATCAGCACCGTATTAAATTCTAAATTGATTTCCAGATCTATTTTCAAATACCAAATCAATTTTCAAAATTGATTTCTAAATTTATTTCAACACCAAATTTATTATCTTTTGAAACAAATTCCTTTCATAAATTTATTAAATTTATTAAATTTTCTAAAATTAATTTACTATAAATTTTCTACTAAATTAATTTACCATAAATTTTCTACTAAATTTCAAAAATCAAATTTTATTTATTTCTGGTATCCTACGATACCAAAAATATATATTTGGCTAAATTATAGCCTACAAAAATTTCAGTTACAATATAATCACACAGTGATTATCAACACACAACATATGAAACAAATTCAATGTTTGAGGAATCCAGTTGGATCCCTCCAACATGTTTCCCTACATCTACAGACGTTAGCACAACAATTAAATATCAATTCCACTTCGAGGTGGAATATCACGGTATATGGGATTTTATATAATATCACCTGCTATTATGCGGAGCATAGGGTCTATTTCAAAACAAATAATAACAAACATCATCCAAGCACACAATCAACAATTTTAAATTTAACTATTTAAAATTTAAATCAGAAAAATCTGATTGATTGAGAAGATCTCACCTTTTATTATGCATGCAATCCAATTTCTTTCCAGCTTGCTTCCTTTACGATTTTTAAGACCTTGTAACAACATTTCGAGGTTTATTAATATTTGAACAATTAGACAAATCAATTTCTATGTAATAAATTTTATTTTATCCAATTAATTTAATTTCAAACAATTTTTTTTATATATAAATAATTTGATAACTAAGATAATTTAGATCCAATTATACAAACAAATCTTCACTATTAAAATTGAATCCGTAAATGAAAATACATATTTGTATATTATTATTTTCTCTTCGCATATAAAAAAATATCTTTTACTGTGTATATCTATATATGCATTGAATAAAAATTTAAAAGTAAAATTGCAGCTTAACTTATTTATCTGTATATATAAAATTTAGTAAATTTGAATAAATCAAAATATACCTTACTATCGAACACGCCTCGCCACACTCCGGTCATCACTGACATCTCGACTCGAAGCCTGGAACGTCGCGACAACTATCACTGTTCGAGTGGAATACCAGGACCTGCGAGCCAAGCGAACGTCGACACCATCATCACCTTGCTCGAATGCCAATTTAGGCACCGCCTTCTCCTAGAGCCTGTCTCGCAAATCGAAATCGACATTCCCATATATTTGCGCACACGAGTGCGACTTTTCTTGAGTTTCCCCCCTCGTCGACGCAATTCAATGTCGTCGCCCCTAAATCACGTCCACCACTTGAATACGCGCTGCCCTTCACCTCGCTTTCGAGCTCCTTTCCGCTGCTTGCTCGGCTCGACGAAATCATCGCGACCCTCTTTTCCATATGCGACTTTGACTAGCAAACATCACCACATCGCGACCCAGAATCTACCGCCTCCACGAAATCGCCACTCTCAATTGATTCGAATGCGACGTAGGCGGTTTAGTTTTCGCGAACTTCAGTCGCATTTTCTCTTCTTTTAGTTCGATTTTGAATTAAAGAAGGGCTCGGTTTGATTGTAAACAAAGGAGCTGCCATTATTATTATTTTTTATGGATAGGGAAAGAAGAGTGAAGGCTCGGCTTTGATTTATTTCTCCTTGTTTGAACTGCTTGCGTTGGACGATTGTAGATAAGGCTGCGTGTTTAAGATAGGAATGGGGAACAAGATTTGAAATAAAGGCGACTGATTTTAATAGGTGAATAATATTCCTGAAATGAGGTGAAAAGATTGATGTGAATATTTTTTTTGACTGGTTTAATAATATGTTTTAAATTTAAATTTTAAATTGAAACCGTCCGGAATTCGCAGCTAAAAAATCTTGACCTCCTGTCAAAACGTGCCGCTAGGCATTTATAATGTTAAACCTATATTCCGAACGTAATGGAAAAGGTTTCGAGTCCTAATTCGATCATATAGAGAAGATAGCCTTTTAGACTCAGTTATTAAATTAAATTTCGATATAATTTTCAACGCGTTGGCTTATCATACGACCAACGACAACTCCAAATGCTATAGAAATTGAAATCCGATAATAATACAATATTACGGATCCAATGAAACTGGTTTCGTCGAATTCTGAGATTGTGCCTCGGAAGGCTATTTTTAAATATCGATTTAAACAGTAAAAATTCAAAACAGAACAATTCACTTTCAAATTCAATTCTGAAGCTTCCATTATCTTCAGTATTGTCAATATAAATTTTCCAAGCCTTTGAAAATATTTTTAATCAGCTTAAAACTGAAGATTTAAATTTGTATCCAACTTCAATATATTAAATTCAATAATTTAATTGCCAAATTCATATTTATATTCGAAATTCAAGTTAAACTAACCTCCAAATATTTAAAATCTATTAAATATTTCATTTCAAATGTTAAAAATGTCCAGGTCGTCATATCCTTTCCCCTTAAAAGAATTTCGTCCCGAAATTACTAGTTAAGAAGAATGATCCTTAACCCATTTGCTATCTTTCCGAAACTAAACATATTTATCATCTTGCCAAAGAAAATCTTTTTTATTAACAACCCATCACTAATTCAACTAACTTTCCAACTTCAATTATAAGTTCCATACAACATTGTTTTCTTTAACAATTTAAATTCAAATTCAAATTTTAAACCTTCAAAATCTCTCAAAATTTTTATTTTTCTACCTCCCTAAATTTTCGAAAAATTATGCCAGCGTCTCCTTTGCACGGCTAGCTCGGTACAACTACAAAATGCCTCTACGGGCTCCCAAATTCTAAAAGAAACCAAAAATTCCAATTGGCTAGATCAAAAACCCAATCAAATTTCATACAAGAATTTAAACACATACCTTTTTGGTCGGACAATTCAAATTTATCTTCAGAAATCAAAACCAATTTTCCTTTCTCTTTAAAATACCTGTATATCCTACTTAGCAATAATATCCATTCATAGCCTTTAAAATCATTTTATACATTTTCTTACAGAAGTTTTCATATCTACTTCTATTCAATTAGTTTTCTCATTTCCATATGAATTCAATTTATCTTCAACTCTAAATATTGAATTTTGTCTTCCATTTATAACTGATTCATATCATTATCTTAATTTAGTTTCATTCACTAATTTACTTCAATTTCAAATTTGAAATCGCTTGTTGCTAACAAAAATTTTTTTCAAAAATTTTCCAACTCCCAAACTTTTTGAAATTTTTTGGCAGAGTCCGCTTTGTACGGAGGAGCTTTTGCAATTTGTCAAAAGATATAAATAAATATACATCGACCCACTCGGTCGGAAAAAACAAAAACAGTTCATATTTCTTATTTTTATTGCGTAAGCGTACCTTATTTAGCATTTTTAAGCAAAACGGTTTATTATTAGCATTTTAGCTCGACCAAATCCAGCCAAACGGCCTTCCTGTACCTGTATTTACTCAATTTAAACACATAAGTGACATATATAGGAAATTCATTTACAATTCAATCATTTTCAATAGTAAACACATAGTTTTCACAAGCAAAATATTCAAAATTATTTCCATTAGAAATTTATATGGTTTCGATACAATTTTAGTTGCTCACAACTTAATCACACATCATTTACATTCAATTTCAATGGTTTACAACACACTTTCTTTCATTCAATTCATTTTTTTAACCGAAACGAACTCATATCAATTTCAATTGATTCAAAAATAAATTTTATTGGCTTTCCTTAACTCATAGAATTTTATACAATCACGTTTGCGTCAAACGACAACCATTTCTATGCAAATTCGATGATATTCACTTAATAGAATATCCAATCTAGTTTATAACTAACTTAAGTTGATACAAACTCAATTTACTCTTTATTCTATGTCATTTCCAATTGATTTCGTTCAGTTCATTTTGCATTCCATTTCATAAACCTCATTTATGTATATTCAACAACCCAAGCATGCATTCACTATGAAATTATAGCTTACAAAACAACTATAATTGGCATCAATTTTTCAAAACCAAGTTTTTTTCCTTTTTTTCATTGACATTCAAATTCACATCATATTAATTCAATAGTTCATTGTCTATTTATACTTGCATTTTTAGTTCTAATCCATTCATTTGCATTTCATTAATCAAACAGGTGTCATTCAAAACCATTCCATACAACTTGACAACGGCTTAAGTTGAGCTTTTATCCAATATTTACTTAAGTTATTTCTATTCAAAACTCAAGTTCATTTTCCTTGTTAACAATTACCAATTTTAAATCCTTGATTTGATTTTTTTCATTTATCAAATCCATTCCATCTACTAATTTAATTAAATTAGTTTTATTCACTTATCCATTTTTAATTTCAAATTTCCATTCTCAATTTATCTCGAATTCATTTTATCAATAACAAGGAAATTTTCAATTTATTTCTACTTACTTGAATTTATATGCAAATTCAAACCATTTTTGTTTAACTAACAATTCAAGTTTTAATTTAACTAATTCAACTTTCATATTTCATGAATTAATTAGTTATCATATTAGTTTACTTGGATTCAATCCATTTTACTTTTTTCATTTTTTTCCAAGTTCGGATTTTTATTCAACTTATTCCAAATCAAATCTCATCCCATTTTTCAATCCAATTCATTTACTTACAAATGTTAACTCATTTGTTCATTCATAAATTTATTACATGCTTACTTTTATTTATCCCTTTTCAATTTGAATCTTATTTCAATCAAATTTCAAATATTTTTTTGAGTTATCAAACTTATTTATATCCCGTAACATTTTAAAGAAATTCCAAAATCTTTTTAACAATTACTCACATTTCAAACCAACTTTGAAATCAATTATATCCCTTTAAAATATTTTTTTCAAATATTTTTAAATTTCAAACCCCACCAGATTTCATATCCAACTCAAAAATGCTTCTCAAATAATTATTTTCTAGACTTTTGGAAACCATTTTCAAATTAAAGAAATTTAATCTTTTGAAGTTTCAATCCAAATCCTTTAATCCATATTCCAGAAATTATTCTGGCATTCATTTCAATTTATAAAACTCATTTATAAATTCACATTACCAATTTCATTCCATTAATGAATTTTATTTCAAATTATAAATCACACTTACAATTTACATTTACAAATCCCATTTGTATATGAATTCATTCCCCTATCCTTCCAATTCATATTTATAAATTCCATTTGTTAAATGAATTTATCTCCAAATCTTTGGTTATACCATTATTTCTTATTAAATTTCCATACAATAATGAGGATAATTCAATATCATCACTTCCTAACAACCAAGCAACCATATACCATAAAAATTCACAGAAAATCTTTTCTTTTATATACAAAAATAGTTTTAGGTAAAATTATTTCATTTACCCTATTTTAAAACAATACTGTGTCGGTTTGTCTTGTTTAAGAGTTTAGAAACCCCTATCGATACAACTGGCTAAACTGCACCGACCAAACTCTATAAACAATCAACCGATAAGTCAACACAATATAAAACAATTTTATATTCACTAACAAATACGTGCTCATATCTATTATTACACTCACACTCATTCTAGAGTACTACTGACTCTATCTCTAATGAGGAACACCCAACAGAGCAAGGTTATTTCTTAACCAAATGCTCTGATAACACTTGTAACAACTCGATTTTTCGACTTTCGAAAGTCGACATTAATACGTCCACTGTATCAACTGCCGAACCATCGAACGCCGAAAAACCGAACCATTAGGGTTTAAGAAGAAGAAGATAGAAGAAGGAATAGAAACAATAACAAAATCTTACATTTCACAGCGGAACAACATATAATATATAAATGAATAATCTTTAAAACAAAGAATCATATCTGTTATTACATTACATCACATTACATTATCAGAGTGTTACAACAACAAACAGCGAAAGAGAATATAACATATACTAGTGATACACTTCGTTATCCAGCTTGCTCCTGGTCTCCACAGCAACTCCTGAATTCTAGAATGACCTGATGATCTGACTCTAGACTTCCCATGTGGAAATTGGTGGGCACCCAGAGTTTAGAAAGGGAACAATGAACTCCAGATCAGTCATGGGACTGGTGTGAGATCTTAAAAATAGTTATTTTCACAAAGAAAATAAAAAGAAATCCGCTATGCTTTTGGAAAATGAAACTACCATAAGGCCCCCCGCCACACACACAATGCAAACGTAGAATTGGAGGATATTTCTCCTTATGATAGTCAAACATGCTTAAGACGCAAAATTCTTTCGGTATTATTATTAGTGCATAGTGTAGAAAACATTTCGATAGTATAATATTAATCTTAGCCAGCATACAACCATTATTGTATGCCTACTATAGCTACCATGTTCAATAGCAGGTTACCGCCACATTCCATGGCAGGTTATACAACTAAAACCGTACAGGGCGCGTATTGTTTCTTTGGATTTCCAACAAATGGTCAGACTAAGGAACTTCCTACTGCCAATGGGTACGCCTTTGGAGGGACGTCCCTAGAACGTATCTCTGCCAACACAAGGCCAGGTTACCTCTGTAACTAGGTAACTACTACTCGAGTATGCCATCCTCCGGTCCTTCGGGACCTTTATCTGAGGATCCTCAACCACAAAGCAACAACCACAAAGTATAATAAATTTGCGGCAACAACATAGGTAAAATATCTGGGCTCCATACCATGATACTACCCTTTTCCAGAAGGAAATGACATACCCCAAAGGGCGCGACCCTCATAACCTTGCTGCATCTTTCCTGTTTTGACCATTTCCGGGATGTGAGGTCCGATGAAGTCTCATCCACAAAGCTACACTTTTCATAAAGTCATGCTTTGATCAACAAATGATCAGCAGCACTTCATGTGCCACATTACCAGTTTGGGAATGTATCGCTAATAACCATCAACTACATAACCTCCAAGCATGTACGTCTTAGAGAAGGGTGTTAAGCTAAGAGAATAAATACTCCGCCACCAACAGAAATGTATTCCATAGAAACCAGCTTTACATCTCAAAGTGTAACGTCAGACACACATCCATACAAGTCCGTTCCGGGATCGAACGGAACCGAAGGCACTTCGAAAGAAGCCCTTGCAAATTCGGATATTCACTAATCACGTCCGGAATCCCCATCACAAAGGGTGATAAAATCTCTATATCGGAGCAACCCGGTGTAGAGACATTCGATAGGTAATACTTTCGCTTTCGAAAATACCCGGTATTCAATACCATCTTTAAATACAATCCCATTTCGTCGTTTCATCATTCGGAATGGGTTTATGACACAAGGTCCTCTCTTGGCTAATCCAAATAACGAGCGCTTATTTTTAAAAATAAGTGTTACATTCAGATTTCAACAAATAACAACAATTTCCACTTTGATCTTTTAAATAAAAGATCCATCACAACCACAAAGGTTCGATGTGGTTTTCGAATATCCATTTGGAATCTGACCCTCGATTGCATCGAAATTCAAATGTCCTATAAAAGGAAAATATTGATAGTCGGTTATTTAACTATCAATCAACATTCACAACAATCACTAGATTCCAAATAATTTTTCCCCAATTATTATTTTCAAATATCTTTGCAAGATACAATTTTACACTTCAACCATTTGAAAACAAATTTCAAATTACTTTTCACTATTCAATCCTTTGAAAACAAATTTCAAATCATTTTTCACTCGTGGAATAAGATTCCCAATATTATTTGTTTCCACTGAAAGTCTACCGAGTTAAAATACTTTAAAATAATTTAAATTACTTATCCAAACATATATACTTGGAAATATTTAAAATAAAACTATTTTAAAACACTTACTTAAATATTAGTTATGAAAATTTTATATTAAAATCTCATATAAAAATTCAAGTCCAAACTAATTTTAAAATAAAATTAGTAGATAGGATATAACTATTTAAATATCTGTTTTCTAAAACAAATATCAATTTGATCTTAAATAATTACTTCTATAATAAATTAAAATATATCTTTACTTTAAAGATTTTCAAAATAACCCAAGTAAATAATTTCTCCAAAATAATCTTTCCTTAAAACCATATTTACAACTTCGATTTCATATTTATAGACTATATTGAAAACATACTCGGCTTTCCAGGGAAAGTCCACCTTCCATTCTAAAATGGTTCATTCACATCAATTTATAAGTCCTTTTGGATTTACTTTGAATTTAGGTTTCAAATCTATAAATTCCTTTCCGCACTTTTAAAAATAAACCAACATTTATAAAATTTCCATCGTGAATTCAAATTCCTAAATATCCACTGATACACGATTTCCAAATCGATTTCACAATATTCATTTATCAGCATGAATAAAATTCTAAATTGATTTCCAGATTTATTTTCAAATACCAAATCAATTTCCAAAATTGATTTCTAAATTTATTTCAACACCAAATTTATTATCTTTTGAAACAAATTCCTTTCATAAATTTATTCAATTTTCTATTTCTACTAAATTAATTTACTATAAATTTTCTACTAAATTTCAAAAATCAAATTTTATTTATTTCTAGTATGATACGATACAAAAAAAATATTCGGCTAAATTATAGCCTAAAAATTTCAATTACAATATAATCAGACAGAGATTATCAACACACAATATATGGAACAAATTCAATGTTTGAGGAATCCAGTTGGATCCCTCCAACCTGTTTCCCTACATCCACAGACCTTAGCACAACAATTAAATACCAATCCCACTTCGAGGTGGAATATCGTGGTATATGGGATTTTATATAATATCACCTGCTATTATGCGGCGCATAGGGTCTATTTCAAAAAAAAATAACAACCATCATCCAAGCACACAATCAACAATTTAAAATTTAACTGTTTAAAATTTAAATCAGAAAAAATCTGATTGAGTGAGAAGATCTCACCTTTTATTATGCATGCAATCCAGTTTCTTCCCAGCTTGCTTCCTTTACGATTTTTTTAGACCTTGTAACAACATTTCGAGGTTTATTAATATTTGAACAATTAGACAAATCAATTTCTATTTAATAAATTATATTTTATCCAATTAATTTAATTTCAAATAAATTTTCTTTTTTATAAATAGTTTGGTAACTAAGATAATTTAGATCCAATTAAACAAACAAATCTTCACTATTAAAATTGAATCCGTAAATGAAAAAACATATTCGTATATTATTATTTTCTCTTCGTATATAAAAAAAATATCTTTTACTATATATCTATAAATGCAATGAATAAAAATTTAAAAGTAAAATTGCAGCTTAACTGATTTATCTGTGTATATATATATAATTTAGTAAATTTAAATAAATCAAAATATACCTTACTATCAGAACACGCCTCGCCACACTCCGGTCATCACTGACATCTCGACTCGAAGCCTAGAATGTCGCGACAACTATCACTGTTCGAGTGGAATACTAGGACCTACAAGCCAACCGAACGTCGACACCATCATCACCTTGCTCGAATGCCAATTTTGGCACCGCCTTCTCTCATAGCCTGTCTTGCAAATCGAAATCGAGATTCCCAGATATTTGCGCACATGAGCGTGACTTTTCTTTAGTTCCCCCCTCGTCGACGCGATTCAATGTCGTCGCCCCTAAATCACGGCCACCACTTGAATACATGCTGCCCTTCACCTCGCTTTCGAGCTCCTTGCCACCGCTTTCTCGGCTCGACGAATCATCGCGACCCTCTATTCCACACGCGACTTCGACTAACAAACATCACCACGTCGCGACCCAGAATCTACAGCCTCCATGAAGTCACCACTCTCGATCGATCCGAATACGACGTTGGCGGTTTAGTTTTCGCGAACTTCTGTCGCATTTTTCCTTTTTGTTAGTTCGATTTTGAATTAGAGAAAGGCTCGGTTTGATTGTAAACAAAAGAGCTGCCATTTTTTTATGGATTGGGAAAGAAGAGTGAAGGCTCGGCTTTGATTTATTTCTCTTTGTTTGAACTGCTTGCGTTGGACGATTGCAGAGAAGGTTGCGTGTTTAAGATAGGAATGAGGAACAAGATTTGAAATAAAGGCGACTGATTTTAACAGGTGAACAGTATTCCTGAAATGAGGTGAAAAGCTTGATGTGAATAGTTTTTTTTTACTGGTTGAATAATATGTTTTAAATTTAAATTTTAAATTTAAGCCGTCCCGAATTCGCAGCTAAAAAATCTTGACCTCCTATCGAACATGCCACTAGGTGTTTATAATGTTAAAGCCCTATTACGAACGTAATGGAAAAGGTTTCGAGTCCTAATTCGATCATATAGAGATGATAGCTTTTTAGACTCAGTTATAAAACTGAATTTCGATATAATTTTCAGCGCGTTGGCTTATCATACGACCACACGACAACTCTGAATGCTACGGAAATTGAAATCGGATAATAATACAATATTACGGATCCAATGGAACTGGTTTCGTCGAATTCTGAGACCATTCCTCGGAAGGCTATTTTTAAATATCGATTTAAATAGTAAAAATTCAAAACCGAACAATTCACTTTCAAATTCGATTCTAAAGCTTCCGTTATCTTCAGTATTGTCAATATAAATTTTCCAAGCCTTTGAAAATATTTTTAATCAGCTTAAAACCGAAGATTTAAATTTGTATCCAACTTCAATAAATTAAATTCAACAATTTAATTGCCAAATTCATATTTATATTTGAAATTCAAGTTAAACTAACCTCCAAATATTTAAAGTCAATTAAATATTTCATTTCAAATGTTCAAATTTCCGGATCATCACAACTTTGAAATCTTGGTAAGTTATCATTTGGAAATCATAATACTTCGAAATCACAACCCTTGAAATTATAGCACTTTCAAAACATAATACTTACAAATTCGTAACTTTTCGAAATCATACATTTTAAATCATGGCACCTTCCTTTAATTCTTTACATTTTACAAATTTATTCAAATCAGCTCAAATATTCAAATTTCCATTTAATTCAATTCAATGCATCAGTTTCAATTCAATTCAGTTTCCGAACAAACCATTTCAAATCTTATCAATTCCAAATACATGTTTGATCCACAAAAATAAACTATTCAATTTTTAATATAGTTCAAAGCTTTAATATCCCGCATTTTAAAACTAAATTTTATAATTTCATATATCTCTTAATTTAATTTCATTATTACTTAGTTTTGCAATATTCATTTCATAAAATCCAATATCATTTAAATAAACCTGAATTACAAGAAAACCAAATATCCTTTTATACTAATATAAACTTCAAATATTCATTTATCAAATAAATCGAATAAATCAAAATCAAATATCCTTCCAAATTCACATTCTTTATCAAAATAAAGATCATGTCATTCAAAACCATTTCAATCATTAAAATATCACACCCTTTCAAAACCTCATTATCAAATCATTATTTGAATTCAAAATAAAATATACAAATTTAAATACCTTTTTAAAAATCAATTATGTCATTCATTAATTATTTCAAATATCATTACAAAACACATTTTAAAATTCCATCCAAAAATTCATTTATCTCATTACATTTCATTCCATTTAACACATAACAAAGTAAACACTACTTAAATTCAAATTCAATTTAAATCCAAAAAAATTCAAATTTAAATATTAAAATATATTCAAAATTCCTCAAATTTCACAAATAATCAATTCCAATAGTTAAATCATTTAACACTTTTAAAATACAACTCCAACAGTGTTAAAATCTATAATATTTCAAAACATTATTGAATTTTAGCAACGACAGCATTTATAAAGTGCTATAGTATGTATTAAGTTTCCAAAATAGTTTAGTTCAGGAACAACAACATTTATAAAATGCTATAATAGATATTTAGTTATTTAAAACACGGTTAAATTCCAAAACAACAGCATTCTTGAAAATGCTATCAATAAATTCCAAATTTTATTATAACTTTCAAAAACATTAAAACTTCAATTTTTGTTATTTTAAACTTATAAATCATATTTTTAAGCTTCATAATTTCACATTTAAATCATTTTAACATATGATTTATCACAACAAAATTTTAAAATCAAATTTCCAACTTAAAACTCAATTCATTTGTTAAGTCAAAATTTCACTGTTTCTTAACTTATAAATTTAACAAAACTTAACATTTTACTTCAAATATCATTTCAAAACTTTAAATTTAATTTCCATTATTTACTTACATTTTAAAAATATAATTTAAAGTCAAAAATCACATTTACTTCAAATTTACATACTTAAATTCAATTCAAACATTTAACTTTCTTAAAATATAAGAAAAATATTTAAACCATAATTTCATACTTTAAAATACATATTTATATAAAAAATCATTTAAAATATACCACATGGTCTGTATATAACTTTCAATCCTAGGTCAAGTGATACAGATATGTTTCATTTCAATCCGCAATTTAAAAAGAAAACCCGGGTTCGATCATTCCAAACCCGCAATCTTAAGTCAAATAAAATATAATGAAAATCACTTTAGCCTATCATTTCAGCTCATAATGATTTTTTTCCTATTCTAATGTCCGTTCGGGTATGTATCATTTCAACACATTGTGATTCTATTCTAACAGGGAACTTGCATGTGAACATATGCATAAACAATATAAACAAAGATACTAACATGTCAATGTCACAATATACTGTCATATATCATATGTCATGTGATAATTATCAAAGTTAACATAGCAATAACATGGCATAGCATATCATATAATCATCATTTACTTGCATAACATTTTAATTACTAATCACTTGTCATCAATTTACCATTTCATAAGTAACAATGTCAGGGTGAGAAGGACTCACCTTTATCAAAGCTAGAGACCCAAAACAACACTCAAGAACGATTTCAAAAGCACGACAAGCACGATTAGATTTGAATGGATGGAGAGCCTTGTAAACAATACAAAATATAACATACATAAGCACAGATATAAATAATGACATACAAATAAAGTCGACAACTTTTGTTTGCAAAACAATTGCAAAACAAGAGAGATAACCAAACCTTAGGAGCAGACAACATAAGCTTGGCCAAAATGCAAATGGGCTTGATCTAACCGCACCTATGCTCGGCTTAGGTTATGTATGCTCGGCCATGAGTCATGAGACATGGCTATGGACAAGAAAATGGAAGGCAAAGGCATGAAGAGGCAAAGGCATGCAAGGGGTCAAGGGATGGAAGGTTTTGGTGCAACATAGGCTCGGCCGATGCCAATATTTGGCTCGGCCATGGTCACTATAGGTCAGATTAGAGAATGATGTGATGTTTAGAGGTTATGTCATAAGCTGGTGGTGGAACTAGGGATGGTGGCCGAAGGTAGACATGAAGGTGATGGTGGAACATGGCTTGGCTAGGCATTGTTTGGATTTTTGCAAAGTTTTTGTGGTGCTTGATCACCTAGATGGTGATGGCCAGATCTGGATAGTGGGGTAGGTGGTTGGCCATGGATGATGATGGGAGGAGATGGTGGTGATGGTCAGCGAAGGTGATGGTGTGTGTGGTCGTGCAAACTAGAGAAGAGCAAGGCAAAAATCAAAGCAAAAATGAGGAAGAAAAGTAGAAAAATGGAAGCCATAACTTACAAAAAAATTTCAAAAATGAAATGCCATGATAAGAAAGAGAGTGAGAATGTTTTTTCACTTGAAAGGCAATAGGAGTACACGGCTATACTAAGAGAAAATGAAAGGCCAAGGCAATGAAGAGACAAGGATATGGAAAAGTCACAAGATTAAAAGCTTTGTCTTTTCGAATTTCCAATTCTATTAATTCAATATAAACAAATAAAAATTAAGTAAATAAAATAAAAGGTGAAAATAAAATAAAGTAGAAATGAAAATAAATAAATATTTTTAGGAAAAATAGAAAATAAATAAAGAAAATCCTTTATTTAATTGAAACTAGAATTAAAATTGTAAACAAAATACAACTAACATTGGAAAATTTTCAACTACAGTTTAAAAATGTTTTAACATAAAATATATGTCCATAACATGCCAGGCTACACATGTAAAAATAAATTAGAACATGACATGAAAAACGAAAATATTATTTATATAGATTAAAATAAACAATTTTGTTGAATAAAACAACTTACATACAATAGTTTAAAAAGCATAACTTTCACAATATTAATCAGATTTCAACGAAACGAGAAGCGGTATACTTAAAATTTTATTTACTTTCATAAAATAAATATAAATTTCAAAATTTTAAATTCTAATTTCTTTAAATTAAAACTCAAAGTTTGACCATATTGACAAAATTCACATTTCTAGAAAATATTCTATTTGTTCATGTTTGAAATTATAATTCACATAGAAATCAAAATTTATTTTAAACTAACAAAAATTTATTCATTTTAATAAATAAAATAAAGTTTTTAAATCAGGAAATTCAATTTAAAAATAATTAAAATATACAATTGAAATAATCACTAAATACAGGGTTGTTACACTCTCCCCCACTCAAAACTTTTCGTCCCCGAAAAGGAATGAGGTAAGGGAAAACACAGAAAATGGTAGAATGAAATAAAATTAAGACAAGATGACAAGTAGATTAAAAATATACATGATAACTGTTGTTATAGGTAAGTTTAACAAGGTGGAGATGATCTTTCCAAGATCCTTCAAAATCCAGAACACAAGCACGAAAAGATCTTCTAGAATATGATTCACCCTTTCCACTTGATCGACGGTCTGTGGATGGCAAGCAGTGCTCAGATTCAAAAATAAGTACCAAATGTCAAAGATTATAGAAAGATTTCTAAATAGACTGGTATAAGCAATAGCCTTCCCATTCTGTAGCAAGAAAAGGGAAATAAGGACAACCAAAAAATAGTTTGAAAAACAAAATAAGGTAATAAATTTGATACCATGAAAATTTCAACTTAAATTGCTAATTAATCTTACATAAGTTAAATAAATCTTAACTATCTCTAATTTCATTATCTTATCATCCAATTATCTTAAATTAACAATCTCTAAAATCATGGATTTGAAAAACAATCATTCAATATACTCATGATGTACTCGATAAAATTGATTCTTCTTTATTCCTAATTATAATTAAATTTATTCCTCTCAATATATTTTATCACCTATGTTAAACATATTTACACTTATTGTAACTGCTTTAATTTATCGTTAGTTCCTTTAACATCATTTTATATTGTAAATTATTCCATTACCTTTTTTTCTCTATTTACCTCTGTTAATCTTTTTATAACTAAAATTTAAGTGTATAACATTTATTATAACCACTCAAATTTTATTTATAAAATCTTTTCATACTGTATATTATCCAATTACATATTCAACTTCTTTATAATTTAGGTAAGTTATATTGGAATGAAATTGCGCATTATACAAATAAAACTTTCCAATTCAATCATTTCAAGCTTGAATATTTATCCAAATCTTGAAATTATACTTGAAATTATCCTTCAAGATAAAATTTAGGAATCAAATTTCCGATAAATTCCAAACTATTTAGAGATAAATAAATGCACATATACTATGTATATATATCCATTAAAATTTTAAATCACATATCAGCATATGTTATAAATCCATTCTTATTTTAGAAATTCAAATCGATTAAATTCCTCAAAAAAAAAATGTAGTAAGACTACAGAACGGTCTCTTCACTTCAAAAATCGAAAATGAATGTCGATGATGCTGCAGTCATCACTGGAGTTATTTTCTAGCGACAAAGAGAAGAGCACTAGTTTTAAACTTTAAAATTCTTTGGAAACAAATTTCTATTCGAAAATACTTTAAATAATATATCCTTTTAAAATTTTAAATACAAGGTTTGAAACCATTGGAAATTAAATTATCAAATTCTTGTTTAAATTCATTTTAAATTTCCAAATAAATTTATAACCATGTTTTATAGTTCAATTATTTACATATGAAACAAGAGATAATGATATATAAAATCAATTATTATTTCTTAACAACCAATTCAATAAAAAAATCCAGAAAAATTTATAACAGTTACAATTTTTTTTTCATTACTAAATTTGAAAAACCATATTATGTCAGTTTGCTCTGTTCAAGTGTTTGGAAATCTTATCGATAGCGTTGATCAAACAAATCGATTGGAAACCCAAATCAACATCAACAACTCAAACAACACAGTATATAAAACATTTTAAATATTAGTTTACAAATACACTTCAAGAATGATTTGAAGATAAGTTGAAAGAAAAGGTGAGATGATTAAATAACAGAATAGGAAGATGGATAAGCTTATATAAATCGCGGGCAACCTTAACCGGGTCGACCGTGACTTAAAGAATAAGATCGATATGGATTTCTGGGGTAAAACTACATTCGATCTCAAGAGATAGAATTAGGGATAATAAGAGATACTAACATCTAAACCGAGGATATAAAAATCTCTGGAGAATCGATGATGTTGTAAAGGAGTTTCACCCCTTTTACAAATCAATTTGAGATTGGCAGGACCGCCGACTTATTATAAAGATCATTCGAAGTGGAGTTATGGATACTCTAGAATCAAAAGAAGACGAATAGTGATAGACACGAATGGATTTTGGAACCGCAGGGAACGTTCCAAAATTCAAAGGAATCAAGTCAAACAGGAAGAGATTCAAACTCGAATGAAAGTGATTCTGTAAATACATTTACCATATATGTAACGACCCTAAATTTTAATTTAATTTAAATTGATAATTTAAATGAATTTTTGAATTAAAATCTGTAAAATTGATTATAAATGATGCGAGTTTCCCCGATTCAAATAGAAAATATATTAAGTCATATGGGTTTGAAAATATGTATATATTGGATTTTTAATAAATTCTTATATTAGTGGTTTGAAAAATATACATTAAAAAAAGTATATACATTGACACAAGTACGATATGAATAAATAAGTGAATTGTTAATTTATTATTGATGGTTAAAATATATATAATAAATATAAGACAATAAATAAGAAGTAAATAAAATATAAGATATAACAATATAAAGTAAATAAATATATATATATATATATATCTTAATCTCATATTAATAAATCAATACAAAAGTAATAAGAGTAAAATAAAAATAGAAGTTCACTTATTTTGTAAAGTAAAATAATTCATACTTAAGCTATGAATAAAAATAAGAACATTGATATATAAAAAAATATAATCAATAAGTATTCAAACAAATAAAATAAGAAACAAAATATATATGTATACGTGCATATATTGGATTTGAAATAAAATAAGAAATAAATGTTTGAGTAAATTTGAATTTAATATATAGGAAATATGAACTACAAACAAAGTACATTTATAAAATATAAATCTATGTATAACAAGACATACAAGTCAATGAAATATTTAAGTTAGAAGTGTAAATAAATTCATACAAGATGAATTATAAAATATAAATTAAACACATTGAACAAAATATAATAACATTTAATGTCATTCATATTACAAAACAAGTAAAATAAATACTGCATGAACATAAACAAAGTATATTGTACATGAAGTATAAAGGAGTAGGCAAGAAAATAATAAAAAAATACAAAACAAAGTATATTGTACATGAAGTATAAATGAAAAAGGGCAACCTGGCAAATAAAGAAAAAAGTGTAAATATATTCAATAGAGCAAAAGAAAGGATAAGCATACATTCAAGTATGGTACAAACAAATGAAAATATAAAGAAAACAAAATGCATCAACCTGAAAAAGGAAACCAGCTAACAAAGTACAAATATAAAAGCAAGCTACAACCTGGAATATAGCAAAGCATTAGTATGAAAATAAAAATAAAATATACATATGCGTAAATAAGTACAACCAAAACTTAACTAAAACAAATAAAGTACAAAAGCATATCAAAGAAAAAGATATCAGCCGAGTAGAAAAAGGGTTGAGTTATCTTCACCCATGCCTTTGTACAAGCCATATCATTAACCTGTACACTTTCTTTTATATGATCAACAAATAGCAATAGCCAAAAGGAAAAAAAAAAGAGCTTCAGTTTATAACTGAAACAGGAAATCAAAACTAAGAAAAGAAAACTGAAGCTTACCATCTTGAAACTCAAACATAAATAAAACATCAATTTAAGATATCAAGACCATGCAAAAAAATCAGAGAAATCAAGAAGATTTCAACTTGCCAGTGTCAAAATCTGTTTCAACATAGCTGCTCTGTCAATTCTGGAAACAACATGCTCTGTTTTTTTCTTTGTTCTTCAGGAGACAGGTGAGCAAACTCGACCTTTTTCTATCTTTTGATGTTGGATCTGAATGTGAAATATGTGCTGATATTATGGTGTGAATATTATGCATGTGTGTATATTAAGAGATATGTATGTTGAATACAATATATGTTTAAAAACAAAAGAAAAACCTCTGTTCAATCAGTACAGGTTAATCCAGTTAAAAAGGAAAAAAAAAACCCCATATCTTTTTGAATATTGACATTTGGTCGTGACGTATGAAATGAAGTTGTTCACAATAATGTAAGGTAAGTTTTAAAAATAATATTAGGTATAAAAATTTAGGAAATATTTTTGAAATTAAAAATTTACAGTAGATCAATATATTCATCAGAAAAATCGAATATGTTAACTTTAAAATCTGATTACACAGTCATGTTTGAATTTCAAAATGATGATTTTAGAGAGTTATTTCAAGATTTTCAGTTGCGTGGTTGTCAAGATATTGTGGTATGAACAGAAATTGTAAATTCGTCAATTTTTGGTGATTGAAGTAACGATAAATCTCGTGATTCAAGGGGAAGCATGTTTGGAGGTTAAAGATCATCAGAAAAATGATGGATGATTTTATAATTCGTTGTGGGAAGCAGATGAGGTTGAACTAGGGTTTTAGAGTGAAATTTTGTTAGGGTCAGTTTTGAATTTAATTCATCGACGAGGATGCTTCGTGTGCAATCGGACCTGGGGGAGACTCGGCGTGGGTTGAAGACGAAGCCCTGGGTGGAATGGCGAAGTTGATGGTGGCGTAGATCGTCGGCACGTGGTGGTTTTTGGGATGGAGGGTGGTTCCAGATTTTGGTTGGGATACTCGATTTCATTCTCGAGTTCGATTCAGGTCTTTGAGTGTTTGGGGTAGCTCGTGGTGTCGTTGATGACTCGTAGATGGCCAGAGTGACGGTCAGAAGCGACGAGCCGAGGTGTGCACGTGCACGTGTCACAGCGTGTATCAGGGAATTGAAAAAAAAAATTTGGGGAAGACGAGACGTGTTGGATGATGAAATTGTGAAATTCTGGGGAGGTGGCTGCTCAGGTTTGAAGCAGTGATGATGCTTGCGTATGTGCTTGCCTGAAAAGAAGCAGGGGGGAATTCACGCGTCGAATTTGTGAAATTCTCGTGCGTTTGGAATTTTTGCTCGAAGCAAATAGAAGGGGGCTCGAGTCAAAGTTGTTACAGTTTTTAACCTGATGCTTTAATTCATAGTTTAGGTAAAACTTAAACTACAGTAAAAAAAAAAAGAAAGAAGAAGAAACGAAGGTGACAGGGGGTGGAGCTCGGGGAATTAGGCCAGGAAACTCGGGTTCAACACGGGTAAACTTGGTTTTTGCCTGGGTTTGTTTCAATGCAAGGTTTTAACATCAGTAAATATAAACAGGTTTTGGTAAATACAAGATAAATACAAGACAAAGGTTTTAATTACAAATTTAAGACCTAATGGAAATTGTAATTAAGAGATGTCATTGCTAATTAAAATATTAATAAGTAAAAAATTAACTAAATTGAGTTAATTAAAGAATAAGAGTTAATTAGTTTAAATTCTAATTTAGAAGTAATAATTTGTTGATTACGAAAGTAATTTAGTAATTAACGAATAAATAAAAGGGTAATTAATTAAATAAAAATTAATCAATTTTGGGCTAATTAATTAATTAAAGATCATAAATGAAAATGGTATAATCAAAGGTCAATTATTTAATAATTTAAAAGTCGACGAAATATAATTAAAGGTTTAATTACTTAATTAAAGTTTAAAGATTTATTAAGTTAATTAATTTGTAAATTAAGAATTATTAATTGGATATTAATTAATAATTAAAGTTGATTTAATCAAGTGATTAAACAATTAACTGATTTAAGGATAGTGCGATAAATAAATTTAAGTAATTAATTTGAGAATAATTAATTTATCAAAGGCAAATTATTAAATAAAAGTGATCAAGAATAATTATTAATTAAGGAGTAATTAATGATTAATTAAAGGATAGTTTATTAAATGTTTTAAAATTAATTGATTATCAATTTACCATAACTAGAAAATTTATTCACGGAAATTTATCTAATTAAATTAATCAGACAATTGAATAAATCCTATCTATGGATGCTTGGATTAATTGGATGTTAAACTGTTTGATTGCCCTATCTGATATGTGATGCTTTGTCTTGAGCTGTGTATATTTATTTGCATCTATATATTATCTGTGATCTGTGAATGAAGATAAGCATTATAATTTATATCGCTTATCAGATATATTGTTGTATTTGATCTGTCATGATTGAATGATGTGCACTACTGTGTATAACCCCTGGACCACACCATACACACACAAATATGGATTTCACGAGGAAATCGATTAAGTCACAGATTTTAAAATGATTTTTTAAGTTGAATATTTGAATTCAAATGTTTCGGAAATGGAATCGGAATAGATGTGAAAAGCTTTTGAAATGAAATTTCAAGTTAAAATTTATTTTAATTTACTTGATTAAGTTTTGAAATTTAAATAATTCAATTTAAATTTGAATTCGATATTTGGAATTGAATTTAATGATTGGAAATTATGGTTAAAGATATTATAAATATGTTTGTATGAATTTAAACCATTTTAAAGGTATGGTTTTGGGAATTTGAATTTAACCCAAGGATTTCAACTCGTATAAATGAACCAGATTTCCAAAATGAAAACAGTTGTTTTCAAACGATAAACACTCTTAAATAAGAACTGAGATTCCAGTTAATTAGGGGAATTTCAAGATTTAATGGAGAAATGATTTTCCTAAGTTATGAATGAATTCTTTTTGAAAGCTATGAATTAAATCTGTTTATTTTTAACAGATTTAAATTGGTGATTTGTTTAAATCAAATTGAAATGAAATTGTTTTGAGAACTATAAGTTAAATCTTTGATTTAAAGATTTAACGAGTTAATCAAATTGAAATGAAAATTGATTTGGAAATTCTGTGAATGAATCTTTTATTTAAAAGATTAAAATGTGAAAATTGTTTAAACCGTTAAAGGTTGTGAAAATGAATCTTTTTGTTTAAAGATTGAAAATGGTAATTTATTTAAACCATTTGAAGAAAAGTTTTGAATTATTAAATTGTGACTTAATTGAAATCCCATTATCCATTTGTTTTTTGAAATATCGTGCTCACTATTCGGTTTAATCGGGAAAGGACCTTTGTGTCGTATAACCCATTCCGAATATGTGATTCGACGTTATGGATAGCATTTAAAGACCGGTGTTGAAGACCGGGTATTTGCGAGAGCGATAGGATGACCTGTCGATTGACTCTGCACCGAGTTGCTCCGGTATTGAGTTCTCCATATGTGATGGGGAATCCGATCAGGATTGTGAATATCCGGATTGCAAGGGCTTCGTAAGAAGTGCCTTCGGTTCTGTTCGATCCCGGAACAGACTTGTATGGATAGTATGTCTGACATTTCAAATTGAGATATAAAGCCGATTTCTTTCAAATATATTTCTGTTGGTGGCGAAGAATTTATTCTTTTAGCTTAACACCCTTCTCTGAGACGTACGAGCTCATAGGTTATATAGTTGAAGGTTATCAGCGATGTATTCCCAATTTTGGTAATGTGACATGCTGAGTGTTGCTGTAAATGATCATTGTGTTGATTATTTGTGATAGGATCATTTATTTGATCGTCTATCTTGGTGATCATCTCTATGATCATTTGTTGACCCAAAGCATGGCTTTTGTATAAAGTATGTTTTTGTGGATGTGACTTCGTCGAGCCTCACACCTCGGGAATGGTCAAAACAGGAAAGAAGCAGCAAGGTTATGAGGGGTAGCGCCCTTTAGGATGTGTGCATTTCCTTCTGGAAAAGGGTGGTATCATGGTATGGAGCCCAGATACTTACTCATGTTGAAAACACTTTATGATTGTGTGAATTGATTACGAGATCTCGGTGAAAGGTCCTAAAGGACCGGGGGATGGCATATTCGGTCAGTTGTTACTCAGTTAGGGTTAACCCGGCCTTGTGTTGGTAGAGATCCGGTTTGGTTCTCGGGGATGTCCATCCAGAGGCATTCTCATGTGGCAATGGGAAGTTCCTTGGCCTGATCATTCGTTGGAAATCCAAAGAAACAATACGAAACCTTGTACGGTATTAGTTGTAGAACCTGCCATCTAATATGGTAGCTATAGTAGGCATAATATAATGGTACCTATGCGGCTAAGATTTATATTCTACTTTCGAAATGATTTGTTCTACACTATGCACTAGTAATAATATCAAATGTTGCTTTTTAAATGCGTATCAAGCATCTTTGACTAACATAAGAAGAAATCTCCTCCAAGTCTGCGTTTGCATTGTGTGTGTGGCGGGAGGTCTTATGGTAGTCCCATTTTTAAAAAAACATTGCGAATTGACTTTGAAAATCTTTTGTTGAATATTTTAAAAGATAAACTGTTTTTGTTGCTCACACCAGTCCCACGACTGATCCGGAGTTTATTGTTTCTTTCCTAAACTCTGGGTGCTCATTATTTTCTACACGAGCAGTCTAGAGTTGGGTTTTTCAGATAGCTAGGTTTAGTAGATTATCTGGAGTTAGTTCAGTCTTTGGATCGCACCAGTCTTGCTTATGCTAGGTGAATAGTTATTGGGGGTTCGAGCTATTGCTGGATTGATTCTTGGAAATGGAGTTGCAGTTCTCGGAGTTCTCTTTTGAAGACTGTTTTAGAGTTATTTGTTCCGCTGCTAGATGTCATCTATTTTCTTTTCCGCTGCTATTTTATTGTATCATATCTCTGATGTATATTGATATCTATTGGATCATCTGTTGTATCAGATATTGTATCAAAGCTGTATATCAATGTATTATTCTTTCTTTTCCGCTGTGTTATTTACTTAATGTTGTTATAAGCTCCGGCGAATCGGATTTGAACGGTCGAATCTATGGCATTCGAATACGATATGAAGTATGGATGTCAATTTTTGAGCGGGCAAAATCCGAGTCGTTACAATTTGGTATCAGAGCTAAGGGTTGAACTTTAGCTCAGGAGTGTAACACATTAAGTAACTCATTAGAGATAGGGTGAAGTAAATCCTAGAATGAGTAATCCTTAAGATATCCGTTTGAATGCTTCAGTAAATTCTCTTACTATCCACTGATAGTAAGTATGAGTGCAAGAAGAGAACGAGATAGAGGACAGGGGAATGCGACTATAATTGGTCAATACTCTGTAACAACAGTGGAAATAACTTTCTCTATCAATTTTCTTTGATTCGTTTCCAAATTCTTTTGATTGCTTCGTACCAGCTACAAGAAGAAGTTTTGGTGTGGTGATGCCCTACGAATCGTTGTAGAAATTTTTTTTACTTCGTACCTTCATCAGTTTCTTATCAGTTTTTCGTTTTAAACCTTAATGAATTTGAAATTGGAAATTTTAAATTGAGTTAAATTGATTAATAGAATATGAGGATAAATTTGAATTGAATCGATAAAACAATTTCGTTTAAAACCAAATTTGAAATTCTATTGTAATTTCTCGTGAATACCAAAGTCCAAAGAGGGACAAATTGGTATGTATTCTGAGATATTCTGACTTGAGTTTGGAATTCATATCTTAAGTTTGAGAAATTATAGGAGATCGAATCTGTCTATCTCTGTGTTGTTTTCGTGCTTGCGAATTTCGAGGACGAAATTCTTTTAAGGGGGGAAGTTTGTAACGACCCTAAATTTTAATTTAATTTAAATTGATAATTTAAATGAATTTTTGAGTTAAAATCTGTAAAATTGATTATAAATGATGCGAGTTCCCCCGATTCAAATAGAAAATATATTAAGTCATATGGGTTTGAAAATATGTATATATTGGATTTTTAATAAATTCTTATATTAGTGGTTTGAAAAATATACATTAAAAAAAGTATATACATTGACACAAGTACGATATGAATAAATAAGTGAATTGTTAATTTATTATTGATGGTTAAAATATATATAATAAATATAAGACAATAAATAAGAAGTAAATAAAATATAAGATATAACAATATAAAGTATATATATATATATATATATATATATATATATATATCTTAATCTCATATTAATAAATCAATACAAAAGTAATAAGAGTAAAATAAAAATAGAAGTTCACCTATTTTGTAAAGTAAAATAATTCATACTTAAGCTATGAATAAAAATAAGAACATTGATATATAAAAAAATATAATCAATAAGTATTCAAACAAATAAAATAAGAAACAAAATATATATGTATATGTGCATATATTGGATTTGAAATAAAATAAGAAATAAATGTTTGAGTAAATTTGAATTTAATATATAGGAAATATGAACTACAAACAAAGTATATTTATAAAATATAAATCTATGTATAACAAGACATACAAGTCAATGAAATATTTAAGTTAGAAGTGTAAATAAATTCATACAAGATGAATTATAAAATATAAATTAAACACATTGAACAGAATATAATAACATTTAATGTCATTCATATTACAAAACAAGTAAAATAAATACTGCATGAACATAAACAAAGTATATTGTACATGAAGTATAAAGGAGTAGGCAAGAAAATAATAAAAAAATACAAAACAAAGTATATTGTACATGAAGTATAAATGAAAAAGGGCAACCTGGCAAATAAAGAAAAAAGTGTAAATATATTCAATAGAGCAAAAGAAAGGATAAGCATACATTCAAGTATGGTACAAACAAATGAAAATATAAAGAAAACAAAATGCATCAACCTGAAAAAGGAAACCAGCTAACAAAGTACAAATATAAAAGCAAGCTACAACATGGAATATAGCAAAGCATTAGTATGAAAATAAAAATAAAATATACATATGCGTAAATAAGTACAACCAAAACATAACTAAAACAAATAAAGTACAAAAGCATATCAAAGAAAAAGATATCAGCCGGGTAGAAAAAGGGTTGAGTTATCTTCACCCATGCCTTTGTACAAGCCATATCATTAACCTGTACACTTTCTTTTATATGATCAACAAATAGCAATAGCCAAAAGAAAAAAAAAGAGAGCTTCAGTTTATAACTGAAACAGGAAATCAAAACTAAGAAAAGAAAACTGAAGCTTACCATCTTGAAACTCAAACATAAATAAAACATCAATTTAAGATATCAAGACCATACAAAAAAATCAGAGAAATCAAGAAGATTTCAACTTGCCAGTGTCAAAATCTGTTTCAACATAGCTGCTCTGTCAATTCTGGAAACAACATGCTCTGTTTTTTTTTTCTTTGTTCTTCAGGAGACAGGTGAGCAAACTCGACCTTTTTCTATCTTTTGATGTTGGATCTGAATGTGAAATATGTGCTGATATTATGGTGTGAATATTATGCATGTGTGTATATTAAGAGATATGTATGTTGAATACAATATATGTTTAAAAAGAAAAGAAAAACCTCTGTTCAATCAGTACAGGTTAATCCAGTTAAAAAGGAAAAAAAACCCATATCTTTTTGAATATTGACATTTAGGTCGTGACGTATGAAATGAAGTTGTTCACAATAATGTAAGGTAAGTTTTAAAAATAATATTAGGTATAAAAATTTAGGAAATATTTTTGAAATTACAAAATTTACAGTAGATCAATATATTCATCAGAAAAATCGAATATGTTAACTTTAAAATCTGATTACACAGTCATGTTTGAATTTCAAAATGATGATTTTAGAGAGTTATTTCAAGATTTTCAGTTGCGTGGTTGTCAAGATATTGTGGTATGAACAGAAATTGTAAATTCGTCAATTTTTGGTGATTGGAGTAACGATAAATCTCGTGATTGAAGGGGAAGCATGTTTGGAGGTTAAAGATCATCAGAAAAATGATGGATGATTTTATAACTCGTTGTGGGAAGCAGATGAGGTTGAACTAGGGTTTTAGAGTGAAATTTTGTTAGGGTCAGTTTCGAATTTAATTCATCGACGAGGATGCTTCGTGTGCAATCGGACCTGGGGGAGACTCGGAGTGGGTTGAAGACGAAGCCCTGGGTGGAATGGCGAAGTTGATGGTGGCGTAGATCGTCGGCACGTGGTGGTTTTTGGGATGGAGGGTGGTTCCAGATTTTTGTTGGGATACTCGATTTCATTCTCGAGTTCGATTCAGGTCTTTGAGTGTTTGGGGTAGCTCGTGGTGTCGTTGATGACTCGTAGATGGCCAGAGTGACGGTCAGAAGCGACGAGCCGAGGTGTGCACGTGCACGTGTCACAGCGTGTATCAGGGAATTGAAAAAAAAAAATTTGAGGAAGACGAGACGTGTTGGATGATGAAATTGTGAAATTCTGGGGAGGTGGCTGCTCGGGTTTGAAGCAGTGATGATGCTTGCGTATGTGCTTGCCTAAAAAGAAGCAGGGGGGAATTCACGCGTCGAATTTGTGAAATTCTCGTGCGTTTGGAATTTTTGCTCGAAGCAAATAGAAGGGGGCTCGAGTCAAAGTTGTTACAGTTTTTAACCTGATGCTTTAATTCATAGTTTAGGTAAAACTTAAACTACGGTAAAAAAAAAAAAAAAAAAAAAGAAAGAAGAAGAAACGAAGGTGACAGGGGGTGGAGCTCGGGGAATTAGGCCAGGAAACTCGGGTTCAACACGGGTAAACTAGGTTTTTGCCTGGGTTTGTTTCAATGCAAGGTTTTAACATCAGTAAATATAAACAAGTTTTGGTAAATACAAGATAAATACCAGACAAAGGTTTTAATTACAAATTTAAGACCTAATGGAAATTGTAATTAAGAGATGTCATTGCTAATTAAAATATTAATAAGTAAAAAATTAACTAAATTGAGTTAATTAAAGAATAAGAGTTAATTAGTTTAAATTCTAATTTAGAAGTAATAATTTGTTGATTACGAAAGTAATTTAGTAATTAACGAATAAATAAAAGGGTAATTAATTAAATAAAAATTAATCAATTTTGGGCTAATTAATTAATTAAAGATCATAAATGAAAATGGTATAATCAAAGGTCAATTATTTAATAATTTAAAAGTCGACGAAATATAATTAAAGGTTTAATTACTTAATTAAAGTTTAAAGATTTATTAAGTTAATTAATTTGTAAATTAAGAATTATTAATTGGATATTAATTAATAATTAAAGTTGATTTAATCAAGTGATTAAACAATTAACTGATTTAAGGATAGTGTGATAAATAAATTTAAGTAATTAATTTGAGAATAATTAATTTATCAAAGGCAAATTATTAAATAAAAGTGATCAAGAATAATTATTAATTAAGGAGTAATTAATGATTAATTAAAGGATAGTTTATTAAATGTTTTAAAATTAATTGATTATCAATTTACCATAACTAGAAAATTTATTCACGGAAATTTATCTAATTAAATTAATCAGACAATTGAATAAATCCTATCTATGGATGCTTGGATTAATTGGATGTTAAACTGTTTGATTGCCCTATCTGATATGTGATGCTTTGTCTTGAGCTGTGTATATTTATTTGCATCTATATATTATCTATGATCTGTGAATGAAGATAAGCATTATAATTTATATCGCTTATCAGATATATTGTTGTATTTGATCTGTCATGATTGAATGATGTGCACTACTGTGTATAACCCCTGGACCACACCATACACACACAAATATGGATTTCACGAGGAAATCGATTAAGTCACAGATTTTAAAATGATTTTTTAAGTTGAATATTTGAATTCAAATGTTTCGGAAATGGAATCGGAATAGATGTGAAAAGCTTTTGAAATGAAATTTCAAGTTAAAATTTATTTTAATTTACTTGATTAAGTTTTGAAATTTAAATAATTCAATTTAAATTTGAATTCGATATTTGGAATTGAATTTAATGATTGGAAATTATGGTTAAAGATATTATAAATATGTTTGTATGAATTTAAACCATTTTAAAGGTATGGTTTTGGGAATTTGAATTTAACCCAAGGATTTCAACTCGTATAAATGAACCAGATTTCCAAAATGAAAACAGTTGTTTTCAAACGATAAACACTCTTAAATAAGAACTGAGATTCCAGTTAATTAGGGGAATTTCAAGATTTAATGGAGAAATGATTTTCCTAAGTTATGAATGAATTCTTTTTGAAAGCTATGAATTAAATCTGTTTATTTTTAACAGATTTAAATTGATGATTTGTTTAAATCAAATTGAAATGAAATTGTTTTGAGAACTATAAGTTAAATCTTTGATTTAAAGATTTAACGAGTTAATCAAATTGAAATGAAAATTGATTTGGAAATTCTGTGAATGAATCTTTTATTTAAAAGATTAAAATGTGAAAATTGTTTAAACCGTTAAAGGTTGTGAAAATGAATCTTTTTGTTTAAAGATTGAAAATGGTAATTTATTTAAACCATTTGAAGAAAAGTTTTGAATTATTAAATTGTGACTTAATTGAAATCCCATTATCCATTTGTTTTTTGAAATATCGTGCTCACTATTCGGTTTAACCGGGAAAGGACCTTTGTGTCGTATAACCCATTCCGAATATGTGATTCGACGTTATGGATAGCATTTAAAGACCGGTGTTGAAGACCGGGTATTTGCGAGAGCGATAGGATGACCTGTCGATTGACTCTGCACCGAGTTGCTCCGGTATTGAGTTCTCCATATGTGATGGGGAATCCGATCAGGATTGTGAATATCCGGATTGCAAGGGCTTCGTAAGAAGTGCCTTCGGTTCTGTTCGATCCCGGAACAGACTTGTATGGATAGTATGTCTGACATTTCAAATTGAGATATAAAGCCGATTTCTTTCAAATATATTTCTGTTGGTGGCGAAGAATTTATTCTTTTAGCTTAACACCCTTCTCTGAGACGTACAAGCTCAGAGGTTATATGGTTGAAGGTTATCAGCGATGTATTCCCAATTTTGGTAATGTGACATGCTGAGTGTTGCTGTAAATGATCATTGTGTTGATTATTTGTGATAGGATCATTTATTTGATCGTCTATCTTGGTGATCATCTCTATGATCATTTGTTGACCCAAAGCATGGCTTTTGTATAAAGTATGTTTTTGTGGACGTGACTTCGTCGAGCCTCACACCTCGAGAATGGTCAAAACAGGAAAGAAGCAGCAAGGTTATGAGGGGTAGCGCCCTTTAGGATGTGTGCATTTCCTTCTGGAAAAGGATGGTATCATGGTATGGAGCCCAGATACTTACTCATGTTGAAAACACTTTATGATTGTGTGAATTGATTACGAGATCTCGGTGAAAGGTCCCAAAGGACCGGGGGATGGCATATTCGGTCAGTTGTTACTCAGTTAGGGTTAACCCGGCCTTGTGTTGGTAGAGATCCGGTTTGGTTCTCGGGGATGTCCATCCAGAGGCATTCTCATGTGGCAATGGGAAGTTCCTTGGCCTGGTCATTCGTTGGAAATCCAAAGAAACAATACGAAACCTTGTACGGTATTAGTTGTAGAACCTGCCATCTAATATGGTAGCTATAGTAGGCATAATATAATGGTACCTATGCGGCTAAGATTTATATTCTACTTTCGAAATGATTTGTTCTACACTATGCAATAGTAATAATATAAAATGTTGCTTTTTAAATGCGTATCAAGCATCTTTGACTAACATAAGAAGAAATCTCCTCCAAGTCTGCGTTTGCATTGTGTGTGTGGCGGGAGGTCTTATGGTAGTCCCATTTTTAAAAAAACATTGCGAATTGACTTTGAAAATCTTTTGTTGAATATTTTAAAAGATAAACTGTTTTTGTTGCTCACACCAGTCCCACGACTGATCCGGAGTTTATTGTTTCTTTCCTAAACTCTGGGTGCTCATTATTTCAGTCTAGAGTTGGGTTTTTCAGATAGCTAGGTTTAGTAGATTATCTGGAGTTAGTTCAGTCTTTGGATCGCACCAGTCTTGCTTATGCTAGGTGAATAGTTATTGGGGGTTCGAGCTATTGCTGGATTGATTCTTGGAAATGGAGTTGCAGTTCTCGGAGTTCTCTTTTGAAGACTGTTTTAGAGTTATTTGTTCCGCTGCTAGATGTCATCTATTTTCTTTTCCGCTGCTATTTTATTGTATCATATCTCTGATGTATATTGATATCTATTGGATCATCTGTTGTATCAGATATTGTATCAAAGCTGTATATCAATGTATTATTCTTTCTTTTCCGCTGTGTTATTTACTTAATGTTGTTATAAGCTCCGGCGAATCGGATTTGAACGGTCGAATCTATGGCATTCGAATACGATATGAAGTATGGATGTCAATTTTTGAGCGGGCAAAATCCGAGTCGTTACAATTTGGTATCAGAGCTAAGGGTTGAACTTTAGCTCAGGAGTGTAACACATTAAGTAACTCATTAGAGATAGGGTGAAGTAAATCCTAGAATGAGTAATCCTTAAGATATCCGTTTGAATGCTTCAGTAAATTCTCTTACTATCCACTGATAGTAAGTATGAGTGCAAGAAGAGAACGAGATAGAGGACAGGGGAATGCGACTATAATTGGTCAATACTCTGTAACAATAGTGGAAATAACTTTCTCTATCAATTTTCTTTGATTCGTTTCCAAATTCTTTTGATTGCTTCGTACCAGCTACAAGAAGAAGTTTTGGTGTGGTGATGCCCTACGAATCGTTGTAGAAATTTTTTTTACTTCGTACCTTCATCAGTTTCTTATCAGTTTTTCATTTTAAACCTTAATGAATTTGAAATTGGAAATTTTAAATTGAGTTAAATTGATTAATAGAATATGAGGATAAATTTGAATTGAATCGATAAAACAATTTCGTTTAAAACCAAATTTGAAATTCTATTGTAATTTCTCGTGAATACCAAAGTCCAAAGAGGGACAAATTGGTATGTATTCTGAGATATTCTGACTTGAGTTTGGAATTCATATCTTAAGTTTGAGAAATTATAGGAGATCGAATCTGTCTATCTCTGTGTTGTTTTCGTGCTTGCGAATTTCGAGGATGAAATTCTTTTAAGGGGGGAAGTTTGTAACGACCCTAAATTTTAATTTAATTTAAATTGATAATTTAAATGAATTTTTGAGTTAAAATCTGTAAAATTGATTATAAATGATGCGAGTTCCCCCGATTCAAATAGAAAATATATTAAGTCATATGGGTTTGAAAATATGTATATATTGGATTTTTAATAAATTCTTATATTAGTGGTTTGAAAAATATACATTAAAAAAAGTATATACATTGACACAAGTACGATATGAATAAATAAGTGAATTGTTAATTTATTATTGATGGTTAAAATATATATAATAAATATAAGACAATAAATAAGAAGTAAATAAAATATAAGATATAACAATATAAAGTAAATAAATATATATATATATATATATATATCTTAATCTCATATTAATAAATCAATACAAAAGTAATAAGAGTAAAATAAAAATAGAAGTTCACTTATTTTGTAAAGTAAAATAATTCATACTTAAGCTATGAATAAAAATAAGAACATTGATATATAAAAAAATATAATCAATAAGTATTCAAACAAATAAAATAAGAAACAAAATATATATGTATATATGCATATATTGGATTTGAAATAAAATAAGAAATAAATGTTTGAGTAAATTTGAATTTAATATATAGGAAATATGAACTACAAACAAAGTATATTTATAAAATATAAATCTATGTATAACAAGACATACAAGTCAATGAAATATTTAAGTTAGAAGTGTAAATAAATTCATACAAGATGAATTATAAAATATAAATTAAACACATTGAACAAAATATAATAACATTTAATGTCATTCATATTACAAAACAAGTAAAATAAATACTGCATGAACATAAACAAAGTATATTGTACATGAAGTATAAAGGAGTAGGCAAGAAAATAATAAAAAAATACAAAACAAAGTATATTGTACATGAAGTATAAATGAAAAAGGGCAACCTGGCAAATAAAGAAAAAAGTGTAAATATATTCAATAGAGCAAAAGAAAGGATAAGCATACATTCAAGTATGGTACAAACAAATGAAAATATAAAGAAAACAAAATGCATCAACCTGAAAAAGGAAACCAGCTAACAAAGTACAAATATAAAAGCAAGCTACAACCTGGAATATAGCAAAGCATTAGTATGAAAATAAAAATAAAATATACATATGCGTAAATAAGTACAACCAAAACATAACTAAAACAAATAAAGTACAAAAGCATATCAAAGAAAAAGATATCAGCCGAGTAGAAAAAGGGTTGAGTTATCTTCACCCATGCCTTTGTACAAGCCATATCATTAACCTGTACACTTTCTTTTATATGATCAACAAATAGCAATAGCCAAAAGAAAAAAAAAGAGAGCTTCAGTTTATAACTGAAACAGGAAATCAAAACTAAGAAAAGAAAACTGAAGCTTACCATCTTGAAACTCAAACATAAATAAAACATCAATTTAAGATATCAAGACCATACAAAAAAAATCAGAGAAATCAAGAAGATTTCAACTTGCCAGTGTCAAAATCTGTTTCAACATAGCTGCTCTGTCAATTCTGGAAACAACATGCTCTATTTTTTTTTTTTTGTTCTTCAGGAGACAGGTGAGCAAACTCGACCTTTTTCTATCTTTTGATGTTGGATCTGAATGTGAAATATGTGCTGATATTATGGTGTGAATATTATGCATGTGTGTATATTAAGAGATATGTATGTTGAATACAATATATGTTTAAAAAGAAAAGAAAAACCTCTGTTCAATCAGTACAGGTTAATCCAGTTAAAAAGGAAAAAAAAACCCATATCTTTTTGAATATTGACATTTAGGTCGTGACGTATGAAATGAAGTTGTTCACAATAATGTAAGGTAAGTTTTAAAAATAATATTAGGTATAAAAATTTAGGAAATATTTTTGAAATTAAAAATTTACAGTAGATCAATATATTCATCAGAAAAATCGATTATGTTAACTTTAAAATCTGATTACACAGTCATGTTTGAATTTCAAAATGATGATTTTAGAGAGTTATTTCAAGATTTTCAGTTGCGTGGTTGTCAAGATATTGTGGTATGAACAGAAATTGTAAATTCGTCAATTTTTGGTGATTGGAGTAACGATAAATCTCGTGATTGAAGGGGAAGCATGTTTGGAGGTTAAAGATCATCAGAAAAATGATGGATGATTTTATAATTCGTTGTGGGAAGCAGATGAGGTTGAACTAGGGTTTTAGAGTGAAATTTTGTTAGGGTCAGTTTCGAATTTAATTCATCGACGAGGATGCTTCGTGTGCAATCGAACCTGGGGGAGACTCGGAGTGGGTTGAAGACGAAGCCCTGGGTGGAATGGCGAAGTTGATGGTGGCGTAGATCGTCGGCACGTGGTGGTTTTTGGGATGGAGGGTGGTTCCAGATTTTGGTTGGGATACTCGATTTCATTCTCGAGTTCGATTCAGGTCTTTGAGTGTTTGGGGTAGCTCGTGGTGTCGTTGATGACTCGTAGATGGCCAGAGTGACGGTCAGAAGCGACGAGCCGAGGTGTGCACGTGCACGTGTCACAGCGTGTATCAGGGAATTGAAAAAAAAATTTTGGGGAAGACGAGACGTGTTGGATGATGAAATTGTGAAATTCTGGGGAGGTGGCTGCTCGGGTTTGAAGCAGTGATGATGCTTGCGTATGTGATTGCCTGAAAAGAAGCAGGGGGGAATTCACGCGTCGAATTTGTGAAATTCTCGTGCGTTTGGAATTTTTGCTCGAAGCAAATAGAAGGGGGCTCGAGTCAAAGTTGTTACAGTTTTTAACCTGATGCTTTAATTCATAGTTTAGGTAAAACTTAAACTACGGTAAAAAAAAATAATAAAAAAATAAAAAAAAAGAAAGAAGAAGAAACGAAGGTGATAGGGGGTGGAGCTCGGGGAATTAGGCCAGGAAACTCGGGTTCAACACGGGTAAACTAGGTTTTTGCCTGGGTTTGTTTCAATGCAAGGTTTTAACATCAGTAAATATAAACAAGTTTTGGTAAATACAAGATAAATACCAGACAAAGGTTTTAATTACAAATTTAAGACCTAATGGAAATTGTAATTAAGAGATGTCATTGCTAATTAAAATATTAATAAGTAAAAAATTAACTAAATTGAGTTAATTAAAGAATAAGAGTTAATTAGTTTAAATTCTAATTTAGAAGTAATAATTTGTTGATTACGAAAGTAATTTAGTAATTGACGAATAAATAAAACGGTAATTAATTAAATAAAAATTAATCAATTTTGGGCTAATTAATTAATTAAAGATCATAAATGAAAATGGTATAATCAAAGGTCAATTATTTAATAATTTAAAAGTCGACGAAATATAATTAAAGGTTTAATTACTTAATTAAAGTTTAAAGATTTATTAAGTTAATTAATTTGTAAATTAAGAATTATTAATTGGATATTAATTAATAATTAAAGTTGATTTAATCAAGTGATTAAACAGTTAACTGATTTAAGGATAGTGTGATAAATAAATTTAAGTAATTAATTTGAGAATAATTAATTTATCAAAGGCAAATTATTAAATAAAAGTGATCAAGAATAATTATTAATTAAGGAGTAATTAATGATTAATTAAAGGATAGTTTATTAAATGTTTTAAAATTAATTGATTATCAATTTACCATAACTAGAAAATTTATTCACGGAAATTTATCTAATTAAATTAATCAGACAATTGAATAAATCCTATCTATGGATGCTTGGATTAATTGGATGTTAAACTGTTTGATTGCCCTATCTGATATGTGATGCTTTGTCTTGAGCTGTGTATATTTATTTGCATCTATATATTATCTGTGATCTGTGAATGAAGATAAGCTTTATAATTTATATCGCTTATCAGATATATTGTTGTATTTGATCTGTCATGATTGAATGATGTGCACTACTGTGTATAACCCCTGGACCACACCATACACACACAAATATGGATTTCACGAGGAAATCGATTAAGTCACAGATTTTAAAATGATTTTTTAAGTTGAATATTTGAATTCAAATGTTTCGGAAATGGAATCGGAATAGATGTGAAAAGCTTTTGAAATGAAATTTCAAGTTAAAATTTATTTCAATTTACTTGATTAAGTTTTGAAATTTAAATAATTCAATTTAAATTTGAATTCGATATTTGGAATTGAATTTAATGATTGGAAATTATGGTTAAAGATATTATAAATATGTTTGTATGAATTTAAACCATTTTAAAGGTATGGTTTTGGGAATTTGAATTTAACCCAAGGATTTCAATTCGTATAAATGAACCAGATTTCCAAAATGAAAACAGTTGTTTTCAAACGATAAACACTCTTAAATAAGAACTGAGATTCAAGTTAATTAGGGGAATTTCAAGATTTAATGGAGAAATGATTTTCCTAAGTTATGAATGAATTCTTTTTGAAAGCTATGAATTAAATCTGTTTATTTTTAACAGATTTAAATTGGTGATTTGTTTAAATCAAATTGAAATGAAATTGTTTTGAGAACTATAAGTTAAATCTTTGATTTAAAGATTTAACGAGTTAATCAAATTGAAATGAAAATTGATTTGGAAATTCTGTGAATGAATCTTTTATTTAAAAGATTAAAATGTGAAAATTGTTTAAACCGTTAAAGGTTGTGAAAATGAATCTTTTTGTTTAAAGATTGAAAATGGTAATTTATTTAAACCATTTGAAGAAAAGTTTTGAATTATTAAATTGTGACTTAATTGAAATCCCATTATCCATTTGTTTTTTGAAATATCGTGCTCACTATTCGGTTTAACCGGGAAAGGACCTTTGTGTCGTATAACCCATTCCGAATATGTGATTCGACGTTATGGATAGCATTTAAAGACCGGTGTTGAAGACCGGGTATTTGCGAGAGCGATAGGATGACCTGTCGATTGACTCTGCACCGAGTTGCTCCGGTATTGAGTTCTCCATATGTGATGGGGAATCCGATCAGGATTGTGAATATCCGGATTGCAAGGGCTTCGTAAGAAGTGCCTTCGGTTCTGTTCGATCCCGGAACAGACTTGTATGGATAGTATGTCTGACATTTCAAATTGAGATATAAAGCCGATTTCTTTCAAATATATTTCTGTTGGTGGCGAAGAATTTATTCTTTTAGCTTAACACCCTTCTCTGAGACGTACGAGCTCAGAGGTTATATGGTTGAAGGTTATCAGCGATGTATTCCCAATTTTGGTAATGTGACATGCTGAGTGTTGCTGTAAATGATCATTGTGTTGATTATTTGTGATAGGATCATTTATTTGATCGTCTATCTTGGTGATCATCTCTATGATCATTTGTTGACCCAAAGCATGGCTTTTGTATAAAGTATGTTTTTGTGGACGTGACTTCGTCGAGCCTCACACCTCGGGAATGGTCAAAACAGGAAAGAAGCAGCAAGGTTATGAGGGGTAGCGCCCTTTAGGATGTGTGCATTTCCTTCTGGAAAAGGGTGGTATCATGGTATGGAGCCCAGATACTTACTCATGTTGAAAACACTTTATGATTGTGTGAATTGATTACGAGATCTCGGTTAAAGGTCCCAAAGGACCGGGGGATGGCATATTCGGTCAGCTGTTACTCAGTTAGGGTTAACCCGGCCTTGTGTTGGAAGAGATCCGGTTTGGTTCTCGGGGATGTCCATCCAGAGGCATTCTCATGTGGCAATGGGAAGTTCCTTGGCCTGGTCATTCGTTGGAAATCCAAAGAAACAATACGAAACCTTGTACGGTATTAGTTGTAGAACCTGCCATCTAATATGGTAGCTATAGTAGGCATAATATAATGGTACCTATGCGGCTAAGATTTATATTCTACTTTCGAAATGATTTGTTCTACACTATGCACTAGTAATAATATCAAATGTTGCTTTTTAAATGCGTATCAAGCATCTTTGACTAACATAAGAAGAAATCTCCTCCAAGTCTGCGTTTGCATTGTGTGTGTGGCGGGAGGTCTTATGGTAGTCCCATTTTTAAAAAAACATTGCGAATTGACTTTGAAAATCTTTTGTTGAATATTTTAAAAGATAAACTGTTTTTGTTGCTCACACCAGTCCCACGACTGATCCGGAGTTTATTGTTTCTTTCCTAAACTCTGGGTGCTCATTATTTTCTACACGAGCAGTCTAGAGTTGGGTTTTTCAGATAGCTTGGTTTAGTAGATTATCTGGAGTTAGTTCAGTCTTTGGATCGCACCAGTCTTGCTTATGCTAGGTGAATAGTTATTGGGGGTTCGAGCTATTGCTGGATTGATTCTTGGAAATGGAGTTGCAGTTCTCGGAGTTCTCTTTTGAAGACTGTTTTAGAGTTATTTGTTCCGCTGCTAGATGTCATCTATTTTCTTTTCCGCTGCTATTTTATTGTATCATATCTCTGATGTATGTTGATATCTATTGGATCATCTGTTGTATCAGATATTGTATCAAAGCTGTATATCAATGTATTATTCTTTCTTTTCCGCTGTGTTATTTACTTAATGTTGTTATAAGCTCCGGCGAATCGGATTTGAACGGTCGAATCTATGGCATTCGAATACGATATGAAGTATGGATGTCAATTTTTGAGCGGGCAAAATCCGAGTCGTTACAATTTGGTATCAGAGCTAAGGGTTGAACTTTAGCTCAAGAGTGTAACACATTAAGTAACTCATTAGAGATAGGGTGAAGTAAATCCTAGAATGAGTAATCCTTAAGATATCCGTTTGAATGCTTCAGTAAATTCTCTTACTATCCACTGATAGTAAGTATGAGTACAAGAAGAGAACGAGATAGAGGACAGGGGAATGCGACTATAATTGGTCAATACTCTGTAACAACAGTGGAAATAACTTTCTCTATCAATTTTCTTTGATTCGTTTCCAAATTCTTTTGATTGCTTCGTACCAGCTACAAGAAGAAGTTTTGGTGTGGTGATGCCCTACGAATCGTTGTAGAAATTTTTTTTACTTCGTACCTTCATCAGTTTCTTATCAGTTTTTCGTTTTAAACCTTAATGAATTTGAAATTGGAAATTTTAAATTGAGTTAAATTGATTAATAGAATATGAGGATAAATTTGAATTGAATCGATAAAACAATTTCGTTTAAAACCAAATTTGAAATTCTATTGTAATTTCTCGTGAATACCAAAGTCCAAAGAGGGACAAATTGGTATGTATTCTGAGATATTCCGACTTGAGTTTGGAATTCATATCTTAAGTTTGAGAAATTATAGGAGATCGAATCTGTCTATCTCTGTGTTGTTTTCGTGCTTGCGAATTTCGAGGACGAAATTCTTTTAAGGGGGGAAGTTTGTAACGACCCTAAATTTTAATTTAATTTAAATTGATAATTTAAATGAATTTTTGAGTTAAAATCTGTAAAATTGATTATAAATGATGCGAGTTCCCCCGATTCAAATAGAAAATATATTAAGTC
Organism: Allium cepa; assembly: GCA_030765085.1. Taxonomy (NCBI): domain Eukaryota; kingdom Viridiplantae; phylum Streptophyta; class Magnoliopsida; order Asparagales; family Amaryllidaceae; genus Allium; species Allium cepa. The sequence continues at coordinate 1,053,138,679 of CM060935.1, read as the reverse complement.
ATATGGGTTTGAAAATATGTATATATTGGATTTTTAATAAATTCTTATATTAGTGGTTTGAAAAATATACATTAAAAAAAGTATATACATTGACACAAGTACGATATGAATAAATAAGTGAATTGTTAATTTATTATTGATGGTTAAAATATATATAATAAATATAAGACAATAAATAAGAAGTAAATAAAATATAAGATATAACAATATAAAGTAAATATATATATATATATATATATATATATCTTAATCTCATATTAATAAATCAATACAAAAGTAATAAGAGTAAAATAAAAATAGAAGTTCACTTATTTTGTAAAGTAAAATAATTCATACTTAAGCTATGAATAAAAATAAGAACATTGATATATAAAAAAATATAATCAATAAGTATTCAAACAAATAAAATAAGAAACAAAATATATATGTATACGTGCATATATTGGATTTGAAATAAAATAAGAAATAAATGTTTGAGTAAATTTGAATTTAATATATAGGAAATATGAACTACAAACAAAGTACATTTATAAAATATAAATCTATGTATAACAAGACATACAAGTCAATGAAATATTTAAGTTAGAAGTGTAAATAAATTCATACAAGATGAATTATAAAATATAAATTAAACACATTGAACAAAATATAATAACATTTAATGTCATTCATATTACAAAACAAGTAAAATAAATACTGCATGAACATAAACAAAGTATATTGTACATGAAGTATAAAGGAGTAGGCAAGAAAATAATAAAAAAATACAAAACAAAGTATATTGTACATGAAGTATAAATGAAAAAGGGCAACCTGGCAAATAAAGAAAAAAGTGTAAATATATTCAATAGAGCAAAAGAAAGGATAAGCATACATTCAAGTATGGTACAAACAAATGAAAATATAAAGAAAACAAAATGCATCAACCTGAAAAAGGAAACCAGCTAACAAAGTACAAATATAAAAGCAAGCTACAACCTGGAATATAGCAAAGCATTAGTATGAAAATAAAAATAAAATATACATATGCGTAAATAAGTACAACCAAAACATAACTAAAACAAATAAAGTACAAAAGCATATCAAAGAAAAAGATATCAGCCGAGTAGAAAAAGGGTTGAGTTATCTTCACCCATGCCTTTGTACAAGCCATATCATTAACCTGTACACTTTCTTTTATATGATCAACAAATAGCAATAGCCAAAAGAAAAAAAAGAGAGCTTCAGTTTATAACTGAAACAGGAAATCAAAACTAAGAAAAGAAAACTGAAGCTTACCATCTTGAAACTCAAACATAAATAAAACATCAATTTAAGATATCAAGACCATACAAAAAAATCAGAGAAATCAAGAAGATTTCAACTTGCCAGTGTCAAAATCTGTTTCAACATAGCTGCTCTGTCAATTCTGGAAACAACATGCTCTGTTTTTTTTCTTTGTTCTTCAGGAGACAGGTGAGCAAACTCGACCTTTTTCTATCTTTTGATGTTGGATCTGAATGTGAAATATGTGCTGATATTATGGTGTGAATATTATGCATGTGTGTATATTAAGAGATATGTATGTTGAATACAATATATGTTTAAAAAGAAAAGAAAAACCTCTGTTCAATCAGTACAGGTTAATCCAGTTAAAAAGGAAAAAAAAACCCATATCTTTTTGAATATTGACATTTAGGTCGTGACGTATGAAATGAAGTTGTTCACAATAATGTAAGGTAAGTTTTAAAAATAATATTAGGTATAAAAATTTAGGAAATATTTTTGAAATTAAAAATTTACAGTAGATCAATATATTCATCAGAAAAATCGAATATGTTAACTTTAAAATCTGATTACACAGTCATGTTTGAATTTCAAAATGATGATTTTAGAGAGTTATTTCAAGATTTTCAGTTGCGTGGTTGTCAAGATATTGTGGTATGAACAGAAATTGTAAATTCGTCAATTTTTGGTGATTGGAGTAACGATAAATCTCGTGATTGAAGGGGAAGCATGTTTGGAGGTTAAAGATCATCAGAAAAATGATGGATGATTTTATAATTCGTTGTGGGAAGCAGATGAGGTTGAACTAGGGTTTTAGAGTGAAATTTTGTTAGGGTCAGTTTCGAATTTAATTCATCGACGAGGATGCTTCGTGTGCAATCGGACCTGGGGGAGACTCAGAGTGGGTTGAAGACGAAGCCCTGGGTGGAATGGCGAAGTTGATGGTGGCGTAGATCGTCGGCACGTGGTGGTTTTTGGGATGGAGGGTGGTTCCAGATTTTGGTTGGGATACTCGATTTCATTCTCGAGTTCGATTCAGGTCTTTGAGTGTTTGGGGTAGCTCGTGGTGTCGTTGATGACTCGTAGATGGCCAGAGTGACGGTCAGAAGCGACGAGCCGAGGTGTGCACGTGCACGTGTCACAGCGTGTATCAGGGAATTGAAAAAAAAAATTTGGGGAAGACGAGACGTGTTGGATGATGAAATTGTGAAATTCTGGGGAGGTGGCTGCTCGGGTTTGAAGCAGTGATGATGCTTGCGTATGTGCTTGCCTGAAAAGAAGCAGGGGGGAATTCACGCGTCGAATTTGTGAAATTCTCGTGCGTTTGGAATTTTTGCTCGAAGCAAATAGAAGGGGGCTCGAGTCAAAGTTGTTACAGTTTTTAACCTGATGCTTTAATTCATAGTTTAGGTAAAACTTAAACTACAGTAAAAAAAAAATAAAAAAAAATAAAAAAAAGAAAGAAGAAGAAACGAAGGTGACAGGGGGTGGAGCTCGGGGAATTAGGCCAGGAAACTCGGGTTCAACACGGGTAAACTAGGTTTTTGCCTGGGTTTGTTTCAATGCAAGGTTTTAACATCAGTAAATATAAACAGGTTTTGGTAAATACAAGATAAATACAAGACAAAGGTTTTAATTACAAATTTAAGACCTAATGGAAATTGTAATTAAGAGATGTCATTGCTAATTAAAATATTAATAAGTAAAAAATTGACTAAATTGAGTTAATTAAAGAATAAGAGTTAATTAGTTTAAATTCTAATTTAGAAGTAATAATTTGTTGATTACGAAAGTAATTTGGTAATTGACGAATAAATAAAACGGTAATTAATTAAATAAAAATTAATCAATTTTGGGCTAATTAATTAATTAAAGATCATAAATGAAAATGGTATAATCAAAGGTCAATTATTTAATAATTTAAAAGTCGACGAAATATAATTAAAGGTTTAATTACTTAATTAAATTTTAAAGATTTATTAAGTTAATTAATTTGTAAATTAAGAATTATTAATTGGATATTAATTAATAATTAAAGTTGATTTAATCAAGTGATTAAACAATTAATTGATTCAAGGATAGTGTGATAAATAAATTTAAGTAATTAATTTGAGAATAATTAATTTATCAAAGGCAAATTATTAAATAAAAGTGATCAAGAATAATTATTAATTAAGGAGTAATTAATGATTAATTAAAGGATAGTTTATTAAATGTTTTAAAATTAATTGATTATCAATTTACCATAACTAGAAAATTTATTCACGGAAATTTATCTAATTAAATTAATCAGACAATTGAATAAATCCTATCTATGGATGCTTGGATTAATTGGATGTTAAACTGTTTGATTGTCCTATCTGATATGTGATGCTTTGTCTTGAGCTGTGTATATTTATTTGCATCTATATATTATCTGTGATCTGTGAATGAAGATAATCATCATAATTTATATCGCTTATTAGATATATTGTTGTATTTGATTTGTCATGATTGAATGATGTGCACTACTGTGTATAACCCCTGGACCACACCATACACACACAAATATGGATTTCACGAGGAAATCGATTAAGTCACAGATTTTAAAATGATTTTTTAAGTTGAATATTTGAATTCAAATGTTTCGGAAATGGAATCGGAATAGATGTGAAAAGCTTTTGAAATGAAATTTCAAGTTAAAATTTATTTTAATTTACTTGATTAAGTTTTGAAATTTAAATAATTCAATTTAAATTTGAATTCGATATTTGGAATTGAATTTAATGATTGGAAATTATGGTTAAAGATATTATAAACATGTTTGTATGAATTTAAACCATTTTAAAGGTATGGTTTTGGGAATTTGAATTTAACCCAAGGATTTCAACTCGTATAAATGAACCAGATTTCCAAAATGAAAACAGTTGTTTTCAAACGATAAACACTCTTAAATAAGAACTGAGATTCCAGTTAATTAGGGGAATTTCAAGATTTAATGGAGAAATGATTTTCCTAAGTTATGAATGAATTCTTTTTGAAAGCTATGAATTAAATCTGTTTATTTTTAACAGATTTAAATTGGTGATTTGTTTAAATCAAATTGAAATGAAATTGTTTTGAGAACTATAAGTTAAATCTTTGATTTAAAGATTTAACGAGTTAATCAAATTGAAATGAAAATTGATTTGGAAAATCTGTGAATGAATCTTTTATTTAAAAGATTAAAATGTGAAAATTGTTTAAACCGTTAAAGGTTGTGAAAATGAATCTTTTTGTTTAAAGATTGAAAATGGTAATTTATTTAAACCATTTGAAGAAAAGTTTTGAATTATTAAGTTGTGACTTAATTGAAATCCCATTATCCATTTGTTTTTTGAAATATCGTGCTCACTATTCGGTTTAACCGGGAAAGGACCTTTGTGTCGTATAACCCATTCCGAATATGTGATTCGACGTTATGGATAGCATTTAAAGACCAGTGTTGAAGACCGGGTATTTGCGAGAGCGATAGGATGACCTGTCGATTGACTCTGCACCGAGTTGCTCCGGTATTGAGTTCTCCATATGTGATGGGGAATCCGACCAGGATTGTGAATATCCGGATTGCAAGGGCTTCGTAAGAAGTGCCTTCGGTTCTGTTCGATCCCGGAACAGACTTGTATGGATAGTATGTCTGACATTTCAAATTGAGATATAAAGCCGATTTCTTTCAAATATATTTCTGTTGGTGGCGAAGAATTTATTCTTTTAGCTTAACACCCTTCTCTGAGTCGTACGAGTTCAGAGGTTATATAGTTGAAGGTTATCAGCGATGTATTCCCAATTTTGGTAATGTGACATGCTGAGTGTTGCTGTAAATGATCATTGTGTTGATTATTTGTGATAGGATCATTTATTTGATCGTCTATCTTGGTGATCATCTCTATGATCATTTGTTGACCCAAAGCATGGCTTTTGTATAAAGTATGTTTTTGTGGACGTGACTTCGTCGAGCCTCACACCTCGGGAATGGTCAAAACAGGAAAGAAGCAGCAAGGTTATGAGGGGTAGCGCCCTTTAGGATGTGTGCATTTCCTTCTGGAAAAGGGTGGTATCATGGTATGCAGCCCAGATACTTACTCATGTTGAAAACACTTTATGATTGTGTGAATTGATTACGAGGTCTCGGTGAAAGGTCCCAAAGGACCGGGGGATGGCATATTCGGTCAGTTGTTACTCAGTTAGGGGTAACCCGGCCTTGTGTTGGTAGAGATCCGGTTAGGTTCTCGGGGATGTCCATCCAGAGGCATTCTCATGTGGCAATGGGAAGTTCCTTGCCTGATCATTCGTTGGAAATCCAAAGAAACAATACGAAACCTTGTACGGTATTAGTTGTAGAACCTGCCATCTAATATGGTAGCTATAGTAGGCATAATATAATGGTACCTATGCTGGCTAAGATTTATATTCTACTTTCGAAATGATTTGTTCTACACTATGCACTAGTAATAATATCAAATGTTGCTTTTTAAATGCGTATCAAGCATCTTTGACTAACATAAGAAGAAATCTCCTCCAAGTCTGCGTTTGCATTGTGTGTGTGGCGGGAGGTCTTATGGTAGTCCCATTTTTAAAAAAACATTGCGAATTGACTTTGAAAATCTTTTGTTGAATGTTTTAAAAGATAAACTGTTTTTGTTGCTCACACCAGTCCCACGACTGAACCGGAGTTTATTGTTTCTTTCCTAAACTCTGGGTGCTCATTATTTTCTACACGAGCAGTCTAGAGTTGGGTTTTTCAGATAGCTAGGTTTAGTAGATTATCTGGAGCTGGTTCAGTCTTTGGATCGCACCAGTCTTGCTTATGCTAGGTGAATAGTTATTGGGGGTTCGAGCTATTGCTGGATTGATTCTTGGAAATGGAGTTGCAGTTCTCGGAGTTCTCTTTTGGAGACTGTTTTAGAGTTATTTGTTCCGCTGCTAGATGTCATCTATTTTCTTTTCCGCTGCTATTTTATTGTATCATATCTCTGATGTATATTGATATCTATTGGATCATCTGTTGTATCAGATATTGTATCAAAGCTGTATATCAATGTATTATTCTTTCTTTTCCGCTGTGTTATTTACTTAATGTTGTTATAAGCTCCGGCGAATCGGATTTGAACGGTCGAATCTATGGCATTCGAATACGATATGAAGTATGGATGTCAATTTTTGAGTGGGCAAAATCCGAGTCGTTACAATATATGCTAAGTTTTGCCTAGAGCCAAAGCTTTGATACCACATGTAACAACCCGATATTTTCGACCACTCGCATCCGTACATGTCGGACTTGAACTGCTCAAAATACCGCGTTGTAAATAAAATTTGAAAAACTCATCATATACAATAAATAAATAATCACATAATCACAGGCACAGAGTAAATAATAATGCAGCGAAAGTAAAAGAGATAGTAGTTCATGAAGCTACTATATATATAAGATACGTCAGAGTTAAACAAGACACAATAGAAGAGTAACAAGATACATCAGGTACAAATCAGAATACATCACTAGAATCACTGGATACTGAAAGAAAAATAGATGGTTGGATCTTCAAGCAAAGCTCCAACTCCGAAGGCGAATCTTGAATGCTGAATCACTTAGTCTGACCCGAGCGTAAAGCAAAACAAAAAACACTCGAGTCAGGACATACATACTTATGAACTATAAATGAACTCAAATGAACAGTAACAAAATGCATCGGTAACTCAAAGGATGCATGGGATCGCCCATCCTTTAAGGATCCATTAAACTATTTACCATGTAGTAATATTTCTCTAATGTCTAATAGTAAAACAAACTTACTTTTAATTAGCGTTAAGGGGTTACCCATATAGCCCTTAACACGTAATAGTGCCAGTAGACTACACAGTACCTGCGTACCTCCAGATCGGGAGGCTACGAGAAGATACTCTATAGGTACGACACAAACCAAACTCGTAGTAAAGCTCGCTATGGTAGGTGACATGGCACACAAGGCAATGCCAGGGTAGATATACCAATTACGCACACGGGCTGGCGGTAATGTAGCTGCCACTACGCCCACCCCGGAACACACTCCCAAATCAAAATCGAGGATGACCATCAAATCAATCACAAGGCAAGAGTATAGTATCGAAGAATTATGTTCGACCAAAGGAGCTACCCCTTTTGGCCCGAGATCGCTCCTATTTTAGCCACCTTAAGCCAACTCACGGGAGTCGAGTCCACGTAATATACCTCAAGAACGTCGCCGGCATCCTACTTCATTCTGGAATCTCCACCGCGTACACAGTTGTTAAAGTGGTTTCGGAGTTGGCAGAGAGTATGACAACTTTTGATCCCGGTCTCTTTGACAACCAATCGTTATTATAATGCCGTGGTCATTTCAAAATAGTTTATACTACAAAAAATCATATCATTTCATTTCAAAACTATATTCCTTTCAAAATAGTTTATACTTTGAAACAAAACCATTTTATTTTAGAACTATATTCAAATTAATACGATATCATTTCCATTTCAAACATATATTCGTCTTTCAAAAATCATAATACTTTCAAAGTTATAACTCTTTCGAAACTTAATACTTGAAATCATTACACTTTGGAAATCATAACATTCTCAAATCATAGCACTTTGAAATCTCGGTAAGTTATCATTTGGAAATCATAATACTTCCAAATCATTACACTTGAAATTATAACACTTTCATAACATAATACTTAGAAATTCATAACTTTTCGAAATCATATATTTGAAATCATGGTACCTTCCTTTAATTCTTTATATTTTACAAATTTATTCAAATCAACTCAAATTTTCAAATTTCCAATTAATTCAATTCAATCCATCAGTTTCAATTTAATTCAGTTTCCCAACAAACCATTTCAAATCTTATCAATTTCAAATACAGGTTTGATCCACAAAAATAAACTATTCAATTTTTAATATATTTCAAAGCTTTAATATCCCACATTTCAAAACTAAATTTTATAAGTTCATATATCTCTTAATTTTACTTAATTATTACTTAGTTTTGCAATATTCATTTCATAAAATGCAATATCATTTAAATAAATTCGAATTACAAGTAAACCAAATATCCTTTCATACTAATATAAACTTCAAATATTCATTTATCAAATAAATCAAAATCAAATATTCTTCCAAATTCACATTCTTTATCAAAATAAAGATCATGTCATTCAAAACCATTTAAATCATTAAAATTTCATATCCTTTCAAAACCTCAATATCGAATCATTACTTGAATTCAAAATCAAATATTCAAATTTAAATACCTTTTTAAAAATTAATTATGTCATTCATTTATTATTTCAAATATAATTACAAAACACATTTAAAAATTCCGTTCAAAAATTCATTTATCTCATTACATTTCATTCCATTTAACACATAACAAAGTAAACACTACTTAAATTCAAATTCAATTTAAATCTCAAAAAATTAAAATTTAAATATATTCAAAACTCCTAAAATTTTACAAATAATCAATTCCAAAAGTTAAATCATTTAACACTTTTAAAATATAACTCAAACAGTGTTAAAAGCTATAATATTTCAAAACATTTTCAAATTTTAGCAACGACATCATTTATAAAGTGCTACATTAGGTATTTAGTTTTCAAAATAGTTCAGTTCAGGAACAACAACATTTATAAAATGCCTTAGTAGATATTAAGTTATTTTAAACATAGTTAAATTCCAAAGAAACAGCATTTACTTCAAATTTACATACTTAAATTCAATTCAAATATTTAATTTTCTTAAAATATAAGAAAAATATTTAAATCATAATTTCATACTTTAAAATACATATTTATATAAAAAAAATCAATTAAAGTATACCACGGGGTCTGTATATAATTTTCTATCATAGGTCAAGTGATACGGTACGTATCATTTCAATCCGTAATTTAAAAAGAAAACCCGGGTTCTATCATTTTAAACCCGCAATCCCAAGTCAAATAAAATGAAATAAAAATCACTCGAGCCTACCATTTCAGCTCATAATGATTTTTTCTCTATTCTAATATTCGTTCGGGTATGTATCATTTCAACCCATAGTGATTCTATTCTAACAGGGAACTTGCAGTGTGAACATATGCATAAATAATATAAACAAAGATACTAACATGTCAATGTCACAATGTACTGTCATATATCATACGTCATGTGATAATTATCAAAGTTAACATAGTAATAACATGGCATAGTGTATCCTATAATCATCATTTACTTGCATAACATTTTAATTACTAATCACTTGTCATCAATTTAACATTTCATAAGTAACAATGTTAGAGCGAGAAGGACTCACCTTTATCAGAACTAAAGACCCAAAACAACACTCAAGAACGATTTCAAAAGCACGACAAGCACGATTAGATTTGAGTGGATAGAGAGCCTTGTAAACGTCAAAAAATATAACATACATTAGCAAAAATATAAATATTGGCATACAAATAAAGTCAACAACTTTTGTTTGCAAAACAATCGCAAAACAAGAGAGATAACAAAACCTTAGGAGCAAAAGACTTGTACAAGACAACATAAGCTTGGCCAAAATGCAAATGGACTTGATCTAACCGCACCTCTCGGCCTAGGTCATGTATGATCGGCCATGAGTCATGAGACATGGCTATGGACATGAAAATGGAAGGCAAAGGCATGAAGGGGCAAAGGCATGCAAGGGGTCAAGGGATGTAAGGTTTTGGTGCAACATAGGCTCGACCGATGCCAATATTTGGCTCGGCCATGGTCACTACAGGTCAGATCAGAGAATGATGCGATGTCTAGAGGTGATGTCATGAGCTGGTGGTGGAGCAAGGGATGGTGGCTGAGGGTAGACATGAAGGTGATGGTGGAACATGGCTTGGCTAGGCATTGTTTGGAGTTTTTGCAAAGTTTTTGTGGTGCTTGATCACCTAGATGGTCACAGCCAGATCTGGACAGTGGGGTAGGTGGTTGGCCATGGATGATGAGGGGAGGAGATGGTGGTGATGGTCGGTGAAGGTGATGGTGTGTGTGTCCGAGCAAACAAGAGAAAAGCAAGGCAAAAATCAAAGCAAAAATGAGAAAGTAAAGTAGAAAAATGGAAGCCATAACTTACAAAAAAAATTCAAAAATGAAATTCCGTGATAATGAAGAGAGTGAGAAGGATTTTTCACGTGGAAGGCAATAGGAGTACATGGCTATACTAAGAGAAAATGAAAGGCCAAGGCAATGAAGAGACAAGGATAAGGAAAAGTCACAAGACTAAAAGCTTTGTCTTTTCGAATTTCCAATTCTATTAATTCAATATAAACAATAAAAATTAAGTAAATAAAATAAAAAGTGAAAATAAAATAAATTAGAAATGAAAATAAATAAATATTTTTAGGAAAAATTGAAAATAAATAAAGAAAATACTTTAGAAACTAGAATTAAAATTGTAAACAAAATACAACCAACATTGGAAAATTTTCAACTACAGTTTAAAAATGTTTTAAAATAAAATATATGTCCATAACATGCCAGGTTACATATGTAAACATAAATTAGAACATGACATGACAAACAAAAATATTATTTATATAAATTAAAATAAACAATTTTGTTGAAGAAAACAATTTACATACAATAGTTTAAAAAGCATAACTTTCACAATATTAACCAGATTTCAACGAAACGAAAAGCAGTATACTTAAAATTTTATTTACTTTCATAAAATAAAGATAAATTTAAAAAGTTCAAATTTTAAATTTTTTAAATTAAAAGTCAAAGTTTGACCACATTGAAAAAATTTACATTTCTGGAAAATATTCTATTTATTCATGTTTGAAATTATAATTCATATAGAAATCAAAATTTATTTTAAAATTACAAAAAATTATTCATTTTAATAAATAAAATAAAGTTTTTAAATCAAAAAATTCAATTTAAAAATAATTAATATATAAAATTGAAACAATCACAAAATACAGGGTGTTACACTCTCCCCCACTCAAAACATTTCATCCCCGAAAAGGAATGAGGTACGGGAAATACAAAAAATGATAGAATGAAATAGGATTAAGACAAGATGACAAAAAGATTAAAAATATACAGGATAACTGTTGTTATAGGTAAGTTTAAAAAGGTGGAGATGATCTTCCCAAGATCCCCCAAAATCCAGAACACAAGCACGAAAAGATCATCTAGAATCTGATTCACCCTTTCCGCTTGACCGACGGTCTGTGGATGGCAAGCAGTGCTCATATTCAAAAATGAGTACCAAAGATTATCAAAGATTATAGAAAGATTTCTAAACAGACTGGTATAAGCAATAGCATCCCCATTCTGTAGCAAGAAAAGGGAAATAAGGACAACCAAAAGATAGTTTGAAAAACAAAACAAGATAATAAATTTGAAACCATGAAAATTTCAACTTAAATTGCTAATTAATCTTACATAAGTTAAATAAATCTTAACTATCTCTAATTTCATTACCTTATCATCCAATTATCTTAAATTAACAATAACTAAAATCATGGATTTGAAAAAAAATCATTTAATATACTCATGATGTACTCAATAAAATTAATTCTTCTTTATTCCTAATTATAATTAAATTTATTCCTCTCAATATATTTTATCACCTATGTTAAACATATTTACATTTATTATAACTACTTTAATTTATCGTTAGTTCCTTTAACATCATTTTATATTGTAAATTATTCCATTACCTCTTTTTTCTCTCTATTTACCTCTGTTAATCTTTTTATAACTAAAATTTAAGTGTATAATATTTAATATAACCACTCAAATTTTATTTATAAAATCTTTTCATACTGTATATTATCCAATTACATATTCAACTTCTGTATAATTTAGGTAAGTTATATTGGAATGAAATTGTGTATTATACAAATAAAACTTTCCAATTCAATCATTTCAAGCTATAATATTTATCTAAATCTTGAAATTATACTTGAAATTATCCTTCAAGATAAAATTTAGGAATTAAATTTCCAATAAATTCCAAACTATTTACAGATACATAAATGCACATATACTATGTATATATATCCATTCAAATTTTAGACCATATATCAGCATATGTTATAAATCAGTCTTATTTTAGAAATTCAAATCAATTAAATTCCCCAAAACAAAACTGTGGCAAGACTACAGAACGACCTCTTCACTTCAAACTCGAAAATGAATCTCGATGATGATACAGTCATCATCGAAGTTATTTTCTAGCGACAAAGAGAATAGCACTAGTTTTAAACTTTAAAATTCTTTGGAAACAAATTTCTATTCGAAAATACTTTAAATGATATATCCATTCAAAATTTTAAATACAAGGTTTGAAACCATTGGCAATTAAATTCTCAAATTCTTGTTTAAATTCATTTGAAATTTCGAAATATTTTTATAACCATGTTTTATAGTTCAATTAATTATATATGAAACAAGAGATAATGATATATAAAATCAATTATTATTTCTTAACAACCAATTCAATAAAAAAATCCAGAAAAATTTATATTATAGTTACAATTTATTTTTTCATTACTAAATTTTAAAAACCATATTATGTCAGTTTACTCTATTCAAGTGTTTGGAAATCTTATCGATAACGTTGATCAAACGAATCGATTGGAAACCCAAATCAACATCAACAACTCAAACAACACAATATATAAAACATTTTAAATATTCGTTTACAAATACACTTCAAGAATGATTTGAAGATAATTTCAAAACAAGACTAAATAACAAAATAGGAAGATGGATAAGCTTATATAAATTGCGGGCAACCTTAACCGGGTCGACCGTGACTTAAAGAATAAGATCGATGTAGATTTCTAGGGTAAATCTACATTCGATCTCAAGAGATAGAATTTGGGATAATAAGAGATACTAACATCTAAACCGAGGATATAAAAATCTCTGGTGAATCGATGCTGTTGTAAAGGAGTTTTACCCCTTTTACAAATCAATTTGAGATTGGCGGGGCCTCCGACTCATTATAAAGATCATTCGAAGTGGAGTTATGGATACTCCAAAATCAAAAGTAGACGAATGGTGAGAGACACGAACGGATTTTCGAACTGTAGGGAACCTTCCAAAATTCAAAGGAATTAAGTCAAAAAGGAAGAGATTCAAACTCGAATGAAAGTGATTCTGTAAATACATTTACCATATATGCTAAGTTTTGCCTAGAGCCAAAGCTCTAATACCACATGTAACAACCCGATATTTTCGACCACTCGCATCCGTACATGTCGGACTTGAATTCAAAATACCGTGTTGTAAATAAAATTTGGCAATCTCATCATATACAGTAAATAAATAATCACATAATCACAAACACAGAGTAAATAGTAATGCAGCGGAAGTAAAAGAGATAGTAGTTCATGAAGCTACTATATATATATATATATATAAGATACATCAAAGTTAAACAACACACAACAGAAGAGTAACAAGATACATCAGGTACAAATCAGAACACATCACTAGAATCACTGGATACTGAAAGCAAAATAGATGGCTAGATCTTCCAGCAAAGGTCCAACTCCGAAGTAGAGTCTTGAATGCGGAATCACTCAGTCTGACCCGAGCGTTAAGCAAAACACAAAACACTCAAGTCAGGACATACATACTTATGAACTGTAAATCAACTCAAGTGAACAGTAACAAAATGCATCAGTAACTCAAAGGATGCTTACGATCACCCATCCTTTAAGTATCCGTTAAACTATTTACTAAGTAGTAATATTTCGCTATTATAATAATGTCTAATAGTAAAACAAATTTACTTTTAAGTAGCGTTAAGGGGTTACCCATATAGCCCTTAACACGTAATAGTGCCAGTAGACTACACAGTACCTACGTACCTCCAGATCGAGAGGTTACGAGAAGATACTCTATAGGTACGACACAAATCAAACTCGTAGTAAAGCTCACTATGGTAGGTGACATGGCACACAAGGCAATGCCAGGGTAGATATACCAATTATGCACATGGGATGGCGGTAATGTAGCCGCCACTACGCCCACCCTGGAACACGCTCCCAAATCGAAATCGACGATTACCATCAAATCAATCACAAGGAAAGAGTATAGTATCGAAGAAGTGTGTCCGACCAGAGGAGCTACCCCTTTTGGCCCGAGATCACTCCTGTTTTAGCCACCTTAAGCCAAATCACGGGAGTCAAGTCCACGTAGTATACCTCAAGAACGTCGCCAACATCCTACTTCATTCTGGAATCTCCACCGCGTACACAGTTGTTAAAGTGGTTTTCGAAGTTGGCAGAGAGTATGATAACTTCTGATCCTGGTCTCTTTAACAACCAATCGTTATTATAACGCCGTGGTCATTTCAAAATAGTTTATACTACAAAAAATCATATCATTTCATTTCAAAACTATATTCCTTTCAAAATAGTTTATACTTTGAAACCAAAACCATTTTATTTCAGAACTATATTCAAATCAATATGATATCATTTCCATTTCAAACATATATTCGTCTTTCAAAAATCATAATACTTTCAAAGTTATAACTCTTTCGAAACTTAATACTTGAAATCATTATACTTTGGAAATCATAACATTCTGAAATCATAGCACTTTGAAATCTGGGTAAGTTATCATTTGGAAATCATTATACTTCGAAATCATAAAACTTGAAATTATAACACTTTCAAAACATAATACTTAGAAATTCATAACTTTTCGAAATCATACATTTGAAATCATGGCACCTTCCTTTAATTCTTTACATTTTACAAATTTATTCAAATCAACTCAAATTTTCAAATTTCCAATTTAATTCAATTCAATCCATCAGTTTCAATTCAGTTCAGTTTCGCAACAAACCATTTCAAATCTTATCAATTTCAAATACAGGTTTGATCCACAAAAATAAGCTATTCAATTTTTAATATATTTCAAAGCTTTAATATCCCACATTTCAAAACTAAATTTTATAATTTCTTTTATCCCTAAATTTTACTTAATTATTACTTAGTTTTGCAATATTCATTTCATAAAATCCAATATCATTTAAATAAACCCAAATTACAAGTAAACCAAATATCCTTTCATACTAATATAAACATCAAACATTCATTTATCAAATAAATCAAATAAATCAAAATCAAATATCCTTCCAAATTCACATTCTTTATCAAAATAAAGATCATGTCATTCAAAACCATTTAAATCATTTAAATATCATATCCTTTCAAAACCTCAATATCAAATCATTATTTTAATTCAAAATCAAATATTCAAATTTAAATACCTTTTCAAACATCAATTATGTCATTCATTTATTATTTCAAATATCATTACAAAACACATTTGAAAATTCCATTCGAAAATTCATGTATGCCATTACATTTCATTCCATTTAACACATAACAAAGTAAACACTACTTAAATTCAAATTCAATTTAAATCTCAAAAAATTCAAATTTAAATATAAAAATATATTCAAAACTCCTAAAATTTAACAAATAATCAATTCCAAAAGTTAAATCATTTAACACATTTAAAATATAACTCAAACAGTGTTAAAATCTATAATATTTCAAAACATTGACAAATTTTAGCAACGACAGCATTTATAAAGTGCTACATTAGGTATTTACTTTTTAAAATAGTTCAGTTCAGGAACAGAAGCACTTATAAAATGCTTTAATAGATATTTAGTTATTTCAAACATAGTTAAATTCCAAAACAACAGCATTTTTGGAAATGCTATCAATAAAATTCCAGATTTTATTATAACTTTCAAAAACATTAAAACTTCAATTTTTGTTATTTTAAACTTATAAATCATATTATTAAGCTTCAAAATTTCACATTCAAATCATTTTAACATATGATTTATCACAACAAAATTTTAAAATCAAATATCCAATTTAAAAATCAATTTATTTGTTAAGTCAAAATTTCACTATTTCTTAACTTGTAAATTTAACAAAACTTAACATTTTACTTCAAATATCATTTCAAAACTTTAAATTTAATTTCCATTGTTTACTTACATTTTAAAAATACAATTTAAAGTCAAAAATCATATTACTTCAAATTTACATACTTAAATTCAGTTAAAATATTTAACTTTCTTAAAATATAAGAAAAATATTTTAATCATAATTTCATACTTTAAAATACATATTTATATAAAAAAATCAATTAAAATATACCACGGGGTCTGTATATAATTTTCTATCCTAGGTAAAGTGATACGGATATGTATCATTTCAATCCGTAATTTAAAAAGAAAACACGGGTTCTATCATTTTAAACCTGCAATCCCAAGTAAAATAAAATACAATAAAAATCACTTGATCCTATCATTTCAGCTCATCATGATTTTTCCCTATTCTAATGTCTGTTCGGGTATGTATCATTTCAACCCACAGTGATTCTATTCTAACAGGGAACTTGCAGTGTGAACATATGCATAAATAATATGAACAAAGATACTAACATGTCAATGTCACAATATACTGTCATATATCATATGTCATGTGATAATTATCAAAGTTAACATAGTAATAACATGGCATAGCATATCCTATAATCATCATTTACTTGCATAACATTTTAGTTACTAATCACTTCTCATCAATTTACCATTTCATAAGTAACAATGTTAGAGCGAGAAGGACTCACCTTTATCAGAACTAAAGACCCAAAACAACACTCAAGAACGATTTCAAAAGCACGGCAAGCACGACTAGATTTGAATGGATGGAGGGCCTTGTAAACAACACAAAATATAACATACATAAACACAAATATAAATATTGACACACAAATAAAGTCAACAATTTTTGTTTGCAAAACAAGAGAGATAACCAAACCTTAGGAGCAAAAGACTTGTAGAAGACAATATAAGCTTGGCCAAAATGCAAATGGACTTGATCTAACCACACCTAGGCTGGGCCTAGGTCATGTATTCTCGGCCATGAGTCATGAGACATGGCTATGGACATGAAAATGGAAGGAAAAGGCATGAAGAGGCAAAGGTATGCAAGGGGTCAAGGGATGGAAGGTTTTAATGCAACATAGGCTCGGCCATGGTCACTACAGGTCAGGTCAGAGGTTGATGTGATGTCTAGAGGTGATGTCATGAGTTGGTGGTGGAGCTAGGAGTGGTGGCCAAGGCTAGACATGAAGGTGATGGTGGAACATGGCTTGGCTAGGCATTGTTTGGAGTTTTTTCAAAGTTTTTGTGATGCTTGATCACCTAGTTGGTCACGGCTAGATCTGAACAGCGGGTTTTGTGGTTGGCCATGGATGATGTGGGGGAGGAGATGGTGGTGATGGTCGATGAAGGTGATGGTGTGTGTGGCCGAGCAAACTAGAGAAGAGCAAGGCAAAAATCAAAGCAAAAATGTGGAAGAAAAGTAGAAAAATGGAAGCCATAACTTACAAAAAAAATTTAGAAATGAAATGTCGTGAGAATGAAGAGAATGTGAAGGTTTCTTCACGTGAAAGGCAATGGGTATACATGGCTATACCAAGAGAAAATGAAAGGCCAAGGCAATGAAGGGACAAGGATAAGGAAACGTCACAAGATTAAAAGCCTTGTCTCTTCTAATTTCCAATTCTATTAATTCAATATAAAAAAATAAAAATTAAGTAAATAAAAGAAAAAGTGAAACAAAATAAAGTAGAAATGAAAATAAATAAATAGTTTTAGGAAAAATAGAAAATAAATAAAGAAAATGCTTTATTTAATTGATACTAGAATTAAAATTGTAAACAAAATACAACTAACATTGGAAAATTTTCAACTACACTTTAAAAATGTTTTAAAATAACATATATATCCATAACATTTCAGGTTACACATGTAAACATAAATTAGAACATGACATGAAAAACAAAAATATTATTTATATAAATTTAAATAAACAATTTTGTTAAATAAAACAATTTACATACAAAATTATAAAAAGCATTACTTTCACAATATTAATCAGATTCCAACGAAACGAAAAGCAGTATACTTAAAATTTTATTTACTTTCATAAAATAAAGATAAATTTCAAAAGCTCAAATTTTAAACTTTTTGTAAATTAAAAGTCAAAGTTTGACCATATTGACAAAATTCACATTTCTGGAAAATATTCTATTTATTCATGTTTGAAAATTATAATTCACATAGAAATCAATTTTTTTTAAATAACAAAAATTTAATCATTTAAATAATAAAATAAATTTTTTAAATCAAGAAATTCAATTTAAAAATAATTAAAATATACAACCGAAATAATCATAAAATACAGGGTTGTTACAGTCTTCAAACCAACATTCGATAGCTTCCGGTAAACTTAACTCTAGTTCTTCAAAAAATAAATAGACAATATATAAGAGCGGAGATCACCTCCTAACCATTTAAGTGGATGCATTTTGTTATCATTTGTCTTAGTAGAACACGTGAGTTTATACATACAGCAGCATCAAAAAAGATAACTGTACCACATAATTCTCATATTTCTCCTAAATATTTTCAATGTAAAAATTGGTCCATATTTGATAGTCGGTTGTTTCACTATCCAATAAACAAACAATCGAACAAAGTTTTATTTCCATAATGAATCCACTAAGCCTCTTAAAATAAACATTCGTTAATTTAAATAATTTATTTACAAAAATATTCGTATACTATTTTTACCAGTATAAGTATATTCCCAAACCATTATACTTACTATACTTGGAAGTCTTTACCATATATTTATACAATGGTATAAGAGTATTCACAAATCATTTAATAAAGAGTTCTTATTTCAAAATCATATCAAAGGAATAAAAAACAATGTCGTTCAAAAAACAGTTTACTATAAACCCAAACCACTTATCCGTTGGTTTCCAAAATGGAAAAATGCTTTCATACCACCATAATTAAGAAGGATTATTTATGAATTTCATAAACTTGGTTTTTTAATTAGTCCAACTCATATACAAAAAATAATAATTTATGTATATACCTGACAGCAATCTTTAATTTCAAAATTAATCTTTGTTTGTCAATTCACGATTTCCAAGGACAAGCGGAATAATATTCTTGTTTGTCAGTTCACGCTTGACGAAAGCTGACACATTTCGACCATTTACTATAATCGACATGCAATAGCCACCCTACTCAATGGAATGTCACTCGACTAATTTTAAAAAAACTAGAAATTATGACGATCGACTTTTCAGTTGATGCTTTTGTTAATTTTGAACAGTTTATGTGGCAAAGATTTTTTGAAATAAGAAATAGAGGGGTTATTTTATTGAAAATAGAGAACAGCAATGGAAAAGAAGAGAGATATGTGATTTACATTGAGCATGCTCTTAAATTTGAAAGCAAACCTCAACAAAGATATGATTTGTTAACAAAACATTAGTATATTTTTCTAACAAGCTACTAACAAATTATTTAAAATTTATTATTCCATCAAATACTAAACAAGGATCGAAAATCTCACCTTCCACGTGATTTGAATTGCTTAAAAGTTTGATCTTTGAGTAAAGTATAAATTTTGAGTTTAAAAAATGAGATTTTTAAAAATTTAAAAGAAGTAAAGAGGATGGAAAAAGGATGCTAAGAAGGTGAAGTGTAAAATGAAAGATATATATATATATATATATATATATAAGTTGAAATAAAATAAAATAAAATAAATGAGGAAAAATGCCCTTAAATCCAAATTTTTAGCTCTCACAACATATCCTAGACTCCATAGTACCAAGCATATGAAAAGGATGGTGGATATTAGGATGATCATATACTTTAATTAATTTTCACACTTGAGGTATCCTTTCATTTCACATCCACTGTTTAGTTTGAAATTTAAATATATTTTACACTTATAAATCCTTATTGCTATAATTTTAATTATACATTTCAAAATGAAAATGTTTAAAACATTTAAGTGTTGGTTTATAGTTAATAAAAAGGTATTCCAAGTTTAAATAACTTTCCGTTTGATAAAAAAAATAAAAATCAAAAAAGCATGTTTCAATCACATTTTCAGTTTTCCATTAAACTACTTATTTACGTAAATAGAATTCAAATGAATTTCCTATCATTTCCTATATATTAAATGGAATGACCTACTTTTTCGTATAGCTTAAGCAAACAATGCTACCCATGATCACCTCAAACTGAATGGAACGATGGGTAGTTAGGTAAAAGTAAAAGGAAGAAAGAAGAAAACTGAACAACATAGAATCTCAAAGTGGGATGAATAATCTTTAATATACAAAAAATATTTACACAAATAAGAACTTTAATAACATATATCGTTCAGAGTACACTAACCTATTTCAGCCCGAATAGTAATAATAGTCCATCCATACAATTTCAGATAAATACAAACCAACAGACAATACAACGGAACACAAAGAAGTACATAGATACGTCTTGGACCTCTAGCTCATCTCCTGAATTTCAATGCATCCGAAGAAATCTGTAAATATGCTCAATCTGACCCGAGCATTTAAAAGGAAGAACGCTCAGATCAATCTGGTAAACTAGCATGAGAAAGACATACCTAAATGGAATTTAATGTTTATCAAAAACCATTCAATTAAAGGTACCTCGTAAGACCACACCGCACATAAACTCGGATGGGTTTTTACCTTACGATAACCAAAACATTTTCTACAGAAAATCAATTGACATTATAATAATGTCTAAGGGCCAAAGTAAAATATGAATATAGCAAAAATGCTTGCATCTCACAATTCAGCATAGTTAGGCATAACTTAATCCATAAAGCTCGTATTAGAGAATGGATTCCATACTATGACAGGGTAAGAGACTACCTTCGGATGGTACTTCTCCAGATAAAAAGCACCGGGTCGGACAAGAAAATCTTGTACCCCTACCACACAAGACTAGCCTACCACTTGACTAGTAGTACCTAACATGATCAACCCACTTTGGGCCCCTAAGCATACATGAGTAGATAGTAATCGATCAAGATTAGGGATGACCATACCCTGATGGGAATGACCCATATGGCCCAGCTTCATGCCCAATTTCTGTCATTTCTCGGTTGATGGGTCTTGAGGCCACGTTTTACCTTTCATATAGCACTTCCCATCTAGAAGGCTAACACTGCCCTCCCGGCAGCAATGCAATGCCAATATTCATCCATACAAGTTGTTTATGATATTAATAAACCGAACGAACTAGTTTTACTACATCCAGTTTGGAATCACCCTCGGGATAGCAGCAAGCCACCCTTGCACTTCAAAGAGGTTCGTCTTTAATTCCATCATCTTCAAGAAGGCTTCACTTTGAAATGCTTGAGTTGAATCAAAGTGGTTTTCGAATAAGATATCAGATATTAGTCTCTTCAAAACAACATTCGATAGTTTTCGATAAACTCAACCACTGTTCTTTAGGAAACATACAGTCAAAGATAAGGAATGAGATCACCTCCTAACCGTTAGTGGATGGATTTTCTTATCATTTGTCCTAGAAGAATGAAACATGATTTATACACACAATACAGCATCATCGGAAATGACCGTGCGATATAACTCAAATGTTTCTCATAGATAATTCCAAAGTTATGTTTTTCTTCCATATTTGATTGTCGATTGTTTAACTATCAACAAACACATATCCAAATAAGGGATTTGATTCCATAGGGAAACCAACATTGGTTAAGCATATAAGCAACCGCTAACCTCTTAAATTGATGATTTCATTAATTAAAATCACTCTATAAACTACTTGATTAAAAATACCTTTACAAAGATATACCCACAAATCAATATATTTTCAATACTTGGAAAAAAATTCATATACTTGTCTCAAAGATATAAGTATATTCACAAACATTACATTACTCATTTACTTATCTCAATAGTATAAGTATATTCATAAAACTGAGAAAGATTTTCTTTTTATTCAATTCTAAAATCATTTATAAACTCCATATAAATTTTTAAAACCATGTATAAATCATTTTATAAATCTCTGAAAAATAATTTATAATCTCTTTAATAAATTCTAATCACTTATAAATTCTTTTTATGCACTTAAAAAAATCCTTTACAAACTCATTGACTATTTATAAAACTCCTTTTATAAATTTGTAAACCCCTTTATAGATCCGCTTTATAAATATCTAAAAACAATTATTAACTCTTTTATACATCTATAAAAACCATTTACAAAACAATTTTGTAAATCTTTGAAACCATTTATAAAATTCTATTTATAAATCTCCAAAACATTTATTAATAAATAATAATCGTTTATTTCAAATACTATTATATAATAATAAATATTATAATTAAATAATAGTTATTAACTTTAACATCTTAAAAGTAACAATTAATCATTTCAAAACATTATTAATAGAATATAATAAATAAATCTTCAACATTATTATCAGTAGTAAAAATTAATTTCTAAAACCTTATTAATAAATCATTATTATTAATTTCAAACCATATTAATTATTTAAATAATTAGCTTTTCAAAATATTAAAATATTGGCAAATAACTTTAAAACAATATTAAATATAAATAAATAATCCTTTGGTTGGAGTAAAATAGAAATTAAATCCTTTAAAAAAATTCTGAAACCTAATTTCAGATTTAAAATCATTTCCGGTCTCAAAAACAAACTCTAACTCAAATGGCAATTTATAGTATTTTTAAAATACTAATTTGAGGCCAATATTACCCAATGTTTAACCAATATCAATATTAACTTTCTATAACTACAAGGTTTAAATTTTGAACATATAAAAATGTCATAATCAACAGATCTAACGATCATGTTTAATGTCGGATAATTCATATGACAGGAATATTATTGAAATTAAAATTAACAATGGCGAGGAATCCCGTTGGATATCTCCAAACTATTACCCTACATCACAACTCATATATATCATCATATGCATACAAACAAAATAAAAGTGGTGAGGAATCCTGTTGGATCCCTTCAACCTGTCATCCTGCATCACAAACAATATATATAGGTCATTCGCTACTAGGCGCGTATATATTAAGGTCATCCACTCTAGGGACGGAAATAAATCCAAACCAACTGATAATACAATAAATCATCCAAATATCCAATCAATAATTTTTTTATCAACTATATAACTTTTCGGTTAACCAAAAAGGTGAGTTTAACTCACCATTATTCCAGTTGCCGCAAGGCATACTAGCTCCGTCCGAATTCAAGCGTCGTCCAAATTCAGCGTAAAATTTAACAAGCTCCATTCATTGCCAAACTAACTCCATTATGTAATATTCATTGGTACGATCCTAACGCGACTGACCATATTTGATATGGACCTAAATCACATAAGATATAATTTATAAGATCACGAGCTAAATAATATAAGTTTATTCCTTAATTACATAATTAACTTCCCTAATTACCTATTCAAATCATCTTCCCTCCCACTCATTCATAAACAACACGTGACATCGGCGGCTCACCGCCGCCACCTCCATTGACCGTGCACCACCGTTCTTCCTCAACTATGTCGCCTTGCCAAGGCGGTCCAAACGCCACCAATCTGACAACCTTAAATGACGCCATTGATGAGAAATGAACTCAAAATTGTGCCATCTTCGAACGAAAACTACCGCCTCCACATTCTACCATTCGCCATCAAAGTTGGCCAGCGCCTTGCCTTCCTCACCCTCTACGCTTCACCTTCAAACCCTATCACCTAAGAGTTTACCAAAACACCACAATCGACAAATCTCCTTTCTTCATTCATCTAAAAACCAACACCACCATGCCATGCCTTATGACAATCGAACAGTTGAAACCCTTCGTCGCCTCGAGCTCTACTTTTCCTAATTAAGGCCATCACATAAAAACACCTCTGGTGGTCCTAGATGATCCGAACCATTGGAATGCAGGAGGTTTTGATTTGAAAATAATAGAGAACTCATTTCTGGTTATCGACGGGATTGATATAGGGGAAGGAGGGTATAGGTTTGTGCGTATAGAGGTATGGTGGTGAATATTGGAGAGTATGGTGAGGGGTATGGGTATATATCATTTTAATTGAAAATATCTAGCTTTAAACACTCAAAAATCTCAAACTCTGATCGAGGTGTGTCGACTATAATTCTATATGTAATACCCTTATTCCGAATACAATGGAACTAGTATCGGGGCCTAATTCCATCATATACATAAGTTTTCTTTTCAAATTTAATTATATTATATGATTTCTTGCAATTAATTTCTACGCATTTCGAGCTCGCACGGCCAAACGATGCCCGATCGTCATGAAATTCGTTAACATAAAATAATTCACCATTATGGTTCCAATGAAAATGGTTTCGTCCAAATCCTATACGGTGTCCTGAAAGACTATTTTCACGCATTAATTAAAACGAATTATTATAAAACCAAATAAATCAATTTTATATCCAAATTTAAACGTTTTATTATTCCATTCTTATTTATAGTGAACTCTACTAACATTAAATCCCGAATTCAGTTATTTAAATATTCCAGTTATGTAAATTATTATCCATTAAATCCCTATAGTTGAAATTCAAGCCGTTTGATTTATAAGACTAATATCATATCTAATATAAATTAAATATTTTAAAGTCAATTAAAAAAATTATGGATCATTATATTCTTTCCCCTTTAAATGAATTTCATCCCTAAAATTACAAAGCTAGGAAAAATGTCCAAACCCATCACCTTTTAAAATTATTTAGTAGGAATAGATTATACAATTCTAAGTCTTTATATTTACAGAAAATTTCAGCAGCGTCACCTTTCCGCGGCTAGATCAAAACAACTACAAATTGTCACCGCAAGCCCAAACCAATCAAAAGAAAACAAAAGCTAAGTGGCTGGTCATAAAATCATCAAACCAAACAACACTATAAAACACGTACCTTTTTGGTCAGGCGACCAAATCTTACTTATGAAATCAAAGGTATCAACTAATCTCTTGCTTCTTTATACCTGCATTCTATTTACACAAAATATCCAACCATAAAATTTCTAACCATATTATTTTGCATTTTCCAATGCCAACATTTAATTATGATAAAGCCCGTATGGTGTACATATACTACCCGTAGGCAATATCAATCTAATCGCTCTCTTAATCATATAATTTCACTTCTGAACTAGTATCATCCAATCGACTTCGCTAGTGCGGATTCTGATCTGGTTCCTTAATTAGAAACCTTCGTTCTCCTTGCATAGACATATACCATGACAGAGAACTTCAGAATGAATTAAAATTCTGTATCAAGTATTCATGTGAAGTCCCACCTCTATACTCACACTTGCCAAGGACATTACGAAGTAATGCCGTCGACTAGCACGAAGAATATGGCTATTGATGAGCGACCATCCATGTAATTGCTTTGTGCGAGTACCGATGTGCCAGATAGAAGGTCACATAATTCGTTTCAAGAGGAAATTCGACATAACAAGTACAAACTCAAAGCTACTACAAAGAGGCAAAGTGGTCTTCGAAAACAAACATAAAATAAGCATAACATAAATCAGTCCCAGGTATTCATATCACTAAGACGGAAACAGATATGAATATAACACACAAAAGTGTACATCAAAGTAGTGGTCATAGAAGATCCACTACATCATAAAAGAATATATACAAGTGCTAGACAAAAGAATATGTATACATCAAAGAGTCTCTATCTCGAGTGTAGAACAACAAAAACTACCAATCTAAGTAGTTAGACAAAAGTCAGATGATGGTCCCAGATAAGGAGTCAAGAAGAAGCACCTGTAACATCTCAGTCTGACCCAAGTATTATTTAATAAGAAAATAATAAACGAATCAGTCTAGCTATAAATATCATATAAAATAAGATAGGATAAGAGATATGACAAAAACGTATGATAACAAAAATGTCATACTATGACAAGTATACATTGGATAACAACAAAAATCATACAATATTTTGAACATTCTCAAACACCAAAAAGAATGTCATATTCTTTAACATATTCACCAAATCCACAAATATTGATAAAACTTATCATTGTGAATCACAAAAATTGGTGAAACACAAATTCTAAAATCATTAATCAGAAATCTAGAAATCACAAAGGGGGAGGCCTATCACAAACAGGAGCATGAAAACTCACCAACACGTGTATCACAAACGGAACGCTATTCCATGGTCGCTAACAATCAATTTTGAGCCGAGGCTCCACAAACGGCCCGAAGGCCATGGGTCGCTACCCCACCAATTTTTGAGTCGAAACTCCAAAAATGGGGTTTAGTCCCCACACAAACAAAGGGACATCGCATATCTCTAGTCTAAGTCACAAAATGATCATCATCGATCATCAAGAAGTGTTGACTACACTAAAGTTAGTAAATAAATGAATTTAGCTTCATGTCCCATAACCACTGGCTTAACTTAAATATTTACGAACAAATTGTAGACTCCCACTTGAAAATTGTCACAAGAGTTTCGATCGAACAAGTCCAAGAATTAACCAACAAAGTAAAAACAAGCGTTTCATACCATTTGTTTTGCTAAGTCATTTAATTGGATTTCTCATACGAATGAGGAAAACGTTTGTATATCCTAATAGATTGGAAAATGATTTTATAAACGAGCTTTGTATTGAAATAGAATTGAAATCATCTTTGTGAAAGAGTCTGAATATTTACTACCAGTATAGAAACCTTTGTATTTCAAAGTGGCAAATCACAAATGATTGTAAAAACAATCAATCACAAAAAATTCACATACGAAGACGTGAATCAAATCCATAGAAATTGGTACCGAATCCATCAAAATGGATATTCCTAAAAATTCTGAAAAGGAAATTATCAAAGTCAACAAAAGTGATAACAACTAATCGGGTCAACTAGAATCGATTAAAAATTGGAAATCCACACCAAAAAGGCAATTTGGCTGAGATGAGCAGATTCAGTCAACTGAACAAAGTGGCCAGTCGACTGACACAGTGCTTGGAACCTTTTTGTGACGCCTCGAAATTTTTAACAATTTAAATTGGAATATTTAATGGATTGTAAATATTTAAAAGGTTAATTTTCAAATTTAAATTCAAATATTATTATTAATAGCAATTAAGTTATTAGATTTGATGAACTGAAATTGGATGAATTATTGAATCTTCAGTTTTAAGTCTGTTAAAATATAATTTGAAGGCTTATAAAATTTATAATGATGATATT
The DNA here is from genome assembly GCA_030765085.1 of Allium cepa. Taxonomy (NCBI): domain Eukaryota; kingdom Viridiplantae; phylum Streptophyta; class Magnoliopsida; order Asparagales; family Amaryllidaceae; genus Allium; species Allium cepa. The sequence continues at coordinate 1,053,111,204 of CM060935.1, read as the reverse complement.
GAAGGAAATAAAATGGTTGAAATTTAATTTAAAGGTGGTTTGTTCAATTTTAATAATATATCATTTAAATCGATATTAAAAAATAGCCTTTCGAGGCACGGTCTTAGAATTCGACGAAATCAGTTCCAGTGGATCCGTAATAGTTAGTTATTATCGGATTTCAAATTTCGTAGCAATCGGAGTTGTCGTTTGATCCTGGCAGCTCAAAACGCTTAGAACTATTTTAATCGATTTAATTTAAAATTGATCATTTATTTCCGTAACTTGCGCATACGATCGATTTAGCCTTCGAAACGCGTTCCATTGTGTTCAGGACACGGGTAAAACCTTATAATCGCCTAGCGGCATTCCTTAAGAGGAGTTCAAAATTTTAAATGGAAATTAATGAGGCGTTGTGGAAGTTGTATAAAATTGGAAAGTCAACTAGTCAAAGATATTTTTATAAATAAACAAGCGTACTCGAGAAGCCGTTCCTTCCTTCCCAAACACGCCTCTTTTTCTGCTTAAAATTGTGTCCCTTTCTTTTATCCCCTGAATCGAAATCGAACTCATAAAAAAAATGGCGACCGAATGAGAGAGAAAAATAAAATGACCAAGTGTTTCCTTCTCTCCCTCTATATATTCGTTCATCCCTTCCCAGTGTCGAAATGAAATCAATTCGTTCATAAAAAAATAGATGCGACGCGAATGGATCGAATTTCGTCGCGAGGTCGTGAAGAGTGATGCGGAGTCGCGAGATAGGGAGCGACAACGAAGTCGAGATCGAAGCATTTAGGTTAAATTGAGATGGAAAGGAGAAATCGCAACCACTTCGCATGTGGAGCTCGAGTACGAAGCCGCTGGACTCACAATCAAAGGCAGGTGGGAACGCGCGAGGGTTAGCATTCACGAAGTCGCGGCTGAGTGGAAGCGATCAAAATTCAGTCGAGTTGCCCGCGATAGCATACGTTGGGTGATGGTCTCGATGGGGGTTCGTCAGTGCTAGGCCGGCGATGATGATCGATGTTTGACGTCGAGGTGAGAATTATCTGCCCTATTTTATTTCAATTCAATTAATGTGTATGCTGAAAGAAAAAAAAAAGGGTGGTGGCTCGGGACCTAATTCGAAAACACACCCTGTTGTCTCAGTGAATGATAGAGATTAAACAGGTTTTAAGTTAAAACAAAATTCAAGCTTTAATACTAATTTTTCTTAAAAACGACCTCTATTATAATAATAGATAAAATAAAAGTTTAGTTCGGGATTGTTTGTGTATTAGATCAGGTGTTGTTCGAAGTATTTATGGATTGGTCTCGGGTTGTTGTTATAATAATTTTGTAACATGGGAGTAGGTGTTATTAGATTTTAGTTAGATGTCCAAAGATCTAAAATATATGGAAATAAACAAGTTTCAATGCAAAGTGAATCCTAAGACAAACTTTCAAAGTTTTTAAATGTTGGAGATTGTTTAAAATAATTATATAACAGATAAATTTTTAAATGTTTCAAGGGTGATTTATTAAATGGAATTAAATCAAAGATTAATTATTTGAGGGGGTTAAATAGTTAATCTAATCAGTTTAAGGAGTAATTAATCAAATTATTAGGATAATTAATTAAAGGGTGGTAAATTTGTGTAATCAATTTTAAGGATTGATTTATCAATGTGATAAGTTAATTAAGAAAATTCAAGATGACTAATTTATTTAAAGTTGAATTACTTAATGAAAATAATTCATGATAATTAATTAACTTAAGTAATTTAAGGTTTAATTTGTTAATGTAAATAATAAATCAAAGAATAATTAATATAATAATTTAAGGGATAATTAAGTAATTGAGGATAATTACTTAAGTTGGATAAGAAGGGATGATAAATAAATTTTATTAATTAAAGTAATATCTAAGGTCTGTAACTAATATTAATCAAGTATGGTTAGATAATTTATTTGACTTAAATTAATTCTATCGTTAATTAACCTTGCTTATAAATTATTGGATTTGATTGAATGCCTTAAATTGGCCGATATCTCTGATAAGAAATGTTTGTGGGATGATATGTTGGATGAACAGTGATAATGTGATTATCTATCAATTACGGATTGCTGTGTAAAATTTTTATCCAGTAATTAAAAATCAATTGTATTTAATTGAATAACTTGGATTTAGATGACATTGGGTTCGGAGAGACTGGAGTCGGGTATTGGAAATACCCGAAACCACTTCGAATTTTTATAGATTGATATGTAAAATCTATATGCTGGAGTGAAGTGATTTGGAGGAATTGGACTATTTTAAATCTAAATCTTTGGTATTTAGAAACTTATATGTGAAATAAGTGATGTCTAGAATAAATTGTCGCTTTGTGAATTTATATGAGTTACCCGGGTTCTATATAAGTTGCATGCCTTGTATTCTATGTTAGATGGGTTTACTCACGCTGGTTTCCATCTTGACCCGGGTGTTACTTTGATGTAATGCTCAGGTCAAACCAAGTATTACAGATTTTTAGGTAGGTAGGTTCTGGAGCTCAGGAGGCGAGCTAGATGGCAAGAGCGTATAGAGCATTTCTGCGATATATTATTGTTGCTAATCTGAGACATGATAATTGTATATATTCAGTGATTGTATATATGTGAAACTCTGATGTATATTAAATGTAATCGACAGATATAGTATTCTTTCGTAAACTGTTATTATTTATTATTATATTTTATCCGCTGCGAATGTGAGTTGTTGATGTTTCTGTTCTTCTTCTTCTATCTCTTTCTTCTTTTTCATAACTATTTGGAATTTTCGGCTTCGAAAATTTTGGGTCGTTACACTTTTAGTTTTCAAGTTCAGTCGACTGAACAGAGTGCCCAGTCGACTAATACAGAACCCAGAAACTTTCAGTTTCCAATTCGGTCGACTGAACACAGTGGTCAATCGACTGATACTAGCACTGGAAATTTTTTGGTTCAAGGTTCAGTCGACTGACCTTACAATTCGGTCGATTGACCTTACAGTTCAGTCGACTGAACTGTCAAATGCAATATTTTTAGCCTAGCCCCAAGAAGGGCAAAACAAAATCCTAACCGAAAATTGATCGACCGAGCAATCGAGACTAGGGATTTATGCCAAGCGGCAACCCAGCACTATAGGCTCTTCGATGCACCACCAAAAACATGTTCAAACATCCAAAATAGGATTTTTAAAGGTTTTGACTTCAAAACACCAAAATTTGCAAAATTCAACATAAAAATTCAAATCAAAAGCAAATGAAAATGGAATAGACGTTAGGAATTCATACCTAATAACAATGAAAGTTATAGACATAGATGTGAGTTCAAGAACTCACCTTTTAAACCCAAATACAGTGAAGGATAAGCTTTTAAAACAAGGCAAGATCAATTCCTCTTCACTACTCCTCTAGAATCTTCAATCTATTATCAAAGGTGAAGGTTTTCCTAAGTTAGGTTATAGGAAATTCTGAAAATTGAAGAGAGATTGAGATAGAGAAGATAAAGAGGATGTTCACCTAAGTTTCTCTTTGATTTTGGAGCAAGAACTTGAACTTCCTAAGAAAACTAGGGCTTAGGAATTTCTAATTTCCAATATGTCTCCCATTTTTCTCTTGAGCTTGAGTGTTAGGAAATAAGGAGTGAAATGAATGAAGAGGAGTTGAGTTAGAGTGTTTGATAAAGGAGTTGGGTTCTCATATTGGGTTAATGGGCTGAAACTCAAACCCAAAGCCCTAATGAAAATATTAAAATTCTACTTGGCTCCAAACATATCGATATTTATACTCAAAAAGGTCGCAAACGCCAGTTTGGACTCAATGGAAGGGGTCTCGATTCCTAATTCGACCGTTTGCAAAAAGTAGCATTTCCGACTTTAATCCGACTAACGATGCTATATTTAAATAAAATATTTAAATATACAATTGTAAAATATGCGGGTTGTTACAAATTTCCCTCCTTAAAGAAATTACGTCCTCGCAATTCCTAAGAAGAAAACAAAGAGTAATAACCATAAAAACTTATCAACACAAAAGAAAACTTGAAGTAAGAAGTTCACCTTTAAGGAGCACGAGAGAGTAAGTCCGGATGTGTTCGCTCGTTGAATTCTCTAGATTCCCAAGACCAATCCTTAGGATTTGAGGACCATTAAACTTTCACAAGAGAAACATCTTTATTTCAAAGGCGTTTAACCTCCTTAGCAATAATATGAATATGATGTTGCTCATAAGTCAAATTAGGAGAAACTTCAATTTCTTCAATAACACCGGCTCAAGAATAGAATCGGAATCTCTAAGGCATTTCCATAGTTGGGAAACATGAAATATGTCATGAATAGCAGAAAATTGAGCCAGTAATTAGAGGCAATAAGCCATGGAACCAATACGTTCGATGACGGGAAATGGACCAATATATCAAGGCGCTAATTTTCCCAATCGACTGAAACGCACAACACCCTTCATGGGTGAAACTCGAATGAACACCAAATCTCCCACAGAAAATCTAATTTCCTTCTTCGGTTATCGGCATACGATTTTTTTTCTATGGAATCACGTATAAAATCTGGACCTAAAACTAGCTTCTCGCCGGCCTCAAGCCAACAAGAAGGAGATCAGCATGGCATTCCATAGAGTGCCTCAAAAGATGCCATATCGATACTAGATTGGAAGCTATTATTATAGGAAAACTCAACGAGAGAAATATGATCTTCCCAATTTCCACCAAAATCAAGAACACAAGCACGAAAAAGATCTTCAAGAGTTTGATTCACACGCTCGGTTTGTCCATCGGATGGAGGATGATAAGCGGTGCTAAAATTAAGCTTTGTTCCCAAAGCTTTTTGAAGACTCTTCCAAAATATACTAGTAAATAATGGATACCGATCACTAACAATAGAAGTAGGAACTCCATGCAATTTAACAATTTCCCTAACATAAAGTTTGGCCAAAAGAAGTACGGTCCGATTGGACGGAACGGGAATAAAATGGGCGAATTTTGTAAGTCTGTCAACTATCACCCATAGGCTATCATGACCCGAACGAGAATGGGGAAGTCCATCAATAAAGTCCATGGAGACTTGATCCCACTTCCAAACTGGAATATCCAAAGGTTGCAATAACCCATCGGGCCTTTGAAGCTCGGCCTTTACGATTTGACAAGTCATGCAACGCTTAATAAAGTTAGCAATATCAGATTTCACCCTATTCCAATAATAGAGTTGCTTCATATCCGTATACATTTTACTACTACCGGGATGAATGGTAAATTTAGAACGATGAGAATCTTCAAAAATGTCTTCTCGAAGATCATTAATATTTGGCACGATTAGCCTATCAAATTTTCAAATACCGCCACGAGCATCAATATCAAAGTCTTTTAATCCTTCAATATCAATTTATCCCTACAATTTTGGCTAAGAAGAGCCAACTTGGGATCTAGCTTTTGAGCTTTAAGGATGCGGTCTAAAAGAGAAGGATGAGCCTCAAGGCTACACAAAATAAGAGATGAATATGGTTCGGATCCACGATCTCGGATCTCAAAAGTGGACAAACTCTCAAGATCCCTCCATTCAGATATCATTATAGAAACAACCGCTTGCTGCTTTCGGCTAAGGGCATCGGCAACACGATTTCCCTTTCCGGGAGTATAAAGAATATCAAATCATAAGATGCAAGCAACTCAAGCCAACATTGTTAATGCAAATTAAGTTTCTTTTGAGAAAATAAATACTTCATAGATTTATGATCGGTGTAGAGAACAAATTTATCTCCCAAAAGATATTGATGCCAAATTCGAAAGGCGAAAACAATAGCCTCGAGCTCTAAATCATGAGTGGAATATCTAGTCTCGGCAGGCTTTAATTGCCTAGAAGCATAAGCAATAACATGTTCCCTTTGCATGAGAACGGCTCCCAAACCAACACCACTAGCATCGGTACAAACAATAAAGTCTTGGTTCACTTCGAGAACCATAAGAATTGGAGCATCGAAAAGAAGTTCTTTTAATTTCTAAAAAGAAGCTTCACATTTGTCTGACTAATTGTACTTAACTCCCTTCTTTGTCAAACTAGTAAGGGGCACAGAAATTTTAGAAAAATCTTTTATGAACCGACAGTAATAACCCGCCAATCCAAGGAAACTACAGATTTCCGTCACACTCTCCGGTCTTTTCTAATTTTGAATCGCTTCAATCTTTGAAGGATCCATGGAGATTCCGGATTCAGAAATGATGTGTCCTAAAATTTCACACGAGATTGCCAAAAGTGGCACTAAGAAAATTTTGCTTTCAATTAATTGCTCTTAAGAGTTTCCAACACAATCCAAAGATGTTTTTCATGCTCTTCCTCGGTTTTAGAATACACAAGAATATCATCTATAAAGATGAGAACAAATCGATTGAGGAAGTCTTTGAAAACTAGGTTCATAAGGTCAACGAAATAAGCTGGAGCATTCGTTAAACCAAATGGCATAACAAGCTATTCATAAGATCCATAACGAGTACGGAATGACGTCAAAGGAATGCTATCCTCTGCAATACGAAGCTGATGAAAACCGGTTGCTAAGTCTAACTGTGAAAAGACTCTAGCACCACTAAGTTGATTGAATAGATCATCAATCCGAGGCAAGGGATATTTATTCTTGATGTTGAGATCATTAAGCTTGCGGTAGTCAACGCAAAGCCTAAGTATACTATCAGATTTCTTCGCAAAAATAGCCGAAGCTCCCCGAGGAGAGGGCTAGAACGAATAAAATGCTTCTCTTCCAATTCGGATAATTGTTTACGCATCTCCTCATTTTCCTTATTGGATAGGTAGAGCTTCAGAGATTAGATTAATTCTGAACTCAATTGCTCGCTTAGGGGATAATCCTAAGATGGGCTCAAATATGTCGGGAAATTCACGAACAAAGTAAATGAGGGAAATGACATCTCCTCATCATCATTATCGTCATCATGAGAGTTTGGAGAATATAAGTTTTCTGTCAAATTGGAATCTGGATCTTTAAGAACAATAGAAATCGACTTAACAGATTGAGGACGTTGAAGATGAATAGTCCTCTCAGGACATAGGATATGGGCTTCATAACGGTTAAGCCAATCCATTCCCAAAATCATTTCGAAACCTAAATAATGCATTACATGCAAATCGGCTCGGAATACATAATCACATAAAAGAATCTCGACATCTTCACAAAGTAAACTGAGTGTTGCGGATCCACCAACCAGATTTGCAATTCTCAAAGAAGTCATCAAGGCCATAACATTTAAAGAAAGAGTATCAACAAGCTCTTTTGATATAAAAGAATAGGATGCACCCGTATCAAAAAAAATTCGAATAGGATGATCACAAAACATAATAAGCCATCAGGGTAGAATGAGAAATACCTTGACCATGAGAAGTGTTACTAGGGGTTTGCACAACATTTAGCTTTCCCTCGTTCTTGCTTTGAAGTTTGGGACATGCAGATATATAATGACCAGAACTTTTGCAATAGCAACAAGTAAAGGGCTTCGAACACTTGTTTTCATAATGGTCCTTAGAACCACAATTGTAGCATTGGCCACGACTAGAGGTAGGAGTCTTTTGCTACCGGAATTGCTTGTTTCCCTTTTTATTGGAATTAGGGTTGAAATTAATAGGCCTCTTATGGTTGCTGAAGTTCTGTTTGGCACCAACAAGTTCAACATCACTTTCTTTATCACCTCTTCAAGTCGAAGAGCGATATCAACAAACCGTTCGAAAGAAACTTCCAATTTCAGAAGTAATGGCTTTCTAAGGTTCTTATTAAACCCATAAATAAGCCTCTGATTTTTCTTCAATGGGGTATTAATATATTCGACCCCATATTTAGAGAGAGATTCAAATGATGTGACATAGTCTGTCACAGAAGATTCACCTTGAACAAGGTCAATAAAGCATCGGGCTAAAGTTACTTTTTCAGCTTCCGACACAAATTTCAACTTGAATATTTCCCGGAATTTCTCCCAAGTACGATCCGCTTCGAAAATCTCAGAAATCAAAAGCTCATACCAATCTAATGCTCTTTCTTGGAGCATGCTAGAAGCCACTTAGACTCGATGGAGATCAACAAGTTTCATGCGAGAAAAGATGCGACTGCATGCTCTAAACCAAGCTTGGACTTCTATTACGCTTTCAGAACCCTTGAATGGCTTTGCACCCAAATTTGTATAATCACTGCACAAGCGTGCAAACCCAGATTTAGGGTGAGTAGGCTCCGGAATAGGTCCGACAGCTTGAGCATTCTTCACGAGATCTAAGAGCTGTTGGGCAGAGATAAATACTCCATCCTGAGGAGTAGCACTGGATTGACCAACGCTAGGACGGCCTAGTCTAACCATTTCTCCTCTTTAAGAAAGAAAGAAAGAAGAAGAAAAAGGTTATTCTCAGAATGAATGTCAAACAAACTTGATTCATAAAACAAGGCATCATAAAAGAAAATAGGATAGAACGGGTCCAATGACTCGAATTAAATCCTAAGGCACGATTCCAAAAAGAGACTTAGGACAATGATCCTTGCTATAATATTCTATATTGTTCCGAAGTTTGGCTCGGATTCCAAGCTGTGACGCCCACGTCTATACTCACACTAGCCAAGGACACTAGGGAGTAATGCCGCCGACTAGCACGAAGAATAAGGTTGTTGAGGAGCGATCATCCGTGTAATTTCTTTGTGCGAGTGCTGATATGCCAGATAGAAGGTCATGCAGTTCATTTCAAGAGGAAATCTGACATATCAAGTACAAGCTCAAAGCTACTACACAGAGGCTAAGTGGTCTTCGGAAACAAATATAAAATAAGCATAACATAAATCAGCCATAGATATTCATATCACTAATGCGGAAACATATATGAATATAACACACAAAAGTATACATCAAAGTAGTGGTCATACAAGATCCACTACATCATAAAGAATAGATACAAGTGCTAGACAAAAGAATATGTATACAATAAAGAGTCTCTATCTCGAGTGTATAACAACAAAAACTACCAATCCAAAGTAGTTAGACAAAATACAGATCATGGTCCCAGATAAGGAGTCAAGTAGAAGCACCTGTAACATCTCGGTCTGACCCGAGTATTATTTAATAAGGAAATAATAAACAGATCAGTCTAATCATATAAAATGGGATAGGATAAGAGATATGACAAAAACGTATGATAACAAAAATGACATACTATGACAAGTGTACATTAGACAACAACAAAAATCATATAATATCTCGAATATTCTCAAACACCAAAAAGAATGTCATATTCTTTAATATATTCACCAAATCCACAAATATTGATAAAACTTATCAATGTAAATCGCAAAAATTGGTGAAAAACAAATTCTAGAAATCATCAATTAGAATCCAGAAATCACAAAGGGGGAGGCCTATCACAAACGGGAGGATGAAAACTCACCAACACATGTATCACAAACGGAACGCTATTACACAGTCGTTAACCATCTATTTTGAGTCGAGGCTCCACAAACGGCCCAAAGACCATGGGTCCCTACCCCACCAATTTTTGAGTCGAAACTCCACAAACAGGGTTTAGTCCCCACATAAACAAAAAGACATCGCATATCGCTAGTCTAAACTACAAAATGATCATCATCGATCATCAAGAAGTGTCATTTACACTAAGCTAGTAAATAAATGAGTTTAGCTTCATGTCCCATAACCACTGGCTTAACATAAATATTTACAAACAAATTGTAGATTCCCACTCGAAAATTGTCACAAGAGTTTCAATCGAACAAGTCCAAGAATTGACCGACAAAGTAAACGCAAGCGTTTCATACCACTTGTTTTGCTAAGTCGTTTAATTGGATTTCTCGAACGCACGAGGAATAGGTTTGTAGACCCTAATAGATTAGAAAACGATTTTATAAACGAGCTTTGTATTATAATAGAATTGAAATCATCTTTGTCAAAGAGTTTGAATATATACTACTAGTATAGAACCTTTATATTTCAAAGTGATAAATCAAAAAAATGATTGTAAAAACAATCAATCACCAAAAATTCACATACGAAGACCTGAATCAAATCCATACAAATCGATACCGAATTCATCAAAATGGATATTCTTAAAATCCCCAAAAAGAAATTGTCAAAGTCAACAAAATTGATAACAACTGATCGGAACAAATAGAATTAATTTAAAATTGGAAATCCACACCAAAAATGCAATTTGGCTGAGATGAGTAAATTCAGTCGACTGAACACAGTGGTCAGTCAATTGACACAACGCCAGGAAACTTTCGGTTTTCAGGTTCAGTGGACTGAACACAATGGTCAGTCGATTGATACAGAACCTAAAAAATTTTAGTTTCCAGGTTCAGTCGACTAAACACAGTGGTCAGTCGACTGATATTGAAATTTTCTAGTTCTAGGTTCACTCGACTGACCTTACAGTTCATTCGACTGAACTGTCAAATGCAGTATTTTCAGCCTAGCCCCAAGAAGGGCAAGACAAAATCCTAACCGGAAAACGATCGACCGAGCAACGGCGGCTAGGGATTTATGCCAAGCGGCAACCCAGCACTATAGGCTCTTCGATGCGCCACCAACGTCATGTATAAACATTAAAAATAGGATTTTTAAAGATTTTGACTTCAAAACACCAAAATTTGGAAAATTCACCAAATCAATTCAAATCAAAAGCAAATGAACATGGAATAGATGTTATAATTCATACCTAATAATTATGAAAGCTATAGACATAGATGTGAATTCAAGAACTCACCTTTTAAACCCAAAAACAATGAAGAAGAAGCTTTTAAAACAAGACAAGATCAATTCCTCTTCACTACTCCTCTAGAATCTTCAATCTATTATCAAAGGTGAAGTTTTTCCTAAGTTAGGTTATAGAAAATTATGAAAATTGAAGAGACATTGAGATGGAGAAGATGAAGAGGATTCTGACCTAAGCTTCTCTTTGATTTTAGAGCAAGAACTTGAATTTCCTAAGAAAACTAGGGCTTAGGAATTTCTAATTTCCAATCATTTCCCCCATTTTTCTCTTGAGCTTGAGTATTAGGAAAGGAGGAGTGAAATGAATGAAGAGGAGTTGAGTTAGAGTGTTTGATTAAGGAGTTGGGTTCTCGTATTGGGTTAGTGGGCTGAAACCCAAACACAAAGCCCTAAATGAAAATATCAAAATTCTACTCGACTCCAAACATATCGATGTCTATACTCAAAAAGGTCGCAAACGCTATTTTGGACTCAATGGAAGGGGTCTCGAGTCCTAATTCAACTGTTTGCAAAAAGTAGCATTTCAGACTTTAACCCGACTAACGATGCTATATTTAAATAAAATATTTAAATATACAATCGTAAAATATGCGGGTTGTTACAATTCACCATAAAATTTGAGTGAAGAATCCTTATTCGGACTGATATAAATCATCTCGAAATCATGTACTCGAATCTGGATCGAACAGTTATGCGAATAAAATGATCTACGCACAACTTACATATTCATTTAATTGGTTTCTTATTATACCAACTTCTTTTTATTCACATTCATTTTTGCATAGTATAGTTTCCTTAATACTAATAACACTTAGGAACCATTCCATAAAACCATTACTTAGGTTTATTAAAAACATTTTCTACAACACAATTTATGTTTTTTCTTACTGATCAAAACTTAAGTTTTTATTCATTTTAAATCAAAATCAATTTCACTTAGTTTTACTTTATTTAAATTTCATTTCACAACTCAATTTTAGATTTTCTTTTCTTAAATAAAATGTTTATCTAGTTTTTTAAATTTGGTTTTACTTTCCATTTTCTCAAATTTATAAGTTAACAAATCTTTTTTCTTATGTTTTTCTCTAAACACTTAGCTCAATTTCTATATCCAATTTAGAAGCTCCGACTGCCCAAAATCGTTGGAAATTCCATTTTATTTCAATAGACGACAAACATCAAACATATCAAAGTGAGATCCAAACCAATCTACTTTAATGCATAGGCTGCTTGCATCCATATAATACTTAGTTGAAAATTTCAGAATTAACCACTCGGTTTTTATTTTCAAATAATTTTGAAATAATATATAATATATCTCTTTTCGTATAACAAATCATATTTTGGATTTTAATCAAAACTTTGTTTTCCAAAACAAAACTTTTATGGTAGCAATTCCTCCCTTGAAAACTCGAAAATGAACACCAAAGATGCTGCAGTCATCACTAGAATTATTTTTAAAAGACCGAAAGTGAGTTTAGTGCTTTTAATCTCCTTTTAACACTTATTTGAGATATTTCTATTTTTTTAAATCATTTATAAATATTTATATTCATAAATACCTCCAAATAATACTACTATTATCTTTCAAATCTTATGAAAAAAAATTCCAAAATTTGAAAATCCATTTCCGAAAACACCAAGATTTAAATTCTCAAATTCTCAGTTTAAATCCTTTTTTATTTACAAACCCTGTATGTAAATCATACTCATGAAATTCACATCCCTTGCATAAAATCGTTTCCCAAAAGTTTACTTTGTTGTGTTATAACAAACAATTTTTTATTAAAAATCAAACTCTAACCAAACATTTTCTTCGAACACCTTGCTGTCAAACTGTGAAACTGAATTCATTAGGTATTCATTTTTTTAATGCTCCCACGATCACTAATCTACCCAACCCATGCAGGAAAAAGGAAAAAATTGCTCCTAACCTAGCACAATAGTCAGTGCCCGTAAACTGGTCATGTATGACAACTCAATCAACAGACCATAGTTAATGCTCCTAACTAAATAAGCATGACTAATCAGACAATAAATGATAATAATGGAATATTGTCATTTTCCTACCAACCAAGCATGTAATATATAACTATAATAATTTTATAAAAATCATCCTTTTGAATATAAAATATAATTTAGGTATACTAATTTAAAACAATATTGTGTTGATTGGCCTTGTTCAAGTGTTTAGGTAACCCTATCAATAACGTTAGTTACTCGTATTGATCAGAATCCATTACCACTCAACAGATCAATTAACACAATATAAAATATTTTTAAATCACTAACAAATATGTACTCATATATATACACTCAAACTAATTCTAGGGTGCTACTGACCCTATCTCTAATGAGTAATTGCCACCAAAGGCTAGGTGTCTTCTCAACTTGGCTCTAATACCAAGTGTGACAACCCACTTTTTCGTATAGTTTAAGTGGATAATAAACCATCCATGACCAACACAAATTGAATGGAAAGGCAGATAGTTAGGGAAAAAGAAGAAGGAAGAAAAAAGAAAACTAAACACCATAAAATATCACACTGGAATGAATAATCTATAATATACAACAAGTCTTTATATAAAGAAAAATTGTAATATACATACATCGATCGGAGTACACTAACCTATTTCAGCATGGACAGTTATAACAGCCTGTCCTTACAATTTTTGTAAATACAACCAACAAACAATACAGCGGAACACAAAAAGGTATGTAGGTACGTCTTGGACCTCCAGCTCGTCTCCTGAATTTCAATGCATCCAAAGCAATCTGTAAATATGCTCGGTCTGACATGAGCATCGAGAAAGAAGAATGTCCAAATCAGTCTGGAACACCAGCATGAGAAAAACAGACCCTAATGGAATTTAATGTTTATCAAAAATCCATTCAAATAAAGGTATCTCAATGTTGCACATAAACACGGACGGGTTTTTACCTTACGATAAGCAAAACATTTTCTATAGAAAATCCATTGATATTATAATAATGTCTAGGGTCAAAGTAAAATATGAATATAGCTGAAATGCATGCTTCTAATGTTTCGGCATAGTTGGGCACAACTAAATCCGCAAAGCTTGTATTGTAGAATGGATTTCATACTATGACAAGACAATGGACTACCTTTCGATGGTACATCTTTGGATAAAATGCATCGAGGTCTAACAAGAATATCCCGTACCCCTGCCACATAACACCGGCATACCACTTAACTAGTAGTACCAAATATGGTCACCCTACATTGGGCCCCGAAGCATACATGAGTCGACTGTAATCGATTTAGATTTAAGATGACCATACCATGATGGAAGCGACCTACATGGCCCTGCTACATGCCCGATTGTTGTCATTTCCCGGTTCAAGAGACTTTAGGCTACAATTTACTTTTCATACAACACTTCCCACTTGGAATGCTAACACTTCCCTTTAGTGAGCAATGCAATTCCATCATTCATCCATACAAGTTTTTCAGGACATAAACAAACTGAAGAAAATACTTCTACTACATCCACTTTGGAATCACCCTCAGGATTAGTAGCCTGCAGCCCTTGCACTTCAAAGAGTTCTATCTTCAATTCCATCATCTTCAATATGTCTTCCCTTTGAAATGCTTGAGTTGGATCGATTCGAATAACATATTCGATCTTGATCTCTTGGACACAACATTCAATAGTTTTCAGTAAACTCAACCCTGATTCTTTAGGAAATAAACATCCAAAGATTGAAGATCGCTCCTAACCATTAGTGGATGGATTTTCTTATCATTTGTCCTAGGAGAACGAAAAGAGATTTATATGCATGGTACAAAATCATCGGAGTTGTGCTATATAACTTATGCGTTTCTCCTAGATATTTCTAAAGTAACGTTGTGCTATATAACTTATAACTTATGTTGTGCTATATAACTTATGTTGTTTAACTATCAACAAACACACATTCAAATCAGGGATTTGATTCCATAGGGAAGTCCAGCAATGGTTAATCATATAAGCAACCACTAACCTCTTAAATTAATCTTTTCATTAATTGAAATCACTTTGTAATTTACATATATAAAAATACCTTTACAAAGATATACCCACAAATCCCTATATTTTCAATATTTGAAAAAATATTCATATACTTATCTCAATTGTATAAGTATATTCAAAATAAAACACTTCACAACTTAGAAAATGTAGTCATATACTTACCTTAATAGTATAAGTATATTCAGAAAATTAAGAAAGATTTTCTTTTTATTCAATCCTAAAATCATTTATAAACTCCTTATAAATTTCTAAAACCATTTATAAACCATTTTATAAATCTCTGAAAATGATGTACAATCTCTTTTATACGTTTCAATCACTTATAAGCACTTTTTATACAATTTTAAATATCCTTTACAAACTTACTGTAAATCCGTAAAACTATTTACAAACAAATCTATAAACCCCTTTATAAATATCTAAGAATGATTATTAACTCTTTTATAAATCTATAAAAACTGTTTATAAAACTATTTTATAAATCTTTGAAACAATTTATAAAACTCTGTATATAAAACTTGAAAACATTTATTAATAAATAATAATCATTTACTTCAAATTCTGTTATACAATAATAATAATTAATAATAAGCATTATAAA
Organism: Allium cepa; assembly: GCA_030765085.1. Lineage (NCBI taxonomy): Eukaryota > Viridiplantae > Streptophyta > Magnoliopsida > Asparagales > Amaryllidaceae > Allium > Allium cepa. The sequence continues at coordinate 1,053,095,820 of CM060935.1, read as the reverse complement.
TAAATAATTATTATTAACTTTAAAACATCTTAAAAGTAATAATTAATCATTTCAAAACAATACTAATATAATAATAATATATAAATCTTTAACATTATTACAACAAATAGTAATTAATTTCCAAAACCTTATTAATAAATCATTATTATTAATTTCAAACCATATTAATTATTTAAATAATTAGCTTTCCAAAATACTAAATTATTGATAAATAACTTTAAAACAATATTACATATAAATAAATAATCCTTTAAACCATTTCAAAATGACTTAGAAAAGACAGATAATGAGGTGGGAGTAAAACTGTAACAACCCAATATTATCAGTCATTCACAACCGCACATGTCATACTTGAATTGCCCAAAATACCTCATTGTAATAAATTTAGAGCAAATAAAACCAATCACAGAATCACAGGCACAGGAATATCAGAATAATTCGCAGCGGAAATAAAAATACCATAGTAGTTCATGAAGCTACTATAACAAAGTCTCGAAACAAAATACATAATATCAGTCTGAAAAAAACACAATGGAAATTCAAATACATAGAAGTCAACTAATACAAGAGCTGAAATAGAACAACTGACACTGAGATAGATAGATAACTAGATAACCAGAATCTCCAGCGATTCCTAGCTCCAGAAAGAGAAATCCAAAGCTTTGAATACTCAGGCTGACCCGAGCGTAAAGTAAAACACAAAACACTCGAGTCAGGACATACATACTTATACAAAGTAAACCAACTCAAGTGAACTGTAGTAGTAATGCACGATAACTTAAAGGATGCTTGGGATCGGCCATCCTCTAAGGATCCGTTAAACCATAAGTAAAATGCATCCAAAAATCACAAGGCATACAGAGAGTGCACCCGTGGTTAAAATTCATAAATGGTTTATAATTTCGAATTAAAATCATTCATTTAAACCATAAAAAGTTGGATTCATTATACCTTCAAATCAAATATTAAATTCCCAAAATTTTAGCCTTTTCAGAGTTCATTTATTCACTTAAATACATTAAACAGTGAAATTTCAGCTTTCGCAGCACTTAGAAAATGCTACGGTAAGTTACATTTGAAAACAATCCAATTCAACAAAGTCAGCATTCAAAACCTGCTATAATGGTTCAATTTTAGTTGAAAAATAGTTCAATTTAGCAAAGACAGCATTTACAAAACTGCTGTGATAGTTCAGGTTTCAAATTTAAAGATTTAATCAAATTCAGCAAAGACAGCGTTTACAGAACTGCTGTAATAGTTCTATTTTAGTTCAAAAATCTTATTTAGCCAACTAAAGCACTTAACAAGTTCTACAATAGCTCTTTCATTAATTTTTAGCCTTTTCATTCACTTATGCAACTACAACATTTACAAAGTGTTGCAGATTCATATATTCCAGGTTTTAGTTCATTTCAGAAATGATAGCATTTCTGAAGTGCTACTAAAAGAATTTCCAGATTTATAATAGAATTTCAGCAACAATAAACTTCAATTTAAACCATTTTACCTTATAAAATTTCATATTTTTCACTTTAAAAATGGTCATTTAAATACCATTTAAATTATGATTTTTATAAAGTAAATTTCATAAATAAATATCAAATTTCTCAATACTTCACTTATTTAAATCAACGCACAATTTCCCTAAATTTTCATTTACCTTACACTTTAATTTAATTTACCATTTCATAAATTAAATTAAATTTCCATTTTACTTTCTTAATTTATTTCATTTTTAAACAAAATCTCAAATTTCAAATTTAAGTTATATTTTAAATTTCAACTTAACCATTCATTTATTTCACATTTTAACTCGTAGAAAAATCATCAACACTTTATAAAAATCATTTTTAAGTCAATTTAAATCAAAATATCATAAATTTACATTTTAAAAATACTTAAATTTTTCATAAAAATATATAAAATAACCACGGGTCTGTATAAATTTTTCTTGCCTAAGTCAAGTGATATGGATAATATATCGTTTCAATCCGTAATTTACAAAGAAAAACCGGGTTCTATCATTTCAAACCCGTAATCCCAAGTTAAATAACATAAATAAGAATAAATAAAAATCGTTTATTATTGCAGCCCATAACGATTTTTCCCTATCTAAAGTCCGTTTAGGTATGTATCATTTCAACCCATAGTGATTCTAGTCTACAAGGAACTTGCAGTGTGAGAACAGAATAAAATAAACAATATAGCATCATATATGTAGTAACAGATGATATGACAGGTTTATAAACAGGGTTAACATCATATGTTTCATATCACAGGTAGTTATAACATGATATAACATTTCTATATATTCACTTGTTGTCAATTCACTATTTATTTAAGTATAAATGTCATGAGTGAATACTCACCTCTTTACGCTGGAGTTAGCAAATCAAAACACGCAAACAAACTCCAAAAAGCATGATAGCACGACTTTTGATTTGAATGGAGTGGAGAGCCAAGATGTTAATCTTGTATTCAACAACAAAACAAAGCAAAATATAAATACAAATACAATACTAAAATTATTGGAACAAAATGGAAATAGGGTTTGCAAAAGACAACACCAAGTTTTCAATTGATTTGGCTTGACCACAAATCACATTTGCTCGGCCACAAAGCTATATAGGTTCGGCCTTGCTGATGTTTTGGCTAGGGTATAAATCTGGTTTGGACTCATATAGGCACAACTACAAGTAAAAGTGAAGAGGTAGAAGTTACTACTGAAGGAAGATCAAAGGGCAAGGCAAAAGGGAGTGTTTTGGTGCAACCTTTGGGCTCGGCCATGTATGAATTGGGCTCGGCCTTGGCATGTACAGACCTGGTAGTGACTGGAGTGAAGGCCAAGGGTGGTGAACTTGATGGTGGTGGTGGCTAAAGGGGTGGCCAAAGCAACATTGAAGGGGATGGTGAAAAACAAGCTTGGCTATGCATTTTCAAGGGGTTTTTGCAACTTTTTGTTGTGTTTGCTCCATGGGATGGTCATGGCCAGTCTTGATCAGAGGAGGAGGGGGTTAGGCCCTGTATGGTGATGGGAAGGAGGTGATGTGGTGGTCGGTGAAGGTGGTGAGTAGTTTAGGCTAAGCAAGCACATGAAGATCAAGCAAAACCATGAAAAAGTCATTAGAAAATGAAGAGAAAAGAAGTAAAAAAAAAGGCATTACCTTTTTTCTCAGATCTGAAAATAGGCGTGAGAAATGAAATGAGAAAGAAGTTTTTTTCACGTGAAAAAGTGATATAGGCGGCTAGGGTTAAAGAATGTACGGCAAAATTTGTGGAGAAGTTATGGTAGGAAATCAAAGGGGTGGAAAGATATAAAGGCAAGAAATCAAACATAAATTAGAACATGATACGACAAACAAAAATATTATTTATACAAAAATAAAATAAACAATTTTGTTAAATGCAACAAATTACATCCAATAGTGTAAAAAGCATAACTTTCACAATATTAATCAGATTCCAACGGAACGAAAGGCAGTATCCTTAGAATTTTATTTACTTTCGTAAAATAAAGATAAATTTTAAAATTTCAAATTTTTTTTTTAAATTAAAGTCATAGTTTGACCATATTGACCAAAATTCACCTTTTTGGCAAATATTCTATTTATTCATGTTTGGAATTCTAATTCACATCAAAATCAAAATTTATATTTAAAATAACAAAATTATCTATTTTAATGAATAAAATAAAGTTTCTAAATCAAAATTCAATTTAAAAATTAAAATAAACAATTAAAACAATCACAAAAATATCGGGTTGTTACAAAAACAGAAATTAAATTCTTTAAAACAAAAACCCTATGCCGTCAAGCATGATTGATTCTTTTTGGAGGCAGAAAGCCTAGTGGTCATTGAGCTTGCTGGAATGAATGGCTCTCTTGTTTTGGACGTACAAGGAAGAATTTGATCCTCTGAATAATCTCCATTTAGATTCAAATCTTCTTATTCAAGGAGTTTTTATGCTTATGTTTGTTCAAGTACCAATTTTTTGCTTGTAGTATTATTTTTCTTCGCAAGGTTAAAGGAAGATAGATCAAGTTTGGAATTAGAAGGAGCGGATGTTATTATTATACGTCTAGTATACCAAAACAGAGAATAATCAAATATAAACTCGTCGCACAAGTTTATAACTCAGATTTCCACTACACTGGAATTCTGTAGTAAATATTATAACAATATGAATGTTGTAAATGAATTACAACAACAGCGTTATACTATTTTGAATAAACAGTATAAAAAAATAGAAGAAAGAATTGAGAATTCTAACCGGATAATGTCTGAGGCTCGTCGTAACGATTTCCTTAAGAATTTTATTCAAAATTCTCCCAAGATACAACAAACGTAATCTGCACGAGATTGTGATGTGTATGATCTTCTGTGTGATAGGACCGAAGATGATTTTAAGAGATGAAGGGATAGAAGAGATAGTTCGGTTTGGAAAAAATAATGAGTGAGGAAAGTGATCAGGTTTCCTCCTTATTTATGGTCGAATTCCCAACTGCTGCATCCGTTGGAAAAAGCCGCATCTCTTCATTTGCAATGTCAAAAAAGCGTTACTGTTCGCAACAGTCACTTCCTTTCATTTGCAACGCTCCAGAACTGTTGATGTTTGCAACAGTCGCGTCCGTTCATTTGCAACGGTCCAGAAGTGTTGCTGTTTGCAACAGTCACTTCCTTTCATTTGCAACGCTCCAGAACTGTTGCTGTTTGCAACAGTCGCGTCCGTTCATTTGCAACGGTCCAGAAGTGTTGCTGTTTAAAACGTCGCATCTCTTCATCGTTCAAAAAACCTGCATCTATTCAAACAGTAAAACTGTTCACTTTTATTTACCAAAAATATAACCGGGTCGGGTCCGCTCATATTAGACCCGCACCCGCACCCGGCCCGGTTCGGTCGGTCGGACGAGCGGGCGGCGGCGCGCGCGCGTGTGTTAGTCCATGGCCATATAGGTCCTCCCCCTCGCACAAAATATACTTGACCCTAAGGGCCAATATAGGGGATGAGAGTATATAATATATACAAGAAAATGGACATATTTTTGGTGATGTGGGATATATCTCATTCACCATCTAAAAAGAATTCCAACAATCCCCCACATGAATGATGATATATCTCTCCCCCACACAAAGTGTAATATCACACAGTTCATATGAAAATAATGCTATATCGAGGATAAGTAGATATTTCACTTTGAACTTTCCCTAGTTAAAACTTATCGGATATACTTGGCTAATCGGTGAATTATTTCATCTTGAACCGTCAGCCGTTATTGTATAACCAGACAATAAGCGTTACAAAGCATTATTTCCCTTCACATCCAATCTCTTGGTTGTGTTCATTTTGGTCCTGAACAATTTTTGGTTCTGCGAGTGTTTTTAGAGAATAAAAGCCTTTGAATATTCTCATAGAGCCGACCCAGCTCACACTAACATAGGTGATCGCAACCATTAAGAGTATCCTACATATACCCCACTTGTTATTGTCAAGATATGGTCATCATTAAAAAACATAGTTTTAACCTTTAAACACCTCTGTAGGCATGCATTTATATTTTGCACCATAGGAATGGAGTTGGACTATGTCCACGTAAATGCATTACGTCTTGAGTTATTCAGAACTGGTTTGCCTATTGATCCTAGTCCGTGGGATCTCCAGTCGCTAGGATAGGTTTCCGTATAAGATAACTCTTGATGGTTTAGGCTTTTAAGCCCATTCTCCTCGATGCGCAGTCAATTTTCTCTCTTGATAAACCTTTAGTAAATGGATCCGCTAGGTTATCATTTGTTCTCACATAATCTATGGAAAAAGTTCCATTTGAGAGTAACTGCCTAACTGTATTATGGCGTCGACGAATATGTCATGACTTTCCATTATACACAAAGTTTTGCACTCTGCTTAGCGCTGCTTGGTTATCACAGTGTATGCATATGGCCGGTACAGGTTTAGGCCAAAACGGAATATCTTCTAAAAAGTGACGAAGCCATTCTGCTTCTTCGCCTGCTTTATCTAATGCAATGAACTCTGATTCCATAGTGGATCGAGCTATGCATGTTTGTTTAGTAGATTTCCATGACACCGCTGCCCCTGCTAGGGTAAAGACATAACCACTCGTTGATTTTGATTCCTCTGAATCTGCAATCCAGTTTGCATCACTATATCCTTCTAAGACGGCAGGATATTTTCCATAATGTAAAGAATAGTTAGTGGTATTTTTTAAATATCCAAGCACTCTCATTAGTGCTTTCCAGTGTTCCTTCCCTGGATTGCTTGTATACCTGCTCAATCGACTTACTGCATAAGCTATATCTGGTCTTGTGCAATTCATGAGATACATGAGACATCCTATTACACGAGAATATTCCAGTTGCATTACGCTCTCATTAGTGTTTTTGTGCAGTACTTCTGATGGATTAAAAGGTGTATTTACTCCTTTAATTACAAAATTTTGAAATCTTTCAATCACTTTGTCTACATAGTGTGACTGAGACAATTCAATTCCATTAGGAGTTCTTATTATTTTGATTCCAAAAATAACGTCTGCAACTCCTAAGTCTTTCATATCGAAATTGCTAGTTAACATTTTCTTTATGGTCTCTATGACTTGAGTATTTGGACCAAATATTAGCATATCGTCTACATATAGACAAATCAGCACATATGATTGTCCAATTTGTTTATAATAAACACACTTATCGCATTCATTTATACGAAAACCATTTCTTATCATGACACTATCAAATTTTTCGTGCCATTTTTTTGGAGCTTGTTTTAGTCCGTATAATGATTTTACTAATCTACAGACTTTGTTTTCATTTCCTTTGGAAATAAATCCCTCAGGTTGCTCCATGTAAATCTCCTCATCGAGATTTCCATTTAAGAATGCTGTTTTTACATCCATCTGATGAATCTCTAGATTATAGATGGATGCAATTGCTATTAACATTCTTATAGAGGTTATTCGTGTTACCGGCGAATATGTATCAAAAAAGTCTACTCCTTCTTTTTGACGATATCCTTTGGCTACTAATCTGGCTTTATACTTGTCGATAGAGCCATCTGCTTTCATTTTCTCCTTGAAAATCCATTTGCAGCCAATTGGTTTTATTCCTGGTGGAATATCAACAATTTCCCAAGTTTTATTACTTAGAATTGAATCAATCTCACTTTGGATTGCTTCTTTCCAACATGAGGATTCAGAAGATGACATTGCTTCCTTGTACCTTTGAGGTTCGTGTTCTAACATATAAGTTAAAAAATCTGAACCAAATGTTTTGGAAGTTCTTGCCCTTACGCTTCTTCTTGGTTCAACCTCCTCGTTGTCCTGATGAGTTTCATCTTTACATGTCTCATCTCTGTTATCTCTTGTCCTTTTTGGGACAGGATTTCCATCGTTTCTTTTATGTGGGAACACATCTTCAAAGAACGAGGCATCTCTTGATTTCATGATTGTATTTACATGAATATCATTTATATCAGACTTGAATACCAAAAATCTGTAGGCACTACTATTTTGGACTGGCCCAAGATAATAACAATCTATTGTTTTTGGTCCAAGTTTGACTCTCTTGGGAGGCGGAACAGGAACTTTTGCCAAGCACCCCCACACTTTGAGGTATTTAAAGCTTGGTTTGTGTCCTTTCCATATCTCATATGGAATTGTTCCCGTTTTATTGTGAGGAACTTTGTTTAATATGTGATTAGACATATTTAAGGCTTCCCCCCACAAGTTCGTCGGTAGACCAGAAGTTAAAAGCATGGCAGTAATCATGTCTTTTAACGTTCTGTTCTTCCTCTCGGCTACACCATTTTGTTGTGGTGAATATGGAGCTGTTGTTTGATGAATTATACCATTTTTGGCACAGAACTGTTCAAATGGTGATTCATATTCTCCACCTCGATCAGATCTCAATATCTTGATCTTTTTATTTAACTGATTTTCTACCTCAGCCTTGTATTTTATAAACGCTGTTATTGCTTCATCTTTACAATTTAAAAGATATACATAGCAATATCGCGTATAATCGTCAATAAAAGTAATGAAATACTTTTTCCCACCTCTTGTAGGTAGTGACTTAAAATCACATAAATCTGTATGTACCAAACCTAATGGTTCGGTGCTTCTGTTAGCAGATTTAAATGGTTGTTTGACCATTTTTGCTTCTACACATGTCTCACATTTGTATTTTTTATCTACTTGGAATTTTGGAATTAATCCCAAGTTTGATAATGTTTTCATTTTACGGAAATTTATGTGTCCCAATCTATCATGCCAAAGTAAAATTTCGTGCTCAAGCAAATAAGAAACTTCAATTTTATTAATAGCACAATCAGAATACATAGTTTTATTGCCGATAACGGCTACATTTGCCTTAAATAGGCCATCACATAAATATCCCCTTCCTATATATATTCCAGCTTTGGACAGAACCATCTTGTCTGACTCAAATACCATCTTGAATCCCTTCTTTGATAGGACTGCACCAGAGATGAGATTCTTGCGTATGTCTGGAACGTGGAGCACGTCATTCAACTTGACAGTTTTTCCAGAAGTAAACTTGAGGATTACTGTGCCACTGCCTTCGATCATGGAAACTGTAGAATTACCCATGTAGAGTTTTTCTTCGTGATCGAATTTCTGATATGTAGAAAACATGGTTTTATCAGAACAAACATGACGAGTAGCGTCCGTATCTACCCACCATTGGTTAGGATTCTGAACCAGATTGCATTCAGATACCACCGCCGAGAAGTTGGACTCGTCTACTTCCATGTTATCCACTATATTTGCCTCTTTATTGCGTTCCTTCTTGTGTCTGCAATCTTTAGCGGCATGTCCAACTTTTCCACAAACCCAACATTCGCCATTAAACTTCTTAGTTCGTTTGTTGTCTTGAGCTTTCCTTTTCTTCTGGAAACTCTTCCTTTTTGGTCTTCGACCCTTCAGCCACAAATGCCTCCTCGCTTGATTTTGTAACTGCACGGTTGTCTGCCTCAACTTTTAATCGGACTATGAGATCCTGCAAAGAGATTTCCTTCTTTTTATGCTTTAGATAATTGCGGTAATCTCTCCATGACGGCGGCAGTTTTCCCGTGATGGCTTCAACCAAAAATGATTCTCCAACCTTATGACCTTCCGCCTCGAGTTCATGAATGATGATTTGCAGTTCATGCAGTTGAGCGGTTACTGGTTTGGAGTCAACCATCTTGTAGTCCATGAATTTGTCTACAATAAATTTCTTAAGACTGATATTCTGCGTCTTGTATTTTGCGGTAAGTGCATTCCAGAGTTCTTTTGACGTCTTTAAAGGCTGATATACTTTGTATAGCACCTTGTCGAGACAATTCAGAATATAGTTTCTGCATAAAAAATCGGAATGCTTCCACATATTCACCTTTGCTTTCTTGCCTGGTGCAGGAATCGGTTCCTCCTCGTCGAGGTACTTTTGTAGACCGAGCGTGGTGAGATAAAACAACATCTGATTCTGCCATGTCAAGAAATCATCACCATCTCCCTTGAACGGTTCAGGTCTGTTGTGAGTAGTATTCTTTGAAAATTCTACGGTTTCCATCTCTGTTTTAGTAAGAAAATTGTAAAATTCTTAAGATGTTATACGTCTAGTATACCAAAACAGAGAATAATCAAATATAAATTCGTCGCACAAGTTTATAACTCAGATTTCCACTACACTGGAATTCTGTAGTAAATATTATAAAAATATGAATGTTGTAAATGAATTACAACAACAGCGTTATACTATTTTGAATAAACAGTATAACAAAATAGAAGAAAGAATTGAGAATTCTAACCGGATAATGTCTGAGGCTCGTCGTAACGATTTTCTTAAGAATTTTATTCAAAATTCTCCCAAGATACAACAAACGTAATCTGCACGAGATTGTGATGTGTATGATCTTCTGTGTGATAGGACCGAAGATGATTTTAAGAGATGAAGGGATAGAAGAGATAGTTCGGTTTGGAAAAAATAATGAGTGAGGAAAGTGATCAGGTTTCCTCCTTATTTATAGTCGAATTCCCAACTGCTGCATCCGTTGGAAAAAGCCGCATCTCTTCATTTGCAATGTCAAAAAAGCGTTACTGTTCGCAACAGTCACTTCCTTTCATTTGCAACGCTCCAGAACTGTTGCTGTTTGCAACAGTCGCGTCCGTTCATTTGCAACGGTCTAGAAGTGTTGTTGTTTGCAACAGTCACTTCCTTTCATTTGCAACGGTCCGGAACTGTTGCTGTTTGCAACAGTCGCGTCCGTTCATTTGCAACGGTCCAGAAGTGTTGCTGTTTAAAACGTCGCATCTCTTCATCGTTCAAAAAACCTGCATCTATTCAAACAGTAAAACTGTTCACTTTTATTTACCAAAAATATAACCGGGTCGGGTCCGCTCATATTAGACCCGCACCCGGTTCGGTCGGACGGGCGGCGGCGCGCGTGTGTGTTAGTCCATGGCCATATAGGTCCTCCCCCTCGCACAAAATATACTTGACCCTAAGGGCCAATATAGGGGATGAGAGTATATAATATATACAAGAAAATGGACATATTTTTGGTGATGTGGGATATATCTCATTCACCATCTAAAAAGAATTCCAACAGTTATGACTTCTAGAGAAAGGAGTTGAATGAAATCAGGGGGTTAGATATTAGCATACGGGCTTAATGAAATAGAAGAGTTACTAAACTCAGAGGTGCGCATGACATCAACGTGCACATGTGCCTCTTATCCAATATGTAATGGTTCGATAGAGTTTGAAGGGGAAAATTGTAGATTAGGAGTGTGATTTTGATGACAAAAGTTGTTAAAATTCTTAGAATTGATTAGAGAATTAGTAGAAACAAGTGGTTGATGAGAGGAATTGAATGGTTAATATCTAAAGTGTAATCAGAATGCATAAAGGTCTTGTGCATGTCATCAACATAGACGTTCATAAAAATTGATGGAATGTAAGGGGAAGAATTATGAAAATCTATAGAGGCGGTGCGAGTATCAGAAGGAACTAGAGGAATGGACACAACTAATAAAGTATTTTGTTCATTCAAAACAATTGCAAGCACAAGGGTCTTGTGCATGTCATCAACATGCATATTTAAAATATAAAGGGGAGATAAGTTATTGCAGTTTGCTATTAAAATAGAAGTTTCAGAAGAAACAAGAGGAATAGAGGAAGAATTTGAAATGTTACTATGAGATGTAACATCAATAGTCAAAGAATGAAATGTTGTATCATTAGATTGAGGATCATTGCTTGCATGGGGTAGAGAAATCATAGACTTCTCCTTCTTCTAAATCTGCTAGTAAAGAAATAGGGTTTTATGATTTTTGATAATTGCTGAGGTTAGATCGAGAACAGAGAGCAAATTTTTTTAATGGAGCATTAATTTGATCGAATTCCTTTTGAGGAAAAATCTGATTATTTGTTTTTAAGTCTAAAACATCAATTGCTTGTTGAATATCAAGATTTGAAGCTTTGTTTGAAAGAACTTTCTTTTGCTATACTTGTGTTTTAGTTTTTCCTTGCTATAGATAGTGGTTTTTATAGATCTAGGAAAATGACCCTGGAAAGGATTTTGAACATTCAGATTATTATTATCAAGCTTTTCGTTATTTTGTGACAATGATGAATTATTTGCATGGGATGGAACTGTTTGAATGTTGTGCATATCACAGGTATCAGAGTCATGTCGTGCAAATTAATGGCCTCCAAGCACACTCTATATAAACTCTTTGAAAATATCCTTCTCCAATATTAATATGATCAGGAAATCCTTATCCGGTGAGATTTCAATCTAACATTTCGCATATTCAAGTCACTCTTGCTTCTCCATAGCCTCATTATAGCATATTAATCTTCCTATATGGCAAGCTAACTAATTGAACCAATTAAATTCCAAGTTAAATGGTGAGTATTGAAAAAATATACCGAAATGGGAACATTCCTAACCTAAGCTTTAATAGTCCCAAACACGGGTTTCCATGTAGTTATGACGAACATTTGGCCTCTAATAAATATCGGGTCGGATGGCAGTATTTTACTTTTGTCCTCCTCATATGTAAACTTGGAGAAATAATTAGAACCATCAGATTTCAAAAGACACCTTAAGTTTCCACAAATGTTTCAAATAAGATACCACACCCATATAATTCACTTTTTCTCCCTAAAAGAAACTTCCAAGTACTTTTGCCAAAAAGAAATACCTTCATCAATGACTTCCTAAAGAGGAGATTGTGAAGTTGTAACATAGTTTGAAGCAAAGTCTTTGGGAGTATACGAATCTGTATTACGTGGATGAGCCTTAAAAAGCAAGGATCACTACCTATGAGATGATTCAATGGCAACTGCTTCATGTACTTGACCTATAGAGTAGCCAAAGAAGGAAGGAAGAGGAAGAATGGCTAAAGCTGTATGATGAAAAGGGACACAACCAGGTGGAGGAGAGTCAGGAGGATGGGGGTAGAGGAGATGTAATAGGAACAGAGGAAGGAGGAGTGGGTGGAACAGAGGTATGTAAATTAAAATGGAAATTTTAATTCAATGTTTAACCAATGGATATTTTAAACTTAAATTATTATAATTCATCTTAATTCAAATATCAAATATTCGAATCAAATGAACTGTGTCTTTATATTTATTTCGATTATAGTTTATAAATATCCTAATAACATAACTACATATACATATATATTTTTTGATTACAATTTATAAATATCCTAATAACATAGGTATATGTATATATCTAAATAACAATGTAATGTATAAGTGTATGATATATGGTTAAATAACATCGGCTGTCTAAAAAATTGAACTCTAATTCAACATCACAAGTTGTACACAAAACGGAGTTCGGATACTAGAGTTATTCAAAATTGAATGTTCAAGGGAGAATATATCATTTCATAAAATCTATGGGGTTTAATACAAATTTACTTTCTCCTTCATACGCAAAACTCTAGTCGCCTAAGTGCACAATCTAGATCCAATTATCGACGCGTAGTTTCGCCTATGAGGCCAAAGCCACTGCCATTGAATTCCTCGGTCAAGTGGATTCTACCAATACCATCAACATCATGTTCGGTCATCATATGCCAAAGCCCTAGTTTTCCACTATTTCTACAATACTGGTCAATGTCAACTTAGTCGATCGCTATTGAATTCTCTTATCGATCAATAATTGTCATTTTTTCAATTAGCTGCTGCTATCACCCATGACTCAGACGATCGACAAATGATATGATAATGTTAGGTACGTGAATGAGAAGATACAAGATGTACTCTATAGTGAACCCAACCCTTTTTTAGTAAATTTTAGAATCAAATTTAGTTAACACAATTTTCAATTCAAAATTAATTTTTATCTAAAATGGTTTGAATTTTTTTTCTTGTTGAGAATCCCATCAGTTGAATATGCCTTGAACTGTCAATTTTACCATTGAGATATTCTGTGTATAACTAAATGGCGGAGTCGCAAAGTCCACCATTAATATCTAGTTTATTTTCTATGGAGAGGGAATGATTTTCTATCTTTGAGAATGAAGGCATCTAAGTCTGTTTATAACAGCACCAATGGACAATGTTAATATCTTACCAAGACCACCATTTAGGATATGACTCATTATAAAAGATATCTTATTTCACATAATTAACTAAACTAATTTAATTAATTTATAACCCTATATATTTTAGTTGGATTTATTTTAAAATAATTTTAAAATTTTTGGCTGCCAAAATTAAATATGTATGCGTGTGTTATAACCGTTATATTAGTTTAACCGTAATACATTTATAAAATATATAAATTATTTTTGACCCAAAACTAAGTGCTATGGTTATTTGACTCCCAAATGTAAACTTCACTATCAGTAATATTTAAACAATTTATTAAAGCTTATACGGACTTTGTTGAAGCATAGCGGTTTGACATGAGTTCAATTGCTTACAAATTATCTACGTAAAATCCAGTTTCTTAACCTTTAAAGTGACACTTTTAAATGACGATGTTTTGTGCAGTTTTTCTCTGCATCATCACTATATCACATAATTATTGAAAGCCTGATCAATGGTCAAAACTCTATTTATATCTATAGTTAATTGCGTAGTCCAATACTGTTAGTGAATAAATATCAATTAACTGATTAGCGTTGGCCATAGACTTTGACTTTATGTTGACTACCAGCTACAATGATACTAACCTTTTATTCGAAGGTGAAAAATCCTCTTTTGAATAGTGATTCACTTCAAGTGTTTCTACTTATATACAGATATGACCTTAACACGATCAATATTGTCGTATGATTGACCATAATCAAAGTAAAGTTTACACACTTAGGATTCATAGTATTCTTATGAAAATTAATGCTACACATCATCACATGATATCTTCCATTTAACTTTAAACTATAGAAGATTCATGGAAATTCGTTATGTAACTATTCAAAAAAACTACACATATGTAACTCTTAGGTGCCCACAACGGTCATGTGTAAATCATCGTCCATCATTTGGAGAGCGTTAGTTACACTAGTCCTAATGGATATATAAGTATCTCATTCTCGATACATCTTGAATACGGACATTTAAGGACAAGAAATAATTTTATTTGATTCATTTCTCATGGTTACGAATGCATTCATAACCATAATCGATTAAATATTTTTCCTAATATTATTCTATGTATATATATATATGTATTTAAAATACTATTTATGTCCCGACATAATAATATATTCAATAGAAAATAAAAATAAAAATTTACTTTATTTTGAACAATATTCATTATGAGAGTTAAATTAGATAATAAAATTTGCATAATTGCCCCTAAGGCACTGTAAGGACCACCTTGCATTTCCCATACCCAAATATCATGTATAGTATGCTACGACATCCGGTCGATGTAGAGCGGTAGTCTAGGGTAAATTAGTAACGATCGAAAACATAACATGCCAAATATATCATAGTAGAGGATACAATATAATAATTAAAACAGATACAGAACATGAAAGACAGAAATATAATTATCTAAATTAATCAAAATCAAATTGTAGCACGTTAATCATAGTTATACAAAGAAAGCAGAAATAGGGTTTATGCATAAAATAATAAACTGTAAATGTCTATCTCTTAAAATAATGATATAGCACTAATAAAGCTCTTCAGTGATGCACATTAGAAATATAGTGGATATGTTCCAAAAAAGGATATATGAAAAGCATATCCTTCTGCTTGTCCACCACATAGCACCATACACTATATCGTGCATGATTTCTAGTCTACTCATTTAAAAGTACCCGAGAAGACAAGAAGGAAAGAATAAAACCTTAAGTCAGGAAAAAGTTTGGTACAAACAATTTATAATCTTGAAATACTATAAAATTCATTATAGTAACTAGGAAAACAACGTATGGGGAATCATACCTACACTATTTCAGCATCCAATAAGTAAGCATACAACTCGTATACATGTTAAACCATCCTCATATGGTGCATAAATGCTCAAGTACAATAAAAGGTGTTGAGAATCTAACTCGGTAGCAAATGCATCTCATGACATCCATCTCAGAAACACCACAGTCATAATGAATATAGCAACCAGAGAAAACATTACAATCATCAATCAAATATTGCATCACAATTAGATGCTGTTGGATAACTCAAATGACCCACTCAGATTATTAGCGTCAACTCAAAGTCAAAAGTAATCAATACTTGCACGTCCACTCGAATGGCTAGGGATTTGGACTGCTCGGATGCCTAACTCATGGATACACTTAGAATACTTAAGCTACTTTGCCTTGTATGTGCACGTATCACGACCTTAGAGCTATCCAATGACATTTGGCATACGTACTAATAGTAGAACCACCTTTTTCCTACCGCATAAGTGATCAGTTAGCACTTGTCGACTCGATAACTCTCCTGATGCCATATCTACTTCCCTCATGAAGTACTCGATCACTTAGAACAATAATTCATTAAGGTTTCCTTGCTTCTTTAGTTGCCTTGTAATAAATCAATGTTGCCTCTTCCCAAATTCGAAAAACTCATTTGTCATCCACAAAATTGCCTCATGCTTTCTTTAGAGCTGCTTAGTATTTCTCTTGGGATTACAATACATAGTCTCCATCACCTAAATTGATCAGTGGTGCCCCAATATCTCACATACTTCTCAGTAGTTTGCTATGCAACCAATCATGTTGGCTCCCATCATTACCATGCAAATATTCTATGGATAGGTATCGACCTATATTTTTAAACACATAGCTAATTTTGGCTTATTGTAACTCCTCCACTTCAAGTCCAAGCATTCCACATGCTTCCCCTGAAGTCGTTGCCATAATTATCTCCATTTAGCTAGAAGTTTCCTCAGCAATTCTAACACATAGCAGAATTGATCATTCTTTTTATTTCTTTCTCATGAACAATAGTTCCAAATTCATGTGGTCGATTCGGTGGCCTATACACACCTATCCCCACTCCTTATATCAATCGTACCTTGATTGTTGCAATTTAGATCGATCGGTATCGACCAATCTTTCATATTGAATGAATTTTGGCCAACACTTGATCATTTTTTCCAACTTTTCTTTTGGGTCCTTCTCTGATCTGAATGCCTCGATGTTTCGGCAACTCTCTTTACAACATTCCAATACCAAACTTCCTAGAATCGATCGATACTTCAATATTCATATTGATACACTATATCCTATTTTACACAAACAAACACACCAAAACAACCAAACAAGTATCGTATCATCATAACCCAATCAATATGATCATCCTATCATAGAAATCAAGACAAAATACTGATTATCCTGTCCATAAGAATACATATACAAATTTTAAATCTAAATCTATTTCAAATCTTGTAAATTTGTTTTAAAAACATGAGTAAAGTTAGATCTAGTAAAAATCAACTTTTTAACTTTAAAGTCATTTCAAAAACATTGTTTAATCATATATTAACAACTATAGTATAGTGAAAGATAGAAATCATTCACCGCAATCTCAAAATACACAAAAAACGAGGTATTAAGAATCCAAACAGCTAGTACACCTATCCCAATGGAGCAAAACTAAAAATCCAATTGGCTAATATGCTAATTACCCTATAATCTCTAAATATGACGATTATTAGAAAGTGATTTGATGAATTTTGGTTTGAGTAAGCTTGATGCAGATTAGGGAAAGTTTTTAGCAGAATGAAAAGTGATTAGGTGATCTAATTTCAGTTATCTAAGCACAAATCATAAGGTGGATTAAGGGCCTAATCAGGGTTTAAGTCTAATTACCTACTTATTAGCCTAAAAACTGTCCAAACTTCAAACAAACATATATTTTATAACCTGTCCCAAAATCTATTACGATTACTCTATGGAAAGAGAAACCATTAAATCCTTCATTTAGAAGTAGTTGCAAAACCCAGTTCGACTCTTGTTAAAAGTTATAGGCCTTACATTATTTTTGGGGTTAAGACCTTGCAATATTTATTCTCGAGATCCAAAATTTCAATAATTAACATTCCCCAAAATTATAATCTAATCCAACCCAATTTCGTTATAAAAATAATATCTTATGATCCATCGACATGTAAAAACATGGGTCGTTACATTCTACCCCCTCTTGGAATTTCATCCTCGAAATTCACTATAAATGCATAAATAATCAATGGGGTTACCAAGAATGCCTAATAACAACAAAAGCATAGAACCATAAATCATGCACATAAGCTGGAAACCAAACCTATGAAATCCTAGCATGCATGGTAATAAATAAACAATGTAAAATATAAAATGTGAAAGCTAACGTTAAAACTAGAATCTTACCAATTAAGTAATCCAGATAAGTGGCCCTCATACTCTTTTCCGTCTCTTATGTGCTATCGCCTTATTCACCATAACAAACCTTTACATACTACACCATCTTCCTTCTAAGCTGCTTCGTACTTTGCTCTACTATACAAATCGGCTTCCAAGCCTTTGATGCTTCAGGTTCGAAGTTTGTGTCTTATAGTTGATTTGGTGTCACGATCACGACTGAATCGTGCACAAACTTTCAAAGATGATAAACATGAGATGCATTAGCAAACCCATCATCTTTTGATGTATGTTGACTCTATATACCAGGTTCCTAATCCTCTTAAGTATTGAAAAAGGACCTACGAATCTCGGTGTCAACTTCCCTTCAGCACCAAACCAGGTAGTATTTTTTAGTGGAGAGATCTTAACAAACACTATATTCCCAATGGATTACTTAAGATCATGATGTCTCTTAGCTCTTTTATCTATCTTGAGAAATTACATTCATTGTCGAATGATCTCAATCTTCTCCCAAGTCCCTATAATCATATCCGGTCGTAGTATCAGTTTCTCGACCGCTTCCCAGTGATGTAAAGGGCTGTTGCATGGTCCCCCATGTAGTGCTCATATGGTTCCATACAAATTCTCAAGTTATCACTATTAGTGAACTCAATAAGATATAAATAATGGTCTCACGAGCCTCCAAGGTCAAGTATGCAAGCCTACAAGAGACCCAACATGATACAATTCATTCTTTCGGTCTGAGCGTCGGTGTGTTGGTGATAGGTTGTACTCAAATGCAGCTTCGTCCCCAGAACTTCTTATAAGATTTTCTAAAATCCACTCATTAATAATTGGTCTCTATTATTTACATCACTCTTCAACACACCCCGGAATTGTACTATTCACTGCACATATAGCTCGACCGATTTAGATACCATTTTACTTGGACTATATGGGTATGAATCGAGAAGTATTCATCAATCTAACAACTATGACCCTGATATTATCATATCTTTCTTGATTCTATGGCGATCCATCAATGAAATCCATTCATATATGTTACCACTTCCACCAGGAAACCTTAAGAGGTTGCAGCAAACACTAGGCTTCTTCTGTTCGGCTTTCACTAATTGATAGTTCATATAATATTACATGAATGTCTCGATATCCTATTTCATCCCTTTTAAATAAAATATCTATTTCATATCTTTGTGCATTGTATAGTCAATCTCGAATAGTCACACTCTCATAGCACCTTATCCCTTAAACCATTAATATCGGGTACAAACAACCCACCATCTTTACGGAGCTAACCATCTTAGTCGAGCTCATACCATCTCATTCCTTTAGAATCTACCCAATCCTTGATCTTTGATTTTATCTTGTCTATCATCTCATCTTTGACTAGTACCGATCCATTCAACCAGAGTAGGTCTAATAGTCAAGCTTGCCAATAATTTTAGCTCCAACACACATTAAGGTTGGAAATTACGACCAACAATATACTTTAGATGTGTCCAATCCAAGAACATAGCTCCCAAGATGGAATGTCTCCTATTAAAAATATTAACAACTACAATTCCCCTGCCGTGAGTATAGGAAATGTCAAAGTCATAGGAGGCCAAGAACTCTAACCATCATCGTTGATGAAGGTTAATATCATTTTATGAGAAAAGGTAGTTCAATAATTTATGGTCAGCAAATAACTCCAACCTCTCTCAAAGCAAGTAATGACTCCAAATGGTTTATGAAACCAAATGACCGCTAACTTTAATTCGTGGGTCAAGTATTTGTTCTCATATGGTAGAGTTGATGATAAGAATAAGCGTTAACTTTACCTATCTATATCAATACCATGCCTAATCCTGGACCACAAGCATCTATGTACACTTTAAACTCCTCATTCCCACATGCAAGATTCACACCGATGCACTCTATAACCTCTTCTTCAAACTAATAAACACATGCTCACATCGTATATCCTAAGTAAAGGTTTGATTCTTCTTTGTCTAGTTGGTTAACAATGTTATAACATTTGAGAAGTCCTTTATGAATCGTCTTTAATATCCCACTAATCCAAGGAAACTTATCACCATATATAGAATTTTTAGACATGTCCCAATATTGAACTACTATAGCCCTAGAAGAATTCACCGCCGTGCCCTACTTCAAAACAACATGTTCTAAGAATCGCTCTTCCCTCATCCAGAAGTGACGCTATAATTTTTTTTGCTTTAGTGGGTGCTTCCGCTCAACACCTCTAACACAATCTTCAAGTGCACCTTGTGTTCTTCTTCTATCAAAAAGGCAAGAGTATCATTAATGAACAAAAGTACAAACTTATTTAGTTATCTCTGAAAATACGGTTCATACGATCAACAAAGTATGTCGAAAAATTCTTCAACCAAAATGGCATAACCAACCACTCAAAGAATTCTGATGGTGCATGGGATATGATAATTGACACACTCTCCTTCGCCACCCTTAGTTGGTGGAACTGCATTTCCAAGTCCAACCTAGTAAGCACCTTCACACCATGGAGCTAATTGAACAAATCATCAATATGCAAGCGTAAATATTTGTGATTCCTCACTATTTTATTCAACTCAAGAAAATTAATATAAAACGTCAAAGAGTCATCTACCTTGGTGGAGAACACTATAGGTACTTCTCACTCAGATAAACTCCTTCTAACGAACCCTTTTCCTAATAAGTCATTCAGTTGCACCTCTAGTTGTTGTTGCTATTTGAATGCGATATGTCTTAATGGCATAACTATTGGCCTAACATCATTTCCTAAATCGATATGAAATTCATTCTCTCGATGTGAAGGCAATCCAATGGGAACCGACAACAACTCATTATATGGGATGTCAACCGAATTTAGAAAGCTAGCCATCCCTGCTCCTTGGGCATGTAGCTCAACTCAAGCCTACGTTCACCTCTTATCCCGTCATCACCAGTAACCTCTCATAGTCCACCATAACTCCATATTTCTTCAACCAATTCATTCCTAAAATAATACCAAAACCAAGCATAAAGAAATCACATGAAAACATAAATCCATGACTCGACAAAACTATGTCACGACAAAGCATACTCAAGTTGGTCAGAACACCCATAGGGTTTGATAAAACCAAAGGTTTGACTACAAGGTCGAGACTCAATGTTAACCTATCTACCAGGTCATTAGATATAAATAAATGTGATGCACTAGTATCAAATAAAAATTGAATAAGTGTAATAACCCGGATTTTTGGGCATCTGTAAATTGATAATTAACTAGACTGAATCAGTAAAACACTGATTTATAAATTGAACAAATAAATCTGATAATAAATGTTTATACTTGGATAAATATTTATTTGATAATCTCCTAATATAATTACTTAAAATATGCAAATTATTCTTTTAAAAACAAATAATAATGATTGTTTATATATATAGATATGAATAGATTTTAAATAGGATTATTATTTACAGATTGAATTTGTGTTTGTTTAAATATAAATACATATATATATATATATATATATGAGTTGATTTTAAATTGGATTTTAAATTGAATTTGAAGTTGAATTGGAAATCCAAAATATAAATATCTTAAAATATTTTGGGTTTAAAAAAATACAAATTATATATGATTTTATTTAGAATATAATTGGTTTTATATTATTTTCTTCAAAAGATTTTATTTAAATTAAGAAAAGTATTTATTAATTAGGAAATTAAATATTAAAAAAAAGCTTATAAACCATTTAATTCTTAATTAAAAATGCATAATGAGAAGTGTTAAGATTTTAACACATAAATTAACAAATGTAAATTCATTTAACATAAAGATATACAAGTGTAACAATTGTAATATAAATTTGAACAAGTGTCATCTATTACAATTATTTCTAAAAAAAGATAAATAAAAAGAAAAGAGATTATATAATATCTTTGCTCTCCTCTCTATCATTTTCTTACACCTTCACTTTTCAAAAAAAAGCCTATAAACTAAAATTCAAAACCGGATCAAACAAAAAGATATAAACTAGAGAAAAATAGCCTGAAACAAAATCAAAACCTGAAAAGAAATTAAATCAAAACCAAAAGCATCTCCAACTTGATTCGAGAACAAGCTTCAAGCAAATCGAAGCTCAACTAAATATACAAGCAAGAAATCAACTCAACCTAATCAAGTTCAAAATCCAAGCTGCCGTTTCAAGTTCAAATCAGAAGCAAGTGCAGACTTCATTTTTTCAAAGGCTTGTTCACTAGTTTTCTCTTTGCTCAGCAAAAACAGGTGAGTGAACAAACTTCAAATCTATTTTATAAATCTTGTTGCGTGTAGAAAATTTGAAGTAAAGTATGATAAATGCTCATATGATGGTTTAATAAGAATTTTATATATATATGAATTGAATGGATGAGTATGTCTCTCTACAGAATGTTTGTTCTGTTTTTGTTGTTCAGGGTTTAAGATTTAAAAAAAAATCATGTTCTCTTTCCCTGATCTTCTTTAGGACATCATGTATAAATAAAACTTGATTGTTATACCCTGTTATCAATTTTAAAAATAATTTTGAGCTAAATCCATAGCTAGATTTAATAGAAAGGAAGAAGAACACTAAGATTCAAATCATATCGAAATTTCAAATTAAATGATTTATGGATTCAAGTTTATAATCTGAATTGTTATTGAAAATAATGATTTTTGACAATAGTTCCATGATTTTTAATGTTGTGAGTGTCGTCATTTTGTGATTTGATCGAAAATTGGGTAAACATCAACTTCTGGCGATCATAACAGTCTATAGACTCGGGGACTTGGCCAAAGGTGGCTCGTAGATTGATGGTTGGGGAAAAAATAGTTGGAGGTGTTATCACTCACTGTGGTGGCACGGTGGGGGTGGTTGTAGGGTTTGGGAGCTTGGGGGTGTCGACATTGAAATCAGGGCTATTACGGAGTCGTGGATGCTTCGGGTTTGACCGCATGAGGAGGATTTGGTGTGTGGGCCTATGGCGAGGTGATGATCAGAGTGACGATGCTTCTGGTGGCTAGAGGTGGTGCCATGGTGAAGTTTTGGGTGATGGTTTATTCCACTTTTGGGTTCACTTAGGCTCGATCTTGATTTTGTGTTCGAATCGAAGTTCTGATGATCGTTATCGTGTAGGGAGGTCAGGGTCGACACACGTTGAAGGTGACGATGATCGGAATAACGATGGGTAGCGCATGCACGTGCCTGAGTGTTCTAGCATATCGGTTGTGTGTTGTGTCGATTGACATCGGGGTAGAAGGAGGATGATGCTCGGGTTTGTCTCGAAGATTTTTGTGGTTTGTCTTGAAGATAAGACGAGCAGTTTTGCTTGCGTGTGGCTTGTGTTTTGCTTGGGAAAGATGTGTTGCTAGTTCGAGTTTTGACTCGAAAATTTTGATTTGTGGCTCGGGTTATTTGGTTATCGGGTAAATTGATATGCGAGTAAAATTGTAGTACCAGATTTTATGGCTAGAAAATTCAAGTCTTAAAGCATCAAAATTTTCCAAACTTCTAGAGCAATAATTGAAATTTTGTAACAAGTTCCAAGCATTATTAAACAAGACTTAATTTTTTTGTTAATTATTATTATGATAAATTGGTTTGGATTTGAATAATTAAATTTTGGGTGAATTATTTAATTAAATGTCTATTTGATTTCAAATATAATAAATGATGCAATTAAGAAGTAGTCGGTATGTGGTATTAAACTTAAAATAATCAAGAAGATTTCAAATGATGTAATTGATTAAAGTATAATTACTTAAAGTATTTAGAAGATAATGAATGAATGTAATTAATTAAAGTATTAATTAATTAAATTATTAATTAATTAAGGATGGTTAATTGATAAAAGTAACTAAGAATAATTATTTAATGAGAGTGATAAAGCATAATTACTTAGTGTAAGTAATTTAGAACAATTATATAATGAAGTAATTAGGAATAATAACTTAATGGAAGTAATTAAGGATTAATTACTTAGTGTAGTTAATTAAAGGATTTATTAATTAAGATAATTAATCAAAGGTTAGTTAATTACTGAATGAGATTAATTAAGATTAATTAATGAATGTGATTAATTCAAAGATTACTTGTTAAATGTAATTAATTAAGAGAATAATTAATTATTGGAAGTGATTAGAAGATCATTAATTAATTAATTAATTAAGGAGATTAATTAAAAGATAATTAATGAGTATGGTTAAGGCTAACTAATCTATGTGGTAATTAAAGGTTAATTACTTAATGTAATTAAAGGTTAATTAATTAAGGATGATTTTAAGATAGATGATTAAGGAATGATTAATTAACTGGGTTGTAATTAATTAATGTTAAATAAGCAGGATTAAGGTAATCCAAGTAATTAAGTTGGCATTTAATTTAATTAGAAATTAATTAAATTAATTAGGAATTATATATCTAATAAATCTTGTGTATGGATGGTTGAACGATTTTGGATGATTTGGATTGTTGGTATCTCTGATGGGCAATTGAGATGTGCTGTGATATGAACGGGTTGAACTGTGATAATGTGGGTTATCTATCTGAGTTAAATGTTGTGTGGTATCATATCTTGAATATGAATTGCATTGTTTTAAAACTTAACAATTTAGATTAGAAATGATATTGGAATGGAATGAATTGAGTAACATGGACATTTAACTTGAAAACTATTGTGTGTAATAAATGATTGACTATAAGAACTTGTAAAGAGTACGAGTTACCCTGATATTCACATATGTTATAGCTTGATATTTCAAATTATATAGGATTACTCACGCTGGTTTCCAACCTGACCCGGGTGTTACTTTAATGTAATGCTCGGGTCAGACCGAGTATTACAGATTTTCAGGTTAGGATGTTATGGAGCTCAGATGGCAAGCTAGATGGCAGGAACATATGGTGTTTCCGCTGTGTATATTATTGTTTGTATTCCTGGGACAAGTTAATTTTAACTGTCTAGTTATGTGTATATTGTTATAACTCTGATGTATTGTATGTAATTTAATTGATACAGCTTTCTTTGTATAACTGCTATTACTTGATATTATATTTTATCCGCTGTGAATGTGAGACTCTGAGTTTTGTTTTCTGTATCTTCTTTTACCTCTTTCTTCTTTATCCTAACAATCTGGAATTTTCGAGATCGAAAATCCCAGGTCCTTACATTTGGTTTAGAGCAGAAGGTTAAGCAAGAACCTTGTCTCTGGTAGGTTTACTCGTTAAGGATAGGGTCAGTGGTACCCTAAAATGAGTTGAGTGTATACATATGAGAGCGTACTTGTTATTTTCTTATATAAAGGTTTTAGAATGGTTTTAAAAAGTAAGTGATTTTTATATAAGTTTATATATAAAGCAATGATTCTTCTAACCACAATACATTAAGATAAATTGGTTGTGTATTATTTGAATTAAAAGTAGTAATGAGAATTAAATGGTGATAGAAATACAACCAAATTGAAATGGAATGAAGATAAGTTTGAAATGGATACAAACGGAAATTGAGACCTAGAATTTGGAGATGAGTTTTCAGAATGGGATAATAGTGGATTGGTTTCCAGATATGATAATCTTGGTTATTATCATAAGTGGTTGTTGTGTTTAATAATGAAATACTTGTTAATGAGGAGCAAAAATGAAATGTTTTAAGAAGTAAACATCTAGATGAGTATAACTTATAAATTGGAATTGAAGATGATCTAAATCGTGAAGTTTTAAATCTAAGTCTAGAAATTTGACAATCGTTTCAAAATGATAAATAAATAATAAATAATATTATTTAATGTATTTGAATGAAAAGCTCTTGTTTCAAACAAGTGTTGTTTGACAATTTTAAAGAAAATTTGTTTGAATTAAAACGAAGGGTGGTTTAAAATTTAAGGTATAACTTGGTGTGCAAAGAAAATAAATATGTATATATGAGGGATACACATTATATCATAGATGATTTGAAATAAACTCTAAATGCTGATTTTTAAATTTTTACTTGGAATGTGATGTGAAAACCCAAAGTGATAAGTTTTTGAACTTATAAATGGGATTGGATATTAATATGAAGTTTAAAATTTGAAATGGGAATTATAATTGAGTAAAGTTGACTAGATAAAATTGAAGTAAAATTAACTTAAGGAAAGTTAAATAAGTTTAGAACAAACAACATGAATTGAAAATTTCAAGATGAAATTGAAATTTAACTTGGGAAGTTAAATGGTTGATTTAAAATGGGAGTTAAGAGTGATCTCAAAACGGGTTTGAGATCTGGACACTGAAAATGGATGCTGTTAATTAATGTTTGGATAAATTTGGATGTTTATTTATCCTGGTATTGAGACGACCCGCCTTTCATTCCACAGAAAGACGTATCATCGTTAAGAAAAAAATAGGTAGAAAGAGAAAAGATAGAAGAAAGAACTAACAAATATCAGAATCCCACAGCGGAAACGGAAAAAATATAATACATCACATAGCTATTACATCGTAATCCATACATCAGAGCTACACAACATCATTCAAACAAGACAGTCATATATATCTTCCATTATATGCATCCTAAAATACAACATACATTAACTAACACAGCGAACTAGATGGATAGATACGTCTGGACTCCTGCTTCAAGCTTCTCCAGACTTCAACAATCCAAGACTTGATCACTTGGCTACTCATAAAAATTTGAGTACCAAAGAGTTTAAAAAAATAAAAATAAACTCCGGGTCAGACATGGGTCTGGTGTGAGTAAACTGTTTAAAGTTGCTTAACTTTGGAAACCATTTGAAACAAAGGTATCATGTAAGACTTCCCACATATAAACACGGGTAAGTTTTTACCTTGCGCTAACCAAAACGTTTTACAGAAAATCCTGTGATATTATAATAGTGTCTAGGGTTTTCAAGTAAACTAGAAAATAGCTGGAATGCTTACATCTCACATTCTAACATAGTTGGGCACAATTAAAACGTACGACACTTATTGGAAATTGGATTCCATACAACGGCCGGGCTACTGGGGTACCACCCGTCACAGTATGTGGCCTAGATCAACGTACCGAGGATCACTCCCGACCCCCTACAACACAAGGCCTGAACCATGCCTTACTGGATAATCTCGAACAAGACAACCCCGCGGTTGTGGCCAATAACTGCCCACATAGCCGAACTAGAAGGGACCTCTAGACAGGGGTATCTCGTCCTACTTGGGTGCTACCCACTTAACCTTGCTGCACCTCTTCTGTTTTAGCCATTCCTGGTTGATGAGGCTTGAGGCTACGATTACCTTTAGAGAACACATCGTCCACCTGACGATGTTCTAAAAGCATTCAATCCATACAAGTTCATTCCGGGTTCGAAAGAAATCGAACGCATTATCTCGTTACACTCATTTTGGAATCACCCTCAGAGTTAACGACAATAACCCTTACACCCTGAAACACCATCTTGATCTTCACTTTGAGATGTCACGATCTAACGTTTAATTTCGATCGATGTGGTTTTCGGATAATAATAACTGACACTCGATCCCGGTCTCATCGAAATCCAAACGTGTTTTAAAGGCTAAGTTGTTTAATTGTTTAAACAATTTAATTCAACACTTTGACTTCACATAGCATTTGTCACTGATAAATCATACACAATCATCATAGATGTATCCAAAACATATTACGGAGTATCACAGAATATCACCCAATAGATATCACAAATCCAGATATTCTACTCATACAACATCCCTAAACAGGAATTGTCAATCCATATCATAATCAATTTAATTATCTTAAATTAAATTAATTACTTAAGAATTTATCACTAATCCTGCTTAATTAATCATTAATTAGTTATAAACCATTTAATTAATTAAGCACCCATTGATTACCCTTTTAAATCAATTTATTAAATCTTAATTACTTAATTTATTACCCCTTAATTATTAATTAGTACCTTAATTATTAATTACTAAACTTAATTACAAATTAATTAATCCTTAATTATTTATTTTATTAACTACTAATTAATAAAATTAATTATCTTTAATTATCTAAATAACAATTCTTAATTACAAATCAATTAGACACTTAATTATCAATTAACCGATCTTAAATTACAAATTGATAAATTTATAATTACTGAGATAATTAAATTATAAATTACTTAATCATTCTGATTTACCTTCTAGACAATTAATTAAATAATAATCATTTATATTAATTAACATTTTAAAAATCTTCCCTAATAACCTTGAAATCAAATTATTATTAACTTAAAAAGCTTTAATGTTAATTAAATTTCAAACACTTATCTTAAATTAACGACTTAATTAAAATATTAATTAAGATTTAAGAACATTCTAAAGTTGTGACGCCACACCTCTATACCCACGCTAGCCAAGAACACTACGGTGTAATGCTGTCAACTAGCACGGAGAATCAGGCTGTTGAGGAGCGACCATCCGTGTAATTGTTTTGCGCGAGCACCGATATGTCAGATAGAAGTAACATGCATTTTATTTCAGGAGGAAATCCGACATACCGATACACACCCAAAGCTAATACACAGTGGCTATAATAGTTTAGAACGAAATATATAATAATAACACAGATAAATATAAAATGGAACACAGATGAAACAGAAAATCTCATATATATATATATATATAATAACTGATGGCAGTTACAATACATTTGACACGGTACATATGATATAACTACAACAGTCGACTCAGGAAGTTATATATACAAGTACATTATCGACTAATATACATGAATACATATCAACCTAGACTATGACACGACAACTCCAAAAGATATGAAAAGTCTTCATAGCTCAAGCAGCAACCCAAAGCTAAAAATCTACAACCTATAAATACTCGTCCTGACCCGAGTATTAAATTCAAAAGAAAATAATACTCGGGTCAGTCTAATTCAAACTCGGTTATTAGTGCACAGAAGCAATAATAATTAAATAATGAATAGACGACAGTCACAATAAATCTCGTCTATCCGATCCTTAAATAAAGAAATCGGATAACGATTAATATAACATGTAACAGTGTTAAACAACAAATCAGCAAATTAAACCAAATCTGAATATTGAATTGAATAAACAAAATAGTTCAAACCATTGAAATATCAATTAAAATATTAAATTCGAGTAGGGCTGCAGTACACGCACGCGTTCACTGCCACGCCACTACAGCATATGGAAATACGCAACAAAAGCAATTAGAATATCAATAAAAGCCATACCGTGTGGCTGCAGTGCACGCTTGCGTGCACTGCCTTGCCACTACAGTGATGATGTACCCAATGAAAATACACAATCATCGCCGGAAATGTCATAAGGCCGAGTGTCGATTAAATTGCAGAGACAAATGCGAGGTCAAGCCCAATTAATTTTAGGCTCAACTCAAGACGAAGAGTAAAGTAGCAAGTCATGTACAACAAAACAAAATCAAGAAACGTATAAATGCACATGAACAAGTACTGTGCATATACAAGTGCACATGAGAAGGATGCACATGGTCAAAATGAATCAGAGGCGCAATCGAGAAGCAGTGCAACTCAAATGAGTAAGTGTACAAGACTGTGTACAACTAAAAAAAATAGAAGGAGGGTGATTACAAGGTACAGTGAACTACGTAACACAGCAGCTCTAAAAATAGTGCTACAGGTCAGGAAGTAAGTAGGCAAGTCAGAGATGCGTAAATGAATCAACAACAATATATAGTGCAGCAGGTCAAACAACAAGCATTGATGAAATATAAATACAAACTGAATGACATAATGGTAAAAGTGATATGCACAATATCAGGGGCATGATATGAAATATGCACAGTAAGTGTACAACTAAATCAAGTGCACGGCAGCCAACCTATATATAATTTCAAGCTGCATGTCAAAGGTATAAAGGCCGAAGCAAGTATAACGAAGGAAGTGCAAAGTTTGACAAGTGCAAACACTACGGATCAGACTACAAGAAGATCCAAACTGTCGCAAGGTTCTCAACAGTTCACATTTCAGTGACAACATGCCAAAACGAACCAATGAAGAAAATGAAGTGACACAATGAAAAATGCAGTTGCAACAGTTCAAGGCAACAGTAACAACTCAAATGCAACTATGTCATATATGATACAGTGGCTGGTGAATAACTAAATGAAATTGGACAATGTTCAACTCAAAGGTAACCTATATCATACTTGATGCAGTGACCATATGGATGCAAGCAAATACCTCTAATTCAAGTGAATGCAAAGATTAAAGTCAAGACTGATGCCAACAATTAATGGCCAAGGTTATGGAATTTCATAAATAAGTTCAAGTGTGCTACAGGGGAAATGCAATATGAATCAAATTGCAGACATGAGTAACAGAGTAACAGGTAAACTTATACAATGCAGTAGAAACATGCATACAAATATAAATGTATGCAAGACACCCTACATATGTACTCAGGTGGACTGCAACTGGAAATGCAGTGGTGGATCAAATGAAGTGCTCAATGTACGTGGAGCAACAGGACATAAATGACACTACACTACAGCTTGCAGTCACAAATAGTCAAGTTCAACTAAATGCACTCTCAAGCCAAGGCAGTAAGCAGCAGAAATTCATGGCATCAGAAAGACAAAGCGAACAAATACTAA
This sequence comes from Allium cepa, assembly GCA_030765085.1. Lineage (NCBI taxonomy): Eukaryota > Viridiplantae > Streptophyta > Magnoliopsida > Asparagales > Amaryllidaceae > Allium > Allium cepa. Next base: position 1,053,065,348 of record CM060935.1, on the reverse strand, counting down.
TACAAGTGTGCGTGTATGTCTATATATATATAACACATACATATCTATACCCAATGCAATAGCACCAATATAAACAAGTGACCTAGGTAGTTCGAACAAAGTCAGAAGAGATTTCATAGTGCAATTAAAAGCAATGCCAAGTTTAAACTTAAAAATTTAGTAGCAGTTTGAACGAAGACAAAAAAACGAAGTCCACATAAGTCAATATCAACAAAAGAATTCGAGACAGTGGTGGTCACGAAATCAACCTCACAGCAAAACAATCAAACAAATCAAAGTGATCGAAGTCAGAAATCAATGCCGAGCATATCAAGTTACAAAATCAACATTGATAAAATCAGGACGAGGCCAAGACAATCGAAAATAAAATAAGCAGAAAAGGTCGAACAATTCGAATTAGATGTGAGTGGGAAAGCACTCACCTTGTCGACGAATTTAGAAGAAGCCGACCACACCAGTAATCGAGCGAAGCCATAGTCTTCATTCGATCTAGCTTCAGTGGTTGGCGACTTCGATTGTCACGAGCCCTAGATTTCTTTAAAGAGGGGCGAACGAGAATGAGTGAACGAACGTGGCCGGCATTTATTTTCTTTCGAGTGTTTTTGGGCTTAGGGTTTTAGAATGAGAGAAAAACGAATAGAAAGGGGTACGGGTTATTGGCTTTTGTTAATTTTCACGGCCCAAATTAAAAAATGGACCACTATTTAATTTTCAAAGCTCATCAAACTTTTTAACACTTTACAAAAGAATTTTAATTCAATTTAGAAACCACAATCAGCAATATGCAATAATATTAATCGTTTAAATGTCGATTATTAATTGAGGCGAAGTTCCGGGTTGTTACAAAAGTATTAACTTAATTAATGATGTCTTAAAATAAATTCTTAACTTAAATTTTCATACATTAATTAATTCATTAATACTTAAACTTTTTTAGATGATTAGCTTAAATTTAATTTTATTAGACTTAAAGTTTTGAAAACCAAAAACCCAGGAAAATCTCAGGTTTACTTCGAGTCCAACCCGAGTTTTCCCACTATCTTCCCCGAGTATACTCTCGAGAACCCAAAGCACAAAATACCCAAACGTGCACACGACCAACTGTGCACGTGCACCCACCTCCGACGAACTACGCTTCCTCCGGAAAGTCATACGACATCGCCACACACGATTACAATGAACGACTCGATGCCAAAAACTCCAGAGCGAAATCAAATCTTCCAACCGAAAACTGGAACTCAAACTCATCCAACAAAATCGCTTCGCCCTACTCACGCCGACCATCAGAGGTGATACGACTCCGGCCTCACCTCACCGATTCCCCATACTACCATTCCCTTGAATTTCATGCAGCTCGATCAACTAGAGGTGACAAAATCATCTTGTTTCCGACCACGACAAACTCGAGCGTTAAACCCTAGATTAGCCTCGTTCCACCATCGCCGGCAATAGGAAAATCACAGAACATTTTTCTCGACTTCATCAATTGCCAAACAAGCTTCGTGCAAAATTTCAACATCCAGCATTTCTTCGATCGCCAGAAATCGATTAAAACGCATTTTCTGTTCCACTATAAACTGTTCTTCACATACCAAACTAAAAACCACCAATCAAGTCTTAAAAATCCTATTTTCTAAAGAAGATTCAGGTTATATAATTGAATTAATAGTTTATAACATTCGAATTTAACATATATTTAAATTTTGCTCTGCAAAACTAAATTTGCAGAGGCAATACATCACCATCATGCTTAAAACAATTTTTAGACCATAATTCATGTTTAAACAAACTTGTTTTGTTTGAAACCCTAAGCCTAACAATGGCTAGATGAAGATATATTGAATCCTTTTGTTTGTTTTCCACTCTGTAACCAAAAACAGAGAAGAAACAGGCACATTCCAAATACACAGAACAATCACATATATATACACAGAGTTACATATCTAGCCATAAACATGCAGCACCATCATCATCAAAAATTTCACATGCACTAAAATTTATTACCCTAGGAAATTTAGTTAAGTGTTTACTCAGCTGTAAAAAAAGAAGTTTGAACAGAGAACAAATTCTGTTTTGAAAAGCTGCTAGCCTGGTCCCCTTTTAAATCTTCTTGCTTGTTTAGTTGAATTGTTATTTAAGTTTGTAAAATGAAAATGCTTACTTATTTCTGGTTTGCTTAGTTTGGTGAACGAAAATGGAACAAGAAAGATATGCATATATATAGAGAAAGCATGCAGCACAACACTTTTCTCTTTTTTTCACATTTTCCTTTATTTTGTTCACCTAAATTTCTTTTGCCGGAGATTCTTTGACCAGACAAGATTTATGAAAAATGAAGTGATTTATTAAAGATGAGAAATGACTTTTTATGTGCTTGAGTTGACAGCATTTAATGCATGTGTTCCCTTCATGTTTACATACATATCCATAATTATGCATATCTAAATTCACATACATACATTTCTCTTCCTGGTTTTGTTTTATACCCTATGCGCATAATATAAGGTTGTTACAATTATTGGTATAGGTTTAACTTATGTCGCATACACACAAATAAACCACTATATACTTTTATTTCTATTCTTTCACACATATATTTTGAGTTTAAGTTATCAATACTTAATTTATATCCTTATATATATACACTTATATTTAATATGAATAAGATATATTTTATTTCAAATATGTTTTTTGAAAAACTTTATTTTGAATTTTCAAATCATAGTTTTCTTCACAAAAACACATATGTGTATATAAATAAATGGTAAATGGCCAAAAGTCTTATTTGTTTTTAAAATGATAAGTCCGTATTTTAATTAATCAGATTTGGTGCTTATTAAAATAATATTGCCAAAATCCCTGGTCGTCACATTCCTCCCCCGTTAAAGGAATTTCGTCCCCGAAACTTAAAGCAAAAGATAATTCCAAATCTTTTATATTAACAACCTAAACATTCATATCATTCATACATTAATAACCAACCAAACAATTTATCCAAACAAACATCACTAGTTATCCGAACATAAATCTGGATTGGCTTTCCTAAAGCTATCCAGAGTTTTCAAGGTACAATCTCTATGATCCTCGCTCTACTGCTCCTTAACCAACTTCACAAGTTTGCTCCTGAGTTGCTTCTCATCTCGATCAACAATTCGAACTGGATTCCTGACCACAGTCAAGTTTGGCTCAACCTCTAAATCTTCCTGGACTACTGGTTCTACAACGGGTGATGGATCATGGATGAACTTCCTTAGATGGGATGCATGAAATACATTTTGAATTCCAGACATCCGCTCTGGCAATTCAATTCTGTAAGCCACAGCACCAATCCTTTCTAGCACTCAGAATGGCCCAATATATCTCGGGGCAAGTTTTCCCGTCTTTCCAAATCTAATAGCTCCTTTGATCGAGGAAACTTTGAAAAAGACCAAATCTCCAATCTCAAATTCCAATTGTCTCCTTCTCTTATCTGCGTATTTCTTCTGACGGTCCTAAGCAGCTTTCATTCTCTTCTTGATAAGCTCAACTTTCGCAGATGCTTCATGAATTAAATTTGGTTCAAGCACAAGACGATCTCTCGACACTATCCAATAGGATAGGGATTTACACGGTCTTCCACATAAAGCTTCATAGGGTTCCATCTTGATACTCGCTTGGTAACTGTTATTATTGGAGAATTCTACTAAATGAAGATGGTCTTTCCAAGATCCACCAAAATCCAAAACACAAGCTCTCAGCATATCCTCAAGAATACGGTTCAGCCTTTCCGTTTGTCCGTCGGTCTAAGGATGGTAGGTTGTACTCAAACTCAATCTCGTCCCCAAAGCTGGTCGCAAAGCCTCCTAGAATTTGTTGGTGAAGATAGGGTCACGATCACTTACTATACTAACTGGAACATCATGCAATCTGACTATCTCTCTCAAGAAAATCTCTGCCAGAGAAGCTGCAGTACGGGTTGCCTTAACCAGAATGAAATGGATGCTTTTAGTTAACCGCTCCACTATAACCCATATTCCTTCGTTTCCCTTCTTGGTTCTTGGCAAACCGTCGATGAAATCCATCGAAATCATCTCCCACTTCTACATTGGGATTTTTAAAGTTGCAAGAAACCGGCTGACTTCTGCTAATCTCCTTTAACCTGCTGGCAGATAGCACAACTATTAACAAAAGCAGCTATATCCCTCTTCATGCTCAGCCACCAGAAAACCCTTCTTATATCCTTATACATCTTAGATATTCCTGGGTGAATATTCAGTCTGGAGTGATGACACTCAGATAAGACTTTTTGCCTCAATCCATCTATATTAGGTACACACAAACGACCGTTAATCCTTAAAGCACCTTAATCGTCCACCTTGAAATCCGAATATTGACCATCCTTGGTTCCAAGAATCAGTTCTTCTAAAGATCTATCCTCCATTTTCTTGCTTATGATTCTTTCCTGGAGAGACGGAACAACTTCCAAAAGAGATAGAACTGCATTCCTGCTAAGAGCATCTGCCACAACATTTGCCTTCCCTGGGGTATACAGGATATCAAAATCATATGATGCCAGAAACTCGAACCATCGCTGCTACCTCAGATTAAGATCCTTTTGAGAGAAAAGATATTTCAACGGTTTGTGATCCGTGAATAACTCAAACTTCTCTCCCAAAAGATAGTGCCTCCAGATCTTTAAAGCAAAAATAACGGCTAACAACTCAAGATCGTGCGTAGCGTAGTTCCTTTTATGAGGCTTCAATTGCCGACTCGCATACGCAATAACTCTACCATTTTGCATCGGAACTGCTCCCAATCCAACTATATAGGCATTTGTATAAAACTCAAACTTGCTTTTTCCATCCAGAATATCCAACACAGGAGCACTTGTCAACTTTATCTTCAACTTCTGGAAAGCTACTTCACATTCAGGTGTCCGTTTGAATTTTGCTCTCTTCCTTGTCATCTTAGTTAGATGAGAAGAGATCTTGGAATAATCCTTGATAAACTTTCTATAGTAGCCAGCCAATCCCAGAAAACTACGAACTTCAGTCATTGTCTACGGCTGCTTCCACTCCAGAATAGTCTCAACCTTTGTTGGATCTATAGAGATACCTTCTCTAGAAACAATGTGCCTCAAAATTTTGACTTCCGATTTCCAAAAATGGCACTTAGAGAACTTCGCCTTCAAAACATGCCTTCTCAGAGCCTCTAACACTATCTTCAAATGCTGCTTGTGCTCTTCTTTAGACTTAGTGTAGACCAGGATATCATCGATGAACACCAGCATGAACTTATTCAATACATCTTGAAAATCTCGGTTCATTAGATCCACAAAGTAAGCAAGAGCATTGGTTAACCCGAAAGGCATAACCAACCACTCATAGAAACAATTTGGTCCCCTAAATGCAGTTAAGGGGATATTGTCCTCTTCTACCCTTAACTGATGGAAACCCGAAGCTAAATCCAGTTGAGAAAAGACAGAAGCTCCATGCAGCTGGTCAAAGAGATCATCAATACGAGGAAGAGGATATTTATTTCGGATGGTCACTTTGTTCAACTCTCGATAGTCAACATAGAACCTTAGCGACCCATCCGACTTGGTGACAAACACCGCAGCAGAATCCCAACAAGAAAAACTGGGCCTAATCAATCCCTTCTCCAAAAGATCCTAAGTTTTCTTCACTAGCTCCTCCCTCTCCCTAGGTGCCATCCTCCTGCTAGGCTGAATCACTGGTACTTCTCCTGGAACCAAATCAATCTGAAACACTATCTCTCGATACGGAGGTAATCACTTGAATTCCTCGAATACATAGGAAAATCTTGGACCACATCGATATCTTTAATCTCCCCTTGAGAAGTCTTAACCCCATGTAAAAGACTACTCAAGTGAATTCCAGAATTATCAAACATCACTCTCGAAATCCTACCCAGATCAGTTTCCAACGAAACTGTTCTTTCATCACAATTCAGGACAGACTTATACTTATCAAGCCAATCCATCCCCGATATAAGGTCAAACCCCTTAAAATCCAACACATAAGGGTCATAAGAAAAACTGTGGGACAGATAGGAAATCCTCAAAACCTTATAGATCATATCTAATTTGGTTACCCCTCCTATAGGATTAAATACAAAGATAGGACGATCTACCAAACTAGGGGTAAAATGAAACTTCTCTATCGTATCCAAGGAAATAAAACTAAGAGATGCACCAGAATTAAACAGAATTCTAACATAAGCATTATCTAAAAGCAAAGTACCCTCAAAACTCCTTTGCCTTTAGAAGAAGTTGATGGACCACCTTCCAAAGCAAACACCTTGTTCTGAGGGGCTTTATGAAGTAGCGGACAAGCCTTTATCATGTGACCCGGTTGATGGCAGTTAAACCACAAGGATTTTTGAACCATTGCAGATCTTGTCCATAGCAAGATAGCTCATTGAATTTAGTCTCATACTCCACTATAGTCATGCTCGCTTTCTTCAAATTCAGAAAATCCCGGTACAGACGAGTTTTCCCTGCTGTTGGCATGAATTGCTCCTCAAACAACTTTATAAATCTTTCCCAAGAAATGTCGTCCTCAGAGACACTTCCTGTGACTACATCACACCAGGCTGCAGCACCTTCTTGTAATTGCCATGAAGCCATTTCCTTTTTCTGCTCATTAGACAACTTCATACTCTTAAAGATCCGCTCACATGAGCGTAGCCAAGCTTGAATCTCAATTATAGTCTCTGACCCTTTAAATGGCCTTCCTCCAAGGTTGGTGAAGTCTTTGCAAAAAGCGGCAAAACTAACCCGAGGCGGTGCTGGATCCACAGCCTCACTAACAGCCTGACTTCTTCCATTATCGACCGAGGTACTACCCCTACCTCTGCCTCTCCTTCCAGAAATCATGTTGGCAACCTGGACAGGTAAACCAACAAATTTCGATAGGTATATAGTTATATAAAAATTACAGCTACGCACTCTCAAGTTAGATGTTACTCCAGAGCCTAGGTATTATCTTAACCTATGCTCTGAAACTAGCTGAGACGACTCGCCTTTCATTCCACAAAAAGGCGTATCGTTGTTAAGAAAGAAATAGGTAGAAAGAGAAAAGATAGAAGAAAGACCTAACAAATATCAGAATCTCACAGCGAAAACAGAACAAAATATAATACATCACATAACTATTACATAGTTATCCATACATCAAAGTTACACAACATCATTCAAACGAGACAGTCATATATATCTGCTATTACATACATCCCAAAATACAACATACATTAAATAACACAGCAGAACTATATAGATAGATACGTCTGGACTCCTGCTCCAAGCTTCTCCAGACTTCAACAATCCAAGACCTGTTCACTTGGTTACTCAAAATTTTGAGTACCCAAGAGTTTAAGAAAAACAAAATAAACTCCAGGTCAGACATGGGTTTGGTGTGAGTAAACGGTTTAAAGTTGCTTAACTTTGAAAACCATTTGAAACAAAGGTATCACGTAAGACTTCACACACATAAACACGGGAAAGTTTTTTCCTTACTCTTACCAAAACATTTTATAGAAATACCTGTGATATTATAATCGTGTCTAGGGTTTTCAAGTAAACTAGAAAATAGCTGGAATACTTATATCTCACATTCCAACATAGTTCAGAACAATCAAAACGTACGGCACTTATTGGAAATTGTATTCCACATAATGGCTAGGCTACTGGGGTACCTCCCGTCATAGTACGTGGCCTAGATCAATGTACCGAGGATCACTCCCGACACCCTACAACACAAGGTTGGAACCATTCCATACTGGACAATCCCAAACAAGACAACCCTACAGTTGTGGCCAACAACTGCCCACACACCCGAACTAAAAGGGACCTATAGACAGGGGTATATCTCGTCCTACTTGGGTGCTACCTACTTAACCTTGTTGCACCTTCCCTATTTTAGCCATTCCCGGTTGATGAGGCTTGAGGCTATGATTACCTTTAGAGAACACATCTCTTAGAATGCTCATCGTCCACCTGGCAATGTTCTGAAAGACTTCAATCCATACAAGTTCGTTCCGGGTTCGAACGAAACTGAAGGCATTATCTCGTTACACTCATTTTCGAATCACCCTCAGAGTTAAAGACAATAACCCTTGCACTTTGAAACACCATCTCGATCTTCAGTTTGAGATGTCACGACCTAACGTTTAATTTGGATCGATGTGGTTTTCGGATAATCATAACTGACATCCGATCCGGGTCTCATCGAAATCCAAACGTGTTTTAAAGGCCAAGTTGTTGAATAGTTTAAACAATTTAATTCAACACTTTGACTTCACATAGCATTTATCACAGATAAATCATACACAATCATCATAGATGTATCCAAAGCATATTACGGAGTATCACAGATATCACCCAATAGATATCATAAATCCAGATATTCTACTCATACAACATCCCTAAACAGGAATTGTCAATCCATATCATAATCAATTTAATTATCTTAAATTAAATTAATTACTTAAGAATTTATCACTAATCCTGCTTAATTAATCATTAATTAGTTACAAGCCATTTAATTAATTAAGCACTCCTTAATTACCCTTTTAAATCAATTAATTAAATCTTAATTACTTAATTTTTTACCCTTCAATTATTAATCAGTACCTTAATTATTAATTACTAAACTTAATTACAAATTAATTAATCCTTATTTATTTATTTAATTAATTAACTACTAATTATAAATTAATTATCTTTAATTATGTAATTAACAATTCTTAATTACAAATCAGTTAGACACTTAATTATCAATTAACCAATCATTAAATACAAATTGATAAATCTCTAATTACTACGTTAATTACAATTATAAATTAAGTAATCATTCTGAATTACCGACAATTAATTAAATAATAATCATTTATCTTAATTAACATTTTAAAAATCTTCCTTAATAACTTTGAAATCAAATTACTATTAACTTAAAAGCTTTAATGTTAATTAAATTTCAAACACTTATCTTAAACTGACAACTTAATTAAAGTATTAATTAAGATTTAAAAACATTCTAAAGTGTTAACTTAATTAATGATGTCTTAAAATAAATTCTTAACTTAAATTTTCAGACATTAATTAATTCATTAATACTTAAACTTGTTTTAGATGATTAGCTTAAACTTAATTTTATTAAATTAAAGTTTAAATTAAAGAAGATTCAGGTTATATAATTGAATTAATAATTTATAACATTCGAATTTAACATATATTTAAATTTTGCTTTGTAAAACTAAATTTACAGAGGCAATACATCACCATAATGCTTAAAACAATTTTTAGACCATAATTCATGTTTAAACAAGCTTTTTTATTTGAAACTCTAAGCCTAAAAATGGCTAGATGAAGATATATTGAATCCTTTTGTTTGTTTTCCACTCTGTAACCAAAAACAGAGAAGAAACGGGCACATTCCAAATACACAGAATAATCACATATATATACAAAGAGTTACATATCTATACATAAACATGCAGCACCATCATCATCAAAAATTTCACATGCATTAACATTTATTATCCTCAGCAATTTAATTAAGTGTTTGCTCACCTGTAAAAAAAGAAGTTTGAACGGAGAACAAATTCTGTTTTGAAAAGCTGCTATCCTGATCCCCTTTTAAATCTTCTTGCTTGTTAAGTTGAATTGTTATTTAAGTTTGTAAAATGGAAATGCTTACTTATTTCTGGTTTGCTTAGTTTGGTGAACGAAAATGGAACAAGAAACATATACATATATGTAGAGAAAGCATACAACACATCACTTTTCTCTTCTTCTTTTTTCACATTTTCCTTTGTTTTATTTACCTAAATTTCTTTGGCTAGAGATTCTTTGACCAGAAAAGATTTGTGGAAAATGAAGTGATTTATTAAATTTGAGAAATGACTTTTTATGTGCTTGAGTTGATAGCATTTAATTCATGTGTTCCCCTTCATGTTTACGTACATATCCATACTTATGCATATCAAAATTCACATACATACATTTCCTTGCCTGGTTTTCTTTTATACCCTATGCGCACAATATAAGGTTGTTATAGTTATTGGTATAGGTTTAACTTATGTTGCATACACACAAATAAACCACTATATACTTTTATTTCTATTCTTTCACACATATATTTTTAGTTTAAGTTATCAATGCTTAATTTATATCCATATACACACACACACACACACACACACACACACATACACACACTTATATTTAATACGAATAAGATAGATTTTATTTCAAATATTTTTTTGAGAAACTTTATTTTGAATTTTCAAATCATAGTTTTCTTCACAAATACACACACACACACACATATATATATATATATATAAATGGTAAATGGCCAAAAGTCTTATTTGTTTTTAAAATGATAAGTCTGTATTTTAATTAATCAGATTAGGTGCTTATTAAAATAATATTGCCAAAATCCCGGGTCGTCACAGGTATCATCCTGTTGTTATTAATAATCTATGAAATTGGGAATTTGATTATCTTAAATAAATTAAGAAATGGATTAAGGTAATATATACATTATTGAGATAAAATGGATAATAATTTAGAATTTGAAGATTAAATTATTTTGAACTCTTATTGAACTTTGAAATAAGTTAAGTAAAGGTAATTTAAAATGATATTTTGGAATTTGGATTCAGAATTAAATGGTTTAAGGATTTAAGAGATTAAATTAAAAATAAATTTTGATTTGATTTTAAATTAAGGATTAATTTGATTTAAGGGATTAAATCAACATTAAAAATTTAACTCGAATTTATATAAGTCGGGATGGTTTAAAGTTGAGATTTAAATTGAATTAGTTCAAATTGAATTTGATTTGAATTAATTGGAAGTATGATTGAAGATGGAAAGTATAAAATTCAAATGGAAATTGATTTGAATTTGGAATAGAAATTGATTTAATTGAAAATTGAGTTGAAATTAAATCAATTCAAAAGGAAGTGGAAATTTAAATGGAATGGATGGAAATAGAGATTGGGAATTGAATAGTTTGGCTCTGAACTATATTTTTCTCAAATAAATTGTTTTAATATAAGCTTTCTTAAATCTATTTTTCCAAGCTACTTACTATAAAATCATTCTTTTAAAGCCAAATTATCTTATACTTATTTTACAATTATTTTTCGAACTGTTTAACTATTTTACAACTATTTTATAAACTGATTACTATTTTTTAACTACTTTATAACTAATTACTAGTTTGCAACTATTTTGCAATTATCTAACTATTTTATAACTATTTGACTATTTTATAACCACTTAACTATTTTACAGCTATTTTATAAACTAATAACTATTTTTCAACTACATATCTATTATTAACTTTTCAAGCTATTTTCTAAATATAAGCTGGTCTGAGTGCAAACCGTTTACGATTAATTACCAATTGAGATAAGAATTGAAGTGATAACCCAAATGGAAATTGGAAGCAATAGTGGATAGGTGAATAGAAAAGAATATTGATTTAGCTAATAATCAATGAAGATAATTACGTAGGATGTACGTATATTATTCTATACGCATAGTGATTTGATCCAGATTCAAGCATAGAATTTTGAGATAGTATATCGATCCGAGTTATGATTTTTCACTCGATTTTCAACGGCGAACCCTAGATATGGATTTTTTTATTGGTTCTGGAAATTCTCTATCATAGTTATGGCTATGCAAGGAGAATAACGATTTCTGATCGAGAAACCAGATCTGAGTCTGCACTAGGAAGTCGGGTGGACGATACTAGTTAAGAAGTGAAATTGTGTGATCGGATGAGCGATCAGATTGGTATAGCGTACGGATGATATGTGTACATCGTACAGGTTTGAATGAAATTGATATTGAAAATTATGGATAAGAACTGTAAAATGGTTTTTGAAATGAAAAGTATATTTTGTGAAATATATGATGAAATAAAATGGGAGTTGGATATTTCTATGATTAGAACTCATTTTATAGAAAAGTAATATGGTTGATAACTTTATAAAGAGTAATAATATTTGATTTAGAATAAACAAAGTTATGTATCTTTGTTATATATATGATAAACTCCCCTTGTTGAATCTATAGCCAGAATAAAAAGGGTTTTGAAAATATTTGATAAGGGAATTTATACAAGTATAAAGTGATCCAAAAAATTTCATGGTTATATATATCTATATATATATATATAAAGGATCTTATGAGAATGATTTTGGAGAAAAGGTTTTTAGAACCTATGGATTTTGTAAAGGCTTTTGATTTTTAGGGAAAAATCAATTTTGGAAATTTGGAAAGCCTAGTATGAGAATTATCGATTTTGGAATAATCGATTTTGAGATAAGGAGATTTATAAGGGATTCATACTAGGTGTATGATTTGGAAGATACTATATGTGTATAGTATAAAGTGCTTCGAAAATGGCTCTGGAGAAAAAGACGCTCCCTTGAAATGAACTTCTCAGGAGTACCATAGGTTTGTACTCCCTTGAGCCCCTAAGGGGGAGGCTCTAAAGTGGATCCTATGAGGAAATCCAGAAAAACTAAAGTTCCTGAGGATTATTGGGTAGCAAAAGTTGAGGGCGCTGATGCCTACAAAGGCATTTGGGTTATGCTGTGACGACAGTGTAACTCGATGTCGCTGCGAACTACTGTGGTCCATAGCGGAAATCGCGTGGAGGTGAGTATCAACGGTCAACGCTTGATTTTGCCGGGATGGCAACGTAACATCGGTAGACTACGATCTATGGTCGAGGGGAGAAGTTTCATTTTTGGCAGCGAAATTCGAAGGCGCTGATGCCTACAGTTACATGGACTTTAGCTATGAGGGCAACGTAACCCAAGATGTAACTCTGATCTTTAGCGGGTTCCATGGCGCAATCGAGAGGCGCGGAATGCCTACGTTATCTATGGATTTTGCTGGGATGGCAACGTAACCATCAGATTAACTGCGACCATGGAGGGGGTGATGATTTCCATAGCATTCTCACCAAAGATGTTTCCTCTATTTCAAAAATGTTTTTTATACTTTCAACAAAATGTTTTCCTAAGTATTTTGACTGGGTGTTGAAAACGGGTTTGCTAAGTACTTATAGATTTTCAGTCATACGCCTGATCAACGTATGACCGAATTTCTGTAAGAACAAATATGGACTTGTGGAAACATCGAGTTAAAAAAAGTATTTTTATAAGCTGATAATAATCATTTTAATAAATTCTGGCTTCGTTCCTTTTCGAGGACGAAAAGATTCAAAGGGGGGAGGAATGTGATAACCCGAATTTTTGGGCATCTGTAAATTGATAATTAACTAGATTGAACCAGTGAAAACACGGATTTATAGATTGAACAAATAAATCTGATAATGAATGTTTATACTTGGATAAATATTTATTTGATAATCCCTAGCATAATTACTTAAAATTTACAAATTATTCTTTTAAAAACAAATATTAATGATTGTTTATATATATAGATATGAATAGATTTCAAATAGGGTTATTATTTACAAATTGAATCTGTTATATATATATATATATATATATATATATATATATATATATATATATATATATATTTGATTGAATTTAAATTGGATTTTGAATTGAATTTGATGTTGAATTGGAAATTCAAAGTTAAATATCTTAAAATATTTTGGATTTAAAAAAATATTATACATGATTTTATTTAGAATATAATTGGTTTTATATTATTTTCTTCAAAAGATTTTATTTATATAAATTAATAAAAGTATTTATTAATTAGGAAATTAAATATAAAAAAAGCTTATAAACCATTTAATTCTTAATTAAAACTGCATAATGACAAGTGTTAAGATTGTAACACACAAATTAACAAATGTAATTCACTTAACATAAAAATATACAAGTGTAACAATTGTAATATAAATTTGAACAAGTGTCATCTATTTCAATTATTTCTAAAAAAATAAATAAAATGGAAATGAGATTATATAATATCTTTACTATCCTCTCTATCATTTTTTTACACCTTCACTTTTCAAAACAAAAGCCTGTAAACCAAAATTCAAACCAGATCAAACAAAAATATATGAACCAGAGAAAAATAGCCTGAAACAAAATCAAAACCTGAAAAGAAATTAAATCAAGACCAAAAGCATCTCCAACTTGATTCAAGAACAAGCTTCAAGCAAATCAAAGCTCAACTAAATTAACAAGCAAGAAATCAACTCAACCTAATCAAGTTCAAAATCCAAGCTGCTGTTTCAAATTCAAATCAGAAGCAGTGCAGATTTCATTTTTTTTCAAAGGCTTGTTCTTTGGTTTTCTCTTTGCTCAGCAAAAACAGGTGAGTGAACAAACTTCAAATCAATTTTATAAATCTTGTTGCATGTAGCAAATTTGAAGTGAATTATGATAAATGCTCATATGATGGTTTAATATGAATTTTATATATATATATATATATATATATATATATATGAATTGAATGGATGAGTATGTCTGTTTACAGAACATTTGTTCTGTTCTTGTTGTTCAGGGTTTAAGATTTGGAAAAAAAATCATGTTCCCTTTCCTGATCTTCTTTAGGACATGATGTATAAATAAAACTTGATTGTTATACTCTGTTATCAATTTTAAAAATAATTTTAAGATAAATCTGTAGCTAGATTTAACATAGAGGAAGAAGAACAGTAAGATTCAAATCATGTCGAAATTTCAAACTAAATGATTTCTGGATTCAAGTTTATAATCTGAATTATTATTGAAAATAATGATTTTTGACAATAGTTTCATGATTTTTAATGTTGTGAGTGTTATGATTTTGTGATTTGAGCGAAAATTGGGTAAACATCAATTTCTGGCGATCACGACAGTCTGTAGACTCGGGCTCTTGGCCAAAGGTGACTCATTGATCGATGGTTGTGGGAAAAATAGCCGGAGGTGTTATCACTCGCCGTAGTGGCGTGGTGGGGTGATTGTAGGGTTTGGGAGCTCGGTGTTGTCGATGTTGAAATCAGGGCTATTACAGAGTCGTGGATTCTTCGGGTTTGATCGCATGAGGGGGATTTGGTGCATGGGCCTATAGCGAGGTGATGGTCAGAGTGACGATGGTTCTGGTGGCCAGAGGTGGTGGCACGACAAAGTTTTGGGCGATGGTTCTTTCCATTTTGGGTTCACTCAGCCTCAATCTCAATTTTGTGTTCAACTCGAAGTTCTGATGATCATTATCGTATAGGGAGGTCAGGGTCGACTCACGGCGAAGGTGGCGATGATCGTAATAATGACGGGTGGCGCATGCACGTGCACGAGTGTTCCAACGTATCAGTTGTGTGCTGTGTCGATTGACATCAGGGTAGAAGGAGGATGATGCTCGGGTTTGTCTCGAAGTTTTTGTGGTTTGTCTCGAAGTGTGACGACCCGGAATTTTGGGCAATATTAATTTAATAATCTGTATTAATAAATTAAATTGATTTGGTGATTTTCTTTTATAATTTTAATTTAAATTGGAAAATTCATTCTTTTAAAAGCAAATAAATATTTAAATTGATAAACTTTATCTTTTAAAAGCCAATAAGATGTTTTCTATTTATAATGTATATATATTTTTATATATTGTAAATAGAAAAAGCTTTGGTTTAAATTTAACAAATTAAATTATGTTTTCAAATTCTAATATTTTTGGTAATTTGGAAATTATGATTTAATTTAATATAAAAGTTTTTCGAAGAGTTATTTAAATAAATAACTAAGGTAAATGTTTAATTGTTTAAAATAGAGTTTTGCTTAAGTTTAAATTTAAATAAGATTAATAAAAAATTTGTTTTATTTATTTTTAAATATTGCTAGATAAATATGATTTGAAAATATATATATATATATATAAGTTTAAAATACAATTTATAAATATATTAAGCATATGATATATTAATTCATTTAGTAATAGAAGTAATTTATAAATTTTATTTAAAGTTGTCAAATTTGCTATTTTCAATTAATAATTATTATAATGTTTTATTTTTATAGATATAAATAGATTTTAATAAAATAGAATTGTTATTTCAAATTGAATGTTATGTTATAAATTGACTTTAATTTGATTTTTAAATCTAATTTGAATTTTAATTTGGATTTAATTTTAAAATTCAAAAGATAGATATATAAAATATTTGGATTTAAAATATATGTATAAGTTTTTATTTATATGTAACTGGTTTTATTATATTCTCTTTAAAAGAAATTCATATGTGTATTTAGATAAGGATTTATAAATTAAGTAAAAGCATTTATATACATTTAAAATAAATAAAAAAATTACTTAAAAGACATGTGTAATTAAATTAAGAGCAATAGTGACAAGTGTTAGTAAATAAACTAATAAAATGACAAATGTTGAGATATTTAAACAAGTGTCATTTTAGTTTTTTATTTTCTTTTATTTTTATTAAATCTCAAAAATAAGCATATGCTTCTCATCTTCATAGTCTTTTCTATCCTTTTCTATTCAAAACCAAAAAAGAAAATTTAAACCAAGATAACTTAAAACAATCTGATAATTAAACACCCCTCAAACCAGAAATCAATTTTAATAAACTGCAAATCATTTTCAAAATCAAAGCCTGCAAAAATTATCTTCAGCCTGAGAATATCAAAGTAAGAAAACCCGTAATCATTTGCAAATTGAAAAATCAAAGCATGCAAAGCATTTTCAAAAATCAAAAAGGCTTATAGTAGAAAATCAAAGCAAGCTCAAAATCATCTTGCATGCATTCAAGTTTTCAAGTTCTTTACAAATTCCAGCAACTCAAGTTTAAAGTTTTCAAAACTGTTTCAAAAATAAAGGCTCTGTTCATCTTCATGTCAGGTGAGTAACAATATTTCTAAAAAAATTAAGTATATGAATCTGGTTGCATGATTAAAAATATGGAATGAGTATGCTTTGTGTGTGTGTGTGTGTGTGTGTGTATTTCTGTGTATATATATGGATATCTATATGTTTTACATGTTTTTTTTCATCTGAGATCTCTCTGTTTTTGTTCCCAGGCACAAGTTTTGTTTAAAATCCTTAATCTGTTGATCTAGTCTTGGTTAGGATTTAAATTATAAACAAAAACTGTTTGTTTAACCCTAGATTTAGTTTTAAAATTTTATTCAAGTTAAAATAAATTTAAATTTATCTGGAAACCAAATTGAACAGGAAAATTTAAGTTATATTAAAATTAAAACATCTTAAATCATTGTTTCAGGCATATGATCTGAAACATTATTCAAAATCATGATTTTTGGAAGTAAAACCATAGTTCTTAGATTGGGTTTGAATGTGCAGTTTGGGTTTGATCAGTTTGGGTGTTTAGACTAGCCTCTGGCGATCAAGTTGATCAGAATGCTTGTGGTCTTTCCTGGAGATAGAGGAATGATCGGAGATTGGGGAAAAAATTTCAGGACGGTGTTCAAGGCACTATGGCGGCAATCGGAGATCGGTGATGCTGAAACATAATTTTGCTAGGTCGTGGAATTTTGTTCATTTAGACACCGTTGGTTGATCGAGTTCGTCAGAACTCTAGGAAATGGAAGCAGGAGGATTGGTCGGAGGAGTGAGCACGAGTGATTTCCAGGTTTTGGGTTTCCTGTCCCTGGTTGTCATGGGGTTACTAGAATTCGATTTCGAGTTACTGTTGATGTTATGGTGATCGAGTTTGGGTTCGAGGGTGAACGCCGACATGGGGAAGGCGTAGTGGATGACCGGAGTTGATCAAAGCCACTGTGCATGTGCATGGAGCAGAGGGATAGGTACTCGAGTTTTTACTCGAGTTGTTTCGTGGTTGTTTCGTGAGATGCTCGAAGTCATGTTGTTTTGGCTTGAAGTGTTGAGTGTATGTGTAACGACACGATATTTTCAACCATTCGCATCCATTATAAGTGTATAGGTAGACACCCATGCCGGAATTGAATTGTTAAAAATATCGTGTTGTAAATAAGAATTTGGCAAATCTCAGAATATACAGTAAATAATAATCACAAATCACAGACACAGAGTAATAATAATGCAGCGGAATTAAAAGAAATAGTAGTTCATGAAGTTACTATATAAGATATCATAGTTACATAAAATACAACAGAAGAAATAAAGTACAAAGGAAGTCTCACTACGTAGAAGTCTACTAATACAAGAGCTGAAAGGAACAACAGACTGCAAAAGATAAAACTTGACAAGTAGATAATCTCCAGCGATTTCAATCTCCAGAAAGTGGAAATCCAAATCTGTGAATAACTCATGCTGACCCGAGCGTAAATAAAAGTACAAACACTCGAGTCAGGACATAAATACTAATACAATGTAAACCAACTCAAGTGAACTGTAGTAAAGGTACAAGTAACTTAGAAGATGCTTGGGACCTCCCATCCTCTAAGGATCCGTTAAACTATTTACTATGTAGTAATATACGCTATATACAGTAGTGTTTAATCAATAAAGTATAAGCATATAGAAAATAGCATTAAGGGTATAGTGAACCTTAACGCGGTCGGATCTTTAAAACCAAAATCGTAGTGGGCTCGATATAAGGATATGACACGGCACACGAGGCAATGCCAGGCTGGAAACACCGTTTGCACTCCCGGCCCGGTAGTGACGGCAAGCCAGCAGCTTCCGCCCACCTCGAACAATACCCCCGAATCAAAGTGGCGCCACGTATCGAATCACAAAAGTAATAGAATGGTTTCCGATGGAGCATGCTCGATGAAAGGGTGCGACCCTTTGTGTAGCCCGGTATAGCTCCTGTTTTAGCCATATATGCCAACTCACGGGATTTGGGTCCACGTAATATACCTCGAGAACGTCGCCACCATCCTACTTCATTCTGGAATCTCCACTGCGTACACAGTTGTTAAAGTGGTTTTCGGTATTGGCCGGCTATAAGACAATATCCGATCCCTGTCTCTTTAACAACAAATCGTTATTATAACCCGTAGTTATAACTTTAAAACAATATTTTATTCTTCAAAATAAAATGTCATTTCAACCCAAATCTTTATCAAAATAAAGATTAAATCATTTCCAAACCATTTCAATATATCATCATACCATATATTTCAATTCAAATATTTATCAAAATAAATATCAATTCATTTCTAACCATTTCAATATATTAAATTATCATATCCTTTCAAATCATTTTAATATATCAAAATATCATAACCTTTCAGAGCTTCATTTCCAAAATATCATATCTTTCAGAACTTCTTTTCAAATCATTTTAATATCAAAATATCATATCTTTCAAAACTCCATTTTTCAAATCATTTAATATCAAAATATCAAATCTTTCAAAACTCCATTTTTCAAATCATTTAATATCAAAATATCATATCTTCCAAAACTTCGTTTCAAATCATTTTAATATATCAAAATATCATATCTTTTCGAAACCACATTTCAAATCATTTTAATATATCAAAATATCATATCTTTTCGAAACCACATTTCAATCATTTTAATATATCAAAATATCATATCTTTTGAAACCACATTTCAATCATTTTAATATATCAAAATATCATTTCAAAACTTCGTTTCAAAACATTTAGTATATATCAAAATATCATATCCTTCCAAAGCTACATTTCAAAACATTTAGTATATATTAAAATATCATATCCTTCCAAAGCTTCATTTCAAAACATTTAATATATATCAAAATATCATATCCTTTCAAAGCTTCCTTTCAAAACATTTAATATATATCAAAATATCATATCCTTCCAAAGCTTCGTTTCAAAACATTTAATATATATCAAAATATCATATTGTTCCAAAGCTTTATTTCAAAACATTTAATATATATCAAAATATCATATCTTTCCAAAGCTTCATTTCAAAACATTTAATATATATCAAAATATCATATCTTTCCAAAGCTTCATTTCAAAAAATTTAATATATATCAAAATATCATATCTTTCCAAAGCTTCATTTCAAAACATTTAATATATATCAAAATATCATATCCTTCCAAAGCTTCGTTTCAAATCATTTAATATATCAAATAGTTATATTTCAAAACAAATTACTTCATTTTAAATTATAAAAATGAAGTTATTACATTTAATAATTAAATTATTAAATTCCAAAAATTTAAACTTTTCAATGTTCATTTATGCACTTAAATTTATTGAAACAATGAAAATTCAAGTTTCGCGCATTTGGAAAATGCTACAGAAAGTTACATTCAAAACAATTCAATTTAACAAAAGACAGCATTTAAAATGCTGTTAATTAACTTCAAATATTCAATAGAATTTCACAAACACTTATATTTTTATTTAAATCATTTTTAACTTATAAAATCATACATTTCACATTTATAAGCATCATTTAATTTTTCTTAAATTCATGATTTTATAAAGTTGAGTTTCCTTTCAAAAATCAATATTTATTAATAATTCACTTATTAAATTCCAACATTCAAATCTAAATTCATTACATTAATTTCAACTTAACACTTAAGTTTAAGATTTCAAATATAACTTAATTCAATTTTATTTAACTTAACTTAAAATTTCACTTTTAAACCAAATTCATAAATTCCAATTTAAGTTATATTTCCAAATTCAACTCAATATTCACTCATTAACATTTTAACTTTATTCAAAAATCATTAATATGTTATACAAATCATTTTAAATTAATTTAAAATTCAAAATGTCATAAATTTATCGTATTTTCAAAGTTAATTTAAATGCCATTAAAAACTAAATCAAAATTTCCAAAATAACTTACATTCAAAATTTTCTAACTTTTTCATTAATTCATTTCACTTACAATTATTCAGAAAATCAATAATATTTTACAAAAATCCTTTTTAATTAGATTTAAATCAAAATATTTTAATATTTACATTTCTAAAATAATTTAAATTTTTTTAGAAAAACATATATTAACTACGGGTCTGTATATAATTTTCTACACTAGGAAAAGTGATACGGGTAATATCATTTCAACCCGTAATTTACAGAGAAAATTCGGGTTTTATCATTTCAAACCCGTAGTCCCAAGTAAATGAAATAAATTGAAAATCATTCAGGCCTATCATTTCAGCCCATAACAATTTTCCCTTATTCCAAAGTCCGTTCGGGTATGTATCATTTCAACCCATAGTTATTCTAATCTGAAGGGAACTTGCAGTGTGATGAACAGATAAAATAAACAGAATAGCATGAAATAACAGTAACATATAATATAATAGGTGTAACAACAGGTGTGAACATCATATGATAATAATATAAGTAGTTATAACATGATCATATAGTTCTACAGATTCACAGGGTGCCAATTTACTGCTTATTTAAGTACATAATGTCTAGTGAGAAATACTCACATGTTCAAAGCTGGAGATCGCTGCCAAAGCACACATACGGACACTACGAAGGCATGACAACACGAATACGACAAGAGAGTGGAGAGCCAAAGCAATTAAACTTGTTCAAATATTTACACAAAACAATGCAAATATATGTAAGTTTCAATGCAAGTTATCACCAAATAGCATTAGAAACAAAACCCCAAAACAACATTAAACGAATTGCACTTGTTCTCAACCTCATATGCTTCAGTTAGACATGGAATAAGCTCAGCTAAGGCAGATGATTGGGTCAGGTTTGGGGTCCAAAGTAGTCGGCCATCATGGTGTAAAAGTGATGAGATGGTATAGGTGCAAAACTATACAATTTCAAGGCAACTACAAGGCAACAACTTCATCTCTATGCTCCTATTGTGCTCGGCCAGAGGCTAGGTGGGCCCAACCAGTGGTACAAGTGGTGGTGGGTGATGTGGAAAAGGGTGTAGGTCATGTCAGAGGTGGTGGTGGTGGTGGTAGTGGCGGCAAATGGTGGTAGAAGGAGGAGCTGACAATTCTAGGCCATAAGTGATAGTTTGTGATGGTTTTTGGTGGATTTTGTGGTGGTCTTCACCTTGGATTGGCTCGGCCTGAAATGGAGAGGTAGTAGGATGGAAGAAGGTCAGAGGAAGGGAGTGGTGGAGGTCAGTTCAGATCTGGTTGAGGAGGAGCCAAGCTATGAAGGTGAGAACAAGTACAAAATTCAAATAGAAAAGTAGAAAAACAAAGGAAAAAGAAGATGAAATGGAAGCCATTACCTTCAATACTTCTAGCCGTAAGTTTGATGAGGGAAATTGAGAAGTTTATCATGTGAATAGGAAGGAAAATACACATCTATTCAATAGAAAAAGAAAAAAGGGTCAAAGAGTAAATGAGGAAACAGTAAAAGAAACGACTTAGGAGGTGAAACGACTTTACGTTTCAAAGCTTTTAAAACCTTTCAAATTTCCTTAATTTTGTTTATATAACTTGATATTTCTGGAAATAATAATAATCCCAGATAAAATTTCGAAAATTTATCAAAATATAAAAATATATATATGACATTTATTAATTATATAAAGTTAAATTATGGAAAATAGCTAAAAATAGTAAACTAGTCTAGAAAATTTGAAATTAAATGAAATAAATTTTAGAAAATTCATATGAGCTTGTAATATATTCTTAAACATAAATAATAATATTAAATAAAATTACATTCAAAAAATAAATAAAATAAATAAATTTAAATATAATTTTAATGAAGAAAATAGCAGAAAATAAGAAAACAGCCTTAAAAAAAAGAAATCAACACAGTAAACTTTGAAAAAATTGTTTACTTCATTTTAAAATTATTATAATACAAAAATATACATACGATAAAATATTAAAATAAAATATGACAAAGAAAATAAGATTTATATAATTTAAAATAGACAAAATTGTTAAATAAATCAAATTACACTCAAAATTGAAATGTTCATAACTTTTACAGTTTAACTCTGTTTTCAACGAAACGAAAAGTAGTGTTCAAGTTATTACATCTATTTTCATAATAAAAGATAAATTTCAAGATTTAAAAATGATTTAAATTTGAAGTTTTAGAAGTCAAAGTTTGAACAGTTTGACCAGAAATTCACTTTACAGTAAAATATTCAAATTATACTAGTTTGAACTATAAATCACTTAAAAGTCACATTTATATTTAAAATAACATAACTTCTTAATTTTAGTAAATAAAATAAAATATTTAAATCAAAATTTCAAATAAAATAATAAAAGTAAACAATTAAAATAAATCACAAAATTCAGGGTTGTTACAGTGAGCTTGGGACATTGGGTTTGTTACAGGTTTAAAACCTGTTCGTTTTTTAATTTTAAATTGAATTTAAAATTTGAAGCAAGATTTTAAATAAAGTTTAAAATCAAAATTTTAAAATATGGATTCAAATTGAATTTGTATCCTAGTTTTGAAATAAATAAGTTTTTTGAAAATTTAAAATGTTTAAAACAACTTCAAATGTTAAAGTATATTTTAAAATGATTTTGATTCAAATGAATTTGGTTTAAATCTCTTATAAATTTCTTTTATAAGATACATGTTTCTTTAACATTTGTCTTAAAGGGTTTTTTAAACTTTATTTTTAAACTTTATTTTTCAAATTTGTTAAAGTTAAATTTGTAATTATTTTAAATTTTTAATTTGAAGTAAAATTTAAAAGTAAATTGAAAAGTAAAATGTTTTCAAATGATTTTGTTAATTACAATTTAGTCATAAATAAGAAAATGTTTTATCTTAAAGTAAATTGAAATTTATTGATTTGTGATTCATTAAATTAATAAGGAAAGTCAAGGTTATTTAATTAATTTAATTAATTAATGATTTAGGATTAATTAGTTAAGTAATTAAGGGTTTAATCTAATTAATTAAGGATTAATTAGTTAAGCAATTAAGGATTAAGTTAATTAATTAAGGGTTGAATAAATTTGTAATTAAGGATCATTAATTAGATAAGTATAGATTATCAATAATTAATTAATCCTTTAACTAAAGGTTAATTAAGTTACAGTTAAGCACTTAATTAATTAAATAATTAGAGATTAATTAGTTGGTTATTAATAATTAATTAATTTGTAATTAATAATGATTAATCTAAGATTAATTACTTAAGAAAAGTAATTAAGGAATTATTAATAGTTAATGAAGATCATTAACTAGGGATTAATAAATAATTAAGTATTGTGAATAATTTTAATAATTAATTATATTAATTAATTAAAGATAATCATTTGTGGAATTGGTTAAGTATAATTACTTAATAAAAGTAACTAAAGGAATTAATTACTTAGTGTGATTAATTAAATTAATGTGATTAGTTTAAGTTAATTAATTAGTTAAATTAATTTAAAATATTCACTGAATGATTGGTTAAGTATAATTACTTAGTGAAGTAATTAATCATTAATTGCTGGAGGTAATTAATTGAAGAATGGTAGTGGTTTTAGTTTAATTACTTTGTGTAATTAATAAGAAGGATAGTTACTTAGTGAAAGTAATTAATAATTACTTAGTGTAATTAATTTAAGAATTGATTAATAAAGTTATTTAAAGATAATTAAGTGATGTAATTAATTTAGGGTAGTTAATTACTGAATGTGATTAATTGAGGCTGATTAATGAATATGGTTAATTAAAGATTAATTATTAAATATGATTAATAATTAATTAAGAAGTAATTAAGGGGTCATTAATTAATATAATTAATGATGTAACTAAGGGTTGAATAATTAAGATTAATTAATAAATAATAAGTGATTATAGAGTAATTAATTAATGTAATTAATTAAGGATTAATGTAATTAATTGTAGTTAATTAATTAATAAGAGTTATTAAAGGTTAATTACTGTAAAAGGTTAAGAATAATTAACTTTTGTAATTGATTAAAGCTAATTACCTAATGTAATTAGAGAGAAATTAATCAAGGATGATTAATTAAGATGGATAACTAGAGGATGATTAATTATTTGATTTATAATTAATTAATGGTTAAGTAAGCAGGATTATAGTGATGAAAGTATTTAATTTAATTCATTTCAAATTAGTTAGAGATAGTGTGATTAATTAATCCTTGCTTATGTATGGATGGATAATAATGATTGCCTTGAATGGTTTGAGATCTCTGATATGGGATATGTGATGCTGTGTGATATGGATGTTTTGGTTGAATTGTGATGATAATGTAGATTATCTATTGTGATATTGGGAATTATCTATCTGTGTGAATATAGATAATGAATGAAATTATTTTAACTTTAAAACAACTTGGACCTAAAAGGTGGCGTTTTGGATTTCGATGAGACCGAGATCGGCTTTCCAGATTTGAATATCCGAAAACCACATCGATCCAAATTAAATGATAGGTAGTGAATCTCAAGTGAAGATGAAGATTCAGAGTGTAAGGGTTATTGTCGTTAACTCTGAGGGTGATTCCAAAATGAGTGTAACGAGATAATGCCTTCGGTTTCGTTCGAACTCGGAATGAACTTGTATGGATTGAATGCTTTCAGAACATCGCCAGGTGGGCGATGAGCATTCTAAGATAGATGTGTTCTATAATGGTAATCGTAGCCTCAAGCCTCATCAATCGGGAATGGCTAAAACAGAGAGGTGCATCAAGGTTAACCGGGTAGCACCCAAGTAGGACGAGATTTACCCTGTCTAGAGGTCCCTTTTATTTCGGCTGTTTGGGCAGTTGTTGGACACAACTGCGGGGTTGTCTTGTTCGGGACTATCCACTAAGGGATGATTCCGGCCTTGTGTTGCAGGGAATTGGGAGTAATCCTCGGTACGGTGATCTAGGCCCCATATTGTGACGGGTGGTGCCCTAGTAGCTCTGCCATTGATGGAAACCCATTCTTCCTACGTGCCCTTTACGGTTCTGATTGTATAACCTACATTGTGGCTAGTATGCTGGAATTTAATGAATGTAAAAATTTCGGCAATTTCTTATTTATTTGAAAACATAGACCCTGTTATAAAAATCACTGGATTTCCTATCAAATGTTTTGGTTATCGCAAGGTAAAAACTTTTCCGTGTTTATGTGCGGGAAGTCTTACGAGATGCCTATTGTTTTCAAAGGTTTTCAAAGTTAAGCAACTTGAACCTGTTGCTTACACCAGACCCATGTCTGACTCGGAGTTTATCTTCTGTTTTCTTAAACTCTTGGGTACTCAAATTTTTACGAGTAGCCAAGGGATTTAGGTTAGCTTTGACGAATTCTGGAGGAGATTTGGAGCAGAAGGCTTCAGCGTTTATAAATATATGTGATTCCGTTGTATGATCTCTGAGTCGTTTCTTTGAGTTGTATTTTGTGTTGTAATAACTAGACAGGTGTTTATAACTGTCTAGCATGTGATGTATAAGCTATGTAACTCTGATAGATGTTGTATATAATACTATGTAATATCTTATGTGATTAATATAATTTATTCATTCCGCTGTTGAGATTCTGATGTTGTTTCTTTTTTTTCCTATCTTTTCTCTTTTATATCCCTTTCTTTCTTTATAATGATGCGACTTTCTATGAAGAGAAAGGCGGGTTTTTATAGTGGTACCAGAGCACTAGGTTGAGTGAATACCTAGCTTTTGGAGTGATTTCTTTCTTGAGAGAGCGTATTTGTAATTTTAATATATATATATATATATATATATATATTCTACCTATTTGTTGGATTACCTGTTCGGGTTTTCCAACATGAGTTCTAAAGGTAGATGGGATAGTGGTGTGTGTAGCACGACTACAAATGGTAGGAGTCCGAGTGTTGTGGTTGGAAGTGTATCTGCCGAGACTGTGGGCCTAATACTGTCTCAAGTAAGCTTTGTTGTGGTGTAAGGATTACGCCAATCTCTGTCGGAACCTTTTTGAAGGTACAGAATCCATCTTTGATGTGCAAGTTCGGATGAGTAGAGTTTGGATCTATCGGCTGAGCAGAAGCGAGTAATGTTATTTCAGCAACTCAGGAAGGAGTAGCAGCGTGGTGAGATGTAGTGACTTTGGATGTTTCCAAAGATGTTTCTTTTGGAGTAAGTAAGGAAGTGTATCTGCATCAGTAACGAGGCTGAGTTCAGTAGGGTGTTTGTGTTTGGTTTGAAGCTCGAGTTTCTCGAAGAGCTTTGGATAGGAAGTCATTGGAATCTGTGTCAGCAGTGCAGCTCGAAGTGTTCTGTGTGCCAGTAAGAAGGTCTCTAGCTAAGCAGTTTTCTAGAAGTGGAGTTCAGAAGCAGCAGAGTGGATCCATTTCTTCGATGGATTAGCCAGTTAAGCATAAGTTGTTCTGATTGGTAAAGAGAGAACGGTTTCTTTGGATATTATACTAGGTTGATTGCAAAAGTGACTTGCGATAGTTGAGTGTTATCTTGGGTAATCATTTGCTTGGGTTCGAGGCATCTCTGGCAGTGATACTGATGGTTCAGCTAGAAGAAGGATGGATTCCTAGAAAGAGGATTGGGTGAAGCAGCTTGGGATTTCATGGTACTTCTGAGTTTTCTCTGTATGGAGCTAATGAATCGTGTCTTTTGGGATGTGTTGTCAAGTCTGTGATCGTGTTCATCATCAGCATTCTCATCTACTATGGATCAGAGTTGTGCAGCAGAAGCGAGATTGGCAAGTGCTCCTGTTTGTTCTTTTTCGAATAGGAGAAGTTTGAAGTCTTATGATGTTTGTGGAGTGGAGTATGTGTTTGGACCATTTTGTTGGGTCGTTTTTGGTCTAGTTTGTTTCGAGAGGCATCAACGAAGGTTGAGATAATCAGGAGGAATGAAGGCAGCCCAGGATCATCAGAAGAGTTTTATGGATAAGAAAGAAGGAATTTGGAATTTGAAGTTGGAGACTTCGTTGTTGTTAAGGTTTCTCCGGTCAAAGGATCCATAAGACTGAATAAGACTGGGAAGCTAGCTACGAGATATTGGATCTTTCTGTATCCTTGTAAGGATAAGTGTTTTGGTCTTCAGGGTTGAATTGCCAGTTTGGAAGACTGGGATTCGATATGTTTTACGTATCTTTGAGGGAGTACGTGTATGATCTATCACTGGTTGTGGAACCAGTAGTTCATGAGGATTTGGTAGTTGAGCAGGACTTGACTGTGGTCCGATATCCTATTCAGTTTTGTAGATCTAGAGAAATAGAAGCTCAGAAATCTAGTAGTGTTGATTGTTTGGATTTAATAGAGCAAGTATTCCAGTTTTTATACCTGGTAAACTCTAGACAGTGTTAGGAAGACCTATCCCGATCTGTGTCAGGATCATTAAATTTGTTTGATTGAGTAAATTGGTTGTGAGCATATGGTTGATAATATATGCTTGACGAAATTCTTTTAAGGGGGGAGGAATGTGACGACCCAGAATTTTGGGCAATATCAATTTAATAATCTTATTAATAAATTAAATTGATTTGGTGATTTTCTTTTACAATTTTAATTTAAATTGGAAAATTTATTCTTTTAATAGCAAATAAACATTTAATTGATAAATTTTATCTTTTAAAAGCTAATAAGATGTTTTCTATTTATAATGTATATATATTTGTATATATTGTAAATAGAAAAAGCATTGGTTTAAATTTAACAAATTAAATTATGTTTTCAAATTCTAATATTTTTAGTAATTTGGAAATTATGATTTAATTTAATATAATTTTTTTCAAAGAGTTATCTAAATAAATAACTAAGGTAAATGTTTAATTGTTTAAAATAGATTTTTTCTTAAGTTTAAATTTAAATAAGATTAATAAAAGAATTGTTTTATTTCTTTTTAAATATTGCTAGATAAATATGATTTGAAAATATATATATAAGTTTAAAATACAATTTATAAATATATTAAGCATATGATATATTAATTCATTTAGTAATAGAAGTAATTTATAATTTTTATTTAAAGTTGTCAAATTTGCTAGTTTCAATTAATAATAATTATAATGTATTTTTTATAGATATAAATAGATTTCAATAAAATAGAATTGTTATTTCAAATTAAATGTGTTGTTGTAAATTGACTTTAATTTGATTTTTAAATCTAATTTGAATTTGAATTTGGATTTAATTTTAAAATTCAAAAGATAGATATTTAAAAACATTTGGATTTAAAATATATGTATAAATTTTTATTCATATATAATTGGTTTTATTATATTCTCTTTAAAAGAAATTCATATATGTATTTAGATAAGGATTTATAAATTAAGTAAAAGCATTTTTATACATTTAAAATAAATAGAAAATTACTTAAAAGACATGTGTAATTAAATTAAAAGACGATAGTGACAAGTGTTAGTAAATAAACTAATAAAATGATAAATGTTTAGATATTTAAACAAGTGTCATTTTAGTTTTTGATTTTCTTTTATTTTTATTAAATCTCAAATTAACTTATATAAGCATATGTTTCTCATCTTTATTATCTTTTCTATCCTTTTCTATTCAAAACAAAAAAAGAAAACTCAAAACAAGATAACTCAAAACAATCTGATAATTAAACACCCCTCAAACCAGATATCAAATTCAATAAACTGCAAATCATTTTCAAAATCAAAGCTTGAAAAATCGTCTTCACCTGAGACTATCAAAGTAAGCAAACCTGTAATCATTTGCAAATTAAAAAATCAAAGAATGCAAAGCATTTTCTAAAATCAAAAGGCCTGTAGCAGATAATCAAAGCAAGCTCAAAATCATCTTGCCCGCATTCAAGTTTTCAAGTTCTTTTACAAATTCCAGCAACTCAAGTTTAAAGTTTTCAAAACTGTTTCAAAAATAAAGGCTCCCTTCACCTTCATGTCAGGTGAGTAACAATCTTTCTAAAAAATTTAAGTATATGAATCTGGTTGCATGATTAAAAATCTAGAATGATTATGCTTTGTGTGTGTGTGTGTGTATATATATATATATTTTTGTGTGTGTATGTATGGATATTTGGATGCTTGTGCATGTTTGTTTTCATCTGAGATCTCTTTATTTTTAGTTCCCAGGCACAAGTTTTGTTTAAATCCTTAATCTCTTGATCTACTCTTGGTTAGGATTTAAGTTATAAACAAAAGCTGTTTGTTTAACCCTAGATTTAGTTCTAAAATTTTATTCAAGTTAAAAATAAATTTAAAATTTATTTGGAAACTAAATTTAACAGGAAAATTTAAGTTATATTAAATTAAAACATCTTAAATCATTATTTCAGGCATATGATCTGAAACATTATTCAAAATCATGATTTTTGGAAGTAAAACCATAGTTTTTAGATTGGGTTTGAATGTGCATTTTGAGTTTGATCAGTTTGGGTGTTTTGAGTAGCTCTGGCAATCAAGTTGATCGGAATGCTTGTGGTCTTTTCTGGAGATGGTGGAATGATCGGAGATTGGAGGAAAAATGTCAGGACGGTGCTCAAGGCACTGTGGCGACGATGGGAGATCAGTGATGCCTGAAACCCAAGTTTTGGCTAGGTCATGGAATTTTGTTCATCTAGACACTGCTGGTGGATCGAGCTCGTCGAAACTCTAGGAAATAAAAGCAGGAAGGATGGCGAAGGCGTGGCCGGAAGTTCTGATACTCCGATGATCGGAGGAGTGAGCATGAGTGATTTCCAGGTTTTGGATTTCCTATCCCTGGTTGTGATGGGTTACTTGAATTCGATTTCGAGTTACTGTTGATATTATGGTGACCAAGTTTGGGTTCGAGGGTAATGCCGACATGGGGAAGGCATCGTGGTTGGCCGGAGTTAATCAGAGCCACCGTGCATGTGCACGGTGCATTTCTCTGTACCTAGTAGAGTTTGGGTTGAAGCAGAGGGATGGGTAATCGAGTTTTTACTCGAGTTGTTTTGTTAGATACTCGAAGTCTTGTGGGTTTTGGCTCGAAGTGTTGAGTGTGTGAGGTCGGGGCATTGGGTTTGTTACAAGTTTTAAAACCTGTCTGTTTTTTTTAAATTTTAAATTGCATTAAAATTTGAAGCTAGATTTTAAACAAAGTTTAAAATCAAATTTTTAAAATATGGATTCGAATTGAATTTGTATCCTAGTTTTGAAATAAATAAGTTTTTCAAAAATTTAAAATGATTAAAACAACTTTAAATGTTAAAGTATATTTCAAAATGATTTGGATTTAAATGAATTTGGTTTAAATCTCTTATAAATTTCTTTTGTAAGATAAATGCTTCTTTAACATTTGATTTAAAGGGTTTTTTAAAATTTGTTTTTAAAATTTGTTAAAGTTAAATTTATAATTATTTTAAATCTTTAATTTGAAATAAAATTTAAAAGTAAATTTAAAAGTATAATGTTTTCAAATGCTTTTGTTAATGACAATTTAGTCATTAATAAGAAAATGTTTTATCTTAAAGTAAATTAAGATTTAATGACTTGTGATTCATTAAATTAATAAGGAAAGTCAAGGTTATTTAATTAATTTTATTAATTAATGATTTAGGATTAATTAGTTAAGTAATTAAGGGTTTGATCTAATTAATTGAGGATTAATTAGTTAAGCAATTAAGGGTTAAGTTAATTAATTAAGGGTTAAATAAATTTGTAATTAAGGATCATTAATTAGATAATTATAAATTATTAATTAATTAATCAAGTAATTAAAGGTTAATTAAGTTACCGTTAAGCACTTAATTAATTAAGTAATTAGAGATTAATTAATTGGTTATTAATATAATTTTTAATTAATAATGATTAATCTAAATTTAATTACTTAAGAAAAGTAATTAAGGAATTTTTAAAAGTTAATGAAGATCATTAACTAGGGATTAATAAATAATTAATTAATGTGATTAATTTTAATAAATAATTATATTAAATAAATAAAGATAATCATCTGTGGAACTGGTTAAGTATAATTATTTAATGAAAGTAATTAAAGGAATTAATTACTCAATGTAATTAATTAAGTTAATGTGATTAGTTTAAGTTAATTAATTAGTTAAATTAATTTAAAATATTCACTGAATGATTGGTTAAGTATAATTAGTGAAGCAATTAATGGGTAATTACTGGAGGTAATTGTAACGACCCAGAATTTCTGTCACTTGAAATTTAGATATTTAATTGATTTTAAATATCAACGAGTAAAATTTTTAAGTCGAATAATTTATTTTTCGAATATTTAGGTTTAATTGGATAATTAAATAGATAATTTAATATTTTCAATAGCGTAAATAATTAGAAATTGGGTTTAACGTGTATAAAAATGATTTATAAAGTTATAATAAATCATATTGGAGTTAGAATGATATTATAGAACTTTTAAAATGGAATTAAAAAGTAATTTGTGAAAAATTGAATATTTTAATATTTAATCGACTAGTGAAAATTTTTCAAACAGTCTCGGATTTCGACGAAACCAGTTTCATCGGATCCGTAATATTATATTATTGTAAGGTTTCAAACTTTGTGTCAATCGGATTTACAGTTTGTTCGAGGCAAGCCAAAACGCATAGAAATTAGTTTAATCGATTTAATTTAAATTTGATCGTTTATTGCTGTAACTCGCACAGATGATCGAATTAGCTTCCGAAACATATCCCATTGTGTCCGAAACGCGGAGTAAACCCTAGAAACGTCGGTCACCGTGCGAGATTTGGAGTTCGGAAAATCGGAGATGAATAGTGTTCGCCGGTTTTCTATAAAAGGACCCATTACCCTCATTATTTTCACAAATTAAAAAAAAACCCTAACCCTAGTTTCAAGAGCCAGCCGCCACCTCAAAGTTCAACGGCCAAAAATAATTCGTTTCTTCCTCCAATTATCTTCCAATCCACTCATCATTTCGAGAAACTCTCAACTAGAAAACTGTAGAGCGCAACGAGAACTACGTATTCAACGGTGGAGATCGAATTTAGGCGAATGGATTGATGGCAAATGGTTCGCGATCATAAGGAAGTCGCGCATGTTTTCTGGGCCGAGAGCGCGACCGTGCTCGACGTGACTCTGCCGAAAATGGAGTTTGTGATGGCGAGTTGTTTGGTAGTTGCTGATCGTCTTCAAGTAGATCGTGACGGTCGCGATTTGGAACCCTAGGCCGTGTTTGTTGGGTTCTTGCGTGCGAAATACTGAAGCGGGAAGAAGACGTATTTCACGGCTAGGATCTGAGTTGAATCGAACGGCCAGAAAATAGGTTTAAAAATTATAAAGAAAATTGTGTATTAATTTATATTAAAATTTGTGTAAACCTTAAAAATGTATAACTTTTTGATACGAGGTCCGTTTTGGACGAAACAAATTGTGTTGCAATCGTTTTGTCAAGCACTACGCAATGGAGCTGGTTTGAAGTCGTTTGGAGCTAATGATGATTTCAGATAAAATTAAACGCACGTTTAATTTTATTCGAAACAAAACGCTACAACTGTTACCGGAAACTCAAGGTGAGAACTTCTCACTCAATCGAATTGTTTCGATTTAAATTTTAAATAGTTAGATTTAAAATTGCTTGATTGTGTGATTGAATGATAATTATTATCTGTTGTATTGAAATAGACCCTATACGCCGTATATTAAGCGGATGTTATTTATTAAAAACATATACCACGATAATTCCAACTTGTACGGATTGGTATTATATATGTACTTGGAGTTGATTTTCCCGCATTATATAGCGGACGAGACCCTATTGCACCGCAGAATAGCGGATAATATTTTATAAATCCCATATACCGCGATATTCCGTCTCGAAGCGGAATTGGTATTGTGCTAACATCTTTGGATGCAAGGAAACAGGTTGGAGGGATCCAACTGGATTCCTCAAATATTTGAATTTGTTTTAATGTTGTGTGTTGATCTATTTATTGATCTATTTATAATCTGCGTGATTATCTTTGTGATTGAAATCGTTAAAGGCTAAAATTTAGCCGAATATATTCTTGGTATCGTTAGATGTAGAAAATAAATAAAATTGGATTTTTGAAAATTTAAGTTGCGAATTCATAATAAAAATTAATTTTGGAATTGTTTCATTTTAAATAAATAAACGTTGAAATCTTTATGTTATAAAAATTATGATTTTTGTGAAATATAACCGAAATGTGATTTTTGAAATAAGTAGTTGATTAATTTATTAAATGGTTTAGATTGGGATTTTTGAATTATTATAAATGATTTATATAAAAGATTTATAAAATTTATATTTATAAATTAAAATGTTGGGATTATAAAACGAGTTTTTATATGTGTAAAATGAAGTACAAATGGATTTCATAAGTGGATAAAATCTATAGATTTATAAATTTTGAAGTTATAAAATGAATAGATTTTAGTAAAATAAAAGATTTATAAATAATTAACTTATAAATTGGATTTTGGCATGTAAATGAGATATGGATAGAATTTGTTAATAAAGTGATTTTTTTTAAGCTGAAGTTGTTATAAAGTATAAATGGAATTTATAAACATTGTTTTATAAATCCGAAATCGACTTATTTTGATAAGTTTAATTATTATACCTTATTAAAGGAAATATATTCACGATTTTGGACAGTGAATAATCCTTTAAATAAAATATGTAGAAATGTTGAATTTGGTTAAGGAAATATATTCACGTTTTTGGATAGTGAATAATATATTAAAGAAATATTTTGGGAAAGTGATATTTTAAATAGAATTAAAACGATTTAAAGGTGTTATAGAATGTATAAAGTATCGAAACCATAGATTTCAACGTTCGTTATTGAAATAGACGTTTTCGAGAAATAGAAGGAAATAGTGGACTATAACACTGTTGTTAAAGTAAATGATTTCCAAAAGGAAATGTTTTATGTAGTATTGGGATTTATATATCTATTTTAAGTTCGAATCCCTATACTAGTGGGTTTGGGTTGTCGTAACGATGTTTTACGCAAGATTTGTTTTGACTCAAATAAATGTGTTTAAGAGAATGTTTTCCTTAAAGAATAAATTATATACTTAATTGTAATTTAAGTATATTGAATATTTTCCAAGTGTTGAAAATAAAAGGATTTGTGAATTACTTATTATTAAATAAGTATGTAAATGTTTTTCCAATATGAAGTGAATGTTTTGAGATTTTATCTTTTAAAGATAAATTGAAAATGAATATTAGAAATCGATTTGGAAATCGTATATTCATAGATATTTTGGAAAGGAAAATTCACTATGGAATTTATAAAAGAAAGGAAAATTTGTTTAAAAATAAACATTGATTTATTTTGAAGTGTGGAAATAAATTTAAGGATTTGGAACGTAAATTTAATAAATCGGTAAGGATTTATTTGATTGGCTTAAATGAATGACGCAGCGGATAATTCGAAATAAAACTTCAATCGATGAAATGTAGCAATTGGTGAGTTGAAGATACCAAAATGCCCAAGTTCGTTGATCCAAAGATGCCGAACTCTAGCTATCTCAAACACGTTGATAGCGCACTATACCGTGTTCAAAGATCTACGATTCTTCGCACGTTGATCTAGCGCACTAGATTCCGTGAATCGGCTTCTACGATCGTTGAATCGAGCGCACTCGATTAACCGAAAGAGGAGATAGGAGATTACACTCAACTACCAATTGGTATGAAAGCACAAAGCTAACAAAAGAGAAATTTTATTCAAAAATCAACAACCTTCAAAATGTACAACACACGCGTATTTATAGAGTTTTCTTACAACACAGCCATAAGTCGTGACCGACTCATGAACCCCCCCGACTCATCATAAGTCGTTAACGACTTAGCACACACCATACCCACGACTCATCAAACTATACAAATTACACGACTCAAACTCTCTCCGACTCAACACAGATCGTGAGCGACTCACGACTCATACACACATAACCGACTCATAAGCCAACGTCTCAAAATATAGCGCATCAGAACACAGGACACGACTCATCATATACGACTCAAGACAAGCGACTCAAGACTCTTATCACAGTACACGACTCAAGAAAAATACAACCGACTCATCATACGCAGTTACACGACTCACGACTCATACTAGGTCGGCAACGACCTACGACTCAGTATAAGTCGGTAGCGACTTAAAGAAGGCATTCCAAACTCCATACGACTCTCCTCTGTGCGACTCAAATCTTCCAACGACTCAGTTAAGTCGTGCCCCACTTCCTCCGACTCAAGGCTTTCCCAAGACGGTGCTCTCCCTTGCTTTATGATGAGTCGTAGACGACTCATGAACGTGTTGTTAGGTCGGAACATTTTCCCCTGAACTTGGTTAAGTCGCAAACGACTCAAGTGCACTGTCTTGTTATCTCCCCCTTGTAACTCCCTAAGTCGGAAACGACTCATCCCTTTGTTGAGTCGTGGACGACTCATCAAGTCTTTGTTAGGTCGGCAACGACTCATCAAACACGTATGACTTAAGCCGTTAAGAGATGCATCCCTCTCATATATCTCCTTCAATTGTCTCGTGTACGACTTATGAGTTAATTCTGAAGCTCCTTGACTCGTGCACGACTTAATATGGTCTAACTTCTGAATTCCCATAGGCTTTGCTGCATCATCCTCCCCTGGTTGAGAAAAATTCGACCTCGAATTTGTAAATTCTTTCTCAACAATCACACCCCCATGATATGGAACTAAATGTTTGACGTTAAAAACATCAGAAGTATAAACATCATCTGGTAACTTTAATCGATAAGCATTCTTATTGACTTTCTGCAAAACTTCGATTGGACCAATTTTTCGTGCCTTCAACTTGTTATAAGCACCCACCGGAAAACGATCCTTTGTTAATACAGCATAGACCAAATCACCTTCTTTAAATTCAACATTTCGTCGTTTCGAATCTGCAAACTTCTTATATTTCTCATTCGATTTCTCCAATCGTTCCTGAACGATTTTATGACATTCATTCAGCTCATCAACAAAATCAGCAGCTCGTTTAACTGTTCCTTTCGACGGTGGTACTACTGCTAAATCCAACGGTCCCCTAGGTAAATTTGAATAGACAATCTGAAACGGGCTGAATCCTGTGCTTCGATTTACTGCATGATTGTGAGCAAATTCTGCCTGGCATAGCTTCAGGTCCCAACTTCTCAAATTATCCTGTACAAGGCAACGCAACAAATTACCCAATGACCTGTTAACAACTTCCGTCTGCCCATCGGTTTGTGGATGATAAGCACTGCTGAAATTCAACTTCGTTCCCACCATTTTCCACAAACTCAGCCAAAAGTGACTCAGAAAACG
Organism: Allium cepa; assembly: GCA_030765085.1. Lineage (NCBI taxonomy): Eukaryota > Viridiplantae > Streptophyta > Magnoliopsida > Asparagales > Amaryllidaceae > Allium > Allium cepa. The sequence goes on along the minus strand of CM060935.1, from coordinate 1,053,028,288 downwards.
AGTATCTCGATCAGAAACAATAGATCCTGGCAATCCATGAAGTCGATAAATCTCCTTGAAAAATAACTGTGCTACTCGAACTGCATCTGCTGTCTTCTTGCAAGCAACAAAATGTGCCATCTTTGAAAACCTGTCCACCACAACAAATATCGAATCATTTCCCCTTTGAGTTCTCGGCAAACCCAAAACGAAATCCATGCTAATATCAACCCATGGCTTAGATGGTACTGGTAATGGCATATACAACCCCGCATTCGTTGCTGTTCCTTTTGAAACTTGGCAAATATGACATCGTTCCACAAATCTCTCAACTTCTTTTCTCATCGATGGCCAAAAATAAGACTGTGAAATCAACTGCAAAGTACGATCACGGCCCACATGCCCTTCTTCATGTAATTCCTTCACAATTTTCATCCTCAAACTACAATCCGGAATACACAAGCGATTTCCTTTAAACAGGAAACCATCAACCAACATGAATTCATCGGTACTCCCATCCTTCACTTTTTCAACATATTTCACAAAGTAAGGATCTTCTTCAAGCATCTCTGGCAACATCTCAAACCCCATCACTTCAACATTCATTGTCGTTAGTAAATGACTCCTCCTACTCAAAGCATCAGCTACTCGATTCGTCACCCCTGATTTGTGTTTAACGACAAAGGTAAACTGCTGTAAATAAGAAATCCATGATGCATGTCTCGCTGAAATTTTATCCTGTCCCTGTAAATGTTTCAAAGCTTCATGATCTGTGTAAAGAACAAATTCCTTCTGAAACAAATAATGCCTCCAATGCTTGACAGCCTGTATAACAGCATAAAACTCAACATCGTATGTGCTGTATCTCATCTTCGCCCCTGACAACTTCTCACTAAAATAAGCAACTGGCTTCCCATTCTGACTCAGAACTCCTCCAATTCCAACCTTCGAAGCATCAGTATGCAATTCAAATAACAACTGAAAATTAGGTAGAACAAGAATTGGTGCAGACGTCAACAATTCCTTGATCTTCTCAAAGGCAACTCCCGCTTCCTCTGACCATATGAACTGTTTACCCTTCATGCAATCAGTCACTGGAGCCATCACGCTACTGAAGTGTGGTATGAATCTTCGGTAGAATGACGCTAGCCCATGAAAACTTCTCACTTCTGTAATTGTCTTTGGCTGTGGCCAATTCCTGACTGCTTCAACTTTGCTCTGGTCAACTTGGATTCCTTTTCCTGAAACAACATAACCCAGGAATAAAACAGTAGGTGTCATAAACACACATTTCTTGGTAGCAGCATAAAATTGTTCTTCACGAAGAATAAGCAACACTTCCCTCAGGTGAAAAACATGCTCCTCCGTACTCCTGCTATAAATCAGAATATCATCGAAGTACACCACGACGAACTTTCCAATGAATGGTCGAAAGATTTGATTCATCACCCGCATGAATGTACTAGGTGCATTAGACAAACCAAATGGCATAACCAACCATTCGTACAACCCCTCTCTCGTCTTGAAAGCTGTCTTCCATTCATCTCCAGGTCTGATTCGAATTTGATGATAACCACTCTTCAAATCAATCTTTGAAAATATAATTGCCCCACTCAATTGATCTAACAAATCATCCAACCTCGGCATAGGAAATCTATATCGAACAGTGATCTTATTCAAAGCTCTACTATCTGTGCACATCCTCCATGTTCCGTCCTTCTTTGGTACTAATAATGCTGGCACGGCACAAGGACTCAAGCTTTCCTGAACACGTCCCTGTTCCAACAACTCTTCCACCTGCCTTCGTAACTCTTCATGTTCCTTCGGACTCATTCGGTAATGTGGTCGATGTGGTAACACTGCTCCCGGAACAAGATCAATTTGATGTTGAATGTCTCTAAGTGGCGGTAACTTCTTAGGCAACTCCTCTGGAAAGACATCTTCAAATTCTTTCAAAATTGGCTTTGCTGCTTCTGGGATTTCAACTTCTTCACTACTCTCTCTCCCAATCAACAAAAACACTTCCGGTTCTTCCTCCACTTCTTTAACAAACTCCTTCAAAGTCAACAGAGTTTTCAATTCTTCAATCTCCTCCAGTTTGTTCTCCTTCTGCTGTTGCTTCTTAGGAACCAAAGTGATTTTAGTACCCTCGAACATGAAACTGTAACTGTTGGCACGACCGTCATGCTGAACTGCTCTATCAAACTGCCATGGTCTGCCCAACAATAAGTGACAAACATCCATATCTACGACATCACACCAAATTTCATCCTTGTACTTCTTCCCAATCGAAAAATTCACACAAGCTCTTCGACATACTTTCACTTCACCTCCCTTCCTTAACCATGCTAGCTTGTATGGTTTAGGATGTTTTTCAGTCTTCAAGTTCAACTTTCTCACAGCTTCTGTAGAAATAATATTATCACAACTTCCGGCATCAATAACGAACTTGCAGACTTTCCCCAGAATAGTACATGTCGATTGAAAAATATTGCTTCTCAGCCAACTACAATCCTCCTCTTGTTTTGGTGTCAAACAACTTCTCCTCAACATAAGATTACATCCTTCATCACCCGACACTTCTTCTTCTTCCTCAACATAAGGTACATTTGAATACTCTGCCTCCTCACCATCATCTGCCTCAACCTCTGCAACCATGGTCCTCTTCTTCGGCTTCGGACACTCATTGCTTTTATGACCAAACTCCTGACAGTTATAGCATTTGAAAACAGTACTAGCCTTTGCTTTCTCAGCCTCCTTCACCACTGGCTTACTGACAGGTTTAGGAACATGAGAACTTCCACTGACCCCCTTCACCGGATTATTGGAATTAGTAAACACACCACCTCCACGCCTTCCTTGTTTCTCCCAAGCTAACGCTTTCTGACGTGCTTCTGCAACTGATCTAGGATCAAACATATTAACCATATCCTGGATCTGCATTCTCAATCCCCCAATGAATCTAGCAGTCAGCTGCTCTTCTGTCTCCATGATATCATTCCTGGCGATGAGTTGGTAAAATTCATCAGCATAATCACTAACAGATTTTGTCCCTTGCCTCAGATTCTGCAACCTTTGGTACATAAGTGATTGGTAGTTGTAAGGTAAGAAAGTAGATCTCATCAACTTTTTCATCTTCTCCCAAGATTCTATCTTTGACTTCCCCATTCGTTCTCGAGTAAGTTTAGTTTGCTGCCACCATGCTAATGCTCTCCCCCTCAGCCTTGTAGCAACTAACTTCACCCTTCGATTCTCCGGCACCTCCTTGAAATCAAAGATCTCCTCCACATTAGACAACCAATCAAGAAACTCCTCAGCAACCATCCCGCCTTTAAACTCCGGAATCTCCATCTTCATACCCGATTCCCATCGTCTATCATCTTCAACATCTCGATAAGAATTCCGAACTTGGTCTCGATCTCGATAATGAATACTTGCTCTATCACCTTCTTCAACAAAATCAAAAGTACGCCTACATCGATCTCGACCAATGTCATCCCTTCGTTCATGCATGCTTCTTTGACTATGTCTCTCCTCATCTCTATATGCTTCATGGTCAAATTCACGTTGACTCCTTCTCTCTTCATGTACATAGTCATGATGATCTCTTCGTGATGAAATTGATGTTTCTCTTCTATCTCTACATGAATGTGGTGATACCCTCCTCGCTTCCGTAACCAATGGCGAAACTCGGATTCCTCCATGGTTCGAGTTTGGTGATCTCCTCCTTTGATTCAAATCAGTCATCAATCTCTCCAATTTACCAATGCCTTCATCGAATTTATCATTAATACGTTGTTCCATAAGTTCAGCTTCTTCTCTACGATACAAAGCTTCAACGTTTTGATGTCGGTTAGCTCTCCTTGGTGGCATGGTTGTAAACTTCACAAGACTTCAAAAATTTAACACAAGACTTCAAGACTTCCAACAACAAGTCACGGCTCAATATGACTCGGCTCCTATGTCTCGGCAAAGCTTTATATACGACTCAACCCAACTCGGTTCAAGTTAGGTCGGCTCTCCCTTGGATCGGCACACTTAGCTCGGCAAAGAATGTACACTTCACAAAAGTTTGCCTTGACTTATCTCGGCAATACAATGTCTCGGCTACAAGTTGACTCGGCAAGACTTGCTCCAACACTCTTTGGCTCGGCTCAAAGTATACACGGCCTCACTTCTTTCCTTGGCGCGCAAACACCAATTCAAACCCCAAACAAAGTCCCACTCCTCGATCCAAAATGCAATGGATCAAACACCCCAACTTTGTTGCAACTTCACTATGAACACAACGAACAACTTCAAACTTCAAAAACTTCAAAAACTTGGCTCCAAGAATCAAACTTAGCTATGATTGGCTAAGTATGGCTCTGATACCAATAATGACGCAGCGGATAATTCGAAATAAAACTTCAATCGATGAAATGTAGCAATTGGTGAGTTGAAGATACCAAAATGCCCAAGTTCGTTGATCCAAAGATGCCGAACTCTAGCTATCTCAAACACGTTGATAGCGCACTATACCGTGTTCAAAGATCTACGATTCTTCGCACGTTGATCTAGCGCACTAGATTCCGTGAATCGGCTTCTACGATCGTTGAATCGAGCGCACTCGATTAACCGAAAGAGGAGATAGGAGATTACACTCAACTACCAATTGGTATGAAAGCACAAAGCTAACAAAAGAGAAATTTTATTCAAAAATCAACAACCTTCAAAATGTACAACACACGCGTATTTATAGAGTTTTCTTACAACACAGCCATAAGTCGTGACCGACTCATGAACCCCCCCGACTCATCATAAGTCGTTAACGACTTAGCACACACCATACCCACGACTCATCAAACTATACAAATTACACGACTCAAACTCTCTCCGACTCAACACAGATCGTGAGCGACTCACGACTCATACACACATAACCGACTCATAAGCCAACGTCTCAAAATATAGCGCATCAGAACACAGGACACGACTCATCATATACGACTCAAGACAAGCGACTCAAGACTCTTATCACAGTACACGACTCAAGAAAAATACAACCGACTCATCATACGCAGTTACACGACTCACGACTCATACTAGGTCGGCAACGACCTACGACTCAGTATAAGTCGGTAGCGACTTAAAGAAGGCATTCCAAACTCCATACGACTCTCCTCTGTGCGACTCAAATCTTCCAACGACTCAGTTAAGTCGTGCCCCACTTCCTCCGACTCAAGGCTTTCCCAAGACGGTGCTCTCCCTTGCTTTATGATGAGTCGTAGACGACTCATGAACGTGTTGTTAGGTCGGAACATTTTCCCCTGAACTTGGTTAAGTCGCAAACGACTCAAGTGCACTGTCTTGTTATCTCCCCCTTGTAACTCCCTAAGTCGGAAACGACTCATCCCTTTGTTGAGTCGTGGACGACTCATCAAGTCTTTGTTAGGTCGGCAACGACTCATCAAACACGTATGACTTAAGCCGTTAAGAGATGCATCCCTCTCATATATCTCCTTCAATTGTCTCGTGTACGACTTATGAGTTAATTCTGAAGCTCCTTGACTCGTGCACGACTTAATATGGTCTAACTTCTGAATTCCCATAGGCTTTGCTGCATCAATGAACCATTTTGAAATTGAAGTTGTAAAGGTGAAAAATAATTTGGAATTTGTTTTCAAATTATTGAAGTGTGGAAATTATATCTTGTAAAAATATTTTTGGGAATAAATAATTTGGGAAATTATTTGAAATCGGGTGATGTTGTGAATATTGATTGATAGTTAAATGACCGACTATCAATATTGACCCTTAAATGTGTTGTGAATTGGTTGAAATTGAATGCTACACTTATTTTTAAATTATTGCGCTCGTTATTCGGAATACCCATTCCGAATAGTGATACGACGTAGTGGATAGCATTGAAGACCGGTGGTGAAGACCGGGTATTTGTGAAAACGATAGGATGACCTATCGATTGTCTCTGCACCGTTAGCTACGGTATGGAGATTTCCTTTGTGATGGGAAATTCGATCGGGATTGTGAATACCCGGATCGCAAGGGCTTCTTTTGAAGTGCCTTCGGTTCCGCTCGAACCCGGAGCAGACTTGTATGGTTACATGTCTGACATTACATTTTGAGATATAAAGCAGATTTCTTTCAAATACTTTTCTGTTGGTGTAGAGGATTTATTCTCTTGGCTTAACACCCTTCTTTGAGACGTACGAGCTCAGAGGTTATGTAGTTGAAGGTTATCAGCGATATATTCCCAATTTGGTAATGTGGCATGCTGAGTGTTGCGGTGTGATGATTATTTATTGATCATTTGTTGATCAAAACGTGGCTCCGTGAAAAAGCGTGGCCTTGTGGACGAGACTTCGTCAGACCTCACACCCCGGAAATGGTCAAAACAGGAATATGCGGGAAGGTTATGAGGGTCGCTTCCTTTAGGGTATGTCATTTCCTTCTGGAAAAGGGTGGTGTCAGGTATGGATCCCTGATGCTTAACCTATGTGGTTGCTCCAATCTCATTTTTCTATGTGGTTGTTGCTTGGTGATCGAGGGCCCTCGGATAAAGGTCCCAAAGGACCGGGGGTGGTATATTGGTGTAGTAGTTACCTAGTTACAGAGGTAACCCGGCCTTGTGTTGGCAGAGAGCTGGTTAAGTTCTTGGGACATCCCGCCAGAGGCGATCCCATGTGGCAGTAGGAAGTTCCTTAGCCTGACCATTTGTTGGAAATCCAAAGAAACAATCCGAACCCAGTACGGTTTTAGTTGTATTACCTGCCATTCACTTATGGTGGCGCACCACTGTTTGGATGGTAGCTATAGTAGGCATAGTTCGAAATGTCTATGCTGGCTAAGATTTATATTCTATTTTCGAAATGCTTTCATCACTATGCACTAATAATAATATCAAAAATGATTTGTTTTGCGTAGTAAGCATCTTTGACTATCATAAGGAGAAATCTCCTCCAATTCTGCATTTGCATTGTGTGTGTGCGGGGAGGCCTTATGGTAGTTTCATTTTCCAAAAGCATTGCGGATATTTTTCACTTCCCTTGTTGTTGTTTTTGTTTTAAAAGATAAATAACTGTTTTGAGTTCTCACACCAGTCTTGCTTATCTTAGTGAAATGTGATGGGGAGTTTTCGCTTGCGGTTAGGTGGCGAACGGGAGACTCTTACCCCTACATGTCCTCTCTTCGTGAATAGGGGTTGATTAGGCGTAAGCTATGACAGTCGAAAGGCTGGTCGTAAAAGCAAGTTTGGGATACCAGTTGTTGCCACGGTGGTTATTAGCCGCTGTCGATGGTTGAAAAGCCTAGATCTTACAATGTGGTATCAGAGCATATGGTTAAGCGACAACCTTAGCTCTGTTGGGTGTTACTCATTGGAGATAGAGTCGATAGTACTCTAGAATGAGTGTGAGTGTAATAATAGATACGAGCGCGTATTTGTTAGTGAAAATACGTTGTTTTATGTTGTGGTGATTGGTTTGTTGAGTGGTATATGGATTCTGGTCGGTATAGTCTGTACAACTCTATCGAGGGATCTCGAAACACTGGTACAAAACAATTCGACACGATATTGTTTTAAATAGGGTAAATGAAATAATTTTACCCAAAACTATTTTCGGAGATAAAGGGAAATAATTTTTGTAAATTATTATAGTATACGGCTACTTGTTTGATAGGAATTGATAATATTAAATTATCATCATTGAAATAAAATAATGAATTGGAATCATAATCAAAAGTTTAGGAAATAAAATACATATACAAATGGGATTTGTAAATAATAAATTGTAAATGTGAATTGTAATTTGGAATGGAATTCTAGAGAAATGTTTTTGAAAAGATTTGAAGTTTTAGAGATTTGGAAGGTTTAAATCTTTTTGGTTTGAAAATAATTTTCAAAGGTTTTGGGAAAAAATGTTTCGAAGGGATAAAAGCTCTAAACTCTTTTCGGTCGTTGGAAAATAATTCTGATGATGATCGTGACATCATCGGTGTTCATTTTCGGGTTTCCAAAAGAGGAATTGCTACCAGATTGTTTTAAATTAAAGTTGTTTGGAAAATTTGGGTTTGGTTTTGGAAATTCAAAAGATACTTTTAATTGATTTCAAACTTGGTTTTGAAAGGTTGAAAAGACTCTGGAATCCTATTTTAAATATTTAACGAATTGGTAAATGAGTTGGTAACTTATACAATTTAAATTTTGATAGAATAAATTTAACCTAAAGGATGGAGTTAATTTTTTTTGGCAATGCCAGCCTGTTTTTATAGTGGCCAGTCCACTTTTATTAACCAAAACCAACATACAAATTAAAAGATACATAGCACTATGATAGAGGAACTACCCACCATCAACATTTATAAAGCGACAACAACAGGGCAAAATTTTAAAATAAGATCAGAAAGTGAAGACGAAGACCGCGCAAATCTTCTCGAATTCCTTTCCTCCCATATCACTGCTATCGATAATTTGAAGTAATTGAGAAACCGCTTGGTCGATATGGTTTTCCACCTGGTTAACTGGAATATCCGAACCCATTCAAGCTTGAAATCACGTTGCAGTGGCCTCTCATGTATTCGATGAAGAACCTCCTTCCATAAATGATAAGAAAATTGGAAATTGAAGAATAAATGTCTGACATTTTCAGCAGCCCGGTTGCAAAGGATGCACACAGACTGATCGATTAAATGCCTTCTAACAAGATTATCTTGAGTGTGCATAGCGTTCATCAGACATTTCCAAAGCAGCAGATTATGTTTTTGTTTCGATCCAGACTTCCATATACGAGCGTGCCAAGGAAAAGAAGAAGTGCATTGATTTTGTATTATAGTTCTGTAAACTATGGAGATGCTATGAAGATTTCCATTCCAGCTGAGCCCATCATGTTCCAAATGCTTAAAAGAGGCAGTAATGGAAGACCAGAGTTTGTTCAGCACAGGCGAACTGACATGAGGCAAATGCAGGACTTTATCGACAAAAAAAGCATTAGCATTAGCATTAATGGGAATACCAGAGTTAAGTAAAAGATTATAATCAGTATGTTGAGAGAGAATCATTCCTGGAGCACACCAGGGGGAGTACCAAAAGAAGTTCATAGTGTTGCATTGAACCATAGGCAGGTAATATCTTCTATTAGCCAGAAGTCTTTTCCATAAAAAGCTATTGGAATTGTTAGCTTCCATAGTCCAAAAATTGCCGCCCTTAAGGTTGTATTGCCTATTCCAGATCTCCCACATCCCCATGCTATTACTGAGCAATTTGTTAACAAGATGGGATGTAGTGGAAATATTCCAAATTTTTAGATTAATGATACCCAGGCCTCCCTTATTTAAAGGATAAATAATTTTCTTATAAGCAATCGATATGAGTTTAGAGGAGTAAATATTTCCATGCCATAGGAAATGATTAAATGCCCGATTTAGCATGTTAATAAGCTTATAAGGAATGATGAAAAGTTTAAAGAAATATGCACACATAGCAGTGGCAATACTCTGTATGATGACAAGCCTACCAGCTTGAGAAATTTTAGTACCATTATAATTATATAGTTTATTAGTTATTTTTTCATATAAAGGAAGGCATTGAGCATTGGAAATTCTAGCCTTACACATAGGAGCACCAAGGTGCATAGCATTTTGATCTATGGCATGAAGCCCAGAAACCAGAAGAATATTCTGGTAGTTATATCAGATACCCCAGCAATATTAATTTGAGATTTACTTTTATTTATATATAGACCTGTCATTTGATTAAATTTTTGAAAGATGGAAAACACATTAGTGATGGATTTAATGTTTGGTTTAGTGAAAAGCAGGAGATCATCAGCAAACATTAAAGTTGAGATATGCTGTTTCTGACACTTAGGATGATAATCAATATTTTTTTTATGGCATTCAACACTAATCAATTGGGTAAGCACCTCCATAACTAAAATGAATAAGGTAGAGGAGATAGGATCCCCTTGCCTTATACCTTTTTGAGTTTTGAAATAACTAAATGACTCACCATTGATAGATAAAGAAACATGCACGTATATATCCAAGCTAAGATAGGTAAGGGAAAGTTCATCTTGGACATAATGGATATGATAGCCTCCCAACAAACAGAGTCATAGGCTTTATGAATATCCAACTTCATAAAACATCTAGGAGAAATGTTTTTCCTATGGTAACCTTTAATCAGTTCTTGGGAGAGTAATATGTTATCAATAATAGATCTTCCAGTAACAAAACCATTTTGGTTAGGAGATATTAAATCAGCAAGGCATGTTTTCATTCTAGAGGATATAATTTTTGCAATACATTTATATATGACATTACAACAAGCAATGGGCCTGAATTCACTAACAGATTGAGGCATGTTAACTTTAGGAATAAGGGCAAGTTTAGTATGATTTATACCTTTCAACAAGGTATTGGTTTTAAAGAAGTGTTGAATTGCTTTACAAAAGTCATGTTTAATAATAAGCCAACATTTTTGAAAAAACAAAGCAGAAAACCCATCAGGGCCAGGAGAGCTAGTGCTTTTCATTTTGATAATGGAATCATGAATTTCATCTGGAGTAATAATCTTTATTAAACTATTAGCTTGTTCATTAGAGATATTATTACTAGGTAAGTCATTAAGGACATGAATATTAGTTACAGCGTCAGATTGAGTAAAAAGAAATTGATAGTAATTAAGAAAAGATTGCTTTATACTGGAATGAGTGTTAACTTCAAATCCATGCCTATCTTTAATCCTATGAATTAAAGCAGCAGACTTATTAAGTTTCAGAGAGTTATGAAATATTTTAGTGTTTCTATCTCCTCCTATATCCCAATTTAGTTTGTTTTCTTCACGGAGCATTTTAAGTTCAGTTTTGATAGCTATTTTCAATCTTTTGGTAAGCTCATTAGCTTTATTAGAAATAGTTATATTACTTGGGTCATTTTGCAGTTGAATATGAGTATCATTAAGTTCAGAGCTTAAAATGGTGGATAGAAGATTACCAGTACCATACTTATTTAATGACCAAACTTTAATGGAAGCTTTACAATCTTTAAGCCTCGATTGAAGAATAAACATGGGATTGCCAAATTTTGGAATGCTCCAAACTTGCTCAATTAAAGGAAAAAATTCAGGATCATCAATCCAACTATTAAAAAAATTAAAAGAAGAAGGACCTTTATTACTTCTATTTCCCCAGTCCATAATGATAGGACTATGATCAGAAAGAGATGAAGTAGGGAAAATAGAAATCAGAGAAGGCCAAGCATTGAAAGCAGAAGAATTAAAATAAGAACGATCCAATTTGCAAAAGGTTCTATTACCTGATCTGCTACAATTATTCCAAGTGTAAAAAACACCAGTTTTTGGAACTTCATGAAGTTGAGAAAGAATGATAGCATTATTAAGAGGAGCAACATCACCTAGGCACATCCAAAGGGTGGTAGTGTGCAAAGTATGCAGAATGTCAAGAAAAACCTGCCTGTTAGCTTTTATATTATCCGCATAAACAAAAGTAGAATTAAAATTGAAATTGGTAGGAAGGTGATCAATATTGCAGTGGATGAATTGTTTATGAGTTTCAGAAGCACTAATTGTATACATCTGGGGTTCCACAAAATCAACAGCCTCCCAAAAGGGGCAGCAGTATGATTGTGAATAAATGCCCATCCAGGAGCAATACGACTAGCAAACATGTTAGTTTCTGCTTTAGAATATTTAGTTTCACTGATGCATATAATTACCAATTTGTTGCCTTTGATAAGAAGTTTGATTTCGTATACTTTGGCATCATCATGCCCACCACGAATATTCCAATATCCAATGTTGTCTAGCATCATAATTTTTTGTATTTGTTGGCAGATTGCCGAGCAAATCTTTGTGGCCCTTGTATCTTAGCAGAGGCATATTTTTTTTTGAATTCTTTGATGTGAGCTTGGCCATAATTTGCTCTTGATTGTATTCATAGCCTTCATTCATGTCATCTTCCGAGCAAAATTCAGCATCTGAAGATGATCCTATATTGGATTCAATTGTGTTATCCTTAGAAGGAGTAAAAAGAGGAATTTCTTGGGGTGGTTTTAAATTTGCATATGGGCTGACAGATGTGTTAACAGTAGTGTTCAAACAAGTTGTAGCTACTGCTGTAAAAATCTTATTCTGTGACACAGGAGAGCAATTAAGAACTGGTGCCTCCTTTTCATTGTGCTTGCTTGTATTTGTATCTAGCTGATGTTTACTTACTTCAGTTTCATTTTGAACTTGCTTCTTTTGATAACTGTTGTAAAGAACAGAGGAATCGCTTTGCTGATTAACATTTATGTTAGGTTCCACTCGCAAGTTACTTAATGTTCCCCCCTCCTCTTCTATTAATTCTCCTTCCTCTATTTCAGAAAGAATAGCAAATGCATTACATGTTTCAATTGGGTTTTGTGTTACACCCTGTAACTGAAATTCTTTGGTAGCCTGTATTGAGTCTGAACTAATTAAATTACTTAAGTTCGAATCTGTATTCTTTTTTGCTATGACTGGTTCCACCTCTTTATGGTTCACTTGATTAATTTTAGGCTTCCATCTTTGATGCCTATTCTTCACATTGTCACCAAGAAAGTTCCTATGCACTGAAGTTTTATTTGTAATTGTAGGACCTGGACCATTAGCCAGAACTTCTTTTTCACTGCTAATTTTCCCTTCCCCGATACTTTTGTCCATATCACAATTTTTAGTTGAGTGACCAAAGACTTTACAGGCAGTGCATATCAGAGGCCTCCAATTGTACTCAATGTATACTTTTTGACATGTCTCAACTCCATCTCCTATTAATAAAAATTCAGGTAACTCTTTGTCAGGAGATATTTCAACTAAACACTTTGCGTATTCCATTCTTTCCCTCTTTCAGTAGCTTCATTGAAACAGACAAGCTTCCCCAGATGACAAGCTATCCAATTAATTCCAATAAGTGTCCAAGCAATGTGGGGAATATTATAGAGTTGGATCCATATGGGCACAGATTTTACTTGAGATTGAACTGAACCAAAAGCTGGTTTCCAAGTAGTAATGACAAATATTTGACCTCGTATAAAGGTAGGATCTGCACGAAGAACAGTTTGCTTGTCCTCAGGACAAGAAAACTTGAGGAAATAATTAGCACCATCAGATTTAATATCATATGAACCTTTCAGATTCCATATTTTTTTTAAATGAGACACCACTGCCATATAATTCACTAGCACACCCAGAAAGAAGCCCACAAGATAACCATCCCAATAATTCATACCTTCAGACACCAACACTTCAGGGGGAGGAAGCGGCGAACCTTGATAATCAATATTGAACTCCAGTGGAGTGTATGAACCTGCATTTCTAGGCTTAGAAGCAAACAGAGAAGACCATGACGCCAGCGGTGGAGGACCAGATTGAGCATTAGACTGAGAAGCTAGGGGAGAAGAACCGGGGTCCGAAGGATCAGAAGGAATAGGAGGAGGTGGGTTGAGAGCGGGAGGAATAAGTAGCGGTGAGGGATTAAGGAGGGATGGAGAAGAAGAAGAAGGAACGGAAATGTCAGAAATAGCCGTTGCAATGGACACCATTTTTAAGTTTATGATAAGGGAAAATTTAAATTGTTTTTAAAAGGATGGAGTTAGTTGAAAGTAAGTATAAGTGAATCAGTTAAATAAAGTGAATTTAAAGAAAGGTCTAAGAGGCTAAGTGAAATGAACTTATATATATATATATATATATATATATATATATATATATATATATATATAAGAAATGATTACTTAAACAAAATTTATCAAGTTAAAAATAAATTTGGGTTAGTAACAAATAAATTGGAAGTGAGTTTGAAATATGAAAATAAAATTGTGAATGGATAAATAAATTTACAGTTGCAAGTAAATGAAATTGAAATTGAATGTTGAATGAAGTTGATTTTGGTATCAAAATAAAATAATAAAGTAAATTAAATGGATATATACTTGAGTTATATAAATGAAATTCAATTTGAAATGTTAAATAAATTAGCAATTGAATTAATGAATAAATTGAATGTAAATCAATTGAATGTAAATAAATTGATATGAAATAATGGATGTAAGTGTTAATTAATTAAAGCTAATTAAATGTGTTAAACCAAATTGAAGGTAAACAAAGTAAACATGAATGTTGAATGTAAAGTGAACAAATTCGGTTGTGTTGAATATACATTGGTTGTTATTTGATTATAAATTGGTTGTATATAAATTCATTAAGTGTTGATGAAATTGAATTGTTAAAATTGAAAGCTAAAGTAATTGAATTTGTAAATAAAACTAATTTAAAATAGTGATATGAATCAATTGTGAATGAAAGATAATTGATAAATTTAACATTCAGAAGGTAAATTGAATCCAAACAGAATTGAAAGTGTAAATCGAATTCGGATGAAATTGATAACGCAATCTAGAATGAAAATGGATATATAGCTTCAATAGTAAAGTAAAAATGGTATAGGAAGTATATACTGAAAATTTTGTAAAGGAATGTGCAAAATAAATTTGAAAGTTGTAATCGGATATTATGGCTAGCAGGATATACAGGTGTATTAAAGGAAATGGAATTGGGATTTTGATTTTGGAGATAAAAATTGAATTGCTCTACAAAAAGGTATGTATTTGAATTTCAGCATGAAATTTGATGATCTTCTTGTCTAGCCGCTTGGCTTTTCGTTTTCTTTTTGAAATTGGGGGCCCGCTGTGGCATTTTGTAGTCGTACCGAGCTAGCCGTGCAAAAGAGGTTATGGCGAAAAAAATTTGAAAATTGAAGGCGTTAGAAAATTTTGGAAAATGAATTTGTGAAAACTTGGTTTTGATTTGAAGTTAAAGGTTAAACGATATAGTTGATTTTGAAAAGATAACTATATATGGATTTGAAAATATTAGCGAAGTTTGTAAGAAGTTTAACTATTGAATTTTTCGAAAAGTTAAACACTTAAGAGATTTGTGAATCAAATTTGAACGGTTTGTTTTGAAAAGTTAATAGATTTCAAAACTCTTTCTTACTTGGTAATTTCGAGGACGAAATTATTTTAAGGGGGGAAGTTTGTAACGACGCAGAATTTCTGTCATTTGAAATTTAGATATTTAATTGACTTTAAATATCAACAAGTAAAATTTGTAAGTCGAATAATTTATTTTTCGAATATATAGATTTAATTGGATAATTAAATCGATAATTTAATATTTGAAATAGCGTAAATAATTAGAAATTGGGTTTAATGTGTATAAAAATGATTTATAAAGTTATAACAAATCATATTGGAGTTAGAATGATATTATAGAACTTTTAAAATGGAATTAAAAGTTAATTTGTGAAAAATTGAATATTTTAATATTTAATCGACTAGTGAAAATAGTCATTTTTGAAACAGTCTCGGATTTCGACGAAACCAGTTTCAACGGATCCGTAATGTTATATTATTGTAACGTTTCAAATTTCGTGTCAATTGGATTTACGGTTTGTCCGGGGCAAGCCAAAATGCATAGAAATTAGTTTAATCGTTTTAATTTAAATTTGATCGTTTATTGCTCTAACTCGCACGGATGATCGAATTAGCTTCCGAAACATATTTCATTGTATCCGTAACGCGGGGTAAACCCTAGAAACGCCGGTCATCGTGCGAGATTTGGAGTTCGAAAAATTGGAGATGAATAGTGTTCGTCGGTTTTCTATAAAAGGACCCCTTACCCTCATTATTTCACAAATTAAAAAAACCCTAACCCTAGTTTCAAGAGCCAGCCTCCACCTCGAAGTTTAATGGCCGAAAATAATTCCTTTCTCCCTCCAATCATCTTCCAGTCCACTCATCATTTCGAGAAACTCTCAACTAGAAAACTGTAGAGCGCAACAAGAGCTACGTATCCAACGGTGGAGATCGAATTTAGGTGAATGGATTGTTGGCGAATGGCTCGCGTTCATCAAGAAGCCGTTTTTCTGGGCCGAGAGCGCGACCGAGCTCGACGTGATTCATGCCAAAGATGGAGTTTGTGATGGCGAGTTGTTTGGTAGTTGCTGATCGTCTTCAAGTAGATCGTGGCGGCCGCGATTTGGAACCCTAGGCCGTGTTTGTTGGGTTCTTGCGTGTGAAATACTGGAGTGGGAAGAAGATGTATTTCACGGCTAGGATCTGAGTTGAATCGAATGGCCAGAAAATAGGTTTAAAAATTATAAAGAAAATTGTGTATTAATTTATATTAAAATTTGTGTAAACCTTAAAAATGTACAACTTTTTGATACGAGATCCGTTTTGGACGAAACGAATTGCGTTGCAATCATTTTGTCGAGCACTATGTAATGGAGCTGGTTTGGAGCCGTTTGGAGCTAGTGACAATTTCAGGTAAAATTAAACGCACGTTTAATTTTATTTGAAACAAAACGCTACAACTGTTATCGGAAACTCAAGGTGAAAACTTCTCACTCGATCGAATTGTTTCGGTTTAAATTTTAAATAATTAGATTTAAAATTGCTTGATTGTGTGATTGGATGATAATTATTATCTGTTGTATTGAAATAGACCCTATACGTCGTATATTAAGCGGATGTTATTTATTAAAAACATATACCGCGATAATTCCAACTTGTGTGGAATTGGTATTATATATGTACTTGGAGTTGATTTTCCCGCATTATATAGCGGATGAGACTCTACTGCGCCGCATAATAGCGGATAATATTTTATAAATCCCATATACCGCGATATTCCGTCTCGAAGCGAAATTGGTATTGTGCTAGCATCTTTGGATGCAGGGATACATGTTGGAGGGATCCAACTGGATTCCTCAAACATTTGAATTTGTTTTAATGTTGTGTGTTGATCTATTTATTGATCTATATATAATCTGCTTGATTATCTTTGTGATTGAAATCGTTAAAGGCTAAATTTTAGCCGAATATATTCTTGGTATCGTTAAATGCCGAAAATAAATAAAATTGGATTTTTGAAAATTTAAGTTGAGAATTCATAATAAAATTTAATTTTGGAATTGATTCATTTTAAATAAATAAACGTTGAAATTTTTATTTTATAAAAATTATGATTTTTGTGAAATATAACCAAAATGTGATTTTTGAAATAAGTAGTTGATTAATTTATAAAATGGTTTAGATTGGGATTTTTGAATTATTATAAATGATTTATATAAAAGATTTATAAAATTGATAATTATAAATTAAAATGTTGGGATTATAAAACGAGTTTTTATAAGTGTAAAAATGAGGTATAAATGGATTTCATAAGTGGATGTAATCTATAGATTTATAAATTGCAAAGTTATAAAATGAATAGATTTTCGTAAAATCAAAGATTTATAAATAATTAACTTATAAATTGGATTTTGGCATGTAAATGAGATATGGATAGAATTTGTTAATAAAGTGATTTTTTTAAGTTGAAGTTGTTATAAAGTATAAATGGAATTTATAAACATTGTTTATAAATCCGAAATCGGCTTATTTTGATAAGTTTAATTATTATAGCTTATTAAAGGAAATATATTCACGATTTTGGACAGTGAATAATCCTTTAAATAAAATATGTAGAAATGTTGAATTTGGTTAAGGAAATATATTCACGATATTGGACAGTGAATAATATATTAAAGAAATATTTTGGGAAAGTGATATTTTAAATAGAATTAAAACGATTTAAAGATGTTTTAAAATGTATAAAGTATCGAAACCATAGATTTCAACATTCATTGTTGAAATAGACGTTTTCGAGAAATAGAAGGAAATGGTGGACTATAACACTTTTGTTATAGTAAATGATTTCCGAAAGAAAATGTTTTATATAGTATCGGGATTTATATATCTATTTTAAGTTCGAATCCCTATACTAGTGGGTTTGGGTTGTCGTAACGATGTTCTATGCAACGTTCGTTTTGACTCAAATAAATGTGTTTAAGAGAATGTTTTCCTTAAAGAATAAATTATATACTTAGTTGTAATTTAAGTATATTGAATATTTTCCAAGTGTTGAAAAAAAATATTTGTGAATTACTTATTATTAAATAAGTATGGAAATGTTTTTCCAATATGAAGTGAATGTTTTGAGATTTTATCTTTTAAAGATAAATTGAAAATGAATATTAGAAATCGATTTGGAAATCGTATATTCATAGATATTTTGGAAAGGTAAATTCACTATGGAATTTATAAAAGAAAGGGAAATTTTTTTAAAAATAAACATTGATTTATTTTGAAGTGTGGAAATAAATTTATGGATTTGGAACGTAAATTTAATAAATCGGTAAGGATTTATTTGATTGGTTTAAATGAACCGTTTTGAAATTGAAGTTGTAAAGGTGAAAAATAGTTTGGAATTTTTTTTCAAATGGTTGAAGTGTGGAAATTATATCTTGTAAAGATATTTTTGCGAATAAATAATTTGGGAAATTATTTGAAATCGGGTGATGTTGTGAATATTGATTGATAGTTAAATAACTGACTATCAATATTGACCCTTAAATGACTATTTATTATGAATTGGTTGAAATTGAATGCTACACTTATTTTTAAATTATTGCGCTCGTTATTGGCATTACCCATTCCGAATAGTGATACGACGTAATGGATTGCATTGAAGACTGGTGGTGAAGACCGGATATTTGTGAAAACGATAGGATAACCTATCGATTGTCTCTGCAACGTTAGCTACGGTATGGAGATTTTCTTTGTGATGGGAAATTCGATCGAGATTGTGAATACCCGGATTGCAAGGGCTTCTTTTGAAGTGCCTTCGGTTCTGTTCGAACCCGGAACAGACTTGTATGCTTACATGTCTGACATTACATTTTGAGATATAAAGCAGATTTCTTTCAAATACAATTCTGTTGGTGCAGAGGATTCGTTCTCTTAGCTTAACACCCTTCTCTAAGACGTACGAGCTCAGAGGTTATGTAATTTAAGGTTATCAGCGATATATTCCCAATTTGGTAATGTGGCATGTTAAGTGTTGCGGTGTGATGATTATTTATTGATCAAAGCGTGGCTTTGTGAAAAAACGTAGCTTTGTGGATGAGACTTCGTCAGACCTCACACCCCGAAAATGGTCGAAACAGGAATATGCGGCAAGATTATGAGGGTCGCTCCCTTTAGGGTATGTCATTTCCTTTTGGAAAAGGGTGGTGTCAGGTATGGAGCCCTGATGCTTAACCTATGTGGTTGCTCCAATCTCATTTTTCTGTGTGGTTGTTGCTTGGTGATCGAGGGCCCTCGGATAAAGGTCCCAAAGGACCGGGGGGTGGCATATTCGTGTAGTAGTTACCTAGTTACAAAGGTAATGCGGCCTTGTGTTGGCAGAGAGCTGGTTAAGTTCTCGGGACGTCCCGCCAGAGGCGATCCCATGCGGCGGTAGGAAGTTCCTTAGCCTGACCATTTGTTGGAAATCCAAAGAAACAATACGAACCCAGTACGGTTTTAGTTGTATTACCTGCCATTCACTTATGGTGGCGCCCCACTGTTTGGATGGTAGCTATAGTAGGCATAGTTCGAAATGTATATGCTGGCTAAGATTTATATTCTATTTTCGAAACGCTTTCATCACTATGCGCTAATAATAATATCAAAAATGATTTGTTTTGCTTAGTAAGCATCTTTGACTATCATAAGGAGAAATCTCCTCCAATTCTGCGTTTGCATTGTGTGGGTGCGAGGAGGCCTTATGGTAGTTTCATTTTCCAAAAGCATTGCATATATTTTTCACTTCCCTTGTTGTTGTTGTTTTAAAAGATAAATAACCGTTTTGAGTTCTCACACCAGTCTCATGACTGACCTGGAGTTTATTGTTCTCTTCCTAAACTCTAGGTGCTCATAATTTTCCACAGGGGCAGTCTAGAGTCAGGTTATCAGGTCATTCTGGATTCAGAAGTGCTTTGGAGCTCAAGTGGCGAGCTGGATGGAGAGACGTATTACTTGTATATGATATTATTTTTCCGCTGTAGAATTCACTTGTAAGGACAAGTTTGTATAGTTGTCCATTCTTGTATATTGTTGCATATTGACTCTGATAATGTTATGTAATGTAATGTGACGGTATGTAATAACTTATATAGTTCTTTGTTTTAAAGATATTCATTTATCTATTATATGTTGTTCCGCTGCGACTGTGAGATTCTGATAGTGTTTATATTGTTCTTCTTCCGTTCTATTTTCTTCTTCTTCTATTTTTTTCTTATTCTTAAACCCTAAGAATTCAGTTTTCCGGCATTCGATTGCTCGGCAGTTGATACAGTAGACGTATTGATGTCGATTTTCGAAAGTCGAAGAATCGGGTCCTTACAGTAATTAATTGAAGAATGGTAGTGGTTTTAGTTTAATTACTTTGTGTAATTAATAAGAAGAATAATTACTTCGTGAAAGTATTTAATAATTAATTACTTAGTGTAATTAATTTAAGAATTGGTTAATAAAGTTATTTAAAGATAATTAAGTGATGTAATTAATTCAGCGTAGTTAATTACTGAATGTGATTAATGAAGGCTGATTAATGAATATGGTTAATTAAAGATTAATTATTAAATATAATTAATAATTAATTAGGAAGTAATTAAGGGGCCATTAATTAATATAATTAATGATGTAATTAAGGGTGGATTAATTAAGATTAATTAATCAATAATAAGTCATTATAGAGTAATTAATTAATGTAATTAATTAAGGATTAATGTAACTAATTATAGTTAATTAATTAATGAGAGTAATTAAAGGTTAATTACTGTAAATGGTTAGGAATAATTAATTTGTGTAATTAATTAAAGTTAATTACCTAATGTAATTAGAGAGTAATTAATCAAGAATGATTAATTAAGATGGATAATTAGAGGATGATTAATTATTTGATTTATAATTAATTACTGGTTAAGTAAGCAGGATTATAGTGATGAAAGTAATTAATTTAATTCATTTTAAATTAATTAGAGATAGTGTGATTAATTAATCCTTGCTAATGTATGGATGGACGATATTGATTGCCTTGAATGGTTTGAGATCTCTGATACGGGATATGTGATGCATGTGATATGAATGCTTTGGTTGAATTATGATGATAATGTAGATTATCTGTTGTGATATTGGGAATTATCTATCTGTGCGAATATAGATAATAAATTGAATTATTTTAACTTTAAAACAACTTGGACCTAAAAGATGGCGTTTTAGATTTCGATGAGACCGGGATCGGGTTTTTATATTTGGATATCCGAAAACCACATCGATCCAAATTAAACGATTGGTCGTGAATCTCAAGTGATGAAGATTCAGAGTGCAAGTGTTATTGTCGTTAAATCTGAGGGTGATTCCAAAATGAGTGTAACGAGATAATGCCATCGGTTTCGTTCGAACCCGGAACGAATTTATATGGATTGAATGCTTTTAGAACATCGTCAGGTGGGCAATGAGCATACTAAGATAGATGTGTTTTATAAAGGTAATCGTAGCCTCAAGCCCATCAACCGGTAATGGCTAAAACATGGGAGGTGCAGCAAGGTTAAGTGGGTAGCACCCAAGTAGGACAAGATTTCCCCCTGTCTAGAGGTCCCTTTTATTTCAGCTGTGTGTGCAGTTGTTGGCCACAATTGCGAGGTTGTCTTGCTCGGGACTGTCCAGTAAGGGATGGTTCCGGCCTTGTATTACTGGAGATTGGGAGTAATCCTTGGTACGGTGATCTAGGCCTTGTGCTATGATGGGCGGTACCTCAGTAGCCCTGTCATTGATGGAAACTAATTCTTCGTACGTGCCCTTTACGGTTTTGATTTTATGACCCACGTTGTGGGTAGTATACTGGAATTTAATGAATGTAAGAATTTCGGCTATTTCTTATTTATTTGAAACCCTAGACCCTAGTATAATATCACTAGATTTCCTATCAAATATTTTGGTTATCGTAAGGTAAAAACTTTTCCTTGTTTATGTGCGTGAAGTCTTACGAGATACCTTTTGTTTTCAAAGGTTTTCAAAGTTAAGCAACTTTAACCTGTTACTCACACCAGACTCATGTCTGATCCAGAGTTTATCTTCTGTTTTCTTAAACTCTTGGGTACTCAAATTTCTATGGGTAGCCAAGGGATTCAGGTTAGCTTTGACGAATTCTTGAGGAGATTTGCAGCTGGAGACTTCAGCGTTTATAGATATATGTGATTCCGCTGTATGATCTCTAAGTCGTTTCATTGAGTTGTATTTTGTGTTGTAATAACTAGATAGGTGTTTATGACTGTCTAGTATGTGATGTATAAACTGTGTAACTCTGATAGATGTTGTATATGATACTATGTAATATCTTATGTGATTAATATAATTTATTCATTTCGCTGTTGAGATTCTGATGTTGGTTCTTTCTTTCTTTCCTATCTTTTCTCTTTTCTATCCCTTTCTTTCTTTATAATAATGCGTCTTTCTGTGGAGAGAAAGGCGGGTCGTTACACGAAGCTAAGACAAGCAGTTCTGCTCGCATGTGGCTTGTGTTTTGCTTGGGAAAGATGTGTTGCTAGTTCAAGTTTTGACTTAAAAATTTTGATTTGTGGCTCGGGTTATCTAGTTACCGGGTAAATTGATACGCGAGTAAATTTGTAGTACCAGATTTTAAGGATAGAAAATTCAAGTCTTAAAGCATCAAAAATTTTCAAAGTTCCAGAGAAAAAATTAAAATTTTGTAACAAGTTCCAAGCATTATTAAACAAGACTTAATTTTTTTGTTAATTATTGTTAAGATAAATTGGTTTGGATTTGACTAATTAAATTTTGGGCGAATTATTTAATTAAATCTCTAGTTGATTTCAAATATAATAAATGATGAAATTAAGAAGTAGTAGGTATGTGGTATTAAACTTAAACTAATCAAGAAGATTTCAAATGATGTAATTGATTAAAGTATAATTACTTAAAGTAATTGGAGGATAATGAATGAATGTAATTAATTAAAGTATTAATTAATTAAAGGATGGTTAATTGATAAAAGTAACTAAGAATAATTATTTAATGGGAGTGATAAAGCATAATTACTTAGTGTAAGTAATTTAGAACAATGATATAATGAAGTAATTAGGAATAACTACTTAACGGAAGTAATTAATGACTAATTACTTAGTGTAATTATTTAAAGGATTTATTAATTAAGATAATTAATCAAAGGTTATTTATTACTGAATGAGATTAATTAAGGTTAATTAATGAATGTGATTAATTTAAAGATTACTTTATAAATGTAATTAATTAAAAGAATATTTAATTACTGGAAGTGATTAGAGGATCATTATTTATTAATTAATTAATTAAGGAGATTAATTAAAAGATAATTAGTGATAATGCTTAAGGCTAATTAATCTATGTGGCAATTAAAGGTTAATTACTTAATGTAATTAAAGGTTAATTAATCAAGGATAATTAATTAAGATAGATAATTAAGGAATGATTAATTAATTGGGTTGTAATTAATTAATGTTAAGTAAGCAGGATTAAGGTAATCCAAGTAATTAAGATGGTAATTGATTTAATTGGAAATTAATTAGGAGTCATATATCTAATAAATCTTGTGTATGGATGGTTGAATGATTTTGGATGATTTGGACTATTGTTATCTCTGATGGGCAATTGAGATGTGCTGTGATATGAATGGGTTGAACTATGATAATGTGGGTTATCTATCTGAGTTAAATTGTTGTGTGGTACAATATCCTGAATATGAATTGCATTGTTTTAAAACTTAACAATTTAGATTAGAAATGATATTGGATTCCAAAAGACCGTGTTCGAGTATCAGTAATACCCGAAACCACTTCGATTAGTAAACTAAATACTTTATAAATTGGATATGCAAACTTTTACAGGCTGGAATGGAATGAATTGAGTAACATGGACATTTAACCTGAAAACTATTGTGTGTAATAAATGATTGACTATAAGAACTTGTAAAGGGTACGAGTTATCCTGATATTCACATATGTTATAGCTTGGTAGTTCAAATTATATGGGTTTACTCACGCTGGCTTGCAGCCTGACTCGGATGTTACTTTGATGTAATGCTCGGGTCAAACCAAGTATTACAGATCTTCAGGTTAGGACATTCTGGAGCTCAGATGGCGAGCGGGATGGCAGAAACGTATAGAGTTTTCGCTGTGTATATTATTGTTTGTATTCCCGGGACAAGTTAATTTTAACTGTCCAGTTATTTATATATTGTTGTAACTCTGATGTATTATATGTAATTTAATTGATACATCTTTCTTTGTATAACCGCTATTATTTGATATTATATTTTATCCGCTGCGAATATGGGAATCTGAGTTTTGTTTTCTGCGTCTTCTTCTACCTCTTTCTTCTTTACCCTAACAATCTGGAATTTTCGAGATCGAAAATCCCGTGTAACGACCCGTAAATTTTCAATAATTGAATTTGTTAATTTAATGAGATTTTGAAAATTTAAATTTGAAGAAAATAAAAAAATTTGTGAATTTTTAATAAAAGTTGTGATGCAATAATGAAAATAACTAAGAGGAAACGTAGCAGGGTTATTTAAAGTTAATAATTTATGAATTTGAATGAATATCCAATTTAAAGAAAAGAAGTTAACTGTTACTTTATGATGATTTATGAAATAACGGAAAGAGTGAATAATAAGTGAACTAATTAGTAGTATGAAAATAAATGGCAACATTGATGTGTAAGTAATAAAGGCTTATTTAATGATTAAAGGGTAACGGTAATGTTTATTGTATGGTACTTATTGTTAATTGAAATTTGAAACAAATTTTTAGTAAATGTAAATTGAATAGGAACATCGATTTATTTATAAGGTAGTAATTGATGTAATAAAGGTATGAAATATTGAAGTATGTAATGCAATGGATATCATAAAATAGAATGGAATAAATTAGTGTATATATGGAATAATAATCTGGGTTGATAAGTAACGAATTTATAAAGGCAATGGAAAGCAAATATGTGACAATTAATATAGGTTTATTTATTTAATGTGTAAATAAACTTTGGTAATCAATTACAATAAATCCAAATTTAACGTTTTGTTAATGTAAATTTAAGTAATGTTAATTTTATTCATAATATGAATTGGTTGATTGAATAAATGGAAACTTTGATTTGTGAATAATAAAAGCTTATTAATGTGACTAAAGTATTAACGGTAATGATTTTGGATGTTACCTATTTTGTAGCGGGTTGATTTTAAATTGGAAATCAGTTACAAAAAATTTATAATCTGATATCACGTTAATGTAACTAAGGTAATTATTAATAAATTGAATGCAAGTCAAATCAATGGAAATAATGCAGATGTATACTTAGTTACAAATTGAATATATGAAAGCAAAATGTAAGCATTGAGTTAATTAAAGGAATTTAATTATAATAAATGGTCATTGAATAAAATCAATGTTCTGTAAGTAATTATAATATTGGGTTGAAGGGAATAAACTTAAAGGTAATTAAAGTTTAATGGTTACAATTGTTATAAATTACTTATTTGTTTAATTCATAGAATTTAATTTGAATTCATTTGTAGTAATTGACTTAATTAGTGTAATACCAATTAATTAAAGCAATTAGTTGGATAAGAATAATGGAAATCAAAACTTTATTTTATTTAATTGAAATATAAAATTCAATAATTGGATTAATTGCAATCAAATGAAATTGAAATAGCTAAATAATACGTTATTTGAAATGAAGAGGGAATATTATGAAATTTATGTAATAGTTTTGAATCCAATGTTAAATCCATCTATTTGACAATAATGAATGGAATAATGATTTGTTAATTTAATTTAATAGAAATTTTGGAAATTTAATTTATAATCTCTGAATTGAATGGAATTGAGGATAATACTAAAATCGATAAGTTAATCAACTTTAAATTGACTTTTAATTTGTTAAAAACATTGTAAATGATTAAGAAATATAAAAGTGATAAAATTTGTCAATTTTAAGATTGAAATTAAAAGTTGGATTTTATTAATTAATTATTAAATATTTCATTAATGTAAAAATAGCCATTTTGGCCACTGTCTCGGATTTCGACGAAACCAGTTTCATCGGATCCATAATGGTGATTTATTGTAGGATTCAAGTTTCATAATGATCGGACTTATCGTTTGATCGTACGAACGCGAAACACCTTGAAATCGATTTAATTGAAATCAATTGAAATCAATTTGGAAAATATTGATTTTAGCATAACTTCTTCATACGATGGAATTTGAATTTGAAACTTGTTCCATCGTGTTTAAAATGTTTTAAAGCATATATTTTGATATATGGGTTGACCCAATTTCGTTCCGGAGTTGGAACGGGCTTTTTGGGCCACTTTGTCGTTAGCGCGTATATCTGTCTTATCCGATCCATTCTATTTTAGCTTTGTCTATAAATACCCTATTGTAAACCCTAGCAGCCTCTATTCCTCATTTCTATACATAAAGAAACTTCTGTGCTCCTCTTCCTTAATGGCTGTAAACCCTAATTTATTCAATTCAAATTTCAATTCAAAAACCAAATGAAATTTCAAACTCTTAAAAAAAATCAAGAAAAATCATGTATTGAAGCTCTCGATGTACGTATCTTAGATCTGCAATTCGTTTTAGGTTTTGAATTGCGATTTTTCCAGAAATTGAAGAGCAACTCGCGGTCGTTCATCGAGTCGCGATCAACTGGGTCAGATCGTCAAATCGAGGTTACAATCGTGTGGGGAGCGACGAATGGATTCATCTATGGTGGTCGTTCGAAAAACTAACAGTTAGATGTGGCGTATTTATTCGATTAGGTCACAAAAGTTTAGTGGCGGCTGTCATCTGTTAGGCTCGATCGGCGGCGAGGAAGTGGCGTTCAAGGTCGTGGGGAGCTCTCTGAGGTGGCGCGTGGTTGGAGGTGGCCGAGATGGCCTGCGACGGCGGCGATCACGATTTGAACGCGGTGGCTGTAAGCGAGGCGTACAGTATCTTTCGGTAGTGATGAATTAGGGTTGGTAGTAAGATAGTGACGTGGCCGGTTCGAAGTGGGTAATTTTTTTTATTTAATTTCAATTTTGATTCGTTCTATCCTTAATAACTCTCGCATACGATATCCGATTTATGCGCGGTTTCTTTTGTTAGGATCTAATTGAAATTTCTGACATTTTTGGTGCTTGTTTGGATGGATTCTGAGACTGTCAAATTTGGGTTTCCATTGAATTTAAATTCGATTTAAATTCAAAAGGTGGGTGTTTTAACCCACTCACAGCTTCTAAAATTTCTTATGTTTGTTAAATTAATTTATGTTGTGATTATGCATTTGTTTATGGCTATTTCGTATATTTTTAATCATCATATCAGTTAGTTGCATTTATTGAAATTAAATGGTTATTTAATTTATTATTGAATATAACTACCAGTTAATTACCTGTTATATAATATCAATTATATATTGATATTGATTGATTGATTGATTTGTATGATGATTGTGATGGATGTATGATTTTATGATGGATAAATGGATGCTTTATTTATATCATCATAATCTGTAAGTTGTTATGCATTTAATTCGATTCAGGATTGTGGTTTGAAATGATATACAACCACATTTTTATTTTAAATTGTGGATTGAAATGATAAATATCAGTATCACTTAACCATAGGATAGAAAATTATATACAGGCACCGCGGTATATATATATATATATATATATATATAATTATTTTGAAATGATTTTCTATGGTTTTGGAAAGAAATATACGGTTTAATAAATATTAAATTTTGATGTTATATAAATATTATATATATATATATAGTTAAATTCTTGAATTTAAGCTATGTATAAAATTGATTAATAAAAATGAGTTTAACAATAAAGTTTGATTTCTTTGTATAAAATGGTTAAGTATCTATTTAAATTCTATTGTATATAGAGTTTATAATGACTTAAATAAATTTAAGGTTGAGAGATAAATATGAATTTGATTTAATTAAAGTATTTAAAAATTATCCTCGAAAATTTGATTTGAAATGTAAGTAAATTGAGATTTAAAGGGTATGATTTTATAACTTGGTTTTTGTTTAAAGGATTTAAATAAATATCAAATTGATTTACATAAATATTATCAAGTTACTTTAATGAAAATAATATCCAGTTATTTGTAGTCTAAAGGTTTTACTAAAATGATATTTGATTTATTTAGTAAACATTTCAAATCTAAATAATAGTAGTTGAAATTGATGTATATGAAATTATCAAAGAATAAGTTTTGAAATGGTGGGATAATTAAAGCTTTGAAATATATAGAAATTATATTGGTTTATTTGGGGATTTAAATCCATATTTGGAATTGATTTGTGAAGGTGAAGAAGCTATTTTATTATATAAAGTAATTTAATAGTTAAACCATTTAAGTGGTAGTATGTTTCAAAGTTATGAAATTCGAAGCTTTATGTTTTCGAAAGGCTATATTTCAAGTTTTGGTTTCGAAATAAATTTTTAACTTTGTCATTATTATGGTTTTAGAAAATGATATATTTGAAATGATATCATATTGATTTGGGCTTTAAAAAGGGAAATGATATCGTAATTATATGGTTTGGAAATGGATATTATATTCTGGTTTTGAAGTATAATTATTTGAAAATGACAATGGTGTTATAATAACGTTTGGTTGTTGAAGAGACTGGGATCGGAAGTTGTCATACTCTCTGCCAACCCCGAAAACCACTTTAACAACCGTGTACGCGGTGGAGATTCCAGAATGAAGTAGGATGGTGGCGGCGTTTCCTTTGAAGTAAATATGTGGATCCAACTCCCGTGAGTTGGCATAAGGTGGCTAAAACAGTAGCGATTCTCGGGCCAAGGAGGTAGCCCCTCTTATCGGGCACATCCCTTCGATATTGTAATCTGACTTTTGGATTCACTCGGTGGCCACTTTTGATTTTTGATTTTGGGGGTGTGGCTCGAGGTGGGCGGTAGCTGCGGCTATGCGTTACCACCTGTCCGGATGCGTAATTGGTATATCTACCCTGGCATTGACTAGTTGTGCCGTATCACCTACCCTAGCGCGCCTTATACGATTTGGTTTTGTACCATACCTATGGAGTGCCCTTTGACGATGCCCAGTACAGGGGAGCTTACGGTACTGTATAGACTATGGGAATATATAAATGTGTTAAGGTGGAAAACGTAAAGCCTTAACGCTATTTAAAAGTAAGTTTATTTTACTAATAGACACTATTATAATATCAAAATATTACTACATAGTAAATAGTTTAACGGATCCTTAGGAGATGTGAATCTCGAGCATCTCTTGAGTTACTACACTCACGTTAGACACTGGATAGGAGATGTCAAATCCCGTAAACATCTCTGACGTCGTTCCACTCATATTGTTTATTTTTTGTTTTAACTTACATAAGATATTTTAGTTCTGACTCGAGTGTTTTGTCCTTTCAATTCGCTCGGGTCAGTCTGAGCACTTCAGGAATCGAAGATTTTATTTCTGAAGGTCGAAGACGAAGATTTATTGTTATCTATTATATTATTCCATTACACCATTTAATTCCGCTGCATTGATTATTATTCTCCGGTATGTGTACTCTAATATGTATTGCATAAGTATAGTCGAATATGTTGTAAACAGCTTAATGAACTGTATATTTGATTATTATATTTTATCGTTCTGTTGTAAGATTCTATTTTATTTTTTTTCTGTTTTTTTCTTATTTACCCCATAACATCCGCCCTTCTGTATGGTTTAAGTATGACGTGTGTGGTTTATCGTCGATTTAAAGCGTATAGAAAGGCGGGATGTTACATCTGGTATCAGAACTTTGGTTTAGTGAAAACCTTAGCTTTGTGGGGTCTGACTCCTTACTAATAGGGTAGTAATACCCTATGGGAGTCGTTGAGTGTATATATGAGAGAGCGTATTTGTTAGTGTTATAAAAAGGTTTTAATATTGTGTTAATTTGTTCCGTTTTGTATTTATAAATTCTGGTTGATGCATGGGACGCTATGACATCAATAGGGATTTCTAAACAATTGATAGGACAGACCGACATAATATTTTGTTTTAATATAGGTGAATAAAATAATTTTGCCTATTATATTTTCTATATATATATAGTAATTTTTTTATAAAGGTTATATTTAGTTCCATTATATTGGTTGTTAGGTAATGAAATTCATAAATAATAATTGAAATAAGATAAAAAAATAAAATAAATGAAAAATTGGAATTTTAGAACTTAAGCCCGGGGTTTAACAAAATTTCTTTCGAATAGTTTTGGAATGTAATAATATTATTAGAATTATTTCTGATATAAATATTTCAATATAATTTGAAAGAATGGTTTTAAAGAAATTTTGGAAAAGAAATAAGTTGTACTACCCTCTCTGTCGCTGTAATTTCGGTGATGGCGGCCGCATCATCGACATTCATTTTCGAGTTTCGAAGTGGGAAGGCCACTGTAGTAGTTTTACTGCAGATTTACTTTGGAAAAAAACCAAAAAAATTAAATTGTTTTAAAGATAATTGGATATATAAATATGTTTATCTATTATTTTAAATGATTTGAAATTAAACCCGGTATTTTCGTTCTTTAATTTCTGTTAATCAATAATTTCAATTATTGTAGTAAAATGGAGACCAACTAATAGACAATTGGAACCTCTAAAGGAAATAAAAGATATAATGCTAAGTTGTAAATTAAATAAAAAGAAATTTAAATTTGTAACCTATAAAACAAAGGATATAATTATTGAACAGTAAATTTATTAAAGAAAATGAGAAAACTTGTGTAACTTTCAATTACATTCTTAAAAAGCATATATAACTTATCAAATATTAAAAGTTGAAATGTTTAATAAGCAAATGTAATGGAAATTGTATAAGTAAAAGTATGTAGTGAAGTGTTCAATAAATTGCTTTTATTAATAAGAATTGAGGTTATAATTGTTATATACTTAAGTAAGTAATTATAGACTTAAGCAAATGATTGAAGTTATTTATTTTGAAAATAAGCAGAAAGATGAATACTGTAAAAAAAATGAATGTAATATAATAAAGAGGGAAAATTTCATGATATGAATAAGTGAAAATGAGGTTTTGTTAGAAATAAATAAAAGTAAATGAAACTGTAAGAAATGAAATGATAATCCATAATTTAAAATGAAATGTAAATGTAAATTAAAAAGATAAATTACTATATGAATGAAATTAATAAAATTTAACTTGATTTATTGTTTGGATTTGTTGTTTCATTCTATACAATTTGAAGTTTTGAACCCGAACAACTATTTGTTCTGTTTGATATGAATGAATGATTGATTTGTGTTGACTCCATGAGATGGTTGTATGCTTTGTTGCACGTGTTTGATGTTTGTATTGATTTGGTTGTTTATGGTTGAAACCACTTTAAATATTTCATTTATATAATTATTAACTCTTTTTAGATTATATAAGTGAAATACAGGTTATGGAAGCAATTGCTACTGCTTTTGGTTTCATAATATAAGTGTTAATTGTCCGACAAATAGGTATGTTTACGGATAACGGTTATAGCGCTATTATATTGTTTTTTCCGTGTTGGGATATATATTATTTTGGAAAATATATGTTGTATATTGTTATTTTGATATTATATTTTCTCCCGAGCCTCTCCATACAAAGGAGACTCTGTCGAAATTTTCCGTAAATTTTGGACTAAGAAAATTTTGAAAAATATTTTCCAAACTTTATTAGTTTGAGTATAAAAAGATCTAATGGTTATAAATTGGTATATTTTATTTAAATTAATTAATTTTGTAAAATTTATTTATTTACAAATTTAATGTTTTAAGTAAGAGATATTGAGTTCTTAATTCTTCTTTTCCCTTCTTCTTCCTTTTCGGGAACGAAAATTTTTGAGTGGGGGAGAGTGTAACGACCCGTAAATTTTCAACAATTGAAATTGTTAATTTAATGAGATTTTGAAAATTTAAATTTGAAGAAAATAAAAAAAATTGTGAATTTTTAATAAAAGTTGTGATGCAATAATGAAAATAACTAAGAGGAAACGTAACAGGGTTATTTAAAGTTAATAATTTATGAATTTGAAAAAAATTTCAATTTAAAGAAAAGTAATTAACTGTTACTTTATGATGATTTATGAAATAACGGAAAGAGTGAATAATAAGTGAACGTAATTAGTAGTATGAAAATAAATGGCAACATTGATGTGTAAGTAATAAAGACTTATTTATGTGATTAAAGGGTAACGGTAATGTTTATTTGTATGGTACCTATTGTTAATTGAAATCTGAACTAAATTTTTAATAAATATAAATTAAATAGGAACATAGATTTATTTATAAGGTAGTAATTGATGTAATAAAGGTATGAAATACTGAAGTATGTAATGCAATGGATATCATAAATAGAACGAAATAAATTAGTGTATATATGGAATAATAGTCTGGGTTGATAAGTAACGAATTTATAAAGGCAATGGAAAGCAAATAGGTGACAATTAATATAGGTTTATTTATTTAATGTGTAAATAAACTTTGGCAATCGGTTACAATAAATCCAAATTTAACATTTTGTTAATGTAAATTTAAATAATGTTAATTTTATTCATAATATGAATTGGTTGATTTAATAAATGGAAACTTTGATTTGTGAATAATAAAAGCTTATTAATGCGACTAAAGTATTAACGGTAACGATTTTGGATGTTACCTATTATGTAGCGGGTTGATTTTAAATTGGAAATCAGTTACAAAAAATTTATAATATAATATTACGTTAATGTAACTAAGGTAATTATTAATAAATTGAATGCAAGTCAAATCAATGGAAATAATGCTGATGTATACTTAGTTACAAATTGAATATATGAAAGCAAAATGTAAGCATTGAAATAAATTAAGGAATTTAATTATAATAAATGGTCATTGAATAAAATCAATGTTCTATAAGTAATTATAATATGGGTTGAAGGAAATAAACTTAAAGGTATGGTTACAATTGTTATCAATTACCTATTTGTTTAGTTCATAGAATTTAATTTGAACGCAATTGTAGTAATTGACTTAATCAGTGTAATACCAATTAATTAAAGCAATTAGTTGGATAAGAATAATGGAAATCAAAACTTTATTTTATTTAATTGAAATATAAAATACAATAATTGGATTAATTGCAATCAAATGAAATTGAAATAGCTAAATAATTCGTTATTTGAAATGAAGATGGAATATGATGAAATTTATATAGTAATTTTGAATCCAATGTTAAATCCATCTATTTGACAATAATGAATGGAATAATGATTTGTTAATTTAATTTAATAGAAATTTTGGAAATTTAATTTATAATTTCTAAATTGAATGGAATTTAGGATAATACTGAAATCGATAAGTTAATCAACTTTAAATTGACTTTTAATTTGTTTAAACATTGTAAATGATTAAGAAATATAAAAGTGATAAAATTTGTCAATTTTAAGATTGAAATTAAAAGTTGGTTTTTATTAATTAATTATTAAATATTTAATTAATGTAAAAATAGCCATTTTGGCCACTGACTCGTATTTCGACGAAACCAGTTTCATCGGATCCGTAACGGTGAATTATTGTAGGATTCAAGTTTCGTAATGATCGGACTTGTCGTTTGATCGTACGAACGTGAGACGTCTTGAAATTGAAATAATTGAAATCAATTTGGAAAATATTGATTTTAGCTTGACTTCTTCATACGATAGAATTTGAACTTCATACTTGTTCCATCGTGTTTAAAATGTTTTAAAACATCTATTTTGATATATGGGTTGACCCAATTTTGTTCCAGAGTCAGAACGGGCTTTTTGGGCCACTTTGTCGTTAGCGCGTATATCTATCTTATCTGATTCATTCTATTTTAGGTTTGTCTATAAATACCCTGTTATAAACCCTAGCAGCTCTATTCCTCATTTCTATACGTACAGAAAATTCTGCGCTCCTCTTTCTCAATGGCTGTAAACCCTAATTTATCCGATTCTAATTTCAATTCAAAAACCAAATGAAATTTCAAACTCTTTAAAAAAATCCAGAAAAATCATGTATCGAAGCTGTCGATGTACGCATCTCAAATCTGTAGTTCGTTTTTGGTTTTGAATCGCAGTTTGTCCAAAAATTGAAGAACAGCTCACGGCCGTTCATCGAGTCGCGATCAACTGGGTCAGATCGTTAAATCGAGGTTACAGTCGTGTGGGGAGCGACGAATGGAGTTCATCTATGGTGGTCGTTCAACAAACCAACGGTTAGATGTGGCGTATTTATTCGATTAGGTCACAAAAGTTTAGCCGCGGCTTTCATCTGTTGGGCTCGATCGGCGGCGAGGAAGGGGCGTTCAAGGTCGTGGGGAGCTCTCTGAGGTGGCGCGTGCAGTTGGTGGTGGCCGAGATGGCCTGCGACTGCGGCGATCACGATTGGAACACGGCGGCTGTGAGCGAGGCGTGCAGTATCTTTTGGTAGTGATGAATTAGGGTTGGCAGTAAGATGGTTACGTGGCCGATTCGTAGTGGGTAATTTTTTTATTTTTATTTTTATTTAGTTTCAATTTCGATTCGTTCTATCTTTAACAACTCACGCATATGATATCCGATTTACACGCGGTTTCGTTTGTTAGGATCGTATTGAAATTTCTAACATTTTGGCGCCTATTTGGATGGATTCTGGGACTGTCAAATTTTCGGATTTAAATTGAATTTAAACCCAAAATGTGAGTGTTTTAACCCACTCACAATTTCTAAAATTTCTTATGTTTGTTAAATTAATTTATGTGGTGATTATGCATTTATTTATGGTTGTTTCGTATATTTTTAATCATCGTATCAGTTAATTGCATTTATTGAAATTAAGTCGTTATTCAATTTATTATTGAATATAACTGCCAGTTAATTACGTGTTATATAATATCAGTTATATATTGATATTGATTGATTGATTTGTATGATGATTGTGATGGATGTATGATTTTATGATGGACGAATGGATGTTTTATTTGTATTATCATAATCTGCAAGTTGTTATGCATTTATTTTGATTCGGGATTGTGGTTTGAAATGATATACAACCGCATTTTTATTTTAAATTGTGGATTGAAATGATAAATATACGTATCACTTAACCATAGGATAGAAAATTATATACATGCACCATGGTATATATATAAAATTATTTTGAAATGATTTTCTATGGTTTTGGAAAGAAATATACAGTTTGATAAATATTAATTTTTGATGTTATATAAATATTATTTTATATATATATAGTTAAATTCTTGAATTTAAGCTATGTATAAAATTGATTAATAAAAATGAGTTTAATAATAAAGTTGATTTCTTTATATAAAATGGTTAAGTATCTATTTAAATTCTATTGTATATAGAGTTTATAATGACTTAAATAAATTTAAGGTTGAGAGATAAATGTGAATTTGATTGAATTAAAGTATTTAAGAATTATCCTCGAAAATTTTGATTTGAAATGTAAATAAATTGAGATTTAAAGGGTATGATTTTGTAACTTGATTTTTGTTTAAAGGATTTAATTGAACATCAAATTGATTTAAATAAATATTATGAAGTTACTTTAATGAAAAGAATATCCAGTTATTTGTAGTCTAAAGGTTTTAGTGAAATGTTATTTGATTTATTTAGTAAACATTTCAAATCTAAATAATAGTAGTTGAAATTGATGTATATGAAATTATCAAAGAATAAGTTTTGAAATGGTGGGATAATTAAAGCTTTGAAATATATGGAAATTATATTGGTTTATTTGGGGATTTAAATCCATATTTGGAATTGATTTGTGAAGTTGAAGAAGCTATTTTATTATATAAAGTAATTTAATAGTTAAACCATTTAAGTGGTAGTATGTTTTCAAAGTTTGAAATTCAAAGCTTTATGTTTTTGAAAGGCTATATTTCAAGTTTTGGTTTCGAAATAAATTTTTAACTTTGAAATTGTTATGGTTTTAGAAAATGATACATTTGAAATGATATCATATTGATTTGGGTTTTAAAAAGGGAAATGATACGGTAATTATATGGTTTGGAAATGGATATTATATTCTGGTTTTGAAGTATAATTATTTTAAAATGACCGCGGTGTTATAATAATGTTTGGTTGTTGAAGAGACCGGGATCGGAAGTTGTCATACTCTCTGCCAACCCCGAAAACCACTTTAACAACCGTGTACGCGGTGGAGATTCCAGAATGAAGTAGGATGGTGGCGGCATTTCCTTTGAGGTAAATACGTGGACCCAACTCCCGTGAGTTGGCATAAGGTGGCTAAAACAGGAGCGATTCTCGGGCCAAGGAGGTAGCCCATCTTATCGAACACATCCCTTCGATGTTATACTCTGACTTTTGGATTCATTCGGTGGCCACTTTTGATTTTTGATTTTGGGGGTGTGGCTCGAGGTGGGTGGTAGCTGCGGCTATGCTTTACCACCAGCCCAGATGCGTATTTGGTATATCTACCCCGGCATTGCCTAGTTGTGCCATGTCACCTACGCTAGCGTGTCTTATACGATTTTGGTTTTGTACCATATCTATGGAGTGCCCTCTGACGACGCCCTCTACGGGGGAGATTACAGTACTGTATAGACTATGGGAATATATAAATATGTTAAGGTGGAAAATGTAAAGCCTTAACACTATTTGAAAGTAAGTTTATTTTACTAATAGACACTATTATAATAGCGAAATATTACTACATAGTAAATAATTTAATGGATCCTTAGGAGATGTGAATCCCGAGCATCTCTTGAGTTACTGCACTCACGTTAGACCCTGGATAGGAGATGTCAAATCCCGTAAACATCTCTGACACCGTTCCACTCATATTGTTTATTGTTGATTTAACTTACATAAGATATTTTAGTTCCAACTCGAGTGTTTTGTCCTTTAAATTCGCTCGGGTCAGTCTGAGCATTTCAGAAATCGAAGATTTTATTTCTGGAGGACGAAGACGAAGATTTATTATTATCAATTATATTATTCCACTACACCATTTAATTCTGCTGCATTGATTATTATTCTCCGGTATGTATACTCTAATATGTATTGCATAAGTATAGTCGAATATTATGTAAACAGCTTAATGAACTGTATATTTGATTATTATATTTTAACTTTCCGTTGTAAGATTCTATTTTGTTTTTTTTTCGTTTTTTTCTTATTTACCCCATAACATCCGCCCTTCTGTATGGTTTAAGTCTGACATGTGTGGTTTATCATCGATTTAAAGCGTATAGAAAGGCAGGACGTTACATCCCGGGTCGTTACAATAAGTAAACTATAAACAGAACGAAAACCTTGGATGTTAATGTCCTTCCCCTTCCCCTTTGTTGGTGGAGCACTCGATGAAGCTGGGATGACAATAAAAGCATATGCTTTCATAACTTGCCTATTCTTCGGCAGCTCTGGACAATCCTTCTTCATATGCCCTTTCCTATCATAGATGAAGCACCTTTTCTCCACACTCTTGCAACCACTGCTAAAATGGCTCTTCTCTCTGAACCGATAGCATGTATGCTCCCATTTGCTTTTCTAATGGCCACCCTTTGATTGAAACTACTTCTTATCCTTGTTGTTGTTCCACTTTCTCTTGCTACCCACTGCTCACTTATGACTTAGGCTCTTCCTTAGCTATAACAACTTTTTTGGGCTTTGAATATACATTCTCATGTCTCCAATCCTTCTCAACTAGCTTCTCGAAGGATTCATTAGTATGTCCCACTAACCTCCCCCTAAGATATTCATCCAAGCCTATAATGAATTTCTTTGTCTTTCAAATGGAGTGTCAATAAAAAGGAACCTATACTTAGATAGCATGTTGAATTCAGCCACACACAGAAACAAGCACCTCTCCCTACTTCAAAGTAGAAATCATTCTAAATGATACCGACTTTTGGGCAGTTGGGATAAAATTTTCCTCAAATCAAGCTTTGAACTACTCCTAGGTAAACTAATCCTCAAGAGTAGGTAGGCTTCCATTTGCCATCATTTGCCTACCCTTTAGGTCGAAACTGCTTCTTACCCTTGTTGTTTTTCCATTTCCTCTTACCACCTATGTTCACTTGCAACTTAGGTTCTTCCTTTGCAACAACAACATCTTTGAGCTTTGAATATACGCTCTCATGTCACAATGCCTTTTCAACTGGCTTCTCGAAGGATCATCAACATTGCCTACCAGCCTCTCCCCAAGATATTCATCCAAGCCCATAACGAATTTTTTTAATAGTTTGTTGATAAAAGACAACCCGTACTTTGACAGCATGTCAAATTCAGCCAAATACTCAGAAACATTCATCTCCCCATCTTTAATGTAGAAAATATTATAAACAATACCAAATTTTGGGTAGCCAGGATAAACTTCTCCTCAAATAGAGCTTTGAACTTCTACCATGTAAAGTGATCCTTAGAAGTAGCAATCTTAACAACGTTCCACCATCCCATTGCTCGTCCTTGAACTTCTCTAGAGGGTAACTTCCTTTTCATTGCATCTTCTAACTCCAAGTCCTCGAAGATGTGTTCATACTTGTCCAACAAATCTTGCACCTCCAAAGTTTATTCCGTTCCAAGGAATAGTTTACCCGCATGGCTAGAATAATCCTTATTTTGTAACGACCCGCAAATCCGTACCCCTTGAGTTAACACTATTCTACCTAAATCATCTCAAGTTGTACAGAAATACGAACCATTTGGGTTAAAGAAGAAGAGGTAGAAGAAGAAAATAGAAAACAACAACAGAATCTAACCAACGCGGCGGGATAAAATATAATAGATAATAAATAATTTTTACTCAAAAATCAAATGTACATGTTTATATATTACATCACAGAGTACGTCAATCACAGTTCAACCTCAATAATATACATCTGGATACACAGCTACTCAACACAGCGGAATATATATAAAACAAGTACGGAAGTACGTATCATCATCCAGCTCGTCTCCTGAGCTACACAGCATCATAACATGTATCCCATAATACTCGGTCTGACCCGAGCATTATAGTTAAATAACACCCAGTCAGTCTGGAATACCAGCGTGAGAAAATCACACTCAATTGATTATTAAAGTTTCAGAAATCCTTTGAAAACAAAAGCATCTCGTAAGACCACGCCACAAATAAACATGTCGGGATTTTACCTTACGATAGCTTAAACACTTTTTATAGAAATCCTCTGATATTATAATAAGGTCTATATACAAATACTTATAAAATAGCCAAAATTGTTACATTCATTAAATTCCAGCTACTAGCTACAGAGTGGGTAATACAAACAAAACTCATACATGGCTCGTAGGGAGAATGGATTTCCAACTAATGACTAGGCACAAGGGTACCACCTGTCACAGTACGTGGCCAAGATCACAGTACCGAGGAGTACGCCCGCTCCCCTGCAACACAAGACCGGGACTACCCCTTACTGGATAATCCCGAGTGAGATCACCCCCACGGTTGGGATTAGCAACCGCCCACTTAGCCGAAATAAAAGGGACATCTAGACTGAGATGACCTCACCCTGCTTGGGTGCTACCCACCTAGCCTTGCTGAATAACCCTTGATTTTCAGTCATTCCCGGTTGATGAGGCTTGAGGCTAAGCGTTACCTTTTAAGAACATATCCCTTAGAATGCCCATCGTCCACCTGACGATGTTCCGAAAGCATTCATCTATACAAGTCCGTCCCGAGTTCGAACGGAACCGAAGGCACTATTCTTACTACATCCGTTTTGGAAATATCCTCAGGATTAGTAGCGACTAGCCCTTGCACTTCATTGCTCCATCTTCGAATCCAAACTCGTTTCCCACGAAACGTACAAACCGGATCGAAGTGGTTTTCGAGAAATAAATCCCGATCCCGGTCTCTTCGAAACGATCAACGTATTTGTCCAATATTGATAGTCAGTGATTTAACTATCAATTTATATTCACAAACATCCATCAAACAATAAATAATCTCCCGAATTATTTATTAACCTCAAAATATCTTCAAAAGATATATTTTCATTTTCAAAACCCTTTTTGAAAACAGTTTCCAACCATTCTTTCTTTTTCAGAATAAACTTTCCCAAAATATTTTCTATCTCCACTGAAATCACCAAGCATAAAAATAGATTTTTAAAATAATTTAAAACACTTTACTTTGAAATATATTTTAAAACATTTAAGTTAAACTACTTCAATAATTTGTTAAAGATACATACTATATGAATATATGAAAATAAGGTTACTTAATCAAACATAAAACTAGATTTACATTTTTTAAAAACAAGATACTAAGTCACTCTTTAAATAATTACTGCTATAATAGATTAAAAGAAAATACTTACTTTAAAATTTAAATATTTAGAAATAATAAATTTTCCAAAACTTACTTTTTAAAAACAACTTAAAAACCTTTAATTTATATTTAAAAATTTATTTTGAAAACGTACTTGGTTATCCAGGGAGAATTTACAATCTCAATCGCTTAAATCAATTTCCCAAATTGATTCCCAATTTATTCTACTTGAATTAAATCTCTTTACTTATCCAATTCATTTCAAAGTTCATTAGTTATGGACTTTATTATTAATATTATTATTTTTCGTTTGATTTTAAATCTTTTAACTGAAATATACAAATTTCAGCTTTTTCCCAATTTCTTCTTTATTCCTTTCAATAATTTATATCTTAAATTTTAAATAAATGTTTTGTTCTTTTAGAATAATAATACTAAAGTTAAAATTCATTACTTCTGATTATTCAAAATTTCCCTTTCTATACTCAAGATTTATTTATTAGAATTTTAAAGGCACTTTATTTCTTTCCAATTCATTCTTAAATTTATTCAAATTTCTATAATTATTTTACTTCAAATTCACTTCTTTTATTTTCTTTCCAAAATCCAATTTATATATTTTTGGTAATTCATTATACCCAATTATATCCAATCAAACCATAGCATTCAATATTCTAACATAATTCATCATAGAATATCAAATAATCACAATAAAGGATATTGAATAATTTAAACAAATGTTGAGGGTCCAGTTGGATCCCTCCAACCTGTTTTCCCTACATCCACAGACATTAGCACAATATAAAATACCAATTCCAAAATATACCATACTATAGCACATCAATTAATTCAACCATTCAAACAATTATTTAAATTTAATCATTTAAATTTAAATTTAACTGAGTGAGATTAACTCACCTTTGATTTTTGTAATTGCACTCCATTCCATCCCGACTTGTTTTCCCATGAATTTAGACCTTGTATAAACATGATATCCTCTATAAATATTTGAATTAATCAATCAAGTTATTTATACCGTTTAATAAATTATTATTTTTAGTAACCACACAATTTAATTAGTTAATCGAACCAACTAGTCAATACATTTTTATTTTATTTTATAAACTAATACATTCTAAAACGGTCCAATTGACACCTACTATCATTTATATAACCCTCTTTTTTTTTAATACATATATACCAGAACCATATAAATTTCAAAAAAATCAAATTCTATATAACTTTTAGCATTTAGAATCTCTTACTTCTCTGTTCAAAATTTGTGTATATATATAAATAAAACAGATGTGTACCTATACATATATTCACATTTTTCTCAGTATATACAGTTCATAACAGAACATATATTATTTAATTTTAGTAGCATCAAAGACTTCAACAAATAAAGAAAAGAAAAGAAAAGGAAGGAAAAGGAAAAACGAAAATCTGCTCACCCAAAATGCTGTCGACGAACCACATCAAAACCTAAATCGCGCTCGCGACGCTGTGCTCGACTTTTCACATCGCCCCGCCACAAACCAGCACCCATCTACGCCTCACCTTCACAATGCCGACATGCTGCAGTTCCTAAACCCTAGCCCTAAACGCGAATCCCCTCGTGAATGTTGCCGTCGACGACCCGCGATGGCCCTGGCCTATTCGAACACGAAAATTGCTCGCCGATTCCTTTGAATGATCGAAACCGAGAAGGAAGGAGAGGGATTTCATTTGCATTCGAAGATGAAGATGTGTTTCGGTCGAATGAATTGGATCTGCTCGATTCCTCCTGATTTATACTATTCGTTTGCCTTTTTTTATGTTTTCGATTCGAACGAAATATTATTTTCATCGGCCATTAAAGAAAAAAATAGGGTCGAGATTTTATTTTCGTTACTCTTTGAGGCTATTTGCATCTTAAAGACGAACGAGGAAACAGGACTTAACGTTTCGCGTGCTGAGGATGTGACGCCCCACTTTTATGCTCACAATAACAAAGGGTATTAAAAGAAATACTGTCTGTTATTACGAAGAATAAGGCTGGATAGGAGCGGCCATCCGTAGTTAGGCCTTAAATTAGTATTGGTTATTGCGATGGGAGTGGTATATATTTTTTAATTTTCCATCTCTTGTTTATTTACTCCCATCGACATACCCAATTCCAATATAAAATGAACTACGATGGTTCATAATAGTTTAGGACAATAAATATAATAATAACATAGATAATATAAATGCAGAACACAGATAACACAAAAAGTCTCATATATATAATAACTGATGTCAGTTACAATACATGTGATACAACTACAACTGTCGACTCTGGAAGTTACATATACCAGTACATTATCGTAAATAATATACATGAATATACAACATCCTATACCAAGACAACAACTACTCCAAAAAGTATGAAAAGACTTCATAGCTCCAGCCGCAATCTAAAGTAAGATATCAACAACTTGTAAATACTCGGTCTGACCCGAGTATTAAATTCAAAAGAAAATAATACATGGGTCAGTCTAATTGAAACTCGGTTATTAGTGCACAGAAGCAACAATAATAAAGTAACAAATAAACGACAGTCACAATAAATCTCGTCTATCCGA
Organism: Allium cepa; assembly: GCA_030765085.1. Taxonomy (NCBI): domain Eukaryota; kingdom Viridiplantae; phylum Streptophyta; class Magnoliopsida; order Asparagales; family Amaryllidaceae; genus Allium; species Allium cepa. The sequence goes on along the minus strand of CM060935.1, from coordinate 1,052,985,388 downwards.
TCCTTAAATAAAGAAATCGGATAACGATATTTATAACACATAACAGTGTTAAACAACAAATCAACAAATCAAAATTATCAACGAAGATAAATTAAAAAGATTATCAATGAAGATAATTTAGAAAACAACAGAGTTGCCTAAACGGCAATTAACGACAAAATCTAATTATTTAAATAAATAATTAGAAACTCAGAATCTAATTATCAAATAGATAATTAGACACAAAAAAATAATCAAATCAAACCAAATCAATTTAAAAATCCAAAACATATTGAAATATCAATTAAAATGCCAACTCAAGTAGGGCTGCAGTACACGCACGCGTGTACTGCCTCTCCACTACAGCATATGGAATACCAAAAGATCAATGAATCAATACAAAATAGAATATCATAAAAGCCATACCGTGTGGCTGCTGTACACGCTTGCGTGCACTGCCTTGCCACTACAGTGATGATGTACACAAAAGCTCAACACCGTATGGTTGCAGTTCACGCTTGCGTGCACTGCCTTGCCACTACAGTGATGATGTACACAAAAGCTCAATACCGTGTGGCTTCAGTTCACGCTTTCAACACAAGGTCAAATCCGAACTACAAGCTGGATTCAACTCAAGTGAATTCGAAAACAAACAAAATGCAAAGGTCAAGTCACTGCAATCATGACTCAACTCAATGCAACAACCAAAGTCAAGGCAACTGGAAAAGACTTTAAGATCACATGACAACAGTGCAAAACAGCTACCAAAATGAAGTACAAGGATGCAATCCATGGAACAAAAAGCAAATGTGCAGCAAGCATACACTTCCAAACACAATCACTCAATGTTCCAGGTACAAGTGTAACCAGACTCAGAGTGAACTTGAACAAAGAAGAGGCATGAAAACATGGTGATTCATAGACCAGTTTTGAATACAAGTTCAAAACCAGAGACAAGCAACAAATGAATGGTCATCTACAAGTAAATGGTCAAAGACCAGTTCACCAGTATGAAGGCATATACCCACACAAGCATAGTCTGCATATGCACATGAAGATCAATGAAAGTTCAACAAATGTACACAATCAAAAGAAATAAAACAAGACCACTGATCAAGGGAAGCCTCAACCAAGACACGGTGCAGACCAATTTAACTCGAAGGAAATCAAGTTCAAATGTCGGTTCACACGAATATGCAAATAGGCTACATGAAACAGAGAATGCAAATTTGAAATGCAACGAGACTTCAAAATGCTCAAGTACCAGAATCAAGTGAAAATACTACTGCAATGAACTCAACCAGTTCAAACTCAAACAACAGGAATAATTCCAAGAAAAACAAAGCACATAAAGGCACCAAATCACAACAAAAGGCAAATGAGATGAACAGAAGTGCCAAAGGGTCAGGGACAATGCAAGTGCAGACTCTGGCACAAGACTAAACCCAACATCAAATGGACAAGATGTGACTGTAATAAAATGAAACTGCAAAGCCAAACCACTAACAACAATGCAAAGGTCAAGGTACTAACCAGTCAAGTAAGTGAACATAGGCACTGATGTATGCTTCAAAAGAGAGTACACAAGTGCACATAGGCACTGATATATGCATCACCAGAAGCTCCAGGTCAGAGAGACAATTAGAGGGAAGCTCAACAAAGTCAAGTGGATAACCAATGCAATAACTTAAGTCAGTTGCATCAGCCTCTACAGAAATCAAAGGATTCATAAAGTCAACGGTTAATGGCCGATGACATAAGTAACCACTAATGGCCGAAGTTATGAAACAACAAGTAAAATCGAATAGGGTCGAAAGTACTACCAAAGGCAGTAAACAATATAGCCAATGTCAAACGAAAACATCATCGTCAAAGCGTTAGAACAAAATCAGATGGCTAATAAAAATCATCAACAACAAAATATACTCGAATGGCCGAGACGAAGCCAAGCAACTCTCAGTCGAAAAAAAATTTGAAAATTGAACCAAGATAAAATCAACTCCGTGTATTCAAGTATCAGATTATACGAAATTCATAAAATCAAAGAAATCACCAATATCCAACAACTTCAAATAACCGAGCAATCAGTTGACAAATTCAAGCATACAGATCCAAACTCAAATAAAGGAGAACGAACGGATATAAACAAAATCAAGATCTCGAACATATATAACCAGCATTTTGAAGTAGATGTGAGTGAAATCGAAATTCACTCACCTTGTTCACGAGCAGCCAAATAATTGACGAAAGCAAGGTCGAATGCACCCTTCGATCGAACATCTGAAAGTAGTGCCTTCGATTTCCAACATAACCCTAATTTCTGAAGGGAGAAGAATCGAATGAAAACGGGAGCCGCCATTTTATTTTCTTTCAATCATTTTAGTTTTGGCGTTTTGAAATGAAAAATGGGGAGAGAAGTGTGTATCGGCCTTAGATAATATCACGGCACTACGAAAATAAACGTGGCCCAAAATTATTTACAAAGCCCACACCCCTTAAAAAATTTCAAAAGAGTTTAAACCGGGTTTTAAAATCTTCAAACAGCAATTAAGTAGCAAATTAATCGTTTAATGACGATATTAAATCGATGCAAAAATCCCGGTTGTTACAGACTCCCCTCCTTATAAAAATTGCGTCCCCGCAATTTTCATAACTAAGGTCGTTAATAACAAACATAAACCGGTTAAGCTAGAGAAATAAGGTCGAGAATATAAACTCCAAAGAAATCTTTTAACTTCATAAAAGAAATTCACAAATTTTCAACAAAATCTAACTATCAAATAGATAATCAGAATACAGCAAAACTGAATAAATGCAATTATCAATTAGATAATTAGAAAGCACGAACTTCATAATCAACAAACTCTAGCTATAAACAGATATAGATAGAAAACAACAAACATTCGATTATCAAAAACGATAATCAAATCTCAATTCAATAAATATTCAATTATCAAAAACGATAATCAAATTATCAAATATCTAATTATCAAAAACGATAATTAGAACTCATATCAACAAATATTTAATTATCACAAGCGATAATCAAATCTCAAATCAACAAATATTCAATTATCAAAAACGATAATCAAATCTCAAATCAACAAATATTATATTATCAAAAACGATAATCAAATCATCAAATATCTAATTATCAAAAACGATAATTAGAACTCATATCAACAAATATTTAATTATCACAAGCGATAATCAAATCAACAAATATCTAATTATCAAAAACGATAATTAGAAACATCAAATATCTAATTATCAAAAACGATAATCAGAAACATCAAATATCTAATTATCAAAAAGGATAATCAGAAACAACAAATATTCGATTATCAAAAACGATAATCAAAATCATCAAATACCTGATTATCAAAAATGATAATCAAAATCAACAAATATCCGATTATCAAAAACGATGATCAGAAGCAACAAATATCTAATTATCAAAAACGATAATTAGAACTCATATCAACAAATATTTAATTATCACAAGCGATAATCAAATCAACAAATATCTAATTATCAAAAACGATAATTAGAAACATCAAATATCTAATTATCAAAAACGATAATCAGAAACATCAAATATCTAATTATCAAAAACGATAATCAGAAACAACAAATATTCGATTATCTAAAATGATAATCAAAATCAACAGATATCCGATTATCAAAAGGATAATCAGAAGCAACAAATATCTAATTATCAAAAACGATAATTAGAACTCATATCAACAAATATTTAATTATCACAAGCGATAATCAAATCAACAAATATCTAATTATCAAAAACGATAATTAGAAACATCAAATACCTAATTATCAAAAACGATAATCAAAAACATCAAATATCTAATTATCAAAAACGATAATCAGAAACATCAAATATCTAATTATCAAAAACGATAATCAGAAACAACAAATATTTGATTATCTAAAATGATAATCAAAATCAAAAAATATTCGATTATCAAAAACGATAATCAAAAGCAACAAATATCTAATTATCAAAAACGATAATCAGAACTCATAACATCAAATGTTTAATTACCTGCAGATAATTAGATTCAACAAATATCTAGAAATCAATTAAGATACTCTAGAAAATCAACATAAAAGGTTGAATGGATCCCATCAGATGGCGGGTTTTTAAGCTACGCCGCACGTGCATCTCAAAGTGGCCGAAGCCTACCAAGTACTATAAATTTTGGCGCCCATCAGATGACCCGAAGGTCCGCAGAGTGACCCGAAGGTCTAGTACTGGTATTTGAGCCGAAGGTCCGCAGAGTGGCCCGAAAGCCCAACAAATGACCCGAAGGTCCAACGAATGACCCAAAGGTCCATCAGAGTGGCTCGAAAGCCAAATAAAATCATCAGAATCTTCAAACAGCAAATATTTCAATTAACGAGTCCGGAATTAACCAAAATAGCAAACGCACATGTCCCATAACCACGAGTTTTACTAAATCGTTTAATTCTCTTCATCGTTTCCTTGAAAGTGCAAAATTGTGTATTCCAAAAATAACGTTTCACATTCTCAAACGGACAAGTCCGGAATTAAGCGAATCAGTAAAAGAAAGGGGTCATAGTCCTTGATTTTGCTGAAACGTTTAAATCGCTTCCTCATTCTTTTGAAAGCGCAAACTGCAAAACTTCTAAAAACAATTTCATTTATTTTATAAAAGTAATAATTTACATTCTCAAACGAACAATTCCGGAATTAAGCGAATCAGTAAAAGAAAGGGGTCATAGTCCTCGATGTTGCTGAAACGTTTAAATCGCTTCCTCATTCTTTTGAAAGCGTAAACTATAAAAATTTTGGAAAACAATTTTATTTTTAAAACGATTTGCAAATGCGTGATAAAAACAGCTACATTAATGACAATTTCAATAAGAAAATTGTACTTCTCAAAACACCGTAGAAACGGATCTCAAAATCAACATTGCGGGATAACCGCTTGAAAAACCCACTTTAAGAATTGACGGATGTCAAAGCGACAGTAATTTTTAAACATCAAAATCTCATCAAAATAATTTGCATCAAAATATAATACCAGTGAATTTTCATTTATTAAAATGTCAACAAAACACCGGGCTTCAAAAATTTAGCACCGATGTAAAAATTGCGTTATAAAAATAACGGCAACAAAATACGTTTAGAACCAAACATCGGTTCAACGTAAAAATAATGTAGTAACGTGCAACTTAAATTTGCACGTATACTACAAAATGAACAAAGAAACCAGTCAAATATATCTTCAATGAAGATAATTCAAAACAACAAAATCACATAACTACAATCGCTTCGAATCCTCAAATCCGATTCAAAATTTTCAAAGAAAACAAAATAAACACAGCTATGTAAACAACAAATGAAATTTATTTCAGTTTCATATTTTGATTTTTAAATCAAAAGGTTATTAGCCGTACTCAGCGAATACAGTCACTGTTTCCGCTGCGCACTCTGATAAACAAAACACAGTCAATCAAATCATCAAACACAATTTTACTTTTATTTTTAAATAAAGATATTTAAAAATTTCATCGTAATTTCAAAACTTTAGTTTTGACTCAAAGCACAATAAAACATCGACTAATAGTTGTAACACACGTTCCATCTAAGTTATGTTTTATATTATGTCCATAAACCCCATGCTCTGATACCAACTGTGACACCCCACCTTTATGCTCACAATAACAAAGGGTATTAAAATAAATACTGTCTGTTATTACGAAGAATAAGGCTGGATAGGAGCGGCTATCCATAGTTAGGCCGTACATTAGTATGATTTATTGCGATAGGAGTGGTATATATTTTTAATTTTTCATCTCTTATTTATTTACTCCCATCGACATACCCAATTCCAATATAAAACGAACTACGATGGTTCATAATAGTTAGGACAATAAATATAATAATAACACAGATAATACAAAAAGTCTCATATATATAATAACTGATGTCAGTTACAATACATGTGATACAATACATATGATACAACTACAACTGTCGACTCTGGAAGTTACATATACCGGTACATTATCGTAAATAATATACATGAATATACAACATTCTATACTAAGACAACGATTACTCCAAAAAGTATGAAAAGACTTCATAGCTCTAGCAGCAACCCAAAGTAAGATATCAACAACCTGTAAATACTCGGTCTGACCCGAGTATTAAATTCAAAAGAAAATAATACATGGGTCAGTCTAATTCAAACTCAGTTATTAGTGCACAGAAGCAATAATAATAAAGTAACAAATAAACGACAGTCACAATAAATCTCGTCTATCCGATCCTTAAATAAAGAAATCGGATAACGATATTTATAACACGTAACAGTGTTAAACAACAAATCAGCAAATCCAAATTATCAACGAAGATAAATTAAAAAGATTATCAATGAAGATAATTTAGAAAACAACAGAGTTGCCTAAACGGCAATTAACGACAAAATCTAATTATTTAAATAAATAATTAGAAACTCAGAATCTAATTATCAAATAATTAATTAGACACAACAAAATAATCAAATCAAACCAAATCAATTTAAAAATCCAAGACATATTGAAATATCAATTAAAATGCCAACTCAAGTAGGGCGGCAGTACACGCACGCGTGTACTGCCTCGCCACTACAGCATATGGAATACCAAAAGGTCAATGAATCAACACAAAATAGAATATCATAAAAGCCATACCGTGTGGCTGTAGTACACGCTTGCGTGCACTGCCTTGCCACTACAATGATGATGTACACAAAAGCTCAATACCGTGTGGCTGCAGTTCACGCTTGCGTGCACTGCCTTGCCACTACAGTGATGATGTACACAAAAGCTCAATATCGTGTGGCTGCAGTTCATGCTTGCGTGCACTGCCTTGCCACTACAGTGATGATGTACACAAAAGCTCAATACCGTGTGGCTGCAGTTCACGCTTTCAACACAAGGTCAAATCCGAACTACAAGCTGGATTCAACTCAAGTGAATTCGAAAACAAACAAAATGCAAAGGTCAAGTCACTGCAATCATGACTCAACTCAATGCAACAACCAAAGTCAAGGCAACTGGAAAAGACTTTAAGATCGCATGACAACAGTGCAAAATAGCTGCCAAAATGAAGTACAAGGATGCAATCCATGGAACAAAAAGCAAATGTGCAGCAAGCATACACTTGCACACACAATCGCTCAATGTTCCAGGTACAAGTGCAACCAGACTCGGAGTGAACAACAAAGAAGAGGCATGAAAACATGGTGATTCATAGACCAGGTTTGAATACAAGTTCAAAACCAGAGACAGGCAACAAATGAATGGTCAGCTACAAGTAAATGGTCAAAGACCAGTTCACCAGTATGAAGGCATAAACCCATACAAGCATAGTCTGCATATGCACGTGAAGATCAATGAAAGTTCAACAAACATACACAATCAAAAGAAATAAAACAAGACCACTGATCAAGTGAAGCCTCAACCAAGACACGGTGAAGACCAATTTAACTCGAAGGAAATCAAGTTCAAATGTCAGTTCACACGAATATGCAAATAGGCTACATGAAACAGAGAATGCAGATTTGAAATGCAACGAGACTTCAAAATGCACAAGTACCAGAATCAAGTGAAAATACTACTGCAATGAACTCGACCAGTTCAAACTGAAACAACAGGAATAATTCCAAGAAAAAAAAAGCACATAGAGGCACCAAATCACAACAAAAGGCAACTGAGATGAACAGAAGTGCCAAAGGGTCAGGGACAGTGCAAGTGCAGACTCTGGCATAAGACTGAACCCAACATCAAATGGACAAGATTAGACTGCAATAAAATTAAACTGCAAAGCAAACCACTAACAATAATGCAAAGGTCAAGGTACTGACCAGTCGAGTAAGTGAACACATGCACTGATGTATGCTTCAAAAGAGAGTACACAAGTGCACATAGGCACTGATGTATGCATCACCAGAAGCTCCAGGTCAGAGAGACAATCAGAGGGAAGCTCAACAAAGTCAAGTGGATAACCAATGCAACAACTCAAGTCAGTTGCATCAGCCTCTACAGAAATCAAAGGATTCACAAAGTCAACGGTTAATGGCCGATGACATAAGTAAATATTAACGGCCGAAGTTATGAAACAACAAGTAAAATCGAACAGGGTCGAAAGTACTACCAAAGGCAGTAAACAATATAGCCAAATTCAAACAAAAACATCATCGTCAAAGCGTTAGAACAAAATCAGATGGCTAATAAAAATCATCAAGAACAAAATATACTCGAATGGCCGAGACAAAGCCAAGCAACTCTCAGTCGAAAAAAATTTGAAAATCGAACCAAGATAAAATCAAGTCCGTGTATTCAAGTATCAGATTATACGAAATTCATAAAATCAAAGAAATCACCAATATCCAACAACTTCAAACAACCGAGCAATCAGTTGAAAATTTCAAGCATACAGATCCAAACTCAAATAAAGGAGAACGAACGGATATAAACAAAATCAAGATCTCGAACATATATAACCAACATTTTGAAGTAGATGTGAGTGAAATCGAAATTCACTCACCTTGTTTACGAGCAGCCAAACAATGCGACGAAAGCAACGTCGAATGCATCTTCGATCGAACATCTGAAAGTAGTGCCTTCGATTTCCAACATAACCCTAATTTCTGGAGGGAGAAGAATCGAACGAAAACGAGAGCCGCCATTTTATTTTCTTTCGTTAATTTATTTTTAGGGTTTTGAAATGAAAAATGGGGAGAGAAGTGTGTATCGGCCTTAGATAATATCACGGCACTACGAAAATAAACGTGGCCCAAAATTATTTACAAAGCCCACACCCCTTAACAAATTTCAAAAGAGTTTAAACTGGATTTTAAAAACTTCAAACAGCAATTAGCTAGCAAATTAATCGTTTAATGACGATATTAAATCGATGCAAAAACCCCGGTTGTTACAGAGGAAAGGATATAAGATGGCGTATTTCAGAAGGTAAGTTATAGTGATTTCGAGAAGTTGCGATGTGAAATAATTACGGCTGAAAGTTTGACTAATATAAATATTCAAATTAAATTCAAATTTAAACTGTTCCGATAAATGCAACTTAAAAACTTGACTTCCTATCGAGGCGTGCCTCTAGACGTTTATAATGTAATATCCCTATTCCGAACGCAATGGGAAAGGTTTCGAGTCCTAATTCTATCGTATGGAGAAGATAACATTTTGAATCCAGTTATTATATTAAATTTTCGAGATAAAACTCAACACATTTACATATATCGTACGTTCACACAATAACTCCAATCATTACGAAAATTGAAATCCGATAATAATACAATATTACGGATCCAATGGAACTAGGTTCGTCAAATTCCGACATTGCGCCTCGGAAGGCTATTTTTAAATTCAACTTAAACTATAAAATTTTAAAACTGAACAAACCACTGTTAGTTTCTATTTTTACAACTTCTATTATCTTCAGTGTTATCAATATAAATTTTATAAGCCTTCAAATTATTATCAACATGCTTAAAACTTCAGATTCAACATTTAGCTCAACTTCTAATTATTTAATTCAATAATTTAATTATCAATAATTAGGAATATTTAAATTCAAGTTAAAATTTTACTTTTAAATATTAAAATCAATTAAATATTCCGATTTCAAATGCTCGAAAATTCCGGGTCGTCACATTCCTTCCCCCTTAAAAGAATTTCGTCCCCGAAATTACTAATTAGGAAGAATAATCCAATACCCATTTACTTTTTTCCAAAACCAAACAATTTAACATTGTACCAACTATCTTTTATAAAAGACCCATTACCATTCTTACTAACCTCCCGCACTCTCCCATAGTTCGCAAAAAATACTATTTGCTCAAACGTTCAAATTTCAAATTAAAATCAATTTTGAATTATCAAAATTTTCTTAAAATTTTTTCTAACTCTCTAAATTTTCGAAATATTTCGCCAGCGTCTCCTTTGCGTGACTAGCTCACTACAACTACAAAAGGCCTCTACGGGCTCCCAAATTCCAAAAGAAAACAAAAGGCCAAGTGGCTCGATCAAAACCCAATCAAATTTCATACAGAAACTTAAACACATACCTTTTGTCGAGCAATTCAAATTGATCTTTTGAAATCAAAACCAACTCTCTTTTCCCTTTAATATACCTGCATATCTTACTTAGCAATAATACCCAATCACAACATTCAAAACATTTTACCGACTTCCTTACAGAATTTCAATATATATTCGTCCAAATATTAACTTAGAATATATTTGTAATATCAATTTCCAATTAAGAGTTCACATTCCTTTCTTAAGTTTAGTATAAGAATTTTATATGTTTCTTTATTTATTTTCACCTTACCACTTTAATTTATATCTATTTCTATTCAAATTGATTCTTCCATTTCTGTACGAATTCAATTTATTCTTATCTCTGAATATGTGAATTTAATTTTCCATTTATAACTGATTCATATCATTATTTTAAAGCAGTTTCATTTACTAACTTATTTCAATTTCCAGTTTGAATTCGCTTTGTCGTTAACTAAAATTTTCCCAAAATTTTTAAAAAAAATTCTAACTCCCAAAATTTCTGAGAATTTTTGGCAGGGTCTTCTTTGCACGGAGGAGCTTTTGCAATTTGACAAAAGATATAAATATATATACATCGACCCACACACTCGAAAAAACCAAAACAGTTCATATTTCCTATTTTTATTGCGTAGGCGTACCTTATTTAGCATTTATAAGCAAGCGGTTTATTAATTTATCATTTAGAACGATCTAATCCAGCCAAACGGCTTCTCGGTACCTGTACTTACTCAATTTAAATATGTAAGTACTATATATAGGAAGTTTATTGCATTTCACTTAAATTTAAATAGTTAAAACATCGATCCTGAAACAATGCATGTGATATACTGGCATACACAAATAAATTTCACATATAATGCATGTTATATAATTTCCATAAGCATATATAAGGTTCCGACACTTATTACAATTTTTTATAATCAATTCTCAAACCATTCCATTCAGTTGAAGTGATTTACAACTTACTTGTTTTTATTTAATTCATTATAAGCAAAAAAAATCGTATTCATTCCATTTGATGCAAAAATCAATTTATCAAACTGCTATTGATTCATATAATTTTGCTTACTTCCATTTACGTCGAACGACCAATTTTCTAATGCAATTCGACAATATTAATGTGAATAAACAATAACATAAGCTTTATAACCAAATTAAATTGATTCCAACTCAATTTACACTTAATCCCATCCCGTTTTAATTTATTCACAAACTTCCATTGCATTCTTTCATATCCAAAAAGTTTGATTCCAAACTATTTTTATTATACTCGACATCATCCCATGCTTCTATTAATTTTAAACTTAAGTTAATTTACTTCAATTCACCACCATTTCATAACTTAAGTTCATTCTCGTTTTAATTTATTCATACCCGAATTGGATTTATTTTCATCTCAAATCATTTTTATTTTAATCCAATTCCATACAACTTCAGTTCATATTTAATTCACTTACAATTTTAAGTTGAATTTCTATTTATATCTCAAGCTTCATTTCCAAACTCAATTATCCATTCACAATCTTTGATTTGATTTTCCTTTGATCAAATCCCAACCATTTGACTAATTTATTCGATTAGTTTATTCTTTTATCCATTTTAAATTTTAATTTACATTAACAATTCATTGTTGAATTTACTAATAATAAGGCCATTCAATTTATGCTTGAATTTGATTTGTTTATATTTCACACCATATCCATTTTAATCCAATTCAATTTTCGTTCAATAACACTTCCAATTATAATCCCATACTTGATTTTCTTTTCATTTATCTTGAAAATCATTTTATTTAATTTCCCTGAGTTCAATCTTATTTTATATCCAAGTTTGGATTTTTATCTCAGAATACAATATTTTTATTCCGGCTTATTTGTTCCCTTTTAAAATTTTATAAGCTACTTACTTTTAATATTCATACTTCCCCATCTATTTAGAATCAATTTTATTCACATCTTACCTTTAACTAGAGATTATATTATTATTTTATTCACAGTTCAATTTTATTCATAATCCAAGTTTATAATGCATACAAATATTTATTTCTAATTCCATAACCCAAGCTTATTTGAATAATATTTTTCGAAGTCATATTCCATTTATTTATACTTGAATTGAATTTACTCACAACTTAAGTCACTTCTATTTCAATTCGCTTTTATTTCACTTAATAGCATTCAAAATATATGTGTCGAGCTCTATTTATATTATCCACATTCGATTTGTTAGTATTTCAACTTGAATTGCATTTAATAATTTCTATTTAATCCAAGTTTCAAATTTAATTAACAAATTAATTTATCAACTAGTTCGCCTTTGATTTTTAATTTAACTCCTAATCAAATTTTATTCTAGGAATTCTCCTCTTATTTATTTTTTCTTTTCCTAAATTGATTTCATCTCATTGATTTCAATGCATACAATTCATTTAATCAACTCATCCTATTTAACTTGCTTAAGTCAAATTTCCATTCTCATTTTGGGATTTACATTCCAAAATTATAAATTCAGATATATCTTCTTCACTTTCATTCACTTAAGTTAAATTTTAATTTCCGGATTAAAATTTTCAATTTCTTCTTATTAATATCAACTTTACTTTGTAAGTTCAATAGTTGATTCATTTGTTCATTCACAAATTCATTTTCAACCAATAAATTTTATTTCCCAAACATTAATTATTTTTAGTCCATTTGGTCTTATTCTACACTTATTTTTACACAATTAAATCAAGCATCATCCATTATTGAATTTCATTTCATTTGCATACCATATTAATTAATCAGTTACTTATAAATTTTAATCTTAAAACTTGTTTATTTAATCCGACTTAAATATATATTTTTTCAAACTTAAGTTCAACATTCAATTTTTAAAACATATATATCTAACCAAACTATTCCTTTGCATTTTCAAAGTCAACCAAATTTCTCCAACAAACATTAATCCAAAACATCCTGGTAGCAATTCCTCTTTTGGAAACTCGAAAATGAATACCGAGCGATCATCATCGGAATTATTTTCCACTGACCGTAAAGAGTTCAATGCTTTTATCTCTTTTAAAACCCTTAAATATTTTTAAATTCCAAATCTCTCTCTAGATTTCAAATCCGATTCAAAAATATTTATCAATATATATTATCTTCTCAACTTTTAAGAAACATTTCCAAATTCAAATGAATTTAAATTCCAAATTCCAAATCCTTTAAATTTATATTCAAACATTACTTTGAAATTTTATCTTATTTTAATTATTAATCACACTATAATTTACATTTATAGTTTACATTTACAAATTTCATTTGTATATGAATTTATTTCTTTGTTTTTAATTATGGTTTCAATATCTTATCGACTATAATTCATTACAAATTCCACTTATTTATTTATTTATTCCTTAATCCTTAGTTATTATTCCAATTTATTATTCAATTATCATACAATAATGATAGTAATTAAATATTATCACTTTCTACCATCCAAGCATCCATATATAATGATAACAATTTATGAAAAATTAGTTCCTTTATACACAAGATAATTTTTGGGTAAAATTATTTCATTTACCCAATTTAAAACAATACCGTGTCGGTTTATCTTGTTCAAGAGTATAGAAATCCCTATCGATAATATGGCGTCCCAAATATCGACCAGAATCCATAAACACTCAACAAATAAGTCAACACAATATAAAGAAAATTTATATTCACTAACAAATACGCGCTCATATCTATTAATACACTCAAACTCATTTTAGAGTACTACGGACTCTATTCTATGAGTAATTCCCACCAGAGCCAAGGTTATCACCAACCTATGCTCTGATATCAAGTGTAATGACCTGCAAATCCGTACCCCTTGAGTTAACACTATTCTACCTAAATCATCTCAAGTTGTACAGAAATACGAACCATTTGGGTTAAAGAAGAAGAGGTAGAAAAAGAAAATAGAAAACAACAACAGAATCTAGCCATCGCAGCGGGATAAAATATAATAGATAATAAATAATCTTTACTCAAAAATCAAATGTACATGTTTATATATTACATCATTTGAGTACATCAATCACAGCTCAACCTCAATAACATACATTTGGATACACAGCTACTCAACACAGCAGAATATATATAAAACAAGTACGGAAGTATGTATCGTCATCTAGCTCGTTTCCTGAGCTACACAGCATCATAACCTGTATCCCATAATACTCGGTCTGACCCGAGCATTATAGTTAAATAACACCTGAGTCAATCTGGAATACCAACGTGAGAAAATCACACTCAATTGATTATTAAAGTTTTAGAAATCCTTTGAAAACAAAAGCATCTCGTATGACCATGCCACAAATAAACATGTCGGGTTTTTACCTTACGACAGCTAAAACACTTTTTATAGAAATCCTCTGATATTATAATAAGGTCTATATGCAAATACTTATGAAATAGCCGAAATTGTTACATTCATTAAATTGCAGCTACTAGCCACAAAGTGGGTAATACAAACAAAACTCGTACAAGGCTCGTAGGGAGAATGGATTTCCAACTAATGACTAGGCACTGGGGTACCACCTGTCACAGTACGTGGCATAGATCACAGTACCGAGGAGTACGCCCGCTCCCCTGCAACAAAACACTGGAACTACCCCTTACTGAATAATCCCGAGTGAGATCACCCCGCGGTTGGGATCAGCAACCGCCTACTAAGCCGAAATAAAAAGGACATCTAGACTGGGATGACCTCACCCTGCTTGGGTTCTACCAACCTAGCCTTGCTGCATAACCCCTAATTTTCAGTCATTCCCGGTTGACGATGCTTGAGGCTAAGCGTTACCTTTTAAGAACATGTCCCTTAGAATTCCCATCGTCCACCTGACGATGTTCCGAAAGCATTCATCCATACAAGTCTGTCCTGGGTTCGAACGGAACCGAAGGCACTATTCCTACTACATCCATTTTGGAAATACCCTCAGGATTAGTAGCGACAAGCCCTTGTACATCACGGCTCCATCTTCGAATCCAAACTCGTTTCCTACGAAACGTACAAACCGAATCGAAGTGGTTTTCAAGAAACAAATCCCAATCCCGGTCTCATCGAAACGATCAACGTATTTGTCCAATATTGATATCCATCAAACAATAAATAATCTCCCGAATTATTTATTAACCTCAAAATATCTTCACAAGATATATTTTCATTTTCAAAACCCTTTTTGAAAACAGTTTCCAACCATTCTTTCTTTTTCAGAATAAACTTTCCTAAATATTTTCTATCTCCACTGAAATCACCAAGCACAAAACTAGATTTTTAAAATAATTTAAAACACTTTACTTTGAAATATATTTTAAAACATTTAAGTTAAACTACTTCAATAATTTGTTAAAGATACATACTATATGAATATTTGAAAATAAGGTTACTTAATCAAATATAAAACTAGATTTACATTTTTTAAAAACAAGGTACTAAGTCACTCTTTAAATAATTACTGCTATAATAGATTAAAAGAAAATACTTACTTTAAAATTTAAATATTTAGAAATAATAAATTTTCCAAAACTTACTTTTTAAAAAAAACTTTAAAACCTTTAATTTATATTTAAAAATTTATTTTGAAAACGTACTTGGTTATCCAGGGAGAATTTACAATCTCAATCACTTAAATCAATTTTCCAAATTGATTCCCAATTTATTCTACTTGAATTAAATCTCTTTACTTACCCAATTCATTTCAAAAGTTCATTAATTATGGACTTTATTATTAATATTATTATTTTCCATTTGATTTTAAATCTTTTAACTGAAATATACAAATTTCAGCTTTTTCCCAATTTCTTCTTTATTCCTTTCAATAATTTAAATCTTAAATTTTAAATAAATGTTTTGTTCTTTTAAAATAATAATACCGAAGTTTAAAATTCATTAATCTTCTGATTATTCAAAATTTCCCTTTCTATACTCAAGATTTATTTATTAGAATTTTAAAGGCACTCTATTTCTTTCCAATTCATTCTTAAATTTATTCAAATTTCTATAATTATTTTACTTCAAATTCACTTCTTTTATTTTCTTTCCAAAATCCAATTATATATTTTTGGTAATTCATTATACCCAATTATATACAATCAAACCATAGCATTCAATATTCTAATATAATTCATCATAGAATATCAAATAATCGCAACAGAGGATATTGAATAATTTAAATAAATGTTGAGGGGTCCAGTTGGATCCCTCCAACCTGTTTTCCCTGCATCCACAGACGTTAGCATAATATAAAATACGAATTCCAAAATATACCATACTATAGCACATCAATCAATTCGACCATTCAAACAACTATTTAAATTTAATCATTTAAATTTAAATTTAACTGAGTGAGATTAACTCACCTTTGATTTTTGTAATTGCAATCCATTCCATCCCGACTTGTTTTCCAATGAATTTAGACCTTGTATAAACATGATATCCTCTATAAATATATGAATTAATCAATCAAGTTATTTATACCGTTTAATAAATTATTATTTTTAGTAACCACACAATTTAATTAGTTAATCAAACCAACTAGCCGCCGTAATACATTTTTATTTTATTTTATAAACTAATACATTCTAAAACGGTTCAATTGACACCTACTATCATTTATATAACCCTCTTTTTTTTAATACATATATACCAGAACCATATAAATTTCAAAAAAATCAAATTCTATATAACTTTTAGCATTTAGAATCTCTTACTTCTCTGTTCAAAATTTGTATATATATATATATAAATAAAACAGATATGTACCTATACATATATTCACATTTTTCTCAGTATATACAGTTCATAACAGAATATATATTATTTAATTTTACTAACATCAAAGACTTCAACAAATAAAGAAAAGAAAAGAAAACGAAGGAAAAGGAAAAACAAAAATCTGCTCACCCAAAATGCTGCCGACGAACCACATCCAAACCTAGATTGCGCTCGCGACGCCGTGCTTGACTTCTCACATCGCCCCGCCACTAACCAGCACCCATCTGCGCCTCACCTTTACAATGCCGACGTGTTGCAGTTCTCAAACCCTAGCCCTAAACGCGAATCCCCTCGCGAACGTTGTCGTCGACGACTCGCGATGGCCTTGGCCTATTCGAACACGAAAATTGCTCGCCGATTCCTTCGAATGATCGAAACCGAGAAGAAAGGAGAGGGATTTCATTTGCATTCGAAGATGAAGATGCGTTTCGGTCGAATGAATCAGATCTGCTCGATTCCTTCTGATTTATACTATTCATTTTCCCTTTTTTAAGTTTTCGATTCGAACGAAAAATTATTTTCATCTGCCATTAAAGAAAAAAAATAGGGTTGGGATTTTATTTTCGTTACTCTCTAAGGCTATTTGCATCTTAAAAACGAACGAGGAAACATGACTTGATGTTTTACGTGCTGAGGAAAGGATATAAGATGGCATATTTCAGAAGGTAAGTTACAGTAATTTCGAGAAGTTGCGATGTAAAATAATTGCGGCTAAAAGTTTGACTAATATAAATATTCAAATTAAATTCAAATTTAAACTATTCCGATAAATGCAACTTAAAAACTTGACTTCCTATCGAGGCGTGCCGCTAGACGTTTATAATGTAATATCCCTATTCCGAACGTAATGGGAAAGGTTTCGAGTCCTAATTCAATCGTATGAGGAAGATAACATTTTGAATCCAGTTATTATATTAAGTTTTCAATATAAAATTCAGCGCATTTATATATATCGTACGTTCACACAACAACTCCAATCATTACGAAAATTGAAATTCGATAATAATACAATATTACGGATCCAATGGAACTGGTTTCGTTAAATTCCGAGGCTGCGCCTCGGAAAGCTATTTTTAAATTCAACTTAAACTATAAAATTTTAAAACTAAACAAACCACTGTTAATTTCAATTTTTACAGCTTCTATTATCTTCAATGTTATTAATATAAATTTTATAAGCCTTCAAATTATGATCAACAGCTTAAAACTTCAGATTCAACATTTAGCTCAACTTCCAATGATTTAATTCAATAATTTAATTATCAATAATTAGTGATATTTGAATTCAAGTTAAAAAATTACATTTAAATATTAAAATCAACTAAATATTCCGATTTCAAATGCTCGAGAATTCTGGGTCATCACATATTAACTTTAGAAAAATCAGCTCTAAGAGCTTGCATTAGAGCACCGCCACCAATAACATTAGGAGCATCTCCTTAAGAATTCTGCAGCATGTTCCTCATCATGGCATTATAGTAGTCTGCAAGTTGGGGTTAGCTGCTACCATTGACAACGCTTCTTCCTCTAGTCCAGACACACAAGTCCATATAGGATTCCTTGTTTCCTGGCTCATTTTTATAAGTTATAATAAGAATGACCAGTCTCTTATAAAGGAAAGTTGTATAAGTGGTACTTGTGTACGCATTGCAACTTAGCACTATATATACCATATAACTTTGAAAATCAAAAGATATATAAAGTACACTCTTTCTATACTGTTGGATCCATTCTAATATCTCTTACTCTATCTCTAATGGATACTATTATCAACTTATGTCAGTCGGTCAATCTAAGCTCTAAAATACCAAATGTGTTGACCACCATAAACCTCATATATCTTAATATCCTAAACAATGTGCTATAATCGTATCTGGTCGATGTAGAGCAGTAGTCATTGGTAAAGTATTAACATTCCAGAATATAACATGTCATATGTCTTATAATGCAGAGGATAAAATATCAGAATAAAACATATAAAAATAGGCAAGACATAAATTTAACTATATGAACCAACCAGAATTAGAGTGCAGTAGGATCATCAAAGTTATACCCAAAAAATATAAATCTATATTTTATACGTCAAATAATAAATTATGAATGTGTATCTCCAATAGAAATAGTATAAGACTGATAAACTACATATTACTGCATAACGAAAATATAATGGGTAGGCTCTAAAAGTATATATTTGAAAAGTGTCGCTACATACTCGTCCTCTCAACAGCTCTACGTGCTAACTCATGCATGCTATCTCATACAAAAATATAGTGGATAGGTTCTAAAAGTAAAACCTCAAGCAACAACAGTCTGGTATGAGTGACCTATAATCTCAAAATGGTATAAAAGTCGACATAGTAAATAGGAATACAGGATAAGAGAAATCATACATATCCTATCTCTACATCCAACAAGTTAGCACATAACTAATATGCTTGCTACACTATCATCATATAGTGTACTAATGCTTAAAGTAAAATATAGGATGTTCGGTACCTAACTCAATAGGCCCTACACCTCATGACATTCATCTCTGAAACTCGATAATCAAAATTAATATAGAAACCATAAAAAACATAGTAATCATCAATCAAACATTACATCATACTCAAATGTTGTTGGATAACTCATACGACCCACTAAGATGGTTAACGACTACTCAATGTCATAGATAATCAACGCTTGAACTCGTGCGCATCAGATGGCTAGAAATTTGGATCACTTAGATGTCTAAATCATGGGTACACTCAGACTAACCCAAGTTACACTCAGGCTAACCTGTCCAATAGGAGTACTTTTTCACTCCCTTAGAGTTACCCAATGATCTCTAGCACACATGCTTATACAAGAACCACCTCTTGCTTACTCCACAACTGATCACCAAACACTCCTCGGTTGGGTAGCTCTCCTCATGCCATAGCAACTTCCCTTATGAACTCGATCACTCATAACATTAGGTTGTTGAAGTCTCTGTACTTCTTTAATTGCCTCATAACTCAGTGGAGCTACCTCATCTCAACTTTAGAACACTCATAAGCAATCCTTGAAGTTGCTTCATGCTTACTTTAAGGCAGCTCTTTATTTCTCTCATGTTTACATCGTGTAATCTGTATCGCCTTACTCAATCGGTGGTTGACTCATATCTCATGGAACACTCGTCCATTCGTAACATGACCGCAAACATCCACAAAAATATGATCAGTTGGCACTAATCCATATGGATTGGTGCAATTAAGATCGATTGATACCGAACGATCGATTAGTACTGAATGACTTTAGCTAACATTTGGCAATTTTTTAGTAACTTCTCTTTCCAATCCTTCTCTGGTCTGGATGGCTCAATGTTTTTGGAAATCTTTTTATAGAAATTTAATCCAATGCTCCATATATCTATTGACACTCCAAAATTCAAATTGATGTACCATATCCTATCTTATTGTAACAAACCAAAATTTAAACTACAGTAATTAATAAACGAATTAATTTAATGATAAAATAACTTTATAAAGTTTGAGAAATGAGCAATGAGAGTTGCACCATTGTGTCCGCGATAATCTTCTGGTCAATTTCCATATATAGAACGTCAAAATCCGAGCTAGCATGAAGGAGATATGAGTTAAAGAAGAAACGAGAATATATATATATATATATATATATATATATATATATATATATATATATATATAAGGAAAGGTCGACCTTCCCATCAGCTAGGCTGTAATATCCCGGAATTTCTAGGAATTTAAAATATGATAATCTCTTAATTTAAATTATTTGAATTGATAAATTGTTATTTTCAAAGATAATTAACCAAGTAATAATAATACAATGTCTTAATTATGGTTATAAATTGGTTTTAAAATAATAATAATTATTTTGTTTGTATAAATAAATTCTAAATTGACTTATTGCTTTCAAAGTTAATAAGTGTGTTATATTTATATCTGTGTATTTAAATTGATTTTTAAAATAGGATAAATTATTTGTAGATAATAATGAGCTTATTTAAAAATAGATATTTATATTTATTTAAATCAATTTTAGATTTGGATTTTTAAATTTGACTTTGAATTCAATATAAATTTGAATTTAAGGGGATATACATATATATTAAAATAAAATAATAATATAGTTTGAGTTTAAAATATATAGATAATGTTTTTAATTAAAAATAAGATTTGTTTTATATTTTTCTTCTATAGAAATTTATCGATGGAAATTTGGAATTGTATTTATTTAATAAGAATAAATACAAGGTTTTTGAAATAGCATTTTAAAAATTAGCTTGCAATATTGTAAATAATTTTATTTAAATAATAATTGCCTTTATTGTATTTCTTTTTAAAGATTGTATTTTATATAAATTTAGAAAACATTTGTAATTTATAAAAATATTTGTTAATTGGGAATTTAATTAGAAAAGTATTTTTAAACTAAGAAAAACATATTAGTTAATTAGAAATTTTATTTAAAAAGCTTTTAAATTTCTTTTAGAATAAAATTAAATAAAAATTGACAAGTGTTTAGTCCTAAAACACTTTGACAACAACTGTTACAACATTTATGAAAATTTAAGACAAGTGTCCATGTTTTTTTTAATTTTCTTTTTAATTTAATAAATATGAAAACTTGCCTATTTAAACACCATCTCTCTTCACTTTCTTTTTCTTTAAACTTTTCGTTCATTCCTAAAAAAAGAAACTAGAGCTATCATTGCAACTTCTACTCTTCAAAATCATAAAACACTCAAAACCAAATTCTGAAATCCTCAAACAATTGCTCAAATGAAAATCTGATATCTCCTCTAATCAATCTAAAATTTTGTTTACCTGTAAAACTTTTTCCAAAAGCCTGCATCTACTCCTCAAATTTAAGCACCATCCTGAAAATAAATTTGTAATCCTGTAACCCAATACCATGATCTGAAATCATGCAAAGATTCAAAACAACTTTCAATCCAGATCTGAATTTCCCATGTCTGCATCAATTTTCAGATGCATGCAAGTTTTTTTAAAGAGGCAACCTGAGGCAAATCTGAAAAGCAAAATTTAAAGGGATGAGGCAATTCTGTTTCTAAAGCTTCAAGTTTAAAATGTCTTGCAAGTTCCAGTTCATTTTCAAACCTCTGCACTGCATTTCTTTATAAAGGTGAGTAAACAAATTACCAAAAATTAAAGTAGTAATTATCTGTTGCAAATAAGTTAGTGATAATGTTTATATGAGTTTGCCTATGTGTAGATAAATATGCAATATATTTTGTTATGCTTTAAATCTATGCATGCCTAATACTTCCCTGTTTACAGTTTTAAATGTTTACAAATGTATAAAATTTCATATCTGTTTATTTATTCATTTTTAACACTTGGATTAAAAGTAAATTAGCTAAGTATTAGTATAATCTAGGTACTGAATATATAAACAAGTATTTATGAGCTAAAGATATGCTTATATCTGGGAAAAACAGTAGGAACTTGCAAAACTCAAATGTCGTAAAAAACTGATTCAAGTTTAATTCTTGAATCAATTGTGGAAAATAAGATTTTTAAAACAAATATCACAATTTTTAAGATTGTATTGAGAGAGGAATTGGGGTTTATCTGGGATTTGGGTTTATGTCAAATTCAGTTGATTTATGAATCTGAAGTGCTTGGGATTCATGATGGAGCTAGTAGTATGTTTGGGAAGTAAGGTAAAAATTGCTAAAGGGTTGTTAATCCACTGTGATAATTGGATTTTCTAGATTTTGATTTTAAACCTAATTTTTAGTCTTGCTGTAATTTGAATCACTGCTCCTCATATGGTGTTTCGAGTTGAATCAATTTCGGGAGGAGGATGCGCGGTGGGTCGGCAACCCATGGCCGGGGTTGTAGGGGTTATAGTTGATCGGAGGCATAGGATTCAGGGATTTCCTAATGATAGTTTGGGGTTCTGTTCATCCAGGGGTACTCGATTTTGAATCGAGGCAGGAAACGATGTTTGGTGGATCGTAGGTGATTGTAGGGTGCTTGGGTGACTTGGCAATGAAGTCGGCGTTGGCCAGAGGCGATTCCGGCGCCGATGCACTTGCACAAGGGATGAGCATGTCAGTGAGTTGTGAGTTTTTGGGTCGTTGGGTATTTGCTCGGGTAGGATAGCGTGTTTTTGAGTTGATAACTGGATTATCAGCTTGGGTAGGGATGAGTTAAAGCTTGTTAACAGTTGAATAGCTACAGGTTTTATAAATTGGAATTTTAACTAAACTTAAATTAAGTTTTGCAATGGAAGCAGTGGGAAGAATAACTCGGATGTTTTTTTGAGGTTTTGATCGGGTTAGACCCGAAGTTATATTAAAGGAATTTTCAAAAATATTTTAAGGATTTATTATAAAACGGGTTTAAACTTTAAATAAAGTACCTTTTGAATTTTAGGGTATGAATCTTGTTTTAAATTTATTTTAATAAAATAAATGTTTCTTTAACATTGTTTATGAAGATGAACTTTATTAATTTCAAATCTGTTAAATCAAGTTAAAATATTCTAAATCTTTAATATAAATGTAATTATAAAGATTTTATAAAAGCAGTATATTGATTTAATTTAAAAGTTGATATAAACCATTACTTCATGATATTTTGAAGTATTTTAAGGAAGTTGTGATTTGTAAATTATAAATTATTATGTTGGATAAATATTTTAAACTTAATTTAAAATTTGATTAAGTAAAGTTAATTTTTTTTAAGTAAATTGCTTAGCAAGCATAATTAAGATAATGTTTATGTTAAGGATAATTAAGTTAAATGAATAATAATTAATTGGTGAATTATGAAATTTTAAGTTTAGTTAATTAATTTAATTAATTATTTTAAAGGATTAATTAAGTAATTAATTATGGATAAATATTAATTTAATTAACTAATAATTAAGATGATGATTTAATTAATAACTAATGATTAATTAAATTGTAATTACTTATTAATTAAGTAATTAAGGGTTAATTAAAAATAGTAATTAATTAATACTTAATAAAGGTTTTATTAAGTAATAATTAGGGTTTTCTTAATTAATAATTAAAAGGGTTATTAATCTATAATGCAAGTTAATTAAGAATTAATTAACTATTATTAAAGGTTAATTAATTGTAATTAAGAATTGATTAATTGTAATTATGGATTAAGTAATTTGTAATTAAGGTTGTTAATTAATAATTAAGTTTTATTAATTAATGACTAAGAGATGATTAATTAGTTAATTAAGGTTAATTAATTAATTATGAAAGTAATTAGTGATTGATTAATTTATATTAAAGGATTGATTAATAATTAAGGTTTATTAATTAATAGTTGATGATAATTAATCTGTTAATTGAAGATTAATTTGGTTAAAGAGTAATTAAGGGATAAATTACTCGATTATAATTTATGGGGTGTTGTGATCAAGTAAGTTAATTAATTTGTTAATTAATTAAATATAGTCACTTGATAAAAGATTAAGTATGTTTACTTAATAAGTTTTGATAAGAGTAATTACTTAAGGCAAGTAATTGATGAATAAATTACAGGAGGTAATTGAGATAAGTGAAATTACTAATTGGGAAGTAATTTTTAAATGGATAATTACTTGTTAAAGTAATTAAGGGTTTATTACTTGGTGTAATAAATTAAAGGAATTTTAAAAGTAATTAAAAGTAATTAAGAAGTAATTAAGAATAATTAATTACTGTTTATATTTATTAAAGTTGATTAATTGAAAACAATTAATTTAAGCATGATTAATTTATGTAATTAATTAAGAAATAATGTAATTAATTTTAGTTAATTAATTAATGGAAGTAATTAATTAAGGTTCATTAATCTATATGATTAATGAGAATAATTAAGGATTAATTACTTGATTAAGGGTTAATTGATCAAGGTTGATTAATTAAGATGATGATTAATTAATTGGTTTAATTAATGAATAAGTAAGCAAGATTTATTGTGATGAAGGTAATTAATTTAATTAATTTTAAATTAATTAAGAGATGAAGTAATTAATTTAATTCACTTTAAATTAATTAGGAATAGAGATAGTAAATTTAATTCATTGATTATGTTGTGATAAGTAAATCATTATTTATGTAGGAATGGGTGACATTGATTATCTTGAATGGATGTAATCTCAGAAATGAGATAAGTAAATGTTGTGTGGTATGAATGCTTGGTAGCATTATGATGGTAATATAGATTATCTACTATTCAGTAAGGAATGGTTCCGGCTTTGTGTTGCAGGGGAGCGGGCGTACTCCTCGGTACGTTGATCTAGGCCACGTACTGTGACGGGCGGTACCCCAGTAGCCCTGCCATTGTATGAAATCCAAAATTCAATAAGTGCCATCAAATTTGATTGTATTACCCACTTTTGTGGCTAGTAGCTGGAATTTAATAAATGTAACAATTTCGGCTATTTCATATTTATTTGAAAACCCTAGACCTATTATAATATCACTGAATTTCCTATCAAATGTTTTGGTTAGCGTAAGGTAAAAACTTTTCCATGTTTATGTGTGGGAAGTCTTACGTGATACCTTTTCTTTCAAAAGGTTTTTAGAGTTAAGCAACTTTAACCGTTTACTCACACCAGACCCATGTCTGACCCGGAGTTATTCTGTTTTTCTTAAACTCTTGGGTACTCAAATTTTTACGAGTAGCCAGGGGATTTTAGGTTGGCTTGACGAATTCTTGAGGAGCAATGGAGCAGGAGGCTTCTGCGTATAGTTATATAGTATTCCGTTGTGTGTGTTCTCTGAGTTGTTGTCCTTGAGTTGTATTGAGTTGCATAACTAGACAGGTGTTTATAACTGTCTAGTATGTGTTGTTTTAGCTGTGTATCTCTGATGTATATAATACTATGTAATGTACTATGCGATTAATATAATTTATTCATTCCATTGTTTATATTCTGATGTTGTTTCTTTCTTCATCTCTGTCTTTTCTCTTTTCTATCCCTTTCTTTCTTAAAAATGATGCGATTTTCTGTGGTGAGAAAGTCGGGTCATTTTATAGGCCGACCTATAGGTCGACCTAACTCCTACAAGGGTTGACACCAAGGTCGACCTGCCTTTGTATTTTGGAAGAGTAATTGTCCACGTTAAATTATGACGTACTTTTCGATTTTTACTCCATCTCGTGCGTCTGTGCTTCCATCTGACAGATTCCATCGATCCTATGGGGTGGTTGCACCAGATTTAATCTCCAAATACAATGGTCTGAGATCCATAAATGACACTATAAATAAGACCCTAGGCCTAGCTATTTTCTCATTCAGATTTTCTCCAACTGGGTTCATTCCCTAAGGTTGGACCTTAAAAGGAATATTTTCCAAGGAGAAGATCTTTTTAATTAAAATATTTTATACTCTTTAAGTGGATCCGAGAAGGCCAAAGGAAAGAGCTAAGGACTATAGATAAGTGTTTAGTAATTTTTTTAGACTTTTAAGTAATTTAAAATAATAGGGTTTCTAATAGTTGTAGTTTTTCTACAATTTTGGAGTAACCTTTATGCAAGTTTATTTATAGTATTAGACTTTTTTTAAGCCTATTTTCTGTTATCTATTCTATTTCAGTTATTTGCAATTATTTACTATTAATTATAATTTTTTTAATTATTTACATTTGTTTACGTTATTCACATTTATTTACTATTATTTATGTTTTATTTACATCTATTCTACGATTGGGATTTCTTATGTAAATGTCATTTTCTTTTTAGTCTCCTTTTTACGCGAATGTAATAAATAGAAGAATAATTCGTTAATATGGACTAATATATAAGAACAATGAATTCACAAAAAAATGGGATGTAAAATAAGAAGAATTGTAAAAAATTGGACTTATAATGAAATAGGCAAATTTAAGATATTTACAAGCATAGTTATAACATGTAATTATAACTAAAAGGAGAAAATAGAAGAAATGGCGAAAGTAACTTATTTTTATACTTAGACCTTGGGTTAAGTTAATAAGAAGATAAAGCGGAAATAACAGAAGTGGCTTATTTTAATAAACTTAGATCTTGGATTAATTTAATAAGCAAGATGTAGAAGATTGGTATTGTAGGCGCAACGGAGTAGTCCTTTACTGATATAGAAGACCTGTATTGTAGGCCCAATAGGGTAGTCCCTTACAAATATAGAAGATTAGTATTGTAGGCCCAACAAGGTATTCCTTTACGGATATAGATTAAAAACTTACACTAATAAGAGATCAATAAATAGAAGTTCAAATCATGGAGATTTGGACAAGGGGCGCAACTAGATTTTGTTTGTTAGATAAGACCAAAACAAACAGCATTCCCTTTTAGTCAGACACAGGTGGCCTCACAATAGCACAGGTGAGGTAAGGGCACGCTTACGCTAGAGCAGTGGTAAATAAGAGGTCAACGGGTAATGGTGCTCGATCGTGCGACCTCAGTGTAGGTTGATAAGTCGTTATTGAGTTCCAGTGTCTTCTGCATAGGGACCAATAGGGTTTAGTCCGTAGTAGGTGTAGATGCCTTTTGCATAGCGACCAACACGAGGGGTCTAGTCCACATCCGTTGCGTAGGGACCGGGTCTAGTCTGTAGTAGGCACATCAGAGATAGAAGGCCGATCAAAGGGTAGAATTAGGACTTCGGCCTAATTAAAGAAGGATTGGGAATTTAGCCTAATCAAAGCAGTTATCAAAAAAAAGTGCAAACAAACTAATCGAACTATCTAAGCGAAGCAAACAGTTTAACCGTATTTTATTCTAGCTTTATCTTTCCTTTATTTTCTTTTATACCAGAGATGTTGCAAAGTCTATTATCTTTATCTCGCTTAAGAATAATAGTAATTACTTTCACTCATCAGGCTTTTAATTTGACCCACTAATCTGTTTTCCTTTTTCCCCGCATAGGCCACCATAGGTAGGGATATTAGATTTCAAAATTTCTTGGAGGCGCAGCTGTAGAGACTTTCTTCATGTATTGTACGTCTTCTTTTTTAGTTTTTATTTCATTTGGTTTACTGGTACTTTTCTTTGAGATGGATGGTTATTTTATGTACTATGATGTTATGACTGAGATAATGTTTTTCACTAGACATAGATATTTGTTATTTTGAGACATATTTGGTTTTATAAAGCATTTATGGAGTTTGATTTTAAATAATTTTTAATTTTTTTCCGCTGTTTTATTTATTTTTTCTTGTGAATCTTAGTCTTTGTAAGTTTTTAGCTATACCTACAACGCACCACCTCTTTCCATGTGCCTTTTTAGGTATACTAAGGGGAGTGAGTGTTACATTTGGTATCAGAGCCAGGTTACAGGATTCCTAAAATTTTGTTTTAAAAGGTAAAGTATTTTTCAAAATAACTTTTTTTAAAGTATTTTTCAGAAAGAAACTCTTAGAAATAGTTTTCAAGTATAAAAGAGTTTTTATAAAAATCCTCTCAATGTCCAGTTCAATCTTCCTTCGATTCTTTCGAATCTAAATTCTCTTTACCTTTGCATAGAATGGCGGATGCCCCTAATCTTCCATAGGGCGTACAAGTCCTAGCCTTATTTCGTAGATACCTGCAAGCTACGACTCTAGAGGTGTAAGGGGAAGCGCCCAATCCAGCACCAATGGGTGGAAATCCCATAAACCCTCCTGTAGTAGCTGATTTTTCTAAGATATTCAAGTATTTCGCCAGTTTAGGAGGCAAAACATTTGCTGGTATGAAGAATTTTGTTTTGGAGCCAGCTTGGTTAAGAAACATAGAAAGGATATTCGGGCTATTGGGACCGGATGGTCAGCAGAGAGTTTAGCTTGCAGCTTGGTAGCTGAAAGTAGAGGCTTCTTATTGGTGGAAGGTTGTTGAGTTGGAAGGAAGAGATGTTGGATGGTTTGGATTCCGTGAGAGGTTTGAGAGGAAGTTTTGGTCATAAGCAGAAGGAAGTGTGCAGTTGGAACGGTTTATTGGCTTGAAAGGTTGTCTTTCTGTTAAGGAGTATACCAACCGATTTAATGAGTTGTCATGATTTGGAATATAGTGAATACATCGCACAAGAAGGCCTTGAAGTTTGCAAAGGGATTGAATCAACCCCTTCAAGGGTTGTTGTTGACTCACGTACCAATGGGAGCTACTTATGAGTTACTGGTGGAGATGGCGGTTATGTCTGATACATCTAAGGAGAGAGAGTCCAAGGAAGACCCTAAGTTGGAAGGTTCTAAGAACAAATGGTGGAAGAACAAGAAGAAAAGGGAAGGCCCTCAAAAGCAGATAAAGAAAGGAGTAAAGTGGAATAACTGCGCATTATTTGGCCATTTTGTGAAAGATTGCAAGAGAGAGAAGATAAAGGGAAAGTGTTATAATTGTGGATAGCCCAGTCACATTCGTAGAGTTTGCCCTCGGAAGATGGGACAGAGAGCGGGTGCACCGGCAACATAGATCCAGGCTTTGGATGCAACACCTTCCAGCAGCAGACCCGAGAGAGGTAGGAAAGTGGAAGGTTTAATTTCTATTTCTGATTTTTCGGACTTTTTTCAATTTTCGAGCATCACACTCTTTCATCTCTAGTTCTTTGGTAGATTATTTGCACTTAGACATTTCTTTAGTGGTAGAACCCATTGTTGTTTCAAACCCTATAGGAGGATCGGCACACTTGTCTATGATTTTTAGGGGTTTGAAATTTTTTATCTTGGGTATAGAGTTTGATTGCGATGCCTGTGTATTGGGACTTTCGGGGTATGGGATGATTTTGGGGATGGATTGTGGAGCGTATTAGATTGTGAGAGGAGAGTCGTTAGACTAGAGACATGCAGTGGTAGGACTCTTGAGGTTTCTTGCGACCCATAGGGATCAGTTTTGTTGAGTTTCCTTTATACCCTCAATTCATCATCCATAGAGTTAGATTCAGCTCCGGTCGTAAGAGATTTTCCAAATGTCTTTGATGAGTTTAGGGGACTACCGTCTAAGAGAGAGAAATCGACTTCATGATCTATTTGATAGACAATGCTAAGATAGTAGCAATGCCCGTGAGACATATGGCACCTAGGGAGAGGAAGGAGTTAAGCAAGCAGATTCTTGAGCTATTAGAGAAAGTCTTCAATAGGAGGAGTATATCTGAGTGGGGAGCGCTAGTCGTCTTCACTAGTAAGGCAGATGGTTCCTTCAAATTTGCATAGACCATAGAGAGTTCAATAAGCTCACGAAGAAGAACCGTTATCCACTTCCTAGGATAGATAATCTTTTCAACCAGTTGGTTGGCTCTTCAATATTTTCTTAGCTCTATTTAGCCACTAGATTTCATCAGCTTAGAGTCGCTGTAACGACCCGGATTTTTCAATCCCGAAAGTTCCAAATAGTTAAAAAAAAGAAAAGAGATAAAAGAAAAATAGAAACAAGACACAGAATCTCACATTCGCAGCGAATAAAATATAATATCGAATAATATTCTTTACACAAAGAAAGCTATACCTGTCAATTACACTTTAAAACATCAGAGTTGCAACATTTTCACAATCACTAAATAGTTAAAATAACTTGGCCCAGATAAATAACAACGTATCACAGCGAAATACATTCCATATGTTTCTACCATCCAGCTCACCTCTTGAGCTCCAGAATGTCCTTACCTGAAAATCTGTAATACTCGATCGGACCTGAGCATTACATCAAAGTAACACCCGGGTCATGCTGGAAACCAGCGTGAGTAAACCTATATAATTTGGAATACTAAGTCTTACATCATAAATGAAAACCCAAGGTAACTCGTATCAATTTACAAATTCACAATTAGTTATAGACATCACTTATTTCACATCTCAATTTCTAAGTACCAAAACTTAGATTAAATGGTCCAAATCACTTAAATCATTCCATTGCAGCCTATTGATTTCACATATCAATCTATAAAGAAATTGAAGTGGTTTAAGGTATTTACAAATATCCGACTCCGGCCTCTTCGAATCCAATACCATCTTAACCCAAGCTATTCAAGTGAAATACAGTTCAATTTTAAATACAGGATGCAAACTTTTACAAAGTAATTCATCATTGATAGATAACCTCATTATCACTTTTCTAACCAAACATATCATGTCATGAACATTTCATATCAGAAATATCGACCAATCATTCATAAGCAAGATTAATTAGTCATACCATTTCTAATCAATTTAAATAAAATAAATTAATTACTTTAATCACTTTTAATCCTGCTTACTTTCCATTAATTAATTACAAGTAAATTAATTAATCACCCTTTAATTATCGTCTTTAATTACATAGATTTATTAACCTTTAATTAATTACACAATTTAATTAACTTCAACTATTTACATTAAATAATCCTTTAATTACTCTAATTAATGAATTATCCTTTAATTAATTTCATTAAGCAATTTCTCCTTTAATTATATTAATTAATTATCTTATAATTACTCAAGTTAATTAATTAACTCTTAATTACTTATATAAATTAATTAACTATTAAATTATTCACATTGATTAATTAATCAAGATCTTCATTAATTTAAGATAAACCATTATCTTACTTAATTATCATTATTAAATTTGCTTTTGAAATAGTTAAGAACAAAATTAGATAATTAACTGTTATAAAATTATACTAAATCAATATGAATTAAACAAATTCATTTTAAATACCTTTCTAAACTTAGCTACACATTATCTCACTTGAAAAGTTGTTTCATTTTTATCCAGCTTTGAAACTTATTAAATATTTTCTTTTCTTTTAAATTTTGGCTTCCTCTGTTTAATATAAATTTGGGTTCTGTTTATTTTAAATATAAAAATATGTATAAGGTTTATCTAAAAACTTTTAAAGCTGGAACAATCAAAATCGACCGAGCTCATACCCTTATAACCTTGAGCCAACTAAAATCTGCTCTGAGTCATACGCGAATCCTCTACCATCTCGAGATAAACAAGAGGAAAAATCGAGCAAGAACCCACGCCTTTCTTCTTCCCCAAAGACACAATTTTACCGGACATCATCGTGCATGCGTGCACATGTGCATTAGAACCTCATTGTTTCGATCATCGACAACAACTCCGACATGCCAGCGATCACCTCTCTAATGGTATAACTACCCAGATCTCTGAATTCGCCAGAGAAATAAAATCGATCCCACGACCACACTCAGGAACCCACCATTCATTAAAAAAAATTGATTCGCATCACCCAATCGTTCGTCAGAAAATCTGCCCCTTCCAACCAGAGATGCATCGCAAACCCTTCTTCAATTTCCCCCATATCCGATCCAACTCGATGTAGTGTCGACGCCGCCTTGGCCTCTAAATCAACCCTGCCCAAACCCATACTTAAACCCTAATTCGCCTGAGCCCGATCATTCTGGTAATCTAAAATTCTTCTGAACAATTTTCCAACGATCACTAGTCAACGAGCATGCTCCAGTATTAATCCCGACAATAGAAAGCATCGCGATCTCCAGAAAAAGGCAAAAAACCAAATCACGTTTATCTCAAAATTCCTCTCGAAATACCATCTTAAAAATCATGATTCTTTTTCTAAAAATTCTAGTTTGTGATGATACATTAGAATATATACATGAATTCGCAAATTATTTAAGTCAAAATTTTGATATATTTAAGTTTTTAACTGTAATTCTTATGTCATAGTTAAAACTGTCATTAATTTCTACTTAAAATATTTTTACAACTTAAGTCCTGTCGTTTCTAACAATATTTGTTTACACGTCATATCATATAACAGTTCAGAAAAAGGGTAGTTGATTTTAAAAAAAAATAGAACCTAAGAATAAATGAACAGAGCAACATTTTGTTTCAGACATACACAAACACATTCACATACATATACACATGCATTCTTGTTTTAAACAATCATACTAACACATATCTTATTTCACTTCAAACAAATACTGCATGCATCTAGATTTAAATAGGTTTAAATCTTTAAATAAAACTATTTACTCGCATTTTTTTGCTGTTGAGTTGATTCCTTGAATTGTTAAGTTGAATTTGCATCCCTGCCGAGTTGATCTTGCATGATGTATAAGATTTGAATCTTTGCTTAACTTGATTCCTGTTTTGGTTAAACTTCCTCAGATCTATTTCCAGTCTTGTTTTGTTTTGATTTCTATCTTCTCTAGTTTTGCTTTTCAGATATTTGTTGTTGTTAATTTTTTTTTCAGAGCTGCTTTGTTTAGGTTTTTAGATTTGAAAATAGAGGTGGGAGAAAGAAAATATGGAACCAGTTTCTCTTTTTTTTTACACAATAGTATTGGTCTCAATTTGAGAAAAACTTGTGCCATTTGTAAATTGCATGGCACAAATAAGTTACAAGTGTTAGTATATGGATTATTTGGTTTACAAATGTTTAGATGCAAGAACTAAGTATTTACACATGTTTAAACTTTATTTTTAAAAAAATTCTAAATTACCTATGTATTTATATTTGTACGTTTAATTTATATGTTATGTTTTTATATGTTTAATACTTTATATATATATATATACATCTTATACATATATTTAAAGAAAGTATGAATCTTATTAAATTCCATTTTAAATTTGAGCTTTAATTCCTTAACAAATAAATAGACATATATATTATCTTTGTTGTTGTAAAAATATAGATTTTACCTTTAACAGCTTTGAAAATTAATATTGGATTTAAATTATAGCTAACCATTTACAATATATATATACACATTATAATAGGAAACATATTTATTTATTTATTTTGGAAAGGTAAATTTGGCTAATTTGAATAGTTATAAAAGAAGGTCATTAATCAAATATTATCAAATTTCAATAATTATAATAGGAGATTATCAAATGAATATTTATCCAGATATTTATAATTCAGCATTTATTATAGTTCTAATTCATCTATATACCTATCCAAATATATATATATATATATATATATATATATATTATCAGGTTTATTTGTTCAATTAATAAATCAATGTTTAATAAATTAAATCCTGTTAATTACAAATTAACAGCTGTCCAAAAATCCGGGTTATCACATTCCTCCCCCCTCTGAATCTTTTCGTCCTCGAAAAGAAACGAAGCCAGAATTTATTATAATGCTTAATACCAGAAAAATCACTCATTGATCTTTAAAACACTTTAAAATAATATTACCAAAATATTTTTATAAAAATACTTTTATAACTCGATGTTTCCACAAGTCCATCTTTGTTCTTACAGAAATTCAATCATACGTTGATCAGGCATAAAACTGAAATCTATAAGTACTCGGTAAACTCGTTTTCAACACCCAGTGAAAATACTTGGAAAAAATATATTTTGTTGAAAATATAGAAAACATTTTGATATAGAGGATATATCTTTGGTGAGAATGCTTTGGAAATCATCACCCCCATCCAAGGTCATTGTTAACCCAATGGTTACGTTGTCATCCCGGCAAAATTCATAGATAATTGTAGGTACTCCACGCCTTTCGATTACACCATGGAACCCGCTACAGATCACAGCTACATTTGGGGTTACGTTGCTATCGCAGCAAAAACCCATATAATTGTAGGCATCAGTGTCCTCAAACTTCGTTGCCAAACGAATGAAACTTCTCCACTCCACTTGACCATAGATCGCAGTCTACCGATGTTACGTTGCCTTCCCGAAAAAATCAAGTGTAGACCGTTGACATTCACCTCCACACGATTTCTGCTATGGTCACAGTAGATCGCAGTGACATCGAGTTACACTGTCATCGCAGCATAACCCAAATGCCTCTGCCCTTGACTTTCGCTACCCAATAATCCTCAGGAACTTCAGTTTGTTCGGACTTCCTCACAGGATCCACTTTAGAGCCTCCCCCACTATGAGGCTCAAGGCAGTACCAACCTATGATACTCCTGAGAAGTTCATTTCAAGGGAGCGCCTTTTTCTTCAGATCCATTTTCAAAACACTTTATACTATACACATATAGTATCTGCCAAATCATACACCTAGTATAAATCTCATGTAAATCTCCTTTCTCAAAATCGATTATCCCAAAATTGATAATTCTCAAACTAAGCTTTCCAAATTTCCAAAATTGATTTTTACCAAAAATAAAAAAGTCTTTCCAAATCCGTAGGTTCCAAAAACCTTTCCTTAAGATCATTTATATAAACACACACACACACACACACACACACAAATATATATATATATATAGACTTGAAAAATCTTTGGATCACTTTATACTTGTATAAATTCCCTTTTTATACTTCAAATATTTTTCAAAAATCCTTTTCTTTTGGTAATAGATTCAACAAGGGGATTTTATCAGTTATATATACATAACTTTAATTATGCCAAAACAATATTCAAGCTTGATTATTCTATAAAGTCACTTATCATATTACTTACTTTCATAAGTAAATTTCTACCATATAAATATCCAATTTCCTCTTTATTTCATCATATATCTCACAAAATATATCTTTCATTTCAAAAATCATTTACAGTTCTTATCCACAATATTTCAATATCAATTTCAATTAAACTCGTATGATGTACTCATATCATCTGTACGCAATACCAATCTGATCGTGCACTTGATCACACAATTTCTCTTCCGAACTAGTATCGCCCATCCGACTTCCTAGTGCAGACTCGGATCTGATTTCTTGATCAGAAACCGTCATTCTCCTTGCATAGCCATAACTATGATAGTGAATATCCAGAACCAGTCAACAATCCATATCTAGGTTCGCCGTCGAAAATCGAGTGAAAAATCCCAACTCGGATTGTTATACTATTTCGAAATTCTATGCTCGAATCTGGATCAAATCACTATGCGAATATAATAATATACATACATCCTACATATCTATCCTCATTGATTATTATCCAAATCAATTCTCTTTTCTATTCACATTTTTCTTAACCCTATTTGGATTATCACTAAAATTCTTATCACGAATGGATATTTAATCGTAAACGGTTTGAACTCTGTCCAACTTTAAACTTAGAAAATAGCTTGAAAAGTTTAGTATATATAAGTAGTTGAAAATAATTATTAGTTTGTAAAATAGCTGTAAAATAGTTAAGTAATGATAAAATAGTATAAAATAGTTAAATAACTGTAAAATAGTTATAAATAGTAATTAATTATAAAACAGTTGAAAAGCAGTGATTAGTTTATAAAACAGTTGTAAAATAGTTTCAAAAATAGCTATAAAATAGTCTGGGGTTTAAAAAGAAAGGTTGTATATATAAATAGCTTGGAAAATAGATTTATACTAAAACAATTTATATTGAAAACAGTCCAAAGCCAAATTGTCCAATTCCCAATCTCCATTCCCATCAATTCAATTTAAATTTCCACTTCCATTTAAATTGACTTAATTCCAATTTAAATAACTTAAATTTCTACTAAACTTGATTTAACCTCGATTCAAGTTGAATTACCCTCAATTTCTTTCCAAATTCAAATCAAATTCCATTTGATTTTAAACCTATTCAATTTTAATTACATTTCCAAACTATTCGAACCAATTTGGACAAATTTCAAATTGAAACCACTTCAATTTCAAATCAATTCAATTTTATGTTTGGATTAATCCCCATTCCCATTTGAATTTGAACTCATTCAACTTCAATTTCATTTCAAATTAATCCAATTCAAATTTTCCATTTGAATTTTAAACTTACCCATCTTCAATCACGATTCTACGTAATTCAAATCAAATTCAGTTTGAACTAATTCAATTTAAATCTCAACTTTAAACCATCTCGAATTATATAATTTCGAGTTAAATTTTCAATTGTTGATTTAATTTCTTTAAATCAAACCAAATTTTATTTTTAAATTAACAACATAAATCTTTAAACCATTTAATTCTGAACCAAATTCCCAAAATTCCATTTTAAATTATCTTTACTTAACTTATTTCAAAATTTAAATAAGAAGTCAAAAATAATTTTATCTTCAAAATCAATTTATTACGCAATTAATATTTCAGCTTTGGAACTGACTCTTAAACAATTTTAATTTACAAATTCAATTCTTAACATTTAAATCTTAAGTTTCAAGTGATTCCATATCCTATATTTCAACTTAAAGGTTTTATTATTTATTTCAATAATGGATATATTACCACAATCCATTTCTGCATTCATTTAAACAAATCCAATTCACAGCTTGAAGATTATTAATAACAATAGGATGATATCATCCAATTTATTTAAAACATCCATCCATTTTACTTTCTAGATCTCAAACCCATTTCGAGATCACACAAATTCCCAATTCAAATCAACCATTTAACTTCCCAAGTTGAATCTCAATTTCATCTTGAAATTTCCAATTCAGGTTGTCTATTCTTTTTTTTTAAATTTCCCTAGAATTAATTTCACTTTAATTTAATCCAGACAACTTTACTCAATTTGAATTCCTATTCGAATTTTAAAATTCAGATTAATAATTTTCCCATTTAAGTTTAAAACTTACTTCACTTTGGGTTTCACATCATATTCCAAGGAAAATTCAAAACTCAACCTTAGAGTTTATTTCAAATATACATATTTATTTTCTTTACACACCAAGTTACTTTAATTTTTAAACCACTTTTGGGTTTAAATTCAAAACAAATTCCTTTAAAATTTTCCAAACATTTCTTATTTTATAATAAGATCACATTCAAAATAGTCTGAATAATATCATTTCCTTTAACATTTATAAACAATTTTCAATTTTTTTTCTAGGCTTAGAATTCAAAACTTCACAATTTAAAACTCACTTCAATTTACAAGTCATACTCATCTAAATTTTTACTTGCTTAACACATTCCATATTCTGGTTTAAAACAAATTCTAATACATCTCATTTTTATAGTTTATTCTAACCAATTCCTATTTGGATATGTATATATATCCCTTAAATTCTTATTCAATTTCAAGAACCAACAACCAATTTCCTATATATGTAATAATTGGAAAATTATTTACTCTATATATAAACTTTTATAAAAAAATAATTTACTTTTAAAACCATTTAAAATCATTATGTAAGAAAATAACAAGTACTTCCTCATATATATACACACACTTAACTCATTCCAGAGTACCACTGACCCTATCCTTAATGAGTACACCCACCAGAGCCAAGGTTCTCGCTTAACCTTTAGCTCTGACACCAAATGTAACAACCTGAATTTTTCGATCCTGAAAGTTTCGGATAGTTAGGAAAGAAGAAAAGAGATAGAAGAAAAAACAGAAACAAGACACAGAATCTCACATTCGTAGCGGATACAATATAATATCAAATAATATTCTTTACACAAAGAAAGTTATACCAGTCAATTACACTTTAACACATCAGAGTTACAACATTTTCACAATCACTGGACATTTAAATAACTTGTCCCAGATAAATAACAATATATCACAACGGAATACACTCCATATGTTTCTACCATCCAGCTCGCCTCATGAGCTCCAGAATGTCCTTACCTGAAAACCTATAATACACTATCTGACCCGAGCATTACATCAAAGTAACACCCGGGTCAGGCTGGAAACCAGCGTGATTAAACCCATATAATTTGGAATACTAAGTTTTACATCATAAATGAAAACCCAGGGTAACTCTTATCAATTTACAAATTCACAATTAGTTATAGACATCACTTATTTCACACATCAATTTCTAAGTATTGAAACTCATATTAAATGGTCCAAATCACTTAAATCATTCCATTCCAACCTATTGATTTCACATATCAATCTATAAAGAAATCAAAGTGTTTCGGGTATTTACTAATATCTGACTCTGGTCTCTTCGAATCCAATGTCATCTTAACCCAAGTTATTCAAGTGAAATACAATTCAATTTTAAATACAGGATGCCAACTTTTACACAGTAATTCATCATTGATAAATAACCTCATTATCACTGTTCTAACCAAACATATCATATCACAAACATTTCATATCAGAAATATCAACCAATCATTCATAAGCAAGATTAATTAGTCATACCATTTCGACTTAATTTAAATAAAATAAATTAATTACTTTAATCACTTTTAATCCTGCTTACTTTCCATTAATTAATTACAAGTAAATTAATTAATCACCCTTTAATTATCATCTTTGATTATATAAAGTAATTAACCTTTAATTAATTACACAATTTAATTAACTTCAACTATTCACATTAAATAATCCTTTAATTACTCTAATTAATGAATTATCCTTTAATTAATTTCATTAAGAAATTACTCTTTAATTACATTAATTATCTTATTATTACTCTTGTTAATTAATTAACTCTTAATTACTTATATAAATGAATTAACTATTAAGTTCATCACATTGATTAATTATTCAATAATTAATTAAGATCTTCATTAATTTAAGATAAACCATTATCTTACTTAATTATCATTATTAAATTTTCTTTTGAAACACTTAAGAATAAAATTAGATAATTAACCTGAATAAAATTATACTAAATCAATATGAATTAAACAAATACATTTAAATACCTTTCTAAACTTAGCTAAACATTTTCTCACTTGAAAACTTGTCTCATTTTCATCCAGCTTTGAAACTTATTAAATATTTTCTTTTCTTTTAAACTTTGATTTCCTCTGCTTAATATAAATCTAGGTTCTGTTTATTTTAAATATAAAAATCTGTAGAAGTTTTATCTAAAAACTTCTAAACCTAGAACAAACAAAATCGACCGAGCTCAAACCCTTATAACCCAGAGCCAACTAAAATCTACTCGGAGTCATATGCGAATCCTCTACCATTTCGAGACAAATACGAGGAAAACTCGAGCAAGAACCCACGCCTTTCTTCTTTCCCGAAGACACAATTCTACTAGACATTATCGTGCATGTGTGCACGTGTACGTTGGAACCTCGCCATTCCGATCATCGACAACAACTCCGACATGCCAGCGTTCACCTCTTCTAATGGTACAACTACCCAGATCTCTAAATTCGCCAGAGAAAAAAAATTGATCCCACGACCACACTCAGGAACCCACCATTCATCAGAAAAATCGATTCACATCATACAATCGTTCACCAGAAAATCTGCCCATTCCAACTAGAGATGCATCGCAAACCCTTCTTCAATTTCCCCCATATCTGATCTAACTCGATGCAGTGTCGATGCCGCCTTGGCCTCTAAATCAACCCTACCCCAAACCCAAACTTAAACCCAAATTCGCCTAAGCCCGATCATTCTGGTAATCTAAAATTCTTCTTAACAATTTTCCCACGATCACTAGTCAATGAACATGCTCCAGTATTAATCTCAACAACCCAAAGCATCGCGATCGCCAGAAAGAGGCAAAAACCCTAATCACGTTTATCTTAAAATTCCTCTCGAAATACCATCTTAAAAATCATGATTCTTTTTTTGAAAATCCTAGTTTGTGATGATACATCAGACTATATACATGAATTCGCAAATTATTTAAGTCAAAATTTTGATATATTTAAGTTTTTAACTGTAATTCTTATATCCTATTTAAAACTGTCATTAATTTCTACTTAAAATAATTTTACAACTTAAATCCTGTCGTCTCTAACAATATTTTTTACCCCTCATATCATATAATAGATCAGAAAAAAGGGTAGTTGATTTTTAAATTTTTTTTTGAACCTGAGAACAAAGGAACAGAGTAACATTTTGTTTCAGACATACACAACCATATTCACATACATGTACACATGCATTCTTGTTTTAAACAATCATACTAACACATATCAAATTTCACTTCAAATAAATACTTCATGCATCTAGATTTAAACAGGTTTAAATCTTCAAATAAAACTGTTTACTCGCATTTTTTTGCTGTTGAGTTGATTCCTTGAATTGTTAAGTTGAATTTGCATCCCTGCCAAGTCGATCTTGCATGATGTATAAGAGTTGAATCTTTGCTTAAATTGATTCCAGTTTTGATTAAACTTCCTCCACTACAAGAAAAACTACTTTTAGTGGCACATATTAGTAGCGTTTGTAAGCTAAGTGCAACTAATGGTATTTGGCTCTTTTTATTTTCACTATTTTATTTGATTAAAACGCTACAAGTACCCCCTCTCGCCTATATTCGGTGGGAAAAAATTCCAATTTTTTCGATCTATTTTCGTTTCCCTCCATATCACATTTCTCCATTTAGTTCTCCACTTGCAAAACCCAAAATCAATTTTCATTTCCCTCCCTATCGTGTTTCCCCACTTACGTCTCCTCCCGCAAAACCCTAAATCCATTTTTGTTTCCTTCCATATCACGT
The DNA here is from genome assembly GCA_030765085.1 of Allium cepa. Classification (NCBI taxonomy): domain Eukaryota; kingdom Viridiplantae; phylum Streptophyta; class Magnoliopsida; order Asparagales; family Amaryllidaceae; genus Allium; species Allium cepa. The sequence goes on along the minus strand of CM060935.1, from coordinate 1,052,944,254 downwards.
CTCTCCATTTACTTCTCCTTCTACAAAACCCTAAACCCGACCCAAATATAAACCGGCTATCCAAAATAAAAAATAAAACATAGATGAAAATTCTCCAAACACAAATTGAATTTCCCCAGAAACAACTCGAATTTCACAAAACAAATCAAATTTCCCAAAACACACAATCTCTAGATCCTAAAAATGTTTAAGTTGAGGTGATTAGGGATTTGGAGTCGCGGTGGTTGGTGGAATGCAGTGAAGTCATGGTCGAGGCTGTGGCGATCGCTGCGACTTGGTTGTGGTAGTGATCGAAATACAAGAGGAGGTTATTCGAAGACGTGATGATGGTTCTGTGAGTTCGGACTAGAGTAGCGGTTGTAGAAGCAGGCAATTGATTTTGCGTGTTGGTGACGGATTGGAGGTGCATATTTTTAGGTGATTGGAGTGGTTAGTGAACTGGAGATTTGGCTGTGAGGTGGCCAATGGGGTTGCGGTGAGGGTTCGAGGTGTTTGACTTGTTTGATTGGGTTTCGATGAAGGATTTTGTTTTTATTCGAAAGTTTGTTGTGGTCTGGTGTTTGAGCTGGAACATCGGCCTCGGTGGTAGCGATTGGGTGAGGCGGTGAGACTGCAATGGGTAATGGAGTTTGAGTTGATGGCAGTTGGATGTCGGAACACCTATTTTTGTTTATAAATTTAATTTCTTTGGGAACAAATGTTCTAGCCAAATGATATCCATGTCAGATAGCTTTCTTAGTTCCAAGTTGATGATCCTGTATCTGTATTCTATTTTCTTCCTAGTGTACGAGGTATGCAGTTAGATTTTCTTATGGCTAATAGCATTCGATAGATTTTTACCAGATATTTTGTTTTTATATATTGAGGTAATAGGTGAGACTGAGTTATGATATCAAGTTTACTCACAAAAAAGGTTTAAATGAGTTGCATATTCTTTTATTTTAAAAACTTAATCATGTTTACTTTGTTTTGGATTATCAACCAAGTATGCATCTTAACTTTTGATGGCATTATAATTTTCTATGTTTAGTTAAAATAAGATTATTTTCTTGTAGAATGATGGAATTATAATCCCATAAATACAATGAAACTTAACATGGATTGTTTGTCTTCATTATATTCTTAAATCTATGGTCATCTTTATCTTTAAGTGCAACAGGTTGCATTAGTGATATTAACTCTTGTACTGAATCAGTAATCCAACTTCTAAAAATCCAGAAAGTTCAAGCCTGCATTAAAAGTACTCATGATTGACTCATATTTTTTCTGATTGATGCCTCTTAATTATCAAAAATGTTGTATGATTCTGGAAATCAGAAGCTAAAGGGAAATTTTGATGTGAAGTCTTAAAATTCATTTATAGTGACAGTTAGTTATTCAAGTGGCTTATATGGAAGTAACATCCATCAATGTTAAGCATTTCCTGATAGTAAATGTTTCTTCGTTGTTACCATCTTCTCATTTTCAATGTTTGATATACAGTACTTGAATAAGAGTTGTGAAATCAAGTACATGCCTAGCGTACAATGCATGGATTTCATAGTTGATTTCAGCAGTGATTACGAGGTTAAATCTATTCCATACTACCTTGTGTGTTTCCCTCGTTTGAAACCATAGTAGTTGAGGTATAGCTTCATGTTGTTCATCATTTTATGTTATTAGCAAAAACTTCGTACCTCTGCAATCTTGATAACTGATTCATTTTCCATTCATTAGATGATAGGTGCTCAACGTGATGCTCATTCTAATTTTAACAGTTCTAGCGATGACGATGATAATAATGGAGATGGTGATGAGGAAGAAGATGATTGCTGTTAATGCTGAAAATGATGATGATGGAGATGGTAATGAAGTCATAGATTTTATTGCTGCTAATGATGATGCTCTATGCCCACCATGCATCAAAGTGAACGTCAACCTTTTTCCATGATTAGCCTCTGTTTATTCTGAATCTTCTTCTTCTAGGGCGTAGCATATTATCATCAGGTTAACTGTTTCAACCACCACTTGAAACACGTAAGATTGGAGTATTTTTCAAGGAACGTTTCTTAGATGGATTTTGATATATTCATAGTTACTGAAGCTAAAGTCCTTGAAACAATAACTCTGGGTTGTGATCGTCGAACAAATTTGGAAGAATATGTTATGGAAACATACGGACTATTCTTAATGGTTAAGAGCGCCTCTAAGATGCTGAAAGTAGAATTTCTCATGGAATAGGTACGTACATGCTTTGGAACTTTGATTATCTTTTCTCCTTGCAGGTAGGTGTTGACGGATTCATTTTTTTTAGTTGATAATTGTGGTTCTCAACTACATGGGGATTAGGATTACTGTAATGTCCAGATATTTTAACCGTAGCTGCTTGGATTAAGATTCTGTTTGCTGACTGCATTTAAATCTTATGATTATTTTGTCTTTGTCGATGTTCAGAATTAGGCTGGACTAATTAAGATCCTGTCATTTGCTTTTACCGGTTAAGTTGTACTAGTGTATAGGTCCCATTCAGATTTCACAAGGTTGAATCCGATATGCTAAAAAAAATTGTCATATGGTCATTTTAATATTGAAAATTATAGTGTTAGATTAAGCTTCATTAAAGTAAATTTAGGATGGTTAAGAATAAGTTATATATGCAACTACAAAGTTTGAACTATATTGTTAGCCTAAAACATGGTCTTTGCAATTATCTTTTTACAAAAAATTAGTTTCGTATTCAATCTTAACTATTTGATTTTCTTTATAACATCTCCAATCTTCGCTCATTTTCATTAAAATTAAAACCATTTGCATTAGAAGTCGAACTACCTTTATAATGATGAATTTACTCTTATTCTGTTGCACTCATTTCTTATTATCAACTGTAGATTGCCCACTAAGTTTATCAATTCAATTTAGTTGTTAACAACTAGCAAGCACTGATGATATGCAATTGATTATCAATAAAATTATGTCAAGTTAATTTTTACTACAAAATTGTGGGAGTTAAACCAATAAAATAGAATTAAAATAAAATAAAATATGTACTAAGCACAGTGGAACCCACAGATTGCTATAACATTTGAGGTTGATGGAAAATGCTTTTAAAACTGCTGGTGAAAATTGGCATTTCTTTGGAGATTGTGGGCTTGTCCCGAGCATGTAATACGTTTTCTTTCATTTTAAGTTTGTTACAGTGATTACTGTTTGCTATAATGTATACAATGTGATCATAGTGCTTTGCTATAATTTATTTTGCCTGCAATATTTATGTGTATATAATATAGTATAATATATAGTTCAAACAAAGCCTGCATCCTTTTCATAATGATAAAGCATATACAATACTGACATGGTTAGACAAAGAGGATATAATTGTTTTGGTATGGTAAAAGCTCAAAACAAGTTGTAATCTTGGATATATTATGTAAATCTTTTATTTGTCTGCCTCAAAGGAGTTCATCAAAGGTGAAATTTTGTTGCATGGTTTATTACTGAACTTGGAGCCTAGCTAGTTGTTACCTCTATTTCTGTCCAAATTCAATCTAATAACATAGAGTGTATGAATGTTTGAGCATAGTCATTAGAAGTGCAGAACTAAGTGTTGTTGTTTTATCAAACAAATGCAACAGAAGCTATTGAATTAATACTGATAAGCATATTACTATACTGTACGAATGTTTATCAAACTATGCCTAACTCAATTTAAACTGAAAAGCATATTTGGTTTTCAACCGACTGAATTAATTTTGTTTCTCAGAGATGGTGTGAGCGAAGGGAAGTTTTATCAAGTACTTTTATTTGAACTTGATGCGATTCGAAAGGTAATCAATCTTTCAACCATATATGTTCATTTTTATGATTTAATGCTACAATTTTATGCAACTCGTTCCTTTTTATTTTTAAGCCTGTGCTTCTCTTGAGGCAGAATATCAGCCCTTTGTAACATTTGTGGTTGTCCAAAAACGTCATCATACATGATTATTTGCAAATAATCATAGAGACTTGTCATCTGTTGACGGGAGTGGAAATATATTTCCTGGTATCTTCTTTGAATAGCAGCTAAGTCATTACTAGTTATTTTTGCAGACCACCTTTGCACACAAAATTCATGTTGACAGATTTCTTTTTTTCAAGCAAGTTTTGTATTTCTTAATTTGCATGCTACCTGATTTTAGGTACTGTTGTTGATTCAAGCATTTGCCATCCAACTGAATTTGACTTTTACCTCTACAGTCATGTTGGCATTCAAGTAAGTTTCTCGAATGTACCATGCTATATTTTATAGCAGGCTGTTAGTAAATTCTGACAGCGCACAAGCCACCCAGCGCATTACCATGTCTTATGAGATGAAAATAATTTTTCCGTTGATGCTTTACAGACACTTACAAATAACATGTGTCATACGTAATGAATTCATTCCTTAGATTTAACTATTGTTGTTTATTACCGTCATATTGTAAACTAAACAATGTTCTTTGTTGTAGCTATGCAAGGTGCACACGGTAAAGATGGCAGAATGGTTCAGCAGTAAAGATGTAGTGATGAAGTTGTAAATGGTCAAACAGGTGTTGAAATGGTGAAGTTGGCAGTGGGATGTTTGTATGATGGAAGAAGCAAGGGGAATTGAACGGTGAAAATGACTTGTAAATGTAAAGAAAAAAAATGAAATGTAAGAGAGTGAAATTTAAAGACAAAGAAATGTATGGCAATGTACTACTTGTGTTTATGATAGTTCATTTGTTCATGTATTTTTTGTTTATTATTAAACTATGTATTATTACCGTTTAATATACATTATGAATAAAGTGAATTGGAGAGTGAATGAGCTAGCAGAATGTGAGAAATAAACAAAGAAAAGCAAAAAATATTTAGTGGCGTTTATCTAATGCTACGGAAAAAATATGTTGAAAAAATATCACTTTTGGTGGCGTTTCAACATGCTACAAAAAAGATTTACGGTGGCATTTTTTTGCCACCGCAATAAGGCATATTATAACGGCGTTTATAGAAACGCAACCAAAAATATTAGTTTTTTAATTGCATGTCGTATGGCGGCGTTCTCTAAAACGTCACCATAAGGTGGTTGCGTTTTTTGTGCGCCACCAAAAGTACTTTTTGGTGTAGTGCTCAGATCTATTTCCAGTCTTGATTTGTTTTGATTTCTATCTTCTCTGGTTTTGCTTTTCAAATATTTGTTGTTGTTAAAAAAAATTTCACAGCTGCTTTGTTTAGGTTTTCAGATTTGAAAATAAGGATGAGAGAAAGAAAATATGAAACTAGTTTCTTTTTTTTAACACAATAGCATTGTTTTCAATTTGAGAAAAACTTATGCCATTTGTAAATTGCATGGCACAAATAAGCTACAAGTGTTGGTATATGGATTATTTGGTTTACAAATGTTTAGATGCAAGAACTAAGTGTTTACACATGTTTAAACCTTTATTAAAAAAATTCTAAATTACCTATGTATTTATATTTGTATGTTTAATTTATATGTTATGTTTTTATATGTTTAATACTTTATATATATACATCTTATACATATATTTAAAGAAAGTATGAATCTTATTAAATTCCATTTTAAATTTGAGCTTTAATTCCTTAACAAATAAATAGACATATAATATCTTTGTTGTTGTAAAAATATAGACTTTACCTTTAATAGCTTTGAAAATTAATATTGGATTAAATTATAGCTAACCATTTAGAATATACATATATACATTATAGTAGGAACATATTTATTTGTTTTTTTTCGAAAGGTAAATTTTGCCAATTTGAATAGTTATAAAAGATCATTAATCAAATATTATCAAATTTCAATAATTATAACAGGAGATTATCAAATGAATATTTATCCAGATATTTATAATTCAGCATTTGTTATAGTTATAATTCATCTATATGCATATCCAGATATATATATATATATATATATATATTATCAGGTTTATTTGTTCAATTAATAAATCAGTGTTTAATAAATTAAATCCTGTTAATTACAAATTAGCAGAGCTATCCGTCGCTGACGATAGTATTGATAAGACGACATTTAGGACGCCCGATGGATTCATTGAGTGGTTGGTAATGCCTTTGAGGCTAACCAATGCTCCATCTTATTTTATAGATTTGATGCGCCGTGTTTTTAAAGATGCTTAAATAAGTTCGTAGTAGAGTTTGTGGACGACATTTTGGTGTTTTCCAAGAGTATGGAGGAGCATGTTGTTCATTTAGAGGAGGTTCTTCATGCACTTCATGTTCGTAAGTTGTGGGCAAAGTTCTCGAAGTGTCACTTTTGGTGAGAGGAGATACATTTCTTGGGGCAGTAGTCTCAAGAGAGGATTTGGCTGTTGACCCCGCTAAGGTAATTGTAGTGCAAGATTGGAAGGGCCCTAAGAGCGTTACCAAAGTTAGAATCTTTCTAGGATTGGTTGGCTATTATAGGAAGTTCATCAATGATTTTTCCAAGATTTCAGCACCACTTACTCGCCTCACTAATAAGAATAAAGCATTCGTGTCAGACGTGGATTGTAAGGATTCCTTCTCCATGCTAAAGAGAGCCCTTACTAGTGCCCAGTGTTAGTTTTACCCGATGGAGCTAAGCCTTTTACAGTATACACTGCTGCATGTGGGATGAGTCTAGGAGCGGTGTCAATGCAAGAAGGAAGGGTAGTATGTTATGGAAGTAGACAGTTGAGGACTCATGAGAAGAACTGCCCTACCTATAATTTGGAGTTTTCGCATTCAAGTCTTGGACGCGTTACTTACTAGGAGAGAGGTTTGAGCTTTTCACTGACCATAAGTCATTGAAGTACCGATTCTCACAGAAGGATTTGAACTTGAGGCAGCAATGATGGATGGATTTTTTGGCATCGTATGAATTTGAGATAGCTTATACCCCTGGCAAAGGAAACATGGTTGCAGATGCATTGCGTAGGAAGAGAGCAACCCTTAGTTCGATGTTCGTAGGGTGGAGGAACCTAGAGTTTATTTCTACTTTTGATTTTAAGCCATCTACGGACGTTACCCAAGGATTGTTAGCAGCACTTATGGTGAGGCCTGCCCTTGTTGATCAGATTGGCTCGAGGCAGCAAGAAGGTTTGAAGCTTATGGATACTATGGATAGAATTTGCAGAGGATAGGTCCCTAGACATCTCTAACGCTATTCCAGGGATAGTAAAGGGTGGCTAAGGAGAGATGGAAGACTTTGTGTCCCTGCGATAGTGATTTGTTGAGAGCAATTCTGGAAGAAGCACACCATTCTCGTATGACTACTCATCCGAGTGGTGATAAGATGTATAGGGACATGAAGAGGATGTTCTATTGGAGTGGCATGAAGAAAGATGTGGCAGAGTTTGTAGCTAAGTGTCCTGTGTGCCAAAGGGTTAAGGCGGAGCAACAGAAGCCCGATGGATTGCTTCAGCCATTGGATGTGCCCGAATGGAAGTGGGAGAGCGTTTCGATGGACTTTATAGATGGTTTACCCCGGTCTAGGAGGGGAATACTAGCATTTGGGTGATTATAGATCGGTAGACCAAGAGTGCCCACTTCATTCCGGTCACGACTAAGAGGATGACATCTTATTTGGCATCCTTGTATGTTCATGAGATAGTCTGAATGTATGGAGTTCCCTCTAGCATAGTGAGTGATAGAAACCTTATTTTTACTAGCAAGTTTTAGAGAAGCTTGCAAGAAGATTTAATGATGCAGCTTAGGTTGAGTACGGCCTATCACCCTCAGACGGATGGCCAAACGAAGAGAGTTAATAAAGTGCTTGAAGATTTGTTAAGGATGTGCATTCTAGATTTTGGAGGAACTTGGGAGGAGCATCTTCCTTTGGTGGAGTTCGTGTATAATAATAGCTTTAAAGCTAGCATTGGGATGACATCATTTGAAGCTCTTCATGGGAGATCTTGCAAGTCACCTTCATGCTAGGTGAAGTCTACGGAGAGGTTGCGACTTGGTCCTGACATGGTTAGGGAGACCTCAGAGAAAGTGGATTTGATTAGAAGGAGGATGAAGATAGCCCAGATAGGTAGAAATCTTATGCAGACAAGCGGAGGAGAGATATTGAGTTTGAGGTTGGAGACTTAGTTTTCATTAAAGTATCCACGCCAAGGAAGGTGGTGAGGTTAGGATCGAGTGGGAAGTTATCCCCTAGATTTGTAGGACCGTCTCCCATTGTAGAGAGAGTAGGGAAGATGGTGTGTCGAGTAAAGCTACCCGAGAGGCTCATAGGAGTACACGATGTTTTTCATGTTTCGCACTTGAGAAAGTGCTTACATGACTCAGCAGAGATTGTGGAGCCTAGTCAATTGGAGGAAGTGGAAGTAAAAAGGGAAGCATCAGTTCGTCGAATTCCTACAAAGATCATTGGAAAAGACATCAAGAGGATTAGGAATAAAGAGGTCTGGCTAGTGAAGGTGCAGTGGGGAGATGATGTTGCGGATGCTACATGAGAAGCTAAAGAGAATATTCATACCACTTGTCCGCATCTATTCGATAGTAAGTTTTAGAATTTCCATCTTTAGCTTTGAATATGTTCTTTCCTTTATTATCATTTTGGTGGGTATAACTTAGGATTTAACATATGGATGGTGGGATTTAATGTACAAAGGTTATTAGAACATGTTATGTATAGATACTAGTGGTTGCTAGTGGATGCATATACTTACACTAGGCACTATTATCTCTTAGGGATTGGCCTAAATACGAAACTAGAGCATATGCATATAGAAGTGTGCGCATTTGCATTTTTATTTTATTTTTCACAGTTATTATAGATGGATGATTATCACATGATGGTTGTGACGCCCCACCTCTATGCCCAAGCTAGCCAAGAATACTACAGAGTAATGTCGTCAACTAGTGCGGAGAATAAGGATGTTGAGGAGCGACTATCTGTACAATTGCTTTGTGCGAGTACCGATATGCCAGATATTATATATAACCTTTCATCTCAAGAGGAAATCCGACATACCGATGCAAACTCAAAGCTACTACACAGTGGCTATAATATCTTCAGAAACAAATATAGAAATAAGCATAACACAAATCAGTCACAGAAGTTCATATCTCAAAGGTGGAAACAGATATGAATATTACACATAAAAGTGTACATCAGAGTAGCTGTCAAACAAGATCCACAATATCACAAAAGAATAGTTACAAGTGCAACACAAAAGAATAAGTATACATCAATGAGTCTATATCTCAGATGTATACAACCAAAAGCTAATAATCTAAGTAGTTAGCCAAAAGTCAGGATAATAATCCCTGATGAGAAGTCAAGCAGAAGCATCTGTAACATCTCGGTCTGACCCGAGTATTATTTAATAAGAAAATAATAAACGGACAAGTCTAACTATAAATATCAGATAAAATGATATAGAATAAGAGGTATGACAAAAACGTAAGATAACCATAAAGCCATACTGTAAAGACCCGTAAATCCATACTCCTTGAATAGGCACGAATCTCCATTGATTAATTCAAGATGAACGAAAATACGAACCCTTAGGGGTTTAAGAAAAAATTAGGAAAAGAAAAGGAGAGAAGAAAAGAAGATAATAGATAAGGTAGAAAATGGAGAAAAGAGAAAAGAAATAGAATATCTAGAAAAATAGAAACGGAAAGAGAAAATAGAATAGAAGAAAAAAAGAGAATAGAACATAGAACGGAAAACAACTGAACAACATCAGAATCTCACAATTCGTAGCGGAACAACATATAATAATAAATGAATAATCTTTAAACAAAGAACTATATCAGTTATTACATTACATCACATTTCATTACATCATATCATCAGAGTGTACAACAACAACAACAAACAGTGCAGCGGAAAAAGAAATACTATATAAACTAGTAATACGCCATGCCATCCAGCTTGCCTCCAGCAACTCCAGAATATCCAGAATATCCTGATAAACCTTAACTCTTGACTGCCCGTGTGGAAATTGGTGGGCACCCAGAGTTTAGGAAGGAAAACAATAAACTCCAAGTCAGTCATGTGACTGGTGTGAGAACTCAAAACAGTTTATTTATCTTTAAAAACAAAATAGAGAGATATTTTTAAATTCAATTCGCAATGCTTTTAAAAATGAGACTACCATAAGGCCTCCCGCACACACACACACAATGCAAACGCAGAATCGGAGGAGATTTCTCCTTATGATAGTCAAAGATGTTTGATATGCATTAAAAAGAACATTTGATATTATTATTAGTGCATAGTGTAGGAAAAATTCATTTCGAAAGTAGAATATAAATCTTAGCCAACATACGACCATTATCGTATGCCTACTATAGCTAACTATGTTCAATAGCAGGTTACCGCCACATTCCATAGCAGGTTATACAACTAAAACCGTACAAGTCACGTATTGTTTCTTTGGATTTCCAACGAATGATCAGGCCAAGGAACTTCCCATTGCCACATGAGAATGCCTCTGGATGGACATCCCCGAGAACCAAACCGGATCTCTACCAACACAAGGCCGGGTTACCCCTAACTGAGTAACAACTGACCGAATATGCCATCCCCCGGTCCTTTGGGACCTTTCACCAAGCGCTCGCAATCAATTCACACAATCATAACAAAGTGTTTTCAACATGAGTAAGTATCTGGGCTCCATACCATGACACCACCCTTTTCCAGAAGGAAATGCACACATCCTAAAGGGCGCTACCCCTCATAACCTTGCTGCTTCTTTCCTGTTTTGACCATTCACGGGGTGTGAGGCTCGACGAAGTCACGTCCACAAAAACATACTTTATACAAAAGCCATGCTTTGGGTCAACAAATGATCATAGAAATGATCACCAGGATAGACGATCAAATAAATGATCCTATCACAAATAATCAACACAATGATCATTTACAGCTACACTCAGCATGTCACATTACCAAAATGGGAATATATCACTGATAACATTCAACTACATAACCTCTGAGCTCGTACGTCTCAGAGAAGGGTGTTAAGCTAAAAGAATAAATTCTTCGCCACCAACAGAAATATATTTGAAAGAAATCTGCTTTATATCTCAATTTGTAATGTCAGACATACAATCCATACAAGTCTGTTCCGGGCTCGAACAAAACCGAAGGCACTTCTTACGAAGCCCTTGCAATCCGGGTATTCACAATCCCGATCGAATTTCCCATCACTTAAGGAATCTCTATACCAGGAGCTACCCAGTGCAGAGACAATCGATAGGTCATCCTATCGCTTTCACAAATACTCGGTCTTCAACACCGATCTTCAATGCAATTCATAACGACGTATCACATATTCGGAATGGGTTATACGACCCCATGGTCCTTTCCCGGTTAACCCGAATAGTGAGCGCTTATTCAAAAATAAGTGTAGCATTCACATTCAAACAAATCACATCAATTACCCATTCAAAGGGAAATATTGATAGTCGGTTATTGAACTACCAATTGATATGCACACATCACCAGATTCCAAATAATTTTCCAAATTATTTATTTTCCAAAAATATCTTTACAAGATATATTATTTCATACTTCAAAAATAAATCAATATTTATTTTTAACAAATTCCACTTTCTTTTATAAATTCCATAGTGAATTTATATTTCACAATATCCATGCATATACCTTTCAATTATTCATTTCAATTTATCTTCAAAAGGATAAATTCTCAAAGTATTCACTTTATATTGGAAAAACATTTCCATACTTATTTATTCATAAGTAATTCACAGATTTTATTTATTTTCAACACTTAGAAAATATTCAATATACTTCAATCGAAATTAAGTATATATTTCATTCTTTAAGGAAATCATTCTCTTAAAACATATTTATTTGGGCCAAAACGAATGTTGCGTAAAACATCGTTACAACAACCCAAAATCACTAGTATAGGGATTCGAAATTTTAAGATAGATATATAAATCCCAATACTATACAAAACATTTCCTTTCGGAAATCATTTACTATAACAACAGTGTGATAGTCCATTATTTCCTTCTATTCCTCGAAACATCTATTTCAACAATAAATGCTGAAATCTATGGTTTCGAATCTCAACACATTTAAAACATCGTTAGATCGTTTTAAGTCTATTTGAAATATCACATTCAAAACAATTTCTTTAACATATTATTCATATTCAAAAACGTGAATATTCTTTGTTAACAAATTTCATCCTTTTATTCATTTTATTTCAAAGGATTATTCACAGTTCAAAAACGTGAATATAACTCCATTAATAGGTTTCAGCAATTTACTTATCAAAATAAGTCATTTGCGAATTTATAAAACAACGTTTATAAATCCCTTTTCTATTTATCTTATAAAAACTTCTTTTTATAAATTCCTTTATTAACCTATTCCAGTTTACAACTCAATTATAAACTAAAAGTTCATATTATAAGTCAAATGCTTATAAAACGATTATTTTACAAAATCGTTCTTTTAAAGACTTTCCAAATCATAAATCTTATAACTTATAAGATTCAATTATTCATCCAAATATATTCTTTAATAATTTCACAAAAATTATAAATCTTACTATTTATAATTTTCATTTATAACTTCACCATTTATAATTTTATAAATTCCATTCACTTATACAATCCATTTTCACTTCATTCAAACACTTATAAAAACTCGTTTTGTAATGTCAATATTTCAATTTATAAATATCCATTTATAAATCTCTTAATATAAATCAATTTATATTATTCTTTTTAAACGTCTTTAAATTCCTTTAAAAACTTCATCCTTTTGATTCATAAAATAATTAAATTTTATAAATCCTATATTTAAACTGTTCACAATAAATTCAAAAATCCAATTTAAACTATTTTATAAAATCATTAGCATCATATTCTCAAAAATCAGTTTTTAACTATATTTCTCAAAAATCATAATTTTTATAACTTTAAAAATTATAACGTTTATTTATTTAAAATAAATCAATTTCCAAACATACAGTATATTTTCAAAAATCACTTTAAAAATCATTTTTAAAGTTCCAAATTTGGTCTAGTGATGCTACACACCAAATAGTCAATCACGACAACAACGATATCATATATCGATATGATAATCCATCAAATATCAAATTATTTGAAATCAAATAAATACTGTTGAGGAATCCAGTTGGATCCCTCCAACCTGTTTTCCTGCATCCACAAACATTCGCACAATACCAATTTCCCTCCAGTACGAAATTATCGCGGTATATGTTTTTATTAAATATTATCCGCTTAATAGGCGACGCAATAGGGTCTCATCCGCTAAACAAATAAATGCGGAAAATCAATAACTCCAATATATACATATGCCAATATATATATATTGATATTATATATAATACCAATTTCACTGTTTATGAAATATTCGCGGTATATGTTTTTAATAAATAACATCCGCTTACTAACGGCGCATAATGTCTATTTTAACAATCAATAGATATCAATCATCATTCAAACATGCATTCAAATATTTTAAATCTAACTATTTAAAATAAAATCGAAACTGATCCGATTGAGTGAGAAGTTCTCACCTTGATTTTAAATTCCGTTTTAGCGATTTATTTCGAATAAAATTAAACGGACGTTTAATTTTACCCAAAATTCTCACTAACTCCAAACGACTCCGATCCAATTCCATCGCGTAGTGCTCGACAAAACGATTGCAACGCAATTCGTTTCGTCTCAATCTGACCTCGCATCCACAAGTTACGATTTTTAGAAGTTAATACAATTTTTATATAAATTTATTACAACTTAAATTTTATTTTTTAACCCTAACTCAAATCATCACCGTTCAATCCCAAGCCTACAATTCTCGGCCGCAAGATTCTTCTTCTCCTTCTTCCCTCAATAACACGCGTGCTCTAGGTTGTTCGAAACCCATCGGCCACCATCATACTTTGAATTTTTGAGCCTTCATTCGACCACGAGAACGCGATCGGGGAGTGCCACACGAAGCGTCGAGGCAAGCTCCACCAACTAGCAGCGAATGGCCAAACTCGGTTTCACCAAGCTCTAGAAAATTGCGACCGAACGGCCACCCTATCGGCCCCAATTCTGGCCACCACGCTCCACTATATACAATCTCGACCGTTGGATCCAAGCATCTCAATACGCTCCAGAATTTTGTAGTTGAACATTACTTGAATGGATTTGTGGATTGTGAAATAATTGAAAAAGAAATTAAAAGAATTTCGGCCATAGAATATACATGGAGGCGGCTAGGGCTGAACGAAACCCTAATTCTTTTTATTTTTATTTTTTTTGAGATTTATGGTGTATTTATAGGAAAAATTCGAACACTATTCATCCGGAAATTCCGAACTCCGATTTACGTGCCGAAACTGACGTTCCTAGGGTTTACCCCGCGTTCCGGACACAATGGAACAGGTTTCGAAAGCTAATTCGGACATCTGTGCGAGTTATGGCAACAAACGCTCAATTTAAATTAAACCGATTTAAATCGATTTCTAGGCGTTTTAATTCGTACCGGACAAACGGTAAATCCAATCGACTTGAAATTTGAAATCATACAATAATATCACATTACGGATCCGATGAAACTGGTTTCGTCGAAATCCGAGACTTTTTGAAAAATGGCTATTTTAACTCGCCAAATTAAAATTAAAAATAATTCGATGCTTTTCGAGCTGCCACGCTCAAACGATAACTCTGATTGACACGAAAATTGAAATCCGGTAATAACTAACTATTACGGATCCAATGGAACTAGTTTCGTTCAATTCTGAGACTGTTCAAAAATTGACTATTTTCACTAGTCGATTAAATATTAAAATATTCAATTTTCACAAATAAACTTTTAATTCGATTTTAAAAGTTCTAAAATATCATTCTAACTCCAATATGATAAAATAAAATTTTAAAAATCATTTTCAATCATATTTAACCCTATTTTCAATTATTTCCATAATTTAACATATTAAATTATCGATTAAATTATCCAATTAAATCCAATAATTCAAATAAAAATTTATTTGACTTATAAATTCACTTATTAATATTTAAAATTAATTAAATATTCAAATTTTAAATTAATAAAAATCCTGGGTCGTTACAATCTTCCCCACTTAAAAGAATTTCGTCCTCGAAATTATTAAGTAAGAAAAGTTAAAGAATCCATTAATTTTCCCAAAACAATTTAAACTTCTTACAAAACTTTACTAAGTTTTCAATTCATACTTAGTTATCTTTTTCAAAAACAACTACTATTGTTTAACTTTCAATTCCAAAATCAAAGTCAAAGTTTTCAAAATTTTCCAATTTTCTCAAATTTTTTCTAACGCCTTAAATTTCCGGAAAAATTCGCCATAGTCTCCTTTGCGCGGCTCGATCCGAAAAAAAAATGACAGTATATATATCACAAATATACATCTCATCAAGTAATGAGGCATCCCGAAGGGAAAAAATGTAAAAGTACGATATGTAATCCGAGATATGTACCTTATATTTTATTAGCGAGCATATACGGCTAATATAGCGCGAAAGCGAGCTCCAAATGCGAAGCAAATGCGATCCGCACCTACTAAACACTCAACAAACTACATGAGAACATGTATATAGATAATAGTATCGATATACATCATATAGCAACATAATAACTATATATGCCAACATAACAAATGTAGGAAAAGCAATAAATTCAACCATCAACCAACTAACATCCATAACCAATATATATTCATTCATATTCTCAGTAATATTCAATGAAATGGTTTTCAATTTAAATCACATTTGATTCATTAATAGTGGATGTTTTTACTAACATTCATTTTCAATTAGTTTATATTTACTAATTCATATTCAAGTTGGTTCACTTCCAAATCAAATTCAATTCTATTTAAGATTTACTTAACTTCCAATCGAATCTCAATTACTTTAGCTTTCAATTTCATTAATTCTTAATGAATTATATACAATCAACTAACAATCATATAACAACCAATGTATATTAACTACAACCAAATTCCTTTGCTTACAGTTGGTTTAATTGAATTGATTTTCATTCAATTATTCAACTTTCAATAACATTAACACTTATATTTATTATTCCATATCAATTATTTACATTTAATTGATTATTATCCAATCCATTCATTCAATTCAATTTACCAAAAGTTGAATTTCATTTATATAACTCAAGTTCACATTTATCACTTAACTTTATTAATTTACTTTGATACTAATATCAACTTCATTCAATATCTCTTAAGTTATATTCATTTAACTTTAAATTCATTTTTTTATTTACAACTCATATTCATAAATATATTCACATAGTTTCACTTCTTATATATATAAGTTTATTTCACAATTGCAAATCACTTTAATTATAATTAAATTCTTATAATTCATTTTGCTTATACAATTATTCTTTTATTTAGATTATTCAAACAACTAAACAATCAACTTATATACACTTTAATAATTCTGAAAAATTATTCTTTTATATATATAAAATATACTCAAGGTAAAATTATTTCATTTACCCATTTTAAAACAATATTGTGTCGAATTGTTCTATTCAAGTGTTTAGAGATCCCTATCAACAACGTTAATTACTCGTATTAACCAGAATCTATATACCACTCAACAAACCAATCATCACAATATAAAACAATTTTATATTCACTAACAAATACGCTCTCATAGCTATTATTACACTCAAACTCAATCTAGAGCACTACTGACTCTATCTCTAATGAGTAATACCCAACAGAACCATGGTTGTCGCTTAACCATATGCTCTGATACCAAATGTAAAGACCCGTAAATCCGTACTCCTTGAATAGGCACGAATCTCCATTGATTAATTCAAGATGAACGAAAATACGAACCCTTAGGGGTTTAAGAAAAATTTAGGAAAAGAAAAAGAGAGAAAAAGAGAGAAGAAAAGAAGATAATAGATAAGGTAGAAAATGGAGAAAAGAGAAAAGAAATAGAATATCTAGAAAAATAGAAACGGAAAGACAAAATAGAATAGAAGAAAAAAAGAGAATAGAACATAGAACGGAAAACAACTGAACAACATCAGAATCTCACAATTCGCAGCGGAACAACATATAATAATAAATGAATAATCTTTAAACAAAGAACTATATCAGTTATTACATTACATCACATTTCATTACATCATATCATCAGAGTGTACAACAACAACAACAAACAGTGCAGCGGAAAAAGAAATACTATATAAACTAGTAATACGCCATGCCATCCAGCTTGCCTCCAGCAACTCCAGAATATCCAGAATATCCTGATAAACCTTAACTCTTGACTGCCCGTATGGAAATTGGTGGGCACCCAGAGTTTAGGAAAGAAAACAATAAACTCCAAGTCAGTCATGTGACTGGTGTGAGAACTCAAAACAGTTTATTTATCTTTAAAAACAAAATAGAGAGATATTTTTAAATTCAATTCGCAATGCTTTTAAAAATGAGACTACCATAAGGCCTCCCGCACACACACACAATGCAAACGCAGAATCGGAGGAGATTTCTCCTTATGATAGTCAAAGATGCTTGATACGCATTAAAAAGAACATTTGATATTATTATTAGTGCATAGTGTAGGAAAAATTCATTTCGAAAGTAGAATATAAATCTTAGCCAACATACGACCATTATCGTATGCCTACTATAGCTAACTATGTTCAATAGCAGGTTACCGCCACATTCCATAGCAGGTTATACAACTAAAACCGTACAAGTCACGTATTGTTTCTTTGGATTTCCAACGAATGATCAGGCCAAGGAACTTCCCATTGCCACATGAGAATGCCTCTGGATGGACATCCCCGAGAACCAAACCGGATCTCTACCAACACAAGGCCGGGTTACCCCTAACTGAGTAACAACTGACCGAATATGCCATCCCCCGGTCCTTTGGGACCTTTCACCGAGCGCTCGCAATCAATTCACACAATCATAACAAAGTGTTTTCAACATGAGTAAGTATCTGGGATCCAGACCACGACACCACCCTTTTCCAGAAGGAAATGCACACATCCTAAAGGGCGCTACCCCTCATAACCTTGCTGCTTCTTTCCTGTTTTGACCATTCACGGGGTGTGAGGCTCGACGAAGTCACGTCCACAAAAACATACTTTATACAAAAGCCATGCTTTGGGTCAACAAATGATCATAGAAATGATCACCAGGATAGACGATCAAATAAATGATCCTATCACAAATAATCAACACAATGATCATTTACAGCTACACTCAGCATGTCACATTACCAAAATGGGAATATATCGCTGATAACATTCAACTACATAACCTCTGAGCTCGTACGTCTCAGAGAAGGGTGTTAAGCTAAAAGAATAAATTCTTCGCCACCAACAGAAATATATTTGAAAGAAATCTGCTTTATATCTCAATTTGTAATGTCAGACATACAATCCATACAAGTCTGTTCCGGGCTCGAACAAAACCGAAGGCACTTCTTACGAAGCCCTTGCAATCCGGGTATTCACAATCCCGATCGAATTTCCCATCACTTAAGGAATCTCTATACCAGGAGCTACCCAGTGCAGAGACAATCGATAGGTCATCCTATCGCTTTCACAAATACTCGGTCTTCAACACCGATCTTCAATGCAATTCATAATGACGTATCACATATTCGGAATGGGTTATACGACCCCATGGTCCTTTCCCGGTTAACCCGAATAGTGAGCGCTTATTCAAAAATAAGTGTAGCATTCACATTCAAACAAATCACATCAATTACCCATTCAAAGGGAAATATTGATAGTCGGTTATTGAACTACCAATTGATATGCACACATCACCAGATTCCAAATAATTTTCCAAATTATTTATTTTCCAAAAATATCTTTACAAGATATATTATTTCATACTTCAAAAATAAATCAATATTTATTTTTAACAAATTCCACTTTCTTTTATAAATTCCATAGTGAATTTATATTTCACAATATCCATGCATATACCTTTCAATTATTCATTTCAATTTATCTTCAAAAGGATAAATTCTCAAAGTATTCACTTTATATTGGAAAAACATTTCCATACTTATTTATTCATAAGTAATTCACAGATTTTATTTATTTCCAACACTTAGAAAATATTCAATATACTTCAATCGAAATTAAGTATATATTTCATTCTTTAAGGAAATCATTCTCTTAAAACATATTTATTTGGGCCAAAACAAATGTTGCGTAAAACATCGTTACGAGAACCCAAAATCACTAGTATAGGGATTCGAAATTTTAAGATAGATATATAAATCCCAATACTATACAAAACATTTCCTTTCGGAAATCATTTACTATAACAACAGTGTGATAGTCCATTATTTCCTTCTATTCCTCGAAACATCTATTTCAACAATAAATGTTGAAATCTATGGTTTCGAATCTCAACACATTTAAAACATCGTTAGATCGTTTTAAGTCTATTTGAAATATCACATTCAAAACAATTTCTTTAACATATTATTCACTATTCAAAAACGTGAATATTCTTTGTTAACAAATTTCATCCTTTTATTCATTTTATTTCAAAGGATTATTCACAGTTCAAAAACGTGAATATAACTCCATTAATAGGTTTCAGCAATTTGCTTATCAAAATAAGTCATTTGCGAATTTATAAAACAACGTTTATAAATCCCTTTTCTATTTATCTTATAAAAACTTCTTTTTATAAATTCCTTTATTAACCTATTCCAGTTTACAACTAAATTATAAACTAAAAGTTCATATTATAAGTCAAATGCTTATAAAACGATTATTTTACAAAATCGTTCTTTTAAAGACTTTCCAAATCATAAATCTTATAACTTATAAGATTCAATTATTCATCCAAATATATTCTTTAATAATTTCACAAAAATTATAAATCTTACTATTTATAATTTTCATTTATAACTTCACCATTTATAATTTTATAAATTCCATTCACTTATACAATCCATTTTCACTTCATTCAAACACTTATAAAAACTCGTTTTATAATGTCAATATTTCAATTTATAAATATCCATTTATAAATCTCTTAATATAAATCAATTTATATTATTCTTTTTAAACGTCTTCAAATTCCTTTAAAAACTTCATCCTTTTGATTCATAAAATAATTAAATTTTATAAATCCTATATTTAAACTGTTCACAATAAATTCAAAAATCCAATTTAAACTATTTTATAAAATCATTAGCATCATATTCTCAAAAATCAGTTTTTACTATATTTCTCAAAAATCATAATTTTTATAACTTTAAAAATTATAACGTTTATTTATTTAAAATAAATCAATTTCCAAACATACAGTATATTTTCAAAAATCACTTTAAAAATCATTTTTAAAGTTCCAAATTTGGTCTAGTGATGCTACACACCAAATAGTCAATCACGACAACAACGATATCATATATCGATATGATAATCCATCAAATATCAAATTATTTGAAATCAAATAAATACTGTTGAGGAATCCAGTTGGATCCCTCCAACCTGTTTTCCTGCATCCACAAACATTCGCACAATACCAACTTCGCTACAGTACGAAATTATCGCGGTATATGTTTTTATTAAATATTATCCGCTTAATAGGCGGCGCAATAGGGTCTCATCCGCTAAACAAATAAATGCGGGAAATCAATAACTCCAATATATACATATGCCAATATATATATATATTGATATTATATATAATACCAATTTCACTGTTTATGAAATATTCGCGGTATATGTTTTTAATAAATAACATCCGCTTACTAACGGCGTATAATGTCTATTTTAACAATCAATAGATATCAATCATCATTCAAACATGCATTCAAATATTTTAAATCTAACTATTTAAAATAAAATCGAAACTGATCCGATTGAGTGAGAAGTTCTCACCTTGATTTTAAATTCCGTTTTAGCGATTTATTTCGAATAAAATTAAACGGACGTTTAATTTTACCTAAAATTCTCACTGACTCCAAACGACTCCAATCAAATTCCATCGCGTAGTGCTCGACAAAACGATTGCAACGCAATTCGTTTCGTCTTAATCTGACCTCGCATCCACAAGTTACGATTTTTAGAAGTTAATACAATTTTTATATAAATTTATTACAACTTAAATTTTATTTTTTAACCCTAACTCAAATCATCACCGTTCAATCCCAAGCCTAGAATTCTCGGCCGCAAGATTCTGCTTCTCCTTCTTCCCTCAGTAACACGCGTGCTCCAGGTTGTTCGAAACCCATCGGCCGCCATCATACTTTGAATTTTTGAGCCTTCATTCGACCACGAGAACGCGATCGGGGAGTGCCACACGAAGCGTCGAGGCAAGCTCCACCAACTAGCAGCGACTGGCCAAACTCGGTTTCACCAAGCTCTAGAAAATTGCGACCGAACGGCCACCCTATCGGTCCCAATTCTGGCCACCACGCTCCACTATATACGATCTCGACCGTTGGATCCAAGCATCTCAATACGCTCTAGAATTTTGTAGTTGAACATTACTTGAATGGATTTGTGGATTGTGAAATAATTGAAAAAGAAATTAAAAGAATTTCGGCCATAGAATATACATGGAGGCGGCTAGGGCTGAACGAAACCCTAATTCTTTTTTTTTTTTTTTTTTTGAGATTTATGGTGTATTTATAGGAAAAATTCGAACACTATTCATCCGGAAATTCCGAACTCCGATTTACGCGCCAAAACTGACGTTCCTAGGGTTTACCCCGCGTTCCGGACACAATGGAACAGGTTTCGAAAGCTAATTCGGACATCTGTGCGAGTTATGGCAACAAACGCTCAATTTAAATTAAACCGATTTAAATCGATTTCTAGGCGTTTTAATTCGTACCGGACAAACGGTAAATCCAATCGACTTGAAATTTGAAATCTTACAATAATATCACATTACGGATCCGATGAAACTAGTTTCGTCGAAATCCGAGACTTTTTGAAAAATGGCTATTTTAACTCGCCAAATTAAAATTGAAAATAATTCGATGCGTTTCGAGCTGCCACGCTCAAACGATAACTCCGATTGACACGAAAATTGAAATCCGGTAATAACTAACTATTACGGATCCAATGGAACTAGTTTCGTTCAATTCTGAGACTGTTCAAAAATTGGCTATTTTCACTAGTCGATTAAATATTAAAATATTCAATTTTCACAAATAAACTTTTAATTCGATTTTAAAAGTTCTAAAATATCATTCTAACTCCAATATGATAAAATAAAATTTTACAAATCATTTTCAATCATATTTAACGCTATTTTCAATTATTTCCATAATTTAACATATTAAATTATCGATTAAATTATCCAATTAAATCCAATAATTCAAATAAAAATTTATTTGACTTATAAATTCACTTATTAATATTTAAAATTAATTAAATATTCAAATTTTAAATTAATAAAAATCCTGGGTCGTTACACATACTATGATAAGTATGTAATTGAAAATCAACCAGAGATTAATCAATATCACAAGAATCTTCTCAAAGATCAAAAGAATGTCATACTCTTTAGTTTTATTCACCAAGTCACAAATATCAACATCATATCGATGCCAATCATACAAGCTAGTGGAACACAAATTCTAGAAATCATCAATAGAAATCCAGAAATCACAAAATGGGAGCATGAAAATTCACCAACACGTGTATCACAAACGGGACGCTATCCCATGGTCGCTAACCATAGAGCCGGTGCAATGACGTAGTACAATATCGGTACGCCCGAGGAACCTGAAACTCGAATAATTCGGAACAACGATGCGGTACAAACGGTACATCAGGTGAATCGAAAAGCCGAGACATCGATGTAGTACAACCGGTACATCAGATGAATCGAAACACAAACAATTCAGAACATCGACGCAGTACAAACGGTACATCAGATGAATCGAAAAGCCGAGACATCGATGTAGTACATACGGTACATCTGTTGAATCGAAAAGCCGAGACATCGATGTAGTACAAACAGTACATCAGATGAATCGAAACACAACAATTTAGAACATCGACGCAGTACAAACAGTACATCAGATGAATCGAAAAGCCGAGACATCGATGTAGTACAAACGGTACATCAGATGAATCAAAACACAAAACAATTCAGAACATCGACGCAGTACAAACGGTACATCAGATGAATCGAAAAGCCGAGACATCGATGTAGTACAAATGGTACATCGGATGAATCGAACAACATAAAAGTACATGGGTCGCTAGCCCTCAAAGAAATGAGATGAAGCTCAATAAAACAAGGTACAGTCCTCCACGTGGACAAAGAGACATCGCACATTGCTAGTCTAAACCACAAAATGATCATCATAGATCATCGAGAAGTGTCAAGCTAGTATATATATGAGCTAGCTTCATGTCCCATAACCACTAGCTTAACTTAAATATTTACGAACAAACTGTAAGTCTCCACTCGAAAATTGTCAAAAGAAATTCAATCGAACAAGTCCAAGAATTAACCGACGAAGTAAATGCAAGCGTTTCATACCACTTGTTTTACTAAGCCGTTTAATTAGATTTCTCATACGAGTGAGGTAAAGGTTTGTATATACTAATAGATTGGAAAACGGTTTAAGAAACGAGCTTTGTAATAAAATAGTGTTGAAATCGTTTTAACGGAAGAGTTTTGTATTT
This sequence comes from Allium cepa, assembly GCA_030765085.1. Taxonomy (NCBI): domain Eukaryota; kingdom Viridiplantae; phylum Streptophyta; class Magnoliopsida; order Asparagales; family Amaryllidaceae; genus Allium; species Allium cepa. Next base: position 1,052,920,595 of record CM060935.1, on the reverse strand, counting down.
ACTACTAGTATAGAAAACCTTTATATTTTTAAAGTGACAAATCACAAAATGATTGTGGAAACAATCAATCACTAAAATTCACATACGAAGATGTGAACTAATTCCAAAGAAATCGATATCAAATCCATCAAAATGGATATTTCCAAAAATCCCAAAGCAAATGTCATCAAAATCGATAATAGATGATAACAAAAAAAGGGAATCAACACGAATCGATAAAATTGAAATTCTTAAACAAAATAGGCAAGCAGGCAAAATATAGCAGATTCAGACGTCTGAAATAGGTGGTTCAGACGTCTGAATCTGAAAAATTATAAGTTTTCCAGAACGTAATTCAAACGTCTGAACCAAATGTTTCAGACGTCTGAAATAGGCGTTTTAAACCTATTTCCTTTCTGTTTGAAATCGAGCCAATTCAGACGTCTGAAATTCCAGATTCAGACGTCTGAAACTGGAATTCAAAGCATTTCCTGAACCTCGACCAAAAATGGTCAAATGAATATCGAAAGCGATCGGACGAGCAAATGACAACTAAGGATTTACGCCACGCGACAACCCAACCTTAACGGCTCTTCGATACGCCTCAAATATCAATGTCCAAATATCCATAATAGGACTTTCATAGATTTTGATTTCAAAACACCAAAAATTGGAATATACACCAAATCAATCCAAACCAAAATCAATTGCACAAGAATAAGTGGTAGGAATTCATACCTAACAATCGAAGATAATTATAGACTAAGATGTGAGATAAAATTCTCACCTTTGAACCCAAAAACAATGAATGAGAAGCCCGAAGACAAGGGAAGATCAACCAAACTTCAATCTCAACACAAGAATCTTGAATCAAAGCTTAAAGGACAAACATTTACCAAATTAGGTTTAGGAATTTTTTGAAATCAAAGAGAGAATGAGTTGGAGAAGAAGGAGATGATACTTACCAATGCTTCTCTTTGAATTTGGAGTTAGAACTTGATTTGCAAATGGAAACTAGGGCTTAGGTTTTTAATTCTTTTTTCTTTTCCTGCATTATTCTCTTTAGAACTGAAAAGATAAGGAAGAGGGAATGAATGAAGAGAAGTGGTTCAGTTTGGGGTATTAAGTTAGCTGGTGGGCTGAACCCAAACCCAAACCCAAAGTGAAAAAGGTCAAATTTTTTAGCTTGCTCCAAACATATCAATGTTTATACTCAAAAAGATTGCAAACGGCATTTTAAACTCAATGGAAGGGGTCTCGAGTCCCAATTCGACTGTTTGCAAAAAGTAGGTTTTCGGACTAAAATCCGACGAACGGTGAAATATTCAAATATACAATCGATAAATATGCGGGCTATTACAGACTCCCTCCTTAAGGAAATTGCGTCCTTGCGATACTTAAGAAGAAAATAAAGAGTAACAGCCATAAAAGCATATCAACACAAAAGAAATTTGAAATAGGAAGTTCACTATAAAGAGCATGAAAGAGTAAGCCTAAACGGGATCGCTCGATGAATTCCCAGGATTCCCAAGAGCAATCCTTAGGATCCGAGAACCATTGAACTTTCACAAGAAGAACATCTTTATTCCGAAGGTGCTCAACCTCCGAAGCAATCATGCGAATGGAATGTTGCTCATAAGTCAAATCTAGTGAAACTTCACTTTCCTTAATAACACCGGCCTCAATAATAAAAATCGAAATCCCTAAGGCATTTCCGTAGTAGAAAGACGTGAGAAAACGTCATGAATAACAGAAAATTGAGCTGGTGCAACGACGTAGTATAATAACAGTATGCCCAAGAAACAAGAAACTCGAATAGTTTGGAACAACGGCGTAGTACAATGACGGTACGCCAGATGAACCAAAGCTCAAAGAATTCGAAACATCGACGCAGTACAAAAACGGTACATCCAATGAACCGAAGCTCAAATAATTCGTAACACCGAAGCAGTACAAAAACGGTACGTCCAATGAACCGAAGCTCAAATAAATAGGAACACCGATGCAGTACAAAAACGGTATGTCCAATGAACCGAACACCATAAAAGAACATCGGACGCAAGCCCATAAAAGAAATGAGACGAAGCTCAATAAAACAAGGTACATCGAAATGTCCGATGAACTTGGTAAAAGATCATTCCATTCGGACATCATCAAAAAGACAACCACTTGTTGCTTACGACTAAGGGCATTGGCAACATGATTTCCCTTCCGGGAGTATACAAAGAATATTAACATCATAAATGCAAGGAACTCTAGCCAACATTAAGTTCCTTATGAGAAAATAAATATTCCAAAGATTTATGATCGGGGTAGAGAACAAATTTCTCATCCAAAAATGATGATGCCAGATTCTAAAAGTGAAATCAATAGCCGCGAGCACTAGATCATGAACGGCATATCTAGTCTCGATAGGCTTTAATGATTTATAAGCACAAGTGATAGTACATTCTCTTTTGCAAGAGAACGGCATCCAAACCAATACGACTAGCATTGGTACAAAAGATAAAGTCTTGGTTCCCCTTGGGAATCAAGAGAATAAGAGTATCGAAAAAGAGTTCTTTTAATTAATCTACTTTGCCGAAAAGCTAAAACTTTCAAAATCACAATTATCTTTATGTAATTATCTTTCTGGAAAAATTTACATTTTTATAAGTCAATATATCGTGTCTGACTGTCTCATCAAAACGTTTAGGAGATTCCTATCGATAACGTTGATCAAGCGCATCGACCAAAATTCTTAAAGCACTCAATGGGCAATACAATCACAAAATCATCTTCTATATGATAAACATGTTTCTTAAAAACTTTTAAGAATATTCTTTGTTTGTTTTAAGAACAAAAAATCCAATTATACTTATAAATAAATCTTATGAAAAAGATTTGCAGAATTTTAAATTGCTATTTTCATAATAAATACAAGAATGGAGTCATCGAAATATTCGTAAAATACTCAATTCATAAAATGGATAAAATAAGCTGGACAAACTGAAGTCATTCATAAGAATCATAACGAGTGCGAAACGCGGTAAGTGGAATGCTAACTGCCGCAACTCATAGCAAATGAAAACCGGTGGCAAGGTCGAGCTGAAAAGACCTTAACACCATACAATAGATTGTTTAGTTGATAATCCTAAGACAAGCTCAAAAATACCAGAAAATTCCACAAACTACCCGAATGAGAAAAATAACGTTTTCCTCATCATGTGGGTTTAAAGAATAAAATGATGCCATCAAATTGGAATCGAAATCGCAAAGAAAATTAGAAATCTGCTTAACAGATTAAGAATGTCGAAGATAAGTAGCCCAATAAGGACATAGGGTATGGCTTCATAATAATTAAGTCAATCCCTTTTCAAAAATCAATTCCGAAACCTAAGTAAAAAAATTGGCTTGGAAAGAAAAAAATCACATTAAATAATCTCGACATCCAAACAAAGCAAATTGAGTGTTGCGGATCCACCAACCAGATTCGCAATTCTCAAAGAAGTCATCAAGCCCAAAATATTTTAAAGAAAAAGAATCAACAAGTTCTTTTGATATAAAAATAATGAGATGAACCCATATCAAAAAGAACTCAAATAAGAAGATCACGAAATAAAACAATGTCATCAAGGATAGAATAAAAAGTACCTTGACCAAGAGAAGTGTTACTAGGCGTTTGCACAACATTAAGCTTTCCCTCCCTCTTTCTTGGAAGTTTGGAACATGTAGATAAAAGATGACCCGAACCTTTCCAATAACGACAAAAGAGAGGTCTTGGACACCTATTAGCATAATGGTCTGTGGAACCACAATTGTAGCATTGTCCTCGACTAGAGGTAGGAGTCTTTGCTACCGGAGTTTGTTGCCTCCCTTTCTTGTTGGGAGTGGGGCCTTTGAATTTGATAGGCCTCTTCGTGTTATTGTTGAAGTTCTATTGGGCACCCACATCTTCAACATCACCCTCATTATCGGCCTCTCCAAGTCGAAGAGCGATATCAATAAGCTGATCAAAATAAACTTCTAGTTTCAGAAGCAAAGGCTTTTTGAGATTCTTATTCAAGCCATAGACGAATATCTGATTTTTCTTCAATGGGGTATTAATGTATTCAACCCCGTATTTAGAAAGAGATTCAAAAGATGCGACATATTCTGCCACAGAAGATTCACCTTGAACAAGGTCAATGAAACGTCGGGCCAAAGTTACTTTTTCAACCTCCGGCACAAATTTTGATTCAAATCTTTCCCGGAATTGCTCCCAAGTAAGATCCGCTTCGATAATCTCCGAAGTCAAGAGCTCATACCAATCTAACGCTCTTTCTTGGAGCATGCTAGAAGCCACTTGGACTCGATGTAGATCAATAAGGTTCATACGAGAAAAGATGCGATCGTACGATTTGAGCCAAGCTTGAATTTCTATAAAGCTCTCGGACCCCATGAATGGCCTTCCACCCAAATCGGTATAGTCTCTGCACAAGCATGCAAAACCGGATCTAGGAAGAGTAGGCTCTGGGATGGGTCCAGCAGCCTGAGCATTCTTCACAAGATCTAAAAGCTGTTGAGCAGACATGAATACTCCATCCAGGGGAGTAGCACTAGATTGACCGGTGCTGGGACGGCCTGATCTAACCATTTCTCTTCTTTAAGAAAGAAAGAAAGAAAGAAGAAGAAAAAGGTTATTCAAAAAATGAATATCAAACAATAATGATTGATAAAACAAGGCATCGCAAAGAAAATAGGATAGAACGGGTCCAATGACTCGAATAAAATCCTAAGACACGACACCTAAGATGAACTTAGGACGATGATCCTTGTTAAATTATTCTAGATTGTTCTGAAGTTTGGCTCTGATACCAAGCTGCGACGCCCCACCTCTATGCCCAAGCTAGCCAAGAACACGACGGAGTAATGTCGTCAACTAGCGTGGAGAATAAGGCTGTTGAGGAGCGACCATCTGTACAATTGCTTTGTGCGAGTACCGATATGCCAGATAGTATATATAACTTTTCATCCCAAGAGGAAATCCGACATACCGATGCAAACTCAAAGCTACTATACAGTGGCTATAATATCTTCAGAAACAAATATAGAAATAAGCATAACATAAATCAGTCACAGAAGTTCATATCTCAAAGGTGGAAACAGATATGAATATTACACATAAAAGTGTACATCAGAGTAGTGGTCAAACAAGATCCACAATATCACAAAAGAATAGTTACAAGTGCAACACAAAAGAACAAGTATACATCAATGAGTCTATATCTCAAATGTATACAACCAAAAACTACTAATCTAAGTAGTTAGCCAAAAGTCAGGATAATAATCCCTGATGAGAAGTCAAGCAGAAGCACCTGTAACATCTCGGTCTAACCCGAGTATTATTTAAAAAGAAATTAATAAACGGATCAGTCCAACTATAAATATCAGATAAAATGATATAGAATAAGAGGTATGAGAAAAAATAAGATAACCATAAAGCCATATTATGATAAGTATGTAATTGAAAATCAACCAAAGATTAATCAATATCACAAGAATCTTCTCAAAGATCAAAAGAATGTCATACTCTTTAGTTTTATTCACCAAGTCACAAATATCGACATCATATCGATGCCAATCATAAAAGCTGGTGGAACATAAATTCTAGAAATCATCAATAGAAATCCTGAAATAACAAAAAAGGAGGAGGACTATCACAAAACGGGAGCATGAAAACTCACCAACACGTGTATCACAAACAGGACGCTATCCCATGGTCGCTAACCATAGAGCCGGTGCAACGACGTAGTACAATATCGGTACGCCCGAGGAACCTGAAACTTGAATAATTCGGAACAACAATGCGGTACAAACGGTACATCAGGTGAATCGAAAAGCCGAGACATCGATGTAGTACAACCGATACATCAGATGAATCGAAACACAAACAATTCAGAACATCGACGCAGTACAAACGGTACATCAGATGAATCGAAAAGCCGAGACATCGATGTAGTACATACGGTACATCAGGTGAATCGAAAAGCCAAGACATCGATGTAGTACAAACGGTACATCAGATGAATCGAAACACAACAATTTAGAACATCGACGCAGTACAAACAGTACATTAGATGAATCGAAAAGCCGAGACATCGATGTAGTACAAACGGTACATCAGATGAATCGAAACACAAAACAATTCAGAACTTCGACGCAGTACAAACGGTACATCAGATGAATCGAAAAGCCGAGACATCGATGAAGTACAAACGGTACATTAGATGAATCGAAACACATTAAAAGTACATGGGTCGCTAGCCCACAAAGAAATGAGACGAAGCTCAATAAAACGAGGTACAGTCCTCCACGTAGACAAAGAGACATCGCACATTGCTAGTCTAAACCATAAAATGATCATCATCGATCATCAAGAAGTGTCAATTACACTAAGCTAGTAAATATATGAGCTTAGCTTCATGTCCCATAACCACTAGCTTAACTTAAATATTTACGAACAGACTGTAAGTCTCCACTCGAAAATTGTCACAAGAAATTCAATCGAACAATTCCAAGAATTAACCGACGAAGTAAATGCAAGCATTTCATACCACTTGTTTTACTAAGCCGTTTAATTAGATTTCTCATACTAGTGAGGTAAAGGTTTGTATATACTAATAGATTGGGAAACGGTTTAAGAAACGAGCTTTGTAATAAAATAGTGTTAAAATCGTTTTAATGGAAGAGTTTTGATATTTACTACTAGTATAGAAAACCTTTATATTTTTAAAGTGACAAATCACAAAAATGATTGTAGAAACAATCAATCACTAAAATTCACATACGAAGACGTGAATTAATTCCAAAGAAATCGATATCGAATCCATAAAAATGGATATTTCCAAAAATTCCAAAGAAAATGTCATCAAAGTCGATAATAGATGATAACAACAAAAGGGAATCAACACGAATTGATATAATTGGAATTCTTAAACAAAATAGGCAAGCAGGCAAAACACAGCAGATTTAGACGTCAAAAATAGGTGGTTCAGACGTCTGAATCTGGAAAATTAGAAGTTTTCCAGAACGTAATTCAGACGTCTGAACTAAATGTTTCTGAAGTCTGAAATAGGCGTTTTTAGCTATTTCCTTTCTGTTTGAAATCGAGCCAATTCAGACGTCTGAAATTCCAGATTCATACGTCTGAAACTGGAATTCAGAGAATTTCCTGAACCTTGACCAAAAATGGCCAAATGAATATCTTAAGCGATCGGACGAGCAAATGACAACTAAGGATTTACGCCACGCGACAACCCATCATTAACGGCTTTTCGATACGCCTCAAATATCAATGTCCAAATATCCATAATAGGATTTTCATAGATTTTGATTTCAAAACACCAAAAATTGGAATATACACCAAATCAATCCAAACCAAAATCAATTGCACAAGAATAAGTGTTAGGAATTCATACCTAACAATCGAAGATAATTATAGACTAAGATGTGAGATAAAAATCTCACCTTTGAACCCAAAAACAATGAATGAGAAGCCTGAAGAAAAGAGAAGATCAACCATACTTCAATCTCAACACAAGAAGCCTGAATCTAAGCTTAAAAGAGAAACATTTACCAAATTAGGTTTAGGAATTTTTTGAAATCAAAGAGAGAATGAGTTGGAGCAGAAGGAGATGATACTTACCAATGCTTCTCTTTGAATTTGGAGTTAGAACTTGATTTGCAAATGGAAACTAGGGATTAGAATTTCAATTCTTTTTTCTTTTCCCCCATTATTCTCTTTAGAACTGAAAAGATAAGGAAGAGGGAATGAATGAAGAGAAGTGGTGCAGTTTGGGGTATTAAGTTGGCTTGTGGGCTGAACCCAAACCCAAACCAAAGTGAAAAAGGTCAAATTTTTTAGCTAGCTCCAAACATATCAATGTTTATACTCAAAAAGGTTGCAAACGGCATTTTGAACTCAATGGAAGGGGTCTCGAGTCCCAATTCGACTATTTGCAAAAAGTAGGTTTTCGGACTAAAATCCGACGAATGGTGAAATATTTAAATAAAATATTTAAATATACAATCGATAAATATGCAGGTTGTTACAATGGTTGTATTTGGATGATGATTGTAGCATGCATATAGAACTATCAGCTATCATTAGGAAAATAACATTCATTTGGATACATGGCATGGACATGATTGCATAAAAGGAGGTCGACTGAATCAGTAGACCGCCTAATCTTTTGCATTAGTTAGGGACATTGACACTACATTAATTGCATAAGTATCATAAATTGCACTAGAAAAACTTAAGGACAATGGATGCAATGGATGATGGTTGAGTAATTGGTTGTAGAACTTGGATGAAAACATGTTTTTCGTTCTTCTATCCTTGGAGATTTCAAAGACGAAATCCCTTAAGGAGGGAATGTAACAACCCAAAATTTAAGCTATGGTAATTAATTAAAGAATTAATTAAATGATAAAATAACTTTGTGAAATTATCAAAATTAAGCCATGGAAGTTGCACCATTCTATCCATGGTAAATTTGTAGTCAATTTTCATATATAGAACGTCAAAATCTGAGCTAGTATGAAGGAGATATGAATTAAAGAAGAAATGAGAAAAATATATTTATATATATAAGGCTATCCATCAGCTAGGTTGACCTATAGGTTGAACTAACTCCTGCAAGGGTCGACACCCAGGTCGATCCGCCTTAGTATTTTAGACAAGTAATTATCCAGGTTAAATCGTTACGTGTTTTTCGATTTTTACTCCCTCTCGTGCGCCCGTGTTTCCAACCGACGTTTCTCATTGAGCATACGACGTGGTTGCACAAGATTTAATCTTCTAATCCAACGGTCTGAGATCCACAAGTGACACTATAAATAAGACCCTAGGGCTAGCTATTTTCTTATTCAGATTTTCTCCTTTTGGGTACATTGCCTGAGGCAGGACCCTAAAAGGAATATTTTCCGAGGAGAAGATCTTTTTAATTAAAATATTTTATACCCTTCAAGTGGATCCGGGAAGGCCAAAGTAAAGAGCTAAGGACTACATGTGAGTGTTTAGTAATTATTTTAGATTTTTAAGTAATTCAAAATAATAGGGTTTTCAATAGTTGTAGTTTTTCTACAATTTTGGAGTAACCTTTATGCAAGTTTGTTTGTGCTTTTAGACTTATTTTTCAATCTATTTTCTTTTAGCTATTCTATTTCATTTATTTGCAATTATTTATTGTTAATCATAATTTTTTCAATTATTTACATTTATTTACGTTATTCACGGTTATTTACCGTTATTTACTGTTTTATTTACATCTATTCTACGATTGGGATTTCTTCTATAAATGTCATTTCCTTTTTAATTTCCTTTTGACGCGAATGAAATAAATAGGAGGATAATTTGTTAATATGGACTACAATATAAGAACACTGAATTTACAAAAAATGGGATGTAAAATAGGAAGAACTGTAAAAAATTGGATTTAGACTGAAATAGGAAAATTTAAGATATTTGCCAGCATAGTTATAACATGTAATTATAACTAAAAAGAGAAAATAGAAGAAACGGCAAAAGTAGCTTATTTTTATACCTAGACCTTGGGTTAAGTTAATAAGCAAATAAAGCAGAAATAATAGAAGTGGCATATTTTAATAAACATAGATCTTGCATTAAGTTAATAAGCAAGATGTAGAAGATCGGTATTGTAGGCCCAACGGAGATGTCCTCTACTGATATAGAAGACCTGTATTGTAGGCCTAATGGGGTAGTCCTTTACTGATATAGAAGACCTGTATTGTAGGTTAACAAGGCAGTCCTTTATAGATTTAGAAGATCGGTATTGTAGGCCCAATAGGGTAGTCCTTTATAGATATAGAGGCTTATTTTAAAACCTACATTAATAAGAGGTCAATAAATAGTAGTTCAAATCATAAGGATTTGGACAAGTGGTGTAACAAGATTTTGTTTGTTAGATAAGACCCGTACCAACATCATTTCCTTTTAGTTAGACATAGGTGGCCTCGCAATAGCATAGGCGACGTAAGGGCACGCTTATGCTGGAGCAGTGGTAAATAAGAGGTCAACAGATGGGAGCAACAGATAGCGTGAACCAAATGGTGGTCGAGTGTGCGGCCTCGGTGTTGGCTAATAAGTCATTATTGAGTTCCAAGCGCTTAGTAGGTGTCTTCTGCGTATGGACCAACATAGTCTAGTCCATAATAGGCATAGGTGTCTTTTGCATAGAGACCAACATGAAGGGTCTAGTCCACATCCTTAGTGTAGGGACCAGGTCTAGTCTGCAGTAGGCACGGCAGAGATAGACGGCTGATCAAAAGGTAGAATTAGGACTTCAGCCTAATTAAAGTAGGATTGGAAATTCAGCCTAATCAAAGCAGTTATCTAAGAAAAGTGCAAACAGTCTAATAGAACTATCTAAGCAAAGCAAACAGTTAAACCGTATTTTATTCTAGCTTTATCTTTCCTTTATTTCCTTCTATACTTGAACTATTGCAAAGTCTATTATCTTTATCTTGCTTAAGAATATTAGTAATTACTTTCATTCACCAGACTTTTAGTCTGACCCACTCCTCTATTTTGCTTTTCCCCCCATAGGCCACCAGAGGCAGGGATAGTAGATTTTAGAATTTCTTGGAGGTGCAGCTGCAGAGACTTTCTTTATGCATTCTACTTCTTCTTTTCAGTTTTTATTTCATTTGATGTACTGGTACTTTTCTTTGAAAGGGATGGTTATTTTATGTACTCTGATGTTATGACTAAGATAATGTTTTTCACTAGACATGGATATTTTGTATTTTGAGACATATTTGGTTTTATAAAGTATTTATGGAGTTTGATTTTAAATAAGTTGTTGTTTTAGTTGTTTCCGTTATTTTATTTATTTTTACTTGTGAATCTCAGTCTCCGTAAGTGTTTAGCTATACCTACAACGCATCACTTCTTTTAGTGTGCCTTTATGGGTATACTAAAGGGTGTGGGGTGTTACACCTATATAAACAAATACACCAAAACAACCAACCAAGCATCATATCATCATAGCCCAATCGGTACTATAATTGTTTCATCAAAATTTAGTCAAAACACAAAATAGCACATCCGTAAGAACTGATATGCGGGTTTTATATTTAAATCCATTTCACTTTTTCAAATTCATTTTGAAAACGTTGGTGAGGTGTAGCTCTAGTAAAAATAGAGTATTCAACTTTAAAATCATTTCAAAAACATTGTTCAATCCCGTAATAACAACCATAGTTTATTAGACATAAATTACTCATCGCAATCTCAAAACACACCAAAAATAAGGTATAAAGAATTCAAAGAGCAAGAATATGAATCCCAGTGCAGTAAATCTTGAGTCTATCTTCTATACTAATTGTAACACCCCCTCCTTTTTCTATATTTTATCGAATAATATTGATATTTTATTTATTGAAACATGGTAATTTCCTGTTTGACATTTTCAATGTGTTTAACTTAAATTTTCAAAGTTGCTAAATTTAATTAAACTGTACAGAATAATTCTCAATACATTAAGCTAAGAAAACACATGATTTTATATTGATAAATGGTAAAATGAAAGTGGATATCGCGTGCATTAAACAGATCATAAACAAAGCCATATCTATACAAATAATTATAAAATAACCATCTTTTCTTTCATTTTACACATACAACATTATGTGCATCTTTGCATGAGAGGAAGTAATTTGTAACATTTGGAAACTTTTACAACACTTGTAAAATATTTGACATTTGTCAAAATGAATAGTAATGTGTTTTATATAAAAATAATATACATTAGGAACTAAAATGCAAAATTTATACCACTATAAATGAGTAGTAACTTTGCTCATTTTTATCATGCTTTATCCAAGCCATGAATATGCATTATCTATGTCCATGGAGACAAATGCATTTTCTTATACTTTTAACTACTTTAGCTAACTATACAAATATTATATATAATAGTCTTTCTTCTATGTAAGTACTCTAACTTTACCTTTCACTAGAATAAATCAATATTCTCAAACCTATATGTCTTCCTCGATATTATGAGTGAGCCTACATTAACTTAAAGGAAGCTGTAGATATCGATGAGAACATTTTGTTGATCCTGTTTGGCCTAGCAGTTGACAAAGGAAAAGGTAGTGATAATCGAGATCACCGTTAACCATATAATTACATCAAGATTTCTAACATGGCCGAAGGAACAATAAAGGATAGGGGTAAGATCAATTCTCTTACTTGAGTACATTGGTGGCCTTAGTTTAATTGAAGATAACATGAGGCAGCCAGAATGACGATGAATGACCATCCAAGTAGAGATTTCAGCTTGCATCGAAGCCACTAGAATAAGTACAAATATGTTCATCTCGAAGAAATGAATTAGATGATGGTAGTCTAGACATCCATTTTGGTCAGAGGTGGTAGCAATTGGTGGTCAATGGTGGGTTGGAAGTGGTTGACCACGGATGAAGTTCGTCGCAGCTAAAGAGGAAGGCATATCTCAACTCGTTGTTAGATGTTGAGTGCAATGCTAATGATGGTGGAGCCTAAAATGGTCAGAGTCGATGTTAGGAAGCTTTAAAAGATAACAGTGTATGAATTTTTAGTCCACCATAGCTTGTCGAAGAAAGCATCAAGTTGGAGGAGGCCAACATCACATAACTCGTCTCAAGACGTCGAGTTAAATGGTGGCAGTGGCTCAAGGTATTTTGGTTGGAGTTGTCGTGACAAAGAGGGTAAAGATCAAAGTTGAGTGGTAGGATGGAGAATTAATAAAAAGACCTTGGGCTTTCTAGTATTATGGATTTGGTATTTTATATATTATTCAAATTTATAAAATTATCATTTAGCCCTTATGCCTTAAACACGCGAGAAATTTTCGTACAAGATCTATTTGAGGCAGTTTGCATAATTACGATCATTATGGAGTATGGATCACTTTCATATAACTTATTCACGCATTCGAAGAAGTATAGAGCTATGAGAAAAAAGGAAAATAAATATACATACAATCCCTTAAATAATTAGTTAATGTCCTTTTAACGGTAGAGTTAGTTGCCTAATTATTTTATAATGATAATTAGTTATCTCTAATTACTTTTGAATAAAATTTTAGGTCATGTATTGATTAGTAATTTAGTAAATATTTAATATGGGTTAATATAATATCAATGGTATTAATCTTGTGTTTATAATGGAATTTTTCCCATCCGTCTGGCTATCGGCATTCATAATTGAAATATAAATCTACCCACCAATAAGGCTACCAACCATTATAGATATTAGTAGATCATTCTTTAGCTGTATATTAAATATTTATTGGTTATAGATATTTAATTAACCATTTAAGTATTAAAATATATATTATTTTGAGTAGTGAAAACCCTATTTTGAGCAGTGAAAGCCCATAAGATACTTGTAACAACCCGCATATTTATCGATTTTATATTTAAATATTTTATCGTTAGTCGGATTTTAGTCCGAAAAGCTACTTTTTGCATACGGTCGAATTAGGGCTCGGGACCACTCCCGTTGAGTTTAAAATGCCGTTTGCGACCTTTTTGAGTATAAGCTTCGATATGTTTGGAGAAAGATGATTTCTGCTACTTTTTACTTTGGGTTTGGTTTTTGGGCTCAGCCCTATGTTAACTTATGCTCAAATCTGAGCCACTCTCCCCCACTCACCCTCATTCTCTTCTCTTTTCAGTTTTATAACATTAATGGTGGAGGAGATTGGAAATTAAAACTCCAAAACCCTAGTTTCTCTTGCAAATCAAATTCCTAGCTCCAAACTCAAGAAGAACCCATTGGTAAGCTTCTCTTGTTCTTCTCCAACTTATTCTCTTACCAATTTCAGAAATTCCTAAACCTAATTTTGGGAATGTTCTTGTTTTGAGCTTAGATTCAAGCTCATTTGGGTTGTGTTGAAGAGAGGTTGATTCTCCACTTGCTTTCAAGCTTCTTCTTATTTGATTTTGAGAAAAGGTGAGATTTTTATCTCACATCTATGACTATAATTATCTTTGGTTGTTAGGTATGAATTCCTAACACTTCTTCATGAGAATTTGCTCTTGATTTGGATTGGTTTTGTAAATATTCCAATTTTTGGGTTTTTAAGTCAAATTTGTGTAAAATCCTTTTATGGATGTTTGATCATGCTTTTGGTGATGCATCGAGGAGCATATAGGGCCGGGTTGCCGATTAGCATAAACCCTTAGAGCCAATGTCCGTCCGGTTGCATTTTGGAAGAGTTTGCTCTTCATTTGAATAAGGTTGAAAAACAGCCCGGGCATGATTCAGTCGACTGAAAACTCTGTTCAGTCGACTGAACCTGAAACCCGAGAGTTTCCAGGCATGATTCAGTCGACTGAAAAACTCTGCACAGTCGACTGAAACTGGAAACAGAAAGTTTCCTGAACCTGGAAAATCTCCAGGTACAGGGTCAGTCGACTGAAAATCTCTGTTCAGTCGACTGAACCTGCTGTTTGAGTCCAATTTGCCTTTTTGGATTGAAATTCCAATTTAAATCGATTCGTGATAACCCTATTTGTTGTTATCATCTATTATGACTTTGATGACTCTTTTTAGGGATTTTTGAATATCCATTTCGATGGATCCTTTATCGATTTCGTTGGATTTTATTCACGTCTTCGTATGTGAATTTTTGTGATTGATTGTTCTTACAATCTTCTTCGTGATTTGTCACTTTAAAAATATAAAGGTTTTCTATACTAGTAGTAAATATCAAAACTCTTTCCTCAAACGATTTCAATACTATTTTAATACCAAATTCGTTTATAAAACTGTTTTCCAATCTATTAGTATATACAAACCTTTACCTCACTCGTATGAGAAATCTAATTAAACGGCTTAGTAAAACAAGTGGTATGAAACGCTTGCGTTTACTTTGTCGGTTAATTCTTGGACTTGTTCGATTGAACCTCTTGTGACAATTTTCTAGTGGAGATTTACAGTTTGTTCGTAAATATTTAAGTTAAGCAAGTGGTTATGGGACATGAAGCTAAACTCATATATTTACTAGCTTAGTGTAATCGACACTTCTCGCTGATCATGACGATCATCTTTGTGATTTAGACTAGCAATGTGCGATGTCTCTTTGTCTGCGAGGGAGACTAAACCCCGTTTTGTGGAGTTTCGACTCAATTTGTGATGGTTAGCGACCATGGAATTAGCGTTCCGTTTGTGATACACGTGTTGGTGGGCTTTATGCTCCCGTTTGTGATAGGCCTCCCCCCTTTGTGATTTCTGGATTTCTTGTGTAGATTCCTAGAATTTATGTTTCACCAATTTTCGTGATTTCCATTGATAAGTTTTATCAATATTTGTGCATTGGTGAATTTGTGTGTCATTGACTTTTGTGATTTTCTGGATTTCTTGTGTAGTCTTCTGGAATCTGTGTGTCATTGACTTTTGTGATTGACATTGATATTATCGTCAATATTTATGGAATGGTGAACGAAATAAGGAGTATGACGTTTCTTTGATTCTTGTGTAGATTTGGTGACAGTGATTAATCTCTTGATGATTATCAACTAGTATATATATATATATATATATATATATATCACAGCTTGGCATTGTGATTATTATGTGTTTGGTCATATCTCTTATTCTATATCGTTTCATCTGATATTTATAGTTAGACTGATCCGTTTATTATTTTCTTATTAAATAATACTCGGGTCAGATCGAGATGTTACAGGTGCTTCTGCTTGACTTCTCATCCGGGATTAACTCCTTGACTTTTGGGTTAACTACTTAGATTAGTAGTTATTTTGTTGTATACATTTGAGATATAGCCTCCTTAATGTATACTTATTCTTTTGTGTAGTTCGTGTAACTATTCTTTTGTGATATTGTGGATCTTTTTAGACCACTACTCTGATGTACACTTTCTAGTGTAATATTCATATCTTATTCCGCCATTGTGATACGAATTGTCTGTGACTGATTCGTGTTATGCTTATTTCTATATTTGTTTTCCGAAGGATTTATATAGCCACCGTGTAGTAGCTTTGAGTTTGTGTCGGTATGTCGGATTTCCTCTTGAAATAGAATGCGTGTTATATTATCTGACATATCGGTGCTCGCGCAAAGTAATTACATGGATGGTCGCTCCTCAACAGCCTTATTCTCCGTGCTAGTCGACAGCATTCACCGTAATGTTCTTGTCTAGCGTGGGTATAGAGGTGGGGCGTCACAGCTTGGTATCAGAGCCAAACTTCGGAACAATATGGAATATTATAACAAGGATCATCGTCCTAAGTCCATCTTAGGAGTCGTGCTTTAGGATTTTATTCGGGTCTACGTACCGTCTTATCCTATTTTCTTTTATGATTCCTTGTTTTGTCTATCAAGATTGTTTGATATTCAATTTGGTGAATAACCTTCTTCTTCCTCTTCTTTCTTTCTAAAGGAAGAGAAATGTCTAGACCTGGCCGTCCCAGAGACGTGCCATCTAGCGCTCCACTCCAGGATGGAGTTTTTATGACTGCTCAACAGCTTCTTGATTTGGTAACTAATGCTCAAGCAGCTGGAGCTAACCCGGAACCTACTCACCCAAAGTCGGGATTTGCACGCTTGTGCAGCGATTACACCAATTTGGGTGGGGAGCCATTCAAAGGTTCTGAAACTGTTATTGAAGTGCAGGCTTGGCTAAGAACATGCGATCGCATCTTTTTGCGCATGAATCTTATTGACCTTCACCGAGTTCAGGTGGCCTCTAGTATGCTCCGAGAAAGAGCATTGGACTGGTACGAGCTTCTTATTTCTGAAACTAATGAAGCGGATCTCACTTGGGAGAAATTCCGAGAACGCTTCGAGTTGAAATTCGTACCGGAAGCTGAAAAAGTGACATTGGCTCGACAATTTATAGACCTTGTTCAAGGTGAGTCCTCCGTGACTGATTACGTCGCCTCCTTCGAGTCGCTTTCCAAATATGGGGTTGAATACATCAACACCCCTCTGAAGAAGAATCAGAGATTTGTTTATGGCTTAAACAAAAGTCTCAAGAAGCCATTACTTCTAAAGTTAGAAGTTTCCTTCGACCAACTCGTTGATATCGCTCTTCGTCTTGAAGAGGCGGATAGAGAGAATGATGTTGAAGTGGTGGGTTCCAAACCAAACTTCAACAACAAGAAGAGGCCAAGCAAATTCAAAGGCCCTTATCCCAATAAGAAAGGGAAGCAAGCAACCTCCGTGGCAAAGACTTCTTCCTTTGGTCGTGGGGAATGCTATAATTGTGGTTCGAAGGACCATTATGCGAACAAGTGCCCAAAGTCTCTTTCTTGTCGCTACTGCAAAGTTCCTGGTCATGTTATATCTTCATGCCCCAAGCTTCAGGGCAGGAAGGAGGGAAAGTTAAATGTTGCTCAAGCCCCTGGCAACACATCTCGTGGCCAAGGTATTTCTCATTCTATTCTAGATGGAATTATTTTGTTTCGTGATCATCCTATTCGAGTTCTTTTTGATACGGGTGCGTCCCATTCTTTTATATCAAAAGAACTTGTTGATACTTTTTCTTTGGATGTTTTGTGTTTAATGACTTCTTTGAGAATTGCGAATCCGGTTGGTGGATCCGCAACAATCAGTTTATTGTGTAAAGATGTCGAGATTATTTTGTGTGATTTTTCTTTCCGAGCCGATTTGCATGTCATGCGTTATTTAGGCTTTGGAATGATTTTGGGAATGGATTGGCTTAACCATTATGAAGCTCATATCCTATGTCCTGAGCGGACTATTCATCTTCGACATCCTCAATCTGTTAATCAGGTTTCTGTTATTCTTAAAGATTCAGATTCTGCTTTGGTTGCATCTTTATATTCTTTAAATCCTCGTGATGACGATGATGATGATGAGGGTGATATTATTTCTCTTATTCACGTCGTTTGTGAATTTTCTGACATATTCGAGCCCGTTTTAGGATTACCACCTAAGCGAGCAATTGAGTTCAGAATTAATCTTATTCCGGGAGCTCAACCTATCACTCGTCCTCCGTATCGTATGTCCAATAAAGAAAACGAGGAGATGCGTAAACAATTATCTGAATTGGAAACGAAGCAATTTATTCGCTCTAGTTCCTCGCCTGGGGGAGCTTCAGCTATTTTTGTGAAGAAATCCGATGGTACACTTAGGCTTTGCGTTGACTACCGCAAGCTTAATGATCTTACTATCAAAAATAAATATCCTTTACCTCGGATTGATGATCTATTCGATCAACTTAGTGGTTCTAGAGTCTTTTCACAATTGGACTTGGCTACCGGTTTTCATCAGCTTCGTATTGCAGAGGATAGCATTCCATTGACCTCGTTCCGTACTCGTTATGGATCTTATGAATGGCTTGTGATGCCATTTGGGTTAACGAATGCCCCTGCTTATTTCGTTGACCTTATGAATCGAGTCTTCAAAGATTTTCTTGATCGATTTGTTCTCATCTTTATTGATGATATTCTTGTGTATTCAAAAACCGAGGAGGAGCATGAAAAACATCTTCGGATTGTGTTGGAAACTCTTAGGAGTAATCAATTAAAGGCAAAATTTTCTAAGTGCCACTTTTGGCAATCTCGTGTGAAGTTTCTCGGCCACATTATTTCTGAATCCGGAATTTCCGTGGATCCTTCAAAGATTGAAGCGATTCAAGATTGGAAGAGACCGGAGAGTGTGACAGAGATTCGTAGTTTTCTTGGATTGGCGGGCTATTACCATCGTTTTATTAAAGACTTTTCTAAAGTTGTCGTGCCTCTCACTAGCTTGACGAAGAAAGGTGTTAAATACATTTGGTCGGACAAATGTGAAGCTTCTTTTCAGAAATTAAAAGAACTTCTTTCTAATGCTCCTATTCTTGTTATTCCCGATGGGAATCAAGATTTCGTTGTTTATACCGATGCTAGTCGCATTGGTTTGGGTGCCGTTCTTATGCAAAAGGAACGCGTTATTGCTTATGCTTCTAGGCAATTAAAGCCTGCTGAGACTAGATATGCCACTCATGATTTAGAGCTCGCGGATATTGTTTTTGCTCTTCGGATTTGGCGTCATTATCTCTTAGGAGAGAAAATTGTTCTTTACACAGATCATAAGTCTTTGAAATATTTATTCTCTCAAAAGGAACTTAATTTGCGTCAACAACGTTGGCTCGAATTTCTTGCACCATATGATCTTGATATTCTTTATACTCCCAGTAAGGGTAATCTTGTCGCCGATGCTCTTAGCCGTAAACAACAAGCTGTTGTTTCTATGATGATATCCGAATGGAACGATCTCGAGATTTTATCCACATGCGAAATTCGAGACCGTGTTTCCAATTTATGCTCATCATTTGTTTTATGTAGCCTTGAGGCTCGTCCATCTCTTTTAGACCGCATTCTTGAAGCTCAAAGGCTAGATACTGAATTGGTTCTTCTTGGCCAAAATATTAAGGATAAAATTGATATTGAAGGTTTGAAAGACTTTAATATCGATTCTCGTGGCGGCATTCGGAAATTTGGTAGACTTATCGTGCCAAATGTTAGGGATCTTCGTAAAGATATTTTAGAAGATTCTCATCACTCTAAATTTACCATTCATCCCGGTAGTGGTAAAATGTACGCGGATATGAAGCGACTTTATTATTGGGAGGGAATGAAACTTGACATCGCTAACTCCGTTAAACGTTGCATGACTTGCCAACTCGTTAAGGCCGAACATCAAAGGCCTGGAGGGTTATTGCAACCTTTAGAAATTCCAGTTTGGAAGTGGGATCAAATTTCCATGGATTTTATAGATGGCCTTCCCCGTTCTCGATCGGGTTATGATAGCTTATGGGTAATTGTTGATAGACTTACTAAATCCGCCCATTTTATTCCCGTTCGGTCTAACCGAACTGTTCCTCTTTTGGCCAAGATATTTATCAAAGAAATTGTTAAATTGCATGGTGTTCCTACTTCTATTGTTAGTTATTGTGATCCATTGTTTACTAGTGGATTTTGGAAGAGTCTTCAAAAAGCCTTGGGAACGAAGCTTAATTTTAGCACCGCTTATCATCCCCAGTCTGATGGACAAACCGAGCGTGTGAATCAAACTCTTGAAGATCTTCTTCGTGCTTGTGTTCTTGATTTTGGTGGAAGTTGGGAAGATCATATTTCACTTGTTGAATTTTCCTATAATAATAGCTTCCAATCTAGTATTGGTATGGCACCTTTTGAGGCACTATATGGAAGGCCATGCCGATCTCCTTCTTGTTGGCTTGAGGCCGGTGAGAAGCTGGTTTTAGGTCCAGATTTTATTCGGGATTCGACAGAAAAGATTGATCTTATTCGTCATAGGATGAAAGAAGCCCAGAGTAGACAAAAATCCTATGCCGATAACCGGAGAAGGAAGTTAGAATTTTCTGTGGGAGATCTTGTGTTTATTCGTGTTTCACCAATGAAAGGTGTTGTACGTTTCAGTCGATCGGGAAAACTTGTGCCTCGATATATTGGGCCATTTCCTATCACCGAACGTATTGGTTCCATGGCTTATCGCCTTTTATTACCGGCTCAGTTTTCTGCCATGCATGACGTGTTTCACGTTTCTCAACTTCGGAAATGTCTTCGAGATACCGATTCTATTCTTGAGCCTGGTGTTGTGGAAGAGATTGAAGTTTCGCCTAATTTAACTTATGAGCAACATCCTATTCGTATTATTGCTTAGGAAGTCAAACGACTTCGAAATAAAGATGTTCCGCTTGTTAAAGTTCAATGTTCTTCAAATCCTAAGGATTGTTCTTGGGAGTCTAGAGAGTACATCGAGCGTACACATCCAGACTTACTTTCTCGTGCTCTTTGAGGTGAACTTCCTATTTCAAACTTCTTTTGTGTTGAATATGCTTTTATGGTTGTTATTATATATCTTCTTCTTGTAATATTGCGAGGACGCAATTTCTTTAAGGAGAGGAGTCTGTAACAACCCGCATATTTATCGATTTTATATTTAAATATTTTATCGTTAGTCGGATTTTAGTCCGAAAAGCTACTTTTTGCATACGGTCGAATTAGGGCTCGGGACCACTCCCATTGAGTTTAAAATGTCGTTTGCGACCTTTTTGAGTATAAGCTTCGATATGTTTGGAGAAAGATGATTTCTGCTACTTTTTACTTTGGGTTTGGTTTTTGGGCTCAGCCCTATGTTAACTTATGCTCAAATCTGAGCCACTCTCCCCCACTCACCCTCATTCTCTTCTCTTTTCAGTTTTATAACATTAATGGTGGACGAGATTGGAAATTAAAACTCCAAAACCCTAGTTTCTCTTGCAAATCAAATTCATAGCTCCAAACTCAAGAAGAACCCATTGGTAAGCTTCTCTTCTTCTTCTCCAACTTATTCTCTTACCAATTTCAGAAATTCCTAAACCTAATTTTGGGAATGTTCTTGTTTTGAGCTTAGATTCAAGCTCATTTGGGTTGTGTTGAAGAGAGGTTGATTCTCCACTTGCTTTCAAGCTTCTTCTTATTTGATTTTAAGAAAAGGTGAGATTTTTATCTCACATCTATGACTATAATTATCTTTGGTTGTTAGGTATGAATTCCTAACATTTCTTCATGAGAATTTGCTCCTAATTTGGATTGGTTTTGTAAATATTCCAATTTTTGGGTTTTTAAGTCAAATTTGTGTAAAATCCTTTTATGGATGTTTGATCATGCTTTTGGTGATGCATCGAGGAGCATATAGGGCCGGGTTGCCGATTGGCATAAACCCTTAGAGCCAATGTCCGTCCGGTTGCATTTTGGAAGAGTTTGCTCTTCATTTGAATAAGGTTGAAAAACAGCCCAGGCATGATTCAGTCGACTGAAAACTCTATTCAGTCGACTGAACCTGAAACCCGAGAGTTTCCAGGCATGATTCAGTCGACTGAAAAACTCTGCACAGTCGACTGAAACTGGAAACAGAAAGTTTCCTGAACCTGGAAAATCTCCAGGTACAGGGTCAGTCGACTGAAAATCTCTGTTCAGTCGACTGAACCTGCTGTTTGAGTCCAATTTGCCTTTTTGGATTGAAATTTCAATTTAAATCGATTCGTGATAACCCTATTTGTTGTTATCATCTATTATGACTTTGATGACTCTTTTTAGGGATTTTTGAATATCCATTTCGATGGATCCTTTATCGATTTCGTTGGATTTTATTCACGTCTTCGTATGTGAATTTTTGTGATTGATTGTTCTTACAATCTTCTTCGTGATTTGTCACTTTAAAAATATAAAGGTTTTCTATACTAGTAGTAAATATCAAAACTCTTTCCTCAAACGATTTCAATACTATTTTAATACCAAATTCGTTTATAAAACCGTTTTCCAATCTATTAGTATATACAAACCTTTACATCACTCGTATGAGAAATCTAATTAAACGTCTTAGTAAAACAAGTGGTATGAAATGCTTGCGTTTACTTTGTCGGTTAATTCTTGGACTTGTTCGATTGAACCTCTTGTGACAATTTTCTAGTGGAGATTTACAGTTTGTTCGTAAATATTTAAGTTAAGCAAGTGGTTATGGGACATGAAGCTAAACTCATATATTTACTAGCTTAGTGTAATCGACACTTCTCGCTGATCATGACGATCATCTTTGTGATTTAGACTAGCAATGTGCGATGTCTCTTGGTCTGCGAGGGAGACTAAACTCCGTTTTGTGGAGTTTCGACTCAATTTGTGATGGTTAGCGACCATGGAATTAGCGTTCCGTTTGTGATACACGTGTTGGTGGGCTTTATGCTCCCGTTTGTGATAGGCCTCCCCCCTTTGTGATTTCTGGATTTCTTGTGTAGATTCCTAGAATTTATGTTTCACCAATTTTCGTGATTTCCATTGATAAGTTTTATCAATATTTGTGCATTGGTGAATTTGTGTGTCATTGACTTTTGTAATTTTCTGGATTTCTTGTGTAGTCTTCTGGAATCTGTGTGTCATTGACTTTTGTGATTGACATTGATATTATCGTCAATATTTATGGAATGGTGAACGAAATAAGGAGTATGACGTTTCTTTGATTCTTGTGTAGATTTGGTGACAGTGATTAATCTCTTGATGATTATCAACTAGTGTGTATATATATATACATATATATATATATATATATATATATATATATATATATATATATATCACAGCTTGGCATTGTGATTATTATGTGTTTGGTCATATCTCTTATTCTATATCGTTTCATCTGATATTTATAGTTAGACTGATCCGTTTATTATTTTCTTATTAAATAATACTCGGGTCAGATCGAGATGTTACAGGTGCTTCTGCTTGACTTCTCATCCGGGATTAACTCCTTGACTTTTGGGTTAACTACTTAGATTAGTAGTTATTTTGTTGTATACATTTGAGATATAGACTCCTTAATGTATACTTATTCTTTTGTGTAGTTCGTGTAACTATTCTTTTGTGATATTGTGGATCTTTTTAGACCACTACTCTGATGTACACTTTCTAGTGTAATATTCATACCTTATTCCGCCTTTGTGATATGAATTGTCTGTGACTGATTTGTGTTATGCTTATTTCTATATTTGTTTTCCGAAGGATTTATATAGCCACCGTGTAGTAGCTTTGAGTTTGTGTCGGTATGTCGGATTTCCTCTTGAAATAGAATGCGTGTTATATTATCTGACATATCGGTGCTCGCGCAAAGAAATTACATGGATGGTCGCTCCTCAACAGCCTTATTCTCCGTGCTAGTCGACAACATTCACCGTAATGTTCTTTTTTAGTGTGGGTATAGAGGTGGGGCGTCACAATACTCTTATGATAACTATAACATTTATACACATTTTCCACCTTTATTATATATAAATGAAAGATAAGGTTATGTACGCATTGTCAATTTTATATTGTACAAATAACAGATAAGGATAAGTACACTTTGCCAGTTTTGTAGTGTACAATGATAATTTGTGATTGAGTATCGCCAGTTTGACGGTGTACTTTTAAGTAATTTTGGTGTTGTACATATTTGACAGTTTTATTATGTATAATTAATAGTTATAATAATACATGCATGGCTAGTTTTATTATATATATTGTAGAGTTTGGACGAAGATTGAGATGTAGAATATCAAAGTGTTATCTGAATATAATAATCGAGTAAACAATTGGACAATTAATTAAGTGACTGCGATTTAGGATGTTGTGTATAGTGGTAGATAGGCTTCTAACATTTGATAATATAAGCTACTTGTGCGGTGGCACTCTATCTACGCTTTTCTTTGTAGTTTAATAATTAGTCTATTGTGAATTAAATATGATGACACTATAACGAGTATTGAAATCCCATTGACAACTCCAGTTGTCTCACTTGTAGTGTCCATATGAATTTACTATGGTGATTGCATATTTAAGTGATAAGCTACAAGTATGGATACTTATGTTTAATTATCAGTGAACTATATAGAAAAACAATATGATGAATATGATAATTGAATATGTGCAAACTTGATAATGTTAAATACAGTCCATGTTAGAGCTTAAATATACATACCTTATTCATATCACTAAAAATATTATATTATTGTTACTAACAAGATGTTGTAGGAAAATACTCCATCCTACTATTAAGATAGTACGATATTATCTCCTTTATATGTTGGTGCTCTATTGTGACGCCCCACCTCTATACCCACGCTAGCCAAGAACACTACGGAGTATTGCTCTCAACTAGCACGGAGAATAAGGTTGTTGAGGAGCGACCATCTGTGTAATATCTTTGTGCGAGTACTGATATGTCAGATAAAATATAACAAATCCAACATACCGACACAAACTCAAAGTTACTACACAGTGGCTATAGTGTCTTCGGAAACAAATATAGAAATAAACATAACACAAATCAGTCACAGATAATTCATATCACAAAGGCGGAAGAAGATATGAACATATAACTAACACATGAAAGTGTACATCCGAGTAGTGGTCAAAAAGATCCACAATAATACAGAAGAATAGCAACACGTGCTATACAAAAGAATACAACTATGAGTCTATATCTCAAGTGTATACAACAAAAAACTGCTAATCTAAATAGTTAGGCAAAAGTCAGAGTAATGAATCCCTGGGGAGAAGTCAAGCAGAAGCACCTGTAACTTCTCGATCTGACTCGAGTATTATTTATAAGAAAATAATAAACGAATCGGTCTAGCTATAAATATCAGATGACATGATATAGAATAAGAGATATGGCATAAACATATGATAACCATACGGGCATACTACAATAAGTATGTAATTGAAACTCTACATGAGATTAATCAATATCACAAAAATCTTCACAAAGATCCAAAAATGGTATCATACCCAAAACTTGTATTCACAACAAGTCAATGACACATGAATTCACCAATGTACAAAATTTGATAAATCATATCAATGAAAATCACTAAAATTGGTGAAGCATAAATTCCAGAATTTCACACACGAAATCCAGAAATCATAAAAAGGGGGAGGCCTATCACACGAACGGGAGCATGAAAACTCACCTACATATGTATCACACGAACGAGACGCTATCTCATGGTAGCTAGCCATTAATTTTTGAAACACGAATGGCTCGAAGACCATGGGGCGCTACCCCACATGTGTGAGTCGAAATCACGCAGAAACGGGGTCTAGTCTAAATCGCAGACAAAGAGACATCGCACAATTGCTAGTCTAAATCACAAAAATGATCGTCATGATCATCAAGAAGTGTCAATTATAGTAAGCTAGTAAATATATGAGCTTAGCCTCATGTCCCATAACCACTAGCTTAACTTAAATATTTACGAACAAATTGTAGATTTCCACTAGAAAATTGTCACAAGAGATTCAATCGAATAAGTCCAAGAATTAACCGACGAAGTAAACGCAAGCGTTTCATACCACTTGTTTTACTAAGTCGTTTAATTAGATTTCTCATACGAGTGAGGAAAAAGTTTGTATATACTAATAGATTGGAAAACGGTTTAAGAGAACGAGTTTTGTAATAAAATAGTGTTGAAATCATTTGATGAAAGAGTTTTGATATTTACTACTAGTATTGAAACCATTATATTTTTAAAGTGACAAATCATCGAAATGATTGTAGAAACAATCAATCATTAAAATTCATGTTCGAAGTCGTAAATGAAATCCAAAGAAATCGATACCGAATCCACCAAAATGGATATTCCAAAAATTCCCGAAGAAAAGAAGTCATCAAAGTCAATAACAAATGATAACAAATAGGGAAATAACACGAATCGATTAAATTTGGAAACCACGCAAAATAAGCGAAATAGGCAAAACAACATCAGGTCGGTCGGCCGGCAACAGAGCTCGGTCGACCGGACCCTGTTCTAAAAAAAATCCTCGAGAAGCAGGTCGGTCGGCTGAGCCCTGTAGCCAGTCGACCGGACAAGAGACAGAAAGGTGCCTATGCACTTTAGTAGCAGGTCGGTCGACCGGCCCAGGGGTTCGGTCGGCCTAACCTGATGTTCAGCAAATTGAAACCTATTTCAAATGAGGTGCAAACCTCTTCAATTTGCAATCGGACAAGCACGGACGCTAGGGGATTACGCCCATCGGCTACCCGGTCCTGTTGGCTCCTCGATGCATCACCAAAAGCATGCTCCAACATTCAAGTTATGATTTTTAAGGATTTGAACTCAAAATACTAAAATTGGAATATTCACCAAATCAATCCAAACCAAAAGCAATTGCACAAGAATAAGTGTTGGGAATTCATACCTAACAATCGAAGATAATTATAAGCATAGATGAGAAAAAAATCTCACCTTTGAACCCAAACAAATGAAGAAGAAGCTCGAAAGCAAAGGAGAATCAACCACTCTTCAAATCCAACACAAGAAGCTTGATTCTGAGCTTTAAAAGAAGAACATTCCCAAAGTTAGGTTTAGGAATTTATGAAATTGATAAGAGAATGAGTTGGAGAAGAAGAAGAGAAGGCTTACCAATGGGTTCTCTTGAATTTCGAGCTAGAAGTTGGATTTGCTAATGAAGACTAGGGCTTGGAGTTTTAATTTCCTCTTCCACTCTCCATTGTTATAAAAGCTTGAACAATAGGAAATGAGGAATGAAGTAATGAAGAGGAGAAGGGGTTGGGACTGAATACATAAGTGGGGTTAATGGGCTCAGCCCTAACCAAAGCCCTAAGTGAAAAAGTAGCAAAATTCCACTAACTCCAAACATATCAAAGTTTACACTTAAAAAGATCGCAAACGGCGTTTTGAATTCAACGGAAGTGGTCTCGAGTCCTAATTTGACTGTTTGCAAAAAGTGGCTTTTCGGACTAAATTCTGAGTATCGACGACGTCAAGTTGGCGGCGGAGGAAGACTCGACATTCAGGCGATCCGCCCGGTGGTGTGAATCGCCATTCTAATGTCCTGAATAACTCTGCCGATAAAATATTTAAATTAAATATTTAAATATAAAACCGATAAATATGCGGGTTCTTACAGACTCCCCTCCTTAAAGAAATTGCGTCCTCGCAATAATTAAGAAGAAGATATAGAGTAACAACCATAAAAGCATATTAACACAAAAGAATTTTGAAGTAAGAAGTTCATCTTAAAGAGCATGAGAAAGTAAGTCAGGATGCGTTCGCTCGATGAACTCTCTAGATTCCCAAGAACAATCCTTAGGATTTGAAGACCATTGAACTTTAACAAGCGGAACATCTTTATTTCGAAGTCGTTTGACCTCCAAAGCAATAATTCGAATAGGATGCTGCTCATAAGTTAAATTAGGCAAAACTTCAATCTCTTCCACAACACCGGGCTCAAGAATAGAATCTGAAACTCGAAGGCACTTCCGTAATTGAGAAACATGAAACACGTCATGCATAGCAGAAAACTGAGCCGGTAATGTAAGGCGATAAGCCATAGAACCAATACGTTCAGTGATAGGAAATGGCCCAATATATCGAGGTGCTAACTTTCCCGACCGACTGAAACGTACAATACCTTTCATTGGTGAAACACGAATAAAAATAAGATCTCCAACGGAAAATTCTAATTTCCTTCTCCGGTTATCGGCATAGGATTTTTGTCTACTCTGGGCTTCTTTCATCCTACGCCGAATAAGGTCAATCTTTTCTGTGGAATCCCGAATAAAATCAGGACCTAAAACCAGCTTCTCACCGGCCTCAAGCGAACAAGGAGATCGGCATGACCTTCCATAGAGTGCCTCGAAAGGTGCCATACCAATACTAGATTGGAAGCTATTATTATAGGAAAATTCAACAAGAGGAATATGATCTTCCCAATTTCCACCAAAATCGAGCACACAAGCACGAAGAAGATCTTCAAGAGTTTGATTCACACGCTCGGTTTGTCCTTCGGACAGGGGGTGATAAGTGGTGCTAAAATTAAGCTTCGTTCATAAAGCTTTTTGAAGACTCTTCCAAAATCCACTAGTAAACAATGGATCGCGATCACTAACAACGAAAGTAGGATCTCCATGTAATTTTACAATTTCTTTAACAAAGAGTTTGGCCAAAAGAGGAACGATTCGGTTAGACCGAACGGGAATAAAGTGGGCGGATTTAGTAAGTCTATCAACTATAACTATCATGACCCGAACGAGAACGAGAAAGGCCATCGATAAAATCCATGGAAATTTTGTCCCACTTCCAAATTGGAATTTCTAAAGGTTGTAATAACCCACCAGGCCATTAATGTTCGGCCTTGACAAGTTGGCAAGTCATGCAACACTTAACAAAGTTAGCGATATCAGATTTCATCCCCTCCCAATAATAAAATCGCTTCATATCCGCGTACATTTTACTACTACCGGGATGAATGGTAAATTTAGAACGATGTGAATCTTCTAAAATATCTTTATGAAGTTCACTAATATTTGGCACGATAAGTCTACCAAATTTTCGAATGCCGCCACGAGAATTGATATCAAAGTCTTTCAAACCATCAATATCAATTTTATCCTTAATATTTTGGCCAAGAAGAGCCAATTCGGGATCTAGCCTTTGAGCTTCAAGAATGCGGTCTAAAAGAGAAGGATGAGCCTCAAGGCTACATAAAACAAGTGATGAGCGTAAATCGGATATGCGCTCTCGAATCTCACAGGTAGATAAAA
This sequence comes from Allium cepa, assembly GCA_030765085.1. NCBI lineage: Eukaryota > Viridiplantae > Streptophyta > Magnoliopsida > Asparagales > Amaryllidaceae > Allium > Allium cepa. Next base: position 1,052,891,509 of record CM060935.1, on the reverse strand, counting down.
TCTCGAGATCGTTCCATTCGGATATCATCATAGAAACAACTGCTTGTTGTTTACGGCTAAGAGCATCGACGACACGATTACCCTTACCGGGGGCATAAAGAATATCAAGATCATAAGGGGCAAGGAACTCGAGCCAACGCTGTTAACGCAAATTAAGTTCCTTTTGAGAAAATAAATATTTCAAGGACTTATGATCCATGTAAAGAATAAATTTCTCTCCTAAGAGATAATGACGCCAAATCCGAAGAGCGAAAACAATAGCCGCGAGTTCTAAATCATGTGCGGCATAACTAGTCTCGGCCGGCTTCAATTGCCTAGAAGCATAAGCAATAACACGTTCTTTTTGCATAAGAACGGCACCCAAACCAACGCGACTAGCATCGTTATAAACAATAAAATCTTGGTTCCCATCAGGAATCACAAGAATAGGAGCATCGGAAAGGAGTTCTTTCAATTTCTGAAAAGAGGCTTCACATTTGTCCGACCAAATGTATTTAACTCCCTTCTTAGTCAAGCCAGTGAGAGGCACGACAATTTTAGAAAAGTCTTCAATGAAATGACGGCAATAACCCGCCAATCCGAGAAAACAACGAATCTCTGTCATACTCTCCGGTCTCTTCCAATCTTGAATCGCTTCAATCTTTGAAGGATCCACGGAAATTTCGGATTCGGAAATAATATGACCGAGAAACTTCACACGAGATCGCCAAAAATGGCATTTAGAAAATTTTGCTTTTAATTGATTACTCCTAAGAGTTTCCAATACAGTCTGAAGATGTTTCTTATGTTCCTCCTCGGTTTTTGAATACACAAGAATATCATCAATGAATATGAGTACAAACCGATCGAGGAAATCTTTGAAAACTCGATTCATAAGGTCAATGAAATAAGCCGCAGCATTCGTTAAACCAAATGGCATAACAAGCCATTCATAATATCCATAACGGGTATGGAACGATGTCAAAGGAATGCTATCCTCTGCAATACGAAGCTGATAAAAACCGGTAGCCAAGTCCAATTGTGAAAAGACTCTAGCACCACTAAGTTGATCGAATAGGTCATTAATCCAAGGTAAAAGATACTTATTTTTGATAGTAAGATCATTAAGCTTGCGATAATCAACGCAAAGTCTAAGAGTACCATCGGATTTCTTCACAAAAATTGTCGAAGCTCCCCAAGGCGAGGAACTAGAGCGAATAAATTGCTTCGTCTCCAGTTCAGATAATTGTTCACGCGTCTCCTTATTTTCTTTATTGGACATACGATAAGGAGGACGAGTAATAGGTTGAGCTCCGGGGATGAGATTAATTTTGAACTCAATTGCTCGCTTAGGCGGTAATCCTGAAAAGGGCTCTAATATGTCGAAAAATTCATGAACAACGTGAATAACAGCAATGAAATCATCCTCATCATCATTATCGTCATCACGAGGATTTAGAGAATATAAAGATGCAGTCAAAGAAGAATCGGAATCTTTGAGAATAATAGAAATCTACTTTACAGATTGCGGGTGTCGGAGATAAATAGTCCGCTCGGGACATAGGATGTGACTTCATAACGGCTAAGCCAATCCATTCCCAAAATCATTCCCAAGCCTAAATAACGCATGACATGCAAGTCGGCTAGGAAGAGGAAATCACACAAAATAATCTCCGCACCTTTACAAAGCAAACTAGGCATTGCGGATACACCTACCGGATTCGCAATTCTCAAATAAGTCATTAAAGCAACAACACTTAAAGAAAAAGTATCAACAAGCTCTTTTGATACAAAAGAATGGGATGCTCCCGTATCAAAAGGAACTCGAATAGGTTGATCACGAAATATAATAATACCATCAAGGATAGAATGAGAAATACCTTGACCACGAGATGTGTTGCCAGGGGCTTGAGCAACATTGAGCTTTCCCTCCTTCCTATTTTGAAGTTTGGGACAAGAAGATAAATAATGATCCAGGCTTTTGCAATAGCGACAAGTACAAGGCTTTGAACACTTGTTCGCAAAATGGTCTCTGGAACCACAGTTAAAGCATTTCCTTTCAGTAGAGGAAAAAGTCTTCGCAGTAGGAGTTGCCTGTTTACCCTTTTTACTGGGATAAGGACCTTTGAATTTGTTTGGCCTCTTCTTGTTGTTGAAGTTTGGTTTGGAACCCACCACTTCAACATCACTTTCCTTATCCGCCTCTTCAAGACGAAGAGCGATATCAATGAGTTGGTCAAAGGGAACCTCTAATTTTAGAAGTAATGGCTTCTTGAGATTTTTGTTTAAGCCATAAACAAATCTTTGGTTCTTCTTCAATGGGGTGCTGATGTATTCAACCTCATATTTGGAAAGAGACTCGAAGGATGCAACATAATCAGTCACGGAGGCTTCACCCTGAACAAGGTCTATGAAAAGCCGAGCCAATGTCACTTTCTCTGCTTCTGGCACGAATTTTAATTCGAAGCGTTCCCGTAATTGCTCCCAGGTGAGATCCGCTTCATTAATCTCATAAATAAGAAGTTCGTACCAGTCTAATGCTCTCTCTTGGAGCATACTGGAAGCCACTGAACACGGTGAAGATCGACGAGATTCATGCGAATGAAGATTCGATCACAGGTCCTCAACCATGCCTGGACCTCGATGACAGTTTATGAACCTTTAAATGGCTTCCCACCCAGGTTGGTGTAATCATTGAACAAACGTGCAAACCCAGATTTAGGGTGAGTAGGTTCCGGATTAGAACCAGCTGCTGGAGCATTCGTGACAAGGTCAATAAGTTGCTGGGTAGTCAAAAAAACTCCATCTTGGGGTGGAACACTAGATGGTCCAGCTCTGGGACGACCTGGTCTAACCATTCCTCTTCCTTAAGAAAGAAAGAAGGAAGAAGAAGAAGGTTATTCACAAAATGAATATCAAGCAATCTTGATAGATAAAACAAGGAATCATAAAGAAAATAGGATGAATCGGTACGAAGACTCGAATTAAATCCTAAAGCATGACTCCTAAGATAGACTTAGGACGATGATCCTTGCTAAGTTATTCTACATTGTTTCGAAGTTTGGCTCTGATACCAAGCTGTGACGCCCCTCCTCTATACTCACGCTAGCCAAGAACACTACGGAGTAATGCTGTCAACTAGCACGGAGAATAAGGCTGTTGAGGAGCGACCATCTGTGTAATATCTTTGTGCGAGTACTGATATGTCAGATAAAATATAACAAATCCGACATACCGACACAAACTCAAAGTTACTACACAGTGGCTATAGTGTCTTCGGAAACAAATATAGAAATAAACATAACACAAATCAGTCACAGATAATTCATATCACAAAGGCGGAAGAAGATATGAACATATAACTAACACATGAAAGTGTACATCCGAGTAGTGGTCAAAAAGATCCACAATAATACAGAAGAATATCAACACGTGCTATACAAAAGAATACAACTATGAGTCTATATATCAAGTGTATACAACAAAAAACTGCTAATCTAAATAGTTAGGCAAAAGTCAGAGTAATGAATCCCTCGGGAGAAGTCAAGTAGAAGCACCTGTAACATCTCGGTCTGACTCGAGTATTATTTATAAGAAAATAATAAACGAATCGGTCTAGCTATAAATATCAAATGACATGATATAGAATAAGAGATATGGCATAAACATATGATAACCATACGGGTATACTACAATAAGTATGTAATTGAAACTCTACATGAGATTAATCAATATCACAAAAATCTTCACAAAGATCCAAAAAGGGTATCATACCCAAAACTTGTATTCACAATAAGTCAATGACACACGAAGTCACCAATGCACAAAAATTGATAAATCATATCAATGAAAATCACTAAAATTGTTGAAGCATAAATTCCAGAATTCAACACACGATATCCAGAAATCATAAAAAGGGGGAGGCCTATCACACGAACGGGAGCATGAAAACTCACCTACATATGTATCACACGAACGAGACGCTATCTCATGGTAGCTAGCCATTAATTTTTGACACATGAATGGCCCGAAGACCATGGGGTGCCACCCCACTTGTGAGAGTCGAAATCACACAGAAACGGGGTCTTGTCTAAATCGCAGACAAAGAGACATCGCACAATTGCTAGTCTAAATCACAAAAATGATCGTCATGATCATCAAGAAGTGTCAATTACAGTAAGCTAGTAAATATATGAGCTTAGCCTCATGTCCCATAACCACTAGCTAAACTTAAATATTTACGAACAAATTGTAGATTTTCACTAGAAAATTGTCACAAGAGATTCAATCGAACAAGTCCAAGAATTAACCGATGAAGTAAACGCAAGCGTTTCATACCACTTGTTTTACTAAGTCGTTTAATTAAATTTCTCATACGAGTGAGGAAAAGGTTTTTATATACTAATATATTGGAAAACGGTTTAAGAGAACGAGTTTTGTAATAAAATAGTGTTGAAATCATTTGATGAAAGAGTTTTGATATTTAGTACTAGTATTGAAACCTTTATATTTTTAAAGTGACAAATCATCGAAATGATTGTAGAAACAATCAAACATTAAAATTCACGTTCGAAGTCGTGAATAAAATCCAAAGAAATCGATACCGAATCCACCAAAATGGATATTCCAAAAATTCCCGAAGAAAAGAAGTCATCAAAGTCAATAACAAATGATAACAACAAATAGGGAAATAACACGAATCGATTAAATTTGGAAACCACGCAAAATAGGCGAAATAGGAAAAACAGCATCAGGTCCGTCGGCCGGCAACAGAGCTCGGTCGACCGGACCATGTTCTAAAAAAAATCCTAGGGAATCAGGTCGGTCGGCTGAGCCCTGTAGCCAGTCGACTGGACTAGAGACGGAAAGGTGCCTATGCGCTTTAGTAGCAGGTCGGTCGAACGGCCCAGGGGTTCAGTCAGCCGAACCTGATGTTCTGCAAATTGAAACCTATTTCAAATGAGGTGCAAACCTCTTCAATTTGCAATCGGACAAGCACGGACGCTAGGGGATTACGCCCATCGGCTACCCGATCTTGTTGGCTCCTCGATGCATCACCAAAAACATGCTCCAACGTTCAAGTTATGATTTTTAAGGATTTGAACTCAAACACTAAAAATTAGAATATTCACCAAATCAATCCAAACCAAAAGCAATTGCACAAGAATAAGTGTTAGGAATTCATACCTAACAATCGAAAATAATTATAAGCATAGATGTAAGATAAAAATCTCACATTTGAACCCAAATAAATGAAGAAGAAGCTCGAAAGCAAAGGAGAATCAACCACTCTTCAAATCCAACACAAGAAGCTTGATTCTAAGCTTTAAAAGAAGAACATTCCCAAAGTTAGGTTTAGAAATTTCTGAAATTGATAAGAGAATGAGTTGGAGAAGAAGAAGAGAAGGCTTACCAATGGGTTCTCTTGAATTTGGAGCTAGAAGTTGGATTTGCTAATGAAGACTAGGGCTTGGAGTTTTAATTTCCTCTTCCACTCTCCATTGTTATAAAAGCTTGAACATTAGGAAGTGAGGAATGAAGTAATGAAGAGGAGAAGGGTTGGGACTGAATACATAAGTGGGGTTAATGGGCTGAGCCCTAACCAAAGCCCTAAGTGAAAAAGTAGCAAAATTCCACTAACTCCAAACATATCAAAGTTTACACTTAAAAAGATCGCAAACGGCGTTTTGAATTGAACGGAAGTGGTCTCGAGTCCTAATTTGACTGTTTGCAAAAAGTGGCTTTTCGGACTAAATTCTGAGTATCGTCGACGTCAAGTTGGCGGCGGAGGAAGACTCGGCATTCAGGCGAGCCGCTCGGTGGTGTGAATCGCCATTCTAATGTCCTGAATAACTCTGCCGATAAAATATTTAAATTAAATATTTAAATATATGACCGATAAATATGCGGGTTCTTATAGACTCCCCTCCTTAAAGAAATTGCGTCCTCGCAATAATTAAGAAGAAGATATAGAGTAACAACCATAAAAGCATATTAACACAAAAGAATTTTGAAGTAAGAAGTTCACCTTAAAGAGCATGAGAAAGTAAGTCAGATGCGTTCGCTCGATGAACTCTCTAGATTCCCAAGAACAATCCTTAGGATTTGAAGACCATTGAACTTTAACAAGCGGAACATCTTTATTTCGAAGTCGTTTGACCTCCAAAGCAATAATTCAAATAGGATGCTGCTCATAAGTTAAATTAGGCGAAACTTCAATCTCTTCCACAACACCGGGCTCAAGAATAGAATTTGAAACTCGAAGGCACTTCCGTAATTGAGAAACATGAAACACGTCATGCATAGCAGAAAACTGAGCCGGTAATGTAAGGCGATAAGCCATAGAACCAATACGTTCAGTGATAGGAAATGACCCAGTATATCGAGGTGCTAACTTTCCCGACCGACTGAAACGTACAATACCTTTCATTGGTGAAACATGAATAAAAATAAGATCTCCAACGGAAAATTCTAATTTCCTTCTCCGGTTATCGACATAGGATTTTTGTCTACTCTGGGCTTCTTTCATCCTACGCCGAATAAGGTCAATCTTTTCTGTGGAATCCCGAATAAAATTTGGACCAAAAACCAGCTTCACACCGGCCTTAAGCCAATAAGGAGATCGGCATGGCCTTCCATAGAGTGCCTCGAAAGGTGCCATACCAATACTAGATTGGAAGCTATTATTATAGGAAAATTCAACAAGAGGAATATGATCTTCACAACTTCCACCAAAATCGAGCACACAAGCACGAAGAAGATCTTCAAGAGTTTGATTCACACGCTCGGTTTGTCCATCGGACTGGGGGTGATAAGTGGTGCTAAAATTAAGCTTCGTTCCTAAAGCTTTTTGAGGACTCTGCCAAAATCCACTAGTAAACAATGGATCGCGATCACTAACAATGGAAGTAGGAACTCCATGTAATTTTACAATTTCTTTAACAAAGAGTTTGGCCAAAAGAGGAACGGTTCGGTTAGACCGAACGGGAATAAAATGGGCGGATTTAGTAAGTCTATCAACTATAACTATCATGACCCGAAAGAGAACGAGGAAGGCAATCGATAAAATCCCTGGAAATTTTGTCCCACTTCCAAATTGGAATTTCTAAAGGTTGTAATAACCCACCAGGCCTTTGATGTTCGGCCTTGACAAGTTGGCAAGTCATGCAACACTTAACAAAGTTAGTAATATCAGATTTCATCCCCTCCCAATAATAAAGTCGCTTCATATCCGCGTACATTTTACTACTACCGGGATGAATGGTAAATTTAGAACGATGTGAATCTTCTAAAATATCTTTACGAAGATCACTAATATTTGGCACGATAAGTCTACCAAATTTTCGAATGCCGCCACGTGAATTGATGTCAAAGTCTTTCAAACCATCAATATCAATTTTATCCTTAATATTTTGGCCAAGAAGAGACAATTCGGAAACTAGCCTTTGAGCTTCAAGAATGCGGTCTGAAAGAGAAGGATGAGCCTCAAGGCTACATAAAACAAGTGATGAGCATAAATCGGATTACCCTTACCAGGGGCATAAAGAATATCAAGATCATAAGTGGCAAGGAACTCAAGCCAACGCTGTTAACGCAAATTAAGTTCCTTTTGAGAAAATAAATATTTCAAAGACTTATGATCCATGTAAAGAATAAATTTCTCTCCTAAGAGATAATGATGCCAAATCCGAAGAGCGAAAACAATAGCCGCGAGTTCTAAATCATGTGCGGCATAACTAGTCTCGGCCGGCTTCAATTGCCTAGAAGCATAAGCAATAACACGTTCTTCTTGCATAAGAATGGCACCCAAACCAACGCGACTAGCATCGTTATAAACAATAAAATCTTGGTTCCCATCGGGAATCACAAGAATAGGAGCATCGGAAAGGAGTTCTTTCAATTTCTGAAAAGAGGCTTCACATTTGTCCGACCAAATGTATTTAACTCCCTTCTTAGTCAAGCCAGTGAGAGGCATGACAATTTTAGAAAAGTCCTCAATGAAATGACGGCAATAACCCGCCAATCCGAGAAAACAACGAATCTCTGTCATACTCTCCGGTCTCTTCCAATCTTGAATCGCTTCAATCTTTGAAGGATCCACGGAAATTTCGGATTCGGAAATAATATGACCGAGAAACTTCACACGAGATCGCCAAAAATGGCATTTAGAAAATTTCGCTTTTAATTGATTACTCCTAAGAGTTTCCAATACAATCTGAAGATGTTTCTCACGTTCCTCCTCGGTTTTTGAATACACAAGAATATCATCAATGAATATGAGTACAAACCGATCGAGGAAATCTTTGAAAACTCGATTCATAAGGTCAACGAAATAAGACAGAGCATTCGTTAAACCAAATGGCATAACAAGCCATTCATAAGATCCATAACGGGTACGGAACGATGTCAAAGGAATGCTATCCTATGTAATGCGAAGCTGATGAAAACCGGTAGCCAAGTCCAATTGTGAAAAGACTCTAGCACCACTAAGTTGATCGAATAGGTCATCAATCTGAGGTAAAGGATACTTATTTTTGATAGTAAGATCATTAAGCTTGCGACAATCAACGCAAAGTCTAAGAGTACCATCGGATTTCTTCACAAAAATTGTCGAAGCTCCCCAAGGCGAGGAACTAGAGCGAATAAATTGCTTCGTCTCCAATTCAGATAATTGTTTACGCATCTCCTCAATTTCTTTATTGTATATACGATAAGGAGGACGAGTAATAGGTTGAGCTCCAGGGATGAGATTAATTTTGAACTCAATTGCTCGCTTAGGCGGTAATCTTGAAACGGACTCAAATATGTCGGAAAATTCATGAACAACGTGAATAAGAGCAATGAAATCTTCCTCGTCATCATTATCGTCATCACGAGGATTTAGAGAATATAAAGATGCAGTCAAAGAAGAATCGGAATCTTTGAGAATAATAGAAATCTACTTTACAGATTGCGGGTGTCGGAGATAAATAGTCCGCTCGGGACATAGGATGTGACTTCATAACGGCTAAGCCAATCCATTCCCAAAATCATTCCCAAGCATAAATAACGCATGACATGCTAGTCGGCTAGGAAGGGAAAATCACCCAAAATAATCTCCGCATCTTTACAAAGCAAACTAAGCGTTGCGGATCCACCTACCGGATTCGCAATTCTCAAAGAAGTCATTAAAGCAACAACACTTAAAGAAAAAGTATCAACAAGCTCTTTTGATATAAAAGAATGGGATGCTCCCATATCAAAAAGAACTCGAATAGGTTGATCACGAAATATAATAATACCATCAAGGATGGAATGAGAAATACCTTGACCACGAGATGTGTTGCCAGGGGCTTGAGCAACATTAAGCTTTCCCTCCTTCCTATTTTGTAGTTTGGGACAAGAAGATAAATAATGATCCAGGCTTTTGCAATAGCGACAAGTACAAGGCTTTGAACACTTGTTCGCAAAATGGTCTCTAGAACCACAGTTAAAGCATTTCCCTTCAGTAGAGGAAAAAGTCTTCGCGGCAGGAGTTGCCTGTTTACCCTTTTTACTGGGATAAGGACCTTTGAATTTGTTTGGCCTCTTCTTTTTGTTGAAGTTTGGTTTGGAACCCACCACTTCAACATCACTTTCCTTATCCGCCTCTTCAAGATGAAGAGCGATATCAATGAGTTGGTCGAAGGGAACCTCTAATTTTAGAAGTAATGGCTTCTTGATATTTTTGTTTAAGCCATAAACAAATCTTTGGTTCTTCTTCAATGGGGTGCTGATGTATTCAACCCCATATTTGGAAAGAGACTCGAAGGATGCAACATAATCAGTCACGGAGGTTCACCCTGAACAAGGTCTATGAAACGCCGAGCCAATGTCACTTTCTCTGCTTCTGGCACGAATTTTAATTCGAAGCGTTCCCGGAATTGCTCCCAGGTGAGATCCGCTTCATTAATCTCATAAATAAGAATTTGTACCAGTCTAATGCTCTCTCTTGGAGCATACTGGAAGCCACCTGAACACGGTGAAGATCGACGAATTCATGCGAATGAAGATTCGATCACAGGTCCTCAACCATGCCCGGACCTCGATGACAGTTTCTGAACCTTTAAATGGCTTCCCACCCAGGTTGGTGTAATCGTTGCACAAATGTGAAAACCCAGATTTAGGGTGAGTAGGTTCCGGATTAGAACCAGCTGCTGGAGCATTCGTGACAAGGTCAAGAAGTTGCTGGGTAGTCATAAAAACTCCATCTTGGGGTGGAACACTAGATGGTCCAGCTCTGGGACGACCTGGTCTAACCATTCCTCTTCCTTAAGAAAGAAAGAAGGAAGAAGAAGAAGGTTATTCACAAAATGAATATCAAGCAATCTTGATAGACAAAACAAGGAATCATAAAGAAAATAGGATGAATCAGTACGAAGACTCGAATTAAATCCTAAACCATGACTCCTAAGATAGACTTAGGACGATGATCCTTGCTAAGTTATTCTACATTGTTTCGAAGTTTGGCTCTGATACCAAGCTGTGACGCCCCGCCACTATACCCACGCTAGCCAAGAACACTACGGAGTAATGCTGTCAACTAGCACGGAGAATAAGGCTGTTGAGGAGCGACCATCTGTGTAATATCTTTGTGCGAGTACTGATATGTCAGATAAAATATAACAAATCCGACATACCGACACAAACTCAAAGTTACTACACAGTGGCTATAGTGTCTTCGGAAACAAAAATAGAAATAAACATAACACAAATCAGTCACAGATAATTCATATCACAAAGGCGGAAGAAGATATGAACATATAACTAACACATTAAAGTGTACATCCGAGTAGTGGTCAAAAAGATCCACAATAATACAGAAGAATAGCAACACGTGTTATACAAAAGAATACAACTATGAGTCTATATCTCAAGTTTATACAACAAAAAACTGCTAATCTAAATAGTTAGGCAAAAGTCAGAGTAATGAATCCCTGGAGAGAAGTCAAGCAGAAGCACCTGTAACATCTCGATCTGACTCGAGTATTATTTATAAGAAAATAATAAACGAATCGGTCTAGCTATAAATATCAGATGACATGATATAGAATAAGAGATATGGCATAAACATATGATAACCATACGGGCATACTACAATAAGTATGTAATTGAAACTCTACATGAGATTAATCAATATCACAAAAATCTTCACAAAGATCCAAAAAGGGTATCATACCCAAAACTTGTATTCACAACAAGTCAATGACACACGAAGTCACCAATGCACAAAAATTGATAAATCATATCAATGAAAATCACTAAAATTGGTGAAGCATAAATTCCAGAATTCAACACACGAAATCCAGAAATCATAAAAAGGGGGAGGCCTATCAAACGATCGGGAGCATGAAAACTCACCTACATATGTATCACACGAACGAGACGCTATCTCATGGTAGCTAGCTGTTTGCGTAAAAAATGGCCGCAAACACCCAAAGGCGTATGAGTTGGTTGATTTTATGTTGTTTTTAGTGATTTGGGTGATTTATGCAAATATATAAAAAGCAGGGACTAAACTGTAAAAGACACACAGATTTATAGTGGTTCGGCCAGAACGTGCCTACGTCCACTTTATATGTTATTCTCCTTTTTCCTTCAGATTACAAGTACAAAGCTTTGATTACAAGTATCTAAAGTTGTTTGAGAGTTCCTTCCAGGCTTGAGCTCTCAAACTTGTCTGCCATTGTTGTACCCCTGCCCCTCTATTTATAGAGTGAGGCTGGGGGCAGGGGTCTTGGATGTTTATAGCTGCTGGTGGACCTGGGCTGATGCAATCTGGACTGGCAACCTTGGTTCGGCCATGTGGAGAGGGTTGGATCGGTGTTGGTGGAGTGAGAGCTTGGTCTGGTGGTATGTTGTTCGGTGGAGCATGGAAGTGGAGCTTGGTTCGGTGGTAAGGAGAGGTGGTTGATTCGGCTATGTGGAGAAGGGAGTTGGCTTGGCAATGCTATGGACCGGCGTTGGTGGAGTGGGTGCTTGGTCCGGTGGTAAGGAGAGGTGGTTGATTCGGCTATGTGGAGAAGGGAGTTGGCTTGGCAATGCTATGGACCGGCGTTGGTGGAGTGGGTGCTTGGTCCGGTACCGAATGATCCGGTACCGAATGGGTTGAAGGTGTGTGCTTACCGGATGAGTTTAAATGAGATGGATGGTGGTGACTTCTGGTTGGTTCGGCAGGGAGGGGTATGCCGAATGAGCTCTAGAAGTTTGATATGCTGGATGAACCAAGGGAGTAGGGAATACCGAATGAACATCTGTAGTGCCGAATGAGCTCTCGTATGGCTTCGGCCGAATGAACTATGATATTTGATCCTTGCGTGAAACCCCTGACTTATGTACGCTTGCTTGCTTCTTCTTGTTCCGGTCGTGGTGGAAATGCATACAACATTGATATTCCGGTTTTGTCCAAAAAATGGGATAACACTTTGCCCCCCAAAATATGCCTTGCGGTAGGAAGGCGTGTTTTGTAATGCCATGAGCTGGATGTTCGTATCCTGTTGACAACCTGTAAAGAGCTTGATATTTTATATGGCCCCAAATGGCGACCGTTCGGGATCGAGCTATTTGGGATGAAGCGCGGCCGTTCATGGTCAAGCGCCTAACTTCAAATGACGATCGTTCGTGATCAAGCCATTTGCGGTGAAGTGCGACCGTGCGCGGTCAAGCGCATAAATCCGTGCGTCGATCCTTCGGGATCGAGTCATCTGCAGTGAAATGTGACCGTTCAAGGTCAAGCGCTTTACTTCAAATGACGACCGTTCGGGATCGAGTCATTCGAGGTAAAGTGCGACAGTGCGCGGTCGAGTGGGGACCGTTCAAGGTCAAGCGCTTAACTTCAAATGACGATCGTTCGTGATCGAGTCATTCGAGGTAAAGTGCGACAGTGCGCGGTCAAGTGGTGGTCCTCAAATGACGACCGTTCGCGATCAAACCATTTGAGGTAAGGTGTAATAGTCAGCGATCAGGTGGCGGACCTCAAATGGCGACCGTTCGCGATCGAGCCATTTGAGGTAAGGTGAGTTGTGCCGTTCGAGGCGAGTTGTGCCGTTCGAGGCGAGTTGTGATCGTTCGCGATCGGGTGCCGTTCGAGGCGAGTTGTGATCGTTCGCGATCGGGTGCCGTTCGAGGCGAGTTGTGACTGTTCGAAGTCGGGTGCCGTTCGAGGCGAATTGTGACTGTTCGAAGTCGGGTGCCGTTCGAGGCGAATTGTGACTGTTCGAAGTCGGGTGCCGTTCGAGGCGAAGGAGTGTGCCCGGGGGGGACTTAATATTATCAGTGTTGGAGTTAGTTTGGGGGAGTTTTCGAATCAAAGACTTCAGCAGTTCGCTGCCATGCAAGAGGTGCTCGTGGACCGTTCGCGATCCAACGGGCATACAAGTAAATAATTTTTCCATAGAATTGTAAATGTTAAAGCAATAGTACCTTACAGCAGAAATGTCCAAACAGGAAGAATTCAAATGTTCAAATCGAAACAAAAGCAAAGCAAGGATGTCAAAGTGTAAGTTCCCACTCCGAAGCAGTCAATGATTATTCAGAGCATGCCCGGAGATCGTTTGCGATCTCGTACATGTGTAAATGATTTAATTGCTTTAGTGGAAGCTTACGACTTGTTCATCGTTATTTTAATCAAGCAATCAATGGATAATCAAATGGTGCCCTGATCCAGGGTCACCTCTAGCTGATGTAGAGGGTGGTCGCTCTGGCTCCACCGCTGGAGTTCGCCTCCTCACATACTGAAGGAGCATACCGTTCCTGATAAGCCCTTCCACCTCGTCCTTCAAATGCCTACAATCATTAGTGTTATGACCATTCAATTCATGAAATACACAAAACTTATCTGATTTTCTTTCGTCGGAGGTTGGATCCCTTTGCATTGGTCTACGATACGGAACCTGCCCCTTGGTATCCTGATAAATCCGTTCCAAATTCTCATTCAGCTCTGAATAGGTGGTGAATCGTGGCTCTCTTCGTAGCCACTTTGTCCTGTCATCATTATCCTCAGCCTTTCTTTTTCCTTTGATAGTCTCCGCACCCTTTCCAGGTAGGTTTCCGCTCTTGATTGTGTAAACGTAATCTTCTTCCTCTCTTTCTGCACTAGCATCTTCCAAACGCAGAAACTTTTCAGCCTCATGATAGAACTCTCCCAGATTCATAGGCGGGTCCTTTGTTAATGAATTCTTGAACTCTGTATTACCAGCTATTCCAGATACAGCCGCCATCATGACCATAGATGGATCTGGTCGATCCACTGATGCTGCCGCCGCATTAAATCGCGTTAGAAAGCTCCTCAAAGTCTCTCCAGTTTTCTGCTTCAAGGTTGCCAAAGTCATCACATTCTTGGGTCTCGCAATATGAACCCTGAATTGCCTCATGAATCTCTCAGTCAAATCTGCCCATGTTCCTATGGAGCCGCTCTCCAGTTGCCTAAACCATAACGCTGCAATGTCCGTCAAATACAATGGAAAGCACCGGGCCATAACCTCCTCTAATGCCCCCAGCACTTCCATATGTCTCATATACTTCGTTAGATGAACCGTGGGGTCCGTTTTCCCGTTGTACATGTCCAATGACGGTAGCTTGAATTCTGGTGGGTTCCTAGCCATCCTAATTGCAGAAGAAAAAGGACTCCTGTTTACATCTTCCAAGTCTCTGTTTACTAAACCGCCTCTCATAGCTCTTCTAACCATCTCTGCTAATCTGTCATTGTCTCCAAGCTGTAGTCCTTGTTCACTGCCTTCGACCTGCCCCCCAAGTCCATGGGAGTTTTCATGTGTATGCCCCCCTGGCTGAACGTTCATTCCTCTATTGCTACCAGGTGGCTCGGATTCCCCCATCTCTCTTCCCGGGGTTGGATCAACATGCTCTGCGTGAGTGCCCCCTAGTTCAGGTGCTGCGCCAGATGGTCCTGCTCCGTTTTGAACCCCGATTGCTCCTTGGATTTGTGCTCCAATTTGCCCAATTTGTTGAAGTAAGTTCTGGATCATCTCTTCTTGTCTTCTCATCATGGCCTCCATCTCATCCCTAGTGATAAAGATCGATGCTTGATTCCCTCCTGAGGAAGCCTCTTGACATCCTTGGTGTTCACTTCTCTCTGGCCTTTGCCTTCTACTTGTTTGTCTCGTCATAATTCTTAGATCTGAACTCTTAGATTTTCAAATTCAACTTCTAACCGATGTAGCGGGAGCTGGTTCTTCTCAGTGAAAGCACCAAAATGTTTGCGTAAAAAATGGCCGATAACACCCAAAGGCGTATGAGTTGGTTGATTTTATGTTGTTTTTAGTGATTTGGGTGATTTATGCAAATATATAAAAAGCAGGGACTAAACTGTAAAAGACACACAGATTTATAGTGGTTCGGCCAGAACGTGCCTACGTCCACTTTATATGTTATTCTCCTTTTTCCTTCAGATTACAAGTACAAAGCTTTGATTACAAGTATCTAAAGTTGTTTGAGAGTTCCTTCCAAACTTGAGCTCTCAAACTTGTCTGCCATTGTTGTACCCCTGCCCCTCTATTTATAGAGTGAGGCTGGGGGCAGGGGTCTTGGATGTTTATAGCTGCTGGTGGACCTGGGCTGATGCAATCTGGACTGGCAACCTTGGTTCGGCCATGTGGAGAGGGTTGGATCGGTGTTGGTGGAGTGAGAGCTTGGTCTGGTGGTATGTTGTTCGGTGGAGCATGGAAGTGGAGCTTGGTTCGGTGGTAAGGAGAGGTGGTTGATTCGGCTATGTGGAGAAGGGAGTTGGCTTGGCAATGCTATGGACCGGCGTTGGTGGAGTGGGTGCTTGGTCCGGTGGTAAGGAGAGGTGGTTGATTCGGCTATGTGGAGAAGGGAGTTGGCTTGGCAATGCTATGGACCGGCGTTGGTGGAGTGGGTGCTTGGTCCGGTACCGAATGATCCGGTACCGAATGGGTTGAAGGTGTGTGCTTACCGGATGAGTTTAAATGAGATGGATGGTGGTGACTTCTGGTTGGTTCGGCAGGGAGGGGTATGCCGAATGAGTTCTAGAAGTTTGATATGCTGGATGAACCAAGGGAGTAGGGAATACCGAATGAACATCTGTAGTGCCGAATGAGCTCTCGTATGGCTTCGGCCGAATGAACTTTGATATTTGATCCTTGCGTGAAACCCCTGACTTATGTACGCTTGCTTGCTTCTTCTTGTTCCGGTCGTGGTGGAAATGCATACAACATTGATATTCCGGTTTTGTCCAAAAAATGGGATAACACTAGCCATTAATTTTTGACACATGAATGGTCCTAAGACCATGGGGCGCCACCCCACATGTGAGAGTCGAAATCACACCGAAACGGGGTCTAGTCTAAATCGCAGACAAAGAGACATCGCACAATTGCTAGTCTAAATCACAAAAATGATCGTCATGATCATCAAGAAGTGTCAATTACAGTAAGCTAGTAAATATATGCTTTTAGCCTCATGTCCCATAACCACTAGCTTAACTTAAATATTTACGAACAAATTGTAGATTTCCACTATAAAATTGTCACAAGAGATTCAATCGAACAAGTCCAAGAATTAACCGACGAAGTAAACGCAAGCGTTTCATACCACTTGTTTTACTAAGTCGTTTAATTAAATTTCTCATACGAGTGAGGAAAAGGTTTGTATATACTAATAGATTGGAAAACGGTTTAAGAGAACGAGTTTTGTAATAAAATAGTGTTGAAATCATTTGATAAAAGAGTTTTGATATTTAGTACTAGTATTGAAACCTTTATATTTTTAAAGTGACAAATCATCGAAATGATTGTAGAAACAATCAATCATTAAAATTCACGTTCGAAGTCGTGAATGAAATCCAAAGAAATCGATACCGAATCCACCAAAATGGATATTCCAAAAATTCCCGAAGAAAAGAAGTCATCAAAGTCAATAACAAATGATAACAACAAATAGGAAAATAACACGAATCGATTAAATTTGGAAACCACGCAAAATAGGCGAAATAGGCAAAACAGCATCAGGTCCGTCGGCCGGCAACAAAGCTCGGTCGGCCGGACCATGTTCTAAAACAAAATCCTTGGGAAGCAGGTCGGTCGGCTGAGCCCTGTAGCCAGTCGACCGGACCAGAGACAGAAAGGTGCCTATGCACTTTAGTAGCAGGTCGGTCGACCGGCCCAGGGGTTCGGTCGGCCGAACCTGATGTTCTGCAAATTGAAACCTATTTCAAATGAGGTGCAAACCTCTTCAATTTGCAATCGGACAAGCACGGACGCTAGGGGATTACGCCCATCGGCTACCCGGTCCTGTTGGCTCCTCGATGCATCACCAAAAACATGCTCCAACATTCAAGTTATGATTTTTAAGGATTTGAACTCAAACACTAAAAATTACAATATTCACCAAATCAATCCAAACCAAAAGCAATTGGACAAGAATAAGTGTTAGGAATTCATACCTAACAATCGAAGATAATTATGAGCATAGATGTGAGATAAAAATCTCACCTTTGAACCCAAACAAATGAAGAAGAAGCTCAAAAGCAAAGGAGAATCAACCACTCTTCAAATCCAACACAAGAAGCTTGATTCTAAGCTTTAAAAGAAGAACATTCCCAAAGTTAGGTTTAGAAATTTCTGAAATTGATAAGAGAATGAGTTGGAGATGAAGAAGAGAAGGCTTACCAATGGGTTCTCTTGAATTTGGAGCTAGAAGTTGGATTTGCTAATGAAGACTAGGGCTTGGAGTTTTAATTTCCTCTTCCACTCTCCATTGTTATAAAAGCTTGAATATTAGGAAATGAGGAATGAATTAATAAAGAGGAGAAGGGGTTGGGACTGAATACATAAGTGGGGTTAATGGGCTTAGCCCTAACCAAAGCCCTAAGTGAAAAAGTAGCAAAATTCCACTAACTCCAAACATATCAAAGTTTACACTTAAAAAGATCGCAAACGGCGTTTTGAACTCAACGGAAGTGGTCTTGAGTCCTAATTCGACTGTTTGCAAAAAGTGGCTTTTCGGACTAAATTCTGAGTATCGATAAAATATTTAACTATAAAACCGATAAATATGCGGATTCTTACAGACTCCCCTCCTTAAAGAAATTGCGTCCTCGTAATAATTAAGAAGAAGATATAGTGTAACAACCATAAAAGCATATTAACGCAAAAGAATTTTGAAGTAAGAAGTTCACCTTAAAGAGCATGAGAAAGTAAGTCAGGATGCGTTCGCTCGATGAACTCTCTAGATTCCCAAGAACAATCCTTAGGATTTGAAGACCATTGAACTTTAACAAGCGAAACATCTTTATTTCGAAGTTGTTTGACCTCCGAAGCAATAATTCGAATAGGATGCTGCTCATAAGTTAAATTAGACGAAACTTCAATCTCTTCCACAACACCGGGCTCAAGAATAGAATCGGAATCTCGAAGGCACTTCCGTAATTGAGAAACATGAAACACGTCATGCATAGAAGAAAATTAAGCCGGTAATGTAAGGAGATAAGCCATAGAACCAATAAGTTCAGTGATAGGAAATGGCCCAATATATCGAGGTGCTAACTTTCCCGACCGACTGAAACGTACAATACCTTTCATTGGTAAAACACGAATAAAAACAAGATCTCCAACGGATAATTCTAATTTCCTTCCCCGGTTGTCGGCATAGAATTTTTGTCTACTCTGAGCTTCTTTCATCCTACGCCGAATAAGGTCAATCTTTTCTGTGGAATCCCGAATAAAATCTGGACCAAAAACCAGCTTCTCACCGGCCTCAAGACAACAAGAAGGAGATCGACATGGCCTTCCATAGAGTGCCTCGAAAGGTGCCATACCAATACTAGATTGGAAGCTATTATTATAGGAAAATTCAACAAGAGGAATATGATCTTCCCAACTTCCACCAAAATCGAGCACACAAGCACGAAGAAGATCTTCAAGAGTTTGATTCACACGCTCGGTTTGTTCATCGGACTGGGGGTGATAAGCGGTGCTAAAATTAAGCTTCGTTCCTAAAGCTTTTTGAAGACTCTTCCAAAATCCACTCATAAACAATGGATCGCGATCACTAACAACGAAAGTAGGAACTCCATGTAATTTTACAATTTCTTTAACAAAGAGTTTGGCCAAAAGAGGAACGATTCGGTTAGACCGAACGGGAATAAAGTGGGCGGATTTAGTAAGTCTATCAACTATAACTATCATGACCCGAACGAGAACGGGAAAGGCCATCGATAAAATCCATGGAAATTTTGTCCCACTTCCAAATTGGAATTTCTAAAGGTTGTAATATACCACCAGGCCTTTGATGTTCGGCCTTGACAAGTTGGCAAGTCATGCAACACTTAACAAAGTTAGCAATATCAGATTTCATCCCCTCCCAATAATAAAATCGCTTCATATCCGCGTACATTATACTACTACCGGGATGAATGGTAAATTTAGAACGATGTGAATCTTCTAAAATATCTTTACGAAGATCACTAATATTTGGCACGATAAGTCTACCAAATTTTTGAATGCCGCCACGAGAAATGATATCAAAGTCTTTCAAACCATCAATATAAATTTTATCCTTAATATTTTGGCCATGAAGAGCCAATTCGGGATCTAGCCTTTGAGCTTCAAGAATGCGGTCTAAAAGAGAAGGATGAGCCTCAAGGCTACATAAAACAAGTGATGAGCATAAATCGGATACGCGCTCTCGAATCTCACAGGTGGATAAAATCTCGAGATCGTTCCATTCGGATATCATCATAGAAACAACTGCTTGTTGTTTACGGCTAAGAGCATCGGCGACACGATTGCCCTTACCGGGGGTATAAAGAATATCAAGATCATAAGGGGCAAGGAACTCGAGCCAACGCTGTTGACGCAAATTAAGTTCCTTTTGAGAAAGTAAATATTTCAAAGACTTATGATCCGTGTAAAGAATAAATTTCTCTCCTAAGAGATAATGACGCCAAATCTGAAGAGCGAAAACAATAGCCGCGAGTTCTAAATCATGTGTGGCATATCTAGTCTCGGCCGGCTTCAATTGCCTAGAAGCATTAGCAATAACGCACTCTTTTTGCATAAGAACGGCACCCAAACCAACGCGACTAGCATCGGTATAAACAATAAAATCTTGATTCCCATCGGGAATCACAAGAATAGGAGCATCGGAAAGGAGTTCTTTCAATTTCTGAAAAGAGGCTTCACATTTATCCGACCAAATGTATTTAACTCCCTTCTTAGTCAAGCCAGTGAGAGGCACGGCAATTTTATAAAAGTCTTTAATGAAACGACGGCAATAGCCCGCCAATCCGAGAAAACTACGAATCTCTGTCACACTCTCCGGTCTCTTCCAATCTTGAATCGCTTCAATCTTTGAAGGATCCACGGAAATTCCGGATTCGGAAATAATATGACCGAGAAACTTCACACGAGATCGCCAAAAATGGCATTTAGAAATTTTTTCTTTTAATTGATTACTCCTAAGAGTTTCCAATACATTCCGAAGATGTTTCTCATGTTCCTCCTCGGTTTTTGAATACACAAGAATATCATCAATGAATACGAGTACAAACCGATCGAGGAAATCTTTGAAAACTCGATTCATAAGGTCAGCGAAATAAGCCGGAGCATTCGTTAAACCAAATAGCATAACAAGCCATTCATAAGATCCATGACGGGTACGGAACGATGTCAAAGTAATGCTATCCTCTGCAATACGAAGCTGATGAAAACCGGTAGCCAAGTCCAATTGTGAAAAGACTCTAGCACCACTAAGTTGATCGAATAGGTCATCAATCCGAGGTAAAGGATACTTATTTTTGATAGTAAGATCATTAAGCTTGCGATAATCAACGCAAAGTCTAAGAGTACCAACGGATTTCTTCACAAAAATTACCGAAGCTCCCCAAGGCGAGGAACTAGAGCGAATAAATTGTTTCGTCTCCAATTCAGATAATTGTGTATGCATCTCCTCATTTTCTTTATTGTACATACGATAAGGTGGACGAGTAATAGGTTGAGCTCCAGGGATGAGATTAATTTTGAACTCAATTGCTCGCTTAGGCGGTAATCCTGAAACGGGCTCAAATATGTCAGAAAATTCATGAACAACGTGAATAAGGGCAATGACATCTTCCTCATCATCATTATAGTCATCACGAGGATTTAGAGAATATAAAGATGCAGTCAAAGAAGAATCCGAATCTTTGAGAATAATAGAAAACTACTTTACATATTGTGGGTGTCGGAGATAAATAGTCCGCTCGGGACATAGGATGTGAGCTTCATAATGGCTAAGCCAATCCATTCCCAAAATCATTCCAAAGCCTAAATAGCGCATGACATGCAAGTCGGCTAGGAAGGGAAAATCACACAAAATAATCTCCACATCTTTACAAAGCAAACTAAGCGTTGCAGATCCACCTACCGGATTCGCAATTCTCAAAGAAGTCATTAAAGCAACAACACTTAAAGAAAAAGTATCAACAAGCTCTTTTGATATAAAAGAATGGGATGCTCCCATATCAAAAGAACTCGTATAGGTTGATCACGAAATATAATAATACCATCAAGGATAGAATGAGAAATACCTTGACCACGAGATGTGTTGCCAGGGGCTTGAGCAACATTAAGCTTTCCCTCCTTCCTATTTTGAAGTTTGGGACAAGAAGATAAATAATGATCCGGGCTTTTGCAATAGCGACAAGTACGAGGCTTTGAACACTTGTTCGCAAAATGGTCTCTAGAACCACAGTGAAAGCATTTCCCTTCAGTAGAGGAAAACGTCTTCACAGCAGGAGTTGTGTAACGACCCGCCTTTTGGACAGTTTAAACCGACGATCAAATACACATGTCGATTCCAAACCATTCAAAAGGGCAGATAGTTATTGGGGTAAATAAGAAAAGAAAAGAAATAAAGGAAATGAAACGACACAGAATCTCGCAGCGGAACGATAAAATATAATAGTCAAATAAACAGTTCATGAAGCTGTCTACTATACTTTGACAATTATTTATAAAACATTCATCAGAGTTTATACATATACAACAAAACAGTTAAATAATACAGCAGATAACATGATGCAAGGGTAATAATAGTAATAGTATACCAAATCTTCGTCTTCGTCCTCCAGAATAGATCTTCAAAAATATGAAAACTCAGGACTGACCCGAGCGTAATGAAAAGACAAAACACTCGAGTCAGGACTAAAATATCCTTATGAAAGTGAAATCAATCGTAAATAAATATGAGTGTAACGGCGTCAGAGATGTTTACGGGGTTTGACATCTCCTATCCAGTGTCAACGTGCGTGCAATAACTCAAGAGATGTTACGGGATTTTCCATCTCTCAAGGATCCGTGAAACTATCTACTATGTAGTAATGTGCGCTAAGTAGATAATGTCTATCAGTAATATAAAGTATCAAAATAGCGTTAAGGCGTTACCATAATCCCCCTTAACACATTTTATATTCCCAAAAGCATATACAAGACCGTAGTTTCCCCAAAACCGGAAGTCACCAGAGGGCAATCCATATACTCAAGGTACAAATCAAAACGTAGTGGTCGCGAATAGGATAATCAGTATGACAAGGTACATGAGGCGATACCAACTAGGATACTAGTAGTTGCGTGATCCGGACTGATGTTGGGCATAGCCAGCAGCTACCCCAACACCACGAAACAACACTCCCAAATCAAGGGGTGCACCCAAATCGCATCATAAATGTAATAGATATGGTATCGAAGAAGTGTGTCCGCTAGAGGTGGCGAACCTCAATGGCCCGGCGCGGCTCCTGTTTTAGTCATGTCAGGGGTCATCCAATAATCGTTATCTTTCTTCAGTCGACGCGTTCACCAAACCATCCACTTCATTCTGGATCATCACTCCGCGTATAATAGTTATTAAAGTGGTTTTCGGTATCGACAGAGAGTATGTCCATATCCGATCCCGGTCTCTTTAATAACTACGTATTATTACACCGTTGGCTCTTTTACATTTCAAATCGATTCATAATTGATATCAAAATATCATATTTGCTTCAAAAATCAAATCCATTTCAAATATCATCGTATCTATTCAAATGTAAGATTCCGTTGCAAAAATCATTTTCGCATCAATATCCCATTTCGTTTTCAAAATCATTTCGAATTTCAAATTTAGGTTGCAACTTTATTTAACTCAATTCGTATTTAGACTCAAGATTTTAAATATAAACTTTCACCTTATTGACCAGTTTGGAATTTTAGAAAATAGTTTTAAGTAGTTTAAAGTATTTTTTTATAATTAAAATAGTTAAAAATACATAAAATCTAAAATGGATTTCAAATAGATAAATTAGTTTAAAATAATTTAAATCGGGTTAAGTAGATTTAAAATAGATTAAAAATAGTTTAAGTATTCACAAATGGTTTATATAACCGAGAAATTTGGAAAACAAAATAAAACAGCTTCAAAACCAAACCATTTCAATTATAACTTCCCAATTCAAATCAATTTCAATTTCCATTCTACCGATTCAATTTCGATTTCAATTCAAAAAAATGTCAACTTTGACTTCAAATCAATTCAATTCTACATTCACCTTTAATTAATTCAATTTCAATTTATATCGATTTGGAGCTTGATTTCTCAAAAATATCGATTTATAACACTTGACAAAATTTTCCAACAATATTCAAGTTTAAATCCAAATTTCAAATACGATTCAATTCCAAGCTCGATTTCAAAATATCATTTTCATATCACTTTTACTTAGTAATATTCAAAGCCCGTATTAAGGTTAAACCTTCAAACAATTAATTTTCGAAATCCAATCATATCTAATTTCAAACCTCAAAGTCTCAACTTAAATTATTTAACAAAATCCCTTTAACCAAAATTTATTTTAACATTCCAACTCACATCTTCGATAAATTCGATTTTTTATAAATTCGATTTCTATTTATAACTTTCACATCAAACATTTAAATAAATTTCAAATCGACGATTTAAAAAAATTATTATATGTTATTAATTTTAGCCAATTCGGTGTCCGTATAAAATTTTCTATCCTATGGCCAAGTAGTTATTTATTTCAATTAAATGTCAGGGATGAATATATATCACTTAAATTAAATCACGGTATCATATGCATGCATAACAGGATATATATATAAGCAAATAAACATCCAAACATTCAAATATCAACCAATAGCATCCATCGAAATACATCATCCAATAGGCAATACAATTCATGGCAATTTCATAGTTATCGAGGTCAGGTAATTAAATCGCAATTCAATTTCGATATCAATTTAACTGTCAATTTAATTTTTCAACGGTTAATTCAAATAACAAACTATATGACAATTAAATTTATATCAAACAACGACAAATAAAATTCATATCACTTCATAATGTCAATTTAACTAGCATAAAGATATTTAGTACGGTGTGAGCGTTATAAAACACTCACCTTGATTTTACGATTTTAAATCAAATCGAACGACGTTCGATTTAACTCAAAATTTTCTCTAGCACCAAATGATTCCAATCCAGTTGCATTGCGTAGTGCTCGACAAAACGATTGCAACGCAATTCGTTTCGTTGAATTCCGACCTCGTATGCAAAAGTTAGAGCATTTTAAAGATTGAACAAATTTAAAACGTAAATAAATTAACATTTTTTTTTTCAAACCCTACGCGATCTCAGTCGTTGATTTCCAGCCCAAGCAGATCAGGCCGTTGCATGCGTTTATCTTCTTCCCGGTGTTCGAACGCGCAACACAACCCATAGCCGTCAAGCTTCAACGAATTTTCACGACCAAAATACACGACTTGAAGACGATCGGCCACCTCCATCGCGAAGCCCCCGACGAACTCTCCCTACACCGTGAATAGCATGAAACTCGGCTGCCCCTTTGGCCTCGAAAAACGTGAAAAACGCAGCCCCTTCTTGCTCGATTTCCCGTTGATTCGAAGCTCCGTTTTCGATCATCTCCGTATGGATTTGAAGCTTTCATCGTGCTCTACAACTTTGTAGTTGAGAGTTTTTGCTAATTGTTGATGGATTGATAGGAAAATGAGGAGAAAGTTTCGAAATTTTTAGGCCATTGAAATGAAAGTGGCGGCTGGTCAAAAAGAGTTAGGGTTTGGAGCAAATGAAAGAGGATGGGTCCTTTTATAGAAAATTGCAAAAACACTATTCACCGAAAATTTTTCGAACTCCAAACGAAGCGTGCCGGCAGGCGTTTCAAAGGTTTACCCCACGTTCCGAATGCAATGGAACGTGTTTCGGAAGCTAATTCGATCGTATGTGTGAGTTACGGCAATAAACGATCAATTTTAAATTAAACCGATTAAACGATTTTCTATGCGTTTTGGCTTGCCCCGGACAAACGGTAAATCCGTTTGACTTAAAATTTGAAACCTTACAATAATATCACATTACGGATCCAATGAAACTAGTTTCGTCGATATCCGAGACCGTTTGAAAAATGACTATTTTAACTCGTTAAATTAATACTAAAACAATTTCGATGCGTTTCGAGCTGCCACGGTCAAATGAAAACTCCGATTGCTACGAAAATTGAAATTCGGTAATAAAAAACTATTACGGATCTAATGGAACTAGTTTCGTCCAATTCTGAGACTGTTCGAAAATTGGCTATTTTTCAGTCGATAATTAAATATTAAAATATTTAATTTTCACAATTTTACTTTTACTTAGATTTTAAAAGTTCTACAACATCATTCTAACTTTAATATGATAAAATAAAATTTTACAAATCATCTTTAATCATATTAAACCCGTTATTCAATTATCCAATAAATTCCAATTTTAAAATCTTATTAACTCTATTATAATCCCGATATAACTTACATTCACTTTGGAAACCAATTTGAATCATATTAAATCAAATTTCAATTGTTCACTCTATTTCCATATATTAAATTTCGATATCAAATTAATCATACCAAATTCGGAATTTAATTATTCAAACATTTGTAATATTAAATTTAAACAATTTTTATTATTCTTGAATCACTGTCTTTTGAGATATTCAAAACGAACTTAAAAATTTAACTTTTGAAACGAAATAAAATTATAGAACAACTATTTCCATTATACGGTTATTCAATTCCCATTGTTAAATTATTCAATAAATTCCAAATATTCAATTTAAACAATTTCGCTTATCCAATAATTCATTATCTTTTGAAATATTGAAATTGAACTTATAAGATTCAACTTTTAAAACCAATTCACAATTTAGAACACTATTTTCATTTTACAGTTATTCAATTATTCAATAAGTTTTAAATATTTAATTTAAACAATTTACCTGTTCAATATTCAATGTTTGATTTTAAATAGATTTTTCTTATTAATCAATTACTCTATTATACCCAATGAATTCAACATTTATTATCCTATTCAACTATTGATTGCAAAGGCATTCACTAAGTAGCTTTTATTTTTCATTACTTGGATAATTATTGTTGTAATTCATTCCAGTTATTATTATTCCAAACGACTTACAAAAAATTTTCTGACACTGAATCACGAAATCTTATTAAATTAGCTATTTTAATTATCGAAAATTTACGGGTCGTTACACTCTCCCCCACTCAAAACTTTTCGTCCCCGAAAAGGAAAAAGAAGGGAAAAGGAACTAAGTATAGAATTCAACATTAGATATATTTTATTCAAAATTATCCACTTAAAACAATGAAATTCCATTTATAAAGTCGTTACTACACTTCCACTAAGTTACTCCGAACGGTTTTCTAACTCTAAAAGTTAGTTATCAAAACAAGTTATAAAAAATTTTAAAACTTGAAAAATTTTCTAACACCCGGATTTTACGGAAAATTTCGGCAGAGTCTCCTTTGCGCGGCTCGATCAGAAAAATTTTACAATTCAATATATAACACAAATATAACCAATATATAACAAATATACATCTCATCTCAATGATGAGGCATCCCAATCATGGGGAAACAATATATAATATCAAATACGATATGTAATACAGGTATGTACCTTTTATTTGTTATTAGCAAGCATATTTTAGCAATTTAGCATGAAACGAGCTCTATACGTGCCGCACGCCATCAATACCTACTAAATACTCAATAAATAGATGAGAACATGTATATAAGAAGAAATATCAATATGAGACATCACAATCATAGCTTAAGAAGACAGCAACCTAAAATTTCACATTTTATAAATTCAGACCTGCTGCAAAGACTCAGGTTTTTGACACAGTAAATTCCGAAATCTGGGAATACTTATAAAAGAAAAGTTGTTCCGCTCGTTCTAAGCTTTCCAGCAATATAAAGATCGTCAAAATCGGACTTACGGTTTGAAAGTTATGCTCAGTTTACTTTCAGCTTTCAACTTAGAAAATTTAGATAGGACAGGGAATGTCCATACAGTTCAGACTCAGTTTAGGCTAATCAAATTACAAAATCTGTCAAAGTGATCCAAATAAGACTTTTAGCTTACTGAAAGAAATTTCATTTGCAAAAAATTTGGACTCAATCGGATTAACAAATCTCAAGTTATCGTTGTTCTAGTACAGCACTTATGTGCAAATTTTTCCCAACCAAAACTAGTGTAACGATTTTGATCTAGAAATTTGGCAACATAGATTTTCAAGTGGTTTTGATTAATTCAAGTTTATATATAACTTTATTCATATCAAATTTCACATTTTTACCTTCATTTAACGCTGGATCTATTGGTAGAACATTTCTAAACTATTTTTCAAGTATACAATTATTTCATAGACATATCCATTTTATTTATACATTCTTTTAAGTATCCATTTTTGTTTTAAAAAAAATCAATTCACACTCCAACCTTAAACAAATTTAAATATCAAACATTCCATTACTTTAGTTTCAACTTGTATAACATTCTATTACATATATACATCAACATTTCAACTTTTTAAACAAAAGGCAAGTTATATATACGTTTATATAAATGAAATTTTGAGTATTATACAAATCAATCTTATTAAATTTTGTTAACAAGAACGTTTAATGATTTAAACTTATTTGATTCCATTATATTCAATTTAAGAAGTTTAGGTTACTTTCCATATTTCACTTAACCATTTAGTTTCACCTTAAATTTCCATTTTGATCGTTTCATATTGAATTGATTTTTCATCCAATTCTCATTTACCTTTCTATTCAAATTCATTACAAAGATATAATTGATTCACTATTTGTTTACTTCATTAGATTTGAATATACTTACACAAATATCTTATTCGATTAAGAATTTACAGTTTCTAGTTTGTTTCAAATTTTACTACATTCCAATTCTAAGAGTTTTAACTTTTACTTTATACTCATTTTATATTAATAACTTTTTATTACAGTAAACCTCATTTCAATTTTTGTCCATATCTCAATTTATTTAATCTTTTTTATGTTAAATATTCTTATCATTTTCATTCCATAAATTTAAATTCATTTTTAGCTTATTAATTCTCAATTAATTTAACACTTATTAAGTTAATCAATTATCATCCATCTAACCAATGCATATCAACATTAACATCCCTCCAAGATCTACACTAAATCGATTATACATTTCCAAGTCAAATTTTTTTAATTTCATACACTTCCAAGTTTATTGACATTTAGTTATATTCAAATTTAATTAGTTTCCATTTACAAGTTTTATTTTTCATTAATTTTAAATTTTATTCATTCATTTGTATATATCCTTCATTTTACAGCTTAAATTCCTTTTATTATTTACAACTATCAATAGATCTTCACATTTTATTATTCATTCTTACACTTGGTATATTATTCCTCTACTTATCCTTATTAGCATTTTAAACTTTTTAAGTATTTGGTAAGTTATATCTATGCTATAAAATGAAATTTAATACTATGCGAGTTTTACAGTTTCAATTTTTATTTTAAGTTCATAATTTCCTAATTCTAAGGATTTCTACTTCAATTGATATTTTCACTTAGCTCTTAGGTTCATTTCTCATTTCACAATTCAGAAGTTCCTTAATGATTCAAGTCTAAATTCATTTCAATCATTAAAAAAAATCATTAATTTTTAAAGGACTTAAGAATTCCAATCCCGGTTTCATTTCAAATCAAGTTTTGAAATAATATATACTTATATAATTTATAGATCAAATCATACTATAGAGAATACAAAATAAAATAAAAGTTGAATTAAAACAAGGTTTAGACCAGCTATTAAGTGGTCTCCCCCACTCGGACTCTCGAAAATAAACGCCGATGATGCATGCACTCATTACCGAAATCATTTTCTAGCGTCAAGAGAAGGGAATATAACACTTATCAAAAAAAAAAACCTCGAAAACAATTTCAACTCAATTATACTATCATATAATACCCATATTATATTTTTTCAAATTCTTGTAAGTCAATTTCAAACACCGGAATTTAAATTCCCAAATCCAAGTTAAAATTCATTTATATTCATTATCAATTGTGTTTACAAGATTTTATTTTCCTAAATCCATTGCTATTTAATCAATTGTCGTAAATATTGACTGATCAAACAATAACGATAATAATCTAATATTATCATCTCCAAAAAATCAATTCAATCAAAATGAATAAATATTCAAATAATTCCTTTATATAAAATATATTCCAAAACGATATTGTGTTGGTTTGTCCTATTCGAGTGTTTAGAAATTCCTATCGACACCTTGGCGTCCCAAGTATCGACCAGAATTCATAAATACTCAACGGAACAAAGTTAACACAATATAAAACCATTTTATATCAAATAACAAGTACGCTCTCTCATATACACTCAACTCATTCATATAGTTTACCTCTATTTCAATGAGTTATTCCCCACTAGAGCCAAGATTTATCGCTAAACCAAAGCTCTGATACCAACTGTAACGACCCGCCTTTTGGACAGTTTAAACCGACGATCAAATACACATGTCGATTCCAAACCATTCAAAAGGGCAGATAGTTATTGGGGTAAATAAGAAAAGAAAAGAAATAAAGGAAATGAAACGACACAGAATCTCGCAGCGGAACGATAAAATATAATAGTCAAATAAACAGTTCATGAAGCTGTCTACTATACTTTGACAATTATTTATAAAACATTCATCAGAGTTTATACATATACAACAGAACAGTTAAATAATACAGCAGATAACATGATGCAAGGGTAATAATAGTAATAGTATACCAAATCTTCGTCTTCGTCCTCCAGAATAGATCTTCAAAAATCTGAAAACTCAGGACTGACCCGAGCGTAATGAAAAGACAAAACACTCGAGTCAGGACTAAAATATCCTTATGAAAGTGAAATCAATCGTAAATAAATATGAGTGTAACGGCGTCAGAGATGTTTACGGGGTTTGACATCTCCTATCCAGTGTCAACGTGCGTGCAATAACTCAAGAGATGTTACGGGATTTTCCATCTCTCAAGGATCCGTGAAACTATCTACTATGTAGTAATGTACGCTAAGTAGATAATGTCTATCAGTAATATAAAGTATCAAAATAGCGTTAAGGCGTTACCATAATCCCCCTTAACACATTTTATATTCCCAAAAGCATATACAAGACCGTAGTTTCCCCAAAACCGGAAGTCACCAGAGGGCAATCCATATACTCAAGGTACAAATCAAAACGTAGTGGTCGCGAATAGGATAATCAGTATGACAAGGTACATGAGGCGATACCAACTAGGATACTAGTAGTTGCGTGATCCGGACTGATGTTGGGCATAGCCAGCAGCTACCCCAACACCACGAAACAACACTCCCAAATCAAGGGGTGCACCCAAATCGCATCACAAATGTAATAGATATGGTATCGAAGAAGTGTGTCCGCTAGAGGTGGCGAACCTCAATGGCCCGGCGTGGCTCCTGTTTTAGTCATGTCAGGGGTCATCCAATAATCGTTCTCTTTCTTCAGTCAACGCGTTCACCAAACCATCCACTTCATTCTGGATCATCACTCCGCGTATAATAGTTATTAAAGTGGTTTTCGGTATCGACAGAGAGTATGTCCATATCCGATCCCGGTCTCTTTAATAACTACGTATTATTACACCGTTGGCTCTTTTACATTTCAAATCGATTCATAATTGATATCAAAATATCATATTCGCTTCAAAAATCAAATCCATTTCAAATATCATCGTATCTATTCAAATGTAAGATTCCGTTGCAAAAATCATTTTCACATCAATATCCCATTTCGTTTTCAAAATCATTTCGAATTTCAAATTTAGGTTGTAACTTTATTTAAATCAATTCGTATTTAGACTCAAGATTTTAAATATAAACTTTCACCTTATTGACCAGTTTGGAATTTTAGAAAATAGTTTTAAGTAGTTTAAAGTATTTTTTTATAATTAAAAATAGTTAAAAATACTTAAAATCTAAAATGGATTTCAAATAGATAAATTAGTTTAAAATAATTTAAATCGGGTTAAGTAGATTTAAAATAGATTAAAAATAGTTTAAGTATTCACAAATGGTTTATATAACCGAGAAATTTGTAAAACAAAATAAAACAGCTTCAAAACCAAACCATTTCAATTATAACTTCCCAATTCAAATCAATATCAATTTCCATTCTACCGATTCAATTTCGATTTCAATTCAAAAAAATGTCAACTTTGACTTCAAATCAATTCAATTCTACATTCACCTTTAATTAATTCAATTTTAATTTATATCGATTTGGAGCTTGATTTCTCAAAAATATCGATTTATAACACTTGACAAAATTTTCCAACAATATTCAAGTTTAAATCCAAATTTCAAATACGATTCAATTCCAAGCTCGATTTCAAAATATCATTTTCATATCACTTTTACTTAGTAATATTCAAAGCCCGTATTAAGGTTAAACCTTCAAACAATTAATTTTCGAAATCCAATCATATCCAATTTCAAACCTCAAAGTCTCAACTTAAATTATTTAACAAAATCCCTTTAACCAAAATTTATTTTAACATTCCAACTCACATCTTCGATAAATTCGATTTTTTATAAATTCGATTTCTATTTATAACTTTCACATCAAACATTTAAATAAATTTCAAATCGACGATTTAAAAAAATTATTATATGTTATTAATTTTAGCCAATTCGGTGTCCGTATAAAATTTTCTATCCTATGGCCAAGTAATTATTTATTTCAATTAAATGTCAGGGATGAATATATATCACTTAAATTAAATCACGGTATCATATGTATGCATAACAGGATATATATATATAAGCAAATAAACATCCAAACATTCAAATATCAACCAATAGCATCCATCGAAATACATCATCCAATAGGCAATACAATTCATGGCAATTTCATAGTTATCGAGGTCAGGTAATTAAATCGCAATTCAATTTCGATATCAATTTAACTGTCAATTTAATTTTTCAACGGTTAATTCAAATAACAAACTATATGACAATTAAATTTATATCAAACAACAACAAATAAAATTCATATCACTTCATAATGTCAATTTAACTAGCATAAAGATATTTAGTACGGTGTGAGCGTTATAAAACACTCACCTTGATTTTACGATTTTAAATCAAATCGAACGACGTTCGATTTAACTCAAAATTTTCTCTAGCACCAAATGATTCCAATCCAGTTGCATTGCGTAGTGCTCGACAAAACGATTGCAACGCAATTCGTTTCGTTGAATTCCGACCTCGTATGCAAAAGTTAGAGCATTTTAAAGATTGAACAAATTTAAAACGTAAATAAATTAACATTTTTTTTTCAAACCCTACGCGATCTCAGTCGTTGATTTCCAGCCTAAGCAGATCAGGCCGTTGCACGCGTTTAGCATGTTTACCCTTTTTACTGGGATAAGTACCTTTGAATTTGTTTGGCCTCTTCTTGTTGTTGAAGTTTGGTTTGGAACCCACCACTTCAACACACTTTCCCTATCCGCCTCTTCAAGACGAAGAGCCATATCAATGAGTTGGTCGAAGGGAACCTCTAATTTTAGAAGTAATGGCTTCTTGAGATTTTTGTTTAAGCCATAAACAAATCTTTGGTTCTTCTTCAATGGGGTGCTAATGTATTCAACCCCATATTTTGAAAGAGACTCGAAGGATGCAACATAATCAGTCACGGAGGCTTCACCCTGAACAAGGTCTATGAAACGCCGAGCCAATGTCACTTTCTCTGCTTCTGGCACGAATTTTAATTCAAAGCGTTCCCGGAATTGCTCTCAGGTGAGATCCGCTTCATTAATCTTAGAAATAAGAAGTTCGTACCAGTCTAATGCTCTCTCTTGGAGCATACTGGAAGCCACCTGAACACGGTGAAGATCGACGAGATTCATGCGAATGAAGATTCGATCACAGGTCCTCAACCATGCCCGGACCTCGATGACAGTTTCTGAACCTTTAAATGGCTTCCCACCCAGGTTGGTGTAATCGTTGCACAAACGTGCAAACCCAGATTTAGGGTGAGTAGGTTCCGGATTAGAACCAGCTGCTGGAGCATTCGTGACAAGGTCAAGAAGTTGCTGGGTAGTCATAAAAACTCCATCTTGGGGTGGAACACTAGATGGTCCAGCTCTGGGACGACCTGGTCTAACCATTCCTCTTCCTTAAGAAAGAAAGAAGGAAGAAGAAGAAGGTTATTCACAAAATGAATATCAAGCAATCTTGATAGATAAAACAAGAAATCATAAAGAAAATAGGATGAATCGGTACGAAGAATCGAATTAAATCCTAAAGCACGACTCCTAAGATAGACTTAGGACGATGTTCCTTGCTAAGTTATTCTACATTGTTCCGAAGTTTGGCTCTGATACCAAGCTAAGACGCCCCACCTCTATACCCACGCTAGCCAAGAACACTACGGAGTAATGCTGTCAACTAGCACGGAGAATAAGGTTGTTGAGGAGCGACCATCTGTGTAATATCTTTGTGCGAGTACTGATATGTCAGATAAAATATAACAAATCTGAAATACCGACACAAACTCAAAGTTCCACACGGTGGCTATAGTGTCTTCGGAAACAAATATAGAAATAAACATAACACAAATCAATCACAGATAATTCATATCACAAAGGCGGAAGAAGATATGAACATATAACTAACACATGAAAGTGTACATCCGAGTAGTGGTCAAAAAGATCCACAATAATACAGAAGAATAGCAACACGTGCTATGCAAAAGAATACAACTATGAGTCTATATCTCAAGTGTATACAACAAAAAACTGCTAATCTAAATAGTTAGGCAAAAGTCAGAGTAATGAATCCCTGGGGTGAAGTCAAGCAGAACCACCTGTAACATCTCGGTCTGACTCGAGTATTATTTATAAGAAAATAATAAACGAATCGGTCTAGCTATAAATATCAGATGACATGATATAGAATAAGAGATATGGCATAAACATATGATAACCATACGGGCATACTACAATAAGTATGTAATTGAAACTCTACATGAGATTAATCAATATCACAAAAATCTTCACAAAGATCCAAAAAGGGTATCATACCCAAAATTTGTATTCACAACAAGTCAATGACACACGAATTCACTAATGCACAAAAATTGATAAATCATATCAATGAAAATCACTAAAATTGGTGAAGCATAAATTCCAGAATTCAACACACGAAATCCAGAAATCATAATAAGGGGGAGGCCTATCACACGAACGGGAGCATGAAAACTCACCGACATATGTATCGCACGAACGAGACGCTATCTCATGGTAGCTAGCCATTAATTTTTGACACACGAATGGCCCGAAGACCATGGGGCGCCACCCCACATGTGTGAATCGAAATCAAACAGAAACGGGGTCTAGTCTAAATCGTAGACAAAGAGACATCGCACAATTGCATGTCTAAACCACAAAAATGATCGTCATGATCATCAAGAAGTGTCAATTACAGTAAGCTAGTAAATATATGAGCTTAGCCTCATGTCCCATAACCACTAGCTTAACTTAAATATTTACGAACAAATTGTATATTTCCAATAGAAAATTGTCATAAGAGATTCAATCGAACAAGTCCAAGAATTAACCGATGAAGTAAATGCAAGTGTTTCATACCACTTGTTTTACTAAGTCGTTTAATTAGATTTCTCATACGAGTGAGGAAAAGTTTTGTATATAATAATAGATTGGAAAATGGTTTAAGAAAATGATTTTTGTAATAAAATAGTGTTGAAATCATTTGATGAAAGAGTTTTGATATTTACTACTAGTATTGGAACCTTTATATTTTTAAAGTGACAAATCATCGAAATGATTGTAGAAACAATCAATCACTAAAATTCACGTTCGAAGTCGTGAATAAAATCCAAAGAAATCGATACCGAATCCACCAAAAAGGATATTCCAAAAATTCGCGAAGAAAAGAAGTCATCAAAGTCAATAACAAATGATAACAACAAATAGGGAAATAACACGAATAAATTAAATTTGGAAACCACGCAAAATAGGCGAAATAGGCAAAACAACATCAGGTCCGTCGGCCGGCAACAGAGCTTGGTCGACCGGACCCTGTTCTAAAAAAAATCCTCGAGAAGCTGGTCGGTTGGTTGAGCCCTGTAGCCAGTCGACCGGACCAGAGACAGAAAGGTGCCTATGCACTTTAGTAGCAGGTCGGTCGACCGGCCCAGGGGTTCGGTCGGCCGAACCTGTTGTTCTGCAAATTGAAACCTATTTCAAATAAGGTGCAAACCTTTTCAATTTGCAATCGGACAAGCACGGACGCTAGGGGATTACGCCCATCGGCTACCCGGTCCTGTTGGCTCCTCGATGCATCACCAAAAACATTTTCCAACATTCAAGTTATGATTTTTAAGGATTTGAACTCAAAACACTAAAAATTGGAATATTCACCAAATCAGTCCAAACCAAAAGCAATTGCACAAGAATAAGTGTTAGGAATTCATACCTAACAATCGAAGATAATTATAAGCATAGATGTGAGATAAAAATCTCACCTTTGAAACCAAACAAATGACGAAGAAGCTCGAAAGCAAAGGAGAATCAACCGCTCTTCAAATCCAACACAAGAAGCTTGATTCTAAGCTTTATAAGAAGAACATTCGCAAAGTTAGGCTTAGAAATTTCTGAAATTGATAAGAGAATGAGTTGGAGAAGAAGAAGAGAAGGCTTACTAATGGGTTCTCTTGAATTTGGAGCTAGAAGTTGGATTTGCTAATGAAGACTAGGGCTTGGAGTTTTAATTTCCTCTTCCACTCTCCATTGTTATAAAAGCTTGAATATTAGAAAATGAGGAATGAAGTAATGAAGAGGAGAAGGGGTTGGGACTGAATACATAAGTGGGGTTAATGGGCTCAGCCCTAACCAAAGCCCTAAGTGAAAAAGTAGCAAAATTTCACTAACTCCAAACATATCAAAGTTTACACTTAAAAAGATTGCAAACGGCGTTTTGAATTCAACGGCAGTGGTCTCGAGTCCTAATTCGACTGTTTGCAAAAAGTGGCTTTTCAGACTAAATTCCGAGTATTGATAAAATATTTAAATAAAATATTTAAATATAAAACCGATAAATATGCGGGTTGTTACATCTATTTATTACCACCTATTGAATATTTATATGTTCTCACATGTTTATATAGTTATTTTCCCTTGTGGTATTATTTGGCTTCAGGTAGTGAGTATGATGAGATAGACTCTGTGTGATTTCACCCAGTAGATCTAGTGAGATTCATTCAATATGAGGGTATTTTTGGTGGTAAATTATTGTGCAATACCAGAATGACTAATATCCATCTTAGTCGACCTACCGCAGGATAGTGCCCCAGGTTTGTGATGAGTTAGCCCTATCGTCACTGGTCAAATAGTTATAATTGGTGCAATATACTTAATTGAGACTTTGTTAAAATTTTGAAAGTTATTTGGCATAGGAAATAAGACTGTATATGTATAGGGATGCCCATCTTTGTGTAATTGAGTACTTTATCCATTCTGCATACCCAGCTTGTAGTATAGATATTATAAATTTCTGATAAATATGATTTAGCATAGATTTTGAAAAATAGGACTTTAGGAAATCTAAGGAATGCGTCTTGGAACTCTTTTTGAAAATGACTTTGAAGATAACAGGGAAGATAAAGTATCAAAACCTAGATAAATATGTATGGACATCAGAAACATAAATTGTATTATGAAATGAGTAAGGTAGATAGTGTATTGTCTAACATTTATTTATATAGCTTGGTAATTTATGTAACACCTCTAATTTTTATTGCATGTTACCGTGGATAGATATGAAACTCTTGGCTCACAAATGACATTGGAAATTTTCATTCTTGAGCCCGGGGAGTGGTGGTCGGGGGAAGGGAGGTGGGTCTAGCAGGTAAGAAAGAAAAACACTTTAAAGTTAGTTTAGGAGTGATGAGCGAATCACTGGCCTAGTCGGCGGTTAGTAATCTATAGGCAAGAGGATAGGGGCCAAGAGAAATAAGATTCAGAACGAGCGTAGAAATACATAACCTCTTAAAGTCAAGGTTTCAAGGAATTTATTTACAAAGGGGCAGGAGGACAGCCCTTTTATTCCCACCCTTTAGGGAGAAGAAGATGTTCTTCCGAGAACCCCTCTCCCCTTTTGGTGAGGGGTGCAGGGGAGGTTTTCCTCCCTGGGTAGGAGAGTGGAAGGGGTTTGGGGGAGGTGAGAGGACCTCGACTCGACACCAATTCCTATTCCCTGTCCACTACCTATTCCCCTTCCCAATCCTATTTTATGTACATCCGTAGGAGTAGATCCCGGGTATACTAGACAATAGAAAACAAAGGCGACCGACACAAGAGGCTGCCGACCAATCCAAACCAAATAATTATTTATAGGATGATTAAATGTGAAGTTGTGAAATGTGGGGTTTTCCATGTTAATCAATTAATTCAGCCTTAAAAAATATAATAAAGAGATTCTTTTAAAGAAAGAAATTATAATAAATATAAGTTATAAACGTTAAAGGTGAAAGAGAAAATATATACTACTCTCTCCCCATCTTTTCTTATTCATTTTCATTTTTTATTCTTAAACTAAACTCAAAGAAACATGATCGACCACCATTAACCATTTCCACTAATTCAACCAAGAAGAGGAAGATAAAGCTTAGGGCAAATTTCATTATTTCAATAAAGATCAAGGTGAACAATATCTCCATCTTGATGTTTTTATGTGTTTTAATTATGGTTCTATTGTAGATCTGAACTTTGGTTACTATTTATCATGCATTTAGCATAGATAATCATTGTATGAAGTACGGTTATCATTTATGTGTATTGATGAATTTTCCTAAAGGGATTTGGATGTGAAAAAACTAAGTTTTTGATCTCTAAATGTTTTAAATTTTTATATAATGCTTGAAATAATATTCTGGAGATGGGTTTTTAATTTCATAATTTTCGAAATTATTATGCATTTATTATGTATTTCCAAGTGAGAAATGGATGATTTCCAAATTTAATTATTTAAAATATGAAAACAATTATTTTGATCCAATTTTTTTTATGTTGATGACGAAGTAAATATTGATTTGGGAATATTTGTGGTTTTTTCCCATAGAATAAGTGATTATATGTGAAAAGGGTTTTATTGCAAAATAAGATTAATGGCATATTTTAAGGAAAATATTAATTTTGGAAAAATAAGGGGAAGTTTTACTCTTTTATTACTGGAAAATTTATGATAAGTTTTTGTTTAACCAATGAGATTTCGAAAAAATAATTGGTTTAGTAAAATGTTTATACTTTTAAAGGCAACAAACTAGTTTGTTGAATATTACAAAAATGCTATTGTCAATCTTTGATAGCCATCCTCTTGAACGCTTGATAGCTTTATTTTTCTCAACATTCGATTGTTGTATATTTTACTCAAGGCTCGATGGCTATATTTTTCTCAACATTCGACAACTATAATTTTTTTCAAGGGTCGACGGCTATATTTTTCCTCAACATTCGATAGTAGTTTTTTTTTCAAGGCTCGATAGCTATTTATTTTTCAACATTCGACGGTTGTATTTTTGTTAAGGCTCGATAGCTATATTTTCATAGCTAATGATAGCTATGTTTTATCAATCTTCGAATGCTATATTTTGTCAACCTTCAAAGGCTATATTTTGTCAACTTCCATGCGATATCTATATACTCAGTCAACTTGCGATAGCTAAA
This sequence comes from Allium cepa, assembly GCA_030765085.1. NCBI lineage: Eukaryota > Viridiplantae > Streptophyta > Magnoliopsida > Asparagales > Amaryllidaceae > Allium > Allium cepa. The sequence goes on along the minus strand of CM060935.1, from coordinate 1,052,852,369 downwards.
TGTGTTTTATTGGTAAATATGCGATAGTTATAATGTCAATATGTGATGGTTGTATATAACAACACGGGATAACATGATTCTCTTTCACATGTGATAGCCTAGCTTTTCAACATGCGATAGCATGATCTTTTTTAAGGTGCGAAGGCACACAGTTTTTGAAAGGGAAGATATCTATTTTTATAGCATTTATAAGATTTTCAATTCTATATTGAGCTAAGTTTTACTTAAACAAAAAGAAGATTTTTGTCAAGTTTTTATAAGTTTTCAAAGAAAAGAAACAATTTTTAGCCCATTATTAAATGAGTTTTGAGAAGGAAAATATTATTTTGTTATAAGTAACTTTGTGTATAAATTGACTATCATATGAACATATATTTACGATGAATGTTAATATGTTATATTTGCATCTTTAAATCCTGATCGGTTGTTTTTACATAAATAAAGTGTTGAAATACTTATGTTAAATTTTATCTCCCAACGTTTTGACCTTAGGGATTGGGCATCAATGATTAGTTAGGATTGTTCAACTAGTGGGATTGGTCAGACTTAAACTCTCAAGTAAGTAGAATTGCATCCTATGGATAAGGAAGATTAAATTGTGTTTGGATGCCTTGAATTGATCAAAAGACATAAATCATGGATATTTTAAAACTAGATTTTGGATGGAGACTAGGGTAGGGACGCGCCTTATCCTCCAATCGTTAAGCCCTTGGTTTGTCAAGTGCACAATTCCAATTCGTAAAGCTTTACCGTATTAAGGCTAAAATGGGAGTTAAACATCTAAAGGAACTTGTAGCAGATTGAGCAACTATGTTTTTCTCCTAAATTTCTTAGGAGATTGTTGTTATTTTCTCATATAGTTATTAGTTGTTATTTTCTCCTATCATTCTTAGGAGGCTGTTATTATTTTCTCCTATCGTTTTAAGAGACCATAAATATTTTCTTCTATCGATCTTATGAGACTATTAATATTTTATACTGAATATAGACTAGAAGACCATTGGATTATTCGACATATCTTGGCCCGATTTAGCCTGATAGGTTTTTAGTTGGCTTGAGAAAACTAATATAGGTTAACATTAAATTACTTAACAAGTTATTTGAAAAATATAATGCATATGAAATAAAAAAGAATAAATTGGGGTATAGGATACTGTTATATTAACATATTTGTTATTTTCTATATAAATATTTATATATATATAAGATCGTATATCTATTTATACTCTCCTCTCCATCTTAGACCATTCTTCCGTATCTTATGAAGACTCGTATGTAGATTATAAGAAATGGGTATTAGAAGTGGAAGAGAAAATTTGAGAGGCGGAAGCACCACCACCAATGGAAACATTCGTCCTAATGCTAGGAATAGCTGAAGTACCAATGCTAATGCTAATGTGGGTTTTGGAGCTACACTGGTTGATTTAGGGATGATGTATCAGTTTTTTGAAAATATGGTGTAAGCGGGAGCAATGGGTGGATTGATAGGAGATAACGTCGGTAATGCGGGAGCTGTCGCCCCGGAAGTGGTTGTCCATAATAAGTATGTCGCATTAAGTCGAGATTATACTAGCTCGGAAGGAAAACCATTCTTGGAAATGGAGAATGCCATTGAAGTAGAGGACTGGCTTCTTTTGTGTGAGATGATCTTTGCTAATCTGAGGTTGAACGATGATTAGAAAAGGAGGTTGGCATCGAGCAAGTTGCAAGGAGCCGCTCTCTACTAGTGGAATAGTGTTTTCATAGGAGTGCTAGAGGAGGAGCTAACTTGGGATGACTTTAGAAAGAGGTTCAAAGAGAGGTTTCTACCAAAAGTAGCTAAGTAAACTCTATTTAAAAAATTTTCTAGGGTAAGATGACAAGTTGGAGTATATCACAAAGTTTAATGAGCTCTTAAGGCATTGGTAGGCCATCATTAACACTCTGCTCAAGAATAATGGTAAGTTCATCAAAGGATAGAAGTCGAAAATTGCTAGGCAACTATGTCGCACCCTAGAGATCTATTTAATGTCATATTAGACATGGCTCTGAGGAATGAATATTTACTTGCATCGTTGGGGAAGAATAAGTCTCTGAAGACTATAGGTTTCCAAGGCAAGAAAAGAAAGTTCTTAGGCAAGAAGGAAGCTCAAAAGAGTGAGGCTCCAAAAAAGGAAAAAGTGGAAGTGACTTGCTACAAATGTAAGAAGAAGGAGTATTTTACTAACGAGTGTCGTTATGATTAAGGTAAGATGGTTTCTGATAAGAAAGGTGTTATAATTGCAACAAGATGAGGCATCCAAAAATCGGTGTCCTGAACTGATTAAAACTCGAAAGGGAAAGGTTTTCACTTTGGAGCCTATAGCTTTTGGACCGACTGTAGAAGAGAACGGAAAGGCTATGTTAGGGGGTATACTTCTTATTCATAGCATTCATGTTAGCGTGTTGTTCGATATTGGAGCATCACTTTCTTTTATCTATAAATGTTTGGTAGATAAGTTAAGCCTTGAACCGAAAGACCTTATTACTTCTTAGTGCATTGCGAATTCGATAGCTGGCTATGCAACACTTGGAATGAGATGTGACAATGTAGAGTTTGATTTATTTGGTTATATCTTTGCTTTCAACTTGTATGTGTTTGATTTTATGGATTTCAGGATAATCTTGAGTATGGATTGGTTAAGTCAATATGATGCTAGGATATTTTGCAAAGATAAAGTAATTTCCTTAAAACAACATGATTGTCATGATTAAATTATATACTCATTTTAAGAGTCGAGTTTTGAAGTGAAGTAATATGCTAATATCTTTGAGCCTTTAATAGGACTACCATCGAAGCATGCTATAGAGTGTCGAATGGATCTCGTACCAAGAGCTGAACCCCTAAGTATATCACCTAGTAGAATGACACCTACCGAGTGATGGAGTTAAAAGTGTAGCTAGTGGATCTAGAAGGGAATATTTTGTTAGACCAAGCAGTTCAACATGGGAAGCTACGGTGGTGTTCGTGAGGAAACTAGATAGGTCGTTGAGGATGCGTATTGATTATAGAAAGCTGAATGAGAATACAACAAAAAATCGGTATCATTTGCCTAGAATAGATGATTTGTTTGACTAATTGAGTGGAGCCAAGGAACTTTCAGAATTAGATTTGGCATCGGGTTTCCATCAATTCAGACTGGTCGAGGACAGCATATAGTTAACGTCGATTCGAATAAGATACGATTCGTATGAGTGGCTAGTCATGCTTTTCGATTGGCCGACGTGCCTAATTTATTTGTAGATTTGATGAACCGGATCTTCTGAGGGTATTTGGATAGATTCATGTTGGTGTTTATTGATGATATTTTGATATATTCTAAGAATGAACAAGACCATGAAGTTCATCTCAAGATAGTGCTAGATATGTTGAGGTGGCATCAACTAAAGACGAAGTTTTCAAAATGTCATTTCTGAAAAAGGAAAGTGAAGTTTCTTGGACATTTAGTTTCAAAGAATAGATCGTTTGTGGATCCATTGAAGCTCAAAGTTGTAGACATTTGGAAAATATCTGAGGCAGTGACTGTGATTTGAAGTTTCTTATGGTTGGCTGTCTATTACCAAAAATTTATTAAAGATGTATAATAGCATTGAAGACTAAGCTAAGAACGACAGGCGTAAAGTTTTTTTAGACTGATAAATCTGAAGAAACACTTCAGAAGCTAAAGCATTTATTGACCAGTGCATTCGAGTTAGTTATTCTAGAAGGGAATCAAGATTTGGTGGTGTATATTGATGCATGAGAATAGGAGCTGTATTAATGAAGAGAGGTAGAGTAATTGCTTTTGCTTCTCGATAACTTCGACCGCATAAAGTTAGATATCAACTCATGCTTTGAAATTAAAAGCTGTGATCTTTGCACTAAATGTCTGGTGGCACTATCTTTTAGGAGAGCGATTTGAGCTGTTTACGGATCCTAAGTCCTTGAAGTATTTATTCTCTTAGAAGGAGTCAAATATGATACAACAAAGATAGCGTATGACTATAGGATTCAGTATATGCTGGGAAAAGTAAATAAAGTTATGGATGCACTAAGTAGAAAACATCAAAATATGGTTTTATCGATGTTGTCTAAATGGAACAATTTAGAGACATTAGCTTCTAATGGAATTAGAATGAGGTCAATGGCCTATTATACTCAAAATACCGCAATGATTTCTTGTCTAGAAGTTTGACTGGTATTGATCGGAAGAATTACGGCAAGGCAAAATGATGATCTAGTACTAGCCGAGTGGATTAAGAGGCTTGAAGAGGGAATAGAGATGATGATTTGAAAGATTTTGTACTTGATCAAAGATAACGGTTGAGAAAGAAGGGACAGTAGTGTGTTACAAATGTGGATAATCTAAGGAAGGAGGTTCTTAAAGAATGTCCTCAATCAAAGTTTATCATTCACTCCGGACGTACGAAGATGTACTAAGATATGAAGACAAGTTTCTTTTGGGAGTGAATAAAGAGAGATAGACTTACGGGTTAAACAATTTATGAATTGCCAACAAGTAAAAGTCGAGCATCAAAAGCCAAGTGAATAACTTAAACCTTTGGAAGTGCCACTACGGAGATGAGATTCTATATCTATGGATTTTAATAATGGGTTGTCAAGGTCGAATAATGGAAATGAAGCAATTTTGGTCGTGGTTGATAGACCGTCTCAGAGTTCGTACACTATCCCAGTTAAGTCAGTAAGGTCAACACCTCGTATAGTGAAATTATTCATGAAGAATGTTGTGAGACTTCATGGAATACCTAGTAGCATTGTTAGTGATAGACATCCTTTGTTCACTAGTGAGTTCCAAGGGGAGCTTATACAATGACTTAGGAACCGAGCAATAGATGAGTACCACTTACCCTTCGCAAACTGATGGGAAAACAAAAAAAGTTAGTAAGGTACTTGAAGATCTATTGGGAGCTTGTGTACTAGACTTCAGAGGTTAAGGGAAGACTATTTGCACTTAGTCGAATTTTCCTATAATAATAATTATCATACTTGTATATGAATAACACCTTATGAAGCACTTTACGAAAGATCGTGCAAATCGCTTGCATGTTGGTTGGTGATAGGTGATAGACCGCTACTTGGACTAGAATTGGAGAGAGAAGCCATACAAAAAATTGAGTTAATCTGAACAAAGATAAGGGAAGATCAATCAAGGAAGAAAAGAAATACGGATAGAAGGCATAAAGACCTAAAATTCTCAATTGGAAATTTTGTTTTTTATGAAAGTATCATCGATGAAGGGTGTTATACGACTTAGGAAGATGGGAAAATTGGCACCTATGTACATTGGTCTGTTTCCTTTCTTAGATAGAATTGGAAAACTCGCTTATCATATCTATTTACTAAATACTTTGGCAGGAGTACATAACGTTTTTCACATATCTCGTTTAAGGAAATACTTTCGTGATCCAGACACTACTATAGAGTCAACCAATTTAGAATATTTAGTGGTGGAGCTTGATATGACTATCATTAGACGACCTATTCATATAGTTGATAGTGATACGAAGGAGTTAAGTAATAAGACAGACAATTTAGTAAAAGTCCACTTGAGGACTACTAGAAAGAGTATACTTGGGAAACAGAGGATAAGTAGAGAGCCATATCTCGATTTGTTTTGATATATATTGCTAAATAGACTTTTCACTTATAGTTAAATTAGTACTATTGATTTTATGTACTTGTGACAGATGTTTGTATGATTTATATGCTTGTTGTTGTTTTCTTTATCAGGATTTTAAGGACGAAATTTTATAAGGAGTGAACCCGTAATACCCCCAATTTTTATTACACGTTATTTGAATATTTAAGTATGGAATGTTTAAATGGGAAGTTACGAAATATGGATTTTTCTATGTTAATTAATTATTCAACCTTAAATAATAAAATGAAGAGAATGTTTTAAAGAAAAACATTATAATAAATATAAGTGATAAAGGGTGAAGTTGGAAAAGAAAATCTATACTACTCTCTCCACCTTATTCCTTATCCATTTTCATTTTTCATTCTCAAATTAAACTAGAAGAAACAAGGCTATCCACTATTAACCATTTCCACTAATTCAATCAAGAAGAGGAAGATAAAGCTTAGGGCAAATCTTATTATTTCAATAAATACAAGGTGAATAGTATTTCCATCTCAATGTTTTAATGCGTTCTAAAATTTTAATTCAGGTTTCAATGTAGATCTGAAGCTTGGTTGTTATTTATCATGCCTTTCAGAAATATAACCATTGTATGAAATATGGTTATCATTTATGTGAATTAGGGAACTTCTCTGAAGGGTTTTGGATGTGAAAAACTAAGTTTATAATCTCCAACTATTCTAAAATTTTGATATGATGTTTGAAATATTATTTTGCAGTTGCCTTTTTGATTTCATAATTTTTTAAATTATTATAAATTTATTATGGACTTTCCAAGTGAAGAAAATGGATTATTTTGGAATTCAATTATTTATTTTGCTTTGAAATTTTTATGTGTCGTTAAGGAAGCAAATATCGACCTTTGGGAATTTCGTGGATTTTTCCCAAGTGATTAAGATTATAGTAGATTATTATGTGCAAAAATGGGTTTTGTAGAAAATGGGATAAATGCATATTTTAAGGAAAATTTTAATTTTGGAAAAGTATGGGAAAGCATTCTCTTTTATTTGCTAAAAATTTATTAAAATATTTTATTTAACCAATGAGATTTTGACAAATAAATTGGTTTGGTAAAAAGTTAATACTTTTAAAAGCAACAAATCAGTTTTGTGAAATATTAAAAAAATGCCATTGTCAACCTTCATTAGCCATCATTTTCAATATTCGATGGCTATATTTTTCTCAACATTCGAAAACTGTATTTTTTTGTTAAAGCTCAATAGCTGTATTTTATCAATATTCGACGGTTGTATTTTTTGTCAAGGCTCAATAGCCATATTTTTCTCAACATTTGATAGTTGTATTTCTGCCAAGGTTCGATAGCTGTATTGTCTCAACTATCGATATTTATGTATTATCAACCTTCGAAAGTATTATTTTGTCAACCATCGAAGGCTATACTTTGTCAATTTTCGGATGCTATATTCTATTAACTTGCGATAGATATGTATTTAGTTAACTTGTGATAGCTAAGTATGTTTTATTGTTTGATATGTGATGGCTATAATGTCAATATGCGATAGCTCTATATAGTGTCAACATGTGATAGCACAATTCCCTTCGACATGCGATAGCTTATGTTTCCAACATGTAATAGCATGATATTTTTCAAACTACGATGGCACATGGTTTTTGAACGAAAAGATCGATATTGTTTTAACACTTGAAATATTTTCAACTCTATGTTGGGCTAAGTTTTACTTAAACAAAAGAAGATTTTTTGTAAGTTTTTATAAGTATTCGAAGAAAAGAAAAAATGTTTTAGCCTATTATTAAAATATTTTTGAGAAGGAAACTTTGTGTACAAATTAGCTATCACTTGAACATATGTTTAAAATGATTGTTGATGTGTTATATGATCATCTTTGAACCTTGAGCAATTTTTGCAAATGATAAATTCTTGATATACTCACTTATATAAAATGTTATCTCCTAACAGTTTGACCTTAAGGGTTAGGAACTGATGACCAGTTAGGATCGTTTCTGTAGTGGATATATTTAGATTTAAAATCCTGAGTGAGTAGAATCATATCCAGGAGATCGAGAAGATCGAACTATGTTTGGATGCCTTGGACCGATAAAAAGACATGACTCATGGATAGTTTAAAACTAGACTTTGGGTGGACATTGGGTACGGTCATAATATATCCTTCAACAGTTAAGCCTCCAATTGGTCAAGTCCGCAATTTCAATGCGTAGGGCTTTGCCGATATTAAGGCTTAAATGGAGTTAAGCATCCGAAGGAACTCGTAGTAGATTTCTCACCTATGTTTTTCTCCTATTGTTCTTAGGAGACAGTTGTTATTTTCTCCTATCATTCTTATGAGGCTGTTGTCATTTTCTTGTAGCATTTTTAGGAGACTGCAAATATTTTCTCCTATCGATCTTAGGAGACCGTCAAAGTTTTCTTCTGAATGGCTACTAAACCGTTAGATTATTTGATATACCTTGGGCTAAGTCAGCCTAATAGGGTTTTAATTTTTTTAATAAAACTAATATAGGCTTATAGTAATCCAGGTAAAACTATGTCATTGAATGGACCATTTATGGGATTGGATACTTATGGGAATATGTAATTAGTTCAATAAAACTAATATAGGATTATAGAAATCCAGGTAAAACTATGTCATTGAATGGACATTTATGGGATTGGATACTTATGCGAATATGTAACCTTTGACCCTTATGAATGATGGACTATTCATTTTAACCCATCCACGCATGATATGTTATCGATGTTATGATTACAGTCTAATCATTTTGGTTACACGATATGTTATGATGACATATTGTTTGATAGGGTGCAACACCCTTAATTTTGATTAACCTTGTTTGGAAATTTAATTAGATAAATAAAATAAAATAATGTAGGATGATAAAGGAATAAGAGATATGATCATTTAATAGGTCGTGCCTTAATAAATGAATTAATAAGAATGCTTATAAATCTGATAAGAAGGAGGAATTCATGTTAATGGCAAGATAGGAGTAGGTTATAATTCCTAAACATAAACACCCTTACATTCCTTCTCTCTCATTCACTTTCATTAATACAAAGCTAAACTAAATCAAGGCCGGCCATTGTTTAGAGCATTAAGTAGAAGAAAAGCTAGGAAATAAGATTAATGCTTTGGAAAAACAAATTCAAACTCAAATCTCAAGTACCTTCATTAAATCAGGATAAATAATGATACCATCTCTGATTTTCTTGTTTAATTTCAGTTTTAGGGTTAAACCCAAAATATTATGACTAATAGTATGCCAAATATTTGATTTGCTTGTTTAATCTCAGTTTTAGGGTTAAACCCAAAATATTATAGCTAATAGTATGCCAAGTTTGAATGTTTGGATGTTTATATGCTTTATGATGAATTATTGAATTTAATTATTAAATTCCTAAATAGGATTAAGTGTGAAAACCTATCATATGACATCTAAACGACTTGAGCTTTTGATATGAAGTTAGAAACAATATTTTAGAAAGGGTTTTGAATTTCATAATTTTTCAAGCAAGTATGAGTATGATATGATTTTCTTAAGTGAAGAAAATGGATTATTTCTTAGTTTTGTTATTAAAAATAATTGAATAATATTTTTGGCCTTGAAATTTTTATGTGTTAAAGAATAGTTAAAATCTGATTTATTATGATTTTGGGGATTTTTCCCAAGTATTTATAAATTATTGGGCTAGAAATGCCTAACAATTGTATTAAAATATTAATATAAAATGATGGTTTGCAAAATTAGTTTGGGAAAGGTAAATCTGCTCTATAGCATTTTTCTAAAAAAGATTTTGATAAAGAGAATTACTATCCAATAGGAATTTGAAAAATAAAAAGAGTTGGTGAAAAGATGTTTCTATTTAGAAAAATAAAACAATTTCTATATTATTTATGATATTTCCACATCGAAGTCATTAATGCTGAAGAAGATGGTGTCACTGTTAAACAATGTCAACCATAGTAAATGCATAGAATATCACATCCAGGTGATATGGAATGAATTCTTTTGAGTTGGAGTCGACGTCGTCATGCATGCTATTAACATCAATGATGCCGCATATATTCTCTACGTCACATGCCTATGTGTCGCGTTTTAACAAAGGGCATGATGCCATATATTTTATTTAACATCGCTGATTCTATAAGGCAATGATGCCAATTATTTTGATATGAGATAATGTGGTTAAGGGGAAAACAAAACTTTCGGATCGAACAAAAATACTGGTGTAAACACTAATATGACATCTCGGTAACTGGATATCTAGTGAGACTATGCCATTGAGTGGAACAGGTTTTCCTCTCACTAGTATTCTCTAAGTATATGTCTTTTATAATCAGGCACCTGCAATCAAAATTGTTAAACTATGCAATATAAACAATCATATGCATGCATGCAACTTGGGTAACCATGACCTGTCTATCAAAACAGGTGGGCTATCTGTCCCAACATCGTAGTTTTCTCAAGGTAACTACAAACCTATATGGCTGAGCTGGGCCTACCAGATATGCAAAATTTTCTAACTTACCATTAGAAGAAAACTGGGTGGTCTGTCCCAAACTTACTATTCATAGGGTCATTCTGATCCTAATAGTTTTGCGGGTTGGCCAATAATCAATTTTAACTTTGCGTATTCCTTTCTGTGCGTAAGCCTGCATTTAGTCTTACTCATGAGAAAACACTATGCACTAGAATGGATTAATATCAGATGGGGTTTAACAGCTGAAGTAAAAGGTGCGACCCTGCACCAGTCCCATCAGGTTTCTAATATCTGGGTCAATTCATCCTATCGACGTTTATCTAAAGGTGATAAGAACAATAATTCTTTAGCAAAACACTGGGCTACATACCCATTTCTATTTCCTTTAAACAAAAACTTTATAGATGATTCAACCCTTGAAATCATATCTAAAACAAGGAAAATTTGAGCCCTTTACTTTATCTAAAATACTTATGCTAAAATATATGCTTTTATAAAATAGTATTGATGCATTTCGAAACCACTTAGAGGTTGTCGCTCCTCAAAACTATAGGCTATAAAGTCAAACTTATTAAAACTATCACATTGATGAAACTTGACATCATATGGGATATTTAGTGAGATACTATGATTAAGGCGAAAAACAAAAACTTTGGACCAGACAAAAATCTGGTGTGAATAATAATATGTCATCTTGGTAACTAGATATCTAGTTAAACCATGTTGCTGAGCGAAATGTGTTTTTCCCTCACTGGTATCCTCTAAATGTATTTCTTTTATAATCAGGCACCTACAATCACAGTGGTTTAACTATGCAATATAAACAATCATATGCATGCATGCAACTTGGGTAATCATGACCAATCTATCTAAACAAGTGGACTATCTGTCCCAACATCATAGTTTTCTTAGAGGAGCGTCATCATATGGGATAAGTATTTTGGAAAAAGTAAAGGGCTAAAATTTCCTCATTTTAGACATGATTTCATGGGTTGAGTCATCTATAAAGGTCTTTTTTAAAAGGAAATAGAAAAGGTTATTTAGCCCAGAGTTTTACTAAATAATTATTGTTCTTATCTCCTTTAAATAAATAGTGATAGGATGAATTGACCTAGATATAAGAAAACCAGATGGGATTCGGATGAATTGACGTAAATATTAGAAAACCAGATGGTACTGGTGTAGGGTCGCGCCCTATACTTCAGTTGTTAGCCCCTAGCAATTATTAGTCCAAAATTCCAATGCATATGACTTTGTCATGGATAAGACTAAAAGTAGGTTTACGCATAGAATAAAATACGCAAAGTTAAAATAAGTTATTGGTAACCCCACATGACTATTAGGATCAGAGTGACCCTAATTAATAGTAAGTTTCTTAAAGACCATCCATTTTTCTTCCAACGGTAAGTTAGAAAAATTTATATACCTGGTAGGCCCGAGTCAGCCATATAGGTTTGTAGTTACCCTGAAAAACAATGATGCTGGGTGGGATAGATAGTCCACTTGTTTAGATAGATTGGTCATGATTACCCAAGTTGCATGCATGCATATGTTTATTTATATTACATAGTTTAACCATTGTGATTGTATATGCCTGATTATAAAAGACATATACTTAAAGGATACAAGTGAGGGGAAAACTCGTTTCGCTCAATGGTGTGGTCTCACTAGGTATCCAGTTATCGAGATGAAAAATTATTATTCACACCAGAATTTATGTCTGATCCAAAGTTTTTATTTTTCCCCTTAATCACATTATCTCACTAGATATCCAATTATCGAGATGACATATTATTATTCACTAGCTATATAGGAATCTATCCATATATATTATCCGCTGTGTTGAATTTTCATTTTGTTTGAATATATGTGAAGACAGATGTCATAATAGACTATTAGTAAACTCTAATCAACCAAGAGGCATCTTTATATGTCTCTCTTGAAGTATTTTGTAATAATTATATTTTATCTAAACCTGGACAATGTTTGAGATTATGTAAATGAATATAAATTATTATCTTTGAAAGGAAATGTAAAAGTTTTTATGAAAATTTGTCTGAAAATTTTTGCATTCCCATGCTTCTGATGCTACTGATATGATTAACATAACTGTATATTATCATCGAAGATTAATACTATAGATGACTGCAACATCTGTAGCGATTAGTTTCAGGCCTCAAATATTGGATTTTACAAGTTGGTACCAGAGCATAAGTTTATGTAAACATAAAATAATTTTGAACTTAAAAAGAGTTTTAAAAACGTAATCCGAATGAATCAAGGAATAAGATTAGGGTATGAGATAACGCTATAGTAACATACTCGTATTTGCTATATATAAGTATATATCATATTTCTCCCATCTCTCTTACAACATTCTTCTATGTCTTACTAAGGTTCAAATGAAAATCTGAGGAAAGTAGATATGGATGCAGGAAATGAAAGAGTGAATCTCAGTGGAGGAAGCACCACAACCAAAGGAAATGTCAGGCCCAATATTAGGAGGAATCCGGGTCGACAAGCAGTTACTAATGTGAGTGGTAGAATGCCTATGGTAGATATGGGATCCATGTATCAGTTCTTCGTTAACATGATGCAAGCGTGAGTCGCAGTTGGATTAGTTGGTAGAAATGCTGGAGGAGCAAATCCTGAAGTTCCAGTTGTCAATAATTATGTTGTTTTAAGTAGGGATTATGCAAGACTTGTAGGAAAGCCATTTATTGGAACCAAGGATGCTATCGAGGTGGAGAAGTGATTACTCCATTGTGAAAGGATTTTCGTTGATTTAGGTTCGAGTGACAAGTAGAAAAGTAGGTTGCATCCAAAGAACTATGAGAAGCTACAATGTACTGGTGGAACAATGTAACTATTGGGGTGCCAAAGGGGAACTTGACTTGGGCAAAGTTCAGGAGGAGGTTTGAGGATAGGTTTGTGTGTGAAATTGCCAAGTCAACTTTGTTAAGGAAATTTGCTGAGTTAGTACAAGGAGACATGACTGTGTTGGAGTGTGCAGCAAGGTTCGAGGAGTTATCCAAGTATGCGTATGCTATGGTGGATACTGTGATTAAGAGAAATAAAAAGTTCATTCGTGGATTAGGACCAGAGCTTGCTAGAGCAACCTTATCACATCTCAAGGATCCATGTGATGTGGTAGTGGAGATGAGGGAAAGGAATGAAGAGATGCTTGCTTTCTTTTGCAGTAATAAAGTAGTGGAGACTCGGAGTGGGCAGTCGGAAAAGGAAGTTCTTTCAGAAAATGGAATTCAAAAGGGGGAGCTATCAAGAAAGGAAAAGCTAATGTTATTTGATATAAGTGTGACAAGAAGGTGAATTTTGCTAGCGAAAGTCGTTACTGGGATGGAAAGACAGTCATTGGAAGAAAGAATATCAAGTGCTTCAACTACGATCAAATTAGGCATTATAAGAATCGTTGTAAGGAACTAGCCAAGGATGAGAAAGGAAAAGTGTTTGGTTTGGAACCATCTACCTCAAGACACACGGTAGAGAAAAAGGGAAAGACTATGATGGGAGGTATGCTTTTGAGTGTGACTATTAGAGTACTATTTGACATTGGTGCATCACATTCATTTATCTCTCATTGTTTGCTAGATAATCTAAGTTTAGAACCATCATACCTAGTTACTTCTCTAAGGGTTGTGAATATGATAGGAGGGTATGCAACTCTTGGGATGAGATATGACCATTTGGTGTTTGAATTGTTCTATCACATATTTGCCTACGGTTTGCTCGTGTTTGATTTTGTAGGCTTTGAGATTATTATGGGTACGGATTGGTTAAGTAAATATGATACTAGGATATTTTTTAGGATAATTAAATATCACTAAGAGACCTTAATAGTAGCGATCGAATTATATACTCTGTAGAGATTTGAACTTCGATGTTGGTGCCTTGTTGGGTGCAGTGGATGAGGAAGACGAGTTGAATCGAGTTTTTGTTGTCAGAGAGTTTGCAGATGTCTTTGAGCCAGTTATAGGACTACGGCCAAAACGAGCTGTTGAGTTTTGAATAGATCTTGTATGTGGAGCTAAACCCATAAGTGGATTGCCTAGCAGAATGGCACCTACCATGATGAAGGGGTTAAAAGTGTAGCTTGTGGACTAAGAAGGGAATTTTTTTATTTGGCTAGTTTGCCTTGTGCAGTAGGTGTTTGTGAAGAAAATGGATGGGTTATTGAGATTATGTATCGATTGTCCTAAGTTGAATGAAAATATGATAAAGAATCAATATCTTTTGCCAAGCAAAGATGATTTACTTGATCAATTAAATAGAGCCAAAGTATTTTCCCAATTGGATTTCATGACAGGGTTCCATCAATTAAGGGTGGTAGAGGACGTATTCCTTTGACGACGTTTAGAACAATATATGAACGAATAGTTAGTAATACCATTCGGATTGACTAATGCATCTGTTTTCTTTGCAGATTTTATGAACCGGATCTTCCAAGAGCATTTAGATAGATTCATGTTGGTATCCACTGATGAAATTTTAGTATATTCTACAAATGAAAGAGGGCATGAGATTCATCTTAGAGTAATGCTTGAGACATTGAGACAACATCAGTTAAAAGCGAATTTTTCAAAATATCATTTTTAGAAGAAAGAAGTGAAGTACCTTGGTCATGTAGGCTCATAAAAGGGTTGTTAGTAGATCTAGCCAAGGTAGAAGCTGTTAATAATTGAAAGAGACCCAAGGCAGTGACTGAGATAAAGAGTTTTCTTGGACTAGCTAGCTATTATTGGAGATTCATCAAATATTTTTCTCGTATAGCAGCACCGATGACTAAACTAAAAAGGAAGGATGTGAGGTATGTATTGACCGATAAATGTGAGGAGGTATTTTAGAAGATGAAACATTTCAGAATTATGCATGGACCGACGACTAAACTAACATGCATGTGTTAGTTGTTCTGGATGCGAATCAAGGCTTAGTGGTGTATACTGATGCATATAGAATAGGATTAGGAATTGTTTTGATGCAAAGGGGTGAAGTGATTACCTATGCTTCTCAACAACTTAGACTATAGGAAGTTAGGTATCCAACCCATGACCTAGAGTTGGCCGCTGTAATTTTTGTTTTGAAGGTGTGGAGACATTATCTTTTAGGAGAGAGATTCAAGCTATTTATGGATCATAATTCTTTAAGGTATATATTCACTAGGAAGGAGCTAAATATGAGACAACAAAGGTGGTTAGAATTTATAGCTGCTTATGATTTTGGAATAGAGTATACATCAGGGAAAGGAAACAAGGTAACATATGCACTTAGTAGGAAATATCAGAATGCGGTATTAGCGATGTTAATGGAGTGGAAAGATTTGGAAGCGTTAACTACTTGTAATGTGCAGTTAAGGTGTACGACTAGCTTTAGCCAGAGCATAGCAATGAGATCTTGCTTAGAAATTCGACCAATACTGATTGAAAAGATTGCCTCTAAGCAAAGATACGATCCATTGCTAGTTGAAAGAATTAGAAGGTTGGAAGGCGGAACTAAGACTGATGATTTGAAAGATTTTTATCTTGACCAAAATGGATGATTGAGAAAGAAGGGATGATTTTGTGTTCCAGATGTTTGAACACCCAAGGAAGGAAGTCCTTAGGGAGTGTCATCGATCAAAGTTTACTATCCATTATGGAGAAACCAAGATGTATCAAGATATGAAAAGAAGTTTCTTCTGGGAAGGTATGAAAAGAGATATAGGCTTTTGGATAGAGCATTGCTTAAATTTCCAATAAGTAAAAGATGAAAACTAGAAGCCAAGTGGATTGCTTCGGCCTTTAGATATACCGGTATGGAAGTGGGATTTTATATCTATGATTTCATTAACAGGTTGCCAAAGTCAAGTAAGGAAAATGAAAGTATTTGGGTTATAGTTGATAGATTAACTAAGAGTGCACATTTCATTCGCATTAAGTCGACAAGAATGGCACTGCTTTGGTTGTTATTTATGAGGAATATTATTACACTGTATAAGATTCCTAGTAGTATAGTGAGTGACAAAGATTCTTTACATTTGAATTCTGGAAAAGTACAGAAGAAGTTTTAGGTACCAAGCTCAAGATTAGCACCGCTTACCATCCACGGACCGATGGGCGAACGGAAAGAGCTAACAAAGTCTTGGAAGATTTGTTAAGAGCTTATGTGTTAGATTTTGAAGGATCATGGGAAGACCATCTGTATTTAGTCGAATTTTCCTATAATAATAGTTTTTAGACTAGTATAGGGATGACACATTTTGAAGACCATGTAAATCCCCTGTAGTTGTTTAAAGATCAGAGATAGATTGATTCTTGATCTAGATTTAGTAAGAGAAGCCATGGAAAAGAATGAGTTAATTCGAGTAAGAATGAAGGAAGCTCGGTCTAGGTAGAAGAGTTATGCAGATAAAAGACCGAAAGACTTAGAATTCTCAGTTGGAGACCATGTTTTATCAAAGTATTACCAATGAATGGTGAAGTAAGATTTGGAAAGTTTAGAAATTTGGTACCTAGATTTGTTGGACCATTTCCTATTATAGCAAAGATCGAGAAACTCGCTTATAGGATAGAGTTACCGAGCAGTTTGGTAGTAGTCCACAGTATATTTCATATTTCTCACCTTAGAAAGTGTGTTCATAATCCAGAGAAAACTATTGCTCCGACAACATTGGAAGATTTAACGCTGGAACCGGACATGACTATTGTTAAACAACCAGTTCTACTATGGCCAGGGATGAGAAGAAGCTAAGAAACAAGACGCTAAGATTAGTAAAGGCCCAGTGGAGTGACAACGAGAAAGACTGTACTTGGAAAATAGAGAATGAGGTTAGAGACACTTATCCTGATTTATTCTGATGGTCTGTTTTATGCCTTTGTTATATGTTTATTATGTAACTTATCTTAATTTCGAGGGCGAAATTCTTTAAGGAGGGGAATCTATACACTCCTCATTTTAATTAACATTATTTGAAAATTTAGTTAGATAAATAAAATAAAATAATGTAGGTTGATAAAGGAAAATGAGATTTGTTTGCACAAAAAATGGACAAACACCTCCAATCCGTATGATTTAGTTGATTATATGTTATTTTCAAGGTTTTAGGTTACTTATGCAAATACGTAAAAAACAGGGGCTAAACTGTAAAAGACACGCAGATTTTTAGTGGTTCGGCCAGAACGTGCCTACATCCACTTTATATGTTATTCCCTCTTTTCTTTCAGATTACAAGTACAAAGCTTTAAGTACAAGTATAAGAAAGTTATTTGAAAGTTCCTTCCTTGCTTGAGCTCTCAAACTTGTCTGCCATTGTTGTACCCCTGCCCCTCTATTTATAGAGTGAGGCTGGGGGCAAGGGTCTTGGATGTATATAGCTGCTGGTGGGCCTTGGCTGAAGCAATCTGGACTGGCACATCTGGTTCGGTGGTAGGAGATGAATGGATCGGTAGGGCTTTGGTTCGGAGGTAAGTGATTCGATGTTGCGTGGAGATGGAGGCTTGGATCGGCATCATTGGACTTGGGAGTTTGGTCCGGCAATTGGTTAATCCGGTGGTGAGATGGAGGTGAGACTGGTTCGGCGGGGAGTTTGGTTCGGTGGTGAGTATGTTGGGTTCTGGTCCGGTAGTGGAGGGATGTCGTTGGTTCGGTAGTGGAGGAGTATGTTTAGGATCGGTGATGCAAGTGGTCCGGTCTTGGTGGGAGAGGGTTTGGTTCGGCCTCCCTGGATATGGTTGATTCGGTGAAGGCGTGCGGAAACCTAGTTCGGCATCGGTGAGGCACGCTGGTTCGGTGATGGCGATGGAAGGAGCCTGGTTCGGCTATGGGGGAGATGGTTGGAGGTTTGGCTCCTTCTTTCCCTTTGGTTCGATGGGGTTGGAAACACACCCAACATTTGCCCCCCAAAGTGGGGCATATGTCGGCATATGTCGCGCTTTATTTTCCTGGAGTTGAGATTCCTCGTCCGGCGTTGGGGGTGACGAACAGGCTTCTAGCGCCGAACCATCCGGTCCGGTCGTTGTCGCTTGCTTATATATAGGGGCTGCACCCCTTCGTTACTCCTTACCGTACGAAGAGAGCCGAATCAAACTGTGCGCCGAGTCAAATGAGTGCCGAATCAAACGAGTGCCGAATATATCCCTTGCCGAATCTGTTTCGTACCAAACCAGGTATACATTCTCTCGCCGAACGACAACGAATGGCTTTTAATGCCGAATGCTTCTTCGTGTTGCTCTACCGAATGGGCTTATGCCGAATGGACCTAATCCCTAATGAAAAATGCAAGCATTTGGCACCGAATGGACTTGACAACTATTCGTTTATATTCCCATATTCCTCGTTTTAATATCATGTTTTTCTTGTGCCGCAGATAAATGTCTCGCAAAGCAGAAACTCGATCAGATAGAAAGAAGTCCAAGGATAGAGAAGAGTCTTCTTCCGTGCCCCCAGCCCAACCAGGACCGGAGCGACATGGACCTGCCCCGAGGTCGTTAGTGGATGGGTATGGTCCCTAGGAACTTCTGGTCTCCCCTCCCGATTGCTTTCCTAGCTCCCTAAAGGAGGAGCAACTTGATGTTATATCTCGTTCCTTCGGGATAGATAGAGCGCTTATGCGGTTGCCGGGGAACGGAGTGATGCCGTACAATCCCCGGGAAGGATATTTTGCGTACAGTAGGTACCACTGCATGTGTGGTGCTATCCCGCCTCTCAACGCCTGGATAGTTAGCTTTATCGCATATCTGAAGGTGGCTCCATTTCAGCTTCAGCCTAACTCCTACGCCATTCTAGTGAGTCTTTTCGTCATCTTTCAGAGGAGATATGGGCGTCCCCCTTTCAACCTGGAGATCCGGTATCTGTACAATTTGAGAGGCTACAAGAAGGGGTCTTCGTATATCAGTTTGGAAGCGGTCGTGCCCTTCAAGCCTGTTCTGGATCTGTACTCGAAGCTCAGTATGTTCAAGAAGGAATGGTTTTTTATTAGGGATGACTTTGTTTCTTTCCGCCTTTTCACTTCCGGCTGTAAGTTGAACTTCATTTATACTTTCCTTGTCCCGATCACAATGCTTCTTCTTATATGCTTTTATTTCTTGCTAGCGACAGGTGGTTTTGCGGTCGTGGAGACTGATCCTTGGCTCGGATGGCTACTGAAATAAAGGCCATTTCGGGAAGGGATAGATCGGCCTCTTACCTGATCAGGAACGCCACTCTCCTGGAGTATAACTTGATTCTGCCACATCAATCTGTGCTTAAACAGAGAGATACAACCGAGGAGAGGGCTGCTAAAGCTAAGGATGGGGCTACTGCGAAGAGTAGTAAGAAGAGACCTTTCTCGGTGCCTCCTTCCGTTAGGGGAAAGAAGCTTAAGAAGTCTGATGGACCCTCTCCCAGTACATGTCCAGATATTCCGGAGGAGGAAGGTGGAGAGGAGGAAAGAGACGAAGGGGAGAGCGGAGGAGATGGAGAAGGTGAAGGACAGGGTGGTAGTGGTGCTGGTGTCTTAACTTCCGGGCAAGTAGGGGAGCTTCAGGAGTGGACGGATGAGGCTCTCCGTCAAGCTTTCGGGGAATCAGAGGGGGAATCGGATTTGGCGGAGAAGGTGAAGAGGACTGGCAAGGCCGGGGCTTACGCCGATCCATCCCCTAAGAGCTCCTCAGCTAGGGTGACTCCGGCAGTGCAAGGTGAACTTTTTACTTCTGCAGACTCCATTTATGACAGGGACTTAGGAATATTTTATGGCTCTCTCCCGTCCTGGGATGAAATCCAAGACTTATGGCAGGATCCTATTCCTCCACAGGGTTTGTATAATAAACGTGTCTTCTCATTCTTTTTAACTTAACATATTTCTCGGATTATGGACCATTGTATGTTCGTAACACTTGTTCTTTATTACAGGGGCAGGCGAGGTGGCCAAAACTTCAGACGTTCGACACCGCCTTGAACAATTCAAGTTGATGAGAGCTTCTACTAAGCCGCTAACTGGCCGTTCCGGGAATGTAGTTAAATATTTCCCTCTTCTTGGAGTCATTGAGGAAGATATCCAGCATAGGAAGAGGAGGCGTTCCTTATTTGATTCACCACCTGGTCCTCAGCCTTCTACTCAGCCTTCCCGAGATACCGCGGAGGAGACCACGGAGTTCGCCCCCTCTCCGCCCCCTTTCGAGAATCCTACCATGATCCGCATAAAACGTCCCGACGTGCCTCGCAATCCCTTTGCCGGCCACCCGGATTTGGACCCAAGCTCTCAGGATATATTATTTGATGAGGCCACGGGCGAGCATCTTCTCCCCCGCAATCCCATGGTTCAGATTCTTGATGAGGCTAAGTCCCTAGATTTGGATCTGCTCACTACTCGGATAGCTGCTATGGGGGACGAAGCCAAGGCCAACATTGACCGGGTCGCGGAGGAGGTCAAGAAGTTGATGGAGCATCATGATCAACTGGCTAGGGCTGGGGAGGAAGTCGGGAGTGCTAACATCCGGCTGCGGCTACAGGTTTCTGATCAGGCCAAGCAGCTTGCCGATCAGGCTTTCCAGATTTCTCAGCACGAGGCAGCCTCTAGGCAGTTGAAGGAGAATCTGGAAAAGGCCAGCAGGGCAGAGTTGCGAAAAATGGAGGCTGCTTGCAAGGGGCGGATTGATATGGCCATTGCGACGGTGGATGAGGTTCGGAATGCGGATCTTGAGCGGATTGAAGAGTTGTCTAGAAGGCTTGAGGCCGCAGAGCTTGCTCAGGCCAAGCTAAAGGAAGAGATGGAGGAAATGAGGAGGTCTCTCCAGGCTGACCGCTTGAGATATCGATCGGAGAGGGATGTTGCCGTCGCTAAGTTGTTGTCCTCCGAGGCCCGGGTGAGGGAGTTTGAGGAGAATGAGGGGATGATGGATGAGATGTTGCAGGATATGTACTTCCGTACCTGGAAGCAGGGTAATCTATCCTGGATGGATGACTATCCCCGGATCATGGCTAGGATATATCTCCGGGCTTTGGAGGAGGTCAAGGCCGATGCGGATAAGGAAGGTGGAGCGGCATTCAGGATGGATGTGGTAACCGCCCAGTTCTCAAAGGAGGAGAAGGTAGCGGTGAAGGAGGGGATGCGGCTGCTTACTGCGGAGGAAGCGGGTGTGCAATTGGCTGATGAGGATCAAGCAGGGGACGTTGGTGAGTCTCTCTTCTCTTTATCTTTTCTTTTTAGATTTTCATAACTTGATCGCTTACTGTTCGTTTAATGAATTCCTCTTCTGAATTGGACAGGTGGGACTTCCGGTCACCATGCTGGGAGCTCCGACCCTACGGCTAAGTAGGCTTGGAGAGTTGGTAGGATGAGGGCGAAGCGTGAACGTATCTAGTCACCTTTTGATTTCTTTTTATTGTTGTTCATGTTAGTCCAAAACATTGATGTAACTGTAATAATGACGTTATGTAATTTCATAGTATAAGATGCATAGTATAAGCTGATTCCTTTATGTTGGAATGTTGTTGCTATTTTGCTGTGTTGTGTAAGTGATGTAACTATGCATGTTACTAGTGACTTGACTGTGCCTGATGCCAAGTTTTTTTTTGCTTAAAGTATAATTTTCTCATTTTGCAACACAAATGTGATGTGTGAATATGAACTGCAGTTATGCATTAATGTATAAAAGTAGAAGGTACCACCCTTCATGTTTCGGCTGTGGACGGCAACTTCGTGCGCCCTGTAAGACTAAGCACGGAATGCTGTTGAGTATCTTGTCATCCGATTGTAAGTTTCTGTTCCCATTAGCGAGCGTTCCCTATTTCATGTCCTGTACTTTCAAGCACTGTTACGGAGAATAGGAGAAAAGTTTTAAATGAAATTGAAATATAGGAAAAGTAAAACTTCCAATCACGGAAGGCCGTCGATGTGCTTAAGTTCGTGGCAAATGGGTTTTGTAGTCACTTTCCCTAGTTGTGGGTCTTGGAGATATTTGTCACCCATCTTACGCCTACTGCGGGGAGTTTTCTTTTTTACCACAGCCGCACTTAAGACACATCGGAACCGATCGCGCACAGTAACTACCCGGGCCATTATGGCCCGTAATCGCGGGTATTATTCGATTTACTGTGGCCGGCTAGCATGGGGGCCGATCGTCAACTGTGAACTGCCCCTGGCTGGCCACACCTTATGTTGGGGCTTATGATCGGTTCACAGTCGCCGGCGAGCCGAATCGCTGTAATGAGCTGCCATCGGCTATAGTCGGCCTTTTTTATGATGACTTATACTCAGCTTATTACAGTCGGCTTTAAGGGCCGAGGCAAACAATGAGTTAACTCACGGTAGAGGGATACCGGAGCAAAGTGTCTCATTGGCGAGGGCATAGGATCGTAGCGTACCTGTTAGATTTTGTCCAGGTGGAGTTGTGTTATGAAGCTCCGAATTGAAATGTCATCTGCAAAGGATTTTGTTCAACAGCAAAGGATAATGCTTAACAAGTAGCCAAGATATAAAGGAACAAGTTAACAAGAGCCAAGTTTTTTAAAATGGTTCGGCACGAAAATGCCTACGTCCACTGATTCTCTTTGTTAATTCACTTCATATGGGCAGTACAAGTTAAGAAAAGTATCGCCGGAGGTGTTGGATGTTCCATGCCCTCTGGAACACCTCTCCGTCCACTGTTGACAAAATATAAGCTCCGTTGTGGAGATCTTTATGAATAACATATGGTCCATCCCAGATTGGGTCCAGCGCTCCTGGGCGCGGAAAGATTCGCTTGAGGACAAGATCTCCTTCTTGTAAGCTGCGATGTTTGACTCTGGAGTTGTATAGTGCTGCCACTTTTTGTCTGTGATCTGCTGCTTTGAGTGCTGCATCATTCCTTCTCTCCTCAATTAGATCCAAAGACATGTGGAGGAGTTCTTCGTTTTCTTTCGGGTTGTAGTGGATCCTACGGTGAGAGGGCACTATAGTTTCAACTGAGAGCATAGCCTCCGATCCGTATGCCAAAGAGAAGGGAGTATGCCCTGTTGAAGTTCTGTAAGATGTGCGATAGGCCCAAAGTGCCATAGGAAGTTCGTCCACCCAAGCGCCTATCGACTTTTCAAGTTTCTTCTTGATTAAGGTTTTGAGAATTTTGTTGACAGCTTCTACTTGGCCGTTTTCCTGGGGATAAGCCACGGATGAGAAGCTTTTGTGAATCCCGTGCTCTTGGCACCAGTCGGTGAATTCTTCGCTGTCAAACTGAAGTCTGTTGTCTGATATGATCTTGAGTGGGATTCCGTACCTGCACAGAATATTTTTGATCAAGAAGTTGATAACTTTTGTCGAAGATATTTTATTTAGAGGTTCCGCCTCCACCCATTTGGTGAAGTAGTCAACTGCCACTATAGCATATTTGGCTCCGCCTCGGCCCGTTGGCAGTTCGCCGATTAAGTCAATCCCCCATATTGCGAAGGGCCAAGGGCTGGTCGTCTGAGTAATTTCATTGGTTGGTAGTCGAGGGATTTTGGCAAATTTCTGACATCTTTCACATTTTTTGACGAAGTCTAAGGCGTCTTTGTTCAAGGTGGGCCAGAAATATCCATATCGGAGTATCTTTTTTGCCAGAGTCTGCCCTCCGGTGTGTCTCCACAACTTCCCTGATGGATATTGGATAGAATTTCCCTGGCTTCTCTTCCAGCAATGCACCTCAATAAGGGGTTAGAAAAGCCGCGCCGATAGAGGATGCCTTCTTGCATTGTGTAGCGGGAAGCTTTCCTTAGAATTTTCTTAATTTCATTTCGCCCGTCTGGTACGGTGCCGTTTTGTAAGTATTCTTGGATAGGGGTCATCCATGTTTCTTCTTCGGTTGCAGCTATCAGGTGTACTTGCTCGAAACTCGGGGTTAGTTGAGACAGTTGTCATTCCAGAAGTGGTATCATCTCCCATGCTAGCTTGCTTTGCCAGCTCGTCGGCCTCTTGATTGTCCTCTCGAGGAATGTGTCTGATCAAATAGCAATCCAGTTGGTTAAGTAGCAGCTTGGTCTTTTTTAGGTATGCTGTGAGTCGTTCTCCTCGAGTCTGGAACTCTCCTAGTATTTGATTCACAATAAGTTGAGAATCACTATGGAGACATAAAGAACTGACTCCAATTTCCAGTGCAAGTTCTAATCCGGCTATCACTGCTTCATATTCGGCATCATTGTTTGTGGCAACGAATTCCAATCTTAGGGCGTAGTGCAGCTTCTTTCCCCTGGGGGTGATTATCACGACACCTGCCCCCAAGCCTTGTTCGTTCGACGCTCCATCTACGAAGAGATTCCACTTGATATCTTTTGCTACTTCAGATTGGTCCTTACCTTCGCTAGTAGTGAATTCGGCAATGAAATCAGCTATGGCTTGTCCCTTGATAGCGGTGCGAGGATGGCAAGTGATATCATATTGGCTTAGCTCGATGCACCACTTGAGCAGTCGCCCAGAGGTGTCGGGACGATGGAGCACTTGCCTCAATGGCTAGTCGGTTAGGACTCTGATGGGATGAGATTGGAAATAGTGTCGCAGCTTCCTTGATGTGATTAGTAAACAGTACGCCAGTTTCTCGAGTTTGGGATACCGGGCTTCTGCTCCCGTGAACCTTTTTCTTATGAAGTATACTGGCCGTTGTGTGCGGTTTTCTTCTCTTACCAAAGCGGCGCTTAGAGCATGGGATGACACAGCAAGATACAGGTATAGTTCTTCGCCTTCATTCGGAGTCGAGAGTACTGGTGGCCGTTGGAGGTGCTCGATTAGGTTAAGGAAAGCTGCTGAACATTCGTCGGTCCATTCGAATTTTCCTTTGTCTCTCTTCAGGGCTTCAAAGAAGGGAATGCATTTGTCGGTTGCTTTAGAGATGAATCGTCTTAGGGCGGCCACCTTCCCGTTTAGGCTTTGCATTTCTTTTCGAGTGGATGGTATCTTGATATCTTGCAGGGTCCGAACTTTTTCAGGGTTTGTTTCAATCCCCCTGGCATGGACGATGAATCCCAGAAACTTTCCCGATGATACTCCGAAGGAGCACTTCAGAGGGTTCAGTTTCATTCCATATTGGCGAAGTACTTGAAACATCTCGTCCAGATGGTTTATATGGTTGTTGGCTTTCCTTGATTTTACCAGCATGTCATCCACATAAACTTCCATAGTTCGTCCTATCAATTCTGCAAACATCTTGTTGACGAGGCGCTGATAAGTAGCTCCGGCGTTTTTAAGTTCGAACGGCATTACCTTGTAGCAGTACAATCCTCGGTCGGTAATGAAGCTAGTGTGGTCTTGATCGGGGGCGTGCATAGGGATCTGGTTATATCCTGAGTATGCGTCCATAAAGGATAAAAGTTCGTTTTCGGCAGTGCTGTCCACGAGTTGGTCGATTCGAGGGAGTGGGAAGCAGTCTTTCGGGCAAGCGTCATTTAAGTTGGAGAAATCGATGCACGTTCGCCACTTCCCATTAGCTTTCTTTACCAGTACCGGGTTGGCGATCCATTCCGGGTAGATGGCTTCACGTATGAAGTCATTGGCAAGTAAGCTCTTTACTTCTTCCTCGAGGGCTGCTGATCGTTCCGCCCCTATGCTTCTCTTTTTCTGTTTCACTGGTGTCTTGGTAGGGTCGATGTTCAATGCGTGGCATGCTATATCTGGGGAGATTCCAGTCATGTCAGCATGCGTCCACGCAAATACATCTAGGTTATGGCGGAGAAAATCAATGAGTTGATCCTTTAGTTCTGCTTTTAACTGAGATCCGATTTTCAATAGTTTACTTGAGTCGTGTTTGTCTACAGATACAAACTCCATAGCCTCTGCAGGCTCGGCGGTAGCCTCCTCCTCTCCGTCCCTGGGATCTAGTTCGTTGAAGGGATCACTTGTATATCGAAGAGGAGGGGCTTTCTTTAGTTGCTATGCTTCCAAGCTTTTCATGCAGAGAACAGTCTCTGCATTCTTCCCTTTATCTTTCCTGCGGTTATTGCGAAGTTCAGTTACATAACAGTCTCGAGCAGCGTTTTGATCTCCCTCCACTTCTCCTATTCCGTCATCTATTGGAAATTTCATCTTCAGACACCATGGGGCTAGGACAATTTGAAAGTCGGACAGAGCTGGCCTTCCCAAAAAGGCGTTGTAGGCTGAATGATTGTCTATTAACACGAATGTCTGTTTCCGAACGGTGGAGCAGGGATGACTTCCCAATTCAAAAAAGAGATCCAGTTGTCCAAGAGGCATCTTTGCTTCTCCAGTGAAACCGTGCAGCGGTTTGTTGCAGGGAGAAACGTCCTTCATCGACAGCTTCATTTTGTCGAAAGCATGCTTGAACAGAATATTCACTGAGCTTCCAGTGTCTATTAAAATTCGGAAAACTTTGGCTGGACCGAACCAGGCAGAGATGACTATAGGGTCCGTGTGTGGGTACTGCCTTCCTTCTAGGTCGCGCCCACTGAATGTGATGTCATTATTTTCCTTCCGCTTAGGGTGGCGTTCCTCCATAACAGAATTGACGCGGTCCCCCTCGCTTCTGAGTGAGTTTCCGTATCTTTCCATTTCTGCCCAGCTTTTGTCGGCGAAGTGTGGCCCTCCTGATATGGTGTGGACCACTATCTTTTCTTGACCGGAGCCACTGGTGTTGCGATTTCCTCCACCCGTTTCTGGGGGAGGTGGCCTTGGGTTTCCACTTAAAGGGGTTGGAGTTCTATCCTGACCTTTCACATAGCGTTCCAGCCTCTTCCTTCTGATGTGTTCTTCGATTAAGTCCCGGAGATGACGGCATTCGTTGGTATCGTGCCCATGAGACTCGTGGAAACGGCAGAATTTTCCGGACTGGATTGCGCGATCTGACTCTTTCTTGTACGGGGGGCGCTTGTATGTAAGTTCGTCCTAGGTGGCCAGGAAGATGTTCTCGACTGTTTCATTCAAGGGAGTGTAAGCGTCAAATCTCGGTCCCGGTCGGTACAAGCGCTTTTCTCCCTTCTTGCCCCCTGTATTGTCTCTGGAGTCGTTTCTCTGAATGTCCTTTGCTGTGGCGGGGGCGTTTCCATGAGCTGCCTTAGCCTGTAGTCCTGTCTGCCTTTCAGTGGCAGCCTCTTCGAGTCTCATGTACTTCCCAGCTTCATGGAAGAAATCGCGCAAGGTAGCTGGTTTTTCTTTAGTTAGTCTTCTAGCAAACTTGGTATCCGGGTGCACACCACTACAAAGGGCCACTAGGGTGAGTTTCTCATCGGCATCTTGGACTGCGGCCGCTGTGGCGTTGAACCGGGTTAGATATTGTTGCAGTGTCTCTTCGGATTTCTGTTTGACATTGGATAGGGAATAAGCATCCTTGGGTTGTTCCACATGAATGCGGAACTGGCTAATGAACTTTTCTTTCAACATCTCCCATGAGCTGATAGATCCTTGGGGTAGATGGCAGAACCAGGAGGTAGCTAGGTCTGCTAGGAATAGCGGAAAGCATTTACACAACACTCCTTCCGTTGCTCCGCTCATGAGCATATGCTGTGTGTATCTCTGCAAGTGTACAACGGGGTCGGAAGTTCCCTTGTACGGTTCCATCGTCGGCATTTTCCATTCTCGAGGGGTGATGGCGGTCTCGATGTCGCGGGTGAAAGGGCTGGCTACCCTAGCGCCTATCCCTCGATCCCTTTGCTCCCGTCGGACGCATTCCTGGAATAATCGTGCCATTCTTTCATCAGAATTTGGAGCGGACAAAAATGAGCTTGGTTCTTCCCTGCGGGACCGATCTCGTCCAGATGACCTGTAGGGATGGTATAGCCTATCACTTCTGACGTTATCCAGTGGTTGTCTTTGGCTGCTCGGATGCATGCTAGGACCAGCTACAGTTGCCCCCTGCCTTGATCTTCCCCTGTGGGGTTCTGTTTTGAGCATTTCCATGGGGTCAACTTCGGGCTGGGTTCTAGCTCGACTCCGTTCAGCGGGGTTTCCATGGTTAGGCCGCATAACCGGTTCAGCTACATCCAACCCTCGCCTGGTGCCTCCCCGATTGGGTTCGGTTCCAAGCGCTTCCTCGAGTCGGAGTTCGGGCTGAGTCCGGGCGTGGCCCCTATCACTGTTGTTCCTGATGATAGCTTCTTCGAAGAGGGAAGACCTTTGTTGTCTCCGAGACCCTCCAGATTGGGACTCATCCCATGATTCAGTGTTGCGGTTGGATTCTTCGGCATCCCTTAAGCGTGACATGAGTTGGTTTACCAAAGCTTCTTGTTGGGATGCGAAGCGGTTAGTCACTTCAACCACAACTCTGTCTAGGTCTGCCCTAGTGATTGCTGCCGGTTGTTCCGCGGCAGAGGCTGTCGGATTTGCCTGATCTACATTTGGCACTGCTGTCGTAGTGGGATGGTTCTCTTGATCTGGATTCACTGGATCTGGAGCGCTGCTGGTTGCAACGTTCTTTCCCTTATTGGCATCTTTTCTCGGCCTGGAAGTCATGTTTCCTAGGCAATGAAGGGTGCTATTGGGAAAGAAGGTTGAATGAGGGAAGCTGAAGCTTCGAGTTCCAAGTTCTCAGTGAAAGCACCAAAAATGTTTGCACAAAAAATGGACAAACACCTCCAATCCGTATGATTTAGTTGATTATATGTTATTTTCAAGGTTTTAGGTTACTTATGCAAATACGTAAAAAACAGGGGCTAAACTGTAAAAGACACGCAGATTTTTAGTGGTTCGGCCAGAACGTGCCTACGTCCACTTTATATGTTATTCCCTCTTTTCTTTCAGATTACAAGTACAAAGCTTTAAGTACAAGTATAAGAAAGTTGTTTGAAAGTTCCTTCCTTGCTTGAGCTCTCAAACTTGTCTGCCATTGTTGTACCCCTGCCCCTCTATTAATAGATTGAGGCTGGAGGCAGGGGTCTTGGATGTATATAGCTGCTGGTGGGCCTTGGCTGAAGCAATCTGGACTGGCACATCTGGTTCGGTGGTAGGAGATGAATGGATCGGTAGGGCTTTGGTTCGGAGGTAAGTGATTCGATGTTGCATGGAGATAGAGGCTTGGATCGGCATCATTAGATTTGGGAGTTTGGTCCGGCAATTGGTTGATCCGGTGGTGAGATGGAGGTGAGATTGGTTCGGCAGGGAGTTTGGTTCGGTGGTGAGTATGTTGGGTTCTGGTCCGGTAGTGGAGGGATGTCGTTGGTTCGGTAGTGGAGGAGTATGTTTGGGATCGGTGATGCAAGTGGTCTGGTCTTGGTGGGAGAGGGTTTGGTTCGGCCTCCCTGGATATGGTTGATTCGGTGAAGGCGCGCGGAAACTTGGTTCGGCATCGGTGAGGCATGCTGGTTCGGTGATGGCGATGGAAGGAGCCTGGTTCGGCTATGGGGGAGATGGTTGGAGGTTTGGCTCCTTCTTTCCCTTTGGTTCGATGGGGTTGGAAACACACCCAACAAGATTTGATCATTTAATAAGTCGTGCCTTATGAAATGGATTGAAAAAATGCTTATAAATTAGATAAGAAGGAGAAATTTATGCTAAGGGAAAAATAGGAATAGACCATAATTCCTAAACATAAACCCTTACATTCCTTATCCTTCATTCGTTTTCATTCATACAAACGTGAACAAAATCAAGGCCAGCCGTTGTTGAGAGCATTAAGAAGAACAAAAGCTAGGAAATAAGATTAAAGCTTAGGGGAAACAAATTCGAACTTAAATATCAAGTTCCTTTACCAAATCAACTTCAATAATCATACCATCTCTAATTTCCCTGTTTAATATCATCTTTAGGGTAGGACCCAAATATTATGATTGATATTATGTCATGTTTTAATGATTATATACCTTATGATAAATTATTAAATTTAGTTATGCAATTCCTAGATAGGTTTAATCGTGAAAAATCTACCATGTGACACCCAAACAACTTGAAATTCTAATATGACATTAGGAATATTATTTTAGAAGTGGGTTTTTAATTTCATAATTTTCCTAGCAAGTATGAATATTTTATGATTTTTTTTAAGAGAAGAAAATGACTTATTTTGGGTTTTAGTTACTAAAAAAAATTGAACAATTTTTTTGGCCTCGAAATTTGTACATGTTAAAGAATAGATCAAATCTGATTTATTGCTATTTTTGAGGATTTTTTCCAAGTATTTATGAGTTAATATGAATTTATCGGGCTAGAAACGCCTAATAATTATATCAAAATATTAATATAAAATGACGGTTTGTAAAATTAGTTTGGGAAAGATAAATCTACTCTATGGAAGTTTTATGGAAAATATTTTGATAAAGAGAATTACTATTCAATAAGAATTTGAAAAATAAAAGGATTTGGTGAAAAGATATTGCTATTTAGAGAAATAAAATAATTTCTATGTTATTTACGGTATTGACACACCAAGGTCATTGATGTCGAAGGCCATGGTGCCTCCTTAAACAATGTCGACCTTAGTAAATGCATAGGATATCATTTCCATGTGATATGAATGAATTCATTTGGGTTGGAGTTAATGTCGACATGCATGCTAACGATGTCAATGATGCTACATATATCCTCTATGCCGCATGCTTATGTGCCGCATTTTATATAATAGGTTATGATTTCACATATTTTTTATAACTTCACTAACTCTATAAGGCAATGATATCACTTATTTTCATATCAGCAATATTGGTACCGCTTATCTTCATATCGGCTATAACGATGCCGGTTATTATCAACCTCGACCCTACTGATGACGTGTTTTTCAATAAGGCAATGATGCCGCTTGTTTTATAACAGCGGTAATGAGGTTGTGCTTTTCTTTAAGGCATTGATGCCAAAGGTCATCAACGTTGCCATTTCAATAACTTTAAGTTTTAAGGTTTTATACTATGCAAACCAATAACGATGTCGCTTATAGCCAATAACCTATATATGGGATGTAAACAATTTTGGCTCTATGGCCTTATATTTTGCAAATCAAAGGCTTTAACATGATTTTATTATAGAAGGGGGCAATATCCCTTAATGGTGATATTGATGTCTATAGTTTTATTAAAGTTGACTTTATAGCCTATAGTATTGAGGGGCGACAACCCTTAAATAGTTTCGAGATTTATCAATATTTTTTATAAAAGCATATATTTTGGCATAAATATTTTGGATAAAGTAAAGGGATAAAACTTTCCTTGTTTTAGACATGGTTTCAAGAGTTGAATCATCTATAAAAGTTTTATTTAAAGGAAATAAAAAATTGCATTTATCCCAGAGTTTTACTACAGAATCCACCTTTTGATAAATGGTGATAGGATAAACTGACTCACAGATTAGAAAATCAAATGGGACTGATGTAGGGTTAAGCCTTATACTTTAATTGTTACCCCCTAGCTGATATTAGTCCAAAATTCCAGTACGTAGGGCTTTTTCATGGATAAGACTAAAAGTAGATTTACGCAAAGAAAGGAATACGCAAAGTTAAAATAGGCTATTGGTTAGCCCGCAAAACCATTAGCATCAGAGTGACCCTAGGAATAGTAAGTTTTGGATAGACCATCTAGCTTCCTTCTAATGGTAAGTTAGAAAATTTTATATATCTGTTAGGCCCGATTAGGCCATATAAGTTTACAGCTACCTTAAGAAAACTATGATGTTGGGACGGATAGTCCACTTGTTTAGACAAAGTGGTCATGATTACCCAAATTGCAGGCATGCATATGATTGTCTATATTTCATAGTTACCATTGTGATTGTAGGTGCCTAATTATAAAAGACATATACTTAGAGGATACTAGTAAGGAGAAAATGTAGGATCTAGATTAACCCTAGAGGGGGGTGAATAGGGTTATAGCAAATTTTCTCGAATTAAAAACAAACTGCAGAGAAGTAAATATGCTGAAAAGTAAATCACACACAAAATTTACCCAGCTTCGGCAACCCCTGCCTACTGCTGCATTCCCAGATTTCTATTAGAATTAAACAGTCTCCCACTTACAAACACTCTAATAGACTCGCAAACCGTGCTACCGCCTATAGAATTTTGCAAACTCGCAAACCCTGCTTACTGAACTAATACTAACTAGACGATCTGACACAACCTAAATCCTAGGTGGTGATTTACCAAGATTTGATTCAAAAAGTACAGACTTCAAAAATAAAAATAAGAGGAAAAATAAATAAATCTTGAGTACAAGTTTTTTTGCCCTTAAATAAAACAACCCGACCCAAAATAAAATAAAACACGGCCACTTCCCTCTCTTGTTATCTGATGCAATTTAGGTTTCTGAAAATGGAGGCTTTCGTTCCTCTTTGCAACTGAAATTAAGGCTTCTGCCGACTTATGTTGATCGTTTGATTTTGCGCCTTGCTCTGTCGATCGATGTCTCTTTGAGTTGCGCTCAGCTGCTTCTCTTGATCACTCTGTGAAATTAGGGTTTTGATGAAGTCGGCTTGGTTGCTTTGAGATGATTGAATTCGAATTCTCTCTGGTATGTTATTTGATCCTTTTGTTATCTGTATAGATTGCTTGAATTCGATTCGATTGTTTTTTTTTTTTGCCGATGATGATTGTGGGTGTATATATATCAATTCGACACTTTCCTAATTCTTGCTTTCCTGATATATTTATGAATTGATGCGCACGGCTTTGATTATGTAGCGTTTGATTTTTCTTGAGTCCTACGGCAACAATCTTTCCTCTTTTGATTTGCTTTGACTATTTCAAAGATACGCACTTGAATTTTTATACAGTATACGTTCACGAATTCAATTTCTCTGGCATCAACTTCATTACACCTG
This sequence comes from Allium cepa, assembly GCA_030765085.1. NCBI lineage: Eukaryota > Viridiplantae > Streptophyta > Magnoliopsida > Asparagales > Amaryllidaceae > Allium > Allium cepa. Next base: position 1,052,819,566 of record CM060935.1, on the reverse strand, counting down.
GACTTTGGCACTTGACTTTTTAAACATGAATTTCTAGCTTTGACTTGTAGATTCGAATTTCTTTTATTTTGTTAATGCGACGTTGTTTAAGGCCCTTCTGTTCATCCCTGTAGCAGCTTTGTGCATTTCTCTGGCCATTTGTGTTTATCCCTGTAGTATACTCGAATTCTAGTTGTTAATTTCTTCTGGCTTCACTGTGAACTTTGGCTCTGGCCATCTTTGTTTCAGTTCTTGTCTTGATTTTATTTGAACTTTAGTGAAGTGGTTAATGTCTCTGTACATTTGTTGCTTCCCTGACCTGTGCAATCCATTCATGTGTATTCATTCCTATAGTATAACCTGATGCTTGAATGTGTTCGCCTGTTGCACTCGATCATATTGACTTCAGTTGTATTTGCTTTGAGATGCTTACAAGCTTGGTCTATACTCTGTTGCATTTTACTCCGTTGTTGTTGTATGGTCTGCTTAATGATATTGCATGATCGATTTGTTACTGTTCGAGTTCATTGTTCAGTTGTTTCACTGATGCATTGCCTTTGTGGTCTTCACTTTTGTATAGTCTGCACATGTTACTTGTATCACTGGTCCTACCTTTGCACATATGATCCTCTGGTGCATTTGTCTTTGTTAGAACCTTGGCCTTTGATGGTTCGTCTTGTTTGTTGGTTTAGTGGTCCACTTGCTTGGCCATTTTGTACTTCTGGTCTTTGTTTGTTTAATGGTTGTTGCTGTGTATGTAGTAGCCTAGTTTGCCGGTACACGTGTTTCATTTTGAAGTTGTCGTGTATGTGATGCATGTTTTGTTGACTTTGTTTGCTACCAGATCAACATGTATATACTTTGATCATAAAATTCATTTGTGTTGCACCTGTGTTGAATCCAGTTTTAAAACTCGGGTTTGATCTTGTGCTGAAGTCGAGATTTTATTTATATTGCACCTGAGTTGAACTCGTCTTTTTATTTGGGTTTGACCTTGTGCTCACCTGTCCCTGTAGCGTTATCAAGTGTATATCGATGTGCATAGCCTTGTGGCATGTACAGTGATACACTGTGCATGTCACATTTTTCGTGTATGATGAATTCAAATGTAAATGATGACGAACAACCCAAATAACCGAGGCAAATAATATTTTCAAAATCCATATTTTATTTTATATTGCAAAAATATTTCTTTTTCAATTTTACTGCGTTAGTGAATATTTTTGCAGATTGCTCAGATGCTGGATTCTAACTGGAATGAAGTTGAAGATGAACTACGAGTGTGAGTGATATGTAGTGAGGAATTCATGTAAATATGAAATTGTGATGTACTGTAAACAAAATTGTATATGTATAGTGAGAGATTTAATTTGTACTATTCAAAAATGTAATAAATATTTTTTTGAATAAAATTTCTGTTTGAATTCAAATTCTGTGTATTTAATTTTATTCAGCAAATATTTATTTAATCTATGAAAAATAAAATATTCAAACAAAAATCATATAAGCGCATATTCAACAATCTCCCCCTTTTGATGATAATAAACATATATTTAAGATTTTGAATGTGTTAAATGTATTTGCTCTATAGATATATCCTAATTGCTCCCCCTATTTAAATGCTTCCTCTCTATGCAAAGCTCCCCCTACAAATATGCATACAATTAAATAATATGCAAATGAGCCTAGATGAAAATATAAATGTATTTGCTCTATAGATATATCCTAATTGCTCCCCCTATTTAAATGCTTCCTCTCTATACAAAGCCCCCCTATAAATATGCATACAATTAAATAATATGAAAATGAGCCTAGATGCAAATAGAAAATATTTGACCTTTGCCTGATTTTATTTGACAAAATCTTAACTTTTCTCTCCCCCTTTTGTTATCAGCAAAAGAATAATAGTGTTAGAGAAAATAGAGATAAAGTGATCGATATTAATTCAACATTAAAACTCAATTGAATATAAATATTAAATTTCAAAAAAAAATCAAACAAAAATCATAACTACCCTCGTTAGGCGCATATTCCACTTTCGGAAGTAATGGAAATGATGTCATCATATAAAACCATACAGTTGTATCTGTTTGTGATACATTTATATCAGGAATTTGAATATCTACTAATCATGCATAACCGTTAGGATTTTTAAATGAGATTAGTAGTATTCCAATTTAATTTTAAAAATGAATTCAAGTATCTTCTAATCACGCAAACCGTGAGGACTTTTAAATGGGATTAGAATCAACTTGTTTATTTAATAAATCAATTTTGATATGCGTTCCATACATGCATAACCGTAAGGACTTTTAAATGAGCATGGAAGCACATAACAAATTCCAAGTAATTCAACCATGCATAGCCGTGAGGACTTTTAAATGAGAGTGAATACTTTGGATTTTATTTTGTTTTATAAAATGAAAAACGAATGATTCCTGTTTAAAGTACCACATATCGACAAACTATATTGAATTTTTGATGAGCGATGGTTGATAGAAATATGATAGACCTAGAAATGGTTATGGAATCTTTACCCAACAAAAAGTTTTATAACTCTTGTTTGAATTTCTAAAGAAATTTTTCTAAAATATACTGTCCTGAGTAATGTATGATAAATATCAACACTCATCGCTTTTTTTCAATCATTATTTATCTTTTTGATAATTATTAGGGAGTTAGACTAGTCAAAATTGTCATTTAAAATCAAATTCAAAAATAATTATGAAATCAATTTTTCGAAATGACTAATCTGAAAATATGGTCAACAATGATTTTCTCTAGGGGGTTATATGAGAAACATTCCTACTATTTGAAAAATATTTGAATTTAAAACTATGCAGACATTTCCCAAAAATTAACGATGCAGTTACTAAAATTCACGTTCAACTAGTAAGTTTTCTTTCAACTAGATTACCAGTATGATCTCATCTGAATTTTTCTTTCACTTCAAAATATCACTAATTAAATTTGATAGAACAGACCATGAAGTGTGCATAAAAACTCGAACTCAATTTTTAATAGCATTCTTGAATTTGAATTGAAGTCGTGTAAATAATCAGAAACTGTGAATATAGAGTTAGTTGTATTATAACCTAATGTATTATCACCCAACAAAACACTATGTTTAATCCAAACGTATATGTATGAAGTAATTCAAAGAATAGTGTTTTTGGCATAAATACAATTGGCCAACTATGTTGAACAAGTCAGAATCAAAAAATCATCATCTCTTTATCATTACTTTATTGGCTGATTTAATTCAGAGTACGGTGCAGATTATCGCATTTAATATATCGGTCAAATAAATATACCTCCACCTGTTTTACCTTTACGATAATTTTTCGTGGTTGCCCATTGTGATTCTATCACCTTTGTACTAGGCTAAGGAACTTTGCTTTGTTGCCCGTTGTGTTTCTGGAACAGCCAAAATCCAGAGAACACTGTTGTTGTTCCTTAGCCTGCCACCATACCTACACGATGAAAGATTTTTGTGACCTATTTGTTTTTATAGGTCCATTATTGTTAATGGCAGAATATTTTGAAAGATAATTTTGAGGAGACCCAAAACTATTTATATATGTTCCTTTCGGCATTCAGATTTGTTTTGTCCTTTCATTCTTGTTCCAATAGACATGAAATTTGTTTGTAGAATTCTTAGGAGCCCAAACTTGTATAAATTTTGTGTTCTTGTTCCTATTACTACAATTTTCAACACGATGTCCAATTATTTCACATCTAGCAAAGACACTCTTACCTTTTGCTTATCAGCTTGTGTTTTCCCAATGCCTAGTCCTTTTCTGTTGTTAGCAAAAATTTGATATCCCAATAACATGTTGAATGATTTTTCTCCTCTTGAAAAGTTATTCAGAGATTTCTCAAGATTTTGGACTTTGGTTTTTAGTGTTGCGTTTTCAGTTACAAGTGAGGTGCATCTATTTATAAAATCCTTTTTCCTAGTGTTAATGGTTTCCTTAAGACTCAAGTTTTCTTTTTCAAGATTCTCCAAGCTATTCTTAAGTCTTGATAATTCTGAATCTAAAATTTTACATCTTTTACAGTCTAGATTTTGAATATTTTCAAGTTTAGTTTCCAACCTAGAATTTTCATGGACAAGTTCTCTCCTATCAGATTTCAGTTTTTCAATTTTAGATTCAAGAGTATCAATTGTTTTAGTAAGATCACTACACATCAAAACAAGTTCTTTATAAGAATAGTCACCTACCTCACTAGATTCCTCTGAGCTTACTTCTGAATCTGATTTTGCCATAAGACACAAGTTAGCCTCCTCTGAGCTGTTATTCGAAACTTCCTCTCCTTCTTCATCATCCCAAGTCGCTGCAAAGGCCTTCTTCTTCTTTTTCTTTCCTTTGTTGTTTTTGAGAAGTGGGCATTTTTGTTTGAAGTGGCCAGGCTTCTTGCAGTTAAAGCATGTCAATTCATTATCGAAATTGTCAGAATCTTTTGACCTATTACCACTTGTTTTCTTCTTGCGTGCCTGAATCTTGACCATTTTCTAAGATTATTGAAAGCCATTATAAGCTCTTCAATTGGATCTTCTTCTTCTTCATCGCTTTCTTCTTTGCTCTTTAAGGCAATCGTCTTCTTCTTTGATTCGGAGTTGTTGCGTTCCTCCTTTGCTTTTAGCTCAAGCTCATATGTCATCAAGTTGCCGATCAACTCCTCCATGCTTAGTTTACTCAGATCTTTCGATTCTTGTATTGCCGTGACTTTTTCCTCAAAGCTCATCGGTAAGACTCGTAGCACCTTCCTTACAAGCTCTACCTCAGTGAATACCTTCCCAAGCGCTCTAGCATTGTACACCAAAGTTGAAAAGCGTCTAAACATGTCCTTTATGCTCTCGCCTTTGTCCATCAAAAAGTTCTCGTATTCATTGCTGAATAAGGCTAGAGGAGATTCCTTGACTTGAGAAGTTCCTTCATGTGTTACCTCCAAGGTATGCCAAATTTCCTGTGCAGTTTTACAATGAGAAATTCTATTAAATTCAGTCTTATCAAGAGCACAGATCAAAGCATTCATGGCTTTCGCATTTGTAGTTTTTAATTTCTTATCGTTAGCATCCCACCTATCCTTATGTTTAGGAACCTCAGTATCACCAACAGTTATGGGAGATTTATAGCCAGTTTCAATAATGTCCCAAACATCATAATCAACAGAACTAAGATAACTACCCATCCTAACTTTCCAATAAGCATAATCATTCCCATTAAACATGGGTGTCCTAGCAATAGATTGCCCCTTAGAAAAAGCATTATTTGGTGGATTCATGACTCTAGAGTTAAAGAAAAATACCGTCCTTTGATACCACTTGTAGGATCTAGATTAACCCTAGAGGGGGTGAATAGGGTTATAGCAAATTTTCTCGAATTAAAAACAAACTACAGAGAAGTAAATATGTTGAAAAGTAAATCACACACAAAATTTACCCAGCTTCGGCAACCCCTGCCTTCTGCTGCATTCCCAGATTTCTATTAGAATTAAACAGTCTCCCGCTTATAAACACTCTAATAGACTCGCAAACCCTGCTACCGCCTATAGAATTTTGCAAACTCGCAAACCCTGCTTACTGAACTAATCCTAACTAGACAATCTGACACAACCTAAATCCTAGGTGGTGATTTACCAAGATTTGATTCAAAAAGTACAGACTTCAAAAATAAAAATAAGAGGAAAAATAAATAAATCTTGAGTACAAGTTTTTTTTGCCCTTAAACAAAACAATCCGACCCAAAATAAAATAAAACGCGGCCACTTCCTTCTTTTGTTATCTGATGCAATTTAGGGTTCTGAAAATGGCGGCTTTCATTCCTCTTTGCAACTGAAATTAGGGCTTCTGCCGACTTATGTTGATCGTTTGATTTTGCGCCTTGCTCTGTCGATCGATGTCTCTTTGAGTTGCGCTCGGCTGCTTCTCTTGATCGCTCTGTGAAATTAGGGTTTTGATGAAGTCGGCTTGGTTGCTTTGAAATGATTGAATTCGAATTCTCTCTGGTATGTTATTTGATCCTTTTGTTATCTGTATAGATTGCTTGAATTCGATTCGATTGTTTTTTTGCCGATGATGATTATGGGTGTATATATATCAATTCGACACTTTCCTAATTCTTGCTTTCCTGATATCTTTACGACTTGATGCGCACGGCTTTGATTATGCAGCGTTTGATTTTTCTTGAGTCCTATGGCAACAATCTTTCCTCTTTTGATTTGCTTTGACTATTTCAAAGATACGCACTTGAATTTTTATACAGTATACGTTCACGAATTCGATTTCTCTAGCATCAACTTCATTACACCTGGACTTTGGCACTTGACTTTTTAAACATGAATTTCTGGCTTTGATTTGTAGATTCGAATTTCTTTTATTTTGTTAATGCGATGTTGTTTAAGGCCCTTATGTTCATCCCTGTAGCAGCTTTGTGCATTTCTCTGGCCATTTGTGTTTATCCCTGTAGTATACTCGAATTGTAGTTGTTAATTTCTTCTGGCTTCACTGTGAACTTTGGCTCTGGCCATCTTTGTTTCAGTGCTTGTCTTGATTTTATTTGAACTTTGGTGAAGTGGTTAATGTCTCTGTACATTTGTTGCTTCCCTGACCTGTGCAATCCATTCATGTGTATTCATTCCTGTAGTATAACCTACTGCTTGAATGTGTTCGCCTGTTGCACTCGATCATATTGACTTCAGTTGTATTTTCTTTGAGATGCTTACAAGCTTGGTCTATACTCTGTTGCATTTTACTCTGTTGTTGTTGTATGGTCTTCTTAGTGATACTGCATGATCGATTTGTTACTGTTCGAGTTCATTGTTCAGTTGTTTCACTGATAAATTGCCTTTGTGGTCTTCACTTTTGTATAGTCTGCACATGTTACTTGTATCACTGGTCCTACCTTTGCACATATGATCCTCTAGTGCATTTGTCTTTGTTAGAACCTTGGCCTTTGATGGTTCGTCTTGTTTGTTGGTTTGGTGGTCCACTTGCTTGGCCATTTTTTATTTCTGGTCTTTGATTGTTTAATGGTTGTTTCTGTATATGTAGTAGCCTAGTTTGTTGGTGCACATGTTTCCTTTTGAAGTTGCCATGTATGTGATGCATGTTTTGTTGACTTTGTTTGCTACCAGGTCAACATGTATATATTTTGATCATAAAATTCATTTGTGTTGCACCTGTGTTGAATCTAGTTTTAAAACTCGGGTTTGACCTTGTGCTGAAGTCGAGATTTTATTTATGTTGCACCTGAGTTGAACTCGTCTTTTTATTTGGGTTTGACCTTGTGCTCACCTATCCCTGTAGCGTTATCAAGTGTATATCGATGTGCACAGCCTTGTGGCATGTACAGTGATACACTGTGCATGTCACATTGTTCGTGTATGATGAATTTCAATGTAAATGATGACGAACAACCCAAATAACTGAGGCAAATAATATTTTCAAAATCCATATTTTATTTTATATTGCAAAAATATTTCTTTTTCAATTTTACTGCGTTAGTGAATATTTTTGCAGATTGCTCAGATGCTAGATTCTAACTGGAATGAAGTTGAAGATGAACTACGAGTGTGAGTGATATGTAGTGAGGAATTTATGTAAATATGAAATTGTGATGTATTGTAAACAAAATTGTATATGTTTAGTGAGAGCTTGAATTTGTACTATTCAAAAATGTAATAAATATTTGTTTGAATAAAATTTCTGTTTGAATTCAAATTATGAGTATTTAATTTTATTCAGCAAATATTTATTTAATCTATGAAAAATAAAATAGTACATTAACAAATACATTTAAACGAATGTATATATGTTTATTATCATCAAACAAAAATCATATAAGCGCATATTCAACAGAAAACACGCATTATGCCATAGATTGCATACTGCAACACCCAAGAAGTGATGCAGGAAGTGCCAAAAAATATTACTGTAGGCTAAAAAAGGGCAAAGGCAACACTTTCTCGGTGATGCATTTTTCCGCGTTGCCCTAGAGTCAAAGGCAACATCTTTGCGGCCCTAGGGCAACATCGGTTCTGTTGTTGCCACAGGTACCAAATTTACTAAAAAGTGGGCCCCACAATCTGGGCCCCAGCATTTGGGCCCACATTGTGGGGCCCACCAATTCGTGGCCCATCTTTACGGAACCCTATTGTGGGGCCATATTCATTAATCTATGGTAACACTTTTACCATCCAATGGCAACACTTTGCCAGTATATTACCACACTTAACACCACATACTGCAACATTGTATCATATCTATGGCAACACCTTTTGCAATTTAAATTGGAAATGTACTGCAACATTATACTACTGCAACATTATATCATATCTATGGAAATATTATACTGCAATATTATATCATATCTAATGGAAACATTACACTACAACAAAGAACTTTTCATTTCAGAATAACCAGCAACACACGTTTTACTTAGTCAAGTACAAAATAACAAACATACTTAAAAACATAGCCAGTGTATTCATAGTTACAGCCAGTACATATTAAATTCTACTTATTAACAGTGCATTCATATTTGCGAGCCTCCAGTGCCATCAGTGCCTCTAGTGCCTCCAGTGCCATCACTACAGACGGTCCAACAAAGATCCCCACCATCAATTTGCATGTCAAGGTTTGCTTTGCCTAATTTCTTAAGCACCCATGTCGAGTTCTCTCGAACTTTTTGGTTCACCTTTGCATCAAATTCATTTTGGATCTTTTTGTTCACCTTTGCTTCGACTTCGTCAGCTATATTTTCCCTTATCTTCGCTGTCAGCTCCTGTATGTATGTGCTTGTTGTTGGGGCATTTTTTAAAACTTCTGCAGACTTTGTGTGCCGTCCTATAAGCCAAGATGGACCGTGCGACTTTCCATCAGAAATCATTTCTTGAACAACTCCATCACTTTCTCCTTCACCTATTGCTTTTTCAATCTTATCCTGCAAAATAAAGCAGTTTCAAAATGTGACATTAAATAAAATTAACAATTCTGAAACAAGTTTCTTAAACAAGAATTGTTTTGCAATATCTATTAACAGTTTGAAAATGGATTCAGAAAATATCCTGTAATAGGTTTCAACAAAACAGGGTCTAATTCTACAAAAATGTCGATGCGCAAAATGAAGCATTTTTTTGACATCTGATTGAAGAGAAAATAAAATTCTTAAAACTATGTACTTTATTACTGAAGTATCAGTCTTGTACACCTTTCCTTCTTTCCGCTTGCGAGTTTTAACAAAAAGTTCACCATCTGATTTGTTGGACTAATACATATTAAATGAAAAAAGTTAGACAGCAAAAGGATATCAAACCAATTTTTCCAGAACATATATCACTAATCAATTCAGAAATTATACTCAAAGTCAAAGCAAAACTAAGGTAAATATGATCGCCTTTACATAGAAACAAATCTCGGTTCAATTGAAGAACAGAAACCATAAGTGCACACAAGCTAAAAGTCTTGAGCAACTCACAGATGCAAAAATGGAGCAACAGTAAGTTCTCAAGCAGCTTACAAGTGCAAAAATAAAGAAACAACAAGTATAAAATCGCAACATATGTAGCAACAATATCAAAGATTTTTCAAGCATAGTATCAAGTGATGTATCAGTTTTGCAAAATTCAAGGCTGAGCTAAGGAAAATTTGCATAGTAAATATCCCATATGCCTATGCTTTCAGATTATTAACTGTAAGCACAGAGATAACAAATATCCCATGATTCATCTTAGATTCTGATGCAAAACTAAGATTACCCCGTGATTAACTCTTGAGCCATGAACATATATATAATACTAAAATGATTTAAGCTTAGCAAGGCCGTAAAGCCATCAACATACAGCAGACAAAAGACAGGCATCAACTTGACATCCATATGCTTAAGAGTTAAGAGTGTATCCGATAGTTTACAAATTGCTTAATTTCCACAGAGATGGATTGGACTCATATTTAATGTTTAATATGCATCTAACTTGCAGACGTATATTGATCAAATGCGTACAAATGCATGAGCATGACGGACACTGGTTTGGAAAAGAAGAATTGAGTTTTCTATGCCAAAGGGGGCAAAGAAAGGCTCATTTGTATTTTTATAGATTTTATGTACTTTTTTAGCAAATGTTATTAATAGCTATTGAGTGTAAATTAATGTGAAAATGCAAAAATAATAAGCAGATACAATAAAAATTAATACATTAAAATTGAAATAAAAACATTTGCTGGATGATTAATGTGACAGATTAGATTATATAGCTTGCTTGTTATTCTTTTAGTTACAAACTTCTGTATCATAAACAGAACATATATCACTTATATTTATTTTGCTTATTTGTTTGAGTGGGGTGATATTTTATTTTGGAACATATATGTAGTTATTTTAACTTTTATTTTGGAACATATATCGCTTTGTTAAATAAGGAGAGGAATTTCAGATAAAATAAAATGCATACCTCCAGCCAACCATAAAAATAAGCAAAATACATACCATCTTATGCCGAATTTGGGAAAAAAGTTTTAGACCAGCAGTGTATGTCTGTATACGATTTTCGACTTGAACAATTTGTAAGGGCCTTGGACTACAAAAACATGAAATAAAGATGTCTATCTACCTGATTTGAATGAATAAAAACGGAAAAAAATTCTGTGACAAAACTTAAAATTATACCTGAATTTTTTCATCTCCCCAATACATCAAGAATACTCTGAAATCCACAAGTGGAATTTCATCCGGCCTATTTTCAAGCCTCTCTTCATCAGTTTCATAAGCCGTATAATGTGCCTTTTTAATACGACTCTTGTACCCCCTCCAAGAGTCATGAATTGACTTCAAAACCCAATATTCACATTCATCCGGGACAATATATCATTTCCTAAATACAAATCAAACATTAAAAAGAACAGTCATGCTACTTTTGTGACAAGTTTCGTATATTTAAGTAAAATTCAGCTAAGTTTGCAAATTACCTTGACATAGTTCCACAGCATGCCTTTCAAACTTGAAGGAACATCAAACCAAGACTTGTAAGTAAGTGGAACACTCCTCTTCAGTGTTCCTAAAAAAGCACTCAGTTCAGAGATTACTTGGTCATCGTCTGAAACAGGTTGGCCCCTATGATTCATTTGGATTAGAACTCTTTTGTCATATGACCTTGAATGTACTTTATCCATCTTTGTTTTTCCCCTGAACCTTCTGGGAGCTCCCACTACTCTTACAAAGTACATACAATAGTAATGAGAAGGCTAGACATAACATAAATGAGAACTTAAACTATTAAAATCAGAACTCAATTAGATAATACCTTCAGCTTCTTCTACTTCATCTTCTTCGTTTTCAATATTTGCCAAGACATTTCCGACAACAGCCTTCTTCCTTGCACTTCCACTTCCACTACTGCTATTCTTCTGGCGTTCTCGCATAGCGAAATAAGCGTCCATTGTTCCTATTCCTTCATTGTGTGGTAACTCAACGCTACATGGTGGATCAACAGTTTGTGTAGGAACTGGATTTTCCCCTGCCTTCGGAGTTGCATTCTTATCAGTTGCAGATTCAACAATGGCCCATGAACGAGTTGTTGGTCCAGACTGAGGCTTTGTAATCGTAACCTTTTTGGTTCTCTAAAATACGCACACAAAAACAATAAAATAAAAAAATAAGGAAGCTATTCTATAATTACCAACATAAAATTAAATCTTCAGCTATAACGCACCTTACTGGATTTTTTGAAGTATCATCTTCACTAGGTTCCTCTTGTTCTGGAGCATAATCTTCGCTTTCAGCTGGCATCTTTGATTTTTCTTTATTTTTTTCAAATTCATTATCAGTCCAGTAACTAATGTAGGCATCCCAAGAGCTTCAAAAATACTATTCTTCTGCGACAAATGTTTAGCTCTCTCCCTTTCGTATTCTGTAAGCGGTGGAGGTGGCGGAGGTGGTAGATCATCATCCTGAAAGTAATTTAACAAGACATTATTGTAAATATAAGAAAAATATGTAGAACATCATATTAGAATATCATATTTTAGTCTTCTTACTAGAATCTCATTTTCATCCATATTTTCCTCTTCATCTGGAGGATTATAGAAATCTAATTTACTCCTGACACTTGCTGAGTTGATATTCAAAGTTGCATCGCTAACTTCAGTTGGATTTTTCTTCTCTGGTGTCTTCATAGAACTACCGACTTCAGTTGGATTTTTCTCTGGTAACTTTGTAGACCTACCGACTCCAGTTGACTTCTTGCTGATCACCTTTTTCCTGTCCATGCGTGGACTCACAGCAGCTTCGCTCACTTGTGGATTGTTTCGCCGTGCCAACTTTCTAGGACTAAAGACTTGATTAGTCCACGTCTCATTGGTAAGTAGATTGTTTAGCCGTGCCGACTTTCTAGGACTAAAGACTTGATCAGTCTGCGTCTCATCGCTAAGTGGATTGTTTAGTCGTGCCGACTTTCGAATCGGAGTAAAGACTTCAGTCTGCTTTTTGTTTTTTGCTGCTGTTGCAGATGGTGAGTGGTGACAAATTGTCATTTCTGTGATTTTGCAGCTGCAAACATACAACGACATAAAAGTAAAGTTTATCATGTCATAACATGATTATTTAAACTTAATTAAATAAATTAAGACTTGATCATGTACACTAATATTCCAGTTCCTTTATTATTCTACTAAGTGCACTAAAAATCAAACAAGTCCTAATATTCAAACGAAAATGCACAAAAAATTTATGTACACTAAAAGCAGCAAAATGAAAAACAAATTCAGCCATGCGAGAACCAAATTCATCAAATAGTACAAATGAGAAGATACTTTTATCTTCTTCTAGTCAAAAAGCTAACTATTTACAGTTTTTATCACTTACTTTGGACGAGCTTTTGTATGATTTATTTATGAATTTTCGAATCGGATGCTCAAAATTGGATCTTGGTTTAAATTCATTTGAAAGTAATCATAAATAGATTGTTTCATCGTTAGTTTTCTTACGACCAAATTCATCAAAATAGTACAAATGAGAAGATATTTTTATACCTGGAGACAGCAAATTCTTCCATGGGGTACGATGACATGTGGCTGCATTTGTTTCATTGGCTCAATTTTATCATCGACCATGGTGTCGACATAGAAATCGATGTAATCACCATTATTTTTTATTTGCATCAATTCCCATAGATCTGCATCACTGGTCACCAATTTTCACCCACTCATTGGACCTTTCCATGAATATACTCCACCAATTTCAGTGCACTTTAGCTCATCCCTGGCATACTCCATCAGTACTGTGTAAGAAAACATATCCAGATCAACGCCCATGACAGAAGTCTCTTCTCCACTAACATATCCATTCTTCTCAAATTTTCCCTTGTGATGGAATTTAAGATTTGCCTCCATGCTACACAAAATGAAGGAATTAACATTAGAATGACATAATTACAAATTAAAATAAACCAAAATAAAACAGTAACTTCACTAAAATGTAATAAAGGTAGAAACACTAAAAAGAGACAAAAAAGCCACAAATATGATACATCAGTTACAACATTTAATCAAGGCAGAAACAACATTTTCTTACTTAAATTTGGTACATTAGCTACTTAATTAAATATAATAGTGATACACAGAAATTAAGAAGCACTTTCTTTCACTCTGCTAGGTGGAAGGCGGATTCGTCTTATTGGGACATCATCTCTACACCAACGAACATCAAAATCTTGATTTCCCATTCCATAAGCAGGCTGGATATCATTCAAATCTTCATATGCATCTTCGCTTTCGATTTCACACCAGTCTCTCGGCAATTTCTTGATAACATTGTGGCACATCTTATCAATTGGATCTTCTATATAAAACACCTGTTGTACTTGTAAAGCCATAACATAAGGATCAGATTTCTGGCACAATCAATTAAAATTGACACGAGTCAGCCCATATAAATCTTTCTCTTCTTGGTACCAACAACACTTAAATAAAACCACACTAAATTCTCCCCAATAATCTAGTTCTAATATTTCCTCAATTGATCCATAGTAATTAACTTCACCAACCAATGGATTCTGATCTTTCGAATTTGCAAAGCTAGTAGTCAAGGCTGTCAAAAATACACCACTGTTTTGTGTTGTACATTTGGCATCTCTGAACCTTGTATAAAATTTGTATCCATTGATAACATATCAAGTAAACCTCTTAGCTGTTGGAAGAGGACCCACTGCAAGCAGTTGTACTTCTTTTGAAATGTCCTCCTTTTTCCCAACCTCTTCCTTTAACCACTTCCAAAATTCTTCACTGCGTTCTCTCTCTCTTTTATATTTTTTTGATAATGCATGACCATTAATTAAAGCTCGATGTTCCCTAGAATAAAGACCTAGTTAATAAAAGATACAAACAAATTTTCTAATTCTTCAATAATTACTAAAATAAAAATAAAACTTAAAAACTTACTCAAGTAAACTCTCTATTTCCTTGTTACCACTATTGAATATAATGTAACGGTGACATGTCGTCCATTGAGAATCTTTAAGATGAATACCTTTTCCATCTTTGTTTCTTCTTGTGCCAATAGGATATTCCAGATTCTGTGGACAGGTTTCAAATTTCATTTTTCCTGCTCCATCGCCACCTAAGAACCTTGAACAGAATATCAAACATTCTTCTGCAAGATAACCTTCAGCAATGGACGCCTCAGGTTTATTTTTGTTGCGAACATATGATTTCAGTTTACAAAGATAACGCTCAATAGGAAACATACAACGAAGATGTGCAGGTCCACCATATTCAATTTCCTTGCATAAATGAACTAGCAAGTGCACCATTATATCAAAGAAAGCATTTGGGAATATCATCTCAAATTGATAAAGAATTTCCACAATTTTCTTTTGTAGCCTCTTGAGATCACAAATTGATAATTTTACTCCAAACACTTCTTAGAAATGCACCTAATCTTATCATAGGTAATGCAACTTCAGGTTTTACAGACTTCTTCACAGCAAATTGCAGCAAGTAGTGGAGAAGAAAATGAGCATCGTGGCTCTTATACCATGCAGTTTTCCTCTCTTTCTTGTTTACATACCGGCTGATATTGGTTGCACAACCATAAGGCAGTTTAGCATTCTTCAACACCGACAAAATATTTCTTTCTCCTTGTTCGTCATTGCAAATATGGCAGCCCTGATCTTAAGGTAATTCCCATTAGCTGATAGAACCGGATGAAGGACCTCCCTGATGCCTACCTCTTGTAAATCATACCGAGCACTTAAATGGTCTTTCGACTTCCCATCAATATTTAGTAAAGTACCAAGTATGTTATCACAAATGTTTTTCTCTATGTGCATAACATCAAGGTTATGTCGACATACATTGTGACTCCAATATGGTAAATTAAAAAATATTAACTTCTTTCTAAAAGGGGATTCATTTTTATGCTTGTTGACCTCTTTCTGCCCAAAAATATTTTCATAACCAGCCAACAATTCTTCAACGTCTGTCCCGGATAAAATTCCCAGAGATGTTCCCATTTCAATTTCACCATTGAACCTTTTCTTATCAAACCTCCACCTGTGTTTCGGATCTAAAAATTTCCTATGATTCATGTAGCACATATTTTTACTATGTTTCAAGTAAGTTGAAGAAGTTTCGAAATGGCATACGGGATGAGCTAAATAACCCTTTGTGCTCCAGCCGGATAACATTGCATATCCCAAAAAGTCGTTGATCGCCCATAACACGCTTGCACGTAACGTGAAATTAGCACCAGTCAAGGCATCATAAGTTTGTATGCCAAGACCCCATAATTCTTTCAATTCTGCGATAAGAGGCTGCATGTAGACATCAATGCTATTCTTAGGAGACTGTGGACCAGGGATAAGGGTTGAAAGTATCAAATTTTCTGGCTTCATGCGTAACCAAGGTAGAAGGTTATAATTTACCAATATGATTGGCCACGTGCTGTGAGCTGTAGTCATTGTACGAAAAGGACTGAATACATCAGCTGCTACTCCTAACTTGATATTTCTGTTTTCAGATGAAAAATGAGGATATTTGGCATCCATCGTCTTCCAAACCTTGCCATCAGCTGGATGTCGAAGTCTGCCATCATTTTTTTGTCCCATTGCATGCCATATCATAAGTTCTGCATACTCCTTGGACATGAACATCCTTTGCAGCCTTGGTTTTAGTGGAAAATAACGTATCACTTTTGCTGGTACTTTGTGAATCCGCTGCTCCGGATGATTTTCAGCACCCGCTTTCTTTTCCAGTATAGCCCACCTTGAAAAACCACAAGTTTTGCAGTTATTTTCCTTTTCATTTTCTGCCCAATATAGCTTGCAGTCATTTGGACATGCATGTATTCTTTGGTAATTGATGCCTAAATTTTAATGATATTTTTGGTAGCATTAAAAGATAAAGAGATTTGGGCTTGTGGAAAAGCTTCTTTTAGCAACACTAATACATCAGTAAATGCAGACTTAGTGATTCAATGTAGGCATTTTAAAGAATAAAGCCTCACGATGAAACTTAATTGCGAAAATTTAGTACACCCGGGATATAATGGCTGCTTTCCCTCTTCAACATGATGATGAAATTTTCTAGCATCGACATCTACTCCATTTGCTCCATCAGAAGATCCACCTTCATTGTTCTGCATATTTCCACAAGTATGATGCAACATCTCATCGAGATTATCTCCAAAATTTATTCCCGCTTCACGATCCATATCGACATCGCTCCTTTCAGGATCTAGACAGGAAATCTCACAAATCCATTTCACATACAATTCAGATGGACCGTTCCAAATCAGATGGTCGTAGACTACCTCTTGACGATGCCACTTGTGATTGTGACACTTTTTGCAAGGGCATGTAATTTCATCACCTGCTGCGAATCTAGAAAAAGTATTTTGAATAAAACGTTTCACTCCACTGATATATCCTTCACTGAACTTAGGAAGTTCTGCCTATATTTTTTCCTCGTCGTTCATCACTAATTTACACACAAATAACATACAAAGACAAACACAATAATAAAATCAAGAATATGATTACACCCGAACTCACAAGTAAATCGGTAAATTAGGCAACACAACAATCAAATCAGGAAAAACTTGAAATATACATAGAGTGAAACCTTAAGCAGTAGATTAAATCGAAGCCCTAACTGAAATTCGAAACCCAAACGAACCCCAATTGAAGACCTAATTGAAATACCGAAGCCCTAATTGAACTTGAACTCGAACTTGCCGTAATTGAACCCCAAATAAGCTTGTAAACTTAGAACTTTTAGCCCTAACTGAAATCGCAGAGTGTTTGAGTGTTTGAGAGGTTGAGCGACAGAGTACATATTTTGTTAAGTGTTTGAGTGAAACCCTTTAATATTTTGTTAACTTTTGCCGCTTTGTTTTTGCTTCCCGCGTTAAAAATTATTTCAGCCCACTTTTTTTCAGCCCGCACTCATTTTTTATAATATTTTTATAAGTCTATAGCTACTGCAACATAGTGTTGATATCTATGCTAACATCCTGAAGCTAATGTTGTAATAGATAAAAATCAGCACAGCTATCGTTACATTGTAGCTAACAACATCTTGTATTTTCGTTGTAATAGGCCATCTATGGCGTAATGACGTTCCACTCAGCGGCATGGTATCATTAGATATCCGGTTACTAGGATGACATATTATTATTCGGACCAGACTTTTGTCTGATCTGAATTTTTTTCCTCTTTAACTCTTAAGCACTCAATTGAGTCGTTATATAGTAAGGTTCACAGGTTATTAGATTTGGACAAACAAAGCTTTCAAAGACATGTAGGAGGAAGATTTATCTATGTAGGAATCTATCTATATATATTATCCACTATGTTGAATTTTCAATACGTTGGAATATATGTAAAAAAGATGTCATAACTATCTAGTAGTAAACTTTGATCAACCAAGGGGGCATCTCCATATGTCGCTGTTGAAGTACTTTGCAATTATTATATTTTATCTGAATCTGGGCAATGTTTGAGATTATGTAATGAATATACATTATTATCTTTGAAATGAAATGTGAAAGTTTGTTTTGAAATTGTGTCTGAAAAATTACATATTCTTGCGCTTCTGATGATATTGATATGATTAACATGGCTGCATTTTTCATAGGAGATTAATAATATAGATGTCTGCAACACCTATAGCGGTAAGTTTTAGGCCTCAAAATAGGGGATGTTTCATAAGTGATTAGTGAGAGGAAACCCATTTCATTCAGTGGTATGGTCTCAGCAAGTACGTATATTTTGGTTTGAGATGGCCTAATATAATTCACACCAAACTTTTTATTTGACCCAAAGTTTTTGGTTTCCCCATAAACCCTCAAGTAATCAATATGGATTGGGTAGGTGGAGTTCAATTTTAGATGAATAGCCTTCTGGATTCGTGCAGGAGGCATGACTTAGAAGTATTTTCGCTATGAAGTGTTATATTCTTTTATTTTATTGTTGAATGTATGTAATGACAGGTACTATAACCATCTAAGTAGTTAAGACTCTGATCATCCAAGCGGCATTTTCATTTGTCACTCTTGAAATTATATTTTTAATTATTGTATTTTATTTGAATGATGTAATCGTGGGGCTATGAAATGTAATCATTTTCCAAATTAGTTAATGAAATTTTTTTGTGAGAACTTATAAAAAAAATTCTCATGATGTTATTGATACAATAACTAATCTTATTTCATCACTGGGAAATAACACTCAGGATGACTACAATATCAGTAGTATATACTTTTGAACATCGAAATGGAGGATGTTACAATTTAAATATGCATCGATTATATTTGCATCATCATAGTGCCAAATAGGACTAGAGAGAAATGCTAAGATATCATTACTCATGTTTTGTCTGTGCTACTAAGTGTGACTTCTATATTGTGTCAATGGACTTCATATTGGTAGATGTTGTATGATTGTACAAAGCATGGCAGTTTCACTCAGTTCGTGTTGAGAGCCCAGTTAGCCTCTATATTCCAATCATATCACATTTGGAAAGCATGTAGATAGGAACTTTATAAATCAGCATTATTACTACATACATTGTCTAATGATATATTATATATTATTGTGTATGTGTTAACTCTATGATGTAGATGAAGAGCATGAAATCATACGGTAACGAGATTTAAAGCTCATTTAGTTATATTTCCGTGTATGTTAATTTGATTATAACTATGTATTATAGTACTAACTTTGTAGGTAACCCCTTTACATAGTTATTCTTAATTGGGCTTTACTAATCTATAGTAAAAGAATTATGTTGCGTTTGATCCTATAATGGGTACATAGGTTGTCACATTGGTTCTGTGATGCGGTTCACGTTTCATTCATTTAATATTTTGTATTTGTATATATAAATTCATATAATGAGATTGCAGGACATGGATATTGATTCCGCATTAGGAAATAATACGAAGGAATACCATTGTGCTTTTTACATATGATTTTACATATGATTAGATATTATGAGATTGTTAAATTATGCAGGTTGAATCAATAACTATACACCACTTTGATAGGCATAATGTTATTGACTATATGAATCCTATCACATCTTAGTTGATCACTTTATAAGTAATGCTTTATCTTGTAGTTATATTGTGCAATTTATGGGTGTCGAGCCGTTTGTTTTAGTTAATACTTCGATTTTCAATGCTTCAGACGAAACCAAGTTGTCACGCTAATTATCCTATAATATCTTAACTTGGCTATTTTTTGATGGATGTTAACTTAAGGGGGTTTAACGGAGTTTAGGGAAAGTTTCTAGGAGAAGTGAAAGTGATTAGGGGATCTAATTTTGGCTATATTAGGCACAAATCCCTAGGTGGGTTAACGGATCTAATCCAAGCATAAGTCTAACTACCCATTTATCAGCCTAAAAACTGTTCATACTTCAAATAACCATATCTTCAAAACTATAAGTTCAAAAATCTATTATGACCACTCTTAGAAAGAGAAATCATCAAATCTTTTATTTGGAAGAGGTTTCTAGAAATAATTTATCTCCTATAAAAACTCGATGGCCTTAAAATATTTTCGAGGTCATAATTTTTCAATATTAATTTCGGGGTTGAAAATGCCAGTATTCAACATTCTCCAAAGTTATAGCCTAATCTAATCTAGTTTGGTAATGAAAACAATATTTTTTTATTATCTATTTATATGTAAAAACATAGGTTGTTATAGACACACCTTCACTTTATCGGTACTAGGTATAAAGATCTATAGAGATTGGTTTAAACGAATATTTTGATTGTCCTTACCAATGTACATAGATAACGTACTCAAAAGATTTTGTACGGAAGTTCTCGACGTAGAAATGCTCCAGTACAAATGGTATTTTTCTTTCTAAGAAGGATTCCCATCTAAGGATACGTAGAGACAACGATGAGTAGGATTCCTTATGCGTCAGCAATATGATCAGTTATGTACATATGCCATGTACTAGGCAAGATTTCTCTTTTTGATAGGTGCAGTTAGTTGATGTCAATAAAATCCGAGCAGAAATCATTAGACGACAGTTAAGGTCACCTTAAAGTATTCAGTAAATACTAAGGATTTGTTGATAATATTTGCAAACAACGAACTTCTTATGAAAGAGTACTCGGACTAGTGTTTTCAGAGTGATGTTTACGATATTAAATCAATTTCAGGATTCGTATTCACCCTCAACCAAGGAGCCATAAATCGGCTAAGTTCCAAACAAGAAGTTGTCGAAAATTCGACCATGGAGGCTTGGTTCACCTTAAGCAATGCTACAAACGAAGAGGTGTGTATCCGCAATTTCATTAAAGAGTTATGAGTGATCGGCATTGAAGGTCTAATGTTGATGTGCTGCAACAATAATATAGGAATACAGATTGTCAAGGAACTTTTAAGACACATCCTTTGCAATTTCCACATGATAAGACACTTAGTTTATCGATGATGTGGAGATATTAATTGAGATAGTAGATATTAGAGATGACATCGAAGATCCATTCACTAAGGCCTTTTCTCAGTCTAATTTAGGTAGATTGATCAAAGGTGTAGGCATATGGCTTCATAATTAGCCCTAAGTGCAAGCGAGAGATTGATAGAGTTAAGGGTGTAACTTGGGAGGCAATTATGTAATTTATTATATTGCTTAACTCTTATAAAGAATCTTATTTGCATTCTTTGGTTTTGTTTTTCATTGTATGTGCCATTAGTAACGATCTACATACATTAAGCATATACAAATAGAAAATCATAAGGAAAAGTATTTAATAGATTGTAGTTGCGAATGTTCGTGACCATGAGTTTGAATCAAACATTTAAAATACATACCCTTAAATTGTTCCTCATCCATATGTAATGAGAAATGGATATTCATGCATTCTGTGAGATTAGTGTATGTAATGTGCTCCGTATAATGGATGGTGAATTACTAATGACCAATGGGGACATGGAGCGATTATGTATTCATGGTTGTTTGGAACAATCATAGGATGACTCAACGTAAGTCCTATATATGTTAATATAATTAAGTAAAAGTATAAGATCTTATGTAAAGATGTGTAGTGGCCTTCGGACCTTAGAGAACCATTGATCTTTATCACCTAAACCATAATTTGATTATGGTTCATCACATGACATCGTGATCATGTTATGATCATAATCGGGTAACATTGAACCACTTGAAGTGATATGCTACTCAAGAGAGTAAGTGTCTCCTTCAGCGTAGAAGGTTAATATCACCATAATTGATAGTCAATTTAAAGTAAAAATCTTTAGCCAGAGTAAATTGGTTAATCGATAAATGTTATCAGATTAAACCAAAGTCTACATTACGTAATTTACTATGGATATTATTGGAGTTTTTGATTATTGACTAAACTCTAGATATCTTAGTGATATAGTGATGACCAAAAGAATGTACAAAAAATATCGTTACCTAGGGTGTAGCATAATAAAGATTAGAAATTGGACTTCCCCTAAATGAAATATAAGTAGCTGAATTCATGCCCGATACTGTTCTTGGGGAAAGTCCAACAAGCTTTAATATTTAAATTGCTTAAATGTTACTGAGGACCGAGTTCACACCAAGGAGTCAACACAACGTGTTGTAAGTAATTTTTCGATTTTAACATATTGAAGTTAATTTACAAATGCTATAATTTATAGTAAAAATTAACACATATGTGGTATTGAATTTTTATGTCTTTTAATTATTTATTTAAGGAATTACTTGATGTAACATATAATTTTTGATATATTAATTTAATGAAACATATGGATTGAAATTAAATATATGGATTGAAGTAAATATTTAATTAATTAATATATGTGTTAATTAGGTCCAAGTCGCACGATTAATTCTCCAAAGGGGAGACCATATACTTGAGGGGATATGGGTTTGAATAATTCTCTTTGACCTAGATTAGATTTAGATTTAATAGAGGTGGAAAATGTGAAGATATTTGTGAAATCCAGTCACTATAAATAGCCCCAACTTCTCTTATTCCTAACACGTAGAAAAATAAATTAGCTTCCATTAAACTTGCTAGAGCATTAAAGTTATGATTTACACACCGAGCTAGAAGAAGGAATGAGCAACAGTCCAAGAAGGAACAACTAACATCTTAATGTATCATTAATTGGTAGATCTATGGCAAAAAATTTCTTTAAAAATATATTTATTATGCGTGTGTGTATGTTCGCTTTCGACATTTTAAAAAAAATGAAAATTAAAATATATTAAATATGGTTACATATATTAATAAATATATATACCTATACATATTTTGTTTATGTATAGGTGTAAAATAATTATTTTCCATCAAACGTAAAATAAATTTTATATTTGTGTATATATATATATATATATTAGATTTTAAATTTTTAGATATACATCCGTAAATAAAAAAATTATAAATATATTTCGAACAAAAAAACCAATTTATGTATTTAAATTAAATTTATAGATCTATATTTAAAAAACTAATATTTACTTAAAACATATTTGCTAAAAGTTTATAGATAAAACTATTTTTATAGCCGAAATGAATTTTATTATTATTTATAATTCTGTTCAGGAATAAATTTTATGTATGTTTGTGTGTGTATTACATGCATATATACCTCTACAAACATGCAAATATATATTAAGAAGATATTATGTTAGATATTGATATTGTATGCTCATTTTATACAATATGATCTTAAATCATATTGGCTATATACATGCCCTATAATGTTAATTTTATAGATGTCTTGGATTAGTTTATATCATATGTTGATATTCATAGTTTGAATATTATTCTGCACTAAAAAAATAACAAAAATTAAGTTCTACGTTAAAGTTAAATTAATTTAAAATAATAATCTAATTCATAATATATATTTAATAATTGAATTATTAAAACAAAATCAAATTCAAATAATAAACTCCACTCTTGTCAAATATATAGTAAATATGATTTAGGGCAAATGATTTATTCGTGTAAACACATAATAAAAACCTAGTGCAAAGTGAATAAAAGGTTTTTGTTTATTTTTTTGGGAAAATTTGACATTTAACCCTTTTACCAATGCGTCTGATCCAACATTATTCACACCCGAGTACATAAAATTTTAAGTTTTGCATATATTTGTTTACTTTAAATTTCAACATAGTCATAACTTATCTACATAGTTGTTTAGTTACCAATATTTTAGAGATTTAAAAGTTGTAACAACATCATTCGGTGATAAACTGATAACGTCATAGGTAGACATGGGATCAGCGGTCACCAATGTTAGTTCGAGTACAAAAATAGCTTTGATTATTTCAGTTTGGACCTTGGTTTGACCCGTTATTATTAGGTTGGGTACGGCTTCATCGCTATCCGGACCAATTTGGGTTCGACCAGCTTATTATATGTTCATTGTGCCATAAGTGTTAGTGGATACAGTATTTGCGTACCGTTTGTTATGTTTGGTAATTCAAAATATCCCTACCTAATATAATTACAAACTTTGTTTCCGTGTCATTTTTAAAAGGTTACGATTGAAAAATGATGATTATAATGTCAATAGTTCAATTAGAATATAAGGTGATTACACAGTGGATTTGGAATATCCAGCAAATTCGGACTACGTGTGTATTATAATTTTGGTAAAT
The DNA here is from genome assembly GCA_030765085.1 of Allium cepa. Taxonomy (NCBI): domain Eukaryota; kingdom Viridiplantae; phylum Streptophyta; class Magnoliopsida; order Asparagales; family Amaryllidaceae; genus Allium; species Allium cepa. The sequence continues at coordinate 1,052,795,439 of CM060935.1, read as the reverse complement.
GGATTCCAATTTGGATATTAAGTGATGTGGACCATTTACATGTCTAGTCATCAGGGAGCCCTAGCTCATTTGGAAACAAGTACAAAATCATCTACGTTAGGGGAATTTATGCATGTATATCACTTTTAGGACTTATCACCGAACTAACAAATGTGTTTTTAGAGAAATATTTTATTCTTTATAGTATAATTTAGAATAGCGCAAACCGATGTGATGTTGAATAGCGTATTTTTTCGAATATATTTTGCATTATTTGGGATGTAGAACAACGTCAGTCTTTGTAATTCTAGATTGCACATCAAACTAAAGAAGAGGGAGGAGGAGGGAGAAAAGGGAAGAGAGAGATGTTTTGAAAACAGACCCATGTAATTAATTTTGAAAATATGGCCTACATGGACAAATATTCCTTATTGTAACTTGCAAGACTAACATAATACACACACCCGCACATAAATATTGAAGTCTAACTGAACCGTTTTTAATAAAAACATAACTTAGACTCTTACTCCACACAATAGCTCATTCACAATATTTCTCCTCTCCCTTTCCCTTTCTACCAACGATGGAAACCCAACTACAATCTCCAAAACCCACACCCGAAAACCCGAACCCAACCACTTTCATCCAAGCGGACACCTCCTCCTTCAAGAAGGTCGTCCAACTGCTAACGGGTTCGCCCGAAACCATCTCCACCCACCAACCCAAACCCGTACCTGGACCCAAAAAGCAATCCTTCAAGCTCTACGAACGTCGAAACACCATCAAAAAGTTCAACCTCGTCAACCCACCTATAAGCACAAGCACTTTCAACTCCTCAGAAGCGCTTTCCCCTAGCATTCTCGATTTCCCTTCTCTGTTGCTCAGTCCTGATACCACTTTGTGCCATGATATTAATTTGGTCGCAGAGGAGAAAGCCATAGCTCAAAAAAGCTTCTATCTGCACCCTTCTCCTAGAAGCGATTCTGCAAAGCCTAAACTGCTGCCACTCTTTCCAGAATCTTCACCTTCTAATTGATTGAAATGAATATGAATAGGTGTGGTTTTGCTTGTATCTTTTGGAACTTTAGTTTTAAATATATGTATGTGTTCATCTTGATTAGATTTCTACTGTTTTATTTTGTAAATTATTGGTTTTTTTTTTAATCTTTTTTCTTGAAGAAAATAATACAGCTGCTTAAATGTAAAGCATAACAATGGTCCCAAGATTGACTAGTTTATGTCATCTTTTCATTGAATCAGGCAAGAATTGAAGAAAATGGCTTTTTTTTCCTACCTAAACCTGAATCATTCAAAGAGGTTGGATGGTGAAATTTGAATTGCATTGAAAGAAATCCTTTCTTTTCAATATTGTTTGATGATGTAATGGAAGTCTTATAATTGACTAAATGCTAACTTTCTACCCAATTACAAAGAAAACTTGCAGGAGAAAGTAGCACACTTGTAAGACTATGAGTTCACCCATTTGACCTAAAATGATTCCATATTTGATTGTTTTATGATATCGGTGGGAAATTTTTATTATCATCTGTAAAATACGACAAATTTTTATCATCATTTTGAACTTTTTTTTTTTGGCTAGATGTATAATTAAAGGGACATATAATAATTTTAAGATAAAGAAATGTTCCACCAAAAATTTTGAATAATGAATTCTTGTAAATTGCATATGATATGTCAATTGTTGAAAATTTGAATTGGACTTTATGTGAGACAATTTGGCCAAACATTTCTTAGCTGTTGGAATATATAATATAAGTACAGATCTTAACTCTTCACATGTGACACTCTAGTTTCTCCATCTTCTGACTTTTATGTACATAGGAATAAAGACTATTTAATTATTTATAAGAAAAGTGGACTTGCAACAAAGATTTTTTTATTGCATAAAAAAATTTCAAAATTTCTTATTACTTTTTTAACTTAACTGAAATAATTTTTAGGGTCAAATAATTATTATTAAGACCGAGGGAGGGATTTTGATCATGAAATGAAAGTGCAAAAGATTTTCTCAATTTCTTTTCTCATGCAAATTAATTAATTTTACGAATATGTGTAAACAGTACTTGGCAAAACAATGCAATGCATTCTTGGCCCACGTACGGCCCAACCATAGTGGGATTAAAAATGACAGTAAAAAACAGAAACGGCAGCCCAGTTCAGTAACCTATAAGTTACTTTTTCTTGTACCAATGTAATGTAATTTGCCAAGGAATGTTTCGTTTGACAATATGGGTACAATAAGATTATATACATGTATTTGTTTGAACAGTCGAACTGTTTATACTGTAAACACGTCGTACGTTTGAACCATATAATATATCTGAAATTGTTAGGGTTAAACTGGTGTTTACATGCAAGATTGCCACAAAGACAAAAATGAAATCAAGATTTTTAGTGCCTAGCTCCCAATATTGGGATAAAAAAGACGATCAAAAGTGATTGTTAAGCTTCTACTTGGTTGTCGTGGTTTACAAACTGAAACGAATCTAACTATACTATTAACACCGAGTATGGTTTTCTTATTTCGGAAGCCTTCATGGATTTTGAAATGAAATTTTGCCATGTGTATTCTGAAACCGAAAGGACTTTCTTTCTTATGCTCAATTTTCTAATGCTTATCTCCATTCCCCTCAAGCAAAATATAATTTTTCTTTTTTTCTATTAATTCTCAACCAACTCCAATCCTTTTTCCTAAGCATTCCACTGAACAATTTGCAATCAAGCATCATATTAGAAAGTACATTTGTACAAATCAATTACCGTAATTGAATTTACGTCGTCCCTTGTTCCTTTTCTCATAACTCTAGATTTTGGATTTGGACCGTAAACAATTGTCGGTCTCCTTCTTCTTATATATGAAAGCTTCGTCATTCTTCTCTCCTTTTCCATACTTAAAGTCATGTCGCCTTGCATCTTAGGTATTTTCAAGCCTTTTTCACAACATTTTCTTTTGATTTTATAATCTTCTCATCCTTTTACTAATTCAGTTCAACTTCGTATTTTTTAGAGTCATCGATCGTGTTATTTAATTTTGATTGGAATTGATGCCTATTTGGGTTGGTTATATTTTTATCCTCTTTGATTTGGTTGAATCAGAATTGGAGTCACATGTGTAGGGGTTTATTATAATAAAATCCACTATAAACCCATCTTTAACGAGTTTAGGGTTTTTAGATCCAATATGGAGTGACTCTTATGTTTAATGTTTGTTTGACTTTTGGATTTTTGATATGTTAAACAATGTTGAAATTGAAGTTGATTATGTGATATTAATATAAGGGTGAAAATTGTGCAAATCTGAATGTAGTCATGTTAAAATTCTATGCCCTCTCACTTTTTTTTTTTTGAACTGATACTTTATATACAACAAATCATTGGGACAACATATCCCATGTCAAATAAACGTTCGAAAGTAAGTTTCGAACTTGTGACATTCTGCATCAAAGCCGAATCAATTAACCACTTGGACAAAGGTGCTTGTCGCCCTCTCTCTTTTATAATACACTATTTAGAGCATGTTAATTTTTTTCCAATTACACACACATATGAGGTTCAATGACATCCATATTTTGTAGCACCGCTGAACGCTTTGATTTGCACTACACATTCCGATTTAAATAATAATTTGATGTGGAAAAGAGAAAAAAAATACTGCATATTTTCTTTTTTGATTTTTTTCTGAAGTCCATAATACCTGCATTTTCAAAAAGTTTTTTCATTACATGTGAGGTAAATATACCATCATATTTAAAATTGTTTCCGATAATTTGCTTTTCTACAAGTTATTTCCTATTTGAAAATTGATAAAAGTTTTACTTCTTACTAAAAATGTACAACGAATCTTTGTGTTGTAATATTTTCCCACATAATGTGTGATATTGATCTTATATCACTAAAATATGATTGGTAATGTTTGTTTTTTTGCATTAGCATCAAGTACTTCTCAACTGAGGAATGAAGAATATAATAAAAGCATAGCACCATTTTTTAGTTTGTTCGTGCAAGAACTTATCTTCAATATGGATGTTTTATGTTTATTTATAGATGTATTTATGAGTATTAACTTTTTTTATTGGGACTATATAATACTTGAATTGTTGGTTGTGGATGCTTGTGTATATTTATATACATGTATGTGTATGTAAATTGATAAAAAAAAGATGTCTAGTTTTACAAAGAAAATGAACAAGCTAAAGTTTCTATTGAAGCTAATACCGCTAAATTACAGTTGGATAATATCTATAAAAAAAAGTTGATTAACGTACATATGTGGATTTGTAGTAGATTCATATTTATCAATAATAACAATATATAAATTGTCCGTAATGGATACATGTGTATGTAAATATGTGTATATGTATATGTACGGAAGATTTTTATATATTATTCGTATGACATATTTATCTAAAAATACATTGTGTTCTATAAGATAATTTTGTATGTCAATCAAAATCACATGCATATGGCATTATTAGAAGTCAGACCACCTTTTATTTTCATAATTTGGAATTACCAATTCGTTGATTCAAAGGCTTAAAATATATTTTAACCTTTACATGATAAGGTATTGAAATTTGAACTCAGTGGTCATTTTATTGCTACATGTGAATTTTATTTTAAAGTTTTTTGGTATATCTATTATCAGCAAATTAAATGCGTGAATACTAACTTCTTTTTTATTGTATTAAATAATATTTACTTTATTTGTGATACATACATAACCACATATGTGTATGAATATACATTCTTCTTGCATGATATTCAAAGAATTCGATGAGTTGTATGGGTAATTTATTTGCAAGTTAAAATTGTATATGTATGCACTGTCTTATTTAGTAGATAGGTCTGATTTTTATTTTCATAAATATGGATTTCCAATTTTCCAACTTTTTTTCATGTTTGAGTTTCACATTAAAAATCAAAAAATATTTTGTACTTTTTTATCATATGTACATATATATGGAGCTTTTCAACTGTGTATGCATCAGTTATCCTTTTTTCAACTGTGCATATACCGCTTATATATGGAGCTGGTGTAGACTCAAATCTAGACTTCAAGCATGCAACAACTACAACATACTTGATGAAATTGAATTTTTACGCAAAATTACAACCGCAAGGATAGTACAGAGACATTATTAGACTGATAACTTCAACTGCGGTTTGAAGCATTTGGAAAGAACAGAATGCTAGAATATTCATTAGTAATCAGAAAAGCAAGTTCAATGTTTGCAAAGAAATCGAGATCTACCTAAGAATTCTTATGACTAAATCAAAGGAAAAAACCTAGTGATCTGGTTCAGTATACCACTGCTGTGGAATTCTAGGACATCCCCTTCGACATCAAAGCTTTCCCTCGTGATTGTATTACCCTTCCCTCTGAGCATGAGTTAGGTCGATGAATGCGTAGAAGCTCCTCCTTCTGACGAGATACGTGATGTATGTGTGGCGCGTGAGGTATCTTTAAGTTTAGATTAGATTATTGTGTGGCGAATTTCTTGGTATTTGGTATGGCAACTGCCATTTTTAGTATTTTTCCAATTCGAGATTGAACTTGGATATTGCCATGTATAGTTTCATTGATTTTATTTTGCATTTGGGCCATTTTTGATAATGTATATAGTTGGGCCGAACTCACTTTTGTAACTTCTTTTCCCATATACTAATACAAGTACCTTCTCCAAAAAAGTGTACGTATATGTGTATGCTTATGTGTGTATATATCTATGTGAGAGTGTAACACCCTATAAAATGAACCATAAATAAATGAAGCAAATTAAATTAAACGTGATAAGATAGAAAACGAAAATTTTATAAAATTTGAAATTTAATCACGAAACTTATACCATTGCATTCATGGTGAAATTCTGATTCATTTTCATATATAATATGCTGATAGCAAAGCTCGAACAAAGAAGTTATGAGTGTTTGAAGTTTTCAGATTGAAAGTAATTCAAATAAATAAATAATTCCTAATTTAAAATTTGAAATTAATTGTGATTAGACTTGGTGTTAAGTAACGCTAAAAATTAGCAATTAATGTTAAAAATTAACTAGGGTATGAAATCATAATTAAGCAACAATAAAATAAAATAAATACCTTCCCAATATAAGGGAAGAAGTTGACCCAGCAACTCAAGGGGTCGACCTAGAGGTCGACCGCTTGGAGTATGGGGGTCGATCATTTCCTTGTTGTGGAGCCTATTTTGATGAATTATACATTCCAGACCACTATAAATTAGATTTAACGGTTCAAAAACTCTGTAGAGAAACTATAAAATAGAATCTAGATATTTCACTTTTATCCACAAATATTTTGGAAAGAATAGCAAAACTCTGCTATTATTATCTCTCCAAATTAGATTCAAAAACTCCGTAGAGAATTCATGTAAGAATCCAATCTATTTTCTATTTATTTCTTCTTCCTTCAACCTATTATTATTTTATTCTCCTCCAACTATTCTGAATATAATAAATATATATACCTCTTCCCTATTGTGTGTGTATATATCAAAAGGGAGAGATTCTAGAAGAGATTGTGAGGCATGCAAATCCAAGAAAGCGAAGCTAAGGCTATTTTGTGAGTGGAAACCTAAGTATTTCTTTTCAGCAGTTGTTTAGTGTATTTCTTTTTGGATTTGAATATGCCTTAGAGATTTTGGGATTTCGAAAATATGATAGATAAAACCCCCATAATTCCTTTTTATTTCGAAATGTCAATTTTATATTGAGATTCCTAATAATTTTCATTAATTTGATGGAATTTGTTTCGCTTATACAGTTTTGATAATTTCATAGCATATTTCACTTCTCCTTCTGCTTTGGATCAAATTGTGATTCTTCAATAAAGTAAGAGATTTAATTACGAATTCTATTTGTAGTTTACACCACTTATTCTTATCTATTTCTTTATAAAAGAGGAGTTGAATAGAATATGGGGTTTAGACTGCAATTTTTATTATTTAAGATATTCTATTAAATTGGTGTAATAAATTGAGTTTCTATTTTATTTGCAGGTCCATTATTGCAGTTTTGGTCATGAATATTTATCCCTGCTTTGGAAATTAGAAATGAAATCTTGGTAATTTGAAGAAAAAAGACTTGTAATAATAATTGGTTAGGGAATTGACATTTAACGCCAGATTAAAGCGTAAAATCTGTGCGATTAGAACTTATTAGGTGCAAATATTTATTTATTTCTATTTATGTAATTAACACACAATTATTGCGTATATGGCGTAGTTAATTAGACATTTATTTCCCTACTTAGGAAGGTAATTGATTGTGAGGCGAAAATAAGAAGAAACTCTTGGATAGCCTAATTATTATTTTAAGGCGTAATAACAAAGATTCCTTATAAGGCTTTATTTATGAAAGAATGAGATGAATGTGTGTTTGTGCGTATATGTATGGAGAGTAATTGATTTGTAACTAAGTCATAGGGATGCGAGGTCAATAGAGTTACATGATGGAAGTCTGCCCTTTACTTTTAGGCTACCAGCAGTTGTGAACATTATTATTGATGTGAGATATCCTTATGATAAATATTCGTAATGACGCGAGGTTGGTCCCAAATTCTATAGAGGAAATCTGCCTAGGTAATCTAGCTACTAGGTCCTACGAATAGTGGACTAACATGAAATGTCATTATGAGTGTGGACCATAAGACGAAGGGTCTGCTTTGGAATTTTGAGGTATTGAGTGGTTATACCGGCCTCTTTTCCCCAGATGAAGTATTAAATTGTCAAGGGAACACGTTAGGTGGTATCTCTACAGAGGTTTGCTTTTGAAAATAGGTCTTAAATGATGGGGTCTGCCTTAATTATGATCTAAAATGACTAGAGTCTGCCTATTTTTCACTTGGAAGTATTAAGTGGCCTATGAGATTCCATATGATGTCAGCTAGATAACACCATTGAGGAGCATGCCTTAGGAATAGGTCTTAAATAATGGGGTCTATCTTAATTAAGATCTTAAATGACCAGAGTCTGCCTATTTTTTAATAAAAGGTATTGAGTGGCTTGGATAATGTTTCTCACATTATTAGTTGTTCATGACGTATGATTGGGATATGGGATGCTAAAAACCTACTTCTGGAAATGGAAGGTATTGAGTGGTTGGACCTACCTCCTTTCATTATAAAGAAGTATTAAATGGTTTTTATTAGTTTTATGTTCGTAGACATATTCTTATTTTGAAGTATACTGCCCAAGTACTGAAAAGGTAAGACTCGAGGATTTTATTGACCAGACACTTGTTGTTCTGACTCCCTCCTCATCACAACACAGGTTAAGGACGGAGTAATGGAAGTAACGATGCTTAAGATAGAGAAGCTTGGCTTGCGGCAGTATTTTTTATTATTACTTGTTTTTATGCGTATCCATGTATTTAGACAACTGTTGTAACGTATATTATGTTATAGTTATTATGGAATTTGGTATTATGAAATTTTTATGTTTTTGAAATAAATGGGTACACTTTTCTATTATATTTTATTTCATTCGATGTGAGTTCTAAAGGCTTATTTATGGCGCTGTAATGTTATTTCCTAATGCACTACAAGGCAACAACCGAATAGCGGTGACTTTCAACTTCGTGACGGTTTCCTCTTTAAGGGAACACGTCTTTGCATTCCAAAAGGGTCCCTTCAGGAACATATCATTAGAGAACTACAGGAAGGAGGATTGAATGGTCACTTCGGAAGAGATAAAAGTATTATTTTGGTAGGGCAACGATACTACTGGCTACAATTAAAACAGGATGTCAGTCGCTATGTTCAATGATGCTACATTTGTCAAGCATCTAAAGGTCAGTCACAGAATACAGGCCTTTATACACCTTTACCAGTACCGAACGCATCATGGGAAGATGTATCAATGGATTTTGTGTCAGGGCTTCATCGTACCCAAAGAGGAATGGATTCAGTTTTTGTGGTTGTTGACAGATTTTCTAAAATGGCACCCTTTATTCCCTGCAAAAAGATGATGGATGCTACTAACATTACTAACTTGTTTTTCCATGAGATTGTTTGACTTCATGGAATACCAACAACCATCACCTCCGATCGTGATAGTGAATATCTTATCACTTTTGGATCACCCTATTGAAGCGTTTTGACACCACTCTCCAACATAGCAGCACTTGTCACCCACAAAACGATGGTCAGATGGAAGTTGTCAATCGTACTTTAGAAAATTTGATTCGTTCTCTATGTAAAGATAGGCCTAAACAATGGGACCTTGCTATTGCTCAAGCTGAATTTGCATACAACAACATGGTGAATCGCTCCACTGGCAAGACACCATTTGTAATCATTTATGGTAGAATCCCTCAACACACCCTTGATTTAGTGCCTTTACCAAAAAAGCCAGGAATGAGTACTGCTGCCAACCACATGTCGGAAAAGATAGTTGAAATTCAAACTGACACTAAGAAGGCCATAGAAAACTCCAACGCTAAATATAAAGCCCAAGTTGACAAGCATAGACGTCTCAAATATTCAGTGAAGGTGATGAAGTCATGGTCCATCTTCGTAAATAGTGATTCCCAGTGGGTACTTACAATAAGTTGAAGGCTAAGAAGATTGGACCATTGAAGATACTTAAGAAAATCAATGATAATGCTTATGTTGTTGATTTGCCAGCTGACTATTCCATCTCCAAAACCTTCAATGTGAATGACTTATATGATTATCATGTCGCTACTACTAATACTTCTCCATTACCATCTATAACCTCGAGGCCGAGCTTTTCTCAAGAAGAGGGGACTGATGTAGGACATGCAACTGCACTTGAAAATTAATTAACAATGGAACGTCGTCTCAAATTAAGTGCTTAATTTTGTATTAAGTATTATGTCTGTTTATATTCAGTGTTTATTACTAAGGGGAATGAATCTACATATTCTTTCCTATAAATAAGTACTCTCATCTCAACTCCTCTCTATCTCCTTAACAGGCTAAGACGTTGATCTCTTCCTACTTCCACTGCGTCAATAACCTATGCATGTTCATTGTTCATTTTCATTTCTGCGGTGCATACTCTTACTCTAATTCGAACTATTCCTCTTATAGGTTGTACATGTTTTGGATGTAATGTATAGAGAAACATGGTTATATTAGGGACCATACTCATGGCATCAAATTATTTTCAGATTTTCAAAATCTGATCACAAGGACCGTACGATTCTAAACTAAGCAACAAGCTTGCGAGTAAGTGAAATAGAAAATATGTTAAACCAATGAAAAAACTAAAAGAAGAAAAGAAAAAAAATTGAATAATAAAAAAGAACAACATAAGTTAATTTGTGCAACATGGTTAACAACATATTTGGAATGACACATGTATACACACTATAATGTGATTAAATTTTCTAAACCATCTTCCTAATCTGAATAATATATGGTTCGATATAACTGTGACAAAGATAATTCATGTACCAAGCAAGCTTATATATTTTCCCAGTGGAAACTAAGCATGCTATGCAACCAATAAAAATAACACTATTTATTTTAGCTCATTACTAATAATCCAACAGATGAAATTAAAACAGTTCACATAAGTAGCAAACTGATCATTTTATTTCAGGTAACAATTTATTTATCAAATCATTTTACAGTAAACATGATACATTACCTGCTTTCCCACAATCAAACACGACACCATTAGCCTTTTCTCTACTTTTAACCATAAAGCACACCAGAGAAAATTACCTAGGTATTCTAGGTGAATGAAATATGCCATTATATTTAATTACTTGCTTTTAATCAAGATTCTATGCAATAATTAAATATTCTATGCATTATTTAGGGGTGAGAATAAAATTTACCTTTGATGTTTAGATTGAATTCAGTTTCAAATTAGAGCAAGAATAAAAAATACACGTCTATAACTATGTAAATTCCCTCCGGCCATTTCTTCGAGTTAGAGCGGAAACTTTTTTTAAAAGACAAATAATTTAAATTTTTTATTCATAAGGACACGCACAAACAAATTGCTTCAAAAGGACAGGCCCAAAGCCCATTCGCATGTTAAAAAATTTCTGTGTTTCCATCTTATGTCTTCCTGGCCGATTTCAAATCCACTCGTCTTTACGACAGTAAAGTAAAATTAAGAAAAAATGGCAGACGAAACAACAACAAAATCGGTACCTCCATCGCAATCACAGACGTCGGAAAATAAATCGATCGTAGAGTTTGAGCACGAATCTGATATCGTATCCCCTCAATCTGATGTTCGACAAAAACCTGATACTGTACCACCTCATTCTGAGTTTCCGTTCGAATCTGGCAACAAAGAACATCAATCGGATAATCGAGCCGAAATTGAAAACCTAGAATGTGATTTTGATACCATAGCAGCTGTATCGGAAAATCTTCAAGAAGCAAATATCGTACCTACAGTAGAGACGCAGCAGGAAAGATTATTAAAAAGAAAAATGGAAGAAGATATACAGCAAAAAAGGGAAAAAAGAACAAAAAGGAAACATGAAGAGACAAGAACAGAAGAAAAGGTAAATGATATTATGAAATGAAGCTTAACAAAACCAGTGTAGTTTAATAATGATACTATTGAACTTACTTTACATGAAGAAACAATGCAGGAAAAAACACCTGGTGACAAATCAACTGGTCAACAAATGCCAAAAAGAGAATTAAGATCGAAGAAGAAAAACGACAAAATAATTAAGCAGCAACTTCAACAGGCAAGTAATACCATTAAATTATTAAACTGATAGTATTAAATCATTAGATGTATTTTAATAGCGTTAATATGTTTAACAGAAAAAAACACAAACAAATAAGGGAAAACAAATAGTAGTTAGGCAATATGAAGATGATCAAGCAAACACGGTAAAACTACAAGCCATATCAGTTTTTAAAATTTCATGTTCAAAAAGTGATACCTATAGTTTGTTTGGTAGAAAACAAAGTTTAGTTGGTTAAAAAATAGATTTGCTGAAAAACTGATACTAATATATTGATAGTAATAGTTGGTTAAAAAGCTTAGAAGACAATTGCCATTTGTTATAAAACTGATACCAATATTTGAAAATTTGATACCAAATATCTGTTAGAATTAACGTGATAATTTGTATTTAGAAAAATTAAATTCAGCACACACATAAAAACTTATACCAACAACCTACAATAGTGATACCTATTGTCTAATGGTGTGTAGCTGATTTTTTTTAGCTAACAAATTATTTCACCATCTTTTTTATAGGAAAATTGATACTAAATTCTTACAAAATGGTACCCAGTGTATATAATATTTTTGTTCTTATGTCAATGTTGTAATTTTTCAGTAAAATGATATCTATATTTCACAAAATGATACCCACTGTATAACAAACTGATACTTATATTTCAATGTAATTTGTAACAAAGATAACACAAATGTAACATAAAAAATATACATGCAATATGTTTCTTTAGAAATTAGTATGTAGCAGTTTTACAAGTATTTCTGCCATAATTTTTTAAAAATTGATACCTACATTTAGCAAAATTGATACTGAATTTTGGCTAGATAAAAATACCATATTTTATATCATGTTGAAGAAAAACTGATACCACTATACACTGTTATATATTGTTTTGTTTCAATGCTGTTTTTTTACTAACAACTTAATGCCATATTTTCATGAAATAGCATGATGATGATTTTGTCAATCCATCTAACAAAACCGTGCATACAACATCAAAACAAACAAACAAATAGCAAAATCTGAAAATGGTAAGCCAGAATTATAGATGTGGCTTACAAGCTGTCTTCAAGATATTAAAACTGATAAAAGAAAAAAATGGACTGACCAAAAAGCAATTTGACATCTTAAAGAAGACACCATTTTACAACTTCTTCAAAGTCATCTATGAAGAAAAAATAACAATGAAAGACCGCAATAAGCATCAACAAAACTTGGATGCTTTATACAACTGCTACTGTATGGAAACTGATACCTTCGTATTGGAAGAAGACAAAATAAAGGTCATTGCCAAATATATAAGCTTGCTATTTGGGCTGCCATTAAAAGGAATAAACATAGAACCAACAAAAAAATTGATGGGGAAAACCAGTCCACCAGACTGCAAGGAGTTTGCAACTAGAAACTTTGGCACATGTACATACATAACAAGAAATGTTATGGAAAGAAGAATAAACAAGAAATATCAAAATGGAAAAAAGAAAATGAAGAAGATCTGTCTTTATTGGTAATAATGCAAATACTATTGACATTTTTCTTTCCCAACAACCAACAAAAACTAAGATGGGGAATTCTACCATATTTGATTGATAGTGAAACAATGCAAACTGTCTCATGGCCAGAAACAATAAAGAAAATTTTTAGTAAATTTGTCAAAAAGTTTATCTCCAAGCCAAGAAACATGTCTGGATGTTCTATGCTTCCACTGGTAAGATGTGTTATGCAGAATATTATTAGTTTAAAAAAATGTTATATTCAACATTCTTATCTAATTATATCTATAAATGTTTATAATATTGCATCTGTGAGAAAATAAACCTCATCCAACCTAGAACAACTTGCTGAAGATTTACCGAGATTTGCACGATGGGATGTAAGAAAACTAAAAGACATTATTGTGAAACAATTTTTGAATGATATAAAAGTTGGCAGTGTAAGTTAAAATTAATTCTTACTTACACTAGTGAGTATCAGTTTACATTTTATGTTTTCTCCGTCTATAGTATCAGTTTGAACACATACAATAATTATTTTGTGTCTGCACGTATCAAATATGCCTCTTTGCAGTATTAGTTTAGCTTCTGATTAGTATCAGTTTCAATATGTACCTTTAAATTTTTGTTTCCATAGTATCAATGTGTCCTTGGCATAGTACATCTTGTCCTCGACATAGTACATCTTGTCATTTTGCATAGTATCAGCTATAATATACAATAATACTTGTTATCATTTTTAACACTGCACACAATCAATTAGTAAGTGTACATAGTATAAATTTCATTACTACTCTATTTTCTTCTATTAAACTAATCACTTAATCACTTATTAATGTCAGTTGTAACTTATAAGTTACAAAATAGTAATATTAAACATTTGCATTTAAATTTAGAAACAAAATTACTATTTCAATTACATAGGTAAAAGAAATAAGTACTATTCTTCCACATGAACACAAGCTACTCCAAACAGCATCAAGAAAAGAAGAATCAAGCAACAAAAGAAAAGAGAACCAACGGAAAAAAACAAAGATGCTGAACAGAGTACCCAATGTTTTGAAGATTTAGTAAGCCTTAATGTTTTGCAAATGCACATTAAAGATATGGAAGAAGAAGCTAAGAAAACAAAGAAGCAATTAGAGAAAGAAAAGAAGTTGAGGATAGAGGTTGAAAAAGAATTTTTGAAATTGAAAGAACAACTGAAAGAACTCAAATCAAGACTGGAAGAAAATGAAAAGAAAAATTCAGAAGTTGAACTAGAAGATAAGCACATGGAAGTTGAACATGACAACATTCTAAATGAACATGTGCATGAAGAAACAGAAATAGAAAACAGGGAAAAAAATCCACAACTGAAAACAATGAAGGTGAGAATGAAGACAGAAATGCTAAGTCTAATGTTGAACAAGTGCACCAAACAAGTGCTGATACTGATACAAAACAAGTGCACCAAACAAGTGAAAAAGAAAGTACATGCATGAAGACTGAAAAAGAAACTCAAGTGGATGAAAATGTGCTCCAACCAAATGAAGATAAAGATATGGACAAAAAAGAAAAAAGTGAAGACATATTGAACAAAACAAATGAAACAGTGTTGCAAATAAATGAAGATAAAACAGCACAAAAAGAAATAAAAGAGGCTCAAAAATTGGAAGAAGATACCATTAAAGAGAGCAAAGTTACAGAATACACTGATGTAGTACTAGACTTAACACTTCCATCTTTCAATCTCAATATCACACAACAATTGCAAGAGGGAATAACAGAAAAGGACAAAGAAAACAAAGCAGCAAAACCTCCTAGTCGGAAAAGGAAACAAACTGTTCATAAGCAATCTTCTTATGTGAAAAGAATAAAAACAAGAGAAAGGAAAAAAAAAGCCCCAGCTTGAATATGGTCAGAGAATGAAAAAAACAGCAAAAAAACAAAAAGCTGAAGAAAATGAAAATGAAGAAAAACTGGAAGAAAATAAAAATGATGAAAAAGAAAGTGCAAAAGAGTCAATCCCAATGCCAATTCAAGTAATAGAGCCAACATTATCAAATTTGGGACTAGGAAACTGCAGCAAAACTTTGGCATACTTGAATATAGAACAACAAAATACAATCAAAACTTTCTTTGCTATGACATCATCAAATGAGTAAGTTTACAAACATATATACAAATTTTGCTGGTTAAAATAATATTGTATAATTAATATGCACCTTATTTTCTTAAAACAGAGATATATCATGGACAGATAAAGACACAATTAGAGGAGGATGTACAATAACAAAAAAAGTACTACGACAACTTCTTGAAGAAATGCCACACATGGATCGGTACACACTTTTTTTGCTTTATAATACTGTTACCAATAAAAATAATTACAAAAAATAATGTCTAGTAGCTATTTCCAGTGCTATTTATACCAAAACTGATACCTACTTATAACCAAAATGGTACCTAAGTACTATATATTACAAAGTGCTGGTCTATAAGTTGAATGGTGTATTAATTGTCATGTATGACAAAATAAATACCAAAATAGTGAAAAACTAATTTATTGTAGCAGTTGATATCAATTCATACTTTTGTTTTCTATTAGCAGTTGATTTAATAGCATGTTCAAAAATGATGCTAAGTCAGTGCAAAAATGATACCCAGAAGCTGTTTGATCATATTACATGCTTATTTTTCTTGTAATAGGTAATATAGATTACCATTAATAAAATAAAAGATACTAATTATTATTGAATATTGTTTCACCAATAACAAAACTTATATGTTCTTGTTGTTAATATAGATAATTGACTGGTATTTATCTAAATGTGGGCTGAAAGAGCACAACTATGCATTCACAATAATAATGACGGTAAATAAAACTTTAATGCTCAAGAATATCATAAATGGTACATATATATTGAATTCTAACTTATTTTTTTATTTAACAGCAATCTATAGTTTTCAATATACATGGAATTATAAAATCTTTAGTGCTACCTTTCCTTGAACAAATTGTGGATGATGAATACGCAGATGCTATATATTTTCCATTGCATTGTGAATACCATTGGACACTAGTAACTTTGACAACCCAACAATGCAATGGAGTCATCTAGATTCTAGACGTCCTAGAAGAAATTCTAATGAAAGAAACAACCCCAGTCTAAAGTAGGCAATGATATTGGTATGATATATTTTTGTTATGAAGCAAAATAATTTAATTAAACAAATCGAACATTAACCAACTTTGTATTGTTTTGTTTTCAATAGAGAAATAAAATTGAAGAAATGCTGAAAGGAATTTGGAAAAAGAAAAATATACAGGATAAGGAAGTGAAGGCAAATGAAATTCATTAGATACCATGTGCACAACAAGGATCAGACACGTAAGTTGTTTATGTTGTTCAAAATGATACCTATTGATAGTTAAACTGACATTGTAAATTTTCTTTAAACTAATACCTAGATACACAAAACTGATATTGCAAATATTCTTTTAAACAGGCTTGATTGTGGTATATACGTGATGATATTCATCATATCATTGAACAAAAGTCAACTACCACTACACCATTTTAAGCTATTAACAACGGGTAAAAACCGTTGTTAAGTCCAAAAGCAACGGGTGAAAACCGTCTTTAATACAGGAGTGGTTGACTTTAGCGATGGGAAGAAACCGTTGCTTTATTTCCAAAAGGCAACGGGTACAAACCATTGCAAAATAGGCCAAAGGCAACAGGTATTAACCGTTGCAAATTCGTCCAAAGGCAACGGTTATAAACCGTTGCAAACTTGACAATAGGCAACGGGTACAAACCGTTGCTTAATGTACAAAAGGCAACGGTTACTAACCGTTGCTTAATGGGCAAAAAATCAACGGATATAAACCGTTGCTTTATGTCCAAAAAGCAACGGGTGTAAGCGTTGCTTTATGTGCAGTAAAAAAACGGTTAAAAACCGTTGCTTTATGCCCAAAGTCACACATAAAGCAACGGTTAACACCCGTTGCACATAGTGTTTGCTCCTGCCCCTACAAAATCACATATGTAACTCACTACTGCGTTACACGCATATCTCAGTATATATACCAGAATATCAATATATATCAAAATATTGGTACACAAGCACTATAAACATATCGCACATATACCATACATATAAAATTATCAAACTTATAATTACACTCATTGTTTTGCAAACACAATGCTACCGTGCCGGAATATCATACTCATTACACTGCATTGTTTATTACACTACAGTACAAAGATTTCATTAATTACAGATCCAGTACAAAGATAAGTACAAAACTTTCGTAAGAAACAGATCCAGTTTTCAGCTTCAACCTGAGAGGAAAATAAAATCAAAAGGGAAAAGCATTCCAGTTTTCAGACTTCAATGTTCAACCTGGTTCATGTGCAACTCGAAGATTAAATTCAGAGGCAGTTCAACTTCATAAATCTAGAAAGAATATTCCAGTTCAAAAACAAAAAGCATCTACCTGATTCAAAAAGTCTGAAATAGTTTAAAACAAAGTAGAACCCAAGAAAAGAGAAAATCAAATAATGCAAAGCAATTCAAAGCAAACAACGGTTAAGATAAAGCAAATTTGATCAAGCCTCAATTTCCAGATTTTGAAATCTTTTTCAGGTTCTCTTTCCTCTCTGCCAAACTATCCAGGTGAGCAAACCACCCTTATAAATTCTTAAAACTTGATATATCTATTTTGCATGTGATAAGTCTTGAATGTAAATTGTGGAAGGTGCTTGCATGCTTGTATTTATGTATGGATGACTGTGTGTACGATTGTGTACAGGCAACATGCCTCTGTTTATACATGACAGGTTTGATAAACCTGTCTAAAAATTCATACCACCCAAAAGAATGAATGTTAGGCTTTGATCATTAAAAGGAAATTGCTCGAAATAATGTAATTTCATATATGAAAATAATTTCAGATAAAAACAGGTGCATTGCTATTCTTATATCACAGTTATGTACACAGGATGCTAATGTTGTTAGTTATCTTCTTGTTTAATCAAGAAAAGCATTAGATCTTGGGGTGCATGTTATCATCTGAACCTCATTGATGGGGCTGAATTCAATTAGATTATCAACCCTCTTGTTTTTGGTCAGTCTTGAATAGACACTTTATGTAATCTGACTCAGTCCGTGTGACATAAGTATTAATTACCACTAATAGAAGTTGCATTGAATCTTGAATGCAATTCATTATCCAACTTTAAACTATTTCTATTCTATTATTTCGAATATCGAAATAAAATTGGTGAATGTTTGATTATATTTCTAGCTCAGACTTTGAAATGCAAAGTCAATATAATGTTTTATGCTTTGTACGAGTTGGCAACACTTCTTTCAAGTTGCAAATATATAATGTTATAATAATTTTTAAACACGGTTGTTTTTTAGTTTGAGAGGCATTGAAGGAGAATATAATGGGCTTCAACCTTTTTTTTTGTAAGGTAAAAGCTTTACTTCATAGTATTTGATAAATTGTCGATTATCTTGTAAACAAGACAGACCAAGACAAAATACACATGCATTTGCATATGCAAATTTCATATACAACAAACAAAAGAAAATCAGCAATATATGCAAAGAACAAGTCAGAAATATCAATACCTCCGACTAAAGGTATCGTATCAAACCCTTTTGATGGCTCACATAACCTCCGGCTCCAACATCCCCAAAGGTCTCGGTAAATTGTCGACATATTTTGGCGGTTAGCTCATTCGGCAATAAAATTTTGTCCAACAACACCTTTTCATATGTGGGTGGTACTGGTTTTCCATGAATTACTGATGTTGTGGAATCTCGGCATATAGTACCTGTTATATAAGCATTTCTGGAGTGAATATATGGAATCACATTTACAGAACTAACAAGCTCCCAAACATTTAAGAGGTTGTATATATGGGCACAAAAGCATAAGTGTGCGCATGAAATAATTTCAATGCAAGGATACGCATATATTAGAGGTGGTATATTTGCATGCTTCAGGGACACTACACACGCAAGAATAAAAGTTTTAAATCTTGGAACCATTTGCCTTTAGAAAATTATACATGCAATATATATCACGCATGAAAGAATTTCCACACAAAAATCAAAGTAAAACACACGTATAAAGCATGTAATTGCAAAAATAACAAACGCAGGTAACAAAGAAATAAACTTGCATGGTTCAGGGGCAGTGCATACGCAGGTACAAAAGGATTTACTCGCATGCATCAGGGACAGTGCACCCGATTTTTTTAGGATGAAAACTTATATAAACAAAAAACAAAACTCATGCTACCCAAAACCATTTCACAAACATGCAGCGATGGCCCAAGTTTCATAGCATATGAACTAGACCCAAATTTGCCTAATAATGACTTAGGTTTAATGCCAGAAGTGAATTACAGAGAATTTTTTTGGCAACCAGGCAACATATATATTAAATGCGTGAGTTTCAAACTCACCTGTCTTTGCTCTACAACAGCTAGCAACTCAATTTAAAAGGTGCAGAAGTTTAAACAATTTTGGACAAGAAGGATACAATGGCTCTGTTGCAGTTGCACTATCAAAAAATGATTTATCCGTAAACTGCTTACCAATAATAGCATTATCATGCAACTGACTTGTAGGTTGAAAATGATGGAATCTATTTGCATCATTGATCAAATCCTCCATCCTAATATGTTCGGACTCATCAGTATTTGTGGCATGACTAACCGGTTGTTGTTTTGGATTCTTCGGTATTCTTTCCCCGTGAAAACACCACACGGTATATGATTGAACAATACCATATCTAAGCAAATGAAAATGAATGTCATTTAATTTGAATGTATCTTCGTTTTTGCACCGCGTGCAAGGGCACGAATACTTTTCCTTATTGCCACCGTTTTCAGCAACAAATTTAACGAAATTTCTCACACCTTCCACATATTCTGTATTTCTTCGATTAGATTGATTCATCCATTGTTTGTCTATACTAAAAGACATGCTGAAAAAAAATAACAAGAGTTAATAAGAAATCATGGGTAACAATATCTTATGGCTTTCCACCAAGTTCAACTCTGATATTAACTAAACAGATGTATATTCTTCTGATTTCACTTGAAATTCAACATTAGCGTCAAACTGTTTCCAAAAAATTTGCCATTACAACGACGCCATTTTATAGCACCAGAGTAATGTCTATGCATTACCCCTCTCCTGATACTTGGCTTGCGCCATTAACAATAATTTTATCCACTTACTAAATATGGTCTCATATTTAGTAAAACAAAATTCATTGCATCAACTTATATCCTAGCAGTCACTATAAGCAGCTATGTCTAACTAGCATGCAGTGTAGTACAGTACATTACAATTTGTAAAACAAATCATATATAAATGTAAAAAGATCATCCCTTGCATAACCAATTGTTTCTTGGTTCTCTAACACTGTACACTTAAAACATCAAATATGTATTCTGATGGTTCAGATTAGAAGGTGCATCTCTACTTTGGCAAACTGTTAAAGAGTAGTAGATATTGACTATAATCAATCCCCAAAAACTTAATGAAACATCAATCCTAAAAGCAAGGGCGGCCCAAAGAATCGGTTGACCAAGCCCAATGTGAATTTTTTTGCCCCTTACTATATAACATGTCAAATTTTTTTATTTTCTTTTTCATATATAAGCATAAAATCACATATAAAACTATAACATAACAAAGTACCAACTTTTTATACAAAAGGTGCCACATTAAGTGGACTGCAATACTTATAGTCTCAAATAGTTTACAAAACAGTGTATTTAATTTTTAACGAAATGTATCAAGTTTACAAACTAGTGTATCTAGTTAAGTGTACAGGCAAATCACATTGGGTTCTGCCTAAATGTTTGCGGGTAGACATACACACTGCAGGAAAAATAGTACATCAATGAAAGTATCAGTTCCTAAATAATTATTAGTCTTTTAGCTTCAGCTTTCAAATTTCGATTCCTAAACGATTAGTTACAGAAACCTAGTTGTTTATAACAACATACTAATAAGTTATTAGCTTCAGGCGTTTTCAAGGTTAATGAAATCTAAAGCAGTAAAAGGGCGACTCAATTTTAGAAAATTAGACAACTCAAAACAAGAAATTCGCTTACTTAATTAGCAGTGGCAGTATAGAGACTGTAGCAGGACTTCAAATCAGCAGTAGAAAATATCGCGTAGGAGGCAAGCATGAGCCGACGATGGCTGATGGAATAGCCGAGTATGCAGCGATGATTATTTGGAAAGCGTTGATTTTTGAAACCCTAGTTTATTTGGGTTCGAGCATCGCCAACATGAAGATTGCTTTTGAGCTGTAACTTTGAAGTAAAACAGATTTTTGGTGTTGCCCGGCTCAGTTGGTTGCCCCATCCCAGGGGCTTGGTGGGCTTGCCCCTGGGCCGGCCCTGCCTAAAATATTTACGACGGTTACAAACCGTTGCTAATTAGCCACGATTGAAAACCGTTGCTAATTGGAACGAAGCACGCCAAAAATTATGGCTCGAAAGGATGAAATTCACCGCCATCATTTGTCTCCAAAGAAGCTACGGTTAATAACCGTTTCCAATTAGCAACGATAATAAACTGTTGCTAACTGAACCAAGACGGTGATTAACCGTTGCTAAATGGCAACGGTTAATAACTGTTGCCAAATGCGCGAATGGTTAGTTGCAAATCTCAGTATTTGGTGAAGTGTACCACTAAAAATAGCCCCTGAACAAATGCTGAAATCTAGAGCAAGAATTGCACATGAGATATTGACTGACAAAGGGCACTGCTGGAGCTTAGCAAAGTTCATGTCTAGTTTGGAAGAAGAAAGATAAATGAACAAATCAAACAATTTGCAAAAATGTAACCGATAACCTGTCAAGCAAAGAAGAAGCTGCAGAAATTGAGATTTTGTGTGTTAAAGTAAATCATTGTATTGTTTCACAATTAAATTTGATACTTATGAAGTAATGATGCTCTAGTGCAATTTGGAACTTGTGAAGCAATGATGCTATGTTCTTAAAACAATGCTGGTCTTACTTGTAAAAACAATGATAATCTCCTGGAATGATTTGTTGTAATTGATGTTCTTTTCTTTACCTGTTTTTTTATATTATAATAAAATTATATATTGACTGTTCAATCATGCAACTATTGATCCTACATAATATTATCAGTTTTATGATGCAGCTACCAGTTGTATAATAATGTTATAAGATTTTATATCATATATCAATACAAAACGGTAACTGGGTATCAGTTTTAATAACTACTACTATCAGTTTTACTAAAGCTGGCACTCAACATACTTTATGAAACAACAATTAGAGCCACTATCAGTTTTTGCTAATGCAACATATCATTATGATTATTTATAGTACTAGTGTCAATTGTAGCACATATAATAATACAGAAAACTGATATTAAAAACTAACCAAAACTGATACTAAAGTCCTTTATATCCAATTAAACAAATATTTTCTCCAACCAATAGACAGCATGTATCAGTTAAACATTTTGTTCAATCAATTACACAATGATTATCAGATCCCATATACTATGCTATCAACGTAATTATAAATAAGTGAAATATACAAAATTGAACAAAACTGATGTCACACAATGAAAAAATGATACCATATTTTATACCAACAGAATGTGTAAAATGATACTAGATAACTGATACAAACAGTATGCAAACAAATATCAAAACAAATGTTTGGAATAAATAAAAAAATAAATAAACACCAGAACTGATACTGTAAAAACATATAACTAATTATAAAACTGATATTATCACTTATACTAAAAAGCTGAAATTAAAATCAATTTGATAGTATGCTACATAGAATACAAATTAATAACAAGGTTCAATGACAGTAAAGCACCAAAACAAGTCACACATCCACTTATTAATCTGTACAAATTCAAAATGTAAAATCAAATCATATCCTCTTCAAAGCTTGACAATTCCGTTTATTATGACCAAATTGCTTGCACTCGCCACATCTATTTTGCTTGTTCTGAAAATATAAAAATCCTCCTTTGCGCTTAGTTGACGATCTACCAGCGCCACGTTTCTCCTTTGGTGGCTTGATAACATCTTGAATACTACCATCAACAATAGGCCTATCATAATTTGGAATAGGATTTATAGCATTGGCATAAGAACAACGATAAGCATCAACAGTGAAATAATACTCAACAAAATCATATACAGACAACTTAGACTTGTTCATACACTTTATAGCATGAGCACAAGGAAATCCCGTAATTTTCCATTGGTTGCAACTACAGACACGTTCCTTCAAATCAACACAATGAGAGTTTGGAGATTTCACTTCAAAACAAAAATCAGAAGACTTATATACATCCCATCCAAATCCTTCTTCAATCAATTTACCTAAACACAATTCCATAGAAGGACAAAGAGTTGTTTTTCACAAACAACAATCTTCTCTTCTTTTAGCCATTTGTTTCATAACCTTAACACGAATACCATCTAAACACAAAGTAATAGACAATGCTCGTTCATCTAAAATTCAATTATTAAAACTTTCTGCAACATTAGAACGATATTCACCATAACGTTTCCTTAGAAAAAACAAATCCACCCACTTATCAAATGGCTTGTCCTTTAAAAAATTTACAGAGCAACACCACCAATTTGACAGAACTTAGAATGTGTGCCTTCAAAGTCATAAAGATTAGAAGCTCTAGAACACATTTTGAAAAGATCAACAATAGACACATTTGCATTTTTGGCTTTGATAGTTGAAAGAAGATTTTGTTCCATATGCAAATAGCAATAACTGTGATAAGCTGTAGGAAAAACATCACGAACACCTGAAAGCAACCCTTGGTGACGATCTGACATAAAAACCAAAGTACGATTTTCTTGAAGCATTTGCTTTAAATGGTTCAAAAACCTTGTCCAGTTATCCACATTTTCTATAGAAACAACACTCATAGCTAAAGGGAAGAAACCTGCAAATGAAAAAATAATTCGTAAAAAAATGTAAAAC
The DNA here is from genome assembly GCA_030765085.1 of Allium cepa. Lineage (NCBI taxonomy): Eukaryota > Viridiplantae > Streptophyta > Magnoliopsida > Asparagales > Amaryllidaceae > Allium > Allium cepa. The sequence continues at coordinate 1,052,771,207 of CM060935.1, read as the reverse complement.
TAATAATGACCATAAATCTAAAACAATTCATGAAACTGATACAAACAGTAAAAAAAACTGATACCGAAAACCTGATACAACCATTATTAAAATATTAATAGACAGGACATTATGCATATTAATCTTCATTCTAGCACAACAAAGTAACGAACATTAACATATATTATGATACAAAGGAAATTCCAATACTACACAACTGTATTTGATACCACATATTAACATACTTGAAACTGATACTAACATTATATACAAGTTGATACTAATCTCATGCTAACCAGTATAAAATTATGATATCAAATACAAACTTACAATTCAATACAATGCAAATTCTGATACTACAAACTTGTTAACTGTAAACTATATATCTTAAAACCGAGACCAACATAATACAAATTATGATAACAAATTAATATTAATGCTAATGCCAACTATTATGATCTCAATACAAATAAATCAAAACTGAAAACAAAGACATACCTTGATCACCATTTTTTGCAGTAGCACTAATCAACACACCAGGACGTCCCTTCAAGTGAGTGGCATCTAAAAATGTCATACGACGACAATGCTTGAATCCAAGTAAACAAGCACCAAAAGCAATAACCACCCTCTCAAATTCATTAGTACAAGGATCAACATCCATTTCAACATAAATTTCTGGATTAGACTTCTTCACTGCTTTCAAATACCAACTCAAATCATTATAGGACAAAGCATAATAACCATGCAACTCCATTGATGCAAGTTGTTTCCCATGATAAGCATAACCGTAAGACAACAGAACATTGTATTCTCTTATAAAATTAACTATAATATCGTTAGGCTTTTTACTAGGACAATCACGGATCTCATCAATAATCAATGATTTAACAAACGAACTAGATATATGTGGATTATTCACATTTCTAACACCAGCTCCACAAGAATGATCAGCAGCCATATTTCTAATAAAAAAATTCTTCAAATCTCCAGAATCACAAGAAGCATGGACTTTGAAAAGACAACCATCCTTATATGAAGAGCAAATTACAGTAACTCTTGTAGCACAATTCTTCAGAAATATTAATTCATATCCTTTTTGAATTCGATACGCCATCAAAAATTCTTTAAAATGCTCGGCTCCTCCAAAACAAAAACCAACAAAATCAGAAATGCATAATTTCGACCCTCTCCTCAACATATCTTTTAAATAACTTCTACCGTTAACAACAACATTTGAACATACAGATACAATAGAAGATGAAGAAGCACGAACATAAGATGAACTTGAAATAGAAGCACCATCAACATATTCCAAATCAGAACCCTTAACCGTAATAGTAAAACCAAAGAAAGAACTTTTCTTGTATAACTGAAAACAAATTATGCTCTGAATATCAGAATCAGTGTCAACCATAATAACTTTGTCCTCAAATACATAAGAAATCTGAATAGAAGAAGGAGTTAATTGAGACCAACATCGACATATCTCATTCTTCAAATCATACAAAGAGCAATCGATAGACAATCGAGTGCTAAAAGTGTTATTACTCAACACAAACAAATAAAGAAAACTGTTATCCCCACTGCAAAAAAAAAACATTAGTAAAAATATGTTCAATATAACATTAATTATTCAATTTAACAAAACTAAGAATAAACAAAAATGATACTAAGAAAAAATAAAAATTATAACCAAAAACTGAAACTAAAATATGATACTTTTTCACTGTATCATAAATTTATATACAACCCAAGCAGTAATACTTTTCCAATCATCCCAATATTAATGCACGAAAATGCAAGATAAATAAAATGAAAAGCAAATTAAAATACAACACTGCATAAAGAAAAAAATAAAAAATAAAAACCCGCTGCTACTTCCACAAGTTGTCATGGACGAACGAACAAACAATGAAAACAACAACACTACATATCAATTGTAAAAATGATCACAATTACAAATCACGGCCATTTTAAATCGAATAGAAAAACAACAAAAAATACAGGAATATAAGCATACCTAATTAATACAATTTGAAGAAAAACGAGATCACGATACAAATATGAAAAGAACGATATCAACGACACGCACGGAAGGAGAAAATGATCGATGAACTACTATTACCAGAAGGACGAAATTCAAATAACCGAATGAAATAGATCGATATTTTTATTGCGAGAGAGATATTTGATCGCGACTGAAAAATCTGATCGCGACTGAAAATTTTGATCGAAAGAAAGAAGAAGAAACGCGCGAAATTGGGCTGGAAAGAAAAAACGATGTGGACTGGAAAGAAAAAACGATAATTTGTCTTGTGAAGAAAAATAATAGCGGGTTGTCCTACAGCAAAAAAAAAACCCTAAAACTTGTCCTTGAGGAAAATTTCCTGTATGCAATATATGGGTATGCATTTTACAAAAGTTAAAAGTTGCCGACATGGCAACAAAAGCTTGCTCTGCCACCCTAATGAAGTAGCAAAACATATCGACTTCTCCAATGTTCTGTTCCTAGTTAAAGGCAATATGTTTTCCACATGCAAATTTCTTTGTGAAATCCATGAACGAGAGAAGTAATCACTTACGTGGGATTTTGAACCTTGAGTGACTCTACTTGCTACCCCTATTACTGGTTTTTACCCCTATTGGGACGCTCTAAGGTGCAAAATCCAAACAAATACAACGTCAAATTTTGTAGCTAGGTCGCTAAAGGTTATTTGAAGGACAAAACTATATATAGGTATTTTTCTACCATATAGACCATCTGATTTCATAATCTTATGGCCCATACCAAAAGTTGAACCCATTTCGACCATGTCCAAAAAGGTAACACAACAGCACATACTTCGTGCATGGTATATCCATATTGAAGACACAGAATATACTAAGATGAAGAAATTAGCTAAGAAGTATAGTGAAAGATGAAGAAATTTGACTAGTGAGAACGCCGTATCATGTTTACCTTTTTCCACAATGGAACAACTACCCGCGTTTTCTTAAAATTTAGAGAAAGAAATGAATTAAAAATAATAATGTCATTGAAGAAATAATACTGAATCCAAGTTTAGCCTAAAATCACTAGCGGAAAACAACGTACGAAAAACCAACGAACGTTGCTTTCCACCTCAATCCGACCACACCTTGGTTTTTTCCTCACCTTTGTATCCCGCGTCGTTTTCCTAAATTTAGTTGCATCACCATACTACCCTGTATCTGAGTAAACATCGGATAATAGAACATAATTCATGCAATTCTACTCTCCCATTTCAAATGCTTATTAACTTCTTAAACTGCTAAGTCCATTTTATTATGTATTCTGCAACATTATAAGATCAATAACCATATAGACGGCCTAGCTTCAAAAGGCATCGATCACACTACATTCATTGCCTTATCGATCCTTCCTGCTCGACCGAGCAAATCTATCAAAGTCACATAATACTCTTCTTCGGGCGTTAGATCATATACATTCTTCATCATGTTGAAAATTTTCAAGTGTTCATCAATCAAAATGCAATGGCAACAAATTGATAATAAAGTAGGAAAACACACGCGATTGGGTTATACGAAATTTTATTATCATTTTGTCAATGAGGTGCATGACATCATTATCACGTCCGTGGTAGCCAAACTCAATCATAAATGTATATATCACGTTCTCTGTATTGGACACTGATCGAAATACCGATTGTGCATGATCTATTGACCGCATTTTGAATACATACATCAAATAAAGCATTCAATGTTGAATTGGTCGATCCATATTCAAATCGAATGAGCTGAACGTGGAGCTGACATCCATAATATAATGAACCAAACATGGAGGATGCAAATAGCACTTCTTTGTATGTATCATCATTGGAAATCAAGCCATCTAATCGCATTTGATCAAATAGCTTTATTCCTTCTTCATGGATGCAATTGTTATTGAACCATGTTATGAGAACCTTGCATGTCGCATCATTTTTCTCTGGCATTTTTCGAATATGTTCAACTGTAGTATTTATTTTGTCAGGGTATAAATAACCATTGAGCATGATGTTCCAAGATACATTGTTTGTATACCGAAGAGAAATGAATATTGCTTGGGCATTGTTAAGCCTACCGCAAAACGAGTAAATAACAGCCAGTGTATTCTGAACTGACAACGCAGATTCAGATGTAAGATCAAATCCAAAATGAAGCATATACGCGTGGTCAGCTTTACCTTTGAATAAGGTTGTTGGTTTTAAGGCATGCGACAAGTATATTGGTATATGTAAGTTAATCATAAGAAATTTCTAGTAAGTGCAGTTCTCAAAATAGTGCAAACGCTTTGCTCAAAAGACGAAGCGATATATAACCAGACATCATCAAGTTACATACCTTTTGATACTTGATTTTCAACCTATCAAACAAATGAAAGAAAGCATGGGCTCCGTGTGCAATTAAACCTCTTTCTCTCTTCTGCTGTTGGTTGTTTTAATTGCAAAATGACTGAAAATCGGTGTCCTGATTGTTTGGGGATAGGGGAAACAGGGATTCTGGTACAAAGGATTTGATCTCGGAACATTTTAGGAATGTTTTGAATTTAAAAGGCTATAATTTGCTCTGTTAAGTGGTCACATGCTTAACTTCTCCTTGCTATTTCTTTCTGTGCATGCATGACGTTGTTATTGCCATCTAGCCCCTCTTAATTATTCAGTTTGCGACTTCACTATGTATGAATTCTTTTCTTTTTTAACGACGCCCGAAATGAAATCCTATGCACGGGTGAGTAAATAATAACAAAGTTTAATTTATCAGCTTTGGTAGAACGTGTAAATTTCAGTTTGCATTTTTACACATGGTTATGCCAAAACATTTCTAACCATTTTATATTTGATAAAAATAAATCCAAACCATTTACACATGGTCATGTCAAAACATTTCTAACTGTTTTATTTGATAACAATAAATCCAAGCCATTAATTTGATAACAATAAATAATGATAACAATATTTTCATATCCACTTGCGAACACGTAGAATTGGTACTCTGCCCTCTAATTGACTATTTGAGTTGTCTTGATCAATTAGCTTAAAGAAGAAGAAACCATCAAGGTTGTGGTACTTATGCATTTCAATTACTGAAACTTTGGCCTAAAATATTTGATGTAGAAATCAATAATAGTATCTTTGACAAAGGTATCTAGTTCTAAGAGTACAACGTTTATTCTTCTTACTGAAACGACATCATCACCGTTTGAATATATGACATCCTTAAAAGAAAGGATATGGGCTTGCCTCGTTTCATGATAGCCATAATAAAGAGTATTCCATACAAGTTTGTATCTTTCTCCTAGACATTTTATTTTTCCCACTTGGTCCAATGAACTCATATCGGTAACAGAAAAAACCAGAATGTATCTGAGCATACTCTACAATAGTATCCACACTTGTATCTGAGCATTTAACTAGAATGGAATCCGAAGAGAATACTATCTTTGCTTCTCTATAAAAAATATTTTCATAAATGAATAAGCAGGGAAACTATTGCTGACAAACCATCTTCTACAAGTTTGTTTAAGCGTGTAAATGTAAAATCATGTTCCAAGTCATTTTTATAGTCTATGATACCATAATCATTAGCGGATAAAGATATAGAAATGAGCATAGATCTATCTTCATTTCTAGAAATCACATTGACTGGTCTTTCATCAAACAATATATTAGAAACTGGGTTACTGATAGGGTCTTCACTGATAAGCATTTCTAAGTCAAACTTTTCGAACCATATGCAAGCAAATCCAGCAAAACTTACTGAAGATACAGTATATTCATTGTACATGGATTTTTTTGAGAGAAATGTGTGATTCTCTAAAGTAGAGGAGAGCACACATGTACATACATGTATCACTGATAGTAAAGAAGCTGCTAACATGTCTGGCAGGTGACACGAAAAAATTTAAGATAATAACATTAGGTAACTTCTTGAATGAGCTCTGACAAGGACACCGTCCATTGCACTTCAACATCGAACTCTGACAAGACGGCCGTCCGACATTGAAGTGTTAGAAGTATCCAATATAAACCATGGTGCATCCAACAAAACAAATGATATCCACAAGCAGCTCCACCACAGAAGGAAACCTAGCGATGATCTAGATCTAAATTATGAAATCTCTCCTAACAACGGTTGTACGAACGACAATCCAACAACCTGGCAACAACGACCATGAAACCCTACGAATAGTATTTTTGCACCATTTTTAGCCTAAACCTGTACATGTAGATGGAACTATACAAAAATATAAGAATAATATACATATATATGTATACAAATAAAATTTATTTACTTATATACGCAATAATGAAATAAAAGAAATAAAACTAGAGTTAAAACTATAAGACATCAAAGAAAGTATAATAATCGATAAAATAACAAAAGGGTCAAACTCATTATGCAACGTCTTAACTTACTTTTATGTTAGGAGATAATGATCACAAAATCAAAAGACATCGGTGGAACCCAGTACACGAGGCTCCCGTGCGATAGCGGACTCTGAGAAGGTCGATTGTACGCAGCCTATCCCTTGCTTTGCGAAAAGGCTGTTTGTGGACTCGAACCTTTGACATCCAGATCACCAGTCAGGTGACTTTACCGTTGCGCCAAGGCTCCACCTTAATCAAAATACATAAGTATTAACAAAAAATGTATTTATATACTTATAAAATTTTGAAAAAGCTAAAAAATATTAATATTATGCTCCTTTGATCAAAATAACATTATGAAAATAAGTAAAATCATCGTTCAGATTCGAATAAATGCTAACGTTGTAGTTATTAATGTTAAAGATATTGTTTTTTTTTAAATAATTCAGTGATTTTCCTAATCTTATTAAGATATTCATTAAAATGATTATTTTTAGCCAATCTATATTTTGGATTTGAGATCCAATTGAAACAAAATGATGCTACTGTTATTACCAATCTATTAATATAACTTTCATTATTATTAAATAGTCTCTGTTTTCTCTCAAACCAAATAGACCAACATATTATAATGAATAAAGTATCTAATAAAAATCTATTTTCGTTTTTAAACTTAAATCTTAAGTTATTATAGTGAAAATCACAATCAGTAACTTTATTTGTAATAATAAAGTTAAAGATTTCAAGAGTATTATTAAGAATGTAGCAAGTATCCATACAGTCATAATATACACGATTAACATTTTCAAAATACAAGTTACAAAAAGTACATATTTTATCAAATGGAAAATTCTTTCTTTTTAAAAGTTCAATGATATTTAGCTTCCCATGTATGATTAACCACATATAAATCTTAGCTTTTGGCGGTGCATTTGATGTCCAAATAAGATTAAAAGTGTTAATAGAAACGCTTGAGAAATTTAAAAATTTATACAATGATTTAGAAGTGAATTTCTTAGTTTTATCCAATTTCCAGTTAATAATATCATCTTCATTATCAATATTATATAAATTCAATCTTGCATATAATAAAGAAAATTGTCTAAGAGTAGTACCTTCTAAGATTCTATTAAAACTAAAGTTCCAAAGGAGTTCATTATCTGGAGAAAAAACATCTTTAATTAAAGTATTTTTAAACTTACAAATTTCAAAAAGCTCTTTAAATTCGACCCAAAGACTAATGACTGATAACCAACGACCATGCCAAAAATTTACAATATTTCCTAAATGAACAATCGTATTAGTACCAAGGTTATAAATGTCATGACATTTTAAAATTGGTTTTCAAAAATTAGACAATTTATTATTAACCGAAGGTGTAATTTGGTATAAATTAATACTACGATTATAATAACATTTAGATACAATTTATTTCAAAATAGAATTATCGTTTATATGCTTAAATTTCCACAACCACTTCCTTAATCCCTAATAAAGATAAATTCATGTTATGTAAATTAATAACATCCAGTCCTTCCTCCCTTTTCGATTTACAAACTGTTTCCCACTTAACTAAACATTTTAGACTAATGCTAGGATTTTCACCACTCCACAAGGAATTCCTTCTTATTTTATCAATTTTATTGATCATCCATTCTGGAAAAAGATGCACAGACATCCAATAAATCGGAAGTGTAGATAAAACAAAATTGATGAGAATCGGTCTACCTGCTCTCGATAAAAACCTCACATTCCAATTGAAAATTCTATTATCAATTTTACCTATTATAATTAGCCGGTCATCATGTTTAAGTTTAGTTGGTCTAATCAGAAATCCAAGATAATCAATAGGGAAATTCATGGTTTTACAATTTAATGTATTAGCTACTAAACCCTCAACCTTATTAACGCCATTTAAAACTAAAACCGAACTTTTATCAAAATTAATTTATAATCCTGAAAGTAGTTCAAAACTTTATAAAATAAATGTAAGGGTAATGACATGATTAGGCAAATGGAAATAAAATAATAAGGTATCGTCCGCAAATTGAAAAACAGAGAGTCTATTTCATGAAATTTCGCAATCAACACACCCTAAAAATCCATTTCCAATGGCTTTTTTAATAATCATAGCAAAAACATCGGTAGCTAAATTAAACAAGAGAGGTGTTAAAGGACCACCCTATCGTAAGCCACGTTTGGCTGCATTTTATTCCCTAAAATCACGTCGACCATTATACTAGAATTGCCAGTTTTAAGCAATGTCATAATTCAACCAATCCATTTACGACTAAAATCTCCTGCCTATAACATATCAACTAAGAAAATTCCAATCAATCGAATCAAAATCTTTCACGAAGTCAAGTTTTAGAAGTGCACGTGTAATGTTATTCTTACAACAACGATTAATATACTCTTGAACAACAACCACTCTATCTGTAATATTATACCCTTAATGTAAACACTTTGTGAAAAAACAATTAAATAATTCATTCTTATACTAAGTCTATTCGCTAAAACTTTTGGAATAATTTTAATACATAAATTAATTAAAGAAATTGTTCTAAAATCTTTCATATTATTAGCATCGGTTTTTTAATGTAATAGAATGGCATTTGCAAAATTAAATCTTTCTAATTGTAGTTTCCCATTATAAAATTCGTTAAACATGTTAATTAAATCAAATTTTAATACATTCCAAAATACTCTGTAAAATAAAATAGGAAAATCGTCGGGACTCGGACTTTATCACTAGGCATATCATTAATAGCCTCCAAAATCTTCTCTTTAGAAAAAGCACTACTACAAAACAGGTCATTCGCATCGGTTGTTCACCCCCCTGTTGCATCAGTTCTACAACCGATGCACATGCAACCGATGCAATAAACTAATTTTTTTTTGCACCGGTTGTAAAACCGATGCAAATAGTCATCGTTTGCATCGGTTGTCAGTAAAAACCGATGCAACATAAGATCTTTGGCTTAAAACCAATCCCTTATATTGCACCGGTTGTAGTAACAACCGATGCAATAAGACATTTTTTGCATCAGTTGTTACTGTCAACAATTATTGCATTTTCTTTTTTGCATTTGCATTTTTATTTCTATTTAAAAAGAAGAGCATACATAATTTAAAAAAAAAAACATTTTTCTTATTTAATTTTCTTTTTACAGATATCTATTACAACTATAGTGCTACCCTTCAACTCTCTGTTACACCATTTTCACTTCACTCTTACAATTTTCATTTGTCATATACATTTGCAACTCTCTGTTACATCATTTGCACTGCACGTACATTTTCAAACTGCTCGATTACACTTCAGTTACACTCTTCTCCAATCATTGCCTTCATCCTTCAACCACCCCATACATCTAACATCAAACACATTTCAACCAACCCCTCTGCCACATCTCTCCTTACAAGCCATCTTGATAATCCACTCTCATTCTTCATCACTCTTTAAACTACTTGCCACGTCATAAGTTACTGCAACCTTCAGAAACGCCCACAGCAAACTGCTGCATCCCTGCCACTTCAATTCACATTGCCATATCAACCAGAACTGCTTCGACTTCTACCCACAGGGACAACCTTCCACTCCACAGTCCAAGTATCCACTCCACAATCCATACTTCAAACAACTATCCACTACAAACACTTCCTGTAATAAAAAACCTTCAACATTTCTCACCGACAACCACCAAAACAAACACACCATACTGCTCACTGCTTGCCACTTTGCCTTGCATCCGGCTTTTCCCATGGCCAACGCCATGAATTTTCCAATAATTCTAGAAGCATTGGTGATTACAACAACAGGTGATTCCAGCTTTTTGGCACCTTCAACTACTGCATGTTCAACAGTTGAAACTTGAGTCTTAAAACCTGCATGCAGCATTTATTAAATGACAACGTTGTGATAAAATACTATTTAAATCATAAACTTATAGTGATATAAATGATTATGAATGTCTCAAGAAAAACTGAATTATCGGCTACTGCTACCAATTGGTTATCTATGTGTTTTAAAAAATAAAAATAAAAATAAAAATGCAGACAGTAAGGGATGTTGTTGTGTTCCACAAGGGCAATAGCCTGGTAAGAATCATTCATAGACATGCCATTTTTAATGGCTTAAGAGAATCACGCCAACTAAAAGAGGGTATCCCTGGGAATTAAAATTCGCTGGGACTGTCTTATATTTTTTAAACTTTCACTGGATCAGTTTATATATATAGTGATAAGACTAAATGGTTTTTCAACATTTTTGAAGAAGAAAAACAAAGTGTATATTAGTGCATATGGAAGTTTATATGCTGAAACAAGTGTCAGTTACAATTAATTATTAAACACACAACATCTATGCTGAATGTTAAGGGTCCAGAATGTTCGGTATTCAATATCTCATATGAAGTGTACAGTGTTAAAGTCTAACTTTAATAAATAGCAATCATATGATGTTACATTAATACATTGGAGTTCCGCTGAATACGGCTATGCATGCTAAATGGACGGTCATGTGTCCCTAATAAGTTGTTAATTCAGGTGATCTCTTGTCCATTTGATTATCGTGGATGTGTATATACATCTCTTGTTACTTTTGGAAAATACTCATATATCAGTTTCATAGAGACCGCACATTCACAAATGAACACTTCAGTTATACACTTATTCAGAATTTAAGTTCTAATAATTATATTACTAATTATGTGCATACACCTATGACATTGTTTTTCTGAAGAAAAATAAAATACAACTAGTAGGCAAATTTAATGATAGAAGAAAATTATCTAACCTGCAATTTATTGTAGAGGGATTTGGTCTGATCATCATCTTTGCTTTTCATCTGCAATATTGACTTAACGTCCTCTATATCCCTACATATCCAAACATACATAACATAATTGTTACTGATCAGTATTTTCTCACAAGTCCCACATTATTGTGCTTCAATACAAAATATCGTTGTAAAGCTCCAACATTACAGAGACATCATGTAGATAAACCTTTGGGCTTCCGCTACTTAACTATTTGTCTTTGTTCATCGTTCACTTGATGCTTCTACAGGCAGCTAGCTTATTCATTTTGTTATTTATACATTCACAATTTCATACCTGTATAGTAGATTCAACATTCATTTGATGCTTCTATAGGCAGCCAAGTTATTCATTTCGTTATTTATACAACTTATTCATTTGATGCTTCTATAGGAAGCCATACCATCTCGAAGTGTGAACGTACAAAACTGATGTACGTTTGTATTTATTGAATGGGAACGGCTCATTTCTAATTGTCTTTATATCTTCATAGATTTGTCTATCATCTTCACTTCCAATTGCTCAACAGAGGGACAAGGCAAGGCTTCAGCCGTTTTTTCAAAATCTTTTAGCCTGCTTCTCTTCTCTTTCTCACGCCACCACGTTTTCACCACAGAGACCACGTCTTCCCCATCCCTAACCTTCAAACTGTCGAGAACCACCTCTCCACGTGATCAACCCTCGCCGCCTCATCCCTTCCACCGCTCAACCACACCTAGATCCGCCGCTCCTCCCACCATGCCAAGTCTCTGGCCACCACATAGCAGCCCACACCTCCTCAAAAAGATACATCACCACATGAACCCACTCTCGACCGAGATTGCTTCGCCTCCACCTGTGCCTCCGCCCGCCTCACAGCCAACCGAGCTGCAGCCCTCGGCGACCACCCCTCATGCGTCCGTGTGAACCATCCTGCCGACCCCGACATTGCCGACATCACCCTCTTCCACCTCGGCAACCCAGTGCCGCATCAACCTCCGCCTTTATCTCCTCCTGCCGAGATCACTACCGTACCGTCCACCGTGGCTTCCCAAAGCACAGCTGCCTGCCGTGCTCCCTAGCTACGAGTTCGCCTCCACCTCCAGCTGTAGCCACCATCACTCCTCCGCGCAACCGACCTACACGTTCCGGGTCTCTCCTCCGCTCCACCGTGAGATCCCATCTGGTCGAGTTTCTCGGTTAATTGTTTAAGGTGTGTGTGTGTGTGTATATATATATATATATATATATATATATATATACTACAAACATACGTCACCTGCATATCTTATATAATAGTATTCGTATATAATATCAGTTTATATGTCCAAGTGGTTTCACATATACAAGCAAACAAAAAGTAGTAGAGGTTTTGGATCGAGTAGTTACAGTATTTGATTTGGAAAATATAAAGTGTATGCATTCATAGAGGAGTTGCATTGTAATAGCTCTCTGCATAAAACTGTACATCTGTCGTTACCAATATATACGCATCACATTTATGTTAAGTGATATTTGCTGTTGCTGAGGGGTATTTATTTTTTTATTTAATATTAATTTGTAAATTAATAATATATATATATATATATTCTATATTACTAAGTTTTGGCCAGCCCATATGTATTTGAGTCTGCTAGCTTAACATATAGATGTAATTATATTCCATTTTGTGTATAGTGATAACATGTTACCAAAACGTGGGTATGTATACATTATATAATATTTTAATAATGTTTACTGGTATAAAGTTAATTGGTTATAAGGTTTTAGTTAGCAATATGTTCAGTCGATAAAGTGGTTATGTTGTGTACGTTTATTTATAAGCGTGTATACATGTATCGTCTGGACAAGTTTTAAAAGTGTGTTTATGTATAATAGTTTACTAGCATGAGTGTAGATATATATTTAGTCGTATTCTTTATATAGGGTGGTCTGCATTTGTTTTCAAAATTTTACGTTGCTCGCATTTTGTCTGCATACGTTTTTGTAACTTAGATTTGTTATATATTGTTTACATATTTAGCTTAGTTGTTAATCTCCACTTATTTTGAAAGGGTTTTGTCATTTATATTTGACTATATAAATAATAAATATTGATTTTTAAATGATATAAGTATAAGTGATATGTGGATAGGTCATTCTATATATATATATATAAATTTTTACGTAGAGGACTTTATTTTTTATAAAAGTTTAAATTAAATATTTAATCTATATAGTTATGTGAATTTATATACATAGATTTTGGAAGTCATGTGTTTATTTTAAATTATAGGTTGTATGTGATTTGTATATTGCATATAATATATATATATATGTTCATTTATACCATCCACCTTCGTCAATCAGGTTCTGATTGGTTCCATCTATTCTTATTATCAGCTTTGTCTGTCCAATTCGTGCCAATTCTGTTTTGCTTTGGAATTCGTGCTTGGATCCGTAACTCGTTTTATTGTTATTCTCTCTAGCCTCGGAAGGTGAGCAATCACTCACGATTAACATTCTTTTATTTATTAAATTTGATTTCAATTGAAACAACAATTGGAATATGAGGCTGCAGTTATTTAAATTGTATATATGCTATTATCCGTAACTGTTCACTTATGGGATATGACACCATATCCTATTGTTTATATCTATGATATATGCCTGTTGTTATTATTATTTTTATATCTGTTATCACTCTGCAAGTTCCCTGTTAGTATAGAAATCACTATGGGTTGAAATGATACATACCCGAACGGACTTTAGAATAGGAGAAAATCGTTATGGGTGAAATGATAAACCCAAGCGATTTTCATTTAATTGAATTTGGGATTATGGGTGGAAACGATATCCACCCGTGTATATTTAGTGTACGGATTGAAATGATAAATATCCGTAGCACTTGACTATATGATAGGATATATACACAGATACCGTTGTTCCATATAAATATTTTGAAAATAATTTCCATAATTTTGGAAAGAAATATATGGTTTAATAAAATTTTGATTCTTAAGATATTTTACAAATGGAAATTTTATATATATATTTAGTCGTAAATATTGACTTAAATTAGATTGATTTAATCCATATACTATGGTTGAGTATTTATGTAGATCTATATTTCAAATAGATTTTCTGGTAATAAATTGAATAATTAAGATTGGGTGATAAATTGGGTTTATTAAAAATGATATTTAAATAAGGATTTATTTAATTAAATTAATTTGAAATTATTGAATTGGAAATTTAAGGGTATGATTTTGCAACTGGATTTTTGATATAAGTGATTTAATGAATATTTCACGTTTAAATAAATTGAAGAAAATATTTAGTAAAATGTAATTAAGGTTACTTAAACGATATTGAATCTAATAAGGGAGTACTTCAAGACTAAATAATAATAAGATTTAATCGAGATCTATATGAAAATGTTATATTGAACTTTTAAATATTTAAGCCTTGAACTATAGTGGAGTTTAAATGGTTTATTTTGAGATTCAGATCTGTATGTGAAATCAACATAGTTAACTTGTTATTTAGAAACTAAACTGAATGGAAGTGAAAATTTGGGTTGAATCAATATAGTTGAATTTACTATTTATAAACCTAAATTGGATAAAATTTAGTTGAAACGTTGAATACTTAAAGTTTTGAAATATATTGAATTAAAGGGGTATTTTGTGATTACAAATCCAAATTTGAGATTGATAAAAATTGAAGTGGTTATTTTAGGAAAATTTAAATTGATAAATTGAGATTGAATTTAATTTAAATGGGAAGGTCGGGTTGATGTTGACACGATTTATTTAGTTGAAGGAATTGGAAATACTTTATTGTATAAATTATTTAATATATATAAATACTATTTTGGGAAATATAGTGATATTTGATGTTGAAACGTTTTGGTTTTGAAGCATAAATTAAGTTGAAATGACCACGGTGTTATTGTATATACTTCTACCTTGTAGATAGTTCCATGGACCCTTAGAAGATGGTTATCCCAAACATCCTTTAAAATTATTTGTATTTCAGTTGATATTTCACTTGAGTTGGATTTATTTATATAAGAATGTTAATCCTGACTCGAGTGTTTTGTGTTTCGCTTTACGCTCAGGTCAGACTGAGTAATACAGCATTTGAAACTCACCTTCGAAGTTGGAGCTTTGCTTGAAGATCCAGCTTTCTATTCCTTCAGTCATCTAGTTGATTGGTTCAGGGAAGTCATTTGTTGCATTGGAGACTTCACTGCACTTGAACTATTCGGTTGTATTTTATTTCTAATCTGAGGTATATAGTAGCTTCATGAACCACTATTCTTTATCTATTCCGCTGCATTTTTATTACTCTGTGTCTGTGAACTGTGTTTATTTATTTACTGTTTATGTTGAGTTTGCCAAATTTAAATTAACAACGCGGTATTTTGAATTATTCAAGTCGGACATGTATGGTTTTATTGTCGATTTGAATGGTTCAAAATAGCGGGTTGTTACAGATTATCAATGTCATCAAGATTAACTCTAGACTCAATAGGATATAGATCATTCCATCTAACATTTATTCTACGCTTGTTTTTATTGCAAAAATTTCCCTATAGGAATCAGTAAAGGCCTTATTAAGATCCCTTTGATCAACCAATTCAACATTATTCATAAATATAGAATTTATTGTGTTGCTATGTTTTCTATCATTAGCCATGTTATGAAAAAAATTTGTATTATCAGCATCTTCATTACTCCATTGAATTCTAGATCTTTGTTTCCACATAATCTATACTTTTCCTAAAATTGAATTAAGTTCTTCTTTTAAATTAGCGAGTACATTAAGCTCTCCAAGATTTAATTGTCTAGTATCTTCTATCTTATTAATTTTAAGCATTTCAGAAAGTATTTTTTTTTAAAAAATTTAATACTGCCAAATACATTTTTATTCCAATTTTAATAAAATTCCTAATACCTCTAAGTTTTAAAACAAATTTTTTTGCTGAATTATCTGTATTTCCAATATTATAAAAATTAATCAATGTCCATTTATTTTTAATTAGATTAGGAAAGTTAGATTCTATATTTTCAATTAGATCAGAATACATACGAGGCAAACCATTGACTCTACAAATAGAAAATTTATCTTCGATTTCATCACTGATGATAAAAGTAGTAAATTTTTTCTAGAAGATTATATATTTGAAGATTTAGAAGAACTGTTATAAGTTTGCATAAAATTAGATTTAGGACGAACAAATTTATTTTCCTTAAATTCCAAATGCGCTTTATGTTTTGGCCTATACATATCATAAAATGATTCGACATCCAGTCCCCATGATGAAATTATTCATCGAAATATCTTTGCTCTTCGAACTCACCATTACACATTTAAAATCATAATTAATTAACAAAAATCCAACGGAACTTGGTAAATGAAAGAATAAACCAAAGGGTGAGATTCATTCAGTTGGGGATGGATTTGATTCTAGGATTTCACTTCTTTGTATTGCTTATATAAGAAACATGAAAGTAGTAGAATCCTATAATTAAACGCGTCCCCAATTTTAACAAATCTCGCCCTTTCATTTCACTTTCTTTACTTAATTCAGTCGAATTATCACATATTAATCAAGATTAACAAGGCAACCATATATCTTTCTCAATCAACAAAAGCAATACTTCATTTATCGACCACTCAATTTTAACAGATAGGAGTTGGGGTCAACAATTATGCAACTGTGATTACAATTGATATATCCACATTTGCAAGCGTTATTCGAAATCCTACTACTTCTCCATGGGCAAATGAATAATATATAATAGGTACACACTTAATACATAATTTAATATGCTCTGTACTAACTAAACATAACTTTTCATAACCCAACGTAACATTCTTCATTGCTAATATGCTCTATGTCGCTTAATGAATGAATTTAGTTTACCCTCTTTTGTACAGATATTCATTTCAACCCTACTTAACTGATAAATACCAAAAACTTATAATCAATGCGGTACCTAAAGATTTTCACTTCGACTACTTGCACAACATATATTTAACTACACCACCCATTACCTACATATTACCAATTTCCCAAATTGTCATGCAATTATTCACTGACTTAAAATTCTTACTGAAACCGGTACGATTTGGTTTAACGTTGCGGTACATTTAACAGATAGTATATATGAGCAGTTCCATCTTTCAACACAGTTATAGGATTAGGACAGTATGATACTTTGCAATAACTGTACCACCACCCTGACTACTTAGACTGTTAAACTTTAGTAATCTACCAAGAATTAACTACTTCATGTTTACTAACTAAAGTGCCTTTGGCCCATTACAAATTGCATTTAAATTTTTAGTATACAAGCAGATTAAGTCACGTATTTTGTTATTTACATTGTCTTTGCATAACTAAATTTGGACCTTTCTTTAATATTACGCCATCTGCTTTATCACTGATGCAACCGGCACAAGAAAATAAGGACTTGGCATCAAGACTATTAAGCTATGGACATAACTTACTATGCTTGCAAAAGATATATTACATTCTATGACATAGGCATCTCCTTCTAGCATTAGTATGATTTTACAATTACAAATACATCGTTTAGGATTGATGTGTACATCCGTGTCTGCAATTTACATCAACGATCTGAATTATAAATTGACCGTCATATTATGGCAACTTTTTTCCCGTGTTTTTCTAATCAAGCGGTTTACAGCCGTAGTCGACTTTTTATATATCAACCATCTGTAACATTGAATGTAATGGGACATGCAAAAACTTTTAATGCCTACCACCTCGAAGTTGCGTACAGATTTATTTACATTTATTTTTATTGAATATGTTTAACAAAAGTGATTGTGTCAACAACATATTTACTATTTTAATAGCTTTTTCAACATAATTTGGCATTTCAGTACATAACACACTGAATGGATAGACTGAGGCATTTGTAACCACACAAGTATCTGATTTAGGACTTTAATCAAAGATATAAGTTTCATGAATTTTTTTTTTTAAAATTACCATTAATTTAGTTAGCCATACAAATGAATTTACGCTAAACATTTCAAGTTTGATTCTCAACTTGCAAAAAATCAGTGCAAATGCAATGGAAAACGAGATTACCTGATTTCGTTGCACAAAATACCTAATTTCAAAAAATAAGTTAAAACTGAAGTAATTACCTAATTTGAAATCGACAATTAGGTTGAAATCGATCGTCGAAGTAGAATGCAAGCCCTGATCTTCGTTAGTCTTCGTCAAATTGGTGGAAGATAAGCAACGGAGACGGTGATAGAATGATGGAGGTAGTGGCTAAAGGTGGTGGCGGAATGGCGGAGGCGGTGGTAGAAGAGATCAGATGGCGATAACCCTAGAACGACGGAGGAAATAAAATGAAATGATTAAATGTAATCGTGAGAAATGGGATAAGTAGCAACTGAAGATAAAATTACTAAACTATCCATTTTACTTTTAGCTATTACGAAATTACCATATTTAGTCACGGTATTAACCGTGACAAATGTTTGCAACGGAAATATCTATTATAAATTTGTAACGGTTATTACCGTTACAAATTTGAAGTGGAGAAGCATTATAAAATGAACTGCTTGCTGTAGTGTTTCAGATGCGGATGTGGATGCGGATGCGGATATAGCTATATTCGCATCCGTTTGCATCCGTTGACAGCCCTATATGCAATACATACATAAATTAATAAATTTGTTAACCATTTATGAACATAAATATAGTAGCGAAAAAAGCTGGGAGTCTAAAAATGCATAGAAAAAGTTATGCGTGAGTTGAAGTAACATGTTACTTGAAAAAAGAGATTGGTGGGTGCTTGTCATGTTGTCTGTAACGACCCATGTAAATTCGATGTTTAAAATGAATATAATTAATAGTATTTTTAATTTAAATTTAGAAAGGAATAAAAATCTTAGTTATTTATATGAAAGAGTATGTGAAATTTGATGTACCAAGGGAAATTAGAATTTACAAATTTAACTATATATTGTAATTAATAGAAATAGTGGAAATTGTTGCATTGGATATAAGTTAGAATAAGTAAAGTAATGCAAGTATTGGATTTAACAATGAAATAAAATATTGATTATGGGTATTGAATGTAGATGGGTGAAATAAAGAAATGCAGGACAATAAATAATTTATTTAATACAATCCCTTTTATTTGTTAACTATTGTAAGGGTTAATTAATTATGAAAATTTGGAAATAGGTTCAAATTGTATGTTAGACAATCAAATTTCAATAATTAAAGTTAGTAATTAATGGATTAAATGGAATAATTAATTGGAGTTAAGATCTAAATTTGTACGTGAGCATTAATTGATATTGGAATATAAAGGGGTAAATTTATAGTATAAAATGTAGGCATCACCTTTAAGATGATGGGTTTATAATTGATGCATAATAGGGAAATCAAATGAATGGGTTTAATTGAATAACAATTAGCAATTAATGAATGAAGAGAAATTTTAAGGGCGTAACTGTTTTCGTTAAATTAATTTTGGTAACAAATTGTATTGAATATAGATTTAACGTTGTGTGATGTATTTAAGTAATAATTGGAGTACAATGTAAATTATATCCGTGAATGGTCAATTCAATTAAACAACAAGATTTTTAAATAAATAAACGTTTTTTATTTAGGTTTCAATTTGTTAATTTATGAAGTTTAATGGAAAATCAATTGCAATAAATTGCCCTAATTTATGCAGTTAGAGGAGATTTAGATTTGCATGAAGTAAAATCTAAATTAATAGGTAACAAACTTAAGAACAAAATTTAGAGCTAATAGGTGGCAAATTTATATAGTTGTTTATTTACGTAATGTGTACGTAAGCTTTGGTAAACCGATTTCTATCGATCCAAATCTAACGATTTGTTAATATAGATTTAAGTATAGGAGCAGTATTTATTAATTGAATTGAAGTATTGCAAAATAAATGAAATTCAACGTTTAATATTACATTATTGTAAGTAAGATAATATGTGTAAGTATTGTTAAGGTTATTCATATTTGACAAATTTATTGAGTTATAAGGATTGATATATAAATTAATGTTAGTTTAGGATATCGTTACTTGGTGATTTATTATAGAGTAACGGGAGTGTGAACGTAAACTAATAAAAGCATAGATTTATGGTAGGACATAATTTATGGTTTTGGGAATTTAAATCCAAAGATTTATTTATTTGAGGAAATAATACGTATTAAATCTCAACTTGATATAATCAATGCAAATTTAGTAATTAAAAATAAATTGCAAGTTTGTAATTTAGGATGTTTGTGAGTAAATTTGCAGGTAAGATAATTTTTAAAGTTTTACCCATTCATATAATTTATTTAAATATATATAAATCAAATGGCAACATTGTGTTAATAATAGTCGTAAGTGAATTTGAATGCTAAAGGGGTAACAATCGTTTTAGGTTAACCGTTTATTTAATATATTAAGTCTAGACTGGTAATCGATTGAAATAAAAAAAAAATTGTTTTGTTAATGTGACTTAGTTAATAAAGAGGAATTTATATGAAATGAAGCATGCATGAGAAATGCATTATAATTCAATGTTATGTTTACCCATTAAATGTATACTAGGTTAAGTATCAAATAGAGGGAAAGAAAAGTAAATATTGAATTGATTGATGAATAAGTATTCATTGGATAGAAATTTAATGTAAAGTTGATATTAATTGTATAAAATCTATCTAAGATAATGAATTGCAATAAATTGTGGGTTGATAATAAGGTGTGAATGGAAATTTGATTTGTTATATTAAATGAATAGATTCAAATTGTATGTAGATAATAAATTGCAATAATTAAAGTTGGTAATAAATGGAATATCAAACTATTCATAAAGTGAATATAAGTAGACGTAACAAATGAATAGGAAATGCAAGTTATTCATAAAGTGAAGGAATGGAACCTAGATGGAATAAGAAAGTGGATTTAGAATCTTAATTTTTAGATGTGCATATATTTATAAATGGATTAATTTATGAAATAAAATGGTAAGTAATTATAATATTGTTATTAATAATAGACGTTACTTTAAGGATAATTAATGTAGTAACGTAAGGTGAAAATGTAAATTAAAAGCGAAACGTAAAATTTAGTTAAGCTAGTAATTTATGAATTGGGAATAAAATTCAAATGTTATACTAGGCAGTAAATCAATTTGGGAATAAATTTTTATTTAATTGGGGTAAATTGATATACACTAATGTTAAATATATACATAAGATAATGATTGATTTATTAAAGAGAATTGAATATGAATGGTATAAAATTTCATTTGAAATGAGATTTTTTTATTTATTGAATTTACTTTAATTAAAGATAAACACTAAAATTTTTGCAATAAATCTTTATTTGATATGGAGGTTTGG
The DNA here is from genome assembly GCA_030765085.1 of Allium cepa. Classification (NCBI taxonomy): domain Eukaryota; kingdom Viridiplantae; phylum Streptophyta; class Magnoliopsida; order Asparagales; family Amaryllidaceae; genus Allium; species Allium cepa. Next base: position 1,052,749,632 of record CM060935.1, on the reverse strand, counting down.
TTAATAAATTTGAAGCTAATTGCAATCAGAAATGATAGGAATGGTAAGTTGACCATTTATTCATAATAAGATCTAAAAATCAAATAAATGGATAATTGGAATTTAAATTTGACAAATTGTGAATTCATTTAAATTCGGATCCATCTGTCTATTCCAACTATAAATACCCCGCTAAACCCTAGCCTCCGCCTATTCTCATTTGTCTGCGCGTAAAATTTCATCAGCTCCTTCTCTTCCTCAATGGCAGACAAACAAATCCTAGATCCAAATAAAAATTCCAAACCAAATCAAAAGCTAAAATTCAAACTTCTCAGAAAAATCTGGAAGCAAAACGCATGAGGGAGAGAGGGAAAGAAAGGGGGATGACGTGGCGCTTGAAGGTGTTCTTTTATTTCTATTCTTTTTTCTTTTTCTTTTTTGAAATTTCAATCACCATTAATGCGTATAACTTTCTCCTACGAACTCCGTTTCACGCGAGATTTTTTTTGTTACGATCGTAATAAAATTCCAGATCTTTTGACACTGGTTTGAACAGATTTGGAGACCGTCGAATTTTTGGGTTTAAATCGGATTTAAATTCAAAAGGTGAGTGCTTTAACCCACTCACAATTTCTAAAATTTCTTATGTTTGTTAAATTGATTTTAGATATGAGTAGAAATTTATTTATGACTATTTGACATGTTTTATTCCTTATCTCTGTTAAATCGCATTTATTTAATTTAACTGTTCATAAATTTTATTACTGCGTATAAATTGACAGTTATAGTTATTTATTTGCATATAAACTGTTAGTTTAATAGTTGTTAAATTCATTTTTGAATATAACTGCCAGTTATTACCTGTTATATATTATCAGATGTATACTGATATTGATTTATTATTGGATGATGATTGTGATATGGATGATGGATGATGAATGGATGTTTTATTTTATATCATTAAACTCCAAGTTATCATGCATTTTTCATTTCATTCGGGATTGTGGTTTGAAATGATATACAACCGCAAAAATTTTATTTTAAATTGCGGATTGAAATGATAAACATCCGTATCACTTGACCATAGGATAGAAAATTTTATACAGGCACCGCGGTAAATATATATAATTATTTTTGGAAATGTTTTTCTATGGTTTTGTAAAGTTATATATATATGGTTTATGAGATATTGATTTGGTTATTGATAAAGGCTATTATATATATATATAGTAATTTCCGATTTTTAAGCTTTGTATAAATTTGATTTGAAGTTTAAATAAAGTTTGATTTTAAGATCAAATAAGATTAAACATTTATTTAAAATTTAATTTCTGGAGTTTTATGACTTAAATGAGAATAGGTTTGGAAGATGAATATTATGTTAAATTGAAATTTAATAAAAATTAGAAATTTTAAAGGATATGATTTTTATATCTTGATTTTTGTGTAAAGTGATTTTAATGAACATCAGGTTGATTAAATGAATATATAATAAATTGAAAGATGATCCAGTTATATGAAGTTAAAGGTTTTCTTAAATTATATTGAATTCATTAAGCAAACATTTCAAGTCTAAATAAGAAGTAATTGAATTTGATATATATGGATTTGTCAAATGAGTTGTTTTTTTTGAAATGGTGAAATATTTAAAGCCTTGAAACATAAGAAGTGAAATGGTATTTGGAAGTGTAAATCGATATTTGAAATTGATTTGTGAAATCTAAAGAAGCTATTTTGTTTTATAAAAGTAGTTTAATATTTAACCATTTAAGAGGTGGAAATTTGTTTCAAAGCTATGTTTTTCAGGGTAGTATAATTTGGAAATATTATGTTCAAGAGTTGATTTCTAAATATTTTACTTTGGAAACCCTATGATTTTGGAAGGAATATATATTGGAAAAAATGATATCGTATTAATTCGGGTTTTAAAAGGAAATGATATCATATGTATATGGTTTTGAAATGGATATTTTATTCTGGTTTTAAAGTATAATTATTTTAAATGACCGCGGTGTTATAATAACGATTGGTTGGCAAAGAGACCGGGATCGGATATGGACATACTCTCTGTCGATACCGAAAACCACTTTGACTAACCGTTTACGCGGTGGAGATTCCAGAATGAAGTAGGTTGGTGGCGACGTTTCCTGTAAGGTAAATACGTGGACCCAACTCCCGTGAGTTGGCATAAGGTTGCTAAAACAGGAGCGATTCTCGGGCCAATGAGGTCATTCCTCTGATCGAACGCACTCCTTCGATACTATACTCTGACTTTGGATTGATTAGGAGATTTCTTTGATTTGGAGGTGTTAGTTCGAGGTGGGCGGTAGCTGCGGCTACGCGTTACCACCAGCCCGGATAGCAATTGGTATATCTACCCTGGCATTGCCTAGTTGTGCCGTGTCACCTACCCTAGCGCGCCTTATACGATTTTGGTTTTGTACCATACCTATGGAGTGCTCTCTGACGACGTCCAGTACGGGGGAGATTATGGTACTGTATAGACTATGGGAATATATTCTGTGTTAAGGGCTATATGGGTAACCCCTTAACGCTATTAAAAAGTAAGTTTATTTTACAAATAGACACTATTATAATAGCGCAATATACTACATAGTAAATAGTTTAACGGATCCTTAGGAGATGTAAATCCCGAGCATCTCTTGAGTTACTGCACTCATATTTATTTCTGTTAATTTAACTCACATAAGATCTTTTAGTTCTGACTCGAGTGTTTTTGTCTTTTCAAATTCGCTCGGGTCAGTCCGAGCGTTTCAGGATTGCAAGATTTAGCTCTGGAGGACGAAGACGAAGATTTATATTATTATTATTTATACTAGTGCACTACACACTGTTCCGCTGCATTGTTATTGGTATGTGTAACTCTGATATGTATTATATAAATGGTTTTGTAAACAGATTTATAAACTGTATATTTGATTATTATATTTTATCCTTCCGCTGTGAGATTCTGTTTAGTTTTTTTTCTTCTCTGTTTTTTTTCTTATTTACCCCATAACAATCCGCCCTTCCGTATGGTTTGAATTGGCACGTACGTCGATTTAAAGTGTGCGAAAAAGCGGGATGTTACAGTTGGTATCAGAGCTTTGGTTTAGCGATAAACCTTAGCTTTGTGGGGTTTGACTCTTTACTAATAGGGTAGTAATACCCTATGGGAGTCGCTGAGTGTATATATAAGAGAGAGCGTATTTGTTAGTGTTATAAAATGTTTTAATATTGTGTTAATTTGTTCCGTTTGGTATTTATAAATTCTGGTTGGTGCATGGGACGCTGTGACATCAATAGGAATTTCTAAACACTTAATAGGACAGACCGACATAATACTTGTTTTTAATATAGGTGAATGAAATAATTTTTCCTATTATATTTTCTATATATAAAATAAAATTTTCAAATGATATCTATATTTGGTTGCAATATATTGGTTGTTAGGAATAAAATTTATAAATAATAGGTAAATAAGATTAAAAATAAATAAATGTAATTTGGAAATTTAGAACTTAAGTTCCGGGGTTTTTGAAAACTTCTTTCAAATGATTTGGAATATAATAATATTGTTATAAGTATTTTCTGATATAAATATTTCGATATAATTCGGAAGAATTGTTTTAAAGAAGATTTTGAAGAAAAAGTTTTGTACTTTCCTCTTTGTCGTTGGAAAATAATTTCGGTGATGGCGGCCGCATCATCGACTTTCATTTTCGAGTTTCGAAGGGAAAGGCCACTGTAGTAAATTCTACTACAGATTCATTTTTAAAATATCTAAATTTTAAATTGTTTTAAAATAATTAGAGATATATGAGTTGTAAGAATATATTTATCTATTATTTTAAAATAAAGTGAAAATTTAACCCGGTATTAAATTCTTAAATTTCCATTAATTAATTGTTTCAATTATTGTAGTGAATCGAAACATAGGTAATTAATAAATTAAAACCTCTAAAGGAAATAAGAGATTTAATGATAGGTTAAAAATGGTCTTAAATGAAAGTTGAAATTATAACTTATGAAATAAGGAATATTATTATTAAATGTTAAATTTACCATAGGAAATGAGAAACTTGTATAACTTTCAAGTATATTCTTTAAAAACATATATAACTTACCAAATATTAAAAGTTGAAATGTTTAATAGGGAATGTAATGAAATTACACAAGTAAAAGTAGGGAATGAAGTATTCAATGAATTTGCTATTATAAATGAGAATTTAATGTTTAAACTTAAGTATTAATTGAAATTTTACCAAGTAAATATAATTAAAGGTAAGCATGACAAATAGATGATTTAAACTTAAGTAATTAAAGGGTAACTAAATGAGATCATGCGATAATAAATATGAATAATTATAGTGAAAAGGGGGGAAACTGGCATGACCTTATTTAATGGAATTGAGAAATTTTAAGTAAAAAGAAAAATAAATGACTGCAAAACGTTAGTGAATGAATTAATAAAATCCTTTACTTATGAGAATGGATATTATAAGGTTAAGAATTTAAGTGTAATTAAAAAAGGGTTACTATAATTAATTATAATAGAAATGTAAGCATTAAATAAATGATTGAAATTGAGAAGTGCATTAAATATAATACAAATAAAAGAAACTTACATGACCCGAATAAATGAAAATGAATAATTGTAAGTAATAAGTAGAAATAAAGGAAACAACCACTGAATGAGAAAATAAAATTTGAAGTTTGTTAGAAATAAATATAAATTATAAAAGGAAAATTTATGTGGTTTAAATAAAAAGAGAAAATCAAATAACAAAAGTATGAGATGAAATTATTAATAAGTTAAGTTGATTGTTGTTTGAATTTGTTGTTGATGGTTGTTTGTGTAAGGGTACTTTAAAATTTGATTTGGGGTGAATGAATAATCTATTTGGTTTTATCTAAGACTGTTGAGTAAATGATGCGCTAGTAGTTATTCTTCATTCCGAACAATTTAAAAGTTTTGAACCCGAACAACTATTTGTTTGTTTGATTTAATGGTTGTTTTGTATGTGTGTGTATGCTGTTTGTTGAACTGATGGTTGTTGTATTGATTTGTTGTTAGGATTGAAACCACTTAAATATTTCACTTTATATAAATTGTAACCCTTTGGATTATATAAGAAATTGCAGTATCTTAGAAATATTTTGAAAATGCTTTTCCAAACTTTAATAATCTAAATATAAAGGATTAAATAGTTATAAATTAGGATATCTTATTTAAAGTAATTAATTTTGTCAATTTAATTGTTTATAAGTTAAATATTTTGAATAAGATGTATTGTATTTAATTCTTCTTTTCCTTCTTTTCCTTTTCGGGGACGAAAAGTTTTGAGTGGGGGAGAGTGTAATGACCCATGTAAATTCGATGTTTAAAATGAATATAATTAATAGGATTTTTAATTTAAATTTAGAAAGGAATAAAAATCTTAGTTATTTATATGAAAGAGTATGTGAAATTTGATGTACAAAGGGAAATTAGAATTTACAAATTTAACTATATATTGTAATTAATAGAAATAGTGGAAATTGTTGCATTGGATATAAGTTAGAATAAGTAAAGTAATGCAAGTATTGGATTTAACAATGAAATAAAATATTAATTATGGGTATTGAATGTAGATGGGTGAAATAAAGAAATGCAGGACAATAAATAATTTATTTAATACAATCCCTTTTATTTGTTAACTATTGTAAGGGTTAATTAATTATGAAAATTTGGAAATAGGTTCAAATTGTATGTTAGACAATCAAATTTCAATAATTAAAGTTAGTAATTAATGGATTAAATGGAATAATTAATTGGAGTTAAGATCTAAATTTGTATGTGAGCATTAATTGATATTGGAATATAAAGGGGAAAATTTATAGTATAAAATGTAGACATCACCTTTAAGATGATGGGTTTATAATTGATGCATAATAGGGAAATCAAATGAATGGGTTTAATTGAATAACAATTAGCAATTAATGAATGAAGAGAAATTTTAAGGGCGTAACTGTTTTCGTTAAATTAATTTTGGTAACAAATTATATTGAATATAGATTTAACGTTGTGTGATGTATTTAAGTAATAATTGGAGAACAATGTAAATTATATCCGCGAATGGTCAATTCAATTAAACAACAAGATTTTTAAATAAATAAACGCTTTTTATTTAGGTTTCAATTTGTTAATTTATGAAGTTTAATGAGAAATCAATTGCAATAAATTGCCCTAATTTATGCAGTTAGAGGGGATTTAGATTTGCATTATAGATGGAAGTATAATCTAGATTGATAGAAATTAATAGGTAACAAACTTAAGAATAAAATTTAGAGCTAATAGGTGGCAAATTTATATAGTTGTTTATTTACGTAATGTGTACGTAAGCTTGGGTAAACCGATTTCTATCGATCCAGATCTAACGATTTGTTAATATAGATTTAAGTATAGGAGCAGTATTTATTAATTGAATTGAAGTATTGCAAAATAAATGAAATTCAACGTTTAATATTACATTATTGTAAGTAAGATAATATGTGTAAGTATTGTTAAGGTTATTCATATTTGACAAATTTATTGAGTTATAAGGATTGATATATAAATTAATGTTAGTTTAGGATATCGTTACTTGGTGATTTATTATAGAGTAACGGGAGTGTGAACGTAAAATAATAAAAGCATAGATTTATGGTAGGACATAATTTATGGTTTTGGGAATTTAAATCCAAAGATTTATTTATTTGAGGAAATAATACGTATTAAATCTCAACTTGATATAATCAATGCAAATTTAGTAATTAAAAATAAATTGCAAGTTGGTAATTTAGGATGTTTGTGAGTAAATTTGCAGGTAAGATAATTTTTAAAGTTTTACCCATTCATATAATTTATTTAAATACATATAAATCAAATGGCAACATTGTGTTAATAATAGTCGTAAGTGAATTTGAATGCTAAAGGGGTAACAATCGTTATAGGTTAACCGTTTATTTAATATATTAAGTCTAGACTGGTAATCGATTGAAATAAAAAAAAATGTTTTGTTAATGTGACTTAGTTAATAAAGAGGAATTTATATGAAATGAAGCATGCATGAGAAATGCATTATAATTCAATGTTATGTTTGCCCATTAAATGTATACCAGGTTAAGTATCAACTAGAGGGAAAGAAAAGTAAATATTGAATTGATTGATGAATAAGTATTCATTGGATAGAAATTTAATGTAAAGTTGATATTAATTGTATAAAATCTATCTAAGATAATGAATTGCAATAAATTGTGGGTTGATAATAAGGTATGAATGGAAATTTGATTTGTTATATTAAATGAATACATTCAAATTGTATGTAGATAATAAATTGCAATAATTAAAGTTGGTAATAAATGGAATATCAAACTATTCATAAAGTGAATATAAGTAGATGTAACAAATGAATAGGAAATGCTAGTTATTCATAAAGTGAAGGAATGGAACCAAGATGAAATAAGAAAGTGGATTTAGAATCTTAATTTTTAGATGTGCATATATTTATAAATGGATTAATTTATGAAATAAAATGGTAAGTAATTATAATATTGTTATTAATCATAGACGTTACTTTAAGGATAATTAATGTAGTAACGTAAGGTGAAAATGTAAATTAAAAGGGAAACGTAAAATTTAGTTAAGGTAGTAATTTATGAATTGGGAATAAAATTCAAATGTTATATTAGGCAGTAAATCAATTTGGGAATAAATTTTTATTTAATTGGGGTAAATTGATATACACTAATGTTAAATATATGCATAAGATGATGATTGATTTATTAAAGAGAACTGAATACGAATGGTATAAAATTTCATTTGAAATAAGATTTTTTAATTTATTGAATTTACTTTAATTAAAGGTAAACACTAAAATTTTTGCAATAAATCTTTATTTGATATGGAGGTTTGGTTAATAAATTTGAAGCTAATTGCAATCAGAAATGATAGGAATGGTAAGTTGACCATTTATTCATAATAAGATCTAAAAATCAAATAAATGGATTATTGGAATTTAAATTTGACAAATTGTGAATTCATTTAAATTCGGATCCATCTGTCTATTCCAACTTCATCTATAAATACCCCGCTAAACCCTAGCCTCCGCCTATTCTCATTTGTCTGCGCGTAAAATTTCATCAGCTCCTTCTCCTCCTCAATGGCAGACAAACAAATCCTAGATCCAAATAAAAATTCCAAACCAAATCAAAAGCTAAAATTCAAACTTCTCAGAAAAATCTGGAAGCAAAACGCATGAGGGAGAGAGGGAAAGAAAGGGGGATGACGTGGCGCTTGAAGGTGTTCTTTTATTTCTATTCTTTTTTCTTTTTCTTTTTTGAAATTTCAATCACCATTAATGCGTATAACTTTCTCCTACGAACTCCGTTTCACGCGAGATTTTTTTTGTTAGGATCGTAATAAAATTTCAGATCTTTTGACACTGGTTTGAACAGATTTGGAGACCGTCGAATTTTTGGGTTTAAATCGGATTTAAATTCGATTTAAATTCAAAAGGTGAGTGTTTCAACCCACTCACAATTTCTAAAATTTCTTATGTTTGTTAAATTGATTTTAGATATGAGTAGAAATTTATTTATGACTATTTGACATGTTTTATTCCTTATCTCTGTTAAATCGCATTTATTTAATTTAACTGTTCATAAATTTTATTACTGCGTATAAATTGACAGTTATAGTTATTTATTTGCATATAAACTGTTAGTTTAATAGTTGTTAAATTCATTTTTGAGTATAACTGCCAGTTATTACCTGTTATATATTATCAGATGTATATTGATATTGATTTATTATTGGATGATGATTGTGATATGGATGATGGATGATGAATGATGAATGGATATTTTATTTTATATCATTAAACTCCAAGTTATCATGCATTTTTCATTTCATTCGGGATTGTGGTTTGAAATGATATACAACCGCAAAATTTTTATTTTAAATAGCGGATTGAAATGATAAACATCCGTATCACTTGACCATAGGATAGAAAATTTTATACAGGCACCGCGGTAAATATATATAATTATTTTTGGAAATGTTTTTCTATGGTTTTGTAAAGTTATATATATATATGGTTTATGAGATATTGATTTGGTTATTGATAAAGGCTATTATATATATATATATATATATATATAGTAATTTCCGGTTTTTAAGCTTTGTATAAATTTGATTTGAAGTTTAAATAAAGTTTGATTTTAAGATCAAATAAGATTAAACATTTATTTAAAATTTAATTTCTGGAGTTTTATGACTTAAATGAGAAAAGATTTGGAAGATGAATATTATGTTAAATTGAAATTTAATAAAAATTAGAAATTTTAAAGGATATGATTTTTATAACTTGATTTTTGTGTAAAGTGATTTTGATGAACATCAGGTTGATTAAATGAATATATAATAAATTGAAAGATGATCCAGTTATATGAAGTTAAAGGTTTTCTTAAATTATATTGAATTCATTAAGCAAACATTTCAAGTCTAAATAAGAAGTAATTGAATTTGATACATATGGATTTGTCAAATGAGTTGTTTTTTTTTGAAATGGTGAAATATTTAAAGCCTTGAAACATAAGAAGTGAAATGGTATTTGGAAGTGTAAATCGATATTTGAAATTGATTTGTGAAATCTAAATAAGCTATTTTGTTTTATAAAAGTAGTTTAATATTTAACCATTTAAGAGGTGGAAATTTGTTTCAAAGCTATGTTTTTCAAGGTAGTATAATTTGGAAATATTATATTCAAGAGTTGATTTCTAAATATTTTACTTTGGAAACCCTATGATTTTGGAAGGAATATATATTGGAAAAAATGATATCGTATTAATTCGGGTTTTAAAAGGAAATGATATCATATGTATATGGTTTTGAAATGGATATTTTATTCTGGTTTTAAAGTATAATTATTTTAATGACCGCGGTGTTATAATAACGATTGGTTGGCAAAGAGACCGGGATCGGATATGGACATACTCTCTGTCGATGCCGAAAACCACTTTGACTAACCGTGTACGCGGTGGAGATTCCAGAATGAAGTAGGTTGGTGGCGACGTTTCCTGTAAGGTAAATACGTGGACCCAACTCCCATGAGTTGGCATAAGGGGGCTAAAACAGGAGCGATTCTCGGGGCAATGAGGTCATTCCTCTGATCGAACGCACTCCTTCGATACTATACTCTGACTTTGGATTGATTCGGTGGCCACTATTGATTTCTTTGATTTGGGGGTGTTAGTTCGAGGTGGGCGGTAGCTGCGGCTACGCGTTACCACCAGCCCGGATAGCAATTGGTATATCTACCCTGGCATTGCCTAGTTGTGTCGTGTCACCTAACCTAGCGCGCCTTATACGATTTTGGTTTTGTACCATACCTATGGAATGCCCTCTGACGACGCCCAGTACGGGAGAGATTACGGTACTGTATAGACTATGGGAATATATTCTGTGTTAAGGGCTATATGGGTAACCCCTTAACGCTATTAAAAAGTAAGTTTATTTTACAAATAGACACTATTATAATAGCGCAATATACTACATAGTAAATAGTTTAACGGATCCTTAGGACATGTAAATCTCGAGCATCTCTTGAGTTACTGCACTCATATTTATTTCTGTTAATTTAACTCACATAAGATCTTTTAGTTCTGACTCGAGTGTTTTTGTCTTTTCAAATTCGCTCGGGTCAGTCCGAACGTTTCAGGATTGCAAGATTTAGCTCTGGAGGACGAAGACGAAGATTTATATTATTATTATTTATACTAGTGCACTACACACTGTTCCGCTGCATTGTTATTGGTATGTGTAACTCTGATATGTATTATATAAATGGTTTTGTAAACAGATTTATAAACTGTATATTTGATTATTATATTTTATCCTTCCGCTGTGAGATTCTGTTTAGTTTTTTTTCTTCTCTGTTTTTTTTCTTATTTACCCCATAACAATCCGCCCTTCCGTATGGTTTGAATTGGCACGTATGTCGATTTAAAGTGTGCGAAAAAGCGGGATGTTACAGTTGGTATCAGAGCTTTGGTTTAGCGATAAACCTTAGCTTTGTGGGGTTTGACTCTTTACTAATAGGGTAGTAATACCCTATGGGAGTCGCTGAGTGTATATATATGAGAGAGCGTATTTGTTAGTGTTATAAAAGGTTTTAATATTGTGTTAATTTGTTCCGTTTGGTATTTATAAATTCTGGTTGGTGCATGGGACGTTGTGACATCAATAGGAATTTCTAAACACTTAATAGGACAGACCGACATAATACTTGTTTTTAATATAGGTGAATGAAATAATTTTGCCTATTATATTTTCTATATATAAAATAAAATTTTCAAATGATATCTATATTTGGTTGCAATATATTGGTTGTTAGGAATAAAATTTATAAATAATAGGTAAATAAGATTAAAAATAAATAAATGTAATTTGGGAATTTAGAACTTAAGTTCCGGGGTTTTTGAAAACTTCTTTCAAATGATTTGGAATATAATAATATTGTTATAAGTATTTTCTGATATAAATATTTCGATATAATTCGGAAGAATTGTTTTAAAGAAGATTTTGAAGAAAAAATTTTGTACTTTCCTCTTTGTCGTTGGAAAATAATTTCGGTGATGGCGGCCGCATCATCGACTTTCATTTTCGAGTTTCGAAGGGAAAGGCCACTGTAGTAAATTCTACTACAGATTCATTTTTAAAATATCTAAATTTTAAATTGTTTTAAAATAATTAGAGATATATGAGTTGTAAGAATATATTTATCTATTATTTTAAAATAAAGTGAAAATTTAACCCGGTATTAAATTCTTAAATTTCCATTAATTAATTGTTTTAATTATTGTAGTGAATCGAAACATAGGTAATTAATAAATTAAAACCTCTAAAGGAAATAAGAGATTTAATGATAGGTTAAAAATGGTCTTAAATGAAAGTTGAAATTATAACTTATGAAATAAGGAATATTATTATTAAATGTTAAATTTACCATAGGAAATGAGAAACTTGTATAACTTTCAAGTATATTCTTTAAAAACATATATAACTTACCAAATATTAAAAGTTGAAATGTTTAATAGGGAATGTAATGAAATTGTACAAGTAAAAGTAGGGAATGAAGTATTCAATGAATTTGCTATTATAAATGAGAATTTAATGTTTAAACTTAAGTATTAATTGAAATTTTACCAAGTAAATATAATTAAAGGTAAGTATGACAAATAGATGATTTAAACTTAAGTAATTAAAGGGTAACTAAATGAGATCATGCGATAATAAATAAATGAATAATTATAGTGAAAAGGGGGGAAACTGGCATGACCTTATTTAATGGAATTGAGAAATTTTAAGTAAAAAGAAAAATAAATGACTGCAAAACGTTAGTGAATGAATTAATAAAATCCTTTACTTATGAGAATGGATATTATAAGGTTAAGAATTTAAGTGTAATTAAAAAAGGGTTACTATAATTAATTATAATAGAAATGTAAGCATTATATAAATGATTGAAATTGAGAAGTGCATTAAATATAATACAAATAAAAGAAACTTACATGACCCGAATAAATGAAAATGAATAATTGTGAGTAATAAGTAGAAATAAAGGAAACAACCACTGAATGAGAAAATAAAATTTAAAGTTTGTTAGAAATAAATATAAATTATAAAAGGAAAATTTATGTGGTTTAAATAAAAAGAGAAAATCAAATAACAAAGGTATGAGATGAAATTATTAATAAGTTAAGTTGATTGTTGTTTGAATTTGTTGTTGATGGTTGTTTGGGCAAGGGTACTTTAAAATTTGATTTGGGGTGAATGAATAATCTATTTGGTTTTATCTAAGACTGTTGAGTAAATGATGCGCTAGTAGTTATTCTTCATTCTGAACAATTTAAAAGTTTTGAACCCGAACAACTATTTGTTTGTTTGATTTAATGGTTGTTTTGTATGTGTGTGTATGCTGTTTGTTGAACTGATGGTTGTTGTATTGATTTGTTGTTAGGATTGAAACCACTTAAATATTTCACTTTATATAAATTGTAACCCTTTGGATTATATAAGAAATTGCAATATCTTAGAAATATTTTGAAAATGCTTTTCCAAACTTTAATAATCTAAATATAAAGGATTAAATAGTTATAAATTAGGATATCTTATTTAAAGTAATTAATTTTGTCAATTTAATTGTTTATAAGTTAAATATTTTGAATAAGATGTTTTGTATTTAATTCTTCTTTTCCTTCTTTTCCTTTTCGGGGATGAAAAGTTTTGAGTGGGGGAGAGTGTAACGACCCATGTAAATTCGATGTTTAAAATGAATATAATTAATAGGATTTTTAATTTAAATTTAGAAAGGAATAAAAATCTTAGTTATTTATATGAAAGAGTATGTGAAATTTGATGTACAAAGGGAAATTAGAATTTACAAATTTAACTATATATTGTAATTAATAGAAATAGTGGAAATTGTTGCATTGGATATAAGTTAGAATAAGTAAAGTAATGCAAGTATTGGATTTAACAATGAAATAAAATATTGATTATGGGTATTGAATGTAGATGGGTGAAATAAAGAAATGCAGGACAATAAATAATTTATTTAATACAATCCCTTTTATTTGTTAACTATTGTAAGGGTTAATTAATTATGAAAATTTGGAAATAGGTTCAAATTGTATGTTAGACAATCAAATTTCAATAATTAAAGTTAGTAATTAATGGATTAAATGGAATAATTAATTGGAGTTAAGATCTAAATTTGTATGTGAGCATTAATTGATATTGGAATATAAAGGGGTAAATTTATAGTATAAAATGTAGACATCACCTTTAAGATGATGGGTTTATAATTGATGCGTAATAGGGAAATCAAATGAATGGGTTTAATTGAATAACAATTAGCAATTAATGAATGAAGAGAAATTTTAAGGGCGTAACTGTTTTCGTTAAATTAATTTTGGTAACAAATTGTATTGAATATAGATTTAACGTTGTGTGATGTATTTAAGTAATAATTGGAGAACAATGTAAATTATATCCGTGAATGGTCAATTCAATTAAACAACAAGATTTTTAAATAAATAAACGTTTTTTATTTAGGTTTCAATTTGTTAATTTATGAAGTTTAATGGGAAATCAATTGCAATAAATTGCCCTAATTTATGCAGTTAGAGGAGATTTAGATTTGCATTATAGATGGAAGTATAATCTAAATTGATAGGTAACAAACTTAAGAATAAAATTTAGAGCTAATAGGTGGCAAATTTATATAGTTGTTTATTTACGTAATGTGTACGTAAGCTTTGGTAAACCGATTTCTATCGATCCAAATCTAACGATTTGTTAATATAGATTTAAGTATAGGAGCAGTATTTATTAATTGAATTGAAGTATTGCAAAATAAATGAAATTCAACGTTTAATATTACATATTGTAAGTAAGATAATATGTGTAAGTATTGTTAAGGTTATTCATATTTGACAAATTTATTGAGTTATAAGGATTGATATATAAATTAATGTTAGTTTAGGATATCGTTACTTGGTGATTTATTTTAGAGTAACGGGAGTGTGAACGTAAAATAATAAAAGCATAGATTTATGGTAGGACATAATTTATGGTTTTGGAAATTTAAATCCAAAGATTTATTTATTTGAGGAAATAATACGTATTAAATCTCAACTTGATATAATCAATGCAAATTTAGTAATTAAAAATAAATTGCAAGTTGGTAATTTAGGATGTTTGTGAGTAAATTTGCAGATAAGATAATTTTTAAAGTTTTACCCATTCATATAATTTATTTAAATATATATAAATCAAATGGCAACATTGTGTTAATAATAGTCGTAAGTGAATTTGAATGCTAAAGGGGTAACAATCGTTTTAGGTTAACCGTTTATTTAACATATTAAGTCTAGACTGGTAATCGATTGAAATAAAAAAAAATTGTTTTGTTAATGTGACTTAGTTAATAAAGAGGAATTTATATGAAATGAAGCATGCATGAGAAATGCATTATAATTCAATGTTATGTTTACCCATTAAATGTATACTAGGTTAAGTATCAAATAGAGGGAAAGAAAAGTAAATATTGAATTGATTGATGAATAAGTATTCATTGGATAGAAATTTAATGTAAAGTTGATATTAATTGTATAAAATCTATCTAAGATAATGAATTGCAATAAATTGTGGGTTGATAATAAGGTGTGAATGGAAATTTGATTTGTTATATTAAATGAATAGATTCAAATTGTATGTAGATAATAAATTGCAATAATTAAAGTTGGTAATAAATGGAATATCAAACTATTCATAAAGTGAATATAAGTAGATGTAACAAATGAATAGGAAATGCTAGTTATTCATAAAGTGAAGGAATGGAACCTAGATGGAATAAGAAAGTGGATTTAGAATCTTAATTTTTAGATGTGCATATATTTATAAATGGATTAATTTATGAAATAAAATGGTAAGTAATTATAATATTGTTATTAATAATAGACGTTACTTTAAGGATAATTAATGTAGTAACGTAAGGTGAAAATGTAAATTAAAAGCGAAACGTAAAATTTAGTTAAGGTAGTAATTTATGAATTGGGAATAAAATTCAAATGTTATACTAGGCAGTAAATCAATTTGGGAATAAATTTTTATTTAATTGGGGTAAATTGATATACACTAATGTTAAATATATACATAAGATGATGATTGATTTATTAAAGAGAATTGAATACGAATGGTATAAAATTTCATTTGAAATAAGATTTTTTAATTTATTGAATTTACTTTAATTAAAGGTAAACACTAAAATTTTTGCAATAAATCTTTATTTGATATGGAGGTTTGGTTAATAAATTTGAAGCTAATTGCAATCAGAAATGATAGGAATGGTAAGTTGACCATTTATTCATAATAAGATCTAAAAATCAAATAAATGGATTATTGGAATTTAAATTTGACAAATTGTGAATTCATTTAAATTCGGATCCATCTGTCTATTCCAACTTCATCTATAAATACCCCGCTAAACCCTAGCCTCCGCCTATTCTCATTTGTCTGCGCGTAAAATTTCATCAGCTCCTTCTCCTCCTCAATGGCAGACAAACAAATCCTAGATCCAAATAAAAATTCCAAACCAAATCAAAAGCTAAAATTCAAACTTCTCAGAAAAATCTGGAAGCAAAACGCATGAGGGAGAGAGGGAAAGAAAGGGGGATGACGTGGCGCTTGAAGGTGTTCTTTTATTTCTATTCTTTTTTCTTTTTCTTTTTTGAAATTTCAATCACCATTAATGCGTATAACTTTCTCCTACGAACTCCGTTTCACGCGAGATTTTTTTTGTTAGGATCGTAATAAAATTCCAGATCTTTTGACACTGGTTTGAACAGATTTGGAGACCATCGAATTTTTGGGTTTAAATCGGATTTAAATTCAAAAGGTGAGTGTTTCAACCCACTCACAATTTCTAAAATTTCTTATGTTTGTTAATTGATTTTAGATATGAGTAGAAATTTATTTATGACTATTTGACATGTTTTATTCCTTATCTCTGTTAAATCGCATTTATTTAATTTAACTGTTCATAAATTTTATTACTGCGTATAAATTGACAGCTATAGTTATTTATTTGCATATAAACTGTTAGTTTAATAGTTGTTAAATTCATTTTTGAATATAACTGCCAGTTATTACCTGTTATATATTATCAGATGTATATTGATATTGATTTATTATTGGATGATGATTGTGATATGGATGATGGATGATGAATGATGAATGGATATTTTATTTTATATCATTAAACTCCAAGTTATCATGCATTTTTCATTTCATTCGGGATTGTGGTTTGAAATGATATACAACCGCAAAATTTTTATTTTAAATAGCGGATTGAAATGATAAACATCCGTATCACTTGACCATAGGATAGAAAATTTTATACAGGCACCGCGGTAAATATATATAATTATTTTTGGAAATGTTTTTCTATGGTTTTGTAAAGTTATATATATATATGGTTTATGAGATATTGATTTGGTTATTGATAAAGGCTATTATATATATATATATATATATATAGTAATTTCCGGTTTTTAAGCTTTGTATAAATTTGATTTGAAGTTTAAATAAAGTTTGATTTTAAGATCAAATAAGATTAAACATTTATTTAAAATTTAATTTCTGGAGTTTTATGACTTAAATGAGAAAAGATTTGGAAGATGAATATTATGTTAAATTGAAATTTAATAAAAATTAGAAATTTTAAAGGATATGATTTTTATAACTTGATTTTTGTGTAAAGTGATTTTAATGAACATCAGGTTGATTAAATGAATATATAATAAATTGAAAGATGATCCAGTTATATGAAGTTAAAGGTTTTCTTAAATTATATTGAATTCATTAAGCAAACATTTCAAGTCTAAATAAGAAGTAATTGAATTTGATACATATGGATTTGTCAAATGAGTTGTTTTTTTTTGAAATGGTGAAATATTTAAAGCCTTGAAACATAAGAAGTGAAATGGTATTTGGAAGTGTAAATTGATTTGTGAAATCTAAAGAAGCTATTTTGTTTTATAAAAGTAGTTTAATATTTAACCATTTAAGAGGTGGAAATTTGTTTCAAAGCTATGTTTTTCAAGGTAGTATAATTTGAAAATATTATGTTCAAGAGTTGATTTCTAAATATTTTACTTTGGAAACCCTATGATTTTGGAAGGAATATATATTGGAAAAAATGATATCGTATTAATTCGGGTTTTAAAAGGAAATGATATCATATGTATATGGTTTTGAAATGGATATTTTATTCTGGTTTTAAAGTATAATTATTTTAAATGACCGCGGTGTTATAATAACGATTGGTTGGCAAAGAGACCGGGATCGGATATAGACATACTCTCTGTCGATACCGAAAACCACTTTGACTAACCGTGTACGCGGTGGAGATTGCAGAATGAAGTAGGTTAGTGGCGACGTTTCCTGTAAGGTAAATACGTGGACCCAACTCCCGTGAGTTGGCATAAGGTGGCTAAAACAGGAGCGATTCTCGGGCCAATGAGGTCATTCCTCTGATTGAACGCACTCCTTCGATACTATACTCTGACTTTGGATTGATTCGGTGGCCACTATTGATTTCTTTGATTTGGGGGTGTTAGTTCGAGGTGGGCGGTAGCTGCGGCTACGCGTTACCACCAGCCCGGATAGCAATTGGTATATCTACCCTGGCATTGCCTAGTTGTGCTGTGTCACCTACCCTAGCGCGCCTTATACGATTTTGGTTTTGTACCATACCTATGGAGTGCCCTCTGACGACGCCCAGTACGGGGGAGATTACGGTACTGTATATACTATGGGAATATATTCTGTGTTAAGGGCTATATGGGTAACCCCTTAACGCTATTAAAAAGTAAGTTTATTTTACAAATAGACACTATTATAATAGCGCAATATACTACATAGTAAATAGTTTAACGGATCCTTAGGAGATGTAAATCCCGAGCATCTCTTGAGTTACTGCACTCATATTTATTTCTGTTAATTTAACTCACATAAGATCTTTTAGTTCTGACTCGAGTGTTTTTGTCTTTTCAAATTCGCTCGGGTCAGTCCGAGCGTTTCAGGATTGCAAGATTTAGCTCTGGAGGACGAAGACGAAGATTTATATTATTATTATTTATACTAGTGCACTACACACTGTTCCGCTGCATTGTTATTGGTATGTGTAACTCTGATATGTATTATATAAATGGTTTCGTAAACAGATTTATAAACTGTATATTTGATTATTATATTTTATCCTTCCGCTGTGAGATTCTGTTTAGTTTTTTTTCTTCTCTGTTTTTTTTCTTATTTACCCCATAACAATCCGCCCTTCCGTATGGTTTGAATTGGCACGTATGTCGATTTAAAGTGTGCGAAAAAGCGGGATGTTACATTGTCCCTCAAGTAGTTGCATATATCACGAAACCCTTCTCGTGTTCTCTAGGATTTCCAGTTTGATATAACCAATGCCACCATTTAGAATGCATTTAGAATTTATGATAGTTGCAAATCTGGCCTGGTTGAAACATGCAATGTAATTGAATAATCACATAATATGTGTATAGCATATAACAGCACCTTTTGAGACTGTCGTAATGGTTGTCCCCTCAAAATAGCTAACCACATAATAGGTACATATTGCGATATAATAGATAATGTCTAGGGAGAAGAATATAAATTAGAAAATAGATGTGATGCTTAAATTGGACATACCACACCATTTTAATTGGTGTATGTACATTTCCCACGTGTAATATATTGATAAGCATACTCGAGGTATGGTGTTGATATACCCTCTAAGTTAGCTAAACCCGAGATTATGCATCATACGTTGTCTTTAGTCATTTACCGAAGGTGAAGTCACGTTCAGCATCTCAACACACGAGCCAGAACTTGGAGAGCTCATGAATCTCAAATGGATTCTAGCATCTCAAATAGTTCTCGAAACCACACATAGATTTTAGCATCTCGAACAAATCTGAAAACCACACATTGATGTCAGCATCTCGCACAGATCCACTTCCAAGAGACAGAACATGTTTCTCATTCTTGAAGTAGTTTTCAATAAGTAAAACACTTCCAATCTCGGTCCCTTGAAGACTGAATCGATGAATTTCCAAAGTTAATTTGGTATTTCAATAATAATGAGAACAATCATATATGAAAACTAAGTCTCATATACTTATCATGCATCTTTTCGGCATAGAACTTCTGCAAATCCTGTGCAGTCTTCATCCCCATCCAAACCAGATCCACCTTCTCTGATGTATCCTTAATCATGTTCGGCCTAAGAATAATACTATCTGTCGTATGCCACCAACATGACGTAATCTACATGGTCTACTATACAACGCCTCGAAAGGCGCCATCCCAGTACTAGCCGGATAACTATGGTTGTAACTAAACAACCTCAATGGTAAATAGTCTTCCCATGAACCTACAAAACTAATGGTGCACATGCATAGCAAATCCTTCTAATCCAGATTTACTCTCTCTATCTGGCTATCAATTTGCAGATGATATGCAGTACTCAAACTCAGGTCGGTGCACAATGCTTCCTATAGACTCCTCTAGAACTCACTAGTGAAAAGTTGTCTCGGTCACAAACTATACTAGTAGGAACTCCATGTAGCCTAACGACCTATCTCATATGAATAATTACCAATAATGCTATTTTCTTTATACTCCTCACTGGTATGAAATGAGCGCACTTAGTCAATCTATAAACTATGACCCAAATGCTCTCGTTCCCTCTCCTAGTCCCTAGTAATCTGTCAACAAAATCCATAGAAATACTCTCCCACTTCCACTGAGGAATATCCGGTGGTTGTAACAATCCTCCAGGCTTCTTCTATTTCGCCTTTACCCACTAGCAAGTCATACATCTAGTAACATACTCTGCCACTTGCTTCTTTATACAAGGCAGTAGAAAACTCACTTCATGTCCCTATACATCTTGTCACCGTCATGATAAATGTTCATCATAGAATGGTGAGACTCAGCTAATACCTCATTAATCTAATCCATGCTATGAGGAACAGAAAGCCTACCGTCTCTCTGCAACCATCCTTTCAAGTCTATGGCATAACACCTCAAGTGACTTAATGACTCCCCTCTACCAGCTCTCTTCATAATATCGACTAACTCCTTGTCCTCTCTATGTCTAGAATCAATATGCTCCATCAAGGTAGGTCAAACATCCTAAGATTCTGAAATATAGGGATAATATTCGATGATGGTCGGAAATAAAAGGTAAATATATACTCTAAGTGCCTCCACTCCAAGAATAATGGGCTTAACACTGCTCTACGCCTACTTAAAGCATTTGCTACTGCATTACCCCTGCCTGGGGTGTAAGAGATATCATAGCCATAAGACGTGATCGATAGTTTTTGATGTAAACAAAAATCTTAATTTACTTTACTGCAAGTGCACAACGTCAGATGTAACAATTTGTGCGAATACAGGTCAAATCCATAGGAAGTTATTTAATTACTAGTGTTTATCTAATTTCTAGGCGAGTTGGATGATTTTAGAAGTAGAATCCGATTAATTTCAAATAGGAAATTACAAGGAAATAATCTTACAAAAATAAGAAAACAAGAAAAAATATAAATGATATCTTACCATAAATTAATAGATTGTGCAGAGAATAGAAATGACAAGATCTACCGATCTCTTGACAAATAAATATATCATAAAAACTATGAAGAAAAAACTAAAACAAAAATGAAAGGGAACGGAACAAAACAAGGACAAAGATTAGGAAAAACTAAGTTTTGACTTTTTTTTATTAAATAGGAAAGTTGAATGAGATTACAAGAGTTCGAAGCCCTAAATAAAAAACCTTAAAAATTGAAAGTTGAAAGCAATTGCCAAGATGTCTTCAATTGTTGCTAGGTAGAGGTATTTATAGAACTCTATACATCCAGATCTAAAAATAATAAAATTCTATATCTTTTTGACTCGGTCCTTCTCTTGATGCTTCTTTACTCCCTGTGTTCCATATTATTCTAGAAACCTCTTTCTTCAACATACTCCAGAAGCTTCTTGATTTGGTGTATTCTAGAAGTCTCTCTTTAAAAGATATGATTGGCTAAAAAAATGTGTGCTATGTGGGATTCAAACCAATGACCTCCCGCCAAATGCGCATCTTTAATCATTTGAGCTAGAATAAGTTTTGTGCATAAACATATATTTTGCTTCTCATCAACAGAGCCTTGAGGTTGAACCATTGTTTTATACCAATTCTTCAATAATTTCTTCATCTTTAAAGAATCAAAAACTTTCAATTAAGTACAATGAAAAGATCGAGTAATTCTGCTTTATGAATATCAAAATGTGCAACTATGCAGTTTAAAATATTCATAATTTGATATTCATGAAATATTCACACACTAGAACTTTTATTCATCCTCAAATAAAATCCAACTCAAAGAAATGTCATGTTTATTCAAAATCAACTGATTCAACTCAATTGCGTTATGTCCTTAATACATATACCTCAAAGAAATGTGAATCTAAATTTATTTTATGTGAACCTAAACAAAGGATGCATATGAATTTTATTTATTACAAAATTGATGCAAAAACATGAAAAAAAATAGTGGACTCAAAAGCAATGCCACAAAAATGCAACAAGAAATAAAAATACGAATGCAATACAAAACCATGAAAAATATGAATATAAATACAGTAAATGCTATTTTTTTAAATGTAAGTAATAACATGGATGCATAAATGCAACTACCTCCCCCACAGTAGAATCAGGCTATGTCCCATTAGCCAAAATCATTCTTTAGAAACATATATTGGATCATGGAGATCCACAATTTTGTCGTTTTCATTTTCTTCAAATTGAAAAAGTGATTTTAGTCATTGTCCATTTACTTTAAAAATTTCACCGTCTTTTTTATTTTTCATTTCAAAGGCCACATAAGGATATATAGTTTTAATAGTATATGTCCCGGTCCAACATGTTCGTAATTTTCCTGGAAATAAATGAAGTCTCGAATTATAAAAGATAACTTTTTGTCCAATTTTGAAACTTTTACAAAGTACATTTTTATCATGATATATTTTTGTTCTCTCTTTGTAGATCTTTGCATTTTCATAGGCCTTATTTCGAAGTTCTGCTAATTCTAATAGTTGTAATTTCCGTTGTAAGCCTACTTCATTAGTTTCAAAATCGAGGTATTTAACTGTCCATAACACATGATTTTCTAATTCAACTAGTAGATGATAAGATTCATCATAGACAAGATGGTATGGTGGCATTCCTAGATTGGTTTTGTATGCAGTGCAGAAAGCCCAAAATGCATCTATCAAATTTGATGACCAATCTTTTCTATTAGTGTTTACAATCTTTTCCAAAATTTGTTTTAATTGTCTATTTGAAATTTCTACTTGTTCGCTTATTTGCGGATGATATGGAACAACCACTTTAAGAGTGATTGAATACTTCTTAAGTAATGATTCAAAAGCACGATTACAAAAATGAGTACCATTATCACTTATTATGGCTTAAGGAGTACCAAATTGAGAAAATATATTTTCTTTAAGGAACTTGACAACCACCTTACCATTATCTGTATATTGGGGTGTTCCATAACCTATTTTTATATGTAATCGTCTATAACTAAAATAGACAAGTTGTTGAATGAATTAGGAAATGGACCCATGAAATCGATACCCTATACATCAAATATTTCCACCCATAAAATGGGATTTAAAGGCATTTCATTCATTTTAGTGATTTCCCTATTTGCAGGCATTGTGGACATTTATTGTAAAATTCATATGCATCTTGAAAGAGAGTAGGACAATAGAAACCACACTATATTACTTTAGCAGCCTTTTTCCTCGCTCCAATGTGTCCATAACAAGCATGACTCGTGAAAATGATAGAACACTATGTAACTCTTCATTTGGTATACATAGACGAATGATTTGATCAGGACAATACTTGAAAAGATAAGGGTCATCCCAGTAATAATCCTTAACTCTAGAGAAAAACTTTCACTTACCCTGTGCCAACTTGTGTGAAGGTACTTCATTAGTCACCAAATAATTTACTATATCAACATACCATGGTGCATTAGTTATAGATAGTAAGTGCTCATCAGAAAAACATTCTTCGATAGTATGTCATCCACATTCCCTTGTACGTGTGAGAGAGATGATCAGCCACAACATTCTCAAAACCTTTCTTATCTCATATTCCAAGTTAAGTTCTTAAAAAAGAAGGACCTAGCATATTTCTTAGATAATAGATACCTAAAGGCTACATGATCGGTGAAAACAATGATCTTCGAGCATACGAGATATGATCCGAACTTTTTGAGAGCAAAGACGATTGTAAGAAACTCATTTACCATGGTTGAATAATTAAGTTGTTCATCGTTAGGATTTTAACTTGCATAATAGATAATTCGATGTTGATTATCAATTCTTTGACCTAGAATGGCACCTATAGCAAAGTCTGAAGCATCACATGTTATCTCGAACGGTTATGTCCAATCGGGAAGTTGAATTATTGGAGCTGAGGTCAAAATAGACTTTAATTTATCAAAAGCAATTTCATATTCCTCGTTAAATTCTATAAGTAGATTCGAAAGAGGTTTTGCAATTTTGAGAAATCTTTTATGAACCTCCTATAAAATCCTACATGACCCATGAATGAGCGAACGCTCTTGACAGACATCGGGGGAGGAAGTTTAGCAATCAAGTCCACTTTTGATTTATTGACCTCTAGATCATCCTTTGAGACTACATGACCTAGCACGATACCACATTTTACCATGAAATGACATTTTTCCCAATTTAACATTAGTGATTTTGTTTTTCACCATTTGAGAATGCATTCCAAACAAAGGAGGCACTGATCAAATGAGGATCCATAAATAGAAAAATCATCCACGAAATTTTCTAAGAAATCCTATATTATATCGGAAAATTTGCTCATCATGCACCTTTGAAATGTGGTAGGTGCATTGCATAGTCCGAAGGGCATTCGACGATAAGCGAAGGTTCCGAAAGGGCATATGAATGTTGTTTTTTGTTGGTGTTCTAAAGCAATGTGGATTTAATTATATCCTGATTATCCATCAAGGAAACAATAATACTCATGTCCTATTTAACGTTCATGCATTTGATCAATGAATGGTAAACGAAAGTGATCCATTCTAGTTATTGCATTTAATTTCCTATAGTTGATGCATACACACCATTTGGTGTTCACTTTTGTAATTGTTATCATTTTTACCATAGTGATCCCTGATTTTTTTTAGTACCACTTGAATCGGACTTACCAAATCTTATAGGAAATTTGATAAATTATGTTATTCTCCAAGCACTTGATTATTTCTTCTTTTACCACTTATATCATATTAGGATTCAATTGTAGTTGAGCTTCACGTGAAGATTTAGCCTCATCGGTCAAATGCATATGATGTTCACAAATGGACGAGCATATCCTCTGGATATCAGCAATTACCCAACCCAATGCTTCCTTGTTTTTCCCTTAGAATTTTTAAAACCTTATCTTCTTGGTCTTCGACTAAATCTGAGGCTATGATCACTGGAAGAGTTTGGTCTGCACCTAGGTAAGAATAATTTAGATTTTTTGGAAGTGGCTTAAGGTCAAGTTTGGGCTTCTCATATGTGGCTACTTCGATGACTATATTTCATTAAACATTGAAGCGCATGAGTCAAGCATTTTATTCAGATTAGATATATATTCATATTCATCATTGTTTGAATTAAAATGCTTGAGGCACATATTTAGCATATCAGATGTATCTTTGAGTCTTTCTTCCATGACTGCCTTAACTACATCGTTATCTTCTATCTCGAAGTCTCGGGGTTATTTGTTAAGATTGAAGATGTTTATTTCAATAGCGAGGCCACCAAAGGAAAGTCTAAGATTTCCATTTCTATAGTTATTGATAGCATTTGAGGTTGCTAAGAAAGGACATCCTAAGATAACAGAAATTTACGCTTGAGGATTTGAGACGGGAGCAGTTTCAAGTACTATAAAATCAAAAGGGAAATAAATGTGCTTTACTTGTACTAACATATCCTTAACTAAGCCTATGGGTTTTTTAGTGAATCGATTAGCTAGTTGAATAGTGATCTTGGTAGGTTTTAATCCTTTGATTCCTAGTCGACAATGTACGTGATAAGGAACTAAGTTGACGCTAGCACCAAGGTCAAGTAATGCACGATTAATGAAAGTGTTTCCAATTTTACAACCAATTGTAGGGCAACCGAGGTCCTCAAACTTGATAGTCATGTGATTAGAAATGATTGAACTAGCATTTACAGCTAAGAAGGCTGTTTTGGGCACATTGGTTGCATGCTTTCGAGCACAATGTTCTTTAAGACATTTTGCATACTATGGAATCTGTTCAATAGTATCTAAAAGAGGAATATTAACATGAACTTATCTATGTATGTCTAGGATCTTATCAAATTGAGCGGTTTTTTCCTTATGTTTAAGTCTACTTGGAAAAGGAGCAACTGGATTGTAGACTCTCACGTTAGATTTCCTTGTTTCTTTCGTAGAGGATGTTGAATGAATATATGTGTTATCAAGAATCTCATCACCTTTAATAGGGTCATCATTCATAGATGAGGGAAGAATGCTAGGATTTCTACCTTTTGATAATGGTCGGGGAGATAATGAGTCAATAATTGAAGATGTCGTATTATTAGTAGGTTGGCCAATAAAGGTTAGCTTTTGAGGAGTGTTGAGATTGTCGACATGATCATCAATTTTCTTACCCAATCTTAAGGTGGTGATCAAATTTACTGTTTAAATTTTCGTCCTCACAAGCGTTCATGCTACGAGAATTATTCTATTTAGGGTTTACTTCTGTTTGACTTCGTAATTTTCCCTTCTCGTTATTCATTGTTAAATTCTTTCACATGTTTAAGATTTGGTCGTATTTATTGTTTATTCCTTTTCGCATTTGTTCAATTCTAGTATTAGTTGCCTTAATTTGTTTATCGATATGATTATAGTCCTGTGGTTGTTGAGAGGTTTGAGGTGAGTCTCTAAGATGTGAAGGCCTATAGAGTTGCTTAGAGGGACTCTTACTTTGAGGGACAATTTGATCGCACATTTGAGGAGCATGAGTATTTTGGCTTGTGGAATAAAAATGTGAAGGGTTTGCGAGATTATTTGGAGTTGACTATGACAAATTTGGATGATTCTGTCAGTTAGAATTATAATGGGAAGCTTACGAATTAATTGGAGTAAAGACATTCACTTGTTCTTAGGGATACACAGGAGGTGATCCTTCTTTAGCTTGGAAATCTTTAGTGGAGAAGAGGAAAGGGTCTACTGTATGCACTCCTCTTAGATTTTTATGAGTTGAGCCATGAATCGATTTCCACAGTTGATCTTTTTCTGCATATTCTTCCAAGAACGCCTAAACTTCGAGATCATTAAGAAATTCAATATGCATATTCGGTGCCCGTAAATTTAGGAACCCCTTAAATGAAAGAATTTTTTAATTCAAAATTATTCCCTTCATCTGGTGGATATACTTTAGCTGGGGATTGTACAGTTCTAACTGGGTAGCATTGTTCTCTTAACGACATACCTCGGAGTGGTCATGGATATTGAAATTTTTTGTGAATCGGTAAGATTGGTTGTTCAACATTTTGATTTTGAATGTTTGGATTTATTTCATCATGCCTAAATAAATGTGGTCTAGAAACATGATCACTCATTGAAGCTACTTGTTCAAAATAAGTTGTGTTACGTCTTTATAATCGTCTACGGTCGTTTTGAAACCAAGTTTGCATAAAACAATTTTGGTTTTTTTAATGATCATTATTTAACATGGACCTAAAATTATCAAGAATCCGCACAATAAATAAAAATAAAAATACTCACAAGAGTAGAAGTGCACATTTAGACATTTTTCTTTAACCACCGCTCACACTTCTTTTGAGTTGATCAAGCTTGTTTCTGCCTTGTATCTAGATAACCTGGCAACTTTTCTTATCTTTTTATTTTAGAGAAGCTATTGACTAGGTCTACCGATATGCCTTAAGGGCAGCACGCTTCCACTTTCTAGTTTATAACCCTTTTCCCTTTATAAATCGTAACGCCCTTACAAACTTCTCCTAGAAAAAAAATATTTTCTCTCTTCTTTTCTCTCCTACATGACTTCAATTTTGCTAATTCCTCTTCTTCTTCTCTTTTTTTGTCTTTCGTTCCTGCCTTTAGTATTCACGAGTTGGAAGATCGTGATACTTGGGCGAGTTCTGGGCGAAGTGGAGAGTGGGCTGCTCGGATTGGGATAGGCAATTGGTGTTGAAGTAGGGTTGCGATGCAGATCTGAGGGTAAGTCGCGATGGTAGGT
Source organism: Allium cepa (assembly GCA_030765085.1). Classification (NCBI taxonomy): domain Eukaryota; kingdom Viridiplantae; phylum Streptophyta; class Magnoliopsida; order Asparagales; family Amaryllidaceae; genus Allium; species Allium cepa. Next base: position 1,052,721,684 of record CM060935.1, on the reverse strand, counting down.
GATTGCGGCTTGGAGTTGCCGGTGACAGGGTTATGGTGAAGGTGAGCAGGAGGTTGCAAAGGTGGTTTAGGGTGTTGGCGATTGGGTGGAGGTGACTGGTTGGTTTTTTGTTGGAATTTGGTTGGTGCTTGGATCTAGAGTGATGCAGTCGGTAGCAAAGGTTGCACAAATTAGAGTTAAGTAATAGGTTGCGGAGTCGAAGATTGTGCAAGTTGTTGCATAATGGTTGATGGCGTAGTCGCAGATCTTGTTAAAGTAGATGTAGGTTGATGTTGGTATTGGGTTTGATTGGTTTTGTTTGCAGAGGTTGATAAGGTGATTGTGTTTTGGGGTAGTGATGTTACGATGGTGTTGTTAGTTGAGGGAAGTGTGGAGGTTGATATGATTGTTCTGATGGTGAAGGGATTCTGTGCGGAGGCTGCTATGGTTTGGGCCGATGGTGGAGTAGGTTAGATAATTTGGGGTTGTTGGAGTTTTCAGGGGATGAGGGAGGATAAGTGAGGCTACGGGTATTGGAGGAGGTTGGTGGTTTAGCGAGACTAGAGGTGGTGCAAGGTTGGAAAAGAACAAGAGGTTGTTGGAAGGTGATGGTGAAGTGCAAGTAAGAAGAGGGGGTTAAAAGGAAAAAAATGTTTTTTTGTTAAATATAGGAAAGAAAAATGTATCTTTTTAGCTATATATGAGAAAAGTGACTAAATAAAACAGAAAAAGAAGTTTTTTTTGTTTTTATGAAGAAAATAGAAAAATAGAAATTGCAAAATTAAATTGAATAAGAAAACAAGCAAAATAATTTTTTTTACACGAATCGATATTAAATAAACACTAGAAATTATTAAAACTCCCGACAATGACACCAAAACATACGCTCAAGGTCATGCGTTGGGTAGTTTCTCTCATGGACCTTCAACTGCCTATTCGCATAACATATTACCCTTCCCTCTTGCATCAAGACTACGCCTAACCCCGTACCACAAGCATCTGTGTTAACTGTAATTAGCTTCGTTCCATCTGGCATTACCAATATTGTGCACTAGTTAATGCCTCCTTTAACCCAACGAAATCATCCTTGCACTTCTCATCACACGCAAAAACTAGATTCTTCTTGGTAAGATGAGTCGGTTTGAGCAGAAATCGTCGCGAATTCCTTAATGAACTTCGATGATAACCCGCGAAACCGAGAAAACTCCTCACCTCCGTGGCATTCTTTAGAACATGTCAATCCTGACTTGCTGCCACATAATTAAGATCCACTGCTAAGCTACTACTTGAGATGATGTGTTCCAAAAGTGCAGCTCCTCTCTCCAAAAGTGGCATTTCGAAAACTTAGCCTTAAGCTTGCATGCACAGAGTGTCCTAAGCACTTCCTCCAACTACAATGCATGCTCCTCTCTACTCTTCGAATAAACCAAAATATAATCCACAAATACTACTACAAGCTTATTTAGCAACCCTAAAAAATCAGAAAGAGATAACACACTTATGGCCACTACTTTCTTACCATTGTCCTCAAGTGGTTGTGCACTCGAGCTAGGGACTACCTATAGTGCATAAGTCAGAACCACCTAAGTTGAAGTCTAAGAAGAAGCTCTTGGTGGTGTCGTGCAAGCTCGCTTTACATGCCCAAAATGATCATAATTATAATACTTTAGCCTAAAGAGATCCATCTTACACACCTTAGAAAATGTCCTGGCTTACCACACTTATTGCATCTCAAGTCCTTCTGAATCCTCCCTTTGGCCTAAATCCTCTTTTCTTCTTACCCTTTTGGTGCCCCTTCTCCATGACCTTTGGATCCTCCTCCTTAGCAACTGTTGTAAGTAAAGCCATCTCTACAAGTCTTGCATACATGGCTCCCATCGGAACATGACTCACGACTAAATTTTGAAGTGGTTGATTAAATCCCTTAACAAACTTGGGAGATTTCTTAGGGCGCATATTAACCAAATCCATACCAAACTTAGCTAGCTCATTAAACCAATTCACATCCTCCTTAACCTTCATATCTCCATGCTTAAGATGTGTGAATTTCTCCAACTGAACATGCTCCTCCGCCTGAGAAAGAAACTTCGCCTCAAACCTCCTGTGATACCGATCCCAAGTAATATCAGCCCCATTAGCCTCGGCCTCCATAACCTACCACTAGCTCAATTGATAGAAATCTATTTAAATCAATTTTTGCTTGCCCATTGTTTTTCAACTTCCAATAATATATATGGTTACAAGAGTCAATATAGGCTACAAATTAGCCAACTGATTTGCTAAAACAAAGGAAACTAAATAAATACTTTCCAAATAAAGATATCGTCAAATCAACTGATTTGCTAAAACAAAGGTAACTAAATAAATATTTCCCAAATAAAGATATCGTCAAATCAGAGAATAAATGCAGGAAATATTCTAACGCCTAGAATATATGTGAAATATATTCTATCACACCCCTTCAGTCGAAGCGGGAGGTTCTCGTATGCTTAGACTGTCCTTGAAATCATTAAATAATACGCACGGAAGCCCTTTTGTAAAAATACTAGCAATTTGGTAACGGGACAGCACATGAAGCACACGCACTTCGCCATGAGCTACTTTCTCACGGACAAAATGATAATCCATCTCAATGTGTTTAGTGCGTTGATGCTGAACAGGATTGCCGGATAAGTATATAGCACTAACATTATTACAGTAAACTAGAGTAGCCTTTTGAATAGGACAATGCAACTCTAGAAGCAAATTTCTGATCCAACACGAATCAAAAACAAAATTAGCAACACCCCTATACTCTGCCTCAGCACTACAATGGGAAAGAGTATGTTGCCATTTCGAAGACCATGAAACCAAATTATCTCCAAGGAATACACAATAACCAGAGGTAGAACGACGGGTGTTAGGACAACCACCCCAATCTGCATCTGTATATGAGATAATACGATTAATATTGGATTTATACAAGTGGAGACCAAAAGAAAGGGTACCCTGGAGATAGCGTATGATACACTTAAGAGCTTTCATATGCTCATTAGTCGGGGCATGCATATGAAGGAAGATCTACTGCACGACATAGGAAATGTCTGGCCGAGTGAATGTAAGATGCTGAAGAGCACCTGCAAGACTACGATACTTAGTCGGATCATCATAACGAGTGTCTGCGGTGGCACTTAGTTTGGACTTAGTGTCAGCAGGAGTAGGACATGAACTGCAGTTAGACATTCCGGCACGTTCAATAATTTTTGCAACATACTATGTCTGAGATAAGAAAAGACCATGGGCATGACGAGTGGCAGCAATACCCAAAAAGAAACTCAAAGGACCTAGATCCTTCATAGCAAATTCAAAAGCTGAGAGAGTCATAATATACTTAGGAAGACGATCAGAAGAAGCTGTAAATGTCATCCACATATAACAAAATATAAGCAATATCAAAACCATTCTTGCAGATGAATAAAGAGTGATCTGACATACTATGAGAGAACCAATGGTAGCAACAAAATCAGAAAATCTTTGGTGCCAAGCTCGAGCAGCCTGTTTTAATCCGTACCAAGATTTATTCAAAGCCAAACTTGATTCGGATAATTTTTGTTATAAAAACCCATGGGTTAATGCATATAAACTGCTTCATTGAGATGACCATGCAAGAAAGCATTTTTGACATCCATTTGATGAATGGGCCAAGATTTCGAAAGAGCAATGCTGAGAACCGCTCTAATGGTGACCGGTTTAACCACGGGGTTAAACGTTTCATCACAATCAACGCCCTGTTGTTGTGTATTTCCATCACATACAAGACGAGCTTTATAACGCTCAAAAGAGCCGTCAGATTTATATTTATGACGAAAAATCCACATAGACCGAATAACATTAACATTAGGCTGCCTAGGCACTAATTCCCAAGTGTTATTTTCAATTAAAGCATTAAATTCATCCAACATTGCACTTTTCCAATTATGGTCACTAAGCGCACTAACAGGAATTTTTCAAAACAGGAGAAATATCTGTAGTGGTAGTAGTGTGGTGATTAAAAGAGTATTTGGGATTGAGTTTAAAAATGTCATTTGATGTACGAGTGGTCATGCGGGTTGAAATGGGGTTGGGTGGCATAGAGGTGGTGTGAGGAATGGTCAAAGTGGGGGAGCTCATAGACGGGGTTGGACTATGGGGAAGAGAGGATGAGTCAAAGGAGGAAATAGAGGACCGAGTGTGGGCAGTAGTGGGAGGTGTAGAATCTGGGCCTGTGTGAGACTGTGGCCCAGATTGAGGAAGAGAGGACGAGTTGTTGGGTTGCGTTGTTAGGTCAAGCTGTATATTTTGTGGTGTGGTATTTTGAGATAAATGATGTATTAATTGAGGATTAATATTGTCATTCAAAAAAATCATAATTTAAAGGTTTTGTTTTGTGGAGTTTGGAGAATGGAAATTCTGTTTCAACAAAACGAACATGACGACAAATTATGATTTCACCACTAGACATGTCATAGCATTTGGAGCCACGATGATTAGGAGCCAGACCTAAATAAGCACAAGGAGTCGACCTTTCTTGTAATTTGTGAATAGTAGAAGAGGGGAATAATGGGAAACATAAGCAACCAAAAACACGCAAACCCAAATAATCCGGATCACTTTGATAGAGGATTTGAGTGGGAGATTAGTAATTCAATACCTTGGAAGGAAGGATATTGAGAAGATATGTAGCCATGGAGAGAGCATGATGCCAAAAGGAGAGTGGCATGGATGCATGAGCAAGAATAGTCTGGATGATATTATTTATGGATTTTACGTGTCTTTCGGCCTTCCCATTTTGAGGAGATGTATGAGGACATGAGAGATGGAAAAGCATGCCATGTTGCTTAAAAAATCCTTAAAAGTGCCATTAATGTATTCAGTACCATTGTCACACTAAAAAGTCTTAATATTACGTTCAAATTGTATCTTGATTAAAGAATGAAACGCTAAGAAAAGTTATTTGACCTGAGATTTTTTTGCAATAGGAAAGGTCCACAAAAATTTTCTATAGTCATCAAGAAAAAAACATAATGACAATGGCCAGAAGTGCTAACAATAGAAGAAGTCCAAAGATCACTATGAATAATATCAAACAGAAGAAAAGTATATGACACTGAATCATAAAACGGTAGCTTAGAATGTTTCCCAAGAGGACAAGAAAAACAAAAAGTTTTACAAGCCTTATTACAATCAACAAACTTTTTACTACAAAGAGACTTAAGAATAGCATCGCAAGGATGACCTAAATGATTGTGTCAAATATTCGAAGGCAAAGCAGTAAAAGCAGAATGATTTTTGGAAGAAATGGCTTGAGAGTTGGAGAAAAGTGGATATAAGCCCTCAGTGCTATCACATCTTATTAGTCTGTTCCCCGTCTGTAAGTCATTAACAGAGAAACCGAAAGGGTCAAAAGAGGTAGAAACCATATCATCTGTGGTAAATTTACGAACAGAGACCAGATTTTTAATGAGCCTGGGAGCATGCAACACATTGTTTAGGGTAAATGGTGGATAAGGTGGAGGCAATGTAGTGCGACTGTGACCAATAATTGGAATTAAATGACCACTACCAACAATGTTATGATGCTTATTGCTTGAATTGAAATAAGAAGAGAGATTACCTGCATCCGCCGTCATGTGAGATGTAGCACCAGTATCCATGTAGTAGTTCCCATCTGGTTGAGAGAACGAAAGAGCATGCATAGCGGCCTCAATGTCGGTGGGCATGTAGCTAGGAGCAGGAGGAGCAACGACATTGAAAGCTTGAGGTCTGGACCCAAGTAAGCTTGACCCAGAAGAGGAGGGACGTTGGGCCACTGGATTGGGCCTTGGCTGCCGAGAGTATGTGGGAAATGCGCAAGGAGGAATAGTCCACCCTCCCCATCCAGGCTGCTGCCACTGTGGCGGTGGGGCCTGCTGACGTGGCTGCCACTGGTGCTGTTGATATGGCGGCTGACTAGGACTGGATCCATTAGTACTTTGTTGGACCTTTTTCTTCCCATTGTTTTTCAAATTGTTCCTCCCTTTATTATTGTTGTTGCGCTTGTTGCTTGCAGATGAATCAGTGGCAACCATGCAACACCACTGGACCAACTCCCAGAACAACCAGTTTCACGAGCTTGACGAGCCTTGATAGTACGATCAGCCATTTTCAACCTTGAACGACAACTCTCAAAGGATGGCAAAGGCTCTTGGTTTTGTATATAGTCCACCGTACCACTATACGCTTCTGGTAAGGACCCGGCGAGATGTAAAACCAGACGACCATTTGTCGCCGGAGCATCAACATCAGCCAACCTATCCGCCAGAGATTGTAGATAATTACAATAATTGTCGATCGAGATTAAAGCCTCAAAAGCATCATTTGTAAAGTCCTCCTCGAGATGGGTAGTCCGAGAGGCTTTATTGTCCTGAAAAAGAGCTTCAAGACGCTTCCATGCCCCCTCTACTGTGTCATTACGTCTGAGGATAGCAACGAGAAGATCGGAAGAAATGGTGTTGTAAATACATTGCAAGACAACGGCATCCAAACGCCTCCAAAGTGTTGGATCAGCGGACTTAGCCTGGACATAGGCAGCCATAGCCTTCTCCTCCGTTGGTGGAACCAAGTGATCGTAAAGATCATGAACCCTAGCAAGATTGGTAAACATAGTAGCTCAAGAAGGATACATGGCTTGCTCATTGTCTAATGTTATGAGAATAAGAGATTTTTCATTAGTGATGGTGAGTGCGGGATGAAAATTGGACGAGTCTGCCATGGAAAAGAATTAAAGATAGAAGAAGAAGAACAGAGAAGAAGATAGGTGAGGCTAGGCTAAGGAGAATAGCTTTGATACCACGATGGAAATTTATTTAGAAATCAATTTTTTCTTGCCCATTGTATTCAACTTCCAATAATATATATGGTTACAAAAGTCAAAATATGCTACAAATTAGCCAACTGATTTGCTAAAACAAAGGCAACTAAATAAATACTTCCCAGATAAAGATATCGTCAAATTAATTGATTTGCTAAAACAAAGGTAACTAAATAAATATTTTCCAAATAAAGATATCGTCAAATCAGAGAATAAATGCAGGAAATATTCTAACGTCTAGAATATATGTAAAATATATTCTATCATCAATGCCTCACCATGTACCTGTCAAGTAGCTAGCTACCTCTTAACAGTATCAGTCAATCCTGTAAGACCAAATATAGAATAGATCCATGCTCTCGAATCCATGTAAGACGTCATCCTCAAGTAAGGCTTTCCTCAAACACAAGAAAAATCTTTGCACGGCTTAGCAAAGTCTGGAGCAATATGTGGGAAGGCAGGGACCCCACTGGTCACTCTATCCACGGGCTCTCTGATGGGTGGAAGCTTGGCATGTCCTCTAGCTTGTAAATTCCAGTGGAACCATATCGGAATGTTCACGCTCGGGATCTCAGGTACATCGCCGGAGCCTGAACCAACGGGATCAACCATCGTATATCTGTGAATGTTAAAGATTCCATTAGTAACTTCCATAGATAGCTATAATGTGATTAAGAGATAAAAGATAACATAAGCATGAACTAAAGGGATTTTAACAAAAAAGATTTTGGATATATATATATAAGGTTCATTTTTGAAAACACTTTGGAAAAAATTTTGAAACCCATTTTGAAAAAAAAATCTTTTTCAAAATTTCTTTTTATTTTCAAAATACATCTCTCAGTATGGTCCTAACCCTAAGGACATTGAACCTGGCTCTGATACCAACTATGGCATACCACACCTCCTAACTTGCTCCAAAAAAATGTCGCATCGAAAAATGCAGATCGTCTGGTTTAATTAACTGGCAATAGAGAGATTAAGATAACATATGTGATCAAGGTTAACTATTTATCACAGAGTATCATAACGGAAGTATAAAACATGTATAAAATCTCAGAAAATATCATATCATAACGTAGTCAGAGAAAAATATCAGTACAAAACCCAAATCAGAGTACAACATAAGTGAAAATATCCTTCAAACCCCGATACATAGAAATAACTGTACCGATAAGATAAAATGATACATCAAACAGAAATGTAGATAAGCTGCTCCAAGAAAAGCACGACTCCCTCCAAGTATCAAAAGGGGCAACTCACCTACTGTCCTGTCCACCTGCGGTGGAAAAATATGTAAAATGAATGGGTCAGACAAAAAACTAGTAAATGAAAACAAGATTGATGATATGATTAAGTGAAACTTAATTTAAAATCTACTCTAAATGATATATAGCATAATCCAGTGTACATAATTTCTAAGGTCCAATACATTTGGATTCTTGTTTAACACAATGTGTCGAACCTATTAATCGAACCGTACACTAATAATCAGCCAAATCGGGAACTACCCTCCCATTATACCTTCCATCACACTATGCTTGGAGAGGGAGAACACCGTAATGCAAACTTGCATAGTGACCTATCATACGCACCACACCTCTCGATCGTAATGGTAAAATGCATCTTATTACATTGTGTCAGAGTCCAACGTATGCGAAATCCCGTTAGTACTGGGCCTAACTTACTATACTTGATGCCTGTAGCTATTTACTGTACTACATATGCGTCTACCCATGCTACGTTCCATAGTTTCACGCAATAAAACATGCAGTATCTAAAACTCTTATTAGTACCGAGCTCTTCGACAGTGTTCCTACTAGTGCTACGACCACTTGTATGTAACACTACTGAGCCTATTGTGAAATATATTGCCCCAAACCAACTTTGTAATGTGAATTAAGATTCACTCTAATCCAAGACCAATTACCGCGAAGTGAAATTCGCCCCAATCAAATACCAACTATTGTAAAGTGAAATTTTTCCTAACCATCTTAATAGGAAACAAAATTTCCCTACTACCTCACGCATGTAACTTAGCCCAAATTAGTCAACCAAACCAGTTCACTAATTACATAATTTTCAATTAATTACATAAATTTCAATTAAATTGCATAATTTTTATCCATTAAATTTAGGATTTAGGCCAAGCTTCATTTTGTCCACTTTTAACCTAGACGGTCGACCGAGAACATCCCCAGGTCGACTGCTACCGGTCGACCTAGGAAATTCCAGATTGACTGTAAGTCGACCATTCATATTGTTTTTGTTAGGATACGATTTTCTTTTTTAATATTGATTAGTTTTTAGTTAGCATCGTTAATTTAGGTCGATTACAAAACATCAAAATTATCATTTCTTAACGGTTATAACCATTGAGAAATGAAATTTCTAATGGTTATAACCATTACAAATAGGTACATGACACTTACAATCCAGTGGCAAAATCTATTAAAAATTTCACAGAGTCTTGTTTACAGAGCTTGAAATTTTGGATAGAACTTAATTTTAGAGAATATTTAAATATATGAAGTTACGCAAGCAAAATTTGACTAATAAGGACAAAATGAATATGAAGCTTCGTATTTTACTTTTAGTTAAGAGAAAAATTCGCTAATTTAATTATTCGCTATTTTTTTTATTACAAAACTTCTTAAGTATGTCTTGCCTTGGAAAATTTCATTATTGTGGAAAATGGTCCTTGATACCATAATAATTCGATTACCTTTATTGTATCTTAAAGTTTTAACTTAATATATGCTGCCATTATAGTTCACTTACTTGAGTCCTACATTTTGAGAATTTCAGTACCTAGGCGCTTAGATCGCCCATGACAGCACAAAATAATGACTCTTTCAGTAATTTGAAACTCACACTATTGTCAAATCACCTTAAAATTGAAAGGAAAAAAACAGCTCATGTTATGGTCTTCACATCACTCTCACTAAAATGATGATGAATTTACTAATCCACGTTATTCTTTCTCTTAGTTGTTTCTATGTTGGGAATTTAAGACTTCCCTAGGCACATGTAGTGTTCTTAAAAAAAGAATAGGAATCACCCATAATACATAATTCCCTAAGTAGAATATAAGCCATTTTAGCTTCAATCAAGAGTTGCACCGATTTTAATGGGACATTCAATATGCTGAAAAAGCGGATGATTATTTATAGCTAAACCATAATATATGTGTAGAAACATATTGAAAAAATAGATCTTTGATTACGCAATTATATAATTAAACCAAATATCTTACTATTTTGACAAAGCATACAAATTACCGCTTTCCAACTAAATAAAGAAACAAGCAATATAATTAACTCTATATATTAAGTCAACATTATTATTTGATAAAAATTAATTATATAAAGACTTGAAATATCTGTTGCATACCTCAAGTAAAAGAAAATTATAGAAACCAAAAAGCAAGTAGTTGGTTTGGTGTTGCCAATAAAGCAGAACAACTTCATTTGAAATAGAATTTTGAAATAGAAAGTTATGCAAGTATCATACCATAATATTCTTACTTTGGAATATTAAATGAACTAAATAATCAAAACCTAAAGGTGTGTTTTCATATTGCCATGGTTTATCCTATGGATTCAACCTAACATCGGCATTGTAACTGCAAAAACGGAAATTAATACCATCAGCGATAAGTTGATTTTATAATGCTAGAAAATCAACATGGCTATTCAGTAGCTAAGAAGAAGAAGAAGAAAAGAAAATCATCAACACTATATCTTATCGACAAACATCAAGTACCTTCCTTATATCACCTGAAGCAGTAGCAACTTTCTGTTAAATTTCAAGCACCATCAGTAATGGCTTATGGTACCGAGCGTCAACAAGTATTAACTATAATATAAGAAAATGAAAGAATGTCAAAATTGAACTTGCTCCAGCATAAAATTGTAATGCTGCAGCTTAAAAGTCGTCAAAATCAAGAACCTATCAAATACATTGATGCATTAGGTGTTTGGAAATTTATTTTTTTGCATCAAAATTGCACCAAGTGACTAGCAATAATAACTAGCAATGGATGCAAATATTACCCCGAGCCTTTGCTGAATAATTGTAAGTATTTGGTCTTTGGAATAAGGATGAAAGTTACAATGGACGGTGCATCTAAAGCAAATATGTTTCAGAATTATGAATCGGTCAAATTTCAATGAGCGAGATAATAAAAAATAATACACACTATAATATATTGTAATGTAAATGAAGAATATTGCACAGGTGGCAACACCTATAATTCAATGAATGAATTTTAGGGAGAAAAACAGTAAGCAAGGTCAATCGCATTTGCAATTCATGCACAAAATAAACTTTTACTTCTCTACCACTCCAAAATGCAACAAATCCAAACTATCACCATTATAATAAATATTTATAATGAAAAAATCAAAGCTACTTCATAATAAAAGAATCCTAAGTAATATTTACAAATGATTAATATGTATTTATTATGTGCTATATAAAATGATAATTTTGAAGTCGTACCAAAATGAATTATGTTCTTATTTATAGCAATTAGTGCATTCACTTTTTTTTCTACTTATTACTAGTGCTAAAACAATAGTGAATAATATGTATAACAGAAAAATAAGCATAAGCTACTTCATATCTAAAACTTCCACATAAGTATTCTTTTCCTTCTACTTCTATTAAAGATATTAAGCTTGCCCCAACAAATATTTAGAGGTTTGAAGGCACACAATTATATCCAGTGATCCAATAAAAAAAATCCAAATCGAACCTTAAATAGCCTAGAAAGATGATGCATGGAAACTAAGTCACAAGAGTTGTCGATCTCTGGTCAACGTCACCCCGAGAGATGACTCGTCGAATATACGTTCGCATATTAAGTCTTCGATGGATGTCGATAGCTATTTGATGTTGCCTAGAGGACCGGCCGAGGGAGATTAGTTAGCCGCCAGAGGTGTCAAGCGTCGTTGATTTATTAATTTTGATTTCGATGGATTGTAGCTGGCTCTAGATTTTTATTTCCACGAGAAAGATAAAACCATAGATTTACACAAGGAAATGAACAACAATGCTTTAGAAATGAGACAGTTACAAAATTACATATTTAACCTGTGTAATTCATCTTACTTACGTCATCAAAAAATATTCTCATGGTTATATACATTACAAAACTATACCAATGGAATGTTGCTATTTCATAACAGTAATAACTGTTACGAATTATAAAAAAATAAGTATTGCGAAAAGACTTATTTGGTGCAATGTTAATAACTGTTGTTAACCCTAATTTACAATTTAATTAGTTTTCCAATTTCAATCAATTCTAGGGTTTGTGAATTAGGGTTATAAATTAGCATTAACAAGTGTCTAATTTACCCAATTTCATAATCTAATTTTAATTTAAATTCTAGGGTTTAAGATTTAGCCAACTAAATTTCAAATTAACAAGTTAATTAAGGGTGTTAACAATTCTAATCACTTAAACCAATTTAAAATCAATTTCATTAACCAAATTATTAAATCTATACCCACTGACCTTTAGCCTAAGCCCAAGATCTGAGAAATTGGCCGCCATCAAAAGCTCTCCTTAGTCTCCTCCTTGATTACATGCCTTGCTCGTTAATTTGATTTTGATTTGATTTGGATTTTGATTTGATTTGGATTTTGATTTGGATTTTAGGGTTTAGGAGATTTAAGGTTTCAAGGAAATTCTGACAGCATCTGATTAATGATCAACTAACAAAAACATAAGGTTTAATTTAGAGGTTAATTTATAGGGTTAGCTTAGAATCTAAGTCTATAGGATCAACTCAACTAGTCATTCTAACCACACATCGTTTACCTTAAATGCAAGCAATCATGTAGGTCGTTGATTCACTCGCTCTAGAATCAATAATCAGTCAAAATTTAATGTCTCGGGTCGATCGCCACTGATCAATCTAGGGCCTATTTGGGTTGACCCAACCAAAGTTAATTTTAATTTCTATTTTTAAATTTCTGTTTTCGTTCCAACGCTAGTAACTCTCTCATACCAACTCAGACTATGACAAGTTATATATGAAAATCGTCCTGAAAATTGCTACGAATACGATGGTGCAAGTTTAGTAGCTAAATTCTGATGTTTATGAAAATTTTGGTTTAAGCCCTTATTTTTCTTTATTTATATTTTCTTATTTAGTTCGGTTAAATTTTCAGGATGTTACAACAGCTTAAGACCGAGAGTGGAAAATGTGAATAAAAATATTTGGTGTCTCCTTTTTCTTCCAACTTTGCTCTTCTTCTCTAAGCACTAAGAAGTTATTGCCATAGAGATCATGACTTCGTTCTCAGTTAGGTTATTCATTTTTTTTCACTTTTATCTGGTTGATTGTTATAGAGAGCGGTTTGATGGAATCTTGTGTGTTGGTCCTCATTTCGATTTTTGTGTTTTGGGATATCAACATCATTGATTGCGTTAAAATATTAGTATTAATTTTATTCAGTATTATACTTTTGTGGTATAAGAGCTTGGGATATACTTCTACAGCGTATTTATCCTTTATTAGGTTTTGAGCAGTAAAAATTCCAACATATACAATTTAATGAACTACCCATTAATTATTAGCTTTTTACCATTGTTAATTTTCTTTTATTGACACAATCGAGATTCCTAAGGAACACGTCTGAGGTAATAATATACACATAGGTGAGCAAGTACGAGGTAGTAATATACATATATGGAAGCAAGTAGGAGGTAATATCATACACCTAGAGGAGTAACACGGTATAATAATATTACATAGAGGGACAATTATGAGATGATAATATAAATCTCGAGAATGTACCATATGATATTGTTTTCTACCCTTGATGGATAAGGGTATTTTAGTCATAATTTGGTAATTAAAAAGCTACTACATTTGCAGTAAATTTTGATGTACAAATAGAATTAGCCTTTTTAACGTGGAGCCATGAAACAAGAACGTGATGATGGTGGTACCCTCTAGTGTTACTAAGAAGCAAATCTGATAGTATGTTATAGCATTTATTAGTAATAGTGTATGAAAGAGTGTTTGTGGCTGCATTTAATTACACACTTGAAAAAGTAAGATTAAGTAAAACAGATATAACATGGAAGATTTGAGAAAAGAAGTAAAGATGAAGAAAATAAATCGACCAATTTTAGATAGATAAAGGCTATTTTAATTTAAAGAGTATAAATATTGATATATGTTAAAATGAATAAATAAAGAGCCATTTCACAAAATAAGTAGATGCCCAACAACAAAGATAGAGTTTCAAATGCTAGTGAATCAATCAAACCCAGCAAATTGAAATAAGGTAAAATTTGTAAAGAACCATTTCACACAATAAGCGAATGCCAAGAAATAGAAGAGAATTAAGATGAAGGAACCAACATTCTGAGGAAGAATATGTAAAGACAATTTAAATTTTTAGAGTTGCATTAAAAAGGTGAATTAATTAAAGGCTAAATGTAACAACCCAGAGTTTGACCACTTTAAAATATACTATTTAAAATGATTTTAAATATAAATTAAGTAAGGTTATATGATTCAAACAATATTGGATAGGATTTAGAAAGAGAAGTATATACAAAAACAGTGACATTTGCCTATATCAACAAAAGTGACAAAATGCTGATTTCAGAAAAGTAAGTTTCGGTCGTTAAATAAATTATTTTAATTTATTTATGAGTGTTTATATTTTTAAATAACATTATATAAATTTATTTTAAATTTGGTTAACATGAATAAATAGTTTAACTAAAATGTCAAAATATAACCGTAAAACATGTTGTCGAAAATCAACGTTTTGTCGATTAAAAGTTGTCGCAACATTGTCGCACCTTTAATTTCTTATATGGGAACATATATTCAAATAGTATAAGTATTAATTAATTCACTAATCAAATTTACTTTTACTAAACATACTTAGAAAATTCTAGAATTTCGTTAAGAGAAAGTAAGCACAAAATTCCAAAATATGTTAAATCAAACCAAACATAATTATTACTTTACTTTACTTAATCCTTAAGTGAAAGTGACATAAAACATGATTTTAAATGGTGATGGTAAGTGTTGAAAAAAATGAGATTACTTTATTTACAAGTAAGGATATTTTGGTCTTTTACATAATAATATTTTAATCCAAAACTTTTTCTATAAATAAGCATCCACTTTCTCACTTTTTTTCACAACTTCTTCCTTTTTCAAGATTTCCTCCACTCCTTAATGGCTTCTTTCCTTAATTAAATAATGGCAAAATATTTCCAAAAAAATTATATAAAGAGAAGAAATCACAGAAAACTTCATCAAAATCATTCAAAACCCCTCTCTTCCTCATTCCTACCCACGGCCACCTCCTTCCACCTCAAAACCTGAGACAACCACGTCCCCCTAGCCTAGGCCATGAGCAATATAGCCTCCCCCAAGGTCCAGGCCGAGCACATTAAGAAGGAGGAGCAAGTTCAAGGAGCTCCGGAGCAAGAAAAAGAGAAGGAAGTGCTGCCGGAATCGATTCAAGAATCTACATAAAAGATTGGAAGAGTGAAACTAATTGTGAATACTCAATGTTTATTTAAAGTTAAACCATCATTATATCTATTTTAGTATGTCCATTAAAATCCTTGAATAAAATTTGTTTGAATGTTTCATAACTTGGACGTAAAATTGGTTGATTATATATTTGTGATATGGATGACAACTTGGTTTGATAAATGATAAGAGAAATGATTAGTAAGCATGTTAATTAAATGAGAATTAAATCCATATAAATATGTGTATGGAAATTATTTAACCTCTCAATGATTTTAAAATATCTAAAAAGGTTAGAAATGATATTATAATAATATAATATTGTAAAATAAAATGAAATGGAATATGAGCTTGAAATATAAAAATATTGTTAAAAATGAGTTTAAAATGATTTAGAAATGTTTTATAAACAAAAGTATTTCCAAGAAGTTTGAAAAGAAATTGAAAAACAACTCAAAACTAGGTGCGTCACGTAACGGTAGTTTGCGATTTCGTGTCATAAAAGTTAAATGAGTGTACAAAGTGGAATATGCTCGGAATTCATCGAGATAAGAATTTTCTGATCTATTATATCCATAGTTTCCCAACGAATAAAGAAAATCAAAATTTCATTAAGTAGATTTTGAAATATGTCTAAAATAATTTTCTAAAAATATCGCGGTTTTGAAGTTCGAAATCCAAAAATGAATTTATTTAAAATGATATATTTTTAGAAGGTTTAAAAATATAAAATAATTCTAAAAATGTTTTAAAAGAGATTTAAGCTGAAAGGATGGATTTCTAAATGATATAAAATTCATTTTGAAGAATATAGATTTTTGCAACACTTTTTGCAACGCTTTTGCAACACATTTTAATAACTTATGAATTATGGATTTAAACTTAACAATACTTTTTCAAATCTTTTAGAAATGCTTTTAAAAGAATAATTAAGTAAATTAAAAATGATTTGAAAGTTTTAATAAGAGTTTGAATAAATGGTTAATAGTAATTGTTTATAACACTTAAATAGTAAGTGAAGAATATTGAATGTAATAACAAATTGAGCATGCGAAAACGACTAGTACATTTGTCCCGCCTATGAGATTTGAGAAGATAAAATAATGTACTTAACTAAGGTTGTAACAACCCATCTTTTTGGACGGTTTAAATCGACAATAAGCCACACGTGTCAGACTCAAACCATTCAAAAGGAAGGATTGTTATGGGGTAAATAAGAAAAAGACAGAGAAAGAAAGAAAAACAAAACACAGAATCTCACAGCGAAATGACAAAATATAATAATCAAATAAATAGTTCATGAAGTTGTTTTACAAATAACATTTGACTACACTTTTACAATACAGATCAAAGTTTCATACAACAGAACAACATAATGCAGTGGGATAAATATAATAAAAATATACAAATCTCCGTCTTCGTCCTCCAAAGCAGTCTTCGATGCACTGAAAAGCTCATACTGACCCGAGGGAATTGAATAGACAAAACACTCGAGTCAGAACTAAAGGATCTTATGTAAGTTAGATCAACATAAATAAATATAAGTGTAACGGCGTCAAAGATGTTTACGAGGTTTGACATCTCCTATCCAGTGTCAACGTGAGTGCAATAACTTAAGAGATGTTCGGAATTTTCATCTCCTAAGGATCCGTTAAACTATCTACATATATAGTACAATACGCTATAATAGTGTCTACAGTAAAGTAAAGTATTCAAATAGCGTTAAGGAGTTACCCATATCCTCCTCAACACATTTTATATAATGTCGTAGTCTATACAGATACTGTAAACTCTACCATAAACTGGTGGGATATCAGGGAGCACTCCATAGGTACGACATAAACCAAACACGTAGAAGGCGCGATAAGGCATGTGACAAGGCACACGAGGCAATGCCCAGCATAGGATACTACCATTTTGCGGATTCAGACTGGTGGTAATGCATAACAACTACTACCGCCCATCTTGGAACACACTCCCATAATCAAAATCGAGGGATGGCAACCAAATCAATCACAATTCATAATATAGTATCGAAGAAATGTGCCCGATAGAAGGAATGACCTCACTTGGCCCAGCGTGGCTCCTATTTTAGCCACATCAAGATGACTCACGGGAGTTAGGGCTGTGAGAAATACGGATTACGGATCTTAAGGCTAGGATTAACACTAGAGGGGGGTGAATAGTGTTTATAATGAATTACTAAATCTTTTTAAGTTTATGTTAATTTGAACACTGATGTATGCAATATTCAGACATAGATATGATCATAGAAATAAACACAGATGCAGAAATAAAGTAAAAGCAGTAAATGAAAGAACACACTGGATTTTATACTAGTTTGGAGTTACCCTACATCCAGTCCCGCACAACAAGTACAGATTTCCTTTTAAAAGCAATCTTTACGATTACACCCTCGATTTCAAGGCAGCGAGGTACACCCTCCAGAATCACAATCCTTTGGGTAGAGATACTTGATTTCCCGGACAACAAGTTCACCCAATTGATTTCCCAAGGCTACAATCACTCCTTATCTCGCTTGATTGATTTTCAATGCCACAATCACACCTTTTCTCGCTAAATTGATTACAGAGAAAACTATAACTCTGAATAGCACTGAAGATCTTGTTGAGATAGTGATAGAGAATCAAAGCAGAAATGATCTAGTTAGATTCAGTGTTGATTTCGGCAGAGTAATGATAAGAATATGTATATAGAAATGTGGAAGAAGAACAGGAGTGAAAAACCAGAAAATATATATTGAAATTCGTTGAAACCAACCCCTATTTATAGAAGAACAACAGCCATGTCCATTCGTGAAGAGTTATGACGAATAGACACTTCTTTTTTAAATTTAAATTTTGAACTTAACTGACACTATGTCGACATGAGGTACTTGGGTATGTCGACATCCCAAAGGAATTTTTGATGTTTTGTTTTTCTTTGAAAATAACTTTTATCTTATTTTAAAAGTATTTTAAACTTTTATAAATATACTTAAATATAGTTGAAATACATAAATAAATATATAGAATAATATTTTGGTATATATAAAATTTTACTATAATTTTATATTTAAATCTATATATATAAATATTAAAAAATTTAATATACTTTTATTTTAAAAGATAATTTAAAACCATGGATAATTTGATTTTGAAATTTAAGATTATTTTGAGGCTAAAAGTATTTGAAATCAGGATAGATGTTTTTGATTCTTAAAAGGAAGGTTTTGAAATCATTTTGAAAACAAGATATAATTTTGAAAATCATTTTGAATAAAAAGTTAGCGGATACAAACCAATGTCCCACTAGATTTTTCTTAGGTTCCATCCTACTTAGGGTTCCATCCCTTTAACGGGCTTGAAGTGGATACCATTCCACGAATAAATTGGATTTTAAGATGTTAGTGCTTTTCTAGGAGTTTTAACAAAATTCCTAATTAAAAAGTAAATTACTTGAAATCTTAAACTCTTGATAATCTTGATATTCTTATTACTCATGAGTCTTCAATCTTGATATCTTGAATCTCTATACTGTACAGTCTTCATTCTTGGTACCTGCATGGTTAAATCCTGCATATACATATATATCTAAACTTATACTGTTAGTATTTATATTTTATAATCTATTCTAAAGTTGTTGTCATCAAAGCCATCATCTCACGAACTAACAAGGGCTGCATTAATACCTCATGTAAAATCGTCGCCAAACCATCCTACTTCATTCTGGAATTCCCACCACGTACACATGTTGAAGTAGTTTTCGATATTGGTGGAGAGTATGACGATATCTGATCACGGTCTTTTTAACAACCAAATGCTTATTTCACACCAGATGGTTCTTTTACTTATCAAAAGTCAATTCACAATTAATATCAAAATATCATATTAGATTTCAGACCTTATCACTTTCGAAATCATATTCACTTTCGAAATCATATTTTCCAGAATAGGTTAAACCCTCATTTAAAATCATCATATTTACTTATAATATGTTATTTTACTAAAACATCATTTCAAAACCCAACTTAGATTATAACATCATATAGCCATATTCCAATATTTCACTAAGCAATATGGTAATCATGATGGCTTTATTCCTGATCTGGACCTTATAACTAAAACTGCACTACCAAACATCACAAACCTGGAAGCATCTTCTCTAATAAGGCCTATCACTGATGAGGAAATCAAGTCAACCCTATTCTCTATGAACAAACATTCATCAGGAGGTCCTGATGGTTTAAATGTTGTCTTTTTTATAACCACTTGGAGTATCCTTGGCAATGACTTTTGCAAGGCTATTCACAATTTCTTTAACAAATGCAAAATTCTAGGTGAAATCAACTGTACCAATATAGCTCTAATTCCCAAGTGCTCTCCTGCTACTACTGTTAATTCATATAGGCCCATATCATGTTGTAATGTGGTGTATAAGTGCATATCTAAAATTCTTGCAACCAGGTTAGTATCAGTGCTTCCTACTGTTGTCTCTAATAACCAATCAGCTTTTTTACCAAACAGGGACATTATTGATAATGTTCTCTTGGCTCAAGAACTTCTCAAAAGTTATGGTAAAAGTAATGGCCCCCCCTGCAGCTGCTCTCAAAATTGATATATCAAAGGCTTACGATTCAATACATTGGGAATCCATAGTCAGGATCATGGCAGTGATGGTTTCCCTAAAACCTTTGTGTCTTGGATATATGTCTGTATATCCACTCCATCATACTCTGTAGTAATTAATGGTAGACCAGTTGGCAGTTTTAGAGGTAGTAAAGGAATAAGACAAGGGGACCCGTTATCTTCATACTTGTTTCTGTTGGTCATGGAAGTGCTAACTATAATTCTCAGAACTAGTTACACCAATAAAATCATAAAGTATCACCCAAAGTGTTCTCATCATCATATTACATCAATCATGTTTGCTGATGATGTCATGATGTTCACAAAACCTGAGTTGCCTTCTTTGAATGGTATTAAGGATGCTTTGCATACTTTTAACAAAATGACTGGCCTTTCTATTAATCAAAACAAATCATCATTGCTTGTTACTGGAATCAGTCTTGGTCTGGCTACTGACCTCCACCATCTGTCTGGATTCTCTAGCATGGATAATGACATGAAGTACCTTGGTCTTCCTCTAATAACTAAAAGAATAACAAAGGATGATTGTTATCCATTATACCATAAAATTACCTCTGTTATGTCAGCTTGGGAAAATAGGTACTTAACACAAAGTGGCAGGCTAGTTCTCATCAAATTTGTGGTCTTCTCTTCTATTGTTTACTGGGCTCGAACAATGATTCTACCAGTTAAGTTATTACAACTAGTCAGATCAGCAATGAATAGATTCTTTTGGACAGGAAGTATACACAACAGAAAATTAGTACCATGTGCATTTTCCAAATTTGAAGCATCCTTGAAAACTGGTGGGCTGGGAGTATTAGATGTCAGGAAGTGGAACATTGCAGCTATAAGTAAATAGTTTGATGCAATCATAAATAGAAGAAGTAGTTTATGGGTTGAATGGACATGGCATTACAACATCAAGAACAGGCATTTCTGGATTATGGAAATCCCACAACTGAGTAGTTGTACTTGGAGAAGCTTGCTGAAGTTCAGAGAAGTCTATCTACCTATGATACAATATCCAGTTAATGCCAGAACTGCTGTTAATTTTTGGAATGAACCTTGGGTTAGAAATGGCCTAATCTTATCTAAATTGTGTTCTTACACTCAAATTATTCAAACTGGTATTCATTTGACTGCTAATGCTAATGTGTTCTTACATAATGGTAAAATACAGTTACCATACAGCAGTAACCATGTCATACAGAAAATTTGGTCTGATATACAACAAATTACTTTCAGTGATTTGCAAAGTAATAATGTGCAATGGCACAACAAACCTCACTCTGTCAAAGAAGTATACAATTTCCTCACTGAAAATGTTCCCCTGCCTGCTGCAAATTGGTATGAAGTTATTTGGACAAGTGACTCTGTTCCATAGGATAATCTTATGATGTGGAAGGTGCTTAACAGTGCTTTACTTACTAGAAGTCTGTTGCACAAGTATCGTATGGCCTGTCCAACTCACTGCTTGTACTGTGAAATTGAAGAAGAAACTACTGAACATTTATACTTTGATTGTCCTGCATTGCAACATATCTTATTTAAGATGGGTGGTCTCACTGGTACTAATCTAACTGGTCACACAACTATAATTCTGTGGAGAATTATATACAAAGCAACAAGGTGGAGAACTGAGAAAAGTAGAGTAATGGCAGTTTGTTTGAAAGTTTATATGGCAGTGATATGGAGAGAGAGAAATTCCAGAGTTTTTGAAAATGTTAGAAGAAATGAAAATGAGTTATGGAATGAAGTCAAGTGCCGCACCTACAAGCTTTTGAGGAACTGTGCTAGCAACTTCCCCCAGTCTATGATTCAAGTTTGGTTTTGATTGTGTTGTTTCATTTTCATGTGTGTATTTTCAAGTTTTTTTTTCTACCTTTTGTTTATTCCTCTGTAGTTCTTTTTATTGTTGTTTGCAATAAAACTGGTAGGGGCCCAGTTAACCCCGCTGGCATTGCCAAAAAAAAAATTTAAATACTTCCTCTTTACACAGTATGGAAATTTTAAAATAGTTTAGATAGTTATAAATAGTTTAAATAATTTGGAATAGTTTTAAAATAAATTTTAAAATAGTTAAAATACCCTAAAATAGTTTAAATAGAATAAAATAGTTTAAATAGATTTTAAAATAGATTAATAGATTTAAAATAGATTAAATAGATTTATAATAAAATAAATATATTTAATAGATTTAAAATAGATTAAAATAAAATAAAATAGTTTAAATTGATTAAAATAGTTTAAATTAGGTTATAATGGATTAAATTAGTTCAATATATTCGAAATCTTAAAAATCAGGATTTCAAAATAATATATTTTCAAACAGTTTATACTAAATAATGAATTCGAAATAAATATCAAATTAAACTATTTCTTTCATTTCAACACCTCTGGACCATGTCCATCTTTTCAAATCAATAAATTAATTTTTCTTTTCCAGTTTAGATTCTCATTCAAAACCATTAAATCAATATCTTTCGAATCCATGTTTGAATTATCAACTTAAACCACTTTAAATTAAATAGATTTCAAAGTTATATTCAAACATTTTCGATAACTAAATTTCGATAAATTTCATTTATGTTTCAAAATTCAACTTTGAAATTTCCATTTTAATTCATTAAACAATTCATTAAATCAATTACAATTTCAACATTTAAAGCTTGGGTTTCGAAAATAATTCAGCTTATACAAATCAAATTTTTATTTTAGAATATCATTTAACCGATTCAAAAATTTAAAATTTAAAAATCATTTAATTTAACCAATCTGGTGTCCGTATATAATTTTCTACCCTACGGTCAAGTGATATGGATATATATATATCATTTCAATCCGCAATAAATTTAAATTTACAGATATATATCTTTTCAACCACCAATCCCGAGTTAAAAATTTAAAATCTATAAAATCACTCGAGTTTATCCTTTCAACCCCATAACGATTTTTCCCTAATCTATAATTCCATTCAGGTATGTATCATTTCAACCCATAGTGATTTACTAACAATAAACTAAGGGAACTTGTACTGTGATAACAACATATGAATAAACATACATCCAATCATCTAAATATCAACAATTAAACATCCATCACAATCATCATTCAAATCAACCAATAAATCACAACAAATAACTGGTTATCATTATCAGGTATTTAACTAACAAGTTAAATTCAATATTAATTTATATGGTAGTCAAATTCAATATAAATTCAAATTAAATTAAGATGTCAAATTAAACTACCAAACATCAACCAATAATATTCTTATCACATCATAAATTTAATTCAACTAACATAAGAAGGTTTAGTATTTGTGAGTGGGTTAAACCACTCACCTTTGATTTAGTCGATGTTTTTCTCAAGATAAGGCATCAGGAAAAGATGGAAGAACAAACTAAGATGAGAGCATGACATGTATAAAAAATGAAAAAAAATGAAACTCATGTTTTATAAAAGAAAGCTTTTGAATTTTCAAAAAATGAGAGCTTTTGAATTTATAAGTTCACATTAAAATGATTCGGAGGAAGGAAGATTTGAAATGGAGATTTAAACGTAGGAAATGAAGCGGCGACAAGAAAAAAATGAAGGAACAATTTTAAAAACATGAACAATTTGCTGATGAGATTATAGCTTCAGCAAAGAATAATTTTAACTAAATGAATATGAGGTATCATGAGAAACAAAACGTTAAAAAAGAAATAAAGTGGCAGGTTATTTAATAATAAAGAAATGAAGGCGGAGGGACAAAAATGAATGTCACGTTTCTAAAATGAAGGCTTTAGGAAACATAGGCTACCAAAAAAAATTATAAGGTTGTGGAAGAAGGCTACAGGAAAACAAAATGAAAAGAAATAAAGTGGTTGTATAATATGAAACGAGATGGAGAAAACAAGGAACTCGCATTTTTTTACTTTAGGAATTGGAGATAGGACATGATGTAAAGAGGTGAAGAAAGGTTATATATATACATATAAAATGAAACTCACATTTGAGAAGATGTAACTTCAGGAAATAAGAGGAAGGAAATAAACAAAAATGAAGAAACAACAAAAATGAGGAAAGAAATGTGGTGTGTATTAAATAATGATGAAGGAATGCACGGACTAGTGAACACTACCAACAAACATTTGGAATTCGAATTTCAAACTTATGTCTCCTCTTTATTAGTTTCCTTAACTCCAATAAATTCACAGTTACACCTATTTAATTTTTCATTAACATACAAAAAATGAAAATAACTTTTTTACACAAATTTGTGTAATTAATTAAGGCAATATACAACATTAAGAACCTTTCATTTCTCTCTGTGGGATTAGATTGGTAATTTAAACAAACATGTTAACATTTCAATTAAACATTTTACTAGGAATGCATTAACCTACATTAAACAAATATGACTGCATAAATGAGGTAATATAAACAGGTGTATGTGTGTTACATCTTTATCTGCACTTATAGTTTTAGTTCATAAATAAAAGTATGCTACTAAACCACATAAGGAGGCAATGAATGTAAGAATAAATTAGAAGAGCAAAGATGGAAAGGTAAATTATGTTTCAATTAAAATCCAATCAAGTCTATGCGAAAAGGAAATAGTCAAGTGTAAATCTATTTTACCCCTTTACAATCTCTTATTAACATTTAATTTAAAACCATATGAGATTTCAAACCTAAATAATTCTTTTTTTTGTTGTTGATATAAGTGGATCTGAAATATATATGTTTATATTTAGGTACAAACATATATGCAGTAAACCAACACTAAAATTTGAAACATGAACTGAATTAATTGGAAATAAATCACCCAATTTAAATTTATTTCAATGTACGTCTACAATTAACATCTTCTCTTTTTTAATTAAAAGGTTCCAATCACATTAATTGCCATTGATTTCTAAGTTAAATTTAAAAGAGAAATGAGACAATTCAATTCTTTTCATAGTAATTTAACGTATCTATGGAATTATTGTATACAAACCAAAAGATATCAATTTCTTATTAACTAATTGATTTCTTATTCCTGTAATTAATCTGTAAGCTAAAATACATTTCAAACAAATAAATATATGTTTACTCCTTTACTAAACTTAATCATTTTTATTCTTTTATTTTTGATTTAAATGTATTAAATCAACTATTACCTTATGAATTTATTCAACATAAGTGTTCATTTTATTTCACTCGACTCTATAGTTAACATCTTTTCTTATATTAACTGCAATATTTAATTACATTTAATTTTATTAATTTCCAAACTCTATAGTTGAAGATGGTTGGAGTTTCCAGAGGAGAGCTGGAGATCTTCATCATCGTATGGACGTATTCTATTATCTGCTACATCTATTTCATTTGTTTTGTTGTTTGTCAGCATTTATAAGGGCATGTGTTATAACTGTCCAGGCTGAATCTATGTTAGACTCTGATATTGTATTTTAAAATTTTCCACTGCAAAGATTATTATTGAAATAATATATGTTATTCCATTCGTGTAAGATTCTGTTCTGTTTATTTTCTTTTTACTCTTAATGATCCACTTATTCCTGCAATTTGAGTTGGACATGTGTGGTTTATTGTCGATTCAAAGAGTACAGAAAAACGGGTCATTACACTAAATCCATGATCCCCTATTTCTTTCCCACCCAAACTACAAAAAAAAAAATATTACCTAGTTTGTCCCTATTTAATATGCTAAAGTTTTCATTTCCTTCTTCATTATTTCAGGTCTCGTTGAAAATATTATATAAAATGGGTATTTATTTTTAAGGATACGTTTTAGAAAAAATAGATCCAAGAACTACTAACTTTAATAATTAAATCAAGGATGAAGACCCATGTTAGACTATGTAAAATTCAATTTCATTTTAATTACTCATCTTCATTAAATTAATAAAAAACAAAGAATGACACTCGAAATAGCAATAAAATGATGATTTGATAAAAAATTAGTCGATTAATGTTATCATAAAAATATTGTAACGACCTGATATTTTCAACCATTCGCATCCGCACATGTCGGACTTGAATTTCTCAAAATATTAGATTGTTAATTGAAATTTGGCAAAACTTAACATCTACAGTAAATAAATCAATCACAGAATCACAGATACAGAGTAGTACAATGATACGCAGCGGAATAAATGAATAGTAGTTCATGAAACTACTATATAAACAAAGTTAGAAATAAAATACATCAGAAAATCCCAGATGCAGTGAAGTCTCCAGTACGGGCAGATGACT
Organism: Allium cepa; assembly: GCA_030765085.1. Lineage (NCBI taxonomy): Eukaryota > Viridiplantae > Streptophyta > Magnoliopsida > Asparagales > Amaryllidaceae > Allium > Allium cepa. Next base: position 1,052,695,438 of record CM060935.1, on the reverse strand, counting down.
TCTCTGAACCAATCGATTGGATGACGGAAAGGATAGATAGTTGGATCTTCAAGCAAAGCTCCAACTACGAAGATGAGTCTCAAATGTTGTATCACTCAGTCTGACCCGAGCGTAAAGCAAAACACAAAACACTCGAGTCAGGATTAACATTCTTATATCTATAAATCCAACTCAAGTGAAATATCAACTGAAATATAATTAACTTAGAGGATGTTTGGGATACCCATCCTTTAAGGATCCAAGGAACTATCTACAGGGTAGAAATATACACTATAACACCATGGTCATTTCAATTTAATTTATATTTCAAAACTAAAATATCATTTTCATTTCAAATATCTCTATTTTCCAAATTAGTATATATATATCCAATAATTTATGAAGTAAAGTATTTTTATTTCCTCAAACTTCACAAATCGCTTCAAAAATCAACTCGACCTTCCCGTTCAAATTTAATTAAATCAGAATTTATCAATTTCCATTCAATTTAGTTTCTGACTAAACTAATTCAAATTTTATCTATTTTAAATATGGATTTGAACCACAAAATAAACCATTTAAATTTCAATATAATTCGAAGTTAATATATTTTGGAGCTTTAAATATTCAACATTTCAAAGACTAAACTTTGATAGTTGCGTTTATCTCCCAACTTGACTTCACTATTATTTAGTTTTGAAATATTCACTTAATAAATTCAATATTATTTATATGACCTTAAATTTACATTTTCTATATATTACCTTCGATTTCTTTAGACATGAATCATCCATTAAATTTCTTAAATAAAAATTCAAGTTATAGGATCATATGTTAAAGTTTCAAATTTAATAGTTTCAAATTGATTTAACTAAATGAAATCCTTAATTAATGACAAATTCAAATAAGTCCCAAATATATCTTCAAACCTTAGTGTGACGCCCTACCTCTATACCCACGCTAGCCAAGAACACTACGGAGTAATGCTGTCAACTAGCACGGAGAATAAGGCTGTTGAGGAGCGACCATCTGTATAATTGCTTTGTATGAGTACCGATATGCTAGATAAAAATATAACTTTTCATCTCAAGAGGAAATCCGACATACCGACACAAACTCAAAGCTACTACACAGTGGCTATATGTAATCTTCGGAAACAAATATAGAAATAAACATAACACAAATTAGTCACAGACAATTCATATCACAAAGGCGGAAATAGATATGAATATTACACATAAAAGTGTACATCAGAGTAGTGGTCAAACAAGATCCACAATAACACAAAAGAATAGATACAAGTGCAAGATAAAAGAATATGTATACATCAAGGAGTCAATATCTCAAATGTACACAACCAAAAACTACAAGCCAAGTAGTTAACCAAAAGATCAGATGATGGTCCGATAAGGAGTCAAGCAGAAGTACCTGTAAAATCTCAGTCTGACCCGAGTATTATTTAATAAGAAAATAATAAATGGATCAGTCTAGCTATAAATATCAGATGAAATGATATAGAATAAGAGATATAATAAAAAGACGTATGATAACCAAAAATGTCATACTACGACAAGTATACATTAGAAAATCCACAAAAGTCATACAATATCTCAAAAATCTCATAGCATCAAAAGAATGTCATATTCTTTATTTACTTCACCAAGCCACACTAAATGACATACATATCAATGCCAATCGTAAAAGTTGGTGAAACATAAATTCCAGAAATCATCAATTAGAAATCCAGAAATCACAAGAAAAGGATGGCCAAGACATTGATGTAGTGCAAACGGTACATCCAATGAATCCAAAAAGCCAAGACATTAATGTAGTGCAAACGGTACATCCAATGAATCAAGAAGCAAAGACATTGATGTAGTGCAAACGGTACATCCAATGAATCAAGAAGCAAAGACATTGATGTAGTGCAAACGGTACATCCAATGAATCAAAAAGCAAAGACATTGATGTAGTGCAAACGGTACATCCAATGAATCAACAAGCAAAGACATTAATGTAGTGCAAATGGTACATCCAATGAATCAAGAAGCAAAGACATTGATGTAGTGCAAACGGTACATCCAATGAATCAAGAAGCAAAGACATTGATGTAGTGCAAACGGTACATCCAATGAATCAAAAAGCAAAGACATTGATGTAGTGCAAATGGTACATCCAATGAATCAAAAAGCAAAGACATTGATGTAGTGCAAACGGTACATCCAATGAATCAAAACACATTAGAAGTACATGGATCGCTAGTGCACAAAGAAATGAGACGAAGCTAAATGAATTGTGGTACGGATCTCCACATGGACAAAGAGACATCGCACATTGCTAGTCTAAACCATAAAATGATCATCATCGATCATCAAGAAGTGTCAATTACAGTAAGCTGGTAAATATATGAGCTTAGCATCATGTCCCATAACCACTAGCTTAACTTAAATATTTACGAACAAATTGTAGATCTCCACTAGAAAATTGTCACAAGGGTTTCAATCGAACGGGTCCAAGAATTAACCGACGAAGTAAACGCAAGCGTTTCATACCACTTGTTTTACTAAGCCGTTTAATTAGATTTCTCATACGAGTGAGGTAAAGGTCTATATATACTAATAGGTTGGAAAATAGTTTTATAAACGAGTTTGATATTGAAAATAGAGTTTAAATAATCTTTGATAAAGAGTTTGAATATTTACTACTAGTATAGAAACCTTTGTATTTTAAAGTGACAAACCATAAAAATGATTGTAGAAACAATCAATCATTAAAATTCACATACGAAGACGTGAATCAAATCCAAAGAAACCGATAAAGAATCCATCGAAATGGATATTCAAAAATCCCAAAAAAAGGAGTCATCAAAGTCATAATAAATGATAATAAGAAATAGGATCATCACGAATCGATTCAAATTGGAAATTCAATCCCAAAAGGCAAAGTGGGCTGAAATAGCAAATTCAGTTGACTAAACAGAGATTTTCAGTTGACTAAACAGCAAATTCAGTTGACTAAACAGACATTTTCAGTTGACTGAATTCTGCCTGGAAACTTTCTGTTTCTATATTCAGTCGACTAAACAGAAAATTCAGACGACTAAACCCTGTCTGGAAACTTTCTGTTTCCAGGTTCAGTCGACTGAACAGAGATTTTCAGTCGACTAAACCCTGCCTGGAAACTTTCAGGTTCCAGATTCAGTCGACTGAACAGAGAATTCAGTCGACTAAATCATGCCTGGGCTGTTTTTCAGCCTATCCAAATGAAGAGCAAACTCTTCCAAAATGCAACCGGACGAACATTGGCTCTAAGGGTTTATGCCAATCGGCAACCCGGCCCTATATGCTCCTCGATGCATCATCCAAAGCATGATCAAACATCTATAAAAGGATTTTCACACAAATTTGACTTAAAACCCCAAAAATTGGAATATTCACAAAACCAATCCAAATCAAGAGCAAATGCACATGAAGAAGTGTTAGGAATTCATACCCAACAACCAAAAATAATTATAGTTATAGATGTGAGATAAAAATCTCACCTTTAAACCCAAAAGCACAAGATTGAGAAGCTTGAAAACAAAGGAGGATCAACCACTCTTCAATCCCAACTCAAGAAGCTTGATTTTAAGCTTAAAAGAGAAATATTTCCCAAATTAGGTTTAGGAATTTTCTGAAATCAAAGAGAGAATGAGTTGGGGAAGATGAAGAGAAGGCTTACCAATGGGTTCTCTTGAATTTGAAGCTAGAAGTTGGATTTGCAAAGAAAGCTAGGGCTTAGGAATTTCCATTTCCAATCTCTTCCACCATTTTTTCTTTAGAACTGAAAAAAGGAGGAAGTGAGAGTGAATGGGGAGGGATGATTCAGTTTGGGGTATCATTATGGCTAGTGGGCTGAACCCAAACCCAAACCCAAAGTGAAAAAGGTCAAATTTTTAGCTAGCTCCAAACATATCGAAGTTTATACTCAAAAAGGTTGCAAACGGCATTTTGAACTCAATGGAAGGGGTCTCGAGTCCCAATTCGACTGTTTGCAAGAAGTAGCTTTTCGGACTAAAATTCGACGAACGATGAAATATTTAATTAAATATTTAAATATACAATCGATAAATATGCGGGTTGTCACACTTAGCTTATAAAATTTATTCCACAAATCTATTTCAGAAATACAAATTTAATAAATCCTTAAACATATTTCATATTTATAAAATCAATCTTAATTAAATTATCTTAATATTAAATCTATATATAAAATAACCTTTATATATAATACTTTAAATCAATATTCATTAAAACCATATATTTCTTTTCAAGACCACATAAATTATTTTCAAAACATTCATATAGACCACGACGTCGATGTAAAATTTTCTATTCTATGTACAAGGGATATGGATATTTATCATTTCAATCCGTAAGCTAAATATATACGGGTGGATATCATTTCAACCCGTAATCCCAAATTCAATTCAAATGAAAATCGCTTGGGTTTATCATTTCAACCCATAACGAAATTCTCCTATTCTAAAATCCGTTCGGTTATGTATCATTTCAACCCATAGTGATTTCTATACTAACAGGGAACTTGCAGAGTGATAACAGATATGAAAATAATAATAACAACAGGCATATATCATCAAAAATAAGTATAAACAATATGATATGGTGTCATATCCCATAAGTGAACAGTTACAGATAATAGCATATATAACAATTTAAATAACTACAGCATCATATTTCAATTGTCGTTTCAATTTAATCAAATTTAACAAATAAAAGAATGTTAATCGTGAGTGATTGCTCACCTTTCAAGGCTAGAAAATACAGAAGATGACATGGATACGCACACTGATACGGACACTGAAATTTGAATTATAAATCCGAGCACGAATTTCAAAGCAAAGTAGGATTGGCACGAATTGGATGAACGAGGCTGATAATCAAGAATTTATGAATTGAATCAGAATCAGTCTGATATATACAGAAATTTTTGCTATTTTAATAAAAATCAAAACTGCATCCCTAAGAAAAATTTAAAGTCGAATCACACACACACACACACACACATATATATAATTTACCTTTTTTCCATACATAAACCAATAGTTTTAACATTTGAAATAAAACATATATGTTAAATAAAAATCCTTATAATTTTTCCAAACCATTTTAATTTTTATACATAGATCAAAATTTCTATTTACAAATCTAAGACCCAAACCACCCCATACGACCTATGTATATAATATCATTAAGATTTATATTTGAAAATAAGATTAATATATAAAACTTCAACAAATTACACTGTTCAAATCTCATTTATAAACTACTATATACATATGGTACAAAATCCACTTCACAATACAATTATAAATTTTAAACACTTTACCTATATATATAAACTAATATATAACTACCCATACATAAACAGTAAAGCCTATACACAGACTTATATAAAATTTTAGACAACGGATATACGAATTACTTATATAACTTATATTATAACATATTTTATAAATATATATAATACTGTAACCTGTGTAGACCGAAAGTATAAGTTGGAATGTAAACTTTATACAATATATATAAATAGCAACTAATATAACTTTATTTTATTTTTTTTGCGAAAGCAACTGGTCTACACTAAAACACATATACACCCTTAACTTTTATGCAAACATGCATGCCAACTGAAATGAAAACTTATATATTAGAAAACTGACTCCATACATAAGTGTATGCAAAGTATATAGATATATACATAAGGCCATAAAGATATATCTATAATTATTATAACTTTATATAAATATATGTCATATACGAACTTAGGAAAATAAACAACTTCAAAAATCCTATACAACTTCCATAATAATAAGATGTAAATTGACCTTCAATAAAAGTTATAAACCTGTTTATTATAAAACTATATATATATATATAATAATGGATTTACAAAACTTATAAAATAAATCATACAATATGGTTTGTAAAATATACATATACGGACTCAATGTTAAAACAAAAATGAATATAAATCTACTTGCCAAATATGCAGACTCCATTTGCAGATCCAACAGAACTCACGCATATTAAATATGCATACACTTCTAGAAACAAAACAAACTTTTCAAAAAAAATGGAAACCACGTTTGGTATATATATATGTATTCAAATCCAACAACTTTATATAAACCACTATATGTATGCATCTTATATTTTTTATACCACTATCAATATATCATAACTATACTCCATATAAACAAATATGCGTACCAACTTTGAATGCTAGAATATGCATCAACAACACGTACAAGGGACGTGTATTGATAAAATCATCCATATCATAGCTAAATATAAAGCTATATAATATATATATATATATATATATATATATATATAACACTTGCAAATATAAACTTAACTTACATATGCCTGGTTATGCGAACAGTAGAGGAAACATGGGAGGGTCGCTGCGTCTTCGATGGATATTGCGCAAGGGGAAGAGTGGGTTCGGTGGAGGAGCGGAGTTTGGAAAAGGTGCAGGAGAGGCCGAAATTTGTAGTGTCAGGCAAGTTTATATAGAAGAGGAAGAAATAATAGAGAGGGAAAGAAGAGAAATCTGGGAAGAAGCAATAAAAAAGGAAAGAAAATACGAACAGAAGTAAATGGAAACGACTAAATAAAAGTAACCAAAGAAATAGCACAATCACGTGCTATGATTCAGTGGAGGATTTAAGGAAAAATATTCACGTTGATTTAGGAAAAAAATCAAAGAAAATAAATGGTAGCACGTTTCAAATTTGAACGGAAGGAAAGAGAAAAGTCACAATTTTGGAAAAATATCAAAGTAATAGCTACATATTTATTCAAGAGCTATTAAAGCAATTTTTTAAATTGTGAAGGCAACGTTACTCTGCGGTATATTTTTAAAATAAGAATGCTGAACGAAAATCAACAGTCAAATATGGTGCGGTTTAAATGGCAAGAGTCACGCTGATTACTGAATAAAATAAAAAGAATAACCATTTATTTTTATTTTTTAGACGGTGGAAAAATGAAGAAATAAAAGGTCAGTGAAAGTAGGAATGAATATATTAGAAAAGCAACGATTCTAGTAGCAACGGTCATCTTAGATTAAGTTGAAAAATTTATAATAATTTATTACCGTGGCTATGGTTCAAATATTTTTTTGAAAGCAAGGAAACCAAAAGGTCACAATTAAAGGTAAGCTTTAAATTTTTAATAAATACAAAACGTATCTAAGTTTATACGTTTATAACTTTTCAGCTGTAGTGTGTATATATAATGAACGTTCATAATGAAAGAAGTGGAAACAGGGAGCGTAGGAAAGGAAAGGTTAGAAAAATAAAATTTTCACCCTTAAATTCCGGAGAAATAAGGTAACGTACCTCTTTAATGAAATGTACAGCAACGGTCACAAGCTAAAATTTAGCTGAAAGTTTAAAGAAATGAGGGGAAGATGGTTTTTTTTAATTAATCACTTCCCAGAATTAATATGTCAATGAAGAAAGGAAAATGAAGAAAGGAAAGGAGATGAATCAGGGAAACGTATTATAACTTATATATAACTATTAAACGGATAGATGGAAGTAAATGTGAGCAGGTGAGTAAAAGTGGAAACTGATTTATGAGTGAAATGGAATGTGAGCGGTTGTGTAACGACCCGCCGCCCTAACCGCCTCTAGTCGGTAATTAAACCAACTAGAAACGTTCAAAATGACGGATTGTTATTTAGTTTATAACATTTAAACAGAATCAGCTACAGAATCACAGAATAGTAATCATATTTTATAAACAAACTTTTCTTTTATATACAAATATCAGAGTTATACAATAAATTACATTTTATACAGCGGAAACAAATTTTATTAAGTACAAGAAAAATAATTTTCTGAAAAGCTTTAGTTGTGCTTTCTCCTCTCTCTCTAACTTCGCTGCGAGCAAAACTTTAAGCTGCAAAAATACTCGGTCTGACCCGAGCATTTATGCAAAACACAAAAACACTCGAGTCAGGATTAATCTTTATTCAAGTAAATAAATTTGAAATGAACTGAATAATATGGTTACAGATATGGTGAAACAGATAAATCAATTAAATCCTATTATAGATTTTCACATTAACGATTCCAAATTTTTATACACATGTGTGGCTGCAGTACACACGTGTACTCATACCCATGTACACTGCCTCGCCAACACATGTGCACGAGTCAGACCAATCACTGCAAACATATTTCAACTAAAGGCCACTGAAAATAACAACAACACATAGGATTACAACAACAGGGAGTAACACAAGTACAGGAATGATAAGGAACAGCAGCAGACACGCACATGGACAGTCGAAATCAGTAAGTCCAGTGAAGTCCAGTGACATATCTCAGGTGCAACATTCAAAGTCAAGGAACATGAATGCATCAGACTGCAGGCAACTCAAATAACACAGTGGCAACCACAAGTCACAAAAGCAGAAAATTGCTTTCAACATGCAAGGATAGATACGGATTAAAGTTCAAGAACATGTAGAAGAAATTTGAAAAACCTGGAATAGTTTCTGTCTTCTGCTTTTGAATAAAGGTGAGTAAACTAAGATTTTTAAAACAGTGTTAAACTTGGTTTCAACTTGCTACTATGAATGAATATCAGGATGTTATATGAAATATTTGTTTAAAATTGAATGCATGTTGAATTGAGTGTATTGAATCTCCTGGGTGATAACAATTTCAAACTGCAAATCTGACCTGTTGCAATGCAAAATTAAGCAAGTTCAAAAGCATGAAACAACTCAAAGTTCTCAACATCCAAGTAGAAATAGCAATCTGAAACCAAATGCAAACAACAACAACCAAGTACTACAAAGGCCAGAGATAACACTCAAGAACAACTCAAGTTTGATTTATTTTTGAAACATGGTACAGGTTCAAGACAAGGTTTTTAACTTGTTTTCAATTTATCTCAAAAGGAATAAGAGGAGAGAAAGTTGGAATATAACTATAGTTATTTCTAAAGCAAACAGGGAATACAACACTGACCTTCACAAAATACATGCAACTGCCTCAAAATCAAATATGCATTCAAGAACGGCAACCAACACCAAAGTTCACAACGCAACAGAAACAACTCAACTCGACTAACAACAAACAGTAATGTGCAGACCCAAATAAATGTCCAAGTAACTCAAGGCAAAGAAGCAACTCAGTAAAACATGCAAGTTCGAGATAAATTCAAGTCAAAAGCCCTAAACAAGTCCAAGTCGAAATCAGGGACATGGCCAAAGTTGAACAGGTCAAAAATTCCAAGCCGTGGTGGCCACTTAAAAAAAAATTCAAAGCCAAGAAAACTCAAACCAAGTCAAGTGAATGTTGAGAACAAGCTACATGATGAACAAGTGCAAAGGTGGATGCATCTATGAATGCAGACACAAAATGAAATAGCCATGTTCCAAAATAAATACAGTGGACTAAATGAAGAACAAGTATGCATAAACTTTTGAACAAGACTGCAACTCAACTAAACAGACATGAATGCAACAAACAAGCATGCAGCTGTAAGCATGCAACTCAGATTATGTACAAGGGCAGTGAGGCACAATGTAACAAATAAATGAAACTGAACAGTGGACAAAAGAACATAAACATCATCAAGCATAGCTTATCTTAACTACAACAGCAGTATACACAAAGCAATTACAAATGGTCCAGTTTAAACATGAATTCATAGGAAATGCATCAAATTTTAAAGTGGTTTATAATTATAGATTTTAAACAGAGGCTTGTAAAATAGGAACAGATATTAATTTTGTTTAGGTTGAATTAAATCTGTGACTTAAGAACAGACTCAATATTATCATATATGCAAACATACATATCAATGTATGCATATACATTCAAAACTGCAGGCATAATAAACAACCATATTCATAACACACCTCAAGTACCAGTCCAAAACCAAAGTATATAAATAGATTCAAGTGTATTTGTCCACATTTAAGGGTTTGAGGCAGAGACAAAGATCAGAGAATTGTTGATGCTTATCTAAAGTTTAAGGCTGTTATGAATATAACTAGAACAAGTGTGTCTACAGGCATGCATTCATATGACTACACCTAAATACAGGCATGCAGCAATATTCATCAACAAATCAACCAAATTTTCTTTTCATCACACATCAATAACAACACAAAGCAAGTCAAGTTTTTCGATAGCATCTGTGCTCATCAGTTTAAAACAAAGTACCAAGTAGAATCTGTTCTTATCAATTTTAAAAAAAAAAATAATTTTAAAAAAACATCAGTTGTTATCAGTTTAAAACAAATCACAAATATAACATCTGTTATTATTAGTTTAAAAGCAAATATCAATTAGCATTTGTTCTTATCAATTTAATCACAATTTCAAATAGCACCTGTTCTTATCAGTTTTAAAAAAATAAAATTAGGTAGAATCTGTTCTTATAGTTTAAAATAATTACTAGCATCTGTTTCTACCAATTTAAAATCCAAGCAAATCGAGCAAATAACAGCAACTAGCACAAAAATCCAACATGCAGTCACAAATCTGAGCATATCAGTTTTAAAAATTAAATTAGCCGAGCCAAAGATAATCAAATCACCCCCAAAACATAGCATGCAACCAAATCATTCCATCCAAACAAATATAAAAACTTGCATGAAGATTTATCGTGAGTTTAGAAAACTCACATGCATTTCAAAACAGAGGGACAGTCAACATAAACAAGCATGCAAACACATTATCACTTAACAAAAACAATTTCAGGTACCAAAACATCACAACATATTATAGGCTTAAGTGATTGATTCACGGATAAACAAAGAAGAAGGTTTGGGTTCAGAGGTTTCCATATAAATATTCATTAACAAAGCAAGATCCAACACATGCAGCAACACAAAGCAAGTCAAGATTTAATAGCCTCTATTCTCATCAGATTCTTAAAATGATAGCATCTGTTCTCAACAGTAAAAAAAAAAAAATTTAAATTTATAGCATCTGTTCAAATCAGTTTTTAAGAAAAACAAATTTTCAAAACAACAATCTGAAATCAAACATTTGGAAGCACCTGTTCTCATCAGGTTATTCATAGCATTTGTTTTTATCAGTTTAAATTAAAATTTAAATAGTGTCTGTTCTTACCAATTTAAAACAAATATCAAATAGCATTTATTCTTATTAGTTTAAAATCAAAAATTGAGTAGAATCTGATCTTAACAGTTCAAAAACACAACATCAGAGCAAGTGATAACGAATAGCAACCAACAATCCAACATGCAGTGAGTTATCTGTTCTTATTAGTTTAAAATTCAAATTTAACCGAGCAACTGAAAGCTAATAATCACCAAATCATAGCATGCAACCAACATTCAATCCAAACAAATTTAAACACCTGAATTAAAAATTAATCGTGAGCAGAAAACTCAACAAAAAAAACGAAGCAGCCGTGGCGAGCACGAAGAAAGCGTCGATCGATTTGCAACAGAAGCTGTCGCCTTTGAATTTCCCCGAGCCCTAATTTTTCAGATCGAAGGACGAAGAAACGCAGCCACCATTTTTTTTCGTTTGTGAGCTAGGTTTTTTTTTTTCCGACTGAATGAAAATGAAATGGGGGCGGGTTGAAGAATAAGGGTAGCGGGTTTCTTTTTTCTAACTTATGTTTTTTTTTCCTCTTCACTTTATTTATCTTTCATTTTTAAAATTCAATAAATTTTAAATTTACAAACTCCAAGCTCAAATTTTAAATTCAAATATGCTCCTCATATTAAACATGAAAAATTCAAATAACTTTGCAGTTTTCAAGTCAAAATTTAAATTCAATCATTAATTTATATAAGTAAAAATCCTTAAACCCAAATTATTTTTCTTAAGTCATCAGTTTGAATTTAAATACAAATTCGATATTCAATTCCCGAATTTCAAAGCCAAATTCAAAAATTTTGTTCAACTTTAATAGATTAAATTCTAAAATTTAATCGCCAATTTATTCTGATAATTTAAAATTCAAGTCAATTATCATCCAAATATTTAAAATTAATCAAATATTTACAATTTGAAATTATTCAAAATTCAGGGCCGTTACAATCTCCCCTCCTTAAAAGAATTTCGTCCCGAAATTACAAGTAAGGAGAAATGATTGTTAAAATTTCACCGCTATTTATATTTTACACAATTCAATCAAGTTCAACACTTATTTAAAATAAATAAGTATAAGATTCATTCTATTTGTTTTATCTCATTAGCTTTGTTTATTAACTCATTTGTTCATCATTTTCTACAATCAAGACACAAAAATCTTTACTAAAATCTTCAACTTACAAAACCCAAATTTTAAATTTGAAAACACTTTATATTAGAGATTTACATATTATAACTTTTCCAAAGCTGTGGACTTTCAAAATCTTTCAAAAATTCTCTTCTTTAATTCATTAGGTTGGAATTATGCGAATTCTAATTCTAGATAATTGATTTTCTATTAAAGTTCGAAAATACTTGCTAACTCGAAATTTGACAAGTCCATTGTCGTTCTCAAAGACGTTAGGCATACGCTGGCCAGGCGCAAGTCTAACAATCTCAAAGTACTAAATATACTTGCTTCAATTCCCAGTGAAAATACTTTTAAAAATTCTTTTAAAAAATGGATATGGAAAGCACATTCCCCCATGGATCACAGTTTACTCGGCGGTTCCGCTACTATCCCAGTAGAGTCGCTTGTAACTGTGGATATCTCATCCCTTGAATTACGCCATGGTTGTTGCCAAAGATCGCGGTTCACTCGGCGGTTACGCTACTATCCCAGTAGAATCGCTCGTGACCGTAGGCATCTCGCCCCTCGAATTACGCTTTGGTTTGTAGATTGCAGTTTACTCAGCGGTTACGCCACTATCCCAGTGGAATCGCTTGTAACTGTAGGCATCACGCCCCTCAAATTACGCTACCACCCGAGTGTAACTAGATCGCGGTATACTCGGCGGTTACGCCACTATCCCAGTGGAATCGCTTGTAACCATAGGCATCTCGCCCCTCGAATTACGCTAGCACACTATACCAGTCCAAAAGGACATTCCAACTAATGGAAATACAAAAGGTCATCCAACTAATGGAAATATAAATGGTCATCCAACTAATGGAAATACTACGTAGCTACGATTTTTAAATGGATACTCATCTCGAGTTCCATCACCATCACACAGTCACACAGTATAAATGGAAGGTACCTTTCCATATCCTCAATTTGGAAAACATAATATTATACATACATATATAATATTTCATTTCACATTTAGTACATATCATACTCATGTACTTACATAAGTTTTCCATAACAATTACTTTTCCAAACTAATTGGTTTTCGAATTGATCGTATTCACACATATACGTTATGAAAACCACAACATTTCATACCCATAACAAATAGAGGTTTCACAATTTTCCATTTCACTAACCATTTAAAATTTTCCTCTAAGTCGATTTGGAATTTTAAGGTTATATCAAACCTAATACACATTCATAATCCAATTTATTATCGACTTCACACACTCGATTTGGATTTCACGCTACATCGTCAATTCTCAACACATAATTGATGTCTATCGATATATAACCTCTGAGCTCGTACGTCTCAGAGAAGGGTGTTAAGCTAAGAGAATAAATTCCCCGCCACCAACAGATATATATTTAATAGAGATCAATTGATATGTCGTCAATTCACGACGTTAGACATACAATCCAAATCATCCATTTAAAATTCAAAGTTCAACTTACATTGTTTTTGTGTGTCAAAGTTAAACTCAATTTAACTCAAAATTCAATCACTTTGAAATTTTTCCAAGTTGAACTAATTGTTCATATTTCTCAAAATAATATCTTTACAAGATATAAAAATTTTCACACTTAGCCATTTGAAACAAATTCAAATCATTTTGCACCTTTTAATCTTTGAAAACAAATTTCAAAACAATTTCCTTAAATGGAAACATTTCCAAATATTTATCCATTTTAAACTTCAAATGGTTCACTTAAATTAATCAAATAAATCCTTACCGATTTATTTTAAACTTACGTTCCAAATCCGTAAATTTATTTCCACATTTCAAAAATAAATCAATATTTATTTTTAACAAATTCCCCTTTCTTTTATAAATTCCATAGTGAATTTACATTTCCAAAGTATCTATGAATATACGATTTTCAAATCGATTTCACAAATTCATTTTCAATTTATTTTCAAAAGATAAAATTTCAAACATTCACTTCTCACTTTATCTCTAAAAGATATAATTTCAAACCTTTCATTTCATATTGGAAAATATTTCCATACTTATTCAATAATAAGTAATTTACAAATCAATTTATTTTCAACACTTTGAAAATATTCAATATACTTCAAACCAAAATCAAGTATATATTCATTCTTAAAAAAAACCATTCTTTTAAACACATTTTATTTGAGTCAAAACGAATGTTGCGTAAAACATCGTTACGACGACTCAAAACCACTAGTATAAGGATTCAAATTTAAAAATAGATATGTAAATCCCAATACTAAACAAAATCATTTCCCTTTTGAAATTATTTACTATAACAACAAATGTTATAATCTACCATTTCCATTTTTCCACTCGAAAACGTCTATTTCAACAACAAGTGTTGAAATCTATGCTTTCGATTCTTAACACATTTCAAAATGAATTATCTTCATTTACATAATGTTTCTTCCCAAAAACATTCCCATTTAAGTTTTCAACTTCAACTTAATTCATGGTTTGAATTCCACATACACTTCAAAAATATTGGTTTTAAACCGATTTCAAATTCCCAATACTAAGTTTTCCACTCAACTTAATTCCATGCCCGTTCAAATTCAAATGCATCATTGAATCTATTTAAATCTATTTCGAATTTTCATTAGATTCATATCTCTCTTGATATTTTATTCACCGTTCAAAAACCATAGATATAATTCCTTTAATAAGTTACAACAATTTACTTATCAAAATAAGTCGTTTGCGGATTTTACAAACATCTCTAGAAATTCCATTTCTATTTATAAAACTTCGTTTTATAATCTCCTTTCTTAATTTGATTCAATTCAGCTCATATAACTTAGTTATATACCCAAAATTTCATATTATAAGTTAAATACTTATAATCCATTTATTCACTAAATCGTTCTTCACAACATTTGAAATCAATTTTTTCAAAAGAATTCAAAATTAAATTTCCAAGTTATAGTTCAATAATCCATTTGATTATAATCAAATTGACATATCATTTTATTTTCCAATTACTACTTTGAAGATATTCAAAATATTTGATTTAAACCAATTTAAACCAATTCATTAATTCAATTAACTCATATTTTCAGTTTCCATAAATCTCAACAATTTGATAATGAGTTTCCGAACGATCGAAACTCAAGTCTAACGAGACCTCACCGAATATAAACTATCGCAAACCAAAATTTAGAGAGGGGAATCTTCAAAAATAATTCTAATTTTCAAAATACCTTTTATTTTAAAGAAAACAATCTTAAACTTCTTTAGATTTGAAAACACTTTCTTTAAAGTGATTCTAGTAACTATTCATATTAAACGCCATAAACTAAGCTTTGTGTAAACCAAAGCTCTGATACCACTTTTGTAACGACCCGCCGCCCTAACCGCCTCTAGTCGGTAATTAAACCAACTAGAAACGTTCAAAATGACGGATTGTTATTTAGTTTATAACATTTAAACAGAATCAGCTACAGAATCACAGAATAGTAATCATATTTTATAAACAAACTTTTCTTTTATATACAAATATCAGAGTTATACAATAAATTACATTTTATACAGCGGAAACAAATTTTATTAAGTACAAGAAAAATAATTTTCTGAAAAGCTTTAGTTGTGCTTTCTCCTCTCTCTCTAACTTCGCTGCGAGCAAAACTTTAAGCTGCAAAAATACTCGGTCTGACCCGAGCATTTATGCAAAACACAAAAACACTCGAGTCAGGATTAATCTTTATTCAAGTAAATAAATTTGAAATGAACTGAATAATATGGTTACAGATATGGTGAAACAGATAAATCAATTAAATCCTATTATAGATTTTCACATTAACGATTCCAAATTTTTATACACATGTGTGGCTGCAGTACACACGTGTACTCATACCCATGTACACTGCCTCGCCAACACATGTGCACGAGTCAGACCAATCACTGCAAACATATTTCAACTAAAGGCCACTGAAAATAACAACAACACATAGGATTACAACAACAGGGAGTAACACAAGTACAGGAATGATAAGGAACAGCAGCAGACACGCACATGGACAGTCGAAATCAGTAAGTCCAGTGAAGTCCAGTGACATATCTCAGGTGCAACATTCAAAGTCAAGGAACATGAATGCATCAGACTGCAGGCAACTCAAATAACACAGTGGCAACCACAAGTCACAAAAGCAGAAAATTGCTTTCAACATGCAAGGATAGATACGGATTAAAGTTCAAGAACATGTAGAAGAAATTTGAAAAACCTGGAATAGTTTCTGTCTTCTGCTTTTGAATAAAGGTGAGTAAACTAAGATTTTTAAAACAGTGTTAAACTTGGTTTCAACTTGCTACTATGAATGAATATCAGGATGTTATATGAAATATTTGTTTAAAATTGAATGCATGTTGAATTGAGTGTATTGAATCTCCTGGGTGATAACAATTTCAAACTGCAAATCTGACCTGTTGCAATGCAAAATTAAGCAAGTTCAAAAGCATGAAACAACTCAAAGTTCTCAACATCCAAGTAGAAATAGCAATCTGAAACCAAATGCAAACAACAACAACCAAGTACTACAAAGGCCAGAGATAACACTCAAGAACAACTCAAGTTTGATTTATTTTTGAAACATGGTACAGGTTCAAGACAAGGTTTTTAACTTGTTTTCAATTTATCTCAAAAGGAATAAGAGGAGAGAAAGTTGGAATATAACTATAGTTATTTCTAAAGCAAACAGGGAATACAACACTGACCTTCACAAAATACATGCAACTGCCTCAAAATCAAATATGCATTCAAGAACGGCAACCAACACCAAAGTTCACAACGCAACAGAAACAACTCAACTCGACTAACAACAAACAGTAATGTGCAGACCCAAATAAATGTCCAAGTAACTCAAGGCAAAGAAGCAACTCAGTAAAACATGCAAGTTCGAGATAAATTCAAGTCAAAAGCCCTAAACAAGTCCAAGTCGAAATCAGGGACATGGCCAAAGTTGAACAGGTCAAAAATTCCAAGCCGTGGTGGCCACTTAAAAAAAAATTCAAAGCCAAGAAAACTCAAACCAAGTCAAGTGAATGTTGAGAACAAGCTACATGATGAACAAGTGCAAAGGTGGATGCATCTATGAATGCAGACACAAAATGAAATAGCCATGTTCCAAAATAAATACAGTGGACTAAATGAAGAACAAGTATGCATAAACTTTTGAACAAGACTGCAACTCAACTAAACAGACATGAATGCAACAAACAAGCATGCAGCTGTAAGCATGCAACTCAGATTATGTACAAGGGCAGTGAGGCACAATGTAACAAATAAATGAAACTGAACAGTGGACAAAAGAACATAAACATCATCAAGCATAGCTTATCTTAACTACAACAGCAGTATACACAAAGCAATTACAAATGGTCCAGTTTAAACATGAATTCATAGGAAATGCATCAAATTTTAAAGTGGTTTATAATTATAGATTTTAAACAGAGGCTTGTAAAATAGGAACAGATATTAATTTTGTTTAGGTTGAATTAAATCTGTGACTTAAGAACAGACTCAATATTATCATATATGCAAACATACATATCAATGTATGCATATACATTCAAAACTGCAGGCATAATAAACAACCATATTCATAACACACCTCAAGTACCAGTCCAAAACCAAAGTATATAAATAGATTCAAGTGTATTTGTCCACATTTAAGGGTTTGAGGCAGAGACAAAGATCAGAGAATTGTTGATGCTTATCTAAAGTTTAAGGCTGTTATGAATATAACTAGAACAAGTGTGTCTACAGGCATGCATTCATATGACTACACCTAAATACAGGCATGCAGCAATATTCATCAACAAATCAACCAAATTTTCTTTTCATCACACATCAATAACAACACAAAGCAAGTCAAGTTTTTCGATAGCATCTGTGCTCATCAGTTTAAAACAAAGTACCAAGTAGAATCTGTTCTTATCAATTTTAAAAAAAAAAATAATTTTAAAAAAACATCAGTTGTTATCAGTTTAAAACAAATCACAAATATAACATCTGTTATTATTAGTTTAAAAGCAAATATCAATTAGCATTTGTTCTTATCAATTTAATCACAATTTCAAATAGCACCTGTTCTTATCAGTTTTAAAAAAATAAAATTAGGTAGAATCTGTTCTTATAGTTTAAAATAATTACTAGCATCTGTTTCTACCAATTTAAAATCCAAGCAAATCGAGCAAATAACAGCAACTAGCACAAAAATCCAACATGCAGTCACAAATCTGAGCATATCAGTTTTAAAAATTAAATTAGCCGAGCCAAAGATAATCAAATCACCCCCAAAACATAGCATGCAACCAAATCATTCCATCCAAACAAATATAAAAACTTGCATGAAGATTTATCGTGAGTTTAGAAAACTCACATGCATTTCAAAACAGAGGGACAGTCAACATAAACAAGCATGCAAACACATTATCACTTAACAAAAACAATTTCAGGTACCAAAACATCACAACATATTATAGGCTTAAGTGATTGATTCACGGATAAACAAAGAAGAAGGTTTGGGTTCAGAGGTTTCCATATAAATATTCATTAACAAAGCAAGATCCAACACATGCAGCAACACAAAGCAAGTCAAGATTTAATAGCCTCTATTCTCATCAGATTCTTAAAATGATAGCATCTGTTCTCAACAGTAAAAAAAAAAAAATTTAAATTTATAGCATCTGTTCAAATCAGTTTTTAAGAAAAACAAATTTTCAAAACAACAATCTGAAATCAAACATTTGGAAGCACCTGTTCTCATCAGGTTATTCATAGCATTTGTTTTTATCAGTTTAAATTAAAATTTAAATAGTGTCTGTTCTTACCAATTTAAAACAAATATCAAATAGCATTTATTCTTATTAGTTTAAAATCAAAAATTGAGTAGAATCTGATCTTAACAGTTCAAAAACACAACATCAGAGCAAGTGATAACGAATAGCAACCAACAATCCAACATGCAGTGAGTTATCTGTTCTTATTAGTTTAAAATTCAAATTTAACCGAGCAACTGAAAGCTAATAATCACCAAATCATAGCATGCAACCAACATTCAATCCAAACAAATTTAAACACCTGAATTAAAAATTAATCGTGAGCAGAAAACTCAACAAAAAAAACGAAGCAGCCGTGGCGAGCACGAAGAAAGCGTCGATCGATTTGCAACAGAAGCTGTCGCCTTTGAATTTCCCCGAGCCCTAATTTTTCAGATCGAAGGACGAAGAAACGCAGCCACCATTTTTTTTCGTTTGTGAGCTAGGTTTTTTTTTTTCCGACTGAATGAAAATGAAATGGGGGCGGGTTGAAGAATAAGGGTAGCGGGTTTCTTTTTTCTAACTTATGTTTTTTTTTCCTCTTCACTTTATTTATCTTTCATTTTTAAAATTCAATAAATTTTAAATTTACAAACTCCAAGCTCAAATTTTAAATTCAAATATGCTCCTCATATTAAACATGAAAAATTCAAATAACTTTGCAGTTTTCAAGTCAAAATTTAAATTCAATCATTAATTTATATAAGTAAAAATCCTTAAACCCAAATTATTTTTCTTAAGTCATCAGTTTGAATTTAAATACAAATTCGATATTCAATTCCCGAATTTCAAAGCCAAATTCAAAAATTTTGTTCAACTTTAATAGATTAAATTCTAAAATTTAATCGCCAATTTATTCTGATAATTTAAAATTCAAGTCAATTATCATCCAAATATTTAAAATTAATCAAATATTTACAATTTGAAATTATTCAAAATTCAGGGCCGTTACAGGTTGTCTGGGAAGAAAATGGAACAGTTTAAAAATTAAAGGCAATGGACTGCTGAAATTAAATGAGTATAAAACGTGTAAAAGTTATATACTGAAACGGCTATAAATTTCAATTATTATTATAAAACGGGGAATAACGAAAGGCAAGGACGATGATTTCAAAGTTTATTAATGGCTAGAAATGAGAAAGTCTATCTGTGAATTGGAAAATTTATTAAGCAATTGAAATCGATAGAAAAAGTAACAGCTACACACTGTTTTAGAAACAATCAAAGCAATTAATAGCTTGATTGGACAGCAAGAATAAATATGGAAGGACACGTTATAAAGGCAAAATGAACCGTTTGAAAATAAATAAAAGAAATGATGGCAAATAAAACAGTCGTGCCTTGAATTTTCCAAAATAAATTATTTTATGAACATCAATCATTATTGACTTAAATTGAACAGAATCACACCCTAAAATATACTTTCTTAATTTTTGATGAAAATTTATCATTTGCCACATTTAACTATACGTAATCCAAATGTAAGATTTTATTTCAAAATATTATTATTTAAAATTTCTCAAAAATCAAATTAAATACGCTAAATAAAACCATTAAAAATTAACAAAAATTTACGGGTCGTTACAAATATAGAAGTAAATAGCTTAGAAAATCGAATAAATACAGCTTTATAACTTAAAAATAGCATTGCATTGTAACACTGAAAATATAGAACTAAGCAATTTGAAAGCTAGTCCACTTTAACAATTGAAAATTGTTAACAGTAAATAACAAAGTTTATGCATTTAGCTGCCTGGTCTGTTTTTTCCAATATTATTTTCTCCCGCATTCACAAGTTCCATGATTATTTTTTCTCAAATTCATAGAAAAATATTTTCATAATTAATTTTTATTATTTGTGAAATGTCATTGTGTGTTCTTGATTTAAAATGTTTGGACTTTATCCAATTAAAACTTGAAACTTGTCCTTAATGTAAATAACAAAGGTTGTTTCTCCTTTGAAATAAAAAGGAAAATAATTTTGTCCTTAAAATAAATATCCTTTTAATATTACCTAGTCTGTCCCTATTTAATATGCCAAAATGTTCATTTCCTTCTTCATTATTTCAGACCTCATTGAAAATATTATATAAAATTGTATGTTTGCGTCTTATATCAGTCAACGAATACGAAATGAATAAAATTTTGATTAATTCCACAAACTTCAAACAATAATAATCAGTTTGAAAAAAGCGAACCTATTATAAACCTTGATTTTGGAAGAAGAAACAAATATTTTCCTTTAATGGTTTAATTTTTAACTATTTTGAGGATGTTATTAATTAGAGTAAACTTTCATTCTTAATTTCACGAAGTGTACAAGGTAAGAAGATATAGAGTAGAAATTAATTGTAAAAAAGTGGAAGAAGAAAGAAGAGCAAAAAGAATACAATTGGTAAAATATAGAGCGGGAAAAAAAAATTGTGGTATGTAATTTTTTTTTAAACTAACTAGCGAGGCGAGAAAGGAGAATTAAAGGATGTTAATGAATGCAACTTTAATTAAAAAGAATATAAGCAGAAGCATTTGAGAAAATAAGCAAATGCCACATTGAATGATAATTGAGAAAACAAGTATAATTAAAGAGAGACCAAATGAGTACTAATCTTTTATAGTATTTTACTGATTTTATGTTTTAAAATTGTACACTAATATTCTTTTGAGGTAATGAGTTAAATGGAAAAATCCAAACCATTTTTTGTGAAATGACATATGTTTTATACTTTAGTCAAAAGTGCAGCAGAATGTCAAATTAAACTAGTATTACATGAAAAAATGTTAAATTAAATTAGCATCAAATGTACGTAATGTTAAATTAAACTAGCATCTGATAAACTAACATTAGATAAACTAAAATAACATTTATTTTTACCGTATTTATCAAACCGACCGTTAGGAGGTTTGCCTATTTCTACTAGCCAAAATCAAACTCTCTGAAGCCAAAAAAAATGCCCGTGTTCTGTCGCTTCCTCTGCGTGTTCTTCTCCTCTTTCAAATTTCCGTTTTGGCCGCGTATTCTCGTCTTTGTTTACTATTCTTCCCCTCCTTCAAATTTCCTTCTTGACCGCGTATTCCACCGTTCAAATTTCCCTTCCCCCTTTCTTTTCGCCTTAAACAGAAGCCCTAAACTAAATAAAACCCAAACGCGGGCAGGGGAGCTTGATAAGATCGCATTTCAAATTGCGTGTAAACGACTATTCCCAAACGCTGAAGCAAAAGACAAGCTATCGACTGTGGTTGTGTAAGACGACCAACGCTGAAGCAAAAGACAAGCTATCGACTGTGGTTGATCTTCCTCCCGTCTCAGCGCCTCCTCTCCAAAGTCATCTGAAATGGTAAATTCTATTTATATTTATATTATTTCTAGAATATGTATTCAGATTTGATTTTACAGGTGTAATAACACCTAATTTGTATGCATTTTTGGAGTAATCACAAATTCCCATTTACTTGGATTTCATACCGATGAATTGGATTTATGCTGTTAAACTAAACTAAATTGGCTGTATGGATTGCAAAGTGTAGCCATTTCCCTGTTGATGACTATTTTTTGTTGCTGGTGTAGTCATTTTAATTCGTATATCTGCTATTCGTCACGAAATTGCATAGATTTATAAGTAAAAGAATTTTGAAACGGTTTTTGTTAATCAAGAATTTCAAGTGAACCAAAATCTGCCATCTGCGAATTGCATCAAGACGCGGAAGGACACTTAGGAAGGGAAGACTAGGAGAATGGTCAATATTAAGTGATAAAAATTTTACCAGCTTTGGCAAAGCAGTCTCTTCATAATATTTATGAGCCAACTCGGTCAATTCATCTGGTGACTGAAATAGCACTTAATGAGAAAAACAATAATCAGGAATCCTATGTATGGGACTTTAAAGCGAGTAAACAAACAGCTGATGACATGATAAATTTATCTTC
Source organism: Allium cepa (assembly GCA_030765085.1). NCBI lineage: Eukaryota > Viridiplantae > Streptophyta > Magnoliopsida > Asparagales > Amaryllidaceae > Allium > Allium cepa. The sequence goes on along the minus strand of CM060935.1, from coordinate 1,052,672,381 downwards.
AAATAAAAAGTTTAGGCTTCAACTTTCATTGACACATACATATAAACATATGCATCTTGATGTCGTAACAAGAAACTAAATGCTTGAACAAGCACCAGATACTCATCTGATTACAAAAATAGATTATGTAAATTTCCTATTCAGATTGGACACGTCCATTTCAAAATTTGTTCAACAAGTTTCTGGATGTTAAATTTACTGCCTGCAACTGAAATTATATGTCAACGAAATGTGTCGTAGTGTTCTGAAGTTATAATAATATGCTATTGTTGTGGACAATGGTTTACTTCATTAGAAGAATGAAAACTGAAACAGACCTTAACATGAAGCCCAGTAGCTGATTCTTTTAGGCGTAGAAATGCTGCTTCTGATAGTATTTTTTGCAAAATATTTTCCTTATCATCAATCTGACCATTTTCCACACGCACTTCATCAACGCTTGTGCCTTCCTTTTTCTCATCAGTTTTCTTTTTTATCTCTTTTAACTGCCCAAATTGTTTGCCAAGACCTTTCACGGTTTGCTCAACTTTATGTTCTTTTTTTTTAGCCTCGGTTTTTCCGGATGATGGGTTTTGTAAATGTAGCACCCAACAAGCACCAAGTTCCCATCTGAGTGGTTTTCTCATCATTGTACCCTCTCCTTTTAAACTGAAATCTAAATCTTCAAAACCCGCACCTTGTGCACGTTTGGCAGCACCAAATGGTGAAGTTGTGGACTTGTGGAGCAACATTCGTAAGTTGAAAACTCAAAGGCATAGAAAAATATCTATTTGATCAGCCACATTCAATATCAGTTTGATATGTTACAAATCATACATGTAAGAAGTCCATCTATATGTATAGCCAACAACAAATTGTACATGTAAGTTAAACAGGAACCCATATTGCACGATCACTTGGTTAAAGTAAAATTTTGAATTTGGACTGATTATATATTTTATAGCTTACTTTGCTCAAAATTTAATCCAAATCACATGTAAGAATGCTGTTGTTCCTTTAACTTTTGATTATTATATAAATATAATACTATCACATGTAAGAATGCTGTCGTTACACCTGACCATGTGGCTTGAATCCATATATTACTTCATAATCAACATATTTACTATAAAATGAGTATACTTTATGAAACTATGCCAAAAGCGATGAATGTATGCTCAAGTTGATCTGTGCAGTTTAATATTGATGCACTGTTATATGACCTTTATAAAAAAATGTATTCACTGTAAATCAAAGAAAACACTTTTCCAGCAACTAAAATTTTAAGGTCCTAAAGCTGTTGTCCAAAATCAGAGGTTCTCTGTTCTAGGCATATGCAGGTGAGTATCGTCACAGTTTATAAGGTTTAAATAAATCATTATGTTGCATGATCATCTTTGAAGCAAGTAAATTTGTGAATGAATTCATAAGTTTAACTTCGTGAGTAAACTTTTTGCTTAAAAACAGTTATCAGTGATAAATTTTAATACATAAAGTTATGATGTTTACTGAAAGGTTTGGATGTGCATGTATGTATATAACTATGTGATGTCTGTGTGTTGTTTGAACACACACACACACACACACACAGAGTCTAGCTCTGTTGTGTGAATACAGGCTTTGTTTTCTAAATAAATCCAAGAACTCTCCACACAATCAATATTAGTCTCTGGATTGCAAATGGAAGATGATTGAAACTGTGAAATACAACTATTTAAAACAATTCTGGAATTTCATATGACCCTCATGTAAATGGACTAATTAAAAAATTATTTCACCTTTTTGGAGTTATTTCTGGATAGCACTCAATTTCTTGTATATATTTCATTGTTTTGATGGTATAATGTTTGTTTATTTTTTGAAAGTTGAAATACTTATATAATGACCTGACCATGTGGCTTGAATCCATATATTACTTCATAATCAACATATTTATGCATAGCTTTGGAGAACATAGTAGAAGGTTTAAGCACCATGGCTGAGTTACTTAGTTAAAGTATGTATTTTGTTTAATTACTCACTTCCTGTTACCATGTTCAGGCGTATATGAAAAATAATTTGTATCATATTGATTTAAATACATCGCCGTCACTGAACAATGATGAGGAACCATTTGAAGATCATGACGATGATAAGCATGTGGTATCAACATCAAACGTTGATATGGTAATCATTTTCATTATCATTCTCTCAATAATTACATGATTTATTATGAAAATGTACTACAATGAAGCTTGTATATGAGTATGTTTCATTGTTAACGTATTACAAAAAAATTTGCATATGAGTAATCATTGATAAATCATACTGTGAGTATGAATGTAATTTTTTTTTCATTGAACCTATTTTTTTTAAAGAAAAAGGACATCCATGCCATCTAAAATAATGGATAAAAATATATTTTTGTACTACTGATAATTCTACTTTGATCATTCATGCACACTAATTTATTTCACATGTGCAGAAAAATGGAATGCATAGTATATGTCCTGTTGATTTGAATGCACTGCCGTTGTTTAATAATGACGAGCAATTATATGAAGATTGTGTTGATCATATGCAAATGGTATCAACATCGGAGTCGAATTTGTGTACGGTAAATTTTCAATAATTCTTAATTAATTTGTCTTTCTATCAAATTTATGTTTTATTTTTAATGTTTATGATACAAGAATATTCGACTGTCATATGATTAATTTTTTGATGATATTTGCACTTAAATGTTTAGAATCCGGTTGAAGCAATATGTGAAGAAAATCCAACATCATCAGTACTTGCTGCACTATTTGAAGAAACTTCAGAAAAGACACAAACTAACAATCAAGGTGACTCTTTAACCATATTGTACAATTGTATATAATATTCGTAAAAAAATAATTGTTATCACATGTTTATAAGTTTTTGATATTTTTTTAAATTTATTAGGATTAATATTATTCATCTTCACCTGTACAGTTGATATGCATTGTATTGATCTAAATGCACCGCCTATGCTTAACAATGAGGAGCAACCAATATCATGTTACTTCGATAATATGCAAGAAGTGTCAACGACGCATGTTAACTTCCAAACTAATTTTTTTTCCAACTAACATGTATTTTTATTTTAATGTTTAATTTTATAGTAATCAAACATAATACTATAGTATTAAGATTTCGTGACACTTTAAAAATTTATGTCCCTTATTACCCTTTTTCTTACTTTTTCAATCGATATATACTTGCATAGATGCCACATGATGTATCGCGTCAACCTATGCTCGTAGAACATCCATTGTCATTCTCTTATGCTTTCTGTGGAGATTTTGTTCCCTTTGATGCATCCAACAAGGTTGATTTATTCAACCCTTCCGGTTCAACTTCACACAATGTTTTAAATCATTCACTTGATTCAATTTGTCCTTTGGACTTATCATTCACATTACAAAGGTATATAATGCTATATTTACTTATAATATGCAAATAATATATTATTCGTCCTACTATTTCTGAGTTATTTTTTAATTGAATAAACATTTTTCATAATAGAGACTCGCCTATATTTCGTCAACATGAACAAACAATGGTAAATACAACGAAAATCGCTCTTCCAGTCAAAGAGCTAGACGTTTGAGAGAAACTGATCAACAAAAACAACGTAGAAAAGCGGTTGATGCGGCAAGACATAAAGAAAAAGGAACTCATATCATATCCTCAAACATCAACACTCCAATGTTGATATCTCCAGTTACAAAAATTTCAAATGTTCATAAATTTATAAGCTCACGCCAAAAGATTAATTGGACAAGTTGTCAGACTTGTTCTCGATTTTTTCCGGATTTAATTGTTACGTCAAGTTCATGCTATGATTGTCGTACTGATAAACCACAACATGGCCTTCCGTACAAGTTTAGTTCTCATAATCTAATGGAACCCGGTCCTGTTCCACCTGAATTATCCTGCCTTACTAATTTAGAGCGAATCCTCATTGCGCGCATTCATCCAGTTATGTCAGTTTATCGTTTTAAAGGACAACAATATAAATATAGTGGAAATATTATAATTTCCCTCAGGATATCAATGCAATAGCACGTTCTCTCCCTTTCAGGCCAAATGAATTATCGGCAGTATTAGTTGTCAATAAAGGTGGAACGAATGAAAGTCAAGAGTTTCGCGTAAGGCGTGAACATGTAAGAAAGGCACTAATTTGGCTTAAATCTAATAATATATTTTATTCCGATGTGCACATTAATGAAGTTTCTCTCCATGAGTTACCAGAGGACGGTGTACCTTTAAATCTTCCTCATATTCAAGATGATTCGCAAACTCAAATTCACAATGATGATTTTCATGGACCTCCAGAATTGGAGAGCGAAATAACTCACATCGGTGAATTTGAGATATCAGGTGCAGCCACGGCTACAGTACAACCAAACCACCAAGTCTATCTATTATCATTTTTGGAAAATAAAGAAATAAGTGAAACAGTTGTTCAGATGCCTATTTCTTCTATTGCTATTGATGGGTTTAATACTCCTGGATATATCTCGATGGCATTTCCAACATTATTTCCATTAGGAAATGCTGATTTACGACAAGCACGACCAAGAAAAATTAGACCCCTAGAATATTTTCAATATTTAATGAAATTTCATGATCAAAGGTTTGCAAAACATTCTAGATTTAGATATTTTGTGTACAATTCAATTAGTAGGTGGCGTGCGTTAGACATTGGTAGCATATACGTACAAAAAAACCCGGATGATGGGAATTTATCTATAAATGATATCCGTGAAATGTTAAAATCGGGAGATAAGCAGTTATCTCAACGCATTTCTTACTGTGCAAAAGGCATTCGTGGAAGCCGTTCTTACTGGTCTGCAAGATTAAAAGAGCTTACAGCTATGGTCAAACAGTTAGGTGCGCCAACTATATTTTTCACATTAAGTTCAGCAGATTTGCAATGGCCAGAACTTTATAAACTTCTAGATCAAAAAAATGAATTGCAAAAATTAAGCTACAGTGAACAAATAAAAAGAAAGGCACAGTTACTAAATGAAAATCCACTTATTGCTGCATGGTTTTTCCAAACAAGGGTTAAAACTTTTGTACTAGATTTTTTAACACCAGAATTTTCTGTTAAGGACTATTGGTATCATTTTGAATGGCAAAATCGTGGAAGTGGACATATCCATGGCTTTTTGTGGTTACATGATGCACCAGATTTATCTTCTGTTACCGAAAATTCATATGAAAATTCTACAATTATTGAATATTTTGATCGTCTTATTTGTACAATAAACCCAAATATGGGTAGACCTTCACGGGAACAAGAGCATCCATGTGCACAAGTTATTCCACCCGATGCAAATTTGGATATGGACGACGACGATTATGGAAATCTAGTTACTTGGGTCATGCGTCATTCCAGGTGTGGAAACTACTGTTTGCGAGTACATAGAACAACCAAACAATTGACATGTCGCTTTAAATATCTGTTTGACGTACTTCCACAATCTAAAATTGTAGAAGATCCTCCAAATAGTAAAATCTTTCGATTTATTTCAAAACGCAATGATCCTCTGATCTGCTCACATAATAGAAAAGTACTTCAGGTTTGGCGTGCTAATATTGATTGGTCTCCTGTGTTATCTGTGCATGCTGTGGTAAATTATATTGGAAAATATGCAGAAAAATCTGAACCAGTTTCAAAGAGCTTTACAGACACATTCAGAACAATAGTTGAAAATAGCCATCGACCTTGTCAAACATCAACTTCCGCCATCAAGAAACTACTTCTCAAGAGTGTATCCGAACGAGACATTTCTGCACAAGAGGTATGCCATCTTCTTATGTCTTACCCTCTAGTAAGCTCATCTAGAACAATAGTGCAACTTAACGTAACTGCAAAAAACATGTTATCAACAATAATTCGACGTCGAAATACAACAATAGATGAAGATATCGTTGATTCGGACCCAAATTTTATTACAAGGTATATGGATCGACCAAACGAACATGAAAACCTTTCACTACTTAATATGGCAAAAAACTTCAGTTACTATAATAAAGGGTGGCATAAGTTTCGAAAAGAGGCAATTGTACGAATAGTACCGGATCTAAGTACCAATATTCCTCCATTGGGTGAAAAGTGGGAATTTTATTGTGAACAACAGGTAATGCAACTTCTCTGTTTTTTACTACATCAAATTTTACAAATATTAATGATAAATTGTGATAATTAAAAACTTTGTTTATTTAAATTATATTTAAAAAATGAAATTATAAGTAAAATTGTTGATAATATGAATACAGGTACTACTACACCATCACTATAGAAATCTTAATGAAGCAAAAGGAAACTTTGATGCTTGGTCTGAGAGATATGTTAATTTAGGTTTGATTCAACATCAATCACTCTCAGATGCTGTAGAAGATGATTTCGAAGATGATAGTATAAACAATGATGTAGAAGAAAATCAAAAAGAAGAATGGATGATAGCAGCCGCGATGGGTCCAATGTTTGTTTCAGGAGAGGAAACAGAAATGGGCTTAAGAGAATTCGAAACTTTGCATAATTGGAATGAAGCACTTCAGAGATACCCTAATATAGATATTGAACGTAATTTTATATATACCAATTTACGTTCAATTATGGAACATGAAAGTGAGACCATAAACAGTTCAACTGTTGTTCCTTTTGAGAGCTTGTCTACAGAACAGAGAATTGCACATAATGTGATATTTAAAGCAATATCTAAAGGTAAATCAATTCGAATGATTATTTGCGGTGGTGCTGGTACAGGAAAATCAACGCTTGTAAATGCCATTGTTCGAACAATTGTTACTCATTTTGGAACCAGCAAAGCAGTTTGCATTATGGCTCCAACAGGAGTCGCTGCATTTAATATTGGTGGTAGCACAATTCATCATGAACTTATAATCTCCACGGAAAGAAAATCATCTTACAAAGAACTATCATCAGAGCAATGTCATCGTATGCAAGATGAATTTAAAAATACAAAGTTGATTATAATAGATGAATATAGTATGCTTGGTAGAACAATGATGGCAAATATTGATTTACGGTGTCGTGATATTTATTCAATAAATGACTTATTCGATAGCATTTCGATTGTCTTAGTTGGTGATATGCGACAACTACCTCCTGTTTGTGATAGTTCGTTATACTTGAAAGGTGGTAATCTCTTACAACAGCGTGGTGGACTTGCATATATGAGTTTTGATAAGTGTGTAAGACTATCATATATATTCCGTCAAGTAGGAGATGAGCAAGCACCTTTAAGAGGAGCTTTAGAAAGACTGAGTAGAGGTGCATCAACTTTAGATGATTGGAAACTTTTCAAAACCAGAGATTGGTCAATTTTATCGAACAAAGAGAAGGAAACCTTTAAGAATGCTCTTTGTCTTTTTCCAACAAGAAATGCTACTAATGAACATAATAAAAACCGTTTGATTCAGATTGGAAAACCTATTGCACGCATTCCTTCTTTCAATAACTGTGAAGCAGCATCTAATGCTTCTGTTGATGATGCAAAAGGTTTAGAACGATGTATTTATCTTTGTGTAGGTGCTCGAGTGATGTTACGATCTAATCTTTCAGTGCAAAATGGATTGGTTAACAGTGCAATGGGTACTGTTATGGATATTGTATATTCACAGTCATCAAGTACTCCTAACGACCTACCGCTAGCGGTCATAGTTGATTTTGATAAATACCGTGGTATTCCATTTCGTGAGGGAACGAATATTATTCCATTAACTCTGCAAACAGTAAATTGGAAAACTTCTTCTGGTACAACATGTATGAGAACTCAGTTACCTTTAGCTCTATGTTGGGCAATAACGATACATAAAAGTCAAGGAATGACACTTGATCAAGCAATCATTAATATCGGTGATCGAGAAAGTCTTGGTTTAACGTTTATCGCTTTATCAAGAACTAGAAAATTGGAGGATCTTGCTTTCAATCCTATGTTTGCTTTTGAAAGACTTGTACAGATTGGAAGATCCAAAGTCCTGCCTTCTAGATTATTAGAGGAAGAACGTTTAAATGCAATGTCTGTTGAATAAATAGTAAGTAAAAACAACTATTATTATTCTCAAAATTTCAAATAAATTTTTTCTTTTATGTTAAATTAGCAATTAATGAAACTTTAAAAAAAAATCAACTCTTGTATTCTGAACTTCCAAGTCTAATGTTGCAGATTCTACATAGTGTTCCTTTCGCACTCGCATCAACTATTGTACAAACAAGCGGCGGTGGTCAAGGTTGGTAAATTATACATATAAAAGAAATAGTACTATTTATTACTATTTCTAAAAAAAATTAATTTTTAGACTGTGTTTGTCGAATGTTATTTATAGGGTTGTGCATTGATGTTTTGGATATTCTGTATAATTTGTATACCTGCATCTTAAGGTCTTTGTTTTGTGGTTTACAGACCATTGATAACTTGGTTCAGCTATTTGATATTCTATTTAGCTTTTAATTAGTATCCATATTTTTATTTGCAGAAAATGGATAGGACAAAGGTTGAAAAAAAAAGCTGAGGTGTCATACAAAAAGAACTCTAATGCTAGAGAGGAGCATATCGAGTCATACAGCAATGTTCATCACAAAGACAACCCAAAACCATCCAAAAACATTGCAATTCATACTTTTGTAAATTTTCAAACCAACAGTGCTCGAACTAAATATAGGTCACATGTAGCTGAAGGTAATGCAGTGTAAACTGGAGGAAATTTTGATGCTGCGATGGGCAAGGTAGTATTGTTTATTTTTAGTTTATACGAGCTTAATGATGCATCCTTATTCATGATTTGGAAATTATTATCCATGTTTTACCTGTTACTGGAGATTTATCTTCACTTACATTGTTCTATCACGTATTTGATATTTTTAAGTCTTTAATCAATATTTTTTTGTTTTATTTCCAGAAAATGGGTAAGCCTAAGGCTACCAGAAAAAGGAACTTACTCACAAACAAAAAAATATAGAGGAATATGTTTGAATATATTGCATCCTTGAGATATTGTTTCAAGTACATAAAATATACTGACTACTTCATGCTTCATATGTACCTTTCAAAAGGACCAGTACCATAATTTTTTGAATTTTTTTGAAAATAAATAGATAGCTAAAGCAGTCCAGTGTGCAATGCCTATCTCAATATCTGAGAAACAGGATGATTACACAAATGAGCTGTGAGAGCTAGAAGAAAAGAAAGCAGTAATCAACAAACTTGCAGAAACTGGTGGTAGAAAAGAATTTGTACATTACCTATTAGCAAGATATTTTATCCAAAGATGAATTTGGTTAAATTTGCTATTGGTATTTTAGTTTTATATATTTACCAATGAAATATGTGTTTCATTGTTAAGCTAGAAGGGGGATTATTTCGTTTTAGCGATGCTTGGCCGTATATGGTTTTTGTTGCCTAGTCAGTCTTTAAAGTATGAACTGATTCATGGGTGCTTTAGAAAAGTGAAAAGTTTGCTCAGTGTTGCATAATACAGATGTAAGTTGTTTAAAAGTTGCTTTTATAACAGGAATAAAGACATTCTTGCCAGCAAATTTGCACTCAAGTTGCATTTTCCTTCAATTGGCATTGCCTTGTTCGATGCTACTGCATCTTAGATATAATATATATTCTGTGAATTATTTTGAAACTTGTTGATGTCTAGTTACCCTTTTGCTCGCATCTCTCTGTATTCTAAATGAATCCAAGGGTTCATGTTAAAATCTCATATTACACTGATACTTTTGCTCATTATTTTTTGTATTTCTAAACCTCAACCGACTGCAAATAAAGTATTCACTTCAACGCAAATTTTATTCCCAATGTGAAATGTTGATACATTTACCAATAGCACGCAATTATATCAATCGATTTCAAGATTCAATAAACAAAGTATGTTCAGAATCATCCAGCAAAAGAACATGAGCCCCCATTAACAATATTCGCTCTCCTCGATCATTCACAACGCTCAAATGCTTGCAAGGATCAACTGACAAATCAACTTTCGTTTGCCCTTTACCCTTCACAAACACTCTCTCAAACGCAATCAGCTGTTTTCTCGGTGAACCTTTCATTCTCATTCTCGACTTGGAATACAGTAAAACGACATGACTTCCATCCATATCACCTTCATTTCTCACAAAAACCCTAGCATTAAACTCCAGTGCTTCACAAGATAATACCTTACCAACATGCATGTAATCCAGTCCATCTTCTTTTATATTACCTTTCAATATTACAATATAGTTTGGCAGAGTTTTGTTTTTGTTGCTCTATAGTTTTTTTTTGAGTCTTCCAAGGACAACCTTTACTACTGTTTCGATCATACCTTCTAACCCGGGGATATGATTCCAAAACACTCCGTCGTTGTCTGTATCAAGATTAAAGAATGCATACGATTCAAAAATGCTATGGATGCTTATCATGATTTCCACCGTAACTGGATCTGGATATCTGAACTACTGTATTATTAAAGCAGAGAATTTACAAACTTTATATGAACAAAAATATCCAAGCCTCTATCCTTTTCAGTCTATTCATTTACAAATAACTTTTGCAACACTTAATGTACCATCTTCCATACAATTATCAAACTGACAATCGCATATAACAATGTAACTATCTTTCCAGCAACTTAATACTTTCATGCAGGGGTTAAATTTTATAATAACAGCTAAATGTAACTGTGAATATAAAGTATGCTCATTATCTGCCTATACTTCTCCCTTCAATATATGTCCGAGCTACTCAGTGCAAACTCAGTTTGCACTCCTCAATACAAACTAACAATTTACACCGAATAGTGCAAACTATTGCAACTTGCGGTTTTCATGTCTGAATGCAAAAAATGAGTCTGCACTCTAAGTTACTTTATGAATACTGTATATATGCAAATATGATATTATTGGTAAAGGACTGAAAAGTCAAAACATAAAGGCTAAAATTAGTACAAGGCCAGGCTAAGTTTGACTAAAGGTACCTTTCTCCTATCTTTAAGTTACTTTCTTTTTATTCATTATTTCTTCTCTAGTAACTGACGTGTACAAAATGATGTGTTTAAATTTCTCCTATGTTTAACTAGCCTGCTCAAAAAATCAGCCTACGAGTTAGGAGAAAAAATGTATGCTATTTCAACCAGGTGATCACCTTTTACCTGGTCCTAAATATATAAGCTAGTTTAAGCTGAATTGATTAGATATTTTTTTAAAAAAAGCCTAAATAAATTGAACCCATCGTCAATTCGAACTGCTATAAAAGCCAATACTCCTCATTAGTATTTGTAGACTGCATAGAGGTACCTATCTCATTATTATCATATTTCTATTTCTTTTATCTTTTTGTTACACATATATGCTTTCATTTTTCATCTGCTACATGAATAATTATTTTGGTTTTCATTCTTGCCTACATGATTAATTGTAATCTAAGATACACTCATCTCCGTTAGCGTGCCTTTTCTCTTTGTTGTTTACATAATATGTGTGATGCTTATGCACTTTTAGCACGTGAAGATGCAACATGAGCTAATTAAATGGTTGTCCGATTAATCAAATTCCATGATATCATGCTTAATCTAATTAGATTTGATTCCAAAGGTTATAAAATATGATTGCCTAGTTCTGCTCTTTAGATATTAAAACAACTCTCTTAGATTTGATTCGCTTGATTTCATTTAATAACTTCCATTATTGCTTTAGAAAAACCAGATACTCTTGATTGTAAATTGTGTACAAGCACTTAGATGGTTCAATTTTAGTGATAAAGCTTTGTATATAAAAAACTGAAAGATGGTTATAGTATTGATAGTTTTACAATCAGTCATCACACATGCTTAATATTCATGTATTAATGAATGACATATAAGATCCTAATGTTTTATACTGAATATTAAGACAAAGCCTAATGATTTATAGTTACTTCGAAAACATGTTAATATACATAAATAAATAAACTTGGAGTGTGAAAACCTGTCATCAGGTATGCACGACAACTCATTCACGTGTACTCTCCACCTATTATCATTATGAACACTCACTGCATTTATATTTACATCATTTCAGACATTAAAGCCTAGTTTTTGTATCCCATATTCACTCATTCACCACCACTGGCCACTGCTACTTCTCTTCTAGATTCACTTAATGTGTGCATATCTTCACTGTGCATTTTAAAATTGCCATGCACTTCATCAATAGTATCCCTGTCATTACCAGTGCCTTTATCCCTTTCCTCGGTAGCAACCTGATAGTTGAGAACAACTATCTAAGCTTAAGTGTATATTTAGAGAGATTAACATACAAGGCTGAATTTGAGTTATGTAAGTATATACACCAACCAAAATATGATGCTGACAGTCAAATATATGTATCATTAAGGCACACACAAAATTGATTTAGTAGGAACGAAACTAAAAAAATTAATGTACAATTTTAATTTTGTTCCTTCTGTCATAGACTTCGATTATATTTGTTTTGTGCTAAGATATAAAATACCACACTTCATACTATTTATTTTTTTTGTGATAATAAATGACTACACCATTGAAACCGACCATATGCAAAAGAGTTTTGACATGTAGACCGAGCCTGTAGTGGCTACAGCCCCTTGCATCATGCCCTAAACCTCAACCTTGTTGAATCTTCCCGTAAACCTCAACCTTGCCTTTATCTTCCTCTAAATATATATAAAGAAATATAAGATATATTATACAATTAATTTTATTTTTCATACACTTAATCTGTCATTGTTGCATTATCATTTATATAATCTTGTTGAGCTCATTTTATTTAAAGTTGTATTATGTTTGTTTTCTAATATTATATTAATCAATGTTAGCTCTATTACTCAAATGGATTTGGGTACAAATGTTCTTCCTCTTGCACTACTGAATCCATACCATCGTAATTGGATCATCAAAGTTCGAGTTACAAATAAAGGCAATTTGAGATCTTATAAAAATAGTAAAGGAGAAGGTTGCGTGTTTAGTATAGAACTCACAGATGAAAATGTTAGTTTGTTTTATCTTAGTACTTTCAATAATATTTTTTCTACTTGTGCTATCATTAAGTTAGTGTTATAATAATTGTTCTCTTCAAATTCACAGGGTACCCAAATTCAAGCTACAATGTTTAATAAAGCTGCAGACAAGTATTATCCTATATTTCAATGTGGAAAAGTTTATCATATTTCTAAAGGAACCGTTAAGCCTGCGAATAAAGAATTTAGTAGTATAAAAAACGAGTACGAGATTATTATAAATGAGTACTCATTAGTCGAAAGCATGGATGATGCGAACTCTAGTATACCCGATATCATATACAACTTTGTAAAGATTAACCAACTTCAAAAATATATTGCAGGAAAGGAAGTTGTAGGTAATGCATCCATATTATTAATTTTTTATAATTCATTGTATGTTTGCTTAACATAAGTATCTTATAGATGTAATCGGCCTTGTTCAAAGTGTCTCATCAATCAAAGAGAATCGAAGAAAAATCAACAACGAGACTATTCCAAAACGTGATATAGCCATTGGAGATGATTCGTAAGTATACATATGAAACCAATAAACTCGTTTACTAAAAATATTTATGCATATATTTAAATTACAGAAGTAAAACTGTTAATGTGACTTTATGGGGAGAACTTGCTATGAAAATTGGTGCTGAGCTGCAACAAATGGTTGATGAATGTCCTATAGTAGCTATTAAATATGTCAAAGTTGGAGATTTTCAAGGTAAAATTTTTTCTATTTTTGTAGCTTTTGCCATGCCATCATTTTTTAAGGTTATTTAATCTTACTGCAGGTTTGTCTTTATCAACATTGAGTAAAAGCAATTTATATATAAATCCAAACATACCAGAAGCTAAAAAGCTTAGAAGTTGGTACAATTGTGAAGGCAAAAATACGAAAATCTTATCTACCACTTATGATAGAGTTATGCTTAGTCATATAATAAATGATCCAACATTGGGTCATGACAAGGTTTGTCCTTGTCATTTTGAACTATATTGTACATTAATAATTTCATATTGATTGTTTATTTTTTTTCCATACGTAGTCTGCATTCTTCAGCGTGGTTGCTTACATAACTTATATTAAGAGTCAGAAATTGTGGTATCAAGCCTGTAAGAGTTGCAAAAAAAAAAGTAATTGAATCTGTAGGATCGGGCTATTGGTGTGAAGCATGCCAACAGAATGATAGCTCTTGTTTTTTGAGGTAAAAATATAAGAGCTACTTATTATTATTATTATTATTATTATTATCATTTGATGTTGTACTTTATATACAACATATCATTGGGATAACATATCACATGTTAATAAATGTGCGAATCATGCTACGCAAGTTTCGAACTTGTAGCATGCGACACGAATATTGAGTTATTTATTTATAGAAATCAGTAATATATGTAATAATATGTTTGTTTACTGCAGATATATTATGGTAATGAAAATTAATTATCAAACCGCTGAAGCTTGGATTACTGCTTTTAATGAACCAGTAGAGGAAATCATAGGTTGCAGTGCAGATGACCTCTATAAGATTAAGAATGATGAAGGTGAAGATATATACGAACAAAAACTAAAGGAATTGTTATGGATCCCTCGTCTTTTCAGAGTTGGTGTTGCCAAAATTGAGTACATGAATGAAAAAAAACAAAAAATCAATGTTATATCTCAATCAGTTATTGATTATGCGGCGGAATCAAGCTTCTTGTTAGAAGAAATATCAACAATGCCAGAATCCACAGTATAGTTTTCAGTAATTTTAGTTGTTTTCTTATTTTTACTTCAGCAGTGTTAGTTTTTCATATAATAATAGTTCTTTTAGGTAATTTATTTATACACCGTCGTTCAATAATATGAGATTTATTTCTTACATCAATTTATTCATTAGTAATCTTCTTTAATTAGGTATTGAAAAATATGATGATGTATATTATGGTGACATTTGTTTGATTTTTTTTTCTAAATTCATTAATAGATTAGAGCTACAAATAAGCTCAAAATTAATTGTATACAACACAAATGTGGGTGTGTCTGTGGATGGTTCATATCAATACATTGATAGCACATCCTTAGTATCAAGTTGGCTTACGTTTTCAATTCTTGATATAATTGAATTTACAGAGTTTCAATTATTTTCATTTTTTTAAAACGTAGTTAATTTTTCATCAAATTAATAATAAATTTTTTTAAACAAATACGTTTTTCTTTGATATCAAATACTACAACGGTCGGTTTTCCCACCGTTGTGCGGTTATACCAGTAATAATGCTAATTTACTTTAATATTCAGTTTTATCAACCCGACAATTAGCAAGGTTACTGTAAAGCCAAAAAAATTCTGTGTATTCTTCTCTATATTACCGCCTTTGTTTTCTACCTTCGTCCCGTTTTCTTCACCAGCGTTTACTTCTTCCAAATACTTATCCTCACAGAAAATTCTCCTAACTCTCAAATCCAAAATCCATCGCAAATTAGTTTTGTCTTAACACCATTCAATCCAAAGCTCTAATTCTCCTTCAGTTCTCCGATTGATGTTCTATTTCTACTGCCCAACCTACAATCTCAACCTCTTGTTCACATTGCGAAGAAGGTAACACCGACTTTTATAATTATCATCTCCATTTTGATTAAAAAATAATATTCTTTTTGATTCCTTGAATCGAACCCTATCTTCGTCCCTAATTCAAACAACCCTCAAAAGCCAACCAGTAATCAAACCAAGATCTTCTATCAAGGACATCGCAAGCTCGCATTGTTCTCTCAGGTATTGATATTGGTTTCATAACTGAAGTTTTTGATTTTCAATGCGGTAGCTTATTAATAATTACAATTTTATTTCTCGATAATTATTGAAGCCATCGAATCATTGAAGATAACGATGGAAAAGACTAAAATTTTAGTTTAGACTTCCTTGAATAGTAACAGTAATCAACATCATTTGAACCCACATTTTGGCTGTATTCCATAAGAGATCGTACTTTATCATTTGGTGGAATTGGTTTGCTGAATTGTTTTGGTTGCAATTCATTTGCTTAATTCTTTATATCAGTAATTGCAGTATTATCCACATATTTTGTTAGCACTATCCAACATGTACTATTCATTGCTTTCAAGATTTAATTAGTAGAAATACCATCTTTAAATGCCATATTTTTGGGTTGTTATCGGATTCTTCTTAAGTGAACCAATTTTCCCTGTATGCACAAAGTAGAAGAATAGAAATAAATATTTTTGACTTTTATATATGATAAATAATAGTATACAATGATATTTTAGACTGATTTGAAATGGGGGGTGGTTTTTCCATTGACTATGATTCCATGTTCATTATTAATATTAATCTCTATAAGTCCCATAACCATTTCCTTTTAACTTAAAATTACCTAAATAAGCTTTTTTGCTTGTGCGATATTTCTACATTTTTGGGTGGTCTCCAAAGGATTTTGAATCCAAACGATTTCAAACTATGGTTTTCCAATATTAATATTAACCTCTCTAAGTCCCATAACCATTTCCTTTTAATTTAAAATTACCTAAATAAGCTACTTTTTTGCTTGTGCGATATTTCTACATTTTTGGGTGGTCTCCAAAGGATTTTGAATCCAAACGATTTAAAACTACGTTTCAAATTATGGTTTTCCAATATGCAGATATTCATTTGAAGCTCCTAATATACTATGCGCATTTTGGTCCAAAAATTTCCAAAGGTAAATTATGGTTTTCTGTAAATTATTTTATTTAGTGTCCTTATAGTTACCAAGAACAACTACATATGCAAACACATGCAATAAATAAATTAAAGTTCAAAATTTACACCCCTATCTAAGATTAGCTGTGAATTGCGTAAATCCCATATTTCTTGCTACATGGCTAATGTACATAATCCTTTATCCGATTTTTTTCCAAGCTTAGCTTTGGCTATTGTTCCCTTCAAACTCTGACCTTTTAATATGATGTGAAAAGTAACCTAGATCCCTTCTTGATATTTGGATAGTACCTTCCTGCAATTTAGATTGAGTTGTCAAGATCACTGTTAAATTCATTTCATGCAAATGCCAAAATCATCAAATTATAAATCTAACATTAGGAAGCATGTTTGAACTACAACAGTAAACATGGAATATAGATATTACCCTACCCTCGTCCCCTTTACGGGAGGCTTATCAGTTGATTTCTGAATGGAAGTTTGACTTCTAGAAGTGAAACTGAAATAATACGACTTAAGAGAAACTGGAGGGTTTATATGGCATTGAAGAATCACTAGAAATGTAACCGAAATCCATAAATTATTAAATGAAAATGGAATTAGAAAATAAATGTTGTAAAAAATATAGTATTTTTGCAACTATGGATATTACAATGGTAAGATAAAATGGCTTCAACAACGTTTATAGAACATTGTAGTTGTGCTTTTTCTTGTAGCGAGGTTTATTCTATCGATTTCCCCTCGTTTTTACCATCATATCTATTATCTATTTATTTTGCATCTTCTTTAACTATTACATACACTTATTTATTCCTCGTCTTCTTTAACTATTATATACACGTACATACATATATACATACATACATATATGAGCGTATGTGTATGTGAATATATATATATATCAATTTCTATACCTAATTATTAATTATTCTTTATTAGACATTTTTGCTTAATTTTTTATTTCTAATTTTATTTTTGTTTTTATTTCTAATAGTGCAACAATATTTTGTCATATACATATCATTATACGTTTGATATATATATATATATATATATATATATATATATTTGTGTGTGTGTGTAAAATTATAGTTTATTTTATTTATACAATCATACGGTCGGTTTCCCACCGTTGTGCGGTTATACTAGTCTTATGCATGGTTAATTTGACATTATGTTGTTTTTCAACGAGATCTTAAAACCGCATCCTTCGGCTAGAAAAAATAAAAATGCTTTTTCCTTGTCTTTGTTTTTCTAAGTTTTAACCAAAATGATAAAAATGATGGTCTTTTAGCAATTTTCCATTAACAAAACGAAAGAAAGGTAAATGCATAAAAGCGACGATGAGAAAGGGGGCTGGGCAGAAATTCATATAAAAAACGTATTTGTTCCTTTTCATATTTAAGTTTAATACCTTAAACTCGTAAATTTTTTCATATCTTCAAATTTTTGAGTTTAAACATGTAACGTGTGTGAAATTGAAGTGTTTAAATCATAACCATTTTATTTACGGTAAGCTTATTATTTTGGTTTTTTTTACTATATTGCTTTTTCGTTAAATTTATATAATTTAGATTTTTTTTCCATAGAAGAAAAGAAATTAGTAATTGGTTCAATTAGTCAATTATGCTACATGTGGAAAGTCAATTATGCTACACGTGGAAAGAAAGGAAAATGAGAAGTTATAAGAGAATATTTTGTTGCAAAAAAGCAAATTGAATAGTCAGCTAATTAATAAATCAGTAGATTTCAATTTCTGTCATTGCTTCCTTGTCCACCTTGATTTCAATTTCAATTTTCGAATTGGCTTGAATTCCAGTCAGTTCTTTGGAAAGCTAACCTTTATTTGCTGATTACAAATTTAATTCTTTCCAAATTTATGGCTGAGTTTATATGCATTTGTCGCAATTTGATGCTGAATTGAATTGAAATAGTTCGAATCATGCTACGAACACGGTTTGTCGATATAGCTTTTGTCATTATTATTGAATCTTTGGTTTGTTTATTTTTTAAAGAATTATTATTCCGATGATGGTGAACATTAGCATTTCTTGAATTAATTTTGAAGCAAGTAAATTTTATTGCAAAGAATTCTTGTTTTCTTTTTCACATCATATTTTCTTTGAAATACTAAATTATGTTTTAGTCCATGCAACAAACTACAATATCAATATTTTATGCTCAAAAAGGCGACGGGAACATAGAAATACAACCATAGAAAGTACCTTAATAGATGCAGACGTTTCAAAGAACGGTTTTGATGCATGAATCAAAATATGGTATTTTGGACATACTTCAGATAGTACTTAGATAGTACTTAGCTTGTGCATAGTGTATTGAAGATGAAAATGACTCAAATAACAATAATGCTATAGTTGCCTAGATAGTTAATAATGATTGAACATTAATTGAAAAACTAGATAAAAGGTATTAAACAATTAACATAGAGAGGGAGTCCTAAACAATTAGTGTTCTGCTCAAAACCATATTTGAGAAAAACTAATATAAATTTACCAAAATGCAACGTCACATCATAATTTTTTATGTTGTGTTATTTTTGTTGCATCCTCACAGCTATGTTGTGATGGTAACAAACTTTTTTATAATAGATTAAATTGGTAGGATTTTTTAGATATGGTATTAGGAAGAACAAATCATGATGTCTTCTCTACAAATTTATTCGTTGACCCAAACAAGTATTTTAGTTAATGACGAAAATTTGCGATAAATTTTAATTAGATAATGAAAATTAAATTTTTAGACTATATAGTAAAACAAACTTTTCTAAAAGACAATTTAAATGTCGCCTTTGCTAAACTAAACCTTACATATATTAATTGTTTTCATATAAACAATCCTTACATATATTAATTAGAATTTTTTTACGACAAGTACTAGTCAATATTCATCTAATTCAATCCATAGTTTTGGAATCATATAGAATTTATAGGTCCGAGGACCAAATGTGGATCAAAAATTTAAAATTCATCTATAAATTGAGTTGGATTGACTTTTGCCTAAATCCATTGGATTTGATATGTCTTGCAACCATAATCATTTATTTATTTAAACGAGTGATATAGTTGAGAATCTATGTAAATTTTATATCTCTATTTTACAACTTAATTCTTGGTTTTTTCTTACATTTCGCCAGATTTTCTCGAAAACTTCATTGTTAAATAAATAAATTGTACCTTGATATAACAGGTGGTAGAAATGGCTTTTGCTAATAAATTTGGTAAACTTGCTAAATATGCTTCCATCCGATGCATGGCATCCTCAGAACTTTTTGTTGGAGGTTTGTTAAGTTTCATCCTTTATATAATTATATATGCACGAAAGTGTTACTGTATCTTCCAAAGTTAATCCTCTTATGGTACCATGTAGGATTATCCTATAGGACTAATTCCCGAAGTTTGAGAGATGCATTCTCCAGTTGTGGGAAAGTAATTGGTGGTGTGATATTTTCTTTACTTCATTTTTAAATTTCTACAACAACATTTGTAGTTTTATTAAGTCTAAGGTTTGATGGTTGAATATTTTTTTATCCACATGCAGCTAAGGTTATTGTGGATCGTGAGACAGGCAGATCAAGACGGTTTGGGTTCGTAAATTTTTCATATGAAGATGAAGCCAATAATGCTATTCATGAAATGGATGGAAAGGTGATCGATCGTTTTTTATCTTGTAATTTTTAAACAAATTACTTCTATGTTTGCTTAGTAAGTGGGTCATTTTTCATTCATTCGAGTTTTTAACATTATGTTACACGTACATCACATATGTTTATCAGTACACACATATATTATACTAGAACGAACCTGTGTGTTGCACGCAGGTTTCGAAAATATGACTTTGCTATGAAAAAATACAATGACAAAGTATGTGTTGGCAATGCATAGCATCGGATATAAAATCTGTACTAAATTTTGGAAGTAAAGTTAGAAAATGGAAGTTTGTAGTATAATAAACACTAATATCCAAACATTACCAAGTATATAGATAGATCTGTTTGGTACAATTCATCATGTAACAACGCACTGAATATAAGCTTATGCATATATATTGTACATCCATACATAATGAAGTTTTTAAAATCTTGAAATTTGAATGTTATCTCGAATGATATCTTGTTCCATACTAGAGGTGCACATAATCATGGATCACTGGCTTAAGTGGAAACTAATGCGCGTTTTAGATTAATGTTTTATAAGTTTTGGGTTTGAGCTTTCAAAACATCAAATCGAGCGCTTTGATTGACAAAGTAAAACTCTTGTTCTTAAAAAATGATTAAAGGTGCAATGAATTTGTAATCCAATGGATCCAGTACAATTGAATTTAAAATATTGGATTGGAACCAATTTATATTAGAAACTGAATAGGATTAGATTCAAATTATAGAAGTCCAATTATAATCGGTCGGTTGATGGATCCTTATGATCAAAATGGATAGCCAATCAAACTTATTAGCAGAAATTGAATATTCATATTTGAGTTGAAATTGGAAATTTGATCGTGATACAGTCCCTTTACAACTAGGTTTTTTTTCCTTCCAATTCTCACTTATTTATCGTTTGTGTTTTTTAATGTTTTAATTAATCTTTAAACTCAGTTTCTTTCATGTCTTCATGTTTTTAGGATTAACTATTTAGCATGTATAAAATTGAAGTATTTAAATCATACCCATTTTCTTTTAGTTGATAACTTATTATTTTAATAGTTTAATATAATTTTTTTTGTTTCTTGTCCAACTAACAAGAGGTTGTTTTTCTATCTTACTACGAGTCACGATAATTATACTCACTTAATTATTGATAGAAAAACCATATCCTTTTCTACTTGATTTAATTTGATTAGAGGCTACAAAAAGATAATTATATGTTAAATTATATTATATCCCTAACAATAATTATGTCCAATTTGCATTGAGACGCGTATTTATTCATTTCAATCGACAAACATCATATAGTTACAAATTTTAACTATCGATACAAGTAATTATTTATAATCAACAATAGATCTAATCTAATTAAGTATGAAATTTAAACATCATTATAAACTATATGACAAAAACATTTTTAAAACTTCATTACTTCAACTGTGATAATTTAAAACTTAAACATAATAAACGATTTTCATAAAGTCGATTCTTAGCTATTTCATTTTGGTAATTTTATGAGAAATAGTAACTGATATCTAACCCAATCTAAAATAAACATTCTAATTTGATCTAATCGGATTTAAGGATCAGAAGCAGATCAATAGTACCAAGTATGACTTAGTAATGAAAAATGCTAATATCAGGGTATGTATTGGTAATGCATAACTTCACATTTACAATAAATAACATCATTCGACGGTATGGTTAGGAAATGAAAGTTTGTATTCAAATAATCACTAATCTCGAAAACATTACCAAAGAACTTGGTAGTATGTAGCAACAACTCCTTGAATATTAATCTATGAACTCATATGCATATCACATACAAACACACATCAAGCTTTTAAATTTCAGATGTCATCTAAATCTCAATATCATGTTGAGATCTTAACATCCTCGTAAGATGAGTGATAAACAAGTTAAAAATTACGTTGAAATATCATCTCGTTTTGGCGTGAAAAGGAATCTCAAGGGGGGATCTTGAGTGAGATGAAAAAAGAATTAAAACTCTTAGATACACATATGACTAAAGATTCAGGCCATTGAGTAAAATACAAATCAAATCTATCTTAAAATCAAACGATAACACTTTCATAATCAATCAATCAATTAACTAACTACCGAATTAATCAATTAATTAATATGTAAATCAAATATAGTGTCTCATTTCTTCGATATTCCAACTCTGTATGATATTCTCCACGAGCTCCCCTTTTGTTCATAAACAAACTTAACCAACATCCAAACCACATAATTATCATGTTCATCAATTGAACATGCATATTATCAGCAAATCAGAAATGCTTGTAGTACTACAAATCTCTCCATGCAGATTTTAATGGTCTTTTGTAGGCTCTACCTTTATTCAGATAAATTGGCCTCATCAAATCTAATTTGAAAACTTCAAGCATCCTCCATCGTGTTTTCAAACAACTTATACAAATTGTTGCTTCCACATTTTATGCTCGACACCTTATTTATATTTCACATCATTGTAACTCATTCTCGAGTTGAAAATTTTCATCCCATCTCTTCCAATTGGCCAATTTAGATAAGATCCTTCTTAATTTTTGGTCCAACGAGTTTCACTATTCTTCCTTTAAATATTATCACCTAACCGAACCTATGTTTCTCACATTGAAATCTCCACCTTTAGCCGATTCCACTTTTTCCCTTTTTGCTCTTTATGATCAATGAATGTTTCATTTTGATTTCATGTATGAAAGCATGCAGCCGAATTAAACGCTCACTGCATTTTCTTTTATCAAAACATAGTGTATTATCATTAATTTAAGCACCATAATTTACCTCTTCTTCGTCACTTTTTCTCTTGCTCATTTTTTGCTTCCAAAGCTTTCATCCTCTTTTAAGCATGTTGTAAAATTGTTTTTCACAATAATAGAAGATGACATCACTTTTTGTATTTGGTTGCATTCCCATCCTTGCAAGATTTACCTCTTCAAGAGGGTTGCTTCCCTTTCTTGATTTTTCAGTTCATTAGGTCAATTCTCCCCATCTTTTCATTAAGCAGGCTACCAACCATCAAATATATAGAAATAGCTCCATCAAAATTTAGGGTATTCAACAGAATCACTAATGTTTTCCAACTCTTTGACAATGAACTCATCAACATAGGGTAATCTTTCATCATCAATCGTATAGTCTATTGCCACCAATTGATTTGTCATAGCTTGAAAATTATCGAGATGTTTCCTAACTAAATCTCATTCCTTAAGTTTTAGGTTTACCACCCTCCATAGGAAAAAAACTTTACTTGTTGGCGAGTTCTTTGCATATTCCTCCTTTAATTTCTTGTTGATATCAAACATTATTTGTAACGACCGGCTATTTCGAACCATTCGCATCCACACATGTCAGACTTGAATTGCTCAAAACAACAGATTGTTAATTTATATTTGGCAGAACTTAGCATATACAGTAAATAAATCAATCACAAAATCGCAGACACAGAGTTATATAACAATAAACAGCAGAATAGATAAATAATAGTTCATGAAGCTACTATATAAACATCAGAGTCAACGAAAAAAAAGATATCCCAAAATACAAAGGAATCTCTAATACACATGCAGCTAACAAGTCTGAATATAAACAACTGGAGATAACTGAAAGCTGAATAGATATAAGACAGATCTTCAAGCAAAGCTTCAAGTTCCAAAGGTGAGTCTCAAATGCTGTGAAACTCAGTCTGATCCGAGCATAAAGCAAAACACAAAACACTCGAGTCATGATTAACATTCTTATACTAGTAAATCAACTCAAGTGAAATGCAAATAACTTAAAGGATGTTGGAATTCCATCACTTAAAGATCCGTTAAACTATCTACATAAATAGTACAATACACTACATAGATAATGTCTACAATAAAGTAAAGTATTAAAATAGCGTTAAGGCGTTACCCATATTTCCCTTAACACATTTTATATATTCTCGTAGTCTATACAGATACTGTAAGCTCCACCAAACCGCGGGTTTATTCAGGGAGCACTCCTTAGGTACGGTATAAACCAAAGTCGTAGAGGGCGTGATAAGACATGTGACAAGGCACGAGAGGGAATGCCCATAGTAGGATACTACTGTTTTGCGGATCCGGTTTGGGGTAATGCATAACAGCTACTACCGCTCACCTCGAGACACAGCATAATCAAAGGTGCTCACAATCAAATCACGAAGTAATATAATGGTATCAAAGAAGCATGCTCGATCGGAGGTGCGACCTCACTTGGCCCGGCATTGTTCCTGTTTTAGTCACATCAAGCCGACTCGCGGGAGTCAGGGCTGCGTTCATACCTCATATAGACGTCGCCAAACCATCCAACTTCGTTCTGGATTCTCCACCACGTACACAGTTGTTAAAGTGGTTTTCTGTAATGGCAGAGAGTATGACAATATCCGATCTCGGTCTCTTTAACAACCACGCTTATTTCACACCGTGGTCATTTTTTACATTTCAAATAGTTCATACTTCATATCGAAATATCATATTCATTTCAAATCATATCACTTTCGAAATCATATTCACTTTCAAAATCATTATTACTTCCGAAATATTCACTTCCAAAATCATAACCACAAAATAGTTTAGATCATCATATCAAAATATTCGCATTTACATCCATTAAATCTAAATCATAACAGTTCCAACTTAAACCGTTTAAATATTGAAAATAGTTTTTATATATTGAAATAGTTATAAATTAAAAATAGTTTATATATTTAAAATAGGCTATAGATTGAAATAGTTATATATATTAAAAATGGTTCATATATTAAAAGAGTTTATATCAAAAATAGTTTCAAATTAAAATTGTTCCTTCCACAACTCAATTTAAATCAATTCCAGTTCTAAATTCTATTTAAATCAATCTCAGTTCAACAATTTCAATTAAAAAGATTAAAGGTTAAATTCAAATTCTCATAAAAACTATTTTTAATTTATATCAATTTCAAATCCAGGTTTGAACTACAACTTTTAACCACTTCTAATTCAATCGAATTTAAAGTTTAGATATTCAATAATTTACAGTAACTCAATTTTATAAATTTCATTTATATTTCAAAATTCAACTTTAATTTTATTTAAATTTGAAAACATACACTTAAATCATTTTAATAACGTTTAAATAAAATCTTAAATTACAAATTTTAAATCAATATTAAATATCTAACTTCAATTATATTTAATTTGAAATTATTCACTTAATCACCTTTATAAAATCAAGTTATTAAGTTATAAACATCATATCTTTAAAAATCTTTAAATCAGTAAGTTTCAAATCAACTCTTATTTAAATTAAATTACAAATCAATTCTTATTCAAATTTAATTATTAACCAATTTAAATGTCAAATCAAATTATATTTATCTTTACAACCTTTATTTATTAAAATTATTACAAAATCTATTTTGAAATATTAATATAAATTTTAAATAAATATTTTATACATATTATATATATTATTAGTTAAATTAAATTCTAAATAAATTTTATTATATTAAATTATTATTAAATTAAATCTTATTATTATTAAATCTATTTTTTATCTTATTTATATATTTAAAAACAATAAAATAATAAATAAAATATTAAAAATTTATATTTTCCAAAACTTAACTTATAAATTTAAAATTTCCAAATATATACCTTAAAATCTAAATTTTACACTTATATAAAAATATAAATCTTTATATTATATTTAAAATTCAATAATTATTTAAAACACATATTTATATTTTCCTAAAAATTCTAGAAATCATATAAAAATAGACCAACGGTGTCCGTATATAGTTTTCTAGCTTATGTTCAAGTGATACATATATTTATCATTTCAATCCGTAATAATTTAATATTTACGGGTATATATCACCCGAAATACCAAAATTTCGAAATCAATAAAATTGCTTGGGTTTATAATTTCAATCCATAGCGATTTTTTCCTAATCTATAATACCGTTCGGGTATGTATCATTTTAACCCATAGAGATTTTCCTAAAACTAAGGGAACTTGCAGAGTGAGAACAACGGAATAATATTATAAAATGACATACATATCAATAGCAGACATATACCATCATTAACAATTTAAATATAATATATACAATAGGTTATCGTGTCATATGTCATAAGTAAACAATTGCAGATAATGACATATCATATTAACATTTAAATAACTAACAATTCAAATTTAAATTTCATGTGAATATAAATTTACTACGCATAAGAATGTTAATCGTGAGTGATCGCTCACCTTTCGAGGCTAGAGAGATAACAAGAACGAGATGCGACAATCCAAGCACAAATTCCAAAGCACGACACGATGAACACGAATTCGACGAGCAAAGTTGATAGCTTGGAATTTACGAAAACAAATCAAAACTAGCTTGATATAAACTGAAACAAAATATATATATCATATATTTATTCTAAAGTCAATATTTAATTTAAAACCACATATTTAAAATAAAATTGTTATATGCATATTTCAAATCAATATTTAATTTAAACCCATATAAAATAAATATATATATATATATATATATATATATTTCAAATCATTACATCTTAAACCACATTAAAATTTAAAATAAAACCCTTAATTTGTATTTGAACACCAAAACACATGTATACTTATATTTATATAAACTAATATATAAATTAACATATACACTTTAAAATGGGTGCCATGTAAAACTGGAATGCAAATATAGTTTTAAATTATATACTTTAAAATGGATGCAACTTTGTATAAGTACGAACTTTTGATATAAATATTATATATATATATATATTCTATTGACAAGAGAAGGCTGAAGAAGTCGAGTGATACAACTGAGTTTCGACCAAGAACGAGGCGACTGTCAGGCAGGTGAGTGGAAATTCTGGACGTCAGGTGGCTGCACTGGCGGGCTGAGGAGTTGTAGCAGCAGCCATGTGAGGTTTCTCAAGGCGGGACAGTGGTTGCTATGCGGACATGCGGTAGGGGAAGGTGATGGCGGCTTTGGTGAGGTGATGGTGCGGATTAGGGTGTGCTGTGGCGTTGTGGCGTGCTTAGGTGATGCGGTCAGGGAGGCTAAGGCGTGGATGAGAGGGAGCATAGTGGGGAAGATGCCGAAACAAGGGTCGGGGTGGCGTTCAAGGTGAGGGGTTGCTGCGTTGATGGTGGTGAGATGGGCGTTCGGAGGAAAAGGATGTGGTTGGAGCACAGCTGGAAGACTTGCGGCCAATGGGGTGTTTGCTGACGTGGATCTGGATGAACGGTGGAGGGTTTGTGACTGGGTGGTTCGTGGGCGAAGCAAAAGAACGGCGGAGGTTTGAGGAGGCTGTGTCGATGTGGGTTCGTTATGTGCTGGCGAGAGGAAGAGGTTTGGGCGGAAGGATGTAGGTGGTGGTCGGGATGAAGGCGGAGGAGTTGGCATAGGCGTCTGAGGGTGGTGGATCGGGTTTTAAGGTGGTGGAGATCGGCTGAAGGGGGAAGCTAGGGTGCTCGGGTTGGACGTAGGCAAGGGTTGCTAGGCGGCCGTGGAAGAAAAGAGGGAGGATCGTGGATGCGGGTCGTTGGCATGGTGATGGGAAGAGATGAACGGTTGATGGGTGGGTTTGTCGAAGCTAGCTGCAGGCTGCACATGTCACTGTCAGGAGATATGGCGGACGGAGACTAGATGGTGGAGGGAGGAGGATCATATGGCCGTGCATGGGTGGAAGGTTGCTAACATGTGGAGGGTGAGCGAACCACGGTTGCGGGATGGTTTTCTGGTGGAAGAAAGGTTGGATACAAACATGATTGCAAATATATAAGCTTTATATTATTATAATGTTTTTTACAAATGAAAACAGAAAAAAGAAGAGCACGGACGAAACCATATTTAAATTGAATGGTGGGATTGCAAACGTCAGGCACGATTTGAATTTCAAAAATAAATGCTAATGACGGTTGGTATAATACTGTGGGAAAATGAATGGACATAAGAAACAAAAAGGCACAAAACGAGTACCGATACAGTTAACCGTTTCGCAGATTCCACCGTGCACCGGACACCGAAATACTCAAATGAATATACCGTGGAGATCAGCACAACGAGATGAACAGAATGATACATAGATACGAGTGATACGATCATCCTATCAAAAGTCGATATTTCGCTGCCAAAAATGCTGCTAAAACGCCAGAAATAAGATAAACGGAGCTGGAGCAATCCAAATTTGGCGAAACGAAATATGACATCTCGCTCATAAAATGATAAACATTTTTATTATATAAAAATATTCGGATTTTGAAAACATTTTATGTCCATCAAATTTCAATTGATTTAAATTTAAAATTGAAAATTACTCAACAGAACCAACTTACCTATTTTTCAATGAAAATCTGACACTTGCTACGTTTAAATAGATGTATTCCAAATATCAATTTTCATTGCAAAATTTTATTATATATTTTCAAGAATTTTTTTAGCTAATTACGTTATAAAAATCGTTAAAATTTCCGGGTCGTTACATTATTGTTTTTCTAGTAATAATATGAAACACTGTATTCTCTAGATAAATCTAATAGCCCCTATAGCCTTTTGCTCCATTATTCTTTATTCCTCTTCCGTCATAATTTCCGACCTTTCCCTTTTAGTCCCTAATGGTCGATGAAGATCACCGTGGTATAAGTAAACTTCCATCCGCACCTTCCAAATTATCTAATTCTTCACATTCAATTTTTCAGTACGTATTTTCTCCATCAACCAAAAAAGATCACTCTTGAGAATTTTTTTCATAGTTAGCTCTGGTACGAATCACTGTTTTAAATCTCGGCTATCTCGGGCGAGATCTGGGTTGAAGGCTTGGGCGAAACGAAACATGAGATATCAGTTGATATCTCGTTTCGATTATATCGGCCGAAATTTACATATATCAGCCGATATTTGGAGCGAAACGATATTCCGAGATATTCCCGATATATTGTTTTTTTCAAAAAAAATAGACTCACTCAGTCTATCATAAAAAAATGGACAAAGCCATTTTCTTTCTGATTCAACGTCTCAAAAGATCACGTTCCTCGTCAAAATATCGAACTCCCTCTTTTAAAAAAAATCGAACTCCCTCTTCCAACATCCGACAACTCACGGTTGCTTTCAATTTTCGACTACTCGATCTCGCTGTTGACAGTCTGCAGCTTCGTCTTTAACTAATCTCTTTACTCTCTACATGTATCTAATTTAAGGTTGTTTCTATTTTAATGAAATTCAATTTTT
Organism: Allium cepa; assembly: GCA_030765085.1. Taxonomy (NCBI): domain Eukaryota; kingdom Viridiplantae; phylum Streptophyta; class Magnoliopsida; order Asparagales; family Amaryllidaceae; genus Allium; species Allium cepa. The sequence goes on along the minus strand of CM060935.1, from coordinate 1,052,642,739 downwards.
TGGAAATTGAATATACAGTGTAATTTAGAGTAGATTTGCAAGCAGATTTAGTTTGTAATTCTTACTGCATAACCTTCTGCAAGTAGATTCGCATTGCCTGCGATTCCTTATATCTTTTATATGCATTTGCTTTTATTTGCATCAGTTCCTGATAGTGTTATTATGTTGTTCTTACTGCATATATGTAATTGTATAGAATCCGTTTTTTTAGTTAATTTTTCACCTTTCATCTACTTATATGTAATTGCTAAAACTGATGTTGTTTTGTAACTTTTGTTGAACAATTTCATATAGTTGAAGTATAATTGCATTATTTTTTTCAGTTAGAATAGTGGAGATTAGTTGCAGTAATTCAGTAAATGTTAAATAAACCGATACCATACATTTTGTTGCTATAAATTATGTGATGTGTTATACTCTGATATGGTCCCGAGATAAACTTTAGGTCCGAGATGTAAATTCGATCTTGACGTTCGAGATGCATTCGTCTCGTCCGAGATTTCCTTTGATACGATACCGAGTCACTAAAATCGCCGAGACGAAACGTGTCCGATATCCGAGATTTAAACCTTGGTACGAATTGTTGGGATTATCCAGAAGATTTGGGCCATTAACTAAAATATTCCTAAAATAATTCCAAAGATTTGCATTAACTAAAATACGAACAAATCTTTCTTGAAATCAAAGCATAATGCTTTCTATAATTAACTAATTAATCAATCAAATAATTGATCAATTATTGGTGTAACGACTACGGATTTTCGTTGCCGAAAAACCGAGTAGTTATGGGTTTTAAAAAGAATTTCAAGAAAAGAAAGAGAGAGAAGAGTAGATAAGAAGACAGAAAATAGAGGGAGAAAAGAAATTTGAAAATAAGAGAATAGAAAAATAGAAAGATAGAAGAATCAAAAAAAAAAAGAACGGACAGAAAGGAATAACAGAACAACAACAGAATCTCACAATTCGCAGCGGAACAACATATAATAATAAATGAATAATCTTTAAACAAAGAACTATATCAGTTATTACATTACATTTCATCACATCATATCATCAGAGTGTACAACATCATACAACAACAAACAGTGCAGCGGAAAAAGAAATACTATATAAACTAGTAATACGCCATGCCATCCAGCTTGCCTCCAGCAACTCCAGAATATCCAGAATATCCTGATAAACCTAACTCTTAACTGCCCGTGTGGAAAATGGTGGGCACCCAGAGTTTAGGAAGGAAAACAATAAACTCCGAGTCAGTCATGTGACTGGTGTGAGAACTCAAAACAGTTTATTTATCTTTAAAATCAAAAAGAGGAATATTTTTAAATTCAATTCGCAATGCTTTTAAAAATGTAACTACCATAAGACCTCCCACCACACACACAATGCAAACGCAGACTTGGAGGAGATTTCTTCTTATGTTAGTCAAAGATGCTTGATACGCATTAAAAGAAACATTTGATATTATTACTAGTGCATAGTGTATAACAAATCACTTCGAAAGTAAAGATATAAATCATAGCCAGCATAGGTACCATTATAGTATGCTTACTATAGCTACCATATTAAATGGCAGGTTCTACAACTAATACCGTACAAGTCTCGTATTGTTTCTTTGGATTTCCAACGAATGGTCAGGCTAAGGAACTTCCTACTGCCACATGGGATCGCCTCTGGCTGGACGTCCCGAGAACTTAACCAGCTCTCTGCCAACACAAGGCCGGGTTACCTTTATCACTAGGTAACTACTACATGAATATGGCATCTCCCGGTCCCATCGGACCTTTAACCGAGCGCTCGTCACCAACAACACCACACAGAAATAGATATAGTGTATCAACATGAGTAAGTATCTGGGCTCCATACCATGATACCACCCTTTCCAGAAGGAAATGCACATACCCTAAAGGGAGCTACCCCTCATAACCTTGCCGCATCTTTCCTGTTTTGACCATTACCGGGATGTGAGGCTCGATGAATTCACGTCCACAAAAACATACTTTATACAAAAGCCATGCTTTGGGTCAACAAATGATCAACACAATGATCACTAAGATAGACGATCAAATAAATGATCCTATCACAAATAATCAACACAATGATCATTTCAGCAACACTCAGCATGTCACATTACCAAATTTGGGAATATATCGCTGATAACTTCAACTATATAACCTTTGAGCTCGTACGTCTCAAAGAAGGGTGTTAAGCAAAGAATAAATTCTCCGCCACCAACAGAAATATATTTGAAAGAAATCGGCTTTATATCTCAACTTGTAATGTCAGACATACAATCCATACAAGTCTGTTCCGGGATCGAACAGAACCGAAGGCACTTACAAAGAAGTCCTTGCAATCCGGATATTCACAATCCTGATCGGATTCACCATCACATATGGAGAACTCAATACCGGAGCAACTCGGTGCAGAGTCAATCGATAGTTCATCCTATCACTCTTGCAAATACCGGTCTTCAACACCGATCTTCAATGCAATTCACAACGACGTATCACATATTCGGAGTGGGTTATACGACCCCATGGTCCTTTCCCGGTTAACCCGAATAGTGAGCGCTTATTCAAAAATAAGTGTGCATTCAAATTCAGTCAATTCACATCAAATACCCATTCAAAAGGGAAATACTGATAGTCGGTTATTGAACTATCACTGGATATGCACACATCACCAGATTCCAAATAATTTTCCAAATTATTTATTTTCCCAAAATATCTTTTCAAAATATATAATTTCATCACTTCAAAAATAAATCAATATTTATTTTCAAACAAATTTCACTTTCATTTATAAATTCCATAATGAATTTATATTTCAAAATATCCATGCACATACGATTTCAATTATCAAATTTCAATTTATCTTCAAAAAGATAAATTCCAATATTCACTTCTTATTGGAAAACATTTCCATACTTATTTATTCATAAGTAATTCACAAATTTCTTTTATTTTCAACCCTGGAAAATATTCAATATACTTAAATCGAATTAAGTATATAATTCATTCTTTAAGGAAATCATTCACTTAAACATATTTACTTGGGCCAAAACGAATGTTACGTAAAACATCGTTACGACAACCCAAAATCACTAGTATAGGGATTCGAAATTAAATAGATATATAAATCCCAATACTATACAAAACATTTCCTTTCGGAAATCATTTACTATAACAACAGTGTTATAGTCCACCATTTCCTTTTATTTCTCGAAAACGCCTATTTCAACAATAAATGTTGAAATCTATGGTTTCGAATCACAACACCTTTTAAAACATCGTTAGATCGTTTTAATTCTATTTGAAACATCAAGTCCAAACATTTTCTTTAACGTATTATTCACTATTCACAAACGTGAATATACTACGTTAACAACTTTCATCCTTTTATTCATTTTAAATTCAAAGGATTATTCACTATTCAAAAATGTGAATATTAATTCATAAGTAAGTTATAAAAATTAACTTATCTAAATAAGTCGTTGCGAATTTATAAAACAACGTTTATAAATTCCATTTTCCATTTATTTCATAACAACTCCCTTTATAAATCTTCTTTATTTACCTATTCGATTTATAATCTTAATTATAAACCAAAAGTCCAAATTATAAGTCAAACACTTATAATTTATTTATTTGCAAAAATCGTTCCTTTGAACTTTACAAATTTTATAAACCTATTGTTTATAAAATTCCATTTATAACTTCACCGTTATATAATTCTATAAATTCCATTCATTAATGAAATTCATTTTCACTTCATTCAAACATTTATAAAAACTCGTTTTAAAATGTCAATATTTCAATTTATAAATATCCATTTATAAATCTCTTAATATAAATCAGTTTATATTATTATTCTGAAACGTCTTTAATTTCCTTTATAATTTCACCATTTTGATTTATAAAATAATCAAATTTTATAAATCTTACATTCAAACTTTTATAATAAATTCAAAAATCCAATTTAACTATTTTATAAAATCATTGATCCATATTTCTCAAAAATCAACTTTTAACCGTATTTCTAAAAATCAGCTTTTTAACTATATTTCACAAAACCCATAATTTTATAACTTTAAAAATTATAGCGTTTAATTATTTATAATGGATCATTTCCAAAAATATTTTATCTTTTCAAAAATCACTTTAAAAACATTTTAAAATCCCAAAATCTGGGTCCAATGATGCTACACACCAAATAGTCAATCACGACTACAACGATATCATATATCAATATGATAATCCATCAAATATCAAAATATCTGAAAATCAAATAAAAACTGTTGAGGAATCCAGTTGGATCCCTCCAGCCTGTTTTCCTGCATCCACAAACATTAGCACAATACCAATTTCGCTCCAGTACGAAATTATCGCGGTACATGTTCTTATTAAATATTATCCGCTTAATAACGGCGCAATAGGGTCTCATCCGCTAAACAAAAAATGCGGGAAATCAACAACTGCAATATATACATATGCCAATATATATATATTGATATTATATATAATACCAATTTCACTGTTTATGAAATATTCGCGGTATATGTTTATATTAAATAACATCCGCTTACTAACGGCGTATAATGTCTATTTTAACAATCAATATATAACAATCATCATTCATACATGCATTCAAATATTTTAAATCTAACTATTTAAAATAAAATCGAAACTGATTCGATTGAGTGAGAAGTTCTCACCTTGGTTTTAAATTCCGTTTTAGCGATTTATTTCGAATAAAATTAAACGCGCGTTTAATTTTACCCGAAATTCTCACTAACTCCAAACGACTCCAAACCAAATCCATCGCGTAGTGCTCGCCCATACGATTCCAATGCAACTGAGTTTGCATTTTTTCGACCTCGTATGAAAAAGTTATGATTTTTACAAGTTCGCACGAATTTAAATCAACTAATTTCAACAATAACCTAAATGTTTTAACATACAATCAACATGGGCCCTTGGATCCCTCATCTTTCCATCATAGCCGCATGCTTCATCTTCCCAAACCCCTCACGCAACTCCATCTACAGCAAAAACACGCACGCACAACCCATGATACCCAAACTAGGGTTTCAATTTGCTCGTCCTACACTCAACTATACTCGATCATATTACTGCCATCTCGAAGCTCTCGTCGCAAGCTATCTCTACCTCCCCCACCATGAAGCTCGGCCACCTAGGTAAGCGTGCGCACGGTGGTGAACAGCCCACGAACGGCCTCATCTATCTCCCTCTACGCGACTCCGTTTCCGATCATCTCCGTATGAAATTAAAGCTCTCTCCATGCTCTTCAATGTTGTAGTTAACAACTTTGGCCAAAACTTCACGGATTGGAAGAGATTAAGGGATGAAATTGGGACAATTCTGGCCATTCATATAAAAGAGGCGGCTAGGTTAAAATTAGAACTAGGGTTTATGTTTTTATCAAATTATGAAGGCTCATGTCTATTTATAAGGAACCCATCGACACTATTCACCCGGAAATTCCGAACTCCGATTTAGACGCCGTAACCAGCGTACCTAGGGTTTATCCCGCGTTCCGGACACAATGGAACAGGTTTCGGAAGCTAATTCGGAAGTATGTGCGAGTTATGGCTGAAAACGCTCAATTTAAATTAAACCGATTTAAACCGATTTCTAGGCGTTTTAATTTGTACCGGACAAACGGTAAATCCGATTGACTTGAAATTTGATACCTTACAATAATATCACATTACGGATCCGATGAAACTTGTTTCGTCGAATTCCGAGACTTTTTGAAAAATGGCTATTTTGACTCGCCAAATTTAAATTAAAAGTATTTCGATGCGTTTCGAGCTGCCACGCTCAAACGATAACTCCGATTGACACGAAAATTGAAATCCGGTAATAACTAACTATTACGGATCCAATGAAACTTGTTTCGTTCAATTCTGAGACTGTTCAAAAATTGACTATTTTACAGTCGATTATTAAATATTAAAATATTCAATTTTCACAAATAAACTTTTAATTCGATTTTAAAAGTTCAAAAATATCGTTCTAACTTCAATATGATAAAATAAAATTTTACAAATCATTTTCAATCATATTTAACTCAATTTTCAATTATTTCCATAATTTAACATATTAAATTATCGATTTAATTATTCAATTAAATCCAATAATTCAAATAAAAATTTATTTGACTTATAAATTCACTTATAAATATTTAAAATTAATTAAATATTCAAATTTTAATTTAATAAAAATTCTGGGTCGTTACAATCTTTCCCCCTTAAAAGAATTTCGTCCTCGAAATTACAAGTAAGAAAGTCACAAAATCTATTAACTTTCCAAAATTCATAATTAAACTTCTTACAATTCTTTACTAAGTTTTCAAATCATACTTAGTTATCTTTTCAAAAACAACTACTATTGTTTAACTTTCAACTTCAAAACAACGTTAAAGTTTTCAAAACTTTCCCAATTTTCTCAAATTTTTTCTAACGCCTTAAATTTCCGGAAAAATTCGCCATAGTCTCCTTTGCGCGGCTCGATCCGAAAAAAAAAATGACAGTATATATATCACAAATATACATCTCATCAAGTAATGAGGCATCCCGAAGGGAAAAAAGTGTAAAAGTACGATATTTAATCCGAGATATGTACCTTATACTTTATTAGCGAGCATATACGACTAATATAGCGCTAAAGCGAACTCCAAATACGAAGCAAACGCGATCCGCACCTACTAAACTCAACAAACAACATGAGAATCATGTATATAAAGCATAGTATCGATATACAACATATAGCAACATAATAACTATATATGTCACATAGCAAATGCATGAAAAGCAATATATTCAACCATCAACCAACTAACATCCATATCCAATAAACATTCATTCATATTCTCATTCATATTTAATGAATTGGTTTTCACTCTAAATCATATTTGATTTATTAACATTGGATTTTTATCAACATTCATTCATATCCAATTTCAATTAGTTTGCATTCACTAATCAAATCCAATTTACTTTCAATTCTATTCAAATTTATTTACTTACAATTTGAATTCAATTACATAGCTTTCAATTTCATTAACACTTAATGAATTACATACTATCAACTAACAATCATATAACAACCAATGTTTATTAATTACAATCAAATTCCTTTGCTTATATTCATTCTCATTCAATTTATTCAACTTCCAATAATATTTGATTTCAATGAATTAATACTTTCATTCATTATTCATTCAAATTAATTCAATTCAATTTCTAAAGTTGAATTTCATTCACATAACTTAAGTTCACATTTAACACTTCACTTTATTTACTTCGATACCAAAATCAATTCCATTCAACAACATTTAAGTTATATTCCATTTAACATTAAATTCACTTTTATTCACAACTCATATTCATATAATTTCACTTCTTATATATATATAAGTTTATTTCACAATTGTAGATCCTTTAATTATAATTCACTTCTTATAATTTTTTTACTTATACAATTATTCTTTTATTTAGATTATTCAAACAACCTAACAATCAACTTATATACTCTTTAATAATTCTGAAAAATTATTCCTTTATATATAAAATATAATGAAGGCAAAATTATTTCATTTACCCAATTTAAAATCAATATTATGTCGAATTGTTCTATTCAAGTGTTTAGAAACCCTTTCGGCTCAGTTTCGAGGCTGTGCTGACGAAGGTTCATATACCACTCAACAAATCAACCATCACAATATAAAACAATTTTATTCACTAACAAATACGCACTCGTAGCTATTATTACACTCAAACTCATCCTAGAGTACTACTGACTCTATCTCTAATGAGTAATACCCAACAGAACCATGGTTGTCGCTTAACCATCAGCTCTGATACCAAATGTAACGACTACAACGATATCATATATCAATATGATAATCCATCAAATATCAAAATATCTGAAAATCAAATAAAAACTGTTGAGGAATCCAGTTGGATCCCTCCAGCCTGTTTTCCTGCATCCACAAACATTAGCACAATACCAATTTCGCTCCAGTACGAAATTATCGCGGTACATGTTCTTATTAAATATTATCCGCTTAATAACGGCGCAATAGGGTCTCATCCGCTAAACAAAAAATGCGGGAAATCAACAACTGCAATATATACATATGCCAATATATATATATATATTGATATTATATATAATACCAATTTCACTGTTTATGAAATATTCGCGGTATATGTTTATATTAAATAACATCCGCTTACTAACGGCGTATAATGTCTATTTTAACAATCAATATATAACAATCATCATTCATACATGCATTCAAATATTTTAAATCTAACTATTTAAAATAAAATCGAAACTGATTCGATTGAGTGAGAAGTTCTCACCTTGGTTTTAAATTCCGTTTTAGCGATTTATTTCGAATAAAATTAAACGCGCGTTTAATTTTACCCGAAATTCTCACTAACTCCAAACGACTCCAAACCAACTCCATCGCGTAGTGCTCGTCCATACGATTCCAACGCAACTGAGTTTGCATTTTTTCGACCTCGTATGAAAAAGTTATGATTTTTACAAGTTTGCACGAATTTAAATCAACTAATTTCAACAATAACCTAAATGTTTTAACATACAATCAACATGGGCCCTTGGATCCCTCATCTTTCCATCATAGCCGCATGCTTCATCTTCCTAAACCCCTCACGCAACTCCATCTACAGCAAAAACACGCATGCACAACCCATGATACCCAAACTAGGGTTTCAATTTGCTCGTCCTACACTCAACTATACTCGATCATATTACTGCCATCTCGAAGCTCTCGTCGCAAGCTATCTCCACCTCCCCCACCATGAAGCTCGGCCACCTAGGTAAGCGTGCGACGGTGGTGAACAGCCCACGAACGGCCTCATCTATCTCCCTCTACGCGACTCCTTTTCCGATCATCTCCGTATGAAATTAAAGCTCTCTCCATGCTCTTCAATGTTGTAGTTAACAACTTTGGCCAAAACTTCACGGATTGGAAGAGATTAAGGGATGAAATTGGGACAATTCTGGCCATTCATATAAAAGAGGCGGCTAGGTTAAAATTAGAACTAGGGTTTATGTTTTTATCAAATTATGAAGGCTCATGTCTATTTATAAGGAACCCATCGACACTATTCACCCGGAAATTCCGAACTCCGATTTAGACGCCGTAACCAGCGTACCTAGGGTTTTTCCCGCGTTCCGGACACAATGGAACAGGTTTCGGAAGCTAATTCGGAAGTATGTGCGAGTTATGGCTGAAAACGCTCAATTTAAATTAAACCGATTTAAACCGATTTCTAGGCGTTTTAATTTGTACCGGACAAACGGTAAATCTGATTGACTTGAAATTTGAAACCTTACAATAATATCACATTACGGATCCGATGAAACTAGTTTCGTCGAATTCCGAGACTTTTTGAAAAATGGCTATTTTGACTCGCCAAATTTAAATTAAAAGTATTTCGATGCGTTTCGAGCTGCCACGCTCAAACGATAACTCCGATTGACACGAAAATTGAAATCCGGTAATAACTAACTATTACGGATCCAATGAAACTAGTTTCGTTCAATTCTGAGACTGTTCAAAAATTGACTATTTTACAGTCGATTATTAAATATTAAAATATTCAATTTTCACAAATAAACTTTTAATTCGATTTTAAAAGTTCTAAAATATCGTTCTAACTTCAATATGATAAAATAAAATTTTACAAATCATTTTCAATCATATTTAACTCAATTTTCAATTATTTCCATAATTTAACATATTAAATTATCGATTTAATTATTCAATTAAATCCAATAATTCAAATAAAAATTTATTTGACTTATAAATTCACTTATAAATATTTAAAATTAATTAAATATTCAAATTTTAATTTAATAAAAATTCTGGGTCGTTACAATTGGATTAATAATCATTTGTGTAAAACGGAAATTTACCGTTATGGCTGTAAATATATGCAATTCTAGATGCAATTATTTGCAGTTATGCGTTTCAAACTGTATATTTTCGCTTCAAAAATTGACAGGGATGTATTGTCAAACTTATTTTGAGAGGAAAAATTGAATTTTGAGACTTTTTTTATATGTTTGAAAAAATATCCCAAATATATAAATTTAGGAATTATTTGTTTGATATCAAAATAAGGAGTAGTACATCAAGTACAATAGACTATTTTTATTCAGGTAACTGTAAAAACTAGTGCAAACCCATGCTATATAAATGTATATCACCATGTAACTTAGACGATACACACACAGGGATTGTACTTCTCTAAAAAGGTTTTTTTCCCTTAACGCTACCGACAAACCTTTTTCGATAAATTTATTTAATTAATCTCGATACATAAAATATAATTAATATATTAGATAAAATCAACTATCTATTGTTCCTAACTTGGTAATCAGTACATGACTAAACATTTCTTTTAATTAATTTTCAAATATAAATAATATAAGTTCAACATAATTTTATTCTTTGTTTAACATATAAGTATCAATATATATACAATTTAGTTTAATAACATCGCTCTAAACCTGAAATATAGACATTGTGTTCAAAATGAAATTGTGTTTAAATATGCTTCAAAGAAACTATTACTCTTGAAGACATTAATACTAATTAATGAAACATCATATCTTCAAATACATATAACATAATATGATATGAAAATTATGCGTTATATATCCATTATATAGTCAATTTTTTGGAATAACCAAATTAATTTCACCTTTATTTCAAATATTCATGCTAACATAGTAGCTTAAACAATGTGATAATACATAACTAAATTAAATTAATATCACTACTAAAAAGTGGAAAATAGATATAAAGACAAACTTTAAAAAATAATCAGGCTGAAGGACAACAAGTTTTCTTCATGGGCTGAAGGACAATACTAATTATAACTAGCATTTTATATAGTATAAACTGAATATAGTGCTTGTTATAACTAGCATTTGTTATAGTGTAAAAATTGAAAATAATGCTAGTTGTACCTAGCATTCCGTCCTTCAGCCTAACAATAAAACTTGATGTCGTTCAACGTAATTTTTTTACAAAGTTTGTCCTTCGTAATTCACCAAAGCAAAATACCGTTATTCTTATAGATTTATTTCATAACAAATAATCAAAGTATTCATAACAAAATATAATAGTGTATGAAATATAATGCTTTATTTAACTTATTATTATGGGCTATTTATTTCATTCACTGCAACTATGTTTATTTCTAGTCGATACCGAAAACAATCATTATTTCATAATATAATATTCGATATATTTATGAATATAATTTTTTGTTTCTTGATGCATCCACTGGTAAGTATTATATGACATGTTTCCATTATTTTCGCCATTAATATAATAGCATATGAAATATAAAGCTTCATTCAGATTTCAACCTCATGTTTAGATCTCAACCTCATGTTGAGATCTTAACATAACTTAAAAATTACGTTGAAATATTGTCTTGTTTTAGTGTATAAAGGTATCGCAAAGGGTCTCAAGCGAAATGATAAGATTAAAAACTCTTAAATACATATGTGACTAAAAATTTAGCCACTCACTAAAAATACAAACTAAATCATTCTTAAAATCTAACCATAACATAATCCATTATCAATTAATTAATCAACCAATTATTGAATCAGTTAATTAATTAATACGTAAATCAAATACTTTGTCACATATCTTCAATATTCTAACTCGTTACAATATTCTTCACGAGCTCCCCCTTTTGTTCAGAAACAAACTTAACCAACATCCAAACCACATAATTATGCTTAAATCAGAAATGTTTATAATACCACAAATGCCTCCAAGCAAGTTTTAGTGGTCCTTTATAGGCTCTACATTATTCAGGTAAATTGTTCTCTTCAAATCTAATTTGGAACTCCAAACGTTTTCACCTTGTTTCCAAACAATTTATACAAACTGTTGCTTCCACATTTTATGCTCAAGACCTCCTTATTTGTCTTTCATACCACTGTAATTCCAACTCGAGTTGAAAATTTGCATCATTCTCTTCCAGTTGCCCAACGGGAATAAAATTCTTATTAATTTTTAATTCGATGACTTATTATTCTTTCATCAAACATTCTGACCATAGCTAAACCTATGTCCTTCACCTTCAAATCTCGACCACTGACTCCACCTTCGTTCTCTTTGCTCCTTATAATCGATGAATGCTTCATTTTGGTTTCTTATATGAAAACATGTAGCTGAATCAAGCACTCATTCATTGTTTTCTCTTTATCAAAACTTAGTGCTTTATCATTAAACACCAGAATTTACCTCTTCTTTGTCACTTTTTCTCTTGCTCATTTTTTGCTTACAAAGCTTTCATATCTTTTTATCCCTTTTTAGCTTACTGCAAAATTGTTTTTCATAATAATAGAACATGACATCATTTTTCATATTTGATTGCATCTCTCTCCTTGCAGCGTTTACCTCTTTAAAATGATTGCTACCCTTTCTTCCTTGGCTATTCCATTTATTTTGTTCATTCTCCATGACTCTTCATTAAATAGACTACTAACCATCGAATATATAGAAACAACCCCATCATAATTTAAGTTATTCAATGGAATCACCAACGTTTCTCAACTTTTTGGTAATGAACTCATCAACATTTGGGTTGTCTTTCATCATCAACCATATAATCTACGCCTACCAATAGATTTACCATATATTGAAAATTATCGAGATATTCCATAACCAAATCACTTACTTCAAGTTTACCCGCCTCCTTAGGAGAGGCTTTATTTTTTGGTGAGTTCTTTGCATATTCCCCCTCCAATCTCTTGTAGATATCATAACTTGATGTTTCATTGGTTTTCATTGGTAACAATATGAAACACTGTATTCGCTAGATAAATAGCCCCTGCAACTTTTCAGTCCATTATCTTCTATTTCTCTTGCGTCATAGTTTTCTATCTTTCCCCTTTATTCTTCAATGATTGATGAAGATTACTGAGATACAAGTAAACTTCCACCCTCACCTTTTAATTTATCCTATTACTCCCATTTAATTTTTCAGTACATATTTTCTCCACCAACAAAAACGATCACTCTTGAGTTCTTTTTGTAGTTAGCTCTGATACCAATCGTTAGATCATCTCTAGAATTTCTGCACAATTAAATTTGAGAGAAGATGAAAATTGAAGAAAATAGAGAAAACAATTGATTCTTCCAAATCTAAGTTTATTCAATTTACCAAAAGATTACATAGCTAACCTAAGATTGAGAAGCAATCTCAATTTCAAACTATAAAGCAATAACTCTCCTTGAATAGCTAACTATTTAGGCTCTTATTTAAATGACGCTAAAGAATATGAGAGATATTTCTAAAAATGATCTCTTACAAAATCAAATCATATAATTAAATTATATATGTGTGTGTTCTCATTTCTAAAATAACTCGAAAGGTTTAGACCATTAATTAAAATACAAATCAAGTCTCTACTGAAATCAAAGCATGATACTTTCCATAAGTAATCGAATCAATTAATTATAAATTATTGGATATAATCAATTAATTAATATCTAAATCATATAGCTTGTCACATATCACTTCAACGGTTACCTCCTATTTCATCCCAAATCATAACTAAGATTAAATAAGAGTAAATCAAACAACAAAAACATTATATCAAAATTTATCCAAAAAAAGATCAGAATGAAGTTTTTATTCAAATACAATAGATTAGAATAAGGTAGCAAAATATATATCTAGAAACTATTTTTTTTACGTCAAAATAAGTAGTACATCAAATACAATAGACAATTTTTATTACAGTATCTATAAAGCTACTGCAAGCCCGTGCTATGTATGCAGATTTCACCATTTAACTTAAATGCTTGATATATGTATGTACATGTATATATGTTTACAGATTGTACTCTTCTAGTGAAGTTTTTTCTTGAACACTGCCAGCAAATCTTTTTTTAATTAATATTTTAAAGTACAACAACTTTATAAAATAATCGATTAATCGGCTATTTGTTTTTTCTAACTTAGTAGCCATTACATTACTAAACATGTTTATTAATTAATTTTAAAATGCAAATAGTATAAGTTCAACATAATTTTATCATTTGTTTAACATATAAGTTTAAATATATACGCAATTTAGTTTGATAATATCGTTCTAAACCTGGAATAGAGACATTGTGTTCAAAATGAAATTGTGATTAAATTTGGCTCAAGGAAACCTCATTATAAATTTGCATTATTACGCTTTAGGACATTTCACATCATTAATTTATGAAACGTCATATTTTCTATTATATATAACATAATATGACATGAGAATTATACGTAATATGTACGTTATAACATTTCACATGATTAATTAATGAAACACTAATACATATAGCGTAATATGACATGAGAATCATACGTAATATACACGTTATATAGTCAATTTTTTGGAATAGCCAAATAATATTTACCTTTACTTCAAATGTCATGCTAACATAATAACCGAATAATATGATAATACATAATTAAAAGTAAATTAATATAACCATTGAACAAAATACTTGTGATACACAAAATATACTTGGCATTTCATTAATGATTAAATTTTGATCAAATGGTGTAAAGAAACATAGTCAACAATACAAAATGCATGGAAACTACGAGTTACTCATAGATATGTATGTTGTTTTCCACCAATCGAAAGGTTAAAACTTCAACATCAGTCATGCCCTTTACTAATCTTCATTATTTTACTACAAAAAATCTTCAAAATAATTAACTCAACGAAGACATCTGACATACCTCTTCTTCTTCAACAAACAAACATCGCTTAATACCTAACTCTGCATTGAAGCATATTTTTCGTTTATATTCAACTCTTATTTAATAAGTCATCGCCTTTTCTTTTTTCCATGTAATTAGCCTTCATTCATTTTTTTCTCTTCACATGGTATCGCGGTTCAAAACATCGACCGTGAGTTCTCTTTGGAGACTCGTTAAGACATGAATTTTGTTAGGAGTGTCAATTCAGTACAAATACTGGTAATATTTTTTGTTTGTACAACCAAACATCAGCACAATACACACACATATATATAAACCCAATTTGCATGTTATGCGTGTTAAAAAATGATTATAATCGTGTTTTATTATGTATAGAATATACAATATTTTATTTCAGGTGTATAAAAATACATAAAATATAATGTTGCCTTTAAAAGCATAAACAAGTGTTGCCCTAACAACTTTTAATTGTTTTTTGAAAAACTATGTATTAATATTTTCTCATTTATTTATTCCTTTGCTAAATGTGTGAAAGGAAAGAAATGTATTTATAAAGAATGGAGGGTGTGTTCCTACTTACTATTTCTCTACGGTAAAAAACATTTGTTAAAATTATAAAATAATTCACATTACATATTCTCTCATAGAATTGGAATTCACACTGGTTTGGAGATGGTGTTGATATAAGGGATAAATTAAGATGAATTTATTGATTACAAATCAAGTCTCTAATTGATTAGCATTAAAGAGAATTAATATGTTATTGAATTTGTGATTAAATGTAGTTTCAATCAAAGAGAATTAATTGCAGTCAGTTCTCTATTTAGTTTAAATTCATATCAAATATACTTGATCACAATTAATTAGTTAAAATTCATATTAATCCATTTTATTTTTTATGGTTAATATTAGTTGAAATGATCTTTAATATTTGAATTTAGTTTTCTTATAAACATTAATAATATGTAGATGCATCCACTGGACTTGTATGAATAAACATGGACTTGTATGAATAAACATGTGAGCAAATTCTTTTTGTTGCATATTATATATTTGCAAGTATAGTACTTTAACCCAACTATCGAAAGAAAATATAATTCCAACCATGTATAGTGTTTAACTCATTAAGAAAATAGTAATAACGAGGGTCATATTTTTTCACAATTTTGCAAAGTAAAATTTGAATCATATCACCCTGCTATGCTATAAGTTGTTGATGAAACCAATTTTTTTCTTCATATTATCAAAATTTCAAATTAACTAAGTTACACATTCTTTAACAAATATATGATTTCTAAACATATTTTCTAATAGTTTTAAAATACAAAGGATCATCGTATTTGACATCCGTGCATTTTGACGAAGTAGCATCTTTGACATAGAAATTTTAAATTTATAAACAATGATTAAAACCGATGATGATTAGTTGTTAAAAATGATTCGTATCTACATGATTTCAATATATAAATGTAAGAAAAAAAAACACCATGAGAATGAATCTAAGCAGAAATTAATTAGAGTATTGTTTGGAATATAAATTTTAATGCTGTATTTCATTCCAGGCTGAATTAGAAAATTGATTAAACATTAATTTTTGCCCAGTTCTCTTTAATGCTAGTTAAATGAATAAGTTACCATCAATTTGAGAATTAATTGAATATAAAGACGGAAGTCGTCATTAATATCAATAACCAACTAAAACAAACATGTAGGTAAAGTTTCAAATTAAACTACAATAACTTAAGGCATTATACTCTAATAAAAATACAGGCATTTTAGAAAGCTAAAAAACTATTTTTTGGTAGTTCCAAAATTTGCTAAAAGTAGAAAGTAAGAAATTTAGAAATCTATGGATTAAAAGAACCGAATATAAAATTATTCTTAAAATCGAAGGTATACATAATTTATGATTTTACTAGTTGACATTCTTTCTTTTAAAGCTTGCGTACAGTATAAGTTTATAGATTAAATAACAAATTCAGTATGAACCAATATAATAAATGGAAAGAAATAATGATATAAATTTCTTTTTGGTTTGTAAATAGTTACGGATGTAAAAATTTCACATACTAATAAATGTAGAATTTGGGTTTACTTTAGAATGAATATATATTTATTGTTATATGCAACTAAAAGCAAATGCAAACTAATATATTCACTATTTCTAATTTGAATTCAAGACAAATAGAGAATTAATTCCTTATATTTCAATTTTTTTTGATTTGATTCCAATTTTAAATTTTAAAAATTACTATGTATCAGTTACCGTCGATAGTTTTAAAACCGACTTAAAGAGAAAGTAAGAATTCTAGAAACTTGATGTATTAAAAGAACCAAATGGAATATCATTCCTAAAAACAAATGTAAAAATAATTTATGATTTCACCCGTTGACATTCTTGCTCTTGAAGCTAGTGTACAATTTAAGTTTATGGATCATATAAAAAATAAATTCTAAACCAATATAATTAAAAGAAAGAGATAAAGATATAAAATTTATTTCAATTTGTAGGCAATTTATTAATATAAAAATTTCACATACTAATAAGTGTAGAATTAGGGTATATATATTTATTGTTATATGCAACTAAAAGTGAAAGTACATTAGTTTATTAGTACAACAACCAGGACATTATTCTCAAACAAGTTGGGATTGGCTAGATATAGAATCCAAAACTAAATGACAAAGTCAATTTAAAAACCATGATGATGATAATAATAATAAAATAAAATAAAATAATTAAACAAATAATAATGATAAACAAATAAAATAAAAATAAAGATAAAATAAAAATATAAAAATATATAAGGAAATTAAAAAACCATGATAATAATAGTAAAAATAGTAATAGCAATTATGATACTAATAGTAATAGGGACTGAAGACCAAACACTACGTCTTAGACTCCTATTCGCTAGTCTTATAGTCTACAACTTATAACATTACCCCTAAACTAACCCTAAGCAAAAGAGCTCTCATCTCATGGTTCTGATATGTGGATCACTAACTTCCACGCGCTCCTGTCCGATATCAGCTCTTCAGATATATTTCAATCCATCAAGTTTTTTTTACCACCTCCTTCCATGTCAACCTTGGTCAACCTCTACCTTTCTTTGAGTATTGATGTGGTCTATAATTCTAACGTGCACAGATGCCTTGGAAGGCCTCCGTTAGAGATGTCCAAACCATCTTAAGAGGTGTTGGACTAGCTTCTTTTCAATTGGTGCTACTCCAAGTTTGTCACGTATATCATCATTTCTAAACCACAGCTCCATTGAGCATACGCGTCTCTGCTACACTTATCTTTTGGGCGTGTTGTTTTTTAGTAGGCCAACATTCTGCACCATACAACATCGTAGGTCTGATTTCCGTTCTGTATAACTTTCCTTTAAGATTTTGTGAGACTTTCCTGTTACAAGAAATGCTAGATGCTAGTCGCCATTTAACCCATTCCACTTGAATTCTAAAACTAACATCTTCATCAATCTCACCATCATACTACAATATTGATCATAAATATTGATATGATTTCTAATTGGGCACTACTTGTTCGTCCAGAGTGACATCTACATCCTCTGACCTGATATCGCTGATCTTGCACTTCATATACTCCGTTTTAGTTCTATTAAACCTAAAACTCTTTGATTCTAAAGTCTACCTCCACGACTCCAGTTGTCTATTACCCGTATATATTTTTCTCGATTAACACAACATCATCAGCAAAGAACATACATCAAGGAATCTCACATTGTATACCCTTCTTAATCTCATTCATCATTAGAGAAAAAAATATAGAGGCTCAAAGTTGATTCTTGATGTAATTTTATGTTAATGGAAAAGTCACTGGTTTCACCATCGCATGCTTTGATACTAGTCACAACACCATCATACATATCTTTGATAAGGATAATGTGCTTCGTTGGAACTCTCTTCTTTTCCAGACCCACCATATAACATTTCTCGGTAGTGTCATAAGCTCTCTCCAAATTGATGAATACCATGTGTAGATCCTTCTTTTGTTACCTAAATTTCTCTATATGTTGTCTTACCAAAAAAATCGCCTCTGTGATCGATCTCCCAAGCATGAAATCAAATTGGTTTTTTGAAACGCTTGTCACCCTTCTTAATCGATGTTCAATGTCTCTCTTCCAAAGCTTCATTGTATGATTCATGAGCTTAATTCCTCTATAGTTGGTACAACTTTGAATATCTCTTTTATTCTTGAAGATTGGAACTAATATGCTTGTACTCCATTTATCTGGCATCTTGCTTGATTGGAACTAATATATTAATATGTTTGGTATATTAATTTATGTCGCCTTAGTTTAATTCCAAGTTTTAAGTTCGAGAATTTATTATTTCCTTTCCTTGCTGATTAAATGAATTAGTTTGCCATTTGTATTATCTAAAAATATGATCATATTAATTTATAATTCCAACAACTAAACTATAAAACAAACATATTATCAAAATTCCAAATTAACGAAATCACGTATACTCCATATAGAATTTAAAAAAAAATAAAACAAAGCATTTATTTTTAAAGCTAAAACATAAAAAAGCTAAACCTCACGTTGATTTGGAAACCGATTGCGTATAATCTAACCATTTACCATTTAAGTCAAGGTACAATTTAAGTTTATAGATCATATAAGAAAATGAAATCTAAACCAATATAATTAAAGGAAAAAAAAAAAATATAAAATCAATTTCAATTAGTAGGCAATTATTAATATAAAAATTTCACATACTAATAAGTGTAGGTCTATATATTTATTGTTATATGCAACTAAAAATAAGTACATCGATATATTTGCTATATTAATTTATGTCGCCTTGATTTGATTCCAATTTTTAAGTTCGAGAATTTATTATTTCCATTCGTTGTTGATTAAATGAATTTAAAATTTTCAAAATTTCAAATTTACGAAATTACACGTACTCCATATATAATTTTTTTTTAAAACAAAGCATTTTTTTTGAGGCTAAAAGATAAGCAAAGCTAAATCTCGCATTGATTTGGAAACTGATTGCATACATGATAATTGACAATCTAACCACTTACCATCTAACCTTTTCATCTAGAGTATCATTTGGGTTTATAAATCATGTGTTAAATTATAAACTAATAATTATGCGTGCATCTTTTCTACTATATTAGGCTTTTACAAGAAACATGAATCGCCAACTATGCATACTCCAACTTTGATAATTGCAACCGCTTGAACACGATTCTAATTTGTTTTAAATTTTGCAAATTATATGAATAAGAACTACACGACATCTAACAAGGTTACGTTTTGGAAGTACACAATTAAGTAAAACTAAAAATCAATCTTAATCCATCAAAAGATCCAACGTTATATTGAACAAAAAGTTGACTCCAATTGATTTAAAGCAAATTAGCATCAAATCGATTCTCCCATTAAGTTGAGTTTCAACAAAAAAGAATCAATTGTGACGATTTTCTAATTAGCTTGAATTAAAATGAAATGAAAATAATACCAGTTAATTACATTTAGATATGATCATTTTCATTCGAAGTTAGTTTACTTGTACATTATTAATAAATGCGTTGGCGATCCATAATGTAAAAACATCTCCGAACTAACAACATTCAAAAACAATATATTAGTAAGTAGACTTTCTAGGAAATAAAAGATAATTATTATAGTGTTAGCTTATAAACATTTAATGGTCTATGGACTAATCACTATAAAACAAACATATTAAATCATATGTCGATTATAATGGATACTAATTGATATTATAGAAAATAAGTCTAGGTTGAATAAAAACAAAATAAAACATTCCAATAAAAATTAAGTTTACGGAACACATTTTTAGAACTAACTTTTAACATAAGATATCCCAAACAAAAGTGCTATATGTACATTTATAATTTTTTTCATTTAAAATATAGTATGAAGTTTTATAATTTGGTTATTCTTTTGCATCGTATATATTATTTTCTCCAACTTTATTTTACCGTATATTTATGTTTAAAAACGAAAAAATAAACTTTAATTTTGGTAGATTAAAAAAATTGAAGATTCTTTTGCATCTGTGTTAGCAAACCATTTATGCCCAACAAAATGAATAAAGAAAATGAAATTCATAATTGTATTACACAAACAAAAATCAAATGAAGACCAATGCATATACAGAACTTGTGAACAAAAAATAATTCAACTTTACGTATCGTAAATTTTACAAAACAACTAAAATTTACATGAAATCCAATAACTTCCAGCAAACAGATTGGAAACGAAATTTATAATTATACAAATTGAAACAAAAATAGGAAGAAAATATGATATTTTCCTGCTTGAATACTTATATTTCAAAACAAAAAAACGGACAACATTACCTGTAGTCGATTATGCATAATTGAAGACTAAATGGTATATACGTTTTAGTAAACCAATTATGCCCTACAAAATGAATGAAAGAAATATAACTCATAATCATGCCAAATGAAAAGAAATTAAATGAACGTCGGTGCAAATATAGGTTTCCAACCAAAAAATTGTTCAAATGCACCGATCATAGATTTTACAAAACAGTCAAAGATATGTAGTATCCATGTATTAATAAATCTAATATCCCCTGCAAAGTGGGAGCAATCAAATTCATAATCATACAAACTGAAACGGACAATAGAAAGAAACATAATCTTGGACACAACTTGAAATAATCATATGAAACCATATAGAACATAACAAATGAATTGAACCACGTATTAAACGAAAAGACAAGAGAAATCAAAATCAACCCTTCGAATCGGGCTCGATTTGTTCCATAAGCCAAAGTTTTTGAAGGTTTTTGGACAAATTTTCCACGAAAACAACAACATTGAAAACAGTAGGTAGAAACACAATCTTTGACGAAACGAATAGGTAAAGGTGATTTAAGTTGACTATAAAATGAAAAACTACTAATGAATTCAGTTAATTTCTGGTCCGGCTAAATTATTTGAGAAATATATTAATTTGTTTGGAAAGAATCTTTAATTTGATTTGGTTTGAGAATTGATTTTTGTAGACTTTGTAGTATACATCTGAAACTGGAAAGGGAAGAGGTAAAATTGTAAGAAAGTAAATTGGGAGGGAAAGAAAAGTAATTACTGCGAAAATTAATAAATTGTATTGCAAACACGGAGGGGAAGAAGATTAAATACGATTAATGCAAACATGATAATGAGTTTGAGATTTTATATGTTACGTAATTGAGATTTAATGCCATTAATTGCTGAATTAATGCTAGTGTTCTTTGTAGAATAACAGATTCTTTTTAGGGAAAATAGAAATTATGTACCTTAAATTAAAGAGCACACACTATTCAAGCTGAGATAAAATGATAATACAAATATGTAAAGTGGTTGAATTGTTCAAATAATAGAATCAATTTGTATATAACATGAAAACACAATTACGGGAAAAATGTAAATTTAGCTTCTTTATATGTCTTTGTCAGCCAAAGTAAATTAAATCACATTCGAAACAAAAATTCGATTCAATGTGTATTTTGCCTTCTGTCTTTCATGAAAGTAGATATTTAAGGTTCTTGCTCTCTTCTATATTCAATGCCCTAGATATGTATTTCGTGAACTGGGCTCAAAAGGTAACTAAAATGATTATTCAAATTAAAAAAAAAACTAAATATCAATAAAAATTAAGCACAGAAAAGAAAGAATAAAAAAAATTAACACTGTACATACTCTCCAGTGCTTTGATTTCCAACAAATCGGTACCGGTCCTATAAAACACAAAAAGAAAAATAACTAAATTGTAAAAAATAATTTATTAAAACCTAACAACATTATTTTCCAAAGAATAAAATGGAAAAAAAAATAAGAGAAAAGGAATAATAATTGCATAACATACATTTGGCTGCATTGAGAAGATCATTGAGAAGATCGTTATAATCGAGGATTTGATGGGAATAACAAATAAGAAAATCTCATGTTTGTCGTTGGTCTCCATTGTCGCTGGTCTCCATGAATGGTTTGAGAAAACAAACCCTAGGTTATATCAAGCTTTGCCTTTTAATTTGTTGTATTTTTTGTCGTTGAAAACTACGATAGCGAGTATTCCTTATCCCGATTTTGTTCTGGAAGTTTGTGGAGAACCTCATGGTTTAAGTGCGCAGTGGCTGGAACATATGTATTTTGATGCTGCGCAATAATGCAACTGATAGGACAAAAAAGAAAGATAATATCCTTTGTATGCTTTGTAACATCATGTAATGAATGTTATTGTGAAATTTCAACAATTTTCTTTGTCTTGCTTATATTTTGTGAGAAATGCACTTATTTATGTTGTTGTTAGCACACGAACAGAATTTATTGGTCCGCTTTCTCATTTTGTCAATGCCATTTATTATTAGATTATCGTGAGCTGGCGACCAACACAAGTGTAATGTCACTCCGCTTTATGACAGCAATGAGAAACAATAGGGTTTTAACATCCACCCCCATCAAACTGAAGCTCCTTCCAAATGATGTATGCAAACTGAAAGCATCTACTATAGAAGTCAAGATAAAGTTGGATGGGTAAAAATGTTCAGTAATTCATGAGCTTATATCGAGAAAGAGTTCGTGCGAAGTTACCATGGGTGTCAGATATTGATCAGGATAACGAAGATACCATGTGCGACAGTTTGGTCAATTCATTGCTTTCTTGGTGTTAGATCTTTTCTCGGTAAAATCATGTATTATATCAGTTTTAAGCAGCACTTTTAAGCAACAATATATTTTATGAACGTTCTCTTCATCACCACTGTATTATCACTTTCGATATCTGAAGTTCGACCACGGTCAAAACTGCAACGATATCTGCATATTCGTTTCACATTGCATTCAATTTCAAAAACAAGAACTTTCATTCAAATTTGGTTGGTGTTATCGTAACGTAACGACCGGTCTTTTCGACCCTCAAAAGTCAACATTAATACATCCACGGTATTCACGTGCTGAGCATCCGAGTGTTGGAAATGCAGATTGTTGGGGTGAAAGAAAAGAAAAGACAGAACATAATCTCACAACGTCACCAGGTAATATATAATATCCAAATGGTCTCTACAAAAAGAAACTTTACTATACATACAACAATCGGAGTAAATAACATATCATCAGTTTGGACAGTTATAACAGTTTGTCCTTACAATTGTTGATAAATATAAAACAAAAAATGTAGCGTAAAATGAAATGCGTAAATAAGTGTTGGAGGCATCCAGATCGTCTCGTGCAGCTCTAAAGCATTCATAGCTAAATCTAGAAATGTACACGGGTCTGAACCGAGTATTATAAAATAACATCTGGATCAGTTTGGTAAACCAGCATAAGAAACACAAATCATATGCGATTTCATAGTTATCAAAATAAAGGTTTCTCGTAAGACCATGCTGCATACAAACACGGATGGATACAATGTTCAGTAATTCATGATCTTCTATCGAGAAAGAGTTCGGTGGAAGGTACCATGAATGTCAGACATTGATATGGACAATGAAGATACCATGTGCTACAGTTTGGTTAATTCATCGTTTTCTAGGTTTTTTCGGCATTTAAGCAGCACTTTTAAGCAAGGATATATTTTATGCACGTTCTTTTCATCATCACTGTATTACTTTTGATATCTGGAGTTCGATCACGGTCAAAACTGCAATAATGCATATTTGTTTCATGCTGCAATCTATTTCAAAAACAAGAACTTTCATACAAATTTGGTTGGTGTTACCGTAAGTTCTACGGTGTAGTAGCATATTTGGTTAGAACGTAACCAACGATTTTTTCAAAACAAAAGCTAACTAGCTGAAGTGAGATCGGAAGTATTATTACATGACTTCAAAATATTAATCTCAAAATTTAAACATTTGCTAAAGGCATGCAATAAGAGAAGTAAATTATGTAATGAATTTAGCCTTATCCAAGAACGATAAGAATCATCGCGACTGATGGGTCATAGGTTGGATAACACGGTAACAAGCTTCCGGATCTGTATCTCGCTTGGAACTATAGAGGTAGCAGTGGTAGATGTGGTAGCTAGTAGGAAGATAATCACGGAGTAGATTGGTTGCTGGATATGAGAATCGTGATAGATTGATGGTTCTGTCATTAAAGGAGTATTATTTTTTAGGGTTGGATGTTTTTATGAAGTGAAGTTGATATGAGGAAGTGAGAAATGAGTTCATTGAATCACAAGTTGAACGCTTCGTGGAGCAAGATAAGGAGATTCACACATCAGATATTTTTTCTTTGTTATAGCTTTTTCGGTCCTCTGCTTGATTTGTTATATTCTCCAAGTACGAATGGTTTTCTGTGGCACGATCATCACTTGTTTTGGGTTTCTATCCTCTCTGACAATTCAAGTTGTAAATATATATTAATATATAGAGATAATATGGACACTTTTTACTACATGATATTTGTTATCCCGGTTTTTGGCAAAACCGTGATACCAAAAGATTGGTCAAAAACAAAAGACAGTTCGTCTCAGAGATTGGTTGTACTCCACTTCGCTATGGATACCGATGAATTTTGTCCGAGTCCAGATGAGCTACAATTGATTGGATATGACAAGAAAGATCATAGAAGTCCGCATCTCAAATTTCAAGTCAACCCGAGTTCGTATGTTCAAGATATGATGGATTCAATATGACAGAAATGAGCCTTGCCCGGTTCGAATCCATCACCCCTTCATTGGTTCGAACCCATCTAGTTCGAACCCATCCGGTATCCTTCCTTCGAATCCATGAAGTTCGAACCCATCGTCCCAGCAGTAGTTCGAACCCACGAGACATAGCCGTGCCTCGAATCCATCAGCCACCATGTACTTCGACTCCATCTTCTTCGCATCCATCAACTTCGAATCCATCGGCTTCGACTCCATCTCCCTCGAATCCATCCAGACCACCTAGCTTCGAATCCATGATGCTACCTCTCTTCGTATCCCTCAAAGTTAAAGGGTTCAAATCAATGGAGTTGCAATACTTCGAACCCGTCCTGCACCTTGCCTCGAACCCATCGATTCGAAGCGAGCCTTCGAATCCAACCCTTCGAATCCACTTGGTCCACACAACAAGCATCACGTCGCCGCCTTCGCATGCAAAATCATGGATTCAAACCTATGGGTTCGAACCATATGGATTCGAACCATATGGATTCGAATGACTCCATAGGGTCGATTTGAAGCAGCCAGCATGCCGAAGAACACCATCTTGAATCGATCATATCTCTCAATCCCTTGATCCAAATGCCATGAAATTTTCACAGGAGCTTGATTATACACTGAAGAATGACCACACCAAATTTCGCCTCGATTGGATGCATTTTTGATCGATTCGAACCTTACTTCGAATCGATCCCAAATTGGGCACGGATCCCGATAACGCGGGCTCATGGGCCCCCCTCACGTGCCAAGCGGCCTCCCTGAGTTTTAGACGGGATTTCAGCCTTCCACGCCTATAAATAGAGCCCCTGGTCATTCAGAAAAGAGGTCGGAGATTCAGGAGAGAGAAAGCAAGCCCAGACTCTGCCAGATTCTATTCTAGGTCTTTCCAACATCATTGTAATCAAGTATCAAAGCTACAACTTGCTGTAATCTGCTGTAATCGATTGAAAATCATCAAGTGAAGCAATAAAGAGAGAACCTTCAGAGTGGACGTAGGCACGAACGCCGAACCACTATAAATCTTGTGTTGTTTACTGTTATTTATGATTTGCTACGTTTACTATCTCTTAGATCTGAGTTCTGTGTTAATTATTACTGATCTGTGTTGATAAACGGGTGCTTTCACGATATTGGACGTTTGTGACCATTTTTGGTGCAAATATTTTGGTGCTTTCACTGAGGATTGAACTCAGGAGAAGTTGAATTTGAAAATCTAAGAGTTCAGATCTAAGAGTTATGACAAGACAAACAAGTAGAAGGCAAAGGCCAGAGAGAAGTGAACACCAAGGAAGTCAAGAGGCTTCCTCAGGAGGGAATCAAACTTCAGTCTTCATCACCAGGGATGAGATGGAAACAATGATGAAAAGGCAAGAGGAATTGATTCAGAGTTTATTTCAGCAAATTGGACAACTTGGAGCACAGGATAGAGGAACGGATGGAGTTCAGAACGAAGCAGGACCATCCAGCGTAGCACCTGGGTTAGAAGGCACACCCATGGAGAACGTTGACCCAATTTCAGAGAGAGAGAGGAACATCTGCGCAACCCGGGAATAGTAGAGGAGTGAACGCTCAGTCAAGGGGGCAGATTCCAGAATTCTCTCGTCAACTCGGGAGGCAGGTCGAAGGCGATGAAGGAGGATTGCACCTTGGAGACGAAGATAAATTGGCACAAATGGTTAGGCAAGCCATGAGAGGTGGACTAACAAACAAAGATCTTGAAGATGTGAGCAGGAGTCCTTTTACTCCAGCGATCAAACAAGCTAGGAACCCACCGGATTTTAAATTACCATCGTTGGACATGTATGATGGGAGATCGGACCCCACGGTCCACCTAGCAAAGTATATGAGGCACATGGAAGTGCTGGGGGCATCAGAAGAGGTCATGGCCCGATGCTTTCCATTGTATTTGACAGATATTGCGGCGTTATGGTTTAGACAACTGGAGAGTGGATCTATCGGAACATGGAATGGTTTAACTGAGAGATTTTTGAGGCAATTTAGGGTTCAAATTACAAGACCCAAGAATGTGATGACTTTGGCAACCCTAAAACAGAAAGCTGGAGAAACTTTGAGGAGCTTTCTGACACGATTCAATGCGGCAGCAGCATCGGTGGATCGGCCAGACCCATCCATGGTTATGATGGCAGCCGTTTCCGGAGTAGCTGATGGCACAGATTTCAAAAATTCATTGACAAAAGATCCACCTATGGATCTAGGAGAATTCTATCATGAGGCGGAAAAGTTCTTACGATTGGAAGACGCAAGTGCAGAAAGAGAAGAAGGAGATGAGCTCAATGTTTACACGGTCAAAGATGGAAATCCTCCTGAGAAAGATACAGAAACTAGCAAGGGGAAGCGAAAGGCTGAGAGTGACTTTAATAGGCCAATGCGACCACGAAGGGAACCAAGATTTACCACATACTCAGAGCTGAATGAGAATTTAGAGCGAATCTATCAGGATACCAAGGAACAGATCCCATATCGCAGACCAATGCGAAGGGACCTAACTTCCGACGAAAGGAAATCAGATAAGTATTGCATATTTCATGAACTGAATGGTCATAACACTAATGAT
The DNA here is from genome assembly GCA_030765085.1 of Allium cepa. Taxonomy (NCBI): domain Eukaryota; kingdom Viridiplantae; phylum Streptophyta; class Magnoliopsida; order Asparagales; family Amaryllidaceae; genus Allium; species Allium cepa. Next base: position 1,052,614,682 of record CM060935.1, on the reverse strand, counting down.
TGCAGGCATCTGAAGGACGAGGTGGAAGGGCATATCCGGAACGGTATGCTCCTTCATTATGTGAGGAAACGAAATCCAGCAGTAGAGCTAGAGCGCCCGCCGTCTACCTCAACTAGAGGTGGCCCTGAGTCGGGACAACGTCTGATTATCCATTGATTAATTGAAATAACGATGAACAAGTTGTAAACCTCTTACTAATATGGTTAAATCATTTACACATGTGAGAGATCGCGCACGATCCGTAGGCATGCTCTGAATGACTACCAACCGCATCACAGTTAGAGTTTACACTTTGACATCCCTGCTTTGCTTTTTGCTTTGATTTTGATTTGAACATTTAGATTCTTTGCTTTGATTTTGATTTGAACATTTAGATTCCGTTTGTATGAACATTTCTGTTGAGAGGTTCGTATAGTCATTGCTTTGATATTTGCAATTCCATGATAGAATTTATTTCTATACCCGTTGGATCGCGAACGGTCCACGAGCACCCTCTGTATGGCGATGAACCGCCAGAATCTTTGATTCAGAAACTCCCCCGAACATAAACTCCGGCATCGATAAGACTAAGTCCCTCTCGGGCACACATAATTCACCTCGAATGGCAAACGACTGCGAACGATCACAATCAGCCTCGAACGGCATACGATCGCGAACGATCACAAATCGCCTTGAACGGCATCCGACCGCGAACGGTCCCGATTCACTTATATGACAAGTTGATCGCGAACGATCATCATCCGCCTCGAACGGCACTGACCGCGAGCGGTCATGATCCACTTATTATGAAATTCGACTTCGAACAGTCACAAACTTGCCTTGAACGGCACACGATCGCGAACGGTCACAATTCGCCTCGAACGACACCCGACCGCGAACGGTCACAACTCGCCTTGAACGGCACAACTCCTCTCACCTCAAATGGCTCGATCGCGAACGGTCGTCATTTGAGGTCCACCACTTGACCGCGCACTGTCGCACTTTACCTCGAATGACTCGATCCCGAACGATCGTCATTTGAAGTTAAGCGCTTGACCTTGAACGGTCACATTTCACCACAAATAACTCGATCCCGAACGATCGACGCATGGATTTATACGCTTGACCGCGCAAGGTCGCACTTCACCTTAAATGACTCGATCACGAACGATCGTCATTTGAAGTTAGGCGCTTGACCATGAACGGCCGCGCTTCATCCCAAATAGCTCAATCCCGAACGATCGTTATTTGAGGGCATATGAAACTATCAAATTCTTTACAGGTTGATGACAGGATATGAACATCCAACTCAAGGCATTGCAAAACACACCTTCCTACCGCAAGGCATGTTTTGGAGGGCAAAGTGTTATCCCGTTTTTTGGCAAAACCGTGATACCAAAAGATTGGTCAAAAACAAAAGACAGTTCGTCTCAGAGATTGGTTGTACTCCACTTCGCTATGGATACCAATCAATTTTGTCCGAGTCCAGATTGAGCTACAATTGATTGGACATGACAAGAAAGATCATAGAAGTCCGCATCTCAAATTTCAAGTCAATCCGAGTTCGTATGTTCAAGATATGATGGATTCAATATGACAGAAATGAGCCTTGCCCGGTTCGAATCCATCACCCCTTCATTGGTTCGAACCCATCTAGTTCGAACCCATCCGGTATCCTTCCTTCGAATCCATGAAGTTCGAACCCATCGCCCCAGCAGTAGTTCGAACCACGAGACATAGCCGTGCCTCGAATCCATCAGCCACCATGTACTTCGACTCCATCTGCTTCGCATCCATCAACTTCGACTCCATCGGCTTCGACTCCATCTCCCTTGAATCCATCCAGACCACCTAGCTTCGAATCCATGATGCTACCTCTCTTCGTATCCCTCAAAGTTAAAGGGTTCGAATCAATGGAGTTGCAATACTTCGAACCCGTCCTGCACCTTGCCTCGAACCCATCGATTCGAAGCGAGCCTTCGAATCCAACCCTTCGAATCCACTTGGTCCACACAGCAAGCACCACGTCGCCGCCTTCGCATGCAAAAGCATGGATTCGAACCTATGGGTTCGAACCATATGGATTCGAACCATATGGATTCGAATGACTCCATAGGGTCGATTCGAAGCAGCCAGCATGCCGAAGAACACCATCTTGAATCGATCATATCTCTCAATCCCTTGATCCAAATGCCATGAAATTTTCACAGGAGCTTGATTATACACTGAAGAATGACCACACCAAATTTCGCCTAGATTGGATGCATTTTTGATCGATTCGAACCTTACTTCGAATCGATCCCAAATTGGGCACGGATCCCGAGAACGCGGGCTCATGGGCCCCCCTCACGTTCCAAGCGGCCTCCCTGAGTTTTAGGCGGGATTTCAGCCTTCCACGCCTATAAATAGAGCCCCTGGTCATTCAGAAAAGAGGTCGGAGATTCAGGAGAGAGAAAGCAAGCCCAGACTCTGCCAGATTCTATTCTAGGTCTTTCCAACATCATTGTAATCAAGTATCAAAGCTACAACTTGCTGTAATCTGCTGTAATCGATTGAAAATCATCAAGTGAAGCAATAAAGAGAGAACCTTCAGAGTGGACGTAGGCACGAACGCCGAACCACTATAAATCTTGTGTTGTTTACTGTTATTTATGATTTGCTACGTTTACTATCTCTTAGATCTGAGTTCTGTGTTAATTATTACTAATCTGTGTTGATAAACGGGTGCTTTTACGATATTGGACGTTTGTGACCATTTTTGGTGCAAACATTTTGGTGCTTTCACTGAGGATTGAACTCAGGAGAAGTTGAATTTGAAAATCTAAGAGTTCAGATCTAAGAGTTATGACAGGACAAACAAGTAGAAGGCAAAGGCCAGAGAGAAGTGAACACCAAGGAAGTCAAGAGGCTTCCTCAGGAGGGAATCAAACTTCAGTCTTCATCACCAGGGATGAGATGGAAACAATGATGAAAAGGAAAGAGGAATTGATTCAGAGTTTATTTCAGCAAATTGGACAACTTGGAGCACAGGATAGAGGAACGGATGGAGTTCAGAACGAAGCAGGACCATCCGGCGTAGCACCTGGGTTAGAAGGCACACCCATGGAGAACGTTGACCCAATTTCAGAGAGAGAGAGAGGAACATCTGCGCAACCCGAGAATAGTAGAGGAGTGAACGCTCAGTCAAGGGGGCAGATTCCAGAATTCCCTCGTCAACTCGGGGGGCAGGTCGAAGGCGATGAAGGAGGATTGCACCTTGGAGACTAAGATAAATTGGCACAAATGGTTAGGCGAGCCATGAGAGGCGGACTAACAAACAAAGATCTTGAAGATGTGAGCAGGAGTCCTTTTACTCCAGCGATCAAACAAGCTAGGAACCCACCGAATTTTAAATTACCATCGTTGGACATGTATGATGGGAGATCGGACCCCACGGTCCACCTAGCAAAGTATATGAGGCACATGGAAGTGCTGGGGGCATCAGAAAAGGTCATGGCCCGATGCTTTCCATTGTATTTGACAGATATTGCGGCGTTATGGTTTAGACAACTGGAGAGTGGATCTATCGGAACATGGAATGGTTTAACTGAGAGATTTATGAGGCAATTTAGGGTTCAAATTACAAGACCCAAGAATGTGATGACTTTGGCAACCCTAAAACAGAAAGCTGGAGAAACTTTGAGGAGCTTTCTGACACGATTCAACGCGGCAGCAGCATCGGTGGATCGGCCAGACCCATCCATGGTTATGATGGCAGCCGTTTCCGGAGTAGCTGATGGCACAGATTTCAAAATTCATTGACAAAAGATCCACCTATGGATCTAGGAGAATTCTATCATGAGGCGGAAAAGTTCTTACGATTGGAAGACGCAAGTGCAGAAAGAGAAGAAGGAGATGAGCTCAATGTTTACACGGTCAAAGATGGAAATCCTCCTGAGAAAGGTACAGAAACTAGCAAGGGGAAGCGAAAGGCTGAGAGTGACTTTAATAGGCCAATGCGACCACGAAGGGAACCAAGATTTACCACATACTCAGAGCTGAATGAGAATTTAGAGCGAATCTATCAGGATACCAAGGAACAGATCCCATATCGCAGACCAATGCGAAGGGACCCAACTTCCGACGAAAGGAAATCAGATAAGTATTGCATATTTCATGAACTGAATGGTCATAACACTAATGATTGCAGGCATCTGAAGGACGAGGTGGAAGGGCATATCCGGAACGGTATGCTCCTTCAGTATGTGAGGAAACGAACTCCAGCAGTAGAGCCAGAGCGCCCGCCGTCTACCTCAACTAGAGGTGGCCCTGAGTCGGGACAACGTCTGATTATCCATTGATTAATTGAAAAAACGATGAACAAGTTGTAAACCTCTTACTAATACGGTTAAATCATTTACACATGTGAGAGATCGCGCACGATCCGTAGGCATGCTCTGAATGACTACCAACCGCATCACAGTTAGAGTTTACACTTTAACATCCCTGCTTTGCTTTTTGCTTTGATTTTGATTTGAACATTTAGATTCTTTGCTTTGATTTTGATTTGAACATTTAGATTCCGTTTGTATGAACATTTCTGTTGAGAGGTTCGTATAGTCATTGCTTTGATATTTGCAATTCCATGAAAGAATTTATTTCTATACCCGTTGGATCGCGAACGGTCCACGAGCACCCTCTGTATGGCGATGAACCGCCAGAATCTTTGATTCAGAAACTCTCCCGAACATAAACTCCGGCATCGACAAGACTAAGTCCCTCTCGGGCACACATAATTTACCTCGAATGGCAAAAGATCGCGAACGATCACAATCAGCCTTGAACGGCATACGATCGCGAACGATCACAAATCGCCTTGAACGGCATCCGACCGCGAACGGTCCCGATTCACTTATATGACAAGTTGATCGCGAACGATCATCATCCGCCTCGAACGGCACCGACCGCGAGCGGTCATGATCCACTTATTATGAAATTCGACTTCGAACAGTCACAAACTTGCCTTGAACGGCACACGATCGCGAACGGTCACAATTCGCCTCGAAAGACACCCGACCGCGAACGGTCACAACTCGCCTTGAACGGCACAACTCCTCTCACCTCAAATGGCTCGATCGCGAACGGTCGTCATTTGAGGTCCACCACTTGACCGTGCACTGTCGCACTTTACCTCGAATGACTCGATCCCGAACGATCGTCATTTGAAGTTAAGCGCTTGACCTTGAACGGTCACATTTCACCACAAATAACTCGATCCCGAACGATCGACGCATGGATTTATACGCTTGACCGCGCACGGTCGCACTTCACCTTAAATGACTCGATCACGAACGATCGTCATTTGAAGTTAGGCGCTTGACCATGAACGGCCGCGCTTCATCCCAAATAGCTCAATCCCGAACGATCGTTATTTGAGGGCATATGAAACTATCAAATTCTTTACAGGTTGATAACAGGATATGAACATCCAACTCAAGGCATTGCAAAACACACCTTCCTACCGCAAGGCATGTTTTGGAGGGCAAAGTGTTATCCCGTTTTTTGGCCAAACCGTGATACCAAAAGATTGGTCAAAAACAAAAGACAGTTCGTCTCAGAGATTGGTTGTACTCCACTTCGCTATGGATACCGATGAATTTTGTCCGAGTCCAGATTGAGCTACAATTGATTGGACATGACAAGAAAGATCATAGAAATCCGCATCTCAAATTTCAAGTCAATCCGAGTTCGTATGTTCAAGATATGATGGATTCAATATGACAGAAATGAGCCTTGCACGGTTCGAATCCATCACCCCTTCATTGGTTCGAACCCATCTAGTTCGAACCCATCCGGTATCCTTCCTTCGAATCCATGAAGTTCAAACCCATCGTCCCAGCAGTAGTTCGAACCCATGAGACATAGCCGTGCCTCGAATCCATCAGCCACCATGTACTTCGACTCCATCTGCTTCACATCCATCAACTTCGACTCCATCGGCTTCGACTCCATCTCCCTCGAATCCATCCAGACCACCTAGCTTCGAATCCATGATGCTACCTCTCATCGTATCCCTCAAAGTTAAAGGGTTCGAATCAATGGAGTTGCAATACTTCGAACCCGTCCTGCACCTTGCCTCGAACCCATCGATTCGAAGCGAGCCTTCGAATCCAACCCTTCGAATCCGCTTGGTCCACACATCAAGCACCACGTCGCCGCCTTCGCATGCAAAAGCATGGATTCGAACTTATGGGTTCGAACCATATGGATTCGAACCATATGGATTCGAATGACTCCATAGGGTCGATTCGAAGCAGCCAGCATGCCGAAGAACACCATCTTGAATCGATCATATCTCTCAATCCCTTGATCCAAATGCCATGAAATTTTCACAGGAGCTTGATTATACACTGAAGAATGACCACACCAAATTTCGCCTCAATTGGATGCATTTTTGATCGATTCGAACCTTACTTCGAATCGATCCCAAATTGGGCACGGATCCCGAGAACGCAGGCTCATGGGCCCCCCTCACGTGCCAAGCGGCCTCCCTGAGTTTTAGGCGGGATTTCAGCCTTCCACGCCTATAAATAGAGCCCCTGGTCATTCAGAAAAGAGGTCGGAGATTCAGGAGAGAGAAATCAAGCCCAGACTCTGCCAGATTCTATTCTAGGTCTTTCCAACATCATTGTAATCAAGTATCAAAGCTACAACTTGCTGTAATCTGCTGTAATCGATTGAAAATCATCAAGTGAAGCAATAAAGAGAGAACCTTCAGAGTGGACGTAGGCACGAACGCCGAACCATTATAAATCTTGTGTTGTTTACTGTTATTTGTGATTTGCTGCGTTTACTATTCTTAGATCTGAGTTCTGTGTTAATTATTACTGATCTGTGTTGATAAACGGGTGCTTTCACGATATTGGCGTTTGTGACCATTTTTGGTGCAAACAATATTCATATAGGCAAAGAGGATTGCAAGGTTTTAATCAGGGTCGGTTCCAACCATTAGGTTGCGCTAGGCGAAATGTAATGTTGTTGTCATTCACATAAAAAGTTTAATGCAAAACCAATAATGTCTTTTTTTCAAGTTCATACATAAAACACCCAAAATACATATCAAGGACATCTAGCTCAGGTCGCTATGGGTGTAAAATACATAATATATTATAACAAAAGTGTAAACATGTTTCGCATCTTTGGCATTGATACATGCAACAAAAACAACTCATTCTCGAATTTTTAGAAGCAAACATGTCGATTATGTTATCATATTCTAACATATCCAAATATTTTATTTTAATGGAAATCATTGTCAACCCACTTAGTCTTTCTTATGACATGGTTGTTCGAAGATAAGTTATAATAAATTTCAACTTAGAGAAATATTTTTCTATCGACGCCACCATAACTAAATAGTTAACATAATTCGATATGCAACTCATATTTCTAGAAATCCATTTATATCACGGTATGATCTTAAGAAATCAATAATATAAATTAATTTGAGAAACCTTTTATCAATAGTGTATAATTCTATAGCTTCTTCTGCTCTTTCCTCCTCCACTTTTTTTTGTACTCCTCCCCGTTACATGCTCGTTCATCTGTCATACCACTTCTGACCTCTGCCGCCTTTCCACCACTCTCGCCTTCATGCCGTCTCTAGGCGGATTCCGGAGATCCAAAATTACTTTTCTTCAAGCTAACTTCCACCTCCACACAATAGCTACAATAATATCTGCATATTTGTTCCATTCTACAATCGATTTCAAAACAAGAACTTCCACATAAATTTGGTTGGTGTTAGTGTAAGTTCTACGGTGTAGTGGAATATTTGGTTAGAACGTAACCAATGAGTTTTTCAAAACAAAAGCTTACGATCTAAAGTGAGACTAGAAGTATTATTACTTGACTACAAAATATTAATCTCAACATTTAAACATTTGATAAAGGCATAAAATAAGAGAAGTAAATTATGTAATGAATTTAGCCTTATCTAAGCGCGATAGGAATCATCATGAGTGACAGGTGCGTAACACATTAACAAGCTTCTGGATCTGTATCTCGCGGTAGCAAGTTGGCATCTAATAGTAGATGTGGTAGCTAGTAGGAAGATAATCACGGAGTAGCTTGGGTGCTGGAGATGAGATTCACGATAGCTTGATGGTTCTGCCATTATAGGTTTTTTATTTTTGGGGGTTGAATGTTTTTATGAAGTGAAGTTGATATGCGGAAGTGAGAAATGAGTTCATTGAATCACTGGTTTAACGCTTTGCGGAACAAGATAAGGACAAACACACCATTATATACTTTTTCTTCGTTTTAGTTTTTTTGCTCCTCTACTTAAGCTGTTATATTCTCCCAATACGAATGGTTTTTTATGATGCGGTCATCACTTGTTTTGGATTTTTATCCTCTCTGATAGTTCAAGTTGTAAACGTGTTTTAATATATGGAGAAAATATTTACACTTTTCCCTGCATGGCATTCAATTAATTTAGGGGGTTGGAAGGTTTTGATGAGATATATTATTGTAATACATGGAATGTATTAATAAAGTACCAATTTCCTAATAAATGCAATTTGCTTATCTTCGTCGCTTCATCGCTTATGTCCTTAGGGAAAGGAATGAGAACGTTCCCGATAACACTTGACATAAAGGAATACCAAAAGAAGAGATGGATATCGACAAAGAATAACATGACAATTGGGAAGTTAATCCAATCGTTCACATATTCGGTCCCAACCACCAATGAATACAAGTTCTATTTAAGGAACCATGAAGTTTATCCAAGTCTAGTTGTCTATACAATTATAATTTTATGTAGCTATGTAAAAGTAAATGTATGTTATGTTATTAAAGTAATAAGATGTATGACTATTTGTATGTGGTATTCGAATGTTTGTGTATTTGTATAAAAGCACGTTTATCTATAATGTTTTATTCATATATCCCTTAATTAATTAATTAACCATCATTGTGTTTGACTGTTCACACACATGTCAACACCCTATATTGCTAAATAAGACAATTATTTATCTTTTAACCTTATTTAAACCTACTTTTGTTATGAGAAAAGGTGAAGAGAAAAAAATAATAAAATTTGAAGCAGTGAAAACCATAGGAGGAGTAATAGATGCATTAACTTAGTGGAAGTTAATAGATTTAGGGGGAGTTAAATTAAAATTAAGATGACATTATTAAATATTATATCAAGAATAGGTAGGGAAACTGTTAATGGCAAAGATATGGATTTTAATGAAAACAACTGTGTAAGTATTATTAATACTGGTTTTTCAAGTTGTTGAGACTATAGTGCAGAAAATACATATACACACGTAACGATTCGCTTTTTTGACCTTTAAATGTCGACACAAAACATCTATGGTATTTGTATGCCAAGTACCCAAGTGTCAGAAAGATAGACTGTTAGGGTAAAATAAAAAGAAAAGGAAAACATAACAAGAAGTGAAAATAATTTTAGAATTCATAGCGGAACGATAACATGTAATACTACAAACTGTCACTCGAAGGGTTACAATTCTAAATACTATCATCCGCTTAGATAATTATAACAACCCGTCCTTCACAAATGCTGATATTTTTATAATAGTAATATAGCAGAAATAAGAATACTATGGTAGGTGATACATCCAACTCGTTTTCTCGAGCTCCAACGAACATCAATGGAAATCCGCCTTTCTCATACTACTCGAAAGAGCACCTATGGAAGTAAGGAAAATATATGACCACGAGTCATTCGTAAGTCTTGTAACGACCCGCAATTTTTAACATTTCGAATAAGAATATTTAATATTATAGAAAACAAGAAAAATAATTTGTTAATAAAACGACTTGATTTTTAAATGAACTTATAGGATTTTTTCCATAAATTTTAATTTTGGAAAATATTTAAATTGTCGCTTGACGTATTTTGCGGCAAACGTTGGTATTTTTGAAATTACATAGAGTAAGTTAACCTATGTATTTTTGTGTTATTTTATGATCGTGTCGCATAGTTGTGTGTACTTTATTTTTGAATCTGTCGTTCGCGATTCGAACATAAACGTGATATTGTGTAACGAAGTACCGGAAATTATAACACTAATTAACCCGACACTTAACCTAGTTTCATCACTTTTTCTCCCTCTCTCTCTTTTATTTTCATTGCCTATTGCAAATAAAAGTAGCCGACTCCACATTTTTAATTAAATTTGGAGCTTTGCTCAATGAAAATCAACATCGTGGAATCTATGAGTTCATATTGATGAGGGCTTCATATTCATGTGGTTGTTGATGGTTGCGGTGCTGTTTGGGGATGATCAACATGTAAAGGCCGAACTAGGGCTTGAAAATGACGGCGATGGAGGTGGAGTTTGGTGAAGAGGGGAGTCGGGTTAAGTTCCACATTAGTAGATGCATGCTTTGGTGGTGATCAGAGGAGAAGCGATTGCCTCTAGCAATTCACGTCGAAACACTGTAGCATGACAAGACTATAGGTTACTATCCGTTTAGGTGCATCGAGCATCGTATCTTTAGGTCCATTGGGAGGAAAAGGCGAAGAGGAGTTCAACGGAGCGGACGGTGGCTGATTTCGTGGAGAGTCGAGCGAGAGAACGAGGAGATATGTCACCAACATAATTTTATGTGTGTGTACATGTAAAGGAAATTGTATTTAGATTTGGAAGGGTAGAGGATTAGGTGATTTAAAGGTTAATTAAGCATTAAGTTAATTAATTAATATAATTAATCCAATTTCGTATAAATTAATTCTTTTGCATACAGGGTCAAAATCGAACACAGTCTTTTGCATTGCACTCGTAAGAGTGTTAGTACCGGAGCTGATTTCATCAAGTTTGGAGCAAGTATGATTTTGAACTAAAATCGAGCGTCGTTCAATTTTAGATCAAGTAGAAATACATAAGCGTTGGTTGTAATAAATGTGAGTTAGCTCACCTGTGAATGAACACTATATGATATACGTGTTGATATAAGTTGTTATCTGTATGCTTGGATGTCTTATTATTGGTTGTTTGGTTTGGAGGAATTATCGCTTTTGAAACCAACTAACACATGAAATGATTTGCAGGGGACTTATATGACTTACAGGGTTGTAGAGAGACCCTAAGGGATTTCTCGTCACTTTTGAATTTAATTTCATTTATATACTTATTGTATAAATTGTTGAATGCCAAAAGCATGGTAGCTTGGCCTTATTGGATATGACTTTTATAAGTTGCAAAAGCTGAACTCTTTAAGTGTAGATTAATGAAAGCATTTATTAAGTGTTATGGCAGCTGCAAGCCTCATTATAGTATTTGGAAATATTATTATTTGTTGTTTTTGATTTGAAAATGATTTTGATTCGAAAGGTGATTTTAAAAGTGATTTTTGGAATTTTCTATGGCATATTATTTAGAAATGGTTTTTAAACTTCTCTATTTTATTTTAACCTTTTTATTAGCCTCTTCTAATTTATATGGAAAGGTTTTAAAAGTATTTCGGGAAGCATTTATTTATAGAAAAGTTAGTGTAATAACAGATGTTTATTATAAAGAAAAAAAAGGTTTATCTTTTATAATAAAGTGATACTGTTTTAAAAGAAGATAAAAATATTTTGGCATAAATATTGGTGAAACACTTTCTATAAAATGTTGTATGGAAGGATAAATTTATAAATAGTTTTTTATGAATAAAAGAATAGATTTGTAGATGATATTTTTTAAAAAGGAAATGTTATCATTCGTATAAATTGGAACAATAAACCAAATTTGTGAATTTATAGTAATATACGAAATGATCGTTTTATGAAAGTATTTACTTCTATCTTGAAGTCGAAAATTTGTGAGAATTTTTATAAATAAATTTGGAGATTTATAATAGAAGCTTTAAAAATAAATTTAGAGATTTATAAAAGAATATTTATAAATAGAAAGATTTATAAAGGAGTTCTGTAAATATAAATGAGCTATATAAAAAGGAATTTTATAAGGAAACGAGGTTTGATTTTTATAAATAATTGTTTTAAATTTTTGTGGTACGAAAAGTATTCTTTTCATATTTAACACTAAATTTCAAGGTAGGGAAACTCGTCTCTGTCCATGAGAATTAAAAATGTATGTCGTGGCAAAGATAGTCCTCTAACTTGTCTGACTTCATTGTTAATCGAGAGATAATACATGTTTTAAATCAGAAAGTGGTGCTAAGTATATTTGATCTAATTTCCTTACAATCTAGTTACTTACACCAAAAAGAAAGTGGTTTCGGTTTATAATAAACAATGTTTTATATGACATTTGTTTTGGTCCATTTAAATATGAATCTAGAAAAGAGGAAAGCCGCCTTAAGATTTGTTAATGTACTTATACCATTGAGATAAGTATATGTATACATTTTCTAACCATTTTGACAATTTGCAGTATTATCGAATGTTTATGTGTTTTGAAAATGAAAAGGCAAATAGAATGGAAAAAATCATTATTGATGATCATTGCATGATCATGTTTGTAGTGTAATTTATTATTCTTCTGTAATGGAAACAAATTTATTAATTGATCCAAATTATGTAAATACTTTTGAACCCTGCTATCCAGTTTTCTTCATACCCATTATCATTATATCTTGATTTAGGCTGCTTATTATCTTGTAATTGATTTCAAATTGGCCTTTAGTTTCACAAAAAAGAATGACAAATGAAACTAAAAATTGATTGCAAAAGATTATCAAATAAAATAATAAATAATCAAACAACAAAACAAATGATGTATTGCTGTTTGAAAATGGCATTGAATATTCTGTGTTTCAAATAAACTGATCGATCTTATACCGACAAAAGAAAGTACCTATTCCAATGCATGAGCGTGGTATTTTCTTTTTCTTCAAGTTATATCGGCAACTGTACGGGAGAGAACCTAAATTAATTTTTTGTCCAGGGCGCAGAATAACCTAAATTAACTGTACAATTTTGTCATTTACCTCAGCGCTTCTCCTTATTATTCTCCCGCCTCACTATTTCACTCTTCTTTCGTTGAATATACGAGATTATAAATCGATTACGGAATTCGGATCGAGCATGGAGTTATCATGTCTGCAAAAGCAGCGGATTGAATATAAACCTGAACTGCCTCCTTGCCTTCAGGTTTTGTTTCATTCATCTTCTTCATTCTGGTTGTTATAACGAGAATTTGATTTATAATTTGGAATTTTTATCTTTTAGGGGTCGAATTTGGAAATTGAGTTTGGAGAAGCAACTATTGTGACAGATCCCTTGGATGCGCAGTCGATTCAGAGATCGTTCCCCTTAACTTATGGAAAGCCACTGGTGCATTTTGTGAATCCAATTAGTAAAATATGCGGAAAAGGACCTAAAGAAAAAGCACCTATAAGGTAAAAAAAGGAATTTGAGAAAAATGTTTGAACCTTTGGCTTTAAAAATATAACTTAAGAACATAATAAATTTTGAAGTAATTTATGCATTTACATTCATTGACAATGTTTTAAGAAAACAAGGAAGCCATATATTTAACAATGTATGTGCATATTTTAAAAAACAACTAGGGCCTGGCATATTTAACAATTTATATGCATTTTGATGTTGGAAGTAGATACAGATAACCAAAAATGAACAGTGGTCAAAAGCAGAGGTTGAATTCGTTTGCCATCATTTTTCATTCAGTGATGAAAATTATGTTCCTTTGAATTTCTACCAACTTAATTCATTAAAGTAATTGTTAAGTTAATATCATAGCTTTGGTTGTGGTGACGATCAGGGTTGGAGTAGTATTCTGCGGTCGTCAATCTCCTGGAGGACACAATGATTTATGCGCACTCCTTGATGCCATTAAATCACATAATCCTAAAAGTAACTTGATCGGATTCTGTGGTGGGTACCCAACCTAACATGCTTCTTTATTGTATAACATGTTTTCTTCTTCTGCATATATAGATTACGTTTTTTCTTCTTATAAATCATCAGCTTTCAATTTAGCAACTGCTCTTGATCCTTGATTTCCAACAAGAGGAACTGAAGGTTTATTTGCACGGAAGTCTATTGAGATCACAGAAGACCTTATCTCTAATTATCGCAACCAATGTATTTAACCTCAGTTATATTTTAGTAATTTAAGCATCCATATTAGAGAATGCAATTTTTAGTTTCCTTTTGCATTTTTCTTAATATTCCTAGTGCAATTTTCCATTTATAATCTTACTGCAGGCCTTGTTTTATAAATTTTCAGTGCAATTTTCCCAGTGCAATTTTGTTAGAATACTTGTTGCTGTTTTCATTATTTCATTATTTGTTTAGCCACGTGGCATTTGTGAAGTGTTGTATATAAGCTCATCTATGAGCCATCAGCTGTTAACTTTTTACAGAAAAACATTTTTCAAAATATAACTTTTGTTTTTCTCTTCCCCATATTTCTTCAGATCTAGTTTTTCTTCATTATCAGTTTTTCATACTTTCCACTTAGATCTAATCAGATTTTAACATGGTATCAGAGCATCCGTATTAGATCTGAGTTTGCGTTCTTCGGTCGGTCGATCGATTCGTGATTTGGAAGATTCATGGTGATTGGAGAATAGCAAGTACAAGCTCAGAACGATCTTTTGTTTATGCATTCCAGTGATCATCCTGGACTTTCTTTGGTTCCAGATGTATTCGAGGGACTGAATTTTGGAGAATGGAAGATCTCCATGAGAACGACACTCTCGGCGAAGAACAAGATCCATTTCATTAATGGAGACTCAGTGCGACCAGCAAAAACAGATCCGAACCATGATCGATGGAATCGCTACAACGATATGGTTCGCTCCTGGCTATTGAATGGATTGAGTAAGAAGATTCATCGAAGTGTGCTATACGCTGACACAGCGCAAGGAATATGGAAAGAATTGGGGATTAGGTTTGGACAATTGAATGGCGCACAATTGTACGCTGTTAAGAAAGAATTGAACACTTTAACGCAAGGATCTGACTCAATTTCATCCTACTACACAAAGATGAAGATCGCCTGGATGAATTGAGAAGCTTACGCAAATTTCCTAGATGCAGCTGGTTCGGTGAGAGAATTCATGAATTTTGAGGATGACGAGCGGTTAATCCATTTTCTGATGGGATTAAACGATGCTTACACAGGAATTAGAGGATCAATTTTCATGCCAACGCCGTTACCTAGCATGACTCTGAAAGAGGGGGCTATGCGGTAGGATCATGTAATATGGAATAACGGAATAGTCTAGGTAGATAAAGTAAGTAAATGCAAGGAGACACCAGGATTTTATACTGGTCCGGACCTCTCGTCCTATGTCCAGTCCCTAAACTTCACTTAGGAATTTCACTAACTAATACCCTCACTTCACCCGGAGGAATAGGTTTACAACTTACCCGAACAACCGAACGGGATTTCTTGCCTCAACTACCGAAGAGGACTTCAACTCAAATACTAAAATACAATATTCGACTTGTTGTGTTCTTGTCAACACTAATGAGTCTAATGTAGTACAATATTCCTATAATCTTATCCTCGAGAGTATGCAATGTGTTTGTGAAGATTTAGGAAATGTGAATTGCTATGAATCAAAAGAATGTTATAAACAAAAACAGTGAGTCAAACAATAGATTGGTGATTGCTTTTGAGAATATCTAGAGAATATGAACAAGAGAATAGTAAGATTAAAGCAAGAGAATTCGGTGTCTTAAATGATGTTAGAATCATGTATATATACTTGTAGAAGAGGTGCATTTGTTGTCAAAGGTTGCAAACAAGAGATGCTTCCATTTCCATTGATGAATGGTTGCAACTCTTAGGAAGAAGAAGGTGTCTTTTCAGAGAAAATTCGCAGGTTCAAATTCAGTCGACTGAGCAGGGAATTCAGTCAACTGAAAATATGAAGTAAATTTTCGGGATCAAATTCAGTCGACTGTGCAGGAAATTCAGTCGACTGAAACTGTGCATGTGTATAAGTTTGTTCCAGTTTCAGTCGACTGGTTGTTCCTGTTCAGTCGACTGAGCTCATAAAACCTGCATAGTTAAAACTTAATTGAAAAATGAAGTTTATAAAACTTTTCTAGTGTTCGTGCAAGCTTCTTGAGGATAGATTTTAACAATATATCTAGACTAAGACACATGTAGAAATCATACTTTAAGTTTTTGGTCTTCATCTTTCTTTCTTTAACATTTGCATATATTTCTTTAAAGCACATTGTCGTTGATCAAAATCTTTGCATATCAACATTCTCCTCCTTTTTGATTGATGACAATACTGATTTATTCTAGAGATGTTTTACTTGTTTTCTCCCCCTGAATGTATGCACTATCTTTCCTACAAAACAAAGTTAGTACCATAGATTTTCTCCCCCTTTGTCATCGACAAAAAGGAAGAACTAACAGCAGTAATAATTTATCAAAAAACAATCACTGAAGCATAGAGAATATAAGCATGAATTAAGAGAAATAAAAATGTTGTGACACACAAGCATAGAATGGCTATTTATACAAGCCATTAGAAAGATATAAATACACATCAAAACAACAAAAATTACTCATCCTTATCCGAGTCATATGAACCTTCTCTTCCTGTTGGTTCACGTATGACGGGTCCTCCTGTTGGTGGTCTATGTGTTCTTCCTCCTTGGCCACAACTTGCTCCACTAGCGCTGCTACTTGTATGCTCTTCGGATGTCGTCCATGTAAATGTAGGTGCCGGACGTTTGCCGCGTGATGTTGAAGCAGTAGTGGTGCTTGAGCATGAGATAGCATCCCAAAGTTTGTTGAAGAATCCTTTTATTTTGTCAAGCTTATGATCTACCTCAGATTCTTGAGCCATGAAGCATACATTTGCCTGTTCATTGTCGCTATCACTATCATTTTCGGATGATGATGAATCTGAATCGTCCCATGTTACAGAAAATGCCTTCTTTTTGAATTTATCCTTCTTGTTTTTGAATTTTTTCTGATTTTCCTTCATTTGTTCTTGACAATCTCTTTGCATATGTCCTTTCTTATGACAATTGAAGCATTCTATATTTGAGGATGATGGTTTATTTAAGAATTTTTTTTGAATCCGTTTTTGTTTCCTTTTCTATACTTTAAGAATTTCTTGAAATTTTTGGCAATAAATGCTAGATCCTCATCTTCAGACTCTGATTCTTCCTTTTCCGCATGAAAATCAATATTCTTTCTTTCTTGAGCTGATCCTTTTTAGCTTGCATATTTACTTCATACGACATAAGATTTCCAATCAATTCTTCTGGTTTCATTGTAGATAAATCATTTGCTTCCTCGATTGCTAGTACTTTTCTCTCCCATTCATCAGTGAGTGAATTTAGAACTTTAGACACAATGTCAAAGTCCATGTATCTTTCTCCTAGTCCGATTAGAGCATGATGAATGTCTTGAAATCTTGAGTACATGTCATTGATGGATTCATTTTGTCGCATTCTAAAATTTTGGAATTGATTCTTCAGCATGGATATATTTGTTTGTTTAACCTTGTTTGTGCCTTCATGTATGACTTTAAGAGTTTCCCATATCTGATATGCAGTAGTACATATGCTAACACGGTTGAATTCATTTCTATCCAGGGCGCAAAATAGCATATTCATAGCTTTGGCATTTGCACTAGCTTCATTCTTTTGAATTTGTGTCCATGTAGGATAATCGGTTGTAGGTACAACGAACTCTGCTTGAGTTTCGAAACTTGTTGCTTGCATATAAATCCTCATCCTTGTAGCCCAATAGTTATAGTTTAGTCCATTGAATAGAGGAGGTCTTTGGGTAGATTGTCCTTCCGCAAATGTAGAACTATAGGCAGATGTTGTGCTTGTACTTACGTTATTTTCCATATTATCAATATGTCTAATAACGGTGTTATGGTTATAGGACGGCCTTGCTCCGATACCAATTGAAAGAGGGGGCTATGCGGTAGGATCGTGTAATATGGAATAACGGAATAGTCTAGGTAGATAAAGTAAGTAAATGCAAGGAGACACCAGGATTTTATACTGGTTCGGACCTCTCGTCCTACGTCCAGTCCCTAAGCTTCACTTAGGAATTTCACTAACTAATACCCTCACTTCACCCGGAGGAATAGGTTTACAACTTACCTGAACAACCGAACGGGATTTCTTGCCTCAACTACCGAAGAGGACTTCAACTCAAATACTAAAATACAATATTCGACTTGTTGTGTTCTTGTCAACACTAATGAGTCTAATTTAGTACAATATTCTTATAATCTTATCCTCGAGAGTATGCAATGTGTTTGTGAAGATTTAGGAAATGTGAATTGCTATGAATCAAAAGAATGTTATAAACAAAAACAGTGATTCAAGCAATAGATTGGTGATTGCTTTTGAGAATATCTAGAGAATATGAACAAGAGAATAGTAAGATTAAAGAAAGAGAATTCGGTGTCTTAAATGATGTTAGAATCATGTATATATACTTGTAGAAGAGGTGCATTTGTTGTCAAAGGTTGCAAACAAGAGATGCTTCCATTTCCATTGATGAATGGTTGCAACTCTTGGGAAGAAGAATGTGTCTTTTTAGAGAAAATTCGCAGGTTCAAATTCAGTCGACTGAGCAGGGAATTCAGTCAACTGAAAATATGAAGTAAAATTTTCGGGATCAAATTCAGTCGACTGTGCAGGGAATTCAGTCGACTGAAACTGTGCATGTGTATAAGTTTGTTCCAGTTTCAGTCGACTGGTTGTTCCTGTTCAGTCGACTGAGCTCATAAAACCTGCATAGTTAAAACTTAATTGAAAAATGAAGTTTATAAAACTTTTCTAGTGTTCATGCAAGCTTCTTGAGGATAGATTTTAACAATATATCTAGACTAAGACACATGTAGAAATCATACTTTAAGTTTTTGGTCTTCATCTTTCTTTCTTTAGCATTTGCATATATTACTTTAAAGCACATTGTCATTGATCAAAATCTTCGCGTATCAATAGGCTTGAGCTTATGCAATGCTTTTGTAGGAAGAAAAGCAACGCGAGATGCAAGGAGTTAGCAACGCTCAGTCATTCCAATTTTCTGCTTCCATGAATGTTGTAGCAGCTAAAAATCCTGGCCAAACTTATTCTCAGCAGAGGAACAATGGAGATCGCAAGCCATTTTATTGCACAAACTGCAAGAAAACAAATCACATTATTGATAGGTGTTATTTTCTCAATGGATTTCCTAAGAATTACAAGACCAAAAACAAGAAAACAGTAGAAAAGAAATTTGCAGGCTTAGTTTCCACATCTACAAGTTCAGTTGATCTTACTTCAGAGTAATTGGCTAAACTTCTGAGTCTCATTGATGACAATGTCTCACCAAACAAAACAATTCAGCAAGATGATTTTGCTGGATTTGCAGGTACAACTTTTACTTCTCATTTTTTCAATAATGCTTCCTGGATAGTTGAAACTGGGGCCAGTTGTCATATGTGTTGTGCTACTCTTTATTTGAGAGTACACACATTATTGAAAAGCCTTTCATCATCACATTACCAACTGGATACAATGCAACTATTGATACAGTGGGACCAGTCAAAGTTTTGCCTGAATTAGTCTTGAGAAATGTGTTGTTTGTTCCTATTTTCAAGTGCAATCTCCTCTCAGTTGGGAGACTCATCGGGGACATGCAATGAAAAGTCTTATTTACTCCCATAAGGTGTTTAGTACAGGCTCCTTTGATGAAGACGCCACTGGAGATTGGTAAGGCACATAAGGACTTATACCTGCTAGCATCACAGGAAGAGAAGGAAGTAAATAAAGACTTAGCAGCAGCTGTTACTTACAATAATAGTACAGTTTTGTGGCATGTCAGATTAGGACATTTACCATATTATAAGCTTCATTATTTGCCTTTTTTCGTACTGAACAGTTGAATAAAACAGAAGTTATACCTTGTGTTGTTTGTGCTAAGTCAAGACAAACAAAACTTAAGTTTCCTTTGAGTTCTATTACTACTATTTCTCCTTTCCAGTTAATACATGTGGATATGTGGGGACCATACAACATTGCTACTTATGATGGTTATAAATATTTTTTGACTATAGTAGATGATTTTACAAGGTCTACTTGGGTGTACCTTTTATCTGTGAAAAGAAATGCTTTCACTTTACTTAATAACTTTATTGCTATGGTGACCACTCAGTTTGGTAGAAAGGTTCAGACTATGAGGAGTGACAATGCTCTTGAATTAGGGACTAGCAGAGAGTTTTCTTTGTATTTGACGGCTCAAGGTATTGTGCATCAAACTTCTTGTGTGGCAACTCCTCAGCAGAATGGGATCGTTGAAAGGAAGCATAGATATCTCTTAGAGATAGCAAGAGCACTTATGTTTCATTCCAAGTTACCTTTGAAATTTTGGGGTGAAAGTGTTCTTACAACCGCTTATATCATCAATAGGCTTCCATCTGCAGCTCTTAAGCATAAAACTCCATGTGAAATTCTTTATCATAAAGCACCTTCTTATGTTCATATTAGGAGTTTTGGATGTTTGTGCTTTGCATCAACTCTCAAGGCAAGGAGAGATAAATTTCAAGCTAGGGCATCAGCTTGCATATTCCTTGGTTATCCTTTTGGAAAGAAGGCATATAAACTTTACAATCTAGAAACTCATTCAGTTCTCATTTCTAGAGATGTGGTGTTTCATGAGAGTGTTTTCCCTTTCCATTCCACTTCCACATCTTCACCTCTTGTTTTTCCCCCATTATATCCTACTACACCCCCTCTAGGACTTTCACATTTTTGTAGGTGAATTCTCAGCTTATCAGCAATATGTGCACCGATGCGCTTTCTGCCGAAAAGGTATTGCTAAATCCCAGACAAAAACTCCTAGTGAATTTTTTAAACCTTCGCTTATATTGCAATTGTTGGACTGAAAATATTCGATCTCGGCAAATCATCATCAAGAACTTTGGTGTTATGGAAACTGATGAAAGGCTACTGCCATAAATTATAATATATCACAATAACTGCTAGTGCATTTTTCCATCAGTGATATGCATATATATAGATACTGAAATGTTATATGTTTCTTCCAGTATTACTATTTCATTTGCCTTATGGGGAGGAGGGCATCTCATGTCACTTTGGAATGTGCGCTCCAATCTCATCCAAATATGGTCCTCTCCAAGTTTTGTTTTTTTACAATTAGTATCTCCTTTTTGGCCTTTTTACACTAACTTCACTTATATTACATGTTCAGGTTATTTTAAGCGAAGAGGCTACTTCTTTGAAGCTTACTCTCTTTGACATGACAAAGAGAATTTGTGATGCAGTTCAAGCTAGAGCTGAACATGGTGAATTATTGCTGATATTATCTTCTTTTTGTTCTTTTTTTATATATTAAATAATTGCTCATATTTTTGCTCCATGGTTTTTCCAGTGATCACGTATAGTATATTTTCCTTCTAAATTTACCAATTTTAAGCTTCCAATAGTGTTTAGATATTGTTTGGATAACATATGTTACACACATGCTGGATTTAAAAGAAAAATCAAACAGGAATGCAAAGCCATCGACATCTTTATAATAATAAATTTCAGGAAGATACTTAACTGGACATGATTTGTAGGGATATATAAGAGTCACAGATATTAGTGACCTAAATTATACTGTGGATATAGGATTAACCGATACCATCATTTATTTTAATAGATAGCCTTTATAATTCAATGTAAAAATATTAAATTTTGCTGCTATATTGCGTTTATCGTATTTCATGCAATTTGAAAATTTGATTGAAGTGAATAATGTCTCTAAAATGAAACGATCCTGAGTCGACCTTCGAAAAACGGCACCGAATACAACACTCGTATTCAAATGCCACAAATCCAAACGTCGAGTCTGGTTCGCCGGAGCTTATAACACATTAAGTACAACACAGCGGAAGAAAAAGAATGTATATATACACATATGATATAACATTTGATACAATATGATACAACAGAATGATACAACGAATACCAATATACATCAGAGATTTGATACAAGATAATAGCAGCGGAAAGAAAAGATAACACCAACAGCGGAACAATATCTCCAAGATAGTCTTCAAGGAAGAACTCCCGTGTCGGTAATCTCCATCTCCAAGGCACCAATACAGAAATAGCTCGAACTCCCAATAACGATGCACAATGATAAGCAAGTGCAGTTCAGATCCAAAGATTGAACTAGCTCCAGATAATCTACTAAACCTGACTATCTGAAAAACCCAACTCTAGACTGCCCGTGTGGGAAAATTGTGGGCATTCAGAGTTTAGGAAAGGAATAATAAACTCCAGGTCAGTCATGGGACTGGTATGAGCAAAAAAAAGCAGTTGGTCTTTAAAACAAACCAAAGAATTTAATTTGAAATCCGTAATGCCTTTTAGAAAATGAAACTACCATAAGGCCTCCCGCCACACGCACAATGCAAACGCAGAATTGGAGGAGATTTCTCCTTATGATAGTCAAACATGCTTGATACGAGAAAATTTATTTGATATTATTACTAGTGCATAGTGGAAAAACATTTCGAAAGTATAATATAATCCTAGCCAACATAGAAATTCTGAATTATGCCTACTATAGCTACTATCTAAACAGTGGTGACCACCATAAGTAAATGGCAGGTTCTACAACTAAAACCGTACAAAGCATATGAATGGATTTCCAACAAATGGTCAGGCTAAGGAACTTCCTACTGTCCATGGGATCGCCTCTGGCGGGACGTCCCGAGAACCTAACCGAATCTCTACCAACACAAGGCCGGGTTACCTCTGTAATTAGGTAACTACTACTCAAGCATGCCATCCCCCGGTCCTTTGGGACCTTTATCCGAGGCGCCTCAAAACCACAAAGCAATCACAAAGTAATAGATCTGCAATATCCACACGAGTAAGCATCTGGGCTCCATACCATGATACCACCCTTTTCCAGAAGGGAATGACACACCCTAAAGGGCGCGACCCTTATAACATTGCCGCATCTTTCCTGTTTCGACCATTTTCGGGGTGTGAGGTCCTAATGCAGTCTCGTCCACAAAGCTACGCTTTATACAAAGCCTGCTTTGATCACAAATGATCATCAACACACAGCAGCACTTAGCATGCCACACTACCGAATTGGTATTATATCACTGATAAATATCAACTACATAACCTCTGAGCTCGTACGTCTCAGAGAAGGGTGTTAAGCTAAGAGAATAAATTCTCCGCCACCAAGCAGAAATGTATTTGATAGAGATCAGTTTAATATCTCCAAGCGTAGTGTCAGACATACAACCATATAAGTCTGTTTCGGTTTCGAACAGAACCGAAGGCACTTCCGAATAAGCCCTTGCAAATCCGGGTATCCACAATCCCGATCGGACTTCCCATCACTTAGGGAATCTCTATACCGTAGCTATTCGGTGCAGAGACAATCGATAGGTTATCCTAACGTTCTCAAAGACACCCGGTCTTCAACACCGGTCTTCAAATGCAATCCATAACGTCGTATCACTATTCGGAATGGGTTGTATGACATAAGGTCCTCTCCCGGCTAAACCGAATAATGAGCGCAATATTTTAAAACATATGGATATGGGATTTCAGTCAAGTGAATACTTAAAAATCCAAAGCTTTTCTTTCAAATGGTTAAACAAATTACCATTTTAAATCTTTAGACAAAATGATTTATTTCACAAAGTTTCACCCAGTTTCACAAAGATCTATTCATAGATTTCGAAGCACTTTCCATTTCAATTTGGATTAACCCAATTAAATCTTTAATTTAAAGATTAAATGTATAGCTTTCAAACCGTTTCCAAAGATTTATTTGTAACTTGGAAAACCATTTTCCATTTTAGACTTAAAATCCTTTTAACACATATTGGAAGTTCATTTCTTATGTAAAAGCTTTTATTATTTGAAAACAATAGTTTTTTTCGGAAAAATCCAATTATATCTATACAAGTTTAAATTTTGGGTTAAATTTGAAGTCCCAAAACAACACTTTTAAGAATGATTTAAAAAAACATATAAACACATTTATATGTTGAATAACCTTTTTTGTAACATTCCTGAAATTTATCAAGTTTAAATTGGCAATTAAATCTATTTTTGAAAATAAATTGTGAATTATTAGGAAATTTTCTAGGATAAATAAATAATTTTGATTATAAATAGAAATTTATATTAGGAATTTAAGGATAAGTGATTTATAAAACAAATATTGAATTTAAAAATAAGATGTATAAAATATATTTATATTAATATGTGAGCTAAATTAAAAGATTTAAAAATAGAATCTATAAAATAATTTAAACTAAGGAGTTGAATATGATTTGTATATTAAACATTAAAAATAGAATTCATGAATTAATAAAATGTATTAAAAATAAATTAGAAATTAAAAACTAAAAAAAAATTTGAACAAACAAAATAAATAAATAAATTTTTGATTTAATTGTGAATTAAATTGAGTTTTTCCAAATAAAATACAAATGGATTTTATATATATGAACTTTTGAATTAGAAAATTTAAAAATAAATGTTTAAATAGTATATATTGGATTTGAAAGAGAAACTCTATCTTTTAAAATTTATAGAAATTTGTTTTTAAATTTATAACATACATATGTAATATGTATTTTGAAAGTTATATTTAAAGTTTAATATATACATATCTTTTGAAAAGTATAAGTGTAAATAATAGTTTGAAAATGTATAAAATGTGATTTACAAATGTAAACATATACACATGAGAGATGGAGTGTAAGAGTTAACAAAATCTAAAAGTTATAATGATTTCTTACAAATGGCATTCAATTTAATTGTTTAAAATAAAATAATAAGATAAAGAAATTTCAAAAACTCTTCATTTTCCCATATGTAATCAATTGATATCTCAGCCAAATCTGAAGAGAAAACAGTAAAAAAGATTTGGCATTTCATAACTATAACACCAAAGAAAAAAAAAATCAGAACAAAACAATAACATTCTCTCCTCAAATCTGAAAATGCAAGATCAAGCTCCAACAAATTCAAACTGTAATCAAGTAAAATCAGAGTTCAATGCAAAAGAAAACCTGGAAGCATGCAACATTCCAGTGACCAAATCCAAGTTCAAACTTAAACTACAATGCAAATTCAAAAGAAAAATCTGCATTTTCTTAGATCTAGAAATCAAGCCTACATGCAATCAAAGTAGCAAGCATTTGCAACTCAGGTTTCAAGCAAGAACAGAGTGCAGATCAATTCAAGTAGCAATGCAAATATCATTCTGGAGCAACTTAAATTTGAAAGCAAATGCAGTTTTCTCTGGAAACAAATAAAAGGCAAGTAAATTCTTTCTTTAAAAATGTGAATCAAATATTGTTAAACAGTATTTGAGCAAAAATATTTAAACAATTTTATCAATTTAAACTGCAGGATTTTAAAAAGAAAATATAAAGAGAGAGGGGCTTCAGTTTTGCCAAGTATTTCTGGAAAACAGTTTCAAAGGCAAGTCATTTTTTTTTAAGAATTGAATTTTTGAGTTGTGAATCAGTAACAAAAACAAAAGAATTTAAACTATTTTATTAATAAGTTGCAGGAAGAAATTAGAGTGCAAGGTAGAAATCAGGTTCTTTTGATCAGGGCAGTGCAAGCATCCCTGTAATGAATCAAGATAGTGTAAATTCTCTCAAAACAAATTAAGGCAAGTAAAATTTCTTTTAAAAAGGATTTGAATCTGAAGTGATAATCAGTAACAAAGAAAAGATTTAAAAACAATTGTATTTATCAGTTCAGGAGTAAAGAAAAACCAAGAATTCAAAAAGCAAATCAAAATTCAGAATATGAAAAAAATCAAAAGCCTGTCTCTGTTCTTATCTCTGCTGCAACTCCAAGGTGAGCAATCCTTCACCCTCTTTTATCTGATGCATATATAAAACTCTGATGTTAGTTGCTTCTTTGTTTTCATGCTTGTGAGCAAATTACACCCCAAGTCTTCAAAATCTGGTTCATATCTTGATTTCATGTGATAGTGTTTTGGTATGGTTTTGAATATGCCTACATGTTGAAGGTATACATAAATTTAGTGTGTGTATGTCTGTGAGCAACCTAGCCCTAAATTTATATGTGTTTTATTTCCTGCATGAATGTGAGTAAGCTTTTATTTTAAAAACAGTTTTTTTTTTCTAAAATCAAGATAAGTGCAAATTACAGAACTAAATGCTAATTCACCTGAATTTAAAACTGTTTGATGAGAACTCCTCTGTTTCTTTTGAAAGTAAGTAACCTCACAAATGCAAGGAGGCTTGAATTGTCTGATGCATGTAAATACTTAGGAAAAATAAAAGAAAACAAGTTTGTCTGTAAATCTTATATTGATAAATGCTGTGTGTAAATATGTTTGCATGTTTTGATTTCTTGAAAACTGCATATAGTGTTAGTTATGAATTAGTATATTCTTTATTGGAAAAGCTTTATCACTTGAATGGTTTCAGCTAGCAAAGTCTGTGTAAGTAAATAGGTTAGTTAGGTGTAAATTTAGAATTATAAATTTTAAGTTAGTTTAATAAATCTGTAGCCTCTGTAAACCAAAATCAGTCGTCATTAGAAATAAACAAATATATCAAACATCATAAATATTTGAACTAGTGTATAAATTGAAATGCATGTTTGAAAGTAGAAGTTTTAAAACAAATATTACAGTTTAAATAACTATTGGGAGGAAACATTTCTGTTTAAACAGAAATATGAAATTGAGGTATCTGTGAGTCTTTGTGAATCTCAGGTGTTAAGATGTTTATGTTAGTGGAATATGGAGGTGAGAGGATGGAGGAGATGTTGGTGATTATGATCAGAGAGTGAGAGTCAGGTGAATTGGTTTCCAGGTTGATTTAGTTGCATGTTGAACTCAGGTGACAGTTTAGTAGTGTGCAGGGTTTTGACCCGAAGTAGAACTCGGGTGATTTTGTTTTTGACTCGGAGATGGTAGCATGAAAACTCGAAGTAGCATGAGAGTTTCTCGGGTCAGAGGAGTTACAGGTTTATACCTGAAGTTTTTTTTGCAGTTTTTTTTTTTTTTAGTGTTGATTGAATTCAAATTCTAGTGCAAAATTTTGATTTAAATGAAAATTGAATCTGAATTCAAATAGAGTTTTAAATTCAAGGTTGTAAAAAAAATGAAACTTTTAGATTTAAACAAGTTTAAAATTTTGTTTAAATCGAGTTTTAAAACAAACAGTTTCAGGTTTAAAATCCTGAAGCTTTGTAGTTTCAAACACTTGAATAAAATTTAAATGTTTGTGTGGGAATTTAATTTCAGGTGAAAGTTGAAAACTGAATTTAAGTGTAATTCAAAGTTTTAAAAATGAAATATCTTAAACAACTTTAAAGTTTAGTTTTAAATCAAAATTAAAACTGTTTCAGGTTTTAAAACACTGAAAGTTGTTTTGCAGTTTTAATGTTTTTAATGAAACCCATTTTTAAGTTGCAATTTGATTTAAGTACAAGTTAAATCTGAATTCAAATAGAGTTTGGAATTCAAAGTTTTCAAAAATGTAATATCTTAAATAAATTTAAAGATTGGTTTTAAATCAAAAATTTAAAACTGTTTTCAGGGTTTAAACCTGAAAATGGTTTGCAGTTTTTAAAAGTGTTGAATGAAATTTAACTTTTGTGCAGGAATTGATTCAAGTGTAACTTGAATCTGAATTCAAATGTAATTTTGAATTCAAAGTTTTTAAAATGAAATTCTTAAAATTTAAACAAGTTTTAAATATGGAATTAAGTCAAGAATTAAAACAGTTTTCAAGTTTAACTTTTTAAAAACCAGATTTTGATTTAAACAAGTTTTGTAAGTTTTAAACATTGAATAAATTTAAACATTTTTAAATAAGATTTAAATTGGTTTGAAATCAAATTAAAAACAGTTTCAAATTTACTATGAAACCCAGTTTTGATTTCAAACAAGTTTA
This sequence comes from Allium cepa, assembly GCA_030765085.1. Classification (NCBI taxonomy): domain Eukaryota; kingdom Viridiplantae; phylum Streptophyta; class Magnoliopsida; order Asparagales; family Amaryllidaceae; genus Allium; species Allium cepa. The sequence goes on along the minus strand of CM060935.1, from coordinate 1,052,586,794 downwards.
TAAATTTATAGAAGAATGAATGAACATATATCAATGTTTAACATAGATTTGAAATAAGATTTGATTTCAAATAAGTTTTAAAACTAGGAAGAATTTAGTTCTATTAATATTGAATTAAATATGAAGTGTTAATTTAGATTTAGGTTTAAATGGTTAAACATTTTAAAATATCAAAATTTTAAAATGGAATTTGAATTTAAATTTAGAAATGTATTGTTTTAATACATTTTGAATTTAAATGGGTCAATTAATAAGTAATTAAATTAGTTGAATAATTAAGGATTTCACTTAATTATTTGATTTTTAAATAATGATTTAGATTAATATTAATTAGAAATGATTTATTAATCTAATTCAAATTTTCTTAAGTGTAAAATTAATTGAATGTTGTTACTAATGGGTGATAATTATCTAGGGATAATTTAGTAATTAATTAATGCAATTAATTTTGATAATTGACTAGATTAATTAATTGAATATAATTAATTGTAATTGGTTAAGTATAATTAATTGTTGAAATTAATTAAGGAATAATAAATCTATTTATTAAGGACAATTAATTTTAACTAAGATTTAATTAATCAATAATTAAAAGTTTATTATTTAAAGTAATTAATTGAGGAATAGGTAATTAAGATTAATTAATTACAATTAAAGGATAATTAATTAAGATAATTGATTTAATAAATGATTAATAAATAAAGGTGGTTAAAACTTAATTAATTATAGTTAATGATAATTAATCATTAATTTAAAGATTATAAATAGAAGTAATTATGTGAATAACAAATTCATAACCACACGGTTTATTCATCTTAATTAAAGGTGTTTGATTGTTATTGGATGTTCTGTGATGGATTGATATATTTGATATGTGATGTGATGCTATGTGATACTTTGTGCTAATCTGCTATATTTGTGATGAATATACTGTCGTATGAATATGAAACCCTTTGACCCGTAAAACGACATTTGAATTTCGATGCGACAGGAAGTCGGATTTCAGTTTGGTTATCCGAAACCCACATCGAATTGTAATAATTGAATCTGTGCTGATTGATGATGTTGTGCACTATTGTGTAAAACCCCTGGACCACACTATACACACACAAATATGGGTTGCACGTGGAAATTTGGTTAAGTCACAGATTTTTGGAATTGTTTTAAAATTGAATTTTTTTCCAAAATAGTTTTGGAATTAGAATTGAAGCTTTTGAAAATGAGTTTTCAGAAATAAAAGTTATTTTAATAACTTGATTGAGTTTTGAAATTTAAATAAATTAATTTAAATTTGAATTCAATATTTGAAATTGAATTCTATGATTTGGAGACTATTGTTTAAAAAAAAAAGTTATTCTACTTACAAATGGGTTATATGGATTTTAAACCATTTGTCAAGGTGATGTTTTGAAATTTAAATTCAACTCAAGATTTCAACTTGTATAAATTAGATTTGCTTTCTCATAAGAAATGGACTTTCAAGTTGTGTTAAAAGAATTTTCTAGTCTAAAAGGAAAATTGTTTTCCAAGTTATAGATAAATTTTTTGGCAACGTGTTTTGAAAGCTATAAATCTTTAATTTAAAGATTTAATCGGGTTAATCCAATTGAAATGGGAATTGTCTTGAAATCTATGAATAGATCTTTGTGAAACTGGGTGAAACTTTGTGAAATAAATCTTTTTGTTTAAAGATTTAAAAATGGTAATTTGTTTAACCATTTGAAAGAAAAGTTTTGGATTTTTATAAGTTGTGACTTAACTAAAATCCCATATCCATATGTTTTAAAATATTGCGCTCATTATTCGGTTTAGCCGGGAGAGGACCTTATGTCATATAACCCATTCCGAATAGTGATACGACGTTATGGATAGCATTTGAAGACCGGTGGTGAAGACCGGGTATTTGTGAGAACGATAGGACAACCTATCGATTGACTCTGCACTGAGTTGCTCCGGTATAGAGATCTCCTTAGTGATGGGAAGTCCGATCGAGATTGTGGATACCCGGATTTGCAAGGGCTTCTTCGGAAGTGCCTTCGGTTCTGTTCGAACCCGGAACAGACTTGTATGGTTGTATGTCCGACATTACACTTTGAGATGTTATCTGATTCCTATCAAATACATTTCTGCTTGGTGGCGGAGAATTTATTCTCTTAGCTTAACACCCTTCTCTGAGACGTACGAGCTCAGAGGTTATGTAGTTGATATTTATCAGTGATATTCCCAATTTGGTAATGTGGCATTCTGAGTGCTGCTGTGTGATGATCATTGGTTGATCATTTGTGATATGATCATTTGTTTGATCATTTATCTTTGTGATCATTGCTTTGGTCATCTGTTGACCCAAAGCATGGCTTTGTTGCACAAAGCGTAGCTTTGTGGACGAGACTGCATCAGGACCTCACTCCCCGGAAATGGTCGAAACAGGAAAGATGCGGCAAGGTTATGAGGGTCGCTCCCTTTAGGGTGTGTCATTCCCTTCTGGTAAAGGGTGGTATCAGGTATGGAGCCCTGGTATTTAACCTATGTGGTTGCTCCAATCTCATTTACTGTGTGGTTGTTGCTTTGAGGCGCCTCGGATAAAGGTCCCAAAGGACCGGGGGATGACATATTCGTGTAGTAGTTACCTAGTTACAGAGGTAACCCGGCCTTGTGTTGGCAGAGATCTAACCGTAACGTTAGTTTCTCGGGACGTCCCACCAGAGGCGATCCCATGTGGCAGTAGGAAGTTCCTTAGCCTGACCATTTGTTGGAAATCCATTCATCCAATACGTGCCTTGTACGGTTTTAGTTGTAGAACCTGCCATTTAACATGGCAGCTATAGTAGGCATAGTATCATGGTACCTATGCTGGCTAGGATTTATATTATACTTTCGAAAGATTTTCCACTATGCACTAGTAATAATATCAAAGGATTTTTCTCGTAGTAAGCATGTTTGACTATCATAAGGAGAAATCTCCTCCAATTCTGCGTTTGCATTGTGTGTGTGGCGGGAGGCCTTATGGTAGTTTCATTTTCCAAAAAGCATTGCGGATTTCAAATTTAAATTCCTTGTTGCTTGTTTTTAAAGACCAAATATTTTTGTTTGCTCATACCAGTCCCATGACTGACCTGGAGTTTATTGTTCCATTCCTAAACTCTGGGTGCCCACTATTTCCCACACGGGCAGTCTAGAGTTGGGGTTTTCAGATAATCTATAGTAGGTGTAGATTCGATAGCTTTCAGCCTTAGGATTTGGCAATTACAATTGGATCGAGTTGCTTCTCTTCATCTTGATTTGGGAGTTCTCGCTATTTCTGGATTGATGCCTTGGAGATGGAGTTACAGCTGGAGTTCTTTCTTGAAGCTACATTGGAGATTTTGTTCCGCTGCTAGTGTTATCTTTTTCTTTCCGCTGCTATTTCTTTGTATCTCTGATATATATGGATGTTCATTGTACCATTCATGTTGTATCAGTTATTGTATCAAATGTTATATATATCAAATGTATTATTCATTTCTTCCGCTGTGTTATTTACTTAATGTGTTATAAGCTCCGGCGAACCAGGTTCGACGTTTGGATCTGCGGCATTTGAATACGAGTGTCGTATTCGGTGCCGATTTTCGAAGGTCGAGTCAGGGTCGTTATATTTTTAAACCCTAGTTCCCAAATCATAGAATTAAATTTCAAAATATTGAATTCAAATTTAAATCAAATTGTTTAAATTTCAAAACTCAATCAAGTTATTCAAAATAACTTTTATTTTTGTCATTTTCAAAAGCTTCCAATTCTAATTCCAAAACTATTTTGGATTCAAAAAAAATTCAATTTTAAAACAATTTCAAAAATCTGTGACTTAACCCTTTTCCACGTGCAATCCATATTTGTGTGTGTATAGTGTGGTCCGGGGGTTCAACACAATAGTGCACAACATCATCATCATAGATTCAATCATATCGATAAGCGGTATAACCCATAACTCTTATCTTTATTCATAGATTCATAGATAAAATAAATATATCAATTACAATTCGATGTGGGTTTCGGATAACCAACTGAGATCCGACTCCCTGTCGCATCGAAATTCAAATGTCGTTTTACGGGTCAAAGGGATTTCATATTCATACAATAGTATATTCATCATAGATATAACAGCTCAGTACAAATCATCACATAGCATCACATCACATATCAAATATATCAATCCATCACATAACATTCAATAACAATCAAACATCTTTGATTAAGATGAGTAAATCGTGTGGTTTTAATTTTATTACTCACATAATTACTTTCATAAGTAATCTTAAATCAATGATTAATTATCATTAACTACAATTGATTAAGTCTTAACCACCTTCATTAATTAATCAATTCTTTAATTAATTATCTTAATTAATTAACCCTTAATTGTAATTAATTAAATCTTAATTCTTTATTACTTAATTATTCCTTAATTAATTACTTTAATTAATAAACCCTTAATTATTTATTTAAATCTTAATTATAGATAATTATCCTTAATTTCTTAATTTATAGATTTATCATTTCTTAATTGATTAAAATAATTAATTACTCCTTATTTAATAATGATTTCTTAATCACTTTAAGTTAATTAACCAATTTATTTAAAACCCTCCTTAACTTATTTTAAAACTTAGAAAACGTTTAAACATTGAAAAGAAATTTAATTTAACAAATTTATTTAAAAAAACTTAAACTTCCTTTGTGATATTCCGGAATTTCAAACCCAATTTAAATGTGATAATCTTTTAAATAAATTAATTTAAATTGATAAATTTGTTATTTTAAACAATAATAAATATATAGATTGTAAATGTATGTTGATTTTAATTAAAATTAATATATACAAAAGGGAATGGATTTGTTAAAATTGCATTCATATCAAATCTGATTTTGAATTGAATTTGGAATTTAATTTGAATTTGAATTGTTAAGTTGAAATTCAAAATAGAGTTATTTATATTTTAAATTATACTTTGATTTTAAAGATGTATTTATATGATTTTATTTAAAATATGAAATTTGTTTCATATTTATTCTTTAAGAAGAATTGATTATATGAATTAAAAATGTATTTTTAATTTAGAAAATCAATTAATAAAAACATTTTAAAATTCTTTTTGCATGAAAATTACACTTGTTAAAATTTAAACCACACTAATAAACATGTGTTAAGAAGTTAACAAGGTATAGTGACAAGTGTCACAAATTTTAATTTATTTTCTTCAAATTTTTATAATAACAAAATTTTTCTATAAAAAGCTATTCCCTATTCTTCATCTAAATTTTATCATTCTAATTTTCTAAAGCAAAGAAAAAAAAAATCACCTCCATTAGAAAATCTGAAAATTCCTCAAAATCTTCAAACTTTCAACCAAAATTCAATCAAACATCCAAGATTCACTTCAAAATCTCAAATCTGCAAAACTAGTTACAGCAAAATCTGAAAAAAGAAGAAGAAGATCAAGTTCCTGTAAATATATATATATATATCAAGTGCAAGGCAAATTCAAGTTCTTCCATCATTAGTGATGATTTATTTAAAGTGGCAAGCATCTTGATCAAGCAACATCATCAAGAAAACTGCGGTCATTTCTTTTTCCAGGAATTCAAATTGTGGGTCTCTGCTAAAAAAAAAAACAGGTGAGTAAATTTAAAATCAGAAAAATTTAAGTAAGAAAAAGTTTGCATGTGTATTTTTGATCTGGTTTATGCTTGCATGTACCTATTCCTGTAAGTTCTTAGTTTACCTGTTGAAATTAGAACTGTGCATGATAAAAATTGTCTGATACTTCTCTGTTCCTTAATTACAGAGTAAAGATAAACAAAGATTCATATTTTCTTTAACCAAATACGGTTAAGCATTGAGTTATTAACACAAAATGTTTATTTAAATATAAATTAGAGTTTGAAATTTTATTCAAATAAGATATGTTGATAATCTTTTGAATCAGGGTGATGCAGTAAAAATAATAATAAAATGATGAAAACATGTATTATATTTTGTTGAATCAATTTTGCATTTTGAATCTACTTCGTATAACATGATTTTTAAGGCAAAGTTCAGAATTTTTAAATTGGAATTGAAGGAGAATTTTGTTGATAACCGAAATTGGGTTTTGGGAAAAATTATGGTGACTGAGTAAAATCTAGGGATCGAGCTTTGGATCGAAGTTGTATTAATGATTGGTGAACACGAGAAAAATTGTGGATGTGGTAATTAATCGTTAGGGGATTAGAAATTGGGAAGACTAGGGTTTTGTGCTGTGTTTTGTTCACGTTCGAAATGGGATTAACTGGAAATCTTGGGTGGATCGAGCTGTAAGCGCTCTTGGGTATAGCCGCGTCAGGACATTGTGGTGGTGTGACCGAGGTCGCGTGGTGAATGATGAACGTGGTCGAGGGTTACGGTGAGTTTTCTGGTGAGGATTGGTTCCAGAAATGGGGCGATTACCTATATTTCGTTTGGGGTCGCGTGTTGCTGATCCACGGTGGAAGGTTGAATCTGGGGTCGGCGTGGAGTTTGCGAGTAGGGTCGTTGATGGTGGCGACGGCGTCGGCGCGACGTGCACGTGCACGTGTTAATGATCGTGTCAGTGAGTGTTGGGGCTGTGTGACTCGAAGCAGTGTTCGAGCAGAAAGGTTTCTGGCTCGTGATTTTCTCGTGTTATGCTGCAGTAGTTCGTGCCTTGGAATATGTTTGTTGTTGATTCTTCCAGGTTGGTGTAATTCGAGTTGAAGCCTGGTTAAGGAAATAAGATGGGAAAAGAAGAAGATGGGCTTGATTGTTCGAGTCTTGGTCGTTCGAATCCGAAGCTTGTAATGTTTTAAGTTTCAAAACTTTAAGATTTTAATTAAACTACTTTGTAAAATGTTTAACATTTTAATTGAAAGTATTTTATAATTTGATAGTTAAGTTTAAAAATGATTTTTATATTCATTTATGTTAACTTTTAAAAAGGTAATTAGTTTTAAACAAATTGGAATGTTTTAATTATGTAATAATTTTTAGTAATTAATTAAATTGTTTTGTTTTGAAAATTAATTAAGTTTAGAATTAAAGTTTACTTTAATTAATAAAGTAATTAAGGTTAAATTAATTCATAAATTTTAGATTAATTAATTTATTAAGGTTTAATTAATTAATTATGGATTAATAATTTGATAATTAAGGATTAAATTAAATAATAATTAATAGGTAATTAATTAGATAATTAAAGATTAATTAATAAGAGATTAGTAATTAATTAATTAAGTGATTAATGATTAATTAATTATAAATTAAGAATTAATTAATTAATTGATTAGAGTTAATTAATAAAGTAATTAAATATTAATTAATTTATAATTAATAGTTAATTAATTAGTGGTTAAGGCTTAATTAATTAAATAATTAAGGTTAATTAGTTTATGATTAATTAAGTAATTAAGATAAATTAATTTAAAACTTGTAATTAATTAAGAAATTAATTAGGTTAATTAATTATAAATTAAAGGTTAATTGGTAATCAATTAAGGAATGATTAATTTTTAATCAAGTTTTTAATAATGAATAATTAATTAAAAGTTAAAGGGTTATTAATTAATTAAAGATTGATTAATAATGAGGTTAATTAAGAAGTGATTAATTAATTAAATGATTATGATTAATTAATTAATGATTGGTTAAGCAAGGTAAAGTGATTAATTCTTAAGTAATTAATTTAATTTAAATTAATTAAATTAATTATAATATGAATTAGAGATATGCTTGCTTATGGATGATTGTTTTGGATTGAGTATCTGGAATTGGTTGATATCTATTGGATGATAGTCTGAGATATTCTATGATGAGATTTGTGTATATCTGAGTTGGATGATTGTTATTATTTGTGGATAATGCTGTATGGATTCGATGTTTTAAAATTGAATCGAATTGTTTAAATCTTTAAACAACTTGGCCTTTAAGACACGTTTGGATTTCGATGAGACTGGGATCGGGAATCAAATTTGATTTTCCGAAAACCACATCGATCCAAGTTAAACGTTAGGTCGTGACATCTCAAGGTGAAGATCGAGATGGAGTTTTAGAATGTAAGGGTTATTGTTGTTAACTCTGAGGGTGATTCCAAAACGAGTGTAACGAAATAGTGCCTTCGGTTTCGTTCGAATCCGGAACGAACTTGTATGGATTGAATGCTTTCAGAACATCGTCAGGTGAGCGATGAGCATTCTAAGAGATGTGTTCTCTAAAAGGTAATCGTAGCCTCAAGCCTCATCAACCGGGAATGGCTAAAACAGCGGAGGTGCAACAAGGCTAAGTGGGTCATGCCCAAGTAGGACGAGATTTTCCCCTGTCTAGAAGTCCCTTATTATTTCGGCTGTGTGGGCAGTTGTTGGCCACAACTGCGGGGTTGTCTTGTTCGGAGCTGTCCAGTAAGGGATGGTTCCGGCCTTGTGTTGCAGGGGAGTTAGGGTGGGTCCTCGGTACGGTGATCTAGGCCCCGTACTGTGACGGGCGGTACCCCAGTAGCCCTGCCATTGATGGAAACCCATTTTCCCTACGAGACCCTACGGTTTTGATTGTATTACCCACTTTCATGGCTAGTAGCTGGAATTTAATGAATGTAACAATTTCGGGTATTTTCTATTTTATTTGAAAACCCTAGACCCTATTATAATATCACTGGATTTCCTATCAAATGTTTTGGTTAGCGTAAGGTAAAAACTTACCCGTATTTATTTGTGGGAAGTCTTACGTGATACCTTTGTTTTAAAATGATTGTAAAGTTAAACAACTTTGACTTATTTACTCACACCAGACCCATGTCTGACCCGGAGTTTATTTTGTTTTTCATAAACTCTTGGGTACTCAAATTTTTATGAGTAGCCAAGTGATTAGGTTGGGATTGACAAATGTTTTGGAAGCTGGAGCTGGAGTCCAGACGTACTTATCTATCTATTTCCGCTGTAGTGACATTTTAATATTGTGTTTTGGGGTTGTATGGTTTGGCGGACTCTTATGAATGTCAGATGTAATGAAGTAGTATTATTTTGAGTACTCTGATATGTAAACCTATGTAATGGATATGTGTAATATTATATTTTTTTAGTTTCCGCTGTGAGATTCTGATGATTGTTGTTCTTTTCTTTCTATCTTTTCTATTTCTATCTCTTTCTTTTCTTATTGATGATACGTCTTTCTGGGTATTGAAAGACGGGTCATCACAGTTAGTATCAGAGCAATGGTTGAGAAACACCCAGGCTCTGAAGTAGTATCTATCTTGAGAGTGCGTATTTGTAATTTTCTTATATAACTATATCCCTATCTAAATTAGTTGGGTTACCTGTCCAGGTAGCCAGAATGAGTTCAAGAGGCAGAAGGGGAAGGGTTGTAGGAAGTGCATCAACTAGTAGTAGTAGAGAGCGGACTGATAATGAGGCTGTTAATCCAGTATCGTCTCCAGTCAGTTTTGCTGCGTTATGCAAGGACTTTGTTAATCTTGGAGGAAAACCATTCCAAGGATCAGAAACTATAATAGAGGTCCAAGCATGGCTTCGCTCGTGTGAGAAGATCTTTAAGCATGAAATTATCGGATGAGCAAAAGAGAGTAATGGCTTCATGGCAATTACAAGGTGGTGCCGCAGTCTGGTGGAATTCAGTGACTGCAAATGTCTCGGAAGATGATATGTCCTGGGAAGAGTTTAAGGAGTTGTTTGAGGAGAAGTTTATGCCTGTTGCAGGGAGAACTCGTCTTTATCAGGATTTTATGAATCTAATACAAGAAAACATGACTATAGCTGAATACGAGACAAAATTCAACGAGTTATCTTGCTATGGTCCATGACTTATAGACACCCCTCTTAAAAAGAACGAGATGTTTTTCCAAGGGTTGAGGCCGGAATATCATGAAAGAATGATACACATTTGAAAGGGACTTTTGTGGAGCTTATTGACATGGCGTTAAGATATGAAGACTTGATGAACAAAAGATCTGAGGCGCGAGTAGCTGCATCAGGAGGAAATTCTTCTAATCCTAATAAAAGAAAATTCAATCCTAATTGGAAGAAGCAAAACAAGAAGTCCGAAAACAACAATGGACCCCGAAAATGCTATAATTGTCATCAAGTAGGACATTTGGCAAACCAGTGTCCTCAAGAAAGAAAGAAGCAGCAGCATTATAGTGGACTAGGTTCAACTTTAGTTCATAAGTCTCTTTGCTTCAACTGCCATCAACCGGGACATATGATTAAAGATTGCCCGCTCCTTCATAAAGTCCAGCAGAATAAAGTGTTTGCTTTAGAAGGTGCACCATCAAACTCGTCTAAGGGCAAAGGAGTTTTGGAAGGTACCTTACTTTTAAATGGAAATATATTAAAGTTTTGTTTGATTCTGGTGCATCTTTGAGTTTTATTTCTCTGGAAACTGTAGAGAATTTCTTTCTTACCCCTAGTACCGTAGACAATCCCATCTGTGTATCTAATCCTATAGGAGAGGTAACCAAATTAGATAGGATCTGTAAGGATTTGAGAATCTTCTATCTATCCCATAGTTTTTCCTGTGACCCTTATGTATTGGATTTTAAGGGTTTTGACCTTATATTGGAAATGGATTGGCTTGACAAATATAAGGCTGTTTTAAATTATGATGAGAGAACAGTTTCGTTGGAAACTGATCTGGGTAGGATTGCCAGAGTAATGTGTGATAACTCTGGAATTCACTTGAGTAGTCTTGTACATGGAGTTGAGACTTCTCAAGAGGAGGTTGTAGATATTGAAGTAGTCCGGGATTTCTCAGACGTATTCGAGGAAGTTAAGTGTTTGCCTCCATACCGAGAAATAAAGTTTCGTATATATTTGGTTCCTGGAGCAATACCCGTAATTCAACCTAGTAGGAGGATGGCTCCAAGGGAAAGAGAAGAACTAGTAAAGCAAACTCGAGATCTGTTGGAGAAGGGTTTGATTAGACCCAGTTTTTCTTGCTGGGGTTCCGCTGCAGTTTTTGTCACCAAGTCTGATGGGTCGTTAAGGTTCTGTGTAGACTATCGTGGATTGAACAAAGTGACCATTCGGAATAAGTATCCTCTTCCTCGTATTGATGATCTCTTCGACCAACTTCGTGGAGCTTCAGTCTTTTCTCAGTTAGATTTAGCATCAGGTTTCCATCAGTTAAGGGTAGCTGAGGACATTATTCCCTTAACTGCATTTAGAGGACCTAATTGTTTCTATGAGTGGTTGGTTATGCCTTTCGGGTTAACCAACGCTCCTGCCTACTTCGTAGATTTGATGAACCGAGTCTTTAGATATGTTTTGAATAAGTTTGTTTTGGTGTTCATCGATGATATCTTGGTTTACTCTAAGTCGGAAGAAGAGCACAAGCAGCACTTGAGAATAGTTTTGGAAACTCTGAGAAGGCATGTGCTGAAGGCGAAGTTCTCTAAGTGCTATTTTTGGAAATCAGAAGTAAAATTTTTGGGCCACAATGTTTCCGATGAGGGAATCTCTGTAGATCCAGCTAAAGTTGAGACTATTTTGGAATGGAAGCATCCTCGGACACCAACAGAGGTTCGCAGTTTTCTGGGATTGGCCGGTTACTACAGGAAGTTTATTAGGGATTATTCCAAGATCTCTTCTCACCTAACAAAGCTGACAAGGAAGGGAGCTAAATTCAAGTGGACACCGGAATGTGAGGAGGCTTTTCATAATCTGAAGGCAAGGTTGACAAGTGCTCCTGTATTGGCTATTCCAGATGGAAAGAGCAAGTTTGAAGTTTATACTGATGCCTGTATTGTTGGATTGGGAGCTGTGCTTATGCAAAATGGTAGGGTAATTGCGTATGCGAGTCGGCAATTGAAGCCACATGAGAGGAACTACGCTACGCACGATCTAGAGCTGTTGGCCATAGCTTTTGCTTTAAAGATCTAGATGCACTATCTTTTAGGAGAAAAGTTTGAGTTATTCACGGATCACAAACCGTTGAAATATCTTTTCTCTCAGAAAGATCTTAATCTAAGACAGTAGCGATGGGTCGAGTTCTTGGCATCGTATGATTTGGATATTCTGTATACTCCGGGAAAGGCGAACGTTGTAGCAGACGCTCTTAGCAGAAATGCAGTTCTATCTCTTTTGGAAGTGGTTCCATCTCTTCTGGAAAGGATTTCAGGCAAGCAAGAATCTGATATAATGTTGAAAAGAATTATCAAAAGAGTTAGGAAGGGTCAATGTCCTAGTTTTGAGATTGATGAGCAATGAACATTGAGGATTAATGGAAGGATTTGTGTTCCGAATGATAGGAATCTGTGACAGGAAGTATTGTCAGAAAGTCATCGCTCCAGATTAAATATCCATCCAGGAATCTCGAAGATGTATAAGGATATGAAGAGAGTCTTTTGGTGGAAGGGCATGAAGGAAGATGTAACTTCTTACGTTAATAGTTGTGCTATCTGCCAGCAAGTTAAAGGAGATTAGCGTAAGCCAGCCGGTTTGTTACAACCTTTGGAGATCCCGATGTGGAAGTGGGAGTTGATTTCGATGGACTTCATCGACGGTTTGCCTAGAAAAAAGAAGGGAAACGAAGGAATATGGGTGATTGTTGATCGTCTAACCAAAAGCGCCCATTTTATACCAGTTAAGTCAACTCGTACTGCAGCTTCTCTGGCAGAAATTTTCTTGAGAGAGATAATCAGATTGCATGGTGTTCCAGTCAGTATTGTAAGTGATTGAGATCCTATCTTCACCAGCAAATTCTGGGAGGCATTGCAATCAGCTATGGGAACAAGTTTGAGATTGAGTACAGCATATCATCCCCGGACAGATGGGCAGACGGAAAGGCTTAATCGAATTCTAGAAGATATACTGAGAGCCTGTGTATTGGATTTTGGTGGATCATGGGAAGACCATCTACATCAAGTAGAATTCTCGTATAATAACAGTTACCAAGCAAGTATCAAGATGGCTCTTTATAAAGCAATGTATGGAAGGCCGTGTAGATCCTCAGCCTGTTGGATAGAGTCAAAAGACCGTATTGTGCTTGGACCAGATCTGATCCGTGAAGCATCTTCTAAAGTCAAGCTTATCAAGAAAAGGATGAGAGCTACTCAGGATCGTTAAAAGAAATATGCAGATAAAAGACGAAGACAATTGGAGTTCGAGATTGATGATTTAGTCTTTGTCAAAGTTTCCCCTATTAAAGGAGCAGTAAGATTTGGGAGGACAGGGAAACTCGCTCCAAGATATATTGTTCCATTCCGAGTACTCGAGAGGATTGGTGCCATAGCATACAGGATTGAATTGTCAGTCCAGATGGCTGGAATTCACAATGTTTTCCACGTATCTCATCTACGGAAATATGTACACGATCCATCTCTTATTGTGGAGCTAGCTGTGCAGGAAGACTTAGAGGTTGAGCCGGACTTATCAGTTGTCAGACATCCTGTTCGAATTGTTGATCAAGACGAGAGGCAACTCAGAAGCAAGATAGTGAAGCTTGTTAAAGTCTAGTGGAGTGAGGATCCCAGAGATTGTACCTGGGAGACTCTGGATAGTTTTAGGAAGGCTTATCCGGATATGTGTCCAGATAGCTAGTAGTGTTTGTATTGGATGAATTGTTGTTTGGATGTTTTGTTTGTTGATTTCTTATGTATGAATGTTATGTATGCTTGAATTGTTGAATGAAATGAAATTTTGGATTATCCTTTGTTTAAATTTCGGGGACAGAATTCTTTTAAGGGGGAGGAATGTGATATTCCAGAATTTCAAACCCAATTTAAATGTGACAATCTTTTTAAGTAAATTAATTTAAATCGATAAATTTGTTATTTTAAACAATAATAAATAAATAGATTGTAAATGTATGTTGATTTTAATTAAAATCAATATATACAAAAGGGAAATGGATTTGTTAAAATTGCATTCATATCAAATCTGATTTTGAATTGAATTTGGAATTTAATTTGAATTTGAATTGTTAAGTTGAAATTCAAAATAGAGTTATTTATATTTTAAATTATACTTTGATTTTAAAGATGTATTTATATGATTTTATTTGAAATATCAAATTTGTTTCATATTTATTTCTTTAAGAAGAATTGATTATATGAATTAAAAATGTATTTTTAATTTAGAAAATCAATTAATAAAAACATTTTAAAATTCTTTTTGCATGAAAATTACACTTGTTAAAATTTAAATCACACTAATAAACATGTGTTAAGAAGTTAACAAGGTATAGTGACAAGTGTCACAAATTTTAATTTATTTTATTTAAATTTTTATAAAAACAATTTTTTTTATAAAAAGCTATTCCCTATTCTTCATCTAAATTTTCTCGTTCTAATTTTCTAAAGAAAAGAAAAAAAATCACCTCCATTAACAAATCTGAAAATTCCTTAAAATCTTCACACTTTCAACCAAAATTCAATCAAACATCCAATATTCACTTCAAAATCTCAAATCTGCAAAACTAGTTACAGCAAAATCTGAAGAAAAAAGAAGAAGATCAAGTTCCTGTAAAAAATAAAAAAAAATATAAATCAAGTGCAAGGCAAATTCAAGTTCTTCCATCATTAGTGCTGATTTATTTAAAGTGGAAAGCATCTTGATCAAGCAACATCATCAAGAAAACTGCAGTCATTTCGTTTTCCAAGAATTCAAATTGTGGGTCTCTGCTAAAAAACAAAGCAAAACATGTGAGAAAATTTAAAATCAGAAAAATTTAAGTAAGAAAAATGTTTGCATGTGTATTTTTGATCTGGTTGATGCTTGCATGTACCTATTCCTGTAAGTTCTTAATTTACATGATGAAATTAGAACTGTGCATGATAAAAATTGTCTAATACTTCTCTGTTCCTTAATTACATAGTAAAGCTAAACAAAGATTCAAATTTTCTTTAACCAAATACTGTTAAGCGTTGAGTTATTAACACAAAGTGTTTATTTAAATATAAATTAGAGTTTGAAATTTGATTCAAATAAGTTATGTTGATAATCTTCTGAATCAGGGTGATGCAGTAAATTTTTTTTAATAAAATGATGAAAACATGTATTATATTTTATCAAGGTTTTAAATATCGGATATCGGTCACGTTTCGTCTCGGAATTTTTACACAAGTTATCTCGTATCGGGTGAGATCTCGGACGAAATGAGTACGTATCAGGTGTACATCTTGGATTGACATCTCGGGTCTTATAATGCATCTCGGGAATATCTCGGATGTACTTATATGTTTAAAATTGATGTGTCAAAAATTTATTTAACGATTATAACTTTCTTAGTAAAAATAAAAATGGTAACATACTTGATTTACATGGAAAAAAGAAATATTTTTAGAAGAGTGGTAGCTTGATTAGCTTAATTGATTTGGTAATGATTAAATAATATCATTTTATTTGAACGTAATAAAGAAGTGAAACCTTTCTCTATGACTCATTAAGATAAAAAGTAAAGAATATGTTCAAGAAGTTGGTAAATTATAATTGGATCGAGTAGTTTCTTTTGAATCAATATGAAAATAAAAATTATTATGGAAAATAAGAAAAATGTATAACTTCGGGTGGGATCTCGGATTGAGATTTTGATCCATATATCGGGTGAGATTTGAATATCTCGGGAGAGATGAGTGTCGAGGGAGATATGGAGGAGATTTGATGTCTCGTCTCGTTTAAGTGTGAAAATGAGATCTCGGGCGAGATCTCGGGTGAGATATAGGAGATTTAAAACCATGTATTTTATTGAATCAATTTTGCATCTTGAATCTACTTCGTATAACTTGATTTTTAAGGCAAAGTTTAGAATTTTTAAATTGGAACTGAAGGAGAATTTTGTTGATAACCGAAATTGGGTTTTGGGAAAAATTACGGTGACTGGGTAAAAGCTAGGGATCGAGCTTTGGATCGAAGTTGTATTAATGATTGGTGAACCCGAGAAAAACTGTGGATGTGGTAATTAATCATTAGGGGATTAGAAATTGGGAAGACTAGGGTTTTGTGCTGTGTTTTGTTCGCGTTCGAAATGGGATTAACTAGAAATCTTGGGTGGATCGAGCTGCAAGCGCTCTTGGGTATAGCTGCATCAAGACGTTGTGGTGATGTGACCGAGGTCGCGTGGCGAATGATGAACGTGGTCGAGGGTTACGGTGAGTTTTCTGGTGGGGATTGGTTCCAGAAATGGGGGCGATTACCTAAATTTCGTTTTGGGGTCGCGTGTTGCTGATCCACGGTGGAAGGTTGAATCTGGGGTCGGCGTGGAGTTTGCAAGTAGGGCCGTTGATGGTGGCGACGGAGTCGGCGCGACGTGCACGTGCACGTGTTAATGATCGTGTCGGTGAGTGTTAGGGCTGTGAGACTCGAAGCAGTGTTCGAGCAGAAAGGTTTCTGGCTCGTGATTTTCTCGGGTTATGCTGCAGTAGTTCGTGCCTAGGAATATGTTTGTTGTTGATTCTTCCAGGTTGGTGTAATTCGAGTTGAAGCCTGGTTAAGGAAATAGGATGGGAAAAGAAGAAGATGGGCTGGAGTGTTCGAGTCTTGGTCGTTCGAATCCGCAGCTTGTATTGTTTTAAGTTTTAAAACTTTAAGATTTTAATTAAACTACTTTGTAAAATGTTTAACATTTTAATTGAAAGTATTTTATAATTTGATAGTTATGTTTAAAAATGATTTTTATATTCATTTAAGTTAACTTTTAAAAAGGTAATTAGTTTTAAACAAATTGGAATGTTTTAATTATGTAATAATTTTTAGTAATTAATTAAATTGTTTTGTTTTGAAAATTAATTAAGTTTAGAATTAAAGTTTACTTTAATTAATAAAGTAATTAAGGTTAAATTAATTCATAAATTTTAGATTAATTAATTTATTAAGGTTTAATTAATTGATTATGGATTAATAATTTGATAATTAAGAATTAAATTAAATAATAATTAATAGATAATTAATTAAATAATTAAAGATTAAATAATAAGAGATTAGTAATTAATTAATTAAGTGATTAATGATTAATTAATTAGTAATTAAGAATTAATTAATTGATTAGAGTTAATTAATAAAGTAATTAAAAATTAATTAATTTATAATTAATAATTAATTAATTAGTGGTTAAGGCTTAATTAATTAAATAATTAAGGTTAATTAGTTCATAATTAATTAAGTAATTATGATAAATTAATTTAAAACTTGTACTTAATTAAGAAATTAATTAAGGTTAATTAAGGGATGTTTTAGAGTTTTAGAGTGCAAGGGTCTTGTTCGGAGCTGTCCAGTAAGGGATGGTTCCGGCCTTGTGTTGTAGGGGAGTTAGGGTGGGTCCTCGGTACGGTGATCTAGGCCCCGTACTGTGACGGGCGGTACCCCAGTAGCCCTGCCATTGATGGAAACCCATTTTCCCTACGAGACCCTACGGTTTTGATTGTATTACCCACTTTCATGGCTAGTAGCTGGAATTTAATGAATGTAACAATTTCGGCTATTTTCTATTTTATTTGAAAACCCTAGACCCTATTATATTATCACTGGATTTCCTATCAAATGTTTTGGTTAGCGTAAGGTAAAAACTTACCCGTATTTATTTGTGGGAAGTCTTACGTGATACCTTTGTTTTAAAATGATTGTAAAGTTAAACAACTTTGACTTATTTACTCACACCAGACCCATGTCTGACCCAGAGTTTATTTTGTTTTTCATAAACTCTTGGGTACTCAAATTTTTATGAGTAGCCAAGTGATTAGGTTGGGATTGACAAATGTTTTGAAAGCTGGAGCTGGAGTCCAGACGTACTTATCTATCTCTTTCCGCTGTAGTGACATTTTAATATTGTGTTTTGGGGTTGTATGGTTTGGCGGACTCTTATGAATGTCAGATGTAATGAAGTAGTATTATTTTGAGTACTCTGATATGTAAAACTATGTAATGGATATGTGTAATATTATATTTTATTCGTTTCCACTGTGAGATTCTGATGATTGTTGTTCTTTTCTTTCTATCTTTTCTATTTCTATCTCTTTCTTTTCTTATTGATGATACGACTTTCTGGGTATTGAAAGACGGGTCGTCACATCCTTAAACTTCAAACTGTTTTTTATGCTGACTTGACAAAATTCCTGGCTGCTTCGAGTTGAACCCGGGCAAAACGTCCTACTGCTTCGGGTTTTCCCAAAGTTAACCCGTGAGCACGCTTTAGTTTTGACTCAAATTT
This sequence comes from Allium cepa, assembly GCA_030765085.1. Classification (NCBI taxonomy): domain Eukaryota; kingdom Viridiplantae; phylum Streptophyta; class Magnoliopsida; order Asparagales; family Amaryllidaceae; genus Allium; species Allium cepa. The sequence continues at coordinate 1,052,568,622 of CM060935.1, read as the reverse complement.
TTTTTATGTACCTACCCTACGCAACCAAAATACTGACTCGAGCCTTACTTCGAGTCGAACGTGATTCAACACGAATGAAATCCCGAGCTACCCACACCTTCTTCTTCCTTCACCATTCTTAGAAGATAATGTACACGGTGCACATGCACCACTTCTCCGGTCACTTCCGATCAACGCCGTGAGCGTCCACAAGTCACGACCATCTCAATCCAAACAATCCTCCAGAACCGTGAAAACCTAAACAACCTGGAATCGAGCACTTCGACGCACCCAAGGACAAATTCGATCATCAGGAAATCGCTTGCGTCGCTACCTTCGGCCATCAGAGGCCACGAAAATTTGGTCAGAGCTTCACCACGATCCACAAACTCTTTTCCCCCGACCTGATGCAACTCAATGAAACACCGATGAAGAAACTTGCTCGATTACGTTACTGCTCAAATTGGATCTCTAAACCCTAAACTAACGCTGCGCCTTCACCCCGATCAACATAAAAATCTTCACGCATTTTTCCCGAGTCCCCCTGATCCAAAGCTATCACCAGCCATGTTTTCGAGACCCACTAGTTCATTGATCATCAAATTTTGACAAAAAAACCCCAAACTGTTTTATTCAAGAAAACTCCATATTCCCTTTCTTACAAATCATGAAATTTCTTTTAAAAATCAATATTTAGCAAGACAAATCTGATAGAATGATCAGGATTTAGAATTAAAAGATTTGAATTTTCTGTTATGAGTATTTTTTTTGTAAATCCTACACTATCAAATTATTTATCATATATTTTAACTCTATATATTTTTAAAATAACTTTTCAAAGTTACAAACACTTTTCTTTCACGAATCATAACCTAAAATTGGTTTTATGAGGAGGTATTCAATTTTTAAACAGATTCTAAACCTATGTGGTATGAAACAGAGGAAGAAGAATGAATGCATATCCTTGGAAAAAAAATTATTGTAAAATCACTTACTCCATATTTTCACTTGGATTTATTCTTAATGATGATGTTGTACTCATATATATACTTTTCGTTCAGAAATCAAAGCCTACAATTTGCTTGGGTTGGGGTGATTTAAATTTTCCTAAAAGGTTTTAAAACCTGGAATATATACACAGAGGCAAATCCTACTTTTTTTCTTCAGACATGCATTGCATATACATCTATACAAGTTTACGTTCCAGCATACCACACATCAGAGAAGACAATCCATTCATGCATTCATCAAAACACATAAAAATTTAGGGCTAGGTTGCTCACCTGGATCTTGGATAAGGCAGAGAACAAAGAGCAGAGTACAAAATGGAGGCAGAGAAGATTGTTTTTGAGCCCTGAATTTAAAATGATCTGGAATTCGTGAATAAAAACCTTTGCTTAAACACTGTTGTATTTGTTTATTTAATTCATAAAACACAACAATTTTAATTTTGCTTACAATTTGAATTTCTTGTTGTATAACAGAGGACTTTTTATTCTTCTTTCTGCAACTAGAAAACAGAAATCAAATTTGCCTTGAACTTGATTCTCCTGCAAGTAATTTATTGAACATTATTGTTTAAATCTTGTTTTAGTTACTGATTACTAACATCAGAAAATTAAAAAAAAGAAATTTACTTGCCTTCAATTGTTTTTCCAGAAAATTTGCACTGTCAAAACTGCAGCTCTGCATTTTCGTAAATCTACAATTTTTTTTTGAATTTGTTTTATGTTACAACTTGATCTTGAAATCATAATTTATTAAACTATAAGATATAAAATTCACCTGAGATCTGCTTTGAATTTGCATGCTGTAGTTTGATTGCTTTAGGATTGTGACTTTGAATCTCAGGTTGCTATTTCTTCTTTTTTTTCAGGTTTTTCCATTCCTTTCTTGATCTGGTTTCTTTCTATTTTTTTTGGTGTTGTAGTTTGTGATATTCAAATCTTTGATACTGTTTGTTTTCTGATTTCTGAAAAGCTATTATAATTGCATATGGGGAAGTGAAGAGTTTTTTTGTAATTTTTTAGTTAATTATTTTGTTCAATTTTAATTATATTGAAGGCCATTTGTAAAGAGATGTCATAAACTCTAGATTTTGTTAATCACCTTACTCTATCTCCCATGTGCATCTTTATTTACATCGGTGATCTTTCTTTTTACAAGACAAAATAAAAAATTTTGTAAATTTTTACATCTTTTGCATTGGTGCATATATGTATAAACAATGTTAAAAGAATTTAACCAATATTTATATGATATACATTACATCTTAATGATTTCCTATATGTCACTTATTTTTAAAAATATTTATTTTAAATTTTATTTCAAATTCCAATTCACTTGAATAACAATTCATTTATGTCTATTATTTTTACTTATACCAATTTAAAGAAAGAAATGATTTTTAAAAACTAATTTTATTAATAAGTGATTTTTTTCTTTTCAAAAGAAAGTATGTATTATATATATAATTTGAATTCAAATGATTTTTTTCTTCTTTTAAAATATTTATTATCTCAAGATTTTTAAACTCAAAATAAATTGGAATTTTTTTACATATAGTTTATTACTTATTTTATTTGTTTAAGATTTTTTTTTCAATTTATTTCCAAATTAAATTCTAAAAGTCAAAATATATTATTATTTTATATTGACAAATTTTAGGATGTTACTTTTTATTTGTAAGATGTTAAATATATAAATTCAAAATCTCAATTAAATTTTAAAATCAATACCCAAATAGACAAATACCCTATTTAAATTTGAAAAATTCAAATTAATTTACAATTTTATTCAAAAATTTATTTTAATCATCAATTTAAATTAAATCAAAAATCGGGATCGTTACAGAAAATGATATGCAGGTTTTGGGATATGTGCATGATGCTGACATTGTCCATTCCTGAACCTGTTAATGGTTTTATCCAAGAAAGTGGATACACTAATCAAAAACATGGAAGTTGAGGCTAGAAAAATGAGAAGAGAAGTTGTTGCTATGGAGAAAGAGGTAGCTGCAATGGGAGCTGACAAGGAACAAGACAACAGAACAAAAAGGCTAGGAGGAGGTTGTTCCAACGGTTCAAGAACTACTGCACAAATGCTTCTTGGGAGGTATGTAACACAGTGCACTGATTGTAGAAACACCACCCAAAACTAAACTCTTGTTGTATTTGATGTAGGGTGACTTACTACATAATTCCATTTACTTGGTTGTTCACTATTAAAGAGGCCATTGGATCAACCGTCGCTTGGCACAAAGACTTCATTTCCTTGGCCTAGTATGTATGCGTATTTTGGTATGTGTTAGTGCATAGAACTTGATATGTATTTTTTGGATTAGTTATTATGTGTCGGTGCTTTTTGACACTAGCTCTTATGTATATATGTAAGGATTATGTGCTTAGAACTCTCTATGAATGTAAACTTATATATCTTTTTGATATGTGTTAGGACTTTGTCAATATGGTTTTATTCAGTCTTTTTGTATATGTGATTTTGGTTTTTTATGATAATATTTATTAGTTATTACATATTGGTATAGGTGTACAGTATGGAAGTCCGTGCAAATTGATTTTTTTGGCACTTATTTTTCAACGGTTTAAAACAGTTGCAAAAGAGGAAAAGACAACGGTCATGGTTTGTTGTAGATGGACCTTATTACAACGGTTTATACCTGTTGTAGTTGAGGCCTATTACAACGGGTATTAATTGTTGTAAAAGGAACCTATTACAACGGTCAATACCCATTGTAAAAGATCCTATTACAACGGGGATAAACAGTTGTGAAAGAGTCGGTTATGGTTAATACCTGGCCTATTACAACGGCTAATAACCGTTGTAAAATAGCCTATTACAATGGTGATTACAACGGTTATAAACCGTTGTAAAATGATCAGACCCTATTATAATGAGGCCTATTACAACGGGCGCACGCTCGTTGCGAAACCCTTATTACAACGGGTATTACCCGTTGTAAAAGGGGTATTTTGTTGTAGTGACTGGACTTAGTTGAATACTAAATAGCTGTTGAATGTAATTAATGTAACAATTGTGGCTATGATTAAATATTTATTTTAAACCCTAGACATATTATAATACCACTAGATTTCCTAATAACATGGTTTGGTTACTCTAAGGTAAAAAACTGTCCCTGTTTATTTGTGGCGTAATCTTACGAGATACCTTTATTTTGAAGGGTTTTATAAATATAAAAATCCATATAATTTGAGTTCCTTACGCTGGTTTAGCGCAGACTAATTTGGTTGTTATTTTCCTGTAATGCTCGGGTCAGAACCGAGCACTTTTCCAGATCTAGTTATGGATGCTTTGGAGTTTCAGGAAACAAGTTAGATGCCTCCAAGACTTATTTATGTATTTTAATTCTGCCGTATTTCTCGTTTGTATCTATCAACATTTGTAAGGACAAGCTCTTATAATTGTCCAAGCTGATGATATGTTTGTTTACTTTGATTGTTGTATGTATACTAAATTTTCTTTTTAGAAATATGTTTTGTATATTATATATTACTTGTCACGATGTAAGATCTTGTTCAGTCTTTTCTTTTCTTTTTCCCTAATAATCTCTTTTCGGCACTTGAACATTCGACACATGAATACCGTGGATGTATTAATGTTGACTTTCGACGGTCAAAAGGGTCGATCGTTACAAGTATGGTATGAGAAACTCCAGAAATATATGGCCACATATAACATTACTTTTGAGACCACACAAAATGCTACAATTGTTGTTTTCTGAAAAGAACCACCATGCAATAAGTACATAATGTGATATAATAGATAATACCTTGGGTGAAGAATATAAATCAGAAAATAGTTGTGATACTTACATTGATCACACAATGACAATATTGAGGGTACAATCAAAACCGCTAAGATACATTTACATAATGGATTTTACGTAGAGATCTCTCTAGTCAAACTGAATCTATCTCCCGCATAAGGGTCAGAAACTACTTCGAGCATCATATATCTCTATATAAAACGTACCAATTAGAAGAAACATAACAGGTCCACATCTAAAACGTGATCCCAAATATCATCATCTCCTGCATGCAATACTGATAAGCATACTCTAGATATGAAGTTGATATATCCTATCACGGGTTAACTAAACCCTAGACTATGAAGCCTACTTGGTTGCACTAGTACAAAAAATGCATATTGCTTCGCCTCATTTGAATCAGTTGAAGTAAAAACTGATGCAAATAGAACTATTTGCATCAGTTCTATCTTAATAACCAGTGCAATTGGTACGTGGAAAACAATAGGTAATAAAAAATCAAATTTGTATTAGTTGTCACCAACAACCGAATAAAATACGTCGATGCAAATAGTTTTAGTCGCATCGGTTTTAAAGTCAACCGATGCAACTACATTAATTTGCATCCAAAATAATTATTTTCGCATCAGTTCACTAGTGAAGGCGATGCAATTTCAAATTATTTAGGTTATCAAACCACTTTCGTTGCTCACCTGTTAATTCCCGCCATTCCATTTTTTTTCACCACTTATTTTCCCATTCTTTTCCCTAAATATTTCGCCTGCTTCAAAACAAAAAGAACCCTAAAATTGATTGTCACCGTACGTTATTTCACGGATTAGATTTGGCCTACTAAATCACCGTTAAGTGATCAATTTTGAGTTTGCTGTGGAGACTGTTGTAGAGTTGAAAATTCTTGTGGAGAAGTGGAAGTATTTGCTTGCTGGATTAATTTTTCAGGTATAAAATGAATATATTGTTTCCTTTGATGTTTTGAATAATGAATGATTGTAAGCTAGCGAACACCGGAAACTTGATGCCTCTAAACTTTGAAAGCAACTCGCATTTGCAATTTCCTAGATACAAATTCCGAATTAAAATTCAAATTGAAGAATGAAATTGGAATTGCGATTAGCAAATTAAAAGCATCTTTTGAAATCGCGATTGGGAGTGGCGACTAAATCGCGATTGGGGCGACTTGATGATTTGGGGGCGAAGTTGGTATGTCTATATGATGGTTGATTCAGGCGATGGAGTTAAGGTTGTGTGATGTGGGTTTGGATGATGAACGGGTTTTGTCGAGTTGGAATGGTGGAAGAGGGATGAAGCTAGGTTGTAGTAACAGGTAGCAGTGGCAATTGAAGTGAGTTTGGAGAACAGTTTGGCAGATTATGGTGAGTGATCGGAGTTTTTCTAGCAGAAGTGGAGATGGGGTGTGTGTTAGAGGCATAAGTAGGTGATGATGATACGTTGTTTGTGTTTAGACAGTGTGTGTTGATGACGATGGAGATTAGTTGTTGGTTGTGAACTGAAGCAGCTAAGGTTGAGGCAGTGCGTTGATTAGAAAGTGGGACGGAGAGGCAATGAAAGTGTCCCTTATTTTTACAAAAAAAATTAAGAATCAAAATACCCCTTTAATTATTTTTATCTACATTTATGTTTTATTTTTATTTTTTTTCAAATTTTTTATCCACCTTGCAAAGCAACTTGGCAAAATGATAGATCCCGTTAGAATTCTTACCATACATAATAGAAACAAAATCAAATTATATTTTTGTTTTAAGCCTATCAGATTTACATTATGGGTCACAAGAAAATAATCTTGTTACATAATATCTCCTAAGGCACGCGCAAATTTATTTGTATCTACCTTTCAACCAACTACTCCAAAGGCTATCGGTTGCGAGAAGATTCTGAATTCGGCTTGTTCGACAAATTGTATTCAAAACACCAAAGTTTCTCTCTCTTACCCACCTTCACTTTTTTGGGTAAAAACCGTTAGCCAAGGTATCTCTATTAATTTCCCTTTCCATGAGAAGTTTCCACATATCGTATTGATCCTTTTGAGCTTTATGTATAAATTTTAACTATACATGTGCTTTTGATAATTCAATAAAAGCTTTTTCATTATTCAGTAAAGTATATTATATGAGGTTAGATTAGTTATGTACATGTATACGTTGAATGAGGTTAAACACTTGTGTATAGGGTTACAATTGTCTAGTTAAAGGAATAAAATATGCTCAAAAATTTATAATAATACAACAAATACTCTACTCAAAAATTAATAATTTAGCACCGGATAATACATTACAAAGTGAAGTCCAGACAAAATGCATTATAGAATTAATCTGCTATAATACAACATCAAAACTTTCACTACATGTGTTTTAAGCTGTTGTAGAATAGGAGAACGATGAAATGAATATGAATGCTCAATGCTGAATGACTTTTTCTTTTGAACATGCGTTGATATGTGAACAGGTACTTAACGGGTGATAAATTTACATTGATACTTCCCTATGGTAAAGAAGGTTAGGTTCTTGGATAAGAGCTATGTTGATTTAATAATGAATGCTCTTCGTAATCCAATGTTTTTTTTGCTTGTGTAGTGTGTCTCTAGCATTTGCATATGGATCGTAGTTGGATGTACAATGTAAATTGCAACGATGACGAGTTCCTAAACAAAATTGAAGAGTTCATAAATTGTGCATTGAATGATCAATTAAGAAGAGGGGAAGAAACTATTTTTTGTCCTTGTAGACACTGCAAAAATAAGAGGAGACTTCGTAACATAGATCAGATTAGAGATCACATGATCCGTTATGGGTTTAAGCAAAATTATACACGGTGGATATGGCATGGTGAAAGTATACTTAGTAGAGCTAGTTCTAATAATCATGAGAATGATGAGAATGGCCGAGAAGATAACATGAATAATGACGCGAATGATGAGAATGATTGTGTTCGTGAGATGTTTCGTGATGCTGAAGAACATTTGATGGAAGAGCCAAAGTTGTATGAAAGAATATTAATTAATGCCAAGAAGCCTTTGTTTCCTAATTGTGCTAAGTTCACAACATTGTTTACTGTGCTCAAGCTTTTCAATTTAAAAGCAAAGCATGGGTGGAGTGATAAAAGTTTTACATCTTTGTTGGAACTTTTGAATGACATGCTTTCGGAAGGTAATGAACTTCCAACTTCTAACTATGAGGCAATGAAAATTATGTGCCCAACTGGTATAAGATATAAAAAGATACATGCATGTCCAAATGATTGTATATTGTATCGAAATGAATATGAGAATTTGCACGAGTGCCCCAAGTGTGGATTATCCTGTTACAAGCCACGAGGGAACGTTCATAATGACCAAGATAAGAAATGGCCTCCAGTAAAAGTCTTGTGGTATTTTCCAATTATACCAAGGTTTAAACATTTATTTGCAAATAAAGAAAATGCAAAAAACTTAAGGTGGCATGCAGATGTGAGGCAAAATGATGGATTATTGAGGCATCCAGCCGATTCTCCACAGTGGAGAAACATTGATACAATGTATCCTGATTTTGGTGAAGAAATTAGAAATCTCAGACTTGGTCTTTGCACAGATGGCATAAACCCATTTGGCAACTTTAGCAGTCAACATAGTACTTCGCCTGTTCTTTTGGTGATTTACAATCTTCCACCTCATTTGAGTATGAAGCGCAAGTATATGATGTTGTCTCTTTTAATCTCTAGATCACGACAACCAGGAATCGACATCGATGTTTACCTAACTCCTCTTATTGATGATCTAAAACTTCTATGGGATAAAGGTGTGCGTGTGTTTGACGCATATAGTCAAAGTAATTTTACATTGTGCGCCATGATTTTTTGTACCATAAATGATTTTCCTACGTATGGTAACTTGTCTGGCTATAGTACAAAAGGTGCCAAAACATGCCCAATTTGTCAAGATGATATGGTTGTTGAGCATTTACATTATTGCAAAATAAATGTGTATATGCATCATCATAGATTTCTCCCTCCTAATCGTCCTTATCGTAAAAAGAAGTAGCCTTTTAATGGGGAGATAGAGAATGGAGTTGCTCGTTTGCCGTTAACAGGAAATGATGTTTACGAACGGGTCAAGGATATTGAAAATGCATTTGGCAAAGTATTTCCTCTTTCAGAAGGCTCGTGGAAGAAGAAATCTATATTTTGGAAACTTCCGTATTGGAGACATTTACAGGTTAGACATTGTATAGATGTAATGCATATAGAAAAAATGTTTGCGATAGTATCATTGGGACACTCTTGAATATACCTCGTAAGACAAAAGATGGTGAGAAAGCCAGAAAAGATATGTTGAAAATGGGTATCCGGAAGGAGTTAGCACCGGTGCAGAAAGGTAAACGTACCTATTTGCCCCCTGCATGTTATACATTGTCCAAAAAAAAGAAAACTAGTTTATGTGAGTGTCTTCGTGGTGTGAAGGTTCCAGCAGGTTATTCTTCAAACATTAGCAATCGTGTATCAGTGAAGGATTTGAAATTGATCGGTATGAAGTCTCATGATTGCCATGTGTTAATGCAACATTTATTACCTGTTGCAATCAGAGGTATATTGCCTAAACATGTTAGGCATGTTATTAAAAAAGCTTTGTCTCTTTTTTAATATAATTTGTAGCAAGGTAATTGATCTTGATACGTTGGATGCTCAACAAGCCGATATTATTGTTACCTTATGCCAATTTGAGATGTATTTTCCACCTTCATTTTTCGATGTTATGTTGCATTTGGTTGTTCATCTTGTAAGAGAAATCAAAATTTGTGGTCCTGTATTTATGAGATATATGTATTCGTTTGAAATGCATATGGGAACTTTAAAAAGAAAAACAAAAAACAGATATAGAACTGAAGCCAGTATCTTAGATGCTACTATAGCTGAGGAGGTTATTGAATTTGTCACTCCATACTTAATTGGTGTTTAACCTATTGGACTTCGTAAGTCTTGACATGAAGGACGACTTGACGGCCATGGCATAATTGGATCAAAATTGATTTCAATTGGTAATGAGATGTTTCACAAAGCTCAGCTACTTGTTTTGCAGCACCTTAGTGAGGTACATCCTTACTTGGAGGAGCACACGGCAATTTTAAAGTCCCAGAATCCATCAAAGAACGAAAGGTGGTTTACGAATGAACATAACTGCTCTTTTGTCATATGGTTTAAACATACGGTAATGTCTCAATTGTCTCAAACAAATCATGGTATTTCAGATATAATAAAATGGTTAGCATACGGGCCTCGATTTCATGCCAATTCATGGGAAGGATATGATATGAGCGGTTATGTTTTTATACGAAGCGTTAGGATGAGAAGAGCAAAAAGCAAAATAGTGGAGTTAGCATCGTTGCATCTTCAAGAGAATTTGCTAGTGCTAAAGATAACAGACCAATAAATGTGACAATGCTATATTATGGGATAATCGAGGATATTTGGGAACTCGAGTATAAAGACTTCACAATCTCGCTATTTCGATGTAGATGGGCAGACAATCGTCGTGCTGTACGAGTGGATGAACATGGATTCACATTGGTTGACTTTAGTCAAGTGAGTCATGATAATGATCCACTCATCTTGCATCTCAAGCAATACAAGTTTTTTACGTGACTGATCATGCCGATAATAAGTGGTATGTTGTTCTTCCCGGCAAAAGACGCATTGTTGGGATTAGTGTTGTGGTGGATGAAGAAGAGTATAATCAATTTGATGAGAATCCACCTTTCTCCGTCGGCTTAAATCTACCAGAAGAAGTTGATTTAAATGCAAATTATGCACGTTCTGATCACGATGAGGGGGTTTGGATAGTTGGGTAATTTTTATATGCTCATCATGCTTTAGTTGTCAGTTGAAAATTTTCATTTTCTATGATACTTTAGTTTTTTTTGAGAATAATTACTAATAAGATATTTTACAGGGATACTCGATCGCTATTTTTGTTGCAGACTTTGGACATTGTATTACTGCTTGCTCTCAGGTAGAGATTTTTTCTCAATGACTAACTCGTACACTGTACTGTAGGGCTTCAAGTACTTATCAATGTTGTACAAAATGGGAATAGGTAAATCATACATTATAAAATTAAAGTATGATTTAGAGCCTGATGCAACCATATGTATAACAAAACTTATAGCGCTAGTGGGAGTATAAGTAATTTCTCAACTACAGGTACTGCTGTTACTTCACAAACGATTGCTTCTTCTTCTAGTTTTTCTTTTTATTAGCGAAATTTTCTATTCATTATTTTTTTTTGCAGTATGTCTATACATGCTGATGTTTGTTTTATTGTACAAATTCTTTGTATTAACGTTAAGAGTAAGTATATATTGCATTAATCTTTAGATTAAATGTTTTTTTACCTTTAGTTGAAACCTTGATATTATGAATATCTACAACTGAGCTTGCAGCTAGAAGCTATGGGTACAAATCCCACTATGATCATATATTTATTATACCTAAAATATAATGGTTATGTGCACTTTACTGAAAGCATCAAAAATTTCTTGCATTTTCAAGCTAGATAACAAACAATAGTTCCACTCACATCCATATTTGCTCTTTGATAATTGACAACTTACAGCTTATGCCAACTACCATTTTGTTTACTTTTGTTGGTTTCTACAATTTACTGATGTAGTGTCAACTTGGTTTCTATAATGATAAATGCTAATAATTATGGTACGCCAAGTAACCCATGTATTTGTTTGTTAGGATAAAAAATCACATGTTGAGCTTAGGTAGAATCCGTACCTTAAGGTAAATCCTACACTGAAATTACTAAGTTACGTGAAGTTTCCTAAGGTACTATACAACAATTTTTTTTAAACTTGATGTTAAGTATTATCTATTGAATTAATCCAATGAAGTAAGAAACTGGAGATGAATTTGTATTGCCAGGAAATTTTGTCATAAAAGCTAACAAAATTTCAGTGCTATCTTTAGGGGTTTCTACTTGTTGTCTTTGTGAATTTTTAAAATAGTTCGTCCTTGGCTTCTCTTTCGCTATGTTAGCTTTCCCTCGTTGCTTATTAATAACATAAGCATGGAATACTTGTTGTAACTCTTTGTTGTGAAATTGTAATTGACGATCCAATTTCAGTATGCTTCAAGTTTCAACCATCAATTTCTCTACAATTTACATGTGTTTAAAAAAGCATGACTTTTTCAATCTAGTTGTTGATGAGGTTATAATATGTCAATTGTTACATCCTCAATCTATAACAAAACACAGTCTCTCTGATTTATTATTTAGTTGTACATACTTACTGAGTTTTAATACCATATGTAAGATTCATATATATAAACAAGATATCAAAATACATTTGTCAGAAGAACTCAATTAATGGCTGTCATAGACTCAAAACAATGAATGGTCAGACATAAATATTATTTATAAAAGAGTTAATGATCATCTCATTTTGATTATATTCAAACTTACTGAATTATAAGAAGTAATATGTAGCATAAGAACAATTTGTTTATTCACAACTTGAGGGTTCAATGAAGAGGAAAACGTCTTTGTATAACATGAAAGTATAGTTATTATAATTTATCTGTATAACATGACAGTAACCTATAAAATACATTTCAATTTTCTACTAAATACAAATATATTTCATAACTTAAGTGTATTACCAAAATGTTAAAAGATCAGATAGTATAAAATACATGGCAGTATATTTCAAAACTTAAGTATAAAATGTTAATATATTTCAAAACTTAAGTATAAAATACATGACAGTATATTTATGAAACTTATTTCATTCTTACCTTTTTAAAAATATTTCAAAAGTCTGTTAAAAAACTTATAATGAACAATATTTTAATTAATATCACCTCAGGTTAAAAAATCAGTTTTTTTAATTATTGATTCATTTTCTGAAGAAAAAAATGATATAACATAAGTTATTTAAGCATATGACAATAAATTTTTACTTTCATGAATGCGTCTTTACGTTTGGGCTATAACATTAAATTTTTAAGCATATGCTTCTCTTATATTTGGTGTAACATTAGTGGGCTATGAATACTATTGTGAGTGCTTACAACCATTACCCTGTAACATTGTATTGCAGTTTGGATCCCACCAGGAACCATTGCAGAGACATCACCAGGCACAAACAAATGATGATAAAAAGAAATACTCACCCATTCTAATCCCACCAGGAACCATTGCAGAGACATCACCAGGTACTGTGTTTTTATTAGCTGCAATGTGAACTACTTCTAGAACCTTCATTCAATGATATTGTCTTTTCTATTTATTTATGGTCTCCTACAAAATTGTTATAGTATCTCCAGTTATGTTCACCTTTAACCAGAATACTTCTTATTTCCAACTTCCATAATTAAATGGTCACTAAATAATCAACTACAGGAATAATGGAGATAGAACAATTTAGACAAAATGAAGAACATGATCCTTCTACTTCACAGTCGTTGTCTAAGAAGAGGCGAAAAGTCCCAACAACCGAGAAGAAATATAAAACAAAAGAACCAAAATCCATTGAGTGGAGTGATAATGGCAAACCCATTGGAAAGTGGGCAAAGTCTTATAAGGAGTATGTGGGCGATACGGCTAGATCTAAAATTGATATCAATATTAAAAATTGGGATGGCGTTAGTAAAGGGCTTAAAGATACTATATGGGAAGATGTTAAGGTATTATAAATTCATTTGTTCAGTTATTACTTATTTGGCTTTGAGACCCAATTGGACATTTGAAGTCTTATAAGGCGTATGTAACTATGATTTTTTATATCTCAGATCGAGTACCACATTGACGACAACATGAAAGATAACGTGTTAAGATATGTCTGTGGACGATGGAAAGATTTCAAAACAAAATTGGTTGGTGTTTGGATTACGAAGATAAGAAAACTTCCAGAGGACCATAAAGAGCCGTACGAGCTTTATGATGGCATTACACAAGCACAGTGGGAAACGTTCAAGAAGAATTGTGAAACCGAGGAATTTAAGGTATTTTTTGTTAATTTTGTTAATTGTGTAATAGGGGGTAGTATGATGAAGTTGATGGTAGAATGTTGAATTTTATGGTGGAGCGGACAGGCACTGTATGGTCATGTGAAGTGCAAGTAAGGTCTGTGATGATTGAGGATAAGCAAGTAGTTGATGTTAATGGTGGGCTGATGGATGTATGTTAAAGTAGCAGTAATGGCAGATGGTGATGATATGGTTATGCAGTGGTTAGTATGGAAAAGGTGGATAGTAATGTGATGGTGATTGTGTTAGTATGGAGGCACAGAGATAGGAAAAGTAGAACTTGTTTGTGGTAGTGCAATGGCTTGTTTTCAGAACTGCTGTTTGTGGAGATAGTGAATGCGAGGAGATAGAACTGAGCAGTTTGCTTGATGTGGGATGACGATTATTGTAGTAGTGTGCAGTGATAGTAGTAAGTAGAAATGCACAGAGCAAGTGAAATTTTTGGAAGTGGATGAAGTAGTCGGATGGCTGTTTGTGTAGAACTGCAGTGTACAGTTGCAAGAAAACGGAAGGGATGTTGTAGTAATGAATGAGGAAGTATTTGTGGCGAGGAGGTTTGCAACAATGTGATGGTCGGTTGAATGTTGCACAGGGATGGGCATGAAATGGCAATAAGGAGGAGATGTTTTTAACAGAGAGGTCGAGATGAGGTGGTAAATGTATGCAGGCAAAGATGAAAATGTATGCAGAAGTGAATTTGTCAATGCAACACTTTTTGACAACATATGTAAATACAGTTGAAAATGTAAATACAAATAAAAATGTAAATGTTTCATTTACTAAAACATTTACTAAAACTTCCAGGTTTCAGAATGCCTACACAAATACAGGCTTTTATTTCATTTGGTAGATAGGAACAATAACCAAGCTTCATGCACAAATACATGCATTATTTTTGACACTTTGGGTATACATTAATATTCATTATTTTTGACAGCGATTAAGCGAGAAGGGTAGGAAGAGTCAAGCATACAATGAGCATCCTCACTATTTGGGGGCAAGCTGGATATGCAGGGAAGAAAGCTAAATGGATAACCGAAGGTCATAGTTCCTCGACTACATTACCAAGTGGTTCTTTTTTGGATCGAAGTATTGACTGGGTTTTGGCAAGATCAAAAAAAGAAGCTAATGGAAGTTATGTAATCCCTAATGAGAAAACTAGGATAGTTGCAGATATAGTGGTATGACTAATTTCGATGCATTTTATCCCATTTGGTTAATCTCTTACAAAAAAAAGCAATAAATTATTGAGAAAACTATTTTTTTTGTTGACAGAATGCTTGGAGAGAAAAAGCCATCGAAGGAACATGGGTTCCGAATAGACATGATGATGTCTTAAATCGTGCTCTTGAAAAAAAAGAACATCCAGGTCGAGTTAGAGGAATTGGTGGGACTGTCGGTATCAAAGATGTATTTAGAAAGGTAGTGAAATATAAAGGTCCAAGTGGTGTAATATCAGCAGATGAACTACATCGTATCACCCAAGAAATAGAAACTAAAGTGAGCCAAAGATTCGAGTCTATGGTAGATACGATGGTTGAGCAAAAGATTGCAAATTTTTTCAATAGGATGGGTATGAAAATGCCCGATGATATTGTGGTTGAAAACATACCATCATTTGGTCATCGTAGCAGCTGTCAATCAGTACAATTGGACAAATTACAAACTACTAGCACAAATCAAGAGACGGATCCTTATGAAAACATGCAGGTAACTAATTTAAAAGTCTATTTTTGTAAAATTATACGATTCTAAAACATGTAAGTCAATAATTTTAATGTTGTACTTGTCATTCTAGAGGCCAACTAAATGTCGTTTAGCTGTTAATTTGGACTCGAAAATTGTCGTAGTGGGTCACGGCAAGGTGCATTCTGCTTCTAGGCCTGGAGATCAATGCCATAATCAACAAATCTTGGCCAATCATGTAAAGGTTGGAAATGAAGCAGTAGAGCATATTCATGTAGGAACCCCTCTTTCGGTTCCGAATAACTATCACATCACGATAGGAGAAGCACTTGGTAGTTTTGTACAATGGCCTAAAAATCTCGTGCTTTTAGGCGATGATGATAAGGTAAAGAAAACACTTTTTGTATTTTTTTTGAGCTTTGGTTGAATAAAATATGCAGACTCCATGCTACTTATGAATTTTTGTGTGCAGGCTACACATATTAGGAGCAAAGACAAAGTGGAAGAGTGTGTTGCTATGGACATGAATAACAAAAAGATGACAAATGAGCGTGCAAAGCGTAGGACGATCGTGGGTGAAGAGATCATCAATACTTTAATGGATGAGTGTAAATATTTCCATGACCTGATAGTTTAAGTGCCATCCCATGATAATAATTTCATCAATGCAATTCATGTGAACAAGGATTTATTTACATACAATGAGGACTTTGAAATCCATATCATTATGGATGACATTATCCAATTCCTTAGTATGGGATGGTTGAATGGAGAATGGTTGCAAATTTGCATCATGTGAGTATTATATATATATATATATATATATATATATATATGATGAATATTTCTATCTGTGTACCAATATAGCTACTATGTGAAATACTTAGGTTACATTTGCAACAAATAGCTTATAAATTCACTGTATATGTTCTATTTTATATTATGTATTATACATGAAATGGTAGAATAACAACATTTGTATGTTGTACTTATTTTTAGGTGGTTAAATCATATGTGCAATGACCACGGAGTGGAGAACATCGGGTTTATGTGTCCATATAAGTTGTCTCAAGTGCGGAAATATCCAAACGTGACAAATATATATATTTCGAACACATGGCGTGCGTCACAATCAAAGAGCTTACTCTTAGCCCTACACTACGAAGGGTATAAACAATAAACTTTTAGAAACTAGTTTATAAATCTAATGTTGATATTAACTTCATATAAATCTTATAATGTAGGAAACATTGTCTACTGCTTGTTTTTGGTATAGTAAAGAATGAGGTTTATGTTTTGGATCCCCAAGTCGAACGCAAATCTAAAATGGAAATTAGACCACAAGTTAATATGTACATTTTGTTTATTTGCCATATGATATCTTTTTTGTTGATGCAAGTGAATATGTACGTTGTATTTAACTTTTTATTTTATGTGTAGGGCCTTTAAAACTTATAGGGCATATGGTGGCAAATCTTAAGGAACTTACTTGAAATGAAAGACTGTTAAGGTGATTTATTTTATACAAAATAAAAATAAACTTCTATGTTGGATATAAATTCAACTTAACCTAACTATTAAATTATTGTGCAATATTATTGTAGTGTCCTCAACAATCTAGAATGACATATTGTGTATATTATGCAATGAGGTATATGTATGATATAGTAAAAAAACCACGATCAAAGCACCGAAATATTTGAGGTACCACTTTAATTTTTTTCCTTCATAATTTTTGTTAAGTAGTTATTCGATTAATGTTTTGAAACAATCTTGTGATTGCAGTACTTTGTACAAGATGGTTCTTATAGCCAGCAAGAGATAGATGAGATTCGTGATAATTTAGCTAGTTATATCATGCATAACTGGATGTAGTCTTCTTATATGCTACTATATGGTGAGTTTATTCTTGCCTCTTTCATACTTTAGGCATTACATGATTTAAATTGACCTTGTTTATATCATTGTTTGCACCTGAAAAACATCACAATGTATTTGGTCCCATATGTTTAAGTTGTGTGGCCGGCTATGACTTTGATCATATTGTAAATACTTCTAATACTTAGAGGTTCTTGAATCTGTGTTATAACATGTTACATACGTGTTATAATGCAGATTCATTTATATTGTGGAATTGGTGTTAGACCAGGCATTGGTGATATGTCGAGCGTATGGTTGAATATGATAAGTATGATAAATAATTTTGGAAGCGTTCTCGTCTCTATGTAATCGATTATAATTGTAATTGTAAGTAAGAAGCGGAGAGTTTTCAAAATATATCTAAGATAAATTACAAGGCAAATCTTTTAGCAAGAAGGAAGAATATATAAAGAGTATAAACCTCTCCTTTGAAGTCGACCCAATCTATAAATTTCAATAAGGGGGATTTATTTTTATAAGAAAATTGGAAGCGAAGTAATAATTGAATATTTGGGGCATTTTTTATTTTATGGAAAATAATTCTTTGAGAAGAGAAATTATGGGATAAAATAAATTTATGTTGTGAAATTATAAAATCCAACTTAGGAAAAATCCTTGAATCTAATCATTTCCTCACACCTAGAATTAAATTAATTAAAATCTTAAAATGTCATAGGTGTCCTTGCATTTGTAAGAGGTTCGTAAAAGATGTTTTCAATAGGACTTATTAAAAATGTGAGTAGTTATACTTCTTGGAAAGTACAAATTTTAAAGGAATTATTACTAGAGGAAAGATATGACCAATAGAATATTTTAAGTTAAGGAATACTGAAAATGTAATATTGAAGAAGTGATTGATATGGTGATGTTTGGCAGTGGTTGTTTTGTCTTGGTGGAGGTGAACAGTGGCAGTATTGAATTGAATGGACAGTTGAGTTATTGATAGGTTGTCGTTTCGAGGATTTGCTGTCGTGGTCTGGCGATTGGGTTTAGGTTGAAGGATAGTGGTTGCGTTTGTGGTTGAAGGAGTTCGACTCAAGGTGGTTCGATCGGCCACTGGTGAAGTTCGATTGATGAAGTTGTTTTGGGTGATTGTAGGGGTCGTGTTGATCGACTTTGTAACGTTGGAGAATATTTGTTGAAGGAATGTCTGTGTATGACTGATGAAGTTGAGGTATGTTTTAACAGAGATGGGCAAGGCATCGATAGGTTGGGGACTTGATGATGATGGTGCACTGTTACGGGTTGTTGAAGGAAGGCAGTGGTAAGTATGAATTAAGTAGAGGTAAGTCTGAAATGAAATGGTATTGTATAGCAGTCTTTTTTCTTTTTTTTCTTTTTGGGAACTTGTCTGTTTGAGTGAGGAGATGGTTGCGGTAGTTGATTTAAAGGCAGAAAGGAAGATGCTAACAATTTTGAAGTGGATGAAGTGTTTGCAGGCCGAGGAAGGTATGGCAGTAGAATGTCTATAGAATATTAGTTTGGAGTTTGGTTTGTAGTGTTGTAACTTGATGACTATGGGGACTGTTGGGTTATGTATTGAAGGGGAATGGTGGGAAGAAGTGAATGGAGTTTGGAGATGACAGTAGTTTGATGGTGATCAGGTGAGCTTGTGACGTTGAAGGCAGGAAGTTTGAAATGATATTGTTTAACAGTGGTGAGGCTGTTGTGGGTAGAAAGAAGATGGTCATTGGAAGTGATGATTGATGGTGAATGATGGTTTGTGGAGCGAGGCTACTGGGTACTGCAGTGAAGTTATGGAACTGCAGTAGTATATGGAATTACTACTAGAGGAAAGATATGACCAATCGAATATTTACGTACGAGAGTTTTTACAACGGTTTTGTGCATCTCTATACTCGGTAAAAAAAAATATTACGTGTATGTATGCTGCCAGATGTGGCTATGTTATAAATATGTGTATATATGAGTATGATGTAGAGGTAAAATTGTTTGAAACTGACAGTATTTTAGGTAGAAGACCTGCATGAAACAAACCTCTCTAACCTTTATTATACACAAACATACGCATATTGTTTATTTTTCCACCACCTACTTTCATCCAAATTTTTTAAGCTGTGTATTGGTTATTTCTCTATACTAGTTCGATCTAAATTTCTACGCTTGGTTGCCCTAGGTTGTAGTTCATTACATGTGATCTGTAAATATGACAGTATGTTAAATTTTAACTATAATTTGCAACTTTTCAACTCCCGGCTGATCATTATCTTAAACCAGTGAAGTAAAAAATGACAATGTTTATTTAATATTACTTTCAGTTGAAGTATAAAGTTTACATGAAGATTGTATCTTTATTCAGATTTCAATTTTCCCTTCTTTACTATAAATTTAGTCAATAAATAATTGCAAGGTCCGCCCAATGCAAAGATTGAATAATGCATTAATTTTCAAATTATATCAACCAATGCACAAAAGTTGACGCATAAGACCGATTATGCTCAGCAAATAATTTAGCATCATGCAAGGGCAGAAGTTAGTCAAACAAAACACTTGCCTTGCTTCTTTTATTCAGCAGAATTTTATTTTGACACGCAGGTAGTGCATGACTAATTCACATGTTTATTCCTTGTTTTCCCAGGTTCAAGTTGACATTGCAAAAAAAGAAATGTAGCATATGGTTTTGAGCTGAAGCCTACAAAATTTGTTTTTTCAAGATTCCATGAAGTTTTTAAGGTTTTTACTATACTATTTCTTAATGGTTGTACTAATTAAAGATCTGAATTAAGACTATACCACTTAATGGTTGTACTAAAGATCTGAATTATGCTGCAAAAATGAATGTATGAACCATTATTTTGTATAGATTATTAACACGTTAATTGATATATGTTTATTTTGGTATTATGTTATTCAGTTTGTATTTGCCATCAAATTTAATTTTGAATGATGGTAATATTGCATGCAATAATTGTTTGTTATAATCAATAATATATATATATATATATATATATATATATATATATATATTGTCTATTTGAGTACTGTAATAATGGTTTCTGAGAATGGCTTTTTTGCATCAGGTATAAATAGCTGATGCAATAGAGGGATTAGTTTGCTCCGGTTGTTATAAAAACCGATGCAATAGAGGGATTAGTTTGCATCGATTTCCAACAACAACCTATGCAAATAGTTCCTTTGTTGCATCGGTTTTCATTACAACCGATGAAACATGAGGGTTGTGTCCAAGCAACCAACTGTATTTTGCATCAGTTGTTAGTAACAACTGATGCAAAAAAGGCCATTTTGCATCGGTTTTAGAACTGATGCAAAACTGTTAAGCCTGTTGCATCGGTTGCATGTGAATCAGATGTTGAAATGATGCAAAAGGGGGGTAAACAACCGATGCAAATGGCCTGTTTTGTAGTAGTGTTATCTACCATTTTTGATGTCAAGGTTACCTTCAACATCTCTCCCATGAGTCTTTATCACTCGTACAGATCACGAATTCCCAAAAGGATTCTAGCATCTCGAACAAATTATCAATCTCTACATGGATTCGAGCATCTCTAACAAATCTCGAATCTCCGCATAGATTCTGGCATAAGTCCTTTGATGAATGCTAACGCTAATCTCTCCCTTGGACTTGACCTTAGGATTGACAGCTCAACTATATAACATTCAACTTCATAACGGCTTCCAAAGTATGGGACCGGTGTATCAGTTTTGAAGTGGTATTCGATAAGTAAAACACTTACCGATCCTGGTCTCTTTAAAACTAAATAGGTGAATTTTCGGTAAATTGAATTCCAGCTCTTTTAGAAGTCCTCTCTGTGGGATCTTATATACACAAGTTCTTAAAGCTAGGGACGTTTCATATCAATGCTCCACCCTGGGGTTCTCAAATCGTATGAAACCGCGAAGCTTTCAAATGCTTCCCAAGTTAATTTGGTCAAGTTCAATAGTTGACTAATCGGCAACCAATTTCAAAATAAACGATCATATATGGAAACCAAGTCTCGTATACTTATCATGTTTTCGATCTTGTCAACTTACACTATCCCTCGGTTAAGAGCAAAGCCAAGTACGTCAGAGCACTGGTTGCATCAATGCCTTATTTAGACACTCATTTTCAACTCTCACAGATAGACAGACTTACTTCATCAGCTTTTAGTGCTAAGCACACGACTAAATGCTTTCCACAAACAAGTAAACACACAAAGTATGATCAAGTCACCAAAGCACGATTTAATCAAATAAGAAACTTCTAATCCTATTTTTAATTAATTAATCCTTTTATCAATTAAAACTTCTTTTATTAGTAAATCTTCTTTTATCTAATAAAACTTCGTTTATCAATTTCTAGTATGCATTTGTACTCTTTCAATATTTTAAAAAGTGTTCATATAGTTATCTCAAATGGTATAAGTATATCACAAATTTTTTAACAAGATTTCTCACCTTAAACCTTCACATATTTTATCATTTTCCAAAAGATTTCATACTTGTTATTATCTTTAAAATATTCCTTTAATGACCGAGTACATTCACAAATCTATTCTCAAGGGTTTAAGACCAACGTTACTTAAACATTGTCAGTACAGACCAAACTATTTCACTTATAGTTATCATTAAAACATTCTTTTAAAGATCTAATTATATTCATATGTATAATCAAAAATGGTTAAAAACAAATGTTGTTAACACATTGTCACAACAGTCCTAAAACCATTCCATACTTGTCACTATCTTTAGAAACATTTTTGTAAAGTCTAGGTATGTCTACATTTATTAAACAAGGTAATGTACTTGTTAATTACTTTTCAAAATCATTTATTATAACATAAGTGTTATAATCCAAATCTTCTTTATTCCTTTATAAAATACTAAACTTACTTTTCCCAAACTTATGTATACACATGCACATACTTTAAAAATACATATAAATAGGTTTTAACTATCTATGTAAAATATTATTTAAAAATAACTAATTTATAATTCATCAAAAATAATTTAAAACGCGTTTCATATTATGAAACCACTTTAGATAGAAATTAATAAATAATTATTAAAAATATGCTATACATTTTGTTCGTATATATTGAAGTTAAGCCAGTGGTATGGGACATGAAGCCTAACTCATTTATTTACTAGCTTAGTGTAATTTTACACTTACCGATCTGTGATGATCATTTTATGGTTTAGACTAGCAATATGCGATGTATCTTTGTTCGCGTGGGGGGCTGTAACCCATTTTGTAGAGCTTCGTCTCATTTTTATGGGCTAGCGACCCATGGTCTTTTAACCATTTTATGGAGTTTGGTTCATCGAGCGTACCCTTTTATTACGTCGTTGTTCTAGCTTATTTGAGTTCGGTTCATCGGGCGTACCTTTGTACTACGTCTTTGTTCCGGCTTATTTGAGTTTCAAGTTCCTCGGGCGTACCTTTATACTACGTCATTGAATCGGCTCTATGGGTTAGCGACCCATGGCATAGCATTCCGTTTATGATACACATGTTGGTGAGTTTTCATGCTTCCATATATGCCTCTCCTTTTTTTTTTTTGATTTTTGGGTTTCTAATTGATGGTTTTCGGAATTTGTGTTTCACCAATTTTTGCGATTTGTATTGATATGTTTTGTCAATATTTGAAGTTTGGTGAATAAGCTAAAGAATATGATATTCTTTCTAGGTATTTAAGGAGACTTGAGATATTGTATGATTTTCATTGTTATTAAATATATACTTGTCACAACATGGTATTATTGTTATCATATATTTTTATCATATCTCTTATACTATCTCATCTTACATGATAATTATAGCTAGACTGATCCGTTTATTATTTTTCTTCTTAAATAATAATCGGGTCACACTGAGGTGTTTCAGGTGCTTCCACTTGACTTCTTAGGAGAGACCGTCATCTGACTTTTGGCTAACTACTTTAGCATAGTAGTTTTTGTTTTTCATACATTCGAGATAGAGACTCCTTTGATGTATACATATTCTTTTAGGAAGCACTTGTACCTATTCTTTTGGCATGTAGTGAATCTTGTATGACCACTACTATGATGTTCACTTCTATGTGTTATACTCATATCTATTTCCGCCTTAGTGATATGAATATCTGTGACTGATATTGTGTTATGCATATTTTATATTTGCTTTCGAAGGCCACATAGCCACTGTGTTGTAGCTTTGAGTTTGTATTTGATATGTCAGTTTTCCTCTTGAAATGAAATGCATGACATACTATCTGGCATATCGGTACTCGCACAAAGCAATTATCCAATTGGTCGCTCCTCTACAGCCTTACTCTTCATGAAAATTAATGGCATTACCCAATAGTGTCCTTGAATAGTGTGAGTATAGAGGTGGGACGTCACAATTCACCATTAATAATATTCATCCAATTAATCCAATTAAATCATAACTATGTGAATTTACATTATCCAATGTCAATATTTTATTTTGTACACTTCATTTCTTATTAACATCGGATTTTTATTAACATTTAATGAGTTTGCTTTATATTTATTCAGATGTATTTCATTCACATTCAATCTATCCAATCAAATTTGTTAATTTCCAATTGTTTCACTTCAATTTTAACAATATTTCATACAAAATCATTTATGGACCATTTTATAAATCATTTAAGTTAGATTTTATTTTGTTTGCACTAGTATATTCTATTTAGTACTAATATCATTTATAAACCATTTCATAACCATTTAAGTTTATTATATACATTTTATAAAATGCAACTCATGTTTATTTTTCATAACTTAAGTTCATAATGTAACGACCCGGATTTTCAGTCGTTTTATTTTGAACATTTAATTTATTTTAAATGTTGAATTAAAATGTAAATGGAATTTTTAATATGAATTTTATCGATCAAATAAGTGAAATAAAACTTAAATTCACAGTTTAGTGATTTATTGACTAAATTTAATCGTTTAATTAATAATTGAAAATCGTTTAAATAATTGAATTGGAGTTGAATATAAACCGAAGACGATTTCTAATGTTGAGATAAATTCTATTGGAATTATAATTGAGTCAATAAGTTTCTAAAATTGAAATTTCGAATGATTTCGCCAGTTTTTGAAATCGTCGATTTCATCGACGCGTTAAAATAGCGATCCAGGGCATAGTCTCATATTTTGATAAAACTTGTTCCATTGGATCTATAATAGTGTATTATTGTCGGATTTCAAATTTCGTAGTATTTGGATTTACCATTTGGTCGTACGGGATAGAAGCGCGTTGAAATTTATATTGAAAAATTAATATAATAGCTAGGCTCAAAAAGCTATCTTCGCCATACGATCTAATTAGGGCTCAAGACTTATTCCATTGGGTTCGGAATAGCAGTATAACATTAGAAACTCCAAACGGCATGCCTCGATAAGAGTTCGTGATTTCTAGTTAGGTTATACGAGATATTTTGAATATAAAATTATAAAAATCAATCAGTAAACTTGTAACAATCCGGATTTTCGACGTCTAAAAATCAACATCAATACGTCCATTGTATTACATGCCGTGCAGTCGAATGTAGAAAATACTAGATCGTTAGGGTAAAGAAGAAAGAGGTAGAAGAAGAAAATAGAAACAACAACACAAAATCTCACAGTCGCAGCGGAAAAATATATAGTAGATAATAACTGATCTTTATGCAAAAAGAACTATAACTGTTTTTATACATTACATCATCATAGTACAATACATCCATAGCACAATACTGTACTGTTGCAATAACCTGTCCTCACAAAAGCTGACTATACAGCTTACAATGTACAACGGAATATATACCAAGTACGTGTGATAGTCTCGTCATCCAGCCAGTCTCCTGAGCTCCATAGCATCCTATCCTGAATCTGTAATACTTGGTCTGACCCGAGCATTATAGATAAAATAACACCCGAGTCAGTCTGGAAAACCAGCGTGAGAAAACACACTCAATTTGAATTATTAAAGTTCCAAAATCCTTTGAAAATCAAAGGTATCTCGAAAGACCATGCCACAAATAAACATGCCGAGTTTTTACCTTACGATAACCAAAACATTTCATATCAAAATCCTCTGATATTATAATAATGTTAAAGCACAAATACTTATTCAAATAGCTGAAATTGTTACATTAATTAAATTCCAGCAATACTGGGCTCTACAATCAAAACCGTAAGGGTACGTATTGGAGAATGGATCCAACTAATGACTTGGCACTAGGTACCACCTGTCACGGTACCTGTCTAGAAACATCGTATCGAGGACCACTCCACGATCCCCTGCTACATAAGACAGGACTATTCCTAACCTGAATAGACCGAATATGCTATCACCTCTGGTGTTCCCACCCTTTCCGAGCTCCTTTCACAAGTAGTGATAATATCTGAGGTTATGTAGAAAGGTGATAGACATACCTTACTAGGGTGCGATCCACTTAGCTTTGCTGCATCTCCCTTGATTTTCAGTCATTCTCGGTTGATAAGGCTCGAGGCTAAGCGTTACCTTTTAAGAAAATTCACTTAAAATGCTCATTGTCCTCCAATGACAATGTTTTGAAAGCATTCATCCATACAAGTCCATTCCCGGTCTGAACGGAACCGAATGCACTATTCTTGCTACATCCATTTTGAAATCATCCTCAGGATTAGCCCTTGCACTTCATTGCTCAATCTTCGACTCCATACTCTTGTCTTCCTTATGAAAACGTATTCGTTGGATCGAAGTGGTTTTCAGATCACAAATCCGATCCTGGTCTCTTCGAAACAACGTTCGATATATCCCGGTAAACTCAACCCCAGTTCTCTAGGAAATAAACAGACAAAGATAAGGTTGGAGATCACCTCCTAACCGTTAGTGGACGGATTTCCTTATAAACGTCCTGGAAGACGGAACGAGTTTATACGTACAATATAGCATAAATGTACCATATAATCTCCATATTTCCAGATATTTCCAAAGTAATATTTAGGTCTTGATTTGATAGTCGGTTATTTAACTATCTAATAAACAATCAATTAAACCAAATATTCCATTTCCACTAAAAACATATAATCTTATTTAATTTTGATTTTAAATAAATTAAATCTCTTTACCCAAAAATGTACACTTAAAATATTTAAATTAAAGCTACTTAAATCATTTTATTCAAAATAATAGTTATGAAATTCTATAATAATTCCCCATGTAAAACTTTAGCTAAAAACTACTTTTAAAATAAAGCTATTATATAAATATTAATATTGAATAATTACCCTTTTAACATGATAATACTGAATTAACCTTTTACAATAATTAACTACTATAACTAACTTAATTAATGTTCACTTTAAAAAAATTAAAAAAATTAAATAATAAAAAAATTTCAAAAAATATTCTTTTAAAACACCTTTAACTTTCTAATAAATACTTAAAACTCTTTCTTTGAAAATATACTTAACTTCTTAGAAAATACATTTCCCACTTCAATAGAGCCTATCTAATAATTTATAAATCCCTCTCGATTTACTTCCAGTTTTAATTTACATTCCAATCCCGTAAATTTTCTTTCACACATTTCTAAAAATAAACCACCATTTATTTTTAAAATGATTTTTCCATCTCCTTAAAAATTCCCACCATGAATTTATAATTTCAAATTATAATAAAACTTCGTTTATAAATTCCATAGTCCCCTTTTCCCTTTTAATTGCTATTTCACACACTTAATCGATCAATCTTCAAATAAAATTCCATCCTTAAATAAACTCCTTAGTTAACCCAGCTTATTCCAAAACTCACCGATTTTCGATTCACTTCCTTTTTCTGATTTAAAATCTTATTTAAATCTGAAACATCAATTCCATACTTTATTTCAAAAATTCCCCTTCTTTTTTCAACTATTTAAATCTTAAAATTTAAAAACAAGTTCCTTTATACTTAAAAATATCGCTTAGGTCCTTAAAACTCTTTTATTCGCATTTATTAAAAAATCTCCCTTTTTCCCATACTCGGAATTTATTTAATAGGATTTTAAAAATCAAACTTTCTACTTTTCCCAAATTCATTCTTTTAATTTATCCAACATCACTATAAATATTCTACTTATAAATTTCCTTTTTATTTTCCTTTAAAAACCCAATATCTATATTTTTGATACTTTAAACAACCAAGAGTATATCCAACAATATCATAGCATCGCATAAATTTAATTTTCCAACATAATCTGTCACAGATTATCCAATATTTCATATATCACTTAAATGAAAGTAAATTCAACATGTTTGAGGAATCCAGTTGGATCCCTCCAACCTGTTTCCCTGTATCCACAGATGTTAGCACAATATAAAATACAAATCCTACTTCAAGGGGATATCGTAGTATATGGCTTCATTCGCTATTATGCGGGGCGCATAGGGTCTCATCCGCTATATAATGCGGGAATATAAATCACTCCAACGTATATATATATATATATATATATATATATATATATATATATGCACTACTATATATAATATCACATCCACTGATAAATAATTATCAATTCAATCAATTTATCAAAAATAAATTTTAACTATTAAAACTGACCATGGCAATACAAATTTGAGTGAGATAAACTCACATTTATTTTAACTTGCAGTCCACTTCAAATTTTGATTCCATTCCGTACATTCCAGCTACGAATTTGCACGGCTGATCACGTTCGATTTTAAACCTCGTACAAGAAATTTTACGGATTTTCATTAACATTGATACAATTTAAATTAGTTTGATTAAAGTCATTTTATTTAAAGTCAACTTAAAATTTTAAATCAATTTTTTCCTTTAAAATCACAAGGTACTTGATCAATATCAACCATCTCTTCACTAATTTGCAAAGATCAATCGACACAAACTATTTATTTATTATAAACATATATATATATATATATATATATATGTATGTATGTATGTATGTATATTAAAAGAGTGGGAGGTACAACATTATCCACAGTATAATTAAAATGTCAGATAGCATATTATATTTTTTTTCTAAAATTTTGATTCACAATAAAATAACTATAATTGAACCAAATAACTAAATCACCTCGAACCCAAGCCTAGCACGCGGCCTCCACCTTACATTAATGAACCCAAACCGCAGCTGCCTTCCTCGCCTCGGCCACCGGTCTTCCCTCGCGTGCACACGACCCAGACATGCCCTCCTCGTGCCCTCGACCTGAAGCCACTGACTTGAAATCGATGCGACCTCGATCAAAACGTTCGGCGGCCTTCCCCCCTCAAAGCTTCGTGGTCCCGCTTGCCTCCATGATCTACAAGCAACCCTACGCTCTACTCAAATCGAACGTCATGCCAATGACGGTCGCGCCTCCTCCAAGCTACCTTCAAGTTCTCGCCTATCGCCGATGCCAAGTCGCACCCCAAACAAAACGTGACTTCGTCCCTTACGATTTGCTTTCGATTCGAGATGCACTCGACATTCCTTTTTTTACCTTTTTCCTGATTTGCTTGCAAACGAATTCATTCATTTAGAGGAGAAAAAGGAACGCGGTCTCATTAAACTTAAGAGAGGAGGAAAGGATTTGAGCTTTTAACATGAAGGGGAAAAGGATTTTGTTCGGCCATTATTATTTTTTCTTGTTTTTGAAATGGTCTTCTTGCGTGTGTTTTTAAAAAGGAAATGGGGGGAGACAAGATGAGATGTTAACGTCCTACATATACTTGCTACAGTGACTGAAGTGAAGTGTAAAAAGGTTGATGTAAATAAAAATGTCCATCAATATAAATATATATTTCCATTTAAATTTAAATCGTCTCGAAATCATAACTTAAAATCTCGACCTCTTATCGAGGTGTGCTGCTAAGCGTTCATTATGTTATACCCCAATTTCGAACACAATGGAAAAGGTTCCGAGTCCTAATTTGATCGTATGGAGAAGATAGCCTTTTGGATCCTATTATTATATTGAATTTTCGATATAAATTTCAGCGCGTTTCTATCCTGTACGACCAAGCGACAACTCCAAACGCTCCGAAATTTGAAATCCGACAATAATACACTATTATGGATCCAATGGAACTAGTTTCGTCGAAATCCGAGACTGTGCCCTGGAAGGTTATTTTTAAATTAATTTAAACGGTATATTTTCAAAACTGAACAAATCACTTTTAAATTAAATTTTAAAGCTTTTATTACCTTCAGTATTTTCAATATAAATTTTATAAGCCTTCAAATTATTTTTAACCGGCTTAAAACTCCAGATTCAACAATTTACCCAAATTTTCCAACAGTGAAATTAAATAACTTAATTATCAAATAAATGTTTATATCTGAAATTCAAGTTAAAAATTAACTTCTAAATATTTAAAATCAATTAAATATTTCAATTTCAAATATCCAAAATTCCAGGTCGTTATATTCCTTCCCCTTATAAGAATTTCATCCTCGAAATTGCTAGGAAAGAAGAATGGTCCAATACCCATTTAATATTTCCCAAAAACCACACCGTTACAAACAACTTCCTAAAAACAATCTTTTTTATTAAAGACACACTATCACACTTACTAACTTCCCAAACTCATCCATAGATCACAACCGATATTATTCCCTCAATAATTCCAAATATAATTTTAAATCTAAATTTTAAATTGTCAAAATCTTCTCAAAATTTTTATAACTCCTAAAATTTTCGAAAAATTTCGCCAGCGTCTCCTTTGCGCGGCTAGCTCGAAACAACTACAATATCGCCTCTACGGCCCCAAAGTTTCAAAAGAAAACAAAAGCCAAGTGGCTAGATCAGAAATTCATCAAATTTCATACGGTAATTTAAACACGTAACTTTTTATCGGGCAATCAAATTTATCTTCTGAAATCGAAACATCAATTTTCCCTTTGATTTTTAAATACCTGCACCTTATCTACCAGTAGTATTCAATTGTTCAATTCAAAATTAGTCTACTAGCTCTCTTTTCAAAATTTCAATATTTGCTTTACTTAAGCCCGTACGATGTGCATATATCATCCATATGCAATATCAAATCTGATCGCTCACTCGACCACACAACTTCACTTCCGAACTAGTATCGTTCACATGACTCTCTAGTGCGGACTCAGATTTGGTTCCTTGATCAGAAACCGTCATCCGCCTTGCGTAGCCATATACTATGATAGAGAACTCCAAAACCAATCAAATCTATATCCAGGGTTCGCCGTTGAAAATCGAGTGAAAAATCCCAACTCAGATCAATACAACTATGTCGAAATTCTGTGCTCGAATCTTGATCAAATCGTTATGCGAATAAAATAATATACATGCAACTTACGTATAAATTTCCAATTGATTATTAGCTATATTAAATTCTTTCAATTCACATTTATTTTAATTTCCATTCACTTATTTACAATTATCCTTTACTCAACTTTATTAAATCTTCGTTCAAATATTAACTTAGTATATTTCTAATATCAAATTTACTTAAGAATTTTACCATCAACCTCTTAAGTCTATTATAATTATTATACAACTCCTTATATTTATTTCCACTTCATCCCTCAGTTTATGTCCATTTCTATTCAAATTTTAATTTCAATTCCTTTTGACTCAATTTATCTTCTAAATCTTACATATTTAATTCTGCCAACCATACCCCAAACCGTATTTAATCAACCAATTACTTTAATTAGTCCCATTCACTAATTTACTTCAAATCTCAATCAAACCTATTTTCCAAGCTTTTATTTTATTTAGTCCACTTTATTAACACAATTTAAATTAAATATCATTCCAATGTTCAATTTCAATCCCATTTACTTACAAGTCAACTAATTTGTTCATCCACCATCTTATTTCCAACTTAACTATTTTCTATTTCAACAATTATATCCATTCCCATTAATTTTTTCCAAATTTTATAAGTTATTAAACTTATTGATATTCCATAAACTTTTTTAAATCAACTTCTAGGGTTTTAAACAATCAATTAATATTTAAAAGTCATTTTTGAAATCCAAAACCCCTTCATATATCAAATCATCCCTTTGAATTTCAAAACCAAAACCAGTTTTGCAAATAAACCCCAATTTAAACATTTTAGGTAGCGATCCCTTCCTTAGAAACTCGAAAATAAAAGTCGATGATGCTGCAGTCATCATCGAGATTATTCCCAGCAACCGAAGTGAGTTTAGTGCTTTTATTTCTTTTTAAAACCATTTTAAATATCTTTATTCCATATCTCATAGGTTTCGTTTCTAATTCAAAAATATTTCTGAAATCACTATTATTCTTGCAAAGCCTTTGAAAATCATTTTCAAACTCAACGGGAATTAAATTTCCCAAATTTCAAATCCTTTCAATCTATATTCAAATATTACTCTGGAATTTTATCCTGTCTCATATTATAAATCACGTTTATAACTAACATTTACCAATTCCATTATTATCATATGAATTGTGTCTCTCAACCTTTTTGGTTATAATTTTAATTCCTTATTCAATTTCCATACAATAATGATAATAACTTAACATTATCATTTACTAACAACCAAGCACACCATATATAACTATAATAATTTACCAAAAAAATAATTTTATGTACAAAAATAATTTAGGTAAAATTATTTCATTTACCCCATTTTAAAATAATACTATGTCGAATTGTTCTGTTATAGTGCTTAGAGATCCCTATCAATAACGTTAATTACTTGTATTGGACAAAATCCGTAAGCCACTCAACACACCAATCAACACAATATAAAACAGTTTTATATTCACTAAAAATACACGCTCATATCTATTAATACTCTTAACTCATTCTAGGGTACTACCGGCCCTATCTCTAATGATTAACCACCACCAGCCAAGGTTCTCGCTTAACCTTCAGCACTGATACCAAATGTAAAAATTTGGATTTTCAACGTCTGAAAATCGACGTCAATACAACCACTGTAATACATGCCGAGCAGTCGAATGTCGAAAATACCAGATCGTTAGGGTAAAGAAGAAAGAGGTAGAAAAAATAGAAAAAACAACACAGAATCTCACAATCGCAGCGGAACAATATGTAGTAGATAATAACTGATCATTATACGAAAAGAACTATAACTGTTTTTGTAACGACCCAGAAATTTCGATCCTGAAATTTCCAGATAGTTAAGAAAAGAAAAAGAGAAAGAAGTAGAAGACAGAACAAGTCACAGAAACCACACATTCGTAGCGGACCAAATATAATATCAAATAAAATAGCAGTAATACAAAGAAAACTATATCTATTAATTTACATTTAAATACATCAGAGTTACATAAACATTGGACAAAACAATCATGTCCAGATACTACAATATCACAGTGGATACTCTCTATACGCCCCTGCCATCCAGCTCGCCTCCTGAGCTCCAGAACGTCCTTACCTAAAAATCTGTAATACTCGGTTTGACCCGAGCATTACATCAAAGTAACACCCGGGTCAGGCTGGAAACCAGCGTGAGTAAACCCATCTAACATGAATACTAAAGCATATAACTGATATGAACCCGGGGTAACTTTGTCAATTTACAAGTTCACAAGTCGTTAAAGACATTACTCATATCACACATCAATTTCTATGTGTCAAAACTTAGATTAAGTGGTCCATTACACTTAAATCATTCCAAACCAGCACATTGACTTCCACATTCAAATTTATGAAGAATCGAAGTGGCTTCGGGTATTAACTAAATACCCGACTCCGGTCTCTTCGAATCCAATGTCATCTAAACCCAAGTTAAAAACATTTTAGACTCTCTAACACAGAATGTAATCCACATTAATTCATCATCAATAGAAAAGTAAATCATCTCAGTTAAATCTCAGTATCTCATAACACATAGCATCCAAATCACATTTTCGATATATCAATCAGTTTAAGTCATGCAATATTATTCAATCATCTATAAGCAAGTTTTATCACCTCCAAAAGTTAATTTATTTTATTTCTAATTAAATTAACTACAATTCTTAATTACTTAGATTACCATTTACTTAATATTAATTAATTATAACCAATCAATCAATCACCTTTAATTATTCTCCTTAATTAATCACCCTTGACTAAGTAATTAATTCTCAATTGATTACACAAAGTAATCATCCTTAACTTTTTACAGCAATTAATCTTTAGTTAATTACTTCCATTAATTACATTAATTGATAATTCTTAATTAACCACTTTCATTAACCAACCTTAATCAATCTTAAACAGTAATTAACCATATTATAATCACTAACCTTAATTAGTTAATTCCTTAATTAATTATATCAATTCTTTAATAAATTACTCCAAGTAATTTAATTCTGAATTACTTCTCCTAAGTAATTAACCTTATATTAATTTCATTCAATAATATATCCATCAACTACTTCACTAAGTAGTTACACTCATAAATCTCATTAACTAATTATATTCAAATTACCTAATCAACTTAATTAATCCCTAGGCATTAAACCTTAATTATCTTAAGATGAAACTTATCTTGTTAATGCCTTATTACATCATCTTTTTTTTAAACATTTTATCATTATGCTTACCTTTACATAATTAAATAATTAATAAAGTTGTAGAATAAAATAAACATTTAACTTTATAATTTTAAAGTTAACAAAACTTAACTTCCTTAAAAATAATTTAAACATTATCAAGTAGAAGTTTTCAAGAACAAATTCCAATTTGCATTTTAAAAATTTGTTTTATTTATTCTATTCTCCCTTTTGTTTCCTTAACCATTGTTTAAATTTAATTACAAAAACAAACCGGCCCCCTACCCTTGGTCCACCATAACCAGGATCCGCGAAAGCAATGAAATCCCCTCCTTCCATCTTCTTATCATCGGCAACAGTCAAACGATTTACAAGCATAAACCCGAAGTTGTTATCGATAAAACCATCATCCTTCCCGAAGCATCTTACAAAAACTCAAGCAAACGCTCAAACACTCCCTATCTTCAAGTCAGCACGCAAATGCCCCGCGTTCTACCAATGAAATCTTCATCTTCCCCAAACGTATAATACCCAGATACACGAATCATACACGTGCACGTGCTCCGGTCATCGAGACACTTCCGACCACCAACGTTTACTCCGGCACGTCACTGGTCATCACCTCTTACGATCCCAATGGCCCAGAAATAATTCCAAGCCACCAATTAAAATCGAGTCTTCTGATCGAATAGAAAACAGGTAGCTTCGACTAAAAATCCTCTCGCCACTTCGATTCCAGTTATCAGAAAATCTGATACGCTGCCCAAAGCTTCACCATGATCACATACTTCATTCCCCCCTCGACTGGTGAACTCCGGTGTCCTGTTTCAGAAACAATAGTCCTCATTCCGACCTTGACTTTTAACTCACCTAAAACCCTACCTCGACCATTCTCCACCGTCTCGGTGAACAAGAATTTCCACCACCATTTTTGCCGACATTGCAGGTCCCTACACTTGCTTCAGCGAGAACCCTGACCACTCAAACGCCATCGATCACTCGAATTTGCACGAAACCTATATTTCGTTCAACATATGATATCTCATGATTTTAAAGCCTAAAATTCTTGATTCTAATTTTAAAAATCCTAATTTTCGAAAATGGAATCAATCATATATTTGAAACAAACAATTATTATGATTTCGATTTTGATATGTTTTCATATGTACCGTACTTCCTCCTTCTGTCGAATACTAACTTTAAATTCAACCTGAAAGTATATAAAAAAATGATACTTGGTTGATTTAATCATATTCTTAAAAACATCCTACCCCAAATTGTTTCAGATAAAAGAAATTCGATTTATACTTGGAATTTAGGCCTGTAAACTGAAAACAGAGATTATATATATATATATATATACATATATATATATATATATATGCAGATTATCACACAGGCAATCCCAAATTAATATGCATGCAACCCATTAATTCATACATGTAATCATTACAGCATTACTTCCTTATCACATGCATCAGAAAATCAAATTCATCCATAAAAGTGTAGATTACTCACCTGCTTCTAATTTGTAGAGAACAAAACTTATTTCAGGCCTGAACAACTTTAATTTGAAAATAACTTGATTTGCTGAAGAAAATCCTTTGCGTGCCTCTATTTGATGGTTAAAAATGTTGAAACCGATGTTGATTTGCAGTTGAACTTCAATTGTATTGCAAAAGATTTGAAATTGTAGAATTTTATCTTGCTTTGCAGATTTGATTTCCTTTTTCAGATTTATCTTGCCCTTGGGTTTTTTGTTTCAGATTTGAAAGTAGATTCACTGATTTGCCATTAATTTTGAAAGAAGGAAGAAAATATGTTTTATGAACTAGATTATGATTTATTAAAAATAAAAGAAAGTAAATTTTAAATTTAAGACACTTGTCACTTAATTTCTAAATCTTCTTACATGTGTTATTTGATTTCTTTAATAGCTTTACAATTATTACTAACTTGTTAATATGTCTACACATATCTTAGCAATTTTTATTAAATTTTTACTTAATTTAAATGCGAATATAACTTACTTACTTATTAAATTTACTTTACAAATAAAACATAAGTTTGCCTTTAAAAGAAATATTCTAATACTAATTATAATACAAATATCTCTTTATGCATCTATTTAAAATCTAAAACTTTTATTTTTAGTGTTGAAGAAATAATAATAATAATTTTTTTAAAAGAAAGTTTATTAATAACTTTATACATATATTTTATAACCATTTTAATTTAAACACTTTAAATAAAACTTTATTTTAAACTATCATATAAAAATAAACAACTAACTTATATTTTTGAAAACAATTGAATTAATCTAAATTAACTTTTGAAAAATATAGATTTTAAAACAAAGCTTCAATTACAATATTCATTCATATATAAATTATTAATAGACTAAATTAAATTTCTAAATAATTCCAAATTATAACATAT
Source organism: Allium cepa (assembly GCA_030765085.1). NCBI lineage: Eukaryota > Viridiplantae > Streptophyta > Magnoliopsida > Asparagales > Amaryllidaceae > Allium > Allium cepa. Next base: position 1,052,532,303 of record CM060935.1, on the reverse strand, counting down.
ACATACATATATATTACAATTTGAAAATTCATCTTTTATTTAAAACAAAAGATATTTCTATTTACAATATATATCAAATATATATTATGAAATAGAATTTTATTAGCTTTCAAAGAAAATTCTTATCAATATTGCCAGATTAAAAATTTATTAACCATTAAAAGATTAAATTTACCATCTTAAATTAAAATTATAAAGAAAAATAATATAAATTATTTAATCCATTCATACATGCTAATTTAAATGCTTTTGCATTTATTTACTACTAAATAAATATTTTTCTAAATTTATAAAATTCTTTTGTTTTAAATTAATATAAAACAAATTTTATTTTTGGTTATTCATATTTGAAGATAACAATTTTTATCCATTTTATATAATTTAATTAAGGGATTATCACATTTTAATAGTTAAACTCGGATAATTATTCAATTTTCTGATACCCAAAAATCCGGGTTATTACAGTTTTTATGCATTACATCATCAGAGTAAAATACACCCATAGCACAATACTGGAAATTTACAATAACTTATCCTCGCAAAAGCTGACTATACAGCTTACAATGCACAGCAGAATATATACCAAGTATGCGTGATACGTCTCATCATCTAGCTAGTCTCCTAAGCTCCACTGCATCATATCTGGAATCTGTAATACTCGGTCTGACTCAAGCATTATAAATAAAATAACATCCGAGTCAGTCTGGAAAACCAGCGTGAGAAAACACATTCAATTTTAATCATTAAAGTTCCAAAATCCTTTGAAAATCAAACGTATATCATAAGACCATGCCACAAATAAACATGACAGGTTTTTACCTTACGATAATCAAAACATTTCATATCAAAATCCTCTGATATTATAATAGTGTCTAAGTACAAATACTTGTTCAAATAGCTAAAATTGTTACATTAATTAAATTCTAGCAATACTAGGCTCTACAATCAAAATCGTAAGGGCACATATTGGAGAATAGATTCCAACTAATGACTAGGCACTGGGGTACCACCTGTCACGGTACCTGTCTAGAAACACAGTATCGAGGACCACTTGTAACAGCCCAAAATTTTAACGAATATTTTATTCTTTTATTATAAACTTTGGGGTATTATTTACATAAATAAATAAAAGTTGAACTTTATATTTAAATTATAAATAATCACCCAAATTTTTATAAATATGAGCAAAATTCTATAATTCGTATTTGGTTAGAGTTGGGATTTTAAACCTTGTAAACTCTAATTTCCAATTCTTTTAATTTAACTGAATTATTTGTAACAACATTTTATTTCACTTTTGTTTCTTTTAAAAATGGATTATATACCTTTTAAAATTAAGTAATTAATATTTTTACTTACAGACATCAGTTTTAGAAAATGGTAAATGAATCAAAAGAATGTAAGCAAATCATATTTTAATTAAGTAATAAATTTTAAAAATAAATAGTATATAGATAAGCTTTATAAAAAGAACGTTTTAATTTGTGTGTTTGTGTCCGTTTTGATTAGTTTAGTGGTATAAATAGTATGTATTTAATGAATACTAATATAAGTAACAAATAAATAAGAAAACGTATGAATTTAAATACGTTATTTTCGTTATATTTTGGGCAGGAATTATTGCATCTGTAGTACGCATTCTTAAAATTCATACCGCGGATATAAATAAATAAATTAGTCAGTAATCATGCATTTCCAAGAGGGGAAGAAATGAATTCTATATCCATTTCAAAATTTATTCCTTGCATTTATCAAACGCAATATTTGGTTTCAAATCTAATTGCCTCCTTTATCTTCGCCTTCCCATTTTATAAATATTTCCTGCGTTTAATCAACGCATTTACTTCCTAAATAATTTTAAACGGGTACCAAATGTTTGCCAAATATTTCTTGCAGTTTCCTTTTGCTAAATTCACGCAATCAATACCATTGATAATTAAGCTACTCGCGTGCATGTTCCTTGCCGTTCAAACAAATTTAGTTCTTGCTTTTTAACAAACGCAATTACATAATTCAAACATCACGCAAATTCACTGACCGGTGCAAATTAATTTCTTGCCTATTCTTTCACCACAATCAACGCAAATTTTAATTTTGAAAACACGTTCGCGTATATTTTTCAATTATCATTTTCGTGCGTACAAAGCAACAAAAAAATTCTTCCTATAAATTCAAGCAACGTACAACTTCATTTTTCATCTCATTTTAGCCTGCTTCTTCCTTGCATGAACTCGGGTGCATCAGGTATGGACGTGTTCTTCGTTTGTTCATTTTCTGCTTCTTCTTGCTTTAACTTATTTCTTTCATATCAACTACTCGATCGCTCCATCACCATGCATGACCCCAACTACCACTCCTCCGCCCTTCCCCTGATGCCCTGTTCTAGCCATAAATTTGAAGCAGCTCATCACTTACCTGACACTGTCGAACCTATTATTCTCCCCACTCTTCACGTACAGCAGAACCAACCTCTCCACCACCTTCACCTTCCACCTCCAAGTGCTGTTGCATTGTAGACATTAGTTTCAACTCCTTCCCAAACTTTACTCACATATGCATATATAAAACGTGCATGTCCATTTTGTTTTCTCACCTGGGCTTTTTAAGGAAGAGATAGATAATGCGTGCACCGCCTTCTGCATTTTTTTATCACAAACTTTATGCCTAATTTTATCCTACTGCGTTGAACTCGCGTGCGTGCATATAACAAAAAGTAACGTGCATGTATGCGCTGAGCCCAGTGATGTGTTGTCTAAACTCTGGAAACCAAAGTTCACCACCTTTGTTTTTTTGTACAGCCTATATGAAAATATATCACTATTTTATGATTACATGTTTCAGCGAAACGGGTAGGCAGAGCCTTGATTATGATGAGTCGAGTTGTGTGGTGAAGTAGTCGAGCAAATTTGGTCAATTACCCTTTTATTTTAAATCTCGTTCCAATTTTTGTTTTATTTAAAATTCGCTTTGTTCGTAATTAAATTCAAGTACTCAGTTTATTTATTTTGTTCAACATTTGAATCGAGTCGTTGCTTCCGCTAAAAATTGATCGTGCCTTTTATACATTTTTTCCGGGTAGATATCGTTATTTGAATAGAAGCTTCAGCAACGTAGAGGTGAGTATTTCTCACCCGACAAACGTACTTATAAATCTGTAACTTATTAACAAGTGAAATTGTAGAATGATTCTATTTTATATTTTAATTGCCTGTGATAAATTTATGATGTTTAAAAACCCCGTTATTAAATTACCCATCATCAGTTATATTTTATATGTTATATTTATGCTGTTATACCATTTATTTATTTACTGTCTTTCACACTGCAAGTCCCCTGTAGAATAGAATAGTTACAGGCTAAAATGATAGGCCTAAATGATATATATTATTTATTTATTTATTATTTAACTTGGGATTACGAGTTTGAAATGATAGAACATAGATTTTCTTGGTAAATTTCGGATTGAAATGATATATTATCCGTATCACTTGACCTAGGTTAGAAAATATTATATAGGCCCATGGTTAATATATATATATATATATATATATATATATATATATATATAATTTCTGGAAATATTGAATAATTTAAATTAAAATGTTGTAATATTTTGTTTAAAATTGGATTAAAATGATAGTGATATTATACAAGTTAAAGATGTAAATAAATAAATGTTCAGAATTTAAAGTATAAATTTATTTTGAAATTTTGATTTGTAAAATTAAAATGGAATTCAAGTTAAGAAATAAATTATGATGTTTTGGCATAAATTTGAATATAAGTAAATAAATAAAGGGTAAAGTTGTCTATGAATTAAATAGTTAAATAAAGTGAATACGTAAAAATCGAAGTTGAAATATAACCAAATTTAGGAATGTAAAGTGGTTTGGAATAAAGATAAGTAAAGAAATGGATTAGGAATTAAGTTTATTTGAAGTGGTAATTGAACTTAATTAAGTAAATTTATAGAGAATTTTGCACCTGATTTTAATAAGTAAAGTATAGAGAAGTTAAATATATATTTGGAAAATTTGCTTTATAATAATCATAAATTTTTGAGTAAATTGAATGACTATTCAAAGGTGGAAATTATGATTATGTAAGTTAAATTGGTTTAATTTAAGGTTTAATTACTGTTGAAATTATATTGAAGTCAAAAATTTAATTTACTCAAATCTGTTGTAAAGGATATTGCCGCACTGCGCAAGTGCTGTAGTTGATACCAATGAACTAAGGCTAAACCTTTGGGGACTTATATTGGATTTTGTAAGAATTTTACCTTCACTTTTAAATAGTTGTAAATGTAGTATTTTGATTTAAATATAAAACTATTTTGGATTTTTATAACCACGGGTAATAATAACGTTGGTTGTTAAAGAGACCGGGATCGGATATGGCCATACTCTCTGTCGATACCAAAAACCACTTTGACAACAGTGTACGCGGTGGAGATTCCGAAACGATGCAGGATGGTGGTGATGTTTCCTTTGAGGTAAATACATGGACCCGACTCCCGTGAGTCGGCATAAGGTGGCTAAAACAGGAGCGATTCTCGGATTAATGAGGTAGCACCTTTGATCGGACGCCCTTCTTCATATGCCATTCTATTACTCTGTGATTGTTTGGTGCACACCTTTGAATTTGGGAGTGTTGTTCGAGTTGGGCGGTAGTAGCAGCTATGTGTTACCACCGGTCCGGATAACAATTGGTATATCAACCCCGGCATTGCCTAGTTGTGCCGGGTCACCTACCATAGCGAGCCTTATACGATTTTGGTTCTGTACCATACCAATGGAGTAACCTCTGACAACGCCCAGTACGGAGGAGATTACGGTACTGTATAGACTATGAGAATATATTATGTGTTAAGGGCTATATGGATAATCCCTTAACGTTATTTAAAAGTAAGTTTATTTTACTAATAGACACTATTATAATAGCGAAGTATTACTACATAGTAAATAGTTTAACGGATCCTTAGAGGATGGGCGGTCCCAAGCATCCTTTAAGTTACATGCATTTATATTACAGTTCACTTGAATTAGCTTACACTATATAAGTATGTATGTCCTGATTCGAGTGTTTATGTTTTATTTTACGCTCAGGTCAGCCTGAGTTCAGTTCGGACCTTATCCCCGGAGCCAAGACTTCTACAGATCACCTATCAAGCTGCTGTCAAGTTTCTGTTCAGTTCTTTGGCTTTTGTAATGAAGACAATTTAATATTAAGATTTTCTGTGGAGATTTCAAACTATATTTGGTTTAAGACTATGTACTTTATACTTATTTTGAGACTATTGATAGTGGCTTCATGAACCAGTAAGTTATTTTTAAATTCCGCTGCGAGTATTCTGATTTCTGTGTCTGTGATTCTGTGTTTTGATTTCATTTGCTCCAAATTTATTTACAATCTATTGTTTTGAACTATTCAGGTTTGACATGTTTTAAATTTATTGTCAAATTTGAACGGTACAAAATAGTGGGTCGTTACAGTTGGTATCAGAGCCTTGGTTTTTAGGTTAACTATAGCCTGAGGAACAAAAACTCATTAGAGATAAGGGAGAAATACCCTAGAATGAGTGAAGTCAAATCTTAGAATCCTTTCTTAGTGAGAGAACGTATTTTAAAAGTATAAAATGATTTTATTAAGGATTTTCGAAGAAGTATTTTAATATAAAAACTTTCTTGTTTTAAAATAAATTCCTTTTCTCCATCTTATATAATCAGGTCCTTTGTTAAATGCCTGTCCGGATGAACTTTTTCTTGTCTAGTCTATCTTGACCTCTATATTTGTCTCTATCCTCAAATTCATTCTTGATTTCTCAGGATGAATCGAGGAAATGCCAGAGGTAGGAGACGAAGTGCTGACCCAGCTCCTGCACCCGCTGCCCCAGTTAGGTTCTCTAAGCTTTGCAAAGAATATGTCGAGCTTGGTGGCACCAAGTTCATAGGGTCTGAAATTATCATAGAAGCTCAATAGTGATTTAGAGACTTGGAGAGAATCTTCTCCGGTCTCGAAATCACTAATGCCTAGCAGCGACAATTGGCAGCTTGGCAATTAAAGGGAGCAGCTTTGGATTGGTGGCTGTCCATTACAGCTCACACTGCTGAGACTGACATCACTTGGGAACGATTTAGGTATCTTTTTCGGTGGACCAAGTATGGTACAGTTTCCTCCCTTTTGAAATCTATCTTATATCTCTTATCGTGCTTTAGGGATGCTTTCCTCGCGAAATGGATGCCCAAGGCGGGTAAGTCTCAGCTATATCGAGACTTTATGGATTTAAAGCAGGGTGATATGTCCTTTACCGAGTATTAGAGAAAGTTTAATGAGCTATCGCAATATGGCCTTAATCTGATAGACACCCCGCTGAAGAAAAACGAGAAGTTTATTGCTGGTGCACACCCCGAGTACTACGATCGCCTTATTACCCACGTGCATAGGACGTTCACCGCTCTGAGGGACATGGCTATCCAGTATGAGAACCCTACCTCTAGGGCTCCTTCAGCTGCCCAGTCTGCACCATCTCAGTCTTCTGGAAATTCTAAGAAAAGGAAGTCCAACTTCTACCGGCATACGAAGAATAGGACTCCATGGCTTGGATCATCGTCTTCTTCATCCCAGAGGCAGCCTGTGGATCTATCTGCCATTACTTACTACCGATGCGACCAAAACGGACACTACGCTAATAGTTGCCCAACCTTGGGTACTGCGATTCCACCTCCTGCTCAGCCGGCTAAGCGAGACCTTTGCCACATTTTCCTTCAACCGGGACATTTCAAGAGAGACTGCCCTACTCAGAAGAAGGGCAAGGCATAAGGGATTTATGCTATTACTTGTGCGTCCTCTCCAGCTCCTCAGACTGCACTTGCACCTGCACCCGCTCCCGCTCCTAGTGACTCTCAAGGTACACTTCAGGGTTCTTTTACTTTGTTTAAATCTCCCGTCCGTGTTTTATTCGATACCGGAGCTTCCCATAGCTTTATTTCGTCGAATCTCTGTAATAAATTTGAGCATCTCCTCTCTCCCGAGTTTGCTTCTATACCCTTATGTGTTTCAAATCCTATTGGGGGTCCTGCAAATCTTAGTAGAATTTGTAAGCAAGTGAAGCTTCTCTATTTCCAGCAATGTTTCACTGGTGATTTTTATATCTTGGGTTTTGACGCTTTCGATCTACTGCTTGGGGGTGATTGGTTGGATATGCATGATGCCCGTATCTCTTGTAGTTCTCGAATGGTTGCCCTCAAAGATGATTTTGGTAATTCTTTAAAGATCCAGCGTAGGCAACCTCAGGATTTCGCTGGTAGCTTTATTTATTCTCTCGCTACTTTCCCTGGGGATATCGAGTCCACTCTGGTGGTTAATTTATATCCCGACGTATTTGGGGAGGTTACTTCTTTACCTCCGAAGCGGGAAATTGATTTTCGGATTGACCTTATTCCTGGAGCACGACCTGTAGTTCTTCCACCCAGAAGAATGGCGCCTCGGGAGAAGCTCGAATTAAGGAAACAAATTAAAGACTTGTCCTCCAAAGGACTAATCAGACCTAGCTTTTCGGAATGGGGAGCAGCCGTAGTTTTCGTCACCAAGTCTGATGGTTCGCTCCGGATGTGTGTGGATTATAGGGAGCTTAATAAGCTCACTATGAAAAACAGATATCCTATGCCCCACATCAATGATATTTTTGATCAGCTCTATGGAGCCACTATTTTCTCTCAGCTTGATCTGGCCACAGGGTTCCACCAACTTAGAGTTGCTGAGGAGTGCACTCCCAAAACTGCTTTCCGTACTGAGAATGGCTTCTTTGAATGGCTAGTTATGCCTTTTGGGTTGACTAACGCTCCTGCCTTCTTTGTCGATTTGATGAATCGGGTCTTTCGTGATGTGCTCAACAAATTTGTTCTAGTCTTTATTGATGATATTCTTGTGTTCTCTAAGACTGAGGAAGAGCATAAATCCCACTTGATCTTTGTGTTGGGGACCCTTAGGAGTCACTAGTTAAAGGCTAAATTCTCGAAATGCCATTTCTGGGAAGAGGAAGTCCGATTCCTTGGACATATTGTCTCTAGTGAAGGATTTTCTGTTGATCCGGTCAAAATCGCTGCGATAAATGATTGGGAAGAACCTAAGGCTCCAACTGATATTCGCAGTTTTCTGGGCCTTGCCGGCTACTATCGGAGGTTCATTGAGAACTTTGCTCGGATTTCTACACCCCTCACTGCTCTAACTCGGAATAATGCTAAGTTTATTTAGGGCGATAAGTGTAAAGTGGCATTCCAAGAGTTAAAGAACAAGCTTACTTCTGCACCAGTGCTTACCATTCCGAATGGAAATGAGAGATTGACGGTATACACCGATGCTTGTTGCGAGGGCTTAGGAGCGGTATTGATGCAAGACGGGAAGATGATTTCCTATGCTAGTCGTCAGTTGAAGAACCATGAGGCTAATTACGCTGCTCACGATTTAGGATTGCTGGCTGTTGTCTTTGCGTTGGAACTTTGGAGATATCATCTCTTGGGTGCTAAGTTTGACCTCTTCACCGATCATCAATCTTTGAAATATATTTTCACCCAAAAGGATTTGAATCAGAGACAAGTTTGATGGCTCGAGTTTCTTGCTTCTTATGATCTTGACATCAATTACACTCCTGGAAAAGCTAATGTGGTGGCGGATGCGTTGAGTAGGAAGAAGTCCTTGTTGTGTCAGATTGTTGTTTCCTCTCCTCTTGTGGATCGTATCAAGGCTAAGCAGGATGAAGATGAGATGCTTAGGCGTATGAAGGGAAGTGTCCGTAGCAAAGTTGGTGGTAATAGTTTTATTAGTAGTGGAGCGAAGATTGATGAAGAAGGGATCTTGAGGATAATAATCGGATTTGTGTCTCAAACGTTGATGGTTTGAGGAAGGAGTTACTTCGGGAACATCATCAATCCAGACTTTCCATTCATCCTGGTGTAGCGAAGATGTATCAGGATTTAAAGAAGCTTTATTGGTGGAAGGGCATGAAGCGGGATGTCTCTATCTTTGTCAGTAGGTGTGCGACTTGTCAACAAGTCAATCTAGGAAGGGAAATGAGAGCATCTGGGTTATCGCGGATAGGCTGACCAAGTCCGCTCATTTTATCCCGGTCAAGTCTACCCGTACAGCTTCGAGCTTATCTGAGATTTATATAAGGGAGATCGTTCGCCTCCATGGCATCCCCCTTAGCATTGTGTGCGATCGAGACCCTATCTTCACTAGTCAATTTTGGAAAGCTTTCCAAGAATCCTTGGGTACTCGCCTGAATCTGAGCACTACTTACCACCCACAGACCGACGAGGAAAGGGTGAATCAGATTCTAAAGGATCTTCTACTTGCTTGTATTTTAGATTATGGAGGATCGTGGGAAGATCATCTCCATCTTGTAGAATTTACCTATAACAATAGTTATCAGGTATAACTTCCTATCCTCCGTTCTTATCTCATCTTAATCCCCTATCTAGCTCATTCTATCTTTTTCAAGCCAGTCTTAAGATGTCCCCGTTTGCTGCTCTGTACGGGAGGCCTTGTAGATCTCCTTCTTGCTGGATTGAATCCGGTAATCAATTGGTCCTTGGTCCCGATATGATTTGGAAGCTTCAGAGAAAGTCGAAGAGATTAAGAGAAGGTTAAGGATTGCTCAGGATAGGCAGAAGAAGTACGCTGATTGTCGAAGAAGAAGTTTAGAGTTTGCGGTCGGTGATTTAGTTTTTCTTAAGGTCTCTCCCTTTAAGAAATGTGGTTCGGTTTGGACGTAGAGGGAAGCTTGCTCCTAGGTTCATAGGTCCATTTCGCATCTTAGAAAGGATTGGGTCTCTTGCTTATCGACTGGAGTTGCCCGAGAAATTCGCTGGAATTCACAATGTTTTCCATGTATCCCACCTTCATCGCTGTCTTCATGATCCATCTCTTATTATCCAGCCTTCTGCTATTGATAGTTTGGACATCGAGCCTGACCTAACTATTTAAAGGAAGCCGCTTCGTATCGTCGATCGAGGTACGAAACAACTTAGAAGAAAATCTGTCCGCCTGGTCAAAGTGCAGTGGAGCACTGATGAACGGGATTGCACTTGGGAGACGGAGGAGAGCATTCGTGCTTCGAATCCGGATTTATTTGTTTTAGGTACTATTGCCATACTATCTTATTCTTCCTTTGTTTTCCTTCTTTGTTCCTTTTCGAGGACGAAAAGTTCCAAGTGAGGGAGAGTGTAACAACCCAAAATTTTAACGAATATTTTATTCTTTTATTATAAACTTTGGGGTATTATTTAAATAAATAAAAACTTTATATTTAAATTATAAAATCACCCAAATTTTTATAAATATGAGCAAAATTCTATAATTCCTATTTGGTTAGAGTTTAACATTTATTGGGATTTAAACTTTTTAAACTCTAATTTCCAATTCTTTTAATTTAACCGAATTATTTGTAACAACATTTTATTTCACTTTTGTTTCTTTTAAAAATGGATTATATACCCTTTTAAAATTAAGTAATTAATATTTTTATTTACAGACATCAGTTTTAGAAAATGGTAAATGAATCAAAAGAATGTAAGCAAATCATATTTTAATTAAGTAATAAATTTTAAAAATAAATAGTATATAGATAAGATTTATAAAAAGAACGTTTTAATTTGTGCGTTCGTGCCCGTTTTAATTAATTTAGTGGTATAAATAGTACGTATTTAATGAATACTAATATAAGTAACAAATAAATAAGAAAACATATGAATTTAAATACGTTATTTTCATTATATCTGGGCAGGAATTATTGCGTCTGTAGTACGCATTCTTAAAATTCATACTGCGGATATAAATAAACAAATTAGTCAGTAATCATGCATTTCCAAGAGGGAAAGAAATGAATTCTATAGTCGTTTCAAAATTTATTCCTTGCATTTATCAAATGCAGTATTTGGTTTCAAATCTGATTGCCTCCTTTATCTTCGCCTTCCCATTTTAGAAATATTTCCTGCGTTTAATCAACGCATTTACTTCCTAAATAATTGTAAACGGGTACCAAATGTTTGCCAAATATTTCTTGCAGTTTCCTTTTGCTAAATTCACGCAATCAATACCACTGATAATTAAGCTACTCGCGTGCGTGTTCCTTGCCGTTCAAACAAATTTATTTCTTGCTTTTTAACAAACGCAATTACATAATTCAAACATCACGCAAATTCACTGACCGATGCAAATTAATTTCTTGCCTATTCTTTCACCACAATCAACGCAAATTTTAATTTTAAAAACACGTTCGCATATATTTTTCAATTATCATTTTCGTGCATACAAAGCAAAAAAAATTTTCTTCCTGTAAATTCAAGCCACGTACAACTTCATTTTTCATCTCATTTTGGCCTGCTTCTTCCTTTCATGAACTCGGGTGCATCAGGTATGGACGTGTTCTTCGTTTGTTTATTTTCTGCTTCTTCTTGCTTTAACTTATTTCTTTCATATCAACTACTCGACTACTCCATCATCATGCACGACCCCGACTACCACTCCTCCGCCCTTCTCCTGATGCCCTATTCTAGCCATAAATTTGAAGAAACTCATCATTTACCTGACACTACCGAACCTATTATTCTCCCCACTCTTCATGTACAGCAGAACCAACCTCTCCACCACCTTCACCTTCCACCTCCAAGTGCTGTTGCATTGTAGACATTAGTTTCAACTCCTTCCAAGCCTTTACTCACATACGCACAAATCAAAACGTGCATGTCCATTTTGTTTTATCACTTGGGCTTTTTAAGGAAGAGATAGATAATGCGTGCACCAGCTTTTGCATTTTTTTTTGATCACAAACTTTATGCCTAATTTTATCCTACTGCGTTGAACTCGCGTGCATGCATATAAAAAAAGTAACGTGCATGTATGGGCCGAGCCCATTGATGAGTTGCCGAGCCCAGTGATGAGTTGTCTAGACTCACGAAACCAAAGTTCACCACCTTTGTTTTTTTGTACAGCCTATATGAAAATATATCACTGTTTTAGTGATTACATGTTTTAGAGAAATGGGTAGGCAGAGCCTTGGTTATGATGAGTCGAGTTGTGTGGTGAAGTAGTCGAGCAAATTTGGTCAATTACCCTTTTATTTTAAATCTCGTTCCAATTTTTATTTTATTTAAAATTCGCTTTGTTCGTAATTAAATTCGAGTACTCGGTTTATTTATTTTGTTCAAGATTTGAATCGCGTCATTGCTTCTGCTAAAAATTGATCGTGCCTTTTATACACTTTTTTCGGGCAGATATCGTTGTTTGAATAGAAGCTTCAGTAGCGTAGAGGTGAGTATTTCTCACCCGACAAACGTACTTATAGATCTGTAACTTATTAACAAGTGAAATTGTAGAATGATTCTATTTTATATTTTAATTGCCTGTGATAAATTTATGATGTTTAAAAACCCCGTTATTAAATTACCCATAATCAGTTATATTTTATACTGTTATATTTATGTTGTTATACCATTTATTTATTTACTGTCTATCACACTGCAAGTCCCCTGTAGAATAGAATCGTTACGGGCTGAAATGATAGGCCTGAACGATATTTATTATTTATTTATTATTTAACTTGGGATTGTGGGTTTGAAATGATCGAACCCGGATTTTCGTGGTAAATTTCGGATTGAAATGATATATTATCCGTATCACTTGACCTAGGTTAGAAAATATTATACAGACCCATGGTTATATATATATATATATAATTTCTGGAAATATTAAATAATTTAAATTAGAATGTTATAATATTTTGTTTAAAAGATTAAAATGATAGTGAAATTATACAAGTTAAAGATGTAAATAAATAAATGTTCAGAATATAAAGCATAAATTTATTTTGAAAATTTTGATTTGTAAAAATTAAAATGGAATTAAAGTTAAGAAAAAATTATGATGTTTTGGCATAAATTTGAATATAAGTAAATAAATAAAGGGTAAAGTTGTCTATGAATTAAATAATTAAATAAAGTGAATACGTAAAAATTGAAGTTGAAATATAACCAAATTTAGGAATGTAAAATGGTTTAGAATAAAGATAAGTTAAGAAATGGGTTAGGAATTAAGTTTATTTGAAGTCGTAATTGAACTTAATTATTAAGTAAATTTATAGAGAGTTTTGCACTTGATTTTAATAAGTAAAGTATAGAGAAGTTAAATATATATTTGGGAAATTTACTTTATAATAATCATAAATTTTTGAGTAAACCGAATGACTATTCAAACGTGGAAATTATGATTATATAAGTTAAATTGGTTTAATTTAAGGTTTAATTATTGTTGAAATTATATTGAAGTCAAAAATTTAATTTATTCAAATCTATTGTAAAGGATATTACCGCACTACGCAAGTGCTGTAGTTGATACCAATGAACGAAAGGCTAAACCTTTGGGGACTTATATTGGATTTTGTAAGAATTTTACCTTCACTTTTAAATAGTTGTAAATGTAGTATTTTGATTTAAATATAAAACTATTTTGGATTTTTATAACCACAGGTAATAATAATAACGTTGGTTGTTAAAGAGACCGGGATCGGATATGGGCATTACTCTCTATCGATACCGAAAACCACTTTGACAACTGTGTACGAGGTGGAGATTCCAGAATGAAGTAGGATGATGGTGACGTTTCCTTTGAGGTAAATACGTGGACCCGACTCCCGTGAGTTGTCATAAGGTGGCTAAAACAGGAGCGATTCTCGGAATAATGAGGTAGCACCTTTGATCGGACGCACGTCTTCGTATGCCATTCTATTACTTTGTGTTTGTTTGGTGCGTACCTTTGAATTTGGGAGTGTTGTTCAAGGTGGGCGGTAGTAGCAGCTATGCGTTACTACCGGTACGGATAGCAATTGGTATATCTACCCTGGCATTGCCTAGTTGTGCCGTGTCACCTACCATAGCGAGCCTTATACGATTTTGGTTTTGTACCATACCTATGGAGTACCCTCTAATGACGCCCAGTACAGGGGAGATTACGGTACTGTATAGACTATGCGTATATATTATGTGTTAAGGGCTATATGGGTAACCCCTTAACGCTATTTAAAAGTAAGTTTATTTTATTAATAGACACTATTATAATAGCAAAGTATTACTACATAGTAAATAGTTTAACGGATCCTTAGGGGATGGGCGGTCCCAAGCATCCTTTAAGTTACTTGTATTTATATTACAGTTCACTTGAATTAGCATACACTGTATAAGTATGTATGTCCTGACTCGAATGTTTATGTTTTATTTGTAGGATCAAGATTAACCCTAGAGGGGGGGGGGGGGGGTGAATAGGATTATAGCAAATTTTCTCGAGTTAAACACAAAAGCAAACTGCAGAGAAATAAATATGCTGAAAAGTGAATCACACACAAAATTTACCCAGCTTCGGCAACCCCTGCCTACTGTTGCATTCCCAGATTTCTATTAGAATTAAACAGTCTCCCACTTACAAACACTCTAATAGACTCGCAAACCCTGCTCCCGCTTACAAACACTCTAATAGACTCGCAACCCCTGCTCCCGCCTATAGAGTTTTGCAAACTCGCAAACCCTTGCTCTCGCCTATAGAGTTTTGCAAACTCGCACACCCTGCTCACTGAACTAATTCTAACTAGACAATCTGACACTACCTACAACCTAGGTGGTGATTTACCAAGACTTGATTCGAAAAGAAAAATTAAAACAAACTTAAAAACAGTTTAAAACTAAAACCATATAAAAATAAACCCAAACAAAACTATGCCCTTTTATAATAAAACAAGGCCGGCCCTTTTATCTTATTTCTTTATTATGCCGGCCCGTTCCTTTTTCTTTTGCTATTGAAAAATTGCGGTTGATCTTCTTTTCTCTGGCTTGAAGAAAATGGCGGCCTCTGTTGTATCTTCGTTCGATTATGGTGGTCGTTCCTCTTGCAATTCAATTAGGGCTTTTGTCCTTTGAACCAAATTAGGGCTTTTGGAATTTGCGATCTGATTTATCTCTGGTTGATGATCTTTGTTTCTCTGGCGGTCGTCTGAGAAAATTTATTGGTACGTTGTTTGTATTTTTTTGGTTTCTCAATTGATTGCTTGAGTTTGATTTTCTGATCGCTTGCTTATGATGATGAACTTGGGTGATGTATTTATATGAATTCGAGACCCTTGAATTTGTTCGTATTCATTTACGTGACTCCATCACATTCCTAATTCTTGCTTTCTGTGACTTGATGCGCACGACTTTGTTTTTGAAGCGTTTGATTTACCTTGAGTCATACGGCAGAGACTTTCCCTTTTTACTTTTCTTTGACTATTTCAAAGATACGCACCTGAATTTTTCAAACACGAATTTTATCACTTGACTTTGAGTTTGTTTCCATTTGTTCATCTCGACTTGTTTGCGTCTGCATTTTAGTTTGCATTGTACATCTCGACTTCACTGTGAATTACTTAGTTGGCTTCGACTTCATCTCTGTAGCATTGATTTACACGGCAGAAACTAACTATGCCTTGTTGACAATGATAATCTTTTTGCTCCATTGATATTTGAGCTTGTCTCTGATGTTTGTTACATTGCTTCACTGTTGTTTTTCTGTTGCAAGTGTATGGTTGCATTCGACTTCTATTTGGTTTCTGAGTTTCACCATTATACTGCCCTTATGCACTTTTGTTATATGAACTTGCTGGATGTAGTTGCTAGCTGCATTGAGTCTTGATAGCTTGCACGATGCATTTCTTTGCTGGTTTGAAGCTGTGCTTGCATGTGTTCCACTGATCATATGTTTGTAACTTGGTATTGTTGTTCACTGAGTCTTGATAGTCAAGTTGCACTCATGTCCACTGCATAGTGGTCTTCATTGTTGCTGCTTATGTTGGTGGCAATCTTCGAGTCAGTTTGCATCAACTTCTATTCACTGTTGCATAATTGATTCTGTTGCTCGGCTCTTGACTTTGATTGTTGCAGTATTCATGTACACTACTGTGTTCATAATGTGGTTTCATGCTTGTGACATTCATGCTGTTTGCATTCATTTGTTTGTTGTAGTCCATGTTGCGTGCATTGAGTAACTGGTCTTTGCATTTCCAGCTTCATCACTGTTTCACTTCCACCCTATTGCATTGTTGTTCACTTCTCTTGTATCATTGGTACATGTACATTGCTGCTATATTATTGCTTCACTGCATCTGTTGTAGTTGCTTTGTACTTCACTGTGCTGTTGACTTTGTTGTATACTTGTGGTCTTCATTTGTATTTCACTATTGGAGTTGTTGTGGCTCTATATCTTGTGCAATAGCTTGCATGCTTCATGTTGTCTTGACTTCGGGTTGCACTGATATCTTCACTGTGTTGATTTAACCTGTACTTTCTGGTCTTTGTTTGCTTGGTGGCATTTCTTTGTGGTCTGCACTGCTTGTTGTAGCTGGACTTTGCATCCATTCATGTTGATTTTTGAAATTTTACTTGTGTTGAATCCAGTTTCAAAAACTCGGGTTTGACCTTGTGCTCGTGTCGTGATTTTGAATATATTGCACGTGAGTTGAACCCGACTTTTGATTTGGGTTTGACCTGTGCTCACCTGTCCCTGTAAATCGATCAAGTGTATATCGATGTGCACGGCCTTGTGGCATGTACAGTGATACACTGTGCATGTCACACTGTTCATGTGTGATGAATTCAAATGTAAATGATGACGAACAACCCAAATAACTGAGGCAAATCATATTTTCAAAAATCATATTTCATTTTATATTGCAAAAATATTTCTTTTTCAATTTTACCGCGTTAGTGAATATTTTTGCAGATTGCTCAGATGCTGGATTCTAACTGGAATGAAGTTGAAGATAAACTACGAGTGTGAGTGATATGTAGTGAGGCATTTATGTAAATTGTATTGTGATGTAATTAGAATCAAAATTGTATATGTATAGTGAGAGCTTGAAGTTTTACTATTCAAGATTGTAATAAATATTTGTTTGAATAAAATATTTGTCTAAATTCAAATTCTGTGTAATTTATTTTATTCAACAAATATTTATTTAATCTATGAAAAATAAAATAGTACATTAACAAATACATTTAAACGAATATATATATGTTTATTATCATCAAACAAAAATCATATAAGCGCATATAAATCATATAAGCGCATATTCAACATTCTCCTCCTTTTGATGATAACAAACATATATTTAAGATTTGGACTGTGTTAAATGTATTTGATCAATGATATACTCTAATTGCTCCCCCTATTTAAATGCTTCCTCTCTACATGATGCTCCCCCTACATATATGCATACAAATAGAAATATATACAAATGAGCCTAGATGCAAATGGAAAATTATTTGACCTTTGCGTGATTTTATTTGACAAAATCTTAACTTTTCTCTCCCCCTTTTGTTATCAGCAAAAGAATAATAGTGTTAGAGAAAATAGAGATAAAGTGATCAATATTAATCCAACATTAAACTCAACTTGAATATAAATATTAAACTTCAATAAAAATCAAACAAAAATCATAACTACCCTTGTTAGGCGCATATTCCACTTTTAGAATGATGGAAATGATATTCTCATATAAAATCATACAGTTGTATCTACTTGTGGTTCATTTATATCAAGAATTTGAATATCTGCTAATCATGCATAACCGTTAGGACTTTTAAATGAGATTAGTAGTATTCTAATTTAGTTTTAAAAAATGAAATCAAGTATCTTCTAATCACGCATGACCGTGAGGACTTTTAAATGAGATTAGAATCAACTTGTCTATTTAATCAATTAATTTTGATATGCGTTCCATACATGCATAACCGTAAGGACTTTTAAATGAGCATGGAAGCACATAACAAATTCCAAGTAATTCACCCATGCATAACCGTGAGGACTTTTAAATGAGAGTGAATACTTTGGATATTTATTTATTTTTACAAAAAAATATGAAATGAAAAACAAATGATCCCTGATTATAGTACCACATATCGACAAACTATATTTAAGTTTTGATAAACAATGGTCGATAGAAATATGATAGATATAGAAATGGTCATGGAATCTTTATCCAACAAAAAGTTTTATAACTCTTGTTTGAATTTCTAAAGAAATTTTCCAAATATACTCTCTTGAGTAATGTATGTTAAATATCAACACTTATCCCCTTTTTAATCACTATTTATCTTTTTGATAATTAGTAGGGAGTCGGATTAGTCAAAATTTGTCATTTAAAATCAAATAAAAATAACTAATCTGAAAATATGGTCAACAATGATTTTCTCGAGGGGGTTATATGAGAGAATTTTATGCTATTTGAAAAATATTTGAAATGAAAAATATGCAGATATTTTCTTTGAAAAACGATGCAGTTGCTAAACGTCTCAAAAATCACGTTCCACTAGTAATTTTTCTATCAACTATATTACCAGTGTAATCTGCATCTGAATTTCTCTTTCACTCTAAAATATCACTAACTAAATTTGATAGATCAGACCGCGAAGTGTGCACAAAGAACTCAAACTCAATTTTTACAGCATTCTTGAATTTGAATTGAAGTCTTGTAAATAATCAGAAACTGTGAATATAGAGTTAGCTAAAAATAACCAAAAATATTATCATCCAGCAAAACACTATGTTTAATCCAAACGTATATGTATGAAGTAATTCAAAGAATAGTGTTTTTGGCATAAATGTAATTGGCCAACTATGTTGAACAAGTCAGAATCAAAAGAAACATCATCTTTACAACATCTCAACACTTGCTGATTTCATTCAGAATATGGTGCAGATTATCACATTTAATATA
Organism: Allium cepa; assembly: GCA_030765085.1. Lineage (NCBI taxonomy): Eukaryota > Viridiplantae > Streptophyta > Magnoliopsida > Asparagales > Amaryllidaceae > Allium > Allium cepa. The sequence continues at coordinate 1,052,513,504 of CM060935.1, read as the reverse complement.
TCGATCAAATATACCTTCACCTGTTTTACCTTTACGATAATTTTTCGTTATTGTCTATTGTGATTCTGTCACCTTTATACAAGGCTAAGGAACTTTGCTTTGTTGCTCGGTGTGCTTTTGGAACAGCCAGAATCCAAGTAGCACTGTTGTTGTTCCTTAGCCTGCCACCACACCTACACGGAAAAAGATTTATGTGACCTATTTGTTTTTATAGGTCCATGGTTGTTAGTGGCAGAATATTTTGAAAAATAATTTTGTGGAGACCCAAAACTATTTATAATTGCTCCCTTCGGCACCCAAATTTGTTTTACTTTGGGAGATTTTATATTTGTGCCTTTTGGAACCCAAATTGGTATAGTTTTCACATGCTCGGGTCTATACCAACAATTATTGTGATTGTGTCCATATTTTCTACAAATTGTGCACATTGAATTTTCTTAATTAATCTTGTTTTCAACAATTTTAGATTGATCATATCCAAGCCCTTTTCTATCCTGTTAACAGTTTGCTTTCCTAATAGTATATTCAACGATTTTTCACTTTTTGAAAATTTATCTAAAGTCGTTGACAATTGTTGGACTTGTGTTTTGAGAGATTCATTTTCGTTTAACAATTGTGTGCACTTTTTAATAGAATTCTCTCTCCTAGTATTTTCACTCTCTTTCAAAATCAGAATTTCATTTTCAAGTGATTTTATATTGATTTCTGATTTTTTAATTTCGTTTTCAAATGTTGGACACTTATCACACTTAGGGATCCTACTTTGATAGGTTTTAACTAATTGGTCAAGTTTTTCATTTAATTCTATCAAAGTAACTTTTTGTGATTCAAGTTTAGCATATTTCTCCCTAAGTCGTTCAAAACAGCCATTTACTTCGTGGAAATAAATAAGTAATTCAGAATGAGTGGGTTTTGATACCTTGCTTGGCTCATCATCGTCGCTATCAGTTATATTTCCATGAAGGCACATATCTGCTTTCTCACTCTTACTGCTAGAACTTTGATTATCTTTATCACTTGTATTCCACGTGGCTGTAGTATTTTTCCGTTTTGATTTCTTTTCAAAATCGCGTTGAAATCGGGGATAATTAGGCTTGATATCACCGGGTTTATTGCAAATGATCCCGTGTTCTTCCGAGTTGTCTAGTGCTTTGATTATTCTGCTTTTTAATTTTTGATTTAGAGCTGGATTTCCATATTTGTGGTTCCACCTTTTGAATTTCTTTATTAACGCCAGCTCAGCTGCTCCATCATCATCATCCTCATCATGACTGCTTTTTACAAATCCTGTTAAGCACATTTCTTCAACTGAGTTGGTTGTGGAGGATTTCTCATTGTTGTTGACTTTTGCACCATATATTGCATCGAAAGTATTCCAGATTTTCTGTGCATTTTCACAATGAGAGATGAAATAAAAATTATCACGACTAATATGAGAATATAATATATGCATAGCAAGAGCATTAATCGAGATAATTTCCTTATTTGTTATATCACATCCATTTTCAATAATATCCCAACATTTAATATTAACAGATTTTAAATAAAATTCCATTTTCAATTTCCAGTTCAAAAAATCTATTCCATCGAAAATAAAAGGAATAATATTGGAACGACCCTCAACAAAAGTATTATTTGGTGGATTCATGACTCTAGAGTTAAAGAAAAATACCGTGCTCTGATACCACATGTAGGATCTAGATTAACCCTAGAGGGGGGTGAATAGGGTTATAGTAAATTTTCTCGAGTTAAACACAAAAGCAAACTGCAAAGAAATAAATATGCTGAAAAGTAAATCACACACAAAATTTACCCAGCTTTGGCAACCCCTGCCTACTGCTGCATTCCCAGATTTCTATTAGAATTAAACAGTCTCCCGCTTACAAACACTCTAACAGACTCGCAAACCCTGCTCCCGCTTACAAACACTCTAATAGACTGCAACCCCTGCTCCCGCCTATAGAGTTTTGCAAACTCGCAAACCCTTTCTCCCGCCTATACAGTTTTGCAAACTCGCACACCCTGCTCATTGAACTAATTCTAACTAGACAATCTGACACTACCTACAACCTAGGTGGTGATTTACCAAGACTTGATTCGAAAAGAAAAATTAAAACAAACTTAAAAACAGTTTAAAACTAAAACCCTATAAAAATAAACCCAAACAAAACTATGCCCTTTTATAATAAAACAAGGCCGGCCCTTTTATCTTATTTCTTTATTATGCCGGCCCGTTCCTTTTTCTTTTGCTATTGAAAAATTGCGGTCGATCTTCTTTTCTCTGGCTTGAAGAAAATGGCGGCCTCTGTTGTATCTTTGTTCGATTATGGTGGCCGTTCCTCTTGCAATTCAATTAGGGCTTTCGTCCTTTGAACCAAATTAGGGCTTTTGGAATTTGCGATCTGATTTATCTCTGGTTGATAATCTTTGTTTCTCTGGCGATCGTCTGAGAAAATTTCTTGGTACATTGTTCGTATTTTTTTGGTTTCTCAATTGATTGCTTGATTTCGATTTTCTGATCGCTTGCTTATGATGATGAACTTGGGTGATGTATTTATATGAATTCGAGACCCTTGAATTTGTTCGTATTCATTTACGTGACTCCATCACTTTCCTAATTCTTGCTTTCTGTGACTTGATGCGCACGGCTTTGTTTTTGAAGCGTTTGATTTACCTTGAGTCATACGGCAGAGACTTTCCTTTTTTACTTTTCTTTGACTATTTCAAAGATACGCACCTGAATTTTTCAAACACGAATTTTATCACTTGACTTTGAGTTTGTTTCCATTTGTTCATCTCGACTTGTTTGCATCTGCATTGTAGTTTGCATTGTACATCTCGACTTCACTGTGAATTACTTAGTTGGCTTCGACTTCATCTCTGTAGCATTGATTTACACGGCAGAAACTAACTATGCCTTGTTGACAAAGATAATCTTTTTGCTCCATTGATATTTGACCTTGTCTCTGATGTTTGTTACATTGCTTCACTGTTGTTTTTCTGTTGCAAGTGTATGGTTGCATTCGACTTCTAGTTGGTTTCTGAGTTTCACCATTATACTGCCCTTATGCACTTTTGTTATATGAACTTGCTGGATGTAGTTGCTAGCTGCACTGAGTCTTGATAGCTTGCATGATGCATTTCTTTGCTGGTTTGAAGTTGTGCTTGCATGTGTTCCACTGATCATATGTTTTTAACTTGGTATTATTGTTCACTGAGTCTTGATAGTCAAGTTGCACTCATGTCCACTGCATAGTGGTCTTCATTGTTGCTGCTTATGTTGGTGGCAATCTTCGAGTCAGTTTGCATCAACTTCTATTCACTGTTGCATAATTGATTCTGTTGCTCGGCTCTTGACTTTGGTTGTTGCAGTATTCATGTACACTACTGTGTTCATAATGTGGTTTCATGCTTGTGACATTCATGCTGTTTGCATTCATTTGTTTGTTGCAGTCCATGTTGCATGCATTGAGTAACTGGTCTTTGCATTTCCAGCTTCATCACTATTTCACTTCCACCCTATTGCATTGTTCTTCACTTCCCTTGTATCATTGGTACATGTACAATGCTGCTATATTCTTGCTTCACTGCATCTGTTGTAGTTGCTTTGTACTTCACTGTGCTGTTGACTTTGTCATATACTTGTGGTCTTCATTTGTATTTCACTGTTGGAGTTATTGTGGCTCTATATCTTGTGCAATAGCTTGCATGCTTCATGTTGTCTTGACTTCGGGTTGCACTGATATCTTCACTGTGTTGATTTAACCTGTACTTTCTGGTCTTTGTTTGCTTGGTGGCATTTCTTTGTGGTCTGCACTGCTTGTTGTAGCTGGACTTTGCATCCATTCATGTTGATTTTTGAAATTTTACTTGTGTTGAATCCAGTTTCAAAAACTCGGGTTTGACCTTGTGCTCGTGTCGTGATTTTGAATATATTGCAGTGAGTTGAACCCGGCTTTTCATTTGGGTTTGACCTGTGCTCACCTGTCCTTGTAAATCGATCAAGTGTATATCGATGTGCACGGCCTTGTGGCATGTACAGTGATACACTGTGCATGTCACACTGTTCGTGTGTGATGAATTCAAATGTAAATGATGACGAACAACCCAAATAACTGAGGCAAATCATATTTTCAAAAATCATATTTCATTTTATATTGCAAAAATATTTCTTTTTCAATTTTACTGCGTTAGTGAATATTTTTGCAGATTGCTCAGATGCTGGATTCTAACTGGAATGAAGTTGAAGATAAACTACGAGTGTGAGTGATATGTAGTGAGGCATTTATGTAAATTGTATTGTGATGTAATTAGAATCAAAATTGTATATGTATAGTGAGAGCTTGAATTTTTACTATTCAAGATTGTAATAAATATTTGTTTGAATAAAATATATGTTTAAATTCAAATTCTATGTAATTTATTTTATTCAACAAATATTTATTTAATCTATGAAAAATAAAATAGTACATTAACAAATACATTTACACGAATATATATATGTTTATTATAATCAAAAAAAATCATATAAGCGCATATAAATCATATAAGCGCATATTTAACATTATTTTATGCTCAGGTCAGCCTGAATTCAGTTCGGACTTTATCCCCGGAGCCAGGACTTCTACAGATCACCTATCAAGCTGCTGTTAAGTTTTTGCTCAGTTCTTATTTTGGCTTTTCTAATCAAGACAATTTAATATTGAGATTTTCTGTGGAAATTTCAAACTATATTTGGTTTAAGACTATGTACTTTATACTTATTTTGAGACTATTGACAGTGGCTTCATGAACCACTAAGTTATTTTTAAATTTTGCTGCGAGTATTCTGATTTCTATGTCTGTGATTCTGTGATTAGATTTCATTTGCTCCAAATTTATTTACAATCTATTATTTTAACTATTCAGGTTTGAAGTGTTTTAAATTTATTGTCTAATTTGAATGGTACAAAATAGTGGGTCGTTACAGTTGATATCAGAACTTTGGTTTTTAGGTTAACTATAGCCTAAGGAGCAAAAACTCATTAGGGATAGGGTACAAATACCCTAGAATGAGTGAAGTCAAATCTTAGAATCCTTTCTTGGTGAGAGAACGTATTTTAAAAGTATAAAATGATTTTAATAAGGATTTTCGAAGAAGTATTTTAATATAAAAACTTTCTTGTTTTAAAATAAATTCCTTTTCTCCATCTTATATAATCAGGTCCTTTGTTAAATGCCTGTCCGGTTGAACTTTTTCTTGTCTAGTCTATCTTGACCTCTATATTTTCCTCTATCCTCAAATTCATTCTTGATTTCTCAGGATGAATCAAGGAAATGCCAGAGGAAGGGGACGAGGTGCTGACCAGCTCCTGCACCCGCTGCCCCAGTTAGGTTCTCTAAGCTTTGCAAAGAATATACCGAGCTTGGTGGCACCAAGTTCACAGGGTCTGAAAGTATCATAGAAACTCAACAGTGGTTGAGAGACTTGGAAAGAATCTTCTCCGGTCTCGAAATCACTAATGCCCAGCAGCGACAATTGGCAGCTTGTCAATTAAAGGGAGCAGCTTTGGATTGGTGGTTGTCCATTACAGCTCACACTGCTGAGACCGACATCACTTGGGAACGATTTAGGTATCTTTTTCGGTTGAACGAGTATGGTCCAGTTTCCTCCCTTTTGAAATCTATCTTATATCTCTTATCGTGCTTTAGGGATGCTTTTCTCGCGAAATGGATGCCCAAAGCGGGTAAGTCTCAGCTATATCGAGACTTTATGGATTTGAAGCAGGGCGATATGTCCTTTACCGATTATTAGAGAAAGTTTAATGAGCTATCGCAATATGGCCTTAATCTGATAGACACCCCGCTGAAGAAAAACGAGAAGTTTATTGCTGGTGCACGCCCCGAGTACTACGATCGCCTTATTACCCACGTGCATAGGACGTTCACCACTCTGATGGACATGGCTATCTGGTATGAGAACCCTACCTCTAGGGCTCCTTTAGCTGCCCAGTCTGCACCATCTCAGTCTTCTGGAAATTCTAAGAAAAGGAAGTCCAACTTCTACCGGCATACGAAGAATAGGACTCCATGGCTTGGATCATCGTCTTCTTCATCCCAGAGGCAGCCTGTGGATCTATCTGCCATTACTTACTACCGCTGCAACCAAAATGGACACTACGCTAGTAGTTGCCCAACCTTGGGTACTGCAATTCCACCTCCTGCTCAACCGACTAAGCAAGACCTTTGCCACATTTGCCTTCAGCTGGGACATTTCAAGAGAGACTGCCCTACTCAGAAGAAGGGCAAGGCATCAGCGATTTTCATTGTTACTTCTGCGTCCTCTCCAGCTCCTCAGACTGCACCTGCACCTGCTCCAGCTCCTAGTGACTCTCAAGGTACACTTCAGGGTTCTTTTATTTTGTTTAAATCTCCCGTCCGTGTTTTATTCGATACCGGAGCTTCCCATAGCTTTATTTCGTCGAATCTCTGTAATAAATTTGAGCATCTCCTCTCTCTCGAGTTTGCTTCTATACTCTTATGTGTTTCAAATCCTATTGGGGGTCCTACAAATCTTAGTAGAATTTGTAAGCAAGTGAAGCTTCTCCATTTCCAACAATGTTTCACTGGAGATTTTTATATCTTCGGTTTTGACGCTTTCGATCTACTGCTTGGGGGTGATTGGTTGGATAGGCATGATGCCCGTATCTCTTGTAGTTCTCGAACAGCTGCCCTCAAAGAGTATTTTTGTAATTCTTTAAAGATCCAGTGTAGGCTACCTCTGGATTTCGCTGGTAGCCTTATTTATTCTCTCGATACTTTCCCTGGTGATATCGAGTCCACTCCGGTGGTTAATTTATATCTCGACGTATTTGGGGAGGTTACTTCTTTACCTCCGAAGCAGGAAATTGATTTTCGGATTGACCTTATTCTTGGAGTACGACCTGTAGTTCTTCTACCTAGAAGATTGGCGCCCAGGGAGAAGATCGAATTAAGGAAACAAATTGAAGACTTGTCCTCCAAAGAACTAATCAGACCTAGCTTTTCGGAATGGGGAGCAGCCGTAGTTTTCGTCACCAAGTCTGATGGTTCGCTCCGGATGTGTGTGGATTATAGGGAGCTGAATAAGCTCACTATGAAAAACAGATATCCTATGCCCCGCATCAATGATATGTTTGATCAGCTCTATGGAGCCATTGTTTTCTCTCAGCTTGATCTGGCCACAGGGTTCCACCAACTTAGAGTTGCTGAGGAGAGCATTCCCAAAACTGCTTTCCGTACTGAGAATGGCTTCTTTGAATGGCTAGTTATGCCTTTTGGGTTGACTAACGCTCCTTCCTTCTTTTTCGATTTGATGAATCTGGTCTTTCGTGATGTGCTCAACAAATTTGTTCTAGTCTTTGTTGATGATATTCTTGTGTTCTCTAAGGCTGAGGAAGAGCATAAATCCCACTTGAACTTTGTGTTGGGGACCCTTAGGAGTCACTAGTTAAAGGCTAAATTCTCGAAATGCCATTTTTGGGAAGAGGAAGTCCGACTCCTTGGACATATTGTCTCTAGTGAAGGAGTTTCTGTTGATCCGATCAAAATTGCTGTGATAAATGATTGGGAAGAACCTAAGACTCCAACTGATATTCGCAGTTTTCTGGGCCTTGCCGGCTACTATCGGAGGTTCATTGAGAACTTTGCTCGGATTTCTGCACCCCGTACTACTCTAACTCGGAAGAATGCTAAGTTTATTTGGAGCGATAAGTGTAAAGCGGCATTCCAAGAGTTAAAGAACAAGCTTACTTCTGCACCAGTGCTTACCGTTCCAAATGGAAATGAGAGATTGACGGTATACACCGATGCTTGTCATGAGGGTTTGGGAGTGGTATTGATGCAAGACGATAAGGTGATTGCCTATGCTAGTCGTCAGTTGAAGAACCATGAGGCTAATTACGCTGCTCATGATTTAGAATTGCTGACTGTTGTTTTGCGTTGAAACTTTGGAGACATCATCTCTTGGGTGCTAAGTTTGACCTCTTCACCGATCATCGGTCTTTGAAATATATTTTCACCCAGAAGGATTTGAATCAGAGACAAGTTCGGTGGTTCGAGTTTCTTGCTTCTTACGATCTCGACATCAATTATACTCCTGGAAAAGCTAATGTGGTGGCGGATGCGTTGAGTAGGAAGAAGTCCTTGTTGTGTCAGATTGTTGTTTCCTCTCCTCTTGTGGATCGTATCAAGGCTAAGCAGGATGAAGATGAAATGCTTAGGCGTATGAAGGGAAGTGTCCGTAGCAGAGTTGGTGGTAATAGTTTTATTGGTAGTGGAGCGCAGATTGATGAAGAAGGGATCTTGAGGATTAATAATCGGATTTGTGTCCCGAACGTTGATGGTTTGAGGAAGGGGTTACTTCGGGAACATCATCAATCCAGACTTTCCATTCATCCTGGTGTAGCGAAGATGTATCAGGATTTAAAGAAGATTTTTTGGTGAAAGGGCAAGAAGCGGGATGTCTCTATCTTTGTCAGTAGGTGTGCGACTTGTCAACAAGTCAAGGCGGACCATCAGAAGACACCGGGTTTGTTGCAGCCTCTAGAGATTCCCAATTGAAAGTGGGAGCAAGTTTCTATGGATTTCATCGATGGTTTACTGAGATCTAGGAAGGGAAATGAGAACATCTGGGTTATCGTGGATAGACCGACCAAGTCCGCTCATTTTATCCCTGTCAAGTCTACCCGTACAGCTTCGAGCTTATCTGAGATTTATATAAGGGAGATCGTTTGCCTCCATGGCATCCCCCTTAGCATTGTGTGCGATGGACACCCTATCTTCATTAGTCAATTTTGGAAAGCTTTCCAAGAATCCTTGGGTACTCGCCTGAATCTGAGCATTGCTTACCACCCATAGACCGACGGTCAAACGGAAAGGGTGAATCAGATTGGATCTTCTGCATGCTTGTATTTTAGATTATGTAGGATCATGGGAAGATCATTTCCATCTTGTAGAATTTACCTATAACAATAGTTATCAGGTATAACTTCCTATCCTCTGTTCTAATCTTATCTTAATCCCCTAACTAGCCCATTCTATCTTTTTCAGGCTAGTCTTAAGATGTCCCCATTTGCTGCTCTATACGGGAGGCCTTGCAGATCTCCTTCTTGCTGGATTGAATCTGGTAATCGATTGGTCCTTGGTCCCGATATGATTTTGGAAGCTTCAGAGAAAGTCGAAGAGATTAAGAGAAGGTTAAGGATTGCTCAGGATAGGCAGAAGAAGTACGCTGATCGTCGAAGAAGAAGTTTAGAGTTTGCGGTTGATGATTTAGTTTTTCTTAAGGTCTCTCCCTTAAGAAATGTGGTTCGGTTTGGGCGTAGAAGGAAGCTTGCTCATAGGTTCATAGGTCCATTCCGCATCATGGAAAGGATTCGGTCTCTTGCTTATCGACTGGAGTTGCCCGAGAAATTCGCTGGAATTCACAATGTAATCCATGTATCCCACCTTCGTCGCTGTCTTCATGATCCATCTCTTATTATCCAGCCTTCTGCTCTTGATAGTTTGGATATCGAGCCTGACCTAACTATTGAAAGGAAGCCGCTTCGTATCGTCAATCGAGGTACGAAACAACTTTGAAGAAAATCTGTCCGCCTGGTCAAAGTGCAGTGGAGCACTGATGAACGGGATTGCACTTAGGAGGCGAAGGAGAGCATTCGTGCTTCGAATCCAGAATTATTTGTTTCAGGTACTATTGCCATACTATCTTAATCCTTTGTTTTCCTTCTTTCGTTCCTTTTCCAGGACGAAAAGTTCTGAGTGGGGGAGAGTGTAACAGCCCAAAATTTTAACGAATTTTTTATTCTTTTATTATAAACTTTGGGGTATTATTTAAATAAAAAAAATTAAACTTTATATTTAAATTATAAATAATCACCCAAATTTTTATAGAGCAAAATTCTATAATTCCTATTTGGTTAGAGTTTAACATTTATTGAGATTTTAAACCTTTTAAACTCTAATTTCCAATTCTTTTAATTTAACTGAATTATTTGTAACAACATTTTATTTCACTTTTGTTTCTTTTAAAATTGGATTATATACTTTTAAAATTAAGTAATTAATATTTTTACTTACAGATATCAGTTTTAGAAAATGGTAAATGAATCAAAAGAATGTAAGCAAATCATATTTTAATTAAGTAATAAATTTTAAAAATAAACAGTATATAGATAAGCTTTATAAAAAGAACGTTTTAATATGTGCGTTCGTGCCCGTTTTGATTAATTTAGTGGTATAAATAGTATTTATTTAATGAATACTAATATAAGTAACAAATAAATAAGAAAATGTATGAATTTAAATACGTTATTTTCGTTATATCTGGGTGTGAATTATTGCGTCTGTAGTACGCATTCTTAAAATTCATACCGCGGATATAAATAAATAAATTAGTCAGTAATCATGTATTTCCAAGAGGGAAAGAAATGAATTCTATAGCCATTTCAAAATTTATTCCTTGCATTTATCAAATGCAATATTTGGTTTCAAATCGGATTGCCTCCTTTATCTTCGCCTTCCCATTTTATAAATATTTCCTGCGTTTAATCAACGCATTTACTTTCTAAATAATTTTAAACAGGTACAAAATGTTTGCCAAATATTATCACTTACCTGACACTGCTGAACCTATTATTCTCCCCACTCTTCACGTACAGCAGAACCAACCTCTCCACCACCTTCACCTTCCACCTCCAAGTGCTGTTGTATTGTAGACATTAGTTTCAACTCCTTCCCAACCTTTACTCACATACGCACATATCAAAACGTGTGTGTCCATTTTGTTTTGTCACCCGGGCTTTTTAAGGAAGAGATAGATAATGCGTGCACCGCCTTTTGCATTTTTTTTATCACAAACTTTATGCCTAATTTTATCCTACTGCGTTGAACTCGCGTGCGTGCGTATAATAAAAAGTAACGTGCATGTATGGGCCGAGCCCAGTGATGAGTTCCCGAGCCCATTGATGAGTTGTCTAAACTCTGGAAACCAAAGTTCACTTTGTTTTTTTGTACAGCCTATATGAAAATATATCACTGTTATAGTGATTACATGTTTCAGAGAAACGGGTAGGCAGAGCCTTGGTTATGATGAGTCGAGTTGTGTGGTAAGTAGTCGAGCAAATTTGGTCAATTACCCTTTTATTTTAAATCTCATTCCAATTTTTGTTTTGTTTAAAATTCGCTTTGTTCATAATTAAATTCGAGTACTCAGTTTATTTATTTTGTTCAAGATTTGAATCGAGTCATTGCTTCTGCTAAAAATTGATCGTGCCTTTTATACACTTTTTTCGGGCAGATATCGTTGTTTGAATAGAAGCTTCAGCAGCGTAGAGGTGAGTATTTCTCACCCGACAAACGTACTTATAGATCTGTAACTTATTAACAAGTGAAATTGTAGAATGATTCTATTTTGTATTTTAATTGCCTGTGATAAATTTATGATGTTTAAAAACCCCGTTATTAAATTACCCATCATCAGTTATATTTTATACTGTTATATTTATGTTGTTATACCATTTATTTATTTACTGTCTATCACACTGCAAGTCCTCTATAGAATAGAATCGTTACGGGCTGAAATGATAGGCCTAAATGATATTATTTATTTATTTATTTATTATTTAACTTGAGATTGCGGGTTTGAAATGATAGAACCCGGATTTTCTTGGTAAATTTTGGATTGAAATGATATATTATCCGTATCACTTGACCTAGGTTAGAAAATATTATACAGACCCGTGGTTATATATATATATATATAATTTCTAGAAATATTAAATAATTTAAATTAGAATTTTATAATATTTTGTTTAAAATTGGATTAAAATGATAGTGATATTATACAAGTTAAAGATGTAAATAAATAAATGTTCAGAATTTAAAGTATAAATTTATTTTGAAAATTTTGATTTGTAAAATTAAGATGGAATTCAAGTTAAGAATAAATTATGATGTTTTGACATAAATTTGAATATAAGTAAATAAATAAAGGGTAAAGTTGTCTATGAATTAAATAATTAAATAAAGTGAATACATAAAAATCGAAGTTGAAATATAACCAAATTTAGGAATGTAAAGTGGTTTAAAATAAAGATAAGTTAAGAATTGGATTAGGAATTAAGTTTATTTGAAGTGGTAATTGAACTTAATTATTAAGTAAATTTATAGAGAATTTTTCACCTGATTTTAATAAGTAAAGTATAGCGAAGTTAAATATATATTTGGAAAATTTACTTTATAATAATCATAAATTTTTGAGTAAATTGAATGACTATTCAAAGGTGGAAATTATGATTATATAAGTTAAATTGGTTTAATTTAAGGTTTAATTATTGTTGAAATTATATTGAAGTCAAAAATTTAATTTACTCAAATATGTTGTAAAGGATATAACCGCACTGCGCAAGTGCTGTAGTTGATACCAATGAACTAAGGCTAAACCTTTGGGGACTTATATTGGATATTGTAAAAAAATTACCTTCACTTTTAAATAGTTGTAAATGTAGTATTTTGATTTAAATATAAAACTATTTTGGATTTTTATAACCACAGGTAATAATAACGTTGGTTGTTAAAGAGACCGGGATCGGATATGGGCATACTCTCTGTCGATATCGAAAACCACTTTGACAACTGTGTACGCTGTGGAGATTCCAGAATGAGGTAGGATGGTGGTGACGTTTCCTTTGAGGTAAATACGTAGACTCGACTCCCACGAGTTGGCATAAGGCGGCTAAAACAGGAGCGATTCTCGGATAAATGAGGTAGCACATTTGATCGGACGCACTTCTTCGTATGCCATTCTATTACTCTGTGATTGTTTGGTGCGCACCTTTGAATTTGGGAGTGTTGTTCGAGGTGGGCGGTAGTAGCAGGTATGTGTTACCACCAGTCCGGAAAGCAATTGGTATATCTACCCTGACATTTCCTAGTTGTGCCATGTCACCTACCATAGCGAGCCTTATACGATTTTGGTTTTGCACCATACCTATGGGGTGGCCTCTGACGACGCCCACTACGGGGGAGATTATGGTACTGTATAGACTATGCGTATATATTATGTGTTAAGGGCTATATGGGTAACCCCTTAATGCTATTTAAAAGTAAGTTTATTTTACTAATAGACACTATTATAATAGCGAAGTATTACTACATAGTATATAGTTTAACGGATCCTTAGAGGATGGGCGGTCCCAAGCATCCTTTAAGTTACTTGTATTTATATTATAGTTCACTTGAATTAGCTTACACTGTATAAGTATGTATGTCCTGACTTGAGTGTTTATGTTTTATTTTACGCTCGGGTCAGCCTGAGTTCAGTTCAGACCTTATCCCCGAAGCCAGGACTTCTGCAGATCACCTATCAAGCTGCTGTCACGTTTCTGTTCAGTTCTTATTTTGGCTTTTGTAATCAAGACAATTTAATATTGAGATTTTCTGTGGAGATTTCAAACTATATTTGGTTTAAGACTATGTACTTTATACTTATTTTGAGACTACTGATAGTGGCTTCATGAACCACTAAGTTATTATTAAATTCTGCTGTGAATATTTTGATTTCTGTGTCTGTGATTTGATTACCTTTGCTCCAAATTTATTTACAATCTATTGTTTTGAACTATTCAGGTTTGACATGTTTTAAATTTATTGTCAAATTTGAATGGTACAAAATAGTGGGTCGTTACACCACTCCTTCATCCCCTGCTAGCAAGACCAGACTATTCCTAACCTGAATAGACCAAATATGCTATCACCCTGGGTGTTCCCACCCTTTCCGAACTACTTTCACAAGTAGTGATAATATCCGAGGTTATTTAGAAATGTGATAGACATACCCTACTCGGGTGCGTCCCACTTAGCCTTACTGCATCTCCTCTGATTTTCAGTCATTCCCGGTTGATGAGGCTCGAGGCTAAGCATTACCTTTTTAGGAAAATTCACTTAGAATGCTCATTGTCCTCTTATGATGATGTCCTGAAAGCATTCATCCATACAAGTTCGTTCCCGGTCCGAACGGAGCTGAAGACACTATTCCTGCTACATCCATTTTGGAATCACCCTCAGGATTAGTAGCGATTAGCCCTTGCACTTCACTGCTCCATCTTCGACTCCATACTCTTGTCTTCCTTACGAAAACATACTTGTTGGATTGAAGTGGTTTTCGGATCACAAATATGATCTCATTCTCTTCGAAACAACGTTCGATATTACTCGGTAAACTCAACCCCGATTCTCTAGGAAATAAACAAACGAAGAAAAGATAGGAGATCACCTCCTAACCATTAGTGGACGGATTTCCATATAAATGTCCTAGAAGACGGAACAATTTTATATGTACAGTATAGCACCTCGGATGGTAACTGTACCATATAATCTCCGTACTTCTTCCAGATATTTCTAAAGTCATATTTGGGTCCAGATTTGATAGTCGGTTATTTAACTATCAAATAAAAAAATCAATTCAACCAAATATTCCATTTCCAAAAAAATTAGTCTCATTTAGTTTAGATTTTAAATAAATTAAATCTCTTTATCCAAAAATGCACGCTTAAAATATATTTAAAATAAAGCTACTTAAATCACTTTATTGAAAATAATAGTTATGAAATTATATTATAATTCCTCAAGTAAAACTTTAGCCATAAACTACTTTTAAAATAAAGCTATTATATAAATGTTAATATATTTTTTTTAAAAGAGTGGGAGGTACAACATTATCCACGGTATAATTAAAATGTCAGATAGCATTTATATTTTTTTTCTAAAATTTTGATTTGCACTAAAATAGTTATAATTAAACCAAATAACTAAATCACCTTGAACCCAAGCCTAGCATGCGGCCTTCACTTGACATCGATGAACCCAAACTGCAGCCACCCTCCTCGCCTCAGCCACCGGTCTTCCCTCGTTTGCGCGCGACCCAGACACGCCCTTCCCGTGCCCTCGACCTAAAGCCATTGACTTGAAACCGATGCGACCTCGACCAAAATATGCGGTGGCCTTCCCCACTCAAAGCCTCCTGGCAACGCTTGCCTCCACGATCTGCCGGCAACCCCACGCTCCACTCAAATCCAATGCCATGCCAATGACGGTCATGCCTCCTCCAAGATGCCTTCAAGTTCTCGCCCGTCGCCGCAGTCAGGTCGCACCCCAAACAAAACGCGACTTCGTCCCTTATGATTTGCTTTCGATTCGAGATGCAATCGACGTTCCTTTTTATATTTTTTTTCCTGATTTTCTTTCGAACGAATTCGTTCATTTAGAGGAGAAAAAGGAATGCAGCCTCATTAAACTAAAATGAGGAGGAAAGGATTTGAACTTTTAACAGGAAGGGGAAAAGGATTTCGTTCGGCCATTATTTTTATATTTTGTTGTTGTTTTTGAAATGATCTGCTTGCTGTGTTTTTAGAAATGAAACGAGGAGAGACAAGATGAGATGTTAACGTGCCTATATACACTTACTATAGTGACTGAAGTGAAGTGTAAGTAAATATAATGTCCATCATTATATATATATATATATATATATATATATATATATTCATTTAAATTTAAATCGTCTCGAAATCGTAACTTAAAATCTCGACCTCCTATCGAGGTATGCCACTAGGCGTTCATAACGTTATACCCCTATTTCGAACGCAATGAAGAAGGTTCCGAGTTCCGATTCGATCGTATGGAGAAGATAGCCTTCTGGACCCAGTTATTATATTGAATTTTCGATATAAATTTCAACGCGTGTCTATCCCGTACGGCCAAACGATAACTCCAAATGTTCCAAAATTTGAAATCTGACAATAATACACTATTACGGATCCAACGAAAATGGTTTCATCAAAATCCGAGACTGTGCCTTGGAAAACTATTTTAAATATCAATTTAAACGATATATTTTCAAAACTGAAAAAATTACCTTTAAATTAAATTTTAAAGCTTTTATTACCTTCAATATTTTCAATATAAATTTTATAAACCTTCAAATTATTTTTAACGGGCTTAAAACTCCAGATGCAACAATTTACCAAAATTTCCAACTGTGAAATTAAATAATTTAATTATCAAATAAATGGTTATATTTGAAATTCAAGTTAAAAATTAACTTTTAAATATTTAAAATCAATTAAATATTTCAATTTCAAATATCAAAAATTTCGAGTCATTACAAAATTCAAGCCCTACATCCTAGGTGCTTACCTTCATATGCACGCCACCCTTTCAATTTTTAATGCAAGCCTTCCCATTTTTTTCTCTTCGGTTAAATTCATGCATAATAAAAAAAGAATGTGATCGAAATCGCGATAGAATCGCCTGAGGAAGGCCAATCGAAGTCACGGCCTAGAGAGTTATGCGCGATGGGTAGGAAAATCGTTCGAGCATTGGCTATTAGGGCAAATGGCGTTTCTTGTTGCAATGGTCGCATGGACCTGGAAGGTGATGGGGCGTTCAAACTGAGATGGGGCAATCGACGTCAAGGTATAGGGGATCTAGGTTCGATCTTACACGTGCGAAAGAGAGATAGGCGCGTCGCAGTTTTAATGGGGGAGCTCGACTTGTTTGACAGTAAAGCCTCTGGGCTTGGAGTGTTGTCGTGGGTCTGTGGAGTTTCGAAGAGAGGGAGACTGTGGGCATAAGGCCGCGAACGATGTGACAGTGTAGGTGTTGTCGAAGATGTTATGCTGTCAATGTTGTTGTGTAATAGCTATTGTAAATTGGTTTCAGTTTGGTGATGACTGGGCAAGTGTTGCAGCAGCGATCGGAGGTGGGAGTTGTGGACATTTCTTGGATTACTGAGGTAATAAATTTTAATTAAATTTAATAGAAGTAAAATTTGTGAGTATAAAAATTGTTAACTTATATAATTCATAAATTTCTTGTGCTGAGTTTAAAATTACAAACACGAGTTGAGTAGGATTGTAGCGATAAACATTTCGAAATGGAAAAAAATTGGAAATTGGAACAATTAACAGATTCGAAAATCAAGCTGAGTAAATCTCACTTAATTTTGTTGACTAGTTTGATTTATAATAATTAAAATTTATCACTGGATGATTGTTGAATCGATATATTATTATCAGTTGAATGTTATGTCATATATAGTAATATATATATATATATATATATTAGTAGTTGGATATATTTCTTGCCTATTGGAGCGAATGAGACCCTATGCGCCCCGCATACTAGCCAATGACCCTATATTACCGCGATATCCACCTCGAAGTAGGATTGATGTTTTATGTTATCTAACATCTGTGGATACAGGGAAAACAAGTTGGAGGGATCCAATTGGATTCCTCAAATATATTGATTATTTTTCATATATGGTGATATATGATGTGTATGGATAATCTGTGATGGATTATGTTGTGATTTGGATCATATTGGATGTTATAGTAGCACTGGCCATAAATTTAGTATTTAAATACCATAAATAGTAATTTGAGTTTGAAGCAATTTAAAAGGAGACTTTGGATATTAAAAAATATTTATATCGAATTTGGATTATTTTACAGAAAATTGATTTGGATAAGCAATAATTTGATTTTCGGTTGTACTTAACTATCCATAAAAAATATTTATATAGAGATTTTTAAAATAATTTATATAGAGGATTTTAACCATGGATTTTAAAATGATATTTTTGAAAAAATATGAAAAAGAAGTTAAAATCGATATTAAAAATAGATTAGAAAAATAAGTGGAGTTTATAAAGAAATGGATTTATAAAAAGAAAATTTATAAATGAGATTATATTTGTAAACAAGTAAAACCAAATGAGCTTATAAACTTACTTATAAACGATGCTTATAAATAAAGGGAAATGATTATCAGTTGATAGACTGGAAATATAAATTTACAGTGCGAATTTATATCTAAATATGGAAATCGATTTTGGAAAAATAGTAGATTCTATTTTTGAAATGTAAGAATGGTTTGGGAATCAAAGTGAAATCGATGTGTTATGAATCGAGGGTGATTTATAAAGTGAAATTGGTTATTGGGATTTTAAAAATATATTATTATCGAGAAGGTAAGTTTGTTTTAAAAAGAAAATTTTATTTATTCAAACTATGTAAATTAAAGCTGTTTTAGTATTGAAATACTTCGAAAAGTGGATTTGTCAAATATTTAATATTAATTGAATAAAATTCAAATTTTTATAATCAGCTTTGTAAACCGATTAGTTCTATAAAAAACTGAGTTGAAAATGAGTTATTGATATTTTAATAAAAGTGTTTTGATATTTTAAATAGTTACTTAAACTTGTTTTAAAGGTAAAATATTATTATTTAAAAATACTTATTGTATATATATATATATATAATTATTTATGTATATTTGAAATGATTGGAATTTATTTACAAATTCTCTCTAGATTTGTAAACGAGATTTACTTAATAGATGTGATTTTATAAGAGAAAATCCTATAATGAAATTCTAAAAGCTTAAGGAAATTTTCAAAATGTTAGAAGAGATTTGAAATCTGAAAGCATAAAGAAGTTATAAATGGATAGACGAGATTAAATTTAGTGTAATCAATTTTGGAAAATTTAAAAGGAATTAAATTAAAATTCCAAAAATGTAGGAGACAAGATTTGAAATGATTCCTAAGTATTGATATTAGAAATGATTTCGAAAAATGGACATATAATATTTTCCTAAGTGTTGAAATGAAAGGTTTTTGGAAATATTTAGAGATGAAGAATTTATATCGAGTTATTTTTTTAAGTAATGGATTATAAATCGAATTTGGAAATATTTCTCTAAGTGTTGAAGTAAGATATGGTTTGAAATATGCGGTTATAGATATAAGTATTCGAAATGCTTTTCAAATATTGAAATATTGAAAGAGATTGAATATATATCTTTGTAAAGATATATTGAAATAAATGTTTTTAAATATTTATAAAATAAGTCCTAGTGACTGCTTATGGATGTTATTTGATAGTTAAATAACCGACTATCAAATTTGGCTAAATTCATTGATCATTTCGAAGAGACAAGGATTGGATTTAATTATCTGAAAACCACTTCGATCTGCTTTCTCATGTTGGTTTTCCAGACTGATTCGGGTGTTATTTTATTATAATGCTCGGGTCAGACCGAGTGTTACAGATTTAGATTAGGATGCTATGGAGCCTAGGAGACGAGCTGAAGAATTTTAGGCGTATATCACATATTTTATTATATTCCGCTGTGTTGACTGTATAGTCAGCACCGGTGAGGACAAATTATAATAACTGTCCAAAATTGATTTTTTGATTGTTGTACTCTGATGATGATATGTATAAAATTAGCTTCTATATAAATATGTGTATTTGTATATTATATATTGTTCCACTACGATTGTGAGATTTTGTGTTATTGTTTCTATTTTCTTCTATCTCCTTCTTCTTCACCCCTAATGATCTGGTATTTCCAGCACTCGATTGCTCGGCATGCTATACAGCGATATATTGATGTCGATTTTCGAGGGTCGAAAATCCCGGGCCTTTACAGTTGGTATCAAGGCTGAAGGTTACGTGAGAACCTTGGCTTTGGTGGGGATTACTCATTAGAGATAGGGTCAGTGGTACCCTAGAATGAGTTTGACTGTATTAATAGATATGAGCACATATTTGTTAGTGAATATAAAATGTTTTATATTATGTTGATTTATTTTTTGAGTGGCTTATAAATTCTGGTCGAGTAGTTGGAAGCCACTAAATCGATAGGAGTTTCTAAACACTTGAACACAGTAAACTGACACAGTATGGTTTTGAAGTGGGTAAATTAAATAATTTTACCCAAATTATATTTTGATATAAAAGAAATAATTTTATAGAAATTATTATAGTATATTGGTGTGTTTAGTTGTTGTTATTATAATCCAAACCAGATTATAAAACTTGAAATGGTTGTATATAACCAAATAGAGGTTGTATAAGGATGATTTGTGCAAATGAATTATAAATTAAAAATGGTTTCAAACCAGAATTTGGAAATTTAAAATCCCAGAAGCTTTGAGAAATGTTTTAAGTGGATTTGAACTAAGATTTGAGATATTTTTAAGTCATGGAGATTTTTGGAAATGTTTTCCAAAGTGTTTTGAAATGAATAATAGCAATATTATTCAGAATATTTCTGAATGGAAATTGTTTTAAATGGATTATGAAGATGATAAAAGCACTAAACTCACTTCAGTCGTTGGAAATAATTTCGATGATGATTGCGACATCATCTGTAACAACCCGCATACTTTACGATCATACATTTAAATGTTTTATTTAAATATAGCGTCGTTAATCGGATTAAAGTCTAAAATGCTTCATTTTGTAAACAGTCGAATTAGGACTCGAGACCATTTCCATTGAGTTCAAAACGGCATTTGCGACCTTTTTGAGTATAAAAACATAGATATGTTTGGAGTTGATTAGAATTTGATATTTGCATTTGGGGCTTTGGGTTTTGGTTTCAGCCTACTAACCTAACAAGGAACCCAACTCCTCTATCAAATACCCTAACTCCACTCATCTTCCTTCATTCATTTTAATTTCGTAACACTCCCAAGTTAAAAGAAAAATAGGGGAAGAAATAGGAAATTAAAATTCCTAAACCCTAGTTTTGTTAGGAAATTCAAATTTAAGTCCAAAATCAAGAAGAAGCTTAGGTAAGCATCCTCTTCATCTTCTCCATCTCAATCTCTCTTCAATTTTCAGAAATTCCTAAACCCTAACTTAGGAAATTCATTTCATTTGATAATAGATTGAGGATTCTTGAGGTCTAACTGAAGAGGAGTCGGTCTTTCTTTGTTTTAGAGCTTCTCATTCGTTGTTTTTGGGTTTAAAGGTGAGTTCTTGAACTCACATCTATGTCTATACCTTTGATGGTTGTTAGGTATGAATTCCTAACATCTATTTCATGTTCATTTGCTTTTGAATTGAATTAGTTCAGTGAATTTTCCAATTTTTGGTATTTTAAAGTCAAAATCTATGAAAATCCTATTATGGATGTTTGGACATATTGTTTGGAGTGTTTTGATGAGCCTATAGGGCTGGGTTGTCGTTGGGCATAAATCCCTAGCCTTCGTTGCTCGTTCGATCGCTCCCGAACCAAGGCCATTAATGGCCAAGGCTGATTGTTGCTCTGAGCTTCAGCTCAGACGTCTGGTATAGCACTCGGACGTCTGGGCCGTCGGAATAAAAATTCCAGATGTACAGCTCAGACGTCTGAGTCTGTTCCCCAAATGTCTGGGCAATCTAGAAGAAAATTCCAGACCTTCAGCTTAGATGTCTTGGTAAACCACCAGACGTCTAGGGCTGTTAAATTCTGCCAATTTGCCTGTTTTATGTGGCTTTCCATTTTATATCAATTTTTAGTTGATCCGGTTGGTTGCTGTCATTTATTATCGACTCTGATGGCTTCTTTTCTGGATTTTTAGGAATATCCATTTGATGGATTTGACATCGATTTCTATGGTTTTGATTCACATCAACGAATGTGAATTTTTGGGTGATAGATTGTTTTTAGATTCATTTCTGTGATTTGTCACTTTAAACTACAAAGGTTTCTATACCAGTAGTAAATACTCAAACTCTTTCACAAAAATGATTTCAATGTTACTTTTAATACAAAGCTCATTTTTAAAACCGTTTTTCAATCTATTAGTATATACAAACCTTTACCTTATTCGTATGAGAAATCTTATTAAACGACTTAGCAAACAAGTGGTATAAAACGCTTGTGTTTTCTTTGTCGGTTAATTCTTGGACTTGTTCGATTGACATCTTGTGACAATTTTTGAGTGGAAATCTATAATCTATTCGTAAATATTTAAGTTAAGCCAGTGGTTATGGGACATGAAGCTAAACTCGTTTATTTACTAACTTAGTGTAATTTACACTTATCGATCAATGATGATCCTTTGGTGGTTTAGACTAGCGATGTGCGATGTCTCATAGTCCACAAAGGGGGACTATACCCTGTTTAAAGGAGCTTCGGCTCATAGTCCGCAAAGGGGGAATATACCCTGTTAGGAGGAGCTTATACTCAGTCCACAAAGGGGGACTATAACCTTTTAGGAGGAGCTTCGGCTCATAGTCCGCAAAGGGGGACTATACCCTATTCGGAGTAGCTTCGGGTCATAGTCCGCAAAGGTGGACTATACCCTGTTTGGAGGATCTCCGGCTCATTTTATGGGATAGCGACCCATTTGTGATACACGTGTTGGTGAGTTTTCATGCTCCCGTTTATGATAGGCCTTCCCCCTTTATGTTTTCTAGATGTCTAATTATTGATTTTTAGAATTTTTATGTTTCACCTATTTTTGTGATTTGTATTGATAAGCTTTATCAATATTTGAGGTTTGGTGAATAAGCTAAAGAATATGACATTCTTTTTTTTGGTATTTTGAGTAGATTCGAGATATTGTATGATGTTTGTTGTTATCATATATATATTTGTCATATCCCTTATCCTATCTCATTTTTATCTGATATTTATAGCTAGACTGATATGTTTATTATTTTTCTTTTTAAATAATACTCGTGTCAGACCAAGATGTTTCAGGTGCTTCCATTTGACTTCTTATCAAGGATCGTCATCTGACATTTGGCTAACTACTTTAGCTTAGTAATTTTTGTTATTATACATTCAAGATAGAGACTCCTTGATGTATAGATATTCTTTTGTCTAGCACTTGTACCTATTCTTTTGGGGTGCAGTGGATCTTGTATGACCACTACTTTGATGTACACTTCTATGTGATATATTCATATCTGTTTCTGCCTTAGTGATATGAATATCTGTGACTGATTTTGTGTTATGTTTATTGTATATTTATTTTTGAAGACCACATAGCCACTGTGTAGTCGCTTTGAGTTTGAATTTGATATGTTAGATTTCCTCTTGAAATGAAATGCATGTAATACTATCTGACATATCGGTACTCGCACAAAGCAATTATATAGATGGCGCTCCTCAACAGCCTTATTCTTTGCGCTATTTGATGGCATTACCTAGTAGTGCCCTTGGCTAGTGTAAGTATAGAGGTGGGGCATCACTGCTTGGTATCAGAGCCTTCGAAATAATGTAGAATAATCCAGCAAGGATCATTGTCCTAAGTCTCTCTTAGGAATTGTGCCTTAGGATTTGATTCGAGTCTTAGGACCCATTCTATCCTATTTCCTTTTGTGATGCCTTGTTTTATCAATCGAGTTTGTTTGATATTCATTCTGAGAATATCCTTTTTCCTCTTCTTTCTTTCTTTCTTAAAGAAGAAAAATGGTTAGACCCAACCGTCCCAGCGTCAGTCAATCTAGTACTACTCCTCAAGATGGCATATTCATGTCTGCCCAACACTTTTGGATCTTGTAAAGAATGCCAAAGCTGCCGGACCTATTCTTGAGCCTGCTCATCCTAAATCTGGGTTTGCACGTTTGTGCAATGATTATACCAATTTGGGTGGAAGGACATTCAAGGGTTCCGAAAGCGTTATAGAAGTCCAAGCTCGGCTTAGAATATGCGATCGCATCTTTTCTCAAATGAATCTTGTGGATCAACATCGAGTCCAAGTGGCTTCTAGCATGCTCCAAGAGAGAGCATTAGATTGGTATATGCTTTTATTTCTAAGATTATCAAAGCGGATCTTACTTGGGAGCAATTCTGAGAAAAATTCGATTTGAAGTTTGTGCCAGAGGCTGAAAAAGTAACTTTAGCTCGACGCTTTATTGATCTTGTTCAAGGTGAATCTTCTGTGATAGATTATGTCGCATCTTTTGAATCCCTCTCTAAATATAGGGTCGAGTATATTAATACCCCATTGAAGAAAAATAAGAGGTTTGTCTATGGGTTGAATATGAATCTCAAAAATCCTCTACTTCTGAAACTAGAAGTTTCTTTCGATCAGCTTGTTGATATCGCTCTTCGACTTGAAGAGGCCGATAAAGAAAGTGATGCTGAAGTAGTGGGTGCCAAGAAGAACTTTAGCATCAATAAGAAGAGGCATCCCTTTATTAAGTTTAAAAGTCCTAATCCCAACAAGAAAGTGAAGCAAGCAACTTTGATAGCAAAGACTTCAATCCCTAATTGTAGAGAATGCTTCAATTGTGGTTCTAAGGACCACTATATAAATAGGTGTCCAAGGCCTATTTCTTGCCGCTATTGCAAAAGTTCGGATCATCTTATATCTTCATGTCCCAAACTTCAAAGCGAGAAAGAGGGAAAGCTTAACGTTGTGCAAGCTCCTAGTAACACTTCTCTTGATCAAGGTATTTCTCATTCTATCCATTATTATGTTTCGTGATCATCCTATTCGAGTTTTTTTTGATACGGGTGCATCTCACTCTTTTGTATCAAAAGAACTTGTTGATACTTTTTCTTTAAATGTTATGAGCTTGATGACTTCACTGAAAATTGCGAATCTGGTCGGTGGATCCGCAACACTCGGTTTATTTTGTAGAGATGTCGAGATTATTTTATGTGATTATGCTTTCCATGCCGATTTGCATGTTATGCATTACTTAGGCTTCGAAATGATTTTGAAAATGGATTGGCTTAACCATTATGAAGTCCACATCCTATGTCCTGAGAGGACTATACATCTTCGACATCCTTAATCTGTTAAGCAGATTTCTATTGTTCTTAATGATTCAGATTCCAATTCGTTAACATCCTTATATTCTCTAAATCCACATGATGATGATAATTATGATGAGGAAGATGTCATTTCCCTCATTCACGTTGTTCATGAATTTTTCGACATATTTGAGCCCACTTTAGGATTTTCACCTAAGCGAGCAATTGAGTTCAGAATTAATCTAATCCCTTGAGCTCTACCTATCACTCGTCCTCCTTATCGTATGCCCAACAAGGAGAATGAGGTGATGCATAAACAATTATCCGAATTGGAAGCGAAGTAATTTATTCGTTCTAGTTCCTCTCCTTAAGGAGCTTCAGCTATCTTTGTAAAGAAATCTGATGGCACACTTAGGCTTTGCGTTGACTATCACAAGCTTAACAATCTCACCATCAAGAATACATATCCCTTACCTCGGATTGATGATCTATTCGATCAACTTAGCGATACCAGAGTCTTTTCACAGTTAGACTTAGCAACCGGTTTTCATTAGCTTCGTATTGTAGAGGATAGCATTCCTTTGACATCATTCCGTACTCGTTATGGATCTTATGAATGGCTTGTTATGCCATTTGGTTTAACGAATGCTCCAGCTTATTTCGTTGACCTTATGAATCGAGTTTTCAAAGCTTCCTCGACCGATTTGTTCTCATCTTTATAGATGATATTTTTGTTTATTCTAAAACCGAGGAAGAGCATGAAAAACATCTTCATATTGTGTTGGAAACTCTTAGGAGCAATCAATTGAAAGCAAAATTTTCTAAGTGCCACTTTTGGCAATCTCGTGTGAAATTTCTAGAACATATTATTTCTGAATCCGGAATTTCCGTGGATCCTTAAAGATTGAAGCGATTCAAAATTGGAAGAAATCGAAGAGTGTAACGGAAATTCATAGCTTTCTTGGATTGACGGGCTACTACCATCGGTTCATAAAAGACTTCTCTAAAATTTCCGTGCCTCTTACCAGTTTGACAAAGAAGGGAGTTAAGTACATTTGGTCAGACAAATTGGCATGGATTGGTTTGTTGTTGAATATAAAATTGAGCGAACAAGATTTTGTGAATAAATTGAATGTGAATCAATATAAATTTACTAATCGAATTAAAATCAATTGAAAACATTTTATAAGCTGAAGTGGTTATTTTATTAATGAATATCACAAAATAGCATGGAAAAATTTGTCGTTGGCGTAAACGAAAGTAAATAATTTATTTTTGAATCAATGAAAAATAAATAAATTGATTTAGAATAAATTTGAAGAAGATACGAATATAATGTGTGCAATTATGTATTGAATGTAAATAAATTGCTTACGGATTACTAGAAATCGAATAAATGGTATATAAATCGATTGAAATGAATAATCAAATGATGGAACCTTATAATTGCTTATAAATACATGTTAAGTATGTTGGTTTATGCAAAAATTGTGTTTAACTAATTAAATGAATGAAATGTTATTAAATTAAGTGAGTACATGTACAAAGAGGCTGTTGGACTAGATTTGGGTTGCAAAATTGCATATAAAGTAAGCTTGCTCTCTTAAAAACGCTAAATAAAGGTACGTTTTTGGATTAAATACAATGATGATAAAAATATTGATATATATTGTGTTTTCGACCATGTGGGTAGATGTATATATTTTTATCATTTTTTTCATATTGTAAAAGGCTCCATGTACAAAGAAGACTTTGCCAAAAAAATTCGAAAATTTAGGGTGTTAGAAAATTTTTGAAAATATTTGTCAACGAAAATTTAATTTCGAATGTAATTGGAATAAAAGTGTTTTGGGTTTGAAAATGGAAACTAGATGTTTTGAATGGAACTTAAGGACTTAGGAAAATGAAGTATCAAGTTTTCACAAAGTGGGTTTTGAAAAGTGATGGGTTTAGATCATTCGTCATAGCTTAGCAATTTGGAGGACGAAATTCTTTTAAGAGGGGGGAGTGTAACGAATCAGATTTTCAGTCGTTTGATTTTGAATATTTAATTTATTTTAAATGTTAAATTGAAATGTAAATGTAATTTTTAATATGAAGTTTATCGATCAAATAAGTGGAATAAAACTTAAATTCCCAGTTTAGCGATTTAATGAACAAATTTAATCGTTTAATCAATAATTGAAAATCGTTTAAATAATTGAATTTGTAACGACCCGGAAATTTCCAGATAGTTATGAAAAGAAGAAGAAGACAGAACAAGTCACAGAAACCTCACATTCGCAGCAGACCAAATAAAATATCAAATAAAATAGCAGTTATACAAAGAAAACTATATCTGTTAATTTACATTTAAATACATCATAGTTACATAAACATTGGACAAAACAATCATGTCCAGATACTACAATATCACAGTGGATACTCTCTATACGCCCCTGCCATCCAGCTCGCCTCCTGAGCTCCAGAACGTCCTTACCTGAAAATCTGTAATACTCGGTCTGACCCGAGCATTACATCAAAGTAACACCTGGGTCAGGCTGGAAACCAGCGTGAGTAAACCCATCTAACATGAATACTAAAGCATATAACTGATATGAACCCGGGGTAACTTTGTCAATTTACAAGTTCACAAGTCGTTAAATACATTACTCATATCACACATCAATTTCTAAATGTCAAAACTTAGATTAAATGGTCCATTACACTTAAATCATTCCAAACCAGCACATTGACTTCCACATTCAAATTTATAAAGAATCGAAGTGGCTTCGGGTATTAACTAAATACCCGACTCCGGTCTCTTCGAATCCAATGTCATCTAAACCCAAGTTAAACACATTTCAAACTCTCTAACACAGAATGTCATCCACATTAATTCATCATCAATAGAAAAGTAAATCATCTCAGTTAAATCTCAATATCTCATAACACATAGCATCCAAATCACATTTTCGATATATCAATCAGTTTAAGTCATGCAATATTATTCAATCGTCTATAAGCAAGTTTTATCACCTCCAAAAGTTAATTTATTTTATTTCTAATTGAATTAACTACAATTCTTAATTACTTAGATTACCATTTACTTGATATTAATTAGTTATAACCAATTAATCAATCACCTTTAATTATTCTCCTTAATTAATCACCCTTGACTAAGTAATTAATTCTCAATTGATTACACAAAGTAATCATCCTTAACTTTTTACAACAATTAATCTTTAGTTGATTACTTCCATTAATTACATTAATTGATAATTCTTAATTAATCACTTTCATTAATCGGCCTTAATCAACCTTAAACAGTAATTAACCATATTATAATCACTAACCTTAATTAGTTAATTCCTTAATTAATTATATCAATTCTTTAATAAATTACTCCAAGTAATTTAATTCTGAATTACTTCTCCTAAGTAATTAACCTTATATTAATTTCATTCAATAATATATCCATCAACTACTTCACTAAGTAGATACACTCATAAATCTCATTAAGTAATTATATTCAAATTACCTAATCAACTTAATTAATCTCTAGGCATTAAACCTTAATTATCTTAAGATGAAACTTATCTTATTAATGCCTTATTACATCATCTTTTTTTTTTAACATTTTATCATTATGCTTACCTTTACATAATTAAATAATTAATAAAGTTGTAGAATAAAATAAACATTTAACTTGATAATTTTAAAGTTAACAAAACTTAACTTCCTTAAAAATAACTTAAACATTATCAAGTAGAAGTTTTCAAGAACAAATTCCAATTTGCATTTTAAAAATTTGTTTTATCTATTCTATTCTCCCTTTTGTTTCCTTAACCATTGTTTATATTTAATTACAAAAACAAACCGGCCCACTACCCTTGGCCCACCATAACCAGGATCCACGAAAGCAATGAAATCCCCTCCTTCCATCTTCTTATCATTAGCAACAGTCAAACAATTTACAAGCATGAACCCGAAGTTGTTATCGATAAAACCATCATCCTTCCCAAAGCATCTTACAAAAACTCAAGCAAATGCTCAAACACTCCCTATCTTCGAGTCAGCACGCAAATGCCCCGCGTTCTACCCATGAAATCATCATCTTCCCCAAATGTATAATACCCAGATACACGAATCATACACGTGCACGTGCTCCGGTCATCGAGACACTTCCGACCACCAATGTTTACTCCGGCACGTCACTGGTCATCACCTCTTACGATCCCAATGGCCTGGAAATAATTCCATGCCCCTAATTAAATTGAGTCTTCTGATCGAACAGAAAACAGGTAGCTTCGACCAAAAATCCTCTCGCCACTTTGATTCCAGTTATCATAAAATATGATACGCTGCCCAAAGCTTCACCATGATCACACACTTCATTCCCCCCTCGACCGGTGAACTCCGGTGTCCTGTTTCAGAAACAGTAGTCCTCATTCCGACCTTGACTTTTAACTCACCTAAAAACCTACCTCGACCATTCTCCACCGTCTCGGTGAACAAGAATTTCCACCACCATTTTTGCCAACATCGCAGGTCCCCACACTTGCTTCAGCGAGAACCCTGACCACTCAAATGCCATCGATCACTCGAATTTGCACGAAACCCATATTTCGTTCAACATATGATATCTCATGATTTTAAAGCCTAAAATTCTTGATTCTAATTTTAAAAATCCTAATTTTCGAAAACGGAATCAATCATATATTTGAAACAAACAATTATTATGATTTCGATTTCGATATGTTTTCATATATACTGTACTTCCTCCTTCTATCGAATGCTAACTATAAATTCAACCTGAAAGTATATAAAAAAATGATACTTGGTTTTTTCAATCATATTCTTAAAAACATCCTACCCCAAATTGTTTCAGATAAAAGAAATTCGATTTATGCTTGGAATTTAGGCTGTAAACTGAAAACAGAGATTATATATATATGCAGATTATCACACAGGCAATCCTAAATTAATATGCATGCAACCCATTAATTCATACATGTAATCATTACAGCATTACTTCCTTATCACATGCATCAGAAAATCAAATTCATCCATAAAAGTGTAGATTACTCACCTACTTCTAATTTGCAGAGAACAAAACTTATTTCATGCCTGAACAACTTTAATTTGAAAATAACTTGATTTGCTGAAAAAAATCCTCTGCATGCCTCAATTTGATGATTAAAAATGTTGAAACCGATGTTGATTTGCAGTTGAACTTCAATTGTATTGCAAAAGATTTGAAATTGTAGAATTTTATCTTGCTTTGCAGATTTGAGTTCCTTTTTTAGATTTATCTTGCCCTTGGGTTTTTAATTTCAGATTTGAAAGTAGATTCACTGATTTGCCATTAATTTTTAAAGAAGGAAGAAAATATGTTTTATGAACTAGATTATGATTTATTAAAAATCAAAGAAAGTAAATTTTAAATTTAAGACACTTGTCACTTAATTTCTAAATCTTCTTACATGTGTTATTTGATTTCTTTAATAGCTTTACAATTGTTACTAACTTGTTAATATGTCTACACATATCTTAGCAATTTTTATTAAATTTTTACTTAATTTAAATGCGAATATAACTTACTTATTAAATTTACTTTATAAATAAAACATAAGTTTACCTTTAAAAGAAATATTCTAATGCTAATTATAATACAAATATCTCTTTATGAATGTATTTAAAATCTAAAACTTTTATTTTTAGTGTTGAAGAAATAATAATAATAATTTTATTTTTTATAAAAGAAAGTTTATTAATAACTTTATACATATATTTTATAACCATTTTAATTTAAACACTTTAAATAAAACTTTATTTTAAACTATCATATAAAAATAAACAACTATCTTATATTTTTGAAAACAATTGAATTAATCTAAATTAACTTTTGAAAAATATAGATTTTAAAACAAAGCTTAATTACAATATTCATTCATATATAAATTATTAATAGACTAAATTAAATTTCTAAATAAATTCCAAATTATAACATATACATACATATATATTACAATTTGAAAATTCATCTTTTATTTAAAACAAAAGATATTTCTATTTACAATATATATCAAATATATATTATAAAATAGAATTTTATTAGCTTTCAAATAAAATTCTTATCAATATTGCCAGATTAAAAATTTATTAACCATTAAAAGTTAAATTTACCATCTTAAATTAAAATTATAAAGAAAAATAATATAAATTATTTAATCCATTCATACATGCTAATTTAAATGCTTTTGCATTTATTTACTACTAAATAAATATTTTCTAAATTTACAAAATTCTTTTGTTTTAAATTAATATAAAACAAATTTTATTTTTGGTTATTTTTGGTTATTTATATTTCAAGGTAACAATTTTTATCCATTTTATATAATTTAATTAAGGGATTATCACATTTTAATAGTTAAACTCGGATAATTATTCAATTTTCTAATACCCAAAAATCTGGGTTATTACATTCCTTCCCCCTTTGAATCTTTTCGTCCTCGAAAAGAAACGAAGCCAGAATTTATTAAAATGCTTAAAATCAGATAAATTATTCTTTGACAATTTTTAAAACACTTTTGAAAATCTATATACTATTATAAATTAGTTTTATAAAAAAATATTTTTTTATAACTCGATGTTTCAATAAGTCCATCCTTATTCTCATAGAGATTCGGTCATACGTTGATCAGGCGTAGAACTGAAAATCTACAAGTGCTTGGCAGACCCGTTTTCAACATCCAGTGAAAATACTTGAAAAATAATTTTATTGAAAATATTGAAAACAGTTTTTTTGAAAATAGAGGATATATCTTTGGTGAGAATGCTCTGAAAATCATCACCCCCATCCATGGTCACAGCTACATCCAGGGTTACGTTGTCGTCGCAGCAAAAGTCCATGTAACTGCAGGCTCTCAGCGGTCTCTCGATTGCGCCATGGATCCCACATAACAGATCACAGTTACATCCAAGGTTACGTTGCCGTCGCAGCAAAAGTCCATGTAACTGCAGGCTCTCAGCGGCCTCTGATTTTCGCTGTCGAAATGAAACTCCTCCACTCCTACATAGGTCGCAGTCTGTCGATATAAAATCAAACGCAGACTGTTGGCTCTCAGCGGCACACACGACTTTCACTATGTTATACCACAGGTCGCAATCTACCGATATAAAATCAAACGCAGACCGTTGGCTCTCAGCGACACACACGACTTCGCTATGGTATACTCTACTCATAATCCCCAGGAACTAGTTTTGTCCGGACTCCTCACAGGATCAACTTTAGAACCCCCTTGGGGCTCAAGGCAGCACCACCCGGTGGTACTCTTGAGAAGTTCATTTAAAGGGAGCGCCTTTTTCCCCAGAGCCATCATCAAAACATTTTATACTATACATATATAGTATCTTTAAATCATACACCTAGTATGATTTCATACAAAGCTCCTTTACACAAAATCGATTATTCCAAAATCGATAATTCTCAGATTAGGCTTTTCAAATTTCAATATTGATTTTACCCAAAAATCAAAAGCCTTTCCAAATCCATAGGTTCCCAAAACCTTTTTCCAAAATCCTCATAAGATCCTTTGTATATATATACAGATATATATAATTTTTAAAACTGGGGATCATTTCAGACTTATATAAAACTCCTTTTATACTTCAAAACACCTCCAAAATCCTTTCTTCTGGCAAAAGATTCAACAAGGGGAGTTTCATTTTATAAAAAAAGATATTTAACTTTGTTTACTCAAAATCAAATATTAAAATTTGATTACTCTATAAAGCCATTAACCATATTATTTACTTTCATAAAGTAAATTCCTTCCATAGGAATATCTAATTTCTGTTTATTTCATCATATATTACACAAAATATAAATTCCACTTCAAAAACCATTTCACAATCATTTTCCACAAATTCCCAGTATCAATTTTATTCAAATCCGTACAATGTACACATATCATCCGTACGCTATACCAATCTGATCGCTCACTCGACCACACAATTTCACTTCCGAACTAGTATCGTCCACCCGACTTTCTAGTGCAAACGCAGATCTGGTTTCCTGATAAGAAACCGTCATTCTCCCTGCATAGCCTAACTATGATAGAGAATATGCAGAACCAATCAACAATCCATATCCAGGTTCGCCGTCGAAAATCGAGTGAAAAATCACACTCGGATCGATATAACTATCTCGAAATTCTGTGCTCGAATCTGTATCCAATCACTATGCGAATAGAATAACATACGTACACCCTACGTATTTATCTTTATTGGTTATTAGCCAAATCAATTCTCTTTCTATTCATATTCACTTTAATTTCCATTCACTTACACACATTTGCTTCAATCCATTTGAATTATCACCTCTATTCTTATCTCGATTGGGTATTTAACCAATAACAGTTTGAACCCTGACCAGTTTATTTAGAAAATAGTTTGAAATTTTTTAAAAATAGATAAGTAGTTGGAAAATAATTACTAGTTTCTAAAATAGGTATAAAATAGTTAGAAAATAGTTAAATTATTATAGAAATTTTAGATAATTGCAAAATAATAGTAAGATAGTAATTAGTTTATAAAGCAGTTGGAAAATTGCTAAACAGTTTCAAAAATAATTGTAAAACAAGTATAAGATAGTTTGGCTTTTAGAAGAAAGGTTGTATATATAATGAAGAGTTTGGAAAAATAGGTTTATATTAAAACAATTTATATTAAATAAAATAGTCCAGAGTCAAAACTGTTCAATTCCCAATCTCTATTCCCAATCAATTTAATTTAAATTCCACTTCCATTTAAATTGACTTAACTCCAATTTAAATAACTTCAACTTCTATTGAAATTGATTCAACCCCAATCAAGTTGAATTAACCTCAGTTTCTTTTCAAATTTAACTTTATTCAACTTTGATCTCAAATTCTTCTAATTCAAATAAATTTCAGTTGAACTAGTTCCAATTTCAATTTATTCCAACTCCATTTCCAAGTCAAGTTGAATTATTCTTGATTTCCTCCTAAAATTTAATTCAAATTCCATTTGAATTTAAATTATTCAACTTTAATTACAATTCCAAATTATTCAAATCAATCTGGACTAATTTCAAATTGAACCCACTTCAATTTCAAATCGTATCAAATAAATCCAATTCAAATTTTCCATTTGTATTTTATACTTATACATCTTCAAATTTCCAAATCAGGTTGATCATTCCAACCTATTTAATTACTTTTTTTTCCCAGTTAAACTTAATTCACTTAATCCAGTCAACCTTACCCAATTTGAATTTCCATTTCAAATTTTGAACTTCTCATAAATAATCTTCCCACTTATTAAGTTCAAAAACTTATCACTTTTGGGTATCATATCTCATTCCTGATTTAAAACTCAATATTTAGAGTTTATTTCAAACCATCCATATATATATACATTTTACTTCTTGGTCCACCAAGCCAAATTTTTAAATTTAAACCACCCTTGGTTTTAATTCAAAACAAATTTCTTTAAATTTTCAAACAACTCTTGTTTGAAATATGACCCCTACATTCAATAATTTTTTTATATTTTTATATCACTTTGAAACAATTTTCAAATTCTGAATCCAAATTTAAATCTTTACAATTCAGATCATTTTCAATTCCAATTTATAAGTCATACTTACCTAAATGTTTTATTTCCTTAAAACATTTCATTATTAAATACAACAACCATTTATGATAATAACCAAAATTATCATCTCTGGAAACCAATCCATTATTAACTTATTTTGAAATTCTTCCCCAAATTCCCGATTTAAATTTTAGTTTGAATTTATTTCAAACTTATCTTTATTTAATTCTAATTTGGTTGTATTTCTATTACTTTTTAATTTAATTCCAATATCTTAACAACCAATTACCTTAATACTTATTAGGAAGAAATATTGCTTTATATATATCAAAATATATTCTTATATAAAATCATTTAAAATCTTTATATAAGAAAATAACAAGTACGCTCTCATATATATATTCACTCAACTCATTCTAGGGTACCATTGACCCTATCCTTAATGAGTATCCCCCACCAGAGATAAGGTTCTCGCTTAACCTTCGGCTCTGATACCAAATGTAACGACCCGGAAATTTCGATCCCGAAATTTCCAAATAGTTAAGAAAAGAAGAAAAGAGAAAGAAGAAGAAGACAGAACAAGTCACAGAAACCTCACATTCGCAGCGGACCAAATATAATATAAAATAAAATAGCAGTTATACAAAGAAAACTATATCTATTAATTTACATTTAAATACATCAGAGTTACATAAACATTGGACAAAACAGTCATGTCCAGATACTACAATATCGCAGTGGATACTCTCTATACGCCCCTGCCATCCAGCTCGCCTCCTGAACTCCAGAACGTCCTTACCTAAAAATCTATAATACTCGATCTGACCCGAGCATTACATCAAAGTAACACCCGGGTCAGGCTGGAAACCAGCGTGAGTAAACCCATCTAACATGAATACTAAAGCATATAACTGATATGAACCCGGGGTAATTTTGTCAATTTACAAGTTCACAAGTCGTTAAAGACATTACTCATATCACACATCAATTTCTAAGTGTCAAAACTTAGATTAAATGGTCCATTACACTTAAATCATTCCAAACCAGCACATTGACTTCCACATTCAAATTTATAAAGAATCGAAGTGGCTTCGGGTATTAACTAAATACCCGACTCCGGTCTCTTCGAATCCAATGTCATCTAAACCTAGGTTAAACACATTTTAAACTCTCTAACACATAATGTCATCCACATTAATTCATCATCAATAGAAAAGTAAATCATCTTAGTTAAATCTCAATATCTCATAACACATAGCATCCAAATCACATTTTCGATATATCAATCAGTTTAAGTCTTGCAATATTATTCAATCCTCTATAAGCAAGTTTTATCACCTCCAAAAGTTAATTTATTTTATTTCTAATTAAATTAACTACAATTCTTAATTACTTAGATTACCATTTACTTAATATTAATTAATTATAACCAATTAATCAATCACCTTTAATTATTCTCCTTAATTAATCACCCTTGACTAAGTAATTAATTCTCAATTGATTACACAAAGTAATCATCCTTAACTTTTTACAGCAATTAATCTTTAGTTAATTATTTCCATTAATTACATTAATTGATAATTCTTAATTAATCAC
The DNA here is from genome assembly GCA_030765085.1 of Allium cepa. Lineage (NCBI taxonomy): Eukaryota > Viridiplantae > Streptophyta > Magnoliopsida > Asparagales > Amaryllidaceae > Allium > Allium cepa. The sequence goes on along the minus strand of CM060935.1, from coordinate 1,052,477,729 downwards.
TTTCATTAACCAACCTTAATCAACCTTAAACAGTAATTAACCATATTATAATCACTAACCTTAATAAGTTAATTCCTTAATTAATTATATCAATTCTTTAATAAATTACTCCAAGTAATTTAATTCTGAATTACTTCTCCTAAGTAATTAACCTTATATTAATTTTATTCAATAATATATCCATCAACTACTTCACTAAGTAGTTACACTCATAAATGTCATTAACTAATTATATTCAAATTACCTAATCAACTTAATTAATCTCTAGGCATTAAACCTTAATTATCTTAAGATGAAACTTATCTTATTAATGCCTTATTACATCATCTTTTTTTTAAACATTTTATCATTATGCTTACCTTTACATAATTAAATAATTAATAAAGTTGTAGAATAAAATAAACATTTAACTTGATAATTTTATAGTTAAGAAAACTTAACTTCCTTAAAAATAACTTAAACATTATCAAGTAGAAGTTTTCAAGAACAAATTCCAATTTGCATTTTAAAAATTTGTTTTATTTATTATATTCTCCCTTTTGTTTCCTTAACCATTGTTTAAATTTAATTACAAAAACAAACCGGCCCCATACCCTTGGTCCACCACAACCAGGATCCACGAAAGCAATGAAATCCCCTCCTTCCATCTTCTTATCATCAGATACAGTCAAACGATTTACAAGCATGAACCCGAAGTTGTTATCGATAAAACCATCATCCTTCCCGAAGCATCTTACAAAAACTCAAGCAAACGCTCAAACACTCCCTATCTTCGAGTCAGCACGCAAATGCCCCACATTCTACCCATGAAATCTTCATCTTCCCCAAACGTATATTACCCAGATACACGAATCATACACGTGCACGTGCTCCGGTCATCGAGACACTTCCGACCACCAACGTTTACTCCGGCACGTCACTGGTCATCACCTCTTACGATCCTTTTGGCCCAGAAATAATTCCAAGCCCCCAATTAAAATCGAGTCTTCTGATCGAATAGAAAACAGGTAGCTTCAACCAAAAATCCTCTCGCCACTTTGATTCCAGTTATCAGAAAATCTGATACGCTGCCCAAAGCTTCACCATGATCACATACTTCATTCCCCCCTCGACCGGTGAACTCCGGTGTCCTGTTTCAGAAACAGTAGTCCTCATTCCGACCTTGACTTTTAACTCACCTAAAACCCTACCTCGACCATTCTCCACCGTCTCGGTGAACAAGAATTTCCACCACCATTTTTGCCGACATCGCAGGTCCCCACACTTGCTTCAGCGAGAACCCTAACCACTCAAATGGCATCGATCACTCGAATTTGCACGAAACCCATATTTCATTCAACATATGATATCTCATGATTTTAAAGCCTAAAATTCTTGATTCTAATTTTAAAAATCCTAATTTTTGAAAATGGAATCAATCATATATTTGAAACAAACAATTATTATGATTTCGATTTTGATATGTTTTCATATGTACTGTACTTCCTCCTTCTGTCGAATACTAACTATAAATTCAACCTGAAAGTATATAAAAAAATGATACTTGGTTTGTTCAATCATATTCTTAAAAACATCCTACCCCAAATTGTTTCAGATAAAATAAATTCGATTTATACTTGGAATTTAGGCCTGTAAACTGAAACAGAGATTATATATATATGCAGATTATCACACAGGCAATCCCAAATTAATATGCATGCAAGCCATTAATTCATACATGTAATCATTACAGCATTACTTCCTTATCACATGCATCAGAAAATCAAATTCATCCATAAAAGTGTAGATTACTCACCTGCTTCTAATTTGCAGAGAACAAAACTTATTTCAGGCCTGAACAACTTTAATTTGAAAATAACTTGATTTGCTGAAGAAAATCCTCTGCATGCCTCAATTTGATGATTAAAAATGTTGAAATCGATGTTGATTTGCAGTTGAACTTCAATTGTATTGCAAAAGATATGAAATTGCAGAATTTTATCTTGCTTTACAGATTTGATTTCCTTTTTCAGATTTATCTTGCCCTTGGGTTTTTAATTTCAAATTTGAAAGTAGATTCACTGATTTGCCATTAATTTTCAAAGAAGGAAGAAAATATGTTTTATGAACTAGATTATGATTTATTAAAAATCAAAGAAAGTAAATTTTAAATTTAAGACACTTGTCACTTAATTTCTAAATCTTCTTACATGTGTTATTTGATTTCTTTAATAGCTTTACAATTGTTACTAACTTGTTAATATGTCTACACATATCTTAGCAATTTTTATTAAATTTTTACTTAATTTAAATGCGAATATAACTTACTTACTTATTAAATTTACTTTACAAATAAAACATAAGTTTACCTTTAAAAGAAATATTCTAATACTAATTATAATACAAATATCTCTTTATGCATGTATTTAAAATCTAAAACTTTTATTTTTAGTGTTGAAGAAATAATAATAATAATTTTTTTAAAAGAAATTTTATTAATAACTTTATACATATATTTTATAACCATTTTAATTTAAACACTTTAAATAAAACTTTATTTTAAACTATCATATAAAAATAAACAACTATCTTATATTTTTGAAAACAATTGAATTAATCTAAATTAACTTTTGAAAAATATAGATTTTAAAACAAAGCTTCAATTACAATATTCATTCATATATAAATTGTTAATAGACTAAATTAAATTTCTAAATAATTTCAAATTATAACATATACATACATATATATTACAATTTGAAAATTCATCTTTTATTTAAAACAAAAGATATTTCTATTTACAATATATATCAAATATATATTATAAAATAGAATTTTATTAGCTTCCATAGAAAATTCTTATCAATATTGCCAGATTAAAAATTTATTAACCATTAAAAGATTAAATTTACCATCTTAAATTAAAATTATAAACAAAAATAATATAAATTATTTAATCCATTCATACATGCTAATTTAAATGCTTTTGCATTTATTTACTACTAAATAAATATTTTTCTAAATTTATAAAATTCTTTTGTTTTAAATTAATATAAAACAAATTTTATTTTTGGTTATTTATATTTGAAGATAATAATTTTTATCCATTTTATATAATTTAATTAAGGGATTATCACATTTTAATAGTTAAACTCGGATAATTATTCAATTTTCTGATACCCAAAAATCCGGGTTATTACAGAATTGGAGTTGAATATGAATCGAAATTGATTTCTAATGTTGAGATAAATTCTATTGGAATTATAATTGAGTCAATAAGTTTTTTAAACTGAAATTTCAAATGATTTCGATAATTTCTGAAATCATTGATTTAATCGACGCGTTAAAATAGTGATTCAGAGCATAGTCTTGGATTTTGACGAAACCTGTTCCATTGGATTAGTAATAGTGTATTATTATCGAATTTCAAATTTCGTAGCATTTGAATTTACCATTTGGTCGTACATGATAGAAAAGCGTTGAGATTTATATTGAAAATTTAATATAATAACTAGGTTCATAAAGCTGTCTTTACCATACGATCGAATTGGGGCTCAGGACTTGTTCTATTGGGTTCAGAATAGTGGTATAACATAAGGAACACCAAGCGGCATGCCTAGATAGGAGTTCAGGATTTCGAGTTAGATTATACGAGATATTTTGAATATAAAATTATAAAAATTAATCAGTAAAGTCAAATTTTAACGCAAGCCTTCCTATTTTTTTCCTCTTTAGTCGAATTCATGCATAATATAAAAAAATGAGACTGTGATCGAAATCGCGATAGAATCACCTTAAGAAGGCCAATAAAAGTCACGACCTGGAGAGTTGCTCGCAATGGGAAGGGAAATCATTCAAGCATTGGCGATTAGGGCAGGTGGAGTTGCTTGTTGTGATGGTCACGTGGACCTAGAAGGTGATGGGGCGTTTGAACTGAGATTGGACGATCGACGTCAAAGAATAGAGGATCTAGGTGCGTTCTCGCGTACGCGGAGAGAGATGGGTGCGACGAGGTTTTGAGGGGAGCTCGACTTGTTTGATAGTGAAGCCTTTGGGTTTAGATTTTTGTCGTGGGTCTGTGGAGTTTCGAAGGGAGGCAGACTGGAGGCATAAGGCGGCGAACAATGTGACAGTGGAGGTGCTGTTGAAGATGTTATGCTATCAATGTTGTTATGTAGTGACATTTAAAATTGGGTTCAATTTGCTGATGACTGGGTGAGTGCTGCAGTGGCGATAGGAGGTGGGAGTTGTGGATAGTTCTTGGATTGCTGAGCTAATAAATTTGAAATAAATTTAATAGAAGTAAAATTTGTAAGTATAAAAATTGTTAACTTGTATAATTCATAAATTTCTCGTGTGAAGTTTAAATATACTAACTTGAGTTATGTGGGATCGTAGCAACAAACATTTCGTAATGGAAATAAAATTTGGAATTGGAATGATTAACAGATTCGAAAATCAAAGTGAGTCAATCTCACTCAATTTGGTTGACTAGTTTGATTTATAATAATTAAAATTTATTATTGGATGATTGGATGAATTGATATATTATTATCAGCTGAATGTTATATCATATATAGTAATGTATATATATATATATATATATAATAGTAGTTGGATATATTTCCAGCCTATTGGAGCAGATGAGACCCTATGTGCCCCGCATAATAGCGGATGGCCCTATATTATCGTGATATGCCCCTCGAAGTGAGATGGTATTTTATGTTATCTAACATTTGTGGATATAGGGAAAATAGGTTGGAGTGATCTAATTGGATTCCTCAAATATATTGATTATTTTTCATATATAGCAATATATGATGTATGTCTGTATAATCCATGATAGATTATGTTGTGATTTGGATCATATTGGATGTTATAGTAGCACTGATCATAAATTTTGTATTTTAAATACCATAAATATTATTTTGAATTTGAAGGAATTTAGAAGGAGACTTTGGATAGAAAAAAATATTTATATCGAATTTGGATTATTTTGAAAAAAATGATTTGTATGAATAATGATTTGATTTTGGGTTGTAATTAACTTTTCATAAAAAATATTTAAATAGATATTTTTAAAATAATTTATATAGAGGATTTTAACCATGGATTTTAAAATGATATTGTTGAAAAAATATGGAAAAGAAGTTAAAATCGATATTAAAAATAGATTTGAAAAACAAATGGAATTTATAAAGAAATGGATTTATAAAATGGAATTTTATAAATGAGATTATATTTGTAAACAAGTAAAACCAAATGAGCTTATAAACTTACTTATAAATGATGTTTATAAATAAGGGGAAATGATTATCAGTTGATAGATTGAAAATATAAATTTATAGTGTGAATTTATATCGAAATATGGAAATCGGTTTTGGAAAAATAGTAGATTCTATTTTTGAAATGTGAGAATGGTTAGAGGATCAGAATGAAATCAGTGTGTTATGAATCGAGGGGGATATAAAGTGAAATTAGTTATTGGGATTTTAAAAATATATTTTTTATCAAGAAGGCAAGTTCGTTTTAAAAAGAAATTTTTATTTATTCAAACTATGTAAATTAAAGCTGTTTTAGTATTGAAATACTTCAGAAAGTCAATTTTCCATATATTTAATATTAATTGAAATAAAATTCTAATTTTTATAATCAGATTTTTAAATCGATTAGTGCTATAAAAGAAATGAGTTGGAAATGAGTTGTTGATGTTTTACTAAAAGTGTTTTGATATTTTAAATAGTTGCTTAAACCTGTTTTAAAAGTAAAATATTATTCTTTAAAATACTTATTATATATATAGATTTGAAATGATTGGAATTTATTTATAAATTCTCTCGAGATTTGTAAATGAGGTTTATTTAACAGATGTGATTTTATAAGAGAAAATCTTATAATGAAATTATGGAAGCTTGAGGAAATTTCCGAAAGTTAGAAAAAAAAACTTCGAGATTTGAAATCTGAATGCATATAGAAGTTATAAATGGATATACGAGATTATAAGTTAGTATAACCGATTTTGGAGAATATAGAAGGAATTAATATAAATTTCGGAAATGTAGGAGATAAGATATGAAATGATTCCTAAGTATTGATTTAGAAATGATTTCGAAAAATGGACTTATAATATTTTCCTAAGTGTTGAAATGAAAGGTTTTTGGAAATATTTAGAGACGAAGAATTTATATTGAGTTACTTTTCTAAGTAGTGGATTATAAATCGATTTAGAAATATTTCACTAAGTGCTGAAGTAAGATATGGTTTGAAGTATCCTATTATAGATATAAGTATTCGAAATGCTTTTCAAATATTGGAATATTGAAAGACATTGAATATATATCTTTGTAAAGTTATATTGAAATAATTGTTTTGAAAGATTTATAAAATAAGGCCTAGTGAGTGCTTATGGATGTTATTTGATAGTCAAATAACCGACTATCAAATCTTCCCAAATTCGTCGATCATTTCGAAGAGACCAGGATCTGATTTAATTATCCATAAACCACTTCGATTCGGTTTTTGTGTTACGAATTGTGATATCTCGAAGATAATGGAGATGGTGATCTTGAAGGAGATTCAGTTTGTCCAGATCCAGGACAACCTGTATGGAAGAATGTTGTCATTACGTTGCTTGCCTTGATGGCTGTGTTAGCATTCCAAGTATAAATGTTATTCTTAAGGTAAAACGTAGCCTTAAGACTCATCAACCGGGAATGACTAAAACAGGTGAGATGCATCAGGGCTAAATGGGTCGCACCCAAGTAGGGTACGTTATCATTTCTTCTAGATACCCTCAGATGTATTATATTATAGTATAAATATAGTTGTGCATGAAAAAGAGAGAGCTCAATTAGGGTGGGAACACCCGGGATAACATATTCGGTACTATCCAGCAAGGGGTAAGCCGGTCCTGTGTTGGCGGGGGATCCAGGCGAGGTCCTCGGTACATTTTTCTAGAGGTGTACAGTAATGGACGGTAAGCTAGTAGCACAGTCATTGTACGAAATCCAATATCCACTATGAGCCTGTACGGTTTTGATTGTGCCCAACTATGCAGAAACTTGGGATGCAAGCATTTCAGCTATTTTCTAATTTACTTTCTATAGACACTATTACAATATCAGATGATTTTGATATAAAAATGTTTTGGTTATCGTAAGGTAAAAACCCGTCGTATTTATGTGTGGCGTGGTCTTACGAGATACCTTTTTGATTTCAAAGTATTTTGATAACAGTAATAATTTAAATTGAGTGTGTTTTCTCACGCTGGTTTTCCAGACTGACTCGTGTGTTATTTTATTATATTGCTCGAGTTAGACCGAGTATTACAGATTCAGGTTAGGATGCTATGGAGCCCAGGAGACGAGCTGGAGAATTTCAGGCGTATATCATGTATTTTATTGTATTCCGCTGTGTATGCAGACTGTATAGTCAGCACTGGTGAGGACAGGTTATAATAACTGTCCAAAATTGATTTGTTAATTATTGTACTCTGATGATGATATGTATAAAAACAGTTATAGTTCTTTTGTATGAAGATTTGTATTTATATATTATATATTTTTTCGCCACAATTATGAGATTTTGTATTGTTGTTTCTATTTTCTTCTATCTCTTTCTTCTTCACCCCAAATGATCTGGTATTTCCAGCACTCGAGTGCTTGGCATGCTATATAGTGATCGTATGATGTCTATTTTCGAGGGTCGAAAATCGAGGGCCATTACACATATTAATTCTTCGAATATCTTCATCGATTTATTTCATAAATTCAAGGTCATACTAATAATTTTACTTAAGTAAATTTTATTTTATAACTCAATTCATATTAAAAAAATTCTTTGTATCATAATCAATTCATTCAACTTCTCTTAAGTTAACTTCAATTTATAATTTATTCCATTAACTTTTTTCATATTTAATTAATTACCATTCAATTTTATTGGAACTCATTCTATTTGCATTTAATTTATTTACATCCAATTTAAATTAAATTCAATTACTTAGACTAATTTTCTTACACTCATTACTCCCATTCAATTTCTTTCACAATTTAATTTTCATTTCATTTTATAATTCAAGTTAGTATTCATTCTATTAATTCATTTTATAGCTTAAGTGGAATTGACTCACTTTACTAGTTCATCTAGTTCCATTCAAAATCCAATTCAATTCATTTAATCTTTACTAAGTTAATTTTTTTCCATTTAATCCATGTTTTGGTTTACCCAACTTTATTTCAGTTAAACTGTGTTTTCTTTTTTCCTTATCATTCACATTTAGCAAATTTTAAATTTGTTTTTAGCTTAATATTTCTCGAGTCGATAAGTTGCACAAACTGATTTACCTAAAATTCATTTCATTAATTTATCTAACTCATTTCAAATACAATTCATTTTTATTTGAGCTTCCATGAGTTAAACTTCATTTTATTTACTTCATTTCACTGGCTCAATTTATTTAGCATCCCTTAGGTTAATTGTTTTATTTCATATCTCAAATTCGAATCTTCTTTTGTTTGCTTAACCAAAAATATTAAACGGTTTTAAAATTGAATTAATTTTCATATTCAAATCTATAAGTTATAAACTTAATTTTATCTATACCATTTTCAATTATAAGTTCAAAACTATTTTCATACATTTATCAAATCATACTTAAAATATTCTTCACAGTCAAGACTTGTTTTAACATGAAATAAATTTCTTTTGGTAGTAATTCTCACTCAGAAACTCAAAAATGAATACTGACAATATTACAGACATCCCTAGAATTATTTTCCGGCGACTACTTTTATTTTTTTCAAAAATCCTTTCAAAATATATTTCTACCCAAAACACTTTCAAATAAGAGGGAATTAGGGAAAAGGACAAACTTTGATAAAAAAATTGTCTCAAGGATACCAAGATTCATTTTTTGGTTGAAGGACAAACTTGGAAAAAAATTAGGCTGAAGGACAATGCTAGTTCTAACTAGCATTATATTCAGTTTTTACACTATACAAAATGCTAGTTCTAACTAGCATTTAATTTAATTTTTACACTATACAAAATGCTACTTCTAACTAGCATTGCCCTTCAGCCTAATTATTTTCAAAGTTTGTTCTTTAGCCTAAAAATGAAACTTGTTGTCCTTCAGTCTAATTTTTTTTCAAAGTTTGTCCTTATGCCTATTTTCCACTTCAAATAATATTATTATTAATTTAGAATTCTTTAAAAACAATTTTGAAAATAAAGGGATGTAAATTCTAAAATTTTCAATTTTAAAATCCTTTTATTTATTATATAGCTTATTCAATTCCGTTTCTTTATTATGAACATATTTCATTAGTTTACATCTTTGTTATTTTAAACAATTCTTATTGTAATGGATTTCAATTCAATTTAATTATCTAACACTTCGTGAAATAAAATTCACAAAGTATTCATTTTATTTTAATTCAATAAATAATCGATGATAACTAAATATTATCAACTCCTAACAACTAACATTCGTTAATAATTATTATTTTTTGGCAAAGCCAACGGGGTTAAATGGCTCCTACCATATATTTATAACCAATAAGAATTCTTACAAGCATAAATGGAAGAACAGAGACAACTATGAAGGTAAAGAAAGAACTGAAAGAAAAAAAGGAAATGGACACTGAGAAAAAAAACACAGACAGCAAGCAAGCGATCAACAGAGCTCAAGACCATAATTCAACCACAATCGGGTCAAAATGGTAGGGAGACAGGATCATGACTTGTTTGATTTCTCTACAGATGCAGTGGACCAAATCCATTCTACGTCGTCTCTTGTTATTGAAAATAATTTCATTTCTTTCCCTCCATATTGCCATGACAGTTACCTTTAAGTAAATCAAAAGTTCATAAGTGGTAGCAGTTTTCCACCTTGTAGCCTTAAGAATGTTTAACCATTCGATTCGACTGGCAATCACCGGTTGCATACATCCACCTCTACCCTTAATCTTAGACCAGATAAAGTTGGTGAAAGGACAAGCAAAGAAAAGATGGGGGATGTCTCTAACAGCAGTATGACAAAAACAGCAAGAGGAGTTAACATTTAGACCTTTCCTTCTCATATTTGCTTTAGTGTGCATGGCATTTTTTTTTAAAGTTTTCCATAACATGAAATTGAGATTTTCACTGTTATGAGTTATCCATATTCTTTTATTCCAAACAAATCTGTCACACAAGAGGGAGGAGATAGGAGGTTATTTATAGTGGTAATAGAGTGCTCGTTTCTATGATCCATCCAAGTATATTTATCTTGCGTAGCATGCACGTATTGAGTTAAGTTGTGAGGGGACCATTGTCTGTTGATGTTTTGGTAGCTGGAAAGGGGCAAAGAAATGTGCCCATTCCTAATATAAGAGACAGCGGCAGCACTCATAGTTATGCCAAAGAGTTGAACTTCATCGTAAGACAAGGAGTTACACTTAGAGGGGAACATTCATTAATAATTATTATATATATATATATATATATTTAAAATATAATTTAGGTAAAGTTGCTTCATTTACCCTATTTTTAAACAATATTATGTTGACTTGTCTCGTTTAAGTGTTTAGAAACCCCCTATCGATAACACAGTGTCCCATGCATCAATCAAAATTCATAAACAACTTAACGGACAAATAAATACAATATAAAACATTTTATAACACTAAAAAGCACACACTCTCATATATATATACACACACTCAAACAACTCATTCTAAGGTATTAGTACCCTATCTGATGAGCCAAACCCCACAAAGCTAAGGTTATCGCCAAACCAAAGCTCTGATCCCAACTATGATGACCCACCTTTTTCGAAAGGTTTAAATCGACAATAATCCACACATGTCCAACTTAAAAAATCCAAAACATAGATAATCAATGGGGTTAATTAAGAAAATTAAGAAGATAAACACAGAATCTCGCAGCGGAATGACAAAATATAATAATCAAATAAACAGTTCATGAAGCCGTTTACTGTACATTTGAATATAATTTATACGATATTTATCAAAGTAATATATACAACAGAAACAAAATAAAATGAAACAGAACAATATGACACAAGGAATATTAATAGTAATAATATACCAAATCTTTGTCTTCGTCCTCCAGAGAATAATCTTCAATATGTTGAAAAACTCAGGACTGGCCCGAGCATAATGAAAAACAAAATACTCGAGTCAGGACTAAAATATTATTAAATGAGTTAAATCGATATCGTATATAACATGAGTGTTGTGGCATCAGAGATGTTTACGGGGTTTCACGTCTTCTATCCTGTGTATAACGTGCGTGCAATAACTCAAGAGATGTTACAGGATTTTCCATCTCTTAAGGATCCGTCAAATTATTTATATGTAGTAGAATATGCTACATATATAATGTCTAATCGATAAATAAATATTTTTCTTAGCGTTTAGGCCTTACATTAATCCCCTTTAACGTGTTTTTAACTATCGGCGTACAGTTTGCATATAACGCCCTAGTAGCACATCGGGGATAGGGATGCGTCGTGATATGAAAACACAAAACCAAAATCGTAGGGTTCTCGTATAGGGATAAAAGTATGACAAGACAAGTGAGGCAATGCTAAGGTAGGATACTACCATTTCGGATCGCAGGGCTGGTGGTAACGCATCGTAGCCACGACCACCCACCGCGTCCATCCATCCCATATCGAGTCAAGGGAAGCTATATCGCAACCAAGGTGCACCATTCGAAACCAACAACAAGAGAAACAATATGGACCGAATCTAAGAAAATCGAAGAACGGATGTCCGCTAGAAGTAATTAGCCCACTTTTCCCTGTCAAGCCATCCTATTTTAGTCATTTCAAATTGACACAAGTGCCAAGGTCTATCCATCATCGTTTTCTTTCTTCAAATCCAACAAACGATGCCAAATCCAACCACTTCGTTCTGGAGTCTCCTCCACATACACAGCTGTTAAAGTGGTTCCAACATTGACAGAGAGTAGCCAATAAGAGGTCCCAGTCTCTTTAACAACCAAATGTCGTTTTACACACCGGTTGGTACTTTTATATTTCGAAAATAATTCATACTTGATATCAAAATATCATTTCAGTTCGAAATCTTCATATTTACTCAAAATATATTATTTCACTTCAAAATCATTTTCGCCTCAATATCTCGATTTTGCTTCCAAAATTGTTTCGAATTTTAATTTACGCTAGAACTTCATTTTAATCTAATTCGTATTTAAATCAACGATTTAAATATACATTCCAACCTTGACCAGTTTGAATTTTTTGAAAATAGTTTAAATAAATTAAAAAGTTAAAATAGTTTAATATAAAATAGTTTGAGCATTAAAAATGTTTTTATAATAAAATAGCTTGGAAATCAAAATAATTTGAACATTTAATAGATAGGTTTTTAAAAAAATTATATTAAAATAATCTATTTGAAAATAATTTCAAAGTCAAACTGACTCAGTTTCAAATCTTCCAATTCAAATCAATTTCAATTTCAATTTCCATTTCAATTTAAATCGATTCGATTTCAATTCGAATTAACTTCAGTTCCAATTTTAATTCAAATCGATCTCAATTTTGATTTCAAATTAATTCAATTTCTAATTAATTTCAATTCAATTTTAATTAATTTCAATTCAATCCTTAATTTCAACCATTTCGATTCATATAAATTCAAGTTCAATTTCAAAATATCATTTTAAATCACAGAATTCAAATTAAACTTCAATCTTTGAATTTAGATTGAAATCTTAAAATAAATTCCATTCTCGAGTCCAAATTTATATATCCAAGTATATTACTTTACATAGGAATAATTCAAAGTTAGAATGAAAGTTCGAATCTTTTAAAACAAATCAATTTTCGAAATTCAAATCATACTTCGATTCTAACATCAAAATCTCAAATTTCATTTTTAAACAAATTCGTTTAGCACATTTTAATTCCACATTTGAGCTCAAGTTCGAAAATAATTCAATTTCCATAAATTCGATTTTTACTTCTTTAAATCGAAATCGTTCAAATTATTTCAAATCAAAAAATTTATAATCATTTAATCTAACCAAATCCGGTGTTCATATATAATTTTCTTTCCTATGGCCAAGTGAACCAGTTATTTCATTTTAATTTAGGGATGGATATATATCATTTCAATCGAAAATAAATGTCATAGGTATATATCATTTCGACCTATTTCTTAATTGATTCAAAATAATTCGATTTTACATTTTTATATGCTGTAAATAATATACAGGATGATAAAGGATATATCAAAATAAATAAGCATACAAATCATCCAAAATATCAATCAACAGCATCCATCACAATTAACATCCAAAGCCAAAAATTCACAACAATTACATAGTTATCAATATCGGGAATTTAACTAGCAATTTAATTTCCATCTCAAATTTGAGTTATCATTCAAATTCCTATCATTTTAATTCATATCAATTTAAATGTCATTTAAATTTTACCAACATCAGCTAATAAATTTAAATCACTTCACGATATAAATTTAACTAACGTAAAATTATTTTAGTACTTTGTGAGGGCTATAATACACCCAACTCTTTTGTTTGAAACTGAAAATATTTTCAGCTTTAAATAAATACCACTTCCGCTCCAAGCTGATGACAACGACGATACAAGTCCACTGTAACTCGTTTTGCTCAAACAAACCTTGTACGAGGAAGATACGATTTTAATTAGCATGACGATAATTAACCACAAATTAACTAACTAACTAATATAATTAAACCTTACCCTAACGTTCACCTCTCCCACGCTACTTCTTCTTCCCCAAATCGCCCGTGAACCATTGCCATGGTTCTTTTTTTTATAACAGAATGAAGATCAACATATCGTAGGCGCACCACCCCCGCTTCGAGCTTCACGAACTCCCCTGCAAGTTGCCGACCAGAAACGCACGCGAACCCAAAGCTACAGCGACAGAGTTCAACTTCGCCATCACTCTTCGTCCATCCATCAGACAATGCCCTAGGTCGTCGCTCGCTCTTCTTCAGGCGCTCGACTTCGGTCTTCACCCTCAGGCGGCTCGCGATTCTCCTTTGTCTATGCCGAAACCTTAATAGCGACACCGAAAGACCCACCATCGAAGATCCTCCATCGAGTCCCTCCGTCTCAGAATGCAAGCATTCACCACCTCCAATCGCGGCCATTTTCTATTTTTATTTTTCAAATGCCGTGATTTTTTTCGCTCCCTTTTTTTCTCTTTGTTCGAACTGCAAGATTTGAGAACAGGGGGAAAGAAGAGCACGGGAACAGACCAAATTGTGGTTGATGCGTACGAATGCAGGAATACATTTTATTTTCAATATATAATACCGATGATATCAATAGTCGATGTCATAGATACTTTTTATTTTCCAAAAAATAAAATAAGTTAGTTTATTTCATAATCTTGTTTGAATACATATACTAGTGTATGAATCTAGAGCTGTGCACGATTCTTATTATTTAAAAGCAGTTTTGTCGATAAAACAATTTTCGGCTATTTTATAGATATTTTACCTAGGATGATATTTACAAATTATCAATATTTTTCCTTGATAACTTGTCCACAAATATTTTTCCTGAATAAAATAACTATTACTATTTACCACTTAAAACGTGATTATTTCTTACTTTTAAACCCATATCTAAATATTTTAAATATAATTTATCCAAGTGATAAATTTACGAGTCGTTACATTCTTCCCTCCTTAAAAAAATTTCATCCCCAAAATTATACCGCAACCCTATTCCCAGAAATACTTAAAACCATTTCAATCCATATGATGTATATAGATCATTCCGATGTAAAAATCAAGTTTAATAACTCACTAGAACATTTAATTTTCCTTCTGAAGTAGTATTACTCACTCGACTTCCTAATGCGGACTTTGATCAAGCTTCTTTATTAGAAGTCTATGTTCTCCTTGTATAGCCATAAACTATGATAGACAACCTTTGGTTCCACAAAAGAACCCTCATCAACACTCGTTGTCAAAAATCGGGCGATAAATTCCTATTCAGAATGGTGTGAAACACCTCGAGTCATGTACTCAAATCTTGGATCGAGAACTATGTGAAAAGGAGAAATGATCTGCGTAAAACCTACTTACTAATCCCATTGGTTCCTACTTCCCAAGTTTATAATTACCTCATTAAAGAATCACCATTTTACTTAAGAATATTACTTAAGTTTATTAATATTCTATAACTCAAATTCATTTTGGTATGATACTCTTCTATATCCAAAAGAGTATAATACAATTTCAAATCTTAAATTGATTTTACTTAACCTAGGATGTTCAAAAAATTTAAAACTTTATTTATTAACCTGCACTTAATCAAGACATCCTTTTATTTTTAAAACTCTATTATTTTAAGGGACTCGTGAACATAATATCTTGGTTTTATTTCAAAAACCTTTCAAAATGATACTTTATATTTAACCCTTTTGAAAACATAATATATAGCTTGAGCAACTTTAAAATGATATCAACGAATCGAGAGCTACCAAATAGTATTATATATCCCTTTTACTAAGTGGGGAGAAACTCAAGAGAAGTGTTTACCATCTGAACCCATCTCTTGCCCATTTTTAGTCATTTCCATGGCGCTCGAACTAGTTGATCATAAAAATACTTCTTTCTTCACAAATTCCCTTTTGAAATAATACTATTTACAGACAACTATTTCTTTAATAAAATCATCCGCTAGCTTTGGATTCATTCATACTCGAACTCGTTTCGATTGTACAATGACAAAGAGGATAATTTATAAGTGCACTATCATATCTGCCTAAGCAAACATTCGATTGTCACTTAGAAGATTATTCCGATTATCATAAAATAGATTGAAACTCCTTCCCAAACTATCCAAAGAAAACTTTACTTTCAAATCCATTTTAAAATATTTATATCTTAGAATATCTTTAAGTACAATTACTATAACTTTTCAAAAATCATTTAAATTTTCATCAAAGCAACCGGGATTTAGTTTTCTCAGGATCCTTTTCGTTTTTAAAGATTTTCTTTTAACTAAACACATTCTATTCTAAGCCTAATTTTAATCCTGCATACCATCTGTAAGTATATAGAATTTTGAAAATCATTCCTTTATACATAAAATATATCCTAGGTAAAATTATTTTATTTACCAATTTTATAACAATATTATGTTAAAGGACTTGTTTAAGCGTTTAGGAAATTCCTATCGATAACGTTGGCTAAACGCATCGACCAGAATTCTTAAGCCACTTAACAGATCAACAACACAATATAAAACATTTTTTCTCACTAACAAATACACCCTCATATTTATAATAAACTCAGGCTCATTTTAGGGTCTCACTTACCTAATTCCAAATGAGTTTACCCCACCAGGGCTAATGTTCTTGCTTAACCTTTTGCTCTGATACCAAATGTAATGAACCGAATTTTCGATCCTCAAAAATCGACACTAATATGTCCACTATATTACAGGTCGAATATTCAAGTGCTGGAAATTTCTATCTTTTAGGGTGAACGAAGAAGGTAGAAGATAGAGAAAATTAAAATAACACAGAATCCCACAACGCAACGAATAATATATAATACAACCATGATCTTTATAGAAAGGAAACATCTTTATTTATATATACAACTTTAGAGTACATTATACTTATCCTAAATTTTTGGACAATTATAGAGACCTGTCTTCACATTGACAAACATACAGACTCTATAATACAGCAGAAGTAAAAATATATGTGAATATGTCTTGATCATCTGTCTCCTCTTCAACTCCAAAGTATCCAGCTAAACCTGGGAAAACATGCTTGGTCTGACCCGAGCATTACATGGAATAATGCCCGGGTCAGTCTGGTAAACTAGTGTGAGTAAAACTCAATAACAAGTAACAACCAAACTGATTTCTACATTCAAAAACTTTTGAAACAAATGGTATCTCGTATGACCACACCGCATATAAAATCGGAAGGATTTTTACCTTACGATAACCAAAATACTTTATATAAAAATCCAATGATATATATAGTGCCTAAGTAGATAAAATAGCTAAAATGCTTGCATCTCACATTCCAAGAATTCATTGATGATTGTGTATATCATCACCCCGGCTGCTTTGTAACCTTTAACCGAGTGCTCCTACATACAAGAATTCATTGATGATTGTGTATATATCTAGAAGGATGATGATATGCCGTAATAGGTGCGACCCATATAGCTCTACTGCGTATCCCCTGTTTTAGTCATTCCTGGTTGGTGAGGCTTGGGGATACGTTTTACCTTTCTGAATAGCAATCCATCTTGGAATGCTAACACTACCCTCCAGGCGTCAATGCAATGCCAGTACTCATCCATGCAAGTTCGTTCTAGGTCTGGATGAAACCAAAGGCACTAACTCTCTTACATCCATTTTGGAATCACCCTCAGGATTAGTAGCAGTAGCCCTTACACTTCAAAGAGCGCCATCTTCAATCATCATCAAGATGCCTTCCACTTAAACGTACATGTTGATTCGGAGTGGATTTCGGATATATAAATCTAATCTCATTCTCTCCGTACCAACAACCGATACTTTCCGACTGACTCATTCCGGCTCTTTTGGAAGTAAGTATTTGAGTCCTTATCGAAAACTTGAATTTCACATTCATACTTCCTAAGTCAAATTAGGCCAAATTTGATAGTTGGTTATTTAGCTATCAAATAGCAACAACAAAACCTAGAGATTTAATTGCCCAAAAAATCACTAAGCCTTAAAACCATTTCATTTATAAATCTCCTTTTCCAAGCATCTACCAACATTCATATACTATCTCCTTTACATAAATATATTCACAAAACATTTATAAGATTTCTCATTTCTATATTTCTTAAACGTATTTAACTGCCTTATTTAAATTGGAGAAAAGGATAACTCTAAGCACTATTCCTTCGGTGTTAAGTGTGTAACGGATGTTCCATACCACCATTTTTTTAAGGGTCAACCTCGAGAAAGCCAAACCTCGAATTCCTGTTGTTATTATTTTCAGCAAATTATTATGAATTTCTTTATCCATGAAATCCTTTTTGCGTTAACCCAAACCCGTTTACAAAACATTTATCGACGTCCATACACATTTATGAAACTCTTTATAATTTATTCAAACCTGATTATATAACTTCTTTATAAACTTTCAAACTTTGCATAAAACTTCCCTATATATACATTTAAACTCGTTTATAAAATCCTTTTTATAACATTCAAAACTAGTTCTAAAACTCCTTTTATGAGTACTCTAAAATTATTCATACACTTCTTTATATACTATTCAAAACAATTGTCAACTCGCTCTTCAAATATCTTGTTCAAAATAGAATAACCATGAAGACCATTCTAAAAGAAAATGAAATATTAACTTTCCAAAACCAAAAGGAGGTTCAATTACTACAATGGACATTAAATTTAGGTTTACTTATCCAAGTTATATCATAGATACTGCCAAACATCAGATATGTAAGAGATTTAAACATAACATACAATCAACCATTGGTAGATGTCCAAGTTATAAATTGTGACGATGTTGATTTTCGCGTTCGAAAATCAACATCCATACTTCACTCGTATTTGAATGCCGTAGATTCAAACGCTGAATCCGATTCGTCGAAGCTTATAACACATTAATTATAACAACACAGCGGAAAAAAAATATCATTGATATACAACAGTTGATACAAAAATTTGATACAAATGACTATCAACATATCAAAGATAGATACAAGACAATAGCAGAGGCACAATAGCGGAAAGACAATGTCTTCAAATGCCAAACTCCAAGAACTCAAAGTCTTTCATATCCAAAACCAAAAGCTTAAAGAACTCCCATCCAACAAGCTCGATCCAACAACAATGCTGAAGTGAAGCAACTCGATCCAAATGTGATTGCCAATAACTAAAGATTGAACGCTACTTATTATTCGACTATCTGAAAATTCCAACTCTAGAATGCCCGTGTAGAAAATTGTGGGCACCTAGAGTTTAGATAGGGAACAATAAACTCCAGGTCAGTCATGGGACTGGTATGAGCAAACAAAAAAAGTTTATCTTTAAAAACAAAAGAATTTAAATTTGAAATTCGTAAATCTTTTTGGAAAATGAAACTGCCATAAGGCCTCCCGCCACACATACAATGCAAGCGCACACTTGGAGGAGATTTCTCCTTATGACAGTCAACAATGCTTGATACGCGAAAACCATTTGATATTATTATTAGTGCATAGTGCAGAAAACATTTTGAAAGTATAATATTAATCTTAGCCAGCATACGTACCAATATAGTATGCCTACTATAGCTACCATATTAGATGGCAGGTTCTACAACTAAAACCGTACAAGGCGCGTATTGGATGATTGGATTTACAACAAATGGTCAGGCTAAGGAACTTCCTTACCGAATGGAACGCCTCTGGAGGGATGCCTCCAAGAACCAAACTGTTCCCTACCGACACAAGGCCAGGTTACCACTTCCCAAAAGTAACCCTCAAGTAAGCCATCCCCGGTCGTTACCGACCTTTATTCGAGGTACCTCTATACCAACAACCACAAAGCAATAAGTTTGCTGCAACCACAAAGTTAAGTATCTGGGCTCCATACCATGATACCACTTATAATCCAGAAGGAAATGGACATACTCTAGGGGCGCGACCCCTGAAACCTTGCCACAACAATCCTGTTTCGACCATTTTCGGGTTGTGAGGCTCGACGAAGTCACGTCCACAAAGCTGCGCTTTACAAAAAAGCCATGCTTCGATCAACAAATGACCAGAAGCACTTTGTATGCCACATTGCCAAATTGGTAATGTATCACTAGTAACCATCAACTACATAATCTCTGAGCTCATACGTCTCAGAGAAGGGTGTTAAGCAAGAGAATAAATCTCCGCCATCAAGCAGAAATGTATTTGATAGAAACCAGCTTTACATCTCAAAGTTTAATGTTAGACATACATTCATACAAGTCTGTTCTGGGTTCGAACAGAACCGAAGGCACTTCCAAAGAAGCCCTTGCAAATCCGGATAATCCCTAATCACGTCTAGACTTTCCATCACAAAGGGTGATCAAATCTCTATACGGAGATCAGCCGGTGCAGTGACATTCGATGAGTTATCCTTTCGCTTTCAAAAATAACCAGTCTTCACCACTGGTCTTCAAATGTTATCCATAATGTCGTATCGTTATTCGGAATGGGTTATATGACACAAGATCCTCTTCCAGCTAACCCGAATAATAAGCGCAATAATTTAAAAACATATGGATATTGGGATCTCGGTTAAGTCACAACTTATTACCCAAAACTTTTCTTTCAAATGGTTTAAACAAATTACCATTTTCAAATCTTTTAAACAAAAAAATTTACTTCACAAAGTTCACCAATCTTTCACAAAGATTCATTCATAGCCTTTCAAAACACTTCCCCTTTCAAAATGGATTAACTCAACAAATCTTTGAATCAAAGATTCAATTCATAGATTTCAAAACAATTCACAATTCAAATCTTTTATACAAAAGATACACCTTTAAGATCCTCTTATTTTGGAAACAAAGTTCACTATTCTTTAACCAAGATTCATTAATAGCTTTCAAAACAATTTTCATTTCAAACTTGAAATCTTTTCAACACAAATTAGAAATCCTTTCTTTATATGAAAGATATTATTAATTGGAAAACAATCCCTTTTGTTTCGAAAAAATACGATTACATTTGCATGAGTTAAAGCCCTTTAAGTATAAATTGGGTTAAACTCAAATTTCCAAAGCAATACTTTAAAATACTTTAAAGATGGTTTATAATCCATATATGTTATATTATATAACTTGTATTCTTTTTTTAAACCATAATTCTCAAACATAGAATTCAATTCCAAATCTTGAATTTAAATTCAAAACCAAACTATTTAAATTTCAAAAACATTATCAAGTTATTCAAAATAACTTTTATCTTTAAAACTCCTTTTCAAAAGCTTTTCATATTTAACCCAATTTCATTTCCAAAACCATTTGGATTCAAAATTCAATTCTAAAACCATTTCAAAAATCTGTGACTTAACCAATTTCCTCGTGCAATCCATATTTGTGTGTTTAAGGTGTAGTTCAGGGGTTTTACACAGTAGTGCAACATCATCAATCATTACAATCCAAACACGGCAATATTGATAAGCGGTATATTCCTATAACGCTTATCTTCATTCACAGATTCACAGATAAATAATATAAATGTATCACAGATAAATAAATAGATTACATTCATCACAGCTCAAATCAAAATAGAGCATCATACATCAGGATATCAAACAATTCAAAACATTCAATGCAATCCGAGCATCCATAAGTAAGGTTAATTAATCATCTGATTAATTTAAATCGTATTATTCACTAATCCTGGTTAATTAATTATAAATTATTTCAATAAATTAATTAACCTCCTTCAATTATTAATTAATCAATCTTTAATCATTAATTAATCCTTAATTAATTATTCTTTAATCATTTATTAATTAATAAATTAATTAACCTTTAATTATTATTCTTAATTAATTACATTAATTAATTAACTATTAATCAATTTCTATTTAAATAAATTATCCTTAATTTATTACAATAAGTGATTATCCTAATCACTTATATTACAAATTAATTATTTTGAGTAATAATTCAAGTAATTATCTTTAAGTAATTAATCACCTGCATAATCAGTTCTTCTTTGATCTTTTTCATTAATTAACAAATGTTTAAGTAATTTAGATAATTAATCCTTGACTAATAAATTAACAAATTAACCCCTTTCAATTATTAAATAATTAACCTTTAATCACTTGATTACAATTTTATACTTTGAAAACACTTGGGATCTTAAATAAAAGTTATTTTAAACCCAAATCAATAAATTTTTAAAACAATTAATCCTTGTGATTTTAGCTTTAAAATAAAATTTATTATTAACCTATGGGTTAACTTAAACCTTTAAGTTAATCAAAACTTGAAATCATTTCTTAGTTACACCTTTTAATTTATTCTAAATATATTTGAAAATTATCTTAATAAATTCAAGTTGAAACAAATTATTCAATGCTTATTTATCCAAACATTTAAATATAAGTTATTTAAAAGTAATTTGTTTAAGAGGATGGTTCAAAACTGGGTTGACCCAAAAATTTAAAAACCCGATTATTACTTCATAAAACATGTTCGTACTTTTGTTTTCAAATCTGGATTCTATTTCATTTTAAATTTAAAAACCTGAACATGTTTTATTTTTAAAAATTTAAAAACCTAGTTAATTGAAAACACCCAAGGCAAATCTTTGTTTAACCCGAGCCTGGCTTCGAGCTTCAGCCCTCCCACTGTTGCTTCGAGTCGAACCCATGCTTTTCTTGAGTTGAAACCCGTGCGCACTTCTTCTTCCCTAACCTTATAAACAACCCAGATCAAATATATACATGTGCACGTGTACACTTGACTACCGTCATCCCGTTCATCATCACTGATGCCAACAAGTTGCCTACGACTTCCTCCATCGATCTCGACCATCCATGTATTGAATCGCGCTTGAAATCGAAATCGAGTGCTACGACCACTTCATGGAACTCAGTCTGGATCAGAAAAAACCCATCGCCGACGACGATCCCAACCATCACACGCCTTGCCACCATATCCAGAACTGCACCACAACATGCCGCGACGATCCCTCCTGGTGCGATTAGCTCCAGTTGACCCATGACCGAGAAATCGCCTCGACCACCACTACGTTGCAACCTGATTCCTTAACCCTAAAACCTCATCACGCTATCGCCACGGTCAACTAGAAAATCATCGAATATTTTTCGAATGATCATCCAACCTCCAGCCTCCTTTCACCTCGATCACAACATCCAATGCTTTCCCGATCGCAAGAAATCGATGGAAATACCATTTTCGATCAAATCACAATTCCATGTGATTTTCAAACTTAAAAATTCAAATCTTTATATCTAAATTCATCGTTTTTCAACTCGAATCCACTCATAAAATCAAAGCTTGAAATTCAGATATATAATTTTTGGAACAATTTTTAATTCCTACTGTTATTTAACATTTTCCAGAACATTGCTGAATATTTTTGCTTAAAACTAATTTAAAATTTAAATCACAATGTTACAATCATTTGCTTTTTAAAGATCAAAGCCTAGATTTGATTGTATAAGGAGCAGTTTAAATTTGTTTGGAGGGGATTGGAAACACAACAGAGTGTATTCATATATACACTGGCATGCATACTTAAATCCACACACAAACACACACACACACACACACACACATATACATGCAGAGACATTCATTTATCATTTTCACAACAACTACTTCGAAAAGCATCATAGATTCAAATTTAAAAGGGGTCAGTTTTCTCACCTTATATTGATGAACAAAGAGCAACTTTTAAATCTTACAAAGAAGCAGACTTGAAGATTTTGAACTTGTTTTGATTTAGATCTGCCACCAGATTTGTTGAATTGTAAACTGATCTGAAGCTAGTTGATTTATTGTTGAGTTGAAGCTTTAAATTTTCCCAGTTGAATCTTTGCATGTTTCTCAAGCTTTCAGGTTTTATTTTGAACCTGATCTTGATTTGTTGGGTTTCCAGGCTTTGATTTTAAACTTGCTTCAGATTTTAAATCTTTGGTTTTACTTTACAAGCTTTTAGTTTTAGCATGCAAATGAATGAAAGAAGAAATTTTGAATAGCCTTGTTTTGTTTTTAAGCAATAGACTTGTATTTTCTAATTTTAAAACAAACCAATTGCCACTTGTATCCATTTGTTACACTTGTAAATGCATGATAAAAAAATCTACATTTGTTTAATTACATGGATAATTGATGTACACTTGTCTTAAGCAAAGAAATTTATGTTTACCCCTTTTTTTAATTAATTTATAAATTAAGTTTAAACCTTATAATTTTATAATTTTGTAAATCACATTTTATACATTTTCAAACTATTATTATACTTGCATAACTTATAAAGAAAATGATTTAAAAAACTAATTTCTATATTAATTCCAAAATAAAAAATCCAATTTGTTTTCCAAATATTTATTAAAGAATTTCAAACCAAAATTCTTTCTACAATCTATATGTATAAATATGTATACAAACACACTTTATTGGATTTCCAAGTCAATTTCCTTATTCACAATCCAATTCTATTTAAAATATTTATTTTGAGTTTCAAATTTCAAATTTTTTTAAAAATTTATTTACATATGTTTTCTTATTAATTTCCAAAAGATATGTATAATTTTAAACTTTTTATTAATTCTTATAAATAGAAAAAAAATTCTATTAATTTCAAAATATAAAGTTTTAAATCCAATTTATTTTAAAAACACTTATCTTTAAATTTCAAATCCAAATTCTATTTAAAATCAATTTATATACACATATATTTTCATTCTGGAAATTTTCAAATAAATTTACCAATAAATTCATAATTTAATTCAAAAATTAATTTAATTATCAATTTACATTTGATTAAAAACCGAGATCGTTACACAAATATAGGTAAATCCATAATCAGGTGAAAAAAGTACATATAGAAGTATATCTATATGCTTAATTTATCATGACACACCTATTGAAATTAACTTTATTGTGTCTATCACGTTAGCGATATTCAGCATTTATGCTAAACACAGGTCAACTTACTTCCCATAAAATGTGTCAACGTTTTATAATCACTACTTTAATTCATTTGGCTACTTAATGGTCCAGAAGAGAGATTCTTTGATTTAAAATCAATTTATATTAAAAAGAAAATTGATTTAAAATATAACTAATTGGGTTTAAAACAACCTTTGAAAAGATTAAAGTATATTTAGTTGGCTTAACCCGAATTATATCTTAATTAATCATAATTAAATCTCGATTAAAACATTATTAAACTGTAATGAACTTAATGAACTTACTTAAGTCCTAATTATTTCTTAATGCATCTTAGTTAAGGTTTAAACAATTCATTATTAGCTAAACCCTAATTAATTAAAAATTGATTTAATAATCACTTAATTAAATGATGATTAATTAACCTATTTAACTTAACTAAATAATAATTAACCATTTAATTACTTCTTATCTTCATTAATCACTAATTAAAACCTTATTAATCAATAATTAGTCATTAACCTTCCTTAAGTGTTACTTGACCTCTAATTAGTTACTAAATTACTAATTAAGTGCTAATTACCTTTAATTATTTTATTAAATAAATACTTTATTAAATAATATAACTTATTCTCTTTTAATGTTACTAATTAAGTATGGAAACT
This sequence comes from Allium cepa, assembly GCA_030765085.1. Classification (NCBI taxonomy): domain Eukaryota; kingdom Viridiplantae; phylum Streptophyta; class Magnoliopsida; order Asparagales; family Amaryllidaceae; genus Allium; species Allium cepa. The sequence continues at coordinate 1,052,452,405 of CM060935.1, read as the reverse complement.
TCTGCAAAACAGTTTCAAAATGAATCACTTAAAGATGGAAATCGTGATTTTTTTGTCGAACTACATCCATAGCGACTATCGCTATAAGCATGTTCGCTCTATGTTATTTTAAGTGAAATACTTCACTTAATTTCTTGCTCCTACATGTTTTGAAATAATACTTAGAAAGCTTTTGAAACCTTAAACCAAGACAAAAATTAATTAAAACCATTTCCAAATTTTGAAATTAGAAATCATAGTTCTGATTTCAAATCGGATCTCACGTCCTTTGCAACACACAAAGTTGTTAACTTCGTTTCGAATCGACATACTTAATTCTTAAATCAAAAGCATACATCCATGCTACCATACTCTTAACATCACAATGAAATACACATATAAAGATAAGGTTTTATGCTTACTAACTCGACAACATCACATTCAAATCTCAAATTCAATAACAAACATAACATCCATCAAACCACCAACGACCAACATAATAACCATTCAATTTTATCACCATATTATATCCCAAAAACAAGTCATAATAAAGTCAGAAACTTTTCCAAAACAAAGTAGTTTTACTCACCAAAAATCTTTGAAACCTAAAATGCCTTAGATGCACCAAAAATAACCCCCAAAATATGTCATCTTCAACTAGATTTTGGGATATATTACTCTTGGATTTTGGAAAGGTGATCAAAAGAAAAGTTTTAGAAAATTATTTTCTCTACAATTTAAAAAATGAATCGCTCAAATCAGATTATGTTTGAGGTGGATATGGTCAAAAGAAGGAGAGCTATTTTCGGACCTGGATTTTTGAGCTTAAAAATACACTGCAAAGAAATGAAATTTTAACGATCCTAAGCTTGAAATAAGAAAAAAGTGGTAAAGAAGAAAGTTGTAGCTACTGAAATAATATACGAATTGGAAAAAATAAGATCTTGATTTGATGTGAAATAGAGGAAGTTATGGTCGAATAAAGTGTATGAAAAATGGAGAAGAAAGACTTTAAAAACAAGTTCACATCTTTAAAACATTTTAAATCTTTTGATTTTACAAAAAACTTAAAATTAACATAAGAAGCCATGAAATTTTAGTTGAGGATGTTAGAGAAAATGGATATGAGAGTGTAAATAAATTTGTGGGAGTATGGACATGTATTTATAGGCAAAGAATTAGAGAATTTACTAAATTACCCTTAAATTTAACTGTACATAATGTCATGACGTGTAAGGTCACATCACTACCTACTCCCCCCCTCTAGTCACATCCATCATTCCCCCGCTTGTTCCATCCCTTAGGCTATTATTGCATGCTTAATAATGATGATGATGTTAAAGAAATGACAAGAGATAAGTTATTGCATGCTTAATAATGATGATGATGTTAAAGAAATGACAAGAGACAAGGTGAACTATATATATATATATATATATATATATATATATAAAGTGCATGTATATATATATATATATTTGTGTGTGTGTGTGTTATAATTTAAACCATGACTTGCACATCACTTCCTAAACATAATTAACATAAGATAATATATTACTAAGTGTATTATTATATATTTAATCATCTCTTATTTACTTTTACATACGGTGCATAAAGGCGAACAACGTTCCCAACAACTTTCAGGTATCGAAAAGTTAAAATTTTGGAAAACATTCTTCGGTTACATATTCTATTTTTCTATGAACTGTCTATTTTGGTAAAAAAAATTAAAACTATTTTACCATTATTATTAAATAATTATAATAGATTTCTTTATTAATAAAAACCTATTATTTATTATTTAAACTTAACCTAAATTCCCAAAGAAATATATAAAACCAATGATATCAACGGTCGATGTCATAAATATATTTTATTTGCCAAAAATAAAATAAATTATTTTATTTCAAAATATTGTTTAAATACATATACTAGTGTATGAATCCAGAGCCATGCAAGATTCTTATTGTTTAAAAGTAGTTTTATTGAAAAACCAATCTCCGGCTGTTTTATCGATATTTTACTTAGGACGATATTTACAGATTTTCAATATTTTACCTCGGTAATTTGTCTGCAAATGTTTTTCCCAAACAAAATAACTGTTATTATTTACCACTTAAAACATGATTATTTCTTACTTTAAACCCATATCTAAATATGTTAAAACTAAATATAATTTATCCACGTGATAAATTTGCGGGTCGATACATGAGGTTAATCTAATGGCCCTAAACCTAACTCTATAAATAAGATGCTAATGAAACTCTAATCTTCTAATGAAAACTTATAGTAACGACACTCTACCAAATTTTCTGCTATAAACTCTTTTTCTCCACAAAACCCTACATTTTTAAATCAAAATAAAACCCCAATAAATCTAAGAGGCTAGAGCAAACAATCAAAGGAGGACTAAGGTGATCTAGGGAAGGAGCTATCGATTGGAGGCCGAATTCTCGGTATCTAGAGGTGAAAGATGAGTGGGCACAAATTTAACAAGTTGACTATTGCAGTTAATTTAAATTATTAAAATTGATTAGGATGTTAGCAAACCCCAAAATAGAATAGGCTAAACCCTTATTTAAATTATCAGTTAAATGTAAATTGAATTTGCATATATCCTTCTCTATTAAATTTGCAAACCCCAATTTAACAAACCCAAAACTATTAACTAGACAGTAATTAACATTCACTAATCACTGTTGTTAACCTAAATTAAAAGCACAATCAATCGACAATTGAGAATTTTGGAAACATTAATTTTTGTTCGTAAACGGTCGACCTTGGGAACCCTCACAGTCGATAGGTAGCGATCAACCGTAGAGTATAAGCGGTCGAACGTTCTTAATGAAAATTGGCAACTTGAACCTAGGTCTAAGGCCCAATTTTAAAATATAATATATATAAATTATGAATAGTTGTGGGCCTATTTAAGGGCAATTAGATGAATGTTAGGACCTGTGGGAAAATTATTTTTCTTGGAATAGATGCTAGGTTGTGGCGGTGTTGGGTAAATGTTACTTACCCAATTTAGAATAGTAATCAAATCGGTGCGATGTACTTTCGCTAATCGCACTCATAGTAGGTTCCAACAATAGGTGTGCGGCTGGCGTGGATGCCTGATGGAGTGGGTCCAATATAATGAGAGGTCCAGGTATTCACAAATTCCTAATGCATGTGATACAATTGAGAGGAGGACCCAGAGCATGCAATAAGAGGCCAATACTATGATCTAAGCGCAGTATGAGGGAATGTTCCTAGTAGCCTAGTGGTGGTGGCAGTAGTGGAATTTTATATCAACAGTAACTTAGTGGTAGTGTCTTTTATTATTAGTAGCCAAGAGGGCGGTGTCTTATACATTGAGTATCTCTAAGAGCGGTTGTCGATTGTTAGATATCAAATTTGATACTTAGTCGATCAATTGAGTTAGACTAGGCATTCATAGTATAGGAATGCACTAGATAAGAACCTTTATGAAACATACTTTAGGAATTCACGGACACTTGTATCAAACACTACATCATTTCGGTAGTATTCAAGTAACTACGTATGATCATCATTTTAAATATTTACTCACACCAAACTTTTGTCTGGTCTGTTCCTTTTCTATCTTTTTTCTATCCAGGTGAATAGGGCACTAGATGATTCGCCCGTTCAGATACTTGGAGAGAGTGGTGCTTTACATGGAGTCTTCTTTTACCACATCTTCTCTTCATATATCATTTTTTTCATATCAGTATAGTTATTTGTTGTATCAGAATGTGAGGGATATTTTGCTATTTATTCGAATTTGGATCTCGTACTAATATTTTTTTGAGACTATGATTTGATTTTTTTTAGACTGGAATTTTCTACGATATTTACATGTCTTATTTCTTCTGTTGTGTTTCATATTTGATAGTCAGTTGATGCAGCAAAGCCTATGGGAATTCAGAAGTTAGACCATATTAAGTCGTGCACGAGTCAAGGAGCTTCAGAATTAACTCATAAGTCGTACACGAGACAATTGAAGGAGATATATGAGAGGGATGCATCTCTTAACGGCTTAAGTCATACGTGTTTGATGAGTCGTTGCCGACCTAACAAAGACTTGATGAGTCGTCCACGACTCAACAAAGGGATGAGTCGTTTCCGACTTAGGGAGTTACAAGGGGGAGATAACAAGACAGTGCACTTGAGTCGTTTGCGACTTAACCAAGTTCAGGGGAAAATGTTCCGACCTAACAACACGTTCATGAGTCGTCTACGACTCATCATAAAGCAAGGGAGAGCACCGTCTTGGGAAAGCCTTGAGTCGGAGGAAGTGGGGCACGACTTAACTGAGTCGTTGGAAGATTTGAGTCGCACAGAGGAGAGTCGTATGGAGTTTGGAATGCCTTCTTTAAGTCGCTACCGACTTATACTGAGTCGTAGGTCGTTGCCGACCTAGTATGAGTCGTGAGTCGTGTAACTGCGTATGATGAGTCGGTTGTATTTTTCTTGAGTCGTGTACTGTGATAAGAGTCTTGAGTCGCTTGTCTTGAGTCGTATATGATGAGTCGTGTCCTGTGTTCTGATGCGCTATATTTTGAGACGTTGGCTTATGAGTCGGTTATGTGTGTATGAGTCGTGAGTCGCTCACGATCTGTGTTGAGTCGGAGAGAGTTTGAGTCGTGTAATTTGTATAGTTTGATGAGTCGTGGGTATGGTGTGTGCTAAGTCGTTAACGACTTATGATGAGTCGGGGGGGTTCATGAGTCGGTCACGACTTATGGCTGTGTTGTAAGAAAACTCTATAAATACGCGTGTGTTGTACATTTTGAAGGTTGTTGATTTTTAAAAAAAAACTCTCTTTTGTTAGCTTTGTGCTTTCATACCAATTGGTAGTTGAGTGTAATCTCCTATCTCCACTTACGTCATTCGAGTGCGCTCGAATCCACGTTTGTTGAAGCCGATTCACGGAATCTAGTGCGCTAGATCAACGTGCGAAGAATCGTAGATCTTTGAACACGGTATAGTGCGCTATCAACGTGTTTGAGATAGCTAGAGTTCGGTATCTTTGGATCAACGAACTTGGGCATTTTGGTATCTTCAACTCATCGATTGCTACATTTCATCGATTGAAGTTTTGTTTGATTAATCCGCTGCGTCATTATTGGTATCAGAGCCATACTTAGCCAATCATAGCTAAGTTTGATTCTTGGAGCCAAGTTTTTGAAGTTTTTGAAGTTTGAAGTTGTTCGTTGTGTTCATAGTGAAGTTGCAACAAAGTTGGGGTGTTTGATCCATTGCATTTTGGATCGAGGAGTGGGACTTTGTTTGGGGTTTGAATTGGTGTTTGCGCGCCAAGGAAAGAAGTGAGGCCGTGTATACTTTGAGCCGAGCCAAAGAGTGTTGGAGCAAGTCTTGCCGAGTCAACTTGTAGCCGAGACATTGTATTGCCGAGATAAGTCAAGGCAAACTTTTGTGAAGTGTACATTCTTTGCCGAGCTAAGTGTGCCGATCCAAGGGAGAGCCGACCTAACTTGAACCGAGTTGGGTTGAGTCGTATATAAAGCTTTGCCGAGACATAGGAGCCGAGTCATATTGAGCCGTGACTTGTTGTTGGAAGTCTTGAAGTCTTGTGTTAAATTTTTGAAGTCTTGTGAAGTTTACAACCATGCCACCAAGGAGAGCTAACCGACATCAAAACGTTGAAGCTTTGTATCGTAGAGAAGAAGCTGAACTTATGGAACAACGTATTAATGATAAATTCGATGAAGGCATTGGTAAATTGGAGAGATTGATGACTGATTTGAATCAAAGGAGGAGATCACCAAACTCGAACCATGGAGGAATCCGAGTTTCGCCATTGGTTACGGAAGCGAGGAGGGTATCACCACATTCATGTAGAGATAGAAGAGAAACATCAATTTCATCACGAAGAGATCATCATGACTATGTACATGAAGAGAGAAGGAGTCAACGTGAATTTGACCATGAAGCATATAGAGATGAGGAGAGACATAGTCAAAGAAGCATGCATGAACGAAGGGATGACATTGGTCGAGATCGATGTAGGCGTACTTTTGATTTTGTTGAAGAAGGTGATAGAGCAAGTATTCATTATCGAGATCGAGACCAAGTTCGGAATTCTTATCGAGATGTTGAAGATGATAGACGATGGGAATCGGGTATGAAGATGGAGATTCCGGAGTTTAAAGGCGGGATGGTTGCTGAGGAGTTTCTTGATTGGTTGTCTAATGTGGAGGAGATCTTTGATTTCAAGGAGGTGCCGGAGAATCGAAGGGTGAAGTTAGTTGCTACAAGGCTGAGGGGGAGAGCATTAGCATGGTGGCAGCAAACTAAACTTACTCGAGAACGAATGGGGAAGTCAAAGATAGAATCTTGGGAGAAGATGAAAAAGTTGATGAGATCTACTTTCTTACCTTACAACTACCAATCACTTATGTACCAAAGGTTGCAGAATCTGAGGCAAGGGACAAAATCTGTTAGTGATTATGCTGATGAATTTTACCAACTCATCGCCAGGAATGATATCATGGAGACAGAAGAGCAGCTGACTGCTAGATTCATTGGGGGATTGAGAATGCAGATCCAGGATATGGTTAATATGTTTGATCCTAGATCAGTTGCAGAAGCACGTCAGAAAGCGTTAGCTTGGGAGAAACAAGGAAGGCGTGGAGGTGGTGTGTTTACTAATTCCAATAATCCGGTGAAGGGGGTCAGTGGAAGTTCTCATGTTCCTAAACCTGTCAGTAAGCCAGTGGTGAAGGAGGCTGAGAAAGCAAAGGCTAGTACTGTTTTCAAATGCTATAACTGTCAGGAGTTTGGTCATAAAAGCAATGAGTGTCCGAAGCCGAAGAAGAGGACCATGGTTGCAGAGGTTGAGGCAGATGATGGTGAGGAGGCAGAGTATTCAAATGTACCTTATGTTGAGGAAGAAGAAGAAGTGTCGGGTGATGAAGGATGTAATCTTATGTTGAGGAGAAGTTGTTTGACACCAAAACAAGAGGAGGATTGTAGTTGGCTGAGAAGCAATATTTTTCAATCGACATGTACTATTCTGGGGAAAGTCTGCAAGTTCGTTATTGATGCCGGAAGTTGTGATAATATTATTTCTACAGAAGCTGTGAGAAAGTTGAACTTGAAGACTGAAAAACATCCTAAACCATACAAGCTAGCATGGTTAAGGAAGGGAGGTGAAGTGAAAGTATGTCGAAGAGCTTGTGTGAATTTTTCGATTGGGAAGAAGTACAAGGATGAAATTTGGTGTGATGTCGTAGATATGGATGTTTGTCACTTATTGTTGGGCAGACCATGGCAGTTTGATAGAGCAGTTCAGCATGACGGTCGTGCCAACAGTTACAGTTTCATGTTCGAGGGTACTAAAATCACTTTGGTTCCTAAGAAGCAACAGCAGAAGGAGAACAAACTGGAGGAGATTGAAGAATTGAAAACTCTGTTGACTTTGAAGGAGTTTGTTAAAGAAGTGGAGGAAGAACCGGAAGTGTTTTTGTTGATTGGGAGAGAGAGTAGTGAAGAAGTTGAAATCCCAGAAGCAGCAAAGCCAATTTTGAAAGAATTTGAAGATGTCTTTCCAGAGGAGTTGCCTAAGAAGTTACCGCCACTTAGAGACATTCAACATCAAATTGATCTTGTTCCGGGAGCAGTGTTACCACATCGACCACATTACCGAATGAGTCCGAAGGAACATGAAGAGTTACGAAGGCAGGTGGAAGAGTTGTTGGAACAGGGACGTGTTCAGGAAAGCTTGAGTCCTTGTGCCGTGCCAGCATTATTAGTACCAAAGAAGGACGGAACATGGAGGATGTGCACAGATAGTAGAGCTTTGAATAAGATCACTGTTCGATATAGATTTCCTATGCCGAGGTTGGATGATTTGTTAGATCAATTGAGTGGGGCAATTATATTTTCAAAGATTGATTTGAAGAGTGGTTATCATCAAATTCGAATCAGACCTGGAGATGAATGGAAGACAGCTTTCAAGACGAGAGAGGGGTTGTACGAATGGTTGGTTATGCCATTTGGTTTGTCTAATGCACCTAGTACATTCATGCGGGTGATGAATCAAATCTTTCGACCATTCATTGGAAAGTTCGTCGTGGTGTACTTCGATGATATTCTGATTTATAGCAGGAGTACGGAGGAGCATGTTTTTCACCTGAGGGAAGTGTTGCTTATTCTTCGTGAAGAACAATTTTATGCTGCTACCAAGAAATGTGTGTTTATGACACCTACTGTTTTATTCCTGGATTATGTTGTTTCAGGAAAAGGAATCCAAGTTGACCAGAGCAAAGTTGAAGCAGTCAGGAATTGGCCACAGCCAAAGACAATTACAGAAGTGAGAAGTTTTCATGGGCTAGCGTCATTCTACCGAAGATTCATACCACACTTCAGTAGCGTGATGGCTCCAGTGACTGATTGCATGAAGGGTAAACAGTTCATATGGTCAGAGGAAGCGGGAGTTGCCTTTGAGAAGATCAAGGAATTGTTGACGTCTGCACCAATTCTTGTTCTACCTAATTTTCAGTTGTTATTTGAATTGCATACTGATGCTTCGAAGGTTGGAATTGGAGGAGTTCTGAGTCAGAATGGGAAGCCAGTTGCTTATTTTAGTGAGAAGTTGTCAGGGGCGAAGATGAGATACAGCACATACGATGTTGAGTTTTATGCTGTTATACAGGCTGTCAAGCATTGGAGGCATTATTTGTTTCAGAAGGAATTTGTTCTTTACACAGATCATGAAGCTTTGAAACATTTACAGGGACAGGATAAAATTTCAGCGAGACATGCATCATGGATTTCTTATTTACAGCAGTTTACCTTTGTCGTTAAACACAAATCAGGGGTGACGAATCGAGTAGCTGATGCTTTGAGTAGGAGGAGTCATTTACTAACGACAATGAATGTTGAAGTGATGGGGTTTGAGATGTTGCCAGAGATGCTTGAAGAAGATCCTTACTTTGTGAAATATGTTGAAAAAGTGAAGGATGGGAGTACCGATGAATTCATGTTGGTTGATGGTTTCCTGTTTAAAGGAAATCGCTTGTGTATTCCGGATTGTAGTTTGAGGATGAAAATTGTGAAGGAATTACATGAAGAAGGGCATGTGGGCCGTGATCGTACTTTGCAGTTGATTTCACAGTCTTATTTTTGGCCATCGATGAGAAAAGAAGTTGAGAGATTTGTGGAACGATGTCATATTTGCCAAGTTTCAAAAGGAACAGCAACGAATGCGGGGTTGTATATGCCATTACCAGTACCATCTAAGCCATGGGTTGATATTAGCATGGATTTCGTTTTGGGTTTGCCGAGAACTCAAAGGGGAAATGATTCGATATTTGTTGTGGTGGACAGGTTTTCAAAGATGGCACATTTTGTTGCTTGCAAGAAGACAGCAGATGCAGTTCGAGTAGCACAGTTATTTTTCAAGGAGATTTATCGACTTCATGGATTGCCAGGATCTATTGTTTCTGATCGAGATACTCGTTTTCTGAGTCACTTTTGGCTGAGTTTGTGGAAAATGGTGGGAACGAAGTTGAATTTCAGCAGTGCTTATCATCCACAAACCGATGGGCAGACGGAAGTTGTTAACAGGTCATTGGGTAATTTGTTGCGTTGCCTTGTACAGGATAATTTGAGAAGTTGGGACCTGAAGCTATGCCAGGCAGAATTTGCTCACAATCATGCAGTAAATCGAAGCACAGGATTCAGCCCGTTTCAGATTGTCTATTCAAATTTACCTAGGGGACCGTTGGATTTAGCAGTAGTACCACCGTCGAAAGGAACAGTTAAACGAGCTGCTGATTTTGTTGATGAGCTGAATGAATGTCATAAAATCGTTCAGGAACGATTGGAGAAATCGAATGAGAAATATAAGAAGTTTGCAGATTCGAAACGACGAAATGTTGAATTTAAAGAAGGTGATTTGGTCTATGCTGTATTAACAAAGGATCGTTTTCCGGTGGGTGCTTATAACAAGTTGAAGGCACGAAAAATTGGTCCAATCGAAGTTTTGCAGAAAGTCAATAAGAATGCTTATCGATTAAAGTTACCAGATGATGTTTATACTTCTGATGTTTTTAACGTCAAACATTTAGTTCCATATCATGGGGGTGTGATTGTTGAGAAAGAATTTACAAATTCGAGGTCGAATTTTTCTCAACCAGGGGAGGATGATGCAGCAAAGCCTATGGGAATTCAGAAGTTAGACCATATTAAGTCGTGCACGAGTCAAGGAGCTTCAGAATTAACTCATAAGTCGTACACGAGACAATTGAAGGAGATATATGAGAGGGATGCATCTCTTAACGGCTTAAGTCATACGTGTTTGATGAGTCGTTGCCGACCTAACAAAGACTTGATGAGTCGTCCACGACTCAACAAAGGGATGAGTCGTTTCCGACTTAGGGAGTTACAAGGGGGAGATAACAAGACAGTGCACTTGAGTCGTTTGCGACTTAACCAAGTTCAGGGGAAAATGTTCCGACCTAACAACACGTTCATGAGTCGTCTACGACTCATCATAAAGCAAGGGAGAGCACCGTCTTGGGAAAGCCTTGAGTCGGAGGAAGTGGGGCACGACTTAACTGAGTCGTTGGAAGATTTGAGTCGCACAGAGGAGAGTCGTATGGAGTTTGGAATGCCTTCTTTAAGTCGCTACCGACTTATACTGAGTCGTAGGTCGTTGCCGACCTAGTATGAGTCGTGAGTCGTGTAACTGCGTATGATGAGTCGGTTGTATTTTTCTTGAGTCGTGTACTGTGATAAGAGTCTTGAGTCGCTTGTCTTGAGTCGTATATGATGAGTCGTGTCCTGTGTTCTGATGCGCTATATTTTGAGACGTTGGCTTATGAGTCGGTTATGTGTGTATGAGTCGTGAGTCGCTCACGATCTGTGTTGAGTCGGAGAGAGTTTGAGTCGTGTAATTTGTATAGTTTGATGAGTCGTGGGTATGGTGTGTGCTAAGTCGTTAACGACTTATGATGAGTCGGGGGGGTTCATGAGTCGGTCACGACTTATGGCTGTGTTGTAAGAAAACTCTATAAATACGCGTGTGTTGTACATTTTGAAGGTTGTTGATTTTTAAAAAAAAACTCTCTTTTGTTAGCTTTGTGCTTTCATACCAATTGGTAGTTGAGTGTAATCTCCTATCTCCACTTACGTCATTCGAGTGCGCTCGAATCCACGTTTGTTGAAGCCGATTCACGGAATCTAGTGCGCTAGATCAACGTGCGAAGAATCGTAGATCTTTGAACACGGTATAGTGCGCTATCAACGTGTTTGAGATAGCTAGAGTTCGGTATCTTTGGATCAACGAACTTGGGCATTTTGGTATCTTCAACTCATCGATTGCTACATTTCATCGATTGAAGTTTTGTTTGATTAATCCGCTGCGTCATCAGTTTTCTTAGTTATATCTATTTTGCATTAGTCTCTATGATGTGAAACGTTATAGACCCCGACGATCCGCATTTCTTGGCATGGTGCGAGTCCAAAAGTCACACTAGGCTTTGGATCGGCATGCAAAAGGTGCGTGTTGCCACAATCATATATAATAGAACATAAGAAGTACATACGGTCACACCCAGAATGAAACATTAAAGCAGCAATAAGTACTAACTTCTGACAAGGATAGTTTAAACCGTCTTCCCCTAAAATGATGATACAAAACTACGTACAACAGCAAGAGAAATACATAGATAACTAGATAACGTTAAAGCCTCCTACTCCATGCTCCTCTAGATTATGTCTGTAAGAATCAAGACTATTTGGCAACTCAAAAATTAGAGCACCCAATAGTATAAGGGAAAGAAAGAAAGTGGGTCAGACATGTCTCTCGTGTGAGTAAATTCAAAACATATGCTTTTAGGGAACAAAGATAGCTCATAAGACCACGCCGCATATAAACACGGATGGGTTTTCACCTTACAACAGAACATTTATACTTACAACCAGAGATATTATTAATATTGTCTACAGTTGAAACTAAATAAATAATCATAGCCGAAATGGTTACTTTAATTTCATTCAACAACATACTTAGTATACATCCGAGTTCTTAAAGCACGTATCGAAAACTAGATTCCAACAATGACAAGGATACAAGGGTACCGCATGTCATAGTACACTTCTAGATAAAATGAACCAAGGGTGTCACATGGATCCCTGCAAATTAGGGTCGTTCTACCCTTTCATGGATTGTGTAGAATATGATCGTCACTCGGTTGCGATCAACAACCGTATTGGGCCTAGGGCATGGATCAAAAAATATCGATCTAGATTAAGAAAGATCACATCCTAATGGTAGCAAACCACATAGCCCTGAAGCATATCCTCTGTTTTAGTCATTCCTGGCGTGAGGCTCGAGGCAACGAGTGCCATTTTTTAGCAAACCCATCTTGGAAGCCAACGCTGCCCTTTAGACGACAATTCAATGCTAACATTCCTCCATACAGGTTGTTCTGAGATCCAACAAACACACTAACCATACTACCTCCCATTTTGGAATCACCCTAGGGATAGGTAGTACAACTCCATAACATGATTCACAATGATTCATAACACGAAGCATTTATTAGTTTGAAGCAGTTTGGATAAACCATACTTATCCGAACCGGTATCTCCAAACTAAAGCGATGGATTCCTGACTAACTCAATTTCGGTTCTTTTAGAAGTATGTGAACAAATATGAGAGTCCCCTTTGGGGAATCTTGAATATACATTCTTAAAAATGAACTGCATTTCATAGGAGTAAGTCCTGATTAGGGGATCCCAAACCATATGAAGCCGCAAAGCTTTTGTGTACTACTCAAGTCAAAATAGGTCAAGTTATCAATAGTGCACAAACCACTATCTAGTGCAAGTATATAATTTGCATATGGAAAATCGAACATCATGTACTTATCAGCACTTTTCAATTTCAAACTCTTACTATCCCTCGATTAACAGTGAAGCCGGATAAGTTAGGTTATTATTACCTCTTAGAACTTTCCTCGATGTTCATTCTTAATTCTCAGTGATAGAGACAGATTTCCATACCTTGAAATTTAGTGTCGAGTACAAGATGAATTACCTTCCGTATACTTAATTAATCATGACCTATTTACAGAATTAACCCTCTTACACTTATCACGCTTTCGAAATTTCGAATTCCTTATCCCTTGCCTAGAAAATGAAACTAGTTAAGTCAGGGCACTGGTTGTACCTGGCCTTGCCTTAGTTAAAACACTCCGATTCTAGATCTCATGGATAGAGAAAGTCTACTAGTCGGAATTTAGTGCTAAATATAAGATGACTTACTTTCCATAAATGTATCATCATTTTAGGACTACTTATCATATTTGTTTTATGTTACTTAATAACACTGACAAAGAAATCCTTTCTTTAAAACAACATCTTTTCAAACCAACTGGAAAATTAGCTTCATAAACTTATTTCTAGTCATTGATTCCAAACTTGTCCTTTTCATCGGTTATAAATGGAGCCATTCAAATTAGGGTATTATTACTCTAAAACCTTGAGTCGATATACATTTCTGGATTAAAGATAAAATGATTTTCCATACTTCGAAGTTCAAAAATAAAAAAGGATCTAAGAGTTCCAATATACTTGTTATTGAATTTTTTTCCAAAACCATTTATTTACACCAAAGCTTGATTAAAAAGGCAACATCTTTCCATTATAAAAGTAAACACCTTCTTAATAAATAAATTATAAACGACTTTAAAACATCTTAGTAATAATTTTTTAAAACAGGAGTTGAGTTTGGAAAAATAATTTAAAACAATCTTAGAAAATAAAGTGGTACCTAAAAGAAGCATGGGATTTCAATGTCGCATAAAAATCCATAACAAGTTGGCTGACTGTAACAACCCGCATATTTAACGATTATATATTTAAATGTTTTATTTAAATATAGCGTCGTTAGTCGGATTTAGGTCCGAAAAGTTACTTTTTGCAAATGGCCGAATTGGAACTCAAAACCATTTCCATCAATTCCAAAATGGCGTTTGCGATCTTTTTGAGTATAAGCTTTGATATGTTTGGAGTAAGTTAAATTTTGCTACTTTTTCTAGTTGGGTTTTTGGTTTGGGTTCAGCCCACTAGCTAACTAAATAACCTAACTCAGTCCATCTCCTTCCATTCTTTCATTCCCACTTCTAAACTTAAGTTAAAACTGAAAATGGGGGAAAGGAAGAGGAATTAGAAATTCCAAGCCCTAGTTCCTCTTGCAAATCCAATTTCTTGCTCCAAGTTCAAAGAGAAGTTATTGGTAAGCCTCCTCTTCATCTTCTCCAACTCTTTCTCCTTCAATTTCAGAAAATTTCCTAAACCTAACTTAGGAAGATACTTTTTTTGATCTTAGATTGAAGCTAGTAGAGTTTAAGTGGAGGGTGGTTGGTTGTTTCTTTGCTATTGAGCCTCTCTATTCTTGTTTTTGAGTTAAAATGTGAGTTTTGAACTCACATCTACTTCTCTTGATATTATTGAGGTTAGGTGAGATTTTATCTCACATCTATGTCTACAGATATCTTGGATTATTAGGAATGAATTCCTAACATGTTCATTTGCTTTCGATTTGGATTGATTTGGTGAAATTGCCAAATTATGATTTTTGAAGCCAAATCTATGAAAATCTTTCTATGGTTGATGTTTATGTTATTTGGAGTGTTTGGGTGAGTCGTTAAGGTTGGGTAGTCGTTTGACGTAAGCCCCATAATCGACACTCATCCGATTGCTTTCGATTGGTTTTGGCCTTCAATGGCCTAGGTTCAGGAAATGCCTGACCATCAGGTTTCAGACGTCTGAATCCCTATTTCAAACATCTGAATATTATTCTGGGGAAGATTTTTATTCCCAGATTCAGACGTCTGAATTTATAATCCAGACGTCTGAATTTATAATCCAGACGTCTGAATTGGCTAAATTTCATCCAGAAAGGAAATAGGCAAAATATTGCCTATTTCAGACGTCTGAAAATTGGGTTCAGACGTCTGAATTCTCTTCTGGAAAAGAAATTAATTTCCAGATTCAGACGTCTGTACCACTTCTTTCAGACGTTTGAACCTGCTGTTTTTGCCAATTTGCCTTATTCGTTTAGTTTTCCAAATTTAATCGACGCTTGTTGATTCCAATTAGCTATTTATGCATATTTGACTTTGATGATTCCTTTTTGATTTCATACACGGGTTTTCATAAAATGATCTCTTCAAATGTTATTAAAACTCGTTCTCTAATTTATAATTTCTATTTAAAACGCACACACAATTTGGCACTTCGAGCGAAGTGGAAGGGAGATTAAATGGTTATGTAAAACACGGACCATGAATCCGGGCGTTTATCTTTCCGATTAATCCCCGACCTATTCGATTGATTGTTTTGACCTTTTGGTCTGGTTTACCAATGAGATGAGGTAAACTTTGTACTGTTTTGAGTGTGAAATTAACTAACAGATAGTAAACCGTTTAGTGTGAACGAGTGGTTATGGGACTCATGTTACCACTTTTCAACTTCCTTTTGAGAGTTATGACACATTCTGTCAGTTAGTGGTGTCCAGTTTTGGGCCTTCGGACCTTCACCACTACGGTTTGTTGCCTTTGGGATAGTGTCTTCGGATTGTCTCCTTCAGGTTTGTTGCCTTCGGGTTTTGCCCTCAGGTATGTTGCCTTTGGGTTTGTACCTTCGGGTTAGTGCCTTGGGTTTGTTGCCCTATAGTATCGCTTTCGGAGTTGGTCTTTATGAGCCGCTCTAGTGATATTTTGGTTTGGAGCCTTCGGGCTTATGGATCCTTGTTTATGCAGTACTGAGCTCGAGCAATCTTTTGTTTTCATTGATATATGTATATTCCCTTGGTATCGCCCTTCGGTGTTGGTCTTTTTGAGCCACACGATATATAGCGATTACCTTGCGGAACTTGTGTTACCTTCATTGGTATTTGTTATTTGCCTTTATGGCTTGATTTGGGATATTCATATCCTTTGTTTCTCTGAGATGCCGATGATATGAGGCTTGTTTTGTTATGTTCATCTTTTGTTAGATGATTGTGTTATCTCCCTTAGCGATATTTGTTATACTTTATGACCTTGCAGGTTATTGTTGTTCAGTTTATCTAACTGATTTGTTTAGCTAGACTGACCCGTGTATTTTATACTCGGGTCAGACCGAGATGTTTCAGGTTAGGTGCTTTTGGACTTAGCCTATTTTGCTTCCGCATGGACTACTCCGCTAGCTTCTTTTTGTCATAGCTTTTTGTGTAGTCCTATTTTGTTGTAACTCTGATATTTATTCTTCTGGAATTGCCTGTATATTGTGGTTTGCTATACCACTTGACATGTATTATTTTCTATACTCTGTTATGTGTCAGTATATGTGTATATGATGATCTGCTGTTCTATGATGTATATTACGTTTGAGTTGTTATATTCTGTTCTGATAGATCCTCTAGCCACCTATGGTTTTGTTTTAAGTATTCATTGGATATGTTGATCTTCTTGGTATGACATTAGTCGATGTATTCAATTGATAGTTAAAGGAAGGCTATAGATGGCCGCTCCTATCCAGCCTTATTCTCCGCATTAGCAGACGGTATTATCTAGTAATACTCTTTGCTAATGTGGGTATAGAGGTAGGGTGTCACAGCTTGGTATCGGAGCTGCGTTCAGAACAAAGTATGATAAACACAGAATAAAAGCACATATTACGATACATCAGAGTGTAATAAGTGATACAAATCTTTGAATTATCACTTCTCTCTATTCCTTCTACCATCAAAGGTTAGATAGAATGTGGGAATACGTCTAGGAATGCAATTAGTTCCTTAGTATTCCACATTTGAATTAATGACGTCTACCTTGTGAATAATCTTGTTCTTATCTTACTTTCAGCGTATGGCTGGAAGAGGCAGGGGACGACGTTCGGATGCTGGGCAATCCAGTGGCTCACATCTGGATGGCGTTTATACGTCTGCCGATCAGTTTTTGGAGTTGTTTAGGAGCACTCAGCCTCTAGTTCCTCCTTGAGTATCTCCACCTCGCAGGTCTGCCTTTGCACGTCTGTGCAGTGATTTTGCTCACCTTGGGGGGAAAGCCGTTTAAAGGCTCCGAGTCTGTTCTTGAAGTCCAAGCTTGGCTTCGCACGTGCGAGCGTATCTTCTCTCGCATGGATCTTTCTGATCATGATAGAGTTCTTGTAACTTCTAGTTTATTACAAGAGCGTGCCCTTGATTGGTACGATCTTCTTGTAGCCGAAATTGATGAGTCTACTCTTTCTTGGACTCAGTTTCGGGGACGATTCGAACTCAAGTTCGTTCCTGAATCTGAAAAAGTTTTATTGACCCGTCGCTTCCTTAAGTTGAAGGAAGGGAAATCTTCTGTTTCTGAGTATGTTGCATCATTCTAGGCTTTATCTAAGTATGGTCTTGAATTCATTAGCACTTCTTATAAGAAGAATCTGAAGTTCGTGTCTATCCTTAAGAAATATCTTAAGAAGTCTTTGTTGCTCCAGCTTAAGCTTTTTTTTGAGGAGTTGGTATATTCTTCACTTCATCTTGAAACCGTTGAGAAGAAGTGTGATAGTGGTGATGATGTTGAGGTTTCCAAGAACCCCAACAAGAGGCAGTTTCCATTTCAAAAGTCCAGGTCTTTTCCTTCTAAGAAGAAGAAGACTGGTAGTTCTAGCTCTCAGCCTCAGTCTTCAGGAACACCTTTCATTCGAAAGTGTTTCAATTGTGGTTCTCCTGATCATATGATTCGAGCTTGTTCTAAGCCTCTCTTCTGTCGCTATTGCAAGAAGGAAGGTCATCATGTTTCCACCTGACCTATTGTTCCTGCTGGTGCTAAGTCTAGCAAGCTTTATGCTGCTAAGGCTTCTGAAGGTCCTTCTCAGCCCAAAGGTATATCTCCACCTATTTTGGAATGTTCTATTTTATTTCGTGACCATAGTATTCGAGTTCTTTTCGATATGGGTGCTTCACATTCCTTCGTATCGATGTATGATTGATGTAGAAATTTGATAATTGACACCAAGTGAAAACATAATGTAATAATCTTTAATCTGCATGAAATGATAGTGTGGATTCTATGAATAATTATATTAATTTGCATAAATAACAAATGTAAATTAATACGATTATTTCGGGATTATTTAATAAATTGATGAATTGTTATGTATGGTTGCTATTGCTTGTTTATTTACTTTGACACCATCCCAGCTATCACACTGCAAGTTCCTTTTGCTATGCTTTGTTTTATATTGAATGATATTGGGTTGAAATGATAATACCCAATTAAAATAACTTGGCCTAGATAGATAATTAAAAATAAGAAACCCGATTGGTCAACAAAATCATTTTTGAAATTGAAATATATTTTAAATTAAGGAATGAACTTAACAATTTGTTTGGAAATTAAGTAACGAACTAAATGGATTTAATTGAAATAAATTAATGGATTAAATTGAAATAAATAAATGGATTTAATTGAACGGATTAATAAACCTATTTAATTGAATAAAATGAATTGGCAAATTTAATTGAAATTAGATTTAGAAACAAGTAAGTTATAGAATTTAATAATTTAAAATTTTATTAGATTTGTTATATTTAGATTTAAACTCGGATTTAATTAAACAGATTTGAAACTTGTTATAAATTTAATTTGAATTAAGAAAAATTTAACTTAAGTGGAGTAAAAAATTAACTAAAGTTTTATGGATTAGTTTAGTGATAATTTAAATTTAAATGATTTTAAATTTAATGAATTAATCAAATCCGGAAATTGTAAACGGAATATGGATTGAGTTGATTTGTAACTCAGAAATAACTTATTTGTGATATGTAGATCATTGAACCAAATAAATTGAAACGGGTTTCTTTAAAAAGAAATTTAATTAAATTGGTAAATAAATCAAATGAATTTTTGATAAAAAGGAATTTAGTTAATGAAATTGATTTAATCGAATTTATGATAACAGTGAATGTAAATATGAACTGAAATGAATAAAATTTGATATAATAATTCGAACAAAATTGACCATTAACTTGAATTCATTGATTATGAACTAAATTTAATAAGCGAAATTTAGATCTTATTAAATTGAACTTGAATGCTTAATTTTATTGTTAACTCAAATGTTTGAACTAAAAATTGCATTTGGAAATATGTTTTAAATATCTGAAATAAATTGAATCGTGAAATGTCAAATTTTAGAAGTCAAATTTGCACCTTGACTTTTGGACTTTGATTTGTTTAAACGTTAATTTAACCGACCATTGGGTAATAAATACGTAGTTATTGAAGAGACCGGGATCGGAGATGGACATACTCTCTGTCGATACCGAAAACAACTTTAATAACTATTATACGCAGAGTGTTGATCCCGAATGAAGTGGATGGTTTGGTGAACGCGTTGACTGAAGAAAGAGAACGATATTGGACGACCTCTGACATGACTAAAGTAGGAGCCGCGCTGAGCCATTGAGGTTCGCCACCTCTAGCGGACACACTTCTTCGATACCATATCTATTACTTTTGTGATTCGATTTGGGTGCACCCCATGATTTGGGAGTGTTGTTTCGCGGTGTTGAGGTGGCTGCTGGCTATGCTCAACATCAGTCTGGATCACGCAACTACTAGTATCCTAGTTGGTATCGCCTCATGTACCTTGTCATACTGATTATCCTATTCGCTACCACTACGTTTTGTTTTGTGTTATACCTATGGGGTACCCTCTGATAACCCCTAGTTTACGGTAGGGTTTACGGTGCTGTATAGACTATGGCATTATAAAATGTGTTAAGGGGAATTATGGCAACGCGCTATTTTAATATCGTACTTTACGGATTAGACATTATCTACATATCGTATTCTATTGTATATATAGATAGTTTATCGGACCCTTGGAGATGTTACTTTATTCATCTTTGAGTCATGGACTTTATTCCCTGCACTTGATTATCCTGTATAAGATTTTGAGTCCTGACTCGAGTCTTTCTCTTTTGTATATGCTCGGGTCAGTCTGAAGCTATCCGGTAGCTGATCAAGTTTGGTAGGAGATGCTGAAGACTTAGCCTTTATCTTTATCCGTCTATTTCTATTCCAGTATTGATGTACTAGCCTGTTGGGAATTTATGTATTTCCTTTCAGTCACCTTATGTTGTGACATTGTTGTACTTCTTGTAGTAGCTTCATGAACTGCTATTATGACGATGTATTTTCCGCTGCATTATTCTGTGACTGTTCTATGTCTGTGATGTTGTATTAATTCTCATTTACATTAATGTATTTATAATCCCATAATGATTCGTGTTTTGTATTATTTGAATTGACATGTGTGGGTTATTGTCAATTTAAATGGTCCAAATATACGGGTTGTTACAGTTGGTATCAGAGCTTTGGTTTTTAGGTTTCCCTAAAAACCTTATTTTGGGGTTATATAAACTCATTAGAGATAGGGTATCAATACCCTAGAATGAGGAGAATCGATTTAATATCCAGACCCTTTTAATGCAAACTTCTTTTGACTCGTTAATTAGATTTTTCTTAAAGCTTTATGATTTTTCTATCCTTGGTTCTAAATCTCTTTCGATATTTCAGGATGAGTACCGGAAGAAACAATAGGGGAGTAAGAGGCAACGGTCCTGCCTGGGCTGCACCTGCCGCCCCAGCTCCAGCCAAATTCACCACTCTTAGTAAGGAGTATACACAGCTAGGGGGTATTAATTTTTCCAGATCCGAGAGCATTATCGAAGCTCAGCAATGGCTCAAAGGCTTAGAGAAGATATTTTCTAGATTGGAAATCACTGATGCTCAAAAGCGTCAGCTTGCTGCTTGGCAACTTCAGGATGCCGCGCAAGATTGTGGGAATCTGTTACTTCTCGTATCGAGGAGAACACCATCACTTGGGCCCAGTTTAGGTATAAATTTGTCTGGATTTCGTAGTCTAAATTCTTCTTTCAATCTTTGAAATGTAATTCATCTAGTCTGTCTTTTGATTAGGGATACTTTCTCGGCACAGTGGATGCCAGCTGCTGGGAGAACCCAACTTTATAGAGCTTTTATGGACCTTAAGCAAGGCAGTATGACTTTTTCTGAGTATGAGAGGAAATTCAACGAACTCTCCAAGTTCGGACCTGGCTTGATTGATACACCACTCCTAAAGAATGAGAAGTTCATTTTGGGAGCTAGACCAGAGTATTATGACTTGCTTACTGGCACACTCACTGCACCTTCACAGAGCTTGTTTATTATGCTCTTAGATATGAGGCAAAGCCAAGGGGACTCACTGCCAAGGCCCCTCCTACTCAGTCCTCTTCTAGACAGCTCGGAAAGAGGAAGATGCACTTTGATCAACAAAAGAGAGCTTGGAAAAAGACTACAGGATTAGGATATGCCCAGAAAAGCCCAATCAACCTTGCTAATATCACTTGCTTCAAATGTGATAAGAAGGGTCATTATGCCAATAGTTGTCCTTCTACCGGAGCTTCTATTCCATCACCTTCTCAGATGAGAAGTGATTTATGCCACGCCTGCCTCCATCCTGGTCACTTCAATAAAGACTGCCCATTGAGGAAGAGATGCACACCATCTGGAGTATTTGCTATCACCACTCCTGCACCACTTCCACCACCTACTCAGGATGGCCAAGGTACCTTATGAAGTACTTTTTCATTACATGATTTACCTGTTAGGGTATTATTTGATATTGGTGCTTCTCATAGCTTCATATCTATTGATCTTTGTAGTAAGCTCAAATTAGAACCTACTCTTGCTACTACTTCCTTATGTGTCTCCAACCCTTTTGGAGGACTTGCCAATCTCAGTAGAATTTGTAAAGAGGTTGTGCTTTTGTATGGAAGATATCGATTGACATGGGATTTTTATGTGCTTGGCTTCGTAGCATTTGACATCTTATTTGGTGTTGATTGGTTAAGAAAATTCGATGATGTTATTTCTTGCAAAGCTTGTTCTATTTCTCTAGTTAATGACAAGGGCCTACCACTTGTCATTGAATGCAAATCACCTCAGAAATATGCCGGAAGCTTCATATTCTCTCTTGATGCTCACCCGGATGATCTTAGTACCACTCCTATTGTTCAGAAATTTCCCGATGTATTTAGGGAGGTCAACTCTCTACCGCCTAAACGGGAGATCAATTTCCGCATTGACCTTATTCCTAGAGCTACTCTGTAGTTCTCCCTCACAGAAGGATGGCTCCTAAGGAAAAGGTTGAACTAAAAACTCAAATTGATGTTCTGCTTTCTAAGGGTTTGATTAGGAGAAGTTGTTCTGAATGGGGCGCCGCAGTTGTTTTTGTAACCAAATCATATGGATCTCTTCGCATGTGTGTTGATTTCATAGAACTAAACAAACGCGCTCTCAAAAATCACTATCTGATGCCTTGCATAAATGATTTATTCGATCAGGTCCATGGAGCTAAAGTCTTCTCACAAATTGATCTAGCCACTGGGTTCCACCAACTCAGAGTAGCAGAAGATAGTATCCATAAGACAGCTTTCCGTACCGAGAACGGATTCTATGATTGGTTGGTTATGCCATTCGGGTAAACCAATGCCCCTTCTTATTTTGTTGACTTGATGAATCGAGTCTTTCGTGATGTCCTTAACAAGTTTGTTATTGTCTTCATTGATGATATTCTTGTCTTCTCCAAAGATGACAAAAAGCATGAGACACATCTTTCTTATGTTCTGGAAACTCTTCGAAATCATCAGCTTAAAGCCAAGTTCTCGAAATGCCACTTCTGGCGAGACGAAGTATGATTCTTTGGCCACATTGTTTCTGAAAATGGGATTTCGGTCGATCCAGCTAAGATTGCCGTAATCAATGTAAGTTCAATCCTATTCGTTATTTCTATTCGATCTATCTTATTCCTTTCTAATTTGAAAACTTATCTACAGGATTGGGAGACTCCCAAAACTCCTATAGAAATTCGTAGCATCTTGGGCTTAGCCGGTTATTATCGCAGATTTATTGAGCACTTTGCCCGGATTTCTGCCCCACTTACTGCTTTAACTCGAAAGGATGTCAAGTTTATTTGGAGTGAGAAGTGCGAATCAGCTTTTAATGAGTTGAAACGTAAGTTAACTTCAGCCCCAGTTCTTGCGGTAATTGAGGGGAGTGAAGGATTAACTGTCTATACCGATGCTTGTCGAGAAGGTTTAGGCGCTGTCTTGATGCAAAATGGTAAGGTTGTTGCTTATGCTGGTCGTCAGCTGAAGACCCATGAAGTAAACTATGCAACTCATGATTTAGAGCTTCTTGCAGTTGTGTTTGCTTTGAAACTATGGAGGCATCATCTTTTGGGAATGAAATTTGAATTATTCACTGATCATAAGTCCTTGAGGTATATCTTCTCTCAGAAGGATTTGAACCAGAGACAAGTCCGATGGCTCGAATTCTTAGCTGCATATGATCTCGACATAAATTATACTCCGGGAAAGCAAATGTTGTAGCTGATGCTTTGAGCCGTAGCAAAGCATTCATGTTTTAATCTTGTAGAAGGCATGCTATTTCAGCTTGTTATCTCCCCATCTCTTATGGATCGCATCATAGCTAAGCAATATGAGGACACCTTGCTATATCGCATGAAGGAGTTAGTTCTTGGTAGAGTTGGAAATGCTGAGAGTAAAATGGGAGCACAGATAGATAGTAATGGAGTTCTGAGGATTGACAACCGTATTTGTGTTCCTAATGTCGATGGATTGAGACAATAAGCGCTTAGAGAGAACCATCGGTCATCACTTTCATTTCATTCTGGTGTCACCAAGATGTATTGGAATATGAAGGGTTTATATTGGTGGAGTGGTATGAAGAGATATATCTCTATATATGTCAGTAGACGCACCACTTGCCAGCAAGTCAAGGCCGATCACCGGAAGACGGCAGGATTACTTCAACCCCTAGAGATTCCGTGTTGGAAATGGGATCAGATTTCTATGGACTTCGTTGATGGATTACCGAAGACCAGAAAAGGTAATGAGAGTATATGGGTGATTGTTGATAGGTCGACCAAATCTTCTCAATTTATTCCTATTAAGACCATCGTACTGCTTCGAGTTTGGCCGAGATTTGTATGAGAGAGATCGTTAGACTTCATGGAGTTCCATCTAGTATTGTATGCGATAGAGATCCTTTATTCACTAGTAAATTCTGGAAGGCATTTCAGGACGTCTTGGGCACTAAATTGAATCTGAGCACAGCTTATCATCCTCAAACAGATGGCCAAACTGAGAGGGTAAATTAGATTATGGAAGATTTGCTCCGAGCTTGCATTATTGATTTCGGTGGATCTTGGGAAGACCATCTCCATTTGGTCGAATTCACTTATAATAACAGTTATCAGGCAAGTATCGATATGGCACCGTTCGAAGCTTTATATGGACAGCCATGCAAATCGCCAGCTTGTTGGATTGAGCCTAGTGACCGATTAGTTCTTGGCCCAGATATGATTATAGAAGCATCCGAGAAGGTTAATGAGATCAAAAGAAAGATGAAAACTGCACAGGATAGGCAGAAGAGCTATGCAGATAGGCGTAGAAGAGATTTAAAATTCTAGGTTGGGGATGAGGTATTTCTTAAGGTATCACCTTTGAAGAATGTTACTCGATTTGGTCGTACAGGGAAGCTCGCTCCGAGAATTGTTGGACTATTCACTATCACCGAGAGAATTGGTACACTAGCCTACAGAGTTGCACTGCTGGAGAAATTTTAGGGCGTGCACAACATATTCCATGTTTCACATCTTCGGAAGGTTGTGCGCGATCCATCCATGACCATTCCTTTTGCTCAGTTAGATGAGGTTGATATTGAGCTGGATTTGACTATAGAGAGGAGACCACTTCGTATCGTTGATAGAGATACGAAGCAGCTTAGAAGGAAATCTGTCAGCCTAGTCAAAGTCCAATGGAGTCCCAATGATCGTGACTGTACTTGGGAAACTGAGGAGAGTATTCGGGATTCTAATCCAGAATTTTTTGTTGAAGGTAAACTCCATTCTATATTCTATATTCTGTTCCATAATCTATTATATATCCATCGTGTCTCTTCTATCTATTCTTTTACTCATTACATCGTTCCTTTTCGAGGACGAAAAGTTTTGAGTGGGGGAGAATGTAACGACCCTGAAATTCAGACCCAGTTTAAAATTTTTAAAATCGTATATTAGTGTAGAAATTCGAATTTTCACAAACAAATTCCGTTGCTATTCAAACTTCACATTTGGAATGCGTCTAGATAGACATAGGCGTACGCCAAATTTCATTGAAAAATATTGAAGTAAATTTCATTCGTCACATTTACATATTAGTTTAAATTTTATATGTAAATTTTCTATCGTCCGAACTCAAATATTTTTCACAATGTTGCATAAGAAAAATATTTTGATCATGACGGCACATTTCGTTTCGTATAATTCCGCTTTTAATTGCTAGTTAAATTGTTCGCTCGAGCGAATGGTTCAATAAGATTAACCACTTCACAAACAATGTCAAACCATCAATATCTTCATACGTGTCCGCCTCGTCGCGCTGATCAAAACGGTATATTTATTTGTGTCAATCGGAGTCCGGTATTGCGAATTATAATTGTTTAACGCAGTATAACTGGTCCGTTACGCAGCCCGAACCGGTATCCAACTGTCCCCAACGCTCAGAATTCTAGAAGTCTTTGACCATTCAGCTCCCTAAGAAACCCAATAGCCATCACGTTTACCGAGGACATCATTACATTGATCTTGGGACTCTAAACGTCTCTGTAAACCTCTTTGTATATATCTGCTACCTCTGCTTTCATTAATTACTCAGTTCTGTAGTTGCTTACTTCTCTGGTACGTACACTCTCTCCCTCCTTCATCATTCCTTTATTTTTTTTGTCTCCCCTTCCACTATGAAACTCACGAAACCCATGCACTGCTTGCCTAAACTCCTCCATGCACGTCTTCTCCCCGCGTCCCGCGATCCACAACCCTCCCCGCGTCCCACTACTCACGCCCGCCTACACTGCCCCACCACCCACATCGCCAGCGTCCGCTAACCCAGCTCCACCCACGCTACCTGCTCCACTCACGAAACTCGTCCACCTCACCTATTGCCGACCCCACTGCCATCCGCTCCAACCTCCACCACGCCACCTGCTCCGCCTCCCCGCGTCCCACTGCCCACAGTCTGCCTCCCGGCGTCCCACTGCCGGCCTCCCTACGTCCCACGTCGCCCACAGTCCGCCTCCCCCGCGTCCCGCTGACACGGCCCACACCGCCAATGACCCCCCCACTCCACTGCTCCAACCCGCATTCGCTGCCACCATCCGCCCACCCAGTTCGCCCGCGCCCACACCCACTGGTCGAACCCGCCGACCACCCAAACCCAGGCCCAGCCGAACCCCAGACCACTCGAACCCGCCGACCACCTGAATCCGTCAGCGACCCCAGCCGAACCCCAGCCCCAACCGCCTTCTCCGACCATCGTGACGTACCCGCTCCACCGTCATTAATGTGCCTCGCCTTGGTCGCAGCTGTATTCCAGCGTTTGATATATATAAATATATAGAACTGTTGTTTTGTGAAGAAGTATATGCTTTTGAAATTTCTGATTGCTTGCATACAGTGTTTTATTGTGTTTGTTTCAGCTACTGCTTCGGAGACTTAGGCTTCCATTCAGCTTGTCGAATCTATCTTTCTTCGTTGTTGGTATGGTTTAAATACATATATCCAATCGATATATGTTGCAATAAACAAATTGTTGATTAATTATTGTTTGATTGCAGTTTGTGTTCGTTTTGCGTCGTGCTTGTTAGGGTGTATCTCATCTAGTCGTCTTCGTGCTTCGCCGTCATCTTCTTTAACCACACAAGGTGAATATTTCATTCACGACTCAATCTATTATGCGATGATAATCAAGTGATAATTGTTGTTAATATTAATTTGGATATTAAATTGTTGATTGTTAAAATTGTTGAAATAAACTGTTAATTGCTATACAAGTTAAATTTGAATATTGTTAGAATTTAAAATTGCTAAATTGACGCCATGTATTGTTTAAAGGTTTAACGTGGTAAATTGTGATTTGATGTTGGTTTATGGTAAATAGTTGTGACACTAAATTTGTATGTGATGTTGAATTTGGTTGTTAATATAAGCGATAATAAATATGAAATTAAATTTGATATAGGATAGTTAACCATGTAAATGGATTATATATGTTGAACTTGACCCCCTATAAATGTTAAATAAATCGACATGTGGAATTAGCGTTAACCTCACTTTGAACCCTTGAATGTATGATTGATGTAGAAATTTGATAATGGACACCAAGTCAAAAACATAATGTATAATCTTTAATCTGCATGAAATGATAGTGTGGATTTTAGGAATAATTATATTAATTTGCATAAATAACAAATATAAATTAATACGATTATTTCAGGATTATTTAATAAATTGATGAATTATTATGTATGGTTGTTATTGCTTATTTATTTACTTTGACACCATCCCAGTAATCACACTGCAAGTTCCCTTTGCTATGCTTTGTTTTATATTGAATGATATTGGGTAGAAATGATAATACCCAATTAAAATAACTTGGCCTAGGATTGATAATTATAAATAAGAAACCCGATTGGTCAACAAAAAATATTTTTGAAATTGAAATATATTTTAAATTAAGGAATGAACTTAACGATTTGTTTTGAAATTAAGTAACGAACTTAATTGATTTAATTGAAATAAATTAATGGATTTAATTGAAATAAATTAATGGATTAATTCAACGGATTAATAAACCTATTTAATTGAATAAAGTGAATTGGCAAATTTAGCTGAAATGAGATCTAGAAACAAGTAAGTTCTAGAATTTAATAATGTAAAAATTTATTAGATTTGTTAGATTTAGATTTAAACTCGATTTTAATTAAATAGATTTGAAACTTGTTACAAATTTAATTTGATATTAAGAAAAATTTGACTTAAGTGGAATACAAAACTAACTAAAGTTTTATGGATTAGTTTAGTGATAATTTAAATTTAAATGATTTTAAATTTAATGAATTAATCAAATCCGGACATTGTAAACGGAATATGGATTAAGTTGATTTGTAACTCGGAAATAACTTATTTGTGATGTGTAGATCATTGAACCAAATAAATGGAAACGGGTTTCTTTAAAAAGAAAATAATTAATTTGGTAAATAAATCAAATGAAGTTTTGATAAAAAGAAATTTAGTTAATGAAATTGATTTAATCGAATTTATGATAACTGTGAGTGTAAATATGAATTGAAATGAATAAAATTTGATTTAATAATTCAAACTAAATTGACCATTTACTTGAATTCATTGATTATGAACTAAATTTAATAAGCGAAATTTAGATCTTATTAAATTGAACTTGAATGCTTAATTTTATTGTTAACTCAAATGTTTGAACTAAAAATTGCATTTGGAAATATGTTTTAAACATCTGAAATAAATTGAATCATGAAATGTCAAATTTTGGAAGTCAAATTTGCACCTTGACTTTTGGACTTTGATTTGTTTAAACGTTAATTTAACCGACCATCGGGTAATAAATACATAGTAATTAAAGAAACTGGGATCGGAGATGGACATACTCTCTGTCGATACCGAAACCACTTTAATAACTATTATACGTGGAGTGTTGATCTAGAATGAAATGGATGGTTTGGTGAACGCGTTGACTGAAGAAAGACAACGATATTGGATGACCCCTGACATGACTAAAACAAGAGCCGCGCCGGGCCATTGAGGTTCGCCACCTCTAAAAGAAACACTTCTTCGATACCATATCTGTTACTTTTGTGATTCGATTTGGGTGCACCCCTTGATTTAGGAGTGTTGTTTCACGGTGTTGAGGTAGTTGCTGGCTATGCTCAACATCAGTCATGATCACGCAATTACTAGTATCCTAGTTGGTATCGCCTCATGTATGTTGTCATACTTATTATCCTATTCGCGACCACTACGTTTTGTTTTGTGTTATAACTATGGGGTACCCTCTGATAACCACTAGTTTACGGTGGGGTTTACGGTGCTGTATAGACTATGGCATTATAAAATGTGTTAAGGGGAATTATGACAACGCCTTAACGCTATTTTAATATCATAGTTTACTGATTAGACATTATCTACATATCGTATTCTATTGTATATATATAGTTTATCGGACCCTTGGAGATGTTATTTTATTCTCTTTGAGTTATGGACTTTATTCCCTGCACTTGATTATCCTGTATAAGATTTTGAGTCCTGACTCGAGTGTTTCTCTTTTGTATATGCTCGGGTCAGTCTGAAGCTATCCGGTAGCTGATCAAGGTTGGTTGAAGATGCTGAAGACTTAGCCTTTATCTTTATCCGTCTATTTCTATTCCAGATTGATGTACTTGCCTGTTGGGCATTTATGTATTTCCTTTCAGTCACCTTATGTTGTGACATTGTTGTACTTCATGTAGTAGCTTCATGAACAGCTATTATGACGATGTATTTTCTGCTGCATTATTCTGTGACTGTTCTGTGTCTGTGATGTTGTATTGATTCTCATTTACATTTATGTATTTATAATCCTATAATGATTCGTGTTTTGTATTATTTAAGTTCACATGTGTGGATTATTGTCAATTTAAATGGTCCATATATACGGGTTGTTACATAATACGTATAAACCCTTTAGATTTCACCTTAAACTGATCCTGAGATTTGAATATACATATATAATCACAAATTTGATAGGTCGAAATCATGTAAAAAATGGTACACTATGCATGAAATTTTTTCAAATCATGGTATGAAAAACAAGATTAAAATCAAATGAGTTGAAATAAATTAACATTAATTAACAAAAAAAAATATTATATAATTTACTATAACAGAACTGACCAGTCGACAGCTTACTATAGCCGGTCGATCGCTATTTTTGCAGGCGGTCAACCGGTTAACGAATTACAGGTGAACGTTGAACAACGGTCTATGGCCCAAGTTTATATATATAATAGTATATATGTTATATTAGTATGGCATGTTAGTTCCCTAATCCTTGACTTTAAAATACTACAGTGCTGAGTAGATGCGTATGTGGGCAATTAGGCCTAAATACTATTTATTCAACGAATTTGATATTCGGTATAAGGCAGTTCGACCGTGAGGGTGTGCTAAGCACATAGCACTAAAATGAGGTTCCTCAGTATACGCGACGTTATAAGTGGATGCCTAGGATAGTGCATGGTACGGCACTAGTGGAAGGTTCCTCAGTGTATATGATGATTAGGACGTGTCACTGAAGGTGGATGCCCGGTGTGGTGTAATAAGTGGCATTACCATTGAGTTATTGACATGGATGCTTCAGTAGACCCTAAATCGTCTTTGACGAGAGTCAGCATTGCAAGATCCTCTCAATGTTTATGTATGGTACATGTATTCGTTGTTTGGGTAATATAGTCCCTAGGATGATATTTTATGTGATCTTATATTAAGAGAAGTCCTAGAGATTATTAATTCAATCCGTTGTTGATTAGTTGTCTGATCTGTTGTTGATCAGTTGTCCGACCCATTGTTGATTAGTTGTTTGATTTGTTGTTTGATCCCTATGTATAAATCTCCATAAGATAGTTGGGTGTAGGTGTATTTGGAACCATATTTCTTAGGTCAATGTAACCAACCCTGGTAAATAATTCATAAACACAAGTAGGATACCCTAGGTCACGTAGATTATAAATGAAGCCAATTAAATGTGATGACTTTATATTAGTGATATAATTCATTCACCAAAATTTTGACTGAACTGCTCCTTTCTTTTATTTCCGCACCACAGAAGGACTAGGTAATTGGCCTAGATCTAGTTCATGGAGAAGCGAGTTTAGTGTTGGCGATGCATATTATTCTTCATTATTCTCCATGTTACTATCTATTGTAATTAGTATCTATCGTACTTTATGCTATTATTTTGTAAACTCTGGATTTTGACTACTTATACTTTAATTGTATTTTCTGAGATATTTTTGCGAGTTGGTTATTTTCTGTATTTATATTTTATTGTCTTCCATTGTTAGATATGAAAGTGTAGAATGTCTTGATTTTATTCTTATAACCATATCATGTAATGTTTTAAAATCGATAGCCCGTACTTCTTGGCATGACGAGAGTCCGAAAGTTACCCTAAGCTTTGGTCGGTGTTTCCGGAGGTGCAAGTTATCACATGTGGTTTGGACATCATGTGCATTGTATTATATTTAATGATATTTATTCATTACTTATGTTTGTTACAACTTGCATGTGATCGTATGTGTGTGAGTTTGTATGTAGTATTACCTTTTTGTCTATACGATTGGTTTATATGAGATTTTTTGTGATCTATGTTGAATTGAGACAAATGTATTAGAATTCAACCAAATTTTTCTTTGGGTTTACATAGGGAAAACATAGAGAAGGCATAAGGAAATAGGTTTTTTCCTTGTTAAAACTAAATAGGAATGGCAATTGGAAAATGATATAGGGACGAAACAGAAAACAATGAAAGGAAATTGGTATGGGGAAGTTTAGGGAAGTTGGCATAGATAAGGGGTAGGATGTAGGAAATATGACATAGGGAATGTGGTAAGGAAATATGCTTAAAGACGACATATGAAAAATGGCCTAAGGAGGGGTTGGGAAAACGACGTTGGGAATACCCTAGGAAATTAGCATAGGGAAGCTGGTGCTTCGATTTCTAGCAGCAAAAATTGGACCTGTCTATGAAGGACCCAACAACATAGGCCCATGTACTACCATCGTGTTAAGAGTCTATTTTGGCCCAAGACTTACATGTATATTTTAAGTGGCTCGGCCCATCAAAGATATAGGCACACACCTCTTATTCGCTCAGGACAATAGCCCGATAGATCATCATAATCGATAGGAAGCCCTTATCCTCGTAAAAATATTTACCTGCCTCATCATTACACAATTGAGACCTATCTATAGAAACCTTCCTCCTATGTCCTCCGTCTTTCATTGCTCATCTCTCTCCTAACTGTTTCGATCGGTTTTCTTTGTCTTGACTCAATAGACTTTAAATAAAGGTGTCTAGTTATCGATACATAAAGAAACAATGACCCTGCACTGTTCCCTAATAAGATCAGCATAAAACAACAATATTCATATAATAAAAGCGTCACTATGTAGCAACAACCTTCTGTACTTCACAATCCATGTGGTAGAGGAGTCATTATTCACCATTGGATCTCTATCCCTGTGTTATCATTTTTACACAAGCATGTCATGGTACGACCCACTAGTTTGCTTTTAGCTAAATTGTTCTCTCCTTTTGGCATCCTAGCTGGCGAGCATTTCAACCATATATCATCTTTCATAACCATAAGGAAATCTAGGGTCCAAAGTATCAATCTGAGCTCTCTTGAGATTAAGGTCAATACCTATAAATATTCACATATACTTATGCAAGGACTGAATTTTGCTTTTTTATATGCAATATAACGAAGCCCAAAGCTCTTTAACAAATCTCCTATAATCAAAGATATCTACCAATAAATTAGACAACATAGTGGATATAGATCGTCATCAAGATCCAGCACACTCTAAATCTCATGTTGATTAGCTTTTCTATACATTTTTGATCATAACTCCTCATTTCACATTTCATAAACGACATTAGCAAATTACCTTTGATAATACATATTATAATTCTATCTTCAAGGTTGCCTAGAAACCAATTCAGCAATTTGGCCATAGTAGAAGGGATAAAATCTCCATCTTTATGGTCAATAACTGTGCGAACTAATGGAAAAATGAGGCAGATAACTCTAAAGGTCACAAAACTAATGGCAGCAAAGGAGCTAGTGCCACTAGTTCCATTTCGAGCATGAGTAATGACATGTGGCTTGGATTAGCAAAGAGGCTTACGAACATTGGGCAGATGACATTTTACTTGTATGAATTCTAGGCTAGGTTGTATTTCCAAGAAACCATTAAAAAAGGCCCGAGAGTCTCGCTACAGCGAACAAAACCCCATCTAACCTAATGTCCATGGCACTTTCAACATCATGCATGATACATGCGAGAGTGGTGCGATGGAGACCTTTGTTTGGACGGCTCTTCCTGTAATAGGGATGCACATACTACACACTCAATACTTTACCTATAATATTCCCATGCCTGAAATCAACCCACGTCAAGGAGCTCAAGTCGCTCATCGCTCCCCTCCATGGAAAGACTTCCTTCCTACGATGGCCTTTGGGAAGCAGACTGAGGTTATGATATTTTCTTCGACCACTTAAGTGGTGAAATTTGAGCATGATACAATCAACTCAAGGCGATTTCTATTTACTTCCGACCCCAACTTAAATTCTCTTGACCTTCCTCCTACAAGTGTTGATGCGAATACTCTAGATATCCTTTGATAAATTGGAGCAGATGGTCACCTACACCCGTCCATAACCACTACTTGCCTTCTCCATACCAATGCCACATGTCCCTCTCCCCCATGAGACATTGGAGAAGTCTTACCCCGCTTGGGTCTCGCACTTCCCATAGGAAGCAAAGGCGGGCCTCTGGGAGGAAATGTCATTACATATGTAATAGATGCATAGAATCCAGAACAGGAATCACGATGGTGAAAAGATGTCAAACGATGTAAGCAAGTAACCATTTTTTGAAGAAATATTGAGAATTTGCATATGCCAACGGTATTCTTTGCTTATTATTGAGAAATAAGATGGGAGCACTAATCCTTTTGACCATGTCATAGCTTTTAACTCTGTCACTCGAGCCAGTCTGCTCTTTAGTAATGAAAAAAGTCTCTTGTTTCCCTCCACCTTGATTGGATCGACCTCCCATTGTTTCTTGCATCTACAAGTAGCATCCACTCATAGACCCAATTGTGCACTGATTCAAAACCTGATTCCTTCCTTGCAAACCAGAACCATGATGCTAGGGAACTATGCAATATCCTATATGGACCGGTCAAGTCACTCTGCTCCTACGTTAATCACTTCAATAAGTAGTCAAATTGAGTTGGTAGGGAAACAAAAATAGCTTGGTGGTCACCTTGTCCTTTGGGGAGAGGAACCGATCCAAAATATGGAAGGAACTATAAAAGCAGAATCCTCGTCCTTGATGATTTCTCTTAAAGAGCCAATGACATTACTAAGGTAGAAGAAGCACACTTGTCTAATATTGCCGAGGAGGGCGTGCAAGTTTGCGAAAGCACATCTTGGGAGGAAAGAAACCGCAAAAAGAATGGTCATCAGAAGCACATCAAAAGTGCATCGGGAATGTCTTATGATTCAAACCCAAGTATTCCTACTAAGCCACACTGATTCATGACTTGGAAACCATTTATCTAACTACCAGGGATTGCGCCCCATAACAAAG
This sequence comes from Allium cepa, assembly GCA_030765085.1. Lineage (NCBI taxonomy): Eukaryota > Viridiplantae > Streptophyta > Magnoliopsida > Asparagales > Amaryllidaceae > Allium > Allium cepa. Next base: position 1,052,418,034 of record CM060935.1, on the reverse strand, counting down.
GCCCTCTCTTGCCCTTTTAGGGTGAAAGGAGGAGCCCTACAGTAATGGGAAAGATTGCAAATTCCATCAATTTACGGTCACTCCACCAATGAGTGAAAAAAATTTAAAAGATAAGATTGAACGATTGATCCATTTAGGTGCACTTATGCAATATGTAAGTGAACATGTTAAGCAAAGAAATGGTCATCAAAATCCTCCCACCCTAACTCAATGAGAAGAGGAAAATAATGTGGCCATGATCAACATTAAAATCTTTTCAATCTATGGTGGAGCACATGGCTGCTAGCAATAAAGGGGCCTTAAAATGGTATAGAAGGAAGCGCATCACAACAAATCAAATTTGTTCAGTAGATCTCCGGACTTCAAAAGCTTTGAGAGCAGAGGAAGACAAAGTGGACATCATCTTCTTAGCCGAGGATGAAAGAGGTATGGGGTACCCTCACTATGATCCTATAGTAATCTCGACCAACGTTTCTAATGCCAAAGTACACTAGGTCTTCATAAACGAGGGTAACTTAGTAACGTCATGTTTAAGAACATCTTCGATCTAATGAAACTCCCATCATTCAGCCTCACTCCTTGTGCTCTTCCCATTTACATCTTAGTGGCATCAAGATGTTCCTATAGGTTATACTTCACACACCTTCAACAAGGAACCCCACTCTACCAAGATATAGGTAAACTTATGGTAGTAGACTGTCCATTTGCTTATAACATTCTTATAATTATGCCAACTGTAGAAGATTTAGATGTGGTCGTAGAATATTTATGATTCACTATGAAATTCTCAATCAAAGACAGTAATGGCTACGTCCACAGTAATCAATAAGTTGCCAATGACTACTACAGATTCTTACTACAATAAGAAAAGAAAGGAGTACTATGCCCCAATAAGAGGCGACAACACCCATCCGCCATCAACCGAGAGAGTGCAAGAGCCACACAACACTCCCACTTGGGTCCAGGCCATCGATAATAAGGAAACTTTCAAAAGAGTGTGTGAACCATTCGAAGTTCCTACCCGCACTTAAGCCCTCATCTGAAGAATATATGATTCATCTCCTCACCGCAACAAGCTCATCCTCGAAAGATAGCAAGAGCTAGAAAATGCTCTCATTCATACCATGGGCGAGTGCATTGTAAACCATCACTCCTTATCGATCCCTGACAAGACTTGATAACACAATACTGCGTGGAACGAACAAGCCTATCCCTAATGGTAGGCATGAAAAATAGTTACGACAATCTATTCCATCTCAACACCAGCGGACTCATCTGTGAGAGTTAGAGGCAACTAAAATTGCCATACTCACACACATATGTTAGTCCCGGCCAAGGAAATCGTCGAGCATATGATATATGCCTTGGATCAATGCGACTTAGAACTCAACATAGGAGGTGACGATGATGGCCTGCTTGAACCTCTCATGGGGACACCAGCCCGGATGGTGGTCCTATAACCTCACTTTAAGATATCATAATAGGAACTGACGACTTCGGCAAGGTCATCCAATTCAACATGGAAATGGATCCAGAAGTCCAGGCTGAACAAATAATTTTTCTCAAACAAAGCACAGATGTTTATGCCTTGGAGCATGCACACTTGAGCGATGTATACCCTCCATCATATGCCATATCCTCAACATTAATCAAAAGTTAATCCTAACTTTCAAAAGAGGAGCCCACTCAACCTAAAGAGATATATGGCATTGAAGGAAGAAGTAGAGAGCTCCTCTACAATGGGTTCATTTGAGAATCTAAGTACCTGAAATGGGTGGCCAACCCAGTGCTAGTTTGGAAACACTATGGGGCTTAGAGAATGTGCATTAACTTCTTTGATCTTAATAAAGCTTGCCAAAAAGACAATTTCCCTCTTCCATGCATTGACCAACTTGTGGATACAACCAATATACTTAAGTAGCTCACTTTAATGGATCCCTGCTCCAGATATATTTAGATTGCTATGCATTGTCCTGATCGGGAGCACATATCATTCATTACCAATGCATGAATCTAATATACAGATCAATGTCACTAGGTCTCTAAAATGTAAGAGCCAGTTACCAATGGCATGTTAACGTAATCATTATAGGACAAATTAGGTAATCGATAAAGTTAAATATCAAAGACATGCTTGTCAAGTGTAAGTAGGTAAGTAGGATGTATAGAATCTAGTAGAGATATTTAGAATCCTCCACGTATCAACATGAAGCCGAATCCCAAAAATTGCTCCTCTGTGGACTGCTCTAACAAATTCTTAAGATATGTGGTAAGCCCTGAAGGAATCAAGGATAACCCCAGCAAGATTCAAACCATACAAGATACGAAAATTCCACACACCATAAAATAAGTGTAGTGCCTAAATGGGATGGTCATCGCACTCACTTGTCTCATGTCCATGACTATTTATAGTTATGTCACATTCTTTGATATTATAAAGAAGGGAAAGTCGTTTACATGGACCGAAAAGTGCACCAAGGTAAGTAAAGAACTAAAGCACTACTTGAAAACACCCCTCATTCTATCCAATCTTATAAATAGGGAGGATCAATACCTCTATCTCATGTTTACGAACCATGCTATTAGCAAAACCTTGAAATGAGATGAAGAGAAAGTCCAACAGTCAATATACTACTTTAGCAAAAGATTTTTGAGGCCGTAAATGAGATATTAAAGACTAGGGAAACTTGCTTTATATTCTCTTATTGTTACTCATAAATTTTCCCTTATGTCCAGGCTTTTCCCATTAAAGTTCTCTCCAACCAACCTTTGAAACAAGTACCGAGAAGGCATGACACATCAGATCGCCTCTTAAAATGGACGGTGATACTCTACAGCATCACATCACTTTCCACCCTTGCACCTCCATAAGGGAAAAAGCTGTAGTTACTTTATTACAGAATGCACCAGCCTAAAAAATGGCGATTGTTAGATGGTCGTTTACAAATTCTCATTGTAGTTATTTGTTGATGGATCATCTAATAAAAAGGTGTAGGGACGACGTGGTCCTCATCAATCCTGATGGAGAGGACATCCCTTTCATTGTTAAACTACATTTCATGGCAACCGGTAATGAAACTGAGTATGAAGATGTCATGGTCAATCTCAGAATGGCATCAGAACTCAAGATCGATTTAATCAATGTAAATAATGATTATTCATTATTTGTTAATAAAATCGGTGAGCGCTTCCCGGTAACGAGAAAAACTCTAGCTATATATGTTGCTGAAGCTAAGTAGCTCATCAAGACCTTTTTCGACATTACGCTGGAATAGGTATCCAGTTGAGAATAACACAAAGGCTGGTCTCCTGGATGAGATAGCAATCAATCTGGAAGAAACTAATCCCTAAGTCCTAATAGTGGTATGTTCCGAACCACGTTTTGAGCAAGGGCAACTGCAATAGGAATTAATGACGAACAACTCCTACACTTGAAATATCTAGCAAGTAGGGAACTAACTTTGCAAGCGGAAGGAAGCCTGAAAAATCCTTTACTGGGCAGCTAAATACACAATAATGGATGAAAAACTATATCGGAGGGGCTACTCCACCCTACTCTGATGATGCACTAACAAGGAAGAAGATGATTAAATACCCAAGGAGCTACATGAGGATTTTCATAGTGCACCAATAACGGTACTAATATGTGATAATGATTAAAGTTTCCATGAATATGTTAAGAAGTGTGATCACTACTAGTGATTTACTAAGATATGAGAGCTCTTCCAATTTATTCATGCATGATGACTTTTCCATGGTCATTTGACGCATGAGGGATTGATTTGATTGGAAAGGTCCAAAATGGGAAGGGAGGATATAACCAAATTATAGTCGCCATTGATTACTTCACCAAATGAGTCAAAGCAGAACCTCTCATCCAGATAATTGCTAATAGAGTTATGGATATGCCATAGGAGCAATTATGTAATTTATTACATATCTAACTCGATAACCAATCTTGTTCATAATAAAGATGTTCGATTTCTATATTATATTTTATTATATTTTGATATACTTAATTAAGTGATTGACTTAAAGTATATATAACTAGAAAATCCTTAAATAATATTTTATTTGATGATAATTACAAATGGTTGTAATTAAGAGAATTTTATCACATTGAAAAATAACATATTGTTTTAATATTCCTAGTCGAAATATTTCAAGAAAGAACACTGAGTCACCACTAAGACTGGAGTACGTAGCGCTTTACAAATATTAGGTAGCGTATTACCATAACTACTGGGGAATCAAGAGGTTACATATCGATAGTTATTAGATAACTATAGAATGACCCATTCAAGAATTTCCTATAGGTTAGTTATAACTTAGGTCACACAGGAGATCTCAAGGTAATGATGTTACATAGTTCCCTCGATTTGAGGATACTATAGAACTTCAATGTGGATATTTCACTTTGGTTATAATTAAATCTTTGCATAGTGATCGTCAAGTTACTATAGTTGGGTCGGAGTTGAAGAACTAGAAGTGGAACACCATGCAATAGAGAGTTCGTCTCCTCAATTATAAGACATTAGCATCATGGTCAACTGTAGTCAATTCTAGGTCAAAGATATTGGCCAGAGCAATATGCATAATAATAAAGGTTATTATTGAATCAAGGATTTTTTATAAAGACTAACCATTTCGAATCTGGATTTTTTCTAATTTTGACCAAAAACCAAATTCCATAAATCCTAAAGTCATATAATGTTGACGAAGAGAATTTGTGTAAATAATCGTTGTTAAATTTATGCTTAAGAAAATTTGAAATTTAATTTTTTTTGAAAAAGTCTATAAGTGATGAATTTGGTCAAACTATCACATCACTAGTTATAGTGATGCTCAAATGTTAATATTTGAATTTTTCAAATCTTGATTGCAAATTGAATTCACATCACTGAATCACACAACTGTATTGGTGAATTCTCCAAAAACCAAATGTGAAATAATATTAATGAAGAGAGTTGACGTAAATAATCATTGCTAAAATGCACCGCTAAGAAAATGTAAAAAAAAAAATTTGTTTGAAGAAGCCTGTAAGTAATGAATTCTACCAAACTATCGCACCACTGGCTAACATAACATTTGAAAGTTAATATTTGAATTGTTCAATATTAGTTGCTAACTAAATTAACACTTTGAGTAACACAATCATATATGAATTCTCCAAAAACCAAACGACTTAATTAATTTATTATATATTAATTGTAAATTAATTGAATTAATTATTATTTGATAAATATTAATTATTATTTAATTTACTTATTATTTAGGTGATATATAGAGTTAATTGAATGCATATATATAAAAGTTATATTTGTGCGCTTCGATATAACAGTATCGACATATTTTTAAACTAGTTTAAATGAAAGATAGTCGCATGAGGGATTTATGGAAATTTGTATTATTTGATGAAAACTATTTTTGGCCAAACCATGTGAAGATATAGGAGTAGTGAGAGAAAGAGAATTAAGGGAGTTGATTAGGGAAATTTTAAATAAAAGAATGGAAAATGTTTCATTCTTTCAATAAAGAGAAATCTGCTAATTCATTTCCTATAGACATTCATTTTTCTCTTCTCTACTCCTAACCTTCCATGGACGAAAATAAAATGAACATTTTCAAAAATTTATTTAGTACATATCATATTCAAACATCAAATAAAATAGAAATTTATGGTTTATCTTTCTCTTGCAAAGTTGGATGTGGATCTACTTGGGACCAAAGGAGAAATCTCAATCCAAGGTGTAACAAAGGGCAAGAAGTTTTTAGATTGGATCTAGGATGATATACCATTAAAGGTGTTATCAACGATAACAACTTCAAGGTACATCTCTTGTTTATAATTTAATTCAAATATATCATTTATTGGATAACTCATACAATGATTCCATGTTCACATATGTTATCATACCCAATTAACTATGATTAAATTGATGTGTTTTATTCATTAGGCAATACCGAATTATATATTTTTGATTTAAAAAAACATATTTTGCATTTAGACATCATGTATATTTATGTATGATTTTTTGTTTTAAAAGTCAGTAAAAATTAATTTCTACATCCCAAATGATTGTTTGAATTTGAATTTCAAATCATATTATGGTATTTTACAAAAAAATAGATTATGTGTCCATGGTTGAGTAGAAACTGGACATATATAACTAACAATTTCAAATAGCCTAATAAATGGTAGTTATGGTTCAAGCGTTTTAGATTTAATGTCTCAAAATCTTTCATCATTCCAAATGTTATTTTACCAAATGTACATACAAAAGTTGTAACTACATGCATTTGAATATTAGATTTAGATCTAATAAATGGTAATGAATGAAGGAGAAAATTAAGGATTGTTTGTCTTATAAATTATTTAAAAATATAAACTACGTTTTATTGATATTAAATTTCAAACCTAAAGTTTTGACTTTATCAAAAGAAACTTTTTGGTTGATGTTTGTACCAAAATTGGGCACAACACTATTCGGATGTAATTGAAGAGATTACAATGAATAAATGGAAAATGAGGCTAATCTAACAATCACACCAGGAAAAATAAGAAGTAATAGAAAATGACAAGAATTTATAGTGGTTTGGCATTGTAACCTACGTCCACTTTGAATAGTTTGCTGTTTGTTGATGATTCTCAACTGAGTTATAATATTATGATAGCTAACACTCAAGTTACATTGGAGTTTCAAGCAGAGTAACAACCTAGAAGTCCCAAAAGTCCTTTTTTAGTTAGCATAGGAGTGATATTTATATGAGTAGATTTGGAAATATCTACACCAAAACTCGGAATACCCTTTCTCATGCATAGATGGGCTAGCCAGATCGATCTGGGGTCATTTAGGATCGATCAATGTTGTCTTCATATCGATCAAGATTGACTCCAACTGATCTGCGATCGATCAGGGGAGCTCTTGAGTTGATATGCAAGCTCTTATGAAAATTTCATAGCACTTGGACTTGTAGTTTGAGAGATATGATCAATCCAAGGTTGGGTTTTCCAGTTTGACTAAAGGCTTCATATTAATACATGCGTATCGATACTCTTCGTATCGATACAATGCATATTGATCAGTTGTGTGTCGATGACGTGGCGTTGGAGATCCACATTTTGTTCTTAGAGATCGTTTCCTTTGTTTTGACTGCTTCCTTCGTATCCATCCAGGGTTATGCTTTTCGTATCGATCCCGGCCTCCTTCTTCCTTATCGATGCATCGCCTCGGCTCTTCGTATCGATCAAACAATTGACCGATACAAAACATACAGTGGTTCGTTGAATGAAGCGCAACTGGTCCATGGAATACTGAAGTATGTTCAAACTAAATCGGTACAAAATGGATGGAGATTGAGCGATGAACTTATGTTCATTTCGTATCAACCTGGATGGATATGAAATGATGGTTGTAGGTTGATGGATATGAAATTAACGTGTTCGACATGGATCTTGATCGATTCATAACTTGGGCATACGAACTTCGATTGACCTGAAATATGGAATGTTGCCTTTCATAGCTTTTCTTGTCATAACATGTTAATTGTAACTCAATCTGAACTTGGACCAAGTTTGCCTGGATCCATCGTGGACCCGTAGATAACAGATCTTTGGGGTGGATTGTGTTTGTCTCTATCAAGTCCTTGGTGTCACGGCCTTGCCAAAAGGTGGGATGACATTTGCCTCCCCAAAGTACGTCCTGTATGAATATGATGTGCTTTGAAAAGTTGTAATCTTTATTGTGAAAAGATTCTATCCGATTCATTGAAAAGTTGTTGACTTTTCATCAAGAGATGTAACCTTCGGTAGAATTCCAGTAATATAGATGCTGAGTTTTAGACTGCTAATGATCATGCAGTTTTATGTTATAACTGAAGGTCGAGTGTTAGTAGTTTGTTGTTCATTGTTTTGGTTGTCACTAGGTAAGCATTCAATTCCCGTTAACTTTGAAAATCAAATGTTAGCTTGGCATACATGTACATATGTTAACCTGACTCCGGTTCATGTTTGCATGTTCATGGGTCATTGTCAAGTTCTTTTTTTATTTGGATCGAGTTTCATATCGTTCCTCTCCTAGATCGATGTGAAATTCGACTTGTAACAACGATTGATAATCATTTTAATTCATTCCTTCGTATCGATCCTCGCCTGGTTCGATCTGGGATGTATGAAGACAAGCTTCATATCGATGGTTATCGATACGAGATGGATATGACTTTGGAATTCTTTGTATCGATGGATACGAAATTTATAAGTGCTTGCTTCATATCGATGGATACAAAACATTGAGCCTGGGTTCAATCTGCATCAATGGGTATGAAGTGGATGGCCACTCATTGATGGACACGAAATGCTAAGCTCTGGATCAACTCGTATTGATGGATACGAAAGTCATTCATCATAACGATGGACACGAACAACCCAGATGAAACCATATAGCGCTCTTCATATCGAAGGGATTTGACTACTTCTATTGGTTTACAGATTGGGATACGAAACGTCTTTCTTTGAATACGAAGGCATATAATTAGTTTTTGCACTAAAAATTTTCCACTTGCATCTACTTTCACTTCATATCGATTGAAGAAATAGAACTATTGAACCATCGGCTTCCAAACAGCCAACTTTTCATCTTTAATCCAATTCTTCAAACTGGGTAAATGATTAGCTAAAATCATTCCTAAAGCGATGAGATTCTAGCCTTCATGCCTTTCCATCCAATGCAATAGCCAACTCCGGCTTCGCTGGTTCCAGAGCATGGCCGGAGGTCAGGGAGGTGCTTTAATGGCGTCTTGGAGTAGAAGAAGGAAGGAAGCAACTGAAGGAGCTGATGGAGTCACTGACTTCAAGTTTTTTCCTTAAATTTGTATCAATAGGAGATGGAGGAAGGTTGCCTGTACAATCGATTTGAGAATCGTGGAAATTCGTATCGATGCAGATTGATGGTTACGAAATTAATCGCCTCGAATCGATGCAAATCGATGGACACAAATAGGATCGATCCGAACATATTATCGATACGAAATGTATCGATACGAACAAGTTATCGATCCAAGTTTTTGATTGATATGAAATTAGGCTTCAGAGGAACAATCTCATTCAAACCATGATGGTTACGAAACCAATTACCTTTTGCATACATGTATAGTTAACTCCGATGAGCTTTATCCTTGCATATCTAGACTTGATTGAAAAACGGCATATATGACTACTTTCAAAGTTTTTCGATGGAATTGTAACTTAATAAACATAATCAATTTTAGCATGGATCGTTCTTCAAAGTTAGGATGGCACGGTTGAGATGGTCAGCGATGACGGTCACTCCAGTTGAATCTCGAAGTCTTATCGCTTTACCATCTTTTAAACTTGTAGAAATTCAGAGTATTATGTAGCACTTCACTACACAATACGATCACTCATTTTATACTGGGGGGAACACGGGTTTCATGCCATCTAATAATGGGTTTTAGTGCGTTCAATAGCTATGGATCCCAGAAGCTTCGAGCGGTAGGAAGTTTAGAGTCCTCCACTTCTTAGAATAGAAAGGCTAAACATCGTAGCAGATGTAGTATACCCTATTCCAGATGAACTATCGAATGGAGTGCTGGTTATAAATTCGGAAGACTCCATTTGGTCCAAAATTTTAGAAGATATGCTCGGAAGAATTTGTATCAAGCATGGATTATAGAGGAAGTTCTATTACCAGGGCCAAAAGATAGGGCTCACAATCCCCAGGAAGGGTTTACTGCTATAATAGATTTATGTGCATTGCCGGAATCTCCCACGTTCAACCAATTCATTCGGGACGTATTATTTTTCTTAAGGATCGTGCCTTCCCAACTGCATCCAAACGGATATGCGCTTCTCAGTAGCTTACATATCATATTTATAGAGCATCTCCTTCGACCCCCAACCATTGAGGAGATCAGATACTTATTTAATGTCAAGATTTGAGGGGATAATCCCTCATTCACTTTTCTAGAAGTCGTCAGGAACTGCCAAGTCGTGGCAGGTGCTTGGAGTAAGTTGAGCTACTTCAAGACTGAGTGGTTCTTTATTAGATGTCCATCAAGGTTTGCCAGACGGTGATTTGTCAAACGTAAGTGCTTTAACTTCTCTGTTAAGTAATTGGGTAATATAAATCGATGTTGAATCCATCACTGCATTTCTTTAACAGCTTCCATTCCACGGCCCCGGAGGAGCTCAATTCAAGGAGATAGTGAAAATGCTCCAGGCGGTTCCCGCTGAACTTAGAGAAATAGACGAAGTTCTTAGTGATGATAACTTGACCGTCATCAGGCTCATAGAGAGAGGTCAGAGTATTGGGCTGATTGGATTTTCCAGAGTGGCCCCAATAAAACATAATGGAAGACGGGCTCCCATCGTACCCCAGTCGAGGGAGCTTAGAGTGCGCCTAGAATAACAATTATCGAAATTGGCGATGAAGAGGGTATGGCAACTAGACATGAGCCCATGAACGTGCCTCCGCATGGCCTTTGACCATCAGAGTCAAAAGACTATTGAAGCATCTTCTGTAAAAGAGGGTATGGTAACTTTTGCCCATAAAGCTAAGAGGCAAAAGACTATTGAAGCTTCTCAGCTTGTTGCAACTTCTACAGGTCCAGAGACCACTTCTCCGTAAATGGAAGGCTCATTGAATGGGTTGTCAGATGTTCCTATCCCAGATGGCATATCTATGTTCTATGATGTCGGGTTAGAGGGGCTCTACTCCCCTTCATGAACTGGCATGGGCCTAACTTCTTTAGACATAGGGGAACCAACTCCAATGAGCAAGACTACCACAATCGGTCGGTTGGGGGTTTGCACATGCATGCATACACTTTACGGCACCACACAACTTCTAATCACATGTTTCTAAATTTCTGGAGATAACTAATTATGCTTTTCTTTTTTTACAGACACGATGGTGAAGCAAGGGTTCATGCTTAGCATTCTTTGCTCTTCACGCCATTCTTCCAGCTCACACTCTGAATCATAGCGGCGTGAGAGTGAGAGAGACTATGGTCATGGAAATAACTCCAGCCAAGAGCACGAGCGCCATGATATGGAGAAGGAAAGGTCATATCAAAGCAAGCGCAGCTCCTGGTCGCGATCTCCACCATCAAAAGGACCTTTGAAACCATCTGGCTCCGATAGGCCATCTCCCTAACCTGCACATCAAATAGTGCCATCATAGGATCCAAAATCCAGCGATCAGCGCCGTAGAACAGATATAGAAGCTTCGATCATCACAGAACAAACTGTTATAGAGCCCACGGGGGAGGGAGCCATCCGAATCACCAAGTTAAAGAAAGGCTTCCTAGATATTTGTTTCGATGGCTTCCACGTCCCTTAAAACTTAAAAAAGAATCCCAAATAACATAGAAAAACCGGTACAAGATTACGTGCATGACGTGTACAACCAACACTGGGAGTGGGTTAAGACAGTTGAAATGGTTTCCGTGGTATCTCTCAAGCTGGCTAAAACGATTGAGAAACTGGAGAGCGGCCTTTCTCAAAAAGGCAAAATAATAATAGCGCTCACCAGTGAGCTTGAATCTTCAAGGAAAACGGAGAAGGAGGCTGACCAGAGAGCGGAAGAGGCTAAGCAATCCATGGAAAACATGAGAAAGACTCGCATGGACCTGGTGTAGAAGATGGGTCAGCGTAACACTGTTATATTCAAGAGAGGGATAATGCACGGAAAGAAGCTACGGAGCTAAGGGCAAAGCTGACTGAGGCCCTTAAAGAGAAGGATAAAGCTAATAAAGTGGCCCAGGAGGCATGTCAGCAGGCGGTGAGACTCAAGGAAGAGAGGGATGCTGCGAATCTAAAGGTTGAGAAGGCTGATGCCAGGATCGAAAGGGAAGTAAAACCGGTTGAGGCCAAGATGGAGAGAAAATTTGAAGATCTCCTGGTTACTTACAATGTTAATGTCTTGAGAAATCACAACATAACTAGCTCGGCAAGACTATCCTTTCAAATTATATAAGGCCTGGAATTGCTTACTTGAGGATGAAAAGGTAACCCGCAATGCTGCAACGGTTGATGAGCTTGAATTAGATAATCAAGTGCTGATGGAAGATGAGCCTAAAATCCTCCATGAGACAGTGATCACGCTTTAGAGAGAGGATCTGGCGGCTAAGTATTCGAAGTCCGAAGAAGGATCCGGGAGTGAACATCGTGAAGTTGCTTCCAAAGTGCCTTCAGCATCTCAAACTAAGCCTACTTCCCCCGGTGATCCTCTGGTCATCCTGGAGTATGGTCCGGATAGGTCGCATCTCTCTCTGATCACCGAACGCAGCTCGGAAGGCCATCGGCCCAACTTAGGAGCCAACTTGAGGAAGGTATTTTGGATACTTCCCTTACTCCTCAAAATGTAGGAGCACTATCAGATGATATAACGAATATATTCTTATCTTCATTCAGCCTTAGATTCTGCACCGGCCGACCCTCCTTCAACAAGAAGTTCATCACAAGCTGGAGGCATTAACAGTGGAGGCTACAATAGTAATAATTACCTCTTCGGATGCGGAGACACTTGATGGAAGCTATATGCTGGCTGATCAACTAATGGAAGCGCTCCTCGGCCATCAAAGCGATCCGAGTATTAAAGTGCCCTTCAATGCAGATGAAGATGTAATCATAACGGTCTCCTCGTGTCCGACCAGCAACGTTTTGATGGGTATACATGTGGTCTGGGCAGAGCAGATAATGGAGGAAATCAAGGCTGAGATCGAGCAACCTGATAAGGCTCGTAAAGCCGGTGGAGGTATAGCGGGTCCAGGTTCGGTCCCAATCTTCGTGCTTTCTCCAGGTAGCACCATAATTGAAATTAGAGCAACTCATTTTTTTGGTATCAAGAGTGCCACCATTCCACCGGTTCCACACACAGAGGATACTTCGGTCCTTGTGAATTCTCAAGAAGAGATTGCATCGATTCCCCCAACTGGAGACAAGCTAACTAGAGCCGGCCTGAGAGGTAAAGGTTCAAAGAGAGGTACGGACGGTAGCTCGAGCGGATCTATGACAAAGAAAGTCAAGAAGAACCTGAAGGCGTATATTTTCATATTTGCTTCCTCTTCTATAGATGGCTTGATTAAGATTCTATTTTTCTTTTTTTTAGGCCATGTGTAGATGCGGGTTTGGCCCTTGCTTATAGGAATTCTTTGAATAGATTTGTACTTACTTTTGCAAATAATAGTGTGAATAAAATTCCTTCTGTTTTCAGCATAAATCTGTGTTCATTTGTCTAAGTACTTTAGTGTTCACGTTTCCATTCAATGTACTTGTTTAGTTTCAATCTCTGAGTCGAACTTGAATTGACTCTTTAGATACTAAAGTCATGGCTTCGGGTCATAATCAAACATCGAGTCGAGTCCTAATGTTGCGTTGTCTCGGTCAATAGTAGATACTTAAGTTATGCCCCCAGTTCTAGGGAGAATTGAAGTAGTCAGTTGGCAGTCGTTCTCCGCCTTCACTAGCTTTAACTTAACTTAGTAATAACAAAGTTAAGTGACGCATGTTTGAGCGGTCGGATCACACTCACTCGCTTGCTGATATTTGCATCCACACTCTGGCGAATAGACTTGTATGCTATCGATCAGTCACGCCTGCTTAACAACTAGAATCATATCCATACTCCGAGGACATAAGTTGTTTTATGGGTGGTTGGTCACACCCATTTAATGTTTAGAATTACATCCGCACTCCAGGGACATAAGATATTTTATGTGCGATTGGTCACACATATTTAATATTTATACTCTAGTTCACGCTCGGGGAATCTAGAGTCAGTTGATGGACGATTAATCACATCTATTTAAGTATTAGGATTTGGTTCGCACCCTAGAAACAAGGAGTTAGGGAAGGCTATGGATGGTCGGATCATATCTGCATTGATCTGGTAAGCGAAGTCGTAGATGGATGGAGCCATCTTCTTCGAGCTTGAAAAGAAGCGAGGTTGTGGATGGACGGATCCATCCTCCTCAAGCTTTGAAAATAAGTGAGGTCGTGGATGGACGGATCCATCCTTCTCTAGCTCGGATTGAGGTGAGGTCGTGGATGGACAGATCCATCCTCCCCGAGCCTGGATTAAGGTGAGGTCGTGGATGGACGGATCCACACTCCTCGAGCATCGATTGTGGTGAGGTCATGGATGGATGGATCCATCCTCCTCGAGCCTGGATTTGGGGTTTGTACTTCAGCTCGCACTCTAGGAGTTGAAGTTCATTGGAGGATCATCATGTTTCAATCCTTCTTTATTATATCGTTACTTTCCTCCGAGCTTAGGGTTTCACTTAGTGAGTGACTGGTCGGATCACGATCACTCTCTATTTGAATAAGTCCCACCGTAAGATGAACTTAACTCTTCATACATCATGACGGTTGCATGATGCACTTCAAGAATCGCTTGTCTGGCTTGATGAGTCTACGCTTTATGCTGAAATAAGAAATCATGGCAAAATCAGTTGCCTTATTAAAAATAAAAATTATTGAACTGCATAAACAAACTTGAAAAAATGAAAAAAGACTAAATGAATGAAACCCAGTTATGTGTAATAGCGATGGAGACTTTCGTTGTTTTGTGCTCTCGGAAGAGTAAGACCATCAACGGTCGACAGCTTGAATGTGTCGTCTCTAATCTTTCGCTCGATGACATACGGTCCTTTCCACGTCGGTTTCATGTTTGGAAGGACCAGATAGATTCTCTTAAGTACAAGATCACTAATTTCAAATGTTCTAGGTTGGACCCTAGCATTGTATAATCCAGCGACTCGACTACGATGCCCTCGAATCACCCTATTCGCGCTTCTCATCTAGTAAGTCCAGTGATTCTATGAGTAGGATGGCATTTAGGTCACACGGTGAGAAGGTACATCCAGCTCAACTGGAATAACGGCTTCGGAGCCATAGGAAAGAGCAAACCTAGTACGGACGGTCGTGGACTTGTGGATAGTTCGATATGCCCATAAGGCCACGTGGAGCTCATCGACCCACCTACCACCAGCCTTCTCCAGTCATTTCTTCATAATGGACTTCATAATGTTGTTAACAACTTTGACTTGTCATTCGCTTGAGGGTTAGCTACTGCCGAAAATTACTTCTCGATGTGATAGCGTTGGCGGAAGTTCTTAAATTTCTCATTGTCTAATTGGCCTCCGTTATCGGTTACAATTGTTTATGGGAGGCAAAAGCGACAAATGATGTTGCGCATATTAAAGTTGAATACTTTCTTCTTCGTGATGATGGCAATGGAGCTCAGCTTTTTCCCATTTGGTAAAGTAGTCAACTAAAACGATGGCGTACTTTGCGCCATCCACGCCATCGTTTGCTAGAAGTAAAGACCATATTATATCAACGCCCCATGTGGCGAATGGCCATGCGTGACCACCTGAGTAATCTCGGTTAGTGGAGCTCTTGGAATTCTTGCATGTTTCTAGCACCTGTCACATCTCTTGGCATAATCTAACACGTCTCGATTCACGGTTGGCCAGTAATATCGAAATCTGAGTATCTTCTTCACAAGGGCTTGCCCCTCGGTGTGATCGCCATACTCTTCCTCATGCACATCATTAACACTCATTTGATCTCGTCATGGGAAATACATTGGAGTAAAGGAACATAATATCCCCTCTTGTATAGGACTCTATTCTGGATAATAAATTGCGAAGATTTTTGGAGAACCTGTCTTATCTTACTTCCACGTTTAGGTAATTCTCCAAGCTCAAGATAATTTCTAATTGGGGTCATCCACAACCCCTTCTCGGGTGTCGCCTCGTGCACCCAGTCGGTCTCCATTCGATCGATACTTGGAGTAATAAGTGTCTCAATGGGTGATGAGTCACAGCTTCTGTACTTCACAAGAGATGGATAGTTTTGCTAAAGAATCGGCTTTCTGATTTTACTCTCGGGGTATACAGTGGATAACATAATAGTCGAATCGATTCAACACTTCTTGAACCTAAGTAAGATAGGTGGCCAATCTTCGATCTCTGAACTCATACTCTCCTCGAACCTGGCATACCACAAGTTGTGAATCACAGTAAATCCCCACAGCAATGACTCCCAAGTCTCTGGCAAGCCTTAGTCCTACAAGCAAAGCTTCGTACTCGGATTCGTTGTTAGTTGCGAGGAAGTCAAACTTCAAAGCATAGCATACGGATCGACCCTATAGGATTTCGAGTATCACCTCAATGCCTGAGCAACGGTCGTTTGATGAATAATCAGTGTATAGCTTCCATGTACACTTGGGAGACTCTCTAGTTTCAACCAAATCCTCCGATATGGTGAATTCAGCTATGAAGTCCGCCAGAACTTGTCCTTGAATAGCTTGTCTTGGTATATAAGTGATATCAAATTGACTCTAGTCGATGTTCCACCTAAGCAATCTAACAGACGTCTCATGTCATGTAAGGATATGTCGTAACGGTTGGTCGATGTATACAATGATCGGATGAGTTTGGAAATATGGATGGAGCTTCCTCGAGGCTATGATGAGACAATAAGATAACTTTTCCACCTTTGGTTAGTTTATTTATGCCTCTGTAAATATTTTGTTGATATAATGGACCAGTCATTGGATCCGATCCTCTTCTTGAACTAGCATGGCATTGATTGTATTTGTCGAAATCTCCAAATGGACATACAACTTCTAGCGATCAACCAGCTTCTACAAGATGGGAGGTGTTGTTGGATGTTGCACTAGTTCCTGGAATACGCCCTCGCACTCCTTTGTTCACTCGAAATTCCATTTTCATTTTCTGATTAGATCGAAGAAGGGAATGCTCTTGTCCATTGACCTAGAAATGAGTCTACTTAAGGCTGCCACCATCCCATTGCAGCTTTGCACCTGTTTTATGGTTCTGGGAGGTTCGAGATTCCAAATCGCCCAGATTTTTTAGGATTGACTTCAATTCCTATGGCATTGACGTTGAATCCAAGGAATTTTTCGGGCGTGGCTCCAAAATCCAAGGAATTTTCCAGACGCGACTCCAAATGACACTTTAATGGATTGAGCTTCATTCTATACCATCGGAGTATGTTAAACATCATTTCCAAATCTCTAACGTGGTCGCTAGATAACCGAGATTTCATGAGCATATCATCTACGTACACCTCCATAATCTTCCCGATCTTGTTTGCAAACATCCGGTTTATGAGCCTTTGATAAGTTTCTCCAGCGTTTTTGACTCCAAACGGCATCACTTGTTACAATAAAGTCCTAGATCAGTGATAAAGCTGGTGTGCTCTTGGTCAAGAAGGTGCATGGGGATTTGATTCTAGCCAGAGTATGCATCCATGAAGGATAAGAGTTCTCGTCCAGCTGTTGGATCCACCAGTTGATCAATTCTGGGAAACGGGACACTGCCTTTGGGGTAGGTGTTCAAATTTGAGTAGTCTACATGTCAGCCATTACACGTTTGACTTTCTAGTAAGCATTGGATTAGGTATCCACTTCGGCTATAAATCATCACTATTAAACCCCTTAGCTTTGAGTTTATCTACTTCTTCCTTCAGGGCGGAAGATCTCTCTAGATCCGTACCATGCCTTTTTTGTTTCACCGGGACGTGCCGCAGGTCAATATTTAATGCATGGCTCACAATATTTAACGAGATTCCACACCTATTTGAATGAGTCAAGGCAAATACATCAAGAGTTGCTCCAAGAAAATCAACCGGTTCCTGTCCCATTTGAGGGCTGAGTTGCAATCCGATCTTTACCAACCTAGCATGATCATCGTCGTCGACCGGGACATCAATTGTTAATTCTGCCGAGGAGGCCTGTTATTCTTTGACTTCCCCTTCATCAGCAGTATCTTTGGGATCAAGATCTTTAGGAAACTGGTTGTGGCACCTAAGTCTCGGCTCAGGTGTTAGTTTTCAATTCTCTATAGAGCGGACGTAAAGAGGTTCCTCCACGCCCTTACCTTTCTCCTTTTGCTACGCATCCCACGGCTCCGCAACATTACAGGCACGTCCAACCACCTGATCACCATGTACTACCCCAACTCCACTATCAGTTGGGAATTTCAAAGTCAAACACCAAGAAGCAATCGATGCCCTGAATTCCGCAAGGGTCAGTCGGCCCAGGAAAGCATTAAAAGGGGAATGAATATCCAACACAAAAAACTGTAACATCTGGACTCTCCAGCAATCACCAATACCCAATTCAATAGGTAACTCCACCATCCCAACTGGTATGGTTGCACTTCCATTGAAACCACGTACGCATGACAGACATGGTTTCAAATCCTTTGCTTCCATCAGCATTTGGTCGTAAGAACGTTTAAAAAGGATGTTCACTGAACTTTCACTATCGACTAAGATCCTCTTTATCCAAGCATGACCTATCTAGATAGAAATAACCAATGGATCAATGAGGGGCCTCGACTCTTTCGGCATCATGGTTTTTGAAAGCAATGTCGTTTGTCATCATCCACTATTGCTTTGCCAAGGCCCCTTCATTGATACCACTACAACATTCGAAATCCACATCTTAATTGAAATAGCATATGACTCCATTTTCTTCCAGCTCCGATCAGCCGAATGAGGACCACCGCTCATAATATTTATCACCAATTTCCCACCAGTACGTGTGGATTCTTCCGGCCTAGCCAGGCTCCGGCCCTCATTGGGATTAAATCGGCCCGCTCTACCATCCTGTGGAGCCCAGACAAACTGCACCAACTTCCTTTCCCTAATCAACTTTTTCATAATGTCCAGCAGATGATGGCATTCATCATTGTTATGGCCATAATAGTCGTGTAACCTACAAAACTTCCCAGTCTGAATCTATTTCTCGGATGATGAGCTGGCTTCTTGTACTGCCCAGTATTGCAAGTCTAAAGATAAAAAATTTCCAGCGACATATTTAAAGCAGTATATCGATCGAACATAGGAGCTCTAGGTTGCCCACAATAATGGCCTCCCTTCTTTCCTTGACCTCCCTCACCTTTCTGCTGACTTTTCTTATTCTAAATTTTAAATTGTACTTTACTAGAACTCTCCTCAGTCTATTTCATTGCAACATTACTGGGATACCTTCACTACTGAGCCACACGACGTCCTGCTTCCTAGACTGTCTAGCATCCTCTCTCCACAAAAACTGGACTGCCTTTGCATAGAAACGGTCCAACGAAGCAAGGGGTTTCCCAGCCAACCAATCACCAAATTCGCAATCAGCATCAATTCCTTTAGTCAATTCCATCAGTATTGAAGTGTTATTGGGATTGCTGACTTCGGTACAAGCAGCACGGAAACTTTTCATATGATCCATTACTCTCTCTTGGAGCTTGAGTAACAATGGATAAGTATTGACATCCTTTGGCCCTATGGCATGCATATGGAACTGCTTAACAAACTTAGTAGCCAACTGATCGAAACATGAAACAAATCTGGTTGGTAGATGAGTGAACCAAATAGTCGCAATGCCTCCCATGGAGATAGGGAAATTTCTACACTTACCTGCATCGTTAGCTAGAGCGGCATTCATGAGCCATTCATATTTCAAGATATGCTGGTTAGAATCCGAATTTCATTCATACACCGGCAAGGTCGGCATCCTGAATCGATAGGATGGTTCTGCATAGAGAATGTCATTGGTAAATGGAGTATGACTTCGGGAGATTTTCCAACCATCATTTGTGAGGCCTTTACTTTCTCTAATCGTTTAGCATATTATGGTTGGAATGTCAGGCATCTGGATTTTCGAGGCCAAAACATGGTTAGGTTCTATGTTACAAGGATGTCTCGGTCGCTGTCTATGGTCCGTTCCACACCACCTTGGCTCTAGGTCTTCATGGAAGTGAGGATCCTTAGCATGAATGCAGTGACGAGGGGCTGGATCCTATTGGTTCTGGATCTCGGCTTCTAGATCTATGGCAACAGCAACTACATGGTCATGAGTGGTGTGATAAGGAAGTGCCCCTCCTCGGGAGGATGGTCAAGCTTGATGCCCTATGGAAGGAGCAATCCCGGCTTATTCGAGATTCACATCATGTTGGTACCCGGATGTAGGATCGATTTCACACTAGAGGGGGGTGAATAGGTGATACTAATAATATTCAAAATTTAATGCTGAAATATATAAAATAATTCCAGCATAGATAAAAGCAGAATAATAGCAGCGTAGATAATAGCAGAATATTAAAAGAAGAAATAGAACAACACAAATTTACCCAACTTCGGCAAAACCCTGCCAATGTGATGCCCCGAATGTTTCCATTAGAAATTACGTAGTCAGACACTTGCACACGTAAACTCACAACACCCTCTATCGACTAACCTAACTCTACGCTCAAAACCCTACCACAACTCAAGCAATGAGTTGCGAATTCTCGAACTACACCACCGTAGTTCATCCCTTAGTCACATGAATAGAATGTAATAGATGTTTAAAAGTAAATTACAAAATAAAAATAAAATACAAAATCTTAAATAAAATTATACCCAAATTAATACTCAAGGAACCGACCAAAAAAACATAGTGATGAAAAAATTATCCCCCTTTTTCTTTTATACTATCGGCCGTGTTTTCCTTTGTGAAAAACGGCTGCCTCTTCGTTCCTCTTTGTTCTGAAAAATTAGGGTTCTGCTTATTGAAGATGCCGCTTAAAAATGGTGCTTTTAATTCACTTCGAGGCTTCCTTGATTAGTTGATTTCTTCATGGATGCTTCAAAATTGTCGAGCATGAATGTTAAAATGGTATGTGATATTTCTTTAACAATTTGCTTATGCTCGACTTGATTCGAGTTTTAATGATTTATTGCTTCTCTGTTTTGCTTGAACTCGAATGAATTTTCATGCCGATGATGTTAATGGTTTAAATAAGGTTCGATCCCTTTAATTTACATCCGTATATACTTTTTGAATTCTTTATGATAATTTTGTTCGGCCCTTCGATTTTAATTGGATGTTGGTGATTTCTTTAGACTGGTTCAATTCGAATATTTTCTGATGTGGTTGCGTGATTATCACGCCTTTGATTCTGAATTTTTAGATTCTACTTTGATCATCACGGCTTTGACTTTAGTATTTAAAATTGTGATGTTCAGGACTTGTTCGATTCTTGTTATCGCCTGACTTTAACTCTGACTTGTTCGTACTCTACCTTGGTCAATTGTTCTGTAGTTTGACCATTGATTTGTTGTTGCCTCTTGTTTCACTGAACATATATATGTATGTATGTATATGTATATGTTCATGCATGTATATATTCATGTTACATGTTGCAGACTTGAGTCTTGTGTACTATCAGATTGCATATTTATATGTGTTTGCCTCTGCATTCATGTGATGTCTCCATACATATATAAAGTGTGTTATTATCCTTTCGTATTGCGGTCTTCTTCATTATTGCATATATGTATACATATTGTTTACTGCTTCACTGCATCCATATTGTCACTGCATATGTACTTGTAAATGTTGAGGCTTGAACTATACTGTTGATTCATTCATTTATGATGAATGGTATCATTCGATTGTTTATATACTTCATATGAACTCTAGTTTGCAATGTACTTGGTTTTGTTCCACATACTTGAATTTAAGTTGTAATTAGTCTTTTTGCATCTAGCTTGTGCACAATTGAATTTGCATTGGTAATCATGTTTGTGCAGTCAAGTCTGCACTATTTTATAATGAACTGAAATACTGTCATGTGTACATTTTGTATATCATCATTGAAGTCTGGTTTCTGCTTCATTGTTTCTTGTGCACTTATGGTTGCATTCATTTGCTTTGAGTCACTTGTGCATTTGATTCATCAAGTGTACTTTGT
The DNA here is from genome assembly GCA_030765085.1 of Allium cepa. Lineage (NCBI taxonomy): Eukaryota > Viridiplantae > Streptophyta > Magnoliopsida > Asparagales > Amaryllidaceae > Allium > Allium cepa. The sequence continues at coordinate 1,052,396,245 of CM060935.1, read as the reverse complement.
TCTTGTACTGGGTTGTAACCTCTGTTGCTTCAAGCCAGTTTATTGTTTGTTCGTAGTATCTTTCACTGCTGCCTTCTTTCTTGTGTTTGGTCTTGGCTATTATACTTGGTTCTTGCATATGGTATCGTGTTCATGTATCATTGTTGAGTTATAGTGACCTGCCTCGCGTTAGATTGATCTGGTTTGTGTTGTTATTTCATGTATGTTGACCTATGACCCATCTGAATGTCGAGGCTGTGTTGCTTGAGAGCTTGTACTTGACAATTTTGTGATGTTTTCATATTGCACCTGAGTTGAACCTAGCTTTTGATTGGATTTGACCTTGTTCTCACCTATCCCTTCAGTTTTATCAAGTGTATATCGGTGTGCATGGCCTTGTGGCATGTACAGTGATACACTGTGCATGTCACAAGTTGTTCGTGTAGATGAATTCAAAATAAATGATGACGAACAACCCAAATAACTGACGCAAATAATATTTTTGAAACCCATTTTATTTTACACTGCAAAATTATTTCTTTTTCCATTTTACTGCTCTAGTGTTTATTTTGCTGATCACTTAGATGCTGGATTCAATCTGGAATAGAGTTGAAGATAAATATGAGTGAACGAATGATATAGTGAGGACAGTTGTGTAAACTAAAATGTATTATAATTGAAATTTTGTATATATAGTGGGAGCACAAATTTTTGCTATTCAAAATTGTAATTAAATGTTTGTTTTAATAAAATATCTATTTGAATTTTAAATTCTATGTTGTTTATTTTATTCAACAAATATTTATTTAATTATGTGAAAATAAAATAGCACAATTACAAATACATTTAGAAGTGTGTGTGTGTGTGTGTATATGTCTATTATCATCAAACAAAAATCATATACTACATATTTAGCAATCTCGCCCTCGCCTTTTTGATGATTAGAAACATATATTTAAGATTTTGAATTTATTAAAAGTATTTGATCATTCAATTTGCTCTCCCTATTTGAATGCTCCCTCTCTACAACAAAGCTCCCCCTTCATATATGCATGAAAATAAACAAAAATATGCAAATGAACCTAGATCCAAATAGAAAATACAAAATAAAATATTTGACATTTATTTGCCAAAACCTTAACTTTTCTCTCCCCCTTTTGTTATCATAAAAATGTAATGGTTTTAGAAAAATAGAGATAAAGTGATAGATATTAATACTATATTAATACCCAATAGAGGATAAATATTAAATTTCAATAAAAAAATCAAATACAAGTCATAAATACTCTGTTAGGCGCATATTCCACTTTAGAATGATATGGATTATGTAAAACCATATAGCAGTGTTTATTTGTGGTATATTTATATCAGGAATTTGAATATCTACTAACCATGCATAACCGTTAGGACTTTTAAATGAGATTAGTAGTATTGCAAATTTTTATTAAAAAAATGAATTTCAAGAATCCAACCGTGAGGACATTTAAATGGGATTAGAATCAACTTATCTATTTAATAACCAATTTTGATATGTGTTCCATACATGTGTAATTGTAAGGACTTTTAAATGAGCATGAAAGCACATAATCGAAAATTCCAAGTAATTCACCCATGCATAACCGTGAGTACTTTTAAATGAGAGCGAATACTTTGGTTGTTTTTATTTCTAAAAATATAATAAAATGAAGAAAAAAAATCCCGTTTAAAATACCACATATTGACATACTATATTGGATTATGATGAAGGTTGCTCGTTTGAAATATGACAGAAATAGAGATGATAATGGAATTTTTTACCAAACAAGAGTTATGATAAACCTTGTTTTAATTTTTAAGGAAATTTACTAAATATACTTTCTCAAGTTATAATATATGATCAGTATCATTACTCATCACTTTTTTAATCACTATTTATCTTTTCAATAATCAATAGGGAGTCATAATAGTTAATGTAGTCATTTAATTATAAAATCAGATTTTCTAAAACGACTAATCTAAAACAAGGTCAATAAAAAACTATTTTCTAGAAGGGGTTTTATAAGAAAAATATCTGCTATTTGAAAATTAGTTGAAATGAAAAATATGCATATATTTTCTTTGAAAAATGATGCAACTACTAAATGTCTCAACATAAATCACGTTCCATTAGTAATTTTTCTAGTAATTAGATTACCCGCGTAATCTGCATCTGAATTTCTCTTCGACTCAAATTATCATTAGTTGGATATCATAGACCGGATCATGAAGTTGTTACACAATACCTCAAAATCATTTTTACGGCTTTTGAACGAAATTCTTTTGGATTTTAAATGAAACGTGCAAATTTACAAACAGTGAACATAGTTTCAGATCTAGCGCGGTAAGATAACCAAGTATATCCACATGTATCTAGAGTAATCAAAAATCAATATAAGACAATATTTCTTATCATCTAAACTTGCAATATCATTAGTTCAAACAAATATATATGAATTAGTTCAAAGACTCTAAAGATACTTATAGTGCTCCCATCATATAAAGATAATTGGCCAACAATTTCGAATAAGTCAGAATCAAAATCAACATTCATTTCTTTATCTCATAACTGGCTGATTTAACTCAGATTATGGTGCAGATTTTCACATTTAATAAATCGTTCAAAATAAATATACCCTTACATATTTTACCTTTACGATAATTTTTTTTGTTGCCCATTGTGATTCTACCACCTATATACTAGGCTAAGGAACTTTGATTTGTCGCCCATCGTGTGCTTGCAACAGCAAGAATCCAGGTAACACTGTTGTTTTTCCTTAGCCTGCCACCACACCTACATGAGAAAATATTTTTGTGTCCTTTTTGTTTTTATAGGTCCATGGTTGTTAATGGCAAATGATTTTGAAAAATAAGTTGGGGTAGACCCAAAACAATCTATATTCATTCCTTTCGGCACCCAGATTTGTTTGACTTTAAGAGATTTTATATTCGTGGCTTTTGGAATCCAAATTGGAATTGTTTTCGCTTGTTTAGGTCTATACCAACAATTATTGTGATTGTGTCCAGTTTTTCCAAAAATTGTGCACATTGAACTTGCTTGATTAATTTCACATCTAATACGTTCAGATTGATTATACCCAAGTCCTTGTCTAAAAGGATTGATAGTTTGTTTCCCTAATAGCATATTCAGCAATCTTTCTCCTCTGGAAAATTTTCCTAAAGTTGTAGACAATTGTTGGACTTTTGTTTTGAGAGATTCATTTTCATCCAAAAATTGTGTGCACTTTTTAATAGAATTTTCTCTCCTAGTGTTTTCACTTTCTTTTAAAATTGGAATTTTATTTTCAAGCGATTTAATTTTAATTTCTGATTTCTTAATTTCTTCTTCGAATGTTGGACACTTTTTATACTTAGCCACTTGTTTTGATAGTTTTTAACCAATTGATCAAGCTGTTTATTTAACTATATCAAACTATCTCTTTGTGATTCTATATTAGCATATTTCTCCCTAAATCTTTTGAAACATCCATTTACTTCGTGAAAATATATAAGTAATTCTGAATGAGTAAATTTTGATACCTCGCTTGACTCATCATCATCGCTATCAGTTATATCACCTTGAAGACACAAATCTGCAATTTCACTCTCACTGCTAGTGCTTTTATTATCTTTATCAGTTTCATCCCAAGTGGCTGCAAAACTTCTCCATTTCGGTTTCTTTCCTTGGCAGAGTCAATTCTATGGATAATTGTGTTTGATATGACCGGGTTTGTTGCACTGGTGACATATGATCTCCTACTCTTCTGAGTCGTCTAGTACTTTGGCTATTCTTCTTTTCAACTGTTGATTTAGAGGTGGATTTCCGTATTGCGGTTTCGCTTTTTAAATCTCTTTATTAGTAGCACCACCTCAGCTGCTCCATCATCATCATTTTCCGTTGTTCCTTTAAGAGCTATTGATTTCTGGTGTATCACCTCCTTCGCATTCTTCCTTGAATTTTATTTCTAGCTTGTAAGTGGTGAGTTTTTCGATAAGTTCTTTGATTTTTATTTGTTTCAGATCTTTTGATTCTTGAATGGCTGTAACTTTCGCTTCAAAACTTCATGGAAGGACTCTAAGGATTTTTTGAACTATTTCCAATTATGTGTGTGATTTTTCGATTGCTTTTGATTTGTATAGAATATTGGAAAGTCTTTCATACATCTCTTTGATATTTTTGTCCTTGGCCATTGTGAAATTCTCATATTCGCTACTAAGCATGGCAAGGTGAGATTCCTTGACTTGAAATGTTCCTTCGTGAGTCACTTCAAGTGTGTGGAAACTTCTTGCGCAGTTAGACAAGTGAGACACGATTAAATTCGATTTTATCCAAGGAACATATAATAGAATTCATAGCTTTAGCATTAGCATTCTGCAGTTTATTTTCAATATCTGTCCATTGATCCATCGGTTTATTTATTTCCTGATAATTTACCACTATAGTTGGTGCCCTATATCCAGTCTCAACAATACTTCAAGCATCAATGGTTTTAAGAAAAAATTTCATTCTATTATTCCAGTAAGCATATTCACCATTGAACATTGGTAGTCTAACTATGGACTGACCCTCAGCAAAAGCATTACTAAAAAGGCCATTTTAAAAAGTCAAATTTTTAAAATTAGTAATTTGTTTTTGAAAAATCAAAATTTTAAAAAAAAAAGTAGTATCTTTGTTCCTAGCTCTTAAACCACTTGTAGGATCGATTTCACCCTAGAGGGTTGGTGAATAGGGTGATACTAATAATAATAAAAATTAATGTGGAAATATATAAAATAATTGCAGCACTGATAATAGCAGAATAATAGCAGCATAGATAATAGCAGAATATTAAAAGCAGAAATATAACAACAAAGATTTACCCAGCTTCGGCAAGAACATGCCTATGGGCTGCACGCAAGGTTCTTACCAGAAATTAAGTAGTCAGATGCTTACACATGTAAACTCGTGACACCCGCTATCGACTAACCTAACTCTACGCTCAAAACCCTGCCACAACTCGGCCACTAAGTTGTGAATTCTTGAACTACAGCATCATAGTTTGTCCCCTGGTCATTAATAAAAGTTTAAAAGTAAATGAAAAACAAAAAGCAAATACAAAACCCTAAATAAAATTTAATCCCAAATTAATACCAAAGGAACTGGCCCAAAAAAAACTCAGTGATAAAAAAACTATCACCCTATTACTTTTATAATATCGGCCGTATTTTCCTTTGTGAAAAATGGCTACCTCTTCGTTCCTCTTTGTTCTGAAAAATTAGGGTTCTTCTTTGTTGAAGACGCCGCTTAAAAATGGTGCTTTTAGTGCACTTCGAAGCTTCCTTGATTAGTTGATTTGTTCACGGCTGCTTCAAAAATGTCGAGCTTGAATGTTAAAATGGTATGTGATTTTGCTTTACCAATTTGCTTATGCTCGACTTGATTCGATTTTTAATGATTTATTGCTTCTCTGTTTCGCTTGAACTCGAATGAATTTTCATGCCGATGATGTTAATGGTTTAAATAGGGTTCAATCCCCTTAATTTGCGTTCGTATATACTGTTTGAATTCTTCATGATAATTTTGTTCGGCCATTCAATTTTGATTAGATGTTGGTGATTTCTTTAGACTGGTTCAATTCGAATATTTTCTGATGTGGTTGCTTGATTACCACTCCTTTGATTCTGACTTGTTTGATTCTACCTTGGTACCACGTCTTTAACTTTGCTATTTAAAATTGTTATGGTCTAGACTTGTTTGATTCTTATTATCATCTGAGTTTTACTCTGTCTTGTTCGAACTCCACCTTGGTGAATTGTTCTGTAGTTTAACCATTGATTTAATGTTGCCTCTGGTGTCACTGCATATATATATATATATATATATATATATATATGTTAATGCATGTATATATTTATGTTATATGTTGCAGACTTGAGTCTTGTGTACTGTCAGATTGCATATATATATTTGTTTGCCTCTGTTCAAGTGATGTCTCCATACATATATAATGTGTGTGTGATTATCCTTTGGTATTGCAGTCTTGTTCATTACTGCATATACGTATACATATTGTTCACTGCTTCATTGCATCTATATTATCAGTGCATATGCACTTGTAAATGTTGAGGCTTGAACTGTATTATTGATTTCGTTCATTTATGATGACTGGTATCATTTGAATGCTTATATACTTCAAATGAAGTATAGTCTGCATTGTACTTGGTTTTGTTCCACGTACTTGAATTTAAGTTGTATTTGGTCTTTTTGTAGCTTGCCTGTGCACACTTGAGTTTGTATTGGTAATCATGTTTGTCTAGTCAAGTCTGCACTGTTTTATGATGAACTGAAATGCTCTCATGTGTACATTTGGTATTCTATCATTAAAGTCTGGTTTCTGCTTGATTGTTTCTTGTGCACTTATGGTTGCATACATTTGCTTCGAGTCACTTGTGCATTTTATTCTTCAAGTGTACTTTGTTTTTGTACAGGGTTGTAACCTCTGTTGCTTCAAGCTAGTCCATTTTTGCTTTAGTATCTTTCTCTGCTGCCATCTTTCTTGTGCTTGGTCTTGGCCATTGTACATGCTTCTTGCATATGGTATCATGTGCATGCCCGATTTTCGAGTTATAGTGACTGCCTCGCGTTATATGGACTGGTTCGTGTTGTTATTTCATGTATGCTGACCTGTGATCCTTTTGAATGTCGAGGCTGTGTTGCTTAAGAGCTTGTACTCGACAATTTTATGATGTTTTCGTATTGCACATGAGTTGGACTTGGATTTTGATTGTGTTTGACCTTGTGCTCACCTGTCCCTTTAGTTTTATCAAGTGTTTATCGGTGTGCACGGTCATGTGTCGACATGTACAGTGATACACTGTGCATGTCAGAAGTTGTTCATGTAGATGAATTCAAAATAAATGATGATAAACAACCCAAATAACTGAGGCAAATAATATTTTCAAAAAACCATTTTATTTTACACTGCAAAAATATTTCTTTTCAATTTTACTACTTCAGTATTTATTTTGCCAATCACTCAGATGTTAGATTTAATCTGGAATGGAGTTCAAGATAAATACAAGTGAATGAGTGATATGTAGTGAGGATAGTTGTGTAAATTGAAATGTATTGTAATTGAAATTACGTGCATATAGTGAGAGCAAAAATTTGTACTATCCAAAATTGTAATAAAATATTTGTTTGAATAAAATATCTGTTTGAATTTTAAACTCTATGTTATTTATTTTATTCAGCAAATATTTATTTAATTATGTGAAAATAAAATAGTACAATAACAAATACATTTAAATGAATATATATGTATATATGTTTATTATCATCAAACAAAAATCATATGCTAGCATATTCGACACTGGAGAATTCTTCATAGTTTCCATCCAACCGACGGCATGTAGATTTGTGATTGGAGTCAGAGGACGCTAAGCTTTTAGACAAGTAATAAGATGCATGCTTCCTTCTAGATCTCCCTCGTCTTTCCTCGTTCAGCTGGTTTGCGAGCTCCGTGTTGGCACGGATATATTGAGTAAGTTCCTGATGGCTCTGAGTAAGCTCTTGTATAACGGTCGAGAACTCCTCTCTAGTTACGGAACCAAGTGGATCTAGAACTCCGACTAAGGTTTGGACAGTTATGGTCAACTGTGTGGGATTATGCCTATCCCTTCCTTCTGGATCTACAACATTGGAAGCAGTTCTGGTAGCGCACACCATGTTAGCGGTTGTTCTTCCTAGATCTGGAGCAATCTGAATAAAATTGAAGGAACCATAGGAAGACAGATCTGGATCTCCTTCTTAGATATTAGCTATCCAACAATGGAAGGGGATCCGCTGATTTAGAGAAAATCAAAGATTTCTCGGTGAAAACACCAAAACGTTTGTACCAAAATTGGGCACAACACTCTTTGGATGTAATTGAAGAGATTATAATAAAGAAATTAAATGGAAACGAGGATAATCTAACAACCACACCAAGAAAAGTAAGCAGTAACAGAAAAAGACAAAAATTTATAGTGGTTCGACGTTGTAGCTTACGTCCGCTTTGAATATTTTGCTGTTTATTGATGATTCTCAACTGAGTTACAATAGTATGATAGCTAATACTCAAGTTACAATGGAGTTTCAATAGAGTAACGGCCTAGAAGTCCTAAAAGTTCTTTTTTAGTTGGCGTAGGAGTGCTATTTATAGGAGTAGATCTGCAAATATCTACCCCAAAACTTGGAATACCCTTCCTCATGCGTAGATGGGCCCGCCAGATCGATTTGGGGTCGTTTGGGATCGATCCTTGATCGATCCATGTTGTTTTCATATAGATCAATATTGGCTCTATTTGAGCTGCGATCAATCAGGGGAGCTCTTGAGTTCATATGTAAGCTCCTGTGAAAATTTCATAGCATTTGGACTTGTAATTTGAGAGATATGATCGATCCAAGGTTGGGTTTTCCAGTTTGGCTAAAGGCTTCATATCGATACATGCGTATCGGTCCTCTTTGTATCGATATAGTGCATATCAATCAGTTGTGTGTCAATGACGACGCTGGAGATCCACATTTTGTGCTTAGAGATAGTTTCCTTTGGTTTGACTGCTTCCTTCATACCCTTCCATGGTTATGCTCTTTGTATCGATCCCTGCCTCCTTTCATATCGATGCATCGCCTTGGCTCTTCGTATCGATCAAACAATTGACGATACAAAACATATAGTGGTTGGTTGAATGAAGCGCAACCGGTCCATGGAATACTGAAGTCTATTTAAACTCGATGGATATGAAATGGATGGAGGTTGAGCTATGATATTGTATTCATTTCGTATCGATCTGGATGGATACGAAATGATGGTTGTAGGTTGATGGATACGAAATTAACATGTTCCACATGGATCTTGATCGATCCATAACTTGGGCATACGAACTCCAATTGACCTGAAATTTGGAATGTTGCCTTTCATAGCTTTGCTTGTCATACCATGTTAACTGTAGCTCGATCTGAACTCGGTTCAAGTTTGCCTAGATCCATCGTGGACCTGTAGACAATCGATCTTCGGGGCGGATTGTCTTCGGTCTGTAGTCAAGTCCTTGGTGTCACGGCCTTACCAAAAGGCGGGATAACAGTTGAAAACTTTATATATGCGTATATAAAAAAAATCTTTTTAGTTTAAATGTTTAATGAAGCATTTAAATTGATATATTAGATCCAGTAAATGGTAATAAAGGAAGGAGTAAATTAAGGAGACTTTCTCTCTGATCTCCACCTATTTATAACTAACCTTTGCTTTAAACTTTGTATCTTAACATATATAACTAAATGCATATGTTTTTAAACAATAACTTTGAGACAACATATGCATATATGTATGGAGAATGTGTCTATTGTAGATGTATCCCAACATCTATATATGTACACATTAACTATGCACACTTTATTATAAGTTTCACATGCATAATATTTACATGAGCATATGATGATATGCTCAAACAATATAGAAAATACTTAATAATTGAATTTGATGATTGAGTAATTGAAAAATTAAATAAAATTGAATTTTATTTAAAGTAACTAAATCAAGCCTAGTAAAATCAATTAGACTTCATCGGCCCAAAGAAGATCTAAAATGGAATATTTTAGAAACTTACACATTTAATCCACTTTCGACTAGTCTGAATTTTCAACCGTGCATAAGACTCTCGATTTTGACATCAAAAACATTATCTGCCACTTTGGACTCCTAAAGAAAGTCATCACCAACAATGACATCCAATTTTACAATAGGCAGTTCTTTTGATTTTGTGAAAGAAATGGAATCGAAAACGCTTCTTATCCGTCACCTGCCCTTAAGCCAATGTAGAGGTTAAGGCAATAAACAAAACCATCAAGTCAACCCTAAAGAAGTGCCTCAACAAAGCCAAAGGAAATGGTGGATGACCTCCCGCTAATGCTTTGGAGGTATAAACCTCGAGCCAAACCTCAATGGGTCTGCCCCCTTTCTCCCTATCCTACGGGACAAGGCCATACCACTCAAAAAGGTGGATGTTCCCTCCTAAAGGCACCTTGTTCACAATGCCGAATTAACTGAAGAGTTGTTGCAACTAGGGCTCGATGCCTTGGATAAGCTTAGGGTAGAAGTTGAACACCAAACCAAGGCATGTAAAAGAAAGATCGCGAAGACTACAACATGAGGATAAAATCATGCAACTTCATCACGAGTAACATAATCTTGCAATTTGTCCTTATAAATACGAAGAATCCAACTAAAAGGGTTTTAGGACCCGATTGGGAAGGACCGTATGTTGGTGGTGCAGTCTTAACTAACGACGTGTACTACCTCACTCATATGGATGACACCAACATCTCTCGCACAAGGAATCCATAGCACCTCTAGGCTTACTATATCTAAAATTACCTTATAAGGTGCGATTATAGGGTACAAGGATATATGTATGCCATAATTTAAGGCGAATAACTTTAGTAGTGTTCCATTTTATATGAAATAAACAGTGCACTTCATCCTTACAAATCTTGTCAATCAAACCATCTAATGAAAGATGTAGTGCATCAAACGGTGTTGGAAGCACTGGAGAGGTCCCAAGCTAATGAGATCAATAATCTTAAGAGTGTCTACTCTAATGAAATAGTGAAGCTGAATAAGGAACAGGCTCTCGACTTTAAAGCGCTAATGGAAGACTAATTTTACGGGCAAGATATTATTTGAAGAGAATAAGAATTTTATGGCTAAATACATGAATAGACTGGATGAAATCCAAGCTATGGAAAGCAGAGTCAAGATTGGGTTCTTGGAATTGAAGAAAATGGTCGAAGATTGTAAGAGTGTGAGAGCTTATCTTAAAACAGACTCGAATTCATGACTGTCGAAGAAGAGGCTGAGACAAAAATAGTTGAGAAGCTCCGAGTGGAGGGCATTTGGATAAATAACAAGATGGATCGAATTGAAGAGATTTTGGATGAGACCTATTTTTGAACGCATATGAAGGGAAGTTTGACAGGGATGGACGATTATCAAGAGGTCATGGCCTTTAGTCATAAGCTATTTGTCATGGAAGCTAAGGAAGCCAGTGAGCAAAGAGGTCTAGCTTTTAGTCTCAAGGCTATTGAGGCTTGCTTTTTTGTAGAGGCAAAAGAAGTTATTTGCTTGGGTTACATAAATTTGGCAGCTGAGGAAAAATAGTGGTTCTGCTTTAGGGCTACTACACAAGGTCAGACTTCAAAATCGATTATTTATTCCCCTATGAATTGCATCCCATTAACTGTTTATCACGTCTCCATAGATATCCCTGTCTAAAACATCTTGCATGCCCGAAGCTAACTCAGGGACGATGATCCATCTTCCCTTAAAGGAGGTTTAATTCTTCTATATATCCCAGGGGTCATTATTTTGACATTCGAGCATGTTTGGGTGAGTCCGTACTTGATAGTCCCCCTCACTTTCATGCAGGTGATAAGGTCATGAAGAATATTTTAGGAGCTATGGTACCTTCTAAAGCCCTATTATTAGGGTCCATGCACCCAGGTCCATCTGACTTTACAGTGGATAAAAACTGTGATGAGTTAATTGCCGCTCTTAAGGAGTATATTGACATCGAGATCACGGGATACAATGAATCAACCGAGGACTTTGATAGGGATGAAGTTCTTAGAGAAAATATAATGGCCAAATTCCTAGAGGAGATAGCTTGGGTTAAATTGGAGCAATGAAGGAGCTTAAGGTTATAAAGAAGTAACTGACTAAGCTAGATGTAGTTTCCATATCTAAGTCTATGGAAGATAAGAAAGAGAAAGATCTTACCAGACCCAAGAAACTTAAGAATGGTCGTTCTTCTAGCTCCAAATGATGTTTGTATGATTAAATATTTACTGTTCAGAATATATTGCTTCTCATTCTTTACGTTATTAAACATTCTGACTCTATACAAACAATTTTGATAGCTTTTATGAGGGGGTATGCATATTGTTTCTAATGGTTATGACTTTATGCTTATGGATATTTGGTTATTTGATGATGTCTGGATATTGTGGTCTTTTATAACTAACTTTTCTGATATTTCTCATTGTTTAGGTTTGTTTGTTCTTACATGTTCATTATGTGCATATTGTATAAAAAAATTCTTACCAATGTTGAGTCGGTGTATCACCTTAGATCCCAATGTTGATCGCCATAATTGACGTACTTAATCGATGGTCATGTCCTGACGATGGGTAAGTCCAATTCACCATTGTTGATCACAGTTTTAGGGTTGATCGTAAATTGTGAACTATCCAGTCGATGGTCATGTCCAACCATAGGTAAGTCTGGTTCGCCATTGTCAACCAGATTTTTAGGGCTTATCGTCAATGGAAAACTACCCAATTGGTGGTCATGTCCTGACCATGGTAAGTTTGTTCACTGTTCTAGAGTTTTTGGTTCGATCGTCAATGGAAAACTACCTAGTCTATGATCATGTCCTGACCACTGGTAAGTCTAGTTCACCATTGCTGGCTAGAGTTTATTTGAGGATAACTAACATGTCATTATGATGTGACATGCCTTCAAATAGGGAATTCAGCTCATAAACCTTTTACAATGATTGATTATTACAAATTCGATGAAACAGGGTCAAGTAACTCCATCCTCATCATTCGTAGACAAATATTAAGTTTATTGAAGCTTACGATTGCGTCCTACTCCTTGGCTTAGGCATTCATAATAATTTGCATATAATTAAGAGACAGTTGACACAATGGGATTTTAAGGAACTTACATTTTATTAATAATCACTTCTTCATTTCCTTAATCACAAAACAGAAGTACTTGAATAGACAATAAGAAAGAAAATAAAGATTAAGTCAAATAACAATGAAGCTTTTATGCATTCTAAGATTTTATGAACACAGCCCCATCTATTTTGCTCAGGATATAAGCTCCATTATTAAAATCTTTTCGAATGACCTACGGTCCCTCCTAAATCGGGTTAGCTACCACTAATCTAAGTAAAATTCGATTCAACATTAAGTCCCCTTCCATAAGAGGATGTTGTTTTACCATGAAGTTATACTGCTAAGATATCCTTCGCTTATATGGCATGGCTCTCAAAGTAGCTTCATCGTGCCTCTCAATGATCAAATCCAATGATATATTTTGCAGCTCCTCATCCTCATTCGGGTCATTATGGATCATTCTGTGGTATGGTACTATAGTTTCCATAGGTAACCTGGACTTTGACCCAGAGGCCAAGGGAAATGGGTTATATCCTCTCATAGTCTTGAAAGAAGTGTGATAGGACCATAGTGCTAAAGGAAGTTCGTCCACGCATGCTCCTTTTTCCTTCTCAAGCCACTTCTTTATGAAAGTCTTAATAACCTTGTTGATAGCTTCTGCCTATCCATTAGCCTATGGGTATGCCACTGTAGAAAAAATCTACTTTATCCCATGTTGTTGGTAGAAGTCAGTAAACTCCTTATTGTTAAACTGTAACCATTATTCAAGATGATCTAAAGTGGGACTCCATGCCCGTATATCACATTCTTGACCAAAAAGTGCATAACCTTAGCTGATGATATCTTAGTAAGCGATTTAGCTTTGACCCACTTAGTAAAGTGGTGGACTACCACTATGGCATACTTAGCTCCACCCTTAGCCATGGGAAGCTCATCGTTCGAATCTATTCCCCAGACTACAAAAGGTTAAGTGCTAATCATGAGAGTTAGATCGGTGTGGGATAACCTTAGGATCTTCATAAACCATTGGCATTTGTGACACCTCATAGCATACTCCAATACATCATGATTTAACGTCGGCCAAAAGTATCCATATCGCAACACATTTTTGGCCAGAGTATGATCCTAGTACGGTCTCCACAACTACTCAGATGTATGTAATTTAGCACTTCTTAAGCTTTCCATTTGGATACACACCTTAATAGGGGGTTAGAAAATCCCCTTTGGTACAACATACCATCTAGGATGACAAAATGAGGTGCCTTTCAAAATACCTTCTTGGCATTATTTATGTTGTCCAGTAAGACCCCTTGCTCTAATACCTTATGATCGGCATCAGCCAGGTTTTGCCCCCATTAGTATCACAACCACATTCACCTCCTCAAACCTAGGGCTTGGTAAGCTCATCTACACTATCGATCTTAAAAATGGCATGTCTCTTAAACTCGCTAATTTATCCAACTCATCTATACCCTGATTCTCTTCCCATGGAATTTTCCCAATCACATAGTGCTCCATCTCCTTAAGAATGTCTTCACTTTCCTCAGATAGGATGACAAATGTTCCTCTATAACCTGGAATTCCCTTAGCACCTAGTTTACGACCAATTAAGAGTTAATGACCATATTCCCAACTCTCTAGCTATCTCCAATCCAACTTTTAAAGCCTAACATTTGGCCTCATTGTTTGTTGCCTTGAAACAGGGTCGTACTGTATAGCTCAACTTTCATCCCTCACGCGTTAACAGCACGACTCCACCATTAGAGTCTTGCTCATTTAAAGCTCCATCCACATACATTTTCCATTAAGAGCTTCCTCCTCCCAGGATCCAACTTCAACATCCTTATTAGTGAACTCAACAATATAGTCCACTAAATCCTGCCCTTTGATCACTATCCAAGGATGATAGGTAAACTTATGTCGGCTCAGGTCAACACTCCACTTCATTAGCCTTCTTGAGGTACCAGGCCGATGCAAGACCTAGCTCAATGGTTAAACTATTAGCGACTAAATAGGATGAGACTGGAAATAGTGGCTTAGGTATCGGGACGTTAGTAGGAGCTAGTACACCAACTTTCTAGCTTAGGATATTTAGACTTTGGTCCGGTAAAATGTTTTCTTACATAATACACTAGTCCACCCGATCTTCTTCCCGAACTAAGCTGCACTCGCGTTGGTTGTTAACACCACTATCTATAGATATAGATCTTCCACTACCACTTGCATAGAAAGAGCTAGATGCTTCTGAAAGTGCTCTAGTAGATTAAGGAATTCAGCCAAACACTTATTTATCCAGGTAAAATTTCCTTTCTCCCTCTTTAATACTTCAAAGAAAAGAAGACACTTACTAGCAACCTTAGACATGAACCTGCACAATGCTGCCACTTTTCCATCCAATACATCTATTTTCGTGTTTTCGGAATTTTGATGTCTTTTAAAGCTTGGACTTGCTCTGTATTAGCTTCGATTCCTATGGAATGTACATAAATCCAAGGAATTTTCTAGATGAAACCATGAAGGAACATTTTAGTGGGTTCAGTTTCATCTGAAACTCCCATAAGACTCGAAACATCTCATCTAATTGAGTAATGTGGTCCTCGGCCTTCCTTGATTTTACCAACATGTCATGTTATATACTTTCATTATCCATCCAATCTAATTAGTAAACATCTTATTGACCAAGCAATGGTATGTTACTCTTGCGTTATTGAGTCCAAATGGCATGGCTTTGTAACAACATATTCCCAAATTGGTAATAGAACTAGTCTGTTGTGGTTCGAGACATACATATTGATTTGATTGTACTCATAATATGCGTCAATAAAAGATAAAAGCTCATGCCTCATAGTTCCACCTTCCAGCTGATTGATCCTCGAAAGTGGGAAACAATCTTCAGGACATGAGGCGTTCAATTTGGAAAGTTAATACACATTTGCTATTTTCTATTTGGTTTTTTCACCAAGATTGGGTTACTATCCATTCTGGATAACTGGATTCCCTAAATAATCCATTTTCCAATTAAGTTGCTACCTTCTCTTTAAGGGTTGTCGACTGTTCAGGGCATATACACCTTTATTTTCGCTTCATCGAGGGTTTCCTTGGGTCGATATTCAAGGCATAATATGCAATTAAAGGGTACACATTTCTGGTGGGACTAGGCGAACACATCTTGATTTTCTAATTATCATCCTATGATTTGTATCTTTAGATCTCACTCCAAACTGGATCCAATTTTCATCAACTTTGTTGTGTCATTGTTATGTACTTGTAGAAATTCTATTGCCTCTCCTGGCTCTACTGCTGCCCTTTCTCCTTCGTCCCTCATGTTAAGTTCATTATAAGGATCACTTATAAACCCGAGCAAGAGTGGTCTCCTTTAATTTCTACGTAGTCGCCTTTTTAGCATAGAGTGTGTGACCTCTACGTTCTTCCCTTTTTCAAGACATTTATTCTCTTGGACTTCTACCATGTAACATTACCTGGCAACGTCCTGGTTTCCCTCTACTGCATCTACCCCATGGGCTATAAGGAACTTCATAGTCTAACACCACTGCATGGAAATATGATAAGTCGGGCTACCCCAGGAAGGCATTATACGTAGAGAATGCATCCACCAAAATGAAAGTTTGCTTCGTATGGTTGATTAAGGATTTGTTACTAGCTCAGCAAACAAATCCAACTTTCCTAAGGGTATTTTTCCTTTTCTTGCAATTCCATGTCGTTGTGGGTTGCATATCATAACATCCTACATGGACAATCCCATTTTGTCAAATGCATCATGAATAGGACATTAACTAAACTCTCATTGTCCAATAAAATTCGGTGTACTTATGCTAGGCCAAGCACCACTGAAACCACCATAGGTTCTTTGTGCAGGTACTGCTTCCCGTGCAAGTCACTATCATTGAAGATTATCTCGTTCTACTCCCAACGAAGGGATTTAGCCTTACATTCCTTGCCTATGGCGCATACAAAAGCTTTTCCATTCCTTAGGGACTTGAATATCTTTTCATTCGGCCCAGCTTTTGTTCGCTACGCGAGGTCATCATTTTATGGTGTTAACTACCAATCTCCCATCCTTCACACGATTAACACTATATACCTCTTCCATATTTCCTATTAGGGATAATTTGGGGTCTGTTGCATAGGAATGGTGGAGCATTAGGATTTCTAACATACCACTCCATCTTTTTTTTGATGTATTCCTTTATAATGTCTCATAAGTGACGACATTCATTAGTGCCATATCCATGAGATTCGTGAAATCTACAATATTATCCCATATTTATGTCCGCTTCAGTCTCCTTTCTCAACTGAAGCCTATCATACTTATGCTCCACTTGCATTTCAAGACGAATCTTTTTCATAGTATCATTTAGGTTCGTGTAAGCCTCGAACCTTGGACCGGGCCAAAACTCCTCCCTTCCACCTTCATTTGGTTAGGGCCTCTCTGGCTATTATCCTTTTTCTTTTTGGTAAACTGCTTCCGTTACCCTTCACCATAGAATTCACACTATTAGACATTTTCAATTACTTGAGCCATTTTGTTCTAATGCCCAGTCGTAGCTTCCTCCAACCTCATATACTTTGTGGCTTCACAAAAGAAATCCTGCAAAGTGGCCGATTTTTCCATAGTTAAACTCTAGACCATCTTTGTGTCTGGGTGCACTCCTTCATACAACATGGCTAGAGTTAGTTGTTAATCGGTATTCTGGACGCTAGCCAATTTGGCGTTAAACTAAGTTAATCACTATCACGGTGTTTAATCCTCTCTCTTCTTCATGTGTGATAATGAATGTGGGCCTTTAGGTTGCTTTATATGCACCCTAAGTAAGTTGATAAAATTTCCTTTAACATCGTCTATAAGTGGATTGAGCCAAGATTAGGTGACATAAACACATCATTGCTAAGTCGGCTAGGAATGAAGGAAAGTATTTGCACAAGACTTCCTTCGTTGATCCACTCATTAGCATATGTTGTGTGTACCGCTTCAGATGTACTATTGGGTCGGTTAAACAGTATTATGGATCTATGGTGGGCATCGAGAAGCCCATAGGGTTCCATGTAGTCTCTATTTCTACAGAGAATGGGCTACCAAATCTCGCCCCAATCCCTCATTCTAATTGTTCACATCGCATACATTCTCTAATGATTTGTGTCATTCGTTCTTTTGGTTTCAGGCGATGAGTAGAGATTTGTTGACCTCTCCCTTTGAGATGAAAGACTTCTTTCGCTTCTTTTTTAATGACTTGTCCTACAACCCCAGTCTCAATCCCAACTTCATGACCATTTATGATGGTAAGATTGCCATTCTTCAGTTGCCATTTCCGCTAAAGTAGGGAAACGTCGCCTGGATCAAGATAGTTTAGCTATTGCTAGCCCTGATTCAATGCCTTCCTAGTCAATTTGGCATCGAACCTTTCCACTGGTGCAATTGCGAACTTAGTGCTTACTCGATCTATTTCCTTAGCGTTTACCATTTCTGCTCCTGGATTGTCCCGGTCAGATACACTATCAGAATATGACCTCCTTCGCCTTCTAGATCCCCTAGCTTGGGATCGTCCTCGCACTTTAATGTTGTGTCTAGCGGTATGCGTCTGCCTCAAGCATGTCATGATCTAATCCATAAAAGCTTGCTGCTGGGCAGGGAACAAAATATCAAGTTTCACCACAACTTTATCAAAATCCCCTCTGTGACAATGTACGCTCTTGGAGTTTCGGATGAATGGTTGTCTTGATCGGTACTCATCTAGTTTACATTCCCATTGGTAGCACCAACCATGTTCTTTGATCTCAGAGGCGTCTTGATAATCATCTTTAAGTGAAAGCACCAAAAATATTTGCACTAGTAATGGGCTAACACCACAAATGACTTATAGTAGCAAAGAAGTAGAAAATGATGGTAAAATAAATGCATACAGATTTACAGTGGTTCGGTCTAAATGTGCATACGTCCATTATTCATTTTTATTACCTTCTGTTTATGTCAGCTTTACTGTAATAACCTACATATTTATCGATTGTATATTTAAATATTTTATTTAAATTTTTCATCATTCGTCGGATTTTAGTCCGAAAAGCTACTTTTGCAAACGGTCAAACTAGGACTCGAGACCACCCCCATTGAGTTCAAAATGACGTTTGCGACCTTTTTGAGTATAAACATCGATATGTTTGGAGTTAGTAGAATTTTGCTACTTTTCACTTAGGGCTTTGGGTTGGGTTTTAGCCTATTAACCCTACTTATCAACCTAGCTCCGACACTCTTCCCTTCATTACTTCATAACTTCCTAATACATTCAAGCTTCATCAAAAATGGGGGAAGAGAAAAAGAATTAGGAATTCCTAAGACCTAGTTTCTATTTGCAAATTCAAGTTCTAGCTCCAAATTCATAGAAGAAGCTTTGGCAAGCCTTCTCTTCTTCTTCTCCAACTCATTCTCCTTTCAATTTCAGAAATCCCTAATCACAATTTAGGAAATGGTCTTCTTTTAAGCTTAGATTGAAGCTTCTTGAGTTGTTATTGAAGAGGAAATGATCTTAGCTTGTTTTAAAAGCTTCTCCTTCATTGATTTGGGTTTAAAGGTGAGATTTTATCTCACATCTTAGTCTATAATTATCTTTGATTGCTAGGTATGAATTCCTAACATTTATTCATGTGCATTTGATTTTGATTTGGATTGATTTGGTGAGCATTTCAATTTTTGGTGTTTTGGTCTATTTTATAAAATCCTATTATGAATATTTGGACATTGATATTCGAGGCGAATCGAAAAGCCTTTAAGCCTGGGCTGTCACTTGGCATAAATCCTTAGTCGTTGTTGCTCGTTCGATCGCTTTCGATAATCGTTTTGGCCATCATTGGCCTAGGTTCAGGGAATGCCCTGAGCTTCAGTTTCAAAAGTCTGAAATGTAGGATTCAGATGTTTGAATATTATACTGGGAATTTTTATTCCCCAGTATTCAGACGTCTAAATCAAAATTCCAGACGTCTGAATTTGCTCGTGAGCAACCAGAAAGGAAATAGGCTAAAAATGCCTGTTTCAGACGTCTGAAATATAGGGTTCAAACGTCTAAATTATGTTGTGTAAAACTTTTATTTTTCCAGATTCAAACGTCTGAATCCTTGATTTTAGACGTCTGAATCTGCTATCTAGGCTCTATTTGCCCATTTTCTTAAGAATTTTAATTTTATCGATTCGTGGTTATCTGATTTGTTGATTATCATTTATTACCGACTTTGATGACTTCTTTTATATCGGGATTTTTGGGAATATCCATTTCGATGGATTCGGTAATCGATTTCTTTGGATTTTATTCACGTCTTCGAATGTGAATTTTGGTGATTGATTGTTTCTACAATCATTTTTATGATTTGCCACTTTAAAAATATAAAGGTTTCAGTACTAGTGGTAAATATCAAAAGTCTTTCATCAAAACGATTTCAACACTATTTTATTACAAAGCTCGTTTCTTAAAACCGATTTCCAATCTATTAGTATATACAAACCTTTACCTCACTCGTATGAGAAATCTAATTAAATGACTTAGTAAAACAAGTGGTATGAAACGCTTGCGTTTACTTTGTCGGTTAATTCTTGGACTTGTTCGATTGAATCTCTTGTGATAAATTTTCTAGTGGAGATCTACAATTTGTTCGTAAATATTTAAGTTAAACTAGTGGTTATGGGACATGAAGCTAAACTCATATATTTACTAGCTTAGTGTAATTGACACTTCTTGATGATTGATGATGATCATTTTATGGTTTAGACTAGCAATGTGCGATGTCTCTTTGTCCACGTGGAGGACTGTACCTCATTATATTACGCTTCGTCTCATTTCTTTATGGGCTAGTGACCCATGTACTTTTAATGTGTCGATTCATCTGATGTACCGTTTGTACTACATCGATGTCTCGGCTTTTCGATTCATTGGACGTACCGTTTGTACTGCGTCGATGTTTGTTTATGCATGGGTCGTACCTATTTAGGTGCGTCGATGTTTGTTTATGCATGGGTCGTACCTATTTAGGTGCGTCGATGTTTTTTTATGCATGGGTCGTGCCTATTTAGGTGCGTCGATGTTTGATTGTGCATGGGGCGTATCTATTTAGGTGCGTCGATGTCCGGTTTATGGGATAGCGTTCCGTTTGGGATTGGCCATCCTCTTTCTTGTGATTTTTGGATTTCTAATTGATGATTTCTGAAATTTATGTTTCACCAACTTTTACAATTGGCATTGTTATGCATGTTATTATTTGTGGCTTGGTGAATTAAATAAAGAACATGACATTCTTTGATGCTTTGAGATTTTGGAGATATTGTATGACTTTTGTGATTTTCTAATGTATAATTGTCACGGTATGGCATTTGTGGTTATCATACGTTTTTATTACATCTCTTCATATATCTCATTTTATCTGATAATTATAGCTGGACTGATCCGTTTATTATTTTCTTATTAAATAATACTCGGGCCAGACTGAGATATTATAGGTGCTTCCTCATGGCTTCTTATCTGGAACCATCATTTGACCTTTGTCTAACTGCATTAGTTTGGTAGTTTTTGTTGTATACATTTAAGATATTGACTCCTTGATGTATACATATTCTTTTATCTTGCACTTGTATCTTTTCTTTTACGTTGTTGTGGATCTTGTTTGACCACTACTCATATGTACACTTTCATGTGTTATATTCATATCTGTTTCCACCTTTGTGATATGAACTGTCTGTGACTGATTTGTGTTATGTTTATTTCTATATTTGTTTCCGAAGTTTATATAGCCACCGTGTAGTAACTTTGTGTTTGTGTCGGTATGTCGGATTTCCTCTCGAAATGAATTGCATGTTATTCTATCTGACATATCGGTGCTCGCACAAAGCAATTACACGAATGGTCGCTCCTCAACAGCCTTATTCTCCGTGCTAGTTGATGGCGTTACACCCTAGTGTCCTTGGCTAGCGTGGGTATAGAGGTGGGGCGTCACAGCTTGGTATCGAAGCCAAACTTCGAAACAATGTAGAATAATCTAGCAATGATCGTGTCCTAAGTCTTTCTTAGGAGTTGTGTCTTAGGATTTATCCGAGTCTTAGGACCCATTCTATCCTGTTTTCTTTTATACCGGGTCATCTTTTATCTGAATGTCCCAAACTTTTGAGCAAGGGCATGAGAAAGCTAAATATTGTGTAAACGCCTTGCAACTCTTTTCTTGGTCAAGGTATTTTTCATTCAATCCTTGATGACATTTGTTTTTTGATTATCTTATTCGAGTTCTTTTTGATATGGGTTCGATCTCACTATTTTATATCAAAAGAACTTGTTGAATTCTTTTTTCTTTTAAACATTTTGGGCTTGATGACTTCTTTGAGAATTGCGAATCCAGATGGTGGATCTGCAACACTCAATTTGCTTTGTTTTGATGTCGAGATTATTTTATGTGATTTTTCTTTCCGAGCCGATTTTTACTTAGGCTTCGAAATTGAATTTTGGGAAGGATTGGCTTAATCATTATAAAGCCATATCCTATGTCTTGAGTGAACTATTCATTTTCGACATTTTCAATCTGTTAAGCAGATTTTTATTTTTCCTTTGTGATTTCGATTCCAATTTGTGGCATCATTTTTATTCTTTAAGCCCACGTGATGAGGAAAGTGTTATTTCCCTCATTCAAATAGTTTGTGAAATTTTCCGGTATTTTTGGGCTTGCCTTAGGATTATCTCCTAAGCAATCTTTTGAGTGGTGTTAAGGTCTTTTCAACTCGACCTTGCCACCGGTTTTCATTTGCTACGAGTCGCGGAAGTTAGCATTCCACTTACCGCATTCCGCACTCTATGATTCTTATGAATGACTTATTATGTCATTCAGTTTGTCCAGCTTATTTCATCCATTTTATAAATCAAATATTCTATGAATATTTCAATGAGACCATTCTTGTATTTATTGATTTTGAATGAAAATAGCAATATAAAAATTTTACAAATCTTTTTCATAAGATTTATTTATATATATAGTTGGATTTTGCTCTTAAACGAGCAAAGAATATTCTTAAAACTTTTTAAGAGACATTTTTGTCAAATAGAAGATGATTTTATGATTGTATTGCCCAATTAGTGTTTTAAGAATTCTGGTCGATGCGTTTGATCAACGTTATAGATAAGAATTTCCTAACGCTTTGATGAGACGGTCAGACACAATAAATTGACTTGTAAAATGTAAATTTTTCAAGAAAGATGATTACATAAAGTTAATTATAATTTTTGGAAGTTTTAGCTTTTCGGGAAAGAAGATTATTCAAAAGAACTCTTTTCCGATACTATTATTCTTGTGATTCCCGAAGGGAACCAAGACTTTATCTTTTGTACCAATGCTAGTCGTATTGGTTTGGGTGTCCTCCTCTTGCGAAAGAGAACGTTCTGCCACTTGTGCTTCTAAATCATAAATGCCGATCAAGACTAGGTATGCCACTCCTGATCTAGTGCTCACGGCTATTGTTTTTGCCTTTTAGAGTTTGGCATCATCATTTTTGGGGGAGAAATTTGTCCTCCACCTAGATCATAAATCTTTGGAATATTTATTTTCTCACAAGAAACTTAATTTGCGTCAAACACGTTGGCTCGAGTTCCTTACATCTTATGATCTTGATATTCTTTATATACTCTCGGGAAGGGAGAATCCTGTTGCCAATGCACTTAGTCGTAAGCAATAAGTGGATGTGTCTTTGATGATATCCGAATGGAATGATCTTTTTACCAAGTTCATCGGACGTTTCGATGTACCTCGATTTATTGAGCTTTGTCTCATTTCTTTTATGGACTAGCGTCCGATGTTCTTTTATGGTGTTCGGTCATTGGACGTACCGTTTTTGTACTACGTCGGTATTCCGAATTATTTGAGTTTTCGATCATCTGACGTACCGTTTTTGTACTACGTCGGTGTTCAGAAATTATTTGAGCTTTGGTTCATCTAGCATACCATTATTATACTATGTCGTTGTTTCAAATTATTTGAGTTTCTAGTTTCTCGGGCGTACCATTATTGTACAACGCCGTTGCGTCGGCTCAATTTTCTGCTATTTATGACGTTTTCCATGTCTTTTATCTACGGAAATGCCTTAGGGATTCCGATATTATTCTTGAGCCCGATGTTATTGAAGAAATTGAAGTTTCGCCTATTTGACTTTTGAGCAACATTTTATTCGCATCATTGCTTCGGAGGTTGAGCGCCTTCGAAATAAAGATATTCTTTTTGGTAAAAGTTCAATGGTTCTCAAATCCTAAAGATTGCTCTTGGGAATCCAGAGAATTCATCGAGCAAACTCGTCCCGATTTACTCTTTCGTGCTCTTTATGGTGAACTTCTTATTTCAAATTTTCTTTTGTGTTGATATGCTTTTATGGTTGTTACTATTTATTTTCTACTTAAGTATTGCGAGGACGCAATTTCTTTAAGGAGGGGAGTCTGTAACAACCCGTATATTTATCGATAGTATATTTAAATATTTTATTTAAATATTTCATCGTTCATCGGATTTTAGGCCGAAAAGCTACTTTTTGCAAACGGTCAAATTAGGACTCGAGACCACCCCCATTGAGTTCAAAATGACGTTTGCGACCTTTTTGAGTATAAACTCCGATATGTTTGGAGTTAGTAGAATTTTGCTACTTTTCACTTAGGGCTTTGGGTTCGGTTTTAGCCCATTATCCCCACTTACCAACCTAGCTCTAACCCTCTTATCTTCATTCCTTCATAACTTCCTAATACGTTCAAGCTTCATCAAAAATGGGGGAAGAGAAAGAGAATTTGGAAATCCTAAGCCCTAGTTTCCATTTGCAAATTCAAATTCTAGCTCCAAATTCATAGGAGAAGCTTTGGCAAGCCTTCTCTTCTTCTTCTCCAACTCATTCTCCTTTCAATTTCAGAAATTTCTAATCTTATTTTAGGAAATTTTCTTCATTTAAGCTTAGGTTGAAGCTTCTTGAGTTGTTATTGAAGAGGAATTGATCTTAGCTTGTTTTAAAAGCTTCTCCTTCATTGATTTGGGTTTAAAGGTGAGATTTTTATCTCACATCTTAGTCCATAACTATCTTTGATTGCTAAGTATGAATTCCTAACACTTATTCATGTGCATTTGATTTTGATTTGGATTGATTTGGTGAGTATTCCAATTTTGGTATTTTCGTCTAATTTTATGAAATCCTGCTATGGATATTTGGACATTGATATTCGAGGCGAATCGAAGAGCCTTTAAGGCTGGGTTGTCGCTTGGTATAAATCTTTAATCGTTGTAGCTTGTCTGATCACTTCCGATAATCGTTTTGGCCATCATTGGCCTAGGTTCAGGGAATGCCCTGAACTTCAGTTTCAGACGTCTGAAATGTAGGATTCAGACGTCTGAATATTATACTGGGAATTTTTATTCCTCAGTATTCAGACGTCTGAATCAAAATTCCAGACGTCTGAATTTGCTCGTGAGCAACCAGAAAGGAAATAGGCTAAAAATGTCTATTTCAGACGTCTGAAATATAGAGTTCAGACGTCTGAATTATGTTCTGGAAAACTTGTATTTTTTCAGATTCAGGCGTCTGAATCCTTGATTTCAGACGTTTGAATCTGTTGTCTAGGCCCTATTTGCCTATTTGCTTGGAATTCCAATTTTATAGATTCGTGATTATCCGATTTGTTGATTATCTTTTATTATCGACTTTGATGACTTCTTTTATATCGGGATTTTTGGGAATATCAATTTCGATCGATTCGGTAATCGATTTCTTTGGATTTTATTCACGTCTTCGAATGTGAATTTTGATTATTGATTGTTTCTACAATTATTTCTATGATTTGTCACTTTAAAAATATAAAGTTTCAATACTAGTAGTAAATATCAAAACTCTTTCGTCAAAACGATTTCAACACTATTTTATTACAAAGCTCGTTTCTTAAAACCGATTTCCAATCTATTAGTATATACAAACCTTTACCTCACTCGTATGAGAAATCTAATTAAACGACTTAGTAAAATAAGTGGTATGAAACGCTTGCTTTTACTTCGTCGGTTAATTCTTGGACTTGTTCGATTGAATCTCTTGTGACAAATTTTCTAGTGGAGATCTACAATTCGTTTGTAAATATTTAAATTAAGCTAATGGTTATGGGGCATGAAGCTAAACTCATATATTTACTAGCTTAGGGTACTTGACACTTCTTGATGATCGATGATGATCATTTTATGGTTTAGACTAGCAATGTGCGATGTCTCTTTGTCCACGTGGAGGACTGTACGTCATTTTATTGAGCTTCGTCCCATTTCTTTGTGGGCTAGTGACCCATGTACTTTTAATGTGTTTCGATTCATCTGATGTACCGTTTGTACTACATCGATGTCTCAGCTTTTCGATTCATTGGACGTACCGTTTGTACTGCGTCGATGTTTGTTTATGCATGGGTCGTACCTATTTATGTGCGTCGACGTTTGTTTATGCATGGGTCATACCTATTTAGGTGCGTCGATATTTGTTTATGCATGGGTCGTATCTATTTAGGTGCGTCGATGTTTGTTTATGCATTGGTCGTACCTATTTAGGTGCGTCAATGTTTGTTTATGCATGGGTCGTACCTATTTAGGTACGTCGATGTTTGACTGTGCATGGGGCGTATCTATTTAGGTGCGTCGATGTCCGGTTTATGGAATAGCGTTCCGTTTGGGATTGGTCATCCTCTTTCTTGTGATTTCTGGATTTCTAATTGATGATTTCCGGAATTTATGTTTCATCAACTTTTACAATTGGCATTGTTATGTGTGTCATTATTTGTGGCTTGGTGAATTAAATAAAGAAGATGACATTCTCTGATGCTTTGAGATTTTTGAGATATTGTATGACTTTTGTGATTTTCCAATGTATACTTGTCGCAGTATGACATTTTTGGTCATCATACGTTTTTATTATATCTCTTCTTATATCTCATTTTATCTGATAATTATAGCTAGACTGATCCGTTTATTATTTCTTATTTAATAATACTCGGGTCAGACTGAGATATTACAGGTGCTTCCTCATGACTTCTTATCCGGAACCATCATCTGACCTTGGTCTTACTACATTAGTTTGGTAGTTTTTGTTGTATACATTTAAGGTATTGACTCTTTGATGTATACATGTTCTTTTGTCTTGCACTTGTATCTATTCTTTTACATTGTTGTGGATCTTGTTTGAACACTACTCTGACGTACACTTTCATGTGTTATATTCATATCCGTTTCCGCCTTTGTGATATGAACTATCTACGACTGATTTGTGTTATGTTTATTTCTATATTTGTTTCCGACGTATATATAGCCACCGTGTAGTAACTTTGAGTTTGTGTTGGTATGTCGGATTTCCTCTCGAAATGAATTACATGTTATTCTATCTGATATATCGGTGCTCACACAAAGCAATTACACGGATGGTCGCTCCTCCATGGCCATATTCTCCGTGCTAGTTGACGGCATTACACCGTAGTGTCCTTGGCTAGCGTGGATATAGAGGTGGGGCGTCACATTTATGGTGATTTGAATACAAAATCCATTGATTTGTAGTTAAATATGTTGTTCCAATAGCAAGTTTGGTAGTATCGGATAGCTCCCAAAAGTCCTCTCATTGTTGTGGAAGCTTGGATATTTATTAAAGAAATCAGGGAGTTGATCCGATAAATTAGATACTTTCCTTGTACAACACACATGGATCGATTGTTTCCATATACAGAAGATACAGTCCAGAACTTCAATACATCCAAGATCCGCTTTTCTGAAATACGATGTCTAATTCGATGGTTGGAGGATGGTTCGATCATATTTTGCATGGTTGGTGGACTTAGATAGTTTCCTGGCCATGTTATGTTCCCACAACTCCTTGGCTTGGCAACTCCTTGTATGCCGAACAGGAAATATTATCTGTTGCCCTCCCTATCTGACAAGAAATCATGTCTGATATTCCTACTACCGAATAAGAATTCATGCTCGGTAGTGTGATTACCAGACATGAATTCTTGTTCAGCAGCTTGCCTACTGAACCAGCATGCCAGGGTTGCCCTACCTTGTTTCTTCCAATGTTTCCATATACTTTAATTCCAGATCTTCTTATCTTCTTCAATTACTATTGTCCATACAAATCGTACCCCATAAAGCATACACACTTCACATATTCATATTTTGGCTTAACTAACCTACTTTATCACTTCCCAGGTGGAAACGTCCGCAACACCTAGTCTTGAGAAATCATTAGTAATGGTTATGGGAATTATCCTTAGTCAATATATACGTTAGGCCATATACATCAGTCTATACGAGACCCAAGAGTTCGCCAACTCTTTCGTTGCTCCTAACGAATGGCAGATGGTTATTTTCCCTTTGACACGACTCATAGGTGTCTAATGATTCATAATCAAAAGATGATAGGAAACCTTCGGTTTTTAGTTTGTGCGGTTTTTTTCATTTATATGACCTAATGTCATAAGTAACTATCTTTGATGTTAATCGTGAAAGAATTATTAGCAATGCGGATAAGATTAAAATCAAGTACATATTTTTCATTATCTAAAATACCATTTTAGACTTTATTTCCATCAGACAACATGTTCGTAACATCATTATTGCAATGAAAAATTAATCCAATTTCAAACAATCTAGACATAAATACTATCCAACAAATAAAGTATCTAACATAATAACAATTATTCATAACCAAATAAAAACCATTAGGCAAAACTAGTTGATAATCTATAGCTACAAATGCATCAATAGATATATCAACAACTTGAAAGCTCATTTCTCATTTTGCCAGATGTTACCAATTCCTACGTCCCGATAACAAGTTACATATACTAGTTCCACATCAAGTATCAAAACCATAAGAAGATTTACTGATTACTAACAATTGTTAATAAAAACATACCTTTAGGAGCCAAAGAAGTAATTTTCATTTTCTCTTTAACTAACTTCAAATAATCAAGGAAATTCCACTTCTAGTGCCCCTTCCTAAGATAGTAGTGACATTTAACCATGTCATGGTGGCGACACCTTTACCTTTATTGTTACCAAGATTACATTTCTTTGAACCTTTCAAAGATGATGTCTTTCCCTTTACAGCGAACACCGCCTTAATCCTTGAACAAGCCTTCAACTGACCTCAACATATTGAGTTGGTCGACATGGCTAAATTCAACTGGTTCATATTGAAACTCAAAATAAATGGCTCAAACTGTGCGGTCAGCAATCCATGGGTCAAATAAACTTGCAGTTCATTACTTAATGTGACAATTAGCTCTGAATTCCTATTAGTACGGCCTTTCATCATTATAATATAGTCCACAACATGATTGCCCTTACCTTCGTACTGAATAGTTTCTTCGTGATCTTGTACGTTGCGGAATAAGATTGCTCCCCAAATAAATCTATGAGGCTTTGAAAGATTTTATGGACAAATATGTTTTCAAATCTCCTTTACAATGGCAAGGTGGGCAACGCATATGCTTAGGTTGTCTCATAATGAGTTACTCATTTGTGTAAGCTTTTTGCCTTGAGTCAGAATTTCAGTAAGTTTTTCTTTTAGATGTTCAAGAATTACGAACCATAACTATTCACATATGAGGGCTATTTTAATTTCTCTTAGCAGTCAGCGTAGTTGGGTTTGGTGAACTTTTCTGTGTTTATAAATAACCTTAGGTTGCTCGTTTGCTGCAAATTTAATTTAGTAGATTATCATAATTACATAATAAATGCTCTTATAATATTTGAACGATTTAATCTATTCATTTCAATTTTCTAATAAGCTCCCACTAGATTTTTATATATCTTAAAATCCTAAGAATAATATAGAAATCTTTTGATCTCTCTAGTGAGTGTTAGGATTCACTTACCTAGGAATTCCGATTTTGAATTTGCTCAACAAACTATAAGCGATGAATAATTCTTTATCGATTGTATCATATACAATTCCTAACTTTGTTCCTTATCCTCATCTCGATCTTGAGAAAGCTCAACAAATCATGTGAGATTGTTCACTCTTACCTATCATTTCTGACGGCCTAAGTATAATGGACTACTCAAATTTTTCTCAACAAACGCATGCATGTACATTACCTTATCTAACAATATACTAAAAGTTCTACACAAAATTCCCTAGCTTGAGTTTGCTAAACAACTAGAGAGTATGCAAGTAATCCGTCAATATATAAATGATAGAGGACAATTTAATACATTAGAGATTAATAATCTTTAACATAAAAGCTAAAATGATATCTATTTAAGAAATAACATTATTTCTTATGAAATACCCTCATGATTCAAGTTTTGAACACATCTAAAATCATGATATACATACTTTACATATATACTTATTCCAGAAAATCTATTTTGGGTTTATTTTAGTTCCATTTTCATTATACTTATACATATATAGTTGCATAAGTTTGATTATTTTTAACAAGGCAAGTGGAGTTAATTAGTCCCTTACTATATTTGTAAAAAGTAAAAGGGAAGTTTAATATAGGAGTAGAGAAGAACATCCTAGCTACTATAGATATAATGGACTATACCTCCTCCACAAATAAGGAAAAAATCATGAATGAATTGACCTAATAATATTTACATAGTCACTAAACAACTTGGCGATGATATGGTCAAAATCAATAGATATCCCATTGAAAATAAACCTCCTATCCCATGTCTCATCCTTATGAATTTCACTATTGTGTTCCCTATACTTTCCTCCAATAGATAATAATAGCATTTCACCTGAAATGTGATAAATCAAACACCTCTGCTTGCCTTAATCATCTATAACATTTCTAAAATAGATGTCATTCGTAGGACAACAATAGAAATGGGTCTTCTTATGAATCGAAGTATGCTCTATCGAATACCATGCAATAGGGTCGTAAATAAAATATGAGGAAGAGATTATCATAGAAAAAACATGCTCACTCATAAATGGCTCTCTCCCAATGTGAACAAGTGTGTGACGACCTGAAATTTTCGAGCATTTAGAATCGGAATATTTAATTGATTTTAAATATTTAAAAGTTAAATTTTTAACCTGAATTCAAATATCACAATTTATTTGATGATTAAATTATTAAATTAAATAATTTAAAGTTGGGTAAAATGTTAAATCTGGAATTTTTAGTTGGTTAAAAATATTTTAAAGGCTTATAAAATTTATATTGATAGTACTGAAGTTAATAGAAGTGTTGAAAGTGAATTTGGAAGTGTTTTGTTAAGATTTGTAATTTATATCGTTTAAATTGATATTTAAAAATAGCCTTTCGAGGCACAGTCTCGGAATTTGACGAAACCAGTTCCATTGGATCCGTAATATTGTATTATAATCGGATTCCAATTTTCGTAATGATTGGAGTTGTTGTGTGAATGTACGATATATATAAATGCGCTGAATTTTATATCGAAAAGTTAATATAATAACTGGATTTAAAATGTTATCTTCTCCATACGATCGAATTAGGACTCGAAATCTTTTCCATTGCGCTCGGAATAGGGATATTACATTATAAATGTCTAGCGGCATGCCTCGATGGGAAGTCAGGTTTTTAAGTTGCATTTATCGGAACAGTTTAAATTTGAATTTAATTTGAATATTTATATTAGTCAAACTTTCAGCCGCAATTATTTCCCATCGCAACTTCCCAAAATCACTGTAACTTACCTTCATAAATATGCCATCTTATATCCTTTCCTCGGCACGCAAAACGTCAAGTCCTATCTCCTCGTTCGTCTTTAAGATGCAAATAGCCTCAGAGAGTAACGAAAATAAAATCTCGACCCTATTTTTTCTTTAATGGCCGGTGAAAATAATTTTTCGTTCGAATCGAAAACTTAAAAAAATGGCAAACGAATAGTATAAATCAGAAGGAATCGAGCAGATCTAATTCATTCGACCGAAACGCATCTCCATCCTCGAATGCAAATGAAATCCCTCTCCTCTCTTCTCGGTTTCGATCATTCGAAGGAATCGGCGAGCAATTTTCGTGTTCGAATAGGCCAGGGCCATCGCGAGTCAATCGACGACGAGAGCGAGTGGGGTTCGCGTGAACGCCAGGTGGCGCCAGGAAACTTGAGTGAGGTTTGTCGTGTTCGCTGTGTGGTCACGAGTGGTGATCGACGACAAGGCAGTGGGGGTTATCGGAGGCGTCGTGTGATTTCTAGGCGCAGCCTTTAGGCACGATGTGGTGGTGGTTCGAACCCAGGGTGATTTTGCGGTGAGGTATTATTGTTTTATTTTCTTTCTTTCCCCGATGAATATATATATATATATGCTTGTAAACAGAGAAGAAAAACAATTTTAGATTTGTATATGTATCAAATCGATAGTTATTTTAAATTTAGAAATAAATAGATAAACATAAATATGTGTATAGAAGATTTTGGAAAAAATTATAGGAATTAGTTGAAGTACAAATTATTAAATTGAATTAAAATATATAAAGGGAAATTAATAGTTCAATTTATTTCAAATATTAATAAATTGTATAATGTTTGTACAAGGTCTGAAATGTGAAGAAAACAAGCTGGTTTGGATTGGATTGCAAACAAAAAATCAAAGGTGAGTTAATCTCACTCAGTTGAATTTAAATTTAAATTTAAATGTTTAAATTTAAATAATTGTTTAAATAGTTGAATTGATTGATGTGCTATATTATAGTATATACTATATCTTGGAATGTTTGATTTTCCGCATTATATAGCGAATATTATATGTAAACCCATATACCGTGATATTCCATTTCGATGTGGAATTGGTATTTATGTTGTGCCAACGTCTGTGGATGCAGGGAAAAACAGGTTGGAGGGATCCAACTGGGTCCCTCAACATTTATTTAAATTATTTAATATTCTCTGTTGTGATTATTTGATATTCTATGATGAATTATATTGAACGTTATGGGTTGATTGGATATATTTGGGTATAATGAATTACCAAAAATATATAAATTGGATTTTAGCAAGAAAAATAAAGAAGTAAATTTGTAAGCGAAATAATTATGGAAAATTGGAATAAATTAAGAATGAATTGAAAAGAATTGGAAGTGATATTAAAATACTAAAAAATAACTTCGAGTGAGAAAAGATTTTGAACAAACAGAAAATTAATGAATTGTAAAATCAAGTGATATTATTTTAAAGGAACAAAGAAATATTTTAAAATACAAAGTTTAAATTTATTTAAAAGGATTAAGAAGTAATTTCAGAAATCAAAAATTGGTATTCTCAGTTAAAAATATTTTAAATCATAATTAAGAAATAAAATCTGAAATTAATGTTTTGAAATAAAAAGGAATAAATTGAAAATCAATTTTAAAATTGATTCAAGTGTTTGAAATTGGTAATTTAAAGAAGAATGTGAAGAGAAGTATAGTTCTCTGGATAGCCAAGTACGATTCCAATGTAAACTTTTAAATATAAGATAAAGGTTTAATGTTGTTTAAAATGCATGTTTTAGAAAATTTATTATTTCTAATCGTTTAAATTCTTAAGTGGATATTCTTCAAATCTATTATCGTAGTAATTATTTAAAAAGTGACTTATTATTTCGTTTTAAAAAGTGAAAACCTAGTTTTATATTTTATAAAGTAACCTTATTTTCAAATATTCATATAGTACGTATTTTAACCCAATTATTGAAGTAGTTTTTAAGTTAAAAATTTTAAAGTATATTTCAAAGTAAAGCGTTTTAAATTATTTTAAAAATCTAAATTTTTGTGCTTGTTAATTGCAGTGGAAATAGAAAATACTTGGAATTTATTTTAAGAAAGGAAGATAGTTTGAAAACTGTTTTTCAAAGGGGTTTGAAAAGTGGAAATATATCTTGTGAAGATATTTTGGGATAAATGTGATGGATGTTGTGATTATTAATTGATGGTTAAATCACCGACTATCAATATTGGACAAATGCGTTGATCGTTTCGAAGAGACCGGGATCGAGATTTATTTCTTGAAAACCACTTAGATCTGGTTTGTGCGTATTCATGGAAAACGAGTTTGGATTCGAAGATGGAGCAGTGAAGTGCAAGGGCTAGTCGCTACTAATCCTAAGGATATTTTCAAAATGGATGTAGTAGGAATAGTGCCTTCAGTTCCGTTCGAAGCTGGGATGGACTTGTATGGATGAATGCTTTCGGAACATCGTCAGGTGGACGATGGGCATTCTAAGGGATATGTTCTAAAAAGGTAACGCTTAGCCTCAAGCCTCATCAACCGGGAATGACTGAAAATCAGGGGTAATGCAGCAAGGCTAGGTGGGTAGCACCCAAGCAGGGTGGGTTCATCCCTGTCTAGATGTCTCTTTTTATTTTGGCTTAGTGGTGCGGTTGCTGATCCCAACCGCGGGGTGATCTCACTCGAGATTATCCAGTAAGGAGTAGTCCCGTTCTTGTGTTGC
This sequence comes from Allium cepa, assembly GCA_030765085.1. Lineage (NCBI taxonomy): Eukaryota > Viridiplantae > Streptophyta > Magnoliopsida > Asparagales > Amaryllidaceae > Allium > Allium cepa. Next base: position 1,052,362,112 of record CM060935.1, on the reverse strand, counting down.
AAGGGAGTGGGCGTACTACTTGGTACTGTGATCTAGGCCACGTACTGTGACAGGTGGTACCCCAGTGCCTAGTCATTAGTTGGAAATCCATTCTCCCTACGAGCCTTGCACGAGTTTTGTTCGTATTACCCACTCTATGGCTAGTAGGTGGAATTTAATAGATGTAAAAATTTCGGCTATTTTATAAGTATTTGTATATAGACCCTATTATAATATCAGAGGATTTCTATAAAAAGTGTTTTAGCTATCGTAAGGTAAAACCGGACATGTTTATTTGTGGCGTGGTCTTACAAGATGCTTTTGTTTTCAAAAGATTTTTGAAACTTTAATAATCAATTGAGTGTGATTTTCTCACGTTGGTGTTCCAGACTGACTCGGGTGTTATTTAACCGTAATGCTTAGGCCAGACAGAGTATTATAGGATACAGGATTTTGATGTTGTGGAGCTCAGGAGACGAGCTGGATGACGCTGCGTATTTTCGTACTTGTTTTACATTTATATTCCGCTGTGCTGAGTAGTTGTGTATCCAGTTGTATGTTATTGATGTTGAGTTGTGATTGATCTACTCTGATGATGTAATATAAGAACAGATATATTTGTTTTGGTGTAAAGAAATGTTAATATCTATTATATTTTATTCCGCTGCGATGGTTAGATTCTGTAGTTATTTTCTATTTTCTTCTTCTACCTCTTCTTCTTTAACCCAAATGGTTCGTATTTCTGTACAACTTGAGTTGATTTAGGTAGAATAGTATTGACTCAAGGGGTACGGATTTGCGGGTCATTACAAAGTGGGGCCTTATAAGACTTATCAAGAACATATACTATAAAAGTAGTAGGATTAGGCAATGACTTGTGGACCCAAATCCTTTTAGACACTTTTGGAAAAAGGAATTTTCTAATAGAATGGGATCTCAACATCTTCCTTCACAACCAAAACTGGTGGAGCAGTGACAGTGGAGTGCTTGCATAAATCAGCTAATTGACTAAAAGATAGACTAGTAGTATGAATAGGAGGCTTCTAATTATATTTTACATCCACAATAGCAACTTGCCAAGGAGCAGGCTCAACAGGAAGGGCATATAGTAACATCTTCTCCATCTTGATATCAAACAAAGCCCTCGCATATCCTAGTCCACCCCCTCTTCACTGTTGAAGCATCGAAACATATCAAATCACTAACTAAACTTGCTAACCAATTATTATTGGTCATAGACTGTAAAAAATATAGGATTTTGGTGAACTGAACTCAAATAGGAATAGAAAGAACCTATTCACATGCGCAATCAACGGATGGAAACCAATAAGTGATAATGAATAATTTTCCTAAAATAATATAGAATACAATTCAAGGATAATAATCCTATCGCCAGACAAGAGAACTCAAAGTAGCACATCGAATGTTCGCTTCTCATTGTAATTTTACCTTAACGTTTCTTTCCCTCATCAAATGGTGTTTTACTAACAAAAAAGAGGGGTGGTCGTCAAGGAAAAATCTAACAAGTAGATCACTCAAAATTTTGTACCTTCCTCAATAACCTTAATAGATGGAATGTTAATCCCATCCACACAAATTAGCTCAAAGATACGGGGAGAATATTCACTGGCATTTCGTGGTTCAGAAGAGAAGATTGATGACCAGCATAAGAAGCATTATGTATAGGTACCGGCATTAGTTTATAACCATTTATAATTTAATTAACTTATACAATATTTATATATACAATATTAATTAAATCATGTTTAATTAATTTTAACCTTGTTAATAAAATCACATTTAATTAATTTCTACTTGTCAAATTAACTAATTTAATTAAACTTTATTTAAAATTTAAAAAAATTTATTTATTCATCTTGAACTATTTATGAAGATATTTAACTATAACAATTACGGTTTCGTATATATATCAAAAATATATAAAATATTTAATTAATTTATTATTTAATCAAACATTTGAATTACATATTCGATAAATTTCAAAAATTTATTTAGTTTAATTCACTAAAACAATTTTGAGAAAACCAAAACATTTGAAGTTAATTATAACCTTTATAGTTTTGTGTGTGTGTGTGTGTGTGTATATATATATATATATATATATATATATATATCAACATATATATAATTTAACTAATCAACATTTAATTAATTATTTATCGAATAAATCATTAATTTATTGAAACAATTTAACTAAATAATGTTAAAAAAAATTATCAACTTTACCTTAAACGATTTATGATAAATTATAAACTATAACCTTTATAGTTAGATATATACATATCATTGCATATTTTTTAATTAATTAACTTTTGGTTAAATACTTATTTTATTCATCAAATTAGTTAAATATTTATGAAAAATTTAAAACTATTGAATAAATTTCTCAAAAAAATTAAAAAAAATTAGATTTATTTTATAACATTTATAAAACATTCTTTTATGTTTTAAACTTAACATTTAAATTTAAAATATATTTAAAAAAAATCAGACTTAACTTTGAAAATTAGCCCAAGGCCCAAATCAATTTGGGCCTTTATGTTGGGCCAACCTTTTGGACCCATTAAGCCAGGTTGGTTGCAAGGATAGAAAAATGCTCGATCATTCAACCTTAATCCTAAACACTGCTTTTATAGACACTCACTAGATTGGTGAGCTTAACTAGTTGGTCCCGTATGCAAGTGGAAGGTTGATAGAGTTACGGATATGCCATGTGGGCAATTTAGTAATTTGTTGTAAATTATTAACTTTACAATAAAATATCATTTAAAATAAAATGTGTTTGTTTTCTATTTTATATTTGTCATATTATGATATATTAATTAAGATAATTAATATAATTATATTAAAATAGAAGATGCTTTTAAATAATATGTTATTTTATATTGTAATAACATAGGCCCATGCCACTCCACCCCGTTAAGAGTCGGCCTAGACCAAAACTTACATGTATACTTCAAGTGGCTTGGCCCATCGAAGATATGGGCGCCCCTCCTCTTATTGGGTTCGCAGAGTAGCTTGAAAAATCGTCATTATCAATAGGGCGTATAGAGCCTCGCAAACAGTTTAGCAATGCCTTGTCATTACACACTGATTTGTATCAAGAGAACCTCAACCTCAACTCCCATGTTCCTCATTTACCCCTGCCTATCTCTTTCCTGACCGTTCCACTCATCTTGCATTGTCTTGACTTGACAGATTTTTGAAAAAAGGCATATGGCTGTCACTGCATAAAGAAACGACAACCCAATGTTCTTCCCTGATAAGATCAGCATAAAATGATACTATACATCTGACTAAAGTATTATCATGCAGCAACAACCTATGTATCCATAGTCCATAAGACAGCGGCATCACTATTCACCAACAGCTCTCAACCCTATGACATTGTAACAACCTATATTTTTAAGTATTTTAAATTATTGAATTTAATATGATTATTGGATGAAATGGTCAGAAATAAATATTTAATGATTATTAATATAAATTTTGGAGGATTAAATTGTTTAAATTTAATACTGAAAATTATTTGAATAATTGAGTTCTGAATTTTATGTGAATGAAAGTGATGTCAAAAGTTGATTTAAATTTTAATTAAATACGCATGAAAATCATTTACTTTTAAATTTGGATTTAAAAGTGAATAAGTAGAAATTGAAAATTTCATATTTTTAATTAATGAGTAAAAATAGACATTTTGCTCACCATCTTCGATTTTGACGAAACTAGTTTCATCGGATCCGTAATAGTGAGTTATTGTAAGATTTCAAGTTTCGTAGCGATCGGACTTCTTGTTCGGCTGTGCGAGCTTGAATGCGTAGAAATCAATTTAAGGAATTCGATTAAAATTAATCAATTTTGAAAAATCTATTTTCTACATACGATCAAATTAAGCCTCGGGACTAGTTCCATTACGTTCGAAATGGGGGTAAAATATTATGAACACCAAGCGGCACGTCTTGATTGGAGTTCGAATAGTTTTGGACCTAACATTATAAATACGGCATGCAAAATGAGAAATTTATTATTATAATATTCTGGAAAACTCTAGTGTCTATGGCCGCCAACCTATTAGTTTTAACGGTCTTTCCCTCCTCTTTATCTCCCAATCCACTCAAGAAATTAAAATCTTCCAACATGATAGTTGTATATCTCAATCTCTACTTCAAATCCATATGGTTGATTTGTTCTATTACGTCATGGATTCATCAAGATTTGAGATTAAAGGTGCGTTGGTTTTCTTTAAATTCATGAAGATGGAGGCAGTGGCATCGACAAAACTACAGGTGAAGGTGGAGATGACCAGGGCACTTCCGTTGACATCCTCTGATCGATGTCCCGTCATACGTGGTAAGCACGTGGGTTTAGTGATTTGCGTGCGTTTGGTTTCTGTTTGTGAGCATGGTGTGTACGAGGGAACGAACGTGAGGGAGATGCAGTGGTAACACATTATTATTATTTTCTTTTATTTATTTTATTTAGTTTGTTGATTAAGTTTAAATTATAATCGTATTTTTATAAAAGTCATAACTTTTACATACGAGGTCCGTTTCGGATAAAAGAAGTGCCATTGGAATCGCATCGACGATGGGTTCGTCATGAAGTTGGTTTGAAATTTATTTGAAGCTGGCAAATTTTTTAGTTTCAAATAAAGGTGAATGTTTAATATACTCACAATTGATTGAAATAATTTTTCATGTTAGTTAAATTTATATGCTGAAGTAATTTAAATTTATTGACTGTTGTTTGGTAAAATTTAGCTGGCATTTAAATTGGTATGAATTAAAATGATAGGAAATTGAATTGATAGTTAAAAATTTGAAATGAAAATTAAATTGCTAGTTAAATTCCCTATTATTGATAACTAGTAAATTGTTATGATTTATTGACTGTTTGGATGTTGATTGTGACTGATGTTATTTATTGATATTTTTGGATGGTTTGGATGTTTCTTTATTTTTATTATATCCAGTTATCATCCTGTATATATTATTTACAGTGTATAAAACTGTAAATAGAATTATTTTGAATGAATTAAGGAATAGGTTTAAATGATATATTCCTATGGCATTTATTTTGGATTGAAATGATATATATCCATCTTTGGAATTAAATTGAAATAACTGATTCACTTGGCCATAGGATACAAAATTATATACGGACACCGGGTTGGTTAAATTAAATGATTTTTAAAATTTTGATTTGAAATTATTTAAATGAGTTTGATTTAATAAAGAAAAAAACAAATTATTTTTGAAATTGAGCTCAAATTGTGGGAATCCGAATATGTTAAACGAAATTGTTTAAAAATAAAGTTGAGATTTTGAAGTTACAATCGAAATATAATTTGAATTTCAAAAAAAAAATTGTTTTAAAGATTGGACTTTTATTCGAACTTTGCATATTATTAAGTAAAATTAATATAAAATAACATTTCAAAATTTGGCTCGAAATTGATTATATTTGAAAATTTGGATTTTAAATTTAATATAGAAAGTTAATTTGATTTAAGTGATTTGAATCGATGTTATAAAAATTGAACGCAAAATTGGTATGAATCGAAATGGTTTAAATTTGAGAATTGAGTTGAAATTAAATCACTGAATCGGATAGTTGAAACTGAAAGATATTTGGAATTGAAATTGAAATTAACTTGGGATTGGATTAAAATTTATTCAAGTTGGAATTGAAATTGAAATCAACTGGAGTTGAAAGCGAAACTGAATTAATTCGCAATTGAAATCGAATTTATTTGAAATTGTTTTGAATAGGAAATTTTGAAATTGAATTAGTTTGAATTTGAAACTATTTTCAAATAAATTATGGTTGTATAAACTATTTGAAATCTATTTTCTTATATATTCAAATTATTTTAATTTTTCAAACTATTTTACTATATAACCATTTTCAATACTCAAACTACTTTCTATTAAACTATTTTAACTATTTAAGTTATTTAATAATATTCAAACTATTTTCTTAAAATTCAAACTGGTCAAGGGTGGAATGTTTATATTTAAACCTTGGATTTAAATGTGAATGTGGTTAAAATGAAGTTATAACTTAAATTGAAATTCGAAATAATTTTGGAAGTAAATCGAGATGATAAGGCAAAAATGATATGGTGTATTTTGAGTAAATATGATGATTTCGAAATGGATTTTATTTTAAGCAAATATGATATTTTGAAATCTAATATGAATTGTTTTCAAAATGTAAAAGAACTAACCGATGTGTAAAATAACGTTTGCTTGTTAAAGAGACTGGGGCCTCTTATTGGCATACTCTTTGTCAATATTGGAATCACTTTGACAACCATGTATGTGGTGGATGATATTCAGAATGTATTGGTTGAATTGGTAAAATTTACTGGAATGAAGTAAGAGATTGATGATGGATAGCCTTGACACTTGCGTTATAATTAAAATGACTAAAACAAAAGCCTATGTCTAGCCATTGAGGTTAGCTACCTCTAGCGACGTTGATCCCTCGTTTTACTATTGTGATTTCGTACTCGATGGGTGCACCCTTGTATTAGTTCCTGAGATGATGGTTTTGATGACAACAACCTTAGGACTTGTTACAAAATATAAATACTAATATTCTTTTCTAGATATATATATATATGTATGTATGTATATACAGGATATATCTGCAGTTACTAAAGAATGAAGACTGTATAGTATAGAGATTCAAGACTGACGAATTCGAGATTGAAGAAACCAAGACTAAAGACTCATGAGTATCAAGAGTTCAACATTTCAAGAGATCAAGAGTTCAAGATATCAAGATAAGTATTAGTGTCTAGAATTATGTTAAAACTTCATAATAGCGCTAAAAATCTTTATTTGGATTTTAATAGTGGAATGGAATCCACCTTCTTGCTTAAATAGTGGGTGGAACCCATGACTTCTTTAGTGGGATGGAACCCACGACCTTCTCTGGTGGAATGGAAACCACGAAATTATCAAAACGACTTATTTTAAATATTTTTTTCAAAATTTTTTTTAAGTCATCTCTCTTGGTTTAAATATTTTAGCCTTAAACTATTTTTATCATCTTTTATATTTTGATTTCAAAATCATCTCTTGTTTTTAAACTATCTCCTGGTTTTAATATTATAAGTTTTTAAATCTCAAAAATATATTCTATACATAGTTTTTAATTTTACCTTTATATTATATATTATATATTTTTAATATTATTTTTAAAATCTCTTTTATAAGTTTAAACTATATTCAAAATAGTTTATAAACTCCATAAATTGTTTTGACAACTTTTAGAATGGAAATCATCTTTTAAAGAAAAATCAATTTTCGAAATTCAAAGGGGCATGTTGACATATCCCACCCCCCATGTCGACATGGTGGCCGTTTATTTCAAAATTTAAATTTTCAAAACAAGTGTCTATTCGTCATAACCTTTCATGAATGGACATAACTGTTGTTCTTCTATAAATACCTGATGTTTTGAATGAATTTTTACTCAAGTTTTCTTAGTTTGCTCTCCTCTATCTCTTCAATTCTTATTTTCAAATATTCTTAACAAAACTCTACCGAAATCCTAAGTGAATCAAAATTGATCATCTCTTCTTTGATTCTCTGCCACTCTCTCTCAAAGATCTCAGTGCTATTCAGAGTTATATGATCATTTGTAATCAAAGATTAAAAGATCAAAGTTTATCGAGTCTCTCTCTATCAAAGTCTGATTGGAAATTGTGATAACCCGGATTTTTGGACATTTGATAATTGGAAAATTAACTGGTTTTTACTATTGAGATACTGATTTTATTTGGTTGAATAAATAAAACTCCAATGACTAAAAATATCTAGATATATATATATATATATAAATGGATTTTAAATTATAATAAATGTTGAAGTATAAATATTTGAAAATGATAAATATTAAAGTAAATTGAAATATATATATACATAGTTTTATGAAAACTTTATAATGTTGAAAATTATAAGTGTGTGTGTATATATATATGCCATGAGAAGTAGAATAAATGGAAGTTTGTAAAAATGTGGATAAATATATATACATATATATATATATATCAAAAATTCACATAAGAACTTTCTAATTATAATATATATATATATATATATATATATATATCCAGATATTTTTAGTCATCAGAATTTTATTTGTTAAATCGAATAAAATCGATATCTTAATAGTAAAAACCAGTAAGTTTTCCAATTGTCACATGTTCAGAAATCCGGGTTATCACAGAAATGGTGTGATTGTGGCCTGTAAATCAATTGTGTGTGATTGTAACCCGTAAATCAATTAGGTGATCATGTAACCTGGTTAAATCAAGAGAGTTTCCCTAGGCTCGAAGGTAGGAGGGTGTTTCTACCTAAGTCGTCTGGACGACCTAACGACTTAACGACCTTAGATCGTTTCACGACCTAACTAAACACAGCAACCTAACATAGGTCGCTCACGACCTAACTAAACACAGGGTCTCAACGACCTATACTATAACAACTTAAACTATTATCCTTAATTCGCTCGAACGACCTATCTTCCTTAGGTCGTTAACTCGCTTAGAATCCTCTCCTAAGTCACTCACCTGTGCCGCTAATCCTTAAGTCGGTATCCTCCTTAAGTCGCCAACTACTAGGTCGTCAACTTCCTTAAGTCGCTCCAACCCCCCTAAGCTACTATACGACCTAAGCTATCACACGACCTAACTCCTTAGGTCGCCTAAACCCTTAAGTCGTCAACTTCCTTGGGTCGCTCTGCCTTACCTTTAGGTCGCTCAACACTCTTCTACGACCTAACCTCTGGACGACTTAAGCTTTGGACGACTTAACAACACTAACGACCTAATAACAACGGTTTTACGATCTTTCGATACGTAAAATACGGGTCGTTACATTCTCTCCCCCTTAGGAATTTCGCCCCCGAAATTCTAAACAAACAAGAACCAAAAACTATTCTGCACGCCTACCATCCATAGCAACCAACAAACCATGCATCCAATTACTAGCCTACCATGCAGAATTCTAAGACTAGAACAAGTTACAATGTCATGAGATGACACGACACCTTATGGTCATACCTCGAAGAGTTCAGGATAAGCTGCCTTTATCCTCTCTTCCACCTCCCATGTACAGTCGTTAACATCATCACTCCATTGTATCTTGAGCAACCTAACTACCTTCCTCCTAAGCTGTTTCGTGTCAGTTCCCACAACACGAAGCAGCTTACGAGGTCTCTTATCAACTGGATTAACCTCAAAATCTTCACAGCTATCAGCAGAAACCACTGTATTCGAGTCGTGCACATACTTCTGTAGATACGATACATGAAAAATATTGTGCACACCCGACATCTTTTCTGGTAACTCTAATTTATAGGCGAGCTTTCCGATTCGCTCGATGATCGGGAATGGTCCAACAAATCTCAGAGTCAATTTCCCTTTCCTCCCGAATCGAATAACATTCTTCAGTGGAGAAATCTTCACAAGAACCATATCACCTACGTCAAACTCCAAATCCGTACGATGCTTGTCGGCATAACTTTTCTGACGGTCTTGGGCTGCCTTCATTCCTTGCCGAATGATCTCTATGCAATCCGAAGTCTATTGAATCATTTCTGGCCCAAGTATCAACTTTTCTCCCGTTTCCAACCAACATGTCGGGGAGTTACACGGTCTTCCATACAATGCTTCATACGGCTCCATACCAATGCTGGACTGGCAACTGTTATTATACGAAATTCCACCAGATGAAGATGATCTTCCCATGATCCTCCGAAGTCCAAAACACATGCTCTGAGGAGATCTTCCAAAACTCGGTTGACTCTCTCGGTCTGACCATCTGTTTGGGGGTGATAAGCTGTACTTAAACACAACTCGGTTCCCAAAACTTCCTGGAAGCTCTTCCAAAATCTACTAGTGAACAATGGGTCTCGATCGCTCACTATACTTTTCGGAATACCATGGAATCGAACTATCCACTTAACATATAGGTCAGCCAATTTCGATGCAGTCCCGGTTGACCGAACAGGAATTAATCTTGCACTCTTAGTTAAACGATCTATGATGACCCAAATCCCTTCATTTCCCGCTCTTGTTCTAGGTAACCCATCGATAAAATCCATCGATATTTGCTCCCACTTCCATGTAGGAACTTCTAATGGCTGAAGCAATCCACTGGGCTTCTTCTGCTCGGCTTTTACCAACTGGCAATTCATACACTTGGAAATAAAATTTCCAACATCCTTCTTCATACCTTCCCAGTAATAGGTTCTTTTCATATCCCAATACATCTTATTTCCACCTGGATGAATTGTCAACTTCGAGTGATGACTCTCCTTTAGAACTTCATCTCTCAATTCATCTATTTGGGAACAACTAGTCGTCCTTGCTTCCGAAGCCAACCCTCTCGATCGACCTCGAATCCTTTATCCTTCTCTGGGTCCAACCCCGATTCCAAATCACGGATAATCTTAACAAGCTTATCGTCTCACTTTTGGCTCTTGCCAATTCTTTCCACAAGAGTAGGTCTTATCGATAAGTTTGCCAACATTTCAGGTTCCAATTCACATCTGGGCCTGAAGTTAAATCCAGCCAAATACTCTAGATTCTTCCATTCTGAAAACATGGCTCCCAATCCTGCATGTTTTCGACTTAATACATCTGCCACTGCGTTACCCTTTCCCGGAGTATAGGCTATACCAAAATCATATGATGCCAAAAACTCTAGTCATCGTTACTGCCGAAGATTCAAATCTTTTTGGGGGAAAAGATACTTCAACGACTTATGATCTGTAAACAACTCGAATCGAACTCCCAATAGGTAATGTCTCCACATCTTCAGAGCAAATACAATTGCCACCAACTCCAAATCATGAGTCGGATAATTCCTTTCGTGCAGCTTCAGTTGTCGACTTGCATACGCAACAACTTTACCCTTCTGCATCAGCACTGCTCCAAGTCCAGTACCACATGCATCGGTGTAAACCACCATCTCATCATTTCCACTTGGAATAGTCAAAACAGGAGCACTTATTAGTCTCTCTTTCAGGATTCCGAAAGCTTGCTCACACTTAGCATCCCATCTGAATACATGGTTCTTTTTCGTCAATCCTATTAATGGTGCAGCTACCTTGGAAAAGTCCTTGATAAATCGACGATAGTATCCTACTAATCCAAGAAAACTTCTCACATCAGATGCATTCTTAGGTCTAACCCAATCCTGGATTGCTGCCACCTTGGCGGGATCAACTGTTATTCCATTTCCAGAGATAATATGGCCTAAGAACCTCACTTCACTCTTCCAGAAGTGACACTTTGAAAACTTAGCCTTCAGCTGATGTTTCCGCAAGGTTTCCAAAATAATACTCAAGTGCATCTTGTGCTCTTCTTCATTACTGGAATAAATCAAAATATCATCCACGAACACTAGTACGAACTTGTTCAACTGATCCCTGAACACTCTATTCATAAGATCCACAAAATATGCTGGTGCATTGGTCAATCCAGACGGCATTACTGGCCACTCAAAGAAACCAAATGGTGTTCTGAAAGCAGTCTTCGGCACACTATCCTTTGACACTCTTAATTGGTGAAATCCCGTTGCCAAATCCATCTGAGAAAACACCTTGGTTTCGTGAAGCTGATCAAACAAGTCATCTATTCTCGGTAATGGATACTTGTTCTTCTTAGTCACTTTATTCAACTCACGATAATCCACACACAACCTCAACGATCCATCTGCTTTGATTGCAAACACAACTGGTGCACCCCATTCGGACACACTACGCCGAATGAATCCTTTCTGTAAAAGATCATCAACTTGCACCTTCAACTCTTGTTGTTCCCTAGGCGCCATCCACCTAAGAGGCATCACAACAGGTCTGGCTCCTTCAACTAGATCGATGCGAAACTCGATCTCTCTATGCGGCGGTAACCCTTTGACCTCATCAAAGACATCCTCAAATCCATTTGCGACTGGCACCGATGACAGTCCATCCCGTGGAACAACCAGCGAATACATGAAGCTCATGAAGACGCCTTCCTCATGCTTACATCGTATCACAACCTTTCGCCCTTCCACATTCTCGACTGTCACCTCCAACCTTTTACAATCAACCTTTGCCGCATACTTCCTAAGCCAGTCCATACCCAAAATAATTCCAAACCCCTCAAAGTTTAGAACAAAACAATCACAAACAAAAGAGAAATCATGACTCGATACAACCAGATCACGGCATAACATACACAGACAGGACGAACCCCCAACTGGATTAGTCACAACCAATGGTCTATCAACAATATCCGGTTCTAAACCCAACCGGCATACAAGTTCATTACAAACAAAAGAATGTGACGCCCCAGTATCGAATAACACTCTAACTAGAACACCACAAATGGAAATGGTACCTTGTACCACCACACTCTTTCCTTTCTCTTCTGCAGTAGGAGCTTTTGAAGATGATGGCACAGCCCCCAAAGCATAAGCTTGCACAATCTGCCTGTCCTTCCTTGGTTCTGGACAATTCTTCTTGATATGCCCCGGCTTGTCACAGTTGTGGCACTTCACCGGCACCTTTGGATTCTTGCAATCTTTGGAGAAATGGCCCTTCTGCTGACAATTGTAGTAGTTCACTTCGCCCTTCGGCTTCTTCTGGCCATCCTTACCCTTCTGCTGCTGCTGCTGCTTCCTCTTCTTGTTTCCACCTTGCTGTGGTTTAGACTCCTCCTTGGTCACAGCAACAACAGATCCTTCTTTAGGAAACAGATTCTCGTGCCTGAGAGCCTTCTCCACAAGCTTCTCAAATGGATCATCCAGATGATCCACCAAATGCCTCCCAAGATAAATGTCCAAGCCTGTCACAAACTTCTCGTTCTTTTGATATGGAGATTCAATATACGACCGAGCATACTTGGACAAGGCTTCAAACTCAGAAACATACTCAAGGACTGGTCTTCCTCCTTGCTTGAGTTCCACAAACTTCTTGAACAGAACGAATTTCTGAGCTGTAGAAATGAACTTAGCTTCAAATCTGGCTTGGAATTGCTCCCAAGTAATTTCTTCCTCCGGAGTATCAATGGTGATAGAGTTCCACCAGTCAGAAGCTCTCCCTTGAAGCTGTCTTGATGCGAGCTTCCTTTTGGTTGCATCCTCAATTCCCAAATCACCAAAGATTCTTTTACAAGCATCTATCCATCTCTGGAGTTCAATGGTTGACTCTGTTCCCAAGAAAACCTTCCCTCCAAGAGCAGTATAGTCTTTACACAACTTAGCAAAATCCACCGGTCTTGGAGCTTGAACTTGAACTCCAACATCTACTGATGGCCCCGGAGCTGGCGTCCTCCTCATAATCGAAGTCATCATAGCCTCGAACATAGCAGCATACTCAACAGCCCCCTCAACCGCACGGCCTTCCCTAGCAGCTGGTCTCCCTCTTCGACTCATTCTTAATATCTATAAAAATGATTAGTGCACCTTGAGAAACAACTGCATTAGAGTTTCAAATCTTTCTAAGCTACTATATTATATATAGTAATCATCCATCAAAATACAATTATGTCTCTCATACGTAGTTACGTTAGCGAGCGTTGGCTAAAATCGATTAACCAAAGCTCTGATACCAAATGTGACGACCGCCCATGACTCCTGCACTAAACAAGGAAATAGTGCGCTGTAAAGTGTGCCAGGCAGACGTGGATGATCATCAAGGTAAGGTAAAAACAGCGGAGTCTATCGTATTACTCACAGCGCATGGGTAAAATACAATAGGAAATATGTGTATATATAGTGAAGCTCCACAAAACAGAATCTCGTCAAATAAGCCCCATGGTAGTTTGATACCAAAAATCTGAATAGTCAATACATCAAGCCTCACTACATATCACTCAAAGAATATACAAGCAGCGGAACATCCAGTACATATAGTAAGAAAATAATATGCAAGCCTTCAGCTCGTCTTCGTCATCAGCATCGTTGGTCACTAAGAACAGCACCTGCCACCTGCTACCTAGTCTGCCCATCCCAAAATGGATGAACAGCCCAAGGTAATAAGAGTTGAGCATAAAACCTTGAGTCAGACAACAGTCTTAGTGAGCGGTAAATTAACTAACAACATACAAAAAGAGCATAAAGGTAAAAGGAATAGGAACCCAACCCTCCCACTCCTCCTCTTTCTATAGTGATAGCCCCCAGACACACTAAGCAGAAGTAAACATAGCAAACCAGACATTTAAAGTAAAGCAATTATCAGTCGAGTCAAGGTCGGTGTTTTCCAAGTACAAACCCCCAAGTCCTAAACCAAGATCAGATAAGCACCCAGAAAACATCGCTCTTGAGACCGAATGACGATACAACCAAAACATCCAAACATTCATGACTCTGGCTATCACTGTTATCATTGCTTCGATACCACCGTTAATTGAATGACCGGCACATTCTTTCAGCCGTCCGTCAAGGGCTAATGGTAACCCCGGTTCTAGACAGAACTCCGCACGTCGTCGCAGCCCGTGCCTAGGACTATCGAATCTGCCCAGAGTACTCGACCACCAACTGTAGTCTTTTGGGACTATCGAATATGCCCAGCGTACTCTTGCTTTGAGTCTGCTAGAACCTTCAATAATGATGAAATCTCAGCCTTCTAGTCATCCTCCTCGACGACTATTCTCATACTAGCTCAAGCGCCTCTCGAGCCAACCATTATCCACAAACTCGAACCATCCCTCGAGTTATCAACATGCTTGGAATGATCCCGTTTGGATTGTACCAAGACTACTTCACATCATGCCTTGCTTTATTTCATCATAGCAAAGTCCCATCTCAACATCATCATCAAATCTGTCCATATGAGCTTTATCATCCGCCACATATGTCATGAGCAGCTTTTTCCTATTCAAGAGCCTTTCCCTTAGCTTTTGAATCATCTTCGACCAACTTGTCCAAATCCAACCACTAATCAACTAATTTATAACAATCAATCAAATCAATCATGAATCCAAGTGATTAAGCATTCAAACATGATCTAAAAGTAATTATAACTATAATGGCAATCTTGTAAATAAAGAGTCCAAATCTAACAAGCATAATCATGAATAATATCTCTACAACTTGATGGATGAACTTGCATAGGTTAACATGTATTATAATGGATGTCAAATCTTCGTGAATCATGGATCTATACTTAGGTTTATGAAAATTCATGAAATCACTATTTTTAACACAAAATCAAGCCACCAATCCAATATACTCCTTTGGGTCCGTGTGAGAGAAATCCACCACTCACCGAATCACCTAAACACCTCAAAAGCAACACACTTCAGATCTGGACAGCGAAGGATCTAGCTCGATCCACCAAAATTCTGCTTCAAACGATGAAATCCCTCTTCGATGGATGGAGATCTTCAATCTAAGCTCTTGGATCTTCGATTTGGATGGAAGGAAGTACAAGATTAAAGAGTAGAAAAGAAGTAAAGAAGTGTAGCACTCGAGCTCACAAAATGGCAGAACTTCGTCGCTTCAAAATGGGATTCCAAAAATAAAGCTAACCCGTGTATTTATAGGCCGAACCCATAAGTCGCTCGCCCTTAAGTCGCTCACGACTTAACAAAACCCCACGACCTAAAAATCCAACGACCTACGACCTAACGACTCGAGCCTATGCGCGACTTAAAACACGACCTAACACATGCGCGACCTAACATACAAGCCGCGTTTCTACCTAAATCATCTGGACGACCTAACGACTTAACAACCTTGGATCGTTTCACGACCTAACTAAACACAGCAACCTAACATAGGTCGCTCACGACCTAACTAAACACAGGGTCTCAACGACCTATACTATAACGACTTAAACTATTATCCTTAAGTCGCTCGAACGACCTATCTTCCTTAGGTCGTTAACTCGCTCAGAATCCTCTCCTAAGTCACTCACCTGTGCCGCTAATCCTTAAGTCGGTATCCTCCTTAAGTCGCCAACTACTAGGTCATTAACTTCCTTAAGTCGCTCCAACCCCCCTAAGCTACTATACGACCTAAGCTACCACACGACCTAACTCCTTAGGTCACCTAAACCCATAAGTCGCCGACTACCTTGGGTCGCTCTGCCTTACCTTTAGGTCGCTCAACACTCTTCTACGACCTAACCTATGGACGACTTAAGCTCTGGACGACTTAACAACACTAACGACCTAATAACAACGGTTTTGCGATCTTTCGATACGTAAAATATGGGTTGTTACAGAAATCGAGATTGTAATATGGACATTATATTTGAATGAAATCTACATAAGAAATTGTGTAGGACTGGATGTAGGGTAACTCCAAACCTGTATAACATTCTGGTGTGTTCTTTCCTTTTACTTCTTTTATTTTTATTTGCATCTGTGTCTAATTCTGTGATTGCTTCTGTGTTTATGAATTGCATCTATTCGGGTTTCATTTTAAAAGATTCCAAAAAGAATCATAAAATTAATTAAACAATTTTCACCCCCCTCCCCTCTAGTGCTAATTCTGCCTTAAGATCCGTAATTCGCATTCGCTACATTTGGTATCAGAATATTGGTTTTCAAAGTTTTCATAATTTGTTTTTTGAATAAGTTTAAAATAAAAAAATTGATAATTCTGTTAACATTAGTTCAAAACTTTCCATATCATCATTTTTTATAATTTTTCATATTGTTATTATAGAAAATCAACTTATCTACCGAATTGGTGTGTTGTGCAGGAACAGATGTGTTATATGGCTTTTGATGAATTAACACTCAATGGACAAAAAGTGCAAATCAAGAAAAACAAATTGATACTTGATTGTGGATGTTCGAGATACATGACTGGAAATCTAGAGTTACTGAATGACATAATTTATGAAGATAGAGGACTGGTCAACTTTGGAGACAACTCAAAAGGATAAGTGATTGGCATCGGCAATGTCGGTAACTCTAAAACTCCTACTGTTTCTAGTGTTTGTTAGTCAGGAATCTAAAACACAATTTACTTAGTATATGTCAACTTTGTGATAAGGACTACAAAATTAAATTTGAAAAAAAATAAGTGCCACATCGAAGATAATAAATCAAATGTTGTCTTTGAAGGAATTAGAAAGAAAAATATTTATATCCTCGGTATGAAAATCTCAGATGATAACCTATGTCTTTTGGCTAATATAAGTAACTCTTGGATTTGGCATAAAAGATTTGGGCATTTGAACTTCAAACTCTTATCTAGACTTTCAAAACTTGATCCTGTAAGAGATCTCCCTAAAATGGATTTTAAAGTAGATAGTATATGTGATGCTTATCAATTATGAAAACTTCAGAAGAGTTCATTTAAATTGAATGATATGATTTCAACTTCAAAACCCCTTGATTTACTTCATTTAGATCTATTTGGCCCATCTAAAATTCAGTCAATAAATCACAGTAAATATGTTTTTGTAATTGTAGATGATTATTCTAGATTTACATGGACAATTTTTTTGAAACTTAAAAGTGATGCTTTTGATTTATTTAAAATTTTTGGAAAAAGAATTCAAAATCAACTTTCTTTAAAAATCAAAAATATTCGTAGTGATCACGGTAGAGAATCTAAAATTGAAAATTTTGAGAATGTCTGTAACTCCATAACAAAACGGAGTAGTAAAGCGTAAAAATAGGACAATTCAAGAGTGTGCAAGAACCATGCTTTCAGATGGTGAATTACTAAGAAACTTTTGGGTTGAAGCAGTCGCTACAGCTTGTTGCATTTTGAATTGGATTTTAATTAGACCACTGACCAATAAAACACCATATGAACTTCTTTTCAATAAGAAACTAAAGATATATTATTTTAAAGTTTTTGGAAGCAAATGTTTTATTCTAAATACGAAAGACAATTTGAATAAATTTGTTCCTAAATCCGGCAAAGGAGTCTTTATCGGATATTCTAACAGAAGTAAAGCATATAGAGTTTTTAATTTAAAAACTAACACCATTGAAACAATGCATGTATCTTTTGATGAAAATTTCAAAGATTTTGTTCATAGAAATGATTAAGATGATTATATTACTTTAAATAATGAATCAAATGAAACAAATTGTGAAATTGTTCATCCTAATAAAAGAATCGGGCTTTTAAAAGATCATCTTGTAGAAAATATACTAGGAAATATTGAATCTATTGTTAGAACTAGAAATCAATTAAACAAAATGAGTAAGTGTAGCTTTTATATCAACTATTGAACCTAAAAATCCAAAGGAAGCATCATCCGATGATTCATGGATTCTTGTCATGCAAGAAGAACTAAATCGATTTACCAGAAATGATGTATATGAACTTATTCCTAGACCCAAGGACAAAACTATAATAGGGGCTAAATGGTTTTATAAAAATAAAATAAATAAACAAGGTGAGGTCGTTAGAAATAAAGCTCGGCTAGTCGCACAAGGTTATTGTCAAAAGGAAGGAATAGACTAGGATAAAACCATTGCACCTGTAGAAAGATTAGAAGCTATTAGAATTATACTTGCTTTTGAAACCACAATAATTTCAAATTATTTTAAATGGATATCAAAAGTGCATATTTAAATGGTTTTGTTAAAGAAGATGTTTATGTTGAATAACCTCCACATTTTGAAGAAGCAAAGTTTTCAAATCATGTTTACAAATTAAAGAAAGCTTTACATGGTCTAAAACATGCTCTTAGAGCCTGGTATGATAGATTAAGATCTTACCTATTATAATTAAAGTTTGAAACTGGTAAAGTAGATAATACTCTTTTTATTAAAAGAAATAAAAATGATATCCAATTAGTAAAGATATATGTGGATGATATAATTTTTGGATCAACAAACAATGAAATGAACAAAGAGTATTCTGAAATAATAACAAAAGAGTTTGAGATGAGTCATATGGGTGAACTTACTTTCTTTTTAGGATTGCAAATAAAACAATTAGATAGTGGTATTTTCATTAGTCAAAAAAAGTATGTTAGGGATCTAGTTAGTAAGTTCGATATGACCACTGCGAGTGGAAAAACCCACTCCTATGGCAACCAATAAAGCCTTAAATAAAGAAGAAATTAACATAAAAACAAACTAATGAGAGTCTTGATAATTACTGACTTGTGAATCAAACAATTTGGGTAATGGAGACAAAAATTTCCATGTTGTTCGACCAAATTACTATCTTTATCAAAACAGACTTCTCCGACGCAAATAACTTTATCGTCTTTGTCCATTTGCGCTTCTCATTCTTCTTCTTCTTGTCTTCTTCTAATGGATTGTCAATATGACATTAGACGAGTCATCTACGATCAGGTCCGCATGATTATACATTAGGAATTTTTGTAAATTTCTAAGGATTTTGCCTTACTTCTCTTGTTCTTTAGCCATCTTGATTTGCATGACTTGCAACTCAGTCATCATTTGCAAAGAGTGCTTTAAAATTCCCTCTATCTTCATGACTCGGGCCAGTGTAGTTCATTGAAATGGACCGGTATTAGGAGAAGGGAAAGAAAAGGTCGCATTTTGGTTTGATTTGGAAGAGGAGGCCATTATTTTATGTTTTCAAAAGTATATTATAGAGAGTAATGAAGTGGAAGATGGAAGAATTCGATTTATAGAGAATATACAGCTACCAAAATAATTTTAGAGGAAAATCAAAATTCCAATTTTTACCATTGTATGTCGACATGGGGGGTAGGGGATGTTAACATCCTTAAGGAAATTTTGATAATTTTACTTTCCTTTATTTATTTAAGTATATATGTAACTATATCTATATTTTATATCTCAGTTACAGCACAAATACCTAGTTCTCTTTTGAATGTAATAAAGGTTGATTGGTTCAAAGGTTTGGTCAGAATATTAGTTATTTTATTCTCAGTGTTGATAAATTCAAGAGAAATGATCTCTTTACTTATATTATCTCTGAGAAAACGATGTCTGATATCAATATATTTGGTTCTTGCAAGGTGTGTAGGATTTTTGGATAAATTTATTGGCTTGTATTGTCACAATAAATGAGGATTTAAAAATATTTAATCCAAAGTCCTTTAGGGTCAGCTGCAAATAGATAACTTGAGTACAAACCAAAGCAACAGAGGTATATTCTGCTTCAGTTGCTGATAGAGAGATAGTATTTTGCTTTTTACAAAACCAGGAAACAAGAGAATGTCCTAGAAAGTGACAACTTCCGCTTGTACTTTTTCGGTTAGATTTACAACCAGCATAGTGAGCATCATAATATGGAATTAAATCAAATGAATCATTTTTCGGATAAAATAGGCCATAGTCTAAACTGTGTTTAACATATCTTAGGATAGTTTAACAACTTTTAAATGTTTTTTGGGTTGAGATCGGTATCTTGCACAGAGACATACACTATGCAGATATCAGGTTGACTCGTAGTTATACAGAGTAGCGATCCAGTCATTCCCCTATATAGTTTTCAGTCGACATCTTTTGACATATGTTTTTATATATTGTGTGTATTTGTATATATTTTTGTTTATATGTGTAATATAACAACGTATATAATAAAATTATACTTACATTTCGTTTAATTATACTTTGTTATGAGTATTTAGTTTCATAGTATTAGTTTTAAGGGGAGTTATGTAGTTTATGATTAGTTTTTGTTGATGACAAAGGGAGAGAATTATAAAATGTTGGATAGGCTTAGATTAAGGGGAGTTATTAGATTAAAGAGGAGTTGTTGGAATAAGGGGGAGTTAGAGTAGAATCAGAGTTCTATGAAGTTGATTTTATTAACAAAGGTTGTCATCATCAAAATGGGGGAGATTGTTAGTTCCTGAGATGATGATTTTGTTGACAACAACCTTAGGACTTGTTATAACATATAAATACTAATATTCTTATCTAGATATATATGTATATGCATGATATATATGCAGGTACTGAAAAATGAAGACTATACGGTATAGAGATCCAAAGACCGACGAATTCAAGATTGAAGAAACCAAAATTGAAGACTCATTAGTATCAAGAGTTCAAGATTCAAGATAAGTAATAGTGTCTTGATTTATGATAAAACTTCATAATAGCACTAAAATCTTTGTTTGGATTTTAATAGTGGAATGGAATCCACCTTCTCACTTTAATAGTAGGATGGAACCCACGACTTCTTTAGTAGGATGGAACCCACGACCTTTTCTAGTGGAATGGAATCCACGAAATTTTCAAAATGATTTATTTTATATATTTTTCCCAAAAAAAAATTGTAAGTCATCTCTCTCAGTTTAAATATTTTAGCCTTAAACTATTTTAATCATCTTTTATATTCTGGTTTCAAAATCATCTCTTGTTTTTAAACTATCTCCTAGTTTTAATATTATAAGTTTTAAATCTCAAAAATATATTCTATACTTAGTTTTTAATATTATTTTTATATAATAGATTATGTATTTTTAAGATTATCTTTTAAATATCTTTTATAAGTTTAAACTATATTCAAAATGGTTTATAAACTTCAGAAATTGCTTTGACAAGTTTTAGAATAGAAATCATCTTTTAAAGAAAAATCAATTTTAAAAATTCAAAGGGGCATGTCGACATACCCCATCACCCCATGTCGACATGGCGGCCGTTTGTTTCAAAATTTAAATTTTCAAAAGAAGTGTCTGTTTGTCGAAACCTTTCGTGAGTTGACACGACTGTTGTTCTTCTATAAATACCTAACGTTCGAATGAATTTTTATTCAAGTTTTCTTAGTTTTCTCTCCTTTTTCTCTTCCATTGTCATTTTAAAATATTCTTAACAAAACTCTGTCGAAATCCTAAGTGAATCAAACTCGATCATCTCTTGTTTGACTCTCTGCTATTGTCTCTCAAAGATCTCAATGATATTTAGATTTATAGGATCATTTTTAATCAAAGATCGAAGTGAATCAAGTCTCTTTCTATCAAAGTGTGATTGGAAACGGTGTGATTGTGGTCTGTAAATCAATTGGGTGTGATTGTAGCCCGTAAACAAATTAGGTGATCTTGTAGCCTGGTTAAATCAAGAGAGTTTGTCCTAGATTTGAAGGTAGGAGGGTGAGTCTCGTAGCCTTGAAATCGAGATTATAATATCGATATTATATTTGAAAAGAAATCTGCACAAGAAATTTTATGGGACTGGATGTAGGATAACTCCGAACCAGTATAAAATTATGGTGTGTTCTTACCTTTTGCTGCTTTTATTTACTATTTGCATCTGTGTTTGATTTCTTGATTATTTCTATGTTTGTGAATTGCATCTGTTTGGGTTTAATTTGAAAAGATTTCGAAAAGATTCATAAAATTAATTAAACATTATTCACCCCCCTCCTCTAGTGTTAATTCTACCTTAAGATCCATAATCCGCATTCCCTATAACTTTTTATTTGGATTAATTGTCGCATTCAGCCATGGATGGGTTACGACCAGCCAGAAAGGGTAAACTGGTAGAATCCTACATTGGGCATTGCCTTATATGCCTTATCATATTTATCCTTATACAAGCCCATTACAACTTTGGTTTAGTGTGGTACCTATAGGGGAATTACTGGCTACCAACATTACTAGTTGTGTTATAGGACCTGCATAGACTACATGCTATAAAATGTGTTCAGGTGGATCAGTGTAAAGCCTTAATGCAATTTTGATATTTATTCTACTGATAGACATTACCTACTATAGCGTATACTATTATATATAATATTTTAACGGATCCTTAGGAGATGGAAAACCCCATAACATCTCTTAAGTTATTGCACACACATTATACATTGGATAGGAGATGTAAAATCCCGCAAACATCTCTGAGTTGTTACGCTCATATTTCGTGATATCGATTTGAGTTACGTAAGAGTATTTTAGTTCTAACTTTAGTGTTTTGTCTTTTCATTATGCTCAGATCATCCCTGAGTTTTTCAGCACATTGAAGATTGTTTTTCCGGAGGATGAAGACGAAGATTTGGTATATTAATATTATTCTTTGCATCATGCTATTCCGCCGCATTGATTATTTATCCCTTATATATATAACTCTGATAAATTCTGTATGGATTATAATCAATTGCATATTAAACAACTTCATGAACTGTTTATTTGATTACTATATTTTGTCATTTCGTTGCAAGATTCTGCGATTGTTTTCTTCTTCTTTTCTTACTTCTCTTAATTATTCTCATTGATTATTTATTTTTTGGATTGTTTAAGTTGGACATGTGTGGATTATAGTCAATTTAATCCTTCTGAATTGTGAGTCATCATAAACACCATCCCGACACAACAATTCCATAGTGCAACCCACTAGCTAGCCTCAAATTGGACCGTTCTCTATATCTAGCATTCTAGTTGGCCAGCATTTATGCCATATATCATCTTCAGTGGCTATAAGGAAACCCGAGGTTTAGAGCTTTAAACTTAGCCCTGTAGAGATTGATCTAAACAGTTATAAATATAGATTCTCAAGCATTTGTATGAGGATTTATTTTCTCTCTTTTGCATGCAATATATCATAATTTAATGTCTTGTAACAAATATCTTATAATCAAATATATCTAGCATTAATACTAGACATCGATGTTGATCTTCATCAAGATCGAATCACTTTGAATCTCGCATTGGTTCCCTCTACTTTGTATTTTGGCTGATAACTTCTCATTTTACATTTTTTAGTTACGAAATCAATGAATTTGCTAATACTACTCTTAATTGTATCTTCAAGAATGGATAAAAATGCAGTCAATAGAAGGCGTAGGAAAAATGGCATAAGGAAGATGCAGAGATATCGTAAAATAATGGAGTAGAGGATTTTTATGATGTTTTGTTTTCTAATATCAACTTTGGCATAAGGTGACATAGGGAAAAATTTCCCTTTGCCATCCCAATGCTATATTATTGTGGAAATCTGTAATTCTTTTGAAATGATTGTTGAATATGCTAGTATATTATTTTTATTTGATGATAATAAACATATATATATATATATATATATATATATATTCATTTAAATGTATTTGTTAATGTAATATTTTATGTTTAACATAATTAAATGAATATTTGCTGAATAAAATAAATAACACATAATTTAAATTCAAACAGATATCTTATTCAAACAAATATTTATTACAATTTTGAATAGTACAAATTTAAACTCTCGCTATATATACACAATTTCAATAAAAATAAAAATTTGATTACATCACAATTTTCCACTTACATTTTCACCTCACTACATTTCACTCATTCACTTGTATTATTCTTCAACTCTATTCCAGATTGAATCCACCATATGAGCGATCTGCAAAATAAACACTGAAGCAGTAAAATTGAAAAAGAAATAATTTTTGCAGTGTAAAAAAAACTAAATGTGTATTTTTGAAAATATTATTTGACTCGGTTATTTGGGTTGTTCGTCATCATTTTAATTTTGAATTCATCATACATGAACAGCTTCTGACATGCACAGTGTGTCATTGTACATGCCACAAAGCCGTGCACACCGATATACACTTGATAAAATTGTAGGGGCAGGTGAGCACAAGGTCAAACCCAATCAAAAGCTGGGTTCAACTCAAGTGCAATAAAAATAAAGTCATGATATTAGCACAAGATCAAACCCGAGCTATAAGCTGGATTCAACATTGGCGCAATATATAAATTCAATAAAATGGTCAAGACAACTAAAACAAGCCTCAACCAAAAATTCAGTGATGTACACATGAAGCCAGAAACAACAGAGGCTAGACAGTCTAACAAGACTCGAGACACATGAAGAATGCAAATATATGAAGATCAGTACACATGAAGTCAATATGCACCCGTGAAACAAGAATAAGCAGTTTAACAGTGATGTGTGCATACCCACTGAAACTTAACATAAGCTATGCAACCTGAATCAAAGACTACAAGTACACAATATCAAAATGCCGAAGTCAACATAAATTCGAAGCACCAGAAAATTCAAAGTTGTGGTGACCAAGGGATCGGGCAATTTCAAAATCAAACAAGCCGTGACAATCAAGTAATGAAAATATACGATTTGAACAAGTTAGAAAGGTCTCAAGCATTCAAGAAAAATCGAACGGCAAAACAAATTATCATATGAACAAAAATCAAGGGAATTATACCCTATTTAACTATTAACATCATGGCAGATAGGAGCAATTGAGTTCAAGAAAATTAATCAAAAATGCTAAAAGCAAATTACATACCAAAGTCATATCGAACTCGACGAAATTGAATCAGCCGTGTGCAAATTGAAGTAAATTGATTGATGAAGAAAACTGGAAATAATTCATCATTCAATCAAAAAATAGAGTTGGCGTATTCAATTTTATAGAAACCATAATTTACTTGAAGAGGAACGAACGAAAATTGAAGTAGCCATTATCACAAAAAAAAAAGGAATTGAGCCGAATAATAAAGAAATAGGGGATTTACTTTTATTTGGGTTGGTTATTATAAATAGCTATTGGGCTTTATTTTGTATACTAGGGTTTTTGGTTTTTTAAATTGTTTTTATTTGTAATTTTCTTTTAAACGTTTGTAAATTCTAGTCGTGTGAGTAGGGGACAAACTACGGTGGTGTAGTTCGAGAATTCGCAACTCAACGCTGAGTTGTGGTAGGGTTTTGAGCATAGAGTTAGGTTAGTCGATAACGGGTGTCGTGAGTTTACGTGTGTAAGCATCGGACTACTTAATTTCTAGTAGATACTTTAAGGCAGAACGTAAGCAAGGTTTTGCCGAAGCTAGGTAAATCTGTGTGTTCTATTTTCTGCATTTATTATTCTACAATTATCTTTGCTGCTATTATTCTGCTATTATTAGTGCTGCGTCTATTTTATCTACTTCCGCATTAAATTTTTATAATTAATAGTATTACCCTATTCACCCCCTTCCCTCTAGGGGGAAATCGATCCTACAAGTAGTATCAGAGCTAGGAACAAAAGCTAATTTTTGTTTTAAAATTTTCAAAAACCGATTTTTGTTTTAAAATTTTGAATTTTTAAAATGGCTTCTTTTAATAATGCTTTTGCTGAGGGTGAGTCCATTATTAGACCGCCAATGTTCAATGGTGAATATGCTTACTAGAAAAATAGAACGGATTTTTTTTTGAAAACCATTGATGCTTGGAATATAGTTGAGATAGGTTATAGAGCACCAACTATAGTGGTAAATAATCAGGAAACAGATAAACTGATGGATCAATGGACAGATCTAGAAAATAGATTACAGAATGCTAATGCTAAAAACATGAATTCTATTATTTTTTCATTGGATCAAATTGAATTTAATCATATCTCACATTGTCTAACTGCATAGAAAATATGGCACACACATGAAGTGACTCAATAAGGAACATCTCAAGTCAAAAAATCTCGTCTTGCCATGTTAAGTCGCGAATACGAGAATTTCACAATGGCTAAGGAAGAAAATGTCAAGAAGATGCACGAATGACTTTCCAATATTGTATACAAATCAAAAGCACTTGAAAAATCATATACAGAATTGGAAATAGTACAAAAAATCCTCAGAGTCCTTCAACGAAGTTTTGAAGCGAAAGTTACAGTCAATCAAGAGTCAAAAGATCTGAAACAAATCAAGGTCGAAGAACTCATCAGAAGTGGCACCACTTACGAGCTAGAAATGAAATTCGAGGAAGAACGTGAAGGAGATAATACTCAAAAGAAATCGATAGCTCTCAAAGAACAACAGCAAGTGATGATGATGGAGCAGCGAGTTGGCACTATTAATAAAGAAATTCAAAAGGTGAAATCACAAATACGGAAATACAGCTCTAAATCAACAACTGAAAAGCAGAATATCCAGAGCACTAGACTAGTTGGAAGTGCAGGACATCATCTGTCACAAGGGCAATAAACCTGGCCGCATCAAGCCCAATTGTCCTTAGAATCGATTCAGCCAAGGAAAGAAACTGAAAAGGAGAAGTTTTGCAGCCACTTGGGATGAAACTGATGAAGATGATAAAAGCACTAGCAGTGAGAGCGAAAAAGCATATATGTGCCTTCGAGGTGATATAACTAACAGTGACGATGACGAGCCAAGCGAGGTATCAAAACTTACTCATTCAGAATTGCTTATATATTTTCACAAAATAAATGGCTGTTTCGAACGACTTAGGGAGTATTACACTAAAATTGAATCACAAAGAAATACTTTGATAGATTTAAATAAACAACTTGAACAATTAGTTAAAACCTTTCAAAGTGCACTCAGAACCTAAGTGTCCAACTTGAACAATTAGTTAAAACCTAAGTGTCCAAAATTCGAAGAAGAAATTGAGAAATCAGAAATTAAAATTAAATCGCTGAAAATGAAATTCTTATTTTGAAAGAAAGTGCAAATACGAGAGAAGAAAATTCTATTACAAAGTGCACTAAATTATTAAATGAAAATGAATCTCTCAAAATACAAGTCCAACAATTGTCTACAACTTTTGGAAAATTTTCAAAAAGTGAAAGATCGTTAAATATGCTATTAGGAAAACAAACCATTAATATAGTTAGACAAGGACTTGGGTATAATCACTCTGAACGTATTAGAGGTGAAATTAAACAAGTAAATTCCATGTGCACAATTTGTATAAAATTTGGGCACAATCAAAATAATTGTTGGTATAGACCCAAACACGTGAAAACCATTCCAATTTGGGTTCCATAAGGCATAAATATAAAATCCCTCAAAATCAAACAAATCTGGGTGTCGAAAGGAATATATATAAATAGTTTTGGGTCTCCATAAACATATTTTTCAAAATCATTTGCCACTAACAACAATGGACCTATAAAAACAAATAGGTCACAAAAATCTTTTATCGTGTAGGTGTGGTGGCACGGTAAGGAAAAACGACAATGTTATCTGGATTCTGGTTGTTCCAGCCATACAATGGGTAACAAATCAAGTTTCTTAGCCTAGTACAAAGGTGACGGAATCACAATAGGTAACAATGAAAAATTATCGTAAAGATAAAAGAGGTAACTATATATTTATTTTTAAATGATATGTTTAATGTGAAAATCTAGACCATAATCTAATTAGCCAGTTATGTAATAGAGAAATGAATGTTGATTTTGATGCTGACTATTTCAAAATTATTGGTCAATTATATTATTATGACGAGAACACACCAAGAACATCTATAATCTTTGGACTATTTTATATAAATTTGTTTGAACTAATGATGTTGTTTTATTGTAAATTTGTTTGAACTAATGATGTTGTTTTATTAAATACTCATGATACAAGTGGATATATTTATTGTCTGGATCTGATATTATGTTCATTGTTTGTTTATTGGCACGGCTTTAGTTAAAATCCAAAAGAATTTCATTTAATAGTTGTAAAAAGGATTTCAAGAAATTGTTGCAACTTCACATTCTGGTCTATGACATCAATCTAATGATAATCTTGAGTCTAAGAGAAATTCAGATGTAGACAACATTGGTAATCTAGTTGATAGAAAAATTATCGGTGGAACGTGATTTATGTTGAGAAATTCAGTAGTTGCATCATTTTCAAAGAAAATATCTGCATATTTTTCATTTCAAATAATTTTCAATTAGCTGACTTTTTTCTTAAAAAACCCCTTCTAGAAAATCATTTTTGTTGACCTTGTTTCAGATTAGTCAGTTTTGAAAAATCTGACTTTACAATTATTTTTGTATTTGATTTTAAATGACTACATTAACAAATCTGATTCCCTACAGATTATTGAAATGATAAATAGTGATTGAAAAAGTGACGAGTGTTGATATTGATCATATATTATAACTTGAGACAGTATACTTAGTAAATTTCTTTAGAAATTTAAACTAGAGTTATAAAAACTTTTGTTGGTAAAAATTCCGTGACCATTTCTATTTCTATCATAATTTTATCAACCATTACTCATAAAAATCCAATATAGTATATCAATATGTGGTATTTAAATGGGAAATCATTCATTTTTCATTTTATTGTATTTTTAGCAATAAAAACATCCAAAGTATTCACTCTTATTTAAAAGTCCTCACGATTATGCATGGTTGACTTACTTGGAATTTTTGATTACGTGCTTTCATGTTCATTTAAAATTCCTTATGGTTATGCATGTATGGAACACATATCCAAATTGATTGATTAAATAGACAAGTTGATTTTAATCTCATTTAAAAGTCCTCACGGTTTTGCATGGTTAGAAGATACTTGAATTCATTTTTTTTATAAAAATTTGGAATACTACTAATCTCATTTAAAAGTCCTAGCGCTTATGCATGGTTATTAGATATTCAAATTCCTCATATAAATATACCACAAATAGAAACAACTATATGGTTTTATATGATGACATCATCCGTATCATTCTAAAGTGGAATATGCATCAAAAAGAGTATTTATGATTTTTGTTTGATTTTTTATTGAAATTTAGTATTTATAATCTATTGAGCTTTATTGTTGTATTAATGTCTATCACTTTTTCTCTATTTTTCTAACACTATTGCTCTTTTACTGATAACAAAGGGGGGAGAGAAAATTTCATATTTTGAAAAAAATAAAGGTCAAATATTTTATTTTGCATTTTCTATTTGCATCTAGGCTCGTTTGCATATTTTTATTTATTTTTCATGCATATATGAAGGGGGAGCTTTGTGTAGAGAGGAAGCATTCAAATAGAGAGAGAAAATTGAATGATCAAATACATTTAATAAATTCAAAATCTTAAATATATGTTTGTTATCATCAAAAGGGGGAGATTGTTGAATATGGTAGTATATGATTTTTGTTTGATGATAATAAACACATATATATACACTTAAATGTATTTTTAATGAAAAAATTTATTTTTCACATAACTAAATAAATATTTGCTGAAAAAAATAAATAACATAGAATTTAAATTCAAACGGATATTTTATTCAAACAAATATTTATTATAATTTTAAATAGTACAAATTTAAACTCTCACTATACATACATAATTTCAATTACAATACAAATTTGATTACATTGTTGTTTTCCATTTACATTTGCACCTCACCGCATTTCACTCATTCACTCGTATTATTCTTCAAATCTATTCCAGATTGAATCCAACATCTAAGCGATCTGCAAAATAAACACCGAAGCTGTAAAATTGAAAAGAAATAATTTTTGCAGTGTAAACAAAAATTAAATGTGTATTTTTGAAAATATTATTTGCCTCGGTTATTTGGGTTGTTCGTCATCATTTTATTTTTGAATTCATCATACATGAACAGCTTGTGACATGCATAGTATATCATTGTACATGCCACAAAGTCGTGCACACCGATATACGCTTGATAAAATTGTAGCGGCAGGTGAGCACAAGGTCAAACCCAATCAAAAGTCGGGTTCAACTCAAGTGCAATACAAATAAAGTCATGATATTAGCATAAGGTCAAACCCGAGCTATCGGCTGGATTTAACACAGGTGTAATCAAATGTACAAGTTCAATAAAATGGTCAAGACAACTAAAACAAGCCTCGACCAAAAATTTAGTGATGTACACACGAAGCCAGCAACAACAGAGGCTAGACTGTCCAACCAGACTCGAGACACATGAAGACTGCAAATATATGAAGATCGGTACACATGAAGTCAACATGCACTAGTGAAATAAGAATAACCAGTTTAATAGTGATGTGTGCATACACATTAAAACAAGACTATAAGCTATGCAACCTAAACCAAAGACTACAAGTACACAATATCAAAGTGCCAAAGTTAACATAAATTCAAAGCACCAGAAAATTCAAAGCCATGGCGACCAAGGGACGAGCAAGTTCAAAATCAAACAAGCTGTGATAATCAAGTAACGAAAATATATGATTTCAACAAGTCAAAAACATCTTAAGCATTGAAGCAAAACTGAACGGCAAAACAAATTATCGGACGAACAAAAATCAAGGGAATTAAACCCTATTTAACTGTTAACATCATCGGTAGATAACAGCAACCCAGTTCAAGCAAATCAATTAAAAATGCTAAAATGAAATTACATACCAAAGTCATATCAAACTCGACAAAATTGAATCAGCCGTGTGCAAATCGAAGTAAATTGATTGATGAAGCAAACTGGAAATAACTCATCATTCAACCAACAAAAAGAGTTGGCGTATTGAATTTTACAGAAACCCTAATTTACTTGAAGAGGAAAGAACGAAAAGTGAAGCAGCCATTATCATAAAAAAAAGGAATCGGGCCGAATAATAAAGAAACAAGGGATTTACTTTTATTTGGGCCAATTATTAAAAATAGCTATTGGGCTTTATTTTATATATTAGGGTTTTTGGTTTTTAAATCATTTTTATTTGTAATTTTCTTTTAAACATTTGTAAATTCTAGTCGTGTGACTAGGGGACAAACTATGGTAGTGTAGTTCGAGAATTTGCGACTCAGTGGTTGAGTTGTAGTAGGGTTTTGAGCGTAGAGTTAGGTTAATCGATAGCAGGTGCCGCGATTTTACGTGTGTAAGCGTCTGACTACTTAATTTCTAGTAGAAATCTTGGAGGTAGCACGTAGGTAAGGTTTTGCCAAAGCTGGGTAAATCTGTGTGTTCTATTTTCTACGTTTATTGTTCCGCAATTATCTGTGCTGCTATTATCAGTGCTGCGATTATTTTATATACTTCCGCATTAAATATTTATAATTAATAGTATCACCTTATTCATCCCCTCTCTAGGGTGAAATCGATCCTATAATGATAAGTCTTGTTTGATTAATTTCCATATTTTTCATATAAATGCCTTTGTTATCTTATATCGATTCTCTTCATATCACTGCTTTTATATAAGTTCTACTATACCAAATATAACTTAATAAATTCATTAGTATCATTATCATATGGTAGTTATCATAAAAATACTAGAATCATGTCTGTAATGCCATGTATGGGATAAAGTAACATAAACTCATAAGTTTATCACAGTTTGTTACATAGTCGTGAAGATGTCACATTTTTAGGTTGCCATGCTCAAACTTTATTCAAAACACTAAATATTTTCAAAAGGTTGCGACAGTTGTAACAGCGGGATATTTTAGATTGGCCAGAAAATAAAAGTCATGGAAGGTAGGTTGGAGAGTGCTCCATAAATTCTCCTGTCATTTGGAAGAAAAATGGGGTCGTTTAGTAGCTCTATAATCTAAATCACACGTACGTTGATTTTGAAAAGTCAATTAAAAATCACTGAAAATATAAATCTATCATGTTAACTGATGGTTGTAAATATTTATTTTAATTTACCTAATATCTCTATTGAGAACCAATATTTCAATTTTATCTTTTTAGATGCTATACACAAACCTTCTGGCCTTCCAGTTGTTCCCAAATGCAAAATTTAAGACAACGTTTAGTGAAAACTTAAAATCAAAATCTATGTGCAAGTGTTCCACAATCAGACTTATTAGATGAGTCGAGTTAGGTCATAAATGGTATGGACATAAACTGACCCATTCCATTTATGGAAAAAGAAATCTAACCCAATTAACTCACTTATTGAATGGTATGAACAACCACAATTCATTTATTCACGGGTAAAACCAACAAAACTCATCGATCCATATTTTCGAGTGTGCATACAAAATGACAAAAAATATCAATTAATTTTAAAAATGCTCATATTTCAAAATTTTCAAGGTCAAATTTTATAGTTTGTTTCTAATTCAGTAACCTTTTCAAATATTTCAAAAACCTAAAAAATTTAAAAGCTAAAATTTTCATAATTTCAAATTTTCAAAATACATAATTCTTCAAAGATTTGGACGCTTTCTAAAAACAAATCATTCAAAATTTTAATGTTTTTGAAATTCAAATAATTGAAGTTCTTAAAATATTGAATATTTGAAAATCTAGAATTACTAAATATTTTGAATTTTCGGAACTTCAAAATTTTAATGTTTTTTGTACCGACCCAGTTTTTTAGTCATTTGAATTTAGAATATTTAATTGAATTTAAATATTGAAAAAGTAAATCTTACAAGTTAAATAAATTATATTTCAAATATAGTGATTTATTTAGATAATTAAATTGTTACTTTAATATTCAAAATTACAGAAATAACTGGAATTTGAATTTAATGTGAATGGAAATGATTTATACAGTTTTTTAAAGTCTATTTGAGTTAGAATTGAGTTAGTAAGCTTTTAAAATTGAATTAAAAGTTAATTAACAGAAATTGAAAATTTTAATATTTAATTAACGTGTAAAAATAGTCATTTTTGACACGGTCACGGCTTTCGATGAAACCAATTTCATTGGATCTGTAATAATGAATTATTATAAGATTTTAAATTGCGTGCCAATCGGACTTAAGCTTTGGTCGTACAAAGCTGAAACGCGTAGAAATTTATTTAAGTAAATTTTATTTAAAATAATTAGATTCAAAAACCAATCTTCCAAATACGATGGAATTGGCTCCCGATATATTCCATTATGATTGGAATAGAGGTAAAATATTATAAACGCCCGGCGGCATGCTTTGTTTGGAGCTTGAAAATTTTTCGGATGAATAGTAAGCCATTTCTAATATAAGGCCACAAGATTTTCTATTTGCAAAACCCTAGTCTCTTTGAACCCTAGCCTCCATATTCAATTTGAATGGCCAAGAAACTCCACACTTCTTCCTCATTTATCTCTCTATTCACCCACTATTTCGAGAAACTTCCAACTAGGAAATTGAAGAGCTCGAGGAGATCGTCACATCCAAACAGTTGTGATCTGGAGTGGAGCATCATGGCGGCTGCTAGGAAGATGCATTCTAGTTGAGTTCATTAGCGTTTTACCCTCGATTGGGGAGCTAGGGGTGCGGTTGGCTGGAGTAGGTGAGGTTCGAGATGCTTTTCGACGTGTTGGCCTCGGATCATCATCAAAACGATCGAGGTTGGAGCGGCGTTCGAAGATTTGTGTGCGTTGATGGGTTACGTTCGAACTAGAAAAGAACGTGAGGAAGAAGATACAATACGCAGCCATGATCTTTTCCTTGAATGCAACGGCCTGGATGGAAGGTTTGATAAAAAAGAAATTTGTAAATAATTTATTTTTAAAAAATCGTGTAAAATTACGAAATCCATATCTTATTCATACGAGGTCGGAATTGAATGAAACGAATTACGTTGGATTCATAATTGAAAATACTATGCAATGGAGCTAGTTTGGATAGATTTGGAGCTAATGAAAATTTGAAAATAAATTAAACTCTTGCTTAATTTTAATCCAAAGAAATCGCTATTGCGATAACTGCAATCAAAGCGAGTACAACTCACAGTCTCTCTCTCTGTCTCACTTACATTTTTATTTAAGTAAGTATAAATTTATTTAGGATAATTGGTGATTGTTTGGATGAGATATGATTATATATATATCTTGATTGGATTGGATATATTCCTGCATATATTAGCGGATGAGACCTTATATGTTTCCGTGTATGAGCAGATGACCACTTATACACGAGTCTGCCTCGAAGCGGACGTTGTACATATTTTCTAATATGTATATTTGTTGCAGGTGATGGGTTGGAGGGATCCAATTGAACTCCTCACCGTTGTTGATTTTTATTTACAAATATTGTTATATATACTATTATCATGTGATATATGATGTTTGGATGTCATTATTGATATGATTGATGTGAATGCCTTTATTTAGCGCTTTTGCAGCATTGGGCCATATTTTGAAAATTTAAAATATTAAAATGATGATTTCAATTTAAAATGGATTTCAAAGTGATTTTTAAAATATATATGTTTTAATAATTTTTGAATTGTTAAAGAATGGTTTTATTTAAATAAATAAAAAGTTATAATTTTTATGTTATGAAAATTATGGCTCTTGAGAAATATAATCAGAATATGATTTTTGAAATATGAAGTTAAATATTTTGTTAAAATAAGTTAAATTGATATTTTTGGAAATATTTTATTATAAATTATTTATATATAAAATTTATAAAATTGATTTTTTATAAATAAAGGTAATGGAATTACAAACAGTGTTTTATAAATTGGAAATGGGATTGTAATCAAATTTGTATATGGATTTGCATTTGAGATTTAGGAATGAACTTAAAATGGATTTTATAAATAAAGAGATTTGAAAAGAATGAATTGGTAAATAAGGGATTTATAAGTAAATTAACTTATAATTGGATTTTGACTTATAAATGCAACATAATTGGAATTTGCTAGTAAAGGAATTTTGTATATGGAAGTTTATAAAATATAAATGGAATTTATAAACACTATTTTGTAAATCTAAAATAAATTTTATTTGATAAGTTAAATATGAAAGTTTATTATAGGAAATATATTCATAATTTTAGACAGTAAATAATCCTTTAAGTTAAAATGTGTAGAAATAATGAATTTGGTAAGGGAATTACATTCACGATTTTGGACAGTGAATAATCCTTTAAATTAAATATTTAGAAGTAATGAATTTGTCAAAGGAATTATATTCATGATTTTGGACAGTGAATAATCTTTTAAATAAAAAGAATTATTTGGATGGCGATATTATAAAAAGGGAATTTAAATTTGAAAATAAAAAAAGTTGTGAATTTACTTATTATTAAAAATAAGTATATGAAAATGTTTTTCAAATATCCAATAAGTGAAATGGTTTTGAATATTATCTTTTTAAAGATATTTTAAAGTAAATAATTGGAATTTGATTTATAAATGATTGATAAAATTAGGCCCAGTGATTGTTTATTTGTGCTAGATTTTGTTTGTTGCTTTGATAATTAAATAAACAACTATCGAAATTGGTCATTTTAGTTTCTCAACTTGATGTAAAAACTAATTAGTCGTACACTTAGTACGTAAATGACTGTGTAGGCTTGATTATCGTTTGTGTTGAGAATATTGATTCATGTAGTGTGAAGTGATTACTCCAATCTATCGAGCTTCCTTCTTAGCCGAAGGATAGCAAGTTGAAAGTTGGAGACATGATAAGTCTATGAGACTTAGCTTCTATATGAGGTTCAGAAAATGCTTTTGCATTGTTGGTGCGAAGAGACCGGGACCATATTTATTTGAAAACCACTTTGGACCAACATTTATACGACGATTGTGCAGGTTGATTGATGATATTGATATTTAGGATTTTCATAGTTAGGGACTGCTTGTTGACTGTTTGGAGTTAAAATACCAATATACATGCAGTAGCAGTAGTCTCTTTGTCATGAAATATCCATTGCAAGGGTCATCGCTACTAAACCTAGGGATTTTCGGACAGAATATGGTTGGAGAGTACCTTCGGTTTGTCCTGTTTCTGGACAATTTGTATGGATGAGTGTCTGACATTGCATTTTTAAGATTACGTACATTGGTTTTTACAGACCTACATCATACGGTAGAGGAGAAGACAACTTCTCTTAGCTTAACACTCTCCTTGAGAAGTACGAGCTCAAGGGTTGTATTTTTGTGAAAGGCAGTTAATAGTCAACGGAAATGGCAATGTGGCATTCAAAGTTGATGTGATATGTGACATGTGAAATGTGAAAGGTAATCGATACTTCTTTGGCCTTACTCCCCGGAAAAAGACTGAAACAGGGATAGAAGCAGCAAGGCTAAAATGGGTCGCTCCCATTAGGAGATGTCATCACTCTTCTAGATATATCATTACACGCTATGACATCGTGTATCTGATTATTGTTGTGTATGCTTGTGGCAACGGATTTTAGGTCGGTAACGATCGAAGTGATAACATATTCGGTACTATCCACGAAGAGGTTGGCCGGTCTTATGCTGGTTTAGACACCTAGTATCTGAACCCTAGGTACATCCCTCTAGAGGTGTACTGAGTTTTCGGAAAGGTAGTCCCTTTACCTAGTCATTTGTATGGAATCGAATATCCAGTACGTGCCTAGCATTTTGCTAGCCCGATATTGCTGGAATTTAATAACGGTAACAATTCAGCTATTTAATTTATTATTTATATAATAAACACTAGGATAATATAAGAGGATTTGATATGAAAAAAATTTGGTTAACGTATGGGAAAAACCCGTTCGTGTTACGTGTGGGTGTATCTTACGAGATACCTTTTGTTTTGATAAAAGAAATTTTTTGATAACTTTATCAATTCAGTTGAGGTGTGTTTTCTCATGCTGGTTTACCAGACTGATCCAAGTGTTCTTCCCTTTCAATGCTTAGTATATTTAAAGGTTCAGATTTGGAGCATTTTGAGCTTCAACAGACGAGTTGGAGATCTTCATATCGTATACATGTATCTGTTTATTTTTCCGCTGCTATTGCAATATTATTGTTGTAAATTATCAGCATGTTTGAGGATGGGCTATTATAACTATCCAAGCTGATGATTACTTATTGTGCACTCTGATATTGGTTTATGTATATTACAGTTTCTCTTTGTAAAGATTACTGATCTATATTATATGTTATTCCACTGTAGTGTGAGATTCTTATTATTTAGATTTTGCTTCTTCCTTCTTCTTCTTCTCTTCTCTTTATCTTTCTTCTCACTTTCTTCTCACCCTCTCCTTTCTTTCTCTTGATTATCTGCAATCGGTGCGCTTTGGGTCGGACATGCATGGTTTGGTGTCAAATCAGAGGATATCGAGTGCGGGTCGTCGCATTTTTTAAATTCAAAATTTTCAAAATTTTGAAGGTCCAAAAATTCAAAATATTTAGTAATTCTAGATTTTCAAATATTCAATATTTTAAGAACTTCAATTGTTTCAAATTTCCATAATTTTAAACTTTTTAAATTTTCAAAAATCCAAAATTTTCAAATATTCTAACTTTTCTCGCAATCAAAATTTTTGAAATCTAAATATTATAAAATTTCAAATTTCTGCAAAATGTAAATTTTAAAAAATTGGAAGGGATAATTGAAAGGCTAAAGGATATCATAGAAGCTTAGCAAAGCCATGCATGAATGAATAAAAGTAACAACTTTTTTGTAATGAATGCAAGTAAAATCTACATATATCTTTGGTTAAGGAACAATGGAGGTAAACGCAATGGATGCATGTAGGTCTATTAACAGATATTTTTAGATGCGGATAGTATCATAGGCACAGACATCCGCATATTACATTCATTCTTAGGCATCAATGTTTGCAGATACAGACGAGTATAGGATATTTAATCGCTTCGCCCATTAAAGGCAAAAGGATAAATGAATCGTTTTGGTCTAACGTAAATCCTTTTCAGGAATACTGTTAACATAAGTATAATAAATAAATAAATACAATGATAATAATCATTTTCGGATAGAAAATATTCATTTATACCTGTATTATATGAATTATTACCACGATTAAACAATAGATACTAATCATTTTACATAGTAATATATGCATAATCCAATTAATATCTTGATAAAAGTTGGATGAATGAATTCCAGATGCAAATACTATCATATATGTATTTGTATACGTTTTTCGGATTTATCTTTCAATTTTCAGATATGGATGTAGATGGGTTTGTATATTTCAGGTACCCATTGACAACCTTAGATCTATTAGTCATGTGAATATAGGTTCATCAATGTAAATATAGGTTCAAAAGAATTTGTTGTATTTTTTTGAATGTGCATCGTCGTGAATGACCATTTTCCTTTTTCATAATATACTGCTTTTAAGTTGGTGCCTTGAAACTTTGAATCATTAATTAGGTGAGCAAATTCAACATTACGCTTGTATTTATAGTTAGACCCATCAAAGGATATATATCTTTGGATATGGATAGTGTCACATCTGCATTTGCATTTGTGATGATTTTCAAATGTCGGATATCTACAGCTGAGGATATGGATGGATATCAAATAATTATCTTATTTATTAATGCATCCATAATTCAAGAAACATAAATATAAAACTTTGGTTTAATATAATTATTTTTGAATCCCATTAACTATAAAGATATGAAAAATTAATAAATATGATGATGATAAATAGGTTTGAGCGGTTAATATGCATTAAATGCATATAATATAAACAATTAACTTAATAGAACAATAAATATGTATTTATATTATACTAAAATATGTAAAAAAAAATAAACTATAATTTTAATAAAAAACCGGACAAATAATTTTCGAATGTGGACGCGTTCGTACTCGCTTTTATAGATGTCCGATATTTATCTGCTTTTTGAATACGTGTGCGATGGATATTGAATTTTTCAGATATTCATTGACAGCCTTATATATAATGACTTATCCTACAAGTGTAGTTGTATAAACATATATTGCTAGGTTGCATCCTACTAAATGCGTACATTTTGATTTAGTATGCACAATATCGTGTGCTTTAAATTGAAATGTTATGTTCGCTAGCTAGAAAAACATGTTTTTCTCAACTCATTTGGTGGTGTAAATTTTAATCGTCATAGCATAATTGGTACTTTCAAGGAAAAACTAGAGGAGTCAAATATTATTTATGCCTTATTCATTACCCTTTTCCATCGTGGTTCCATTTAAATCAAAAAAAACTAACTGAAAGCAGCAGCAGCAAATCCACATTTTAAATGAATGCTTCCATTTTTATTCAATTAAAGAGTGAAATAGTACATTCATGAATAAGTAATGTGTGGAGCTTTGTGTGCGTAGCATGGATACAACGAGTTTGATCATGGAAAGTAAAAAATTGTAAACTTGTCTACACTAAGCTACTTATCCTGGGGTAGAATTCGCTTAATCATTGACAAATTGGGCACCATAGTGTGTTGTTTGAAGGAACTTGGATTGGAGACTTGTTACTTTACACCTACACACCCACTCTTTTGTAATGCGTACTTTAGCTAACATTATGCCCACATAGTATTAACAGTATAATCACTGTACTATCCAGGTCAGACAACAAAATGTGCAAGCAAACGAGATCAGAATGTTCCATTAAAATTTAATAAGTGTTTACGAGTCTACTCTTTTTTTTTATTATTCCTCTCCCACTAATTTTATCCCTAACCCACTTAACCTAATCGAACCAAATTACATACAGCATCCATCTATTGTCGCTCACTGCAATTAAATAATGTTCCCTATTCTATGTGTATATATAAGTGACATCCAAGTGCTGAACAAAAGTACAATGATTGATATGCTCCACAGATACCCTCAGTGCCACTTTTGCAAGCTTCCGCAGCATCCAGATTATTATTATGTTATTGTTATACAATAAACGGATTTGTTTGCCACTCCCCCTTCACAGCGACCGATGCAAATCATCTGGATCAAATGTTTTCTGTCTCCGTGAAATTCTGTCTTCATGAGGCAAATCAATCAGAACGTCGAGAACTTTACAAAAAAAAAAAAAAATCACTTCTTCCAACTAGAGAAGGGTATTTTCCATAAAAATTTCACAAAATCTTAGGCCCCGTTTGGCTTGTGGTTTTAGCTTTGTGTTTTCGTCTATACAAAAGCGTGTCCTTTGTATGTATTGTTGAAAAACAAACAATTTTGAAAAATAAAACTAACATGCAAAATAGAAACCAAGATTATTTTGTTTTTCGTGTTTCAAGAGATAAGAAATGCACGGAGTACAATCCAACTCTTTCGTTGTCCGTTGGTCATCGCAATGGCCAAGAATTATAAACCGTCTTCTCTTATTTTTTTTGTTATTTTTTAATGCAAATTAAAAACACAAAACTCAAAATACAAAATAAAACTAAACGGGCCCTTAGTATTTTGATCGATTGTCTTATGGGAAACAGAAGGCATTTGGTTCAAATGATCAGCATCCCTTTATGTATAATATAAGAATAATTATAAGTTTGTCACTTTATTCTTACTAGTGAAAGTTCTCCTAAATCTAGTTGCTTCGGTTGTACCCCTAGCCATCGGTCTATACTTAATTTAATTATAACTTTGAAACCATTCAAATTTGGTGGTACCCTATCTGTTTGAATATTATCTTGTCAATGCCACATTAAAATATGATTTTAGCTATTCAGACGTTTCTTCAATGAATAACCCATCGTCAATCTGCATAGTTCAAAACCCTATCAAATTACATGTTTCTCAACCATAATCTTGTAGATAGTCATCTCAACAATCCACTAAACGTATAAAATTACTATAAAAATAGGGTTCACTCCACTAACAAAATGATACCCACATTGCAGCAGCAAGATGACTCCACTATTTATTTTAATTTATTTTTAAAATGGTTTATTAACTTTAACAAAGGTGAGGAGCGAACTGGCAACCTTTAATTTTGTAGTCTGAACTAACAATCAACTGAGTCAACTCTGTTGACAAGAGACTTGTATTTTGAATCACAGATTCTCTTTCTAGTTTCGAAAGAAAATATAGATTCTAATTTACTCAAAATTCCTTTTCATATTTTACCTTATCATTCTAAGTTTACGTCCATATTAAAAGACTTAAATCCTCTTTTTTTCTCAATAAATTCATTTTAAATTTAGTTTTAAGACATAGTTACTCTTTCCGATATGCAACATAACGCAAATACTTTAGCTTGATGTTGATGAAACTATTTTGTGATCTCAACAATGCCCTTGTATGCTTTACTTATAAAATACAAATAGTTCTTACTAATTCTAAAGAAAAGCTCAAATCCTACATTTTAATTTAATTTTGTTTCTCATCCTCAACCAAACATCCATGCATTTTTCTGGGACGCTGAAATTATATAGAGTAAAAACTAAAGTGTTTAAATCAAATTTTATACTTCATAAATTATTTATTATATATTATGTGTTACTCTTGGTTTTTACTTCACGGTGCTGAGAGCGAGAGCGAAAGCGAGTTTTGTTTTTTTTTTAACCATCCAGCGGTTTTATACGGCGGCTGTCATGGCTCGTCTTCGACTCAATTATAAGGTTAATGATAGCATTTCCAGGCGCAAATCCAAATGAAACATAGATCATAACAGCCCAGACTTAAAGCCCAAGCCCAAATAAAAAATATCGAGAAGAATGGATCAAACATCGCTAAAAACTTACAGCTATCCTAAACTAAGTCACATGCATGGACAGTTTGATCTACAATATGTGGAATACGTAATCAACAGGATGGTAATTTGATTTATTCATAATAAAATATTTTGACTTAATGGTTAAGTTTGAAAATCATTCTAAACTAGTAAAACCGCATAACGGTGAAAAACCAACCACTAAATTATATAATTTAAAAAAATATTTAGTTGTTACAATATATGTAAATCATGAAACGAATATGTTTTTATGTCGTTTTGTTTAGTCGCACATCGTGGAATATGTAAAATCCTTAGCTCTGAAGCATTTATAAAAAAGAGGCTATGTAATGTAAATACACGTCTAATTTCAGGAATGAATAATATATCTTCTGCCTCTCTCTCTAATGACTTCTACTTTCTTCATTTTATAATACGTTATCAGCATGATCTCTACATAAAAGGAAAATTTCAGATCTGATTATAAATCTTCAAAACGGTAAGCTATTTCTGATCTGATTAATCAAATCTTTTGGATCTCATTCTATTAATTTTATTTCTTTTAGATCTCATTGTATCATTGATCTAATTATTTAGATTTGATACTATTTGTACATCTTATGGTTTGTCCGTGTATTTTAGATCTCATTTTGTTGCAGGTCTTATTTTTTTTTCTAATTTTTCAGGTCTCTTGTAGATCTTAATATCATGTTCAAGTGATATATTTTTTAGATCTATAGATTTTAATCACCGGAACTCTTATTAATTTTTATTAATGTATATCCATTTTTTGTGATAATTTTGAATTTGATCTGAAACTAAAATTATTTCATAGACTAAAATGTAATGTCATACCTTATTCTGTTAGTATTCTTTTTAGATCTTATCTATCATATCTAATTTTCTAGATTTCATTATATATATATATATATATATATATATATATATATATAATCATATAGATCTTGCTCTATTAATATTATCATTTTAGATCTCATTTTACCGTCGATCTAAACTTTTAAATCTCATTCCATTGTTTGGTAAAAAAAAAGGGTTTTCATTTTGAAGCTTTTTTGTTTGGATTTCGGTTTGAATAAGGACTATAGAAATGATTTTGCTACATGATTTATATTTTCAGAAGAAATATTTTATTGTTTCTTAGAGAAACAAATATAAGGATAATACGTAACTAGAAGATCGTATTAAGTTTATATGAAAGAATAGGAACCTGAAGTTCATTTGTGCGAAGGTGAAAGATTAAAGCTTTCATAAGCTGAAATAAAGCCTTAAAGAAAATAAACGAGCGATTTCAGAAGAAGATGTTGATATGTCCAGAAGACATAACATAAAAACAACTAGCTCCTTGAAGAGAAGTAATATTATGATTCTCATGTCCGAATACAATTATGAAGAGTACTCTTGTTTCATTGTGTTTATTTAATATTGGAGACCTGAAGTTCTCAAATAAAATTTATGCATATAAGTTTGTATTCCTAAAAAAGGGGATTATATATCAAAATTCGATAAATTTGAGATGTGAAGTGTTGAATTATTAGAAAAGCTGATTCAGATTATGGTAAATTCTAACCATGTTTGCAATCAAACCTGAAGTTTGATAATGAAAATCAAGTTGTACCATTTAGGATCTAAAGTACAAAACAAAGACTTTACTTTAAAGTAAAATTAGAACCTGAAGTTCTAAAAATATTTGCCAATGGTATTAATTACTAAATCAAATAAATGTACAAAAATTTGTTCAATCCAGAAGTGGTGATAATAAAAAAAAAATCTCTAAAAGAGATTTGTATATTTAGTAATGATAAAATATCTCTAGAAGTGATTTGTTGATATATTTGGTGCTTTTATTAAACCAAATAAATACGTAGAAATATATCTACTCTTCCGCTCTCTTTCTTTTTGATAGAAAATAAGGTATTCTAACAGGAAGTTTACTTCCTAATTTTCTTCTTCTTCTTCCATTCATCCAACCATGTCTTTCAAAAGGTAAAATATGTAATGGATCAAGTTTCTTTCATTTGGTTCATCAAGTAAATATTTTGGATTCTTCATAAAATAAATGTTAACATGTGATGTACAAATTTTCTCTCTCTATACTTACAATATGTAAATAGCGCATATATTAATTCTTATATTAATTGGTAGCAATTAAT
The DNA here is from genome assembly GCA_030765085.1 of Allium cepa. Lineage (NCBI taxonomy): Eukaryota > Viridiplantae > Streptophyta > Magnoliopsida > Asparagales > Amaryllidaceae > Allium > Allium cepa. The sequence goes on along the minus strand of CM060935.1, from coordinate 1,052,318,060 downwards.
AAATCAATAAATAAAATTTATTGATTAATGAGAATGGCCCAACAAAGATGTGTTTGAATGCTTCATACATTTATTCTTCTTTTATATCTCTTATTGTAGACAAGGATCATAACGTATATGCATGGTACACATTTCTGTCTCTCACTATTGTAGTTGTTATGAATTAATAAATGGTATTTAATACTACCTATTCAAGTTCTTAAATCTGCCTATATCATAAAAATAAACATGATAAAGTTGGTTCATATTTTCAAGGGTAATTTTGCATTTTCAGGGAAATTAATGAATGAATAAATGAGATTGGATCTAGAGCTATCAAAAGGGTGTAAATAAGAAATTATAGCCGCTTTTATAGATTATATTTGGTTGTCTTTTACTATTTTACAGTAATGTTTTTCTTTTTTTCATTACAACTACTATTAGATATGGGTTCTTATTTTATGAAATGCATTGATTATATACCCATGAACAATATTTTGATGCTTATGCATTTTTATTTCCACTTATAGTTAGTAATGTGATAAACACGGCCAAGCTTGAATTTAAAGCTTTGGATATATTAGGAGATAACGTTCTGTCATAGATATTGGATGTTGACATTCAATTACAATCTCATTGCTTATAAAATACCATTAAAAATAATAATAATATGTCCCAATAGGATAAAACAAAGGCTCTTATATTTTTAAGGTGTCATATCCACGGCAATCATAAAATAAAACATATAATTAAAAAAGATCACTTTACTTATGGTACTCCCTGAAGAAGTGTTATGACCACTAGAAGATGATCACACTTCCAAGAACTAGACAAGAGTGTTTGAACCTGAAGTTTCAAGACTTTAAATCTGTTAGGAAATACAATTCTTTTATATTTAGAATTACTTCTAAACTGAAATTGTGTGTTTGCCAAACCATATATTTGAAGAAGTACATTTTAATATTCTCCAAAAGAGATAACCCATATGACATACTCTTGAAGTGATGTTTTATGATTTTTATATTGTAAAATCCAAACATCCTAGAAGAAATGTTGTAGAATTATGTCAATTATGTAGAAAAGGATATTGAATATTGATGACATCCCAAAAACAGTGCATATAAAGTATCTTTAAAAGTGATATGTACCACTCTAGAAGCGGTGTTTATAAAATATTCCCAGAAGTGATATTATATCATCGTATAGCACTATAAAAGAATTGCCTATAGAATATTGTCAAATATGATATAACACTTCAAAAAGTAATGTGATAATAAATTACCTAAAATTCAATCGTCTATTATCATGGACCCGTAGCTCCATTAGACAAATTTAGAAGCATATAGTGATATGTAACCTTTTACTTTTCAGAACTTATGATGAATCAAATGTTCTATGCACAACTATTCTTGAAGAAATATCGTTAGATATGCTCCTAAAGAGATAATCTATATGTCGTATCATAATTTTCGCCAGAGCTATATAAATACGATCTTGAACAAACCGGTATGTGCAACCAATATAATTTCTTATTTCTATAACATTTCAAGGATCTAGAAGATACTCTTATTTATGTTGTAAAGATATATATTTTACTGAACTCTCTAGAAGAGATGTTTATATATATTTATAACTAGGTATATATTCTTTAATAAAAAATCATAATTAATGTTCAAAGTAATATTAGAGATATAATCAAGGAATAAAATTTACCAACTTGAAGTTGTGTATACAATTTATTTGAACCAGAAGTTCAATATGATTCCAAAGCAGATGTTTTGAACATTATCATGCGGTCTTGAAGGATTCACACTAACATTAATCCATAAATAAAAAGAAAATTTATAATATAGATGTAATACGTGGACGCACGTATATATCCACATATGTAAATATTCAACCAACAACCTGAAGTTTGTTATGAGCTCATCTTAATAATTATGTATAGATATTATTTAGTAATTTAAATCAACATAAATGTTGAATGACCTGAAGTTGTCAAGAAGCTCCTTGCCCGTTCGTTTCACTTACTTCCGCTCCTCTCATCGAGAAAGCAATTACACATCCTGACTAAGGAGCACAGGCAATAGGTTCGTAGGAAGAGGCAAGCGTTCACACATCCGTCTCTATCATATGTGTTGTCTATACAATAAGGAAATTCCTCCAATTGACTAGATCAATAAATGAAAATAAACTCTAATAAGCAATATTAATTGAATGCATCTTATCAACTAATAATAAAAATAAATAAAAAATATCTTCCTATTATTAATATGTATGGTGTATTTACTAGTAGTAATAGCATAATGGATCAAAATGAGAGTTCAAACATGATTATTATTTAGCGTGGCAATGTTTGTCAACATTGAGGGGAGGATAAAGGGATACAAGCTCATTTTGATCATCAGTGTTAAATATTTGTTAAAATATAAAATGATGCAAAATACTAAGTAACTTGAATAAATTATCAATAATATCCCTAGTAGACTTTCTCCAATATAGATTTGAATCCCTAAAGGATCAAAATATGTAAACTACATCAGAAATATGGTACAAAAGTCAGTTTGAAATACTTTTGGAGTAAGTAATAAAGATGTCAAATAAAAGAGATGAGTGTTCTTGAATAAACACTTAAGGGTGCTCTTGAAGATACTAATGACATGATTGTCAAATTACCCTAGAAGTGGTTTAGGTACCTAAAACATGATAATTAAAGAGATCTCAATAAATCATGTCTAGAACTGACAAGAAATAATCATCGATGATAAATTTATAAATAATAAAGCGCTTATGTTTATAAAAAGATTAAATATCTTAAATTAGGGAAAAACATGATTGATCATCATTAATCCTTTATTAATAGAGAAATATGGACATGTAGTCTGCAAAATAGCGAAAGTGCTTGAAACGCTTAATATACCCCGAAGGTATAAATATGGTTTAAATCATATCAATGAAAGTATACAAATTCCTGAAAAATAGAAATACTTTCATGGTTATTAAGAAGGCAAAGAACAAGGAGCGTAGATTACACCCTACTTTTAATTATTGTTGTAACGAAAATCTTGGTATAATTCATGATGAGTAGATTACTTCCTATTTTTAAGTATTGTTGTATTGAAATCCTTAACATCCATTGAAGTGTTAGTTGCGATATGCAAAACTTATTAAAATATATAAGTTCCTGAAGAATTTAAATAACTTTGATGATTATAAAAAACGAAAAAAATGGAATGTAGATTACAACCTTCTTCTAAGTATTGCTGTAATGAAAATCTTGATGCACTTCAAGATGAGTAGATTACTTCCTGCTTTTAAGTATCGTTGGAATAAAACTTTTAGTATTCATCAAAGATGTAGTTGCAATATGCAAAATTGATTTGAAGCACAAAAATGAAAGCACGTGATGTGTTTTTCATAAAGGTAGCAAACAAAATACATAAAATGCAAATCATATTTGGAAGAAACAATATTGAAAAATTTGATTGTGTCGAAGGAAACTATTAATAAATTGTATTATTAATGAGATACATATTTATGGGTCCAGAAGTATCTATAACCAATTTGAGTTATCGAAAGAAGAATATGAATTCAGAGAAAACTTTTAAATTGGGGGGAGCATCCATAAATATGTTATGATGCACTCTTTTTTCTTAAGTAAGATTTTTTTCCAATGAGTTTTTCTTAGTAAGGTTTTAATGAGGCATTATCTTGATCCAGAAGTATCAACTCTCCAGTAACATTTGAAAATAAGTTATAATGTAATCTTTTTCCTTATTTAAGATTTTTCCCACTGGGTTTTTTTACTAGGGTTTTAACGAAGCATTGTCTTGATCTAGAAGAATCAAACGTCTTTTCAAGAAATAACATCTCAAATATGTTATTTAATTTAAATTGTATTTTTATCCATGATTAAGGTTTTTCCCATCGGGGTTTCCTTTATAAGTTTTTAATGAAGTATTATATTGATTCAGAAGTATCAAACTGTATTAGATTCTGTAAATTACTGAAATATCTCACACTATATTGTACTTTTTTTTCCTTCACTAAGATTTTTCCCATGCGGTTGTTCTTAGTAAAGTCTTAATGAGGCATTAGTTTGATCCGAAAGTATCAAACTTCATTTGAAGAAATGAGAAAATAAGATATGTCATTGTACTCTTTTTTTCCTTTACTAAGATTTTTCCGATTGGGTTTTTCTTAGTAAGGGTTTTAATAAGGCATTATATTGATGCCGAAGTATCAAACTCTTAGAAGGAATATCATTGTATGATATCTATGATTTCAAGTTGCACTCTTTTCCTCGTTCAAGATTTTTCCATTAGGTTTTCCTAATAGAGGCTTTTAATGAGGTAACAGACAATATCTATATTGACAGAATCGATAAATGCAAGCAAGATAATAATGAGGGGGAGGAATCATCATATACGTTTCGAAACGAAAAATTTCAAGTTATCAGAGCATTCAAGATTTTGAAGATGCATATTCAAAGTGGAGTGTTACAATATATGTAAATCATGAAATGAATATGCTTTTATATTGTTTTATGTAGTCTCACATCATGAAATATGTTAAATCCTTAGCTCTGAAGCCTTTAAAAAAAGGAGGCTATGTAAATACACGACTAATTTCAGGAATGAGTAATATATCTTCTACCTCTCCCTCTAATGACTTCTACTTTCTTCATTTTATAACACTAGTCTGCTTTTTCATTAATTTTAGTCAAATGTTAAATAATAATATGCTAGAAAAAAATTATAATTGAAGAGATCTAAGTATACACTCGTGGATAAAATAAAGTAAATTAAATTGAAGAGATTTAAGGAGGCATGCTACCAACATGTTCCTTGTTATTTTAGCTTCACACAATTTGGTTTAGCAAACCTAGACAAGAAAAACCTCGCTAACGATCGATTTGACTAAACACACACATATATACATATCCAAAATATAGAGGTTTAAACTTGAAATTTTACCAAATATTTACAATTATATTAACCATGTGTGTCTGTATGTGTTTCTGTGTGTCTCTATAGAGATGCACACATATACATACACATAGACCTATCAAAGGTACTGGTTTCGGTCTGAGTCCGGCTCGAACCTGCCATATTTATACGGGTGCAGGTTTTGCCTTTTACTACCCAAGCCCGACTCAGACCCGATCCGGATCGGGTACGGTTTTATAAAAACCCGGTCCGGTTAAGGCCCGATCCGACTATTAATTTTCCGTCGTTTCAAAACATAAGTGCGTATGCTATTTATTTACCATTTTATTTGTTTACATGTAGATGTTTTTGCATACTTTTGTTATGAGCTTGACTACATCATCGTCCAATTTATATGTTAACATTGTTCGTATACAAATTTTACCAAAATTGCAGTTTTAAAATATGCTTTTAACATAAATATTCTGAGTTAGGTATATAATTATTACCCAGTGGGCTTAAAAAGCCCGACGGAACGGGCTGCGATATTGGGTTGAAATACTCTGCTGGTTCGGACCGGGCTCGGATATTGGGTTGAAATACTCTGCTGGTTCGGACCTGCCTCGGGTTTTAATTATTGTAATTGGACTCGGGTCTGAGTTTTTTAATACCCGGACCGAACTTTGCCCATTAACAGGCCTACATACATACATACATACATACATACATATGTATGTATGTACGTACGTACGTACGTACATGTACACACATATGTATACATACATGCACTATGTATACACATATGTATGTACATACATACATACACATATGTATACATGTATACACATATGTATATATAATTATTATGTTATTGTTATATAATAAACGAATTTGTTTGCCACTCCCCCATCATAGCGACAGATGTAGATTATCTGGTTCAAATGACTCATGTCTCCGTGAGGCAAACCAATCAAAACATTGAGAATTTTACAAAAAAATCAGCTCTTCCTTTTGGAGAAGTATATTTTTCATAAAATTATAAAAAATCTAATATTTTGATTGGCTGCCCTCCTGGAAGACGGAAGGCATTTGGTCCAAATGATTAGCATCCCACAGTGACCTATCACAAAATGGAACCAATGCTACTTTAACTTAACAGCCTTTTATGTATAATACAAGAATAATTATAAGTTTGTCACTTTATTCTTAGTTGTGAAAGTTCTCCTAAATCTAGTTGCTTTGGCTGTACCCCTAGCCATGGGTCTATATTAATTTAATTATAACTTGAAAACTATCGTTGAAATCCTAAACCATTCCAATTTAGTGGTACCCTATCTGTTTAAATATTATATTTTCCATGCCACATTAAAATATGATTGTTGCTAATCACATGCGCATCATCAATCTGCATAATTCAAAACGCTATTGGATTACAAGTTTCTCAACCATGATCTTGTAGATAGTCATGTCAATAATCTATGGTAAACGCTCTTCATCTACCAAATGTATAAAATTACTATAAATACGAGTGTCACGGCACGCGCTTCGCGCGTGAATTATTTTCCTTGTAAATTATATATGTGTAAAGCGATAAAAAAATGATTTTTTATTTTCAAGTGATATTAAGAATTGTGTATTTGTAAAGAATTATTCTAAATTTATGAAGGGAGTTTAATTTTAGATACTATTTTTTAGAAGTGTTTTGAATTCATATTCATTGTTAGATCCTATTTTTAAAGGCGTTTTGATTTGTAAATGAAGTTTAAAATTAGATTGTATTTTTAAGTTATTAAGATTTTCTAACATATAGAGGGGTATTTTTGGTAGTTCACGTTGATATCAAAAAAATGTGACACCAAAGCTATTACAACTATTATTGTATTTTTGGTGGTTCATGTTGATACCAAAAAAGTGTGACACCAAAGCTATCACAACTATTATTATGTAATGGCACGCGCTTCGCGCGTGTATTGTTTTTCTTATAAATTGTATATGTTTAAAAATGTTAAAAATATAATTTTTTATTTTCAAGTGATACTTTGTAAAAAAAGTATTTTGAATCTGTAAAGAAAATTTAATTTTAGATCATGTTTTTAGAAGTGTTTTGAATTTTAAAGCTTGTTTGGTTATTAGATCCTACTTTTATGGGCATTTGAATTTGTAAAAGAAATTTAGTATTAGATCCTATTTTTAAGTAATTAAGATTAGATAATATATAGAGGGCATTTTTGGTAGTTTGCGTTGATACCAAAAAAGTGTGACACCAAAACTATTACAACTATTATTAAAGAAAGATATATAAATAATATATTAAAGATAGGGTTCCCTCCACCCACATTGCAGCTAGTTATTTTTTTTGTATTTTTTTCTTAACAAGGTTCATTAATGTTAGCAAATGTCAATGCTGAAAAATGAACTAGTAATTTTTAATTTTGTTGCCTAAACTACTAACCAATTGAGTCAACTCGGTTGAAAAAATACCACATTCTGCTTTTACTTTTAAAAGAAATATAGATTCTATTTTTACTCAAAATTCCTTTTCATATTTTACCCATTTCTAAGTTTATATCCATGTTATTAGACTTAAATCCTCTTTTGTTTCTCAATAAGTTCATTTTAAATTTAGTTTTAAGACATAGTTACTCTTTTAGATATGCAACATAACGCAAACCCTTTTAGCTTGATGTTGATGAACCTATTTTGTAATCTCAACAACGTTCTTATATGCTTTACTTATAATATATGTAACGACCCAGAATTTTTATAAATTTAAATTTGAATATTTAATTAATTTTAAATATTTATAAATGAATTTATAAGTCAAATAAATTTTAATTTGAATTTTTGGATTTAATTTGATAATTTAATCGATAATTTAATATGTTAAATTATGGAAATAAGTAAAAATTGAGTTAAAAATGATTGAAAATAATTTGGAAAATTTTATTTAATCATACTGGAGTTATAAAAATATTTTAGAACTTTTAAAATCGAATTAAAAATTAATTTGTGAAAATTGAATATTTTAATATTTAATAATCGGCTGTAAAATAGCCAATTTTTGAACAGTCTCAGAATTGAACGAAACCAGTTCCATTGGATTCGTAATAGTTAGTTATTACCGGATTTCAAATTTCGTGTCAATTGGAGCTATCGTTTGATCGTGGCAGCTCGAAACGCATCGATTTATTTTTAATTTAAATTTGGCGAGTCAAAATAGCCATTTTTCAAAAAGTCTCGGATTTCGACGAAACCAGTTTCATCAGATCCGTAATGTGATATTATTGTAAGGTTTCAAATTTCGTGTCCATTGGATTTACCGTTTGTCCTGTACAAATTAAAACGCCTAGAAATCGATTTAAATCGGTTTAATTTAAATTGAGCGTTTTCAGCCATAACTCGCACAGATGTCCGAATTAGCTTCCGAAACCTGTTCCATTGTGTCCGGAACGCGGGATAAACCCTAGGTACGCTGGTTACGGCGCCTAAATCGGAGTTCGGAATTCCCGGGATGAATAGTGTTTACGCTTGCTTTTTCTATAAAAGGAGACACACACCCTTCATTTAATAAAAAAAAAAAATATAAAACATTAAACCCTAGCCGCCTCCACCAGATTCAAGGGCCAGAAAACTCCCAACTTCCACCTCGATTATCTCCTCATCCATCAACATTTACCAACAACCTTCAACTAGAGAATCGAAGAGCATGAAGAGATCTACAACTTCAACGGTCGAGATCGCGAATGGCTTCACGGATTGATGGGAAATGGAGTGTGAACGTGGCCTGTTGCGTGCGCGTTTCCCAAGGAGGGGAGGGGCCGAGCTTGCTGCAGTTTGGGCCGAGTATGGAGGGGGTCGTGCTCTTCGACATGGCGGTGGTGTGATGAAGTATAGTCGAGCGAGGTGGATGCAAATTGAAACCCTAATTGTGATTGAGTGGGTTTGTGCGTGCGGCCTTGTTGCTGTAGATAGAACGTGAGATGGAAGATAGGGGGGACGGTGGAGATGCAGGGAGATGAGGATCCAGTGGCTCTTGTTGAATAGGTTGATAATTATATATATATAATGTTGTAATTAGTTTAAGTATAAACTCGTGTAACTTCAAAAATTTATAACTTTTTCATACGAGGTCGAAAACGCGCGAAACAAGAAGCGTTGGAATCGTATGGACGAGCACTACGCGATGGAGTTGGTTTGGAGTCGTTTGGAGTTAGTGAGAATTTCGGGTAAAATTAAACGCGCGTTTAATTTTATTCGAAATAAAAGCTAAAACGGAAATTAAAACCAAGGTGAGAACTTCTCACTCAATCGAATAGATTTCGATTTTATTTTAAATAGTTAGATTTAAAATATTTGAATGCATGTTTGAATGATGACTGTAAATTATTGATTGTTAAAATAGACATTATGCGCCGTTAGTAAGCGGATGTTATTTAGTATAAACATATACCGCGAATATTTCATAAACAGTGAAATTGGTATTATATATAATATCAATATATATATATTGGCATATGTATATATTGCAGTTGTTGATTTCCCGCATTTTTTGTTTAGCGGATGAGACCCTATTACGCCGTTAGTAAGCGGATAATATTTAATAAGAACATGTACCGCGATAATTTCGTACTGGAGCGAAATTGGTATTGTGCTAATGTTTTTGGATGCAGGGAAACAGGTTGGAGGGATCCAACTGGATTCCTCAACAGTATTTATTTGATTTTCAGATATTTTGATATTTGATGGATTATCATATCGATATGTGATATCGTTGTTAGTCGTGATTGACTATTTGGTGTGTAGCATCATTGGACCCAGATTTTGGGATTTTAAAATGATTTTAAAAGTGATTTTGAAAATATACTATATTTTTGAAATTGATCCATTATAAATAAATAAACGTTATAATTTTTAAAGTTATAAAAATTATGGTTTTTGTGAAATATAGTTAAAAAGCTGATTTTTAGAAATACGATTAAAAGTCGATTTTTGAGAAATATGAACTAATGATTTTATAAAATAATTTAGATTGGATTTTTGAATATATGATAAAAGTTTAAATATAGGATTTATAAAATTTGATTATTTTATAAATCGAAATGATGAAATTATAAAGGAATTTAAAGACGTTTTAGAATAATAATATAAACTGATTTATATTAAGAGATTCATAAATGGATATTTATAAATTGAAATATAAACAGTATAAAACGAGTTTTTATAAAGTGTTTGAATGTAGTGAAAATGAATTTCATAAATGAATGAAATTTATAGAATTATAAACTGTGAAGTTATAAATGAAATTTATAAATAGTAAGATTTATAAATTTGTGAAGTTAATTGAAGAATAGATTTGGTTAAATAAATGAATCTTATAAGTTATAAGATTTATAATTATGAAGTTTAAAGAACGATTTTATAAAATAATCGTTTTATAAGTATTTAACTTATAATATAAACATTTAGTTTATAATTGAGTTATAAACTGAAATATGTTAATAAAGGAATTTATAAAAAAGAAGTTTTTATAAATAAATAGAAATGGAATTTATAAACGTTGTTTTATAAATCCGCAAACGACTTATTTTGATAAGTTAATTGTTATAACTTATAAATGGAGTTATATTCACGTTTTAGACAGTGAATAATCCTTTAAGTTAAAGTGAATAGAAATGATGAAGTTTGTTAACGTAGTTTATTCACGTTTTTGAACAGTGAATAACACGTTAAAGAAATTGTTTAGAATGTGAATGTTTTAAATAGAATTAAAACGATCTAACGATGTTTTAAAAGGTGTTGTGATTCGAAACCATAGATTTCAACATTTATTGTTGAAATAGACGTTTTCGAGAAATAAAAGGGAATAGTGGACTATAACACTGTAGTTATAGCAAATGATTTCCGAAAGGAAATGTTTTGAATAGTATTGGGATTTATATATCTATTTTTAATTTCGAATCCCTATGCTAGTGATTTTGGGTTGTCGTAACGATGTTTTACGCAACATTCGTTTTGACCCAAATAAATATGTTAAGTGAATGATTTCCTTAAAGAATGAAATATATACTTAATTTGATTTAAGTATATTGAATATTTTCCAAGGTTGAAAATAAAAGGATTTGTGAATTACTTATGAATAAATAAGTATGGAAATGTTTTCCAATATGAAAAGATAAATTGAAAATGAATAATTGAAATCGGTTATTCATAGATATTTTGGGAATATAAATTCATTATGGAATTTATAAATAATAAGTGAAATTAGTTTGAAAATAAATATTGATTTATTTTTGAAGTGTTGAAATTATATATCTTGTAAAGATATTTTGGAAAATAAATAATTTGGAAAATTATTTGGAATCTGGTGATGTATGCATATCAATTGATAGTTCAATAGCCGACTATCAATATTTCCCTTTGAATGGGTATTTGATGTGAATTGATTGAATTTGAATGCACACTTATTTTTGAATAAGCGCTCACTATTCGGGTTAACCGGGAAAGGACCATGGGGTCGTATAACCCATTCCGAATATGTGATACGTCGTTGTGAATTGCAATTGAAGATCGGTGTTGAAGACCGGTATTTGCGAGAGCGATAGGATGACCTATCGATTGTTTCTGCACCGAGTCGCGCCGGTATAGAAACTCCCTAAGTGATGGGAAATCCGATCAGGATTGTGAATATCCGGATTGCAAGGACTTCTTTGTAAGTGCCTTCGGTTTTGTTCGATCCCGGAACAGACTTGTATGGATTGTATGTCTGACATTACAATTTGAGATATAAAGCCGATTTCTTTCAAATATATTTCTGTTGGTGGCGGAGAATTTATTCTTTGCTTAACACCCTTCTTTGAGACGTATGTGCTCAAAGGTTATATAGTTGAAGTTATCAGCGATATATTCCCAGTTTGGTAATGTGACATGCTGAGTGATGCTGAAATGATCATTGTGTTGATTGTTGTGATAGGATCATTTATTTGATCGTCTATCTTAGTGATCATTGTGTTGATCATTTGTTGACCCAAAGCATGGCTTTTGTATAAAGTATGTTTTTGTGGACGTGAATTCGTCGAGCCTCACATCCCGGAAATGGTCAAAACAGGAAAGAAGCAGCAAGGTTATGAGGGGTAGCACCCTTTAGGATATGTTCATTTCCTTCTGGAAAAGGGTGGTATCATGGTATGGAGCCCAGATACTTACTCATGTTGAAACACTTTGTTTTTATGATTGTGTGAATTGATTAGAGAGCGCTCTCGGAAAAAGGTCCCAAAGGACCGGGGGATGACATATTCGGTCAGTTGTTATCCAGTTAGGGGTAACCCGGCCTTGTGTTGGTAGAGATCCGGTTTGGTTCTCGGGGATGTCCATCCAGAGGCATTCTCATGTGGCAATGGGAAGTTCCTTGGCCTGACCATTTGTTGGAAATCCAAAGAAACAATACGTGACTTGTACGGTATTAGTTGTAGAACCTGCCATCTAATATGGTAGCTATTAGTAGGCATAATATAATGGTACCTATGCTGGCTAAGATTTATATCTTTACTTTCGAAAGAATTTGTTCTACACTATGCACTAATAATAATATCAAAAATGATTTGATTTTGACGTAGAAGCATCTTTGACTAACATAAGAAGAAATCTCCTCCAAGTCTGCGTTTGCATTGTGTGTGTGGTGGGAGGTCTTATGGTAGTCTCATTTTTAAAAGCATTGCGAATTGAATTTAAAAATATTCCTCTATTTTGATTTTAAAGTTAAATAAACTGTTTTGAGTTCTCGCACCAGTCTTATGACTGACTCGGAGTTTATTGTTTTCCTTCCTAAACTCTGGGTGCCCACCAATTTCCACACGGGCAGTTAAGAGTTAGGTTTATCAGGATATTCTGGATATTCAGGAGTTGCTGGAGGCAAGCTGGATGGCATGGCGTATTACTAGTTTATATAGTATTCCTTTTTCCGCTGCATTGTTGTATGTTGTTGTACACTCTGATGATATGATGTAATGTAATAACTGATATAGTTCTTTGTTTAAAGATTATTCATTTATTATTATATGTTGTTCCGCTGCGAATTGTGAGATTCTGTTGTTGTTCTGTTGTGTCCGTTCTATTCCTTCTTCTCTATGTTCTATTTTAAAATTTAAAATTCTTCTATCTTCTATTTTCTGTTTCTCTGTTTTCAAAAAAAATTGTCTATCTTCTTTCCTCTCTATTTCCTATCTCTTCTCTCTTCTCTTTCTTTTCTTTTTAAAACCCATAACTATTCGGTTTTTCGGCAACGAAAATCCGCGTACGTTACATTTGGTATCAGAGCTGATGGTTAAGCGACGACCATGGTTCTGTTGGGTATTACTCATTAGAGATAGAGTCAGTAGTACTCTAGAATGAGTTTGAGTGTAATAATAGCTATGAGAGCGTATTTGTTAGTGAATATAAAAATTGTTTTATATTGTGATGATTGGTTTATTGAGTGGCATATGAACTTTCGTCAGCGTGGTCCGCAAGACTATGCCGAAGGGGTTTCTAAACACTTGAATAGAACAATTCGGCACAATATTGTTTTAAATTGGGTGAATGAAATAATTTTACCTTGATTATATTTTATATATAAGGAATAATTTTTCAAAATTATTAGTGTATATAAGTTGATTGTTAGGTTGTTTGAATAATCTAAATAAAAGAATAATTGTATAACCAAAAGAATTATAAGCATTGGATTATAATTAAAGTGATTTACAATTGTGAAATAAACTTATATATATAAGAAATGAAACTATATGAATATGAATTGTAAATAAAAGTGAATTTAAAGTTAAATGGAATATAAGTTAAGTGTTGTTGAATAAAGTTGATATTGATATCAAACTAAATTAATGAAGTTAAGTAATAAATATGAACTTGAGTTATATAATAGAATTCAACTTTGTAATTGAATGTTAATCAATTAAATGTAAATTTAAGTTGATATAAAATAATGAATATAAGTGTTAATTCATTAAAATCTAATGAAATTGGAAGTTGAATAAATTGAATGAGAATGAATATAAGCAAAGGAATTTGGTTGTAATAAATATACTTTGGTTGATATTGATTGTTAGTTGATTGTATATAATTCATTAAGTGTTAATGAAATTGAAAGCTATGTAATTGAATTCAAATTAGAAGTAAATAAATTTGAATAGAATTGAAGGTGAATTGGATTTAAATTAGTAAATGATAACTAATTAAAATTGAGAATGAATGTTGATAAAATCCAATGTTAATAAATCAAATATGATTTAGAGTGAAAAACCATTTCATTGAATACTAATGAGAATATAAATGAATATTGATTGGTTATGGATGTAGTTGGTTGATGGTTGAATATATATTGCTATTGAATGCATTGCTATGTTGGCATATATAGTTGATATGGAGATATATGTTGTATATTGAGATTATTTTCATATATGCATGTTCTCATGTTGTTTGTTGAGTGTTTAGTAGGTGCGGATCGCGTTTGCTTCGCATTTGGAGTTCGCTTTAGCGCTATATTAGCCGTATATGCTCGCTAATAAAATATAAGGTACATATCTCGGATTAAATATCGCACTTTTACACTTTTTTCCCTTCGGGATGCCTCATTACTTGATGAGATGTATATTTGTGATATATATACTGTCATTTTTTTTTCGGATCGAGCCGCGCAAAGGAGACTATGGCGAATTTTTCCGAAAATTTAAGGCGTTAGAAAAATTTGAGAAAAAATTGGGAAAATTTTGAAAACTTTAAACTTTGTTTTAAAGTTGAAAGTTAAATGATATAATTGTTTTTGGAAAGATAACTAAGTATGATTTGAAAACTTAGTAAAGAATTATAAGAAGTTTAATTATGAATTTTGGAAAATTAATAGATTCTATAACTTTTCTTACTTATAATTTCGAGGACGAAATTCTTTTAAGGGGGAAAGATTGTAACGACCCAGAATTTTTATAAATTTAAATTTGAATATTTAATTAATTTTAAATATTTATAAATGAATTTATAAGTCAAATAAATTTTAATTTGAATTTTTGGATTTAATTTGATAATTTAATCGATAATTTAATATGTTAAATTATGGAAATAAGTAAAAATTGAGTTAAAAATGATTGAAAAAAATTTGGAAAATTTTATTTAATCATACTGGAGTTATAAAAATATTTTAGAACTTTTAAAATCGAATTAAAAATTAATTTGTGAAAATTGAATATTTTAATATTTAATAATCGACTGTAAAATAGCCAATTTTTGAACAGTCTCAGAATTGAACGAAACCAGTTCCATTGGATCCGTAATAGTTAGTTATTACCGGATTTCAAATTTCGTGTCAATTGGAGCTATCGTTTGATCGTGGCAGCTCGAAACGCATCGATTTATTTTTAATTTAAATTTGGCGAGTCAAAATAGCCATTTTTCAAAAAGTCTCGGATTTCGACGAAACCAGTTTCATCGGATCCGTAATGTGATATTATTGTAAGGTTTCAAATTTCGTGTCAATTGGATTTACCGTTTGTCCTGTACAAATTAAAACGCCTAGAAATCGATTTAAATCGGTTTAATTTAAATTGAGCGTTTTCAGCCATAACTCGCACAGATGTCCGAATTAGCTTCCGAAACCTGTTCCATTGTGTTCGGAACGCGGGATAAACCCTAGGTACGCTGGTTACGGCGCCTAAATCGGAGTTCGGAATTCCCGGGATGAATAGTGTTTACGCTTGCTTTTTCTATAAAAGGAGACACACACCCTTCATTTAATAAAAAAAAAAATATAAAACATTAAACCCTAGCCGCCTCCACCAGATTCAAGGGCCAGAAAACTCCCAACTTCCACCTCGATTATCTCCTCATCCATCAACATTTACCAACAACCTTCAACTAGAGAATCGAAGAGCATGAAGAGATCTACAACTTCAACGGTCAAGATCGCGAATGGCTTCACGGATTGATGGGAAATGGAGTGTGAACGTGGCCTGTTGCGTGCGCGTTTCCCAAGGAGGGGAGGGGCCGAGCTTGCTGCAGTTTGGGCCGAGTATGGAGGGGGTCGTGCTCTTCGACATGGCGGTGGTGTGATGAAGTATAGTCGAGCGAGGTGGATGCAAATTGAAACCCTAGTTGTGATTGAGTGGGTTTGTGCGTGCGGCCTTGTTGCTGTAGATAGAACGTGAGATGGAAGATAGGGGGGACGGTGGAGATGCAGGGAGATGAGGATCCAGTGGCTCTTGTTGAATAGGTTGATAATTATATATATATAATGTTGTAATTAGTTTAAGTATAAACTCGTGTAACTTCAAAAATTTATAACTTTTTCATACGAGGTCGAAAACGCGCGAAACAAGAAGCGTTGGAATCGTATGGACGAGCACTACGCGATGGAGTTGGTTTGGAGTTGTTTGGAGTTAGTGAGAATTTCGGGTAAAATTAAACGCGCGTTTAATTTTATTCGAAATAAAAGCTAAAACGGAAATTAAAACCAAGGTGAGAACTTCTCACTCAATCGAATAGATTTCGATTTTATTTTAAATAGTTAGATTTAAAATATTTGAATGCATGTTTGAATGATGACTGTAAATTATTGATTGTTAAAATAGACATTATGCGCCGTTAGTAAGCGGATGTTATTTAGTATAAACATATACCGCGAATATTTCATAAACAGTGAAATTGGTATTATATATAATATCAATATATATATTGGCATATGTATATATTGCAGTTGTTGATTTCCCGCATTTTTTGTTTAGCGGATGAGACCCTATTACGCCGTTAGTAAGCGGATAATATTTAATAAGAACATGTACCGCGATAATTTCGTACTGGAGCGAAATTGGTATTGTGCTAATGTTTTTGGATGCAGGGAAACAGGTTGGAGGGATCCAACTGGATTCCTCAACAGTATTTATTTGATTTTCAGATATTTTGATATTTGATGGATTATCATATCGATATGTGATATCGTTGTTAGTCGTGATTGACTATTTGGTGTGTAGCATCATTGGACCCAGATTTTGGGATTTTAAAATGATTTTGAAAGTGATTTTGAAAATATACTATATTTTTGAAATTGATCCATTATAAATAAATAAACGTTATAATTTTTAAAGTTATAAAAATTATGGTTTTTGTGAAATATAGTTAAAAAGCTGATTTTTAGAAATACGATTAAAAGTCGATTTTTGAGAAATATGAACTAATGATTTTATAAAATAATTTAGATTGGATTTTTGAATATATGATAAAAGTTTAAATATAGGATTTATAAAATTTGATTATTTTATAAATCGAAATGATGAAATTATAAAGGAAATTAAAGACGTTTTAGAATAATAATATAAACTGATTTATATTAAGAGATTCATAAATGGATATTTATAAATTGAAATATAAACAGTATAAAACGAGTTTTTATAAGTGTTTGAATGTAGTGAAAATGAATTTCATAAATGAATGAAATTTATAGAATTATAAACTGTGAAGTTATAAATGAAATTTATAAATAGTAAGATTTATAAATTTGTGAAGTTAATTGAAGAATAGATTTGGTTAAATAAATGAATCTTATAAGTTATAAGATTTATAATTATGAAGTTTAAAGAACGATTTTATAAAATAATCGTTTTATAAGTATTTAACTTATAATATAAACATTTAGTTTATAATTGAGTTATAAACTGAAATATGTTAATAAAGGAATTTATAAAAAAGAAGTTTTTATAAATAAATAGAAATGGAATTTATAAACGTTGTTTTATAAATCCGCAAACGACTTATTTTGATAAGTTAATTGTTATAACTTATAAATGGAGTTATATTCACGTTTTAGACAGTGAATAATCCTTTAAGTTAAAGTGAATAGAAATGATGAAGTTTGTTAACGTAGTTTATTCACGTTTTTGAACAGTGAATAACACGTTAAAGAAATTGTTTAGAATGTGAATGTTTTAAATAGAATTAAAACGATCTAACGATGTTTTAAAAGGTGTTGTGATTCGAAACCATAGATTTCAACATTTATTGTTGAAATAGACGTTTTCGAGAAATAAAAGGGAATAGTGGACTATAACACTGTAGTTATAGTAAATGATTTCCGAAAGGAAATGTTTTGAATAGTATTGGGATTTATATATCTATTTTTAATTTCGAATCCCTATGCTAGTGATTTTGGGTTGTCGTAACGATGTTTTACGCAACATTCGTTTTGACCCAAATAAATATGTTAAGTGAATGATTTCCTTAAAGAATGAAATATATACTTAATTTGATTTAAGTATATTGAATATTTTCCAAGGTTGAAAATAAAAAGATTTGTGAATTACTTATGAATAAATAAGTATGGAAATGTTTTCCAATATGAAAAGATAAATTGAAAATGAATAATTGAAATCGGTTATTCATAGATATTTTGGGAATATAAATTCATTATGGAATTTATAAATAATAAGTGAAATTAGTTTGAAAATAAATATTGATTTATTTTTGAAGTGTTGAAATTATATATCTTGTAAAGATATTTTGGAAAATAAATAATTTGGAAAATTATTTGGAATCTGGTGATGTATGCATATCAATTGATAGTTCAATAGCCGACTATCAATATTTCCCTTTGAATGGGTATTTGATGTGAATTGATTGAATTTGAATGCACACTTATTTTTGAATAAGCGCTCACTATTCGGGTTAACCGGGAAAGGACCATGGGGTCGTATAACCCATTCCGAATATGTGATACGTCGTTGTGAATTGCAATTGAAGATCGGTGTTGAAGACCGGTATTTGCGAGAGCGATAGGATGACCTATCGATTGTTTCTGCACCGAGTCGCGCCGGTATAGAAACTCCCTAAGTGATGGGAAATCCGATCAGGATTGTGAATATCCGGATTGCAAGGACTTCTTTGTAAGTGCCTTCGGTTTTGTTCGATCCCGGAACAGACTTGTATGGATTGTATGTCTGACATTACAATTTGAGATATAAAGCCGATTTCTTTCAAATATATTTCTGTTGGTGGCGGAGAATTTATTCTTTGCTTAACACCCTTCTTTGAGACGTATGTGCTCAAAGGTTATATAGTTGAAGTTATCAGCGATATATTCCCAGTTTGGTAATGTGACATGCTGAGTGATGCTGAAATGATCATTGTGTTGATTGTTGTGATAGGATCATTTATTTGATCGTCTATCTTAGTGATCATTGTGTTGATCATTTGTTGACCCAAAGCATGCATTTTGTATAAAGTATGTTTTTGTGGACGTGAATTCGTCGAGCCTCACATCCCGGAAATGGTCAAAACAGGAAAGAAGCAGCAAGGTTATGAGGGGTAGCACCCTTTAGGATATGTTCATTTCCTTCTGGAAAAGGGTGGTATCATGGTATGGAGCCCAGATACTTACTCATGTTGAAACACTTTGTTTTTATGATTGTGTGAATTGATTAGAGAGCGCTCTCGGAAAAAGGTCCCAAAGGACCGGGGGATGGCATATTCGGTCAGTTGTTATCCAGTTAGGGGTAACCCGGCCTTGTGTTGGTAGAGATCCGGTTTGGTTCTCGGGGATGTCCATCCAGAGGCATTCTCATGTGGCAATGGGAAGTTCCTTGGCCTGACCATTTGTTGGAAATCCAAAGAAACAATACGTGACTTGTACGGTATTAGTTGTAGAACCTGCCATCTAATATGGTAGCTATTAGTAGGCATAATATAATGGTACCTATGCTGGCTAAGATTTATATCTTTACTTTCGAAAGAATTTGTTCTACACTATGCACTAATAATAATATCAAAAATGATTTGATTTTGACGTAGAAGCATCTTTGACTAACATAAGAAGAAATCTCCTCCAAGTCTGCGTTTGCATTGTGTGTGTGGTGGGAGGTCTTATGGTAGTCTCATTTTTAAAAGCATTGCGAATTGAATTTAAAAATATTCCTCTATTTTGATTTTAAAGTTAAATAAACTGTTTTGAGTTCTCGCACCAGTCTTATGACTGACTCGGAGTTTATTGTTTTCCTTCCTAAACTCTGGGTGCCCACCAATTTCCACACGGGCAGTTAAGAGTTAGGTTTATCAGGATATTCTGGATATTCAGGAGTTGCTGGAGGCAAGCTGGATGGCATGGCGTATTACTAGTTTATATAGTATTCCTTTTTCCGCTGCATTGTTGTATGTTGTTGTACACTCTGATGATATGATGTAATGTAATAACTGATATAGTTCTTTGTTTAAAGATTATTCATTTATTATTATATGTTGTTCCGCTGCGAATTGTGAGATTCTGTTGTTGTTCTGTTGTGTCCGTTCTATTCCTTCTTCTCTATGTTCTATTTTAAAATTTAAAATTCTTCTATCTTCTATTTTCTGTTTCTCTGTTTTCAAAAAAAATTGTCTATCTTCTTTCCTCTCTATTTCCTATCTCTTCTCTCTTCTCTTTCTTTTCTTTTTAAAACCCATAACTATTCGGTTTTTCGGCAACGAAAATCCGCGTACGTTACAATATACAAATAGTTCTTACTAATTCTAAAGAAAAGCTCAAATCCTATATTTTAATTTAATTTTTGTTCTCATGCTCGAACCAAATATCCATTCATTTTCCACTAACGCTGAAATTATATCCAGTAAAAACTAAATTTAGTTTTGTTATTACTCTTTGTTTTTACTTCTCGGTGCTGAAAACGAGAGCAAGTTTTGTTTTTCTACCATCAAGTGGTTTTATATGGCGGTTGTCATGGCTCTTCTTCTACACGATTATAAGCGCATGGGAACACGCATATAAGTTAATAAAAGTATTTCCAGGCTCAAATTCATATGAAACATAGATTATAATAGCCCAGACTGAAAGCCCAAGTCCAAGCCCAAACAAAAATTATGGAGAAGAATGATGCAAAGACCGCTAAAAAGTTGCTGCCATTCCGACCTTTAGTCACGTGGATTGACAGTTTAGTCTACAATATGTGGAAAAAGTAATCAACAGAATGGTAACTTGCGTTATTCATAACGAGCGTTTGAATTGTTTTTCTATAAATTATATTTGTTTAATATGTTCAAGAAAATGATTTTCACCAATATTTAGTCATATTTTTGTGTTGAATCAAACGTGTTAATTTGAATTTTTATTTTTAAGTTACAATATCTAATTTTTTATTAGTTTAAATTTTATTTATATTGTTAACTAATAAAAAACGAATTTATAAGATAGTTTATTTGTTAGATCATATTTTTAAGTGATATGAAGACTTGATAAATATTTGTAGAGGAAATTTTAAATTTGTAAAAAAAAGATTAATTGTTAGATCATATTTTTAAGTGATGTTAGATTTTACTAATAACCATACAGTGGTATTTCTGTTATTTCATACTAACATCAAAAGAGTGTGACAACAACTATATTACAACTATTACCAAAGGAATGCATATAAAGGGCAATTTTGAAACTTCGCGGTCGGACCAAAAATGTAACGACCCGTAAATTTTTAATAATTTTATTTGATTTATTTATATATTTAATTGGAATTTTGTGAAATTTTAAACAATAAAATTTTGAAATATAAATTTGATAATTGGAACGCGCCTAGTTAAACATAGCAACTGGTAAATTTTCGTCCGAAAATATGAAGTTTATTTTTGTAGGTAACTTTATTTCAATTTAATCAGTTAAAAATCGATGAAAATAAAATGTTTTCGAAACCTAAATATTTTTATATAGAATAATTCTAAATCATCTTCTGAGAAAGACGTCACTTTTCATTTTTTCAAATTCGGACTTCTTTAGCTCCGTCGATCTTATTTTTCTATGTTTCCCTGCATTTTTCGCTAGTTGAAAATTTCGAATTTTTATAATTCAATCACTGATATCCATATACCATCGTCTCGTCGTGCTGATCTCTGCGGAATATTCGTTTGTGTGTTTCGAAGTTCGGTACTCGACAAAATCGATAAAACGATTTATCGTACCGGTACCCAATGCTAACTTTCTGATTTCTCAATGCCTTTCCGTTTTCAACCGAACAAACCCAACAGTCATTTGCTTATTTCTACCTAGACTCGCGTGCGTGACTTTCAATATTCTGCAAGTTTCCAATATAGCATTGCATGTCCTTAAAAACTTGCTTATTTCTCTCTCTCCCTTTTTCTCAAATCTATTATGTTGCCTGCCTCATCTTTATTTTTGCATCTCCTTCATAAAATTCAACCTTCCCTTGTTCACGGAAATCTCCACCAAAACTCGTAGAACCCACCCGTGCCTCTACCTATTGGCCCGAAGCAACCCACGGTAAAAAAAAAAATTCCCTTAGTGAACTCGAGACCCCTGCCATGTTTATCACCTTAAACTCAAAGCAGATCTCAACCGTGTTATACCACCATCCTCGGCCTGCGTGAAGCCTCCACGCCCATAGCTTCAACCTGTCTGTTCGGCCACCAACCTCCCCTCAACCACCGCAACCTGATGGCATGCAACCAGCCTCCACCTCCCCACACTTTTTCAAGCAAACAGCATCCGCCTTTCACACAGCAAACGAGTCGCCTTCTGCCGCGACCACTGACCACCCAGGCCCACCTCAACCGCCATTCACACTCTCGTCAGCATCCCCCTCTTCTCGCGCCGACCAGATCGACCACCTTTGCCGCCTTCCCCGTTTCTTTTATGGTTGGCCGAGCCTCCTCCTCCAATTATCTCGTAAGTATATTTGTATACGTTACTTTATTTATATATATGCGTTATATTACGAAATGATGTCACTCTATACTTGTCTCTGTAAATTGTAAATCTGTAAAGTAGTACTCATATATGAAGTTATTATGGGAATATTTTTTATATTATATAATATTTTACTATATTTTGCAAAGCTATATATTTATAAATTGTATAAAATATAGTAGGAATGAGTTTGCATATTGTTTGTTGGGTCTATAGTAACCGATACGTCAGTTATATTATGAATTTTAATTTAGACCGTGTCTTCTTTAACGAAAAGAAAAAAATGATATATATATAATATATAATAAAATAGTATATATATATATATATATATATATATATCTATTGTACTACACCAGATTTGAAGCTATATATAGGCAGCCAGGTTGCAGTTGTTGATAATAATTTATACCATTCGTTTATAATATATTCGTATAGTCCATATAGGTATATTTATATTATGTATAGATCTTTGTATTTTGTGTCAGTTTATATGACGTGTTACTGTAAGAACATATACATTGATTTCTAATATAGTTGTATATTATATGCGTGGGTATAAATATGTAGTGTACATATTCTATAACAGTTCGTTTTATTTTCGTATTATATATAAAAGGTTATAATATAAAATTAGTTTATATATGTTTATATATTATATATATGGGTCTGTACTACACATTATAGATTTTATGGGCATTTGTATTATGCTATATATAGATTTATATAAACAATGCATATGTCTACACTGTATATATATTTTGTATACAGCCTATTTATATATAATATAACAGTGTGCCATACTGTATTATAAAGTCGGTTAGTTTAGAAGTTACAAAAGTGTATTCACCTTACTGTTTATTTTAGTCAAGAGTAAAGAAATATATTAAAGTGTAGTTAAGAGTTATTTATATATAAGTGTACAATTTACAAAATCTGTATAGTTGTTAAAAGTTTGTCATACGATTATATCTAAATATAGTATTAGAATACATTTTTTATGTGAGTTTTAGTTATATAAATATATATTAAACTGTTAAAGTTTGATGCATTGATTTAATATATATATGAGCTTTAGAATATTTAATTTAATGTATGTTCGAATTTTAAATATGATTTTATATAAATAGTTATATATGGTTATGCAAATAAGGTTATTAATACCATTTACCTTCATCGATCTAGTTCTGATTGGTTTCGTCAAATTCTTTATTATCAGTTTCGTTCGTCAATTCGAGTTCTATCTTGCCCATTGAGTTTCGTGCCTGGAGTTCATAACTCAATTTCATCGTCTATCGCTCTAGCCTCGAAAGGTGAGCAATCACTCACGATTAATGTTCTTTTATTTATTAAATTTGATTTCAATTGAAACGACAATTGAAATATGCGACTGTTAGTTATTTTCACTATTATATATGTTATTACCTATATCAGTTCACCTGTGACATCTGACACCTTTATCTGCTATTTATACAATGATAATCCAGTTTGGTTGATAATGATTGATTGTTTGATATTGATATTGGACGTTAAATTGTTAAGTGTAAAGTGACAAATGATTTACAATTGAAATTGATATATGTGTTAAATTTGATTAGTTTAATTTGTATAATATGACCCCTTTAAATGTTAAATAAAATGACACATAGAAATAGTGTTAATTACACCTTGAACCATTAAATACATGTTGTATAAATTGATGTAGCATAAATTGAATAATGAATGTCAAGTGAAGAACCGTATAAATATTAATGTAATAATTTTTAATCTACATGAAATGATAATGTAGATTCTAGAAATAATTATATTATTTTCACAAACAACAATGTGAATTAATACGATTATTTCGGGATTATTTGAATTAATGATTGGATTGTTATTGATGGTTGCTATTGCTTGTATATTTACTTTGAAACCATCCCAGTTATCACGCTGCAAGTTCCCTTTGCTATGCTATGATTTTTGAATTGAAATGGAATCGGGTTGAAATGATAGATACCCAAATAAACTTGACATAGGATAGAGAATTAAATAAAAAACCCGATTGGTCAATAATTTGATAAAAATAAAGATTTTATTTAAATAAATAATAAGATTTGAAATGAAGTTGGAATTTGAATTTAATGAAAGGAAAATGTTAATATTTAAAAAATATATGAAACAAAAAAATATTAACATAGTAGTTATTGAAAGGAAGTTGTTTTAAAATAAATTATTTGACAATAAAGTTTGGAATTATTCATTGAATTAAGTTTGAAATGATTTAATAATTAAGTTTGAAATTATTATGTTTTGAAATTATTTAATAATTAAGTTTGAAATTATTTAATAATTGAATAAGATTGAATTGTTTGATAATTAAATAAAAATTGAATTCTTTGATAAGAGAAATTGAACTTCGGAATAAGTGAATTTGAACTTCGTTAATAAATGAAATTTAGTTTCTTTATTAATTGAGTTTTGGGAAAATTATTTAAAGTAAGTAAATAAGTGAAATTGTTTTTCTTTAACAAGAAATAAAAATATGATTTATGTGTTGAATAAATATAAGACTTGTAATTTAAGAATTTGATTTGACGAATCTAATTTAATTAAATTTGAAAGTCTTGATATAATGGAGTTGAACTTAAGTAATTGATTTAATGAATTGGAAATTTAATAGAAATCGTTTTGAATGATAAATTAACTTAATGAATATTGAATGAAATCGATAAATGAATTTAAAATTGATTTGAATGTTAAATTGAATTTATTTAAATGATTACGGGATGAAACGTATATACGAACTTGAATCAATATTTGATTTGTTTAAATAAAAATTGAAATTGAATTATAAGATTTTGAAATGGTAATTTGAAAGTCTGAAACATAAATTATGGAAATTGATTTAGGAAGACAAATGAAATGTTGATTTATAAATTCTAATTGAAATTTAAATTGATTTGGTTTTGAAATTTATTAAACGACCAATCGGTGTAATAATTACGTAAAGTTATTAAAGAAACCGGAATCGGTTATGGACATACACTCTGTCTAAACCGAAAACCACTTTAATAACTATACGCGGAGTGTGATCTAGAATGAAGTGATTGGATGATGTACGTGATGACTGAAGAAAGAGAACGATGATGGATAGCCTTGACACTTGTGTCAAATTGAAAATGACTAAAACAGGAGCCGTGCTGGGCCAAATGGGGTTAGCCACCTCGAGCGAACGCAATTCTTCGTAAACTACTCATTACTTGTTATTGATTGGTGCACCCTTGTAATTTTGGGAGTGTTGTTTCGCGGTGTTGCGATCGTTGCGGCGACGCATTTTCACCAGTCCGGATCAGGCAACGGTAGTTTCACTACCTTGGGTATTGCCTCATGTGTCTTGTCATACTTGTATCCCTATATACGCGACCAATACGAATTTGTTTTGTGTTATACCTATGGAGTAATCCCTGATATCCCACTAGTTTACGGTGGAGTTTACAGTGCTGTATAGACTATGACATTTATATAAAATGTGTTAAGGGGATAATGGTAACGCCTTAACACTATTTTGATACTTTATATTACTGATAGGCATTATCTATTTAGCATATATTACTACATAGTAGATAGTTTAACAGATCCTTAGAGGATGGTTATTCCATCGTTCTTTGAGTTACTTGTATTTTAGTTGTTATTTCACTTGAGTTGGATTTATTGATATAAGAATGTTAATCCTGACTCGAGTGTTTTGTGTTTTGCTTTACGCTCGGGTCAGACTTTGTGGTTCAGCTTTTGAGACTTACCTTTGGAGTTGGGGCTTCGCCTGGAGATCCAACAATCTATCCAGCTTTCGGATATTCAGTATATTCCAGTGATATATTCTGATTCTTGTATTTGACTATTGTATTCGAGACTTCTGTTGTAACTTATTTGACTCTGTTATATATATAGTAGCTTCATGAACTACTATCTTTTACTTCCGCTGCATATTATTACTCCGTGTCTGTGATTCTGTGATTATTTATTTACTGTATATGTTCCGTTTTGCCAATTTTAATTAACAATTCGGTATTTTGAATTATTCAACTCCGACATGTGAGGAGGCGAATAGTCCAAAATAGCGGGTCGTTACAGTTGGTATCAGAGCTTTGGTAGCTCTAGGAAAAACTTAGTATATATGGTAAATGTATTTACAGAATCACTCTCATTCGAGTTTCAATCTCTTCCTTTTGACTCGATTCCTTTGAAATTTGGAAAGTACCCTGCGGTTCCAAAATTCATTTGTGTCCCTCACTATTCGTCTTCTTTCAATTCTATAGCATCCCATAACTTCACTTCGAATGACCCTTATAATGAATCGGCGGTCTCGCCAAACTTCAAATGATTTGTAAAGTGGTAAAACTCATTTACAATAGACATCGATTTACCGAAGATTTCTATATCCTCGGTTTACGATGCTATCTATCTCCTTCTATGCCTGAATTCTATTTCTTCAGATCAAATGTCGATTTGCCTTGGAATTCTGCATCGATCTTATTCTTTAAGTCACGGTCAACCCGTTTAAGGTTGACCGTGAATTAAATAAGCTTATCCATCTCCCGATTCTGTTAATTGAATTATCTTATCTTCTGTTTTAAACTTATTATCGAATCAAAATTCTCTTGATTTGATTTCCATCAAATTTGAATCTCTATGCTTATTTTGAAATCCATTCTTGTATTGTCGAGCGAGGAAGTGTATTTTTGAATTAATATTAAAAATGTTTTATAGATATATATTGTGTTGTTTGAGTTGTTGATGTTGATTTGGGTTTTCGAACGATTTGTCTGATCAATGCTATCGATAGGATTTCCAAAACACTTGAGCAGAACAAACTGACACAATTTTGTTTTCAAATTTGGTAAACAAATAGTTTTTGTATGATTATATTATATGGAAGTATAAATTTCTATGAAATTAAATTGTTAATGAATTTGTTGTCAGAAATGATTATATTTGATTTTCATTTATTGTTTTGTAAACCATTGACTATTCCAATATGATAAATAAATGAAATTATAAAACATGGTTTAGAATTTTAATTAGGAATTGAAATGGATTTAAATTAGAATTTGTGAATTTAATTTTCGATGATTTCAAACATTGATTGAGAGTTTTAAAGTGTATAGTATTTAAAATATTTTCAAATAGAAACCATTTCAAAGGATTTTAAAATGTTAAATTTGTGCTCTTCTCTTTTGTCGCTGAAAAATAATTTCGGTGATGGCGGCCGCATCATCGCCATTCATTTTCGAGTTTCGAAGTGGAGAGACAATTCTGTAGCTTTGCTACCCTTTTGTTTTGGAAAAAAATTAAATTGATTTGAATTTCTTAAGTATGATTTGATATATTGATATATGATTTAAAATTTGATTTGATATCTATAATATATAAACATATTTATCTCTAATTGTTTGAAGTTAATCGGAAATTTAATTCTTAAATTTGGGTAAAGGATGATTTCAATTATAAATGAAACTAAAATTTTGAATTAATATTTAAACTTGGGAGAATTGAATTAGAAATTTACTTGTATAACACTCAATTGCATTATATATAACTTACCTAAATTGCTCAAAAAAGTTAACTATGTAATCGGATAATATACAATATAAATTGCCTTTATAAATAAAATTTGAGTGCGTATAAAAATGTTATACACTTAAAAGTTTAATTATAAAATGGTTAATAGAGATAAATAAAATACTAAGTCGGTTGAATAATAAATGGATTAATAAAATAAATTGTTGTTTGAAATAAATTTTGTAACAAACAATGATAAATTGAAAATAAACCAAGTTAATGAAATTCCTTGAGCTTAAAATCAATTGTTGAATATAAATTAATTTAAATTGAAATTTATATGGTCTAAATTAACTGTTTATTTTGTAATTCAAATCTATTATCTTTCTAGTTGTTTTCTATTCTCCTACCTCCTACCTTTTCGGGGACGAAAAGTTTTGAGTGGGGGAGAATGTAACGACCCGTAAATTTTTAATAATTTTATTTGATTTATTTATATATTTAATTGGAATTTTATGAAATTTTAAACAATAAAATTTTGAAATATAACTTTGATAATTGGAATGCGTCTAGTTAAACATTGCAATTGGTAAATTTTCGTCCGAAAATATGAAGTTTATTTTCGTACATAACTTTATTTCAATTTAATCAGTTAAAAATCGATGAAAATAAAATGTTTTCGAAACCTAAATATTTTTATATAGAAAAATTCTAAATCATCTTCTGAGCAAGACGTCACTTTTCGTTTTTCCAAATTCGGACTTCTTTAGCTCCGTCGATCTTATTTTTCTTTGTTTTCCTGCATTTTTAGCTAGTTGAAAATTTCAAATTTTTATAATTCAATCGTATCACTGATATCCATATACCATCGTCTCGTCATGCTGATCTCTGCGGAATATTCGTTTGTGTGTTTTGAAGTTCGGTACTCGACAAAATCAATGAAATGATTTATCGTACCGGTACCCAATGCCAACGTTTTGATTTCTCAATGCCTTTCCATTTTCAACCGAACAAACCCAATAGTCATTTGCTTATTTCTACCTAGACTCGCGTGCGTGACTTTCAATATTCTGCCAGTTTCCAATATAGCATTGCATGTCCATCTCTTTTCCTTATAAACTTGCTTCTTTCTCTCTCTTCCCTTTTTCGCAAATCTATTCTGTTGCCTGCCTCATCTTTTTTTTTTTGCATCTCCTTCACAAAATCTAACCTTCCCTTGTTCACACAAATCTCCACCAAAACCCATAGAACCCACCCATGCCTCTACCTATTGGCCCGAAGCAACCCACGGTAAAAAAAAAATTCCTGAGTGAACTCGAGACCCCTGCCGTGTTTATCACCTCAAACTCAAAGCAGATCTCAACAGTGTTGTACCACCATCCTCGGCCTGCGTGAAGCCTCCACGCCCATAGCTTCAACCTGTCTGTTCGGTCACCATCCTCCCCTCAACCACCGCAACCTGATGGCATGCAACCAGCGTCCACCTCCCCACCCTTTTTCAAGCAAACACCATCGGCCTTTCACACAGCAAACGAGCCTCCTTCTTCCGCGACCACCCGACCACCCAGGCCCACCTCAACTGCCGTTCACACACTCGTCAGCATCCCCCTCTTCTCGCGCCGACCAGATCGACCACCTTTGCCGCCTTCCTCGTTTCTTTTCTGGTTGGCCGAGCCTCCTCCTCCAATTATCTCGTAAGTATATTTGTATATGTTACTTTATTTATATATATGCGTTATATTACGAAATGTTGTCACTCTATACTTGTCTCTGTAAATTGTAAACCTGTAAAGTAGTACTCATATATGAAGTTATTATGGGAATATTGTTTATATTATGTAATATTTTACTATATTTTGCAAAGCTATATATTTCTAAATTGTATTAAATATAGTAGGAATGAGTTTGCATATTGTCTTTTGGGTCTATAGTACCGGATACGTCAGTTATATTATGAATTTTAATTTAGACCGTGTCTTCTTTAACGAAAAGAAAAAAAAATATAATAAAATAGTATTTATATATATCTATTGTACTATACCTGATTTGAAGCTATATATAGACAGCCGGGTTGCAGTTGTTGACAATAATTTATACCATTAGTTTATAATATATTCGTATAGTCCATATATGTATACTTATATTATGTATAGATCTTTGTATTTTTTGTTAGTTTATATGACGTGTTACTGTAAGTACATATACATTGATTTCTAATATAGTTGTATATTATATGCGTGAGTATAAATATGTAGTGTACATATTCTATAACAGTTCATTTTATTTTCGTATTATATATAAAAGGTTATAATATAAAAGTAGTTTATATATGTTTATATATTATATATATGGGTCTGTACTACACATTATAGATTTTATGGGCATTTGTATTATGCTATATATAGATTTATATAAACTATGCATATGTCTACACTGCATATATATTTTGTACACAACCTATTTATATATAAGATAACAGTGTGTCATACTGTATTATAAAGTCGGTTAGTTTAGAAGTTACAAAAGTGTATTCACCTTACTGTTTATTTTAGTCAAGAGTAAATAAATATATTAAAGTATAGTTAAAGTTATTTATATATAAGTGTACAATTTACAAAATCTGTATAGTTGTTAAAAGTTTGTCATATGATTATATCTAAATATAATGTTCGAATATTTGTTTTATATGAGCTTTAGTTATATAAATATATATTAAACTATTAAAGTTTGATGCATTGATTTAATATATATATGAGCTTTAGAATATATATTTAATTTAATGTATGTTTGAATTTTAATTATGATTTTATATAAATAGTTATATATGGTTATGCATGTGAGGTTATTAATACCATTTACCTTCATCGATCTAGTTCTGATTGGTTTCGTCAAATTCTTTATTATCAGCTTCGTTCTTCGATTCGAGTTCTATCTTGCCCATTGAGTTTCGTGCCTGGAGTTCATAACTCAATTTCATCATCTATCGCTCTAGCCTCGAAAGGTGAGCAATCACTCACGATTAATGTTCTTTTATTTATTAAATTTGATTTCAATTGAAATGACAATTGAAATATGCGACTGTTAGTTATTTTCACTGTTATATATAATTATTACCTGTATCAGTTCACCTGTGACATCTGACACCTTTATCTGTTATTTATACAATGATAATCCAGTTTGGTTGATAATGATTGATTGTTTGATGTTGATATTGGACGTTAAATTGTTAAGTATGAAGTGACAAATAATTTACAATTGAAATTTACGTAGGAGTTAACAATTTGAAATTGATATATGTGTTGAATTTGATTAGTTTAATTTGTATAATATGACCCCTTTAAATGTTTAAATAAATTGACACATAGAAATAGTGTTAATTACACCTTGAACCGTTAAATACATGTTGTATAAACTGATGTAGTATAAATTGAATAATGAATGTCAAGTGAAGAACAGTATAAATATTAATGTAATAATTTTTAATATACATGAAATAATAGTGTAGATTCTAGAAATAATTATATTAATTTGCACAAACAACAATGTGAATTAATACGATTATTTTGGGATTATTTGAACTAATGATTGGATTGTTATTGATGGTTGCTATTGCTTGTTTATTTACTTTGATACCATCCCAGTTATCACACTGCAAGTTCCCTTTTCTATGCTTTATTTTTGAATTGAAATGGAATCGGGTTAAAATGACAAATACCTAAATGAACTTGATCTAGGATAGAGAATTAAATAAAAAAAACCCGATTGGTCAATAATTTGATAAAAATAAAGATTTTATTTAAATAAATAATATGATTTGAAATGAAGTTGAAATTTGAATTTAATAAAAGGAAAATGTTAATATGTAATAAAAATATGAAACAAAAAAATATTAACATAGTAGTTATTAAAAAACGTTGTTTTAAAATAAATTATTTGACAATAAAGTTTGGAATTATTCATTGAATTAAGTTTGAAATGATTTAATAATTAAGTTTGAATTTATAATTAAGTTTGAAATTATTAAGTTTTGAAATTATTTAATAATTAAGTTTGAAATTATTTAATAATTGAATAAGATTGAATTGTTTGATAATTAAATAAAAATTGAATTCTTTGATAAGAGAAATTGAACTTCGGAATAAGTGAATTTGAACTTCGTTAATAAATGAAATTGAGTTTCTTCATTAATTGAGTTTTGGGAAAATTATTTAAAGTAAGTAAATAAGTGAAATTGTTTTTCTTTAACAAGAAATAAAAATATGATTTATGTGTTGAATAAATATAAGAATTGTAATTTAAGAATTTGATTTGACAAATCTAATTTAATCAAATTTGAAAGTCTTGATATAATGGAGTTGAACTTAAGTAATTGATTTAATGAATTGGAAATTTAATAGAAATCGTTTTGAATGATAAATTAACTTAACGAATATTGAATGAAATCGATAAATGAATTTAAAATTGATTTGAATGTTAAATTGAATTTATTTAAATGATTACGGGATGAAACGTATATACGAACTTGAATCAATATTTTATATGTTTAAATAAAAATTGAAATTGAATTATAATATTTTGAAATGGTAATTTGGAAGTTTGAAACGTAAATTATGGAAATTGATTTAGGAAGACAAACGAAATGTTGATTTATAAATTCTAATTGAAATTGAAATTGATTTGGTTTTGAAATTTATTAAACGACCAATCGGTGTAATAATTACGTAAAGTTATTAAAGAAACCGGAATCGATTATGGACATACTCTTTGTCTAAACCGAAAACCACTTTAATAACTATACGCGGAGTGTGATCCAGAATGAAGTGGTTGGAATGATGTACGTGATGACTGAAGAAAGAGAACGATGATGGATAGCTTTGACACTTGTGTCAAATTGGAAATGACTAAAACAGGAGCCGTGCTGGGCCAAATGGGGTTAGCCACCTCGAGCGAACGCACTTCTTCGTAAACTACTCATTACTTGTTATTGATTGGTGCACCCTCGTAATTTTGGGAGTGTTGTTTCGCGGTGTTGCGATCGTTGCGGCGATGCGTTTTCACCAGTCCGGATCAGGCAAACGGTAGTTTCACTACCTTGGGTATTGCCTCATGTGCCTTGTCATACTTGTATCCCTATAAACGCGACCACTACGAATTTGTTTTGTGTTATACCTATAGAGTATTCCCTGATATCCCACTAGTTTACGGTGGAGTTTACAGTATTGTATAGACTATGACACTTATATAAAATGTGTTAAGGGGATAATGGTAATGCCTTAACACTATTTTGATACTTTATATTACTGATAGGCATTATCTATTTAGCGTATATTACTACATAGTAGATAGTTTAGCGGATCCTTAGAGGATGGTTATTCCAACGTCCTTTGAGTTACTTGTATTTCAGTTGTTATTTCACTTGAGTTGGATTTATTGATATAAGAATGTTAATCCTGACTCGAGTGTTTTGTGTTTTGCTTTACGCTCGGGTCAGACTGAGTGGTTCAGCTTTTGAGACTCACCTTTAGAGTTGGAGCTTCGCCTGGAGATCCAGCTATCTATCCAGCTTTCGGATATTCAGTAGATTCTAGTGATATATTCTGATTCTTGTATTTGACTATTGTATTCGAGACTTCTGTTGTATTATTACTCTGTGTCTGTGATTCTGTGATTATTTTATTTATTGTATATGTTCAGTTTTGCCAAATTTAATTAACATTTCGGTATTTTGAATTATTCAACTCTGACATGTGCGAAGGCGAATAGTCCAAAATAGCGGGTCGTTACAAAAAAATTGCTCTTCCAAGCCAACTATTATAAATTCATAATAAAATATTTTGAATTAGTGGTTACGTTTGAAAATCAATCTAAACAACACACATAAGAAAATATTGAAATGTTTAAAAATGAAATTTTAACTATATATAATTATACTACCCGTGTTTGTACGTGTGTGTATATGTGTGTGAGTGTGTGTGTATATATGAACAAGCATCGGATACACCTCACTTTTGCTACTGCAACCGCCTTGCTTTTTGCTATAACAACCGTGCGACTCTGTAGTAATAGTGTAACGTGAATGTCATCTAGTCTTCGTCTTTTCTTAGCCATAGCTCTAGCATTTGTTATGATCAATAAAATATGAAACTTTGATACTATTATAAAGTCACATTGTCGGGATCAAATATGGTCATATGTATGTAATTAAGGAATATAACCGTAAATGCAGTGGAATAAGTAAAGTAATCACATGATTAACTTATACTACTTCGCACATCTCATTATACGTCTAGTCTAAGAATTTCCACTAAACAAACCTCACTTTATCCGGATGAAAATGTTTTCGTAACTTCAAGAAAAAAAGAACTTGACTTCGGTGCAATATCCTAAGGACACTACAATGGGGATTCGCAAGTTTGCGGTAAAATATCAACATCGACCGGCTTGTCTATAAGTGGAATGATTGGTCAACAATGCAGCACGAAGACTCCTACACCTAACACATATGAATCCGAGTAAATGTATAGATGTTAGTAGACTTAAATCGACCAAATCTACGGGTAGTGAATTGAACGATCAGTGGTCGTAATCTTTATTTAAAATTGAAAGCGATAGATTGTAAGGTAATTAATGTATAAATTTATAAAAATGACTTGTTTTAGACTTGATTAAATTATTGATTCTCTAATGTAGGGGTTAATATAATGATTATAGGGATGTATTCGAAGAGTTACAACAATTATAGGTCTATGGAACGAAGGGGAAGAAAACAAAGGCTAAGAGGAGAAAATGCGGATGAAGATACACATTGATTTGAGAGCAACAACCATAACAAGTACACTGATTAGTGGTTTTTCTTCTACGTACTGCTTGCTTCTTTTCTCCTTCAAATACATCAAATAAGCAAAGAAAAATTTGCCAAAAATCCTAAAAGATATTAGAAAGTATTTTAGGAGATGTGACAAAGTTTAGTGAGACTTGGAAATCATTTGTACATTTTGATAATTTCAAACCTTAATGACTCGATAATTGACAAAACAACATGTACCTGTTTATTTCTTCATTTAGTTCATTCACTGTGAGTTGCATATAATTTGTTACCACCACTTTGAATCTTCTAGAATGCATATCTTCAACCCACTAGTTTCATATCATTGTCGTATGGTTGTTATCATTAAAACATTATAACCATGTTCCTGACAACTATTTTTCACTCCTCCCTTTCTTCTCTTCTCCTATTCTCTTCATCTCTCTATATATAAAAACAAACACACACATATATCACCAGCATTTCCTAGTCGTTGCCATCCATAAGGGCCATTGCTAACCACAATTAACATTTCGCGCATACAAGACCTGCCCAAGCTAAATCTTTACCAACTCGTTGTCTACTCCTAGTTTTTGAATGTGGAAAGGAAGTAAGGATTTGAGATAAATAATTATATTGATTGATTACCTCCTATACTTTAGACTTGATGCTAAAAAACAAAGAATTTTTATAAGAATACCCTCCTCAAGTTTTAAAATACACAGTCGCTCCTCCTCAAAAATAGGTTATAAAAAAACATTTTTATGTTTCATGATATCTACGACGAAGTCTACAAAATTTTATAGAAAACTCTTCAAATATATGCAGAGAAATATGCAAATATGTGATGTTTTTGGAGTGTAAATTTTCAAGAGAACTCTGCAAATGTTTAGCAGAATTCTTTTTGGATATTTGCATTTTCTCGAAAAATTCAAAAAAATTGTTTTGACCATAGAAACATGCAATTAATACTTAGATCTAATTTCCAAAAAAACTAATTTTTTTTACCGAAATTAAAATAAGGGTGTGATTTAAAATATGTTTTTGCAAAGAGGTTTTTATGCACCAGATCTTAAAATAAGAAACGGAATCAAATTTCTACTTAAAAATAACCTTATTGTCATTGGAATCAATTTCCAATCAAGATATGTACAAGTATTTGCGAATTTCTATGTTAAAAATGATGATGTTGTGTATTACAGGATAAAGATTAGCCTTATAAGTCATAATTATGAATATGTCACTGAGCTTACTAATGGATACTTTCGGATGCGGATAGTGTTGTATCCGCATTTGCATCTAATATCATTTTCAAATATTGGATATTTGCATCAGTTGATATATACGGATATCGGATAATTATCATATCCGCCAACGATTGATAAATCAAAAAATATAAATAGAAAATATTTGTTTAATATAAATCTTTTTTCAATACCATTAATTATAAAGGTATGCAAAACCAACAAATATGATGATAATAAATAGTCTTCGATAACTAATCTGATTTCAATGCATGTAATATAAACTATAAATAAACAAACAAATAAATACACCTCTTTCATTATGCTAAATACATATAAAATAAACCATAATCTTGACAATGAAAGATATTTGATAAGATCGTAAAATGTTTTGCGGTCAGAACACAATCAATCCAAAATCCGGAAATCCAAAATAAAATAGCAAAGGAATTTAAATCTTACAGTTTTGAAGTGAAGGTATCTTTAGGAAGAATGTTAATAGTAATCTTCAATTGTTTTCTGATTATGGAGACCCTATTGTGTTATATTTCTCTTTCCTTTCGCGAACTTATTTGGACTTAAAAAACATTTTAGAAATGATCCATTAAATAGAAAATGAGTAGGAGAACATTTTAATTTTCGAATATCATCAGTCCAAATAGAGAAGAAGTCTATATATGTTCTAAGGAAACTTTTGAGACCAGTATAATTACTAATAGCAATATGAATTTTTCTATCAAAAATTCAAAAGACTTTTCATTGATTCTTTAAATGAAATTGGTACATAGTAATAACATAGACCACATAATAAATAAAACTAGCATTCTCTCACTTGGCCATAATGTTATAACATAATAAAGCACACATTCAAAATTGGTTAATGTAGTTTTCATTACTTATAAACTTGTTCAGTTAGAAATACCAAACCAAACTAACGTAATCAGAATAACAAATGCCGTTATTTGATCCCCATTAATTATAATATTCGTACTCTTTCCAACAATGGTTAATAATCTTCATTCGGTCCTCATAAGTAATTTTCTTAGATTAAATAAAATTATGCGCATCATATTAAGCAAATCTATAAATTCAAAGTTAACGCATAATTAAAGACTTAGTACATAGCATTATTATATATATATATATATATATATATATATATAGTGTTTGCGACACCAAAATTACAATACATTAACTAAACCCATGCCGACAACATACTCTTTTTAAAGAGTGGGTGGAAGCACTTTTATTAGAGAATCAGCTAACATGGCTTTTTGTATTAATATGTTATACCATAATAGTACCATCTTTGACTTTATCTCTAATAAGATATTTGATATCAATCTACTTAGATGCATCACTTTATTTGTTATTCACAAAAAATAAAACTACAGCTTTATTATCATAAAATAAGGTGAATGGGCTCGCAATACTGTCAATTACATGAAGTCCTGCTATAAAATTCTTTAAGCAAACTACATGACCAGTAATATGAGAACATGCCACAAGTTCTACTTGCATAGTGGAAGATCCTCTTAGAGACTGCTTAGCACTCTTCCATGAAATTAGTCCTCCTGCAAGCATAAATATGCAACTTGATGTAGGTTTCTTACTGTCAACATGTCTATAAAAATCTGAATCGGAATAACCTATAATTTCAAGGATATCCGACATCTTATAAGTAATCATATAATCTTTTTTCCTTGCAAATAACGTAAAACTTTCTTTGCAGCTTTCCAATGTTTGATTCCTAGATTAGTTTGATATCGGCCAAGCATATTAGCTACAGCTGCAATATCAAGACGCATACAAACTTGAACATGCATAAGACTCCTTACTACCGAAGCATAGGAATTTGCTTCATTTGAACATGTTCTATTTCCATTTTTAGGACATTAAAATTGCTGGATTTTTCACCCTTGATATAACGACCCGGTATTTCTTGCCATTCGCATCCGCACATGTCGGACTTGAATTGCTTAAAATATCAGATTGTTATTTTATATTTGGCAAAACTCAACATATACAGTAAATAAATCAGTCACAGAATCACAAAAACAAAGTAATATAACAATAAGCAGCAGAAACAAATGAATAGTAGTTCATGAAGCTACTATATAATTATAAAAGAGTTAAACAAGATACAACAAAGGTCTCGAATACATAGATGTCTCAATACAATAATCAAATAACAAGATCTGAATATATCACTAGAGTCAACCGAATAACTACAAGTTGAATAGATGGATGGATCTCCAAGCAAAGCTCCAACTCCAAAGGCGAGTCTCAAATGTTGTGACACTCGGTCTGACCTGAGCATAAGACAATAACATAAAACACTCGAGTTAGGATTAAATTCTTATATCAATAAATCCAACTCAAGTGAAATATCAACTGAAATACAAGTAACTCAAAGGATGTTTGGGATAACCATCCTCTAAGGATCCGTAGAACTATCTACTATGTAGTAAGATACGCTATTATAATATATCTATACTAAAGTAAACTATCAAAATAGTGTTAAGGCGTTACTCATATCTCCCTTAACACATTTTTATATATTCTCATAGTCTATACCGTACCGTAATCTCCCCCGTACTGCGAATCGTTAGAGGGCACTCCATAGGTATGGTATAAAAAAACTCGTAGTGGTCTTGATAAGGTAGGTGACATGGAACAACTAGGTAATGCCAGGATAGATATACTAATTACACTTCCGGGCTGGTGGTAACGTATAACCGCAACTACCGCCTACCTCGATCCACACTCTCAAAAAATACAAGGGTGCACCCAATCAGTCACAAAGTAATAGAATGGTATCAAAGAAGTGTGTCCGATCGGAGGAGCTACCTCACTTGGCCCATCAATTGCCCCTGTTTTAGCCACCTTAAGCTAACTCATGGGAGTCAGGTCCACGTATATACCTCATATAGGATCGTTGCCACCATCCTACTTCATTTTGGAATCTCCACCGCGTACACAGTTGTTAACGTGGTTTTTGGTGTTGGCAGAGAGTATGACAATAACTGATCCGGTCTCTTTAACACCTAAACGTTATTATAACACCGTGGTCATTCAAAATATACTACATCAAAACCAAAATAACATATCCATTTCAAAATCATATCAATACGATATCATTTCTCACTTAAAATAATATTCATTTCCAAATCATAACACTTCCAAAATTATAACTCTTTCGAAATTATAACACTTTGAAATTATAACACTTAGGAGATAGTTATAAATTAAATAGTTTATATTAAAGTAATTAGTATATTAAAATAGTTTTTATATTAAGAATAGTTTATATTAAAATAATTTATAAAGTAAAATATTTATATATATATATATATATATTAAAATACTTAAGGTGGTAAAATAGTTTTCTCAAGTTCACAAATCAATTCAAATCATTCGAATTCAAAAATTCAATCAAATTAAATCTTAATTCACAAATTTCAATTTAATTCCACATCTCAATAAACCGTTTTATATCGATTTAAAATCCAGATTTGAACTACAAATCAAATCATTTCAATTTCAACAGATTTCAAAGCTTTAAATATTCAAACATTTATAATAACTCAATTTAGATAAATTCGTTTATATTTCAAATTCAACTTTACTATTATTTAATACTGAAATCTTCACCTAGTCAATCCAATATCATTTAAGTAAAACCTTAAATTACAATTTAAATAAACTAAATATTCCCTTCAATTTATTTACTTGAAACATTTATTTAATCACTTTAAATCAAAATCAAGTTACAAAACCATATCTTAATATCTCAAGTTTAATAAGTTTCAAATCGATTTTATTAAATATAATTCTCAAAAGAATACTATTTCAAATCAACTTAAATTTATCTTCCCAACCATAATTTATAAAAAAAATTATTATAAAAATCCATTTTTAAAATATAATTTTAAACAAATACTTAAACATATTATATATTAAACAAATCAAGCTTTATTAAATTAAATCTTATTATTAAACTTAATTTATATTAAAAATTAATTTATATATATATTTTATATACAGTAAAAATATAAGTTAAATCTTAAAATTTATAATTTCAAGTCTTACTTATAATTATTGAATTTTCAAAACATATAATTTTGAAAATCTAAAATTTAAACCTTTATAAAATACATACATACACACACACACACACAGATATATATATATATATATATATATATATAATATTTAAAATAAATATTTATGTAAAACCATATATATTTCCTTTTTAAACCTATGGAAATCATTTCTATATATATATATATATATATATATATAGATCAACGTGTCTGTATTTAATTTTATATCCTATGGTCAAGAAATATAGATATTTATCATTTCAATCCGCAATTTAAATATCTGCGGGTATATAACTTTTCAACCCGCTATCCCAATTCAATGTCAATGAAAATTGCTTGGGTTTATCATTTCAACCCATAACGATTTTCTCCTATTCTACAAGATCGTTCGGGTATGTGTCATTTCAACCCATAGGGAATCCTATACTAACAGGGAATTTACAAAGTTATATCATATGTGATAATAATGTAACAATGAGCAACATGCATATATCATTCGTGATAAAATGACTACAGATCACGATGTCAGATATCACAGGTGAATAGTTACAGATAGTTGCATATATATAGCAATTAAATAACTAGCAACAACTATTTTTCAATTGTCATTTTAATTGAAATCAAATTTAATAAATATAAGAACGTTAATCGTGAGTGATTGCTCACCTTTAGAGGCTAGAGATGAAGAGGATGAGATGAGTTACGAATCCAAGTATGAATTCCAAAGCAAAGCTGGATTTATACAAATTTGACGACACAGCTGATAAATAGGAATTGATGAAACCGAATCAGAACTATCTTGATATAACTGAAAAAAAATACACATTATAGTTTTCTCTGAAACCAACCTTTGAAACATACATTTAGAATCATATATATATATATATATATATATTTCTAAACAGATCATAGATACAATTATATAAATTCATATATATAAAAAAACAGATCTATAGGTTATATTTATATATACAACAAACAACTTACTTTAATATAAATTATATACAATACCATAGATCAAATATAAATTTATATAAACATATATATACTTACACATACATATCATTAGATAATACTAACATATATTTTTTATTTAAAATCAACATCCTTGAAATCAGTATTATTATCAACACATATATAAAAAAAATTCAAATAAGTTTTTGAAACATAAATATATCAAACACGTAATACATATATTACGAAAATCAAAACATTCCGGCTTTAATGCATATATATTTATATATAAATAACAGGTTCCAAATCCCAACATGACCAGAACTATACACAAGCTTTCAAACATACGTATATATATTTTCTTTTTCTAAAAGTATTAAAATACAACAACCTATACTGAAGCCGTACATAATCTATATATCATAAGATATTACTTTGCTTGCCTTGCTTCCTAATACCACATACAGTAGCATTTATAAACATGTGTACCATCATATATATAAATATATCAATATATATTTAAAATCATGATACCCATATATTTTTTGAAATCATATAGCGTATATTATAAATTATATATATATATATATATACATGGTACAAAATATAATACTGTAATCATAATGTATATACAACTTTGTTTACAAATTTATGCATATACAATGGAAAGTGAGGCAGTATATATACATATATATGTATGTGTGTGTGTGCGCGCGCGCACACACACACACACATATATGTATATATACACAATCACATATTTTCAAACATATACACTAACATCTTGTTTAAACACAACTATATATATATGACATATGATATATATTACATATATACAACAAGTGGAGGGGTTGAGAGACTGTGCGATGCATTGCGTATAGGTGGTCAGGGGAGGACGGCTTGGGCTAAGCGAAAGCGGGCAAGGACAGCATGTTAAGGATTGGCCGATGCTATGGGTTTGGGTCGGAGATACTGGTTGCCGAAGAGGTGGAAGTGCAGAGCAGTGTGACTGGAAGGGGAAGGGAGAGTTCGACAATGATGGACGCGAGGTAGCTTAATGCAATCTGGAACCAAAATGGACATTGCATTGTTTTTCTTTTTTATATTTTTTTATAGATAGAACGGACAGAATAGAAAATGAAAGGGAAGAGGATGAACGGTTAATGAAAAGTAATAATAACCTGAACCGATAGGCATAGTAACAGCTAGAAAATTTTAGGTAATATAAAAGGCTAGTGACTGAACAGTTCAAGATTGATAACCAATGGTCATTAGTAAACCAAAAGGCACGGAACCGATACAGGTATAGTTACCATTTTCACGGATTCTGCTACTTATCGGACTTCAACCACAAAATTGAATATACCGTGGAGATCAGCACGACGAGAGAT
Source organism: Allium cepa (assembly GCA_030765085.1). NCBI lineage: Eukaryota > Viridiplantae > Streptophyta > Magnoliopsida > Asparagales > Amaryllidaceae > Allium > Allium cepa. The sequence continues at coordinate 1,052,275,405 of CM060935.1, read as the reverse complement.
CAAAACGTTATACGGATATTAGTGGTACGATCTTGTATCAAAAGTCGATAATCGGTACCCAAAAATGCTGTTAGTTTGCCGAAAATAAGATAAACGGAGCAATACCAGTCCAAATTTGACGAAACGAAATATGGCGTCTCACACAGAAGAAAATTTATAAATTTATAATATAAAAATATTATGGTTTGGAAAACATTTTATCATCATCAAATTAACTAATTTAAATTGAAATAAAATATCATAATAAAATAAACTTCCATATTATTTGATGAAAATTTACCATGTGTTATGTTTAAATAGACGTATTCCAAATATCTGATTTTTATTTTCAAATTTTGTAATTTAAAATTTCACAAATTCAGTTTAATTATGTTATTTAAACCGTTAAAATTTACGGATCGTTACACTCTCCCCTACTCAAAACTTTTCGTCCTAAAAAAGGAACGAGGCAGGAGAATAGAAACAACCAGAAAGAAAATAGATTTGAAATACAAAATGAAATATTTAATTTAAACCATATAAATTTCATTTATTTTTAAGTTGGTTTATATTCAATTAATTGATTTTAATTCAAGGTATTTCCATTTAGTTGATTTAATTTAAATTTATCAATGTTTGTTACAAAAAGGTTTCTTTCAAAACGAAATTTTATTTTATTTATCAAATTTATTTAATCCATTTGATTTCACTTAAGTTAATTTCACTTATAATTAAATCTTAACTATTCCATAATTCATATTTATTTATTCACTATCTTATTATCCAATTTATCTCAATTAACATTTCATGCAATCACAAATTAACTGTATAAACATTTATTATAACCACTCAAAATTTAAAATTTCCTTTAACATCATTTTAAATTGTATATACTTCAGTTACATTTTTAACTTCAGATTAATTTAGGTAAGTTATATGTTGGAATGCAATTGAGCATTATGCAAGAAGTTTCCTAATTCAATTATTTCAAGTTTACATATTTATTCAAGAATTTAAGAGTTAAATTTCCGATTTTGATTCAAACCATTTAGAGATAAGTATATACATATATATTCTATATCAAATCAAATCTATAAATATATACCTATAAGTCATATGTAAGAAATTCAAGTCAAATTCATTTTTCAAAACAAAAATGTAGCAAAGCTACTAAGTGATCTCTCCACTCTGAAACTTGAAAATGAATGTCGATGATGCGGCCGTCATCACCGAAATTATTTTCCAGCGATAAAAGAGAAGAGTTCTGATTTAAAACTTTAAAAATTCTTTAGAAATGATTTATATTCAAAAATACTTTTAAATAATATATGTTTCAAAACTTTAAAACCAAAGTTGGGAATCACCAGAAATTAAATTCTCAAATCCTTAACTTAAATTCATTTCAAATCCCAAATCAGTTTATAAAGCATGTTTTATAAATTCATTACTTCATATTATGATGCAATAGTTAATGTTTTTTCAAAACTATAAATGATAATCAAATATTATCATTTCAAACAACCAATTCAGTTAACTATTTAATTTCAGAAAAATTTATATTTATATATAATATAATCATATAAAATTTGTTTCATTTACAAATTTGAAAACAAGGATAGAGATTCGAATTAGAGAAACTCTAATCAAGAGAATGCTTATTCGAAGATAGGCTCGAAAAGGAGATAAGATAATCAAATAACAAAAGGGAAAAGGTGGATGGGCTAATATAAATTGCGGACGACCTTAACCGGGTCAACCTTGACATCAAGAATAAGATCGATGTAGAATTATGAGGCAAATCGACATTCGATCATAAGAGAATAGAATTCGGGCATAGCAAGAGATGGCAGCATCTAAACCGAGGATACAGAAATCTTCAGTGAATCGATGCCTGTTGTAAAGAAGTTTCATCCCTTTATAAATCATTCTAAGATTGCTGGAACCGCCGATTCATTATAGAGATCAACCGAAATGCAGTTATGGGATACTCTAAAATCAAGAAGAATACGAATAGGGTGAGACAAGAATGGATTTCAGAATGAATGGACGAGTTCCAAAGTTTAAATGAAATCTGAATCACAGAGGAAGAGATTCAAGCTCGAACGAAGGTGATTGTGTAATTAAATCTACTCTATATGCTAAGTTTTGCCTAAAACCAGAGCTTCGATACCACATGTAACATCGCGATTTTTTTAACTCATTCGCATCCGCACCTGTCGGACTTGAATTGCTCAAAATATCATATTGTTATTTTATATTTGCAAAACTCAACATATATAGTAAATAAATCAATCATAGAATCATAGACACAGAGTAATATAATAATAAGCAGTGGAAACAAATGAATAGCACTTCATCAAGCTACTATATTAATATGACAGAGTTAAACAAGATACAAAAGAAGTCTCGAACATATAGATGTCTCAATACAATAATCAAGTAACAAGATCTGGATATATCACTGGAATCAACTGAATAACTGCAAGCTGAACAAATAGATGGATCTCCAAGCGAAGCTCTAACTTCAAAGGTGAGTCTCAAATACTGTGACAATCGATCTGACCCGAGCATAAGGAAAAAAACACAAAACGCTCGAGTCAGGATTAACACTCTTATATCAATAAATCCAACTCAAGTGAAACATCAAGCGAAATACAAGTAACTCAAAGGATGTTTGGGATAACCATCCTCTAAGGATCCATGGAACTATCTACTATGTAGTAATATACGCTATTATAATATGTCTATAGTAAAGTATCAAAATAGCGTTAAGGCATTACCAAAATCCCCCTTAACACATTTTTATATATTCTCATAGTCTATACAGTACCGTAATCTCCCCCGTACTGGTGTCGTCAGAGGGCACTCCATAGGTATGGTACAAAAAAACTCGTAGTGGTCTCGACAAGGTAGGTGACACGGCACAACTAGGTAATGCTTGGATAGATATATCAATTACATTTCCGGGCTATTGGTAACGCATAGCCACCTCTATCCACACTCCCAAAAAAAATCCGAAGGTGCACCCAATCAATCACAAAGTAATAGAATGGTATCGAAGAAGTGTGTTCGATCGGAGGAGCTACCTCACTTGGCCCATCAATTCCACCTGTTTTAGCCACCTTAAGCTATCTCATGGGAGTCAGGTCCACGTATATACCTCATATAGGATCGTCGCCACCATCCTACTTCATTCTGGAATCTCTACCGCGTACACAGTTGTTAAAGTGGTTTTTGGTATTGGCAGAGAGTATGACAATAACCGTTCTCGGTCTCTTTAACAACCAAAAGTTATTATAACATCGTGGTCATTTCAAAATATCATACTTCAAAACCAAAATAACATATCCATTTCAAAACCATATCAATACGATATCATTTCTCACTTGAAATAATATTCATTTCCAAATCATAACACTTTCCAAAATTATAACTCTTTCGAAATTATAACACTTTGAAATTATAGCACTTAGGAAATCATAACATTTGGAAAATATAATATTTTGAAATTCATAACACTTTGAAAATATAACTTTTGAAATCATAATACTTTGAAATCATAACGCTTTCCTCTTAAACAGTTTAGATATTAATAATAGTATATATATTAAAATAGTTATAAATAAAATAGTTAATATAATAAAATAATTTGTATATAGGATAGTTATAATTAAATAGTTTATATTAAAGTAATTAGTATATTAAGATATTTTTATATTAAAATACTTTTTTTATATTAAAAATAGTTTATATTAAAATAATTCATAAAGTAAAAAATATATATATATTAAAATACTTAAGATGGTAAAATAGTTTCCTCAAGTTCACAATTCGATTCAAATCATTTGAATTCAAAAATTCAATTAAGTTAAATCTTAATTCACAAATTTCAATTTAATTCAGCATCTTAGTAAACCGTTTTATATTGATTTCAAATATAAATTTGAACTACTAACCAAATCATTTCAATTTCAATATATTTCAATTCTTTAAATATTCAAACATTTATAATAACTCTATTTAGATAAATTCGTTTATATTTCAAATTCAACTTTACTATTATTTAATATTGAAATGTTCACCTAGTCAATCCAATATCATTTAAGTGAAACCTTAAATTACAATTTAAATAAACTGAATACACCCTTCGATTTATTTACTTGAAATATTCATTTAATCACTTTAAATAAAAATCAAGTTACAGAGCCATATCTTAAAATCTCAAGTTCAATAAGTTTCAAATCGGTTTTATTAAATATAATTCTCAAAAGAATACTATTTTAAATCAACTTAAATTTACCTTCCCAATCTTAAAAATTATTACAAAAACCTATTTTTAAAATATAATTTTACATAAATATTTAAACATATTTTATATTAATTAAATCAAGCTTTATTAAATTAAATCTTATTATTAAACTTAATTTATATATATTTTAGAAATAGTAAAAATATAAGTAAAATCTTAAAATTTATAATTTCAAATCCAACTTATAATTATAAAATTTTCAAAACTTTAATTTTAAAAATCTAGAATTTAAACCTTTATAAAATACATTTATATATATAATATTTAAAATTAATATTTATGTAAAACCTTATATATTTCCTTTTTAAATCTACGGAAATCATTTCAATATATATGTATACACACACACACCCCAATGGTGTCTGTATATAATTTTCTATCCTATGGTCAAGTGATACGGATATTTATCATTTCAATCCGCAATTTAAATATCTACGGGTATATATCTTTTCAACTCGCATTCCCAATTCAATGTCAATGAAAATCGCTTGGGTTTATCATTTCAACCCATAACGATTTTATTCTATTCTACAAGATCGTTCGGGTATGTATCATTTCAACCCATAGGGAATCCTAAACTAATAGGGAATTTACACAGTGATAACATATGTGATAATAATATAACAATCAACAACATGCATATGTCATCAGTGATAAAATAACTACAGATCATGGCGTCAGATGTCACAGGTGAACAACTACAGATAGTGGCATATATATAGCAATTAAATGGCTAGCAACAGCGATATTTCAATTATCGTTTCAATTGAAATTAAATTTAATAAATATAAGAACGTTAATCGGGAGTGATTGCTCACCTTTCGAGGCTAGAGATGAATGAGGATGAGATGAGTTACGAATCCAAGTACGAATTACAAAGAAAATCTAGATTTGTACAAATTTGACGACACAGCTGATAAATAGGAATTGATGAAAACGAATCAGAACTATCTTGATATAACTGAAACAAAATATACGTTATAATTTTCTCTAAAACCAATCTTTAAAACATACATCTAGAATCAGATATATATATATATATATATATATATATATGTATATGTATATGTATATGTGTGTATATATATATATATATCCAAACAGATCATAGATACAATTATATAAATTCATATATATAAAACAAACAATTTATACTTTATATTTATATATACAACAAACAACTTACTTTAATATAAATTATATACAATACCATAGATCAAATATAAATTTATATAAACATATATGTACTTACACATACATATCATTAAACAATACTTACATATATATATATTCTTACTTAAAACCAACATACTTAAAACATATATACATATACTCCTAGAATTCATTATTATTATCAACACGTATATAAACAATTTTCGAATAAGTTTTTGAAACATAAATATATCAAACACATAATACATATATTACCAAAATCAAAACATTCCGGCTTTAATGCATATATATTTATATATAAATAACAGGTTCCAAATTCCAACATAACCAGAACTATACACAAGCTTTCAAACAAACATATATATATTTTCTTTTTAAAAAAATATTAAAATACAGCAACCTATATAGAAACCGTACATAATCTATATATCATAAGATATTACTTCGCATGCCTTGTTTCCTAATACCATATACGGTAGCATTTATAAACGTGCATACCATCATATATATATAAATATATCTATCTATATTTAAAATCATGATATCCACATATATTTTTCGAAATCATATAGCGTATATTATAAATTTTATATATAAATACATAAACTGTACAAAATATAATACTATAATAATAATATATATACAACTTATACACGTACAATGGAAAGTGAGGCAGCAGCAAGTGAGTACATGCATATATATATATATATATATATATATATATATATATATATATATATATATATATATAGACACACACACACACACACATACAGTCATATATTTTCAAACATATACACTAGCATCTTGTTTAAACATAACTATATATATATGATATATATTACCTATATACAACAAGTGGAGGGGTTGAGAGGTTGTGCGATGCGTTGCGTACAAGTGGTCAGGGGAGGATGGCTTGGGCTAAGGGAAAGCGGGCAAGGATAGCAGGTTGAGGATTTGCCGATGCTATGGGTTTGGGTCGGAGCTACTGGTTGCCGAAAGGGTGGAAGTGTGGAGCAGAGTGACTGGAAGGGGAAGGGAGAGTTCGGCAAAGAAGGACGCGAGGTAGATTAATGCAATCTGGAACCAAAATGGACATTGCATTGTTTTTCTTTCTTATGTATTTTTTAGATAGAACGAACAGAATAGAAAATGAAAGGGAAGAGGATGAAAAGTTGATGAAAAGTAATTATAACCTAAATCGGTAGGAATAGTAATAGCCAAAAAAATTTGGTGAATATAAAAGGCTAGTGACTGAACAGTTCACGATTGACAACCAATAGTCATAAGTAAACCAAAAAGTACGGAACCAATACCGATATGGTTACCATTTTCGCAGATTCCGCTGCCTATCGGATTTCAAACCATAGAATTGAATATACCATAGAGATCATCATGATGAGATGATCAAAATGGTATACAAATATCAGTGGTACGATCATCGTATCAAAAGTCGATAATCGATACCAAAAAATGCTGTTAATTTACGGAAAAATAAGATAAACGAAGCAATAGCAGTCCAAATTTGACGAAACGAAATATGACATCTCATTCAGAAGATGATTTATAAATTTATTATTTAAAAATATTCAGGTTTGGAAAACATTTTATAATCATCAAATATTAAACTGATTTAAATTGAAAATAATTACATAATAAAATAAACTTCCATATTATCTGATGAAAATTTACCATTTGCTATGTTTAAATAAACGTATTCCAAATATCGAATTTAGTTTTCCAAATTTTATAATTTAAAGTTTCACAAAATTCAGTTTAATTATGTTGTTTAAACCGTTAAAATTTGTGGGTCATTACACTTGACAATAGGAGCAACACTAGGAGAGCAATTGTGCATGTTGTATCTTTTAAGCATTTTCTCAATATATGCTTTTTGAGATATGAGACCAATCTCGGTAAGCTTCAATTCCTATAACATAAGAGGCTTCACCATGATCCTTCACTTCAAACTTAGTTAATTGAATATATTTTGTCTCGTATAACATGTTTAAGTCACTATTTGCTAGTAAAGTATCATCCACGAACAGAATGAGAAAGATAAATTTACTTCCACTAATCTTGTGGCATGCATTGATCTATTGTATTTTTTAAATCCGAATTTGGTTATAACCTCATCAAACTTGAGATACCACTACCATGAAGCTTATTTTAACCCATATATTGAATGGTTTAACCTACATGTTATATGCACCTTGCCTTCTACGACAAATCCTTCAAGTTGTTTCGTAAAAACTTCTTCATCTAAGTTACCATTCAGAAATGTAGTTTTCACATACATTTTATGTAGTTATAAATCATAATGAGATATGAGGACAAACATTTGTTAATGAATTTTTCTTTAAGACAGAAGAAAATGTATTATCAAAATGCACACCTTCTTATTATGTAAACCGTTTATGGACAAGTCTGGACTTAAATATTTCAATGTCACCTTTGGAGTCGGTTTTAGTTTTATGGACCCATTTATAGCTTATAAGTTTAACCCCAATAGGTAACACAACAAGATCTCAAACTTCATTTATTTCCATAGATTTCATCCCATCATTCATGGCTTCTAACCATTTAGATGATTTATCGCTCATAATAGCTTGCTTGAATGAGATAGGATCATCTCCATTACCTATATCAAATCCTTCCTAAATAAGTTATACAATATAATCATCGGGTATGATAGACCTTCTCTTTCTTTGTTATCTTCATAAGGGTTTCTATGAAAGCATGGGAACTTCATCGACTTAGGAACATTATGAACACGAGTTTCTTCATTAGCATCTTAAATAAGAGCTATAGAATTCAAAACCTCTCGAATTATCAGAATTGGAACATAAGTATGATTTTCTTTGAATATCAGAATTAGAACATAAGTCTGATTTTCTTCGAGGTTTACTGTTCTATTTACATTACTCCCACTTACATTGCCATCTTTAAAAAATACGACATGTCTAGTCTCTACTATTCTAGTGGTATATGATAGGCAATAAAATTTGAAACTTTGGATCTCCCTAGATGAGTAATAAAATAACAACTAATGATTCTAGAATTAAGTTTCTTTTGTTGCAAATTATAGACTTTTTCTTTAGCAAGACAGCCACACATACGCAGGTACCCTAATTGTGATTTTCTTCCAGTCTACTGTTCATAAGGTGTTTTGAAATAGATTTACTAGGAACCAGATTTATAATATGTGTAGCTATTTTTAAAGCTTACGTCCATAAAAAATTTGAAAATGTGGTATTGCATATCATACTTTATACCATATCCATTAGTGTACGATTACGTCTTTTAGCACTTCCATTCTGTCAAGCATCTCCCAGCATAGAGTACTGATGAAACAATACCTTTTTCTTGAAGAAATAAAGCGAACGGGCTTGGACTTTGACCAACATTAGAGTGTCTACTATAATAGTCACCGCCTCTATCTGATCGCATTATTTTAATTTTAAGATTATGTTGATTCTCAACTTCATCCTTAAATTTTTTGAATTTATCTAGTGCTTTAGATTTTTCATTAATCAGATATACATTGTTAGTCCTTGAGATGATGGTTTTGATGACAACAACCTTAGAATAGGATTATAAAATATAAATACTAACATTATAGTTTAGAGAAATATGTATATTCAGGATTTAACCACGTGGTACAAAGAATGAAGACTGTATAGTATAGAGATTCAAGATATCAAGATTGAAGACTCATGAGTATCAAGAATATCAAGATTATCAAGAGTTCAAGATTTCAAGAATAAGTAATTTAATTAGGAATTTTGTTAAAAATCCTAGAATAGCACTAGCACCTTAAAATACAATTTATTCATGGAATGGAATCCACTTCGAGCCCGTTAAAGGGATGAAACCCTAAGTAGGATGGAACCTACGAAAAATCTAGTGGAACATTGTTTTGTATTCGCTAACTTTTATTCAAAATGTTTTTACAAAATTATATCTTATTTTCAAAATGTTTTCAAAACCTTCCTTTTAAAAGAATCAAAAACATCTATCTGGATTTTAAATACTTTTAGCCTTAAAATAATCTTTAATTTCAAAATCAAATTATCCTTAGTTTTAAACTATCTTTTAATAATAATATATTTAACTTTTAATATTTATACTTAGATTTAAATATAAAATTACAGTAAAATTTTATATATATCAAAATATTATTCTCTATATTTATTTATGTATTTTAACTATATTTAAGAATATTTATAAAAGTTTAAGATAGAAGTTATTTTCAAAGAAAAACAAATCGCCAAAATTTCCTTTGGGATGTCGACATACTCAAGGTACCCATGTCGACATAGTGGCTGTTGATTTCGAAAATTTAAATTTCAAAAGAAGGGTCTATTCGTCATATCCCTTCACGAATGGACATGCCTGTTGTTCTTCTATAAATATGGGCTATTTTAAACTAATTCTAATCATATTTTCCTGGTTTTCACTCCTCTTCTTCTTCCACATTTCTTTATACACATTCTTACCATTACTCTGCCGAAATCAACATTGATTCTAACTAGATCATCTCTGATTTGATTCTCTATCACTATCTCAACATGATCCTGCTATTCAGAGTTATAGGCTTCTTTGTAACCAATTAAACGAGAAAAGGTGTAATTGTAGCCTTGGAAATCAATCAGTGAGAAAAGGTGTGATTGTAGCCTTGGAAATCAATTGGGTGAACTTGTTGCCCGTGAAATCAAGTATCTCTACCTAGAGGATTATGAATTTAGAGGGTGTATGTCGTAGCCTTGAAATCGAGGGTGTAACTGTAAAGATTGCTTTTGAAAGGAAATCCGTACTTGTGTGCGGGACTGGATGTAGGGTAACTCCGAACCGGTATAAAATCCGGTGTGTTCTTTCCTTTACTGCTTTTACTTTATTTCTGCATCTGTGTTTGTTTCTATGATCATATCTGTATTTGAATATTGCATACATTTGTGTTCAAATTAACATAAACTCAAAAAGATTTAGTAATCCCTTAAAACACTATTCACCCCCTCTCTAGTGTTTATCCTAGCCTTAAAATCCGTAATCCGCATTTCTAACATTTGGTATCAGAGCAAGGCTTTCAAAGTTTCATAATCTTATTTTTGAAAAAGTTTTTAAAATGGCTATGTTTGTTAATACTAGTTTAGAAATATTCAAATCATCATTGTCTCTTGAGTCTGCATATAATCAATATTCAAATACAAGTTGTCTACTAAGATTGTTTGATGTGCAAGAAACATGCTTTATGGGGGTTGAGGAATCAATCCACAACGAACAAACTGTGCAGATCAGAAAGAATAAATGGATACTCGATAGTGGATGCTCTAGACACATGGCTGGCAATCCAAATATGCTGAATGATATAATGTACAAAGATGGAGGACTGGTTAACTTTGGAGACAATTCAAAAGGATATGTGATTGGCATCGGCAAAGTCGGTAATTCTAAAACTCCTATTATTACTAATGTTTTGCTAGTTAAAAATCTGAAACATAATCTACTAAGTATAAGTCAACTTTGCGATAAAGGATATAAAATTAAATTTGAAAAAGATAAGTGTCACATTGAAGATAATAATTCAAACTTAATATTTGAGGGAATTAGGAAAAAGAATATTCATATTCTTAGTATGAAAGTTTCAAGTGATAACCTGTGTCTGTTGGCAAATACAAGTGACCCTTGGATTTGGCATAAGATATTTAGGCATTTGAATTTCAAACTCTTATCTAGACTATCCAAACATGATCTAGTAAGAGATCTCCCTAAAATGAATTTTAAAGTAGATAGTCTATGTGATGCATGTCAATTAGGAAAACTTAGAAAAAGTTCCTTTAAATTAAAAGATATGATTTCAACCTCAAAACCTCTTGAATTACTTCACCTTGATTTATTTGGTCCATCTCAAATTCTGTCAATAAATCATAGTGTTTTTGTAATTGTAGATGATTATTCTAAATTTACATGGACAATATTTTTGAAACATAAAAGTGATACTTTTGAATGTTTTATGAACTTTACAAAAAGGATTCAAAATCAGCTTTCTCTAAAAATTATGACCATTCGTAGTGATTACGGTGGTGAATTTGAAAAATGAAAAATTTGAGGAATTCTGCAATAAAAAGGGAATAACTCACAAATTTTCATTTCCAAGAACTCCAGAAAAAAACGGAGTAGTAGAATGTAAAAATAGGACGATTCAAGAGTGTGCAAGAACTATGCTTTCAGATAGTAAATTACCAAAGTATTATTGGGCAGAAGTGTTGAATATGCGTTTATAAGATTTTTTTTGATGATAATAAACATATATATATATATTCGTTTAAATGTATTTGGTAATGTACTATTTTATTTTTCATAGATTAACTAAATATTTGCTGAATAAAATAAATAACACAAAATTTGAATTCAAACATAATTTTTATTCAAACAAATGTTTATTACAATATTTGAATAGTACAAATTTCAAGCTCTCACTATATATATATACAATTTCAATTACAGTACAATTTTGATTACATCATGATTCACATTTACATTTGACCTCACTACATATCACTCATTCATCCAACTTGTATTTTATCTTCACCTTCACTCCAAATTGAATCCAGCATTTGAGCAATCTGCAAAAATAAATATTGACGCAGTAAAATTGAAAAGGAAATATTTTTGCAGTATAAAATAAAATGTGGATGTTGAAAATAATATTTTCCTCAGTTATTTGGGTTGTTTGTCATCATTTAATTTTGAATTCATCTTTCACGAACAGCTTGTGACAGACATAGTGTATCACTGTATATGCCACAAGGCCATGCACACCGATATATGCACTTGATAAAATTACAGGGACAGGTGAGCACAGGTCAAACCCAAAACGCCGGGTTCAACTCAAGTGCAATAAAAATAATGTCACAATATACAGCACAAGGTCAAATCGGAGCTACAAGCTGGATTCAACTCAGGTGTAATTCGAAAAACAAATCCAAATGCAATGAAATGGTCGGGAGCAACCTCAATGCACAGCAAGTATACATGAAGGCCAGAGTGTGCAATATACTCAGACTTCAAGTGCAAAACAAAGTAAAGCTCCAACCAAGTGAATATGCAATATGTACACGAGTGAATGCAATTCAGTACTCAATGCAATCAAATAACTCGAGTACAACAAATGGAGATGCAACCCAAATCAAAATGAACCAGATGGAACTGCAACAGCAGGAATGGCAACATGCATGCCACAAGTCTGCAACAAATGAAATATATGCACCAGCATTTCATATCACAAAACCAAGCACCAAAAATGCAACATGCAGTATGCAGTGATGCACAGGAACCAAGGCCAAGACTAGTGAACTGCAAGTGTCGACCAGTGCACATCAAACCAGAAGTATGCTCGAAGCAAAAATCCAAACCAAGTTCAAGCTATAGAAGCAAAACTCAAACCAGAGGCAACTGACACCAACATATACAACAATGAATCAGAAATTACAAACCAAAGGCTAAAAGTTCAAGTCACTGCTACCATGACAATAGTAAACATGTATGAAATGATCAAGTGACACTGCAGCTACAAATCAACAAATGGTAGAGTACAAGTTCAAACAGCAAATGCTTCGACCAAACCTATATATGATTGACCAGAACAACCAGGTGAAGACTTCAAGAGGAACTAGATGATCTGCCTCGAATCACATGACTCATTGCAAACACAGTGAAACCTAAAGCTAACACATACATATATGAACATGCATGTATGCAATTGACAGCAACTATTAGAGCAAGCTTGAATGAGCAAGTGCACCGGGGCAGTACACTTCAAGCACAATGCATATTGAAGCATATGTCAGTGGAAAATGTAATGCATAAGTACAGGCCGAGAAAAAATCTAGCATGGAATTTCAAAAATGACCGAAGTCAAATAATATAAGGAATACGAACTGAACAAGTCAAAGATAAATTTCTCATCTCGAAAATATCATCACAAAATCAAAGTGCCGAAGTTAACATAGTTTCAAATCAGCAAATTCAAAGCCGTGATGACCAAGAAAACATCGTTAAAGAAAAATCAAACAAGCCGATAATCAAGTAACGAAGATATACGATTTGAACAAGTCAGAAACATCTCAAGCATTCAAGCAAAATTGAAACCGTGGTGAGCAAGTAATCAATCACAATCAATTCAAAACAGCGTCAATCAAGGAAACAAAATATACGGTTTTAGACCAAGTCATGAATCAGGAACGTGAGTATCAAGTAACAATTATATGAAATTGACAAAGTCAGATAAATCATTAACATCAAAACATAATCAAATGGCCGAGACGAAGTCAAGCAAACTATCAGACGAACAAAAAATTAGGAATTCGAATCTTATAAAACCTCAGTCATCATCGGCTTTCAAACCATTCGAGTTCAAATACAACAGAAAAGAATAACTCATACAACTCGAATCAAAGTCGAGTACCGTATAAATCAAAAAAGAAAAAACGTACCAATTCACGCAACAATAGATCTCGACTTTACAGCCGCAAGCAATCACCGATAGAGGAAAATATTTGAAGCAACATCGACCAATAATTGAAGCGGCATCTCAAAGCCCTAATTTTTAATCAGGGACGAATGAGAACAAGCAACAAGAAAGCCACCATTTTTAACAAGGAATCGGGCCGAATACATAAGAAAAGAAAACAGGGTTTACTTATTTAATTAGGGGCTGGCCTTGTTTTATTTTGGGCTTTCATTTTTAAGGGATTTTTGTTAGTTTATTTGTTTTTAAATTGTTTTTTAATTTGTATTTATCTTTTAAACGTTGTATTTACTAGTCGTGTGACTAGGGGACAAACTACGTGGCGTAGTTTGAGAATTCGCAACTCAGTGGCTGAGTTGTGGCAGGGTTTTGAGCGTAGAGTTAGGTTAGTCAGTAGCGGGTGTCACGAGTTTACGTGTGTAAGCGTGTGACTACTTAATTTTTAGTAGAAACCTAGGGGGCAGCACGTAGGCAGGGTTTTGCCGAAGCTGGGTAAATTCTGTGTCGTTCTATTTCTGCATTTATTATTCTGCTATTATCTGTGCTGCTATAATTTTGATTTATCTGCGTTGAAATAATTTTATAAGCTTCCGCAATAATTTTTATAATTAACAGTATCACCCTATTCACCCCCCTCTAGGGTGAATTCAATCCTACAAGTGGTATCGGAGCTAGGAATATAAGTCAACTCTTGTTTTTAATTTTTTTTTCAAAAACCAATTTTTGTTTTAAAAATTTGAATTTTTAAAATGGCTTCTTTTAATAATGCTTTTGCTGAGGGTCAGTCCATAGTTAGACCACCAATGTTCAATGGTGAATACGCCTACTGGAAAAATAGAATGAAATTTTTTCTGAAAACCATTGACGCTTGGAATATTGTTGAGACAGGTTATAGAGCAACAACTATAACTGTAGATAATTAGGAAATAGATAAACCGATGGATCAATGGACAGAACTAGATAATAAATAACAAAATGCTATTGCTAAAGCTATGAATTCTATTATCTGTTTATTAGATCAATTCGAATTTAATCGTGTCTCACATTGTCAAACTGCGTGGGAGATATGTCACACACTCAAAGTGACTCACGAAGGAACATCTCAAGTCAAAGAATCCGCCTTGCCATGCTAAGCAGCGAACACGAAAATTTCACAATGGCCAAGGAAGAAAATATCAAAGAAATGTATGGACGACTTTCCTATATCGTATACAAATCAAAGGCTCTTGAAAAATCATACACAAAATTGGAGATAGTTCGAAAAATCCTCAGAGTCCTTCCACGAAGTTTTGAAGCCAAAGTAACTGCCATTCAAGAATCAAAAGATTTGAAACAAATGAAAGTCGAAGAACTCATCGGAAATCTCACCACTTTCGAGCTAGAAATGAAATTCAAGGAAGAGCGTGAAGGAGGAGACACTCGAAAGAAATCAATAACTCTTAAAGGGACAACTGAAAGTGAAGATGATGATGGTGAAGCAGAACTAGCACTATTAATAAGAAGATTCAAAAGGTGGAATCGCAAATATGGAAATCCGGTCAAAAATCAACAAGTAAAGAGAAGATTAAACAAAGCACTAGACAAACCAGAAGAGCAGAAAATCATTTGTCACAAATGTAATAAACCCGGTCATATTAAGCCAAATTGTCCCCAAAATCGATTCAGTCAAGAAAAGAAACCGAAGAGGAGAAGTTTTACAGCTACTTGGAATGAAATCGATGAAGATGAAAGTGATAGCACCGGTAGTGAGAGTGAAAGAGCAAATTTGTGTCTTTATGGTGAAATAACTGACATTGATGATGACGAGCCAGGTGAGGTATCAAAACTTACTCATTCATAATTACTTATATATTTCCACGAAGTAAATGGCTGTTTTAAACGACTTAGGGAGAAGTATGCCAAACTTGAATCACAAAAAGATACTTTGATAGATTTAAATGAACAACTTGACCAATTAGTTAAAAACTATCAAAATAAGTGCCCTAAGTGTGACAAGTGTCCATTATTTGAAGAAAAAGTTAAAAAATCAGAAATTAATATAAAATCACTTGAAAATGAAATTCTGATTTTGAAAGAGAGTGAAAATACTAGGAGAGAGAACTCTATTAAAAAGTGCACACAATTGTTAAACGAAAATGAATCTCTCAAAACACAAGTCCAACAATTGTCAACGACCTTAGATAAATTTTCAAAAAGTGAAAAATCGTTGAATATGCTATTCGGAAAGCAAACCGTTAATACAG
Source organism: Allium cepa (assembly GCA_030765085.1). Classification (NCBI taxonomy): domain Eukaryota; kingdom Viridiplantae; phylum Streptophyta; class Magnoliopsida; order Asparagales; family Amaryllidaceae; genus Allium; species Allium cepa. Next base: position 1,052,259,171 of record CM060935.1, on the reverse strand, counting down.
TTAAACAAGGACTTGGATATAATCAATCTGAAAATGTTAAAAATAAAATTAATCAAGTCAATTCTATGTGCACAATTTATAGAAAATATGGACACAATCACAATAATTGTTGGTATAGACCCAAACATGTGAAAACTATTCCAATTTGGGTTCCAAAAGGCACAATATAAAATCTCTCAAAGTTAAACAAATCTGGGTGCCCAAAAAAACATATATAAATAGTTTTGGGTCTCCACAAAATTATTTTTCAAAATATTCTTCCACTAACAATCATGGACCTATAAAAACAAATAGGTCACAAAAATCTTTCATCGTGTAGGTGTGGTGGCCGGCTAAGGAACAACAATAGTGTTATCTGGATTCTGGCTGTTCCAGAAACACGAGCGACAAAGCAAAGTTCCATAGCCTAGTATAAAGGTGACAGAATCACAATGGACAACAACGACAAATATCATAAAGGTAAAACAAGTAATGGTATACTTAAACAATATATTAAATGTGATAATATGCACCGTAATCTGAGTAAAATCAGCTAATGATGTGATGATGTAATAATGATGTTTTTGATTCTGACTTATTCAAAATTGTTGGCCAATTATATTCTTTTGCCAAGAACACTATAAAAATATCTAGAGTCTTTGAATTACTTCATATATATTAGTTTGGATTAATAATAGTGTTTTATTGGATGATAATACATTTGGTTATTTTACGGCTGACTCTTTATTCACGGTTTATGATTATTTACACGGTTTCAATTCAAATTCAAGAGAATGTCATTTAAAAAGCTGTTAAAATTGGTTTTAAAATTTTTTTTTTGCACACTTCATGGTCTGGTCTATCAAATTCAATTAGTGATAATTTTGAGTGAAAGAGAAATTTAGATGCATATTACACTGGTAATCTAGTTGATAGAAAAATTACTAGTTGAACTTAATTTTTGTTGAGACATTTAGTAACTGCATCATTTTTCAAAGAAAATATCTGCATATTTTTCATTTTAAGTAATTTTCAAATAGCAGAAATTTTTCTCATATAACCCCTTCGAGAAAAGCATTTTTGACCATGTTTTCAGATCAGTCATTTTGAAAAATTGATTTTATAATTATTTTTGAATTTGATTTTAAAAGACTATTTTGACTAATCTGGCTCCCTAATAATTATTGGAAAGATAAATAGTGATTGAAAAAGTGATGAGTGTTGATATTTATCATATATTATGACTCGAGATGGTATAATTAGTAAATTTCTTTAGAAATTTAAACAAGAGTTATAAAATTTTTGTTGGTAAAAATTCCATGACCATCTCTATTACTATCATATTTCTAACGACCATCACTCATCAAAATTCTATATAGTTTGTCAATATATGGTACTTTAAATAGGAATCATTCGTTTTTCATTTTACTTTTTTTAAAATAAATAATAATAATAATAATAAAATAAAATAAAATCCAAAGTATTCACTCTCATTTAAAAGTCCTCATGGTTATGCATGGGTGAATTACTTGGAATTTGTTATGTGCTTCCATGCTCATTTAAAAGTCCTCTCGGTTATGCATGTATGGAACGCATATCAAAATTGATTTTTTTAAATAAACAAGTTGATTCTAATCCCATTTAAAAGTCCTCACGGTTATGCGTGGTTAGAAGATACTTGAATCCATTTTTTAAAAATAAAATTGGAATACTACTAATCTCATTTAAAAGTCCTAACGGTTATGCATGGTTGGTAGATATTCAAGTTTCTGATATAAATATACCAAAAATAGACACAACAGTATAGTTTTATATGATGACATCATTCCCATCATTCTAAAAGTGGAATATGCGCCTAACAAAGTATTTATGATTTTTGTTTGATTTTTTATTGAAATTTAATATTTATATTCAATTGAGTTTTAATGTTGGAATAATATCTATCACATTATCTTCATTTTTCTAACACTGTTACTCTTTTGCTGATAACAAAAGGGGGAGAGAAAAGTTAAGATTTTGTCAAATAAAATCAAGTAAAGGTCAAATATTTTCTATTTGCATCTAGGCTCATTTGCATATTTTTAATTGTATGCATATATGAAGGGGGAGCTTTGTGTAGAGAGGCAGCATTCAAATAGGGGGAGCAAATGGAATCATCAAATACATTTAATATGTTTCAAAATCTTAAATATGTGTTCATTATCATCAAAAAGGGGAGATTGTTGAATATGCGTTTATATGATTTTTGTTTGATGATAATAAACATATATATATTCGTTTAAATGTATTTGGTAATGTACTATTTTATTTTTCATAGATTAAATAAATATTTGCTGAATAAAATAAATAACACAGAATTTGAATTCAAATAAAATTTTATTCAAACAAATTTTTATTACAGTTTTTGAATAGTACAAATTTCAAGCTCTCACTATACATATACAATTTCAATTACAGTACAATTTCGATTACATCACGATTCACATTTACATTTGACCTCACTACATATCACTCATTCACTCAACTCGTATTTTACCTTCAACTTCACTCCAAATTGAATCCAGCAATCTGCAAAAATAAATATTGACGCGGTAAAATTGAAAAGGAAATATTTTTGCAGTATAAAATAAAATGTGGATGTTGAAAATAATATTTGCCTCAGTTATTTGGGTTGTTCGTCATCATTTAATTTTGAATTCATCTTTCACGGACAACTTGTGACATACACAGTGTATCACTGTATATGCCACAAGGCCGTGCACACCGATATATACACTTGATAAAATTACAGGGACAGGTTAGCACAGGTCAAACCCAAAACGCCGGGTTCAACTCAAGTGCAATAAAATAATGTCACAATACTCAGCATAAGGTCAAATCGGAGCTACAAGCTGGATTCAACTCAGGTGTAATTCGAAAAACAAATCCAAATGCAATAAAATGGTCGGGAGTAACCTCAATGCACAACAAGTATACATGAAGGCCAGAGTGTGCAATATACTCAGACTTCAAGTGCAAAACAAAGTAAAGCTCCAACCAAGTGAATATGCAATATGTACACGAGTGAATGCAATTCAGTACTCAATGCAATCAAATAACTCGAGTACAACAAATGGAGATGCAACCCAAATCAAAATGAACCAGATGGAACTGCAGCAGGAATGGCAACATGCATGCCACAAGTCTGCCACAAATGAAATACATGCACCAGCATGTCATATCACAAAACCAAGCACCAAAAATGCAACATGCAGTATGCAGCGATGCACAGGAACCAAGGCCAAGACTAGTGAACTGCAAGTGTCGACCAATGCACATCAAACCAGAAGTATGCTCGAAGCAAAAATCCAAACCAACTTCAAGCTATACAAGCAAAACTCAAACCAGAGGCAACTGGTACCAACATATACAACAATGAATCAGAGATTACAAATCAAAGGCTAAAATTTCAAGTCACTGCTACCATGACAACAGTAAACATGTATGAAATGATCAAGTGACACTACAACCACAAATCAACAAATGTTAGAGCACAAGTTCAAACAACAAATGCTTCGACCAAATTATATATGATTGACCAGAACAACCAGGTGAAGACTTCAAGAGGACCAAGATGATCTGCCTCGAAGCACATGACTCAATGCAAACACAATGAAACCCAAAGCTAACACATACATATATGAACACACATGTATGCAATTGACAGCAACTATTAGAGCAAGCTCGAATGAGCAAGTGCATCGGGGCAGTACACTTCAAGCACAATGCATATTGAAGCACATGTCAGTGGAAAATGTAATGCACAAGTACAGGCCGAGAAAAAATCAAGCATGGAATTTCAAAAATGACCGAAGTCAAATAATATAAGGAATACGAACTGAACAAGTCAAAGATAAATTTATCATCTCGAATATATCATCACAAAATCAAAGTGCCGAAGTTAACATAGTTTCAAATCAGTAAATTCAAAGCCGTGATGACCAAGAAAACATCGTTAAAGAAAAATCAAACAAGCCGATATTCAAGTAACGAAGATATACGATTTGAACAAGTCGGAAACATCTCGAGCACTCAAGCAAAATTGAAACCGTGATAAGCAAGGAATCAATCACAATCAATTCAAAGCAGTGTCAATCAAGGAAACAAAATATACGGTTTTAGACCAAGTCCTGAATCAGGAACGTGAGTATCAAGTAACAATTATATGAAATTGACAAAGTCAGATAAATCATCACATCAAAACATAATCAAATGGCCGAAACGAAGTCAAGCAAACTATTAGACGAACAAAAAATTAGGAATTCGAATCTTATAAAAACCCAATCATCATCGGCTTTCAAACCATTCGAGTTCAAATACAACAGAAAAGAATAACTCATACAACTCGAATCAAAGTCGAGTACCGTATAAATCAGAAAGGAAAAAACATACCAATTCACGCAACAATATATCTCAACTTTGCAGCCGCAAGCAATCACTGATAGAGGAAAATATTTGAAGCAACATCGACCAACAATTGAAGCGGCATCTCAAAGCCTAATTTTCAACCAGGGACGAACGAGAACAAGAAATAAGAAAGCCACCATTTTTTACAAGGAGTCGGGCCGAATACATAAGAAAAGAAAAAGGGGTTTACTTATTTAATTAAGGGCTGGCCTTGTTTTATTTTGGGCTTTCATTTTTAAGGGCTTTGTGTTAGTTTATTTGTTTTCAAATTGTTTTTTAATTTGCATTTCTCTTTTAAACGTTGTAATTAATAGTCGTGTGACTTCGGGACAAACTACGTGGCAGGGTTTTGTGCGTAGAGTTAGGTTAGTCAGTAGCGGGTGTCGCGAGTTTACGTGTGTAAGCATGTGACTACTTAATTTCTAGTAGAAACTTTGGGGGCAGCACGTAGGTAGGGTTTTGCCGAAGCTGGGTAAATTCTATGTCGTTCTATTTCTGCATTTATTATTCTGCTATTATCTGTGCTGCTATAGTTTTGATTTATCTGTGTCGAAATAATTTTATAAGCTTCCGCAATAATTTTTATAATTAACAGTATCACCCTATTCACCCCCCCTCTAGGGTGAATTCGATCCTACAAGAAGTAGTTGCTACCGCCTGTTATATTGTAAATAGAATTTTAATTAGACCTTTAACTGATAAGACATCTTATGAACTTCTTTACAGAAAGAAACCTAAGGTATCTTATTTTAGAATTTTTGAAAGTAAATGTTTGATTTCAAATATAAAAGATAAATTAAATAAATTTAATCCTAAATCCGACAAAGGTATTTTTATCGGATATTCTAATAGAAGTAAAGCGTACAGAGTGTTTAATTTAAGAACTAACACCATCGAAGAAACAATGCATGTTTCATTCGATGAAAATCTTAAAATTTTTGAAGATAGAAACGATGAAGAGGACTTAATAACTCAAAATCAAGAGTCAACTGAAACTAATATTGAAATTAATCATCCTAATAAAAGAATTAAACTTTTAAAAGATCACCCTATTGAAAATGTACTTGGAGATATGCAATCTGTTGTTAAAACTAGAAATCAACTAAGTCAAATGAGCAATGTAGCTTTTATATCAACTATTGAACCCAAAAATCCAAAAGAAGCATCAACTGATGATTCATGGATTTTGGCTATGCAAGAAGAATTAAATCAATTCACTAGAAATGATGTTTAGGAACTTGTTCCTAGACCTGAAAATAAAAGTATAATTGGAACTAAATGGGTTTATAAAAATAAAATGAATGAACAAGGAGAGGTTGTTAGAAATAAAGCCCGGTTAGTCGCTCAAGGTTATTATCAAGAAGAAGGAATAGATTTTGATGAAACCTTTGCTCCCGTAGCAAGATTAGAAGCCATTAGGATTCTTCTTGCTTTCGCAAATCCTAATAATTTCAAACTATTTCAAATGGATGTTAAAAGTGCCTTTTTAAATGGATTTGTAAAAGAGGAAGTATATGTTGAACAACCAACACTTTTTGAAAATGAAAAATTACCAAATCATGTTTATAAACTTAAGAAAGCTCTATATGGTCTAAAACAAGCTCCTAGAGCCTGGTGTGATAGACTAAGATCTTACTTATTAAAATCAAATTTTGAAATTTGTAAAGTAGATAATACTCTTTTTATTAAAAGAAATAAAAGTGATATTCAACTAGTACAAGTTTACGTAGATGATATCATTTTTGGATCAACTAATTTTGAAATGAATAAAGAATTTTCTGAAATAATGACAAAAGAGTTTGAGATGAGTCATATGGGTGAATTAAACTTCTTTTTAGGAGTACACATAAAACAATTAGATAATGGTATCTTTATTAGTAAAGAAAAATATGCTAAAGACCTAATTAGTAAATTTAGTTGACTACTGCGAGTGGAAAACCCATTCCCATGGCAACCAATGAGTACCTTAGTAAAGAAGATCTCTCGAAAGATGTAGATAAAAAATTATATAGAGGAATGATTGGATCACTACTCTATGCCACTGCTAGTTGATCTGATATCATGCATAGTGTTTGTCTCTGTGGAAGATATCAATCCCAACCTAAAGAGACCCACTTAAAAGCCGTAAAACGTATCATAAGATATGTTAAACACACATCTGATTATGGCTTATTTTACCCTAAAAATGATTCTTTTGATTTAATATCTTATTGTGATGCTGATTATGCTGGTTGTAAATCAGACCGAAAAAGTACAAGTGGAACTTGTCACTTTTTGGGGCATTCTCTGATTTCCTAGTTTAGTAAAAAGCAAAACACGGTTTCTTTATGAACAACTGAAGCAGAATATATTTCTACTGCTTTGGCTTGTTCTCAAGTAATATATATGCAACAAACTTTAAAAGTGTAAAGATCGCGATTTTTCGTTGCCGAAAAACCGAACCTTTATGGTTTTTAAGAAGAAGAAAGAGGTAGAAGGAGAGAGAAGAAGAGAGAAGTAAGAAAACAGAACAGAAAACAACAACAGAACAATATCAGAATCTCACAATCGCAGCGGAACAACATATAATAGATAAATGAATATTTATTAAAACAAAAGAACTGTACATTTTATACATTACATCGCATTACATTACATCATATCATCAGAGTGTACAACAAACAAACAGCGGAAAAAGAAGAAATACTATATACAATATAATATACTACGCCATCCAGCTTGCCTGCAGATATCTGTAGCAACACCTAAATCCAGAATAACCTGATAACCAAACTCTAGACTGCCCGTGTGGAAATTGGTGGGCACCCAGAGTTTAGGAAGGGAACAATAAACTCCAAGTCAGTCATGTGACTGGTGTGAGAACTTAAAACAGTTTATTCTTAAAAACAACCAAAGAAATATTTTTCTTTAAGTAAAATCGAAATGCTTTTGGAAAATGAAACTACCATAAGGCCTCCCGCCACACACACAATGCAAACGCAGACTTGGAGGAGATTTCTCCTTATGATAGTCAAAGATGCTTACTACGCAGAAATCAAATCATTTTTGATATTATTATTAGTGCATAGTGTAGAAAACAATTTCGAAAGTAGAATATAAATCTTAGCCAACATACGACCATTATCGTATGCCTACTATAGCTACTATGTTCAATAGCAGGTTACCGCCACATTCCATAGCAGGTAATACAACTAAAACCGTACAAGGCTCGTATTGTTTCTTTGGATTTCCAACAAATGGTCAGGCCAAGGAACTTCCCATTGCCACATGGAAACGCCTCTGGAATGACGTCCCGAGAACCTAACCGGATCTCTGCCAACACAAGGCCGGGTTACCCCTAACTGTGTAACTACTGACACGAATATGTCATTCCCCGATCGTAACCGATCTATATCCGAGGATCCCCGATTTCCAACAACCACAAAGTAATAAATTTGCAGTAACCACATAGGTTAAGTATCTGGGCTCCATACCATGATACCACCTCTATCCAGAAGGAATGACATACACTAAAGGGGTGCTACCCCCTAATAACCTTGCTGCATCTTTCCTGTTTTGACCATTTCCGGGGTGTGAGGCTCGATGAAGTCTCGTCCACAAAGCCACGCTTTACAAAAGCAGTGCTTTGGGTCAACAAATGATCAAAGAAATGATCATCAAGATAAACGATCAAACAAATGATCCTATCACAAATGATCATTCAACGATCATTTCACAGCAACACTCAGCATGCCACGTTACCAATTTGGGAATGTATCACTAGTGACCATCAACTATATAACCTCTGAGCTCGTACGTCTCAGAGAAGGGTGTTAAGCTAAGAGAATAAATTCTCCGCCACCAACAGAAATATATTTGATAGAAACCAGCTTTACATCTCAAATTGTAACGTCAGACATACAATCCATACAAGTCTGTTCCGGGATCGAACAGAACCGAAGGCACTTCCAAAGAAGCCCTTGCAATCCGGATATTCACTAATCACGTACGGACAACCCGTCACTAAGGGTGATAAAACCTCTATATCGGAGATCAGCCGATGCAGAGTAACTCGACGGTAATCCATCCGTTTTCACAAATATCCAGTCTTCAACACCGGTCTTCAAATGCAATTTATAACGACGTATCACATATTCGGAGTGGGTTATACGACCCCATGGTCCTTTCCCGGTTAACCCGAATAGTGAGCGCTTATTTTAAAAAATAAATAAGTGTGGCATTCAATTCAAACAATCACAACAAATACCTATTTAAAGGTAAATATTGATAGTCGGTTATTTAACTATCGATAAAGATGCGCAACATCATCAGATTCCAAATAATTTCCCAAATTATTTATTTTCCGAAAACTATATTTACAAGATATATAATTTTCCACACTTCAAAAATAAACAACGTTTATTTTGAAACCAATTTTCCCTTTCCATTTATAAATTCCGTAGTGAATTTATATTTCAAAATATCTACTGATATATGGTTTTTCAATAGATTCCAAATATTCACTTCTATTTATCTTTTGTTTTAAAAAAAGATAAATTCTCAAAACGTTTTATTTCGTATTGGGAAAACATTTCCATACTTATTTAATAATAAGTATTTCACAAATCTATTTTATTTTCAACATTTGAAAATATTCGATATACTTAAATCAAAATTAAGTATATATTTCATTCTTTAAGGAAAACGGTCTTTTAAACGCATTTATTTGGGTCAAAACGAATGTTGCGTAAAACATTGTTACGACAACCCAAAATCACTAGTATAGGGATTCGAAATTTAAAATAGATATATAAATCCCAATACTATATAAAACATTTTCTTTTCGGAAATCATTTACTATAACAACAGTGTTATAGTCCACCATTTCTTTCTATTTCTCGAAAACGTCTATTTCAACAATAAATGTTGAAATCTATGTTTTCATTCCCTTTTATTTCTCGAAAACGTCTATTTCAACAATGAATGTTGAAATCTAGGTATTCGATACTTAATGCATTTTAAAACACCTTTAAATCGTTTTAAATTCTATTTAAAACATCCTTTTCCCAAAAGATATCCCTTTTATTTAACGATATATTCACTGTTCAAAAACGTGAATATAACTCCTTTAACAAATTCTATATTCAATTTATCAAATTCCATTTATTTCCGAATTTATAACAATGTTTATAAATTCCATCTCTATTTATGAACTTCAATTTACTAATCTCTTTTATTAAATCCAATTCAATTTATATAACCCAATTATAAACCAAAATCTATATTATAAGTTGAATGCTTATAATATTATTTATTTACCAAATCGTTCCTTTGAACTTCACAAATTTTTAAATCTTATTACTCATAAGATTTCTTTATATATTTTCTTTCAATTTCAACTTATAAAAAAAAATTCTTTTATTAACTGTTTCTATCAGTATCCCATTTAAATGCCCAAAAGCCAGTTTATAAGTTAATTTCCTATAAAACTTTTATTTTCAACATCTATTCATTTGATAACTTTCACAACTTATAAATCTATAAATTTTAATGAAATTCATTTTATACATCAACTCAACACTTTATAAACCCGTTTCAGAATCCCAATAAATTTAATTCACAAATATCCATTTATAAAATCTTTTATATAAATCGATAATAAAATTTATCCAAAATCCCAATTTAACTATTTTATAAAAATCTATGTATTTTAAAAATTACCTTTCTGTCATATTTCATAAAAATGTTAATTTTTATAACATAAAAATTTATAAGTTTATTTATTTTAAAATGAATCAATATAAAAATTTAATAAAACATATTCTTTGAAAAATCACTTTAAAAACCCTTTTAAATTCAAAATCGTTATTTTTAACTTTAAAAATGAATCCGATGATGCAACAGCATCGAATAGTCAATCACGGCACAAATATCATATATCGATATGATAATCAATAATCACACAATATCTATAATCATATAAATATTTGTGAGGAATCCAGTTGGATCCCTCCAACCTGTTTCCCTGCATCCACAGATGTTAGCACAATACCAATTCCACTTCAAGGTGGAATATCGCGGTATATGGGATTTATAAAATATATATCCGCTTAATAACGGCGCAATAGGGTCTCATCCGCTATACAATGCGGGAAATCAATCAATTGCAATATATACATATGCCAATATATATATATATTGCTATATATATAGATATATCCTACTATATCTAATATCACAATCAAGCAAACAATCAATCACTCAACAAATTTTAAATATAACTATTTAAAATTCAAATACCCTTTTGAGTGAGAAATTCTCACCTTAGCTTTTTATTCTTCAGTCCACTTCCATTCCAGCTTGTTTTCTCTTGTTTTATACCTTGTATAAATAATTTATACAATTGATAAATATTCGAAATAAATCGAACTATTCAATTTGCCATTTTAAAACTTCTCAACTTAATTTGAATTCCGAACTAACTTACCTTTATAATCCCATTTTCCAATAATAAATAATATTTTCTTTTGATAAGTCATTTTATCTACTAAATTAAATTTTCTAACTAATTTCCTTTTAAAATTAATTTAAATTAACCAAGGGTTTCATTTTGAACTAATAATTTGAATTGTAAAAAAAATTTCTTTTACTATATAAAACTATTTATTTGCATATATATATCTACAGATTTATGGATAATTCAAAAATTTTAAATTGTTTTAACTTTCTGTAGCTATTTACTCTCTAAACTGTTTTAAATTTTCTATACTTTCAAAATCCAAAATATATATATATATATACATATATATATATACATATATATATACATATATATATACTGTTACATTTATTTCTTGTTTTCGAAATTTCAAAATTTCACCTTACTGGAATTATAATAATTTTTTTTTTAAAACAGAAGAAGTGGAAAAGGAAATCCATACCCCAAAATCGAGCTCGGCCACCAACAGAACGCGCGTCGAACTATGCTATCTCGTCGCCGACCCTGACAAGCTATCTCCCCAGCCACGATTTGCAACTCGCGGCCATCAAACCCAAACCCAGAAACCCTACAACGTCGAACTCGACTGGAGCCACACGTGACCACAGCTCCGCCTCGTCGATCGAAACCCCAAGCCGAGATGCCCACCTCCATCACGAATCGAGAATCGCCCCTATGCCCTCGTGTTCACCCATCGCAGTCGCGACTCTCTCTCTCTCGCATCCCCATTTCCAATGCCGTGCTCGAGTTCGAGCATAGCCATGAGGCCGTCACTAAGTTCTTCGATTCGTATTCCCCCCCAGAAGCCGCCGCCCCCTACGCGAGATTTTGCTTCGATTTCGTTCGTTTCGTTTTTTTTTTCTTTTCGGCTGTGGCCATTTCTTGTACGAGATAGAACGAGGGGCCATTTTCTCGTTGATTTAATTCTTCTCTTTGTTATGGACGGCAGTGGCTTCGGCCATGGATTTATATATTTTTTTCTTTTCTTTTTCGATTCTGAACGAAAGATTATTGCGTGATAAAAGGAGACGAAGGGGACAAAGGTACATGATTAACAGGGAGTAGGGTGGCTGTGGTATATTAGGGTGGCTGATGTTGACCATTTGAATATTTAAAGTCAAATTGAATTTGATTCAAATTCCAATGCGTTTACTCACCGTGTGCTCACATATCAACTCTGAAAAATACGAAATTTGAAATCCGGTAATAATTAAATATTACGGACCTAATGGAACTGGTTTCGTCGAATTCCGAGACTGTGCCTCGGAAGGCTATTTTTAAATTCAATTTAAACGATATAAATTTCAAAACTGATCAAAATAGTTTTCAAATTCGATTCTGAAGCTTCTGTAATCTTCAGTATTACCAATATAAATTTTACATGCGTTTGAAATATTTTTAATCAGCTTAGAATTGAAGATTCAAATTTTTATTCACTTTCAATAGATTAAATTTTATAATTTAATCGTCATATTTATCTCGATAATTCGAAACCATCATTCAAATGTTTAAAATTAATTAAATATTTTCAATTTAAATTGTTCAAAATTCTGGGTCGTTACAAAAAGATTATGGTTTAAATATCTCAAAATCACCAATTTATTGTGATAATACTAGTGCGATAAATTTATCCAAAAATACTACTCAACATGCTCGAACTAAACATTGATATAAGACATCATTTTCTCAGAGATAATATAAATAAGGAAGTAATTACTCTAGATTATATTAATTCCGAGAATCAAATTGCTGATATATTAACAAACCCTAAAATGAATCTATATTTATTAAATAAAGAAGAGAATTAGGAATTTGTTCAATAACTGAAATGTAAAAATATAAATAACAAAGTAAAATTAAAAATTAAATCAAAATAAATCAAATTGTAAAAATTTCAAGGACCATGTCGACATACCCCTTCGACCCATGTCGACATACAACGATTATTTATTTTTGAAAATTTTTCTACCAAAATTTAAATAATTGGTTATATATTCTTCTTATTTTCGAAATTTTGATCATTCTCTCTTTTCTCTCTCTGTTCTAACTTCTGAAATAAATTAAACCATGGCCTCCTCTTCCAAGTCAAACAAAAATTCAACCTTTTCACTCTCTTCTCCTACTTCTGGACCGTTTCAAAGAACTACGCTCGCTCGAGTGACAAAAATGGAGGATTCTTTGAAGGATGCACTACAATTATTGACTGAAATTCAAGTGGTACAACTTAGAATGGCCAAAGAACAAGAGAGGCAAGGCAAAATCCTTAGGAATTTGCAAAAATTTCTAATGGACAATCATGCTAATCCAATCTTGATTGACGAAGATTCTTCAGAAGATCAAGTGCAAGAGGGCAGCGAAGAAGAAGAAGAAGCCTTCATGGCAGAAGAGCACGTTGAAGAAGACGAAAAAGTCGTTTGTGTTGGCGAAGTGTGCTTTGACAAAGATGGAAATCTTGTCGAACAACGTGGAAATTTCTGTTTCCACTATCCAAATTGTTCGGTTCATAGATCTCCCATTTTCAAAGACACTCATTAGTTTCTTTTCTCTTTTTCCTATTGTTGTATGTTCTTTCTTATGTTCTCTATGAAAATGTAAATATAACTATATAATTAATAAAAAGTTCGTGTTCTTATATGTGTCCTATTAAAAGTATTATTATATGGATACTTAGTTAGGATAGTTAGTAGCTTAGGACTAAGTTTCAAGTTTTAGAGTTAAGTGTTGATTATTTATGATAACACTATCATTATAATCACATGTCATAGAGATTAGATTAAGGGGGAGTTATATAGTTTCTAATTAGTTTTTTGTTGATAAAAAAGGGGAAGAAGTATAAAATAGGATAGTTAGGCATAGATTAAGGGGGGTTATTAGTTTTAGGGGGAGTTATTAGGATAGAAGTAATATTTTATAAACAAAGGTTGTCATCATCAAAAAGGGGGAGATTGTTAGTCCTTGAGATGATGGTTTTGATGACAACAACCTTAGAATAGGATTATAAAATATAAATACTAACATTATAGTTTAGAAATATATGTATACGCAAGATTTAACCATGCAGGTACCAAGAGCGAAGACTGTACAGTATAGAGATTCAAGATATCAAGATTGAAGACTCATGAGTATCAAGAATATCAAGATTATCAAGAGTTCAAGATTTCAAGAATAAGTAATTTAACTAGGAATTTTGTTAAAACTCCTAAAAAAGCACTGGCATCTTTAAATCCAATTTATTCGGGGAATAAATCCACTTCGAGACCATTAAAGGGATGGAACCCTAAGTAGGATGGAACCTACGAAAAATCTAGTGGAACATTGTTTTTTATCCGCTAACTTTTATTCAAAATATTTTTACAAAATTATATCTTATTTTCAAAATGTTTTCAATACCTTACTTTTAAAAGAATCAAAAACATCTATCCGAATTTTAAATACTTTTAGCCTCAAAATAATCTTTAATTTCAAAATCAAATTATCCTTAGTTTTAAACTATCTGTTAATAATAATATATTTAAATTTTAATATTTATACTTAGATTTAAATATAAAATTATAGTAAAATTTTATATATATCAAAATATTATTCTCCATATTTATATATGTATTTTAACTATAGTTAAGTATATTTATAAACGTTTAAAATAGTTTTAATATAAGATAGAAGTTATTTTCAAAGAAAAACAAATCACCAAAATTTCCTTTGGGATGTCGACATACTCAAGATACCTATGTCAACATAGTGGCAGTTGATTTCAAAATTTTGAATTTCAAAACAAGTGTCTATTCGTCATATCCCTTCACAAATGGACATGGCTGTTGTTCTTCGATAAATAGGGGCTGTTTTCAACGAATTTCTAATCATATTTTTCTGGTTTTCACTCCTTTTCTTCTTCCACATTTCTTTATACACATTCTTACCATTACTCTGCCGAAATCAACATTGAATCTAACTAGATCATCTCTGATTTGATTCTCTATCACTATCTCAACAAGATCCTCAGTGCTATTTAGAATTATAGGCTTCTTTGTAATCAATTAAACGAGAAAAATTGTGATTATAGCCTTGGAAATCAATCAAGTGAGAAAAGGTGTGATTGTAGCCTTGGAAATCAATTGGGTGAACTTGCTGCCTGTGAAATCAAGTATATCTACCCGGAGGATTGTGAATCTGGAGGGTGTACCTTGTAGCCTTGAAATCGAGGGTGTAATTGTAAAGATTGCTTTAGAAAGGAAATCCGTACTTGTGTGCGGGGCTGGATGTAGGGTAACTCCGAACCAGTATAAAATCTGGTGTGTTCTTTCCTTTACCGCTTTTGCTTTATTTCTGCATCTGTGTTTGTTTTTGTGATCATATCTGTGTTTGAATATTGCAAACATTTGTATTCAAATTAACATAAACTCAAAAAGATTTAGTAATTCCTTAAAACACTATTCACCCCCCTCTAGTGTTTATCCTAGACTTAAGATCCGTAATCCGCATTTCTAACATTATACATAACCATGGAGAGAATAATCTCAATGAAAATAATAAACAATTTACAGCTGCTAATACCCATAATAGAAAAAGGACCATATATATTAGTATGAATAATTTCTAGTAGACACCACTGTGAGTGGCTACTTTGTTATTTCCTTGGATAAATTTTCCTTTAACGCATTCTACTCGTTTATCAAAATCATAAAAATCTAACATTGAGAGAATTTCATTTTTAATGAGATGTTGCATTCCATCTCTTGAAATATGACCCAACCCACGATGCCATAATTTGAAAGAATTCCTAACATCACAATTTTCGTTGACTCCACGTTTACGAATAACACTAGTAATATTTCATAGATAAGAATTCGAACATAATTTATATAGATTATCATACAATAACCCAGAATTAAAAAACTTAGAGTTCTGATATAGTTTTAATTCATTATTTCGAAACTGAAACGTAAAACCACATGCAGCAAGTCTAAAAAAAAAATTAAATTCCTAATCACACTAGGAATATAAACTACATCACGTAAATTAAGAATAAAACCATTCTTCAAAACTAAATGAAGAGTACCAGCAACCTCGACTTCGGCCTCTAATCCATTAGCAACTTTAAGTTTCATTTCTCCCTTTTGAAGCATCATAACGGAATGGAATTATCTTTTTAGCGAGTTAACATTTAAACTTCACATAGTCCTTTCTCATGTTTCCACGCTTCATACAGTGATGACACATAGAAGCTTGCACGGGTTTTGTACCAGATATACCAGTCATGTTAATACATTAGGCGTATTAACTTCATTTTTACCTTTACCATTGTCTTTATTCATCGGTTTTGTACTTTGGTTTTTTCTTCTTCAACCACATAACAATTAATTCGCTCATTTTTCACTTTTCTTTCTACGTCTCATAATTGATCTTGAAAGGGCCAAATTGTGTAGGAAGAGAAGTCATAATAAAATGAATAAAAAAATCTTTAGAAATTGTCATATCCATGCCATTTATTTTTGCGGCCATATCATTCATCATCATGGTATGTTCGCGTACACCGCATGTCACATTATACTTGGTAATGAGCATTTTCATAAAGATAGTACTTGCATTAGGCTTACAAGTACTTTTAAACTGCTCTTCAATATAAGTCAAATACTATTTTGTAGCGAAATATTATTTGCATCATTCTTTTTAGGAATACCTCCTCTTATAGTAGTTATACTAGTACTTTTTATCATAAGAGACATGAGGTTTTACCACTTTCATTTTGCAAAATTAGCCTTTCCATCATCCGTACTTGTCGCTATAATAGTAGGTTTGTCCATTCATAATGCTTGGTTAGTATCCAGAACATCAAGACAAATCTCAATTTGCCTTTTTCCAAGTGGAAACATGAGTTCCATTCAATGGCACTTCTGTAGAGATTTGAACATGAACATTATTCAATGCTGCATTAGATTCTAAAAAAATGAAATGCTTGCTATTATCAACTATAAATCTATAAATAGCATAACAATTTTAAATCAACTGTATATAGAGGGACTTATAGTAATTATACTATAATGATTAAAAAAGCCAAATTATATGTCAATCCTATCATAATTATTGTTTGCATAAAATTCAACACATACTACAGTGGGCAAAAACATATTGAATTTCTTAAAATAAATAAATTCACTTAATAAATCATAATGGCAATTAAGGTTGGTAAAATTACCATTCATAATCAATTAAATGTAAAAAGTAATTTCATGAAAATTAATTTGTATAATCATTTGACAGAAACAAACTGAATCATTTGAACGAATAAATCATAGTGGAAATTAAAGTTGGTAAAATTACTATTCGTAATTTATTAAGTGTAAAAAAAGTAATTTCATGAAAATTAATTTATATCGCCATTGGGTAGAAACAAAATGAACCATTAAAATAAATAAATTCACTTAATAAATCATAATGGCAATTAAAGTTGGTAAAATTACCATTCAAAATTTAGCGTAATTTCGTGAAAATCTATTTGTACTACCATTGGGCAGAAACAAACCGAACCGTTAACATAAATAAATTCACTTAATAAATTATAAAGCCAATTGAAGTTGGTAAAATTACCGTTCATAATTTATTAATTTTCAAACGTAATTATGACTTTAAATCACAAAATTCATTTTAATAAAGTGGCAGCTAGAATTCAAAGTTGATAGAAATTGACAACAACCGATTGCTAAAAATAATGTCATATGGTTAAAATTATCTATAAAAATTATACAATAGACCATATAGAATAGTGACATTTAAAACGAAAAATATATATACATATCAAATCTCTTGACCGTGATCTAGTTGGACCAAAATTTCACATAAACTTAGTTTTATTAAGTCCAACGTATCAAATGGAGAGTGCCTATGTGATTCAAAACATCATACCTCTTGGTTAAAGGTCTTCAACATTACATCACCATGAAAAATACTAATTAACATCTATGTGCATACATAATAGAGAATAATATTCCCCTTTTAAATCTTTCATCCAAAATTATAAGAAAATATTTATACATAAATTAGTTGAATCTGTATAGCTTTTATACGAACCATTGAAAACCAATTTCATAAGAAAATTATATCTTATATTAATTTACAATCGCTCTAATACCAAATTAAAGGTATTTGACAAGATTGTAATATGTTTTTCCGTTAGAGCACAATCAATTCAGAATCCATAAAACCATAATAAAATAGTAGAGGAATTTAAATCTTCCAGTTTTGAAGTCAAGACATCTTTAGGCGGAAATGTTAATACAAATATTCAGTGGTTTTCCTCAAATTTGATGGTGGAGACCTTGTGTTTTTTTTTTTCTCTTTCCTTTTATAAACTTGTTTGGACTTAAAAAAACGTTTCATAAATGATCCCTTAAATACAAAATGGGTAGAAGAACGTTTTAATTTTGGAATATCATCAGTCCAAATAGAGAAGGTATCTATATATATTCCAATGCAACCTTTGGGACTAGTATAATTATTAATAGTGTTATCCACATAATTTCTCAAGAGAATATAGTTTCTAATTCAAAGCATCAAGAAGATGATGTCGAAACTCATCACAAGAAGAAGTGTTAAGCCTTTATGATGACAAGCGTTAGATGCAAATACGAACGATATAACATAGAAGAATGATGTTGACTTCCATAATGGAGAACCATTCTTTGACCACATCGCATTCCATCATTACTCTTGAAGACATACGACCAGCAATACACTCATAGCACCAATGATCAACATCGAGAACATGAAGATAGATTAACATTAAAGACATATGTACAATATCGCGTGTAACGAAAGGAGCAAAGGTATCTAGCTCAATCAATATCATTAGCCATCAATGAGCGTCGATGAGACCTATGCTGCACTTCATTGGTGTTGAGCCTTGTTTACACCATTATTCACTTATACTAGCTCGTCGATAGTGCCACTCTCCACATCAGCTATCCAGTAATACTATGTACCTTGTCGCACTTCATCAATGATATTCACCATCGATGTCATTTGTTACTACTATCACCGTAATCGAATATTTTCAACTAAATAGTGCCAAACAATTACGACGTCAGATGAAATCTACTAGCCTTGATAAAGCCCAAAACTATGAAGCGTGAACATCATCTTTAATGAATCACGACGACTGCCAAGTTGTACTATGATTAGTGTCGAGAGTCATGATTTCAAAGGCAATATTGAATAAAGCCAGCTTCTATCAACGCCGATGTTGTTATGACATTCATGTTTAGCATAGCGTGTGATCAAAGTTGTTAAATGATGATAGTATATTCATTGAGATGACGCCATTCATTGAAGTCATTTTGAATGAGGAACCAGAAGATATGAACGTCACCGAGGGTCAAACATCGACTCTCATATATGCCCTTAGAAGATGCTGCAAATCTACATATACAATGTTGACGACTATCGTCATCAATGGCCACACGTGTTTTTAATGCCGCATTTTGTCAGCTACTAAATATCGGCATCGAGGGTCATCAATGTTGCTGCTGTTCAGTGCCTACAATGCTACAAAGAAGGTCATAAGATATGGAATCATCACCGATATTCATTAGCCATGTCGAGAACCATCAATACGCCCAAAAAAGTTGTCAAGGCCACTTTTACTAATATCGCCTTTCATTATTGTTAATATGTGATGGTAATGTAAGCCGATTAATGAAGAAGAGATTATCAGTGCCAAGTTTAGATATACCGAGTATCGACTCTATTAAACTAATATCGAAGTTTGGCTATGCGAACATAAGAATGCTAGCCTAGATGTTCGACGATGCTGCTAATGTCAAAACCGATAAAGTACCAACCTTAACATTCGACGATGTAGTTAATTTCGAAGCCAATGGATTTCGAAGTTTGCCACTTGCCAAACCCTATAAATATGGACCTAGGGGCTTCGTCGAAGGGAACCGAATTCTCTCACCTCACTTTTTACATGTTTTCAACATTGTAAACCCTAAATTAATTTGGAGATGTTCCGATTGGAATACTTGAGTCTTGTATGCATAAGGAATTGGAAACTAAACAATTATATGGACAAAGATTTATGACTAGCATATTCGTCTTTGATCATAATTTGCTTTGACTTGACTTCGAACACAAACAGGCATATCATACCAAATACATTCAATTCCGAGATCTGCATATTTGACTTTGACTACAACCTGACTTCGACCTTAATTTTACATAACATATTTGAACTTACATATTGAACTTGCACATTGACTTCGACCCTATACTGTATTTTACATGACTCTAGCTTTGATGAATGAACAAAGAATTACAATAGACAGAGAATCATGCAACCAACGACTACGACGACTTGGACCAGCTTCAAAGAGGCTACACTTTGATTAATCCATCTTATATACACCCTTGGGTGTTAACTAATTTTTTTGTTAATATTTTGATGCTAGAAGGAGGGCTTGAACATCCAATCCTTTATAATTCTCTCCATAAACTAATTGCATAAAGCTTCTTGCAGGAAAATGTTGAAAGCCAGGGGAAATAATAATCTCTTGAACTTCAATTTCGAGAACATGGAAATTAAGCGATCTTCGACCTTAACAATGCTAGCGAGCAGTAAAGCTATAGTTCGTGATTTAACATAGCAAATAGTAGTTGTGTGAGAACTCCTTGAGCATGCCTTATCTTAAAAATCTTCCAATACGGTAAAGCTTATGGAAGAATCTCCAAGCAAAAACCAAGATGAAGCGCATTCTCCAAAGTCACAAGCAAAAGAGAGCAGTAAAGCTAAGTTGAGTCAACAAAACGAGAATCAAGAAGGCTAGGAAGAAAGGTCACTTGAACAATTAGATAGCTCAATCTCATATCAAGAGCATAGGCTCCATGAAAGGAATTAATATGACGATGAAACCGGTTAAAAGGATATTCTCTACCGAAAAACAAAGGACATGCTTAAGGAGGAAGGAACCCTTAACCTAAGAAAAAAACAGCTTTTGAAAACTCCTTTTGCAGAGGAAATATTTTCCACTAGGATTTCATCTCACATCAAGATTCCTCCACTAAAGTATGAGTGAACCACTGATCCAAATGACTACCTTCTAGCTTTTGAAAACCAAATGGATTTATATAACACTTCTGCGGTAGTTCGTTACAAGCTTTTCCTCATAACTTTTTATGGAGCAGTTATAAAATGGTATAGGCACTATTAGAAAGAAACCATTTATTCTTGGGAACAATTCTCTTATGAATTTGTTGGTGCAACTTTACATATACAAAGACCCAACTATAAATTCTAGTATGTTGGCTAATATCACGCAAATGCCAGGGGAATTGCTTGGCGAGTATCCAAAAAGATTTAGTATAGAGGCATTAAAGGCAAAAAGTGCAACCGATAGAGAAAAACTTATGGAAATTCGCTTAGGGCTAACCGAGCAATCTTCTTTGTGGCAAGATCTTTACATTAATAGGCGTAAAAATCTATAATACTTCCATTTCTGAGCGGAGAAATTCATCTGCATGGATGAGATGTACCACGCAAAGAAAAATCCCATCAAGGCACACAAAAAGAAAAATTCGATTTCCGTCATTCCAACAAAATGCCAAGATGGGGTGAAAGCAAAGAAAAAGATCAAATGGAGACATCTAAATCTAGTCATGTAGGCTTAACGAATCTTTTTCCTATATTTTCACTATAGAAAAATGTAGCGGAAATTTCCCCACTATTTATAAAGCAAGAAAACCTCCTGAACTAAAAAGAGAAAAGATTATTGCGCTTATCACAAAGTAAATAGGAATAAGACTGATAAATACCATGTCTTGTCAAAAATAATTCAAAATATGGTCAAGTCCGATTCTCTAAAGGAATTCATTAAGAAAGCCTGAAGGATCTCTCGTTCTAAAAAAACTGTCCCAAACACTTAAAGCCTAACTTTTTCTATAAGTGAAAAGAAGCTATTGCAACTCCAAGCTCAGTTTCCAGTGAAAATATGAAGTTTTGTGGCGATTTCTCGCCATGGACCAACTTTATTCATGAAAATTTCTAATTGGTTTGTACTTGAAATTGATCATGCATTGACATAAAATTCGAGTATCTTTGTAGGTTAAAGCAAAACCAGTCTACTTTTTCCCAAAGGTTCAGAATTTCCTGTCAAAACTTAACAAATTTCTAGCTATCTTCGAAGGAAGATGGCTCAAATGTTAAGTATAAAGTGGCTCTCTATCCCAAAGCCTTAATCTATGCGATATAAAGAACTTTTTTTATGGAATCCAAAATTACCATCAAACTTCCATCATAGACCGATTCCTGGAAAGGGTAAGTATCAAAGGTCTTCCCAAAAGAGGGGATCCTTAGGAAAAAAAGCATGCTCTTGTCCCTAAAAATCTATTAGTTTATAAATCATAACTTATCTAACTTACAAACAAGGCATTCCTTTTTTGCAAAGAAAAACATGAAGTGGTACAATTATATATATTATATAAAGGTGAAAATAAATGCACCGACCTTATTTTCAACAAGCCATTTTATTGTCAAAAAGAATTTGCTAAACACATTTTCGGAAAAAAAATTATTTTTCAGAAATCAAGAAGGATTTTTTCTGGTTATTCTACGAACCAGGAAAGAAAAATGTTTATTTGTTTCAAGAAAGATTTATACAATCTTTGGAAAAAGTTACATAGCATTAGTAAATGCACAAAATAGATTACGGTTAAGGATGCCCTGATAAAAGAATTTTTGAAACTTTTTAAAATTATTAGCAAAGAAAGGCATATACGCATTTTTTCATGAAATTTGTTTAGACCTACCAATATTCATTAGCAAAAACTCTAATTAGAAGAGCCTATTCTCGATTAAAGACTATTAATTCATGAATCATGACCACTCAGTCTCTTATTTGAGATTCACATTTATATTACGAGAATGACTTAAAAGCCCTTCCTGGTGGCAACGCAAAGAAGAAATGTCTTTATCAAAGAACTCCAATTTTCGAAATCTTTTCAAAAGAATAACTGATTTTAAGAAAAATTCTCGGTTTTTCAAACAAGTTCTTTTTCAAAAATCTTTTCTTTCAAGGGGAAATTTCATACCGAATAAATGAGATCTTAGTATTTTAAAAGATTTTACCAAATTTATTATATGGCCAAAGAAGCCATAAATTATTTTTACAAACAAACATTACACTTTCGGCTAGTCCGGAGTGTCTCTAAGAGGGGGAGGGTCCAATACCCACCAAAAAGCATTTGGTCAGTCTGTAGCGTCTCCTAGAGGAAGGAGGGTCCAACAAGCAACAAAGCCTCTAATGAATTCCCGAAGCGCTTTCAAAACCAAAAATGATGAAGATGTCCACAACTCGAATCAAAGGCAAGGTCTAAGAAAGGGTAAAAGGTAAAAGGACAAAGTAACCATAAACAGAATGGACGAATATGTCCATAGTCCAAAACAAGATAAAGCCCAAGAAGGGACACAAACAAGTAAATGGATGAAGATTCCTACAACTCAAAGCAAAGGCAAAATTCAAAAAGATAAAAGACGTAAAGGAATCCAAAAACACATAAAGAAGCAAAAGGAATTAAGCAAAGAGAAAATCCTTACTAGAAGGATAAGGATAAGTTCATCTAAGGAAATAGATCGAAATAAACTTCTAATAGATTCAATATAGACCTAGAAATAATTAAACCATCATAGAAAGGTCTATATATAATAAGTATCAATAAACTAATTGGACCTACTGAGTAATCAAAAAGCCGAACGAAACTACCTTTTGAATGGCCAAATAACCAAACGGAACTACCCGCTGAACAGCTGAATGACAGAAAAGCTGAACGGTTGAATGGAACTACCTGTTGAACGGTTGGACAGTCAAACTGAACTACTTGCTGAACGGCTGAATGATTGAACAGAACTACTTTGCTCCAATATAATAACAATGATAACAATAATAAATAAACACCTTAACAATTATATATTTCCTAATAAGAGGCATTCCTTTGAACAACGGTAATCTTTGTTGTTATTCAAAGTACTAGTCTACAACAAAAGTTTCTAATACGATATTAGGTTGTGCTACCAAATTAGTGTCAGGTAAAATTATGAATCTTTTGCTTTAAATCCACTCAAAATTACTATTACTGGACAGTTTTTTAATAAGTTTTTGAATTTCTTATTATCAAAATAGAATTATGACAAGCTTTTGATTAAGTTTCTTGATTAAATTTCTGATTTCTTGATGATTGAATTCTTGGTTTTGTTGGAGATTTCCCTAATGAGTTTTGGATTTCCTATTGAATTTCTGGTTTTCTTGTGGAATTCAAGTTTTCATATTATTACTAAATTGTAATTTTGGCCTTTT
Source organism: Allium cepa (assembly GCA_030765085.1). NCBI lineage: Eukaryota > Viridiplantae > Streptophyta > Magnoliopsida > Asparagales > Amaryllidaceae > Allium > Allium cepa. The sequence goes on along the minus strand of CM060935.1, from coordinate 1,052,234,928 downwards.
ATTATTACTAAAGAGAGATTTTTGGTCTTCCATTATTGTCAGATATGGATTTTCGATCTTATTCTATTATTTTCAGAAATGAATTTATGGTCGTCTTCTATTACTGCCAAATTCGGATTTTTGGTCTTCTTTATTACTGTTGCCAGATTTGGTTTTCTAGTCTTCTTCTATTATTGCCAAATATGGATTTATGATCTTTTATTATTGTCAGATATGGATTCCTGATCTTCTTCTATTACTACCAGATTTGGGATTCCAGTCTTCCTCTACCATTGTTGCCAGATTTGGGTTTCTAGTCTTCTTCTACTTTTTCCAGATATGGATTTCTGGTCTTCTATTATTATTACCAGATTTGATTTCTAGTCTTCTTCTATTGTTGCCCGATTTGGATTTCTGGTCTTCTATTATTATCGCCATACATGGATTGCTGGTTTTCTATTATTGCCCGGTTTGGATTTCTATTCTTCCATTATCATCAGATGAGGATTTATGGTCTCTAACACCAGATGGTTTTCTGGTCTTTCTATTATTAGATAAGATTTCAAAAAAAATTATCAAATGATATACAGGATTTCTAGCTTCCTTATTATCGTCTAACCTTTTCTTCAAAATTAGCACCTTATATCTTTCTAATTTTTCATCAAACGAATTTTTAATTTTCTTAAATCACTAACATATCAACAAAGCGAATTTTAGGTTTTGAGATAGAATTATCATAAGAAGACAAGAATCAAAAGTTAAACAACAAAGGAGCCTGATCTAAGATTTTACAAGCAATTCAATATTGAAAGCCAATCTTCGACGACCAAAGAAGAATTAGCTCAGAATGAAGAGCTTCGGAGCTCGTACCGTCCTCTTGAAGAATTTCTTGCTTATCCCTTCATCCATTTACCAGATGATATTATTAAAAATTTGAATACTCACAATTAAGAGCATTTACATGATATCTAAACGGTAAAAGGTTTAATGTCCAAAATAACTCATATAACAAGTCAACGGCCGTTGAATAAACAATGCCGGATCCATAAGAAAAGCTTAATCTGGGTTGAATAGAAGAACACAAATGCAAAACTTGTAATATAAGAATAAGTTCATGGATAACAAAAAGATTGAATCAATATAAAACTCTAAATACAGTGTTGCAATAAGAAGACCATGACATGTAAGTAGATTAATACTAAATGCCATCTTAATTACATTATAACGCAAAATTGCATTAATATTAAAATCATATATTACTTATAACCAGAATATATAGAGTTTAAATTTTTTAAGTGACTCAATAATTTGAAAACTTCCTTTATTTGAGTTTGAATCGCAGAAGAAAGAGGAACATCATTAGAAATGAATGAACTCGAAAGGCAGCAAGCAAGATGTTTAAGGTTATCGACTTGAAAATTCAATACTTCTACTACAATTCGGTGGAGGGGGGCAAATATTATCCACATAACTTCTTAAGAGGATATGGTTTCTAATTCAAAGCTTTAAGAAGATGATGTCGAACCTCATCGTAAGAAAAAGAGTACAAGTCTTTAGCGTTAAATGCAAAGGCGGACGACATAAGATATAAGAATGGCATTGACTTTCATAATGGAGTACCATTCTTTGACCACGTTGCCTTCCATCGTTACTCTCGAAGACACGGCCAATAATACACTCATAGCGCCAATTATCAATGTCGGGAACATGAAGATAGATTAACGTTGAAGACATATGTACAACGTCGCATGTAACCAAAGGAGCAAAGATATCTAGTTCAACCAACATCATTAGAAATCAATGGGCGTCGATGAGATCGATGGCACATTTCATTAGTGCCGAGTCTTATCTATGCCGCTATTCACTTATACAAGCTCGTCAACAGTGTCACTCCTCCACATCAGCTAGCGAATTATACTACGTACCTTGCCACACTTCATCAATGTTATTCACTGTTGGTGCTGTTTGTTACAACTATCACCATCGTTGAAGATGTTCATAGAAATAGTGCCAAAGAATAGCAATATCGCATTAAATCCATTAGCCTCGATAATGTCCAGAACTATGAAGCATGAGTATCATCTTCCATGAATCGCGACGACTGCCGAGTGGTACTATGATTAATGTCAAGAGTCATGATTTCGAAGGTAATATTGAATAAAGCCGGCTCCTATCAACGCTGATGCTGTCAATGACATCCATGCTTAGCGCCACGTGTGATTATAGTTTTAAATAATGATAGTATATTCATTGAGATGACGCCGTCATTGAAGTCATTTTGAAAGAGGAACCACAAGATATGAATGTCACCGAGGGTCAATATCGATATAGCATCGACTCTCATATATGCCCCTAGAAGAAGCCACAAATCTACATATGCAATATTGATGACTGTCGTCGTCAATGGCCATAAGTGTTGTTAATGCTATCAACTACTGAATATGGATATAGAGGGTCAACGATCTCATCGTTGTTTAATGCCTACAGTGTCGTCGAAGAAGGTCACAGGATATGGAGTCGTCGTTGCTGATATTCATTAGCCATGTCGAGAACTATCAATACTTCCAAAAGGGTTGTCGAAACCACTTTGACTAATTTCGTGTTTCATCAATGTTAATATATGGTGGAAGGGAAACCTTACTTCTTACATGTTTTCAACTTTGTAAAACCTAAAGAATTTGGGGACTTTGTCGGTTGGAATACTTGAGTCTTGTACACATAACGAATTGAAAATCAAAAAATTGTATAGCATATGGACTATAATTTATGACAAGCATATTTGTCTTTGATCAAAATTTGCTTTTGAGTTGACTTCAAACATAAACAAGCATAGCATATCAACCACATTCAAGTCCGAGATTTGCATATTTGACTTTGACTACAACCTAACTTCAACCTTGATCTTGCATAACATATTAGAACTTACATATTGAACTCACATATTGACTGCGACCTATACTATATTCTACATGACACCTGCTTCAATGATTGAACAAAAAATTACAATGGACATAGAATCATGCACATCTCAACCGACGACTTCGACCAGCTTCGAAGAAGCTACTCTTTGATTAATCCATCTTCTATACACTTTTGGGTGTTGATGAATTTATTCGTTAACAAATAACAGTTTGAACTTTTTTCATCTTTTTCATCATAAATTCGGATGTCTTTTCCTTAATTCTTTAAATTCATATCACATGCATATCTGTTTTTTCGGATATCATACTATCCCCTTGTTGGATATATTGGATGAGACCGAGTTTCGGATTTTTCGTGTATGCATGGATTGACCTTGACTATGTGGATTTTATTTTAGTAGTTTTTTAGAGTTTGATACTAAAATCTATGGTTAGCACCTCAATGCCCTAGATGTTCTGCCAAATTGAACTTGATGTCAGTCTATAGGTAATAATAACTTTATTCGTTTGGTGGAAAGTCACGGCTATTCAGATGCGTCTTCTTTTCTTCAATTTGATATAAAAGGAGTGCATTAGTGATAGACCTGTCAAACGATTCGGATCAGTCATAAATGGATCGGATAAAATTTAACCCAATTCATTCAAGACATAAACAAACCCAACCCGTTTGACCCATTCGGGTTGACCCGACCCAACCAATTTAACAAAAACTGCTGCAGTAAACACTAAAATGAAAAACTGCACCAATATATTATCAATACTGCACATTTAATAAAAACTGCTCAAAAATGAAAAATTGGATCGATTGTAGATAAAAACAACAAAATTCTGCTTCAACAAAATAAAAAACTGAACTGGATAGTGAAAAAATGAAGTATTTTAATGTTCTGCATAGTACAACTACACATTACAACATCAAAAATAAAAACTATTGAAGGTTCTACAACATTTGAGCATAGTCTTATAGTCCTTAAGCCCTTAATAGTCTTGAAGCCCTTAAGCACGACCTTGTAATCCTGAAATGACACAAACAATCTGCAACAATCAATAAAAAATAAGAAAAATGAAAATAGAAGCAACTCGTCTAAAATAAAAGCCTGTAGTCTAAAACTAACATGTCAAAATCTACATTAACACATGGGTTGTTGGATCCATTGAATATTGAGTGAAACATGGGTTAAGTTCTCACATATACGGTAACTAGTAATACACGTTCGAAAGCAAGTTTCGAACTTGTGACATCCTGCACCAAAACCGAATCAATTAACCACTTGGACAAAGGTGTTTGTCTAGTATACCGTTATTAATAATGTATATAATGAAATAACTTCAAATTCATTATAACATTCATTTATAGTAAATTCTTTACCAGAATCAAATCACCTATTCTTTGGTAAAATATTAGTTGAATAAATTGAATAAAATTTGAAATTTCTCAATTTAATTACAAATGACATCATACTAGATTTTAAACAAACACAACAATGATGCTTTAACACATAGACTTGACCCAATTTCTTTTAGAAAGGGACAAAGGAAAGGAGTTTCCATTCAAATAAGCATGTCATTTTCCTGTTCATTTACAGTTTACGATAGATTGGGAGTTAGAATTATTTTTTATGATTTCTTGGATTTCAATTACTTACTGCAAATCTGAAACTTATTATATGTGACAACGTAAACAGCCTTACTCTGTTCAAGCCCTGTTAAAGTTAGTCTTGATGTTGAATTTATTAATGAGCACTTATCAATCACTACTAGTAGCAACGACTTACATTTGTAGGCACGAAATTATGAGAACCCTTTTCTTTAAAAAAATTCACACAAGTGAACATGATTTCCACTAAACTATATTTTTTTTGTAGCTGTTAAACAATAAAAGGTTATAAATAGAAATCCAATGTCTTATTGATTTTTTAGCCACTTTTTCTTCTCATAATAAAGTTGACAACTATGGTTTCAATGGTTTTTTTTCTTTGTTACGAAACCATAGCACTATTAATAATGTTTGTTCAAACATAGTCTATGCATTACCTGGACTTAGCTAAAGAAAGTTAGTATATAATATATTGAACTCATCAACGTATGAGCAGGAATTTTCAACATATTGAATTGATAACTAACTATTCAACATATGACACAAATTAGTGATTGAATTCATAACATTTGAATTTTGAGCTATCATTATCTGGATTTCAGAAAGTGAAAAGGAATAGAGTATAATAAGAGACTGATGTATTGGGCTTGGTATTGGGCCAGCCTGCTTTATTTGTTTTTTCTTCTTGTTTCTGCTACTCGATTTTGGGCTGGGCTTCTTTCAGCCTGTTTACTCAATCACGTGCATATTTGTTTGTATAAATAGGCAAACACATCTTTGTATCAATAGTGAGAAAAGATCAATAAAATTCATTTTTCATTTTATGGTATCAGAGCACATAGCCGAAAGGCAATCATCAATCAGATAAACAAAAAAAAAAAACAAGAGAGGTAATTCTTTCTTTTCCCCTCAGAGCATTTTCATCACAGGGGAGATACCACTTCTCTTGATCAGACCATCATCTATTCTTACTGATTCTTGACATTGCGCCGTCCTAGAAGAGGATCAGATCAGAAATCATCATCTCCTCCTCTGGTTACGCCAATCTTGACCACCAGAATCTGCTTTGGCTGCAGTTTCATCACTGCCTCGCCAAAACTTCATTTTCTTGACCAAGATCTTCCCACTAATTCATCTGCACCCACATTTATTGGCTGCAGAATTACTCTTGCCTGGCCAATCTGTTACTTCATTCATCAAGATTTCAGACAGAAAGAGTCTGGATTCATCATGGCTAATAATGAGGATGATGCCACATCAGTCAATACAGAAAACAGATCCAGAAATAGGCAGAGTACAGATCCAATCTTGATCAGACCTAAAAATCAAGCAATCAACACACCATTAGATGAGGACAATTACATAACATGGAAGTATCAGGTTGAAATTGCACTGAGAGGTTATGACTTGCAAGATTATGTGAAGGGAACCAAGGTAGTCCCACCAGTTAATATTACTGATGGTACAGGGAAGTTAATCAGCAACCCAGACTATATTCAATATCAAAGGCAAGATAATCTACTTGCATCTTGGCTTTTATCTTCGATTAGTTAAAATCTTGTGTCACAACTCGTAGGATGTTACACTTCATATGAGATATGGTCTAATATCGAAAGAATTTTTAGTTCTCAATCAGCAGCCAGAATCATGCATTATAGAAGAGAGCTGCAAAATGCAAGAAAGAATGATACAAGCATGAGAGAATATCTTGCCAAGATCAAGAACCTTTGTGACAAACTGAAGTCAGTTGGGCATGAAATATCCAACAGTGAACAAATTTTAATAATTACAAATGGTCTAGACCAAGAATATGAGTCATTAGTGACTTTTCTTGCTACACAACCTACCCTGCCAGATTTGGACTATGTTAACTCAGCACTTCTTGCACATGAAGGTAGAATTGAACAAAGAAAAGCCATGCAAGAAGATTATTCAGCCAATTATGCTTCTTCTACAAGGAACAAGACTCAGAGACAAAACCAGAACAAACAAGAAAATCAAAATTCAAGAACAAACAGCAGTCAAAGGGGAAGAGGCAGAGGAAGATTCACTAACAATCACAGAGTAAAATGTCAGATCTGTGAAAAATTTGGTCACATGGCAAGCAGGTGCTATTTCAGATTTAAGGAGGATTATAATCCCACACAACAGAATCAAGCAAACAGGGGACCAGTTGCTAATATGGGGCAAATCAATAACCAATCCAGAAAGAGCACAGACAACTCAACCAATGATGCAACAAGACCTGATGATACCAACATAGAAGAGTGGTTTCCTGATTCTGGGGCAACCAATCATATGACTAACAACCTACAAAATCTAAATTTGGGAAATAAAAGCTACACAGGTAAACATTCTGTTGCTATGGGAAATGGTGAAACAATAAATATATCTCATGTGGGAACAGGTACTATAGAAGGTACAAGGTTACTCTATCTTAATAATTTATTAAGAGTACCAAGTATCAAAAAGAATTTAATCAGTGTCTCACAATTTGCCAAAGAAAACAATGTATATTTTGAGTTTCACCCCAATATTTGCCTTGTCAGGGATATGCTAAATAAAACTATACTGTTACAGGGTAGGCTGGATCATGGTTTGTACAGGTTCAGGAATTTAAAAGGGGGATTCCCTGGTAACAATGCAGTAGGATGTAATAATGTTAGTACTCATGATGACAAAGAGAAAAGTGTTCTTGATGCATGGCATTGTAAACTAGGGCATCCACATCTTGATGTTGTTAAACAAGTATTGAATGATAATAAAATTTCTTTTTCAAAATCATGTACTTCCAATATATGTACACATTGTCAGATTGCAAAAAGTCATAAATTACCTTTTCAATATTCTGAAACCACATATGAAAAGCCTCTCGAGCTTGTGGCAGCTGACTTGTGGGGACCATCTCCACATAATTCAACTCAAGGAGACAGGTATTATCTATCACTTGTTGATGCTCATAGTAGATATACATGGATATATTTTTAAAGACAAAGGCAGACACATGCAATGCTGTGAAATATTTCATTACTTGCATAGAGAAGCAGTTGAACAGCAGTGTCAAAATGATACAAACAGATGGTGGGGGTGAATTCAAACCCCTTAAGGATTTCTTTGCTATAAAAGGAATCATGCATAGAATGACATGCCCACACACATCTGAACAAAATGGTTTAGTGGAAAGAAAACACAGACACATAGTAGAAACTGGTTTAACACTTATGTCACAAGCATGTCTTCCCATGAAATACTGGAGAGAAGCATTTGCAACAGCAGTATTTCTTATCAATAGAATGCCAACAAAGGTTTTAAACAATATAAGTCCTTTTGAAAAACTTTTCAGTGTAAAACCAGATTACAAGTATTTGAAAACTTTTGGGTGCCTGTGTTTTCCTTGCCTCAGACCATATAATAGACACAAATTAAGCCTGAGGTCCAGTGAATGTACTTTTCTAGGTTATGCAGATAATCAGAAAGACTACAAATGCATGGACAGTCAAGGCAGAATTTACATTTCAAGACATGTTATGTTTAATGAATGTGTTTTTCCCTTTGCAGAGAAGGAAAAACACAAACAAGAGGTGAGCATCAACAGTACAAGCACAATTCATATACCAGATCTATCTAATTGGATCAGCAGTGAAAATAAGGAGAATCATGAATCAACAAAGGATGCACATATAGATACTGCAGAGCAGAGTGCAGCAGACAACATTCAGTATAATGAACAGCAGCAAATAGACATGCAAGAAAATCAAAGCAATGAGAGCACAAGCACAACAAATGAAGCTACTGACTATTGCACAGCTGAACATCAAGTGCAACAACCAATCATCAATCAACATCCCATGGTCACTAGGGGCAAAGTGGCATTTTTAAACCAAAGACATTTAACATTCAACTTGATGAGGTTGAGCCAGCATCATATGAATTAGCAGTTAAAGAAGAAAAATGGAGAATGGCCATGGATGAAAAATATAATGCACTGATTAAAATAAAACTTGGAGCTTAGTTGATCCACCAAAACACAAAAATGTGGTAGGAAGCAAGTGGACTTATAAAATCAAAAGAGATCCAAATGGAAAAATAATCAAGTATAAAGCAAGACTTGTAGCAAAAGGATATACTCAACAATATGGTTATGATTTCAATGAAACATTCTCCCCAGTAATTAAGCCAGCAACCATCAGAATCATAATAACAGTGGCTCTACATAAGCATTGGGAGTTAATACAATTGGATGTGCATAATGCATTCTTCAATGGGGACTTACTAGAGAGTGTGTATATGCAACAACCTAAGGGTTATGTTTCAGCAGACAATGAAAGTCAAGTATGCAAACTACATAAGGCTATATATGGGTTAAAGCAGGTATCAAGGGCCTGGTATGAAAAATTGAAAGCCACTTTAGTAAGAATGGGATTCATGGCCACAAAGTCAGACAGCTCATTCTACATAAAGAGACAGAGAGATAATTGTATTTATATATTGGTTTATGTTGATGACATTCTTATTACAGGAGATAGCAAGCATGAAATTGAAACTGTAATCAAACATCTAGACAGACAGTTTGCTATAAAAGACTTGGGGACTGCAAATCACTTTCTTGGAATTCATATTCAAAAAAATGCAGATTCAAGCATCAATTTGTCGCAGAAGCAATACATATCAGATATTCTAGTTAGAACAAACATGAACAATGCCAAAGCTTTACCCACACCCATGACAAGCAACCTGAAACTGTCTAAAGACAGAGGAGAACCGATCGAAAATGTCAAGCAATATAGGAGTGTTGTCGGCGCAATCCAATATGCGACAATTTCCAGACCAGATATTTGTTTCAGCGTTAATAAGGTGTGTCAGTACATGCAAGCACCAACTGATGAACATTGGAGAGCAGTCAAACGCATACTCAGATATCTTAAAGGAACAATCAGCTATGGATTAAGACTAATATCATGTAAAAATATCACCTTGCAAGCTTATAGTGATTCGGATTGGGCCAATGATTTGGACGACAGAAGATCTATCACGGGGCACTGTGTTTATCTCGGGAACAACCCCATTTCATGGTGTACGAAAAAAACAACCCACTGTTTCCAGATCAAGCACGGAGGCAGAATATAGGGCTATTGCCAGTGCCACCGCTGAAGTCACATGGACTGAAACCCTTCTTAGAGAATTAGGTTTTGAACTCAAGCAAGTCCCAACCATATGGGTAGATAATCTGAGCGCAATATCTCTCTCCATGAACCCAGTACAGAATTCGAGAACAAAGCATCTGGAAGTGGATTTACATTTTGTTAGAGAATGAACCGGAAGCGGTAAACTCCAGATTCGGCACGTCCCCTCATTCTACCAGCGTGCCGACGTTTTAACAAAGGCCATCTCTTCAAAGAATTTTGTTCGACTGAGAGAAGAACTTCGAGTTCTCCCAGCCGCTACAGACAACGAAGAGAAGAAATGAAAGGGTGAAAACCCTAGCTTCATTTGCGGGGGAGTAATAAGAGACTGATGTATTGGGCTTGGTATTGGGCCAGCCTGCTTTATTTGTTTTTTCTTCTTGTTTCTGCTACTCGATTTCGGGCTGGGCTTCTTTCAGCCTGTTTACTCAATCACTTGCATATTTGTTTGTATAAATAGGCAAACACATCTTTGTATCAATAGTGAGAAAAGATCAATAAAATTCATTTTTCATTTTAGAGTACCCCGACATTCCGCTTATATCTTTTGAAAAATTATGCTCGTACTTTAAACTTAGTCAAAAAATACAATGAGTTGGAATATGCAACCAAATTGTAGCTTGCCTGTTACTTGATAGAAAAATACAATGTTTTGTAACACAAAGATATATTGTCCATGACATAGTTTTTTTTGTGTCAAAGTAAGCACCCATTAGCTTTATGTTATCCAGGATACTAGAAAAGATAGTTAGCCAAAAATAAGTTTAAGTGTCGCCTTTCATCCAATGTTGCATTACTTGCTATATCTTTTGTAAGTACATTTGGACTAATAAATCTTTGGTAAGTACCCTTTTAGATTCAATAAGCTATAAGTTTGATCAATTTGATAAAAATAAGTGGAACATCATATTTTGTTCCTCCTTTTAGTATTTGACATTTGTATAAATAGTTTCATGATTCGAATGTTAAATGTTATAATGTTACTTTATAAGTTGGTTGTTAAAGTGTGCGTAGATTTCTTCAAACTTGAAACTAATAACGGTGACAGTGTAATGAGGGAGTCCATTTTAGGTGATGTAAGAAGCAGTAGCTCCATTAAGATTATGTTTGTTGATGTAAATCATACCCAATAATCATAAAAAAAAACCTTTAACAACAAAAGTTAAAGGAAATTAAATATGTGAAACAACATATATTTATATTGCACATTGATGGAAGTTCTACTTCAAAATTATTTATAGCTACTGGCACTGAAGTGATGAATTCCCTACCTGGCCATTACTAGCAGGTAACATGTTACTCTATGGGCAGGTTTGTAAAGTTGAAAAGCTGAAACAAATTAGTTGTCCAAATTCTGTAGATTAAATTAACGAATCCCTAGTTTTGTATTTCTCTAAAATATTTATACTTTTCATTAAATATTTAGATAAACATATCACTGTTGCATTACCAATAAACATTTGAGAAACCGTACATAAATAACCTCAAATTTCAAAATATAAACAAGAGAAAAAGATTCCCACCAATGTATTCAAACTTCAATATTCAACCTATTTGTTGAAATGCTAATTGCCCAACTAACAAAGAGTTTCAATTTGTTGTCTACTTCATAGTTCCGTTACTTCATTCTTTCATGCAAACTACGTACAATGGTATTTGCTGAAATAATGGAGATGCATTTGAAATACTTATTTTATTTTTGTGGTTTGAATTAAGTAAAGCCATGTTAAGCTGTTTTCTATTTTTTTGCATATGAAATAGATGAGGTTTCATGCAAGAAATCATGGGAAAGTGCAATGCAAAACTTGGACAGTGCAGCACCGTCCAAGTGAGGTTTCACATATTGGAATTGTTTTAACCAGTTCTTCTACGATAAAATATATAATCAGCTACTCTTAACCCAAAAGTAATTCTATATATTATATTAGATTTATAAGCCACCAGGTTCAATGAACTTGATTGAAGAATACCATACAATTATTAACTCATTATTTGCAAATCTGTTTGCCAAGAAGCATTTTACTTTATTTACGTAAAACCTTTGTTTTAGAAATATAATCCGTTTGACAAGAAACATGTAATGTCTCAATTTAATAAACCCTTAAAATCATAGGTTCTAAATCATAAACTAGCCATAATTTTCAACATCTTAATCAACAACTAATGGGAGAAATTTAATCAACAACTAATAGAAGAAATGAAACTAAAAGTTGCAAATAAGCTAATTTAACATCAATATTACCTACTTGCTAAAAATACCAAATTAAGTTCTTGTATGTCCAAATAACGTTGTCTCCGTTGGCGTTTGTTGCTGCACCTACTCACCCACCGGCGACGTTGCTGTGAAATCACCTACGGCTACTGCTGATGGCCTCTATCCTATTGTGCGTGATCCCTTTATCCTAGTTAGGGTTGTCGAGCGTATCAATGATGGATCTTAGCCTTTGAATCCTGGTTAAAGTTCGAAGTTAGGGTTGTAGAACGAAGGTTGATCTAGGAGTTTTACTCTGTTAGTTTTTTTTTTTTTTTTTTTTAAGAAAAAGGAAATATATATATCAGCTCAACCAAAAGCTGTCAACAAGCCTGACAGGTAACCGAAAAGAACAAAATAAAAGGACAGACTGAGGAGCCACAGAACCTAGGAGACCTCAAAAGGACGACAACAAAAGACACTCAGCACAACCTAGGAGCCCCAGAAAGCCACCGTCCATCCATTATCCGAGTCGAGCTCCGGCAAGACCACCGCCCGACACAGAACAACGGATTCTACCCAACAAACAGAAAACAAGACCAGCAAGAGACCAAGCAATAAAATGCAGAAGAAACCACCCATCAACCCAGCAGCAGAAGGCCGACAGTCGATAAGAAGAAGCTAAAAGTCCATAGTCGGCCACAATCCAGAAATAGGCGGTGGAAAACGAATGTCCCTGATTGCTAAATCCAAGAGGGCCCCGAAATCCATCCACAAGCTAGCTACACACCCATAAGGAGAAGGGGCTGAAACCACCCAAAGGGGTGGGGGAAGACGGACAAGAAGGAGACTGGAGGGCAGAACCACTCGTCTCCGGAACAGCGATCAACCGATACCCGCTCTGGACGAAGAGCGAGAACATGAGATAGATAAAAGGTTCACCAAACGAACGGAACGAGAGGAGACCCTACCTCTGAAAGGACGCCCTCGGAAAGCCAGGAATACATCTTCACGAACCCTCCGGATAACGGATAGCGGATTCATTGGAGAGTCATCAAAAATTGCATTGTTCCGCGCACACCAGATGTGCCAGCACACAAGACAAGGAATTAAGCGGAAAAGGATGGAGCGAAGGGATCTACCTAAATTACCGATCCACCAAGAGGATAACAAATCTTGAGACGAGGAGATAGGGCCACGAACTCCTAATAAGGAGCCAAAGTAATGCCAACAGGAGCTAGCACACCATCCCCCGAAGAACAAGTGATCCACTGACTCCGACTCCCCGTTACCACAGCAACGACAACGGGAAACAAGAGGAATTCCGATTCGCTGAATATTCACATCCACAGCAACCCCCTTATGGAGTAATCTCCACAATAGGAGGGAAACTTTGGGAGGGATACGAGCGTCCCAGATGAAGGTAAAAATAGAAAGGGACGGGGAATGAATTCTCGAAGCATCCCAGGCCTTTTGAATGGAAAAGGAACCGCCATCCCATCCGATTAGACCATTATGAGAATCAACTAGCAATTTGACAGATTGCATATGCTTCCAAGTTTCACTAGCGAAAGACGGGAAGCCAGAATAGCCCGACTGGGCCAGTCTCCTATACTTAGCATGGAGGAAGTTCGCCCATAAGGAGTCGTTGGTACCAAACCTGAACCACAACTTACAAGCGACAGCAGAGCAGATGTCCTTCGGGTTGCGCAGACCTAGCCCGCCCTCATTCTTTGGACGACAAATAGAATCCCAAGAAGTGTTTGTTGAACAGACGTTTAAACTCTTGTCAAACACGGACGCTTGTTTGCATGTCATTACATTTTGCAACCGCACTCCACACGGTTGGAGACGCTAAGGACAGAACGAAACTGTTAATTCCAAGCAGAAGTACAAAAGATAACCAAATTAGGATAACACCCATCGATACGTACATACACCATCTAATTAGATACACCACCAAAACACTCATCAAAACAAGAAAAAAGAAAAGCCAAACACCAAAGTAAACACTCCAATACAAACACTACCAACCTGACCTGCGGAAGAAGCCTCCCCTCCCTCAATCGGGGCTGGACCCGGACCATAACTCGGAGCTCCACCCCCAACATAACCCGATGGCAAAGGAGAAGAAGAAGACGGCAAACGGGTTGGACAAACGGGTTAAACTTCTTGAACTTTAGACGTTTTACTCTGTTAGTTGCAAACGGGTTGGACAATAAAAACAAAGAAAATTATACGGGTCAGATCCAACCTTTTTAATCATAGGGTCAGGATTAGGGTCAATTTTGACGGACCGACCTAGTGACAGACATTCAGCTCTACTTTTAATACGTAGTCAATGGTTTCTAATTAAAGTTCCCGACTCACAAAAACCCATCAAAAGCAGAAAAATCCATACTTGTACAAGCCGACTCACATAGAAAACGAAAATTCTCGCGTGTTCCTTGCTTACTCCTCATCAAACCACTTGCCACGTATACAAATTGCATGAATAGATAACTTGAAACATCCACCTTTTATACATTTTGCTTTCCCTTAGATCTTCCTACACAGTTCAATTTCATAAATATTAAACCATAATGGCCAAAATTCAAGCTACGATCATAGTAACCTTAGCAGCTCTCATGCTCCAATATTCAACTTCATACGATTTCTACGTTGGAGGCAGAGAAGGATGGGGCATAAACCCTTCCACAAACTACAGCACTTGGGCTCAGCAAAACCGATTCAGAGTCAACGATAAGCTGGGTAATTATGTTAATTTTTATTTATTTTCTTCTGAATGTATCATTTCATAGTATATAGCATATGCAGTGTTCAAGTACAACAAGGACAACGACTCGGTGCTCTTAGTAACAAAAGAAGACTACGAGTCATGCAACGCAAGCAAGCCTATCACGAAAATGGACACGGGTACGTCGGTGTTTGTATTCGACCACCCGGGTCATTTCTATTTTATAAGCGGGAGGCAGGGTCGGTGCATGAAAGGGGAGAAGATGATCGTTGCTGTAATGTCGCACAGAAGGGCTGAACGTGTTCCTCCTTCGCTAGCTCCGTCGCCATCGCCAGTGGCTTTGGCAGTGCCTTTGGTGCCGTCTTCTTCTTCTCCTTTGCCATCGGGTTATGTTGGGGGTGGAGCTCCGAGTTATGGTCCGGGTCCAGCCCCGATTGAGGGAGGGGAGGCTTCTTCCGCAGGTCGGGTTGGTAGTGTTTGTATTGGAGTGTTTACTTTGGTGTTTGGCTTTTCTTTTTTCTTGTTTTGATGAGTGTTTTGGTGGTGTATCTAATTAGATGGTGTATGTACGTATCGATGGGTGTTATCCTAATTTGGTTATCTTTTGTACTTCTGCTTGGAATTAACAGTTTCGTTCTGTCCTTAGCGTCTCCAACCGTGTGGAGTGCGGTTGCAAAATGTAATGACATGCAAACAAGCGTCCGTGTTTGACAAGAGTTTAAACGTCTGTCCAACAAACACTTCTTGAACTTTAGACGTTTGTTGAACAAGAGCATGAGCTTAGTGTCTATACCAAACGCTAATTCTACCATTCACCTCACTTTTCCATATTCCTTTTTTTCTTTTTCTTTTTTTATTCACGACACACCTTAATGCAGTCACAACCTGTTAAAATTGCTAGACTGACTGTCAAATACACGATTGATGTCGATGCTGGTGCAATTCACATCATTTCAGATGATATTATGACCGTAGATAATCTACGATGCCCGCGCGAGCCGCCCTCCAACGAGGAAACATCGACTTAATGCAGCACTAGTGATGTCATAGGTATATTTTTAATAAGTAATTATTAGATTAACATGTTTATCACAAACAATAAATGGTTTGCTTAGTTTACCGTTAACTTAACATTAAATAATTACCTATATAGGTCGGTCACGTAGCTATATGCGCTAGTTGGTATAAATGCATTACTGGGCACTTCTACACATTTGTTGAGCTGATTAGGATTAGGCTATATGCACCGCCTTTTGATGATTTTCTATATTTACTTACATTTGCACATATCTACCATTGTGTGGTGGAGGCTCTTACTGAGAAATAGTGGTCTATCACTCATACGTTTCATTATTAGATTTTGAGTAGGGATTGACTCTTTAAACTTCTATACGCTAATTATTATAGAGGTTGGCCGACCAGGCCATACGTCGGTGCCCTTTGATAGTTCATATGAAGATTTTGAATCATATTCCACGTATTTACCGACTTTGGCGGATGATGAGATTAGATGAGGTGTTGTTACACTTAAATATCTACAGAGATATATAGCAAATTATAGGAATGCTAAGCAGATGCACACTCATGTTATACAAGCCTTTTTACTATATCTATATGGTTCTACATTATTTTCAAACAATAATGATACGATTATACTTGAATATGTAGCTGGATTGGTAGATGTAGATGAAATTCATATTATGATTATGATATTGCCAACCTATGCGCTACAGCAATCTCGATAGACGTTTGATTTTTGATACATCCTCACATTTTAGTAATATGAGTATACGGTCAACATGCACTCATGACATATTTATGAAGTAACACTACACCATATATTTAATTCCCTAGATTACGTCATTGGAGGAAAGTTATGCACGTACACTATTGCACAGGGGTGCATAATGAGTTGATAGAGGTCAGAAAACATATGGATATGAGACAACGTAACAACATTATTATTTATCCTTGATAGAAGTATATTTAGTTCGTGGCGCACGACGATGAATATCCCATCACTTACCGTTATTCTATTTCAATGCGTAGGGTTTGCTCACAGGTTCCAACATGTCCTTTCATCTGGTATTTAGGGGAGTGGTGTTGGTTGCAGTTGTATGATATAGTTCGCATTCACACCGATCTGCTTCCATGGGATGATATGTATGGATCTATTCAGCCTGGTCCGGCTTATATTGTCGGTATGGGGGCCATGGGATAGGTAGATGCTGAGCCTTTTACTGTACTTGGAGATTTCGATGCATACTGGACTTGAGTAGTCCCATGTGCTTACTCGCTACCTGATTATGTACGGGGTTTGAACTCCGATCAAGTTGGCCTGCATATCTCTTTCGGTAGAGTACCATTACTACCAGCTACTTTTGAGCCTACGTCGTCTCAGTACACACAACCTCCTATGCTCGATCATCCTCAGCATGCATTCAGCGCGTACACATTATGGGGCAAGGTAATTGAATATCCACCATAATATCCTGTAGATGGGGACATTCAGGTTATACCTTCTGTTGGTTCATGTCATCCACACCAGGTACGTACAACTTTAAATTTTCGTATAGTTCACTGCCATTTACATCCACGATATATGTATAATTTTTCCTTTTTACATTGTAATTTGCCTAGTACATGGATCAGGATAGACGGGTAATTGCTGCATTTGAGCGCTTGACACTTGATTATACTTTACTTATGCATTATTAAGGTTATCCAACCGCTATATAACATCGTCATACTCAGTATCAGACTGATTATCACACTCAGACGGCTTATTATGAGGCTCAAACACATGATTATAAGCTCAGATTCAATTGCTTTTGTAGTAGCATCAACCACCACCAAAGCCATATGACTGGGATGACGTCACTGATGATAACGATGGTAGCGATGTCAGAGGGAGTGGTATTGGATCACCTCAAATAGACTGATGTTGTTTTTATGTCTCATACATGCTTTACTGTTTCAAACATGCATCTCTTATTAGTTTATTTGTGATGTTAATGATAATATTTATGCATGCGCGTGTATGTGTTTTTTTATTAGTCGTTTGGTGATGGGTCATATTTTGTTTTCATTTTGTACTATATTCATAGCATGCATAAAAGAAATATACTGCTATTTAGTTCATAAACAAAAATAGTTGCGAAGAAATAGAGGCACTTGTGTTTGTTTCTTCACAAATTCCAGGATGGTTGCCACATGAACATTCAAATAACACTTGATTTTTATGATGTGGATTATTAACTTTCTATTTAAATGAAAGTTTCATATTGACAGTTCACAACATATTCATTGACAAATGAAAATTGAAATTCACATGATTATTTTGTAGTGATTAAAGCCTACACAGAAGCCGACCGTAGACATATGGAAGATGAGTTGAAAATTTAAGTTTTAATTATCATCTCGATTGTAGATTAATTCAAAGGATTTTGAAAACTCGAAATACTTATGTCATGTTCACTAGAGTTTGTCGAAGATATAAAGCATTATAAATATAGTGGAGGAAGAAGACATATTTCAGTAACAAAATCTACGTTTGATTTCCAATATTTTTGGGAGTATCGTACTAATTTTGTTAGACATGATACATATGATCTTTGGGTTGGCTATATTATATTTAAATGATCTTTGGGTTAGCTATGTTGGACAAGGTATCTTTAGTTTCGAATTCGAGTTATGTAAGTTTAAATTATTTAACTTCAGTAAGTTCTATATACTTTTGAATTCAAGTTATGTATATTAGTTTAAGTTATTTAGGTTATTAGTATTGTATGTGCTTTCGAATTCAAGTCATGTACGTTAGTTAAGTTATTTAAATTAAGTAAGTTGCATGTGCTTTAAAATTCAAGTAAGTACTTTAGATAGGAAACCGAAAAATACTTAATTAAAACGGTATAAACATATCAATAAACATGAAAATAGAAATGACAAAAAAGATCGAAAATAAACATGCAGATTGATTAAAACTGTCCACCACCACCTAATAATTGAATTGAACTTGGTCAGCGTTTCAATTTCTTCTTCATGTTCAGTGGTATACACTACTGCTCGATGAGGTAGAGGACCATTAAGCCATTGCCAAAGTTCACATCCATCCGGAAAATTGAGGAATCTATAGTGACGTCGACCGGTCTTATTTCTATTTCTTATAATGGAAAATAGACCAAAAACTCTACAGTTACAGTATATTACTCGAGAATCGGCCTCTTGTTCTGTATTGAGGTAGCTGATGGCATATTTTATGCCTTCTTTGCCTTCTCCCATTGTGGCTTCTCAGCTCTTCTCTTTGTCTTCTTCCATTTTACAAAGCATGTGCTCTTGTAGATCTCTCTCATGTTCTCTTACATCATTATAGTGCATTTCTGTCATTTCAAAATACACTTGATTGGTGGTTGGAAGAAGACATATTCAGGGGAGTGCTGTGGCTTAAAGGGCCTTTATATTTATGGTGAGGGCAAGGAAGATGGTTCTAATCCACCATTTTTTTCTTACTAATTGTATGATTAGTGTAGAGCAATATGATAAGAAAATGTTATATATAATACAATACATTATACAAGTTAACATGTGGAGAAATGGACAATGAGGCTATAGTGTTTGATATGACGGGACACCGAGCTATTATGTTTTCATTAATTAAGCTTGCATGTGTGAACAGATAGACAACATGGCTACAGTGTTTGATATGATGGGACACTCAGCCATTTTGTTTTCATCAATCAAGTTGGCATTTCCATTAATCATGCTAGCGTGTGTGTTCAGATAGACAACATGGCTACAGTGTTCGATATGACGGGGCACTGAGCCATTCTGTTTCCATTAATCAGGCTAGCATATGTGGATAAATGTACAACGTGGCTACAGTGTGATATGGCAGGGCTATAAACCATTTTTTCTACCCTAAAAAATCAAATATTTTGACAAATATAAATTCCCACGATAATCTAGTTCATCAAGCTCATTTAAATCTATGCTACAAATTGACAACTACAAAAATAATGTCAGCTGAAGGTCTTATATTTTTGACAATAGCAATGATAACTTTGATGAAATGACGGAAGATCATTTTCATCGTGAAAGATAGCTAATAGCAATGTATGTGCAACAAATTGGTCAATCCAGTAGGCAACATGGTGGATCAGTTATTGGCCATCGCTACAAAAATCGCAACCCTTCATGGTATAATGAAAGGCTAATGTAAGACTATTTTATTTTGAATCCTACTATATCGATAATGATTTTAAAAGAAGATTTCGAATGCATCGACTTTTATTCCTTAGAATTCTACAGTCTATTAAACAACGTGATAAATACTTTATCTTCAAAGATAATGCATCTCCTACTTACGGATTGACTGTTATCCAAAAAATGACCACTGCATTGAAAATGTCTGCATAAGCAGGACCCGTAGACACTATCAATGATAATTTGCGCCTGGGGGAAAGCACGGTACTAGAATATTTAAACCATTTATATCAAGCTATCGTCGACATATACGATAAATGATATTTACAAATACCGAAGAAAGATAACATAGTAAAATTAATGGGGATGCATGACAGCAAAGGATGGCCAAAGGCGTATGCCAAAGCTTATCAAGATAAGTCTTGTAGGTCGACAATTATTCTTGAAGCGGTAGCTTCATATGACTTATGGATCTGACATGCCTTTTTCAAAATGTCAGGTTTTAACAATGACCTAAACATAGTCGAATGATCTACTTCATTTAATGATTTAGCTAATGGTAGATTGACTCCATCACCACAACAAAAAGGCCTTTTGTAGCGTAATGAAGAACATTGTCTGACAACAAGATGTAAAAAGGTCAGAACATATTGCAGAATTTTTAAAAGACTTCAAAAAAAGTACCATATTACAGCGTTTTACCTTTTCCATGCTTTAAAAATGCTACAATACGTCCAAACCTTATTACAGCTGGTTTGTTAGACAACATTCTTCAAAATGCTGCGAAAGTTTTCGCAATTTTATAAACGCTGTGAAATGTCTTTTTCACGACATAAATGAAATGCTGTAGAAAGTTGTATACTGTTTTATTGACTTTCTAGAACATATTAATTGCATTGTAATATCATAAAAATATCTTTATTGATATGCTTCATTTAGCCAATATATAAAAATATTCAAATAAAACTAAAAAATTAATCATATAAACACATTTAAATCGTTCAGTACATTATATATAATAAACATATCCAGGTTTGTACAATATCCATAATTCATATTACACAAATACAACTCAATGAGAAAATGCATAAAGCAAAAAAAATTATGCTTACTGTAACAAAAAGACATCAAACAATTCAACTGTGCAACATCATGCTAATTTTTTGCTCCAAAAGTCTTTAGTTACCTAAAGAAATTCATCAATCAACGACTAAAATATGTTAAAAATGAAATGTTGTTATATCCAATATCATTTGAGTATCTACCTAGCCAAAGTTGATTGGTAATGACTTTGTATCCTAATGTTATTATGGTTTGAAGTAGCATGTAAGCATGAAACATTACGTACAAATTAATGAACATCATTCTAATTCAATCATCATACATATCGAATAGTACATACATGGCACTACAACTATTAATTACAACTATTAATTAGGGGTTCCAAGTGTAACAACCCATAATTTTCGATAATTAAATTACTAATTAGGTTTTGGAATTTTATGTTTTGAAAAATTTAAGATTCACGATTTAATAATGAGAATGTAATTAGAATGAAATGTAAAAATGTTAATTCAAGGAAAGTGATAACTACATTAATGCAATTTCAATTGATTGAAATGATTGTAAAGTAAATTTTGGGTATAAAGTGTAAATAAGAAAATAAATCAAATGTTGTATTAAACGGTGAAATTATACGTAATTAATTGAAATTAGATAATATAGGATAATTAATCGGTGCTGTGTAGGTAGTTATAGTATTTGTTTGAAAATTAGTCCAAACATTCCCATTAGGCTTTGTACCATTGGTGTTCCATATAAAGAGGATTGGTATTGGTCATCGTCTTTAATAGCATGCTCTTGTTAGACAGCCACTGTTAAAGCATGCCCTTGCCGGGTTGCCCAAGTCAAAGCATACTTTTGTTAAGATGGTAGTTCTATTATAACTGGTTTATGAGTCATAAGAGTTTTTTAGCCTATATGAAACAAACTATATGACCATGGGTAGGTCATGAGCCCGATCGGATTGCTGAAGTGGGTGTAGCTATGTTGATAGGCAATGTTGGTTCCTTGTTAAAAGCTATGTTGATAGTCTTGTTGGAGGCGATGGACTTGGTGTGGCTTGAGGTTGTGCATATATGTGGGCTCATATAGGCATTGTAATAGACATACTGCATGTTCGGATGGTTCGGATTTATAAAAAGAGATATATACAGGCTTCATGACTAAGGTAATATGTGAATTGATTTAGGCTTGTTAATATTGCAACTGTCTTACCACTAACAGCAATAAAGGAATGTGAGACAAAGTGGAAGGGGAACCGACTTAGAGCTATGACACTTAACCCGATCCAAACCCAACAATCAAAGGATTGTGATACCAGAAATGTAAAGTGAACGGAGGCGCAGAAAATAGCACTAAACGTACTAAGATAACCAAACTTCTAAAGATTACACTTTGCCAAAGCCTATAAGAACCGGTCTATTCCAGCACATATCAAGGGCAACCTAGATAGTACCACCCTAAGCCAAGAACACTTTAGAAGGAACTATATACAGGGCCACTTGGAGTATGCATCAACGCAGAACCGACCCTATAGGAAAACGACAAAGCATGAAGTACCTTCTCTACCCTCAACAATCCAAGCAAACTCATATAGAAGGCAGCTCAAACCGCGAATAAATCCAAGAACATCCTAGGCATATGTACCAAGTTAACCCTTAGAGAAGAATAAGGGAAATGTATTCTATTTTGACCCAAACTCCTTACTAAGTCAATCGAAAGCTGTAAAGGTATTAGTAGGACAACGCAGTTTGAATGCCAAGCAATATTCACCATGACATCTTTCTCAAAAATATAGCGAAGCTCCAAGGCGGTTCCCTACCATTCCTCTCAAAACATTCGCCATCCTGAGAGAGAGGGGACCGACCCATGCAGGCTCGGGCTTTCTGCCTAACTTTTTGGGCATCCCACTATGAATTTCCAAGATCCAGCCAATATCACGATTTTCTTCCAAAAACCCATTACCAATCCAAAATAAGGAATAAGCACTATGGATGAATGACAAGTGGCAAAATCTGAATGTGGAGTTGAAGAAAAATACCAAGGACGATTACAACAAACAACAATACACTTTTAATACTATAAAAAGAAAAACGAGAGGATGAAAAAGAGCGCTTCTTCTACTTTTCCGACCATTTCTCCTTCCAAAAACAAAAATGAGATATTGTATGCCTTTCAGGCCACTGTAATCATATTGTACTAAAACCTCAAAGATATAGTGGAAATTTCCATGGATCTAGGATTAACGTTAATCCGAACCTCGTAAAAAATCACTATATCCTTTACTACTATTGTTCTATTATCCAATTTTATTTTCCTGTTTGATTGCAAACCACATCGGCATTTCAACAAACAGTTGAAGTGCAACCCCTCGACTGTGTAAGCATTCAATGACATAGTCGCTTTTTAAAGGTGAATTTAACGAAGTTTAAATTCGCTAAATCATAATCGTAAGGGCGATTAGTCGTAAGTGCACCTCACGATCATGTTGAGTGTAGTGAAACTAAAAAATTTCACCGACAGTAACCATAAGATCATGCTTCGAGATCTTCTCATTATTGAGATAAGAGTTTTTATATGGGAACTCTAAATAAAGATCTTCCAGCTTTATGTGTGAATATTGCATGCAACATTCCCTCTAAAGTTTATTCCTATTACAGAGAAGGAAGACTTGTTAGACCGTATTCAATGTGCTTACGTACGGTAACATCTAAGGCCATCACCTTTTGGTATTTCAAGGCATCAGTTACAAATGGGGACTTTGATATGAAATTATAATCAAGTGATTTCCTAGGATTAAGATCTCTCCCTAACTTTGTAGACCAACGGTTGAGGTTTTGTTCTATCCTCTATATATTTTGACCCCTGCGCACCACCCTCCCCTCCTCACGGCCTATTTTCTTAGTTTCCAGACAAGTTTTTGTTGATAGGTAGTTTTTTTAATCCTAAAATAACAAATTTTAATTTCCTTTTCTTCTTTTTTCATTCTTATAATAGTTGTGTTAGGCTCATATATGATTTGCTACCATCATTTTTTCAAATTTAGGAAAAAATTCAACTTTGAACAAACATGGTCAGGATATTTCATTACTTTTTGTTTATTTGTTGTAGGTGGGCATAATCCTAGTGTATTGTCACTGAACTTCCACCTGGTGTTGATCGACATGTGGTTAAACCTGATAAACTTGCAATAGGGTGATTAGTATTAGTTACAAATGGAAGTGTTTGAATTATTCATATAAGCACATCTTAGTAGTGGATCACATTTATTGGTGTCTAGTAATAGTTAGGTTGCCATAGTTTAGTGGTGGGATATGCCTTAAGATCCCAGTAGTAGAATTTTGAGTTAAGCGTCTAGGGCTAAGTTGATTCACTTCTTATGGATTGCCTATGTGGGCTAGGTAGAGAGTGATACTCGATCTTAGCCATACACGGTGTGAACTATTTAGTCTCATGACTTTTTATTTATTTTATAACCAAGTTCGTTTAATGACTTAGGTCTTGATATTTTTATCACATAGATGACTTGCAGCACTACGACTGTTCATCTTCAATTGTCTTATGGTATAGGATCCTCGTTTGAGGGAATTACCACAACGATTGGGACTAACTCTCACTTAAGGCAGCTTACTGCCACCATAGTATCACCCTCATGGGATTCAGGAGTATATTCCCAAAAGAATGTAAGCATGCCCCCACTAAATAATTTTTATAGGCTCTCATCTATCTCCAATGTGGTCCATCACTTCCTCTACCCAAACATTACCCTAAATTCCTAAACCGAAATGGTATTGCATCTATGTAGCCGGTTCCTATATCTTATAACATCTTGACTAAGCTCTACATAGTATGCCCTGCAATACGATCGGGAAAGCCACTTCTAATTTTGTCCAACGCATGTATAGCCAATGGCTCTATTACATTGACTTCCCCAAGAAGGAAAAGATGATAACAAGGATTCCTAAGTGAATCTCTAACTACAAGGTTCCATTCTTCTTTTTGCACGTTATGGGTGCAGCATTGCATGGCCCATCAACATACAATCTTCTAATTCCTTAATAAGTTTCCCTATTCTTTATGGTTATTTTCTAGCATCTCTATATTGTACATATGCTTCTTTATTTTCCTATTTACATCGTGTTATCGCCCAAATGGGAGCAACAACAGTGATTTCTTTGAAGAGACGTATGGGAAGATCATAGAGCTATCCAAAGGGTAGAGGAATGTGGAGAACGTCTTCATTAATAAAACACTAAATGTAGATGGGCTCCTAATCATCACTTAAAACATGGATCATTTAGAGGAGAAGTTTGAATCTAGCAAGACGGAGTCAAAGAAGAAGGCTGATAGGTTACAACAAAGGCAGAACAAAGCCCTAATGCCACTATACATATCAATTCCTGACCTCTCTTCGAAGATGGTAGAGGATGAGTTGACTCAGGGAACAATCTCAACATGTCCACAAGCTCTTTAAGGACATCGACGAGGAGGAGGAAAGGATGTAGGTCTAACCTGGAATAGCGACCAATGGCTTTGAATGACCCCTTGGCGATGAAGGTACCTCTTGAGCACGAGCAACGCCTGGAGACCATTATACCTAATTCTTCGGGCTTCCATTGGAGGTAGAATACTAGGAAAAATACTATAGCTAGATTCCAAGTTATTGGGATCGAGCTTGGTTGAGTAGCACTTATAATTCCAAAGCCAATAGGGCACACCGCAAGACCATGCTCTTGTTGCCCCGATAGAGCCAGAGACATAAATGTCTATGCAGTATGGGTAGGAAATGCGAAGACTAAGTCATGGTGTACTCCTCTCAAGAATAAAAGGAAACTCATGGTGAGCCTTGTGTAGGGTACATTCCCATTTGAGGACATGCAAAGAGTTAAGATATGCTCCACACTTAATGACACTTCTATGTTTATCACTTCAAGCACTACAATTATATAGTCTCAACCAATATTTTGCTTATTGTCTTGTTCAAACTTGTCTTCTCTCTATTTTGTTTATAGTGAACTTCAATTTCTGCGACGTGCTTTCCCTCATTGATGCAACTTAGACAACTAAGCACCATTATTAGAGGTGACAACAGCCCATGGCCCTCAACTTGCTAATTCTATAACTTTTCCTCCTCTCCCATAAATATTCATAATCTTCAGAGCAACAGTATTTTAGATTCATTATCTTAAAGAGAGAGACAAGATTGAAGATAAAGGTTTCTAATCATAAAAGAGTGTTGAAAGATATCATTTTATATTGTAATAAGAAAGGTGTAACAACCTAGCATTTCGAACCATTCAAATCAACAATCATCCACACATGTGAGACTTAAATTGCTCAAAACAACTGATTGTTAATTTATATTTGGTAAAACTTAGCATATAAATAAATAAATCAATCATAGAATCATAGACACAGAGTAATATAACAATAAACATCGGAATAGAAAATAGTAGTTCATGAAGCTACTATATAAACAACAGAGTTTAAAACCAAATACAATAGAAAATCTCAAATACAAAGTAGTTTCAAGAACAAAAATTATAGACAAGTCTGACCATAAACAACTGGGAACAATTGAGATAACTGCAAAGCTGAATAGATATGAGACAGATCTTCAAGCGAAGCTCCAAACTCCGAAGGTGAGTCAAATGCCATGACACTCAGTCTGACCCGGGCATAAAGCAAAACACAAAACACTCGAGTCAGGATTAACATTCTTATGCTAGTAAAACAACTCAAGTGAAATGTCCAGGGAAAATACAAATAACTTAAAGGATGTTGGGATACCCATCCTCTAAGGATCCGTTAAACTATCTACATACATAGCACAATACGCTACATATATAATGTCTGCAGTAAAGTATAAGTCGTTACCCATATCCCCCTTAACGCATTTTATATATTCACATAGTCTATACAGTACTGTAATTCCTCCGTAAACTGAAGGGCTATCAGAGGGCACTCCATAGGTATGGTGCAAACCAAACTCGTAACAGGCGCGATAAGGCATGTGACAAGGCAGGCGAGGCAATGCCAGGGTAGGATTCTACCGTCTACACTCCTGGACTGGTGGTAACGCATAACAGCTACTACCCCCACCTCGAGACACACTCCCAAATCAAAGGTGCACACAGTCAAATCATAAAGTAATAGAGTAGTATCAAAGAAATGTGCCTGATAGAGGGAGCGGCCCCACTTGGCCCGGTATAGCTCCTATTTTAGCCAGATCAAGCTGACTCACGAGAGTTAGGGCTGCGTTAATACCTCATATAGAATTGTTGCCAGACCATCCTACTTCGTTCTGGAATCTCCATCACGTACATGGTTGTTAAAGTGGTTTTCAGTATTGGCAAAGAGTATGACAATATCTGCCGCCTCTTTAACAACCAAATGCTTAATTCACACCGTGGTCATTTATATTTTAAACAGTTCATACTTCATATCAAAATATCATATTCGTTTCAAAAATCATATCACTTCTGAAATCATATTCACTTTCAAAATCATATCACTTTTGAAATCGTATTCACTTTCAAAATCATAACCATAGAATAGATTAAACCATCATATAAGAATATTCGCATTTAAATCCATTTAATTTAATCATAACAGTTCCAACTTAAACAGTTTAAATATTGAAAATAGTTTATATACATTGAGATAGCTATAAATTAAAATAGTTTATATTTAAAATAGGTTACAGATTAAAATAGTTTATATAAAAATAGTATATATATATATATATATATATATTAAAAGAGTTTATATCAAAAATAGTTTCAAATTAGAATTGTTTCTTTCAATTTCACAAATCAATTCAAATCAACTTTAGTTTCAAAATTGAATTTAAATCAAAATCTCAGTTCGAAAATTTTCCAAATTAAAGGTTAATGATTTAATTCAAATTCTTATTTAACAACTTGTTTATCTCGATTTGAAATCTAGGTTAGAGTTACAAGTTTAAACTGTTAGAACCCTTAGTTTACGATTTCGACGATGACAACTATACAATGGAAATTATATATATATATATATATATATATATATATATATATATATATATATCATACAACTATATAGATACTAATTCAAAGCAAGACAAACCACTGTTGTGACAAGATGATGACTAACGCACTGAAAAGATTCATCTACTAAGTTGCACGAAGATCGAAGAGGGGTACACTCAAGAATAAACCCTGGAGAACATCACTTAACCGGTTCAGACGTCTGAATGTAGAACTTCATACGTCTGAACGTAGAAGATGAACAAAAATAATAATAGGTTCTCAGACGTATGAGAACACCATTCAAACATCTGAAACTGGGCTCGGGGCAGATAATTCAAATTACAACTGCCATCTCCGAAGAGACAATTCCATCTCTCCTCCATAATTCTTCACCAGTGAACTGTAATGACTCTAGACTGAAAGAGAAGAGATGTAACTACTAGAAGCAAACTTCTACAACTATATAAATGAGAATCAAGAAGGATCAAAGCACTCACTTGACTTTTAATTGATTCACTTTACTCTCTATCTTAATCATCTCTTGTTCTAATTATCCATTTGCTATCAAATCTGCAAATCTGAGATCGTACACTTTCATATTCTCTCGAACAACATTGTATTCAATCATTCAAGAGATATAGGAAGTTCAATTGTACTATATAGTTAAAATCCGTATAATAGAGAACACATTCTTGACAAAGAAACTCTGCTATTGTAAACCTGTTCCTCTGGGTGAAGTGAGGGTTATTTGGTGAAAGAAAATTTCGAAGAGGAGCTTCGGGACTGGATGTAGGATGGGAGGTCCCAACCAGTATAAAATCTATGGTGTGATTATTCTTATTTACATACTTTGATATTGTTACACTATAGTTTAAATTAGTCATATACTTGTCATTTGTACAATCTATCCACCACACCGTAGACTTACAATTGGTATTAGAGGTTGGTTTGATCAAAAGTACTGTAACAAGTTTTTGAATCACTAATATGGCAAGTATCTTTCAAGAATGTCAATCTACCGCACGTCCCCCATTATTTAATGGCTCCAACTATGCATATTGGTCAACCCGTATGCGCATTTTTATGGAAGCCAATGGTTTAGAAATATGGTCTGCTGCACAAAATAAATATGAAGCACCTGACACTGCTATGAGCACATGGACCGATGCACAAAAAACCTTAGCCTCAAACAATGCTAAAGCTATGAATGTTTTATTTTTTTTTCTTTAGATAAAAATGAAATTTCACATGTCATGTGATGTACCGCTGCATTTGACATTTGGCATACTTTACAAATCACACAAGAAGGTACAACAAAGGTCAAACAAACTAATATTTCAATTTTGCAAAACCAATTCTCCTCATTCAAAATGAAGCAGAATGAAACTATTGTTGACATGTACTCTAGATTTTAACTATTCAACACGATCTTATGACATTAGGAGTTAAGTTTACTGATTTTGATTTAGTTTCTCGAATACTCAACTCTTTAACATCGGATTGGGAAAGGAAGGTATTAGCTATTGAAGAAGCTAATTATCTTTCTACTCACAAGGTTAAAGAGTTGATAGGAAATTTAATGTCCTATGAAGTTAACTTACAGACAAGAAAAGAGAAAAATGTTGAAAAGAAGAACATAACATTTCAAGAATAAATGATGACTCTGATTTGGATGAAGAAGATATAGTTTTCAATGCCAAGAATTACAACAAATTCAAGAAATTTAGAAAGATGACCAAATTCCAAAAAGAAGGAAAATCCAATACATCAAATTTATCTCAAATCAAGTGCTATGAATATGATCAATACAGACACATGAAGAAGGATTGTCCTAAACGCAACAATGAGAAAAAGAACAAATTTGAGAAATATAAGAAGAAAAGAGCTTTAAAGTCACTTGGGACGATTCCGATTCATCATCATTTTCTGATAGTATTAGTTATAGCGATGGAGAACAAGCTAACGTATGTTTTATGGCTACCACTGATGAGGTATGTCATGAACTTAGCTATAATGAACTATTAGAATTAAGTATGGAACTTGATGATAAGTTTAAACAAATCAAAAAATTTAATAAAGAACACCTAGCCAAAGTAAATCGATTAGAACTAGAAATTGGATTATTAAAGGATGGAAATTTTATTTTAGAAGAAGAATTGGTGATTTCACTAGAAAAGTGTAAAAAGTCTATCAAATATGATACGTAACTTAGTGAAATAGATAGATTAAAACTTGATAATAATAATTTGATTAAGGAAAATATTAAACTAAAAGGTAGTATAGAAATTTCGAAAACTAAAATTTGTGAATTAAAGGATAAACTAGAAAAATTACTAACAATGTTTCAAAGTTTAACAAAGGAAAACTAGATCTTGATAATTTAATTAAAATTTCGAAACCTTCTGGTAATTGAAATGTATTAGGATTTGAAAAGAATTCAAAAAAGGAAAAAGGTAATACTATAAAGCAAAGTATCTTGTATCAAAGTTTCAAAAAGATACCAAAGTTAAGTAAAGATCTAAAATCTAAAAGTATAAAAACTTGGATACCAAATTCTAATAATAAGTTAATTAGACAAAAACATATTGATAGTTTTTTTATCATGTGTAGTATTTAATAACAATTATGTTTTTAAAGGACCCAAACCCACTTGGGTATGGCTACCCTCCCCTCCTAACATTTAGGACCCTAATAAAAGTAGTGAGTACCAATTGAATAATTTTTGTATTGTAGGTACCTAAAAATAAAAGCAGGGAGAAATGGATACTCGATAGTGGCTGCTCAAAACACATGACCAGGAATGCCGAGATGCTCTCAATTATAAACTATATCGATGAAGGCACCGTAACCTTTGGAGACAACTCAAAAGGATATGTCATCGGAATTGGAGAAGTCATAAACATTGGTATTTCTAACTCTCCTATTATTTCTAATGTTTTATTAGTAGAAAATTTAAAACATAATTTGTTTAGCATTAGTCAATTATGTGATAAAGGTTTTCAAATAAATTTCGAGAAAAATCAATGCAATATATTGGATAATGATAAAAATTTATTATTTGAAGGTTTTCGAAATAAAAATATTTATATTTTCAATATGAATATAAAACAAAATTCTGATTTATGCTTGACCGCTAAACTTGATGATCCATGGCTATGGCATAAACGATTTTGTCACATGAATTTCACACTTATAAATAAATTATCAAAACATGAACTAGTTAGAGGTTTACCAAAAAAAATTATAAAATAGACAATTTTGTGTGATGTATGTCAAATTGGAAAATTAAAAAGGAGTTCTTTAAAATCTAAAATAATATTTCAACAAAATAACCATTAGAATTGTTGCATTTAGATTTATTTGGTCCAACTCAAGTAAGATCAATAAATCATAACAAGTATGTTTTTGTAATTGTTGATAATTTTTCAAGATATACATGGACTTTGTTTTTACGATATAAAAGTGACACTTTTGGTATGTTTAATTTTTTTGCAAAAAGAACTAAAAATCAAATGAATTCGAAAATTAAAAATATTCACAGTGATCATGAAGGAGAATTCGAAAATGAACTTTTTACTCATTTTTGCAATAAAAAGCGAATTAATCATAATTTTTCAATTTCACGTACACCACAACAAAACGGCGTAGTTGAACGGAAAAATCAAACATTACAAGAATGTGCAAGAACAATATCAAACAGTAGTAATCTACCAAAACATTTTTGGCCTAAAGCTATTGTCACGGCTTGTTATGTTTTTAATAGAGTGACACTACGACCAATGACAAAAAACACTCCTTATGAAATATTTTTTGGCAAGAAACCTAGAGTATCATATTTTATAACATTTGGATCAAAATGTTTCATACTAAATATTAGAGACAGTCTAGGAAAGTTTGATCCTAAGGCCGATGAAGGAATATTTGTTGGCTATTCGGATCGTAGCAAAGCTTATAGAATTTTTAACAAAAGGACAAATATTATAGAAGAAAGTTTACATGTTTCTTTTGATGATAACTTTGTAACTACACAAATTAATGACGAAGAAGAAATACATCTAAATAATTCTTCTAACACACCTCACAATAATAATGAAGCTATTGATCAAAATAATACTCTAGTTTCACCTCCTAAAATTTTAAAGAATCATCCTATAGATAACATTAATGGTGATTTAAATTCTTGAGTAACTTGAAATCAACTTAATCAAATAAGTCATTTGCATTCGTGTCAAATTTTGAACCAAAGAACTATAAAGAAGTCTCTAAAGACGATTTTTAGATTTTATCTATGCAAAAAGAATTGAATCAGTTTGAATGAAACAATGTTTGGGAACTCCTTCCAAGACTGAAAGATCAATCCGCCATTGGAACTAAATGGGTATTTAAAAATAAAGCCGATGAAACCAGTAATATAGTTCGAAATAAAGCATGTTTAGTAGCACAGGGGTATAATCAAGAAGAAGGAATTGATTACGATCAAACGTTTTCACCTGTAGCTAGATTAGAAGCTATACGAACTCTACTCGCTTTTGCTTGTCATAACAATTTTAAATTATATCAAATGGATGTCAAACGTGCATTTTTGAATGGTTTTATCAACGAAAATGTTTATGATGAACAACCACCGTTATTTGAACATGAAAAATTTCCAAATCATGTTTTTAAAATAAATAAAGCAATATATGGGTTAAAACAAGCTCCAAGAGCATGGTACGATAGGCTTAAAACTCATTTAATCTCATCAGGATTTCAAATTGGTAAAATTGACACGACTTTATTTATTAAAAGAGAAAATAATAATATTTTCTTCAAATTTATGTAGATGATATCATATTTGGATCAACTAATGAAAATTTATGTGTAAAGTTCTCTAATATAATAAAAAATGAATTTGAAATGTCATACATGGGAGAATTAAATTTCTTTTTAGGATTATAAATAAAACAACTAAAGAATGGTATCTTTATACATCAAGAAAAATATTGCAATGAACTGTTAAACATTTTGGTATGGATAAAACATCTTGTAAACCTACTCCTATGAATACTACGGTTCATCTTGATAAAGATGAAATAGGGTAGATTTTGAATAAAAATTGTATAGGAGTATGATTGGTTCGTTATTATGTTTAAATGCAAGTCGACCCGATATAATGATAAGTATTTGTCTTTGCCCACGGATTTAAGCAAAACCAAAAGAATCTCATCAAAGAGCCGTTAAACGTATTTTGAGATACTTATCTAACACGAAAAACTATGGACTATTCTATCCAAGAGGATCATCCTTCGAACTTGTATCATATAGCGATGTGGATTTTGGTGGATACAAAATGGATAGAAAAAGTACTAGTGGAACATGTCATTTCATCGGACAATCTCTCGTCTCATGGTTTAGTAAAAAAAATTGTGTTTCTTTATCCACTTGTGAAGCCTTATATATTGCAGCGGCATTAGCATGTGCACAAGTAATTTACATGCAATAAACCTTAAAAGATTTTGGAAGAATAATTCAAAAATCCTCGATTTATTGTGATAACACTAGCGCAATCAATCTATCTAAAAATTCGGTAAAACATTCTAGAACTAAACATATAGATATAAGACATCATTTCTTAAGAGATAATGTTAACACTAGAATATGTTAACACTGAAAGTCAAATAGCCGATATCTTTACAAAACCGTTAAACGAACAAACTTTTTTAAAATTACGACGAGACTTAGGCATTTGTTCACTTAATGAACTTTTAAACTAAGAAAAATTCTTATATCCACGAGTTTATTCGTTTGTTAAAAACCTTTAAAAATTTAGACAAGAATTTTGCACCATAAACAAACTACCTATTTTTATATATGGATTGCTATAAAAACTAACTTCTGAAGTTTTTTTAAAACATAACAATTATTAAAATCTAAATGTCATCTCAAGAAATAACTTGATCGCCATCCTCAAACGTATCCAACCCTTCTCTACGTACTCCTTCACCTCCTCGTTCCCTACCTTCTCCTGACTTATCAAAAAGTCAATGGGGATTATCACCTCTACTGAAGAAAGCCAAACAAGAAAAACCGCCTACAATCCATGAAAAACTTGATGAAATATCACATTATCAGTTCGCAATGATGGATGTTCAAAAGGAAACGTACTATACACAACAATGAACAATCAAACATTTGAACTTCCTAGAAAAGGCTCTAAATGCTATATGTGGTCATTCTCCAACAAGAAATTGTTTACATAAAAATCTCCACGCTTTGTTGAAACTCCTAAAGACGAACCGTCAACTTCGTCACCCAAACCTCCTTCCTTGTCCCCAATCAACTTTAGGGATCCCACCTACGAACCGAATTCATGGGATCGTTACGAATGGAGCCAAAAAAAATAAACTATGACGTTTAGAGACGATATATATATATATATATATATATATATATATATATATATATATATTTGTTCGTATTATAGTCTATTCAATAAATAAATTTTTTCTTCACAAAACTCTCAACAAAAAGCTAATCTGGAGTTTTCAAACATCTGAAATGGATTCCAGACGTCTGAAATAAGAATCTGGAACAAATTATATGTTCCCAGATGTCTGAACTCGATTCCAGACTTCTGAAATTACTCTCTGTCTCATATTTAAACTTTCCAGATGTCTGAATTCTGATTCCAAACTTTGATTTTGCTCTCTGTTTCTAATTTAGACATCTCCAGATGCTTGATCCACTTTTTCAAATGTCTGGAACTGGAAACGACGGTTTTTTCAAACCCTATACCTGATCGATCAACTATTTTTCCACTATTTCAATTCATTTTCAAATTAAAAATTATCTTTCTCAAAGTCTCTAAAATCAAATTTCTCTTCAAATTAATGCCACCACGAACTAAAAAAGATGGGAATTAAGAAAAGGAAACATGGAGAAGAATCTTCCTCTCATCCATTGATGGTGACTGATACTTAAATCAACAATTGGTTATTTCAGAATCCAACAAATAGACAACGGTTTGACGACTTGAAGATTAATAAGATGCATCTAGGTCCTTTCTATAGCCTAATCAAGTTTCCTTCTTATGATATGGATGACATATGTGAGCAAGGTGAATTGAAAACCCTTATTTCTTTTAATGCCAACGATGTTTCTATCGATCAACTAGCTATATATCTTTTTTACGCTAATCTGGATAGTCCATCGGTATGGACTACTAAGAAAGATGAAGGTTGGTTATGGACGAGTTTCCAAAGGACAATAATCAAGTTAACCCCCGCTATAATTGGACGATTCTTAGAGTGCTCTTATATGGGTCATTATTTGAAATGGAGGACATGCGATTCAAACCCCATGATACAACCACTCATCAATTATGGGAAAATCGAATGCCTCAATTTTCATCCAAATTCCAAAGGCCACGTGCTAGGCTCCTTAACCGAATGCTTATAAATGTTACTATCCCTTGATTAGGTAGCCATGAACAAATTACTGATCATGAACACAAAGCACTACATGCACTATTTTATCGAATTAAGATCAATTGGGCTCAGTTCATTTTCGATGAACTAAAAGGTTTTTGGAATAGATCTCGCCAGACTATCATTTACCCGGCTTATATTATGTGAGTTCTCAAAGCACTAAACATCCCATCGTATATTTCTGCTTTTGAGGAGTTACCTATCAAATACAATGGAACAAAAAATTTCAATCTTATGCATTTGCCGGAGGAACCACCATCCTTTATAACTTTTCTAGAATGGAAAAATGCACAAGATCAACATCCTCCTCCTCCTCCTCAACAACAATAACAACAAAGTGATATTGAACTACCGAGGCAACCATCTCCACCTCCTCCTTCCTCATTTGAATATCACTCCGATATGGAGATTTTGAAAGCACGAACTCAGCCTGCTGCTAATGAGAATATTGCTCACTTAACCTTACAAAACCAAGTGCTCCTTTCTAGAAATCAAATTCTTCTTGATAAATAAATAGCAAAGTTTGAACACACGTTGTCCACAATGCTTTCCGAATTTGAAGACTCTCTTGTTTCAGTGGTTTCCAAACTTGATCATGCACTTCAACAACTCCATCAAGCTTCCTCTGACTAGTCTACACCTCCTCAATCTCCTCACACATCGCCAAATACCAGCGATAAGGACAAAGGGAAATTAGACTCCTCTCACGATGAACTACCTTGACTTCATAAATTAAATATTTTATTATGCTTAACTACCCTATCATAGTTCTGGTAAGGCAGTATCAATATTCCTCTTTTTTGATGTGCTTAATGATGTAATCATAACTTTTTTGTTAGTGTTATAATTATGTATGTAAATCATACTCGGTTCTGCATTATTTTTTATTTTTGATAATGACAAAGGGGGAGAAAAACAAATACGCACATTTATAGGGGGAGATCATACTTAGGGGGAGAACCTTTATGTAGTTATTATCTAAGTACATTATATAGTTGTCATCATCAAAAATGGGGAGAATGTTAGAACCCTAAGTTTACGATTTCGACGATAACAACTATACAATGGAAATCATATATATATATATATATATATATATATATATATATATATCATACAACTATACAGATACTAATTCAAAGCAAGACAAACCACTACTGTGACAAGATGATGACTAAAGCACTGATGAGATTCGTCTACAAAGTTGCACGAAGATCGAAGAGAGGTACACTCAAGAATAAACCGAGGAGAACATCACTTGGCAGATTCAGACGTCTGAATGTAGAACTTCAAACGTTTGAACGTATAAGATGAACAGAACTAATAATAGGTTCTCAGATGTCTGAGAACACCATTCATACGTCTGAAACTGGGCTTGGGGCAGATAATTCAAATTACAACTGCCATTTCCGAAGAGACACAACTCCATCTCTCCTCCACAACTCTTCACAAGTGAACAGTAATAACTCTAGACTGAAAGGGAAGGGATGTAACTACTAGAAGCAACCTTCTACAACTATATAAACAAGAATCAAGAAGGATCAAAGCACTCACTTGACTTTTAATCAATTCGCTCTACTCTCTATCTTAATCATCTCTTGTTCTAATCATCCACTTGCTATCAAATCTGCAAATCTGAGATCATAAACTTCCATATTCTCTCGAACAATACTGTATGCAATCATTCAAGAGATATAGGAAGTTCAATTGCACTATATAGTCAAAATCCGTGTAATAGAGAATACATTCTTGACAGAAAAACTCTGCTATTGTAAACTTGCTCCTCGGGTGAAGTGAGGGTTATTTGGTGAAAGAGAATTCCGAAGAGGAGCTTCGGGACTGGACGTAGGACGGGAGGTCCGAACCAGTATAAAATCCCTGGTGTGGTTATTCGTATTTACATACTTTACTATTGTTACACTATAGTTTAAATTAGTCATATACTTGTCATTTGTATAATCGATCCACCATGCCGTAGACTTACATAAACCACTTCCAATTCAATATGTTCCAATATTCAAACAATTTACAATAACTTAATTTGATAAATTTCATTTATATTTCAAAATTCAACTTTGATCCTATATTAATTTCAAAATATCCACTTAATCATTTTTAATAACATTTAAATAAAACCTCAAATTATAGATCTAAATAGAAATTAAATATTCAATTACAATTTTATTTAAATTTGAAATATCCATTTAAATCACCCTTATCAAAATCAAGTTATTAAGTTATAAAATCATATCTTTATAATCTTAATATTAATGATTTTAAAATCAACTCTTATTTAACTCAAATTGCAAATCAATTCTTCTTTAAAATTTGATTTTCAAGCCAATTATCAATTTTGATTCATCTTTCCATCCTTAATTGATTAAAGTTATAAAATCTATTATTTATTTATTTATTTTAAACATATTATATATAAATAAAAGTTAAATTAAATTCTTATTAAATTTTATTATATTAATTATTATTAAATTAAATCTTATTATTATTAAATCTATTTTAAATTTTATTTGATATATTTTAAAAATAATAAAGTTATAAGAAAAATTATAATTTGCATTTTAAAACTTAACTTATAATTTTAAAATTTCCAAAACATATAATTTAAAAATCTAAAATTTACATATATATTAAAATTAAAATATCTTTGTATTACATTCTAAAATCAATACATATATATTACTCCTTTTTAAAAATTTCGAAATCATTTAAAATAGACCAACGGTGTCCGTATATAGTTTTCAATCCTATGATCAAGTGATAGGATATTTATCACTTCAATCCGTAATTTAAATTCAATATTTACGAGTATACATCATTTCAACTCACGGTCCCAAAATTCAAAATCAATAAAATGGCTTGGGTTTATCATTTCAACCCATAATGATTTTCCCCTGATCTATAATATCGTTCGGGTATGTATTATTTTAACCCATATGGAATTTCTAAACTAACAGGGAACTTGCAGAGTGAGAACAAATATGATAATAATATTACATGTCAACAACATGCATATATCATTAGTAACAAATTTGAATATAATATATATACAACAGGTTATGGTGTCATATACCATAGGTGAACAATTTCAGATAATGGCATATCATATTTAACAATTAAATAACTAAAGAGTTCAAATTCAGCAGCATATTTCAACTGTCATTTCATGTTAAATTAGTTTGCTAAATATAAGAATGTTAATCGTGAGTGATTTCTCACCTTTCGAGGCTAGAGAAATTAGACAACACAACAAGCTAAGAATTGAATCATGAACTCTATGACAAATCCAAAGCAAAGCAAAGTGAAGCTGGCATGATCTAGAACTCGATGGATCTAACGAAACATATATATATATATATATATATATATATATATATATAACGATATATTTTTAAAAATCTAAAATTTAAAACACGTATTTAAAATAATATATATATAATATATATATAATTGAAAATCAATATTAAACTTAAAAGATATATATATTAAAATCAAATTTTTTGTATATATATATTTCAAAATCACTATTTCTTAAGCACATCAATAAAAAATCAAAATAACTATATATATTTGAAAATCAAGATATATATATATATATATTATATTTTCAATATCAATATTTTTAAAAGAAATCAATATTCTTTTATATATATATATATATATACGCTACTCAAAAATCATGAACATACTATATAATCAACAAAATATATGTAGGCCTCTTCAACAAACATATGCAGATCAATGTACTTTTAAATTATACTTTGAAATGTATATTTGGTAAAGAAATATATGTTATGCTAACTGGAAAGTTGATAAGAAGAACAAGGCAGGCTTCCGATGCAATGGTCGGAGCTGTCTAGGCGGCTGCTGCTATGCAGGCTCGACGAACTGCCGCGTGGCGATGGGGAAAACAAGGTGGGTGGAGGGTTTTGGCTATTACAGTGAGGAGGATAGGCGAGGGGATGGTCGAAGAGAGGTTGGTGGAAAGAACTGGATAGGTTGATGAAGAGGGAGCATCTGTTGGAGTTCAAGGTGGAGAGGTTTGGGTTTCGGTCAGGGAGGAGAATCTGAGACGTGGTACTGCTCAGGCGGAGACTTTAGGTGGGTCTAGTGAGTTAAATGCAGTAATCTCGATGGTAAAAGGTGTTCAAGCTGTTCTAGCTGGGTGGAGCGGAGGCCAAGGCTGCACGAGCCTGGGTGGTGTTGCGTTCAGATGAAGGAGAGGAATGGTGTTTTCGGTGATGGCTGCCATGGCCAAAGATGGTCAGTGGGAGAGGGAAAATCGAAGAAGGCAGAGCCAGGATCGAGGAATGGTTTTCGTGAAGGCGCTCAATAATAGGAAGGAACCAAGGCGGAGGTTGTGTCGAGGTTTGAGGATTAGGACGTGGAGGGTTGTGGAGGAAACTGGTGTGTTGTGAGGAAAACATGGAGGCTTTAGGCGGAGGTTATGGGTAGAAGCTGTTAGTGGTGATGTTTGACAGAGAGGAGAGGTGCGCTGTTTGGTGTGGTGGTGGGTTAAATGGATCGGCTCGATGGAGAGGGTTTGGTGAGGAGATGAGCATGTTAAGCACGAAGAAGAGATGAACAGCTTCTAGAAAACAAACTTACATTATATTTTCTCCTTTACATAACTATATATTATTATTATTAAACTGACAGAAATAAAGGGAGAGAGCAGAGAACCCAAAAGAACGAGCGAACTACCAATGTTATAAATTAAATACAAGGAATAGTAAAAGTCGTGTAAGTTGAATTTAGGGAAAATAAATGTTAGTGACTATTGGTTATCTTGGGTGGCCAATGGAAAGGTCACAGGAAACCAAAATTTAAAAATTGGGTACCGATACAGCTAATCGTTTCGCTGATTTCGCCATCCACCGGACACCAAAATGCCCAAATGAATATACTACGAAGATCAGCATGACGAGGCGAACAGAATGATACATAAATATAAGCGGTATGATCATTCTATCAAAAGTCGATATTTCGCTGCCAAAATGCTGCTGCTAAACCGTTGAAAATAATATAAACGGAGTTAGAGCAGTCCAAATTTGATGAAATAAAATATGACGTCTCACTTAGAAAATGATTTAAATTTTTTATTATATAAAAATATTCAGGTTTCAAAAATGTTTTATTTCCATCAAATATTAACTGATCTAAATTTAAATAAAATTACACAACAAAATAAACTTCCATATTCTCTAATGAAAATATGACATTTGCTATGTCTAAATAGGCATATT
Source organism: Allium cepa (assembly GCA_030765085.1). NCBI lineage: Eukaryota > Viridiplantae > Streptophyta > Magnoliopsida > Asparagales > Amaryllidaceae > Allium > Allium cepa. Next base: position 1,052,194,319 of record CM060935.1, on the reverse strand, counting down.
CCAATGTCAAATTTCGTTTTAAAATTTTAATATATATTTTCAAGAATTTTTTTTAGCTAATTACATTAAAAAAATCGATAAAAATTTCAAGTCATTACAAAAGGCTAGATGGATAAAAAAATGGGAAGCTCATAAGAGATAGAAGAAGGTTGTACACAATGATAGTGGTAGCAATATAAGGGTCGGCATAGTTGAAGGTAGCGATAGTGGTACATTCTAGTTAGTCATGTTAAGCTTTGAACGACAGATCAAGTGCTGGTTCACACATATATAGTGATGTGAGGTGTTCTTCTTCTTACGAAAAGACTATTAATATGATTAGGTACACAAATGGAGTAAAATTACCGGTTTTTGTTATTGGATTGCTCAGTTTCATATGAACGTCGGTGTTGTTAAAGAGGACTTGGATGCGGGACTTATACAAATGAGTCCCTATTATTTTATTTCTCTTGGTCATTTGGATCACCCTAGTTATACTTGTGAGAATCAATCTGGAATTTTGAGAGTGGAAAAAGTTGGTCATGCACTAATGAAAAGATTACAAAATGACGGAAAACACTAAAATGTTTGCTCAAACTCGTGGCAAACACCCTATAGAGTTTATTAAGAGCTAACGAACCAAATGTAATCATTAACTAAATTTTATAGAATAAGTAATATCTAGTATCTTAGGTACAAACAAATACTAGTAATAATATATTGAATTTCACTACATTAATCTATAAGAAATAGACACCAATGGAAAATAAAAAAATAAAAAATGAACACATAAAATTTTATTAGGTTTGAAAATCTTTGGCATATATCCACTTTAATCTTTTATTAACAATGTTTGATCTTATATCAGTTGGTTACAATAATGATTTGCACTACTTAGAATCAAATTTTCTAGAAAAGGTGGCAGAGATTCCCTGTATTGGCTAAATTTTGGATACCCTTTACGATGGATATGGAGGGCTATTTATAAGTGAAGCTCAACCCCTTGAATCCTTATAAAGCTTTGAAAGTATATCAAAAACCTAGGATTGGAGGGTTTTATTGGTATATATGAATAGCGTCTGAAGAACAAATCTTTAGTTAATCATGTACAAATACCGGACAATTTGTCTGTTATGGTAAGAAGCAAGGTCGAATTGAATAAATAGTCCAATAAAGTGTCACAGTTGAGTGGCAAAATGGAGCGAAAATACGCCCAACTTCCAAGGCCTATCGAACCAAATTTTCGTTTTTGGTAGACCTAGGCTTAGGGCCGAACCAACTGGTTGATTCATTACTGATACATACCTGGTTAAGCTGGTTAATCAGTTGAGTTAAGGTAGGTTTGAAGGAATATTTCCAAAGTTCTTTTCCTCTTTTGGTCTTCAATCTTTCTTTAAATCTTTGTTTGTGTGATTATATCTTCCATCAAGACTTCTTTAAGTATCTCTTTGATAATAAATATCATTTGTACCTCATCATTTCTTCATCTTCAAATCAACAACTAGTTGCATAAAAGTTAGCCTATAACTGTAATAAAATCATATTTTAAATTTTTTGCTATAGTCTTGCACATGCCATCGATACTGACTTGATGTGGGTCTAATATATAGCAACTAATCACCCTAGAATGAAAGGATTTTGATGTATATTAAATTTATGGTCATTAATCTTAGAAATCTATAAATAGCTCATGTTACATTTTTAAAATATTTTATGGAAAAAATTCCGATCTCTAATAAATACCATTTCTTTTTTACTAATACTTTTGGACATGTGATGCTTATGCATATATGCAAATCATTAAAATAAAACATTATGAATTTTAATAAATCAAATTATGCTTTTGGATATAATTTTTAATAAGAGAAAGTTCAAACCTAAAATAAGAGTATAATGCAATACTATAGCATGAATATAAAACAAGGGCTTTGCTGTTACCTCACAGTATGTCCATATATCCTTACCTCTTGATATTATGGATACCATCGCTCCTTCTTAGCCTATGAGCAATCTAGATCAAGCTTCTAAGGTTGTTCAAATCTCTAATATTGTATTCTTATTATTTATTTTAATGCAAGCAAAGATTTGTAAATCGATTATGAGATTCATTATGCAATGAATAAGTCAGCAGCCCCTCTAAGTTATAGAATGTATAATCTGAAACAAATTTGTCATCTCTTTTACTAATGGATCTTATGTTCTAAAGAAATTTGATGTGAACTTTATTGAAGAGGCTATAGCACTTTTAACACCACATATCTGAAGGGTCCATAATATGAGAAATTAATTTAGAATAATAATAAGAAATTATTAAAAGATGGATAAAATAATTTAACCGCAAGAATTGCCTATAGGGGATTTAATTAATTAAATGTAGGACACTTCGAAAGACTCACACCAAGGTTAATTAGAGCAATTAAGATAGCCATGTAAATAAAAAATAAACAATTAAGTTTAGAATGGAAAGGATTTATGTGAGGGGAATGAATTAGTGAGACTAGGTCATATAGGATGTTAGCCTAAGCAAAAATTGCCAGTCCATTTTCCTTAGGCATATTCTCCCGTCCCACCTTCATTTCATTTTACTAAACATAATCCCTAAAGCCCCAAGTCGATCCCGCCACCATTTTATAGAAAATAAGAGGAAACTCAAAATTTGACGATCAAGCTTTTAACTTCATCAACAAGGAAGATTAAACAAAGGTTTTTCCTAATCAAAGGCGAGTAAAAACTTTCCCTAAAACCTATCCTTACCCGAGTGGATTCTGATTTGATCTTTCATGAATTCTTTAATGATGGTATCATGTTTAAATGATTAAAACATGGTTTGGTTATGTTAGAAAATTTTAATAAAGTGAATTTGTTGAAGTTTTAGGGTAAAACATGAATTAATCTAAGTTAAACGATTCAAGATTGAAATATGATGTTTATAAGTATGGGCTAAAGATGGATTTTAAAATTCATAATTTTTGGAATTAATGTAGAATTAATAAGAATTTTCTAAGTAGAGAAAAGGTTTAATTTCAGGTGGTTAATTATCAAAAATAATAAAAATAATTACTTTGACCCAAATTTTTGGATAAGGTGAAAAAAAAATTGTTGTTTGTGAATTTTTTGGATTTTTTCCATCAAATTTGAATTTTATATGAATTAATTGGTGAAGGAAAGAATTAGATAATTTAGGATAGTTACTTAAGTAATTAGAAGTCCAACCAACAGTTTCTAGAAAGAAAACTGTAAAGTAAGGAAGTAGCCAATAAGATTTTGACATCAAACGAGATTAGGTGAAAACAGATATTTAACAAGGTAAAGAAACCATTTTCAATTCAATGACAAGATTTCCACTTTCAACCTTTGAAAACTAGTAGTACCAACACACAAAGGCTTTAAAGGAAACAACCCATGATAGCTTCGGTTGCTATCAACTCATGATAGCTTTAGGGAAGTCATAACGTGGTGTCTCATCAAGATTAACCCTTGTAAGTTATCAATATAAGAACTCTATTTGAAGATAATGCATGATGGCTCTAGAGGAGTTACTATGCGATGGCTATAGAGGAGTTAGTATGTGATGGCTATAGAGTAGTTAGTATGTAATGTCAATAGAGAATTTAGTACACGAAGGATACATAGGAGTTAGTTTGTGATGGCTATAGAGGAGTAAATGTGATGGCTATAAAAGAGTCAACCCACGATCACTACTTGAAGTTCGATACATGATAGATTGTGAAGCTATCAAACCTAGAATGCTCTTGAGAAGTTAACACATCATAGCTAAAGAAAGAAAATAAACTGGCAATGGCTTAGGGAAAATCAAACGGCGATGGCTATAGGATAGCTAATACACGATGACTAGGTTCACCTTTGAAAGCTATGGGATAGCTATCATGCAACAACTAAAATCATTTCGTGATGGCTTGGGAAGCTATATCTTCTTAAGTAGAATATGAATACTTAGGCACTTTGGAAGAGAGTTTCCAAGTACTAATGAACTATTTCATAGGAAAGAAATAAAGGAAGGATTTTTTAAGTTAAAATTGTGTTAATTTATTTTGAAATGAAGTAAAGCTTAGAGAAGTTAATAAATGATAGGATATCATTTAAATTAAAAGACAAAGAAGTTTTATCTAAAGTAAGCGTATGGTACATTATAAATGAGCGAAAGTAAGGGTTAAACTATGATCGCAAAGATATACCGATTATGGAGTTGTTGGATGGCCTTGACTATTAGTCTAAAGTCCAATGGTAAGTGGCATGGTGCCACAATGGGATTTAATCCTGAATGATTTATAAACTGCAAAGGGAAGTTATGGTAGGGTGGCATGAAAGTGTACCAAAACATCGTGATATTATTATAACTAAAATAAATAAATCAGCAACATGAACGATAGCAAGTTAGGGACTAAGAGGGGATATTAATGCTTAGTAAGGATGCTTACTTGAATGTATTCAGGATGCTCACATTCAACCTCTTAGGAGAGTCAAGGTGGCTATAACCAAGGTGGTTCCATTGGTGGAATGTGTTTCCATTTCATCAGATGATGTAGTTGGAGAAAAGATAAATAGGTAGGCTTGGAGAGGTTATCAATAAATAAGTTAATGATGACTTAATGATGAAAGCCTAAAACAAGAGATTGGGTGATGTTTGTACGGATGATGAACAATTGTATGACATGGTTCACAATGGGATGGTAACTATAAGGTATACTTTATTTGAATTGATATATGATATGGTTCATAACCGGATGATAAATGTAGGGTGTACTTCTTGATTGAATGTATGTGCATGGTTGCTTTTTATGTAATGTTGTTTACATATAAAATGGATTTTGATGATTGTAAAGTGATTTGGAAAACCTGTTCTACGTAAGCAGCGTGATCTCACCATGAATGACTAAGATAATTTTTTTACTCATACCAAGCTTTATGTCCGACCCATGTTTTTATTATTTTCCATAGACTCATAAGTACTCTTTCGAGTAGGTTAAATTTGTGGATTAGATTGGTATCTATTGGATTTGAAAATGAAGGAGGCTTGTTTCGGGAATAAAAATGTTTTAAAATTTCAGTTGTGTAAAACCAAGAATTATAATTGGTTATGTATTGTGTTGGCATTTTCATATGTTGGATACAATACTACTCTTATTTTCAATTGTATATACTCATACGTGGGAACGAATTGGGTTAAAAATGATATAATGAATTATGTAATTCAAATTGATGTACTGAAAAGGTTATTTAGCAGCTCTATTTATTTATGTTGTGAAAAATAATATTGAAATCACTTTGTCGCTAGAGAGTGATTTTGACGATGACTACAACATCATCAGTCGTCTATTTTCAAGTCTCGAAGTGGGGTCGTTACATGTGGTATCAGAGTCTTAGTTAGAGCAACATTTAGTGAAACAGAGCTAAGAAGAATCTTATTAGTAGAAAATGAACAATTGGAGAGGGTAAACGCTATATATAATGTACTTTTATTTTGATATAGATTTATAGAAGAATATATCTAACCCTCTATGATTGATCTTACTCTCTTTACTTTCGTCTCTCATAAACCCTTGCTTATACAACATGCAAGAATAGACCTATATAATCGATGTTTAACAATAGAAAATGCGAGAGAAAATCCTAGTAGAGGAGATACAATACGCAAGCCAACAGTCAAGGAGGAGAGGCTAACTCGAAAGTTTGTACTGAACCCGATACTCAAATGCCAGCCCTGATTGAATGAGGAATGGATGCGAATACTTTGTTTTCCAATTTATGATGGAGATGATTAGGCAACAGCTAGCTAGACTAGTTAAGTCGAGACAGGTGGTAGCTAAAGAAGCAAAATTTTCTAAGAGAACAATGATTTCAAGAGCTATGGATGAAAGAAATTCACAAGGAAGGAGTTCGCCTTCTAGGTGTTGAATTGGTTGAAAGTACATTAACATATCTTTGAAGACTTGGGATATTGTAATGCTAAAAAGAGGAGGTTGGCTTCTGGCCAGCTCAAGGAGGATGCATTAAACTGGTGGGAGGCTGTGATTGCTAAGGTCCTAGAGGAGGAGATAACCTAGGAAATGTTTAAGGAGCAATTCAAGGCACAATTTATCCTGAATCTTAGAAGAGTGCTTTGTGTAGGGAGTTCCTTAACTTTAAGCAGGGAGAGATGACATTAACAGAGTACATTCAATGCTTTGATACTTTGTCAAAGCGTGGAAGAGAGCATATCAATACTCCGTTGAAGAATAATGAGAAATTTGTTAAAGGTCTGACGAAAACGCTGAATCATGAGGTGATGGCTCATATATTGCCTTCATTTGATATGGTGGGGGAAATAGCAAGGAGGTATGATCGCTTGTTTTAGGAGGACAAGAAGGCTGATATTAGACCCAAGGGTGGGTAGTAGAGAAGATTTAATCCGTATCAAAAGGGTAGAAAGAATCAAAATAAAGAAAGACTTCTAAAGGAAGGACTCAAAAATTGAATATAGCTGATATACATTTTCTTTAACTGCGATTACAAGGGGCACTACTCTACTAAGTGCAATTAAGCTGGAGAACAATGATAGGACCAAGTGCTTCATCTAATAGGCCAGGCCTTAAGAAGAGGGATTGTGCAAAAGTAAATCAAGCAATGGTTTATGCTTTGGAAGGACCTTCATTTGGACCAACTATTGAGGAGAAAGGAAAGGTGTGCTTGAAGGTGAGATTTTAATTCCATTATATCAGTTAGTGTTCTGTTTGATACTATTGCTACTTACTCCTTCATTTCAGGAGATTTGTTTGAGAGATTAGAATTAGAAACCACCTATTTGATTACGTCCTTACATGTGGTTAACCTGATTGGTAGGTATGCATCTCTCGGATTAAAATGCACTAATCTTGAGTTTAACTTGTGTAGATATACATTTGTTTGCGACAAATAAGTATTTGATTTCATAGGGTACGGGCTGATTTTGGGTATATGCTAGTTAGTGCGTAACGGTGCTAAGATTTATTTTGCGGATAGGATTATTGCTATACCAAATCCAAGGGGTGGAGAAAGAATCATGAAAGCATTAGACAAATGAAGGAGAAGTCAGACTTGATGCTATGTGCTATGGAAGATCAAGAAAATGAGATTAGTAGAGTATTTGTAGTCCAAGAATTTCCGGACATTTTCAAATCTGCAATGGGATTACCGCGAAGAAGGGCAATCGAATTCCAAATAGACTTAATGTAAATGGCACAACCTATAATAGAACGCCTTGAAAAATGCTACCCAAGGAGATGGAGGAATTGAAGAAGCATTTAGTAGAACTTGAGGGAAAAAGTTTCATTAGACCAATTAGTTCGCCGTGGGGAACGTCTACGGTATTCGTAAAGAAGTTGGATGGATCTTTATGAATGTACATTGACTATCGAATGCTGAATTAGTTAAAAGTGGAGGATTGTTATCCTTTGCCCAGGATAGATGATTTATTTGATTAGTTGAGTGAAGCTAGAGTGTTCTTGTAGCTAGACTTGGCAACAGGTTTCGATTAAGTAAGAGTAGCGTAAGATAGTATTCCAATGACCATGCTCCGAACAAGGTATGGTTCATACGTGAGTTTAATTATGCCGTTTGGACTGACCAACGCCCCAACATTCATTGTAGACCTTATGAATCGAATCTTTCATGATCAGTTGGTTGTGTTGGTATTCATTGATGGCATCTTAATGCATTCTAAGGATGAATGAGACTATGAAGTCCATCTTAGATTAGTGTTGAAGACGTTGAGACAACAAAAGTTGAAGGCAAAGCTTTCAAAATTTCATTTTCGGTTATTGGAGGTGAAACTTCTCGGGTATGTTGTTTTAGAGTACGAATTAGTTGTGGATCCATTAAAGATACAAACCATTAATGGTTGGAAGAGGCCAGCAGAGGTCATGGAGATGAGAAGTTTCTTGGGATTGGCTGGCTATTACCATAGATTTATTAAGGATTTCTCGTATATATTAGCATTCTTGACTAAATTAACCAAGAAGAACGTGAAGTTTGTATGGACAGTTAAGTACGAAAGATCATTTTCAGGAGTTGAAGAAGTTATTGACGAATGCTCCTGTGCTACTGAAGGGAATAGGATTTGGTAGTGTATACCGAGGCCTGTGGAATAGGTTAGGGAGCAGTATTGATGTAAATAAGAAGAGTGATAGCTTACGAATTAAGGCAATTGAGGACACATGAGATTAGATAACCAACTCATGACTTGGAGTTGGAAGTGGTGGCGTTTATGCTAAAGATCTAGAGATATTACTTGTTGGGAGAACGATTCATATACGAACTATAAGCCCCTTAAGTATCTATTCTTTCATAAATAATTGAATATAAGGCAGTAGACTTCGTTGGCATTCTCGACGGCATATGACTTCTCGTTAGAATATACGCTTGAAAATGGGAACAAGGTTGTCGATGCTTTAGGTAGGAATCATCAAAATGTAGTGTTGGCCATGGTTAAGAAATGGAAGACATTTGAGACATTAGCCTCTTGTAGAGTGCATTATAGGCAGAATACTAGATCGAGTAGAGATTCGGGCACGTTAGCAAGTTTGGTGGTACATCGAGCACTTGTACGTAAGAGTGCTGCATTATGAAAGGAGGTCCCGCTGATTGCTGAAAGAATTAGGTGATTAAAGATGGGGTAGATGTTGATGATATGAAAGGATTCGAGGTAGATTCGAAGGGGTGACTTTGAAGGAAGACTATGTGTTCCAAATGTAGGATACATTTTATTAACTGGGTTTTTAACCAAGTAGAAATTAATAGGATTTAAATAATTGAAACAAAGACAAAATGACTTGGAAATTGATAAGCATGCTCAGAAAAGGAGAGAAGTGATCTTGGAAATATCATCCTAAAATGGCTAAGGAAATAATTCGTCGAAAACAACTCATCAACTCGGTGCCAAGTCATTTTCTTTCCTCGAAACCACTCGTCAGCTTTATACAACCACTTCTCTAATCCTCTAGCTTGTGCTCAAGTGTTTCATGAGCTTTTGAGGACTAATCATCGAGTTTGAAGAGAAGACAACCCAAGTAGTCAAGTAATCCAAGTGATTAATGAAGTATCACTAGAGTCAACCAAACGACTAGAGTAAAAGCACGAGACACATCAATTCGGAGATATGGTGAAGGAACAAAAAAAGACGAGCCATTTCCAATTAAGGAAATGACTCGGCATGAGTAAATGACTCAGTAGTGAGTAAATGACTCGGTATCGATGTGTTTTCAAAACTTATATTGCCTTGGTATCTTCAATGTTTCTCTAGGCCGACTACTAAACCCTGCTGCTAACTGGCTTTTGACCCAACACCTCCTCTACCTCTATAAATACAAACTCATGGGCAACTAAAAGAGGATTTGATTTCTGCCATCACTAAGCAAAAGCTTTGCCTCTTCTTCATCTTCTATCTCCACACAATAGTCACCAAAACAACACTCTAGGAAATTTTATGACTTAGAATCTATTAACCCCTATACTCGTGACATTTCTCTCTCTAACATTTTGTAATCTCAAACAATCTATCTCAAATTTATAAGCCACAAAGCTATAAAGTAGATGTAGGCCAAAGATTGACAAACCACTATAAAATATTATGTCACCCTATCTTATTTCTGATATTTTTCTTTTATTTCAACTGTTACCTAATAGATCAAGGTCTCATAGATTTCCTACAATCTATTCTAGAGTGTTGATCCATTTTTAACGTCAACATTTTGGTGCTTTTTATTAAAAGCTGAACTTCGATTTAGCTTGCTATTGTGGATTTGAAGAGATCCAGTAGTTAGATCTAGAAAACTAGCTTTAAGAAGTTTGAAGACTTGCCGTTGAAGATCAATGGCACCTAGGAAAGGAAAGTCTGCTTTCAGAAGTTCAGTAGGAGTAAAAGTTGGTGGTGATGAAGCAAATACCCACCAAATAGAAGTTAACACTGGGAATCCACTACCTAGATCTTCTACTCAACAAGAAGTTGTCACCAGAGGAGAGTTTAATCAGATGATCAATGAACTTAAGCAGAACTTCATAGATAGTCAGAAAGCTCTCATGGATAAGATGGTTGCGTAACTAATCTTGCAGCCACCAACAACAAGTAGAGTTAGAAGAGAAACTTCTCCTTTAATAGAACATGGGAATTTCTCAGTTTCTGGCCTAAACTGTGGGGATGGAAAAAAAGGAAGTAACTTTCAAAGTTGCAAGAAATGTTGTAGGAAGAAGTAGGAATGGCCCCCCATAAAGAAACAACTCGGTACTAAGACAAGACAACTCTGTACTGACCCAAATCATAGGGTAAACACTCTTCAGAATGATGGTGCAATGTTTGTTTCTGATTTTGATGACGAGATGCAACTTGATGGAGATGATTTTGAGTTATATGATGATGGAAATACTGCCAAAATCAAAACGATCGCAACTGTACCAACTCCACGGCAACAGAATACTACAGGAATGGTTCTCCTAGACACTAGAGAACCTGAACGCCAATCGGCTAGCCAAGCCTGTTTGTAGAGCCAAACACAGGGTGTAGCCCCTAGTGGATGCCATATGGAATTCCATGCTAGCGAGGAACACATAACTGAAATGGATAAGCAGATATTCAAGGAAAGCAGAGGCATGAGAAACAAAGATTGGGGTTTCGCACTAAGCCGGACTCCATTATTGAGAATATCTTGATGAAAGAATCCCCTAAGAAGTTCGTTATGCCAACAATGCCATCCTATAACAGGACCACTGACCTAGGCAACACTTATTTAAGTATGAATGGCACATGGATGGAGCATGTGCTATCGATGCTGTTCATTGTAGACGTTTCCCTATCTTCTTGGAAGAAGTCGCTTCCATGTGGTTTAATAGGCTCGCAACTTAGTCGATTTCTACTTTTGATGAATTAGGTAAGAAGTTTCTAGAGCGGTTCAGGCTTCATGCTAACCGACCAAAGGACGTTATGTCCCTATCTAGCTTGTCTCAAGGACCCAATGAGTCTACGAAAGCTTTCTTGAACCGATTCAACATCGCTATTATGGAAATTAGCAATTCAAAGGAGGATCTTGTATTTATGGCCATGGTTTGGGCCTTCATCCAGATATGGATTTTGGTAGATGGTTAAAAATGAAGCAATTCACTACCATGGAAAAATTTCATCAAAAGGCAAATCAGCTTCTACGGTTGAAAGAAGCGAGAATTGTTAAAAAAGGTTGGTGATGAACTACTGAAGGAAGTAATCTAGTGTAACATTGCAGTAACTTCTTGAAACTCTGGTAATCAGAAGAAAAGTAGTCAAAGCTCTAGTGACGAGCATGATGCGAATGTGAAAAATCTAAAGATCATTAAATTGGAGGATTACTTGTCCTTGGATGACACACCGAAGAATATATATCTTGCTACTCAAGGAACTGAGCAATAAAGAAGCCGCTTAGGAGGAAACTAACGAAGCAAGATGAATGTTTTAGGAAGTACTATAGCTTCCAAGAAACCCATGGACACAACACTGATGAATGCCGACATTTGAAAATTTTGATTGAGGAGCTGATAAGGGAAAACAAGCTCCAATAGTACGTTAGGGAACCACCGAATGGTGGAGAAACTTCAAGACCCCAGGGTCTACTTGCTCAAGGAAAACTGCCTTGACCCAATGGAGAGGGCCCCAAGCGAGCTAATGAAAGACTCGTGGGAATTTAACTTTCAAGCTAGCGGGTCGCCCAGGTTTAAAGTAGTAACCTAAGACAATATTGTTTCATTCACTCTTATCTGATTTCCTTTTGAAAATAAGCCTCCCAAGGACATAGAGGGCATTGCAAATAAGCAGGACTTGCCATTTCTTCCACTCATTAATAAAATATGCTTCTTAAACCAATGGAACTGTGCCCTTGCAAAACACATACGCTGCACAACCAGCGGCACAACCAAGAAAATGCTCCTCTGCCCTTGAGTGACGAACGGGGAGTGTAGACTCCCAAACCATCGGATCGACGGGTCGTATCGATCCCCAACCTTTTGAGAACTAGCATTGTCCCACCGGCAACATTAGGAATGTTAAAACTACTGGTTCAATGGTACATCGACCCCCAACCTTCTAAGAACTGGCGCTCTCCTAAGATTGGCAACGTCGTGAAGGTCTAAACCGTCGGATCAATGGGTCGTATCAATCCCCAACCTTCTAAGAATTGATGTTATCCTTAGACTAGCAACGTCAGGAAGGTCAAAACCGTCGGTTTGATGGTCACTTCGACCCCAGCCTTATGAGAACCAATGTTTCCCAAACAACGTCGAAAGGTTCAAACTTCCGGGTCGATGGTCACATCAATCCCTAACCTTCTGAGAACCGACACTGCATGACAATGTCGAGAAGGTCAAAAATGCTAGATCGACGGTCACATCGACCCCTAACTTTTTATGAACCAACGTTGTCCCAAGATTGGTAACATTAAGAAGGTCTAAACGGATGAAAAGATGGGTCGTATCGATTCTCAACTTTATAAGAATTGGCGTTGTCCTAAAACTGTCAATGTCAGGAAGGTCTAAACCGCTGGATCGATAAGTCATATCGATCCCTAACCTTCTGGGTACTAGTATTGTCCCAAGGCTGGTAACGTCGAGAAGGTCAAAACCGCTGGGTCAATAGTCGTTTGCCCCTTATCTTTTGAGAACTGGCATTGCTTCGACAATGTCGGGAAGGTCTAAACCGACGGATCGATGGTCATGCCGATCCCCTACTTTTTGAAGACGGTGTTGTCCTTGTAATGTGAAAAAGAGAAACCATTATCTAGGAAATTGTTGCAGCCCGGAGACTGGCAAGAGCACACCATCACCCAAAGATAGGCGATGAAGAAATGCATTTCTAGAATCAAATCGTCCACACATCAGTTTTTAAAGACAGAAGCAGGTGCTTGATTATGTTCTCAAACTTTAAATTGTAAGAATTTGATGTATCCCAAAGACCGATCTGGAGGAAATAACTTGTCTTTTAGGAATCTGATGCCACTTAAAGACTAGCAATGTCAGGAAGGATAACCCATAATTGTCATAGATTTTCCATCCCCCAAATTTTAGCCGTGCTTGGAATAATCGGCCACTCAGAGTTCGATTAGCTACTTTGACTCCTACTTGCAAAAAACCAGTTGTTGTCCAAAGATAAACAACGGTAAGGAGAGAACTCAAAATCGAGCAATTAAACCATCGATTCTCGAAGATTAAAACCAACGAATAAGGCGGATATCCACAATAACGCTAACGGCACAACATAATACCACAACATAATACATATGGCCCGAAATAAGCAAACTTAATTATCATAGATTCCAGACAAGCTCTACTGAACTCCACCAGTCCATGATTAAGATGGGAAGAAGCGGTCATACCAGGAGCATTGTAACAACTTCCCCCATGATGTTTGATTTTCTATAAGTGCTTGGAGTCTGGCACTTGGGAATAACGATTTCCACAAATGGAAGTCGGGTTGGACCAAAAATCGGCCAGAGGAAACTCAACCCTAAACAAATAAGAATAACCATGGAATTGGTTAAGCAACGGCCATGCATCGCCAAAAGGAGCACTTGACGATTATAAACAAAGCCATGAAATGCCTGTGACTCTCATTATTCCAGAATATGGCGTAGCTTAGGGTTAGATAAAGTGGAGAAAGCAACCACATTGGGTCGAAAGGAATCTATCCAACTCTACTAGATCAAATGACTGATTCGATTCCAACTTACAGAACTTTAACTAAGAAAAGACACTTACAATCCAATCATCAAATTGCTAATTTCCGAAGATTGAAACTAGTACCCAACTGAAATATAACACCGTCGAGTTGATAGGGAAAATCGACTTAAACTTCTGGATCGAAGGGAAAATCAATCCCTGCCTTTTGAGAATCGGCGTTACTCCGATAATGCCGGGAAGGACCAAAACTGCCGAATCGATGGGAAAATTGATCCCAACCTCCTATGTATCGATGTTGCTCTAGCAACGCCAAGAAACTCTATCATTTCCTAAGTACCGGTGTTGCCCCTTCAATGTCAGGAAACTTACTATTTTCTAAGTATGGATGTCGACCCAGCAATGCTGGAAAACTATCCAACTTTTTAAGTATTAACTTCTCCCCGATAATGCCTGGAAAACTTCAAACTATAGGGTCAATGAGAAACACTCACAATAGTAAGTCATTGATGCACTAGCTTACGAAGATAGAAGTTGGGGCTCAAGTGAGTTTCTACCCTTTTTTTAGAAAACTATTGTTGCCTGAAGATAGGCGAAAACATGAAGATATGACCTTTCATAAGTCAATCGAACAGCTCGACCCTTCATTGCAGGACTCAACCACTATTCGAAGAAAAGACTATACCCAAGGGAAATCCCTAGGATCGAATCGCTCGTGTGCTAGTGTTCAAAGATAGAAGTTGGCGCACAACTGAATTTCTAGTATTCAACTTAGAAAGAATTTTGATGTAGCCTGAAGATAGGCAGCTTCAAGAAAATTTTGCTTGGAACCAAACAGCTAAGTCGCCGGCTCTCAGAGATAGGAAATGACATATAAACAATATTTCCATGATGATGTTAAAATTCAAGCATGACATGCGCTGCTAAGGACTAGTGGGGAAAATCATGGAAAGTCGAGAATTAAATCATTAGACTTCCTCAATCACAGAGTAGGATTGAGAGCCAAACTGGGGGCAATTGAATCATTTGCGCCACACCTTTCCATCTCTCACAAATGCCCAAATATAGGCGTCCGAAGTAGCTAGTCCCACAAATAAGGATAGACGAACAAATACTGGGTCGAAAGGAACCACGCCAAGTCCAAACTTGAATAACCATAGAGTTGGTTAGATAAAAGTTCTATTTTGTAAAACAGAACATTCTAGCAACAAATTGCCATCCAAGTAAATAAAGGTCTTAACATTCAGGATTTAGGCATTTCCTGAAGATAGATAATGACTGGGAGAGGAAGCACCCATTCCTCAAGAATTCTTTGCTTCCCAGAGACTGGCGATAGCAAAAAGGTTCTTAAAACCAACCAAGGAAATAGGTGGATAATTCGACTTCGTCCTACAAAAATTTGCAGCCGCTTGAAGTCTAGCGACAATGAGAAGGATGATAACCTATTTATGGACCGACCAAATCATTCGATCCTAACTTACAGGATTATGCCATCGCCCAAAGATTGGTGATGACAAGGAGAAACCCTTAAAATGGGACTATCGATTCAATGGCTTCCGGAAACAAAGGTAGAAGCTCGATCGCATCTTCAGTCCAACCTTCTAGAATCTAACACTACTTGAAGATTCACAACATCAAGAATCTCAACACTGGGCTTGGAAGAATCTACTATGACAAAAGATGACGGTAATGCATCATTCCGATACATAAATCCAGAATGACACTGGCCGATGATGTCCGCTTAGAAGAATTCGGTCCCAATCAGGCGGGGGCAATCAAATGTATTGCTTCGAAAACCTAGCATCCCAAAATTATATAAACTTAGTATTCAGAGTGATCAGGCTTATGGACTAGGGTATATATACCTAAACTTAGTCGAAATGAACTCGACCGGGCCTAAACAGGAATAGCTACAGAATTGGCTAAACAATGCTACATTACAGTTTTGAACAGAGCTATGTAATAGAATATGCCAAATAACTGCAGGAGTATTATTCGCATACACAAAGTTGAGGTAAATAAATATGCTGCATAGAACACAGGAGGTACAACAACACGAAAAGGTAATGCCCGGAATTAAGCAATTAAGTCACCAGTCCCCAGAGAAAGGGACTGGATGCAGACCAAATTCTAGAAACCATAAAGAAGAGGGAATCAACATTATCAATGTGCACATGGTGGAAAGGAAAAGAGCAAAATATGTTATCCTTGCAATGCACTGCTAGTGGTGAAGCAGAACCGCTTACCGCAATTATGGGGAAAAAAATATAAACAGACAAGTAGAAGAAGTGAACCAAAATATCTCGATACCGAGAGGAACTTCTCGACGCTGAAAGGCCCATAATTGATTCATTGCACGATTGGAACTTTTGCCATAACCTACAAGAATCTGCCATCGTCTCGAGATTCGAAATGTCAAGAAGGTGTAATCACCAGTCTTCGGGAATTTTATTATTCCTCGAAATAGGCAACTACAAGAAAGCGTAATCGAAATCAAACAATCATGCGCTAGTTTCTAGAAGTTGAAACCATGCTTGACCGAACTTGAATGATAGCACTGGCAAAAAAGTAGAACTGTCCAGTGGAGGATAAGCAAAGGTAGTCGTGAAAAATTATAAACTAGTGCTATTAGGCTTTTTTTCGATCCAAGATCGAGATTAAGGAAGCTCATTTAAATAGGAGCAGTAAGAAAATTTGCCGAATGAAGGAACATAACCAAAGAAATTATTGGGATTTTGTTTATCTACACATAGTTGCAAGAAAGTGCAGGCCACACCTACATAAGCACAACTTAAAGAAGACTGACATGCCAACAAGCATCAAGGAATCCCTGCTTGCTCCTCCCTTTTAGTCTAAGACTCTTAAGGCCATGTGGTCATTTAGAGAAGGAGGCGGATTTAACAATATCTCTATAAGAGCAACCTTGCCTTGCAATTCAACTATAATCAATCATCCTGGTATGATAGGAATAAAAGGCAAAGCCTAAGCTATGAAGAATCTAGGTTCTGGAGTAGTGGAAGTTCCTTTGCTAGACTGAAGACGGGATAACCAGAAAGTCACTCTAAATTATAGAACTTGACGCTCAACATTGTCCGGTATGTTTTACTTTGAATAATATTCTCGTGTGACTAACGCTCGAAATCCAAGGGAAGTTAACATATGTTGACTAGTCATATTCTAAGCGTTGACTGGGGCAAGTGCAGTGTGTTATCTATGCCAAGTGAGTCCAGTGTCCCAAACACCACGACCGGACCATCATGTATAGATAGTTCGCTTATACTAGGAAAATGAGTCGCATTGTACTTTAAGATGATCTTTTTTGGGAATTACCCATTATTGATGAGATATCGATAAAGGGGTCGCTGTCTAAAGAGACATGGAAAGCGTTTCTTTTTCAGCAACACGAGGAGTGCAGGAATAGGAAAAGCATAGCGATGGAATCATCCAAGTCGACCATTCATAGAGTGAACAAGGACAAGCTTGGGGTACGCTATAGGTCAAGCACAACTCAAACTCCGATTATCTCCCACCAGCAAGCAATCATCGCTCCTCTGACCTTATATGAATCTTACTCAATGGTAGGAGCCAAAAGCTCTTGTGGGAAATATAAAACAAACAAAAAAATAGTTCACTGCAAAAAGTAAACTTGCTCACCTAAGGAATGAAATGATCTTCGAAGCGTATGTCAGATCTTTAAAGTATAGATCAAGTCCTTAGCATAAGAAATGGAATTTCAACTGTAACCAAGTCAAATGGTTAAAGGAAAATCTACCAAACGAAAACACCATCTCAAGATGGCACTT
This sequence comes from Allium cepa, assembly GCA_030765085.1. Taxonomy (NCBI): domain Eukaryota; kingdom Viridiplantae; phylum Streptophyta; class Magnoliopsida; order Asparagales; family Amaryllidaceae; genus Allium; species Allium cepa. The sequence continues at coordinate 1,052,176,872 of CM060935.1, read as the reverse complement.
GAACAATCAACCGGAATTCACAAGATAGCAGTCCAGGACTTGTCTTAATACAGAGCATGCTTTGTTTTCAATGAAAGCGTACTTTGGGGAAGGGGGGAAATGTTAATTGGGTTTTTAACCAAGCTTAGATCAACATGATTTAAAACATCGAAACGAAGATGAAATGACTTGGAAATTGACAGGCATCCTTAGAAGTGGAAGAGATGAGGTCTTGGAAATTATCATCCTAAAATTGGATAAGGAAACAAGTCATCAAAAACAACTCGTCAACTCGGTGCCAAGTTATTTTATTGCCTCAAAACCGCTCATTAAATTTATACAACCACTTCCCTACTCTTCTAGGCCATCCGTAGGTGTTTTCATGAGGTTTTGATGACTAATCATCAAGCTTGAAGAGAATACAACCCAAGTAGTCAAGTAATCCAAGTGATTAAGGAACTATCACCAAAGTTAACCAAATGACTAGAGAAAAAGCACCAGGCACATCAATTCAGAGATAGGATAAAGGAAAAAAAGAAGATGAGCCATTTCCATCTAAGGAAATGACTCCATATCGAGTCATTTGACTTGGTACTGAGTTGTTTTTATAACCTACATTGCCTTTGTACCTTTAGTGTTGCTATGCGCCGACTACTAAACTCTTCTATTGACAGGGTTTTGACCCGACCTCCTATACCTCTATAAATATAAATGCATGGGAAACTAAAAGAGGATAGTATTTTCCATCACTACGTGGAAGCTCTGCCTCTTCTTCATCTTCTGTCTCCACACAATAGTCACCAAGATAGCTATTATAGACAATTCTAGGACTTGAATATGTCTAAGTACTAGTGACTTACTCTCTCTCTAACCTTTTGTAATCTCAAACAAACTACATCAAATCAGTAAGAAACAAAACTATAAAGTGGACGTGGGCTAAAGATTGCCAGACCACTATAAAATCTTGTGTCTCTCTGTCTTATTTCTATTATTTTCCTTTTATTTCGACTGTTATCTGCCAGATCTATGTCTCATAGGTTCCCTATAATTTATTCTTGAGTGTTGATCCATTTTTATCATCAACGCCTTCGAAAGGAAATCGTGGAGGAAAGTCATCCGTCGAAATTTACTATTCATTGGATGGCATGAAGATGTATCGTGATATGAAGATTGTTTTCTTTTGGGAAGAGATGAAGAGAGATATAGAAGAATGTGTGAAGAAGTGCTTTACTTATCATTAAGTGAAAGCTAACATTAGAAGCCAAGTGGTTTACTTCAACCTTTGGAAGTGCCGACCTGGAAATGAGATTCAATGTCTATGGATTTTATTAACGGATTTCCTCAGTCGAGGACGAAAAATAATAGCATTTGGATGATAGTCGATAGATTGACTAAGAATGCCTACTTTATCCCCGTGAATTCAACAAAGACGGCAACTGGCTTAACGAAGCTATATACGAAGAATGTGGTGAGACTGCATGGGATATAGAATAGTATGATTAGCGATAAAGACCCATTATTCATCAGTGAGTTCTAGAAAACTTTGAATAGTGTATTGGGCATGGAATTGAAGTGAGTACGGCTTACCGCCTATAGACCGATAGTCAAACTAAAAGGGTAAACCATGTACTCAAGGATTTACTGAAAGCATGTGTTTTGAATTTCGAAGGATCTTTAGAAGATCATTTATAGTTGGTAGAGTTTGTCTACAGTAATAGTTACTAGTCTAGTATCGAGATAGCACCATTCGAGGCATAGTATGGTAGACCGTGTAGGTCACCTATTTGTTGGTTAGACATGGGGATAGACTTGTGCTAGGACCCGATTTCGTAAGAGCTATGCCGATAAGCAAAGGAAAGAGCTTGAGTTCACAATGGTCAATCATGTGTTTGTGAAGATTTCTCCAATGCGAGGAGTAATGCGCTTTGGGAAGATGGGGAAGTTGGTACCTAAATATGTAGGAACATTTTGCAATAATCGAGCAGATTGGTAAACTTGCCTATCAATTTGAGTTACCAAGCAGTTTGGCAGGTGTGCATAATGTTTTTCATATATCGTATTCTAAGAATTGTGTGCACGACTCACGTTTGATGGTGGAATCAAGGGCGATAGAAGATTTATCATATGTGAGACAACCGAAGTGGATGGTTAGTCATGACATGAAGGAGTTAAGGAACAAAGTTATCAGAATTTTTTATGTCTAGTGGAGTGACAAAAAAGAAGATTGTACATGGAAGGTGAAGAATAGAATTAGGAATATCTATCCTGAGTTTTTTAGACGTTTATATATATATATATATATATATATATATATATATATAGCAGGATGCTTTGTTTGTCTATTGTATGGACTATTAGGCTACTTGTATGTTCATATATAATATGGCTGTGTATTGGTAGTTTTTAGACACCTATTGTTTGATGATAGTTAGTTTACATTAATAAGGTACTTGTGTAATCTTTTGTACTTATATGTACTTATATAATGATAACTTTGCACTTTTATGATTATTATGTAAACCTTGTTTTCCTTATTGAAATGTTAGGGACGAATTTATATTAAGATGGGAGATTGTACCCCATATTTTGAAGGGTCCATAATATGAATTTTTTTTTGGAATAGACAGCAAGGTTGACTGGGCCCCTACCAGATTTATTGAGACGGAATAAAAGAGAAAACACTGGGAACAACAGCAACACAACGACCAAAACTAAAAAAACACTACAAGAACAAAACACAATCACACAAACAACTACAGACACAACTCCACAAACACAATACAGAGATAGAACGAAGAACACCTAAGTAGAGGAAAAAAGGGGGCAGAGTACAAAACCCACCACCATAAGCATGCAATGGCCATGCACAATGCAACCCCAGAAAAAACAGAGAACTAACACCACATATCAAACTGATGTGGGGAGAAGCTATGTCCAGAAACACATATACCGTACTTAATCTATCTCATCAACTTCTGCCATAATTTTATAGCAGGAAGAAACTCAGAGTGAAAGCATCGCTTATTCCTCTCCATCCAAACATTCCTTATGTAGATTTTCACAACATAGAATACAGTATCCCATCTGCTAGATCTCCAACGCGTTGCCTTGCGAAGAACAGCCCAGTCAGAAGTCGTGACACCAAGAATGCCGTCAACCCCGACCTTTTGCATGATTGTTAGCCACAAATTGATAAGGTAACTGCACTCAAAGAGTAAGTGATCAACTGATTCAGGTGTGATATTGCAAAAAACACAAATATTGACCACATCCATACCAACTGCCTCAAGCTTATCCCTAGTCAGCAAAGCTTTGTTTACAGCCTTCCAAATATCAGAGCTAGATGAATATGTAGTCCAAGCAACTTTTGCCCACGAGAATACAGGCATATCCCCAACCCTGGCAAGAAGATCATAGACTGCACTGATGCTATGAGAAACACCCCTACAGGAAAGAGCATCCTCAAGCGTAGTAACAGCAGTATGATGAGCCAAGCTTCTCCAAAGAGTATTAACAGTTTGATTACTTGTATGAGGAACGTTCATCTTCCCATGAGCAATATAATTGACAGCCCTCGCATTTAAACCAATTCCAGATTGAGCCTGATCATGAGTAGACAAGAAGGAAGATAAGACACAACCATAGTTGACCCAAGGATCCTTCCAAAAACTCACAGAGCTGGTAGGGGACATACTGTACTTTATAAGGGGGAGCAGCAATGTCCGTATACCCATAATCTTCCGCCATATCCAACTACTACCCTGAGTGACCTCCATAGACCAAAAATCTTTATCCTTTATATGATATCTCCAAGTCCATTTCACCCACAGGCTATCTTTCTTAACCAAGATGGCATTGACATGTGAACTAACCGCAGCAATATTCCATAGTTTGATGTTTTTGATTCCAAGGCCACCATTTCTTTTTGGCCTCTCAAGGGTAGAGTAGTGTGCAGGGATAATCTTCCTATTATGTATAGTTCGAGTCCATAAGAATCTCATCATGGAAGCTCTTATCATGTGGAGAAGCTTGGAAGGTAGAATGAAGCATCTCGCCCAGTAAACAGTCATCGAAAAGCACACGGCTTTGATAAGAATAAGTCTTCCCGCCATTGATAGAAATTTAGTTGACCACGAGTTTAACCTGTTGGTGATTCTGTTGTAAAGAGGAAGGCAAGAAGATTTAATGACTCTCGAGGTGCATAAAGGAAGACCTAAGTATGTCATATTATTGTTCATAGTTTGGAGACCAGACATACTTTCAATCCTCAACCTATCAATATTGTCAATGGCAGCAATGAGGATCTGAGATTTAGAAGCATTTAATTTGAGGCCTGTGGCTAGGAAAAAGGTATTCAACGTATCAAGAATATGTAGAATGGATTGGTCGGTTGGCTTGGTGAAAATCATGATATCATCTGCGAAGAAGAGGGATGTTATATGAAGGGGTTGGCATTTAGGATGATACAAAACACTTTTGTCATCAAACTTAATGGATAGCATGCTGGAGAGAGCCTCCATGACTATTATGAATAAGTATGAAGATATTGGGTCCCCTTGCCTCACTCCTTGCTTCCCATTGAAATACCCAGTAGTTTTCCCATTATAACAAAGAGTATAAATGGGACTGGAAATGCACACATACATCCAGGCGACAAAAACTTTGGGAAATCCCATTGTAGACATAATTCGTACAATTGTCGACCATTGTATGCTATCATAGGCTTTGCTTATATCAAGTTTCATCATTGCACGAGGGGAGATCTGACTCCTACCATAACCATTAATTAATTCATGGGCCAGCATGACATTGTCAAGAATGTTTCTTCCAGGAATGAATGCAGATTGATTTGTCGAAATAACTGAAGACAAAACAAGCATAAGCCTAGAAGCGAGGATTTTTGATATACATTTATAAACCACATTACAGCACGATATAGGTCTAAAGGATGTTGCATTAATAACAGTCTAACCTTCAGGATGAGAACTAGATTTGTTTCATTAACTTCACTCAACAACTTAAATTTGTCGAAGAAGTTATGAGCAGCAGCATAAAAGTCAGATTTAATTACATTCCAACTACTTTTATAGAACACCATGTTAAAACCGTCTGGCCCACCACAGGATCTGGAATTCATGGAAAATAAAGCTTTTTTGATTTCATGGTTAGTCACTTTAGCAACAAGCAACTCTTTCATTTCAGCTTGCAACTTGGGGAGGGGGATATTATTAAGCTTTTCAAGATCAGGTATAAAGTTAGAGCTGTTACCAAGATGATCAGAGAAGGATTGGAGAAGATAATTGTCAATCTCCTCAGTTGTATTAAGTAAATTCCCAGTTTCATTCCACAACGTGGCTATACGATCTCTAGCACGTTTGACATTGATAGAAGCATGAAAAAATTTAGTATTTCTATCACCCTCAGTAACCCACTTCTGATGATACTGCTGCTTCCTCATACTAGCTTCAGCATTAAGAGCATCATTGAGTTATAGAAAAAGGTTGGATTCATTCTGTGAAAGGACAAGGTTGGTTGGGTCTTCATTTAGCATATCCTGAGCGTGTTTCAGCTGGGCCTTGATATTCTTGATATGATGTGTTCCATCACCAAATTTGTCATGAGCCCATTGCCATAATGCATTCCTAGTTGCCTTTAATTTCCTGCAAAGAACAAACATAGGATTGCCATGTATATTAATAGACCAAGCAGTAGAAATAATATTATCATACTCTGGCTCTAATACCCAAGCATTATAAAATTTAAAAGCCCTCTTTCCACTTCTAGCCAAACAAGAAAGGAAAGAATTTGGGGGGAATGATCAGATAAGGTTGGGTGAGGCATGAAAGTGTAAAGAGAAGGCCAGAGAGTGAAGGCAGCAGCGTTGCAAAAGGTGTGATCAATATTTGAGAAGGTTCGTAAGCCAGAACGACTTCTGTTATTCCAAGAATAAGAAACACCAGAATGAACAACAGTGAGAAGATCAGAATCAGAAATGGAGATGTTTAATGGAGCAATATCCCTTGGCATCAGCGGTAGACCACCAAGCTTATCGGTGAGATTAATGTAGCAGTTGAAATCCCCCAAAACTAACCATGGATGGGAATTTTGACGTAAAGATGGGAGAGTATTGAGAAGCGGTTGCCTCGAGGCAACAACATTATGCGCATAAATGAAGGTAATATAGAAGGCAATTTGAGAAGGCTGAAAAAGATCATGGAAGTGAATCATTTGCGAGGAAGAAAGAATATGATTGAGAGATAAAACTGTGGGATCATGTACTACGAGGATACGACCATAAGGGGCTTCATTCAAGTTGTGATTGTAATCCCAAGATAGATTAATATAGTTTGCAGCTCTGATATTTAAAGGGAGGGAGAGCTTGGTTTCCAAATGGCAAACATTTTGATGTTGTTGTCATGTATGATGGACTTAACATGATCAAGTTTCTCATTATTATGGGCACCCCTTATGTTCCAAGCAGCAATCTTATTCATCATTAAAAAACTACAGGGAGAGATGAGACACTCCTGCCCTAGTCCTTGTTGAAGGAGGATCAACTCTAACTGTCTTAAGTTTTGCAGAAAGTGAGGGAGACTTAGCTGATTTGTGATTAACTATGGGTGGATCAACTGGTGGAGAGACCCAACCAGGAATGGTGCCCTTGAAGATTTATGGGGAGGAGCTGGGGATGGATTGAGATGTCAGATGGGTGGTTTCCTGATGGGGAGTCAGATTTGGTGATGATGGTCGAAGGAGAGATAGGATAGTTTTTTCAATTTTTTGCATGAAGTCTTGCTCAATGGACAGCAGTAAGTTTGTTGTAGTTATCACCTTTGCATGGGATTCGTGTGTTTTTGATAGTGGTTGATCAGATGAAAATCCAAATTCAGTAGCTGCTCTTTCAGAGACCAAAGTGCTTTTACTATGATTTTATTGACTTGATGCTTTTTCAAAAGTTGGGTATAACTGGGTTGGTATTACTTTGTCTGCCGTCAAGTCTGTAGTTTCATGATCAACTTCTGCTAATTTGGAGTTTATTTCCATGTTTGGTTCTTCACCAGTTCCAGAGCTTTGTAAAATATTAAATGGATTAGGGTTAATAACTGCTTCGGGAAAAACATCAGAATACTCGGGTCCAACACGAAGTAATTTGGGATCTGCTTCGGGCATAACAACAATATTACCAAATAAAGCTTCAGGTTTGTCCACCACTGCAATATCCCCTACCACTGATGGCACTATTCCTTTAATCAAACTATTTTCTTGATCAACCACTTTCCTTTTATCATAATTGCTTGACTTTCCCTTCCTATATGGTACCCTTCTCCACCCACTGTTTCTTCCTCTATCAACTTTATTATGTACATTAGTAACCTCATACTTATACGTGTTATCACACTTTTTATCACCAGAGTTATCATTTTGTGGGATTCATCTTTCCTACCACTCAAACTTTTAAGGACCAAACATTCCTGTTTGTCATGCCCAAATTCCTTGCAGCTCACACAGATCTTTGGTTTCCTCATGTATTCAACCTTCACCACTTGCATCGAGCCATCTAACAATTTCACCGAGAATGGCTCAGGTAATTCAAACTTTGCAGTAACCTCAACCATGCACTTTGCATACCCAAACCTGTCTAGCTTTTCAGTTGCTTCATCCATGCATAGAAATCTACCAAGTCTTGTTGCTAGCCAGTTAACGCCTAAATGTGACCAACAGAATAGGGGAATATTGGACAACTTTATCCATACTGGAACAGATTTAATGGTTCTGACACTATTGCCAATGATGGGATCCCATTCCTTCACGATAAACAACTTGTTCCTCATTATAATAGGGTCTGCCTGGATTATCTTCCTTCTATCCTCATCAGAGGACAGATTGAAGAGGAACAAGTTCCCATCAGACTTTACTTGAATGGAGCCTTTGAGCTTCCAATATCTCTTCAGGTAGTTCATGACAACAAGATACTGTAGAGGATTGTCAAGGAAGAAGCCAACTAGGTTCTGGCCCCACACATCATTTCCAGCCTGAATAACTTCGGTAGGAGGAACAATTGCTTCCCCATCATAGACAAGTGGAAAATTCACCGGGATGAATTTCCCAGCATTTCGTGGTCTGGTCTTGAAAAGTGTGGACCATGGTAAGGCTTGGGAAGGTGTTGTTAGCAAGGGTGGAGAGGGGGAAGAGGAGGAAGGACGAAATATTAGGGTGGGAGTTGGTGCAGGAAGGAGAGGAGGACAGTTGACATGACGGGGTAGGGAATTGACACGACATGGAGGAAAAGGTGGAGGATCTGGTGGTTGAGGTACGATGGACGAGATGGAAGCATTGCACGTACTGTACGTAGGGATGGTGGGGGAAGGCAGATGCGGGAAAGAAGAAGAAAAAGGACGGGGGGGAGGCCATTAGTGGAAAAAGATATCGTTTTTATGAAAAATTAAATTACAATAATAACAATAAATTATTAAAAGATGGATAAAACAGTTTAATTGTAAGAATTGTCTATGGGAGATTTAATTAATTAAGTATAGGATGCTTTAAAAGGTTACTTGAATGGACCAAAGATAATTAGAGAGATTAATGTTGGCCCTACAAATAAAAATAAATAAATAAGTCTAGAATGAGAAGGATTTTATATTAAGGGAATAAGTTAGTAAGATTAGGTCGCATGGGATGTTAACCCAAGCCTAAATCACCAGTCCATTTTCCTTAGCCATATTCTCCCATCCCATCTTCATTTCATTTTATTTTATGAAAAAAAAATCCCTAATTCCACAAGTCAAAATCGGCTACCATTTTATAGAAGAGAAGAGGAAAATCAAAATTGAAGATCAAGCTTTCAACTTTTAGGAGCAAGAAAGATTAAACAAGGTTTCTCTTAATCAAAGGTGATAAAAAATTTCTCTAAAACCTATCCCTACCTGAGTGGGTTTGGATTTAATCTTGTATGAATGCATTGATGATGGTAGACATGTTTAAATGATTAAAACATGGTTTAATTATGTTTTGCATTTTTAATAAAATAAATTTAATCATGCTTTAGGGAAAAATATGAATTAATCAAAGCTAAATGATTCGAAATTGAAATATGATATTTCTAAATATGAATTAAAGATTGAATTTTAAGTTTGTAATTTTTGGAATTATTCTGGAATTACTATGAATTTTCTAAGTTGAGAAAATGGTTGACTTTGGGTGAATTATTAAAAATAATATAAATAATTATTTTGATCAAAATTTTGAAACAAGGTAAAATGATAAATTTGATTTGTGGTGAATTTCTGGGATTTTTTCCATCAAAATTTAATTTTATATGAATTAACTGGTAAAGGAAAGAACTAAATAATTAAGGGTAGTTAATTAATTAATTAGAAGTGTAACTGTTAACCCGCCTTTCGCAAGGCCACGGACAGGCGGATTTAACTAAGTCGACTTCACGATTATCGAGGTTGAAATATGATGGATTCGGTTTAGAGGGGTGGATTCACCTGGATATGCCGCTCGGCATTGAGTTGAGGTTATGCCGCTCAGCATTGAGTTGAGGTTATGCCGCTCGGCATTGAGTTGAGGCTATGCCGCTCGGCATTGAGGTGAGGTTATACCACTCGGCATTGATTTGAGGTTTTGCTGCTCGGCATTGAGGTGAGGTTATGCCGCTCGGCATTGTGGTGAGGATATGCCGCTCGACAATGAGGTGAGGTTATGCCGCTAGGCATTGTGGTGAGGCTATGCCGCTCGGCATTGGTAAGGTCAAGGTCGTTCGGCATGGGATGAATGTGGCTTGGTGGAAGGTCGTTCGGCATGGGACGAATGTGACTCGGTGGAAGGTCGTTCTGTCTTGGAAATATGCGGTTCGGTGGAAGGTCTTGATGGGCCTATACCGTTCAGAAAGTCCAACAACTCAGGATTTGCTCATAAATACAGCATGTGGAGGTTCAGAAAAGGGATCTTCTTTAAGGTCTTGGATTTTCTCTTCTTTAAGGCTAGGGCACATAGCCACTGTCAAACTTTGGATTGTAACTGTAATCGATTATTACAGCATTAAAAAGGAAATTTCTAAAGTGGACGTAGGTCGGAGTTAGCCGAACAACTAAAAAGTCTGTTGTTCTTTACTGCTTTCATTTTAATTTTTACTATTCTTCACATTTATACTCTCTACATACAATCTATCTGTGAATTGTGACTGGTACTTGATGCTTTCGTCTGGATTTGGGTGTTAGTGACCAATTTTGGCGCTAACAGTAACCAACGATTCCCGAAAAGGGAACTGCAAAGTAAGAAAGAAGATAATAAGATTTGACACCAAATGGGATTAGGAAAAAAGATAATAATTAATAGGGTAAGGAAATATTTTTCAGTTTAATTACAAGATTGCCACTTTCAACTTTCAAAAGCTAGTAAGTATCAACACACGAAGGCTTTAATTGGAAACAATCCACAATAGCTTGGGTAGCTATCAACTCACAATGGCTTTAAGGATGTTATGACGCAATGGCTCATCGAGATTTACCCTCGAAAGTTATCAACATGAAAAGGCTATTTGAAGATAACAGATAATGGATATAGATGAGTCGGTAAGTGATGGATATAGAGGAGTTAGTACACAATGTTTATAAGGAAGTTAGCATGCGAAGACTTAGAGGTATTGATACATAATCGTTATAGAGGAGTTAACATGCGATGGCTATAAGAGAGTCAACCCATGACCACTACTTAAAGTTCAATACGCGGTAGCTTAAGAAGCTATCTACCCTTGAAGGCTCTTGAGAAGCTAACGCACCATAACTAAAGAAAGAAAATAAACTAGTGATGGCTTAGGGAGAATCAACCCACGATGGCTATGAAATAGTCAATACATGATGACCAGGCTCATGTTTGAAAGGTATGAGATAGCTAACATGCGATAACTAAAATCAATTCGCAATGGCTTGGGATGCTATGTCTTCCTAAATAGAATATGAATACTTAGGGCACTTTAGAAAACAGTTTCCTAGTGTTAATGAAATCAAGGATGAAATAATGGAATGATTTATAAGTTAAAATCGTGTTAACTTATTTTGGAATGAGATAAAGCTCAAAGAAGCTAACAAATGATAGGGTATCATTTAAGTTGGAAGATAAATAAGTTTTATCTAAAAAATGTGTAGGGTACAATATAAATGAATGAATGAAAGAAAGAGGTTGATCTACGATTGTAAAGATATAGCGACTCATAAAGTTATTGGATGACCTTGACTATTAGTCTAAAGTCCAATGGTATATGAAAAGGTGTCACAATAGGGTTCAATCCTAAGATATTTATAAATCTAAAAAGGTGTTAGGCAGGATGCCAAAACATCAGAGTGATGTTTGAACTAAAATAAATAAATCAGTAACATGAATGATAGCGGTTCAGAAACTAAAATGGACTATTGACGCTTAATATGGATGCTTAGTAGAACGTATCTAGGGTGCTTGCTTTCAATCTCTTAAAAGAGCGGGGTGACTCTATTTTGTGAGAAATGCGGATTATGGATCTTAAGGCTAGAATTAACATTAGAGGGGGGGGTGAATAGTGTTTTAAGGAATTTACTAATTCTTTTTAAATTTATATTAATTTGAACACAGATGTATGCAATATTCAGACACAGATATGATCACAGAATCAAACTCAGATGTGGAAATAAGATAAAAGAAATAAAGGAAAGAACACACCGGATTTTATACCGGTTCGAAGTTACCTTATATCCAGTCCCGCAGCACAACTATGGATCTCCTTTCAAAATTAATTCTTACAATTACACCCTCGATTTCAAGGCCACGAGGTACACCACTCCAGATTCACAATCCTCTGGGTAGAGAAACTTGATTTTACGGGCAACAAGTTCACCCAATTGATTTCACATGCTACAATCACATCTTTTCTCGCTTGATTGATTTCACAGGCTACAATCACACCTTTTCTCACACAATTAATTACAAAGAAGCCTATAACTCTGAATAGCACCGGGATCTTGTTGAAATAGTGATAGAGAATAAACCGGAGATGATCTAGTTATATTGATCATATTCAATGTTGATTTCGGCAGAGTAATGGTAAAAATGTATATAAAGAAATGTGGAAGAAGAAGAGGAGTGAAATCAGAGAATTTATAAATGTAAATTCATTTAAAACAGCCCCTATTTATAGTAGAACAACAGCCATGTCCATTCATGAAAGGATATGATGAATAGACACTTCCTTTGAAATTCAAACTTTTGAAATAAACTGTCACCTTGTCGACAAGGGGTCCTTGGGGTTGTCGACAGGCCTATGTAATTTTTGGTAATTTGTTTTTCTTTGAAAATAACTTCTATCTTGTATTAAAACTATTTTAAACTTTATAAATATACTTAACTAAAGTTAAAATACATAAATAAGTATAGAGAATAATATTTTGGTATATATAAAATTTTACTATAATTCTATATTTAAATCTAAATACTAAAAGTTAAATATATGATAGTTAAAAGATAGTTTAAAACCAAGAATAATTTGATTTTGAAAATAAAGATTATTTTGAGGCTAAAAGTATTTTAAAAACAGGGTAGATGTTTTTGATTCTTTTAAAAAAGAAGATTTTGAAATTATTTTGAAAACAAGATATAATTTTGTAAAACATTTGAATAAAAGTTAGTGGATACAAAACAATGTTCCATTAGATTTTTCGTAGGTTCCATCCTACTTAGGGTTCCATTCCTTTAACAGGCTCGAAGTATATTCCTTTCCATGAATAAAATGGATTTTAAGATGTCAATGCTTTTCTAGGAGTTTTAACAAAATTCCTAACTAAATTACTTATATTGAAATCTTAAACTCTTGATAATCTTGATACTCATGAGTCTTCAATCTTGATATCTTCAGTCTTGAATCTTTATAGTGTACAGACTTCATTCTTGGTACCTGCATGGTTAAATCCTGCATATACATATATATTTAAACTATAATGTTAGTATTTATATTTTATAATCTTATTCTAAGGTTGTTGTCATCAAAACCATCTTCTTAGGGACTAACAATCTCCCCATTTTTGACGATGACAACATTTGTTTATAAAATATTACTTCTATCCTAATAACTCCCCCCTAAAACTAATAACTCCCCCTTAATCTATGCCTAACTATCCTATTTTATAATCCTCCCCCTTTGTCATCTACAAAAACCATCTTAAAACCGTAAAAATAAAAATCTCCCCCTTAAACTTACACTAGAACAAAGTATAGTAAATGAAATGTGAAAGACATTAACATAATTATATTATAATTATTTAGTACATAAATATGTATAAGTATATTTCAAACAATCCAATCAACATGCACATCAAATCCAATCATGTCAAACCATTCAAACAAATCAATCAAATCAAACAAGTCAATCAAGTCAATCAAGTCAATTAAGTCAAACAGGTCAATCACGTCAAACAAGTCAATCAAAACATACCAAACAAATCAAAAACTAATAATCATATACTATAAGACAATACTACAAACTCCTCCTAAATAAAATACACTCATTATGTATACATGTATACAATATGTAGTTTGTAATGCAGTATGAAATGTATGACATGCAATGTAGCATGAGATAATATGCAAAATGAAGTGCAACTTGTGATGCCAATAATTATGATATTTCTTGCATTGTAATTTATGATGTAATATGCAATGAAATGTGATATGAATAGAATGCATAATGATATGTAATATGACACAAAATGATAATGAAGTAATAATAATGATAATATACAGAATGATATGATGATATATATACTACGGTAAGAGACATCCAGATTATAAAATAAACATGAGTGACAAGTAATATCTAATTGACAAGCATATATATATATGTGTGTGTGTGTGTGTGTGTCTGTATATATGTGTGTGTGTGTGTGTGTGTGTGTGTGTGTATCAAATTATTTATTTTAAATCACTTCAACCAAACAAAGGTAATACACACCAATTACTAGACTTAGGTTAAGGAAACTAAATGGGACTGATAGAGTAGTAAAGAAAAGAGTTTAAAGGTAATAAATGATATTAAAACTATAATATATTCATGCAAGGTTGTAATCAAACTCAATATCAAAATCAAATTGCTAAGAAATATGGATTTAAACTATATATGATCAAATATGGTTTTTATAAAAATTAATAGCCTACTTATTTGAAATATTTTTTTAACTTGGTTGTTTTTTTAAGAATCCAAACTTCCATGTTTATAAAAACTTAACTTACTAATTAAAACCTTTATATTAAATTATTATTGGTTTAAATATGTAAAAAAACATGTTTAAACATCTATTAAATTTAAAAAATATCATAATGAAATATTAAATAAAATAATAAAGATTGAAAAACTAAAATAAACATGTGTTATATTAAGGCCTCTTACTTTTAAAAATTTTAATTAATTATTAAAAAACATTTAAACATGAAATTAATTTTAAAATATTCTAATATAAGTTAGAAACTAACTCTAAAAAGAATAGAGAAAAATACTTAATGTAAATATCATTTTTACATAGTTTAAAGTTTCATAAAGAAAAACAACATTCAAAGAATGCTATAAAAAGGTTTTGTAGTAAAATATATTCGAAACTTTATAAAACTGAATATGTAGCTTTTACCAATTGTTGTGCAAAGCTTTTAAAACTCTACAGTGTTTCAAAGCACAAAAATGCTATAAAAATGAATTTGCAGTACTTACAAAACATTACAGAAGAAAAGAAGCATTTTAGAAATGCTATCCAAAATTTCGGGCTTTTTTTTACATGGTTTTGCACTAATTTTATGACTAGATTTTGACGTGTGAATAATTGATTTTTGACCCAATTTTTTAAAGTAGTTAATATAACTAAATCACTTAAAAAATATTAAAAAAAATTATGGAAAAAACATGTGTAAAGACACTTGGCATTATGCATGTAAAAATGCTTTTATTATAGAACAAGTGTAATGACACGTGACATTTTACGTGTATGTCACTATCTACTTATACGACAAGTGTCATATGATGTGTGCAATCCTATCAATTGAAGAAATATATAAATAGAGCCTTATTATAACATTCTAAATTCGTTCTATTAATTTCTTAAAGATATAAAATTAATATCTTAAAAGAAATAGAGTATGAGAAGTAAAAATAACATTAGAAAAGTTGAAATCATGAATGAGGTATGCTTTTCTACTTAGTGTAGTTATAATAAATTAGTTGTAAGATTTTATTTGAAAGGAACACATTTTAAAAGACTTAATTATGGTGTGTCGATATATGGACCAAAATATCAAAACTTATAAAAGAGATAAATTTCTATACCTAACTAAATGCATAAGTATATATTTCTAAATGCAACAATAAAGATGAAATAATAGTAAAGCGTACCACTTTTTACACTCCGCCATCTTTATAACTTTGTTGTTCTTCCATTGCCATGAATCACACATTTATATGTTTCAAATTTTGACGACAAGATCTGTTCTATTGTGACGGGCTTGTTTTTCTGATCAGCGTAGTATGTTCATTTGCTTAATTTGAAGACCGTATGAGAAAGTGCAGATGATTTAGTAGATTGACTATCTTGGCGCCAAAACTTTGAATTTGAATTTTGAATGAATGGACACTTCAACCACTATAAATAGGCCCAACAGTCACCACTTTTCATAAAAAATCCTCTTCTTCTTCTTCCTGCTTTTCTATACACTATCAAACTTCTAGAAGACATATCTCCTTCGTTTCTTAACGGAATTGGATGAAACCAACGGCAAATCGAAAGAGGAAGGCAAGGCCTATGATCTAGTAATAGTTTGGTGATGAATTTGGAAGGTATTGTGGTGCAACAGGCCGATCATTAGGAGAAAAGTAGAAAATCGCGTGCACAGTTTTTCAGTTTTGGATAACCGACTTTGAACTATCAGATCTCACTCAATTTTGATCGGAATTTGATGATCCACCCATCAAAACAGCCGTGGGAACAAGGAAAACAATCTATAAAAGGAGTTGGGACAAAATGCTCAAATTTTTAGATGAAATTTGAAGAATTCCTTTGACAGTTTGCTTTCTTTTTCTCTTTGTTCACCAAAACATCATTTGACCATATCTTGGTCATTTGTTGACAGATTCGCACGAAACCAGTAGCCTTGCGAAGCAGATGGAGAGAAGTACCGTATCAAGTCAATTTGTAGATGAGAACCAAAGTTTTGTATTGATCTGGTACCCATTTCATCGTCGATTGCCATTATATATCCATTTGTTCTTCTTGATCGATGAATGATTATCTGGCATCTTTTAACCAACGGTCATTAGACATAACTCTTCCTGCAAAACAACCTAACACTTTTTAAAGAATCAAGTGACTTTTCAGAATAACTAAATATAGTTTTAAACAACAATATCATGATGATTTTGTGACATATTCATATGAAAATTGTGTTAATAATTTTATCAAAAAATTACCATTTTAAAAATTTTCAAAATTCAGATTATGAAAAATTTGAAAACCTTACTCTGATACCAAATGTGAGAAATGCGGATTACAGATCTTAAGGCTAGAATTAACACTAGAGGGGGGATGAATAGTGTTTTAAGGAATTACTAATTCTTTTTAAATTTATATTAATTTAAACACAGATGTATGCAATATTCAAACGCAGATATGATCATAGAATCAAACACAGATGCATAAATATGGTAAAAGCAATAAAGGAAAGAACACCAGATTTTATACTGGTTCGGAGTTACCCTACATCCAGTCCCGCAACACAAGTACGGATTTCCTTTCAAAATTATTTCTTACAACTACGCCCTCGATTTCAAGGCCACGAGGTACACCACTCCAGATTCATAATCCTCTGGGTAGAGATACTTGATTTTACGGGCAACAAGTTCACCTACTTGATTTCACAGGCTACAATCACACCTTTTCTCGCTTGATTGATTTCACAAGCTACAATCACACATTTTCTCTCTCAATTAATTACAAAGAAGCCTATAACTCTGAATAGCACTGGGATCTTGCTGAAATAGTGATAGAGAATCAAACCAAAGATGATCTACTTATGTTCAATGGTGATTTCGGCAGAGTAATGGTAAAATTGTATATAAAGAAATGTGGCAGAAGAAGAGGAGTGAAATCAGAGAATTTACAAATGTAAATTCGTTTAAAACAGCCTCTATTTATAGTAGAACAACAGCCATGTCCATTCGTGAAAGGATATGACGAATAGACACTTCCTTTGAAATTCAAACTTTTGAAATAAACTGTCACCTTGTCGACAAAGGGTCCTTGGGGTTGTCGACAGGCCTATGTAATTTTGGTAATTTGTTTTTCTTTGAAAATAACTTCTATCTTGCATTAAAACTATTTTAAACTTTATAAATATACTTAACTAAAGTTAAAATACATAAATATGTACAGAGAATAATATTTTGGTATATATAAAATTTTACTATAATTTTATATTTAAATCTAAATATTAAAAGTTAAACATATGATAGTTAAAAGATAGTTTAAAATCAAGGATAATTTGGTTTTGAAAATAAAGATTATTTTGAGGCTAAAAGTATTTTAAAAACATGATAGATGTTTTTGATTCTTTTAAAAGAAAGATTTTGAAATCATTTTGAAAACAAGATATAATTTTGTAAAACATTTGAATAAAAGTTAGTGGATACAAAACAATGTTCCACTAGATTTTTCATAGGTTCCATCATACTTAGGGTTCTATCCCTTTAACAGGCTCGAAGTGGATTCCATTCTATGAATAAAATGGATTTTAAGATGTCAATGCTTTTCTAGGAGTTTTAACAATTTCCTAACTAAATTACTTATATTGAAATCTTGAACTCTTGATAATCTTGATACTCATGAGTCTTCAATCTTGATATCTTCAGTCTTGAATCTCTATACTGTACAGTCTTCGTTCTTGGTACCTGCATGGTTAAATCCTGGATATACATATATATCTAAACTATAATGTTAGTATTTATATTTTATAATCTTATTCTTAGGTTGTTGTCATCAAAACCATCTTCTCAGGGACTAACATATTTAGGGTGACTCCATTGGTGGAATGAGTGGTCATTTCATCAAGTAACATTGTTTGAGAAAAGATAAATCAGCGATAGATAGGAACATAGTGGTAGTCACTAAATAAGTTAATGATAACTTAACGTTGAATACCTAAAAAAGAGATTATGTGATGTTTGAATGGATGATTAATGATTGTATGGCACGATTCATTACAAGATGATAAGTAAAGGATATACTTATTTCAATTGATGTAAGACATGGTTCATAACTGGATTATAAGTGTAGGGCACATTTCTTGATTGAATATATGCTAATGCTGTTTACATATATGATGTATCTTGATGATGATAAAGTGAGGGGAAATCCTTTTCCACGTTAGTGGCGTGGTCTCACTATGGATGACTAGGTAAAGATTTTACTCATACCAGACTTTATGTTCGATCTATATTTTTATTATTTTCCATAAACTCATGGGTACTCATTCGAGTAGGATGAGTTTATGGACAAGATAAGTTTCTATTGGAAGGAAAAAAAAAGATTTCAAAGACGAATTATCCAGAGAATAAAAATGTATTAAAATTTACGTTGTATAAAACCAAGAATTATAACGGTTATGTGTTGTATTGGCATCTTCATATGGAAGGTGCAATACTACTCTTATTTTCTATTATACTTACCCCTGCATGGGAATGAATTGGGTTTGAAATGATGTAATCAGTTATGTAATTTAAATTGTTGTAATGAAAAAGTTGTTTAGGTTCTCTATTTACTTATGTTGTGCAAAATAATACTAAACTCACTTTAGGCTGGAAAATGATTTCATTGATAAATACAGCATTATAGGCGCCTATTTTCAAGTCTCTGAGTGAGTGATGTTATGTACCTTTAAGGAAGTTTTAATTGCAAAGGAGGATTTTTGGGAGGACTACATGATGGTATATTTCGTAAATGCTCCTTCTTAGTAGTTAAATATCACTTAAGATGTGCATGGAAGCTAAAGGGTTCATACGCTAAATTTGATAACTTTGCGTTCTTTTTTAGGTCCAGAATAACATTCCATAGATAATGATATGAAGTGCATGGAAGCTAAAGCACCCCTCCTCCTCCATTTTAATGTGCTCCGACTAGCATTCCCGATCCTTTTGGCCTGAACAATGACCTTGATGAAGGAACTGACTACTCCATAAATGATGTCCAACCTTTCTCTTATGTTGTTTCCCAACATGCTATGGTCTCATATCACCTTTCTCATTACCTCTAACGCCTTTAGAGGTTCACGTTTAAGGAGATGATCTCGATCTTATTGTGAATCTTCTTAGACTCTTTTTAATTGAATTCCCATCCTCATTTTTACACAGTGATATGATGCACAATAATTTCTCTATGTTATGTTTTGTATTAGTATGGTATGTTGAGATATATATCCTTTGCTCCATGTGAGCGGTTATGTTTGAGAGTAGTCGGTGAAGCTCATTTATCACACTCCTAAATTTTATAGTGCCTTATAAAATAATATAGAGGATCTTTCAACCCTTCTTGCCTTTTGAAAAAGTCAGAAGAAAAGGGAAAAGGAGAAAATCACAAAGAATATATGCTTTTGAAAAGTTTGAACCGTTATTATTAAAAATAAAAAATATTACGATACGAAGATCATTTAAAATCGAATATGTTCAGTTATTACTTTATTACAAAAATACGATTCAAATTTTAGTTAAAGTAACAAAGAATAAAAGTATCAAGACAAGCATGCATGAATGGTCCCTACCATTTTCTATAAGAAAATACAAAAATGAGTGAGATAGATGAGTCGTAGCTACTGCATCTCATAAGATACAAAGCGTTAAAAAAATACATGTTACATCCAATTAGCGTTAATAAGTCATTGTGTAGAAACTATAAATTGGTCAAGACCCAACCAAGGAAGAACTCAGGTAGAGCTACACTAAGATTGGGGTCCTCAAAACAATCAAGGATCTACGTAGGCATCTCTTGGCTAGCAAGGAGCCAAGCCCAGTTGTGGATAAAGAAAGGGAGAGATAATAAGTTGGACATTATTAATAAAGCAATCAATACCACCGTTAAACCCATCCAGATTAGGGTATCTATCACCAAAAGCAATAGGGATGTGGGGTGGAGAGGTTGAAGGATGAGGTGGTAGTAGTAAAGGGCAAATTATCTATTGAGCGGTAAAAGATATCATTTTAATTAGGCAAGTTTTCCATCATGATCATGATTGACATGAATGACAAATGTAGAAGGAGAGGATTCCTTTGGTCTAGGATTAGCATTCTCAATATGATCATGAGAAATTGGGTTCTTACCTTTCCATTTCCTTATTGGCAGTTTTGACAGTGGGTTCTTGGTGGGAATAAGAGGAGTGGACAAGGGTATATGTTCATGGGTCAAGCAGGGGGAGGCGTGTATACAAGACTTGGAGAATTGGATAAAAGAGTGACAAACAGTGTGCGTCGTAGCCTTCCACATGTATGAAACATCAACCTAGCTAGTCTTCTCAACCAATAAACGAATAAAGGCACTCCAAATGTGTCTTGTCAGCAAGGCTTGAATCTAAGCTTTCACATGCTCTAGTCCATATCTTCAATCAGTTGTACATGAAAAAATTAGGCCACCTATATAGTTTGCCAACTCATTTGGACTAATCATCAGTTGATACATGTAAAGGATATTTCAAAATGTAATCCTAACATGGATCTAGAGAACCTATGAACGGGATAAGTCAAAAATAGATGTCGATATGTTACAATACCTATCTTGTCCTGAATGGTGATAGGGTCAAGTTCGAGAGTTCGTTGACATTCATTAAGGAAAGAAAACTCGAAGAAGTACATGGATTTATCATATTTCACTTTAACGGCTCTTTGAGTTCACATGCACAAAATCAAGTGAATTTTAATTATCATAAGATAAATTGGCATCAAGGAAGAACAACACCAAGTGCCCCTTCATGAACATTGTGCCCGCATTAATTACTTTCCTAGGTGGCACCATAGCACCATCAACAAAGTTTGCATCAAACCTTTTGTATCTACAATTCAAGGTAATTCAAAATTTTATTCAATTTCGATGAAATAAAAAATATCAGTGTTTTGTATAAACAATTAATTATTTACCATTTCATAGAAATTAAAGACAAAACAAGCGATAAAATAGATTTAAATATAGAAGCTCAAACATCAAAATATATTTCAAAGTTAAAGAACAATAATAGAGAAAGAAAGGCCACTGTTTCTACCTTCTCATCCATTATTTAATAACCTACATGTAGCAAATTTGTTAGTATAAATGCATGTGTAACCACTAAAATATGAACCCTTTCAATGGACTGTTCACCATTTAAATTCTGTTTGTTTTTTAACTTATATAAATCATGGTTAGAATTCCATTTTGGAAAGCATGTTTTGTGTAGATATTCATATTATATTAAACGTAAATAAATTTTTTAACGTAAAACAGAAAAGGTTATATAATTTTTACCTTAGATTCAAACTCGTGCCACCATTTACTATAAGATTTTCAACAAAATAAATCATTTTATTATTACTGAAAATTGAAATCATCAGCTCATTTGAATATCAGTAACATTCTATCATCAAAGTAAAATAATTGTGAGTACTTTAGTTGCATGTATGTGTGTGTATGACCCGACCAGACCACTGGCTAGATTGTAAGAATCGTCAACCTCTGACCATGGTGGTCAGGTGGTCAATGAAACCCTAAATTACATCTAACCACGGTTAAACCTCATAAAATCATAATAATCTTTAGAGAACCGGAATATTTTGATGTCCAACCGGAGTATTTCAAATACTTGTGAAGAGATGGTAGTGATTTTGAAATTGCTTAAGTTTTTTGCTGAGGGAAGAAGAAGGAGATGATATATGTTTTGATTTTGGCTATTTTTACGACCTTTTCATTTTTTCAATTAGTCAGTTAAGTTTTACATTTAGCCCCATTTTACAAATAATTTCGTAGTAAAACCTAATGAACATCTAGCTGTTTAATGTAAGTAGTGTGGTGGACGTTAAGACAATAATTTGTTGCAAATGTTCAAGTCTATCAAAATTATTTATTTAACCATTTTATTATATTTTTCATATATAAAATTCTAATAATAATATATAAAGTTTAATTGTATTGAATATATTTAATCAATATACAAGATTGCATGAACTTACACAGTTTCGATAGTTCAACTAATTAGACCTGCAAACCTTCGACCTGAAACCGTTACGGTTTGATTCACGGTTCGGACTTCAAAACTATATTATATATACATACATACATACATATACACATATATAATTTTCGGTTTAGAAATAAGTTTGAACTGTAACACCTTTTATATATCGAAGTATCCAATTAAATTTAATGTGTTGCTGAGGGCACCTCATTTTTCAGTTTCTAATATTGCTAAAGTATACCATAAATTTTTGCACTATACTCTCTATAATACCATATTTTTTAAAGGGCTACCAAATGCATCATTTTTGACTTTTTTTTGCATGGCGAACAACTGCCGCCCAACATCATTTTCCACGACGATCAACCACTGGATAATAGTAGTTTGTTGGTTGATTGCTGTGGAAAATGGTGTTGGTCAGCAGTTTTTCGCCGTGCAAAATGACTTTACGCTGTGATTAATTGCCATGTGAAATGATTTTGGTATTAGGAAGCACACAAATTTTATACCATTTATTATTTCTTTTTTATGTTATTAAGAAGAGTAAAACTGGATGACCTTAGCAACATACTAAATTTAAACGACATGTTTATCGAGGTCAATATTTGGATTCAATTTTTTTAGCAACTTTTTATAACCAAAAAATATATGGACATTTTAAAAGAGCAGTTCTAAATGCATCACGCTATGAGCTTCTTTTACCCATTCTCCATTTTACCCAGCACTACGATTACACACTTCAAAATACCCATCAATTATTTTCGTGCTACCTATTCAGCAAACAACTTCATACTGCTGAACGACCTTCTACTGCCGAACGGTCTTCTACTGCCGAACCTAATTCGACATTTTTCAAATTTTATACTGCCGAACGACTTTCTACTGCTGATTGTATGTGTTGTTTTGAAAAAACCAAACAATCTTTCGAACGGTCCTATATTGTCGTTCGATAGTACAGTACCGTCCATGCTGAATAAAATGAAGACACATTTTCTTCTTTCTTTTTTTGGTAAAAAGAGTCTATAAAGTGGTGCATTTAGCACGTCTCTTTTAAAAGGTTTACCTACTACATTAATATAGCGCCAAACATAGTCTAAATATCATTAAAGTTAGCAAGGCAAAAAATCTCTGGTACATCAAAACATAAAATTGTCTACAAAGCTTAAAAATTTTCAAATAAAATTCATGCACCATAAACTCATACCCTTTTTTCCAAATCTTCAAATTTCACCTGCCAAACAAAACGCAAAATGATCTCCATTGTAAGCCGAAAAGCAATGGCACATAGAGATACCATTTGAAATAAAGAAGGGGCAAGAGAGGTATATGTACCCAAGTTGAAGGGCGGTTTGCTGCTGATGAGCATAGTGACTAGTGTTGGGATCCATGAAGTTTACTTGGAGGAAGTTTCTGGAATCATATGGAGGCATGCTCATGGCTGCCGTTTCATATTCAGATGAACTTGAAGAAGGTAACATACTGTTCAGTTGCTGCTGTGCTCTTTCATTATGTGATATCTGTCAATTCCAAACGCACGTGAACTGTTTGATGAAATGCTTATATTTACATTATATTTACATTATCCTGTACAGTTATGTCATAGAAATTATCTATAATATAACCTTTTATCATTCCTCAGACCCTAAATTGAAATTAAGTGCATGTTTGGTAAATATCTTGTTCAAATAGTTTGTAAATAACTTATGAACATTTTGTCTAGTATGTTTGTCGATTTGTTCTAATAAGAACATGGCTTTTAATGTGTGTGAGTTAGGCCTATGATGTCAATTTAACCTTTTTCATAGTTTGTTGATAGAGAGAAATTTAATATGTATGTTTATATATTTCAAGTGAATCAAATCCTATTAGGCGCTCCAGATTTAGTTTGTGAAGTCACTGGTCCAAATACGTGATTCAAACCACTAGATATATATTGACTTGTAGCATGTTATATATCATTTAAGACTTGTAGTATAATCGTGTACTGCCAACTAAGTACTCAGTATCAAAAAAATAAAATAAAGGAAGTTGAGGAGGAGACCTTGTTTCTTAGATATAAATTATCATTTTGAAGCTCCAATTCCTGCATTGTAAAATTTAATATTTCCTGTTAATATGTTTGTTTAGAGCTATGTATGCAGTAAATTTTGCATTTATTGCATATATAGGATTGATTAATTTTTCCTCACCCTTTTCTGCATGTATTCAATTTCAGCATGCAACAATTCATTCTGCAAACAGACGTAAAATAGAAAAAAAATAAGTAACAGTAACTATGCAACTTATATATTAGCATATCTAAAATAATCTAG
Organism: Allium cepa; assembly: GCA_030765085.1. Classification (NCBI taxonomy): domain Eukaryota; kingdom Viridiplantae; phylum Streptophyta; class Magnoliopsida; order Asparagales; family Amaryllidaceae; genus Allium; species Allium cepa. The sequence goes on along the minus strand of CM060935.1, from coordinate 1,052,152,327 downwards.
AATCAGAAACCGGATTACTTTTACTTTGTTAATTTATTAAGGTTGGAATCCGTGAAAGTTGATCGAGACTGTATACTCAATAAGTATATAAAAAAGTATAGAACGATATTGATTTCAGATCCTGAAAACATATACCTTTTTAGCTCTTATTTTATTGATGCCTTTTTCTAGTTTATTCTCAAGGGCCCTCAGATCCTTCTGATTCATTGAGCTAATTGATTCTCCCAGAAATGCCCTGCTAAAAGAATATGTATCTATATTAGAGCATATGTACAACGTTAATAGAATAATAGCAAACCATTATAGTTTTACATACCTATTAGAATTCTGTAGACCGATTATCTGCTGATGCAGTTTCGCTGCTTCTTGCTGGTAGTACTATATTAGTGGGGAAAAAAGGTTGGATACATCATCAAATTAGAGGGAATATAACAATCAAAACGGTTTGATATTCTAAGGATATGTACATTTATTCGAGGATATCAAATTAATGATTTAAAAGCTTAGGTCATAAATTTTGGGGTTTAGATCACATGCCATTCTTGTTTACCACCTCAAATAAAATAAAATAAATTAGATAATCTGTGTCCAACTTGTTGTGATTTATAGTAGGTGGTATATATTCTTATACTTTCATATTTACCACGTCCATGGTTTTATACAAAATTAGAAGATGAATATGTAGTTCTTAGTAAGGCTAATCTAAAACTCATAAGCGACTGTCAATTGATCATGGATAATAGACGAGATTTTTTGGCACGTGCAATACACGTACGTATAAAAAAAAGCCTTAAATTGTAATATAAATTGTTAAATTAAATTTTTTATATAGCTTTGACAACTAAAAGCTAAAAATTATCATTTATAAACATTAGGTTGTGAGTGAGGTTTGAACTTGTGACTTAATTTGTGTATTAAAATGATCATTTGGAAATAGATATTATTTTCATTTTAAGCGGGATTCGAACTTCTGACCTCTTGTTTGTATATAAAGCCATTTTAGAACTTTGTGGTCGGACAAAAAAATTACAACTCTATTCCAACTATACACACACACACACACACACACACACACACACACACACACACACAAGATTTTTTATCACGTACAATGCACGTGCATTTAAAAAAAAACCTTATATAATGATATGAAATTGTTAAATTTTGATTTTTATATAGTTTTGATAAGTAAAAGATAGAAATTATAGAGAAAAATACTATTAACATTACATTAAGATTAGAGTTTGAACTTGCGACCTTATTTGTGTATTAAAATATTCATTTAGAAATAGATGTTATTTGTGGACTCAAACTCCCGACCTTTTATTTGTATGTAAGAGTATTTTTGGAACTTTATGGTCGGACCAAAAAATTGCTAACTCTATTCCAATTATTTATACGAACATTACGTTACGCGTTTCGTGCATGATGAAGACACTTGAATTGTTTTTCTACAAATTATTTGTTTAATAGGTTCAAAAGAAAATGATTTATACAAATATTTAACCATACTTTTGTATTGAATCATACGTAGTCAGTTTGAATTTTTATTTCTAAGTTGCAATATTTAATTTTTTGTTATTTTAATTTTTTATTTATATTATTAATTAATAAAAAAACGAATTTGTAAAGTAGTTTATTTGTTAAATCCTATTTATAAGTGATATGAAGACTTGATAAATATTTGAAGAGAAAATTTTAAATTTGCAAAGAAAGCTTAATTGTTAGATCCTATTTTTAAGTGATGCTAAATTTTAATAATATTTTTAAAGACGTATTTTTGGTTTTTCATGCCGACACCAAAAGAGCATGACAGTAAATATATTATAACTATTAATAAAGAAATACATATAAAGGTATTTTTGGAACATCAAGATCGGACCAAAAAATTGGGTTTCTATTTCAACTATTAATAAAGATTTACACACATATTTGACTTACAAGTAACTTAAGAAGTGTTATATTTATATATATATATATATATATATATATATATATATATATATATGAGAACCGTTCAATGGCTAATTTAAATATGAATTTAAAAAAAAGTAAAAAAGAAAACACGCTTCTTAAGTTACTTGTAGGTCAAATTTGTACAGAAAGTTGTTGGTTAACACCTTTTAATTAATTAAACATAATCCTCAAGTAATGATGGCTAATTGATGTACACTATTAACTAGTTGTTTCTTTAGCATTCCAATTCTAAGCAATGTTTGCCACAGCAAAACTGTCTACTAATCTTAAATAGGTTTTGTTTATGGCGTGATGATCATCATGAACTTTCTTGCAGTAAAAGTAATGTATTTTGTTGTTCAATATCAACGGAATTCTACTTAAATCAGAATCTATTAAATTCTGAAGCATGTGAAATATAAATGTGTGTGTGTATATTGCAATAAACCAAAAATTTCACGATGATCCTAAAAGTGCAATTATTTTCTATACGCAATTTGAAGAAACTTACCTTAATTTTGATGCTAAAGTTACTGAAATTTTCAGATCTGGTTACGTAAAATAAATTCTGTAATTGATTTTGTCTTCGTGGGAGATGATGCGCAGATTTATTGTCAATTTTAAGTTGAGTTTTCATTCAGCATGTTTGTATCTCTCTTAAGTTAAAATAATAGCAGTCAGCCAGTCAGGCAAACGATTAGATTAGAACAAACGTCTTTTTATTGGATTTTGAACATAATATTGCTTATTCATTATCCCTTATGTTTGAATTTCCATTTTCAGAATACACCAAGACAAATAAAAGGTGGAACCCAGTGCACGAGACTCCCATACGATAGCGGATTCTGAAGAGGTTGATAATGTACGCAGTTGAAAATTAATCCAGTTATCTTTTGTTTTAGGATTAAGCCCCTGGTTCCTAGCTGGTGATGGGATATGTTATCAGTAAAACTTAATATAGCTAATATGACTTTTTTTTTGGCAGGACAAACTATAATATGACATTATAACCGATAATATGTGGCATATATACATGTATACTTTGGGATACGTATAGTTGCTTCGTTTCATATTTTGTAAGTTTCCGACTTATATGGTAAGCAGCGTAAGTAGGAAAAAAATAATAATAACCAAAATGATTCATTTCACCTGCGCATTGACTTCAGAAACATATTTTCCAGTGTTGGATGTATCTGTGCTTGCTTTCTTGTACCGTTCGATGGTTGCTTTAACACTGCAGTCAGTGAGAAAATATCAGTAACGATTAGCATTTACGATAAAATATTGGGAAATTTGATATAAACGATACACCGTAAAGGTGTTTAATTTATTAATCAAAAGTTTCGCTGTTATATAATAGACAGATATTTTGCTAAATAGTGACATGTAATAATAAATGTAATTTCTTTAAATGGTACCAGTGAAATGTATTTTGCATCAGTTTTGTACCAGAGTAAGTTGGGGTGAATTACACTATCAAATATTTATATATCTATACTGCAAGTGTAAAATCAAAATGTTATGTGAAGGTGTGATAGTAAATTGTATTTAATTTTAAAATGGAACTTTAGTTTCAGAATTTTTTTCGTTTAAACAATGATTGATAATTTTCGCAATATTTTTCAGAAGACCATAGGATATTTTGCAGATAGATTTCTTCAGACTAAAACATTTTTTATTTGAAAATTGATAATTATAAAAGGATACTTTACCAGGTAAACAGATCTTTTTATACAAACAAAAGAAGAAGAAAAGAACTATTGTACTATATATTTATGACTACAACTAAGCCATTATTTCCAAACAAATTCGGATCGGCACTGTACTATATATTTATATTTGGAAATATATGTTTTTTTTATGATAGAAAACTAAAATCGGTCATCAAAAATTATTTGATTCACATGTGAAGGAGGTCCAGTATAAAATGATATAAATCATTAAGTTCCAATTTATCAAAATAACTAGTAGGTATTTTATCTTGGTTTACGTGAACCGGTCTAATATAAACATGTAGTTATATATTCATAGATTTGTTTAATGACAATATATATCAGAAATAATTTTTTGAAAATGTGAAAAACCTAATAAATAGATTTTGAATCTGTGTATTTCCCAATATTATTGTCCATTATTCAGATAATTTCCAAGATAGAAATAGTGACATGAAGTGACTGCCATTATACTAAATTCAGGTCCTGGACTTCTTAACCAAAAATTGTATTCTGATGCATCTCATAGAAGAACATTGATGTAAATATATACTCGATATAAATAAAAGAATGTATACAAAATAAAAAATAGATCATTTCCTAACCTCTAGCTCAAAATGTTAAGTCATGTCATCCAATAAAGCATTTATTTGAATTGCTGATTTAAAATATTATTGTGCATATAATATGATCATCGAAATTAACCAAAATTTTGTGAAGATCTTGAGTCATGTAATAACATATCTAGAATTTTTTGTAAACACCTTTACTTTTAACCTCTTTGTTGCCTTCTCCATATTAGCCTTTGGATTGATTGGATTAGTGGATGGATTACATGGTGATGCAAAAGAAGGAAAAATGATAATTTTATATTCCAACAGCTAGTATTAAGTGGTTATAGAAAGACTAAAAATAGAGAAGCTATAGACTCTTCCTTATATGTGTGTATGTACTAACATATGTACATACGTTGTGTGTGTGCACACACGTACGTATGTACATACGTATGGGTAAAACCATTATAGTTGAACTAGTTCTCATACAAGAGCATTTCTAGTAGTTTTTTAATATTCGAAGAGTTTAGATACAATTGTAGCAGTAACTATTTGCCTATAGTACAACACTGGAAGAAAAAATGGTTGCAGCAGGGTTGTGAGAGAAAATTAAAATATTTAAGCCAAGGTCAGAAACCTAGTGCAACTAATAGTTCGTAATGTCGATAAATGTGTGATTTTTCCACTTTATGTTGAATTCATTGAAACTATTGCATAGAAATCTCCATTCAAAAACTAGAAGTTTCTTGGAGTTTACAAGGGGGGATAGGACTACTTAAGGTGGTCTGATTATGGTAACCATACGTGTACTGGTCAGTAAAGGAATGTCAACATTAACCATACGACTTTTAGCCACATCATCAACCATTCTTTTCTTTTTTCTTCTGGAAGGTTGGTGTTATAGATTGTTTGAACCAACGATTAACCATGATACACTTATTTCCTGAAATTTTAGTAGTATTTACCCGTTTAGTTTTATTCATAAATAGAAAAAGATCATAAGAATTTACCGTGACTTTGTTATTATATTGTAGAATGATATATTAAAAGTGTTGCGAATAAAAATGGTTAATAATAGTAAAAATTATAAACTAATATCGTGAATTATAATTGTGTTATTAAATTATATTAATTTGCTACCTTTCCGTTTCATTAAAACTTATACTACTTCATCTCTATAACTTATACTACTACTTCACACTAAATTGTGTTCTTAAAAATGGTTATTAAAAGTTAAAATTATACTACTTCATCTTAAAACTTCTCTTGTGCCAGTAAATTGAAGTACAAGTAAATAAGCCACTAGGCTAAAAATACAAATAAAATCCAGTAAAATATTTAAATAAGTTTTTTTTGTTCTAAAGCGGTTATCTGTTTTCGATCCATCCTTGCTGCAATTTTGTGTCTTGTGCAACGAATTTTTGTTATTTTATTAGATGTGAGTTGTATTGTATGAGTGGTAGTAGATGGTTAATCTGCCTCACTCACTTATTGATCATATTATACCTTTAATAATAGTTATAATAGCTTTGGTGTCATCATTTTTTGGTATTAACATAAACTACCAAAAACGCCAATCTATATATTATTAAATCTTAAGCACTTAAAAATAGAATCTAATATTAAACTTTTTTTTACAAATTCAAACGTCCATAAAAGTATAATTTAACAATTAAACATACTTTACAAATTCAAAACGCTTTTAAATATAAGATCTAAAATTAAACTTTCTTTACAAATTCAAAATAAGTTTTTACAACTATACAAATCTTAATATTACTTAAAAATGAAAACTCATTTTTTTGGAATGATTTAAACGTATACAATTTATAAGATAAACAATTTACGCGCAAAGCGCATGGCATAACACTCGTAAAAATAGTGCGTTACTATTCAACCTTCTTGGCTACGAAAAAAAACATTAATTTAAAGATTACTTTATATTAGACAAATTAATTACCAATACGTATGAACATTTATGGAAAAAAAGTTTGTGGTACCAAACAAGAAAATAAACTTTTGTTATAGTTGAGAATTATTCCAATTCAAGTGGTTTGAAGCAATTCCTTATCGGTGAATTTGAACTCTTCCGCCTGCCGGGTATAGATCCTAATTTCACATTTTAGGAAACAGATTCTCCTCTTACATGATATGCAACAGTGGCACAAAACCAATAAAACTTAGGTATTATTGTTTTCCAGAGTTAGTTGCTTAATCAACTTAAGTTTCAGAGTGATTAGTATTTCACAATGACTTTGATATATCAAATCGACTATTAGCGATGTTTGTATATTAGTCGTTTTCAAAATCAAATAGTGTGAAGTCAAAACACAAAGAAATACTGAAAATTTATCGTTAACATGTGTCATTAAATCTATATATAATTTTCAAACTTGAAACTTTTCGGTTTCAATGTTTCAAATTAAAAATTCAATTAGAATTTCAACATATAATTGAAATTTCAAAATTGGACTGTCAAAATTCACGCTTTAGAAATTCAAAATTTTAAAACTCAAAATTTCAAAATTTGAATCACCTCCAAATTCATGGTACAAATTCAAAACTCAACTTTCTAAAATTCAAAAACTCAAATTTTCGAATTTTGTTATGGGAATCCTAACTCGAGACCACTCAAATCTAAACCCCAAAGCACATCGGAAAACGGGATTATGGTAAAAAGTATAAAAACAACCAATCAATATCTCAATCCAATCCAAAATCAATCACAAACATCAAACAAGCAATAGAAAAACAAAGCAACAACGATAAACAAATCACACATCGATTTATGTAGTTCCACTAACGTCTTGTTAGTGTACATCCACTTTGAGGGAAAAGCTTTATTAATATCAATGAGAAGAGTACTAAAGATTGATTACAGTGATCAATATTCAAATAGAATAGATTCATGGAGAAGAGAATTACAGAAAACTAGGTTTTTCTAAACCCTAATTAATGGAGGATAAAACACTTAATTAAACCCTTGAAGTAATTATGTCTCTTTCCTTTGAATCTGAAAATAGCTTATATAAGAGAGTAGAAAACGTTGGCAAATTCTTGAAATGTCCCTTGAAGCTTCACAAATCTCACAAAACTGCTCGAGTCGAAAATATGTTGAAAGTCGTCATAGACGTTTGTCACTGTCATAATTTTTAGGATAACATTCCCTGAAACCACAGACATCTGTCCCAAGCTTCGGATTCCAAATCCTGCCATCACAGACGTGACGTCTGTTGCTTGATGCTAATTACAGCACTCCACCTTCTTCGCCATATCTTCCTCCTCCGAACTCCGATTTGCGAACCGTCTTCTCCGTCACCAACAACTGATAGTGCCAAACTATCCCAACTTATACCTTCAACCAAATAAGCTTAGATGATTTCTCAATGAGATCCGACAAAGCCACCGTCCATTGCACTCCATCAATGAGCTCAAGCAAAGCGTCTGCCCACTAACAAAGTGTTGAAAGCACTCAAATCCAAAACCGTCTTATCAAAGGACAAAAGTACTACGGAGTGTAAACTAGTACTCGCCAAGAAGATAGAACCACAATCTCTCACCGATACTCTTCATCATCTATAACCAAACTCCTCCCTCAACCGTGCCACCGTATGACACCTAACACTTCAATAAGCGAACCAAGTTTGAGCAATGCTCAAACTTTCCAACCGGCAATGCCTTAGTGAACATATCCACTACATTATGTTTTGTGTGCACTTTTCGAAAATATACTTGCTTATCTTCATCCATGATTACTAAAAATGACTTTATCGCTTCAATATACTTAGTCTGAGAGTTAAATGTCAAATTCTCCACCAAGTGAATAGCACTTTGGCTATCACATCGAACATCGATACTATCGTGTTCAAATCTGCAGTCACACAACAATCGCCTCAAATAAAGTGCCTCCTTTGCCGTCTCCACTGCGGCTACCAACTCTGCCTCCGTAGTGAATAAAGCAACCACGGTTTGCAATCTCGATCTCTGACTTATGGTCGTTCTACCAACTGTGAAGACATATTCAGAAGTTGACTTTCTCTAATCCCTATCACGGGTGTAGTCTGAATCATAATAAGCAACCAACTTGTAATTCATCCTCCGACTACCACTAAAAACAAGACTATGAGATGATATACCTCTAAGGTATCTAAAAATAAGTTTCACTGCTTCCCAATACGTTTTTTTGGATTAGCCATACACCGACTAACCATCCCGACGACATTTGCTAGGGGTGGGCGCAGGTCAGTTTGATGCGGTTTGAAGCCCAAACTGCTTCCGCACCGCATCAAGCGGTTAATCAAAAATACAAACTGTTATACTAACTATTTAAACGGTTCGGTTTCGATTTGGTTTAATGTAACGCGGTCCAGTTTTGGTCTGCTTCGGTTTGAACCCATATTAAATATAAAATAAGAGAACTGCTTCCATGAACAATCAATTTATGAAGGTAACTGTGTGAAGCTTTTATACTTAAAGGTTAAAACATACAACGTCATACAGAAATAAAGATTGGTTCTTAATTAAATATTTCAATATGACATTTAGCTATAAGTGAGATTTTTTCAGTAGATCAATCAATCATCAATGTCAACCAATGCATAATCATTAGTAAAAGAACTAAAATAAGATTATAATTGGCATTTAACCAAAACATGAAATGAAAAATAACATACTAAAGGTATAGCTTCTTCCTTTATGACAACGATTATTATTGATACAAGCTGAAAATAGAATATGCATCGTTAAAATATAAAATAAGATAGGATTTGCTTATATTTTTATCATAAGATTACCAGTGTAAATATTCGGATCGGTTCGGTTTAATATGGTTGGCTTAATCATTCAAATCACAACTGAACCATATCGATGCGGATCGGTCCAGTTTAGGGTGTTTGCATTAATTAGAAGATTCGGTGTGGGTTTCTGCACCGTTTTTACGGTCCGGTGTGGGCGGTTTCCGTATAACTGTGCAGTTTATGACCACCCCTAGCATTTGCAGTATCGGGCCTCATACACACCACAACATACATTAAACTTCCAACCGCACTAGTGTATGCACCTTAGCCATATAAATCTTGTCTTTCTTCAAGATAGGTGATCCCTTACTAGAAAGCTTCATATACAAAGGTAAAAGTGTATTTGACGCCTTTGCATTCTCCATGCTAAACCAGCAAAGCACTTTCTTAGTGTACTCCTTTTGAGTCAATTTCAACTCAAAACGCTTTCGGTCCCTTTCTATTTCCATGTCCAATATACTCTTTGCTTTTTCAAGATTCTTCACTTCAAATTCCGATTTCAAACTTAATTCTAACTTGTTGATTTCGTTCTTATCTTTTGAAGCAATGGACATGTCATCCACATACAACCAGCAATCATTCTCCAACCTCTTGAAATATACATAAGCATCTTTGATGCTTCTATCAAAACCATTTTCAAGCATAAAATAATCAAATCTCTTGTACCATTGATTAGACGATTGCTTTAAACCATATAATGATTTCTTTAACTTGCAAACTAAATTTGACTTACCATCTACAACAAAACTTTTCAGTTGCTCCATATAGATATCTTTATCCAAGTAACCATACAAGAAGGCGGCCTTCACATCAAGTTGCTCCAACTTCAAGTCATGAATAACAACTATAGCAAGTAATATCTGGATTGAAATATGATGCACAACCGGTGCAAAAATCTCATTATACTCCTTTTTTTTCTTTGTGCAAAACCCTTAACCACTAATCTAGCTTTGTATCTCGCATCGTCCTACATCTTATATATCCATTTGTACCCAATAGCACGGTTTTATTTAGAAAGTGGAACCAAATCCCAAGTTTGATTCTTTATCAATGGTTGCATCTCTTCCTCCATTGCACAAACCTACTTCGAGTTATCACTCGACTCCATGATGTCACCAAGGCCTATCGACTCATCTTGGATTACATAAAGAGCATAATCTAAATTATTACAAAAGCTAAGATAGTTCCAATTCGTATATCTATCAGATGGCCTTATAGCATGTCGACCCATCCGACTAGCAATACCATCACCGAAACTCCTTTCAGCTCCACCTTGAACCGAATTTTCTCTAGAATTATGTACATCACCAACATACTAGAGGTACCATGTAGACTGTTTGTTGTAATATCAACCGCTTCCTCCTCACAAGCATCTTCAACTACCATACTCCTTGGACGAAAAGTGGGAATTACTTTCTCCTTTGATTCACCATGAACCAAATCTGGACATCTGAAGTGCTCTTATTCTCCTTTAACAAAGCTGACTCATCAAAGGTAACATGACGAAAATTCACATCCTTCTTCATTTATAGATTCCAAATTCGATAGTCTTGTACACCATCTGTATAACTAAGCAAGACCTCTTTGGAAGCTTTAAGCTCAAGCTTATCATTTTTTCAGATCATGCACATAAACTGGACTATCAAACACACGAAGATAATTCAAGTTAATGCTAGTTCTCTTCCACACTTCCTTCTGAATTTTGTTACCAATAGCCGAGCACGGAATTCTATTCAAAATATGCATCATGGTTTACAACGCTTCAGGCCAAAATCCCTTAGACAAACCCGATGTCAATCTCAAACATCGAGCTTTCTCAAGTAGAGTACGATTCATCCTCTCCGCAACACCATTTTGACTGTAGATCTCCCGGTGTAGTAAAATGCCTCTGAATACCATGATACTAACAAAACCGCAAAAACTCTCCGAAAACTTACTCCACTATTGTCGGACCATAGAACCTTCAAAGAATTACCACTCTTATTCTCAACAAGAGCTTTCCATGCTTTGAACTTTGAAAATACCTCCAACTTGGCCTTCATTACATACACCCATACCTTCCAAGAAAATTCCTCAATAAAAGAAATATAATAGCAAGCTCCCCCAAAGAAGATACCGGTACTGGTCCCCAAACATCCGTGTGAACATAGTTAAGACCCCTTCTCGAATCATGTTTTCCTTCACTGAATGAAACTTTTGTTTGCTTCCCTATGATACATTCCTCGCAAAACTCTAGCTTGTTGAAATTTTCTCCATCGATCATATCTCTCTTTCGAAGAATATCCATACTCCTCTCCGAGACATGACCTAAACTCAAATGCCACAATCTAGATGCATCCAAGCCACGAGAACTATCAACACATGTACAAGTCTCACCTTCAATAATCACTTCTTGAAGCAAATAAACACCATGAGTCATAACACTCTTCATCACTACAAACGCACTCTTTGAAACCCGCAAGCTATCACTCTCAACAGTGATCTTAGATCCTAATGAATCCAGCTGCCATAAAGGGATAAAAGATTTCTGAAGTCACGGAATATAGCGTGCATTAGTGAAAGTATGAACCACCCTGTCAAACACCCAACTTTACACGGAATCAATGATCTTCAACTTACAAATAACATCATTAACCATAACAATTGAATTTCCTTTATTGACATAAGAAAAAAAACAATTCCTATTTGGCATCATATGATAAGACGCCATCGAATCGAGTACCATTCATTACCCGAAATATGCGATGCTACCACCGTCAACACATCTACGTTTCCCTTACCAACTCCACTCTCCACCGCTATGGATGAAGATGCTACTTCCTTCTTTTTCTTCTCCTTGTTTAGACATTCGTTTTTTCCAATGATCAGTTTTTTTTTTACAAATAAAGCACTTGTTATTTCTTTCCTTTGGCTTTCCTCTCCAACTGGTCTTTCTTGATATAGAACAACTCCGATTTCCTTTCTTCTCATATCTCTCCATCTACAAAAATAAATCGTGACCACTAGTAGAACATTATTTCCATCATCCAACTCCTTCATTTGATCCCGCAACTTCTCTCTAAAAAGACTCGTTTTAACATCATAAAGAGTCAAAGTATCTCGGCTATAGATCAAACTATTTGAGAAACCCATATAATGGTCCGGTAACAAACACAACAATATCATCATCTTTTGCTCTTCTTCAATCTTCAAGTCTACTGCTTTCATCTTCATTAGTAAATCATCTAATAGATTCAAGTACACCTTTAGCAAAGTATCCTTCTTCATCTTATGGGTAAAGAACGTTCGCAAAAAGATCAAACGATTAGCTGATGACTTTTTCATCTACAACTCCTCTAACTTGTCCTAGATACCCTTAGCGGTAGTCTCACCGCTAATTTCGAAGATCACATTTTCTTCTATAGTGAGTTGAAGTGCAGTGAATGCTCACTCTTCCATTTCCTCTCTCTCAACATCTAAGATGTCCGCCGGTAATAAATGTGTATCAAACACTATCCGATACACACAATTCCGCCTAAGAACCGTTTTCATCTTTCATTTTTCACTTTTCACTTTTCAAAATCATTATCGTCATTCCAATTGTCTATAACCAATTGTGATCCCGAAGCCCACGTACGATCCATGTACATACGGCGCTACACCACTTGGACTAATCATTGAGCTACTGCCCGAGGTATTATCCGATTTTGGCATTTCAACAACCACCTACAAACACCAAAACTCTGATATCAAATGTTATGAGAATTATAACTCGAGACTACTCAAATCAAAGCCCTAAAGCACAGCTGGAAAACGAGATCGTGGTAAGAAATGCAAAAACAACCGATCAATATCTCAATCCAATCAAAAACCAATCACAAACATCAAACAAACAATAGAAAAACAAAGCAACAACGATAAAATAAACCATACATCGATTTATGGTTGTTCCACTAACGTCTTGTTAGTGTACATCCACTCTGAAAGAGACTTTACTAATACCAATGAGAAGAGTATAAGAGATTGATTACAATGATCAATATCTAAATAGAATAGATTTGTAGAGAAGAGAATTGAAGAAAACTAGGTTTTCTTAAATCCTATTTAGCGGAGGATAAAACCCTTGATTAAACACCTGGAGTAATTAAGTCTCTTTCCTTTGAATCTGAAAATAGCTTATATAGAAGAGTAGAAAACCTAGGCAAATTTTCGAAATGTCCTTTGAAGCTTCACAAATCTCACAAAATTACTCGAACCGAAAATAGGCTGAAAGTCGTCAGAGACGCCTGTCACATTACGACAGATGTCGATCATAAGTTGCAGGAAAACATTCCCTGAAAGCACAGACGTCTGTCATAAGTGACAGAGATCTGCCCCAAGTCTTGAACTCCAAATCTTGTTATCACAGACGTCTGTTACTTTCTGACAGACGTCTATCGCATGATCCTGATCACAACAGTCCATCTTCTTCGCCATATCTTTCTCTTTCGAGCTTCGATTTACGAACCGTCTTCTCCGTCACCAAGCTACTTCGGACCACTTCAGTTCTCCATATAGTGTCCTCAAAATTCAATAAATTCTGTGCAGTTTCTTCCTTGTTCGACTTGTAAATCAAAAGATTGTCAATTGTATTTTCTTACCTATTTAAAGTTCCTATCATTTTTGTTTTTCCCAGGGCAAACAAGGTTAGATTTGTTATTTGAATTTTATAATTTTCAATTTCATATTTTAATTCAATACCAAATTCTAACTCAAAATTTTATTTTCAAAATTTAACATTCAAATCCAAATTTCTAATTTTTTTTAAAACATATTAACATTATGTTTAATTGAAATTAATGAAAAAAAACAGTAATACGTTTTCCCATAATTATAAAACCAGCGATCGATCCACCATCGTTGTATGGTTGTGTTGCTTGGACAATGCTATAAAATTTAATTAATCTATTTGGCTGTGCTGGTTAGACATGCCATAAATTTTAGTTAGTCTACTTGATACTAATTTTTTCCGTTATTAAATAGTAAAAGATTGATCTTTTCTATGTATGGCTGTGCTGGTTGAGGACCATTAGACGTTGCTAGGCTTCAAAGAAAATGATGAAAAAAAATAAATTGAGTTGGGATCTTCGTCATCCTCTTATTTACAGTTTTTGCTAAACGATATTGAGTTGAAGTGAATTTTGTATGTTATATTTATTAGCAATCTGCATTGACGCAAAATTTAAAATCATTTTGAAAATTCAATTTTTTCGAAATTGCATTATATATGTTTGGTATGTACATGTGTGAGCGTATCATATCCAGATTCACTTGCCAGCCACAATTTCAGGCATTGACTTTACTTGGTTATCAAACTCCAATGTACGTCACTCACAGTCATCAACTCATCATCATCTATATATCCATTCACAGTCAACCTCAAAAAGTTCACAAGGGAGAATAATCTTCCTGTCTTTTCTAATCAATCACCCTCTTTCAACATTTTCTCACTTTTGTCCTAGCAATCCAATCAACCATTAAATAATTCTAACTATGTAAAAGTGGCAAACTCAATTTGTATTGTAATCTTAGCTCATTTCAAATGCCGATTCCAACTTAATTCTTCTCCAAAACCATTGTTCAGTGGAAAAGAATAGTCATTTTCTTCTGAACACTTTTTTCCTTGTTCTTTTTTGCTGGTTCTTATTTTTAACTGTTAGAAGACTAATGCGTTGTGATTCTGTTGTGTTGTATCCAAAATCTGTAGTTATTGACACAATGTGTTTCTCTCTCCACATAAAAAAAAGATACAATTATCAGATGAATCTCATATTACAAAGTGTCATGGCTAACTATATCCAACAACATTTTCAAAAGTATGTAAAAGATGTAGCTATATTTTGTTCCTTGTTCATAACATACTTTAGTTTTTGGGAGTATTTAAAAGTATGTAAAAGTATGTAAAATAATGGCGGATAAGGGGGTGTATTTGGTTATATAGCTTTGGATTAATTCAACTTTATCCCGTTGTTTAGATTTAAGGTGAAGTAGAATATTAGATATAATTATTTGAATGTCTGGAACCTGCACTACACAATTAGGACTGTCATATCTGTAAATTTAGACTAATTTTTTTAAAATTTATTACTGAAACAGACCTGATCTTTTCCTTGTTGGCACTGATTAAATAATTCAACTATTTTCATTTTTGTTGAGAATGCGTTAGGGAGTTCTTTTTTTCTTCTGGCAAACCAACATAGACATATATAGTTGTGGGTATGTTTGAAATATGAGCTGAGTTCACGAAAAACTTATGTCACTCTTACCCTATTATTATTGATAATGCCATAACTAATCTTTTCCTTCACAAGGAACAATCTCTCATTTGTCTATTCAAACTTCTATCACCTTGATTACATCAAAACTTCCTTTCAAGAGTCTAATGTCTAATCACATAGTTCTAACACTAGTTTTTTTTAAAAAAAATTGATTTTTTTATTATCTTTTTAAGCCATGTTTATAAGTTTCAAAATAAGCACATCAGTGATCAGTTGCAAAACTTAATTAATGTAGTAGGGTAAATGAAACTATACTTTTATGTGAACTAATTATTAAAGTATAGAGAAGTTGTACACTAAACAAGTAACGATATGTCATATTCTCTTACACACACTACCTTAATTTCTCCAAAAAAAAAAAAGTTAAACTAGTTGAAGCACATGATCCCACAGTATGATTGGCTTACGGCTGAAATATATACATGGAAAAACGAGCGGTGCGATTACCCAATGTGAGATAACCATTAACCACCCTCTCATTTTATTAACCAATGGGTGGATGCTCTGCAAAGCTACTGTTTCATTTTTGTAGAGTTCCCATGCAGTAAAAAGAAAAGAAAAGAAGTTGCAGTCCATCCGATTGGCTGCTCAGGTTACTGTACATTTCCGTACACTGTCTAATTTACTTTCCTATTCATCCTTTTTTGCGTTTAACTCCCCATTCTTTATCTTTTGCTATCTTTTAGGTTAACTTTACTCTAGTTTTCCATATTTTATTACATTACAGAGATATATCAAAGATAACAGATTAAAAAAACAAAGAATTTTAATGTATTAAAAATACGAAGGTTTTAGGGATTTGGAAGAATTAACAGGTAGGTGGATCAGAGGATGGGATAAAGAGGTAGATGCCAATTTGACCTGGTAGTTGTATGATTGTATTTGTAGTATTAATGTATTATTTACGGCAAATGATTTTTGTACCTTATATATCTCATTGCAATAATTTTGACCTTGATTTAACAGTTACTAATTAGAGTATGAAAGTTGGGGTATAAAGATCTATTTTCAATTTTTATTGATGACTAGCGTAAGATTACCAAAATGTGAATTCATATAACTTCCTTCAGCATTTTAGAGATTGGTCAATGTTATGTTTCATATATATGTTCGGGTGACTTGATTATCAGAATATGCTAAAACAAATATTTGCACTTTAAAAAGCATGTGGATATGCTAAAATTATTCGTAGGAAACTACAAAAAAAAAAAACAAAAAAACAATATGCTTGAATTTCAGTAGAAAAGAGTATTTCAGAAATAAAAAATTGGTTTGCATCATAGGAAATGTAATATATGAGAAATGCAAGTTGGTTTGTTATTTAGCAAAACGATATTTCGTTTCATATTTCTCACAACTTAATGATTGATTGATTTTGAATATGTTGCAGTTATATTGAAAACTTGAAAGTTAATGAAAATAATGGTTCTATGTATTTTTTTTGACACTAAGCATAAAATAATTAGGATAATATAATACAAAGAACACATACACTGATTTAATCAATACATTATTAGTGTTGTTGTTGTTGTTGTTGTTATTACCGCTGCTGCTACTATTATTTTGTATCGGAGCATTAAAATTAACATCCTTAATTTTTACTATTATATTCCATCATATTAACTTGTTTTTACTGCTGATTTTTATATACCAAAGTTGGCTGTCTATCATAAAACAAAAGGGAATGTTTCCGGATACATGGTTAAGTGAGTTGCAGTCGACTATTTCAACAAAACTGCACTGTTTTTGGGCAATGGTGGTTGAATTGGGGATGTAAAGTATAATTATTTATATATATATTTATACAATGTATGTGTTATTACGTTATGTTATTTTATATGTTGTAATTATATTTCTGTTAATCTTCATAAATAATATACTAGTTAATTAATTAATATAGTCAATCATTTTTGTTAACTATGATTAATTAAATTAAATATATTTTTATTTATATAATTACCGTAAATTTTCGTAATGCACAGTTGTGAATAAAAACAGTTGTCATTACTAATTATTTTGCACTACAATGCAAAATAAAGGTTGGGAGGGACAATGACATGTGGAAAATTATGTTATGTCCGATTGTAGGTCCATATCGGATGTGAATCATCTTTTACAATATGGATGTAAATTGGTTGGATCAAACGAAGGCTTGTTCAGTTTCTATTCTACTAGAAATTTGAATGAACGTGGATCGAATAATGCTTCAATTCGAACATTCTCGGAGGTGGTTTAACAATTTCCGGACCGTAGAAAACCAGACAACTAGAATTAATATGCTTCTATACTTTCCTTTTTGTTCTAATTCTTGTCCTAATTAAAAAATCAATAGGACGGTGGCCAACTTTTTTTGATCTCGAACTCTAATGAACTAAGAAAATGTACAAAATTCACAGTTCAATGTACTTTTTGGACCCACCATTCTGTATTTGTCTACATGAGAAAGCGTTACAAAACATCAAATGTAATTTCTAACATATTTGACACTAATCTCACCTGGTATGTTAAAATCTCGTCCAAGATATATATTGAGATGTAAATTTAAGATCTCATTTGATGTTCAAGATTTGAAATCTCTGTGCAATTCTCCCATAATGTAGGTTTTCAATTAATCTTATATTCACCTTTTTGGCTACTGTAATGCTCTTCACTTATAAACAGATGAAAGTATTCTTTTCTTGGGCGTCATATTAATTTATAGCAGGTTATTTGGCAAACATTATGTAAGTGATAATTAATGAATTTTATGAATATGAGATTAAGGAAATTAAACTGTGTCTACAACAACTAACCAGACATTCTTTAGTATTATTTTTTTTTCTTTTGCTTTTTCTAGTATCATACTTACTAACTCGACTAACTAGCAAATAATAATGCAAGTTCATTATTCTATTGATTTATGAAAACAGCCGTGTCTACAACCTTATACTACTTAAAAAAACTGTTTCAGGTTTTTTGTGACATTTGCAAAATTGTTGCTAGACTCATGTACCGTTTAATTTATCAACATTGACATTTGTAAGACTGTAGAAAATGAATTTCACACAATTTCAATATGAGCAATATTTTTTCCCTCTTATGTTCGGAAAAGATGTTTGATGTTAAAGTTCAGACTTCCTCTAATAATCGTGTTAAAGCATAAAGATTCTATGATATTCTCAAGGAATTTTATGTTTTTAACTTACTATAACTATAATAATATAGATGAAAAGATATTTAAAAAAATACGAATGAAGAGGTTTCAAAATAACTAATATAAATGAAAATGTCATACTAAGTTAAAACAAACAAGGAACTAAATGTGAAAAAGCTGTTCATCACAACTTTAATGGGAAAGAAAAACATAGAAATGTGAGGAATATGTCAGAAGTACTATGTGCTATAACCTTGTGACTCCTCAAAGATTCACATTAGATAGGAAAAGGGGCAAAACCGTAAATATCTCAACCACCCCAAACCCTAATTTCCTTAACCCTAGCAATCAATTCGTTCATTTTTAAAGCAACTGTAGTCATATGATGACATGCACATCTTGTATTTTGTTAAGGAAAGAGCTTATCGGAGTGGGACAAGTAACATAATGAGCAATAAATATACAAAAATTAAAAAAGGAAAGAAAAGAAAGAGAAAACTGATATTTGGAAAGGAAAAAGAGTTTGGTCTATGTTTCCCAAATTTTCACATACAGATCTATCTATGCTTGTTTTCACAAACAAAGCTCAAATACAGATAGAAGAAAGGGGGAAAGAATGGAAAGGACTAGTTATAAATTATTACATCATTTCATAACAAAACAATTTTATACACAAACAAGTAAAGAAAAGAAAGAAATGTGATCTAAGAGGCAAAAGGTTGAGTTCTTTTTTTCTGAAAGTACTACCAAAAAAAAGAAAAAGAAAACTACTATCTTCAATTCTATGTATGTAGTAGATCTTCTTGATAGAGAAAAACAAAACTACCAACATAGGTGAAACAACTAACAATAAACTTGGAGATCATTAACTTCCTTTCCTCCTTTCTTTTTTGGTGTAAGCTCAAAAATAAAAATCAATTAAAATTAAGAACACGTATAGCTAAAAGATAATACCTATCGCTTGCATATTCATAAAGGCGGCCGCGATTAGAGAAGACGACAACTGCAACTTCGGCATCACATAAAACCGATAACTCATAAGCTTTTTTCAGAAGGCCATTTCTACGTTTGCAAAAGGTGACTTGCCGATTAGTCGTGTTTTCTATCCTTTTGATTTCTATCTTCCCCTTACCCATGTTTTTCTCCTTCGAATCCAGCTTTAACAACTCTGTGATTATATTACCTGAAAAATGACAAAAAATATATGTATACTGAATGATTAGTTGATGCTAAAATATGGTATGGGAAGAAGAACATGTGGGTGATAGTAGATCGCTAGTTACCGGATAAAGAAAAGAGGATTAAATTGTTTTGAGAGAGAGAGTGTGGAAGAGAGATATATGAATATGTGAACGGCTTTAGTAGCTACAAGGGGTTATTTATGGAGATAGCTAGAACAAACTACTCTCCATACTTCTTGTTCTTTAATGTTTTCTTTCTGAAATATCTTTTACTATTGGTATTAATGTTGTTTTTTCTTTTGAAAAGGGAAAAAAGATGGGTGATAGACTGGCTAATAACTCAAGCAACCATTGCCATCAATTTGAAGGATAGATGTTGGGTGGGGACTAAAGAGAAGGGGGGAGAGAGAGATGAAAGTGACACAAAGATGTTTTAATTATGGAGCCTGAATATAACGTTTGACAATGTTGAGCACTGGAATAAATTTGCATAAAGAGCAAAACATGAATATGGTTTTCTTTTTCTTCTATAATGGGTATCTTTGGCTCAACAAATATTTTGGATATAAATGATAGACAGCAGTTTCATTTGTTATTTTTGCGATACTTTTGAGTTTAACAAAACTAGCAGTGAACCAAATAAACCAATCAGATTGATCCATTGTGATTCCTTTCTAAAAAAACAAGGTTATACCACTTTGTAATTTTTATTTTCTCATTTTTGCTTAACCAACTTGAATGAACTTTCATTGCATTATGGAAAATACTCTACGAGGAAGACATCAATTCTTCTACATTAATTTTCATAGGTCATTCCTACAGGGTGTACACGAGAATTGGGGAAGACACTAACATAGAAAATTTTCCAACGTCTTTCCTATTTCCTTTTTATTTTCGTAGAAAGACATGGACATCGGATTGCATATGTAATATCCAATGCTTTTCTCATGTCCTATTGACACCATTTTTTCCTACTCAACAAAAAACACTCGACCCTTTACCCCTCTTTCATTATATGGTTATAATGATTAAAAAAAAAAAAAAATCCCGAATCACTAAATCCCGCATCGCTAGCACCCAAACCCTATCCCTCCTCCGCATCGCTACCCTACGCCATTGGTAGGCACCGAACCCAAAATCTGCACCGTGCCAAATCAGCATTGAAAGCATTACACTACACCTCCGTTGGATCGGGTGCATCGGTAGTAGGGTAAAAGAGGTAAATTCAGAAGAGGAAAAAAAAAACATATCTTTTATTAATCTGCAAAATATCATATTTTATGTTTGCACGAATATAACATTTGTATTAAATCATATTTACTAAGTTAAGAAAATGGTTTGTGGTTTATTTTGATTTATTTTATTTATTACAATTTTTTGTTTGTTTATTATGATTTAATTATAATATATGTTACTGTTCTAAGTTAATTTAGTTTGAATTGATTGTATATTTTAATTTTATAGCATGTTTGTTTTCACTGTACAAACATTATAACAATAATAAATATGGTGATCTGCCTACGAATACATTGTAAACATATGTCACGAGTGTATAATCAACCATTGGGGTTTATGGATAATAAATCTAGTGTGCTGCTATTGCCACCCAGGTTTTCTCTTCTGACCGCTTTTATAATTTTAATAGATATGAATATTTTATGTGTGCTTTTGGCAATCATATTAGTTCCTTTATTTAGTCGTTTATGGCCGTAACTTCTATTTTCAAAATTGTACGTATTTCTCCAAAATTTCAAACTATAAACCCTAAAAAAAGACACTCTCTTTTGCCTAATAGATGATGAAATGTAAAGATCAAAAGGGCGTTAATTTGTTTTTCATACTGTTTAGGATTTTCTATTGCTTTTTAGGAAATGTTGTTTAGGTTTTTCTATTGCTTGGGGTTTTCTATTGCTTTTTAAGATATTTCTACTAATCCCTTGGCTAATGCAAATTTGGAGGACACTGAATTTAATAATGTTGTAATAGAGAATGTCAATGTAAGTTATTGATTTCTAAGGTCTTTTTATCGTACAACTTATATGTCTTGTTCCACAAATAAGTTACATTTAATTTGTTTTTCCATTTCGTAGATGGAGAATGTGCATTGTAACGACCTGAAATTTAATTACTTTGAATATGTATATTTAATATATTTTTAAGCAATTAATTTACGAATCATATAACACAAATAAAAATCTTTTAAATAATAATTGGTGATGGTGATATAGTGTTCATAATTTGTTTACAAAAGTAATTAGTTTGAAGAAAAATAGACAATGTGATCGGAAGTTGTTTTTCGAATTTTTAATTTTTCGTCGTGTAAAAGTTGTCGAAAATGTTGTAACACCTTAGTGTGTGTATATATATATATATATATACACACACACACATATACAAATAACATATGTAAGGTTAATGACATTATATGGTAAAAAGTATTTACTTAAGTAAAAGAAAGAAGGAGATGTGACTTTTTCCAAGAAATTAAATAAAATAAAAATAAAATAAAAAGTCTCATTACTATGGAACATCATGGTACAAAGGAGTGTAAAACATGTTGGACAAAGGGTGGAGGGGGAGGGCTCCTTGGTGCTTACGTGTTGGGTAAGTAAGGAAGGTGTGAGATGATGTGGCACATTTTGGATGGAGGGTATTTACTTAAAAGGTTAATTTGATAAAAAAATTATTTCATTTTATATAAAACCAAATTCCATATGTTCTCTCCCATTTTTATCATTTCAATTCTCATTTCCAAACTTCATCTTCCTTTCTAAGTTTATAAAAAACCGCTTTAATGGCTTTCAAGATTTTTTTCAAAATTTAAAATCCCTCCGTTTTCCACTTTTAATTCTTAAAAACTAGTTCAAACACTTTTTCATCTCTTCCTACGCATCCTCCTTCTCAAAACAAGCCTAAATCACCCTTTTCCACCAAAGATTTTGCCTACCCACCACTAGGCTGAGCCCAAATAGTACTTCCCAAAGTCTAAAATCAAAAATTTTCTAAAGAAAATCCAAGATCTTAGGCCAATCAAAGTTGTATTAATTCTAGTCGATTGGTTAAGTTTTGGTGAGTAAAGCTCACTCTATTATGCAAGTTTTAGACTCTTTAAGTTATTTATATTTCTTGTTGGTTTTATAGTTGAAAATAATAATGTTGTGTTATATTTGTATGTGTTTATATGCTATATTGGCTATAGACTTGAAATGTAGTCGATAAGTGAAGTTAAGGTTTTGAAGTAGTGATTTTTACCTTGTGTATAATTTTATGGAATGTGGAAATGTATGGATTTATGCTATGTGTTGTATGTTAAAAGAGATAGCACTTAAAGTTCTTATTTACGACATCAAGACCCTTGCTTTTTCAAGTGTTTTCTAGAAAAGTTTTACAAGTTAAACTTTGTTTATAGTTTACAAAACTCTTATATAAGTATTTAAGAAAGTTAAACAAAAAGTTAAGGTCTTGAAGTGTATTTCTTATGTAAACTAATTTGGAGCTATGGTATCCATAGCGATGCAGTTCGGAAAATTAAACATTTTTTCTAAACTAAAAGAGTTTCCATCTTAAATATTTTTGAAAAATATTTTCAAAGCCTAATTTAAGTATAAAAAGGTTAATTACTAATTATTAATTATGTATGAGTTTTAACTATTTTTATTTAATTAAGATTTAATTATTTAATTAATTATCAATTAATTATTGTTTAATTGTTTATTAATTAATAATCAGGTGGGGTTTAATTATTAATTAAATCTTAATTAAGATTTAATTTAAATTTAATTAAGATTTTATTGGGACTTTAATCAAGATTTAATTATTATTAAATAAAGTTTTTAATTACTTAATTTATAAGGATCGGTTTTATTTAAAGGCCACTTTCTTTTATAAGTGAATTAGATTAAAACAAGGGATTTTCTTTCCCTATGCCATTAAGTAGCCATACAAATATGAATAAATTACATTAAAATGTTGACACATTTTGTTGAAAGCAAGTCATCTTGTATTTGACACTGAAATCCCATGAGTGTTTTCTCTATCTTTGAGATTCAGAACTTGTTTCTAGACGAGGGATAAAGAAGTTGAAATGTCGAAAACGTGATAGATATAATGGAGTCAATTTTGATAAATAGGTCAAGATAAATTAAGTATATGGATGATATTTCATTGTATTATCGAAACTCATCTCTATCCTAAGAAGTAAGAATGTACATCGACTTAAGGTTAGATTTTCCAACTTACCAGACTGCATTTTTAATCAAGGGATAATACTATTTGAAATCGGAAAGTGTGGATAAGTATAGGTCTTATTTTCATATGCAAATCTATATATACCTCAGATAGTGGATTCATTCACTATCGTAAACTTGACCATTTTAAATTATCGAGTATTGGTTCGAAGAGACTGGGATCGGTTAGCATGAGTTATCTGAAAACCACTTCGAACCAACGAAAACGTTTGAATTGGAAATATCTTGAAGACAAAATCCAAGATGAAGTTCTTTGAAATGCAAGGGCTACTTGCTACTAATCATGATGGCGGTTCCAAAATGGATGTAGTAGAAGGAGTCCTTTTGTTTGTTTATATCCTAAACAACTTGTATGGACGAATGCTAGCATTGCATTGTCGCCAGGAAGACAGTGTTAGCATTGCAAGTGGGATTGCTATATAAAAAGGTAAACGTAGCATCAAACCTCACAACTGGGAATAACTAAAACATGGGATATGCACCAAGGCTATGCGGGTCGCTCCCATTAAGGTATGGTCATCCCTGATCTAGATCGATATTATCTTTTTGAACGTATGCTTCAAGGCTTAGTGCGATTGTTGATCATAATAAAGGGATGATCATATTTGGTACTATCCAGTAAGGGGTAGGCCGGTCCTTTGTTGATGGGGGTCTAGGTGAGACCTTCGGTACATTTTTTCTAGAGATGCACTATGGCAGACGGTACCAAATAGCTTTGTAATTGTGGGGTTACCATTCTCCAATAAGTGCCTTTACGGACTTAGTTGTATACCTATTATGATGGAATTTAATTAATGTAACAATTTTGGCTATGATTCAGTATTTACATTTTAACCATGGACATTATTATAATATAACTGGTTTTTCTATAAAAGGGTTTGGTTATCGTAAGGTAAAATCCTGTCTCTGTTTATGTGCGGCGTGATCTTACGAGATATATTTGTTTTAAAAGTGTTTTATAAGCTTAATAATTCATTTATTTGGAGTTTTTCCACACCAGACTCATGTCTGACCCAGAGTTTTATTTTCTTTTCCTAAAACTCTTGGGTACTCAAATTTATATGAGTAGCCAAGTAGTATAAGTTCTTACGGATGCATTTTAGGAGGAGCATGGAGCAGCTGACTTCGACGATATCTAGTTATCTTCTTTATTTTCTAGTGTATGTATGTATTTTTTATCAGTAGTGTAGGGATAGACAGTTATAACTATCCCTGGTTGTAACTGTGTGACTCTGATGTATTATTATGGAAGCCACTATGTATTATCTTATGTCGACTATTATATGTGATTGCCTTACGACGTGAGATTCTATGTTTTCTTTTCTTTTTGTCTTTTCTTTTCTTTTTACCCCAATGACTCGTCTTTCAAAGCAAGAAAGGCCTATCCTTGCACGTGGTATCAGAGTTTAGGTTAAGCAAATACCTAGGCTTATTAATATCCTAGAACGAGTGTAGTCTTTGAGAGTCATACTTGTAATTTTCATTCATATAGATATTTGAGTTAGTTAGACCGGCTTTGATACGTTTGATTTGTACTCTTTTCCTTAATATTATCTCATTTGAGTATTCTAAAGGGTTATCTTACTATATCCAAGTAGTAAGAATGAGCAATAGAAAAAGACGAGGTAAAGGAGTTGGCAGCACCACAACCACCAATGGTTGAGCTCTGAATACTGAAGGGTTGAGATTGTTGAAAAGGTAGCACCAGCACAGTCCCGCGTGAATTATGCAACCATGTGCAAGGATTATACAAATCTGGGAGGTAATCTGCTCAAGAGAATGGAATCCATCGCCAAAGTCCAAGCTTGGCTTCAACCTTGTGAGAAGATTTTCAAGGATCTTGATCTTTTGGACAAGCAGAAGCAGTTCTTAACATCTTGGCAGTTGCAGGATGGAGTGACGACATGGTGGGACTATGTTACAGCTAATGTTTCGAAAGGTGATTTTTGTTGGGGCAGATTTAACAAAGTATTTGAGGATCAGTTTATTCCCGCAGTTGGAAAGAATTAGATATATAGGAGTTTCTTTGACCGTAAGCAAGGAGACCTGTCTATGGCTAAGTACGAGAGGAAGTTTAATGTGCTATCTCATTTTGGACTTGACTTAATCAATATGCCTCTAAATAAGGACGAGATGTTTGTGATGGGAATGAGAGAGGATTTCCAAGAAAAAATGATTGTATAACATCCCCCTACTTGGGGGCCCAAAACTAATGGCTACGGATGTTGCAATCATCCATAGTTATTAATCTTCGACGATCAAATACGACGGTGTTAGATTTCTTGATACACAAAAACACATGAATATGGAAAATTTTAAAACTTCAAATAAGGTCACATTCCATTTTCAAACGTTCCAATTCATTACATAATTCCACACTTGTAAACCAAAAATATATATTTATTACAACATATGCCAAGAGCGACATATGAAGATGCCTCTTGGATAATAAGAGTATATATAGGAAATATAACAAATTTTCCATTACAAACAATATAACAGAATCAAAAGAAAAGATAACTCTAAATAGCTACGATGCCTGCACGTCTCCGAAAGCTTATTCGTCTAAAGAGGTATCTGAAAACCTCAACTCTCAAACTACTCAAAATTAATTAAGTACCCGGGAGTTTAAAGGGAAAAACATAAACTTCGAGTCAGACATAAATCTTGGTATGAATAATAATCTACCATCTCAAATCATTTAGATATCTAGTGAGAAAACGCCGCTTAATGGAATGAGTTTTCCTCTCACGAATATCTTAAAACCTTTATAAAACCATATACCATGCTCCTGTATCCACAATAGCTAAAACAATTCAAAACAATATGATATGATGATATACAAAATAAATGAATCAATTCTGCATTACCCATCCCCATTCATTTTGACTAACTATCTCAATTATAGTTTCTAAGATTACTATTAACCTAATAGTTTTCATGAGAATACTAATAACCTTTTCATATTATATGGACTTCCTGTCCTATTTCATAGTTTTCATGAGCGCACTATGAACCTATTGGCGCCTGCCAATTAACTTAATTAATTCATCGGTTCCCCTGAATCTATTGGCGACTCCAATAACTTTTCTCATATTCTAGTTTTCATTGGTTAAATAGGAACCTATTGGCAACTATCAATAATTTTTCTTCTTATCCTAGTTTTAATGGGCTAACTAGGAACCTATTGACTAAAGGTCAGTATCTTGATCCAGATATAGTTTTCGTGGGTGCACTACAAACCAATTAGCCCTGCTAACCACTCTTTATAACACTGTTTTCATGGCATCATTATGATATTATCGGTAACACCAATAACTTTCTAATCACAGTTTTCGTGAGATCACTATGAACCCGTCTCTCTGACAACTTCCATATTTAGACAACCTATATTCAGGTCTCCCTGACCTCTTGGATGCAATTCTACTCATATAGGAGTTTAATCAATTTATATTCACTACTAGGTTGAACTAGCTGGTTCTTCTACCCTTTCTCCCCAAAATGCGGTTACGTGTCCATTATAGTGTTAATATATTTACCTTTGAAGAATCAAACATAATACAATACCACTCCTGTGGGTTTAATATCCTTGAAACATTTTTCATATAAAACATGATTAATCTCTTTAACCAATAATTTTATTAAGGAAAGCTTCTTCTAGAAATCATTACAAAACTCCTTGAATTTAGTCATGGGTTTTTCCTTTAAAATTGAGTTTGGCTTACAAAACCTTTCGAAACCTTGCTTTCGACCTCCCTGGATACCCTTCTTCGAAAGCATATAGATCTATCTTTAAAACATTAGGCTACTGCCTTTCAAACACTTTAAAACCTTTCTTTCAAAACCGTTCGAATGTATTGAAGTATCAACATTTAACTTTAGAAGCATAGCTTCGAAACCAATTGAAAGTTCCTCTTTCAAAACCATTGGGTTTATACTTAAAATATTATTTGGGTCAAGTGAATATATGTGAAAGAATCTCTTTCGAAACCATCCTTTACCATATAAAAAATATTGGGGAAAACATAATGGCATCGGCACCATCTGTTTCGAAAGCTTTAAACCATTTAAACAAACATTGAAGGATAGCATCGAAACCCCTTTCGAAGCCATTCCTTTCGAAACCCTTGGACCCTTTTGAAAGCATTTAGGAAGTGACTTAAAATATCTTTAAAAACAAACACTACCTTTCGAAAGCATTGATAACTTCAATACCATCCAAAGACTAGAGAACGACAGCAGGGTTTCGACTAGGTCGGAAGCCCTTCTTTCCAAAAGTATTATTTCATAAGTAAGGAACGCTTTCGAAAGCAAACATAAGTTAATGGTAACCCCTTCGAAATTTTTTAAAAACATCTTCTGAAAACATATGCTTCAACTCCTTCGAAGACTTAAAAAAAAACAAAGGCAGACGCTTCTCTTTTTAAAACAGACCAAGGTATCGACCCCTTTAGAAGCTATGCTTTTGACACCTAACTTTTCGCCTTTCTCTAGTCCACTACGTACCATCTTTGTGATACCATGTGTATTGGTTTCGAATTACTAGGTTTCGACTGGGTTGAGGGCGGAAGCTCTGTGCCGAAAGGTACTCCTAAAGTAGGCGAAACCAACTTTTTTGAGTAAATCTGTTTTAATGCCAATTAAAGCAAACCTTTTTATAACTAACCTGCCATGTGTATGTTGGAAAATTGGGGTGGCTATAACAAAATGTTGGATCTTAAGGCTATTCAGATACAAGAAGTGATGAACTGTGTATTAACTACTTACTTATGAATATAAAATTGTATTTACTCAAATTGCAAACAGAAAGAAGCAATCAGAGAATAAGTAAGTAATAAAGTAAAATGCAGTAATGTAAATAACACCCAGATTTTTATACTGATTCGGATTAACCAATCCTACATCCAGTCCTGCACTCTGTCGTGTAGAATTCCACTATAATCGCTTGCTTTCCATGGGTGGCAAGAACACCTTTACAATCTTGGTTTCACGGGCTACAAGACACACCCTCTTGATTTTACAGGCTACAAGAACACCTTCTCTTTATCAGCAACAACAAACTATGGAAAGTATTCGTATCTTCAATACAGATTCTTGCAGATTCGGTACAATGATCCTATAGACCTTCAATGGCAATATATCTTTGAATTCTTTGAGGAATAGGATGAAATCAGAGAGAGAACGATGTGAATTAAAGTACAACTCTCTGATATTGTGTGGCTTGCAAATCAGTGAAGAATTGGATTGAAATAGTATCGATTTGAAAGAAGATTTGATGAGTATGCAATGGATTTCTTTAACAAATGTTTGGAGAAGAAGGAGTAAGAGAAAATAAGAATTCTTGATGTTAAAATTCGTTTTTAGAGGCCTTTATATAGTGGTTGAAGAGACGTGTCTTTTGGTGAAGAGGTGGAGGGAAATGTCTCTTCATTTAAAATTTGAAATTCTGAAAACTGCTAGTATGTCGACATGCCCAAGTACCCCATGTCGACATGGGTGTGTTGAAAAATGAACAGCAACACTAATAAGTGTTGTAAATTTTCAGCATTTCAAATTACCTTATATTTGTGGATTTTTGTGATTCGGTTGAGGTCAATGGTTGATGATCTTCAGGTATAATTTCTATGATATCTTTAACAAGCTATTCTAAGGTTCAACCAACCCCTCATCACTTCAAACACCTTTATCCTTCAACATTCTTCTCTAATTGGGTTTTGTTCTTCAATTGCTCTGATTGACCTTCTTCTATAATTCATTTGCTTCCACTGTATTCTTGTTTATCTCTAAAATGTCTCCATAATAAATATGATATGACTGCATAACTCGAAGATATGTTAGTAGTAATATTTATATGGTTGTTGTCATCAAAATCAATACCTAGGGTATTAACAATCTCCTCCTTTTTGATGATGACAACCATATAAATATTTGAGAGATAAAATATAATACTTTTATATTTGGCTCCCCCTAACTCTATACACTCCCCCCAATCATTTTGCCTAGTATATTTATACCTTTTATCCCCCTTAGTCATCAACAAAAAGGGCGAAAAAGAGTCACTTAAATCACTGCTAGACAATATGTAGAGTTTGTATATAGAGATAAATGCTTATAATTAAAACACTTGCGGGGAAACCAAATCAATTCAAAACATGAAATAAACTTATCAAATAATACGATGAGTTTTAGAGCTACCGACTTTGCTGACGCCAATAACAAATCCTTTTCGTATTTATACAATGTACAATAGATTTCTTGTCATATGCTTTGAGCATCTGCTATCTAATATACATTGTTTGGTACCTGAAAAATTATAAAATATGCACACTGGCACCCTTTTTATTGTGGGTCCATGGGGTTAAGTTTTGGGACGCCAAACCCATGAAGAGTTTGAATGTCATTTCAAAATATAATCATTAGATGAATGAACCTTATTAATAAAATTATCAATATATTTTTCTTTTTAAATATCATCCACCTTTTTTGGAACCCATAAATTAATGAATCTATTTGAAGGTTTTAACTTTAATTTCCTTGGATTTGGTTTGAACTTGGTAGCCTTAACAAACTTAGTATTTTGAATACTATTTTTCTTTAATTTAGCCTTAGGGGTGTATCCACGTCCATGTTTATTCCTAGTGTGTTTAGATGTAGATAATAATTTTTCTAGATTATCCTTCCCTTTGTTAAATTTATCAACATCAGTTTTCATTTTGTCAAAATCCTTATTACGATTAAGAATAACATTGTCTAGAGATGTTATTTTGTCATTCAGATCAGTGATATGTGACTTCATTGAAAGGTTTTCTGATTTTAAGGATTCATTTTCACTTTTTAGTTTTTCAAAACTTCCAAGTGTCAAATCCTTTTCATCATTATACCCATTAAGTCTTTCAATTTCATCTTTTAGACATTGTTTTTCTTCAGTTAACCTTTCATTAAATATTTTTAACCTATCTATCTCTGCCAAACTATTGTTGTACTCTTTCCTAAGTATTTTATATCCTTGATTCATATCATTCAAAACATTAGTAATTTATTTATTAAAATTCCATACCTGGTCATCCTTTTCCATGAAGCACATGTTGGCGTTTTCTGTTTCTAAATCACTATCACTTGATGATGTATCTGAATCATCCCATTTTGCATTGAATGCCTGTTTCCTCTCCTGATTGAAAGTGTTTGACTTTGATTTCATCAGTTTGGACAGTCTCTTTTCAAGTGACCCGGTTTATCACATTCGAAACACTTAACAACATTTCCATTTCTAGAATTATTGTTGTTAGTTTTTTGAAGTTTGTTTGTTATCCATACTTCAAGAATTTCTTGAACTTCTTGGTCATAAACTCGATATCATCATCAATAGCATCATCATCTGGTTCATCTTTGTCGATCATAACATTGAGTGCTAGTGATTTCTTCTCATTTTCCTGATTCTCTTTTCTAATCTGCAACTTTAATTCATAAGACATTAGGTTACCAATTAAATCTATTTTCATAATACTAATATCACTGGCTTCTTCAATTGCCAGAGTCTTTTGATCCCATTCACTAGGAAGTGAATTCAAAATCTTTCTGACTTGGTCTTCTTCAGTAATTTTCTTTCCTAATGATATTAAAGCATGTACTATATCTTGAAATCTAGAATACATATCAGAAATAGACTCATTTGGTTTCATTTGAAAGAGTTGAAACTGGTTAGATAGCATAGATATCTTTGTTTGTTTTACTTTATTGGTGCCTTCATGTGTGACTTGCACTGTTTTCCAAATTTCATATGTAGAATTACAAATAGACACTCGATTAAATTCATTTCTATTTAAGGAGCAAAATAAAATGTTCATGGCCTTAGTGTTATTAAGTGCTTGTGTCTTTTGTCCTAGTTTCCATTTTGAATATTCAGTTTGAGGCTCTATATACTCTATTTGGGTAATGTTCCAAATATCCAAACCATTAGACCGCAAATAACATTTCATCCTACAAGCCCAATAAGCATAACTACTACCATCAAATAGAGGGGTCTAGTGGTAGATTGACCTTCTACAAAAGTGTTAAAAAATGTGTTACTAGTGTCATTAGCCATTTATACTTTTCAAAAACCAAGTTATGAATTTTTGAAAACCAACACTCTGATATCAAATTTTGAAAAAGTGAGGTGGCTATAACATAATGTTGGATTTTAAGGCTATTCAGACACAAGAAGTGATGAACTGTGTATTAACTACTTACTTATGAATATAAAACTGTATTTACTCAAATTGCAAACAGAAAGAAGAAATCAGAGAACAAGTAAGTAACAAAAGTAAAACATAGTAATGTAAATAACACCCGGATCTTTATACTGGTTCGGATTAACCAATCCTACATCCAGTCCTGCACTCTATCGTGCAGAATTCCACTTAATCGCTTGCTTTCCATGGGTGGCAAGAACACCTTTACAATCTTGGTTTCACGGGCTACAAGACACACCCTCTTGATTTTACAGGCTACAAGAACACTTTCTCTTTATCAGCTACAACAAACTATGGCAAGTACTCGTATCTTCAATACAGATTTTTGCAGATTCGGTACAATGATTCTATAGACCTCCAATGGCAATATATCTTTGAATTCTTTGAGGAATATGATGAAATCAGAGAGAGAATGATGTGAATTAAAGTACAACTCTCTGATATTGCATGGCTTGCAAATCAGTGAAGAATTGGAGTGAAATAGTATCGATTTGCAAGAAGATTTGATGAGTATGCGATGGATTTCTTTTACAAATGTTTGGAGAAGAAGGAGTAAGAGAAAATAAGAATTCTTGATGTTAAAATTCGTTTTCAGAGGCCTTTATATAGTGGTTGAAGAGACGTGTCTTTTGGTGAAGAGGTGGAGGGAAATGTCTCTTCATTTAAAATTTGAAATTCTGAAAACTGCTAGTATGTCGACATGCCCAAGTACCCTATGTCGACATGGGTGTGTTGCAAAATGAACAGCAATACTAATAAGTGTTGCAAATTTTCAGCATTTCAAATTACCTTATATTTGTGGATTTTTGTGATTCGGTTGAGGTCAATGGTTGATGATCTTTAAATATAATTGCCATGAGATCTTTAACAAGATATTCTAAGGTTCAACCAACTCCTTATCGCTTCAAACACTTTTATCCTTCAGCATTCTTCTCTAATTGGGTTTCGTTCTACAATTGCTCTGATTGACCTTCTTCTATAATTCATTTGCTTCCACTGTATTCTTGTTTACCTCTAAAATGTCTCCATAATAAATCTGATATGACTGCATAACTCGAAGTTATGTTAGTAGTAATATTTATATGGTTGTTGTCATCAAAATCAATACCTAGGGTATTAACAGTGTAGACATCAGATTGGCTGCCTTAACTTTTCAAATTATTTAATAAAATAACCACCGCTAATTTCAAATCTAAACCATGATTAAATTAATCAAATAAGTCCTTCCATTAAGTAAAACCAATATTTCACAGAAGTCCTTCTTCTAAAATAATTTAATTTGCATAGAAAATCACTTTGGAAAAATCCCCAAAAATTCCAGAAATTCACGTTAATCATGTTATCTAAATATTTCATATCCAAATTCTTAGTATATTTTCCGAAATAAATTTATAAACCCAAATAACCGTATTTTCCTTTGAAAATTCACAATAATCTTTTAATAGCTTGGAAAATTATCAAAATTAAAACTCAACTCCAAAATCATGTTTTATACAACATAAAATTTTTCCATGCCATTTAAACATATAAACCGGTTTAACCTAAAACAGTGTATAATCCCATTTAAACAATCTTGTTTAAATTAAACAAATCATTATTCAAGCATATCATCATCTAATTCATCATGAAATGAATTTACCCTTAAATCTGAAAATATATGATTCAAAAATAAATAGAGATGGAATTATTATTCACCTTAGATTGGATAAGGAAATTAGAGATTGATTATTCTAGCTTGATCCTAAACTTTAAACTTGAATTTCTCTTCTCTTCTTACTCCTTAATGGTCGACTTTCCTTCTCTTTCTTACAATAATTTTGGTAACGATAGAAATAAACGTGAATGGTATAGGGATAATAATATAAAGGTAGGAAATATAGGTGGCAATGACCCTAATGGCCTTATGTTAATTTAATTATTATTTAACCATTAATAAGACCATTAGAGTTAATTAAACATGGCCTCTAGGTTTATTATCAAATCACAATCTCCTTATCACTCTAAATTATTCTATTTAATTTATCTAATTAAATCTTTTAAATAATTTTATAAAAAAAATTAGGGGTATTACAGGCTCCCGCCTTAAAGAGTTTTATTCTCGAAATTTAGTATAGACTAAAACTAAACATAGCAATCATCTATAACGACCCCTAACGACCATACTAGTCTACCTAACTAGGAATTATATATATATATATATATATATATATATATATATATCTAATATAGACTTACCCTTCGAGTTCAGAATAAATATCTCGAATCTTATCTTCTGTCTCCCAAGTAGAGTCCTTCTCGTTGTCGCTCCACTGAACTTTCACCAATTTGACTGTCTTATTCCTCAATCTTTTCTCATCTCTTGCAATAACCCGAACTGGTTATCCAACAAAAGTCAAATTAGGCTCTACCACTAGATTTTCCAACCCCGACGGAGGAATAGTAGCCTTTGGATCATGCACATACTTGCGCAGATGAGACACATGAAATACGTTATGGACACTTACCATACTGCTCGGCAACTCTACTCTATATGTGAGGCTTCCAATCCTTTCTATAATCTGGAATATACCAACATATTTTGGGGCAACTTCTTCGACTTTTCAAATCGTATCACACCCTTCATCGGTGACACCTGAATGAAAAGCTTGTCTCCAACTGATAATGCTAGGTCTTTACGCCTTTTATCTGCGTAACTCTTCCGTTTGGATTGAGCTTCTTTCATTCTTTCTCGGATCAGCTTAATCTTCTCAGACACCTCCCTAACCAAATCTGGACCTAAGACCAATCTGTCTCCAGTCTCCAACCAATATGCTAGTGATTTGCATGGCCTTCCATACAAAGCTTCAAAAGACGCCATTCCAATACCAGTCCGATAACTATTATTATAGGAAAACTCAAATGAATGTAGACGATCCTCCCAAGTTCCACTGAAGTCCTATACACAAGCTCTCAACAAATCCTCAAGTACCTTATTGACTCTCTTTTTCTAACCATCCATCTGAGGGTGATATGTCTACTCATCTTGAGCTTAATGTCTAACATATCCTATAGACCCTTCCAGAATTCGCTAGTGAATAAAGCATCTCTGTCACTAACTACGCTACTAGGAACTCCATGTAGTCTAACTATGTTCTTCATGAATAACTTCGCCAAGACAGGTGCCACCCTATCGATGTTACTAGAATGAAATGGGCACTCTCGGTCAATCTTTCCACCACGATCCATATACTTTCATTTTCTCTATTTGACCTTAGCAACCCATTTATAAAATCCATGGATATCAAATCTCATTTTCAAACTAGAATCTCTAGAGGCTAAAGT
Source organism: Allium cepa (assembly GCA_030765085.1). Taxonomy (NCBI): domain Eukaryota; kingdom Viridiplantae; phylum Streptophyta; class Magnoliopsida; order Asparagales; family Amaryllidaceae; genus Allium; species Allium cepa. The sequence continues at coordinate 1,052,116,900 of CM060935.1, read as the reverse complement.
AACCCACTTGGCTTCTAATGCTTGGCTTTCACTTGTTAAAAGTTTACACACTACCTAACCTACAAGCCAACATCCCTCTTCATACCTTCTTAATAAAATCGCCTCTTTATATCTTAATACATCTTGGTCCCTTCAGGATGAATCGTAAACTTGGATCAATGAGATTCCCCAAGAACTTCTTTCCTCAAGTTCTCAATATCTGAAACACATAATCGCCCCTTCTTTCTCAACCGTCCTCTATGGTCAAGATAAAAACTTTTCAAATGACGGCTCAAAAGTCAATCCTTCTAATTTTCTGGGCTAATAATGGATCCTCGTTTTGCTAAGAAGCAAATCTTTCAATCAACACTGGTGGAACTTCTAACCAAAACAACGTGGCAGTACTCTGAATAAAACTAGCAGTCGATCTTAACTACATGCCACAACTGGCCAAAACTTCTAGATCCTTCCATTCTGCCAACATAGCCAATGCCACATTCTAGTGTCTTCTGCTGAGAGCATCCGCTACCTTATTACATTTCCCTCGTGTGTACGCTATACCAAAATCATAAGCAGAAACTCCAGCTACCTTTGCTGTTTCATATTCAATTCTTTCCGAGAGAACAAGTATCTTAAGGACTTATGATTGGTATATAACACAAATCTCTCCCTAAGAGATAGTGCCTCCAAATCTTCAAGGAAAAATTCACCGCAGCCAACTCTAAGTCATGAGTAGGATATATTACTTCATGTGGTCTAAGCTGTCATGAAGCGTAGGCAATCACTTTGCCCTTCTACATTAACACAGCTTCCAATCCAGTTCCACAAACATCAGTATACACCACCAACCCTTTGTTTCCATTTGGAACTACTAACACTGGTGCATTGGTCGGAAAATGCTTTAACTTAAGGAATGCTTCCTCACATTTGTCGGACCAAACAAACTTCACCTCCTTTCTGGTAAGCTTAGTCAAAGGTTCTTCTATCTATGAGAAATTCTTAATACATCTTCGGTAATAGCCAGCAACTCCAAGAAAACTTCTAATCTCGGTCACCGTGTCTGGTCTCTTTTAATTGTTCATAACTTTGATCTTATCTGGATCGACTGACAACCCTTTTTCTGAAACCATGTGACCAAGGAACTTAACCTCTTTCTTCTAAAAATGACATTTGGAAAACTTCATCGTCAGCTAATTCTGCTTCATCGTCTCTAGCACAACTCTAAAATGATATTCATGCTTCCTCTCATCCTTAGAGTATACCAAAATGTCATCTATAAACACAAAAACAAATTTATCCAGATACTCTCGGAAGACTTGGTTTATCCAATCCATAAAGAAAGCAGGTGCGTTCATCAACTCGAATGGCATTACCAACCATTCATACGAACCATATATGATATCAAAGGAATACTGTCCTCCATCACTCTCAACTGATGGAACCCTATCGTCAAATCCAACTGGGAAAATAATTTAGCTACACTCAATTGATCAAACAGATCATCTAACCTCGACAGAGGGTACTTATTCTTTATCGTCCTTTCGTTCAACTTACGGTAGTCGATACACATCCTTAACGACCCATCAAGTTTCTTCACAAACACCACAGTTGCTCTGCAAGGCGGACTGCTTGGTCTATTAAAACTCCTTCCTTCTAGATCCACTAGTTGCACCTTCAATTCCTTCATCTCAGTCGTTATCATCCTGCTAGGTGGTTTGCTTATAGGTACAACTCTTGGCACAAGATCTATTTGAAACTCAACAGCTCATTTCGGTGGTAGTCCTATGACTGGCTCAAAGACATTTGCAAACACTCTTACTATTCGAACCTGACTTAGATCTTCTTCCACATCCATTGCACTTAAAAAAGCACAACTACTCCGGTCATAATTCTCTACTGAGAATATAACTTGGTTATCACTATCATGGTGTGTCAATGATACCTCCCCATCTTGGAAAAATATCCCGGCCTCATACCTTCTTAATCAATCCATACCCAAAATGATTCTGAAATCTACGAAATCGAAAACATACAGACTGCATACAAACTTATGACCTAACAAATCAAGTTCTAACTAATCACATCTCATCTTCAGAGTTGCATACCCTGCTATTGGATTCGCAACCATTAAGGAAATAACAAGGTATATGGGTTCTAAAAATAACCTATCAACCAAATACTGTGATATAAATAAATGTGATGCACCAGCATCAAATAGCATCCTAACTAGTATACTCTGAACCAAAAACATATCTTCCATCACAGTCTTTTCTTTATCAACTATAGTAGGCTTAGCTGATGACCCAACATCAAAAACTTTCTCCTTGTCCACCCTGACTGGCTCTAGACACTGGTTATTACAATGCCCAACTTGATCACATTTGAAGCACTTCACATTCTTCTTATCTTCAGCCTTCTTCCCCTTGCCTTACCAGCACTCATGAGCATAATGACCTTTCTTGTCACACTTGTAGCACACTAAATCAGCTTTTCCTTCTTGCAGCTTCCCCTTTCTAGGCCCCTTTCTTCTTAAAGTATTTTCTCTTCTTTCCCTGAGGACCATGGGATTCTTCTGGCTTCTCTTTGGTAGAAACTGCAAGCATCTCTTCATGGAGAATGACCATCTCCACCATCATGTTACAAGGTTCTCGGATATGGGTCATGGTCATTCTAGCAAGCTTAGGTCTCAGTCCTCAAATGAGCCTCTCATTCCTTCTGACGTCTGTGTCTATAGTGACATATCCATAACGAGACAGCTCATCAAACTTAGTAGCGTACTCGATTACTGACATCCCTACCTGAACTAGATCCATGAACTTCCTTATCAATGCCGACTTAGCAACCTCAGATAGAAATCTTTTCTTAAACCATCTTTTGAAACCTGCCCATGTCAATTCTTCCTTTGGAACTCCGGCAGTCACAGTATTCCACAAGTGAAGCGCTGCCCCTTGCAACCGCCTAGAGGCCAGCCTCCTCTTTTGCCCATTATCCAAGCCTAGATTAGTAAAGATCCTCTCATAGTGCAATAACCAATTCACAACTTCAACAACATCCTCCGTTTCAACAAAAAGCTTTCCACCCAGACTGGTGTAGTCTCTGTTCAACTTAGCATAGTAATTCCCAAATGGAGCCATAGGATTAGCTCCTCCAACATTACCAACAACCCCAGCTTGCAAAATATTGGCTAACAACTGATACACCATCCCCACATCTACTGGCGGATTTCTAGCACCAATATTGGCTTCAACATTTGAGTTAGCATTAGCCTGTTGACCTTGGTTTCTCCTGGTATTAGGTCGAGCATTTTCATTAGTTGTGGTGCTTCCTTCACCAAGATTTCCTCTTCTGTTTCCTACTTCCATATCTTCTTTCTCGCAAAATCTGCCTTAGTAAGATACAAATGAATGGTTTAAGAAAGAGTGGAACATGAACTTATATATATATATATATATCAAATACAAGTACGTTACTATATCATTAACCCAAACCCTGATCATATTTTTGATTCATTGGAATTATGTTTCAAAATCTTTTAGGTTTATCTTTTCTTTTAAAGTTTCATACACCTATGCTCTGATACCAACTTGTAACATCCCTCTACTTGGAGGCCCAAAACTAATGGTTATGGATGTTGTAGTCATCCATAGTTATTAATCTTCGACGACCAAATACGGTGGTGTTAGATTCATTGATACACAGAAACACATGAATATGGAAAATTATAAAACTACAAAAAAGATCACATTCCATTTCAAAACATTTCCACTTCATTACATAATTCTACACTCGTAAACTACGTTCAGAGGAAATATACTTATTACAACATACACCAAGAGCAACATATGAAGATGCCCTCTTGGATGGTCATAGTATATATAGACAATATAAAAACTTTGCGAGAAGAATCAAAAGAAAAGAGAACTCTAAATAGCTATCTTTCCTCCTACACGTCTCCGGAAGCTTATTCGTATAAAGAGATACCGAAAAACCTTAACTCTCAAACTACTCAAAATGAATTGAGTACTCGAGAGTTTAAGGAGAAAAACATAAAATTCGAGTCAGACATAGCCAGATATGAATAATAATCTACCATCTCAAATCATTTAGATATCTAGTGTGACCATGCTGCTTAACGGAGCAGGTTTTCCCCTAACTAATATCCTAAAACCTTTATAAAACCATATACTACGCTCCTGCATCCACAATGGTTAAACAATTTAAAACAAATGATATGATGATATGGAAAACAAATGAATCAATTATGGATTACCCATCCTCATTCATTTTGACTATATGTCTCAATTATAGTTTCTAGGATTACTATTAATCCAATAATTTTCATGGGCTTACTAACAACCTTTTCATATTATATGGACTCTCTGTCCTATTTTATTGTTTTCATGGGCGCATTGTGAACCTATTGGACCCCACCAATTAACTCAATTAATTCATGGGTCCCCCTGAATCTATTGGTGATTCTAATAACTTTTCTCCTATCTCAGTTTTCATGGGTTGACTAGGTAACCTATTGACAATTGTTGATAACTTTTCTTCTTATCCTAGTTTTCATGGGCTAACTAGGAACCCATTGACTAACGATCAGTATCTTGATCCTGATATAGTTTTCATGGGTGCACTACAAACCAATTGGCCCCTACCAACCACTCTTTATAACTTTGTTTTCATATGATCACCATGAATCTATTGGTAACCCCAATAGCTTTCTAATCATAGTTTTCATGGGATCACTATAAACTTGTCTTCCTAACACCTTCCATATTTAGGCATCCTTTTTTCTGGCCTCCTTGACCACTTAGATAAAATTCTACTCATCGAGGAGTTTAATCAATTTATATTCACTACTGTATTAAACTAGTTGGTTCCTCTACCCTTTATCCCTAAAATGCAATTAGGGGTCTATTATAATGTGAATATATTTACCTTTGAAGAAGCAAACATAATTATAAAACAATACCTCTCTTATGGGTTTAATGTCCTCGGAACATTTTCCATATAAAATACGGTTAATCTCTTTAACCTATAATTTTATCAAGGTAAGTTTCTTCTAGCAATCATTTCAAAACTCCTTTAATTTAGCCATGATTTTTTCCTTTAAAAATGAGTTTGGCTTACAAAACCTTTCGAAACCTTTGACACCTTGCTTTCGACCTCCTTGGACACTCTCCTTCGAAAGCATAAAAATCTATCTTTGAAACATTAGGCTCCTGCCTTTCAAACACTTTAAAACCTTTCTTTCAAAATCTTTTGAATGCATTAAAGTATGAACATTTAACTTTAGAAGCATAGCTTCAAGACAATTGAAAGTACCCATTTCGAAGCCATTAAAAGTAATCCTTCTAAAACCATTGAAAGTCCCTCTTCCGAAACCGTTGGGTTTATACACAAAATATTATTTGGCTCAAAGTGAATATAGGAAAAAGCATCTCTTTCGAAACCATCCTTTACCATATAAAAATATTGGAGAAAACATGATGGCGTCGACACCATCTCTTTCGAAAGCTTTAAACCATTTAAACAAACATTGAAGGATAGCGTCAAAACCCCTTTCGAAGCCATTCCCTTCGGAACCCTTGGATCCTTTCGAAAGCACTTAGGAAGATACTTAAAACATCTTTAAAAATAAATACTACCTTTCAAAAGCATTGATGACTTCAATACCATCGAAAGGCTAGAGAACGGCAATAGGTCTTTGATTAGGTTAGAACCCCTTCTTTCCAAAAGTATTATTTCATATGTAAGGAAACCTTTCGAAAAAAATATAAGTTGATGGCAACCCCTTCAAAAAAATTTCAAAAACCTCTTCCGAAACATATGCTTGGACTCCTTAAAAGGCTTAAACAAAACAAAGGCAAGCGCTTCATTTTAGAACAAACCAAGTTATCGACCCCTTCAGAAGTTAAGCTTTCGACGCCTAACCTTCTTCCTTTCTCAAGTCCACTGCATACCATCTCTGTGATACCATGTGCATTGGTTTTGAATTAGTAGGTTTCGACTGGGTTGAAAGCAAAAGCTTTATGTCGAATGGTATTCCTAAAATAGGCGAAACCAGTATTCCTGGGTAAATCTGGTTTAATGCCAACAAAAGCAAACCTTTTCCTAACAAACCTGCCACGTGTAAACACCAGATTGGTTGCCTTAACTTTTCAAATTCTTTAATAAAATAACTTCCACTAATTTTAGATCTAAACTATGGTTAAGTTAATCAAATAAGCCCTTCCATTAAGCAAAACCAATATTTCAAAGAAGTCCCTCTTCTAAAATAATTTAATTTGCATAGCAAATCACTTTGGAAAAATTCTCAAAAATTCTAGAAATTTACTTTAATCATATTATCTAACTTATTAAAATTCAGACCCAAATTCTTAATATATTTTCTGAAATAAATGTATAAACCCAAATAACCATATTTTCCTTTGAAAATTCACAATTATCTTTCCATAGCTTGGAAAATTATCAAAATTAAAACCCAACTCCAAAATCATATTTTATACAACATAATTTTTTTTCCATGGCATTTGAACATCAATATAAACCGGTTTATCCCAAACCGTGTATAATCCCATTTAAATAATCTTTTTTAAATTAAACAAATTGATATTCAAGCATATCATCATCTAATTCATCATAAAATGAATTTAACCTTAAATCCGAAAACATATGATTCAAAATAGTATAGAGATGGAATTATTATTCACCTTAGATTGGATAAAGAAATTAGAGATTGATTTGAGATTGATTCTTCTAGCTTGATCCTAAACTTTAAACTTGAATTTCTCTTGTCTTCTTACTCCTTGATAGCCGGCTTTCCTTCTCTTTCTTATGTTTATTTTTGCTTATGATAAAAATGAATGTGAATGGAATAGGGATATTAATATAAAGGTAGGAAACATGGACAACAATGGCCCTAATGCCCTTATGTTAATTTAATTATTATTTAACCATTAATAAGCCCATTAGAGTTAGTTAAGCATGACCTCTAGGTTTATTATCAAATCTCAGTCTCCTTATCACTCTACATTATTCTACTTAATTATCTAATTAAATCTTCTGAATAGTATTATAAAAAAATTAAGGGTGTTACAGGTCGCCTATCTAAAGGGTTCTTTAGTGGATTAGGTGGATATGTCTATGAGATATGAGGTTCTGAAGAAAAAACCGGCCGTAGGACCCAATGCCAATAATGGTAACCCAAACAAGTGGAAGTTTAACCCCAACTGGAAGAAGCAGGGAAAAGAAAAGTCAGGAGGGGATCAAGGAGATAAGTCTAAGAATGATGGTTGTTTTATTTGCAAGTAGAATGGACATACTATAAGATACTACCAAAATTCTGAAGCCTCGAGTAGCAATCGGGTCCTATATCTCTGGTGGTATAGCAGAACCTTTATTTTAATTATCACCAACCGAGACATACGGTAAAGGATTGCCCATTGATGAAGAAGGGACATCAGGTCAAAGTTTACCCGATCGAGGATCAGCCATTGACCTCTAGGGATGTGAAAGGAAAGAGAGTTCTTGAAGGTACTTTAATGGTTAATGGCATTTTTGATAGAATATTGTTTGATACCGAGCCTTTTTATGGGTTCATTTCTGCAGAATTGGTACAAAATTTGCAACTTACCCCAAAATTTATAGAAATCCCTACTTTTATGTCGAACCTATAGGAGGTACTACTAATCTTTGCATGATTTGTGAAGATACACTAATTTTTCCCTCACCCACTATTTACTATGCAGCCCTTTTTTTCTGGATTTTAGAAGATTTGATGTTTTAATGGATATGAGTTAGTTATTAGAGTATAGAGCTATCTTAGACTGTGGTGGGAGAACCATATCTTCAGCGACCAAATTGGGAAGAATTGTTAAAGTATCATGTGAGGATCCCACAAAATGTATGAGTAGTTTCCTGTATGCATTGGAATCATCCTAAGAAGAGTTAGGGTCGATAGAAATTGTTAAGAATTTTTCTGGTGTCTTCAAAGAAGTTAATAGTCTACCTCCACATTGGAAGATTGAGTTCCGCGTTGACTTAATTGTCGGTGCAAGACCCGTTGTTTAACTCATGCATAAAATGGCACCAAAAGAGAGGGAGATGCTAATTGATCAAACCAACGATTTGTTGAGAAGATGGCCGATAAGACTGAGTCATTATAATTGGAGAGCGGCTTTTTTTTTGTCCCAAAGTCGTATGGTTCTTTGAGACAATGTGTGGATTATCGAAAGTTGAATAAGTGGACCATTCTGAATAAGCATCTTTTACCTTGAATAGACGACTTGTTTGAATAGCTTTTTAGAGCTATAGTATTCTCCCAAATGGACCTGGCTATCGGATTTCAATAGCTGAGAGTGGCGGAAGATAATATACCCTTAACTACATTTAGAGGACCAGACTTTTTCTTTGAGTGGTTGGTTATGCCTTTTGGGCTAAACTATGCACCTGCGTATTTCATAGACCTTATAAATTGTGTTTTCAAGAATGGCATTAATAAGTCCATGTTGTTCTTTATAGACAATATCATTATCTACTCTAAGATTGAGTAAGAGCACCAACACAATTCGGAAGTGGTGTTAGAAAAGTTAAGGAAAAATGTTCTGAAGGGAAAAATTTATAAATGTCACTTTTGATGGTCAGAAGTAAGGTACATAAAACATATTGTGTTAGGAGATGGTATCTTAGTTGATCCACCAAAGGTTGCGGCTGTGCAAGAATAGAAGACACAGCAGACTCCTATTAAAGTTCAAAATTTCTTAGGCCTGGTCGGATTCTGTAGGAAATTCAGTTAGGATTACTCCAAGATCGCCTCACACTTGAGTAAGTTGACAAGGAAGAACGAGAAGTTTATTTGGACCCCAAAGTGCAAGGAAGCCTTTGTTGAGTTAAAGAGAAGGTTGACCAATGATCAGGTTTTAGCTATTTCGGATGGAAGTGGAGGATTAACTGTTTACACTGATGCTTGTAGAGTAGGTTAGGTGCAGTTCTGATGTAGCATGGGAAGGTGATTGCTTATGCTTACAGGCAATAAAGCCCCGTGAGAAGAACTATGCTACACATGATTTGGAATTGTTAGTGGTCATGTTTGCTTTGAAGTTATGGAGAGATTACCTGTTGGGGGAGAAGTGCGAGCTCTTCATGGATCACAAGTCCGTGAAGTATCTTTTTACTCAAAGGATTTGAACTTGAAGCAGCAGTAGTGGTTAGAATTTCTAACATCTTATGATTTGGATATTCTTTATACAACGGGAAAAGAAAATGTGCTGGCAAACGCTTTAAGCAAGAATGTGGTTTTGGCTCCCTTGGAAGTTACTCCAACTCTTCAGGAAAGGATTTCGAGTAAAAAAAGGGAAGATAACTGATTAATGGAAATCATCAAGGATGTAGAGGAAGGTAATTGTTCAAGCTTTGAGATTGATCATCGAGGTGTATTATGTATGAAAGAGATGATATGTATTCCAAATGTCAATGGTCTTAGGCACAAGGTTTTAAGGGAATGTCATCGATCCAACTGAGTATCCACCCCGAGGTTTCGAAAATGCATCACGATATGAAGCGGGTATTTTGGTAAAAGGGTGAAGAGGGATATCTCTATATATGTGAGTAGATGTGGGAACTGCCAGGAGATCAAAGGTGATCACCAAAGAACTACTGGGCTAGTTAAACCATTGGAGATCCCGAAATGGAAATGGGAGGTTATATTAATGGATTTTATCAATGGAGTGCCTCTTTCAAGGAAAGGGAATAAAGGTGTGTGTGTCATTATGGATCGGCAAACTAAGGCTGCTCGTGTTATTCCAATAGATCTAATGAGGGTTGCAGCTACATTAGCAGAGCTTTTTATGAAGGAGATCATTTGACTGCATAGAGTTCTGGTTAGTATTGTGAGTGACCATGATCCCATCTCCACCAGCCAATTTTGGGAGGCATTACAAGTAGCTTTGGGAACAATGCGAAGTCTGAGCACTGCCTACCACCCTTAAACCAATGGTCAAACTAAGAGGGTGAACCGAATCTTGGAGGATCTGTTGACAGCATGTATCTTGGACTTTGGAGGATCGTGGAAAGATCATCTACACTTGGTGTAATTCTCCTACTACAACAGCTATCAAGCTAGCATTGGCATAGCACCCTATGAAGCTCTTTATGGATGGCTGTGCAAGTTCAAAATGTTAAGTGGAGACCGAGATTGACTAGTGCTTGAACCCGATATGATTCGGGAGGCTATGGAGAAGGTTGCAGGGATCAAGAGGAGGATGAAAGAAGCCCAAGATCGAGAGAAGAGTTATGCATATTAGAGGCAAATGGAAGTGGAATTTGCGGTTGAACATTTTGTGTTTGTAAAGATTTCGTCGATTAGAGGAGTGGTTCGATTTGATAGAGCTGGGAAGTTAGTGCCAAGGTATGTTGGGCCTTTTTGAATCCTTGAGAGGATTAGGCCGCTTGCCTATAGAGTTGAGTTATTGGAGAGGTCGTTGGGGGTCCATAATGTATTCCATGTGTCCCATTTGAGGAAGTATGAGCATGACATATTGCTGATTGTTGAGCCTTTTATGCCAAAGGATTTGGAGATAAAATCAAACTTGAATGTGATCAGACATCTAGTTCGTCTTGTAGATTGGGATGAGAAGAGACTGCGTAATAAGGTAGCGAGATTGGTCAAGATTCAATGGAGTGAAGATCCCATAAATTGTACTTGGGAGACAGTGGATCGTATGAGGGAAGCCTATCTTGAATTGATGTTATAATAGTTGTTTGCTAGTTTGTACGGATTGTATATGCATTGTTTGTGATGTAGTTGCTTGGTATGTATCTTTTGTACGGGTTTCATGATATAATATACGACGTTTTGAGTTGAGTTGAGTAATCTGCTTGTATGCTTATTTTGGGATGAAATTCTTTTAAGGGGGGAGAATGCAATGACCCTTAATTTAATTACTTTGAATACGAATATTTGATATATTTTTAAATAATGAATTTATGAAATATATAACTCAATTTTTTTTAAATAATAACTAGTGATGGTGAAATGGTTTTCATAATTTGTTTGCAAAAATAATTAGTTCAAAGAAAAATAGAAAAGGTAATTGAAAATTGTTTTATGAATTTTTGATATTTCATCATGCAAAAGTTGTCAAAATATTATAAACACTTTAGTATATATTCACACACATGTACAAATAATATATGTAAAGTTAATGAAAATATATGGTAAAAAGTATCTACTTAAGTAAAAGAAAGAACGAGGTATGATTTTTCTAAGAAATTAAATTAAATAAAAATAAAATAAAAAGTTCCATCACTATGTAACATCATGGTACAAAGGAGTGTAAAACATGTCAGACAACGGGGGGCTCCTTGGTGCTTATGTTTTGAGTAAGGAAGGAGGGTGGTGAGATGATGTGGCACATTTTGAATGGAGGGTATGTACTTAAAGGTTAATTTGATAATTTATTTATTTCATTTTATATAAACCTATTTCCATATTTACTCTCTCAATTTTATCATTTCAATTCTCATTTCCAAACTTCATCTTCCTTTCTAAATTTATAAATAAAAATTCAATGGCTTCCAAGATTTTAAAAAAAATATTAAAAAATCCCTCCTTTTATCCACTTTTAATTCTTAAAATCTAGTCTAAACACCTTTTCTTCTCTTCCTACACATCCTCCTTCTCAAAACAAGCCGACATCACCCTTTTCCACCCAAGGCCGTGCCTATCCACCACTAAGTCTAGCCCAAAAAGCACTTCCTAAAGTCCAAAATTAAAAATTTCCTAAAGAAAATCCAAGATCTATGGCCAATCAAAGTTGTAGTATTAGTTATAGTCGATCTGGTTATATTTTGGTGAGTAAAGCTCGCCCCATTATGCAAATTTTAGACTCTTTAAGTTTTTTATATTCTTGTTGGTTTTATGGTTGAAAATAATGATGTTGTGTTGTATTTGTATGTGTTTATATGTTGTATTGGCTATGGACTTGAAATGTAGTCTTTAAGTGAAATTATGGTTTTAAAGTAGTGATTTTTATCTTGTGTATAATGTTATGAAATGTGGAAATGTATGGATTTATGCTATGTGTTTTATGCTAAGAGAAACAACATATAAAGTTGTTCGTTTGCGACATTGAGACCGTTGTTTTAAAATCACCTTACTTAAGTGTTTTCTAGAAAAGTTTTACAAGTTTTAAAAATTTTTTTAGTTTTCAAAACTCTTATCTTAGTCTTTAAGTAAGTTAAACAAAAAGTTAAGGTCTTGAAATGTATTTCTTATGTAAATAAATTTAGAGTTATAGTATCCATAGCGATAGTCGCTTTGGATGCAGTTCGAAAAATCAAACACTTTTTCTAAACTAAAATATTTTCAAAATCTAATTCAAGTATAAAAGGCTAATTATTACTTCTTAATTAAGTATGAGTCTTAACTATTTTTATTTAACTAAGATTTAGTTATTTAATTAATTATTAATTAATTATGGTTTGATTGTTTATTAATTACTAATCGGGTAGGGATTAATTATTAATTAAATCTTAATTAAGATTTAATTAAGATTTTAATGGGAATTTAATGAAGATTTAATTATTATTACACAAAGGTCTAATTTTAATTACTTTATTTATAAGGATCGGTTTTATTTAAAGGCAACTTTCTTTTATGAGTGAATTAGTTTAAAACAAGAGATTCTCTTTGTCTGCGTCATTAGGTAGCCAAAAAATATGAATAAGCTATACTAAAACATTGACACGTTTTATTGAAAGTAAGCCGTGTTGTATTTGACAATAAAAATCGATGAATAGGCTTTCCTCTACCTGTGAGATCCAGAACTTGTTTCCAGACGAGTAATAGAGAAGTCGAAATGTTGGAAACGTGATAAATATAAGGGGATTAATTTCCAAAAATAGGTCACGAAAATTAAGTATATGGATGATATTTCATTATGTACTTAACACCAAATTCTAATGTTTGGAAACTAATCTTTATCTTGAGAAGTAAGAATGTACATCGAGTCAAGGTTAGATTTCTAACTTGTCTAATAGCGTGTTAATCAAGGGATAGTACTATTTGAAATTAAAAAGTAGGAATAAGTATAAGATGTCTTATTTTCATATGCTAATTTTAATACCATAGAAAATGGATTCGTCCACTATCGATAACTTGACCCTTTTAAAATTATCGAATGTCGGTTCGAAGAGATCGGGATATGATAAAATAAGTTATCCGAAAACCACTTTGAAGCAACGTAAGCATTTGAATTGGAAATATTTTGGATACAAAATACAATATGAAGATCTTTGAAGTGCAAGGGATACTTGCTACTAATCCTGAGGGTGATTCCAAAAGGGATGTAGTAAAAGGAGTGCCTTTGATATTTTTAATATCCTGAAAAACTTGTATGGACAAATTCTAGCGTTACATTGCCGTCAGAAGGCAATGTTAGCATTCCAAATGGGATTGCTATATAAAAAGGTAAAGGTGTCCTCAAGCCTCACAATCAGGAATGACTAAAACATGGGATATGAAGTAGGGCAATGTGGATCGCTTCCATTAGGATATGGTCATCCCTGATCTAGATCGATATTATATTTTTGGATGTATGCTTCAGGGCCTAGTGCGGTTGTTGATCACAGCCGAGGGAAGATCATATTCAGTACTATCCAGTAAGGGGTAGGTTGGTCCTGTGTTGACGTGAGTCCAGATGAGGGCCTCAGCACATTTTGGGTAGAGGTGTACTGTAACAGACGATACCCTGGTAGCATTTTCATTGTACAAAATCCATTCTCCAATAAGTGCCTTTGAGGACTTAGTTTTATACCTATTATGCTGGAATTAAATTTATGTAATAAATTTCACTATGATTTAGTATTTACTTCAAACCCAAAACATTATTATAATATCACTGGATTTCCTATAAAAGGGTTTGATTATCGTAAGGTAAGAACCCGTCCATGATTATGTGCAGCATGGTCTTACAAGATACCTTTGTTTTAAAAGAGTTTTATAAGCTTGATAATTTGGTTATTTGGAGTTTACTCACACCAGACCCATATCCAACCCAGAGTTTTATTTTCTTTCCCTAAAACTCTTAGGTAATCAAATTTGTATGAGTAGCCAAGTAGTCCAGGTTCATATTGATGCATTTTGGAAGGAGCATGGAGCAGGTGACTTCGGAGATATCTTGTTATCTTCTTTATTTACCACTGTATATATATATGTTGTTTTTGTATCAAAAGTGTAGGGATAGGCAGTTATAACTATCCCTGGTGAGATTTGTAATTATGTGACTCTGATGTATTATTGTGGAAGTGGCTATATATTACCTTATATTGATCTTACTTGTGATTGACTTGCGACGTGTCATTCTATGTTTTTTCTTCTTATCCTTTCTTTTCCTTTTACCCCAATGTCTCATCTTTCGAAGTAAGAAAGACGGATCACTACATGAACGATAATAAATGAGAGTTCACATATTGTTTCAAATGATAAATTTGTTGATAATGACGATATAATGCAAAATGGTCGATCAAATGATTCAAAAACATAAAGTTGGTTTGATAAATCATTTACAACCGATCAAGTAAGTATTCATTAAAAATATTATGATCTCTAATATGGTTATAAAAATGAACCATGTTAACTTAATTTTATTTTTTGTGTATTATGTGATTTTGGTATTTGATTCGCAGAACGGGTTGACTCGATGTTGTAAAACAACAGGAAAAAAGTTGAGCACCGTTATCGTAATTTTGAATTCTGATAAATTAGGATCTAAGAAAAATAAGGTTGCAATTGGGATGTGAAAGGGGCGGACTGTACCGCAGTCATCAGTCAAAGTCAGTAAATAGCAAAACAACATAAAATGACCTAGACCTAGAGCCACTACAAAATGTAACTGTCCATTTGGATTGAAGGTCGTGTATCTAGACAAAGATAAATAGAAAATATCCGTAATCAATGGAGCACATAATCATGAACTTTCTTATTTTTTAGAAGGAAATCTATACACGACAAGGTTGATTAACGAAGAGAATTTTTTTTAGAATACATATGTATTACAAGCGTGCCTCCAAGAGAAGTATTAGTTAGCATTAAAAATTCATTTCCAAAAATACCTCAACTTTAAAGACTATTTGCAATGCTTAATATAAAATACAATTGTCGTCAATGAAGTGTAGATCCGCAATGCAACAATTAATGAATTGCTTGTAGAGAAAAATTTATGTGTATTTTGAAAAGTCTAACGTGGAAACCGATCATTTAATAAATATATTATGGTTTCATCCGGAGTCGTCTGTATTGTGTAAGTGTTTTCCATCAATTCTATTGCATGACCGTACATATAAAACAAACTGGTATAATATTCCTTTGTTAGAAATGGTTGGTATGACTTCTATGAGCCAAACATTTAGTATTTCTCATGCATATCCAGCACATGAGAGGGAGGAGAATTAGGAATGGGTGCTACTAAAGTTAAAACAACTTTATTTTCCTAATAAACTGCCTGAGGTTATGGTTAGCGATAGAGAACAGGCTTTGATAAATGGAATTAGAAAAAAAATTCTGCATGTAAGTTAATGAAGTGTTTATGACACATAAAGACTAATGTCATTACGAATTGCAAACCAAAGTTTAAAACAAATGAAGTTTTCAAAATGTTTTTGCCAAGTTGGAACTAGGTGGCCCACAAACCAATCGAAGATGAATTTTGGGTACATTGCAACGATTTTCATAAAGATTGGATTGATTATCTTGAAATCTTGAAGTATATTCATGATCATTGTCAGGCATACAAAGAGTATTTTGCATTTGAATGGACAAATAAAATTAAGCGGCATGATAATAGGACAATAACTAGAGCAGAGTCTTCGGAAGCTCAATTGAAAAAATAGATCGGTAGATCTAGAGCAACATTTTTTTTGTAGTATGGTCGAAAATGGATAATATGTGGTGTCTAAAAGATATGGAAGTAAAGCTAGCTTTGAAAGAAGTTAAGGAGCCGTACGAATTACATAACAAGTTTCATTGTTAAAACAATTGTGAGGTAAGGCATCTTCTTTTGCATTGGATAAGATTATGAAAGAAGAGGAAAAAATTAGTTGTATTGCTTTGGATGCATCCATTTGTGACCATTTAAATCGAATATTTTCTGGTCTTCCACCATCGATCGAACTCGTAGATGAATGTTAGAGACAATTAAATCATATTCTACAAGTTGGAAAATCATTCGAGTTAATCCATACATCTGAGTTTGCTTACATTAAAAGATTATTTGATTCGGACACTACTAAGGAGAATATTTTTTTACTATTAAATTTAAAAGAAATGGGTTTACCTGCCATGACATCTACATTGGAACCGAGAATAGAGAAACCCAAAGGCAGACCTATCAGTAGCAAGATGTAACATCCTGGAATTTTTAACAATATCAATTTAATAATCGGTATTAAAAATTAAATTGATATTGATATTCTTGTTAATCATAATTCAAAATGATTTAAAAATTTCTTCTTTAATAAATATTCAATTGGTTATTTTATCTTTCAAAAATGATAAATTGATTTCTATTTATAATACAAATATACAGTTTATGTTGTAAATAAAATAGCATTGTTTAAAATTTAATAAATAAAACATGATTTAAAATTCTAATACATATATTAATAATTTGGAAATTTTGATTTAATTAAATATTAAGTTTTCAAAACTATATAATAAATAAATATATGATTTTAATATTGATAAGGAAAAGTATTTAAATGTTTAAAATAGTTTTAGCTTGAGTTTTAAATTTAATTAAATTGACAAAAGAGTTTTATAGCTTAATTAAATAGAAAATTTATTAATAAACATATAATTTCCTTTAAAATAATGAGACATTTTAAATACAATATTAACATTGTATTGTTTTACAAATAGATTTTTGGTTAAAAAAATAGCTATTGTTATTTCAAATTTTGATTTGTATTCATAATTTGATTTTTAATATTGGATTATGAATTTAATTTGAATTTAAATTCCAAAGTATAAATTTTAAATTGTTTTAATTTCCATATGTATAAGCTTCATTTATAAGTACAAATTGTTTTTAGTTCTTTTAAAAGTTTATATACATATTTAAATATTAACTAACAAAGTAAAATTTAGTCTAATACATATGTGAACAGGTAAATTAAATACAAACTACTTTAAAAAGACAAGTGTTATAAGATAAGCATTCAAAGTGACAAATGTTGAAATTTTTACAAGTGGCATTTAAAATGTAGATTTTCTTTTATTTTTATTTACAAATAATTTCAGTTTATATAAAAACTCTTTCCTTCATTTTTCTTTCCTTTTCAAAAGCTTAGTTAACAAAATCTGTAAAAAATAGAGTAAGCTAACTCTTCAAAACCAAAATCTGTAAACAGTTCCCTGTAAATTATTTTCAAAACAAAATCTGAAATCAGTAATCATCTTCAAACCCTCAGACAAAAATGTAAATCATTTACCCTGTAACCACCTTCAAACCTTGTGAATCAAATCCATGCAACCTTTTCAAATCTGTCAAGCATTCTTCAAAATTCTGTAACCATCTTCAAAAGAAAATTTGGAAATCTGTAGTCTGCATCTTCAACCAAGCCTGTAAAACAGTTTTAAATCACGTAAAACGCATTTTTTTTCTTTCCAATCTGGAAATTGGATTTTGCATGCCACCTGAAAACAAAAGCAAATTCAAAAGCATTTCTATATGGAGGCATGCAAGCAGCTTTATAAATCAAAAAGGCAAGAACATTTAGTATTCAGCAAAATTCAAGGTTTCTTTTTTTTCAAATCTGGGAAGCTCTGTCTTCATTCTTCAAATCAGTGAGTAATATCACATTCTCTTTTAAACTTAAGTATGAATAATGGTTGCATGTTAATCTCTGTGTTAAATATTGTATTGAGTACATTCATATGTATATTTGTTTATTTATATTATTGTATCTCTGAATGTATGGTATGCATGCCTGTGATACCTGAGTCTTCTCTGTTTTATAGTTCATAGGTTCAAAGTTTTGATTTAAAAATCAAAATATTTTAATTTAATCTCTATTTAAACTTGAGATTTAAATCAAACCTGATTGTTTAATCATAAACTTTAGTTTAGAAATCTACTTAAGTTAAAATAACTTGTATTATCTCTAGATACCCAATTTACCGATCAAGTTTTGAAATAAGTAAACTTTTAAAAATCACAATTTATTGTTTCAGGGTTAGGATCTGAAACAACACTTAAAAACATGAATTTTAAAACTAAAATCAAGATTTTTAATTTAGGAATGAGTGTACAGTTCTTGTTTGAACTGGAAATAGAAATCTGAGATTTTCTGGTGGTCCAATGTTTGGAGAGGTCGAAACTTTGGGTATTGATGGAGGATTGATCGTAGTTGATAGGAATAATACTAGATGTCAATGCTTTTCATCGAGGAGGCAGGGGTGGCGAGATCTTTTCTGTAACCCTAGTTTAACTAGGATAGGTAGTTCGATCAATCTCTGTTTCTACAGTGGATCGAGTGCCTCTAGATTTTGGGAGATAGAAGGTTGGTCGTAAGCAAAGGCGTGGCCGGAGTAGCTAATCTTCTGATGGTCGGAACTTTTTGATTGGAGCGTTGCCAGGTTTGGTATGGGTTGTGGTTCCTGTGTTTTCAGGTTTGGGGGTTGAAGTCTCGAACTCGATCTCGAGAGTGGAGTTCGATCTGAGGATCCTGGCTTGACGAATGAGTGTTGGTCGATGTGTGAAGGCCACCAGAGGTGGCCAGAGATGATCAACGGCACCGTGCATGTGCACGGTGCACTGTTGTTTTGGTGGTTTTATTTTTGGTTTGTTCTCGAGTCAGTTGATGCTTGACTCGAAGTGGGTAGGTGAGTTTCTCGGAGTAAAGTGGGTTTGGACTCGAAGCATTTGGAATGGTGCCTCGGGTTATACCTTTTACGGTTTTAACAGGAACCTGTTTGTTTTGTTTTTTTTAGAATTTTTAAAATGGAATTTAAAACTGAAGTAAACATAAAGCAAAGTTTTAAATAAGTTTAAATCCAAGTTTTAAAATCTGGAATTCAAGTTTAAGTTTAAATCTTAGTTTAAAAATAAAAATAAATAAATAAGGTTTAACTTGAATTGTTTAGCTACTTTAAAATGGTTAAGTAGTTTGATTTTTTTTTTTAAATGTAAGTTTTAAACTTAGTCTAAATCTGGAACCAACATTTAATATGTAATCTGTTAACGCTTGAATTTGAACGCTAACACCCCGATGTATGAGTTGTAGTTGTGAAAGCACCACCCGACGACTCGGGAACAGATTACAAGCAGATAATAGTAGAAAAGTGGTAAACAACAACAACTTTATAGTGGTTCGGCTTTAGGGTATAGCCTACGTCCACTTTAAGTACTTTTATTAATAATCTCGTTACAAGCTGATACAATTCTTCCCAAATACAATACACTTTGAATTACAAGATACTTAGAACAAGTAGCTTAAACTTCGATGGAGATGAGAGTTTTCGAATCCATGTTGGATGTATGTGATCTCTTCTTGAAGTTGTTTGTAGCGTTCTTAATATCTTGAGAGCTTCAAGTGTTGGATTGGATTAGTTTGGAATGCAGCAGAGTAACGGTGTTTGAAGGAAATCAGCCAAAAAGTCCTCTACTAGTTGGAGTTAGGGTCATATTTATAGGCATTTTTCGGAGTAAGGTTGTAGGTCGTGACCGACCTAAGTAAGGTCGTAGGTCGTGACCGACCTAAGTAAGGTCGTAGGTTGTAGTCGACCTGAAGAGCATTGGCCCCTCCTTCCACAAGAACACGCATGCTGATTTGCACAAGTCCTAGGTCGTGAGCGACCTATCCCCCTGTGGCACAGCATAGTCAACTTTTTTACTCTGGCATTTAGGTCGTTAGCGACCTACCCTAGGTCGCGAGTACTTTCCTGTAGCCATAGCTGATCTTAGGTGCTGAATCCCTTAGGTCGCGACCTTCCTTAGGTCGAAGCACTCCTTTAGGCCGTGAAAGCTTTAGGTCGCTAAGCCAATCATGCCGTTAGGTCGCAGAGTTCCATAAGTCGAGACCGTCTTTAGGTCTCATTCACTCTTAGGTCGCGAAGCTTGATAGGTCGAAACATCTTCTGAGTCGCAGCCTTCCTGTTAGGTCGCGAGGCTTCATAGGTCGCGGCCTCCTTTAGGTCGCGAAGCATTTTTAGGTCGCGGCCTCTTTTAGGTCGTGAAGCATTTTTAGGTCGTTCTCCTTTTTAGGTCGAGCCATCTTTAAGTCGCAACCTTTTTTAAGTCGCTAGGTTCTTGAATTGGCTAGGTCGCTACATTTTCCTTAAGTCTCTTACAGAAGGGAGTTAACATTTGCCCCTCGAAGTATATGACTTAGCCATAGGTCGTGTGCTTCGACCTTCTTAACTCGCGTTCTGAAGAATTGTTAGGTCACAAACGACCTAAGGAGAAAGTTAGGTCGCGTAGTGTCGGTTCGCGTTCTACTGCCCCAGAATATAAATACCGTAGGTTGCTCCCTCCCTTCTTCATCTTCTTCAGCATCCATTCTGCCATTAACAAGCTTTTGAACTTTTCGAGGACGATTCCAATCAGCTCAATCCTTAGACTTTTCCATCATAAGATTGCGTAAGTGAATTCTATCAACATTCAACTACATCCATCATCAAACTGCGAATATTCCACTTGTGATTCTTAATACATTTTCGTATGCTGCTTTTTTCCATAAGTCGCGACTCGATTAACCTTTTGATTGAGTTATCGTGGTGATTCTTGTGAATATAGCAATACATCCGATGTATGGTGGTTTTGAGGCAATTCGAGTTGGTTTTTTCGAGTCATATGTGGTGATGTGGGAGGAAGATGGTAAATTACAGTGATTCGAATTAGCTGGTTTGTAACTTTGGAAGAGATGAGGAAGGCTCTAATGGGTTAACGGGTTAATGGTGGAGATGATATGGCAGCGTGTGAGTGGAGAATCGACCTTAGGGGTGTCTGTTTGAATGTGAACCATGCGACCTAATACTAGCGATCTAACTCTCTCTTGAATGAGATAAAACTTAAAGCAGAGCGACCTCAGAACGACCTAAGAAAGTAACGACCTAAGTTTAATGATGATTGAAATCTTAGGTCGCGGCTGACCTTATACTTAAAACAAATCTGGACCATCTTAATCTGAACCAAGGTGCGACTTAAGAACTTGTTGACCTAAATCCCTGAATGACTGCAGAGGGACTTATCATGTCAACGACCTAACTCTTTTGCGCCATAGGCTCTAGGTCGCGGCCGAGCTAGGACTTGAACAAATCTGCATTGTTTTGAACCTCTTGAACTTGCACAGGGCGACCTAATATAGCCTTGACCTATACTAAGTCGCGGGGGACAGTTTGGATGATCTATGATCTTTGCAGATTGCTCTAACTTTTAATCTAACAACCTGTTTAAACATAACATTTGCAGAGAAATGGGACGAATATACTGTCACTGACCGCCCACATCGAATGACAGATTAGTCGATAAAGAATAATCAACTTAAATGAATTGTGTGAATGAAATGCTGTGAACCAATGAATTCAAGTGAAGCGTTAAAGCAAAACTAAAATATCCAGTTAAAGTTGATTCGTTCGCATTAACACTTCACTTGAGCTTTATATTAACAAGTCCTGAAATCTCATAGTCGACTAATTGTCAACTAGTTTAACTTCAGTTATGTTTGCTTTCCTTTTTTTTTAAAGTTCTGCACAACACTTCACACTTTTTAGGAAACGTGCACCTTCTCATCTGAACATCCAGTCGCTTATGTAGAATGATGTCTCAACAAGAAGAGATGATAGAACACGCTGAAGGGGTTTTCCCGATTGCTATTCCACTAGAGAATCCTCCGGAAAGAACTCCTACCCTTTTGAAACAGCGGGCTCTTAATCAATCATGCGTTCAATTTGGCATTGCCGAGGCAGAAGTTCTACTCCCTGGACCAAATGACTCTGCTGATAGACCACCTTACGGTTTTGTTGCCATTAATCGACAAATGTGCTTGAGTGGAGCAATTCCTCCTTTTAATGAATTTCTCCGGCAAATCCTACTTCGACTGACGATCTCTCCTTTTCAGCTGCACCCCAATGGCTATGCTATTTTGATGGGATTGTGTGTTCTGTTCAGGAGGACTCTTGATCGTCTTCCGAGTTTTGAGGAAATCTGTTACTTGTGCACTTTCGCGAAGAACAAGGACCATCCTTCGATTGTACTTGTAAGGGGTGCGTGGAACCGCAAACTTATTTTGGATTTGCCGGAGAGTGCACATGGATTCCTGAATCAATACTTCTACATTCGTTGCCCCGCAGAATTTTACGCAGACTGGAGAGTAGGAAGTGAGATCTTTTTTCTCTTTAATTTTATTCTAAGTTTTAGCTGGTTCGTATTGCTAGATGCTGATTCCATTCCTTATTTTTCTAGCACTTCCTCCTCCTTCTAGAGATTCCAGCCATAAGTCGGTTTTTGAAAGGCTAAGCACCGTGGCTGCTGAAGAAAGAAGCGCAAAATTTCTATTGACAGAAGAACTTCTTCATCAGTTTGAGCTTCTACATCCTTCTCGTTCCACTCAAATACATGAAGTTCCAACGGAGGTTCCTGATTCTCCGACGAGCACTCCTGATGCCCCAGTCTCCACTAAAGAGCACTTGCAGGGAGGAACCTCTATAGAAACTTCACTAGTTAAGTGTTCAATTCCGAAAGATGTTGCGGGGCCATCTGACAAGTCTGTACTTGCCCCAGTTACTGAAGAGGAAGAACCCCCTCAATCTACTAGTGAAGGAGTTAAGAAAGCAAGCTCCAAAAAACAAGATGGCGATGATGTTTTTGAGGGGTTGAGCGATTTAATTGTGACATCTCAAGAACTTTTCAAAGATGATGTTTCTAAAACTGTCTCTTCTGTAATCGAGGCGACATCTTCTTTTCAACAGATGTCAACTCCTCCTACTCAAGTTATCACTACCTCTATTCCACAGAGTGGTTTGTAACTCGATGCGCGTAGTTTACACGTTACACGACACTTTGGATTTTTCATCACTTCTATGCACTTATCTTCTTGTACTTTAAAGATTTCTAAAGCTTATTATTTTAATTCCAGATTCTCCTATGGGGCGCAGCGGCTCGTACTATGATGATTTCCAGCGCTACGGGAGGCGTAGCCAGTATGATTACAGGCGTTACCTTCCTTCTTACAGAGAGTCGGATGAAGAGAGGGCCATCAGGAAAGCCGACGAGAGACGAGCATATGAAGAACGTCGCCGAAGGGAACAAGAAAGACATGATCTTCCCCACAGAGATGATGATACCTAAAAGAGAAAAGCTCATGATGAGAGAGGAAAGAGTCACATAGACGATTCTTCTAGCAAGCGGGCTAGACTTACTGAAGAAACAACTCCTTCAGCTTCTGAACATGTCCCTGCTCAATCTCCTGCTCCCGTTCGCTCCGACATTCAAGCAATCATCAACCGGCCCGCATACCAAGTCGGGCAAGGTCCTCCCACTCTTCAAAGTCGATTTCCTCAGTGGTGCCTGAGAGGGGTTCGATTTGATCTCGACTTGGTTCCTCTCGACAAACCGGCTATGCTGCGAAATCTTGATACTGTCAGGACCGATATCGAAAGAATGTCGAACTGGCAAAAACTCGTCGACGAACTTCAGAGGGTTAACCGAGCCAATCTCGAGGCCATGCTAACAATGGAGAATGACAAGGCTGAGTGGCAGAAGACTCTCAAACAGCATGACGCCGAAATGAGAAGTATTGCTTCCTACAATGAAAAGCTGGAAGCGGAAGTAGAAAAACTTAAGGAAGAATTAGCATCATCTACTTTCCATTCACAAAAGGAGAGCATGCTTCAGCAACAAGTACGAGATGCGCATGCCAGTCAAAGAGCAGTCGAAGATAAGCTTGCATACAAGGAAAAGGTCATAGAAGAATATCGTGCTGAAACTGTACAACTGCGAGAACAGACCGGCTCTCAAAGCTTGGAGATAGAGTTGTTAAAAACTCGACTTGCTATGGCCGAAAAGGAGCGCGACGAGGCTGTTGCTGGTAAACTTGCGGCCGAAGAGGCTCATCAAGCAACCAAAGCTGACATTAGCTCCACATTATTCGATTTTTATCTGCACAGCATTTTGGGACGTGGCAGCCTTGCCTTTCTAGGCCCCAAGTATGAAATCACACTGGCTGAAGTTTGGGAGGCAGCACTTGATATGCTCGGTGGTAAAGGTGCTGGATATGCTGAGTCAGCCCTTGAAGAGCATTATCTTGATGATGAAGCCCGTGCCGCTCTTGCCAAGGGAAAGGAGCAGCTTGCCAGAGCGCGGGCTGGGATGGCGGAAGAGGAGCGTTCTGAAAAAGAAGTACCGCCTACTACCTCTGAACGTCCTCTAGTTTCTCCCGAGGTGGACATTACAGGCTCTAGTGCTCATTTGCCGCCTCCTACAAGAACCGGGGTAATTACCCCTACTGATGAAGAGGCTTTGGAGGACATTGGGGCTCAGAATTATGAGATTGAACTGACGAAGCCAACATCTTCAGGTAATTTCGACATTGGTCCGATTCAGGTGGATTACCTGCTTATTCCTCAAAAATTTGATGAGCTTCTCGATTACCTCTTGAATCTCGATGAACCCATATCTCCCTTCTTTCGGGAAGATACTAACATTTTCAATTTTTCTTCTTCTGCAGTTGAAACAACAAGTGCCGTGCAGACTTCGCCTTCTCTGGTTATTCCTCCTCCATCTCTTCAGGTGACTCCTCCTTCTGCTTCACAACCTGGGTCACAAGAGGAGAAAATTGAGGCTCTTCATGGTTTGGATGACCCTATTGCTTCGCAGGAGCAAAAAGATGAGGGACTCGAAGGAGGCGAGATCTCTCCGGAGCGGACTCCTTCTGACGACGTAGTTTTGTCCGCTCTCGTTACTCCGGGGAGTGAGTCTTCTTCGAAGAAAAGAAAGAAGCATGGGACATCGAAGAGGAGGGGGAAGAAAATTATCACCACTGAAGAGGAACCGGAAATTGCACCATTTGCACCTCCCTCCCCTTCTTCCCTTATGCCTTCAGACCAACCTGAAAGACCTGAAAAGCTAACCACTCGGCCGGGTAAAGGGTCTAAAGGCGGCAAGAAGAAATGAAGAGTTGAGCTTTTTGATTCCTTTTTTGTGTAATGGTCGGATGTTGTGCAGGCACCGGCCCCTGCTTTTTTATTTTGAAACCTGTATCTGCAATATCTGTAATTGAATAAAATGATTCTTTATTTGTACAGACTTTTGTTTGAATTTGAGAATGCATTTATTATTCATTTTTGCACAAGTTTATTTATACGATGTTGCGGTGAGCTTGTGGTATGTTGTTTGAGCGTACTTTACCGACATAGTTATACCGCTTTGTATGTAACTATACCATGTTGCCCCTATACCATGAGCTTACTGCAATATCGTATACTTTGAGGGGACTTGCACTCTCGTTTTCTAAAGAATAATTACTTCATTCTCGAAGAGAATTTTCGTAGAGTGCAACTTCCTTCATATAAGTTTCTACGCTTTGTCCTTCGAAGAAATCACTTTTTCCTTTTGCGTATGTATATATTTTGCCAAGTGAATTCTTCTATGTGGTAAAGCGGACCTCTGAATGTACTTTAACTTTCTTCCCCCTTCTCTTTTTTTTTTAGAATAGGTAAAGTCATCAAGTACGCTCTTGATGAGGATTTTTCTCTTTCTTCTTTTTTAATAAAAATTTGTGCCTCTGAGGAGAGATTTTTTCACGTTTCAACACTTGGAAGTTTTATTTCAATCTCGGTGAAACGTGGGCTTCTGAAGAGGTCTTTCTTTTTAATTGTGTCCCCGGGAGGGGTTGTACCTCTGAGGAGGGATTTCTCACGTTTCAACACTTGGAAGTTTTATTTCAATCTTGGTGAAACGTGTACCTCCAAAGAGTTGTGCCTTCGAGGAAAGCCTTTTCACGTTTCGACACTTGGAAGTTTTATTTCAACCTCGGTGAAACATGGGCTTTCAGGAAGGTCTTTATCTTGTTTTGCATTTCAACTTTGGTGAAGTGAAATTCCGAAGAGCGGTTGTTACACTTCAACTCCTGGTGAAATGGGCCTCCGAAGAGGGCTTTTATTTTGTTTGCATTTCAACTCTGGTGAAGTGTAACTCCGAAGAGCGGTCATAACACTTCAACTCCTGGTGAAATGGGCCTCCGAAGAGGGCTTTTATTTTGTTTGCATTTCAACTCTGGTGAAGTGTAATTCCGAAGAGCGGTCATAACACTTCAACTCCTGGTGAAATGGGCCTCCGAAGAGGGCTTTTATTTTGTTTGCATTTCAACTCTGGTGAAGTGTAATTCCGAAGAGCGGTCATAACACTTCAACTCCTGGTGAAATGGGCCTCCGAAGAGGGCTTTTATTTTGTTTGCATTTCAACTCTGGTGAAGTGTAATTCCGAAGAGCGGTCATAACACTTCAACTCCTGGTGAAATGGGCCTCCGAAGAGGGCTTTTATTTTGTTTGCATTTCAACTCTGGTGAAGTGTAATTCCGAAGAGCGGTTGTTACACTTCAACACCTGGTGAAATGTGCCTCAGAGAGGGTTTTCATCGCCTGGAAGTCACTCTCTCATGGTTGGAGGGTCATGACTCCTCCAATCTTTTTTGTTGAGTAGAGAACTTTCTTTTTTGTGGCGTATGACCCATTAGAGGTCTTTATCCTCCGAAGAGTCGTGCCTCCGAAGAGGACTTGTGCTGCCGATGATAGCTTTGGTTGTTCCTCTGTTCACTCGCTTATGCTTTTTCAATGATCCTCTGCCCCCTTTTTTTTTCTTTTTTTTTTAAGTAACTTGTTTAATCCAAGGAAGTGTGCTTCATTGTCAGGCAATTTCGTGAGAACGAGCACTAGCTTTTTAATTGGATGTTTGTTTGTTCAAACGATCTCAATTTATTAGCAAAGACCCGTTTCTGTCGAAATCATAGGCTGTTCAATTGAAGTACTTCCTATCTAGGATTTGAATTCGGGGCTCTTGTGACTTGAAATTTGGCGAGAATCACTTGGTCTTTTTATGTGCAAGTTTCACTTCCATTGTCTGCAAAAATTCAAATCGACATTTCAGCAATACATTCTATGTACCTTTTATATCGAGAATAAAGCAAACATGTAATAATAATAAGGAACACAAGATTTATAGTGGTTCGGCCATGAAATTGGGCCTACATCCACTTTATATTCTTTCATTATTTACTTGCATCAGTTTTACAATTGCTTTCAATTACAAGAATCATACATTCATAATTCTTTTTACAATGTTTCAACAAAATTTTCAAGTAAAGTATGGACGCAAATGGTTGCTGTTCCATGCCCTTGGAATTTGATCTCCATCAACAGTGGTGAGTTTGAATGTGCCGTCAAGAAGCTTCTGACCTATTACATACGGTCCTTCCCAATTTGGCCCAAACACACCTGTCGCTGTCATAATTCTCTTCAGGACTAGGTCTCCAATCTCAAAGCTGCGTTGGCGAACTTTGGAATTAAAATGTCTGGCTATTCTTTGCTGATGAGCTGCAATTCTGAGATTGGCCTCATCTCTTTTTTCATCAAGGAAATCTAGCGCTTCAAGCTGTAGCCTTTCATTTTCTGCTTGGTTGAAATGGATCCTTCTGTGTGAAGGAACCTCTGTTTCTATCGGGATCATTGCTTCCGACCCGTATGCTAATGAGAAAGGAGTGTGCCCAGTCGCAGTTTTGTGAGTGGTTCTGTATGCCCATAGTGCAAGTGGTAGCTTATCGACCCAACCACCTTTTGCTCTTTCGAGTTGCTTTTTGATGGTTGATTTGATGATCTTGTTTACTGCTTCCACTTGCCCGTTTGCCTGCGGATGAGCAACTGCTGAAAAGCTTTTCTGGATTTTGAATCGCCTGCAAAAATCTTCGAATTCCTCGCTTTCAAACTGAGTACCATTGTCTGTGATTATTTTCTGAGGCACACCATACCTGCAAATGATATTCTTGGTCACGAAACTTATCATCTTCTTAGAGGTGATAGTAGCCAATGGTTCAGCTTCAGCCCATTTCGTAAAATAATCAACTGCAACAATAGCATATCTAATCCCTGATTTGGCAGTCGGTAGCGGCCCAATGAGATCCATTCCCCAAATTGCAAATGGCCATGGACTGACCATTTGTGTGAGTTCAGTTGAAGGTGCTCTAGGAATTTTGGCAAATCTTTGGCATTTGTCACACTTTCGGGAATAGCTTGCAGCATCATGATTAATTTCTGGCCAAAAATATCCGTATCGGAGAATTTTCTTTGCTAATGTTTGACCACCTGAATGATCACCACATTCTCCTCCATGCACCTCAGCTAGGATTGTTTTGGACTCTTCCCGGGATACACATCGAAGCAATGGCATTGAGAATCCCCGTCTGTATAATCGGCCATCCTGAATTACATAGCGAGAGGCTTTCCTTAGTAGCTTTCGTCTTTCTATCGAATTTTCTGGCAGAGAACCTCTGAGTAGGTAGTCCAGTATTGGAGTCATCCATGACTCTTGTTCTTGAGATACATTCATAATCCAGTCAATATCCATCTCGTCTATACTTGGTGCTGAAAGGACTTCTACAGGGACCAATCCCAATAGTTGAGCTTCACCAGAACTTGAATACTTTGCGAGGGAATCTGCCTTCATATTCTCTTCCCGAGGAATGTGGCTTATTGAATAGTGATCGAGCTCACACAGAAGTTCCCAAGCCTTCGACAAGTAAGCGGGCAGGTTTCCCCCTTTCGTTTGAAATTCCTTCTTAACTTGACATACAATAAGCTGAGAATCGCTAAAGATCTGTAATGCTCGTATGTTTAGTCCTTTAGCGATTTTCAGTCCTGCGATAAGAGCTTCATATTCGGCTTCATCGTTTGTTGAAGGAAATTCCAATCTTAGTGCATAGCATAATGACCGACCTTCAGGAGTCTCAAGTACGACTCCGGCTCCAGAACAGTAATCATTTCTTGCACCATCGACATATAACCTCCACTGGATAGGGGAATTGTCGAACGTTTCTTCCTCACTGTTTCCTTTATCTGTAAACTCTGCAATGAAATCTGCTAAAGCTTGTCCATTGACCGCTTTCCGGGGATGATAAGTGATGTCATACTGACTGAGTTCAATATTCCACTTTAGAAGACGACCCGAAGTTTCAGGGCGAAACAGGACTTGCTTTAAAGGTTGATCAGTGAGGACTCTGATAGGATGAGCTTGAAAATATTGCCTCAATTTCCTAGACGCAATTAGTAAGCAATAGGCGAGTTTTTCCAACTTAGAGTAATTCATCTCTGCCCCAGTGAGTCTTTTGCTGATATAGTAAACTGGATGTTGAATCCTTTTGTCTTCCCGTATCAGCGCTGCACTTAAAGCGTGTGATGATACTGCCAAGTATATAAGAAGATCCTCGCCATCGCCAGGCCTAGAAAGTATTGGAGGCGTCTCCATATGGCGAATCAACTCATCAAAGGCTTTTTGGCATTCGGGAGTCCAATTGAAGTTTTTCTTTCCTTTCTTTAGGGCGTCAAAGAACGGGATACATTTATCTGTGGCTTTGGAAATGAACCGACTTAAGGCGGCAACTTTTCCATTGAGACTTTGCAATTCCTTCTTTGTTCTAGGAGCTTTGACTTCTTTCAAGGCAGTAATTTGAGCTGGACTAGCCTCAATGCCCCTAGCGCTGATGATAAACCCTAAGAATTTCCGGACTCGACCCCAAACGTGCATTTCAGAGGGTTAAGCTTCATTCTGTATTTCCGGAGGACTGCGAACATTTCTGCCAAGTGTTCAATGTGATCCGCTGCTTTCTTAGACTTTACTAACATGTCATCAACGTAGACTTCCATAGTTTTGCCCAATTGCGGTTTGAACATAGCATTAACAAGTCTTTGGTAGGTTGCCCCTGCATTCTTCAAACCGAAGGGCATAACTCTGTAGCAATAAAGACCAACATCGGTGATAAAGCTCGTGTCCTCCTGATCCGGTTCATGCATCATGATCTGGTTATATCCGGAGTAGGCATCCATGAAAGATAACAATTCATGTCCCGCTGTTCCATCTACCAGTTGATCGATCCTGGGTAAAGGAAAGCAATCTTTGGGGCAGGCCTTGTTCAGATCTGAAAAATCGATGCACACTCTCCATTTTCCATTAGCTTTCTTAACCAACACAGGATTTGAAACCCAGTTCGGATATGTAGATTCTCTGATGAAGTTATTTTCCATGAGTCGATCAATTTCCTCTTTTAATGCTGCTGACCTTTCTGGACCTTGGGTTCTCCTTTTCTGTTTTACTGGTGTAAACTTTGGGTCAATATTCAGAGCGTGTACTGCAACTTCTGGAGATATTCCACACATATCAGCATGAGTCCAAGCGAAGACATCCAGATTTGCTTTCAGGAATGATATCAAGATATTCTGAATTGACATATTAAGTTGTGAACCCACATTCAACACCTTATTTGGGTCCTTCGGGTCAACAGGTACCGGTACCGTCATTTCAACCGGCACTACTCTATTCTCCCCTGCACTGGCTTTTCTGGGATCCATCTCTTTCCGTGCCCCGCTATGCTCGCCAGTGCAGGGTCCGCCCCGTAATTGCTACAAGGCTGGCACTTTGATGCGGACCGGAGTGGCCGCATCCTTTCCCATTTCCCTCTTTCTTGACTCTCGCAACTCTGTCAAATAGCACTCTCGCGCAGCATTTTGATCCCCTTTTATAACTCCTACTCCATTGTCTGTAGGGAATTTAATAGTGAGGCACCACGGGGCTAGAATAGCTTTGAATGCTGCGAGCGTTGGACGGCCAAGGAAAGCATTATAAGCAGAAAATTCATCGACAATCACAAATGTTTGCTTGCGGACCCCTTTCCTTTCTCCTTCCCCAAGTTCTACTAGCAGATCGATGGTTCCTATTGGTTGCTTTGGCTCCCCGGTGAAGCCAGCGATCTTCTGCGATGAGGCTTGTACATCGACCATAGGGATTTTCATTTGGTTGAATGTCTTCTTGAAGAGGATATTACATGATGCTCCGCAGTCAATGAGAACTCTTCTGACAATGGTCGGTCCAATACCAGCAGAGATGACCAAGGGATCTAGGGTAGGAGCTTCGATACCTGAGGAATCTCTGGCTCTGAAAATAATATCATCACTGAAAGTTTTCTGTTGTTTCAGGGGCGTAGTGTCTTCTAAAACAAAGACGTCTTCTTCGACTGGAACATATTTCAAAGCTCTGGCATATCTCTCCATCTCTCCCCAGCTCTTGCCAGCTGGGTGAGGCCCTCCTGTAATGACATTGATAATGGGCCTTCCAGATTCATGCCCCGTAGCTTTCTCACCTATCCTAGGCTGATGAACAGGAGCCTGTTGCCCCTGACTTGACGATGTAGGATTGTTGCTATTCTTTTTCACAAATTGCTGCAGCTTGTTTTCTCTTAGCAATTCTTCAATCAGATTTTTCAACTGGCGGCATTCATCAGTCTCATGACCGGGTTGATTATGGAAGCGGCAGAACTTCCCACTTTGTATAGCCTTTTTTCCGGTCCTCAAAGGGATAGGTTTAGGGAGGTCAACAGAATCTTTAATGGCAAGGAAGATATGCTCCGGCGTGTCTGATAAAGGA
Source organism: Allium cepa (assembly GCA_030765085.1). Taxonomy (NCBI): domain Eukaryota; kingdom Viridiplantae; phylum Streptophyta; class Magnoliopsida; order Asparagales; family Amaryllidaceae; genus Allium; species Allium cepa. Next base: position 1,052,085,234 of record CM060935.1, on the reverse strand, counting down.
GTATACTCTGATGGCTTGAAGGATCGGGGCTTCTTCAGATTACTCTGTTTCTTCCCATTGTTATTTTCCCTTTTTTGCCCTACAGATTCAATCTTGCGTAGTGCAACAGTGTTATCTTCAGCTTTTTCTGACACTGCCTTCACCGGTACAGGACGGCTTTCCAGGCGTATGAATTCGTCTGCCTTTTTGTAGAACTTTTCGAGGGAGGTTGGCTCCTTCATGTTTAACCATTTCCCAAATTCGCTCGACTTATCAATAGCCCTCATCAGATAAGTCAATATCATTCGCGGTTCAGCATTGTCCACCTCTGCCAGCACTATATTAAAGCGGTTCAAGAAAGATCTGATAGATTCACCAGGATTCTGTTCTATACTTGACAATGACATGATGTCTTTGGCCTTTGAAGCATATAGTCTAAACTGTTCCTTGAACTTTCGGGTCAAGTCTGAAAACTGATCAATAGATCGGACTGGCAACTTGGTGAACCACAGTAGAGCCACACCTTCAAGGTATACGGGGAAATATCGGCACTTTATCTCGTCTGAGGCCCTGGCACCTGTCATGTGCCAATCATATTTATACAAGAATTCATTCGGATCACTCGTCCCTTTGTAAGCTGGGATAGTTGGAGGGACAAACTTCCTTGGAAACTCCGCCTTTAAGATTTTCTCAGTAAATGGAGTTTTACTTGGGGCGAAACCCCATTCTTTCTCATCTTCAACCCTTTGCATACTTTCTCTCATGATTTGCCGGACCATCCCAGAAAGATACTCCTCATCATGTCGAGTTCCAGATCCACCAACCTCAGGAAGCGTTTGCTCAAAGGGACTGGCAGCCCTTTCTGAAGCATTCCTCTCATTAGCATCATGAATGTTGCCAGTATAATTCCTTCCATTACTAGCCGGTTGATTGTTTGCCCCGAGCAAATCATTCAACTTATTCAGAATTAGAGCATTTTGGGCACTCTGAGCTTCTAATTGTGCATTCTGGGCGTTTATCTGCTGGTTCAGTCCTAATATTACAGCATCCAACTCTGCTTTCGTAACCCCAGCAGACGGAATGGGTTGATTAGGTACAGGGGAAGCGGAGGTTCCCTCTTGAATATTCCCAGATCTGACAGATCTACTCTTCCTTCCAGGAGCCATTATCTCGGATAGACTTCTGGTTTTCAGGGAAATTCTCTCTACAAACCTCTGTGAAGCAATGATGATAACTTGCCTGAGTTCAATTCTCAGTGAAAGCACCAAAAATGTTAACGCTTGAATTTGAACGCTAACACCCCGATGTATGAGTTGTAGTTGTGAAAGCACCACCCGACGACTCGGGAACAGATTACAAGCAGATAATAGTAGAAAAGTGGTAAACAACAACAACTTTATAGTGGTTCGGCTTTAGGGTATAGCCTACGTCCACTTTAAGTACTTTTATTAATAATCTCGTTACAAGCTGATACAATTCTTCCCAAATACAATACACTTTGAATTACAAGATACTTAGAACAAGTAGCTTAAACTTCGATGGAGATGAGAGTTTTCGAATCCATGTTGGATGTATGTGATCTCTTCTTGAAGTTGTTTGTAGCGTTCTTAATATCTTGAGAGCTTCAAGTGTTGGATTGGATTAGTTTGGAATGCAGCAGAGTAACGGTGTTTGAAGGAAATCAGCCAAAAAGTCCTCTACTAGTTGGAGTTAGGGTCATATTTATAGGCATTTTTCGGAGTAAGGTTGTAGGTCGTGACCGACCTAAGTAAGGTCGTAGGTCGTGACCGACCTAAGTAAGGTCGTAGGTTGTAGTCGACCTGAAGAGCATTGGCCCCTCCTTCCACAAGAACACGCATGCTGATTTGCACAAGTCCTAGGTCGTGAGCGACCTATCCCCCTGTGGCACAGCATAGTCAACTTTTTTACTCTGGCATTTAGGTCGTTAGCGACCTACCCTAGGTCGCGAGTACTTTCCTGTAGCCATAGCTGATCTTAGGTCGCTGAATCCCTTAGGTCGCGACCTTCCTTAGGTCGAAGCACTCCTTTAGGCCGTGAAAGCTTTAGGTCGCTAAGCCAATCATGCCGTTAGGTCGCAGAGTTCCATAAGTCGAGACCGTCTTTAGGTCTCATTCACTCTTAGGTCGCGAAGCTTGATAGGTCGAAACATCTTCTGAGTCGCAGCCTTCCTGTTAGGTCGCGAGGCTTCATAGGTCGCGGCCTCCTTTAGGTCGCGAAGCATTTTTAGGTCGCGGCCTCCTTTAGGTCGCGAAGCATTTTTAGGTCGTTCTCCTTTTTAGGTCGAGCCATCTTTAAGTCGCAACCTTTTTTAAGTCGCTAGGTTCTTGAATTGGCTAGGTCGCTACATTTTCCTTAAGTCTCTTACAGAAGGGAGTTAACATAATCCAAGGTTGTAATTAAAGGAAATTTTTTAATTTAAATGTTTTAAACAACTTGAATGTTAAAGATAATTTTAAATTGATTTGAATTTAAAAATGAATTTGGTTTTAAATTCTTTTAAGCTTCTTTATAAATAAATATTTCTTTAACTTGTGAAATTAAAGTTTTTGGTTTGTGTTTTTAAACTTTGTTTAAAGTTAGTTTGTTTTCATTTTAAACCTTAAATTTAAAATGAAATATGAAAGAAATTTTTAAAGTAAATTGTTTTAAATGTTTTTGATAATGATGATATAATCATTAATAAGAATAAAGTTTATCTTAAAGAAAAATTAAAATTCAATGATTTATAATTCATTAAATTATTAAGAAAATTAAATGGGTAATTTAATTAATTAATTAATGATTTGGATTAATTAAATAAGTAATTAAAAGTTTAAGTTAATTAATTAAGGTTTAAGTCAATTAATTAGGAATAATTAATTTGTAATTAAGGATTATTAATTAGATTTTAATTAATGATTAAAAATTAAATTAATCAAGTAATTAAGGATTAATTAAGTTACAGTTAACACTTAATTAATTAAATAATTAGAGATTAATTAATTGATAATTAAAGATTAATTAATTTGGAAATTTATAATGGTTAATCTAAGTTAATTTCTTAATGGAAGAAATTAGAGAATGGTTAATGAAGGTCATTAACCAGGATTATTTAATAATTAAATAATGTGGTTAGTTTTAATAATTAATTTAATAATAATCATTTGTGAATTATTTAAGTGTAATTACTTTATGGAAGTAATTAAGGCATTAATTAATGTAATTAATTGTGGTTATTGGGATTAGTTTAAAGTAATTAAGTTTAATTAATTTCAAACACGGGATGCTTTAATGATTACTTAATGTAATTGAATGAATTGGAAATTACTTAGTGAAGTAATTGATTGGAAATTACAGAATGTAACTAATGGAAGATGTTTTGATAACGTAAGTAATTTTGGATTGAATTATGTAGTAATTAATCAAGGGATTAATTAATAAATTAATTAAGGAATAATTAATTTGTTTTCATAAAGTAATTAAGTTAGTTAATTACTGAATATGGTAAATCAGAGGGGATTAATAATTATGGGTTAATTACTTAAGGTAATTAATTTAAGAAGGTAATTAATTAAATTAAGGATCATTAATTATTATAATGATGTAATTAAAGTTGATTTATTATGATTAATTAATCAATGATAGTTGATTAAAGATAATTAATTAATGGAATTAATTAAGGTAATTAATTATAGTTAATTAATTAATTGAAGTAGTTGAACGTTAATTACTGTTTTGGTTGAGAATAATTAATTCATGAAATTAATTAAGGATAATTACTTGAATGTAATTATGGATAATTAATCAAAGGATGATTAATTAAGGTGATTATTTTGGATGATTAATTAATTGATTGTAATCAATTAAATGTTTGAGTAAGCAAGATATATACTGAAGAAGTAATTAATTTAATTTATTTTAAATTAATTAAAGATGAAGTAATTAATTTAATTCATTTTAAGTTAATTAGAGATAGAGATAATTAATTTAATTCATTTTAAATTAATTATATTGTGATGAAATAAATCATTGCTTATGTATGAATGGATGACATTGATTGCCTTGGATGCTTTGTGATCTCAGAAATGAGACAGGTTGTGTGGTATGAATGCTTAGTTGCATTGTATGATGATATAGATTATCTATTGTGATGGTGATATGGATTACCTATTGAAATGAATTATGGATTACCTGTTTATTTGATAATGTTGATTATCAATTGTGATTTGTGAGTTATCTATCTGTGTGTATGTAGATAGTTCAATTTGTTTTAAACTTTAAAACAACTTGGACCTAAAAGACACGCTTTGGATTTTTATGAGACCGGGATCGGGTTTTCATATTTGGATATCTGAAAACCACATCGATCCAAATTAACCATAGGCCGTGAATCTCTTGTGAAGAGTGAAGAGTCGAGGTGTAAGGACTATTCGTCAGTATAACTCTGGGGGTGATTCCGTGATGAGTTTGACGGAATAGTACTTATAGGTTCGAGATGGTGATTCTGAGTGCAAGGGTTATCGTCGTTAACTCTGAGGGTGATTCCAAAATGAGTGTAACGAGATAATGCCTTCGGTTTCGTTCAAACCCGAAACGAACTTGAATTGATCGAATGCTTTCAGAACATCGTCAGGTGGACGATGAGCATTCTAAGTGATGTGTTCACTAAAGGTAATCGTAGCCTCAAGCCTCATCAACCGGGAATGGCTAAAACAGGGGAGGTGCAGCAAGGCTTCGTGGGTAGCCCCCACTTGAGAGTGAGATTTACCCCTGTCTAGAGCTCCCTTTTTATTTCGGCTATGTGGACGGTTTTGAGCTCCAACCGTCGGGGTTGTCTTATTCGGAACTGTTCAGTAAGGAATGAGTCTGGCCTTGTGTTGCAGGGGAGTTAGGGTGGCTCCTCGGTACGTTGATCTAGGCCACGTACTGTGACGGGCAGTACCCCAGTAGCCCTGCCATTGTATGGAATCCAAAAACCAATAAGTGCAAACGGTTTTGATTGTATTACCCACTTTTGTGGCTAGTAGCTGGAATTTAATCATGTAACAATTTCGGCTATTTCTTATTTATTTGAAAACCCTTGACCCTATTATAATATCATCGGATTTCTTATCAAATGTTTGGTTAGCGTAAGGTAAAAACTTTTCCATGTTTATGTGTGGAAGTCTTACGTAATACCTTTCTTTCCAAAAGATTTTTGAAAATTAAGCAACATTAACCTGTTACTCACACCAGACCCATGTCTGACCCGGAGTTTATTCTGTTTTTCTTAAACTCTTGGGTACTCAAATTTTTACGAGTAGCCAAGGGATTCAGGTTAGCTTTGACGAACTGTGGAGGAGCAATGGAGCAGGAGGCTTCTACGAGTAGGTATATAGTTTTCCGCTATGTAGACTTCTCTGTATTATTCTTGTGTACCGTATTGAGTTGTATAACTAGACAGGTTTTTATAATAGTCTAATATGTGTTGTATTATCTGTGTAACTCTGATAATGGTTGTAAACTTTGTAATGTTTATGTTATTAATATAATTTATTCGTTCCGCTGTTGAGATTCTGTGTTGTTTCTTCTTTCTCTTCTTTCTTTTCTCTTTACTATCCCTTTCTTTCTTATAATGATGCATCATTTTATGGAGACGGATGGCGGGTCATTACAGTGGTATCAGGGCATTAGGTTGAGTGAATACCTAGGCTCTGTAGTTGTGTCTATCTTGAGAGAGCATATTTGTAATATATATATATATATATATATATATATATATATATCTACCTATTTGTTAGATTACCTGTTCAGGTTTTCCAATATAAGTGATAAAGGTAGATGGGATGGTGGTGTGTGTAACATGACTATCATTGGTTGGAGTTTATATGTTTGAGGTTGGAAGTGTATCTGTCGAGACTGTAGACCTAATACCGTCTCGAGTGAGCTTTGTAGCGATGAAGGATTTCATCGATCTCTGAAGGAAACCTGTGAAGGTTCGGAGTTCATTTCTGAAGTTGATGAGTAGAATGTGGATCAGTTGGTTGAGCAGAAGCGAGTGATGGTATTTTGGATACCTCAGGAAGTAGTAGCTGCGTGATGAGATGCAGTGACTATGGAAGTTCCCGAACATATTTCTTTGGAACAAGTTTAAGGAAGTGAGTCTGCTTAGGTGTTGTGGCTGTTTTCAGCTGGAGTTTCTGTTTGGTTTGAAGTCCGAATTTCTCAAAGAGCTTTGGATTAGGATTCTTTGGCATTTGAGGCAGCAGTGCAGCTCAGAGTGTTCTGTGTGTTGGCAGGAGATCTTCTGGCTTAGCAGTTTTTCTGGAATGGAGTTCAGAAGCAGTTTAGTGGACCCGTTTCTTCGATGGGTTGGCTAGTTAAGAGTAAGTTGTTCTGTTTGGTAAAGGGAGAACAGTTTTTCTTGGATTTGGTTTGGGCTGATCGCAAAAGTGACTTGCGATTGTTTGAGTGATCTCTTGGGTTATCTAAGTTTTTCTGGATGTCTTCAGGAAGTCAGAGTTTTGTTCGCATCTGGAGATTGAGTTCACTTATCGTCTGGGTCTCCAGGAGGGGTACCGGTGGTTCAGCTTTATAGAAGAATGGTTCCGAATAGATTGAGATGGTGTAGAAGCTCAGAGTTTTGGAAGAACTTCTGAATTTTTCTTATGGATCTGTTGAACCATATTTCGAGATGTGTTGTCTAGTTGTGCTTGTATTCTTCTTCAGCATTCTCTTCTACTTCAGATCATAGTTGAGCAGAGAAAGCAGTTGTGAAGTGTATCTGCTTTCTTTTCCGAACAAGAAAAGTGAGTGTAGTCTTCTGATATGGAGGAGTAGAATTTGTGTTTCTTGATTCTGGTTGATCTTGAGGAGATCATTTTGTTGAGATGATTGGTCTAGTTTGTTTCTAGAAGCATCAACGAAGGTTGAGCTGATCAGGAAGGTTGTAGGCAGCCCTGGATCATCTGGAGAATTTAGTGGATAAGAGACAAAGGAACTTGGATTCCGGAATCAAAGATTTGACTTTGGATAAGTTTTCTCTAATCGTAAAGGAGATATAAGTTGAATAAGGCTGGAAAGCTAGCTCTGAAGAGTTTTGGATCTTTTTTGTAATCTTGGAAGTTAAGTGATTGATCTACAGGATTGAATTGCTAGTTTGGATAATTGGGATTCGACGAGTTTCACGTATCTCTGAGGGAATACGTGTATGATCTATCTCTGGTTGGGGAACCAACAGTTTGGGAGTTTTGGTTGTTGAGTCAGACTCATCTGTAGTCTGATATCTTGTCTAGTGTTGTAGATATAGATGGATAGGAGCTTTGTAGCTTCATAGTATTGATTGTTTGATTTTTGTAGAGCGAGTATCCTGATACACACACACACACACACACACCCCTGAGGAAACTCGAAGGAATTTTATCCAGAATTTTGTCTAGATGATTAGGTTTGTTTGATTGGTTGTTTTGGTTGTTAGCATATGTTTGATATATGCTTGTGTTTTAAAATTTAAAATTTTAGTGAGATTATTAAATTAACTTTGTTTTAAATTTCGAGGACGAAATTCTTTTAAGGGGGAAGGATTGTAATATCCCAGAATTTTTAACAATATCAATTTAATAATCGGTATTAAAAATTAAATTGGTATTGATATTCTTGTTAATCATAATTCAAATTGATTTAAAAATTTCTTCTTTAATAAATATTCAATTGGTTATTTTATCTTTCAAAAATAATAAATTGATTTCTATTTATAATATAAATATACAGTTTATGTCGTAAATAGAATAGCATTGTTTAAAATTTAATAAATAAAACATGACTTAAAATTCTAATACATATATTAATAATTTGGAAATTTTGATTTAATTAAATATTAAGTTTTCAAAACTATATAATAAATAAATATATGATTTAATATTGATAAGGAAAAGTATTTAAATGTTTAAAATAGTTTTAGCTTTAGTTTTAAATTTAATTAAATTGACAAAAGAGTTTTATAGCTTAATTAAATAGAAAATTTATTAATGAAAATATAATTTCCTTTAAAATAATGAGACATTTTAAATACGATATTAACAATGTATTGTTTTACAAATAGATTTTTGGTTTAAAAAATAGCTATTGTTATTTCAAATTTTGATTTGTATTCATAATTTGATTTTTAATATTAGATTACGAATTTAATTCGAATTTAAATTCCAAAGTATAAATTTTAAATTGTTTGAATTTCCATAGTATAAGCTTCATTTATAAGTACAAATTGTTTTTAGTTCTTTTAAAAGTTTATATACATATTTAAATATTAACTAACAAAGTAAAATTTAGTTTAATACATATGTGAACATGTAAATTAAATACAAACTACTTTAAAAAGGCAAGTGTTATAAGATAAGCATTCAAAGTGACAAATGTTGAAATTTTTACAAGTGGCATTTGAAATGTAGATTTTATTTTATTTTTATTTACAAATAATTTTAGTTTATATAAAAACTCTTTCCTTCATTTTTCTTTCCTTTTCAAAAGCTTAGTTAACAAAATCTGTAACAAATAGAGTAAGCTAACTCTTCAAAACCAAAATCTGTAAACAGTTCCCTGTAAATTATTTTCAAAACAAAATCTGAAATCAGTAATCATCTTCAAATCCTCAGACAAAAATGTAAACCATTTACCCTGTAACCACCTTCAAACCTTGTGAATCAAATCCATGCAACCTTTTCAAATCTGTCAAGCATTCTTCAAAATTTTGTAACCATCTTCAAAAGAAAATTTGGAAATCTGTAGTTTGCATCTTCAACCAAGCCTGTAAAACAGTTTTAAATCAAGTAAAACGCATTTTTTTTTCTTTCCAATCTGGAAATTGGATTTTGCATGCCACCTGAAAACAAAAGCAAATTCAAAAGCATTTCTATATGGAGGCATGCAAGCAGCTTTATAAATCAAAAAGGCAAGAACATTTAGTCTTCAGCAAAATTCAAGGTTTCTTTTTTATCAAATCTGGGAAGCTCTGTCTTCATTCTTCAAATCAGTGAGTAACATCACATTCTCTTTTAAACTTATGTATGAATAATGGTTGCATGTTAATCTCTGTGTTAAATATTGTATTGAGTACATTCATATGTATATTTGTTTATTTATATTGTTGTATCTCTGAATGTATGGTATGCATGCTTGTGATACCTGGGTCTTCTCTGTTTTATAGTTCATAGGTTCAAAGTTTTGATTTAAAAATCAAAATCTTTTAATTTAATCTCTATTTAAACTTGAGATTTAAATCAAACCTGATTGTTTAATCATAAACTTTAGTTTAGAAATCTACTTAAGTTAAAATAACTTGTATTATCTCTAGAAACCCAATTTACTGATCAAGTTTTAAAATAAGTAAAAATTTAAAAATCACAATTTATTGTTTCAGGGTTAGGATCTGAAACAACACTTAAAAACATGAATTTTAAAACTAAAATCAAGATTTTAAATTTAGGAATGAGTGTACAATTCTTGTTTGAACTGAAAATAGAAATCTGAGATTTTCTGGTGATCCAAGTGTTTGGAGAGGTCGGAACTTTGGGTATTGATGGAAGATTGATCGTAGTTGATAGGAATAATACTAGATGTCGATGCTTGTAACAACCCTAGATTTTTGCACATAATTTAAATTTGACTTTATTTTTATTTTATTTTAAATTAATTTAAATTTTTTTTATTTCAAACATTTCATTTTTAAATATAAATGTTGATTATTAAGTGATTTATAGTTCAAACTAGTATAATTTGAATATTTTACTGTAAAGTGAATTTCTGGTCAAACTGTTCAAACTTTGACTTTTAAACTTCAAATTTAAATTTATTTTAAATCTTAAATTTTATCCTTTATTATGAAAATATATGAAATAACTTAGACACTGCTTTTCATTTCATTGGAAACGGACTTAAACTGTGAAAGTTATGTACATTTCAATTTTGAGTATAATTTGTTTTTTTTTTTTTGCAATTTTTCTATTTTAAATTATATTTTCTTTGTCATATTTTATTTTAATTTGTGTTAATATGCTATTGTATGTATATTTTTGTCTTTCATTATTTTTGAAGTGATAATATAATTTTTCTAAAGTTTATTTGAATTTATTTCAATTTATTAAGCCTAGTTTCCATTTTTCTACTATTTTCTCCATATAAATTATATTTAATTTAATTATATTTTTTATTTTGTGAATTAATTTTTATTTTTATGTTATTATCTTTGTGATAAATATTTTTCCAAGTCCATATAATTTTTCTAAAATTTATTCTGTTATTTTCAAATTTTTCTAGTCTAGTTTGCAATTTTGTGCTATTTTCTCCTTTTAACCTTATATAATTAATAAATATTATATATATTTTTATATTTTGTTATATTTTCGAAATTGTGACTGAAATAATTTTTATTTTCAGTAATTTAATCTTATATAAATAAATTAAAAGAAATTTGAAAGGGTTTTGACTTTTGGGTTTCTAATGGTCCTTTATCTTCCACCCTTTCATATTTATCATAACTATTCATCAATTAGCTTTTAATGTACACATCTTTCAGCCGTATATTTTCATTACCATTCACGTACATTATTTTCCCATTCCTCAAACTTAAAATTTTTGGCCATGGCCGTATGAAGAAAGTTTGGTAAACTTCTTCTCTTCTTTTTCTTTGTTTTCTATTTTCTACTTTGATTTTGCATTGGTTCTCAACCATATATGGATCGGCCACACCTCCTCCAGCCCTAGGACAACCTCCACCACCTGATACTCCGACCAGCAACCTCCCTAGTCCACCACCATGGCAGGCCAAGCACATCCATGGCATGGATCGCCACTAAAAATTCACAAAACCCATCACCTAGTAGGCATACCGAGCCTAGTTTGTCTACATCACCTTCTGCCACCATTAGCCGCCACTACCATCACCACCACCACCACCTCAGACCATACCAGTACCCTTTGCCACATCACCCACCACCACATGCCCCACTGGCTGGTCCCACATAGCCTCTGGCCAAAACCAATTGTGGCCTAGAGATGTTGAAATTTGCCTTGAACTTGTTGCCTTGTTATGTTGTTTTCACATCATCCACATCCACCACTTCCACCACCCATGGCCTCCACCAACAACACCTACACCACCTCCAGCACCACCTGAACTCTTAGCCACACCATCCCCTTGGCTGCTACAGTGAGGGCCGTGACCTTTATGCCCTTGGCCGAGCCAATCTATGGCCTTAAACCCTTGTATATTGCTTTGTTATGTTGTTTTCACCACCACCTACCTTTGCACCACCTTCTAGCATGTTAGGCCGACCCTTAGCAACCCAGACCTGACCCAAAAACATTGCTACAGACCTGTAATACACCTTTATCTGAACCTAATGTGTGTTGGAGAAAAGTGCAAAACAATTCCGCTTTGATTTGTGCAGTCTATTCTATCATTGTTTGTCGTATTTGCATTTGAAACTTATGTATATTATTACTGTTTGTGTGACTCGTGTTCTAGGGATTTGATACTTTGGCTCCTCCACTCATATTTGCATCGTGTTATCGTGCTTGTTTGGATCTCATTCGTGCATTCTTCGTTGTGTCTCCAGCACAAACCTGTGAGTTATTCTCACCAGACAATATATACATATATAACTAGTGAATTGAACCCTTGTGAATCTGTAAAATACATTATCATGTTATATCTGCTATATTATGATTATATGATGTTCACCCATGCTTAAACACCTGTTATTACATTTGTTACTGTTATATTATGTTGTTCTGTTATTTTATCAGTTTATCACACTGCAAGTTCCCTTTAGATTAGAATCACTATGGATTGAAATGATACATACGCGAACGGACTTTAGAATAAGGGAAAATCATTATGGGCTGAAATGATAGGCCTGAATGATTTTCAATTTATTTCATTTACTTGGGACTGTGGGTTTGAAATGATAAAACACGGATTTTCTTTGTAAATTACGGGTTGAAATGATATATTACCCGTATCACTTTACCTAGGCTAGAAAATTATATACAGACCTGCAGTTAAAATATATTTTTCTAAAATTTTAAAAATATGTTTGAAATGTAAATATTATAATATTTTGATTTAAACATAATTAAAAATGATTTTTGTAAAGTTTTATTGATTTTCTGGAAATTTATAAGTTAAATAAATTATGGAAAAGTTAGAAAATTTAAATGTAAGTTATTTTGGAAATTTTGATTTAATTATAATTGGAAATTAAATTAAATATGAAATTATGATAAATTTATGATAATTTGAATTTAAAATGAATTTAAATGGATTTTATAATATATTAATGATTTTTGAATAAAGTTAAAATATGAAATGAATGATTATTTAAGTTGAAATTTTGAAATATAACCAAAATGGGAATTTGTGAATTTGGCTTAAAAGTGAATTTTAAGTTAAATAAATAAAATTGAAATTAAGTTATATTTTGAAGTTTTAAAACTTAAGTGTTAAGTTGAAATTTAATTCAATGAATTTAAAATTTAATGTTTTAATTTAATAAATGAATTATTATTAAATCTTGATTTTTGAATGGAAATTTAACTTTATAAAATCATGAAATTAAGGAAAACTAAATAATGTTTATAAATGAGAAAATGTATGATTTTATAAGTTAAAAATGTTTTAAATAAAAATATAATTGGTTGTGAAATTTTATTGAATATTTGAAGTTAATTAACTGCATTTTTGAAATGCTATTAACTGCAATGTAAATGATATTACGTCATCTGTAAATGCTTTAGTTGATGATAATGAACTAAAAAGCTAAATTGAATTAAAGGCTATTATAGCAATTTTTGTAAGTGCTATAATTGTTGAATTTAACTAAGTTTATTTGAAATTTAAGTAAACCCTATTACAGCATTTTTAAAATGCTGTCTTTTGTCAAATTGAATCGTTTTGAATGTAACTTTCCGTAGCGTTTTCTAAATGCCGCGAAAAGTGAATTTTCACTGTTTTGATAAACTTAAGTGAATAAATGAACTTTGGAAGTTGAAATTTTTGGAAATTTAATAATTTAATTATTAAATATAATAACTTCATTTTAATGATTTAAAATGGTTTTTGAAATATAAACTGTTTTGAAATGTGAATTGAAATAGTATTTTAAATTGAATAAAATGAATAATGATTTGAAATGAAGTTTTGGAAAGATATATATTTTGATATATTGAAATGATTTGACAGGAAGTTTTGGAAAGATATGATGTTTTTGAAATGGTTTGGAATTAATTTAATCTTTATTTTGATAAAGATTTGGATTTGAAATGATATTCTGTTTTGAAGTATAAATACCATTTTAAATTATAACTACGGGTTATAATAACGATTGGTTGGCAAAGAGACCGGGATCGGATATCTGGCATACTCTCTATCGATACCGAAAACCACTTTGATAACCGTGTACGCGGTGGAGATTCCAGAATGAAGTAGGATGGCGGCGACGTTCTTGAGGTATATTACGTGAACCCAACTCCCGTGAGTTGGCATAAGGTGGCTAAAACAGGAGCGATCTCGGGCCAAGTGAGGTCATTCCTCCGATCGGACACATTCCTTCGATACTATACTCTTACTTGTGATTGATTAGATGGCCATCCTCTGATTTGATATGGGAGTGTGTTCCGAGGTGGGCGTATGTGGTTGCTGCGTTACCACCAGCCCGTGAGCGTGATTGGTATATCTACCCTGGCATTGCCTTGTGTGCCGTGTCACTTACCATACGGAGCCTTTACTACGAGTTTGTTTTTCTCCCGTAGCCCGTGTGGTATCCTCTGACAGTCATCCGGAGTGGAGATGGCATGATATTGGATGGACTACTGGGACTATTATGTGTGAAGGGTGATATGGGTAGCCCAGAATGCTATTTACAAGTAAGTTTATTTTACTGTAGACATTATTATAATAACGAAATATTACTAAATAGTAAATAGTTTAACGGATCCTTAGAGGATGGGCGGTCCCAGGCATCCTTTAAGTTACTTGTATCTTATTGCGGTTCACTTGAGTTGGTTTACATTATATAAGTATATATTGTCCTGACTCGAATGTTTGTATTTTTATGTACGCTCGGGTCAGCCTGAGTTATTCACATATTTGGACGGAGATTATCTGCTTATCTAGTTTTATCTATTTCAGTTCTGTTGTTCTATTCATCTTGTACTTGATTATCATCTTGAGAATTCTGTTGTACTTTATTTATTCTATTGTATTTTATTTAACTCTGATATACTTACATAGTAGCTTCATGAACTACTATCTATTTTACTTCCGCTGCATTTCTTACTCTGTGTCTGTGTTCTGTGATTATTATTTACTGTATGTTCTGAGATTTGCCAAATTTTATTTACAACGTGGTATTTTGAGCAATTCAATTCCGGCATGAGTGTCTACCTATACACTAATAATGGATGCGAATGGTTGAAAATATCGGGTTGTTACAATGCTTTTTCATCGAGGAGGCAGGGGTGGCAAGATCTTTTCTGTAACCCTAGTTTAACTAGGATAGGTAGTTCGATCAATCTCTGTTTCTACAGTGGATCGAGTGCCTCTTGATTTTGGGAGATGGAAGGTTGGTCGTAAGCAAAGGCGTGGTCGGAGTAGCAGATCTTCTGATGGTTGAAGCTTTGTGATTGGGGCATTGCCAGGTTTGGTATGGGTTGTGGTTCCTGTGTTTTCAGGTTTGGGGGTTGAAGTCTCGAACTCGATCTCGAGAGTGGAGTTCGATTTGAGGATCCTGGCGTGACGATTGAGTGTTGGTCGATGTGTTAAGGCCACCAGAGGTGGCCATAGATGATCAACGGCACCGTGCATGTGCACTGTTGTTTTGGTGGTTTTATTTTTGGTTTGTTCTCGAGTCAGTTGATGCTTGACTCGAAGTGGGTAGGTGAGTTGCTCGGAGTAAAGTGGGTTTGGACTCGAAGCATTTGGAATGGTGCCTCGGGTTACACTTTATTATAGGTTTTAACAGGAACCTGTTTGTTCTGTTTTTTTAGAATCTTTAAAATAGAATTTAAAACTGAAGTAAACATAAAGCAAAGTTTTAAATAAGTTTAAATCCAAGTTTTAAAATCTGGAATTCAAGTTTAAGTTTAAATCTTAGTTTAAAAATAAAAATAAATAAATAAGGTTTAACTTGAATTGTTTAGCTACTTTAAAATGGTTAAGTAGTTTGATTTTTTTTAAATGTAAGTTTTAAATTTAGTCTAAATCTGGAACCAACATTTAATATGTAATCCAGGGTTGTAATTAAAGGAAATTTTTAAATTTATATGTTTTAAACAACTTGAATGTTAAAGAGTAATTTTAAATTGATTTGAATTTAAAAATGAATTTGGTTTTAAATTCTTTTAAGCTTCTTTATAAATAAATATTTCTTTAACTTGTGAAATTAAAGTTTTTGGTTTGTGTTTTTAAACTTTGTTTAAAGTTAGTTTGTTTTCATTTTAAATCTTAAATTTAAAATGAAATATGAAAGTAAATTGTTTTAAATGTTTTTTATAATGATGGTATAATCATTAATAAGAATAAAGTTTATCTTAAAGAAAAATTAAAATTCAATGATTTATAATTCATTAACTTATTAAGAAAATTAAATGGGTAATTTATTTAATTAATTAATGATTTAGATTAATTAAATAAGTAATTAAAGGTTTAAGTTAATTAATTAAGGTTTAAGTCAATTAATTAGGAATAATTAATTTGTAATTAAGGATTATTAATTAGATTTTAATTAATGATTAAAAATTAAATTAATCAAGTAACTAAGGATTAATTAAGTTACAGTTAACACTTAATTAATTAAATAATTAGAGATTAATTAATTGATAATTAAAGATTAATTAATTTGGAAATTTATAATGGTTAATCTAAGTTAATTTCTTAATGGAAGAAATTAGAGAATGGTTAATGAAGGTCATTAACCATGATTATTTAATAATTAATTAATGTGGTTAGTTTTAATAATTAATTTAATTAATTTAATAATAATCATTTGTGAATTATTTAAGTGTAATTACTTTATGGAAGTAATTAAGGCATTAATTAATGTAATTAATTGTGGTTATTGGGATTAGTTTAAAGTAATTAAGTTTAATTAATTTCAAACACTAGATGCTTTAATGATTACTTAAAGTAATTGAATGAATTGGAAATTACTTAGTGAAGTAATTGATTGGAAATTACAGGATGTAATTAATGGAAGATGTTTTAATAATGTAAGTAATTTTGGATTGAATTACTTAGTAATTAATCAAGGGATTAATTAAGAAATTAATTAAGGAATAATTAATTTGTTTTAATAAAGTAATTAAGTTAGTTAATTACTGAATATTGTAAATCAGAGGGGATTAATAATTATGGGTTAATTACTTAAGGTAATTAATTTAAGAAGGTAATTAATTAAATTAAGGATCATTAATTATTATGATGATGTAATTAAAGTTGATTAATTATGATTAATTAATCAATGATAGTTGATTAAAGTTCATTAATTAATGGAATTAATTAAGGATTATGGTAATTAATTATAGTTAATTAATTAATTGAAGTAGTTAAAGGTTAATTACTGTTTTGGTTGAGAATAATTAATTCATGAAATTAATTAAGGATAATTACTTAAATGTAATTATGGATAATTAATCAAAGGATGATTAATTAAGGTGATTATTTAGGATGATTGATTAATTGATTGTAATCAATTAAATGTTTGAGTAAGCGAGATATATATTGAAGAAGTAATTAATTTAATTTATTCTAAATTAATTAAAGATGAAGTAATTAATTTAATTCATTTTAAATTAATTAGAGATAGAGATAATTAATTTAATTCATTTTAAATTAATTATATTTTGATGAAATAAATCATTGCTTATGTATGAATGGATGACATTGATTGCCTTGGATGCTTTGTGATCTCAGAAATGAGACAAGTTATGTGGTATGAATGCTTAGTTGCATCGTGATTATGATATAGATTATCTATTGTGATGGTGATATGGATTACCTATTGAAATGAATTATGGATTACCTGTTTATTTGATAATGTTGATTATCAATTGTGATTTGTGAGTTATCTATCTGTGTGTATATAGATAATTGAATTTTTTTTTAAACTTTAAAACAAGTTGGACCTAAAAGACATGCTTTGGATTTCGATGAGACCAAGATCGGGTTTCCATATTTGGATATTCGAAAACCACATCGATCCAAATTAACGATAGGTCGTGAATCTCTTGTGAAGAGTGAAGACTCGAGGTGTAAGGACTATTCGTCAGTATAATTCTGTGGGTGATTCTGTGATGAGTTTGACGGAATAGTACTTATAGGTTCGAGATGGTGATTCAGAGTGCAAGGGTTATCGTCGTTAACTCTGAGGGTGATTCCAAAATGAGTGTAACGAGATAATGCCTTCGGTTTCGTTCGAACCCAGAACGAACTTGAATGGATCGAATGCTTTCAGAACATCGTCAGGTGGACGATGAGCATTCTAAGTGATGTGTTCACTAAAGGTAATCGTAGCCTCAAGCCTCATCAACCGAGAATGGATAAAACAGGGGAGGTGTAGCAAGGCTTTGTGGGTATCCCCCACTTGAGAGTGAGATTTACCCCTGTCTAGAGGTCCCTTTTTATTTCGGCTGTGTGGACGGTTTTGAGATCCAACCGTCGGGGTTGTCTTTTTCGGAACTGTTCAGTAAGGAATGGGTCCGGCCTTGTTTTGCAGGGGAGTTAGGGTGGCTCCTCGGTACGTTGATCTAGGCCACGTACTGTGACGGACGGTACCCCAGTAGCCCTGTCATTGTATAGAATCCAAAATCCAATAAGTGCCAACGGTTTTGATTGTATACCCACTTTTGTGGCTAGTAGCTGGAATTTAATCATGTAACAATTTCGGCTATTTCTTATTTATTTGAAAACCCTAGACCCTATTATAATATCATCAGATTTCTTTTCAAATGTTTGGTTAGCGTAAGGTAAAAACTTTTCCATGTTTATGTATGGGAAGTCTTACGTGATACCTTTCTTTCCAAAAGGTTTTTGAAAATTAAGCAACCTTAACCTGTTACTCACACCAGACCCATATCTGACCCAGAGTTTATTCTTTTTTCTTAAACTCTTGGGTACTCAAATATTTACGAGTAGCCAAGGGATTCAGGTTAGCTTTGACGAAGTGTGGAGGAGCAATGGAGCAGGAGGCTTCTACGAGTAGATATATAGTTTTCCGCTGTGTAGACTTCTCTGTATTGTTCTTGTGTACTGTATTGAGTTGTATAACTAGACAGGTGTTTATAACTGTCTAGTATGTGTTGTATTATCTGTGTAACTCTGATAATGGTTGTAAACTTTGTAATGTTTTTGTTATTAATATAATTTATTCGTTCCGCTGTTGAGATTCTGTGTTGTTTCTTCTTTCTCTTCTTTCTTTTCTCTTTTCTATCCCTTTCTTTCTTATAATGATGCGTCATTCTGTGGAGACGGATGGCGGGTCATTACACAAGAACTAATCAACTACCAGACAAATCGAACATCAAAATCTACAAAACTAGATTCCTTTACTTTTGAAAATGCAGAAACTATTAATGAAATTCTTTCTCAATCTAGTTTGAATAAGAAACTGCATCCAAAATGGAAAAAACCTGATGTGAATTTTGACATAAGCGATGTAAATACAATGAACTCATATTTTAAATACCTAGCTTACCTACCAGCTTTTCTACACTAATATATTGCTAACTTTCAAGATGTTTTGGGAGATGGCTAGTGCAGATTTCATTGTATAGTCGAATAAGTTGAGGAATTAAACTATGATTGGAGAGAAGCAAGGAAGTCTATACTAGAAGAATTGATGAAAAATTGGGACTTATATGTTAGGCATTTTAATATAACAAAATATGAAGCTTTAAAATTAGCTATCGATTGCGACACTAGTCCTTGTTTTAAAATAATTAGATGATTATGCTTGAAACTGGATACTTGGTTGCAAATTCATTCAATCGGGTTGTGGTTTATATATCCAACTGTTAGAGTTCTACATTTTTTTCCATATGAAATAGGCCCATCTAGGAGATGAGCAACGAATCATTGTTTTTGCCAATATTCTAGACTATCAGTTTAGCAAATTGACGCTCAGGGAAAATGCACTGATTGCACCGATGGCTAGCTTTTGGTTTAGATTGGCAACTAAAGAAGCAAAAATATGGATCGAACTATACATTGATTGACAAATAGAGTTTGTCAAACTATGCCAATTGGATATGGCCATAGAGGATTGTCATTTGTAACTAAAATTATAATGAAGTGGTTCTTATGTAACGAAATAAAAAATTGAAATGTTTTGTGAAATGTAATGAATGATTCAAGTGTATTTAAATTTTTGTGTATTGAATGCTCATTTAACCCAAATTGGAATGAATGGTTCATTTAACTCGGATTTTGCGTATTCAATGCTCATTGTAATTTTGTTTATTGAATGCTCATTTTTGTATTGACAATGCTATGATTTACATGTTCAAAACATTCTTCTGGTTTATTCAAATTTAATTTATTCAAATTTTATTTTATTGAATGCAAATTTTAATTACCATTGATCATCACAGATTCAAGCATATCAATAACGATAAGCGGTATAATCCTATAACGCTTATTTTTATACACAGCATCATAGATAAATAATATACATTTATCGCAGATAAAATAAATTACATTCATCACAAATTGAATTGAAACAATTCATATCACAAAGCATCACACAGCGGGTATATCAAACAATTCAAAGCAGCTCATACAATTCAAACATCCATAAGTAAGATTAATTGATCATCCGATCAATTGAAACCAGATAAATCACTAATCCAGGTTAATTAACATTAATTACAAATTACTTTAATTAATTAACCTTTAATTATTAATTAACTTTAAATTATTAACTAATTAACCTTAATTGCTAAATGAATAAATCTCTAATCATTAAATAATTAACCCTTAATTATTTTATTATTCTTTAATTAATTATCCTTAATTAATTATAATAAGTAATTATTCCTAGTTACTTAATTAACTTTTACCATTAATTAGTTACTTTTAATTAAGTAGTTACCTTTAAGTAATTAATTACCTTTAATTACTTATATTAATTAATCTTTAAATTAATAATTAACCATCTATAATTAATAAACCAACCTTTAATCATTAAATAATTAATCCTTAATTATTTAATTATTCTTTATTTACTTAATCAATCAAACTTAAATCCTTAATTTTGTTTACCTTTATTGCTTTTATTAGGTAATTAACTTTGAGTAATTAATTTTCTTTAACAAATAAATTAACTTAGACTTTAAAAGTTAATTAACAATTAAAACATTTGTAATATTAATTTACTTCTTTAATATTATTAAGTTTATTTAAAATAAACTTTAAAAATAAAGATTATGTGTATTTTAAAACATTTTAAAACTTGGTTAATTTAAAACAATATTTAAAAGCTTTCTTAACCAATTTAAAACTAGGTTAACATCTAATATTTACAAAAGAATCTGTTTTAACAAAATTGTTTCAAAGTAAAACTTGATTGGTTTTCAAGTTTAAAACCTGTTTTTACATTAAAACTACAGACCCGAGACAAGACAAACAAAAACCCGAGAAAAGTTTAAATCTTCCCAAGCCATTTCAATTTCATAATGCTTCGAGCCAAACTATCGATTCCCCGACCTCGAACACGAGATTCACCTTTCTTCTTCCTCGACCATTTAAAAACATAGGTACATAAAGATGCACGTATACGTGCATAATCGCAGCGATTATCTTCGATCAACGCCGCAGCCACCCGAGCATCATTGATGATCACCGAAAATGATTCGAACAATCAAATACATGGAATCACCCCTAAATCAGAATCGAGAAAATACGAGGCCAATTATTCATTCCTGTAATACACTCGATCATCAGAATTTGATTCGCTCCGCCGCGACAGGCCATCGGAAACCTCGCAATTCTGGCTGAAGCTGCTTTGGCCATCAGCAAACTCATCCCTCTTGGTCCGATCAACTAGAATGCTATGACGATGACGTTATTCCCTCACGGAATTTTCGAACTCCAAACGAAGCGTGCCGGTTGGCGTTTCTAAGGTTTACCCCACATTCCGAACAAATGGAACGTGTTTCGGGAGCTAATTCGGTCATCTGTGCGAGTTATGACAATAAACGTTCGATTTAAAATTAAACCAATTAAACAAATTTCTAAACGTTTTGGCTTGCACCGGACAAACAGTAAATCCAATTGACACGAAATTTGAAACCATACAATAATATCACATTACAGATCCGATGAAACTGGTTTTGTCGAAATCCGAGACTGTTTGAAAAATGACTATTTTAACTCGCCAAATTAATATTAAAACAATTTCGATGCGTTTCGAGCTGCCACGGTCAAACGAAAACTCCGATTGCTACGAAAATTGAAATCCGGTAATAACAAACTATTACAGATCCAATGGAACTAGTTTCCAATTCTGAGACTGTTCGAAAAACCGCTAATTTCACTAGTCGATTAAATATTAAAATATTCAATTTTCATAGATAAACTATTAATTCAATTTTAAAAGTTCCATAACATCATTCTAACTCCAATATGATAAAATAAAACTTTACAAATCATTTTCAATCATATTTAACCCAAATTTCAATTATTTTTGTATTTCAAACTATTAAATTATCGATTTAATTATTCAATTAAATCCAATTATTCGAAATAAAATTTATTCGACTTATAAATTTCGCTTATTAATATTTAAAATTAATTAAATATTCAAATTTAAATTAATAAAAATTCTGGGTCGTTACATACTTCCCCCCTTAAAAGAATTTCGTCCTCGAAATTACCAAGTAAGAAAAGTTACATAATCTATTGACTTTCCAAAATCCATAGTTAAACTTCTTATAATAACTTTACTAAATTTTCAAATCATACTTAGTTATCTTTTCAAACCAAACTATCTTGTTTGACTTTCAACTTCCAATAACATTAGATTTTTAATGAATTAACACTTACATTCATTATTTCATACCAATAATTCACATTCAATTGATAACATTCAATCCATTAATTCAATTCAATTGCTAATTCATTTAACCATTTCAAGTTGAATTTCATTTACATAACTTAAGTTCATATTTATCACTTAACTTTATTAATTTACTTTGATACCAATATCAACTTCATTCAACATCACTTAAGTTATATCCCATTTAAACATTATTTGGGTTAACTAAACTTAAATTCCCACTTATAAATCAATTTCAGATTCCAATTCTAAAGTAAATTTCCATTTAACTTTAAATTCATTTTTATTTACAACTCATATTCATAAATATATTCATATAGTTTCACTTCTTATATATATAAGTTTATTTCACAATTGTAAATCACTTTAATTATAATTCAATTCTTATAATTCTTTTTACTTATACAATTATTCTTTTATTTAGATGTTTTATTTAACTTATTCAACAACCAAACAATATGCTTATAAATACTTTAATAATTCTGAAAAATTATTCCTTTATATATAAAAATATAATCAAGGTAAAATTATTTCATTTACCCAATTTAAAACAATATCGTGTCGGTTTATCTTGTTTAAGAGTTTAGAAACCCCTATCTACGATAGTTAGCTAGACTACATCGACCGGAATCTATAAACAATCAACCGATAAGTCAACACAATACAAAACAATTTATATTCACTAACAAATACGCTCACATAGCTATTATTACACTCAAACTCATTCTAGAGTACTACTGACTCTATCTATAATGAGTAATACCCAACAAAGCCATGGTTGTCGCCTAACCATATGCTCTGATACCACTTTCTAAGAACCCGATTCTTCGACTTCCGAAAACTGACATCAATACGTCCACTGTATCAACTGCCGAGCAATCGAATGCCAGAAAATCGAACACTTAGGGTTTTAAGAAAAGAAAAAGAAAGAGGTAGAAGAGTGAAAAAGATAGAACAGAACAGAAAGAAAACAACAGAACAATATCAGAATCTCACAATCGCAGCGGAACAACATATAATAGATAAATGAATAATCTTTAAACAAAGAACTATATCAGTTATTACATTACAACACATTACATTACATCACCAGAGTGTACAACAACAAACAGCAACAAACAGCGGAAAAGAAATACTATATACTAGTAATACGCCATGCCGTCCAGCTTGCCTCAAGCAACTCCTGAATTCCAGAATATCCTGATAAACCTGACTCTTGATTACCCGTGTGGAAATTGGTGGGCACCCAGAGTTTAGGAAGGAAAACAATAAACTCCGAGTCAGTCATGCGACTGGTGTGAGAACTCAAAACAGTTTATTTTTCTTTAAAATCAAATTAGAGGATTTTTTTTAAGTCAATTCGCAATGCTTTTAAAAATGAGACTACCATAAGACCTCCCACCACACACACACAATGCAAACGCAGACTTGGAGGAGATTTCTCCTTATGATAGTCAAAAATACTTGATACGCATTAAAAAGAAACATTTGATATTATTACTAGTGCATAGTGTAGAAAAAAATCATTTCGAAAGTAAAGATATAAATCTTAGCCAGCATAGGTGCCATCATATTACGCCTACTATAGCTACCTCCTGAGGAAGCAGGTTGTACAACTAAAACCGTACAAGTCTCGTATTGTTTCTTTGGATTTCCAAAAAATGGTCAGGCCAAGGAACTTCCCATTGCCACGTGGAAACGCCTTTGGAAGGACATCCCGAGAACCTAATCGGATCTCTGCCAACACAAGGCCGGGTTACCTTTCAAACTAGGTAACTACTGACACGAGTATGCCATCCCCCGGTCCTTTGGGACCTTTATCCGAGCGCTCGTAACCAACATCACACCGTAATAAATAAAGTGTTTCAACATGAGTAAGTATCTGGGCTCCATACCATGATATCACCCCTTTCCAGAAGGAAATGCACATACCCTAAGGGGCGGTACCCCCAATAACCTTGCCGGATCTTTCTTGTTTTGACCATTCCGGGGTGTGAGGTCCGACGAAGTCTCGTCCACAAAGCCACGCTTTGGTACAAAGCCATGCTTTGGGTCAAAAAATGATCAAAGAAATAATCACAAAGATAAGTGATCAAACAAATGATCATATCACAAATGATCAAACAATGATCATTTCACAGCAACACTCAGCATGTCACATTATCAAATTAGGAATATATCGCTGATAACCTTAAACTACATAACCTCTGAGCTCGTATGTCTCAGAGAAGGGTGTTAAGCTAAGAGAATAAATTCTCCGCCACCAACAGAAATATATTTGAAAGAAATCAGCTTTATATCTCAATTTGTAATGTCAGACATACTATCCATACAAGTCTATTTCGGGCTCGAACAGAACCGAAGGCACTTACAAAGAAGTCCTTGCAATCCGGATATTCAATAATCACGTTCGGACTTCCCATCACATATGGAGTCTCTATACCGTAGCTACTCGGTGCAAAGACAATCGACGAGTTGTCCTTTCACTTTTGAAAAGATCCGGTCTTCAACACCGGTCTTCAAATGCAATTCATAACGACGTACCACATATTCAAAATGGGTTATACGACCCCATGGTCCTTTCCCGGCTAACCCGAATAGTGAGCGCTTATTCAAAAATAAGTATGGCATTCAAATTCAAACAAATCACAACAAATACCCATTCAAAGGTAAATATTGATAGTCGGTTATTGAACTATCAATGGATATGCCCAACATCACCAGATTCCAAATAATTTTTCAAATTATTTATTTTCCAAAAATATCTTTACAAGATATAATTTCAATACCTCAAAAATAAATCAATATTTATTTTTAAACAAATTCCACTTTCTTTTATAAATTCCATAGTGAATTTATATTTCACAATATCTACTGATATACGATTTTCAATATGTTTCAAATATTCATTTTCAATTTATCTTCAAAAAGTTAAATTCTCAAAATATTCACTTTATATTGGAAAACATTTCCATACTTACTTATTAAGTAATTCACACATCCATTTATTTTCAACACTTGGAAAATATTCAATATACTTAAATCGAGATTATATATTTCATTCTTTAAGGAAATCATTCTCTTAAACATATTTATTTGGGCCAAACGAATGTTGCATAAAACATCGTTACGACTAGGGCTGTCAATTTCCTACACGACCCGAAACACGACCCGAAACCCGCACGGAAATTAGCAGGTTAACCCGACCCATTTAATTGGCGGGTCATTTTCGAGTCAACCCGAATTTGACCCGTTTATAAACGGGTGGGTTTCGGGTTGACCCGCTAACCCGAAACTGACCCATTAACAACCCATTTATACAGTATATAGGTTGAGCTGACCCGTTTACGACCCGCTCCGACCCGTTTATGACCCGTTTGTACCTTATACGGGTTATACGGGTTGACCCGACCCGTTTACGACCCGTTCTGACCCATTTACGACCCAATTATACCTTATACGAGTTGACCCGACCCGTTTACGACCCATTTACACCTTATACGGGTTGACCTGACCCATTTACGACCCGACCCGACTCGACCCGTTTATAATAGGGTTACACGGGTTGGGTCGGGTCAACCCGTTTATAAACGGGTCGGGTTCGGGTTGAGCTTTTTCGACCCGTTTAATAAACGGGTTGACCCGACCCATTTAAAATCAACCCGAACCCGACTTGACCCGACCCAAACCCGACTCGACCCGACCCATTGACAGCCCTAGTTACGACAACCCAAAATCACTAGTATAGGGATTCGAAATTAAAATAGATATATAAATCCCAATACTATACAAAACATTTCCTTTCGGAAATCATTTACTATAACAACAGTGTTATAGTCCGCCATTTCCTTCTATTTCTCGAAAACATCTATTCCAACAATAAATGTTGAAATCTATGGTTTCGAATCTTAACACATTTAAAACATCGTTAGATCGTTTTAATTCTATTTAAAATATCACATCCAAAACATTTTCTTTAACATATTATTCACTATTCAAAAACGTGAATATACTTCGGTAACCAATTTCATCATTTCTATTCATTCTATTTTAAAGGATTATTCACTGCCTAAAACGTGAATATAATTTCATTAATAAGTTACAACAATTTACTTATCGAAATAAGTCGTTTGCGGATTTATAAAACAATGTTTATAAATTCCATTTCTATTTGTTTTATAACAACTTCCTTTTATACATCTCCTTTATTAACCTATTCGATTTATAACTCAATTATATACCGAAAGTCCATATTATAAGTTAAATGCTTATAATTTATTTGTTTGTAAAATCGTTCTTTTTAAGACTTCCAAAGTTATAAATCTTATAACTTATAAGATTCATTTATTTACCCAAATCTTTTTTTTTTAATAACGTTACAAATTTTATAAACCTACTGCTTATAAAATTCCATTTATAACTTCACCGTTTATAATTCTATAAATTACATTCATTTATGAAATTCATTCACAATTCATTCTAACACTTATAAAAACTCGTTTTATAATTCCAACATTTTAATGTTACAAATATCGGTTTTATAAATCTTTTATATAAATCAATTTATATTATTCTTTTAAAACGTCTTTAAACTCTTTTATAATTTCACCATTTTGATTTACAAAAAAAAAATCAAATTCTATAAATCCTATATTTTAACTTTTCACAATAAATTCAGAAATCCCACTTTAAAATATTTTATAAAATCATTAACCCCATATTTTCAAAAAAAAATCAACTTTTATCTATATTTCTTAAAAACCATAATTTTTATAACATTAAAATTATAACATTTATTTATTTAATATGAATCAATTCCAAAAATATTTTATAACGTATACTTCCAAAAATCATTTTAAAAAAATCATTTTTAAAAATCCAAAATTGGCCTAATAATGCTACATACCAAATAGTCAATCACGACAACAACGATATCATATATCTGTATATGATAATCAACGAATATCAAAATATCCATAATCAAATAAATACCGTTGAGGAATCCAGTTGGATCCCTCCAACCTATTTTCCTGCATCCAAAGATGTTAGCACAATACCAATTCCGTTCCAGTACGAAATTATCGCGGTATATGGGATTTAAAATATTATCCGCTATTATACGGCGCGATAGGGTCTCATCCGCTATATAATGTGGAAAATCAACTCCAAGTACATATATAATACCAATTTCACTGTACTGTGAAATATTCGTGGTATATGTTTTTAATAAATAACCTCCGCTTACTAATGGCGCATAATGTCTATTTTAACAATCAATAGATAACAATCATCATTCAATATACATTTAAGAATTTTAAATCTAACTATTTAAAAATTAAAATCAAAACTAATTCGATTGAGTGAGAAGTTCTCACCTTGATTTCAATTTCATTTTCAGCTTTTATTTCGAATAAAATTAAACGTGCGTTTAATTTTACCCAAAAAATTTTCTAACTCCAAACGACCCCAATCCAATTCCATAGCGTAATGCTCGTCCATACGATTCCAACGCAACTGGTTTCGCGTGTTTTCGACCTCGTATGAAAATGATACGAATATTTAAAGTTTACACGAATTTTTAATTTACAAATTTACAACATAATTTTATATTTTTAAACCTAACTGATCTCAGCCATTGATCCAAGCCCCTGCAAATCCTGGCCGACCATCCTCTTCTCCTCTCTCACGTTCCCTCTACAGGAAATAGTCGTATACATGAAACCCATAGCTCGAAATTAGGTTTGAATCTTGCGACCACCACAAGCATCGATAAGTTGATCGGAGACCCCCATCACGTGCACCCACACGAGAGCCACGCTCGGCCAGAAGAGCACCAAGCTCGGCCCCACTATTGCCTAGAAATGCATGCGCGACCTGCAGGCCGTCAGCCTCTCCTAGCGACATCCTCGTTGCTCCAATTCCGATCATCACCTTATAGAATCGAAGTACTCGATGAACCCTATAACTTTGTAGTTGAAAGCTTCGTGAAATATTGCATGAATTGAGAGAGATTAATGGAAGAAAGGTAGAAATTTTCGGGCATTAATATATGAAGTGGCGGCTGAAGGTTTTTGAAACCCTAGGTTGGTTTTCTTTTGCAAAAATGAATTGTTAAGGGCTTTTATAGAAAAATCGACGTACACTATTCATCCCGGAATTTCCGAACTCCAAACGAAGCGTGCCGGTTGGCGTTTCTAAGGTTTACCGCACGTTCCGAACACAATAGAACGTGTTTCGGGAGCTAATTCGATCATCTGTGCGAGTTATGACAATAAACGTTCGATTTAAAATTAAACCAATTAAACGATTTTCTAGGCGTTTTGGCTTGCACCGGACAAACGGTAAATCCAATTGACATGAAATTTGAAACCATACAATAATATCACATTACAGATCCGATGAAACTAGTTTCGTAGAAATCCGAGACTGTTTGAAAAATGACTATTTTAACTCGCCAAATTAATATTAAAACAATTTCGATGCGTTTCGAGCTGTCACGGTCAAACGAAAACTCCGATTGCTAAGAAAATTGAAATCCGGTAATAACAAACTATTATGGATCCAATGGAACTAGTTTCGTCCAATTCTGAGACTGTTCGAAAAACGGCTAATTTCACTAGTCGATTAAATATTAAAATATTCAATTTTCACAGATAAACTTTTAATTCAATTTTAAAAGTTCCATAACATCATTCTAACTCCAATATGATAAAATAAAACTTTACAAATCATTTTCAATCATATTTAACCCAAATTTCAATTATTTCTGTATTTCCAACTATTAAATTATCGATTTAATTATTCAATTAAATCCAATTATTCGAAATAAAATTTATTCGACTTATAAATTTCGCTTATTAATATTTAAAATTAATTAAATATTCAAATTTAAATTAATAAAAATTCTGGGTCGTTACAGTGAAATTCAAATTCCCGAAATAATACTTTTAAAATGGTTTAAAACCCATATAAACACATTTATAACTTGTATAACATTTTTAAACCATAATTTCCAACATAGAATTCAATTTCAAACTTTGAATTCAAATTCCAATTAAATTATTTAAATTTCAAAACTTTATCGAGTTATTCGAAGTAACTTTTATCTTCAAAACTCCTTTTCAAAAGCTTTTCAGATTTAACCCAAATCCATTTCCAAAACCATTTGGATTTAAAATTCAATTAAAAAAATTATTTTCTAAAAATCTGTAACATAACCAATTTCCTCATGCAATCCATATTTGTGTATGTATAGTGTAGTCCTAGGGTTTTACACAATAGTGCAACATCATTGATCATCACAGATTCAAGCATATCAATAACGATAAGCGGTATAATCCTATAACGCTTATCTATATATACAACATCACAGATAAATAATATACATTTATCACAGATAAAATAAATTACATTCATCGCAGCTTGAATTAAAACAATTCATATCACAAAGCATCACACAGCAGATATATCAAACAATTCAAAGCAGCTCATACAATTCAAACATCCATAAGTAAGATTATTTGATCATCTGATTAATTGAAACCAGATAAATCACCAATCCAGGTTAATTAACATTGATTACAAATTATTTTAATTAATTAACCTTTAATAATTAATTAACTTTAAATTATTAATTAATTGACCATAGTTAATAAATGAATAAATCTCTAATCATTAAATAATTAACCCTTAATTATTTAATTATTCTTTAATTAATTATCCTTAATTAATTATAATTATAATTATTCCTAATTACTTAATTAAATTTTACCATTAATTAATTACTTTTAATTAAGTAATTACCTTTAATTACTTATATTATTTAATCTTTAAATTAATAATTAATCATCTTTAATTAATAAACCAACCTTTAATCATTAAATAATTAATCCTTAATTATTTAATTATTCTTTAGTTTCTTGATCAATCAAACTTAAATCATTAAATTAATTTACCTTTGTTACTTTTATTAAGTAATTATCTTTGAGTAATTAATTTCCTTTAACAAATAAATTAACTTAGACTTTAAAACTTAATTAACAATTAAAACATTTGTAATATTAATTTAGTTTTTTTAATATAATTAAGTTTATTTAAAATAAACTTTAAAAATAAAGGTTATGTGTATTTTAAAACATTTTAAAACTTGGTTAATTTAAAACAATTTTATTTAAAAACCTACTTAACCAACTTAAAACTAGGTTAACATCTAATATTTACAAAAGAATCTGTTTTAACAAAATTGTTTCAAAGTAAAACTTGATTGGTTTTCAAGTTTAAAACCAGTTTTTACATTAAAACTACAAACCCGAGACAAGACAAACAAAAACCCAAGAAAAATTTAAATCTTCCCAAGCCATTTCAATTTCATAATGCTTCGAGCTAAACTATCGATTCCCCGAGCTCGAACACGAGATTCACCTTTCTTCTTCCTCAACCATTTAAAAACGCAGGTACATAAAGATGCACGTGTACAATCGTCGCGACTATCTCCGATCAACGCCGTAGCAACCCGAGCATCATTGATGATCACCGAAAACGATTCGAACAATCAAATACACGGAATTACCCCTAAATAAGAATCGAGCAAATTCGAGGCCAATTATTCATTCCTGTAACCCACTCGATCATCAGAATTTGATTCGCTCCGCCGTGATAGGCGATCGAAAGCCTCGCAATTTTGCCCGAAGCTGCTCCGTACATTAGCAAACTCATCCCCCTTGGTTCGATCAACTAGAACGCTACGACGATGGCGTTATTGCCTCACGAATACAATTTACCAAATACAGTGCTTAAACCCTAGATCAACTTCAATCACCAACCACGATGAATAAAAAAATCATCTTGTATTTTTCTCGAGTTCAACGATCACCCAAGCACTGTTGGAAACAACCCCGACACCCAATCATTCGCCGATAACCAGAATCTTCCCCAAAACCATTTCCCGTTATCTCGCAAATGCCACCTTAATTTGAAACTAATTTTTTGTTTTTGTTTTAAAAATCATTATTTTCGAAATGGACTTGGATGATGTTAATGAATCTCGAATGCATGCAGGTTGAAAATTTGATAAATTTTGAATTTACACTGTTTTCTTTTCTTCCAGACAACAACCTTCCATAATATCTTGAAAACATATTTTTAAAATTAAGTTTGTATGAATTTGAACACATTTTCTTTTGACATCCTAATCTAACAATAATTAGAAGCAATTTTTTCTTTTTCTTTTTGGACATGATTCTGGAAACCTGGAACTTGCTATAGGGATGAATATCCCTGTATATCAACATGCACGGAGCACATACATTCATACATATATCTTTATTCATTCAAACAAATCTTAAGCACAAATTCAAACCACAGATCAAATACTAGAGGTTTCAAAAGGATTTGCTCACCTTGTTTTAAACATAGGACAGGAATGTCATTTGAAATTTAAAAACTGATCTTTGAATTGCTTGATTCCAGGTTGAAATAAACTTGAACCTTTAGTTTGATATTTGAGTTGAATGCATGTTGGGTCGATCTGCTACTTAGTTACTGATTTGAAACTGAGTTGAATTTGTTGAAGATGTTGTTGAATTGATTTATCTTTGAGTTGCTTAGGTTTTGAAACTGAACCCTGATTTTGATCCGAAGCTTGCAAATTGATTTGTTTTGGATTAATACTGAAATGATCTTTGCTTTTCAGGTTTGTATCTTTGCTTTGATATTTTTCCGTTTTTTGAAAATTCTAAGATGATTTCTTTTCTTTCTTTCTTGGTCAGGTTTTTGATATTGAATTTATAATCTGATTTGTTTCAGGTTGAGATGATTTTGTTTTGATTTTGATTTTGATTTTTTTTTTGTTTTCTTTTCTTATTTCAGATCTGATGTTAAAGATATGAGAAAGGAATGTAGTTTAGTTTTTATTCTTCAATATAAAATTTAATTCATTTTAAAGAAAATTAATGCCACTTGTCTATATGCAAGCTTATTTTGATTACAAATGTTTCAATATATTTTAAAATATTTACAATTGTAAATTTCATTTTACAAATGTCCATTTTAATTTAAATTGTGTTTAAACCCTCTTCTTTATTTTATTTCAAGTTACGTTTTCACTTTTATACTTTTAAATATTTACAAATTATAAATTTTAAAAGAAAATTTTCTAATCTTTACATCCAATACTATTTTAAACTTAATTTATTATACTTTTAAATGTATACATACATACATACATACATACACACACACACACATATATACAAATTACATTTAGTTATATATAAATTTAAAATTTAACTTAAGTTATTATACTCAGATTTATATAGTGTTGAAAATGTTCAAATTTAATTTTTTTCAAAATTATTATATTAATTTCAAAATATAACTTTTTAAAGAAAATGTTCTAAAACTTTATTTCGATAATAAAACCAATTTATTTATAAATATTTACATTTTGAATTTTCCAAAATTAAAATTTTATTTACAATTTAACTTTTATTAACTTTAAAATAAAAACTTTAAATCCAATACATATATTTTTAAATCTAATTTTTTTTATAAAATACTTATCCTTAAATTTCAAACCAAAATTCTATTTATAATCTAAAATTTTTATTTATTCTGGAAATTTTCTAATTATTTCACAAATAATTTCACAATTTAATTCCAAAATTAAATTAATTATCAAATTATACTTGGCTAAAATTCGGGTATGTTATAGATTGCCGCTTAAGAGAATTTCGTCCTCGAAATTTGCCAGGGAGATAACAAAAAACAGAAGAAAAATGGAGAAATATCTATTCTGCATTTAGCTTACCAAATCAGAATATCACCAATATGAGAACAAACTCATACAATATTTCACGAAGTACTCGGGTCATCCGGATCTATGAATATGCAGAGGCACTAGTTTGTTCGAAGGAATAACTAACCATTCGTAGAATACATCGAAACCCAAAGAAATAGACAAAAATGTCTACGATGTCAGATTCAAGATTTAACTCAATTACGATTTGCTGAGGAATAAAACTAGGTGTAGCCGCCGTGTCGAACAAAACTCGAATTTTTTTTATCGTAAACAAGAAGGTTACCTTCTAAAATTCCTTTTCCTTTATCAGCCTTTGAGGTTGAAGGATGATCTTTGGTTGCATACACCTTCGCTACTTGAGCTTGCTTCTGTGCTGGGCAATCCTTAATCCTATGTCCCGGCTTATGGCAGTAATAACATTCCCTAAATTCCTGTTCTGGCTTCATAAATGGCTCTCTCTTTCCTTGCTTCCAGGGGTTCTTGAACTACTCGAGTAATGACCTTTCTCCAAGCAATTGAATAGGTAAAATCTTTCACCTTGTTATTCTGTGTATTCTTCTTTCCTTTGCCCTTCCACGGTTTCTTTCCACCGAACTTCCTTTTCCTCCAATTTAGATTGCTTGTATTCCCTTTCTCCTTCGGAACTTCCTGCTTATCTAGAGTATCATATCTATAACCCATATCGATTAATTCAGAAAAAGATTCCTTTACGTGAGTAGTCATCCTCTCCTGAAACCTCTTGTTCATTCCCCGAATAAACTTTTCATTCTTTTACAAAGGTATATTCACCAACTTCGGACCAAACCGAGATAATTCGTTGAATTTGTTCAAGTATTTCTCAAACGATAAACTTCCCTGCTTCAAATCCGTGAACTCTTGGTACATTCTGGAAATACTAGCAGACGACATGTATCGTTGCTCGAACACTTCCTTGAAACGACTCCAAGTAAACTCATCCGCCGGCACATTCAATGTAATAGTTTTCCACCATGCTAAAGCCTCTTCCTGGAGTTGCCAGGAAGCTATCAATCACATCTGATCATCTTCTAATTTTAGTCCTTTGAAAATCCTTTCGAACGATCGAATCCAAGCTTGTGCTTCAATAATGGTTTCCTTGCCTGTGAATGGCTTTCCCCCAAGTCTGGAAAAACTTCGATATAAATCAGCCAGATTCGGCTGAGGTTGAGTGGGAATAGTTGTTGTTGTAGGGACTTGACCAGTTGAAGTGGTACTACCATGTTCCATACCTCGTCCTCTTCTTCCACTCATTCTTACTATATGTAAATAGTAAGAAAACTAGTTTAGGCATTCGGACGATATCTTAGGGAATAACAACAGTTAAAAGAAATAGACTGAGTAATTTGGGTTTCCGGTTTCACGGGTTGTACTCATTCTAGGGTATACTTCACCCTATCTCTAATGATCCATCTATTGTGTTACACTCCATAGCTAAAGTTCTTACTCAACGTTTATCTCTGATACCACTTGTGACGACCCAAACTAGATGCCCGACAAACGACATCGAAATCCGTATCGTCGGAGCTTACAACAACATTAGATGATAAACAACACAGTGGAAACAATAGATGATAACATTGATATGCAAATAGGTAAAATGTGATATACATCATGATACAACAACCCAACACTATCAGAGAATGTATAAAACACAACACCACAACAGAAATATATTGACGTGAGCAAAGTCTTCAAGAGAATCCAATATTGTAACTCCAAACCAAAACTCCAAAGCCAAAGCCCCAAAACTTCAAGCTCAAACCACCATCAAGCTGAACTTGTAGCTAATGCGATCCAGAACGCAATTGCCAAATCAAAAACTTCAAAGATTCAAA
Organism: Allium cepa; assembly: GCA_030765085.1. Lineage (NCBI taxonomy): Eukaryota > Viridiplantae > Streptophyta > Magnoliopsida > Asparagales > Amaryllidaceae > Allium > Allium cepa. The sequence continues at coordinate 1,052,050,519 of CM060935.1, read as the reverse complement.
AGCCGAAGAAGTTTTCCAAATGCTACCAAACCAAAGACTTCAAAGGCTATCTGAAAAACTCAACTCTAGACTGCCCGTATGGAAAATTATGGGCACCCAGAGTTTAGTAAGGGAACAATAAACTTCGGGTCAGTCATGTGACTGGTTTGAGCAAACAAAAACAGTTTATCTTTAAAACAAATAACAAAAGAATTTAAAACATTGAAATCCATAATGCTTATTGGAAAATGAAACTACCATAAGTCCTCCCGGCACACACACCATGCAATCGCACACTTGGGGGAGATTTCTCCTTATGATAGTCAAACATGCTTACTACACAAAAACCATTTGATATTATTATTAGTGCACAGTGGAAAACATTTCCAAAGTATAATATTAATCTTAACCAGCATAGGTACCATTATATTATGCTAGCTATAGCTACTACCTGAGGTGGTAGGTTATACAATTGCAATCGTAAAGGGCTCGTATAGTTTGATTGAATTTCCAACAAATGGTCAGGCTAAGGAACTTCCTATTGCCACATGGGAACGCCTCTAGAGGGACGCCTCGAGAACCTACCCGGTTCTCTACCAACACAAGGCCAGTTTACCCATTCTTGGAAGTACCACCTAAAGATATGTCATCCCCGGTAATTTGCGACCTTTATCCGAGGTACCTTAACCACAAAGAAACATCACACGGTAATAAATTTACAGTGTCCATATGAGTTAAGTATCTGGGCTACATACCATGATACCACCCTTTTTCCAGAAGAAATGGACATACCCTAGGGGCGCGACCCCTGCAACCTTGCCGCATTCTTTCCTGTTTCGACCATTTCCGGGGTGTGAGGTCCTGATGCTGTCTCATCCACAATGCTACGCTTTTCACAAAGTCATGCTTCGATCAACAAATGATCAGCAGCACTTCGTATGCCACATTACCAAATTTGGAATGTATCACTAGTAACCATCAACTACATAACCTCTGAGCTCGTATATCTCAAAGAAGGGTGTTAAGCTAAGAGAATAAATCTCCGCTACCAAACAGAAATGTATTTGATAGAAACCAGCTTTACATCTCAAAATGTAACGTCAGACACACATCCATAGAAGTCTGTTCCGGGTTCGAACAGAACCGAAGGCACTTCCAAAGAAGCCCTTCCACTCTGGGAATTCCCAATCCCGATCGCACTCCCCATCACATGTGGACATCTCTATACCGTAGCTACTCAGTGTAGAGTCATTCGATGGGTTATCCTTTCGTTCTCAAAAACACCCATTCTTCACCTCCGGTCTTCAAATGCTATCCATAACGTCGTATCATTATTCAGAATGGGTTATATGACACAAGGTCCTCTCCCGACTAAACCGAATAATAAGCACAATATTTAAAAAAATATTAATATTGGGATTTTAGTTAAGCCACAACTTATCACCCAAAAGTCTTTCTTTTCAAATGGTTTAATTTCCATTTCCAATCTTTAAACAAAAAGACTCACTTCACAAAGTTCACCCATTTCTCACAAAGATTCATTCACAGATTTCAAACAATTTCCACTTCAAATCGGATTAACTCATCCAATCTTTAAATCAAAGATTTAATTCATAGCTTTCAAAATCATTTCCAAAGATTTATTCATAACTTAGGAAACCATTTTCATTTCTAACTTGAAATCCTTTCAACATAAATTGGAAATTCTTTCCTTATATAAAAGCTTTTATTATTTGAAAATAAATAGTTTCGTTTCGGAAAAATCCGATTTCATTTATACAAGTTAAAGCCCTTGGGTTAAATTCAGATTCCCGAAACAAAACTTTTAAAATGGTTTAAAACCCATATAAACACTTTATAACTTGTATAACATTTTTAAACCATAATTTACAACATAGAATTCAATTTCAAATTTTGAATTCAAATTCAATTGTTTAATTTTCAAAATTTTATCCAGTAATTCAAAGTAATTTTTATCTTCAAAACTCCTTTTCAAAAGCTTTTCAAATTTAACCCAAATCCATTTCCAAAACCATTTGGATTTAAAATTAAATTAAACAAATTATTTTCTAAAATCTGTGACTTAACCAATTTCCTCATGCAATCCATATTTTTGTGTGTATAGTGTAGTCAGGGGTTTTACACAATAGTGCAACATCATTGATCATCACAAATTCAAGCATATCAATAACGATAAGCGGTATAATCCTATAACGCTTATCTATATACACAGCATCACAGATAAATAATATACATTTATCACAGATAAAATAAATTACATTCGTCACGGCTTGAATTAAAACAAGTCATAGCACAAAGCATCACACAGCAGACATAACAAACAATTTAAAGCAGCTCAGACAATTCAAACATCCATAAGTATGATTAATTGATCATCTGATTAATTGAAACCAAATAAATCACTAATCAGGGTTAATTACCATTAATTACAAATTATTTTAATTAATTAACCTTTAATAATTAATTAACTTTAAACTATTAATTAATTAACCTTAATTAATAAATGAATAAATCTCTAGTCATTAAATAATTAACCCTTAATTATTTAATTATTCTTTAATTAATTATCCTTAATTAATTATAATAAGTAATTATCCCTAATTACTTAATTAACTTTTACCATTAATTAATTACTTTTAATTAAGTAATTACCTTTAAGTAATTAATTACCTTTAATTACTTATATTAATTAATCTTTAAATTAATAATTAATCATCTTTAATTAATAAATCAACCTTTAATCATTAAATAATTAATCCTTAATTATTTAATTATTTATTAATTACTTGATCAATAAAAATTAAATAGTTAAATTAATTTACCTTTATTACTTTTATTAAGTAATTAACTTTGAGTAATTAATTTCCTTTAACAAATAAATTAACTTAGACTTTAAAAGTTAATTAACAATTAAAACATTTGTAATATTAATTTACTTCTTGAATATTATTAAGTTTAATTAAAATGAACTTTAAAAATAAAGGTTATGTCTATTTTAAAACTTGGTTAATTTAAAAAAAAAAAAACTTTCTTAACCAATTTAAAACTAGGTTAACATCTAATATTTACAAAAGAATCTGTTTTAACAAAATTGTTTCAAAGTAAAACTTGATTGGTTTTCAAGTTTAAAACCTGTTTTTACATTAAAACTACAGACCCGAGAGAAGACAAACAAAAACTCGAGCAAATTTTAAATCTTCCCGAGCCATTTCAATTTCATAATGCTTCGAGCCAAAATATCGATTCCCCGAGCTCGAACACGAGATTCACCTTTCTTCTTCCTCAACCATTTAAAATCGTAGGTACATAAAGATGCACGTATATGTGGATAATCGCCGCGATTATCTTCGATCAACGCCGCAGCCACCCGAGCATCATTGACGATCACTGAAAATGATTTGAACAATCAAATACATGGAATCACCCCTAAATCAGAATCGAGCAAATTCGAGGCCAATTATTCATTCCTGTAATACACTCGATCATCAGAATTTGATTCGCTCCGCCGCGACAGGCCATCGGAAGCCTCGCAATTCTGGCCGAAGCTGCTCTATTCATCAGCAAACTCATCCCCCTTGGTCCAATCAACTACAACGCTATGACGATGACATTATTGCCTCACGAATACAATTTACAAAATACAGTGCTTAAACCCTTGATCAAGTTCAATCACCAACCACGATGAATAAAAAAATCATCTCGTATTTTTCTCGAGTTCAACGATTACCCAAGCACCACTGGAAACAACCCGGATGCCCAATCATTCGTCGATAACCAGAATCTTCCCCAAAACCATTTTCCGTTCATCTCACAAATGCCGCCTTTATTGGAAACTAAAAATTATGATTTTTGTTTTAAAAATCATTATTTTCAAAATGGATTTGGATGATGTTAATGAATCTCGAATCCATGCAGGTTGAAAATTTGATAAATTTTGAATTTATACTGTTTTCTTTTCTTCCAAACAACAACCTTCCATATTATCTTGAAAACATATTTTTAAAATCAGGTTTGTATGAATTTGAACACATTTTCTTTTGACATCCTAATCTAACAACAATTACAAGCAGTGTTTTAGGATTTTTTTCTCTTTTTGGACAGGTTTTTGGAAACCTAGAACTTGCTACAGGGATGAATATCCCTATACATCAACATTCACATAGGACATACATTCATACATATATCTGTACTTATTCAAACAAATCTTAAGCACAAATTCCAACCACAGATCAAATATTAGAGGTTTCAAAATGGTTTGCTCACCTTGCTTCGAACAGAGGACAGAAATTTTTTTTAAAATTTGAAAACTGATCTTTGAATTGCTTGATTCCAAGTTGAAATGAACTTGAACCTTTAGTTTGACATTTGAGTTGAACGCATGTTGAGTTGATCTCCTACTTAGTTACTGGTTTGTAACTAAGTTGAATTTGTTGAAGATGTTGTTGAATTGATTTATCTTTGAGTTGCTCAGGTTTTGAAACTAAACCTTGATTTTGATCTGAAGCTTGCAAATTGATTTTTTTGGGATTAATACTGAAATGATCTTTGCATTTCAGGTTTGTATCTTTGCTTTGATATTTTTCCAGTTTTTGAAAATTTTGAGATGATTTCTTTTCTTTCTTTCTTGGTCAGGTTTTTGATATCGAATTTATAACCTTATTTTTTTCAGGTTGAGATGATTTTGTTTTGATTTTGATTTTGATTTTATTTTCCTTTTCTTATTTCAGATCTGATATTATAGATATGAGAAAGGAATGTAGTTTAATTTTTATTCTTCAATATAAAATTTAATTCATTTTAAACAAAATTAATGCCACTTGTCTATATGCAAGCTTATTTTGATTACAAATGTTTCAATATATTTTAAAATATTTACACTTGTAAATTTCATTTTACAAATGTCCATCTTTACATCCAATATTTTAAAATATTTACACTTGTAAATTTCATTTACACTTGTCTAATCTTTACATCCAATACCATTTTAAACTTAATTTATTATACTTTTAAATGTACACACACACACACACACACACACACACACACACACACACACACACACACATATATATATATATATATACATACACATACAAATTACATTTAGTTATGTATAAATTTAAAATTTAACTTAAGTTATTATACTCAAATTTATATAAATAATACTAGTGTTGAAAATGTTCGGATTTTATTTTTTAGAAACTTATTATATTAATTTCAAAATATAACTTTTTAAAGAAAATGTTTTAAAACTTTATTTCTATAATAAATCCAATTTATTTATAAATTTTTACATTATGAATTTCCCAAAATCAAAATTTTATTTACAATTTAACTTTTATTAACTTTAAAATAAAAACTTTAAAATTCTATTTTATTTCCAATACATATATTTTTAAATCCAATTATTTTTATAAAATATCTATCCTTAAATTTCAAACCAAAATTCTATATAATCTAAAAAATTTATTTATTCTGGAAATTTTATAATTAATTCACAAATAATTTCACAAATTGATTCCAAAATTAAATTAATTGTCAAATTAAACTTGGCTAAAATTCGGGAATGTTACACTTCTCTACTGGTAAGCTTTGCTGGTTCTGATGGCTGTCTAAGTTCTGCATACCCCAAGGTGAAGTTGGGGACAACATTTTCTTCCAACATTTTCGTTTGTAATACTTCGTGTTTGGAACATTAAATCACCTTGATCTCCCCATTTTCCTAGAACAAAAAGAAAATTTATGCAATTAGTTTAGACGGAGAGTTATAAAGAAGCAGAGTTTCACGTGCTCCTTCTAGTGCCAAAATATTAAACCAAAAATTTGTATAACACCCATAATGCCAAGTATGATGAGCCACAGCTCGATTTTGACATGCTGGCTTTGTTGGTCTTAACCAAATGGTGTTAAGAGTTCAAAATTGGCTAAACATTCAAGGCCTAATACAAGATGGTTCTATGGTGCCATGGACTTTAGAATTAGGAATTTGAAAGCCCGTATAGTCTTTTAGAACAGGTTGTTTGAAAGCTTATATGTTCTTTTGGAGTAAGTCATTTGAAAGTCCATGCCACATGATAAAAGAATAAGGTGTAAATATATGTGATAGCCCATTAAGCATGTTAATGGACAAGATAGGCAATCCTCTTAGTTTATAGTCCTATATCCACATGTAAATGGCAAGATAGTGATTATTCATATGAACAATAGTTTAGACCGAAGCCAATATGATTTATACAGAATTACGACAAGCTTTGGTTCTAAAGATCTTTATTATATGCATGTCCATGTCCAATAACGTCCAAAGTGCATAATCAAAGTAATAGGCATATTCAAGTCTTTGTTATATAATTTCTTCATAACTACAATCAAATTAAATTTTTTTTCCAATTCAGTTTAGGGTCACAATTGTTTAATTTTAAGAAGAGAGTAAAGAAATGATCGCCCCTTGCTTCTTGCCTATAGGTCCATATTTATAGGGATATGGGAGTCCGTTCTTTATTCTACGTTCAACATGCATAACTCTTCATATCATCGAAAATACTAATGGCACCAGACCTCATACTTAATCTTTGTTAATCTTCGGTATTGGTAAACTTGCGGCATCATTGCTATCTTGATAGTTTTCTTGGATAATGATGACATCTATTATCAATGTTGAATTAATGACTTGCGGCATCCTTTGATGGTTGATGAAGTGCAATATCACCAAGGCACAATATTGATAATCAATAATTCTAAAGAGATACAACATTACTAATAGGCAACATTGATCGGAGGTAACATTGATGATGAGCGATGTTGATAAGAGGTGGTAATAACATGAGGCAACATTGGTGATGAGTGACACTAATAAGAGATGGCATTAGCAGGAGTTGGCATTAGTTGGATGCAACATTGATAGGAGGCGATATTGGTAGAGTGTGAAATTGATAGGATGCAGCATTGATAGGAGGCGATAATGGTAGAGCGCTTCATTGGTAGGATGCGACATTGATAGGAGGTATATTGATAGAGTGCAACATTGATAGGATGAATCATTGATACGATGCGACATTGATAGTAGGCGATATTGATAGGAGGTGGCATTGATAGAATGCGGCCTTGCTAGGAGGCCAGATTAATAGAGCAGTATTTATTTATTCGACATTGATCTCTGCTTTGATGAACCATATAGCCTTTTTGTCGGTATATTGCGACAAGCGATATCAATGGCCTTTAAACTCCTCTTATACTAATGGGCTATAGTATAATACTTCCAATATTACTCTAACGCCGTTTCTTTGTCATTATTCAATGTTGATGTATGCGATATCAACAAAGTGCGGCATCAATGAGATGCGTTATTGATGATAAAAGAGGCTTCATCAATGATACTTTACGACGTCGTCATAAACTAAGAACATCCCAACGGTCATTGCTCACTTGTGAGAGTCGATATTCATCCTATAAAGCCTTGAGTTAGCTTTTTTACCTTCCTCTTGTCATCTTTGTTTTTGACATGCTATTTCTATATCTCCGACATAACTTCATTGGTGCGAGATGTCCTAGAATCTTAAGGCAGCATAGTTCCTTGATGCGGCCTTCGACATTACCCGTTTTCAATCCGACATTACATTTTCCTTAGAAATTAAGTGGATAACAAATATCATATACCATAAGTAAAAAGAATAATCAGAATAACATTACCGAATGTCCTATACCAAATGGTGTTACATTTACTCAAAATTCTCACCGTACATTACTTCACACAATAATACTCTATATCATGAGTCAGTGGAGTAACCGAAATAACATTATCGAGTGTCCCATACCACACAATGTCAATAATTTGTTTACGAAACTTCCCCACAATCTAGAATTTGGCACAATATTATTCTATATAACACAATTTTATTCCGTATAACAAGTCCAAAGAATAATTGAAGAAATATTATCAAAAATCTCATATTAGACAATACTATAACTCCGTTTATTCTAATTTCTCATTACATAGAATTTTTTTTATTTAGAATACATAATTCAACTATTTATTTATCGGGAAGGGGTTCAATCAGAAATCCACTTTTCTCAAACTCTTCAATGTAATTTAATATTAACATTGAATTGAAAGAAAATTTAATTACATAAATTCTCATTCTTTCCTCAAAATCCATTTATTGTTTTAAAAATAGATATTTTGCAAATCACTTATCTAATTACAAGGAAATCTATTTTTAAACCTTCATTCAATTTCACATCCCTTGAGCTCCTTTAAATTAACTCACGAACTTTGAAATTCTTCTTTAATTATTTAAATTAATAATACCAAACAAGTTTTTTTATAATTCAAGATTTCCTTTAGACAACAAATTTAAATAATTTAATTTTTCAAATAAATTTTTTCAATTAAAAATATTTCCCAAAGCCATAATATGAAATTCCAAAATTAATGTTACCAAACACTTATTTACTTTTGATTTTTTTAACTATTATAGAATAATGATTATCAATAATAATGTTTTCTTTTGTATAAAATCTTAAAAATATTTAATTCAAATATCGATTTACAAAACTTATTTGTACAACAAAATTCCAAGGTTTACCTTTCCATTATTGTTCAACTCAAAACACTTTTAAGTATATATTCAAACCCTTTAAAACAGTTTCCTTTTTATCTTAAAATAACCAAATACAAAGAAGTGTCACTTCCATAATTTACTTAACAAAATATATAATAAATTCTCATTCATAATAATTTCGTTACAATAAATAAATCATGTTCAACTATTTTGTCCTAAATTATTATTTTTGGCAAAGCCAACGAGGTTAACTGGACCCCTACCAGTTTTATTGCAATGAAAGGAAAAGAAATAAAGACATGCTACACAGAGGCATAACAAGACACAAAGGAAAAAGAAAGCAAAGTCCTAAACAAGAGAGGACCAGTGCAAAACAAAAGAAGGACAATGCTAACATACACTGCAACAAAGAAAGAAATAAACAAGAACAAAACAAAAAAGACAGAAGAGCAAAAGGACACATTAAACCATCCAAATCTCCTTAAGACAGTGGTAGGGAAATCAATAACACTTATCTCCATACCAGGCCTTATTTCATGCACTAGAGCATGCTTCAATTGTACTTGGTTTTTATATTTCCCATGAAAGACAACTTGATTTCGTTCAAATCATACCAAGTTAGTAAACGTTTTGAGAAAAAAGAGAAGGACATACGACTGCAGACATCTCCATCTAATAGATTTAAATATTTTGAGCCGTTCCTGTTCACTTTTTCTTGAGCATCAATGTCTACCAGTCTTGGACATGATGTAAGACCAAGGTGGTGAACATACTGGCAATTGAAAAATAAATGAAGGTTATCTTCAACTGCATTGCACAATCACTGCAACCAACAGGAACATCAAACCCTTAGCAACAAAATTGGATTTAGTATGCAAAGCATTGTTAATGACTTTCCATAGCAACAAATTTCCTCTGTCATTATTATGCTTCAGTCAAACTCTTCGATTCCAACAGAAGTTTGGGATATTATCATTGCACATTAGAGGGTGGTAAACAGTAGATATGTTGAACATGACCTCCCTATTAGACTAAAAGACTGTGTCCTTATCCACCAACTTGATATTGAGCTGCCGAAGACTATGTCATAAATGCCTAATAAACTGGTTCGAATTAATATGGAATATAATGTGACCTTTATGAACATACTCATAGGCTTTGGTATTGTTTCCAATACTAGAATGCATCATCTGTTGATAGGTCAAAACATTGCATAGGATTAAACCATGCTTGATCCAAGGATCATCCTTCGAACTAACAGCACGTCCCATGGAAACACCATATCGGACATGAGGTAAAAGCAATGACCTTAGGTTGAAGATACTACGCCATGTCCAACTACTATGCTGTGGTATATCCATAAGCCAGAATTTTCTCTTACCCAGAATGTGTTTGTATGACCATTGAACCCATAACCTTTCTTATTATATGAAAAATTATCAATGTGTCTACTAAGAGCTGCCTGATTCCAGATTAACAGATTCTTGAGACCGAGCCTACCTTTCTACATGGGGAGTTCAAGTTTCTTGAAAGAGGAAAGAGATAATTTGGATGAAAAAACACTGCCAGTCTAGAAAAAATGCATCATGGAGCTTCTAATAATTTTTATAAGTTTAACGGGCAACATAAATGTCCTAGACCAATAAACAACCATAGAAAAAATCACATATTTAACTAATGCCAATCTCCTATCTTGGGATAAGAACCAGTTCGTCCAAGTATTAAAGGTAACCATGATACATTCATACACAGGCATACACTGGAATTTAGATATCCTTAAATTGGCCAATGGAAGTCCAAGATAAGATAAGGATTCATGACTATGTTGCAAAGAAGTAACGTTGAGAATATCGCTACGGAGCTGATGAGAGATACCCGTAGTAAGAACAGTAGACTTAGACAAGTTTGAGGTTCCTTACGTATTGGATGTAGAATGATATTGCTTGCAACAACATGTTTATTAAGCATTTGAGTTAATACCTCCATAACAATGATGAAAGTATAAGAAGACGTTGGATCTCCTTGTCGTATGCCACGATTACTTTAAAATAACCAATGGGGTTACCATTGACAAGCATAGAAAATCTGGCAGTGGAAATGCAAGCATGAATCTAGGCTACAAATTGCGTAGGGAAATTCATATAAGCCAGGAGTCTGACTATAGTGTCCTAGTTAATAGTATCATACGCTTTCATAATGTCTTGCTTGACCATGGCTCTAGGAGAAATAGGATCTATCATAACCCTTGAGGAGTTCATGTGTTAGAAGAATATTGCTCAATATGGACCGAATTGGAAGGAAGGCAGCTTGATTAGGTGAAAAAATTCTAGGGAAGACAGATTTAAGCCTGGCAGCAATAATTTTTGCAATTTCCTTGTAGACAACATTACAACATGAGATCGGTCAGAAAGAAGCAACAGAATCAGCATATTTAACTTTTGGGATCAATGCAATATTGGTGGCATTCATAGAAGTAAGCATTAAACATTTATTGAAAAAATTATGAATGGCCTTGCACACATCATACTGTATAAAATCCCAATAAGCAATGAAGAAGGAGACATTGAAGCCGTCAGGACCAGCACATGAATTCCTCTTCATATCAAAAAAGCTTGTTTTATCTTAGAGTTTGATATTTCCGAGGATAGAGCATTCTTGTCAGTAGCTGTTAATCTTGGAAGATTATAAGTGTCCAGGATATCCAATTGAGGAAAGGAGTTACCGGTTTTACAAAGGTGATTTTTGAAATAAGAAAGAAAACTATCATTGATCTCCTCAGGAGTACTACGAAGAATACCATCTTGATCACGGATAGATATAATGTTCTCTCTCGAATGTTTAGCCTTGAGAGTAGCATGGTAAAAAGCAATATCTCTATCACTATCCAATTCCCATTAAAGCCTTATTTTCTCATTGAGCGTGCTTTCTTCCAGTTGAAGGGCCTGTCTATAATCAAGGTTTAGCTCAGTCTCACGAACAGAAAAATTGGGATCATCAGGGTTATCCAGCAGGAGCTTCTGCATTTCCTCCAACTTGATTTTGATGGAAGAAGAAGTAATGGTGCCATTGCCAAATTTAACTCTAGACCAAACCTTCGGTCCCTCCTTACATGATTTGAGCTTTTTCTGCAAAAGCAACATTGGGTTACCATAAAATAGTTTAGACCAGACATATTTAACAATGTTAATAAATTCAGCATCATGTAACCATATTCTAAAAAAATTAAAAGAGGACTTGACTTTTATAGCAGGGACTCCAAATGAAAGAATTTGAGGAGAATGATCAAACAACAAGGGAAAGGGGATATTAGTATGGACATTGGGAAAGGAGTCGAGGATGTATTGATTACAGAAAGAGTAGTTAATTTTGCTAAAAGTTCTTGCACCATTTCTACTGCAGTTATTCTAGGTGTATAGGGCACCAGAAGTCATGATCTCAATAAGATCAGAGTCATTTATTGCATTATTGAGGGATTTAATCTCTCTCAAGGACGTGACACTACCACCATGACAATCATTGATTCTAAGGCAGCAGTTAAAGTCCCCAAGCAAAAACCAAGGGTGAGTGTTCTAACATAAAGAAGGAAGAGTGTCAAGAAAAGATTGCCTCGATGCAACACTGTTATCAGCATAAACAACAGTGACATAAAGGGAAGTTGTGATGGGAAGATGAATGACATGGTGGTGAATAAATTGTTTGGAAGCAAGGATGAGGGAGAGGGTGAAAATGAGTGGATCATGTAGAACCATGAACCTGCCATAAGGAGCATGGTCAAGATTACTAGTAAGTTTCTAGTTAGGACAGATCTAGCAAGCAGCCCTAGAAGTTAAGGAAGATTAAGCTTGGTTTCAAGGATGGCAATGAATTTGAGGTTGTCTGTTTGGATTAAGTTTTTGACTTGATTAAGCTTCTCATCTTGGTGTGCACCTCTAATGTTCTATACCCCAATATCGTGTTTCATGGAGGAAACTAAAGGGGGTTGGTAAAGCTTTTGTTTCTGCTTCTCCTCATTATAAGAGAATTAGTGATCTTGGTTAAGGGAATAATATGGTAGAGCAGTGGGAAGCGTTTTCATTAAAGTCGAGATTTGAACCTTTTTTTATTCTTCTTATTTTTTTTCTTTTTGGTGATAACAGTATTGTCAACAATTTGATGATCACACGGTTGAATTGTAGCAGTGGTGGTGGTTGATAGAGAAGAGATAGAGGAAAGGTTGGAAAAGGCTACAGTCTGATGAGGGGAGGCTTCTTTAACACTAAGTATGATATCATCAGATAAGTTTGAATATGGAATAAGAGTTGGGGAGGTAACTACAGTGCTGTGCATGCATGCTTGCACACAGAGGTTTGTAGGTTTATAGTTGTTTGAGTAGTTTGGTAAAGAGGACTGGTTATAACTGCATTAGCATTGGAACAAAGAAAGATGGAATTTTGCACCATGGAGGACTTGGGTTCAGTAGAGGATATAGTATGCAAAGTTCTAGATGATATAAATGGGCCTGTCTGGACAATGCCTAGCTCATCAGAAATATTTGCAGGATATATCAATTCATTTCCCACATTGACACTGGAACCATAATGCAAAGCTTTGGGTTCTACTTCGGGGACAACATCTGGTAATATTGTTACTTGCACAACTTCAGGACCAGCTTCGAGCACATCTTCAGGTGGTATTGTTATTTGCACTACTTTAGGCACAACTTTGGGACTAGCTTCGGGCACAACTTCAGGAACTTCAGTAGATAAGAAAACAAATTGAACTACCTCAAGCACAACTTCTTTAAAATAAGCAATAGTAATGGAAAAATCATCAACATTACAAATAGCGGCCTCAGACTTTTCAATATTCATGTTGACATGCTTCTCCGACATTTCCAACCCAAGGAATCTGTCGATAATAGGAACGCCACCATAATGTGGTTGAGTATTACCTTTAGAAGTAAAACTTATAGGAGAGTCAATATTATTGTCAGTATTTACTATTGCTGCATCATTTCTACCATCAGTTGTAGTGACCACAACTGGTTGGTGAGAAGATTTATGGTTTCCCTCGGCTTTACTATTGATGTCATCCTCTCTTTCATGTTTCCCTTTAAACACAGCTAACTTCGTTTTCCTCTTGTTGAATAATAAACCATTTATTTTTTCTTACACTATTAATTTTAACTTCATGTACCTTTACTTGCCAAGAGTATCAGTTTTATTGTCTTTCACCAAATCTTTCTCAACTACAGACACTGATTTCTCACAATGAATGGTATTTTGGCCAAAGGAACTACAAATTGTACATATTTCTGGCTTCCACAAGTACTTGGCATCAATTGATTGTGTTCCTCCATCCATCAGCTGCATTACAAAGCTATCAGGCAAAACCTTTTCAGGGGCGACTTCAACCAACCATTTAGCATATCTCAACCGCTCAAACTTTTCTGTTGATTCGTCCATAAAAAGCAACTTTCCAATCCTACAAGTTAGCCAATTGATGCCTAAACATGACCAAGCATACACAGGTATATTATAAAATTGCACCCAAACAAGGACTGACCGCACACTACCACATATGTTACCAATAGTAGGGTCGCGAGGCTTGATAATGAAAAGCTTATTTTGCATGATAATAAGATCACCTTCTAAAATCCTGCACCTATCCTCAATAGAAGAGAGAGAAAAGAGGAAGACGCACCCATCAGATTTGACTAGGATTAAACCCTTAAGTTTCCATGTCTTTTTAAGGTGGTATACCACAGCTGAGTAGGAAAGTGGCTTATCTATAAAGAAACCCACTAGATAATCACCCCTAATCACCTTTCCAGCCTTAAGAACAACGGGGGGAGGAAGATGGACATCACCAAAAAAACTCGAGCTAAGGTCAACAGGGATGTACTTCCCTACATTCTTTGGTTTATGCTTGAAAAGGGAAGTCCATTCTTGCTGACACACAACAGACAAAGAAGAAGGAGCAAGACGTGAGACAGAAGGCATGGGTCCAAGAAGAGAAGGAGGATCAGGTAATGGAAAAGCAGAAGGTAGAGGAAGATGGAACAAAGGAGGGGTGGAGGCTCAGGGACAAGACAATGAGAAGGAGAAGAAGACACAGCAGGATGCGAAGGAGAAGGCAAACTAGAAAAGGAGGAGGGACGGGATATGACATGGGAATGAGGGATGGAGGGAAAGAGCACCGACCATGAAAGACAAATTTAAAATTAAAATAATCAATATTGATATTCAAAGTCCATTTGTCTAAACAAATCTAGATTATCACCTCTTTTCAAACAATTTCAATTCATACAACTCTAAAAATATTCCGCTTTTATATTTTCCGTTACCAATAATATTTTCTTAAAATAAATCAATGCAACATTCACTACATATTTCAAAATAATTATTTTCTTTCCAACATTCCACTTTAACTCATTTATCCCTTTCGATCAGTTTTCAAATGTCATATCCAACTATTGCAATTACGCAAAACTTGTAATATGTGTTATCAACACTCAACTTGTATCTCATCAAAACAACCAATGAACAAGAATATCACTCAATTTCAATCCACTTAACTCAAATTCATCACCTAACAATCAAACAAGAGCATGAAAAAGGAAACGCGATCTAAAACATAGATGCAAGTTCAGAAAATTCATCAAATCAAAGCTTTCCAGTTCATCAAAACTCCTTCTCCGACCAAGATCAGCCCAAGAATTAACTTCAGCCAACCTCAACCCTACTGCAACCTTAGTCAAGTCCTACGTCGCCATTAGCATTCTGACCAGCTGCCCCAAGTCCTAGAACAACACCTCGCCTTCACGCACGCACCTGCACACCTCCAAGTAGCAACACCTGCCCAACTTATGCCTTCAACCACTCATCACACCGTCCAGTCCTGTGTGTCACCTGCTTCCTCCACCATGTTGCGAGTTCACCATCGTTCATGACTTTTTAACGTCGCAATCTTTTTTACGTTCGATTTTAGCTTACAGGAATTTAGGGCAACAATGGAATCGAGTTTGGAGGTTTTTGGAAATGGGCAAATGGTAAAATCAATTTTGTGTTGAATAATGAAATAATGGAGAGTGTTCTAAAACTATGGAGAGAAAAGAATGGGCTTGGGCCTTAAATTTGGGCTCTAGTTTAAATAAATTAAATTTGTCTTCCTTTTCTTTTAAATAATTCTTTTTATTTATTTGTAAATAAATTCAAATCTAATTTTATTCAAATCTAATTTTAATTACTTTACACTTTATTTTTACGAAGGACATCCGACAACTACACAGTTTTATTTTATACTACTATAATAATCTTATTTACTCATTCATTATACTATTTCAAAAATATACTTATTTTTCAATTATTACACTCATAAAATAATTATTTACAGTTAAATATATTTTATATTCAAACAAAACCTTTTATTCAATTCCAATAAATTAGCAGGAAAGAATTTATTAATTTAATTTAATTTAATTTATTATAACAAAATCTCTTATTAAACATAATGTATTTAATTAAAAATTTAATTTCAAAATTTTACAAATCAAATTCAAACATTTTTATTTTAATTAAATAATTTATGTATATGGCGGAGAAAGTAGGGTTGTTATGAACTTCCCCATATGAATATTATGTCTTGCAATTTCTTATAGGAAAGATGTCATACACAACTCATGCCTTTACTTTCTTCATACACAATTTTCAATTAAGCCTAAACTACTCAATCATCTATGTGGTTCTTATACTTCAACTCATCTTATCGTGTGCTACAATTTTAAAAAGATTTAATAAACGACTTTCCATTATCTGCTTACGATATATTTTAGTGAAAATTTTCTAAGTGCGGAAATTTTAGAAAATTTCTATAGAGTCTTCTTTGTACAGAGTGCATTTTGAAAAATCAAAACATAATGTACCGTAATATTTATTTATATCCTAACATAGGACATCCTGAAACACAGGGAAACAATATAATATCATGCCATTACAAATATAACATAAATATGTACTTTTCATTAGCTTTTTAAGAAAACTAGCTTATTATTTAGCAGCAAAAAACAAGCCAATAACGCTAATAAATCCAAATGTGCTTCATGTCTATCTATTTCAACTCAAATTTAACAATTTGCTTCATATGAAGAGATATAATAGGAATGAGTTTATTCAACTTCTAAGAAATACAGTGTTCAAAAACCACATTTTGACAAACTTTCAAAGGTCAAAAATGCCAAATTAAGTTATGGTTTCAAAAAATGAATTTTTGCATAGTGGGTTAGCATTCCAAAACAATTCCCAGATCATCAAAATATCAAGTGTATCATAGTGGCTTTCGTAAGGATCGTAAAAACTGGAATCATTTTACAAGTACATGCTCGCTCTATAAAACAAATTTTTTAGCCTTGAATGATAAAATTTTCCAAAACACATAAGCAAAAGTTGGTGCTTATGTTCTCAGCTTTCCAGAATGTGCAACATCGTCAAAATCGGACAAGTTGTTTAAATGATATTATCAGAACAGTTCAATGCTGTTTTGAATAGCTTATATTTTCTGGACAGTGAAGCATTTCTTTATTAACTCATGTTTTAACCATAGATAACCTCAAAATTTTACATCGCCTTCAAAAAAAATGGTTCTTTAATGATATAGCTTTCCAATAAAATTGAAGTCGTCAAAAACAGATCACTAATTTGAGAGCTAATGTCAAAACTAATCATAGTATTGTGAAAATATAAAATGCTTCACTTTCAGTATATTCCCAAAATCATTTACCAAACATTCATTAAATTTACAAATCTCTTTCGATAAAAATCTATATCACTTCTAAATATACCACCCTCATTTCAAAATTTTCCATTAGTTTGAAACCAACTTTTTAAAACTTTCATCGAATCTTTTTAAATAATTTTTTTTCTTGCTTTAACTCAAAACCATTTCAATATGTTTTATTGGCACAAAAATCCATACATATATTCAAATACGGAGCATTTCCTTTCTTAAAACTTTTTGTTCGTAGTCAAAATTTGTATACCTTTCAAATAGAAATCAATTTCTATAAAAGCCAACCATAGATAAGCACCATTATCCCAGTGGTTAACAATTTCGACTTTGGTGCGAGAGATCACAAGTTCGAAACTTGCGTAGCGTGATTCGAATATATATTGACATGTGATTGTGTTATGTTGTCCCAGTGACATGTTGTATCTAAGTACCATATCAAAAAAAGCCAACCATAATATAAACACTACAAAGCTCTCAAAATCAAAATTTTGTTCCATACATTCATGAAATACTTTCTCATTTAAAAAATTACTTCTTTTAGTTTATGAAAATTATTCCAAATATTATTCACTTTCCCTTGAGGACATTTTCCAAAATTCTTGTTTATTCATAATATAGCTTTCTCAAAACAATCAAATTCTTATTTTATAATTTTTAAAATTATATTAATTTCAATTTTATTTTAATTTAAAACTTATACATAAAAACTTTCATATCACAGTGTATTAGACCATAAATATATTCATAAAATTAACCTAAGTCGCAAACAATCACTTAACATGGCGAAAATACAATCGCAACATCACATTCCCAAAAATTTCAAATTATGACATATAAATATATTGGCGTTGCCTTCCTAAATAGCGGTTCTCTTCATCGATTAAATGTAGTGTTGACCGTGTGATCTATATTGCCTCGCTATCAACTTTGACCGTCCATTAATGCTCGGTGCCTACAATCATCACATTAAAAATCTAGACGTAGAAAAATTTGTTTATTATTTTTCAAAACAATAAATCTTCATTTTTCAAAACATAACTATCTTTTAAATTTTTTAAATATAACTCCTTTAAAACAGTTACTTCAATATAGCTCAAAATGTTTTCTTTAAAATTTTGTTTTCTTTTCAAAACACCTTCCTAAAAAACATTCTTCATATCACACCTATCTCTTCACAATATGGAACATAACATTCTTCAAAATATTATTTTAGCACAGTATGTTCTATATAGCTTAAAGTACTTTACATATTTTCCTAAAATATTATATTACATTTCAAAATTTTGTGCCCATATGTCTCATTTTAGAGTTTAAGACTCCCTATCGATAACATTGATCAAGCACATCAATCAGAATTCTTAAAGCGCTTAACGAACATATTAACATGATATTAATTTTAAAAGTTCCTTAAATATTTATTTGTTGATATACTTTAACCAATTTGACCTTTATAAAAATAATTGCTTGCTTCTTATAAAACTTCATTTCAAATCTATATATATCCCAATAAACTTGCTATGTTAAGCATCATTTAATATCATATTTATGTATATTCCCATATATTTTACCAAAAAAATATATTTTTTCAATCATTTTTTAAAGTCATATTCCTCTTTCATTAAATCATATGCTGTTTGAAATAAAATATTTATTTTTAAAATCGTATATACATTCAATTCAGCAATCGTTAAAAGCAATATGAACCATCTCAAATATTTATCATAACATCAAACAAGCAATATACAACAATGCATACATTTTCAAACAAACAAACAAACGCCTCCAACTGAAAATAATCAATTGGTTTCCGCTGTGAAACTCTTGTCACTACTGAATTTTTTGACTCATCTCACCTTATTGCAAATTTAAAATTATGAAGTATTCAATACGAGATTTGAACTAAGGTGACCACAAGAAAATCTACTTTTCGCAGCAGGAGTGCGCAGCGTTTTAATAAAAATGCTACTATTATCTGGTGGATTATTAAAAAACAATGTATAAAACGCTGCCTAGGTTAGGTCAAAATAGGAAGCATAGGAAACTAAAATCTTGCTGCTTCGCATAAAACACTAAATCGATGTCTCTCCCTCCCATCTAACCTTATCCCAAATTTAGTTAAAAATCAACCTTTCACCATCGATCTCTGGTCTTATCTCCAACATCGCTTAACATCAAGCCTTTCACCGTGGATCTCCAGTCATCGCCAACGTCGCCAAATTGCAACCTTTTACTGTCGTTCAACATCGACCTTCCACCATCGATCTCCAATCCAGTACATCCGTCGATTCAACCTATTGTGATCATCATTAACCTGTCGTGATCTGATTTCGATTTGTAAATCAACTTTGCCGAGCCAAACTTCTCTGCTATGGAGTGTATTTTTGGAATCATTAAGGTGTGTCCCTAATTTATCTGCCATGTAGCTTTGGTTTGTGAGAAGAGAAACTGCCATGCTTTCTTTTGATATTAATTCACCGCATCCTTGTGCAAATTATTATGTTGTACTATGATCAATTGATTATTCGCAGTGCTCGAGTTAGATAAAATATAATCTTCTTTATCAGAGAAAGTTCTGGACTTTTGTGCCTTCTAAGCATTGGGTCTCTTACTTGACAGGTATAGTTACTAGAAGTCCGATTGGTAGATTTATTTTATCAATTTGGACTTTTTCATACTCATATGGCACACTTAGGTCGACGTTTTATTATTCATTTGTACTTCACTTTTTCTAAGTGATAGTGATACACCCATAAAAGGCGTAGATGGAGTCGGATTTCATAAGAAAAGGATTGCTCACAGAACTGTAAGCCAAGTTGATGTTAAGATTATTAAGCAAGCAGTTGGTGCAGTAAGTTCTGCTATTTTTCCCAATTTTGTATATTTTATGTTATCATTAATAAGCTCATATAATTTGTGAAAGATAGTTAATGATGTTTTGATTGGTTTACATCTTTCTCTATATCCCGACAGAAGATACATTCCTATTTCCAAGAATAAAGGGACGAATGATCGTCTACCTAAGATACGTCTTCGAACAACGGTTCTTGTAAATTTTAGACCAGCTCCTGGCATTCATGTAAGCACTAAAATAATAGTTTGATAGTTTGATCTTTACATTTTAATCCAAACAAGTGAATTATAATGTTCATATGTAATGAGCAGGCATTGAAGGACATGATGGAAGGTGGTAAAGGCACTAGGTGGGGTAACTGGCTAGGTTATGTTATTATGAAATTTCCAATGGCAATGTATAAAGATCGATTAGAGTATGTTCGTAAAGGAAGAAGACCGGGGAGAGAAAGGAGAAGTCATTGGAGGCAATCTTTATTTAGGCAAGCAGTTCTCTCGTTGCCAAATTATTTGGGATTAAGGTAAGTTGTATTTTGATATCACATTGTATGTATTTAGAAGTTTATATTAGATTGAATCAATTCATTGATCTATGAATATATGCAGCAGTGTGATATGCACCACTAACCTTCCCTCCGCAAAATAGTCATGCTGAGCAAATATATGTTTTTTCACTTAATAATTGTTATCAAGAAAGTAAAAGGAAAGGTACAAGAAAACCACAGTATATTTTGCCATGTATAATAGTATATAATACTGCAAATGAATATATCCTAGGTTTAATAGCATGTCACTTGCCAGTTCATGCAGATTTTAATTATTATTCAGGGATTGTACCAAAATTCTTTTGATTCAATTTATTTATAGCTTCAATTTAATGCATTACTGAAAAGTCAGCATTGCCATTTTTAGGACAGCAGGTAAATGATAATAGGCGACTAACTATGTTTAAATGAATTCACATTTTTATTTTCTATCCTAAAACTGAAAAACCTTGAATTTCGTATTAACTTAGTCTAGGGTAATTCCAACAAACATAGTAAAATACAATTAAGACAAAAGAAATATTCTAGACTTTAGACTTAAATTTCTCAGAAGTTTAGTGTAAATTTTAGTCAATTTTATTTTATAAGTAGCAACCGCTCTTTGTTTTACAGGTAGCAGCCGCTATCTGTCATAGAATGCTCCGCCATACAACTATATCGTTCTCAAATATCGTTGGTCCCATTGAAGAAGTTGCATTTTCTGGTCATCCTCTAGTCTACATTGCTCCTACTGTTTGTGGACACCCTCAGGTAATTTCACATTGAACTCCTATTTTTTTCATACAATTTTTTTCTCTTTTAAATGCATAAATACATCGACATTGTTGTTAAACTTTTGAAAAAATATTTACACTGATCTCCCAACATACATACCACATAACCGAGAAGAAAATAATTTACCTGTATCATTGGGGATTTGTCCTTTTAGAACCATTAATATCTGTATTTTTTGATCATGTGAGCTAATTTTATAATTTGTAGTAAACTAAATATTGTGGAAGTTCTCATTAAGTTTGGAATTGAGAATATTGCTTGAGCAGCAGAAAACAAGTATGCCTAGGGACACAGCTCAGAAATTCACTATATAATGTGTAAAGTTTATAGATTGTTTGCTCTGGTATTTGATGGATGAGAATCTGACATAAAATAGTTGGAGTGATAACTGAGTGTAATAATTCTTCCCTTCATGCAAAACTTAGAAACTGTGAGTCCTATCCTTGTAGTTTGTTTTGTATCTTGTGCAACAAGTGCTGGCACAACGAGTAACGAAGGTAAGTGGATGAACGGGGGACTCCTAAATAAGTTATAGGTAGATTCCTTCATATTGCAGTGTCGTCAAAAAATATTGTTTCCTTGTAGCTTCAGAACTAAAATAGATTTTAGTTTGAAAATGTTGTCATTCAGTCCTTCATATTTTCAAAGACGCCTTTAGTTGTGTCGGCTGCTAAATTTATGGTCTTTCCAAATATTATCTAGACGCCGACATATAACAAGTGAGTAATTTGTGGTTCAACCTTGTAAACATGAATAAAATTACGGAGATTAGTTGCTTCGGCCATTAAGTAAGGGTGACAACGGATCTCCCTGACGTAAGCCTTCGATGCTAGTAATATTGCCCTTGGGAATTCCTTGAAATAAAATTGAGGAGGTAGGAGTGTTTATGCATTCGAATGTAACATTAATAAAAGGAGTACGAAAACCCATTTTACTGATAATGTACCATATAAAAATCCTATTCATTTGTCGTAATCTTTTTGTAGATCCATTTTTATGCAAAATCTGTCTACTGCTTTCTTGGAAAAATCCCATAATAATTCATGAGAAAGTATTATATTCTCACCTATATCGCCCGACAATTAAAGCAGGTTGACTTTGTGATATTAGATACGGTAGGAAGTGTTTTAATCTGTTGCATAAAGAGTTATTTAAGCAAATTTAGATTTTCTTATATGGTGTAACCCTCTACTATGTAATTAAAACTATAGTATTATAATATTTTAGTTAAGTGTATTATTTTAGTGTTGGTAAATTTGATGTTAAAAAAATAGATATTGATTTGAAATAAATGTTTAACCACAAATTTCTTTTAAAGTGATGGGATGTTTAGGTGTTTATCAGTTATCATTTTATATTTAAAGAAGCCACCAAAACAGAGCTGTTTATTTTTGAAATTGGACCTCTTTTTAGAGCAAGAACATATGAAATACCAATTCAGTGTTGATGGTATTTTTGAAGATAAATCACATATAATTAACACTCCTATAAAAATGAGGCTGAACTACGCCAAAAAGTTGAAGATGCTGTAATCTCTCTGGCTCTAAAGATTCAGATAGAAACATTTTAAGATATTTTACAGTTGCTGGCTTATGGATCAAATTTGCAGACAATATAGCTGTAATTTTTTTGCAAATTACTGACAATGAATTTTAAGTTCTAAAATAATACTAGATAACCAATTCACATTCTCTGTGAACTCCTATTGACGCAGCGGATATTACGAAAACAAATGAAATCGATGAAATGTAGCAATCGGTGGATTGAAGATACTGAAATGCCCAAATTCGTTGATCACAAAGATACCGAATTCTAGCTATCTTCGACACGTTGATCGTGCACGATACCGTGAAAGAAGATCTACAATTCTTCAAACGTTGATCAAGCGCATTTGATACCGTGAATTGGCTTCAACAATCGTTGAATCGAGCGCACTCGATTAACCGAAAGAGGAGATAGGAGATTACACTCAACTACCAATTTAAGATGAAAGCACACAGCAATCAAACAAGAATTTTATTCAAAAAAATCAACTCCCTAAAATGTACAACACACTCGCTATTTATAGAGTTTTAGACCCAAACCCTTAAGTCGTTGCCGACCTAGTTTCCCCCGACTCACGACTCATCCTTAGGTCGTACGCGACCTAACACATCACAACAGCCTTCGGCCGACTCAACACTTGAACGACTTACGGCATAACTCTTCACACGACTTAATTAGGTCGTTACCGACTTAACTGACACCACACATCTCAAAACAGTAAGCGACCTAAACAACACGACTCAAGACACAACGCCTCACTCTCATATGTACAATACAGCGACTCAACACATAAGTCGTAGACGACTTAAACACACTGCTTAAAGAAATACAGACTCATCACAACACTTAGGTCGTATACGACCTAACATATAACTCAACACAGAACTTGCGAACCTGACCGACTTATCTACAAGCCGACCTACGACTTATCACATACAACTCATACTAGGTCGTTGCTCTTTTTCCCTTGCTATGTCAAGTCGTAGCCGACTTATGCCCTCCTTTATCCTTGTGTCGTAGCCGACTCAAGTCTTTAGGTCGCACATAACTCAAAGCAGCTTCATTAACTCGTAGCTCCTCCTCCTTAGGTTGGGGCCGACCTACATTAACCCGTGCACGATCTAACCCTTGTGCTTCCATAGGTCGTGCTGCACCATCCTCCCTTGGTTGAGAAAAATTCGTCCTCGAATTTGTAATTTCTTCCACATCAGACTGTTCATCTCCATAATATGGCACAAGATGCCTAACATTGAACACGTCAGAAGTGTACACAACCTCCGGCAGCTTCAACTTATAAGCATTTTCATTAATCCGTTTCATAACTTCTACAGGACCAATTTTTCTGGCTTTCAACTTATTATAAGCACCTACTGGAAAACGATCCTTGGTTAACACAGCATATACCAAATCACCTTTATTAAATTCAACACTTCTTCGCTTCATATCTGCAGATCGTTTATGTTTCTCATTTGCTTTTTCCAATCGTTCCTGAACGATTTTATGACATTCAGTCAACCCAACAAAGTCTACAGCTCGTTTAACCTTCCCTTTCGGTTGTGGCACTACTGCTAAATCTAACGGTCCCCTGGGTAAATTTGAATATACAATCTGAAATGGACTGTAACCTGTGCTTTTATTAACTGCATGATTATGTGCAAACTCTGCTTGGCATAACTTCATGTCCCAACTCTTCAGATTATCCTTCACAAGACATCGCAACAAATTTCCCAACGATCTGTTAACAACTTCGGTCTGTCCATCTGTTTGCGGATGATAAGCGCTACTAAAGTTTAACTTCGTTCCCACCATCTTCCACAAACTTAACCAAAAGTGACTCAGAAAACGAGTATCTCTATCCGACACAATAGATTCTGGCAACCCATGAAGTCGATAGATCTCCTTGAAAAATAATTGAGCAACATGAACAGCATCCGCCGTCTTCTTACAAGAAATAAAATGTACCATCTTTGAGAAACGATCTACCACAACATATATCGAGTCATTTCCCCTTTGAGTTCTCGGCAAACCCAATACGAAATCCATACTAACGTCCACCCAAGGTTTTGTAGGTACAGGTAAAGGCATATGCAAACCCGCATTTGAAGCTGTCCCTTTCGAAACTTGACAAACATGACATCTCTGAACAAACCTTTCAACTTCCTTCCTCATCGATGGCCAATAGTAGGATTGAGAGATTAACTGCAATGTTCGGTCTCTACCCACATGTCCTTCCTCATGAAGCTCCTTTACTATCTTCATTCGCAAGCTACAATCCGGTACACACAATTGATTCCCCTTAAATAAGAAACCATCAATCAACACAAATTCATCAGAACTTCCCTCCTTGACTTTCTCAACAAATTTCTTAAAGTAAGGATCTTCTTCAATAAGCTCTGGCAATAATTCAAAACCTGTCACTTCAACTTTCATTGTCGTTAATAAATGACTCCTCCTACTCAAAGCATCAACTACACGATTCGTTACCCTAGATTTGTGCTTCACAACAAAAGTAAACTGTTGCAAATAGGCAATCCACGATGCATGTCTCGATGAAATCTTATCCTGCCCTTGCAAATGCTTCAAAGCCTCATGATCAGTGTAAAGAACAAACTCTTTCTGAAATAGATAATGTCTTCAGTACTTCACAGCTTGAACAATTGCATAAAATTCAACATCATAAGTGTTATATCTCAACTTAGCTCCAGATAACTTCTCACTGAAATAAGCAACCGGTCTTCCTTTCTGACTCAAAACTCCACCAACCCCAACCTTCGACGCATCAGTATGTAACTCAAACAACAACTGAAAATCCGGTAAAACTAGAATTGGTGCTGTCATCAATAATTTCTTGATTTTCTCAAAAGCAACCCCTGCTTCCTCTGACCACTCAAACTTCTTTCCTTTCATGCAATCGGTTATAGGTGCCATTACACTACTAAAATGTGGATGAATCTTCGATAGAAAGATACCAATCCATGAAAACTCCTCACTTCAGTAATTGTCTTTGGCTGTGGACAACTCCTGACAGCTTCTACTTTACTTTCATCCACTTGAATTCCTTCCTTCGATAGAACATACCCCAGAAACAAAACACTGTCCGTCATAAACACGCACTTCTTTGTTGCAGCATAAAATTTCTCCTGTCGTAGAATCAACAGTACTTCACGCAAATGCCGGACATGCTTTTCCATGCTTCCACTGTAGATCAAAATATCATCAAAGTAAACAACCACAAACTTCCCAATGTACGGTCTGAAAATCTGGTTCATCACTCTCATAAAAGTACTCGGTGCATTCGATAAACCAAACGGCATAACCAACCAGTCGTATAAACCTTCCCTGGTTTTGAAAGCAGTCTTCCATTCATCGCCCGGTCTAATACGAATCTGATGGTATCCACTCTTCAAGTCAATCTTTGAAAAAACAACAGCTCCACTCAACTGGTCAATCAAATCATCAAACCTCGGCATAGGAAATCTATATCTCACAGTGATCTTATTCAGAGCCCGACTTTCCGTACACATCCTCCACGAACCATCCTTCTTTGGCACCAATAAGGCTGGCACTGCACAAGGACTCAAGCTCTCCTGAACACGCCCCTGTTCTAACAACTCTTCCACTTGTCTTCTCAGTTCTTCATGCTCCTTAGGACTCATCCTGTAATGTGGTCTGTGTGGTAATACTGCTCCTGGCACAAGATCAATTTGATGTTGAATATCCCTCAACGGTGGTAACTCCGCTGGCAACTCCTCAGGAAAAACATCGTCAAACTCTTCCAATACTGGCTTCAATTCCTCTGGAACTTCTACAGATTCAGTGGCTTCATGTCCAATCAACAAAAATACCTCTGGACTCTCTTCTACTTCTTCGATAAATTCCTTCAAAGTCAATAAAGTCTTCAGCTCCTCAATCTCTTCTGACTTTCTTTCTTCTTATTGTCTCTTCTTTGGAACTAAAATAATCTTAACGCCTTCAAACATAAAACTATAGCTATTGGTTCGACCGTCATGCTGCACTGCTCGATCATACTGCCACGGTCTTCCCAAAAGCAAATGACATACATCCATCTCAACTACATCACACCAAATCTCGTCTTTATATTTCTTCCCAATAGAAAATGGAACTCGAACTCACCTGTCCACCTTCACTTCTCCTCCTTTTCTCAGCCACACTAACTTATAAGGATTTGGATGTTTTTCCGTTTTCAACTTCAATTTTCTCACTGCTTCTGTAGAAATAATATTGTCACAACTTCCTGCATCAATCACAAATTTAGTAACTTTCCCCAATATAGTGCATGTCGACTGAAAGATGTTACTCCTCAACCAACTAGCTTCATCATCTTGCTTCGGTGTTAAACAAGATCTCCTCATCATTAGATTACAGCCTTCGTCCCCCGATGCGATATCCCGTTCATCTTCCTCCACTGGGCCAGAATCACCTTCACCAACATCCTCAACTTCATCCTCAGCTATCATAGTTCGTTTCTTTGGTTTTGGACACTCATTGCTTTTATGACCCACTTCCTGGCAATTGTAACATTTGAAACTGTTGTTGATCTTTGCCTTCGCAACTTCATTCACAACTGGTTTACTGACAGCTTTAGAAATATTGGAACTCCCACTAGCACCTTTGTTCTGAATATTGGAATTTGTAAACACACCACCTCCACGCCTTCCCTACTTCTCCCAAGCCATCGCTTTCTGATGTGCTTATGCTATAGATCTAGGATCAAACATATTCACCATATCTTGAATCTGTATCCTCAACCCTCCAACAAATCTAGCAGTCAGCTGTTCCTCTGTCTCCATAATGTCATTTCGAGCTATCAGTTGATAAAATTCATCAGCATAATCATTAACAGTCTTCGTCCCTTGCCTCAGATTCTGCAACCTCTGGTACATCAGTGACTGATAATTGTAAGGTAAAAATGTAGCCTTCATTAACTTCTTCATCTTATCCCATGATTCAACCTTTGACTTTCACATTCTCTCCCGTGTAAGTTTAGTTTGCTGCCACCATGCTAAAGCTCTTCCCCTCAACCTAGTAACAACCAACTTCACCCTTCTATGCTCAGGAACCTCCTTGAAATCAAAGATCTCTTCAACATTAGACAACCAATCAAGAAATTCTTCTGCTACCATTCCACCCTTGAATTCTGGAATTTCCATCTTCATACCCGATTCCCATCGACGATCATCATCTACATCTCGATATGAATTTCGAATTTGGTCTCGATCTCGATAATGAATGCTAGCTCTATCACCCTCTTCATCAAAATCAAATGTACGTCTATATCGATCTCGACCATCAACATCCCTTCGATCACGCATGTCTCTTCTACTATGTCTCTCTTCATCTCTATATGGCTCATTTTCAAACTCTCGTGGAGTTCTCCTCTCTTCATGTCCATAGTCATGTTGATCTCTCCTTGATGAAATTGATGTTTATCTTCTCTCTCTAAAAGATTGTGGTGATATCCTCCTCGCTTCCGTAACCGATGGCGAAACTCTGTTTCCTCCATGGTTCGAGACTGGTGATCTCCTCCTTTGATTCTGATTAAAATCATTCATCAATTTCTCTAACTTTCCAATGTCTTCATCAAATTTCTCATTAATGCGTTGTTCCATTTGCTCGGCTTCTTCTCTTCTATACAGCGCTTCAACATTTTGATGACGATTAGCTCTCCTTGGTGGCATGATTGAACTTCACAATACTTCAACAAATACTTCAAAAATCTTCAACTCAAACTTGAACAACAAGTCACGGCCTCCCACTAGCTCGAACAATATGCAACGACCTAAGGTTAGGTCGGCTTGGCTTCTAACAAAGCTCAGCTCAACTCAAGCACTTCAAACTCTTCAAACTTTGGTGTGCAAAAATCCCACGGCCAAATTCAAATAACTTCCACACTTTGATCCAAAAGAATATGGATTGAAAACTTCTAACTTGTTGCAACCTCAAGATGAACACGATGAACACCAACTTCAAACTCCTTGGCTCCAAGACTCGTCTTAGCTATGATTGGCTAAGTCAAGCTCCGATACCAAAAAATGACGCAGCGGATATTACGAAAACAAATGAAATCGATGAAATGTAGCAATCGGTGGATTGAAGATACTGAAATGCCCAAATTCGTTGATCACAAAGATACCGAATTCTAGTTATCTTCGACACGTTGATCGCGCACGATACCGTGAAAGAAGATCTACAATTCTTCAAACGTTGATCAAGCGCACTTGATACCGTGAATTGGCTTCAACAATCGTTGAATCGAGCGCACTCGATTAACCGAAAGTGGAGATAGGAGATTACACTCAACTACCAATTTAAGATGAAAGCACACAGCAATCAAACAAGAATTTTATTCAAAAAAATCAACTCCCTAAAATGTACAACACACTCACTATTTATAGAGTTTTAGACCCAAACCCTTAAGTCGTTGCCGACCTAGTTTCCCCCGACTCACGACACATCCTTAGGTCGTACGCGACCTAACACATCACAACAGCCTTCGGCCGACTCAACACTTGAACGACTTACGGCATAACTCTTCACACGACTTAATTAGGTCGTTACCGACTTAACTGACACCACACATCTCAAAACAGTAAGCGACCTAAACAACACGACTCAAGACACAACGCCTCACTCTCATATGTACAATACAGTGACTCAACACTTAAGTCGTAGACGACTTAAACACACTGCTTAAAGAAATACAGACTCATCACAACACTTAGGTCGTATACGACCTAACATATAACTCAACACAGAACTTGCGAACCTGACCGACTTATCTACAAGCCGACCTACGACTTATCACATACAACTCATACTAGGTCGTTGCTCTTTTTCCCATGCTATGTTAAGTCGTAGCCGACTTAAGCCCTCCTGTATCCTTGTGTCGTAGCCGACTCAAGTCTTTAGGTCGCACATAACTCAAAGCAGCTTCATTAACTCGTAGCTCCTCCTCCTTAGGTCGGGGCCGACCTACATTAACCCGTGCACGATCTAACCCTTGTGCTTCCATAGGTCGTGCTGCACCACCTATCAAACTGAAATGAACGCATAGCATAGATTTAAGCAAATGATATAATTTAATATTTTCCATAATTATTTTCAAAGTATATATTTGTGTGGGAATCGTCTTAAGTTATCAATCATATTTGACACTGTAGTTGGATCATGGTCTTTTTTCTTGTTTTTCCTTAAAAGTGGTGAATAAAAATATATATTAAATTTTTTTTCTTACCAGAACAATTCATGGTTAAAAAGAAAACATTTAATGGTTGTATATTTCTCAACACTCTGAATTTTAAGACTTCAGTTGTTCATATTTGTTCGTTTTACTTCTCTCATCCAGTCTTAAATTTTACTATAGTCCTAACTACATTTTACCCAAACAAAGGAAAAAATATTGTAACATAAATCAGTGCTTAATTTTGAAAATTTGAACATAAAAAATAGTAGACGACTGAAAATGAAATGTTACCACATTTTTATATTTTTTTCTGTTTGTTTATATTAGATTATTTGTGAGGGAAAGCTGCATCTCTTCTCTTATTTGAATGGTGGCTGGTCTCTTTCTCTAAAAATATGTCTCTGTTTACTATTTTAGTGCTTGTCACTAAAAATCATCTATGCTTTTTAATTGAATAAAAGGTACAAAATGAATTTATTTATGCAGCCTTGGTATATGTCAGTTTACACAGCATTGGTACAATACATGTATAAAAACTCTAGAATATGGAGGGAAAAAAATCATTTAAAGATTGATCACAGCCAAACAAACGGATAAACTCAACACATATAAAAAAGAAATGATATGTGTAATGAAAAAGTTAGAATGCTTGACATTGACATAGCATGGTATTTGAACTGATGATGATATTTGAAATGATGATGATATTTGAACCTTGGTGTTAACATAAAGATGATTATCAGTAAATAAAACATTGTAATTTTAATCTATTCCTGATGTTGTTATAGTATTCTACCATTTTCCATATGTATTCCTAAGTTCTTTTTCTTCACGCATGATCATTTGGGTGATTAACTGTTGCTAAGGAAACTGGGCTTAAGACGTGGAATGGGAAAAACATGAATAAATCTTCATCCTTACTTGGAAGTGGCCATGACAAAGATGCATCAATCGCTTCTCTCTCTCTATTGATGAAGTGATTAAGATAGCCGGTGGATTTTCTGGAGTTTTCCATGGTAAAAAGCTTCACATGATATATTTGCTACATGTGTTACATATTTGCATTCTAATCCATTCTATTTGCATTTGAATAGAACATAATCGAATGTGAATCTGGCCTTTGTTTTAAAAACTGCAGACCAATCTGCTTTATCTCTTTTTAGAGACGGATAAGGAGCATAATAAACTTGCAATGCTTGTTTGGCTAGTACAAAAGGATCATACTTGTGATAGTACGATGTATGCTTTATTTCGATAAGATTATAATCCTTGTGCACATTAATTCCAGAACCTGGAACATTGCTAAACCAATTGCATCTAAATAGAAACACCTCCTCCGCGGGTCGTGAGAAATATGTCAGTTGCAAAATTTGTGTCAGAACGCCATAAAAATCATTTAAATGATTTTCTGGATCGTCGCTACCTTTAACAAATACACCAATATTATTTGTTAATTTTTCTGCACCGTATTCTTTGGTGTTGAATTTATATCCATTGACGAAATATATTGGATATGTCTTGACCACTCTTTTTGGTCCCATCGCAAGATGTTTCAACCCTTCGTCAACAACACTATTTCTCGGCTCATAAACGTAATTTGAAAACCAACCGGAAAATTCTTTACTTAAATCTCCGTTCGGATGTTCACGTTCATAAACATTGTTCATATAAACAAATTATTACATTAGGTTATACACATGCATGCATTATAGAAAAGAATAAAACACAAATTATTATTTCAGATTACCTAACAAACGGTGCAACCTCGGCACAATTTAGAAGAATATAAGTGTGTGCTACATGAAGATCTCTATCGTCTAGCCATATTTCTACACATTTTCCAGAAGGCCGACCATGTTGTCTAAAAATAGATAACATTGCTTGAGATGACTCTTGTTCGTCGCCTTCATCATTACGAGGAACACTTTGAAATGAAATATTCACATGGTCACTGAAATAGTGAGAGAAAAAGAACGAAGCTTCTTCTTCGATGTAAGATTTACATATCGAACCTTCAACCCATGCTTTTTGCCTTACTTTTTTCTTCAGGTGATTCAAATATCTATGCAAAATTAATTTATATTAACTTCATCTTTCAAATGTAATTAAATTACGTTATAACATATTATATACCTCTCAAATGGATACATCCATCCATATTGGACAAGACCTCGAAGTCGTGCTTCAGATGGGAGATGAATAGGTAAATGTTCCATCACATTAAAAAAACCGGGCGGAAATATTTTCTCTAATTTGCAAAGGAATATAGGAATGTCCACTTCAAGTTTACGTAAACGTTGCACTTTTGAAGTAGTCGAACAAAGCTCTTTGTAAAACATACTAAGCTCCGTCGCTACTTTCCAAACTTTTAACGGCAGTAGTTCTTTGAACATTACGGGAAATAAATTTTTCAGCATTATGTGACAGTCGTGACTTTTCATTCCGCTCAATCTACCATTTTTAAAGTCAACACATCTACGAAGATTTGATGATATCCCATCAGGAAATCTTAACCCTTCCACCCATTTTAACACACCTTTAACTTGGTTATTATTTAATTCGTAACAAGCTTTGGGTTTTTAACCGTCATTTGGTTTCATATGAAGCTCGGGACGTTTGCATAATTCTTCTATATCACGTCTTGATTTCAAATCATCCTTCGTCTTCCCTTTCACATTCAAAATTGTGTTAAAAACATTAACAAATACATTTTTCTCATTGTGCATCACATCTATGTTATGGCGAAGTAGAGGATGTTTCCAATACGGCAACTCCCAAAAAATAGTTTGTTTGCACGAGTTATGAACAACTGATTTGTCTTCAATTTCTGTTTGCTCGCCAGTTTCATATATCTTTGGATAGTCCTTAACAAGTTCATATATGTCTTCGCTTGACCATATCGTCGGTTGCTGTCTGGTTTCTACTCTATTAGCTAAAAAGTTTTTCTTGTCCCCTCTGAAGGGATGATTTACATGGAGAAAATATCGATGACGGTCAAACCATGAAATTTTCTTACCATAAGGTAAAGAAAACGCTCGTGTTTCATCCATGCAATATGGACATGCTAGACGACCGGCAGTACTCCATCCCGAAAGCATTGCATAGGCAGGAAAATCACTTATAGTCCACAATAAAGAAGCAAACATACAAAAAAATTTCTTCTTGGACACATCGTATGTTTCTACTCCTTCGGTCCATGGTATTTTTAACTCCTCAATCAACGGTTGTAAATATACATCGATTCCTTGTGTCGGATCGTCGGGGACAGGAACGACAACTGTAAGAAACATATATTGCGTTTTCATGCACATCCGAGGAGGTAAATTATACGGTGTGACGATAATGGGCCATGATTAATATTTAGAACCAAATTGAGAAAATGGAGAAAAAGCGTCCGTACATAATCCTAATCTAACATTTCGACTCTCCGCTGCAAAATTTGGAAACGTTTTATCGAAATGCTTCCATGCTTCTCCATTGGTCGGATGTGTCAACGTACCCTCTTCCTCCGTTCTCACGCTATGCCATCTCATATTAGACGCAGTTACAGAAGATGCATATAATCTTTGAAGTCTTGGAGTTATGGGTAAGTAGTGCATACGCTTGTACGGAACTTCCTTCCCCTTCTTTTTTCTTGATTTGTATCTCTCATAGTTACAAACTTTACAATTTCTAAGGTTTGAGTCTTCTTTCCAAAACAACATGCATCCTTTTAAACATGCATCTATTTTCTGATACGGTAAACCAAAAGCCGACGTAAGTTTTTTAACTTCGTAGTGATTTTCACACATTAGATTATCGGGCGGCATATGTCTTTTTGCAGCTTGTACAACAGCCGTAAACCCAACTTCAGTGATGTTGTATTTTGACTTCATCGCAATGTATTCTGCGATTACTGACAGCTGAGTGTCGCTTTTACAACCATCCCAAATAGGTTTCTTAGCTGCATCTAGTAAATCATAAATTTTTTTAGCTTCAATATTTGGTTCTTCAACATTTACATCATCGTCGTCAACTACAACCATAGGAAGCATTGATCGTGCTGCATATTCGACCATATTTTCTATACGGGTCGTTGAAACTATTTCGTTAACGACACTTTCAGACTCTACAGAAGTATTTGCTACAACTTCTCCATGCCGATCCCAAATATAACATTTGGGTGCGAAACCGTGTTGGCACAAATGAACTTTCACAATATCTGGTAAAAAATACTTCAAATGTCTACACCTACTACACGGACAACGAATTTCTGGATCGTTTCCGTTATTATTTAAAGCGAATTTAACAAACACGTTTATACCATTATAAAAATATTCTTTTATTGAGCCCCTCAGTCATTTTCTTTGGTACATCCATCTCCTCCGATCAACAAAATAATCAATCATTTTTCCTATTTGACAAAATGAGAAGTTCAAAATTTAATATTTATTTTGAAGAATACAAATTCGAAAAAGATTATTTTCATGGTCGTATAATATTTTGAATTTAAAGAACAACTTCACAAATTTAAAAATATTTTCAAATGGGGCACATTTTATTTTTTAACGTAACGATTTAAAAATATAAATAATTTTTTTTCATTGGTCAGGCATGCTATTTCTCATTACAAACACAGTAAGCATTTACATTTCGTATATTACTTCGTCTCAAACGATTCAACAAAATTTCGGCAGCATTTCCTTTTTGTTCCCTACATTGTACACAAATGCGTGTACGCAGGAAACAAAAAAGAAAAGTTAGGCCGAAATTTTATGAACCGTTTGAGACGAAGTAGTATACAAAATGTAAATTCTTACTGTGTTCATAACTTGTCCAATACAGGGACAAATCCGACAAACATTGTACCAGATGGATATAAATGGTCGTTTTTCGAAAAAAACGACTATTTATACAACGATCATGTACAACACTCGTCAGACGAGGCCAAAAACTCTCTAAGAGACATTTGTCAGTTAACATGCGCGCGTTTTACGAAAAAATACAGTTTTACTCACTGTTCACATTTACAAAAATATATATTAATTTAACACATTTATTCGACGTATTACGCATCAACTTAAGGCTGGTTTAACATTTTTGTCATTTTTCAATACACACAATTATAATTTAGAGTAATGCATTTTTTTTTGTTTCATAAGTAAATACGTGCACAGTATAATACTCCTAGTTCATTCAATCATTTTATCTTATTCCAAATAACATATACAATCGTCGAATCAAGGCATACACAACAATTTACATATACATGAACAACCATAAATTATACGTGTTTTTCACAGTTTCACGACAAAAGATGAAATATGTATGTCATGTGATGCTATAAACCGTTATTATGCTATTGGAAACAATTGCAATCACTAATTCGCCCTAATTTATCAATTTATGCAAATTTAGAATTAGGTAAAAACTGAAATTTTCACAAAAATAAGAGATTATACCTGAGATTAAGAGCAAGAGATGTTGAATTAACAGCGGGGAAGGAGAAAAAATCACGAAATCAGCGATTGGAGGTGGAAAATGAGGATTTGGGGGTTTTTCTTGAGAATTTGAGAAGCTGGAAAATGAGGAAGAAAGGCTCGACCGAGCTGCAGATAATCGCGAATTTCCGACGGCTTCCGACGGCCGCCGACGCCTCGTCGGAAAACGGCCGTCGGAAGCCGTCGCTCCCACCCTTCGCTATTTGGCATTTTTCTAGTAGTGAAACAAGCAATACGAAAACAAAACAATAACGATAAAATAAATCACACACTGATTTTCAGTGGTTCCACTAAAGTCGTGCTAGTGTACATCCACTTTGAGAGAGAGCATTTATTAATACCAATGAGAAGAGTACAAGAGATTGATTACAACGATCAATATTCATATAGAATTAATGTGTGGAGAAGAGAATTGAAGAAAACTAGGTTTTGATAAACTCTATTTCAATGGAGGATAATGCTTGGTCAAAACCCTTGGAGTGTTCATAATTATTTAAAGATGAAGGTAGCTTACATAGGGAACAATCTTTTCCTAGAAAATTCCCGAAATGCCCCTTGAAGCCTTCACAAATCATTCCAATCGGTCCAGGCAAAATACACAGCACACGCCGCTCCAAACTTCTGTCCCAAGATAACAGACGTCTGTCAGAAGATTCGGGAAAGAAGTTTCCCTGCTCTCGGATGTCTCACAAATCTCGGGTTACCAAAACCCTGAGTTCAGACATCTCTCACTTTCTTAGATACGTCTGTCACCTGCTGCTCCTAGCAGCACTTCACCTTCTTTGTCATATTTTCCTCATCCGAGCTCTGATTTGCGAACCATCTTCTTCGTCACCAAACTACTTTCGACCACTTTAATTCTCCATGTAGTGCCGTCAAAATTCAACATGGCTCACTTCAAGTCCTTTAACACACATTCAAGTACTATCGCAACATAACTGTGTCATGTGATTGTTTGTAATCAAAATGTGGTTTCTAAGCATAAGTCTAATAGTACTCTCGGGTCGAAAAACAACGCTACACTTTCACGTGAGGTCTTCCATTTGATCTAAATAGAATGGACCATAGAACTATTAGATATAATGGAGTATACGAGAATATGAGATAAGACTTCGTATTGCTAGGGTTTCACTTTAACTATGCTATCGGTTTATGTAGGTAGCAGGCCTTGGGCCAGTACAAAGCCCATTTCATTTATATCTTCTTTTCACCGTTGTAAACTCTATAAATAGAGTATTGTCTCATCCGTGTACATGTATCAATTCAGTCTTCAATAAAATCATCATATTACTTTTTTACTCAAATTCTAATATGGTATCAGAGCAAAGATCAAAAACTGTTTAACAACAGAATCATATTTCTTTTGAATCCATCAGAATTCAACCTCATCATTTGGATTCGCAGCAGTTCATCAGTGTTTTGATCATCATCTGAAACTGCTGCTGCTATCTCACTTCTAATTCTTCCTCAAGAATCAAAAAAATCATCATCAAGCCTTGCCAAGAAGAGTTGTTAGAATACTATCATCATTCAACTCAACGGCTGCTTTCAGATTTAGAAGAAAACGAGGAAATCATCATCAAAGAAGTCAAGAACTGAAACAAGAATCACTATTGAATCTTCA
This sequence comes from Allium cepa, assembly GCA_030765085.1. Taxonomy (NCBI): domain Eukaryota; kingdom Viridiplantae; phylum Streptophyta; class Magnoliopsida; order Asparagales; family Amaryllidaceae; genus Allium; species Allium cepa. Next base: position 1,052,013,173 of record CM060935.1, on the reverse strand, counting down.
TCGAGCCTTACCAGCAGATCTAAATACTGGTTGCTCTCAGATTCTTTAAAAAATCTCAATCAAGTCACCTGTAAACTATTGCTTGCTTATTACTGTTCTTGGCCATTCCTTCCCACAAATCAGGTTCTTGATTAAACTTTATCTCATATTCACATTGCATTGAATCTTTGTTGTTTTTCTTGATCATGGCTGAAGGAGCCTCAGATAATAACTCCTCTACATCTGCAAATCAAACACTGAACTCTACTGCACCATCTGTTATCACTGAAAATATATCAAAAATCATAATTAGTCCACAACCACAGCTAATTCAGACTCAATTGGATGAAACAAATTACTTGTTGTGGAAATTTCAAATTCAAACTGCAGCAAGGGGTTATGGATTAGAAGACTACATTCTTGGCATCAAGGAAGTACCACAGCAATTCATTATCAGTAATGAAGGAAATTCAACTTTGAATAGAGAATACACCATACATCAAAGGCAAGATAGCTTACTCTCTTCCTGGATTCTATCAACTATAAGTGCAAACCTATTGCCACAACTCATAGGATGCAAGAATGCACATGAAATATGGCATACTGTAGAACAAGTATTCAGTTCTCAATCAGCAGCAAGAGTAATGCATTATAAGAGACAGTTACAAAACTTAAAAAAGAATGGTATGGCTATGAGAGATTATCTCTCCAAGATTAAAACATTGTGTGACTTACTTGGTGCTGCTGGATACAGTGCCAGTGACACTGAACAGATCTTGCACGTCTTAGGTGGATTAGATGATGAATATGAATCTATTGTGGTTGTAATATCATCTAGAGATATCACACCATCAATATCATATGTTCATTCCACACTTCTTGCTCATGAAGGCAGATTAGAACAAAAGAAACCAATTGCCTCAGACCTCTCAGTCAATTACATTTCTAACAAAGGAAAAAATCAAGAAAAGACACAGCCAAGAAATGAATAAAACTACTACCAGAGAGACAATCAGAGAAGCAATCAATTTTTCAGAGGCAGGGGCAGAGGTGGAAGATATAACAATAATAATGGAAGGCCAAGATGTCAAATATGTGAACGAATTGGTCATACAGCTAATAAATGTTACTTCAGATTTGATATTCACTATACACCTGGGCAACAAAACAATCAGAAACCAAGTGCTAATATGGCAAATATTCAACCAGATTCAAAGCAACAATCTGAAGTAGCTAAAGTGGAAGATATTGAGGATGATACTTGGTATCCAGATTCTGGAGCTACAAATCACGTTACAAACAATCTGAGCAACTTAAACTTGGGAAACAAAGAATACAAAGGTAAACAGTGTATACACATGGGCAATGGTGAGGCAACTAGAATTACTCACACTGGTAATGGTTACATAAAAGGTGAAAAGATTTTATATCTTAATCATCTTTTAAGAGTTCCACAAATAAAGAAAAACTTACTCAGTGTGTCTCAATTCGCTAGTGATAACAATGTATATTTTGAATTCTATCCAACTTATTGTCTTGTTAAAGATATTCTAACAAACAGAATTCTCTTGCAGGGTAAAACTGTGAAGGGACTGTACAAGTTTACTCTAGCTGATGCAAGAAGTAGTGCAAAACAAAATCTATGTTGTAATGTGTGTGAAATATCACAAAGCAAAAGAAGTATGAGTATGTTTGATCTATGGCACTATAGACTTGGTCATCCAAGTGCAAATACTGTAAAGAAAATACTTCATAATAATAAAATTTCTTTTGATAATGCAGTAACTTCATATGTCTGTACCTACTGTCAGCTAGGAAAAAATCATAAATTACCATTCAAAGATTCTGAAACCAATTATGTTAAACCTCTAGAACTAGTAGCTACAGATTTATGGGGTCCTGCACCTACTGATACTGATTATGGTTTTAAATATTATATATCATTCATAGATGCATATTCAAGATTTGTATGGATATACTTTCTAAAAACAAAATCTGAAGCATGTTATGCAGTTTTACAGTTTGTTGCACAGGCAGAAAAACAAACTGGAAATGAAGTTAAGATTATACAAACTGATCGTGGTGCTGAATTAAAACTCTCAAAGAATTCTTTCAAAAAAAAGGAATACTTCACAGAACTACTTGCCTTTACACTTCAGAACAGAATGGACTAATTGAAAGAAAGCACAGACATGTGGTTGAAACTGGACTTACCATGCTAGCTCAAGCATCCTTACCCTTAAAATTCTGGCCAGATGCTTTTAGCACAGCAGTATTTCTAATTAACAAGTTACCAACTAAGGTTCTGCAAGGAAAGAGTCCAACTGAAGTGCTACACAATGTTCAACCTGATTACAAAAATCTCAAAATCTTTGGATGCCTTTGCTTCCCATGCTTAAGACAGTACAACCATCACAAACTGGATTACAGATCCTCACCCTATACTTTTCTAGGATATGCCAACAACATCAAAGGATACAAATGTCTTGATAGTAAGGGGAGAGTATTCATTTCAAGACATGTAGTCTTCAATGAAAACATATTCCCATTCAGTGAAAAAGAAATAAAGACAACTCAGAAAATTTACAACTCAAAGTTCTCTATACCTCCCTTGCCACATGAAGTGTATGAAGAGGTTCAGAGTGATGGCACTGGATCACAACACACTGTACCCATTGCTGAGTCAGATCATGATCAAACTGCAAGCAGCTGCCAAGCAACTCACTCTGATCCCAGTCATCAATCTAATGAAGAACATAGGAGTAACCAAATTCAAACACCTTTCCCACAATCTCAATTTCAGGAAGTAACAAAGCAGAATCAATCTCCTATACCTGCAGTAACTGGTCATCACATGATCACAAGAGCAAAAAGTGGCATTTTCAAACCAAAGTTATATACTGTTAATCTGGATACTGCTGAACCATGTACATATCAACAAGCAATACAAAATGAAAACTGGAAAGGAGCAATGGACGAAGAATATGCAGCTCTTATGAAAAATAATACATGGAGTCTTGTCACTGCACCAAATCACAAAAATGTCATTGGATGCAAGTGGACTTACAGATTAAAAAGAAATGCAGATGGATCTACAGCAAGATACAAAGCCAGGCTTGTTGCCAAAGGCTACTCACAACAACAAGGACTTGACTTTAATGAAACATTTTCACCAGTTGTCAAACCAACTTCTGTTAGAATAATTCTTACAGTGGCTCTATCTAGAAATTGGAAAATAAAACAGCTAGATGTCAACAATGCATTTCTGAATGGATTACTTCAAGAAGAAGTTTACATGGATCAACCTGAAGGCTACAGGAAAAATGGAAACAACCTGGTCTGTAAACTAAATAAAGCTATATATGGTCTCAAACAGGCACCAAGAGTATGGTTTGAGAAACTAAAAACAACACTGATCAAACTTGGGTTCAACCATACTAGATCAGACAACTCACTGTTTACTAAATTTTCGAAAAATATTATTATGTATGTATTAATATATGTTGATGATTTCATTATTACAGGAAATGATGAGACTGAAATCACCAATCTTACTCAACAGCTAAATAGTGAGTTCTCAATTAAGGATCTTGGTGATCTACATTATTTCCTAGGAATAGAAGTTAACAGAGTGTCAAATTTTGCTCTACAACTAAGCTAGAAAAAGTACATATCTGAAATACTACTCAAAACAAAGATGGATCAAGCAAACAGTCTGCCTACACCTATGGTATCCAACTTACAGTTATCAAAACACAGAGGTGAATCATTTACTGATGCAAAATACTACAGAAGCATTGTGGGAGCGCTTCAATATGTAACTATCACAAGACCAGAGATTACTTATAGCGTCAACAAAGTTAGTCAATTCATGCAAAGCCCTTTAGATGAACACTGGAAGGCAGTGAAAAGAATTCTCAGATATTTAAGGGGTACAATAAATCATGAATTAATATTAAAACACTGTACTAATATGAACCTATTTGGTTTTGCAGATGCTGACTGGGCTACGGACCCAGATGATCGAAGATCAACATCTGGCTACTGCATTTATCTTGGAAAAAATCCGATATCGTGGTGTTCAAAGAAACAAACCACAACATCACGGTCTAGCACAGAGGCCGAGTACCGAAGTGTGGCTAACGCCACAGCAGAATTGCTGTGGGTTAAATCTCTTTTAAGTGAACTTCAGATCAACATCTCTAACAAGACTGTATTATGGTGTGACAACTTGAGCACCGTCTCTCTCACCGCTAATCCAGTTCTACATGGCCGAAGCAAGCATATAGAACTGGATCTATACTTTGTAAGAGAGAAAGTTCTACAAGGAATTATTGAAATCAATTACTTACCGAATACTTACCAACGAGCCGACATTTTCACCAAAGCCCTTTCTGCCAAAAGCTTTCTTCGGCTCAAACAGGAACTCAATGTTGAAGATGGTACTAATCAACAACACAGAGCTTAGATCTGCTAACAAGACCGGAGCTTTGTTACTGCAAGAATTACCACTTCAAGTTTAGGATAAATCCTTGCTATTTCTGTCGTCATCTCATTTTTTTTCATCTCAAGGTGTTGAGATCAACTCTTTTTCAAGGTCAATCTCTATGGAATTCCCAATTTGCCAAATCTCAAGGTTTAGTTAACAAATCAGAAGAGACCAGACCTCAATTGACAAAGATCTAAAGGGAGCATCCTCAGATTTATCAGAAATTTCAGATGTATCAAGGGATCGCAAAGTCGCCGTCATATTTGAGGGAGAATATTAGATATAATGGAGTATACGAGAATATGAGATAAGACTTCGTATTGCTAGGGTTTCACTTTAACTATGCTATCGGTTTATGTAGGTAGCAGGCATTGGGCCAGTACAAAGTCCATTTCATTTATATCTTCTTTTCACTGTTGTAAAGTCTATAAATAGAGTATTGTCTCATCTGTGTACATGTATCAATTCAGTCTTCAATAAAATCATCATATTACTTTTTTACTCAAATTCTAATAGAAGCATCTTAGTACGTAGTTTTTTTGTTCATTAGGTTCATCCCTTTTGGTGCCACTACACCAACAATAATATTACGTTATTTAGATACTAATTTTATACTATTTTCATCACCTTTTTTGTGACGGACTGTAATTTGGATACTAATATCTTAGGTCTCTCAGACCTTAATGATCACTATGCATTTTCCAGCCATATTGCATGAGATGATTACTGAAAAAAAGACACTAATTTTTGTTGCAATTAAAGAAGGTTTAAGCACAAGGAAAAATTAAGTTGTCTCTTTATACATAATACTATAATGCATACCGTTGGCATCAAATTAGCTGCATAGTGGTTCCAGTAACTTTATGATACTTAGTAGCTCGAATTGTGCATACATTGCTTTCATGATGCATTTTACTCGTACCACAAATGTAGAAACTATCATTCTATTTTGAAGTGGCCGTCACTTGTGGTGTAATAAGTTCGCACTTTGGCACATGCAGACTTTTGGACCACAAAACAAATTTTCCATACCATGTGCTCAGATTTATGCCCACCTTCACAAAGGCAAAACTCAAAGTACAAATTTTTCCACTGTATGAGATGCATTCTTTTTTTAAAAAAAAAAAAAAAAATTGTTTTCACCTTGAAATACCTTTTCAAATAATATATATGTTTCTAAGAAAGCATATTTAAGCCATTTATAGCTCTGATTTATTTAATGCCAAATTTATACTATTATTTAGATACAAAACCGATTTGTACTTTTGGAAAATGGATTTAAACCGACTCCTTCATCCTCGTTAATCATTAGCAATGCATATATTGAGCAACATGTTAATGCAATGATTTATATGTGGAGAAATCACAGAGTATTTAAAGCTTTTAATAACAAATAAATCAGATTCCTCAGCATACTTTTAATACCATGAAGCTCTCGTATTATAGTCCAGACTATATAGAGAGAGTTTTATCATGAGTTTCCTACTATACATTTCCACTTTGGTACTCGGTGCTTTTCCTAATCAGATACTTCAGTATTCAACTATGCACTGATATATTTGTAGGAAAACCAATGCATAAGTGACATATTGAACTAGTTGCAAACTTAGTAACATTCATACACACAACTACTACGAAACTTCAAATAGCTATATACGGAAATTGTATATTTCATGTTTCTTCATGCTCGGCGGACCATCTCCTAGTTTTTCTTTTGTTTTATCAAATAAAATTCATATTTTGTATATTTCATGTTTTTACTGTATGTATGTTGAAACTAATTTTCGCGCTTTGAAAATAACATAACATACACATGGTCTGTTTGGATCGACTTAGATAAAAATTTCCTTTTTTTTTTTTAAAAAAGGCAAAATCTATTTATTTTGGCTTTCAAACAACCAAAATGCAACTTATTAAGCCGTCCAAACAAGCCTTTAGATTTCAGTACTTATTTGGTAAAATCAATTTTAAACTCTCATAATCAATGGACGAGTGTTTTCAAAGTGGTTTGATTTTAATGAATTAAGGATCTAACGTATGTGAGAATAAATCATTACGACTGGATATACACACGATAAAAGCTTTTGGTTGTTTGTTTTGATAGAAAGGGATTTTGGGAAGTCCTTTACAAACAATATTTAATGGACAATATACCTTGAATTGTAGTTTGAGATTTCAATTAAAAAAAGACTACTGTCTATTTGCAGCTGGACTTACTGAATTGACTGCACAAGTTAAAAATATTTTATAAAAATATTTTACAAAAAAAATTGATACAGTGTTACTTAATATTGGTTAGGCTAGCTCTACACGCACCATGAAATTTTTCTTACACACCCCGTTTATTTGAATAAAAACTGCACTTCGGTTTTAATAATAAAAATCATATTCAGATTGAACCTTGTGTTATATAAAACATCGCTCCAATCGACTATATTTTGGTAAGAAACCTCACTTGTAGAAAATCCATGTTACCTATGCTTCAAGTGAGCGTGGTTCATTAGGTAGTCTCAATTGAATCAAACCCTTATGTTGTTTAGCTCACTTCGTACTTGTGTTTCTTCACTCACTTCGTACTTGTGTTTCTTCGTACTTGTAGAAAATCCATGTTACCTATGCTTCAAGTGAGCGTGGTTCATTAAGTAGTCTCAATTGAATCAATTTTCCTCGAATCATTGCGGTCATCATAGCTTTTAGTGGTTGATGAGGCTCGCCGTCATTGCGACATAAGTTTTTTCTATTTTTTTTTTCTGTTTTTTGTGCCAATTCAAATTTTAAGGCACTGCGTCGGAGACAGAGAAGAGAAAACGAGTTCAAAAAACATGTTACTTTCTTTTAGGGCTGTTGTAAAGTCTCGTACCTCCGTACCATTTGAGTCGATCATAATTCACATCAGTTCAACCCAAATTGAACGGAAAATACGAACCTTAAGAGGCGAAGAAGAAAGAGGTAGAAAAAAATATAAACAACAACATAGAATCTCACAATTGCAGCGGAAAATAATATAATGTATAATAACATATTTGTATAAAAAAGAATCTGTAACTGTTTTATACTTACAATCATCATAGTAAAACAATCAATACATCAATATGGATAGTTATAATAACTTATCCTCATATAGTGGAAATATAAGTCAATAATGGAAATACGTCTCTGTCATATAACTCGTCTCCTGAGCTCCATAGCATCTTATCATAAATCTGTAATACTCGGTCTGAACCGAGCATTATAATAAAATAACATCTGAGTCAGTCTGGAAAAATCAGCGTGAGAAAACATACTCAATTTGAATTATTACTATTTTCAAAATCTTTTGAAAAATAAAAGTATCTCGTAAGATCACGTCACACATAAACAGACGGGTTTTTCTCTTACGGCAACCAAAATATTTTTATCAAAATCGTCTGATATTGTAATAGTGTCTAAACAATGTAAATAGAAAATAGCTGAAATACTTGCATTTTACGTTTAAGCACGGTTGGACACGATCAAAACGTATGACACTTATTGGAGAATAGATTTCATACAATAACTAAGCAGTGAAGTACCACCTATTACGGTACACTTCTAGAATAATTTTATAAATTGAAATTAAAATGCAGTTTTTGAAATTTCCAAAATGTAACAAAAATGGAAACTAGGGATTTTGAACCTTGTTGACATTGAATTTTAGTAATAATAAGCTACCCGCCCCAATCCAAAACTAAATGCACTGGACATTTATTTAGAACTAAAATTGCACTCCTCCACAAAATGATAGATAAGACACTGATTGGGTTGTATTTAACATCAAATAAAGCCCAATGTACGGTAACAGGCCCAACATCGCGAAGAAAAACGAACCAACGAGTCTTCCGATCTTATGACCTTTTATAATGCAGATATTTTCGGACTGTCATTTATTCTACTCTAATGTGCTAAGCGCACGCATCAATTCCTCTGTAGCCATTTTCAATGTGCTAAGTGTGCAATGCGCAAGAAGCAAGTAAAATGATGACTGCTGCTAAATATGTGTGTCATTTATAAATTAGAATTCTAACTGAAACCATTAGGCAAAAAACGGTAACACAAATTGTGTACATTTGAGCATTATTAAATCCCATTTTATTTTGGTTAACAAAACCACGGTTATATACATACTATTAGCTTCTTCTTTCTTATCTTTTCTTTTCTTTCTTAGAAAAAAAGTAGAATCGGTGCATATTATATTTTAAGACTTTCTTGTTAGATTGCATAATGTATATACTCTCAAGTTAAGAAAATGGTGGTGAACATCTTGACGAGACATAAAGAAAAAAAAAATCGAAAACAAAGTACAATTTCATAATGTGTATACAGTGGTCCAGTATGTGACAATATAAAATGCTCATGAAGGAAGAAGGTAAGCTATGTAAATTAATAATTAGTTAGGGCTATGTACAGAAACTGCTATGCCACACATGGCTATATTATATTTGCGTGATGCGTGGGGCAACATAACATATGATCTTTGCTATTAATAATAAGAGTTTGTTGTACATAATTCGCCCGTGTCTTTTTGATGTACCAAAAATGCCCTTTCCGTTTACAATTTTTTCGCTTTTTCATTTTCATTCCCACCTTTTCTTTTCAGACGCATTTTATTCCACTTTCTTGCTGAACCTAATCTCCAAAACACTATTAATTAATCACCAAATCGATCGACATTTGACTACAATCACCAGATTGATCGCCTGGCCTAACTGGTCATCTCGATCCGTTTATTTTGCCGCTTTCCATAGTGAGCTGTCACTCATTCCAGGTAGGGTTTTCAGTCCAATTCCCGAATTTGTCGATTAGTGCTCCGATCTTCGATTCCCTGCGTTAAGCAAAAACTTCCTTTCAGGTCCAATTCGAGTTCCATGTTTAATTATCCGTTGGAAAATTTATTGCTGTAGAGGAATATGTTTTTCAGGCCAATGGCACCGTAGAATAAAGCGAGCATACAGGTGGTGGATTAAGCTACAATAGTCCTGAAACAAATATTATTCTAAACTTTGTAAATTTGTCGAAGGTGACAGCCTTACGTACATAACAATATACTCTTATTAGACGTTCGTATCTCATGAATTTCAATTTTTTTTCTTTATGTGTGTATTAATTAAATCATAAGTTTGAATATTTATTTATTAGGAAAGGATGGCAGATGTACAGTTCGTGCTCATACCATTAAATCTCATGGAAAAAAAAGTACTAAAATTCCACCTGCATTGCTGGTTAATCTTGGTATTACTTATTGTGATAGATGTAGTTTTGAACATAATAGAATCATTCCATCTATTTGTTGGCAAAGATATGGTGACGGATCTGAGATATCCATTTAAAGGAAACACAATACCATTTTGGGCTATTCCGGTATGTCATCTGTAAGCAGTCTTCAAGTGAAACATAATGGTTATAAGCTTATAGTTATTCAATCTTTGTATTTGTACCTCATTGCAATTTGACTACCGGTTGAAATATTTATTGGTATCTACTTCAAGAAGAGAAACGTTTATGATTTTGCATTATGCTATTTTGGGTATGCATTCTTTTCATGTACCAAACTTTGTTACTGTAGGATCCTTTATTCCTAATTACTTAGTTACTGGGTTCTCTGTATTAATGTGCAAGCCTTTGCATTCTTTGCTTATAACTTTTGTATATTAACTGATGCAATTAAGGATGCTGTTGATCAACCATGACCAGATTTCGTTTATGGTTGGCTAAACCGATATTTTAAGTGACATTTCTCCACTAGAACACCACTTGGTAATTATTTCTTTAACCTTTTCGTTTTAATTTAATTTCTTAGTTACCATTTGAGTCAATTTCAATTGCGACTTTTCTAGATATTTAGTGATAAATAATGATATTCATTTAAGATGATCCAGACTTACTGCAATAATAATGTGTTTCTCATTGATATCTGGAATTTTAGTAATTGCCAAAGTGTACATAAATATGTTTATGATGATATACAAAAACAGGAGTATACAGAATAGCATGGATATGGAGGTTAGAGTCTGATAGCTCCAGCAAGTGCTTTTGCAGATAACCCTTGCAAAAATGAAGCATGTAAAATGTGCAAGGTTTGTAGTAAAAAGAGCACAGAAATGATAACACAGGGAGAAATTTCGAAGCCATGCAACTATTGCTCTACAGCCGTTAATCATGGTGCCTAGGAGGATAATGTTCCGATGGATGAATCTAATCCTGTAAATTTATCATACATTGCATTGTAAATATTACTTTTAACTTCAAATACATACATCTAAAGTTTGCGTAATTATTTATATAATTTATTTCACTTTTCTCCTAATATTTTACATTTCATTTCATATATATCAGCTGACTAAATGATCTTAAATTTGGATTAATTATATAAATCCAATTAACTAATTACTAATTTATGAAAATATGAGAATTTCAATATATACATCATATTCATATTAACATAATTGATTAAAAAAAACATTAATGTAAAGATACAAAGGTGACCACGTAACTTAAAGTATATACATAAACAACAAGAACAAACTCAATTTACATTTTATCTCAATAAATGTTAATGCAGAAGATGGGTCAACACCCAGAAAATCAGATGAAAGCATCAGTTTTTTTTAAAATTGATGTAAGAGTAGTAGAAATCTCAAATTAAACAAGTAAAAAATAGCAGAAAAGTAATAAGAGACACAAGAGTTTTTATCGTGGTTCAACAATCTCTGGCTTACGTCTATTTTATGGTTTGTTATTCGTCATCATATCTCCAGATTACAATGAATTATATCATATCTATTTTACAGTATTGCATTAAGGTCTTGAGGTGTGCTTATTATCTGATGCCTTTGCCTTTGGTTGCTATTTTAAGCTTTGATAATCAACGCTTCTAAAAATGGGATCTAAAATTAAAGTTCCTTTACCAATTCAAAATACTTCTTTACAAATATTCAAATTTTAATATCACTGGAAAATAAGAAATATTTTTTTACTAATTTAAACATATACAACTAATAAGGAAAACAATTCACATGCAAAACGCATGCGGTAACACTTTGGTTTTAGTGGGATGAAAATGTCTTTGTATTCTATGTTAAAATCCAATTGTTTCTATATTTAAATGGTTAGGGATGTTTTATTAGTTGAATTAGTCATAAATAAATTGATGGAGTTGTGATCATTAGTTTCGAAGAGGAGATATATTGCTTAAGCTGGAAAGAAATTTTGTAACCACGACATATGTTGTAAAGACTATTTTAATTTTAGTAAGTTTTCGACTAGGCCTAACCTCCATGAATGTTTAAAACCACGGATATTGAATTCAACGGGACCAGTGTTAAAATTGATTTTATTCGGTTCTTGAACATTTAAAGGATGCAGAGTATTACCCTTCAGTTTTTCGTTACTTTTCTAATACTGTTTAAATCCCCTGATAAACACTAAGAGATATTAAAGGTGTTAACATTGTAAATGCAAGTCCACCTGGACGTGCATATATACTCGTCATGCATAATGTTCATATAGAATATAGTATAAGCTACCCTATGATTTTTCAAACATATATGATTTGACTTATTCATCCATCTTCTATCACAGAATCTTTCGTTTTCAAGCATATGTTTCCACATTCGAAGGAGTATTTGGACGAATAATGCAAGAATAAAGCTGAAAAATCAATCATAAACACCAACATAGAAGAAAGATATTCAAGTATGAAATACGTGCAGATAAACAATTGTACCTGTAAAAGCGACACAATCAGCTATGGATTTGGATTTTATTAGTGCAACATTTGTTAACTCAACAATTTGTGCCTAATGCATCCAAAGTTGGGTCATTTTGAAACAACTTATGAAGCAATGTTTGCTTAACACCTCATTTTTTTTAAGTTAAAACTGGCCCAAGGCCCAAACTAAACCAGGTGTAATTCCTGTATTTACAACCATACACACATTTGACGACCCTAGCCCACATACCATATCTCATTTTCACTTTATTCTTCTAAAGATTTTAAACCCTAGAAATTTCGAGTCAGACATAAAGCATGGTCTCGGTTATTGGATTTTAAATGAGACCAATCCGCTTAGCCGAACGGGTTTCTCCTCACTAATATCCTTTTAAAATGTATCTTTTGCAAACCTTTTCCTGTAACCAAAACTGGTTAAAATTGTAAAGCATTATCATATAAATATACATACCATGTAATAAATGAACTATCTATCCGAACACTGTAGTTTTGTTATACACTCCTCTTCCACACGGTCTGTCCTTAACTATCGGTTAAACACCCCTTTTTTGGACAGTCTGTCTCTAACTTAACATCTTCCAGGGTCACTTAATCCTAATAGTTTTACGGGCTCACCAATAACCTATCTGTATACAAATAGACACACACACACACACACATACACACACACACACACACATATATATATATATATATATTTTCTTCTATGTGTAATCATAATTTTAATCTTACCCGTGACGAAGCCCTATACATCGGAATTGTGGACTCAATTAGCTGGGACTAATAGTTAATGTATAGGGCACGACCTAATACCAGTCTGATCTGGCATTCTAATATTCGAGTAATTTTCCTTAGGGTAATCTTCCCTTAAATTTTCCTTGAAAAACTTTTCTTCTTAAACCGATTTAAAACCTTTAAATCAAACTTAAAAAAGGAAAATAGATATACTATATGCTTTACTCAAAATCACATTGCCATGTTATATATATACTTTACCCAAATCTTGGTTGATGAAAACATTTAAACCTTTGAAAGTACACATTTCGAATCCACTGAAAGTACCCCTTTCGAAACCAAATAAAATTCTTAATTACCTAGGCCGAAAGGCCAAAAATTTCTTTCAAAACCTTTCGAAAACCATGAAAAACCTTCCCGTCAAAAGCTTTAAAAGCTTAGACATCTTTCTTTTAAAACACTCTAAAACTGCCTTTCGAAAAAATCGGAAACCTTCTTTCTAAACCCTTCAGAACCACTGAGGAACCACCCCTTTGAAACCCTTATTTAAAAAAAATTCTAAAACATTAAACCTTTCGAAAGCCTTTGACTTCAATTAAAACGTGTGGAAACCTTTGAAAACCATTCAAAATTAACTCCTTCGAAACCTTTTGGGTTCTAGCTTCAATAAATATAAAGGGTCATTAAAACCGTTTAAGTCGAAACCATTCCTTTCAAAAGAAATTCCTAAGTAAAGAAGTGACGATGTCGAAACCAACCTTCTAAAAGCGTTGGAGAAGTTGCCAAGTTTTAAAACAAAATATACCTTTCGAAACCATTGACTTCGAAAGGTAAGAAAGGAGACAACTGAGGGTTTCGACCCCTTCGAAAGAAGTTACTTAAACCAAAAGGTGCAACCCATTCGAAACCATTCCTTTAAAATAATTTGACCTGGTCAAAAGCCTACCAAGTCGAAAGAAACTCATTTGAAAGCAAAGCATGCGCGATTCTATTTAAAATAAAGACACATTTCGACCCTATCGAAACCTTTGGTCTCGACCTAATATCTTTCGCCTTAGTCCAATTTATTATGTAACAAGTTATTGATACTATGTGCATTGGTTTCGATAACATGGGTGGCGGTAGTACTTGGTTGGAAACCCTATGTGGAAAGAGGCGAGACATGCTAAAAGCATGTAAAATTTGTTTTTAGCTTAAAATAAATACTTTCAACTAACTTGCTATATTCTTATTGGTTGCTAATTTTCTTTTCTTAAAGTGCTGTGAAGGTTTCAGAATTAAACAATTGACAAAATATCCCTTCTTCTTTTATAAATATATAAAATATTTAAGTCTCATACCTTAAATAATTTTATATATCTACTAGAACACTTAGAAAAATTCTACAAAATTTTTGAAAATTCTATTTTTATATGTTTTCTAACATATATTAATTTCAAACCCAAAATATTAATTATTTAGCCGCAAATAATTTAAAACCCAAATACTCATTTTCTACACTATAAAATTAATATAAAATCCACATTAATTCAGAAAATTATAAAAATTGAAATCCACCTCTTAAATATCGTTTTTGATTTAAATATAAAATTTCAAGTCATTTGGATGTCATTTAATATGGTTTTTACGTCAAAACATGTCATAAAATCTATACGAGTATGCATTAATCATCAACAAGCATATATAAACTTTTAATCCTTCAAAAACATGGCATAATCTTGTAAAACACTTCGGATTCATCTTAAAACCAAAAAAATTTAGAAAAGTGTGACGTAGTCATTATTCGCCTTAGCTTTGAGATTAAGGAGTTTGAGATTTGAATGGATTTGTGTTGATTAAGCTTCCCCTTAATTTCTTTATCTTCCCCTAGTTGCTTCTAATGGTGGCCGTCCTCTTAGTTTAATTTTTGATAATGAAATGAACGGGTGAATTGAATTCCTAAGGGTTTAGGGTATAAGAATATTATTATTCCAACTTTGTCCTTGCCTATTCCCTTTGTCTATTTTATTTCATGTTATCTCGTTTTGATTTACTTATTAACATGGAACGGCTACCACTATTAATCACAAATCTCAATCCCATAATCATTACATTGCATATTTTATTTTATTTAGCTAATTAAATATCTTAAACAATGTTACTAAAAATATAGAGTGTTATAGACCACCCTCCTTAAGAAATTTCATCCTCGAAATTACGATAAGGTACACAAAAATCAAACATAAAGGTAAAACGTACCATCAAACAAATCATGATAAGTGTCTCTAATCTTGCTCTCAGTTTTCCAAGTTTAGTCTCATTCAACATCACTCTACTGGAATTTCACTAAAATGAATATCTTGTTCCTTAGTCTCTTCTCATCTCTCGCAACTATACGAATCGGCTTTCTAGCATAGTCAAGTCCGGCTCTACTGCTAAATCCTCTAACACAGTCGGCGCTATAGTAGTCTACAGGTCTCTAATACATTTCCTTAGATGCGAAAAATGGAAAACATCGTGGTCTCCTGCCAAAATATTCGGTAACTCTACTCTATATGCGAGTTTCCTAATCCTCTCTATAATAAGAAATGGTCCTATGAACCTCGATGCCAACTTCCTCGATTTTCCAAATCAAATTACTCTCTTCAACGGTGACACCTTAATAAAAACATGATCTCCAAAAGAGAACTCCAAGTCTTTTCGTCTTCTATCTACATAACTCTTTTGCTTGGATTTAGCTTATTTCATCCTAGCCCGAATCAACTCAGTCTTCTCTGCAGCTTCTCTAACTAAATCTTGACCAAGAACCAACTTATCCCCGGTCTCTAACCAACAAATTCGAGATTTGCAAGGCCTTCCATACAACGCTTCAAACGGTGCCATTCCTATACTAGCCTGATAACCGTTTTTATACGAAAACTCGACTAAGTGTAGATGGTCTTTCCATAATCCTCCAAAATATAACACATAAGCTCGTAAGAAATCCTCCAAGACTTTGTTAACTCTTTTTGTTTGCTCATCGGTCTGTGGATGTTAAGAAGTACTCATCTTGAGATTGGTTCCTAAAATCTCCCGTAGACTCTTCTAGAACTCATAGTGAACAAGGAATCTCCGTCGCTTACTATGCTACTAGGAATTCCATGAAGTCTAATTATATTCTTCAAAAGCAACTAAGCTAATCATGAGCCGTCCTAGTTGACTTAACTGGAATTAAATGGAAACTCTTTGTTAATCTGTCCATTATGAACCATATACGTTCATTTCCTCTACTAGATTTAGGCAACCCGTCTATGAAATCCATAGAAATAGAATCTCACTTCCACACCGGAATATCCAATGGCTGAAGCAATCCAGGCTTTTGATGTTCGGCTTTTACCCGTTGACAGTTCAAATACTGCTTCACCTATAATCCTACATCCCTCTTCATACCTTCGAAGAAGAAACTTCTTTTGATGTCCTAATAAATCTTTGTTCCTCTTGGATGAATAGTGAAATTCGAACGAAGGAGTTCCTTCAAAACTTCCTTCCTTATGTCTCCTACGCTCGGAATACATAACCTACCTTTATTTCTCAACCATCCATTCTGGTCAAGACTAAAATCACTCAAGTCGTCGCTCTCTTTTCCTTCCTTTAACTTCTTAATCCATTCAACCAATACTGGATTCTCCGCCAGTTTAGAAGCAATCTTTCTGATCATCACGGTCGAACCTCTAAACAAGGCAACACAACAAATCCTCCACTAGACCCAACTTCAGATCTCCACTGCACTGTGCAAGTTGACAATGCTTCCAAATCTTTCCACTCTGCTATCACTCCCAATACTGCATTTTGATGCTTTCTGCTAAGTGAATCTTCCATCTTATTTTCTTTCCCTGGTGTGTACTCAATTCCAAAATCATAAGCAGCAATAAACTCTAACCATCTTTGTTGTCTCATGTTCAGCTCCTTCTGAGAGAACAAATACTTCAACGACTCATGACCCGTATATAGCTCAAACATATATCCCTAAAGGTAATGACTCCACACCTTCAATGAAAAATCACCGCAACTACTTTCAAATCATGCTTTGGATATCTAACCTCATGCGGTCTAAACTGTCTAGAAGCATAGGTAATCACTTTACCTCTCTGCATCACACAGCTCCTATTAGTTCCACACACATCTGTATATATACCAAATCTTGATTCCCTTCCGTAACGACTAGCATAGGTGCATGGGTCAATAAGTATTTCATGCTATGGAATGCTTCCTCACATTTATCGGTCCAAACAAACTTCACATCCTTTTGCCTTACCTTGGTCAAAGGTGCTGCTATCCTCGAGAAATCCTTAATAAATCTCCTGTAATATCCAGCCAATCCGTGAAAACTCTTTATCTTTGTCACTGTCTTGGATCCCCTCCAATTATTCACCGTTTCAATCTTAGTCGGGTTTATAGACAACCCTTTCTCTAAGACTACATAACCCAGAACTTTACTTCCTTCTTCTAGACAGGACACTTAAAGAACTTTGCCTTTAGCTGATTCTGCCTCAACGTCTCAAGCACAACTCTAAGATGAACTTCAAGCTCTTTCTCATCCTTATATTATATCAATATGTCATCTAAGAAAACCAGCACTAACTTATCCAAGTGCTCTCAAAAAACTCGGTTCATCAAATCCACAAAGAATGTCGGCACGTTAGTTAGTACGAACGGCATAACTAACCATTCGTACGATCCATATCTAGTTCTAAACGCCATCAAAGGAATACTATCCTTTGCTACTCTAAGCTAATGGAAACCTGTTGCTAAATCCAATTGAGAAAATACCTTGGCACCACTCAACTGATCGAACAAATCGTCAATTCTAGGCAACGAATGTCGATTCTTTATCATATTCTCATTCAACTAATAATAATCAAATACATAACCTCAACGATCCGCCTGGCTTCTTAGCAAACACTACGGCTGTTCTCCAAGGTGAACTACTCGGTTTGATAAAACTCTTGCCTTCCAAATCCACCAACTGCACATTTAACTCTCCTATCTCGATAGGTATCATCCTACTTGGCGGTTTACTCACTGGTTCTGCTTCATGCACTAAATCTATCTAAAACTCAATGGCTCGTTTTGGTGGCAACCCCATTACTGGCTCGAAAACATCTGTGAATTCTCTAACCATGAAAACCTAGTTCAACTCGTCTTCTAATTCCACTACACCCAACAAAGCATTCACCTCACAGTAGGGTTTTCTATGGTATAAACTATCCGATCACTACAGTCAGGGTGTCTAAGAGATATTTTCCTATCAAGGAAAAATATCCTAGCGTCATACTTACTTAACAAATCCATACCCAAAATAATTCCGCATCTTACAAAGTCAAACACATGCAAAATGCAAACAAAAGTATAACCTAACAAATCAAACTCTAAGTGGTGACACTTCATCCCAAGTGTCGCATACCCTCCTATCGGTTTTGCAACCCTTAAGGAAGTAACTAAATATGAGGGTTCAAGATTAAGATTATCTACCAAACATCGAGATATAAAAAGATGTGATGCACCAGTGTCAAACTGAATGCTAATAGATATACCATGGATCTGAGGCCTAAGTCCCAACACTGCCTTTTCCTTCTCCTACGTTATTGGCTTCAAAGTAGCAGGCCCTAGTGCAAATACTTTGCCCCTTCCATCTTTAGCAGGCTCTTTGCACTGGTTCTTATAATGACCAACATGATCGCAGTTGAAGCACCTAATATTCTTCTTCCTAATCACTTCCTTCATCTTTCCAGTACGATATTCATTAGTAAAATGCCCCTTCTTTTCGCACTTGAAGCAAACAACCTTGGAATTTCCTTTCTTTGCTGCTCCACGCTTCTTAACACCCTTCTTATGAAAGAACTTCCTCTTTTGGCTCTGCTCTACCTGGACCTCATTAGCCTTATTCTTCTCTAAGTAAGCAAGCATTTCTTCATGTATTAATGCCATCTCGACAACAACATCACAAAGATCTCTAATATGAGGCAATGTTTCCCTTGCCAAATCGGGCTTCAACCCCCTTATAAACTTCTCATTTCTCTTTATTACTGTGTCCACAGTGGCATGTCCATACAAGCCAACTCCTCAAACCTCCTAGCATACTCCAAAACAGACATCTCCCCTTACTCCAACTCAGCAAACTTTCTGAGCAAAGCAAACTGCGCTATCGCTGACATAAACCTCTCTTGGAACCGCCTTTTAAATTTTTCCTACGTCATCGTTTCCTCATCCACACTAGTCATCTTACTATTTCACAAAAATAAAGCTGCTCCCTGAAGCTGTCTCGAAGCAAGCCTCCTCTTCTGCTCATCATTAATCCCCAAGTCAAAAATTATCATTTCATAGTGCAGCAACCAGTTCTCCACCTCAATAGCATCTTTAGTTTAAATAAATGGTTTCCCTCTAAGCCTAGCATAATCTCTACTCAAATTAGTATAATGGTGGACCACCGGAGCTTCCTGAACTCCTACTCCAGCATTTACTCCAACCACTTCTGTAGCAATTCTAGCTTGCATCATATTCACGACAAATCGATACATAGATCCCATATCCACTTGTGGGACTCCAGCACTAACTCAGCTTGGGCCTTACCTTGGTTACTTCTCGTATTTGGTCGGGTGTTTCCATTTTTGGTGTTGCTATCTCCTCATAAGTTAACTCTTCCTCTTCTAACGTTCATATCTATATTCAAGCCTCGTGAGATACAGAAGAATAGCCTAAGAGAGATAAGAAACTAGAGATATAACGTATACTTATATATAGCAAATACACGTGTGTTACTATAGCATTATCCTATATCACGATCTTACTCTAATTCCGTAGGATTATGTTTCCAAAATCTTTTTTAATTAAAGTTTTTCATGAACCTATGCTCTGATACCAAGTTGTAACATCCTCATCTGGAGGCCCAAAGCTAAGCGCTACAGATGCTGCAGTCATCCATAGTATTAACTTCTAGTGAGCAAATACGGTAATGTAAATGGTACCCATAATATTAAAAGCACATGAATATGAAACAAAATCACAGATTTCAAAAATAACTTTTCTGATTACATTACACAAAACATGTTTAATATTCCATTACATAATCCCATAATCATTTCCTAGGTAAAGATAAAATATAATTATTACAAAATACGTCAAGAGTGACATATGATGATGCCCCTTTGGTTGACTAGAATACTATATAGTCATAACTGACTTGATACATAGCGGAATCATACAAAATAAAACAACAACTCCTAAGCAGTTATCTGTCAAGCACCTGCTCGTCTCCGGAGACTTTATTCGCCAACCTACTAAAACTTGAATGTCCTTAACCCTCAATCTACTGAAATCAATTTTGAGCATCCGAGAGTTTAAGGAGAAAAACATAAAATTTGAGCCAGACACAAATCCTAGTGTGAATCATACTATACACCTTGGTTATCTGATATTAAGTGAGACCACGCCGCTTAGCAGAATGAGTTTCTCCTCACTAATGTCCTTTTAAAACATATCTTATGCGAACCATTTCTTGCAACTAAAACTAGTTAAAAATGTAAAGCGTTATCATATAAATATACATATCAGGTAATAAATGGACTATCTATCCAAACACTATAGTTTTGTTTGGCTAACTACTAGCCTTTGGCTTACTCGGGCCTACCAGACAATATAAAAATAATAATCGAACATCTGTTAGACATACTTCTTCTACACGGTATGTCCTTAACTATCGGTTAAATACTCCTCTTTTGGACGGTCTGTTCCTAACTTAACATCTTCCAGGGTCAGCTGATCCTAATGGTTTTGCGGGTTGACCAATAACCTATCTGTATACAATAATATATATATATATATATATATATTTCCTTCTATGTGTAATCATAATTTTAGTCCTACCATGACAAAGCCCTACACACTAGAATTTTAGACTAAATTAGCTAAGGCTAATAGCTAATGTATAGGGCATGACTCTATACCAGTTCCATTTGATATTCTAATATCTGGGTTATTTTTATTAGGATAATCTTCACTTAAATTTTCCTTGAAAACCTTTACTTTTTAAACCGATTTAAAACTTTAAATCAAACTTATACAAGGAAAACAGATATACTCTATGCTTTACTCAAAATCACCTTGCCATGTTATATATATATATATATATATATACACACACACATTCCCCAAATCTTTATTAATGAAAGCATTTAAACCACTGAAAGTATCACTTTCGAATCCATTTAGAGTACCACTTTCGAATCCATGTAAAACCCTTAATAACCTAGGCCGAAAGTCCAAAACATTTCTTTCGAAGCCATTCAAATAAACCTTTCGAAAACCATGATAAACCTTAACTTCAAAAGCTTTAAAACCTTAGACATCTTTCTTTTAAAAAACTTTAAAACTGCCTTTCGACAACATTGGAAACCTTCCTTCAAAACCTTCAAAACCATTGGGGAACTACACCTTCAAAACCTTTGTTTAAAAATCTTTTGAAAGCATTAAAACATTAAACCTTTCGAAAGCCTTTGGGTTAAGTTAAAACATGTGGAATCCTTTTGAAACCAATCAAAATTAACTCCTTCGAAACCTTTGAAAACTGTCACTTTCGAAACCTTTTGGGTTGTACCTTCAATAGAGAAGAAGGGTCACTAAAACCATTTAAGTCGAAAGCATTCCGTTTGAAAGAAATTCACAAGTAAAGAAGTGATGGTGTCAAAACCAACCTTCCAAAAGCATTGGAGAAGTGGCCAATTTTTAAAACAAAGTATACCTTCCAAAATCATTGACTTTGAAAGTTAAGAAAGGCGGTTGCTAGAGGTTTCGTCCCATTCGAAAGCAGTTACTTAAACAAAAGGCGCAATCCATTTGAAACTATTCCTTTTGTTAGGCGTGTTCTCATGCAGAAGACCGAACCAACTAGAACCAAAGCGAATGCTACCGACCAACCCTCCCACCACCGAACCGGAGCCACCGGACCAAAGAACCACCGAACCAAAACCACTCCAAAGAACTACCAAACCAAAACCACTCCAACCACCACCGGTCCAATGCTGCCGAATCAAGGCAAAGAAGGCACCACCGAACCAAGATAAGGGAGGCACCACCGGACCAGAACTACCAGACCAGAACTCAACCCACCTACCACTGGTCCAATCAACGCTCCACCAACTACCGAACCAAAGCACTACCGAACCAACTTTGCCAGGCCAGATCACGTCAGCCCAGGCCCACCAGCAGCTATATACATCCAAGACCCCTACCCCCAGCCTCACTCTATAAATAGAGGGATAGGGGTACAACAATGGGAGATAAGTTTGAGAGCTCAAGCACGGTCAGAACTTTCAAATGACTTTCATACACTTGTAATCGAAGCTTTGTACTTGTAACCTGAACAATGAAAAGAGAATAACATATGAAGTGGACGTAGGCACATTCTGGCCGAACCACTATAAATCTATGTGTCTTTTACAGTTTAGTCCCTGCTTTTTACATATCTGCATAAATCACCTAAATCGCTAAGAACAACATAAAATCGAATAAATCATACGACCTGGAGGTGTTTGTCCATTTTTTTTGCAAACATTTTTGGTGCTTTTACTGAGAACGAGAGCTCAAAGCTTCAGCTTCTCCCACTTAACCTTCTTCCTAACAGCATCGCTCATTGCTCACAAAACATGCCTCCCAGGCAGAAGAAAGATGTTAACAATGGAAAGAACGTCACAACTAGCAGTATTCCAGATCCAGTGATCCTAGATCAAGAGAATCGTCCCGTTCCAACAGCAGTACCAAATGAAAATCAGGCAAATCTGACAGCCCCCGCTATGGAACAGCCGGCAGCAATTACTAGGGCAGATCTAGACAGGGTTGTGGCTGAAGTAACTGACCGCTTCACATCCCAACAAAAAGCCTTGGTGAATCGACTCATGTCATGCTTAAGGGATGCTGAAGAATCCAACCGAAACACTGAATTATGGGATGAGTCCCAGTCTGGAGGATCTCGAAGGCGACAAAGATCTTTCTTCTTCGAAGAAGCTAACAACAGAAACAACAACGGTAGGAGCCGAGCCCGAACTCAGCCCGAACTCCGACCTGAGGAAACACTTGGAACCGAACCCAGCAAGGGAGGTACCAGGCGAGGGTCGGCTGTAGCTAATCCTTTCATGCTACCTAGCCATAGAAACACCAATGAACGGGGCCGAGCTAGAGTCCAGCCCGATGTTGGACCCGAGGAAGTGCTCGGAACAGAACCCAGCAGGGGAAGATCAAGGCAAGGGCCAACTGTAGCTGACCCTAGCATGCTCCTAGAAGACCAGAGACAGCTACTGAAAAATATTAGGAGTGATAGATGATACCATCCCTACAGGTCATCTGGACGGAATCAATCTCGCAGAGAAGAACCAAACTCATTTCTATCTGCTCCAAATTCTGATGAAAGGATGGCGCGATTGTTCAGAGAGTGCGTCCAGCGGGATCAAAGAGATCGAGGGATAGGCTCTAGGGTAACCATCCCTTTCACTCGCAATATTGAAATTGCCATCACCCCCCGAGAATAGAAAATGCCAATAATGGAACCTTACAAGGGAATCTCTGACCCTGTTGTACACTTGCAGAGATACACACAGCGTATGCTCATGAGCGAAGCCACAGAAGGAGTATTGTGCAAATGCTTTCCACTATTCTTGGCAGATCTAGCTACCTCCTGGTTCTTCCACCTACCCCAAGGATCCATCAGCTCATGGGAAATGTTGAAAGAAAAGTTCATCAGCCAGTTCCACATTCATGTGGAACAACCCAAGGATGCTTATTCCCTATCTAATATCAAACAGAAGACTGGAGAGACAGTGCAGCAATATCTAACCCGATTCAATGCTGCAGCGGCCGCAGTCCAAGATGCCGATGAGAAACTTATCTTAATGGTCCTCTGTAGTGGTGTGCATCTGGATACTAAGTTTGCTAGAATATTAACGAAAGAAAAACCAGCTTCCTTACCCGATTTCTTTCATGAAGTCGGAAGATATATGAGACTTGAAGACGCTGCCACCGAAAGACAGACAGGGCAACAAGCTAAGCAGCTTATGGCAGCACACCCGCTGTAACGAAGGACGTTTGAAGAAATGACTCCATAGACCATGCTGGGGGCAAGAAGGGAAAAAAGCGTCTATATCGGCCAGGACCAAGATTTAACGCTTACACTCCCTTGAATGAAACAATCGAAAACATCTTCCTGGCCACCCAAGACGAAGTTAAATACAAACGCCCCCCGTACAAGAAGGAATCAGATAACGCAATTAAGTCTGGAAAGTTCT
Organism: Allium cepa; assembly: GCA_030765085.1. Taxonomy (NCBI): domain Eukaryota; kingdom Viridiplantae; phylum Streptophyta; class Magnoliopsida; order Asparagales; family Amaryllidaceae; genus Allium; species Allium cepa. Next base: position 1,051,988,932 of record CM060935.1, on the reverse strand, counting down.
ACCGCTTCCATGGATCTCACGGGAATGATACCAATGAATGCCATCATCTCCGGGACTTAATTGAGGAACACATCAGAAGGAGGAGACTGGAACGCTATGTAAAAGGTCAGAACAAGACTCCAGCTCCTGCCAATGAGAACCCAAGGCAACCCCCCCCCCAGACGTGGGCGGAGGAAATCGCAACACTAGTGGTTCCAGTCAAGAGAAGATAGTGGTCCATACCATATCGGGAGGACCACACATCACCGACAGAAACTGGACAGAGATGGAAAGATACGGAAAGTCACTTAGAAACAATGAAGACTGCGTTAATTCTGTTATAGAAGATAGCCACCCGAAGCGGAAAGAGAATGGTGACATCACATTCAGTAGACGTGATCTAGAGGGAAGGCAGTACCCTCACATGGATCCTATGGTCATCTCTGCCTGGTTCGGTCCAGCCGAAGTTTTCCGAATTCTAGTAGACACTGGAAGCTCAGTAAATATCCTATTCAAGCATGCTTTCGACAGAATGAAGCTGTCAATAAAGGATGTGTCTCCCTTAAACAAACCACTACACGATTTCACTAGAGATGCGAAGATGCCCCTCGGGCAACTGGACCTCTAGGAAGTCACCCCCACTCCGTTGTGCGGAAACAAACATTTTTGCTAATAGATAACCACTCGGCCTACAACGCCTTTTTAGGAAGACCAGCCTTGTCTTACTTCCAAATTGTCCTGGCCCCGTGGTGCCTGAAGATGAAATTTCCAACAGACAATGGAATAGGGGAAGTAGAGGGAGATCAAGACGCCGCTCGAGATTGCTATGTAACTGAACTTCGCAATAATCGTAGGAAGGATAAAGGGAAGAATGCAGAGACTACTCTCTACATGAAAAACTTGGAAGCATAGCAACTAAAGAAAGCCCATCCTCTTCGATATACCGGTGATCCTTTCAATGAATTAGACCCCAGGGACAAAGAGGAGGAAGCCACCGCCGAGCCTGCAAAGTCTATGGAGTTTGTATCTGTAGACAAACACGACTCAAGTAGGCTGTCGAAAATCGGATCTCAGCTAAGAGCGGAATTGAAGGATCAACTCATTGATTTTCTCCGCCACAACTTGGATGTATTTGCTTGGACGCATGCCGACATGATTGGAATCTCCCTAGACGTAGCATGCCAAGTACTAAACATTGATCCTACTAAGGTGCCAGTAAAGCAGAAAAAGAGAAGTATGGGGGCAGAACGATCAGCGGCCGTCGATGAAGAAGTGAAGAACCTACTTGCCAATAACTTCATACGGGAAGTCGTCTACCCAGAGTGGATCGCTAACCCAGTACTAGTAAAGAAGGCTAATGGGAAGTGGCGAACATGCATTGAATTCTCCAACTTAAATGACGCTTTCCCGAAGGATTGCTTCCCACTCCCCTGAATCGACCAGCTTGTGGATAGCACAGCCGGGCACGAACTCTTATCTTTTATGGACGCATACTTAGGATATAACCAAATTCCTATGCACGCTCCCGATCAAGACCACACTAGTTTCATCACTGACCGGGGATTGTGTCGCTATATAGTAATGCCTTTTGGACTCAAAAACGCCGGAGCTACTTATCAGCGCCTCGTCAACAAGATGTTCGCGGAACTAATAGGACGAACTATGGAAGTTTATATTGACGACATGCTAGTAAAGTCGAGAAAAGCCAACGATCACATAAGCCACCTGGGCGAGATGTTCCAAGTACTTCGCCAATATGGAATGAAGATGAATCCTCTAAAGTGCTCCTTCGGAGTATCATCAGGAAAGTTCTTGGGATTCATCGTCCATGCCAGAGGGATTGAAGCAAACCCCGAACAAGTCCAATCTCTGAAAGATATCAGGATACCTTCCACTCGAAGAGAAATGCAAAGCCTAAATGGGAAAGTGGCCGCCCTAAGCAGATTCATCTCTAAAGCGACCGACAAATGCATCCCCTTCTTCGAAGCTCTAAAGAAAGACAAAGGAAAGTTCGAGTGGACTGACGAATGCTTAACAGCCTTCCTTAACCTAATCGAACACCTCTAGAGACCAACAATACTCTCAACTCCAAACGAAGGCGAAGAGCTATACCTATACCTTGCCGTGTCATCTCATGCTCTAAGCGCCGCTTTGGTGAGAGAAGACAACCCCGCGCATCGGCCAGTATACTTCGTAAGCAAAAGGTTCACGGGGGAAGAAGCTAGATATCCTAAACTTGATAAGCTAGCATACTGTTTACTAATCATGTCACGGAAACTGCGACACTATTTCCAATCCCATTCCATCAGAGTTCTAACCGATCAACCACTAAGGCAGGTACTCCATCGTCCCGACACTTCAGAGCGACTACTTAAATGGTGCATTGAACTAAGTCAATATGATATCACCTACCATCCTCGCACCACCATCAAGGGACAAGCCATGACCGATTTCAATGCCGAATTCACTACCAACGAAGGTAAAGAGCAATCTGAAATAGCAAAAGACATCAAATGGAATCTCTTTGTGGATGGAGCATCAAACGAACAAGGCTCGAGAGCAGGCATTGTAATAATCACTCTCAGGGGAAGGAAGCTACACTATGCTCTAAGGTTGGAATTCGCTGCCACCAATAATGATGCAGAATATGAAGTAGTAATAGCTGGATTAGAACTCGCCTTAGAGATTGGAGTCCGTTCTTTATGTCTTCATAGTGATTCTCAACTTATTGTAAACCAAATACTAGGAGAATTTTAGACTCGAAGAGAACGACTCACAACATATCTAAAGAAGACCAAGCAGCTACTCGATCAATTGGATCACTATTTAATCAAACACATCCCTCGAGAAGTGAACCAAGAGGCCGACGAGCTGGCAAAGCAAGCTAGCATGAAAGACGGTACCATTTCCGAAACAGTAGCCATCTCAAAGCAACTAACCCTGAGTTTCGAGCAAGTGAATCTGATAGCTGTAATCGAAGAGGAAACTTGGATGACTCCCATCCGAAAATTCTTACAAGATGGCACACTGCCCAGCGAGCGTAATGAAGTCAGGAAAATCTTGAGGAAAGCTTCCCGCTACACAATACAAGAAGGCATCCTCTATCGACGTGGCTTCTCTAACCCCTTATTAAGGTGTGTCACTGGAAGGGAAGCTAAGGAAATCTTATCCAACATCCATCAAGGAAGATGCGGAGATCACACGGGAGGGAAGACTCTGGCAAAGAAAATACTCCGATATGGATATTTCTGGCCCGCCTTAAACAAAGACGCCTTAGACTTCGTCAAAAAATGTGACAGATGTCAGAAATTTGCCAAGATTCCTCGACTACCAACAAATGAGATTACTCAAATGACCAGCCCTTGGCCCTTTGCAGTATGGGGAATTGACTTGATTGGCGAACTGCCAGTGGGCCGAGACGGAGCCAAATATGCTATAGTGGCAGTTGACTTTTTCACCAAATGGGTGGAAGTAGAACCTCTAAATAAAATATCTTCAGCAAAAGTTATTAACTTCTTAATCAAAAATGTTCTATGTAGGTACGGAGTTCCACTCAAAATCATATCGGACAATGGACTTTAGTTTGATAGCGAGGAGTTTGCCGACTGGTGCAAAGAGCACGGAATTCACAAAAGCTTCTCATCTGTAGCTTATCCCCAGGCAAATGGACAAGTCGAAGTTGTCAACAAAATTTTCAAAACTCTAATCAAGAAGAAACTTAAAAAGTCAAAAGGCGCTTGGGTGGATGAACTTCCTACGGCACTTTGGGTCTACCGCACATCTTTTAGAACATCAACGGGGCATACTCCCTTCTCTTTGGCATACAGATCGGAGGCCATGCTCCCAGTCGAAACTATAGTGTCTTCCCACCGTAGGATCCACTATAACCCATAAGAGAACGAAGAACTCCTTCACATGTCTTTGGATCTAATTAAAGAGAGAAGAAACGATGCTACGCTCAAAGAAGCAGCTCACAAGCAAAAAGTGGCAGCGCAATACAACTCCAAAGTCAAGCATCGTAGCTTACAAGAAGGAGATCTTGTCCTCAAGCGAATCTTCCCGCACCCCGGTGCACTAGATCCAATCTGGGACGGACCATATGTAATTCATAAAGATCTCCACAACGGAGCTTATATTTTGTCAACAGTGGACATAGAGGTGTTTCAGAGGGCATGGAACATCCAACACCTTCGTCAATACTTTTCTTAACTTGTACTTCCCATATGAAGTGAATTAACAAAGAGAATCAGTGGACGTAGGCATTTTCGTGCCGAACCACTTTAAAAACTTGTCTCTTTTTTAACTTGTTCCTTTATATTTTGGCTGCTTGTTAACTTTATCCTTTTCTGTTGAACAAAATCATGTGTAATGGCATTTCCATTCAAGACACATCATAGCGCGACTTCACTCGGACAAGACCTAACAGGTACTATACGAATTTATGCCCTCGCCAATGAGACACTTTTGCTCCAGCATCCCTCTGATGTGGGTTAACTCATTGCTCGCGATCGGCCCTTAAAGCCAACTGCAATGAGCCGGTTATAAGCCATCGAGAAGGCCGACTATAGCCGAGGCAGCTCATTACGGCATTCAGCTCGCCGGCAACCGTGAACCTACTTTAAGCCCCAACATAAGATGTGGCCAGCCAGGGGTAGTTCACAGTTGACGATCGGCACCCATGCTAGCCGGCCACGGTAAATCGAATAATACCCACGATTACGGGCCATAATGGCCCGGGTAGTTACTGTGCATGATCTCGGCTCCGAGTGTCTTAAGTACGGCTGTGGTAAAAAAGAGAAACTCCCCGCGGAGGCGTAAGATGGGTGACAAATGTCTCCAAGACCCACAGCTAGGGAAAGTGACTACAAAACCCGTTTGCCATGAACTTAAGCACATCGCAGGCCTTTCATGATTGGAAGTTTTACTATTTCTTATATTTCTATTTTGTTTAAAAATTTTCCTCCTATGCTCTATAACGATCCCTAAAGTACAGGACATAAAATAGGAGACGTTCGCTAATGGGAATAGGAACTCACAGCTAGATGACAGGTCACTCAGCTGCATTCCATGCTCAGTCATACAAGACAATCAAAGCAACCGTCTACGACTAAAACATGAAGGGCGATACTTTCTTCATTTGTATATGAATACGTAGCTGTAATTTATTCGCACATCACACTAACATTGCAATATATGAAATTATATTTTAAGCAAGAACTTGACATCAAACACAATTGAATCACAGGAATGTGCGCAGCTATATTTCTTATGCAACACACCAAAATAACGATAGCATTCAAATATGACAGAATCAGCTTAAGTTAAAAATTACATGCGAAGAATAAAGTCGTTCGTTACGAATAACATAATTACAGCCTAAAAGTTACATTAATGTTTTGGGACTGCCATAGATAGCAATGTCAAGTAAACCAAAAGATATCTAGATCAAGTCAAGGAGTCGGCTGCATCGGAGTTTCACCTCTATCCTACTGGCCCTTCGAGATCTATTTAACCACAAGATTAGAACTCTCAGCATGTTGACCAGAGGTAGTTGGTGCTTCAGAGGTCCCGCCTGTCCAGTTCAGGAGAAGAATCCATTAAATAAACAATAAGCAATCAAGTTACGAAAAGCTAAAAGGGACGACTTACCAGCATCTGCTCCATGATCATCACCCTCTAACTGCACACCTACCTCCTCAGCAGTAAGCAGCCGCATACCCTCCTTCACCGCCTCTTTCTCCTCCTTGGTGAATTGAGCCGTAACCATATCCATTCTAAAAGCCACGCCACCCTCCTTATCTGCATCGTCCTTAGCCTCCTCCAGGGCCCTGAGATAAATCCTGGCCATGAACCGGGGATAATCATCCATCCAAGATAAGTTGGCCTGTTTCCAAGTGCGAAAGTATATATCCTGAAGCATCTCATCCATTATCCCCTCATTCTCCTCGAACTCCCTTATTCGGTCCTCAAAAGCCAACAGCTTTCCAGTGGCAGCATCCCTCTCTCCGATTGGTATCGCGAGCAGTCAGCCTGAAAGGATTTCCTCATCGCCTCCATCTCCTCCTTCAGCTCGGTTTGAGCAAGCTCTGCGGCTTCAAGTTTCTCGGATAACTCCTGTACCCGCTCGAGATCCGCTTTCCGAACCTCATCCACCATTGCAATAGCCATATCAATCCATTCCTTACAAACATCCTCCATTTTCCGTAACTCTGCCCCGCTGGCCTCTTCCATGGTTTTCTTTAATTGCCTAGAAGCGACCTCATGTTGAGAGATCTGAATGGCCTTATCAGCGAGTTGTTTGACCTGGTCGGAAACCATTAACCGCAGTTGAATGTTAGCACTCCCGATTTCTTCCCCAGCCATGACCAGTCGGGCATGATGTCCCATCAGCTTCCTGGTTTCCTCAGCAACCCGGTCAATGTTTGTCTTAGCTTCGTCCCCCAAAGTTACAACCCTAGTGGTAAACAAACCAAGGTCCAGGGACTTAGCTTCATCTAGTACTCTTACCATAGGATTACGAGGGAGAAGGTGCTCACCGGTAGCCTCATCAAAGTTAATATCACGAGAACCCGGATCCAGATCCGGATGACCCGCAAACGAATTACGAGCCAAGCCGGGATGATCTATCTGGGTAACGGTAGGATTTTCAGATGGGTGCGGAGAAGGTATAAACTCAGTATTCTCCTCCGTGGTATCCTGAAGAGGCTGAGTTGAGGGATGGGGACCAGGTGAAGGTTCAAACAAGGAGCGACTCCTCTTCTTCTTTTGGATATCCTCTTCAATAACTCCAAGAAGAGGACGGTAGCTGACTACGTCTCCAGGGCAGTTAGTCGGAGGCTTTGGTTTAGTAAAAGCCTTGAGAAGTTTGTATTGTTCAAGACGGTGCCGAACATCTGAGGTCTTGGCCACCTTACCCGCTTCTGTGATAAAAACCAAGTGTTACAAGCATACATTGAGCTATAATTCAAGAAATATATCAAGTTAAGAAGAGTAAAGAGACGCTTTTGTTATACAAACCCTGGGGAGGAGTAGGATATTGCAATAAGTCCTGGATCTCATTCCAGGAGGGAGCTGACCATAAAATATTCCTAAATCCTTATCATAAATGGAGTCGGCAGGAGTCAAAAATTCACCTTGAATCGCAGGAACTGCCCTAGCCAAAGCGCTCTTAGAAGATGAATCCGCGCCGGTCCCGGCCTTATCAGACTTTTTAGGCTTCTCCACTAAAGTCGTTCCTTCCTCCAACCCTTCAAAAGCTAGGCAGAAAGCGTCATCTGTCCACTCGTGGATCACACCTGCTTGCTCAGAAGACAAAGCCCCAGTGCCATCACCACTCTGTCCATCGCCACCATCACCGCTATGACCATCACCATCACCTTCTCCACCACTTCCACTCTCCCCTCACCTCCTTCATCCTCACCTCTTTCCTCCTCCACATCTTCCTCCTCCGGGACATCTGGATATGTGCCGGGGGAAGGGTCCATCGGACTTCTTAAGTTTCTTCCTCCCGGCAATTGGATGTTTCGAGAAGGGTTTTCTTTTGCTGCTCTTCGTCGTAGCCCCTCCTTTAGCTTTGACGGCCCTCTCCTCAGCTGTGTCTCTTTGCTTGACCACAGACTGACGTGGCAGAATCAAGTTGTGCCCCGAAAGAGTAGCATTCCTGATCAAATAAGAAGCTGCCCTCTCCTTTTCTGGAATGGCTCTATTTCCTCAGCCATCCGAACCAAACGATCATTCTCTACAACCGCAAAGCCACCTGTCGCTAGCAAGAAACAAAGCACATAAGGAGGAGCATTGCAATCAGAACGGAAATTATAAATAAGAGTCAACTTACAGCCAGAGGTGAAGCGGTGGAAAGAAACAGAGTCATCTCTGACAAAGAACCATTCCTTCTTGAACATGCTAAATTTTGAATATAAGTCCAGGACCGGCTTGAAAGACACGGCCGATTCTAAGCTAATATATGGAGACCTGTTCTTATAGCCTCTCAAGTTGTATAGGTACCGAATTTCCCGGTTGGAAGGGGGACGCCCGTATTTTCTCTGGAAGATAATAAACAGACTCACCAAGATGGCATAGGAGTTGGGATGAAGCTGGAAATGGGCCACCTTCAAGTATGTGATGAAGCTGACGATCCAAGCGTTGATCGGAGGAATGGCCCCGCACATGCAGTGATACCTACTATAAGCAAAATATCCTTCAGGGGGGTTATACGGCATCACTCCTTTCCCTGGCAACATCATATGCGCTCTGTCAATACCAAAGGATCTAGATATAACGTCAAGTTGCTCGTCTTTGAGGGAGCTGGGAAAGCATTCAGGCGGTGAGTTCAAAAGCTCCTGAAGACCGTACCCATCTACTAATGATCTCGGAGATGGTCCATGTCGTTCTGGCTCTGACTGAACTGGGGGCACTATGGAGGACTCCCCTTTGTCCTTGGATTTCTTCTTGTCAGAACGAATTTCTACTTTATGAGACATTATCTGCAAGACAAAAAAAAACACATCGTTAGAACAAGGGATGTAGACGAACAAGTACCTACGGCCTGGAATCTCATTCATAATTCAAAACATAAAAGCTCATTGGTAGTTCGAGGCCAGAGTCCATTCGACACTCGTACTCCCCCAGGTGCATTCGGTAGTTCGAGGCGAAAGCCTATTCGGCACTCATACTCCCCGGACTCATTCGGTGGTTCAAGCGTAAAGTTTATTCGGCAGAAGAAAACCTCACATGGTCCGGCAGTAAAGTCTGGTTCAGTACTTAATTGATTCGGCTATTTCAAACGATGAAGGACGACAGAGGTGTGAAGCCCATACTTATAGGCAAGCGTAGGATGACCGGACCAACCAGTTCGGTACTTGGGCCGAATGAGGGTGTCCAAGATGAGGAAAACAAAGCGCGGCATATACCGGCATATGCCCCACTTTGGGGGGCAAATGTTGGGCGTGTTCTCATCCAGAAGATCGAACCAACTCGAACCAAAGCGAATGCTACCGACCAACCCACCCACGACCGAACCGGAGCCATCGGACCAAAGAACCACCGAACCAAAACCACTCCAAAGAATTACCGAACCAAAACCACTCCAACCACCACCGGTCCAATGCTGCTGAATCAAGGCAAAGAAGGCACCACCGAACCAAGATAAGGGAGGCACCACCGGACCAGAACTACCGGACCAGAACTCAACCCACCTACCACCGGTCCAATCAACGCTCCACCAACTACCGAACCAACATTGCCAGGCCAGATCACGTCAGCCCAAGCCCACCACCAACTATATACATCCAAGACCCCTACCCCCAGCCTCACTCTATAAATAGAGGGGTAGGGGTACAACAATGGGAGACAAGTTTGAGAGCTCAAGCACGGTCAGAACTTTCGAACGACTTTCATACACTTGTAATCGAAGCTTTGTACTTGTAATCTGAACAGTGAAAAGAGAATAACATATGAAGTGGACGTAGGCACATTCTGGCCGAACCACTATAAATTTGTGTGTCTTTTACAGTTTAGTCCTTGCTTTTTACATATCTGCATAAATCACCTAAATCGCTAAGAACAACTTAAAATCGACTAAATCATACGACTTGGAGGTGTTTGCCCATTTTTTGTGCAAACACCTTTAAAATAATTTAACCCGATCGAAAGTCAATCAAGTTAAAAGCACTTCCTTCAAAAGCAAAGCAGGTGCGTATTTTCTTTAATACAAAGGCACATTTCTACTCTATCGAAACCTATGGTCTTGACCTGGTACCTTATGCTTTAGTCCAGTGCATCGAGTTCTGTACTATGTGTACTAGATTTGATAGCATTGGTGGTGGCAGTACTTGGTCGGAGCCCTTGTGTCGAAAGAGGCGAGACATGACAAAACATGTAAAATTTGTTTTTAGCTTAAAAGAGAAATACTTTTCAACTAACCTGCCATGTTTATCAAATTCTTATTAGTTGCCAATTTTCTTTTCTAAAAGTGCTACCAAGATTTCAGAATTAAACAATTTAAATAGTTTATAAAATGCCCCTTCTACTTTTATAAATATATAAAACATTAAGTCTCATGCCATAAATAATTTCATATAACTATTAAAATACTTAGGAAAATTCTAAAAAAATTCCAAAATTTCTCTTTTTATACGTTTCTAACATATATTAATTTCAAAACCAAAATATTAATTATTTAGCCATAAATAATTTAAAATCCAAATAATCATTTTCTACATTGGAAATTGATATAAAATCCATATTAGTTCAAAAAATTATAAAAATTGAAACCCACTTCTAAATATTATTTCTAATCTAAATATAAAACCACAAGGAATTTGGATGTTATTTAATAGCTTTTTTGCATTAAAATATATTATAAAATCCATATGAACAAGCATAAATCATCAACAAGCATATAAAAACATTTAATACTTTAAAAACATGGCATAATCTTGCATCATACTTCGGGTTCATCTTAAAACCAAAAACAAGTAGAAAAGTGAGATGCAGTCATTATTTGCCTAAGCATTGAGAATAAGAAATTTTAGATTGATTAAGCTTCCTTTTGATCTCTTTATCTTCCCCTAGTTACTTCTAATGGTGGCCGATCTATAGTTTAATTTTTGATAATGAAATGAATGAATGAATTGAATTCCTTAGGGTGTAGGGTATAAGAATATTTTTATTCTAACTTTGCCCTTTCCTATTTCCTTTCTATTTTATTTCATGTTATCTCATTTTGATTTACTCATTAACATAGCATGGCTACCCCTATTAATCACAAATCTCAATCCCCTAATCATCGCATTACATTATTTTATTTAATTTAGCTGATTATGTATCCTAAATAATGTTATTAAAAATATGGAGTGTTACAATATGTAATGTCTAATCAATAGAATAAATATTTTTTCACGCATTAAGGCTTTACATTAATCTACCTTAATGTGTTTTTAAGCACAGTTTGCATATAACACAACCAATAGAACATCGGTAGATAGGGATGCACCGTGATATGACAATACTAAACCAAACTCGTAGTGGTCTCGTATAAGGATAAAAGTATGACAAGGCATGTGAGGCAATGCCCAAGGTAGTATGCTACCAGTTCGAGTCACCAGGCTGATGGTAACGCATCGCCGCAACGACCGCCCATCGCATCCACCCATCCCATATTGAGTCAAAGGAAGGTTATTCCGATCAAGGTGCACCAATTGAAACCAACAACAAAGGTAATAGTATGGACCGAGTCCATAAGAAAAATCGATAAACGGGTGTTGCTAAGGGTATCTTGCCCACTTGGCCTAGTTCAAGGCATCTTATTTTAGTCATTTCAAATTGACATAAGTGTTGGGGCTATCCATCATCGTTCTCTTTCTTCAAATATAACAACGTATATCAAATCCAACCACTTCATTCTAGAGTCTCCTTGGTGTACACGGTTGTTAAAGTGGTTCAAACATTGACAGAGAGTATGTTAATAGTCAGCCCAGTCTCTTTAACAAAACAAACGTTGTTTTACACACCGGTTGAATCTTTTACATTTCAAAATCGATTCATACTTTATATTAAAATATCATATTCACTTCAAAATATCCTCCATTTCAAAATTATCATAATCATTTCGAAATCAATTTCGTTTCAATGTCATTTTATTCACTTTGAAATCAGTTTCATTTCAAAATCTTTATATTCCCTTTGAAATAAATTTCATTTCAAATCATTTTGAATTTTGACTTAGGTTACAACTTCAGTTTAATCGCGTTCAGATTTAGATCAAAAATTTAAACATAAACAGTTCCCAACATGAACAGTTTTAATTTTTGCAAATAGTTTGAAAATTTTAAATAGTTAAAATAGTTAAAATTGTCTAAGTGGTTAAAATAGTTTAAATAATTTTGAGATTGAAAACAATTTGATATAAAATAATTTGAGTATTGAGGATGGATTATAAATTAAAATGGTTTGTAAATTTAAATAATTTGAAATTTAAAAAAATGAATTTTAAACAGCTAAATTAAAATAGTTTATAGTGAAAATAATTTCAAACATAAGATCGCTTCTCTCCATTTTCAATAAATCTGGAAGCGGGTCCAAATTTTAATCAAACTAATCCAATTTCAAAACTTCCAATTCAAATTATCTTTAATCTCAAATCAATTTAAATCGACTCCATTTCGATTGTAATTAAAATCAACTTCAATTCCAGTTTCAATTTGAATTAATTTTGATTTTGAAACGTTCAATTTTAACTTCAAGTTCGATTTGGCGGTTCGACTCAATGGTTTAGATTTCAATTCAATTCTTATTTAAAAGCATTTCAATTTATATAAATTTCAAGTCCAATTTCAGTTTACCAATTTAAATCACTTAAATCAATTTAAACTTCAATATTCAATTTAAGATTCAAAATTTTAAAATAATTTGATTCCAAGTCCAAATTTGAAATATCGATTTAAAACATCTTTGCTTAGGTAAATTCCACAATTCGACTAAAAGTTCAAATTCTTTATAACAAATCAATTTCCATAATTCAAATCATATTTCAATTATAACCTCAAATTCCAAATTAAATTCTTTAAAATAATTTTTTTTAACCAATTTTAAATTCAACATTTAAAAACTTGAATTTGAAATTAATTCAATCTTTATGAATTCAATTTTTATTTCTTTGAAATAAAATCATTCAAATAGATTCAAATTTATGAATTTAAAATCATTTAATTTAACCAATCTGGTGTACCTATATAATTTTCTATCATATGGCAAAGTAATCATTTATTTCGATTTTTAATTTTAGGGATGGATAAATAGCATGTCAATCCAATTCAAACTATCTTAGGTGTGTTTTATGTTAACATATTTCTTAATTTATTTGAAATAATTCAAATAACAGTTTGTATGCTATCAAATAAGTTACACGATGATAAAAGGATATATATATATATATATATATATATATAAAATAAATAAACATCCAACCATCCAAAATATCAACCATTAGTCATCCATAACAATCAACGTTTGCAGTCAATGTATCTCAACGGTTAACTAGTTATCATTATCGGTTGTTTAACTAGCAGTTCAATTTCAATTTAACTGTCAATTTAAATTCTTATCAGTTCAAACCATATGTAAGTTTAAATGTTAGTTAAATTGCCAACCAACAGTCAATAAAAATAAATCACTTAACTAAAATCAGAATATTTTAGTATTGCGTGAGTGGTTTAAAACATTCACCATTATTTGAATTGAAAATTTTCGAATTCAAATAAATTCGAATCTAACTCCATACCATAGTCTTTATCGACACGATAGCAACGCGACTTGTTTCGTTCGAATCCGACCTCGTATGAAAAAGTTATGAGTTAATTAGCATTCATATAATTAAATTACATAATAATTAACTTAAATAATTAATTAAAAATTTAATTTGTTGCTCACGTATTCCCCCAGTCTCGTTTGAACCCATATCACGCGACCACATCCACGATGCACATGACACCGTAGGAAACCGAAGCCCCATCAGACCTCGTCACAATGCGCGCTTGCCTCCTAGCCACCACTGCCCCAACTCCAATCGACCCCGCTGCCACCGTTCGACCTTGAGAACCAAAAAACCATGCATCCTATATGCCTCGATTCTGGAAAATTCGAGTGACATCGACTCGATCCAACCGTACATTGCCTAGAGGAGGTCGAGCTCTCCATTTATCTTTGTGGTGTCGTTCAATTTCATTGAGTGGATTGGAAGATAGCAAGGGGAGAAGATTGAAGATTTTCAGCCATTGAAATGAATGAACGACGGTTGAAGAAGATGGAATTTGGTTTTGAAAAAAAATAAAGTTTCAAGTCCTTATATCAAAATTTTTGCAGCACCATTCATCCATGAAATTTTCGAACTCCAAATGAAGTGTGCCACCTGGTGTTATATATGTTATACCTCTATTCCGAACATAATGGAATATGTACCGAGAGCCAATTCTATCATATTTAGAAGGTAGCTTTTCAAAATCAAATTATTTTAATTAAAGTCTGAAAATAAATTTTATGTGTTTCAAGCTCGCACAACCAAACGATAAGTCTAATCGGTATGAAACTTGAAATCCTATAATAATTCACTATTACGGATCCTATGAAACTGGTTTCGTCGAAATCCAAGATAGTGACCAACAAGACTATTTTTACACGTTAATTAAAACAAGCTATTTTCCAAAATAAATTTATTCACTTTAACTTCAATTTTAAAAGTTAACAATTTTCATTCTTGTTTAAATAAAATCTAAATCAACTTTTCGACACCGTTTTCGTTCATATTAAATTCAGGATTTAATTATTTAATTATTTAATTAATTTCCAATATTAAATTTAAACGATTTAATTATTCAATAAATCACTATATTTGAAACACAAGTTATTTAACTTTTAAATTTTAACTTTTATAATGAATCTAAATAAAAAACAACTACTCCCATTTTATAGTAATTTAACATCATTGTAACTATTGTATACAGCAAAAGTTATTCATTTCTTACCAAAAATTGTTTTCTTATTTCTGAAATTTATACTTATCAAAAATTCCATTTCATATAAGTAAACTTATGCTTTACTTTTAAATGAACATTCATTCAATTCTTTATCAAACTTAACATTGATTATTTCAGTTTCTGTTATCAATTACTTACAATTCAATATCACTTAATTACTTTCTTATATAGGTTATCATCTTTTATCTTATTGAATTTTGTTATTCAAAAGTTTTAGCTAATCAATAAATTGCATTAATAAATCATTGAATTTTTATTTCTAACCATTTTTGTCCAATAATTATATTAAATTTAATAATTTAAAATAGTTAAAAATACGGGTCATTACATTGGTGCATTAGATAAAATTGAATACAACATGTTTCTCACTATGTGACTTCATAGGAAATTTGACATATGCTTGAAGTGACTCTTAAAGGTACATTGCAGGTCAAGGAATCTCATTTTGCCATGCTCAGCAATGAATATGAGAACTTCATAATGATGAAAGATAAAAATTTAAAGGATATTTATGGATGATTTTCAGATATAATGTTCAAATCCAAATCGCTGGGAAAAGCTTACATGGAATTGGAGATGGTTTGAAAATTTTTAAGAATCCTCCCAAGATGTTTTGAAGCGAAAGGGACAGCAATTCTATACGACCCATATTTTTGATAATTAAAACTATTAAACTAAATAAGATTTCGAAATTTAGTATTGTAAGGAATTAATTTTTTTTTTATTTTTTATTGAGAAAAATAATTAGAATATAATTTTATTTTATTGTTTGAATGTTATTAACAGTGTTTTTAATGTAATTTTAGTCAACTGAGATAATTGTAAAGTTAATTTTTTTATAATTGTAAATGAGGAATAAACTAAATGTTGGATTCAATGTTGAAATTATTTGTTATTAATTAAAATAGATTTATTATAAAATATGAAATAAATTAATTAATACGTAAATTTATTAGCTTTTGTTCGTAAACCATAACTTAGAAATGTGTTTTACTAATGTCTAATAATCGTTTTGATTATTATTTAATCTATTTGAAATTAATTGGAAATCAATGAAATTTAATGTAATTAAATATTGCAGTTAATATGAGTTAAGATGATAAGTGTAGAATACGAATGTAAACTAATATTAATTATATTTATACGGTAATAGTCGATTCAATAATAAGAGTGAGAATAAGAGTTAAAGATTTGTTTGAAATTTAAATTATAACCAGTGGATTTATTACAGCTGCAATTGAACGTTGAAAATAATGTAATATTTAAAAATTGGATTTAACATGGAAAACTGTATTGTATAAGATTATCAATTTCTATGATATCAAGAATAATAAAATTGTTAACTTTTAAATTTGAATTTAAAAGTGATTAAATTGATTTTTAGTTAATAATTTATTTAATTAATGTGAAAATTAGCCATTTTGGCCAGTCTCAGATTTCGACGAAACCTGCTTTATCGGATCCATAACAGTGAATTATTATAAGATTTTAAGTTTCGTAGTGATTGGACTTATTGTTTGATCATGCGAGCTCAAAACGCACAGAAATCGATTAATGGAATTTAAATGAGTATAATTTGATTTTTAAAGCTAACTTCTATATACAATGGAATTAGAGTTTTAAACTAGTTCCATTGAGTTTAAAAATATAGAAAACCTGTATTTTGATATATTGGATGACCTACTTTCATTTCCGGAATGAAACAGACTTTTCAAGTCGTTGTTACCGTTTCGAACCAATTCGATCTGTCCATTTGTTCTTACCCATCTCTGTCTATGTAAATAGATATATGCTAAAATCCTAGCAGTCTATTCTGATTTCTATACGTTGTACGTACGACTTATTTCTTTCTCCTGTTCCTTCTTAATGGATGTCTTTCCAAAAACCCTAATTCCTAATTTCAAATTCAAATCAAAAATTCAAACTCCTCTAAACCTATCGAATTATATATCATCGCGAAGCTCTCAATGAGCGCAATCTGCATCTACAATTCGTTTTCGTAGCGAAGAAGTTCTGGTCGTCCGTTGTAGGGTTTGCAAATCAATTGCAGATTGTCAACCATTCGACGATCGAAAGTTGCTGCAGCATAGAGGACGATGAGTGGAGCTGATCCATGCAGTTAGTTCGCCTCAACAGTGCTTCGATTCGCTTGAGTTTGTGCTTGAGCGTGAACGGCATTGGAGCTGGGGGATGGCCGGAGGGCAGTCGCGTGATGGCTGTAGGCCCGACCTTGGGTGAGGAGGCGGGCGGTGAAGTCTGATCAAGGCAAGGAGCGAGCGCTTAGCGGCAGTCGATGGTCAAAGCTTGGCGGCGATGGGTTGTGCATGCTGGTTAGATAGCGTGTGTGAATCCTAGGGTTTCACGGAGGTACGAAATTAACTTTTCCCCTATTTTTTTATTTTAAATTTACACGTTATAACTATCATAACTTTTCCATACGAGCTCGGTTTTGGACGCGGTTTCTTCCATTGGGATCATATCAAAATTTTAGACAATATAAAACTAATTTGGTTAATTTTGGAGATTATTGGATTTTCAGGCTTTTATTGGATTTTAGATCAACGATAAATCAAAGGTGAGTCATTTAACCCACTCAAAGAAATACTAAACCTACTTATGTTAGTTGAATTAAGTTTATGATGTGATAAGAAATTTTATTGATCGCTGTTTGGTAATTTAAATTGTCATTTAAATTTAATTTAAATTTGTATTGAATTAATTTTCCATTTAAATTAACATTGAGTTCCAGTGGTTAAGACATAGTGGAGTTGCTACATGCGGTTGTAGTGGCACCGGTTTGAATCCCAGCGGCCACAATAATGAGACATAGTGCACGACCACTTATAAAACCGGCTAACCGAAGGCCAGGGCAAACATAGTTTCCTTGGCCCCAAAGTTTTGTCCACACACATGGCGCAGTTGGCAAGAGCAACGGCCTCCCTCGTATGAGGTGAGGAGTTCGATTCCTAGCAACTGCTTCAAGTATACCGAAAGGTCTGGTCTAACTGGGGGCACGGTTGTGGTGGACCGGTTGTGTTTCCCCCAGGTTTACTGTTCAAGAGTCGCAATATCGGCGGTGATAGAACAGGTTTCCCTGGTTGCCCAAAAAAAAACATTGATTTTAAATTGTTAGTTAAATACCTGATCATGATAACCAGTTAATTGTTGTGATTTATTGGCTGATTTGGATGTTGATTGTGATGGATGTTTATTTTTTGATGTTTTGGATGATTGGATGTTTATATCACCGTTGTCACTACGGGTTGAAATGATACATACCCGAATGATCTTATAGATTAAGGAAAATTGTTATGGTTGAAATAATACATACCCAAGCGATTATATTTATTTGGAAATTATTGATTCGGGAAACGAGTTGAAATGATATATACCCGGAAAATTTAATTATTTTGGGTTGAAATGATACATACTCTATCACTTGACCATAGGATAGAAAATTATATACGGACACCGTTGGTCAGTTTTAAATTATTTCCTAAATGGTAAAGTACGTATGATTTATAAATTTGATTTTTAAAGTTAGTTTGATGATTTTATAAAAGAATTATATTTTGAAAATAATTTATTTTATATGTTTTAAAGTTTCAAATTATAAGTTAATAAATGGTTTTAAACGTAATTTTATGTTTTTAACTTATAATTTTATTTAGTTTTAAATATATAATCTAAATAGTTTAAAATTTTAATTAAATAAAATTCTTAATATAGTATGAATATATATATATATATATTAAATTTATTTTAATATAATAAATATAGTTTTGATTTAAGATAATAATATATACTTTTATAATAACTTTAATAGACAAAAGAATTTGTACATTTTTTTAGAATTTTGTAAAAGGTTTTGTAAGGAATTTATAAAAGGTTTTATAAGAGATTTTATAACGGATTTATAAAAGGATTTTATAAAAGATTTTCATAAAGGATTTTTTATGGTTTTATAAAGGAGTTATAAAGGTTTAAAGGAATTTGCATAGAAGTTTATGAAAAAGGGAAGAGTTGTAAATTGTTTGGAATTTATAAATAGCTTTATAAAAGGTTTAAAGCATATAAATAGTTTAAGAGAGATTTATAAATTATTTTCGAAATTGATTGAAATAAATCCTCCTTGGTATTTATGAATATATTTATAGTTTTGGAATAAGTATATAGATATCTTGATATGAAAGTATAAACTATTTTCGAAAGTTATTATTAAAAATGTTTATAAAATGACCACGGTATGAAAAAGTATTTGGTTGTTTAAGATACCGAGGTCGAATATTGTCATACTCTCTGCCAATTTTGAAAACACTTTAACAACTGTGCATGTAGTGGAGAATCCAGAATGAAGTAGGATGGTTTGGCAAACGCTAGTGGTATAAGGTAAGAATATAGGTCTGACTCTCGGGATAGCTTGATATGACTAAAACAGGAGCTATACTGGGACAAGTGAGGTCGCTCCTCCGATCGAACACACTTCTTCGATACCATATCTGTTACGTTGTAATTGATTGGTGGCCACCCTCGATTTGATTATGGGAGTGTGTCTCGAGGTGGGTGGCAGTAGCTGCCGTGTGTTACCACTAATCCAGGAGTGCAAAACGATAGAATCCTGCCCTGGGCATTGCCTTGCATACCTTGTCATATGCCTTATCGAACCCACTACGATTTTGGTTTGTGTCGTACCTATGAAGTGCTCCCTGATAGCCCACCAATTTACGGTGGAGTTTACAATACTGTATAGAGTATGACATTTATATAAAATATGTTAAGGCGGATATGGGTAACGCCTTAACGCTATTTTAATACTTTACTTTACAGATGGACATTACATATAGCGTACACTACTACATATAGATAGTTTAACGAATCCTTAGGAGATGGATAATCCCGAACATCTCTTAAGTTGTTGCACGCACATTATACGCTGGATAGGAGATGTAAAATCCCATAAACATCTCGAAAGCCATTACACTCACATTTATTTACTATTGATTTAACTTACATAAGATCTTTAGTTCTGACTCAAGTGTTTTGTCTTTTCATTATGCTCGAGTCAGACTGTGCTTTTCAATGTTGAAGACAGTATTCCTAAAGGACAAAGATAGAGTTTGGTATATATTATATTACTAGTGATTTTTCCACTGCATCATTATTGTATGTCATTGTGTGTACTTTGATTGTTGTAAAAGTTGTGTAATCAAATGTATATTATAAAACAACTTCATGAACCGTTTATTTAAGTACTATATTTTGTCATTCCGCTGTGAGATTTTGTGTTTTTTTCTTCCTTATTTTCTCTTATTTTCTTTTTTATCCTATTGAAAATCCTCCCTTTTGAATGGTTTGAGTTGACATGTGTGGTTTATTGTCGATTTAAACTATCCAAAAAGGTGGGTCGTCATAGTTGGTATCAGAGCTTTGGTTTATATATACCTTAGCCTATTTGGGGTTACCTAATTAGAGATAGGGTTATTAATACCCTACAAAAAGTTTGAGTGTATATATGAGAGAGAGTATTTGTAACGACCCAAAATTTTCGACCTCGAAAATTCGACATTAATACATTCACTGTAGGAATGCCGAGCAGTCGAACGCCGAAAATCCCAGATTGTTAGGGTAAAGAAGAAAAGAGGTAGAAGAAGAAACAGAATCAAAGCACAGAATCTCACATTCACAACGGATCAAAATATAATATCAAGAGTAGCATTTACAAAGAAAAGCTGTATTTGTCAATTTACATTCAATACATCAGAGTTCATCAAAACTAGACAGTTGTAACACCCTATCACAAAATACAAACAATATAACTACAATACACAGCGGAATAAGCTCCATATGTTCCTACCATCTAGCTTGCCACCTGAGCTCCAGAAAGTCCTAACTTGAAAATCTGTAATACTCGGTATGACCCGAGCATTACAATCAAGTAACACCCGGGTCAGGCTGGAAACCAGCATGAGTAAACCCATATAACATGAAATACTAAGTTATAAAACTTAGTTGAAATCCCGAGGTAACTCGTACCTCATTACGAGTTCTTAATCACTTATTACAAATCAATATCTAAGAACCCGTTACTCAGTTAAAATGGCCATGTTACTTAATTCATTCCATCCAGCCTATTTGATTTTAAACCCAAATTTATAAAGAATTTGTAGATTACTAATCGAAGTGGTTTCGGGTATTAACTGATACCCGACCCCGGTCCCTTCGATTCCATTGTCATCTCTAATCTAAATTGTTTTAAGTGAATACAATTCAATTTATATTCAAAGTAACATATTCACATAGCGATTCCATTACAGATAGATAATCTATATTTATCACAGTTCAATCCAAACATATCATATCACATAGCATCACAAATCACATATCAGAGATATCAAATAATCCAAGCCATTCAGTATAATTAATCATCCATAAGTAAGATTAATTGGTTGTTCAATTTTTAATTAATTCAATTTAATCTCCAAATAAATTAAATTAATTGACTTTAAATCCTTCTTACTTAACATTAACTAATCACAAACCATTTATCATCACTTTAATTAATTAATGAAATTAACTAATTAATCTTTAATTATTAACATTAATTATACTAAAATAAATTAACCTCTAATCACCCTCATAAATTAATTATACCATAATTAATCACATTAAGTTATTACCTTTTAATTAATTGCATTAATTAACTTACCCTTTATTCGATTACATTAATTAACCTTTAAATAATTACTTTAAGTAATTGTTCTCTTAATTACTTCCATTTAGTAATTATCCTTTAATTACTAATTAATTAATCCCTAATTACACATTAATTAATCCTTAATGAATTACACAAATATTTAACTAATTAATTATCCTTTAATTAATTAATTCCTTTAATTAATCTAAGTCCTTAATTAATCATCCTTAAATTAATCAAGATCCTAATTAAGTAAAGATAAATCATTCCTTAATTATTTACCTACTTATTAATTTTATCTTATTTATATTAAATGCTTTGAAATTATTCAGTTAAGAATTTAATAGATTACAGTTTAATACAATAATTAAGCATTCACTTAATTCCATCATTAATTTATTTAAAAACACTTAGGATTTAATTTAAATTAATTAACCTAATATAGAATTATCCAAATCAAAACAAACTTAAATTTTTAAAACATTTTTTTTTACTTTGTTTTGATATCGTGGTCATACTTTACCCTTGAAAACTTATTTAACAATTTCATTAAAGCTTGCATTTACTTAATGCTTTAAAACTGTTATTTACTTTGTTAAAACCTGATCCCAAACCAATATTTCCCGAGCCAACAACCAGAAAACCCGAACAAAAACCCGAGCCCAATCACCAAGTCCTCGAGCTATTCCCATGTCACTTGAGAACTCACCTACCTCGAGTCAACTTCACGAAATACTTCGAGACAAACCTAAGAGAACCCTCTCTTCTCCGATCACCCAACAATACCCATACCCAAACATGCACGCGTGCACTGCACATCGGTCTGACGCTCCTTCGACCATCGCCACGACAATCCCCAAATCGATGATCACCTCCCTGAACGTGTCGATCACCGAGCCCGACGAAAACGACAGCAAAACAAAATCGAGCCGATCGATCTATACCAGGAACCCATTCCGATCGAAAAAACCACCACTTGCCGACGATCCCGACCTCGAGATTCCACGCCGACCACACCCAAGCTACGTCACTACCCCACGCCTCGTTTCCCCCATATGCGATCCACTTCGGTGCACCATCGACGACTCCAAAACCTCGAGAACATTGACACCCAAAAACAGACGACAAACCCTACTTCACCGTCCCTTGCACGCTTCGATGATCATCACGTCTGCGATCATTTTTCCTCCACTCCAAGCCACATGAACTACCTTCAGCGTCAATCGCGACGCCATACCTCCCAATCGCCGAAATTCAACAAAAGTTACAAATCTAATCAACTCAGAATATCTCATCATATACAATACTAAAAATGATGTTCCGATTACTAAAATTCATCAATTTACAATACGAATCTATTCATGAAATCGAATCATGGAATTTTAAACAATGATTTTCGACATTTATTTGTTTATTACTGTAATTTTCTATTCTTGCAATAATTAATTAATATAAAATTTTAAAACTATTTTTAAAATTGATATCACACTATTACAATTATTTCCTCTTCAAAGATCATAGCCTATAATAGACTATATAAAGAGCAATTAAATTTTCTTTAGGGAAGTTTGAGCCTGTAATACATATAGGGGCCTATATATACACATACACAGATACTGCACACAATTTTATAGAGAAATTCAAACTATATTCAAGTTAGAAACATTCATGCAAACCATATATATCATCACCACACAGATATATCACATGCATTAGTACTAAAAGATTTCTAGCTTTAAAAATAATGTTTACTCACGTGCATATTTAGAAAACAGACAAAAATGGTTTGAAGTTGAAAACAGCTTTAGTTATTGAAACAACTGGCTTATTTTTGATCTTGACTTGATGTTGAGTTGCGTAGTTGAGTTGATATCTTACTTTAAAACTAAGTTAAATTTTCATGATCAAGTTGAAAGGGTTATTGGTTTAAATTTATGGTTTGTTTATTTTTACAGACTTTGTTTTCTTCGAGTTTTGAAAAAAAATGAAAATAGAAAAAGAATAGAGAAGAGGGTGGTATAGATATTTATAGCCTTGATTTATCTTTTATTTTAAAAATGATAAGAAAATGAATTACATGACACTTATAATCTGCGTGACAAAACTTGCTAACATTTGTTAAACTTCATGTTATTAATTCTACACTTGTTAATTTGTATGAAAATATGTTACTTTATATATTTATATTATATTTTCTATTAGTTTAATATATTTCTTTTATTTATATTTATAAAATCTTTTAAAGAAAATAATATAAAACTAATTATATACTAATAAAAATCACATATATATACATTTTTAAGTCCAATTTATTTTAAGATATTTATCTAATTGAATTTCAAATTCAAATTCACTTCAAAATCAACTCACATATATATATACATATAACAAATACATACTTTATTTATTTGAAAATAAATAATTTGCCAATTTTAAATGATTTATAAAAGAAGATTGTCACATATTATTGCCTGAAATTCTAAGATATCACAGTATTTGTTAGTGTTATAAAAAATGTTTTTATATTGTATCAATTTGTTCTGTTGAGTATTTATGAATTTTGGTCGGAATATAGGATGTCATGGCATCAATAGGGATTTCTAAACACTTAATAGAGCAAAGCGACATAATATTATTTTGAAATATAGGTAAATGAAATAAGTTTACCTAGTATTATATTTTCTATATGTAAGAATAATTTTTATAATTGGATATAGTTGTATGTGATATGTTTGTTTGTTAGGAAGTGAAATTATGTAAATATTGGTTGCGAAATAGGATATACAAATAAAGTGAATATAAATTGGAAATTTGAGAACTTAAGTTCCGAAGTTTTGAAATTGGTTTTCAAAGATTTTGAAATATAATATCAGCATTATTTGGAAGAATTTTCGGATATAAATAATTTCAATGTGATTTAAAAGAAATGTTCTCAAGGAATTTTAAAAGAAAATAAGTTCCATACTTCCCTCTTCTGCCGTTGGAAAATAATTTTGATGATGATCGCGACATCATCGACGTTCATTTTCGAGTTTCAAAGTGGAAGGACCACTATAGTAGCTTTGTTACACATTTGTCTTGATAGACAAATTTTTATTTTGTTTTCTTAAGTATGATTTGTTATATAAAAGATATATATATATATTATTTCAAAATGATTTGAAATGAACCCGGTATTTAGTTCTTAAGTTCCTGTTAAATTAATGATTTTTAGTTGTAGAAATAAAGTGGAATCGTAATAGTTGGAAACTTCTAAAATGTGAAATAAGAAATTAGAAGCTAAGTGATTAATGAAACTGTAAAGAAATTAAATATTTGTTGGTGGTGAATTAAAGGGTTATGAAATTTAGAAGATGTAAATTATTGAATATTTTTGCTAACTAATGAAAAAGATAAATTTGTATAACACTCAATTACAATCTAAAACATATATAAAACTTACCAGAAATGTTTAAAGGTTGAAATGTTAATATGAATATGTAATAGAATTTTATACAAGCAAAATTTAAGAATAGAGTTATGTCTACAAATAAGAATTACGATGAGCATGAAATATTTTAAATATAAGTTAATATTTTTGAAAGCTTGTAATTAAAGTAAATAGAAAAAAATGTTAATGTTGTTTAAGTAAATGATTATAAACTCAAGAAAATGACCGAAATGATTCATTGATGAATATTAATATTAAAATGGATATCAAAGTTATAAGTAAATAATAAATGTGAAATAAACTACAATGAAATGTACGTGATACTTTAATAATGGATACATTGATGATTTCAAATATTGAATGAGAAATAAATTGTGTAAGTAGTGAAGGAAAATTAATAAAAGATAATTATTGTACGAATGAATTAAAACAAATGAAAAGTAAATAATGATGTTAAAAGAAACCAATAGAATAAAATATGTAAATTGTGCGTAACTCATTTTATTTGCATAACAGTTCAGATTTGAATACAAGGTTTGTAGTAATTCATACCAGTCTAAAATAGGATTTTTCGCTCGATTCATGACAGCTAACAATTGATATGAATTTTTGATATGAATTTGAATTTTTCTATCATGGTTTATGGTTATACAAGGAAACGAAAATTTTGAATCAAGAAATCGAATCATAGTCCACACTAGAGTGGTTGGGTTAACAATACTAGTTCGAAAGTGGAAGTGTGTCTTCAAGCAAGCAATTGGAATTGATATTATGTATAAAAGATTTATGTACATCATGCAAACTTGAATAATATTTAAAATTCTATGTGTTTGGCTTATGGGATGTTTGGAAAATGATACTTCAGATTGTTTAAGGATGTATGAATAATCTATTAAGTAATTGTCTAAGGCTGTTGAGCGTAAGATACACTTAGTAGTTTATTTATGACCACTGTATGATGAAAAGTATCTGAACCTGGACAAAACCATTAGTATTGATTGCTATAAGTGGTTAATGGATTATTTAGTGGCATATGATGGTTGTACTGCTTTTGTTCACATATCATTATGTATTGTATGTAGCCTGTGCTATTGATTTGAAACAACTAAAATATTACTCTTTTACATAGTTCTAACTCTTTTAGATTATATAAGTGAAATACAGGTTTAGGGATGCAATAGCTACTACTTTTGGTTTCATAAATAAAGTTTGTTTACCCGACAAATAGGTACGGTTTTTGAAACAATATTTTATTGTTTTTTCCCATGGTTTGGGATGTTTTATTATTGAAATATTATATATATATATATATTTATTTATTTAAATTGCTGATATTATTATTTTTCCAGACCTAACCGTGTAAAGGAGACTCTGTCGAAATTTTTCGTGAATTTAGGACTTATTAAAATTTAGTGAAAGTTGAGTTATTTTCAAATTCCCATTAAACTAAATTAATGAATTAAGTGTTTATAAATTGAATAATTTGAATAAAATTATTTAAAACTTCTTAATACTTTCTTATTCCTTTTCGGGGATGAAAAGTTTTGAGTGGAGGATAGTGTAAACGACCTGTATTTTTTGATAATTAAAACAATTAAATTAAATAAGATTTTGAAATTTAATATTGTGAGAAATTAAAATTTATGATTTATTAATGAGAAAAATAATTAGAATATAATTTAATTTTATTCTTTGAATGTTATTAACAACTATTTTAATATAGTTTCAATCAATTGAGACAACTGTAGAGTTAATTTGGTTATAATTGTAAACGAGGAATAAATTAAATGTTGGATTCAATGTTGAAATTATCTGTTATTAATTAAAGTAGGTGTAACGACCTGCTTTTTTGGACATTTTAACCAGACACACACGACAAACCTAAAACAATACAAAAGGGCAGATTGTTATTGGGGTTAATAAGAAAAAGCAAAGAAAGAAGGGAAAAAAACAAAACAGAATCTCGCAGCGGAACGACAAAATATAATAATCAAATAACAATTCATGAAGTTGTTTACAAACCATTTGATTATACTTATACAACACAGATCAAAGTTACGTACAATAGAGATAAATAACAATATAACAATGCAGCGGAACAGTATGAATGTAGTGGAATAAATAATAGTACAAGTCTTCGTCTTCGTTCTTTAGAAATAAGGTCTTCGATCCCTGAAATACTCAGGCTGACCTGAGAAAATTGAAAAGACAAAACACTCGAGTCAAAATTAAAAGATCTTATGTAAGTTAAATAAACGGAAATAAATATGAGTGGAACGGCGTCAGATATGTTTACGGGGTTTTACATCTCCTATCCAGTGTCTAACGTGAGTGCAATAACTTAAGAGATGTTTGGGATTTACATCTCCTAAGGATCCATTAAACTATATACTATGTAGTAAAATACGCTATTATAATATGTCTACAGTAAAGTAAAAGTATTAAAATAGCGTTAAGGCATTACCTATATCCCCCTTAACACATTTTTATATATTTCCATGTATGGTACAAAACAAACTCGTAGTGGTCTCCATAAGGTAGGTGACACATCACAACTAGGCAATGTCAGGGTAGATATACCAATTACACTTCCGAACTGGTGGTAATGCATAGCAGCTACTACCTCCCAATTCGGAACGTGCTCCCAAATCAAAATCAAGGGTGGCCACCAAATCAATCACAGAGTCAGAATATAGTATCGAAGGAATATGCCCGATCAGAGGAATGACCTCATTTGGCCCGTCAATTGCTCCCGTTTTAGCCACCTTAGGATAACTCATGGGAATCAGGTCTATAGGATCATTGCCAACCATCCTACTTCATTCTGGAATCTCCACTACGTACATAGTTGTTATAGTGGTTTTCGTTATTGGCAGAGAGTATGACAATATCCGATCCCAGTCTCGTTAACAACCAAAGGTTTATTTCACACTGGATGGTTCTTTTACATTTCAAAAGTCAATTCGCACTTTATATCAAAGTATCATATTTTCAAAATCATATCACTTTCAAGATCATATTCACTTCTAAAAATCCAATTTTTAGAATAGTTAAAAACCCTCATTTCAAACTTCATATCCATTTCAAATATGTAATTTAAATTCCAACTTAGGCTATAATATCAAGTAACCATATTCACTTTAAAATCGAGGTTTTGAATATAAACACAAAATCTTTACTTAGTTTGAAATTTTGAAAAACAGTTTAGATAGTTATAAATAGTTTAAATAAATTTTAATAGTCAAAATACTCTAGAATAGTTAATATAGATTTAAAATAGTTAAATATATTAAAATAGATTATATGGATTTAAAATAGATTAAATATAATTAGAATAGATTAAATAGCTTTAAAATAGATTGATTAAATTTAATATAAGTTAAAATGTTTAATTAGTTTTAATAATAATTAAATGGTTTAAAATAGGTTAAATTTATTTCATTTCAACAAAACCAGACCATTTCAATTTCCCAATAAAACCCAATTCCAAATCTTCGATTTAAATTCTAAATAAACCATTAAATTTTATATCAATTCCAACCCACGTTGGAAATATCAACTTATATTTACTCCAATTTGAATACGTTTGAAAGTTATTTTCAAATAATTTTAATAATTCAATTTCGATAAATTTCAATTATACTTCAAAAATCAAATTTAAAGTTTCAATTTGAATCCTTCAACTATTTCTTTTAAACTAATTCTAGTTTAACATAAAGCTTGAATTTTGATAATAATTCAATTTATATAAATCAAATTTTATTTCAAAATATCATTTTACTGAATTTAGAAACTAATGATTTTAAAATCATTTAATTTAACCAATCCAGTGTCCATATATAAATATCTACCCTAGGGTCAAGTGATATGGATATTTATCATTTCAATTCGTAATTTAATATTTATGGTTATGCATCATTTCAAGCCGCAATCCCGAATTAAATACAAAAATCCATAAAATCGCTCGAATCTATCATTTCAACCCATAACGATTTTTTCCTAATCTATAGATCGTTCGGGTATACATTATTTCAACCCTTAGTGATTTCCAAATAATAATAATTAAGGGGACTTGTAGAGTGATAATAGTATATAATTCAAACAAGACATCCAATCATCCAATATCAATAATCCTCATCCACCCCAATCATCATCCAATTCAATTAATAAATTTCAAAAATTAACTAAGTACCAATAACAGGTAATTAACTGGCAATTTAAATTCAAAAATAAATTAAATGGCAATTTAATTCAAAATAAATTCACACTAACTGGAATAGCAATTTGTAAATTACCAAACAGCCATGAATAAATTTCTAATCACACTATCAATTTAATTTAACAGACATAAGAAATTTTAGAAGTTGTGAGTTGGTTAAAACACTCACCTTTGAATTTAAATCGATTTAAAATCCAATTTAAGCCTAAAATTTAAATAGCCTCAAAATTAATCCAAACCAGTGTCAAAATGTTACAAATTTCAATATGATCCAAACGCAAGAAACCGCGTGTGAATCTGACCTCATATGTAGAAGTTACGTGAGTTAGAACAGTTGACAATTGAATTTTTAAACTTAAAAAAACAGACGAATTATACGTACCACATCACCCCATCCTATCGTCACCTTCTAGGCAATATCGCACGCATAGAAACGAAACACCCCATAAACACGCCGTTGACCTTACTTTGACCACGCTTTGCCTCCTCCTTGCACCGCTACTGGCCACGCCGACCACCTCCGTACACTTGCCTCGTCGTTCCCCTTCGAACTGCCTAGGTCCGATCACCCCAAACGCCACCGACCGCCGCACCCTTCAAACCCAAATCAAATTATCGGGCCCAATCCAACCACTGTCGTGACCAGCGACCTACTCCAATGGACAGAGTGCGACGATCTCTACACAATGGTAACTTTGGTTCGACGATCCGTCGACGCTCATCGAACCTCAATGAACGACCGAGACTTATTTGTCCAGTTCCAACCACACAGAAACCCAAATCGAAAAATTATCTATAGATTTGACTTGCGCTCGTCGAGAGCTTTAAATCGATATATAATTTGATAGGGTTTGAAGAGTTTTGATTTTTGATTGAAATTTGATTTGAAATCGAATTGGGAATTTGTTTGCCTGCCATTGGAACGAGGAGTTGAGAAGTAAATGTACGTACAGACAAATGGAAATAAGAAATAATTAGGGTTTATAATGAGGCATTTATTGATAGATCGGAAAATAGAAAGAATGGACAAGATCGATTTGGATTGGAATGATAAAGTACCTGAAAAGCTCGTTCTGCCTCCAGAACGAAAATGGGTCATCCCATATATCATAATAGATGTTTATGATTTTAAACTCAATGGAACAGGTTTCAAGTCCTAATTCCATCGTATAAAGAAGTTATGATAAAATCAGCTTATTTCAATTTGATTTCAGTTGATTCTAACTAAATTGATTTCTAGGTGTTTCGAGCCCGTATGATCAAACGACAAGTCTGATTGCTGTGAAACCTGAAATCCTGCAATAATTCACTGTTACGGATCCGATAAAACTGGTTTTGTCGAAATCCGAGTCAGTGGCCAAAATGGCTATATTTCAGTTAATTAAATAAAATAATATTAAATTAATTAATTCACTTTTTAATTCAAAATTTGATAGTTACCCAATTTCACCATTTTTAATCATTTAGGCACTTATAATGAGTTAATACATATTTATATAACAATTCAGTGTTGGTTATTACACTAATTATAGCGTTCAATTTCACTGTAATTAAATCCAGTTAATTATAATTAATTCCAATAAACTGATTTGATTCAGTTTCAATCTTTATACTAAATCCACTATACTTTAAGTGTAATGGCACGCGCTTCGCGCGTGAATCGTTTTTCTTATAAATTGTATATGTTTAAATCAGTCAAAAAAATAATTTTTTATTTTCAAGCTATATTTTGTAAAGAATATATAAAGAAGATTTAATTTTAGATCCTATTTTTAAAAGCGTTTTGAATTTTAAAGCATGTTTAGTTATTAGATCCTACTTTTATGGACATTTGAATTTGTAAAAGAAATTTAGTATTAGATCCTATTTTTAAGTAATTAAGATTGGATAATATATAGAGGGGCGTTTTTGGTAGTTCACGTTGATACCAAAAAAATGTGACACCAAAGCTATTACAGCTATTATTAAAGATAACACAGTTAACATTTGTTTTACATTAATATATTCCAATTTCCGTCTTTTATTTGTATTAACTATTATATTTCCATTATATTGGATTTTGTCAAATTTACACATTAATTAAAATTTAAAGTCCCAATTAATTATTTATCTCAATTTCATTCTTTTATTAACTCAATTATTGCCTTATGAACTATAACGACCCATAAATTTTAGTAGTTTTATTTATTTAATTAATTGAAATTTTATGAAATTTTAAATAATAAAATTTTGAAATATAAATTTAATATTTGGTATACGTCTATTTTAACATAGCAACTAGTAAATTTTCATCTGATAATATTGAAGTTTATTTTATTGTGTAATATTTCAATTTAAATCAGTTAATATTTGATGATAATAAAATGCTTTCCAAACCTGAATATTTTTATACAATAAATTTGTAAATCACCTTCTGAGTGAGACGTTATATTTCGTTTCTCCAAATTTGAACCACTGTTGCTTCGTTTATCTTATTATCGACAGATTTGCAACATTATGGGTACCAATTATCAACTTTTGATAGGATGATCCTATCATTGATATCTATATTCCATTTTGATCATCTCGTCGTGCTGATCTCTATGGTATATTCAATTTTTTGTTTTGAAGTCCGATACACAATGGAGTCTAAACCGGTAACTGTATCAGTACCGGATCCGTGACCTTTTGTTTTCTTTTGAATTTCAAACTTCAGCCGTGTCATCTAATCAACAATAAATTGCTTTAATGAGTCAGCTGAATTAGAAGGTATTGTTGCTATTCATTTCACTTTATATTTATTCTTGCCTTTCACTCTGCTCACCGGTTCACTTTATATAAGGATCGTTTCTTTTCTTTCGTTGCTTTCTTCTCTGTAACCTATCTTCTTACCTATATATAATTCTTCCTCTCTTCATTCTCTCCAAACCTAAAGCAAAACCATTTCCCCATATCTCCTCTCCAACGCACACAGCCTTACCTCAGCTCAAAACCGAACGTCACCATCTCCCTGCCACCGTTCTGACGATCCAGCCCTCGTTCATCTGCCTTATTCCCCTTTTCTCGCAGTCAGCCTTCCCCTCCAGCCACGCTCCGACCAAATCTGGCCAAACCCACCTCCATGCACTGCTCTTTTGGAAATGACTGCCTACCCTCACTGAAGCAGCTGTTCCGGCCTCCACCGAGTCTCATCGTTCCCCGCATCTCTGGCTTCATTATTTCACCATCACAGGTTCATATATATAACATGTTAAACATTTATGTAAGTTATATTATAGTTTGAAATAGTTTTTAATAATAATACATATATTGTATAATTTCACATCATATGTTATATAAATGCTTTGCAAACAGTTTTCATGTATTATGTAATA
This sequence comes from Allium cepa, assembly GCA_030765085.1. Classification (NCBI taxonomy): domain Eukaryota; kingdom Viridiplantae; phylum Streptophyta; class Magnoliopsida; order Asparagales; family Amaryllidaceae; genus Allium; species Allium cepa. The sequence continues at coordinate 1,051,956,726 of CM060935.1, read as the reverse complement.
AGTATATAATGTTGTTTTAAGTATATGTATATTAAGAGGTTTATATATGCGGGTGTTTACAGTATATATGCATAAGAGTATATTCTGTCAAGGAAATTTAAATGTGTATATATATAGTTTTATATATGTTATAATATGCAGCTTCTATGTATAATATATTGATATCTTGGTTTTAAATATGTCTTTTAAATTAAACATTGATTTTATTTTATTTTCTTTTTTGTTGTCCGTATATATATAACGGTACCATGATCTGTTTGGGTTAGTTATACATCATAATAATATAAGTCAGATATATGTTGTGTTGTATCTCAGTTATATTCATAAATTATATATCATTTGGGTTCAAACCAGTTTTATATGTATATCAAGATTATATGAGTATACTATATATTAATTAAACATAGATAATTGTTTATAAACCTAAGTTGTGTATGATTGTTTACAGTATGATGTTATATATATATAAATATATATATATATATATATTTGTTTATAAATATATTTTGCATAATTTTTTTTTATATCTATTGTATTACATTTTATTATATTAATATATATGTTAGTTTATGTATTCTGATCTATGTAAATATTATTATAATATGTTGGTTATACCAGTTTTATAACATGCCATTTATATACTTAAGTTTTAAAGGTTGTTTGGTTATATAAAATATAAGTTGATTTTGGAGATAAACCGAGCTCATAGATCTGTGTCTATTATATGTTATATATATTTTATTGTCTAACTATGTACATATAAATTTTTATATATGTTATGCGTTCACGTTAATATGTAGCATGTTTACAGGTATGGATATAATACTATAGTACTTATTTAAACTTACGGTTAGTACTTTAATTTAGATTTTTAATAACTGTAAAAGATGTACACTTTTAAAAAGTATAATTTAAAGGTGTACTTGTTTTATACAGTGTCTGTTTATGTGAAAAGGAAAATATATGCTACAGTGTAATTTTAATATGTTATAATATATAAGATTTACATATATTAGTTTATATATATACATACTATTTTTGGTTTAATAATTTTTGATAAATATGTTTGTATTTTTTATGATAAATATTGATATATGTTATATATTGGTTATAGACATAGATTTTATACGTGTTTGGTTTCCAAAATATAGGTTTAAATTTAATAAAGATCTTGTATATACATATAAATATTTTGATTCTTATATATATATATATATGTTATATATATATAACTGATCTTCATCGATTCAGTTCTGATTTATTTCGTCTATTCGTATTATCATCTTTGACATCAAATTCGTGCCAATTTTGCTTTGCTTCGAAATTCGTGCTTGGATTCGTAACTCATTCCATTATCGAATATCTCGAACCTCGAAAGATGAGCAATCACTCACGATTAACTTTCTTTTATCTATTAGATTTGATTTCAATTGAAACGACAATTTGAAATATGTTGCCATTAGTTATTTACATTGCTATATATATGTTGTTATCTGTATTTGTTCACCTGTGACATATGACACATTATTTGTTATTTATATTGATGATATGTGTCTGTTTTATTATTATTATATCTGTTATCACTCTGCAAGTTCTCTGTTAGTATAGAATTCACTATGGGTTGAAATAATACATACCCGAACAATCTGTAGAATAGGAGAAAATCGTTACGGGTTGAAATGATAAACTCAAGCGATTTTCATTTGAATTGAATTTGGGATTGCGAGTGGAAATGACGTATACCCGTATATATTTAAATTATGGATAAATATCCGTATCACTTGACCATAGGATAGAAAATTATACGGTTGGTCTATATATAAGTACTTTGAAAATGGTTTCTATGGTTTTGAAAGGAAATATATAGCTTCTATTTAGATTTGAAAATATTATGTATATGAATAAGTTTTAATATAAAAAAATTAATTTAATAATAAGCTTTAAATTTAGTAAAGTTTGGTTTAAGTAAAATACAATATGTTTAAGTATTTATTTAAATATTTATTTATTTTTAAAATAGATTTTTAAATGATTTCTATAAGTTAAACTGGGAAAGATTAACTTGAATTTATTGTTATTTAAGAATTTTATTTAATTAAATCGATTAGAAACTATTGAATTTGAAATTTAAAATATGATTTTTATAACTTGATTTTGATTTAAGTAATTTAATGAATATTTCACGATTAAATAAATTGAAGGAAATATTTAGTAGTGCAATTCAAGGTTATTTAAATAATATTGAACTAATTAAGTGAATATTTCAAGACTAAATAGTAATGAAGTTAAATCAAGATCTATATGAAACTGTTAAATTTAGTTTTGAAAATGTTGAATATTTAAAACTTTGAAATATATTGGAATTTAAATGGTTTATTTTGTGGTTCAAATATGTATTTGAAATCGATATAGTTTGAATTTGCTTATTTAGAAACTGAATTGAATTAAAATTGATAAATTAAAATTGAATTAAATTTGGAATTTGGAATTTGAATTAAACTATTTTATTTTATAAACTATTTTATTTTATACACTATTATTAAACTATTTAAGTAGTGGAAGTTATGATTTCAAAGTTATGGTTTTCCAAAGAATTCTGATTTCAAAGGACTTTGGTTTTGAAAGTGTTGTGACTTTGGAAGTGCTATAATTTGGAAATAGATATATTTGAAATGGAAATGATATTTTGATGTATAAATTATTTTGAAATGACCATGGCGTTATAATGTCGTTTGTTTGTTAATAGCATATATTTCTGCATTGTAGATATGTAACAACCCTAGATTTTTCAATATTTTTAAATTTGACTTTATTTCATTTTTAAATATTTTAAATTTATTTTTATTTTAGGATTTCATTTTTTAATTATTTTTAAAGTGATGTTATAATTTTTCCAAAGCTTATTGTATTTATTTACAATTTTTAAATCCTAGTTTCTATTTTATGCTATTTTCTTAATTAATTTATATTTTTCTAAAATTGATTTATTTATTTTCTTTTATACTCTTTTTTTTTATTTACTTGCATTTCCATTTGTTTAAAATGAATAAATAAAAAGGAAATATTAAGAGCCATAACCTTTTCATAAACCATTGGCTTTTCACATTCCATTGTCTTTTCATTTGTAAATTGCCACTTGCATTGATGAGGCCGATTATTTCCTTTCTTCTGTTGTATCTTCATTTTCATTTCTCACGCAAGAAAAAAAAGTTTCTCATCTCTAATATTTGGCCATCAATTTCTGAAATTTCTTGGTAATGGTTTCTTCTCATTTTTCTTACTTTCTTTGCTTGTTTTATGCATTATTCTTGTCATGCTTTCACTTCACTTGCTCGGCCCATAGCCTCCTCCTTCACCATCACCTTCACCACCACCAAACTCGGCTGCAAACCCCTCCAACTCCACTGACGTAACCAGCAGTGGCCTTCCCATAGATGCAAACTCCACAAAAAAAAATGCAAGCACCGCTTGAAAACAACCCAAGCTGACCTCCTACATGCTTCACCACTTCACACCCCTCTCGGCCACCACTTGCACCACCTTCTCCAGCCTCTACCTGACCCTGGGCTACTGCTGCACTATCACTTGACGTCGACAAGACATGGCCGAGCCATCCATGGCCATGGCCGAGCTTGTGATTGCACACAAAAATCACCTTGTTGCCTTCACCTTTGTATTTTCATGTCACAACCATTACTCCTTCATATCCAAGCTAGGCCGAGCCATGTTGGACCCATACCCGACCCATTCACACCACCATGTCCATGCATTTTAAACCCTAGGCCAAGAATATGATTTGTGAAAGCATGGGCAAGTAGTTTGGTTCTTTGTTGTGCATTATTTCTAGGTTGTTTAATGTCATATTTTTGGTTGTAATTCATGTTTCAATAGTTTGTTTTGTTTGATATGTACAAGATAATCACTTTGGCTCTCCCCTCACTTTAATCGTAGTCGTGCTTTCGTGCTTTCCGGATCTTTGTTTGTGTGTCTGAATTTGTTATCTCCAGCTTGTAGAGGTGAGTAATTCACACATGACATCTGTACTTATATAATTAGTAAATTGACACAATTTCAATCTGTAGATTATATTATCATGTTATATCTGCCTGCGATATGATCATACGATGTTCACCCTGTTTATACACCTGTCATATCATTTGTTACTGCTATATTATGCTATGCTATTATTTATATATGTTTATCACACTGCAAGTTCCCTGTAAATTAGAATTACTATGGGTTGAAATGAAACATACCCGAACGGATTTTAGAATAGGGAAAAATCGTTACGGCCTGAAATGATAGGCCTGAGCGATTTTTATTTATTTCATTTTACTTGGGACTGCGGGTTTGAAATGATAGAACCCGGGTTTCCTTTGTAGATTATGGATTGAAATGATAAATATCTGTATCACTTTACCTAGGATAGAAAATTATATACAGACCCATGGTTAATATATATTTTTCTAGAATTTTTAAAGTATTTTAAAAATGTAAATATTATAATATTTTGATTTAAGTTTGAATTTAAAATGATTTTATAAAGTGTTACTGATTTTTCTATAAATTAAAAATGGTCAAATAAATAAACGTTTAAAATGCTTTTCTATCTTGCTTTCTTTATTTTCCTTGTCCGTTCTTTTCGAGGATGAAAAGATTTAAGTGGAGGAGAGTGTAACAATCCTAGATTTTTGAATATTTTTAAATTTGACTTTGTTTCATTTTTAAATATTTAAAATTTTTTTTTCAAGATTTCATTTTTAATTATTTTTAAAGTGATGTTATAATTTTTCCAAAGCTTATTGTATTTATTTACATTTTTTAAATCCTAGTTTCTATTTTATGCTATTTTCTTAATTAATTTATATTTTTCTAAAATTTATCTATTTATTTTCTTTCATACTTTATTTTGTTTTTTTTTAATTTTATTTACTTGCATTTCCATTTGTTTAAAATGAATAAAGAAAAAGGAAATATTAAGAGCCATAACCTTTTCATATACCATAGACTTTTCACATGCCATTGTCTTTTCATTTCTAAATTGCCACTTGCATTGATGAGGCCGACTATTTCCTTTCTTCGGATGTATCTTCTTTTTCATTTCTCATGTAAGAAAAAAAGTTTCTCGTCTCTAATATTCGGTCATCAATTTCTGAAATTTCTTGGTAATGGTTTCTTCTCATTTTTCTTACCATCTTTGCTTGTTTTATGTATTATTCTTGTCATGCTTTCACTTCACTTGCTCGGCCCATAGCCTCCTCCTTCACCATCACCTTCACCACCACCATACTCGACTGCAAACCCCTCCAAGTCCATTGACATGACAGGCCGTGGCCTTTCCATAGATGCAAACTCCATAAAAAAAATGCAAGCACCACTTGAAAACAACCCAAGCCGACCTCTTACATGCTTCACATCTTCGCACCCCTCTCAGCCACCATTTGCACCACCTTCTCTAGCCTCTACCTAACCCTAGGCCAATGTTGCACCATCACTTGACCTCCACTAGACATGGTCGAGCCATCCATAGCCATGGCCGAGATTGTGATTGCACATAAAAATCACCTTGTTGCCTTGACCTTTGTATTTTCATGTCACAACCATTACTTCTTCATATCCAAGCTAGGCCGAGCCATGTTGGACCCATACTCGACCCGTTCACACCACCATGGCCGACATTTTAAACCCTAGGCCAAGCATATGATTTGTGAAAGCATGGGCAAGTTGTTTGGTTCTTTGTTGTGCATTATTTCTAGGTTGTTTAATGTCATATTTTGGGTTGTAATTCATGTTTCAATATTTTGTTTTGTTTGATATGTACAAGATAATCACTTTGGCTCTCCCCTCACTTGAATCGTAGTCATACTTTCGTGCTTGTCGGATCTTTGTTTGTGTGTCTGAATTTGTTATCTCCAACTTGTAGAGGTGAGTAATTCAAACATAACATCTGTGCTTATATAATTAGTAAATTGACACCATTTGAATCTATAGATTATATTATCATGTTATAACTGCCTGTGATATGATCGTATGATGTTCACCCTGTTTTATCATCTGTTACTACTATATTATGATATGCTGTTATTTATATATGTTTATCACACTGCAAGTTCCCTGTAGATTAGAATCACTATGGGTTGAAATGATACATACCCGAACGAACTTTAGAATAGGGAAAACCGTTATGGGCTGAAATGATAGGCCCGAGTGATTTTTATTTATTTCATTTTACTTGGGACTGCGAGTTTGAAATGATAGAACCCGGGTTCTCTTTGTAAATTACGGATTGAAATGATAAATACGTATCACTTTACCTAGGATAGAAAATTATATACAGACCCGTGGTTAATATATATTTTTCTAGAATTTTTAACGTATTTTAAAAATGTAAATATTATAATATTTTGATTTAAATTTGAATTTGAAATGATTTTATTAAGTATTATTGATTTTTCTATAAATTAAAAATGGTCAAATAAATAAACGTTTAAAATTGGGATTTGAAATATTAGTTAACTTAGAAATTGTGAAATGTTTTTTTAAATTAAAAGTCAAGTTAAGAAAATAAAATGGAATTTAAATTTAATTTATGAAATGGTAAATTAAATTAAAATGTAAAGTAAATGAAATGTTATAAAATTTACATTTATTTTATAAGTGAATGATTAAAAATTTGATAATTATTTGTGAAATTTTCACTTTATAAAATCATAAATTAAAGGTATTTAAATAATCATTTTAAAGTGAGAAAATATGATTTTTTATAAGTTAAAAATTTTTAAATTAAAATTTAATTGTTTATGAAATTGTATTAAAATTTGGAATTTTAATTAACAACATTTCAGAAATGCTATCATTTCTGAAGTAAAGGATATTACAACATTTCTAAGTGTTGTAGTTGATACAAATGAATTAAAAGACCAAATTGAACTAAGGGCTATTACAGCACTATGTAAGTGTTGTAATTGCTGAGAACTAAATTAAAACGTATTACAGCATTTTAAATGCCGTCTTTGCTAAATTGAATGGTTTTCAAACATAACTTTCCGTAATATTTTTCTAAGTCCTGCGAAATTTGAATTTTCATTGTTTTAATAAATTTAAGTGAATTAATGAACTTTGAAAAGGAAAATTTTTGGAAATTAAATATTTGAATTTTAATATAATAACTTCATTTTAAATGGTTTAAATGGAGTATTTTGATTTGAAATATAAACCATATTGAAATGTGATTGGAATGGTATAAAAAATTAAATAAAAATGAATGAGGTTTTGAAAGGATATGATATTTTGAAATGGATTTGAAATGATATTTGATTTTCGAAGTATAAAATACCATTTTTAAATTATAACCATGGGTTATAATAACGATTGGTTGTTAAACAGGCCGGGATCGGATATGGACATACTCTCTGTCGGTACCAAAAACCACTTTAACAACTATGTACGCGGTGGAGATTCCAGAACGAAGTAGGATGGCGGGGACGATCCTATTCTGGTATGAACGTGGACCCGACTCTCGTGAGTTGGCTTAAGGTTGCTAAAACAGGAGCGATCGATGGGCCAAGTGAGTTAACTCCTCCGATCAGACACACTTCTTCGATACCATTCTATTACTTTTGTGATTGATTGGGTGCACCCCTTAGATTTTGGGAGTGTGGCTCGAGGTGGGCGGTAGTGGATGCTATGCGTTACCACCAGCCCGAAAGCGTAATTGGTATATCTACTCTGGCGTTTCCTCGTGTGCCTTGTCACCTACCATAGCGAGCTTTACTACGAGTTTGTTTTTCTCCCGTAGCCCATGAAGTATTTAGGGTAGTCTCCTGATCTGGAGATATGCTGATACTGGATGGACTACTGAGACTACTGATACTGGATGGACTACTGATACTGGATGGACTACTGTAGACACTATTATAATAGCGCAATATTACTACATAGTAAATAGTTTACCGGATCCTTAGAGGATGGGCGGTCCCAAGCATCCTTTAAGTTAATTGTACTTTATTACAGTTCACTTGAGTTGGTTTACATTATATAAGTATATATGTCCTGACTCAAGTGTTTTATGTTTTTCTTTATGCTCGGGTCAGCCTGAGTATTCACAGCTTTGGGTTTCTCTTTCTAGAGCTAGCTGGAGATTCTACCTATCTAGTTATCTATCTAGTATTTATCTATTTCAGTTGTTCTATTTCATCTTGTATTAGTGGACTTCTATGTATTAGGATTTATACTATGTTGTTTTCAGACCGATATTATGTTTTTTTGTGACTTTGTTATAGTAGCTTCATGAACTACTATGGTATTTTATATTCCACTGCGAGTTATTCTGATATTTCTATGTCTGTAATTCTATGTGATTGATTTTATTTGCTCCAAAACTATTAACAATCTATTATTTTGCATCATTCAAGTGTGATATGTGTGGATTATTGTCTATTTGAATGGTACAAAAGGGGGTTGTTACATTTGGTATCAGAGCTTTGGTTTTTAGGCAAACCTTAGCCTACGGAGCAAAACTCATTAGAGATAGGGGAGAAATACCCTAGAATGAGTGAAACCAATCTCAAAATCATATCTTTGTGAGAGAACGTATTTTCAAAGTAAAAAATGATTTTAAAATATTTTCAAATATTATTTTGATATAAAATTTTCTTGTTTTAAATGCAATTTTCTAAACTTCCTTCCTTTCGTATCTACCTTTTTCGCATTTTCTTCCATTAGGATATTCATTCAAGTGAATTTTATCTTATCTTATCATTGTCATCTTTTTACCTTGTCCTAACTTCATTCTTGATTTTTCAAGATGAATCGAGGAAATGCCAGAGGTAGGGGTCGTGGTATGCCTCGGCTTCTCAGCCTGCTGCAACCATTAAGTTCACTGTTCTATGTAAGAAATTCACTCAACTTGGTGGAACTTCGTTCACCGGTTCAGAGAGCATTATTGAGGCTCAGCAATGGTTGCGGACTCTAGAGAGGATATTTACTGGTCTTGAGATTACTGATGCCCAGAAGCGTCAGTTAGCAGCTTGGCAGTTGCATGAGGCTACCCTAGATTGGTGGGAGTTTGTTATGGCTAACACCGTTGAGGCTGATATTACTTGGGAGTAGTTTAGGTATCCTTTGTGTTATCTTGGATTTTGTTCCTATTTTTCCTTTCTTTTGAATCTATCTTAAGTTTGTTATATATCTCTTTTCCAGGGAGGCTTTTGTGGCAAAATGGATGCCAGAAGCCGGGAAATCTCAGCTTTATCGTGAATTCATGGATCTCAAGCAGGGTACCATGTCCTTTTCTGAGTATGAATGGAAGTTCGATGAACATTCCAAGTTCGGTCCTAGCCTGATTGACACTCCTTTCATGAAGAATGAGAAGTTCATTGTTGGTGCTCTTCCTGAGTACTATAGTCGTCTCATTTCTCATGTTCATGGCACTTTCACCCAGCTTATGGATATGGTTATCCGTTATGAGAACCCTACTTCTAAGGGTCCTATTGCCGCTGGTTTTCCTTCATCTCAGTCTTCCTCTGCTAATTCTAGGAAGTGAAGGCCTAATTATCACCAGCGGAAGAAGAATTAGCACAAGCATCCGAGTTTGGGATCTTCATCATCTGCTCCTTCTCAGAGGCAACCCGTTGTTCTTTTTTCCATCACCTGCTTCAGATGTGATTAGAAGGGACACTATGCCAATGGTTGTCCTACTTTAGCTGGTGCTACTGTTCCTCCACCTGCTCAGTTGGCTAGGCATAATCTCTGCCATATTTGTCTCCAGCCTGGTCATTTTAGGAAGGATTGCCCTAACCAGCAGAAGGGTAAGCCTTCTGGTGTATTTGCTGTCTCATCTGCATCTTCTTCAGTTCCTCCACCTGCTCTTGTTCCTGGTGATGACCAAGGTACTCTTCAGGGAATATTTACTTTATTTCATCATCCTGCCCGTGTGTTATTTGATACTGGAGCTTCCCATAGTTTTATTTCTGTTGATTTGTGTGATAAGTTTGAGCATCTCCTTTCTCCTGGGTATGCTTCGGTTCCTTTATGTGTTTCTAATCCTACCGGAGGTCCCGCGAACCTTAATAGGATTTGTAGAGGAGTGAAACTCTTCCATTCTGGTTATCATTTTTCTGGTGATTTCTACGTTTTGGGCTTCGATGCTTTTAATTTATTGCTTGGTCAAGATTGATTAAGGAATCATGATGCCCGTATCTCTTGTAAATCCTGAATTGTCACACTTATTGGAGATAAGGATGATTCTTTAATTATTCAGTGCCGCATGCCTCAAGATTTTGCTAGCAGTTTTATTTATTCTCTGGATTCTTCTCCTGGTGATCTTGATTCAACTCCTGTGGTCAGACTCTATCCCGATGTATTTGGTGAAGTCACTTCTTTACCTCCTAAGCGGGAAATTGATTTTCGGATTGATCTTATTCCTGGTGCTCGACCTGTTATTCTCCCTCTTATAAGAATGGCACCCCACGAGAAGGTTGAGTTAAGGAAACAAATTGAGAACTTAGTATCCAAAGGTTTGATTAGGCCTAGTTTTTCTGAATGGGGAGCAGCGGTGGTTTTTGTCACCAAGTCTGATGATTCTCTAAGGATGTCTGTTGATTATAGGGAACTGAACAAGCTCACTATAAAAAACAGATATCCAATGCCTCGCATCAATGATATGCTTGATCAGCTTTATGATTCCACTGTTTTCTCTCAGTTTGATCTTGCCACAGGTTCTCATCAGCTCAGGGTTGTTGAGGGTAGCATTTCCAAGACTGCATTTCGTGCTGAGAATGGGTTTTATGAATGGTTAGTCATGCCTTTTGGTTTGACTAATGCTCCTGCTTTCTTTGTTGATTTGATGAATCATGTTTTTCGTGATGTTCTCGATAAATTTTTTCTATTCTTTGTTGATGATATCCTTGTCTTCTCTAAGACCAAGGAAGAGTATGAGTCATATATGAAATCTGTTTTGGAGACTCTCAGAAATCATCAGTTGAAGGCAAAATTTTCAAAATGCCATTTCTGGAAGGATGAAGTCAGATTTCTCGAGCATATTGTTTCTGGTAATAGAGTATCTATTGATCCAGTCAAAATTGCTGCGATCAATGTAAGCTTTTCTTTTCTCTCTTTTCTTTTATCATTTAATTATTCTATCTTTTCGGTTGTCCTTATATTTTCCCTATTCTGTTACAGGATTAGGAAACCTCAAAGACTCCATCTGATATTCGTAGTTTTCTGGGCCTTGCCGGTTACTACCGAAGATTCATCGAGAATTTTGCTCGGATTGCTGCACCTCTCACTGCTTTGACTCGTAAGAATTCTAAGTTTATCTGGGATAAGAAGTGTGAAGCTGCATTCAATGAGTTAAAGAGCAAGCGAACTTTCGCATCAGTTCTTACCGCTCCAAATGGAAGTGAGGGATTGACGGTATATACTGATGCTAGTCGTGAGGGTTTGGGTGGTGTTCTCATGCAGGATGGTAATGTCATTGCCTATGCCAGCCGTTAGTTGAAAACCCACGAGGCAAATTATGCTGCTCTTGATTTAGAGTTGCTTGCTGTTGTCTTTGCTTTGAAGCTTTGGAGGCATCATCTTCTAGGAACCAAGTTTGAGCTTTTCACCGATCATCAGTCTCTGAGATATATCTTTCCATAGAAGGATTTGAATCAGAGACAAGTTCGTTGGCTTGAGTTTCTGGCTTCTTACGACCTCGATATTAGCTATACTCCCAGTAAAGCTAATGTTGTGGCCGATGCTTTAAGTCGGAAGAAGGCTTTATTGTGTCAGCTTGTTGTTTCTTCTTCTCCTCTTTTGGATTGTATCGTGGCCAAGCAGGATGAGGACGAGATGCTTAGATTGATGAAGGAGAGTGTTCGTAGCAGGGTTGGTGGTGGTAGTAGTAGTAGTGGTAGTGGAGCTCAGATCGATGATGGAGGGATTTTTAGGATAAATGGCAGGATTTGTGTCTCGAATGTTGATGGATTGAGGCAGGAGTTTCTTTAGGAGAATCATTGATCCAGACTTTCTATTCATCCTGGTGTGTCGAAGATGTATCAGGATATCAAGAGACTTTATTGGTGGAGTGGGAATGAAGCGGGATATCTCTATCTTTGTTAGTCGGTGTGCGACTTGTCAGCAAGTCAAAGCCGATCACCAGAAGACCCCTAGTTTGTTGCAGCTCCTTGAGATTCCCAATTGGAAGTGGGAACAGGTTTCCATGGATTTCATCGATGGTTTACCGAGGACTCGGAGGGGTAATGAGAGTATCTGGGTTATTGTGGATAGACTGACCAAGTCCGCTTATTTCATTCCGGTCAAGTCTACTCGTTCTGCTTCTAGCTTGTCTGAGATCTACATGAGAGAGATCGTTCGTCTCCATAGGGTTCCTCTCAGCATTGTTTGTGATCGGGATCCTATCTTTACCAGTCAGTTTTGGAAAGCATTTCAGGAATGTTTAGGTACTCATTTGAATCTAAGCACTGCTTACCATCCACAGACCGACGGTCAAACGGAAAGAGTGAATCAGATTCTCGATGATCTTCTTCGTGCTTGTGTGCTTGATTATGGAGGATCTTGAGAAGATCATCTCCATCTTGTCGAATTCACCTGCAATAATAGCTATCAGATATAATATAATCTTCTGTTTTAAGCCTATTTTAATCTCTTTATCTATCTCATTCCATCTTTGCATTCACGCCAGTATCAAAATGTCTCCGTTTGCTGCTCTATACGAATGACCTTGTAGATATCCATTTTCCATGATTGAATCCGGTAATCGTTTGGTTCTTGGTCCTAATGTGATTTTTGAAGCTTTTGAGAGAGTTGAGGAGATTAAGAGGAGGTTGAGAGCTGCTTAGGATAGGCAGAAGAAGTATGCTGATAGGCGTAGGTGGAGTTCGAAGTTTGCTGTTGGTGGTTAGGTTTTCCTTAAGGTCTCTCCCTTGAGGAATGTTATTCGCTTTGGTCGTAGAGGGAAGCTTTCTCTTAGGTTCATTAGTCCTTTCCGCATTGTGGAAAGAGTTGGTTCTTTGGCTTATCGTTCAGATTTGCCCGAGAAGCTTTCTGGAGTGCATGATGTATTCCATGTCTCGCATCTTCGCTGATATCTTCATGATCCATCTCTTATTGTCCAGCCTTCTGCTCTTGATAGTTTGGATATTGAGCCAAATCTAACTGTCGAGAGGAAGCCACATCGTATTATCGACAGAGATACGAAGCAGCTCAGAAGGAAATCTGTTAATCTAGTCAAAGTACAGTGGAGTACTGATGATCGAGGTTATACCTAGGAGACGGAGGAGAGCATTCGTGCTTCGAATCCAGAATTGTTTGTTTCAGGTACTATTTTGCTTTTCTATCTTGCTTTCTTTATTTTCCTTTTCGTTTTTTTCGAGGACGAAAAGATTTGAGTAAGGGAGAGTGTAACAACCCTAGATTTTTGAATATTTTTAAATTTGACTTTATTTCATTTTTAAATATGTTAAATTTATTTTTATTTCAAGATTTCATTTTTAATTATTTTTAAAGTGATGTTATAATTTTTCCAAAGCTTATTGTATTTATTTACAATTTATAAATCCTATTTTCTATTTTATGCTATTTTCTTAATTAATTTATATTTTTCAAAAATTTATTTATTTATTTTCTTTCAAACTTTATTTTGTTTTGTTTTTGTTTTATTTAATTGCATTTCCATTTGTTTAAAGTGAATAAAGAAAAAGGAAATATTAAGAGCCATAACCTTTTCATATACCATAGACTTTTCACATGCCATTGTCTTTTCATTTGTAAATTGCCACTTGCATTAATGAGGCCGACTATTTCCTTTCTTCGACCGTATCTTCTTTTTCATTTCTCTTGCAAGAAAAAAAGTTTCTCGTCTCTAATATTCGACCATCAATTTCTGAAATTTCTTAGTAATGGTTTCTTCTCATTTTTCTTACTTTCTTTGCTTGTTTTATGTATTATTCTTGTCATGCTTTCACTTCACTTTCTCGACCCATAGCCTCTACCTTCACCTTCACCACCACCATACTCGGTTTGTAAACCCCTCCAACTCCATTGACATGACAGGCCGTGGCCTTCCCATAGATGCAAACTCCATAAAACAAATGCAAGCACCACTTGAAAACAACCCAAGCCGACTTCCTACATGCTTCACCGCTTCACACCACTCTCGGCCACCACTTGCACCACCTTCTCTAGCCTCTACCTGACCCTAGGCCACTGCTGCACCATCACTTGACCTCCACTAGACATGCCCGAGCCATCCATGGCCATGGCCGAGCTTGTGATTGCACACAAAAATCACCTTGTTGCCTTGACCTTTGTATTTTCATGTCACAACCATTACTCCTTCATATCCAAGCTAGGCCAAGCCATGTTGGACCCATACCCGACCCGTTCACACCACCATGGCCGTGCATTTTAAATCCTAAGCCAAGCATATGATTTATGAAAGCATGGGCAAGTTGTTTGGTTCTTTGTTGTGCATTGTTTCTAGGTTGTTTAATGTCATATTTTGGGTTGTAATTCATGTTTCAATATTTTGTTTTGTTTGATATGTACAAGATAATCACTTTGGCTCCCCTCACTTGAATCGTAGTCATGTTTTCGTGCTTTTTGGATCTTCGTTTGTGTGTCTGAATTTGTTATCTCCAGCTTGTAGAGGTGAGTAATTCACACATAACATCTGTGCTTATATAATTAGTAAATTGACACCATTTGAATGTATAGATTACATTATCATGTTATAACTGCCTGTGATATGATCATATGATGTTCACCCTATTTATACACCTGTCATATCATCTGTTACTACTATATTATGGTATGCTGTTATTTATATATGTTTATCACACTGCAAGTTCCCTATAGATTAGAATCACTATGGGTTGAAATGATACATACCCGAACGAACTTTAGAATAGGGAAAACTGTTATGAGCTGAAATGATAGGCCTAAGCGATTTTTATTTATTTCATTTTACTTGGGACTGCGGGTTTGAAATGATAGAACTCGGGTTCTCTTTGTAAATTAGGGATTGAAATGATAAATACGTATCACTTTACCTGGGATAGAAAATCATATACATACCCGTGGTTAATATATATTTTTCTAGAATTTTTAAAGTATTTTAAAAATGTAAATATTATAATATTTTGATTTAAATTTGAATTTAAAATGATTTTATAAAGTGTTATTGATTTTTCTATAAATTAAAAATGGTTAAATAAATAAACATTTAAAACTGGGATTTGAAATATAACTTAACTTAGAAAATGTGAAATGTTTTTTAAATTAAAAGTTAAGTTAAGAAAATAAAATGGAATTTAAATTTAATTTATGAAATGGTAAATTAAATTAAAATGTAAAGTAAATGAAATGTTATAAAATTTTACGTTTATTTTATAAGTGAATTATTAAATATTTGATAATTATTTGTGAAATTTTCACTTTATAAAATCATAAATTCAAAGGTATTTAAATGATCATTTAAAGTGAGAAAATATGATTTTTATAAGTTAAAAATGGTTTAAATTAAAATTTAATTGTTTATGAAATTGTATGGAAAATTTGGAATTGCTATCATTTTTGAAGTAAAGGATATTACAGCATTCCTAAGTGTTGTAGTTGATACAAATGAATTAAAAGACTAAATTGAACTTAGGGCTATTACAGCTTTGTAAGTACTATAATTGCAGAGAACTAAATTAAAACCTATTACAGCATTTTAAATTCCGTCTTTGCTAAATTGATTTGTTTTAAAACATAACATTCCGTAATATTTTTCTAAGTGCTGCGAAAGTTGAATTTTCACTGTTTTAATAAATTTAAGTGAATAAATGAACTTTGAAAAGGCAAATTTTTTGAAATTAAATATTTGAATTTTAAATATAATAACTTCATTTTAAATGGTTTAAATGGTTTAAATGGAGTATTTTGATTTGAAATATAAATCATATTGAAATGTGATTGGAATGGTATTAGAAATTAAATAAAAATGAATGAGGTTTTTTTAGAGGATATGACATTTTGATATTTTGGAATGGGTTTGAAATGATATTTGATTTTCGAAGTATAAATACCATTTTTAAATTATAACCACGGGTTATAATAACGATTGGTTGTTAAAGAGACCGGGATCAAATATGGACATACTCTCTATCGATACCGAAAACCACTTTAACAACTATTTACGCGGTGGAGATTCCAGAACGAAGTAGGATGGTGGCGACGATCCTATTATGGTATGAACGTAGACCCGACTCCCATGAGTTGGCTTAAGGTGGCTAAAATAGGAGCGATCGACGGGCCAAGTGAGGTAGCTCCTCCGATCGGACACACTTCTTCGATACCATTCTATTACTTTTGTGATTGATTGGGTGCACCCCATAGATTTTGGGAGTGTGACTTGAGGTGGACGGTAGTGGCTGCTATGCCTTACCACCAGCCCGGAACCGTAATTGGTATATCTACCATGGCATTGCCTTGTGTGCCTTGTCACCTGCCATAGCGAGCTTTACTACAAGAAAGTTTTTCTCCCGTAGCCCATGGAGTATTTAGGGTGGTCTCCTGATCTAGAGATATTCTGATACTGGATGGACTATTGGGACTATTACGTGTTTGGGGCTATATGGGTAACCCTTAGACGTTATTTTAAAGTAAGTTTATTTTACTGTAGACATTATTATAATAGCGCAATATTACTACATAGTAAATAGTTTAACGGATCCTTAGAGGATGGGCGGTTCCAAGCATCCTTTAAGTTACTTGTACTTTATTACAGTTCACTTGAGTTGGTTTACATTATATAAGAATATATGTCCTGACTGGAGTGTTTTTTGTTTTGCTTTATGCTCGGGTCAGCCTGAGTATTCACAGCTTTGGATTTCTCTTTCTGGAACTAGTTGGAGATTCTACCTATCTAGTTATCTATTTCAGTTGTTCTATTTCGGCTTGTATTAGTGGACTTCTATGTATTAGGGTTTCTATTATGTTGTTTTCAGACTGATATTATGTTTTTTTTTGTGACTTTGTTGTAGTAGCTTCATGGACTACTATGGTATTTTATATTCCGCTGCGAGTTATTCTGATATTTCTGTGTCTGTGATTCTTGGTGATTGATTTTATTTGCTCCAAATTTATTTACCATCTGTTATTTTTCATCATTCAAGTCTGACATTGTGGATTATTGTCGATTTGAATGGTACAAAATAAGTGGGTCGTTACAAGATAGTTCCACGGATTCTTAGAGGATGGTTATCCCAAACATCATTTGAGTTACTTGCATTTCAATTGATGTTTCACTTAAGTTGGATTTATTGATATAAGAATGTTAATCCTGACTCGAATGTTTGTGTTTTGCTTTACGCTCGGGGCAGACTTAGTGTTACAACATTTGGGACTCACCTTTGGAGTTTGAAGCTTCGCTTGAAGATCTAACTACCGATTCAGCTTTCAGCTTTTCCACTTGATTTGTTCAGAGATGTCATCAGTTTATATTTGAGATATTCTGCTGTATTTTTTTTCAAATTCTATTGTTTATATAGTAGCTTCATGAACTACTATTTATCTATTCCGCTGCATTATTGTTATATTACTCTATGTCTGTGATTCTGTGATTTATTTATTTACCGTATATGCTGAGTTTTGCCAAATTTAAATTAACAATATGATATTTTGAGAAATTCAAGTCCGGCATGTGTGGATGCGAATGATTGAAAATATCGGGTCGTTACAGTTGGTATCAGAGCTCTGGTTTTAGGCAAAACTTAGCATATATAATAGATTTAATTGTAAAATTACTTTCGTTCATGCTTGAATCTCTTCCTCTTTGATTCAGTTTCCTTTGAATTTTGGAACTCTCCCACCTGTTCTGAAATCCATTCTTGTCTTTCCCTATTTGTATTCTTTTAATTCTGGAGCATCCCATAACTCCACTTCGAATGATCCATATAAAAACCGATGATCCCACCAATCTTTAAATGATTTGTAAAGGGGTGAAACTCCTTTATAATTGGCACTGATTCACCAAAGATTTCTATACCCTTGATTTAGATGCTGATATCTCTTGCTATGCCGAATTCTATCTCTGGTGATCTAATGTCGATTTGCCTTAGAATTCCGCGTCGATCATATTCCTGAAATCATGGTTGACCCAGTTAAGGTCTCCCACGATTTATATAAGTATATCCATCTTCTATTTTGTAATTTAATTATCTCATCTTCGTTCGAGCCTATCTTCAAATCAGAATTCTATTTGATTAGAGTCCTTCTAATTTGAATCTCCATCTTTGTTTTGAAATCTATTCTTGAATCATTTTTTGAAAAATCGTGTTTGTTTCTATTTTAGAAATTGTTTTATATATTGAAATTATTATTTTGATAAGTATGATTATATTTTATATATAAAAGTGAAAATATTTTCGATAAGGATTGTATACCTTTAATAAAAACGACAATTTGAAGTTTCGAAAGGATATGAAATTTTGAAAATTATATAAGAAATTAATTTATAAAAATAATGATTTATAACTGAAGGGTTTTAAATTGGAAATTAAAGAAATTGAATTCCGGCATTTTGAAATTGGTTTTAAGATTTTGAAAATATATAATAATGTGATTTGAAAGTATTTTTCGAATAAGAATTGTTTCAAATGAGTTCCAATCATTTCGAAGAAAGTTCAAAGAAGTTTTCAAGAAAACAGAAGTCCAGAACTCATTTATGTCGCTGGAGAATAATTTCAATGATGAGTGCACGCATATCGACATTGATTTTCGAGTTTCAGAGTGGGGGAGAGGCCACTTTAGTAGCGTTGTTATGCAATTGATTTTGTGAAACCAATTTTGATTTCAAATTTCGAAATATGATTTGATATTCGAAAGATATATGAATATATATTTGAAACGATTTGTAGTGATCCCGGTGTTCAGTCCTTGAGTTTAGGATTTGATTTGGTATAACCCTTTCTATTGAAATTGATTTATTGATTGGTTACTAATTTCCAATTCTTGGCTTGAAAATTTGATTTCTCCGACTAATTTGGATGTTCGAACACTTTCGAATCAAGGTTTAGTTTTCAAAGCTAAGTAATTTCGAAAATTATAAATTATTTGATAAAGTACATAAGTTCAGTTTTGTATGTTTAAGTATAAAGTTATATGATTTAAATAAGTTTGAAACTGTTTTGTTAAGTAAATAAATAAGACTATTTTGAATTATACTAATATGAAATTTAGTTTTGACATATTTTTGAATAAAATTTAGTTTTAAATGTTTTTAACTTAGTAACATCTTCTATAAAACCGTATATATATATATATATATATATATATATATAGAATAATAATTTGCAAAAGGTAAATTGGATCTTTCAAATAGAAATAAATATTTTAAAGGTTTTAAAGGGATGGGTATAAACTTGGTAATCATTTTGGGTATAAATTGATTTTGAGAAAAATATTTGGTTTCGAAAATAGATTGGAATTTAAACCTAGTATTTATATGATGATTTTGGAAATGAATTTGTTTGACCTAAATTATGTTGATTTGGAAACTAGGATTATTTTCTAAACCTATTATTTTGGAAACTTTGAAACTGATGATATTTAATTTGGAAGAAATAATTTGGTGAAATCGTATATGATTTTGAAACTGAACTAGTATTGAAACGATTTTGAAAATTGAGAACCTTATTTTACTAAATAGTTGATTTGAGAGTTATCGAACTTATATAAAATTGATTTGTATAAGTTTGTAGTTGATTCGAAAACTATTGATTTGGAAAGGTGCTCAATTTGAAAAGTGAAATCTTATATAATTGAAATCTACATAAGTGTGATTTGATATACTATTGATTTTGGAAAGTATTCGATTTGAAAATGAAATCTTATATATAATTGACTTTACGTTATGATATTTGAAATTGATTTGAAAGGGTACTATATGATACATGTTTTCAAAGTAAAGATATGAAAACTACCTTCTGCTTGGTATCCTCTTTGTGGCTACATTTTGGATTCATTCTATCGATATTATTCTCTCTGATTTGGTTTTCTGGATATGATACTCGAGTGTCCTTCGAATTCCATGGTGTTATCCATGGTCTTACGAAATCGACTGCATAGCATAATTCGCAAGGCAGTGATTGGTTAGGTATAGATATTTCCTGGGGAATTCAGGCGTAACCATTGTGTATCTACGATCTGTGGATTTTTTAGTAGCGTAATCCGCAAGACAGAGATTGCTTAAAGGGTAGGGATGTTTCCTGAGGGATCCAGGTGTAATCATTGTGTATGCACGGTCTATAGGTTTTTTTTATCGTAGCGTAATCCGCAAGGCATAAATTGCTTAAAGGGTACAGATGTTTCCTAGGGGATCTAGGCGTAACCATTGTGTATCCGCGGTCTACAGGTTTTTGTTATCGTAGCGTAATCCACAAGGCGGAGATTGCTTAAAGGGTACGGATGTTTCTTGAAGGATCCAGGCGTAACCATTGTGTATCCACGGTCTAAGTTTTTTTGTTATCATGGCGAAATTCGTAAGGCGGTGATTGCTTAAAAGGTACGGATGTTTCCTGGGGGACCCAGGCATAAGCATTGTGTATCTGCGATCCATGATTCGATTCGGTTGATTTGTTTGGATTGTACTTTTCATATCGGTTTTGAAGGTTTTTTCGAATATTTTTTACTGGGTGTTGAAACAGGTCTACTAAGTACTTCGAGAATTATAGCTTTGTGCCTGATCAACGGGTAGCGAGTTTGTAAAAACGAGGATAAATCTGTTAAGACATCGATTTATAAAAGTATTTTGGTAAAATATTATATAAAGGATATTTTGACCATTTTTCTTTCTTTCTAAATAATTTAAAATGTTTAAAATATTGTTTATTTATGTACTACATGGTTTAATAAACTATTAGTGTTGTAAATATTTAAGAAGTTGTTAATTAAATAAAACTTATTTAAAGAAAATGATTATTGATTTATTAATCTTGTTTGAAAAGTATCTTGAGATAAATTAATAAATTTATGAATTATGGAATTAATGTTTTCAAATAGCTTCTTTGTAAATATAAGTAATGATGTAAATAATTGTTTTCAAATAGTTTTCATATATTTATAAAGGCGTTATTTAAACATATAAATGGTATTTATAAAGGAAGCAAGAAATTTTACAAATGGGTTTTGAAAAGTATTAAAGATAATTGATTTGCAAATGAAGTTTTCAAATGAATATTTCAAGTAAAATTTATATAGTTTAAATTAATTGTTTATCCTTGTCTTTCAATCTATTTTTGTTTCTGGTTGTTTCTATTCTCCTACCTTCTTCCTTTTCAGGGACGAAAAGTTTTGAGTGGGGAAAAGTGTAACGACCCGTAAATTTTAGTGGTTTTATTTATTTAATTAATCGAAATGTTATGAATTTTTTTTCGAGAAAAATGTGTAATCCTCTATGAATAGAGGAGAGCACACATGGAAATATATTTTTCACAGATATAAGGTGCTGCCAACATGCCTGGTGAAACGGCCCGCAAATCTGTACCCCTTGAGTCAACACTATTCTACCTAAATCAACTCATGTTGTACAGAAATACGAACCATTTGGGTTAAAGAAGAAGAGGTAGAAAAAGAGAACAGAAATCAACAACAAAATCTAACCATCGCAACGGAATAAAATATAATAGATAATAAATGATCTTTACTCAAAAATCAAATATCTCTGTTTATATATTACATCATCAGAGTACATCAATCACAGCTCAACATCAATATCATACAAATGGATGCACAACAACTTAACACAACGGAATATATACATATATAAACAAGTATGGGAGTACGTATCATCATCTTACTCGTCTCCTGAGCTCTACAGCATTTAATTTTGTATCCTATAATACTCGGTCTGACCCGAGCATTACAGTTAAATAACACCCGAGTCAGTCTGGAATACCAGCGTGAGAAAATCACACCCAATTGATTCTTAAAGTTTCAAAAAATCTTTGAAAACAAAAGCATCTTGTAAGACCATGCCACAAATAAACATGTCGGGTTTTTACCTTACGATAGCTAAAACAATTTTCATTAAAATCCTCTGATATTATAATAGTGTCTATAGAAAGTAAAATAGAATCTAGCTGAAATGCTTGCATCTCACATTTCAGCAATAGTTAGGCACAATCAAAACTGTACGGGCGCGTAGGGAAAATGGATTTCCAACTAATGGCTAGGCACTGGGTACCACCTGTCACAGTACCTGGTCTAGATCAGTGTACCGAGGAGCCACCCTAACTCCCCTGCAACACAAGACCAGAACCATCCCTTACTAGACAGTCCCGAGCAAGATCACCCCGCGGTTGGGATTAGCAACCGCCCACTAAGCCGAAATAAAAGGGACATCTAGACAGGGATGACCTCACCCTCCAATGGGGGCTACCCATGAAGCCTTGCTGCATAACCCCTGATTTTCAGCCATTCCCATTTGATGAGGCTTAAGGCTAAGCGTTACCTTTTTAGAACATATCTCTTATAATGCCCATCGTCCACCTGATGATGTTCCGAAAGCATTCATCCATACAAGTCCGTCCTGGGTTTGAACAGAACCGAACGCACTACTCCTACTACATCCATTTTGGAAATATCCTCAAGATTAGTAGCGACTAACCCTTGCACTTCACTGCTCCATCCTCGAATCCAAACTCGTTTCCACGAAACTTACAAACCGGATCGAAGTGGTTTTCGAGAAATAAATCTCGATCCCGGTCTCTTCGAAACGATCAATGCATTTGTCCAAAATTGATAGTCGGTTATTTAACTATCAATTAATATTCACAAACAACCATCAGCCAATAAATAATTTTCCCAAATTATTTATTAACCTCAAAAATATCTTTACAAGTTATATTTCTATTTTCAACCCTTTGAAAACAGTTTCAAACTATCTTTCCTTTTTCAGAATAAACTCCAAGTATTTTCTATTTCCACTGAAATTACCAAGCACAAAACTTTAGATTTAAAAGTAAATTTAAAAAAACACTTTATTGAAAAATATGTTAAACATTTAATTTAGAAAAATTACTTTAATACTTAGTTTATAATAATACTTTAGAAATAACTAAAATAAGGTTGCCTTACGACTATACATTAGATTTTCTTCTTTAAACAAATTACCAAATCATTCTTTAAATAATTATTTCGATAATAGATTAAACAAAATATTTACTTTGGAATTTAATTTTAAAACATTTAAGTTAAAACTACTTCAAGAATTGTTTAAAATACATGCTATATGAATAAAGTTACTAAATAAAATATAAAACTAGATTTACACTTTAAAAACAAAATACTGAGTCACTCTTTAAATAATTATTACCATCATAGATTAAAAGGAAATACTTTCTTTAGAATTTAAAAATTAGAAATAATAAATTTTCCCAAAACTTGCTTATTTTTAAACAACTTTAAAACCCTTACTTATATAAAAAAATTAACTTTGAAAGCGTACTTGGTTATTCAGAGAAAAATCCCAGTTCCAATCACGTAAAGCAATTTTCCCAAATTGACTTCCAATTTACTCCATTTGGAATAAGTTTCTTTAATTACTCAATTCATTTCAAAATTCATTAATTATGGACTTTATTTTTATTATTATTATTTTCCGTTTGATTTTAAATAATCATTGAACGGAAATATACCAATTTCAGCTTCTTCCCAATTTATTCTTTATTCTTTCAATATATTAAATCTTTAACTTTTAAATAAATGTTTTTTCTTTTAAATAATAACACTGAGGTTAAAAATTCATTAACTTTCTGTTTATTCAAAATTTCCTTTTCATATACGGAATTTATTTATTAGAATTTAAAGCTACTATTATTCTTATCCAATTTATCCTTAATTTATTTAAATTTTCTATAATTATTTCACTTACAAATTCTCTTCATTTTATTTCCAAAATCCAATTCTATATATATCTTGATAACTTAGTGCAACAAAATATTCAAGTAAACCGTAACATCCAATATTCCAATTATCACTAATATTCATCACCGAATATAAAGTAATCACAACAGAGGGTATTAAATAATTTAAATAAATGTTGATGGATCTAGTTGGATCCCTCCAACCTGTTCCCTGCATCCACAGACGTTAGCATAACATATATAATATCTTCACTATAAAATGAGGGAAATCAATCATTTCAAGGTGTAGTATATACTACTATATAACACAACAATCAATTCAACCATTCAAACAATTATTTAAATTTAATCATTTAAATTTTAAATTTAACTGAGTGAGATTAACTCACCTTATTTCGTTTCATTTGCAATCCACTTCAATTATGGCTTTGGTTTTCCCGATTTGACCTTGAATAAACAATTTCTTTGATTTATAAATATTTGAAATAATTGAACCGTAAATTTTCATTTTAATAAATTTAATTAACTAGTAATTTAAATCTAAACAAATTTTCTTTTAATAAATTATCCTTTGTAACTAAAATAATTTAGATTTAATTAAACAAGTAAATTTTCACCACATGTAAATGAAATATGAATAGGCATATTTACTTTATTTTAAGTTTTCAAACTGTTTTCAAAAAAAAAAATCAATATCCTTTTAAATAATAATATATTCTTGTTTATATTTTTAGACGAAAACATATATGTATATCTATTTTAAAATCTGTGTACATTAAATATGTTAAAATCAAGTTTAATTAAACAATAATATTAAATAAAATAAAATAAAATAAAATTGAAATCGAATACCTCTCGCCGAAGGCAGTACCAAGACCGCGACTTTCAACACGAATTTTCCCCGGCCATCGACGATCCTTTCGCTCGAAATGAAATTCGCGGCATCACCCAATTGCCGTACGACTGCTCCTCCCCCAAAATCGCGAATGCGGCCTTCACCCCCCCACTGAAAAACTTCGATCGAAACCCTAAACCCAAAACCTAGCTCCGAACCCTAATTCTGTCGCACGCGATCCTCCTTCCTCGACGACGAAGCCCAGATTTGACTGCGCGATGGCGCTGCCTCGCGTGACCCTAGCCAACAGGCAACCACACCTCGCTCTCGAGCCTCGCGCTTATCGTCCATAGCAACGTATGATAATCACATTTTCCCCTAATCACGAATTTATTCGATCGCAGTACCCTTTTTTTTTTAAAGAAGCGAGATTGGTTTTGGAAACGAAAAGGGGGGTTTCGGCCATTACCTTGTTCGAACGAGGAAATAGGGTTTTTTTTTCCTGAACGAATGATTTTTTTGAAAAGAAAAGCTCGGTTGTTTATGAAAGAAGAGGTAGCGTGTTTGAAACGTTTGCATAAAAGTTTTTGTCACGCTATGGTGATTTGAAAGGGTTGAAAGGGGACGGCTGATGGTAAGTTTTGACCAGTCGAATTATTGTATTTAAATTCTAAATCGGTTATTATCAATTAAATTTTCAACACGTTTATCTATCGTATGCTCACACAACAACTCCAATCGCTACGAAATTTGAAATCCGATAATAAATCAATATCACGGACCGATGGAACTGGCTTCGTCGAAATCCGAGACTGTGCCTCGGAAAGCTATTTTTAAATTCAATTTGAACGATATATTTTTAAAACTGAACAAATCAGTGTTAAATTTAATTTTACAACTTCTATTATCCTCAGTATTATCAATATAAATTTTATAAGCCTTCAAATTATTATAAACAGGCTTAAATTCCAGATTCAGCATTTTACTCGACTTCACTTATTTAATTTAATAATTAATTTTCAATTAAATTGTGATATTCGTAATTCAAGTTAAAATTACTTTGTTGAATATTTAAAATCAATTAAATATTCTGATTTTAAATGCTCGAAAATTCCGGGTCGTCACATTCCTCCCCCTTAAAAGAATTTCGTCCCTGAAATTGCTAATTAGGAAGAATGATCCAATACCCATTTATTTTTTTTCCCAAATCCAAACAGTTTCTAATAATTCAACATCTTACAAACTATCTTTTATAAAAGACCCGTTATTATTCTTATTAACTTTCCAAGTTTTTCCATAGTTCCTAAATAACTATACTTATTCACTATTCAAATTATAATTCAAAACCAAGTATAAAATTTTCAAAATTTCTCGAAAATTTTCTAACTCTCAAAATTTCCGAAAAATTTCGCCAGCGTATCCTTTGCGCGACTAGCTCGGTACAACTACAAAATGGCTCTACGGCCTCCCAAATTCCAAAAGAAAACAAAAAGCCAAGCGGCTAGATCCAAAAACCCAATCAAATTTCATATAGAAATTTAAACACATACCTTTTTGTCGAGCAATTCAAATTTTATCATCTAAAATCAAAACCAATTTTCCTTTCTTTTTATAGTACCTGCATATCCTGCTTAGCACTCATATCCAATCACAACTTTCAAAAACATTTTATTGATTTTCTTACAAAATGTCAATATCTATTCATTCCAATATTATCTTAGATTATATTTGTAGTATCAATCTTTCATTTAAGAATTCACCATTCCTTCTTAAGTTAGTATATGCATGAAATATGTTCCTTACATTCATTTTCACCTTACCACTTTAGTTTATATCTGTTTCTATTCAAATTGATTTTTTTTCATTTCCATATGAATTTCAGTTTATCTTTAACTCTGAATATTTGAATTTTATTTATCATTTATAACTAATTTATGTCATTATTTTAATCAGTTTCATTTACTAATTAATTTCAATCTCCAATTTGAAACCGTTTGTCGTTAACAAAAATTTTCTAACTCCCAAAATTTTGAATTTTTTTGGCAAAGTCTCCTTTGTACGGAGGAGCTTTTGCAATTTGACAAAAGATATAAATATATATACATCGACCTACACGGTCGGAAAAACCAAATTTTTTTTCATATTTCCTATTTTTATTGCGTGGGCGTACCTTATTTAGCATTTATAAGCAAGAGGCTTATTATTTAACAGTTAGCGTGCCCAAAAATCCAGCCGAACGGCTTCCCGGTACCTGTACTTACTCAATTTAAACATATAAGTGCCAAATATATGAAGTTTATTAACATTTCACTCATTTTAAACAACTACAACACATGAATATTAAAAGCAATGTAACTAAACAATGTTTATAAGCAGCTTATATGGTTTTTAACACTTACGCATTTGTTTCAACCAATCCATACGCCATTTCATTTAATTTTAATGGTTTACAATACCATTTCTTACCTTCAATTTATTTTAACCCCAAACAAGCTCATATTCAATTCAATTGATTTCAAAATCAATTCTATTTCACTTTTATCAATTCATAGCATCTTAATTACTTCCATTTACATCAAATGACAATTTATTCTATGCAATTTGACGAGATCTATGTGAATAAATAAGTATTTATGTTTTATAATCAATTTAAATGGATTTCAATTCAGTTTATACTTAATTCTATTCCATTTTAAATTTATTCATTTTCAACTCAGTTTTATAACCTATATTCTCATTTTCATTGCATTTCAGACTTGAATCCATTCACTTGCATTTCATTTTATTAACCAAACTAGTTCATTCAAAATCCATTAACAACTTAGGTTCATCTTAATTACCAATTAAATTTCCTTTTTATTTTAATTCATTCACGACCATTTATTTAGCTCGACCCATTCCAAGCTTGCATATTACTAACCATTCCCGAATTAATTCAAATCAAGCTTTAATTTAATGGTCTTCCATTATTTTTTACTCGTAGTCGAGCATCTAATTATTCTCAACTTAAGTTAATTTACTCAATTTACTCCACTTCAAACTTAAGTTCACTTCCATTTAATTCTTATTTATTCCATCCATTTATTTATTCGATATAATTAGTTTATCCACTCAATCCATTATAAATTTTCATTCCTTAAATATTATTCACAATCCACCAAATTCTATTTCGATCCACATTTATTTTTTCTTGATTCAAATTCAATCCAATATCATTAAACTTGGTTTTAAGTTGAATTCAATTCAACTCTTCCCCTTTTATTCAGCTTAAGTCAATTTATTTTGATTTATTCAAATTTTATACTTAAGCTCATTTTCATTTCACAAGTAAACATTTTCCTCTTCTATTCAACTTGATTCTATCTCAATTAAATCTTATTTTAAATCTGCAATTTCATTTGATTGATTATTATAGAATTTAACTTTCCAGATTCAACTCATTCAATTTATTACATGGCCATTTCCAATCTATTTCCACTTATTTGGATTTTATTCGCAATTCAAACCATCACTATTTTAATCGAATTTCATTTTTATTCGATATATTTCCAATTATATTTAATTTGTTAATACTTCAAGTTAAATTTTAATTTATAACTCAAGTCCTGAATCTACCATTTACTTTTAATTTACCATCCCATTTTATGAACTCATAATTCAACTTTTATTTAACTACATTGGGTTCTCATTACATATTTCATTATCTAATTTATTAACAAATTAGCTCTCCACTATTTATAGTTCAATACTTGAATTTTAATCTCAAATATCACTTCATTTAATTTTCTCAAGTTTAATATATTTTATAATTCAAGTTTGGATTTTCATTTCATTATCCAAAACATCAAACAACATTTATTTTGGGATTTTGTATTCCATTTCCCAATTTTATAAGTCACAACTTATTATTTTACACATTTCCATTCATTATAGGCTTGAATGTATTCATCTTTTATCTTTAACCCAAGCCTTATGCTTATTTATAACCCAAGCATATTTTATTCCATGCATTTTAATTCTTTTACAAGTTATTCTAATTTATTTATTTCAATCCGATCCTTATCCAATTTATTTTCCATTTGTTCAGGTAAGAATTTAATTCCATTCAATAACTTAATTGAATTTTTATTCCAATTCAATTTTATTTTAACTCATATTTATTCAACTCAATTCAATTTCAACTTAATTCGAATACACCTGGATATTATTTTCAGCCTATTCAATTTATTTCAATCCAGTTAAATTTTTATTCCCCAATCTAAGTTAATTTCATTTTTAACTTTTCACTTTAAATTTAAATTTCCAACATTCAAGCTTATATTTCTTCCTGATTTAAAAATCATCTTAATTTATAAGCTTACCACCTATCTCGTCGGGATTTTTAAACACCCAACCTTTGGTTTCAAATTATTTTGGAATCTCCAACATCTCAAATCACATTTCTCAAAAATTTAAACCAATCCGGGTTTTATCCCCAACAAATTTCCTTTGAAATTTCAAAAGAAAACTAGTTTTTCTAAACAAATTAATTTGGCAGCAATCCATCACTTAGAAACTCGAAAATGAACATCGATGATGCTGTAGTCGTCATCGAAGTTATTTTCCAACGACTGAAGTGAATTCAATGCTATATTCCTTCCCAAAATTTATTTGGAACAATTTCCTTTCAGAAATACTTTTTAAAACAATAATGCTATTATCTGTCTTTAAAATATTTCCAAATCTCCGGGGTTTTAAAGTTTTAAATTCTGTTTTAATTCAAATTTCAACTATAATGCATTTGTATAGTTTATGCTTATACAAATTCCCATTTAATTATATTTCAATTTATAACTTACATTTATAACTCATATTTATAAATTTCATTTTATAATGAATTTATTCCCTTAAACTATGGTTATATTTTTAATTTCTAGTTAAATTTTTACTCAACAATGATAATAATTCAATATTATTCTTTCTAACATCCAAGCAACCATATATTAGCTAAGATAGTTTACAAAAACTTTTCTTATATCAAAATATATTTTTGGGTAAAATTATTATGTTCACCCATATTTAAAACAATACCGTGTCAATTGTTCTATTCAAGTGTTTAGAAACTCCTTCGATACAGTTGTCCAGACTGTGCCGATGAAGGTTCATATGCCACTCAATAAACCAATCAACACAACATTAAAACAATTTATATTCACTAACAAATATGCGCTCATATCTATTAATACGCTCAAACTCATTTTTAGGGTACTACGGACTCTAATTTAAATGAGTAATTCCCACCAGAGCCAAGGTTATCACCAACCTAAGCTCTGATACCAAGTGAAATGGCCCGCAAATCTGTACCCCTTGAGTCAACACTATTCTACCTAAATCAACTCATGTTGTACAGAAATACGAACCATTTGGGTTAAAGAAGAAGAGGTAGAAGAAGAGAATAGAAATCAACAACAGAATCTAACCATCGCAGCGGAATAAAATATAATAGATAATAAATGATCTTTACTCAAAAATCAAATATCTCTGTTTATATATTACATCATCAGAGTATATCAATCACAGCTCAACATCAATATCATACAAATGGATACACAACAACTCAACACAACGGAATATATATATATATATATATATATATATATATATATATATATAAACAAGTACGGGAGTACGTATCGTCATCCTGCTCGTCTCCTGAGCTCCACACCATTTAATCTTGTATCCTATAATACTCGGTCTGACTCGAGCATTACAGTTAAATAACACCCGAGTCAGTCTGGAATACCAGCATGAGAAAATCACACCCAATTGATTCTTAAAGTTTCAAAAATTCTTCGAAAACAAAAGCATCTCGTAAGACCACGCCATAAATAAACATGTCGGGTTTTTACCTTACGATAACTAAAATAATTTTTATTAAAATCCTCTGATATTGTAACGACCTAGAATTTTTGGGCAATATAAATTTAATAATCTATGTAAATAATTTAACTGGTTTGATAAATTTTCTTTATAATTTTAATTTAAACTGATGAATTTATTCTTTTAAAGGTTAATAAATATTTAATCTGTTAATGGTAATTAATATCTTTCTGACAATTTAAAATAGATAAGATTTATTTTTCAAAACTAATGCGATTTTATTCTATTTATAATATATACAATTGATATATATTGTGAATAGAAGAGCTTTTGTTTTAAATTAAAGATTGAGTTTTCAAATTTGTAACATATATGTATTTGTTATAATTTGAAAACTCAATCTTTAATTTAAAACAAAAGCTCTTCTATTCACAATATATATCAATTGTATATATTATAAATAGAATAAAATTGCATTAGTTTTGAAAAATAAATCTTATCTATTTTAAATTGTCAGAAAGATATTGATTACCATTAACAGATTAAATATTTATTAACCTTTAAAAGAATAAATTCATCAGTTTAAATTAAAATTATAAACATCTTACCACAAACAAGTCTTATTAAGTAAAACGAATTTTCAAAGTTTAAAACTTGTTTGTTTTGAAATTAAGTTATTCAAACTTTGAAATGTAAATTGAATTTACTTTCAAATTTAAACGTTTGAGATGTTTTCTTTAAAAGTAATTTTACTTAATTAAAGTTTGAATTTTAGTATAAAAAAAGTGTTTGAATTTAAAGTTTTAAAGAAAATTTAAAAAGTAATGTTTTAGAAACAAGATTACAAATTATATTGGAAAGGTAAGTTTAAACTTGATAATTTAAAGTGTTTTAAATTTGGAAATGATTCATAAATGCTTTATCTACAAGTAAGGTTATTATTAGGATTTTGTAAATCAAGTTTAATAATTTATCTTTGAATTAATAAGATTTAAATTTATTCAAATAATTTGTCTATAAAGATAAATAAGGTTAAATTACTTGGATAATTAACTTAATAATACTTATTTAATATGATTTTTTAATAGGTTCAGTTTGATTAAGATTTATGCTTTTCTTGATTAATTAAAGATTTTCTTTAATTATAAGAAGATTAGTTAATTAATTAATTATTTAATTAATTTTAAATAATTAGTTAATTATTTATTAATTTTAATTATGGATTAATTAAGTGTAATTACTTAATAAAGTAATTAATGATTAATTGTGAATGTAATTAAGGAAGTTGATTACTTATGAAAGTAATTAATGATAATTACTCATGGAGTAATTAGTTGAAGTGATTATTGGTTAAACACTTAATGATATCAATTAAAGAATTGATTAATATAATTGTTGAAGTTAATTAATTATGAAGTAATTAATTAATTAAATAATTAAGAATTATTTAATGATGAAGTTAATTGTTTGTTAAGTGATTAATTAAGGAAGTAATTAAGACTTATTAATGAAAGTAATTAGAGATAATTACTTATGTAAGTAATTATGAGTTAATTACTTAATTATTTAGTTAATTAATCAATGTGATTAATTAATTAATGAATTTAACTTAAGATTAATTACCAAGTGTAATTAATTAAATTGTAATTAATTAATAAAGTAATTAATTAAGGATTTATTTATTTATTTAATTGTTTAATAATTACTTAATGAGGTAATTAAAGAGTAATTAATTAATTAATCAAGGATTAACATAATTAAATTAGAAATTAATTAATTAAGAAGTTAATTAATTAATATAAGTAATTACAAATTGTTAATAACTAATTATGATTAATGAGTTGATTAATTATAGTTAATTAGTTAATTAATTAAAGTATTATTAATTAATAAGGATCATTAATTAATATGATTAAGGATATTAATCAAGGTTGATTAATATAAGTGATTAATTTAAATGTGATTAATTAATTGTAATTAATTAAGAATTAATGTAATTAATTATAGTCAATTAATTAATGAATGATCATTAATTATTGTAGTTAATGATAGTAATTAAAGGTTAATTACTGAATATGGTCAAGGATAATTACTTGAATGTAATTAATATAATTAATCAAGAAAGATTAATTAGTGAAGATCATTAGATTGATTAATTTATTTGGAATAATAATTAATGAAGAAGGATTTTAGTAATCCAATTGATTACGAGATAATCAATTCTGTTTTGGATGTTTGATTAATATGGATTGATTGATTAATATTGGTTAATTATTTGATATTGGATGATCAATATTTGGAGATTTATATTGGATGATTGGTTGAGATTGGATGTTTGATATTGGATTGATACTGGATGATTTGGATATATCTGTTATGTGATATGCTGCTTTGTGAGATGAATGTTGATATGAATTATCTATTGTAATAATACGTTTCATCTATCTGTTTATATATCATCCTAAATATAAGTTTAATTGTTTAAACCCTTAAGTACAACTTGGACATTAAAATGGCGTTTGGTTTCGGTGAGACCGGGATCGGGTTTCCATATTTGAAATCCGAAAACCACACCGATTCCAATTAAACGTTAGGTCGTGTATCTAAGTGGAGCAAGTGAAGACTCGAGGTGTAAGGGCTATACGTCAGTATAACTCTGTGGGTGATTCCGTAATGAGTTGACGGAATAGTGCTTATATATTCGAGATGGTGAATCAGAGTGCAAGGGCTATGGTCGTTGACTCTGAGGGTGATTCTAATAATGAGTGCAACGAGATAGTGCCTTCGGTTTCGTTCGAACCCGGAACGAACTTGTATGGATTGAATGCTTTCATAACATCGTCAGGTGGACGATGAGCATTCTAAGATAATGTGTTCTCTAAAGGTAATCGTAACCTCAAGCCTCAT
The DNA here is from genome assembly GCA_030765085.1 of Allium cepa. NCBI lineage: Eukaryota > Viridiplantae > Streptophyta > Magnoliopsida > Asparagales > Amaryllidaceae > Allium > Allium cepa. Next base: position 1,051,923,213 of record CM060935.1, on the reverse strand, counting down.
CAACCGGGAATGGCTAAAACAGGGGAGGTGCAGCAAGGCTTCGTGGGTAGCCCCCACTTGAGAGTGAGATTTACCCCTGTCTAGAGCTCCCTTTTTATTTTGGCTTAGTGTGTGGTTGGTCGCGCCAACCACGGGGTGGTCTTGTTCGGGACTGTCCAATAAGGGATGGTTCCGGCCTTGTGTTGTAGGGGAGTGGGAGTACTCCTCGGTACGTTGATCTAGGCCACGTACTGTGACGGGCGGTACCCCAGTAGCCCTGCCATTGATGGAAACCCATTCTTCCTACGAGACCCTACGGTTTTGATTGTATTACCCACTTTTGTGGCTAGTAGCTGAAATTTAATGAATGTAACAATTTCGGCTATTTCTTATTTACTTGAAAACCCTAGACACTATTATAATATCACGGGATTTCCTATCAAATGTTTTGGTTAGCGTAAGGTAAAAACTTTTCCATGTTTATGTGTGGGAAGTCTTACGTGATACCTTTTCTTTCAAAGGTTTTCTAAAGTTAAGCAATTTTAACCCGTTTACTCACACCAGACCCATGTCTCACCCGAGTGTTTATTTTTTGTTTTATTAAACTCTTGGGTACTCATATTATGTATGAGTAGTCAAGTGGATCAAGTTAGCTTGACGAATTCTGAAGGAGATATGGAGCAGGAGGCTTCGACGTGTAGATATATATTGGTTCCGCTGTGTTTGTTTAATATCTGTTTCTGTTGTACTTGAATTGTATAGTTAGACAGAAGTTTATAACTGTCTATTATATGTTGTTTAAGTTGTGTACTCTGATGTAATGAGATACTATGTTATATTTTATATTAATTATTATATTTTATTCGTTCCGCTGTGAGTTCTCTGATGTTGTTCTGTTTTCTTCTTTCTCTTTCTTTTCTTCTTCTATCCCTTTCTTTCTTCAAGATGATGCGATTTCTTGGAGTTAGGAAGTCGGGTCGTCGCAGATATTATAATAGTGTATATAGAAAGTAAAATAGAATCTAGCTGAAATGCTCGCATCTCACGTTTCAGCAATAATTGGGCACAATCAAAACCGTACGGGCGCGTAGGGAAAATGGATTTCCAACTAATGGCTAGGCACTGGGGTACCACCTGTCACAGTACCTGGTCTAGATCAGCGTACCGAGGAGCCACCCTAACTCCCCTGCAACACAAGACCGCAACCATCCCTTACTGGACAGTCCCGAGCAAGATCACCCCGCGGTTGGGATCAGCAACCGCCCACTAAGCCGAAATAAAAGGGACATCTAGGCAGGGATGACATCACCCTCCAGTGGGGGCTACCCACGAAGCCTAGCTGCATAACCCCTGATTTTCAGCCATTCCCATTTGATGAGGCTTGAGGCTAAGCGTTACCTTTTTAGAACATTTCCCTTAGAATGCCCATCATCCACCTGACGATGTTCCGAAAGCATTCATCCATACAAGTCCGTCCCGGGTTTGAACGGAACCGAATGCACTACTCCTACTACATCCATTTTGGAAATATCCTCAGGATTAGTAGCGACTAGCCCTTGCACTTCACTGCTCCATCCTCGAATCCAAACTCGTTTCCACGAAACGTACAAACCGGATCGAAGTGGTTTTCAAGAAATAAATCTCGATCCCGGTCTCTTCAAAACGATCAATGCATCCAAAATTGATAGTCGGTTATTTAACTATCAATTAATATTCACAAACAACCATCAACCAATAAATAATTTTCCCAAATTATTTATTAACCTCAAAAATATCTTTACAAGTTATATTTCTATTTTCAACCCTTTGAAAACAGTTTCAAACTATCTTTCCTTTTTCAGAATAAACTCCAAGTATTTTCTATTTCCACTGAAATTACCAAGCACAAAACTTTAGATTTAAAAGTAAATTTAAAAAAACACTTTATTGAAAAATATGTTAAACATTTAATTTAGAAAAATTACTTTAATACTTAGTTTATAATAATACTTTAGAAATAACTAAAATAAGGTTGCCTTACGACTGTACATTAGATTTTCTTCTTTAAACAAATTACCAAATCATTCTTTATATAATTATTTCGATAATAGATTAAACAAAATATTTACTTTGGAATTTAATTTTAAAACATTTAAGTTAAAACTACTTCAAGAACTGTTTAAAATACATCCTATATGAATAAAGTTACTAAATAAAATATAAAACTAGATTTACACTTTAAAAACAAAATACTGAGTCACTCTTTAAATAATTATTACCATCATAGATTAAAAGGAAATACTTTCTTTAGAATTTAAATATTAGAAATAATAAATTTTCCCAAAACTTGCTTTTTTTAAATAACTTTAAAACCCGTACTTATAAAAAAAAATTAACTTTGAAAACGTACTTGGTTATTCAGAGAAAAATCCCAGTTCCAATCACGTAAAGCATTTTCCCAAATTGACTTCCAATTTACTCCATTTGGAATAAGTTTCTTTAATAACTCAATTCATTTCAAAATTCATTAATTATGGACTTTATTTTTATTATTATTATTTTCCGTTTGATTTTAAATCATTGAACGGAAATATACCAATTTCAGCTTCTTCCTAATTTATTCTTTATTCTTTCAATATATTAAATCTTTAACTTTTAAATAAATGTTCTGTTCTTTTAAATAATAAAACTGAGGTTAAAAATTCATTAACTTTCTGTTTATTCAAAATTTCCTTTTCATATACGGAATTTATTTATTAGAATTTAAAACTACTATTATTCTTATCCAATTTATCCTTAATTTATTTAAATTTTCTATAATTATTTCACTTACAAATTCTCTTCATTTTATTTCCAAAATCCAATTCTATATATATCTTGATAACTTAGTGCAACAGAATATTCAAGTAAACCGTAACATCCAATATTCCAATTATCACTAATATTCATCACCAAATATAAAATAATCACAACAGAGGGTATTAAATAATTTAAATAAATGTTGATGGATCCAGTTGGATCCCTCCAACCTGTTCCCTGCATCCACAGACGTTAGCATAACATATATAATATCTTCACTATAAAATGAGGGAAATCAATCATTTCAAGGTGTAGTATATACTACTATATAACACAACAATCAATTCAACCATTCAAACAATTATTTAAATTTAATCATTTAAATTTTAAATTTAACTGAGTGAGATTAACTCACCTTATTTCGTTTCATTTGCAATCCACTTCAATTATGGCTTTGGTTTTCCCGATTTGACCTTGAATAAACAATTTATATGATTTATAAATATTTGAAATAATTGAACCGTAGATTTTCATTTTAATAAATTTAATTAACTAGTAATTTAAATCTAAACAAATTTTCTTTTAATAAATTATCCTTTGTAACTAAAATAATTTAGATTTAATTAAACAAGTAAATTTTCACCACATGTAAATGAAATATGAACAGGTATATTTACTTTATTTTACGTTTCAAACTGTTTTCAAAAAAAAAAAATCAATATCCTTTTAAATAAAAGTATATTCTTGTTTATATTTTTAGATGAAAACATATATGTATATCTATTTTAAAATCTGTGTACATTAAATATGTTAAAACAAGTTTAGATAAACAATAATATTAAATAAAATAAAATCGAAATCGAATACCTCGCCCCGAAGGCAGTACCAAGACCGCGACTTTCAACACGAATTTTCCCCAGCCATCGACGATCCTTTTGCTCAAATGAAATTCGCGGCATCACCCAATTGCCGTGCGACTGCTCCTTCCCCAAAATCGCAAACGCGGCCTTCACCCCCACTGAAAAACTTCGATCGAAACCATAAACCCAAAACCTATCTCCGAACCCTAATTCTGTCGCACGCGACCCTCCTTGCTCGACGACGAAGCCCAGATTTGACTACGCGACAGCGCTGCCTCGCGCGACCCTAGCCAACAGCCGACCACACCTCGCTCTCGAGCCTCGTGCTTATCGTCCATAGCAACGTATGATAATCACGTTTTCTCCTTATCGCGAATTTATTCGATCACAGTACCCTTTTTTTAAAAAAAAGAAGCGAGATTGGTTTTGGAAACGAAAAGGGGGGTTCGGCCATTACCTTGTTCGAACGAGGAAAGAGGGGGTTTTTTTCTTCTGAACGAATGATTTTTTTGAAAAGAAGATCCCGGCTGTTTATGATAGAAGAGGTAGCGTGTTTGAAACGTTTGCATAAAAGTTTTTGTCATGCTACAGTGATTTGAAAGGGTGGAAAGGGGATGGCTGATGGTAAGTTTTGACCAGTCGAATTATTGTATTTAAATTCTAAATCAGTTATTATCAATTAAATTTTCAACACGTTTATCTATCGTATGCTCACACAACAACTCCAATCGCTACGAAATTTGAAATTCGATAATAAATCAATATCACGGATCCGATGGAACTGGTTTCGTCGAAATCCGAGACTGTGCCTCGGAAAGCTATTTTTAAATTCAATTTAAACGGTATATTTTTAAAACTGAACAAATTAGTAATTTAATTTTACAACTTCTATTATCCTCGGTATTATCAATATAAATTTTATAAGCCTTCAAATTATTATAAACAGGCTTAAATTCCAGATTCAGCGATTTACTCGACTTCACTTACTTAATTTTATAATTCAATTTTCAATTAAATTGTGATATTCGTAATTCAAGTTAAAATTACTTTATTGAATATTTAAAATCAATTAAATATTCTGATTTTAAATGCTCGAAAATTCCGGGTCGTCACACCTGGCAGGTAGCAAGAACTAGATACATATATCCAATCTCAGATACTCCTATGATGAGTTCCGGCAAAGCCACCACCCATCACACCCCAATATCGAGCTCCGGCAAGGACACCGCCCGATATAAAGGTGTTAGAAGTACCAAAAAGCCAAAGAAAAGCAATACTACTAAAAGTCATCACGTAAGAAAGCTCCATGCATCTAGATCAGTAGTAATGTAAAAGCATCACTCTGTAGTGGATCTCCTGAGTAAAGTACGCCTCGATGAAGATGAAGAATCTAAAATCTATGGTGAAAGTGCTAGCAATCCTGAGTGGAATGAACTCTGCTCTGATGACCTCTCTGCTCTCTGATATCCCACAATCTGAAGACCTAAGTACCTGCAAAATGAACCTGGTATCCTATCGTCCAAACCTGTATCTGAAGAATGACTAGGAAAAAAGTTAGATTGATGCATATATATATATATGTATGTATGTATGTATGTATATGTATATTTATGAAATTATATACATATATATGTATTCATAAGATAAGGAATAAAAACCCAAATAAGACTATCTAGACTATTACAAAAACAGTTAATTACCTGTAAACTAATAACATACAGTGACTAGAATAAAATAATACAAATCATTCTTATGAATTATTAATCATAAGTAAGTTATGATTAAAAGTGAAATCATTATAAAAATTTGAAACAATATTAATACTACTATTGTTAATGTTAAATATATTATTGATTTGTTTAAATAAGTTAATATTATAACTAACCTTGTTAAGATACCCTTTGAATTGGAAATTTTTAGCTAATTCATATTTGGGGTTAGAAATCCAATTGAAACAAAATAAAGAAATTGTGAAAATCAATTTGTTAACATGACTATTATTATTATTAAAAATTCTTTGATTTCTTTCAAACCAAATGTAACAACCAATAGTAATGAATAAAGTCTCAAGCAAAAATCTAATATTCTTATCGAAACTAAATCTAAACTTGTTCCAGTAAAAATCACAATCCGATATTTTAGAAATTAGATTAAAGTTAAAAAAAATTTAGAGTATTACTTAGGATGTAATAAGTATCCATACAATCAAATTATAAATATTTAATGTATTCAAGGTTCTAATTACAAAAATAACATTTATTATCATTTTGAATGTTTTTTCTTTTTAAAAATTCTATTGTATTGTGTTTCCATGGAGAATTAACCACATATGAATTTTAGATTTAGGAGGGGCATTAGATTTCCCAATATATTTAAAAGAGTTGTTTGTTGTACCCGAAAAATTAATAAATCTATAGAAAGAATTAGAAGTATATTTTTTACTCTTATCCCATTCTCAACTAATAATATCGTTATCATTATCAATATTATAAAGATTTAATCTAGCATAAAGCAAAGAAAGTTGCCTAAGGGTTGAATTTACTATAATTCTGTTAAAACTAAAATTCCAAGTAGGATTGTTTTCAAGAGAATAAACTTCATTAATCAAAGAAAACTTAAAGCTACAGATTTCATAAAGCACTTTAAACTCTAACTTTAGAGGCAAGACCGAAATCCAATGGTCATGCCAGAAAGAAGTACAATTTTCAAAATAAACAATCGTGTTTATACCTAAATTCATAATATCATAATATTTTTAAATGTTTTTCCAAAAATTAGATAAGTTTTGAGTGGTGGGAGAAGCAATTTGATATAAATTGCTATTAACATTATAATAATATTTGAAAATGATCTCTTTCCAAATAGCATTATCATTATATCCTTAAACTTCCATAGCCATTTACCTAATAAAGATAAATTCATATTACGCAGATTAATAACTCCTAAACCACCTTCCTTTCTAGTTTTACGCACTGTTTTCCAATTTAGTAAACATTTTATACTATTGTTAGGATTTTCCCCACTCCATAGGAAATCACTTCTAATTTTATCAATTTTATCAATAAGCCAATCTGGAAACAGATGAATAGACATCCAATAAACCGGAAGGGCCGATAAAACCGAATTTATTAACACTAGTCTACCTGCTCTAGATAGAAATCTCCCATTCCAATTAGTTGCCTTATTTTTGATTTTATCAATGATAATAAGCCAATCATCATGTTTTATTTTGGTAGGTCTAATCATAAAACCTAGATATTCAAAAGGAAAGTTCATAGTGTTGCAATTTAGAGTATTAGCAACTAGATTTTCAACTTTTTCAAAATCATTAACTGAACTTTTGTCAAAATTTAATTTTAAACCTGATTTTATGAAATTTTAAATAATAAAATTTTGAGATATAAATTTAATATTTGGTATATGTCTATTTTAACATAGCAACTGGTAAATTTTCATCTGATAATATTGAAGTTTATTTTATTGTGTAATTTTTATTTCAATTTAAATCAGTTAATATTTGATGATAATAAAATGCTTTCCAAACCTGAAATTTTATACAATAAATTTGTAAATCATCTTTTGAGTAAGACATTATATTTCGTTTCTTCAAATTTGAACCACTATTGCTTCGTTTATTTTATTTTCGATAGATTTGCAGCATCTTCGGTACCGATTATTGACTTTTGATAGGATGATCCTATCACTGATATCTGTATACCATTTTGATCATCTCGTCGTGCTGATCTCTGCGGTATATTCTATCCTGTGTTTCGAAGTCCTGTACACAGCAGAATCCGTGAAACCTGTAACCATATCAGTATCGGATCCGTGACCTTTTGTTTTCTTTCGAATTTCAAACTTCAGCCATGCCATCCAATCAACAATAAATTGCTTTAATGAGTCAACTGAATAAGAGGGGATTGTTGCTATTCATTTCACTTTATATTTATTCTTGCCTTTCACCCTGCTCACCGCTTCACTTTATACAAGGATCATTTCTTTTCTTTCATTGCTTTCTTCTCTATAATCTATCTTCTTCCCTATATATAATTCTTCCTTTCTTCCTTCTCTCCAAACCCAAAGCAAAACCATTTGCCCACATCTCCTCTCCAACATGCACAGCCTTACCTCTGCTCAAAACCGAACGTCACCATCTCCCTACCACCGTTCTGACAATCCAACCATCGTTCATCCGCCTTATTCCCCTTAGCTCGTAGTCAACCCTCCCCTCCAGCCATGCTCCGACCAAATCTGGCCAGACCCGCCTCCGTGCGCTGCTCTTTTGGACCGCCCACACTCATCGAAGCAGTTGTTCCGGCCTCCACCCGAGTCTCATCGTTCCCCGCATCTCTAGCTTCATTATTTCACCATCACAGGTTCATATATATAATATGTTACACATTTATGTAAATTATATTATACTTTGAAACAATCTTTAATAATAACATATGTATTATATAATTTCACATCGTATGTTATATATATGCTTTGCAAACTGTTTTCATGTATTATGTAATAAGTATATAATGTTGTTTTAAGTATATGTATATTAAGAGGTTTATATATACGGGTGTTTATAGTATATATGCACAATAGTATATTCTGTTAAGGATATTTAAAAGTATATATATAGCTTTATATATGTTATAGTCTGTAGCCTCAATGTATAATATATTGATATCTTGGTTTTAAATATGCCTTTTAAATTAAACATTGATTTTATTTTACTTTCTTTTTTGTTGTCCGTATATATATAACAGTACCATGATCTGTTTGGGTTAGTTATATACCATAACAATGTAAGTCAGATATATGTTGTGTTGTATATCAGTTTTATTCATTAATTATATATCATTCGGGTTTAAACCAGTTTTGTATGTATATCAAGATTATATGAGTATATTATATATTAGTTAAACATAGAAAATTGTTTATAAACCTACATTGCGTATGATTGTTTACAGTATGATGTTATATATATATATATATATATATATATATATGTTTATAAATATATTTTGCATAAGGTTGTTTTATATCTATTGTATTACATTTTATTATATTAATATATATATTAGTTTATGTATTATGATCTATGTAAATATTATTATAATATGTTGGTTATACCAGTTTTATAACATGCCATTTTATATACTTAAGTTTTAAAGGTTATTTGGTTATATAAAATACAAGTTGATTTTGGAGATAAATCGAGCTCATAGATCTGTGTCTATATATATATATATATATATATATATATATATATATATATATATATTATCTAACTGCGTATATATAAAATTTTATATAAGTTATGCTTTCAGGTTAATATGTAGCAGGTTTATAGGTATGGATATAATACTATAGTACTAATTTAAACTTATGATTAGTACTTTAATTTAGATTTGTAATAATTGTAAAAGATATACACTTTTAGAAAGTACAATTTAAAGGTGTATTTGTTTTATACAGTGTCTGTTTATGTGAAAAGGAAAATATGTCCTACTGTGATATTCTGGAATTTCAAACCCAATTTAAATATGTTAAACTTTGTAATAAATTAAATTAAATTGATAAATTTGTTATTTTATTCAATAATAAATAAATAGGTTGTAAATGTATGCTGATTTTAATTAAGATTAATATTTACAAAGGGAAATAGATGTGTTAAAATTGTATTCATATAAAATTTGATTTTTAAATTGAATTTGAAAATTTAATTTGAATTTGAATTGTTAAATTAAAAGATTCAAAATAGGTTAATTATATTCTAAATTATACTTTGAGATTAAAAGAGTATTTTCATGATTTTATTTAGGATATAACATTTGTTTCATATTTATTTCTCTAAGAAGAATTGATTTTATATGAATTAAAAATGTAGTTAAATTTAGAAAATTAATTAATAAAAACATTTAAAAATTCTTTTGCATGGAAACTACACTTGTTAACATTTAAAACACACTTATAACATGTGTTAAGGAATTAGCAAGGGATAATGACAAGTGTCAAAGATTTATTTTATTTTCTTTAAATTTTTATAAAACAAAACTATTTTTATAAAAATCCACTTCTTATTCTGCATCTAAAATTTCTCATTCTAATTTTTCTTAAGCAAGAAAAAAAATTCTCTTCCATTAACAAAATCTGAAATTCATCAAATCTTTCAACTTTAACCAAAATTCATCAAACTTTCTTGCCTCATTTCTAAAACTTCAATCTGTAAAGAAAATTACAGAGAAAATCTACATACATTAGAAAACTGCAAAAACCAAAGGTTCCTGAATCTTCAAAATTTCTGAAAGGCAAATTCAAAGTTCTTCTATCCTAGTACTGACTGATTAAAGATTAAAGCATCATCAAGCAAACATTTGGATCAAACAACATCATCAGGAAAAAGAACTGCAGTCATTTCTTTTTCTAGGAATTCAATTTTTTTTGACTCTGCTTAGCAACATTTCAGGTGAGTAAATTTTTAAATCAGAAATTTAAGTAAAATGTTTGCATGTGAATGTTAGATCTATTGATGCTTGCATGTACTCATTTTTGTAAAATCTTTGTTTATATGTTACAAATTAACTGTGCATGTTAAAAATACTACTGATGCTTCTTTGTATCTTCAAGTTCAAAGTAAATTTTAAACAAAAGCTTCAAAATGTATTCAACAAACCATTGATAAGTTAGAATCTTCAATGCAGTAGTTTTATTTAAGCATGAATTAAGTATTAAATTGATATTCAAAAGAAACTGTTTTAAAATCTGATGAATCAGGATAATACAGTATAAAAAATTAATATCATGATAAAATAATGCTTTGAATTTTGTTGAATCAAATTCACATCTTAAATCTACTTTGTATAACATGATTTTTAAGATAAAAATCAGGATTTTTAAATTGAATTTGGGTTAGAAATTCTGTGTTGACGAATTTGGGTTTTGGGTAAAATTCTTGTGATTGGGTCAATTCTAGGGATTGGGCTTTGGATTGAAGTTGTGTTGATGGTTGTTAAACTCGAGAAAAATGGTTGAAGTGATAATCATTTAGCAGAGAGTTGGGATTTTGGGAAATTAGGGTTAAAGCTCGGTGGGTTGGTCGCGTTTGAACAATGGGTTGTCTGGATTTTGTAGTGAATCGAGTGGCACAGGACCATGGGATTAGTAGCGGAAAGTATCGCGGTGATGAGGCCAAAGTCTTGAGGCGAACGGTGGTCGGCAATCGTGGGTTGATGGGTTTTTCTGGTGATGTAGTTCTGGTTTTGGGTTCGAGCCATCTCGATTTTGATTTAGCTCGTGTAACTGAGGATAGAGGGCCGGAGTTGTGTCGTTGGTCGAAGTGGAGTTTGCGCGAGGTATCGTGGATGGTGGCGACGGCGTCGGCGAGTCGTTCACGTGCACAAGACAGCGACCGTGTCAGTGAGATGGGGTGTCAGGGTGACTCGAAGCAGCGTTCGAGTTGTTTGGGGTGTGGCTTGTGTGTGTGCTCGGGGAATATCGCAGTTGCTCCTATAGGGGATTGGGGGAGGTAAGTGTTCTTTCCAGTTTTATTTGTTTTGGGTTAGCTGAAGCTTTAACTAAGAAGAGAGGGAAAGGAAGAGGAGGGGTTTGGTTTTTGGTGTTCAACTTGAGTTTAGTCGAGTCGAACAAAAAGGGACAAGTGAAGTTTGAAGCTTTCAAACTTAAATTTTCAAATTCTTTTAAGTTTAAACTTCAAAAAAAATTATTTCAACTACTTTATGAAATGTTAAATATTTTTAATTCAAAGTATTTCATATTTTGTTAATTGAAGTTTTAAAATGATTTTACATCTTTTAAATTAACTTTTAAAAAGGTAATTAGTTTTTAACAAATTGAAAATGTTAAAATATGTAATAGTTTTTAATAATTAATGAAATTGTTTGGTTTTGAAAATTAATTAAGTTTTGAAATTAAAGTTTACTTTAATTAATAAATTAATTAAGGTTAAAATTAATAAATAATTTTAGATTAATTAATTTATTAAGATTTAATTAATTAATTATGGTTTAATAATTTGATATTTAAGGATTAAATTTAATAAAAATTAATAGATAATTAATTAAATTATTAATTAATTAAAGATTAATTAAAAAGTGATTAGTAACTAATTAATTAAGTGATTAATGATTAATAATTAGTAATTAAGAATTAATTAATTGATTGATTAAGAGTTAATTAATGAAGTAATTAAACATTGATTAATTTATAATTAATAGTTAATTAATTAGTGGTTAAGGCTTAATTAATTAAATAATTAAGGATAATTAGTTTAAAATTAATTAAGATAAATTAATTTGTAATTAATTAAGAAATTAATTAAGGTTAATTAATTACAAAATTAAGGGTTAATTAATAACCAATTAAGGATAAATTTTAAACCAAGTTTTAATTAATGAATAATTATAGTAATTAATTAATAGTTAAATAAAGGATTATTAATTAATTAACGAATAATTAATTAATATTGAGGATAATTAAAAAGTGATCAAATAATTAAATAATTGTGATTAATTAATTAATGCTTGGTTAAGCAAGATTAAGTGATTAATTCTTAAGTAATTAATTTAATTTAAATTAATTAAATTAATTATAATATGAATTAAAGAAGTGCTTGCTTATGGATGATAGTTTGAATTGAATATCTGAATATGGTGATGTCTGTTGAATGATAGTTGAGATATTTTGTGATGTGATTTGTATATATCTGAGTTGGATGATTGTTATTGTCTGTGGATAATGCTGTGTGGATTCAATGTTTAAAATTGAATTGAATTGAATTGTTTAAATCTTTAAACAACTTGGCCTTTAAGACACGTTTGGATTTCGATGAGACCGGGATCGGGAATCAAATTTGATTTTCCGAAAACCACATCGATCCAAGTTAAACGTTAGGTCGTGACATCTCAAAGGAAGATCGAGATGGAGTTTTTAGAGTGCAAGGGTTATTGTCGTTAACTCTGAGGGTGATTCCAAAATGAGTGTAAAGAAATAATGCCTTCGGTTTCGTTCGAACCCGGAACGAACTTGTATGGATTGAATGCTTTCAAAACATCGTCAGGTGGACGATGAGCATTCTAAGAGATGTGTTCTCCAAAGGTAATCGTAGCCTCAAGCCTCATCAACCGGGAATGGCTAAAACAGGGGAGGTGCAGCAAGGTTAAGTCGGTCATGCCTAAGTAGGACGAGATTTCCCCCGTCTAGAAGTCCCTTACTATTTCGGCTGTGTGGGCAGTTGTTGGCCACAACCGCGGGGTTGTCTTGTTCGGAGCTGTCCAGTAAGGGATGGTTCCAGCCTTGTGTTGCAGGGGATCGGGAGTGGTCCTCGATACGGTGATCTAGGCCCCGTACTGTGATGGGTGGTACCCCAGCAGCCCTGCCATTGATGAAAACCCATTTTCCCTACGAGACCCTACGGTTTTGATTGTATTACCCACTTTCGTGGCTAGTAGCTGGAATTTAATGGATGTAATAATTTCGGTTATTTTCTATTTACTTGAAAACCCTAGACCCTATTATAATATCACTGGATTTCCTATCAAATGTTTTGGTCAGCGTAAGGTAAAAACTTACCCATATTTATTTGTGGGAAGTCTTACGTGATACCTTTTGTTTCAAAATGATTTTAAAGTTAAACAACTTTAACTGATTTACCCACACCAGACCCATGTCTGGCCCGGATTTTATTTTGTTTTTCATAATCTCTTGGGTACTCAAATTTTTATGAGTAGCCAAGTGATTAGGTTGGGAGTAGCAAATGTTTGGAAGCTGGAGCTGGAGTCCAGACGTACTTATCTATCTCTATTCGCTGTAGTGACTTTTGATGTTGTGTTTTGAGTTGTATGGTTTGGAAGACTCTTATGAATGTCAGATGTAATGAAGTCGTATTATTTTGTGTACTCTGATATGTAAAACTATGTAATGAATATGTGTAATATTATATTTTGTTCATTTCCGCTGTGAGATTCTGATGATTGTTGTTCTTTTCTTTCTATCTTTCTATTTCTATCTCTTTCTTTTCTTATTGATGATACGTCTTTCTGGGTATTGAAAGACGGATCGTCACAGTTGGTATCAGAGCATAGGTTGAGAAACACCTAGGCTCTGGAGTAGTATCTATCTTGAGAGTGCGTATTTGTAATTTTCTTATATAACTATATCCCTATCTAAATTGGTTGGGTTACATGTTCAGGTAGCCAGTATGAGTTCAAGAGGCCGAAGGGGAAGAGTTGTTGGAAGCACATCAACCAGTAATAGGAGAGAATAGCCTGATAATGAGACTGTTAATCCAGTTACGTCTCCAGTCAGTTTTGCTGCATTATGCAGTGACTTCGTTCGTCTTGGAGGAAAACCATTTCAAGGATCAAAAACTATAATAGAGGTCCAAGCATGGCTTCGCTCGTGCGAGAAGATCTTTAAGAGCATGAGATTATCGGATGAGCAGAAGATAATAATGGCTTCGTGGAAATTACAAGGTGGAGCCGCAATCTGGTGGAATTCAGTGACTGCTAGTGTCTCGGAAGATGATATGTCTTGGGAAGAGTTTAAGGAGATGTTTGAGGAGAAGTTCATGCCAGCTGCAGGAAGAACTCGACTTTATCAAGATTTTATGACTCTGAAACAAGGAAACCTGTCTATAGCTGAATACGAGACTAAATTCAACGAGTTATCTTGCTATGGTCCAGGACTTATAGACACCCCTCTTAAGAAGAACGAGATGTTTGTCCAAGGGTTGAGGCCTGAGTATCATGAAAGAATGACTTCACATCTGAAAGGGTCTTTTGTGGAGCTTATTGACATGGCGTTAAGATATGAAGACTTAATGAACAAAAGATCTGAGGCGCGAGTAGCTGCATCAGGAGGAAATTCTTCTAATCCTAATAAAAGAAAATTCAATCCTAATTGGAAGAAGCAAAACAAGAAAAAGTCTGGAAACAACAATGGACCACGCAAATGTTATATTTGTCAGCAAGAAGGTCACCTGGCAAATAAGTGTCCCAGAAGAGAGTCTCGGCAACAGCAGCAGCGACAACATTATAGTGGACCAGGTTCAACCTTAGTTCAGAAGTCTCTTTGCTTTAACTGCCATCAACCGGGACACATGATTAAAGATTGCCCGTTCCTTCATAAAGTCCAGCAGAACAAAGTATTTGCTTTAGAAGGTGCACCATCAAACTCGTCTAAGGGCAAAGGAGTTTTAGAAGGTACCTTACTTTTAAATGGAAAATATATTAAAGTCTTGTTTGATTATGGTGCTTCTTTAAGTTTTATTTCCCTGAAAACTGTAGAGAATTTCTTTCTTACCTCTAATACCGTAGAAAATCCCATCTATGTATCTAATCCTATAGGAGGGGTAACCAAGTTAGATAGGATCTGTAAGGATTTGAGAATCTCCTATCTATCCCATAGTTTTTCCTGTGACCCTTATGTATTGGATTTTAAAGGTTTTGACCTTATATTAGGAATGGATTGGCTTGACAAATATAAGGCTGTTTTAAATTGTGATGAGAGAAAAGTTTCGTTGGAAACTGATCTGGGAAGGACTGCCAGAGTAATGTGTGATAACTCTGGAATTCACTTGAGTAGTCTTTTACATGGAGTTGAGACTTCTCAAGAGAAGGATGAAGATATTGAAGTAGTCCGGGATTTCTCAGACGTATTCGAGGAAGTTAAGTGTTTGTCTCCGCACCGAGAAATAGAGTTTCGTATAGATTTGGTTCCTGGAGCAGTACATGTAATTCAACCTAGTAGGAGGATGGCTCCAAGGGAGAGGGAGGAACTAGTGAAGCAAACTCGAGATCTGTTGGAGAAGGGTTTGATTAGACCAAGTTTTCCTTGCTGGGGTTCGGCTGCCGTATTTGTCCCCAAGTCGGATGAGTCGCTAAGGTTCTGTGTAGACTATCGTGAATTGAACAAAGTGACCATTCAGAATAAGTATCCACTTCCCCATATTGATGATCTCTTCGACCAGCTTCATGGAGCTTCAGTCTTTTCTCAGTTAGATTTTGCATCAGGTTTCCATCAGTTAAGGGTAGCTGAGGACAGTATTCCCTTAACTGCATTTAGAGGACCTAATTGTTTCTATGAGTGGTTGGTTATGCCTTTCGGGTTAACCAACACTCCTGCCTACTTTGTAGACCTGATGAACCGAGTCTTTAGAGATGTTTTGAATAAGTTTGTTTTGGTATTCATCGATGATACCTTGGTTTATCTAAGTAGGAAGAAGAACACAAGCAGCACTTGAGAATAGTTTTGGAAACTCTGAGAAGGAATGTGTTGAAGGCGAAGTTTTCTAAGTGCCATTTTTGGAAATCTGAAGTAAAAATTGTGGGCCACATTGTTTTTGGTGAGGGAATCTCTGTAGATCCAGCTAAAGTTGAAACTATCCTGGAGTGGAAGCAGCCTCGGACACCAACAGAAGTTCGCAGTTTTCTGAGATTGGCCGGTTACTATAGGAAGTTTATTAAGGATTATTCCAAGATCTCTTCTCACCTAACAAAGCTGACAAGGAAGGGAGCTAAATTCAAGTGGACATCGGAATGTGAAGAAGCTTTTAAGAATCTGAAGCCAAGATTGACAAGTGCTCCTGTATTGGCTATTCCAGATGGGAAGAGAAAGTTTGAAGTGTATACTGATGCCTATATTGTTGGATTGGGAGCTATGCTTATGCAAAATGGTAGGGTAATTGCGTATGCGAGTCGGCAATTGAAGCCACATGAGAGGAACTACGCTACGCATGATCTAGAGCTGTTGGCTATTGTTTTTGCTTCAAAAATCTGGAAGCACTATCTTTTAGGAGAAAAGTTTGAGTTATTCACGGATCACAAACCGCTGAAATATCTTTTCTCTCAAAAAGATCTTAATCTAAGACAGCAGCGATGGTTGAGTTCTTGGCATCGTATGATTTGGATATTCTGTATACCCCGGGAAAGGCGAACGTTGTAACAGGCGCTCTTAGAAGAAATGCAGTTCTATCTCTTTTGGAAGTGGTTCCATCACTTCTGGAAAGGATTTCAAGCAAGCAAGAATCTGATATAATATTGAAAAGAATTATCAGAAGAGTTAGGAAGGGTCAGTGTCCTAGTTTTGAGATTGATGACCAAGGGACACTGAGGATCAACGGAAGGATTTGTGTTCCGTATGTTAGGGATCTGCGACAGGAAGTATTGTCAGAAATTCATCGCTCCAGATTGAATATCCATCCAGGAATCTCGAAGATGTACAAGGATATGAAGAGAGTTTTCTGGTGGCCGAAGATGAAGAAGGATGTAGCTAGATTCGTTAATAGTTGTGCTATCTGCCAGCAAGTTAAAGGAGATCAGCAGAAGCCAGCCGGTTTGTTACAACCTTTGGAGATTTCGATGTGGAAGTGGGAGATGATTTCGATGGACTTCATCGACGGTTTTCCTAGAACAAAGAAGGGAAATGAAGGAATATGGGTAATTGTGGATCATCTAACCAAAAGCGCCCATTTTATACCAGTTAAGGCAACCCATACTGCAGCTTCTCTGGCAGAAATTTTCTTGAAAGAGATAGTCAAATTGCATGGTGTTCCAGTCAGTATTGTAAGTGATAGAGATCCTATCTTCACCAGCAAATTATGGGAGGCATTGCAATCAGCTATGGGAACAAGTTTGAGATTGAGTACGGCATATCATTCCCAAAAAGATGGGCAAACGGAGAGGCTAAATCGAATTCTAGAAGATATGCTGAGAGCCTGTGTATTGGATTTTGGAGGATCGTGGGAGGACCATCTGCATCTAGTGGAGTTCTCTTATAATAACAGTTACCAAGCAAGTATCAAGATGGATCCTTATGAAGCACTGTATGGAAGGCCGTGTAGATCCCCAGCTTGTTGGATAGAGTCGAAAGACCGTATTGTGCTTGGACCAGATTTGATTCGTGAAGCATATGCTAAAGTCGAGCTTATCAAGAAAAGGATGAGAGCTGCTCAGGATCGTCAAAAGAAATATGCAGATAAAAGACGAAGACAATTGGAGTTCGAGATTGGTGATTTAGTCTTTGTCAAAGTTTCCCCTATTAAAGGAGCGGTAAGATTTGGGAAGATAGGGAAACTCGCTCTGAGATACATTGGTCCATTCCGAGTACTCGAGAGGATTGGTGCCGTAGCATACAGGATTGAATTGCCAGTCCGAATGGTTGGAATTCACAATGTTTTTCACGTATCTCGTCTACGGAAATATGTGCACGATCCATCTCTTATTTTGGAGCCAGCTATGCAGGAAAACTTAGAGGTTGAGCCGGACTTATCAGTTGTCAGACGTCCTGTTCAGATTGTTGATCAAGACGAGAGGCAACTCAGAAGCAAGATAGTGAAGCTCGTTAAAGTCCAGTGGAGTGAGGATCCCAGAGATTGTACCTGGGAGACTCTGGATAGTTTTATGAAGGCTTATCCGGATATGTGTCCGGATAGCTAGTGGTGTTTGTACTGGATGTATTGTTGTTAGGATGTTTTGCCTGTTTTCTTTTGTATGGATGATATGTACGCTTGAAGTGTTGAATGAAATGAAATTTTGGATTATCCTTTGTTTAAATTTCGGGGACGAAATTCTTTTAAGGGGGAGGAATGTGATATTCCGGAATTTCGAACCCAATTTAAATATGATAATCTTTGTAATAAATTAAATTAAATTGATAAATTTGTTATTTTATTCAATAATAAATAAATAGGTTGTAAATGTATGTTGATTTTAATTAAGATTAATATTTACAAAGGGAAATAGATGTGTTAAAATTGTATTCATATAAAATTTGATTTTTGGATTGAATTTGAAAATTTAATTTGAATTTGAATTGTTAAATTAAAAATTCAAAATAGGTTAATTATATTCTAAATTATACTTTGAGTTTAAAAGAGTATTTTCATGATTTTATTTAGGATATAACATTTGTTTCATATTTATTTCTCTAAGAAGAATTGATTTTATATGAATTAAAAATATAGTTAAATTTAGAAAATTAATTAATAAAAACATTTTAAAATTCTTTTTGCATGGAAACTACACTTGTTAACATTTAAAACACACTTACAACATGTGTTAAGGAATTAGCAACGGATAATGACAAGTGTCAAAGATTTATTTTATTTTCTTTAAACTTTTATAAAACAAAACTATTTTTATAAAAATCCACTTCTTATTCTTCATCTAAAATTTCTCATTCTAATTTTTCTTAAGCAAGAAAAAAAATTCTCTTCCATTAACAAAATCAGAAATTCATCAAATCTTTCAACTTTAACCAAAATTCATCAAACTTTCTAACCTCATTTCTAAAACTTCAATCTGTAAAGCAAATTACAGAGAAAATCTGCATACATTAGAAAACTGCAAAACCAAAGGTTCCTGAATCTTCAAAATTTCTGAAAGGCAAATTCAAAGTGCTTCTATCCTAGCACTGACTGATTAAAGATTGAAGCATCATCAAGCAAACATTTGGATCAAACAACATCATCAGGAAAAAGAACTGCAGTCATTTCTTTTTCCAGGAATTCAATTTTTTTTTACTCTACTTAGCAACATTTCAGGTGAGTAAATTTTTAAATCGGAAATTTAAGTAAAAATGTTCGCATGTGAATGTTAGATCTATTGATGCTTGCATGCACCCATTTTTGTAAAATCTTTGTTTATATGTTATAAATTAACTATGCATGTTAAAAATACTACTGATGCTTCTCTGTATCTTCAAGTTCAGAGTAAATTTAAAACAAAAGCTTCAAAATGTATTCAACAAACCATTGATAAGTTAGAATCTTCAATGCAGTAGTTTTATTTAAGCATGAATTAAGTATTAAATTGATATTCAAAAGAAACTGTTCTAAAATCTGATGAATCAGGATAATATAGTAAAAAAAATTAATATCATGATAAAATCATGCTTTGAATTTTGTTGAATCAAATTCACATCTTAAATCTACTTTGTATAACATGATTTTTAGGATAAAAATCAGGATTTTTAAATTAAATTTGGGTTAGAAATTCTGTGTTGACCGAATATGGTCTTTGGGTAAAATTCTTGTGATTGGGTCAATTCTAGGGATTGGGCTTTGGATTGAAGTTGTATTGATGGTTGTTAAACTCGAGAAAAATGGTTGAAGTGATAATCATTTAGCAGAGAGTAGGGATTTTGGGAAATTAGGGTTTAAGCTCGGTGGGTTGGTCACGTTTGAACGATGGGTTGTTTGGATTTTGTAGTGAATCGAGTGGCATGGGACCACGGGGTTAGTAGCGGGAAGGTATCGCGGTGAAGAGGCCGAAGTCTCGAGGCGAACGGTGGTCGGCAATCGTGGGTTGATGGGTTTTTATGGTGATGCAGTTCTAGTTTTGGGTTCGAGCAATCTCGATTTTGATTTAGCTCGTGTAAGTGGGGATTGAGGGCCGGAGTTGTGTCGTTGGTCGAAGTGGAGTTTGCGCGAGGTATCGTGGATGGTGGCGACAGCGTCGGCGAGTCGTGCACGTGCATAAGACAGCGATCGTGTCAGTGAGATGGGGTGTCAGGGTGACTCGAAGCAGCGTTCGAGTTGTTTGGGGTGTGGCTCGTGTGTGTGCTCGGGGAATATCGCAGTTGCTCGTGTAGGGGATTGGGGGAGGTAAGTGTTCTTTCCAGTTTTATTTGTTTTGGGTTAGCTGAAGCTTTAACTAAGAAGAGAGGGAAAGGAAGAGGAGGGGTTTGGTTTTTGGTATTTAACTTGAGTTTAGTCGAGTCGAACAAAAAGGGACAAGTGAAGTTTGAAGCTTTCAAACTTAAATTTTCAAATTGTTTTAAGTTTAAACTATAAAAAAAAATTATTTCAACTACTTTGTGAAATGTTAAATATTTTTAATTCAAAGTATTTCATATTTTTGTTAATTAAAGTTTTAAAATGATTTTACATCTTTTAAATTAACTTTTAAAAAGGTAATTAGTTTTTAACAAATTGAAAATGTTAAAATATGTAATAGTTTTTAATAATTAATGAAATTGTTTGGTTTTGAAAAATAATTAAGTTTTGAAATTAAAGTTTACTTTAATTAATAAATTAATTAAGGTTAAAATTAATAAATAATTTTAGATTAATTAATTTATTAAGACTTAATTAATTAATTATGGTTTAATAATTTGATATTTAAGGATTAAATTAAATAATAATTAATAGATAATTAATTAAATAATTAATTAAAGATTAATTAAAAAGTGATTAGTAACTAATTAATTAAGTGATTAATGATTAATTAATTAGTAATTAAGAGTTAATTAATTAATTAAGAGTTAATTAATAAAGTAATTAAGCATTAATTAATTTATAATTAATAGTTAATTAATTAGTGGTAAGGCTTAATTAATTAAATAATTAAGGATAATTAGTTTATAATTAATTAAGATAAATTAATTTGTAATTAATTAAGAAATTAATTAAGGTTAATTAATTATAAATTAAGGGTTAATTAATAACCAATTAAGGAATGATAAATTTTAAACCAAGTTTTAATTAATGAATAATTATAGTAATTAATTAATAGTTATATAAAGGATTATTAATTAATTAAAGAATAATTAATTAATAATGAGGATAATTAAAAAGTGATTAATTAATTAAATGATTATGATTAATTAATTAATGCCTAGTTAAGCAAGATTAAGTGATTAATTCTTAAGTAATTAATTTAATTTAAATTAATTATAATATGAATTAAAGAAGTGCTTGCTTATGGATGATAGTTTGAATTGAATATCTGAATATGATTGATGTCTGTTGAATGATAGTTGAGATATTCTGTGATGAGATTTGTATATATCTGAGTTGGATGATTGTTATTATCTGTGGATAATGCTGTGTGGATTCAATATTTGAAATTGAATTGAATTGAATTGTTTAAATCTTTAAACAACTTGGCCTTTAAGACACGTTTGGATTTCGATGAGACCGGGGTCGGGAATCAAATTTGATTTTCCGAGAACTACATCGATCCAAGTTAAACGTTAGGTCGTGACATCTCGAGGGAAGATCGAGATGGAGTTTTTAGAGTGTAAGGGTTATTGTCGTTAACTCTGATGGTGATTCCAAAATGAGTGTAACGAAATAATGCCTTTGGTTTCGTTCGAACCCGGAACGAACTTGTATGGATTGAATGCTTTCAGAACATCGTCAGGTGGACGATGAGCATTCTAAGAGATGTGTTCTCTAAAGGTAATCGTAGCCTCAAGCCTCATCAACCGAGAATGACTAAAACAGGGGAGGTGCAGCAAGGTTAAGTGGGTCATGCCCAAGTAGGACGAGATTTTCCCCTGTCTAGAAGTCCCTTATTATTTCGGCTGACCGCGCAGTTGTTGGCCACAACTGCGCGGTTGTCTTGTTCGGAGCTGTCCGGTAAGGGATGGTTCCAGCCTTGTGTTGCAGGGGATCGGGAGTGGTCCTCGATACGGTGATCTAGGCCCCGTACTGTGATGGGTGGTACCCCAGCAGCCCTGCCATTGATGGAAACCCATTTTCCCTACGAGAACCTACGGTTTTGATTGTATTACCCACTTTCGTGGCTAGTAGCTGGAATTTAATAGATGTAACAATTTCGGCTATTTTCTATTTACTTGAAAACCCAAGACCCTATTATAATATCACTGGATTTCCTATCAAATGTTTTGGTCAGCGTAAGGTAAAAACTTACCCGTATTTATTTGTGGGGAATCTTACGTGATACCTTTTGTTTCAAAATGATTTTAAAGTTAAACAACTTTAACTGATTTACTCACACCAGACCCATGTCTGACCCGGATTTTATTTTGTTTTTCATAATCTCTTGGGTACTCAAATTTTTATGAGTAGCCAAGTGATTAGGTTGGGAGGAGCAAATGTTTGGAAGCTAGAGCTGGAGTCCAGACGTACTTATCAATCTCTATTCGCTGTAGTGACTTTTGATGTTGTGTTTTGAGTTGTATGGTTTGGAAGACTCTTATGAATGTCAGATGTAATGAAGTTATATTATTTTGTGTACTCTGATATGTAAAACTATGTAATGAATATGTGTAATATTATATTTTGTTCGTTTCCGCCATGAGATTCTGATGATTGTTGTTCTTTTCTTTCTATCTTTCTATTTCTATCTCTTTCTTTTCTTATTGATGATACGTCTTTCTGGGTATTGAAAGACGGGTCGTCACACCTACAGTGTAATTTTATTATGTTATAATATATAATATTTACATATGTTAGTTTACACACACACACACACACACACACACACACTATTTTGGGTTTTTTTAATAATTTTTGATAAGTAGGTTTGTATTGTTTATGATAAATATTGATATATGTTATATATCGGTTATAGACATAGATTTTATATGTGTTTGGTTTTCAAAATATATGTTTAAATTTAATAATGATCTTGTATATACATATATATTATGATTTATATATATATATATATGTTATATGTATATATAACTGATCTTCATCGATTCAGTTCTGATTTATTTCGCTTTCGTATTATCAGCTTTAACATCAAATTCGTGCCAATTTTGCTTTACTTCGAAATTCGTGCTTGGATTCGTAACTCATTCCATTGTCGAATGCTCTAACCTTGAAAGATGAGCAATCACTCACGATTAACGTTCTTTTATCTATTAAATTTGATTTCAATTGAAACGACAATTGAAATATGCTGCTATTAGTTATTTACATTGCTATATATGTGTTATTATCTATATTTGTTCACCTGTGACATTTGAAACCATTATTTGTTATTTATATTGATGATATATGTCTTTTTTTATTATTATTATATCTGTTATCATTTTGCAAGTTCCCTGTTAGTATAGAATTCACTATGGGTTGAAATGATACATACCCAAATGATCTGTAGAATAGGAGAAAATCGTTGTAGGTTGAAATAATAAACTCAAGCGATTTTCATTTGAATTTAATTTGGGATTGCAGGTTGAAATGATATATACCCATATATATTTAAATTACGAATAAATATCTGTATCACTTGACCATAGGATAGAAAATTATACCGTTGGTCTACATATAAATATTTTGAAAATGATTTCTATGGTTTTGAAAGGAAATATATATGGTTTTATTTCAATTCGAAAATATTATGTATATGAATAAGTTTTAATAAAAAAATTTAATAATAAGCTTTAAATTTAGTAAAGTTTGGTTTAAGTAAAATACAATATGTTTAAGTATTTATTTAAATTTTTATTTTTTTAAAACATAGATTTTTGAATGATTTCTATAAGTTAAGGTTGGAAAAATTAACTTGAATTTATTGTATTTAAGAATTTTATTTAATTAAATCGATTTGAAACTACTAAATTTGAAATTTAAAGATATGATTTTTTTTAACTTGATTTTGATTTAAGCAATTTAATGAATATTTCACGTTTAAATAAGTTGAAGGAAATATTTAGTAAAGTGTAATTTAAGGTTATTTAAATAATATTGAATTTATTAAGTGAATATTTCAAGACTAAATAATAATGAAGTTAAATCAAGATCTATATGAAACTATTAAATTTAGTTTTGAAAATGTTGAATATTTAAAACTTCGAAATATATTGGAATTTAAATGGTTTATTTTATGGTTCAAATTTGTATTTGAAATCTATATAATTTATGTTTGTTTATTTAGAAACTGAATTGAATTGAAATTGAATTAAAATTTGAATTTGGAATTTAAGTTGATTTGAATCGATTTGTGAAATTTGAGGAAATTATAAATATTGTACTTTATAGATTACTTAATATATATATATATATACACTATACTAATATAAAACTATTTTTAATATAAACTATTTTATTTTATAAATTATTTTATTTTACATACTATTATTAAACTATTTAAGTAGTGGAAGTTATGATTTCAAAGTTATGGTTTTCCAAAGAATTATGATTTCAAAGTGTTTTGGTTTCGAAAGTGTTATGACTTTGGAAGTGCTATAATTTAGAAATAGATATATTTGAAATGGAAATGATATTTTGAAGCATAAATTATTTTGAAATGACCACGGTGTTATAATGGCGTTTGGCTATTAATAGCGTATATTTCTATATTGTAGATAATTTCACGGATCCTTAGAGGATGGTTATCCTAAACATCCTTTGAGTTACTTGCGTTTCAGTTGAAATTTCACTTGAGTTGGATTTATTGATATAAGAATGTTAATTCTGAATCGAGTGTTTGTGTTTTGCTTTACGCTCGGGTCAGACCGAGTGATACAGTATTTGAGACTCACCTTTGGAGTTTGGAGCTTCGCTTGGAGATCCAACTATCGATTCAGCTTTCAACTTTTCCAGTTGATTTGTTCGAAGATGTCATCAGTCTGTATTTGAGATATTCTGTTGTATTTTATTTTAAACTCTGTTATTTATATAGTAGCTTCATGAACTACTATTTATCTATTCTGCTGCATTATTGTTATATTACTTTGTGTATGTGATTTTGTGATTGATTTATTTACTGTATATGATGAGTTTTGCCAAATTTAAATTAACAATATGATATTTTGAGCAATTCAAGTCTGGAATGTGTGGATGCGAATGGCGGAAAATATCGGGTCGTTACATGAATAAATTTACATTTCTATTTATTTTACTACATCCACACTTTCGGTTATTGTATTTAATCACATAAGTGTAACATTTAATTCTATTCACTTAATTGATTTCCAATTTAACTTAACAAATTAAATAAATTGGTAACATATAATAGTTGTTACCATTAACCTTTAGTCGCCTAAATAAGTTATTATTTACCGCCAGATGTTACAATTACCTACCTAACACTGATTTAATTAAATTACTATTAATCATATATTATCTCATTAATTTGATTTCAATACTTATAATTAATCAATTATTATTCTACCTTCATTATTAACATTGTTATATCTTTCATGTTAGTTATTATTTCATTAATGAATCCCAAATTTTTATTTCTTTCAATATTAAATTACCAAAATCTTATTAAATCAACAAATTTTAATTGTCGAAAATTACGGGTCGTTACAATAGGTTTATATAGAATGTGAAATAAATTAATTAGTACATAAATCTATTAGCTTTTGTTTGTAAATAATAGACGTAGAAATGTTTTGAATTACTAATGTGTAATAATTGTTTAAATTATTATTTTATTATTTAATCCATTTGAACTTATTTTGGAAATCAATGAAATTTAATTTAGTTAAATATTGCAGTTAATATGAGTTAAGATGATAACTGTAGAATATGAATGTAAGCTAGTGTTAATTATATTCATAAGGTAATAGTTGGTTCAATAATAAGAGTGAGAATCAAAGTAAAGATTTTGTTTGAAATTTAAATTATAATGAATGGATTTATTATAATTGTAACTGAATACTGAAATTAATATAATATTTAAATATTGGATTTAAAATTGAAAACTATATTGTAAAAGATTATCAGTTTCTATGAAATCAAGGATGATAGAATTGTTAACTTTTAAATTTGAATTTAAAAGAGATTAAATTGGTTTTTAATTAATAATTTATTTAATTAACGTGAAAATTAGCCATTTTGGCAACTATCTCGGATTTCGACAAAATTAGTTTTATCGAATCCGTAACAGTGAATTATTATTAGATTTCAAGTTTCGTAGCGATCGAACTTATCGTTTGATCGTGCGAGTTCGTAACACGCAGAAATCGATTAATGGAATTTAAATTAATATAATTTGATTTTTAAAGCTAACTTCTACATACAATGGAATTAGGGTTTGAAACTAGTTCCATTGAGTTTTGAAAATATCGAAACCCTATATTTCGATATATTAAATGACCTACTTTCGTTTTGAGTACGAATCGGGCTTTTTAGGTCGGTGTTATCGTTTCGACCCAATTCGATATGTTCGTTCATTCTTATCCATCTCTGTCTATAGAAATAGATATGTTCTAAAACCCTACCAGTCTATTCAAATTTCTGTACATTGTACGTACTGCTTATTTTTATTTCTTCTTCCTTCTCAATGGTTGTCTATCCAAAAACCCTAATTCCCAGTTTCAAATTTCAAATCGAAAATTCAAACTCCTCAATCCTATCGAATTATATATTATTGCAAAGCTCTCGACAAGCGCAATCTGCATCTACAATTCTTTTTTGCAATTTAGTCTCCGTTTGGCCGAAATTCAGCGAAAAAGTTTCGGCCGTCCATTGTAGGGTTTGCAAATCACTAGTGGATCGTCAACCATTCGATGATCGAAAGTTGCTACAGCATAGAAGACGATGAGTGGAGCAGATCCATGTGATTAGTTCACCTCAATAGTGCATCAATTCGCCTGAATTTGTGCTTAAGCGTGAACGGTGGCAGAGCTAGGGGGATGGCCGGATGGATATCGCATGATGGCCTTGGGCGTGGCCTTGGGCGAGGAGGCGGGCGGTGAAGTCTGATCGAGGCAAGGGGCGAGCGTTTAGTGGAAGTCGATAGTTAAACCTCGGTGACGATGAGTTGTGTGTGCTGGTTCGATAGCGTGTGCGAGTGATAGGGTTTCAGAGAGGTATGAAATTACCTTTCTGCCACTATTATTTTAAATTTTAAATTTATACGTTCTAACTATCATAAATTTTCCATAGGAGCTCGGATTTGGACGCGGCTCCTTCCATTGGGATCGTATCAAAATTTCGAAATATACGAATCTGGTTTGGTTAGTTTTGGAGACTGTTGGATTTTCAAGCTTTTATTTGATTTTAAATCGAAGATAAATCAAAGTTAGTTGATTTAACCGACTCACGAAGTACTAAACCTTCTTATGTTAGTTGAATTAAGTTTATAATGTGATAAGAAATTTTATTGATTGCTATTTGGTAATTTAAATTGTCATTTGAATTTAGTTTAAATTTATATTGAATTAATTTTACATTTAAATTAATGTTGAGTTTAAATTGTTAGTTGATTACCTGATAATGGTAACCAATTAATTATTGTGATTTATCGGCTGATTTGGATGTTAATTGTGATGGATGTTTAATTTTGATATTTTGGATAATTGGATGTTAATATCCCTGTTATCACTATAGGTTGAAATGATACATACCTGAATGATCTTATAGATTGGGGAAAATCTTTATGGGTTGAAACGATAAATACCCGAGTTATTTTATTTATTTGGAAATTATTGATTCGGAATACGACATGAAATGATATATACCCAAAACATTGAAGTATTTTGGGTTGAAATAATACATACCCTATCACTTGACCATATGATAGAAAATTATGTATAGACACCGTTGGTCAGTTTTAAATTATTTTCTAAATGGTAAAGTATGTTTGATTTATTATCTTGATTTTTAAATTAAATTTAATGATTTTATAAAAAAATTATATTTTGAAAATAATTTATTTTGTATGTTTTATAATTTCAAATTATAAGTTAATATATGGTTTTAAATGCAATATTGAGTTTTAACATATAATTTTATTTAGTTTTAAATATATAATTTATA
The DNA here is from genome assembly GCA_030765085.1 of Allium cepa. Lineage (NCBI taxonomy): Eukaryota > Viridiplantae > Streptophyta > Magnoliopsida > Asparagales > Amaryllidaceae > Allium > Allium cepa. The sequence continues at coordinate 1,051,895,115 of CM060935.1, read as the reverse complement.
TAGCTTGAAATTTTGATTTAATAAAATATTTAATATAGTTTTAATATATATTTTTTAAATTTAATTTAATACAATAAATATAGTTTTGATTTAAGATAATTAATATAGATTTATAATAACTTTAATGGATAAAAGATTTTGTAAAAGATTTTAGAATTTTGTGAATTGTTTTGTAAGGAATTTATAAAAGTTTTGTAAGAGATTTTATAATGGATATATAAAAGGATTTTATAAAAGATTTTTATAAAGGATTTTTTATGGTTTTATAATAGAGTTATAAAGGTTTAAATGAATTTGCGTAGAAGTTTATGAACAGGGGAAGAGTTGTAAACTGTTTGGAATTTATAAATAGCTTTACTAATGGTTTAAAGCATATAAATAGTTTATAAATGGTTTAAGAGATCTTTATAAATTATTTTCGAAATTGATTGAAAAAAATCTGCCTCGGTATTTATGAATATATTTATATTTTTGGAATAAGTATATGGATATCTTGATATGAAGGTATAAACTGTTTTCAGGAGCTATTATTAAAAATGTTAATAAAATGACCATGGTGTGAAATAAGCATTTGATTGTTCAAGAGACAAGGGTCGGATATTATCATACTCTCTGCCAGTTTTGAAACCACTTTAAAAACTGAGCACGTGGTGCGGAGTCCAGAACGAAGTATGATGTTTTGGCGATGCTACTGGTATGAGGTAAGAACATAGCCCTGACCCTCGGGTCAGCCTGATATCACTAAAACAGGAGCAATACCGAGGTCGCTCCTCTGATCAAACACACTTCTTCGATACCATATCAATTACTTTGTGATTGACTGGTGGCCACCCTCGATTTGATTATGGGAGTGTGTATCGAGGTGGACGGTAGTAGTTGCTATGCGTTACCACCAGTCCGGGAGTGCAAAATGGTAGAATCCTATCCTAGACATTGCCTCGCATGCCTTGTCATATGCCTTATCGATCCCACTACGATTTTTGTTTGTGTCATACCTATGGAGTGCTCCTTGATAGCCCGCCAATTTACGGTGGAGTTTACAGTACTGTATAGACTATGGCATTTATATAAAATGTGTTAAAGGGGATAAGGTTAATGCATTAATACTATTTTAATATTTTACTTTACTGGTAGACACTATATATATATATATATATATATATATAGCTTATATTACTACATATAGATATTTTAACAGATCCTTATGCGATGGAAAATTCCAAACATCTCTTATGTTATTGCACACACGTTATACACCAGAGAGAAGATGTAAAATCTCATAGACATCTCTAAAGCCATTACATTCATATTTATTACTATTGATTTAACTTACATAAGATCATTTAGTTCTGACTCGAATGTTTTGTCTTTTCATCACGCTCGGGTTAGTCCAAGCTTTTCAGTGTTGAAGAGTCTATTTTTGAAGGACGAAGACGGAGTTTGGTATATATTATATTATTATTAATTTTTCCACTGCATCATTATTGTATGTCATTGTCTGTATTTTGATTGTTGTAAAAATTGTGTAATCAAATGTATATTAGAAAACGGCTTCATGAACTATTTATATGAGTATTATATTTTTTCATTCCGCTGCGAGATTCTATGGTTTGTTCTTTCTTCTTTTCTCTTATTTGTTTATTTACCCCATTGACAATCCTCCCTTTTGAATGATCTAAGTTGACATATACTGTTTATTATCGATTTAAACCGTCCAGAAAGGTGGATCTTCACAAATTCAAGAATCCAATGACTTGATGTAACGACCGGGCAGTTTTCAACCTTCGAAAATTGACATTAATACGTTCACTATATAGAGTGTCAAGAAATCGAGTGCTAGATATATCAGGTTGTTAGGGTTTAAGAATAGAAGAGATAGAAGAAGAAAGGAAATAACAATAACACAGAATCTCACAATCACAACGGAACAACATATAATATACAATAACAGTATTTTATTCAAAGGAAAACTGTAACTGTTAATATACATACAAGTTATCAGAGTACAATCATTAACTTATAAATCTGGATAGTTATAATAACATATCCTGCTGAATTTACAGCTTACACTACACATCGGAATACGATCAAATACATGCAACACTTCTTTACTGTCCAGCTCATCTCCTGAGCTCCAAAGCGTCCTAACCTGAAAACTGTAATACTCGGTCTGACCCGAGCATTACTATAAAGTAACACCCGAGTTAGGTTGGAAACTAGCATGAGTAAACACAGTTAATTTGAAATAGTTAAGTTATAAAAATATTTTGAAAACCAAGGTAACTCGTACAACATGACGAGTTTTATCCTATTATAACCCAAACGCTTTTACAGAAATCCATCGATAGTATAATAGTGTCTAAGTACAATACTTATTTAAAATAGTTGAATTTGTTAAATTAATCCAATCCCAGCATATCAGACTCTATAATCAAACCGTGAAGGTTCGTAATGTTTATTAAATCGAAGTGGTTTTGGATAACACTGATATCTGATCCCGGTATCTTCGAGTCAGATCGATAAACTTTGAATGTCCAAGTTATTTAAAATAACAATATATATTCAAAGTGTCAGTATTTACATATTAAAATTTATTTCACATGTTTACTTTCAATAAAACATGTCAACGTTTTATCCTAATTATTTAAATTCGTTTAGCAACTTAATGGCACAAACAAGAATAATTTAAATAAATATTCAAGAACAACAAACTAAAACATAGATCATTAACTAAAATAACGCTTAACACTAATATTTAAACAATTCCCAATCAGAATTAATTAGTTTCCATTAACTGAATCTACTTATACTTTTAATCCAAATTTACTTATAATTCAAGAAATTATAAAACAATTTATTTTCAGTTAACTAAAATTAACTAATCAGACTAACAACTACTTTTTATTAATTAACTTAGGTTTTAAACAATTTAGAATCTAATTACTTATTTATTTGCATAAGATATAATCAAATAAGCATTAATTTAATAACTCACTTTAATTATTAAAATTAATTGAGTTCCATATTAATTAACAAATTCAGTTTAGATGATAAGGTTAGATTAGAGGGTCACAACACCAAGACTTTCATGTCCGTTGAAATTTTCATTAGTGAGAAACAAATGTTACAAATTTAATAGACTATTCACATATAACATTTTAAAATAACTTTATCTTTTACTTTATTTTTTTATTTTATTTCAAACAACCAGCCCATACGTAATGGACCGGCATAAGAAAAACACGGTCCAACTTTCCTTCTTCCCCCTCTTTTCTAGTTTCTCTTTTCCTTCCTCCTCTCTTTTCCCTTCCTTTATTCGAGAACCAGCCCGTGCACGTACGTGTGCATATATGCACATGAATTCCAGCCGACCACTCCCGCCGCCAAACCCCCTCACATGCCACCCACGATCACCCCACACGCCCATGCACCTGGGAACACGAACTCACCATCGTTCGAAGAAAAACGACAGTTCATCGAAGCCTGGAGCAAACTCCTTCTCTTCGAATGCCTCAGCACAGCCACTATGTCCCCCATTCTTTACCAAAATTTTCCCAAAGCTTCGCCACGACCATCACCACTTATTTCCCCTGGACCGCATGTTCATCTCACCTTCTTCACTTCGCCATTGTCTCGAGACCGAGACCACCAAAAACAGCCACCTTAACCCTAGTTCGACCACAACTGGCCCACACACACATTTAGAAACCACCACACTATTTTTCTCGCATGCTTCCATCCCCTTCACCTCCTCCCTTCCCAGTCCCAAGTCATGAAATCGAGTCGATGGCCGGAATTTCGAAGTTCGCCCAATTCTATTCATCACTCCATTTCTTCCCCTCCACCACACTAAAAATCACCTAGATACTTTTAAAAATCATCTTTTTCAATGACTAACACGTCTATATACTCCATTGATTAATTTATGATGTTTGATTTTTCGTCCATCACTCACCTACTCACGGTTATGTGTTGTTTTCTTCATCTCTGCTGAATTAAATCTAATGAAATAAAATTTAAAATATTCTTCATCCGTAGACAAACAATTTTGGTTTTTGAGTCACGGGTTAAAACGTGATGGTTAACGAGATCTTGATTTTTAAAATTAAAAAAACTTATTGTTTATTCAAATAAAACATGAACATAGAGTATTTCCTAGAAAGTGTGCAGGACTCTTTTGATGTACAGGTGAAACTTGTTCATGTCTAACATATATACATTCACTTATATACATAGCTACTTATAAACATTTAGTCCGGTTTAGTAATTTATTCAAAAAAACATAGTTATACGTGTGTGTGTCCCAACCCCTTGAAATTGTTAAAGTGTTCTACTCACAATTATAAAAGAATGATGAACTACTTTCATGCTCTATTTTGCTCTTGGTTCAAGCCTTGATTATATTTTAAATAGCATCACATTGTTTCATTTTTTTTTCTTTTTTTTCCTTCTCTTAGGCTGGAATGTATATGTGCACAAAACAAAGTAGTGCATATATATATATATATATATATATATATATATATATATATAAAGGAGGGGAACAAGTAAACAAGAAGCCGAAAGTTGTTATCATATACAGTGCTTCATCTTTCTTTTTTTATTTGAAAATAGTTTGACTTGATTTGATAAAAATGTGACGTGAAAACTTTTGAGTGAAAGATGTGATTTATTATATGCTTGAGTAAATATATTCCATGCTAATGTTCCCTTAAGCTTATACATACATTTACGTGAATATATATAGTTATGTATACATCATATATATATATATATATATATATATATATATATATTCTTGACTATATGTACATGTATTGATTTTACCCATTGAGTGCTTGATTTAATGTTGACATGAAGATTCCTTTGTACACACACATATATTTACATATTACATATACACTATTTACATTTAGATATATACTATTTGATAAGCACACACATATATGGATATGCATACATTCACATATACATATTTACCCTATCATACTTACATATATAGATGTGTGTGTGTCTATATATATATATATATATATATATATATATATATATTCCCATACGCACTATATTTCATAAACATACTACTCATATATACAAATAGATATACATATTCATAAGTTTGAAATTTTCCATTTCGGAGTTTATACATTTACGTGTGTGTATTTTTTTTTTTTTTATATACTATATTTTTATAACCATGTATATCTAGACTTTTATATATATATATATATATATATATATATATTCTTAAACATGATAAAGCTTGTATATATATATATATATATATATACACACACACATTTATGGATATTTTATTTTAAATTCAAATGGTGGAGTTTATATACACATTCTTATAAAATATATCGTGTCTAGAAATTTTATTTTAAATTTGAATATAGTTATATATATATAGGTTCATATATTTTAAACATCGGAAAATTTATTTATTCGACTAATAAAAATTAATATTCCTAACTTAAAATTAGTTAGTTGCCCAATGTCCAATGAGTGAAAATCTAGATCATTACATTCGTCCACCCTTAAAACTTTTCATCCTCGAAAAGGAACGGAACAAGAACTAGAATGTTGACATGTATTATTAAATAAATCATTCTTTAAAACATATTAAATTCTTTACTTTTTTTATTATAAATTTTTAAGATACAAACACTTTAAATTACATAGTATTACCAAGCTAATTTTATATTAAAACATTTTCCATAACTCGATGTCCTAACAAGTCCATTCTTGTTCTTACCGAAATTTAGTCATACGTTGATCAGACGTAGGACTAAAAATCTATAAGTACTTAGTAGACTCATTTCAAAACCCACTGAAATACTTGAAAAACTTCTTTTCGAAAATGCTATGGAAAATATCACCTCCTCCCACCATGGATCGCAGTTAACTCGATGATTGCGTCGCTATCCCGACGAAATCATAAGAAAACCATAGGCATCAACTCCTCCCGACTTATGCCATGGGAACACCATATTCCGCAGCCAGACAAAGGTTGTGTTTCTATCACAGCAAAATCGTAAGTAGTCTGTAGGCAATCTCCGCCCCTCATACTACGCTACCAAACGAAACTAAACCACATAGATCGTAGGCTACACAAAGGTGCATCACTATCCCAGTGAAACCCAATGTAGACTGTAGGCACTCACTGCCACCCGAATTATGTTATGAAACCAAACCACATAGATCGCAATCTACCAATGTTATGTCGTTATCCCAGCGAAATCAAATGTTGATTGTAGGCAATCACTGCCACCTGACTTACGCTATGGAACTGTGATAGATCGTAGTTACCCAAAAGTTGCGTTGCCATCACAGCAAAACCCAATGTAACTGTAGGAGTCAGCACCACTTGAAATTACGCTATCCAATAAATGATCACCAAGAACTCATGAGTTTTGTTCGGACGTCTCCTAGGATCTCGATTCTCATTGAACTCACCCTGTGGATTCCTAGGCAGAACCACCCAGTGGATCTCCTTCTCTAAGTTTCGACTTCCGTGGGTTGTCTTTCCATACTTTCGGTTTCAAAACATATCATATTATATACATATATAGTACCTTTCAAATCATACTCTTTATATGTATTACATATAAACTTATCTATACAAAATCGATATCTTCAAAATCGTTAGTTTTCAAATTTGGTTTACCCATTCTTCCCAAAACCGACCGTTTTCCAAAATAAAAAGTCTTTTAAAAATCAATGGGTTCCAAAACCTTTTTAGTATCATTCTCAAATACATATAAAATTATTCTTTCCCACTCGAATAAATTTCGGATCAATAATTTCTGAGTCCATCCCATACTTATATAAACTTTATTTAGTATTTCAAATATCTTTCAAGATCATTTCATTCTGGTTATAAATTCAACAAGGGGAGTTTGAATATATAACTAACATATATAATCCCATTTATTCCAAACCAAATATTTCCAAGTTCGACTAATTTTCAAAATTATTAGTAACATTCCTTACTTCTTAAAAAGTAAGTTTCAGTTATAGTAACTATTCAAAATTCATTTTAAAATTATCCCATTTAATAAAAATATGCCATTTCACATCAAATCATTTTTGCCTTAATATTCCGATTTCGGTTCCAATTCAAAATTGCTTCGAATTTCCATTTTGGTTATACTTCAATTTGTCCCAATTTGTATTTAAGTCCATGATTCAAATATAATTAATTCTCACTCTGACTAGTGTGAATTTAGAAAATAGATTGAATAGTTTTAAAATAGCTAAATAGTTAATAAAAGATAGTTTGAGTTTTTTTTAAAATGGTTTGTATAGTAAAATAGCTTGGAAAATCAAAATAAACTGAATATTTAAGAAGATAGATTTTAAATAGTTTATGTCAAAATAATTTATTTGAAAATAGTTTCAAGGTCAACTAACTCGATTCCCAATCTTCCAATTCAAATCAATTTCAATTTCCATTTCAATTTTAAATGATTCATTTCCGATTCCAATTCGAATTAACCTTGATTATAACCTTATTCAATTTTGATTTCAATTCCACTTAATTCAATTCAATTCTCAATTTCATTTCAATTTATATAAATTTGTGTTCGATTTCCGAAATATCAATAAATCTCTTAAATCAATTTAACCTTCAATATTCAATTTAACAATCCAAATCTTTAAAAATAATTTAATTCTGAGCCTAAGTTTTGAAATATTCATTTAAACTACTTTTGCTTGGATTTATTTCAAGGTTCGAGTGAGAGTTCAAGTCTTTTTAAAGCAAATCAATTTTCGAAATTCAATTTATTTCCCAATTATAACTTCAAAATTTTAAACCCGATTCTTTAAACAATTCTGGTTGATAAGTTCATTTTTAATATTTCAAACTCAAGTTAAAAATGATTCCATTTCCACAAATTCGATTTTTTTCTAAAATCCTTTAAATAATTTCAAATCAAAGTTTTATTTCTATTTATCTGGGATGGGGATATATCATTTCAATCCAAAATAAATGTCATAGATATATATCATTTCAACCCACTTCTTAATTTATTCAAAATAATCTGATTTGCAGTTTTATATACTGTAAATAATATACAGGATGATAGTATGATATATCAAAATAAATAAACATCCAAATCATTTTAAACATTAATCGATAGCATCCATCATAAATTTTCAGAATTCGAAACCCGTTTTATTTCAAAAATCATTTTGAAATCATTCATACATACTTAACTCCTTTTTTCACCTCTTATCAAATCTATACCTTTTATTTTATAATTTAGCCTATTTAACATCCATAAGTTAAATTTTAATTCAACTTGAAATTTCCAATTTTAGGTTATAAGTTAAAAGCCATTTAACTTGGCCTGAGTTAATTCCTAATTGGTTCAACCCAATTAACCTTCTCAATTTAAATATTTACGTCCCAGATTTAAATTTCTGATTAATATCACTTCCCACTTATAAGTTCAAAAACTTACTTTCCTTTTTGGTTATACTTCTTATTCTCAGGGGGATTCCAGAATTCAACACCCAATGTTTATTTCAAATCAACTTTGAAATCATATATACATATATACACACGTATATATCCTATTTACATACCAAATCACACTCCAAATTTTAAAACCTCCGTGGTTTCTATCCAAAAAAATTCTTTCGGAATTTTCAAAATAACTCTTGTTTCCAAACAAAATTTTCATACCAAAAATATTCTAAATAATATTACTTATTATTTCCTTAAACATTTTGAAACACATTTTTCGAAATTTTTGGAACTTAGATTCAAAACTTACAATTAAGATCCATTTTTAATTTATAAGTCATATTTACAAATTTTGCTTGTATACTTCCACTTCCTTAGAACATTTCACTCTATTTTATCATTGTTTATTCTGTAATAAACATCATTTATTAAGAAACAACAACCAATTTATGATAATAATCAATATTATCATATCTAGAAACCAACATACCACATTTTCCATAATAATTTCCTAAAAAATTATTTCTAAATATATAAAATATAATCAGGGTAAACTTATTTCATTTCAATACACTTTGAAAAACTCTTTCGAAATTTCCAGAATTTAAATCCTGGTTTGAGTCTACCTTTAGCTTAACTTATTTGCATGGTTCATTCTTACCCAAATTTCTATACATATAACCACTTGAATTTTTTTAATCCTATTTGATTATAATCGTTACAACCAATCACTTTAATATGCTATAATAATTCAGAAATATTATTTCCTTTTATATTAAAATATATCTCATATAAAATTATTTTAAAATCGTTCTTAAAATTATTATATAAGAAAATAACAAGTATGCCCTCATATATAATATACTTAACTCATTTTAGGGTACTACTAACCCTATCTCTAATGAGTAATTCCCACCAGAGCCAAGGTTCTCGGTTAACCATCAGCTTTGATACCATGTGTAATGACCAGGCGATTCTCGACCCTCGAAAATCGACTCTAGTACGTTTACTATATAGGGTGTCGAGCAATCGAGTGCTGGAAATACCAGGTTGTTAGGGTTTAAGAATAAAAGAGATAAAAGAAGAAAGAAATAACAACAATACAGAATCTCACAATCGCAGCAGAATAAAATATAATATACAATAAATGTATTTTATACAAAGGAAAACTGTAAATGTTAATATACATACAAGTTATCAGAGTACAATCATTAACATATAAATCTGGATAGTTATAATAACCTGCCCCTAATTGCTGAATATACAGTTTACACTACATAGCGGAATACGATCAAATACGTGCAATGCGTCTCTGCCGTCCAGCTCGTCTCCTGAGCTCCAAAGCATCCTAACCTGGAAACTGTAATACTCGGTCTGACCCGAGCATTACCATAGAGTAACACCCGAGTCACGTTGGAAACCATCATGAGTAAACACACTTATTTGAAATACTTAAGTTATAAAAATCTTTTGAAAACCAAGGTAACTCTACAACACGACGAGTTTTATCTTATTATAACCCAAACACTTTAACAGAAATCCATCGATATTATAATAGTGTCTAAGTCCAATACTTAATTACAATAGTCGAATTTTTTAAATTAATCCAATCTCAGCATATCAGACTCTATAATCATACCGTGAAGGTTCGTAATGATTATTAAATTGAAGTGGTTCCGGATAACTCTGATATCCGATCCCAGTCTCTTTGATTCAAATCGATTAACTTTGAATGTCCAAGTTATTCAAAATAACAATATATATATTCAGAGTGTCAGTATTTACATATGGAAAAAATTTTCACATGTTTACTTTCAATAAAATGTGTCAACGTTTTATCCTAATTATTTAAATTCGTTTAGCTACTTAATAGCACAGAGAAGAATAATTTAAATAAAAGGATGATAAACTAAAACATAGATCATTAACTAAAATAATGCTTAACACTAATATTTAAGCATTTTCCAATCAGAATTAATTAATTTCCGTTAACTGAATCTACTTATATTTTTAATCCAATTTCACTTATAATTTAAGAAATTATAAAACAATTTATTTTTATTTAACTAAAATTAACTAATCCAACTAATAACAACTTTTTATTAATTAACTTAGGTTTCAAACAATTTAGAATCTAATTACTTATTTATTTGCATAAGATTTAATCAAATAAGTTTTAATTTAATAACTCACTTTAGTTATTAAAATTAATTGAGTTCCATATTAATTAAAAAAATTAATTTAGATGATAAGGTTAGATGAGAGGGTCACAACACCAAGACTTTCATGACCGTTGAAATTTTCATTAATGAGAAACAAATGTTTTAAATTTAATAGATTATTAACATACAACATTTTAAATAAATTTATATTATCTTTAAATTTTTTTTTCAAATAACAAGCCCATACATAATGGACCGGCCCAAGAAAAACACGGTCCAACTTTCCTTCTTCCCCTTCTCTTTTCCAGTTTCTCTTTTCCTTCCTCCTCTCTTCTCCCTTTCTTTAGTCAAGAACCAACCCATGGACGTACGTGTGCAAATGAACATGAATTCCAGACGACCACTCTTGCCACCAAACCCCCTCACATGCCACCCATGATCATCCCACACGCCCACGCACCTGGGAACGCGAACTCGCCATCATTCAAAAAAAACAATAGTTCATCGAAGCCTGGTGCAAACTCCTTCCCTTCGAACGCCTCGGCACAGCCACCACATCCCCCATTCTTTACCAAAATTTGCCTAAAGCTTCGCCATAACCACACCACCTATTCCCTCTAGACCGCACATCCATCTTACCTTCTTCACTTCGACATTGTCTCAAGACCGAGACCACCAAAAACATCCACCTTTATCCTAGTTCGACCACGACCGGGCCACACATACATTTAGAAACCACCACACTATTTTTCTCACATGCGCCATCCCCTGCACCTCCCCCCTGCCTAGTGCCAAGTCACGTAATCGAGTTGATGGCCGGAATTTTGAAGTTCGCCAAATTCTGTCCATCACTCCATTTCTTCCCCTCCACCAAACTGAAAATCACCTAAACATATTTAAAAATCATCCTTTTCAATGATTAATATGTCTATATACTCCATTGATTAATTTATGATGTTTGATTTTCCTTCCATCACTGACCTACTCACGGTTATATGTTGTTTTCTTCATCTCTGCTAAATTAAATTCAATGAAATAAAATTTAAAATGTTCTTCATCCATAGACAAACAATTTTGGTTTTTGAGTCACGGGTCAAAACGTGTTGGTTAACGAGATCATGATTTTTAAAGTAAAAAAAAAAAAAAACTTACTGTTTATTCAAACAAAACATGAACAGAGCATATTTCCTGGAAGATGTACAGGACTCTTTTGATGAACAGGGGAAACTTGTTCATGTCTAACACATATACATTCACTTATATACATAGAAACTTATAAACATTTAGTCCGGATCAGTAATTTATTCAAATAATCATAGTAATACGTGTGTGTGTATCCCAACCCATTGAAATTGTTAAAGTGATATACTCACAGTTATAAAAGAATGATGAACTACTGCAATGCTCTGTTTTGCTCCTGCTTGAAGCCTTGATTATATTTTAAATAACAGCACTTGGTTTCTTTTTTTGTCTTGGGCTGGAATGCATATGCGCACAAAACAAAGCAGTGCATATATATAGAGGAGGGGAACAAGTAAACAAGAAGTTGAAAGTTGTTATCATATATGGTGCTTCATCTTTTTTTTATTTGAAAATGGTTTGACGTGATTTGATAAAAATGTGACTTGAAAACTTTTGAGTGAAAATGTAATTTATTATATGCTTGAGTAGATATATTCCATGATGATGTTCCCTTAAGCTTATACATACATTTATATGAATATATATAGTTATGTGTACATCATATAAATATACCTACATACATACATACATATACATATATATATATATATATATATATATATATATATATATGTATATATATATATATATATTCTTAACTATATGTACATGTTTTGATTTTATTTTTTGAGTACTTGATTTAATGTTGACATGAAGATTCCTATGTATGTGTGTGTGTGTGTATTTACACATTTACATATTACATATACACTATTTACATTTAGATATATACTATTTTATAAGCACTTTTATATATGGGTATGCATACATTCACATATACATATTTACGCTATCATACTTACATATATAGATGTGTGTGTGTGTGTGTGTATATATATATTCCCATACGCACTATATTTTATAATCATATACTAATGTATAAATATAGATATACATATTCATAAGTTAGAAAATTTTCATTTTGGAGTTTATACATTTATGTGTACACACACACACATATATATTCATATCTTATATTTTTATAACCATATATATCTAGACTTTTATATATATATATATATATATATATATATATATTCTTAAACATCATAAAGCTTGTATATATTTATATATATACATTTATGGATATTTTATCTTAAATTTAAATGGTAGAGTTTATATACATATTCCTATAAAATTTATCATATCCAGAAATTTTATTTTAAATTCGAATATAGTTTTCAATCTATATATATATATAGGTTCAGAATTTTAATCATCAGAAAATTTATTTATTCGACTAACAAAAATTAATATTCCAAAATTAAAATTTGTTAATTGCCTAATATCTGATGGTTGAAAATCCGGGTCGTTACACTTGAAACAACTTAAATTGAAGGAACCAGTAGGAAATTCATTATTTATGAGGTGGAACTGAAAGTCAAAGAAGAACGTGAAAGTGGTGATTTGAAAAGGAAATCCACTGCTTTACAAAGTTCAACCGATAATGAGGAAGAATATGACAACGCAGTTGTGCTTGCATTATTAATGAATCAATTCTAAAGGTGGACCCAAAGGCATGGAAATCTAGCAACAAAGCAATGAATAAAAACTATCATTGCCAAAGTACCGGATGAGTCTGAAACTGAAATCATACGTCCTAAATGTAAGAAGCCAGGTCACATCAAACCAAACTGCCAATTGAATCAACTCGACAAAGTAAATAAGAAGAAGAGAATGAATTTTGCAGCCACTTAGGATGAGAATGAAGTAGAAGAGGAGGATAACACAGATAGTGAGAAAGACGAAGCGAATTTGTGTGTGATGGTAGATCAAGTGACAACGAAAATGAACCAAATGAGGTAGCTTACTTTTATCATGATGATTTACTTTTGGTATATCACTAGTACACGCAACCATTGATAGACATCAACAAAGATATAATAAACTAGAATTTGAGAAAAATAGTCTACTTGGAATAAAAAATGAGTTAGAACTGATGTTTGAATATGGTAGAAAAAATAACTCAGAATGCGAGAAGTGTTAGCCTCTAGATGAAGAAATTAATAGGTCTGACTAAAATTGAAATCCTCGAAAATGAAATTTTGACTTTGAAAAATAAAGATGTCACAAGAGAGAAAATTCAATCAAAGATGCACCTCACTTTTTTATGAAAACAATGCTCTTAGATCTAAGGTTCAACCTTGAATCGACAATAAGAAAATTATCGAACAAAGAAAAATCACTGAATATGTTGTTAAGAAGTAAGACTATTAGTGAAATCAGAAAAGGACTTAGATATGATAAAGTTAAATTTCACAAAGCATTTTCAAAGTGTTTAACTTGTGAAAAATTAGGCATAAACAACCTAAATGTTGGAGTAGAAACAAAAACAAAACCATTAAACAAATTTGGATTCCGAAAGGTACAAATATAAAATTTTCCAAAATCCAAACAAATTTGGGTTTTTAAGGATACAATTTTTAAAATTAACCGTTTTCTTTTTAAACAAATTTGGGTACCAAAGGTTAAAAACGAAAATAAGAGCGGTCCCACATTCTTTGCTAGACAAGTCGCTTCTTCTAACATTTAGGTAAACAAATGAGCTAAGGAACAACTACGATAGCGGTAAACTTCGAATTAATCTATATATGGTTGAAAAGCAATAATTCTAGTGTTCATTAGCCTAAAAAAATGAGGTAGTGACCTACATACTTTTGATAACAATAGTAAACTAGAACAAAACATGAAAGGTAAGCAAATGTATGAACTCTAAACTCTATTTTCTTTTTATGTTGTTAATTCTATTTTTGTTGATACTACTGTAGTATAATTACCATAACTTGAGCTCTTTAACTCCAATTTGCAAAATTCAAGATGTTTTGGAAAATAGATAGAAAACTATTTAAATTTTATTTTTTGTGTTGTTCATAATTAGAATTTAAACCATTGAAAATTTATAAAACATTTGGTATATTGTTTGAAAACTACTTCAGAACTTCTTAACATAGCTATAATAATCAATCATAACTTGAATATGTTTATTCTGAATTTTGAAATTCTTCAAGTTCTTAAAATCTAACTGATAATACTACAAGTTCGCTCTTTTTATTTTTTGTTGATTCATCGTGTAAAATCTTGAAAAATAGCAATCATTTCAGTACATTACTTGAAAAGTATCTTTGATCTATGCAAACAAGTTGTAGTATTTTAGATATAACCTTTGAGCGATTCATCGACTTGACTTGAAACTAATTTTGATGATATAAATTTTGAATTGCTAAAAATTTCATGTTTTATGCTAAATCAAATTACGGACATCAAGCATTTAAATAGTGATTTTAAATGGATTGAATTTTCAAAACAGGAATTATCGATTACTTTGGTATAACGACTAACTTTCATTGCCTTTCTTCACAATTAACAAACCAATGGCTGGAGAATTTTTAAATATGTGTGCTTTTTTTAAATGAATTATTTTGCCTCTGTTTGATATAAATGACTTTGCTACAAAAAATTGTGAACCATTTCGAGTGATATTGAAGAGTACACTATCTATTTGTTTAATATATCATTTTGGGCAACTACAGTACAAGTGGTATTAGACATCACTTCATTTGGGATCGTATTTGCATTTTTAACTGATTTTAAAATTAGCAAACATCGTTCTACAAATCTCCTTGCAGAAAAAATATTTTGGTTTTTTGGATCTAATTTTTTTTCTTTCAAATAACTAAGACTTTTACTTTAATTCTTTATAATAAAAATACTCTTATTTACTTTGGTAAGGGGTTTACTGTGGAAAAATGGGTTGCTTACTGCTTGAACCTTTGAAATTTATCAAAAATTATTAATAGTGATTGAGAAAGTGATGGAGAGTGTTTAAATTGGAATTCATAACTAGAGGAAGTATATGTTGAAAATTCCTTGAAAGTTGAACAATTCTTATAATATTTTTAAAATTAATACATATTCCATGATAATTTCTATCACTATCATCCTTCTTGTAATCCATACACCAAAATTTAATATAGTGTGCAAAAGTTGGTATTTTGAAAAATAAGGAATTACTTTTTTGTGTAATTTATACTTTCATCTTAAAGTATTCACCCTCATTTAAAAGTCATCTCGGTTATGCATGGGTGAATAACTTTAATCTCTAGATACGTGCTTTCATTCTCATTTAAAAGTCATCAGGTTATGAATGGATGGAACTCGTATACAAGTGATGGATAAATATTTAAGTAGTTTATAACCTTATTTAAAAGTCCTCACGTTATGCATGGTTAGAAAATACTTGACATTCTTCTTTAAGTTATTAACTTCATTTAAAAGCCTAATTGTTATGCATGGTTAGAAACTGCTTAACATTTTCTGTTTAATATTTAGAAGAGTGTTTTATAAAAAAATTCCTTTATTAAAAATACCTCAGTGCTAACACTATATAAATTTCTTCTAAACCATAATCCTATCGTCACTCTAAAATGATACTTGTGTCTAATAAATAAAATATTATGATTTTTATTTGATTAACTGGAATTTGCAATATATGTTTCTCCCTATATGATTTATGGTTTTTATCAAAATTCATCACTATTTCAATAATTATTATTATTTTAATAATTAAAAAAGGGGGAGAGGGGTTAAAATTTTGGTTGTTGAGTAATAAACTTACTGATATTCAAGAATTGTTTTTATTTTTCGATAGTTGTTTTTGCAAGTAGATTGGAAATAAAAAATTTGTTTTTTAGTTGCATGCATCTGTGTAGAAGGAGTCTAGTTGTAGAGGACGTATGTAAATAGGAGGAGCTCGATCATAACACATCAAACACATTTGCTTGATACAAAGTTTTGTTATCATCAAAAGAGGGAGATTGTAGAATATAACAGTTTATGATTTTTTTAATGGTAATATATATATATATATATATATATATATATATATATATTTATGTATATATATATATGTATGTATGTATGTATGTATGTATATGTTTAAATGTGTATGATATGGTACTATTGCAAAATCACAGATAGGAGTAGAAAAATGAAATTTGATTTCAACAAATAGTTTATTTCAATACAATTTCAATAGTACACGATTATAAGAATATTTTACACTCTTATATACAGCAATATTTTACGCTCTCATATATAACTAAATCTCAAACACAATCACTCATTCACTCGAATTTGATTTGGCATCTACTTGGTAAATAGCAAATAGAAATAAATCCAGACTACAAAAGTATAAATAGTTTTGAACTCAACATTGCCTCAATCTATTGATTTTTTCTTTTCATATTTTGAAATAGCCAGTAAAAATATCAACAGTGTAAATAAGCAACCCATGACATGCGCAGCGTGTCACTGTACATGTCGTAAGTACGACAGAGCACATACATAAAACACTTACATCAAATCAATTTCAGGGACAAAAACTAGGTCAAGCCCAAAGGCTCAACACAAGCAGTGCAAGGACAAGCTAAACAACTCAATACCAGCAAAGGTGAAACAACACAGAAACAGTTTAAATGCAAACCAAAAACCCAAGCGCACAAACATACAAGGCAAAAAATCATGAAAAATGCACAGCAACATAAGCAAGTGTACAACAAGTGCACAACAATAGGCTAACACAGAAGAAGTTCACGCATAAACATAAGAAAGGAAGGGAAACACAAATAACATGGTGCACAGGGACAAACATGCCGCAAAACAAATCAAGCATGCACTCGAAAGCAGGTACAACAAATTTCATTTGGATAGTAACAAGATGAAATGTACAAGGACAAACAGTCTACATCAACAACACCTCCTCACCATACGTCTCCTCAATACAACCGAAAACAATACCAGAACATCACGGAAGCACCAGAAATTGGAACCAAGCAACATGTAAAAAGCAATATACTCA
Organism: Allium cepa; assembly: GCA_030765085.1. Classification (NCBI taxonomy): domain Eukaryota; kingdom Viridiplantae; phylum Streptophyta; class Magnoliopsida; order Asparagales; family Amaryllidaceae; genus Allium; species Allium cepa. Next base: position 1,051,877,378 of record CM060935.1, on the reverse strand, counting down.
TCAGAGATATTAATCATCACCAGTTCATTATCCTTGGTTCTAAGGCATGGCATTTTCAAGCAACACGAACAGATCTAATTCAACCGCAACATCTCATTACACATTAACTACAACAAAGTGCCCGTACGCAAAAAAAAAAAAATACAAGTGCAACACCAAATTGAGATTACAAAGTAGGCACAGGTGCAAAACAGACATGCATAATAGCAAGTTCAGAAGCACAAGGATCCACAACACACACACACCCTAATGCATCAACAACTTGGATGAGGACAAACACATAACATACACAAGTGCATAGAAGACAAATAATCATGCGAAAATCAGTGAGTAAAAAAATCAAAGAAATGGTGCACAAGAAAAGCAAATATAGTTGAAGACACACAAAATGGAAATTTTGACGTATTCCCATGAACTAGAAATGAAGACTGGTGATTATTAGGCTCAATTATAGCTATAAACATGGGTCTACATCTAATAGAAAAAAGGATCTTGGCAATTTGTTGTTAAATATATAGGAGGAAGTATTGCCATTATAATCCTTGATAGAATTTAGAGATTGTAATTGTATTTACTTGTGGATCTAGTATATAAACAGAAAGAAAATTATTAAAGTGGATATGAACATAGCTGAACCTATATAATTTTGTGTGACTTACTTTTCTTATTTTATTTTTGTATATTCGCATATATTTTATAGTATTAAATAATAATTTAGAACCATCATATTTTAGAATTAATGAATATATTCTTCACAAAATTAAAACCAATGCTTATATATATGGTTTTTGGCCCTACATAGTCGTTTGGGGGTGTTAGACCAATTTTTTGGCTAAATATTTTTGATATTTTCAAAAAGAAAGTTAAAGATCAGGGTGGATGTCTTATGTTACTTGTATTTGAATAAAATGTACAAGGAGATCAAGTCAAATAGAACCTAAGAAGAAGTTGGAACAGCAAGCTAGAAGGGTTAAGGGTGAAGTAAGAATTGGAAATCAAAATGTTAGTGATTGAACAATGCAACCGCTATTAGATCTTGTTACTAGAGAGGAATAAGAAGGAATGACAACTGGATTTAACTAATGGATGGATACACGTAGTGGACGTTGAAGGAGGAGATTACTTGGCAATGGATATGATGAGGAAAATCCCTCAAGGATAAGAATCTCGCGCTGGAGATCGTGAAGGAAGAAGGAATGCTCTATTTAGATCCGATGAAGGGAGTTCTATAGTAAGGCATACGACGAATTAAAACAGATTCGATGTAAAAAAGTTTGGAGAAAAACCGATGTACTAGGAGAAAATACCCTAACTAGATCGATTGGTACCATACCATCGTTGATCAGTACCAATTGATATTCGTAGCAGCGGTGACCATTGTCACGGCGCTGACAAAAGCAGAGATCATGTTGTAAGTCCTGATGATAGTACAAATTATAGGAATGGCGAGGGAAGCACTCATGGAATCGAGCGATCTTGATGATGCAATTGAGAAAGATAGCGTGAAAGGACTAATAGGCCAAGACAAATAGACTCCCTATGAACAAAGAGAACTAAGCAATATGTTACTTGCTAACTATGAGCACTCGAGCAGTGACTATCATAGTCGCTCGTGGAACCAGGCACATGTTGATGCTACTGATGACCGCTTATAATGAATGGATTGATGAATTATAAACGATGTTCTAAGTTGATTGCTCCAGAGAGAAAATTTCAAGGATGATTGGGAGGTTGTCTCTAGTTGGAATCCTTTCACTATGGAGATTAAACCAGTGCAGTATCCCTGAAGATTCACAATGCCATCCATGCCAATGTGTAACGAACTACCTAACCCTATGTAGCATTTGTTTGTATGACTGACACATGGATGGTGCAAGAGCTGATGACTTTGTGAAGCGTGGATGTAAACATGCATTTCTTGAAGAACCAACGACCATGGGGTTCTGTAGGCTTGATCCATGATTCATTAAGTCTTATGATCAGTTAGCTAATATGTTTTTGAGAAAATTCTAGGTATATTTTGTACAATATGAGGTTGTGATCTAATTGGCTAATGTAAAGCAGAGAATAGATGAATCAGTGAAAAGTTATTTGAAGAGGTTCAATTTAACAATTACGGAAGTAAGGAACCTACTGGATAATCTTGTGTTATGGCTTTGTAGGTGGAGTCAACAAAGATTCTGATTTTGGAAAATGACTTACTATGCAAAGTCATCCTCGTTGAAGGACTTTTACAAGAAGGAAAATCAATTGGGCTTGGAAGAGGCAGAAACAGAGGATAGACTGAATGTAGTGAGACCAAGAAAACCAAGTAGTTCCATGAAAGATAATAAGAGTACGAAGAACGATGGCAGTAACGCTGATAACGATAACAATAAGAGGAAGAATAATCAATCTGATGGAAATAAGAAAGACCTTAGAAAACGTTTTTTAATTCGCGCAAAATGGAAAATATAAAGAGTTGAACGACTTTTGAAAATATTTACCTAGAAACCCAAAATAAAATCAGGTATAGACAACTGGTTTGTAATAACTAGCACCCTAATGGATTTAAATTTTCTAAATCAAAAATCCAAGTCCAGCAAAGTATATATCGTCATTTTGATATCCAGCAATTTAAATAATGAATGCATATCAGATCACTAACTTACAATAGCAAAGTAAAGTATAATATAACAGATAATCATGGACCATGAATTAACACTTCCAATGTCATGTATCCTTGTCAGCGTTGAGCATGGATAAAGAACAAGACTTTTCACTATTCCTGCCTTATACCAATACTTTTCCGTCTAAGCTATCTTGTGGGTTGTAATGAGGAGAAGATCAAAAAAACATTCTGGTGACTAGTAAAATTATACAATTTGTACATAACACTAATTTATGTCGATTGCCATCAATTACATATTCTGTCTTTTCATTACTTTTAATTTACTCGACTCCTCATTCATGCACTATGCCCCCATCTATTCATAGTGAACTATAACTATATACACATATATAAGTACCATGGTCCCTATTTAACCAAGATACTACTATCCGTAATTCTTTATTGCCGGGCATCATCATCAATGTCTTGGCAGAATTGCCGGCGTACAAAGTTGAACTTGCCGTTAGTGTCTAGTAACGGCGTTGCTATAATTTAGTTGTATTGTATTTTACTTTAGGGAATTACAAATTAATCTACATCCTATTGTAGACTCGGCTATACGAACTACCACATTCACTTTGGAAAGAATTCTGTCATGGGTTAACTTGCCATGCCTTAACAACAAACTAGAAAATAACTATAGTTGTGCATTACCTAAAGTGGCCTACCCTAGTAAGAGGCGTAGCCCGTTAGGTATAACCCTTTTTTCGCCATTGATTGCTATGGACCAATGACACACTCGACCTATGTAGCTCCTACATCTGATATGGTGTCTACACCTACTAACATTGCATCGAGTTGCTTGCCATCCAATTAAGATTGCCTAACGTAATCAAGGCACTATCTCTTCTTTTCTATTTTTGAAGCAAACTCCTCTATCCATTGGAGGTATGCCTTTATCTATACACATGCGTACACTCTCTTTGGACACTATGATTGGATATGTCTCACATCAATATAATGTTACAAAACTACTGGTAGCCCCTTGCGGTAGACAGACTTCTATTGTGTAACACTACTGACCTCGCATTCCAACCCATACTAACAACTAATTTCGTTCTTGGTTACTAAGTTATTTACATACTTATGTAATTCACACCCATCATAATCACATACTTGTGTTGTGAATATAACATTCATTCATTTCTATTTAATTACTATGCCTCTTCCATTCACTGTTGGCAACATTTCTTTGCTTTTCTATGCGTTAACATCTTATTTAATTTGAGATTAATGCATGCTTTCTTCTTAATATCTTTTCTTATTTACTATCATTTGTTATCCATTTCTTATTCGTTGACTTAAGTGTCATTAGTGTTCGTTGAATCTTACATAGTTTACTTTCCAATCGCTTTTTATCCAATCGTGTATATCGAGTTCCCTTTTTAACTATTGTTTTTATTCCTATTTAATTCACTTTTTATCATACTTAAGGGCCTTATACTTTAAAGCATTGGAACTACTTTCCCCTTCAAAAAAAATTGTTATCACTATAACTCTATATGAATTACTTAAAAGAGAATTTATGTTTCGTGTGAAATTATAGAGAATTATATTTTATTTCTTTATTGAAATTAGAAGGTACAAAATATGGGATATCCCTTATTTTCTACATCTCTTTCTTTACATTTGTATTCCTTATTATTTCAAACAACACACCTTTATTTGTAACTTGGATGACTCATAGAAACTTATATTGTTATCCATTTTTATTCCACTGAATTAAAATATGTCAAACCCAAATCCAATTACAACGAATCCCAAAATAGTTAAATCAAATCTATTCCATAATCAATTAATCTATTCCGTAATCAATACGCATATATAATTCATTATTCAACTCGATATTTACATTAATTCATTACGCATATACGAGAAATTATCCAAGCCGAGATTAATAACATTACGCATTTACAATTAAATATCCAAAACGATTATACATAGGCTAGATGAAATAGATCACAGTGATATAATTCTATTATTAAAAAACATGTAATTTATCACTCACCCCTTTTTTTAGCATTCCAAATCTTCGGATCTAAAGTTTGTTATTCCATTTGACTCCTTTTTTCAACATTTTCTCATATATGTTGCTAGCATATATGGTCTATTAGAAATTTAAAGTAGAAAAGAGATACCTGGATTGATTTATAAACTAAATTTGGTTTTACAGTTTACCTTGGCTTTGGCGGTTTGATTTAGCCTTATTCCCTTTCCTCCATCATCTTCTACAATCCTCCAATTGTATATACACCAAAACTAGAGCTAATTTAAGAATTTAGAAATTTTGGAGTGGAAGAGAAAATGGTCGAGCTTCCATGTCCATTGGAAAATATGATCTTTGAAGTTGGAGTCTAGGGCTATATTTACAGGGGTTCAAATCAATGTTAGCCATGTGATTCAATCGTCTAAATCTAGGATGTTTGGGGCAGGTCTATTCTCAAATTTTCGCTCACAACGGTCGACCATTCATGCCCCATGGTCAACCGCTACCGGTCGACTTAGGTGACCTACGGCTTACCATTGCCTTTTTTAATGGCGGTTAATTATCCAGTTCGATCAGTTGTTTTGTTTAAATTATTGTTATCATTTCTTTCTCTATTTCCAAATTTCTTGAGATTTGTTTGGATGTTAATTTTTCATAACATCTAAGCTATTGTTAAACTTAACCATTTGTAATTAATGTTGGTTAATTATCGTTTTTTCTTAATTACACATATAATTATTTTTGAAAATAAAATTTCAAACGTTGATAACATTTTCGTTTGAACTTCGACCGAAAAAGTTTATATATGAAAATTGATCAAAAGATTGCCATGAACACAATGGTGCATGTTTCAAAGTCAAATTATGGCATTTGTGAAAATTCTATTCTTTTAGCATTATTTATTTATTTCTTTTAAATTAACTAGCATTAAAATTATAGGGTGTTACATTATTCCCCTTAAAAGAATTTTAACTCCGAAATTCCTTAAAGACTGAACAATGTAACATAATGTACAACCATTCTAAGCTAACAAATTCATTATTGTGCAAACGATTTTGAAAATAATCGTGTACAAGTGCATGATGTATCACAATACATATGATATATATGTAGAATAATTCTAATTAGCGCCTCCTATATGAATGATTCTATTAAATCAATTTCAAAAATATGATGCAAACGCCTTAAATATATTGGCGGTTCAATATGTATGCAACTTTTAAAAACCAAAACTTGTTTTTGCATCCAAAATTTTCCATACTTTTACAAACAGAAGTACAGTTCTACCAATTTTTCATTCAATATCTATCATCCAAAATCGAGCATACTTTTGCAAACACCCAAATTTAGAAAAAATCCAGTTTTTTAAACCTATTTCTTTATGCCAAGAAAGAGGGTTTGAAATGGAAAATTCCAAATTTCCATTCTTTTTTCTCTGGGACACCCAACTTTCCACTGTACTTTAGAACGTTCTCTTTTGCCTCCAATTCTATTTGAACTTCTCCAAGTACAGCTTGCACTGTTAGTTTTTATCTTAAAGTTTTAAAACATGGCTTATTTCAAAAGTCAACTTTTTGTTCACCAAATGACAAGGTATGTGGAAAAAGATTCCCTAGATAAAACAACTATCTTTTCACTAACCTTATGTTATTTTATTGCCGCTTCTACTGCACAGTAAAATCCATCATAATAAATTTATCAACTATTCTTCCATGTTAAGTATGCGGCATCTCAAAATTTAAAAAATTTCAATTTAGAAATGCTTTTGAATTATTTCTTATATATCTAATAAAAAATTAAAATTAAAATTTTTCCAAAACATTTCGAAAATATATTTTCTATTTTTCAAAAGTGCGCATATATATAAGTTATTCAAAATAAGTTTTTCCACACCCCATGAAATCGGAGTTTAGTCAACAATTCAATGTCAATGATGGACTTTATTCGATTACGTGGTAAAAATTAAAGTTTCTCTAAAACTTTTCATTTATCTATAATAACAATCAATACACGAGTACAATTATAAATTTCAGCATTTAAGGTACAAAGACTTTGACCTATGGCTCTTCAATATCCTTTCCCTGTCCTCCACTCATTGATTATTTTCCAAATTTTTCAGGACTTACAATCTTATTTCATTTCTGTTCTAAGTAGTAAATTAAATAAATTTTCTTAATTTACTTCTTAACTTCCAGTCTCTACTATTTTATTTTCTTTTGCATTAGTTGACTCTCTCTCATGAAATTTCCTTGTCTTATTGTTTTCCTATAACATCGCGGTCCACACCAAAAACACACAAAAATGAATATTTCTTATAATATCGTACGTGCTTTTACTCCCTAAAAAAGACAACTAATGCTTACATCCCAACCTAAAAAGAACAACTACTGGAAGATGCCTTTCAACATCAACTGTTGTGGCTCTATCGCTTCTGACTTGAATGAACCTATCTAACGTGCCATCCTTCTGCAATCCTCTTATCTTAACTTTGAGTCTATAAATATCCTCATGTGCGTTTACCACTTCATAATTCTCTGTTACCGAATCCTTTTAATCTAAACCCATTAACACTATTCTCAAATCTCTTGGTATTTATTTCTTTTATATTTGACCCCTCATACGAGCATATCCTAAAACTCGTATAAGTGTACTTTGATACTATTATTCCACCTTTTGGTCAGGCCAGGATACTATGGATTCGACTAAAATGGATGGATTGAAAATCGAATACAGACAAAACTGTGAACGATAATTGAATGGATTTGGATGGACAACGCTCTAAAAATGGCTAAGTATGGAATCGACAATTCGCCTAGGCAACGGATCAGATCGGTTCTGACCTAATCAAGATACGATTAGTATGGAGTGACAAGGAATACCACATAAGGCTACATTCCAAATTACAAGTCTACTGGAGTTCGTATGCTCGAGTTATGGACAAAAGAAGATGAATCGGTATCGATCGGATCAGTGGTAATTTGCTCGGAGTCGGACCGAGGAAAAATTTCTATTTGCTTAGAGTCGGCGCATGGTTCAGCTGGAGTCATAGAAATTTGAAGTGCAAGATCGTGCTGGTGTCGGATACATGTTTGCTTGGAGATTGCTTAGAGAAAAACGGTCGGCATTGATCGTTCCAAAATGATCGGCACCGATCATTTTTCGTGCTTGGAGTCAAAATCATCTTTGCTTGGACATAATTTAGATTTTACCCGAGTCTAACCCTGGGAAAAAAATTTCAGCACCTGCTTCGAGTTAGAAATGTGATTACTTCGGGTCTCGCTTCAGGTCAATCCTAAAGTGGGTTTTCTCGACAATCATTTTGGTGATTTTCGACGATGGTCGATCTATAACTCAAAATCTACAAAGGCAATCAACATGAAATTTGAAGGCCAACTACATTACACCATAGGAGACTCACATTATCAATCTCCAGGCCTCACAATGAAGTTGGATCGATCGATTATGATCCATATGGATCGATCCATAAAACAACTCAAATCAATGATTATCGATCAATATCTCACAAACAGTAAGTCGAAATGGCATGAAACTTGGAGAGCAAGTAGGTAACATCATGATGGACCTACCAGAAAGATTGCATTCTATAAAGGAGTAAATATGGAATGATCTTACGTATTTTCATTTTTCAACTCCACTCCATGGAAATGTAACATCTTACAAACGGTCAGTCGAAACTGCAAAAAATTTAGAGAGGAAGTAGCTAACATCATGGAGGACCCACGAAAATGATCACACCCCCATTGAAGCTTATATATAACGATCAGCACCGATTTTTATTTGGTGTGCGATCGATCCCAAATTTTTTGATTCGGGTCATATGCGCATGGAGGTTCTTCTGGCAAAATTTCAACCCGGTCCGTGCACGTCTTCAACTATAAATACGTGGACTTGGCTCATTACAAGAGATCTTCTTCTTCCAATTGGATCTTCTTTTGGCTCTCCTTCATCACTTCTTATCTCTTCCTCCATTAATTTTCTAAGGTAAAAACAACTGTACTTGCAATCTTACAGTATAAATAAAAGATTATTAGAGTGGACGTAGGCCAGAGTTTGCCTAACCACTATAATACTTGCATGTTCATTTACTTTATGTGATCTGTCCCGTGACCTGTGAATTTATACTTCTCTATTTAGATCTAAATATGGGATATTGGTGCTTTCACTTATAACCGGGTGTTTGTGCCCATTTTTGCAGCAAACTTTTTGGTTCATTGAAAGAGCTAGCCCCCTACGAATTTGAAGTTCAGATTAGGAATCAACTACAGAACTTGGAATTAGAGAAATGGTGAAACCATCAACAGGGAGACAGATAATGGATAAGAACCGTCATGAAGGGAGTCATGAGGCTTCCTGAGGAGCTAATCAAACCTCAGTCTTCATTACCATAACGAGGTGGAAACTTTGAGGAATGCTATGTAGAAAAGAATGCTAAAGAGACAGAAGGAGATGATGTAGAATATACTCTGACATATTGGATAAGCTGGAGCGCAAATACCAAGGGACTAGAGTAGCTCAATTTGCTAGAAATATGAATCACGAAGTTGGAGTAGTAGGAGCTAAGGAAAATCAGAATCAAGACCATGGAAACGAAGCTAACAAACAGTAGGATGGAGTAGTACAGCCAAAGGCAGTCCCCAACCGACACATAACGATCGGTACCCATCGTTCCAGAACAATCCTCGCCAATCGATTGAGACTTAGGGGCATGCCCTTGGGTCATGCTGGATCAATCGCAGGCGAGGTGATGAATGGTGCTGCAAAGTTTGGTAGTGATTGAACTATAGATGTAGGTTATGAGGACTATGTGTTAGAACCTCAATTGTTGGATTTTAATGACAACAACTATACAATTATGTCAAATAATCTCTAAGCTAATTTGCAGGTACATGAGCATCAAAAAGAGATAATCAAATACGTTCAAAATGAAGATACACGGTACAAAAGAATAAAAGAATGTATATGGAGATACAAGAAGAGATATATACGATAGAGACAAGGCAAATGTGACAAACAAAATATTATTAGTCATAGAGTGTCGTGTCTAGAGTTTACAAATGTTAAAATTTTCTCCAAATGGTATTGTAACGACCCAGGATTTTAAGTAATTAAAATTGAATATTTAATTAATTTTAAATATTAATAAGTGAATTTATAAGTCGAATAAATTTTATTTTGAATAATTGGATTTAATTGGATAATTAAATCAATAATTTAATATGTTAAATTATGGGAATAATTGAAAATTGAGTTAAATATGATTGTAAATGATTTGTAAAATTTTATTTTATCATGTTGGAGTTAGAATGATATTTTAGAACTTTTAAAATCGAACTAAAAGTTAATTTGTGAAAATTGAATATTTTAATATTAAATCGACTAGTGAAAATAGTCAATTTTTGAACAGTCTCAGAATTTAACGAAACCAGTTCCATTGGATCCGTAATAATTAGTTATTACCGGATTTCAATTTTCATAGCAATCGGAGTTATCGTTTGATCGTGGCAGCTCGAAACGCATCGAAATTGTATTTATATTAAATTGGCGAGTCAAAATAGCCATTTTTCAAAAAGTCTCAGATTTCGACGAAACCAGTTTCATCGGATCCGTAATGTGATATTATTGTATGGTTTCAAATTTCGTGTCAATTGGATTTACCGTTTGTCCGGTACAAATTAAAACGCCTAGAAAATCGTTTAAATCGGTTTAATTCAAATTGAACGTTTATAGCCATAACTCGCACAAATGTCCGAATTAGCTTTCGAAACCTGTTCCATTGTGTCCGAAATGCGGGGTAAACCCTAGAAACGCTGGTTACGGCGCGTAAATCGGAGTTCGGAATTTCCAGAATGAATAGTGTCGTTCGATTCTCTATAAATAGCCACCTTCACAAGAGAAATAAAAAAAAATTAAACCCTAGCCGCCGTTGTTATTATAAATGGCCAGAAAGTGATCGTCTTCCTCCTCATTTATCTTCCAATCCATAAACTTTTGCAAGAAACTCTCAACTACAATCTTGAAGAGCTTGATGAGATCTTTAATATCAACGGTCATGATCGAGTTTGAGTGAGTAAATCGAGGGGAAAGTCGCCGTGTTCGACCGGCAGTTTGTATGCATTTCGAGAGCGAGGGGGGCATGATGGGGGTGCGGTCGCTGGGCGTTGGTGAGGGGGAGTGAGGCCTTCGATTTGGCGCATCCTGATCGCGTTCAAGTTCGTCGAGGAGGTGGAGATGTTTAACCCTAATAAGTTCAATTGGGTTCGGCACGTACTGGAGCTAAACGCGTGAACGTGAGAGGGAGAGGAGAAGCAAAAGCACGGTCTTGATGGAGTTGCAGGATCTAACGGCTGTAAATAGAGTAGGTTTAAAATTATATAATTAAGTTGTAATTTTTATATAGAAAATTCGAGTAAACTTGTAAAAATCATAACTTTTTCATACGAGGTCGAAAACGCGCGAAACAAGTTGCGTTGGAATCGTATGGACGAGCACTACGCGATGGAGTTGGATTGAAGTCGTTTGGAGTTAGTGAGAATTTCGGGTAAAATTAAACGTCCGTTTAATTTTATTCGAAATAAATCGCTAAAACGAAATTGAAATCAAGGTGAGAACTTCTCACTCAATCGAATCAGTTTCGATTTTAATTTTAAATAGTTAGATTTAAAATATTTGAATGCATGTTTGAATGATGATTGTTATCTATTGATTGTTAAAATAGACATTATGCGCCGTTAGTAAGCGGATGTTATTTATTAAAAACATATACCGCGAATATTTCATAAACAGTGAAATTGGTATTATATATAATAGCAATATATATATAATAGCAATATATATATATTGCAGTTGTTGATTTCCCGCATTTTTTAGCGGATGAGACCCTATTACGCCGTCTATTAAGCGGATAATATTTTAAATCCCATATACCGCGAAATTCCGTACTGGAGCGGAATTGGTATTGTGCTAATGTTTGTGGATGCAGGAAAACAGGTTGGAGGGATCCAACTAGATTCCTCAACAGTATTTATTTGAATTCAGATATTTTAATATTTGATGGATTATCATATCGATATACGATATCGTTGTTGTCGTGATTGACTATTTGGTATGTAGCATCATTGGACCAAATTTTGGAATTTTAAAAAGGATTTCAAAGTGATTTTTGAAAGTATACGTTTATAAAATATTTTTGGGAATTTATCCATTTTAAATAAATAAACGTATAATTTTTAATGTTATAAAAATTATGATTTTTGAGAAATATAGTTAAAGGTTGATTTTTGAAAATATGAGGCTAATGATTTTATAAAATAGTTTAATCGGGATTTTTGAAATTATTATAAAGAGTTGAAAATATAGGATTTATAAAATTTAATTATGTTATGAATCAAAATGATGAAATTATAAAGGAGATTAAAGATGTTTTAAAAGAATAATATAAATTGATTTATATAAAAAGATTTATAAATTGATAATTTATAAATGAAAATATTTGAATTATAAAACGAATTTTTATAAGTGTTAGAATGAATTGTGAATGGATTTCTTAAATGAATGAAATTTATAGAATTATAAACGGTGAAGTTATAAATGGAATTTTATAAGCAGTAGGTTTATAAAATTTATAAAGTTATTGAAAAAATAGATTTGGATAAATAATTGAATCTTATAAGTTATAAGATTTATAATTATGAAGTTCAAAGGAACGATTTTTGCAAACAAATAAATTATAAGTATTTCACTTATAATATGAACTTTTAGTATATCATTGAGATATGAATTGAGATAGGTTAATAAAGGAATTTATAAAGGAAGTTGTGGTAAAATAAATAGAAATGGAATTTATAAACGTTGTTTTATAAATCCGCAAACGACTTATTTTGATAAGTAAATTGTTGAAACCTTTTAATGGAGTTATATTCACATTTTTGACTATGAATAATCCTTTGAAATAAAATGAATAGAAGTGATGAAAGTTGTTAACGTAGTATATTCACGTTTTTGAATAGTGAATAATATGTTAAAGAAATTGTTTTGAATGTGATGTTTTAAATAGAATTAAAACGATCTAACGATGTTTTAAATATGTTGAGATTCGAAACCATAGATTTCAACATTTATTGTTGAAATAGACGTTTTCGAGAACTAGAAGGAAATGGTGGACTATAACACTGTTGTTATAGTAAATGATTTCCGAAAGGAAATGTTTTATATAGTATTGGGATTTATATATCTATTTTAATTTCGAATCCCTATACTAGTGATTTTGGGACGTCGTAACGATGTTTTACGCAACATTCGTTTTGGCCCAAATAAATATGTTTAAGAGAATGATTTCCTTAAAGAATGAAATATATACTTAATCTCGATTTAAGTATATTGAATATTCTCCAAGTGTTGAAAATAAATAAAATTTGTGAATTACTTATTAAATAAGTATGGAAATGTTTTCCAATATAAAGTGAATATTTTGAGAATTTATCTTTTTGAAGGTAAACTGAAATGAATAATTGAAATCGTTTATTCATAAATATTTTGAAATATAAATTCATTATGGAATTTATAAATGAAAAGGAGAATTTGTTTAAAAATAAATATTGATTTATTTTTGAAGTATTGAAAACATATATCTTGTAAAGATATTTTTGGAAAATAAATAATTTGGAAAATTATTTGGAATCTGGTGATGTGTGCATATCCATTGATAGTTCAATAACCGACTATCAATATTTACCTTTGAAAGGTATTTATTGTGATTTGTTGAATTTAAATGCTACACTTATTTTTAAATTATTGCGCTCGTTATTCGGATTACCCATTCCGAATAGTGATACGACGTAATGGATAACATTGAAGATCGGTGTTGAAGACCCGGTATTTGCGAGAGCGATAGGATGACCTGTCGATTGACTCTGCACCGAGTAGCTACGGTATTGAGTTCTCCATATGTGATGGGAAATCCGATCAGGATTGTGGATATCCGGATTGCAAGGACTTCTTTGTAAGTGCTTTCGGTTCTGTTCGAGCCCGGAACAGACTTGTGTGGATTGTATGCCTGACATTACAAATTGAGATATAAAGCCGATCTCTTTCAAATATATTTCTGTTGGTGGCGGAGAATTTATTCTTTTATCTTAATACCCTTCTCTGAGACGTACGAGCTCAGAGGTTATGTAGTTGAATGTTATCAGCGATATATTCCCAATTTGGTAATGTGACATGCTGAATGTTGCTGTGAAATGATCATTGTGTTGATTATTTATGATAGGATCATTTATTTGATCGTCTATCTTAGTGATCATTTCTATGATCATTTTTTGACCCAAAGCATGGCTTTTGTATAAAGTATGTTTTTGTGGACGTGACTTCGTCGAGCCTCACACCCCGGGAATGGTCAAAACAGGAAAGATGCAGCAAGGTTATGAGGGGTAGCGCCCTTTAGGGTATGTGCATTTCCTTCTGGAAAAGGGTGGTATCATGGTATGGAGCCCAGATACTTACTCATGTTGAAAACACTTTATGATTGTGTGAATTGATTACGAGCGCTCGGTTAAAGGTCCCAAAGGACCGGGGGATGGCATATTCGGTCAGTTGTTACTCAGTTAGGGGTAACCCGCCCTTGTGTTGGTAGAGATCCGGTTTGGTTCTCGGGGATGTCCTTCCAGAGGCATTCTCATGTGGCAATGGGAAGTTCCTTGGCCTGATCATTCATTGGAAATCCAATTCCCAATACGAAACCCTGTACGGTATTAGTTGTAGAACCTGCCATTTACTTATGGTGGTCACCACTGTTTAGATGGTAGCTATAGTAGGCATAGTTCGAAATGTCTATGCTGGCTAAGATTTATATTCTACTTTCGAAATAAATTTTTCCTACATTATGCACTAGTAATAATATCAAATGTTCTTTTTATTGCGTATCAAGCATCTTTGACTAACATAAGAAGAAATCTCCTCCAAGTCTGCGTTTGCATTTTGTGTGTGGTGGGAGGCCTTATGGTAGTCTCATTTTTAAAAGCATTGCGAATTGACTTTAAAAATATTTCTCTATTTTGTTTTCAAAGATAAATAAACTGTTTTGAGTTCTCACACCAGTCTCATGACTGACTCGGAGTTTATTGTTTTCCTTCCTAAACTCTGGGTGCCCACCAATTTCTACACGGGCAGTTAAGAGTTTGGTTTATCAGGATATTCTGGATATTCTGGAGTTGTTGGAGGCAAGCTGGATGGCATGGCGTAATTATTAGTATATAGTATTTCTTTTCCGCTGTTTGTTGTTGTTTGTTGTTGTACACTCTGATGTAATGAAATGTAATGTAATGTAATAACTGATATAGTTCTTTGTTTAAAGATTATTCATTTATCTATTATATGTTGTTCCGCTGTGAATTGTGAGATTCTGTTGTTGTTGTGCTGTTTTCTATTCCGTTCTATTTTCTTTTCTCCCTATTTTCTATCTTTCCTCTCTTCTTCTGTCTCTTTCTTTTTCTTAAAACCCTAAGTGTTCGGTTTTTCGGCATTCGATTTCTCGGCAGTTGATACAGTGGACGTATTGATGTCAGTTTTCGGAAGTTGAAGAATCGGGCCCTTACATCTGGTATCAGAGCTTATGGTTAAGCGACAACCATGGTTCTGTTGGGTATTACTCATTAGAGATAGAGTCAGTAGTACTCTAGAATGAGTTTGAATGTAAAAATAGCTATGAGTGCGTATTTGTTAGTGAATATATAAAATTGTTTTATATTGTGATGATTGGTTTGTTGAGTGGCATATGAACTTTCGTCAGCACGGTTTGTACAACTATGCCGAAGGGGTTTATAAACACTTAAACAGAACAATTCGACACAGTATTGTTTTAAATTGGGTAAATGAAATAATTTTGCATTGATTATATTTTATATATAAAGGAATAATTTTTCAGAATTATTAAAGTGTATATAAGTTGATTGTTTAGATGTTTGAATAATCTAAATTGAAGAATAATTGTATAAGCAAAAGAATTATAAGAATTGAATTATAATTAAAGTGATTTACAATTGAGAAATAAACTTATATATATAAGAAGTGAAACTATATGGATATATTTATGAATATGAGTTGTAAAAAAAAATGAATTTAAAGTTAAATGGAAATTTACTTTAGAATTTGGAATCTGAATTGATTTATAAGTAGGAATTTAAGTTAAGTAAAACAAAGTGATGTTTGTAAAATGGAAATATAACTTAAGTGATGTTGGATGAAGTTGATTTCGGTATCAAAGTAAATTAATAAAGTTAAGTGGTGGATATGAACTTAAGTTATGTAAATGAAATTCAACTTTTGTAATTGAATTGAATGAATGGATTAAATGTTAATCAAATGAATGTGAATTAAGTTGATATGAAATAATGAATGTAAGTGTTAATTCATTAAAATCTAATGTTATTGAAAGTTGAATAGTTGAATGAAAATCAAATTAATTAAACCAATTGAAAGCAAAGGAATTTGGTTGTAATTAATATACATTGGTTGTTATATGATTGTTAGTTAATTGTATATAATTCATTAAGTGTTAATGAAATTGGAAGTTAAAGTAATTGAAATCCAATTGGAAGTTAAGTGAATCTTAAATAAAATTGAATTTGATTTGGAAGTGAACCAACTTGAATATGAATTAGTGAATATAAACTAATTGAGAATAAATGTTAGTAAAAACATCCACTATTAATGAATCAAAGGTGATTAAATTGAAAACCCAATTCATTGAATATTAATGAGAATATGAATGAATATTTATTGGTTATGAATGCTAGTTGGATGATAGTTGGTTGATGTTTGAATTTGTTGTTGCATTTGCTATGTTGGCATATATATTGTTATATGTTGTATATTGATACTATTTTCATATATGCATGATTCTCATGTTGTTTGTTGAGTGTTTAGTAGGTGCGGATCGCGTTTGCTTCGCATTTGGAGCTCGCTTTCGCGCTATATTAGCCGTATATGCTTGCTAATAAAATATAAGGTACATATCTCGGATTACATACCGTACTTTTATACTTTTTTCCCTGCGGGATGCCTCATTACTTGATGAGATGTATATTTGTGATATATATACTGTCATTTTTTTTTCCGGATCGAGCCGCGCAAAGGAGACTATGGCGAATTTTTCCGGAAATTTAAGGCGTTAGAATATTTTTTAGAAAAATTGGAACATTTTGAAAACTTTAACTTTGATTTGGAATTGAAAGTTAAACAATAGTAGTCGTTTTTGAAAAGATAACTAAGTATGATTTGAAAACTTAGTAAAGTATTATAAGAAGTTTGACTATGAATTTTGGAAAGTTAATAAATTCTATAACTTTTCTTACTTGATAATTTCGAGGACGAAATTCTTTTAAGGGGGGAAGATTGTAACGACCCAGGATTTTAAGTAATTAAAATTTGAATATTTAATTAATTTTAAATATTAATAAGTGAATTTATAAGTCGAATAAATTTTATTTTGAATAATTGGATTTAATTGGATAATTAAATCAATAATTTAATATGTTAAATTATGGGAATAATTGAAAATTGAGTTAAATATGATTGTAAATGATTTGTAAAATTTTATTTTATCATGTTGGAGTTAGAATGATATTTTAGAACTTTTAAAATCGAATTAAAAGTTAATTTGTGAAAATTGAATATTTTAATATTAAATCGACTAGTGAAAATAGTCAATTTTTGAACAGTCTCAGAATTTGACGAAACTAGTTCCATTGGATCCGTAATAATTAGTTATTATCGGATTTCAATTTTCGTAGCAATCGGAGTTATCGTTTGATCGTGGCAGCTCGAAACGCATCGAAATTGTTTTTATATTAAATTGGCGAGTTAAAATAGCCATTTTTCAAAAAGTCTCGGATTTCAACGAAACCAGTTTCATCGGATCCGTAATGTGATATTATTGTATGGTTTCAAATTTCGTGTCAATTGGATTTACCGCTTGTCCGGTACAAATTAAAACGCCTAGAAAATCGTTTAAATCGGTTTAATTCAAATTGAACGTTTATAGCCATAACTCGCACAAATGTCCGAATTAGCTTTCGAAACCTATTCCATTGTGTCCGGAACGCGGGGTAAACCCTAGAAACGCTGGTTACGGCGCGTAAATCGTAGTTCGGAGTTCGGAATTTCCGGAATGAATAGTGTCGTTCGATTCTCTATAAATAGCCACCTTCACAAGAGAAATAAAAAAAATTAAACCCTAGCCGCCGTTGTTATTATCAATGGCCAGAAAGTGATCATCTTCCTCCTCATTTATCTTCCAATCCATAAACTTTTGCAAGAAACTCTCAACTACAATCTTGAAGAGCTCGATGAGATCTTTAATATCAACGGTCATGATCGAGTTTGAGTGAGTAAATCGAGGGGAAAGTCGCCGTGTTCGACCGGCAGTTTGCACGCATTTCGAGAGAGAGGGGGCATGATGGGGGTGCGGTCGCTGGGCGTTGGTGAGGGGGAGTGAGGCCTTCGATTTGGCGCATCCTGATCGCGTTCAAGTTCGTCGAGGAGGTGGAGATGTTTAACCCTAATAAGTTCAATTGGGTTCGGCACGTACTGGAGCTAAACGCGTGAACGTGAGAGGGAGAGGAGAAGCAAAAGCACGGTCTTGATGGAGTTGCAGGATCTAACGGCTGTAAATAGAGTAGGTTTAAAATTATATAATTAAGTTGTAATTTTTATATAGAAAATTCGAGTAAACTTGTAAAAATCATAACTTTTTCATACGAGGTCGAAAACGCGCGAAACAAGTTGCGTTAGAATCGTATGGACGAGCACTACGCGATGGAGTTGGATTGGAGTCGTTTGGAGTTAGTGAGAATTTCGGGTAAAATTAAACGTCCGTTTAATTTTATTCGAAATAAATCGCTAAAACGAAATTGAAATCAAGGTGAGAATTCTCACTCAATCAAATCAGTTTCGATTTTAATTTTAAATAGTTAGATTTAAAATATTTGAATGCATGTTTGAATGATGATTCTTATCTATTGATTGTTAAAATAGACATTATGCGCCGTTAGTAAGCGGATGTTATTTATTAAAAACATATACCGCGAATATTTCATAAACAGTGAAATTGGTATTATATATAATAGCAATATATATATATATATATATATATATATATATATTGGCATATGTATATATTGCAGTTGTTGATTTCCCGCATTTTTTAGCGGATGAGACCCTATTACGCCGTCTATTAAGCGGATAATATTTTAAATCCCATATACCGCGAAAATTCCGTACTGGAGCGGAATTGGTATTGTGCTAATTTTTGTGGATGCAGGAAAACAGGTTGGAGGGATCCAACTAGATTCCTCAACAGTATTTATTTGAATTCAGATATTTTAATATTTGATGGATTATCATATCGATATACGATATCGTTGTTGTCGTGATTGACTATTTGGTATGTAGCATCATTGGACCAAATTTTGGAATTTTAAAAAGGATTTCAAAGTGATTTTTGAAAGTATACGTTTATAAAATATTTTTGGAAATTTATCCATTTTAAATAAATAAACGTATAATTTTTAATGTTATAAAAATTATGATTTTTGAGAAATATAGTTAAAGGTTGATTTTTGAAAATATGAGGCTAATGATTTTATAAAATAGTTTAATCGGGATTTTTGAAATTATTATAAAGAGTTGAAAATATAGGATTTATAAAATTTAATTATTTTATGAATCAAAATGATGAAATTATAAAGGAGATTAAAGATGTTTTAAAAGAATAATATAAATTGATTTATATAAAAAGATTTATAAATTGATAATTTATAAATGAAAATATTTGAATTATAAAACGAGTTTTTATAAGTGTTAGAATGAATTGTGAATGGATTTCATAAATGAATGAAATTTATAGAATTATAAACGGTGAAGTTATAAATGGAATTTTATAAGCAGTAGGTTTATAAAATTTATAAAGTTATTGAAAGAATAGATTTGGATAAATAATTGAATCTTATAAGTTATAAGATTTATAATTATGAAGTTCAAAGGAACGATTTTTGCAAACAAATAAATTATAAGTATTTCACTTATAATATGAACTTTTAGTATATCATTGAGATATGAATTGAGATAGGTTAATAAAGGAATTTATAAAGGAAGTTGTGGTAAAATAAATAGAAATGGAATTTATAAACGTTGTTTTATAAATCCGCAAACGACTTATTTTGATAAGTAAATTGTTGAAACCTATTAATGGAGTTATATTCACATTTTTAACTGTGAATAATCCTTTGAAATAAAATGAATAGAAGTGATGAAAGTTGCTAACGTAGTATATTCACGTTTTTGAATAGTGAATAATATGTTAAAGAAATTGTTTTGAATGTGATGTTTTAAATAGAATTAAAACGATCTAACGATGTTTTAAATATGTTGAGATTCGAAACCATAGATTTCAACATTTATTGTTGAAATGGACGTTTTCGAGAAATAGAAGGAAATGGTGGACTATAACACTGTTGTTATAGTAAATGATTTCCGAAAGGAAATGTTTTGTATAGTATTGGGATTTATATATCTATTTTAATTTCGAATCCCTATACTAGTGATTTTGGGACGTCGTAACGATGTTTTACGCAACATTCGTTTTGGCCCAAATAAATATGTTTAAGAGAATGATTTCCTTAAAGAATGAAATATATACTTAATCTCGATTTAAGTATATAGAATATTCTCCAAGTGTTGAAAATAAATAAAATTTGTGAATTACTTATTAAATAAGTATGGAAATGTTTTTCAATATAAAGTGAATATTTTGAGAATTTATCTTTTTGATGGTAAACTGAAATGAATAATTGAAATCGTTTATTCATAAATATTTTGAAATATAAATTCATTATGGAATTTATAAATGAAAAGGAGAATTTGTTTAAAAATAAATATTGATTTATTTTTGAAGTATTGAAAACATATATCTTGTAAAGATATTTTTGGAAAATAAATAATTTGGAAAATTATTTGGAATCTGGTGATGTGTGCATATCCATTGATAGTTCAATAACCGACTATCAATATTTACCTTTGAAAGGTATTTGTTGTGATTTGTTGAATTTAAATGCTACACTTATTTTTAAATTATTGCGCTCGTTATTCGGATCACCCATTCCGAATAGTGATACAACGTAATGGATAGCATTGAAGATCGGTGTTGAAGACCCGGTATTTGCGAGAGCGATAGGATGACCTGTCGATTGACTCTGCACCGAGTAGCTACGGTATTGAGTTCTCCATATGTGATGGGAAATCTGATCAGGATTGTGGATATCCGGATTGCAAGGACTTCTTTGTAAGTGCCTTCGGTTCTGTTCGAGCCCGGAACAGACTTGTATGGATTGTATGTCTGACATTACAAATTGAGATATAAAGCCGATCTCTTTCAAATATATTTCTGTTGGTGGCGGAGAATTTATTCTTTTAGTTTAACACCCTTCTCTGAGACGTACGAGCTCAGAGGTTATGTAGTTGAATGTTATCAGCGATATATTCCCAATTTGGTAATGTGACATGCTGAGTGTTGCTATGAAATGATCATTGTGTTGATTATTTATGATAGGATCATTTATTTGATCGTCTATCTTAGTGATCATTTCTATGATCATTTGTTGACCCAAAGCATGGCTTTTGTATAAAGTATGTTTTTGTGGACGTGACTTCGTCGAGCCTCACACCCCGGGAATGGTCAAAACAGGAAAGATGCAGCAAGGTTATGAGGGGTAGCGCCCTTTAGGGTATGTGCATTTCCTTCTGGAAAAGGGTGGTATCATGGTATGGAGCCCAGATACTTACTCATGTTGAAAACACTTTATGATTGTGTGAATTGATTACGAGCGCTCGGTTAAAGGTCCCAAAGGACCGGGGGATGGCATATTCGGTCAGTTGTTACTCAGTTAGGGGTAACCCGGCCTTGTG
The DNA here is from genome assembly GCA_030765085.1 of Allium cepa. NCBI lineage: Eukaryota > Viridiplantae > Streptophyta > Magnoliopsida > Asparagales > Amaryllidaceae > Allium > Allium cepa. Next base: position 1,051,855,764 of record CM060935.1, on the reverse strand, counting down.
TTGGTAGAGATCCGGTTTGGTTCTCGGGGATGTCCTTCCAGAGGCATACTCATGTGGCAATGGGAAGTTCCTTGGCCTGATCATTCGTTGGAAATTTAATTCCCAATACGAAACCCTGCACGGTATTAGTTGTAGAACCTGCCATTTACTTATGGTGGTCACCACTGTTTAGATGGTAGCTATAGTAGGCATAGTTCAAAATGTCTATGCTGGCTAAGATTTATATTCTACTTTCGAAATGAATTTTTCCTACACTATGCACTAGTATTAATATCAAATGTTCTTTTTATTGCGTATCAAGCATCTTTGACTAACATAAGAAGAAATCTCCTCCAAGTCTGCGTTTGCATTGTGTGTGTGGTGGGAGGCCTTATGGTAGTCTCATTTTTAAAAGCATTGCGAATTGACTTTAAAAATATTCCTCTATTTTGTTTTCAAAGATAAATAAACTGTTTTGAGTTCTCACACCAGTCTCATGACTGACTCGGAGTTTATTGTTTTCCTTCCTAAACTCTGGGTGCCCACCAATTTCTACACGGGCAGTTAAGAGTTTGGTTTATCAGGATATTCTGGATATTCTGGAGTTGCTGGAGGCAAGCTAGATGGCATGGCGTAATTATTAGTATATAGTATTTCTTTTCCGCTGTTTGTTGTTGTTTGTTGTTGTACACTCTGATGTAATGAAATGTAATGTAATGTAATAACTGATATAGTTCTTTGTTTAAAGATTATTCATTTATCTATTATAGTTGATACAGTGGACGTATTGATGTCAGTTTTCGAAAGTTGAAGAATCGGGCCCTTACAGGTATACACACATATACATTCATATTTTAAATGAAAATTCAAGTTTTCAAAAATTGCATGGAGCGGGACTCGAACCCGGGTCACTAGTTCAGAAGGCAAGTGCACTAACTATTTGAGCTATGGTAATTTTTAGTTATAGGTCAAATTCAGACGTTTGAATTAACCATTTCAGACGTCTGAATCTGAGCAAAAATAGCCTATTTCTTTTCTGGTTTGCACATTTCAAATTTCAGAAGTCTGAAATTTATTTTCAGACATCTGAATATTTACAACGGCTATTTTTTTTGAAAAGGCATTTCCATTCATGAAGAGTTGCGACCTTTAATTCAACAGCTTTTGATGATAATTCTTCATGAACAATTACAACCATTTATTACCTATATAAACACATTAGAATCAAGTTTTAAATTCACCAATTTCTATTGATTATTATTCTATTATTGAAATTCTTGATTCTAACTCATTTGTGCTAAAAATATCATTCAAATTCAAATTCTACTTTCTTAATCTTCACGCATTCATACATATATCATAAAGGAGAAAGATTATAGGAAGTTTGTACTATCAAGAGACAAATCCGTGTTATCAAGAACACACTGTGTCAAATACTCTCTGTATAAGTTGAAGTCCTGTTCTGTCGTTCAGGCAAGTGAAGTCCTCTTCGGCTATTGAGGAGAAATCCTGTTCTGCTGCTCAGATCCCTTGTTCGGCTGTTCAAGGGTTGTTGTAAACCTGTTCCTCCGGGTTAAGTGAGGATTGTTGTTAGTGAAATTCCAGAAGGAGTCTGGGACTGGACGTAGAACGGGAAGTTCGAACCAGTATAAAAATTCCTGGTGTGCTTGTTTTATTTTTACTTATTTACATTGCTATAGTATTTTTAGTTTATTTCCGCACTAGTAAAGTATAATTCCATATAGCACGATCCGCACCGGCACTTTCATTTGGTACCAGAGCCTGGTTTTCTAGAGATCGTAACAACATCCTAGAATAAATGGCTTCAAAGAGATCTAGTCAAGGCAATAAGAAGAGGAAGAGCAATAAAGAAAAATCAAAGGAGCAAACAAATAAGTGCTTCACGGCAAAAGATAATGAGGTTAGTGATCTAACTTTTGATGATATGATAGAAATAAATTCAGAACTTCTAGACACTTTAAAAAGTCTCAAAAGAAAATATAAGGAAGCTCTGGAAAATCAGAAGAAAGCAGAATTCGAAAGAGATATGCTTAAAGATGAGAAGAGAATATTAGAAGAAGAACTTGAGAAAATTCAAGATTCAGACAATTCTCAACTCGCTCTATTTAGTCATGAAATATAAGCTCAAAAAGAAAAGAATAATGCTCTAGCTTCTGAAAATCATGAGTTAAAAACAAAAATTAAAATTGTTGAGTTAGATAACACTAGTCTCAAAACTAAGCTTGATGACATTACTAAAAATATTTCCAATTTTAATAAAGGCAGAGAAAATTTATCCAGGATTATTGAAAATTCTCAACCTGCTTCAAATAAGAAGGGATTAGGTTATGTTAAGAATTCAAAAGCTCACAATGATAAAAGCGGTTTAGGCTATAAACAAGCTAAAAGTAAAAATAGTACTAGATATGCATTCATGTATACTAACTTTAGTGCTAGTACTAGTAATCAAGATAGTTTTAAAACCAATTATAGTCATAATAGTACTTTGTTTAGAAATAATAGAAATTATTCTTCAAGTACTAAGCTAATGACTAATGGTATTAAGATATGGATTCCAACTAATATGATTGATCATGATAAACAACTTTATATTAGCAACTATTATAAGAATGTAATTTGTAATGAAAATTATATTTATAAAGGTTCAACCACACCCAAATGGGTATGGTTTCAAAAGACCTAACCCCCCGGACCCTAACATAGCAAGTGGGTACCGAAAATTATTATTATTTTTTGCAGGTACTCAGAGGAAGAAAGGGAAAGGATAGATTACGGAATTTTAAAGAATGTTCCATACGTTTAATAGAATTACGTGCTTACAATAAAATAAGGACTTCAGTAAATATGGTAAAATTTATTTTATTTTTCCTTCATAATTAATAGTGACTTTATCTCGTTATATACAAGATATTTTATATAATTTTATATATTCCCTCATTCTTTTTTATAATGACAAAGAGGGAGAAATTCATATGCATATTAATAGAGGGAGATATTATACTTAGGGGGAGATGTTATACTTAGGGGGATCTTTAAACATATTAATATTAATTTTTATATAGAACGAATATTTTTTAAAAATTGTATAGTTGTCATCATCAAAAAGGGGGAGAATGTTAGATCCTCAATTGTTGGATTTTAATGACAACAACTATACAATTATGTCAAAGAATCTCTAAGCTAATTTGCAGGTACATGAGCATCAAAAAGAGATAATCAAATACGTTCAAAATGAAGATACACGGTACAAAAGAATAAAAGAATGTATATGGAGATACAAGAAGAGATATATACGATAGATACAAGACAAAGGTGACAAACAAAATATTATTAGTCATAGAGTGTCGTGTCTAGAGTTTACAAATGTTAAAATCTTCTCCAAATGGTATACACACATATACATTCATATTTTAAATGAAAATTCAAGTTTTCAAAAATTGCATGGAGCGGGACTCGAACCCGGGTCACTAGTTCAGAAGGCAAGTGCACTAACCATTTGAGCTATGGTAATTTTTAGTTATAGGTCAAATTCAGACGTCTGAATTAACCATTTCAGACGTCTGAATCTGGGCAAAAATAGCCTATTTCTTTTCTGGTTTGCACGTTTCAAATTTCAGAAGTCTGAAATTTATTTTCAGACATCTGAATATTTACAACGGCTATCTTTTTTGAAAAGGCATTTCCATTCATGAAGAGTTGCGACCTTTAATTCAACAGCTTTTGATGATAACTCTTCATGAACAATTACAACCATTTATTACCTGTATAAACACATTAGAATCAAGTTTTAAATTCACCAATTTCTATTGATTATTATTCTATTATTGAAATTCTTGATTCTAACTCATTTGTGCTAAAAATATCATTCAAATTCAAATTCTACTTTCTTAATCTTCACGCATTCATACATATATCATAAAGGAGAAAGATTATAGGAAGTTTGTACTATCAAGAGACAAATCCGTGTTATCAAGAACACACTGTGTCAAATACTCTCTGTATAAGTTGAAGTCCTGTTCTGTCGTTCAGGCAAGTGAAGTCCTCTTCGGCTGTTGAGGCGAAATCCTGTTCTGCTGCTCAGGTCCCTTGTTCGGCTATTCAAGGGTTGTTGTAAACCTGTTCCTCCGGGTTAAGTGAGGATTGTTGTTAGTGAAATTCCTGAAGGAGTCTAGGACTGGACGTAGAACGGGAAGTTCGAACCAGTATAAAAATTCCTGGTGTGCTTGTTTTATTTTTACTTATTTACATTGCTATATTATTTTTAGTTTATTTTCGCACTAGTAAAGTATAATTCCATATAGCACGATCCGCACCGGCACTTTAACTATGTTCCAGAATTCCCTCACGGACTCAAAAGGTAGTTTGCAAATGACAACATGAGATTACCTATAGACGAAACTGAAAGGATGGCTGAGATGAGATGATAGATAATAAGGGTGGATTGCCCAATATGAGCTTGGATGATGTCAATCGGAGTTCATTCACTCCGAATATTAGGAATGTCAGGAATCCACCGGAATTCAAACTACCAACACTGGAAGTATACGCAGATAGTCAGACACCAACCATGCATATGATGAGGTATATTCGAATATGGAGATGTTGTGGGCATCAGAAGAAGTAATGGCAAGGTGTTTTCCACTATATTTTACGGATTTGGCTATGCTCTCTGCAGCTTGAAAATGTATCAATTAGAACTTATGGAGAATTAGTAGACAGGTTAATGAGACAGTTCTGGGTTCACATTTCTAAAACCAAAAGTGTGATGACTCTGGCGACAGTATAACAAAGGGCCAAAGAGTCCCTGAGGATTTTTCTAACATGATCCAATGCTACGGCGACATCGGTGGATCGGCTAGATCCATCTATGGTTTTGATGCCTACAGTATTTGGAAGTGCTGACAGCACAGAATTCATGGATTCACTCATATAGGATTCACCAATGGATGTTAGGGAATTTTACCATGAACCCGAAAGGTTCTTGCAGCATAAGGATGCATGACCCGACAAGCAAGAAGTAAACACTGTTCAGGATGAAGGACCGTATGGAATAGAGCCTAAGAAAGATAAAGGAAAGCGAAAGGCTAATGATATCTCTGACGAATTATAGCAACCAAGGAGGGAACCGAAATTCACTTCTTACAAGGAATGAATTGAAACATTAGAATAGATATCTCTGGATGCTAGAGGAAGATCCCCTATCAGAGGCCAATGAGGACTAAGCCTACAACATTGAAAGGAAATCAAGAAGATATTGCATATTCCATGAGTTGAACAAGCATTATACAAATGACCGCAGGCACTTAAAGGAAGTGATAGACGAGCACATTAGGAACGGCAGACTTTCGTAGTATGTGAAGGCATGAACAGCGGCGATGGAACTAGAGCAGCCACCATCTGCATCAACTGGGAAAAGGAATGATCCTGGATCTGGGTCACGGCTTGTCATCAATTGATCGTGATTGCAAAGGCCGAGTTCAGGAGTTAAACTTCGATCGTAATAATTATATTGCAATTTCTTTCCTTATAATAAAACGACTAAGTCACTTACACATGTACGGGATCATGAATGGTCCCTAGGCACGCTCTAAGATGACAATGAACCATCGTTCCCAGAGGAGAATGCATCACATTGTTTAATATTTTTTCCTTTAGCACTTGAACTTGATTTTATTAGTTAAGTTATTTGATTACAAAACTCACTCGAATATGAAATATGACATTAATAATTCTAAACCTCATCCGGAAAGATGAGACATAAAGGAAAAAATAAGCCCCCTTATCAAAAAGCAAGAAGATTGTGCTTGGCTAATGCTCGAGCGACACTCGATCTTGAACGATCACATTTCGCCTTGAACGGCACTTGATCTTGAATGAAAATTTTGCCTTGAATGGCACTCAATCTCAAACGATCATATTTCGCCCTAAACTGCACTCGATCTCGAGCGATCATATTTCGCCCATAACGACACTCGATCTCGAATGATCATATTTTTCCTCGAACGACATCCCATCTTGAATGATCATATATCACCATAAACGGCACTTGATCACATACGATCATCATTTGCTCTAGACAACACTCGATTGCGTACAATCATCTTTTGTCTTGAATGACAATAGGTCAAGAGCGACCATCATTTGCCACGAACGACTATCGATTACGAATAACCACCATTCTCCTTGAATGGCAACATCAATCTCGTATAAATTCCATCCTTAAACAACTACAGATCTAACTATCAATCTCGAATGACCACAACTAATGATCCGGAGAGGTCAAGGAATTGGATTGGAAATGAATTAGATTCTACATTGAAATATTAGGACATCAAAGGATTGTGGATTTTGAATTTTGGATTTATAGCAAGTCAAAACACGCCTTCCTACTATAAGGCATTTTTTAAGGAGCAAATGACATCTCGCCTTTTGTTCAGGCTAGGCTACCATGGATTTGGCTAAAATGGATAGACTGGAAATCGATTGCAGATTAAATTATGGAGGACGGTAGTTGAATGGATTCAGATGAACTCAAAGAATGGCTAAGTATGCAATTGTCACTTCACCTAGGCAACGGATCAGATCGGATCCCCAATTTCTAACCTAATCAAGGTGCGATTAGTATGGAGCGACAAGGAAGACTACATAAGGCTACATTCTAGATTCGTATGCTCGAGTTATGGACAAAAGAAGATGGATCGGTATCGATCAGATCGGTGGTATTTTGCTTAGAGTCGGATCTAGGAAAATTTGCTATTTGCTTAGAGTTGGCACATGGTTCACCTGGAGTCGTAGAAATTTGAAGTGCCAGATCGTGCTTGGTGTCGGATACATTTTTGCTTGGAGATTACTTAGAGAAAAACGATCAACACCGATCAGTTTTCATGCTTGAAGTTAGAATCACATTTGCTTGAAAAAAATTTGGATTTTACCCGAGTCTAACCTAAGCCATAATTTTTATCACTCGCTTCATGTCAGAAACATGATTATTTTCGGTCTCGCTTCGGGTCAACACTAGTGTTTCGACGATCGTTTTGGAAATTTTCGACGATGATCAATCTATAACTCATAATCTACAAAGGCAATCGACATGAAAGTTGGAAGGCAACTACTACTACACCATGATGGGCCCACATCATCGTTAACTGGGTCCTACAATGAAGTTGGAACGATCAGTCATGATCCATATGGATCAATCCATAAAATAATCCAAATCAATGATGATTGATCAATATCTCACAAATGATAAGTTTGAATGACACGAAATTTGAAGAGAAAGTAGCTAACATCATGATGGACCCACCAGAACGATCATACTCCAAAAGGTGAAAATATGGAACGATGTTCTACATTTTCATTTTTCAACTCGACTCTACGGAAAATGCGATATCTCACAGACGGTAGTCAGAATTACAAGAAATTTGGAGAGCAAGTAGCTAACATCATGAGGACTCACAAAAATGATCACACCCCTATTGGAGCTAGTATGGAATGATCGTCACCGATCGTTTTTTGGTGTGCGATTGATCCCAAATTTTATGTATCGGGTCGTATAGGCCTGGAGGTTCTTTTGGCAAAGTTTCACCCCGGTCCGTGCATATCTTCACTTGTAAATACAACGGACTTAGCACATTACAATGGATCTTCTTCTTCCAATTGGATCTTCTTTTGGCTCTCCTTCATCACTTCTTATCACTTCCCTCATTAATTTTCTAGGAAAAAAAACTGTACTTGTAATCTTACAATATAAATAAAAGATTATTGGAGTGGACGTAGGCGGGAGTTTGCCGATTCGCTATAAAACTTGCTCGATCATTTATTTTTCTACAGTCTACCCTGTGATCCGTGATATATACTTCTTGTTTGGATCTAAATATTGGATATTGGTGCTTTCACTGACAACCGGGTGTTTCTGCCCATTTTTTCCGTAAACAAATACCATTTATCATTCCTTTGCGGATTCTTCATACGACTTGCACACATGTCTAACAAACTATTCCTTGGTTCTCCTCATTATTCTTTACACTTTATGTGGGTTCTTCATTATTACTCCTGAGTAATCATTGCTATCCTCTTCATATCCTTAACCTTCACCTCATCTTTCCTAGGCACTCATTCCTATCTACTCCATATTTAAAATTTTGGTTTGTTTTTTGCCATCTTTCAAAAATTAAAAACTTCAAAATTTTGAAATTCTCAATCCCAAAACTCTTGCCTTTAAAGGTGCAACTTAGAAATATTTTTTTAAATTCAAACATACTTTGTATCTTAATTTAAAAACGTATAATTTAATATTTTTGAATTTAGCTTATTCATTATATCTAAAATAAATTGTTTACAAATCTAATTTTAAAAAGTCTCTTTCGTTTTTCTTCAAATCAACTTTTTTTATTTTATAGACCTATTTAACTCTTACTTAAAAATGGAGACTTCTAGTTCAAACTATTTATTAAGATTTCCTCTGAAAAATTTATTTGTTATACCAAACCATTTCTTTGCATTTTATAGTATTTCTTAAACATCTTTTATACTTTTAAACAATAAAAACTAGAGTAGATAAGGATGACTCTAACTCTATCATTTTCTCATCACTCATACTATCTCCACTTTCAATCCTTGTTGGAGTTTCTAATATGATTTAAGGAGGACTTTTTAAAAGATACCTGCAATTAATGCACACAATAAAGGAAAATGTCCAATTTCCTTTGTTTTATCTTTATTTTCCTATATTTTTTCTAGTTAGATTGTTAACATTATTTTAGTATAATATTCCAATATTATTTCTAATTACTAACATTATTTTATATAAATTCCTAATATGGTTTTTATACTTGCAATACTATTAGTATTCAACTTTCCTTTACTGAAACTGCACTTATTCTGATTCTCTTTTTCTTAATTTACTATTTTCTTAGTCGAACCATTCTACTCCGTTCGTCTACAGCTTTGTTTACAGTTTTAAATCTTCTTTCTCATACTAATTACCTTATTTCAAATTTGTACACTTTCTATTATCCACCTCAAAAAATATTTTACAGCTTAGAAATTTTCATTACATAAAACTCAAGAGCTATATTGCTCTACCTTTTTCTTCCAAAAGAAGTAGACTTTTATAAAATTTTCTTTACTGAAATTTTGGATTTTTAATAAATTTAATTTCTACTAGAACTTTATATTTACACTTTTCTTTCTTTATAAAGAAACTAGCGAACTATAAACGCTCTATAATTTTTCAACCATTGACTTCTCTAGAATCAATTTATAAAAAAAAATTCAATTTAACAAAATATTCATATCCACATTTTAAAATCCAATATTTTCTTACTTTTTAAAATATATTAATTATCTATTTTTATCAACTTCAAAACTACTTTCTATTAGGTTGGACTCAAAGTGGATTTCTGTTTGTCCTTTTAGTAAAATTTCTGCTCTTTATCTGACTAGTTTATCTTCTTTCCAATATTAGAAATTTGGTTACTGAATTGGAGTGATTATCTAACACCTTCCTTTTGGAAACCAATTGCTTTCAGATATTTATAACATATAGATTCTTACTTTCTTCTTATCTGGACCTACCGTACATCATCAATCGGCAATCATACGAGGATCTATCATTGGGCTATCTGGGTCTGACTAGGGAGTCATCTACTATCCAACTTCAAGGATTTCCATATGTAACTACTCTATGGTCACAATTCATAGGATTCAACATATAATATATTTATATTTATAGGAAATAATACAAATACATTCACTTAATGTTTTCTAATTTTTCAAGATCGACTAAGCTAAGCTCTGATATTAAATGTGACAACCAGCACCGCAGTGGGCCTGAATTTTTGCTAAATCGATAACCCAAGTCAGCAAAGTATAGATCGTTGTCTTAATATCCCGCGATTCAAATATATGAATGCATATCAAAGCACTAATGATGTCACTTACAGTGGGAAAGTAAAGTATAATATAACATAAAATCACTGACCAAGATTTGACACTTCCAATGACTATTGTCCTTGTCAGTGTCGAGAATGGATAAGGAACATGACTTTTCACTATTCCTGCTTTGTACCAGTATCTGTATGTCTAAGCTATCCTTTGGGTTGTAATAAGGAAGGGGTTAAAACAACATTGTGGTAACTGATAAAATTATACACTTTGTATATAATAATATTTATACCGACTGCCTTCAGTTACATGTTATGTCTTCTCATCACTTTTAATTTAGTTGTCTCGACTCCACATTCGCATACAATATCCCCCATCTATTCGTAATTGACTATAACTAAGTACCAATATATAAGTACCACAGTCCCCATTTGACCAATCTATTACCATGCTAGCATTTGTAATTCTAAACCATCGGGCATCATCATCAATGTCTAAGTAGAATTGCCCGCGTACAAAGTAGAACCTCCCATTAGTGTCTAGTAACGATGCCGCTATAATTTAGTCGTATTCTATATGGCTTTGCTTTGGGGATTAACTAACTTTTCTGCTTTCTATTGTGGACTAGCTCCACGGACTACCCTGTTCACTTTGGAAAGAAATCTATTATGGGTTAACTAGCCATGCCCAAACAACAAACTAGCAAACAACTATAGCTATGCATTTGCCAATGCGACCTACTCTAGTATGACGGATAACCCATTATACGGAACCATGTGTTTCCCCATTGGCCACTTTGGTACGATGATGCACCCAACCTATGTAGCTCCTACTCCTAATATAATGCTCACACCTGGTAACATAGCATCGAGCTGCTCATTATCCTTTTTAGTTTACTTAATGCAATCAAGGCAATTCCCTTTCTTTTCTATTTTGAAGCATACTCTTTTGTTTATTCGGGGTAATCCTTTACCTATAAGCAAGCGTACACTCTCCATTGGTCCTATGGTTGCATATGTCTCACATCAGTATAATGTTACGCAACTGTTGGTAGCCTCTTGCAGTGGCCAGACTTCTATTATGTAACACTATGGATTTCGCATTCCAACCCATACAAATGACTAATGTCATTCTTATCTATTTAAGTTATTACATACTTATGTAATTCATATCTGTTATAAACGTGTACATAAGGCTACGTATATATATATATATATATATATATATACAATATATATATTCATTCTTATTTAATTACTATGCCTCTTTCGTTCACTATTGACAATATTTCTTTACCTTTCTATATATTTATATCTTATTTAATTTGAGGTCATTCACTGCTTTCTTTTAAATATCTTTTCTTATTTACTATTATTTGTTATCCATTTCTTATTTATTGACTTAAGTGTAATTATTGTTCAATGAATCTTACATATTCCAATTACTTTTTATCCAATTGTGTATATTGAACCCCCTTTTAAACTATTTTTCTTATTCCTATTTACTTCACTTTTTATCATACTTAAGAATCTTATACTTTAAAGCTTTGGAACTATTTTCCCCTTCAAAAGTGATTGTTAATGCTATAACTCTCTATGAATTACTTAAAAGAGGATTTGTGTTTTGTGTGAAATTACAAGGAGTTATATTTTATTTCTTGATTGAAATTAGACAACACAAAATGCATGAGTTCTTTATTTTGTGCATCTCTTTCTTTATAGTTGCTTTCCTTATTATTTCAAGCAATACATCTTTATTTGTAACTTAGATGATTCACAGGGACTTATACTATTACCCCTTTCCATTCCATTGAATTAAAATTTATCAACTCCCTAATCTAATTTCAAAAATCCCAAAATAGTCAAATCAAATCTATTCCATAATATATTAATCTATTCCATAGTCGGCTAATCTATTTCATAATCATTACATGTATATATTTCATTATCTAATTCGTAATTTACATTAATTTATTACGCGTATACAAGAAACTATCCAATCCGAGATTTATATCTAATCATTATGCATTTGAAATTAAATATCCAAATCAATTATACATAAGCATAAATGAAATAGATCACAATGATATAACTCTAATATTATTACAAAACATGTAGTTTTCCCACTCACCTATTTTTTCAAGCATTCCAAATCTCCAGATCGAATACTTGCTATTCCAGTTTGACACCTTTTTTCCATTCTATTATGATATATGTTGCAAGCATATATTGATCTACTAGAAATTTAGATTATAAAAGAGAGATTTGGATTGATTTTACAAATTACATTTGGTTTTACAGTTTACCTCGGCTTTGGCGGTTTGATTTAACCCTTTTCCCTTTTCCCTATCATCTTTTATAATCCTCCAATTGTACGTACACCTAAACTAGGGCTAGTTTAACAATTTGGTAATTTTGAAAGAGAAGAGAAAATGGCAGAGCTTCCGCGTCCACTTGAAAATACAAGTTTGTAAGTGGGGTCTAGGTCTATATTTATAGGAATACAAATCAATGTAAGTCGTGCGATTAAACCCTTTAAACCATATTGGCCATAATCCATTCTCAAATTTTCACTGACAACGGTCGACTATTCGTGCCCCATGTTGAATGCTACTAGTTGACCTAGGTGACCTATGGGTCAACCATTAGCCTTGTTTAATGGCAATTAATTATCCTATTCGATTAATTGCTTTGTCTAAATTATTACTATCGTTTCTTTCTCTATTTACCAATTTCCAGAGATTTTTTTGAACGTTTATTTTTCTTAATGTCTAAGCTACTGTTAAACTTAACCACTTGTAATTAACGCTGATTAATTATCACTTGTTTCCTTAATTATATATATAATTATTTTTGACTGTAAAATTTCAAAATGTTAATAACGTTTTCATTTGAACTCCGATAGGAAAAGTTATACATGAAAATTGATCGGAAAATCACCATGAGCACAATGTACATGTTTTGTAGCCGAATTCTAACATTTATGAAAATTCTATTTTTTAATGTTATTATTTATTAAATAATTTCTTTCAAATTAACTAACATTATACTTACGAAGTGTTATACAACTCTAAAGGAAGCCATGAGGGAAGAATAGAGATTTAGGAAATATTGTTGCTTCCATGAAATCTATAGGCACAATATGAATGAGTGCCAACATTTAGAGGATGTTATCTAGGAGCTAATAAGGTAAAGTAATTACTTCAATATGTGAAAAACCATAAGAAGTAGTGCTGAAGAATAACTAACCCTCGAGGCAACCACCTCAGGTAGATTTAAGGGATGCTGGTCCTCGTTCACCCGAAGGTGATCTAATTATAAATACAAATTTAGGAGGTCGACATCCTTTAGAAAAGAGTTGAAATTAGATGGAAGGATATGGAAGTTCCTTGAAGGATTCCATATAAGAGGCATGTTATGCTATTAAGCTAACACTCCCACAATGCAGTTGAAGAGTTGATGATTATATAGTTTTTTTAAATAGAGATGAGAATGGGATCGAGACACCAACATTCGATCCTATGGTGACAACGTCCAAGTTAGGGTCAACTACTTTTCATCAAGTGTTGTTTTATAGCAGAAGCTTAACGAATATATTGTTAAAATGTGCATTCGATGAGATAAGGCTAAGAGAAAAGGATTTTTTGCCATGTAACTCTTTCCTACAGGGTTTGAATGGAGAGACAAGATGGTGATAGCGATGTGAGGAGACGGTGCAGGTTGAGAAGTTGTGGTGGTTAATGGATATTATGTGTACAACACATTATTTGGCCAAATGATCCTAAACTAATTTTAGAACCATTTTAGCTCCATGGTGCTTAACAATGAAATCTCCATGAATAATGGAGTTGGTATGGTTCAAGGAAACCAAAGTACTCGAAAGGAGTGCTACGTCATTAAGCATAGATAAGTTAAGTGTAGAGAGAAAGGAAAGAGTGCAGAGAAGGTTCTTTGGATTAAATAACAAAACGCACTACAACCACCACTTGATCCCCAACTTAGATTCACTAGCAACAGGTATGGAGCTATGGATCCATGGAAAGAGCTAAACAAGGCAAGGACTAGACCAATAAAGTGGTGGACAACATCGACAGATGAAGATGACCCTCTAGTGGTAGTCAAAATAAGTTCTTGGCTTGGATAAACGATGGATTTATTGAGGGCTTTTTTAAGCATGAACCATGATGTGTTTCCATGGACTCATCTAATATGCGTTGGGTATTGCTTGAAGTTTTGTTCCATGCATTGAATATCAACCCAACATTCCTTTATGTGAAGAAGAAAATGTGCAGTATAGAATCGAAGATATCCACTATGTCAAAGGAAGAAATGGATAAGTTGGCAAAAATTTTTATCCATGAATCATTATGCCTTGGTTGGGTAGCTAATACTATAAGGATTAGGAAGCCAAATGGAAAGTGGTGGCATGCATAAATTATTCTAACTTGAATAAAGTATACCCAAAGGATTTGTTTCTACCTCCATGGATAGATCCGTTCATGGACGAAATGATTGAACATGAAGTACTTTCTTTTATAAATGATTATTTTAGCTATAAAAAAATTGTAATGCATATTAAAGATTAAGAATATATAAGTTTTATCATAGATCTGGGATAGTATTGCTATGAGGTAATGCCTTTCGCTTTTAAAAACGTTGGTGCTAATTACTAGTGTTTGGTCAACAAAATGTTTTTGAAACAAATCGGTTGGACAATTTAGGTGTATATGGATTATATGTTGGTAAAGTTAAAAATATTGACATACCATGTGGAACCCTTTCAAAGTTGTTCGATGTGATTTGGAAGTATGCAACGAAGTTGAACTCATGAAATGTTCTTTTAGAGTTGCATCGATAAAGTTATTTTCCATCTCATTATGAACTAACAGGGCATTGAAGCCAACGTAGAGTAAAATGAAGCATTGAAACAAGTTACACCCTTAATAATAATGAGGAAAATGCAGAGCTCGAATGACAAGACTGCCACTTTATGTAGGTTTGTCTCAAAAACCGATAAGTATATATCATTCTTCGATGCCCTCACTAAGAAAGAGAAAGTTCCAATGAATGGACGAATATGAAGCTGCATTTCAACAACTATTGGAATATATTCGAAAATCACTAATATTATCAAAGCCTCTATATGGAGAAGAGTTGTACATCTACTTAGAGGTATTAACCTATGCATTAAGTGCTGCCTTAGTGCATAAGGAAGCAAAAATCCAAAAGTTAGTATATTATATAAGCAAGTAGTTTACAAGCACAAAAAATATATCATAAATTAGAGAAGCTATCCTACTGCTTACTGATAACATCAGGGAAGTTAAAACCTTTCTTTTAGAATCATTCAATAAGAGTATTGACTAATTAACCTCTTAGGAAGGTTTTGCATCGCACAGATACTTCAGGATGATTACTAGAAAAGAATATTGAGATGAGTCAATGTTATATTACTTATCATCCTACGAAGGTGATTCACGGATAAGTATTGGTGGAATTATAGAATTTACCATCTGGAATGACACAAAGGAATAAGAAATGGTCAAGCATTCACAATAGAAATTATGTGTAGACAGTATATCCAATGATCAAGTTATTGGAATGGAATAGTTATGGTAACTCCAAAAGATTAGAGGGTATGATATGCATTGAAATTTAAGTTTTATGCTATAAATAATGGGGTAAGTAGCATTGATTGTAGATGAAATAACCATCGCTGTTTTCATTGCAAATATTCAATAACTCCTAATTGTTGGTTTGTTAAATAAAGAGAAAGTTTTAGGATAAGAGTGCACGACTTATGTAATATCCCACCTTTTTGTATGCTTTGAATCGACGATAATCCACACACGTCAGACTTAAACCAGACAGAAGGGCAGATTGTTATGGGGTAAATAAGAAAAAGCAGAGAAGGAAACAAAACCAAACAGAATCTCACAGCGGAACGATAAAATATAATAATCAAATAAGCAGTTCATGAAGATGTTTACAAAACATTTGATTATACTTATACAATAAATATCAGAGTTTCACATACCAGAGAATAATAAAATGCAGTGGAGTACATGATGCCTTGAATAATAAAATAGATAATAGTAATAATGTCTTCGTCTTTGTCCTTCAAAATAAAGTCTTCAAATCCTGAAATGCTCAGACTGACCCAAGCGAATTGAAAAGATAAAACACTCGAGTCAGAACTAAAAGATCTTATGTAAGTTAAATCAACTGAAATACATATGAGTGTAACGGCGTAAGAGATGTTTAAGGGATTTGACATCTCCAATCCAGTGTCAAACATGAGTGCAGTAACATAGGAGATGCTCGTGATTCACATCTCCTAAGGATCCGTTAAACTATTTACTATGTAGTAATATTTCGCTATTATAATAATGTCTATTAGTAAAATAAACTTACTTTAAAATAGCGTTAAGAGGTTACCCATATAGCCTTAACACGTAATAGTGTCAGTACTCTACACAATACCTGCATATCTCCTGATCGGGAGACTACGAGAAGATACTCCATAGGTACGACACAAATCAACGTCGTACGAGGCTCGCTAAGGTAGGTGACACGGCACACAAGGCAAGGCCAGGGAAGATATACCAATTACGCGCACGGATTGGTGGTGACGCATAGCACGCAGCTACCGCCCACCTCGAGCCACACCCCCGAAAAAATCAAAAGGCCCAATCAATCACAGAGTAATAGAATGGCATCAAAGAATTGTGTCCGATAAGAGGGGCTACCTCACTGGCCCGAGATCGCTCCTGTTTTAGACACCTTAAGCCAACTCACGGGAGTCGAGTCCACGTTCATACCTCAAAGGAACGCCGCCACCATCCTACTTCATTTTAGAATCTCCACCGCGTACACGGTTGTTAAAGTGGTTTTCGAAGTTGGTAGAGAGTATGACAACTTCCGATCTCGGTCTCTTTAACAAGCAAATGTTATTATAACACCGCGGTCATTTCAAAATAATTATACCTTTAAAACCAAATATCCTTTCCATTTTCAAAACCAAATCAATACGATATCATTTTCATTTCAATATATATCCTTTCTAAAATTATTACACTTCAAAGTTATACCATTTCGAAATCAAAACACTGGAATATAACACTTTCAAATTATAATGCCTTGAAACTCATAACTTTGAAACGTCACTTCCACCACTTAAACGGTTTGAAATATTAGAATAGTATATGAAATAAAATAGCTTCTTAAACTTCACAAATCAATTCCAAACAACTCGAATTTCTAGATTTTTATTTAACCAAATCCCAAATCACAAATTTCAATTCAACTCGGTTTCCAAATAAACTTTTCCAAATTATGTCGTTTTCAAAACCATTTCAAATTCAATATATTTCAAACTTTAAGTATTCAACCATTTCAAAACTAAGTTTGGAAGTTTCAATTTGACAATTCAATTTCTATTATTTTGGTTTTGAAATAATTTACATAATAAATCCCTTAAAATTTAAATATAACCCAAATTTCAGATAGCTGAATATTTCCTTAAATTTAATTATACTTGAAATATTCATTTAAATCACTCTAAACCAAAATCAAGTTACAAAAATCATATCCTTTAAAATCTTAATTTTTTATCTAAATTTCAAATCAAATTTATTGAAGTATAATTCTTAAATAACTTAATTCAAATTAATTTCATATTTATCTTCCAACCTCAAATTTATTTAAGTCAATATAAACCCTATATACAACATAATTTTAAACATATACTTAATCATATTATATAAAACAATCAAACTTTATTACTTAACTTGTAATGTTTTACAGATTGTTGTTGGACATGTTGTGGAAGTACGGGTTCGCTATGGTTGGGTCCCGGATATTTGTACCGCTTGTCACTCTTTTGGACACCTTACTTTAGACTGCCATCATTCGGTAGCCACTACGGCAGCTCCGAAGTCTCCTTTGCCGTGCCCCCGTCGTAGGATCTGGGTCCCCAAGGCTCCTCCTTCTGAGTCTATGTTGCCTGATCAGAGTATTCCTTCTATGCCTCTTGTTTCGCCTGTTTCACCTACTGAATCTGAGGTTCCTAGTGTTGCTCCTGACATCCCTTTAGTTGCTTCAGCCCCGTCCTCGCTGCTGTCTCCTGTAGCTTGGGATGAGGCCGAAGGGTGTTGGATTGATCCCATTTCCGATATGAGGTATAACCCGGTTAATGAATCTTTCTTCCGGTTTGTTTCTGACGATCATCTTGACCTTCGGTGCCTTCGCTACAAACGATCTGCTGACTCTCTTGTTCTTGATTTGGACGGTATTGATGCGGTAGCGAATTCTGTCATGCTTGCTGATCCGTCCTGGGATCGATCTTTTATCTACTGTTCTGATGATGTGGTTTTCGACCCTTGTATTGCTCTTCGGTTTCGCCCCTATGCTGGACTTTCTGGGTCTGACCCACTGTGCATTACTTCGGTGTCTGGAGATGTTGGTGATTCTCCTCCCGTGGTGGAGGAATAGTTTGTTGCTGTTTCTTTAGTTATCGTGACAGAGCGGTCACGTACCTGTGCTGTATTTTCTATCTTCATTTTAGTAGTTAAGGTGCTTTTACCTTGCTCCTGTACTTAAACTTTTATTACATTCGTAATAAAAAGTGGACGGTCCACTATAAAACCGGCTGGCCTTGCCAAAAAAAAAAAACTTTATTACTTAACTTATTTTATATTTCAAAACAAATTTATACATAGCTAAAATCAATAATAAAAGAACATTTATAAAACGTCAAAAATGAATAATTACATAACTCATATATTTCTTTATAAAACCATAAAATCATTTCAAATTATTTTTATATATAGACCGCGATGTCTGTATATAATTTTCTATCCTATGGTCAAGTGATACGGATATTTATCACTTCAATCCATAATTTAAAATAAAAATACGGTTATATATCATTTCAAACCGCAATCCCGAATGAAATAAAAATGCATAACAACTTGCAGTTTATAACAATATAAAATACAACATCCATTCATCCAATATCAATCATCAACCATTTATCACAATCATCATCCAATTCAAACAATAACATCAATATAGAATAGAAAATAACTAACATGTATTTACTAGCAGTTTATATTCAATAATATATTAAATAACAATTTAACTGGCAGTTTATATGCAATAATAAATTAAATAACAATTTAATTCAATAAATTCAATTTAACTGGAATGATGATAGAAATATCCGAAACAGGCATAAATAAATTTCTTCTAATCACATCAGAAATTAATTTAACACACATAAGAAATTTTATAAGTTGTGAGTGGGTTAAAACACTCACCTTTTGAATTTAAATTGAATTTAAATCCAATTTAAACCCAAAATTTGAACAATCTTAGAATTTGTCCGAACAAGCGCTAAAATGTCCGAAATTCCAATACGAACCTAGCAGAGAAAACCGCGCGTGAAACGAACCTCGTATGTGGAAGTTATACGCGTTAGAACATTTAGAGTTAAAATCAGATTAAATTAAAAAAAATATTAAAAGTTACCACGCGTCTGCCACGTCCCCACGTAAAACCCTAGTGTCAATCGAAATCACGCATGAAACAGTCGTAGCCGCCACTAGGTCGAACCCTAACTTCAATTTTTGTCGCGCCTCAAGCGATCTATAGCCCAAGCGAACACCAATGTTGACCTCGTCACGGCCGGCCGCCCCTACTCCCCTCGCGTCGCCACCTCCGGTGGTCCCCAGTCCACTCGCCATCGCACGAGAATACGGCCAATCACGGCGATTCCAGCAACATCTACCCCAAACGAATCGTGCCGATTGAAAGCACCCAGCCTCCTCTACGCGCCTAGACTTCCTGATCGATAAATCGTGGAAGATCCACCGTTGATTGAGCATCCACACAATGTACGACCGAAAAAGATTTGCGGTTTCAGGGCAAACGATGATTCAAAACCAAACATGAATTGCAGATCTGAGATGCATTTGTCGAGAGCTTCAAATCCATATAAAATTTGATATTATTTGAGGAGTCTGAAATTTCGGCTTTGAATTTAATTTGAAATTGCAATTAGGGATAAGGGTTTGTCTTCCATTGAGAAAGAGGAGCAACAGAAGTTTTGTACGTACAGATATGAGAAATAGAAAGGCTGCTATGGTTTATAACGAGGGGTGTGTGTGTATGTGTGTGTGTGTGTGTATGCAAAGCTGAAATTAGAATTGACCGGATTGATGGATCGAAATTTGAAAGATAAATGGCCCGAAAAGCCCGTTCTAACTCCTGAACGAAACTGGGTCAAACCATATATCAAAATAAATGTTTTTAAATATTTTGAAATCGATGGAACACGTTTCAAGTCTAAAATCCATCGTATGAAGAAGTTATGCTGAAATCAAGTTATTTCAAATCGATTTCAATTGATTTCAATTAAATTGATTTCTAGGCGTTTCGAGCCCGTACGATCAAACGACCAGTCCGATCGCATCGAAACTTGAAATCCTACAATAATTCGCCATTATGGATCCGATGAAACCAGTTTCGTCAAAATTAGAGTCAGTGGCCAAAATGGCTATGTTTACACTGATTAAATAAATTAATAATTAATTAATTAAATCAAACGTTATTATAACACCGCGATCATTTCAAAATAATTTATACCTTTAAAACCAAATATCCTTGCCCTTTTCAAAACCAAATCAACATGATATCATTTTCATTTCAATATATATCCTTTCTAAAATTATAACACTTCAAAGTTATACCATTTCGAAATCAAAACACTGGATTATAACACTTTCAAATTATAATGCCTTGAAACACATAACTTTGAAACGTCATTTCCACCGCTTAAACGGTTTGAAATATTAGACTACTATATGTAATAAAATAGCTTCTTAAATTTCACAAATCAATTCGAAATAACTTGAATTTCTAGATTTTTATTTAACCAAATCCCAAATCACAAATTTCAATTCAACTTAGTTTCCAAATAAACTTTTCCAAATTATGTCGTTTTCAAAACCATTTCAAATTCACTATATTTCAAACTTTAAGTATTCAACCATTTCAAAACTAAGTTTGGAAATTTCAATTTGACAATTCAATTTCTATTATTTTGGTTTTGAAATAATTTACATAATAAATCCATTAAAATTTAAATATAACCCAAATTTCAGATAACTGAATATTTCCTTAAATTTAATTATACTTGAAATATTCATTTAAATCACTCTAAACCAAAATCAAATTATAAAAATCATATCCTTTAAAATCTCAATTTTTTATCTAAACTTCAAATCAAATTTATTCGAGTATAATTCTTAAATAACTTAATTTAAATCAATTTCGTATTTATCTTCCAACCTCAAATTTATTTAAGTCAATATAAACCCTATATACAACATAATTTTAAACATATACTTAATCATATTATATAAAACAATCAAACTTTACTATTTAACTTATTTTATATTTCAAAACAAATTTATGCATAGCTAAAATCAATAATAAAATAACATTTATATAACTTCAAAAATCAATAATTATATAACCCATATATTTCTTTATAAAACCATAGAAATCATTTCAAATTATTTTTTATATATAGACCGCGGTGTCTTTATATAATTTTTTATCCTATGGTCAAGTGATACAGATATTTATCATTTCACTCCGTAATTCAAAATAAAAATACGGTTATATATCATTTCAAACCGCAATCCTGAATGAAATAAAAATGCATAACAACTTGCAGTTTATAACAATATAAAATACAACATCCATTCATCCAGTATCAATCATCAACCATTTATCACAATCATCATCCAATTCAAACAATAACATCAATATTGAACAGATAATAGTTAACAGGTATTTACTGGCAGTTTATATTCAATAATAAATTAAATAACAATTTAACTGGCAGTTTATATGCAATAATAAATTAAATAACAATTTAATTCAATAAATTCAATTTAAATGGAATGATGATAAAAATATACCAAACAGCGATAAATAAATTTCTAATCACATCAGAAATTGATTTAACACACATAAGAAATTTTAAAAGTTGTGAGTGGGTTAAAACACTCACCATTTGAATTTAAATCCAGTTTAAACCAAAATTTTGAACAGTCTCATAATTTGTCCAAACCAGCGCCAAAATGTCCGGAATTCCAATACGAACCTAGCGGAGGAAATCACGCGTGAAACAGACCTCGTATATACGTGTTAGAACATTTAGAGTTAAAATCAAATTAAATTAAAAAAATATATTAAAAGTTACCACGCGTCTGCCACGTCCCCACGTAAACCCTAGTGCCGATCGAAATCACGCACGAAACAGCCATAGCCGCCACTAGGTCAAACCCTAACTCCAATTTTTGCTGCGCCTCAGGCGATCTACAACCCAATCGATTGGTTAATGAATCGTGGAAGATCCACTGTTGATTGAGCATCCATACAATATACGGTCGAAAATGATTTGCGATTTCAGGGCAAACAATAATTCGAAACCAAAAACGAATTGCAAATCTGAGATGTGCTCGTCGAGAGCTTCGAATCCATATAAAATTTGATATTATTTGAGGTGTTTGAATTTCGGCTTTGAATTTGATTTGAAATTGCAATTAAGGATAAGGGTTTGTCCGCCATTGAGAAAGAGGAGCAACAGATGTTTTGTACATACAGAAATGAGAAATAGAAAGTCTGCTAGGGTTTATAACGAGGTATATATATGCAAAGCTGAAATTAGAATGGACGGGATTGATTTGGCTCGAAATTTGAATGCTAAATGGCCCGAAAATCCCGTTTTAACTCCGAAACGAAATTGGGTCAACCCATATATCAAAATAGATGTTTTTAAATATTTTAAAATCGATCGAACAGGTTTTGAGTCCATGTTCCATCATGTGAAGAAGTTATGCTGAAATCAAGTTATTTCAAATTGATTTCAATTAAATTGATTTCTAGGCGTTTCGAGTCCGTACGATCAAACGACCGGTCCGATCACTACAAAACTTGAAATCCTACAATAATTCACCGTTATGGATCCGATGAAACTAATTTCTTCGAAATCCGAGTAAGTGGCAAAAATGACTATTTTTACATTGATTAAATAAATTAATAATTAACTAATTAAATCAAATTTCCATTTTAATTCTATAATTAACAAATCTTATCATTTTGATTTCTTAAACATTTACAATGATTTAAACAAATTTAAATATCAATTTAGAGTTGATTAATCTATCAATTTCAGTATTTAATTTCAATTTTAATAAATTCATTAATCATCAATTGAAATTCCAAATAAATCCATTTGCTTGATTTTAAGTCATAAGTTTGTTACTTACCAATACAGGTTATAATTCCACATATAACACTAATTTTATTCAATTACTATTTATGATACCCTTGCATTACATACTTCAATATTTCCATCTGCTTATCTTATATTGATTTCATGACCAAGTTGTAACATTTATTTTCAATTAACATGGAAGTCCATTCAGTTTGTTACTAATTTACTTACATTAACACTATTACACTTTATTTTGGTTATTATCTCATACATAAATCACAAGTTTTCATTTCTTTCAATATTAATTTACTAAAGTCTCATCTTATTAACAAATTTAATCATCAAAATTTTCGGGTCGTTACGCTCTCCCCACTCAAAACTTTTCGTCCCCGAAAAGGAAAAGAAGGGAAAGAGAAAGAATTAAGTCAACAATACATCTTATTCAAAATTATTAACTTTATAAACAAATAAATTTACAAAATTTATTAATCTAAATAAAATATAGCAATTTTATAACCATTAAATCTTTTAATACTTAAATTAATAAAGTTTGGAAACATTTTTCAAAATATTTTCTAAGTCTAAAATTTACGGAAAATTTCGGCAGAGTCTCCTTTGTACGGGGAGGCTCAGAAGAAAATATAATATCAAATATAACAATATACAATAATATTTCAAAATAATATATATCCCAACACGGGAAAAACAATATAATAACGCTATAAAACCGTAATCCGAAAACGTACCTATTTGTCGGACAAACAAACACTTAATTATGAAACCAAAAGTAGTAGCAATTGCTTCCATAACCTGCATTTCACTTATATAATCCAAGAGAGTTAATAATTATATAAAATGAAATGTTTAAAGTTTTTTCAACCATAAACAAACAAATCAAATCAAACAACAATCATTCGCAACCAACAGCATACACATCATATACAAATCAATCATTCAAACAAAACAAAATAATTGGTTGGTTCGGGTTAAGACACTTTAAATCACATAGAATGACAAATAACTATGAAGTATTCCATTTACTCAACAGTCTTAGATAAAACTCAATAGATTATTCATACATCTAAATGAATTTAAAGTATCCTTGCCCAAACAATCATAAACCAAAACAACTGGCAATTTCAAATAATAAATTAAGTTCATTCTTATTAATTTCATTTCATACATTTGTTGTCTGATTTCCTTGTCATTCATATAATGGTTTATCTTTTTAATTTACATTTATTTCTCACAAATTTTTATATTTCCATTCCTTCATTCAATATTCATTTCATTTATTTATAATACTTACCATTCTATTATATTTAATCAGTAGTCTTTCAATTATACTTAAGTTTATAACAACTACAACATCAAATTCTTATTTATTAAAGAATTTCATTGAATACTTTCATTATTTCAAATATACTAGTATAATATCCTATTATATTCCTTATTAGAACTTTTAATATTTGGTAAGTTATATATATGCTTTTAAGGATGTAGTTGAAAGTTACACAAGTTTATTTTATTTCTTTTTAATTAACTTAAAGTTCAATACTAATAGATTTTGCTTTATATGTTACAAATTTCAACCTTTCTTTTAATTCCACTTATAACTTAGCATTAAATCTCTTATTTCCCTTAGAATTTCAATTATTAGTTAAATTCCATTTCACTACTCTAATTGAAACTATTAATTAACGAAAACTTGAGAATTAAATACCGGGTTTTTATCCAGAATCATTTAAAATAATAGATAAATGTATATATTTATAATTTATATATCCAATTATATTTAAAAAAATTAAAATTTATATTTGTTTATCAAAATAAATCTGTAGTAGAACTACTACAATGGCCTTCTCACTTCGAAACTCGAAAATGAATTTCGATGATGCGTGCACTCATCACCGAAATTATTTTCCAGCGACGGAAAGGGGAGTACCGAAATTATAAATCTCACTACCTAACAACCAATATATTACAATCAAATACAACATTTATAAAAAATATATTTTATATATAGAAAATATAATAGGCAAAATTATGTCATTCACTATTCAAAACAAATATTGTGTCGGTCTGTCCTATTAAGTGTTTAGAAATCCCTTTTGATGTCATAGCGTCCTATGCACCAACCAGAATTTATAAATGCAAAACGGATTAACA
Source organism: Allium cepa (assembly GCA_030765085.1). Taxonomy (NCBI): domain Eukaryota; kingdom Viridiplantae; phylum Streptophyta; class Magnoliopsida; order Asparagales; family Amaryllidaceae; genus Allium; species Allium cepa. The sequence goes on along the minus strand of CM060935.1, from coordinate 1,051,830,420 downwards.
TAATATAAAAAATGTGACGACCCGGAATTTTAGGCAATATCAATTTAATAATCTGTATTTATAATTAAATTGATTTGATAATTTTTCTTTATAATTTTAATTTAAATTGGTAAATTTAATCTTTTAAAGGTTAATAAATATTTAATCTAGCAATATTGATCAATATCTTTCTTATAATTTAAAATTGATAAGAATTATTTTTCAAAGCTAATAAAATTTTATTCTATTTATAATGTATATATATTTGGCATATATATTGTGAACAGAAAATCTTTTCTTTAAAATAAAAGATATATTTTCAAATTGTAATATATATGTATGTATATGCTATAATTTGAAGTTGTTTTGAAATTTAATATAATCTATTGATAATACATATATATATGAATATATTGTAATTTGAAGCTTTGTTTTAAATTCAATATTTTTCAAAAGTTAATTTAAGGTTAATTCTAAATTTTCAAAATATAAGATAATTATTTATTTTTAAATGTGATAGTTTAAATAAGATTTAATCAAAGTTTTATTTTGTTTTCTTTTAAAAATGCTTAAATTTAAAATGGTTATAAATGTGTGTGTGTATATATATATAAAGTTATAAATAAATTTTCTTTTTAAAACATCTCTTAAATAGAATAGTTTGTAAACTTAAGTAATAAATAAATAAATTACTAGATTCACATTTACATAAATACAAATTCATATTACACAATTTGAGGGAGAACATATAATACATTTATTTGATTTAAAAACATAAGCTATTTATAAAACAAATGTTTAAAAAATATCACACTTGTATATTTATTAAAATTCAAAAGCTTATAAGAAGACAAACATTTCTTTTACACATAAAAGTACTTTATAAATACATATGTGACTTAAATGAATTAACAAAAAAAAGGTTAACACTTGTGAATCATTCAAGCTAGCTTTTGACATTTGTTTAAATTAATGTTAATTATTTTCTTAACAAAAATTAATTCCATCATTAAATAAATCTTAACTAATTAATTACTCCATAATTAATTAACTTGAAAACAATTATATTAATCAATTCTTTAATTGATAATATTAAGTGATTCCATTAATCACTTTAATTAATTACTCCATGAGTAACTTCTCTAATTACTTCCATAAGTAATTACCTTCTAATTATATTTGAAAATTAACCATTAACTACTTAATTAATTCATAATTAAGTGATTATTTAAAATAAATAAATAATTAACTAATTATTTAAAATTAATTAAACAATTAATTAATTAATTTCTTCGATTTCAAAATCCTTAATTAATTAAGAATTCATTTATCTTGATTAATTCTTTATTTAATTACAAATCATATCAAATATTATCAAGTTACAAACAAGATAAATTAACCCTATCTATCTTCATAATTATTTTAATTAATCAAATTTTTATAATTTAAAATCCAATTATTCTATTTGGTTTCAAAATCTTAATATTAACCTTATTTGGAAATAAGGCATTTTAAAAACAATTTCAAATTTAATACATTATAAATTATCTAATTTAAACTTTTTAATTCTAATATAAATTTGAAAACTTGTTATTAAATCATTGCTTATACCTTACTTAAACTTTGATTTAATATCTAGATTCAAAACATTCCTTTAAATTGAACTTCGAAATTTAATTAGATAAATATAAAAACAATCATCTTAAAACATTTTAAACTTGAAATCTAAAATTCAATTAACACTTTTATAAGTTTGAATAGCATTAATCTTTACATCAAGGATCAAGTTTAACTTTAATAAATTCATTTTTATAATTTGAAACTTGATATCAAAATAACAAGTTAACATGTAAACCTGAACCCAGCCTATACCTATTCAGATTCACATACCTAAATACTCGAGCTATCCACCTAGAAACCCCGAGTACAAACCCAGGCCGCTCTCGCGTCAACCCCGAAGCGACTAGGCCCCCATCTTCTTCGACTCGTCCCTGGCAAAAACACGAGTAAAACGCGAGAACCCACCACGCTTTCCTTCGTCTTCCCCAAAACAGAACCCACCTGATATTCACCGTGCATGGTGCATGTGCACCGCCGATCCACCCAACTCCGGCCACCTTCCTGACCGCCAACCCATCACACAAGTCCTCAACAATCTATTCTACCACCCAGGTTTCAAAAATCCAAGCTCGAACGAAAATTCGACTTCGGTTCGAAAACTGCAGCAAACACGGCCTCCAAAATCCCCCAAACGCCGATGCCACGACAACATTCGACCCTCGCCGACCTCACCTCAGAAACGCCACCATATGAACTCCATATTCCCCCATATGCGCAAGCTTACAATCAAACACTCGCGACGAAAATCCTATGACAGTTCAAGCCGAACCCATTACCAGTTAAACCCCACTTCACTTAAATTCCCTTAATCCACTATCTAGAAAAATTATTTTGTATTTTTCCCATAATCTACAACATTCAAGCAAGATTCAACCAAAGAATCGAATCAAATTATTGTGTAAATCCTTGGCAGTTCACAAAAATTTCCAAAACGATCAAACCAAAGATTCACATGATTTATCAAACTAAAATTCATGAAACATATACCAAAAATCATGATTTCCAGTCACTAATTCATTCATGCAATCTAAATCAACAAACAAGATTATTTATTTTTCATGTGTAACAGTATTTTACTGTAATTTAAAAATTCTGAGTAATCTCTTCAATTTAAAATCTTATAATTATTTTTAAATGATATACTATATGATTACAAACAACATTCATTAACATACCATAGTCCAATTCATGATAAAACCAAAGTTATTTAGATTTTTTTAAAAAAAACTTGACTGTTCCTATTAAACACAGTATTCAATTTTCAATTTACAAGCAATTAAACATTTTAATTTCACATGCAATCCAATTTAAAACGAATTTTCATTTAACATCAATATAGATTTACACATGCATCATCATTAAATCACAAGTTATACTAAACTTTTTTTAAAAGATGATTTACTCACCTGTTCATTAGAGAAGCAGAGCAGATTAAACTTTCCAGGTTCTTGAACTTTAATTTAGTAAATGCATTTGCTGATGAAGTGAATTCCTTTGCATGCTTTCAAGTAGTTGTTTAAAAGTTGAACATTTGAAATGCAGTTGATTTGAATGTTGCAGATTTTCACTTTGCAGGTTTGAAGATGCATGTTGATTTGCAGACTGCAAATTTGAGTTGCAGTATTCTTTCCAAATTTTGCAGGTTTTAATTTGTTTTTGTGATAATGAATTTCAGGTAGCATTCGGTTTTTGTTTTGGATTTAGTTTCCATTTTCAGGTTTTGGAAAAAAAAAATTTTGATTTGAGCTAAAGAAACAAAGAAGAATTTGTGAAAAACTCATTTCTTTTCCTAAAAACATTTATTAAAATTAAAATGAAAATAATGCCACTTGTCATTAATTTGCACAAATGTCACAAACATAATTTTAAAAGTTAACAAGTGTTATTGAGATAATTAATAGGGTTACACATGTCTTTAAGTATTTTAATAAATTTTTTATTTGATTTTAAATGTAAATATAAATTTACATATTTACTTTCTTAATTGATAAATACTTATATGTATATAAATAAGTTTACTTTTAAAAGAAAATCTACTAAACTAATTATAATATAAATATAATCTTATACATGTTATTTTAAATCTTAAACATTCATTTTTAATGTAAACATTTTAAAAGAAAACAAACAAAGCTTGTTTAAATTCCTTTGAAACTATTCTATTTAAAAATAAATAACAATCTTATATTTTGAAAATAAATGAATTAGTCTTTAGATAAAAATTTTTTTAAGCAAAGCTTTAAATTATAATTTCATACATATATAAATTATCAATAGATTAAGTTAAATTTCCAGAATAGTATCAAATTATAACATATACATACATATATATTACAATTTGAAAATTCAACTGTTGATTTAAAACAAAAGATATTCCCATTCACAATATATATCAAACATATATATTATAAATAGAATAAAATTTATTAGCTTTTTGAAAAACAATTCTAACCAATTTTTAAATTGGTTAAAAATATTGATCACACTTACTAGATTAAATATTTGTTATTCTATAAAAAGATTAATTTCACCAATTTTCATTAAAATTACAAAGAAAATCATTAAATCAATTAAATTATTACTGCAGATTATTAAATCGATATTGCCCAATATTCCGGGTCGTTACAATCCTCCCCCCTTAAAAGAATTTTGTCCCCAAAATTTAAAAGCAAAGGTAATTTAATAACCCAACAGAGATTTTAATTTCAATTAGCAAAGCACTTCTAACAACCAGTAACTAACAACTAAAGCAACCAATCATATAAACAAACTTAACTAATTATCCTGACATATGTCAGAAAAAAACTCTAATCCTATTTCGAGTTTCCCAAGTATAAATCACCGGGAGACTCGCTCTTCAAAAGCCAACAAACTAATTACACCACCAAAATCCAGAGCTCCACTCATCTCTAGATCCATCAAACTGAACAGAACACCAGACTACTCTCCAATCCATCTCAACATCCAACTCCAACCGAATTACAGATTCAACAACCAATAATGAATCATACACGTACTTCCTCAGAGATACGTGAAATAAAATGAACTCCAGCTATCCAAACTGGCAATTCAATCTCATAGACAACAAATTTTCTCTTATCAGAACACAGATAAGAAATCTCAAATGCCATAGCACTAACCAACCAATCTTTCTCAATTTCTGCTCTCTTAACCAGAGAAATCCTAACAACAATGAAGTCCCCAACTTCAAACTCCAACTTCTTATCTCATATCTGTATATCTCATCAGACAATCCTGGGCTACCAATCTCTTCCTGATCAGCTCATTCTATGCTGATATTACCAAAAACAACTAGACCAAAGCAAACTAGCTTCTGGATTCTATTCAACAGAAAAGTCTTCCAAAATCCGTCGAAATCCAGAACACAAATCCTACTACTCAAGCAATAGCAAACATAACTTGTTTCCTTCTTTGCACAGCTGCTACCTCGCTTCCGCTGCACCACTATGGTTCTGAAATAGAGGAGAATACTGTTGATGAACACAAATACAACTTTTCCACAAAATTCGGAAACTTTGTTCATCAAATCCATATAATCTTAGTGACACATCCGACTCGGTCACACAACCTATATCAAAATCTAACTCAAAAGCTAGATCAGACCAAATCCAAATTCCTAAAATTCCTGAGCTGCTACACCAACTCTTCCTATAAGCTAACCACCCAAAATCGCTTCTGGAACCAAAATAATATGGAACTCAATTCCAGATGCAGACAACCTTCTGATTTCTCCAGCAGCTCCTACTTCCTCATGAGAATCCTCAGCTTCAAACAAAAGAATGCTCAAGAAAATTCCAAACCAATCGCAAGTCACTTTTGCGATCCAACCTAATTCGAATTCCAAAGAAACTGTCCTCTCTTTACCAATTAGAACAGCTTAAAGCTTTTCCAAACAAGGTTAACTCTTCAAGAAAACTTCCACCAACTTCTCGGACTACTAATAGAAGAACCAATAAGATTCCCGAACTATCGAAGAAACAACCACACTGCTGCTTCCAGACTCTACTTGATGATACTGTAAAGCTAAAATACTTTCTCATCAGCACACCGAACACTTCGAGCTGAACTGCTACCATAGCTATCCAAAGACTTCTAATCCAAAAGAAACTCGGGCTCCAAACCAAGCATCAACATCTTGCTCTTCTTAAAAGATGACAAATAAGACCATGCCAAAGCGAAGCAACTCATAGACCTTAGTCTCATATTCCAGAACAGCCAACTTCCATACTGAAGATCCAGATAACTTCTATACAGACAAGTCTTTCCCGAGGCAGGTAAAGACCGCTCCTCAACCACCTCTAAACTACTTCAAGAGGAAACACCTTCAGAAAATATCCAAGGATACTGCATCTCATCTCGCAGTTATCAAGATATCATTACTTACTTCTGCACTACCATCAAATCCAAACTCAAGAATAATTCGCTCACCCGAGCGAAATCCAAACTTATACTTCAAAGATAAACTCCGAATCTTGAAAATGATTTCCTTTGGATATCAGAGAAATCCTTACTCCATACAACAAAATTTATTCGAGACGGTATTAGGTTTACAGTCTCGACAAATACTTCCAACTTTAAACATATGGACTTCTTCCATCAGTGGTAATCGTGTTACACACACAAACCACTACTCCATCTACCGCTATAACTTATGTTGGAAAATCCGAACAGATAACCCAACAGATCAGGTAGATATAAATATATATATATGTAGTTATATAAAAATTACAAGTACGCTCTCTCAAGGAAGTCACCACTCCAGAGCCTTGGTATTCACTCAACCTAATGCTCCCTAAAGAAAGACACACTTCAGAGCTTAGGTATTCGCTCAGCCTAATGCTCTGATACCAACTGTAGCGACCCGACTTCCTATCTCCAGGAAATCGCATCACTAGTGAAGAAAGAAAGGGATAGAAGAAGAAAAGAAAGAGAAATAAGAAACAGAACAACATCATAGAACTCACAGCGGAACGAATAAAATATAATATATCAAATAAAATATTACATAGTATCATAATACATCAGAGTTATACAACTTATTCAACACATATTAGACAGTTATAAACATCTGTCTAATTCATACAACTCAAGTACAACAGAAGAAACAGATACCAAACACACAGCGGAATCAATATATATCTACACATCGAAGCCTCCTGCTCCATATCTCCTCCAAAATTCGTCAAGCAAACCTGAATCACTTGACTACTCATACATAATATGAGTACCCAAGAGTTTAATAAAACAGAAAATAAACACTCGGGTCAGAAAGGGGTCTGATGTGAGTAAATGGGTTAAAATTGCTTAACTTTAGAAAACCTTTGAAAAGAAAAGGTATTACATAAGACTTCCCACACATAAACATGGAAAAGTTTTTACCTTACGCTAACCAAAACATTTGATAGGAAATCCAGTGATATTATAATAGTGTCTAGAGTTTTCAAGTAAATAAGAAATAGCCGAAATTGTTACATGATTAAATTCCAGCTACTAGCCACAAAAGTGGGTAATACAATCAAAACCGTAGGGTCTCGTAGGGAAAATTGGTTTCCATCAATGGCAGGGCTACTGGGGTACCGCCCGTCACAGTACGTGGCCTAGATCACCGTACCGAGGAGTACTCCTACTCCCCTGCAACACAAGGCCGGGACCATTCCTTACTGAACAGTCCCAAACAAGACAACCCCGGCGGTTGTCCGGAATTCAACCGCCCCACACAGCCGAATAAAAAGGGTCTTCTAGACAGGAGTAAATCTTGCTCTCCAGTGGGAGCTACCCACGAAGCCTTGCTGCACCTCCCCTGTTTTAGCCATTCCCGGTTGATGAGGCTTGAGGCCGCGATTACCTTCATAGGACACATTTATCTTAGAATGCTCATCGTCCACCTGACGATGTGCTGAAAGCATTCAATCCATACAAGTTCGTTCCGGGTTCGAACGAAACCGAAGGCACTATCTCGTTGCACTCATATTGGAATCACCCTCAGAGTCAACGACCATAGTCCTTGCACTCTAATCTTCATCTCGAATCTATAAGTTCTATTCCGTCAAACTCATTACGGAATCACCCACAGAGTTATACTAACGTATAGCCCTTACACCTCGAGTCTTCACTTGCTCCACTTGGATTAACGACCTAACGTTTAATTGGAATCGATGTGGTTTTCGGATATCCAAATATGGAAACCCGATCCCGGTCTCATCGAAACCAAACGCCATTTTAATGTTCAAGTTGTACTTAAGGGATTTAAACAGTTTAACTTAATTCAGGATGATATAAACAGATAGATGAATAACATTATCACAATAGATAATTCATATCAACATTCATCTCATAAAGCAGCATATCACATATCTCATAGACATCCAACTCATCCAAATCATCCAGTGCCAACCAATCACTCAATATCAATCATCCAATATCATTCAACATCCAATATCAATCACTCAATATCAACCATTCAACACTAATCATCACCCATAGCAGAATTTATTATCTATTTAATTAACCCTTTAATTAAATTAATCACTATCCTTTAATTACTTGGATTATCTAAATCCTACTTCATTGATTTATTACAAATCAAATTCATTAATCATCTCTTAATGATCTTCTTTAATTAATCTTCCCTGATTAATTATCCTTTAATTACATTCAAGTAATTATCCTAACCATATTCAGTAATTAACCTTTAATTACTATCATTAATTACAATAATTAATGATCCTTTATTAATTTATTAACTATAATTAATTTCATTAATCCTTAATTAATTACAATTAATCAATCACATTTAATTAATTACTTAAATTAATTACTTCCATTAATTATATTAATTAATAATCTTTATTAATTAAATAACTAACTTGTAATTAATCATCTCCTTAATCATAAACAATAATTAACAATTTGTAATTTCTTATCTTAATTAATTAACCTCTTAATTAATTATTTCCAAATTAATTATATTAATCCTTGATTAATTAATCAAATTAATTAATCTTTAATTACTTCATTTAGTAATTATTAATCAATTTAAATTAACAATTGATCCTTAATTACTTACTTATTAATCAATTGCATTTTTAATAAATTTCACTTAGTAATAAATCTTGAATTTAATCTCATTTATTAATTAATCATATTAATTAACTAAGACAAATTAAGTAATTAACTCTTAATTACTTACATAAGTAATTATCTCTAATTACTTCTTTTAATAAATCTTAACTATTTTCTTAACAAAAATTAAATCCATCATTAAATAAATCTTAACTAATTAATTACTCCATAATTAATTAACTTGAAAACAATTATATTAATCAATTCTTTAATTGATAATATTAAGTGATTCCATTAATCACTTTAATTAATTACTCCATGAGTAACTTCTCTAATTACTTCCATAAGTAATTACCTTCTAATTATATTTGAAAATTAACCATTAACTACTTAATTAATTCATAATTAAGTGATTATTTAAAATAAATAAATAATTAACTAATTATTTAAAAGTAATTAAACAATTAATTAATTAATTTCTTATATTTCAAAATCCTTAATTAATTAAGAATTCATTTATCTTGATTAATTCTTTATTTAATTACAAATCATATCAAATATTCTCAAGTTACAAACAAGATAAATTAACCCTATCTATCTTCATAATTATTTGAATTAGTCAAATTTTTATAATTTAAAATCCAATTATTCTATTTGGTTTCAAAATCTTAATATTAACCTTATTTGGAAATAAGGCATTTTAAAAACAATTTCAAATTTAATACATTATAAATTATCTAATTTAAACTTTTTAATTCTAATATAAATTTGAAAACTTGTTATTAAATCATTGCTTATACCTTACTTAAACTTTGATTTAATATCTAGATTCAAAACATTCCTTTAAATTGAACTTCGAAATTTAATTAGATAATTATAAAAACAATCATCTTAAAACATTTTAAACTTGAAATCTAAAATTCAATTAACACTTTTATAAGTTTGAATAGCATTAATCTTTACATCAGGGATCAAGTTTAACTTTAATAAATTCATTTTTATAATTTGAAACTTGATATCAAAATAACAAGTTAACATGTAAACCTGAACCCAACCTATACCTATCCAAATTCACATACCTAAATACTCGAGCTATCCACCTATAAACCCCGAGTACAAACCCAGGCCGCTCTCGCGTCAACCCTGAAGCGACTAGGCCCCCATCTTCTTCGAGTCGTCCCTGGCAAAAACACGAGTAAAACGCGAGAACCCACCACGCTTTCCTTCGTCTTCCCCAAAACCGAACCCACCTGATATTCACCGTGCATGGTGCACGTGCACCGCCGATCCACCCAACTCCGGCCACCTTCTGACCGCCAACCCATCACACAAGTCCTCAACAATCTATTCTACCACCCAGGTTTCAAAAATCCAAGCTCGAACAAAAATTCGACTTCGGTTCGAAAACTGCAGCAAACACGGCCTCCAAAATCCCCCAAACGCTGACGCCACGACAACATTCGACCCTCGCCGACCTCACCTCAGAAACGCCACCACATGAACTCCATATTCCCCCATATGTGCAAGCCTACGATCAAACACTCGCGACGAAAATCCTATGATAGTTCAAGCCGAACCCATTACCAGTTAAACCCTACTTCACTCAAATTCCCTTAATCCACTATCTAGAAAAATTATTTTGTATTTTTCCCATAATCTACAACATTCAAGCAAGATTCAACCAAAGAATCGAATCAAATTATTGTGTAAATCCTTGGCAGTTCACAAAAATTCCCAAAACGATCAAACCAAAGATTCACATGATTTATCAAACTAAAAATCATGAAACATATACCAAAAATCATGATTTCCAGTCACTAATTCATTCATGCAATCTAAATCAACAAACAAGATTATTTATTTTTCATGTGTAACAATATTTTACTATAATTTAAAAATTCTGAGTAATCTCTTCAATTTAAAATCTTATAATTATTTTTAAATGATATACTATATGATCACAAACAACATTCATTAACATACCATAGTCCAATTCATGATAAAACCAAAGTTATTTAGATTTTTTTTTTTAAAAACTTGACTGTTCCTATTAAACACAGTATTCAATTTTCAATTAACAGGCAATTAAACATTTTAATTTCACATGCAATCCAATTTAAAACGAATTTTCATTTAACATCAATATAGATTTACACATGCATCATCATTAAATCACAAGTTATACTAAACTGTTTTTAAAAGATGATTTACTCACCTGTTCATTAGAGAAGCAGAGCAGATTAAACTTTCCAGGTTCTTGAACTTTAATTTAGTAAATGCATTTGTTGATGAAGTGAATTCCTTTGCATGCTTTCAAGTAGTTGTTTAAAAGTTGAACATTTGAAATGCAGTTGATTTGAATGTTGCAGATTTTCACTTTGCAGGTTTGAAGATGCATGTTGATTTGCAGACTGCAAATTTGAGTTGCAGTATTCTTTCCAAATTTTGCAGGTTTTAATTTGTTTTTGTGATAATGAATTTCAGGTAGCATTCGGTTTTTGTTTTGGATTTAGTTTCCATTTTCAGGTTTTGGAAAAAAAAAATTCCGATTTGAGCTAAAGAAACAAAGAAGAATTTGTGAAAAACTCATTTCTTTTCCTAAAAACATTTATTAAAATTAAAATGAAAATAATGCCACTTGTCATTAGTTTGCACAAATGTCACAAACATAATTTTAAAAGTTAACAAGTGTTATTGAGATAATTAATAGGGTTACACATGTCTTTAAGTATTTTAATAAATTTTTTATTTGATTTTAAATGTAAATATAAGTTTACATATTTACTTTCTTAATTGATAAATACTTATATGTATATAAATAAGTTTACTTTTAAAAGAAAATCTACTAAACTAATTATAATATAAATATAATCTTATACATGTTATTTTAAATCTTAAACATTCATTTTTAATGTAAACATTTTAAAAGAAAACAAACAAAGCTTGTTTAAATTCCTTTGAAACTATTATATTTAAAAATAAATAACAATCTTATATTTTGAAAATAAATGAATTAGTCTTTAGATAAAAAAAATTTAAGCATAGCTTTAAATTATAATTTCATACATATATAAATTATCAATAGATTAAGTTAAACTTCCAGAATAGTATCAAATTATAACATATACATACATATATATTACAATTTGAAAATTCAACTTTTGATTTAAAACAAAAGATATTCCCATTCACAATATATATCAAACATATATATTATAAATAGAATAAAATTTATTAGCTTTTTGAAAAACAATTCTAACCAATTTTTAAATTGGTTAAAAATATTGATCACACTTACTAGATTAAATATTTGTTATTCTATAAAAAGATTAATTTCACCAATTTTCATTAAAATTACAAAGAAAATCATTAAATCAATTAAATTATTACTACAGATTATTAAATCGATATTGCCCAAAATTCCGGGTCGTTACATGTAATTACAAGTTTGTTAATTGCTGTTTATGATTAATTAAGACTAATTAAAGAGATGGTTAATTAAAAATTAATTATTTAAATAAATTAAAGGGATTATTAATTAATAAGGATCATTAGTTAATATAATTAATGAAATTAATCAAGGTTGATTAATAAAAGTGATTAATAAAAGTGATTAATTAAAGTGTGATTAATTAATTGTAATTAATTAAGGATTAATGTAATTAATCATAGTTGATTAATTAATGGAAGCAAGTGAAGGATCATTAATTATTATAATTAATGATAGTAATTAAAGGTTAGTTACTGCATATGGGTAAGGATAATTAATTTAAGGAATTAATTAAAGAATTAAAGGCTAATTACTTGAAGGTAATTTTAAGATAATTAATCAAGGAAGATCATTAAGAGATGATTAATAAATTAATAAAGCAGGATTAAGATAATCCAAGTGATTAAAGGATAGTAATTAATTTAATTAAAAGTTAATTAAATTGATTAAGAGTTAATCAAACCAGCTTATGGATGATTGATTAATGTTGGATAATTGATATTGGATGTTTGAATGATGTTGGATGATTTGGGTGTGATATCTCTGATATGTGATATGCTGCTTTGTGAGATGATTGGTTGATATGAATTATCTATTGTGATAATGTGATTCATCTATCTGTTATATTATTCTGAATATAAGTTTAATTTGTTTAAAACCCTTAAACAACTTGGACATTAAAATGGCGTTTGGATTTCGGTGAGACCGGGATCGGGTTTCCATATTTGGATATCCGAAAACCACATCGATCCAAATTAAACGTTAGGTCATGAATCCAAGAGAAGGGCTTAGTGAAGACTCGAAGTGTAAGAACTATTCGTCGGTATAACTCTGAGGGTGATTCCGAGATGAGTTTGATGGAGATAGTACTTTCAGGTTCGAGATGGTGATTCAGAGTGCAAGGGCTATGGTCGTTCACTCTGAGGATGATTCTAAAATGAGTGCAATGAGATAGTGCCTTCAGTTTCGTTCGAACCCAGAATGAACTTGTATGGATTGAATGCTTTTAGAACATCGTCAGGTGGACGATGAGCATTCTATGATAGATGTGTTATATTAAGATAATCGCAGCCTCAAGCCTCATCAACCGGGAATGGCTAAAAGAGGGGAGGTGCAGCAAGGCTAGGTGGGTAGCACCTATTTCAGGGTGAGGTCATCCCTGTCTAGATGTCCCTTTTATTTCGGCTTAGTGGGTGGTTGGTCGCGCCAACCACGGGGTGATCTTACTCGAGACTATCCAGTAAGGGATGGTCTCGGCCTTGTGTTGCAGGGGAGTTAGGGTGGCTCCTCGGTACGGTGATTTAGGCCACGTACTTTGACGGGCGGTACCCTAGTATCCCTGCCATTGTATGGAATCCAATCTCCAATAAGTGCCGTACGTTTTAGATGTGCCCAACTATGTTAGAACGTGAGATGTAAGCATTCCAGCTATTTCTGTATTTTACTTGAAAACCCTAGACACTATTATAATATCACCGGATTTCCTATCAAATGTTTTGGTTAGCGTAAGGTAAAAACTTACCTATGTTTATTTGTGGGGAGTCTTACGTGATACCTTTCTTTTCAAAGGAATTCTAAAGTTAAGCAACTTTAACCCGTTTACTCACACTAGACCCATGTCTGACCCGAGTGTTTATTTTCTGTTTTATTAAACTCTTGGGTACTCATATTATATATGAGTAGTTGAGGGATTCAGGTTAGCTTGATGAATTCTAAAGGAGTTTTGGAGCAGGAGGCTTCCGCGTGTAGATATATTATGGTTCCGCTGTGTTTGTGTGATATCTGTATCTTGTGATATCTTGAGTTGTATAGTTAGACAGATGTTTATAACTGTCTAATATGGATGTATAAGTTGTGTACTCTGATGTATATGATACTATGTAATATTTATGTGAAATATTATATTTCATTCGTTCCGCTGTGAGTTATCTGATGTTGTTGAGTTTCTTCTTCCTTATCTTTTCTTTTTCTATCCCTTTCTTTCTTAAATCATGATGCGTTTTTCTGGAGATGGAAAGACTGGTCGTGACAAAAACCTTTTATAACACCAACAAATACGCTCTCTCATATATATATATACGCCCAGTGACTCATCATAGGGTATTACTATCCTATTTATAAAGAGTCAGACCCCACAAAACTAAGGTTTATCGCTAAACCAAAGCTCTGATACCAGATGTAACATCCCGCCTTTTTGTATGCTTTGGATCGATGATAAACCACACATGTCAGACTTAAACCATACGGAAGGGCGGATTGTTATGGGGTAAATAAGAAAAAGTAGAGAAAGAAATAAAACAAAATAGAATCTCACAGCGAAACGATAAAATATAATAATCAAATAAAAGTTCATGAAGCTCTTTACAAAAAATTTGATTATACTTATATAATATATATCAGAGTTTCACATACCAGAGAATAATAAAATGCAGCGGAGTACTTTATGCAGTGAATAATAAAATAGATAATAGTAATAATATCTTCGTCTTCATCCTCCAAAATAAAGTCTTCAAATCCTGAAATGCTCATACTGACCCAAGCGAATTGAAAAGACAAAACACACGAGTCAGAACTAAAAGATCTTATGTAAGTTAAATCAACTGAAATAAATATGAGCGTAACAACGTCAGAGATGTTTACAGAATTTGACATCTCCTATCCAGTGTCAAACGTGAGTGCAGTAACTTAGGAGATGCTCGGGATTCACATCTCCTAAGGATCCGTTAAACTATTTACTAGGTAGTAATATTTTGCTATTATAATAATGTCTATTAGTAAAATAAAATTACTTTAAAATAGCGTTAAAGGGTTACCCTTATAGCCCTTAACACGTAGTAGTGTCAGCAGTCTATACAGTACCTGCATATCTCCTGATCAGAAGACTACGAGAAGATACTCCATAGGTACGACACAAATCAAAGTCGTACAAGGCTCGCTAGGGTAGGTGACACGACACACAAGGCAATGCCAGGGAAGATATACCAATTACGCGCACGGGCTGGTGGTGACGCATAGCACGCAGCTACCGCCCATCTCGAGCCATACCCCCGAAAAAAATCAAAGGGCCCAATCAATCACAGAGTAATAGAATGGTATCGAAGGAGTGTTTCTGATAAGAGGGGCTACCTCACTGGCCCGAGATCGCTCCTGTTTTAGACACCTTAAGCCAACTCACGAGAGTCGGGTCCACGTTCATACCTCAAAGGAACGCCGCCACCATCCTCCTTCATTCTAGAATCTCCACCGCGTACACGGTTGTTAAAGTGGTTTTCGGAGTTGGTAGAGAGTATGACAACTTCCGAATCCCGGTCTCTTTAACAAGCAAATGTTATTATAACACCGCGGTCATTTCAAAATAATTATACCTTTAAAACCAAATATCCTTTCCCTTTTCAAAACCAAATCAATACGATATCATTTTCATTTCAATATATATCCTTTCTAAAATTATACCACTTCAAAGTTATACCATTTCAAATTCAAAACACTGGAATATAACACTTTCAAATTATAATGCCTTGAAACTCATAACTTTGAAACGTCACTTCCACCACTTAAACGGTTTAAAATATTAGAATACTATATGTAATAAAATAGCTTCTTAAATTTCACAAATCAATTCCAAACAACTCGAATTTCTAGATTTTTATTTAACCAAATCCCAAATCACAAATTTCAATTCAACTCGGTTTCCAAATAAACTTTTCCAAATTATGTCGTTTTCAAAACCATTTCAAATTCAATATATTTCAAATTTTAAGTATTCAACCATTTCAAAACTAAGTTTGGAAGTTTCAATTTGAAAATTCAATTTCTATCATTTTTGTTTTGAAATAATTTACATAATAAATCCATTAAAATTTAAATATAACCCAAATTTCAGACAACTGAATATTTCCTTAAATTTAATCATACTTGAAATATTCATTTAAATCACTCTACACCAAAATCAAGTGACAAAAATCATATCCTTTAAAATCTCAATTTTTTATCTAAATTTCAAATCAAATTTATTCAAGTATAATTCTTAAATAACTTAATTCAAATCAATTTCATATTTATCTTCCAACCTCAAATTTATTTAAGTCAATATAAACCCTATATACAACATAATTTTAAACATATACTTAATCATATTATATAAAACAATCAAACTTTATTATTTAACTTATTTTATATTTCAAAACAAATTTATACATAGCTAAAATCAATAATAAAAGAACATTTATAAAACTTCAAAAATCAATAATTACATAACCCATATATTTCTTTATAAAACCATAGAAATCATTTCAAATTATTTTTATATATAGACCGTGGTGTCTGTATATATTTTTTTATCCTATGGTCAAGTGATACAGATATTTATCATTTCAATCCGTAATTTAAAATAAAAATATGGTCATATATCATTTCAAACCGCAATCCCGCATGAAATAGAAATGCATAACAACTTGCAGTTTATAACAATATAAAATACAATATCCATTCATCCAATATCAATCATCAACCATTTATCACAATCATCATCCAATTCAAACAATAACATCAATATAGAATATATAATAACTAACAGGTATTTACTGGCAGTTTATATTCAATAATAAATTAAATAACAATTTAACTGGCAGTTTATATGCAATAATAAATTAAACAACAATTTAATTCAATAAATTCAATTTAACTGGAAAGATGATAAAAATATACGAAACATGCATAAATAAATTTCTAATCACATCATAAATTAATTTAACACACATAAGAAATTTTAGAAGTTGTGAGTGGGTAAAAACACTCATCTTTTGAATTTAAATTGAATTTAAATCCAATTTAAACCCAAAATTTGAACAATCTCAGAATTTGTCCTAACAAGCGCTAAAATGTCCGAAATTTCAATACGAACCTAGCAGAGAAAACCGCGCGTGAAACGGACCTCGTATGTGGAAGTTATACGCGTTAGAACATTTAGAGTTAAAATTAGATTAAATTAAAAAAATATTGAAAGTCACCACGCGTCTGCCACGTCCCCACATAAAACCCTAGTGTCAATCGAAATCACGCATGAAACAGTCGTAGCCGCCACTAGGTCGAACCCTAACTCCAATTTTTGCCGTGCCTCAAGCGATCTATAGCCCAAGCGAACACCAATGCCGACCTCGTTACGGCCGGCCGCCCCTACTCCCCTCGCGTCGCCACCTCCGGTGGTCCCCAGTCCACTCGCCATCGCACGAGAATACGACCAATCATGGCGATTCCAGCAACATCTTCCCCAAACGAACTGTGTCGATTGAAAGCACTCGGCATCCTCTACGCGCTTAGACTTCCTGATCGATGAATCGTGGAAGATCCACCGTTGATTGAGCATCCATACAATGTATGGCCAAAAAAGATTTGCGATTTCAGGGCAAATGATGATTCAAAACCAAAAACGAATTGCAGATCTGAGATGCACTCGTCGAGAGATTTGAATCCATATAAAATTTGATATTATTTGAGGAGTTTGAAATTTCGGCTTTGAATTTAATTTGAAATTGCAATTAGGGATAAGGGTTTGTCTTTCATTGAGAAAGAGGAGCAACAGAAGTTTTGTACGTACAGATATGAGAAATAGAAAGGCTGCTAGGGTTTATAACGAGGTGTGTGTGTGTGTGTGTCTATATATATATATATATATATATATATATATATATCTATGTATGTATGTATGTATGTATGCAAAGCTGAAATTAGAATGGACCGGATTGATTTGGATCGAAATTTGAAGGATAAATGGCCTGAAAAGATCGTTCTAACTCCGAAACGAAATTGGGTCAAAGCATATATCAAAATAGATGTTTTTAAATATTTTAAAATCGATGGAACATGTTTCAAGTTCAAATTCCATCGTATGAAGAAGTTATGCTGAAATCAAGTTATTTCAAATTAATTTCAACTGATTTCAATTAAATTGATTTATAGGCGTTTCGAGCCCGTACGATCAAATGACCGGTCCGATCGCTACGAAACTTGAAATCCTACAATAATTCGCCGTTACGGATCCGATGAAACTAGTTTCGTCGAAATTAGAGTTAGTGTCCAAAATGGATATGTTTACACTGATTAAATAAATTAATAATTAATTAAATCAAATTTCCATTTCAATTCTATAATTAACAAATCTTATCATTTTGATTTCTTAAACATTTACAATTATTTAAACAAATTTAAATGTCAATTTAGAGTTGATTAATCTATCAATTTCAGTATTTAATTTCAATTTTAATAAATTCGTTAATCATCAATTGAAATTCCAAATAAATCCATTTATTTGATTTTAAGTCTTGTTATTCAATCCATTATCATCAAATAGATAAAATTAACATTTGTCCATGCTTCATTACATAAATATCTTCAAATTTCATCTAAATTAATATTTACGTAATATTTAAATATTAATTCCATTTAGTTGCAATTAATCCAACTATAAAGATTTAAATTCCAATAAATTAATAAATCTTGACTTCCATTCTTTTTGCCCAACCAATTGTCATATTATGAATAAAATTAACAATATTTCCGATTATTACTTTAATTTACATTAACAAAACATTAAATTTAGATTTATTGCAATTGATTACCAAAGTTTACTTAACACATTAAATAAATAAACCTATATTAATTTTCACCTATTTGCTTCTAATTGCATTTATAAGTTTGTTACTTGCCAATACAGGTTATAATTCCACATATAACACTAATTTTATTCAATTACTATTTATGATACCCATGCATTACATACTTCAATATTTCCATCGGATTATCTTATATTGAATTCATGACCAAGTTGTAACATTTATTTTCAATTAACATGGAAGTCCATTCAGTTTGTTACTAATTTACTTACATTAACACTATTACACTTTATTTTGGTTATTATTTCATACATAAATCACAAGTTTTCATTTCTTTCAATATTAATTTACTAAAGTCTCATCTTATTAACAAATTTAATCATCAAAAATTTTCGGGTCGTTACACTTTACCCCTTAGTTATTAAAGGTGTTGGAACTACTGGATAAGGTCGTACATTACATGACTACATACATCCTAGAGACAAAAATATGAATGCGGATTCTTCGGCCAAACTAGTAAGCTCTAAAGATGCATAATTGGTAGGAATCATTTCGTAGAAGCTTTGAAGATTCCAAAATTGAGGATATGGACTACATCATAGAGATAGAGGAGTAGAAATCATGGATGATTCTGTTCAAGGAGCACTAATGAGGACTCTTTTAAAGAATAAAAATGAAATGCGGAAACTCTTACGCAATGTGTTGTGTTACATTATGCAAGATAGAGTATTATTTCTAAGGGGATTGTCAGCTCCTTTGCTAAGGTGTGTCAATATAGATGAAGCAAAGAAAATCCATGAGGACATTCATCAAGGAAGTTGTGTAGGTCACACTAATGGACAAATATGGAAAAGAAGGTACTTTGTTATGGATATTTATTTTCAATTGCCAATCAAGATGCGATGGAAATTTCTAAGGAATGTGATGAGTGCTAAAGATTTTCAAAGATATGAAGAGACCCATCCAACGATCTTATGCAAATGATTAACCTATGCCCATTTGTAATTTAGGAATTGACATTATTGGAGTGATAACAGTGGCATGAGGTGGAGCAAAAGATGCAATCTTTACGATGGACTATTTTGGAAATAGGCTGAGGTGGAGCCACTCACCACAACTACTTCAACGAGAGTGATCAACTTTGTGGTTAATTTTATTTTATATAGGTTCAAAGTACCTCGAAAAAATATAATACAAAAAATCATAATTCTACAAATTCTACATTGCCTATATAATCAAAAAGTGTTACTTGACAAGAGTACATTCATAGGCAAACAAACTAATGGAGGAAATATATAAGATCATCATGCCCATCATTAAAAATGACTGAAACATGCAAAAGAAAATTGGGTTGATGAGTTAAAAGTTGCATTGCGGGCTTATTGGCAACCCAAAATTTTGAAACTAAAGACATAATATTTGGGTTGGCATATGCAGCTGAAGAGATGTTTTTGATTGAAATATTTTTCCCTTATCGCCTCTACATGCACTATGACAATAAGATGAATGAGGAGCTATTACTAGCATCTTTCAACTTAGTGGAAAAAAGCGAGAAAAAGCGAATTTATGGGTAGTTGCTTACTAGCAAAGAATAAAACATTAGTTCAATTCTAAGGTATGAATCATAAGTTCACGATAGGCAACCTCACTTTGAAATGGACCTTTCCAAATGTGTAGGCTTGGTTCAAATTGAGAAGGACCCTGTATGATAAAGGAAAGGCTTGGAGATAACATAATCAAGCTATCGATTGTAGATGGGGACCTAATTCCATGTGCGTTAATAGTAAGCACTTATGTCATTGTTTCACCTAATTCAATTTATTTAAGCATTTTCCTTTGGACTTTTATAGAATTCAATTCTATGCAACAAGGCGACATATGCTATAGAGATTTTAATAAAGTTTTCTTTTTATTGTGTTTTATTAAGTTAACTCTGTGTTAAGGGATTAGTAGCACAAACATCAAATGTCACAAAGATCGGATGACTAGTGGTACCTAGAATTGGTAATGACAAACTCGTCGAATCAGATGAATTTCTTAGATTATAATATAACTAAGGATATACTTGATAGTTCACTCTCAAATTTATAATCCTTGACTAACTATTGATGATAAGAGACGTAAAGGATAAAACCCAAAGATAGGTATCGACAAACATGGATGCTCAGAGATATGCATCGGTGTACAAACAAGATTCAAAATAAGAACTATATAAAATTATAATGGTAGTTGTATGAATAAGAGCGAAAAGCCATATAAAGAAAATTAACAAGACATCATAGTTTTATTTAAAGTTGAATATGATAATTGACTAGCCGTGAGTAAAACTAAGTGAAAAGCAGTAATGTGTGACAGTTGAAGTTTATTTCGATGTACAAAGTTACAGTAAATAAATGCATTACATAGATTAACACATGTAGACAAATATAGCACAAATGTAAATCATTGTTGATATATATATATATATATATATATATATGTATGTATGTATGTATGTATGTATGTATGTATGTATGTATGTATGTATGTATGTATGCATAATCAATGAAGTAAATACAAGAAAGTAAAATGCATAATAAAAGACACAATGGTACAAAATATTTCTTTATTATTTACTTTTTAAATTACACTCCAAATCCATGCTTGTATAAAAATAGCGAACAAAATACAAAAGACAAAAACAAAGAAGCTAACTAAATCACACCTTAGGTTGATGCTTCAGAGTGAGCTTCCTCAGACTCTTTGTTCCTTTGATAGAGTTAAGGGTTTGTCCTAGAGGTAATTATTTAAGTGGAAATTTAGATCGCATCCTTAAAACGGAAGAATATTGCAAAGCGGATCCCTGTGTAAGTTTCATTACAAAGTGGGTCCCTGTTTTTGCTGCAGAATAATTGCTAACATTTCAGCAACTATTCAGGAATGCTTGTTGATAGTAAATGCTATTGCTGAAATGTCAACAACAATTGAATACTATTGCTGATAATCATGCAATTGTTGCTGAATAATTATATATCAACTAAAATTTATAATAGTGCAACAACATGTGCAATTATTCTACATTGCTGCTGATATGTGCGTAGCTATTGCATAAAATAAGGTACTTTTGGCTTATTATTGCTGATTTGTATGCAACTTTTATGAATTATTGCTTTTTTCGCTGCAAATATTGGGAATAAGCTGTATGTTCTATGAAATATTGATTATTTTTCAATTATACGCAATTTCATCATTTTTTCCTTGATTGTTGTGCAATAATGTGTTGTTTGAATAAATGTAGATAGTAAATTTGGAAGATTGAACTAAATAGAAAAAGTTGCATGAAACAATGCAATATTTTACTAAAGTTGCTGAAATATTGGCAATTTCAAGAAAAATTGCAGAATTTCCTGAAGTGCGAATTTTGTTTTTTTGGATTTTGATGAATTTTTTTGTGTTTTTCTTTCATTGATATGAAGATGGTTATATGTTGAAATAAGTTTTGAAGTTTGGCAATTTTTTACGATGTTTTTTGTTGTTTTTTGTTGATTTTCGAAATACAGGGGCCTAACTTATAAAGTTTTCAGATAGGGACTTTTCCTGTATTTTGAAAACTACTAGGGACCTGTGCCAAAAGTACCCATTATTTAATTTGATTCTATAACTTACCCATTAAAGTGAATCCTGCTACTTTTCTATTATATGTATCGTTCTACCGAATATAAGTAATGTTTTATGTACATTATATATTTAAGTAGAAAATTCTTAGTAAAAGTATTTTTGGTTGTAATTCTGAATGTGTTTGTAGACATGAGTTTTGATCGATAATCAAATACTTAAATGTTCCTAGTCAAGATATATCGAGAAAAGGATCCGATACATTCATTGGGACCAGTGTCGTAATGCTCTCCATATGATGGATGGTGATTACTCATAACCAATGGAAACAAAAAGGGATTACATACTTGTGGGTGTTCATAGAGTGACTCAACGATAGTCTTCTATTAGTTAGTACAACTGAGTCAAAATAGAAAATCTCGTGTAAGGACATGTAGTAGTCTTTTGACTTGGGAGTACAATGGATCTAGAGTATACTTCGATTATGATCAATCACATAGCATCACAAATCATGCTTCGACCATAGTTGGATATGCGACCAACTACTTGAAGTGAAACACTAATCATGAGAGGATTCATGTACTTTGCGGTAGAAGGTTAATGTCATCATAATTAGCAATCAACTCAAAATCTTTTGCCAGAGTAATATGGTTAATTGATAAATGTTATCAGATTGAACCAAGGACTTTAAAGTGGTCTATGAAATTGAATAGTGCTTTTATTTGATTTTTTGAGCAATGAACAAATTTTTGATATCTTAGTAGTATAATGACGACAAAAAGAAAACATGCATAAGAAACCATAACAATGTGTAGCTAATCAAAGATTAGAAATTGGATTTGATCGAAATGATATATAAACAATCAAAATTGTGCATGATATTGTACTCTAGCAAAGTCTGTATAGGCTTTGGTATTTGAATTTTTTAAATATTGACCGAGAACTTAGTTCACTCCAACAAGACAACACAACTATGTTGTTAGCTAATTTTTAAGTTTAACAAACTTGAAACTAATTTATAAATGCTTAATAAAAAAAATAGTATAAATATTTTAATTTTTATGACATTTTAATTATTTATTTAAAGCCTTAAAATTAATTAAAATAATATCAAGTTGTTATATATCGACATAATTAAGTTTGGTCTTAAATGATTAATTAATTGATTAACTGGCATGATAAATTAATTAGGCTCAAATTCTGAAAGCCTAAATATGCTATGGCCGACCATATGATGTGGAAAAGGGGCAAAAGACTTGGTCTAAAATCTGGAGAGAAATGTGTTAGATATTTTGATATATATATATATATGGCTATAAATAGCCCAAATCTTTCTTGTTTTAAAAACATAGGAAAAACCATAGCCCCTATTAGAAGGAATTGGTAAATTCTAGAAGATAACATATACGTACTGTAGTTAAGGAAAAGAAACTAGGAATCCAAATATGTATGTATGTATGTATTGGTAGTATATAAAAATGTCCATGCATATGAATTTGTGATATTGTTTATGTTACAATTATTATCCCTTAAAAGCATTCCCTTGATTATAACCATAAATCTTAATGATTATTAACACAATGTTCATTTTATATGCCATGGGTTAGTCTACCACATTTATATACTATATTATATTGTTTGCATTATGAATTAATAAATTAAATATAAAATTAAAGTAAACTAAAATAATAACTTGCATTGTAATGATAGACCTAAATCATAATATACATACACTAAGTTTAATATAAATTAATTAAAGTAAAATTAAAACTAGAACAACTAACTCCTTTATTTAAAATCACTAAATATGATTCAATGCAAATATTTTATTCATGTAAATTAATAAAAGGATTTGTTTGAAATTTTCCCTCTTCGCCCTGTTGCCAATGCACTTGATCCAACAATGTTATTATAGCCCGCATTATGTTCACATAAATAGCTAACTAACACATAGGGCGGTCACTTTGAAAATCCAATTAGATTGTTTTCTAAGGAAAAGAAGTTTGACAGGAGAAGGTTACTTTGATTAAGGAACACTCTTATGAATAAAAATCCTTTGAAAATCCTGACCTTTATCTGGTTTGTCAAAATGGTCTATTTCAACATTATTCCCAAGTGGAAGGCTTAAAAGTTTTTTTCAACTTAAGTTGATTCAAATAACCGTATTTGAATATTATAAATAAAATTTAAAACTTTTCAATTTAAATAAAATATTACAAAATTTTATAAAGAGTTATAAAATGTAAATTTAAAATTGTTTCAAAATTTTACAAATATAATGTTATATTCAAATCAGTTAAAAGGTTTAATTAATAAAGAAGTGTATCTATATAATGTAATGAATTATAAACACTACAATAACTTTAAAAAAATATGTATCAAGGACACATAAGGTTAAAATGAATTAAAACCCATATAGAGTTAATGAAGTATACATTGGATGTAGACACATATGATGTCATAAGATTATACTTGTCGCCCTTATGATGCGATAATACTCAATAAATATTAATTTAAATTATAAATTCAAAATAAAATTGCTCTTTATCATTTATGCTACGAATAGAGTATTGTACATATGTATGGTTGTTAAGCACCCTTAAGCCATAGAATATTTAAAGTGATGTCTATATTGTGCCTGGATTGGTAAGAATATTATGCAACTTTGTTGAGTACCCTTAAGGGTTACATAATTACACTTAGGCCATCATGAAATGATGGGTCGAAAGTATATAATGTACTTTATGATGTGTTGAGCACCCTTAAGGTCATAAAGACGATTAGTAACCACTAAATATATGGTTAGGAATTATATACGACATATAAGTAGTAAAATGTAACTTATTATTTATAGGGACTATAATTTTTTGAGTACCCTCAAAAATTTAGTAACATGATAAATAGGTCCTAATACCCACTAAAGGAATTCAAGAAATTCCCATATCTCTTTTACAATTTTTCAGAAATGCAAAATTTAGTTGGAGCCTTATTAGGTAATAATAAACCAAATTAATAAGTAAAAGAATATATGTACATTTATCTAATTTACTCTAATGAACTTACGTAGATTAAATTGCAATTATGATGCTATTTCTATAGAAAAACATGCTTAAGACCTCAGACGAATCATGGATGGTAAGAAATCCTGCCTTAATTATCTGAAGAAATAGGATTGTCAAGCTCAGGTTAAGAACATAAATCCTAGTAATTTAAAGTAGGATAAATTTTATTTAAGTTTATAAGGTATCCTAGAAATTCTCATAGACATATATTCTATTGTACCAAAGAATAAAAAGTGCCTCTTTCAATACATTCCACCTTTTAAAAAAAGTAATTTCTTTCATATAAAATTAGCTGCAATAAGATAGACTTGGATGATCCAAGAAACTTCAATGGAAACTGAGTATTTAGATAGTAATTCAACACCCATTGAAGACACACAACCTATTAAAAGGTCAAGTAGGAATAGCATGCGTTAGAGAAATGCTATGGGTTTCTCAATGATGTCCAAAACAAGGATTTTGTCATTCATGATGATCATCCTCCCATATGCCAACAAGCTTTGGAAAGTAAAGATTTATCCTAGTGGCTTGATGTAGTGAAATCAGAATGAATTCCATGTACAAAAACAAAGCCTGGATATTGTAGAATGTACTTGAAGTGGTGAAGCTCATAGATCATAGATGGATGTTCATTTAAATTATCAGCATAGATGGATATTCATTTAAACAAGTGTAGGAGGGAGCCTTAATTTCAATTTTTTTAAATTTTCATGGAATTTTTGAATTTTCATTTTCTTCAAACTCAAAATTGAAAATAAAATCTCAAAAATTCTAAATCTCAAAAACCTTTTCTTTTCAGCATTTTGATTTATTTTGAAAGAAACACTATAGGATAAGTATAAGTTTTGGTTATTAAATTGAAATTTTTGTAAATTTATTAGTCTTAACAAAAATAAAAATAAAGTTTGATTATAAGTAATAATGGTTTAACTAATATATAGAAAGATTCATGAGTGATAATTATGAAGTATATCTTAATTGAAAATCTTTGTTTAAAAGAGTGGTTGATCCAAAATAAAGGCGATAGTATTTTAAATCTTTTAAGTTAAGTGGTACTAATTGATATTACAAAACTCTATCTTCAAAAAAAACACCAACAAAAAAAAAATTGTGTACATGTATATATTTTTATTAACACCTAGAGTCATGTATTCACACTCATGTGTTCACTAGCCATGCTTTGTACCATTCTCACGTAAACCCAAATGGCAGTGCACGATCGGTATATCTAGCGTCAGTTTATCCGAGTTGGGTGTAAGGATATAAAAAAATCATTAATAACGCCTACAGACGATAAGTGTTCACACTTATGTGTCCACTCGCCACGCTCTGTATTCCTCTCACATAAGCTTGAAAGGCAGTGCATGGGCAATATATCTAGCATCAATTTTCCGAGTTAGGCATATGTAAATTTTGTTAATATCAACAAAATTTTAAAATAAAGAGAGAGTAAGCAATTGAAATCCAAGTACTATTTTTACTTATTCGATTTGACTTATTATTAAAAAAAATGAAAATACCACTTTGATAAACTTTGAAAATCAAACAAGGATCCATTTCATAGTTGCATTGTGTTATCAACCGAAACAACTAGCCAAACCATAGTCTATCTGTTATGAAAACTTAATTTTTGTTGAAAATTTTGACAATTAAAAGGACTTAAATTTCTTGATAATGACCAGAACTTATATTTAACTTGTTCTGTTGATTTAAAAGTAAATTCTTCATTTGTAAATATGTTAAAACTTGCATTCATATCTTTGTAAGTAAATCTTGCATTTAGGAAATTTCTCATTTCGCGTTAGGATTTTGTAGGTAGTATCTGCTGAAAACCCTCACGAGACAACACTCGTCCTACTAGGGATACCTAGAGGTTTAACGCCTTGTTGCATATGCTCAATGCAATCATGTTTCCTACGAAAATGGATTTATCTTAGTTTTTAGTTTATTCAAGTACGAATAAAAAGATGAGTGTAGGAGTATTTAATGTGCACAGAAATGTGCATATTTTTACATCCATATTTAATCTATTTTTATTTAAATAAAGGTCATAATTGGTATTTTTACATGTTCAAAACAAAATTTCAAATATGCTTTCAAGTCAGCATTCATACATCAGTGTGGGGGTAAAATAGTAATTTTGTGCATAATTCTATTTGAGAATATTTATTTGAACATTGTCTTTTTTATTATAGGAATTTTTGAAGGGAAATTTGAAGATGTTTTCATGAAGATATGCATGCATAAGGATGAATACAAAGGAATTAAGATAGAAATAATTCAAACCATGCATCATGGAGGACCCTATATACACACTTACCTAAATCTACAATTAGAAGCTAATAGACAACTAAGTGGAGGTTAAAACTTCATGCCTACTTGATGATGGATTAATTAGAGACTAATGGTTACTTGGTGGACACACTTCCTAAAGGATATTGGAAAGTCTCCTAAAAATTGAATTAGAGTTTTGTGCAAGTATAAGTAGTCCGCTAATGTATATGTAAAGGATTTTCTTGCTCTTTTTATTACGTAGGAAATTAGAAAGTTGTAAATACAAAATCAAAGTGAATTAAAAATCGCTTCCTAAGCCTTCTCTTTTCTACAAGTTTTTCTTTACTTTTATGTTCATATTTATTTCTATGCTGTCTTCTTTTCATTGTTAGTAGATTAGATTTACATTCATGCAAGTAGTGTAGCTTTATTTTTTATGCAAGTAGATTAGTAGTTAATCTCATTTTCCTCCATTGTTTACTTTCTATTTCTTTTGCTTTTTAATGTTGAAATTTACATGTGTTGATATGATAACACAAATGAGTAGTATATGCCTTTAATTTAGGGGTAATTGAGCTCTCAAATATTATGTTAATTCAACATTTCTTTGATTTATGGTCTCTTTTATTTGTGCTTCATGAAATTAAATTTTGATGTAAGTTTATACAAGTGGGTTTGATAGTCTATGTTGCATTTGCAAATGAGTTATTCTTATTCAACATAAACATAAATTACATCATCATTTTCTATTTATTTTCTATCTTGAAATGAAAGTAAAAGAAAATTTTGATGATATATATTACTAATTAGAATAACAAATAGATCATACTTAAAATAGCTTTTGCTTTGACTTCGTTTTCATTAGAATTGATAAGTGGTCTGTTTGTTGTATTATAGTTTGATGGTTTAAGTTATGTTAATTAATAACACTAGTGCGAACCCGTGCTTCGCACACGGGTATGAAAAAAATTGTTTAGGTGCAATTAGAAAATTAAACTATTTGAAAAAATAAGCGAATATACTATTTACAAAAAGAAATTAGAAACATAATTACAATATTAAATATAAGTATTAAAATTAATACACAATCCTTATCAAGTCAATGTAATAATAGGACTGAATGCTCTTAAACATATATGTGGGCAAAAGAGTTAAAGGGCAAAGTGGACTCGCCAACATGAAAAAAAAGCAGCAGATGCACTATGGTGAAATATGACATAAATCACATGTCAATATATGTTCGAACCACGCTACGCAAGTTTTGAATTTGTAACCTTTCGCACCAAAATCGAATCACTTAACCACGAAGACAATGGTGCTAGCAATTATATAGTTGTCCGTTTTTATGATAGTAGTGTGATAACAAACCAACGTAATAATTTTTTGGTAGAGCAAACTTTGGCAAATAAAGAAGATTGCCTGCAGTTTTAATACCTTAACAAATATTTGAAAGGTTTTATCTTGACACTTTTAAAGCAATAGTACAAAGATGTGTTGGTTAAAACTAAATCTTTTCAGTAACCATATATTAGGATAGGAAACTCAAATTTTTCTTAGGAATCATTTAGTCCAACCATTAAACATTGTGGCTATAGGATAACAACATCCTATAAAAATTTGTAAACTTCAGGTTAGCAATAAGGTATATATATTTCTATCTAAAAAATTTCTGCAAATGTCAAAAATCAAGAAGCTAATAATATAGATGGGAACTTGGTTTCTGTTAAATAATGTAATAACATTATTCGCTATTAATTATCAAGGTTATTATCAAAAATTAGTTTGCACTAATTTTTTGCTTTGGAAGATGACCATAATTAGTGTTTAGATGCAGGTAGTAAAAATTCATATCATTTTCTCATAAGAAATCATATATTAAAGACATCATGAAAGTACAATTACAAACAACTCGAGGTTCAATATAATAATTCCCAGTATAAAACAAACAATAACGACTCTCTCCACCATGCATACTTCAGCTGCTACCGCACATTCTATGCGTCCTTCAATTCTACTTCAGTGACAGTCCCCACTGTGCACGCTTCAGCTACTACATCACATATTATACTTCAGTTCTACTCCGGTGACTCTCTGCACCTTGCACGCTCCAGTACGTGCAGCTCCAGTTTCATTAACTTGCTTCAACAACAGGTTAAAACACATAACAGGGTTCTGTATCTTAACCAAGAAAGTTGCAATTCAAGACTTCCCAGTATGCTAAGCCACTCGAGCTATGCCTTGCTTAACAAAACTTCTTGTTGTTTCAGTTTAGCCCGCTTTTAGTCGAGCTCGCTCGCTTTTCAGTCATGCACCCACTGCAGCCTTTGTAGTGCCTCAGATATTCAATACGCTATCACCATGCAATCCGCACACCATGCAATCAGCCTCAGTTGTCCGCGTCACATCATCAAGCAACCGCCCTTTGCTTCACATACTTCACCATCCCAACGAATTGCATATCTCCATTCTCCGACAGTTAAGTACATTGCTTTTCTGTTAGGATCTATAATCTAGCTCATTCATATATGTGTATACACACACAAGCATTATATATATATGGGGCAAACTCGTGCTACGCGCACACGGACTCTTCTATGTTAATATATTTTATGAAAAGTAGTTATATATCATTTTATATAGGACACGATTCCAGATTCTAAACTCGTTATTGTATAAGTACTTTAACATATTATTTGCAGTTGTGTGTTGTATAAATCATGGTTGGAATGACTAATAAGAAAAAATAATGTCATACATTTATGATTTTCGTGGTTAGATGTAACAATGGTTAAAACCTTTAATAGATAATTTTTGGTTTACATGAGTCCTAGATGATAACACAACATGTTCAATAACCTCTTTGGTACATCATCGTTATGTGGTCAGTAACAGTCAATAATCACTGAAACACTGTGTTGTAATATAATGAAAATAGGATCCAAAACTACATCATTAGGAAAGCATTACATAGAAAATATGGATCGTGATCAAAAAATTAGTCAAAATATTCATTTACTTGCATGAAAAAACAAAAGTGCTTCCTGACTATTATTTCTTCTTCTTTCGGAGAGGGTATGTTAAGATATTCACAGCTTCAAGCAGCCAACCTTGGTAACAATTTTAGATTTTATACATACATACACATATATACAAACATACACAAATACATACATGTGTGTGTATACATACATGTATCAAAGTAACACACCTTTATTATTGGACTTTTGCACTTGTAGTAGAATTACAATGATATTAGTTTAAGACTGATTTCATAAAATGTAACACATGATAATAGATGTGACGTGATTAAGCAAATTAGTTATATGGAACGATCATAAGGAATTAAAGAGCCATGCATTTCCACTAGATTTTGTATAATTATACCATCTGCAAAAAAAAAAAAAAAATCTAAGTATTATGTTCTACTTCCAACCTTAACTTCTTGGAGTTTTGGTATGTAAATGCTTGGTGGACATAATAAATGGTTGGGGTAAGCACCCTAGTATGTTTGGTGTTGCTAATGTATAAGTTGTTTAAAACCCGATTCAAACATTCTGGGGCTACGTATATTTATAAATTTAATATTATCAAACAAAATATAAATACAATAGCAGTATAATAAACGTGAAGAGGAATTAAATGTGTGTAAATGTACTTTTGTTCAAGTTAATTTTATTCCATCTAGAGTGCTATGGAAGTGAATCGCTAATTAACCTTAACATCCTGAAGTGCTTCAATTTACAGTCTAAGATTCGAGTATCATTCAAATAATCCATTAACTTAACTCATGTGGACGACCGTTCAAAAACGAAGCATATGCGCATGGAGTTATGTGTATCTATTGATGTTGATATAGTTAATCAATTAAAACATTACAAAGATATAGTCCTACTTGATACCCATTATCCTACTGTATTATTGTTGATACCAACTATCCTAATGTATTGAATTCGTGGCACACAATCATCTTAATAAGGACAGTCATACTAAACAATGTTATCCATTTTAGAATATGTCTCTTCTTTCAGTACCATATATAACAATGATTTAAATCTGTCAATCACTTTGGTTTTAGGAATTTTTTTAATCGTCCTACCAGGAAAAATACTATGTCATCAAAAAAGAATTTTGGTCTCCACTTCACCATCATATCGTGGCTTAAATTTTGTATAGTATTTTAGTTTCAGATTATTTTTCTATAATTAATCAATTACCCTTTTATGAGTAAATAGTTTTTTACAAATTTTATAATAACTTTTCAGGAATTAAACACTAAAAATGTGTGTGTGTGTGTGTGTGTGTGTAGAAATATACAATCATAATTTAGCCTAATAGTTCCATTATGTAATCTTACTAAGTCATACTTTTGCAAATCCTTTTTTTTTTGCAGCTATACAGTTGATATTTTTGCATCTTATAAATGTTGGATACTCATATTAAAGTTATCCCTAACTCATCATGAATCAAACCTAAAAGTCACCACATAACATAAATATCTGTTTATAGTAGAAAATGAAAATAAACATCAATGAGTGCGTAATAAATTTATATTGCACAAAGCTACCAATATTTGCTGCAGTTAATTTATAATGTGAGTGGAAGTAAAAAAAACAAAAAAAACAAAAAAAACTTGAAAGAATGACAGTTAGGAAACTAACCTCCCACGGCAAGGTTCATACTGATTAGCATTGCAATCTGGATCAAAATGTATTAGTTAAGAACTATATAGTCTTTGACAACGTGGACATACACATAAATATACAATATATATGACAATTAAGTTGGAAAGTTTGTGGATATCTCCACCTTTAAATAATTTTATTAATCCTATCGATTCAACGCTTATCATTCTTTAAATTTTTAAAATATGATTCAATGAGTGCAAATATGAAAATTGATTTGCAACCCACTCATTTAGGGGTTTGGTTATTAGCATTAGTTGAAGGCAAGACTCTCAAACCGAAGTCATCCTTTACATTCAATAACCAATATGAATTGTACATGAGAACGAAAAAAGTAACGTCTTTAGAGCTAATAATAGTTATACTTCTTTTAATGAAGCTAGCCATGCCTAAGCTTTAAATTAATGATTTAATCAAAGCAATTTAAATATTTCCTTTACTTATTTCCACCGAAAATTTTATATTGAGAAAAATCAATAAATACAACTAATATCATTTTTCCTCGTATCATTCATGAATGCATACAAAAACTACATTCTCCTTGCATAATCTTACGAATCAATCAAATATTACAGTAAGGAAGGAAACAATATCTAAAAGACCTCACATAAAACATAATTGGAAAATAATAATTACCATATGGCTAAGCAAATCCATGGCTCTCCATTTGGACTTATCTTTGACCTGATCCTTTGAGTTCATGATTCTCCTCTTACTGACATGTTATGTTGCTTTTGCTCGATTTAGATCAATTAGAAAAATTAGGTATCTAAAGATAATTAATTGGCTAGCTTTGTAGTAGACATGGAAAAAAAATTTAGGATAAGCATGATCCAACAATGTAACTATGAATGAGAAAATATATACTAACGATTTGTCAAAATTTGAGAGATCCAAAATTAAGTAAAGTAGTTAATGTTTTCTAAGACGTCATTAAAGTATCGGTATTTTTCTTCAAAACAATTCACTCCAAACATAATTTGCAATTTTAGCACTTCCTAGATGAAATTTCTATTTTTATGTGAAATTTTTTGTATGGCTCGAAACAAAAATATAGTAAGGGCTAGTTGGATAAGAGTATAAAGTATGAAACATTCAGAAATCATGTTGATGAAATCAACTAAAAAACAAAGGGAAAAGAGTTAAATACAAAATTCAAATTAACTTGTTACAAAGAACTCTATACGTATAGACTATAAACTTGGTACATTTATTGAGAAAAATCATCAAATTCAAACCGGATGATATCAAGATAGTCATGAAGCAAACATCTATGTCTGAGAAAGAGAGATACAATCAGGTGCAAAATAATAAAATCCAAAATCTGCCATCTGAATTCAAAAGAACCTCAATTCAGCAATAAAAAAATGAATAAATATTCTAAGGCAAACTGAATAGAACTAACATAAATGAAGATCTGAATCTGTAAGCTTATGATCAAAATATGTAAGGTGAATATAAAGACAAAGGCAAACGGAACAAATCAAGGAGTTAAATTGGGTTTGAAAATCAAAAACAATAAATTCAAAGAATTGAAACTTACCTGAATAAATAAGGGATTTTTGGAGAAGTATGCAAACGGAAAAATTAAGGAGGAATTCTGCGTACAGACGAAGAAGGAAGGAAGCGACTGTTGGTTTCAACCTCGGTCGGTATTTATCTCCATTATTTTTGAGTTAGGGTTTTGCAGAATGGAGAGGAAGTAAGTTACGATTTTTGTTTTTATTTATAAAGCGTGTGAGTAGGTGCGACCACGATGGATTTCAGGACTAAGAAATTGGGAGGAGATTAGGGATGGGGAGAACGGAATTTTTTGATGAAGGAAAAGGATGAAGCGGTGAGTTGGTAGGAGAAGGACACGATGTAAAACGCGACCGTTCGGCTGACGAAAATCCAAGGACGCTTCTGCGCTCTTAAAATGCAACCCACTGATCATATAATAATATAGATAAATAAACCATACTTATGATAAATACAACACTTATTTCACTTAATATCAAAAATAGAGATCATGGATGATTTGTTTGTTGGTTTACAAAAATATGAGAGTGAATTTGTCTCTAAATTGTTTCTAATCTCATAGTTTTTAATCTTGTTTTTATTCTAGTTTTATCTTCATTTTGTTTACAATTTGTAGTTAACAATCTTCTCTCTATTTTGTCTAATTTGACTGAATAGAAAATTTTAAAATTTACAAAAAACTTGTGGATCGACTAGTATTTGCCGCGTGCTAAAATTATACGTCGTGCGCTTGCGGTTATTTTATTATAAATTTTTCGGCGATTTTCTAAACCGATAGAAAATCCGTCGTTAAATAAGTTTTTGGTGCCGTTGTCAGAGAATTGCTTTGATTTTTATTTTCTATTCTTCGAATTATTATCATTTGATTTTCATTGTGTGTTTGTTTTGTGTTTAGTTTGCAATTTCAAAAAAAAAAAAAAAAATATTGTGTGTTTGTTTGATTTTTGTGTGCAATTGTTTGTATGTCTGTTGTTTTAGTTTCCTTTTCCATTTGCATTTTCGTTATTTAAAAAAAAAGCACAGACAATCTTTAAAAAAAATATTCTATTTCATTTGCAATTTTTCAATTACATTTTACTTTGTTTTGCATTGCATTTCTTTTTAAAGAAAAAAAAACAAAAACTGTCTTCCCAAACATTCCTCTACATTTCTTCCTCTATGCACTTCAATTCTACTACAGACTACTACAAGTGACCACTGTCACAAACAATTCCCCACCTCACCACAATCAAATTGACAAACATCAAGCTGCCATACTAACCGTACCACTTTTTCAAACCGCCATCACCTCCTGTCATTCACAGCCGCTAATTCATATCTCCTCTAACTATTGCTTGCATACCATACTTCAAATCATCACTTCAGCAGTTCCTCCTCTGTCTTCTGTTCACAGCTACAACTGCTTCATCTACTACCACTTACTGCCTTAAGTTGTCAACATACAACATTCACCAATCATCCCTTCACAACCACAAAACTGCTGTCAACATATTGCACATACAAGCTTGCAACATCACTTATTCCAGACAACCATCTGCACAAACTATGCCTCCAGCACTTACTCAACCTCCCACACTTGAATACACTCTCCACCGGCCACCATAGCATCTTCACCCAACCACAATGTTGCTACCATTAACAAACACCATAGCACTTAACAAACATTTCCATACAAACTGCCTTCCCCGTGTCCATCCACCCTTCAGACCAAAAACTGTCAACCACCATAGCACTTCAACCAAAACTACTCAATGCTGTGCACCATCACACGCAACCCCAAACTGTCTGCCAAAACCACTGTACACATTATCACACTACAAATCACATACCATTTGCCTCTCAGCTCCCTCCTCTGCAAACACGTTCTCTATAACTAGAAACATCAGCTCATATGTGCCAACTTCTCTATAACCTTCCTGAACCATCAGCTCATATGTGCCAACACTTCTCCTCTACCAAACTTCCTCCGATCCTACAGCATCACTAACAACATACGTGAATCCGCCACCAACATCCAACAAGTCCACCGCAAATTGCCGAAACCCAACCTCCGCTTCCATCCCACGTCCTCACAGCCAATCGCGAACATCAACGAAAGCCCAAACCAGCAGCCGACCACCCAAGTCGCCTCAAACCCCCCCTCGAATTGAAAAAAAAAATCGCGACCCCAATTCACAATCGCGAAACCTAAGTCACATACTACCACAACCATTGCCTCGAACCACGCAGCCTGAGAATTGAACGAGACTGGGATTGAAAAGGAATGAATTTGGACAAATTTTGAACGCGATCGCTTGCAGTTGTGAATTTGATAGATGAAGAAATTTTTGGTTCCTTGCATTGTTTTTTTTCCCTTTGGGTCGGGTTTGTTTGATTTGGTGGAGTTAGCTTTGTTTTTTTTCTAATTTGTGAATTTGTTTGTATGGTTTTAATTTGTTTTGTTTTTAATCCTTTTAAGTTCCATCCTTAAATTTAAAAAAATCTTTTGTTTAGATTGTTTTCACCAATTGTTCCTCTTTTTGGTAAAAAAAAGAAGAAGAAAAGATAAGAAAAATAACAAGTCTCGGTTTGTTTTATTTTCAATTTGTTTTATTTTAATTTCTTCTTTGATATTTATAAAAAAAACAAACAAACAGAAAAGTGTGTGTGTGTGTGTGTATATATATCTTAATTTTTTGTTTTTAGGTCGTCAAAATAGATAGAAAAAGTTGATTGCTTCGCTATCTTGCCAAAAAAAAATACTTGCTTGCTTGCTTATAAAAAAATTTGTCGCTTTAAATAATTGCAAATAAATTCTACACGCTCTGTTATCGTGCTTCTAGTCCTTGTTTTTATTTAAATTACATTGTTGGTAGCTTGCATTTGCATTTATAAAAAAAATTCAAAATTCAAAAACAAAAACAAACTTCATTTTAGTTGCATTGCAAATTCACTTTAAATTTTTGCTTTGCATTCATCTCATCTTATTTTTATTTCCTAAGAGCAGTACCCCAATTCACATAAGGTGGGGGATTTCATCACCCCTTCCTTGACCCAAGAATTGCATTTCATTATAGAATTTGACTAATAATAAAGGTTAGATATTCGACTTAAGGGCGTCGCGAGCTCACCTAGGGCTTAATTGTATCTTGACAATTGTTTTCTTTGAACAATTTTATTTCTTGGTGTCTAGGCTACGGTAGAGTAATAACCGTTATAAAAACTATGGTGATTCGGTACTTAAACCTTCAGCTACATTGCCATGGTGATTCGTAGTGCATCGATAACCCCTGTCCATTACCTGGTTAAGAAATATTTTTGTTGATTTGAGACAAAGTGTGATTATGCAATTTTGGGTTAGGAGCTACTAAGAACAGAAATCTGTGATCAAGTCCTTTGCATTCATTTAGTTGCATTAGTTCATGAATATTTAAGAAAAAAGAAAAAAAATCATAAATCCAAAAGCCAAAAAAACTGTAAGTTTTACTTAACTTAGTTTTTTATCCAAAAAATCCTTTCCTTTAGAAAAATTCAATCAAAAAATAAAATAAAAAGATAATAATAAAAATCATTTCAAAAAAAAAAAAAATTGAAAATTCAAAAACAAGAACCAAATTCCCATTTTCTACAAAAAATCTTTTGGTAAATATTTGAAAATTCAAAAACAAAAAGAATATAAAAAAACAAAAACATATAAAACAAATTTGAAAAGCCAAAAAAAAAAAAAATCAAACTTCTCTTTTGGAAAATAAACTTCACTTGGTAAATATTTTTTCTTCATTTTTCTTTTATGAAAAAAAACAAAAAATAAATAACTTTTTGCTTCATTCTCCAAATCTTGTTTCATTCTCTAAACTCGATTCTAACTTCTTTCTCTTCTCGACTTTCGCTTGTGCATGAGTACTTGACACAATAACAAATCGTTGGACTCGCGACTCAACAACCAATTGTTTAACCCGAACAAACGATCCTCATGAAATGGCGAACGAGAATGCCCCTCGAGCTCTTATGAATAGAATCTTCCCCAATCGAGTTTCTATCCCTTCTTGCACCACCTTGCCCACCCTGATGGCAGATTCATTTGAATCACATTAACATGCTTCAGAAATTCGAAAATCATGAACATGATGATCTTTATATTTTTTAAGAAAATTTGAACAAGTTTGTGCAAATATTAAACTCCAACAACTATGTGACGATGGAATTAAAATTAGGTTAATTCCATTCGCACTTACCGATCACACTGAAAAATGGTTGCATAGTTTTTCTTCGAATTCGATCAAATCTTGGGAAGAATTTACTAGTACCTTCTTAAAGAAATTTTACCCCTTGCAAAAAACATCCAAATTTCGAAATGAAATTGTAAGTTTTTCATTAATTTGGGGGTGAATCATTTGCAAAATACTTTGAAAGATTTACACCATAACTTTGAAAAATGGACTCTTTGCCAAATTCTATATGATGGACTTGATAACAATTCTCAAATAACGTTAGAATCAATGTGCCAAGGAAACTTTCAGCCCAACATCAAGATGACGCTTGGCAATTTCTTGAAAACTTGTCCGAAAACTCATCACAGTGAGAACGATCTAACGAGAAATCGAGCTATTCCCGATCAATCGCTCATTCGGTAGGATCCTCTTTGTAGAAGTGAAAATCGATGCAATGATAACCAAATTCGATAATGTTCTTTCTTAAAATCAAATGAATCAAGCTTCTCAAGTCCTATGTTACAAATGTAATGATCCAAATCACATCGCTGATCAGTGTCCATATTCGTAAGAACAAATCAATGCTTTTAATAAAGTTAGGAATGATCTGTTTTCTCCAACGTATAATCCTGGTTGGAGAAATCATCCTAACTTCACTTGGAATCAAAACAATTCGAACATGAGTTCGATTCGACTATCTTTTCAATCATTTTCGAATGGCACTTCAAATCTGAATCCTCCTTTCCAACCGAAACAATTTCACCAAAAAAATTTGCCTCCTTAAAACCAAGCACAAAACCTTTCATTTCTCAAGATGACAAACGAATGACCTCCACTGAAAAGAATATTGAAGCCTTGACTAACATAGCAACTCAATCGCAAAATTTGTTAAGTTTGTACATGCAAAATATGAGCTAATCGATCTCTAAGCTCGAAATGCAAATGAGTCAATTAGCTAACCTCGTAAGTGAATGCTAAAGAAGTACATTTTCGAGCCAACCAATTACAAACCCTAGGAA
Organism: Allium cepa; assembly: GCA_030765085.1. NCBI lineage: Eukaryota > Viridiplantae > Streptophyta > Magnoliopsida > Asparagales > Amaryllidaceae > Allium > Allium cepa. Next base: position 1,051,791,295 of record CM060935.1, on the reverse strand, counting down.
TCAAAATGCAAGCTCTTGCCAACCTCATGTCGTTCAAGATAGCAATTTGAATCAAATGAATGCTATCACCACTTTGCGATCCAGTAAGGTAATCAATAACCAAGTTGTCAATCCAAATGACTTACCGGATATTCCACTCGACAGTTCAAAAACCACAAACAATGTCGAACAAAACGTTGAGTCGAACCCCGATCCAAATTCTGAGTCTAATTCTTTTCCAACTCAAGAAGACCGTCCGACTGAGTTTCGAATCCCATTTGCATATCAATATCGACCTAAGAAACAGTCGAAACAAATTGAAATGCTGTTAGAAATCTTTAAACAATTCAAAGTGAACATTCCTCTCTTAGATATCATCCAACAGGTCCCGACTGACGACAAATTTTTAATGGACTTGTGTACTCAAAAACGACACGCACAAGTGCTAAAGAAAGTCTTTTTAATCGCTGGTCTAAGCGAAGTCCTATCTCAATCCATTCCCATTAAATACAAAGATCCTAATTGCCCCATGATCTCATGTACCATATGAGACAAGAGAATCAACAAATGTTTGTTAGACCTACGTGCTAGCGTAAACTTGCTCCCATATTTAGTTTACCAGCAACTAGGTCTAGGTGAGCTTAAAATGACTAAGGTCACCATTATTGTAACGACCCAAAATTTCTAGTCGTTAATTTTGAACATTTAATTCATTTTAAATGTTAAATGTGGGTTTCGAATTGATTATGAAGTAAGAATATTTTGGTTTAATCAATATAATTAGTTAAAATATCAAATATGGCTATTTAATTGGATTTGAATAATAATAATAATTTAAATATTTGGAATTGGAATAATTGGTGAATCTGGGTGTAAATAGATATAAAAATAGATCCTAAAATTTATTTTAAGTCTATTTGGATTTAAATAATGATGCTGGACTTTTGGATGGAATCAAAAGTCGATAGGTTTAAAATTTAGAATTTTTATATTAATTTAATAATGTGATTTAATAGAATAATAATGTGAATAATCTGATTTGATTTAAACTGAATCAAAATGATTTCTAATGTAAATATAAATTCTATACGATTTATAATAATAGAGTTAATAAAATTTTAAATGCGAAATTTTAAGTGATTTCAACGATTTTGAAAATCGCTATCGACGAGTTAAAATAGCCTTCCGGGGCATAGTCTCGGAATTCGACGAAACAAGTTCCATTGGATCCGTAATAGTTATTTATTATTGGATTTCAATTTTTGTAGCAATCGGAGTTGTCGTTTGATTCTGCAAGCTCAAAACGCATAGAAAATATTTTAATCGATTTAATTTAAAATTGATCGTTTATTTCTGTAACTCACGCATATGATCGAATTAGCCTCCGAAACACGTTCCATTGTGTTCGAAAGGCAGGGAAAACCTTATAAACGCCTAGCGGCACGTGAGATTTGGAGTTCGTTTGTAAAAGTTCGTTAAAATGGAGAATGTTAATAAAATATTATTTATATACGTATATATACACACATTTTTGGTCGAAACCCTCGTTCTTCCTCTTGTCCACTGTTTGTTTATTTCAATGGCCGAAAACATCTTGCCATCTCCTCCACTTTTCTCTAAATCCGTGAGCTTATAGCAAATACTTCCAACTGAAAGATCGAAGAGCATGGCGAGCTTAACACATCCAACGGTGGATCTAAGCTAATGTCAAGGATTTGATGGCGAATTTGGGCCCGTTCATCGCTCGTTTCTAGGGGTTTTGCGAGGCTTTGGTATAGCCGCGTTTGACGTAGTTCGGGGTGAAGGTGGAGTTGACGATGAGCTTCAAAGTGATGGCCTCAGATCGAGGCGAACGGCACCAGGGATAATCGCGATTTCGATATGTGGTAGCGGCAATGAGTTCGTTCGAACCAGGACTATTGCATGAAGAAGATGTAGTTTTAGGCGGCCCTGATTTCCATCTCTCTGATCTGACGGCTAATGGTAGGTTGGTAAATAAAAAATAAAAAAAAAAATTTGTTTTAAATTCGTAATTGAAACTTATAAAATTCATATCTCGTGCGTTCGTTATCAGAATCAAACGAAAGAAGAAATACCGGAATCGCAGCGACGAGTACTACGCAATAGAGCAATTCTGGAATCATTCTGAGCAAGTAAAAATTTAGGTTAAATCGAACACCGTTCGATTTAATTTAAAATTTGAACGTTTGTCGAACCCCAAGGTGAGTTAATCTCACTCACATCTGGATGCCGTTTAATTTAAATAGTTATTAATTAAATGATTGATTGGTTGAATATGAAAATTATTATCAAATTTGATCGATATTTATTTGTCGTGTTAACATCTGTGGATGCAGGGAAAACAGGTTGGAGGGATCCAACTGGATTCCTCACAATATTGAAATTATTTTCATAATTGATGATGTATTTCATTTATATACTGTGATAGATTAATTTGGGAATTGAATTGTGCTGTGTTATGATTGGATGAATATAATCTAGAATTTAAATATGAATAAATAAAATGGGAGTAAAAAGAAAATGAAAAGAAATTTTAAGTAATGAATTTAAGGGAATTAAATTCGATGAATTGGGTTGAAATTTGTAAATGGTTTTGAAAACTGGGATTGGAATGGAAATGAGAAACAGAAATTTATAAAATTGGGTTTACAAATAAAGTGCTATATTTATCGGTGGATAAATTTTGAAAAATAGATTTCCAGTGGAAAATTCTATAATAAAGGTAAAATTGTTTTAAAGGTAAAGATGAGATTGTCTTTAAAGCATGGGAAGTGTACTTTTTCTTAGAAATTTAGTATGTTTTAAAGAAAAGCTTTCAAAATATAAATGGGCAGTTTAAATTGTGTTTTAGAATATTTTAGAAAGAAAATATTATTTTAATTGTTTAAAGTGTAAGTAAACATTTATTTAAGTAATTATGATATTTAATTATTTTAAAAAGTAAAGTAGTGTTAAGTTTCCAAAAAGGGAATTATAATGTAAATATTTGATTTAATGACTTTATTTTAAAAGTTAAATTTGGCTTAAATTACTTAGAAAACCTCTATATATTTCCTTTAGTATTATTTTCAATTAAGTAATTCCCAGAAGCTTTATTTAAAATATTTTAAGCATATATTTTGAAAGTGAATTTCAGGAAATGGGAAATGTGTTAAAAAAATAAAAAGGGGTTTTATTTTTAAAGTGTGGAAAGGAATTTACGGGATTTAAACGTAAATTCGAATTGAGATAAATCAAGCAGGATTTATAAAAGGAATTCTTTGGATTATTATGGAATGGAAGTGTATTTCCCTTAAAAGCCAAGTACGTTATAGCAGATTTTTAAGTAAATGTTATAAGTTTTAAATTTGATTTTAAAAGAATGTTTTTATGAAAATTCTTATTTAAGTTGTAAAAATTTCAGAAGTAAATATTTACTAAATTAGTTATAGTAGTAATTATTTTAAAAGGGGTTAATTGGTATATGCTTTAAAAGAATATCATTAATATTTATAATTTATAAACTAGTTTTATTATAAAGATAGTTTGGTTAAAGTTTTATTTGAAGAACTTGTTTAGGATTTCGTTACTTTTTAAAATTCAGTATGACTTAACTTTTATTTTGAAGAAAATAGTTTATATTTTATAAAGCAGTTTTATTCAAAATATTTTTAAAAAGTATGTATATATTTTAAATTAAGTATATAAGAAGTTTTAATATAAACGTTTTAATGTATTTTCTAGAATAAAGAATTTAAATTATTATAAATCTAAAGTATTGGTACTTGGATGTTTTCGGTGGAAATCAATATTTGGAAATATATTCCACAAGGAGTGTGTGGTTTGAAACTGTTTTCAAAGGATTTGAAAATGGAAATATATCTTGCAAAGATATTTTTGAGGAAAATAAATAATTTTGGGAAATTATTTATTGTTTGATGGTTGTGTGTGAATGTTAATTGATAGTTAAATCACCGGCTATCAATATTGGCCAATGCGTTGATCGGTTCGAAGAGACCGGGATCGAGATTTATTTCTCGAAAACCACTTCGATTCGGTTTGTACGTTTTCATGGGTAAAACGAGTTCGGAGTCGAAGATGGAGCAGTGAAGTACAAGGGCTAGTCGCTACTAATCCGGAGGATATTTCCAAAATGGATGTAGTAGGAGTAGTGCCTTCGGTTCCGTTCGAACCCGGGACAGACTTGTATGGATGAATGCTTTCGGAATATCGTAAGGTGGACGATGGACATTCTAAGTGAAACATTCTAAAAGGTAACGCTTAGCCTCAAGCCTCATCAACCAAGAATGACTGAAAATCAGGGGTTATGCAACAAAACTAGGTGGGTAGCGCCCATTAGGGTGAGGTCATCTCTGTCTAGAGTCCCTTTTTATTCGGCTTAGTGGTGCGGTTGCTGATCCCAACCGTGGGGTGATCTTACTTGGGATTATCCAGTAAGGGGTGATCTAGGCCACGTACTGTGACAGGTGGTACCCCAATGCCTAGTCATTTGTTGGAAATCCATTCTTCCTACGAGCCTTTTACGAGTTTTGTTTGTATTATCCACGATTGTGGCTAGTAGCTGGAATTTAATAAATGTAACAATTTGGGCTATTTTAATAAATATTTGTATATAGACACTATTATAATATCAGAGGTTTTTATAAGAAATGTTTAGCTATCGTAAGGTAAAAACCCAACATGTTTATTTGTGGCATGGTCTTACGAGATGCTTTTGTTTTCGAAGAATTTTTGAAAACTTTAATAATCAATTTGGGTGTATTTTTATCAGCTGGTATTCCAGACTGACTCGGGAGTTATTTCATTATAATGCTCGGGTCAGACCGAGTATTATAGATTACAGGAAAGAATGCTATGGAGCCCAGGACAGGAGCTGGAGTCTGAGACGTATTACCGTATTTGTTTATATCCGCTGCTGTGATTATTTGAAACTGGACTGGTAAATGTTGTTTGTTTGAGATATACTCTATTGATACATTGTATAAAACAGATATAGTTTTTGTTTTGTGTAAATATCTGGTATTGACTATTATATTTTGTTCTGTTGCGATTGTGAGATTCTTTTATTGTTAGTTCCTTCTTTCTTCTACATTCTTTCTTTTTCCTCAACAATCTGTTTTTTCCGGCACTTAATCGTCGGCATATTATACTGTGGAGTATTTTGTGTCGATTTCCGAGGGTCGAGTATGGCGGGTCGTCACATTTGGTATCAGAGCTTAGGTTGGCGATAGCCTTGGCTCTTGTGGAGAAATTACTCATTAAACAGAGTCAATAGAATTCTATAATGAGTTGAGTGTATTAATAGATATGAGAGCGTACTTGTTAGTGAATATAAAAATTGTTTTTATACTGTGTTGACTTATCGATTGAGTGTTTATGAATTCTGGTTGGTACGGGAAGTACAGCCGTATCGATGGGAGTTTCTAAACTCTTAAACAAGATAAACCGACATAGTATTGTTTTTAAAGTGGGTAAATGAAATAATTTTACCCAAAATTATATTTTGTTATAAAAGAAATAATTTTCTGAAATTATTATATATATTTGATCGTTTGGATGTGGATATCTTAATCAAATAAGAATCTAAAATTTGATCTAAAATTTAAAATGGCTATAACCAAATAAAATTCTATAAGTATAAATTATAAAAAAGAAGAATAACTAAATTTAAATTAAACTAAAATTTAAATCTCGGAAATTTTGAAAAGTGTTTAAAATGAATTTAAAACAAAAAAGTTTGGGAATATAAATCTTGGAAATGGTGGAAATGTTTTCCAAAAATTTGAAGGAAATAATGGAGTATTATTTTAGGAAATATTTTTAAATGGAAATTGTTTTGAAATGAACTTGTGGAAGTAAGGAAGCATTGAACTTACTTCAGTCGCTGGAAAATAATCCTGATGATGATGGCCACATTATCAGTATTCATTTTCGAGTTTCTTAAGTGATGGATTGCTTCCGTGGTGATTGGTTATGATATTTGTTTGGACTTGTTGTGTATAAAAGTGGTTTTAGAAATTTCGAAAGGGAAATTCGTTATTTTACCAAGGATGATGAAAATGTGAACTCCCAGCCTTTTATGCGTTAGAGAGACCGTTTCTTATTTTGTGCTGAAGCTATTTATAAAGCGCATGCTGAAACAGGTGATGAAAGGCGGGCCGCTTGATTAAACCGGGACCTATTTTCAGAATCTAATAGGCGGCAAGCAAAGCTGAATAGGAAAGGGGGCGGCCGATAAGTGCCTTTTTTGTTAGAATAGGTTGGGAGCTAACATGGCTGGCTACAAGTAGAGCCAAAGAAAGATGAGACGGGCCCAGTATATTAATTGGCAGAGGCCGCAGCGGGACTACTAGAGGCGCCCCGCTAGCTTTGATTTGATATACAAGTGGGTATGTGTTGATTACTATTTCAAAATGGTTTTGAAATAAAACCGGTCAATCGAATTCTGGAAAATTCTATTTAAAAATGTGAAAGTTGAGATGAATCGACTATTGAACTTATTAAGAGAAGTTGATTTAAATCAGAAGGGAAAATGAAATTTTAATCTTGAAATTAAAATTTAACTAGAGTAAATGGAAGTGAGTAAAATATATTTGAATTTAACTTGAGATAAGTTAAACTAAAATTGAAATTGGAGTTGAATTAAAAGGGATATAAAATTGAAATATAAAATGAATATATAATTATGGGATGAAAATTTATATCCTTAATCTATTAAGTGTTATAATAATTTGGAATTGTGATTATATGGTGAAAATGACTCAAACGAGCAGTATAAACTTTTAAATAAATAAGTTGGTGAACTTAAGAATAGGGAATGGAAGTTATGAAACCAAAATAAAATGGATGGATGTTATGATAAAAAGAATGGAAAGTTTAAGAATTGAATTCTAAATGAAATGTAAATTAAGATAAGGCAAAGGAAAATATAAAAGGTGTATGGACTTAAGTTAGTAAATAAGTTTTGAACTTATATATGGAGAAATAAAATTGGATTGAATTGGATTTAATTTAAGATTAAAGGGAATTGAGTTGAATTTGGATTGAACTGAAATCAAAACTCAGTTGTGTTATAAATAACCTTGAATAGAATTAAATTCTTATTTAAAATAGTGAAGAAAATGGTATGAATTTAAGTTGGCTAAATAAAATTTGGTTGAACTTGAATTAGAATTGGAAAAGAATTGAATTGAAAGAAAATTTAATTAAGTTGAATGGATATTGTATGAATAAAATTTTAACTCAACTAAATCCAAAGGAATTGTTTGAGATGAATTTAGCGTAAGCTAAATTAAATAAAGAGAATTTTGAAGATGCATCTACAGTGAACTAAATTAAATGGAATTTGTATTGGCATGGATGAAATTTTGGTAGTTTGTTAAAATTTTGAAAAGTAAAATAAAAACCCAGTACTGGTATGGGATTTAATTTTGGCAATAAAAAGTTGAGAGTGTGAATGAATAATGGAATTAGATTATAATAGTGATGGTTTGAATTGTAAATAAACCCAAGTGAGTGAAATGATTTGAATTGGCCTTATTGTTAATAAAATAAATTCAAAAATGAATTGAGAAGGTGAATTAAAATTTAAAGTGGATTGAGTAAGTAAACAAATTTAATTAAAATTTGTAATGGATTGGAATTTGATTGGTAAGAATCGAATTAAAATGAAAATAAAACTGATGTAAGAAGAAATGGAGTTAGTTTGTTACTGAAATAACTTAAGCAAATTGGAAAATGATCGTGGTCGAGCTTTATAAGTGGTCTTGAATGAGATTTGTTTAGATAATAAAGTTGAAATGCAAGTGAAATGATTTTAATTAAATATTGTCATAAAATAAGGATGTATGGGTTGTAAATAATCCAGAATGGAATGGTATTAATATAAACTTGAATTGGTTAACGAAATGGAAATGTAAGGGTAAGATTTAATTTAATAATTGCAATGGAATAAGAATGTTTGGTTTGTGAAAAATACATAATTGGACCAAATTAATATAGTTTGAGCATCAATTAATTTAGAATTGTTATTTGCTTGAATAACATCAAATTTGCAAAGAATTGGATCGCTTTGTTGCAAATGAAATTTGTTTTTAAATCAGTTGGAATGGATTGAAATTTTATTAAGTGGATTTGTATATATTTGCAAGTGAATCATAAAGAAATGCAAATATATAAAATTTAAAATAAAAATTTGATTGTGAATCAATTTGAAAGTGAATTGAAATAAATTGATGTGAGCAAAGCATATGTAACCATATTGAAGTGAAAATAAATTGGTTATGGTGAATATGAATTGAGTATAGAAAACTTGGATGTAAATTCTTTTGAGTATAATAAATGAAATATGGATTTGCAAAGGAGATTAGAATATTATTAAAACGTGTGGGTTACTTATATAGATGGATGACTTGTAGGATTTCGAAAATTGTTGTGTGGGCTTTGAAATTGACATGTTTGGTTTAGATTAATAAATGGAATATTGTTGAAAATCTCGTATTATTGAAAACTAATGTGTTTGTTTGAGTAAGTACAGGTACAGGAGGCAATCGATAGGGTTGGAGCGCGTATATGCAATATAATTAGCCGCTTGCTTTTAAAATGCTAATCAAAAGGTACGCCTACGCAATAAAATTGGGAAATGATGTATATATTATGGTATATTTTATTTTCCGACCGTGTGGGTCGATGTATATATATTTATGTCCATTGTGATATTGCAAAAGCTCCTCCATACAAGGAAGACTCTGTCAAAAATTTTCGGAAATTTGGGAGTTAGAAAATTTTTGAAAATTTTTGAAACGTTTCGTTAACGACAAATTGATTTCCAATTAAAATTAGAATAAAAGGATGTTGGAATAGGAATCGAAACTAGCAGTTTTGATTTGAAACTAAAAAGTTTAGGCAAAGTAAATTTGAGATTTTCACTAAGTGGGTTTTGCTATTGGGTTGGGAGCATTCTTTCTACCTTTGCAAATTTCGGGGACGAAATTTTTATAAGGGGGGAGGAATGTAACGACCCAGAATTTCCAGTCGTTAATTTTGAACATTTAATTCATTTTAAATGTTAAATGTGGGTTTTTAATTGATTATGAAGTAAGAAGATTTTGATTTAATCAATATAATTAGATAAAATATCGAATATGGCTATTTAATTGGATTTGAATAATAATAATAATCTAAATATTTGGAATTGGGATAATTGGTGAATCTGGGTGTAAATAGATATAAAAATAGATTCTAAAATTTATTTTAAGTCTATTTGGAATTAAATAATGATGCTGGACTTTTGGATGGAATCAAAAGTCGATAGGTTTAAAATTTGGAATTTTTATATTAATTTAATAATATGATTTAATAGAATAATAATGTGAATAATCAGATTTTGATTTAAACTGAATCAGAATGATTTCTAATGTGAATATAAATTCTATACGGTTTATAATAGTGTTAATAAAATTTTAAAGGTGAAATTTTAAGTGATTTCGACGATTTTGAAAATCGCTCGAATTTATCGACGAGTTAAAATAGCCTTCCGGGGCACAGTCTCGGAATTCGACGAAACTAGTTCCATTGGATCCGTAATAGTTAGTTATTATTAGATTTCAATTTTCGTAGCAATCGGAGTTGTTGTTTGACCTTGACAACTCAAAACGCATAGAAACTATTTTAATCGATTTAATTTAAAATTGAACGTTTATTTCCGTAACTCGCGCATATAATCGAATTAGCCTCCGAAACGCATTCCATTGTGTTAAAAAGGTGGGTAAAACCTTATAAACGCCTGGCGGCACGTGAGATTTGGAGCTCGTTTGTAAAAGTTCGTTAAAATAGAGAATATTAATAAAATATTATTTATATACGTATATATATACACGTTTTTGGCCGAAACCCTCATTCTTCCTCTTGGCCGCTGTTAGTTTATTTCAATTGCTGAAAACATCTTGCCATCTCCTCCACTTTTCTCCAAATCCGTGAGCTTATAGCAAATACTTCTAACTGGAAGATCGAAAAGCATGGCGAGCATATGGCATCCAACAGTAGATCTAAGCTAATGTCACGGATTTGATGGCGAATTTAGTCCCGTCCGTCGCTCGTTTCTAGGGGTTTTGTGAGGTTTTGGTATAGTCAAGTTCGACGTAGTTCGGGGTGAAGGTGGAGTTGGCGATGAGCTTCAGAATGGTGGCCTCCGATCGAGGCGAACGACACTAGGGACGATCGTAATTTTGATATGTGGTAGCGGCAATGGGTTCGTTCGAACCAGGACTGTTGCGTGAAGAAGATGTAGTTTTGGGCGGCCCTGATTTCCGTCTCTCTGATCTGACGGCTAATGGTAGATTGGTAAATAAAAAATAAAAACAAAGAAATTTGTTTTAAATTCGTAATTGAAACTTATAAAATTCATATCTCATGCGTTTACTATCAGATTCAAACGAAACAAGATGCACCGGAATTCAGCGACGAGTACTACGCAGTGGAGCAATTCTAGAATCAGTCTGAGTAAGTAAAAGTTTAGGTTAAATCAAATGTCGTTCGATTTAATTTTAAATTTAAACGCTCGTCGAACCTCAAGGTGAGTTAATCTCACTCACATCTTGATGCCGTTTAATTTAAATAGTTATTAGTTAAATGATTGATTGGTTGATTGGTTGAATATGAAAATTATTATCAAATTTGATCGATATTTATTTGTCGTGCTAACATCTGTGGATGCAGGAAAAAGATGTTGGAGGGATCCAACTGGATTCCTCACAATATAGAAATTATTTCCATAATTGATGATGTATTTCATTTATATACTGTGATAGATTAATTTGGGAATTGAACTGTGCTGTGTTATGATTGGATGAATATAATTTGGAATTTTAAATATAAATAAATAAAATGGGAGTAAAAAGGAAATGAAAAGAAATTTTAAGTAATGAATTTAAGGGAATTAAATTCGAAGAATTGGGTTTAAATTTGTAAATGGTTTTGAAAACTGGGATTGGAATGGAAATGAGCAACGGAAATTTACAAAATTGGGTTTATAAATAAAGTGGTATATTTATCGGTGGATAAATTTTGAAAAATAGATTTCCGGTGGAAAATTCTATAAGAAAGGTAAAATTGTTTTAATGGTAAAGATGAGATCGTCTTTAAAGGATGGGAAGTGTACTTTTCTTGGAAATTTAGTATGTTTTAAAGAAAAGCTTTCAAAATATAAATGGGCAGTTTAAATTGTGTTTTAGAATATTTTAGAAATAAAATATTATTTTAATTGTTTAAAGTGTAAGTAAACATTTATTTAAGTAATTAAGATATTTAATTATTTTAAAAATAGAGCAGTGTTAAGTTTTCAAAAAGGGAATTATAATGTAAATATTTGATTTAATGACTTTATTTTAAGAGTTAAATTTGGCTTAAATTACTTAGAAAACCTCTATATATTTCCGTAAGTATTATTTTCAATTAAGTAATTCCCAGAAGCTTTATTTAAAATATTTTAAGCATATATTTTGAAAGTGATTTTCAAGAAATGGGAAATGTGTTTAAAAATAAAGGGGTTTTATTTTTGAAGTGTGGAAAGGAATTTACAGGATTTAAACGTGAATTCGAATTAAGATAAATCAAGCAAGATTTATAAAAGGAATTCTTTGGATTATTATGGAATGGAAGTGTATTTCCCTAAAAAGCCAAGTACGTTATAACAGACTTTTAAGTAAAAGTTAAAAGTTTTAAATTTGATTTTAAAAGAATGTTTTTAAGAAAATTCTTATTTAAGTTGTAAAGATTTAAGAAGCAAATATTTACTAAATTAGTTATAGCAGTAATTGTTTTAAAAGGGGTTAATTGGTATATGCTTTAAAAGAATATCATTAATATTTATATTTTATAAACTAGTTTTATTGTAAAGATAGTTTGGTTAAAGTTTTATTTGAAGAACTTGTTTAGGATTTCATAAATTTTTAAAATTACGTATGACTTAACTTTTATTTTGAATAAAATAGTTTATATTTAATAATGCAGTTTTATTCGAAATATTTTTAAAAAGTGTATATATATATATATTAGATTAAGTATATAAGAAGTTTTAATATAAACGTTTTAATGTATTTTCTAGAATAAAGAATTTAAATTATTATAAATCTAAATTATTGGTACTTGGATGTTTTCAGTGGAAATCAATATTTGGAAATATATTCCACAAGGAGTGTGTGGTTTGAAACTGTTTTCAAAGGATTTGAAAATGGAAATATATCTTGCAAAGATATTTTTGAGGAAAATAAATAATTTTGGGAAATTATTTATTGTTTGATGGTTGTGTGTGAATGTTAATTGATAGTTAAATCACCGGCTATCAATATTGGCCAATGCGTTGATCGGTTCGAAGAGACCGGGATCGAGATTTATTTCTCGAAAACCACTTCGATCCGGTTTGTACGTTTTCATGGGTAAAACGAGTTCGGAGTCGAAGATGGAGCAGTGAAGTACAAGGGCTAGTCGCTACTAATCCTGAGGATATTTCCAAAATGGATGTAGTAGGAGTAGTGCCTTCGGTTCCGTTCGAATCCGGGATGGATTTGTATGGATGAATGCTTTCGGAACATCGTCAGGTGGACGATGGGCATTCTAAGTGAAACGTTCTAAAAGGTAACGTTTTGCCTCAAGCCTCATCAACCGGGAATGACTGAAAATCAGGGGTTATGCAGCAAGGCTAGGTGGGTAGCACCCATTAGGGTGAGGTCATCCCTGTCTAGATGTCCCTTTTTATTCGGCTTAGTGGTGCAGTTGCTAATCCCAACCGTGGGGTGATCTTACTCGGGATTATCCTATAAGCGGTAGTCCCGGCCTTGTGTTGCAAGGGATTGGGAGTGTTCCTTGGTATGGTGATCTAGGCCACGTACTGTGACAGGTGGTACCCCAGTGCCTAGTCATTAGTTGGAAATCCATTCTCCCTACGAGCCTTTTACGAGTTTTGTTTGTATTACCCAAGATTGTGGCTAGTAGCTGGAATTTAATAAATGTAACAATTTCGGATATTTTAATAAGTATTCATATATAGACACTATTATAATGTCAGATGATTTTATAAGAAATGTTTTAGCCATCGTAAGGTAAAAACCCGACATGTTTATTTGTGGCGTGGTCTTACGAGATGCTTTTGTTTTCAAAGGATTTTTGAAAACTTCAATAATCAATTTGGGTGTATTTTTATCAGCTGGTATTCCAGACTGACTCGGGTGTTATTTCATTATAATGCTCGGGTCAGACCAAGTATTGTAGATTACAGGAAAGGATGCTATGGAGCCCAAGAGAGGAGCTGGAGTCCGAGACGTATTACTGTATTTGTTTATATCCGCTGCTGTGATTGTTTGAAATTGTTAGACTGGTATATGTTGTTTATTTAGATATACTCTGATGATACATTGTATAAAATAGATATAGTTTTCATTTTGTATAAAGATCTGTTATTGACTATTATATTTTGTTCCACTGCGATTGTGAGATTCTATTATTGTTAGTTCCTTCTTTCTTCTACCTTCTTTCTTTTTCCTCAACAATCTGCCATTTCCGGCACTTGATCGTTGGCATATTATATTGTGGAGTATTTTGTATCGATTTTCGAGGGTCAAGAATGGCGGGTCGTCACAATTATGTCGGCCGATCATTCTGTAAAGAAACTAATATGAGAAATCAAGGACGTACTCATGGGGGAATTCATATTCCCCGTCGATTTCATTTCCCTTGAAACTCAACCCATAAACAATCTAATAAGCCAAATTCCTTTGATTTTAGGACGACCTTTCTTAGCCACTTCAAATGCTTTAATTAATTATTGAAATGGTTCAATGAAGATTTCTTTTCATAACATGACCATCTATCTTAACATCTTTAATTTGGAAAATCAATTGAATGAACCATTCGACAGCACGTTGGAAGTTAGTAGCATTTAAGAAAATTTTAAAAATGCATCGTTGAATCTTAATGATGAACGTTAGGCTGAGTACGAGGAATTATTTCAAGGTGTTCATCATGAGATCAAAAACACACTTCCTTTCGAGCCTCTCACGGTTGAGTTCGAATCTCAACCCATTTTTTGATTCAGCCACCTCCTAGACTTGAGATCAAACCTCTTCCTTCTCATCTTAAGTACGCACACTTAAGTGAAAGCAAAACTTGTCCAGTGATAATTTCTAACGATCTTTCTCTTGATCAAGAAGCTTCTCTTCTCTCTATTCTTTCGAAAAACAGAGAAGTAATTGGGTGGCCCATTACCAATATTAAGGCAATTAGACCTGCTATTGTTCAACATTGCATTCACTTAATTAACGAAGCCAAACCCACTCGTGATGCACAACGGTGTCTTAAACCAAAAACAAAAATGCGGTTCATGACGAAATTCTTAAGCTCCTCGATAACGGTATCATATATCCCATCTCCGATAGCCAATGGGTTAGCCCAATTCATGTCGTGCCTAAAAAGTCCGGACTTACCGTTATAAAAAATGTTAGCCCAATTAAATGCTGCAACACACAAAGATCACTTCCCTCTTCCTTTCATTGACCAAATGCTCGAATGTTTAGCCGACCACGAATTCTACTGCTTCCTCGATGGTTATCCCGGCTATAACCAAATTCCAATCGCCCTTGAAAAACAAGAAATAACAACTTTCACGTGTCCATTCGGTACCTTTGCTTATCGATGTATGCTGTTTGGACTTTGTAATGCTCCTGATACTTTCCAACGATGCATGGTTGGCATCCTTTCTAACGCGATTGAATGCTTTCTAGAAGTTTTTATGGGCGATTTCTCTATCTTTGGTGACTTTTTTTTCGTATGTTACATCATCTCGAGTTGGTTCTAAATCGATGTAAAGAAAAACATTTGACTTTGAATTGGAAAAAATGCCACTTTATGGTCAAAAAAGGCATAGTCCTTGGACATATCATCACAAATAAAGGCATTAGGGTAGATAAAGAGAAAGTTGACGTAATTGCAAACCTACCCATTCCCAAATCTGTTAAGGACATTCGATCATTTCAAGGACATGCTGGCTTTTACCGATGCTTTGTGAAAGACTTTAGCAAAATCGCTCGTCCATTGACTACTCTTCTAGGAAAAGACGTTCCTTTTCATTTCAATTCTGATTGTGTCTCATCTTTTGAACATATTAAGAATGAACTCATTTCTGCTCCAATCATTTGCGCATCCAATTGGGATCTCCCATTTGAAATAATGTGTCATGCTTCGAAATTTGCAGTTGGTGCTATTTTAGGACAACGCATCAACAAGATCCTTCATGTTATCTACTACGCTAGCATGACTTTGAATGATGCTCAGCTTAATTACACAACTATAGAAAATGAGCTTTTAGCAAGTGTTTTTGCTCTCGAAAAATTCCGACAATATTTGATAGGGTCACACATTACTATTTACACGGACCATTCTGCACTTCGATATTTCTTCGCTAAAAAGAACGCTAAATCTCACTTAATTCGTTAGATCCTTTTACTGTAAGAATTTGATCTCACAATCAAGGACGAAAAAAGTTCTAACAATGTCATAGCCGATCACTTGTCTCATCTTCCCGACGCACCATCGCCTTTACCAATCAGTAAAAACTTTCCCGTTGAACAACTTCTTTCAATTTCTATCGACCCATGGTACACTGATATAGTGAACTACTTAGTCACTAAAGAAACTCTCTTGTCTTGGTCCAAACAGGACAAATGCAAATTCATGTCCCAAGTGAAATATTTCTATTAGAACGATCCATACTTGTTCAAGTATTGTCCCGACCAAATCATTTGACTCTGCATTCCAAATAATGAAATAAGGAGTGTTCTTTCGTTTTTCCACGATCAAGTGTGTGATGGACATTTCGATCCTCGAAAAACTATGGAAAAGTGCTTCGATGTGGTTTTTATTGGCCTTCTCTTTTCAAAGATTCATTCGAATTTTGCAAAACTTGTGATAGATGTTAAATGCTTGGATGAATTTCTCAATGAAATATGATGCCTCTAAACCCCATTCTTGCAATCGAAATCTTCGATGTTTGGGGTATCGATTTTATGGAACCCTTTCTCAATTCCTTTGGAAATTTGTACATACTTCTTACTTTCGATTATGTCTCCAAGTGGGTTGAAGTCGTTCCTTATAAAACCAAAAACCGTAGAATTGTTGTGAAATTTCTCAAAGAGAACATCTTTTCGAGGTTCGGCACACCTAGCACAATAATCAGTGATAACGACACTCATTTTTGCAATCGTTCTTTTGAAACTTTAATGAAGAAATATTCAATAACCCACAAGTTATCCACTCCATATCGTCCTCAAATTTGTGGCCAAGTTGAAGTTTCAAATCGTCAAATAAAACAAATCTTAGAGAAAACTGTTAATAAAAATCGAAAAGATTGGTCTCATAAATTGACCGGCCACTTTGGGCCTACTGTACTGCTTTTGAAACTAATCTTGGGATGTCCCTATTTCGTTTAGTTTACGAAAAAGCTTTCCATTTACCTGTTGAAATCGAACAAAAAGTGTTGTGGGCAATAAAAAACTTAAACTTTGATCTTGAGAATGCTGGTGAGAACAGAGAATTACAACTCAACGAACTAGAAGAATTCAGGAACGACGCGTATGAAAATGAGAAAATTTACAAAGAAAAAACAATAGCTTTTCATGACAAGTCAATCCTAAGAAAAACATTTTCACCAAACCAGAAAGTTCTTTTATATGACTCTAGATTTCATTTATTCCCATGGAAACTTAAATCTATGAAATGTTTTTCCACATGGTGCCATAGAAATAGATAACCTCAGGGATGGATCAATTTTCAAAGTCAACGGTCATCGTTTGAAACCTTTCTTGGAATTGCCAAGTAATTAAGAGGAGGAGCTCATGATTCTTCATGAGCCAAGTTACATCTAGTAAGAATGTTAACCCACTTTTGTAAATATGTACATCTTTTTTCCCCATTACACTCATTATATCATGCACTGACTGTGGGGACACAGTCAAAATTAAGTGTGGGGGGAGTCTCATTTTCATTTTCTTTAATTTTCATGGAATTTTTGAATTTTCATTTTCGTTAAACTCAAAATTGAAAAAAAAATCTCAAAAACTCTTAATCTCAAAAACATTTTCTTTTTAGCATTTCGATTTTTTTTGAAGAAACACTATAGGATAAGTATAAGTTTTGGTTATTAAATTTATATTTTTGAAAATTTATTAGTCTTAACAAAAGTAAAAATAAAGATTGATTACAAGTAACAATGGTTTAACTATTATATAGGAAGACTCAAAGGCGATAATTACGAAGTATATCCTAATTTAAAATCTTTGTTTAAAAAAATGGTTAATCTAAAGTAAAGGCGATAATATTTTAAATCTTTTAAGTTAAGTGGTACGAAGATGATATTGCAAAACTCTCTCTTAAAAAAAACACCAACAAAAAAACATTTGTATATATGTATATATTTTTATTAATACCTAGAGTCATGTGTTCACACTCGTGTGTTCACTCGCAATGCCCTGTACTCTTCTCACGTAAGCCCGAAAGGCAGTGCACGATCAGTATATCTAGCCTCAATTTATCTAAGTTAGGTGTATGTATATAAAAAAATCTTTCATCAATAACGCTACAGTCGATAAGTGTTCACACTTGTGTGTTCACTCGTCATGCTCTATATTCCCCTCACATAAACCCGAAAGGCAGTGCATGAGTAGGCAATTGAAATCCAAGCACCATTTTTACTTATTCGATTTGATTTGTTATTCAAAAGAAATAAAATTACCACTTTGATAAACTTTGAAAGTTAAATAAGGATCCATTTCGTAGTTATATTGTGTTACCAACCGAAATAACTATCCAAAACATAGTCTATCTATTATGACAACTTAATTTTTATTGGAGATTTTGAAAAGTAAAAGGATTTAAGTTTCTTGATAATGAAAGGAACTTATATTTAACTTATTCGGTTGATTTAAAAGTAAATCCTTCATTTGTGAAATATTTTTAAACTTGCATTCATATCTTTGTAAAAACATTTAGAAAATTTCTCATTTCGTATTTGGATTTTGTGGGTAGTATCCGCTGAAAACCCTTAAGAGACAACACTCATCCTACTAGGGACACCTATAGGTTTAACGGGTTGTTGCATACAGTTAACGTAATCGTGTTTCCAATGAAAATGGATTTATCTTAGTGTTTAATTTATTGGAGGACGAAATAAAATAAGTGTAGGGGTATTTGATGTGCACGTAAATGCGCATATTTTTATATACATATTTAATCTATTTTTATTTAAATAAATTTCATAATTAAGTATATTCACATGTTCAAAACCAAATTTCAAATATTCTTTCAAGTCATCATTTATACATCAATGTGGTGGCAAAATAGTAATTTTGTGCATAATTTAATTTGAGAATATTTATTTGCACATTGTATTTTTTATTATAGGAATTTTCGAAGGGAAATTTGAAGATGTTTTCATGAAGATATGCATGGATGAATACGAACGAATAAAGACAGAAATAATTCAAACCATACATCATGGAGGACCCTACCTACCCACTTACGTAAATATACAATTAGAAGCTAATGGACAACTAAGTGGATGTTAAAGCTTCATGCATACTTGATGGTGGATTTAGTAGAGATTAATGGTTACTTGGTGACCACATTTCCTAAAAGGCATTTTGGGAAGCCCCCTAAAAGTTGAATTAGGATTTTGTGCATGTATAAATAGCCCTCTTATGTACATGTAGAGGATCTTCTTACTCTTCTTATTACTTTGGAAATTAGCAAGTTGTAAACACAAAATCAAAGTGGAATAAAAATCGCTTCCCAAGCCTTCTCTTTTCTACATACTTTTCTTTACTTTTATGTTCATGTTTATTTCTTTGCTCTTTTCTTTTCATTGTTAGTAGATTAGATTTACATTCATGTAAGTAGTGTAGCTTTACTTTTTATGCAAGTAGTTTAGCAGTTAATCTCATTTTCTTCCATTGTTTATTTTCTATTTCTTTTTCATTTTAATGTTCAAATTTACATGTGTTGATATGATAACACAAATGAGTAGCTAAAGCGCTTCAATTTAGGGATAATGAAGCTCTTAAATATTATGTAAATTCAACATTTCTTTGATTTATGGTTTCTTTTATTTGTGCTTCGTGAAAGTAAATTTTGATGTAAGTTTATACAAGTGGGTTTGATAGTCTATTGCATTTGCAAATGGAATATTCTTATTCAACATAAACACAAATCACATCATCATTTTCTAATTGATTTTGTTATTTTGAATGAAAGTAAAAACAAAACTTGATGATCTATATTACTAATTACAATAGTAAACAGATCATACTTAAAATAGCTTTTTCTTTGACTTCATTTTCATGAGAATTGATAAATGGTTTATTTGTTGTATTATAGTTTGATGGTTTAAGTTATGTTAATTACTAATATAAATAAACCATATTTATAATAAATACAACATTTGTTTCACTTAATATCAAAATAGAGATCACAAACAATTTGTTTGTTGATTTACAAAAATATAAGAGTGGATTTGCCTCTAAATTGTTTTATAATCTCATTTTCATTCTAATTGACTTCATTTTGTTTACAATTTGTAGTTAACAATCTTCTCTCTACTTTGGTCTGATATGATTGAATAGAAAATTTTAAATTCTAAAAAAAATTCCCTGTGGATCGACCCGTACTCGCCACATACTAAAATTGTACACTGTGCGCTTGCCGTTATTTTATTATTAATTTTTTTGGCGATTTCTAAATCGATAGAAAATCTGTCGTTAAACAGATTGAGACCTATAAAGCAAGGCTAGTGGTGAAAGGTTTCGGTCAAATTTAAAGTTTCGATTAGCAAATTTTTCTCTCCAATTTCTATCTTAATCAATTTAAGATTCTATTTCTTGTCACTGGTTATTATGACTACAAAAATGACAAATATACATTAAAACAACATTTCTAAATGATGGTTTTGAAGAGATTGTTTACATGTCATAGTCAATTGGTTTCGAGGTCATTACCAGTAGCGATAAGGTATGTAGACTCATAAGATCAATTTGTAGTCAAGCAAGCATTTAGAAGTTGGAATAAATGTTTGACAAGGTAATCAGACATCTCGATTTCTGTCAAAACATAGAGGAAGCATGTGTACATAGGAAAGAAGAAAATAATGCTATCTTAGTTTTATACATTGATAATTTATTACTGATTGGTAGGAACTTTCAAACAACTTTCATATACTTGTATACAAAGCTTTGTACTTGTAATCTGAAGGAAAAAAAGGAGAATAACATATGAAGTGGACGTAGGCACGTTCTGGCCGAACCACTATAAATCTGTGTGTCTTTTACAGTTTAGTCCCTGCTTTTTACATATTTGCATAAATCACCCAAATCGCTAAGAACAACATATAATCAACTAAATCGTACGACTTTGAGGTGTTTGCCCATTTTTTGCGCAAACATACTACAACAAAATGCACTATCTATAGCACTAATCCATAGCGTTTCCCTATTAAAGGCATATGAAATAGACAATTATATTATTTCCAACGCTATTTGTCAAATTTCCAACGCTATGTGTCAAAAGGCGGGAACAAATTATTTAGCGGTGATTTCGTGAGCTAAGTGCCGCGTATCTCCCTCTTTTCATCGTCTCCTGTGATAAAGAATGTCCCCCTTCTCTTCAAAAAAACCCTAAATCAAATCACGTTATCGTTCAAAATTCAATAAACCAAATCAAATCACAACCGCCTTCATTTTGTCTTGCTGCTTCAATCAGAGGAACCGCTCAATAACTATCACCCAACGCCCTCCAATCTGAAGAGCTGCCGTAACTTCATTTCGTCGCTCCAATCCAAAGAACCGCCAATAGTGGAACCGCTTCAAAGGTACCTATTTAGTTGCAAAGTTTGATTGTTATCAACCTTTTCCTGTTCAATAAAATGGATTATTTATATTTAGCCATGTTGTTTCTCGAATTTGTTAAGCATTGTATCTCGGATTTGTTCTGAAACTAGAATGATTTGGGTGAAATTTTGTGCTTTTTTATTATTCTAAATTTGCATATGATTTAAATTGCTGAAATTGAAAATTGAAATAGTTAATGTTAATTTTTAAAATCATGCTTTTGGGTGATCGTATCATATTGATTTGCAAATTAATCGCTTTGGTTGAAATAGCTGATGATTTAGGTAGGTTTTGATTTGTAGACTCTTTGATTGAGTTGATTTCGGATTTGGGTTTGAGGTCCAGGAGTTATTTTTAAAGTGTTGTGATTGGGTTGATTTTGGATTAGGGTTTGTGGTATAGGAGCTTTTGATGATGAATTAGAGTAATTCATGCACCTGATCATCAATCTTATGTATCTGAATTTTATAATTCAGGGAACATCTGTAATTAGTAATTACCTGCACTTGAGAAGTTATAAAACTTTAAACATATAATGTTCATATTCTATATTTGTAAGTTTTTCTTAACATGTCAGGTTCCTAAAACTCTTAGTTTTGTTTCAAGATGTGGAATCTACTATTACCTCTACATGAGAAGCTATAAAACATATAATATTCACAGTGTATACTTGTATGTTTTTCTTGACATAATAAGTTCCTAAAACTCTTAGTTTTGTGTCTAGATATGGCTAATTGTAATTGAGTTTCTGAAACATTTACTGTGGTATTTCTTAAATTGTTTTGTTCCTAAAAGCTTCTATTTTTTGCTACACTTTGAGATAAGCACATCTTTTATTCAAAACTCAGTGTATTAGAATCAGCAAAATAGGTGATTTAAAAGAAAGATAATTGGCAGCAATGTGCATTTTAAAGCTAAGTTCAACTCACGTTAACAAACATTGTTAGTTTTGACTTCAGCCTTGCACAAGAAATCATTGTTTACTTTCAAAACATTGTTAGAGGTGTGTTTTCTATTCCCAAAATAGTACAATTACTTGATTGGTATGCACAAAGTACACCTTCAAGATGATATTTCTTAGTAATGTCATGCAGACCTTAACTCTGTTCTATTTAACGACGTTTTGTATTACTTTATTATGACACTTTAATTGAAGATTTTGCTTCAAAAAATGTAAGGAGAAGCATTTTTCTTTGAACTTCTTGAAAAGTTGTAGCATTTTGTATAAGAAACTAGTATTTGATATATTTTTTGAATCAACTATTGTCATCCATTTGATTGCGTGTGATATTTTTTTGTTTAACATTATATTAGCTTGCAAAAGAAATAATAGTTAATGTTGTTTGTGTCGGAGGGCAACCAAAACCAATTATGGCTCGGGCAGCCAATTGGTTGGGCCGCCACTGATTACATCTGATGTATATATGTAGTATTTTGGCACCCAAATCAGCTTTTACAAATCGTTTTAGTACATTTTGATACCAACTTGTGCGAATATGTTCTTACTCATTTTCTTTTCATATTTTACGTGTATTTTACGTGAACGTTGAAGTGTTGCATCCAAAATTTAAATTAACTAATAATAAAGTGGTTTGGTTCTAGGCTCTATGGCATCTAAAAACAGCGATCATCAAAAATAAGATGTGATCGCATGAATGAAATAAAGCATTTAAATATTGCTGTTACTGTTCAAAATTTACAGCCGCAGGATGCTTGGTTCAGTTTACATCAATTTTCAATATTTGTCGCAGGAGAGTATTCTTCTATCTCCAGTCCCCTAACTAGAAAAGTAAACATTTGAGCTTGAGAATAGTCCCATAAAACTCAATAGAAGTACCACTAAATTAGACGAAACAACAAGCAAAGAAACGCAAATTCAGTAAATTTAGGCGACAATCGATCCAATCCAATTATAATTGGATAATGATTTTTGATCGGTATATAATCCATTTGATGTAAATTAAAATTATAAGTGAAGATTATTTTATTACTGAATTCTCTTGTTACATTGATAATGCATTGTACAGATTGCATCCCTATATATGCAAATTATGGTTTCTAACGTTGAGATAAATTGGTATTTACGCTCAACGCTATTCGAAAACGCCAATTACTATTTTTTATAACTGCTTTAAATTAGTATCTTAGTAGCATGGCCTGCCGATATGTTAGTAGCATGGCCTACCGATAAAGTTATTTTGCATAAGCTAGATCAAATCGACAACACGGTAAATTAAATATCACTTTATTTATAATTTTTATTTCAAAATACAACTATTAATTTCATAAATACATATTTTTTTGGAATAGACTAAAAGTAGCAGAACTGAGCCTTCATGCAAGCTATATGATTGGGTTGGAGGTGAAGAAGTAGTTGCTGAAGGACGCTTGTACTCTAGCGATCCAAACCAGCTTGTGAATGGCGTTCCTATTGGACCATCAGCTATGGTAGTTGCTATTGATAATCCAAACAACCCCAAGGCCTTTTTATGGAAACCAATAAATAATATGATATATGTTGGAGATGCCGTTGGTAATAAAGTTGCTTGGCCAAAATCAAAAGTAGTTGTCGAGAAAGCTAAGGCACCATCATTTGTTTCTAATAGTGGCAACGTAACATCTCATACGGTAATATGTTTAAACATAATTATAGCAACTTGTTATCAAATTTATTAATATATATATATATATATATTTATTTATTAAAACCATCACTTTTTTTTTCTTGTTTGATAGAGTGGAAGGCCAGCCCCCAAAAGCAAATGCAGGCTGATTGATGTTGGTGGAACAGCAACAATAGTTGCCAAAGGGGTTGTGGCTTCAACCGATCCAAATGAAATGGTCCATTTTGTTCAACTTGGAAAAGACGCCGTTAAAGTTTGGGTAGTGAATGCTACAGTTCCCGATGCAGTTCTGTGGAGACCATCTTCTGATCTTATCTGCATTGAAGATGCTGTAGGCTCTACAGTGGCATGACCAACCTCAAAATTTGTGATAGAATCAAGTTCTAGTAAGTATAATTTTTTCATACATATATACAAAATTTCAAAATGTATTCATATTTGATTGTATGATTTAATTCTTGACATTATACGGTTTTCTTTTATATAGGTAACCATTGTTAAAGTTTGTTGACTGATCAGAAGAAAAGAAAGCTTCACAACTGCACTCTAGGTAAATATACGAATAATACATCATGCATAAAAGTCATTTTATGTTTTTCGTTTGATATGCATAAAAGTCATAAAAATCAACAGGCAATATGCATAAATATATGAATTTAATGATAGGGGATGTTTACTTGGGGTTAACTGATTTTGTGAATAGGATAGGGGGTGTTTGATGGTATTTGAATTGCAATGTGGCAGAGTGCTGTCAGAGGGAGTTGAGGTTGTGGTTGGTTTCGCGTTTGGAGGTTCGGTGATTTTTGGATTTGCGATTACAGAGAAGTATTGCTCTGATGCACAAGGAAAGGCAGCAGGTAACAGAGATGGTATGGATGAAATGCACAAAAATGGTTATGTGCACAAGGAGGTTTTTAAGGTATGTTTGAAGGAGGAACAAAAGTGAATGGTTATTCAAGGGTAATGTTGACAGTGGAGTGGATGGTAGTTGAAGTAGATGGCAGTGGTACATGGAGGAAGTACTATTGTGATTATGATGATGTTTTGATGTTTGTTGAATGGTTACTATGTGTTGATGCTGCAGTTTTAGGTGAAGTGTTTTGGTAATGGTGGTAATGGTAGGCAGGGTGCTGTTGTATTTGAATAGTGAATGGTGACAGATATGCAGATAGTTGGCAGGGTGGAGAGTGACAGTGAAGATGTTAGTTGAAATGGAGTAGGCAGTGAGTTAGATATGTGAAGAGGAATTTGTAGTTTTCTAAGGTGACAGAAGGGAGGTGAAGCAGGGTGGTGATGTTTGTATAGGGTGAAGGGGAGGCAGCAGTTTAGGCAGCAAGGAGGTGGTGGTGGAGCAGTGGTATTTGAAGTTGTAGCAGAAGTGATGAGGTGAATGAAGGAGGTGATGTGTGGTTGGGGTAGTTTGATTACTGTTGCAGACAGAGATGAGAAGTGGTTTATTGAAGAGAAGTTGGTGATAGTGTGTGAAGCTGCAGAGAATGTGCAGTTATGTTGTAGCTGCTGTGGTTGTTGTTGTTGCGTGGTGTTGAAGCAAGGGTGAAGAGGCAGTTAAAGTTTGTGGTAGGCTGCTGAAGTGGCATTTAAGACATTTGTGGTAGGCTGCTGAGGCGGTGTAGGGTTTGTGATGGTGCTTCTTCTTGTAGAGCAATGCAATGGGGTGTGAACTATGAGTGCAAGTGGGTTGTGCTGAGGGTATGTATAAGTGTTGAAGTAGGTTCTATGGAAATGAGTTGAGAGTTTGGTCAGTTAGTTATGACAGTGCACAGTGTTTGTGCACAGTGCACAGTGGAAATGGTTCTATGTTGGAAGGCAGATGATGTATTGAAGGGGAAGTTGACAAAAAGTTATCATAGGGGGAGTTTTGGAGTGACTGGTTGTTTACAGTGAGAGTGGAGTGGAGTGGAGTTCAGGGGAAGTGAAATTGTATGAAGTTCAGGGGAAGTGACAGTATATTGAAGTGTAGTGAACTGAACTGAAGTTTTGTATGGCAGTATAATTGGCTAGGAGGAATTCGGTGATGTGATGGGTGTTAGCTGGTCAGAGGAGTTTATGAAGTGGCAGGGGTGTTTGGTGAAGAAATGGAAATGTGCAGAAGCAACAAATGCACAGGCAGTGTAAATGAAAGTAAATGAAAAGGGAATTGTATATGATCAAAACAGTGAAGAAAATGCATATGAACTTGATTTTGTTAGCATTTAAGATAGTGAAGTAAGTTTTTGGAGATATGTTACGTATGGGCATTCATCCAAATAGAAAATCTTTTATGCACCGTTCATCCAAATGTCACCAAAATGTGGTGTGATTACGCTCAATATATTTGATATTTTATTGATCTGAAGCTTGTTTAGACGTGAAATAGGGAGTTATAATCAAAGGAGCTTATTACCGCTGTCAAGTATATTTGAGTTGCTCTGCTGTATGCTTTAAGCTAGTTGTGTATATTGCATGACTTTGGTATATAAGTGGGACGAAGTTGTGTAAATGGGATGTTATTGTATGATAACAGAGATGTTGAGTGTGGATTGAGCAGTTGAGTGTGTGCGTCAATTTAAGCATGATGCGTAACCTTGTTGATGGATCAGTAGTGGTGGTCTGGAGGAGAATTGATGATTGGGTTCAGATTATGAAATGCAACTTTAGTATCAGCACTTTTATATTTTGTCATCTGTTATCCATATGGTTCCAGACATATTAGTTGTTTTGAAAAGTATCAGCACTTTTATACTTTGTCAACAGCTTCAGCACTTTTATACTTTGTCTACTTTGCCATTTAATGCAGGAACTTGGTTAACACTGAAGCAACATGGAGCAATGTTTAGATCCTTGCAAGAATCCTCTGTAGCAGCCATTTTCGTACATCGTCTCCATAACTGAGTATTTGTGTTCATTTGTTAGACTATTTTGAGCTATTATCATGTGACCATATCTTGTAGTATTTGTGTTCATTTGTTAGACTATTTTGAACTATTATCATGCGACCATGTCTTGTAGTATTTGAAATATTAGCAAAATTATTTGAAACTTTTCCACTGGTTTGATTGTGTGTTTCCAAATTAGAATTCACTGCAACGTTATCATTGTTACATATAGTTGTTGTCATCTTCTCGATTTGTTATTTTTGGGATCCACATTTTAATATATATATATATATATATGTATATCTGTGTGTAATGTGTATACATATATCTATCTGTGTGCATATATATATATATGTAATATAATAAAATGAAAATTGAAACAAATGCTGAAAATTAATATTATATAGGATAGCATTTGAAAAACGCTATTGATTCATCAAACGCTATCGAAACTCTATATGAGATGTACGATTTGTAACCAAAAACGCTATAATAGAATCAAAAAAGCTATAGTAGAAAACAAAAACGCTATGCAAACATGACAAGAAATGCTATCGTAAAAGATTGTAACGCTATAACAAGGTTTGATGAAACGCTATAAAATGTGATCAAAAACGCTATTGATTCATCAAACGCTATCGCAACTCTATACGAGATGTAAGATTTTTCCACCAAAAACGCTATAATAGAACCAAAAACGCTATAGTAGTAAACAAAAACGCTATGCAAACATGACAAGAAACGCTATCGGAAAACATTGTAACGCTATAACATGGTTTGACGAAACGCTATAAAATGTGATCAAAAACGCTATAGAAGTTAAATGAAGGATTATAATTCTCTATAGCGTTTAAGTTTAATAACAGCGAAAAAACGCTATTGTATGTTGCAAACGCTATGAACTTTTGTAAACGCTATTAGATATTATAGCGTTTACCTTCCTGCTATGTAATGCTGCCGGCCTACCATAGCTTGTCGTTCCACGGTGTTCTCTGAAACGCTATGGTAGCCTGTTATAGCATTTTTCAAACGCTATGAAAAGCATAAACTGTTGTAGTTATATAATATTGTTCAGATGTTATAATAAGTGAAAGCTTAGTTTTATAATAATTTTTCAATGAAGGATATATGAGAGATATCCTTTATACTAAGTACAAAGATCTATAAAGATAGATCCAAGTGGTTATTAGGATTGTCATAATCGATCTACATTTATATCGTACTTAGAAGATTTAGTATGGCAAATTCCAAGTGTGAGAACGTTCCAATGCGGCATAGAATTATTATTTCTTAAAAGGACTTCCCATTTATTTATGTATAAGGAAAGAAATGTACATAGGATTTCTTTTGCATTGGCAATAGGATAAACATTGTTATGGTAAGTTTAATTTATTAATGACTAAATAGATATAATGTAGAAATATAGAATTAGTATGAGAAATTCCCAAAACAATTAATCTTGAATCTCCTTAATTAAAAAGGGAGAAATGATATTTTATATGTATAAAGAAATAAGTTCTAATTAAGTTAGACAAAGGTCAGGGAAGGGGAAACCTAAGGCCCAACCTACTTGGAATTCCCTTAACTCCTCTCCCTCTCTTATATTTCATTCACTCTTGATATCAAAATAAAAAGAAAGGAAAATCTTCATTAAATTCTACAATTAAAGGAGAAGGAGCTAAAATTTGAAGAATAAAGCTTGGAGCATATTTCTTTATTCCAAATCAAATTAAAGTGGATGGCATTATCATTTATTGTCTTTGAATGTTTTTATTTCATATTTAATTGATAATGGGATATTTTGTGATGACTAAAACATGTTTACTATGTTAATTTAAATGATTCTATGAATATGATATGTGCAATTACAAAGCTAAAATAAGGGTTTATGGATTTATAACCACAATTAAAGACCTCCAGTTGATTTGAAAATTTTATTTGTTGTATATAACAACAAATTAAAGACGAGTTTTAAATTTAATGAATTTGATTGATATAAATTTTATAAGTTATAAAAAAGATGTAAAATCATGTTCTAACTATTTAAATTCTAGAGTATAACTATTTTTTCCCTTGAAATATATATATATATATATATATATATATATATGTGTGTGTGTGTGTCTGTATGTATGTATATATAGTGTAGAAATGGGAAGTTTTATTTTTGTGAACTTTTCTAAAATTTTCCCATGAAACTAAATGTTTTCATGAATAAATTCAATTGGGGGAAATAGGTAAAATGGTATTTAACTGATTAGTTAAGAATTTAATTAATATTTTATGTAATGGAGAAAAATTCCTTGAAATTCTCAGGAAAAAGATTGGAAAATAAGGTGACTAGCAAATAAGAATTTAACATATGGTACAGTCTGGTCAAATTTAATTACTTTAAAAACAAATAAAATAGCTTTAAAGTAAATTGCACAATTGTGAGTATACATTTGATAACAGGATTGCTATAGACTCGAAAACAGTTTAGTATATTCGGCAGCGCGTATTCGAGGTATTTATAGGCTCGGTTACAAATTTATACATTCGATTACACATATGTTTTATGTTTCATAGACTCGTAACAAAGTAAGCTATAAACTTGATAGTAGAATAAATTATAGACTCAATATCACGGTAAACTATAGACTTAATAACAATATTATATAGACTAAATAAACATAAACATGGTAGCAAGCGTCTTATAGTGTCGATAGTTATAAACTCAATATAGTAAATATCCTATAAACCTGACATTTATGGACTTGATAGCAAATCCTGTGGACTCGATAGTAATAGTCTTATAGACTCGATAGTTGTAGACTCAATAAATGTTATATAGACTCGACAGCCCATTTTCTTGAAAAATAAGAAGATAGTAGTTATAAGATCGATAGCTTATGCAGTTGATAGCATGTGATGCATATTTTTGACTAACAGGTCAGTATATTCCTAATAGCAAAGTTGGGATTGGTGACTTTACAGATTTCTTGAGAAGTTTTAAAAGGGAAGGAATTTTTTTGAAATAAATGTTTTCTAAGTAGGAAAATAATAAAGAGAATTTAGTCATAATTATTCATGTTTATGAGTAATTAATTAAATGCTTATTTATATGTAGTATATGTACAAATGACTATGATAAGAACATATTTACATTATTGAAAAGGTTCCAATTCATTTATTAGTCTAGTCATACATTTTGATCAATTAGGTATTACCCATATAAATTGTTCATATTCTCACTTATGTGAAATCATGAAATATTGATGACATTAGGTGTTGGGAACTGATAACCATGTAGGGTTGTTCCATTAGTGGCTATGGTCAAGTTAAATTGCTATCTGACTAAAATTTCATTTGGGAAATGCAAAGATCGAAATGGGTCAAGCGGTTTAAAATTGACCATGAGAAAATGATTTTTCCATATCAAGAAAACAAAGTTAAATTTTATAGGACTGTTGTTGGGGTTGGGCCCAACACTATAACTAATTAAGCTCCTTGGTTATCAAGATGAGCACCTAATTCATAGGTCTTTTCTAACATTAAAGCTAAATTTTGTGTGTCAATCTAAGGATCAAGTGGGGATGCTCGCTACTATTTTCTTTTGTCACTGGGATATCTTGGTACCTTATGGGAACAAATGCCATGGTTTCATCGGTTTTGGTCTAAGTCAACCTAATAGGTTTTTAGTTGGTCAGTGAAAATTTTATCAATATATTGACACTTAATGGGATAGATAGTGAAGGGAATGTGTGACCTTTGAACCATATTGAATATTAGCCCATTCATTGCTAATCCATGTTGTATGGTGCTTATGTTATGTTCTAACCTTTGTTGTTGTTGGTGGATTAGGAGAGAATAGTACGTTAAGCATGTCTTGTCCTTTATTATGGATATTATATTAACATATTGATGGTTAAGACTCTAGTGTAGGGAAAACCCGTTCTACTCAGTGGCATGCTCTCACTATGTATCTATCTTAATATGAGATGACTAACATTATTCATACTATACTTCTTACCGAACCTGAAATTTTTGGTTTCCCTTACACTCTTAGATACTCGTTTGAGTAGGTTAAGAGTAGGGATTTTTAGGTATTTAAATGAATAAAAACTTATCGATGACATGAAGGAGTCACGATATTACTATTTTATTTTTGTTCCATTGTGAAGCATAACTGCATATTTTTACACAATGAAGGGTTCTATAGTCATCCATATATATGACTCTTGCCACTCAAGAGTGCATCATCAGATACCGCTCTTGAAATTATAACTTTTAATTATTATATATAATCCAAATGTTAAATCACATGATTATGTATCGAATTAGCACGAATGAATCAAAATTATTTTGTGAAATATTTTAAATTCTTATGTTCTTGATGTTTATGTTTATGATACAATAACTGATCTCACTTTGTCATTGGAAAATAATACTATTGATGATTGGAGTGTCACGAGTGTCTATTTTCGAGTCCCGAAATGGAGGAATATACTACTTGGTATCCGCAAAAAGGTTTTAGAAAACTTAATAAAACTTTTAAAAAGAGTATTGGAAAACAATAACCTAAATGAAATAAAATGATTCAGATTAGGTAATGAGATAAAATTTTGGCAACGAATTTGTTATTTGTTATAAAATTAATACATATATTTACCTATATTTTTGTGTCTTACCTCTACCGTTAGTCCTTTCTATAGAATCTCGTGGAGACTCATATGCAAATCATAGGAGAAAAATTTTGGAAATTTGAAGTTAAAGACTGAATTTGGGAGAAGGAAGCACCATGACAAATGGAAATGTTTGACTTAATGCAAGAGAAAGTGGTAACCGAACTACTAACGTGAACGGTGTTGAAGCCATGCCGATTGACATAAGGATAGTGCATGAGTTCTTTGTAATATGGTGCTTGTCAAAGCAATAGTGGGATGGCTGGAGGAAATTCTAAGGTTAATGTAGGTGGGAATGTTAGAGTTGCCATACCTAAATGAATGCTTGCAATAATTTTGCCGTGCAAAGTAGAGACTATACTAGTTTCGATGGAAAGCTGTTTATGGGAACAAGTGCCATTGAAGTGGAGGATTGGCTTGTTCACTTTGAGAGGATCTTTGCTAATTTGGGCATGAAAGTCAAACTTAAATGGAGTGTGGCTTCTAGGAAATTTCAAGGGGCTGCCTTATATTACTAAAACACATAACTACCATTGGGACAAAGGTGAAATTACTTAGCATATTTCAGGGGAAGGCTTGCGGAATAGTTCTTTTCTGAAGCAACAAAATATACTCTATTTACGAAGTTTGGAGATCTAGGGCAAGGAGAAAGGGATGTTTTTGAGTATTTAACAAAGTTTAATGAGCTCTTAAGGCATGAGCAAGTCATCAACACTTTGGTTAAGAAGAATAAGATTATATTTGGGGTTTGAAGCCCGAGATTTCTAGGGAAACAATGTCGCACCGTAGAGTTCTTTTTAATGCTATTTTGAACATGGCCCTGAGGAATATGGATGATTTGGCACTGATCGAGAATGGTAAGTAAGATGTAGAGGAAGAAAGCCTACTGGTTTTCACAACAAGAAGAGGAAGATCTTTAATTTGAAAGAAAAGAAGGGAACTTAGAAGGGTGGATTTTCCAAGAAGGAATAATATGAAGTAATTTGTTAGAAATATGATAAGAAGGGATGCATTTCAAATGACTTTCATGCAGCAATCAATAAGAATGTTGGTGACAAAAAGGGGATGAGGTGATATAATTGTAACAAGTTAGGACACTACAAGAGAGAATGCCCTGAACCAGTCAAAGTTGAGAAAGGGAAGGTTATGCTTTGGAACCTACAACATTTGGACCTATTTTTGAGGAAAAAGAAAAGTTTGTGTTAGGAGGTATGCTTTTGTTACATGTCATAACAGTTAAAATATTATTTGATACTACAGTATTGTGTTATTTATATCTAAACATTTGGTAGATAGACTGCATCTTGCACTGACGTACCTTGTAACCTCTTTGACGTTGTAGATCCAGTTGAGGGTGTCAGGAGATGTAGCCACTAGAATTTATATTGTTCGGTCAAAAGTTTACCTGTAATTCAGACGTATTGGATTTTGTCGGTTTTGGGATAATTCTAAGTATGTATTGATTAAACCTATATGATGCTAGAATATTTTGCCAGGATATAACGGTGTCTTTTAAACATGCTAAGACTAGCAAAAAAAATCTTTATGTGATAAATGAATCTAGTTTCGATGTGCTTGCATAGTTATTCTCTATGGAGGATGTGAAAGATGAAATAAATAGAGTTTTTGTTGTAGGAGAATATGCTAATTGCGCGCCTCCCACTGAAACAAGCAATTGAGTTTCGAATAGATCTCTACTAGGAGCTGGACCCTTTAGTAGACCACTTAGCAGGATGAAACCTAATAAAATAAAGGAATTGAAGGTATATCTAATGGAGTAAAAAGGGAGAAACTTTATTGGACCAAGTAGCTTATCTTGGGGTGCTATGGTGGCATTTGTAAAGAAGCTAAATGTATGGCTCACGATGTGCACTGATTACAGAAATCTAAATGCGAAGACCATAAAGAATTGGAATCCATTTCCTAGAATAAATTATTTGTTCAATTAATTAAGTGGAGCGAAGGTGTTCTCACAACTGGATGTAACAAGGGGTACCATCAGTTGAGAGTAGTAGAAGAAAAAGACACTTTTGACAGCATTCCAAACAAGATATGCTTTGTATGAATGGAAAGCCATGCTTTTCGTGTTGGCTAATGTGCTTGCTTTCTTTGTAGATCTTATCAACTGAATCTTCTGAGAACATGTGGACAGATTTGTTTTAGTTTTTATAGATGACATTTCGATATACTTTAAAAATCAATGTGATCATAAGGTTAAGAATAGTACTAGATATGCTAAGGCAGCGTCAGTTAAAGCCAAAGACCTTGAAGTGTCCTTTTTAGGAAAGAGAATGAAGTTTCTTGGTCACATAGTTTTTGAAAATGGGTTGTCCATGGGTCCAACAAAGATTGAAGATGACCAAAATTAGTAGTTTCTTTGAGCTGGTTGACTACTATCGGAGATTCATCAAGGATTTCTCTCATATAGCTGCACCTCTGAACAAACTAAGAAGGAATGATGTAAAGCTTGTTTGGACTAATAAGCGTGAAGCGGTATTCTTAAAGCTAAAACTTTTATTGACCAATGCACCCATGTTAATTGTGTTAGATGAAAATTAAAATTTGGTTATGTATATTAATGCATGTGGAACCGAGTTAGGAGTTGTATTAATGTAGAGAGGTAGAATTATGGCTTTTGCTTCTAGACAGCATCGACCATGTAAAGTTCGTTATCCTACTCATGATTTGGAGTCAACGCCTATAGTCTTTGCATTGAAGGTATTGGGACATTATCTTTTTGAGAATGATTTAATTTATTTACGGACTCTAAAAAAGAGCTGAATATAAGGCAACAATGACAACTTAAGTTTTGGGCGGCTTAAGACTTTGGAATTAAGTATGCACTAGGAAAAGGAAATAAGTTTGTAGATACCCTAGTAGAAGACATTAGAATGCAATATTGGTAATATTTTCCGAATGGCATGATTTAGAAGTATTATCTTCTTATTGTGTTCGATGAGGATGACGGCTAATTCTAGCGAGTGTAATGCAGTAATTTCTCTTTTAGAAGTTCAACTAGTATTGATCGAAAGAACTGCTGCAAAGAAATATCTATACTAACCAAAAAAATTAAGACGCTAAAAATGGGTACAGATGTTGATGATTTAAAGAATTTCAAACTTAGCCAAAGAGGATGGTTGAGAAATAAGGGATGATTATGTTTTCCAATGTGGACAATCCAATAAAGGAAATACTTTTAGATTATCTTAGATAAAAATTAACCATTCACCATAGAGGTACAAAGATGTACCAAGATATAAATAGAAACTTCTTCTAGGAAGGAATGAAGAGAGAAATAGATTTAGGGGTTAAGCAATGTATAAATTGTTAGAAAATGAATGCCGAACATCAAAAGCCGGGTGGATTACTTCAACTTTTTAGAAGTACAACTATTGAAATAAGATTCTCTGCCAATGGATTTCATAAATGGGCTGCCAAGGCTGAATAAGGGAAATGAAAATACTTGGGACATAGTTGACAGATTGACCTTCATCCCTGTCAAGTTGACAAGAACTATGACGAGCACCCTACAGCATCGAAACCTAATATAACTATATAGTGCACGGTCGACATCCCCAGCCGATGCAGGATGATCATCAAGGGTTGAAAGAAAAAGGAAAACAAACCATAGAACTTGTCTTATATCTCACAGAGCATGAAATAAAATATAGTATACATCACAAATTTAAAACATGAGAGAAAATAATAACTAAGTGAACCAAATATCAGAGCATGGATCCACGTAGTTATACAACAATGTAATAGGGCTTATACATAATGGAAATAAACTCAAATAACTGTCTCATAGCAATAGTAATAAACAGACAATGTCAAGGCCCTACAGTATTACACAATTGAGTAAGCATAATATCCATATATAATAAGAGATAGTTCCATCCAGCTCGTCCTCTTCACAACTACTATCTCCTACCCAGACTTACTATCTACCTAGACTTACTATCTAGTCCACTCATTTAAGAATACTCATGATAATAAGAAGCAAAACATAAAACCTCGGGTCAGACGATGTAACCACCCGCCACTCATCTCCATAGAATGACGCATCATTTATAAGAAAGAAAGGGATAGAAAAGAGAAAGAAAGAGAAGAAAGAAGAAACAACACATCAGAATCTAAACAGCGGAACGAATAAATTATATTAATAACATAAGTATTACATAGTACGACAACTATCAGAGTACACAAATAATACAACACATACTAGACAGTTATAAACACCTGTCTAGCTATTACAACTCAATACAACTCAGAGACAACACAGAGATACCAAACACAGCGGAACACTATACATATCTATACGCAGAAGCCTCCTGCTCCATTGCTCCTCCATAATTCGTCAAAGCTAACCTGAATCCCTTGGCTACTTGTAAAAATTTGAGTACTCAAGAGTTTAAGAAAACAGAAGATAAACTCCGATTCAGACATGGGTCTGGTGTGAGTAACAGGTTAAAGTTGCTTAACTTTGAAAAACCTTAAAAAGAAAGGTATCACGTAAGACTTCCCAAACATAAACATGGAAAAGTTTTTACCTTACGCTAACCAAAACATTTGATAGGAAATCCAGTGATATTATGTAACAACTAGGTATTTTCAACCATTCGCATCCGCACATGTCGGGCTTGAATTGCCCAAAATACCACGTTGTATACAAAATTAGGCAAATCTCAGAATGTACAGTAAATGAAATCACAGATCACAGACACAGAGTAATAATAGTGCAGCGGAAGTAAAATGTGATGCCCCACCTCTATACCCACGCTAGCCAAGAACATTACGGAGTAAATGCTGTCAACTAGCACGGAGAATAAGGCTGTTGAGGAGCGACCATCCGTGTAATTGCTTTGTGCGAGCATCGATATGTCAGATAGTATAACATGCAATTCTTTTCAAGTGGAAATCCGACATGCCGACACAAACTCAAAACTACTACACAGTGGCTATAATATCTTCGGAAACAAATATAGAAATAAACATAACATAAATCAGTCACAGACAATTCATATCACAAAGGCGGAAATAGATATGAATATTACACATAAAAGTGTATATCAGAGTAGTGGTCAAATAAGATCCACAACATCACAAAAGAATAGATACAAGTGCTAAGACAAAAGAATATGTATACATCAAGGAGTCTATTTCTCAAATGCATACAACAATAAACTACTAATCTAGAGTAGTTAGCCAAAATCATACGATTGTTCCAAATAGGAAGTCAAGAGGAAGCACCTGTAAAATCTCAGTCTGACCCGAGTATTATTTAAGAAGAAAATAATAAACGGATCAGTCTAGCTATAATTATCAGGTGAAATGATGTAGAATAAGAGATATGACTAAACATATAATAATCACAATGCCAAGCTGTGATATATAAGTAATTGAAAAATCAACAAGAGATTAATCAATATCACAAAGATCTACTCAAGATAAAAAGGAATGTCATACTCCTAATTTCATTCACCAAGCCACAAAATGACATACATATCAATGCCAACTGAAAAAGGTGGTGAAACATAAATTCCAGAAATCAATAATTAGAAATCCAGAAATCACAAGAAAAGGATGGACAAGACATTGATGTAGTACAAACGGTACATCCAATGAATCAAATACACTGATGTAGTACAAACGGTACATCCAATGAATCAAAACACTTTGAAAGTGCATGGGTCGCTAGCCCACAAAGAAATGAGACGAAGCTCAATAAAATGAGGTACAGTCCTCCACGTATACAAAGAGACATCGCACATTGCTAGTCTAAACTATAAAATGATCATCATTGATCATCAAGAAGTGTCAATTACAATAAGCTAGTAAATATATGAGTTTAGCATCATGTCCCATAACCACTAGCTTAACTTAAATATTTGCGAACAAATTGTAGATCTCCACTAGAAAATTGTCACAAGAGTTTCAATCGAACAAGTCCAAGAATTAACCGACGAAGTTAACGCAAGCGTTTCATACCACTTGTTTTACTAAGTCGTTTAATTAGATTTCTCATACGAGTGAGGTAAAGGTTTGTATATACTAATAGATTGGAAATCGGT
Source organism: Allium cepa (assembly GCA_030765085.1). Taxonomy (NCBI): domain Eukaryota; kingdom Viridiplantae; phylum Streptophyta; class Magnoliopsida; order Asparagales; family Amaryllidaceae; genus Allium; species Allium cepa. The sequence goes on along the minus strand of CM060935.1, from coordinate 1,051,754,136 downwards.
TTTAGAAAACGAGCTTTGTAATAAAATAGTATTGAAATCATTTTAAGAAAGAGTTTTGATATTTACTACTAGTATAGAAAACCTTTATATTTTAAAGTGACAAATCATAGAAGTGATTGTAGAAACAATCAATCATAAAAATTCACATTCGAAGAAGTGAATAAAATCCAAAGAAATCGATAAAGGATCCATCGAAATGGATATTCAAAAATCCCTAAAAAGAGTCATCAAGGTCATAATAATTGATAACAACAAATAGGAAACAACACGAATCGATTAAAGTTGAAAATTCAAATAGTTAGGCGAAGTGGGCAAAAGTGCAACAGGTCGGTCGGCCGGCTACAGAGCTCGGTCGACCGGACCCTGTTCTGAAAAATAGTTCGGGAAGCAGGTCGGTCGACTGAGCTCTGTAGTCGGTCGACCGGACCTGATGCCAGCCTCTTCCCAGCCCATCCTAATGAGATCCAATCTCGACCAAATTGCATTCGCTCGAGCAACGACGCTAAGGGTTTATGCCTATCGACTACCCGGCCCTATAAGCTCCTCAATGCATCACCAAAAACATGTTCAAACATCAAAGTTATGATTTTTAAAGAATTGAACGCAAAACACTAAAAATTGGAATGTTCACCTAATCAATCCAAACCAAAAGCAAATGCACACGAATAAGCGTTAGGAATTCATACCTAACAATCGAAGAGAATTATAAGCATAGATGTGAGATTAAAAATCTCACCTTTGAACCCAAATCAATGAAGAAGAAGCTTGAAAACAAATGGAAATCAACCACACTTCAATCTCAACACTAGAAGCTTGAATATAAGCTAAAAAGAGAAACATTTCCCAAAGTTAGGTTTAGGAACTTTCTGAAATCAAAGAGAGAATGAGTTGGAGAAGATGAAGAAAAAGCTTACCAATGGGTTCTCTTGAGTTTGGAGCTAGAAGATGGATTTGCTAATGGAAACTAGGGCTTAGGTTTTCCTAATTCTTTTTCTCTTCCCCCATTTTTGATGAAGCTTGAATGTATTAGGAAATTATGAAGTAATGAAGAGGAGAGGGGTTGGGACTGAATACACAAGTGAGGTTATTGGGCTCAGCCCAAACCAAAGCCCTAAGTAAAAAGTGGAAAAAATCAACTTTCTCCAAACATATCGAAGCTTATACTCAAAAAGGTTGCAAACGTCATTTTGAACTCAATGGGGGTGGTCTCGAGTCTCAATTCGACTGTTTGCACAAAGTAGCTTTTCGGACCAAAATCCGATGAACGGTGAAATATTTAAATAAAATATTTAAATATATAATCGATAAATATGCGGGTTGTTACATAAAAGAAATAGTAGTTCATGAAGCTACTACATAAATATATCAGAGTCAAATAAGATACAGCAGAAGAAATAAAGTACAACAGAAGTCTAAGTATGATAGCCAAGTACAAATGAATACAACACTGGGATCAACAGAATAACTGGAAGTGAAACAGATAAAACTAGACAAGTAGATAATCTCCAGCGATTCCAATCTTCAGAAAGTGGAAATCTGAATCTGTGAATACTCAGGCTGACCCGAGCGTAAATGAAAATACAAACACTCGAATCAGGACATACATACTTATACAATGTAAACCAACTCAAGTGAACTGTAGTAGAAGTATAAGTAACTTAAAGGATGCTTGGGACCGCCCATCCTCTAACGATCCGTCAAACTATTTACTATGTAGTATTATTGCGCTATTATAATAATGTCTAATAGTAAAATAAACTTACTTTTAAATAGCGTTAAGGAGTGACCCAATATTCCCCTTAACACAAATAATGCCAATAGTCTATACAGTACCTGCATATCTCATGATCGGGAGACTACGAGAAGATACTGCACAGGTACGATACAAATAGAAACTCGTAGTAAAGGCTTGATATGGTAGGTGACACGGCACACAAGGCAATGCCAGGGTAGATATACTAATTACGACACTCGGGCTGGTGGTAACGCAGCAGCCACATACGCCCACCGCGGAACACATTCCCAAAAAATCGGAGGGGCGCCCAAACAATCACAAGTAATAGTATGGTATCGAAGAAATGCGTCCGCTACGAGGTGCGACCTCAACTGGCCCGAGACCGCTCCTGTTTTAGCCACCTTATGCCAACTCAGGAGAGTTGGGTCCACGTAATATACCTCAAGAACGTCGCCATAATCCTACTTCATTCTGGAATCTTCACCGCGTACACGGTTGTCAAAGTGGTTTTGGGTATCGACAGAGAGTATGCTCATATCCGATCCCGGTCTCATTGCCAACCAATCGTTATTATAACCCGTGGTTATAACTTTAAAATAATATTTTTATACTTCAAAATAAAATATCATTTCAATCCAAATCTTTATCAAAATGAAGATTAAATCAATTCCAAACCATTTCTATATATCAACATACCATATCTTTCAAATTCAAATATTTTTCAAAATAAATATCAAGTCATTTCTAACCATTTCAATATATTAAATTATCATATCTTCTCAAAAATTCCTTTCAAATCATTTTAATACATTAAAATATCACATCCTTTCAAAACTTCCTTTCAAATCATTTTAATATCAAAATATTATATCTTTCAAAACTTCATTTTTAAATCATTTTAATATCAAAATATTATATCTTTCAAAACTTCATTTCAAATCATTTTAAGATCAAAATATCATATCTTTCAAAACCACATTTCAAATCATTTTAATATATCAAAAATCATATCTTTCAAGACTTCATTTCAAAACATTTAATATATCAAAATATCATTCTTTCAAAACCACATTTCAAATTATTTTAATATATCAAAATATCATATCTTTCAAAAATCATTTCAAAACATTTAATATATCAAAATATCATATCTTTCAAAACTTCAATTTCAAATCATCGTATAAGTTCAAATCCAAAAATTCAACTTTAAATCCCTTTTATATTCAAAGATATCATTCATTTATTATCATTCAAATCACCTTTTAAATAGCTTATATTTTAATCAAAATAATTCATTTATATACTTTCAAATCAAGTATTCAATTTCCAAAGTTTTAAACCATTATGAGTTCATTTACTAAGTTAAAACCATAAACATTGAAAATTTCAACCTTTCACAGCATTCAGAAAAAGGTGCTGAAAGTTATACTTGAAAACATTTCAATTTAAACCATTTAGACATTATAAAAATCATATTTTAACATTCAAAGATGTTCATTAAAATACTCTTTTAATTAAAGATTTTTATAAAGCAACATTTATAATTAAATCAAATTTCGCAAATCCACTTAATAAATTCAAGTGTAAACTTTCCCATTTTTACATTTAACACTTTATCAACATTTACATTTTCAAATTGTCATTTCAAAGTTTAACTAAATTTCCAATTTATTTAATTAACTTAAACACTTAATTAAAACCAAATTCACATTTCCAGGTCAAGTTCACTTTAAGATTACACTTTTAAGCATTTATTCATTTAACCATTTTAATACATAGAAAAATCAATAATATTTTATTAATTCATTTAAACTCAAATTTAATCAAATCATCATATTTACCAATTTTCAAACATAATTTAATTTCCATTTTATTTATATAACTTAAAATTCCCTTTTTAAACCAAAACCCAAAATTTTAGACTTTAAGTTATATTTCAATAATTCAACTTAACCATTTATTTGTGTAACATTTCCTACTTATACAAAATCATAAATCCTTTATTTAAAGCACTTTAAAAATCTATTTAACTCAAATTATCATAAATTTACATTTAAACCACTTAAAATTTTATGTATATAACTTAAATGTCATTTTAAAAGCCAAAGTCCAAATTTCCAAATTTAAGTTATATTTCAAAAATTCACTTTTTACCATTCATTTGAATTACATTTTTAACTTCTAGAAAATCCAAAATTTCTTTATTAAACATTAAAAATCAAATTTCATAATTTTCACTTTTAAAAATATTTAAAATATTCAAAATACTTTATAAAATATAACCACGGGCCTGTATATAGTTTTCTAACCTAGGTCAAGTGATACGAATATATATCATTTCAATCCGCAGTTTAAAAGAAAAATCCGGGTTCTATCATTTCAAACCCGCAATCCCCAATCAAAATTAATAATTAAAAACCATTCAGGCCTATCATTTCAGCCCATAACGATTTTCCTATTCTAAAGTCCGTTCGGGTATGTATCATTTCAACCCATAGTGATTCTATTCTACAGGGAACTTGGAGTGTGATAAACAGATATAAATGAACAGTTAACAACGTATAACAGTAACAGATGATATGACATAAAATTTAACAGGATGAACATCATATATAAATAATCACATGGCAGTTATAACATCGTATATATTTTTTCTACACATTCAGTTGTTGTTGTTTCACAACTGCATAAGTATAAATGTCGTGTGAGCTTTACTCACCTCAGGATGCTGGAGATTGCAATACAACCGACACAACGGAATCAAGAGCAAAATGAAAAGCCTATGGACTTGAGTGGAGAGTGAATCCAAGCTAAAGATCTTGTGTTACAACCCAAAATAAAATCAAACAAATTATAAATTCCAATGCAACTTGAAATGGAATAACTTTGGAATGAAAACAAATATGAATGCAATGACTTTTGCCTTGCTTTCCACAACTCTTTGCTCAGCCTAAGGGTGATATAGCTCGGCCATAACATGGTTGGAAGTATAGGTGGTGGTGATGGCAGGGAAGAGGTGTAGAGAGTGGTGGCTGCGGCTACGGAGGAGAGGCCTAGCAAATAGCATGAGAAAACAAGGCAAAATATAGGAAAACAATGGAAAAAGAAGAGAAAATGAAGAGGAAAAGAGGAGCCATTACCCAAACCTTTCTAGCCGTGAAAAATAAAGTGGAGAGGAAACTTTTCACATGAAATGAATTGAGAAACTCACGGCTAAGCATAAGGTAGTGTATGACCAAGCAAAGCAAGTGAAAAGACAAGAAAATGAAAGGACTAGCAAGTGAAAGGTCTTAAGTTAAAAGCTTTTTTAAAATCTTCACATTTCCTTTTCTTTAATTCAATTAAAACAAAATAAAATCATAAATTTACTTTTATAAACCGAAACCTAGTAAAAAAATATGAAAATAAATAATTAATTTTAAAGAAAATATAAAAAGAATAAAACAAATTGCTTAAAAATTCAAAACAGGGTTCAAAAATTACAATTAAAACATCACTAGCTTTGGAAATATATCTACTTCATTTTAAAAATATTCTAAAGCAAAATTTTGAAATAAAATAATTCATTTATCATTTCTAAAATTCAATAAATAATTATATTTAGAGAAAATAGAAGATAATTAGAGAAATTGTTTAAAAAAATAGCAAACAGGACGTGAAAATTACAAATAAAACATCACGAGCTTTTAGAAAATTTATATTTCACTTTAAAACAAATAAAAAATAAATTAAAAAAATAAATGAGGAACAAAATAAAATGGGAATGAGAAGAAAATAAGTTCTTAAGAAAAATATAAAGATAGATAAAGAATTACTTTAAATTAATTGAAGCTAGGAATTAAAACTTACAAACAGAATACAACTGACATTTGAAAATGTCAATTACACTTTTAAAAATGTTTTAAAACCAAAATATATACATAGCATGCTATTTTACACATGAAAACATAAATTAGAACATTACATGACCAAATAAAATATTATTTATTAAATTTAAAATAAATAATTTTTTTTAAATACAACAAATTTCACACAATAGCTAAAAAGACATAATTTTCACATTATAAATCAGATTTAAACGAAACGAAAAGCAATGTTCCTAAAATTTTATTTACTTTCACAATAAAAGATAAATTCAAATTTTCAAACTTTCAAATTTTAAATTTAAAAGTCAAAGTTTGACCATATTGACCAAAATTCACTTTTTTGGAAAATATTCTTTTTAGTCATGTTTTGGAATGATAATTCATATCAAAATCAAAGTTTATATTTTAAAATAACAAAATTATCTAAATTAAATATAATAAAGTTAAATCAAAATTCAACTAAAATAATTACAAAATACAGGGTTGTTACATTCTCCCCCACTCAAAACTTTTCGTCCTCGAAAAGGAATGAGGTACGGGAAAGCACAGAAAAGATAGAAATGAAATAAGATTAAGACAAGGCGACAAGAAGATTAAGATTATTCCTGATAGCTGTTGTTATAGGTAAGTTTAACAAGGTGGAGATGATCTTTCCAAGATTCCCCAGAATCAAGAGCACAAGCACGAAAAAGGTGGATTCGAAATGAGTACCAAAGATTATCAAAGATTATAGAAAGATTATAGAAAGAGTTCTAAATAGAAAGATTATAGAAAATGCCTATACCAGTCCATAGAAAGACAAAGATAATAAGGACAACCAAAAGATAGTTTGAATAATAAAATAAGGAAATAAATTTGAAACCATGGAAATTTCAACTTAAATAGAAAATAATTTTTTTTTACACAAGTTAAATAAATCGTAACTATCTTAAATTTCATTATCTTATTATCAAATCATCTTAAATTAACAATTTTTAAAACCATAGGTTTGAAAAATAATCATTTATTATACTCATAATGGCTTAATAAATTTAATTCTTCTTTATTCCTAATTAAAATTAAATTTATTCCTCTCAATATTTATCACTTATGTAAAATATACTTACACTTATTATAACTGCTTTATTTTATTCTTAGTTCTTCTAACATTATTTTATTGTAAGTTATTCAATTACCCTTTATTATATTTACCTCTGTTAATTATTTTATAACTAAAATTTAAGAGTATAACATTTATTATAACCACTCAAATTTTATTTATAAAATCGTTTTATATTGTATATTATCCAATTACATTGTTAACTTCTGAAATTAAGGTAAGTTATATTTGAATGCAATTGTATTATACAAATAAAACTTTCCAATTAAATCATTTCATGCTTGAATATTCATCCAAAATTTTTATTTTCTTTTTATAATTGAAATTATTTTTTAAAATAAAATTTAAGAATTAAATTTCCAATTTCTTCAACCCATTTAGAGATAAATAAATGTATGTACATAATTTATCAAATCAAATTTAAATCATATATCTATATATATTATAGATCAAGTCATATTTAGAAATTCATATCAATCTGAATTCCAAAACAAAGCTGTAGCAAGACTACAGAGCGGTCTCTTCACTTCGAAACTCGAAAATGAATGTCGATGATGCTGCAGTCATCACTGAAATTATTTCCCGGCGACAAAGAGAAGAGCACTAATTTTTAAACTTTAAAATTCTTTGAAAACAAATTTCTGTTCGAAAATACTTTAGATAATGTAACCTTTTAAAACTTTAAACACAAGGTTTGAAACCATCGGAAATTAAATTCTTAAATTTCTTGTCTTAAACTCATTTCAGTTCCCAAATAAATTTATAAACAACTATTTATAAATTCATTTATAGAACTATAAATGGTAAATCAAGTATTATCATTTTAAATAATCAATTTAAATCAATTTATTAAGTTCCATAAATTTACATATATATCAAAATTTATTTAATTAACTAAATTTAAAATAATATTGTGTCAGTTTGTTTGTCAAAGTGTTTTAGAAATCCTATCGATCGGACGAATCGATCGGAAACCCAAATCAACATCAACAACTCAAACATCACAATATATAAAACAAAACATAGATTTACAAGTACAATTAAAAATGTTTGGAAGAATAGATTGGAAACAAAAGATAAGATGATTAAATAACAGAGTAGGGAGATTGCTAAGCTTAAGTAAATCGCGGGCAACCTTAACTGGGTCAACCATGACTTAAGGAATAAGATCGATGTGGATTTTCTAGGGTAAATCTACATTCGATCTCAATAGATAGAGTTTGGAATGACAACAGATATTAGCATCTAAACTAAGGATAGATATAAATCTCTGGTGAATCGATGCTAACTGTAAAGGAGTTTCCCCCTTTACAAATGAATTTTTGAGATTGGTGGGACCGCCAATTCACTATAAAGCTCATTCAAAGTGGAGTTATGGGATACTCCATAATCAAAAGGAGATGAATAGTGAGGGACACGAATGAATTTTTGGAACCGTAGGGAACGTTCCAAAATTCAAAGGAAAATCGAATCAAAGAGGAAAGATTCAAACTCGAACGAAAGTGATTCTGTAAATAATTTACCTTATATTCTAAGTTTTGCCTCAAAGCCAAAGCTCTGATACCAAATGTAACAACCAGGTATTTTCAACCATTCGCATCCGCACAGTCGGGCTTGAATTGCCCAAAATACCGCGTTGTATATAAAATTAGGCAAATCTCAGAATATACAGTAAATAAAATCACAGATCACAGACACAGAGTAATAATAGTGCAGCGAAAGCAAAAGAAATAGTAGTTCATGAAGCTACTACATAAATATATCAGAGTTAAATAAGATACAACAGAAGAAATAAAGTACAACAGAAGTCTAAGTATGATAGCCAAGTACAAATGAATACAACACTGGGATCAACAGAATAACTGGAAGTGAAACAGATAAAACTAGACAAGTAGATAATCTCCAGTGATTCCAATCTCCAGAAAGTGGAAATCCGAATCTGTGAATACTCAGGCTGACCCGAGCATAAAAAATAATACAAACACTCGAATCAGGACATACATACTTATACAATGTGAACCAACTCAAGTGAACTGTAGTAGAAGTACAAGTAACTTAAAGGATGCTTGGGACCGCCCATCCTCTAACGATCAGTCAAACTATTTACTATGTAGTATTATTGCACTATTATAATAATGTCTAATAGCAAAATAAACTTACTTTTAAATAGCGTTAAGGAGTGACCTAATATTCCCCTTAACACAAATAATGCCAATAGTCTATACAGTACCTGCATATCTTCTGATCGGGAGACTACGAGAAGATACTGCACAGGTACGACACAAAGAGAAACTCGTAGTAAAGGCTCGATATGGTAGGTGACACGGCACACAAGGCAATTACAGGGTAGATATACCAATTACGACACTCGGGCTGGTGGTAACGCAGCGCCACATACGCCCACCGCGGAACACATTCCCACAAAATCGGAGGGGCGCCCAAACAATCACAAGTAATAGTATGGTATTGAAGAAATGCGTCCGCTATGAGGTGCGACCTCAAGTGGCCCGAGACCGCTCCTGTTTTAGCCACCTTATGCCAACTCACGGGAGTTGGGTCCACGTAATATACCTCAAGAACGTCGCCACAATCCTACTTCATTTTGGAATCTCCACCGCATACACGGTTGTCAAAGTAGTTTTCGGTATCGACAGAGAGTATGCCCATATCTGATCTCGGACTCTTTGCCAACCAATCTTTATTATAACCCGTGGTTATAAATTTAAAATAATATTTTTATACTTCAAAATAAAATATCATTTCAATCCAAATCTTTATCAAAATAAAGATTGAATCATTTCCAAACCATTTCTATATATCAACATACCCTATCTTTCAAATTCTAATATTTGTAAAAATAAATATCAAGCCATTTCTAACCAATTCAATATATTAAATTATCATATCTTTTCAAAAATTTCTTTCAAATCATTTTAATATATTAAAATATCATATCCTTTCAAAACTTACTTTCAAATCATTTTAATATCAAAATATTATATCTTTCAAAACTTCGTTTTTAAATCATTTTAATATAAAAATATTATATCTTTTAAAACTTCATTTTAAATCATTTTAGATCAAAATATCATATCTTTCAAAACTACATTTCAAATCATTTTAATATATCAAAATACCATATCTTTCAAAACTTCATTTCAAAACATTTTATATATCAAAATACCATATCTTTCAAAACTTCATTTCAAAACATTTTATATATCAAAATATCATATCTTTCAAAACCACATTTCAAATCATTTTAATATATCAAAATATCATATCTTTCAAAACTTCATTTCAAAACATTTAATATATCAAAATATCATATCTTTTAAAACTTCAATTTCAAATCATCATATAAGTTCAAATCCAAATATTCGACTTTAAATCCCTTTTAAATTCAAAGATATCATTCATTTACTATCATTCAAATCACCTTTTAAATACCTTATATTTTAATCAAAATAATTCATTTATATACTTTCAAATCAAGTATTCAATTTCCAACGTTTTAAACCATTATGAGTTCATTTACTAAGCTAAAACCATAAACATTGAAAATTTCAATCTTTCACAGCATTCAGAAAAAGGTGCTGAAAGTTATACTTGAAAACATTTCAATTTAAACCATTTAAACATTATAAAAATCATATTTTAACATTTAAAGATGTTCATTAAAATACTCTTTTAATTAATGATTTTTATAAAGCAACATTTATAATTAAATCAAATTTCGCAAATCCACTTAATAAATTCAAGTGCAAACTTTCCCATTTTTACATTTAACATTTTATTATCATTTACATTTTCAAATTATCATTTCACAAATTAAAATAAATTTCCAATTTATTTAATTAACTTAAACCCTTAATTAAAACCAAATTCACATTTCCAGGTCAAGTTCATTTTAAGATTACACTTTTAAGCATTTATTCATTTAACCATTTTAATACATAGAAAAATCAATAATACTTTATTAATTCATTTAAACTCAAATTTAATCAAATCATCATATTTATCAATTTTCAAATATAATTAAATTTCCATTTTATTTATATAACTTAAAATTCCCTTTTTAAATCAAAACCTAAATTTTCAGACTTTAAGTTATATTTCAATAATTCAACTTAACCATTTATTTATTTAACATTTCCCACTTATACAAAATCATAATCCTTTATTTAAAGCACTTTAAAAATATGTTTAACTCAAATTATCATAAATTTACATTTAAACCACTTAAAATTTTATGTATATAACTTAAATGTCATTTTAAAATCCAAAGTCCAAATTTCCAAATTTTAGTTATATTTCAAAAATTCACTTTTTACCATTCATTTGAATTACATTTTTAACTTCTAGAAAATCCAAAATTTCTTTATTAAACATTACAAATCCAATTTAAATCAAATTTCATAATTTTTCACATTTAAAAATATTTAAAATATTCAAAATACTTTATAAAATATAACCACGGGCCTATATATAGTTTTCTAACCTAGGTCAAGTGATACGGATATATATCATTTCAATCCGCGGTTTAAAAGAAAAATCTGGGTTCTATCATTTCAAACCCGCAATCCCAAGTCAAAATTAATAATTAAAAACAATTCAGGCCTATCATTTTAGCTCATAACGATTTTCCTATTCTAAAGTCTGTTTGGGTATGTATCATTTCAACCCATAGTGATTCTATTCTACAGCGAACTTGCAGTGTGATAAACAGATATAAATGAACAGTTAACAACGTATAACAGTAACAGATGATATGACATAAAATTTAACAGGTTGAACATCATATATAAATAATCACATGGCAGTTATAACGTCATATATTTTTTTTCTACACATTCAGTTGTTGTTGTTTCACAACTACATAAGTATAAATGTCGTGTGAGCTTTACTCACCTCAAGATGCTGGAGATTGCAATACAATTGACACAACGGAATCAAGAACAAAATGACAAGCCTATGGACTTGAGTGGAGAGTGAATCCAAGCTAAAGATCTTTTGTTACAACCCAAAACAAAATCAAAAAAATTATAAATTTCAATGCAACTTGAAATGGAATAACTTTGGAATGAAAACAAATATGAATGCAACGACTTTTTCCTTGCTTTCCACAACTCTTTGCTCAGCCTAGGGGTGATATAGCTCGGCCATAACATGGTTGGAAGTATAGGTGGTGGTGATGGCAGGGAAGAGGTGTAGAGAGTGGTGGCTGAGGCTATGGAGGAGAGGCCTATCAAATAGCATGAGAAAACAAGGCAAAATATAAGAAAACAATGGAAAAGGAAGAAAAAACGAAGAGGAAAACAGGAGCCATTACCCAAACCTTTCTAGCCGTGAAAAATAAAGAGGATAGGAAATTTTTCATTTGAAATGAATTGAGAAACTCACGGCTAAGCATAAGGTAGTGTACGACCAAGCAAAGCAAGTGAAAAGACAAGAAAATGAAAGGACTAGCAAATGAATGGTCTTAAGTTAAAAGGTTTTTTAAACTCTTCACATTTCCTTTTCTTTAATTCAACTAAAACAAAATAAAATCAGAAATTTACTTTTATAAACCAAAACGAAGTAAAAAAAAAAATGAAAATAAATAATTAATTTTAAAGAAAATATAAAAAGAATAAAACAAATTGCTTAAAAATTCAAAACAGGGTTCAAAAATTACAACTAAAACATCACTGGCTTTGGAAAAATATCTGCTTCATTTTAAAAATATTCTAAAGCAAAACTTTGAAATAAAATGCTTCATTTATCATTTATAAAATGCAATAAATAATTATATTTGGATAAAATAGAAGATAATTAGAGAAATTGTTTAAAAAATGGCAAACATGACATGAAAATTACAAATAAAACATCACGAGCATTTAGAAAATTTATATTTCACTTTAAAACAAATAAAAAGGAAATTAAATAAATAAATGAGGAACAAAATAAAATGGGAATGAGAAGAAAATAAGTTCTTAAGAAAAATATAAAGATAAATAAAGAATTATTTTAAATTAATTGGAGCTAGGAATTAAAACTTACAAACAGAATACAACTGACATTTGAAAATGTCAATTGCACTTTTAAAAATGTTTTAAAACAAAAATATATACATTGCATGTTATTTTACACATGAAAACAGAAATTAGAAAATTACATGACCAAATAAAATATTATTTATTAAATTCAAAATAAACAATTTTTGTTAAATACCGCAAATTTCACACAATAGTTAAAAAAGCATAACTTTCACATTATAAATCAGATTTAAACGAAACAAAAAACAGTGTTCTTAAAATTTTATTTACTTTCACAATAAAAGATAAATTCAATTTTTCAAACTTTCAAATTTTAAATTTAAAAGTCAAAGTTTGACCATATTGACCAAAATTCACTTTTTTGGAAAATATTCTTTTTAGTCATGTTTTGGAATGATAATTCATATCAAAATCAAAGTTTATATTTTAAAATAACAAAATTATTTAAATTAAATATAATAAAGTTAAATCAAAATTCAATTAAAATTAATTACCAAATGCAGGGTTGTTACATATTATAATAGGTCTAGGGTTTTCAAGTAAATATGAAATAGCCGAAATTGTTACATTCATTAAATTCCAGCTATTAGCCACAAAAGTGGGTAATACAATCAAAACCATTGGCACTTATTGGATTTTGGATTCCATCAATGGCAGGGCTACCGGGGTACCGCCCGTCACAGTACGTGGCCTAGATCACCGTACCGAGGATCACTCCCAATCCCCTGCAACACAAGGTCGGAGCCATTTCTTACTGAATAGTTCCGAACAAGACAACCCCGCAGTTGGTGCGCATATCCAACCGCCCACTAAGCCGAATAAAAAGGGACCTTTGGACAGGGGAAAATCTCGTCCTCTTGGGCATGACTCACTTAGCCTTGCTGCACCTCCCCTGTTTTAGTTATTCCCGGTTGATGAGGCTTGAGGCTACGATTACCTTTATAGGCACATTTATCTTAGAATGCTCATCGTCCACCTGACGATGTTCTGAAAGCATTCAATCCATACAAGTTCGTTCCGGGTTCGAACGAAACCGAAGGCATTATCTCATTACACTCATTTTGGAATCACCCTTAGAGTTAACGACGATAACCCTTGCACTCTGAATCTTCATCTCGAATCTGAAAGTACTATCTCGTCAAACTCATCTCGGAATCACCCTCAGAGTTATACTGACGAATAGTTCTTACACCTCGAGTCTTCACTCTTTACTTGAGATTCACGACCCATCGTTAATTTGGATCGATGTGGTTTTCGGATATCCAAATTTGGAAACCCGATCTCATTCTCATCGAAATCCAAAGCGTGTCTTTTAGGTCCAAGTTGTTTTAGAGTATAAAACAATTCAATACAATTATCTATATACACACAGATAGATAATTCACAGATTCACAATAGATAATCATCACCACAGATAATCTATATTATCATTATCAAAGATAATCCATATCATTATCACCATGCAACCAATGCATCCATATGACTCAACATTACTTATCTCAGTACTGAGATTTCAAACCATTCAAGGCAACCAATATCATCCAATCATATATAAGTAATGATTAATAATCACACCAAATATAATTAATTTAAATTGAATTAAATTAATTACATCATTTCTAATTAATTTAAAGTGAATTAAATTAATTACCTATATCAATATAAATCTTGCTTACATCATTAATTAATTACAAATTAATTAATTATGTTCTACTTAATCAACTTAATTAATCACCCTTGATTAATTATTCTTTAATTACATTCTAGTAATTATCCTTTAATTATTTTCACAAATTAATTTCTCTTAACCAAATATAGTAATTAACCCTTAATTACTTAATTAATTAATTAACTATAACTAATTACATTAAACCTTAATTAATTACAATTACTTAATTACCCTTAATCACTTATTATTGATTAATTAATCTTAATTAATCAATCTTAATTATATCATTAATTATATTAATTAATGATCCTTAATTATATTTAATTAATCATCTTATTTAAATTAATTACATTAAGCAATTAATCTCAGTTAAACCATAATTATTAATCACCATTGATTAATCACATTCAGTAATTAACTACCTTAATTACTTTATCAAATAAATCACTCCTTAATTAATTATCTATAATTAATCTCTTGATTAATTATACAAAGTAATTTAATCCAAATTACTTTCACAATTAAAAAATCTTCCACTAATTTCATCCAGTAATTATCATTAATTACTTCACTGAGTAATTACATTCCATTAATTACATTAAGTAATTATTATCAAACTAACAAGTGATTAAAATTAATTAAACTTAATTAATTAATTAATTAATTTAAACTAATCACAATAAACTCCATTAATTACATTAAGTAATTAATTTCTTGATTACTTTCATTTAGTAATTAAACTTAAATAATTTTCACAATTGATTATCATTTATTAATTAATCTAATTAATTATTAAAAATTAATCATATTAATTAATCGTTAAATAATCCTTAGTTAATGACCTTCATTAACCATTAAAAATTATTTAATTACTTTTCTTAACATACTTCTTAATTAATCTCTAATTTTAAATTAATCCAAATTATTAATTATAAATTAAATAAATAAGTCATTCCTTAATTATCTTATTTATTTAATCATTTTAATACCTTAATAATTTCTAAGATAATCCATTTCTTACTAATGACCTCATTAATATTAAAGTGTATTAAGAGCATTGCATTATAAATTTAAATTCAAATTCCACTTGAATTTGAGATTCAAAATGATTATTTATTTAAACATTAACCAAATTTAAATTCAATTTAAAATCCTTTAAATAAATTTAAATAACACTTATTACCTACGTATGTAACTTATATAAGATAAGCCTTTAAACTAATTTACTTAATTTTATTAAAAATTAAGTTTTAAAGTACATTACTATTAACTTGCAAATTCAAGTTAACAAATCATTTAATTTCTATTTATAAACCTTTTTATAAAGAACTTCATTCAAAAATCAAGTTTAAATATTTGTTTGAAAACAAATTTACTTTTAACAAGCTATTTTAATTTAAACTTGTTTTAAAAACATTCAGAATTTAAAAACTTATTCAAATACCCAGATTTGAATTCAAGAAATTTGAATCCATTATTTACTTAAAACATTTGATTTTAACTTGAATTAAACTTTGTTTTAAACCTTGATTTTAAACTTTTTGTTAAAAATCCAAATTTCATTTTAAACTCTTAAGATTCAAAAGCTATTTGAAAACTGAGCTTAGTCTTTGAATTTAAAACACTGTTTAAAATATATTTCAGATTTTAAAATAAAAATTCAAAATCTTGAAATCTGTCAGATCTTTAAAAAGCTGAAAATCCACTCTAAATATGTCAAACTTTTAAGATTTCAAAGCCATTTGAATTTATACTTCATATTAGATTTAAACTTGTTTAAATCTGTCATTTCAACTTTGAAATTCCTTTAAATTTAGTTTAATTTAAAATTTCAGACAGGTTACAGAAAACTGTAACAACTCAGAACCAACCCGAGGCAACCCAATTCCTACTTCAAGTCAAAACCTAAAGTGCTTCGGGCAAAGCACTTGAATTCTCGTGAAACAACTCGAGTTCCCCCACTGCTTACACCCAGGCAATCATCAGAAACCAAAAGTGCACGGTGCACATGCACCGTGCCTCCGGCCAACTCCAGCCACCTCCAGTGGAATCCACACATTGGCGACCAACTCCTCATTCCACCCCAGTCATCCTCTAGCTTCCATACCACTCGAATTTGAATTCGAGTTCAAATCAAAAACCTGGAACAGAAAGACCAACCCCCTCCAAAACCTGTCAACACTTCATCCACGACGCTCCGACCACCAGAGAGCCTCCACCACCGGTCACAGGCTCGTCTACACTTCAGCAACCATCTCCCAAAAGCCCATGACACTCGATCAAACATTAAAGCCGTGCCGATTAATTTACTAAATCTTCCAAAAACTAGGGCTACAGATAAGAAATCATAACCGCTGCTGCCATAGTGTTTTGCATCACCATCAATTATTTTTCCAAGCTTCTCTGATTACTCCTCTACCCACAAGAAGAATCCCAATCCTTCAATATCAATAGATCACCATAAATCACAAATTTTCCCCTTTTTGTTCATTACCGAACTGCACCCTCATTTCTAGTTTAAAAATTGTGATTTAGGTGTTAAAAATCATGATTTTGTTTATGAATTCATTGCCCAATACTGAATCTTTAAATTTCATAGTTTGAAATTTTATGTTTTTAAAGCGTGCACCAATGTTTTAAGATATACAGAGATACTCAAGTTTTTAATTTAATTAAATTAATTTTAAAACCTTAATCTATGTTAAATCAACATCTTGTTTGTAAAACAGGTCCTAACAATAATTGTTTACAGAGAGGATTGAATTCAAATCAAAAATATGAAATAGGAAATATTAAATAGAGTAAATTCTGTTGAAACAGAAGCATATATCTCACATATATGTATACATAGCAGGTTTACACAAACATATTTATCTCATCATTACAAGCATGCGACCAGAAATTTATACTAATTTTTTTTTAAAATAAAGCTACTCACCTTTTTAAACCAGAAGACAAAGCCTCTAAAATGTTTTTGAAAGATGTTTGACTTTTGAAAACTGGAATATACAGTACCCCTTTAAAAACTTGAATTGCTTTGCTTAAATTTTGAATTGCTTGGATACTTTGCACAGCAAATGCTGGAATGCTTGCTTCTTAAATTTTGAAACTGCATGCATGCTACTACAGGATTTCCTTTAATTCCAGGTTGAAGAATGCAGATGCTTTTAAAAACAGATTTGCTTTTGAAATCCAGATTCTAAATCATGTAGGCTTTACAAGTTTGTTTGCATGCTACAGATTTGCATGTTTTGAAGATTTACAGGAAAGTGATTTGTAGGCTTGATATTTGAAGTGGATTGCAGGTTTAAAAAAAAATGAAGATGAGATTTTCAAGCCTATTCTTATTTCTGAATTTATGAAGGTTTGATCATAATTCAAATTTGCTTTTGAAAAAGAGAATAGAAAAAAGAAGAAGATAAGAAAACATAAGTATTTATAGGCTGAAATTTGATTTTATTAAAATAAAAGAAAAATAAAATAAAAGACACTTGTCTTCAATTCTAACATTTGTCAATTTGTAATGTTTATTGATTAACACTTGTTACATAACGCCTTAATATATTTGCATATGTCCTTTAATTTATATAATATTTACATTTGTCTTTTAAAGTTAATTAGTTATATTTAAATGTTAATTAATAATTTAGTTAATATGCTAATATAAGATAAATGTAAATTTATGTTTAATTAATTAGTTATTAGGTACTTATTTACATGTAGAAAATTTTAGAATGAATAAATCCAATTATATTTATAAAATAAAGTTTATATAAATATTTTAAAATCAAAACAATTAAAAATATTTATACTTTAAATTCAAATCCAAATCAAATTATAAAATTAAATTTTGAAATTAAGTTATATATTTACATATATAACTACACAATTCAATTTTGAAAAACAATTATTTTTATTAAAAATCTATTTGTTAAAAACAATGTATTATTATATTTTGAAAATAACAATTTTGATAACTATAAATAATTTATAAAAGAAATTGTTTTCTTTATAAATAAATTATTTATTTTATCCAACTATACCAAAATAAACCTTATTGTTATTTTTATTTAAATTTAAACTTGAGTTAAAACATAATTTAAACCATTTCAATATTTACCTTATGTATTTAAAATCATATAGTTATTTATTATATACTTTTAAAAGGCTTAATATCAAATTAAATCAATTTAAACAAATTAAATTTTTATCTTATCAATTTAAAACCATATTTTATTTATTCAATAGCTTTTAAAGGTTTAACTTTAAAATTATACCCAATTTTACCAAATATATATATATATATTATTTAGAAAACAAGATTTATTTATTTATTAAATTAAAAACAATATCTATTTACAATATATACATATCTATATACATTATAAATAGAAAATAATTTATTAGATTTTAAAAGATAAAATCTATCAATTAAATATTTATTCAATTGGATTATTAATTCAAATCTCATTACAAAGATTATCAAATCAATTTAATTTTTAATTCAGATTATTAAATTGATATTGCCTAAAATTCCGGGTCATCACATTCCTCCTCCCTTAAAAGAATTTCGTCCTCGATATTTAAAACAAAGGTAATTTAATAATATTTTAAAGATTTTAAATTTAAAACACAAGCATATACCAATGATATGCTAACAACCATAGCAACCAATTCATCCAATCAAACAAATCTAATTATCCAGACAAAATTCTAGATAGAGCTTCCTCGAGTTTCCCAAGCATATATATACCGGGATACTCGCTCTACAGAATCCAAATAATCAAAACTACGAAGCTAAAGAGCTCCTACTCATCTAGATCTACAGAACTAGACAGCATATCAGACTGCAGACGAGTCTGCTTCAACAATCAAATCCTCTAGAACTGCTGGTTTCAAAACCAGAGATAGACCAGACACGTACTCCCTTAGAGATACGTGAAACATATCGAATCCCGGTTATCCAAACGGGAAATTCCATCCTGAAAACCAAATACTGATCCAACCAAAACACAGAAAAGATCCAAAACATTTCAGAGCTAGCTTTCCAGCCTTAACCCATCTTATAGCTCCTTGGATCGGAGAAAACTCCAACAACAACGAAGTCTCCAACTTCGAATTACAAATTCCTCCGTCTCCTATCCACAAAACTCATCGGACGATCCTGGGCTGCCCACATCCTTCCTGATCAGCTCAACCCTTGCTGATGCCTCTTGAAACAAACAGAACCAAAAACAACCCAACCCAATGATCTCCTCAAGATCAATCCAAAACCAAGTACACAACTCTACTCCATAACCAGCAGAAGACTGAAGTTACTTCTCCTTATCCGGAAAAGACAACAGAAATATTCCCAAACTGCTTCCGCTGCACAACTCTGATCTAAAGTAGATAAGAAAATGCTGATGAAGAATACGAGCATAAACTGGACATCACTTCCCAGAAATATGGTTCAACAGATCCATAAAAGAAAACTCTGAAATTCCTCCGAAAATCTGAGCTGCTTCATCAAACTCTATCTCTAGGAACCATCCTTCAACTAAACTGAACCACCAGTTCCACTCCTGGAATACTAGTCGATAAGAAAAACTCAATACCCAGATGCGGACAAACCTCTGCCTTCCCTGAAGATATCCAGAAAATCTCCAACAACCTAAGAGAACACTCAACTATCGCAAGTCGCTTTTGCGATCAACACAGACCAATTTCCAAAGAAAACTGATCTCTCTTTACCAAACAGAACAGCTTACTCTGGTCTAGCCAATCCATTGAAGAAACGGATCCACTATGTTGTTTCTGAACTCCACCTTCAGAAAAAACTACCCAGCCAGAAAACTTCCTGCCAACACAGAACACTCCGAGCTGCATTGCTGACACCGATGCCAAACTTCCTGATCCAAAGCTCTTCAAGAAACTCAGACTTCAAAGCAAACGGAAACACCCTGCTGAACTCAGTCACAGCACCGAAGCAAATACACTTTCCAAACTTGTTCCAAAGAAAACATCTTCGGAAACAATCCATGGTCACTGCATCTCATCACGCAGCAATTACTTCACGAGATATCAAGATACCATCACTTGCTTCTGCCTAACCGACAGATCCAATATTCAACTCATCCAACATCAAAGATGGACTCCGAACCTTAACAGGTTTCCTTCAAAGATCGATGAAATACTTCATCACAACAAAGCTTACTCGAGACGGTATTAGGTCTACAGTCTCGACAGATACACTTCCAACCTCAAACATCAGACTCCAATCAATGGTAGTTGTCGTGTTACACACACACCACTACCTTATCTACCTTTATAACCTATATTGGAAAACCCGAATAGGTAACCCAACAGATAGGTAGAAATAGATAAATATATATAAATATATGTAAAATTACAAATACGCTCTCTCAAGATAGACACCACTCCAAAGCCTAGGTATTCACTCAACCTAATGCTCTGATACCACCGTAACCACCCGCCACTCATCTCGACAGAATGATGCATCATTTATAAGAAAGAAAGGGATAGAAAAGAGAAAGAAAGAGAAAGAAAGAGAAGAAAGAAGAAACAACACATCAGAATCTAAACAACGGAACGAATAAATTATATTAATAACATAAGTATTACATAGTACAACAACTATCAGAGTACACAGATAATACAACACATACTAGACAGTTATAAACACCTGTCTAGATATTACAACTCAATACAACTCAGAGACAACACAGAGATACCAAACACAGCGGAACACTATACATATCTACACGCAGAAGCCTTCTGCTCCATTGCTCCTCCACAATTCGTCAAAGCTAACCTGAATCCCTTGGCTACTCGTAAAAATTTGAGTACCCAAGAGTTTAAGAAAACAGAAGATAAACTCCGGGTCAGACATGAGTCTGGTGTGAGTAACAGGTTAAAGTTGCTTAACTTTGAAAAACCTTGAAAAGAAAGGTATCACGTAAGACTTCCCACACATAAACATGGAAAAGTTTTTACCTTACGCTAACCAAAACATTTGATAGGAAATCCAGTGATATTATAATAGGTCTAGGGTTTTCAAGTAAATATGAAATAACCGAAATTGTTACATTCATTAAATTCCAGCTACTAGCTACAAAAGTGGGTAATACAATCAAAACCATTGGCACTTATTGGATTTTCGATTCCATCAATGGCAGGGCTACCGGGGTGCCGCCCGTCACAGTATGTGGCCTAGATCACCATACCGAGGATCACTCCCAATCCCCTGCAACACAAGGCCGGAACCATTACTTACTGAACAGTTCCGAACAAGACAACCCCACAGTTGGTGTGCATATCCAACCGCCCACTAAGCCGAATAAAAAGGGACCTCTTGACAGGGGAAAATCTCGTCCTACTTGGGCATGACCCACTTAGCCTTGCTGCACCTCCCCTGTTTTAGCCATTCCCGATTGATGAGGCTTGAGGCTACAATTACCTTTATAGGACACATTTATCTTAGAATGCTCATCGTCCACCTGACGATGTTCTGAAAGCATTCAATCCATACAAGTTCGTTCCGGATTCGAACGAAACCAAAGGCATTATCTCATTATACTCATTTTGGAATCACCTTCAGAGTTAACGACGATAACCCTTGCACTCTGAATCTTCATCTCTTTTTTTGAGGGAAATGTGTGATCCTCTAAGAATATAGGAGAGCACACATATAGCTATATATATAACGTAGAAATAAGGAGCTGCCAACATGTCTGGCAGGTGACAGAATGAAGGTACAAAAACAAAAACAAAATAAGGCACCCCAAAGATGAGGTCCGACAAAGTCTCTACCCATCACACCCTAATATCGAATGCAAGCATGACAACCGCCCGATATTAAAGTGTTTGAAGTACCTAGAAAGCACTAGAAAAACCTAAAATACAAGGCGACGACACAAGCTAAATAAGAAGCTCCATGCTACAATGGAACAAAAGCCAAGACAAAAAGCAAATCCTCTAGAAGTAAGCATTCCAAAATGGAGATGAAGGTGCCCTAAGATGAAAACTCTACGCCAAATCCCTTTCCGCAATCCAAAGCCCTGCAATCTGGAGTCGTGTGAACCTGCAAAGTGAACCCAAACAACCTATCGCTCGAACCTGCGCCTACAGGAAGCCTAATAAGGAGTTAGAATGGTACATGTATATGTATATTAGAAAGTTAATATACATATATATGTATATAAAAAAAAGGGGGTAGGGCGGATTAGACGTCTAAGAAAACCATCTATCTAAACTAAGCCACGAATAGAAATTAGTACAAAGCAAAAAACTTAAGCGCCTCTGATCCTAAGCAAATTATGGTTGACAGTGAGATCGTTGGATAAGTTTGGATAAATATAAATACTATTGTTATTAGTCTTAAAGATATTATTATTGAGTTTAAAAGAGTTAATATTATACCTAACTTTGTTAAGGAACCCTTTAAAGAATTTTTTTATAGCTAATTTGTATTTGGGGTTAGAAATCCAATTAAAACAAAAAGAAGAAATAGTGTAAATCAGTTTATTACCCTGACTAATATTATTGTTAAAAATTCTTTGATTTCTTTCGAACCAAATATACCAACAAATAATAGTGAATAAAGTACCTAGTAAGAATCTATTATTCTTTTTGAACCTAAATATATATCTGCTCGAGTAGAATTCACGATCTTTGATTTTAGTTGTAATATTAAAATTAAAAATTCTGAGAGTATTGTTTAGGATGTAATAAGACTCCAAGCAGTCATAATAAATGTGTTTAATATCTTCAGTATGCAAATTACAAAAATAACAGTTGTTGTCATCATTATGAATGTTTTTTCTCTTTAGTAATTCTATAGTATTAAGTTTTCCATGGAGTATTAACCACATATGAATTTTAGATTTAAGAGGAGCATTTGCTTTCCAACTATAGTTAGAAGAGATGTTTGATGTGCCTGAAAAGTTAATAAACTTATAAAAAGAATTTGGAGTATATTTCTTACTCTTATCCCATTCCCACCTAATGATGTCACTATCATTATCAATATTATAAAGACTTAATTTAGCATATAGCAAGGAAAGCTGCCTAAGGGTTGAGCCTACTAGAATTCTGTTAAAAGTAAAGTTCCAAGGGGGCTCGTTTTCAGGAGAAAATACATCACTAATTAACGCATACTTAAAGTTGTAGATTTCGTAAAGCTCCTTCAATTCTACCTTAAGAGGTAACACAGAAATCCAACGGTCATGCCAAAAAGAAGTACAATTACCAGAGTGGACAATCGTACTAAGGCCTAGGTTGAAAATATCCTGACATTTCAAAATGGATTTCCAAAAGTTAGAAAGAGTTTGATTGTCAGGAGAAATGATTTGATAAGAGTTAGTACAACCATTATGGTAATATTTTATGATGATCTCTTTCCAAGTAGCATTATCGTTTATATCCTTAAACTTCCATAACCATTTACTAAGCAAAGACAAGTTCATGTTACGCAAGTTTATTACTCCTAAGCCACCTTCCTTTCTAGCTTTGCAAACATTTTCCCAGTTTACTAAACATTTTATGCTATTGTTAGTATTTTCCCCACTCCATAAGAAATCTCTTCTAATTTTGTCAATTTTATCAATTACCCAATCAGGAAATAAATGCATGGACATCCAGTATATTGGAAGGGCAGTTAGAACAGAATTTATTAAAACTAATCTACCTGCTCTAGATAATAATCTCCCATTCCAACTGGATATTTTATTTTTGATTTTATCAATGATTATAAACCAGTCATCATGTTTGAGTTTAGAAGGTCTAATCACAAAGCCGAGATAATCAAAAGGAAAGTTCATAGTCTTGCAGTTGAGAGTATTTGCGTCTAAACTTTCAACATTATCATGATCGTTCAGGACTAGGATAGAACTTTTATCGAAGTTTATTTTCAAACCGGATAGGAGTTTGAAACAATATAAGATGAACTTAAGAGAAATGATATGTCTTGGTAAATGGGAAGAAAAAAGCATGGTATCATCAGCAAATTGGAGGACTAATATACCATTACGCGATATATCATTACCTATATTTCCCAATGATCCATTATCAACCGCTTTTTTAATTATATTAGCAAAAATTTCAGTGGCGAGATTAAACAGAAGAGGCAATAAAGGGTCCCCTTGCCTTAAACCTCTCTTAGATTGAATTTTATTCCCTAAAATACCATTAACCATTATACTAGAGTTCCCAGTTTTGAGCAAATTCATGATCCAGCTAATCCATCTATGACTAAAACCTCTAGCATGAAAAATATTAATTAAAAAATCCCAATCAACGGAATCGAAAGCTTTGGCGAAATCTATTTTAAGGATAGCCCTCAGAGTTATACTGACGAATAGTTCTTGCACCTCGAGTCTTCACTCTTTACTTGAGATTCACGACCTATCGTTAATTTGGATCGATGGGGTTTTCGGATATCCAAATTTGGAAACCCGATCACTGTCTCATCGAAATCCAAAGCGTGTCTTTTAGGTCCAAGCTGTTTTAGAGTTTAAAACAATTCAATACAATTATCTATATACACACAGATAGATAATTCACAGACTCACAGATTCACAATAGATAATCATCACCATAGATAATCCATATTATCATTATCAAAGATAATCCATATCATTATCACAATGAAACCAATGCATCCATATCACTCAACATTACTTATCTCATTATTGAGATTTCAAACCATTCAAGGCAACCAATATCATCCAATCATATATAAGCAATGATTAATAATCACACCAAATATAATTAATTTAAAATGAATTAAATTAATTACATAATTTCTAATTAATTTAAAGTGAATTAAATTAATTACCTATATCAATATAAATCTTGCTTACATCATTAATTAATTACAAATTTATTAATTATGTTCTAGTTAATCAACGTAATTAATCACCATTGATTAATTATTCTTTAATTACATTCTAGTAATTATCCTTTAATTAACTTCACAAATTAATTTCTCTTAACCAAATATAGTAATTAACCCTTAATTACTTCATTAATTAATTAACTATAATTAATTACATTAAACCTTAATTAATTACAATTAATTAATTACGCTTAATCACTTATTATTGATTAATTAATCTTAATTAATCAATCTTAATTACATCATTAATTATATTAATTAATGATCCTTAATTATATTTAATTAATCATTTTATTTAAATTAATTACATTAAGCAATTAATCTCAGTTAAACCATAATTATTAATCATCTTTGATTAATCACATTCAGTAATTAACTACCTTAATTACTTCATCAAATAAATCACTCCTTAATTAATTATCTATAATTAATCCCTTGATTAATTATACAAAGTAATTTAATCCAAATTACTTTCATAATTAAACAATCTTCCACTAATTTCGTCCAGAAATTATCATTAATTACTTCACTGAGTAATTACATTCCATTAATTACATTAAGTAATTATTATCAAACCGACAAGTGATTAAAATTAATTAAACTTAATTAATTAATTAATTTAAACTAATCACAATAAACTCCATTAATTACATTAAGTAATTAATTTCTTAATTACTTTCATTTAGTAATTAAACTTAAATAATTTTCACAATTGATTATCATTTATTAATTAATCTAATTAATCATTAAAAATTAATCATATTAATTAATCGTTAAATAATCCTTAGTTAATGACCTTCATTAACCATTAAAAATTCTTTAATTACTTTTCTTAATTTACTTCTTAATTAATCTCTAATTTTAAATTAATCCAAATTATTAATTATAAATTAAATAAATAAGTCATTCCTTAATTATCTTAATTATTTAATCATTTTAATACCTTAATAATTTCTAAGATAATCCATTTCTTACTAATGACCTCATTAATATCAAAGTGTATTTAAAACATTGCATTATAAATTTAAATTTGAATTCCATTTGAATTTGAGATTCAAAATGATTATTTATTTAAACATTAACCAAATTTAAATTCAATTTAAAATCCTTTAAATAAATGTAAATAACATTTATTACCTACATATGTAAGCCTTTAAACTAATTTACTTAATTTCATTAAAAATTAGGTTTTAAAGTACATTACTATTAACTTGCAAATTCAAGTTAAAAAATCATTTAATTTCTATTTATAAACCTTTTTATAAAGAACTTCATTCAAAAATCAAGTTTAAATATTTGTTTGAAAACAAATTTACTTTTAACAAGCTATTTTAATTTAAACTTGTTTTAAAAACATTCATAATTTAAAAACTTATTCAAATACCCAGATTTGAATTCAAGAAATTTGAATCCATTATTTATTTAAAACATTTGATTTTAAACTTGAATTAAACTTTATTTTAAACCCTGATTTTAAACTTTTTATTAAAAATCCAAGTTTCATTTTAAACTCTTAAGATTCAAAAGCTATTTGAAAATTGAGCTTAGTCTTCGAATTTAAAACACTGTTTAAAATATATTTCAGATTTTAAAATAAAAATTCAAAATCTTGAAATCTGTCAGATTTTTAAAAACCTGAAAATCCACTCTAAATATTTTAAACTTTTAAGATTTCAAAGCCATTTGAATTTATACTTCATATTAGATTTAAACTTGTTCAAATCTATCATCTCAACTTTGAAATTCCTTTGAATTTAGTTTAAATTTAAAATTTCAAACAGGTTACGGAAAACTGTAACAACTCAGAACCAACCGAGGCAACCCAATTCCTGCTTCGAGTCGAAACCTAAAGTGCTTTGGGAAAAGCACTTGAATTCTCGTGAAACAACTCGAGTTCCCCCACTGCTTACACCCAGGCAATCATCAGAAACCAAAAGTGCATGATGCACATGCACCGTGCCTCCGGCCAACTCCAGCCGCCTCCAGTGGCCTCCACACATCGACGACCAACTCCTCATTCCACCCCGGTCATCCTCTAGCTTCCACGCTACTCGAATTTGAATTCGAGTTCAAATCTAAAACCTGGAACAGAAAGACCAACCCCCTCCAAAACTTGTCAACACTTCATCCATAGCGCTCCAACCACCAGAGAGCCTTCACCACTGGTCACAGGCTCGTCTACGCTTCAGCAAACATCTCCCAAAATCCCATGACACTCGATCAAACATTAAAGCCGTGCCGATCAATTTACTATATCTTCCAAAACTAGGGCTACAGATAAGAAATCATCACCGCTGCTGCCATATTGTTTTGCATCACCATCAATTATTTTTCCAAGCTTCTCTTATTAGTCCTCTACCCACAAGAAGAATCCCAACCCTCAATATCAATAGATCACCAGAAATCACAAGTTTTCCCTTTTCTGTTCATTACCGAACTGCACCCTCATTTCTAGTTTAAAAATTGTGATTTAGGTGTTAAAAATCATGATTTTGTTTATGAATTCATTCCCCAATACTAAATCTTTAAATTTCATAGTTTGAAATTTTATGTTTTTAGAGCATGCACTGATGTTTTAAGATATACAGAGATGCTCAAGTTTTTAATTTAATTAAATTAAGTTTTAAACCTTAATCTATTTTAAATCAACATCTTGTTTGTAAAACAGGTCCTAACAATAATTGTTTACAGAGAGGATTGAATTCAAATCAAACTTATTAAACAGAGTAAATTCTATTGAAACAGAAGCATATATCTCACATATATGTATACATTGCAGGTTCACACAAACATATTTATCTCATCATTACAAGCATGCAACCATAAATTTATACTAATTTTTTTTTTTTAAAATAAATTTACTCACCTTTTTAAACCAGAAGACAGAGCCTCCAAAATGTTTTTGAAAGATGTTTGACTTTTGAAAACTGGAATATGCAGCACCCCTTTAAAAACTTGAATTGCTTTGCTTAAATTTTGAATTGCTTGGATACTTTGCACAGCAAATGCTGGAATGCTTGCTTCTTAAATTTTAAAACTGCATGCATGCTACTACAGGATTTCCTTTAATTCCAGGTTGAAGAATGCAGATGCTTTTAAAAACAGATTTGCTTTTGAAATCTAGATTCTAAATCATGCAGGCTTTACAAGTTTGTTTGCATGCTATTGATTTGCATGTTTTGAAGATTTACAGGAAAGTGATTTGTAGGCTTGATATTTGAAGTGGATTGCAGGTTTTTAAAAAAAATGAAGATGAGATTTTCAAGCCTGTTCTTGTTTCTGAATTTATGAAGGTTTGATCATATTTCAAAATTTCTTTTGAAAAAGAGAATAGAAAAAAGAAGAAGATAAGAAAACATAAGTATTTATAGGCTGAAATTTGATTTTATTAAAATAAAAGAAAAATAAAATAAAAGAAACTTGTCTTCAATTCTAACATTTGTCAATTTGTAATGTTTATTGATTAACACTTGTTACATGAAGCCTTAATATATTTACATATGTCCTTCAATTTATATAATATTTACATTTGTCTTTTAAAGTTAATTAGTTATATTTAAATGTTAATTAATATTTTAGTTAACATGTTAATATAAAATAAATGTAAATTTATGTTTAATTAATTAGTTATTAGGCACTTATTTACATGTAGAAATTTTTTGAATGAATAAATCCAATTATATTTATAAAATAAAGTTTATATAAATATTTTAAAATCAAAACAATTAAAAATATTTATACTTTAAATTTTCAAAGCTTTAAATTCAAATCCAAATCAAATTCTAAAATTAAATTTTGAAATTAAGTTATATATTTACATATATAACTACACAATTCAATTTTGAAAAACAATTATTTTTATTAAAAATCTATTTGTTAAAAACAATGTATTATTATATTTTGAAAATAACAAATTTGATAACTATAAATAATTTATAAAAGAAATTGTTATCTTTATAAATAAATTATTTATTTTATCCAACTATATCAAAATAAACCTTATTTTTATTTTTATTTAAATTTAAACTTGAGTAAAACATATTTTAAACCATTTCAATATTTACCTTATGTATTTAAAATCATATAGTTATTTATTATATACTTTTAAAAAGCTTAATATCAAATTAAATCAATTTAAACAAATTGAAATTTTATCTTATCAATTTAAAACCATATTTTATTTATTCAATAGCTTTTAATAGTTTAACTCTAAAATTATACCCAATTTTACCAAATATATATATTATTTAGAAAACAAGATTTATTTATTTATTAAATTAAAAACAATATCTATTTACAATATATACATATCCTATATACATTATAAATATAAAATAATTTATTAGATTTTAAAAGATAAAATCTATCAATTAAATATTTATTCAGTTGGATTATTAATTCAAATCTCATTACAAAGATTATCGAATCAATTTAATTTTTAATTCAGATTATTAAATTGATATTGCCTAAAATTCTGGGTCATCACACACGACGGTCTGGTGTGAGCGGTAACTGAACCTCAAAATGCTATACAAGTCGATATAGTATGCAACATGGGT
The DNA here is from genome assembly GCA_030765085.1 of Allium cepa. Lineage (NCBI taxonomy): Eukaryota > Viridiplantae > Streptophyta > Magnoliopsida > Asparagales > Amaryllidaceae > Allium > Allium cepa. The sequence continues at coordinate 1,051,724,273 of CM060935.1, read as the reverse complement.
ATACAAACCATGGCCAATCATTCCCTAGAACCAAAGATTTAGCACATAATAAACACAATATGCTACTCAACAAATGCAATAAAGGTATACTAAAAACTAAGCATGATGATACGTGTCTAGGTACCTCTGTTCATAGTAAATATCTCCAGTCGCATCCCTAGAGTGACAGACTACGGAAGAAAACAATCAAATCAACCATAACATCCAACAAACAACCCTCACTATCACTCAGTATGCTCTAAATATATTATAACTTGTATGGCCTTTCCCCCGCCAGGGACTAATAGAAATCACGGTTTTCAATTTACTCACTTTAGCTCAAAACAGATACTAGACCCATTGCACCGTTCTAGGGTATACAGACCCAAACAACAAATCCGAGGTAGCCAAAAAATTTACCTATCAAAAAACACTCTGAGTATCAACATTCCCTTAGCATGCGCATCTGAACTCCTTTCACTACCTAGCTTCCATTATTCTAAAGGTATCATTCCACGTTCCTTCAATCCGCAATAGAACCATTCAAGAACCTATCCATAGGTCACCCTTCCTAGAACCCGCCGTTTATGGACAAACATTCTCATGACTCCTTTCAACATCGAGCCTCCATCATCGAAACCAAACTCCATTCACCGTTGAGTTTCCATCAAAGAAGTCCTAAAGTAATCACTACTCTATTGTATTTCCAACAAATACCAAGCAAACAAACAAACACCTTTAGTAGACCTGTAGAGCCCATGCTTCCCCTCATGGAAGTCTTACCCCAATTGCCCCAAAAAGGACCTTTTAGTGCTGATCAAAACTCTTAGTACCAAGTGGTGGACTTAACCCAATCTTCTATCCTATTACTTTCCTATAGTCCTTTCTTTGCAATGCTTTATCTTCCAACCATTTGGACCCTAACATGTCCTCAGAAAATCTCGCAGTACCAACTCCTTCCCTCTCGATACAGAGCCCAATAATCAACCAAAATTTGGCTCCTAGCTCCTAGAACTCCTCTTCCTTCAGCAAGCACAAAATTCTCTAATTCCAAGTACCTCGAGTGGCCACCACCGAGAAGTTTCTACTGACCATAGGCAAGAGAAATCTATCGATCAGAAATGACAATGACTTAAACTATAGGCTACTGACATGCTTAGGGCCGCGCCTAGAAGTTTCATCCATTTCCAACCATTTTTACCTTTGATTTTGCTGATTTGACCACCCCTTTTCCTAACGACCTAAAAGCACTAGCAAACCATATGACAGCACAACAAAGAAACATGAAATAGCATACATATACACCAATTCATACATTCAATCCACAAAAACATGATAACCAAGCAAATCCTAATCTAGATCTAACATTTACACTAACATATGAATATGAACAAAGGTGCTTGCAAAACCATTTAAAAATACATTAAATTTCGGCCAAAACATATGTAAAAGTGCGATTAAAGTTAGAAAACATTATAGGATCATAATCATGTTAAAAACATCAGTTTTAACTATATAAATATGCATAGTAGAGTGAGAAGTGAAGAACACTCAACAAATACCCAAAGTACCAATTTCTTCCCTTGGATCTAAAGTGGACAGCAAAGGAATGGAATTCAAGTAGCCAAAATTATAATCTCGAGTTAGTCTATGCCTATTACCCCTCTAATTATGATTTAGGCTCAGGTTAGTAAAGGAAAATGTAGGCTTTCTAATGAAATTAGGGTTACTGGATGTTTGGAATTGTTTTGAGGGAGATGGAAATGACTTAGATCGGTCCCTATAGCCTTCCCTTGGCATAATTCTGGAAATTCATTAATGGACCTAAGTGTGGGCTTAGTTAATTACCCCCAGTGTAGGCGAACAGCAGCAAAAACTTAAAACAGTCATATCTCTCAACCAGTAAGTCTGATTTTCTATTATGACCGCTTTACGGAAAGAAAAACCATCATCCTGAAACGATGAAATTGGTTTGAGACCATAATTCAGCTTCTATCAAAAGTTATAGTTCAAACAAGATTTGCAGAGTCAAAGTGGTCCATAGAAATTAGGCAAAAATTATAAATGTGGAAAATGTCCCTAAGAGCCACTTTCCAAAATTTTAGAGTGATACGACCTCATATAAATAAAATAAAAAATATTTCACCATCATCCATATGTAAAATACAAATCATTGCACTCTCCTTCTTTAGGTATTCCCCTTCCTCCCGAAATCACAAAAAAGTCAAAGGATAGTCAAACATACCCCGCATGCATAACAATCATATGCAACCATCATTAGTTCCAAACAAGAAGTCATGCAATCAATAGTCTTTGTTAGCCCATCCTAGCATGCAAGATATTAAACTACCCTATATGGGATATCAAAAGTGAAAGTCAATACAATAAACGGTAGGCCTTACCATATATGGAGTGTAACGACCCGCCTTTCATTCCATAGAAAGACGCATCATTAAGAAGAAAGAAAGGCATAGAAAAGAGAAAAGAAAGAAACAGACAGCATCAGAATCTCACAGCGGAATGAATAAATTATATTATATCACATAAAACATTACATAGTATCATATACATCAGAGTTATACAGCTAATACAACACAAACTAGACAGTTATAAACATCTATCTAGCAATTACAATTCAAGTACATCAGAGAAAACAGATACAACTCAAACAAAGCGGAATCACTATATATATATATATATATATATATACACGTTGAAGCCTCCTGCTCCATTTCTCCTCCAGAACTCGTCAAAGAAATCCTGAATCACTTGACTACTCATACGTAATATGAGTACCCAAGAGTTTAATAAAACAGAAAATTAACAATCGGGTCAGACATGGGTCTGGTGTGAGTAAACGGGGTTAAAATTGCCTAACATTAGAAAATCTTTAGAAAAGAAAAGGTATCACGTAAGACTTCCCACACATAAACATGGAAAAGTTTTACCTTACGCTAACCAAAACATTGGATAGGAAATCCGGTGATATTATGATAGTGTCTAGGGTTTTCAAAATAAAATACAGAAATAGCTGGAATGCTTACATCTCATGTTCCAACATAGTTGGGCACAATCAAAACCGTACAGGCACTTATTGGATATTGGATTCCATCAATGGCAGGGCAACCGGGGTACCGCCCGTCACAGTACGTGGCCTAGATCACCGTACCGAGGAGTACGCCCGCTCTCTTGCAACACAAAGCCGGAACCATCCCTTACTGGACAGTCCCGAACAAGACCACCCCGTAGATTGGCCGTCGCCAACTGCCACACAACCGAAATAAAAAGGGACCTCTAGAAATGGGTAAATCTCGTCCTACTTGGGCATGGCCCACTTAGCCTTGCTGCACCTCCCTGTTTTAGCCATTCCCGGTTGATGAGGCTTGAGGCTACGATTACCTTTATAGGACACATTAATCTTAGAATGCTCATCGTCCACCTGACGTTGTTCTGAAAGCATTCAATCCATACAAGTTCGTTCCGGGTTCGAACGAAACCGAAGGCATTATCTCTTTAAACTCATTTTGGAATCACCCTCAGAGTTAACGACGATAACCTTTGCACTCTGAATCTTTATCTTCACTTGAGATTCACGACCTAACGTTTAATTTGGATCGATGTGGTTTCCGGAATTCCAAATTTGGAAATCCGATCCCGGTCTCATCGAAATCTAAACACCATCTTATTGTCCAAGTGAATTTAGTTTGAACAATTAATTCAATTCATCATTATCTATTTACACACAGATAGATAATTCACATATCACAATAGATAGTCACATTCTCATCATAAACAGATAGCCCGTATCATCATCACAAACAGATAATCATCACAACCAGATGATCATCACAAACAGATAATCCATATTATCATACTTTACTAAGCATCCATATCATATAGATACTACTCATTTCATTACTGAGATCACAACCGTTCATAGAAATATCAATATCATCCATAAGCAAAGATTTATTAACCATCATTTATAATTAATTTAAAATGAATTAAATTAATTACTTCTATCTCCAATTAATTTAAAATAAATTAAATTAATTATCACATCTATAAATCCTGCTTATATCCATTAATTAATTAACCTAGTTAATTAATCATTCTCTAAGTATTCAACTTGATTAAACACCTTTGATTAATCATCCTCTAATTAAAATAAGTAATTAATCTTTTATTAATTAATTTTACAAATTAATTAAGCTTAATCATAAGCAAATAATATTTAATTACTTCATTTATTAATTAACTATAATTAATTACATTTATTCTTAATTAATTACATTAATCAATCAATAATTAATTATTACTTAATTAAACAATTCTTAATTACATCATTAATTATATTCATTAATGATCTCTAATTTATATTTAAATAAATTACTTTATTAAAATTAATTACATTTAGCAATTAATCTAAAATTTAAAATGCAATTATTAATCACCTTTGATTAATATTAATCCAGTAATTAACTACCCTTAATTACTCATAACAAATTAATTATCCCATAATTAATTATCTTCATTAATTAATCCCTTGATTAATTACAAAAGTAATCACCAAAATTACTTTATTAAAAATCATCTCTTACTAATTACATTCCAGTAATTATCATTTATTACTTCTTAAAGTAATCATGCTCCATTAATTACATTAAGTAATTATTCTTTATAAATCATCAAATGATTTACTTAAATTAATTAAACTAAATTAATTAACTTAAACAAATCACATTATCAAAATTAATTACAATAAGTAATTAATCCCTTAATTATTTTTATCAAGTAATTATACTTAACAAATTACAATTGATTATCTTCAATTAATTAATCCAATTAATGATCAGAATTAATCACATTAATTAATTACTTACTTATCCTTAGATAATTATCCTTATTAACTAACAACATTTTCATTAATTACTTACTTACTTAAGAAATTTGTCTTAGATTAATTATCATTAATCATCTCTAATTAAAAATCAATCTAAATCATTATTTAAATCAAATAAATAAATTATTCCTTAATTAAACTCTTAGATTATCTTAATTATTTCTAAAATAATTCATTTACTTTATTAATGACTTTATTAACATTTAAATGTATTTAAAACAATAGATTTCTAAATTAAATTCAAATTCCATTTTAAAATTTAAGATTTAAAATGTTTAACTATTTAAACATTTACCCAAATTTTAAATAAATTATAAACCTTAAAATAAAAGTGAAGAGAATCATTACTTATATAAGATATTTATATAAAAAAAGTTTAAAAATCTAAATTACTTAATTTTATTAAAGAAATCAAGCTTTTAAAATACATTGATTATTTTAACCTTTCAAATTAAAGTTAAACACATCATAACTTTAATTCAGATATTAAAGTAAAGAATCTTATCAAGTTTACACATTTATTTGAAACACTTCATTTTTAAAATCCACTTTAACATATTTAAACTTGTTCCATATTTTAAAATTTACAAAACTGATCTAAATCTAAAATTGTGGATTCATAGTAAACTTGAAAACCATATTTAAACTTGATTTTTAAACTTGATTTAAAGCTTGCTTAAATTTAAAAAAATTAATTTTAAAAACTTTGAATTCAAAAGTTCACTTGAATTTAAATTTAAACCTTGCATTTAAAAACCCTGTTTTAAAAATTCCTGTTATAAAAATTGAATTTCGTTCAATTTTTAAATCTGCACAATGTCAGGTTTATAAACCTGAAACCAAGCACTTACCCGAGACACCCATACAAATGCTTTGAGTAAATACTCTAACTACTCCGAGACAAAAACATGAATACCCGAGTGAAACTCGAGTCACCTCCCTGCACAAACCCACAGTAGTTCATCAGAACCAAATATATGCACGGTGCATTGGCGATCTCCATCCACCCTAATCCACTTCACCAAGACACTGACCAACTTCCAACATGGATACGACCTTCAAATTTTTTTCCAGAAGCTCGAAATCAAAATCCAGATAACTAATGCAACCTGGAAACAGAACTGCACCGAAATTCCCAAACCCGACAACATTGCTCAGACCCATCTTCGATCATTAGAACCACTGCGACTCTGGCCAACTCTCCATCTACGTCCCCTCTGCAAATCCCCAAGGTCTTGCATCACTCGATGCAACAGAGAGATCAAGAAAAACTACAAAACTCCTTCCTCCAGAAACTAGGGTTAGAACCTGTAATGGGCCACCACTATCGCCACTACCCTCTGACAGTCCATCTGATAATTTTCCCCTACTCACCCATCAACACTCCACCTACAAGACGAATTACAACTTCCCACAATCACTAGGAAATTGGATAAACCCAAAAACCCCTAATTTGTTCCACCCAGAAATGCACACTCAACAGTTAACTAAAAATTGTGATTTCTGTTTTAAAATTCATGATTTCCTACATGCATTCAAGTTATGAACTTGTTTTATTAGTTTAAGAAGTTTGATATTTGCTTGTTGAAAACAATAACTGTTATTATTGTTTTTCAGAGGCAACAGTTCTTAATAAATCTTAATTTTGATTTATAACCATAATTTCATACTAAACAAACAATTTTTGTTTACATGTCAATCAATCCTAACAGAGAATCAAATCATGTGGAAATGGATTTTTATGAAAATCTTAGTTTAAAAACAGAATCAGGTATGTAGATACCTAGCATCACACATATATGTATATTTATACATATACACGCAGAACATCATCACACTACAATCAAGCAAACATGCTTATTTCTATCAGTGCCCATGCAACAGATAATTTAAAGCAACTTTTAAACTGTGAGGTTACTCACTTAAAATAAAATAAAGGCACTGCAGTTTATCTATAATCAATTTTGATTTTTTTTTAAAACAATTTGTATTAGAATCTTTAGTGTTAATACTTGCTTAAGCATTGATTTTAAAGGAAAGAACTGTTTTTAAAATAAAGAAATTTACTCACTTATTTATAGAAGAAGCAGAAAATACTCAGATGCATTATCCTAGCACTGCAATTTGAATTTCCTGAAACAGATTTGAATCTGCTTGTTGATGTTGAATTAAAACTGCATTTGCTTGGTGATGTTGATTTTGATCATGCAGCTGAACTCCATTTCTACTTTGCTAGAGTTGAAGTTGAACTTCAAATTGATGTTGAAAATTTGAATAGATTTTCTTGAATTTGTTGCCAGATTGGGTTTGCAGATTTTAAGCAGAATTGTATTTGGGTTTTTGCGGATTTTAGATAGATTTGTGTTTGGTTATGCAGAATTTTATATTGAATTTGGTTTTCAATTTTCTCTTCTAAAATCTGATTTCAGATTTCAATTGAAGATAAAGTGTTGAACTAAATAAATTGTTAAGTTTTTCTTATCTATATTAATTATTTCAAAAATAAATTACATTGCCACTTGTTACTTAAGTTCGTAAAGTGATTACAAGTGTCACCCTTATGAGTTATATGCTTAACACATATTCATTTTAATATTAAAAGAAATTTCTTAATATAAATGTTTTTAAATTTATTCTAAATCAATTTCTAATTTAATTTAACATGTTTTAAATGTTTATCTATATTTAGCCTTTAAATGTATACTATAAATTACTTTTATAAAATTACATATGTTAATGTTTATTTGAATAATTGAAAATAATATTTTTAAAAACTAAATTTTCAAGAAAGAAAATTTAAAAATAAAAAGAATGTTGAATCTTATTCCAAAGTTTTCAAACCAAAATATTATACTCTAATATAAATAAACTAAGTCTATTTCCAAAATAATTTTTAAAAGAAAACAAAATAAACTTTTATAATAAAATACAATTTAAACTATTATATTTTTAAACAAAATAAATATTTACTTATATTTCTTTTGAAAATATAAGATAGACTTTTAAATTAATCCTTTGAAAAGTTTCAATACTAATTTCAATCAATTTAATCAATTCATAATTTATACATCTATATATATATATATAATTTGAACATATTCTTATTAAATTTAAATTAAAATCAATTCCTCTATTTACAATGCATACACATATATACATTATAAATAAAAAAATTCTTTAAATTAGCTTAGAAGACAATTCTATCATTTAAATATTTTTATATCTTTGAAAGGAATAAAATTACCAAATATAAAATTATCATTATCATTATTATAAATTTTGATAAGAATAACATTTGTCAAACAAAATAATTATTAGTTTTCAAAAGATAATTTTTGTTTAAATTAGATTATTAAATCAATATTTCACATTTTAAAATAATTATTAATGAAATTATTAAATAAATATTGCCTAAATTTTCGGGACATCACATTCCTCCCCCCTTAAAAGAATTTCGTCCCCGAAATTTAAAAGCAAAGGTAATTTAATAATCCCATACAGATTTTAATTTAAAATAGCAAACATATGCTATCAACCAAATATTAGCAATCAAAGCAACCAATTCAAACAAACAATTCTAACTATCCCCACAAAATTCTGGATAGGATTCCCTAGAGTTTCCCAGGTATAAACACCAGAACACTCTCCCTACAGAAATCTAAACTGGCCACACCACTCAGATCTAGAGCTTCTATGTATCCAGATCTATAAATCTAATCAGGATACTAGACCATAGGCAAGTCCTGATCAACTTCCAAATCTCTTAGAATTACTGATTCTAAAATCAGTGATAAACCATACACATACTCCCTCAGAGATACGTGAAAAACATAACAAATTCCAGCCATCCGAACTGGCAATTAAATCCTGTAGACTAAACACTTAACCCTTAAGAGAAAACAGAAATATCCAATACTCATATCCACCAATCTCTCATGTCGATCCTGGGATGCCTTCAACCTTCTAAATCAATCAAATCTTCGCAGATGGTTCACGGAATAAATCTGGACAAAGAAATAAACGATCTCCAAATCCTATTCAACAAAATGGTTCTCTCAAAATCCATCAAAATCCACCTCACAAACTCTACTACACAAATATCAGAAGACTTCAAACATACTACTCCTATTCGAAAAACAAAGCAGATGCACAAGACATCCAAGCTTCTAGATCCAAAATAAATTTTCGGTAGAAATTCTCTGATCCAAGACAAAACACAAATTCCCAATGAATCGGGTGTTGCTTCTATTCTGGAATAGCTGCCACTATGCTTCCGCTGCACAACTCTGATTTGAAAATGCTGTTGATGAACACAAGTACAAACTCGATCAATCCATTTCGGAAACATTGTTCATCAAATTCCATTAATTCTCAGTGACCTATCTGATTCGGTTACAAATACCATAGCAAAAATTCAACCAGAAAACTAGGTCCGATCAATCCTGCCAGCTTAAACAGATCTCTCTCTCAAAGAACCCTCCTACTAGGCTGAACCACCGGTAACGCTCCAAGAACCAAGTCGATACATAACTCAATCTCTTGATGCGGATGCAAAACTTGACTCCTTCGAAGATATCCAAAAAAATACCAAACCACTTCGATAACTCTAACATCCTTTAGAGATGCTTCAATCCAAATAAAGATTACTCAGAGAACTTTCGAACCATCGCAAGTCACTTTTGCGATTCCACTCAGTTCAGATTCCAAGAAACCATTCTCTCTTCAACAATCAGAACAGCTAAAGCCTTCTAACCAAAAGAAGAAACTAGTGGTCCCCCTTCAACCACAAACATTACACCCAGCTGAGAAATGGACAAGCTTCATCATCTGTCCGGCCTACTGACAAAAGAATCACAGAGACTTCTGAACCAATGAAGAAACATGCCACTCTACTGCTTCTGAACTCCACTCAAGGATTCAGCTAAGCCAAGAGACTATCCTGATAGCACACACAACACCTCCAAGCTGCTACTGCTGCTAAAGACTTCTTATCCGAAAGCTCATCGAATCACAAAGTTACACCGGCCACTTCCACAATAGAGCCTTCAAAAGATAGATATCCCTCAGGAAACTCGACTCAAACCAAGCACAAAACACTCTGCCAAACCGAGTCTCAAACTCAAATACAGACAGAACTCCTTCCTAAAGTTGCCAAGATACTATTACTGGCTTCAGTACTCCCAACTGATCCAGGCTCAAGAAAATCCACTCACACGAGTGCAACCAAGCTTACATTCCAAAGATAAACTCCGAATCTTGAAAAGATCTCCTTCAGAGACCGGTGAAATCCTTCACACCAACTTCCAAACTACTCAAGATGCCCAATACTGCCCTAGTAGATCCACTTCCAACCTCAAACACTCGGACTCCAACCATTGGTAGTTGTGTTACACACACCACTACCCTATCTACCTCTAGAACTTATATTGGAAAACCAGAACAGGTAACCCAATCAAATAGGTAGAAATAAATTAATATATATATATATATATATATATTTCAAAATTACAGATACGCTCTCTCAAGATAGACACCACTCCAGAGTCTAGGTATTCGCTCAACCTAGTGCTTTGATACCACAATGTAACGACCCACCTTTCATTCCACAGAAAGACGCATCATTAAGAATAAAGAAAGGGATAGAAAAGAGAAAAGAAAGAAACATACAACATCATAATCTCACAGCGGAACGAATAAATTATATTATATCACATAAAACATTACATAGTATCATATACATCAGAGTTATACAGCTAATACAACACAAACTAGACAGTTATAAACATATGTCTAGCGATTATAATTCAAGTACATCAGAGAAAACAGATACAACTCAAACACAGCGAAATCACTATATATATATACACGCTGAAGCCTCCTGCTCCATTTCTCCTCCAGAACTCGTCAAAGAAATCCTGAATCACTTGACTACTCATACGTAATATGAGTGCCCAAGAGTTTAATAAAATAGAAAATAAACACTCGGGTCAGACATGGGTCTAGTGTGAGTAAACGGGGTTAAAATTTCCTAACTTTAGAAAAGAAAAGGTATCACGTAAGACTTCCCACACATAAACATGGAAAAGTTTTTACCTTACGCTAACCAAAACATTTGATAGGAAATCCGGTGATATTATGATAGTGTCTAGGGTTTTCAAAATAAAATACAGAAATAGCTGGAATGCTTACATCTCACGTTCCAACATAGTTGGGCACAATCAAAACCGTACAAGCACTTATTGGATTTTGGATTCCATCAATGGCAGGGCTACCGGGGTACCACCCGTCATAGTACGTAGCCTAGATCACCGTACCGAGAAGTACGCCCGCTCCCTTGCAACACAAAGCCGGAACCATCCCTTACTGGACAGTCCCAAACAAGACTACCCCGCAGATTGGCCGTCAACTACCACACAACCGAAATAAAAAGGGACCTCTAGACAGGGGTAAATCTCATCCTACTTGGGCATGACCGACTTAGCCTTGCTGCACCTCCCCTGTTTTAGCCTTTCCCGGTTGATGAGGCTTGAGGTTACGATTACCTTTATAGGACACATTAATCTTAGAATGCTCATCGTCCACCTGACGATGTTCTGAAAGCATTCAATCCATACAAGTTCATTCCGGGTTCGAACGAAACCGAAGGCATTATCTCGTTACACTCATTTTGGAATCACCCTCAGAGTTCACGACGATAACCTTTGCACTCTGAATCTTTATCTTCACTTGAGATTCACGACCTAACGTTTAATTTGGATCGATGTGGTTTTCAGAATTCCAAATTTAGAAATCCGATCCCGGTCTCATCGAAATCCAAACACCATCTTAATGTCCAAGTGAATTTAGTTTGAACAATTAATTCAATTCATCATTATCTATTTACACACATATAGATAATTCACATTTCACAATAGATAGTCACATTCTCATCATAAACAGATAGCCCGTATCATCATCACAAACAGATAATCATCACAACCAGATAATCATCACAAATAGATAATCCATATTATCATACTTTACTAAGCATCCATGTCATATAGATACTACTCATCTCATTACTGAGATCACAACCATTCACAGAAATATCAATATCATCCATAAGCAATGATTTATTAACCATCATTTATAATTAATTTAAAATGAATTAAATTAATTACTTCTATCTCCAATTAATTTAAAATAAATTAAATTAATTATCAAATCTATAAATCCTGCTTATATCCATTAATTAATTAACCTAGTTAATTAATCATTCTCTAAGTATTCAACTTGATTAAACACCTTTGATTAATCATCCTTTAATTACAATAAGTAATTAATTAATTTTACAAATTAATTAAGCTTAATCATAAGTAATTAATATTTAATTACTTCATTTATTAATTAACTATAATTAATTACATTTATTCTTAATTAATTATATTAATTAATCACTTAATTAATTAATTATTACTTAGTTAAACAATTCTAAATTACATCATTAATTATATTAATTAATCATCTCTAATTTATATTTAAATAAATTACTTTATTAAAATTAATTACATTCAGTAATTAATCTAAAATTTAAAATACAATTATTAATCACCTTTGATTAATATTAATCCAGTAATTAACTACCCTTAATTACTCATAACAAATTAATTATCCCATAACTAATTATCTTCATTAATTAATCCCTTGATTAATTACAAAAGTAATTACCAAAATTACTTTATTAAAAATCATCTCTTACTAATTACATTCCAGTAATTATCATTTATTACTTATTTAAGTAATCATGCTCCATTAATTACATTAAGTAATTATTCTTTATAAATCATCAAATGATTTACTTAAATTAATTAAACTAAATTAATTAACTTAAACAAATCACATTATCAAAATTAATTACAATAAGTAATTAATCCCTTAATTATTTTTATCAAGTAATTATACTTAACAAATTACAGTTGATTATCTTCAATTAATTAATCCAATTAATTATCAGAATTAATCACATTAATCACGTTAATTAATTACTTAATTATCCTTAGATAATTATTCTTATTAACTAACAACATTTTCATTAATTACTTACTTAAGAAATTTATCTTAGATTAATTATCATTAATCATCTCTAATTAAAAATCAATATGAGTCATTATTTAAATCAAATAAATAAATTATTCCTTGATTAAACTCTTATATTATCTTAATTATTTCTAAAGTAATTCATTTACTTTATTAATGACTTTATTAACATTCAAATGTATTTAAAACAATAGATTTCTAAATTAAATTCAAATTCCATTTTAAAATTTAAGATTTAAAATGTTTAACTATTTAAACATTTATCCAAATTTTAAATAAATTATAAACCTTAAAATAAAAGTCAAGAAAATCATTACTTATATAAGATATTTATAAAAGAAAAGTTTAAAAATCTAAATTACTTAATTTTATTAAAGAAATCAAGCTTTTAAAATACACTGATTATTTTAACCTTTCAAATTAAAGTTAAACACATCATAACTTTAATTCAAATATTAAAGTAAAGAATTTTATCAGGTTTACACATTTATTTGAAACAATTCATTTTTAAAATCCACTTTAACATATTTAAACTTGTTCCATATTTTAAAATTTACAAAACTGATCTAAATCTAAAATTGTGGATTCATAGTAAACTTGAAAACCATATTTAAACTTGATTTTTAAACTTGATTTAAATCTTGCTTAAATTTAAAAAAATTCATTTTAAAAACTTTGAATTCAAAAGTTCACTTGAATTTAAATTTAAACCTTGCATTTAAAAACCTTATTTTAAAAATTCCTGTTTTAAAAATTGAATTTCATTAAATTTTTAAATCTGCACAATGTCAGGTTTATAAACCTGAAACCAAGCACTTACCCGAGACACCCATACAAATGCTTCGAGTAAATACTCTAACCACTCTGAGACAAAACATGAATACCCGAGTGAAACTCGAGTCACATCCCTGCACAAACCCACAGTAGTTCATCGGAACCAAATATATGCACGGTGCATATGCACCGGCATTTTGGCGATCTCCAGCCACCCTAATCCACTTCACCAAGACGCCGACCAACTTCCAACATGGATACGATCTTTAGATTTTTTCCCAGAAGCTCAAAATCAAAATCCAGATAAATATGCAACCTGGAAACAGAACTGCACCGAAATTCCCAAACCTGACAACATCGCTCACACCTATCTCCGATCATCAGAACCACTGTTACTCTGGCCAACTCTCCATCTATGTCCCCTCCGCAAATCCCTAAGGTCTTGCATCACTCAATGCAACAGAGAGATCAAGAAAAGCTACAAAACTCCTACCTCCAGAAACTAAGGTTAGAACCTGTAATGGGCCACCACTGTCGCCACCACCCTCTGACAGTCCATATGATCATTTTCCCCTACTCACCCATCAACACTCCACCTCCAGGAAGAATTACAACTTCCCACAATCACTAGGAAATTAGATAAATCCAAAAACCCCTAATTTGTTCCACCTAGAAATGCACACTCAGCAGTTAACTAAAAATTGTGATTTCGGTTTTAAAATTCATGATTTCCTACATGCATTCAAGTTATGAACTTGTTTTATTAATTTAAGAGGTTTGATATTTGCTTATTGAAAACAATAACTGTTATTATTGATTTTCAGAGGCAACAATTCTTAATAAATCTTAATTTTGATTCATAACCATAATTTCATACTAAACAAACAATTTTTGTTTACATGTCAATCCTAACAGAGAATCAAATCATGTGGAAATGGATTTTTATTAAAAATCTTAGTTTAAAAACAGAATCAGGTATGTAGATACCTAGCATCACACACATATGTATATTTATACATATACACACAGAACATCATCACACTACAATCAAACAAACATGCTTATTTCTATCAGTGCATATGCAACAAATAATTTAAAGCAACTTTTAAATTGTGAGGTTACTCACTTAAAAAAAATAAAGGTACTGCAGTTTATCTATAATCAGTTTTGATTTATTTTTTAAAACAGTTTGTATTAGAATCTTTTGTGCTAATACTTGCTTAAGCATTGATTTTAAAGGAAAGAACTGTTTTTAAAATAAAGAAATTTACTCACTTATTTATAGAAGAAGCAGAGAATACTCAGATGCATTATCCTAGCACTGCAATTTGAATTTCCTAAAACAGATTTGAATCTGCTTGTTGATGTTGAATTAAAACTGCATTTGCTTGGTGTTGTTGATTTTGATCATGCAAGCTGAACTCCATTTCTTCTTTGCTAGAGTTGAAGTTGAACTTCAAATTGATGTTGAAAATTTGAACATATTTGCTTGAATTTGTTGCCAGATTGGGTTTGCAGATTTTAAACAGAATTGTATTTGGGTTTTTGTAGATTTTAGATAGATTTGTGTTTGGTTATGTAGAATTTTATATTGAATTTGGTTTTCAATTTTCTCTTCTAAAATCTGATTTCAGATTTCAATTGAAGTTAAAGTGTTGAACTAAATAAATTATTAAGTTTTTCTTATCTATATTAATTATTTCAAAAATAAATTACATTGCCACTTGTTACTTAAGTTTGTAAAGTGATTACAAGTGTCACCCTTATGAGTTAAATGCTTAACACATATTCATTTTAATATTAAAAGAAATTTCTTAATTTATAAATGTTTTTAAATTTATTCTAAATCAATTTCTAATTTAATTTAACATGTTTTAAATGTTTATCTATATTTAGCCTTTAAATGTATACATATAAATTACGTTTATAAAATTACATATCTCAATGTTTATTTGAATAATTTAAAATAATATTTTTAAAAACTAAATTTTCAAGAAAGAAAATTTAAAAAGAAAAAGAATGTTGAATTTTATTCCAAAGTTTTCAAACCAAAATATTATACTCTAATATAAATAAACTAAGTCTATTTCCAAAACAATTTTAAAAGAAAACAAAATAAACTTTTATAATAAAATACAATTTAAACTATTATATTTTTAAACAAAATAAATATTTACTTATATTTCTTTTGAAAATATAAGATAGATTTTTAAATTAATCCTTTGAAAAGTTTCAATACTAATTTCAACTAATTTAATCAATTCATAATTTATACATATATATATATATATATATATATAATTTGAAAATATTCTTATTAAATTAAAATTAAAATTAAAATCAATTCCTCTATTTACAATGTATACACATATATACATTATAAATAAAAAATTTCTTTAAATTAGCTTAGAAAGGCAATTCTATCATTTAAATATTTTTAAATCTTTGAAAGGAACAAAATTCCCAAATATAAAATTATCATTATCATTATTATAAATTTTGAAAAGAATAACATTTGTCAAACAAAATAATTATTAGTTTTCAAAAGATAATTTTTGTTTGAATTAGATTATTAAATCAATATTTCACATTTTAAAATAATTATTAATGAAATTATTAAATAAATATTTCCCAAATTTCCGGGACATCACATGGAGCTCTAGATATGTAGCCTTCATGCTCTCCTCGGTTTCCAACATGCAATCGCCTTCACTTTTGCCCCATTGAACCTTCACTAACTTCACCATCTTCCTTCAAAGTTGTTTCGTATCACATCCAATAATACTAACTGACCTACGAGGTCTCGAAGCTTCTGGTTCAATCTCGATATCATCAAGTTGATCTATTGCAATCTTCATGCTTAAGTCATGCACAAACTTCCATAGATGAGAAACATGGAAGACGTTATGCACACCCGCCATCTTCTGAGGTAAGTCGACCATGTATGTTAGGTTCCCAATTTTCTCTGCTATCGGAAAAGGGCTTAGAAGATGCCAACTTCCCCTTACTACCGAATTGATAACATTCTTCATAGGAGAAATCTTCACAAATACCATATCGCCGATAGAAAATTCCAAATCTCTATGTCTTCTATCAGTATAATTCTTCTGTTTACCTTGAGCATCTTTTATTCACTATCGAATGATCACTATCTTCTTCGAGGTTTCTCTGATCATATCTGGCCCAAGCACCAACATTTTGCTCGCTTTTCATAATCATGAAGGAGCATTGTACGGTCGGCCATACAATGCTTTATATAGTACCGTACTGATGCTTGATTGATAACTATTGTTGTATCGAATTCTACCAAATGCAAGTAATCATCCCATGAGGCTATTAAATTGTAAATGCAATCTAATAAGAAATCCTCCAATATACGACTCACTCTCTCAGTCTACCAATCTTTTTGTGGGTGATAAGTCGTACTAAGATGCATCTCGGTACCCAATGCCTCTTGTAAGCTCTTCCAAAACCCATTAGTGAACAATGAGTCTCGGCCGCTCACAATGTTCTTCGACATACCATGAAACCGTACTATCCAGTTCACATATAACTCGGCTAATTTGGATATCGTTCTAGTAGACTATGGGTTCGTCAGTTTATCGACTATGACCCAAATGCTATTGTACCCTCCTTTAGCCCTCAACAATCCATCGATGAAATCAATTGATATTTGCTCTCACTTCCATTCGGGAACATCAAGTTGTTGTAGCAACCCATCAGGCTTCTTCTATTCTTCCTTCACCATCTAGTAGTTCATACATTTCAAGATGAATGCCTCGACATCCTTCTTCAACCCCTCCCAATAATAGGCCTGCTTCATATCACGATACATCTTATTACCACTGGGATATGTAGTCAACCTAGAATAGTGGCACTCTCGTAGCATCTCATCTCGCAATCCATCAACATCAGGGATAAACAATCTCCCATCATCACGGAGGCAATCTTCTCGGTTAAGTCCTTATTGCTTCATATCCTTAGACTCTACTCCTCCTTTTATTTTAGCTATGTTCTTTGCTAGTCTAGCATCTCGCCTCTGATTAGTACTGATCTGCTCAATCAAGGTATGTTTGATCATCAAATTTGCCAACATCTCTCGCTCTAACTCGCAATGAGGTCCAAAGTCATAGATAGTAATATACTCCAACTGCTTCCATTCTAGGAACATTGCTCTCAAATTGATATGTCTTCTGCTCAATGCATCAGTGACCGCATTTCCCTGACCAAGCCAATAGGAAATGCCAAAGTCATAAGAAGCCAAGAGTTCTAACTATCGTTGCCTGGAAAGGTTGAGATCCATCTAGGAGAAAAGGTACTCAAGGATTTGTAGTCTATGAATAGCTCAAACCTTTCTCCTAAATAGTAGTGCCTCTATATCTTTAAAGCAAACGCTATCGCTGCCAACTTCAAATCATGAGCTGGATACTTCCTTTTGTGTGGCTTCAGCCGTCGACTAGCATAAGCAACAATTTTTCCTTTTTGCATCACTACTGAACATAATCTAGTACCATAGGCATCTGTGTATACTGTCAGCCCCTCATTCCTACTCGGAATGGTCAATACTAGTGCACCCGTCAGCCTCTACTTCAAACCCACAAATGCAGGCTCACATCCTAATCAAAAGTCTGATTTTGCTTCTTCAAACTGGTCAATGGTAGTGCTATCTTCGAGAAGTCCTTGATAAAACATCTACAATATCATGCTAATCCTAGGAAACTCCTCACATCCATAGAATTCTTGGGTCGCCACCAATCATGAACCATTGCCACTTTGGTAGTATTTATTACGATGCCTTTCTCATAGATGGCATAACTGAGAATCTTACTTCCCTTCTCCAGAAGTGACATTTCGAAAACTTTGCTTTCAACTTCTCCCTCCTCAACACATCAACCATAATCCTCATGTGCATCTTGTGTTCCTCCCCTATCTTAGAATAGATCTGAATATCATAAACGAACATAAGCACAAAATTGTTTAGCTGATCCCTGAAGATGCAGTTCATTAGATTATTAAATCGTGTCGGAGCAATAGTTTGCTCGAATGGCATAACCAACCACTCATATAAACCCAATGGAGTATGAAATAAGGTAGACTCTCCTTCACTACGCTCAATTGGTGAAATCCCATTACCAAATCCAATTAGGGTAAAACCGACATATCGTGGAGATGATCGAATAAATTATCAAAATAAGGGAGTGGATACTTGTTCTTCTTCATCACCATATTCAACTCACAATAATCTACACACAACCTCAAAGAGTCATCCGCTTTAATGGCGAATACTATAGGTGCAGCCCACTTAGATATACTCCTATGAATGAACTCTCTCTTCAATAGGTCATTTACCTGCACCTCCGACTCCGTTTGCTCTTTGGGTGCCATATGCCTCAAAGGCATAACCATCGATTTGACATCATTTTTTAAGTATATACGAAACTTAACCTGTTGGTGCAGTGGTAATCTAGTCACCTCCTCAAACACATCTGGATACTCTCTAACGATATGCACAAATTATTGCTGCTTTAGCACTACCTTAATGATAATAGCTGATTTAGACTTGGGTATAAACTCTCATGGCAAAGAAGGTATTTCGACAAGTCTCTCGAATGGCTCGTCAATATAACCCACCATCTTCTCCTCCAAATAGTCGTCCAAACCCATCATAAACTTCTCATTCTTTCTTAATAGGTTGTCTATTAGAAACATCCCGTACTTTGACAAAGCATCAAAATCAGCAATATACTCGAAGATGGACATATTTCTCTGCTTTAAACCAATAAATCTCCTAAGTAGCACTAACTTTTGGGTAGCCAAAACAAACTTCTCTTAAAACTTAACCTTGAACTAGTTCAAAGTGAAATGATCCTCAGGTGTAGCAATAGTAATGACTTTCCATTAGTTCATGGCCCCCCTTGAAGCTATCTAGAAGCCAGCTTCCTTTTCATGGCATCATATACTTCTATGTCACCAAAGATATGCGTATAGGTGTTTAACCAATCTTGCACTTCAATGGCCCACTCCGTTCCAAGGAATGGCTTTCCTTCTAAGATGGAGTAATCCTTGCATAGTTTGGCAAGTTGATCCTCGACACTTGCACCTGAGCAGCACCACCAGCAAAATTCGAAGTGGCTGCTTGAGCATTTTGCAACATATTCGCCATCATTGTGTTTAACATCACTTGCAAGTCAAGATTAGCAGCCTCGGAACCCGCTCCTTCCTCAACTCTGGAGATGGAGTTCCTTACCGTGTTTATTGTTTCTCAGGTTATTCTTGATTTGTAACAAGAATGGTCAGTTTCTTAAGAAGATAACTATGTTAATGTACTCATGTGTGCATGCGACTTATATACTATATATACAACTATATAGTTTTGAAAACCAAAATATATAATAAGTACGCATTCTCACGTGTATATATTCTCGTTCCAGTCTAGGGTGATTACTCATTCCCTATCTCTACTGGAGCACAGTATCAACTCTGATTAATAGTGTGACCTAAGCTCTTATACTAGTGTGATGACCACCCTACACCACTGGCTCCAATGTTACTATACAATGCACTGCTGATGTGTCCGATCGATGCAGGACAATCATCAAGGGTTGAACAAAAAAGGAAAAAATAACAGAACCTGTCATATATCTCATAACATATGGAATAAAATACAATTTACTTCACAGATATAAAATAGGAGAGGCAATAAGAATTAAGTGAACAAAATATCAAAGCCCAAACCCATAGAGTTATAGAGCAAAGTAATAAAATGTATACAAAAAGGTAATAAACTCAAATAACTATCTCATAGCAATAGGTAATATAGACACTATCAAGGCTACACATTGTTGCATAGCGAAGAAAGCATAATATTCATTATAATACGAGATAGCTCCATCCAGCTCGTCCTCTGCAAAGCTACTGTGTCACACCTAGACTTGCTATCTAGTCTACTCATTTAAGAGTACCAAGATAATAAGAAGCAAAGCATAAAACCTCGGTTAAGACATCACTTTGGTGTGAGCGATAAATGAATCTCAAAATACTATACAAGTCGATATAGTAAGGAACAAGGGTATAAAAATCATACATGACCTATCCCTGCAACAAAAGAGTTAGCACATAACAAACACAATATGCTACTATACGAATATAGTAAAGGAATACTACAAACTAAGTATGATGATGGGTGTCCAGGTATCCCTATCCCCAATACCTATCTCCAACGACATCCTTAGAGTGATAGACTACAGAAAAAAACAATCTAAGCAACCATAACATCGAACAACCCTCACTGTCACTCAATGTGCTCCAGAAATAATGATAATTCGTATGGCCTTCCCCTTGCGAGGGACTAATGGAAATCCTAGTTTTCAATATACTTTCTTTAGCCCAAAGTTTATACTAGACCCATTCCATCAGTCTAAGGTATACAAATCCAAACAACTAATCGAGGTAGCCAAACAAGGTATCCATGAGTGTCCATACAATACCCCTCCATTCGAGTACATAAGAAAACACTCCGAGTAATGATAATCCCTTAGCACATGCATTCGAGAAATTTTCTTGGTCCACCTAGATTCCAACATTCTCATGGAACCATTCCACATTCCTTCAATCCACGATAGAACCATTCAACATTCTATCCATGAGTCACCCTTTCTAGAACCTACCTTTTATGGACAATCATTCTCCTGACCCTTTTCAACATCGAGTCGCCATCATCAAAATCTAACTCCATTCACTGTCGAGTTGTCACTGAAGCCTCGAAGCAATCGTTATGCTATTTTATCACTATAAAATCTCAAGCAAACAAACGAAAACCTTCAGCATGACTTGTAGAGCCTTTGCTCCCCCTCCCAGAAGTCTTACCGCAATTGCACCAAAAAGGACCTCTCTATACCGATCAAACCTCTGGACATTGAGTGGTGAACATAACCTGATTCTTGTCCTACATTTTCCTAGAGTCCTTTCTTTCCAACGCATCAACTTCCAAGCGTTTGGAACCTAACCTATCCCTAGAAACGCTCATGATACTGGCTCTTTTTACCTCTCAACACTTGGCCTAAAGTTTATCTTTTAACTCTTGGAACTCCGCTTCCTTTAACATGCCCAAAATGCTCTAAGTCCAAGTACCCCAAAAGGTCACCACCGACTGGTTCCCATTGACCGGTCGTGAGAGAAATCTACCGATCAGAAATGGCCATAACTTGAACTACAGGCTCCTCACATGCTCAGGCCCCTCCTCTAAGTTTCATCTAATTCCACCCATCTTTGCCTTCGACCTTCCTCTAAGTTTCCTCTAATTCCACCCATCTTTGCCTTCAATTTTCCAATTTGACCACCATGTTCCTAACTACCTAAAAGCACTAGCAAACCATATCAAAGCATAACTACAAACATGAATACATATACATCCATTCATTCATGCAATATATAAGAACATGATAATCAAGCAAATCCTAATCTACATCTTACTTTTACACTAGCATATAAATATAAACAAATGGGGTTGCAAAACCATTTAATAAAAATTAAAGACCAATTTAATTTCGGCTACAAATATTTATAAAAGTGTGGTTTAGGATCAAAATCATGTTAAAAACATCATTTTTAACCATATAAACATGCATAATAGAGTGAGAGGTTAAGAACCACTCATCAAATACCCAAAATACAAATTTATCCTCTTAGATCTGAAGTGGACAGAAAAGGAAAGGAATGCAAATCAGCCAAAATGATAATCTCAAGTCCTTCTATGCTAATTACCCCTTTAATTATGATTTAGGCTAAGATTAGTAAGGAAACATTAAACATTTTAATGAAATTAGGGTTAATGGAGGTTTAGAATTGTTTGGGGAAGATGGAAATGACAGATCAGTCCTTACCGCCACCCCTTAGCACAATTTTCAAAATTCATTAGTGAACCTAAGTATGAGTGTCACGACCTACTTTTCCGTACAATTTGAATCGACAACTTACCACACATGTCCAATCCAAATTAAACAGAAAGGCAGATAGTATGAAAAATAAAGTAGAAAGAAGATAGAAAGAAAGATAGAAAGAAAACCAAACAATACAGAATTTCACAGCGAAAATGAATAATCTATAATATAGAACAAATCTTTACATAAAACCAATTATAACTTATACGTATATAGACACAAATCAGAGTATACTAACTTATTTAGAATGGATAGTTCTAACACATTGTCCTCACACTTGCTGATAACACCACTAAAATGCAACGGAAATATAAATCATCTACGTGAATACATCTCTAAGCCTCCAGCTCCTCCCCTGAAGCTCCAATATTCCAGCTAAACCTGGAAACATGCTCGATATGACCCGAGCATATAAGAAAAACCACGCCTAGGTCAATCTAGTAAAACCAGCATGAGAATTTAAATCACAAGGAATTTTATCCATTATAACTTTCAAAATCCTTTTAAGTCAAGGGTATCTTGTATGACCATGCCACACATAAACATGACGGGTTTTCCCTTACGATAGCCAAATTTTTTTTATAGAAAATCCATTGATATTATAATAGTGTCTAAGCGCAAATACTTATTCAAATAGCTGAAATTGTTACATTAATTAAATTCCAGCATACTAGGCACTACAACCAACACCGTAAAGGCACGTATTGGAGAATGAATTCCCTACAAATGACTAGGCACTGAGGTACCACCTATCACAGTACACATCTAGAAAAATGTACCGAGGACCATGTCGGGATCCCCTGCAACACAAGACCGGACTACCCCTAACCTAGATAGACTGAATATGCTATCACCCGGGTGTTCCCACCCTTTCCAAGTTCCTTCCATGCACCATAGTAATAATATCCAAGGGTATCTAGAAAGGTGATAAACATACCCTAATTGGGAGAGACCCACTTAGCCTTGTTGCATCTCTCCTGATTTTTAGTCATTCCCGGTTACTGAGGTTTGTGGATACGATTACTCTTTTAAGGAATTTACACTTGGAATGCTCATTTCCCTCCAATGACAATGTACTAGTAGCATTCATCCAGACAAGTCCATTCTGGGTCTGAATGAAACCGAGGCACTATTCCTACTACATTCATTTTGGAATCATCCTCGGGATTAGTGGCGATTATCCCTTGCACTTCAATGCTCCATCTTCGTTTCCATGCTCTTGTCTTCATTTCAAAAAAGTATTCGTTGGATCAAAGTGATTTTCGAATAAATTATTCGATCTCGGTCTCTTCGAAACAACATTCGTTATTTCTGGTAAACTCAACCCTGGTTCTTTAGGAAATAAACAGATGAAAATAAGATTGGAGATCATCTCCTAATCATTAGTGGGTAGATTTCCATACAATCATATTGGAAGAGTGAAACGAGTTTATACATATTGTATAGCATCTTTCGGCGATAACTGTATAATATAATTCTCATGTTTCTTCTAGATATTTCCAAAGTTATGTTTTGGGTCCAGATTTGATAGTCGGTTATTTAACTATCAAATAAACAATCATCCAACCTAAGATTTCATTTCCCACTAAAATCACTAAGCCTTATTTAATTTTAAATTTCAATAAGTTAAATTACTCTCATTGGATACAGTTATCATGGGATCGAAGTATAATATAATTTTAAATCTCATTGGATAAGTATATTCACTAACCATTCATATCAAAAATATTTGAAAAAAAACCCTTTTAAATAATATGGAAAGTACTCTGTGGTGTCAACCATGAATTCGCGGCTCGATGATTACATCTCTATCTAGAGAAAACCAAACTTAACTATAGGCAATCTCTGCCTCAGATTACGCCATAAAGCACACCATTACTTTCCAAAAACTTTATTAATAATTATCTCAAAATAATACTTATAAAGTTTCTATATAAATTTTCCAAGTTTAATTTAGGAAAATACTCTTTTGTAAAGTTTAAAATAATTATACATTATTTTTAAATACAATAATAATATTTAAACAAATTATCTTTGAGATAATAATCTTTTAATACTAATTAATTCTTAAATAATAATTAATTTTTAAATCAAGATAACTTTAATTAATAATTAAAAATATACTTTTAACATTGTATATAAATAACTAACTTAGAAACAATAATTAAATACTTTTAATTAACTTTTAAGAATCATAAAAAATTAATCTTAAATCATTATCAATTAATTATTAATTATCCTTAAAATGTCACTAATAAATAATGACCATTCTCAAAATAACTTTGGCTCAAAAATAATTTTTTTCAAATTTGGAAAGAGGCTTAACAACTCCAACGGTACTTAATCAATTTACCATTAATCCCAGTAACTACCCAAGTTATAACTCCAGTATTCACATAGCATCACATATGTAAATTAACTCTAGTATCCAATACTTGTCGATTGGAATGTAATTAAGTGTCCACACAATTGTAATAGCAGAACGGGATTTATTCCTACTAAATAAATGTCCAAATTTTACTTACTCAATTTATAATAATAGCAGAATGCTAATTTATTCTGCTAAATAGGGGTCCAATTATTTTATTTAGTGGAACAGTAATTTATTTCCACTAACAAAAGTCCATTTAACCGTATACAATTCAATTTAACTCAACGGTATTTATTTGGCTACTTAATGACACAGACAAAAGATAATTGGAATCGCTATCTCAATAAAATTCAAAGTGTAGATCATTTACTACACTCAACTATTTATAATTAATACAAAATCAATCTACAAAATCAGAACTGGAATGGTTTCAATTAACTGAGTCGAGTTATATTTATAACCCAGTTTACTTGTCAATTCAAACTGATTTCCTCTTAATCAACTGAAATTAAATAGCCATTTAAAATTAAATTGATTATTTAACCATTTATAAATTACTTGTTAATTTACTCCCATTGTTACAAACCATTAAATTTTACATTGCAGATTTCTTGACAATATTATTTAAGATGAAAACATTCCTCGATAGGAACCGGACGCAAAATTCATGCGTCGATTGGATTTGAAATGAGGAAGAAATAGCGTTTTAAAGTTTTGTAGAATATTAAATATAAAAATAAATTTAATTCTCTTCTTTAAAAAAATCACCGACCCAACGAACACGAACCCGGCCCAATCTCCCTTCTTCTTCGCTCAGTTTTTCTTCTCTCCCCTCTTCATTCACCTAGATGCATGAAAACATGCACGCACACATATAGTGCACACCCTCTTCAGTCGATCAATCACGCAGACAACTACCCTCACAAACCACTGACAATCATCTCAACACGACTGACCATTCTTGAACATAGCCAACTGTTCGGTTCAAAATCGAACCCCAAACCCAAACTAGAACGAATTATTGCCTCCACTAAAATGCCTCGTCACGCCACCACAGTCACCCATAAACTACCAAATTATGTCCACAGCTATGCCATCACCTACTCTACACATCCCCCTCTGTGCGCACGCCCATTCCTTCTCTTGTCATTTCCATTATGCACGAACCCAAGACCAAAATCAACTACCCTTAAACCCTAGTTCGAATTCGCCTGGTCCACCAACACACCTAGAAATCACCGCACTATTTTTCCCGAATGCTCCATCACTCAACTCACCTCCAACGCCACCGTCGAAAATCCATTAGGTTGTCGGAATTTGACGAAAACCCAAATTCCATTCATCTTCCCTTTCCTACCTCCACACCACATGAAAAATTCTGAAACCCTTCTTAAATCGTATTTTTCCACAATTAACACATCTATGCAATCCATTGACTAAATTATGGAATATGATTTTCGACCATAACTGTCTTATTCAACGATTTCTAAGTTTTTCTCTTTCCTTACTTGATAGATTTGAATGCAAACAATTTTAAAATAATCTATATTCAAAAACAAGCATCTTTGCTTTTGTAATCGAAGTTTAAAACTGAGTAGGGGATGAGTTAATGATTTTTGAAGTTAAATATCTTAACTGTTTTTACCCAAAACAAAGATCAAATGAGAATTTACAAAGTTTTGGTAGCTCTAACCATTTCCAATACCCACATACAAATACATATTCACATCTCCGCACATATATATTTGATATATATCAATGATTCATTCATACGATGGTTCATATATATATATATATATATATATATATATATATATATATATAAACATGTAATACACACTAAACAAAAATATGTGTTTACTCACTATTTTAAACACACTGCTCTTTTTAATCTTCCCCCTTCTTTCAAGATTTTAATCCTTTTCATTTTATGATGGAAGATTTTTGTTTTGAATCGTGAACAAGTAGGAACAAGCATGGCATAGATATATATAAAGGACGAAATGGTACAGTGTAATATAGGGTGGCTAAATACCCATATAGGCTGGCTAAAATGTTTTGTTCAGGCTTTCATACATGTGTGTGTTGTTTGTGTGTGTGTATTCTTTTATTTCTTTGGTTGCTGAGATGTGATTTCATGGAATGATTTGATATTATGTGTTGATTTGATTTCATTTGCTGATTTGATGTTTTGTATGCTTGAATTAATGCGTTGCCATCATAATGTTTCCATGTATAAATATACATACATAATTGTATTATTTACATATTCACATACATACTTAGATGTATACATGTTTACATATACATATATACATTTATAGATTTCCATATACACTACATTTATAAATGTATATACCAATTTATATATACTTATATATATTAGCCATCGAAAGTTTGAAATTGCCATCATGAAGCATGTATACACATATTTTAATTTATTTTATAAATTTGGAATGGTGAAGCTATATACATATACATTTATATATATATGGTATTCAGAAATTAACATTTCAAAATCTAGTATAACTTCCAAAATATATATTCAGATATCTCCAATATCCGATAATTAATTTATTCGACTTATAGAAACTAATATTTCAATATTTAATCAATTAATTATTTTTAATAATAGGCGCTAAAAATCCTAGGTCGTTACAATGAGCTTAGTTAATTATCTCGTATGCTGGCAAATGATAGCCAAAACTTAAAACAGTTATAACTTTTAACCGATAAGTATGTTTTTCTACTGTGACTACTTTATAAAATAGGAAATCATCATCCTAAAGTAATGGAAGTGGTTTAAGATCCTAATTCGGCTTCTACCAAAAGCGATAGTCCAAACAAAAAATTTAGGGCCATTAGGAAAAAACATAGATGTGGAAAATGTCCCTAAGAATCACTTTCTAAAATTTTAGAGTCATACAAACTCATATGAATTAAATAAAAATATTTTACTATCCTACGATAAGTAAAATACGGGTATAAGAATGGCACCAAGATTAGGGAAACTCTTTATAAAGAACATTATAGGATTACAAGGGATATTAAGTAACATTGTAAGTGATTGGGATTCTTTATTTACTAGTTGATTCTTAAAGATTTTACAGGATGCATCAGATACCAAGCTAAAGTTGAGCACTTCTTACCATCCATAAACTAATAGGCGGACTAAAATGGTTAATTAAATACTTAAAGATATGTTATGAGCCTATGTACAGGACTTAGAAAGGTCATGGTATGACCATTTGCATTCACTAGAATTTTCCTATAGTAATAGTATTAGACTAGTATAGGAATGACACCTTTCGAAGCATTTTATGGAAGGTCATACCAATCACTAGCATGCTAGATAGATGCAGGAGATAGAACATTACTTGGTTCGGATGTGGTAAAATAGGGAACTGAAAAGATTAAATTGATCTGATAAAGGCTGAAGGAAGCTCAATCATGGTAGAATAGTTATGTCGATCAAAGGGTACAGATTTGGAGTTTTCATTGAAAGACTATATTTTCATGGAAATATCACCTATGAAGGGTGTTATATAATTCCTGGAGTTGGGGAAGAATGCACCGAGATATGTTAGACCATTTTTATTATAGAATAGATTGAGAAACACGTGTACTATATTGAATTACCGTATACTTTGGTAGGTGTACATAATTTATTTCACGTCTCTCATTGAAAAAGTGTGTGGGAGATCCAAAAACTACTATTTAAGAAATAGTTTTGTAGGATTTAGAAGTGGAGCCTGATGTAAATATTATAAGACGCCTACTTCGTATCACGAATTGAGATATGAATGAACTTATAAATAATAGTCAAACTTGTGAAAGTATACCGAAACGATGAAAAATAAGATTGTACATGGGAAACTAAGGAAAGGATTGTAGAGGCTTATCCTGATTTTTTCTAAGGCATGATCTATTGTTAAAAGATTACGACTAGTACTTATTCTAGTAATGATTGATTTTCTATATGTGCTTGTGAAACTTGTATATATTGTTTTGTTCTGTTGGATGGTACTAATCTGTATTTCGAGGATGAAATTATAATAAGGAGGTGAGTCTATAACAACTTTATTTTTAGTAAAAATTATTATGGTTAATTTAATTTAATAACAACTAAATAATATTAAGGTGGAAAGATAGAATAAGTATGAAGAAATGCATAAAATTATTAATCTCGATTCACCTTGATTGAAAAGGTAGAAATGATAATTATTTTTGGAAAGAAATAAACTTTTAATTAATTTAGAGAAGGGTGAGAAAAGAGGAGAACCTAAGGGCTAACCCATTTGGAAACCCTTAACCCTTCTCACTCACTTGGATTTCATTCATTCTAAAAATCAAAATAAAAGGAGAAGAAAGGAAAACTCTCTTTTAAATTCTATAATTAAAGAACAAGGAGCTAAAGCTAAGAGCATAGTATCTCCATTCTAAGGCAAATAAAGATGAATAATATTATCATCTCTTGTGTTTGAATGTTTTAACTTTTTGTATTTGGTTGAATAAATAATGTTTTATGCTGATAAAACATGGATTGGAATACTATGTTCATTTAAAAGATTCTATGAACACTATATGTGAAGTTATGAAGCTAATGGAAGGTTTTTCGAATTTAAGACCATAGTTAATGACTACAATTGATCTGAAATTTTTATATTTGTTAAAACCATTAATTTGAAGACAGTTTCAAATTTTGGAAAATTTTGAGTTAATATGAATTTTCTATGAATTTTCTAACTTAGAAAAGGTGTAATTTATGGTTTTAAATATTTAGAATATGAAAATAATTATTTTTCCCCAATAAATTTATATGGGTTAATAAATGGAATGTTTATTTTAATTTTTTTTGAATTTTTCCCATAAAATTATGCATTTCTATGAATTAATTCAATTGGGGAAAATGGCACTTGATTAATCAACTAAGTAACTAGTTAGTGTTTAAGTGAAGGATAAAACTTCTTTGAAATTTTCTAGAAAGAGACTTGGAAAGAAGGCAATTGACGAATAAGAATTTTACATATGGCATGATTTGATTAAAAAAATGTTTCTTTAAAAAGAACTAAAATAATTTTAATGTAAACAACAAAGATGCCACTATCATTCGGAAGCGAAATTGTTACAGACCTTATAGCAATTCTATACAGCCGGTGGTGCAGATGTTGAGATACTATAGGCTCGATGGTACTTCTATACATTTGATAAAACATATGTTTGAACTTCCTAGACTTTATAGCATGGTAAGTATAGACTTGATATTTTAATAAACTACAGACTAATATCATGGTATATTATTGATTCGAATATAGACTCGATAACAAAGTCATATAGAATCGAAATTTCTAGACCTGAAACAAAAGTCTTATAGACTTGATAGCCATTTTATAAAGTTGACAGCCCATTTTCTTTAAAGCATAAAGATGATAGTTATAAACTCGATAGCTTATGCAATCAATAGCACATGAAAGCATACTGTAAACTAGTGGGTCAATATTTTCCTAATATGAAAGTTGGGCTTAATGACTTTACAAATTTATTAAGAAGTTTTAAAAAAGGAAGGAAAATTTATGAAATAAAAGTTGTCAGAGCTAGAAAATGGTAAAGAGAAACTTCATCATAATAATTCAAGTTTATGAGTATAATTGAGTGCTTATTCATAGGTAACCTATGTACAAGTGGCTATGACCAGAACATATTTATGTTGTTGAAGAGGTTCTAATTAATTTGTATGCTCAGTTGAACATTTAATCGGTTAGGTATAGCTGTATAAATTGTTGATGCACCCACTTATATGAAACCACCTAATATTGATGGCATTGAGTATTGGGAACAGATACCATGTCGGGTAGTTCATTATTGGGTACTCTAAGGCTAATCTCTTGTGCAACAAGAATTGCATCTAATGGATCAGGAAGATTTAAACATGTTAGGATGCTTAAAAGTGAATATGAGAAAATGACTTTTTTATGTCTTGAAAACTATAACGATCCACATTTTACGTAGAAGGATCATGGAATATTTATGTTATTTTTCATATGAGATCATATAATTCTAATACTTTGAAAAATGACTTCTAGGGGCATTTCTCACATCCATGATTTCTGGTGAATTTATATTTGACCATTTTGACCCTGTAAATCGTTTATGTGCTATAATTTTTGATAGGAGCCGAGTTAGGGTTTGAAATCACTTCAATTGGATCTGGATCGTGGTGTCTTTTCCGTAGAGTGGTCATATTAAGAAAACAGACTTACCATTTTGAGTTAAGGTTATTTGAAGTTTTTTATTTTGAGCATCTTAAGTGGTTAATTAAGGTCATTACATTTAAGGCCCATAACACATTGTGGTTTTAGGGATAAAAGGTGGCCGATGGGACCTTATCCCTATCATTTCACAACTCCCTAAAATAGTTAGAAATCTCTATTAACCCTAGTAACCAAAAAGTAACCCTAAAATATACTTTAATTAGCCAGATTACACCATTAAGAGGATGTTAGCATGATTAGTTATTGGGATTAGAGCTTTGCTGTTTGAAGAGCTTTAAATTTCATGCCTTTTACTGCTTATTGGAGGATTTGGCATTTAATCTGGATTAAGGTGATTAAATCTCTCACTTACTAATTAGGTCATTAAACACCCTGAATAATGCTTTTAAAATTATTTAAAAATACAAAAAATGTTTTTAGACTATACTACACTATATATGAAAATTTTAGATGATTTGAACTTGATTTGCAAAAATGTGTTTTTATAGATCTCTAACCATGTCTTATGGATCCCTAACCTTCAGCTTAGATTTAGATCTCTTTAAAACGATATATTTGAATGTCTGGCTATTGTTAATGCTTATATATGATGAATGTATGCTTGCTTTATGTTTAAATGATTGAAAATGCTGATCAAATGGCGATTTAGTTAGGAATGGTCTATGGTTCGGTGATGATTAATGAAATCTACCCAAAATTGGATGTGGTCGATTTGAGGCAACAAGAAATGCCTCATAAGGTTACACATCAAGTTTCAATCCATTTGGAGTTCGTATGATCAAGAAATGGACGTTCAAAGTATGAATTGGTAGAGGTTAGAGGGATTGATCAGTGAGAATTCAAAGACATGGATCGGTGGGACTCAATAGGATGGATCGGTGGAGAAGCTTGGAGCATGGAATATGGAAGCAAATGGGTGGAGCCAACATCAACCGATTTTGCCTAACTATGGGTTCGACCCTATGGATCGATATTGATCTATATGGGTTATCCCATTCAAACCACAAATTGTTTTGGAGCATGATGAATGATTTAGAGCGGAAAAATAAAGTGTGGGGATCCCTATGGACCGATATTGATGCATTGGAATTGACCTAATCAAGGCGCGATCCATAGAGGAGCACGAGGAGGTGCGTAGGAGCTCTATGTGAAGTGTGGGATTGGTAGCAATGGTTCAATGGCCATGGATCAGCGGGGACGGTTGTAACACCCTAAGTTTATATAGCATTATTCATGAGATTTGATTAGATAAATTAAATAGAATAATGTAGAGACTAGAGTGATAAGGGGATTGCGATTTGAAAACCATGTGTGGTCATGCCTTAACTAAATGAATTTATAAGTAAAAAACTAAGAGAACAAGGTAAGGGTAATATGGGAATAGCCGTATACCATAACCCCATAACCTTAAACTCTTACTCATTCTCATTCATACTTTCATAAAACAAAAACATAAACGATGGAGAAGCAAGGCCAGCCATTAACCTAGGAGAAGAAGAGCATAAAATCAATTGGAAGTAAAAAATCCAAGCTAGGAAGATTAAAGCAAGAACAATCTCAAGTTCACTATCCAAACAAGGTGAATAATAATCTAAACCATCTCATATATGTCTTAATGGACATTTTAATTTTTGATTTAGGTTTAAAAATCGTTTAGATGGATGAATGATGATATGCTTAGATTATATGTCATGTTTTGATGTAAACAAGAATTTTTATCTAATTATACAATTCGAATATAACGTTAAATCGTGTAAATTGATTTTGAATGCCATGATATTTGAATATGTTGTGTAAAACATTATTTTGGAGATGGTTTAAATTTTCTAACATTTTAAGCTATGGATAATTTATTACGAATTTTGAATGGAAGAAATAGTTAATTTGGGTTTAAATTAATAAAGGCTATTATATAAAGGACTTTGGGTCAGAAATTTATATATGTTAGAAAGCATATTAAAAGTGAATTATTGCGATTTTTTGAGGAATTTTCCTGAGTGTTTTAATATGGTAATTAAATTATTTAAGTTGAAGGACTTAGTTGCTAAATGTTTTGTTGCAGGGAATGACTTATTTGTTAAAATAGTTTCAAATATTAATTATTGAATTCAGTAGTCTTTTTAGAAAAAGGATTTGGATAAAGAAATGGCAAACAACTACATTTTTACAAATTGGCAAGTTAGGTGAAAAGAAGTTACTTTCAAAGGCAAAAAAATCGGTTTTGTCTTGATTTACCACTTCGCCACATCCATCTGCTAGCTTTCATCACCATACTTCTGCTAATGAACCCATTCGAACTTATAAACATGGTATCAAGCCATTGATACGTAGTGGATTAGAGAAAGGTGGAAGGGACATTGTCGAAACCATGCTTTCGAAAGGGTAGAAGTTATTCTTACAAGCTTTCAAATCCATTACTTATTTCTAGTTATAAAAGATGCTTTCGAAAAGGTTAAAGTAAACTTTATTAGCCTTCGAGTCAATCGCTTGCCTTTGTTTTTACAAAAGAGCCTTCGAAAGAATTGCCACTTACTTTTGTTTTAAAAGAAGCTTTCGAATGAGTGGCCGCATTTGAACCTATTAGATACCTAGCAACCGCCTTCATATCTTTCGAATTAGTTAAAAGCCGCTTTTATAGCCTCATAACAAGGAGTTCGAAAGGAAGGCTTTCGTTTTATTAATTTTAAAGCCACCTTAGAATGCTTTTGAAAGGGTCCTTATAACTGCTTTTATCAATGGTTTCAAAAGGTTGGTTTCGAAGCTATCTTTTCCTCCAATTATTTTATTTAAAACCAATGCTTTCAAAAGGATGTTTTAGTCACTTTTAATAAGAGTTTTGAAGGCAATGGTTTCAAAAGCTTGGTTTCGAAGCTATCCACTTCCCTAATTTTCTTACTTGAGATCAATGCTTTCGAAAGGGATTCTTTGGCTTTTGTTCTCTTTGACCCAATAGCTATATTTAATGTTAAACCAAATGATTTTGAAAGAGATACATTCAAATAATTTTGAAGCTATGCTTCTATAAACTCTACATGAACTAAGTGCCTGAAAAGATGAGCTTTAAGTGTTTCGAAAGGTATATCTTTAATGGTTTCGAAAGGAAGGTTATAATGCTTTCGAAGGGTATGTTTTTATGGCTTCGAAAGAGAAGGCCTAGGGTTTTAAGTAATGATACAAAGGATATAGCCGAAAGTCTGAGTTTTCAAATAAGAAACCCAAGCTCATTTTAAAAGGTAAACCCATGGCAATTGTAACAACCCATAATTTAAGCTATAATTAATTAATTAATTAAACAATTAAATGACTTTGCGAAATTATCAGAATTGAGCCATAGTAGTTGCACCATTGTGTCTATTGTAATTTTCTGGTCAATCTCCATATATAATACATCAGAATCCGAGCTAGTATGAAGGAGTTACGAATTAAACAAGAAAACAAGAGAAAAAATAAATAAATAATAAATAGGGCTAGGTTGCCTAACCACCACTAGGTCGATCGGCTGGTCGACCTAGGAGGGGGGACGTTCAATAGGTAGGTCGACCCACCCTTGTTGGTGAGCGAAGAATTGATTTCTTCGTTCGCCTACGATTTCTATATGTCATATTTTATTTTTGCTCTCATCCGGTTAATCTGCTTTCATCCGACGACTCCTATTCAGCCTATGACGTGGTTGCACCATATTCAATCTCTAAATCTAATGGTCTGAGATCCACTTCTACCCCTATAAATAAGACCCTAGACCTAGCTATTTTTCTCATTCTAGATTTTCTCCATTTGGGTTCACCTTTTCAAGAAGGACACTAAAAGGAATAATTTTCCGAGGAGAAAATCATTTTAAATTAAAATATCTAATAACTCCATGTGGATCCGGGAAGACCAAGGGAGAGCATGGGATCGCAGGTGAGTGATTGTAATTATTTTAGATTTTTAAGTAATTTAAAATAATAGGGTTTCCAATAGTTGTAGTTTTTCTACGATTTTGGAATAACTTTTTTTTACCAGTTTATTTTCAGTTTAGATTTATTTTTCAGTCTATTTCTTTTAGCTATTATTTTCAGTTATTTGTAGTTAATTACTGCTAATTATAGCTATTCCATTTATTTACTGTTATTTACAGTATTTTTAATTATTTACTATTCCTTATGTTTTATTTCTATGTTTGGGATTTTCTTCTGGAAACTTCAGTTTCTTTCTACTTTCCTTTTTATGCGAATGGAATAGAGTAGATTAAACTCGAATATGGGTTAAATAAATTAGAATACTGAAATTATGGAGATTAAGATGTAAAATATAAAGACTGTAATAAAATGGAATTGGACTAAAATTGAAATATTTGAATGCCTTATTATGATGTAAAATTAGGACTAAAAAGAGTAAAAGAAGAAGTAGCTTATTTTTTACTTAAACCTTGGGTTAAATTAATAAGCACAATTATAACGCAGATTATAATTAGAAACAGAACAGAAAGTGGCCTATTTTGAGCCTTAGAATAAATTACTAAGCAATGATATTAAGAATGAAAATAGAGGCTTATTTAAACAATTTATACTAAGTTAATAAGCAAAGATGAAAGTAGGACCTGTACCAACAGCATTCTATATTATTTCTATGGACACGGTGTCTCACATTAGCCTGAAGTGAAATGAGGGCATGCTTATGCTATAGAAGTGGTAAATAAATGGTCAAATAATCGAAGCTCAAATTATGAGGATTTGGACAAGGGGCGCAACTAGATATTGTTTAGATGACAGGCCTATACCAACAGCGTTCCCTATTATTTATATGGACACGGTGTCTCACATTAGCCTGAAGTGAGATGTGGGCACGCTTATGCTGGGGTAGAGGTAAATAAATGGTCCAACAGGTGAAGCAACAGGTAACATGAGAAGAGTTGTGGTTACGTGTGCGGCTTCCAGTTGGTGCTCCATAATCGTTATGAGTTCCATGCACTTAGTAGGTGCCTTTTGTAGGCACTGGTGTCTAAACTTCAGTAGACACATAGTAGAAGGCCAATCAAATGGGTAGAATTAGGGCTTTAGCCTAATTAAAGTCGGATTGGGAATTCAGCCCAATCAAGCAGCTACCAAGGACAAGTGCAAACAATCAAAGTTATCCAACTGAATTAATCTAGCAGCTAATTCGTATTTATTTCTAGTTTTACCTTTCCTTCTATTTCCTTTTTTCCTTTTTATAACTAGAACTGTTGCAAAGTCTATTATCTTTATTATGCTTAAAAATACTAGAAATTACTATCCTTCAGCAAACTTTTAGTCTGACCCACTCCTCCATTTTTCCCTTTTTTCCCCCGTAGGACAGCAAGGGTAAGGACGGTAGATTGTGGACTCTTTGAGACTTGTTTGGCGGAGATTTTCTCATGTATTCCTTTTCTTCATTTTCAGTTTTAAGTTCTTTTGTTGTACTGGTTTGTACTCTGATTTTTATGAGACTGAGGTTTTGATTTCATAAGAAATGTTTTGGCATTTTGAGATATCTTATGTATTTGGTATTTTGTGACTTATTTGGTTTATAAAGTATTTATAAAGTTTGGTTTCAATAGTTTCCACTGATTTTATCTATTTGTCATGTGAATCTTAGTCTCTACAAGTTTTTAGCTATACCTACAATGCACCACATCTTTTAGTGTGTCCTTTTGGGTATACTAAAGGGTATGTGGTGTTTCATTTGGTATCAGAACCTAAGGTTAAAGGATTCCAAAAATTTTGTTTTAAAAGTAGAGTATTTTTCAAAATAACTTGTTTTAAAAGTATTCTTCAGAAAGCAACACGTAGAAATAGTTTTCAAGTATAAAAGAGTTTTTACAAAAATCGCCTCAAAAGTCCAGTTCAATCTCCCTTCGACTCTTTCCTAAATTCGATTTTCTTTTTGTAGAATGAAGGATGCATTTAATCTTCCCGAGGGTATTTCAATCTCAGGCTAGTTTCGTAGGTATCTATAAGCCACGTCTCCAAAGGTGCACGATAAAGCGCCCAATCCAACATCAGCAGGCGGGAATCCCATCAGCCCACCTGCAGCAATCAATTTCTCTAAGCTTTGTAAGGATTTTGTGAATTTGGGAGGAAAGACTTTTTCTGGTATGGAGACTTTTGTGGAGGCGCAAGCTTGGTTAAGGAACACAGAGAGGATATTCGGGCTACTGGGATTGGAGGATCAACAGCGGGTTCAACTAGCATCTTGGTTGCTAAAAGAGGAGGCTTCTTATTGGTGGGAGGTTATAGCTTGGGAGGAAGAGACATTAATTAGAATGGGTTCTGGGAGTGATTTGATCGGAAGTTTTTATCTCAAGCAGAAGAAAGTGTCACGATGGAGCGGTTTATTAGCTTGAAGTAAGGAAGTTTGTCCATTGAAGGAGTATATCAACCAAGTTAACGAGTTGTCACGGTTTGGAATAGAGTTGGTGAATACACCGCATAAGAAGGCTATGAAGTTCGCGAAGGGATTAAATCGTCCTTTTTAAGGGTTGTTGTTGACTCGCATACCGATGAGAGCTACCTACGATTCACTGGTGGAGATGGCGCTTATGTCTGATGAAGCTAAGGAGGGGGAGTTTAAAGAATTTTTTAAATCGGAAGGTCCTAAAAGGAAATGGTGGAAGAACAATAAAGAGAAGAAGAAATGAGATGGACCTCAGAGGTAAATCAAGAAAGGAGTAAAGTGCTATAGTTGTGGGGTTGTTGGATATATCTCCAAGGACTGCAGGAAGGAGAAGATGAAGGGAAAGTGCTATAATTGTAGGCAACCTGGTCACATGAGTAGGAATTTTCCCCAAAAGATGAGACATGGAGTGAGTGCATTGGCAGCGCAGATTCAGGCATTAGATGCAGCACCATCCAACAGTGTTCTAGAGAGAGGTAGGAAAGTCACCGTGGAAGGTTTGATTTGTATTTCTGATTTTCCCATTCGAACTCTTTCCGATTTTGGAGCATCACACTCTTTCATCTCCAGTTATTTGGTAGATTGTTTGCACTTAGACATCTCTTTAGTAGTAGACCCCGTTGTTGTTTCAAAACCCATAGGAGTCGACACACTTGTCTATGGTTTGTAAGGGTTTGAAATTTTTTATCCTAGGTGTAGAATTTGATTGTTATGCCTATGTATTGGGATTCTCGGGGTATGGGATGATTTTGGGGATGGATTGGCTATCCACATATGGAGCTATATTAAACTGCAAGAGGAGAGTCGATAGACTAGAGACATGCAGTAGTAGGACTCTCGAGGTTTCTTGCGACCCGCAAGGGTCGGTTATGCTGAGCTTCCTTTATTCCCTCGATTCATCATCAGCAGAGTCAGATTCAGCTTCCATCGTCGGAGATTTTCCAGACATCTTCGAGGAGGTTAGGGGACTATCCCCTAAGAGAGAGATTGACTTCAAGATTTATTTGACTGATAAGCTAGGTCGGTAGCATTACCCATGAGGCATATGGCACCTAGGGAGAGGAAGGAATTGAGCAAACAAGTCTGTGAGCTTTTGGAGAAAGGTTTCATATGAAGGAGCATATCGGAGTAGGGAGCGCCAGTCGACTTTGATACTAAGGCGAATGGTTCCCTTCGACTTTGCATAGACTATAGAGAATTAAATAAGCTCACGAAGAAGAACCATTATCCACATCGTAGGATGGATGATCTTTTTGACCAGTTGGTTGGCTCTTTGGTATTCTCTTAACTTGATTTAGCCACCGGATTTCATCAGCTTAGGGTCGCTGATGATAGCATTGATAAGATCGCATTTAGGACACCCGATGGATTCTTTGAGTGGTTAGTCATGCCTTTTGAGCTAACCAACGTTTCATCCTGTTTTATAGATTTAATAAGACATGTTTTTAGAGATGCCCTAAATAAGTTCGTGGTGGAATTCGTGGATGACATTTTGGTGTTTTCCAAGAGTATGAAGGAGCATGATGTTTATTTAGAGGAGGTTCTTCGCACACTTCGTAGTCATCGATTGAGGGAAAAGTTTTCGAAGTGTCACTTTTGGCGTGAGGAGGTACGTTTCTTGGCGATGTAGTCTCAAGAGAGGGTTTGGCTGTTGACCCCGCTAAGGTGATGGTAGTGCAAGATTGGAAGGATCCTAAGAATGTTACCAAAGTTAAAAGCTTTCTAGGATTGGCTGACTATTGTAAGAAGTTCATCAAAGATTTTGTCAATATTTCAGCACCACTTACTCGCCTCACTAAGAAGATCAAAGCATTCATGTGGGACGTGGATTTTGAGGATTCCTTCACGAA
Source organism: Allium cepa (assembly GCA_030765085.1). Lineage (NCBI taxonomy): Eukaryota > Viridiplantae > Streptophyta > Magnoliopsida > Asparagales > Amaryllidaceae > Allium > Allium cepa. The sequence goes on along the minus strand of CM060935.1, from coordinate 1,051,684,716 downwards.
GCTTAAGAGAGCTCTTACTAGTGCACCAGTGTTAGTTTTACCCGACGGAGCTAAGCCTTTTATAGTGTACACTGATGCATATAGGACGGGTCTAGGAGTGGTGTTGATGCAAGAATGGAGGGTAGTATGTTATGGGAGTAGGCAGTTGAGGACGCATGAGAAGAACTACCCTACCCATGATTTGGAGTTGGCTGCTATAGTTTTTACGCATAAGTCTTGGAGGCATACTTGCTTGGAGAAAGGTTTGAGCTTTTCACCAACCATTAGTCATTGAAGTACCTGTTCTCACAGAAGGATTTGAACTTAAGGCAGCAGAGATGGATGGAGTTTTTGGCGTCGTACAACTTTGAGATAGCTTATACCCTTTGCAAGGGAAATGTGGTTATGGATGCGTTGAGTAAAAAGAAAGCAACCCTTAGTCCTTTCTTTGTAGAATGGAGGATCCTAGAGTTTATTTCCACTTTTGATTTTAAGCCCTCTATGAACATTAACCCCAGATTGTTAGCAGCGCTTGAGGTGAGGCCAACCCTTATAGATTAGATTGGCTCGAAGCAGCAAGAGGATTCGGAGCTTTTGGATATTATGGATAGGATTAGCCAAGGAGAGGTCTCCAAACATATCCAATGTTGTTCCATTGATGGAAAAGGGTGGCTTAGGAGAGATTGAAGGCTTTGTGCTTCCCGCATTAGTGATTTGTTGAGAGTGATTCTAGAAGAAGCACACCATTCTCGTCTGACTATTCATCCGGGTGGTGGTAAGATGTATAAGGACATGAAGAGGATGTTTTATTGGAGTGGCATGAAGAAGGATGTAGCGGAGTTTGTAGCTAAGTGTCTTGTGTGCCAAAGGGTTAAAGCAGAGCAGCAGAAGCCCAGCAGACTACTTCCACAAATGGATATACCCGAATGGAAGTGGGACAACATTTCGATGGACTTCATAGATGGTTTACCCTGATATAGGAAGGGGAATACTAGAATTTGGGTGATTGTAGATCGTTTGACTAAGAGCGCCAACTTCATTCCGTTTAAGAGTAAGAGGGTGACATCTTATTTAGCATCCTTACATGTTCGCGAGATAGTCCAACTTCATGGAATTCCCTTTAGCATAGTGAGCGATAGGGACCCTATTTGTACTAGAAAATTTTGGAGAAGCTTGAAAGAGGCTTTAGGGATGCAGCTTAGATTGAGTACGGCCTATCACTCTCAGACGGATGGCCAAATGGAGAGAGTTAATATAGTGCTTGAGAATTTTTTGCGGATGTGCATTCTAGACTTCGGAGGAACTTGGAAGGAGCATCGTCCTTTGGTGGAGTTCGCATACAATAAATGTTTCCAAGCTAGCATTGGGATGGCACCATTTGAAGCTCTATATAGAAGATCTTGCAAATCACCCTCATGTTGGGTACAGTCTACGAAGAAGTTTCTACTTGGTCCTGACATGGTTAGGGAAACCTCGAAGAAGGTGGATTTGATATGATGGAGGATGAAGATAGCTCAAGAGAGGTAGAAATCTTTTACAGACAAGCAGAGAAGAGACATTGAATTTAGGGTTGGATACTTAGTTTTTATTAAGGTATCCCTGCTAAGGAAGGTGGTATGGTTTGGATCGAGTAGGAAGTTTACCCCCAGATTTGTAGGACCATTCCCTGTCATAAAGAGAGTATGGAAGAGGGCGTATTGAGTGAAGCTCCTAGAGAGTTTCGTAGGAGTGCATGACATTTTTCATGTTTTGCACTTGAGAAAGTGCTAACATGACTCGGCGGAGGTTGTGGAGCCTAGTCAGTTGGAGGAATTGGAAGTAGAAAAGGAAGCGTCGGTTCGTCATATTCCTATGAAGATCATTGGATGAGACACCAAGAGACTAAGGACTAAAGATGTCCCATTAGTAAAGGTGCAGTGGGGAGATGATATTGCAGACGCTACATGGGAGGCTGAAGAGAAGATTTGTACTTCCCATTCATATTTTTCCGATAGTAAATTTTAGAATTTCCTATTTCCACTTTAGTTTTTAATAGGTTCTTTCCTTTGTTATCCTATGGGAGGGTAAAACTTAGGATTTAACCTATGGATGGTAGGATTTAATGTAAACATGTCATTAGAACATGTTGTGTATGATGGATGCTACTAGTTGCAAATGTTTGCTAGTAGATGCTGATGGACGCATATACTTATGCTAGGCACTGTTATCCTTTAGGGATCGGCCTAACTAGGACACTAGAGCATATGTATATGGATGTGCTCACATTTGCTTTTTTTTTATTTTTCATGGTTGCTATAAATGGATGATTATCACATGATTATTGCATTAGGATAATGATTATCGCACCTATATAGAACTATCAGTTCTTGTTAGTGAATTTGCATTCATTTAGATACATGGCACGGACATGATTGTATAAAAGAAGGTCGACTGAATCAGTGAACTGCCTAATCTTTTGCATTAGTCAGGGACACTGATACTACACTAATTGCATAAGTATCATAAATCGCATTAGAAAGACTTAAGGACAATGGATGTAATGGATGATGGTTGAGTAATTGGTTGTAGAACATGGATGATAACATTTAGTTCATTCTTCTATCCTTAGAGATTTCGAGGACGAAATCCCTTAAGGAGGGGAGAATGTAACAATTCAAAATTTAAGCTATAATAATTAAATATTGAATTAATTAAATGATGAAATAATTTTGTGTGATTATTAGAATTGGGACATGGGAGTTGCACCATTGTTTCCGTGGTAATTTTCTAGTCAATTTCGATATATAGAACTTCAGAATATGAGCAAGTATGAAGGAGTTACGGACTAAACAAGATAACAAGAGGAAAAAATAAATAAATAATAAATAGGGCTAGGTCGACCACCAGGTCGACCTAACCACCACCTAGGTCGATCGACTGGTCGACCTAGGAGGGGGATGGTCGACAGGTAGTTCGACCCGCCCCTGTTGGTGAGCGAAGAATTGATTTCTTCATTCGCCTACGATTTCTACCTGTCATATTTTATTTTTGCTCTCATCCGGTCAATCCATGCTTCCATCCGATGGCTCATATTCAGCCTATGACGTGGTTGCACCTTATTCAATCTCTAAATCCAATGGTCTGAGATCCACTTCTACCCCTATAAATAAGACCCTAGGCCTAGCTATTTTTCTCATACTAGATTTTCTCCATTTGGGTTCACCTTTTCAGGAAGGACCCTAAAAGGAATAATTTTCCGAGGAGAAAATCGTTTTAAATTAAAATATTTAATAACTCCAAGTGGATCTGGAAAGACCAAGGGAAGAGCTTGGGATTGCAGGTGAGTGATTGTAATTATTTTAGATTTTTAAGTAATTTAAAATAACAGGGTTTCCAATAGTTGTAGTTTTTCTATGATTTTGGTGTATATTTTTTTACCAGTTTATTTCCAGTTGAGAATTATTTTTCGGTCTATTTCCTTTTAGCTATTCTTTTCAGTTATTTGTAGTTAATTACGGTTAATTATAGTTATTCCGTTCATTGACAGTTATTTACAATGTTTTTAATTATTTGCTGTTCTTTATGTTTTATTTACATCTTTTTCTACGTTCGGGATTTTCTTTTGTAATCTTCAGTTTCTTTCTATTTTTCCTTTTTATGCGAATATAATAAAATAGATTAAATGCGATTATGGATTAAATAAATAAGAATAATGAAATTATGAAAATTAAGACGTAAAATATAAATACTGTGATAAAATGGAATTGGACTAAAATTGAAATATTTGCATGCCTAATTATGATGTAAAATTAGGACTAAAAAGAGTAAAAGAAGAAGTAGCTTATTTTTTTGCTCAAACCTTGGGTTAAGTTAATAACACAATTATAATGTAGATTATAATTAGAAACAAACAGAAAGAGGCTTATTTTGAGACTTAGAATAAATTACTAAGCAATGGTAGCAAGAATGACAGTAGAGGCTTATTTAAACAATTTATACTAAGTTAATAAGCAATAATGAAAGTAGGACCTGTACCAACAGCATTCTATATTATTTTCATGGACACGGTGTCTCACATTAGCCTGAAGTGAGATGAGGGCATGCTTATTCTGTAGAAGTGGTAAATAAATGGTCAAATATTAGAAGTTCAAATCATGGGGATTTAGACGAGGGGCGCAACTAGATATTGTTTGGATGACGGGCCTGTACCAACAGCATTTCCTATTATTTCTATGGACACGGTGTCTCACATTTGCCTAAAGTGAGACGAGGGAACGCTTATGATGGAGTAGTGGTAAATAAATGGTCCAATGTGTGGAGTAACAGGTAACATGAGCATAGTGGTAGTCATGCGTGCGACTTTCAATTGGTGCTCGGTAATCGTTATGAGTTCCATGCGCTTAGTAGATGCCTTTTGTAGGCACTGGTGTCGAAACTTCAGTAGACACATAGTAGAAGGCTGACCAAAAGGGTAGAATTAGGACTTCAGCCTAATTAAAGTAGGATTGGAAATTCAACATGATCAAGCAGCTATCAAGGATGAGTGTAGACAATCTAAGTTATCCAATTGAATTAATCTAGTAGTTAAATCATATTTATTTCTATTTTTAGCTTTCCTTCTATTTCCTTTGTTTGTTTTTATGACTAGAACTGTTGCAAAGTCTATTATCTTTACTTTGCTTAAAAATACTAGTAAGTTCTATCATTCACTAGACTTTTAGTCTGTCTCACTCCTCTATTTTTCCCTTTTCTCCCATAGGCCAGCAAGGGCAGTAATTGTGGACTCTTAGAGACTTATATGGCAGAGATTTTCTCATGTATTTCTTTTCTTCATTTTCAATTTTAAGTTCTTTTGTTGTGCTGGCACTCTTTAAGGGATAGTTGTACTCTGATTTTTATAGGACCGAGGTTTTGATTTCATAAGACATGTTTTGGCATTTTGAGACATCCTATGTATTTGGTATTTTGTGACTTATTTGGTTTATCATGTATTTACGAAGTTTGGTACCAATAGTCTCCGCTGTTTTTATCTATTTTTATTGTAAATCTTAGTCTCTACAAGTTTTTATCTATAGCTATAACTCACATCTTTTACTGTGTCCTTTTGGGTATACTAAGGGGTGTGGGGTGTTTCAGCACGATGAAAGAGTTTAGAAATGGCATTTAACTTTAGAGTTTCTAAAGAAGCTTTCCTTCCTAAAGATGGTGGGTTAAGGGTATTAACCATGTTTCATTAGAAAATTGATTACAAGGAAATTAAATCATGGGTGTTTATAGTGTTATATTTTGATCAGTTATCATGTATGCGTCTGTAAACATATTCACTTCATAATTAACCAATAACTGCATTTTTGGGTGTTAAGGGCGGAATAACTAGCTAGGTTGACCAAGTAGTGAATATACATTGAGTAAACTCCCGTGTGAGTAGAATTGCATCCAAGAGGTCAGGCAGACCGTAATATAAGATGCCCAATGACTAATCAAAGGATTGTTAGTTTAGTCAGGTTCAAGTTAGCCCATGAAAATTATGTATGGAAATAGTCATTGGCAGAGGCCAATAGGTTCTTAGTGTTCCCATGAAAACTATATTCGGAATAATTTATTGAAAGAGATCAATAGGTTCATAGCGATCCCATGAAAACTATGACTTGAGAGATGTTATTGGAGAATCCAATAGGTTCATAATAAGCCCATGAAGTATAATTGGATAAAGTTGTTGGTAGATACCAATAGGTTCTTGGTGATCCCATGAATATTATGATATCGGACAGATAGTTTGTAACTTCGAAATAGGTTATTAGTCTTTCCATGAAAATTAATAGGTTAATAGTGACCCTAGAAATTATATCTTGAGAAAGATAGTAAGGTAAAAGGGGATGGGAAAACCAGAGCATATTGCATGTTTGCGTATCATCATAATACATTTTATTATGTTATGTCTTAACCATTGTGGATGCAGCTGCATAAGATATGGTTATTATAAATTAGGTTACGATATTAGTAAGGGGAAACCCATTCTGGTAAACGATGTGGTCTCACTAGATATCTATATGGTTTGAGATGGTAGGTTATTATTCATACCAGACTTTTTGTTTGACTCGAAGTTTATGTTTTCCCCTTAAACTCTTAGATGCTTAATTTATTTTGAGTAGTTTGAGAGTTAAAGTTTTTAGATTATCCTTTAGACCAATAAGTTTCTGGAGACATGTAGGAGGCAAGCTACCTATTAGTAGTTCTTAATTTCATTGTGTTTTGGATGTAATGGAAAAGTTGTTTAATTGCCTATATTTAGACACTAATCAACCATATCTTCATATGTTCTTTAGGCATATTTTGTAATAATCATATTTCTCTGAACATGATTTACGAATTGGGATTATATAATGAATTTGAAATGTGATTTGAAATGGAATGGGAATTTTTTTTAAAAGTTAGTTTAATATTTTTCATATTCATGTGTTTCTAGTATGTCAATATATCTAAAATTACCGTATTTGGTCTCCGTGAATTGACAACTATGGATGACTGTAGCATCCATAGTAGTTAGTTTTGGGCCTCCAAATGGGGGATGTTACATGTTGATATCAGTGCATAGGTTTATGTAAGTTTTAAAAAAAAATTGAACCTAAAAGATTTCCAAAACATAACCTGATGAATCATAAAATGAGACCGAGGTTGGTTTAATGCTATAGAAATGTACTTGCATTTGTTATATGTATATCTATTAGTACGTTCCCCTCTCTCTTAGACCATTCTTCTGCATCTTACTAAGGCTCTTATGGAGATTTATGAGAAAGGAAGATATGGAGGCAGGAAGCGGAAGAGGAAATCTAGGTGGAGGAAGCACACAACTAATGGAAATGCTTGACCAAATACCAGGAGGAATCCGGGTCAACGGGAAAATGCTAATCCAAATGCAAATGCCAACGTAGGTGCTGGAACCCTGCCAATAGATATGGGGATGATATATCAGTTCTTTGTCAATCCAACGCAAGCTCGAGCAGCTGGAAGAGTAGTTAGGGGAAATGGTGTTAATGTTGGAGGAGCTTATCCCGTAGCCCCAATTGGCAATAAATATGCTAAGCTGACCAGGGATTATATCAGTCTCGGTGGGAAATTGTTTTTGGGAGTAGATGATGTTATAGAAGTAGAAAATTAGCTTTTGCATTGTGAAAGGATTTTTGCTAACTTGGGATTGGATGATGAGTAGAAGAGGGGACTTGCTCATAGTAAACCCATGAAAACTATGACTTGAGAGATGTTATTAGAGAATCCAATAGGTTATAGTAAGCCCATGAAAAGTATAATTGGATAAAGTTGTTGGTAGATACCAATAGGTTCTTAGTAGTCCCATGAAAACTATGAAATCGTACAGATACTTTGTAACTTTGGAACAGGATATTAGTTTGCCCATGAAAATTAATAGGTCAATAGTGACCCTAGAAACTATATCTTGAGAAAGATAGTAAGTTAAACGGGGATGGGAGACCTGGAGCATATTGCATGTTTTCATATCATCATAATACATTTTATTATGTTATATCATAACCATTGTGGATGTAGTTGCACAGGATATGGTTATTAGAAATTGGGTACGATATTAGTAAGGGGAAACCCCATTCTGCTAAGCGGCGTGGTCTCACTAGATATCTATATGGTTTAAGATGGTATGTTATTATTCATACGAGGCTATTTGTTTGACTCAAAGTTTATGTTTTCCTCTTAAACTCTCGGATGCTTAATTTATTTTGAGTAGTTTAAGAGTTAAGGTTTTCAAGTTATCATGTAGACTAATAAGCTTCCAGAAACATGTAGGAGGCAAGCTAGCTATTAGTAGTTCTTTCTATTTAATTCGTTATGTTTTGGATGTAACAGAAAAGTTGTTTAATTGCCTATATTTAGACACTGATCAACTAAGGGGCCATCTTCATATGTCGCTCTTAGTGTAGTTTGTAATAATTATATTTCTCTGAACATGATTTATGAATTGGGATTACATAATGAATTTGAAATGTGATTTGAAGTGGAATGAGAAATTTGTTTTAAAAAGTTATTTTAAATTTTTCTATATTCATGTATTTTTAATATGTCAATATATCTAACATTACCATATTTGGTCTCCGAGAATTAATAACTATGGATGATTGTAGCATTTGTGGCAGTTAGTTTTAGACCTCCAAATGGGGGATGTTACAAGTTGATATTAGAGTATAGGTTTATGTAAATTTGGAAAAAAAATTGAACCTAAAAGGTTTTCAAAACATAATCTAACGAAACAGAAAATGAGATCGGGGTTGGTTTAACGCTATAGTAATGTGCTTGCATTTTTTATATGTATATCTATAAGTATTTTCCCCTCTCTCTTAGACCATTCTTCTATATCTAATGCAGATGAGGAAATCTAGATGAGGAAGCACACAGCTAATGGAAGATATGAAGGTAGGAAGCAGAAAAGGAAATCTAGATGAGGAAGCACACAACTAATGGAAATGCTCGACTAAATACCCGGAGGAATCCGAGTTGACGGGCAAATGCTAATCCAAATGCAAATGCCAACGTTGGTGCTGGAACCCCGCCGGTAGATAAGGGGATGATATATCAGCTCTTTGTCAGTCTAATGCAAGGTGGAGCAGCTGCAAGAGTAGTTGGGGGAAATGGTGTGAATGTTGGAGGAGCTAATCCCGTAGCCCCAGTTGGAAATAACTATGCTAAGCTGAGCAAGGATTATATCAGTCTTTGTGGGAAATCATTTTTGGGAGAAAGTGATGCTATAGAAGTAGAAAATTAGCTTTTTGCATTGTGGAAGGATTTTTACTAACATGGGATTGGACAATGAGCAGAAGAGGGGACTTGCTTCTAGACAGTTGTAGGGAGCATCACTTTATTGGTGGAATATTATCACCGTGATAGTTCCCGAGGAAGAGTTGACTTAGGTAGAGTTTCGTAGGAGATTTGAAGAGAGGTTTTCTCTTAAGTTACCAAGTCGCTATTTCTGAGAAAGTTCATGGACATTGTGCAAGGTGAGATATCGGTGATTGGCTATGCTATTAAGTTTAATGAGTTGTCCAGATATGTATATGCTACCATTGATACTGTCATTAAAAGGAACAAGAAGTTTATTCAAGGGTTGAGACTTGAGATTGATAGGGAAACTATGCCACACCTTCATGATCCAAGTGTAATTGTAGTGGAGACGGCAATCCAGAATGAAGAGATGCTTTCTTTTTTTGGAAAAGAGAAGCAGGTTGAAACCTAGGATTCTCAGGGCAAGAAGAGGAAATTCTTTAAGAAGTAAGGAGCTCAGAAAGAAGGAGCTTCCAAGAAAGGGAAGGCCGATGTGGTTTGCTACAAGTAAGACAAAAAAGGACATTACGCTCATGAATGTCGAACTGAAAAATGGAAAAAAGTTGCAGATAAGAATAGAGTGAAGTGCTTCAACTGTGACCAGATTGGACCCTACAAGAATCAGTGTCCAAAACTAGTCATAGCGGATAGGGGAAAAAAATTTTTGCTTTGGAACCATCATCTTCTAGACCAACTGCTGTTGAGAAGGGAAAGATTATGATGGAAGGCATGTTTTTGGTTCATAGAATACCGATTAGGGTACTATTTGATACCGATGCATCGCATTCATTTATATCTCAGTGTTTGGTAGATAAGTTATGTTTAGAATCCTCATACTTTGTTACTTCCTCAAGGGTTGCAAAATTGATGGGAGACTGTGCAACTCTGGGGATGAGACGTGACTAGTTAGAACTTGAATTGTTAGGTCATAAGTTTACATGCAGTTTGTATGTTTTTGATTTTGTAGGCTTTGGGATTGTCTTGGGTATGGATTAGTTAAATAGATATGATGCTAGGTAATATACCAAGATAGGGAAATATCGCTAAGACGCACGAGTAGTCATAGTAGAATTATATATTCAATGGAGAATTCAGGTCTAAGTGCTTATGCTTTATTGAGAGCTATGAAAGTAGAAAAAGATTTGAATCAGGTTATGATAGCAATAGAGTTTGCAGATGTTTTTGAGCTAGTCATAGGACTACCATCCAAGCGAGCCATTGAGTTACAGATTGAACTTGTGCCAAGAGCAGAACCTGTAAGTAGACCACCTAGCAGGATGACACCTACCAAGGTGAAGGAATTGAAAGCGTAGCTAGTGGATTTAGAAGGAAAGAATTTAATTAGACCAAGCAATTCACCTTGAGGAGCCGTCGTCATATTCATGAAGAAACCAGATGGGTCATTAAGGATGTGTATCGACTATCATAAGTTGAACGAGAAGACGATCAAGAATAGGTACCTTTGCCAAGAATCAATGAATTATTTAATTATTTGAGTAGAGCCAGAGTATTTTCATAATTGGACTTGGCAACCGGGTTTCCATCAACTAAGAGTGATAGAGGACAATATTCCATTGCCAGTGTTTTAGACAAGGCATGGTTCGTATGAGTGGTTAGTAATGTCATTTGGGTTAACTAATGTGCCAACATTCTTTGTGGATTTGATGAACCAAGTTTATCGAGAGCACTCGAATAAGTTCGTATTGGTATTTATAAATCGCATTGTAATATACTCTAAGGATAAAAGAAAGCATGAAGTTCATCTTAGAGTAGAGCTTGAGACGTTGAGGCAGCATCAACTGAAAGCGAAGTTTTCAAACAGTCACTCCTGGAAGAAAGAAGTTAAGTTTCTTGGTCACTTGTTTTAGAGAAGGGCGTGTCAGTTGATTCGAGTAAGATCGAGGTTGTTAACAACTGAAAGAGACCAGAGACAGTGATTGAAATCCGAAGTTTTCTTGGACACGCTGGCTATTACCAAAGATTCATTAAGGATTTCTTATGGATAGCAGCAGCTTTGACTAAGCTAACCAAGAATGACATGAAGTTTATTTGGTGTGAAAAATGTGAGAAAGCTTCCTTAAGTTAAAGCATTTGTTAACCGATCCGCCTATGTTAGTAGTTACAAATGGGAACCAAGGATTACAATGTACACCAATGCATGTGGAACCAGATTAGGGGCTGTATTGATGCAGAAAGGTAAAGTTATCGCCTATGCTTCATGACAGCTTAGACCGCATGAAGTGGGATATCCTACTTATGATCTAGAGTTGGCAGCAGTGATCTACGCACTGAAAGTACGAAGACATTATCTCTTTGGGAAGAGATTTGACTTATACATACATCATAAGTCCATAAGATATTTATTCTCTCAAAGGAGTTGAATATGAGACAACAAAGGTAGCTGGAGTTTTTAGTAGCTTATGATTTTGGTATAGAGTACACCTAGAAAAGGAAATAAAGTAGTGGATGCTCTTAGCAGAAAACATCATAATGTGGTGTTAGCTATGCTAACGAAATGGAAGGATCTAAAGACTTTGACCACTTGTAGTGTGCAGTTAATATCAACAGCTAGATCAAGTCAGAGCACTACCATGCTATCTGTGACGAACTGCAAATCCGTGCCCTTTGAAACAAAAATAAACCACACATATCCGATCCAAAAAGCACAAACCGACGGAAAGTCAAGAGAAAGAAAAGAAGAGATAAGAAGAGAAGAGAAGAAAGAGAGAAGAGAGAACCAAACAGAATAACACATAATCTCACATCGCAGCGCAAAATATATAATTTCATATCAATGATCCTTACAAAACAGAAACTGTATATACATACATCAATCAGAGTTCAACAATCTATCACTAGTTATCAGCCTGGACAATTATAATAACCTATCCTCACAATTTCTGATAATATACAACAACTAAGCAATGCAGCGGATAATCAAAACAGATACGTGTATACGAAAATAAAGATCTTCAGCTCTCTTGCTGAAGCTCCAAAAGCACCAAATTTGAACCTGTATATATACTGGGTCTAACCCGAGCATTGAAAGGGAAGAATGCCCGGATCAGTCTGGTAAATCAGCGTGAGAAACACACTCAACAAAATTTATTAAATTACCAAAATTTTCTTTTGTCAAAACAAAAGTATCTCGTAAGACACGCCTACACATAAACACGGACATGTTTTACCTTACGATAACTAAATCATTTCATATCAAATCCACTTATATTATACTAGTGTGCAGTATACAAATAATATTAATCATAGTCGAAATGGTTACCTATATAGCATTTCGAAGCTATTCATTACGTCTTTACAAACAAAATCGCAGCTCGTAGTGGGGTTTGGATTTCCATACAAATGACCAGGTAAGGGGAGTACCTTCCGATGGGTACACCTCTAGATGGATGTCCCGAGGCACAGAACATTTGCCCTATACCAACACAAGACCGACCCACCTCTATAACTAGATGGTACCGAATATTTCATCCTCTGGTCGTCACTGAGGGCCCTCTAGCATACAAACCACAACAATCAGATATACAACGTCATAGCATGTAAAGATATATCTAGAGGAGGATGACAATATCCTACTTGGGAATGACCCACTTAGCCTTGCCGCATCTAACCCTGTTTTGGTCGTTTCTGGTTGATGAGGCCTGAGGTAATGATTACCTTTCACATATCACATCACTTTGAATGCCACACGGCCATTTCCGTTGACTACTAATTGTCTTCCACAAAAATTCAACTCTTAAGCTCATACGTCTCAAGGAGGGTGTTAAGCAAAGTGAAGTTGCCTTCTCCGCCACCACTGATGTACGTTTGTAAAAAACAATGTACGTAATATGTAGAAATGCATGTCAAACAAACATCCATACAAGTTGTCCAGGAACAGAATAAACCAAAGGTACTTTTCTACCACATCCTATCGGGAAATCCCTAGGATTAGTAGCGAACAGCCCTTGCATTGGATATTTCATAATGAAGAGACCACTGCTACTATATTTTTATTTTGATTTTAACCCCAAACAATCAACAAGAAGTCTTCCACTATGAAAATCCTGAAAATCAATATCATCACAATCTGCATAATCGAACGCATATACGTTGGTCTAAGGTGGTTTTAGATAAATCCATTCCCGGTCTCTTTGCACCAACAACGCAAAAGTGTTTATCAACTTCACATAGAAACTAAATCACGTAGACTTATCACGTCTCCAACTTTCAACTTGCTATCCTTTGGGCCAAGAAGGAAGCTCGATAGATTGGAGTAATACTCCATACTACACGAATCAACATCCTCAACACAAATGATAATCAAGCCTACACAGATGGCTACATAATAAGTGTGCAACTAAATAGTTCCCACATCAAGTCGAGGAACTAAAATGACCAAACTTGATAGTCGGTTATTTAACTATCAAAGCAAACAAACAAATATTTAGCATTGTATACAATCACTAGGCCCTTTTAAATAATCTTTTATTAATTAAATCACATGCCAAATATTCACTTCAAATTATCTTTAAGATATAATATCAAAAGCATTTCAACTTCTTTATTGGAAAACATTTCCAAATACTTATTTCAACAGTATAAGTAATTCATAATTCACTTTATTTTCAACACTTAGAAAATATCCCATATACTTAAATCATGATTAAGTATATATTTTATTCCCTAAGGAAAACATTCTGTTTAAACACATTTATTTGGGTCAAAACGAATGTTGCGTAAAACATCGTTATGACAGCCCAAAATCGCTAGTATAGGGATTCGATAAGTAGATAAATATATAAATCTCATATTCTATACAAAACATTTCCATTTGAAAATCTTTTACTATAACAACAATGTTATAGTCCATCATCTCCTTATTTCTCGAAACGTCTATTTCAACAAAAAATGTTGAAATATATGTATTCGATACTTAACACATTTTAAAACATCTTCAAACCATTTAACTATAATTACAATATCACTTTCCAAAACATTTTTTAAAAATATTATTCACTGTCCAAAATCATGAATAAAAATCGTTTACTAAATTAAAGCTTCTACACATTTAATTCAAGAATTATCCACTGTCCAAAATTGTGGATATAATTCTCTAACCAAAGTTAACACTTCTACATATTTAGCTAAAGGATTATCCACTGTGCAAAATCGTGGATTTATCTCCTTTATTAAGCTTTCATAATTGCTTATCAATTCAATTGATTTCAGATTTATAAAACAATGTTTATAAATTCCATTTCTATTTTATAAAAACTTCAATTTATAAGTTCCCTTTATTAACAAATTCCATTTACATCTCCTTTATATGCCAAATCCAATTTATAAGTTAATTACTTATAAATCTCTTTATTTCCAAAATCATTCTTTCTATAACTTCACAACTTCATAAATCTATAAATCTTATTTACTTATAAAATTCATTTACAACCTTATTTAACACTTACAAAATTCCTTTATAATCCCATCATTTTGATTTATAAAAATTCAATTTTATAAATCTTATATATATGTCGTTTATTATAACTTTAAAAATCTCAATTTAACTCATTTTACAAATTAATCAACTTCATATTTTGAAAATCACATTCTGATTTTATTTCACAAAAATCATAATTTTCATAACATAAAAATTATAACATTTATTTATTCAAAATAAACTCCTTCCTTTATAACTATTTACTTAAAAATCCTTTTTTTTTCGAAATCATCGCTTTAACATTTTTAAATCACCAAAAATAGACAATGCTGCAACAACACTAAATACATCAATCATGCCATCCAAAACATCATATATCATATGATAACAGCATATATCACAATTCCTTAAATAAAATCAATACTGGTGAGGAATCAAGTTGGATCCCTCCAACCTGTCACCTGCAACAAATATACATATTAGAAATATATATACAATGTCCGCTTTGAGGCAGACGCACGTACAAAGGGTCATTCGCTCGTACACGGGAATGTATATGGTCTCATCTGCTCCAATAGGCAGGAATATATCCAAATACCAATAAATATATAGATAATATATCATATATCATCCAAACAATCATCAATCGGCATAAAATAAATTATTTCTCACATATATAAAAATATCATTGAGTTAGAAAGAGTGAGTTGTACTCATATTGATTCCAATAGCAGTTGCAGTGTTTTATTATGAATAAAATTAAATAAGCGTTTAATTTTATCCAAAATTTACACTAGCTTCAATCAACTCCAAACCAGCTCTACAATGTAGTGCTCGTCTATACGAACCCAACGCAGCTTGTTTTGTCAAAAACGGAACTTGTATGAAGAAGTCATGCCATTTTAAAGTTTACACAAATTATTATATAAATTAATTTACATTTTATTTTTATTTTTTAAACCTCTGGAAAATCTGAGCCACACGTTTCTGCATCATTCGATCTAGGCCGCGAATCATCTTCTTCTCCTTCGTGATTTTCCAGTCGACAAACCCATCTACACGATGAACTTCATCGAATTATTTCTCCCACCGTTCGAAGCTTGAAGATGATCGAAGACCATCGTGTCGAATCCCCTTACGCGTGCCAGCGTCAGCCAGAGGCACTTGAAGCTCGGTTGTTTCTCGTCTTCGAAAAACGTGTTCGACCGCGTGTTGTTCATGGCTAAAATCACGATCATACATAGCTCCAAATTCGATCGTAGCCGTTGATCCTGTAGATCTTGTTATGCTCTATAATTTTGTGCTTGAAAGTTTTTGATAATTCTTCACCGATTGAGGGAGATTGAGAGGACAAGAATCGAAAATTTTAGCCATTGGTTTTGAAAGTGGTGGCAGCTAACCCTAGCTAGGGTTTTAGTGCAAAACGGAAATTATGACGTCCTTTTATAGAAAATTCTCGCGACACTATTCACTCAAAAAAATTTCGAACTCGAAACGAAGCATGTTGCTTGGCATATATAATGATTAACCCCTATTCCGAACACAATGGAATATATATCGGGAGCCAATTCAATCATGTTTGGAAGATAGGTTTTCGAATCAGCTTATTTAAATTTAAAATTCACTTAAATAGATTTCTACGCGTTTTAGCTTGCCCTGACTAAACCGTAAATCTGATTGACACGAAATTTGAAATCTTATAATAATATAACATTACAGATCCAACGAAATTAGTTTCGTTGAAATTCGAGACTGTATGAAAAATGACTATATTTATACGTTAATTAAATATTAAAATATTCAATTTCTAGAATTTAACTTTTAATTCAATTTTAAAAGTTCTCTAACATCATTCTAATTCAAATAGAATTTAATTCAACATTATAAATTATTTTCATTCACACTAAATTCAAATCTCAGTTATTTACACAATTACAAATATTAAATTTACAATTTAATTATCCAATTAAATCCTTAAATTTCAAATATAAGTTATTGAGCTTATCAAATTAATTGTGAATATTTAAAATCAATTAAATATACGAATTTCGAATGGCTAAAATTTTAGGTCGTTACACTATCTTGCTTGGAAGTCCAACCAATATTGATCGAAAGGATTACTTATAAGTAGAAAAAGGATCCATAGTTAGCTAAAAGATTAAAAGGCTTGAGGTTGGATCGAAGATTGATGATGTAAAAGATTTCAATCTTGGCCAGAGGGGATGGTTGAGAAAGAATGGTCAATTATATGTTTCGAATGTTGGGGAGGGAATGTCATCGATCCAAATTTACGATTCATCTCGGGGGAACCAAGATGTATCAAGACATGAAGACGAGTATCTGCTGGGAAGGTACGAAGAAGGATGTCATCTTGTGGGTAAAGCAGTGTGTGAACTTGTTGTCAACAAGTAAAGGCCAAACATCAGAAGCCGAGTGAGTTGCTTCAACCTTTGGAAATGGGATTCGATACTCATATATTTTATAGATGGGTTGCTAATGTTAGATCGAGGAAATGAAAGTATATGGGTCATAGTGGACAGGTTGACCAAGAGTGCCCATTTCATTCCAGTTAAGCAAACTAGGATAGCGCCTATTTTAGCTAAATTGTTTATGGAAAACATAGTTAAACTGCATGGAATTCCTAGTAGTGTAGCAAGTGACAGAGATACTTTTTTTACTAGAAAATTCTAGAAGAGTCTACGGGATATGTTAGGTACCAAGCTCAAGATGAGTACTGCGTATCACCCTCAAATAGATGGGAAGACAGAGAGAGTCTACAAGGTACTCGAGGATTTGTTAAGAGCTTGTGTGCTAGATTTTGGGGGATTTTAGGAAGATCACCTACACTTAGTTGAGTTTTTCTATAATAACAGTTCCCATACTACTATAGCAATAGCGCTTTTCAAAGCTTTGTATGGAAGGTCATGCAAGTCACCAGCATGTTGGTTGGAAACTGGAGACAGATTAGTCTTAAATCCAGATCTGGTGAGAGGCAATATAGAAGATTGAGTTGATTCGAAGTAGGATGTAAGAAACTCAGTCTAGAAAAAAATTACGCAGATAAGAGGCATAAGGATCTAGAGTTCTCAGTTGGAGACAGGATTTTCATTAAAATATCATCGATGAAGTGTGTGGTATGATTCAGAAAGTCAGGAAAACTGGCACCGAGATATGTTGGACCGTTTTCAGTTTTAGAGAGGATCAAAAAGCTCGCACACAGAGTAGAGTTAACGAGTAGTTTTGCAGGTGCCCATAATGTGTTTCATGTGTCTCATCTTTGTAATTATGTGCATGATCCAGAGACTATTATTCCTCCGACTGCATTGGAAGGCTTAATAGTAGAACCTGATCTAATCCTTGTTAGGCAACCAGTTTGGGTTGTAGAGAGAGCTGAGTACAAGTTAAAGAAACAAGATAGTCGAGTTGGTGAAAGTTCAGTGAAGCTACATTGAGAGGGACGATACTTGGGAGACTGAAGACATGATTAGAGATATTTATCCTGATCTGATGTAAGGGTATGTTCTATATGTGCTTTATATAGACTTTTTTCTAGTCAAGTAGGCTTGTATGGTAGTTAGGAGATGTTATAGATGATTTCTATGATTAGTATTTAGTCCTGCTGAATTTCTAAGATGAAAATATTTAAGGAGGGAAGCATGTAACACCCCAAGCTTAAATAGCATTAACCAGGAGATTTAATTAGATAAGTTAAATAGAATAATGTAGAGACTAGAGTTATAAAGGGATTGAGATTTGAAAACCATGTAGGGTCGTGCCTTAACTAAATGGATTTATAAAATGGTTTAATAAGTAAATACCTAAAAGAACAAGGCAAGGGTAATATGGGAATAGCCATATACGATAATCCCATAACCCCTAAACGCATACCTCATTCCCATTCATACTTTCATAAAACAAAAACATAAACAAAGGAGAGGTCGACCATTAACCTAGGAGAAGAATAGCTTAAAACCAATTATAAGCTAAGATTCAAGCTAGGAAGATTAAAGAAAGAACAAATTCCAAATTTCTTATCCAAATAAGGTGAATAATAATCTAAATCATCTTATATATGTATTAATGAACATTTTAATTTTGGGTTTAAGTTTTAAAAATCGTTTGGATGAATGAATGATGATATGCTTTGATTATATGCCATGTACTGATTTAAACAAGAATTTTTATGTAATGGTATAATTCGATTTTAAGGTTAAAGTCATGTAAATTGATTTCGAATGTCATTAAGTTTGAATATGCTATGTAAAAAATTATTTTGGAGATGGGTTTAAATTTTCATAATATTCCAAGCTATGGATAATTTACCATGAATTTTAAATGGAAGAAATAGATAAATTGAGTTTAAATTAATTAAGGCAATTATATAACGACTTCGGGTCTAAAATTTATATATGTTAGAAAACATATTAAAAGTGAATTATTGCGATTTTAGGAGAATTCTTCTAGGTGTTTTAATATGGTTATTAAATTATTTAAGCTGAAGGACTTAAATATTTAAATTTTTTGTTGAAGGGAATGGCTTATTTGTTAAAATGATTTTAATTATTAATTACTAAATTCAACCGCCTTTTTAGAAAAAGTATTTGGATAAAGAAATGGCAACTGATTATATTTTTACAAATTGGCAAGTTAGATGAAAAGATTTTACTTTGAAAGGTAAAAAAATCGGTTTTGTCTTGATTTACCACTTCACCACTTCCATCCGACAGCTTTTGCCACCATACTTCTAGTAACGAATCCATTCGAAACCAACACACATGTTATCAAGCCATTGATACATAGTGGATTGGAGAAAGGCGGAAGGGACAGTCTTGAAACCATGATTTTGAAGGGGTAGAAGTTATTCTTACAAGCTTTCAAATCCATTACTTCTATTTATAAAAGATGCTTTTGAAGTGGTTAAAGTCAACTTTATTAGCTTTCGAATCAATCAAATTTCCTTTATTTTTAGAAAGAGATTTCGAAAGAGTTGCCACCTACTCTTATTTTAAATGAAGCTTTTAAATGAGTTTCACATTTTGAACCTACTAGATACCTAGATGTCGCCTTCATGCCTTTCAAATTGGTTAAAGGCCACTTTTCATTATAGGATTATTACAATGAGTTCGAAAGGAAGGCTTTTGTTTTATTAATATTGAAACCACCTTCCCAATGCTTTTGAAAGGGTCTTTGTAGCCGCTTTTATAAATGATTTCGTAAGGTTGGTTTCGAAGCTATCCTCTTCCCCAATTCTTTTACATAAAATCAATGCTTTCAAAAGGGATGCTTTTGCTTCTGTTCTCTTTGACCCAGTAGTTATATTTAATATTAAACCCAATGATTTCAAAAGAGACATTTTCAAATAGTTTCGAAGCTATGCTTCCATAAACTCTACTTGAACTAAGTTCCTTCAAAAGATAAGCTTTAAGTGTTTCAAAAGGTATATCTTTAATGGTTTTGAAAGATAAGCTTTAAGTATTTTTTTTAGGTTTGTTTTTCATGGTTTTGAAAGGAAGGTTTTAATGCTTTTGAAGGGTATGTTTTTATGGTTTCGAACGATAAGGCCTAAGGTTTTAAGTAATGATACAAAGTATATAGTCGAAAGCCTTAGTTTCAAATAAGAAGCCTAATCTCATTTTTAAAGGTAAACCCACAGCAATATGAAAGAGTTTTGAAATGACATTTAACTTTGGAGTTTTTGAAAAAGCTTTTCTTGCTTTAGATAGTGGGTTAAGGGTATTCACCATGTTTCATTCGTAAAATTATTACAAGAAAATTAAATCATGGATGGTTATATTGTTATATTTTAATCAGTTATCATGTATGCATCTATAAACATATTCACTTCATAATTAACCAATAACTACATTTTGTAGTGTTAAGGGAAGAATAACCAGCAAGGTTGGCCAAATAGTGAATATACATTGAGTTAACTCCTATGTGAGTAAAACTGCATCCAAGGGGTCAGGCAGACCAGAATATAGGATGCCCAAGGACTGATCAAGGGATTATTAGTTTAGTCAGGTTCTTAGTAAGCCCATGAAAACTATGTATGGAAATATTTATTGGCAGGGGCTAATAGGTTCTTAGTGATCGCCTAAAAACTATGTTCGGATTAACATATTGAAAAGGATCAATAGGTTCATAGTGATCCTATGAAAACTATGACTTAAGAGATGTTATTGTTGAATCCAATAGGTTCATAGTAAGCCCATGAAAAATATAACTGGATAAAGTTGTTGATAGGTACCAATACGTTCTAAGTAATCCCATGAAAACTATGAAACTAGATAGATAGTCTATAGGTTAGGAACAGGTTATTAGTCAGCCCATGAAAACTAATAAGTTAACGGTGACCCTAGGAACTGTAACTTGAGGCAGATAGTTAGGTAAATGGGGATGGGAAATCCAGAGCATATTGCATGTTTTCATATCATCATAATACTTTTTATTATGTTATGTCTTATCCATAGTGGATGCAGGTGCACAGTATATGGTTATTATAAATTGGATTAAGATACCAATGAGGGGAAAACCTATTCCGCTAGGTGGTGTGGTCTCACTAGATATCTATATGGTTTCAAGATAGTAGGCTATTATTCATATCAGACTTTTTTGATTGACTCAAAGTTTACGTTTTCCCTTTAATCTCTCGGATAGTCAATTGATTTTGAGTAGTTTGAGAGTTAAGGTTTTCAGGTTCTCCTTTAGACGAATAAGTTTCTGGAGATGTGCAGGAGGCAAGCCATCTATTAGTAGTTCTTTCTATTTGATTCTGTTATGTGTTAGATGTAATGGTAATGTTGTTTAATTATCTAAATTTTTTACTTTGATCAACCAAAAAAGCATCTTCATATGTCGCTCTTGGCATATTTTTTTAAATTATATTCCTTTGAACATGGTTTACGAATTGGGATTAAGTAATGAATTTGAAATGTGATTTGAAGTGGAATGAGAAATTTGTTTTAAAAAGTTAGTTTAATTTTTTTTCATATCCATGCGTTTCTAGTATATCAATGTATCTAATATTACCACATTTGGTCATCGAGAATTTATAACTACGGATGATTGGAGCATCCGTAGCAATTAGTTTTGGGCCTCCAAATGGGGAATGTTACAATGGTTCGGTCTTTATGGATTGGTACCTATCCAAGAGTTTCATTCCAAACTTGGTTCTATCAATATGTTGTTACAAGGAAGGCCCCATAAGACTACAATCTGAGTTTCAGATCATTTAGAGTTTGTATGCTTGAGTTGAAGTCATTTAATGATGGATAGCTATTGTTGGCGTCAAAAGTGACCACCAATACGCGTTTGTATAAAAACACCAATATGCAGTCACAGG
This sequence comes from Allium cepa, assembly GCA_030765085.1. Lineage (NCBI taxonomy): Eukaryota > Viridiplantae > Streptophyta > Magnoliopsida > Asparagales > Amaryllidaceae > Allium > Allium cepa. The sequence continues at coordinate 1,051,663,135 of CM060935.1, read as the reverse complement.
TCTCAGATAGTATCTTATGTAGAGAATATAATATAAACAACAAACAAATTAAAAATGAAAGCAAGTAAAAAGAGACAAGGCTTATGGTTCGGTTAACTCCGACCTACATCCACTCCAGAATAATCCTTTTTATTATACTGTAGTTTGTTTACAGTTACAAACCGAAATTCAACAATAAAATTACTAGAATGTAGCCTAGGTTGAAGATAAAAACAGCAAAAAGAAGATACTCAAGATCCCTTTTTAATGCCAAGCCTACTGTATTTATGGGGGAAGATGTGCATAGATTGGACTAAAATTTGGACATAAGTTCGAGAGACCAAGACGAGGCCACCGAAAAATTTCCCGGCCCATCTAGGCCCAAAATAGGGATTACTACCGATCCTTATTAGTGTGTCCAAATGGGCAGCGATCCCTATAGGGGGTGCTCTATGATGTTAGCTGCTTGCATCCAAATTTCATGCATTTCTGATATACGGTTTGTGAGATAATGCATTTTCCGTGAAGTAGTGTTGGTAGAATTCTTGTTTCTATCGATCCCTCCAAATGGAGTTATGTCAATCCCTCTAACTTCCTCCAATTGGACCGAGATCCCTAGGGGTGTTCCACATGTTGTGCTAAGTTTGTACTCCAAGTTTCAAGTTGATAATATGTGTAAATTTTGAGATATTGATCGATCTTTGTTATAAAGGGTCAGCCGATCCGTAAGAGGGAAGATGGTTGATCCCTATTGAGGGATAGAGGCTAATCCCTCCAAAATCCTCCAAATATGAGGCAAACCCTAGGGGAGCTTCTCCATGCTGTATTATGCTTAGCCTCCAAGTTTCATGCCAATTGCATTAGTAGAACTCGAGTTGTTGATCAATCTTTATTACAATATTTTATGAAGGCTAATTATAGCCGATCCCTATAGAGGGAAGAGGGCCGATCCCTCCAACTTGCTCTATTTGATGTGCGATCCCTAGGGTAAACTCCTTACGGTCCCCACATCTTGCTCACAAAATTTTATATGCATTGGACTTATGGACTTTGAGACATTTATTATTTACCATTGAGTTGTGCTTTCTTTGCTGTAATATGCCGATCCCTTTTATACCGATCTCTTTTTATATGATCCTTTTTATACCTATCCCTTTTATACTGATGCCTTTCATAAGTGAAGTAATTTGCCTATAGCTTGAGCATACGAACTCCAAACGACTTGAGATTTGAAACGTAGCCTCGTAGAACCTTCCTTGTCACTTTATACTAGTCTCACCCAGTTTGTGATAAAAATTGACGATATGTATCGATCCCCTAGGAGAAGGGTAGGCTTCAATCCTCTGCTTAAGAGAGGCACTAATCCGTACTTAAAATATTCTATAGATTCTATCTCTTGGTCTCGGTTGATCGTCGCTTCATATCATTACTTGCACTTGATTTCTGGACCTTAAAATCAGCGGTCTGGTCCACTAGCCTTGATAATCGTCAAGTTTGTTAGGTTAATTCGCCTGTCTACTACCTTGGAAAAAGGTGTATCAACACTTTACCACCCAAAATATGCCTTGCGATAGGAAGGTGTGTTTTATATTTCCATGAATCCAAAATCTGAGATACATAATCACATTAGCCGTATTTTCCAAATCAAAATCCAGTCCAAATCCACAGTCCCTCTAGATCGTTCTATCCAAATGCACATCCATCCAAACCCAAATCAATTGCTATTTGAAACTGATATCCAAATCCATGACTTCTCCGGGTTGTTATCCTAATCCAAATCCTCGATCTCACCATATCCTTTCCTAGCACAATCCGTACTCGAAGATCCGAGTAGTCCACTCCATCGCATTCGAGCGAAGCGACCTACCCCTTCCCAGGCACAGTACATACCTAACGACCTTGATCGCTCCAAATCCTTGCCAAGCACAATCCACGCTCGAAAACCTGAGTAGGTCGATCCATCACGTTCGAGCGAAGCGACCAACCCCTTGCCAGGCATAGTCCATATCTAATGACCTTGATCTCTTTAGATCCTTGTCGATCACAATCCATACTCGACAACCTGAGTAGGTTGATCCATCGCATTTGAGCAAAGCAACCTACCCCTTGCTAAGCATAGTCCATACCTGGCAATATGTTTGGTTTTATTCTTTGACTTCGATACATAGTTAAGGACTAAATCCATGATGCACGAGTCTGTTTCATCGTGTTCGCTCAAGAAAAAAAGACCCATTCCTTGCGATTATTATTCCATCTCTTCAAATAGGTCCATAACCACGATCTGTGTTATCTATTACATTGATCAAAATTTAATCACTCCTAAGTCCATTTGCCAAAATTTAAAATAAGAGACAGTAAAAATAATAAACCATAGTTCAAAACTAGAAAAACAAGATTTCTAAGCAAACAAGAAGAAAAAACAAATTTCACGAACCCAAGCACTATGGTTTAACATCATCTCAGAGCATGCCTAGGGACCGTCCTCGATCTCTTACAATGTGTATGTGACTTAACCGTCCTACTGCGTAGTTTGTTACTTATTCAATGCCATCTCGATCAATTGATGATAATTTGATGATGATGCCATGTTCCAGTGCCATTTTTTGATTTGTACGGTGACTGCTCCTGTTCCACCACCGTTGCCCGAGTCCTTACGTATTGTTGTAACTGGCCATTCCTCATCAATGATATCCTTCAAACGCTTATAGTCATTTGTATTATGCCCATCCAACTCATGGAATAAGCAACACTTTCCTGATGTCTGTTCGTGTTCGGAGGGTTCCCTCCTTGTCGACCATCGATACGAAGGGGATCCTCAAGTATCTAGATATATCCATTCTAGGGTTACATTAAATTCCGAGTCCGAAGAGAATTTGGACTCTCCCCGCTACCGCTTCGACCCATCAAGGCTATTGTCTATGTTCCGTTTACCCTCCTCCTTTTATGAGCTTTCACTAGGTGGTTCTCTACCTTGTATCGTATTAACTTCCATTGCCTCCCTATCAGCTTCACATCTTCTTATTGCAAAAAAAATTCTTATTCATGCTAGAATTCCCCAAGATCCCTCGGTGAATCCCGTATTAGTGATATCTTAACATCTGAATTATCTACAACTCCTGTCACTGCCGCCATCAAAACTGTCAATGGATCTAGTCGATCCAGCAAAACAATTGCTGCATTGAACCTGGTTAAGAAATTCTTGAGTGATTCTCCTACCTACTGCTTTACTGATGTCACTATCATCACATTCTTGGGTCTCATAATGTGAACTCAAAAATACTTCATAAATCTTTCAACTGATTCCATCCATGTGCTAATAGAATCATTTTCCAACTATCTAAATCATAGGTCCATCGCTCAGCTACATCTGTTAGGTATGGGGGAAGCATCATGCCAAGACTTCTTTCGATCCTCTTAGTACATTCATGTATTGTATATACCATCGTCATGTGCATAGTCTGATCTGACTTTCCATCATAACTCCCAGTATAGGTAGTTTGAATTCTAGTGGATTCCTAGCATTCCTGATATTAGGAGCGAATGGACTTTTATTGACACCCTCCAGTCCCTTATTCACCAATCCTCCATGCATAACTCACCTGATTATCTCTTCAAACTTGTCGTTGTCTTCTAGTGGTATCTCCTATTATCATGTCCAAGTTGCCTTCGAGTCTATAAGGGAATTCCAAAACATGCTCATCCGGACGAGCATTCAAATTCCGATTTGCATCAAGCTTCATGGGATTGACCACAGATCCTCCATCATTGCAATAAACTAGGCCCAAAGGCATGCCCCTAGCCTTTGGGGATCAGTGTCATTCCCTTTAATATGGATAGGGATTGCATTTCGCTGCTCAGTTCCATTCCTTTTTCCATCGGCTCCATTTCCATGTTCCCGGTTTTGATTTCCAGCGATTCCTATCGCCTTAACTACTCGATCCATAGCTCTAGTAGTTCCTATTGTTCCAACTCCTTAGTTTTACATTCCAATATCTCCTATGGCTCCAGCCTATCCGATCTGTCAAAGTAGATTCTATGTCATCTCTTATCTTTTCAGCATCCGCTCCTGCATGGTGTTCCACATTGTTTCCATCTCCTCCTTAGTGATGTAGGCATAGGTTTGATTAGCTCTAGCTCCCGGTTCCCTTTATGATAGCTCCTATCCGCTAGCTATGTTCTTGTAGATTGCTACACCATTGCTTGAAATCCAAGCTCTAGATCTTTTCCAAATTTTGAATCAGAATTCCAAATCCATAGGGTTAGCTTTCTCAGTGAACGCACCAAAATATTGGCGTGAAATTGGCCACCAACACCCAGTTGTATCAAAACACCAATATCCAGTCATAGATCACAGATAGTATCTTATGTAGAGAATATAATATGTAGAACAAATAAATTAAAAATGAAAGCAAGCAAAAAAGAGACAAGATTTATAGTGCTCGGCCAACTCCGGCCTACGTTCACTCTAGAAAAGTCCTTTTTATTGTATAGTAGTTTGTTTATAGTTGTAATCTGAAATTAAAATAAAATAAAATTGGTAGAGTGCAGCCTAGGTTGAAGATAAATAGAAGTAGAAAAAGATGCTTAAAATCCCTTTTTTGGTGCCATACCTACTGCTTTTATATAGGAAGACGTGTACGGATCAGACGAAGGTTCAGGAGACTAAGACAAGGCCATCAAAAATTTCCAAACCCATCAGGACCCATAATAGGGATCGGTAATGATTCCTATTTGTGTATCCAAATGGGATGCGATCATTATGAGGGGTGCCCCATGATGTTAGCTACTTGCATCCTAAATTTCATGCAACTCTAACATATGGATTACGAGATATCATATTTTCCGTGAAGAGTTGCTTGAATTCTAATTTCTGCCGATTCCCTCCAAAGGGAGTTATGTCGATCCCTTCAACTTCCTCCAATTGGAATGAGATCCCTAGGGGTTGTTCCACATGTTGTACTAAGCTTGTACTATAAGTTTCATGTTGATAGTATGTGTATATTTTGAGATATCGATCGATCTTTGCTATAAAGTTGTGCTCAGCCGATCCCTAAGAGGGAAGAGGATTGATCCCTATTAAGAGATAGAGGTCGATGCCTCCAAACTCCTCTGAATACCATGCGATGCCTAGAGGAGCTTCTCTATGTTATATTATGCTTAGCCTCCAAGTTTCACGCTAATCGAATTGGTAGAACTGAGTTATTGATCAATCTTTATTGCAATATGTTCTGAAGGTTGATTATAGCCGATCCTTATGGAAGGTAGATGGCTGATCCCTCTAACTTGCTCTTTTTGATATGCAATCCTTGGTTAAAGACTCCTTAGGGTTCCCACATCTTGCTCACAAATTTTTTTGTGCATTGGACTTATGGACTTTGAGATATTGATTTTTTTTTCCATTGAGTTGTGCTTGCTTAGTTGAAATATGCCGATCCCTTTTGTACCGCTCCCTTTTTATACGATCCCTTTTAGATCGATCCCTTTCATAGGTGAAATAATTTTCCCATAACTTGCGGATACAAACTCCAATCGACTTGAGATTTGAAATGTAGTTTGTAGGGCCTTCCTTGTCAAATTATACCGGCCTTACCCAGTTTGGGACAAAAGTTTAGGATATGCATCGATCACCAAGGGAAAGGGATGGTCACCGATCCCCTGCCCAGAGGATGTACTAATCCATACTTAGAATATTTTGGAGATTCTATCTCTTAGCCTCTATTGATCGTCGCTTTATATCATTGCCTTCACTTTATTTTCGGACCTCACAATGACCGCTCTAGGCTACTGACCTTGAAAATCTTGAAGTTCGTTAGGTTAAATCCATCAGTCTACCACCTTGGCAAAAGGTGGGTTGACAACTGTACTCCGAGAGGCCGAGTAGGTGACGATGAATCAGATCGAGGGGACTGCTAGATGCAGGTTACGGGACACATGATGACACTCTGTGACTTTTGTTGGTTGTCTAGAGTAGTTCCCAATTGTGGTGACTTCATACAGGAGTTGTATGGACAGTTTCGATATGAGCTCTGCTATGGATGACGGTGTGCAAAGGAATCGTTCATATTCATAGGTTTCGAAGTATGCTCATAAAAAAGGGGTATGAGAGGACTCTCACTTAGTTTATGATATTCTTTGGATCAAATATCGACCCAGTCCATTTACCCTAGACTATTACAATGTGTAGTCTAGTTCCTGGTCTTATGAGTAGTATGGATTTGAGTATCGAGAAACCATAATGTTGAGTAGTCCTATACTATATGATGGGATTTTAGGAGTATCATACATCTAACACACTGAGTGAGAAAATGTGAGGATAGATGATGGATGCCATGTTTGTTTAATTATTTCTACCACTTTAGGGATGTCACATGATGTTGATATTATGTGGATATCTAGACACCCTTAGTATTTTGACATATAACATACCTATGATGACTATCATAGAGTAGCGTATACCTTCTATTTATGCTAACTCTATGGATGCAAGGACAAGTCAGGTATGATTTTCCATACCATTTGTTATAGTTTATTAACTTGATAGTATTTGAGATTTCTATCGTCACACTAGACTGTTGGTTGACCTAGGGTTTAATGCTATGCATCCTATAACTCTAGGTACTCTGAAATGAGTAGATTAGGGATATCAAGTCTAGTGAGCATGTGGAACTAGAAAAGTAGCAAGCATGATCTATTCTCTTGTATTATTACATATAATTATTTGCTATTCCACTCCACAACCTTATGGAGCTTGCTAGTGCCTTACTATTTAAAGACTGTTATTTGAGAGTTATTATATGATGTATAACTCATCACTTGTGCTATTTATTGTATGGATCTATATACTTTCATGTTATGATTCATCCAGTTATTTACTGTCACGCCTGTTCTATATCTAAGATTTTTATTATTATACTTTCCTCGATGCGCTGTGAGATATACGATAGGTTTTTTGTTACTTACTTACTTTACAACCATTGATGATCGCCCCGCATCGATCAAGCACCACTATAGCATAATATCCATGTATACTTAGGTGCGGTGTTATAGGGCGGCTTCATATTTGGTATTAGAGCATAGGTCATGTTGTTTAACCTAAGGGATACTGAGATCCAACAAAGATAAGTTAGAAGTTCTCGCCTTAGACTAGATCAAGAGATTATATATATATATATATATATATATATATATATATATATATGTATGCATGTATGTATGTATATGAGAGAGTACTTGTTATACATATTGGTTTTAAAACCTCTATAGTAGTATATATAGCATATAATTTGAACTACAGACATGCGTATTAATTAAGCTGAATTCCTTATAGAGAGACTGGTCGTCCTTATTACATGAAAAATGAGTTTCCAAAAAAGGAACGTTGCTAGGAACTCCATCTCTGGAGTCGAGGAAGGGGTTAGCTCGGGAACTAGTAATCTCGATTTATAGACCATGTTTAATACTATGATAAGGAACATGCTGCAAAATGTTCGCTCTAAATGCTACCAATGGTGGTGCTCCAATGCAGGCACCCAGAGTTAATTTCGTTAAGCTACACAAGGACTTTAGTAGTCTTGGTAGCAAATCGTTCCATGGTACAAAATCGACAATGGAAGTGCAAGATTGGCTTGATACCCGCAAAAGGAATTTTGATGACTTAGAGCTAGATAATGCTATTAAAAGGTGATTGGCTTCTCGATAGCTTCAAGGATGAGCCATGAATTTTGGAATGCAATTTGGGTTACCACTCCTAAGGATTAGTTCACTTAGGACCAGTTCATACCTAGATTCGAGGAAAATTTATTCCTGCAACTCAAAGGTCGGTTCTGTTATGTATTGTAACGACCCGTTAAATTCAATGATATTAAATGAATCAATTTGACATGTTTTCTAATCTAATTTAAATTGAAATGGAAGTCTTAGGATTTTTAATGGAGTAAATGTAGGGGTTAGCTAGTAACTGTAATTAAAAGTAAATAATTTAAAATGTTTATATGACATAGATTGAAATAACGAAAATTTGTGTTTGTGGTTATAAGTCATAATTAGTTGATTAAAATGGTATTAATGAAATAATAAGTGAATTTAATTGCAATATATAAACATCAGAAAAATTTAATTGGTGGATTAAATTTGTTAAAGTTCATAAGTTTTGTAATTTAGTTTAGTAGAACTTTAAATTATAAACGAAGATTGAAATAAACGATAAATTTAATTATGTAAATGGTGACTCAAGACCTAGGTTATAGGAATTGGAACATAATCCAATTTGAATTAAGTAGAAGAAGGACTTGGTTAATATGTAAGTTATTGTTCAAGGTATTGAATAAAAACTTGGAATCCAATCATAATTTAATGATAATAACGTTAGTATTAGAGAATAAATATATTTCAATGCAGTACCCGAATGAACGGAATAAAATGAATATATATTGAATAGAAATTTGTTATAGTAATTGGAATTTAAAGTAACAGTAAAATTTATGACAATAGATTTGTATAATGTAAATTGTCACATTTTGTTGAAAGTTAATTTTAAGAAACATACAAATGTTGAATCAGTGAATATTAATAAAAATATTTACTAGAATGGAATTCAATTAATATAAAATAAATAGTGACTAAATAAAAAGTGACCGTTGAATAAACCAATGCAATATGTGAAGGTAAGTAATTTTCATAAATGGTCAATAATAAACGCACTTAAAAGGGTAATAAAAATTTGTCTTGTTTAGGTGATTATGTATCGATAAGCTATAACTAAATTTGCAGTTTGGTAGTAAATGGGTTATGAGAAGACAAAGGCATTTAGAAAGTAATAGATGGAATTCATAATAACAAGTAGTAAATTTATGCATATATTTGGGCGTTTGTCATAATTACCAAATTTTACCATTCATATAATTTATCTAATTAAAGTCTATAGCAACATTGTTGTTAATAATGTTGTTAGTGAATTTGAATATAAAAGAATGACAAGTGTAGGTTAACCATTTATTTTATTTTGTTAAGAATGGAAATAGTTTGAAATAGATCTGAATTAATTATTTTGGTTGTTAATGTGTCCAGTTAATAAAGGAGAACTTTAAGGAAATAAAATATAAATGAATGTATTTGGGAATAGAGTTCTTTTATATGTGAATAGTTATAATGTTGTTATTAAGAATGAACGTTACTTTAATTATTAATATAGTAACGGAAGTATGAATAAATTTATAGAAACATAAGACTTACTTTAAGGTAATATTTGAGTGTAGACCTTTTGAAATAGATTTAATAACAATAATTATTGTTCGTTACCTATCTTATTTGTTGTCAAGTTATTTTGAAATCAATCTCAAATTTATTCACAAAATTATTGCAGTTAGCGTAGTTTTGGTTTTGTAATTGCAGTAGTTAATTCTATAAAGTGAGGTTAATACTAATTTTATTTTAATTGGACCATTTGTTGATATAGGCTTTAGAAAGCAAGATTTATATTTATAATTGGAGTATTAAATTCAACAAAGGGTATTTATTCAAATAAAATGAAATTAAACGTAAATTATTACGTTATTGAATTAAAAAGGAAATTGTAGATTATAAAGTGAAAACATAGACATGTTAAAGGGCATCTTTGTTTTGGATTTAAGTTGTGAGTATAAAGGTAAAAGATTAAATAATTGGATTTTGAGAATTAAGTTTATAATTCCTTAATATAAGGAAGCGTAGAAATGTATACTGAAATTTGGTAGACTTGTCAATCTTAATTCACAGCCACGCTTATTAAATCATTTAAATTGACTATAAATTATATAAGCAATAAAATTTGGGCAATTATAGAGCTTTAATATAAAATTGGATTTTTATAATTTATTTAATTTATTTAATGAATATCAAAAATAGCCATTTTGGCCACGGACTCGGATTTCGACGAAACTAGTTTCATCGGATCCGTATCGGTGAATTATTATAGGGTTTCAAGTTTCGTATCGATCGGACCTGTCGTTTGATCGTACGGACGTGAAACGCCTTGAAAATCAATTTTATTAAAATCAATTTGAAATCAATTTGGAAATTTTGTTTTCAGCATAACTTCTTCATACGATCGTATTTGGACGTGAAACTTCTTCCATCGCGTTCAGAATATTTTAAATTACCTATTTCGATATATAGATTTACGAAATTTCGTTCCGGAGGCATAGCGGGCTTTTTGGGCCATAGTTTATTCCGCACGTTCATTCTACGGTCTATCTACGCTACCTCTAACCCTCTATATAAACCTAGCTACAAGCCCTAGCCTCCACCTAATTTCTTTTCATCTGCGCGTATACTTTCTTCAAGCTCCTCTTCTTCTTCAATGGGGGCTAACCCTAGATCCAGTCAGTTCAAAAAAAAAAAAAAAATCAAATTTAAAAAAAAAAAAAATTTGGATCTGCAGCAGCTTCTGGTCGCGCTTCGGGTTTCAGGGAAGAAAACCCTAGAGCAACTTCGGGTCAGAAAGAAAATGACTCGGGTCGCTCCGGGTCGTTTTGGCGAAAACTCCAAGCAAGCACCGGGGAATTGAGGCGGCGCACCGAAGTCGACCCAGGAACAGAATTTTTCATTTTTCAAATTTTCATAACTTTTGCATACGAGCTCGGATTCGCGCGCGGTTTGTTTTGATGGGATCGTATCGGAATTTCTGACGTTTTGACGCTGGTTTGGACAAATTCTGAGACCTTCAAAATTTTGGGTTTAAATTAGATTTGAATTCAATTTAAATTCAAAAGGTGAGTGTTTTAACCCACTCACAACTACTAGAAGCTTTTATGTTTGTTAAATTAATTTTAGAAATAAATAGAAATTTATTTATGAGTATTTGGCATGTTTATTTCACTCATATTTGTTGAATTGCATTTATTAAATTTAACTGTTAATTTAATTTATTTATTTCGTATTAATTGATAGTTAGAATATATTTGTTTGCCTATAAACTGATAGTTAACAGTTATATAGATTATTACTGAATATAAACTGTTAGATTAATAGTTGTTAAATTTAATCTGAATAAAATTGCCAGTTATTACCTGTTATATATTATCAAATATAAATTGTTATTGATTGATATTGCTTGATGATTGTGATTGGATGATGGGTGATGTTGATGGATGTTTTATTGTATTTCATAAAATTGCAAATTATCATGCATATTTCATTTCATTCGGGATTGTGGTTTGAAATGATATATAACCGCAAATTTTTATATCTTTTAAATTGCGGATTGAAATGATAAATATCCGTATCACTTGACCATAGGATAGAAAATTATATACAGACACCGCGGTCTATATATAACTATTTTTATGTGATTTCTATGGTTTGGATGGAATACGGTTTATAATAATCTTAAATTTTATATTGTATAAATATTTTTCTTCCATATATATATACATATGAAGTTGAAAATTTTGAAATTAAAAGGTGTATAAAAATCTTTATTAAAAATGGAAGAAAATAAGAAAATGGAGTTTAATAATTTATATCATATGTTTAAATGTTAAGTTTGGAAATTTTAAGATATGATATTTATAATTGGATTTTTCCCAAAATAAATTGAAATGAATATTCTAGTATAATTTGAATTGGGAAAATATATATATTTTATTACTAGAAACTGAAGTCTTATTATTTATGGATTTTATGTGAATATTCAAGACTAATTAATAGAACAATTGATCTGTTGAAAGAATAAAATCCAATTTTAGTTTGAAATATTGTTACTCAAAATGGATATACGTATATATATATAAATTGAAGTGGTTTTGGAACTTGAGAGAGATAATACAAATTTTGGGTTAGACTTTAATAAAGAAATGTATTTGTAAAGCCATGAGAACTATTTTCTTTACAAAGTAACATTTAAGTTAAACCTTTTAATTCATATACCGTTGAATATCCAAACCATTGAAGTTTTAAAAGTTATGGTTTTAAATTATGAATTTCGAAATATTATGCTTTGAAAGGATATTTGGCTTTCAGACGTTATAAATTTTAAAGCATTTGGATTTTTGAAAAGGTTTATATTTGGGAAAAAGGATATCATATTGTTTTGGGTTTTAAAATGATATCGTATTCATAATTTTAAAATGGAAATGTTTATTCTGGTTTTAAAGTATGAGCTATTTTTAAATGACCGCGGTGTTATAATAACGATGGGTTGGCAAAGAGACCGGGATCGGATATGGACATACTCTCTGTCGATACCGAAAACCACTTTGACTAACCGTGTACGCGGTGGAGATTCCAGAATGAAGTAGGTGGTGGCGACGTTTCCTGTAAGGTAAATACATGGACCCGACTCCCGTGAGTTGGCATAAGGTGGCTAAAACAGGAGCGATTCTCAGGCCAATGAGGTCATTCCTCTGATCGGACCCTCCTCTTCGATATTATACTTTGATTTTGGATTGATTCAGTGGCCACTTCTATATTTTGATTTTGGGGAGTTAGTCCGAGCTGGGCGGTAACTGCGGCTACGCATTTCCACCAGCCTGGATAGCAATTGGTATATCTACCCTGGCATTGCCTAGTTGTGCCGTGTCACCTACCATACCGAGCCTTTACTACGAGTTTCTATTTGTGTCGTACCTATGGAGTATCCTCTGGTAGCTTCCCGATCAGGAGGTATTACGGTACTGTATAGACTATTGGCATTATTTGTGTTAAGGGCTATATGGGTAACCCCTTAACGCTATTAAAAAGTAAGTTTATTTTATAAATAGACACTATTATAATAGCGCAATATACTACATAGTAAATAGTTTAACGGATCCTTAGGAGATGTAAATCCCGAGCATCTCTTGAGTTACTGCACTCATATTTATTTCTGTTAATTTAACTCACATAAGATCTTTTAGTTCTGACTCGAGTGTTTTTGTCTTTTCAAATTCGCTCGGGTCAGTCCGAGCGTTTCAGGATCGAAGACTTTAGCTTTGGAGGACGAAGATGAAGAATCCGTATTATTATTATTTATAGTATGCACCACACTCTTTCTATTCCGCTGCATTGTGTATATTGGTATGTGTAACTCTGATATTTATTGTATAAAGAAGAATTAACTGTTTTGTAACCATTTATGAACTGTATATTTATTATTATATTTTATCCTTCCGCTGTGAGATTCTATTTTGTTTTATTTCTTCTCTGTTTTTTTCTTATTTACCCCATAACAATCCGCCCTTGCGTATGCTTTTAATTGGCACGTGTGTCGGTTTAAAGTGTGCGAAAAAGGCGGGATGTTACATGTATGTTCGCAGATCTGAAGCAAGGGTCTATGACTGTCTTTGAGTAAGTTGATGAGTTCAATGCTCTATCAAAATATAGGATATCCTTTATTGATACTCCATTAGAGAAGAATAAGAAATTTATCATTAGCTTGGAAGACTAGAGGGAGCAATTCATGGGCCATACTGATGAGACTTCTGAGATGATAGTCAAGAAGGCCCAGAGGCATGGAAATCTGTATCTGAAACTGAAAGCTACTATTCTTAAAGAAGAACCAAAGCCACAATCAGGTGAGTGAGGTAAGAAGATAGTTGTAACGACCCACTATTTTGGACCATTCAAATCGACAATAAAACCATACATATCCGACTTGAATAATTCAAAATACCGAATTGTTAATTAAAATTTGGAAAAACTTAAAATATACAGTAAATAAATCAATCACAGATCACAGAGTAATATAATGCAGCGGAATAGATAAAGAATAGTAGTTCATGAAGCTACTATATACATCAGAGTTAGAAAAATACAACCGAATAGTTCAAATGCAGTGAAGTCTCCAATGCAACCGATGACTTCTTTGAACCAATCAACTGGAAAGGCTGGAATCTGAACCGATAGTTAGATTTCCAAATGAAGCTCCGAACTCCAAAGGTGAGTCTCAAGTGCTGTATCACTCAGTCTGACCCGAGCGTAAAGCAAAACACAAAACACTCGAGTCAGATTAACATTCTTATATCAATAAATCCAACTCAAGTGAAATATCAACTGAAATACAAATAATCTTAAAGGATGTTTGGGATAACCATCCTCTAAGGGTCCATGGAACTTTCTACAAGGTAGAAATATACACTATAACACCGTGGTCGTTTCAGCTTAATTTATACTTCAAAACCAAATCTCATTTTCACTTCAAATATCTCTATATTTCCCAAAATAGTATTTATATATATTAAATAATTTATACAGTAAAGTATTTTCAATTTCCTCAACTTAGCCAATCGTTCCAACATCAACCCGACCTTCCCATTCAAATTAAATTCAATCACAATTTATCAATTTAAATTCAACTCAATTTCTAAAATAACCACTTAAATTTTATCGATCTCAAATTCGGATTTATAATCACAAATACCCCTTTATATTTCCATATATTTCAAAACATTAAGTATTCAACGTTTCATCTAAATTTTCATTCAATTTAGTTTTCTAAATAATAAATTCAAATTTAGTTCAACCTAAATTTTCATTTTAATTCAATTTAGTTGCTAAATAACAAATTCAACTACGTTGATTTCAAATACAGATCCGAATCTCAACATAAACCATTTAAATTCCAATATAGTTCAAGGCTTTAATATTTAAATGTTCTATATAACAGTTTCATATAGATCTCGATTTAACCTCATTATTATTTAGTCTTGAAATACTCCCTTATAAGATTCAATATCATTTAAGTAACCTTAAATTACATTTTACTCAATATTTTCTTCAATTTATTTAAACGTGAAATATTCATTAAATCACTTAAATCAAAAATCTATTTATAAAATCATACCCTTTAAATTCCCATTCAAAAATTTCAAATCGATTTAATTAAATAAATCCTTATTTAAATACCATTTTTATAAACCCAAATTTATCTCCCAATCTTAATTATTTAATTTATTACAAGAGAATATATTTGAAATATAGATTTACATAAATACTTAACCACATTATATGTATTAAATCAATCTAATTTAAATCAAATATTACTACTAAATCTATATATACAATTTTCATTTATATAATATCTTAAGAATCAATTCATTAAACCATATATTTCTTTCCAAAATTATAGAAATTATTTTCAAAATATTTATATGGACCAACGGTGTCTGTATATATTTCCTATCATATAGTCAAGTGCTACGGATATTTATCATTTCAATCCGTATACGAAATATATACGGGTGGATATCATTTCAACCCGTAATCCCAAATTCAATTAAATGAAAATCGCTTGGGTTTATCATTTCAACCCATAATGATTTTCTCCTATTCTAAAGTCTGTTCGGGTATGTATCATTTCAACCCATAGTGATTTCTAAACTACAGGGAACTTGCAGAGTGATAACAGAAAATACAATAAAATAACAGGCATATATCATCAGTAACAATATAATATAAACAACAGGATATGGTGTCATATCCCGTAGGTGAACAGTTACAGATAATAACATATATAACAAATTTAAAAAACTACAGCAGCATATTTCAATTTTCGTTTCAATTGAAATCAAACTTAATGAATAAAAATATGTTAATCGTGAGTGATTACTCCTTTCTCGAGCCTAGAGAATACAGAAGATGACACGGATATGCATACTGCTACAGACACTGAAATTTGAATTATGAATCGAAGCAAAGCAAAATCGGCACGAATTCAATGATCAAAACTGATAACAAGAATTGATGGAACAAATCAGAACGGGATCGGCGAAGATAATGGTATGAGTGGACTCATATATATATATAACTATATATAACTATATATATAAAGTCATATTCTAAATTCAACGGATATTAAATTAAATTAAATATATATGTGTATTTATATTTTCCAAAATCATTTTTTTATTTAAAACACATAAATTAGAATCAAGCAAATATACAATATGAAATTTGAAATAAATACTTATATAAACAGCCTAATATAAATCATGTGCTAGGTTACAATACTAACATATTTTAGCTGTAAGAAAGAGTATAATGAAAGAAGTCAACATCAGTTATAATATATTTATATAAACCAATTGTAGCATATATTTAATTGACATAACAAATGAATTCTTTTATAAAATAATGTACATTGGGTGCTATTTCATAAAAATGCACATACAATACCATTTATGTACGAACAACAAAAGTAGCTTATATATATAGATATACTATTTAAAAATCTCTATTTATATTTCAACTAACATCAGAAAACAAATATAAACTTTATACTTTATATATGTTTTATGGAAAAAGAGAAAAAAAAAACAGAACGCAAAGTGCATCCAACGTTTGGAATTCAGGGATTAGTCCTGAAGGCTAATACACCGTCGGATCATTTTTATTAAATTTTTGGATAAATTTCAGTAGAAGAGTAGCAATTTATTTAAAATAACTTGGTGTGAAATGAATTGATGGAATGAATAAAGTAACGTATTATTAATACCCAAATAATCAAATGACACAATGCGTTGGTTTCTTAATAACGACAGTAACGTTCAATTTGCTAAAAGTTAATTTAGGACGTTATCTTCGTCTTATTTGTAGCGATTGATATATCATACCTCTTTTAAATTTAAGATCAGCTCATGGCACGGTGTATGAAAATTCAAATTTCATCGCATCATATATTTATAATTTTTAGTTTAGAAATGTATGAACTTATCAAAAAAAATTTGCCTATAAATGACGTAAAACACCACTGCTTATTAAATTTGTCGTGTACTACGTTTAAATACTTCCAAAGCGTTTGTCAATTTATTTAAAAGCTATAAAATGAAAGGAGTGAAAAGAGAAAAAAAGAAAGAAAGAATATATATATATAATAAAACATGGGCAGAGAGACGAAGATACAGATGGTGGTACGTATCTTGTTCTATTCATAAGTAAATATCACCATAAATTCCTTTGCATATTTTTAATTGCTATAACCAATGATTTCATATATAACAGGTCCAATCTTATATACATAGCTACATATTATAAAGGGTTATGAAAACTTATATATATACACCTTATAGTATAATATATATAACTAGATAAAATGTATATATTAGATAATAGAATACAATAATATAGATGAAAAGAGAATTGCAGCAAGCTAAAATTTATAATAAAAAAAACAAAGTGTTGCAGGAAGTTGAAAACAACTAATGCAGTAATATTTATTATAAGTTTCGAAATCCATTAGACAAAAGAAAACACAGATTGTATAACATATCCATTAAACAAAATAGACTATATATAGTACTAGTACATCATGCTATATGTAAACATTTAAAACTGAAACATATATTGCAATATGATACGCATACCGTTTATAAAAATATGGATGACGAGGGGAGGAGGCATGGAGTGGGTTGTGGCTCTTGACAGGTGGTTCGAGCTGTGGTGGCGGAGGCTTGACGAAGCTATAGGAAGGAGAACTGGTCCTTTTTCATTTTTCCATCATATGTGTTTTAGTATTGTAATGGGAAAAGTCGCTTTTTTTTTCAAGAGGGAACAGAGAGGAAGAAAATATGAAGTTAAATAGGCTCAGAGACTACACGTTACAAATACTTAATATAGTTGAACGGTAGGAATGAGTAATCCAGCAACTAAAATTAGAGCCATGGAAATAGAGGGATCAATCGCTAGAATTTAGGAGGTATGAATGGTAATGGTTATTTGAATTGTATACCAAATATATAACTTTATATTCCATTATTAATTGAATAGGAGAAATGAATGGGTGGAGAATGAGCTATCCATTTATGATATACTGTTACATATAATTTATTAAAGAAGAAACGGTAGAATAATGATAGATTTGAATTATATACTGGTGTGATGCAATAACAACGGTCAAGTTGATAAGGTGGATATTTAAACAATTTATTGCTTGATTGGTAAGAACGTGAGTATGGAAAGGCAAGGATATTAAAATGGAAAAAGGAATGGACAGAGAAATTTAAGCGAAGATAAAACGTACGGGAATAAATATAGAGTAGTGGGATGGTCACGATAATTCAGTGGATAATTAAAGCAACTTTTTAATGCCACCAGCTGCATGTTCAAATATGAAAAGGCAGAGTAACGGACCATAAAATAAATTGAAACGATGGATTTATAAAAGGAACCATGATGTGTACAATAATTGAAATGAAAACGTACATAAATAAATGAATATGGGACAAATGAAGATGAAGGTAACCTTATATATAATATAAAGAAAATCAATATTCATTTGATATTATGTATATTCTTTCAAAATGTAAAGGCTACGTATGAATGAATTCATATATGCTTATCTTTGTACATAACAAACATGCAGACTACCAATTTTAATGCAACCTTAAATCAACCCTTAAAACATATACTTCATATATGTAGTTAAATATAGTATATACTTCTCTTCTTCTTCGGTTCATATGATATATGAAACCCTTAACTATCGTATTTATAGCTGACGACATATGTATAGATATACTAAATATGCACTAAAATAAACTGGAAATGGTGACACAAAAACCCAAAATCAAATATATATATATATATATATATATATTTAACATGACTATAAATCAAACTTTAGTAAAACTATATACTAGTATCAAGACTAACACATATATATATAGCTATTATAACACATATAAATAAAATAAAACTCGGTACAAATATGCTTTACTATATATACACTTCAAATAGACCATCGTACATATACAGTGGTTTTCCAAAATAAATATTTTTGGAACGTACTCAATATACTCAAAATTTACACACCTTGCTGAAAAGCAAAAGGAGACCGTAAATTTATTACCCACACTATTGATATTTATACCCAACAGAAATGAACTATGCTATCCAATTTACATCAAACTTAACTTATATTATAGTATAAATAATAGTTTATAAAGTTTTTGTACTAGATCTTATAGGTATAACCACAACCAAACTTTAAAATATATGTACACAGCTCGCACTACAAATCATTAATATACATAACATATTTTCTTTTTTTTTCAAAATTTTATTATTAATAATTTCTCAAAATCCAATTCAATACGTTAAATACCAATTAAAAATTGCTAAAATTTTATGGGTCGTTACACTCTCCCCTACTCAAAACTTTTCGTCCCCGAAAAGAATATAGTAGGAGAATAGAAACAACCAGATGAAAAATTTAGACTTTGAAAAACAAATTAAACAATTTATTTAAAACCATATACTATTTTTTTTTTTTTAAATTAATTAATATTTAATAGATTACTCATTTTATTAAATCCGTTCAATTAATTATGAGATCAATTATTTATAAAACACTAATTTATTTTACTATTGAACTAGGTAGAATATAAATAAACAATATTTTAAAGGATATATTCAAAAGAAGGAAAGAAGGAAAGAAGATAGATTCGGAAAAGAGAATATAGGTGAATAAATAAAGCAGGGCGGATAAGGCAGATTCAAAAGAATAGTATCGGGCTCGAATAGTTAATTTCAAACCATGAAAAAAAATTCAATTTCAAATATTAATACAAAATTTATATCTCAAATAATTTGGATACATTGAGGTTAGGAAGATAAATTGGGATTTAGTTGAAATGGTATTAAATTAAGAATTTTATTTGTTGGAAATACCTTTATAATAAAATACTTTTATATCGAAACCAATTTTCCTTTCGAAAATACTTTTATAACTCGATGTTCCAACAAGTTTATCCTCGTTCTTGTAGACTCTGGCCATGCGTTGATCAGGCGCACAGCTAGAATTCTTCAAGTACTTAGTAGACTTGTTTCAACACCCAGTGAAAATACTTGAAAAACCTTTAAAACAGATATGGAAAGTACAATCCAAACAAAACAACCAAACCAAAACCTTTGTCCGACCATGGTTCGCAGATACACAATGGTTACGCCTGGATCCCCCAGGAAACAATCCATATCCGTAAGCTTTCTTAGCCCTGCGAGTTACGCCACGATGACTAGTAGAGTGCAGGATACAAAATGGTTACGCCTGGGTACCCCAGGAAACAATCCGTACCCCTAGGCTATCTCAGCCAGGCAGTTTCGCTACTATTCGCGACCTACACAGATTACAAGATACACAATGGTTACGCCTGGATCCCCCAGGAAACAATCCGTACCCTAGGCCAGACTCAGCCAGGCAATTGCGCTATGCAGTCGCGAGAGAAAAAAACATGGGTTACGCCACGGTGGGAACACTCGAGTATTACATCCGAAAAACCAAAAATCGGAGAGAATAATATCGATAGAATGAATCCACGATGTGGCCACAAAGCGGATATCAAGCAGAAGGCACTTTCCATATCTTTACTTCGAAAATATATATAATAGTACCTTTTCAAACCACTTTCAAATATCATACTTATATAAAGTCCATATATATAGGATTCCATTTTTCCCAAATCGAATACTTTCCAAAATCAATAGTAGATCAAATCATACTTATATAGACTTCGATTATATAAAATCTCTTTCCAAATTGAGTACCTTTCAAATCAATAGATTGCAAATCAACTTCATACTTATACAATCCATTTTATATAAGCTCGACCACTCCCAAATCAAGTGCTTAATAATATAAGGTTCTCAAATTTGAAATCATTTCAATATCAATTCAGTCTCAAAATCATATATGATTTCACCAAATTTTCTTCCAAATTAAATATCTAAATTTCAAAGTTCCCAAAATAATAGGTTTAGAAAATTATCCCATTTTCCAAATTAAAATAATTCAAGTCAAACAAATTAATTACCAAAATCACCATATAAGTACTGGTTTTTAATTCCAATTTAATTTCAAAACCAAATATTTCCCAAAATCAATTATACTCAAAATGTTTTCCAAATTTATAATTATCCCTTTTTTTAAAAACTTTAAACTATCTATTTCTATTTGAAATATCCAATTTACCTTTCTGAAAACCATTATTCAAAACTATTTTTTTTTCAAAACATTTCAAAACCAAATTTATATTCTTTATCAAACATTTTATACTCTTCGAAATTTCTTAGCTTTGAAAATTTAATCTCGATTTGGAAGTGTACGAACATTCAAAATAGTTAGGGAAATCAAATTTCCAAATTCAAGACTTGAAAATCAACAATAAATAGATAGGATTATACCAAATCAAATCCGAAACTCGAGGACTGAATACCGGTTTCCTTTAAATCATTTTAAATATATATACATATATCTTTCGAATACCGAATTATTCTTCGGAATTTGAAATCTAAATTTGTTTCACAATATCACTCGCATAGATAAGCTACTAAAGTGGCCTCTCCCCCACTTTGAAACTCGAAAATCAATGTCGATGATGCGTGCACTCATCACCGAAATTATTTTCCAACGACAAAGTGAGTTCTGGACTTCTATTTTCTTAAAACTTCCTTGAAATTTCGTTGAAATCATTGGAACTCGTTTGAGTCATTTGAAACACTTCTTATTTAGAAAATACTTTCAAATCGTATTATTATATAATTTAAAAAAATCTTAAAACCAATTTCAAAACACCGGAATTCAATTCTCGAATTTCAAATTTAACACTTCAGTTATAAATCATTTTTATATAAATCAATTTCTTATATTTTTTCAAAATTTCAAATCCTTTCAAAGCCCTTTTATATAGAATAACATTTCTTATTTGATTTATATATAGGTATATAATCCTTATCGAAAACATTTTCACTTTTATATATAGAATAAAATCATAGTTGTCAAAATAATAATTTCGATGTATAAAACAATTTCAAAAATACAAACAAAACCAGATTTTCAAAGGATGATTCAAGAATGGATTTCAAAACAAAGATAGAGATTTAATTTAGAGGAACTCCAATCAATAGAATCCTGATTCGAAGATAGACTCGATCGAAGATGAGATAATTAAATTACAAAATAAAAGATGGATATACTTCTATAAATCGCGGGCGACCTTTACCGGTCAACCGAGATTCCAAAATTAGATCGGTGTAGAATTCTGCGGCAATTCGACATTCGATCGCCAGAGATATAGAATTCAGCATAACAAGATATAGCAGCATCGTAAACCGAGAATACAAAAACCTTCGGTGAGTCAATGCCAATTGAAAAGGAGTTTTCACCCCCTTTACAAGTCATTCAGTGGAGTTATGGGATACTCCGGAATCAAACGAATATAAATAGGGAGAGACATAATGAATTTCGGAACCGAGGGACATTCCAAAATTCAAAAGAAATCGAGTCAAAAGAAAGAAATTCAACTCGAGCGAAAGTGATTCTGTAAATAAATTTACCATATATGCTAAGTTTTGCCTAGAGCCAAAGCTCTGATACCAACTGTAACGACCCGATATTTTGGACCATTCAAATCGACAATAAAACCATACATATCCGACTTGAATAATTCAAAATACCGAATTGTTAATTAAAATTTGGAAAAACTTAAAATATACAGTAAATAAATCAATCACAGATCACAGAGTAATATAATGCAGCGGAATAGATAAAGAATAGTAGTTCATGAAGCTACTATATACATCAGAGTTAGAAAAATACAACCGAATAGTTCAAATGCAGTGAAGTCTCCAATGCAACAGATGACTTCTCTGAACCAATCAACTGGAAAGGCTGGAATCTGAACCGATAGTTGGATTTCCAAATGAAGCTCCGAACTCCAAAGGTGAGTCTCAAATGTTGTATCACTCAGTCTGACCCGAGCGTAAAGCAAAACACAAAACACTCGAGTTAGGATTAACATTCTTATATCAATAAATCCAACTCAAGTGAAATATCAACTGAAATACAAATAATCTTAAAGGATGTTTGGGATAACCATCCTCTAAGGTTCCATGGAACTTTCTACAAGGTAGAAATATACACTATAACACCGTGGTCATTTCAGCTTAATTTATACTTCAAAACCAAATCTCATTTTCACTTCAAATATCTCTATATTTCCCAAAATAGTATTTATACATATTAAATAATTTATACAGTAAAGTATTTTCAATTTCCTCAACTTAACAAATCATTCCAACATCAACCCGACCTTCCCATTCAAATTAAATTCAATCTCAATTTATCAATTTAAATTCAACTCAATTTCTAAAATAACCACTTAAATTTTATCATTCTCAAATTCGGATTTATAATCACAAATACCCCTTTATATTTCCATATATTTCAAAACTTTAAGTATTCAATGTTTCATCTAAATTTTCATTCAATTTAGTTTTCTAAATAATAAATTCAAATTTAGTTCAACCTAAATTTTCATTTTAATTCAATTTAGTTGCTAAATAACAAATTGAACTACGTTGATTTCAAATACAGATCCGAATCTCAACATAAACCATTTAAATTCCAATATAGTTCAAGGCTTTAATATTTAAATGTTCTATATAACAGTTTCATATAGATCTCGATTTAACCTCATTATTATTTAGTCTTGAAATACTCCCTTATTAGATTCAATATCATTTAAGTAACCTTAAATTACATTTTACTCAATATTTTCTTTAATTTATTTAAACGTGAAATATTCATTAAATCACTCAAATCAAAAATCCAGTTATAAAATCATACCCCTTAAATTTCCCATTCAAAAATTTCAAATCGATTTAATTAAATAAATCCTTATTTAAATACCATTTTTATAAGCCCAAATTTATCTCCCAATCTTAATTATTTAATTTATTACAAGAGAATCTATTTGAAATATAGATTTACATAAATACTTAACCATATTAAATGTATTAAATCAATCTAATTTAAATCAAATATTACTACTAAATCTATATTTACAATTTTCATTTATATAATATCTTAAGAATCAATTTATTAAACCATATATTTCTTTCCAAAATTATAGAAATTATTTTCAAAATATTTATATGGACCAACGGTGTCTGTATATATTTCCTATCATATAGTCAAGTGCTACGGATATTTATCATTTCAATCCGTATACTAAATATATACGGGTGGATATCATTTCAACCTGTAATCCCAAATTCAATTAAATGAAAATCGCTTGGGTTTATCATTTCAACCCATAATGATTTTCTCCTATTCTAAAGTCTGTTCGGGTATGTATCATTTCAACCCATAGTGATTTCTAAACTACAGGGAACTTGTAGAGTGATAACAGAAAATACAATAAAATAACAGGCATATATCATCAATAACAATATAATATAAACAACAGGATATGGTGTCATATCCCGCAGGTGAACAGTTACAGATAACAGCATATATAACAAATTTAAATAACTATAGCAGCATATTTCAATTTTCGTTTCAATTGAAATCAAATTTAATGAATAAAAATATGTTAATCGTGAGTGATTACTCAACTCTCGAGCCTAGAGAATACAGAAGATGACATGGATATGCATACTGCTACAGACACTGAAATTTGAATTATGAATCGAAGCAAAGCAAAATCGGCACGAATTCAATGATCAAAGCTGATAACAAGAATTGATGGAACAAGTCAGAACGGGATCGGCGAAGATAATGGTATGAGTGGACTCATATATATATATATATATATATATATATATATATATATATATATATATGTTTGCACCAAAATTGGGCAAACACCCTTCGAAAGTTTTTGAAGAGATAGTAAACGAAGAACTTGAATTGGAAATAGGGACTATCTAACAAAAACTCCAAGTCACAGAAAAGTAAATTGCGCAGAAGACAAGGATTTAGAGTGGTTCGGCCATGCGCCTACGTCCACTATGAAGTTTTATCACTTTATTTCTTAGTACTTGAAGATTACAAGCGCTTTTCAGCAAATTACAACAGCGAATGGACTTAAATTCGAAATTAACAGCAATTGAGATAGTATGGAGTGATTCTGGCAGCGTTTAGGCTTGTTCTTCTTCTCCAAATTCTCCGACCCCTTTTCTGAATGACCAGGGGGCTCTATTTATAGGTGTGGAAGGCCAAAATCCCGCCTAAATCATGGAGAGACTGCTTGGCACGTGACGGGGGGCCCACAGGCCCGCGTCCTTGAAGTGCGTGCCCAGTTTGGGATCGATTCGAAGTTAACTTCGAATCGATCAAAAAATTGTCCAATTGCGATGAAACTTGGCGTGGACGTTCTTCATCATGTAGACAAACTTCTGTAAAAATTTCATGGGATTTGGATCAGTAAATTGGGAGTTATGATCGATTCGAGATGAGGCATCTCGGTACGCTGGTTAGTTCGAATCGATCCTCTGGGTCATTCGAATCCATATGTTTCGAATCCATATGGTTCGAACCCTTAGGTTCGAATCCATATGTTTCGAATCCATATGGTTCGAACCCATAGGTTCGAATCGAACCTGTTGTATGAGGGGGCGGTGACGCTTCGAATCGATGGCTCCAGATCGATTCGAAGTTGTTTTTAACGTGTAGGGTTCGAGGACAGCATGGATTCAAAGCTGTGATGGACTCGAAGCTTGTGATGGACTCGAAGCTTGTGATGGACTCGAAGCTGTCATCGATTCGAAGCGTATTTAGGCGGTGATGGATACAAAGTTTGATGGATGGATTCGAAGTACAAATTGGCTTGATGGATTCGAAGGAAGGCGTTGGCTGATGGATTCGAAACAGATGGTTTCGAACACGATGGGTTCGAACGCGATGGGTTCGAACGCGATGGGTTCGAATATGATGGGTTCGAATCATGATGGGTTCGGACCGAGCAATGTGCACCTTCTTAACTTGAATCCATCATATCTTGAGCATATGACCTCGGATTGACTTGAAATTTGAATCGGTGGCTTCTATGGTCTTTCTCGTTACGCCCTATCAATTGTGGCCCAATCCAGACTCGGGCAGAATTCATCGATATCCATAGCGGAGTGAAGTACGATCAATCTCTGAGGCGAACTGTCTTCTGTCTTTGACCAATCTTTTGGTATCACGGCTTTTGTCCAAAAAGCGGGATAACATTTTGCCCCCCAAAGTACGTCTTGTGGGAACATGACGTGCTTTGAATAGTCGCCATTTTATTCTGAAGATTATTGCTCCCTTTTCGTTGAGACTCATATACCGTATTGCCGTAACCTTGCCTTGATATGATTGATTACTGTGCGACTGTGCTTAATCGTTGGCTGTCGTCGCTATAACAGGGTGAATATTTGATCCCTGTGAATGTTCAAAATCGAACGTTAGTTCGTTATGTGTGCACAGACATTAGCTCCGCCCTTATTAACGTCGTGTGTCCATGAGTCATGTCGGTCTTTGTTTGCTGCCGAACTCCGTCCCGGTTTTCTCCTGAATCGATTTTAGATTCGAGCCAAAGTGTTGTTAATCAGTGGTTTTTGATGGGTTCGAAGCTTAGAAGGGGTTCGAAACTCCTGATGGATTCGAAGCTTAGATGGATTCGAATCAGTGATGGATTCGAAGACTCTGATGGACTCGAAACTTGGATGGATTCGAAACTCCCAGTGGATTCGAAACTTAGATGGATTCGAATCAGTGATGGATTCGAAGACTCTGATGGATTCGAAACTTGGATGGATTCGAAAGTGGTCGTTCGAATCGATGGGAGTCGAAGTGACACTAATCCCTCTTGGAATCCGTATAAATACATGAGGCTGACTTCATTTTCACTTTTTACCTTTTACCGTTGCTTTAGCTGCTTCTCCGAATCGATTTCCCAGAGCCAAGTCAAACGTGCTTTTTCACGAATCGACCAAATTCCTTCAAGCTTCCATTTGTAATCAAACTAAATCAGGTAATCAAGGGGTCGATTCGGTTTGAGAATGATAGAAACCGTAATCTTTTTTGGCATTGATTCAACCCCTTCTTCTGGAAATTTTTGGAGAGTGATGAGGTTTGAACGAAGTAGGCCGACTCCATGGAACTGAGGAATGCAAACTTTTGAGCCGTATCGATCAGGGGTGCGCGCTTTGAGTTGGTTTCGAATGTGTAGCTTCGAACCGATGATTGCAGGAGAACACAACAAAAAAGGCGTGCGGTGATGGATTCGAAACAGGGGCATTCTGATCGATTCGAAGGAGCTCACTACTGATTGATTCGAAGCAATGATACGTTCATCGATTCGAAAGAGTTCAACTCCGATGGGTTCGAAGCTAGGTGGGACTCCGTGGATTCGAACCGCTCTTGATGGATTCGAAGGTGCACGATTTCGATGGATTCGAAGTCAAGTGGGGCTCCGTGGGTTCGAACCGCTCTTGATGGATTCGAAGGAGCCCGACTTTGATGGATTCGAAGTCAGGTGGGGCTCCATGGGTTCGAACTGCGCCGATTCGAGGTTCATCGATCTGACTCGTGTCGAATCGGGTCAATCGATGTGAACGTTCTAGCTTCTGGAACTTCCACTTCATCGATTTGTTCCAATATCTGAACTACGACCACCTTTAATTTGAACTCTAACGAACTCGCTAAATTTTTAGCATATTTGATTCCGACGAGCTTCGTCCTTCGCATGATCAAAGTTGACCTGACCTGTCTTTTGGAGCTCGCCGATGGCACCATGACTTAAACACATATAACGAATTCATACTTGAATTGGTCAGTAGTATCCGAGTGACGTGAAAGCGACGGTCAGCGATGACGGTCGTTTTTTCGTTCTCTGATTCAAAAGTCTAGTCGTTCAGACACCGTGTTCTACTCTTGTAAAATTTGCTTTAGTTATGTATTTGCACTGCACGGCATATCCATATACTTCACACTGGGGAATATACGGGCTTTCTTCGTTTTTAACGCTGCTTTCTCGTAAGTTAGTTAAACATGGAGTCTTCGGGTTTTGAACAACAAGAGTCACAAAGCTTGCCTCCTCCAATGCTAGAAATTCCAGAGATCCTTCCTGAAGTAATAGATCCTGCTCCGGACGAATTGCCTGAGGCCTTACTTATCGAGGATCCCATAGACTCCGTCCGATCTAATATTTCTGGAGCATTATTGGGTCGGATATGTTCGAAACATAACTTATCCCCGGATGATGTTTTGTTACCGGGGGTTGATGATAGGCCTCACAATCCTCCCGAGGGCTATACTGCTTTTTATCGCCATGCTTGTGCGGCTGGAACTCTCCCTCCGTTTAACCAATATATCAGGGAGATGCTATCGTTTATTGGAATTGCTCCCGCACAACTTCACCCCAACGGGCACGCGTTACTGAACAGTGTTTTCATCTTATTCATGGACCGCCTTTTTCGTCCGCCCAGGCCAGCTGAGATTAGACATATATTCAACTTCAAGAGCAGGGGTGATAGTCCATCGTTCACCTTTCTGGAGGCAGTTAGAAACTGCCAGATTGTGACGGGAGCTTGGACCAGACTCAGTTACTTTAAGAATGAATGGTTCTTTGTCCGATGCCCCCCAGGATTCGCTAGGCGATGGCTGTCCAGACGTAAGTGTCGTAAATCGTGTTAGCCCTCTTTAATGGTCATTGTCAACACTCGAACTGACATCAGGTGTTTTTTCTTGCAGCTATCATATCAAGGCCAGACGGTGGTCGATACAGAAACGTCATCCGAAGCTTACAAGAGGTTCCGAGTGATCTGCGGCACATTGACTTGGTCTTGACCGATGATAACTTAAGGATGCTGGGTTTAATTGAGACGAACCAGAGTATTGTCGTTGAGGGGTTTGTGAAATCGGCTCCGAAGGCAAAGAAGAAGACCGGTGTAGCGATAAGAGGAATGGGCGATGTTGTGAGGACGCCTACTGACACCGGGCTAGCGGCTGATCGTCCCCAAGCAGGAAAAAAGCGGAAAGGCAAGGCCGTTGTTCCTAAATTTACGAGACGGAAGTCTGTAATCGTGTCTCGCTTGATTCCTGGAATTATTTCTTCTGACTCCGCTCTTTGTCAATCAGGAAACATTTTCACAGGACTGGATGACGTTCCCATCCCGGAATGCGTTTCTCTTTATCATGAGTCCGGGTTGGTTGAGCTCCGGGAAGCGTTAGACATAAGCGGGCTTTTACCCATTAGTGCAGTCGAAACTTCTGGTTGGTCGGGGGCTTTGCACATTTGCATACACTTTCATGACATTACATGACTGCTTCACTCGCCCTATTGATCTTGCCTGGTACTTAACTAAACTGTATCTCTTTTCCAGGTAATATGGTTGGTCGTCAGACTACATTGGACAAACTCCGGAGAGTGCATCACCCCTCAGTCTATTATGAATCTCGTCGTGGATGCCCCGATCGTGATCGTGACCGGAGGCAATATGGCCAGGAGTATTATGCAAAGGATCATCACCGTGGTAACTCCAGCCAGGAACGATCAGACAGAGATCGTAGGCATCGCTCCCCATCTCGATCTCCTCCGCAATCCCGAAGTCATGTCCAGGCATCCGAGCCTCTGCGACATCAGTCATCTTCGCAGGTTTCGAGGCTTGAGCCACATCGTTCTCGAACCGGGGTCGCAACGTCTGTGTCTGGGGAGGAGACCCTTATTGAGTCTTCTGGCGAAGGGGCCATCAGGCTTGCACAACTGAGGAAAGATTTTCCAGAGATTTGCTTTGATGCTTGTATTTTTCCTCCCAATCTTAAAAGAATTCCCGATGATGTCGCGACTACGGCGCTCAACTATACCCGTGACTTTTTTGCTCAGTACAAAGAATGGTACAAAGCGGCTGTTAAGGCCTCCAAGGCTGCCTTCGACCGGGCCCAAATCATCGAGAAGCTAGAGGCCGACTTGGCTCAAAAGAGTCGTATTGTCGACATACTCCAATCTGAAGCGGAATCTTCCCGCAAGGCCGAGGTCGAGTCGTTACAGAAGTTGATGAAACATTAGCTGAAATGGCGAAGATGCAACAGGCACATTGTACTTTAGTTGAAGACTTAGACCATCGATACAAGAATGTTGAATCTGAGTGGGATGCGGCAGTGAAGGAACTAGAGGAGCTAAAGGCTAGGTTCGCTGACATGAATAAAGAAAAAGACGACGCGAACGTGGCTGCGCAAGAGGCGTGTGAGCAGGCTGTATCTTTTCGGGCTGAGCGCGATGCAGCAATTGCAAGGGTTAAGGAGGTTGAATCGGAGTTGGAGGAGAGAGTCCAAGCAGAGAGGTTCAAGATGGAGGCCGAATTCGACGATCTTTTGGACACATATAATGCCAATGTATTGGAGCATAGAAATCTCTCCTGGCTAGGGGATTACTCGATGCCTCTCTACAATGCTTGGAAGAAATTAGTGGAAAACAAAAGGATGTCTTGTCCGGATTCGGTATTAGATGAGTTTGAGCTTGAGTCACGTCTGCTCAGCGAGGATGAGAGGAGGACCCTTCATGAAGCAATCATTTCTGTTGAAAAAGAAAGACTTGTCGTCCATCAAACGGAGGTTGGCGAAGGTTCGGGTATCGTGCACCATAGCGAGAATACTGAAGTCCCCGTTTCGACTTCATCCGAAGCTGCTGCCGTGGTTGATCCACAAGCTATTCCAGCCTACAATCCGGACCAACCGGAACTGTCTTCGGGCAAGACGCTCGTCCCCGAGCTTGTTCAAGCTCCAAGGCAAGGTAAAGTAGGTATTTTGATTACTCCCTTTATGTCTTAAAACATTGATTTTCGAGGGAATTTCTTGGTCTGATAGCTCTAATTTTGGTTGTTTAGTGACCGAGAGTGTCGCACCCGTGCTCCCTGTCCCTTCGGCTTTATATCCTACATGTGGAGTTATTGTCACCGAGGCGATTTCAACTGCCGCCATGGTTGGTGATATGGGAGAGGGAGGCTCAATGTCATTCGATGTTCAAATGTTTGAAGAGCTATTTGGTCATCCTCTTGACCCCATGCCCGACCTCTCTTTTGTGACGAGCGGAGCTGCTCCAGTTTCTAGTTCGATCGTGACGACCACTGGCGTACCTAGCGCAGCTCAGCTGTCTTGAGAGGAGGAGATTTTAGCAGAGATAAGTGCCGAGATGGCCAAGATAGTGACAGTTGGTCCCGGTGGTGACGCCGTTCCTTCAAGCTTATCTTCTCTAATGATGATTTCTCCTGGTGGCACGGTAACCGTCTCGAGTGTTGCTGAACAAGTATATGTTACTGCTCCCATGCCCCTGGTTCGTCCTCATAAAAGGATCTCCATCCCTTCCAGTTCTGAGGAAGATGTTGATATCATGCCGGAACCGGAGGATGTTCCAAAGAAAGGCAAAAAGTCTCGTAGGAAGCCTGGCAGTGGGTCTAGCGGCTCGACTCCGAGGAAGAAACACCGGAGGAAGAAAGAGTGAGCCCCTCACTTTGTCGTGAGATTTACGGATAACAATTCTTTTGCCTCTCCTTTTGTTCTTTCTTGGGCCATGTGTATGTATGGATGCGGCCTCCACTTAATTGAAACATCTTTACTTGCCATGTAATCAAACTTGTTTTTGTTGGTTGATGAAATGGGAAGTTACACTTTTCTTCTTACCTGAATGCCTTGCAGTATTTGTTTTGTATCCGCTCAGTATTTATATAGCTTCGTGTCGTGATTTAATGAATGAGTCGGATTCTGAGTATATTATCACTTAAGCCAGCGATTAGCACCCAGCCTTTTGCCCCTTAATTGCGGGGAATAATACTCATATTCTGGCGGCTGATTGCGTTTATTGCAAGCCCTGAGCACATGCCCCCCCTTCTGGGGATTCATGACAATTTGAGATTGATAATCTGTCCTGCATTCCAGGAATCTGAGGGTTATCGATGTCTACACTCCATTCCACGCTATGGGAATTGGGAGTTGATATTGATATCTCGGCCCATATTTCGGGAACTTCGAATTGTTACTTGTACTTTGATTCGCGCTTCGGGAATCTGGATTAGATGTTTATACTCCAATTTTGCACTCTGGAAAGTTGGAGTCCGTTCGCGTTCTGGGAACGATTTATTGGATGTTTATACTCCAATTTATACTCTGGGAAGTTGGAGTCCGTTCGCGTTCTGGGAACGATTTATTGGATGTTTATACTCCAATTCACACTCTGGGAAGTTGGAGTCCGTTCGCGTTCTGGGAACGATTTATTGGATGTTTATACTCCAATTCACACTCTGGGAAGTTGGTGTCCGTTCGCGCTCTGGGAACGACTTATTGGATGTTTATACTCCAATTCATACTCTGGGAAGTTGGAGTCCGTTCGTGTTCTGGGAACGATTTATTGGATGTTTATACTCCAATTCACACTCTGGGAAGTTGGAGTCCGTTCGCGTTCTGGGAACGATTTATTGGATGTTTATACTCCAATTCACACTCTGGGAAGTTGGAGTCCGTTCGCACTCTGGGAACGATTTATTGGATGTTTATACTCCAACTCACAATCTGGAAAGTTGAGTTAGTAAAAGGATTGTCGTGTATCAATCCCTGTGAATGCTGGTATTGTGTTTTGCCCCCGAGCTCGGGTCTCATTTAGTAAGTGACTGGTCGTATCACAGTTACTCCCCATTTAGATAAATCCCACCGTGTGATGGAATTTAGCTCTTCGTGCAATGTGATATTATGTGCTATTTTCAGTGAATCACAACTTTTGGCTCGAAGAGATGGTGTTTTATTGCTGAAACAAAAGAAGCATGACAACATTAGTTGCCTTATTACAAGTTCAAATTTCAAGATGCAAAAAACAAAATGCTAAGGAAGAAATTGATAGAAAGATAAATGAAGCCTGTCAGGTGTAGTAGTGACGGAGGCTTCCGCTGTTCCAGGCTCTTGGTAAGGTGAGACCATCAACGGTCGATAACTTGAATGTGCCATCTCTGAGTTTTTGTGAAATCATATACGGCCCTTCCCAATTTGGGTTCATGTGCGAAGGAACCGGGTAAATTCTTTTGAGTACCAGGTCGCCGGGTTCAAAAGTTCGTGGGTGGACCTTGGCGTTGTATATTCGAGCGACTCGACTTCGATATGCAGCTGCCCTCACGTCGGCTTCTTCACGTTTCTCATCAAGCAGATCTAGGGATTCAGCAAGTAATATAGCATTCGTTTTCGGGTCGTAGTATGTCACACGGTGAGAGTGAACTTCCATTTCGACCGGGATAACCGCTTCAGAGCCATAGGATAGAGAAAAAGGGGTGTGTCCGGTCGCAGTTTTGTGAGTTGTTCTATATGCCCACAGAGCCATTGGTAGTTCATCGACCCATTTGCCCCCGGCTTTCTCCAATCTTTTCTTCAATATAGACTTGATAACCTTATTGACGGCCTCGACCTGACCGTTTGCTTATGGGTGCGCTACTGTTGAGAATCTCTTATGGATGTGAAATCGCAGACAGAAATCCCTGAATTCAGTACTGTCGAATTGGGCTCCATTATCGGTGATAATAGTATGCGGGAGACCAAACCGGCAGATGATGTTGCACACCACGAAGTTGATCACCTTTTTTGTTGTTATCGTTGCAAGGGGCTCAGCCTCAGCCCATTTGGTGAAGTAATCAACCGCAACTATGGCGTATTTTGCACCCCCTTTAGCTAAAGGCAATGCACCGATTATATCCATCCCCCACATTGCAAATGGCCACGGGCTGACCATTTGGGTTATTTCAGAAGGCGGGGCTCTAGGGATCCGAGCATGTCTCTGGCATTTATCACATCTTTTGGCATAATCCATAGCATCGCGGTTAACGGTAGGCCAGTAATATCCGTATCGCAGTATTTTCTTGGCAAGCGCTTGCCCCCCAGTGTGATCGCCACACTCTCCTTCGTGCACCTCACGCAACACTCGCTTGATTTCGTTATGCGCGATACACCGGAGAAGAGGAACAGAGTAACCTCTCCGATACATAACTCCGTCTTGAATGACAAATCGTGACACCTTTCGAAGAATCTGTCTTCTTTCACTTCGTCGTTCGGGCAGTGCGCCATGCTCAATATAATCTTGGTAGGGAGTCATCCATGATTCCTTCTCGGAGGTAGCTTCTAATGTGAGTTCATTCTCCGTTCGATCAATGCTCGGAGAGGATAATGTCTCGACAGGGATGAGTCCCAAGTGTTGAGCTTCGCATGTACTTGCCAGCTTTGCCAATGAATCGGCTTTCTGATTGTGCTCTCGGGGTATGTAGAAAATGGTATAATAATCAAACTGATCCAGTATTTCTCGGACCTGGGCTAGATAAGCGGCTAGCCTTCGATCCTTGGCCTGATATTCACCCCGAACTTGACATACCACCAACTGGGAATCGCAGTAGATTTCCACAGCGATAATTCTCAGGTCTCGGGCCAACTTCAACCCGGTGAGCAAGGCTTCGTATTCAGCTTCGTTGTTGGTTGCCCGGAAATCAAACTTTAAGGCGTAGCAGATGGATCGGCCCTCGGGGGTCTCAAGCACAATCCCTGCGCCCGAGCATCGATCGTTGGATGCGCCATCAGTGTATAGCTTCCATATATATTCGGGGGAGTCACTGGTTTCAGGTAAGTCTTCAGGAACAGTGAATTCGGCAATGAAATCTGCTAAGACTTGACCATGTATGGCTCTCCTTGGAACATATGCGATGTCGAATTGACTCAGCTTAATGTTCCACTTTAGTAACCTGCCAGACGTCTCAGGTCGTGTGAGGACCTGTCGTAACGGTTGGTCGGTGTATACAATCATAGGGTGAGCCTGAAAATATGGACGGAGCTTCCTCGAGGCGATGACTAGGCAGTATGCCAACTTTTCTAGCCTTGGATAATTTCTCTCGGCCCCGGTTAATCGTTTACCGACGTAATAGACTGGTTTCTGTGTTCGGTCTTCCTCTCGAACCAATGCAGCACTAACAGCGTTTTCAGATACAGCCAGATAAAGGTATAATTGCTCGTGATCAACAGGTTTTGAAAGAATCGGTGGTGTGGAAAGATGCTGGATTAGCGATCGAAACGCGCCCTTACATTCCGTAGTCCATTCGAAGTTTCGTTTCCCTTTTCGGATTAGATCGAAAAAGGGTATGCATTTATCCGTTGATTTCGAGATGAACCTGCTTAGCGCTGCAACCTTTCCATTGAGACTCTGAACCTGTTTTATGGTCCTCGGGGTTTGAAGATTCCTGATTGCCCAGATCTTCTCGGGGTTGGCCTCTATTCCCCGGGCGTTGACGATGAATCCAAGGAACTTCCCGGAAGCAACCCCAAAATGACATTTTAACGGATTTAGCTTCATCCCATATCTCCGGAGGACATTGAACATTGACTCCAAGTCCTTGACATGATCAATGGAGTATCGTGATTTTACCAACATGTCATCCACATAGATCTCCATGGTTTTCCCGATCTGGTCGGCAAACATCCGGTTGACTAAGCGTTGGTAAGTTGCTCCGGCATTCTTTAAACCAAAAGGCATGACCATGTAGCAGTATAGTCCTAGGTCAGTTACGAAGCTTGTATGCTCTTGATCGGGCACATGCATGGGTATCTGATTGTACCCAGAGTAAGCATCCATGAAAGACAATAATTCGTGTCCGGCCGTCGAATCCACAAGTTGATCGATTCGAGGAAGTGGAAAACTGTCTTTTGGACAAGCCTTATTTAAGTCGGAGTAGTCGACGCACGTTCTCCATTTTCCATTCGGTTTGCGGACAAGTACAGGATTGGATACCCATTCCGGGTATAAAGCATCTCGGATAAACCCATTCATCTTCAACTTATCGACTTCTTCTTTGTGGGCGGCAGATCTCTCTGGATCCATACCGCGTCTCTTTTGCTTGACCGGGATGTATCGCAGGTCAATATTTAAGGTGTGGCTTGCGATGTCCGACGAGATTCCGCACATATCGGAGTGCGTCCAGGCGAATATGTCTAGATTCTCTTGGAGAAATTTGACCAATTCCTGTTGTGCTTGTAGGTTTAGCTGAGACCCAATTTTCAATATTTTCGAATCGTTATTGTCATCAATTGGAACATCGATCGTCAGCTCGGCTGGAGAAGCTTGACTTTCTTTGGATTCATCATTATCTTCAGGGTCTCGAGGGTCAAGATCCTTCTGGAATTGGTCGTGGTGCCCGGGCCGAGGCCCAGGCGCTAATTGTCAATCGTCGGCAAAGCGGACGCGGAGAGATTCCCCCACGCCCTTTCCTTTCTCCCTCTTTTGCGCTTCTCGTAGTTCAGCAACATAACAGGCTCTCCCGGCAGCCTGGTCCCCTTGACTGACCCCAATCCCGTGGTCAGTAGGGAACTTTAGAGTCAAACACCACGGGGCAATTGCTGCCCTAAATTCTGCAAGGGCTGGTCGGCCCAAAAAGGCATTATAGGGTGAATGGATATCCAGGACAACAAACTGTAACATTCGGACTCTACGGCGTTCTCCGTTTCCCAATTCTACTGGCAATTCCACCATCCCGGTGGGTATATTAGCACTTCCATCGAAGCCGTGGATCCTGCATTGACAAGGCTTTAGATCTTTAGCTTCCATCTTCATCTGATCATATGCCCCTTTAAACAAGATGTTTACTGAGCTTCCACTGTCTACCAGGATC
This sequence comes from Allium cepa, assembly GCA_030765085.1. Taxonomy (NCBI): domain Eukaryota; kingdom Viridiplantae; phylum Streptophyta; class Magnoliopsida; order Asparagales; family Amaryllidaceae; genus Allium; species Allium cepa. The sequence continues at coordinate 1,051,626,781 of CM060935.1, read as the reverse complement.
CTCTTCATCCAAGCAGGACCAATCTGGGCGGATATGACCAGTGGGTCTATGGTCGGGGCTTCGACTTTGTCAGCATCTCGGTTTCTAAATACGATATCATCCGCCATCGTCTTCTGTTGTTTAGCCGGAGCCCCTTCATCAAGTGTACTACAGCTTTCAAAACTTACGTGCCTGATCGAATTGGCGTATGACTCCATTTCCCTCCAACTTCGATCCGCTGGATGAGGGCCACCACTGACTGTATTTATGACCAACCTTCCGCTTGTACGAGCGGGCTCTTCCTGTCTTTCTTGGTTCTGCGCACGATTTTGGTTTGACGGGCCCACACCACCGGTTTGCGGTGCTCGCACAAATTGATCCAACTTCCTCTCTCTGATCAGTTTTTCAATAAGGTCTTGCAGATGCCTGCGGTCATTGGTGTTGTGTCCATAGCTTTCGTGAAATCTACAAAACTTCCCCGTTTGAATCTGTTTCTCCGATGATGACTTCGGAGTCGGCTTCTTATATTGCATCGCGTTACAGGTTTGTAGATATACGTTTTCCAATGTCGTATTCAGTGGTGTATAGCTTTCAAACATTTGCGCCCTACGTCGCGGGCCACGGTTCTGATCCTGCTTCTTATTCCTATTATCGCCATTCCTTGGCTGGGTTTGCTTGTTCTGAATATTCAACTGCACTCTTCCTGAGCCCTCTCCTGACTGTTTAACCGCCACATTGCTTTGAACCCCTTCCTTGTTGGGCCTCGCATCGTCCTGCTTCCTAGATTGTTTCGCATCCTCACGCCTCAGGAATTGGGCGGCTTTGGAATAGAAACGATCCAACGACGCGGGAGGTTTTCCAGCTAGCCAGTTTCCAAAATCAGAGTCGGGGTCAATCCCCTTAGTCAGAGCCATCAAGATTGAATTATCATTGGGGTTAGTAATTTCTGTGCAGGCGGCGTTGAATCTTTCCAGGTATCGCCTGAGTGTTTCCCCAGGAGCTTGAGTGACACTAGATAAAGTGTTTACGTCTTTAGGCCTGGCGATGTGCATACGGAATTGTTCGATAAACTTGGTTGCCAACTGGTCAAACGAGGAGATAGACCGTGGTGGTAATCGTGTAAACCACATTGTCGCAATCCCCCCTAAGGAAATAGGAAAACTACGGCACTTTACTGCATCATCAGCTCTTGCAGCAGTCATTGACCATTCGTACTTTAGAATATGCTGGCTAGGGTCGGAGTTTCCTTCATACATGGGCAAAGTCGGCATTCTGAATCGCCGGGGAGGCTCAGCATATAAAATGTCATCGGTGAACGGGGTGTGACTTCGAGAGATACCCCAATCGTCATTTGTCAAACCTTGACTTTCGCGAACCATTTGGCGGATAATAGCTGAGAGATCAGTTGTTGCTGTATTCGAAGGGTGTCGAGCCAAAGTGTGGTCGGGTTCCACAGTGCGAGGTGGGATCGGGCGCTGTCGACGATCCGAATCTCGCCTCCTTGGCTCGACATCTTCTGGGATATTCGGTCCTGGGACACGTTCCTGTGGGTGGTAGTTTGGACTGGAGTGATTTCGTGTGTCAACTCCTGTGCCAACTGCAGTGGCTTGGTTATCTGTGGTGTGCTGTGGAACAGTGCCTCCTCGAGAGGAGGGTCCTGTATGAAAACTGGCAGAGGGGCCAACTCTTATTTGCCCAACAGTCAACGTTTGCCGGAGACCAGAAGCATGCGCATGACTTCCATCTAGCCTGGGGCGCGTGGATCTGCCGTCATAGTCGGATGAGGCAGAGCTTTCCGTGGAAGAATGCGGAGCGTGGTCCCTCTTTGATCTCCTTCGCCCTTGGTGGTTTAGTTGGTTAGCCAATTCAGCATTGACACGTAGCTGCTCAGTTAGCTGTTGTCGGCTTTTAGTTAATTCCTGCAGTAATGTTTGGAACTCCTGTCTTGTAACCGGACCCGACTGATCCGTTTGCCCAACGGCATCCTGATTGGCTGACTGTAGCTGTGCGGGATTCTGCCTATCCTGACCTTCTTGGTTACCAATGTTGGAAGTGGTTCTCGTACTAACCATCCTGAAGGTTGGATTCCTATCCTAGATTTTGAGCAAACCTGAAAAGAATGGATGGAATCTGGATTTGAAGTCTGGATCTCCCTCTTAGATTTGTGCAATCCGGTATCGAAGATATATCCACGGAGCGGGAGAAAGAACTGGTTCTTTTTCGCTCTCAGTGAAAGCACCAAAATGTTTGCACCAAAATTGGGCAAACACCCTTCGGAAGTTTTTGAAGAGATAGTAAACGAAGAACTTGAATTGGAAATAGGGACTATCTAACAAAAACTCCAAGTCACAGAAAAGTAAATTGCGCAGAAGACAAGGATTTAGAGTGGTTCGGCCATGCGCCTACGTCCACTATGAAGTTTTATCACTTTATTTCTTAGTACTTGAAGATTACAAGCGCTTTTCAGCAAATTACAACAGCGAATGGACTTAAGTTCGAAATTAACAGCAATTGAGATAGTATGGAGTGATTCTGGCAGCGTTTAGGCTTGTTCTTCTTCTCCAAATTCTCCGACCCCTTTTCTGAATGACCAGGGGGCTCTATTTATAGGTGTGGAAGGCCAAAATCCCGCCTAAATCATGGAGAGACTGCTTGGCACGTGACGGGGGGCCCACAGGCCCGCGTCCTTGAAGTGCGTGCCCAGTTTGGGATCGATTCGAAGTTAACTTCGAATCGATCAAAAAATTGTCCAATTGCGATGAAACTTGGCGTGGACGTTCTTCATCATGTAGACAAACTTCTGTAAAAATTTCATGGGATTTGGATCAGTAAATTGGGAGTTATGATCGATTCGAGATGAGGCATCTCGGTATGCTGGTTAGTTCGAATCGATCCTCTGGGTCATTCGAATCCATATGTTTCGAATCCATATGGTTCGAACCCTTAGGTTCGAATCCATATGTTTCGAATCCATATGGTTCGAACCCATAGGTTCGAATCGAACCTGTTGTATGAGGGGGCGGTGACGCTTCGAATCGATGGCTCCAGATCGATTCGAAGTTGTTTTTAACGTGTAGGGTTCGAGGACAGCATGGATTCGAAGCTGTGATGGACTCGAAGCTTGTGATGGACTCGAAGCTTGTGATGGACTCGAAGCTGTCATCGATTCGAAGCGTATTTAGGCGGTGATGGATACAAAGTTTGATGGATGGATTCGAAGTACAAATTGGCTTGATGGATTCGAAGGAAGGCGTTGGCTGATGGATTCGAAACAGATGGTTTCGAACACGATGGGTTCGAACGCGATGGGTTCGAACGCAATGGGTTCGAATATGATGGGTTCGAATCATGATGGGTTCGGACCGAGCAATGTGCACCTTCTTAACTTGAATCCATCATATCTTGAGCATATGACCTCGGATTGACTTGAAATTTGAATCGGTGGCTTCTATGGTCTTTCTCGTTGCGCCCTATCAATTGTGGCCCAATCCGGACTCGGGCAGAATTCATCGATATCCATAGCGGAGTGAAGTACGATCAATCTCTGAGGCGAACTGTCTTCTGTCTTTGACCAATCTTTTGGTATCACGGCTTTTGTCCAAAAAGCGGGATAACAATATATATATATATATATATATATATATATATATATATATAACTATATATAACTATATATATATAAAGTCATATTCTAAATTCAACACATATTAAATTATATTAAATATATATGTATTTATATTTTCCAAAATCATTTTTTAATTTAAAACACATAAATTAGAATCAAGCATATATACAATATGAAATTTGAAATAAATACTTATATAAACAGACTAATATAAATCATGTGCTAGGTTACAATACTGACATATTTTCGCTGTAAGAAAGAGTATAATGAAAGAAGTCAACATCAGTTATAATATATTTATATAAACCAATTGTAGCATATATTTAATTGACATAACAAATGAATTCTTTTATAAAATAATGTACATTGGGCGCTATTTCATAAAAATGCACATACAATACCATTTATATACGAACAACAAAAGTAGCTTATATATATATAGATATACTATTTAAAAATCAATATTTATATTTCAACTAACATCAGAAAACAAATATAAACTTTATACTTTATATATGTTTTATGGAAAAAGAGAAAAAAAAGCAGAACGCAAAGTGGATCCAACGTTTGGAATTCAGGGATTAGTCCTGAAGGCTAATACACCGTCGGATCATTTTTATTAAATTTTTGGATAAATTTCAATAGAAGAGTAGCAATTTATTTAAAATAACGTGGTGTGAAATGAATTGATGGAATGAATAAAGTAACGTATTATTAGTATCCAAATAATCAGATGACACAATATGTTGGTTTCTTAATAACGACAGTAACATTCAATTTGCTAAAAGTTAATTTAGGACGTTATCTTCGTCTTATTTGTAAGCGATTGATATATCATACCTCTTTTAAATTTAAGATCAGCTCATGGCACGGCGTATGAAAATTCAAATTCCATCGCATCATATATTTATTATTTTCAGTTTAGAAATGTATGAACTTATCAAAAAAAAATTGGCTATAAATGACGTAAAACACCATTGCTTATTAAATTTGTCGTGTACTGCGTTTAAATACTTCCAAAGCGTTTGTCAATTTATTTAAAAGCTATAAAATGAAAGGAGTGAAAAGAGGAAAAAGAAAGAAAGAATATATATATAATAATAATAAAACATGGGGAGAGAGACGATGATACAGATGGTGGTACGTATCTTGTTCTATTCATAAGTAAATATCACCATAAATTCCTTTGCATATTTTTAATTGTTATAACCAATGCTTTCATATATAACAGGTCCAATCTTATATACATAGCTACATATTATAAAGGGTTATGAAAACTTATATATATATATACACCTTATAGTATAATATATATAACTAGATAAAATGTATATATTAGATAATAGAATACAATAATATAGATGAAAAGAGAATTGCAGCAAGCTAAAATTTATAATAAAAAAACAAAGTGTTGCAGGAAGTTGAAAACAACAACTAATGCAATAATATTTATTATAAGTTTCGAAATCCATTAGACAAAGGAAACACAGCTTGTATAACATATCCATTAAACAAAATAGACTATATATAGTACTAGTACATATTCATGCTATATGTAAACATTTAAAAACGAAACATATATTGCAATATGTTACGCATACCGTTTATAAAAATATGGATGACGATGGGAGGAGGCATGAAGTGGGTTGTGGCTCTTGACAGGTGGTTCGATCTGTGGTGGCGGAGGCTTAACGAAGCTATAGGAAGGAGAACTGGTCCTTTTTCATTTTTCCATCATATGTGTTTTAGCATTGTAATGGGAAAAATCTCTTTTTTTTTCAAGAAGCAACAGAGAGGAAGAAAAAATGAAGCTAAATAGGCTCAGAGACTACACGTTATAAATATTTAATGTAGTTGAACGGTAGGAATGAGTAATCCAGCAACTAAATTTGGAGCCATGGAAATAGAGGGGTCAATCGCTAGAATTTAGGAGGTATGAATGGTAACGGTTGTTTGAATTGTATACCAAATATATAACTTTATATTCCATTATTAATTGAATAGGAGAAATGAATGGGTGGAGAATGAGCTGTCCATTTATGATATACTGTTACATATAATTTATTAAAGAAGAAACGGTAGAATAATGATAGATTTGAATTATATACTGGTGTGATGCAATAACAACGGTCAAGTTGATAAGGTGGATATTTAAACAATTTATTGCTTGATTGGAAAGCATGTGAGTATGGAAAGGCAAGGATATTAAAATAGAAAAAGGAATGGACAGAGAAATTTAAGCGAAGATAAAACGTACGGGAATAAATATAGAGTAGTGGGATGGTCACGATAATTCAGTGGATAATTAAAGCAACTTTTTAATGCCACCAGCTGCACGTTCAAATTTGAAAAGGCAGAGTAACGGACCATAAAATAAATTGAAACGATGGATTTATAAAAGGAACCATGATGTGTACAATAATTGAAACGAAAACGTACATAAATAAATGAATATGATACAAATGAAGATGAAGGTAACCTTATATATAATATATAAAAAAATCAATATTCATTTAATATGATGTATATTCTTTCAAAATGTAAAGGCTACGTATGAATGAATTCATATATGCTTATCTTTGTACATAACAAACATGCACACTACCAATTTTAATGCAACCTTAAATCAACCCTTAAAATATATACTTCACATATGTAGTTAAATATAGTATATACTTCTCTTCTTCTTCGGTTCATATGATATATGAAACCCTTAACTATCGTATTTATAGCTAACGACATATGTATAGATATACTAAATATGCACTAAAATAAACTGGAAATGGTGACACAAAAACCCAAAATCCAATATATATAATTAACATAACTAGAAATCAAACTTCAGTAAAACTATATACTAGTATCAAGACTAACATATATATATATAGCTATTATAACACATATAAATAAAACAAAACTCGGTATAAATATGCTTTACTATATATACACTTCAAATAGACCATCATACATATACAGTGGTTTTCCAAAATAAATATATATGGAACGTACTCAATATACTTAAAATTTACACACCTTGCTGAAAAGCAAAAGGAGACCGTAAATTTATTGCCCACACTATTGATATTTATACCCAACAGAAATGAACTATGCTATCCAATTTACATCAAACTTAACTTATATTATAGTATAAATAATAGTTTATAAAGTTTTTGTACTAGATCTTATAGGTATAACCACAACCAAACTTTAAAATATATGTACACAGCTCGCACTACAAATCATTAATATACATAACATATTTTCTTTTTTTTCAAAATTTTATTATTAATAATTTCTCAAAATCCAATTCAATACGTTAAATACCAATTAAAAATTGCTAAAATTTTATGGGTCGTTACACTCTCCCCCACTCAAAACTTTTCGTCCCCGAAAAAGAATAAAGTAGGAGAATAGAAACAACCAGATGAAAAATTTTGACTTCGAAAAACAAATTAAACAATTTATTTAAAACCATATACTGTTTTTTATTATTTAAATTAATTAATATTTAATTGATTACTCATTTTATTAAATCAATTCAATTAATTATGACATCAATTATTTATAAAGCACTAAAAATTTTTACTACTGAACCAGGTAGAATATAAATAAACAATATTTTAAAGGATATATTCAAAAGAAGGAAAGAAGATAGATTCGGAAAAGAGAATATAGGTGAATAAATAAAGCAGGGCAGATAAGGTAGATTCAAAAGAATATTATCGGGCTCGAATAGTTAATTTCAAACCAAGAAAAAAATTTCAATTTCAAATATTAATACAAAATTTATATTTCAAATAATTTGAATACATTGAGGTTAGGAAGATAAATTGGGATTTAGTTGAAATGGTATTAAATTAAGAATTTTATTTGTTGGAAATACCTTTATTATAAAATACTTTTACATCGAAACCAATTTTCCTTTCGAAAATACTTTTATAACTCGATGTTTCAACAAGTTTATCCTCCTTCTTGCAGACTATGGCCATGCGTTGATTAGGCGCAAAGCTAGAATTCTTCAAGTACTTAGTAGACTTGTTTCAACACCCAGTGAAAATACTTGAAAAACCTTTAAAACAGATATGGAAAGTACAATCCAAACAAAACAACCAAACCAAAACCTTTGTCCGACCATGGTTCACAGATACACAATGGTTACGCCTGGATCCCCTAGGAAACAATCCATATCCGTAAGCTTTCTCAGCCCTGCGAGTTACGCCACGATGACTAGTAGAGTGCAGGATACACAATGGTTACGCCTGGGTCCCCCAGGAAAAAATCCATACCCCTAGGCTATCTCAGCCAGGCAGTTTCTCTACTATTCGTGACCTACACAGATTGCAGGATACATAATGGTTACGCCTGGATCCCCCAGGAAACAATCCATACCCTAGGCTAGACTCAGCCAGGCAATTGCGCTATGCAGTCGCGAGAGAAAAAAAACCATGGGTTACGCCACGGTGGGAACACTCGAGTATTACATCCGGAAAACCAAAAATCGGAGAGAATAATATTGATAGAATGAATCCACGATGTGGCCATAAAGCGGATATCAAGCAGAAGGCACTTTCCATATCTTTACTTCGAAAACATATATCATATAGTACCTTTTCAAATCACTTTCAAATATCATACTTATATAAAGTCCATATATATAGGATTCCATTTTTCCCAAATCGAATACTTTCCAAAATCAATAGTAGATCAAATCATACTTATATAGACTTCGATTATATAAAATCTCTTTCCAAATTGAGTACCTTTCAAATCAATAGATTGCAAATTAACTTCATACTTATACAATCCATTTTATATAAGTTCGACCACTCCCAAATCAAATGCTTAATAATATAAGGTTCTCAAATTTCAAATCATTTCAACACCAATTCAGTCTCAAAATCATATATGATTTCACCAAATTTTCTTCCAAATTAAATATCTAAATTTCAAAGTTCCCAAAATAATAGGTTTATAATACTATCCCACTTTCCAAATTAAAATAATTCAAGTCAAACAAATTCATTTCCAAAATCACCATATAAGTACTGGTTTTTAATTCCAATTTAATTTCAAAACTAAATATTTTCCCAAAATCAATTATACTCAAAATGGTTTCCAAATTTATAATTATCCCTTTTTTTAAAAACTTTTAAACTATCTATTTTTATTTGAAATATCCAATTTACCTTTCTGAAAATCAGTATTCAAAACTATTTTTTTTCAAAACATTTCAAAACCAAATTTATATTCTTTATCAAACATTTTATACTCTTCGAAATTTCTTAGCTTTGAAAATTTAATCTCGATTTGGAAGTGTTCGAACATCCAAAATAGTTAGGGAAATCAAATTTCCAAATTCAAGACTTGAAAATCAACAATAAATAGATAGGATTATACCAAATCAAATCCGAAACTCGAGGACTGAATACCGGTTTCCTTTAAATCATTTTAAATATATATACATATATCTTTCGAATATCGAATTATTCTTCGAAATTTGAAATCAAAATTTGTTTCACAATATCACTCGCATAGCAAAGCTACTAGAGTGGCCTCTCCCCCACTCTGAAACTCGAAAATCAATGTCGATGATGCGTGCACTCATCACCGAAATTATTTTCCAGCAACAAAGTGAGTTCTGGACTTTTATTTTCTTAAAACTTCCTTGAAATTTCATTGAAATCATTGGAACTCGTTTGAGTCATTTGAAACACTTCTTATTCAGAAAATACTTTCAAATCGTATTATTATATAATTTCAAAAATCTTAAAACCAATTTCAAAACACCGGAATTCAATTCTCGAATTTCAAATTTAACACTTCAGTTATAAATCATTTTTATATAAATCAATTTCTTATATTTTTTCAAAATTTCAAATCCTTTCAAAACCCTTTTATATAGAATAACATTTCTTATTTGTTTTATATATAGGTATATAATCCTTATCGAAAACATTTTCACTTTTATATATATAATAAAATCATAGTTGTAAAATAATAATTTCGATGTATAAAACAATTTCAAAAATACAAACAAAACCCGATTTTCAAAGGATGATTCAAGAATGGATTTCAAAACAAAGATAGAGATTTAATTTAGAGGAACTCCAATCAATAGAATCCTGATTCGAAGAAAGACTCGATCGAAGATGAGATAATTAAATTACAAAATAGAAGATGGATATTCTTCTATAAATCGCGGGCGAGCTTTACCGGCCAACCGAGATTCCAAAATTAGATCGGTGTAAAATTCTAAAGCAATTCGACATTCGATCGCCAGAGATATAGAATTCGGCATAACAAGATATAGCAGCATCGTAAACCGAGGATACAAAAAACTTTGGTGAGTCAATGCCAATTGAAAAGGAGTTTTCACCCCCTTTACAAATCATTCAGTGGAGTTATGGGATACTCCGGAATCAAAGGAATATAAATAGGGAATAGAGAAAGAATAGTAGTTCATGAAGCTACGATATACATCAGAGTTAGAAAAATACAACCGAATAGTTCAAATGCAGTGAAGTCTCCAATGCAACAGATGACGTCTCTGAACCAATCAACTGGAAAGGATGGAATCTGAACCGATAGTTGGATTTCCAAATGAAGCTCCAAACTCCAAAGGTGAGTCTCAAATGCTGTATCACTCAGTCTGACCCAAGCGTAAAGCAAAACACAAAACACTCGAGTCAGGATTAACATTCTTATATCAATAAATCCAACTCAAGTGAAATATCAACTGAAATACAAATAATCTTAAAGGATGTTTGGGATAACCATCCTCTAAGGGTCCATGGAACTTTCTACAAGGTAGAAATATACACTATAACACCGTGGTCATTTCAGCTTAATTTATACTTCAAAACCAAATCTCATTTTCACTTCAGATATCTCTATATTTCCCAAAATAGTACTTATATATATTAAATAATTTATACTGTAAAGTATTTTCAATTTCCTCAACTTAACAAATCGTTCCAACATCAACCCGACCTTCCCATTCAAATTAAATTCAATCTCAATTTATCAATTTAAATTCAACTCAATTTCTAAAATAAACACTTAAATTTTATCGATCTCAAATTCGGATTTATAATCACATATACCCCTTTATATTTCCATATATTTCAAAACTTTAAGTATTCAATGTTTCATCTAAATTTTCATTCAATTTAGTTTTCTAAATAATAAATTCAAATTTAGTTCAACCTAAATTTTCATTTTAGTTCAATTTAGTTGCTAAATAACAAATTCAACTACGTTGATTTCAAATACAGATCCGAATCTCAACATAAACCATTTAAATTCCAATATAGTTCAAGGCTTTAATATTTAAATGTTCTATATAACAGTTTCATACAGATCTCGATTTAACCTCATTATTATTTAGTCTTGAAATACTCCCTCATTAGATTCAATATCATTTAAGTAACCTTAAATTACATTTTACTCCATATTTTCTTTAATTTATTTAAACGTGAAATATTCATTAAATCACTTAAATCAAAAATCCAGTTATAAAATCATACCCTTTAAATTTCCCATTCAAAAATTTCTAATCGATTTAATTAAATAAATCGTTATTTAAATACCATTTTTATAAACCCAAATTTATCTCCTAATCTTAATTATTTAATTTATTACAAGAGAATCTATTTGAAATATAGATTTACATAAATACTTAACCATATTATATGTATTAAATCAATCTAATTTAAATCAAATATTACTACTAAATCTATATATACAATTTTCATTTATATAATATCTTAAGAATCAATTTATTAAACCATATATTTGTTTCCAAAATTATAGAAATTATTTTCAAAATATTTATATGGACCAACCGTGTCTGTATATATTTCCTATCATATAGTCAAGTGCTACGGATATTTATCATTTCAATCCGTATACTAAATATATACGGGTGGATATCATTTCAACCCGTAATCCCAAATTCAATTAAATGAAAATCGCTTGGGTTTATCATTTCAACCCATAATGATTTTCTCCTATTCTAAAGTCTGTTCGGGTATGTATCATTTCAACCCATAGTGATTTCTAAACTACAGGGAACTTGCAGAGTGTTAACAGAAAATACAATAAAATAACAAGCATATATCATCAATAATAATATAATATAAACAACAGGATATGGTGTCATATCCCGCAGGTGAACAGTTACAGATAATAGCATATATAACAAATTTAAATAACTACAGCAGCATATTTCAATTTTCGTTTGAATTGAAATCACATTTAATGAATAAAAATATGTTAATCATGAGTGATTACTCACTTCTCGAGCCTAGAGAATACAGAAGATGACACGGATATGCATACTGCTACAGACACTGAAATTTGAATTATGAATCGAAGCAAAGCAAAATCGACACGAATTCAATGATCACAGCTGATAACAAGAATTGATGGAACAAGTCAGAACGGGATCGGCGAAGATAATGGTATGAGTGGACTCATATATATATATATATATATATAACTCTATATAACTGTATATATAAAGTCATATTCTAAATTCAACACATATTAAATTAAATTAAATATATATGTATTTATATTTTCCAAAATCATTTTTTTATTTAAAACACATAAATTAGAATCAAGCATATATATAATATGAAATTTGAAATAAATACTTATATAAACAGACTAATATAAATCATGTGCTAGGTAACAATACTGACATATTTTAGCTGTAAGAAAGAGTATAATGAAAGAAGTCAACATCGGTTATAATATATTTATATAAACCAATTGTAGCATATATTTAGTTGACATAACAAATGAATTCTTTTATAAAATAATGTACATTGGGCGCTATTTCATAAAAGCGCACATACAATACCATTTATATACGAACAACAAAAGTGGCTTATATATATAGATATACTATTTAAAAATCAATATTTATATTTCAACTAACATCAGAAAACAAATATAAACTTTATACTTTATATATGTTTTATGGAAAAAGAGAAAAAAAACAGAACGCAAAGTGGATCCAACGTTTGGAATTCAGGGATTAGTCCTGAAGGCTAATACACCGTCGGATCCTTTTTATTAAATTTTTGGATAAATTTCAGTAGAGGAGTAGCAATTTATTTAAAATAACATGGTGTGAAATAAATTGATGGAATGAATAAAGTAACGTATTATTAGTACCCAAATAATCAAATGACACAATATGTTGGTTTCTTAATAAGGACAGTAACATTCAATTTGCTAAAAGTTAATTTAGGACGTTATCTTCGTCTTATTTGTAAGCGATTGATATATCATACCTCTTTTAAATTTAAGATCAGCTCATGGCACGGCGTATGAAAATTCAAATTCCATCGCATCATATATTTATTATTTTCAATTTAGAAATGTATGAACTTATCAATTTTTTTTGGCTATAAATGACGTAAAACACCACTGCTTATTAAATTTGTCGTGTACTGCGTTTAAATACTTCCAAAGCGTTAGTCAATTTATTTAAAAGTTATAAAATGAAAGGAGTGAAAAGAGAAAAAAAGAAAGAAAGAATATATATATAATAATAATAAAAAACATGGGGAGAGAGACGAAGATACAGATGGTGGTACGTATCTTTTTCTATTCATAAGTAAATATCACCATAAATTCCTTTGCATGTTTTTAATTGCTATAACCAATGCTTTCATATATAACAGGTCCAATCTTATATACATAGCTACATATTATAAAGGGTTATGAAAACTTATATATATACACACCTTATAGTATAATATATATTACTAGATAAAATGTATATATTAGATAATAGAATGCAATAATATAGATGAAGATAATTGCAGCAAGCTAAAATTTATAATAATAAAACAAAGTGTTACAGGAAGTTGAAAACAACAACTAATGCAATAATATTTATTATAATTTTCGAAATCCATTAGACAAAAGAAAACACGGCTTGTATAACATATCCATTAAACAAAATAGACTATATATAGTACTAGTACATATTCATGCTATATATAAACATTTAAAAATGAAACATATATTGCAATATGATACGCATACCGTTTATAAAAATATGGATGATGAGGGGAGGAGGCATGGAGTGCGTTGTGGCTCTTGACAGGTGGTTCGAGCTGTGGTGGCGGAGGCTTGACGAAGCTATAGGAAGGAGAACTGGTCCTTTTTCATTTTTCCATCATATGTGTTTTAGCATTGTAATGGGAAAAATCTCTTTTTTTCAAGAAGCAACAGAAAGGAAGAAAAATGAAGCTAAATAGGCTCAGAGACTACACGTTATAAATATTTAATATAGTTGAACGGTAGGAATGAGTAATCCAGCAACTAAAATTGGAGCCATGGAAATAGAGGGGTCAATCGCTAGAATTTAGGAGGTATGAATGGTAACGATTGTTTGAATTGTATACCAAATATATAACTTTATATTCCATTATTAATTGAATAGGAGAAATGAATGGGTGGAGAATGTGCTGTCCATTTATGATATACTGTTACATATAATTTATTAAAGAGGAAACGGTAGAATAATGATAGATTTGAATTATATACTGGTGTGATGCAATAACAACGGTCAAGTTGATAAGGTGGATATTTAAACAATTTATTACTTGATTGGAAAGCACGTGAGTATGGAAAGGCAAGGATATTAAAATGGAAAAAGGAATGGACAGAGAAATTTAAGCGAAGATAAAACGTAGAGGAATAAATATAGAGTAGTGAGATGATCACGATAATTCAGTGGATAATTAAAGCAACTTTTTAATGCCACCAGCTGCACGTTCAAATTTGAAAAGGCAGAGTAACGGATCATAAAATAAATTGAAACGATGGATTTATAAAAGGAACCATGATGTGTACAATAATTGAAATGAAAACGTACATAAATAAATGAATATGAGACAAATGAAGATGAAGGTAACCTTATATATAATATAAAAAAATCAATATTCATTTAATAATATGTATATTCTTTCAGAATGTAAAGGCTACATATGAATGAATTCATATATGCTTATCTTTGTATGTAACAAACATGCAGACTACCTATTTTAATGCAGACCTTAAATCAACCCTTAAAACATATACTTCATATATGTAGTTAAATATAGTATATACTTCTCTTCTTCTTCGGTTCATATGATATATGAAACCCTTAACTATCGTATTTATAGCTGACGACATATGTATAGATATACTAAATATGCACTAAAATAAACTGGAAATGGTGACACAAAAACCCAAAATCAAATATATATATTTAACATGACTAGAAATCAAACTTTAGTAAAACTATATACTAGTATCAAGACTAACATATATATATATAGCTATTATAACACATATAAATAAAATAAAACTTGATATAAATATGCTTTACTATATGTACACTTCAAATAGACCATCATACATATACAGTGGTTTTCCAAAATAAATATATGTGGAACGTACTCAATATACTTAAAATTTACACACCTTGCTGAAAAGCAAAAGGAGACCGTAAATTTATTACCCACACTATTGATATTTATACCCAACAGAAATGAACTATGCTATCCAATTTATATCAAACTTAACTTATATTATAGTATAAATAATAGTTTATAAAGTTTTTGTACTAGATCTTATAGGTATAACCACAACCAAACTTTAAAATATATGTACACAGCTCGCACTACAAATCATTAATATACATAACATATTTTCTTTTTTTTCAAAATTTTATTATTAATACTTTCTCAAAATCCAATTCAATTCGTTAAATACCAATTAAAAATTGCTAAAATTTTATGGGTCGTTACAATAGTGAACAACAAGTGGAAGCTGTTTCAGAAAAAAGTATGCCAAAAGAAAAAATTCAAGCTGAGACTGAATTGCTACACCAGTGGAGAGAAAGGTCACTATGTTAGAGACTGCAAAGCTGAGGGAAAGAAATGCTACGACTGTAACAAGCATGGGAACATTTAGAAGAACTGTCCAGAGCTACCTAAGTTGAAGCACGTGGTGGAAGTGTATATTATCGATGCCATTCCAACTTCGTCAAATACTCCATCGGAGAAAGAGAAGGGGAAAGGCATCGTTATTTAATGTATGCTTATGATGTTTCGATATGAGTTTTATTTGATACGGAGGCTTCATATTCCTTCATATTTTGTGACTTGGTAGGTAAGTTAGGATTGGAACCCGAAATAGTCGGCCGACCTTTGATTGTGACTAACCCTATAAGGGGCTCCACTCGCTTGTGTATAGTTTGTCGTGGTTTGGTCTTATCGAGTCATGGATTCTCTTTTGATTGTGATTGTTTTTTTTTGTTTCATTGGGTTTAGTATCATTCTAGGGATGGACTGGCTTCATAAGTATAGAGTGTTTGTGAATTGTGAGAAGTCTTTAGTGACAATAGGGGTAGATGATGGGTGGACGGTTGTGTTATGTAGTTTCCAAATGATGATGTGATGGTTAGCATTCTATATTCGCTCGATATCCTATATGATGAATTGACATTAGTGCCTATTGCTAGGGAGCATCTAGACATACTTGAGGAGGTGACGAACTTTCTTCACACAGAGAGATTATGTCCTATAATAATTTAGTTAAAATTGCCAGACTGATAGTTGATGCCTTTGATTAAGATGGCACTTAAAGAGCAGCAAGAGATCAAGGTGCAAGTGAATGACCTTTCCAAAAAATGGTTCATTTGCAGAAGTATTTGAGTGGGTGGTGTCAGGAGTATTCGCCATGAAGGCAGACGACTCCTTTAGATTATGTGTTGATTACCATGAGTTGAATAAAGTGAAAAAGAAGAACAAATACCTACTTCCACACATTTATGACTTAATTGATTACCCACCTTTAGTCAAGGCTATGAACAAGCGGATTCAACCCAACCAACTTCATCATCATCTAGGTTGGAATAGGATGGATTCGGTTTAACAGAATGAAGTTCACTAAGATATGTCATTTGGTCAAGAAATGGGGGTGTTGCAATGCTTGGTCTGGATGATAAGCTCCGTTCGGCACACCTTCCCTCGATCGGCACACCTTCCCTCGTTCGGCACAACTCCCCTTGCTCGGCACACCTCCCCTCGCTCGGCACACCTCCCCTCGCTCGGCACACCTCCCCTCGATCGGCACACCTCCCTTCGTTCGGCACACCTCCCCTCGTTCGGCACACCTTCCCTCGATCGGCATACATCTCCTCGATCGGCACACCTTCCCTCGTTTGGCACACCTCCCCTCGATTGACACACCTCCCCTCGATCGGCATACCTCCCCTTGTTCGGCATAGCTCCCCTCGATCGGCACACCTTCCCTCGATCGGCACACCTCCCCACGATCGGCACACCTCCCCTCGATCGGCATTGTACGTCGCTCGACATCGTGATGAGGTGGGGATGGCTCGGTATTATGGCTGGTCATAGTGGCTCGGCATCGGCATATGGTGACATGGGTCGGCATCAATACATGGTCCGACGCTAGCTTTGCTCCGAGTTATGGACTAGTCTGCTTCGATATCCAGATAGGCTTGCTTCGGGTCAATACCCAGGTAACTTCCGTTTGGCATACCAACTGCTCAGGGTCGGTCGGCATAATGAAGTAGGGTTCGGCTATAGCCTTGGTGGGCCCAAATTACTAAGGAGGCCCAACAACCTGGTTTTGCCTATAAATACAGCATGGGGATCTTCTTCTTCTCTTCGCTCTCCAACTTTCTATTTTCTAAGGCTAAAGGTTACTCTATCAATTTGTAACTGCAATTGATTCGAACATTAATAAAAAGGAAACTTATAGATTAGACGTAGGCCGAATTTAGCCGAACCACTATAAAATCAATGTTCTTTGCTGCTTTCATTTTAATTTTGACTGTTCTTCATATTATTACTCTCTACATATATTCTATCTGTTATCTGTGATCGTTAGTTGGTGCATTCATTTACATTTGGGTGTTAGTGACTAGTTTTGGCGCTAACATTTTGGTGCTTTCATTGAGAACGCAAGCACTCGGTAATTTTGGAGCTATGTACTTGGATTCTAGGAAACAATGGCTAGACCATCAGCAAGGAAGCAAGTAATAGAAAGGAGTAATCAGGAGGGAATTCAAGAGGCTTCCTCTGGAGTTGTAGTAGGTCAAGCATCCATCTACATCACTAGATATGAAATGGAAGCGATGTTGAAAAGACAAGAGGAGATGATGCAGGCTCTTCTCAGATAATTTGCGCAAGCAGGAAATGCAGGAGCTCAAATCCGTGGAGCTAGATCAAAAGCGCTCAACCAGAAAGTAGAATGAATGGCTCAGCAGGGGCATCCCCCAATCAGCAGACGACTAACAATCTAGATGGACCTAGACTTGGGGGCACACTAGCCGGAAATGCTGAACCAATCCATGGAGGGATACCAGATGATGTTGTGCAACCCAACACCAACAGGAGTGCAAGAGTATGAGATGAGGAGTACATGCATGAATTTCCTCATGAACTCGGTGGCAGATCGGAGGCAACATACAAGGATTACAGCTTGGCAACAACGATAGACTGGTGGAGATGGTTAGATGAGTTATGAGAGGTGGATTGGTAAACAAAGACTTGGAGGATGTGAATAGGAGTCCCTTTACTCCTACTATCAGGCGAGCTAGGAACCCACCGGATTTTAAGCTACCATCATTGGAGATGTATAATGGGAGGATGGATCCTACGGTTCATCTAACAACGTATATGAGGCATATGGAAGTGCTGGGGGCATCAGAGGAAGTCATGGCCCGATGCTTCCCATTGTATCTGACAGACATAGCAGCACTATGGTTTAAACAATTGGAGAGCGGTTCCACTGGAACGTGGACCGAATTGACTGGGAAGTTTATGAGGCAGTTCAGAGTTCACATTTCGAGATCAAAGAATGTGATGAGTTTGGCAGTGCTATAGCAGAGGACCGGGGAATCTTTAAGAAGCTTTCTGATGCGATTCAATGCAGCAGAAGCATCAGTGGATCGACCAAATCCATCCATGGTCTTAATGGCAGCTATATCTGGCATAGCTAATGGAACGGAGTTCAAAAATTCACTGACAAGGGATCCACCTATGGATCTAGGGGAGTTTTATCATGAAGTCGAAGGATTTCTACGGTTAGAGGATGCAAATGCTGAGAGAGAGGAAGGAGAAGGAGATGATGTTTATGCAGTCAATGGTGAAAATCCTTCTAAAAAAAGATTCAGGAACTGATAAAGGGAAATGGAAGGCCAAGGTTAACGATGATGGACCAATGCGACCATGAAAGGAACCGAGGTTCACCTCTTATTCAGAGCTGAACGAGACTTGGAACGAATTTACCAAGACACTAGGGAGAAGCTTCCCTATTGAAGGCCAATGAGAAGGGATCAGACCAGCAATGAAAGAAGATCGGACAAGTATTGTTTGTTCCATGAACTGAACGGTCAGAGCAAAATGATTGTAGGCACTTGAAGGATGAATTTGAGGGGCATATCAGAATGGTCCGCTATCCTAATATGTGAGAAGGAGGGCCATGACGGTGGAACAAGAACGACCACCACCTGCACCTACTAGGGACGACTCAGGATCAACGCGTCAGCTTATTATCAACTGATTGAAATAATGACGAATAAGTAGCAAACTCCACACCAACGCGATTAAGTCATTTACGCATGTACAGAACCGCGAACGATCCTTAGGCATGCTCAGGTAGGACTATAAATCGCATCAATGTAGGTGTTTGCACTTCGATGTCCCTGTTTTGCTTTTATTTTCCATTTCTCATGTTTGGACTTGATTTTGTTTGACTTTTATGTTGTAAGACTTATTTCGAACTAAAGTATGCCACCTGTGATTCCATAACGGCTAAACCACTTACTCATGTAAGGGATCGCGAAAGGTCCTCAGGCATGCTCTGAAATGGCGATAAACCGCCATAACAAACAAGTCAGAAATTCATTCGAACGTGAAATCTGGCATTAATAATACTAAGTCCCCTCGGGCACACACAACTTACCTCGAACGGCACCTGATCGTGAATGATCACAAATCGCCTCGAACGGCACCCGACCGCGAACGGTCCCAACTCGCCTCGAACGGCACTCGATCGCGAACGATCACATATCTCCTCGAACGGGACCTGACCGCGAACAGTCCCAACTCGCGTCGAACGGCACCGATCGTGAATGATCATAAATTTCCTCGAACAGCACCCGACCGTGAGCGGTCTCAACTCGTCTCGAACGGCACCCGATCGTGAACGATCACAAATCGCCTTGAACGGCACCCGATCGCAAACGATCACCATTCGACACGAACAGCACCCGACCTCGAACGATCACATACTACCTCGAATGACATACGATCGCGAACGACCATCATTCACGGTCAGATAAGAATATTAATTTCTTTGCAGGTCATTAACGGGATACGAACATCCAGCTTATTGAGCTACAAAACACACCTTCCAATAGCAAGGCATGTATTGGGGGCAAAGTGTTAACCCGCCTTTAGTAAGGGCTATGAACAGGAAGATTCAACCCAACCAACTTCACGATTATCGAGGCTGAATTAGGATGGATTCGGTTTAAAAGAATAAAATTCACTTAGATATGTCATTTGGTCAAGAAATGGGGGGGTTGCACGGCTCGGTCTGGAAGATAAGCTCCGTTCGGCACACCTTCCCTCGATCGGCACACCTCCCCTCGTTCGGAACACCTCCCCTCGTTCGGCACACCTCCTCTCGTTCGGCACACCTCCCCTCGTTCGGCACACCTCCCCTCGTTCGACACACCTCCCCTCGATCGGCACACCTCCCCTCGTTCGGCACACCTCCCCTCATTCGGCACACCTCCCCTCGATCGGCATTGAACGTCGCTCGGCATCGTGATGAGGTGGGGATGGCTCGGCATTTTGGCTCGGCATAGTGGCTTGGCATCGGCTATATGGTGACATAGGTCGGCATCAATACATGGTCCGGCGCTAGCTTGCTCCGAGTTTTGGACTAGTCTGCTTCGATATCCAGATAGGCTCGCTTCGGCTCAAATCCTGGGTAACTTCCATTTGGCATACCAACTGCTCAGGGTCGATCGGCATAATGAAGTAGGGTTCGGCTATGGCCTTGGTGGGACCAAACTACTAAGGAGGCCCAACAACCTGGTTTTGCCTATAAATACAGCATGTGGATCTCCAGATAGGGATCTTCTTCTTCTCTCCGCTCTCTAACTTTCTATTTTCTAAGGTTAAAGGTTACTCTATTAGTTTGTAACTGTAATTGATTCGAACATCAATAAAAAGGAAACTTTTGGAGTGGACGTAGGTCAGAGTTAGCCGAACCACTATAATATCTATGTTCTTTACTGCTTTCATTTTAATTTTTACTATTCTTCATATTATTACTCTTTACATATATTCTATCTATTATCTGTGACCGTTAGTTGGTGTTTTCATTTACATTTGGATGTTAGTGACCAATTTTGGCGCTAACAGATTAGCTACATGGTGCTAGAGTATAGTTGGATCTTGCGATGAGATTTCACCAACTGAGAGAAAAGAGTGTGCCGATTACTATGTTTCGTGCATCATCTGGTTTTAATGAGTGGTAGGTTATTCCATTCGGGCTAACCAATGCATTGGCATACTTTGTTGATCTCATGAACAATGTCTTCAGGGGTCAGCCAAATAATTCATGCTTTTGTTCATCAACAATATTCTTACCTACTCATAGATAGAGGAAGAACATAAGACACGTTTGTGGATTATATTAGAGGTGTTGAGAGAGCACCAACTGAAGGTTAAGTTTTCTAAATGTCACTTCTCGAGGAGAGAGAGGTGCGACTCTTGGGCCATGTTGTTTCTAAATAGAGCATTTCCATTGATCCTGCAAAATTCGCAGCAGTCCAAGATTGAATTAGACCAAAAATGTTACGGACGTGAGAAGTTTCTTAGGGTTAGCTGGATATTATATACAATTCATCTAAGATTTCTCGAAAGTAGCTGCACCATTGACTCACTTGATGAAAAGAAATCAGACTTTTACTTGGGATACAAGATGTGAGTAGGCATCTATAAATCTGAAGGAAAAATTTATGAGTGCACCAGTATTGACTATTTCAAGCAGGAACATGGAGATGGAGGTATATATTGATGCTTATAGTAACAGATGGGTGCAGTATTGATGAAAAGAGGCAAGTTTGCTGCATATGCTAGTTAATAGCTGAAACCATATGAGAAGAAATACCGACCTAAGATTTAGGGTTAGCAGCAATTGTGTTTGCACTGAAGATTTGGAGGCACTATCTTTTAGGAGAGTGCTTCGAAATGTTCACCGACCATAAATCATTGAAATGCCTCTTTTCACAGAAGGATCTTAACCTTTGCCACAAGCAATGGTTAGAGTTCCTAACCTCCTATGACTTTGATATTGCATATACACCCGATAAAGGTTATGCAGTTGCTAATGCCATGAGCAGGAGACATGCCAGCTTGAGAGCTATGTTCCTAGAATGGATGCAGTTAGGGTATATTGCTAGTTATGATTTTCGACTGGGATGCGAGCTGGAGCCAGAAATGTTGATGAGCTTGACGATCAGACCTACCCTTATTGAGCAGATTGGTACTAGTCAGAGGTGTGATGCCAAATTATCCCAAGATTATTTGTAGGATTAAACGGGAGTAGAGTCTGAGGGTATGAGACAGTATGGACTCGCCCAAGACGGCTGGCTTCATAAAGATTAAAGTTTGATTATTCCTGATATTGATGGGTTGAGGGATTAGGTGCCTAGAGTATGAAACTATTCGAGATTGACTATATACCCAGGTGGTAATAAGATGTACCGTCATATGAGACAGACCTACTATTGGGAAGGGATGAAGAAAGATGTAGGGACATTCATCTTGAAATGCATGAACTGCCAGTTGGTTAAGGTAGAGCAGAAGAAGTCTAGTGATCTGATGCAACCAGTAGGAGTTCCCGAGTGGAAATGGAAACAAGTATCGATGGATTTAACCACAACCACTAAGATTTCCCATGTGGAAATGGAAACAAGTATCAATGGATTTAACCAATGGACTGCTGAGGACTGGAGCATGGTACATCAGCATTTGGGTCATAGTTGATCGATTGACCAAGAATGCTAGATTTATACCAATCAAATCAAGTAGAAGGTAACCAAACTAGCCAACTTGTATATGAAGTGGATAGTACGATTCCATTGTGTACCGAAGAGCATTGTGAGTGACCAAGACCCATTGTTCATTAGTGGGTATTGAAAGAGCTTACAAGAAACGTTAGGGAAAAAGCTGCACCTTAGCATAGCTTATCACTCTCAAACTGACGGCCAAACTAAGAGAGTGAATCGTATCTTGGAGAATCTCTTGCGTGCTTGCATACTAGACTTTGGAGGTTTGTGGGATGATCATTTATATCTTGTCGAATTTGTATACAATAAAAGTTATCAGTTCAGCATCGGTATAGCACTATTCGAGGCATTATATGACCGATTGTCCAATTATTCTTCATGTTGGTGGAAAGCAGACGAGAAACTAATGTTGGTGCCAGGTATGGTTAGAGAACATCAATGAAGATCAAGATCATTCGACAGTAGATGAAAGCTTCCGAAGACAGATAGAAGAGCTAAACTGATAAGAGATATAGAGATTTAGATTTCTCTATCGGCGACATGATATTTGTCAAGATCTCCCCATTGAAGAATGTCATTCGGTTCAGTAGTAGAGGGAAGTTGGCACCAATATTTTTCATCCTTTTCCAATATTAGATAGGATTAGGAACCTTGCTTATAGAGTTGACTTACTTCAAAGATTGGAGGGAGTGCACAATGTCTTCCATGTCTCTTTGCGGAAGTTTATGCACAAATCAAATGTGACTATCGCATCAGATCAGCAAGATGATATTAAGATTGAACCTGAGGCTTCGAGACCTTGTAGGACAATTCATATAGTTGGACATGATGCGGAGTAGCTTAGGAGGAAGACGCTAAAGTTGGTAAAGGTTCGGTGGAGTGATAATGAAGGCGATTGCACTTGGAAGACCTAGGAGAGCATGATGATGGTATATCCATAACTCTCTACTTGATGAGATTTCTTACTTATCGCTTTAACTTTCACTTATGATACCATGAAGTGTACCATGGCATAGTATCCTACATGCTAGGATAGGCTTAGATATTGTCTTTTTCACTTGTCGCTATGTATGCATGTTAGATGTATGATGGTTGCCTATGCTTGTATATGATTTTTAGGCATGCGGGATGACCCTACTGACTTGATTATGGAATTTCGGGGGCGAAATTCCTAAGAAGGGAAGAATGTAATGGCCCGTATTCTACGTATCGGAGGATCGTGGAATATTCATAATATTTTCATATAAGATCATATGGTTCTAATATTTTAGGGAATAACTCTTAGCGAGTTTTCTATATCCATGATTTTTAGAGAATTTCTATGTGACCATTTTGACCTTGTAAATATTGTACGGACTATAACTTTTGATAGGAGCCGATTTAGGGTTTGCAACCACTTCCATTGGATCCACATGATGGTTTCCCTTTTTATAAAGTGGTCATATTAAGAAAACAATTGTATCGTTTCCGAGTTAGGGCCGTTTGAAGTTTTCTTTGACTTTTAGGTAGCTTAAGTGGGTAACTAGAGTTATTAGCTTTGAGGCCCATAGCCATTTCAGTTTTGGGGTAAGTGAAGGTTGATGGGACCTCATCCCTATCATTTCACAACTCCCAAAAATATTAGAAACCTACATTAGCCAAAAATCAACCCTAAAACATACTTCTATTAGCCAAACTACACAATTAAGAAAAAAATTAGCATGATTAGCACTTAGGACTGTAGATTTGCTATTGGAAGAGCCTTAGATTTCGTGCCTTTTACTATTCATTGGAGGATTTCGACTTTAATTTAGATTAAGTTGAGTGATTAGATCTCTTACTTACTAATTAGGTTGTTAAATACCCTAAATGATGCTTTTAAAATATTTAAAAATACAAAAAAAAAAAATTAGACCATATTACGCCATATATGTGAATTTAGATGATTTGGACTTGATTTGCAAAAACATATTTTTATGGATCCCTAACCTTCACCTTAGATTTAGATCTCTTCAAAACTATATTTGGATGTTTGGTTGTTGTTAATGCTTATATATGATGAATGTATGATTGCTCTATGTTTGAATGGTTTGAAAATGTCGTTCAAATGGTTATTTATTTATGAAGGGTTTATGGTTCGGTGACGATCCATGACATCTACCTAAATTGGACATGATTGATTTAAGGCAACAAGGATGGCCTTATAAGGTTGCACATAAAGTTTGATGCAATTTGGAGTTCGTGTGATCAAGAAATGGATGTTCAAATTTATGGATCGGTAGAGGTTGGAGGCATGGATTAGTGAGAATTCAAAGGCATGTATCGGTAGGACTCAATAGCATGAATCAGCGGAGTAGCTTAGAGTACGGATTGGGGAATGGTAATATGGAAGCAATAGGGTAAATCCAACATCACATGATTTTGGCTAAGTATGGCTTCAACCCTATGGATCGATATCAATCCGTAAGGGTTAACCCATTCGACACATAAATTGTTTGGGTGTATAGTGGAGTGATTTGGAGCTGAAAAATGAAGTGTGGATCGATCCCTATGGATTGGTACTAATCTATGGGAATTGACCCAATTAAAGCGCGATCCATAGAGGAGCATAGGGAGGTGTGTAGGAGCTTATGTGTGAAGTGTAGGATCGGTAGCGATGGCTCGGTGGCCATGGATCAGTGGGGATGGTTCGGTCTTCGTGGATTGATACCTATCCATGAGTTTTATTCCAAACCTAATGCTATCAATATGGGGTGACAAGGAAGCCCCATAAGATTAAGTTTCGAGTTTCATATCATTTGGAGTTCATTGGCTCGAATTATGGTCCTTTGATGATGGATAGCTATACTTCGAGAGGCAGGGTAAGAAACGAAAAGTCGGACTGAGGGGACAATTGGAGGCGGGTTACAGGACGCATGATGACACTCTGTTACTAAGGATGGTTGTCTAGAGTAGTCTCAACCATGGAAACTTCAAATGGAAGTAGTATGGACAGTTTCGAGGTGAGATCACCTATGCTATATGCAAAGGGATCAATTATATTCGTAGATTTCAAAGTGTACTCGTAAAAAAGGTGTACGTGAGGACGCTCACTTAGGTTATGATGTGCCCTTGATCAAATGATGACCCGATCCATTTACCCTAGAGTGTTATAATGTGCAGTCTAATTCTGGCCTGCTGAGCGGTACGGATTCGAGTACCAAAAAACTGAGATGTTGAGTAGTCCTAGAGTATATGATCGGTTCATACGAGTATCATATATCGAACGAACTGAGTGAGTAAATGTGAGGATGGATGATGGATGCCTTATTTGTCTTATTGTTTCTACCACCTTAGGGATGACACACGACGTAGATATTAATGACGCAAATATCTAGACACCCTTAATACTTTGACATATAGGACACCTATGATAACTATAATAGAGTAGTGTATATCTTTTATCTATGCTAACTCTGTGGACGTATGGATAGATCATGTATGATTTTCCACACCATTTGTCATAGTTTACTGACTTTATAGTATTTGAGATTTCTACCGCTCACACCAGATTGTTGTCTAACCTAGGGTTTTATGCTTTACTTCATATTACTGTGGGTACTCTTAAATGAGTAGATTAGGGATATCAGGTTTGGTGAGCACGTGGAGCTGGACAGGTGGTGATCATGAAGCTATTCTCTCATATTATTCTATATACTCATTTGATATTCCACTACGCAGCCCAATGGAGCTTGTTAGCGCCTTACAATTTTAAGATAGTTAGTTACGAGTAATTATTCGATGTATAACTCTATAACTTTGTAATTTACTATATGAATCTATATACTCTAATGTTGTGATTCATCTAGTTATTTACTGTCTCACCTATTTCATATCTGAGACGTTTACTATTACACTTTATTCGATGCGCTATGAGATATATGACGGGTTCTGTGTTGCTTACTTTACAACCATTATTGACCACCCCGCATCGGCCGAGCACTGCTAGAACACACTATGCATAAGTACTTGGGTGTCAATGGTGTAGGGCGGTCTTCGCAAAAACCAAGTAAATTTTGTGGGGCTGGTTTCGAGGTGGCGCCTCACACTGTAACTGATTAATCCTTTTGGTTATCAAGGTTTAAAATCCTTAGTCCTAGGGTCTTGCCAACATATGGGCTAAATTTTATGTGCACGAATCCAGAGATCGAGTGAGGAAGCTCACTGTTATTATCTTTTACGAAGGATATTTTTGGTATACTTATGGGGAAAAAGGCCATGGTTTCACCTCATTTTTGTTTAAGTCAACTTGATTAGTTTTTAGCTGGCATGTTAAAACTATATTGATGTGAGGACACTTATTGGGATGGGTAGTATCGGAAATACATGACCTTGAATCTAATTGAATATTGGATGTTTATCATTAACCCATTTTATATTATGTTTATGTTATACTTAAACTTTTGTGGTTGTAGGTGGATAAGTATAGCATAATTAGGCTCGTCTCTTCCTATCCTTTGGATGTTATGTTCAACATATTGATGGTTAAAATACTAGTGATGGAAAAACCCATTATGCTCAATGGCATATCGATCTTGATATGAGATGACAAATATTATTCATCCCAGACTTCTTATTTGACCGGAAGTTTTTGATTCCCCTCTAAACTTTCAGGTACTCATTTGAATCGGTCGACGGTAAGGATTTTAAGGTCTTTAGAAAAATTAAAGCTTACCGAAGATGTATATGAGGCAAGATGATATTATCTTAGTTGTATTCCATTGTTCAACACAGTTGCGTATTAGTATGCAATGATGGTTTTTATAACTGCCTATAGTTATGACTTTGATCACTCAAGTGGGCGTAATCACATGTGGCTAATTTAATTATATCTTATAATTATTATATTTTATCCAAACATTTTTGTGAAGCCCTACCCCGAGACACACATTAACAAAGAGAATTACTGAGTAATTCTACCTGCTAATGCGGAGAATAGGGCTGGTTAAGGGCGACCATCATAGTCTTGCATTAAATAAGAGGTAAGTATGTCGATTTGGTACTCATTTTTTTCATTTCTTTTTCTTTCCATTTGACTTAAGTATTCAACATACTCAATTCCTATCTAATACAATACTATGGTGTCTACAGGATCGATATAGAAACAAAACATAATAACAATATCAATCACAAGTCACAAAACGACGACATAGATGATATACATACACTCATACATCAAATGTAATTCAATATGTCACAAGTGATATTACGACCATAATATATATACGTACATCCCCACAAAAGAATATACATCACAAAGTTCCCAACAAGAAAACTACTGCAAAAACTATGCCATCTATCCAAGGTCGATAGTGAAATCCAAAGAGGTAGCTAGCAAAAGTCCAAATATCCTAATCTGCAACTCGGTCTGACCCGAGTATTAAATATACGGGTCAGGCTAATTTGAACATGATATTAGTAATTGATAAAGAGATATGGGTGTATAAGGGAAACATTCCTTTAAATGGAAAGGAACGATATAAAAAATTTCAATTATCAACTCCAAGGGTATTCAACATTAGTGTAAATAACCATCACAAAAGCCATAAGAGAAAGTATCAAAATCTCCAAAACTCATTTTTTATGGAACTATAACAAGAGTTCAAAATCTCATATTGAAATCACCATAAATATATAAGTATAAGCCTTCGTTTCTCTCAAGACTATAAATAAAATCATGATCCTAAAATGGTGAAATCAAATATCATCAAAACTCGGAAAACTCCGGATTAGCTAGATCCCCGATTGCATGCCAAAGCAATATTGCACGTGCTAAACTCAGACCAGTACTATATATATTATAGGTACCCATCTCAGACGACCATAGTCGTAATACATCATGACGACCGAAGTCGTAATACATTGTAACGACCGAAGTCGTAGAACATCGTGACGATCGAAGTCTTAAAACATCACGATGAACGAAGTCGTAGAACATTGTAATGACCCAAAGGTCTATAGTACTGGTAAACATCATGAATATGTCACAAACTCTAAGATATGAACCCGAAAAATGTTAATGTGTGTCTCATATCATACATTCGCACTTAGCGGTTTGCTAACTGCTAGTTAATGCCACACTAGTAAACATCATTAAATCAAAATCTTCAGAAAATCATATCTTGCCTCATCCCATAGGCAAGTAGTAAAAAGCATCATACTTGTCTAAAATCTCATTGACAAGTATAAGACGTCGTGATGATTTTATATAAACCATACTTCCCAAAAAGGAAATCTCCATCTTAAAACTTGCCTCATTTCATCGGCCAATAAAATACATCATGATGGTTCTCATCATTATACTCCTAAATAGGAGATCTCGAACCATAAAATTCATCAAATATTGTCCATCTTGGAAAATTCCTAAATATAGGAATTAAAATTCTCAAAATACGCCATACTATCGCAAATCCCAGAAATCATCTCAAATCAATATACTCGAGTGGTTCCGATTGTACAAGTCCGGAATTAACTGAAAATTAAACTCACATGTCCCAAACCACGTATTTTACTAAATTATTTAATTCTCTTTCTCACACGTTCGAAAAGTGTAAAATAATATACATTATTTATAAAATAATTTTCTTGAGAAAATGGGATTTTAAAACAATTTTCGAAAATATTTTGAAGGTGTTTATTGAAAAATTCACCTTATTAGGAAATAAATATATTTAAATACTTGGAAATAATTTAGTATTAATTTGAAAATAATTTGAAAATATTTTACAATAATGATTTCAAAATGCCAAATTATTTATAAATTTCTCAAAATTTACTTGGAAGAAATAGTGCTTGAAATCGAAAAAAAAACGAAGAAATCACTCCAATCGATATGCGAATTTAAACCAAATTTTAAATTTTCAAACTCCTATAAAACTTGGCTAATCCACTGATGGTTATCATAGCCCATAATCATCATCAAAATCATCTCAAAATTTTCATCAAAACAAGTGACAAAATCATAGCAATTCCAAGGAAAAAGTCATGAAATTAGATGCGAAAAGAATACAAACAAAAGGCCACAACAACTCATGCTAGGCTAGCAAGGTGGTCAACCCATCCCCGTGGCCAGGTCGACCGCCTGGTCGACCTCCAGGATGACTTGTAGAATGTTGGGTCGACCTCCCTGTCGACCCAGTCTACAGAGTTGTTTCTAGATGCAATATCTGGCTCATACTCAACTTTGAACAGCAAATTAGCATAGCAAACAATCAATTTTTGTAGTGAAAATTGACCTGCATATAGCTTAACATCTAAACGACAATTCAAAAAAGATCTGGCAGCAATTCGAGTGAAAATCAAGGAGTTATGGCCACTCAAAGTGGCAACTAGAAACGAGAAATCTAAGAACAAACAAACAGAGAATAATATTTACAGAACTACTTTTCCAGCAACGATTTTTGCAGGCAGAGCATATTTCTAGTTAGCAATTGTGAGCTTTTACACTCACCTTGGCGATTTAGCAAAGTTTAGCACTAATTATGGAGTCAAGATGCAAGCTTTTGGTGGAGAGATTGCTTGGAAGAACCTGTAATAGCTGAAGCAACAGCATGCAACAGAGAATAAAGAATTAACAGACAATTTGATTTAAAATTTGGGATTTTTGATGAAATATACCTAGTATTGGATAGACATTACCTTCTCTTATCTAGTATAGTGATTATATTCTTTGATTTTCAGGAATTTGAGTGGGAAATTAAATTTAGATGGAGGCTGCCATTTATTTTCTTTTACTGTGAATTACTTCAGAAGAAGGAGATGAAACTATCGTGCTATTAGTTTCCCTCATATTAGAATTATCTAGATTTAGGGATAATGGATTCAATCATACCTAAATAAGCCCAAGAGCATAATTAATTAGAGAAATATGAATCTATGTCCATGTTTTCTCTTATTTTAACACTATATCACAATTTCAACATTTAAATGCCAAATAAAATGCATACATCCAATTGTATTGAAATAAGATTGTTATTATAACAAAACAAAATTTATTTCAACATTGAAAATTATTTCTACAAAAAAAAACCTTATTTTTGACAATATTTTACAATTTACACTATTTTAGTGTAAAAACACTATTTTTAACACAACAAGCTTAATAAAAAATATTTTCTAGTCAAATAAGTTGCAATAAATCATTCTAACTTTATTAAATCATCGTAATATTATTTTCAACCAATATTTCATCTTTTATTTTAATAAAATACAAGTTTACTTCATATTTCTCCTTTTTAAATTCAATAAAAGGTTAATATTAGCAATAATTACCAATTTTACTATATTTACCCAATTAAAATCGATAATTGGTTATTTTCCCTCCAAATTCCCAAAATAAAGTTTTTAAAACTTTATTTTTTATCAATTTATATTTATTCCAATAATTAAACATTGAAATACATCTCTTGACTAATTTATTAACTCAAATTACTAAAAATCCCATTATTATCTATTTATTTATTATATTTCCATACAATTAATTTTTTGAACTCAAGATTTAACTCTAAACTCATTGTTTATTGGAAATAAACAATTTTTGACAAATTTTAACTTTTGTGTTTCATTTTATTCTCAATAAATTATAACTATCGTTATAATTTAATATTACAGTTATCACCAATACCAGGGTTGTTACAATTATCGTAGGGTTATAAAATAACTAATCTTACTTTGTTATTGGGAAATAATACCGACATGACTTGCAACGTCATTGGTGTCGATTATCGGGTCTTAGAATGAGGCATGTTACATTATTTACTAGTCCAAATGTCGCTTCTATAATAGATGTAGTTAACCGACATCAGTCAAATCCTATTGAAAATCATTGCATAGCAATTAAGTTCATCAGTAAGTATTTAAGAAATGCTAAAGATTTGCCTTATATATGGAAAGAGAAAACTCCTTACGAAGAGATACTCTTACTCCAGTTTTTGAAGTGCTATCGGTAGTAGCATTTCAGTTTAGAGTTCATGTTCACCCTCGATGATGGGGACGTAAGTTGGAAAAGTTCAAAGCAATGATAATAGCATGTTTACACAAAGTTATAAGTAATCTAGGAATTGCTACCACCATTAAGAATCCAATAATTTATTGTGATAATAATGCAATATAAATTGCAAAAGGAATCTTTTGATCAATGAGAGGTTGGATATGTTCTTCGTAATAATGCATGATAAAATGGCATCAGTGGCAGAAATGTATAATTGTAAAGAGTAGATACTAAAGGTAACATTGTAGATCCATTCAGTAAGGTCCTTTCTCAATCGAATATAAGTAGACTGATCAAAGGTATGGGCATGTGGCACTATAATTATCACCAAATGCAAGTGGAATATTGATGGAGTCAAAGGTATGCCCGAGGAAAATTATGTTTTTCGATTATATAACTTAACTCATAAACGGAATCTTGTTCGTAATGAAGTATGCTTCTGGTTTTATTTTTTTATATGCTTTTTACTCTAGATATAAGTATTGTTTTGTATACATTAAATATACATAAGTAGAAGATCCTTAGAAAAGTATTTTGTAGGTTGAAGTTGCAAATGTGTACATAACCATGAGTGTTAAATCGATATTCAAATACTTATCCTTAAATGTTCCCAGTAAAGATGTATCGCGAAATGGTTATTGATACATTCGTTGAGACTAGTATACATAATGTTTTGCATACAGCTGAAGGTGAATTACTCAAGACCGTTGGAGACACCAGGGATTATGTACTTATGGTTATTTGTAACAATCACAAAATGACTCAATCTGAGTCTATAGGTTAATGCAACCAAGTCAAAATGGAAGATTTCATGTTATAATATGCAATAGCCTTAAGACTTGAGAGTAGCATGGATCTTAAGTAACTAAAATGTACTTTGATTATGGTCAATCATGTGGCACCACGGTCGTGTTACAATCGTAGTTGGGTATGCATTGAACTACTTGAAGTGAAATAATACTCAAGAGAGATTTGACTATTTTGTGGTAGAAGATTAATATCGTTGTAATTAGTAGTCAACTTAAAGTCGAAATTTCTAACCATAGTAAAATAATTAATCGGTAAATGTTATCGAATTGAACCAAGAACTTTCAAGTGGATTATTCAATATACTATGTATATTATTAGAGCTTTTGACCATTAGTCAATCTCTAAATACCTCAATAACATAGTACTGATGAAAATTAAATGTGCATAAAATATCCTTACAAATTGTAGTTTATAAAATATTAGAAATTGGATTTCTCCTAAATGATTTATAAGATACTAAATTATGCATGATATTGTACTTTAGCAAAGACCGTAAAAGCTTCGACATTTAAATTGTTTAAATATTGACCAAGGACCAAATTCACCCCAAGGAGTCAACCCAACCATAACGTTAATTAATTTCCAAGGTCAACCAATTTAAAATTAATTTATAAATGTTATAAATTAATAATAAAATTAATACAACTATTGTATTGAATTTTTATGGCATTTAATTATTTTTTTGAAGCCTTAAAATAGATTAATAAAATATATAATTGTTATATATTGTTTTAAGCAAAGCATGAGCTTAAGTAATTAATTAAATGATTAATTTATATGATATATTAGCTAGGTGCAAGTCTGGAAGCTCAAACGTGCTGTGGTCGACCAAATGGTGAGGTAAAATGGGGAAAAGATTTGGTTTTGCAGATCTGGAGAGAAAGTGTTAGATATTTTGATATCTAGTTGGTATAAACACCCCACTCTCACATGTTCTAAAAACACAGGAAAACCATAGGCTCCACTGGAAGGAATTTGTGTAGCCTAGAAGATGAGATCTGCACACCATTAAAACAAAGAATATGTAGTCTGAAGGTAAACAGCTGACCATCGAGTTGTCGTTAACCAACAAGATCGTAAAAAGATAAATATTTTATTTCAAGTATAAATATCAAACCATTTATACCTATTAATCTATGATGCTTTCGGCATGAACTGAAAATCATAATTTTCATAATTTAATATCAATATTCATCTTTACTATTAATAAAGAGAATTCATTCC
Organism: Allium cepa; assembly: GCA_030765085.1. Classification (NCBI taxonomy): domain Eukaryota; kingdom Viridiplantae; phylum Streptophyta; class Magnoliopsida; order Asparagales; family Amaryllidaceae; genus Allium; species Allium cepa. Next base: position 1,051,593,004 of record CM060935.1, on the reverse strand, counting down.
ATTGATTTACTCGGTGTCGTTTTAAAATCCCGAAAATGCACTTTGCATATATACGGCAGCAGTAGAAATTGAAGTGAATGCAAGGTGAGAAAGGAAAAATTTTGTGGGCTGAAATACATATATGTTGGAAAAGTGCGTCAATTTCATTTGTACATGCCATCCAAGTTAGAGGCATGCTACGTTTATCAATATTATTTTGATTGTTGCTTTACTTATTAGCTTACATACACAAAGAAAAGACATGGCTTGGACGATGTGGGACCAAGCAGAGTGTAGATCTATTGTAGCTCGAGCAGTAGCATGTAGACGTATACAGCTTAAGCAAAAGTAGCAGCATGTAGACCTACTATATCTCGAGCAGCAGCGAGTAAAGCTGCTGCAGCTTAGAGCACAAACCAGCTGTAGCTCAAACATAGAACGGCTATAGCTCGGACAGTGAAGTTGCTGCAGCTCGAAGCATGTACCTGCTGCAACAAAGACAGTGGAGTTGTAGCTCGGTGAAAAAGTCTATTGTAATGGATTTGCGGGGCAGCTGTAGATTGAACATTAAAACCAATTTATAAACTAACCTAATTTACAATTCACAACTAACCTAATTTATAAACCCAACATTAGCTTTAATTTTTTTTTGGGGCTGAACTAATTTATAAAGAATTATAACATATTTGCATAAGACTACCTACTACCTTCGAGAGAGCATCTGCTTACGTAGCTCATCATTTGGTACAACCAAACAACTGTCAAATCTTTGAATTTGAAGTTAATTTATTACAGTGAAATTATTAGCTTATCATGATAATAAATGTTTAGCACCAGGCTATTTAGAATTTTGCAAATAACAAATTTCATTGATTTATTTTTTACTGTACAGATATGTTAGATATAGTTACGTATAATACTGTGTGCTTTTTCATAAGTAAATGCATTAATGCTATTTTTGATTAGATTAACTATTCTATTTTTAACTTTTGTTGGCATTACTGGGTCTAGCATTGCCTCGTTAACTTTTAAGATTATATCTTTTCATAACTTTCTTTTACCTAGTGCTCCTCTTGATTAGTTGAAGAGATAACAATAATAAAAAGAAGTACCATTCATGATTGACTCATTTCCAAAGGTATAGTAAATGCACGACAATGCATGGCATTTCCAAATGGGTATAGTTGAAACAAATCGACGGTTTAATCGATTATGATTTTGTAATTTAATTCTCGGCTGCACGTATATTTTGGTATTCAACCATCTTGCATTTTAACACATAGATATTTTCTACATTATGTATCTATACTTCAAAAGTATTGATAATAAAATGTACTCATAAGTTTTAAATTTGGAATATGATGACATATAGTTTGATGTCTAATGCTACTTTTTAAAAGGCATGTTATATATCACCACATCATTGGAATAGAACATTTGACTGAATATTATATGGAAATGGACTGAATAAGAGCCTTATAGTGGACAATGTAGATATTCATTCCACATTGAAATATGCTAGATATTAAATTATGTGTGTGTGTCTCAACACATATTATTTGCATCTAAGTTTTACACTAATCAAACTTCGCATTCATGCAGCAAATATCATGCTAAATAATAGAAAAGATGAAATTGCACCCGTGTCATCGGCACGGGCTTCGTACTAGTAAATATTAAAGTAAAATTTAATTAATATATTTACATAATTTAAACTTCTTTTAGGTTTAAAAAATTACAGCTCAAATATATGTATATATATTAATGTTTATGGTTTTATTAATATATATATATATATAATAAAATTGCTTTCGGTTAAAAAAAGAAATTCAGTTTTGTTTCTTTTTTTTATGAAATGCTTTTAATATAAATATTCATAGACACACACATATACATATTAAGTTTCAAAATATATCATAATGTGTTTGTGTGCTAAATACATAGTCATCTCGGCATGTATTTAATGTATATAAAATATGAAAAACAAAGAAAAAAAATTTAAGGTCAAACATATATATAATATATGGTACAAGAATATAAATAACATCAAATATTTTCAAAATTGTTTACTATAAAAATTTTTAATAAATCGGAATAGCCTATCTAAAAATCTTCTTATGTGATATTCCTTCTTAAACTCTCTCGTTCTCCATGCTGCTTCCTCTCCTTCTTGCCTCTCTTCCATGTCGTGTGCACAATCGCTCATTCCAAGTGCATCTTTTTCCAAATCTGGTAGGCCTTTCAACATCCCATCTATTGCTACCATTGGTTGGCGTGCTTCAGCTTCACCGCCATTTGGTCTGAACTCTGGTTCCCTCTCTGGTGCATTATAATGTTATTTCCCTACTAGACTTTTAATAGATCTGGTTTCGTCCATAGAAACATTGAGCTTCATCTTATCTTTAAAGTTGATATCAGGTATAACCAATTTTTTCCCATAGGGTTCCACTCTGTTACCATTATTTAAAGTTGCTACAGCAAATGGTCAATGGTCTCAAATGGATAGACTGGATCTTGATGCAGGTGCTGATGCAAATGAGGGTGGTGGTATAAGTTACGTAGTATTATCTTGCCTTTTGGCAAGGCATGATACCATAGATTTGACAAAAAATGAATGGTTACCAACCTTGAGGTTGAGAAAATTAAGATGGGTCCCTATCAAGGTGCAATCAATATGAAGTGACAAGGATGTCCCCATAAGGCTACGTTTCATATTTCATGTAAATCGAAATTTGTACGCTCGAGTTATGGACAAATAAAGAACTTATATGGATCGATCTAAAATGATCCGTAAAACAGCATAAATCGATGAAGATCGATCAATATCTCAAAATCCATAAAGCCAGTGCACTTAAAACCTTCATAGCATCAATATATTGAAGAGTGGATCCCATAAAAATGATCGCATGACCAAAATTCCAAATCTCGGAAAGACATACCGATCGTTCCATAACAATCGTACAAAATCAACCAGAAGATCCATAATTTCATGAAAAATGTGATATCTCACAAACGGTACATCGAAATTGCACGAACTTTGGAAAGAAAGTATCTTACATTATAAGGAGCCTACACTATCGATTGCACATCAATCAGAGGCCAAAATAATGAGTGACTAAACTTTGGTCGATCGTTCCAAAATTTTGAGTTAGGGCCACCGATCATTATGGTGGGGCTCTACAAATCTAGATACTCTTCTTGCAAAATTTCAATCCAATACATGCATGTATTCTTCTATAAATACAGCGGTCATTCTCCACAAAGTGGATCCTTCTTTCTACTGCCTAGGCTTTACCATTTTTATTCTTCACTCTTGTATTAATGGATCCTAGCTAATCCAAACATTCTTGTAATCATAATCTAATGCAAGATAGATAAAAATATGAAGTGAACGTAGGTCAAGATTTTCGAACCACTATAAAAATCTGTATGTTCATTTACTTTTTTTTCTATGTTTTTAATCTCACTCATCATTTGATATCTAAGAGATTCTATTGGGTGTTGATACCCATTTTTGGCATCAACATTTTGGTGCTTTCACTGAGAAATATATTCTTAGCTTGATTAGATCTCATCTTCTACTTGTGGATTTTCATGTTCGTGAGATAGATCCAGCTTTTGATGGACAAGTTTCCTATTCTACTCAGATTTGAAAGAGATCTACAAGGAAAGTATTAGCCATGACCAAAGAAGCCAAGTCTGCTCCTCCTGCAGAAGAAGGAAATCATGATATTAGTGATCGATTAGTTATGAGTTTGATCAATGTGCATATATTTTCAAGTTTTGAAGCATCTATGAAAGATCGGTCGTCTACTATGCTCCACACATATTCAATGAACGATCAATCCCTCCAAATCCATATGCTGCATCACAATGTATGATCGTTTCTCATTGGACGTTCCACTAATATGAAATTGGCCAATTATTTTTTCTATACAATCGTTCCATACCGATCATTTCCGTATGATCGTTCTTGTATGATCGTTCCTATAAGATCGCTCCAGCCTATAGTTTACACCGATCGTTCTTCCTTACCGATCGTTCATTTCTCAACCGATCGCTTCTCCCTTCAGCATCATATGATTGTTCTTATATGATCGTTCCATTGCTATGTAGATTTAAACTGAATGTTTTTATACGATCATTTTTGTACGATCGTTCGATTGTTGTATGGATTTGCATCGATCGTTTCTATACGATCGTTTCAGTTAATATTTTCACCGATCGTTATTTTCATTGATCGTTCTAATAGATCGTTCCCATCAGTCATTTACAGGGATCGTTTATACCCGATCGTTCCCACCAAATATTTAGTCTGATTGTTATTTTCACTGGTCATTTTTCCACAACATCGCTTACACCGATGGTTCCAAGATCGTCTCCACTGATCATTCTAGTTAACATTTTCATTGATCGTTCGAATTGCCTTGATATTCTAATAGATCGTTACTACAACCGATCGTTCCATCGCTTTAGCATTCCAACTGATCGTTTTTCAAAAAAAACTTTTTCGGGTATGATCCAAATTTTAAGAAACTCGTGCCGCAGCACAGTGCCCCTGCATTCTACATTCGAAACTCAACTTAAAGACAATGCATTCTATTCACTTCCCTTACGTCCTGTGACCGACCGAGCATAAAGGATCAAGCGGCAACCTCTAAATTGTGACCAAGGAATGGACAAGCAACTGATACTTAAACGATACTCCCAAAGATTGGAGAACATAGGTGATGTGACTCTAAGCAAACCCAGCAAATTGGCCCAAAGCCAAACTCAGGTAAAACCAAAATTTTCTCTAAGTAAATGCCAAGATGACTCCAAGAACCATTCTTCACTGACCCAGCACTTCGAATTCAATGCCTCCAAGCAAACTAATCGCCAACTCCAAGCAAATAGCAGATTTCTCGGGTCCGACTCCAAGTAACTTACCACCAATCCATCAATACTAGTCCATCTTGCATTGTTCATATCTCTAGCATAGGGACTCCAAATGACTTGAAACTTTGTGTTTAACATCAAGAGGCCCTCTTTACTGCCTTATATGGATCGCGTCCTATACGGGTGAAAGTTTGGGGATCATCACCGATCAATGACCCCATCCTAACTAATTCACCATTTGACTGGCAATCTCAACTATTCAAATGTTGGACAACCATGCATACATCACTCGCAAGCATAACAAGTAGTTGTAACTTGAAAATGAACTGGATTGACGATGACTGAAGCATCTTCCTTAGTCGAAGCCTATTCATTAAAGCTATTCGGTGTGAAGAATATCCGAGGAGATTCCATGTACCAATCATATCAGTTTACTCAGGGAAAAACGGCCCAAGACTACATCTCATGAAATTCGAGTGGCTTGTGAATTCCGCCAAAGCGATGTGCCATCGAATGCAAACGCTTTCCTATATTCCTCGAAGGTGTAGCGAACATGCGATTTATAAGATTATCACTCAAATCCATCTCCTTGTTCAATCAACAAATCGGAAGTTATCGAGCACTTCACAGTGCATGCGAATCACACTAAGGATGTGATGTCATTTTCCAGTTTATTCCAAATGCTAGGTGAGCCGCTTAAAGACTTCCTATAGAGATTAAATGTCATCGCCTTTGTCACTAATGCAAGCGATCCCAGTGAGAATATCATACTAATGGCATTGATGAGGGGAATTGACCACCAGAGAGATTTTGGCAGCTAGTTAGTTGGAGAGCTTCCTACGACCATGGATCATTCCTGTTACAAAGTGAATCAGAACCTAAGCAAGGAGGAGTATATTAGACTAGGATAAAAAAACAATACAGGTCCGTTGGCTAAGGACTCGGATTCTAGAAGACGACCCAAAATCTCAAAATTTGACTCATATACTCTTTGAATGATTCAATAGATAACATCTACTTGGAGACTCACGACTTGGAGCGGTACTGAAAACCAGCCTAGGGAGGGTCCATTGAATCCCAGAGGAAATTCGGGGAATGTTGTATATTCCAACCAATCTCTGTGGACCATGATCGGACCTTTGGAGTTTCATCAAGATAAGTGAGATTCAACTGCTCATCGGCTACCATATGCCCCTGACTCAGGGCTAAGGATTCGAAATGGAAAGTGGGTGTGACTTGACCATCCACTTCCTACTTTGTGCTTTGATTCTGAATAGAACATTCGTGCCTTACTCAAAGCCTGACAAGGTCAAGATCTAGCAAAAAGTGGATACGACTGATCGCCCACTCATTAACTTCTGCACCTGACTTAAAGACCAAAAAAAGACTTGGAATAGATGCAACCTAACCATCCACTCCCCAACCATTGACTCCACATCTCATACTTGAAGTTTGCCAAAATACTTATACCTCTCTCGAAGCTCAATATGACCGAGGTCCAACTAAAGCGGATGCGATTTGACCGTCCACACACTAACTCATGCCTTGAACATAGGAAGTAGTTCGAAAGCTCGACTTAAATTAAGCGTGACTGACTGCTTACTCATCAACCATCGCCCTCAATACGTGGACACAACTTCATCTTAAGGTGGATGTAAATTGATTGTCCACCCAAAACTCTCTCCCTCGACTTGCCCGAAGGAGTACGAAGCAAGATAATGGACGTGGTTCGACCATCCATTGACTAACTCTAGTCCCCAGAGCATGGATCGGAGTATAATATCAAATGAGTGTGACTAACCACCCATCATAAAACTCTCGTCCCTAGAGTGCGGATCGAAGTATAAACACAAAAAGATTGATGTGGTTTGATCGTCAATCGATCAACTCCGGCTCCCAGAGCGTGGACCGAAGTATAAACATCAAACAGGTGTGACTGTCCACCATCATAAAACTCTGGTCCCTAGGGTGCAGATCAGAGTATAAACACAAAAGGATGGATGTGGTTCGACAGTCCATCGATCAACTCTGGTTCCCAGATCACAAACCGGAGTATAAACATCAAACTATGTGACTGACCACCCATCATAAAATGCTAGTCCTAAAAGTGCATATTGAAGTATAAACACAAGAGGGTGGATGTGATTCGACTGTCCTTCGATCAACTCTGGTTCCTAGAGCGCGAACCAAAGTATAAACATCAAACGTGTTGACCGACCACCCATCATAAAAATCTAGTCCCCAAAGTATGGATCGGAGTATAAACATACAAAAATGGACGTGGTCCGACCTTCCATCAGTCAACTCTGGTCCCTGAAGCGCAGACCGAAGTATAAACATCAAATGTGTGTGACTGATTGTCCATCATAAAATTCTAATCCCTAGAGGGCAGATTGAAGCATAGATGCAAAAAGTTGGATGCGGTTCGATCGTCCATCGATCAACTCTAGTTCCCAGAGTGCAAACCAGAGTGTAAACATCAAACAGGTGTGACTGACCACCCATCATAAAAATCTGGTCCCCAAAGTGTGGATTGGAGTATAAACACAAAAAGATGGATGCAGTTCAACCATCCATCGATCAACTCAGGTTACTAGAGGTAGATCGACGTATATACATAAAATGGTTGTGACTGACAACCCGTCACAAAACATTGGTCCCTAGAGTGCAAACTAGAGTATAACACAAAATAATGGATCCGGTTCAACCGTCCATCGATCAAATCTGGTTCCCAGAGCACGGACTGAAGTATAAACATCAAACGAGTGTGACTGACCACCCATCATAAAACTCTGGTCCCTAGAGCATGGACCGGAGTATAAACACAAAACATGGACATGGTTCGACTATCCGCTCCTCAATTCTTGCCCTTCACTTGGGGGCAAACATACAACTCAAAGTGGATGTGATCTGACCATCTCCTCCCATGCTTAAGCTCAAAGTTATTCAAAAAACTCATCTTACTCCAAAGTCTCAGTAGAAACTGGATCCAAATGGAAGTGTATGTGGTATGACCATCCACGCATCGACTCATGCCCTGGATACAAGGGGCAGTTTAAGAGCCCAATCCTAAATTGGATGTGGTTCGACCATCCAATCCAAAGAGGATGTGATACGTCCATTCATTACCTAGTTTGCGCCTAAGCTATGGCAAACTATCCAAGCCTTGCCCGGACATTGGCAAGCCCAAAATTGTAACCAAGACATGGATGCGGTTCGACCATCCAGTATAACTCTGGTCATGCAGTGCGGATTGGAGTATAAACACAACTTGGGTGTAGTTCGACCACCCGCCAATAAAATCTTATCCCTAAAGTGCAGATATAAGTATAAAAAAATAGATGAGAGCAGTTCGACCACTCAATATTCCATAAAATCCGACCTGAACTCGACAGGAGAAGTATAAGCTCACTATGGATGGAATTCAACCATCTACAAACTAATTCTGCTAACCCAAGAATGGGAACTAGAGTACAACTACCACAAGCCAAATACGACATTTTACTATAGCTCCAGCTGGGTGATCTTTAAAACTTAAGGCAATGACCATAAGAAGGCCTCAATATAAGACCAATCGAAATGATGTTCGAAATTAGGGGAGACCGATAATATCATACCTCTAGATCGACAGGCAATATTAATCCAAATTCTCTATATCCTGCCACTGGATTGACGATCAATATCTATCCATACTAAACACAAACGGATATAACCTGAATGTCCATCAAAAAATATGATCATCAGAGTACGGATAGGAGAATAAACCATAAATGAGTCTAACTTGATCATTAATTCTCCAGTACTTTCCTTCGATCCATCAGAAAGAGTATGAAACCGGGTGAGCACGACCCGACTACACCTTAGCCAACTCTATCCCTAGATCTGGTAAGAAAATATGAATCAAAATGGACATGATTAACCATCCAAATATGAATGAATGCGACGCTCGTTAACTCTTACCATGAGCTAACTAGAAGAGCAATACGAAATGGACGTGACTCGACCATCCGCATACCGATCCTTTCTCATTATCCGACAGGGAGAGCATCAACCACTAGTTAAATGTGACTTAACTATCAATTCTTTGGTTCTACCAAGAGTATAGTGACATCGGCACCAAAAATAAACGTGATTGACCGTCCAGTACCCAACTCATACTTGAAATCAGATGGAGTATCAAAGTCTTCCCCGGGGAAGGAAAAAGCAGAATACGTGCAACTCAACTTTCTATCAACTAGGTTGATCCCATGATTCAATGGGATAAAGCTAAAGGGAACGTAACTTGCCTTCCTACTTATCGACATGTACCCCAGACTTGGGGGCATGAGAGAGAAACAAGATGAATGTGACCAACCATTCATCAATCAACTCTTAATCTTCAGAGCCAAATCTTCAGAGCTTAGGTGGGAGTATAAACACGACTAGAATGAGATTCGACCGTCCATGCAGTACATTTATCAACCCAAGAATGGGAGTAGAAGTTTGATCCTCCAAATACTGACTATGATAGCTCAATATTGTGACTCATACCTAGTGTTTATAATGACTTGAGGTTACAACCGAAAGGATGCCTAGACATAGAATCATCGAATCGATGCCCAAGCTCATTGGCAATTAACCATCACTCCAACCCAAAAGACGAGTAAGGATCATGTGTACATTAAATATAAACCGTGTTGCTCGAATATACAAGCAGATTCAAACTCAAAGCAAGAGTAAGCTATGCATTTGTGCATAACACAAGGTTGAACCTCACTCGACACTTGATTCAATGTGTTTATAAGCCTGATCCTCGTCCAGTTGCAAATAATCGTTCAAAGCATCTAGAGCCCTTTACTATCAGAATCAATAACTAGTGACAAGGCTTTGGGATTTGATCGAAGTAACCATCATCATTAACCGTCCCATTCGGATTTCACATTGATTTTTGCACGAAACAGTTATGTTTGAACTCGAGAAATCCAAGGCTTGACTCACAGAGCTAGCAATCAACATTATAGTCAACCATGGCGACCCATTATGGATACTGAAGATCGGATCATAGCTCAGCGTAACGATGATAAAGGAATTAGATTTCTTTCTACGAACGAGACTTGATGTGTCCACTTTAACCTATTTTGACAAGTGTGTGATCTCACGAATTATCGTGAGCCATGCATTGAATATCGATCCAAGGCATGTCCTGGTGAAACAAAAGCAACACAGCATAGATCTGGAAAGATTTGCTACACTTCAAAAGGAGGCAGATAAACTCAAAAATAATGGATTTATCCATGATGTCGTCTACCTAAAATGGGTATCCAATCCAGTTCATGTAAGAAAAAGCTGATGGAAACTGGCGGACATACGTCGACTACTCTTACCTAAACAAGGAATGCCCGAAAGACAACTTTCCACTTTCGAGGATCGACTAGCTGGTACACTCAACCACTGGATATTAACCGCTTTCATTTATGGATGTGTACTCTGGATGCGACCAAATCCTGTTGCACGTCCACGACCCGGAGCGAAAAACTTCGTTACTGATCTAGGGTTATATTGTTATGATGTGATGCCATTTGTATTAAATAATGTTGAAGCTACTTACCAAAGACTAGTCAACCAATGTTCAAAAATTAGATCAGGCAATCAACGAAATTATATGTGGGTGATATGCCCGTGAAGTCATGATGATCAAATGACTACATCGATGAATTAGCAGAGATATTTAGTTGCTCTAAAAATATATAATGAAACGAAATTTGGAGAGCATGTATCTTACATCATGAGGGCGTACACTATTGACCGCACATCAATTAGAGATCAAAATAATGATCGGCTAAACTTTGGCTGATCGTTTCAAAATATTGAGTTAGGGTTACCGATCATTATGGTGGGCCCTTATGGATCTAGAAACTCTTCCTGCAAAATTTCAGCCCAATCGATGCACATCTTCTCCTATAAATATAGTGGAAATTCTGCGTAAAGAGGATCCTTCTTTCTATTGCCTAGGCTTTGCCATTTTTATTCTTCACTCTTGTATTAATGGATCCTAGCTAATCCAAACATTCTTGTAATCATAATCCAGTGCAAGGTCGATAAAAATATAAAGTGGACAAAGGCCAAGATTGTCGAACCACTATAAAAATTTGTGTGTTCAATTACTTTTTCTGCTATGTTTTTAATTTCATTTATTGTATAATCTCTAAGATATTCTATTGGGTGTTGATGCCTATTTTGTGTCAACACATAGAGGCTGATGTTTTTGAGTCTCATCATGGCAAACTACTGACGATTGTTTGCATAACACGTGATATGTTTGTGGTAATGTTCCTTCCTAAAACTCCCAGCATATGCCTGCTACCTCCAATAATATGGCATCATAATCTAAGTGGTCCAGAAACATCGGTACTTCTTCTCCCAGTACTTTTAATACTGTTATGATAGACGATGTCAGTGTTCTGCCGACAAGGTGTTTCAAGAGGGAGTAAACCAAAGGTTTGAGTGTTTGGTCGGTTTATTCTTGGATTCTTCCTTGCCATATATGAATGTTCGTGACTAATTCAAATGAGTCTGGAATGTAAAAGGCAATCTTTGAGTCCAATTATTCAACCATGTTTATTTAAAATTTGCTAATAAGGATGAAATCTCAAAGATCTTGAGACTAGTCCTCTTATCATTACAGGGAAACCTTTTATTTTTATACCTTGGAGTCTAGTTGTGGACAAAGCCAAATAGAAGGTTCTTTGTAATCCTGTTTGGACCATCTTTACCCATATTTTGTTTGTCCTACGGCCTTTGATTGGCTTAAACTGGCTTGCCAGCCCTCATCGGTGACCTCAAGCGTTTTGATATTAGTACCGAAGTCCACAAGACTTTACACTTTGTTAGAGCCTTGATAGAGATTTCACCAACCAAGTCGTTACCGTTGAAGCTCAAAGTTAGATTAGTAGAAGGTCATGATGTGAAAGAGAGGGTGCAGTATTATAAACCAGATATTTTCATAATTTGTCATTCTTTTGGTCATACTCTTGACTCATGCTCATTTGGGTCTGCCTGCCAATTGCCACCTCCCAAAGTTTCGCTCCCTAAGCCTGTTTTGAAACAGGTTCCTAAGGTTAGGAATCCATATTCATCCATCCCTTCAGCTCCCATTCTGATGATATTCCTTCTATGGAGGCCCCTCCTCCAGTTGAGGAGATTATTTAATGGAGCTTGGATGGGCGTACTGGGATTCATCATGATACAGAAATGAGGTATGATCGGGTGTCGAATATTTATTATATGTATGTAGGAGAGAATGGGGAATCGAGGCGTTTGGTATATTATGTGGAAGGTGAGAGTTTGACTTTGCATACTGAAAGTAGCAATTGTTTTTGGATGCATCATGGGATCAGGAGTATCTTTACACTTCCATGTCAAGACCATTTGATCCTTTTATTATGACCCATTTCTATGGTTTGCTACATGTTTGTGGTCCTGGAACTGACATTGATGTCAGTATTGACAGAGGGGATTAGTTGTCCTTTCTTAGATAGGAGTTTAGACCTGTCTATCTAACTATAGTTTTTTCTTTTTCTTTTTGCATCAGCCGATAAGGGTGTTGTTCCGATCACCTGTTCTTTTAAAAGTTTGGAGTAATAATAGTGGACAACATATTTAAAATGATAGCTAGCCTTACTAAAAAAAATTGTTTAATTGCTAATATATATATATAATTATTTTTTCATGTGAATATGTGATATTGTCTACGTTAGAATTATTATCCATTAACAATATTCTTTTGATTATAACTATAAACCACAATGGTTATTAAAAATTTGACATCTACACATTTATATGCCTTAATTTAATTTATCACATTTACGTACTATGTTATAATGTTTGCATTATGAATGCGAACATTTAATAACTAAATATGAAATTAAAATTAGAATTAGAATTAATTGAAATAATTGCTTACAATATAATAATATATCTAAATCATAATATACATACATTAAGTTTTAATATGAATTAATTAAATTTAAACTGAAATAATAAACTCTGTTATTAGTGACCAATAAATATGATTTAGTTCAAATATATTACTCTTGTAAACACAAAATTAATAAAACGATTTTTTTGAAATTTATCTTGCATCCCTCTATAAGTGCACTTGATCCAACTTCCTTACTAGAGAGGAGTCTCTTATGCTAGAAGGAAAGGCTCTGAGAACGGTGTTATGTGCTTTATTCTTTTCCTTTTCCATTTTTCTCCTAGGTTATTGGGTCTTCAGCAGCAAGGGAAGACATTATTTCTTTAGTAGCATAGGAAGAGTGATTGACATCTACGTAAGTATTTCTTCTAGTTTTTTCTTATTTACCTTGATCAACTTGACTTCTTGGGCAGTGAAGGACTTAGAAGTGATTGGATATTTCTCAAGAGCATAAGAAGTAGCGATTTCTCCTTCCTCCTCCAATTCAACGATAATATCATCCTTATTTGAAAGTGCTCCAATCCTTTCAGCATCGGGTCAAGGTCCGTATCCAATAGTAAAATTAGTGATTGGAGAAACTAGGAGATGGATCATTATGAGAGTTTTAAATGCCCTGAAACATGAACGATAAACTGATATAAGTTATAATCTTTGAAGGGAGACAATAGATGCTTTTGAACCGAAGGTGAATGAGTTGGAATACCTTCCGTTAGAGGCAAGTCGGTACTCGGAGGAGTAACTTGGTCCAAAGTTGGAATTTCCATTTCAATGTTCTGCCCCATCTAGGAAATATGAGATAGTTTGATTCCGAGAGGAGTAGAGAGAAGTGCTGCTAAGTACAGTGCAGACATGTACATGTCAGACTGTAAGAAGAAATAACACTTTCTCTCAGCTTGCTCTTGCTCGTTCTTTATAATGTTAGAGAGAAAGTGCCATTAACACTCATTGGTGCTGAATTTTTCAAAATTGTGACCTTGGCCTTGTTCGAACTGAGTGTTGGTTAGAGTGGACTTGAGTTTCCTAGCCTCATATTCAAATCCATGCACTTTCTTGGCCTTTACTTCAGTTAGCTCAATCTATGATTTCTCCTTAGCTAACTCATTTCATAGTTTGGACAGCTAAGCAACAGATTTTGCAGTATCAGTCTTGATTTGTTATATCTCTTTAACTATGTTGTCGTTTGGAGTGTGCGCTTCCTCGAGCTAGTCAGCTACTCTTAAATCATTTCAATCTTGACTTTGGCTTCTTATGCATCCATACTAATAGTCCTTTGATTGGTGCAACTTTTAGCTTTTTCTTCTCCTTTCTTCTTTAGATTCACTATTTGTACATCCAGGGTAGCGATGAGGCATTCATTCACTTTAATTTGACCTTTTTCAACAACAGGGTTTTCATTGATTGTATTAATTTGACTCATACATTTCGCCACCCCACAAAACAACTTGCATTGAAATTTTAGCAAGTCGATGGCTTCATGAGCCTTGGTTACTATGTCATTGGGGATCTTATCTAGATTTCAAGAGAATTTTAGACCAATGAGATCCAAGTATAGGTATCAAGGAAACCAAGAGAAAACAATATGGCGGGTAGTAGTTGGGCCAGTAGTAGCAATGACGATCTCCACGTTGTGGCGCCTTGGGCGCTGGGAATACGTAGTGATTATGGGGGCCATAGATGTAGAGGTTAAAGGTGGGGGCATATGGGGCTTAATGGTTTCTTCACCTTGTGCTAGGGATAAAGGATAAAGATGGAGTACGAATGAGCCCACTAAATGACTCCAAGTAGGATGCTCAAAGCATTAAAGAGAGATCCTTGAAGATGAACAATTCCTTTTGAGATAAGAGTTGCACGGGCAATGTGTTGAAGATGGGTGTTGATAACGGTAGGAACTGGAATAATGTGTGGTGTGATGGCATCTAGTGTATGCCTTGGAGTATAAGTTATGGTCTCTTTTCCCCGTCTCCCCTTGGGTATTCACCCTGATCTCTTGCGTGATCTTCTTCATTGTAGTAAGAGAAGCTCCAAGGTGGAGAGATGTATAAGTGTTGGTCCAAATTTATGTGAAGTGCATGTGATGATTGTACCATTTGAAACCCCTACCATCCTGGAAAAAAACACTATGCACTAAGCACGGTGCTAAAAGATCTTTGTGTTAAATTTCCAAAATGGATGTTATGACTTCCCCCTAAAGAGCCCAGTGTCCTTATTGGCTCATCATAACACACCACCCAGGCATTGTGCTTGTAACATGCATTAGTAGTACATAGACTGGCATCTACAGCATTACAACATACAATTCTGGTTGGGTGCTTGGTCGAGTACCAAATATGACAACCATGGGATTCAAACTCATACCACCCCAGAAAGCAACAACATACACTAACCATTATGATAAATGATATTTTTGTAAACTATTGGAAAGGGATGTTACATAGAACTACAGAATCTTTGATGACAATGAAAAGAAAGTAAAAGTTACTTCAAGTTTAGGAATTGTGTTAAGAAATGAAACATTAGTGAATGCAGAAGTGTATGTGGTTGCAGGTGACATGTGTATAGTTTTATTTTATCTAACCTATGGACCAGGCCATCAGCTTTATGGATGGAGTATGTTCACCCCCATAGGAGTGAGCTTGAGGGGACCCATTCCCGCTAGAAGATCATCACACCGAACCATCTTGGTTAAGTTGAAGTTTAGACTGGACATGTCATCAAGCGACAAGTGGCTAGAAGGGCCAACTTCCTCTTCAGCATTGTAAATTTCAAAAGAGGCAGTCTCGATCCTACTTAACAGTCAATCGAAGGTAGCTTCAGAAGTATCTCTCTTTAAATGTTCAAATCGGGGAGTTAGGATTGTAGTTTGTTGAACGTTAGTGTTTCCTCAGTCGACCCCCTCTAGAGTCTTCTTCTCCTTCTTCCTCGTTGGATTCTTCCTCCTCTAAATTTTTTTGCTTTTCTTTCTTTTCTTGTTCCTCTTCACCTTCTATAACTCTTCTCCAAGATAGAGCTCGTCGGGCTTGGGCGGTAATCAGTGCTTGTCTTGGTAGTTGATCTCCTAACCCATCAGGTTCCAAGTGCTTAGTTTCATAGAATTTTGAACCCCTATTATGAAGTGGCGGAAGTTTTGGAGTCTTAAATTGGTCAGGTGAAGAGAGTTCGATGCTTCAATTTTTTAATTTCTTTAATGCCAACTTCCATATGTCGAAGGGCGTTGTTCGTGACTCTATATGTAAAAGCTTGAAGGTATGTGAAGACTTTAAATGGATTGGAATTGAATATTAAGGAATCTGGAGGTTGAGATGGAGCATCTAGAGAGCCATCCCTATGTGAATCTAGTAGGGAGTCCACAAATAAATATTTTTCTTTGAATTCACTATGTTTATTTTGTTGGTCGACAAAGACATGGTGGGGGAAGTGCACCTTAAAGAAGATGTATTAAATGTTTGTGGATCGTCTCTTAAGATTATATAAGTATAGGTTATTATCCAACCCTGACTCTCATTCAAGATTGCTAACAAAGAGAACATATAAGCTTGGCGAGAAAAAATACACGTACGGATGCAGCTGAGATGGACCGATTCGAAGAGATTGAACTACGTAGCGTAGAAACTAGTTAAGTGAAGGAAGTGAGCTAGAGAGGAACATAAATCTATGGCAAGCCATGTAGCCAATGGATTAAATGGAGGAATTATGTTAAAGAGGCACAGAGCTAGAGAAGATCCCCAGCGGTGGGACGAGAAGGTGGAGAATCCGACAAGCTGTCAAGGACTAGAACAACACCTCGGTTGACATCCTACGCTATGTTGCTAGGGAGACCCTCGATTATCCTTAATGGGACAATGATGGTCAGACGACAACTGCTAAGGACGAAGCCAACGTGGAGCTAGAAGCTATGACTAGAGAGGTAGAAGAGGTAGCAGATATGTAATCTGTATTTGAACCGAGCCACATTTCAATGGTTTTAGACTACAACGTGACGAAGAAATGAATCAAGAAGCTTGAAAGACATCTAGAGTATCAAGATAGTAAAACTCACGAAGACAATGTCAAAAAATGCTCTAGATCATATATATCAGTACCAAACCATATGGTTCAACAGCAAACGATGCATGAAGTTGTGAGTGACCCACTCTACTTAGAACTAGAGCCAAGACTTGAAGTTGGAGGTTATAGTAGCATTGGCGTGACATGGATCGATACCTACCCATATGGTCACTATCGAACTATTATGGTTCTTGAAATTTGAAGTGAAAAGAACAAAGATTTATGCTATGCCAAGAAAAGTAGAAGGTGGTGTCAAAAGCATAGATTGGTATCGATACATATTGATCGTTGTATTTCGTGCTTTGGGCCTATTCTACATGCTAGAACTTTGGATTTGAAGATATATATATACATACATACTTTTTCAAATTGGATTCCACAATTTTGATTGTGCATTTTGTCACATATATAAAGTTATCATTATCAAGAAAGGACTTTAGGATCAAGAGAGCGAATTGCTGACATTTTTCTTTATCGACTAGATTACAAACTAAAATTATTGTACATGTGGTTGTAATTTCATAAACCATCTAAAATAAAATTTATAGTTGACGTAGGCTTAAGATTCAAGTCGAACAACTTTTAAAATCTTGTACTCTTTCTCTTTGATTTTGATTCTTAACTTTTAATTTTTCGGTTTAGAATGAATTAGGGCGTTTGAATATATTTTTATAAACATTTATGGTGCTTTCACTAAGAAAGTTCTTACTCATGGTTAGATCTACACTTTCACTTTGGATTTGGAGAAGTTTAAAGGAAAGATCTAAAGGATATCATTCCAACGAAAATGGGATATGGTGGAATTGTTGAAGGTGATAATGAAGGAGATTACCATATTAAAGAAGAAATTAATCAACCGGGTGCTCTGGCTACTTTGTTAGGATCCTCATCTCATTAAGAAGTTGTGATGAAGGCTAAGTTAGATAGGATGATAGTTGAGATGAATAATAAGATGATGTAAAACAAGAAGGCCATTATGGATGAAATATAGAAGAGCTTTGCAATGATGTCTTAGCCTCCCTAGAGGCATAAGAGGAGTACTAGAAGTTCATTTCTTTAGATTCTGATGAAGAGAGTTCATCTTTATCAGAAAGGAATCGAAGAGACGACAAGATGTCGGGACATCATAGAAGCAAAGTGATAGAGTTATAGCAATTTTCCAATGTCTCGATTGGTTGGTATCAACTGACCCATAACGGTCGGTACCGATCAATTAGAGAAAGTCATGTTAAGCAATTCTAAGGTTGAACTCCAAGACAATGTCAAAGCTGGTGTAAGTGGACGAGCTACCAGTCCTTAGGCTGTGGGTGTTGAAGCAAATAATAACGAGCCACCAGAAGAGGATGGAGTCAAATTGGCGAAAGAATAGGCCCAAATGAGTGGTTTCTCCATAGACATAGGAACCTAGATGTCATGCAACTACTTTAGACCATTTACCAGGCCAAACGCTAAGGGAAGTTCATGACGGTCGCAATCTAGTGGGTCAAGGTAGTGAGGAATACATTGTTGACATGATCAAAAGGCTGACCAATCAAAGTCAGAAGAGATGCGGTGAAGAGTGGGATTCATCGATGAGCAAAACTCTATTCACTGATGAGATTTTGGAAGCTAGGTATCTAAGAAATATTTGATGAACACCATGCCAAATTATATTGGTGTAGTTGATCCAAGACATCATTTGTTGATGTATAGATAGCATATGCATAGTGCATGTGCAACAGATGTTATGAGGTGTAGGTGTTTCCCTATATTCCTTGAGGGTATTACAACGACGTGGTTCACTAGGATCGAACCATGTCCATGTCATCATCTGATCGGTAGGAGAAGTAGTGGGTAGTTTCAAGTTCATACAGTCCAACCGAAGGATGCAATGTCATTATTGAATGTGCACTAAAGGTCTCGAGAGACCTTAAAGGCATTTTTGAAGAGATTTAGTGCTACAGTTATAGATGTAAGAAACCCCAAGGAAGAAATAGTATTGTTGGCATTATGAATGAGGTTCACCTAAAGAATGATTAAGGCAGATGGATAAAGAGGAAGGAACCATCTACTTTGAAGCATTTTTATTGTAAGTCATCTTAATTTTTGTGCTTGGAAGAGGCGGATTTAGGTGTAGGATTGGAAACGATGATTAAGAAGGACTAAGCTATGTGATTCATAGCAATATTGTTATCAAACAAAGAGGTGATAGCACTGCAAAAATTGTAGTAAATGTTGGAAACAACAATAATAAAAGAATGAACCAAAACATTGGTTGCAAGAAGCAGGACGCCAAGAAGCGTGGAGGTATACCAATCCCAGAGACTACATGGAATTGATAGATTCCACTGGAAATATCTACCTTGCCATGTAAGGTATAAAGCACAACAAAAAGCCCTCCTAGGAAGGAGGATAAGGATGAAAGATGCTCTAGAAAGTATTGTTGCTTCTATGAAACCCATGGGCATAATACGAACGAATGTAGACATTTGTGGGATGTCATTAAAGATCTTATTTAAAAGAATAAGTATATTCTAAAACTTGCAAGCGGGTAGGCAGTCTGATAACCAACCTTAAGGTGATTCTACCCAATGGCATCAAGCCGGATCCAACGGTGAACAATCAAGATAGTAGGCTTGAGGAATTGTTATCAATACGATAATAGGAGGTCTGCACCCTATGGAGAGCAACTAGAATGAGATGGAGCGCTACGAAAGCTCCTTAAGGCATGCACCCCAAGAGATATATTATACCATAGAGGAAGGTATTCCAATAAAGTAGCAATGAACTATTGATGACAACATTTTTTTGGAATAGAGATGCAAATGAGGTCGAAGTGGTGACGCTTGATCCGATGGTGATCACAACCACGATTTAGCCGATGATAGTGCATCAAGTCCTTATTGACTGTGGGAGTTCGGTGAATATTTTATTCAAACTGACTTTTGACAGTATGCACCAGGATGAAAAGGATTTGGGACCTTGTCTATCTCGTATTCAAGGATTTACTGGAGAAGCAAGGAACCTGTTAGGTGCATCGAACTACCAGTTGAGTTGAGAGGAGACGGCAAGGGAGTGCAGTTGCAGATGTTTATAGTGGTTGATGGATTTTCAACGTACAATGCTTTCTTAAGCTGATCGACCCTTTATAGTTTTAGAATTGCACTTTCCCATGGTGTTTGATAATGAAATTCCCCACTGAGAACGAAGTAGAAGTAGTCTAAGATAACCAAAATACAGTCGAGAGTGCTACATTATGAGCTCATAAAAGAAAAGAAGTGAGAGAAAGGAAGACTACAGAGAAACCTCTTTGCATCAAATCCTTGAAAGCACAGTGTGACGACCGTCCTACACCACCAACACTAATAATGATAATAACCTAGATAGCATACTGCAACGATGCCCGGACGTAGGACGATCGTTAAGGTTGTAAGGTAAAGTAAAATGACAACACAATACTTTTCATATATCTTACTGCGCATCAACTAAAATATAATAGTAAACATCTTAGATATAAAACAAGCGAGGAAATATGGTCGTCGAGATCCTTTCAATAACCTATGTTGTATTGAAGAACTGAACGAATCATAGAAAACAGAGTACTCAGATCTATACATTTGTACAACATAAATGATAGAGTTTATACAACTGGTGACAAAATCAAAATAGATAGCTGTCTCTACATATATAATATTATTAGTAATCTCCATAGTGTTGCATAGTGGAATGATAAGCAATAATAGCTAAATATAGTATTACGAGAGTATAGCCTCCTGGTTATTATCTATCCAGCTCCACACGCTCACTAGACCTGATACCCGTAGTCTAATCATTTATGAGTACCCGGAATAATAGGCAGCAAAGCATAAAATCCCGAGTCAAACAACAGCTATAACAACCGGTATTTTCTATATCGGAGGATTATGAAATATTTTTATTTTATTCACACTAGATCGTATGACTCTAAAATTTTGGAAAGTAACTTCCAAGAACATTTCCCACATCTATGATTATTTTTTTGAATTTCTATGTGACAATTTTTATCCCTAAAACCTTGTTTGGATATAACTTTTGATAACAACCGAATTAAGGTCTTAAGCCACTTCCACTACTTCAGAATGATGTTTTCCCATTCCATAGAGTGGTCATAATAGAAAAATGAACTTACAGTTGAAAGTTATAGCTTTTTTAAGTTTTGGCTACTACTGGATGCATTAGTGGATAATTAGCTAAGTCTGTGCTTAGGCTAACAAACTCATCTTGAAAATTTTGCTAACGGAAGGCTATAGGAACTGACTTAAGTTATTTCCATCTTTCCAAAAATAGCTCTAAACATCCATTAACCCTGATTTCATCAAAAAGCCCATCTTTTCCTTACTTATCTTAGCCAAATTATCAATTAAAGGGGTGACTAGCGTATAAAAGCTTGAGATTATCATTTTGGTTGATACGCATTCCTCTTTTTTGTTGCACACTTTATATTTAAGGAAGAAATTGGTATTTTGGGTATTCGGTGAGTGGTTCTTGACCTCACTCTATTATGCGTGTTTATATAGTTAAAAACAGTGTTATTGATATAATATCACACCTTAAATTGTTTTTTAACTTTAATCACATTTTTAGAGATGTTTATGATCTAATTTTAAAGGATTAAAATGGCTTTTAAATGGTTTTGTAACTCCTTTTGTTTATGTGCATATGCTTGTGTAAAAGTTAGAATAAGATTAGGGTTGGCTTGATTATCATGCTTTTATGGATTACAAGTATGAATGGATGTATATATGTGTTATTTCATATTTGTATGTTATGCTTTGATATAAGTTGATAGTGTTGTTAGGTAGTTAAAAAAGAGATGGTCGAATTAGCAAATCAGAGGCAAAGATGATCGGAATTAGATGAAAATTATAGAAGGTTTTTGGAGCATAGGAAAGCCCAGGAATCAAGTCGCACCAAAATTGGAGTTAAGGAAAGGACTCGGTACCGAGAGCTTTTGGTTGGTATCGAGTGCTTTTTATTGGTGCAAAGTGCTCGATGGATGTTTTGTTCTTCAAGTCAAGGCTAGGGATGATGAGTGAAGGTCAAGTGCAAGAATTTGACTAAATATTGGACTTTATACAAAGAGCTTTGGAGGGCAATGAAATAAGAGCTTTGGAGTTTGTGCCAAGAGCTTTGGAGTTAATGCTAAGGGCTTTTGAAAGGTGTGGTTGGGGTCAAAGCACTTGTAGAATGGAACAGTAGGAGCAAGGAAAGAAAGTTAGCCAAAATTGGCTAAGTCCCAACTTAGTATCGAAAGCTTTTGATCAGTACCAACAGGTTTTGTTTGATGGAGTTATGGTGAAACTTCCAAGGAGAGAAGTAGAGACCATATAGGTTATGCTTAAGGTATTTTTATGTTTGCTTGGTATCTGATGGCATTATAGTAGCACGATGATAGCTATGGGACTTTGATGATGTTAACTTGACGGTGAATAGAGTTTGGTTTCGATGATGGCGGCTTGATGGAAAAAGGAGTCTGAGAATGTTTGTCTACAAAGGCAGGTTCTAGGAAGGGTGACCCATGTGTAGAATGTGAGAATGGTTCTATCGTGGAATGGACGAATGTGGAATGGTTCCTCGAGTATAATGGAAACTAGATAGTTAAAGAAAAGGCTTAGATATGAGTGCTAAGGGATCATTGATGCTCGGAGTGTTTTTTGTTGTACTCAAAGCAGGGGTATTTTGAGTGAACTTACGGGTATGTTGAAAGGCTACCCCAGATTGGAGGTTTGGATCCATATACCCTGGACCGGTGGATTTAGATCTAGTATCAACTTCGAGCTAAAGATGAGTACACTATAATCAGGATTTCCATTAGTCCCTGCCATAGGAAAAGTGATACGAGTTATCATATGTCTAGAGCGCATCGAGTGATAGTGAGGATTGTTGGGGGATGTTATGGTTGCTTTGGTTGTTCTCTTTCGTAGTCTATCACTCTAGGGATGTCATTGGAGATAGGTATTAGTGATATGGATACCTAGACATCCATTATCATACTTGGTTTGCATTATACCTTTACTATGTTTGTAGAGTAGCATACTACGTTCATCATGTGCCAACTCTTTGGTTGCAGGGAGAGGTCAGGTATGGTTCGCATACCATTGTTCCTTACTATATCAACTTGTATAGTATTTTGAGATTCATTTACCGCCTATACCAAACTATTATCTGACTTAAGGTTTTATATTTTGCTTCTTATTCTCTCAGATACTCTTAAATGAGTAGAATATACAGTAGGTCTAGGTGAGGTGCAATAGCTGTGTAGAGGATGAGCTGGATGGAACTATCTTTTATTATATATAGATTTCTATCCCGATTCCGTTGTGCAACACTGTGAAGCCTTGATTGTGCTTGCTTATTACGTATATTAAGAGACAGTTATTTGAGTTTATATTTGTTTGTATAAACTCTATTGTTTGATGTATAACTCTATGAATCTATACTTTGATATTTGGATCACTTAGTTGTTATTGTCTCTCCTATTTTATAGCTATGATGTATATTATATTATATTTCATGAGCAGTGAGATATACAATAGGTCCTGTGATGTTTTACTTCATTTTGAACCCTTGATGATCGTCCTACAGCGACAGGCACATTAGTAGCGCACTATTTAGTTATATTAGATGTCGGTGGTGTAGGCCGATTGTTACAATTGTTTGGTATGAGCAGCAAAAATATCTCAAATACGATAAAGTCAATATACTAGGACAAGTGGTATGGAAAATCATACCTGATATTACATCTACAGAGTTAGCACGTAATAGAGAATATATACTACTCTATATCATAATCATCATGGTGTACTATACATGAAAGTACTAAGGCTGCCCATATGTCTACATTGATAATATTTATGTTATGTGACATCCCTAGGGTGATAAACAATCAAGCAAACATATCATCCATCATCCGTCGTCACATTCGCTTACTCGGTGCATTGGATATTTGACAACTCACTTAGGCCATCATGCTCAATGACTTGACTACCCATCACGATAGTCAACATCCTAATTTCACGGTACTCGAATCTCTGTCACTCGATAGGCCAGGAACTAGGCTAACCATCACGTTATTCCGAGGTAACAAATCTCTCATTTTAAGAGAAGAAGCCATCATGCTCCAGGAGCCATCACACCCCAAGTAAATACCCGGCTTTATAAGTACTTTGGAAACTCTCACGTATCGACAATCCCTTCACACATGTCATTTATAGTAGAGCTTATCATGGAACTGTCCTAACTAATCTCCTTTGGAGTCGTCTCGGTTGGAAATTATTAGCGATAATCATAGATAGTCGTATGATATCATCGTTTGTCACGTAACCTTCCTCTAATAGTTCCTTCAATCCAACTCATGGTTTCCTACTCTATGTCTCAAAATACAACTATCCATCATCGAAGCCATCAGTTTCCAGCGTGAAATCATCATCGTCGAATCGTGCAACGTCATCAAAAATCGTCATTGAATATCATGGTTCGGTATTGACCTAAGCCTTAGATCAAAAAAGCACGTTACGGAGTTTCTACTTCCCTAGTCCGAAGCAAGCCCTAAAGTGATTTCATGAATAACTTAAAGCGACTTCAACTCCGCATCATCGAACTATAGCACTCTTGACCCGAGACCCATTACCGATCTAGCTTGTACACCATCTATCTATGATGCCATAAACTACCTAAAGCCATGCATCTAAACTACCTTGTCACCATGAGCCGAACATCCACTCTCTTAGATCTATACTGATCTTAAAGGTGCTGACCAGAGACTTAGGAAAATATTTGCTAAGTTTTACTCCTAAGCGACCGTTGCCTTCCCCTTGGGTCATCCTAAAGCGATCTACTTTGAAGCCCAAAGTACAGATTGCGACTGATCCAACGCTTTATCAAATTTCACTTCTCATATATGACTCTAAGTGAACCATGTGCAATCTAAAGCAAACCGTTTTAGAACTCAAAGCAACCATATCCAAAATTCGAAGTAATCTCCCATCAACCCATCAACATCGAGCCATCTTCTTTAGTCCATAAATCTAGCAAACGCACTCCAAATGACTTGAAATTTGGAATGTAGCTTCAGGATGTCCTCCTTGACCTACCCTATGGATCATATGTCATTTTGATGACTTGATCTTCATAGTTGATCACTGATCCAAGACTTATTCCTAGAACTAAATTGCCATTCGATCGGCATTTTCATCCATTCAAACATCATACGTTCAAACAATCATTACATACAATATATCCTAACAAGCATACATTTATAACATCAAAGTGAAGAATGAATCTATGGTATAAACTATAAGAACAAAGGAGATCCATAAGAACATGAATTTCATAAATCTTTTTTAAATTGTTTGAAATTAACATTTGTGATTTGTTAAGTTTAAAACACATTCTTGGATCTAAAAATTATTTTAAAACACCATTTTAAGGTGTAAAACAACTAATTGGTAAGTGAGAGGTCCTAACCACTCACCTAAATCCAAAGCAAGTACAAAGATGTAGAAATCCCAATATAAATAGTAACTCCAAGTGGTCTTTAATAGCAAATCTCCAAATCCAAATGCTAAATTAATCTTTCCTTAATGATAAAATTTGGCTAATTAAAGTAGGGTTTAAAATAGCTTTTTGACTTAGAAGTGGTTAATGGAGGATTTTCTCTCTACTTTGGGAAGTGTGTAATGATGGAAAAAGTCCCATCGGTCCCATCTTGATGCTAATCCCAATATGAGGTTTGGGCCTAGAAAATAACTCACAAATTACCTATTAAGCTATTAAAAATGAAGTGAAACTTCAAATAGCCATAACTCCCAAAAGGTAATTTTGCTTTCCAATTATGACCACTCTTTGAAAAGAGAAACCATCATTCTGATTTAATGGATGTGGTTTGAGACCAAATTCGGCTCCTATCAAAAGTTATAGGTGATATAATTTTTTCAGGGTTAAAGTCATTAAATAAAAATTCCAAGGATGGAAAATGTCTCTGGTAGTCATTTCCCAAAGTTATAGAATTGTATGACCTTAAATATAATATTATTAATATTTTATGATCCTTCGATATGTAAAATACGGGTCGCTACACACAACAACTACCGCCCAAGCCTTGACTTGGGTCCAACAACAAATTTACAAATCAACGGACCTATGAGAAGAGCTAAAATAGGTGAGGGCAACCTTGATGGAGCTGATGGTTGATGTTCCAATTGGTAATGATGATCCTACGAGGGTTCTCAAAGTCGGGTTTTAATTCAGCATGAAAATGAGAAAGGAGTTGGTTAGGTTTCTCTGGGAAAACATGGACATGAATGCTTGGACATTTCGATATGTGCAGGATATCACCCGAAGCTTCATGTCATGCACTAAATTGAACCCAATTTATCCTCATGTGAAATAGAAGAGGCAAAGTATGGAACCAGAATGATCCGCTACACTGAAGGTAGAAGTGGACAAGCTAAAGACAAACGACTTTATCTATAATGCTTTATACGAGAGTGGATATCCAACACGGTGTTGGTCAATAAGGAAAACGTAAAATGGAGGACTTGCATTGATTATGTTGGCTTGAGTAAAGCATGTTCAATGGAATGCTTCCCTTTTCTACGAATGGACCAACTTGTGGATGGAATGTTTAGACATGAACTGCCATCTTTATGGATGTGTACTCTTATCACAATTAGATTGTGATGCACGTCCCAGATCAAGAGCTTATCCATTTTGTCATAGATTTGAGGTTGTATTCTTATAGATACATGAAATTTGTTCTGAATATTGATGAAGCTGCTTATCAACTCTTAGTAAATAGATAAGTTTGATCGAATGGACGATGGAAGTTTATGTGGATGGCATGAAATCAAGATGACTGAAGGATCACATGGGTGGCCTATCTTAGATATTTGATTTGCTTCAGAATTACGGAATGAAATTGAATCCATTGAAGTGTTCATTTAGAGTTGTATTAACTAAGTTTTTTACTTTTATTATAAACTCAATGGTTAGAAGCTTACCCAAAATAGATTAAAGCTAGCCTAGAACAGATTGAAGCTTTGATACTAGTTATCACACTAAAAACAAGGAGGGAAATACAAAGCTTAAATGTGAAAGTCTCCTCATTGAGTCAATCCATTTTAAAAATGATGGAAATGTGTATACCATTCTTTGATGCCTTAAGAAGGAAAAAGGAAATTTCTGACGGGCGGATGAATGTGAAGCCGCATTTCAAAATTTATCAGAGCATATGAAGAAACTGCCGATGCTATCTAAGCCTATGAATGGGGAATTTTTTTATGTCTATATAGTAATATCAACTTACACACTAAGTGCTACCTTGGTATGTGAGGATTGCAAGTTCCAAAGGCAGATCTACTACATCGGCAAGCGGTTCACTACAGCTGAAAAGAACAATACAAAAATAGAAAAACTAGTGTACTGTCTGCTGATTGCATCGAGGAAGTTGAGACTATACTACCAGGCTTGTATGTTAAAGGTCTTAACTGATCAACCACTTAGATAGGTACTACATCGACCCAAAACATTTGGCAGATTGATAAAGTGGAATACTGAGTTTAGCTAATTTGATAAACTTACTATTATAGCAGAAGGATTCGAGGATAGTCATTGATAGATTTCATTATTGAATTCACCATCTAGGATGATAAAGTGGAAGAAAAGTTAGTCCAACTTTTTCAATGGAAGTTATATGTTGATGGAGCCTCAAATAAGCATGATTCCTAGGAGAAGTAGTTCTCATAACCTTGGTGGGGCGGAGGATCTTTTATGCGTTGAAGCTAGAGTTCCAAACAATGAGCTATGAAGTTGAATACGAATCCTTGATTGTAAGAGTCAAGATAGGAAAGGAATCAGGAGTAAACATATTACATGTCTTTAACGCACCTAATTGGTGGTTTGTTAGGTCAAAAATGAATTTCAGGCTAAGGGTGCATAACTCGCCCCTCACTTATTCAAATTGGAACAACTGGGAGATGTTGAGCACTACATGATAATGCACATCTCTAGGGAAGAGAACATGAATGCTTTTTCCCTTTCCAAATTAGTGAGTTCTGGGATGTTCAATAGTTTGAAATCGTACTAATAAAGGTTTTAACGACTCCAGGCATTGATGAGATGGATGTTAATCTTGGAGGTCGAGGAAGAGAAGAAGCCATCGATGACGCCAATTAAAGAGTATTTGCTAAAAGGGACTCTCCCGAATGGAAGGAACAAATAAAGAAATCTCCTGCATAAAGTAACTTGGTCCCTTATGCAAGAAAGATTACTATACGAGAGATGATTCTCAACCCCTGATAAGGTGTGTAACCAAAGATGAAGCTAAAAAGATCCATGGGGATGTGCATAAAGGAAGCCATGATGATTACACTAGGGGCAGACCCTAGCAAATAAAGTTCTCCAACACGGGTATTTCTGGCAGTCAATTAGGATGTAGCTGATTATTCTAAGAGATATGTCAAATGCCAAAGGTTGCAAAGATACTGAGATCCCCGTCTAATGAGCTTATGCAAATGGTTAGCTTGTGGTTGTTTTCTATACAGGTAATATATATTATTAGTGTGTTATTGATGATGAGAGGCGGAGTGAAATATGCGATAAAAGCTTTGGATTACTTCAGGAATGGACTAAAGGTTAACCGCTTACAATGAACATTTTGAAGAAAACGGTCAATTTTGTAGTAAAGAACATTTTTTGTTGGTTTGAAGTTTCATTGAACATATACTGATAATGGAACTCAATTCGAGAGTGCTGAATTCAAGGAATTCTTCCCTCGATATCAAATTAAGAAGAGCATTGCGGTAGTAGCCCATCTAAGGCAAATGAATAGGCGGAGGTGGTGAAAAATATAATAATATCCATTATTAGGAAGAGGCTGAAAAGAGCTAAGTGTGATTGAGCGCATGAGTTACTACTGGCATTGTGGGCTTATCGGACAACCCATAAGCCACGACTAGTCGTACCATTTTCTTAGGCCTATAGAACTAAGATCATGATACCAATCAAAGCTAAACTCCCTTTTCATGAAATGTTGCACTATGATCCTAAGGTGAACGAGGAACTCTTGCTTAATTTCCTCAACTTTCTTAAAGAAAAGTGAGAAGAGGCTAATCTAAGGGTAGGTTCTCCCTTGATAAGCGTAGCAAAGCAGTTCAATGCCAAGGTCAAAAACTACATTTTGAGAAAGGTAACCTCATTTTGAAATAAGTATTTTGGGTATGGTAAAACTTGGTCCAAATTTGAAAGGTACCAAAATGATTGTACATAATCTTGGAGATGGAATTTTCAAGCTGTCAACATAGATGGGATCCTGAATCCATGGGCATGAAACAACAAGCATCTATGATGTTATTTCACTTTATTTTTTGTAAATAAGGCAACCTATCCACCAAGATTTGATGTGATAAGTCAAAAATTGTCGTTCTTTTATTCATAAATAAATTTGACTTTTTGGATACAATGGAACTGTATTCTTAAAGTTCGAATTTGTTTTGCAATCTCGATGGCACAATTACATGTTATATGTTCTGAAAACCAAACTTCTATGTACCTAGCTGTAGGCACTGACAAACTCCTTCGATCCACGATCGTGTCATTGAGTATAATTAGACCAAGGTCAATCAGATGATACACCCTTACACATCTTATCTTTAACCAACAGCCAAAGATATGCGTGGTGAGAGGTGGATGCCGAGAGATAGGCTTTTGAGATATCTGCTCTTGGAGATAAGAATCAGCATGAAATTGACTCCTTTGCAGGTATGCTGTTGGATTTTATTGGTTCTCATGTTGACATGAGCATATAAGCTATAAAATTTCAACTGTAGCAATGAACGATCGTGTCGTTTACGGTCGAGTGAGATGTATTCGATCGAGAATAAAGGGTGTTAATCGATGATGTATGATTTTGTTAGGTTAAATGAGGAATGTTTGATTAGTACTAAAGAAAACTAAGTAATAGAACAACATAGAGAAATTACAAAAATTTAATTATATGTATAGAATTAAAGCAAAAAAAGACATTATAGAGATCATAGGCACAGGTAGGTACAATATATAAGTAGTTTCATTATAGATGTCTATATAATCATATATGTAGATGGGTACATAGGTAGATAAAAAAAAGGTGATAAAATGAATGAGATAAAATTTAACTAGAAACATATTTAATTACTTAAACTTTTCATATGCAAAAGAGTGGGGGTCGAACCCATGTTACAACAGCCTACGTACACAAAATACAAGAAGTGCATATCTTTAGAAGCGGCTATAGTCAATCATTTATTCCTTCCCCATTTACCTCCCTTGGTCACCTATTTAGGATGATGCTTTCTCTATGTAGCCTTTTCTATATCCATGGCGCTCTTTTTAGAATGCAAAGTTTCTTCAATGGTTTAATAGAGAGGTTCACGTGCTATGGCATGAGCATGTGTACTTAGTGAAGTCTAATAAATGCCTGTGGTAGGAGCAGAAGGCGACACTATAGGAGCTGGAGGAATGGGTAAAGTAATCAATAGAGGATAGGGAATATTCTCAATATCCATTTCTTTTTTGATACTCTTTAGCTTATCTACTTCTATGGTCATTGAGGTTGCCATTAAAGGATTTTTACCAATGACTTAGGTGATAATAAGCTCACCGTCGTCGTCAATAGTGGCATTGAGTTCATCTAGAATTTCATTCTCAAGTGCACTTCTGCTCTAAGGCCGAGAATGGACCTAATGGTGGAAGTACAGATTGGAATAGGGATTAAAACAATGACCGATGTAGTAGTGATGGTTGTCGTTATAGAAGTAGAAGCTCTAGAAATCACTGGAAGGGACACAATCATAAGACAACTTGAAAGTTGAAAAAGAGATGAAACAAATTAAAGACATCTTCAAAAGACATCTGCAATTTCTCTAAAAAGATATAAGCTAGAGATAAACATCCTAGATTCGATGTTGGGATGTGATAAGAGTCTTTGGTATGTCCTCCTCCTAGAATAAGGGAATGAATGAAAGAATAGGGCTAGTCGGTAGTGGCAAGCTAGGGTCATTGGGTGTATCCTTCAGAAGATGAAGTAGTAGTAGCACTGATGGATGGAAATGGCATGGATGTAAGAACAATTATGACCTAAAAGCCGGTTGCCGTAGAAGTGACAACATCCACCTACGACCGCTTGCTAATAGGGGCAGTGTCTTCGGCCAAGTCCTTGGAGCTGGACTTGATGGGAGCCCTAGTGGGCACTTGTGCAAAAGATGTGGCTTTAGCAATCCATAATGCATGATCCTCGGCTAGGGCTTCAGATCAAACTCATCAAATAAGAGGGCTTTGGTTGCATTTTCATCTACCTCTCCCTCCAATTCTTCTCATTACTACTTTAGAATTTCCTCATAGACATCAGCTAACATCTTGGGATAATCCTACTCTAACTAGTTAATGTTAGCAGACCTAACAGCATTGAAGTTGAAGCATAAGATGATGGAGTCAAGCTTGTTTTCAAAATCTATTTTTTCTTGTTTAACTCGAGCAAGGGGTGCTTCCAGCTTAACGACCTTATCCCCGAATGACTCTTTTGTAGCACATATTAATGCCCATCTTGATTTAAAGTGCATCCCTTTCTTTCGTTATGTCGCTGGTTCAGATGTGGGCTTTCTGGACTTGTTCATCCAAGAGTTTCATCTGGGTTTCTTAGACCAGATCATAGCTTTTATGCTTATCTTCGGCCTCTTTGGCTCTTTTTTTTGGAAGCCAGCTCTTACTTAAGCTTCTCATTTTGATCGAATATGTTTGTCCTAATTTTCTCATCCTTCTCGCACTTCTTCTCTTACGTTGTTATTATCTAGTGATTCTTCTTTTTCAAATCGGCGAAGCCACAAATAGCTTCCTCCATATATTAAACTATTCGACTAGCTTTTAATAAAGTGATAACCCTGCCTCCAAATCCTTGGGAGGGATGTGCTTCACATTATACATGAACTAGAGCCCGATGAGGTCCATTCCAAGGTGTATAATTTCATGCTACGTAAGTATCTGGGGAGGCGGAGCACCTGAAGGTGGAGATAGAAGGCAAGAGATAGCGATGATTGGTTCTTTTCTCGGTCAGTGTTCTAGGAATGAAGATGATAAGTGTACTATTTTGGACTTAGGTTTTCCAGAGCCAAAGCTTGAGAATGGGAGGGTGGGATTAGAGCTTGTTCCTTTGGAAAACTAGGTCTATTGAAGTATGGTTCTTTATCCCTTGGAAGCGAAGATCGTGCCCGGCACGGTGAAGCAGAACCTTTTTTGGGACCAAGTGCAGTCCCCTGACCTGTCATGCTTAGAGTGGTAACTACTTTTCTCATCTTCCACCCTCTCCATCTCTTTATCCTTTAGTTTTATTTCACTCCATCATACTTCGATTTTTAGTGAGGGTCTCGTAGAGGGTATAGATTTGTTCGGTGAAGAGAAGGGTGATTGCTGTAGAATTTCTTGTCTAAGGTTTTCAAACGAGACTTAAACATAGTACCTGAATAAGGAAAATATTGGATTAGACCTTAGAATTAGACGAAGGTGCATGTAGAATGAACATTCTCGTGACCCTAAGTGTTGATGTATCCTATTGATTTTACAGACCATGCTTACGAAGTTAGGCAGTCGGGGTAATTTCCCCTATGGAAGCGAAAGGCGCACCAATGCCAAATGGGAGATCTGGGGGTGAAAATTTATTGAGGGTGAAGTTATGCTTTGATGAAGCTTCTACTACATTTCCTCCTCTTCCTCGGCTACATTTGGGATGCTCTAAGGCGTATGAGGGTGGAGGATCGATTTCTTCTTCTTCTTGAGCTTCTTGCGCAGCTTGAGCCGTTTATCCAATCCTTGGTGCAAGAATGTTGTGACCAATTCTTTGGCATTTGAACAGGAGCCTGAACTGATATAATCAAAAGTTGTTTAGAAGGTATATTCTCTTTTGGCCATCCTTCAGAATTTCCTTAAAGAGTTGAAGAATTTGCACCATATTTGCACTAGTGTCTCTATAAGGGATAACAACAGAAGAAGAAGTGAAGAAAAGTTAGTGAATTGAGTGAAGTAAACTCTAGTATAGTGGAGGGCGGAGAAAATGGACTTACACCGAGACATCCATTTTTAGGCTACGCCATCTGGACATCAGACGAAAAAGGATTCATTCTCGAAGTCGTTAAGCTTGTTATGTTGGCCAATGAATAATCGGCAACCATGTTATTCCTCCAATATAATGCAATGGAATTTCGGACCAAGGACGTAGCAGTACCTGTGACGCCCCACCTCTGTATTCATGCTAGCCAAGTACACTACGGAGTAATGCCGTCAACTCGCTCGAAGAATAAGGCTATTGAGGAGCGACCATCCGTGTAATTGCTTTGTACGAGCACCGATATGTCAGATAGTATAACATGCATTTCATTTCAAGAGGAAATTCGACATACCGATACAAACTCAAAGCTACTACACAGTGGCTATGTGTTCTTCGGAAACAAATATGGAAATAAACATAACATAAATCAGTCACAGATATTCATATCACAAAGGCGGAAATAGACATGAATATAACACATAGAAGTGTACATCAGAGTAGTGGTCATACAAGATCCACAACAACACGAAAGAATAGATACAAGTGCTAGACAAAAGAATAAGTATACATCAAGGAGTCTCTATCTCGAATGTATAAAACAAAAACTACTAATCTAAAGTAGTTAGCCAAAAATCAGGCGACAGTCCCTGATAAGAAGTCAAATAGAAGCACCTGTACTATCTCGGTCTGACCCGACTATTATTTAATAAAAAAATAATAAACGAATCAGTCTAGCTATAAATATCAGATAAAATATGAGATAAAATAAGAGATACGATAAAAATGTATGATAACAATAATGTCATACTGTGAAAAGTGTACATTAGAAAATCAACTAAAATCATACAATATCTCAAAAATCTCATAACATCAAAAAGAGTGTCATATTCTTTATTTTATTCACCAAGCCACCAATATTGACAAACATATCAATGCCAATCGTAAAAGTTGGCGAAACACAAATTCTAGTAATCATCAATTAGAAATCCAGAAATCACAAAAGGGGGAGGCCTATCACAAAATGGGAGCGAGAAAACTCACCAACATGTGTATCACAAACGGGTCGCTAACCTATAGTCGCTAACCATAGAGCTGGTGCAACAACGTAGTACAATATCGGTATGCCCGAGGAACCTGAAACTCAAATAATTTGGAACAACAAAGTAGTACAGCGTTACGCCCGATGAACCCAACTCCAATAATACGGAACAACGACGTAGTACAGCATTACGCCCGATGAACCGAACTCCAATAATACGGAATAACGACGTATTACAGCGTTACGCCCGATGAACCGAACTTCAATAATATGGAACAACGACGTAGTACAGTTTTACGCCCGATCAACCAAACTCCAATAATACGGAGCAACGACGTGGTACAATGTTACGCCCGATGAACCAAAATCCAATAATACGGAACAACGACGTAGTACAGCGTTACGCCCGATGAACCGAACTCCATAGAAGAACATGGGTCGCTAGCCCATAAAAATGAGTCGAAACTCCAAAGAAGGCATAGGTCGTTAGCCTATAAAAGAAATGAGGCTAAACTCAATAAAACGAGGTATAGTCCCCTATGTGGACAAAGATACATCGCATATCACAAGTCTAACTCACAAAATGTCATCTTCGATCATCAAGAAGTGTCAATTACACTAAGCTAGTGAATAGATTAGTTTAGCTTCATGTCCCATAACCATTGGCTTAACTAAAATATTTACGAACAAATTGTAGATTTCCACTCAAAAATTATCACAAGTGTTTCAATCGAACAAGTCTAAGAATTAACCGACAAAGTAAACGCAAGCGTTTCGTACCACTTGTTTTGCTAAGTCGTTTAATTGGATTTCTCGAAAAAATAAGGGAAAGATTTGTATATACTAATAGGCTGAAAAACAATTTTATAAATGAGCTTTGTATTAAAAGTAGAGTTGAAATCATTTTAATGAAAGAGTTTTGATATTTACTACTAGTATAGAAACCTTTGTATTTCAAAGTGATAAGTCACAAAAATGATCGTAGAAACAATCAATCATCAAATATTCACATACAAAGACGTGAATCAAATCCATAGAAATCGATACCAAATCCATCAAAATGGATATTCCTCAAAAATCTCGATAAATAAGTTATCAAAGTCAACAAAGGTGATAACAACAAATTGGAGAAACAAGAAGCGATTAAAAATTGAAAATTCAAACACAAAAGGCAAAATAGACAGAGACAGCAGATTCAGTCGACTGAACTAGAAGGTCAGTCGACTGACACAAATCCTGGAAACTTTTTATTTCTAGGTTCATTCGACTGAACCTGGGGGGGTCAGTCGACTGAATCATGCCTGAAAGCTTTTGGTTTCCAGGCTCAGTCGACTGACCCATAGTGGTCAGTCGACTGATACTGGCCCAGGAAAATTCCTGGGTTCAGTTCAGTCGACTGACCTTCCAGTTCAGTCGACTGAACTGGAAATTCCAGTATTCTCAGCCTAGCCCCCAAGGGGAAAAATCCCAAACAATTTATGATCGGACGAGCGATGGGCGCTAGGAGTTCACGACAATCGGCATCCCAGCCTAATAGGCTCTTCGATACGCCACCAAAAGCACGATCAAACATCAAAGCTAGGATTTTTAAAGATTTAAATTCAAAACACCAAAAAATGGAATATTCATAAAACCAATTCAATCCAAAGAAAATGGACAAGGAATAGATGTTAGGAATCACTACCTAACAACTATCAAAGATATAGACATAGATGTGAGTTCAAAAACTCACCTTTTACACAAAAAGAAGGAAGGAGTTGCTTGAAAACAAAGGAAGATCAGCCACTCTTCAATCTCAACTCTAAAAGTCCAATCTAAGATCATAAACAATAATTTTCCAAACTAGGTTATACGAATTTTTTGAAATTGGAGAGAGATTGAGATGGAAAAGAAGAAGGAGATACTTACCTAAGTTTCTCTTTGATTTTGGAGTTAAAACTTGGATTTGTAAATGAAGCTAGGGCTTAGGAATTCCTAATCTCTTTTCTCTCCCTCCATTTTTGCTTAAATCTTGAAGTGTTAGAAAATGAGAATGAATGAAGAGGAGAGGGTGTGGAGCTAGGGTATTATGTTAGGTTATTGGGCTGGAACCCAAACCCAAAGCCCTAAGTGAAAATGTCAAAATTCAAGCTAACTCCAAACATATCGATGTTTATACTAAAAAGCATCGCAAACATCATTTTAAACTCAATGGAAGAGGTCTCGAGTTCTAATTCGACTGTTTGCAAAAAATAGCATTTTAGACTAAAATCCTACTAACGATGCTATATTTAAATAAAATATTTAAATATATAATCGTAAAATATGTGGTTTGTTACAGACTTCCCTTCTTAAATAAATTGCGTCCTCGCAATACGTAAGAAGAAAATAAAAGGTAACAACCATAGAAGCATATCAACACAAAAGAAAATTTGAAGTAAGAAGTTCACCCTAAAGAACACGAGAGAGTAAGTTGCTCATAAGTCAAATTAGGTGAAACTTCAATTTCTTCAATAACACCGGGCTCAAGAATAGAATCAGAATCCATAAGGCATTTCCGTAGTTGAGAGACGTTGAAAAATGTCATGAATAGCAGAAAATCAAATGGTGAAACGACGAAATTCAATAACAGTATGCCCGAATGAAATTGTCAGAAAGATCATTCCATTCGGACATCATCAAAGAAACAACCATTTGTTGTTTACGACTAAGGGCATTGGCAACACGATTTCCCTTTCCAAAGTATAGAGAATATCAAGATCATAAGATGCAAGGAACTCGAGTCAACGTTGTCAATGCAAATTAAGTTCCTTTTGAGAAAATAAATACTCCAAAGATTTATGATCGGTGTAGAGAACAAATTTTTTTCCCAAAAATAGTGATGCTAATTCTATAAGCGAAAACAATAGCCGCAAGCACTAGATCATGAGTGGCATACCTAGTCTCGATAGGCTTTAATCGTATAGAAGCATGAATGATAGAACGTTCTCTTTTGCAAGATAATGGCACCCAAACTAATACAACTAGCATCGGTACAAACAGTGAAGTCTTGGTTCCCTTCGGGTATCACAAGAATAGGAGTATCGGAAAAGAGTTCTTTTAATTGATCCTCTTTCCCAAAAAGCTAAGACTTTCGAAATTACAATCAACTTTATGTAATCATCTTTCTAGAAAAAATTATTTATTCCAAGTCAATTTACTGTATCTGATTATCTCATCATAGCATTTAGGAAATTCCTATCGATAACGTTGATCAAGCGCATCGACCAGAATACTTAAAGCACTCAATGGGAAAAATAACACAAAATCATCTTCTTTATGATAAAAATATTTCTTAAAAAATTTACGAATATTCTTTGCTCATTTTAAGAATAAAAATCTAATTATATTTATAAATAAATCTTATGAAAAAGATTTGCAAAATTTTAAGTTGTTGTTTTCATCCAAATCAATGAACACAAGGATGGTCTCATCGAAATATTCGTCAAATACTCGATTAACAAGATGGATGAAATAAGCTAGACAACTCGATTGACATCAAGTGTCATTCATAAGAATCATAACGAGTGCGGAATGCAGTAAAGGGGTAAGCTATCCTCCGCAACTCGTAGCTAATGAAAACTGGTGGTAAATTCGAACTAAAAAGACCTTAGCTCCACTCAAAAGATTGCTTAGGTGACAATCCTAAGACAAGCTCAAAAATACCGAAAAATTCACGAACTACCTGAATGAGGAGAATAACATCTTCCTCAACAAGTGGGTCTAGAGAATAAAATGGTGCCACCGAATTGGAATCGAAATCATTTAGAAAAAAATAGAAATCTGCTTAACAGATTGAAAATGTCGAAGATGGATAGTCCAATCG
Organism: Allium cepa; assembly: GCA_030765085.1. NCBI lineage: Eukaryota > Viridiplantae > Streptophyta > Magnoliopsida > Asparagales > Amaryllidaceae > Allium > Allium cepa. The sequence goes on along the minus strand of CM060935.1, from coordinate 1,051,555,170 downwards.
GGACATAGGATATGGACTTCATAATAATTAAGCCAATCCTTTCCCAGAAATCGATTCCGAAGCCTAAGTAACGCATAACATGCAAATCGGCTCTAAAAGAATAATCACATAAAATAATCTCGATATTTTTATAAAGTAAACTAAGTGTTGCGGATCCACCAACCGAATTCGCAATTCTCAGTGTAGTCACCAAGCCCAAAGTGTTTAAAGAAAAAGAATCAACAAGTTCTTTTGATATATAATAATGAGATGAACCCATATCAAAACGAACCTGAATAAGATAATCACGAAACAAATTAATGCCATCAAGGATAGAATTAAAAAAAACCTTAACCAAGAGAAGACAAGGAGCTTGCACAACATTCAGCTCTCCCTCTCTCCTACTTTGAAGTATGGGACATGTAGATATAAGATGACCCGAACTTTTGCAATAACGACAAAAGAGAGGTTTCGGACACTTATTAGCATAATGGTCCATGGAACCATAATTGTAGCATTGTCCACGACTAGAGGTAGGAGTCTTTGCTACCGGTGTTTGTTGCTTCCCTTTCTTGTTCGGATTGGGGCTTTTGAATTTAATAGGCCTCTTTATATTATTTTTGAAGTTCTGTTTGGTACTCCAACTTCAACATCACTTTCATTATCGGCCTCTTCAAGTCGAAGAGCAATATCAATAAGTTGATCGAAAGAAACTTCTAGTTTCAGAAGTAAAGGCTTTTAAGGTTCTTATTCAACCCACAGACAAACCTTTGATTTTTCTTCAATGGGGTATTAATATACTCGACCCCATATTTAGTGAGAGATTCGAAAGATGCGACGTAATCCTTCGCAGAAGATTCACCTTGAACAAGGTCAATAACGTCAGGCCAAAGTTACTTTTTCAGCCTTCGGCACAAATTTCAACTGAAACCTTTCCCGGAATTGCTCCCAAGTAAGATCCGCTTCGATAATCTCCGAAATTAAAAGCTCGTGCCAATCTAATGCTTTTTCTTGAAGCATGCTGAAGCCACTTGGACTCGATGGAGATCAACAAGATTCATGCGAGAAAAGATGCGGGCGCATGATCTAAGCCAAGCTTGGATTTCTATAACACTTTCGGATCCCATAAATGGCCTTCCACCCAAATCGGTATAGTCTCCGCACAAGCATGCAAACCCGAATCTAGGATTCGTAGGCTCTGGAATGGGTCTGACAGCTTGAGCATTCTTTACAAGATCTAAAAGCTGCTGGGCAGACATGAATACTACATCCTGGGGAGCAGCACTTGATTAACCGGCGCTGGAACGGCCTGATCTAACCATTTCTCTTCTTTAAGAAAGAAAGAAAGAAGAAAAAGGTTATTCTCAAAATGAATATCAAACAATCCTGATTGATAAAACAAGGCATAATAAAAGAAAATAGGATAGAACGGGTCCTATGACTCGGATAAACCCTAAAGCATGATTCCTAAGAAGGACTTAGGACAATGATCCTTGTTAGATTATTCTACATTGTTCCAAAGTTTGGCTTTGATACCAAGCTGTGATGCCCCACCTCTATACTCATGCCAGCCAAGGACACTACGGAGTAATGCTGTCAACTAGCACAAAGAATAAGGCTATTGAGGAGCGACCATCCGTGTAATTGCTTTGTGCGAGCACCGATATGTCAGATAGTATAATATGCATTTCATTTCAAGAGGAAATCCGACATACTGATACAAACTCAAAGCTACTACACGGTGGCTATGTGATCTTTGGAAACAAATATAGATATAAACATAACATAAATCAGTCACATATATTCATATCACAAAGACGGAAATAGACATGAATATAACACATAGAAGTGTACATCAGAGTAGTGGTCATACAAAATCCACAACATCACAAAAGAATAGATACAAGTGCTAGAGAAAAGAATAAGTATACATCAAGGAGTCTCTATCTCGAATGTATAAAACAAAAACTATTAATCTAAAGTAGTTAGCCAAAAATCAGGCGACGGTCCCTGATAAGAAGTCAAATAGAAGCACCTATAATATCTCGGTCTGACCCAAGTATTATTTAATAAGAAAATAATAAACGGATCAGTCTAGCTATAAATATCGGATAAACTATGAGATAGAATGAGAGATACGATAAAAATGTATGATAACAATAATGCCATACTGTGAAAAGTATATATTAGAAAATCAACTAAAATCATACAATATCTCAAAAATCTCATAACATCAAAAAGAATGTCATATTCTTTATTTTATTCACCAAGCCACCAATATTGACAAACGTATCAACGCCAATCATAAAAGTTGGCGAAACAAAAATTCTAGAAATCATCAATTAGAAATCCAGAAATCACAAAAGGGGGAGGCCTATCACAAAACGGGAGGGTGAAAACTCACCAACACGTGTATCACAAACGGGTCGCTAACCCATGGTCGCTAACCATAGAGCAGGTGCAACGACATAGTACAATATCGGTACGCCCGAGGAACCTGAAACTCAAATAATTCAGAACAATAACGTAGTACAGCGTTACGCCCGATGAACCGAACTCCAATAATATGGAACAACGACGTAGTACAGCATTACGTCCGATGAACCGAACTCTAATAATATGGAACAACGACGTGTACAGCGTTACCCAATGAACCGCCAATAATACGGAACAAAGACGTAGTACAGCGTTACGCCCAATGAACCGAACTCCAATAATACGGAACAACGACGTAGTACAGCGTTACGCCCGATGAACCGAACTCCATAAAATAACATGGGTCGCTAGCCTACAAAAACGAGTCAAAACTCCAAAGAAGGCATAGGTCGATAGCCTGTAAAAGAAATGAGGCGAAATTCAATAAAACGAGGTATAGTCCCCTACGTGGACAAAGACACATCGCATATCGCAAGTCTAAATCACAAAATGATCATCATCGATCATCAAGAAGTGTCAATTACACTAAGCTAGTAAATAAATGAGTTTAGCTTCATGTCCAATAACCACTGGCTTAACTTAAATATTTACGAACAAATTGTCGATTTCCACTCAAAAATTGTCAAAGGAGTTTCAATCGAACAAGTCTAAGAATTAACCGACAAAGTAAACGCAAGCATTTCATACCATTTGTTTTGCTAAGTCATTTAATTGGATTTCTCGAACGAATGAAGGAAAGGTTTGTATATACTAATAGGTTGGAAAACGGTTTTATAAACGAGCTTTGTATTAAAGTAGAGTTGAAATCATTTTAATGAAAGAGTTTTGATATTTACTACTAGTATAGAAACCTTTGTATTTCAAAGTGACAAGTCACAAAAATGATCGTAGAAACAATCAATCATCAAATATTCACATACGAAGACGTGAATCAAATCCATAGAAATCGATACCAAATCCATCGAAATGGATATTCCCTATAAATCTCGAAAAAGAAGTTATCAAAGTCAACAAAGATGATAACAACAAATTGGAGAAACAAGAATCGATTAAAAATTGGAAATTCAAACACAAAAGGCAAAATAGGGAGAGACAGCAGATTCAGTCGACTGAACTAGAAGGTCAGTCGACTGACATAAATCTTAGAAACTTTCTGTTTCCTGGTTCAACCCACTGAACCTGAGTGGTCAATCGACTGAATCATGTTTGGAAACTTTCGGTTTCCAGGCTCAGTCGACTGACTCATGGTGGTCAGTCGACTGATACTGGCCCAGGAAAATTCCTAGGTTCGGTTCAATCGACTGACCTTCTAGTTCAGTTGATTAAACTGGAAATTCTAGTATTCTCAGCCTAGCCCCCAAGGGGCAAAATCCCAAACAATTTGCGATCAGACGAGCGATGGGCGCTAGGGGTTCATGCCAATCGGCATCCCAGCGCTATAGGCTCTTCGATACACCACCAAAAGCATGATCAAACATCAAAGCTAGGATTTTTAAAGATTTAACTTCAAAACACCAAAAATTGGAATATTCATAAAACCAATTCAATCCAAAGTAAATGGATAAGGAATAGATGTTAGGAATCATTACCTAACTATCAAAGATATAGACATTGATGTGAGTTCAACAACTCACTTTCTATACAAAAACAAGGAAGGAGAAGCTTGAAAACAAAGGAAGATCAACCACTCTTCAATCTCAACTCTAAAAGCTCCAATCTAAGATCATAAACAATAATTTCCCAAATTAGATTATAGGAAATTTCTGAAATTGGAGAGAGATTGAGATGGAGAAGAAGAAGGAGATGCTTACCTAAGCTTCTCTTTGATTTTGGAGCTAAAACTTGGATTTGCAAATGAAGCTAGGGCTTAGGAATTCCTAATCTCTTTTCTCTCCCCTATTTTTGCTTAAAGCTTGAAGTGTTAGGAAATGAGAATGAATGAAGAGGAGAGGGGGTGGAGCTAGGTTCTTATGTTAGTTTATTGGGCTGAAACCCAAACCCAAAACACTAAGTAAAAATGTCAAAATTAAAGTTAACTCCAAAGATATCGATGTTTATACTCAAAAAGGTCGCAGATGTCATTTTGAACTCAATGGAAGGGGTCTCGAGTTCTAATTTGACTGTTTGCAAAAAGTAGCATTTCGGACTAAAATCCGACTAACGATGCTATATTTAAATATACAATCGTAAAATATGCGGGTTGTTACAGTACCAGTCTCCTTGAAGGTTGGGACCTTGACCAAGTGCTGAACAAAGAGCATATATGTTAAAGTATGAGTAGCATATGCAATCAGCTGAAATAGAGTTGGAGCCAATATGAAGTATTGGAGTATTAGTCTTATAAAGTGATTTAATGGCGGGATAGATTCAGCAAGCCGCATATATCTATTGCAATAAGTGTAGCCTTCTAGAAGATTATGCACTCTTTGGGATGGAAAAGGGATAAGAGTTCTCTCCACGGAAATGTCATGGCAGTCATAGATTCTCTAGATATCTTTGACCTTTAGCCTCGAGGCTAGGGACTCTAGAGGATTGTCCGGATCACAATGCTCGCCAAGTCAGCATCTGGAGCAACATTGACTCCCAGAGGCACGTGAAGAACCAAAGCCAATGGCTATTGAGATTGGTGTCACTGCTTCCTGGTTTTGGTTAGACTTAATGTAGAAGCCGGTGCGGAAGAAGAAACTACATTCGAAGGCATTAACAGGCCCGCTGTAGTGAAAAGACGTTCTGAATGTCTAAGAGGTTCCATATTATACTGAAAGCTTGAGGTATGAGCAAGGTTAGGTATGATTTAAGTTTGGTGTTAACTTTAACTAAGTCCCATGCAATTGATGTAAAGAATCCAATGGATGTCGACGTGTGCTGGCCAATCAGGTTTTGTACATAAGTAGAAGATAACAAGCCTATTTTAAAAGTTAAATTGTTATTATTAGCAATAGTATTACTACAACAACTACTATTAATACTATTGATTATGAAATTATTTAAATTTTATAAAACTTGGTTAATTTCTAGAAACTTTGTTAATTTAGTTAAATATTCACAAAACTTAGTAAATTTTTAGAAACTTAGTTAAATTTTTTTTAAACATAGTTTATTTTATGAACTTATTTAACTTTTATACAACTTGATTAACTTAGTTAATTCTTTAAAAACAAATTTGAAGTTTACAAACTTGGTTAACCTTGTTAAATGTTTATAAAACTTTTTCATCATTTATAAAAGGAAGTCTAATTTTATAAACTTAGTTATTTTTATAAACTTAATTTTTTTTATAGCTTAATAGGTTTTTATAAACCTAAATTATTATTTTTATAACTCAATCAATTTTTGTAAACTTATTTATTATAAAATAATTTTCTTTTCATAAAACTTTGTTAACTTAGTTAATTTTTATATATTTAGTTTTTTTAATGTCTATAAACTAGTTAACTTAGTTAAATTGTTCGTTTATATAAATTAACTAATTTTTATAAAACTTAGTCAATTTAGTTAAAGTTTTATAAAACTTAGTTAATTTATTTAAATTTATTAAACTTAGATAACTTAATTATTTTTATGAATTAATAATTTTTTATTAATTTACTTAATTTATACAGAACTCGGTTAACTTAGTCAATTTAATAAATTTAGTTAATTTCGTTAGAACTTATAAACATACTTATTTTTATAAGAAGCATAATAATATTTTTTAAAGCTCTGTTAACTTTGTTAATTTTATAAATTTAGATAATCTGTATAAAAGTTAGTCACTGTAGTTAAATTTTTATAAAGCTTAGTTAACTTAGTTAAATTTTATAAACTTAGGTTTTTTCAACTTTATTTTTTTATAAACTTAGTTAATTTTTATAAGCTTATTTAATTTTTATAAGACTTAGTTAACTTAGTTAATTTTCATAAATTTAAGACTTGGTTAACTTAGTTAATTTTCATAAATTTAGTTAATTTTTATAACACTCAGTCAACTTCGTTAAATTATTGTAAAATTTAGTTGATTTATTTAATTCTAAAATAATTAGTTATCTTGTATCAAAAACTTGGTCAATAGATAAGCACCACTATCCAAGTGATTAAGTAATTCGGCTTTGGTGTAAAAGGCCATACGTTCGAAACTTGCGTAGCGCGATTCGAACGTTTATTAATATGTGATACATTGTCCCAGTGATATGTTGTATATAAAGTACCATTTCAGAAAAAAAACTTGGTCAATATGGTCAAAATGAAGCCTTTTGGAATTTTCAAAAATATCCCCTTTCATTTAATACTGTCGAGTTCACATAAGGACATTTTTGTCATTTGAACAAAAAGCGGTGGTTAGTTATTACATGTTATCACCCATTATTCCAACATTTCTTTCAGTTCCTTTTCACCCTCACAACTGAAATCGTGGAAAAAGAAAATTATCCCAGTGAAGAAGGCGGAGTATAAATCAATGGATGATTTAAAGTTGCACAAAGGTGATACTTTAATAAAGTAAATACTTATGGTTTCAGCTTCTTTCTTCATTTGCGTTACCATGAAAATTCTCGATAGTGTAGTTCGCTTTGAACCTGTTTTCTTGATTGATAGCTCAAAACCACTACATTTATCTGATAGCACACTAAATTAGCTTGATTCATAGGGTTTCACGCTTGAACTAATAATCTGGACTAGGTTTACCCTAGCATTCTAAAATCTCTTTCTCAAATTCTGATTCAGCGATCTTTTGTTTTAGTTTATGCATGAGAATTAAGCATTATTTATTAATTAATTCACATGTTGTTCTTTTATTTGTGAAGTTTCGATTGAATAATTTTTCGTTTCTTTTGCACCAAATAGCCTAAACTGTGCATGCTAAACTTATATTAGTTAGATCTGCTGCTCTTGATTTGTTCTGAAATTTAAAACTTTTCGATTTCAGTCTTAATGTTTGATTTTCTATTTATTGGTATAGTTGGATATTTGAATTTGATTTTAACCCATTTCAAAACAAAATTACTAAATTCATGTTCAAAAAATAAGTGTTCATTTGTTTCTGCTTCATTACTACATTACTCGCATTCGTTAATGGTTAATATGTCCTGATTGATAAGATTGGATTTACATGGAAGTTAGTTTGAAATAGTTCTGGATAAACAGAAAATCATTTTGGGATTTGCTTTATTCTTACATATAATTTTATGCTAGCTTAATTACTTTCTCGCGCTTTGTAGTTTTTCATTCTCTTTTCAGCTTACCTTCTTTTGAATCAAGTGCTGAGAAGATTTAAAAATTTATGACAGTGACTACAACGTTGACTCAACAGAAGCCCTAGCCTTCAACTCCTAAGCAGGCGCGCGTCCATTTTTAGGATTAAAGAAACTTAATTCAGTGAGTCAACTGGATCACAACTATTAATTTCATTCATAATTGCATCAATTTACACTTTTTAATTCTCAGGATAGTCAATTGATATTTTCTCTATACAATTTTTCTCCAAATTTACGATAAACGCCATTGTTTAGGATTACGATCGTTACCAAAGGGTAAGTTTATTAGTAAAAAACAAGGTATGTTTACTGATTGGGAATACAAAGATTCCAGAGGTGCTGTAATTTCTTAATATTTATGCATTATTTGTAGTAAATAACTTTGGTTTTCGATGATATTGCACTATTTATTTAGGGATTGGAAGAAGGTGAAAGGGGTTATGGCTAAAGTTAATAAACTCTTTTGTGCATAAATGCTTTCCTGCATTCTAAATATGGAATTTACATGGAAATACTTTGTTCTTAAAAATTTATACTTTGCGTTTTAATATTTCTATACTTTGTTAAAAAGTGATCATATAATGTTAGTTTTTATACAATGTTATGCATTAAAATTGTTATTTTTCAAAAATAGAAATAAAACGGTTCAAGATTATATGACATTTTCTTCTTTTACATTTATTTATGATACAACAGAGAAATCTGATTTACGGTCTAAAGTTATTCAAACCACCTTTTATTTTACTGATTGATCATCATACCACACAAAATTTACTTATGCTGATGTTAGCCACTTAAAGCATACTACACTTCCATTTTCAAGCTTTTGAAATAGAATCATCAAATTAGTAATAACTTTTGTGAGTATGTGATTTCAATCTTCAAAAATATAGTGTAAAGGCTGCATAGTCCTCCTATGTTCATAATGTTGCTTTTTTATTTTCCCAAGCCAACGAAAAGTTTAACATTGTACATGCATGACCATCTAATAGCACTATCTACTTGGCAGTGAAGGTGTAATTTTGTACTGTAGCATCCATCCAAATATCAAATTACACATGCAAAATTCAAAAAAGTAGTAGTGTTGAGATAAATTATCATCTACATTCATCTTGGATGATATTTCGAAACATCTTTTTGGAAAAGAAATAATTCAAAACTTGACATTATGATGATGCACATAACTACACATAGTCACATTTAATTTTTGCCATTTTATACCTAGAATCGCAAAATTATCCAAAATATGTGAAGAAAATTATGACATGCTATATAACTTTAAAATACAGGGTGAATAGTAACCATGACAACTCATTTCATTCAAAATGTCAAAACTTGGCGCTGATCAAGAATGATGATTATTAAACTATCATGAACAAAATTCATGTTGGTTTCCAAGTTTGATTTATAAAATATTGTCTTAGTCTCAGTCATTGAAATCATATTTAGTAGGAGTAATAGGAAAGTTTAGTCTTGCTTGCTAACATGGTTTCTCTAACATATTACAACTAATTGAATAATAAACATATATTTGGATATTTTACATATCATATGCCTATTAAATTTATGACATGTTTACTAAACATAATTACCATAATAGTCATCTATAAAAATATTTGTATGTTTTCTTACTTTTTGTTTGCAGCACATGTTTATAACTGAATTCGGTTTTTTTATAGACATTTTGGGCGATTACTAACATTAAACTCGGTAACTTTTCCCTTTTTTGCATGGATTATGTGAATATGTATTTGTAGTGCGATTTCTACTTTCCTAATACATTTTTTATTTTATACAGGACATGATTCCATGGAACATCATTAAAGACTACAACAACATTGGTGCTGCCATTACCAACACAAAGGGCCCTTGACCTTCTATCAAAGTAGGCCTTCACAATATGTTATATGGCTATGTCATAATGGAGGTCGTAAACATTGATAGCTCGTAGTGTGGTTCAAGCTTAAGCTTGTGCTATTATGATATCAGTTAATGATGAGGCCAGAGGTAGCCCTTGTGACGATTCGAATTTTTCGCGTTCGAAAATCGACATCCATACTTCACATTGTACTCGAATGCCACAGATTCGACCGTTCAAATTCGAGTCGCCGGAACTTATAACACATTAAGTACAACACAGCGGAAGAAATGAATAACATATATCAATGTACAACATTTGATACAATATCCAATACAACAGAATGATACAATGAACATCAATATACATCAGAGTTACAAAGAATAGCAGCGGAAATAAAAGATAACACTAGCAGCGGAACAAAATCTCCAATGTAGCTTCAAGAAAGAACTCCAGCTGTAACTCCATCTCCAAGGCATCAATCCAGAAATAGCGAGAACTCTCAAATCAAGATGAAGAGAAGCAACTCGATCCAATTGTAATTGCCAAATCCTAAGGCTGAAAGCTATCGAATCTACACCTACTACTGATTATCTGAAAACCCCAACTCTAGACTGCCCGTGTGGGAAAATAGTGGGCACCCAGAGTTTAGAAAAGGAACAATAAACTCCAGGTCAGTCATGGGACTGGTATGAGCAAAACAAAAGCATTTGGTCTTTGAAAACAAACAAAAGAATTTAAATTTGAAATCCGCAATGCTTTTTGAAAAATGAAACTACCATAAGGCCTCCCGGCACACACACAATGCAAACGCACACATGGGGGAGATTTCCCTTTATGATAGTCAAACATGCTTACTACGAGAAAAATCCTTTGATATTATTACTAGTGCATAGTGGAAAATCTTTCGAAAGTATAATATAAATCCTAGCCAGCATAGGTACCATGATACTATGCCTACTATAGCTGCCATGTTAAATGGCAGGTTCTACAACTAAAACCGTACAAGGCACGTATTGGATGAATGGATTTCCAACAAATGGTCAAGCTAAGGAACTTCCTACTGCCACATGGGATCGCCTCCGGTGGGACGTCCCGAGAACTAACGTTACGGTTAGATCTCTGCCAACACAAGGCCGGGTTACCTCTGTAACTAGGTAACTACTACACGAATGTGCCATCCCCCGGTCCTTTGGGACCTTTATCCGAGCGCGCGCAACAACCACAAAGTATCACAAAGTAATAGATCTGCAGTATCCACATGAGTAAGTATCTGGGCTCCATACCATGATACCACCCTTTACCAGAAGGGAATGACACACCCTAAAGGGCGCGACCCTCATAACCTTGCCGCATCTTTCCTGTTTCGACCATTTCCGGGGAGTGAGGTCCTGATGCAGTCTCGTCCACAAAGCTACGCTTTGGCACAAAGCCATGCTTTGGGTCAACAGATGACCAAAGCAATGATCACAAAGATAAATGATCAAACAAATGATCCTATCACAAATGATCAACCAATGATCATCACACTGCAGCACTCAACATGCCACATTACCAAATTGGGAATATCACTGATAAATATCAACTACATAACCTCTGAGCTCGTACGTCTCAGAGAAGGGTGTTAAGCTGAGAGAATAAATTCTCCGCCACCAGGCAGAAATGTATTTGATAGAAATCAGTTAACATCTCAAAGTGTAATGTCGGACACACAACCATACAAGTCTGTCCCGGGTTCGAACAGAACCGAAGGCACTTCCGAAGAAGCCCTTGCAAATCCGGATAATCCCTAATCACGTCCGGACTTCCCATCACAAATGGAGATCTCTATACCGGGGATCAGCCAGTGCAGAGACAATCGACGAGTTACCCTTTTGTTTTCGGAAATATCCGGTCTTCACCACCGGTCTTCAATTGCTATCCATAACGTCGTATCACTATTCGGAATGGGCTATATGACACTAGGTCCTCTCCCGGCTAAACCGAATAATGAGCGTCATATTTTAAAACATATGGATATGGGATTTTAGTTAAGTCACAACTTATAAAATCCAAAACTTTTCTTTCAAATGGTTAAACAAATTACCATTTTAAATCTTTAAACAAAAAGATTTATTTCACAAAGTTTCACCTAGTTTCACAAAGATCTATTCATAGATTTCAAAACAACTTCCATTTCAATTGGATTAACTCAATAAATCTTTAAATTAAAGATTTAATCTATAGCTTTCAAAACACGTTCCAAAGATTTATTTATAACTTGGAATACCATTTTCTTTTCAAAACTTGAATTCCTTTTAACACACATTGGAAAACCATTTCTTATATGAAAGCTTCTATTATTTGAAAACAATAGTTTTTGTTTCAGAAAAGTCCGATTTATACAAGTTGAAATCTTGGTTTAATTTTAAATTTCAAAACATCACTTTTTAAAATGGTTTAAAACCCCATATAAATCCATTTATAAGTTGGATAACCTTTTTAAACATAGTTTTCAAATCATAGAATTCAACTTCAAATATTGAATTCAAATTTTAAGTCAAATTATTTAAATTTCAAAACTCAATTAAGTTATTCACATAACTTTTATTTTTTTGAAATTCATTTTTTCCAAAAACTTCAATTCTAATTCCAAAACTATTTTGGATTCAAAAATTCAAATTTTAAAACAATTTCAAAATCTGTGACTTAACCCATTTCCACGTGCAATCCATATTTGTGTGTGTATAAGTGTGGTCCAGGGGTTCAACACAATAGTGCACAACATCATCATCACAGATTCAATCATAAAGATAAGCGGTATAACCCATAGCGCTTATCTATATTCATAGATTCATAGATAAAGTAAATTATCAATCACAAAAATTCATTAATATGATTCGATGTGGGTTTCGGATAACCAGCTGGAATCCGACTCCCTGTCGCATCGAAATTCAAATGTCGTTTTACGGGTCAAAGGGTTTCATATTCATACAACAGTATGTTCATCACAAATATAGCAGATCAGCACAAAGTATCACATAGCATCACATCACATATCAAATATATCGATCCATCACACAACATCCAATAACAATCTGCAATCTACAATTAAGATGAATAAACTGGGTGGTTTTAGATTTATTACCTACATGATTACTTTCATTTATTAGTCCTAATTAATTAACTATCCATATTTATTCAATTAATAAATCTTCAATTATTAATTTAAAATCTAATATCATTCAACTAATGATTTCTTAATTACAAATTAATTATTCTAAGAAAAATTAATCTTAAACTTTAATTAATCAAATTAAAACCCTTAATTACTTTAATTAATTATCCATTTCATTAATTAATTAATTATATTAATTATCCATTTGTACTACCTTAATAATTAAATGAATTACAAATCATTAAACTTTTCTTTATCTTTAGATAAACATTCCTTATTTAAATTATGCATTTAAAAACAAAATGTTTTTTAAATTTACATTAAATTCCATTTAACATTTTCTTTAAACTCAAGACTCAAATTTGTCTTAAATAAGAGTTTAAAACAATACACAACTTAATCTTATATGTTTAAAAGAAACATATACTTTATTAATAAGTTTAAAACAACTTAGATTTCAATTCAAATGTAAATCATTTAAAAGCAATTTAAATTTAAATTCTTTACTTTAAAACTGAAGTTTAAAAAATTTAAATCCAGATTTAAAAACTCAGTTTTCAATTCATTTGAATTCCTAAATTAAATACTTAACCTTCCATTCCAAATACAAATCACATATGCATTTATACTTGAGATTTTCAAATCAAATTAAATTTAAAACACAATATGGTTTCAAATTTCAGACAATTAAAATTTGAATTCATTTTCAAATTCAAACTAAAACTCAGTTTAAATCTCCACCCTAAAAAAATATTTAAACTTATCTTCACATTTAAACAGAAACAGTTTCTGTTTTATTAAAAAAAACTTAAACTTTGAAAATTTCCAGAATTTAAATAATTTCAAAAGAACAGAATTTAAAACTTATTTAAATTCATTATTAAACTCAGTTTTCAAAATCCAAAGTCTCAATATAATTTGCACTTCGATTCAACTTTAAAAATCTGGAAACAGGTTCCCTGTTCCTCTTCTTTTATATTTTTATATTTCAAATAAAATTTGAATCTCTGCACTCACATGTTATCAATTATCAGAATTCAAAGTATTTGAATTCAACTTAAGATTCAAGTTTAAATTTTGAGTTTACATTTCCAGATTAATTTAAAACTTTAAATTTAAAATTCCAAAACAGAACTGTTCTGTTGTTAAAGCCTGAGCATATACACACTGAACTCCCCTATTTACTTCGAGTGATTTCCCCTGTTACTCCGAGTTATTTGCCTCTCTGCTTCGAGTAATTTATCAAATTACCCGAGACAAAAAACCCTGCAACCCAACATATCACCAACCCACCACCATCACAAACATGCACACACCCCTGTGCATTCTTAAACCACCTCCGGCCACCTTGACCTTCATCTCCGACCATCCCCTAACTATCAGAGACTTCACTACAACATCAAAACCCCAGATCTCCCTGAGATCAACTTGAATTTGAAATCAAGTTTTAAAGCAAAAAAAACTGTAACAGCCTATACCCCACCTTCCTAAAACCTGTCAACATCGATATTTCACAACTCCGACCATCATCATCGTCCAAACTACGGCACTATCTTCATCACTTCACCATCCATCAATACCCCAAACATCTTTAAACTCGATTCAAAGAGGAAGCCGCATCACTCAATTTTTCAAACACAGTAAAAACTAGGTCTTATACTGGAAAATCCCAAATACATTCAACCCCAAATTTCTTGATAATTACTTCACTAAAAATTTTGATTTTTCTTTTAAAAATCTTCATTTTTGAAAACAATTCAGATATCATACCTGAAATCGAAAAGTATGATCTTCGAGATTTTTAATATGTTCTGTGCTTACCTATGTTTACTGTTTTTTTTTTTAGAATTCTTAAGTTAATTGTACTTAGATTTATTTTAAAAGCTTAAACATGTTCAAACAAACAGTTTTTTTTTTTTTTTAAGATTGAAACAAGAATCGGGAAGGAAATATTTTTAATTCCCACACAGGTTTGAAACCTGTTTTCCAGACAGAGGCAAAATGCCTGTTACTAACATGCACAGATATATCTGCATATACATACATGGATCCATTAATATGCAAACTAATTTCTTCAGCTTACTTTAAGCATTAATCATTGCATCAAGTCATTAAATCAGATTAAGAGTAAGTTTGCTCACCTGGATTTTGAGAAAAACAAAGGCAGAGAAGTGTTTTTGACAGAGTAGAGAATGAAGGCCCGCATCTCTCTTTTTTTTTCTCCTACTTTAATCCCTTTAAATTTAGATCTGCAAATCATAATTACAGATCTTTGTTTATCCTTTGTTAAGCTCATTTACTCAAATCATTAATAACAGTAATTTTTATTTTATTACTTACTGTTTGAATGTATAAAATAGAGAAGCCCTTTTTTTTTCTTCTGCAGTTTGAATACTAGAAATGGGTTTGTCTTTGATCTTCAATTTTCCTGCAACACAGATTTGATGCAATTGCTAAAGTCTTTTGTTTTATTTATTCATTTCATAAATAAACAAAGTTTTAAATTTTCTTACTTACAGTATTGTTTTAAATGCAATAGAGAATAGGGTCTGCTGTTGCAAAAAAAAAAAAAATTCATCTTGACTTGAACTTTATTTCATCCCTGTAACTGATATACAAGGTTGTTTAAAACTTTGTCTTATTTACTAATTTCAACATTAAACTCAGATTTTAAAAAAAAAGTTTCACTTGCCTTTACTTATTTCCAGAGAAAACTGCATTTGCTTGTTCCAGATTTGAAGATGCTAACTTGACCAGATTTTTGTTTTTCAAGTTGAATTTGCATTTTAATCTCCAGGTTGAAGATTCATCTTGTTTTCAAATTTGAACTTGAAAATGGTTTCGAATTGTTTATGTTTGTTTCTCTCAAGTTTTGTGGTTGCTTTAAACTTGCTTTTCAGACCTGAGCAAATTTTTTGAGAAAGATAAAAGTATCTTGACTTGTCTTTTCTTCTTTGTTCATGTTTCCAAAGACCAATATCCAAAAGAAAAAGATTTTCTTGCCACTTGTCTAAACTCAAATAAGTTTATGTTTCAGCCTTACTTTATTTTTAATGTGTAAACATGTTTCTATGTTTTTAACTTTTGTTTTTTAAGTTAAATACTTGTGTTTTATCTTTTAAACACTTTAAATAGCACTTAAACATCACTTTATATTATTTTCTATTGATTTTTCCTTATATAACTATTTATATAACCATAAGAAAAAAAATGATTCATATCCATTTAACATATATTTTATTTATTTATTTATTTAATATATTGATATTTAAACATATTCAATCAAATTTGTGTTTAGATCCTTAGTTAGGTTTATATTTACAAATGTTATTCTCTTATGCACATTAACTATGTTTATTTATATTCTATACAAGTAAAAATTCAAATCTTGCATTTATTGCTTTTATATACTTATATACAACTATATTTATTATTCAAAATGTTTATAATTGAATTCTAATCCAAATATTATTTTATAACGCATAATTTTAACTCATTCTGGAATTTTCATATTTATTCCAAAATAAAATCGAATTTGTTTTAAATATATTCATTTTAGTATTTTCACATCCACAATATTCATTGTCTATATATTTATTAAATTTCAAATTTAAATTTCCAACTTATAATTCATTTGTATGAACATATATATTATTAAATTTGATGAATTCAATTTTTATTTTTATATTTCAAATATCAATAAATCTAAATAAATTTACAATCAAATCCAAAATAATTTTGATTACCAATATCTTTTTAAGATTTAATCCCAAATATTAAATCAATTATCAAATTATTTTTAGCTAAATTCCAGGAATGTTACAGGTTCCCCTCCTTAAGAAATTTCGTCCTCGAAATTTGCTAGGAAGACGAAAAGAAAAGATGAAAGATAGAGAAATACCTTTCCAAATCGAACTGGATAACAATTTGTATTTGGCTTACCAAATAAGAATATCAACAATAGATATGAGAACAATCTCATATGATATTACACAAGATATTTGGGTCCATCGGTCTACGAATATGCAAGGGCATTAACTAGTTCGAAGAGATAACTAATCGTTCGTAGAATATATCGGATCCCAGAGAATAGATAGATGGATCAAATCTTCATATTAGTTAACCAATTTACTAATTTAAAATTTCCAATTTATTTAATATTTTCAATTTCAAATTCATTAGAGTTTAGATCGAAAAGCTGATAAGAAACCGATGAAGATACGAAGTAAGAATTTCCTACAACGATACGTATGGCCATCATCACACCGAAACTTCTTTCTGGAGCAGCTACGAAGCAATCAAAAGAATTCGAAATCGAATCAAAGGAGATTGACAGAGAAAAGCTATTCCCACTGTTGCAGGGTATTGACCATTTATAGTGGTACTTCCCTGTCCCCTATCTCATTCTCTTCTCGCACTCATACTCACTATCAGTGGATAGTAAGAGAATTTACTGAGGCATTCGAACGGATATCTCAGGGATATACTCATTCTAGGGTTTACTTCACCCTATCTCTAATGAGTTACTTAATGTGTTATACTCCTGAGCTAAAGTTTTAACCTTCAGCTCTGATATCAAATGTGACGATTCGAATTTTTCGCGTTCGAAAATCGACATCCATACTTCACATTGTACTCGAATGCCACAGATTCGACCATTCAAATTCGAGTCGCCGGAGCTTATAACACATTAAGTACAACACAGCGGAAGAAATGAATAACATATATCAATGTACACCATTTGATACAGTATCCGATACAACAGAATGATACAATGAACATCAATATACATCAGAGTTACAAAGAATAGCAGCGGAAATAAAAGATAACACTAGCAGCGGAACAAAATCTCCAATGTAGCTTCAAGAAAGAACTCCAGCTGTAACTCCATCTCCAAGGCATCAATCCAGAAATAGCGAGAACTCCCAAATCAAGATGAAGAGAAGCAACTCGATCCAATTGTAATTGCCAAATCCTAAGGCTGAAAGCTATCGAATCTACACCTACTACTGATTATCTGAAAACCCCAACTCTAGACTGCCCGTGTGGGAAAATAGTGGGCACCCAGAGTTTAGGAAAGGAACAATAAACTCCAGGTCAGTCATGGGACTGGTATGAGCAAAACAAAAGCATTTGGTCTTTGAAAACAAACAAAAGAATTTAAATTTGAAATCCGCAATGTTTTTTGAAAAATGAAACTACCATAAGGCCTCCCGGCACACACACAATGCAAACGCACACATGGGGGAGATTTCCCCTTATGATAGTCAAACATGCTTACTACGAGAAAAATCCTTTGATATTATTACTAGTGCATAGTGGAAAATCTTTCGAAAGTATAATATAAATCCTAGCCAGCATAGGTACCATGATACTATGCCTACTATAGCTGCCATGTTAAATGGCAGGTTCTACAACTAAAACCGTACAAGGCACGTATTGGATGAATGGATTTCCAACAAATGGTCAGGCTAAGGAACTTCCTACTGCCACATGGGATCGCCTCCGGTGGGACGTCCCGAGAACTAACGTTACGGTTAGATCTCTGCCAACACAAGGCCGGGTTACCTCTGTAACTAGGTAACTACTACACGAATGTGCCATCCCCCGGTCCTTTGGGACCTTTATCCGAGCGCGCGCAACAACCACAAAGTATCACAAAGTAATAGATCTGCAGTATCCACATGAGTAAGTATCTGGGCTCCATACCATGATACCACCCTTTACCAGAAGGGAATGACACACCCTAAAGGGCGCGACCCTCATAACCTTGCCGCATCTTTCCTGTTTCGACCATTTCCGGGGAGTGAGGTCCTGATGCAGTCTCGTCCACAAAGCTACGCTTTGGCACAAAGCCATGCTTTGGGTCAACAGATGACCAAAGCAATGATCACAAAGATAAATGATCAAACAAATGATCCTATCACAAATGATCAACCAATGATCATCACACTGCAGCACTCAACATGCCACATTACCAAATTGGGAATATCACTGATAAATATCAACTACATAACCTCTGAGCTCGTACGTCTCAGAGAAGGGTGTTAAGCTGAGAGAATAAATTCTCCGCCACCAGGCAGAAATGTATTTGATAGAAATCAGTTAACATCTCAAAGTGTAATGTCGGACACACAACCATACAAGTCTGTCCCGGGTTCGAACAGAACCGAAGGCACTTCCGAAGAAGCCCTTGCAAATCCGGATAATCCCTAATCACGTCCGGACTTCCCATCACAAATGGAGATCTCTATACCGGGGATCAGCCAGTGCAGAGACAATCGACGAGTTACCCTTTTGTTTTCGGAAATATCCGGTCTTCACCACCGGTCTTCAATTGTTATCCATAACGTCGTATCACTATTCGGAATGGGCTATATGACACTAGGTCCTCTCCCGGCTAAACCGAATAATGAGCGTCATATTTTAAAACATATGGATATGGGATTTTAGTTAAGTCACAACTTATAAAATCCAAAAATTTTCTTTCAAATGGTTAAACAAATTACCATTTTAAATCTTTAAACAAAAAGATTTATTTCACAAAGTTTCACCTAGTTTCACAAAGATCTATTCATAGATTTCAAAACAACTTCCATTTCAATTGGATTAACTCAATAAATCTTTAAATTAAAGATTTAATCTATAGCTTTCAAAACACGTTCCAAAGATTTATTTATAACTTGGAATACCATTTTCTTTTCAAAACTTGAATTCCTTTTAACACACATTGGAAAACCATTTCTTATATGAAAGCTTCTATTATTTGAAAACAATAGTTTTCGTTTCAGAAAAGTCCGATTTATACAAGTTGAAATCTTGGTTTAATTTTAAATTTCAAAACATCACTTTTTAAAATGGTTTAAAACCCCATATAAATCCATTTATAAGTTGGATAACCTTTTTAAACATAGTTTTCAAATCATAGAATTCAACTTCAAATATTGAATTCAAATTTTAAGTCAAATTATTTAAATTTCAAAACTCAATTAAGTTATTCACATAACTTTTATTTTTTTGAAATTCATTTTTTCCAAAAACTTCAATTCTAATTCCAAAACTATTTTGGATTCAAAAATTCAAATTTTAAAACAATTTCAAAATCTGTGACTTAACCCATTTCCACGTGCAATCCATATTTGTGTGTGTATAAGTGTGGTCCAGGGGTTCAACACAATAGTGCACAACATCATCATCACAGATTCAATCATAAAGATAAGCGGTATAACCCATAGCGCTTATCTATATTCATAGATTCATAGATAAAGTAAATTATCAATCACAAAAATTCATTAATATGATTCGATGTGGGTTTCGGATAACCAGCTGGAATCCGACTCCCTGTCGCATCGAAATTCAAATGTCGTTTTACGGGTCAAAGGGTTTCATATTCATACAACAGTATGTTCATCACAAATATAGCAGATCAGCACAAAGTATCACATAGCATCACATCACATATCAAATATATCGATCCATCACACAACATCCAATAACAATCTGCAATCTACAATTAAGATGAATAAACTGGGTGGTTTTAGATTTATTACCTACATGATTACTTTCATTTATTAGTCCTAATTAATTAACTATCCATATTTATTCAATTAATAAATCTTCAATTATTAATTTAAAATCTAATATCATTCAACTAATGATTTCTTAATTACAAATTAATTATTCTAAGAAAAATTAATCTTAAACTTTAATTAATCAAATTAAAACCCTTAATTACTTTAATTAATTATCCATTTCATTAATTAATTAATTATATTAATTATCCATTTGTACTACCTTAATAATTAAATGAATTACAAATCATTAAACTTTTCTTTATCTTTAGATAAACATTCCTTATTTAAATTATGCATTTAAAAACAAAATGTTTTTTAAATTTACATTAAATTCCATTTAACATTTTCTTTAAACTCAAGACTCAAATTTGTCTTAAATAAGAGTTTAAAACAATACACAACTTAATCTTATATGTTTAAAAGAAACATATACTTTATTAATAAGTTTAAAACAACTTAGATTTCAATTCAAATGTAAACCATTTGAAAGCAATTTAAATTTAAATTCTTTACTTTAAAACTGAAGTTTAAAAAATTTAAATCCAGATTTAAAAACTCAGTTTTCAATTCATTTGAATTCCTAAATTAAATACTTAACCTTCCATTCCAAATACAAATCACATATGCATTTATACTTGAGATTTTCAAATCAAATTAAATTTAAAACACAATATGGTTTCAAATTTCAGACAATTAAAATTTGAATTCATTTTCAAATTCAAACTAAAACTCAGTTTAAATCTCCACCCTAAAAAAATATTTAAACTTATCTTCACATTTAAACAGAAACAGTTTCTGTTTTATTAAAAAAAACTTAAACTTTGAAAATTTCCAGAATTTAAATAATTTCAAAAGAACAGAATTTAAAACTTATTTAAATTCATTATTAAACTCAGTTTTCAAAATCCAAAGTCTCAATATAATTTGCACTTCGATTCAACTTTAAAAATCTGGAAACAGGTTCCCTGTTCCTCTTCTTTTATATTTTTATATTTCAAATAAAATTTGAATCTCTGCACTCACATGTTATCAATTATCAGAATTCAAAGTATTTGAATTCAACTTAAGATTCAAGTTTAAATTTTGAGTTTACATTTCCAGATTAATTTAAAACTTTAAATTTAAAATTCCAAAACAGAACTGTTCTGTTGTTAAAGCCTGAGCATATACACACTGAACTCCCCTATTTACTTCGAGTGATTTCCCCTGTTACTCCGAGTTATTTGCCTCTCTGCTTCGAGTAATTTATCAAATTACCCGAGACAAAAAACCCTGCAACCCAACATATCACCAACCCACCACCATCACAAACATGCACACACCCCTGTGCATTCTTAAACCACCTCCGGCCACCTTGACCTTCATCTCCGACCATCCCCTAACTATCAGAGACTTCACTACAACATCAAAACCCCAGATCTCCCTGAGATCAACTTGAATTTGAAATCAAGTTTTAAAGCAAAAAAAACTGTAACAGCCTATACCCCACCTTCCTAAAACCTGTCAACATCGATATTTCACAACTCCGACCATCATCATCGTCCAAACTACGGCACTAGCTTCATCACTTCACCATCCATCAATACCCCAAACATCTTTAAACTCGATTCAAAGAGGAAGCCGCATCACTCAATTTTTCAAACACAGTAAAAACTAGGTCTTATACTGGAAAATCCCAAATACATTCAACCCCAAATTTCTTGATAATTACTTCACTAAAAATTTTGATTTTTCTTTTAAAAATCTTCATTTTTGAAAACAATTCAGATATCATACCTGAAATCGAAAAGTATGATCTTCGAGATTTTTAATATGTTCTGTGCTTACCTATGTTTACTGTTTTTTTTTTTTTAGAATTCTTAAGTTAATTGTACTTAGATTTATTTTAAAAGCTTAAACATGTTCAAACAAACAGTTTTTTTTTTTTTTAAGATTGAAACAAGAATCGGGAAGGAAATATTTTTAATTCCCACACAGGTTTGAAACCTGTTTTCCAGACAGAGGCAAAATGCCTGTTACTAACATGCACAGATATATCTGCATATACATACATGGATCCATTAATATGCAAACTAATTTCTTCAGCTTACTTTAAGCATTAATCATTGCATCAAGTCATTAAATCAGATTAAGAGTAAGTTTGCTCACCTGGATTTTGAGAAAAACAAAGGCAGAGAAGTGTTTTTGACAGAGTAGAGAATGAAGGCCCGCATCTCTCCTTTTTTTTTCTCCTACTTTAATCCCTTTAAATTTAGATCTGCAAATCATAATTACAGATCTTTGTTTATCCTTTGTTAAGCTCATTTACTCAAATCATTAATAACAGTAATTTTTATTTTATTACTTACTGTTTGAATGTATAAAATAGAGAAGCCCTTTTTTTTTTGTTTTCTGCAGTTTGAATACTAGAAATGGGTTTGTCTTTGATCTTCAATTTTCCTGCAACACAGATTTGATGCAATTGCTAAAGTCTTTTGTTTTATTTATTCATTTCATAAATAAACAAAGTTTTAAATTTTCTTACTTACAGTATTGTTTTAAATGCAACAGAGAATAGGGTCTGCTGTTGCAAAAAAAAAAAAAATTCATCTTGACTTGAACTTTATTTCATCCCTGTAACTGATATACAAGGTTGTTTAAAACTTTGTCTTATTTACTAATTTCAACATTAAACTCAGATTTTAAAAAAAAGTTTCACTTGCCTTTACTTATTTCCAGAGAAAACTGCATTTGCTTGTTCCAGATTTGAAGATGCTAACTTGACCAGATTTTTGTTTTTCAAGTTGAATTTGCATTTTAATCTCCAGGTTGAAGATTCATCTTGTTTTCAAATTTGAACTTGAAAATGGTTTCGAATTGTTTATGTTTGTTTCTCTCAAGTTTTGTGGTTGCTTTAAACTTGCTTTTCAGACCTGAGCAAATTTTTTGAGAAAGATAAAAGTATCTTGACTTGTCTTTTCTTCTTTGTTCATGTTTCCAAAGACCAATATCCAAAAGAAAAAGATTTTCTTGCCACTTGTCTAAACTCAAATAAGTTTATGTTTCAGCCTTACTTTATTTTTAATGTGTAAACATGTTTCTATGTTTTTAACTTTTGTTTTTTAAGTTAAATACTTGTGTTTTATCTTTTAAACACTTTAAATAGCACTTAAACATCACTTTATATTATTTTCTATTGATTTTTCCTTATATAACTATTTATATAACCATAAGAAAAAAAAATGATTCATATCCATTTAACATATATTTTATTTATTTATTTATTTAATATATTGATATTTAAACATATTCAATCAAATTTGTGTTTAGATCCTTAGTTAGGTTTATATTTACAAATGTTATTCTCTTATGCACATTAACTATGTTTATTTATATTCTATACAAGTAAAAATTCAAATCTTGCATTTATTGCTTTTATATACTTATATACAACTATATTTATTATTCAAAATGTTTATAATTGAATTCTAATCCAAATATTATTTTATAACACATAATTTTAACTCATTCTGGAATTTTCATATTTATTCCAAAATAAAATCGAATTTGTTTTAAATATATTCATTTTAGTATTTTCACATCCACAATATTCATTGTCTATATATTTATTAAATTTCAAATTTAAATTTCCAAATTATAATTCATTTGTATGAACATATATATTATTAAATTTGATGAATTCAATTTTTATTTTTATATTTCAAATATCAATAAATCTAAATAAATTTACAATCAAATCCAAAATAATTTTGATTACCAATATCTTTTTAAGATTTAATCCCAAATATTAAATCAATTATCAAATTATTTTTAGCTAAATTCCAGGAATGTTACAGCCCTGATAAGGATGAATGGAGAGCTGAGGATTGCAAATGTAGCAGTGCTTATTTAATGGTTGTAAACAAGACAATGTTGGCTTTAATAAGAAAGACAGAATTAAAGAATACCCGGACTAGATAAGAGTTATATTTGATTTTAATCAATTGAAATTTTATCGACATATTTGGTATCAATATTGAATTTAATTATGGAAATACATATTTTACATGCACATAAATATCATGCTTCGTTTGTAATTTTAATGATTAAAAATGTTTTGCATTAAAGGAAGAACCATCATTTCTATTTATTTTCACTGGCAACCAAGACGGTTTGATGTGTCTTCGGTTTAAGCTGTATGATAAATTTTGTATAGTTGCTAATTATTTTAAGTTTAGAGTGAGTATAACGTTTATGCTTCTAAATTTTATGTTTACAGTAAACCGTAAAAGTGCAATCCAATTTTCCTAGGGTAATAATCTTTTTAAATAACTTCTTTTTCACACTTATTCACTTTAATATTTGGCTATTCTTTTTTACCATCATCGGGCAAATAAAGTCTAAGTGGTTTATACATATTACAGAAAAAATAAACATGAAAATGATCACTGCCCATGGAATTAGAAACTTTTGGTGTCATTACCTTTTGAGGTCCATTATTGATTTTAGTGCGTAATATCGGTGTCTTTTTTATTTTTAGTTGCTTAAAGAAGGCAATTCAAAGAAAATTATACACATTTACCTATGATTTTACACTAAATGAGGATGAACATGATATGATTCAGTGGTAATGTTGTAATTAATGTTTGCTTTATCTTATAATGCATCTATTTTAGTAAAAATCATAGGCAATAGTAAGTTGCATGAATTGGAGTAATGCTCGAATGTACTATAGTGAATAGTATAGTTGCAACAGTAACAGGCAATAATAAATGTCGACTGCATGTGTATGAATGAAGCAATGTTCAAATGTACTGGAGTTCATAAGGATGCAGGCCATAATTTCATAAATGGAGTATGAGAGTAGACTAATAATTTTTTTATGTCATTTAGCATCAACATTCCTAAAATTCTGGTGTGATAATTTTTTTGGACAGTTGTACTATTTGAAGTTTGCCTCTAATTTGTAGTTGTTATATATTTGGATGTGGATTTAGTTTTGTTGTTACTGGAAATAAAAATTATAATTACTCATATTTATTCTTATGTTAGTTTTTTAAATAATTATTATCAAACATTCATTTATATTGCCAAAAAAGTTATTTTTAATTAATTCTACTCTTTATAGATCATGAATCATATCATAGGTGTTGTCTACACAACTTTGACCATTAACAAAATGAAAGTTCTTTGTTGCTTTCTTTGGATTTGAAACTAGAAGTACTTCTACAGGGAAAAAATGAAACAATGATGTAAGCTTCAGGAATCTGTGTAGGATTACTACTTTCAATTGTAGGGAATCTAAGTTTGTAAATTTTTTTGTTCCGTCCAATAAAAACCAAATTATAGTTTCATTGAAAGAAATATTGTTCATGTAACATGTAGCCTATTTATTTTGACATTTACATGTTTTTACAATTAATTTTTTGTGTTTCATGTGCCTTGCAAATAAAAGGCACACTCACGTTTTTCTATGCGCACGTCCATCGGAAGTTCCTTAGTACTCGTCTTAGTTAATGTTTATAAACTTATTTTATTATTATTTTTTAAATTAGTTATCTTAGTCAAGTTTCATAAAATTATTTAAAACTTAACTAGTTTTAAAAACTTAATTAGTTATATTTTTATCCCCAAGAATACGTTGATAAGGCAAAAGCAAAGCAGAAAAGTGAGTAATGATGAGTTACCATTTGAATTTAAAGCTACGTCCATATAAGTGATTGATAATCCAACATAGCACGGTCTTGTCAACTGAATCAAAATTAAAGGTAGAAAGTCAAAAAGAACAAGAACAAGTGGGTTTTCTCCATCTCCTTATGAAAGAAGGAGCAATTCAAACTAATCATAATTTATGGACATGATTGTAAGGAATTTTAGAGGGTACAATTTCCCCACAAATAAAATAATTTAATTCCACCACTAAAAGTTCATAGAGTTTCTTTTATAGATCCGCTAGAAAATAAGTTAAATGTGTGTACTGTTAACAAGTTAACTTACATGACAAATTCAAAATGGGGATTTTCTCATGACAATGAACACAATCGAAATGGTAGAATACCTATGATGAGGGACACTAAAGTTTGGAGAAACTCTATTATAGATAAAAACGAAAAATATATTATATACTACAACAAAATGCACTATCTATAGCACTAATCCATAGCGTTTCCCTATTAAAGGCATATGAAATAGACAATTATATTATTTCCAACGCTATTTGTCAAATTTCCAACGCTATGTGTCAAAAGGCGGGAACAAATTAGTTAGCGGTGATTTCGTGAGCTAAGTGTCGCGTATCTCCCTCTTTTCATCGTCTCCTGTGATAAAGAATGTCCCCCTTCTCTTCAAAAAAACCCTAAATCAAATCACGTTATCGTTCAAAATTCAATAAACCAAATCAAATCACAACTGCCTTCATTTTGTCTTGCTGCTTCAATCAGAGGAACCGCTCAATAACTATCACCCAACGCCCTCCAATCTGAAGAGCTGCCGTAACTTCATTTCGTCGCTCCAATCCAAAGAACCGCCAATAGTGGAACCGCTTCAAAGGTACCTATTTAGTTGCAAAGTTTGATTGTTATCAACCTTTTCCTGTTCAATAAAATGGATTATTTATATTTAGCCATGTTGTTTCTCGAATTTGTTAAGCATTGTATCTCGGATTTGTTCTGAAACTAGAATGATTTGGGTGAAATTTTATGCTTTTTTATTATTCTAAATTTGCATATGATTTAAATTGCTGAAATTGAAAATTGAAATTGTTAATGTTAATTTTTAAAATCATGCTTTTGGGTGATCGTATCATATTGATTTGCAAATTAATCGCTTTGGTTGAAATAGCTGATGATTTGGGTAGGTTTGATTTGTAGACTCTTTGATTGAGTTGATTTCGGATTTGGGTTTGAGGTCCAGGAGTTATTTTTAAAGTGTTTGATTGGGTTGATTTTGGATTAGGGTTTGTGGTATAGGAGCTTTTGATGATGTATTAGAGTAATTCAAGCACCTGATCATCAATCTTATGTATCTGAATTTTATAATTCAGGGAACATCTGTAATTAGTTATATTTGTAAGTTTTTCTTAACATGTCAGGTTCCTAAAACTCTTAGTTTTGTTTCAAGATGTGGAATCTGCTATTACCTCTACATGAGAAGCTATAAAACATATAATATTCACAGTGTATACTTGTGTGTTTTTCTTGACATAATAAGTTCCTAAAACTCTTAGTTTTGTGTCTAGATATGGCTAATTGTAATTGAGTTCCTGAAACATTTACTGTGGTATTTCTTAAATTGTTTTGTTCCCAAAAGCTTCTATTTTTTGCTACACTTTGAGATAAGCACATCTTTTATTCAAATCTCAGTGTATTAGAATCAGCAAAATAGGTGATTTAAAAGAAAGATAATTGGCAGCAATGTGCATTTTAAAGCTAAGTTCAACTCACGTTGACAAACATTGTTAGTTTTGACTTCAGCCTTGCATAAGAAATCATTGTTTACTTTCAAAACATTGTTAGAAGTGTGTTTTCTATTCCCAAAATAGTACAATTACTTGATTGGTATGCACAAAGTACACCTTCAAGATGATATTTCTTAGTAATGTCATGCAGACCTTAACTCTGTTCTATTTAACGGCGTTTTGTATTACTTTATTATGACACTTTAATTGAAGATTTTGCTTCAAAAAATGTAAGGAGAAACATTTTTCTTTGAACTTCTTGAAAAGTTGTAGCATTTTGTATAAGAAACTAGTATTTGATATTTTTTTTGAATCAACTATTGTCATCCATTTGATTGCGTGTGATATTTTTTTGTTTAACATTATATTAGCTTGCAAAAGAAATAATAGTTAATGTTGTTTGTGTCGGAGGGCAACCAAAACCAATTATGGCTCGGGCAGCCAATTGGTTAGGCCGCCACTGATTACATCCGATGTATATATGTAGTATTTTGGTACCCAAATCAGCTTTTACAAATCGTTTTAGTACATTTTGATACCAACTTGTGCGAATATGTTCTTACTCATTTTCTTTTCATATTTTACGTGTATTTTACGTGAACGTTGAAGTGTTGCATCCAAAATTTAAATTAACTAATAATAAAGTGGTTTGGTTCTAGGCTCTATGGCATCTAAAAACAGCGATCATCAAAAATAAGATGTGATCGCATGAATGAAATAAAGCATTTAAATATTGCTGTTACTGTTCAAAATTTACAGCTGCAGGATGCTTGGTTCAGTTTACATCAATTTTCAATATTTGTCGCAGGAGAGTATTCTTTTATCTCCAGTCCCCTAACTAGAAAAGTAAACATTTGAGCTTGAGAATAGTCCCGTAAAACTCAATAGAAGTACCATTAAATTAGACGGAACAACAAGCAAAGAAACGCAAATTCAGTAAATTTAGGCGACAATCGATCCAATCCAATTATAATTGGATAATGATTTTTTGATCGGCATATAATCCATTTGTTGTAAATTAAAATTATAAGTGAAGATTATTTTATTACTGAATTCTCTTGTTACATTAATAATGCATTGTACAGATTGCATCCCTATATATGCAAATTATGGTTTCTAATGTTGAGATAAATTGGTATTTACGCTCAACGCTATTCGAAAACGCCAATTACTATTTTTTATAGCTGATTTAAATTAGTATTTTTGTAGCATGGCCTGCCGATATGTTAGTAGCATGGCCTGCCGATAAAGTTATTTTGCATAAGCTAGATCAAATCGACAACACGGTAAATTAAATATCACTTTATTTATATTTTTTATTTCAAAATACAACTATTAATTTCATAAATACATATTTTTTTGGAATAGACTAAAAGTAGCAGAACTGAGCCTTCATGCAAGCTATATGATTGGGTTGGAGGTGAAGAAGTAGTTGCTGAAGGACGCTTGTACTCTAGCGATCCAAACCAGCTTGTGAATGGTGTTCCTATTGGACCATCAGCTATGGTAGTTTCTATTGATAATCCAAACAACCCCAAGGCCTTTTTATGGAAACCAATAAATAATATGATATATGTTGGAGATGCCGTTGGTAATAAAGTTGCTTGGCCAAAATCAAAAGTAGTTGTCGAGAAAGCTAAGGCACCATCATTTGTTTCTAATAGTGGCAACGTAACATCTCATACGGTAATATGTTTAAACATAATTATAGAAACTTGTTATCAAACTTATTAATATATATATATATATATATATATTAAAGGGAAAGTCTATATAGACACAAAATATGAACACAATCGGTGACACAAAGAATCTTCACCATTGGATTGCCCCCTGAATTCCACCTTTCACATAAAGACAAAAAAATCCAATGGTCCGGATCTTTTGTGTCACCATTTTGTGTTTAATTTTGTGTTCATATAGTCGGCCCCTTTATTAAAACCATCACTTTTTTTTCTTGTTTGATAGAGTGGAAGGCCAGCCCCCAAAAGCAAATGCAGGCTGATTGATGTTGGTGGAACAGCAACAATAGTTGCCGAAGGGGTTGTGGCTTCAACCGATCCAAATGAAATGGTCCATTTTGTTCAACTTGGAAGAGACGCCGTTAAAGCTTGGGTAGTGAATGCTACAGTTCCCGATGCAGTTCTGTGGAGACCATCTTCTGATCTTGTCTGCATTGAAGATGCTGTAGGCTCTACAGTGGCATGGCCAACCTCAAAAGTTGTGATAGAATCAAGTTCTAGTAAGTATAATTTTTTCATACATATATACAAAATTTCAAAATGTATTCATATTTGATTGTATGATTTAATTCTTGACATTATACGGTTTTCTTTTATATAGGTAACCATTGTTAAAGTTTGTTGACTGATCAGAAGAAAAGAAAGCTTCACAACTGCACTCTAGGTAAATATACGAATAATACATCATGCATAAAAGTCATTTTATGTTTTTCGTTTGATATGCATAAAAGTCATAAAAGTCAACAGGCAATATGCATAAATATATGAATTTAATGATAGGGGATGTTTACTTGGGGTTAACTGATTTTGAGAAGAGGATAGGGGGTGTTTGATGGTATTTGAATTGCAATGTGGCAGAGTGCTTTCAGAGGGAGTTGAGGTTGTGGTTGGTTTCGCGTTTGGAGGTTCGGTGATTTTTGGATTTGCGATTACAGAGAAGTATTGATCTGATGCACAAGGAAAGGCAGCAGGTAACAGAGATGGTATGGATGAAATGCACAAAAATGGTTATGTGCACAAGGAGGTTTTTAAGGTATGTTTGAAGGAGGAACAGAAGTGAATGGTTATTCAAGGGTAATGTTGACAGTGGAGTGGATGGTAGTTGAAGTAGATGGCAGTGGTACAGGGAGGAAGTACTATTGTGATTGTGATGATGTTTTGATGTTTGTTGAATGGTTACTATGTGTTGATGCTGCAGTTTTAGGTGAAGTGTTTTGGTAATGGTGGTAATGGTAGGCAGGGTGCTGTTGTATTTGAATGGTGAATGGTGACAGATATGCAGATAGTTGGCAGGGTGGAGAGTGACAGTGAAGATGTTAGTTGAAATGGAGTAGGCAGTGAGTTAGATATGTGAAGAGGAGTTTGTAGTTTTCTAAGGTGACAGAAGGGAGGTGGAGCAGGGTGGTGATGTTTGTATAGGGTGAAGGGGAGGCAGCAGTTTAGGCAGCAAGGAGGTGGTGGTGGAGCAGTGGTACTTGAAGTTGTAGCAGAAGTGATGAGGTGAATGAAGGAGGTGATGTGTGGTTGGGGTAGTTTGATTACTGTTGCAGACAGAGATGAGAAGTGGTTTGTTGAAGAGAAGTTGGTGATAGTGTGTGAAGCTGCAGAGAATGTGCAGTTATGTTGTAGCTGCTGTGGTTGTTGTTGTTGCGTGGTGTTGAAGCAAGGGTGAAGAGGCAGTTAAAGTTTGTGGTAGGCTGCTGAAGTGGCATTTAAGACATTTGTGGTAGGCTGCTGAGGCGGTGTAGGGTTTGTGATGGTGCCGCTGCTTGTAGAGCAATGCAATGGGGTGTGAACTATGAGTGCAAGTGGGTTGTGCTTAGGGTATGCATAAGTGTTGAAGTAGGTTCTATGGAAATGAGTTGAGAGTTTGGTCAGTTAGTTATGACAGTGCACAGTGTTTGTGCACAGTGCACAGTGGAAATGGTTCTATGTTGGAAGGCAGATGATGTATTGAAGGGGAAGTTGACAAAAAGTTATCAGAGGGGGAGTTTTGGAGTGACTGGTTGTTTACAGTGAGAGTGGAGTGGAGTGGAGTTCAGGGGAAGTGAAATTGTATGAAGTTCAGGGGAAGTGAAATTGTATGAAGTTCAGGGGAAGTGACGGTATATTGAAGTGTAGTGAACTGAACTGAAGTTTTGTATGGCAGTATAATTGGCTAGGAGGAATTCGGTGATGTGATGGGTGTTAGCTGGTCAGAGGAGTTTATGAAGTGGCAGGGGTGTTTGGTGAAGAAATGGAAATGTGCAGAAGCAACAAATGCACAGGCAGTGTAAATGAAAGTAAATGAAAAGGGAATTGTATATGATCAAAACAGTGAAGAAAATGCATATGAACTTGATTTTGTTAGCATTTAAGACAATGAAGTAAGTTTTTGGAGATATGTTACGTATGGGCATTCATCCAAATAGAAAATCTTTTTTGCACCGTTCATCCAAATGTCACCAAAATGTGGTGTGATTACGCTCAATATATTTGATATTTTATTGATCTGAAGCTTGTTTAGACGTGAAATAGGGAGTTATAATCAAAGGAGCTTATTACCGCTGTCAAGTATATTTGAGTTGCTCTGCTGTATGCTTTAAGCTAGTTGTGTATATTGCATGACTTTGGTATATAAGTGGGACGAAGTTGTGTAAATGGGATGTTATTGTATGATAACAGAGATGTTGAGTGTGGATTAAGCAGTTGAGTGTGTGCGTCAATTTAAGCATGATGCGTAACCTTGTTGATGGATCAGTACTGGTGGTCTGGAGGAGAATTGATGATTGGGTTCAGATTATGAAATGCAACTTTAGTATCAGCACTTTTATACTTTGTCATATGTTATCCATATGGTTCCAGGCATATTAGTTGTTTTGAAAAGTATCAGCACTTTTATACTTTGTCAACAGCTTCAGCACTTTTATACTTTGTCTACTTTGTCATTTAATGCAGGAACTTGGTTAACACTAAAGCAACCTGGAGCAATGTTTAGATCCTTGCAAGAATCTTCTGTAGCAGCCATTTTCGTATCATCGTCTCCATAACTGAGTATTTGTGTTCATTTGTTAGACTATTTTGAGCTATTATCATGTGACCATATCTTGTAGTATTTGTGTTCATTTGTTAGACTATTTTGAACTATTATCATGCGACCATGTCTTGTAGTATTTGAAATATTAGCAAAATTATGTGAAACTTTTCCACTGGTTTGATTGTGTGTTTCCAAATTAGAATTCACTGCAACGTTATCATTGTTACATATAGTTGTTGTCATCTTCTCGATTTGTTATTTTTGGGATCCACATTTTAATATATATATATGTATGTATGTATGTATGTATGTATATCTGTGTGTAATGTGTATACATATATCTATTTGTGTGCATATATATATATATATATATATATATATATAATATAATAAAATGAAAATTGAAACAAATGCTGAAAATTAATATTATATAGGATAGCGTTTGAAAAACGCTATTGATTCATCAAACGCTATCGAAACTCTATATGAGATGTACGATTTGTAACCAAAAACGCTATAATAGAATCAAAAACGCTATAGTAGAAAACAAAAACGCTATGCAAACATGACAAGAAATGCTACCGTAAAAGATTGTAACGCTATAACAAGGTTTGATGAAACGCTATAAAATGTGATCAAAAACGCTATTGATTCATCAAACGCTATCGCAACTCTATACGAGATGTAAGATTTTTCCACCAAAAACGCTATAATAGAACCAAAAACGCTCTAGTAGTAAACAAAAACGCTATGCAAACATGACAAGAAACGCTATCGGAAACATTGTAACGCTATAACATGGTTTGACGAAACCCTATAAAATGTGATCAAAAATGCTATAGAAGTTAAATGAAGGATTATAATTCCCTATAGCGTTTAAGTTTAATAACAGCGAAAAAACGCTATTGTAGGTTGCAAACGCTATGAACTTTTGTAAACGCTATTAGATATTATAGCGTTTACCTTCCTGCTATGTAATGCTGCCGGCCTACCATAGCTTGTCGTTCCACGGCGTTCTCTGAAACGCTATGGTAGCCTGTTATAGCGTTTTTCAAACGCTATGAAAAGCATAAACTGTCGAGAAATGGAAATACCATATATTTATTAGCTTTATCAATGTAAAATTAACAAAAAATTAGCAAACAAAAAAATTATCAAACAAAAGGATTGTAAAAAGATAGCAAACATAAAAAATAGCAAATTGAAAATATTAGAAAATAGGGAGAAAAAATCTACAGCATTTTAATTACTATTTATTTCATCGTAAATTACAAATTAAAAATTAAGTAGGATTCGCACATTGGTTGCTTAATTTATGAAGCCTTCATATCTACAAAGGATGCATAGCTAAGTAGTATATAGAGAATGAACCCAGTGGGGCTAGTATATATAAAACTATGTAGTCTTTATATACAAGTAAAAGGAAAAAAGTAAAGAAAAACATCATCCAGGTTGAAGACTGTAACATCCCCATAAAAATTAACTAGAAATTTAATAAAAGAATTGAATTAAATATACTAAAGGTAAAAATAGAATTTTCACAAATGTCCTAATTTGACAACAAAACTTGCATTGTTGCGTTCGCAGCGATTTTTCGGACAAGTGTTGTAGATATTGTGAGAAATGCAGATTACAGATCTTAAGGCTGGAATAACACTAGAAGGGGGTGAATAGTGTTTTATGGATTTTCTAAATCTTTTTAAAACTTATGTAGTTTAATCACCAGCAAATGCAATTTAAAGACATAGATATAATCATAGAATCAGACACATATGCAAATACTAAATAAAAGCAATAAAGGAAGGAACACACCAGGATTTTATACCGGTTCAGAGTTACCCTACATCTAGTCTCGTACAATCGTATGGATTTCTTATCAAAATAATCTCCCAGATTACACCCTCGTTTTCAAGGCTACGAGGTACACCCTCCTGTATTTGAGTCCATGGAAAACTCCCTTGATTTAACCAGGCTACAATATCACTTAATTGACTTTCAGGGCTACAATCACACCTAATTGATTTCAAGGCTCAACCGCACTTTTTACTCAACAGTTTGATTTAGAAAAGATTCTATAACTCTGAATAGCACCGAGATCTTATGGAGAGAGTGGCAGAGAATCAAACAAGAGATAATCAAGTTTGATTCACTTGGTATTTCGGTAAAGTATAGTTTAGGATTCTTTAGAATAAATATGGCAGATGAAGAGGAGAGAAAATAAATGAAATCTGGTACAAAATTCATTTAGAACTTACTGGTATTTATAGTAGAGCAACAGCCATATCTATTAGTGAAAGGATACGATGAATAGACACTTCTTTTGAAAATTAAAATTTGAAAATAATGGACACCAACATGGGGGGTTGAGGGATGTTGACATGCTTAAGGCAAAATTGATGTTTTGATTTTCTTATAAAATTGGTTTCTATATTTTGTCAAAATAATTTCTAAACTTTGTAAATATTTTAGAATATAGTTTAAACATATAAAAGAGTTTAGAAAGTAATTTTTAATATATATAATCTTAATTATAAAGTAATTTAAAATCTGAGTATATAAATATTTTAAAGCTAAATATTTAAAACAAGAGATGTTTTAAAAACAAGGACAATTTTGAAATCAAAATATTAAAAATGATAAAAATAGTTTTGAGGCTAAAATATTTAAAACCAAGAGAAATGTCTTTTTGAAAAGAAAATTTTTAAAAACAAGAGATATATTTTTGAAATGCATTTTTATAAAATTAGTGTATATCAAAATAGGACCGCTATATTTTCCACTAGATAGTGTCGTGGGTTCCATCCCACTAGGGTTCCATCCCTTTAGCAGGCTCGAAGTGGATTACATTCCACGAATAAATTTCGAATAAAGATGTAAGTACTTTCAAGAAGTTTTAACATAATTCTAGACTCAATACTTATCTTGTACTATTGAAATCTTAAACTTCTAATATCTTGATACTCATGAGTCTTCAATTTTGATATCTTCAGTATTGAATCTCTATACTGTACAGTCCTCATTCTTGGTACCTGCATGTTTATATCCTTCATATACATATATATCTAAACTATAAAGTTAGTATTTATATTTTATAATAAGTCCTAAGGTTGTTGTCATCAAAACCATCATCTCAAGGACTAACAATCTCCCCATTTTTGATGATGACAACCTATGTTTATAAAATATACTTCACCTTTACTATAACTCCCCCTTAATCTAAGCCTAACTGCTCTATTTTATATTTCTCCCCCTTTGTCATCAACAAAAAACTTATCCTAAACTAATATAATTCCCTCTTAGTCTTATACTGGAGTACCTGTGACAAATTATGATGGAGTGTGTGTATATATATATAATAACATGAGTTAACAATAAGGACATGACAAATATGAAAGTTTAAACCTAATAAATATATATTATGTTTCATATAATGTTATACAATCCATTCAAACCAAATCAATTATAATCAAATCAAAGCAAATCAAATCAAATCACAAAATTCAAAAACAAGCAATTCAAACCATAAGGAGATCAAATATTTCTTGGAACTTCAACCCATCCTTCTCCAAAGATAGGATCCTTTTTAATAACTTCTCAGTCTTCATTATCTTGAATCAAAATTCCTACAGGATTTGTATCGAGATCATCTTTGTTGAGGGCAGAAATCATCCAACGGAGGGCATCAAAATGCTTCTCCTGTTCTTTTATCATTTGCATTTGACTTAGTTCTAAGTGCCTTTGATTGCGGAGAAAAAAGGTAAGTATATTTTTGAATGAACTGAGAGTTTCATCAAGATTATCACTTAGAGTTTGAGAAGAGGAAGCCATTTTTGATAAGTAGTGAAGAGATGCAAACAAAGATAAGTAGAAATGAAAAGATTACAAATTTCTGGAAGAAACAGGTGTTTAAATAGGCAGAAATTCGTTCAAAATGAATAGACATGAGTTAGTTATTTTAATTTCAAAATTTTAAAAGTAACCAAATCTGACAGTTATACGTCAACATAGGGGGGTAGAGGCATGCCGACATGGGTCTGTTAATTTATATGTCTTATTTATTTTATGAATAAGTATGTATATATATAAATTATATACTATACTAACATTTATTCCAAAGACACGATAAGGTAGAAAAACATAAGATAGATGATTTTTATAAATAGATGAGATGATACATAAGATACTACATAATATGATAAAAAAAATACAAACTCACACAAAACAAACTAATACATCACAACTAGTTCTTAGAATGTGCTAGAGGATGAGGAGGATGATGATAAGCCAAGTTTCCGACCAAGTTTAGCAAAGGATTTGTTCATATTAGTGGACATTTTATCCAATTTCTTATTAACGGATTTTTTGTGAATCCGTTGATTTTCCACTATAATCTTTTGATTTTTGAGGAGAGTTTTGTTGGAAGGATTGTTAGTATTGGTAGGATATTCAATACTTTCCAAGGAGGTTTCTTCATTATCTTCTTCAATTTCCATTTCCTCCCATTCTTCTTCTTCTTCATCTTCTTCCTCCATATCTTCTTATGCCAATCTTTCATCCTTTTCTGCAAGAGATTCATATTGTCGAAATATAAAAGGAATTTTCATGAGAGAAATGTTGGCATGATTAAACACTTTTCTTAAAACAGATTCTTCCCTTTTGCAATCAATGCCAAAATAATTAAAAATCGGAGTGAGATAGATTCCATGATACAAGGTATTCTCACCCATTTCCAAATTCTTAGGACGAAGTTCATCCATAATCACTTGCGCCTAATTAATGTCATAATGACCAAAGATAACAAAAAGAGCTTTACAAACTTTTATAGTTGGGTTATTGAAATTTCCCGATCTAGGAGTGATAATATGTTGCAAAAGAAGAATGACAATACGTCCTTTTGGACGAAAGTTACGATTTTTAAATTCAAAGTTGTCATCCCTTCGAAAATGTCATGAAATGTCTCATGATCATATTCATCAATATTAAAAGTAGAAAGATCTATTCCTAAATTCTTGTGATTGAGAATGTTGCCCAAAATTTCACAATTTAAAACAATTTTAGTTCCTTTAACACTACTCCAAATTTCATCTTTATTTTCTTCATAAAAACCGCGATTCAAATTCGCATAAAATATTTTAACAAGATTTGGGTAATAAACAAAATCATTTTGAGAATTGTCAAAAAGACTAAGGATATGATTCTCTTCAAGAAGAGTATTGATTTCGTATGTATAGAAATCGTTAAAGATAGCAAACTTTCTCATATGAACTTTTCCGAAATTAGCATAGCTCATATAAGCCTTGATTGCTTCCGGATCATTATAGAGATACTCTTTAATGGTTTTAGACAACCTCATTGTGGATGGAGCGCTTAAAGAAGCCATTTTCAAAGTGACTAGAAAGTTTGAAAGAGTGAAAGAGAGTCTAAATGTTAAAATGAAAATGAAAAGGTATGATAAGATAATGGAAATAAATACTATTCAATAGATATGTTCTCAAGTTAAGAGGTACCTTTCCAGAACATTGGGTTTGGTGAAAAGGTGAAGGGAAATTCAAAGATTTGAATTCAAATTTGAATTTCAAATTTTTGACAAGGATGTCAACATCATGGGTAGGGCCATGTCGACATCGTTCAGAGAATTCATGTGACTAATATTTTCCTATATACTTTAATATCTATATACATATATTATTTTTAATGTCTATATATTTTCTGGAGTAATACTAATATAAGAATACTCTTTTAATAAAAATATATTATAATATTAAAAACAAAAATAAACCTAATAATAAAAAATTTAAAATTCAAACAACACATAATTTTAAAAAAATTCAAACAATTTTAAGCAAACAATTTCAACCAGTATATTGTAAACGTGTACCTTTTTCTAGATTCGTCTCTCCGAGATCATCGGAATCATGAATAGCCGTATAACACATATTTGAATTTTCTGTCTTCTGATAATCATCGCTTGTGGATGAGTCTAAGTCTGAATCGTCTATTGTAGCGATATATGCTCTTTTCCTTTTCTTCGTATAATCATTGCTTGTAGGAAACTTTTGCTTATCAGGATGCGGACAGTCTTTTTTGAGATGGCCAGGTTCGTCACAGTTGAAACATTTGACGTGGTGTTTGGTACTTCATTATGATTTGCAGAATTCCTATGATCATTCTTTTTGAAGTTGTTCATCTTTCTATATTTCAGAAACTTTCGAAAATTCTTTGTCATGAAAGCTATTTCTTCATCATCATCACTTCCCAAGTCTGATCCATCTGTTAATGCATTAAACGCAATTGAATTCTTTTCGAATGCCTTGCTATCTCTTCTCTCTTGCATTTTTACTTCGAACGACATTAGATTTCCAATCAATTCTACAATCTTTAAAGTACTAATATCATTTTCTTCTTCGATTGCAAGAGTTTTCTGATCCCATTTGGGAGTAAGAGAATTTATAATTTTTCTTACTTGATCTTCTTCGGAAAAACTTTTTCCCAATGGTATTAGAGAATGCACAATATCCTGAAATGTGCTATACATATCTGAAATGAACTCATTAGAATTCATTTTGAATAATTGAAACTGATTTGTGAGTATGGATATTTTAGTTTGTTTGACTTTTCTTGTTTCTTCATGAGTAACATGCAAAGTTTTGTTTCCAGATATCATTTGCAGACTTACAAGCAGATACTCTATCGAATTCATTCCTATCAAGTGAACAAAATAAAATATTCATGGCTTTGGAATTATTTTGTGCAATAATCTTTTGCTCAGCAGTCCACTGTACAAAACTAGTTGAGGGTTCAGAATATTCAGTTTGTGTGATATTCCAAGTGTCTAATCCTATTGACTGCAAATATATTTTCATTCTACATGCCCAATGTGCATAGCTACTGCCATTAAAAAGTGGTGATCTGGCAGTAGACTGACCCTCTACAAATGAACTAATGATAATGTTAACAAAATCAGTGTTGGTAGCCATTTTTAAAAAATTTCAAAATTCAGATTATGACAACTTTGAAAACCAATGCTATGATACCAAATGTGAGAAATGCGGGTTACGGATCTTAAGGCTGGAATAGCACTAGAGGGGGGTGAATAGTGTTTTATGGATTTTCTAAATCTTTTTGAAACTTATGTAGGTTAATCACCAGCAAATGCAATTCACAGACACAGATATAATCACAGAATCAGACACAGATGCAAATACTAAATAAAAGCAGTAAAGGAAGGGACACACCAGGATTTTATACCGGTTCGAAGTTACCCTACATCCAGTCCCGTACAATCATACTGATTTCTTATCAAAATAATCTTCCAGATTACACCCTCGATTTCAAGGCTACGAGGTACACCCTCCTATATTCGAGTCTAGGGTAAACTCTCTTGATTTAACCAGGCTACAAGATCACTAATTGATTTTCGGGGATACAATCACACCAATTGATTTCAAGGCTCAACCGCACCTTTTACTCAACCGTTTGATTTACAAAAAATTCTATAACTATGAATAGCACTGAAATTTGTGGAGAGAGTGGCAGAGAATCAAACAAGAGATAATCAAGTTTGACTCACTTGGTATTTCGGCAGAGTATAATTTAGGACTCTTTAGTATAAATGTGGAAGATGAAGAGGAGAGAAAATAAAAATCTGGTAAAAAATTCATTTAGAACTTACTGGTATTTATAGTAGAGCAACAGCCATATCTATTCGTGAAAGGATACGATGAATATACACTTCTTTTGAAAATTGAAATTTGAAAATAACGGACACCAACATGGGGGGTTGAGGGATGTTGACATGCTCAAGGAAAAATTGATGTTTTGATTTTCTTATTAAAACTGGTTTTTATAATTTTTCAAAACAATTTCTAAACTTTGTAAATATTTTTGAATATAGTTTAAACATATAAAAGAGTTTAGAAAGTAATTTTTAATATATATATATATAATCTTAATCTATAAAGTGATTTAAACTCTGAGTGTATAAATATTTTAAAGCTAAATATTTAAAACACGAGATGGTTTAAAAACAAGGACAATTTTGAAATCAAAATATTAAAAATGATAAACATAGTTTTGAGGCTAAAATATTTAAAACCAAGAGAGATGTCTTTTTGAAAACATTTTTTAAAAACAAGAGATATATTTTTGAAATGCATTTTTATAAAATTAGTGGATATCAAAATAGGACCATTATATGTTCCATTAGATATTGTCGTGGGTTCCATCCCACTAGGGTTCCATCCCTTTAACATGCTCGAAGTGGATTCCATTGCACGGATAAATTTTGAATAAATATGTAAGTGCTTTCAAGAAGTTTTAACATAATTCTAGACTGAATACTTATCTAGTACTATTGAAATCTTGAACTCTTTATATCTTGATACTTATGAGTCTTCAATCTTGATATCTTCAGTCTTGAATCTATACTATACAGTCTTCATTCTTGGTACCTGCATGTTTATATCCTGCGTATACATATATATCTAAACTATAATGTTAGTATTTATATTTTATAACAAGTCCTAATGTTGTTGTCATCAAAACCAACATCTCAAGGACTAACAGATATTGTTATTATCGGAGATAGCATGAAAAAGTTATCAACGTTTGAAAATTCAAAATAAAAAATAATTAAATAAGGAAAGAAATATTTTAAACGAGGAAAGCCCTCTAGTTGACACCATTGACTGGATTGGTGGACCCCTAGCGGTTGACTACTCCAAATCAAGTGATCAATCGGTCGAAGCCTTTGGGTTAAGGTTT
The DNA here is from genome assembly GCA_030765085.1 of Allium cepa. Lineage (NCBI taxonomy): Eukaryota > Viridiplantae > Streptophyta > Magnoliopsida > Asparagales > Amaryllidaceae > Allium > Allium cepa. The sequence goes on along the minus strand of CM060935.1, from coordinate 1,051,513,979 downwards.
GAGTTGATTGAACGGCCCTGATTTTATAATATTTGATCGAACTACTATCTTTATTTACTACACCTATAAATAAAACACTAAGGCAATAGTCAGAAACCTAATTAAATCCGAGGGTAACAAAATTCCATCTCTCTCAAACCTCAGCCCTCCTCCTCTCTAAATTAATAATTCTTATAAGTAAAACCAAAACTAAATCCAAAAGATTGAAGAAGGAGGAACTAAATTAAATCAAGGGAAGATAGACGAACCAAGCGGAGGCAATTCCGAGCCAATTCTGAAAGGCATAAATTTCTAGAGTGAGTGGGTTCATAATTAATATGAGGATTTATATGTGACTAAGTTTATTTGCAATCTATTTGATCCAAAATTGTTATAATTTAATCGGAAACACTATTCATTTAATAACTATATTAGATTGGAAATTTGAAAGCAATTTAAATAAGTTGAATAAAAATTGATTTATATGGAATGCACCTTTTTTTATTAAATTAAATATAAATAGAGATAACCTTGTGGATTTTAAAACTAAGTTAATTTGGTTTACTGAGATTGAATATGAAATTGAATATGAAATTGTAAATGACTATAAATTGAAATCGAGTACACTGGAAATTATAGATTTACGAATTAGGGTTTACTGTTATGAATAATTTGTGATTAGTAGAGAACAACGATATTATACCAAAAAAATTAAAACAACTCTGATCTGTTGACAAGCTCGTTGGAGCTAGTCGACAGCAAGCAGTGGACTGCTATAGTGACCAGCAATAGATCGGTTATTAGTTTACAAGCACAGTCTGAACCTCGGCCTAAAGCCTAGGCTATAAGTTATTTATATATAACTTATGTATGGATGTTAGTGTAAGTAGAGGAAATTTGTTCCCTAATTAATTCATTTTCCGGCATAGGATTGTAGATTTAGAAAAATGAGATTTCTAAGATTTTGAATGTTATAAATTGTGTATTAGGTATTGGATGGTAGGAATTAGTTGCAAAAATGGCTGAACAATATTACTATTCGTAGAAGTGTGAAAATTGTTGCATGAAAACAATGATTTTGGTTTTTGAAAACTTTCAAACATATAAAACTGTCAGTATATAAGGTTGCCTAGGCCATATTTTCAAAATCATTTTAAAGAATGCATTCATACAGGAGGCATCGATTTAGTATTATTCAACATAAGTGTCATATGTGTTGTTATACACCGTGCAATTGTACACGATTGGCTATAAAATTTGTTGTACATTAGTTGGTTGGATAGTTTAGAATGGTTGTGTGCTATGTTACATGATTTAATCCTTGAGAAATATCGAAACGAAATTCTTTTTAGAGGAAAGAATGTAACAACTCATAAAATAAACGATAATTAATTAAAAAATTAATGAGTAGATTTATAAGGCTCAAAAATGAAATTTGGGCAAACGTCAGTATTTGGCTATGAAATTTACACCATTGTGTTCATGGCAATTTTCCAAGCAAATTTCATATATAGAACTTCGCGATTGAAGTTCGAACAAAGAAGTCATCGATCTTTGAATATTTCGAATGAAAAATAACTAAAAGTAGAATTAAGGAAATAGACGACAACAGATAAAACTAACGATAAGAATGGAATAAATTACCAATCGACACACGATTGAAAAATAAGAAGAGTGGGTCAACTGCACCAATTAACAGGTTAACCGGTAGGTTATGAACGCAACATGAACCTCAGCCTAAATAGCTCGGATTTAATAAATAAAAATCTAACGCATAAAATTGATTCGAACACCTGTAAATATAAGCCTCGTCCCTCACTTTTTTTTCTCATATTTTCACAACTGAGCATCAAAGCTCAGCCATTCTTCCTTCTCCAGTATTTCTAGGAACTATAAAAATATTGTATACATGTACATACATACACACACACATACACACATCGGAGAATGATGGAAAATAAAGAGAAGAAGAGAAGAAATGAATCAATTCTGCAAAAATGGTAAATTCTAACTTTATAAATATAGACTCCACCTAACTCAAATCTCTTCTCAAATCTTAAATTCCAATGGGTATGTAAACAACTTTCAAATATATATTTTTGAGTTGAAAAGAAAAGGAGTCAAGTAAGAAGAATGAGTTTGGATATGGAGATTTGGAAACTATAAGTTGAGTAAAACATTATGTGTTTTACATCATACTAAGTTTATATTGTTGGATTTTTATTTCTTTTTATGCCTATGTGGAAACAATTGAATTGTAGACTTAAAAAAATAAATCTAACTTGGAATCCTTGCCTAGATATTCAGAGTTTGCTTAACTTTGTTGAAATAATAAATATACACCGTAGATTGAGAAGTTTGAAAGAATAGTCCCTAAAATTTATTAAATACAATATTTGTATAATTGCGTAGTTAATTCGAGATTCTTTTTTTTGATTATAAAATGTAAAACTTGATAATCATCAATTGAAAGTGCTACAATTTGACTTAGGATCTAAATTTCTATATTTTAATTCGTTATAATTAAAGAATTTCCAAAGAATTTTCCATAAATTATCAAACCTCAAATGAAAAGTGCGTTGTTTAAAATAACAAGTAATATGCATAATGAAAGAGATATTCAAAGCAGGGATGCTTTCTGTAGTTTGCAACGTAAAATTCTACAAAAGTAGAAAAATATATTTCCTTAAAATTTCAAATGCACCACAAATAAAGTAGTTTATAAAAAGTTGCAATGGTAACATTTTATTCTTGAGAAAGGTATGGTTCCAATGCATTAACATGTGGAAATATACTTTATTTTGGATGTTACACATAAGTGTATATCCAGAAATCACTAAACGCAGAAATTAAATGTTACAAATAGAAATATAAATAATCTCATTTACTAATTAGATGTATATATGCTGATGCCAAAAGTGGTTGACCCCAATAACCGATTAAAAGCACCAGATCTAATGATACAAATGTAAAAGCAGTAGAAAAGACACAATTTTTATAAGGGTTCGATGAATACTTCGACATACGTCCAATTTCATCTTTATTATTAATTGTTTTCTCTTCGAACTACAATGGATTCAATTAGATCCGACCATAATCTAGTGGATCTCGGATTTAAGAGTGTTTGGAGTATTTGGGAAAGAAGAATATAAAAAAGAAATCAAAGTATGAGAAGTCCAAAAAGAAGAAGTCCTCTCCATGTTGTAGGTAGCTTGCTATTTTTAGGGAAATCGTCTAGCAAAACTAGGTGTCCACAAAATACCAAGTCTAGATCCAAGTCCAAGTATTCAAAAATGGGCTTCAAGGCCCAAACATCAATAAAACTCTCGGTACTGACTAGTTTTTATGAGGGAAAATCTTCTCTCCTTCTTCTATTTTGTTTCTATCTCCGATTAATTGTGTTTTGAATACTTTTCCTTTGATATTTGGTTGATTCGGAGAGGTTTTGGCACCGCTTGTTTTTTGCCTGCTTTTAGTTAGAAAATACATAGAGTTTCTTATCCATTCTTCGAGAAAAGTACTCCATGGCAATCACCTGAGGTAGTGTTTCAAGTACAAGCAATTTTGGAGGTCCATAATGAAGTAAAAAGCTCTCAATACCGAGTGGTCCACTTTGCTTGAAATCTTCTGGAATTTCTTGAGTGTGTTCTTGTTGCCCTTCTAAGCATGTTCCCAAGTCCATTAACTGTTTCGTCTTCATCTTGACGTTCTGATTTTAGTGAAAATCTGCTTGATCAAAAATCGGATAACACTTGCCTTCAAAGTATGCCTTATAAATGTAAGGCGTGCTTTGATCAAGAACAAGTTTCAGTAGTAGTCAACTTATAGCGGTTAAGCTTTCTAGCCATCCATCTATTCAATTCGTGGTGAATCATCGGTTTCTTCGGATTCTCTTGCAAATCCATGGTTATTCGAGACTGTCATAGCTAACGAATCTACTCCTTACTTAAGTGTTAGTCATGAATCTTAATCGGTTCTCCGGAGTTATCATATCGTATATCAAAATCGCCTCATGTTCGTCTAGGATTTATCTATTTTAGTCTGAATACAAGGTGCTCAAATCCTTAAGTCAAGTTAACATCCATTCTAGGGTCCAATCTCTTTGAATCGTTTAACATCCATTCTAGGATTCGATCTTTTTGGATCGCTTAACATCTAATCCAAGGTTTGATCTCTCCAACTCATTTAGCATCTAATCTAGGGTTCGATCTCTCCAGATCATTTAACATCCAATCTATGGTTCGGTCTCTTCAGATCCATGCTGAGTCCAATCCACTCGCTGTCCGACGAGGGGACTCAACATCTAAGCAAGTCCATCAACTCACTCTCTAGTAAAGGGACTTACTCTCGTACAAGCCCAATCCATTTGCTCTCTAGTAAGGGGATTTGTACCTTATGGTCATTGCCCTATCTCTTCTGATAGGATTACCATGATCAATATCAGTCATCACGCTCAAGTGGTTTTCAAAAATCAAATATTCAAATCAAAGAAATTTAACAAACATCCTAAGCATTCATCTCATACATCCAACTCAGCGCATGCATATAGCCAATCAAGGTTTCGTACACCTATAAGTGATCTAAGGTTATTATTGTCTTATCTATTCAAAATGGACAGTAAAATGTAGGAAATGACATTGACTCCCATTCATCTTGATCATGGGATTACCAATCTCGACCCAGATCCATGGTCATGTCTTGATGCATTCACTGCAAATGGTGGCTACTAGACTTATCAATGAAGCAATGGAATCTTCGCTTGAAAGGACGAACAATCTAGACTTAGAACTCTAAAATTTATATTTGCCAAGAAGATATTATTCAATGATTGTATGGAAACTTACGGCGTTCCATAGAAACAATCTTAGTGATGGAAGTGTCTATAAATATTAGGATTTGGTCATCTGTCTTTGATCAAAGCGCATCTGTGTTCATAAAGGCGTACTTTGGGAGACATGTGTTAGCCATACCTTTTCATAAGCAATGATTCAATGCTATTAGAATTCAAAATGTGAAGGAATGGATGTTAAAACTCAAACATTGTCAAGCTCAAGACATGACAAGAACAAAAGAGTAGAAATTTGCCTAAGTCCATGGATCGGTAGCGATCAATCAAATTTCTCCGACATTATCTTTCTTAGTGGAACTGCTGAAGAACTTAGCTTAGACCCATCTTAAAGCAACAAAGATATAACAAAGAAAACAGAGGAAGTGTATAAAATCTATGGATCGTTACCAATCCATGGATGGATCGCCACCAATCCATATATTAAGTCGTATTCGACCTCTTCTTCCTCTTGAATCTTTTGATTTTGATCTCTGATGTATTCCAATGGACCAGCAATGAAGATTAACGACTCTAAGGCCTAATAATAACCAACTGCAACTATAAGTATGTGTCTACATGCAACAAAAAATGATCTTGGTAATTTGCTACTGCATATTTAAAAGAAAGTGTTGTGGTTACAATCTTCGACTGATATTTTGAGATTATTATTGTATTTATTTCTGGATGTAGTATATAATCATAAAACATTATTAAGGTGGACGTCGGCATAACGGAGCCACTATGAACTTATATGGCATGCTTTTCCATTCTAGTTCTTGATATATTTACATATTCTCATTGATTTTCTACTGTTTGATCCCAAATAATGATTTAGAATTATCGTATTCGCATAATAAAAGACTGCGTTCTTTAAAAAATCAAAGCTGAAGCTTAAAAATATGGTTTTTAGCATTGCGTAATCTTTTGAGCATGCTAGACCATTTTTTGGCTAGCACAAACATACTTACATACATTCAAAATATGTTACTTCCAAACATATATCCATTCACATACTAAAAAAACATGATATTTTTGTAAGAAAAGAGTGGTCCTATTAAATTAAATTAATAAAATGCTACAAATATACCTAGTAGTTGGCCTGTTAGAATGTTATGTGCATGTAAAGTAAATCTTACCATAGTACAAAGTTGATTAGCCATGAACGGAAAAAAAAATAAACTATTAGAATATGACAAAGTAGACATGGGATAATATAGCAGGTAATGGCTGTGTTAAAAGCAATAATAAGGAAACTATGTTGACTGCAATCCCAAAAAATAGATCAAAAATAGCGAAAAAGGTAACTATAGATAATGGAATGTACACATGATTGTCAAATTAAGAATAAAAGAATAAACACTAGCTGCAGGAATCACTAAAGATAAAGAATGCGAAGTTGGAAACGATTGAAGTTACCAAAGTTCGAACAGACATATTGCATCAAGGTTGGTGTGTGATAAACCCAAGTCATGGAGTGCATAGGATGAACATTTGATGAGGCTATGAGTGAGTTTCATAACAGTAGTTTGTAGTACTATTAGTCTATTGGAGATAGATTGGGCAAGGAGTACTTGAGAGGTTGCTATTATTAGAACTGACATAGTCTGCAAGGGTGAAATGGGTAAATTTCAAAATAAAATTCCAAATTGGATCTTAGTGCTATGAAGTCTAATATTTATACTAGATCCAATTTAGTAATTTTAAATAAAATCTTATTTTAATTATTTTGTTTTTATTTAATTAATATATGTTAATTAAATCAATATTTGTATAATTTGAATATATCATTACATATTCTGGTATTCTAAGGTGTGGTAAATGTATGTGATGTGCAATATATTAAAGGTGTATGTGAACAAATTTATACATAAGTAGATATTAAGGTTATATCAATTATATATGTACACACTTAGCATATATATATATACATACATATATATTTCCATAAATAAATAACTATATATATAATTTTCTGAACTTTATTTAATAATTAATAAACATAATTTCAAAATTATTTCATATATTTTGACTAATTTTTAAATTTTTAATTTTAAACAAAACATTTAATTTGATTTGTTGAACAAATATTTGAATTTGAAATTTAGATCTTAAATATGTATTTAAAATTAAGACTATCTTATGTTGACTTAGTAAAATTATTATAAAATAAATGTATTAAAATTAATTTATTGTATGCTACCAAAAATAGATTTCATGTTAATATAATATAATATATATACACACTTTGAATGTTTTAAAATAAATAAATATTATAAAATTTATATATATAGTTCGGCCTTAATTTTATTAGTTGTCGAAAGGGAATTTAATATATAGATATACATATATATATAATCATATTTAATTTTAATATATATATATATACATATTATAAAAATATATATTATTATAAAAATATAATTCATCGTCTATTTTTTATTTATAAAAGTACAGAGAGCTATATCTATAAAATAATTTAATATTTACACCCATAACAATAGCACATTTGGTTAGGACATGCGTTGCTCACATGTTAGGTCGAAAGTACAATCCTTGGTAACTTCATATTCTTGTTGGAACGAAACATATTCCCATTTTTTCATATTTATTATTTTAAAATGAATTTAATTCATATATACTATAATTTTAATCACTTAATTGATAATAATAGTTTAAAACTAGAGAAATATGTTTTACAATTTGAAGATTATTTTTCATATTTTATAACATTTATGCCAAAATTAAATTTATAAAAATTTGTGTGTCTGTGTATACACACATACATAACCATAGTTTAAAGTTGTATTAAAGTCAATGATTACCCTTAATTAATTATTAAATAATTAAAACTAATATTATATAATCAAGGCAATGACATATATGAAAATGATGATATAAATAACATATAATGAATAACGTATATAATATAAAGGATATACCAAAGAGACGTAGATTTAGGTTTCAATTCAGATCGCCTTCTAGATCTCCTAGATCCCTATCCAAAAGTGTATACTTCGGTGTATTAGCACTATAATAAAATTTGTATTTAGTTTGGTGTGAAATGATGCTCGGCTAAAACATGGAAATGATGGGGTTGATGAAGGCCTAGAGTGGAAGATATGGAGTGGAAGATATGGAGTGAAAGAATGGTTCAAATAAGTGGACGCTTAAGTTCACTTGTATATGAGATCTAATAGAAAAATGTTACACTATCTCCTCTTACTAAGTCATCTCCCTCCTCATCTTTGGTTGACCTACTCTTTGGTCGATAACGGACCAAATAGAATTCAGACCTATTAGCAATAACTCTATTTAAATTCAATTTAAATTCTTATCGAAATCGTACATCAATGTGCATATATATAACTTTTATATATGTGCCCATTTAATTACTAATAACACCCAAAATATTTTTAGAGGCCACTCCATTTGCTAAATACACCACAAATAATAAATACAATAATAATTTATATTTGGTTAGTTATATTCATACACCGAAAATCACCTAAGATGCACCAATATTTATTCTAAAATATCCTTTTATTAAATACATTTTGATGAAATTAATGAATTTTATTACCTTGAAACTTAAAATACCAATAAAAACTTTCACAACTATTGGCAAAAGCTATAACATTAAAATTTATAAACCTATCTTGGTTATAGAAAAGCAGCCGCCGGGTCTTTCCTGTGATTCTTTTGGCGTTCGTTCGCCAGAAACCCTTCATCCCTAGCCTCTCATCCCCGGCCCTTTTTTCCTCAAGGATGACGTCCTCTCCCATTCTCAGCAGCCCACAGGCCTCTCAACCACCTGATCCGTCGCCTACCTCCCTTGAGCATCCGCCTGGCTTCCCCCTATCCCAGAATCCAACCCAATAGCCGCCTCAGATGATGGCTTCACCAGTTTCTTCTCGCAAGTGGAAATGTCAGCCTAAATTTTCTCCTCTAACTCGTACCCCTCGAAATACTCCATGCCCTAACTATCCTTCCAATATCAGCCTGATGCCTTTACCTAACTTGCAAAAGATCTCACATGACTCCAATGTTAACGTTGAACGACTAAATGTCTCGACCAATAATTCTTTTACAAAAAATGGACGGAAAACAATTTCGCTACTAACAAATGAAGTTTATCCACTTCTTCTAACAGAGCAGGGAATGAAGTCGTCAAAGGTAATAATGTTCCTGAATTTATTCCGCTAAATTTTTATCAGCCATGCGAATTTAATTCGATGAAATGTGCCAAGATGTCAGTTGACGTAGTTCAGGTTGCTAGGAAACAATGGGATAATGCAATTGTAATTTAGGTTGTTGGTCCAAAATCATATTATCCATATTTTAGAGACTATATTACAAGAGTATGGAAAGCTGAAGAAGAATTTTCTATTTTCTCCAAGGAAAACGGATTTTATGTTATCAAATTTCAGAATAAAAAAGACTGTGATAAAAATTTAGGGGGGGCCCTACTTTTACAACAAGAAGTTGATGATAATGAAACGATGGTCACTTGGTATGCAACTTAATAATGATCTCCTAAATTCAATTTCGATTTGGGTGTGATTACCTAACCTTCCTGTTTATTTCTGGAAGGAGGAAGGGATTAGTCGTATTGCCTCGGTCCTAGGATCCCCCATCAAATTGGACAAATTTACGGAAGGTATTATTAAAATTGTGTATGCTAGAGTTTTAATTGAGGTCGGGTAATTCTTGTAAGTTTCCTTCTAAAATTCCTATTTTGTTAGAGAATGATGAACTTATATGGCAAGAAGTAATGTATGAGTGGAAGCCAAATTTATGTGCTAATTGTCATAGCTTCGTCATGCGGATACACAATGTCAATTCACTAAGGCTTGGAGACCTAAAGTGAATTTTTCTGATAAGGTGAACAATCCTAATGGTATGAATGTTGATACCAATCAGATCGGTACAAATACGACAGATCTTCCAAATGATACTGATATGCATCTCGATTCAGATAATATAGAGCAGAGTAAAACAGTATTGAATCCCTCCCATGTCAGCTCAAACTGTGATATGGAAATGAATTCAAAGGATACATTAAACAGAGTCCAGTTGGTGAACTTACCCAATATTTCAAAACTACTTCAGAACATTTCTTCTCAAATCATAGACACGACCATTCATATATCTGCTACTTATAATACTGAAGACATAAATCTCTCTAATGTTCTGTTTGATGCAACGTCTCCTCCTTGTGCTATATCTACTGACCAAAGCTCGAATGTCCTACGGGCTTCCACAACAAAACCCATCAAGAAAGTTAGACCAGAAGAGTCACCTTTTGCATTTAAAGCTACTGCTACACAACTGATCTCATAGATAATCCTGAATGGATAAATTTGGTTAGTCAATTGAAAGGTAAGAACAAAAAGTCAAAAAAAACAAAAATCACCAAGGATTCACCATGCTTCGAGGGACATGCCTTCATCGCCATTTAAGACTTGAGCATGTTAAATGATGAGTTCTTCTCCTGCCACCGAAATGTGAGGATTTTTATTTTCTCCGTGTCTCCTATTTTGTGTATTCCAATAGGTACACGTGTATTTGCACTTTGTTTGCTTCTGCCTTTTACTTTGTTTTGTTGCTTCAAGTTGTTCGTACGGATGGTTTTGAGTGTATTACTATTTTTTCTACTCCTCCGCCTATTTGACAACTTAAGTAATGGTATGTAGTATCCATTGGACTGTTTCGTATATGGATATGATATGTACTCTTTTTCCTGGTAAGGCACCCATTCAGGTTAGGGGGATTACTAGGGTTTAACGAGGCATATCATGGAAGTATATGACTTTTTTTGTTGATAAAGTGCCTTATTTCCAAAAAACTTTCACAACTATTTTCTTCAATTTGAAAGTATTTAGCCTTCTCTAAAATGGTAGTTAAATTTTGTTGAAGGGGAAATTTTATAAAAGATTAAAGGAAGTCGCGGTATTATTGCTAAAAATTAAAGTTCACTTTGTTGTAATTTAAATTAATTTAGCATTATGAATTTCTATGTTTACGTAAATGAGTAAGTATGAAAGAGGAAGGATAAGGAAAATGAAAACAGGTTTAACTTTGTAAAAAGAATGGTGTATGTAAAGAAATTTTTGGTGTATGCTTCTTTATTGTATTTTTAGGTACATGTAAATTAATTGTTGGTGCATCAATAGAATCAACCTTATATTTCTTAAATTTAATTAGTTTAATTGATTTATAACACTGTTGAAACTAATTATATTAAGTGATGTTTTGGAGACTGAATGAATTTAGGTTTATAACTCATAACTGAAAATTCATTTAGTGATTAATGTTTAAACAATTCAAATATTAACATTCACACATCACCTTAGCTAGTGGTGTAATAATTTGGCCAAACTCATCGACTGCAGATCTTGCTGGTAAAATCCAATTTAAGTAGTACCTTTTAGTAATGATTATTTACACACGTTCCCTTCATCGATACCATATCACTTTAAGATGTATGCAATTTTGTTTCAATCAAAATTCCAATATTACATTCAACTCGCTTAGTCCATAAACAAAATCATTGGTTTAAAAATAACATTTACAATTAATCATACTATGCTGGCCAGAGATTTTGATTTAAGTCGACTATAGTTGACTATGATACTAACTTCATACAATCGAGGAGATGAATTCTTTATCGAACGGTGTTTAACTTCCAATGCTTTAACATAGACCCCATTATAATCACTCCATGGTCGATGTGCCATGATTTAACTATGATAAAATTGGGGCATCCACATTGAAGTTCAACAGTATCCTCGAGTCAAAGAATTGTGTAACACCGTCACGTTGAGATTTCTTGTTTGACCTAATTGCTATTAATTAACAGGAAACTCTTGGACGAATCATTCTGTATTTAACCAATAACAGTGTGTACATAACTCATTGGTGTCCCCCAACAGCCATGAGTAATGCACTATCAAACATTCAAAGAGCGTTAAGTCCTCTAGTCTCAAAGAATGTATCGATGTCCTTTTCTGAAACATTTTGAACATGAATATTTAAAACAAAATATCATTTGTGTAATGATTACTTACTCATAATTGCAATTATTTGCAATTGCAATCACATAATATTTTATTTAAGGACTTTCTTATAAAAATGCTTAAATTAATTACTTAATAATTTATGTTGCAATATTATGTGCACGTAAATGTGCATATTTTTACCACCATATTTAATCTACTTGAATTAAATAAATGATCATATCGGGTATTTTAACTTGTTTAAACCAAAAATTCAAATTATTCCAAATTGTCACATATTCATCTTCATATATGGGCAAAACGGTCATTTGTGTGCATACATTTCTTTGAGAAAAATTAATTGAAAATTTGTATATATTTTTGTAGGAATTTGATCTCAAATAGAAGTGGTTTCATGAAGATATGCATGCACAAAATTAATACAAAGGAATGAAGATGGAAATAATTCAAAGTGAAGAACATGGAGGACCCCACCTACCCACCTATCTTAATGTACAAATTAAAGGCTAATGCACATGCTTTTGGAGTTAATGGCTTCATGTACACTTAATGGGGGATTAAGACATGTTAATGATTACTTGGTCTCCACACTTCCTAAGGGGCATTTTGGGCATTCCCCAAAAAAATGAATTAGGGTTTTAACACTTGTATAAATACCCCTTATGCTTCATGTAACTCTAATCTCTTCTCTTAGTCTCTCTTAGGCCTCCTTCTCTTTAGTTTAGTTTAGATCAAAAATAAAAGAAAGCTCTCTTTCTCTTTTCATGGCTACTTAGCCATTTTTATTTTATCTAATTTTCTTTTCTTTTTATGCAATGTTAATTAGTGTTTCCTTTTACTTACATGTTCATTTCCTTTCATGCTAGTAGTGTAGATTTACTTTTATGCAAGTAGAATAGTTTTCTTTTCATTTGCTTTCATTTTTCTTCATTTTGTTTTCATGTTGTTAGCTACATTTGTTAATAAAATGACAAATATGAGAAGCTAAACCCCTTCAATTTAGGTGTAATGAAGCTCTCTAATTAATGTAGCTTCAACATTTTGTCAATTCATGCTCTCTTTTTGTGCTTAATGAAGATGATAGAAGTGGTTTTATTTGTTGTTTTTGCTTTGAATTTGATAGTCTATATTGTTGATACCAAATAGGCTATGCTTAAACAATCACTAACACTAATTGCCTCTTCATCAATATATGATTATGGCATAAGAAAGTGATTTGAAATTAAAATTTGATGGTCTATTTTTCTAATCAATAGTTAATAGGCCATACTTAAAACAGATTTCATTTTCATTTTCTTTGTCAAGTTTCATGAAAGTTAGTAAGTGTTTTAAGGGGTGTGTTATAGTTTGATGGCTTATGTTGGCTAATCAATAGCTCAAATATGTCATACTTATAATAAACACATCAATTAAAACACTAATGACCATGAAAGAGAGATCTTGAATTCATGTGTTGAACTACATGATTTAGAGAGTGGATTTGTTCTCTAAATTGTCATTTAATTCTCATATTTGCATTTCTTTTCTTTTTGTTAGTTAGTTCATTTCTCATTTTCTAGCTTAAACACACTCTCAACTTTGGTATAATTTGATTGAGTAGGAAATTTAAATCGTCAATTCCCTGCGGATCGACCCGTATTCGCCGCGTGCTACATTCGTACACCGTGCGCTTGCGGTTATTTTTAATTTAAATTTGTTCGACGGTTTTCTAAACCGATAGAATTTCCGTCGATGAACAAGTTTTTGGCGCCGTTGCCGGGGAGTTTGTTTTGATTTTGATTTTCTATTCTTAGGATTATTTTTGTGTGATTTTATTTGTGTGTTTGTTTAGTGTTTGTATGCATTTGTTTGTGTTCTTGTTGTTTTGCATTTTCGTTTGCATTTCCATATTAAAAAAAAAGTACAAAATTCAAAAAAAAAATCATTTTCTTTCCATTTTCTGTTTTACATTGCTCTTATTCACACTACCCATATCCACTCACCATACCAACACTGATCACCTGATGACCTGACTGCCATCCCCCTGCCTACAACCACCTTGCATATACCCTACTGCCTGCAGTTTTGCATCTGCCATTGCCTCACAGTGATCATCCACCTCTCACTACAGTGCTCAACACAACTCCTCTGCAACTTCACAACATTCTAGTCAACCACCAGCACAGTTACCACTCTCTGTTACAACATTGGAACTGCATCTTCCTGCCACCCAAAACCAAACCATCAACATCCCCTACACTAACATCAACTCAAACTCCACCACTGATATTCGTACACCGTGCACTTGCGGTTATTTTTATTTCTAAATTCATTCGACGGTTTTCTAAACGATAGAATTCCGTCGACGAACAAGTTTTTGGCGTCGTTGCCGGGGAGTTGTTTTGATTTTGATTTATTCTACCACAACCGTCAACACCACTGCTGCTTTCAACACACTGCTGCTTAACTTCATCCACCACTACTACTTCCATTCAACAGCAAACCAACCCCTCTGTCGAACGCCATAGCATACTTGCACTTCTCAGTTCAAATCTATCCACCGCTTCACACAATTCTCACTGCCTTATCCATTCCTCACTAACATCAAACTGACCATCCAATACATCCCCATCAAAACATCTGCTTAACTGCCTCGACCCACGAAATCTACTCGTCAACATCCCTTCTGTGCACTCACTCACTTCACACTAATCGAATCCAGCAGACCACAACACGACTTCCACCCCAGCGAGCATCGAACAACACCCCAAATCAACCAAGTTCGAATCAACGATCAACCACCGAATCCAAGTCGAGCATCAAATTCACAACATCGAACCTCCAAAACAATAACCGCAAACCTGCTTTCCTCTTCCACCTTCACCACATCTCGAAATCAAGCACCCAAATCCGCCAACATCCTCAATCGAAACCTGCAATCAAATCACGTCCTCCAATCACGTCCTCCAATTGACATCTTCCCCAAAATCGAACTCCTCACCAACTCGAACCTGCAATCGAGTCCATTTACTTCACGGTGGGCATCGAGAATTGAGAATTTTATTTCCTGATTGAGTGCGTTCGCCGTTTAATTATTTCTTGTGTGTATTGACTTCGCTGTTTAATTTGATTTCATGAATGAGTGCGTTCATTTTGAGTTAGAGATTATTATCTATTTGGGTTGGGTTTGTGTTGTTGACTGAAGTGGCTTTTAAAAAAAAAATGAATTTGTTTTGGTTTTATTTTGTTTCCTTTTGAGTTTGTGGTTGTCATTTTTTTTTGAGTTTTGAGTTTTGAGTTTTGAGTTGTGTGTTTCTTTGAGTTTGTGAGTTTGTATGATGTGTTTTCGCATTAAAAAAAAGGAGTTTCTCAATTTGCCTTGGTTACTTTGTTTTAGTTTTGTCTTAAAAAAAATTCAATTTTAAAACTTGTTTTGTTTTGTGTTAATTTGTTTGTCTTATCATTGAAAAAAAAATTGTATATATCTTGTTTTTATTTCAGGTTGCCAAAGCAGATAGAGGAGGAACCGCTGCCAAATAACTGCTAGCCTGCAATTAAACAATTTTTTTTTTAATCTCTAGTTTTATTAGAATTGCATTATTGTTTGCTTGCATTAGCATTTTATAAAAAAACCAAAAACAAAAATCCATTCTTAGTTGCATTGTTAATACACGTTTAATTTCTGCTTTGCATTTCATCTTAGAATTTTGATTAATAATAACGATGGCTCTTAATTGTATATTGATAATTTTTCTTCTTTGAACAATTTAATTTCTTGGTGTCTAGGCTACGGCAGAGTAATAATCATTTATAAATATTATGGTGATTCATAAATATTATAGTGGTTGTTCCTCTGAAGGTACTTAAACCTTCGGCTGCATTGCTGCGGTGATTTGTGGTGCACCGATAACTCCTGTCCGTTACCTGGCTGAGAACTATCTTGTTGATTTAAGACAAGGTGTAATTATACAATTTTGAGTTAACTTAGGATAAATAATTTTTAAGTATACCCTTGCATTCATATAGTTGCATTAGTTCATGCATATATTTTTAAAAAAAAATTCAAAAATCCAAAACTAAAAAAATTGTAAATATTCCTTTTATTTTTCTTTGAAATCTTTAATTCCTTTTCTTTTGAAATTTCAAAAATCCAAAAAATTTAGAAAAACAAAAATCCAAAAAAATATATCGAACTCTTTCTTTTAAAAAAAAGCCAAAAAAATTTGAAAATCCAAAACAAAACAAAAATCAATTTTCCATTTTGAAAAATAAATTCTACTTGTAAATATTTTTCTTTACAAAAAAAACAACAACAAAAAATCTTGGAAATGTCCGAGTTTCCTTTCTCTTACTCACTTGAATTTAGTTGTGAAAATCAATATAATCCATATGAGTTCACTCCAAATTCGTATGGATATTTTAACAACAACTATTGTTTAAACGATTCGAATTTTGAACCACAAAATTTTCAAAATGATGACCAACCCTCAACTCTTGAAAATAACATTTCATCTTTACTTGAAATCTCTACACAACAAAATCAAATGATAAATGAGTTGTGTAATTCATATTTGTGCGATAACTCGAATCAAAGTTTTCAAAATAATCAAAATTTGAATTCACTTCAAAATTCAAACGAGTACGATTATAACCCATGCCAGTTCAATTTCGAACTCCAAAATGAATTTCAAATTCAACGTGAAAATGGGAAAAACTTTTCAAACGAATTTGGCAATGGGAATAATCTTGACTGCGATACGAGTGAAATTTTTTGTTCTCAACAAATCCAAATTGAAAATTTTCAAGTTAATAACTATAAATTGGATTTTGTTGAGCAAATGAATGAAATTTACGATGATCACACGGATTTGTTGTTTGAAACATATATGAAACAACGTGAAAAACAAAATCAAATTTCAACGTGTGACGAGTCAAGTGATAATCCATCTTTTACCACAATTGACAATTTTCAAATAACAACTTTTGAAATTGAAAATGATGATCTTAATGAAGTTGTTGAAAACACGGTAATTGAGTTGGATTTCAATTCTTTTGAGGGTAAGAAACTCGATTCAAATTTCGATCTTCCTTTTTCTGAAAATTTGAATACAATAAATTTGGATTTTGAAATGGATATATACGATGAAGTTGTTGATAATCCAACGAAGAAAGATGAATTTAATGAACACGAGTTTAATGGACTTTTCGAAAATAAGTCATTAAATTATGATGGGGAATGTTTCGATCACCATTTTGACTTTGAAATCGATAATTTGGAAGAAGTTTTCAATGATAAACTTGAATTTCAATTTGGTGAAAATAAATGTGAATTTCAATCAATTGTTTTATCAATCCCAAAAATCGTCGAAAATAAAACAACTCATACGATTTTCAATAAAACGACATTCGTTTTTCCAAATCCATATTCAACTTCAAAATCTTTTATGTTTTGGTTTTTCGAGCTTAAGCTGTGTCTCGTATACTTGACGAGACAAATGAATCGGTCTTTAGAAGACCGTATCATTTACTTTTTGACTGTATACTTTCTCATCTCTTGTAAATAATCATCTTTACATTTTCATTTAAATAAAGGTTATGTTTTTTTTTATTTTTCTCCTTCCACTTGGGTTGACTGTCGGGACACAGTTAAAATCAAGTGTGAGGGGAGAGACTCATCTTCATTTTTTCTTTCATGGTTTATTTTTGCTTTAAAATCTCAAAAAAAAATTCCCAAAAACAAATTTTATTTTGATTTATTTTTAAAAGAAACACTATAAGATAATTATATGGTTTTGGTTTATTAAATTGAAATTTTTGGAAATTTATTTGTCTTAACAAAAATAAAAATGAAATTTGATTACAAATAATAACGGTTTAACTAGTATATAGGAAGATTCATAAGTGTTAATTATGAAGTATATCCTAATTGAAAATCTTTGTTTTAAAAAGTGGTTGATTTAAAGTAAAGGATATAACATTTTTTTGTCTTCTAAGTTAAATTGTGCTAAGATGATTTTGCAAAACTCTCTCTCTTTAAAAAAAATAATAAAAACTAAAAAATAGTAACATCCAAGTATTCACTCTCATTTAAAAGTCCTCACGGTTATGCATGGGTGAATTACTTGGAATCTTTAATTATGTGCTTTCATACTCATTTAAAAGTCCTCACGGTTATGCATGTATGGAACACATGTAAAAAAGAGAAAAAAAAGAACGGTCTTAATAAAACCACCTACGGTCGATAGGTGTATACACGAAAGTGTGTGCACTCACCATGCTCTGCACTCCCACACATAAGCCCGAAAGGCGGTGCATGGGTGGTATATCTGGCCTCAGTTTACCTGAGCTAGGTGTGTAATTTTTCTTACAAATAATGAGAGAGCAAGCAATTAAAATCCTAGCACTAATTTTACTTAGTTGATTTGAATTGTTATTTAAAAGAAATGAAAATACCACTTTGATAAACTTCGATAGTCAACTACAGATCCATTTCATAGATACACTTTGTTATCAACTGAAACAACGAGTTAAACTATTGTCTATTTGTTATGATAACTTGATTTTTGTTGGAAATTTTGACAATTAAATGACATAAATTTTCAAGATAATAACCAAAACCTATATTTAACTTATAAGTGTCAATTTAAAAGTAAATCCTTTATTTGTAAATATTTTCAAAAACTCGCATTCATCTCTTTTTAAATAAATCTTGCATTTTTGTAAATATTTTCACTTTAAATTTTTTATTTTGCATTTGGATTTTGTGGGTAGTATCCGCTGAAAACCCTCACGAGACTACACTCGTCCTACTGGGGACACCCAGAGGTTTAACGGCTTGTTGCATATGCTCAAGGCAATCGTGCTCCCTACGAAAACGGATTTATCTTGGTTTTCCTTTATTCGAGGACGAATAAAAAGATAAGTGTGGGGGTATTTGATGTGCACGTAAATGTGCATATTTTTACCACCGTATTTAATCTATTTGAATTAAATAAATGATCATATCGGGTATTTTAACTTGTTTAAACCAAAAATTCAAATTATTCTGAATTGTCACATATTCATCTTCATATATGGGCAAAACAGTCATTTGTGTGCATACATTTCTTTGAGAAAAATTAATTGAAAATTTGTATATATTTTTGTAGGAATTTGATCTCAAATAGAAGTGGTTTCATGAAGATATGCATGCACAAAATTAATACAAAGGAATGAAGATGGAAATAATTCAAAGTGAAGAACATGGAGGACCCCACCTACCCACCTACCTTAATGTACAAATTAAAGGCTAATGCACATGCTTTTGGAGTTAATGGCTTCATGTACACTTAATGGGGGATTAAGACATGTTAATGATTACTTGGTCTCCACACTTCCTAAGGGGCATTTTGGGCATTCCCCAAAAAAATGAATTAGGGTTTTAACACTTGTATAAATACCCCTTATGCTTCATGTAACTCTAATCTCTTCTCTTAGTCTCTCTTAGGCCTCCTTCTCTTTAGTTTAGTTTAGATCAAAAATAAAAGAAAGCTCTCTTTCTCTTTTCATGGCTACTTAGCCATTTTTATTTTATCTAATTTTCTTTTCTTTTTATGCAATGTTAATTAGTGTTTCCTTTTACTTACATGTTCATTTCCTTTCATGCTAGTAGTGTAGATTTACTTTTATGCAAGTAGAATAGTTTTCTTTTCATTTTTCTTCATTTTGCTTTCATGTTGTTAGCTACATTTGTTAATAAAATGACAAATATGAGAAGCTAAACCCCTTCAATTTAGGTGTAATGAAGCTCTCTAATTAATGTAGCTTCAACATTTTGTCAATTCATGCTCTCTTTTTGTGCTTAATGAAGATGATAGAAGTGGTTTTATTTGTTGTTTTTGCTTTGAATTTGATAGTCTATATTGTTGACACCAAATAGCTTATGCTTAAACAATCACAAACATTAATTGCCTCTTCATCAATATATGATTATGGCATAAGAAAGTGATTTGAAATTAAAATTTGATGGTCTATGTTTCTAATCAATAGTTAATAGGTCATACTTAAAATAGATTTCATTTTCATTTTCTTTGTCAAGTTTCATAAAAGTTAGTAAGTGTTTTAAGGAGTGTGTTATAGTTTGATGGCTTATGTTGGCTAATCAATAGCTCAAATATGTCATACTTATAATAAACACATCAATTAAAACACTAATGACCATGAAAGAGAGATCATGATTTCATGTGTTGAACTACATGATTTAGAGAGTGGATTTATTCTTTAAATTGTCATTTAACTCTCATATTTGCATTTCTTTTCTTTTTGTTAGTTAGTTCATTTTCTCATTTTCTAGCTTAAACACACTCTCGACTTTGGTATAATTTGATTGAGTAGGAAATTTAAATCATCTATTACCTGCGGATCGACCCGTATTCGCCGCGTGCTACATTCGTACACCGTGCGCTTGCGGTTATTTTTAATTTAAATTCGTTCGACGGTTTTCTAAACTGATAGAATTTCCGTCGACGAACACAATATAACAAGCATATATAAGAAATCAAACATGAGATTTATTAGAGTCATATAATTTACAATAAATTACAGGATTTCCCTTAGGGTATACCCCTAAATTTCTCTAAGCTACATCAACATGTACTATTAATGTAGTCACCATTATCCACCCAGTGGATATCGCTTCAACAGCGAGCCTTGCGATAAACCAAGTGAGGAGGCAAAACAGCACGTGCAAACATAAACTGCAAAAGCAAGATGAAACCAAGGAGAAACAAAGCAATAAACTATCAATTCAATCGGTGGGCGATGCGAGTTCAGCACATGAGACCAAGGCGGAGAAAGATGAGGCTATGAACGTATGTAAATTACGAAAAAAAGTTTATGGTGGAGCTTCCATTATGCGTTATTTCTGCTAGAACTTGTTAAAATAGAAACACATCAGGCAGTAAAAAATAATACATATGTAATATTCCTAATGTATTATTAAAGATACACGGGTTCCTTTGGGTTCATAAATACCAACTGATGATTTTGTATCCATAAGACATCTTTGTGATAGGTGATAGTTAAATCTAAAAGTTTCCACGTAATCATAAGGTATGATATGGGTTAATTAAAAACTAAATAGGGTAGTTAACCCACTAATAATAATTTTGTGTAGTTGCACTCACACTACACATACTTTGTTGTTTTCAAAAATGAACCAGATAAGCAACATATTATTGATGTTATTACAAAATTTTGGATTTTGGTATTTCAACTGTATTCAATTTATCTTGTAATACATTTTCTAGTTTTTGGTGAATATATTAGACCGGCTTATTCTACGCCTATTAAATATAGAAGAAAGGTATTATGATTTAACATACCTTCTTTATTTTACTATTAACATTTGTATTGTAACCAAATTGATACCTTCAATCATGATGTTTATGCATGCTTAATACATAATTTGATATTCATGATATGCATGCTTAATACATAATTTGATATTCATGTAACCAAATTTATCTTGTAATACATTTGTAATTGTTTGTCTCTTTTATTTATTTATTTGGATATCGATGTCATATTAATTTATTTGGTATATGGAATTTGTATCTGTAATACTTTTCAAAAATTACAAAACACTCTAGATGTATAATGTATTGGAATTTATATTTGTAATACTTCTCAAAAATTATAAAACATTCTCAGTGCAGAATATATTTTTTGTTGGTGTGTTTTTGTGCGTGTATGTTTGTATATGTGTGTGTACACGTGTAATGCTACTAATTTGAAAGCATAAAAATTAAGTCAGACAATCTATCATACAAGTATGACGATTAACGCTGAATATCATAATCTCCCTATAGCATGGTTTCAACCTAGTAAATATACAAGAAAGGTATCAAAATCTTATATAACCTTCTTCATTTGGGGTGTACCACCTACCTAAACACTTTCTATCATTGCTTAAACATTTAGTAAAATAAAATCATAAAACAAACTTCAAAAACCGACCTTACACAAACCTATCTTACACTTAAAAGAGAAGCTGTAAGTAAACATGATCTGTTATGTGTAACCATGTAACGTAGAAATAGAATGAAATCTAACACTCAAACATAATTCCATTCAATAGCATCAACCTTTAGTGGAAAAGGAAATAAGATGAAAAATGTAAGTAAAATATTTTATCAATTTCTAATTGGGAGTTGATGAGTCAAGATATTTAATTATATTAAAATATATCAATATTTTTGTAGTCCCGTTAATATTCCAGATAAAAGATAACGATAATTATTCATATCTGACTATATCCTACTATCTTATATGACAATTAGTTTCATCTTTCTTTTTTGTTTTCTACTTGAAAGAACATCAAAAGTTATAACGATTAGATATTTTGTTCGAAGTAATAATGAAAGTTTTTTACTACGTCCTAATATTGCATCAAATTTGAGCCGCAAATTATTCTTTACAATGTTAATTTTGACAGATTAAAAGTAATAATTCTAATTACAATTAAAGTAGATAACCAGCTTAGTCGCAGCCATATTAGTTGGATTCATATAAGGTTGGGCATAAATCACTCCACATATAGAAACCGTCCATATTGGTCCGTAAAAACGGTGTGAAACTCATATCGAATCTTCTAACCAAAACAAATACCTCAAACCGGATCGATCCGCATTGATATGGTCCGATTGCGGTTTGGACGATTGAGCAGACCATATTTAACCGGATCGAACCGAATATTTACACTAATAATCTTATGACAAAAATATAAGCAACTTCTATCTCATTTTATATTCTTCTATCTCATTTTATATTCTAACGATAATGATGTATATTCTATTTTCAACTTATGTTACTAATAATCATTGTCGTAAAGGAAGAAGTTATATGTTTTGTTGGAATTCCTAAAGCTAGAATGAATGGAAATATACAAAGTCCCACATCGCCAAATTCTTGAGAGCTATATTGGTTTATATATGGTTTTCTCAAGTGCAGGTTGGGGGCCTGGGGCTCCCAAATGTATGCTTCGTTGTGAGGTGGGAGATCATGCATCACCACCACACACGCGCGCGCGCGCCGCCGCCGCCGTCCGTCCGACCGAACCGGGCCGGGCTCGGGTACGGGTACGGGTCTAAAATGACCATTCTTTTTACTAGGCCATTGTTTAACGGTTTTGGGCTTCGTCTGAAACTGGGCTGGGCCTGGAATTTAAAGAGAAGCGGGCGGGTGAACAGACGCAGGGTTTTTTGCCTGAGCAGATGCGACTGTTCATGAACGGACGCGAACAGTAAACGGGTGCGACCCGTTGGAAGCAAACAGGTGCGAGCGAGCCGATTGAAGCGGACGCCGACGCAAGCGGGTGCGACCCGACTGAACAGGCGCGGGCGAAACAGTGCGAGCAGGTACGAAACAGTACCGTTGGACGGGCGGGTGCGACCCGTTAACGAACAGCAGCGACCAAAAGGCAACGGGTGCGACCCGTCAAGCAGACGCGACTGTTCGAAGGGATACGGACGAAATTATAAATAGGAGAGAATACTGATCACATTCTTATCCTATTCCAATCTAATTTCTTCTGCTTCTTTGCTCTACTGCTCTATATTCCATATATATATATCACAGAGTTGACATACTCATTACAATCTCGTGCAGATTACGTCTGTTGTATCTTGGGAGAGTTTTGAAATAAAATTCTTAAGGAAATTGTTACGACAAGCCTCAGACGGAATTTCCTTTATATACTGGTTAGATTCACGGTAATCTTTCCCGTTTATAAGTTATACTATTTCTTACAATAGTATAACGTTGTTGTTGTAATTTATTTACAACGTAACTTATTGTTACATTTATCTAATACAGAATTCCAGCGTAGCGGAATTCTAATTAATAAACTTGTGCGACGAGTTTATTGTAGCGTGCTATCTGTTTTAGTACACTAGAAAATAACATCTTAAGAATTTTTACTGTTTTACACTAAAACAGAGATGTTAACAGTTGACAACATGAAAATGGATAAGTCCAACTTTTCAGCGGTTATTTCTGAATGCAATTTGATTCAGAACCCTAACCAATGGTGGGTTGACACAGGAGCTACTCGTCATGTTTGCTCTGAAAAATCCATGTTTTCAACATACCAGAAATTCGATCAGAAAGAAAGACTCTACATGGGTAATTCTGCAGTTTCCATGATCGAAGGAAGTGGAACAGTTATCCTCAAGTTCACTTCTGGAAAAACTGTCAATTTGAATGACGTGCTTCACGTTCCAGACATACGCAAGAATCTCATCTCTGGTGCAGTCCTATCAAAGAAGGGATTCAAGATGGTGTTTGAGTCAGACAAGATGGTCCTGTCCAAAGCTGGAATGTATATCGGAAGGGGATATCTATGTGATGGCCTATTTAAGGCAAATGTAGCCGTTACGGGCAATAAATCTATGTATTCTGATTGTGCTAATAATAAAATTGAAGTCTCTTACTTGCTTGAGCACGAAATTTTACTATGGCACGATAGATTAGGACACATAAGCTTCCGAAAAATGAAGAAATTATCAAACTTGGGATTGATTCCAAATTTCCAAGTAGATAAGAACTACAAATGTGAGACATGTGTAGAAGCAAAAATGGTCAAACAACCATTTAAATCTGTTGACAGAAGCACCGAACCATTAGGTTTGGTACATACAGATTTATGTGATTTTAAATCACTACCTACAAGAGGTGGGAAAAAGTATTTTATTACTTGTATTGACGATTATACGCGATATTGTTATGTATATCTTTTAAATAGTAAGGATGAAGCAATAACCGCGTTTATAAAATACAAGGCTGAGGTAGAAAATCAGTTAAATAAAAAGATCAAGATATTGAGATCTGATCGAGGTGGAGAATATGAATCACCATTTGAACAGTTCTGTGCCGAAAATGGTATAATTCATCAAACAACAGCTCCATATTCACCGCAACAAAATGGTATAGCCGAGAGGAAGAACAGAACGTTAAAAGACATGATTACTGCCATGCTTTTAACTTCTGGTCTGCCGACGAACTTGTGGGGGGAAGCCTTAAATATGTCTAATCACATATTAAACAAAGTTCCTCACAATAAAACGGGAACAATTCCATATGAGATATGGAAAGAACACAAACCAAGCTTTAAATACCTCAAAGTGTGGGGGTGCTTGGCAAAAGTTCCAGTTCCGCCTCCCAAGAGAGTCAAACTTGGACCAAAAACAGTAGATTGTTATTATATTGGGCCTGCCCAAAATAGT
The DNA here is from genome assembly GCA_030765085.1 of Allium cepa. Lineage (NCBI taxonomy): Eukaryota > Viridiplantae > Streptophyta > Magnoliopsida > Asparagales > Amaryllidaceae > Allium > Allium cepa. Next base: position 1,051,488,915 of record CM060935.1, on the reverse strand, counting down.
AGTGCCTACAGATTTTTGGTATTCAAGTCTGATATAAATGATATTCATGTAAATACAATCATGGAATCAAGAGATGCCTCGTTCTTTGAAGATGTGTTTCCACATAAAAGAAACGATGGAAATTCTGTCCCAAAAAGGACAAGAGATAACAGAGATGAGACATGTGAAGATGAAACTCATCAGGACAACGAGGAGGTTGAACCAAGAAGAAGCGTAAGGGCTAGAACTTCCAAAACATTTGGTTCGGACTTTTTTACATATGTATTAGAGCACGAACCTCAAACGTACAAGGAAGCAATGTCATCTTCTGAGTCCTCATGTTGGAAAGAAGCAATCCAAAGTGAGATTGATTCAATTCTAAGTAACAAAACTTGGGAAATTGTTGATATTCCACCAGGAATAAAACCAATTGGCTGCAAATGGATTTTCAAGAAGAAAATGAAAGCAGATGGCTCTATCGACAAGTATAAAGCCAGATTAGTAGCCAAAGGATATCGTCAAAAAGAAGGAGTAGACTTCTTTGATACATATTCGCCAGTAACACGAATAACCTCTATAAGAATGCTAATAGCAATTGCATCCATCTATAATCTAGAGATTCATCAGATGGATGTAAAAACGGCATTCTTAAATGGAAATCTCGATGAGGAGATTTACATGGAGCAACCTGAGGGATTTATTTCCAAAGGAAATGAAAACAAAGTCTGTAGATTAGTCAAATCATTATACGGACTAAAACAAGCTCCAAAGCAATGGCACGCAAAATTTGATAGTGTCATGATAAGAAATGGTTTTCGTATAAATGAATGTGACAAATGTGTTTATTATAAACAACTTGGACAATCATATGTGATGATTTGTCTATATGTAGACGATATGCTAATCTTTGGTCCTAATACTAAAGTAATAGAGACTATAAAGAAGATGTTAATCAACAATTTCGATATGAAAGACTTAGGAGTTGCGGACGTTATTTTGGGAATCAAAATAATAAGAACACCTAATGGAATTGAACTATCTCAGTCACACTATGTAGACAAAGTGATTGAAAAATTCCAAGAGTATGGAATTAAAGGAGTGAGGACACCTTTTAATCCATCGGAAGTACTGCATAAAAACACTGATGAGAGTGTAATGCAACTGGAATACTCTCGTGTAATAGGATGCTTAATGTATCTGATGAATTGCACCAGACCAGATATAGCTTATGCAGTAAGTCGATTGAGCATGTATACATGCAATCCAGGGAAGGAACACTGGAAAGCACTAATGAGAGTGCTTGGATATTTAAAAAATACCACTAACTATTCCTTACATTATGGAAAATATCCTGCCGTCTTAGAAGGATATAGTGATGCAAACTGGATTGCAGATTCAGAGGAATCAAAATCAACGAGTGGTTATGTCTTTCCCCTAGCAGGGGCAGCGGTGTCATGGAAATCTACTAAACAAACATGCATAGCTCGATCCACTATGGAATCAGAGTTCATTGCATTAGATAAAGCAGGCGAAGAAGCAGAATGGCTTCGTCACTTTTTAGAAGATATTCCGTTTTGGCCTAAACCTGTACCGGCCATATGCATACACTGTGATAACCAAGCAGCGCTAAGCAGAGCGCAAAACTTTGTGTATAATGGAAAGTCACGACATATTCGTCGACGCCATAATACAGTTAGGCAGTTACTCTCAAATGGAACTATTTCCATAGATTATGTGAGAACAAATGATAACCTAGCGGATCCATTTACTAAAGGTTTATCAAGAGAGAAAATTGACTGCGCATCGAGGGGAATGGGTTTAAAAAAGCCTAAACCAACAAGAGTTACCTTATACGGAAACCTATCCTAGCGACTGGAGATCCCACGGACTAGGATCAATAGGCAAACCAGTTATGAGTAACTCAAGAAGTAATGCATTTGTCTGGACTTGGTCCTACTCCATTCCTATGGTGCAAAATATAATGCATACCTACAGAAGTAGTTAAAGGTTAAAACTATGTTTTTTAATGATGACCATATCTTGAAAATAACAAGTGGGGTATATGTAGGATACTCTTAATGGTTGCGATCACCTATGTTAGTGTGAGCTGGGTCGGCTTTATGAGAATATTAAAGGCTTAAATTCTCTATAACACTCGCAGAACCAAAATATGTTCAGGACCAAAATGAACAAAACCAAGAGATTGGATGAGAAGGGAATCAATGCTTCGTAAAGCTTATTGTTTGGATATACAATAAAGGCCGACGGTTCAAGATGAAATAATTCACCGATTAGCCAAGTAGATCCGATAAGTTTTAACTAGGGAAAGTTCAAAGTGAAATATCTACTTATCCACGATAAAGCATTATTCCATATGTACTCTGTGATATTTCGCTTTGTGTGGGGGATATGTATATTATCATTCATGTGGGGGATTGTTGGAATTCCTAAAGCTAGAATGAATGGAAATATACAAAGTCCCACATCGCCAAATTCTTGAGAGCTATATTGGTTTATATATGGTTTTCTCAAGTGCAGGTTGGGGGCCTGGGGCTCCCAAATGTATGCTTCGTTGTGAGGTGGGAGATCATGCATCACCACCACACGCGCGCGCGCCGCCGCCGCCGTCCGTCCGACCGCACCGGGCCGGGCTCGGGTTCGGCTACGGGTACGGGTACGGGTACGGGTACGGGTCTAAAATGACCATTCTTTTTACTAGGCCATTGTTTAACGGTTTTGGGCTTCGTCTGAAACTGGGCTGGGCCTGGAATTTAAAGAGAAGCGGGCGGGTGAACAGACGCAGGGTTTTTTGCCTGAGCAGATGCGACTGTTCATGAACGGACGCGAACAGTAAACGGGTGCGACCCGTTGGAAGCAAACAGGTGCGAGCGAGCCGATTGAAGCGGACGCCGACGCAAGCGGGTGCGACCCGACTGAACAGGCGCGGGCGAAACAGTGCGAGCAGGTACGAAACAGTACCGTTGGACGGGCGGGTGCGACCCGTTAACGAACAGCAGCGACCAAAAGGCAACGGGTGCGACCCGTCAAGCAGACGCGACTGTTCGAAGGGATACGGACGAAATTATAAATAGGAGAGAATACTGATCACATTCTTATCCTATTCCAATCTAATTTCTTCTGCTTCTTTGCTCTACTGCTCTATATTCCATATATATATCACAGAGTTGACATACTCATTACAATCTCGTGCAGATTACGTCTGTTGTATCTTGGGAGAGTTTTGAAATAAAATTCTTAAGGAAATTGTTACGACAAGCCTCAGACGGAATTTCCTTTATATACTGGTTAGATTCACGGTAATCTTTCCCGTTTATAAGTTATACTATTTCTTACAATAGTATAACGTTGTTGTTGTAATTTATTTACAACGTAACTTATTGTTACATTTATCTAATACAGAATTCCAGCGTAGCGGAATTCTAATTAATAAACTTGTGCGACGAGTTTATTGTAGCGTGCTATCTGTTTTAGTACACTAGAAAATAACATGTTTAGTGTAATATTTTCATCTCATTTTTTTGGATAAATGCTACTTATATTCTTGTTCTAATCATTTTACTTAATGATTATGCATTGATTAAGTTGATGATTGATTATTCTACTAAAAATTCTCGCTTGTTGCTAAATGTCAAATTGAAATATTCATACCATTAAGAACCAATCTTTCATTTTAGTATAACATTGTGTGTTTTAACTTTCAAGTATAAAAGCTTCACACAGCTGCCTTCGTAAATTGATTGTTGATGGAAGTAATTCTCTTATTTTATATTTAAAATAGATTAAAACCGGATCGAACCGAAACCGGACTATATTACATTAAACCGAAGCAAAACCGAACCTTTGAAAGATTAGTATAATGGTTTGTATTTTTTATTAACCGTTTCATGCCGTGAAAGCACTTTAGACTTTTAAACCGCACCAAACCGATCCGCGTCGACCTCTAAATTCGTATGTATTAACGAAGCGTTAGATGAAGAAAAAAAGATCGACCGTGGAAAAACTAGATATGAAATTTTGATTTTGTCGTTTGACGAGAGAGAAAAAGTTTTTTGAGAAAATAAAATGAATATGAAAATGTGGACTTGGGTGGATGATTGAAGTATTCAATTGGGCGAGGAGATAAAACGTTGAGTGGTGCTAAATGCACTACACCGGGTACCATTTTACCTATATATTTCATTTGGCAATACACCACCGAATGACTATGAGGCGTCACACTGCCGAATAAAGTAAAAATATTCTTTTTTTAAAACAATGTTTTCATTCGGCAGTGTACTGCTGAATAAAACTGGATAATTTAGACAATGTAATACGGTGTATTTAGCACCACTTTGAAATGAATGTGCGTTATCCGGCTTAGTTCGAAGTCATAAAACGTCCGTCCATTTCCATGTGTTTTTCATTTTATAAGAACATGACCGGAACACAACTGTGTAACATCCCTCCATTTGACTATTAACCGGTATTACCGACTTCCAATCGAGTCATTGTCATCGTTTTCTACAGTTATGCAAAGCAGAAGCATAACTTTAGATTTTGATTTCTTTGTCAGTTCTATTATACTTAAAATAAATCTGCCTACAATTGAAAATTCGGGTTTGGATCTGTGATTTCTTCGTTGAAGCAAAGATGTCTTACGCGTACCTCTTTAAATACATCATAATTGGCGACACTGGTAAATTTTGATTTTCTACTGTTTCATTTTGTATTTCAATCGATTTAGGGTTTCTGTCTGAATTCCCAGCTCTTGGATATATTCAGTATAATTAAGGTTAGCGATCTTGTCAATGATTTTTTGTACTTATCCGTTGAACTGTTGCTTCCAGCAACAATCAATACTTTTGGTTTTTATTCTTTTGAATCATTATCCAGTAATCGCTAATGGAGTGGCACTTGAATTGCGAGTTAAGTTAAAAGATGAGTTAATCTTGATTAACTTGAGGCCTTGCTGTGATTTTTGAACGAGACACGTTGATAAATTGATAACCGAAGCATTACGGCATCTCCATTAGATTGATGTCCTTGACCCAAAATTTTCAACAGTTAGGGTGCTATTTTGTAGCTAATGTTGCCATTTGTTTTGTAACCATCTACATAACAGATGGTTACAAGATAGGCTACTGTTTGAAGTACTTTGAAATTTTAACAGCCCAACTTGCTAAAATGCTACTTGGAATAGTTATACATTGTGCGTGAAGTTGGCTTTTCTCTTGCCATCTCTTCTCCATTTCAATATTTTATATTAATATTGAAATTCTTCAGTTTATTTTGTAACAACTTGCTAAATAGATGCCTACAAGGAAGAGCCTAACTTGTAATTGCCTAGTAGCAGACATCTGTAAAATAGCCATCCGTGAGCTTCTGTTTCCTGATACGAGAGCTCAAAGATTAATTACCCTTAATCTTCAGTTCCCTCAAAATTGTTAGATACATTAACTTGAGGAAAATTGAATATTAGGGTTAGATTCATGATTTGTTGGAAGTAGCCTTGGTGGAACTTGAAAATTTAGATATACTAATGAATTGTCTACTCTAATTTAGTGTCAAATTCATGTGTTATAATGAAACAGCCAGTTACCAGGATTTAATGCCTCTAAATGGATCGTTGAACTATACTGCATATAGATTGCAATCAACTTTATAAATTTATGTTTGATGTTCATGTTACCTCCCTTTCAACTGCAAGCAACACACTCAACACATTTATTGTGAAAACAACACAATTACTCCTTGTGCTGTTGTGAATATTAAGCAGCCTCAATATATTTCATGAACTGGTTGTAGTTCTTGTTAAACTATCTTATTGCTGCTCATATGCAATGACTATCCTCAAGCATTACTTGTTATATACTTACAATTCATTTAGATATCATGTTTTCTCATGTCATTTACATTTATTCAGGTGTCGGGAAGTCATGTCTTCTTCTGCAGTTCACTGATAAAAGATTTCAACCTGTGCATGATTTGACAATTGGAGTCGAATTTGGGGCCAGGATGATTACAATTGATAACAAACCCATAAAGCTTCAAATTTGGGACACGGTTTGTTTGCTTTCAACATCAGCTTTAGGATTATTTTTCAATCCCCTCATATTTTTCCAAATTGCACAGAAATGTAATATTCATTTATGGAGCCTGTGAATTATGTCGTTGTCATGTATGCTATTGCATAAAACATTTTTTAGTTAACAACCCTTTTCTACATATTATTTCATTCTCATCACTGGAATTTTCTTTTTGGTAATAATTTCTTTGATGTCAGCTTATAAGAGTTAGCTATTGCTGCTGCAGGCTGGTCAAGAGTCCTTTCGGTCTATTACTAGGTCCTACTATAGAGGAGCCGCTGGCGCTCTTCTGGTCTATGATATAACCAGGTCTTGCTACTATTCTAACAATAATGATTAGAACTTAGCTTGTTTTGATGTATTTTCCCAGCTATAACTTGCAAAATTGATGTCTTCATTGTAATATTTAACTTATTTGACCATTTTATTATGGAGCCGGCTATTAAGACATAAAACAAAACAAAAAATGAGACACAACAGATGTTGATGATTAGATTTTAATGGAGGTTGAATTCAGGAGAAGATCCAATGGTTGATATCTCTTGTATCACCGATGTCATTTATCTGTGGCCAAATAGATTTTTCATTTTATTATTATATACTTTATGGGAGTTTTAATCATTCGTCATCCGGCTCCCTTTGAAAGACGTACATAAAGATAAAGCTAGATATAAAATAGGGAAGAGTTGTCACACATCTTTCAAAATAGATCAAATTCCCTCTTAAAACACCTTCCACAAATCACTTCTAAAATTATTCTCGTCAATTTTTTTTTCAGGACTAAAATCTGCATAAAATTGCAACTTAATCCGAGCAAACATTAGAAAAAAATTTCAATTTTTTTCCCAAATATCTGCATATTTGCATGAAAAATTACAAATGTTCACAAAAGAAAATTCTGCACTAATTACTATAAAATTTTGAAAATATTTCCGTGGATGTTTCGTGCATTGCGTTTTTGGAAGTGGGCGGAAGTGGATTAGGATTGGAAGCGAGGGTGTCTCGTCAGTTTCCACTATAAAATATATATACAAGGGAATTTTCGTAAAAACATCGTGTTTTAAATTTCAAAATACACAATAGTCTCTCCAAAACTTTTTTTTGGAAAACCCATATTTTTAAGTTTCAGGATATTTGTGGAAAGCTTTGGAAATATTTGCGGAGAACTATTTGAAATTTCTGCATTCCAATTTTCATTTTTTTTTTAAATTCAAAATAGATGTTATTTTGATAACAGAAACATACAATTAATGTTCAAATTTAATTTTAAAAAGAAACTATTTTTTTGCTGAAATTAAAAAGGACATTGTTATTGGGACTTCGTTTTTGGATACGAGGGGTCAACAAGTTTGGTTAACCCTGTCAAATTTTTTTTTTACACTACGCACGGTGACCCGTGCCGAAAAATATATCAAAATTCGGCGACCATTCTACTGAAAACCCCATCACGTCCATAATTGGAGCTCTTTAACATCGCCCGTTAAAAATAGAAGTGTAACTTAAAGTATGTTTTTGAAAAGTGTTTTTCATGTAGCAGACCTGAAAATAAAGAGCAGAACCAAATTTCCACATAAAATAATCTCTGTGATTACTAACATGATGAATTTGAATCTTTTTAGATGGTTGTTATTTTGCAAGCTCTACTACGCTACGAGTGTGATAAGCCTTGTAACTTTAATTTGTGGTTTCTTTATCCAGGAGAGAAACGTTTAACCACCTTGCCAGTTGGCTTGAAGACGCTCGACAACATGCAAATGCCAATATGACAATTATGCTAATTGGAAACAAAAGCGATTTAGCTCATCGGAGAGTTGTAAGCACGGAGGAAGGAGAACAGTTTGCCAAGGAACATGGTTTGATTTTTATGGAAGCATCCGCAAAAACAGCTCAAAACGTTGAGGAGGTAGTAATAGTTTATACCTTTTTTACACAGTTGTATCCAATGAAAACAATATGCTGACTATATGTGTATCATCACTTTAGGCATTCATTAGCACAGCTTCTACTATTTACAAGAAGATACAGGATGGAGTATTTGATGTATCAAATGAGGTCAGCTTTAATTAATTTTTCTTTCTCATCTGCTTTGCATTGTGTACTTTTTCACACTTGTTTCGAATTGTTTCTTTTTTTAAGTCATTATCAGACCCATTTCTACTACTTGTTCGTTAAAGTGACGAGCCCCTTTTCTTCCATTGTAAACATGGATGATTTTTCTTATTGTGTGAATTTGCAACCTTTGAATATGACCATTTTTTTTAGTGCATCATCTCCAACAGAGTTTGAGTTATAAACGACAAATTTGTAATTCTATTTGAATTCTAGAATATGCTACCTAGCCCCTTTTTAAAAAAAAATATACTCTAATTGGACTAAAATACCCTCCGATGAATTTCTCCATCATTTTTTTAGTTTTCTGTCTACCTCTTAAGTCCACTATGCATTTGCACTACGTGGTTATTTTAGAATCCACGTATGCGCCTACGTAGTGTTCGAAAACATGAAGAAAAAAAATTATTATGGTACAAATCCGGAGAGGCAATTTAGTCCAATAATTTTATTTTATTTTAATTAGAGGACTGCTCAGTGTATAGATGGGTCCAAGTAGAATTTGTGTTTTAGTTATCTTCATGTTTTGCAAATGCCAGTAACATATTGACTTGTAATGGGTCTTTCTTTTATATTCAGTCATATGGAATAAAAGTAGGATATGGAGGCGGCATCCAAGGGCCATCTGCAGGAAGAGATGGTTCGTCTTCTCAAGCTGGAGGCTGCTGCAGCTAATGTCTATATTTTTAAACTGCCTACCCTTTTTGTAGTATCCGGGCCATGTTGAAAATGGAAATATTGTACAATCTATCACGATTGATTGCTCTGTATATATTTCTTGAACTGCGTTATCTGTGTAGTCTGCGTGCCTTTGATCTTGATTGAAAAATCTATTTGGGTGAATGAGTGTTGAGCTCAAAATCAAATGTCAGTTTATTGCAAAAATGTTTGCTTGTTGATTATGTTATTATTTTGTGTTAAAACATGGTTTTGTTTTATCGTTTCTTCTAAGGATGTTTGTCATGAATGTTAACATGGCGTAATTTTGTGAATGTATGAGTGACCAGATTACTACATTTCTATTGCATGTGAATGAATTACAGACTTCTACTTTGTCAAGTATTTTGTTTTATCCACGCTAGTCTCACAATCAATCTATTGAATAGTAGTAAAGCAGAAGAATTTAAACATCTCTTATTGATTCGAAGAGTTTCCTCCTCTTTTCATAGTTCTCTCTAAATATTTTATTTTCGCATTCTCACAATTTATTATTATTATAATTATTACAATGTTTCTATCGGTTCTCTTTGCTATCCTTAAAATCTAAAACTAAGTTTAACAATTAATTACGGAGGTTTCTTCCAAGTTCTTTCTATTATTTCTTCCAAGTTCTTTCTATTATTCTACATTTAAGTCAATATTTATTAAATTTAGTTGGGTGGTTTTAAATTTAAGTTTTTTAAATAAATACAATTAACGAGTATTCATCAATTGATCTAATAAACTTTTAAAAATAACAATTCAATATGTGTACCGCATTCATATTGATAAAATGGTAAAACTAATTTTTCATTCAAGTTTGGATAGTTTTAAATTTCTATAATTATGTACAAACTATTACAATGTTCTACTAACATTCTCTCCTATCATTTTGCAATTTAAATGCCAGCATTCAATGACTTTTACAATTATTTATGGATTTCTCCTAAGTTTTCTTATATTATTTTACATTCAAGTCCATATATTTGAATTTATTAATTGATCTTGAATTTAATTTTTTTAACTAAATCAATTAACGAATATTTATTAATTAATCTAATAAATCATAAAAAAATGATAATTCAATGTGCATACTGTATTTGTATTGACATAAATGGTAAAACTATATTTTCATTCAAGTCCATATAATTTAATATTTTCACAGTTGTATACAAAATTATCTTTGATACTTTTACATTTTTCTACATTTAAGTTCATAAGATTTATTTCTTTCTAAAATTAGTTATTTAATACAAAGAAATATATACATAATATTTTCTTTCTAAAGTCGGTATTCATTACAAACAAGTATATACAAAAAAATTGTTTTCAAAATTGGTACATCATTACAAACATAAATAACGTTTTTTCTTCATAAAATTGGTACATCAAATGGATTCTTTATCATTATTAAATTATATTTTGTGAAGAATAACATTACAATTAATGATAAGTGATGAATGTTTGTATTCTTTAATATTGAAAAAAGAATAAATATTTTCAATCAGTACATTTTTGTACAAAAAGTTACATTTTAATTAGTTATATTCGTAATCTGAGTTAACAATGGACAAATATTATACGAAATTTTGATCAGAAATATTTTTCTTCCATATATTATCTTTTAACATAATTGTTAAATATTCTTTGAAAATTTATTATACGATAAAAATTGTAAGGTATTAAACAATGGATTAAAAATCATTTTTTTACATAATTAAAATGATAATGTGATTTGTAATGTTTTAGGTCTTATTTTCACTTAATATTTTCTTAGTGGTTAGATAAACTTTTTTTATCACTCCGATAATATCATATAATTGTTTTGATAAATATGTGTTGTAAGAACTATAAACGCATACAAATATAATGAGCTTTTGGTATTGCACTTTTATTTATATGTATTTGTCGTCATTCTCTCAAGTTATATATGAAATTTAATTTACATCATTTATCTTTTAGTCAAATGTATCAAACCTAAATGTTAATTTCAGAATATAGGTAAATGGATATTTATTTATGAAGTTTTATAAAAATATTAATTTAAAATTTTATTAAGAATGTTTATTTTCATTTATTTAATTATCAAATAATGAATTCTATAAAATAGTAAATTGATATATAATTTATTTTTATCAACAAAAGTGATAACTTAATTTTTATTCAAATATAAAAATATACGAATCTCATAACAAAAATGCGTAGTTATAAATATTGTAATTTCAATTTATAACTCATTTATCCTAACAAAATTCATCAGATATTGCACAATAAATTATATTCTTCAAAAATAGTTATAATATTATTTTTCTACAATATACCGCGTGCAATGCACGGGTTACAAACAGTAACAAATAATAGACAAACAAGGAAATAAATATCACAAATTCATTGTGGTTCCCCTGTTGATGCGATATTGTACACGTGCATTGAGAAGAGAAGGATTTATTAGTATTTGAGAGGATTTAAAAAAGATTGAGGTACCGTTTGTCAAAAAAATTCGGTCCGTTACCGTTCCCCATACGTTCGATGTGTGGAACGGTAAGGGACCAAGTGCCATGTTGTGCTGAAAGGAGAAATTTGCTCCGTTCATGTCATTTGTCCCTCGTTTTTGCTAAATGTCTCGCTCATATACTCTGCTTAAACATTCCGTCAAACACATTCTTCTTTCAACCAATTTTCTCACTCAATTACCCTGCTCAAATGTTCCACTCAAATGCTCCGCTCGCTTCGTGAAGAATGGACCTTGATAATCATCTTTTCAATGGAAACAACAAACAAAATAGAGAACAACAAGAGGATGGAATCAATCATTAAACCCGAAAACGACGTTAGTTATGTGGTCCTAAACAAGTCCTAGTCGTTCTATGGTTAATACAAAGATCTAGAGTCAAGATGCAAAGTTGAAGAACCAAATAAAAAGATTGCCCTCCAAATCGATTCAAAATCGGAATGAAACTTCAGTATTTGCCTATTTCAATCGATTGGAGTCTAGAGCTAGTCGAGTAATAATGCCTTAAAGTGAACCAAAGCGGTTATGTACGGAAAAAAATTGGTTTCAGCTTGTTATCCTCATTCAACTATCCCATATCCTAATCTATTAAGTGCACTTCTAAAACTATGTGTGCATAATTTCTTCAATCAAAATATCTTTCAATCTAAACCTCCAATTTGTGAACTATTTTCATTGTTACAATTGCGATGTAATTCTCTTCAATGGAGATACATTGTATCACATATTTCAATACTCCACCCTGATGTAAATATCTTCAAAATAATCCTACACCAACATCACTTTCAAACAATATCCAATATAACCAAATAATAATGCAATTCGCTTCAACATAATCATCAACTATTACACTTTGACAACAAGCTTCACCAAGGTCAGCACCTGCCAACAAATTGTTTAAAGTAACAAAGTAATAAGGCAAACCAATACAAGAAAATAGAATCAAATGTATCTCACAAGCAAGGAGAGAACCAAGAATGTTCTAATTATTAAACAAGACTCTCTCTCTCCTTTAATGATATTCAAACATTGAACAATTTGTCTAAGTAGTTCGTCGTAGCCTTCAAAGATTATTGTACCTGAAAAATCATCTTGTACGACATATATATTGAAATGTATAGTTGTCTCTTTAAAACTTGAAAATGAGGATCTAACAATCATCGTCTTTCAGTCTGACCCCCTAAGCGTGGATTTTTCACTTTGGAGCTTGGAGATAAGCTTTCACATGGGATTCCATTAAGTAGGTGCTATAAGGCGGGGACTTGAGACCACCTGGAGAGTGGCCTTTGTTATCATTCAAGACGGAAAATCTTCTCAAAATAGGTTTAGGACAATGAAAATGACAAAATGGAACTCTATTAAAGACTTCTAGACAACTATCTGGTTTTTTGCAATGATGTGAATTTAGTACCAGTAATGAAGAGATTCTGACTGTAACAACCCCCATATTTAACGATTATATATTTAAATGTTTTGCTTAAATATAGCGTCGTTAGTCGGATTTTTGGGTCCGAAATGTTACTTTTTGCAAACGGCCGAATTGGGGCCCGATACCACTTCCATTGAGTCCAAAATGACGTTTGCGATCTTTTTGAGTATAAACTTTGATATGTTTGGAGTAATTTGAATTTTGCTACTTTTTCTAATTGGGTTTTGGGTTTGGATTAAACCCATTTGCTAGTTTAATAACCAAACTCAGTCCCTCTCTTCCCCATTCACTTATTTTTCACTTCTAAACTCAAGCTAAAACTGAAAATGGGGAAAGGAAGAGGAACTAGAAATTCCAAGCCCTAGCTTACTTTGCAAACTTGAATTCTTGCTCCAAAATCAAAGAGAAGCTATTGGTAAGTCTCCTCTTCATCTTCTCCAACTCTTTTCCTCTTCAATTTTAGAAAGTTTCCTAAACCTAACCTAGGAAATACTTGTTTTGATCTTAGATTGAATCTTGTTGGGTTGAAGTAGAGATTGGTTGGTCTTCTCCTTGTGATTGAGCTCCTTCTTCTTTGTTTTGGATTAAAGGTGAGATTTTTATCTCACATCTATGACTATAATTATCTTTGGTTGTTAGGTATGAATTCCTAACACTATTTCATGTGCATTTGCTTTTGGTTTGGGTTGAATTGGTGAATATTCCAATTTTTAGTGTTTTGGGTCCAAATCTTTAAAATCCTAACTTTGATGTTTTGATCATGTTTTGGTGATGCATAGAGGAGCATATAGGGCCAAGTTGCCGATTGGCATAAACCCTTAGAGCCAATGTTCGTCCGATTGCATTTTGGAAGAGTTTGCTCTTCATTTGGATAGGCTGAAAAACAGTCCAGGCATGGTTTAGTCGACTAAATTCTCTGTTCAGTCGACTGAACCTAGAAACAGAAAGTTTCCAGGCATGAATTCAGTCGACTGAATTCTCTGTTCAGTCGACTGAACCTGAAAACAGAAAGTTTTCAGGCAGAATTCAGTCAACTGAAAATCTCTGTTGAGTCAACTGAATTTGTTGTTTAGTCAACTGAATTCTCTGTTTAGTCAACTGAATTTGTTATTTCATCCCACTTTGCCTTTTGGGATTGAATTTCCAATTTGAATCGATTCGTGATGATCCTATTTGTTGTAATCATTTATTTTGACTTTGATGATTCCTTTTTAATTTCAATCCACGGGTTTTTATAAAATAATCTTTTAAATTGTATTAAAAGCTTGCTTCTCTAATTTATAAATTCTATTTAAACGCGCACACACAATTTCGCACTTCGAGCGGAGTGGAAAGGAGACTAAATGGTTAAGTAAAACACGGACCATGAATCCGTGCGTTTATCTTTCCGATTAATCCCCAACCTATTCGATTGATTGTTTTGACCTTTTGGTCTGGTTTACCAATGAGATGAGGTAAACTTTGTACTGCTTCGAGTGTGAAATTAACTAACGGATAGTAAACCGTTTAGTGCGAACGAGTGGTTATGGGACTCACGTTACCACTTTTCGGATTCCTTTTCGAGAGTTGCGACACATTCTGCCAGTTAGTGGTGTCCAGTACTGGGCCTTCGGACCTTCACCACTACGGTTTGTTGCCTTCGGGTTTGCACCTTCAGGTTTGTTGCCTTCGGGTATGTTGCCTTCGGATTTGTACCTTCGGGTTTGTGCCTTCGGGTTTGTTGCCCTATTGTATCGCTTTCGGAGTTGGTCTTTATGAGCCGCTCGAGTGATATTTGGGTTTGGAGCCTTCGGGCTTATGAATCCTTGTTTATACAGAACTGAGCTCGAGCAATCTTTTGTTTTCGTTGATATGTATATTCCCTAGGTATCACTCTTCGGTGTTGGTCTTTTTGAGCCGCATGATATATCGCTGTTACCTTGTGGAACTTGTGTTACCTTCATTGGTATTTGTTATTGCCTTTTTGGCTTGTTTTGGGATATTCATTCCTTTGTTTATTTGAATTGCCAATGAGATGAGGCTTGTTCTGTTATGATTCATATTTTGTTAGATGATTGTGTTATCTCTTATAGAGATATTTGTTATACTTTGTGACCTTGCTGGTTATTGTTCTTCAGTTTATCTAGCTGATTTGTTTAGCTAGACTGACCCGTGTATTTATACTCGGGTCAGACCGAGTTGTTTCAGGTTAGGTGCTTTTGGACTTAGCCTATTTTGCTTCCGCATGGACTATTCAGCTTGTTCCTTTTTGTTATAGTTTTTGTGTAGTCCTCTTTGCTGTAACTCTGATATATGTATTCTTTTGGACTCATCTGTATATTGTGGTTTGCTATACCACTTGACATTTATTAGTTTGTATACTCTGTTATGTATCTGTATATGTGTATATGATGATCTACTGTTCTGTGATGTATATTACATTTGAATTGTTATATTCTGTTCTGATAGATCCTCCAGCCACCTATGGTTTTGTTTGAAGTATTCATTGGATATGTCGATATGCTTGTATGACATTTGTCGATGTACTTAATAGATAGTTAGAGCAAGGCTATAGATGGTCACTCCTAAACAGCCTTATTCTCCGCGTTGGTCGACGACATTACCCCGTAGTGTCCTTGGCTAGCGTGGGTATAGAGGTGGGGCGTCATACTGACAACCATGGATTAGAGCCGGAATTTTATTTTCTCGCCACGCACACCTGAATATATAATGTCCAAGCTCATTGGCTGGTTCCGTAGATGTATCGGTTTATAGTGGAATATGCATCATCTTTTAGCAGGTACATATTTTAAACATACATACACATGCATGCATACATACATGCATGCATACATATACATATACATATACATACATACATATATATATATATATATATATTGCTCATATTATATTTATCTTACATTTAGGATTATTCTTCCACTCGTGTTATTCGTATTTCAATTATGCTATTTAACTAGACATGTTGGCTTTTTTTCGTCGGACTTTTTCATGGGCTTTGTGCTCTTTTTCTATTATATATTATTTTATATAGTTGCATGATTTGTTTAACCATGCATACATTTCCTTAAAAAAGGATCTAGCACGTAACAAGTTAAAATGATCTTTTTGAAATTTTCATCTTTTAGCCCATTGCCTGATGCACCTGATCCAACAGCCATGTCATCAATCTATTAAAGAATCATAGTTGTCCTAAAGCAACAATGTGCCACGTGTCAAGTATCCAAAGATGTAATTTTACTGTAAATAGGCATGTACCCCTACACAAGAAGGAGTATTTTTTGAATCTTCTTTAACAAATTCATTTGTAAATCAACGAAGTTGTAAAAAAAGCCTGTTTGGGAATTTCACGGCTGCTTAGGTCAAATTGAGATTAGAAAGTTATGATTAAGACTAAATTTTGTTGTCCGTGCACTTGACAGTAAAGACTACCTCTCGCACAAGTAACACTTAGCATCTTCTGTAATACTTGTGTTAGAACTGGACCAGCCCATAATGGAAGACATGAGTGAATTTCAAAATTTTACCCTTATTCGATCTAATATTAGGCGTATAAAGTCTAATTTATTTTAAACATTTCTAAATTTAATTAAAAAAATCCTCTTATTTCATTTAAATTTGTAAGTTATAGATAGAATTTTATTTAGTTTATATGCAACTAGATATAAAAATATTCACATGTATATACATATATGTATGTGTGTGCATGTGTAACATAATAATCCATATAAGGTAAAACGTGCCCGTATATAAATGTTGGCGTTTGCATTGCAATAGACATGTTATCTCATCTTATATTTATGTATGTTGTCCAAATATATGTATGTATGTAAAATTGTTATAAGTATATATTAAAAACTATGTAAAATTATATATATATTACTTATATATAAAATATTAATGATATATCCACATATATATGATAGCATTAAATTTTAAATAACGCGCGCGCACACATAATATATAAAGTTTTTTTGAATCAATATACATATATGTGTATGTATGTATGCATGTATTACAGTAACAGTTTTTTTATAAATATATATATATATATAAACATATTTATTATTATATATTTATTATACATATGTGTATATTATGAAATTAAATAATTTTTTTAAACTTTTCTAAATCGAATGCACGGTATAGCAAAATTTTAGTTATAATTTCACTGTATTAAAAATGGCGTCCAAAATATGTTTCATTATAATTTTAGTTATAATTTTATTATAATTTCAGAAATAATAATTAACTTCATCATTTTCAAAACACATTTTAACATAGTTTTAAAATGGTGTCCAAAATGGCATTCGAAATTTCCAAAGCTTCGTCTCTCATCGTTCTTCGTCTCCGTTCCTTCTTCTTCTTCCTGGCTGCGATGCCTCATCGCAAAATGTCGCCTTCGTCTGCCCTCACTACTATAAAATACGCATGTTGCTTTGCCTCATTTGCATCGGTTGTTACAACAACCGATGCAAATAGAAGTATTTGCATCGATTACGCTTTAACAACCGATGCATTTGGTATGTGGAAAGCAGTAGATAGTAAAAAAATACGATTTGCATCGGTTATCATCGACAACCGAAGAAAATATACCGATGCAAATAGTGTTAGTTGCATCGGTTTTATTTCCAACCAATGCAAAAGTACTATTCCACGTTGAAAACCGTGATCAAAAGTTAGCGGTAAATTATTTCTCCATCTCATTTTCACCGCGAACCTCTTCTTCTCGTCCTTCACTCGAAAACCCTAAATCCCTCTCCCCCTTTTCATCTTTCCCAAAATAGGCAAAACCTGATCTAAATCCAAGCTCCATCCCCGTAAATAATTTCCTCTATCACGAGCTCTCCCCACCACTCTTTCTTCCCCTCCATTCTCCTCTCCCTCAGCTCTGAATCCAAGCCCGAACCTGAAATTAATTTCCAATTGCAAACGTCTACAGTTGATTTGAAATCATGGCGATTTAAGGAGGTGGTCGCGGCTTCGATTGTGGATGAAGGCGATTGGCCAATCTATGTGTTGTAGAAGTGGTTTCATGATGAAGTCGCGAATTGTTCAAGGGTTGCATGATTATAGGGAGGTCGATGGTCGATCGGGTGAGTGGTTTCTAAGTAGTTGTATTTATTGGAGACTGTTGCTTGGCATGGGTAAACGCAGGTAGTGGCAGAGGTTATGAACGAAGGCGGTTAGTTCAGGCAATTTTTTTTTGCAAAGTAAGATGAACTGTTGAGGCAGGGGGTGAACGGTGTGGTTTGGTTTGTAAAGTATGTGATGTTGTTGGCGTGAACGAATTGACTACAGTGGTGTGGAGGAGATTGGAGGAGTAGTTTTGTTACTGGTAGTGGTAGACAAAGATGGTAATGGAGGTACAGTGAAGTCACTTTTGCTGTTGGTTGACAATAGTGGTGGTGCACAGAAGTTGTTGAAATGAGAAAAATTAGCTGTTTGTATGTCTGATGGGTGAAGGTGGTTGAGTTGCGGTAAGCAGCTATATTTGTTGGTGGTTCTGTTGATGAGTGCGTTAGCAGGGGGACAGTGTTAGAGATGAGGCAATGTAGTGTAGTTGAAGTTGTAGGCAAATGATTTAATGATGGTTGATGAAGTAAATGGCAATGTTGAAGCCGCTGTACTGAATCATTTTGGTCAGGGGAGTTGCAATGCTGGTGATGAACTGTTTGTTGCACAGGGTGAACAGAAGTCTGCAGTCAGTGCAATATTGTTGTGGATAGTTGTTGAGTTGTGGCAGCAGTCGAGTGGATATGAGTGTTTTGTTGTCTGCGATGTTTGTGGCAGTTAGTGGTTCGTAAGGGGAAGGCTTATGTGCAGTGTAGTGAATTGGTCAAAGCACTGGCTACGTGTGGTGATGGAAGTTGGAAGGAGTTCCAGTGTAGGCATAGTGTAAATGCAGCAGTAGGCACAGTGTAAATGCAGCAGTAGCGTGTTGAATGCAGTGTTTCAGTAGTGTGCCGCTGTCGACAGGGTAGTCTAGTGGTAGCACAGGTTGGTGGTGATGGAGATAATGGCAGGGGTTGTAAGGAGGGTGGTTATTGAAGTGTACAACAGAGGTGGGTTGAATGTTTGTATGCAGTGGAACAGTTTCAATGTGCAGTGAAGTGAATTTGTCGATGTAGAGGTTGTTAGAGATGATTGAAGTTGATCGCTGGCTGCAATTTCTTTGTGGCTGTATGATGGGGTGTGATGATCGAAGGAGGACAGGGGTGGTAGCTGAAGTAGGAAGGACAATGGGATAGTATGTTAGATGGTGGATTGTGATAGAGAGGAGAATCTTCCAGGCACTGTTGATTGCTTGGCAGTAATGCAACTGGGTTATGTTGATTGCTATGGTTGTTTGGTGATTGACTGGGTTGTTTGCTAAGATGGTAAATGGCAGTATTTTCAAGCTGTCAACTGATGTGTGGTTTGAATTTGAATATAATGGCCAGATCGAGTTCCATCTTTGGTTCCAAACTTTGGTTTCAGAATTCGTGAATTCATGGTTTTTCTTCACATGCCGGTCAGTTATTTCTCTTTAGTTTGCATGATAGTGTGATGTTTCGTAAATTCATGAATTCATACTTTGGTAGTTTTTTTAGTTTTCTTCATTCGATCGATACAAGGAGACAACCCTGTTGTCGGTCTGTAGGTGTTGATGGCCGCAATGGTTCTTTTGAAGGGGAAGAAGGTTGCTGAGAAGAGAGATGCTCGACACAACAGTAAGTAACAATTTCGTTGTTATATTTTGTTCAATTGTGTAAGATATAAAATTTGAGAATTGTACTTTTTCAAATTTTAATTCGAATTGGTTATAGGAATCAAATTTTGATTCGAATTGGTTATTTACAAGGGAAAAATTCTGAGCATATATAGTCATATTGTTCTTTTATACGAATTATCATATTCATGATGGTGTAGCCAATCTAGATCAAACTCTTTGACCTTGCCGATGAACACAAACTTCCTCAATCAACCAGACTACCCATTGCCCACAATGTATTAATTTTTAAATGTTCGAGGTTAATTATGGTGTAAATTGTTACTTATTAGGATTTCATTTAGCGCAGTCTATTGTTGGATAACATGTGCCATTGTTAAATATGTAACAAAAATATTGTATGTCAATTGTGAACAAGGAGGGATTTTAAACAAAAATCATTAGGTGATGAAGTTAAACTAGTATACTGCTTTTTTGGTGAAGATTCTGCTAATTAAGTGGCATAAACCTTTTTGGCCTGGTGTAAGGGATCCGTACTTCAATTTTATTGGTTAAAAAGAAAGCTGTTTCTCTGCAAAGCTTATGTGATTCAGTTAATTTCATCATCTTAGAGATACAATAACGCAGTGAAACAATTCTGGTAAACTGGAGAACGGACCATCGGCCCTGTAAATGGTGTTAGGAAATTGTCTATGCTCAGAATGTAGAATTACATTGTCTTCTCAAGATGAGGAAGAGAAGTGGCTTCAGTTGAATAGTGAGTTTTCTTAGTGAAGTGTTTTAGCATTACTTACTGATTTTTTTGTCATGGACGCGTCTGTGAAATAAATGTTTTTTCTCAACCCATGCCAATAGTGGGGAATTTCAAGCGTAGCTTCTTACAACATTCTTCAAATTTAGCAAATGGATGACTGTGTTTACCTTAATAAATACGACAGCGATAACCATGGCAATGAAGCTGGTGCCTCCCAGCCTCGCTTTTGATGATGCGATCGTTCCTTGCCTTCCTCTGAAAAATAAACTATCCAGTCATGACCATTGTATTTCTTTCTTTCCATGCATTTTCATTCTTCTATTTTTGAAGAATAATTTATGCACTTTTTAAAATTGGAATTTGTAAGTCTGAACTACTGGATCATTTTTATTCACAATAATTTCACAAGAAACACAATCTCATATATTTAAAAGTGTCCATAGAGGATGTTAACAAGATTAAGCCACTACCAGTTTTGACTGCTACCCAAGATTTCAAATTAGTTTATGTATTCGTTCTAAAAGTCAATGAATACTAACTACATTACTACTTCTAATTAAAACGATACCGTAACTTTGTTCAACGACAAATTAAAAGTGTTTCTTTTTCTTTATTTGGAAAAAAGAAGAACAAAACAAGGACAACTAATTTAAATTTAACAATAGTAGTATTAGAGAGGGGACACTCTCCAGTCCTAATTATTTTGCACTACCACGGAGTTTTTCACTTTAACACTGTATGATCTTAAAATGAGTGTTTGAATCTATCTATTACTTAAACTTAAAGCAGAAACACTACTTGTTGGATCTGTTTCAGTTTGCAAAAAAACACATTTCTCTTGCAAAGCTTTTATTCGTTCATGTATCCAGGTCCAACTTAGCTTGCAAAATCCTTCAACTAAACCTGTTTATAGTAGACAGGTAAAATCAATATGCAGAGATAATTTTAATTAGCAGATACATTTCCAGATTATTAATACCTAAACTTATTTCAAGGATGCCTATTAGAGTAAATTGTTTTATTGAATAGTGCAACAGTTGTTATATATCCAACTGCTATTTTGAACAGTGCAATATTTTATAAATCATTTAATTTCTAGTTCAATAGTTGTCATGGTTGAGTGGCTTTGTTTCACATTTTAGAATAAAAAATCATGTCTTTCTGATATATTTTTCACATCTTACAGGCAGGTATTTTGTTCTAAAAGTTCCCTGAAATGAAGAGTATGACACAAAAGTGGATGTGTGTTCATTTGCAGTAAGGTATCACCTGGAAACCCGTATTATCTTCTTAGAAGTTAATATATAACACATGAGATAATATTTTGGGCTACATTCTACTAATTTGTTATTAGATAGATAGCTGTACAAACAAATGCCTAAATATATGTATTCATGATCCAGGAGGAATATGAAGCAAATGATGATATGGGGAAGCTGGAATGTGGTCATAACTATCACGCCTACTATATCAAACAGTGACTTCTGCGTACAAATGCTTGCCCGGTTTGTAAGACTGCAATAGCAAAAAGGTAGCGGTTGATTGCCCATTTTCTACGGTAATTATATCAGCGTGCAATAATAACTTATTATCATTATCAAAATTAATGTGAACGGGACTGGTATTGCTAAGGGAAACAGCAATGGAGCAAGAACTTATTATCATTATCAAAATTAATGTTAACAGAACTGGTATTGCTAAGGAAAACAGAGATAGGAGAAGGCAAAATCCGCGAATTAACAGGGGACGTTCTTTTTCCAATCGTCTTCAAATGTCTAGTACAAAAGCCATGCAAAGGAGAGATTTAAGTGGGCGCGGTTGATAAAGTACTGAAACATGGTGTTCTTCTCAAGTGTGGGCCATATGATAGCATATTCCTTTCGGAGAAGTAATGGTGTGCAGGTTGTAACAATAGTACTAAGCGATGTTGATGATAGTAGTGATTTTGGTAATGAAGTGATGGTAGATGAACTGCAAAAGCAATGGCGATTTAGATAAAGTGTTTATTGTAGATGGTCAGAAGCTGTGGGGTTGATATTTGGGGTGAACACTGGTGGAAAGGCACTGTTTTATGTGATGTTCTATGTAGCAGTAGCAGGGGAACTGCACCGGTTAGTGTTGTAGAAGTTTGATTATATGCAGTTTATGTGGGTGGTTGATTAGATGCAGCAGTTTGAGTTGGAGCACTGGTGGCAGTTGGCAAGGCAAAGGGGAGTTGTAATGCTTGATGCGAGGCAGAGGGCAGTTGTTGGTTGTTTTGGTGATGGATGATGTTGTTGGTGGGTTCAGTAGATGAACTTTTGAACTGATGGTAGCATTGTAGTTAACTTGTATGTGATGGTTGATGTTGAATATGTATTGCGGACAGTTGTACGTAAGTGTATACGATAGTTGTATGTAAGTCTTGTAGTGAATTTGTATGTGGAGGTCAGAGGGAATGTTAGTGTATGGTCACAGTTGTATGTATGATTATGTGCTGACAGGTAGAGGGGAGGGAGTTGATGGATGGAAGGCAGGCAAGTATTTGTGGTGAGGAGGGTGACTGATTTGTAGTGGAACAATGGGTATAATGGTTGCTTGAGTGGTGATAGGTGGCTGGTGGGAAGATTATCGTGCTGTGGGGGTTGAGGCGAAGGCTGCGGTAGTGGTTTTGGTTGCGGATTGCAGTGGTATTATGAAGTAGTACTGTGGATGAATGGAGAAGGGGAGGGCGGTACAGCAGTAAGCAGACATATATGTCTGTTGTGAAATTTGTAAACCAAAGCAGAATTTGTAAATGATAATGAAATAATATTTGTTTATTATAAATTTTTTGTGTATGTTTTTTTCTTTTATATATATATATATATATATATATATATATAAAGATTATCAATAATATATACATATATATATATATATATGTATATGTATATATAGTCTATTTGAGTACTGTAATAATGGTTTCTGGGGGATTAGTTTGCATCGGTTGTTATAAAAAACCGATGCAATAGAGGGATCGATTTGCAAAGCCGATGCAACAAGTTCCTTTGTTGCATCGGTTTTCATTACAACCGATGCAACATGGGGGCTGTGTTCAAGCAACCAACCATGATATTTTGCATCAGTTGTTAGTAACAACTGATGCAAAAAGGACCTTTTTGCATCGGTTTCAGAACTGATGCAAAAGTGTTAAGCCTGTTGCATCGGTTGCATATGCATCGGTTGTTGAACTGATGCAAAAGGGGGGGGGGGGTAAACAACCGATGCAAATGGCATGTTTTGTAGTAGTGCCTTTCTGCGCTTTAGGTCGAAGACCGGATCTGGAAAGAACTTTTCCCCATCCAACCGAGATTTGGCTCTGCCTTGTCTCGCCTTTGCTAACGATACTATGGCTATCGATTCTCAGGCAACTCCTCCATCAAAAGGAATGCATCTCGGCCAACTAGTGGAGCTGGAATCAATTTTTGTTTCTTTGAACAAAGCTTTAGCTGTCTCTGCCTTTCCAAACTCTCTATCCGAGTCTTTTTCAGGCCTACCGTTTTAGGTATTAACCTACCAGTCTTGAGTTTTCCTCTGTCGCCATTGCTTGGTGCAGCGGCATGTAGTGAAACAAAGCAATGGTCCGACATTTCAGTCCCTTCTCTTGGTTTGAATGAAGATAGTGTGGATCTGTTACTGATTGGTGATAATGTCGAGTCTCTAATTGATAATTCTATTGAATATGAAGCAGTAGTTACCCTGTTGGAACTGTCAATACGAAAAGTGATGAATGCCCTATTCTTGCTTGTAGAAATGACAGTGAAATCACAGTTTCAATTGGCAGGTCTGCGTCTGACCCTGCTTCTCCTCCAGTTGTGCCGTCAAAATGGTCTTCTCTATTTACAAAGCTTCCCGGTAATGCGGGTGTTCATTCCCCAAGATTGTTTGATAATGTTGAGTTTGAAGGAGCTATGGTTCCTCCTTCCGAAGTGATACAAGCAGGCATTGAATTTTGGAAGGACTACTTGGTTGGATTTTTCTTGGATGCCAAACCTGACTATCAACTTGTTAAAGCAAGATGCAACCAAGGTTGGAAGTCGAGAGGAGGTCTTAGTGTTCACTTTGATAATGCTATGTACTATTTCAATTTCTCTCGTTCTGATGAGAGGCAACATATCCTTGAATCTGATCTGATTCTTATTGCTAAGAAGCCTTTCATTATCACTATCTAGAATCCATCTATTGATAGGAAAATTGAGCAGGTATTATCTATTCCTATCTGGGCTCATTTTTCTCGTATTCCTTTGTGCTTCAGCCTATGATCGGTATTGATTGGCTGGAAGGCCTTGTTGGCAAGGTGATTTGTAATGACGTGAACACAGTGGCAAGGAAGAGACTAGTTTATGCTAAAGCCATGATTGAGATAACTTCTACCAAACCCTTACCATCTACTCTTTAGGTTCGCCTTTCTGATGGTCATGAAGCCGAGATTCTTGTTCGTTACAGTTGGAAGCCAGATATATGTACGTCCTGTCAGTCTTTTAGGAATTCCACTGATTCTTGTGTGCGTAGGACGGCTGTTGCTCCTACTCTTTTGTCTACGCGGATCCCGCTTCCTAGACCCCCTATTAGGAAGTGGTTCTGAAAGCTGCCCCAGTTATTCCTTCCCTTCCTTCTGATGACATCATTCAGGATTCTCCTCCTGAAATACCTCCACCTGCTATTGACCTGGTCGTGGATGTTCCTTTTGTCCCTGTGAGTGATGGTCCTTCCTCTGATACTATTATTTGGGACCCTGATGAGCGTGCTTGGCTACACCTACCTTCGGACATGAGATTCTCGCCTGAGAGTAATACCTTTTATGCTTTCATCAGTGACACTGTAGAGGAAACAAGAAATCTTATTTACCATATTGATGGTGAAGGCCTTGCCCTCAATAGGGAGGTTGAGATTGGTGAGGTGAACAAGAGTAAGTTATATGATGTTACGTGGAATATGAAGTTTATTTACTCTTCTAGTTCTGTTGGATATGCTCCTGACCTGGTTCTACTTTTCTCTGGGTATGTTGATGTTACTGGTCCAGAGTCAGATGAGGTAGTGCTTGTCCTTCCTCCCCTTCGGGGGGATAGGCAAGTTATTTTGTAGTAGTATAGGCCTATTTGTCTATCTTATGTTCCTTATTTTGTCATTGGTTTGTCTACTTTAATCAGCTGCTCTGCACATGTACAGATCACCTGTTTTTTATTTATATACAGTAGCACGGTCCACTATAAAGCCGGCTAGCTTTGCTAAAAAAATATGAAGTAATTAGTCGAAAGTTAATAAAATAGTAATTATTATTATTTTCGTGGTATATCATTCAAATTTTAAATTTATAGAAAATCAAGCATGTCATTTTAAAGCGGGAAATTTTTTCCAGAATTTTCTTGGTCGTGTATTATTTTTAATTAATTAACTAATTTCAGTCATTCATTAAAATGATTTTTTAAATATAAAAAATGATTTTTAAATTTTGATTTTTTGGCCAAGGGTTATACGATGATAAAATAATTTTATAAAATTTAAAATATCATTTTCGGATCATATTTTATTTTATATGAATTATTTAATTAGTATATTGATTTAAATAATGTATGCTACTATTCATACCCCTATTTACACTTCTGGCCATCAAAACTGAAGGTCACCTCTTATAAAAATAATCTATTCTTCATAACACCACAAAAATTCAAATCAACTAAAATGGAGAGGTACCCGTTGAAACGCAGTCTTCCTCCACTCGGTTCAAAATGCAAGCTCCCTTCGTCGTTGAATCCTACTCCATCGCCCTCGCCGCCGCCGTCGATAATGAAGAAGCTCAATTCGCAGACCGACGTTGCTTCTTAACAGCCACAAAATCGAGTAACTCTCTAAACCTTAATTCGCGTTATTTAGGTCTAAATTTCCCATTTGCGTTTGTCAAAAACCATATTTGTCTTTCGCGTTGTAACTCAATTGAATGCATTTGCAACCAAGTATTAGACATGGTAGTCGATCGAATGCATTCACGTTGTACTACTAAATATGGATAGTACTGAAACCCGAGTGTAGTAATCAACGTCTACTCCTTGTTCGGTTGTGGATTGACGAAAAACTAATTTTTGTTCAGTTGAACGTAGACGTACAGATAATTTTTTGAGTTGGGGATTGGTGTAAAACTTGTTTAGTTGTTTATAGCCGAGAAAAGATTTTTTGGTCGACTGAACGTCGCCGAACAGTTTATTTTTGAATTGGGGGTACTGTTTGATGGTTGGTCGGTTGTTTATAGCCAAAATAAAATTTGATGTTCGGTTGAACATGGCCGAGCAAATCAATTTTATTATGCATGACTATGAATCTCATTATTTTTTGAATTACTATGAATTACTAAATTTTGAATCTTAATCTACACTAAATATGGATTGATGCATTATATATATTAATGTGATATTGGCGTGTTGTGAACATTGTTGTGCTACGAATTTCAATCTTTTCTTCAATATACGGTAAATCTGGACGTGCTATGAATATTGATGTGTTTGTAAATTTAGAAATCATGAAATATAATTGTAAATGTCATTATATTTGTTATAGAAAAGGAGAAGCAAGCCATGACACCTTCGTTGAGATGTAAACGTGCTGCGGAGCTAGAGAAGAAAAAAAAGGAGCAATTAGTGGAAACTGAAAACGTAGAAGAGGAAATTATAAATGATGAATAACTGACAAATGGGTCTGGTGAAGATGAATCGGGAAACGAGTCCGGTTCTGATGGTTCTTGAGAAGGATCAGAGAATGGTTCGGACAATGCACAAACGGAAACGGTAACAAATTTGCCTCCTTCAGATCGTCCTTCTTCTAGCCAAGCTATTGCTCATATACCGGTGAATAAATCCATATTAAAAAAGCTTTGAATCGCGTATTGCATTTGCTATTTGGAGCAAGGAACATGTTAGTTTGATTTCACAATCAGTTTGTCATATAATATTTTAATATATTACAAATTATAATTTGTTTTGATTTAAGAGAGAGGCCCACTCAAATGCATTTCACATACAACGAAGTTGAAGGAATCAACGAAGTTGAAGGAATGAAGTATCGACGATATGACAACTCAAGTTGCATAGAAAATTAAAAATTCTAGTTTGTATTCATTGGCATAATACTCATACAAGCATGTTGACTATGTAACAATTTCCGCTTTCGTAGAGAGATGTCATCCAGAAACTAACTCTTTTCACATTCCTTTCAGAGAAATGACAAATAACATTAGATGATGTGGCACAAATTTTGAAAATTCATGTTGTTGGTACCTGTATTTACAAGGACTCGAATGATCGTAATGTGATCGATCTTTTAGTTGATTATCTTGGCGTTAGAAAAGATGTAGCTAGGGAAGAATTAAATTATTCAAATTCGGTGATGCTTAACTTTTTATTGGAAATTTTTGAAGAGAAGGCAAAGGAAGACATGCAAGTGAAGGTGATTATGAAGTCCATGCCTTCCTTCTTTATTTATTGGGTTGTACTTTGTTTTGTGATAAGTCAGGCACTAAAAGTTTCTGTTAACTACTCGGAATGTTTGGAGAACGTCAATCAGTTGAATGAATAAGCTTGGGGGATGGGAGCATCGGCCTTCTTATATCGACAGTTAGGTCTGGCTTCTAGATCGGATGTCAGACAAATGGCCGGTTACTTGACACAGTTGACTGTAAGTATTTCACTTATTGTTTAATTTTATCAATCAGTATACTAAAATAAATGCATTTTCATACAGGATTGATTTATGATCACTTTCTTATGCGTCCAAATGCCATTCCCAGTAAAGACTATAATGACACGATGCGTAGGATGTGCAGATGGCAACCTATGAAACAATCCGATGATACAACTTTGGCTATAATACGGCTACGAGAGCAGCTAGATGATTTAACTCACAAGATGTAAGTTAGTCGATTGTTTTCTTCAAGAAAATTATAAAATAACCTAGTAGTTAAAGGAATTATTATTTAAATGAATTATTAGGTATGTTGGGATCCATATCATAATGTGAGGTCGAAGTACCCCTAACATGAAGGTGCTTTTTATAACGGTGTCATTTTATGTTTTGATATTGCGGAACCATACTATCCTAACCGAGTACTCCGTCAATTTGGTATCGCTCAACGAACGCCGTCAAATCCACTGGCGCCATGTAAATGACGTAGAGGTAAAAACGCTAACCAATACAAAGTTGAATTTGACAACAGTTATTGGTATTCAGAAATTTGGCAAGATTATGTCATATCTATGAAATCACGGTCTACTCGTGTAATTGACCCATAGGATTGTACCGCTAAATATATGACCTGGTATTTGAGTATTTCTCATCCCATTGTTCAACTCCCGGATGTGAGGAAAAGTTGTTCAAGGAAAGTGGACAACAATGAGAAGTTGGTAAGAATAGTACTCTTGTGTTATATGTTGACATTAAAGTAAATTTTTATTCATATATATATATATATATATATATATATATTATATGCAAATGTTACAGAGAGTTGCTGTGGGGAAAGCGGTAGAAAATTTGAAAGAAAATCCGAATTCTCAACAAAAATCAATTAGTCGGTGTCTTGGTGTGGAACGTGCAGCAGTTGACTTGTTGGAGGAAGCGTTGAATGAACCGGATAAAAGGAAAAAACGTGCAAAAAAAAAGAATGATCGTCGGATGTGATTGTTTAATTGTTGTATGTTGTTATGGACGTACTTTTGTATGTTGTTTTGGATGTACTTTTTTATGAACTTGTGATGTACTTTTGGATGAACCTACGATGTACTTTTGAACTGTGTTTGCATGGAGCTGTTGCTTGTTGACTTATGGATGTATGTCCGAACTATTTTTATGTTGAAATCGATGGAATTTTTGCTTGATCATTGTACTTTTGGATGTGCATTATTTATTGTTTATGTTGGAAGTGTGGCGTAGTATGAATTGTTTGTGTTGGAAGTACTTATAGATGTGTAGTATGAATTGTTGGAAGTACCTATATATTTGCGGCATGAATTTAAGAAGTTACAATCTCTGATCGGTCGTAATTGACTAAAGCATTTCAAAATGTCCCGGTCGTTTACAGCCGTGCCAATGCAGTTATTAAATAACTTATAAGGTCCATCTTCTAGTCGGTTACCAACAACCGAAATAAAAATAAGTACTCGGTTTTGAACAGTCGTGAAGTTGTTAGTAAATAATTCATCAATACTTTGTTCGGTCGTCAATGACCGAACAATTTCGATATATGCCGGCTGTAAATAACCGTGGCAATATCGATACTAAAACCTTTGATCATCTCCTGATCGGTTACCATCTACCGAAATAAATATAAATGTTCGTTTACTAAAGGCCGTGCAATTGATTGGTTAAATAATATAATTTTTTTCCATACCAACGGTTGTTGGCAACCGAACAAAGAATTCGATCGAAATTAAATAATGTTAGTTCAATCTCCACGGTGGTGTTATACCAAGTATTTAAAGATATTTCGTTGAGTAACCACCGAACAATTTTAGCATAAACGTCGCAACTTTCTGTTCGCTTACTAACAACCGACCAAAGTTAATACTTGCGGTCATTTGCTGCCGAAGCTCTGCTAGGGAGAACCATACATTATATATTGAATGCCACGGTGGTGTTTCGCTGAATGTTTTTATTTATTATGGCGTCTAACCATCGTGACGCTGTAACTTTTAAATTCCCTAGCCATATTTGTTCTGTTCGGTTGCTAACAGCTGGATTTGATGAATTTTTTTGGTCACATGTAGCCGTAAGTATGCTAATTGCTGAGATTATTGAAATTTCCTATGTTTTGACAATTAATATATAAATACACAATTAATTTTCACAAACATCAATTACTAGTTTATATGAAATCACAACAATATTAATTAGTTTTCAGTAAACAAAAAATTAATCGAACACCAAACACATAATTGATTTTCACTAAACTTGAATGAGTACACAAAATTTTCAAGTTTATATGAAATTACATCAGTGTTATTTGCTGAAAATAAAAGGCAAGTATATTGAAGTTAAATGTGAGCATCCTTTGTGACCATATCCAGTGGACAAAGTTTAACAAACTTAATTTGCTGATCAACATACAGCTCGCTCCATAGTTTAGCTTCATCAGTAGCCAATCTAAGCCAAAAGCTAGCAACCGGTGGAATGGGTGCATTTTTTGTCAACGCCACTTTAATAAAGTGATAGTCTAAAATATTTGCAAAAATAATGAATTGTTGCTTATCTCCAAGACTAGGACCTCTTACATGTGGAAAAAATGTCAAACTCTCAAGAGTGGATATATAGACAACATCTCGATTGAATGCATTTTGCAACCAAGTATCCAGTTTCAGGCATACCATCCAATTAGCTTTAGAACAAGGCCTAGATTCACAATCTATAGTTGACTTTAATTCTTCACAATTTGTTATATCGAAATATTTAACATATAAATCCCAATTTTTCATCAACTCCTTTAAAATTGATTTTCTTGCTTCTTTCCGATCAGAATTTAATTCCTCAACTTGTTCAGCTATGCAACGAAATCTACAATTGCCATCTGCTATAACATCTTCAACGTTAATAATATATTGGTGTAGGAAAGCTGGTAGATACGCTAAATACTTGAAACCGCTATTTGTTGTATTTACATCAGTCTTATCGAACTTCACATCGTGCTTTTTCCGTTGGGGAGGCAGCTTCTTGTTCATGCTAGTTTGAGAAAGAATTTCGTTACTAGTTTTCGCTTTTTCAAACGCGGAGGTTTGTAGATGTTTGACGTTTGGCTTGTTTGCTAGTTAATTTGTTCTTACTACCAATTGGTCTATCTTTGTGTTTCACTATTTTCGGTTCTAGAGTAGATGTCGTGGCCAACAATCCAATTTCTCTTAGCTACAATAATATCACTTTTTTCTCCTCAGGCGTACTCGAATCAAAAAGTATTTTTACATAAGCAAACTCGGGTGTATGGATTAACCTAAGTGACTCTTCAACTTGTGGAATATAGTTTAGTTGTCTCCAATGTTCATCTACTAGTTCAATCGGGATTGGAAGACCAATAATATGATATTGGTATATTTCATGTGCACATGGAAGATCATATACTAGACGATTCAAATGGTCATAAGCGGAAGCATCCAAAGCAAAACAACTAATTTTTCCCATTTCTTTCACAATCAAATCCAATGCAAAAAAAAGATGTCTTACCTCGTAGATGTTTAAACAATGGAACTTAATATGCAGTCCGTACGGCTCCTAAACTTCTTTCAAAAGTGGCTTTTATTTCTGCATGTTGTAGACACAACATATTATCCATTTTCGACCATACAACAGCAAATGTTGCTCTAGACGTACCAAGATGTTTTTTCAATTGCGCATGGGAAGATTCAGCTCTAGTTGTTGTCCTATTATAACAGTGTTTAATTTTATTTGTCCACGCATAAGCAAAATACTCTTTGTATTCCAAACAATTATTACGAATATACTTCAAGCTTTCGGGGTAATCTACCCAATCTTTTTGAAAATCATTGCAATATATCCAAAATTCATCTTCGTTCGATGCGTGAACCACCACCTTTCAACTTTGCAAAAACATCTCGAAACTTTCATTTGTTTTAAACTTTGGTTTGCAATTCGTAATGACATTATTTTCCATGTGCCATAAACAAATCATCAACGTTGATTGTGGAAATTTTTTCTTAATTCCACTTATCAATGCCCACTCTCTATGGGTTACTATTACCTCGGGTAGTTTATCGGGCATATAAAAATGTTTTAACTTGGTTAGCACCCATTCGTAATTCTCATCTCTCGCGTGTGCTAGAAATGCATGCGCAATACTAAATGTTCGTCCTGTAAGTCATACTAACCATTTCTAGTAAAGGCATATTATACTGGTTTGTTTTATAAGTACAATCAAGCAAAAGAGTAGATGAAAAACACTTACACAATACAGACGATTCCGGATGGGACCACATTATATCTATCAAATGAACAGTTTCCATATCTGATCTGTCAAAATACATATAATGCTTCTCCGTAAGCAATTTCATTAAATGTTGCATGACGGATCTACATTTCATAGCTGACAACTGCATTTTATATTTGACATTGTAGATGGTTTTCAAAGTTGTTTTATATTCTGGAAATGACTTCTTGATGGTTACCAACACCTCTTTTAGAGGAATGCCTGTAATACTCATGTCTTCGAAAAAAATTTCTCCAAGTCAATCAACCGTGCCACATATGGATGTCCTTCTAAAGAATAAGGAAGTTCGTGATTATGTATTCGGTTGAAAACACATATTTTCCACTTATCTTCGTCTATATACACGCCCTTCAATCTAAAAGGACAATTGCATTTTCTACTGGCGCCAGGTCTGCTTCGCTTTACATTGTTTTCCTTGTTTATTGACTTTGCCATATGACTACAATAAAATCCAACCCTTTCACACCCTAATTGCAATCTTGGTTTCCTTCCAGGTCCTTATTTATCAGACTTTAGAATTACAACGATGGTATTCAACTTTTTTCCTGTTGTTTTACACCATCGGATCAATGTACTCTGCGAATCAAATAACCGAAATCATATAGTTAAACAAAAAATTAACATAATTCATTTTAATAACAACATTAGCGATTTTTTTAATGCATACTTACTTGGTCGGTTGTAAAATGATTTGTCAGATCAACATTTAAGTCATTTGAGTCATTTGATCGAGCATCTTGCATCATATTGTCACAACCAATATATTTATCATCCGAAACAATAAGGGCATTCTTCAATTTATTATCATTCAGATTTTCAGTCTAACAAATAAAAAAAAGTTAATGTCATCAAATTGTAAAACAAGACATGTATGTTGTATGGAAAAAAACCATAAAAGTCAATAAGTTACATTGTCATTCTCTATTACAATATCTGCAAGCTATCCAACGGAGTGGAAAAAACATCCTAAAATGCAATAGAAAACCCTAATCAATAAAAACCCTAATAACATTTTCTACAAAACAATATAAAACAATATAAAAAAAAAGTTTATATTGTGCTCTAAAAAAAAAAAAAAAAAAAAGAGGTATCAGAGCATGGTTGATTCTAGTAAGTTATCGGTATTCGTGGTAGGAGACCGCTGAGTTAGCTTTAGGTTTCCTAGGTGTGCGTAAATCCTGTTTGTAGCTAAACATGTTCAATCCATTTGTAGCGATAACCAGAGAATTAATCAAGTACCTATACCAATACGATATTGATAAATGAGTTGTTTTTCTATGAAAATTTATGTTAATTAACTTATCTCTCAAAAGAAAATATTTTAATAGAAGAAGGAATACTATTTGACAAATGATATTCTCAAAATCAGAAAGAAAAAGCTTTCAACGATTGCGAATTCAGATCTCAAAAGGCTAGACTTCTTAAATTTAGATTATAATTTTAAATCGAGAAGCATAATTTCCTTAGATAACTACAAATTTATTTGTAGATTCGATAAACAGTTTAAACATATATTACACGGAGAAGACCAACAGTTAAATAGTTTAACAGACTTACTTATAAATCTTGCCTTCAATCTAGAACAGTGTGATAATTCCATCAAAAAATCCATAGAAGTAATCGCTAGATCTATAGGAGAAAAGAACAGACTGCTAAAACAGTTAACATATAATTTTAATTTTCTAAAAAATCAAAACGAAAATTTACTACAGTCTATTTCACAATTAAAAACAGTTATTCCAAGTAAATCTTTAATTACAGAACTAAAGTTTTTGCTTGAAACAAACAAGCCAAAAGCTATTGAATTAGAAACGAAAAGGTTAATTGAAGCTTTAAATCACAGAGCTATTGATTTTGATAATAAAATCAAACAAATAGAGCAATTAGTCGAAGAAGTTAGGCACATAGTGTTAAATTAACTTTTTATGAACCCTTATTTAAAGAACGCAGTTGATAAAGCCACAGAGGTTGGAAAGCAAAATATTGAACCAACAGGCTTTACAGATTACATAGGAACAGGTAGATCAGATAAAGTTTATTCTTTTTTATTAAACACGTTGATACATCTTAATTTACAGATACTAGAAAAACTTGAAGAGTTAGAAACAAAACAGAAGTTTGAAAAAGAACTTGATAAACTTTCTGAACAGTTAATAAACCTGTCATTAGGAAAACCAGTAGAAGCTGTTAATAAAACGCCAGAATTATATAAATTCTGGATACCAAGAAAATAGGTTAATCATGTTCCTACAACCTAGAAGTTCATTTTCTGGTCCGAGTAGGACCATAGCTGAATCCAGTTCCTCTAAAGGAAAACCAAAAGATGAGATATCTAGTATATTATCAAAATTTAAATCCAGAAAAGATAAACATATTATACAGTTAGATGAGGAGATTGATCTCGATCGAAATCTAGAATTGTATAATACAAACCAGTTAGATGTTTTAAATCCTAGAATGCTATACCAAACTGGTATAACAAACATCAACACTACTCTAATAAGAAGTATTAGAGAAGAAGAAATTAGAGTTATAAACAATAGCATTACTGTAGATATTTTATCACCAGAGACTATTTTAAAACTAAAAAGCACAGGGAAAAGATTTTTTCATTTAGGATTAATAATAATAGGAATAAAAGTACTTACCAGAAAAGGAACCGGAACCAAACTTTTAACCTTAGTATTAGACCAAAGTTGGACAGCCAATATAGAAAAAGCCTTATTATCCGGAATAGAGATTGATCTTAATGATAAAGCTGCATTAGTATATTGTGTTCCAGACATTCTTAAATCCATTAAAGATTTAAAAAATTTAAAACTGGGATTCTCAACAGCTGGATTTGATGACTATATTGGAAACAATTTAATTATTAGTATTGGAATCCTAGGAAAAGCTTCTAATCGTTCGGGAATGAAATTTAAAATTAATTTAGCAGGAATCGTACAAAACATATCATCTAAGGGAATTAAGATGATAGAACCCAGAATATTTGATCCAAACGATTCAGCTGGACTTGAATGGGATCTTAAAAATTTTGTAAAAAATGAAAAAAGTATTTTAATACCAGAAAGTCATGTAATATACAATAATCAATTTGGAGAACCTAGTCTTCGTTTTGGCAATTATAGATCTAAGCAAAATGAAGAAGAAACAGATACAGAATCCGAAATAGATGGATCAATTAGAAATAGTCTGAATGAAATAATTTTAGAGGAACCATTAGAACAATCCAACCACATGAATTGGGATAATGGTCCTATATATGATAGTGAGTCAGAATTAGAAGAAGAATTAGTAAAATTAAATATCGAAGAAGAAGACATTCTTGGTTATTTGATAGATAACGAAAAATATGAAGACATTGAACAGTCAGACGAACAGAATAATTTTGAAACAGAAACTAAAAAAAGTTTACAGGATATAATAAATAGAAAGATAACTGTAGAAAACATTACACAAGAATCTGATGATATGATTATATCATGCATGTCAGATTTAAATATGACTTATGAAGAATCATTTAATACTCTTAATAAGTATTACAATATGCCTCTTATAAATGATATAGCAAGTCAAAAAATTCCTTTAAGCGATTTTTTCTTAGACACCAGTTTTATGGATCAAGCCATGATACCTAGTAAAAAAAGAGGTAAATTGGATGCTGAACCTAGTGGATCAGAGTATAGAACAGGTCCATTAGAAAGAGAAACTTGGGAACCAATAGATTGGCAATACCAAGAAAGTACTTTTATAGGAAAAGGAAATAGAAAACCAGTAGGAAAACTCTATAGTCGAGATATGTTATTATTAGAAAATCAGTCCCCCCAACTATGGCCAGAAGAAATCTTGGTTTGGGAACAGAATGTAGTAAGATTTTTGGGAAATAAATAAAAAAGCAGATATGGATATGTGGGGAGTTTTAGAAACAACCCTAGGACCATTAGCCTTAGGAATTTATACGTCTACTAAAAAAGAAGTTCCAGAACTAATTACAGAACAAAAAACGTTAGGAAGCAATGCCTATAATTTTACCAGTTTTGTAAGACAGCTAATTTTAGGAACAGATCCAGCTAAAAAAGGAACTATTTTACAAGAAATTGCATTTAGAAATCTAGAACAATTAACAATAAAAGACTTTAAATATATAAAAGAATTTTCACAAGATTTTGCAACACTGATTGCACAAACAGGCAAAGCTCGAGATGAAGAACTTTGTAATAGATATTTTACTAAACTACCAGGAGACTTAGGTAGACAGTTGCATGAAACTTGGAATGAAAGGTATGGAGATATACCAAAACTCGGTATTGGACCAAGAATCATGTTTGTTTTTGACGAATTAGAAAAATGCTGTAGGGAAGCTACCTTACAAGAACAGATTAAGCGTCAAGCCTGGGCATTTTGCCGAACAGCCATTTATACACCTCAGGCATATGGATATCATAAACCTAAAAAATATTTACGGAAATCGAGAAAATATAATGAATATAAAAAAGACAGATACGAAGACGTCCTAATAAGAAATGTCATTGTTTTATCTGTGGTGATCCTAATCACTTTGCAGATAAATGTCCCAATAGACATAATAATAAACAGCGCTCTAATTTAGTAGATGAAATTGGAGAATATGACATAGAATCAGTTCATGAAAATAATTTTAATGACACAGACTCAATTTATAGTATAATTTCAGATCATGAAGAAGCTAGTTCTTCAACCCCAATTACATATACCTTAATGAACACAGGAAAAATCGTAGAATGTACTCATAGTTGGATTCAAGGTCGTGGAAACGATCATGTTCCATGTGATTTCTGTAATAGATATCCAGAAATCTCAAAACGATTTCAATGTGACTTATGTTTTATCGAAATATGTTTTCTATGCGCCAAAGAGAATTTTAAATTAGAACTAACAACTAGAAAACAAAATGTTATTGAAAAAAGTGTTTTTCAAGAAACACTAGATAAACATGATGCACAGATCCAGTTATTACAACTAGAATTAACGCATATAAAACAAGAACTACAACAGATAAAGAATTATTCGTTAAATAAACCACCAGATATAGCTGAACAAAGTAACACAGAATTAAACACAGAAGTTATTCAAACCACGAATAATGAAATACAAACAGATTTGTTTACAGCCAATATAAATAAGTATAACACAAATCTACTTACTTTAACTTGTAAAATCTGGTTTGATGAAAAAAGTTTTATAGAAACTATAGCAATTATAGATACAGGAAGTACAAAGAGTCTCATTGGACACTCTTTAGTTCCTTTACAACATCATGTACCATTAAGTTGTATTATTACAAGTAAAACAGCTAATCAAAGTTTTATGAAAATGACACATAAAATACCTGATAATGCTACAATACAATTTAAGGATTTCAGCAATAATTACAGCAATAAATATGAACTTGGCCACTGCACTATTGCTCCAAAAGATATTAAATCAACAGAATTTTTATTAGGTCTAAACTTCATATTAAATTACAGAGGTGCGATCACCATTAGTAAAAACAGCATTACCTTTAGTAAACATAATTATACATTACCTACTAATTATAATAATTATTCCTCAGAGCTTGCTCGAAAGCGTGGTGGGCGAGGTGAATTAGATTTTTTTAAAACCAGAAAACGTTTCGATTACTTCAGAATATAAGAATGCTTTAAGCATTTTAGCATTTGAAAATAGCAGACTTAGAGAAAGGAAAGGAAACAAAATTTATACCTTATCAAATAATTTCTAAACTAGAAAAACTTGGTTTCATTGGAGACGATGTAACCAAAAATAAAGTTAATTATACATGTAAGATCAAAATAATAAATACTGATCTTACAATTAAAACAGCTAATATTGATTACTCTCCAGCTGATATTAAAGAATTTAAGATTCAAATATCAGAAATGCTAAAACAAAACCATATTAGAAAATCAGACTCAAAACACAGATCAGCTGCTTTCCTTGTACAAAATCATTCTGAACAAAAAAGAGAAAAACCCAGAATTGTCTATAACTATAAAAGGTTAAATGACAATACAGAGGATGGTGGTTATAACATTCCTAATAAGGATACATTGATTAACCTAATCCAAGATAAAAAAATCTTTAGTAAATTTGATTTAAAAAGTGGATATAACCAATTAAAACTAGAAGAAGATTTTAAGCCTTGGACAGCTTTTATGTGTTCAGAAGGACATTTCGAATGGAATGTTCTTAGTTTTGGACTCAAAACAGCCCCTTCAATATTTCATAGGTTTATGGATAACATATTCAAAAAATATTAATTTTGTTTAGTATACATAGACGATATTCTTGTAGCATCAGATAATTTAAAACAACATGAACAACATTTAAAAATAGTCTTTTCAGAAATCGAAAAGAATGGTTTAGTAGTTAGTAAAAGAAAAATGGAACTTTTTAAGTTAAAAATTTCATTTTTAGGGCTTGAAATTAGGAATGGAAAAATAGAACTCCAACCCCACATTTCGCAAAAGATTAGTGATTTTCCAGACAAGCTTGATAATAAAATGAAAATTCAAGCCTTTTTAGGATTAGTAAACTATGCCAGAAAATTTATTCCAAACCTGGCCAAATTAGTTGGTCTACTATATGGAAAACTATCAAAAAACGGCGAAGCTAGATTTAATTCCGAAGATATCAAGTTAGTACAAAAAATAAAAGAAGAAGTTAAGCGAATTAAACCACTTGAATTGCCTCTAACGACAGACTACATCATTATAGAATGTGATGGATGCAAGAATGGATGGGGAGCCGTCCTAAAATGTAAACCATCCAAATATGCAGATAAAAATACAGAAAAAATTGCTGCCTATGCTAGTGGTAACTTTAACTCGGTCAACTCATGAACATCTATTGACTATGAGATTCAAGCATTAATTAACAGTCTAGATAAATTTAAAATCTTCCTTAATAAAGACTTTACTGTCAGAACAGATTGCGAAGCAATTGTTAAATTCATTTCCAATGAAAACAGTAAGAAGATAAATAAAACTAGATGGTTAAATTTGCAGAATCTAATTCAAGGAAATGGTTATTATATATGTTTCGAACACATCAAAGGAAAAAATAATCATTTAGCAGATATTTTAAGTAGAAAATTACTATCAGTTTTTGATTCTACTAATATTTGTTTTATGAATCAGGAAATGACAGAAAGAATAGAGCCTGTAAAAGCAGAAGTAGAATCTCCAGAAATTTGTTTACAAAGGGTGGATGTTATCAAAAAAGAAACACCATCCCAAGAAAAGACAGCAAGTAAAAACAGTATGGGTGGTAATTCCCCAAGTAGCTCAAAGGCTATTACTCCAGTTAGAAAAGAGAATAGTAAACAGACCAATATTCCTTGTATGTCTTTTGGACAACAAGAATTGGTGATTTACAGATCAGATGACCCAAGGAGGTTTAAACCCCTAGTTCGTCTTGATGCTTCACAACAATGCTTGCTAGATCATCTATGGAACTTGAAAACCATAGAACAAGAAAAGCGAAACAAACAGAAATTAAGTAATTGTTTTGCCCATTATTTTTCAAAAATACAGCAAAAACCGCTTTCAAAGAATTTTTCTTGTTACGTGGTTTTTAAAGGAAATTTTACAGGGGTCTTCAAACATTATTCTCAAGTTCAGCTTGCAACCCAAAATTTTTATAATCCAGTGTTTAGGGGATATTATCAGCTTAGTGTAGCCTTAGATGAAGCAAGAAAAGCATTTGGACCCAACTATTTTGTGGAGGAAGATTGCTATAAAACCTATTCACAAATGGCCTCTTCCACTCCTCAAACTCCTGACAGAATCATAAATGACCAGACAGTACAAATTAATGATCTACAAAATCTTTATCAAAAGTCTCAGTCTCGATTAGGAATCCTTCTTAATGAAAATCAGCAGTTAAAACAACAAATTAGCCAGATTCATTATGATCAACAAACAACAAGGCTTTTAGAACAAAGAATAACGCATCTAGTAGAAGAAAGAGATCAGCTTAAACGAAATCTGCCAAAATATCCAAAAACTCTAAGCTTTCAACAACTTTCAAACCACTTAAAGCTAAAACCAATGCCGATCTTAGAAGAGTTTTACAAGAAGTCGGGCATAGACATCAAACTAAAGATTGAGAAGTTAGTTCATGAAAGCTGGAATGCTCATCAGAAGAACCTTCAAGAAATTCTTAAAGGTTATTATAGAGACAAAGTACAGGATATTCAATTTAAAGTTGTACAAGACAGAAGGTCAAACATGTTAAGACTTCAAACCGACATTAACCCGCTTCCAAAGGATGTCGATGAGCTGGTAGATATGTTTGATCATGGTATGGTCTCTAGAATTACATTTTACAATACTACTCCAACTTCAGTCCTTAAGCGTTTTGGTGAAAGGTTTTATTTTATAGCATCTCAATATTTAAGACAGTTTTCAAGTATTATAGTATGTATTTATTCCACTACCCCACTAATACTTCTAGGACCAAATTATTACTACAAACCAGCTACTCATCGTATGGCAATATTTTGGCATAAAGGCTATACGAGATTACATGCTAGCCGTAGTCTTCACAGTTATTATCAATTATATGAAGGAACTCCAATTTGGTTCGAAGCTCATATGCCATGGCAATATCATCAACACCCAACAACGCTAAGTCCTCCCCCAAGTTGGAAAGAAAAATTAGTTCTACAGGCAGAAACTTCACGTTATCAGATTTGGGGTGAAATGGAACTAAAAGTTCTGTTACCTCTTCCAGCAGCAATTGATATGTTTAATCCTAATCAAGATGTACTTATATATGATAGAATTAGTTCAGAAGATGAAGGTGAAAGTAGTCTTGAATCCACCAGGAGAGAATTAGAAGCCTATGAACCAGATGATATGAACCAGTCCGATTGACAACTAATGAATATAGTAGAAGAGCAAATTAAACACAGATTTTTACTTTGGCACGATTATCAAGAAATAAAGTCAGAATCTTCTCAACATTATTAAAGGACAGTCCACTTTCTAACTCATCGATTATTAGGCCAAAGGCATCTACTTTAGTCACATCAGAAGAAAAGTGACACTCTAATTATTAGTACTTTAGTCACATCAGAAGATAAGTGGGAATCTAATTATTATTATCTTTGTTTTGCATCAGTGAGCTGTATACTATTTTAAGTGTGTTGATGTATGATAAGTTATATTGTGTTGCGAGGTTTTGTATCCTAGACTCTGCTATATAAGAGTCATCTGCTAGTCTGTAAGATATATGAAAAACTTATATAAAAAAAAGAGTTTATATTGTGCTCTAATGGCTGCCTAAATTTTCTCATCATTTGTCAGTAGTACGTCCTCTTCTTCAGATTACACTATTATTTTGAGAGATAGTATATTGTCCACTTTGTTATACGCTCCGCAGTACTGTCGAATCTGTTTCCCAAATACCTCTAGTATGAATATCTTCGATTTAGTCTTTTTTCTAATTTTTATTTTAAGAATGGTAATTTTTAATCTAGCGGGGTATGTTCTAGGATTGTTCAGAATATGGTGAGGTGGGCAGAAGTGTAAAAATAATAATTGTTAAATTTACGAGGCGGGCAAAAAAAGTGAACATGAATGCGAACAGCAGCACACTAAAGAATGTGCTATATTATGGTTACAGAGTCATGGCTCTTTCTTTTTCTTTCGTTCTTTTTTTTCCCTCCGTTCTTCCAAAGACATCTTCTAATCCTTCTCCCATTCCTCTTTTCTCCTCCTAACCCTAAATCTTCATTTCTGATCGTTGTGGTTAATTAGGTTTCTTCGACGATTGTTCTTCACGAAGACTTCGCGGTTCCCAGCACCGCCCTTTTACGGCAGCTATCATCCCCATGCTCAGCCTGATTCTGTCAAGCAGCCTCTAGTTTTGTTGGTCGATTTGATACCGCTATGCCTGCATTACTCCAAATATCTATCCAAGTAAAAACCCTAACTTCTGTCGGTACATCCATTTTGGTCGCAATCGTTTACTGTTTGAGCTTGCGTGTGTTTTGGTTTCTTTTTGTTGTTGTTTACTCACAATGAAATGCTTATAATTCAACTGGATTCTCTGACAATAGGTTTAACACGTTTCTGACAATTGTTAAAAAATATCGCTTTGAAAGTTGTTGACAGTATGTGAAATTAGCTCTGATTTACTATTTTTGTTTTCATTGATTGATGTTTGGATTGATTTGGACAGTGTTCCAAAAGATAACGGGGTAATGGTTATCCTTTTTTATATTAATTTCAACTTTCTAATACCGAATAGTTGGACTAAGATATGTGATCAATTGCCTTTTTTAGTTTTTCAATTTGTGTATGATTATTGTAGAACGTTTTTATAATATGTTGTTTTTAATTAATCTAATCATGTTTAGAATTTTTTCAATGCAATTTCAACTATAGGCCTCAAAAGCCATACAAAATTTAGTTATGTAACCAATTTTTAACAACATCTGACTGACACTTAAACGAACTGTTACCTCGTTTTACATATTCATTGACATTATTATTTAATAAAAACTAAAAAATGGATTTTCCAAACCAAAATGACAAATTTTAGTAAAGGTCCACCCATACATTAACCTTTATTCATATTTTCCTATATTTTAATTTTCGTTGCAATTGAATTACCTATCATTTCAGTTTCACTGCTTTATGTTATTTGGTTGAAAATTTAAATGGTTGGTTTGATTTTACCTTTTCCTTTATGATACACACACAGACACGTGTGTGCGTTTGAAAATTAATATAGTTGCTTAAATTACCTCGATAACAATTCCTTTTGTTCAAGCTCTTATCACCAAATTTGAGGCGTGCTAATTTTTATGCTTTCCATGTATTGTATGGCATATCCCTATTATTCAAGAAGCTTTGAGGACTTTCAGATGTGCTAAGTTTAATTATAATATTCGATGACTTTATCTATACATGTGTCTCAGTTCAAATCCTGTTGATTGATATGTAGAATAGTTTTGACCAAGGTTCGAAATTCCGTTTTCCGTTTCCGTCCCGGTCGTTGGTAATTTTAAAATTTTCGGTTCCGT
This sequence comes from Allium cepa, assembly GCA_030765085.1. Lineage (NCBI taxonomy): Eukaryota > Viridiplantae > Streptophyta > Magnoliopsida > Asparagales > Amaryllidaceae > Allium > Allium cepa. The sequence goes on along the minus strand of CM060935.1, from coordinate 1,051,445,560 downwards.
TTCGGAAATTTCGAAAGTTCCGTTTTAATTCCGGTTTTCTAATTCCGGTATCTTTTTTGCTTTAATTTGCTATTTATGCTAACAAATATTCAATACTGTCATAAATTTATAGAACATTTTTTAAATTACATATAAAATATACTTTGATTAAAAAACCGTAGTTTAAAAGTCTATATTATTCATTTGAGATTTTAAAATTTTGGTCAATTTTTGAAATTTTTATTATGATTCGATATAAATTAACAAAAATATAACAATTTTTTTATCCATACACATAATTTTTGTCAATTTATTTATTGTCATGTTTAATTTGCTTTTCTTTTTAACTGCTATATGTTTTTTGTATTTTTTGTATTTTTTTATAATTTTTTATCAATATTTGAAAATCAAGTCCGGAATTTAGAACGGAACTGGAAATTTGACCGGATTCCGTTCCAGTTGTGACCAGAACCGAAACGGAATCACCGGAATTCCGTCGGAATTTTCAACCATGGTTTTGACGTATATAGGTTCCATTAGGAATGCTTATTCAAAAAAATAATTAGTTAGGTTATACATATAACAGTTTGTTGCAAAATATAAATTGGTATAACGCACCACCCCGAAACCTACCTTAGTAAAGAGAATTAACGAGTAATTCCGTCTACTAAAGCGGAGAAAAGGGCCGGTTAAGGGCGACCATCTATAACTTTGTCTTACACATCTACTGAATACGTCGATAAATGCAATATGATTTTTCTTTCTATCTCAAGTGGATTGATATACCCAAAAAATGCTTAATCCAAAACTATAGGTGGCTAACAGAACTATCAGAACAAAATACAATAACTAAATGTAAAGCACATCACAGAACAGTAATCAACATCATATATATACATATACACCGATACATGTTTAGTACAATACAATATGAATACAATAAATGTGGTACTCGACCACACCATATACATCGAATCAAAAGAATATAAGGACGCTTTGGAATTATCCACATCCCGAAGCACCAGAGATAGCAGAGATGGAGAATCAGGATGTTGTAATCTTCATCATACATAATATTATGTTAATTGCAGCATATGCTTTGAGTATTTTGTATTCATTATGGCATGGATTTTTGGTTAGTTTTAAATCTATGTTCGGTGTTTTAGTTCACTCTCTGCAATATGCTTTATGATTTATATTTTTACGTTTACTGATTGATCCTCTTATCTAAATTTTTTTGGTTAGTTCTTTTCTATGGTTTAATAAATTACGATGATGAATAAACTATAAGCAGATTTGCATCAATTTACAAGGGACAATTTTAAGAATTTTTTATGTCATTTTTTTATATAATCACCATCGACTTAGCATATCCGCCACTAATCCGTTGCAATCTGCATTAATTTACCGACGGAAAAGTTTTTTTGCTATTTTTTGTTGCAAATTGAGATGGATTACCGACGTTAGAATTTCAAAGCTATTTTGCGACAGATTTTCAAGGAATTTGCAAGAGATTTCTGTTGTTCTTAAACTTTTAATTTTTATTAATTAATAATTATTACTAACTAATTGATAATTAGTAATAAATTTAAAAGTATTCATAAAGATTAAATAAAAAATTTAAAATTTTCATAAAATTCAAAAATAAATCTAAAGTTTTGTAAAGCATTCAAAATTCCAAAATGTTAACAAATTTTTAAAATTTGAATAATACACCATTAACTTGCAAATAGAAACAATTTTCTCAAATATAGAATCAACATTGGTTTCACAATAATTTCATCAGGGGTAAGTTTTTCTCTATTAATAGTTCATAAAAGAGGGGTCCACAACAATAGTTAAGTAAAATATTAATATATCATCCATTAAAAATTAAGTTAGTGCAATTTTCCCTCTAGTTTTTTTTTTCATTTTTCCACTTTCCCAACTTCTTAAACAGAGTTGCCATACATTTAACTTTTCCAAATTTTGAAAATCTGTTTCTCTTCCATAACCTAACCCTAGATCTCCACTTTCCTTCGCCGAAATTGCATAATAGGTTGCATATTCTCGCTCACTTCCCGCTAGACTAGACTAACCCACCAACTTTGCCAACGTCTACCACGTCTTTGGCGCCAGCAACATCTCCAAGATCTTCCATGATCTCCCTGCTTTCCAACTCGAAGATGCCATCAACTCCCTCGCCTACGAGGCCGAGGCACGAATCTGCGACCTGTACCATAGCTGCGTAGCCTCTTTCTGTAACCTCCAGACCCGCATCAAGCAAACTTGATGAGTGAGCTTGAATTATTACTTCGTATTGTTTGTCTGCCTTTAAGTATCGATAAACTTTATTTGTTTGTTCAATTTGATGATTTAGCTTGAATTCATGTGATTAAATCCATAAACTATTGGTAACTAGGTTAGGGTGAATCTTTAGAACAATCCTTTATGGTTAGCATTTCAAAATGAAGTTGGAAGAAACAATATATTCGAGTCCTACTATCTAAGGTGTATGTGAAATGCATATCCATGCTAACTATTACTGAAGTAAGCTAGTAATTTACTAAATATGTTAGTAATGACAGATTATTTTACCAATCAAACCATAAGCTAATCCAGCTTGCATTAAAGAAATGAAATTAAACAAACTAGAATTGAGAAAGGTTAGGTTATACATAAATTGCTTACTAAAACTGTTCTTCTAAATCCTTTTTTTCAAACCGAAGCTGATTATGATGCTTGTTTGTACCAAAAATGGGCACAACACTCTTCGAAAGTTTTTGAAGAGATAAAAGTGAAAAATATAAATTTAAAATGAAGATTATCTAACAAAAACTCCAACAAACAGAAAGGTAAATGCACAAGCAAGCAATTTAGAGTGGTTCGGCGTGTTGCCCACGTCCATTATGAAGTTTTTATGGCTTTATCGATTCTCTTTCAACGATTACGCGTGATTACAGCGAACAACAATAAATTACAGCTTGGAATTCGAATTCAGCAGCAAGAGTAAGATGCAGATCTCGATCCGACAGAGTCTGGGCGCTTCAGAATCAAAAAGATCCTTTTTCTGTAGGCTTTGGGGCTCTATTTATAGGTGTAGGAGGCTGATATTTCGCTCAAACTTCGGAAGACTCCTTCTGGCATGTGAGGGGGCCCACGCGATCGATCCCAGAGAGTTTCGACTCGTTTGGTGATCGGTATGAATTCAATTTGTATCGATCACGACTGCATCCGATGGAGGTGAAACTTGGCGAGAATAATCTTTAACTTGCATGTAGTCTTCTGTGAAAATTTTATAGCATTTGGATCGGTGGATCTCGAGTTATGATCGATACAAGTTAGAGTGTCGCGGTGGCTGTCTGGTTTGAATCCATGATTTCGAATCGATCCCCTTCGAATCGATGATGCACGTGCCTCTGTGATGACGCGGCGCGCATTCCTCGCATCGATCCACCCTTTACTCCGAGTCGACCGCGTCTTCCCTTAAATTTCGCCTTATTCGTATCGAGAGACGTTGTGTAGCTTGAACCTATCAATGACATGTGCTTTGTATCGATTCATAGCCTACCCACTTCGTACCGATGGATTTTGTGTATTTCATATCGATGGAGGTTGTCCTCGTCCGATCGATACGAACAAACAATACTTGGGATGGATACGAAGTGAGGTCAACTGATGGATACGAACCAAGGCTATATAGTGGATTCGATCAAGTGTCTTTTCGATGGATACGAATTAGACACTGAACGATCTATACGAAGCATGCTATTCATCGATGGATACGAAACCGATCGATACGAACTAAGGCTCGGGTATGGATACGAAACCAATCGATTCGAAGCAGGGCCTGTCGATGGATGCGAAATGGTATAGTTTGATCGATGTGAAAATTGATCGATTCGTATTAACGTTGATTGATGGATACGAAACCAAGGCTATTTCCTCCTACTTGCATCGATCCTAACTTGCACATACGAACTCGGATTGACTTGAAATTTGAAATGCTGGCTTCTATGGCTTCGCTTGTCGTGTCTCATCAATTGTGGCTTGATCCGGACCCGGGCAAAATTCATCGTCATCCATAGCGAACCTGTGCATACTCGATACTCGTGACGGATGATCCTTTGTTTTCGCCCAGTTCCTTGATATCTCGACCTTGCCAAAAGGCGGGATAACATTTGCCCCACAAAGTACGTCTTGTGGAGACAAGACGTGCTTTGAAAAGCTGCAGTCCTCACTCTGAACAGTTATTCCTTTTTGGTTGAAGATTGTAATCTTGCGTTGCTGTAACTGATTGCTGCACGATAGTGCTTAGTTGTTTGTCGCCTTAATCGTAGTTAGATGAATGTCCAATTCCTGTTAATGCTGAAAATTGAATATTAGTTCGACATATATGTATACATGTTCACCTGACTCTCGTTAACGTTACACTTCCACGAGTCGTCAGTTTTCTTGTATCGAATTCCGTATCGATTCTCTCCTGAATCGATGTAGAAGTTCGTGTTGTAACAACACCTAACGGTTGCTTTAGGATGATCCTTCGTGTCGATCCTTTCCTGAATCGATATAGAAGTTTGAAAGGTTTCTCTCGCATCGATGGACTTTGCCTTGGCGGATGTGATATGGGTACTTCGCATCGATGTGTACTTGCTTTGATGGATTCGAAATTGACGTTCGTATCGATGAAACCGATGGATTCAAACAGAATAGTCGTAACGATGGACCGTGACTGTGGACTTATCGATGCGAATAAAGACTTCGAACCGATGGAACTCAATTGCCTCCAGAGCTATCTTCATCGTGTACTTCGTATCGATGGATCTATTTACCATTTCGAATCGATAGGAGCTTGGGCTGATGGATTCCAACTCGTCGTTCGACTCGATCGGAGTGTTGACTTGCAGTGACCGGTCACGGTCATATTGACTAGGAGGCGAATCGGCCCTCTTTCTCCCTAGGATCCATATAAATACTTCGGACTTTGCCCATTTTTCACTTTTCACTTTTCACTTTTTACTGTTACCCCCTCTACTTTCTACTTTCGCATCGATCCACGAACTTGAGAAAAGAGAGGAACTGCATACTACCTTCGAATCAATCAAATTCAACCCTTCAATCCTTCGAATTCCAACATCAATCTAGGTAATTAATCAGCTATGACCAAATTCACGTGACAAAGTTTGAATTTAAGATTCATACCATCTTTGCCGATTACCAATTTCGGCAAGCGCTAAGGCCAGATCTAGGCCAAAGTTTGGGTGGGAGTGGCCATGGCGACGCTTGTGTAGGTTGGCGAAGAAGGGGTTAAGGATATGGAGCAATCGATTGATGGTTGTTCGGCCTCCATTTCGTACTGATGGAAAGAAAGATCGTGGCTTGATTTCGTATCGACGACCGGATGTGGGGTTCGCATCGTTATAGCGTTGATTGAGGAGCGATGGGGTCTTTATCGATCCTGGGTGGATGCACTTCATATCGATTTAAAGTATTTAATATGAAACCGTTAGAAGCATGATCGATACGAAATTCCGAGCAAGCGATCGATACGAACTCTGTCATTTTCGATAGTTGTGAATGTAATCAATGCGAAGTCCCCGAGTTGTGATCGATACGAAGTTGGCTCGACTTAATCGATACGAAGCGTATCGATTCGAATTCGATCGGTACGAAACCTATCATTTCGAATTTGATCGATACGAAAAGGAGGCCCCTGACTCGTTACTAATTTGAGTTATGGCGATCGATCCCAAGCTGGAGTTTGATTAATTTAGAGAACTTTTGTACATTTGAACATTTGACTCCAACGAGCTTCTGCCTTGCATAATCGGACTTGACCGTAGAACTGCACATTTGATTGCCTTTCGAAGCTCGTTGATGGAACTATAACTTAACAACATGATAAGAAATTTTAATTTGGATTGATTGCTAACATCTGGATGGTATGGTGGTGACAGTCAGCGATGATGGTCACTCCAACTGGATTCCGATTATCTTCGTCGTTTGCAAATTTTTCTTGAACTCTGCAAAATCTTTTCGAGTAATGCACAGCACCGCACCGCACAACACACACTTTACACGAGGGGAACACACGGGCTCTCTGTCGTCCATTGATAATTTCTCGTGAGTTAGCTAGTCACGGAAACTCCAAGCTCGCAGCCAGAGGAAACTCAGAGTTCAGTTCCTCCCATACTTGAAATACCGGAGATTGAGGCCGAAGTCATCGATTCAGCTCCGGACGAGGCACCAGATGCATCTTTTATCAATAGTCCTCCAGACTCCGTTCCGTCCAATGTTTCGAAAGATATGTTAGGGAGAATATGCCTAAGGCACGATTTGTCAATGGACGACGTAATATTGCCGGGACCAAATGACAGACCACATAATCCACCGGAAGGGTATACCGCATTCAGTCGACATGCATGCGCAGCTGGAAGGCTTCCTCCGTTCAATCAATACATAAGAGAAGTGTTGTCTTTTATAGGGATCGTCCCATCTCAGCTACACCCAAATGGATATGCTTTACCGAATAGCTTGTTCATTGTATTCATGGAATATCTCTATCGACCACCCCGTCTGACAGAGATAAGATACTTGTTCAACTTCAAGAGTCGAACAGACAGTCCATCTTTCACATTCCTAGAGGCTGTAAGGAATTGCCAAATAGTTACGGGGTCTTGGACTAGGCTGAGCTACTTCAAGACGGAGTGGTTCTATGTCAGATGCCCTCCAGGATTTGCCAGTCGGTGGCTATTTAGACGTGAGTGTTGCCATCTTCCCGGACAGTTGATAAGATAGTTATAGATGAAGCCAAACTCATATCTCTTTTTCTTTACAGTGATACTTCAGCGACCCGAAGGCGGAATTACAAGGAGATAGTTCGGGTTCTCCAAGAGGTCCCAAGCGAAGAGAGGAACATCGACTTGGTTTTGACGGATAGGAACCTTAGGATTCTTGGGCCAATTGAGCGAAGACAAAGTATAAGGCTCGACGATGCACTAAGGACTATCTTGAGGGAACGAGTTAAGCGTAAGAAGCCCAGAGTTGTCATAGTTGAGGAAGTTGATTCCGAAAGAACACATACTGACGACGAACCTTTGGCCGGGCCTGCGGATGCAACCCAGGATTCTGAAGAAAAGAGAAAAGGCAAGGCAGCTGTTTTTAAGCAATCCAAAATAGGGAGATGTGAATCTGTGGTCATGTCCCGGCCTGCCTTCGGAATTAGAATTTCGAAGATGTCTCCCCAAGAACGGAAAATCTTTACGGAGGGCTCGCAGATCTTCCAATTTCGGACGTCGTGTCCATGCAGCATGATGCCGGATTGGATGAACTCCAACACGCCTTAGTTTTAAGCGAGTCTCTGCCCACTAGTGTGGTCGACACATCCGGTTAGTCGGGGGTTTGCACATACATTCACACTTCACGGCACTACACGATTGTCTGACTGTAATACGCCCACCGTGAAAGATTACTAACTTTTGTCCCTGTTTTGCTTTGCAGATACCATGTCCGGTCAAGGCTCAGTGCTTGGTAGCCTACGCAGCAAACGCCGATCTTCGTCATATTATGAATCACGTAGGAGAGAAGGAGATAGAGACTATGATCAGGGGTACTTTAGTTAGGAACGGTCTGACAGAGAAAAGAGGTATAAGCGTCAGTCTCGATCTCGTACGCCACCTCCCAGAGCTTCGGTACCGCCGCCAGTTCATGTTTCACGACCTTTGGATGCTCCGTGGCACAAACCATACTTCCAATCATCTAGACCTCAATCTCAACGTAGAACTGAAGTTGCAGAACCCTCCACTACTGCACAGGCCCTCGTCGAGCCCACTGGGGAAAGAGCGATTAGGCTCGCTCAGCTGAGAAAGGATTTTCCTGACATTTGTTTTGATAGGTTCGTCTTTCCTCCGCGCTTGAAAAGGATCCCCGCGTCGGCCGAAAACACAGTGCATGATTATGTCGCGGACATATTCTTTCAGTATCAGGAGTGGTCGAAAACTGTGAAAAAGGCATCGAATGCGGCCTTCGACCGGCCAGCCACGATTGAAAGGCTGGAGAAAGAACTCGGCCAGAAAGACCGGATCATTCAAGCGCTCAATAGTGAGGCCGAGTCTTCTCGTAAATTCGAGATTGAAGCTCTTAGAAGGTCGACGAGGCCCATGCGGCGATGGATAGAATGAAACGGGAGCACTGCGCCACGGTGGAGGACATGGGCCACATGAACATCATCGTTACCGCTGAGCCGAATGCAGCCCTGAAAGAGCTAAACGAGCTTAAGGCCAAAGTCTTGGAAATCATGAAAGAGAGAGACGCTGCTAATGTTTCTGCACAAGAAGCGTGCAATCAAACGGTGGTGTTTCGGAGGGAGAGAGATGCGGCCATGGAAAAAGTCCGCGAGGTTGAGGTTGAAGTTGATGCAAAAGTCCGGCTGACGGAAACCAGGCTTGAGGCCGACGTAGAGGAGCTCCTTGTCACTTACAATGCTTACAATGCCAACGTGTTGAGGCATAGAGATCTGGTCTGGCTCGATGATTACCGAACACACCTCTACAATGCCTGGAACCTGCTGGTTGAGGAGGAGAAGGCGGTGCTGTCGGATGGTGCCCTCGACGAATTCGAGCTGAAGAACTGCATACTGAATGATGATGAGAAGAAGGTTCTTCATGACTTTACGATTTCTCACGCAAGAGAAAGACTCGGCACTTAGCACCAAGAAGTTGGGGAAGGCTCAGGAGTTGAGCATCATGCTACAAGCTCAGAAATTATTACTTCACCTCGATCCGAGCCTGCTTCAGTGACTGAGCCCCAGCCCGTTCCGGCCTACGATCCAGAACAGCCACGCCTATCTCCTATTAAGGAGCATTCATCTGAAGCCGTTCGGCCAACCGCAGGTCAAACTGAGGAAGGTACTCTGAAAGAATCTCATGTGCATTCGAAATGAAAGACTTATTTTGAAGTGTGTCCTAACAACTTCTTTCCTTCTTTGTCCAGTGACCGAAGTTACATTGACAGCGTCTCCTGCAATTCAGGAATCACATCAAGTGCAGGAGGCTATCATTACCGAGGCGATTACCACGACTGCGACCGTGCCTATCGAGGTGACACAGGGGAGCTCACTTTCCTTCGATGAGCAGATGATGAATGAGCTCCTAAGTCGACACAACGACCCTTTTGCGGACATACCGTTCGTCCTTAGTGTGTTTCCGCCTGCTTCTAGCGCTTCGACATAGTCCACTGCTGCCCTCAACGAAACCCGTGCTATTCGAGAAGTAGAGATACTAGCTGAAATTAATGCAGAGATGGAGGCAGCGGCACATGGCGGTGGTTTTGAGGGTGGATTGACGACATCTGGGCCAACTCCACTTAGAATGATATCATCCGGGGGTACGCTTGTTGATACTAGTACATCTATTCTGCCCCCGGTCGTAGATCCTGTTCCTTCGACTCCTTCTGCAGGGAGCGTTTCCATAGATTCAAGCTCGGAGGAGGATGTTGATATTATGCCTCAATCTGGAGATGATCCGCCAAAGAGTAAAGGTTCAAAGCGAAAAATCATTGGTGGCTCTGGCGGATCCACACTTAAGAGGAAGCCGAAGAAGGCTAAGGAGTAGATAGGCCCCTCCGGTGCAAATTTTTGTTAGCTAAGAACTTGTGAACTTGTCTTTCTTTCGTAGGCCGTGTATAGATGCTGGTTCGGCACCTGCTAGTAGGAATTTTTTAGGAGAACTTATACATAAGTCTTTGCTTTTGATTAGTTGAAATAAAACTCTGTTTTTGTTGCTTCAACTCTTATTTCTGTCTTTTATACTTAAGTGTCGTAGTGTTTGGATCTCGGTTCCATGTACTCGTGGAGTTTCAATCCTTGAGTTCTCTTTATTTGTCAAGTCTGAAAATCACGAGTACAGGTTGTAACGAGAAATCAAGTTGGACTTTAGACGTCGCACTGCTTTAGCCAGCGGGTAACACTTAAGCCCTGCCCCCAGTTCCGGGAACAAGTTGTAAAGATCAGCCAGCGATCGTGATTTGTCTCTATTTTTCGAGTTTAACATCGTCATATTGATGCAGAAACAAATGTAAGTCGACCGATTGCATCGCATTCGCTTACTTACGAATAGTCGCATCCACACTCTGGGGATCAGCATTTGCACTTCGGCAGTCAATCATATCTATTGAAGTTTTTAAATACATATCCACACTCTGGGGACATAAGCTAATTTACGGGTGGCCATCCGCATTTTTATATTTCGTCCACACTCTGGGGACTTAGGATAATTCGTGATCGATAATCTGGTTCGCACTCTGGGAGTTCGAAAGTTATCAACGTTTGTAGCACAGTTCGCGCTTCGGGAACTTTGACTCAGTATTTATACTCCAATTCACACTCTGGGAACTTGGAGTTAGCGTTTATACTCTGGTTCGCACTCTGGGAACTTAGAGTTGATGTTTATACTCCAATTCGCACTCTGGGAATTTGGAGTTAGTGTTTATACTCCGGTTCGCACTCCGGGAGCCTAGAGTTGATGTTTATACTCCAATTCGCACTCTGGGAACTTGGAGTTAGTGTTTATACTCCGGTTCACATTCCGGGAACCTAGAGTTGATATTTATACTCCAATTCGCACTCCGGGAATATGGAGTTAGTCGACAGATGGTCAGTCACATCTGCTTAGACTTTTTAGGAGGTCGTTCACACTCTGGGTACAATAAATTTATCGGGATGGTGGATGGTCGGATCATATCCACCCTAAGTTAACAAGCGAGGTCGTTAGATGGACGGGTCCATCCTTCTCTAACTTGGTTGGGATACGGTCGAAGTCATTAGGCAGACGAGCCTGCCCTCTCCGAAACCGTATTCAGGATTTTTATGCTCCGACTCACACTCTGGGAGTTTGGAGTTTTAAGGATTGTCGTGTATCAATCCTCTTTTGATTTTAGCGTAGTGACTTGCCCCCGAGCTCGAGTTTCATTTAGTGCGTGACCGGTCATATCACAGTCACTCCCTATTTGAATAAATTTCACCGCTTGATGGAACTTAGCTCTCCGTGCATCGTGATGTTGTATGTCATACTCAATAAATCACAGCCCTAGCTTGAAAAGATGACATTTTATTGCTGAAATGAAAAAATATGGCAAAGTTAGTTGCCTTATTACAAATTCACATTTCGAAATGCGAAAACAAATTGTAAATGGAAAAGTAGACTAAAGTAATTAAAGCCTGTCATGTGTAGTAAGACTTTCGCTATTCCAGGCTCTTGGTAAAGTAAGACCGTCGACGGTCGATAACTTGAACGTGCCATCTCCGAGCTTTTGTGCAATCACATACGGTCCTTTCCAATTTGGTTTCATGTGTGAAGGAACCAGATAGATTCTCTTAAGAACGAGATCGCCGAGTTCGAAGGTTCGTGGTCGAACCTTGGCATTATATAATCGGACGACTCGACTCCGATACGCGGCTGCCCTCAAATCAGCCTCTTCCCGCTTCTCATTCAGTAGATCCAAAGATTCAGCAAGTAATATGACATTAGTTTTCGGGTCATAATATGTCACGCGATGAGAAGATACTTTCATCTCGACTGGAATAACGGCCTTTGAGCCATAAGATAGAGAAAATGGAGTGTGTCCGGTTGCGAACTTGTGGGTCGTTCGGTAAGTCCATAAAGCCATATGTGGTTCATCAACCCACTTGCCCCCGGTCTTTTTCAGTCGCTTCTTCAGAATAGATTTGATAACCTTATTAACAGCTTCAACTTGGCCATTCGTCTTAGGGTGTGCAACCGTAGAGAATTTCTTGTGGATATGGAATCGTTGGCTGAAGTTCTTGAATTCAACACTATCGAATTGGGCTCCGTCATCAGTGATGATGGTATGCGGGAGACCAAATCGATAGACAATATTGCGAACTACGAAGTTGATTACTTTCTTCGTCGTGATTGTCGCAAGAGGTTCAGCTTCAGCCCATTTAGTAAAGTAATCAACTACGACGATGACATACTTCGCTCCACCTTTGGCAAGAGGTAGAGTATCAATGATATCAATGCCCCATACTGCAAACGGTCATGGACTGACCATTTGCGTTATCACAGTAGGTGGGGTTCTCGGAATTCGAGCATGTTTCTGGCATTTATCAAATTTTCTTGCATAATTTGATGCATCACGGTTCACAGTCGGTCAGTAACATCCATATCGGAGTACTTTCTTGGCGAGAGCTTTCCCCCCCGGTGTGATCACCATATTCTCCCTCATGCACATCATGTAACACTCGCTTGGTTTCATCGTGTGCGATACATCGGAGGAGAGGGACATAATATCCTCTTCTATACATGACTCTATTCTGCATGGTAAACCGCGAGGCTTTTCGAAGAATCTGCCTTCTCTCGCTCCTGCGCTCAGGCAGCGTTCCATGCTCGATATAGTTTCGATATGGGGTCATCCATGACTCCTTATCCGGAGCGATTTCAAATATGAAATCCGTTTTCATCTGATCAATGCTGGGAGAAGATAGAGTTTCAACAGGAACGAGTCCCATCTGCTGTGCTTCGCCCGTACTTGCTAACTTAGCCAATGAATCATCCTTCTGGTTGTGCTCACGGGGTATGTAGAAAATGAGATAATAGTCAAATTGATCAAGCATTTCCTGGACTCGAGTTAGGTAAGCAGCTAGTCTTCGATCCTTGGCCTGATATTCACCCCGAACCTGGCATACAACTAACTGAGAGTCACAGTAAACTTCCATAGCAATAATTCTCAGATTACGGGCTAGCTTCAACCCAGTAAGTAGAGCTTCATACTCGGCTTCATTATTGGTCGCACGAAACTCAAATTTCACAACATAGCATATGGATCGGCTCTCGGGGGTTTCAAGTACTCCTCCAGCACCCGAGCACCGATCGTTCGATGCACCATCGGTATGCAGCTTCCATATGTATTCGGGAGATTTACTGGTCTCGGGAAAGTCCTCTGGGACGGTGAATTCGGCTATAAAATCTTCTTGGACTTGACCTTGAATGACTCTTCTTGGGGTATAGGTGATATTGAACTGACTCAGTTCGATATTCCACTTAAGTAACCTACCAGACGTATCAGGCCGCGTAAGGACCTGTCCTAACGGCTGAACGGTGTACACAGTGACAGGATGAGCCTGAAAATATGGACGGATAGGAAGTAGGCCAACTTTTCTAGATTTGGATAGTTTCTCTCAGCTCCGGTTAGTCGTTTGCTAACGTAATAGACCGGTTTCTGCACTCGGTCTTCCTCCCAACTAGGGCAACACTGATTGTATTTTCTGATACCGCCAGGTAAAGATACAACTGCTCATGGTCGATAGGCTTTGATAAAATCGGCGGTGTGGAAAGATGTTGAACCAGTGTTTGGAATGCGTCCTCGCACTCCGTAGTCCATTCGAAGTTTCGCTTTCCTTTTCGGATCAAATCGAAGAAGGGGATGCATTTGTCGATGGACTTTGAAATGAACCTGTTCAGGGCTGCTACCTTTCCGTTGAAACTCTAGACTTGCTTTATTGTTCTCGGAGTCTGCAAGTTTCTGATTGCCTAGATCTTTTCTGGATTGGCTTCTATTCCTCGAGCGTTGACAATGAACCCAAGGGACTTTCCGGACGCGACTCCAAAATGACACTTCAGCGGATTGAGCTTCATCCCGTATTTTTGAAGGATGTTGAACATTAACTCCAAATCTTTGATGTGATTAGTGGAGAACCACGATTTCACCAGCATGTCGTCTACATAAACCTCCATGGTCTTTCCGATCTGGTTGGCGAACATCCGGTTGACTAGACGTTGGTATTTCGCTCCGGCGTTCTTTAGTTCAAAGGGCATGACTTTGTAGTAGTAGAGTCCCAGATCGGTTACGAAGCTGGTATGGTCTTGGTCGGGTACATGTATGAGTATCTGGTTGTAGCCAGAATAAGCATCCATGAAAGATAATAATTCGTGTCCAGCCATTGAATGTACAAGCTGATCAATCCTGAAAAGTGGAAAACTGTCTTTTGGACAAACTTTATTTAAATCAGAATAATCAACACATGTCCTTCATTTCCCATTCGGCTTTCGGACAAGTACGGGATTGGATAACCACTCCGGGTATAAAGCATCTCGTATAAACCCTTTTGATTTTAGCTTATCGACCTCTTCTTTAAGGGCGACAAATCTCTCTGGATCCATACCACGCCTTTTCTGTTTGACCGGGATACACCATAGGTCAATAGTCAGGGTGGGGCTCGCGATTTTCGGTGAGATTCCACACATGTCAGAGTGTGTCCAGGCGAACACATCGAGATTCGTCCGGAGAAAATCAACCAATTCCTGTTGTCTCTTGGCTCAACTGAGACCCAATCTTTAACATCCTCGAATCATCATCATCGATCGAACATCGATCGTCAGTTCGGCCGGAGAAGCTTGATTTTCTATAGATTCATCCTTGTTTTCATTGCCTCTAGGGTCAAGATCCCTCTGGAATTGGTTGTGGTGTCCGAGCCGAGGCCCAGGCACCAATTGTCAATTTTCTGCAAAACGGATTGTAATGATCCCAGTTTTAATGACGAATTTAAATTCGTAATTTAATTAAATTCTTGGGTTAAATTGTGTATTTATTTGAATTTTTCAAATTTAATAAGAAATGTATACTTATTTGTATTTGAATTTGATTTGAAACTCAAAATAAATGTTTTAAATTGAATTGAATTATAAACAAAATTTTGTTTTGGAAATTCAAAACGAATTTTCTTTGAAAGGTTATACTTGGAAAAATAAAATATGTATGATTATTTAATTAATGTATAAATTGTGTCTTAATTCATTTTCTTTAAAATTTATAAAGTGTTTAAAATATAAATTATCCTATCAATATTGAAAATAAGTAAAGTATAGAATAAAATGTATACTTGACGGTTAAACCATAAATAGAAATAAAATTCGAGAATTTATGTTAATAATAATATTTTATGATTATAAGGCAACATAAACTCAAACTATGAGATAATAACAAATTGTACATGCAAAATAAAAATATGTATGTGTAGATATACAAGACAATTAGTTTGTTAGTTAAATGAATGTTAAATTTAACAAACAAATAAAGCGAGGACAAGTAAGATAAGCATATACACATAGAAATAGAAGACAAAGAAAAGATAAACATATGTATAAAAGCTTGTCAAAGAAAACACTAGTATAAACAAAGAAAGTAATAAACAATACAAACCTGTAAGTACATACATAATTACACAGCATAAGTTGTAAACAAGAAAGGACTCTTGCATTTAATACTTTGCACAAACAAATCTTCTCAGCATATATAAAATTATCAGCCGAGAAAAACAATGCAATGACAATTAATGCTAGCACAAAAGCAAGATTCAGCAGTTACCATATCAAAAAAAAAGTAAAGAAAAATCTTTTAACAAATATACAGATTTACCCTGTACAACACTGTCTCTCTTTATATACATCTGCTTCATTTCATTTTGTTCAAATCATCTTAAAACCTTGAAAAGAAGAGAAACTAACAACTTTTCAAAATTCTGAAACAAAAGTGAGCTTCAGATTCAAAGCAAGGAGAGTCTAACTTCAAGAAAATTCAAGTAGATTCAAGAATATCATTTACAGTTTTTAAAAAGCAACAATTATTCTCTGTTCTTCCCTTTCAAAGGTGAGTAACATTTTAAATTAAAAACCAAGTAAATAGATGTCTGCTTGCTTGTGAAATCTGAGATGGATGCTGTTTTGTTGTACATATACATGGATGACCTCTATGCTGTGAATGTTCGCAAGAATACATGCTGATTGTTTACCAGCATCACTGTTCTTGTTCAGGGAATATAAATATGATCAATAAACAAAAATCTATTTGGCTCATTCTAGTTTGTATCTGATGATGCTATAAACTAGAAAGATGTTAAATTTTGAATATAGTTTACAGAAAAATAGTTTGGGAAGTAAATTTGCTTTGTGGTTCGATAGGGATTTATTTTACAGTGAGTGACCACATTTTGGTAAAAATTCAATGTCATCAAATTAGGAATTCGAGTATAGGATCAGTTTTCGTGTGATAAAATATGAATTTTAGAGGTGGAATTTGAATTTTTCGTGATCTAAATCATGAGTGATCGAAGAATATTTGTTTTCCGTTCAAAAATAAATGTTTGTCGATCTTATCGACGAGAGGTGATGTGGTCTTGACTGGAGGGTGCTATTGGATGTCATGGAGGGGGCAACCGTGGAGGAATCGTAGATTTTGAGTACGAAAGGTTTTTTTAGGGTCTAAGGAGAAATCGGGTTGGTGTGTAGTCGCGGCAGTTACGCGACGAGATGGTGTGACCGGACATGGCGTAAATTGGCACGGTGATAGTTCCATGAGTGGGCTTTGGATTGAGGTAGGTGGGAGGTGATGGAGTTACCGATCAGCGAAGTAGCGGTTTGATTTGAGTGGGTAGGTCGCATTTTCTGGGTTTCAGGAGGGTGAGGCGAACGATCATATTTCGATCGAGAGGGTGGAAGATTATCGGGGAGGTGGCAGTGTGATCAACGGATAGAACGTGACTTGTAGGTGTGGTCGTGACGGCAAGATGGCCCTGGATGATGGCGTGCATATGCACGGCGTTGATACCGTGCCTGGAAATTTCTGGGGGGTGGACAACTCGAGCTAATACTCGAGTAGGTGGAAGGCTTGCTTCGTGATTGTCTCGAGTGCTTGAGTGTTGCTTCCTGATGTTATAACTTAACTTAAATTTGTTTACTGGAAAAAAAGGAGGAGGAGGAGAAGTTTTTGCGTGAATGGAGTGTTTTCTCGGGGAAGCTGATGTGCGCCTCGAAGTTGAACGAGGAGAATCTCGAGTTTGCTTCTTTTCAGAACTGCAAATAAAATAGAAGGAAATATGGTTGAGTAATTTGTGTTCCAGCAGGGTTTTTAGCATTGAAACTAAACAAGTGTTTAACAAGTTAAGTTAAAACATAAATACAAGTTTAATTATTTTAGTTTATGTGTAACCATGTTTAACACTTAGTTAATATTTTAATCAAGTAATTAATTTAAGTACTAAATTTATTAACAATTAAGATATGTAGTTAATAAATTGATTTTCAAGTTTAAAAAAGACTTTTTAAATGTTAATTAAGATGAATAATTAATATTAAGTAATTAATTTAGAAAGTAATTAAGAATAATTACTTTATAATTGTAATTAGAGATTAATTGATGATAAAATGATTAATAAATTGCAAATTAACTACTTAAGTTAATTAAGGAATGGTCAATAGTCAGTTAATTAAGTAATTTAATTAAGAATTAAATAAATGATTAATCAAGTAATTAGCAGTTAATAAATGAGTAATTAAGTTTTATTTATTAATAATTAACGCTATTAATTAATGAATAATAATTAAGGTTATTAATTAATGATTAATAAATGATTTATTAATTAAATAATTTGAAATGGAATAAGTAATTAATTAATAATTAATGATTAATTAAACATGGTCAAGTGATTAATTCTAGAGTGATTAATTTAAATTAAATTAATTACGATAAGAAGCAAAGATGATTGCTTATGGATTGTTGTGTATATAGAATATCTGATTTGTGATGTTTATGTGGTGATATTATGTGACGTTCTATAATATGCTCTTGATATCCATGATGACTGTGTATGATTTATCTGTGATAAATGTTATTTGGATTCAAAGTGTTGAATTAAACTGTTTAAATAAATTAGACAACTTTGCCCGTAACACGGCATTTGAATTTCGATGCGACAGGGAGTCGGATTCCAGTTTGTTATCCGAAACCCACATCGGATCGTAATGATGACTCTTTGTGATTGATAAATTTATTTTATCTATGAAACCGTGAATGAAAATAAGCGTTATCAATTATACCGCTTATCGATATTGGTATATCTGTGATGATTGATGTTGTGCACTATTGTGTAATATCCCTGGACTACACCATCATACACACACGAATATGGATTGCACGTGGAAATCGGTTAAGTCACGGATTTTTTTTAAATAGTTTTCAATTTGAATTTTAAATTCAAATGGATTGAAAATGGATTGGGTTTAAAGTAAAAAAAGCTTTTGTAAAGCTGTTTTAAAAATGTAAGTTATTTGAATAACTTAATAAAGATTTGAAATCTGAATAATTTGATCTAAATTGGAATTCAATATCTGAAATTGAATCCTATATTGATGATTTAAAAAGAATTATACAAGTTTATACGGGTTTAAAACCATTTTTAAAGTGTTGATTTTGGGAATTTAAATTAACCCGAAGATTTTAACTTGTATAATGAGATCGAATTTTACCGAGACGAAAACTACTATTTTTCAAGTAATAATGGCTTTCATTGAAAGAAAGGATTTTCAAATTGTGTTGAAAGGTTTCAAGTTTGAAATGGAATTGAAATGTTGTTGAAAGCTATGAATGAGTCTTTGATTTGAAGACCGTATGAGTTAATCCAACTTGAAATTGAATTGTTTTGAAAGGCTATAAATGAATCTTTGGAAACGAGTTTTAAAAGCTATAAGTTAAATCTTGATTCAAAGATTTAACGAGTTAATCCAATTGAAATGGAAATTGTTTTGAAATCCACAAATGGATCTTTGTGAATGGGGCGAACTTTATGAATTGAATCTTTTGTTTAAAAGATAAAAGTATGGAAATTGTTTAAACCATTGAAGGTTGTTGAAATGAATCTTTTTGTTTAAAAGATTAGAAATGGTAAATTGTTTTAACCATTCGAATGAAAGGATTTGGGCTTTAAGCTGTGATTTAATTGAGACCCCAGTATCCATATGATTTTTAAGTATTGCGCTCGTTATTCAGTTTAGCCGGGGGAGGAGCTTTGTGTCATATAATCCATTCCGAATAGTGATACGACGTATATGGATAGCATTGAAAACCGGTGGTGAAGACCGGGTATTTGCAAAATGATAGGATGACCTGTCGATTTTCTCTGCATCATGGCTCAGGTATAGAGATTCCCTAACTGATGTGAAGTCCGATCGGGATTGTGAATACCCGGATTGCAAGGGCTTCTTCGGAAGTGCCTTCGGTTCTGTTCGAACCCGGAACAGACTTGTATGGATGTATGTCTGACGTTACACTTTGAGATGTAAAACTGGTTTCTATCAAATACATTTCTGTTGGTGGCAGAATTTATTCTCTTAGCTTAACACCCTTCTCTGAGACGTACGAGCTCAGAGGTTATGTAGTTGATGATTACTAATGATACATTCCCAATTTGGTAATGTGGCATACAAAGTGCTACTGATCATTTGTTGATCGAAGCATGGCTTTGTGAAAAAGCGTAGCTTTGTGGTCGAGACTTCGTCGAGCCTCACAACCCGAAAATGGTCGAAACAGGAATGTTGCGGCAAGGTTTTGTTAGGGGTAGCGCCCCTAGAGTATGTCCATTTCCTTCTGGATATAAGGTGATATCATGGTATAGAGCCAAGATATCGAACCTATGTGGTTACTGCAAATTTATTACTTTGCGGTTGTTGGTTTCGAGCGCTCGGATAAAGGTCGGTAACGACCGCAAATGACATAGCTCGTGTGTTAGCAACCTAGTTACAGCTATACAGCGTGAGGTAGTGTCGGTGTGTTAGTTACCTAGTCACAGCTGTACAGCGTGAGGTAGCGTCGGTCTTGTTTAGCAGAGATCCGGTTAGGTTCTCAGGGGCGTCCTTCCAGAGGCGTTCCATTTCGGTATGGGAAGTTTCTTAGCCCGACCATTTGTTGGAAAATCCAAAGAAACAATACGTACCTTGTACGGTTTTAGTTGTATAACCTGCCATGAAATGTGGCGGTAACCTGCTATTGAACATGGTAGCTATAGTTGGCATAGGTGCGTAATGCCCATGCTGACTAAGGTTAGTATTATATTTTCGAAAGTTTTCTGCATTGTGCACTAATAATAATATCAAATGATTTTCGTGTAGTAAGCATTTTTAACCGTCATAAGGAGAAATCTTCTCCAAGTGTGCGCTTGCATTGTGTGTGTGGCAGGAGGCCTTAAGACAGTTTCATTTTCCAAAAGGCATTGCGATTTTCAAAAGTAAACTCTTTTGGTTGTTTTAAAGATAAACTGTTTTTGTTTACTCATACCAGTCCCATGACTGAGCTGGAGTTTATTGTTCCTTTCCTAAACTCTGGGGCCCTTAATTTTCCACACGGGCAGTCTAGAAGCAGGTTATCCGTATTTTGGAAGCTGTCAGATTTTGGAAAGCTTTTGGATTTGGAAGTCTTTCGAAGTGCTTGGAGTTTTTGAAGGCCTTATCAAGTTGAAGTATGTGGGAAACTTTTTGGAGTATCTGTTGTTCCGCTGTGGAGTTTTCACTCTATTGTTGTATCTTTTGTTGTGTATCACTCTGATATTAGTGATTGATGTTGTAATGGATATTATATCAAGGTTGTATCTGTATTATGATCAATGATATTCATGTTGTTTCCACTGTTTATTTACATCTAATGTTGTTATAAGCTCCGACGATATGAATTTGATGTTGTTGTCGGACATCGAGTTCGGGTCGTCACTAGTGGTATCAGAGCTGAAGGTTGAATAAGAAATTTAGCTACGGAGTATAACACATTAGATGTCTCATTAGAGATAGGGTGAAGTATACCCTAGAATGAGTACAACCGAGAAACTGAAACCCCAAAGTTATTTAGTTTTCTTTCTTTAACTGTTATTATTCTCTAAGATATCTTGTCCGAATGCCTAAATCAAGTTTTCTTACTATTTACAGATAGTAAGGATGAGCGGCAGAAGAGGACAAGGTAGGGGTCGGGGAAATACCACTACAGCTGGCCAAGTCCCTGCAACAGCAACAACAGCTATTTGCGCTCAGCCTAAGCCTGATTTGGCTGATTTGTATCGAAGCTTTACTAGATTTTGTGGCAAGTCGTTTACTGGCAAAGAATCCATTATCGAAGCACAAGCCTGGATTCGTTCATGTGAAAAAATCTTTAGAGGATTGAAATTAGAAATTTTTTTGGAAAATGATCAAATGCGATTGATAGCTTCTTGGCAACTCCAAGAAGAAGCATTAGCTTGGTGGGAGACAGTTACTGTGGATAAGCCAGAAGAAGAATTTACTTGGGAACGATTTAAGGAAGTGTTTGAGAAACAATATGTCGTCTGCTGGTATCTCTAGAATGTACCAGGAATTTATGGATTTGACGCAGGGAAGTTTGTCGTTTGAAGAATATTTGAACAAATTCAATGAGCTGTCTTGTTTTGGTCCGGAGCTAGTGAATACACCTTTGAAAAAGAATGAAAGATTCATTCATGGAATGAACAAGAAATTCCACGGAAGGATGACAGTCCACGTTAAAGAATCTTTTTCTGAATTGATAGATATGGGGTATAGGTATTCTACCCTGGATATGCAAGAAACCCCAAGGGAAGGAGGAAATACGAACAATCAAAATTGGAAGAAAAGAAAGTTCGGGAACAAGAAACCATATCAAGGTGAGAAAAGGAAGGACAATCAGGGAAACCCGGCAAAAGATATAACTTGTTATATTGTCAAGAAAAGGGCCATTATGCAAACAACTGCAAGAATCCGAGGAAACATGTTAAGAAAGAACAACTTGTGGAGACTGGTCAGGGTGTTAAGAAATGCTATTACTGTCACAAGCCAGGTCATGAAATTAAAGATTGCCTGAAAAAGAAGCAAGCTCATGTAGCAAAGGTGTATGCAATCAAAGATGATCCTTCAACCTCAAAGGCTGATAAGGGAAAAAGAATTTTGGAAGGTAACTTTCTCCTTTACGATAATAATTTTCGAATTTTGTTCAATACGGGAACTACCCATAGTTTAATTCTCGTAAATGAGTTAAATCTTGAATCTGAGATCGTTATCGGATCTATTTTCGTCCGTTTCATTGGGTTTTGATAGAATCTACAAATGGTTAGTTATCCCTTCGAACTAACCAATATCCCTGTATACTTCGTAAATCAGATAACCGAATTGTTTAGTAATTGATTGAGTTGTTCTTATATCTATCGTTGATATTCTGATTTGGTAAGCCAAATGCAGAATTGATATCTAGTTTGATTTGGAAAGATATTTCTCTATCTTTCATCTATCTTTGTTATCTCCTTGGCAAATTTCGAGGACGAAATTTCTTAAGAAGGGGAATCTGTAACGATCCCAGTCTTAATGACGAATTTAAATTCGTAATTTAATTAAATTCTTGGGTTAAATTGTGTATTTATTTGAATTTTTCAAATTTAATAAGAAATGTATACTTATTTGTTTTTGAATTTGATTTGAGACTCAAAATAAATGTTTTAAATTGAATTGAATTATAACAAAATTTTGTTTTGGAAATTCAAAATGAATTTTCCTTTGAAAGGTTATACTTGGAAAAATAAAATATGTATGATTATTTATTTAATGTATAAATTGTATCTTAATTCATTTTCTTTAAAAATTTATAAAATGTTTAAAATATAAATTATCCTATCAATATTGAAAATAAGTAAAGTATAGAATAAAATGTATATTTGATAGTTAAACCATAAATAGAAATAAAATTCGAGAATTTATGTTAATAATAATATTTTATGATTATAAGGCAACATAAACTCAAACTATGAGATAATAACAAATTGTACATGCAAAATAAAAATATGTTTGTGTAGATATACAAGACAATTAGTTTGTGAGTTAAATGAATGTTAAGTTTAACAAACAAATAAAGTGAGGACAAGTAAGATAAGCATATACACATAGAAATAGAAGACAAAGAAAAGATAAACATATGTATAAAAGCTTGTCAAAGAAAACACTAGTATAAACAAAGAAAGTAATAAACAATACAAACCTGTAAGTACATACATAATTACACAGCATAAGTTGTAAACAAGAAAGGACTCTTGCATTTAATACTTTGCACAAACAAATCTTCTCAGCATATATAAAATTATCAGCCGAGACAAACAATGCAGTGGCAATTAATGCTAGCACAAAAGCAAGATTCAGCAGCCACCATATCAATAAAAAAAGTAAAGAAAAATCTTTGTACAAATATACAGAGTTACCCTGTACAACACTGTCTCTTTTTATATACATCTGCTTCATTTCATTTTGTTCAAATCATCTTAAAACCTAGAAAAGAAAAAAAACTAACAACTTTTCAAAATTCTGAAACAAAAGTGAGCTTCAGATTCAAGGCAAGGAGAGTCTAACTTCAAAAAAATTCAAGTAGATTCAAGAAAATCATTTGCAGTTCTTAAAAAGCAACAATTATTCTCTGTTCTTCCCTTTCAAAGGTGAGTAACATTTTAATTAAAAACCAAGTAAATAGATGTCTGCTTGCTTGTGAAATCTGAGATGGATGCTGTTTTGTTGTACATATACATGGATGACCTCTATGCTGTGAATGTTTGCGAGAATACATGCTGATTGTTTACCAGCATCACTGTTCTTGTTCAGGGAATATAAATATGATCAATAAACAAAAATCTATTCCGCTCATTCTAGTTTGTATCTGATGATGCTATAAACTAGTAAGATGTTAAATTTTGAATATAGTTTACAGTAAAAATAGTTTGGGAAGTAAATTTGCTTTGTGGTTCGATAGGGATTTATTTTACAGCGAGTGACCACATTTTGGTAAAAATTCGATTTCATCAATTTAGGAATTCGAGTATAGGATCAGTTTTCGTGTGATAAAATATGAATTTTAGAGGTGGAATTTGGATTTTTCGTGATCTAAATCATGAGTGATCGAAGAATATTTGTTTTCGGTTCAAAAATAAATGTTTGTCGATCTAGTCGACGAAAGGTGATGTGGTCTTGACTGGAGGGTGTTGATGGATGTCATGAAGGGTTTTTTTAGGGTCTAAGGAGAAATCGGGTTGGTGTGTAGTCGCGACGAGATGGTGTGACCGAACATGGCGTAAATTGGCACGGTGATAGTTCCATGAGTGGGCTTTGGATTGAGGTAGGTGGGAGGTGATGGAGTTACCGATCAGCGAAGTAGCGGTTTGATTTGAGTGGGTAGGTCGCGTTTTCTGGGTTTCAGGAGGGTGATGCGAATGATCATATTTCGATCGAGAGGGTGGAGGATTATCGGGGAGGTGGCAGTGTGATCAATGGATAGAACGTGACTTGTAGGTGTGGTCGTGACGGCAAGATGGCCGTGGATGATGGCGTGCATGTGCACGGCGTTGATACCGTGCCTGGAAATTTCTGGGGGATGGACAACTCGAGCTAATACTCGAGTAGGTGGAAGGCTTGCTTCGTGATTGTCTCGAGTGCGTGAGTGTTGCTTCCTGATGTTATAACTTAAATTTGTTTACTGGAAAAAAAAAGAGGAGGAGAAGGTTTTGCGTGAATGGAGTGTGTTCTCGGGGAAGCTGATGTGCGACTCGAAGTTGAACGAGGAGAATCTCGGGTTTGCTTCTTTTCAGAACTGCAAATAAAATAGAAGGAAATATGGTTGAGTAATTTGTGTTCCAGCAGGGTTTTTAGCATTGAAACTAAACAAGTGTTTAACAAGTTAAGTTAAAACATAAATACAAGTTTAATTATTTTAGTTTGTGTGTAACCATGTTTAACATTTAGTTAATATTTTAATTAAGTAATTAATTTAAGTACAGTACTAAATTTATTAACAATTAAGATGTGTAGTTAATAATAAATTGATTTTCAAGTTTAAAGAAGACTTTTAAATGTTAATTAAGATGAATAATTAATATTAAGTAATTAATTTAGAAAGTAATTAAGAATAATTACTTTATAATTGTAATTAGAGATTAATTGATGATAAGGTGATTAATAAATTGCAAATTAACTACTTAATTAAGGAATGGTCAATAGTCAGTTAATTAAGTAATTTAATTAAGAATTAAATAAATGATTAATCAAGTATTAGCAGTTAATAAATGAGTAATTAAGTTTTATTTATTAATAATTAAGATTATTAATTAATGATTAATAAACGATTTATTAATTAAATAATTTGAAATGGAATAAGTAATTAATTAATTATTAATGATTAATTAAACATGGTCAAGTGATTAATTCTAGAGTGATTAATTTAAATTAAATTAATTGCGATAAGAATCAAAGATGATTGCTTATGGATTGTTGTGTATGTAGAATATCTGATTTGTGATGTTTATGTGGTGATATTATGTGATGTTCTATAATATGCTCTTGATATCCATGATGACTGTATATGATTTATCTGTGATAAATGTTATTTGGATTCAAAGTGTTGAATTAAACTGTTTAAATAAATTAGACAACTTTGCGCGTAACACGGCATTTGAATTTCGATGCGACAGAGAGTCGGATTCCAGTTGGTTATTTGAAACCCACATCGAATCGTAATGATGACTCTTTGTGATTGATAAATTTATTTTATCTATGAAACCGTGAATGAAAATAAGCGTTATCAATTATACCGCTTATCGATATTGGTATATCTGTGATGATTGATGTTGTGCACTATTGTGTAAAAATCCCTGGACTACACCATACACGAATATGGATTGCACGTGGAAATCGGTTAAGTCACAGATTTTTTTAAATAGTTTTCAATTTGAATTTAAATTCAAATGGATTGGAAATGGATTGGGTTTAAAGTAAAAAAAGCTTTTGTAAAGCTGTTTTAAAAATGTAAGTTATTTGAATAACTTAATAAAGATTTGAAATCTGAATAATTTGATCTAAATTGGAATTCAATATCTGAAATTGAATCCTATATTGATGATTTAAAAAGAATTATACAAGTTTATACGGGTTTTAAACCATTTTTAAAGTGTTGATTTTGGGAATCTGAATTAACCCGAAGATTTTAACTTGTATAATGAGATCGAATTTTACCGAGACGAAAACTACTAGTTTTCAAATAATAATGGCTTTCATTGAAAGAAAGGATTTTCAAATTGTGTTGAAAGGTTTCAAGTTTGAAATGGAATTGAAATGTTGTTGAAAGCTATGAATGAGTCTTTGATTTAAAGACCGTATGAGTTAATCCAACTTGAAATTGAATTGTTTTGAAAGGCTATAAATGAATCTTTGGAAACGAGTTTTAAAAGCTATAAGTTAAATCTTGATTCAAAGATTTAACGAGTTAATCCAACTGAAATGGAAATTGTTTTGAAATCCACAAATGGATCTTTGTGAATGGGGCGAACTTTATGAATTGAATCTTTTGTTTAAAAGATAAAAGTATGGAAATTGTTTAAACCATTGAAGGTTGTTGAAATGAATCTTTTTGTTTAAAAGATTAGAAACGGTGAATTGTTTTAACCATTCGAATGAAAGGATTTGGGCTTTAAGCTGTGATTTAATTGAGACCCCAGTATCCATATGATTTTTAAGTATTGCGCTCGTTATTCGGTTTAGCCGGGGGAGGAGCTTTGTGTCATATAACCCATTCCGAATAGTGATACGACGTATATGGATAGCATTGAAGACCGGTGGTGAAGACCGGGTATTTGCAAGAATGAAAGGATGACCTGTCGATTTTCTCTGCATCATGGCTCAGGTATAGAGATTCCCTAAGTGATGGGAAGTCCGATCGGGATTGTGAATACCCGGATTGCACGGGCTTCTTCGGAAGTGCCTTCGGTTCTATTCGAACCCGGAACAGACTTGTATGGATGTATGTCTGACGTTACACTTTGAGATGTAAAACTGGTTTCTATCAAATACATTTCTGTTGGTGGTGGAATTTATTCTCTTAGCTTAACACCCTTCTCTGAGACGTACGAGCTCAGAGATTATGTAGTTGATGATTACTAATGATACATTCCCAATTTGGTAATGTGGCATACGAAGTGCTACTGATCATTTGTTGATCGAAGCATGGCTTTGTGAAAAAGCGTAGCTTTGTGGTCGAGACTTCGTCGAGCCTCACAACCCGAAAATGGTCGAAACAGGAATGTTGCGGTAAGGTTTTGTTAGGGGTAGCGCTCCTAGAGTATGTCCATTTCCTTCTGGATAGAAGGTGATATCATGGTATAGAGCCCAGATATCGAACCTATGTGGTTACTGCAAATTTATTACTTTGCGGTTGTTGGTTTCGAGCGCTCGGATAAAGGTCGGTAACGACCGCAAATGGCATAGCTCGTGTGTTAGCAACCTAGTTACAGCTATACAACGTGAGGTAGCGTCGGTGTGTTAGTTACCTAGTCACAGCTGTACATCGTGAGGTAGCGTTGGCCTTGTTTAGCAGAGAAACGGTTAGGTTCTCGGGGGCGTCCTTACAGAGACGTTCCATTTCGGTATGGGAAGTTACTTAGCCCGACCATTTGTTGGAAAATCCAAAGAAATAATACGTACCTTGTACGGTTTTAGTTGTATAACCTGCCATGAAATGTGGCGGTAACCTGCTATTGAACATGGTAGCTATAGTTGGCATAGGCGCGTAATGCCCATGCTGACTAATGTTACTATTATATTTTCGAAAGTTTTCCGCACTGTGCACTAATAATAATATCAAATGATTTTCGTGTATTAAGCATTTTTAACTGTCATAAGGAGAAATCTCCTCCAAGTGTACGCTTGCATTGTGTGTGTGGCAGGAGGCCTTAAGACAGTTTCATTTTCCAAAAGGCATTGCGATTTTCAAAAGTAAAGTCTTTTGGTTGTTTTAAAGATAAACTGTTTTTGTTTACTCATACTAGTCTCATGACTGAGCTAGAGTTTATTGTTCCTTTCCTAAACTCTGGGTGCCCCTAATTTTCCACATGGGCAGCCTAGAAGCAGGTTATCCGTATTTTGGAAGCTGTCAGATTTTGAAAAGCTTTTGGATTTGGAAGTCTTTCGAAGTGCTTGGAGTTTTTGAAGGCCTTATCAAGTTGAAGTATGTGGGAAACTTTTTGGAGTATCTGTTGTTCCGCTGTGGAGTTTTCACTCTATTGTTGTACCTTTTGTTGTGTATCACTCTGATATTAGTGATTGATGTTGTAATGGATATTATATCAAGGTTGTATCTGTATTATGATCAATGATATTCATGTTGTTTCCGCTGTTTATTTACATCTTTGTTATAAGCTCCGGCGATACGAATTTGATGTTGTTGTCGGACATCGAGTTCGGGTTGTCACACGGACGCAGAGAGATTCCTCTACGCTCTTTCCTTTCTCTCTTCGCTACGCCTCGCGCAACTCAGCAACATAACAGGCTCTCCCAGCAGCCTGATCTCCTTGAATGACTTCGATCTCACGGTTGGTGGAGAATTTTAGAGTTAAACACCATGGGGCAATTGCTGTCCTGAATTCAGCAAGGGCCGTTCGGCCCAATAAAGCGTCATAGGGGGAGTGAATGTCTAACACAACAAATTGCAACATCCGGACTTTCCGGCACTCCCCAACTCCCAGCTCCACCGGCAGCTCCACTACTCCAGTGGGTATATTGGCACTTCCATCGAAGCAATGAATTCTAGATTGGCAAGGTCTTAACCCCTTGGCTTCCATTTTCATCAGATCTTAAGCTCTCTTAAACAAAATATTTATTGGACTCCCACCGTCGACCAGGATCCTCTTCATCCAAGCAGGACTAACCTGGGCAGATATGACCAGTGGGTCAATAGTGGGGGCTTCGACCCTGTCAGCATCCCGGCTTCTGAACACGATGTCATCAGTCACTGTCCTTTGCTGTTTGGCCGGAGCCCCTTCATCAAAACTACTACAACACTCGAAGTCTGCATGCCTGATAGAGCTGGCATACGACTCCATTTCCCTACGGCTTCGGTCTGCTGGATGGAGACCACCACTGACTGTATTTATTACCAACCTCCCGCCTGTACGAGCGGGTTCTTCTCGTCTTCTCTGATTCTACGCACGATTTTGGTTTGACGGGCCCGCACCACCAGACTGCGGCGCCCGCACAAACCGATCTAACTTTCTCTCCCTGATCAACTTCTCAATGAGGTCCTACAAATGTTTACACTCATTGGTATTGTGGCCTTAACTCTTATGGAATCTACAGAATTTTCCCGTTTGAATCTGCCTCTCCGACGATGGCTTCGGAGCAGACTTCTTATATTGCATAGCATTGCAAGTCTGCAAATATACGTTCCCTAGCGACGTATTCAATGGTGTGTAGTTATCAAACATTGGAGCCCTACGTCGCGGGCCACGGTTTTGATCTCGTTTTTTATTCTGGTTATCATTGTTTCTTGGTTGAGATTTTTTGTTCTGTATGTTCAGCTGTACTTTTCCAGAACTCTCACTCGACTGTTTAACTGCCACATTGCTTTGAATTCCCTCATTGCTGGGTCCCACGTCGTCCTTCTTCCTAGACTGTTTCGTGTCCTCTCGCTTTAAGAATTGGACGGCTTTGGAGTAGAAACGGTCCAACGACGCGGGAGGCTTCCTAGCTAACCAATTTCCAAACTCAGAGTCAGAATCAATTCCCTTAGTTAGTGCCATCAAGATTGAATTGTCATTGGGGTTACTGATCTCTGCGCATGCTGCGTGGAACCTCTCTAAATAGCGTCTAAGTGTCTCTCCTGGAGCCTTAGTGACACTGGATAATGTGAACATCTTTAGGTCTAGCAACATGCATACGAAACTGTTCTACCAACTTCGTGGCCATTTGATCAAAACAAGAAATGGATCGGGGCGGCAATCGCGTAAACCACATGGTGGCAATGCCCTCTAAAGAGTTAGGA
The DNA here is from genome assembly GCA_030765085.1 of Allium cepa. Taxonomy (NCBI): domain Eukaryota; kingdom Viridiplantae; phylum Streptophyta; class Magnoliopsida; order Asparagales; family Amaryllidaceae; genus Allium; species Allium cepa. The sequence continues at coordinate 1,051,415,944 of CM060935.1, read as the reverse complement.
AAGCTACGGCACTTTACCGCGTTATCCGCTCTTGCAGCGTTTATCAACCACTCCTACTTCAGGATGTACTGGTTTGGGTCTGAATTTCCTTCATAAACCGGTAAAGTGGACATTCTGAACCGTCGAGAAGGTTCGGCATAAAGTATGTCATTCGTAAAGGGGGTGTGACTACGGGAGATTCCCCAGTCGTCGTTGGTAAGACCCTGACTTTCACGGATCATTTTACGTATCATAGCTGGAAGGTCTGGCGATTGAACGTTCTGCGCATGTGGAGTCAATGTGTGGTCGGGTTCCACATTGCGAGGTTGGACCGAGTGCTGTCGACGGTCCACGTCTCGCCTCCTTGGCTCGACGTCTTCTGAGACGTAAGGTTCAGGAGTACGTCCATGTTGATTCCGGGCATCAATCCCTGTTTCAACCGCGGCGGTGGTGGCACGGTTATCTACGGTGTAATGAGGAATAGTCCCTCCCCGGGAAAAGGATCTAGTATGGAAGCTGACCGATGGACCAACTCTCAGCTGCCTAACAATCAATGTGGGCTGATGTCCGGTGGCCTGTGCGTGACCTTCGTCCGGTCGAGGACGAACGGATCTTTGGTTGTAGCCAGACAGGCAGAACTTTCTGTGGAGGAGTGAGAAACCTGATCTCTTCTAGGCCTTCTACGCTTCTGGCGGTTTAGCTGGTTGGTCAGCTCGGCATTTGCGCGCAGCTGTTCTGTTAACTGTTGATGACTCTGTGTCAATTCCTGTAGCAACAACTGGAACTCTTGCCTGGTAACTGGGCCTTGTGAATCTGAGGGTCCAGTTGCATTTTGGTTGGTTGGTGGCAACTGCGCGGGATTTTGCCTATCCCGGCCTTCTTGATCACCAACGTTGGTGGTGGTCCTTGTGCTAACCATCTTGAGGGTTGAACTCCTTTCCTAGACTTAGTGCAAATCTGAATAAGATGGAAGGAATTCGGATTAGAGATCTGGATCTTTCTCTTAGATTTATGCAATCCGGTATCGACGATAGATCCAAGGAGCAGGAGAAAATCTGGGTTCTCTCAATGAAAGCATTAAAGTGTTTGTACCAAAAATGGGCACAACACTTTTCGGAAGTTTTTGAATAGATAAAAGTGAAGAATATAACTTTAAAATGAAGATTATCTAACAAAAACTACAACAAACATAAAGGTAAATGCACAGACAAGCAATTTAGATGAAGTTTTTATGGCTTTATTGATTCTCTTTTAACGATTACACGTGATTACAGCAAACAACAATAAATTACAGCTTGGAATTCGAATTCAACAGCAAGAGTAGGATGCAGATCTCGATCCGGCAGAGTCTGAGCGCTTCAGAATCAAAAAGATCCTTTTTCTGTAGGCTCTGGGGCTCTATTTATAGGTGTAGGAGGCTGATATTTCGCTCAAACTTCGGGAGACTCCTTCTGGCACATGAGGGGGCCACGGATCGATCCCGGAGAGTTTCGACTCATTTGGTGATCGATACGAACTCAATTCGTATCGATCGAGGCTGCATCCGATGGAGGTGAAACTTGGCGAGAATAATCTTTAGCTTGCACGTAGTCTTCTGTGAAAATTTAACATTTAGATCGGTGGATCTCGTGTTTTGATCGATACGAGTTAGAGTGTCGCGTTGGCTGTATGGTTTGAATCCATGATTTCGAATCGATGATGCACGTGCCTCTGTGATGACGCGGCGCGCATTCCTCGCGTCGATTCACCCTTTACTCCGAGTCGACCGCGTCTTCCCTTAAACTTCGCCTTATTCGTATCGAGAGACGTTGTGTAGCTTGAACCCATCAATGACATGTGTTTTGTATCGATTCGTAGCCTGCCCACTTCGTACCGATGGATTTTGTGTATTTCGTATCGATGGAGGTTGTCCTTGTCCGATCGATACGAACAAACAATACTTGGGATGGATGCTAAGTGAGGTCAACTGATGGATACGAACCAATGCTATGTAGTGGATTCGATCAAGTGTCTTTTCGATGGATATGAATTAGACACTGAACGATCTATACGAAGCATACTACTCATCGATGGATACGAAACCGATCGATACGAACTAAGGCTCGGGTATGGATACGAAACCAATCGATTCGAAGCAGGGCCTGTCGATGAATGCGATGTGGTATAGTCTGATCGATGTGAAAACCGATCGATTATAATTAACGTTGATTGATGGATACGAAACCAAGGCTATTTCCTCCTACTTGCATCGATCCTAACTTGCACATACGAACTCGGATTGACTTGAAATTTGGAATGCTGGCTTCTATGGCTTCGCTTGTCGTGTCTCATCAATTATGGCCTGATCCGGACCCGGACAAAATTCATCGTCATCCATAGCGAACCTGTGCATGCTCGATACTCGTGACGGGTGATCTTTGATTTTCGTCCAGTTCCTTGATATCTCGACCTTGCCAAAAGGCGAGATAACAATGCTCATACTGATATTCATGTGATGTAATAACAATGAAAAAAATGACAGTACTTTAGAAATATAAGTTGGCTTTTTGGTGCTGTAAAATAGAAGAAAATAAGTTAGAATTTTGTTTACTGAAGTTCTTAAAACTGATATAGTTTGCGTTGAAATCAGCGACACCTTGTGATTGATTTGAGGCCAATGAAAACAAAAGAGCTATATTAATGCAATGGACATATTCTATTTGACAAAATGCAAACTGATTAATAGTTGCATTTTAAAAAATTTTGCGTATACTTTCAGGTTATAACAAGGAACAATTTTTGTCAGGCCATGCAATCCATGTCAGTTAAAGAAGTAAACAGTGTTGTAAGTTAGAATTGCTAATGGCCACTTACATTTCAAATATTCAAAAATCTTCTCACTAATGAGAAGTGAAACACATTTCTTTTATTGCTTATTGCCCATGAACAAGTTGTTTGCTAATATTTTGAGTTTTGGATAAAAAGTAGATTTCAATTTTATTGGTATTTAGTTCTCTGTTTTTGAACTGCCTACAGGATAATCAATCCAGAAATATGGAAATGGTATAACTTTTAGCTAGAATGTCTTCACTTGTCAGTTTCATTAAAACTGTCTATAAATTTAGATTATTTTACCTCAATTTATGTTTTTATTCCACTTTCAAAACTATTCTAGCTCCTTATAACGTTCTCTGTATGTAAATTTTGTTGTACTTCTAAGCATGCTTTATTTTCTCCATAGTATTTATCACTGAAATATCATCAAAGTAACCGAGTATGAGTTCCACATAACTCACAGTTCAGTCTAATTTTCTTCTAAAATATCATTTGTATTATTGTTCGTCTCTATAGTAGTATAACTGACATCAGATTGTATTTAATGAAATATAATCAAATTTTCTTCTGAAATATAAACAGCTAGCATCCAGGTGAGATTTTTTACCCTTCAATTTGCAGTATCTTTAGTGGAAAAAGTGTGTCCATTTAACTTTGAACCTTCCACACACACACATATATGTATATGTGTGTGTATTAGACCAAATTATATGTTTAATGTTTGTGAACATTAACAATACTTCAAACTGCACGACTATTTTTCTTCATAATATGCTTGTAAATCTTTTTAAAGTTGATAATGTTTCTGTTGCAGGATACACAACTTATATTAGTGTCCTACTGTTACCTTGGTCTGGACCAAGAGTACCCTATTGATGTGCAGCTGTAGACAACATGTCCAAGAGGTATGAAGTTATATTTGTGTATGCTAAAAAGAAATCTAAAGTTATTTTTATTCGGTTAGCAAACAAAACACATATTTGAGGCTCGATCCTACTAGTAATATGGGTTATATTTTTGTAGGTATCATGTGTGTTTCATCTTCAATTGTAATTTATTATAGCCATGGTGAAAGGCATGAAAAAGAGTACCAATAAGTCTTTTGCATATAGAAATGACTTTGTATCACATGCCAACTTTCTATCTTTTGCGTGCATGATATATCTGAATAAAAATGTTTTTTCTGTTGTCTTATCGATAAATCTTAAATCAGTTTAATGTTTTCAGTTTATTATTGCAAGTAGTAATTTCACTTTTATTATACAGCTTCCCTCATCTTCGCAACGTTCAAAACGTCATTGTGTTGACAATGAAGATGACGTTCGTAAGTTACAAAAAAACTATTGAGGAAATGCGCTTAGAGCTCGAAAATGAGAGAGCGGAGCATTTTAGGATTGAGGTAGAGAGAGTGTGAGCGAGCTAAGAGCCAAAGACTCGAGGAAGAGCAAGCAAGGCTTACACATCAGCAAAATGCAGATAGAGAGAATTTTCAAGCACACACGGCAGAGGTAATGGCAATGCTTCAGAGGCACAATGGATCTGATTGTAACGATCCTTCGCTGTCGTCATCTTCAGAAGCTCTTTGGGTATGGTCGCTAGACACATTTTGCTGTAAATACGATATTATGTGGTTTTTTGTGTGGGTATTATGGCCATGGATGGTATTGTGTTTTTATATGGGATATCACTAGCACTAGTTGAATAGTTTTGTTGTTTCGAATTTAACCTAGTGTATATATGGCTCGATGAATGTCTATGTATGATATTGTTTTTTGTAAGAGATGTTAGCACTACTTTAATAGTACTATTACTTATAACACAATTTTGTGCATATATGATAACGGATTTATAATGGCATTTTCTTTTTTGTTTATGCTATTCATTATATATATATATATATATATATATATATATATATATTTCTATCGATGATTTTACTATTGAATGTGGAACATTAATGGCTGGAAAAACTAAAATAATATTTAACGACCGAATAGGAAGATAATACAAGCGGAATTTAGCGACGAAATAGGAAGAGAATCAAATCCGTCGCAAAACCTTTGCAAATTAGCGTGTGATTAGTGATGGAAACAAGAAAAAAATTATCCACCTAAACATTATTCGTCGCTAATCCCTTGCTATTTAGCTAGGGTTTACCGATACCTTTTATTTAAAAAGAATTTTCGAAAAATATATATGCATCGGCAAAATGTCGGTAAAATATTTTTACATCAAATTGTAATATTTGGAAAAACGATGGGAAAATGTAGGTAAGTTGACGCTAATTTCTATTGCAAAAATAAGGCTAAATTATCGACTTGAAATTTACTGACCACTCGTAACTGTCGTTAATCCTTCACTAAACTATGATTAGCGACGGATTTGCGATGCATTCTTTCGCTGCAGAATCAATATTTTCTTATAGGGAGCAGTTTGTTGCAAAATATAAATGATATATTTTGTTTTAAATTTTTATAATCTTCATCATACAAAAATACACAAATACCGTGTTGATTGCAGCATATGCTTTGAGTATTTTATATTCATTATGGCATGGATTTTTGGTTAGTTTTAAATCTATGTCCAGTGTTTTAGTTCACTCTCTACAATATGTTTTATGGTTTATATTTTTACGTTTAATGATTGATCCTCTTATTCAAATTTTTTTGGTTAGTTCTTTTTCTACGGTTTAATAAATTACGATGATGAATAAACTATAAGAAAATTTGATATCTTATTGGTTGTTATATTGCAAACAATATTTGAGTAATCAGATCCCAGTTCCTATATGTATTATTATGCTACACGTTTATTTAGTATTTTTTAATTGCTCTATGTACTTTTATTCTAATGTTGTCATATATCAAATCATATAACATCTTATATGCAAATTTATTTTACACGTTGCAATTTGATCAAAAAGGTATATGTACTATTTAGGTTCATATTTTATCATACTTTGGGTAACCGAAAAAACTCAAATCCTTTTTATGCAAATTAAAAAAATTATTATCTGAATCATTATAGACATAATGCTAAAGCCATCACCTAATATATGTTTGTTTTGGTCACAACATATCAATGACTTTTAGGTTTCTTGGATGATAGTGAGTAAAATTGTTTGTTCTCTCTGAAATCTTTGGAGCATATGGAAATTCTACAAACGAATGATCTTGATATATTTAAAAATGAAGGTTTAATTTGCAAGTCATAGTCCAATATTGTGTCATCTTATAATTTATGTTTTGAATATGGTGGACTGGTACTTAAACGTAGAGAACATTATGGACTAGAGTGCGTAGGATAAAATGAATTCGGTTATATTAGATTCTACTAATTAATCTTATTCAAGCATAAAGAGAGAATTAATGAAATTCCTATCTTTGATATTGAAGTTAATGACTTCATATCTAAACATTGATGTTGGACTTTATTAATGTCTTGGAGTATCTAAACATAGTAATTTTTAGAATTCATGTCACCGGTGCTTCACGATCATAATGATGCAGCTTGGGTGCATATGTTTGTGTGTAAGGTTACTAAATTTGATTTTGGACTTGGTTTATTGTCTTTGTTCTACAACCACCGTTGGTCATCTTATGAATCGTTCTATTAGGATGTTCTATGCATGGAGTTGTTGATAACAATAATTATCTTTCGACATTTTTATTTGTTTTCCTATCTTCATTACATATGATGCAAATATTCATCCAAAACAATGATTTTCTTCATGTTTAAAGAACCTATGTTCAGCCTAACCACTCCACTACGGCTAATGAGTAGGAAAAAATTGAAAGAAGGAGCAATCTAAGGTAAGTTTTTTCCTTATCCTTTTACTTGTGACAGTTCTATATATCTACCTATAGTTTTAATGTATATTCTCCTCCTTCTAGCAAAAAATCTTTGTTTACAAGTATTAGAAAAGCTATTTTTATTTCAAACTTTTAGTGGTGTCCATTATATAACCAATATCACATTTGTTGGGAAAAATCCCTTCAGATGATCAGTCTAAGAGAATAAAAAACCCAACGCAGCGGAAAACAACTGGATCTTGATTGTAGTTAGACGGAACAAACAGAGATAAACACCAGAACATACAATCACAGATCAATGCAATATAGAAAAACAAATAACACCAGTATTTATAGTGGTTCCACTACCGCGAGGCAGTGTACGTCTACTTGAAGAGGGGAGATTTTATTAATCACCGAAAGATTATAGTTACAAGATTGATTCACTTTTGGAGGCTATACATAAGAAGCATTTACTATACAGACAAAATTCTACAAAGTTTCAATTCTCTAGAATGGCTGCCATTGTTGTTTAGAAGCTCCACTATTTATAGAGTGAAAATATGAGTAAGGGTGGCTGCTATATAGCAGCCTGAGATTTGGTTCAACACATCTGGTTTGGCATGCCGCCGAACGTAATATTTCATTCGGCATTAACCTCTTCATTGCACTGGCCACCGAACGAAGTAACTAGAGCAGCAAGTTTGGACCGGCATCCCTTCACCACCGGATGAGATTACTTTCTTCTTGCCTTCACTGCCGATAGATGCAGTACCATCGGACGAGATATTTCGTCCGGTCCTCCTTACTGCTCCACCGAACGAGATTACTCGTTCGGTCTTCATAGCATCACCGAACGAATTTCACCTCCACTCGACCAAATATTTGGTCCGACATCTCCTCCACCGAACCAAACATTTTGTTCAGCATCTTCTTCTCAGCATTGATGCAAGTAATGCCTCCATCGAACGAAGCCACAAAGCACTACGACTTTGCCTCTCCTTTACCGCACCTAGGATTAGGGCTTCTCCAAGCTTTGCGAGCATTCCAATGGCCTCATCTTCTTCAAATTTAAAATCAGGTATCAAAACTAACAATTTCCACTTTGATATCAGATTTCCAAACAAGCCTTCCAACTTCTTCTACACCTTCATGCTTCAAGCACTGGATACTTACTCAATGAGCTTCGGCAATGCCCTCACCCATTATACTCTATTAAAGAACTCCATCAAGGCCATTGTCCATCAATAAAATGTTTGAAGCACCCAGTCCGTGTAGAACCTATCAATCTCCACCACGAAAACAAACGTCTCCATGAACCATCTCAACTCTCCCCCATGTCACCCCGTGGCACCTAGCACTTCATTAAGCGAATCAAGTCCGAGCAACACTCGAACTTAGCAATAGGCAACGACTTGGTAAAAATGTCTGCTGCATTCTCCTTTGTGTGCACTTTTTGAAGACGGACTAGCTTCTCTTCACTCATCGAGACAAGGAATGACTCTCTCACCTCAATATGCTTCGTCCTCGAGCCGAATGCTAGATTTTCAGCTAAGTGAATTGCACTTTGACTATCACAGTACGCATCCACTCCTTCGTATGTGAAGCCCAAATCATACAAAAATCGCCTTAAATAAAGCGCCTCCTTAGCTACTTCAACCACAGCTATAAGCTGTGTCTCTGTAGTATACAAAGCCATAATCGTTTGCAACCTCGCTCTCCAACCGATCGTTGTCCCACCAATGGTTAACGCATATCCGGAGGTTGACTTCCTTTGATCTCTATCATTGGCATAGTCGAAATCACAAAATGCAACCAAGCTGAAATCTCTTCCTACGCCGCCAAATACAACTCCATGGTTTGGAGTTCCTCCAAGGTATCTAAAGATACACTTCACTGCTTCCCAATGCGTCTTTCCTGGATTAGCCATGAACCTACTCACTAATCCAACCGCTTGTGCAATGTTAGGCCTAGTGCAAACCATGGCATTTATCAAACTGCCAACTGCACTTGCATATGAGACCTTCAACATATAAGCCTTGTTCTTTTTTGAGATCGGAGAGCCTTTACTAGAAAGATGTATGTGCAAAGGCATGAGTGTGGTGATTGCCTTTGCCTCTTCCATGCTAAACCGAGCAAGCACCTTTCGAATGTACTCCTTTTGAGTGAGGCTCAAAAGTTCTAGCTTTCTATCCCTTTGGATTTCCATACTCAAAATTTTCTTTGCTTCTTCAAGGTACTTCATTTCGAATTCCGCTTTTAGCTTTCGCTTCAAACTATCGATTTCAGCCTTGTCTTTGGAAGCAATCAACATATCTTCCACATGCAAGAGTAAGTACACCCATCTACCATTGTTTAAATGCTTGAAGTACACACAAGCGTCTTTGATGCTATGATCAAAACCAAGTGAAAGCATAAAAGAGTCAAATCATTCTGGCTGCTTCAATTTGCAAACCCAATTTTATTTTCCATCTACAAAAAATCTTCTGGCTGCTTCATGTAGATGGTCCCATCCAAGTCTCTGTGCAAGAAAGTGGTTTTCACGTCCAGTTTCTCCAGCTCCAAGTCATGAGCTGCGAAGATAGCGAGCAAAATGCAGATGGACGTATGCCTCACTACTGAAGAGAATATCTCATCATACTCCAATCCCTTTCTCTGTGAAAACCCTTTAGCAACTAGTCCAGCCTTATATCTCCCATCACCCTTCACCTTGAACACCCACTTGCAATCTATGGCTTGGCTTCCTTGAGGAGGTGGTACTAAATCCCAAGTCTTGTTCTTCTTCAACGATTCTAACTCCTCTTCTATAGCGCACACCCACTTCGAACTGTCACATGACTTCAAAGCTTCATCAAGGTCAAGCGGCTCCTCATGAACCACATGTAGGGCATAGTCAAACTGATCACCAAGGCTAAGGTTCGCAAACTGCCAATCACCATACCTTTCAGGCGGCCTAATAGTCCTACGATTGACCCGGGTAGTTACTGCTTTGCCTAAACTCCTTTCAGCTCCATCTTGAACTGAACTTCCTCTATATTCATGCACACCACCAGCACTACTAGAAGGTACCTGTGGACTATCCTGTGATGTTTCATCAACTGCGTTTTTCTCGACAGCATCAACTACAACTCTACTATTTGGCTGGAACACAGGAACTTCTTCCATCTCCTTATGCCTATCAAAATATTTTGATGTGGTAGGTAGCTTCTCCTTCGAATTGAACATAGCAGACTCATCAAAAGTAACATATCTGGAATGAACAATCTTCCGATCAATAGGGTTCCAAATTCGATGTCCTTTGATACCATCGGTGTATCCCATTAGTATGCCCTTGTATGCTCTAGCCTCCAACTTGTCATCACCTATATGGTGAACCTAGACAGGACAACCAAAAATTCGAAAGTAACCAAGATACACTGCTTTACCTCTCAATTCTCCTTTGGAATCTTCCCACTATGGCTGAACACGGAATTCGATTTATGATATGCGCCGCAATTGATAATGCCTCCGCCCAAAAGCCTCTGGGCACGCCCACCGTTGATCTCAAGCAACGAACTTTCTCTAGTAGAGTCATGTTCATCCTTTTTGCAACCCCATTGGATTGCAGATTTTCGGGTGTAGTGAAACGTCTCTGAATGTCATGTTGTTTACAAAAATTGAGGAACTCCCTAGAGGCAAATTCACCTTCATTATCAGATCTCAGCACCTTCAACCTAGAACCAGATTGGTTCTCAATGAGCGCTTTTTAGTCTTTGAACTTCTCAAAACTTTCTGATTTGGCCTTCATCACATACATCCATACTTTCCAAGAAAAGTCATCACTGAAAGAGATAAAATACTTTGCTCCTCCAAGAGAAGGAGTAGCGACCGGCTCCCAAACATTTGCATGCATGTACTCAAGTACTCGCGTCGATCTATGGAGTCCAACTCGAAAAGATACTTTAGTTTGCTTGCCTAACACACACTCCTAGCAAAAGTCCATCTTGTCGAAGCTTTCTCCTTTAATCAACTTCCTTCTTTGAAGCAACTTTAAGCCCTTCTCTGAAATATGATGCAACTTTAGATGCCAAAGCTTTGTGGCATCTAATGCACGAGAGCTATCTACTCCAATACACGACTCTCAAAGAACCGTGGTTCCTTTCATAAAATACAGATTTCGCAACACATATTCTTTCATAAGAACTATTGAATCTCTCGAAACCTTCAGACTATCCTGCTGGATAGTTACCTTGCGTCCCAAAGATGCCAATTGTTCTAAATAAATTAATGACTTCCGGAGACCTAGAACATACCGGACACCTGTCAAAGTGCATAACAATCCGTCAAACATCCTGATCTCACTGTACCCTTACCCGTTGATCTAAAGCTAACATCATTACCCATAAAAATAGAGCTTCCCTCTCGTCCAATGAAAGAACTGAAGTAATCCTTGTTAGACATCATATGAAAAGACGCCCCAAAGTCCAGCACCCAATGGTTAGATACATCTGATACTGTTGTAGACAACACATTGTTAGATACATACTTCTCCACCGCAAATGATGAAAATCCATCTTCTTCCTTCTTCTTCAAATCTGGACAATCCTTTTTCCACTGGCCAAGTTTCTTGCAGATAAAGCACTCCCCATCCTTAGACTTTCCTCTCCTACCATTACCGAGATTCCTGGACTTGGAACGCCATCTAGAGTTCCAATTCTTCTTATCTTCTCTACCTCTTTCAACAAACAGGCCGTAACTACTACTTCCACCTCTACTTCGTTCACTTATTTCCTTCGTCTGATCTCTCAACCCCTCAGATAGAAGGCCTGACTTCACATCTTCCACTATCAATGTGTCTCTAGCGAAGATAAGGCTATTAACAAAACCTATGTATCGCTTCGGAAGAGAACACAAAAGAATTATTTCCATTTGCTCCTCATCCATCTTTAAGTCAACAGTCTTCATCTTCATCACGAGATCTTCAAAGAAATTAAGATGTTCCTTCACTGAATTACCCTCTCTCATCCGCATGGTAAAAAATGTCTTCAGCAATATCAGATGGTTAGTCAGAAATTTCTTCAAGTAGAGATTTTCTAGCTTTGTCCAAATGCCTCTAGCAGTGGTCTCATTGCTAATCTCTGAGATAACATTCTCTTCCATAGATAGCTATAAAGTAGTAAACACCAATTTCTCTATCTCCTTCCTTTCCATGACTGAGATGTCAACCGTCAACTCCTCAAGGGAAAATGCTACTGGATGGACTTCATTCCCCATTAGAACAACCCTCATCCTCCATTGCCACTTCTTGAAATCTTTATCCCCATTCCATTTCTCAATTGCTAACTTTGATCCTGACACGATATACATCCCTCTAATATAGGGTCTTATAACAACTGGAGTAGCTTCATCTCCTGCCATAACGTCTAACACTTCTGAATCAACCTTGCAGCTTTGATACCAGACCGTTGGGAAAAATCGCTTCAGATGACCAATCTAACTAAGGGAATAAAAAAACCTAACGTAGCGGAAAACAACTGGATCATGATTGTAGTGAGACGGAACAAACATAGATAAACACCAGAACAGACGGTCACAAATCAATGCAATGCAGAAAAACAAATAACACCAGTATTTATAGTGGTTCCACTAGTGCAAGGCAGTGTATGTCCATTTGGAGAGAGGAAATTTTATTAATCACTGAAAGATTATAGTTACAAGATTGATTCACTTTTGGAGGCTATACATAAGAAGAATTTACTATACAAACAAAATTCTATAGAGTTTCGGCTCTCTAGAATGGTAGTCATTGTTGTGCAGAAGCTCTCCACTATTTATAGAGTGAAGATATAAGGAGGGGTAGCTGCTATATAACGACCCTGGGGTTTGGTTCGACACATCTGGTTCGACATGCCGTCGAATGAAATATTTCGTTCGGTAGTATCCCCTTCATTGCACTGGTCACCGAATGAGGTAACTAGAGCGACAAGTTTGGACCGGCATTCCTTCACCACAGGATGAGATTACTTTCTTCTTGCCTTCACTGCAAATCGATGCACTACCACTGGACAAGATATTTCGTCCGGTCCTCCTTACCGCTCTACCGAACAAGATTACTCATTCGCTCTTCAGAGCATCACCGAACGAACTTCACCTCCACCGGACGGACTCCACCAAACCAAATCCTTGGTCCGACATCGACTCCACCGAACCAAACATTTGGTTTGTCGTCTTCTTCTCAGCATTGATGCAAGTGATGCCTCCATCAAACAAAGCCACAAACCACTGTGACTTCGCCTCTCCTTCACCGCACCTAGGATTAAGGCTTCTCCAAGCTTCGCGAGTATCTCCAATGGCCTCATCTTCTTCAAATTCAAAATCAGGTATCAAAACTAACAGTATTGCATGTCCACTAAGTATGCATGCTTCCTAACAAAGATACCTAAATGCATTACATTTTATATATCATAAAAGCGGGAAAGACAATTTATCTTGTAAGTGGATCAATATTGAAATAGTTTGTAGATAGAATACAACTCATGTTCTTGGGACTAATCTCAAATATACTATGTGTTTATTTTTCTACATTTGCAAATCAACAATCAGAATTGAAAGCACAAACTATTTGGAACACCGTTTTAGGCAATTTATAACTTTTATCACTACAGTCGCAAATTATGGGTTGAATATTATAACCTAAATATTATATTCACGTTCTAAATTGGTTTGTCTTTATGTATTAGAGAAGTTTAGGACATATATCCCAACTTTTTTTAGTCGGATATTTAAAACTATAAATTAACGAAAATAAAATAAAAATAAACAACCTATAACTTATATTTAGTAAAATCTAATAAATGAACTTTTGATATTTTTAGCATAAACACATATTTAGAATTATCTTTGTCTACGCTCATGTAACTAAGTGAAATACTTGAGATTAATATATTAGGATTCATGAATTTATAAGGCATTCATATAAGATCATTATAATCTCTCTGCTTTCAAATATTCGCAAACGGTGGACTAATGAAATAATACATTGGATGAAGGAAGGGATCTACCTTAGCAGCATATTCTCAATGCATAGCAACTGAATTTGGACCATGCAATATATAAGAATCTTGTAATGTCAATCTTATAGCTCTTATTAAGACTGATAATTAAGTGTAAAGAGTTATGGATACAAGCGTGGGAAAATCATAGGAAGAAAGAAATACGAAATGAAGATCAAAAGGATATCTTTGCCATATAAAGCATATAATGAGCATGAGAATGAAACAAGTTGTGTTTGCAAAGGTTATCCTAACAATTGGTTGAATAGATGTTTATGTGTTAGTCATCTGCAATTTGGATTCTGAAGTTTGATCATCCTTGAAAACTATTTGTTTTATCCATACTTCGAGTTTATTTTGTGGTTTGAAAAATATGAATTTCGACTGATTTTCTTTTCCTTTAGGGATGATATTCTATTGAAGCACTATTTGTCTATGATGTAATAACGATTGAATTTTTTCATGTACAGGAAAAAAATTCAAGTGGAAAAGTAACTTTCGACTGCTAAATATTTCTTTGAAATTTTCACATGTCTCCATCCGCGATATGTAAGTTTAAAATAGTTAGATTGAATCTCTTTCCCTTTACATCTAAAAAAAACAGGCAATCTTTTTCATTTTTAGAAAACCAAAATTATCGTATACTTTTACAAATCTGTACTTATATTTTTGATCAAAAATTACATTTTCTTTAATTATTAACAATATTTACTTCGTTCTACGCAATTCCAAACCAATTTATCATTTGTAAATCATATATAACTAAGCCAATGTATATGGTTACTAAAGTTAAAAAAATTAATCAATGAATTATATAGTGATGTTCCCATATATAACTAAGCCGATGAATATAGCTACTAAAGTCAAAAAAAATAATCAATGAATTATATAGTGATGTGCCCATTATTATTTTTTGGTTATACAAAGTAAAAATGTTTTAGATCATTTTATACATTCAACATATAATCCAATGACATCTTCAATGATGTAGAACGATTGGGACAAATATGAATCAGAAAGAGGAAACAAAATTATGAAATAATGATTTATTTTAGGAGGATAATTCATTATAAGGGGGCTATAACGGAGAGTGAAGATATTATGTGTTATAGTGAGGGGCAGAAAAAGAAAGTGAGGAAATATCTTTCTGTGGGGGGAAGAAGAATCGGAATGAGAAATTTGATATATCTAAAGTGAATGCTTGAATTAAGGGAGGTTATTTGAAGGTTAAAAAAGGAGGACGAGGGATGGCTTGATCTTAAATATTGATAACGTAAGATGTCATGTTGGCTTTATGTGATTTTTGTTTTTGAGTTTAAGTAATATATATGATAAATAAACTAAACTCTTGTTTGTTTCAGAAATATGTAAAGGCTCATTAAATATGGTTCATGAAACTCAAAGAGACAAAACTGATATATTCTTGTTTGATGGTCTATATTCTCCTACTATAAATGGAGAAGTTTGTATTAACATTGTTGAAAAAAAAAGTTTAAGAATATGAAATAAATAAAATTCCATATACCTAAATCTGATCAAAGCATATACAGAAATCTTAATTTCCTGACAGATTGGTATCGGAGCCACCATCAAATAAAAGCCACCATCAAATTAAAATGAGTAACTTTCTTACTGTCCCAAAGCTTACAAAAGAAAACTATGGCCACTGGTGTATCCGGATGAAAGCTTTGCTTGGATCACAGGAGGCATGGGAAATTGTCGAAAAAGGTTATGATGAACCAGAGAATGAAGGAGCTTTGAATCAGGCCCAGAAAAATAATTTAGCAAAGGCTCGAAAACAAGATCAACAAGCTTTGTCTATTATACATATGGGCTTAGATGAAGCTATGTTCGAGAAGGTTGCATCTGCAGCAAAAGCAAAGGAAGCCTGGGAGATTCTCCAGAATAATTTTAAAGGAGTTGACAAAGTAAAAAAGGTACGATTACAAACTCTACGAGGAGAATTTGAAACATTGCATATGAAAGAAACAGAATCAGTCCCAGATTATTTCACGAGGGTTTCCTCTGTTATAAATCAAATGAAGAATTATGGAGAAAAGATTGAAGATGCTCGTGTTAATGAAAAGATATTAAGATCTTTGAATACAAAATTGCAACTTGTTGGTATTTCCATTGAAGAATCAAATGATACAGAAACTATGACAGTGGACCAACTCATGGGGTCTCTGCAAGCATACTCAGAAAGATTATTAAAGAAGGAGGAGACAGAATCTCAAGTGTTGAAAACTGATGTCTCAGTTGCAGACAAAGATAAAGTATTGCATACACAATACAGTAGAGGAAGAGGACGTGGACGTGCAAAACATAATTTTACTCGAGGCAGAGGACGTGGTCCTATGAGCAACAGACTTGAAGTGATGGTGCAGACAAATCAACAAAACTGGCGTGGACAAGGACGTGGCCGTGACAGAGGTGGAAGATCAAACCCTGGAAGAGGTAGCAGATCAGTGGAATGTTACAATTGTGGAAAACTTGGACACTTTGCCAAAGATTGCTGGCTTAACAAGAAGGTTGAAGAAAAGGCAAATTTAGTCGAAACGGAGGAGCAACAAGAAAAGGGATTTTTGCTAATGGCTTGCAAAGGTTTGGTCCCTGAAGATGAAATTATGTGGTATCTTGATAGTGGGGCTAGTAACCATATGTCTGGCCTCAAGCATCTTTTTACCGATTTGAAAGAAATAAATTCTGGAGTTGTGTCATTTGGAGATTCATCGAAGATAGAAGTAAAAGGAAAGGGTGAAATATGTTTTACTAGAAAGGATGGCAGACAAGGAAAAATTGACGATGTGTATTATGTTCCTGACATGAAGAACAATATTCTGAGCCTTGGACAGCTACTTGAAAAAGGATATTCAATTCTTATGGAAGACAGAGTCATGTGCTTGAAGGACAAATATGGCAGGACAATTGCTAAAACTGAAATGTCACAAAATCGGATGTTCAAGTTGAATTTGAAAAACATACAGGAGAAGTGTTTGCAAGGAAAGTCAGAGGATAAGGCAACTTTATGGCACAAGAGACTTGGACACTTACACTATGGTGGCTTGAAGGAGATGGCAAACAAAGGAATGGTTCATGGAATACCAAGCATGGATCATACAGGAAGTTTTTGTGAAGATTGTGTGCTGGCAAAACAAACAAGGAGCTCATTCCAGAAAAAGGCAACTTATCGTGCTACAAAGCCTCTCGAGTTGGTGCATACGGACATATGTGGTCCTATCACACCTGAATCATATAGTTCCAAGAGGTATTTCATCACTTTCATCGATGATTATTCTCGAAGAACATGGGTTTATTTTTTAAATGAAAAATCTGAGGCATTAAAAATATTCAAGAAATTCAAAGTGTTGGTAGAAAAGAAGGCAGGAATGCATATCATGGGATTGCGTTCTGATAGAGGCGGAGAATATACATCAAAAGCTTTTACGGAATACTGTGAAGAACATGGCATTAGAAGGTTCTTAACAGCTCCATATTCACCACAGCAGAATGGCGTGGCTGAACGTAAAAATCGGACAATCTTAGACATGGTTCGATCAATGTTAAAGAGCAAGGAACTACCAAAAGAATTCTGGGCGGAAGCTGTGCAATGTGCCGTTTATATTCAGAATCGGTGTCCACATTCAAACTTGGGGGATGAAACACCTCAAGAATTATGGAGTGGAAGGAAGCCTACTGTTTCACACTTGAAAGTTTTTGGGAGTGTGGCATATTCACATGTTCCTGATCAAAGGAGAACAAAGTTGGATGATAAGAGCAAGAAATATATTTTTATTGGGTATGATGAGAAAACAAAAGCCTACAGGCTTCTTAACCCGGTTACTATGAAGGTTGTTGTGAGTCGAGATGTGAAGATACAAGAAGATGATGCATGGAACTGGAGTAAAGCACATGGAGAAGAAACAAAAGAAGATGATATTCAAATTTCTAAAATTTCAGCAACAAGTTCTAATGCATCTGAAAATGAAGAGTCAGATGAGGATGAGCCCAAGAACCCTAGAATGAGAAGCTTACAAGATATATATCAACAAGGAGAGGTGCACTTAGTATGTTTGGTAGCTGATGCAGAAAATGTAGACTATGAAGAAGCAGTGAAAGACAAGAAGTGGAAGGCTGCAATGGATGAAGAAATCAAAGCTATTGAAAAAAACAAAACCTGGGAACTTGTTGAACCTCCAGAAGGATGTAAACCCATCGATGTTAAATGGGTTTATAAGAAGAAAATGAACGCTCAAGGAGTAGTAGAAAGATATAAGGCACGGTTGGTTGCAAAGGGCTATCGACAAAAAGCTGGAATAGACTATGATGAGGTCTTCGCACCTGTTGCAAGAATGGAGACAATAAGGCTGTTAATCTCTCAAGCAGCTCAATACAAATGGCCCATTTACCAGATGGACGTGAAATCTGCGTTCTTAAATGGATTGCTCGAAGAAGTAGTGTACGTAAACCAGCCACCCGGATATGTAAAGGCAGGGAGAGAAGGAATGGTGTTAAAATTATACAAGGCGTTATATGGTTTAAAACAGGCACCCAGAGCTTGGAATACCCGCATTGATGCCTACTTCAAGAAGAATGGATTTGTGCAATGTCCTTATGAAGCTGCTCTATATGTCAAAGAAAAGCAAGGTAATTTACTAATTGTTGCACTTTACGTTGATGATCTTATCTTTATGGGAAATAATGAAGATATGATTAAAGTTTTTAAAAAGGAGATGACTCAAGAATTCGAGATGACAGATTTGGGTTTGATGAGATTTTTTCTTGGCATTGAAATGAAACAAGATAAGTCAGGCATTTTTATTTCTCAAGAAGCATATGCTAATAGTATTTTGAAGAAATTTCGAATGAATCACTGCAATCCAGTTGCAACCCCCATGGAACTGGGAATAAAGCTTTCAAAATTTGAAGGAGGAGCTTCGGTGGAAGCCAACTTGTATCAAAGTTTAGTAGGGAGTTTGAGATATGTAACATGCACAAGGCCTGACATAGCATATAGTGTTGGAATTCTGAGCAGATTCATGGAAGACCCAAAACAGTCACACTGGAAAGCTATAAAAAGAATTCTGCGATACATTCAAGGAACAAAATCATTGGGATTATTTTATACCAGAACAGAGGACTACAAATTGCTTGGCTATTCTGATAGTGATTGGTGTGGAGACATAGATGATCGCAAAAGTACGTCTGGATACATGTTTTTTATGGGAGAAACAGCTTTCACGTGGTATTCTAAAAAACAGCCTATAGTTTCATTGTCAACTTGTGAGGCAGAATATGTGGCAGCATCTTATTGTGTTTGTCATGCTATATGGTTAAGGAGGTTAATTCATGAGCTAAGAATCCCACAGCCAAGGTCAACTGAAATTCGGATTGATAACAAATCTGCGATTGAGCTTGCCAAAAATCCAGTGCATCATGAAAGGAGCAAACACATTGATGTTCGATTTCATTTTATTCGGGAGCAAGTAAAGGAGAAGAATGTGCATTTACGTCATGTTGCTAGTAGAGATCAGATTGCAGATGTGCTCACCAAACCAATTTCCAGAAATTTGCTTGATACGTACAAAAGGCTGATGGGCATGAAGGATCGAAAGGAGTTAGTTTAAGGGGGAAATATGATAAATAAACTAAACTCTTGTTTGTTTCAGAAATATGTAAAGGCTCATTAAATATGGTTCATGAAACTCAAAGAGACAAAACTGATATATTCTTGTTTGATGGTCTATATTCTCCTACTATAAATGGAGAAGTTTGTATTAACATTGTTGAAAAAAAAAGTTTAAGAATATGAAATAAATAAAATTCCATATACCTAAATCTGATCAAAGCATATACAGAAATCTTAATTTCCTGACAATATATACAGATAGATACGACAATAGTATTTTTTTATGCATAATTTTATTTAGCTGGAAATGAAATTCACTAGTTTGAATGGACAAAATATACAATTACATTATTCTCCTTTTTATCCTTCATCTAATTATATAGTTGTTTATTTCTATTGAATAATTTTTCATTGGACGTAGCAAGCTCCATTTTTATTCCGAATATATAAATGTTAGAGTTACAAATGGCCTGACCCAATATATATAAGCTTCAGATTCATTTCAATACTCGGTTTGTTTGTAGTTTACATTCATTGGCCTGACTAACATAAAGGAGCTTCAAACTTACAATAATATCATTGATTCGCTAAATCCTTACAGAAAAATCTTTCTCGATAGTTGAGAGAGTAGCTTTTCATCTCTTAAGGCATCTCCATTACTTTTCATGACTGTAACTATACTTTTATATTTTCTTTGTGCTGGTTTCCATGGTTCTACTAAAAATGTGTCTTTTTTCCTCCTATGGTTGTCTGTTAGATTTCATAATTTGTATTCCAAAGTCAGTGTCTATTAATTTCCATAGAGTCGTTTATTAGCTGGAATCTTCATAGTTTGTGAACTTCTAATAGCTTGGTAATAGAACCACGTGCATACTTCTACAGTTTAAAACAAATAAAAGCTTCCTAAACCATTTGCATTACCTAGGTCGAGATAGTAAATTGTTCTTTCTACACATTTCTATTGCGAGGTTATGTTGATTAATTTCTGAAAAGGTGGATTTAATCAGTGTAGTCAGGTAACTATAGTATCTATTAGATGGGTAATCTCTCCATGAATTTGATGAAGTATGATTCATTTTATTCTGCAACAAATCTAATGGTTGAATTTAATTTTTTGTTCTAGTCTGATCACTTTCTTAATAAATATCATAGTTAACTTCGATTATATAGCTATATAGTTAGTTTCTAAACTATCGACTTAGCGATCAGAACATAAATGGAACATCATTTTTCGTTTCAAGTTATACCTTTATAACGATTATAGAGTATTTACTCTTCCTACCATCTTTTAGTTTAAGGTATAAAAGTTTAGTACATGTTAAAACTAAGGGTAATTTTCATAAAAATACAATTAGAAGGTAAATAAGAAAGAGGAATATATGGTTTTTGAGAGTAAAGGCTACTATAATCCGTCTACTGTTATCTAAAGCATGCTGTAATGGAGCACTGTATTAGCATTCAACAACACTGCGTTGGTATTTTTCTTGATAAAATAGGAGTATTTTATCGGAGCAACCAACAAGATTGGAAGGTATTCTACGATATTAGGAAATTGTTTTCGTGTATAACATTTGAATACGTTATGTAACTACATTTTGTCTCACCATATACTACAGATACTCAGTTATTGTTATCCAAATTGATGTAAGGTTATTTGAATAATATCTTTTGTTTACGCTATCTTTTGCCCAGACCCGGCCCAAGGCATAGGCAAGAAAGACATTTACCTAGGGCAGCAGCAAACCGTGGCGAAACAAAAAAAACTCAAAATATTGTTTGTGATAATAGCCAATTCTCGTCTCTCCCTCCAACTCAAAGATGCCGATGCCGCCGGTCACTCTCTCAACCTTCGACCGTCGGCGCAATCTTAAAAGACTCGAACTGGAAGCTGCAGGCTCTAATTTGTTTTGCCCTAAATCATGTGAGTAACCGATTTTATTGTGTTTACGTTTATCATTCTGCAATTTGATTTAAGTGTTATTTTCCCTAATTTGATTTCAACTTCAGTTTTACATATTTTTTGCTGCTCATCCTTTGACCGTGAGTTCATTTCATAGTAAATTATTCTCTGTTATTAATCAATATGCATTTAGTTGTTTTAATTAGTCACTGCATATATAGTTCATGCATTCAGGTGGTTGGGAAAAAAGGAAAACAAGTTAATGTCAAATAATCACTAACAACTAATATGGCTAATAACCATTCAATGATGATGCTTACTTTTTTTATTAATAGTTAAATTTTTTTTGTAATGAAATGCTGGTCGTAACTTTACCATCATATTTTGAAGATAATTTTATTCTTGTTAATGCTTGCTAATTTTGTGCCTTGGATATATTGTAAAAAAAATTATGATTTTAAAAGAAAGAGGTAACAAAATTATAAAAATAATTCTTATTCGCCTTAGGCAATCAAAACCATCGGGCCGACCCTGCTTTTGCCTATTTTAAAGTTTGACTATGAACATTAATACTTTATTTAGTAGCTTTGGAACTTCTATTTACAATCTTAATGCATAAACAACGAAATAGCTTGGACACAAAACCTATGTTGTTGGGGTTTGTACGTCTTGATTGCATGTGCATCATTGGGTTTCATTTGATTTTTGGAACTAATGATAATCAAGAGTTTATGAATGCTATTTATAGTCATCTTACACTACAACGGTTTAGTACAAAGTGGTTCATATATACATAATTATTTATCACCGACGAAACATGACCATAGTATGGTATTCAGTCAAATTTTACGGTGGAAGGCATGATCACATTCGCGTATAAAGGAAACATCAATATGGGTGAACCATTGCTGTAAAAGTAGAAGGAAGCATGCAAGCATCCAATTTTCCAGTTCCTACCATACAATGCACAACTTCAGCTTGGGGGCTTAAGGAAATATTTACTTGGTGGCTCAAGGAAAAAATTAATAGTTTGGTGTTTAGGCACAATTGAGTTAGTGATCTTTTGATGCATCTTCTTAATAAGTTTTGGATCATTGCATTTTTATGTATATTTGAACATCTAATGTACATTTGAACATCTTATGTATGATTTGAAGAAAATATTTTGATATTTTTTTAATATTATACATTTGTAGCATACAAGAACAAATGGTTAACATCAATTTTTTAGTGAATTGTTTGAAACAAAGCATTCACTTTTGCAGCTATACATATAATTTAAGATTTCAAAAGAATTCTTGACATAAGTTTCTATGTTTTCTTTAACATATCGATATTGGTGTACAATACAGTGATGGAACATCATTTAGAACTATAATCTCTCTATGTACATATTATGGTTGAGATATGTTATAAAAGCTTCGAAAAAATTAACACAACCAAATATATACCACGCTTTCTATGTTGCATTAAAATAAGATTATGTTTAATGAACAATATACTGTGTAATGGAAACATTATTTTATGATATGTCTTTAGTCCTATTCTATAGGGCCCATGTACCGCTTTTGTATTTCACCATAGTACATCTGTTTCTTTTTTTAAAACCGCGACTAGTCCGCTTTACCCTTTTAACTCTTACGTCTGCATATATGTTTGAGATCATGCAATCCTATTACCACGTTGACTCAATAAGGAGTATCTGTACCAATTTTAATACTTATATTTAATATTGTTGTAATATTTCTAATTCCTTCCTTTAAATGGTATATTCTAATTATTTATCAAAATAATTTAATTTTTTGATTGTAACAAATATATATTTGCCATACCTGTGTGCGAAGCACGAGTTCACACTAGTAGTAAATAATAGTGAATAATTATTGGAAATTAATTTGCAGTCACCAAAAGCTATAACTATGTACATATGAATTTATAAAATATAGTTCAGTTATTAACATGATATGATGATATAATTAAATATATGTTGTATAATTAAAATTAAGCAACATATTAATACATATATATTAATTAATAAAATGATAATAATTAAAATAAAATTTATTTGGCTATGCACTCTAGATCTATATGAAAAAATGTGTTTTTATTAGTTAAATACATACATATAACCAATCTAATATATGACAACATTGATGATACATATAAGAATCGTCATCTACCTTAGTAATAATGTATATGAATAATAGAATGATATACAGAAATTAAGTCGTATAGTATAAGAAATACATACTTAAAACTAATGCCTTTAAGCAATGATAAATTCTCTCTTCTTAGAAATCATTTTGATTCGGCAGACTGCTAATCCTTTAACCGTAGACCTTTGACTATCCAATGGTTATCGTCTTTTGAATTAATTTGAGTTGAATTTGTTTGTGACAACCCATAATTTCTGTATATTTGAAATTAGAATATTTAATTGATTTTAAATGTATGAAAGTTAGTTTAACTTTAATTTCAAATACCACTATGAATTTGGCAATTAAATTATTGAATTTTATTATTGAAGTTGGGTGAAATATTGAATGTTCAGTTTTATGCTTGTTAAAAATATTTCAAAGGCTTATAAAACTTATGTGGATAATACTGAAGGTAATAGAACTTTTAAAATTGAACTTGAAAGTGATTTGTTCAGTTTGGAATTTATATCATTTAAATCGACATTTAAAAATAGCCTTCCAGGGAACGGTCTCAGATTTCGATGAAATCAGCTTCATTGGATCCATAATAGTGTATTTTTATCGGATTTCAAATTTCATAGCATTTGGAGTTTTCGTGTGATCGTACGGTAGATAAACACGCTGAATTTATATCGAAATTAAATATTATAACTGGGTTCAAAAAGCTATCTTCTCCCTACGACCGAGTTAGGACTTGAAACCTTTTCCGTTGCATTCAGAATAGGGGTTTAACCTTATAAATGCGTGGCGGCACGCCTCTATAGGAGATCGAGATTTTAGGCTTCATTTTCAAAACGATTTAAATTTGAAATTTAAATTTAAATAAATAATATTGTTGCAAGCCATTACATACACGTATTGAATTTTTAAGCACGTGTCATTCATTTTAACAAGCGTATTCATTTAAAATATAATAATAAAATAATGATTAAAAGATAAGCCGAGCCTCCCTTTTCTTTTCACTATCTTCAATCGAAAAAAATGAGGACTTAGATTATAATGGCGAACGAAACAAATCTAATCTTATCTTCTTTTTTCCGTCTGCTTCAAACAAATCATGCCTTCAAATTTAAAATCATTCTAACCCACGTTCTTCTATGTACCAAATCGGATTCGCTCGAAGGGGGGTTCGTTTGGGGTCGTGAGTGCAACCTGGAGGGGACCGTTCAAATCGAATCGAGTAGGCGATTCCAGTTTCTCAAGAAGTATAGGTCGCAATTTTATTTCATGGAGGAGGAGCTCGGTTAGGGCATAATGATGGAGGCAAACTCATGAAGGTCGGCGATGTCTTGGGGTTCGCAGTGTGCGGTGGTGGAGTCTTCGCGTGCGCATGGAGGTGGAGTAGGCCAAAGGGAGCTCGTGACCCAGAGAGTAAAGGTAACGGTGAGCAGTGGTTTCGACTGTAATGGAGGTGATGGCGATTGCCTAGAGATCGCGAACGATTTTGAGTTAGTAAGGTAGTTATTTTTGTTTTTTTAAATTTAATTCAGATACATGTATATAGACTAGAAATTTTATATGTATATATTTATATTAGGAAAATTTTCCAGTAAGTTAATTAAATTTTTGATGATTGATTAGTAAATTAGAGAATTAGTTGATATTTTAACTTGAATTTTAAAACAGTGATTTATGTTATTCGAAGTTCATTTTTAAATATGTATGGATTATTTTTAATCTAGTATATATAGGTTTGAAGGATTTTTATTTTATTAGAATTTAAATGTATATAGATAAGGTTTTGAAAAAAATATAATAGGGATTTTATATGCTGGAGAAGTTTATAAAATCAGATATAGATTATCTTGTGAATATATACATACGTAGTTTCAAAAGAAAATAAATACAATTTTTAAATATACCAATTTATCAATATATTAAGGAAATAATTTGTTTAACTGGTTAATCAATTATTTATGTTACTAAAGATAATTTATTAAAGGAAATCAGTAAACCAAATCATTTGTTAATTAAATTTTAAAATGGCAATTAATTGTTTGACCTTTTCAAATATTGATAAACAGTATAAATATTTATACAAGGTCTAAAATCATGGAGAAACAAGTCGAGATAGATTGGATTTGCAAACAAAAATCAAAGGTGAGTTTATCTCACTCAACTTGGGATTTCTGCAATTAATTTTAAGTAGTAAAATTAATTATTGATTGATGGATTGAATTTGATAATTATTATCAGTCGGATGTGGTATTATATATAGTAGTGTGCATATATATATATATATTGGAGTGATTGATTTCCCGCATTATATAGAGAATGAGATCCTATGCTCCCCTCATAATAGCGGATGACCCTTTATACCGCGATATCCCTCTCGAAGTGGGATTGGTATTTTAAATTATTGTTCCAACATCTGTGGATGTAGGAAAACAGGTTGGAGGGATCCAACTGGATTCCTCAAATATTGAAATTTGATTTCATAATATGTGATATGATTTATCGATTAATCTGTGATAGATTATATTGATTATATTGGGAATTGAAATATTGAATGCTATGGTTTGACTGAATATATTTTGGGTATATTGAGATATCAAAAATATAAAGATTGAATTTTTAAAGGAAAATAAAAGAGAGAATTTTGAGTAAAATAGTTATAAAGAATTTGGATAGATTAAAGAATGAATTTGGGAAAGGATAAAAAGTTGATTTATAATTCTAATAAATAAATTCTAGGTATAGTAGAAAATAGAGATTTTAAATAAATAAAATTAAAAGATCATTTGAGACTTAAGTGAAGTTTTCTAAAAATTAAAGGATTTTTTTAAGATTTAAAACGATTGGAAAGAAATAAAAGGGAAAATTTTGAATTAAAGATGAAATGGATAATTCAGTTTAAAACAAGATTTTAAATCATAAATAAGAAATGAATATGGAATTAATGGGTTTTGGAAAAAAAATTGGTAAGGAAAGGAATTTATTTTAAAGTAGAGTTGATTTTGGAAATCGATTTGAAAACCGACTAAGTGTTGAAACTGTGATTAAAGGAGAATGAGATTTTGAAATTTATAAACAGGATTTATAAATAAAGTGAAATATTTATCAGAGGATAATTTGGAAATATAAATTCAGGATGGGAATTTATAAGGGATGGGTGATTTGTTAAAAACAAATTGTGGTTTATTTTTAAAGGTATGGAAAGGAAAGTGTATTTCCCTGGAAAGCCGAGTATATTTTCGAGGAAAGATTTCCATGTATAAGTTGGAATTTTAAAGTGGTTTTAAAAGAATATTTTAGAAAAATTTTATTATTTTAAATTTGTATATAATTTTAAAGTAAATATTTATTTAAATTAATTATAGGAGTAATTATTTTAAATACTTAACTAGTATTATGATTTAAAAGATAATCATTTAATATTTATACCTTATAGAATAACTTTTATTTTAAAATTTGTTTTTGGCTTAAATTTTACATGAAAAATTATTATAAAAAATTCATAACCAATATTTTAAATAAAGTATTTTAAATAGTTTTTATTTTAAGTGTTTTAACGCATATATCTTTTTGATAAGTGATTTAAATTATTTTAAAATCTAAAGTATTTAGACTTGTGATTTTCGGTGGAAATAAACTATATCTGGGGAATTTATTCCACGAGAGAAAAGCGATTTGAAACTATTTTCAAAGGATTGAGGTGTAGAAAAATATCGTGCGAAGATATTTTGAGATTAATAATTTGATAAAATTATTAAGACTGATGAATTGTTTATGAATGTTATTTGATAGTTACATGACCAACTATTATATTGGCCAATGCGCTGATCGTTTCGAAGAGACCGGGATCGGGATTAATTTTCCAAAAACCACTTTGATCCGGTTTGAACATTTTCGTGAGGAAGACAAGAGCTTGGAGTCGAAGATGGAGCAGTGAAGTGCAAGGGCTAATCACTACTAATCCTGAGGGAGATTCCAAAATGGATGTAGTAGGAATAGTGCCTTCGGTTCCGTTCGGACCTGGAACAGACTTGTATGGATGAATGCTATCAGAACATCGTCAGGAGGACAGTGAGAATTCTAAGTGAATGTGTGCTAAAAAGGTAATGCATGGCCTCGAGCCTCATCAACCGCAAATGGCTAAAACGTGGGAGGTGCACACAAGGCTAAGTGGCTAGCAACCAATTAGGGTAAATTCTGTTTGATGTGAATTTTTGTTTGATGATAACAAATATATATATATATATATATATATATATATATATATATATATATCAATATGTGTTTGCAGATTGTACTATATACATATAGGAATAAATATTCATATTGAATAATAATACTATTGCACAGAATTTATATAATTCAATCAGTATTTTTATTCAATATAATATTTTACAAAGTTTTCAGCTCTCTCTATATACATATACTTGTTTATACATTTCATATTCATATTTTCTCTCACTACAACACACAACACTGTACATTTTACAAAACCATTAATCTGCATCTATCTGCATTGTCCAGCTCCAGTTCTAGTCCTGTCTCCTGTGTACCGTATAATTAGCAACTATAGCAGTAATCTGAAAATAAACAAATTTGAATTTGCAAAAATATAAATTTGTTTTTATTGGTGCCTTAGTTATTTGGGTTGTGTGTCATCATTTACATTTGAATTCACTACACATAAAGTCGTGCACATAGATATATACACTTGTATTCCTATCAGGGACAGGTAATCATAAGTGGCTGCAATACACACGTGTACATTCATACACGTGTGCACTGCCTCGCCAACTCGTGTGCGCAGCCAACAAAAGCAAGCATGAAAACAGAAAAACCAGAGCACGACCAAGTATGGAAGTGACTCAAAACAGAAAGCACAATGTGAAGACAACAAGTAATGCTGAAATGCAAAATTTTATCAATCAGTTACTCAATGCATGCAACATGAATGCATCCAGATGACACAATGCTAAAAGACACGGTACACATATGACACAAGACTGCAAACGAGTATTGAAACCAGCAATATGGAAAAAGGGCAGTGGACGGGTACAAGGCCAGAAAGACCAAATGCAAGACCAAAGTGCAACAGAACATCAACTGGAAGCAACAAGAATACCAGAGACAGTCTCATAAGACAGTGATAGTGAGTATACAAGTGCAGACACAAATAGTGATACAACAGTAAAAAGAAACAAATCCAGTGCCAACATGAACAGAGACCAGTAATGCAACAGTGACACGCACCAGAGACATGATTACACATCAGTTCACCCAAGTTAAGGAGAAACCAAAACAAGCCAGTGAAATCACAAGTATATCAACTCAACAACAATCTAGGCAAACCAGGTTGAACGACTACAAGTACAAGGCATAGCAACTGCATAGCAACTGCAACAAGACACAACAATGAAGACTACAACCCAATGAACCAGAGACAACAACAGAGCACAATGCACCAAGTAAGTAACATCAAGCAACATGATCAGACACACATACTTCAATGATGCAGTCAACAACTACTCAAGGCAACAGTGCAATGCAACTACACAACTACAAGCGTGTAGAAGCAAATTATATCAAGACTCAGTACAAAACAGATATAGCAATACTTCAATGATCAAACAGAGGTCAAAACAATAAGCAACCCAGTGGCAACATGATCAGAACCACGGCAAATATCAATGCTGAGCCGAGTAGCAGTTTTCAAAAGAATCATGGCAATCAAGATGTTAAACAAGTTAAAGAATAACAATGCAGACATGCCACAATTAGTATGAAGCTGATAATGAAGTCAAGTAATAAAATTCATTATCATGGAATAGATGGTACAGGTCGAAACAGTGGATGAACGAAATTCAACAATACTGTGTTGACCATGTCAAAAATTCAAATGCGTATCTTTGAAATAATCAACGCAAATCAAAAGAGGAAAGTTTTTGCCGTATGACTCAAGGAAAAAATCGAACGTTTCAAAATCAAGATCGTGCATATCAAGTAGTCACAAATATTAGGAAAGTATCGAATTGATTAGGGTTTCAGAATCCATATAAATATTCATCCAACAAATTCATCATCGGCATCGAGTTCGAATACGAAAATCTTTAAAGCACTTAAAGTGAAAATTACATACCGAAGCATACGTTCAACTCGATCAACTCGGTCAACAGAGGAGCAGCTGCGAACAACCTCAAGTAAAGCAAGCCGCCGATCATCAGAGAAGCAAAGAGCAACAAATTCGATCGACATCATCAAAGACCACCGAAGCCCTAATTCAGATTGAACAAAGAAAGCAACAGCCGCCATTCTTCACAAAGAAAAAAAAGGATCGGGTTAAATAATAAAAGGGGCCGGCTTTATAATATTAAGAGCCTTCTAATTTTTTAATTAGGGTTTCTTTGTTTAAGGGCAAAAAATTAGTACTCAAGTTTTTATTTATTTTTTGCTCTTGCTTTTATTTTTGAAGTCTGTTTTTCTTTTTGAGTCAAATCTTGGTAAATCACCACCTAGGTTGTAGGTAGTGTCAGATTGTCTAGTTAGAATTAGTTCCGTGAGTAGGGTGTGCGAGTTTGCAAAACTCTATAGGCGGTAGCAGGGTGTGCGAGTCTGTTAGAGTGTTTGTAAGCGGGAGACTGTTTAATTCTAATAGAAATCTGGGAATGCAGCAGTAGGCAGGGGTTGCCGAAGCTGGGTAAATTTTGTGTGTGATTTACTTTTCAGCATATTTACTTCTCTGCAGTTTGTTTTTGTGTTTAATTCGTGAAAATTTGCTATAACCCTATTCACCCCCTCTAGGGTTAATCTAGATCCTACAAGTGGTATCAGAGCCAGATATTTTTTCTTTTAACTCTAGAGTCATGAATCCACCAAATAATAGCTCAAAAGAATCTAGTGAGGTCTGTTGGCGGGCTAAGGAGCAACAAGAATGGTTTCTAGATTCAGGGTGTTCTAGACATGTGACGGATGACAAATCGAAGTTCCTTAGCCTAGAGAATTTTAAAGGTGGAAATGTGATCATGGGGGACAATAGCAAGTGTAAGATTATTGGTAAAGGTGAAGTAGGTAACGGTACTTTTTCCTTGACTAATGTTTTATACGTTGATAATTTGCATCACAATCTCATTTCTATCAGCCAATTATGTGACAAAGGTATGAATGTGGTCTTTGATTGTGATACTTGCAAAATCATTGATAAATCTTCTGATAACATTGTTTTTATGGGTAAAAGAAAATGAAATGTTTACTCACTTTCGTTTGATAATCTAAATCTTTCTAGATGTTTGGTAGCCACTGACGAAGAGGCATCCTTATGGCATAGGAGATTTGGACATGCTAGCATAAGCCTCTTAGAAAAACTTGAAATGAAAGAATTAGTCAAAGGGTTACCACATCAGAAATTTAAAAAAATAAAGTGTGTAAAGCATGTTCCTTGGGCAAGCTTAGTCGATCATCATTTCGCCCTAAAAATATTGTTAGCACATCAAGGGTCCTTGAATTAATTCACATGGACTTATTTGGACCAAATGAAATTGCAAGCTTGAATGGAAAACGTTATTGTTATGTATTGGTTGATGATTATTCTAGATTTACATGGGTTTATTTCTTAGCCAAAAAGTCTGAATCTTTTGATTATTTTTCAAAATTTGCAAAACTTGTTCAAAATGAAAAAGGAGTTTCAATTAAAACTTTGAGAAGTGATCATGGAGGCGAATTTGAAAATTTGGAATTTGAAAGCTTTTGTGAAGAAGATAGTTTAAAACATGAATTTTCTGCTCCACGAACACCTCAACAAAATGGGGTGGTTGAAAGGAAAAATCGTACATTACAGGAATTGGCTAGATCCATGTTGAGTGAATATAAACTACCTCTAACCTTTTGGGCAGAGGCAGTGAATACTTCGTGCTATGTAATGAATAGAGTAATGATTAGACCAATACTTGACAAAACGTCTTATGAATTGTGGCATGAAAGGAAACCTAACATCTCTTATTTTCGTGTATTTGGATGTCCTTGTTTCATTCTTAACACAGGTGATCAACTTGGAAAATTTGAATCAAAGGCTGATGAGGGAATTTTCATGGGCTATTCAACAAGGACCAAGGCTTACAGGATATACAACAAACGAACAAAAACAATTGTTGAACCAATCAATGTGAAATTCGATGAATCTGACCTGGAAAGGACGACTGAAAAGACGGTTGACGATGGGGTAGATCATGAAGGTATTGAAGAAGGAACATCTAGTGAGAAAGCTGAAAGTAGGACTGTTGATGCCAGTAGATTGAAGTTCAAATCCAATCATCCTCCGGAATTGGTTATAGGTGATCCTACGGAAGGTATACGCACTCGCTCTTCATTTGATAAAAATTTGTGTGCATTTTGTTGCCGCAGTGGTTTTATTTCTGAGATTGAACCTGATTCTGTTGAAATGGCTCTTAATGATGAAAGTTGGGTTTTAGCAATGCAAGATGAACTTAATCAATTTGAGAGAAATAAAGTTTGGAAACTAGTTCCTAGGCCTAATGACTATCCAATTGTTGGAACTAAATGGGTGTTCAAAAATAAGCTTGATGAATCAGGAAATGTAGTTAGAAACAAAGCTAGGTTGGTCGCAAAAGGATATAACCAAATAGAAGGCATAAATTTTGATGAAACATTTGCTCCAGTTGCTAGGTTAGAAGCCATTAGGATTTTGCTAAGTTTTGCATGTTATAAGTGTTTCAAACTTAAACAAATGGATGTAAAAAGTGCCTTTCTAAATGGTGATTTGAAAGAAGAAGTTTTTGTTGAACAACCCCTCGGATTTGGAAATCATGATTTTCCAAATCTTGTGTATAAACTAGAAAAAGCATTATATGGTCTTAAGCAAGCTCCTAGAGCTTGGTATGACTACCTTTGTACATATCTTTTGGAAAATGGCTTTAAAAAGGGGAGTGCTGACATGACACTGTTTCTATTACATAATGGAAGTGAATTTTTGATTGTTCAGATTTATGTGGATGATATTATTTATGGTGCTACTAATGAACTCTTGTGCGAGAAATTTGAACAAGTCATGCAGGCTAAATTCGAGATGAGCTTGGTTGGAGAATTGAAATATTTTCTTGGATTCCAAATCAAGCAAAGCAGTGATGGTATTTTTATTTCACAATCCAAGTATGTGTTGGAACTATTGAAGAAATTTGGAGTTGAGAACTTCAAACCATTGAGAACTCCTATGAGCCCATCAACAAAGTTGGACAAAGATGAGAAAGGAATTGCTGTTGATCAGAAAAAATATCGAGGGATAATTGGTTCACTTCTCTATCTTACTGCTTCTAGACCTGATATTATGTTTTCTGTGTGTTTGTTGCACGTTTTCAATCAAATCCTAAAGAATCTCATTTGAAAGCCACTAAACGAATTTTGAGATATCTTACACACACACAAATTTGAATTATGGTACCCTTCATGTGAAAATTTTGATTTAGTTGGCTATTCTGATGCTGATTATGCTGGTTCATTGGTTGACAAGAAAAGCACTAGTGGGACACGTTTCATGCTAGGACATTCATTAGTTTCATAGTCAAGTCGAAAACAGAATTGTGTTGCATTATCCACCACTGAAGCAAAATATATTGCTTTAGGAAGTTGTTGCGCTCAAATTTTATGGATGATGCAAACTCTTTCTGATTTTGGCTTAGTTTATAAACAAGTTCCATTAAAATGTGATAGTAAAAGTGCAATAGACTTGTCAAATAATCCTGTTCATCATTCACGCACAAAACACATTGATGTGAGACACCACTTTCTTAGAGATCACATTGCTAAGGAAGACATTTGCATTGAATATATTTCAACTGAGGCTCAACTTGCTGATATTTTCACAAAACTCCTCCCCGAAGACAGATTTTCCAGATTACGTTTGGATTTGGGGATTATAGAAATTGACTAATCATTTTCCATTTTTTAGTTGAAATATTCTTGGATATACTTTCAACTTCAATTTCTAGGATTCAAACCAGTTTTGGATATTATCCAAAGATTGATGTGAATATGGTATTCAGTATTGGATATTACATAATATAATTAACTTGGTAACTTATTCCACGATCATTTCTATTTCTACCATCTTTCCATCGTTCATAATGGTTTTGTAAAATGAGAAGAGTGGATTATTTTTTTAAATTTTTTTTAATGATGATAATAACTCTCATGCATCCATTCTCATTTAAAAGTCCTTATGGTTATGCATGGATGGAACATGTGAGTGAATTATTTTTATCATTACTCCATTCTCATTTAAAAGTCCTTATGGTTTTGCATGGATGTAGTATGGCAACTAAGTATTCTGGTCTCACTTAAAAGTCCGGATGCTTAGACTAATAAGTAACTGCTAATCCCATTTAAAAGTCCTTATGGTTATGCGTGGTTAGTAAGTGCTTATTTTTGTTCTTAAAGGTCAAATTAATTTTAAAATATCTCTCTTCTTATTATACAAAAACCGAATCATCGATCCATTATCTACAATGTGGAAATTGTTATCTCGTTATGATATATAATTTTTTGTTCCTACTGTTCCATTGTTTTTTGTCAGTCTTTTGATAATGACAAAAGGGGGAGAAGAACAAGATTTTGATAAGGAAGTAAATATTTTTTGGAATACTTCAAAAATTGTTAAATGTTGTTAGATAATTTTCTTTAGTTCATTTATTCTTCTGTAATTCTCTAAATCTTGTAAATAGGGAGTGGTCTCAGTTGTAGGGGGAGCATTCATATAGGGGGAGCTAAATATTTCATGCTCAAACACATTTATTAGAATTTCAAAATCTTTAATATATATGTTTGTCATCATCAAAAGGGGGAGATTGTTTGATGTGAATTTTTGTTTGATGATAACAAATATATATATATATATATATATATATATATATATCAATCTGTGTTTGCAGATTGTACTATATACATATAGGAATAAATATTCATATTGAATAATAATACTATTGCACAGAATTTATATAATTCAATCAGTATTTTTATTTAATATAATATTTTACAAAGTTTTCAGCTCTCTCTATATACATATACTTGTTTATACATTTCATATTCATATTTTCTCTCACTACAACACACAACACTGTACATTTTACAAAACCATTAATCTACATCTATCTACGTTGTCCAGCTCTAGTTCTAGTCCTGTCTCCTGTGTACCTGTATAATTAGCAACTACAGCAGTAATCTGAAAATAAACAAATTTGAATTTTTTTTTATTGGTGCCTCAGTTATTTGGGTTGTGTGTCATCATTTACATTTGAATTCACCACACACAAAGTCGTGCACATAGATATATACACTTGTATTCCTATCAGGGACAGGTAATCATAAGTGGCTGCAATACACACGTGTACATTCATACACGTGTGCACTGCCTCGCTAACTCGTGTGCGCAGCCAACAAAAGCAAGCATGCAAACAGAAAAACCAGAGCACGACCAAGTATGGAAGTGACTCAAAACAGAAAGCACAATGTGAAGACAACAAGTAAAGCTGCAATGCAAAATTTTATCAATCAGTTACTCAATGCATGCAACATGAATGCATCCAGATGACACAATGCTCAAAGACACAGTGCACATATGACAAAAAACTGCAAACAAGTATTGAAACCAACAATATGGAAAAAGGGCAGTGGACAGGTACAAGACCAGAAAGACCAAATGCAAGACCAAAGTGCAACAGAACATCAACTGGAAGCAACAAGAATACCAGAGACAGTCTCATAAGACAGTGATAGTGAGTATACAAGTGCAGACACAAATAGTGATACAACAGTAAAAAGAAACAAATGCAGTGCCAACATGAACAAAGACCAGTAATGCAACAGTGACACGCACCAGAGACATGATTACACATCAGTTCACCCAAGTTCAAGAGAAACCAAAACAAGCCAATGAAATCACAAGTATATCAACTCAACAACAATCTAGGCAAACCAGGTTGAACGACTACAAGTACAAGGCATAGCAACTGCAACAAGACACAACAATGAAGACTACAACCCAATGAACCAGAGACAACAACAGAGCACAATGCACCAAGTAAGTAACATCAAGCAACATGGTCAGACACACATACTTCAATGATGCAGTCAACAACTACTCAAGGCAACAGTGCAGTGCAACTACACAACTACAAGCGTGTAGAAGCAAATTATATCAAGACTCAGTACAAAACAGATATAGCAATACTTCAATGATCAAACAGAGGTCAAAACAATAAGCAACCTAGTGGCAACATGATCAGAACCACGACAAATAGCAATGCTGAGCCGAGTAGCAGTTTTCAAAAGAATCATGGCAATCAAGATGTTAAACAAGTCGAAGAATAACAATGCAGACATGCCACAATTAGTGTGAAGCTGAGAATGAAGTCAAGTAATAAAATTCATTATCATGGAACAGATGGTACAGGTCAAAATAGTGGATGAACGAAATTCAACAATACTGTGTTGACCATGTCAAAAATTCAAATGCGTATCTTTGAAATAATCAACGAAAATCAAAAGAGGAAAGTTTTTGCCGTATGACTCAAGGAAAAAATCGAACGTTTCAAAATCAAGACCGTGCATATCAAGTAGTCACAAATATTAGGAAAGTATCGAATTGATTAGGGTTTTAGAATCCATATAAATATTCACCCAACAAATTCATCATCGGCATCGAGTTCGAATACGAAAATCGTAAAAGCATTTAAAGTGAAAATTACATACCAAAGCATACGTTGAACTCGATCAACTCGGTCAACATAGGAGCAGCTGCGAACAACCTCAAGTAAAGCAAGCCGCCGATCATCAGAGAAGCAAAGAGCAACAAATTCGATCGGCATCATCAAAGACCACCGAAGCCCTAATTCAGATCGAACAAAGAAAGCAACGGCCGCCATTCTTCACAAAGAAAAAAAAGGATCGGGTTAAATAATAAAAGGGGTTGGCTTTATAATATTAAGAGCCTTCTAATTTTTTAATTAGGGTTTCTTTGTTTAAGGGCAAAAAATTAGTACTCAAGTTTTTATTTATTTTTGCTCTTGCTTTTATTTTTGAAGTCTGCTTTTCTTTTTGAATCAAATCTTGGTAAATCACCACCTAGGTTGTAGGTAGTGTCAGATTGTCTAGTTAGAATTATTTCAGTGAGCAGGGTGTGCGAGTTTGCAAAACTCTATAGGTGGTAGCAGGGTGTGCGAGTCTGTTAGATGTTTGTAAGCGGGAGACTGTTTAATTCTAATAGAAATCTGGGAATGCAGCAGTAGGCAGGGGTTGCCAAAGCTGGGTAAATTTTGTGTGTGATTTACTTTTCAGCATATTTACTTCTCTGCAGTTTGTTTTTGTGTTTAATTCGTGAAAATTTGCTATAACCCTATTCACCCCCCCTCTAGGGTTAATCTAGATCCTACAAATTCATCCCTGTCCATAGGTCCCTTTTATTCGGCTGTGTGGGAAGTTGCTGATCCCAACGGTGGGGTGATCTTATTTGGACTATCCAGTAAGGGGTAGCTCCGGTCTTGCGTTGTAGGGGATCAGGGTGGATCCTCGGTACGGTGATCTAGACCACGTATTGTGACGGGTGGTACCCAATAGCCCTGCCATTGATGGAAATCCATTCTCTTTACGTGCCTTTATGGTTTTGTTTGTAGAACCTAGTATTGCTGGAATTTAATGAATGTAACAATTTCAGCTATTTGAATAAGTATTTGTATATAGACACTATTATAATATCAGAGGATTTGATAAGAAATGTTTTGGTTATCGTAAGGTAAAATCCCGACATGTTTATTTATGGCGTGGTCTTACGAGATACCTTTGATTTCAAAGCACTTTGAAAACTTTAATAATCCAATTGAGTGTGTTTTCTCATGTTGGTTTTCCAGACTGACTGGGGTATTATTTAACTATAATGCTCTAGTCAGACCGAGTATTATAGAGTACAGATTTTGGATGGACTGCCGTAGAGCTCAGGAGACGAGTTGGATGACGAGGCGTATTTTCATAGATTTATATTTCTGCTGTGCAGTGTAATCTGTATATTCAGCTTTGGGAGGACTTGATATTATAAATGTCCTGAATTGTTTTGCTGATTTGTATCCTACTCCGCTGATGTAATGTATATAACAGATACAGTTCTTTTGTACAAAGATTCAGTCATTTATCTATTATATATTGTTTCGCTGCGTTTGTGAGATTCTGATATTGTTTTCTATTTCTTCTTCTACCTCCTTCTTCTCTAACCCTAATGATTTAGTTTTCGGGCATTCTATTATTCGGCTTTTAATACAGTGGACGTATTGATGTCGATTTTCGGGCGTCGAAAAATCAGTTCGCAGCTGGTATCAGAGCTGATGGTTAAGCGAGAACCTTGGCTTTGGTGGGAATTACTCATTAAAAATAGAGTCTGTAGTACTCTAGAATGAGTTTGAGCGTATTAATAGATATGAACGCGTATTTGTTAGTGAATATAAAAGTTGTTTTTGTAGTGTGTTGACTTATCGGTTGAGTGTTTATGGATTCTGGTCGATATGTGGGACGCCATGTCATCGATAGGGGTTTCTAAACTCTTAAACAAGATAAACCGACACAGTATTGTTTTAAAATAGGGTAAATGAAATAATTTTACCAAATTATTTTTGTGTATAAAAGAAATTAGTTTTCGTAAATTATTATAGTTGCATATGGTTGCTTGGTTATTAGGAAGTGATAATATTAAATTATTATCATTGTGTAGAAATTGAATAAGAAATTGAAAATCATAACTAAAAGCTAAGAAACTAAATTAATATAATAAACGATATTTGTAAATGTGAATTTTAAATGTGATTTATAATTTGAAAACAAAATACTAGAGTAATATTAAATATAGATTGAAAGGATTTGGAAATTTAAAAATTTGGAAAAAAAAAATTAATTTACTTTGAGTTTGAAAATGATTTTCAAAGGTTTGGAGGAATAATGGCAATATTATTTCGGAAACATTTTTGAACTGGATTTGAAATCTGGCGAGATTGGGAATTTAAAATATTTGAAGGGGTTTTAAAGAGATAAAAGCATTGAATTCTTTTCGGTCGCTGGAAAATAATTTCAGTGATGACTGCAGCATCATCGATGTTCATTTTCGAGTTTTCAAGAGAGAAATTGCTGCCAAAATATTTTGAATTGGTGTTTGTTTGCAAAAAAAATTGGGTTTGATTTTGGAATGCAAGGAATAATTTTGTTTGGGTATATATGTTTTCAAAAATGTTTTTGAATATTAAGAAATTGTTTGAACTCGGGAAGTTTAATTAAAAATGATTATGGATTATAAATGGGTTTGATAACTTGTAGAATTTGGAATTTGTTATAATAAAATTCAACTTGGAAATAGTTAAATAAAAATAAGTGTGAAAAACAAAATAAGTTGGAAGGTAAGCTAATTTATTGAAGAGAATTAAAAGAAGTTAGTAAATCGAATTTAAATAAGTGGAAAATGTATAGAAGTTAAAATTTTGAATTAAAATTGAAGCGTAACTCAATCAAATTAAATAAAAGTGAATTTGAGGAAAGAGTCTAAGTTGGTTAAATGGAATAACCGTTAAAATAAAATAAAAATTTATTAAGTTGAAAATAAATTTGTGAAGGAACAAGTTAATTTAAATTTGTAAGAAAATGAAATTGGAGCTGAGTATTGGAATTCATTTTGAATTGGTTAAGTAAAGTAAAGTTGAAAAATTAGTTCGAAGTGGACTGAAATAATAAGAGTTTGGAAATAAAGTCCACTGAGATTTAAAATAAACTTGTAAGTGGAACTAATTAGATGATAAATTAAATATGGGTTTGAGATAAGGTGAATAAAATCAATATTGAATTTGACTTGGAAATAAATTGGGAATTGAAGATAAATTGAATTTGAAATGAAGCTGAAATTAAGTTAAATGTAAATAGAGGTGAAAGCTTAAGTGGTGAAGTAAAAATAAATATTAAAGTATATAGAATATTTATAATAAACTTAAGGATGGAAAATGGTAAAATTCTTGAGTAAAATTGGTATTGGGGAAAATATTCTAAGTTAAAATTTGAATGAAGGTTTAATAGAGGCATGTGAAATGTTAAGAGTGAATAAGTGAATAAAAATTAGAATAAATGTGAATAAAAGAGAATTGATATAGCTAATAATCAATTAAAATAAATACGTAGGATGCACGTATATTAGTTTATTCACATAGCGATTTGATCCAGATCCGAGCATAGAATTTCGAGATAGTTATATCGATCCGATTTGGGATTTTCCACTCGATTTTCGACGACGAACCCTAGATATGCATTTTTGATTGATTCTGAAAATTCCCTATCATAGTTATGACTATGCAAGGAGAATAACAGTTTCTGATCAAGAAACCAGATCTGAGTCCGCACTTAGAAGTCGGGTGAACGACACTTGTTCGGAAATGAAATTGTGTGATCGAGTGAACGATCAGATTTGATATTGCGTATGGATGATATGTGTATATCATACGGGTTTGAATGAAATAGATATTGAAACTGTTGTAAAGAAATGTATAAAATAATTTTGAATGTTGTGATTGGATATTATTGCTATGTAATATATAGTTATTTAAAAGCAAAGGATAAATGGATGTTTTGATTTTCGAAGATAAATTTGAATTTATCAACAAAAAGGTATGTATTTAAATTTCTGTATGAAATTTGATGGTTTTCTGATCTAGCCACTTGGCTTTTGTTTTCTTTTTGAATTTGGGTGCCCGTAGAGGCATTCTGCAGTTGTACCGAGCTAGCCGGCAAAGAAGACGCTGGCGAAATTTTTTGAAATTTTTGGGAGTTAGAAAAATTTTGAGAAAATTTTGATACTTTTATAATTTGGTTTTAAATTTAAATGGTTGGGCAAGTGATATTGGGAGGAACCTATGGAAGAAGTTTGGAAAGTTAGTAAGGGTGATAATGTCTTTATTAAAAAGATGGTTTGAGTATTGTTAAAAACTGTTTGGTTTTGGGAAGTTGTTAAAAACTAGTTGTTTGGGAAAATAGTGAACGGGTACTGGACCATTCTTCTTAACTAGTAATTTCGAAGACGAAATTCTTTTAAGGGTGGAGGAATGTGACGACCCAGAATATCTAGATATTTGAAATTAGAATATTTTATTGATTTTTAATGTTTGAAAGTTAGTTTAACTTGAATTTCAAATACCACTATGAATTTGGCAATTAAATTCTTGAATTTAATTATTGAAGTTGGGTGAAATATTGAATCCTCAGTTTTATGATTGTTAAAAATATTTCAAAGGCTTATAAAATTTATATGGATAATACTAAAGTAATTAAACTTTTAAAATTGAATTTGAAAGTGATTTGTTAAATTTTGTATTTATATCATTTAAATCGACATTTAAAAATAGCCTTCCAGGGCATAGTCTCAGATTTCGACGAAACCACATTGGATCCGTAATAGTGTATTATTATCGGATTTCAAATTTTGTAGCATTTGGAGTTGGCATGCGATCGTACAGTAGATAAATGCACTGAATCTATATCGAATTTAATATTATAACTGGGTCCAAAAAGCTATCTTCTCCATACTAACGAGTTAGGACTTGAAAATTTTTCCATTGCGTTCAGAATAGGGGTTTAACCTTATAAACGTCTGGCGTCACGCCTCTATAGGGGACGATTTAAATTTGAAATT
This sequence comes from Allium cepa, assembly GCA_030765085.1. Classification (NCBI taxonomy): domain Eukaryota; kingdom Viridiplantae; phylum Streptophyta; class Magnoliopsida; order Asparagales; family Amaryllidaceae; genus Allium; species Allium cepa. The sequence continues at coordinate 1,051,374,940 of CM060935.1, read as the reverse complement.
TAAATTTAAATAAATAATATTGTTGCAAGCCTTTACATGCACGTATTGAATTTTTAAGCACATATCCTTCATTTTAACATGCATCATTATTTAAAATATAATAATAAAATTATTATTAAAAGATAAGCCGACCCTCCTTTTTCTTTTCACTATCTTCAATCGAGGAAAAAAAGAGAGGATTCAGATTATAATGGCGAATGAAAAAAATCTAATCTTTTCTTCCTCTTTCCATCTGCCTCAAATAAATCGCGCCTTCAAATTTAAAATCATCCGAACCCGCATTCTTCTCTGTACAAAATCGGGTTCGCTCGAAGAGGGGTTCGTTTGGGGTCGCGAGTGCAGCCTGGAAGGGACCATTTAAATCGAATCGAGTAGGCGATTCCAGTTTCTCGAGAAGTATAGGTCGCGATTTTATTCCATGGAGGAGGAGCTCGGCTAGAGCATATGATGGAAGCAAACTCGTGAAGGTCGGCTGTGTCTTTGGGGGTCACAAGGTGGGGTGGTGGAGTCTTCGCGTGCGCATGGAGGTGGAGTAGGCCAAAAGGAGCTCGCGACCTTGAGAGCAAAGGTGATGGCGAGTAGTTGTTTCGGCTGTAATGGAGATGATGGCGATTGCCTGGAGCTCGCGAACAATTTTGAGTCAGTAAGGTGGCTGTTTTTATTTTTTTAATTTAATTTAGATATATGTATACAGACTAGAAATTTCATATGTATATATTTATATTAGGAAAAATTTCCAGTGAGGTTAATTAAATTTTTGACGAGTGATTAGTTTAAATTAGAAAATTAGTTGATATTTTTACTAGAATTTTAAAACAGTGATTTATGTTATTCGAAGTTGATTTTTAAATCTGTATGGATTATTTTTAATTTAATATATGTAGGTTTGAAGGATTTTTATTTTATTAGAATTAAAATGTATATAGATAAGGTTTTGAAAAAAATATAATAGGCATTTTATATATTGGAGAAGTTTATAAAATCAGATAGAGATTATCTTATGGATATATACAAACGTAGTTTCAAAAGAAAATAAATATACATTTTAAATTTACTAGTTTATCAATATATTAAGGAAATAATTTGTTTAACTAGTTAATAAATTATTTTGGTTACTAAAGATAATTTATTAAAGGAAATCAGTTTAAACAAAATCATTAATTAATTAAATTTTAAAATGGTAATTAATTGTTCAACTTTTTCAAATACTGATAAACTGTATAAATATTTATAAAAGGTCTAGAATCATGGAGAAACAAGTCGAGATGGATTTGATTTGCAAACAAAAACCAAAGGTGAGTTTATCTCACTCAACTTGGGGTTTTTGCAATTAATTTTAAGTAGTAAAATTAATTATTGATTGATGGATTGAATTTGATAATTATTATCAGTTGGATGTGGTATTATATATAGTAGCATATATATATATATATTGGAGTGATTGATTTCCCGTATTATATAGCGGATGAGACCCTATGCGCCCCGCATAATAGCGGATGATACTTTACTCCGCGATATTTCCCTTGAAGTGGGATTGGTTTTGTTACCCGGCACCTTGGACCGGCTACAAAGCGACAGGTGAAGATATTATTATTAGCACTAGATGAGATTCTGACCAAGAAGATCCTGAAGGTATAAGGGTTTGATGCAATCGACATGTTTCGACATCCCTGGCACGGTGCAGATTGGAGGTGTTAGCAAGTTGTCAGGCCTAAGGCAAAGCAAGAGCGTTTGACCTGCCTGGCCCGGTGCACAGAAGTCACCTGCTATGGGCCGAGGTACCTTTTTCCTAAGCCCATGAGGGAAGTCCAATCCATCTTCATCTATAAATAGAAGGGCAGGGGCACAGTGAAAGGGACCTTTTCCGAAAACACTGGGGAGACTCTGTCATTTTCTATACTCTCCTCTTTTTAATTCAAACTTGTATTCAAGTGATTGATTTATGGATTGTATCTGTATTCAAGTAATTGAGAAAGCAAAAGATTAACCTCAAAGTGGACGTAGGCAATTACGCCAGGTCACTATAAATCTGGTGTTCGTATTTTCTGCATTTAAGTTTGCGTACTGATCTCTGTTTAACTTGACTTTCTTCATTAATCTCTCTACATAACCCTACTTAAGGGTGTTAGTGACCAATTTTGGTGCTAACAGGTATTTTAAATTGTTGTGCTAACATCTGTGGATGCAGGAAAACTGGTTGGAGGGATCCAATTGGATTCCTCAAATGTTGAAATTTGATTTCATAATCTATGATATGATTTATTGATTAATCTATGATAGATTATATTGATTATATTGACAATTGAAATATTGAATACTATAGTTTGAATGAATATATTTTGGGTATTGAGACGTAAAAATATAAAAATAGAATTTTTAAAGAAAAGCAAAAGAGGGAATTTTAAGTAAAATAATTATAAAGAATTTGGATAAATTAAAGAATGAATTTGGGAAAGGATAATAAGTTTATTTATAATATTAATAATTAAATTCAAGGTATGGAAGAATATAGAGATTTTAAATAAATAAAATTATAAAAGCATTTGAGACTTAAGTGAAGTTGTCTAAAAATTTAAAGGATTTTTTTTAAGATTTAAATCGATTGGAAAGAAATAAAAGGGAAAATTTTGAATTAAAGATGAAATGGATAATTCAGTTTAAAATAAGATTTCAAATCATAAATAAGAAATGAATATGGAATTAATGGGTTTTGGAATAAGTTTTGGCAAGGAAAGGAATTTATTTTAAAATGGAGTCGATTTTGGAAATCGATTTGAAAGCCGACTAAGTGTTGAATTTATGATTAAAGGAGAATGAGATTTTGAAATTTATAAACAGGGTTTATAAATAAAGTGAAATATTTATCAGAGGATAATTTGGAAATATAAATCCAGGATGGGAATTTATAAGGAAAGGGTGATTTGTTAAAAATAAATAGTGGTTTATTTTTAAAGGTGTGGAAAGGAAAGTGTATTTCCTTAGAAAGCGAGTATATTTTCGAGGAAAGATTTCCAAGTATAAGTTTGAATTTTAAAGTGGTTTTAAAAGAATATTTTAGAGAAATTTTATTATTTTAAATTTGTTTAGAATTTTAAAGTAAAAATTTATTTAAAATAATTATAGGAGTGATTATTTTAAAGATTTAACTAGTATTATGATTTAAAAGATAATTATTTAATATTTACACCCTATAGAATAACTTTTATTTTAAAATTAGCTTTTGGCCTAAATTTTACATGAGAATTTATTATAAAAATTTCATAACTAGTATTTTAAATAAAGTATTTTAAATAGTTTTTATTTTAAGTGTTTTAAAGCATATATCTTTCTGATAAGTGATTTAAATTATTTTAAAATCTAAAGTATTTAGACTTGGTGATTTTCAGTGGAAATAAACATATCTGGGAATTTATTCCGTGAGAGAAAAGTGATTTGAAACTATTTTCATAAGATTGAGGTGCAGAAAAATATCGTGCGAAGATATTTTGAGATTAATAATTTGGTAATTATTAAGACTGATGAATTGTTTTTGAATGTTATTTGATAGTTAAATAACCGACTATCAATATTGCCCAATGCGTTGATCGTTTTTGAAGAGACCGGGATCGGGATTAATTTCTCGAAAACCACTTCGATCTGGTTTGAATGTTTTCGTGAGGAGGACAAGAGCTTGGAGTCGAAGATGGAGCAGTGAAGTGCAAGGCTAATCGCTACTAATCCTGAGGGTGATTCCAAAATGGATGTAGTAGGAGTAGTGCCTTCGGTTCCGTTCGGACCCAGAACGGACTTGTATTGCAGGGGTGATCCCAACCGCGGGGTGATCTTATTCGAACTATCCAGTAAGGGGTAGCTTCGGTCTTGTGTTGCAGGGGATCAGGGTGGATCCTCGGTATGGTGATCTAAACCACGTACTGTGACGCACGATACCCTAGTAGCCCTGCCATAGATGTAAATCCATTCTTCCTACGTGCCTTTACGGTTTTGTTTGTAGAACCTACTATTGTTGGAATTTAATGAATGTAACAATTTCAGCTATTTGAATAAGTATTTGTATATAGACACTATTATAATATCAAAGGATTTGATAAGAAATGTTTTGGTTATCGTAAAGTAAAAACCCAACATGTTTATTTGTGGCGTGGTCTTACGAGATACCTTTCTTTTGAAAGGATTTTGAAAACTTTAATAATCCAACTGAGCGTGTTTTCTCATGCTGGTTTCCTAGACTGACTCGGGTATTATTTAACTACAATCTCGGGTCAGACCGAGTATTATAGAGTACAGATTTTGGATGGACTGCTGTGGAGCTCAGGAGACGAGCTGGATGACGAGGCGTATTTCCGTAGATTTATATTTTCGTTGTGCAGTGTAAGCTGTATATTCAGCTTTGGGAGGACAAGATATTATAACTGTCCTGAATTGTGTTGTTGATTTGTATCCTACTCTGATGATGTAATGTATATAACAGATACAGTTCTTTTGTATAAAGATTCAGTCATTTATCTATTATATATTGTTCCGCTGCGTTTGTCAGATTTTGATATTGTTTTCTATTTCTTCTTCTACCTCCTTCTTCTTTAACCCTAATGATTCAGTTTTCCAGCATTCGATTGTTCGACATTTGATACAGTGGACGTATTGATGTCGATTTTCGGGCGTCGAAAAATCAGATCGTTACATTGTTAGAGCTCCTTGATGAGGGGATTGACCAGTAAATGAAGGAATAGTGGTGGCCAAAAGCTTCTAAAGAAATTAGGGTTAAGGGTCTTTATATAGTGGACGAAATAGAGAAATACATGGACCATACCTCATACCATTTGTCACTAGACCTAGGCCATTCATCTCAAAACTCCTCTTGCCATTTTAGCCGCCACCTATAAGATAGTTACTCCTGAAATTAACATCTTATCATCATGGGTTAATGACCCATTTAAGCTCAAACAAATATTATGTAATTAAATCTTATTTAATTGCTTGTCGATATGTTTATAACTATTATAAATATAGACAATAATATTTATTCCTTAAATCATATTCAAAATTTTATAATTATTATTTCATAAATATTAATTAATTTGATTAATTTATAATAATTATAAACTAATAAAATCGTTTAGTCTAAGGAGAATTCACTATTTCGATTATGTGACTCGTCGGGTGTAAATTTGATCAGCGATTAACATAAAACTATTCGAATGTTAATGTTCATATGTTGCTTAGCAGGTGGTGTGACATTTTGGCCAAATTTATCGCTTACTTAGTTTCGGTAAAATATAATCTTACTTTATAAAGGCGTTACCCGGTTGTGACATTTATTTACACCAGTTCTTTTTGTCAAAGCTATATCACTTTGGATTATTTAAATTTGGTAATGGTCAAACTTCAAATATCATCCATATTCAAATCTACAGTCCAAACACAAAGTCCTTGATTTAGTAATAACAATTATCATCAACCGAAATGCTCTGACCAAAGACTTTGACTTTGAGTTGACTTGAGTTGACCGTGATGCTAACCCCTTACAACCGAGGGGAAGAATACTCTCTTGAACAGTGCTTCACTTCCAATACTTACACACGACCCAACTATAGTCGCTTAATGGATGACATGCTATGATTTGACTATAACCAAAGCGGAGCTTTCATATTAAAGATCCACTTTAACAACCCATAATTTTTGTAAATATTTTTAATTCAATTTTATTTGAAAATTTTGATTTTAAATCATTTAAAAATTGGAATTTGGGAATTTTCCAATGAATTATGGATTTTGTTTATAATCATTTTCCCAAATAAAATAAAATAATGATTTTCTGAAATTTTTTATTTTTGGTCAACTTTGGTCGAACTTTGGTCAAACTTTGACTTTCAGTTGAAATTTTTAAATTTGAATTTTAGATTTCCAATCTTTTTCTTTGAAGCTGAATTTGATTCTGATATTTGTTCTACTTTTTGTTTCGTCAAATTCTGTTTTATACTTTTTAAATCTGATAAATTTCAGCGTTTTACACGCAATTATTTTCAGTATTTCTATTTCCTATATTCTACTCTATTTTCTATTTTCTATTTTTGTTTGGGCTTTGATCTTTTTGTTTGATTTTTTTTGGATTTTTGGACTTGTTTTTTTATTTGGGCATGGCAAATGGGCTTAGGAAATCCAAAAGGCATTAGTTTCTTTTTCTTTAATGTGAAGTGAGGCTTTTCCAATACCCTAGCCGTTCAAAACTTTTGCCTAGCCGTACAAAACTTCTCATCTCACCTCTCCTTCTCATTTTCATTTCCTGAGCAAAATATTTACAGTAAGTTTTTCTCATGTCTTCCTCCTTCTCTTTTCTTTTTCTCTTTTCTTTTGGTTTATTTCTCCTTTACATGCTCAGCCACCACCATGCTCTCCTCTTGTCGACCATCTCACCACCATGCAACTATCACCATCTCATCTCCACCACCCATGCCGTGACCATAGATCCAAAACCCATCATTTAATTGCCTTGCAAACCCTATCCGAGCCCTCTACATCATCACCTTCCTCTTCACTAGCCTCGACCACCACTAATTCCACCTTCTTTGCCTTGCTTTTCCATGACCACACCCACTCCTAGCCGTGACTAGATCTGATCCAAGCCAAGCAGCCAGGCCGAGCCACTTTGCACCATGGCCGAACCATTTGTGCATGTCCTTTCATGTTGCGTTGACCTTTAGCCTTCCAAGTACCTTTTGCCTTTCCATCCCTTCACCTAGCCCATTGCCATGCCTTATGAGACCATGGCCGAGCATTGTTGATGATGGCCGAGCACAAATGCATGTGACTGAACCCAAAACACAAGTGGCCGAGCCTATTCCCTATGTGGCCGAGCCTATTTGTGTTGATGCTTGTCTATTTGTTTTGAAATTTATTTTATTCTTTATCTATAGATGGTTTGCTTATATATGTTTGTATTTATTTGTTTACAAGACTTGGATCTTGGCTCTCCATCTACTCGAATCTAGTTCGTGCTTTGCCGTTGTTTTTGGAGTTTGGTTGTATCTCTCGTATTGTCATCTCTAGCTTTAGAAGGCGAATTATCACTCTTGACATTCGTACTTATATAATTGTGAAACAATAGCATGTGAATTGTAGTAGTGATATGCTATGTTGATATTAATTCATACATGCCTATGATATGATCTTTCATGATGTTATAACCTGATTATATATTTGTTACATCACCTGATATGATATGCTATGCTATACTGTTTATTATTTACTGTTTCTCACACTTCAAATTCCCTATTAATATAGAATCACTATGGGTTGAAATGATACATACCCGAACAGAATTTAGAATAGGAAAAAATCTTTATGAGCTGAAATGATAGGCTCAAGCGATTTTTATTTTATTTGACTTGGGATTGCAAGTTTGAAATGATAGAACTCGGAATTTTATAAACTACGGATTGAAATGATATGTATCTGTATCACTTGATCTAGGTTAGAAAATATTATACAGATCCATTGTTAATTTTTAAATAATAATTTTCAAAAAAAATTTATTAAGTATTTTGAATCTTTAAATATATGAAATTTTAATTTAAAATTTGATTTAATGATATTTAAATATAATGATATATTGGAATTTTATAAGTAAATAATTGGTTTAAACTAAATTAAAATTTTCATCTATGATAAATAACTTAACAATTTAAATTTGATTTAATATGGAATTTTAATTCAAACCTAATAATAATAATAGATTTTATTTACGAAATAGATTTGTTTTGTATAAATAAAACTATAATAAAAATTGAAATAGTATGTTTTAAACTTGTTATAGTAGTATTCATAGCATTTTTAAAATGCTATGTTAATTTAGTTATGCTTTAAAAAATGCTATGTTTTTTTAGGTTATGGTTTGAAAATGCTACTGTTTCTAAATTGTAATGTTTTCCAAAATGCTATTATATAGGAATAACATTTTCAAAGTGTTACAATTTCTAACTTATTACATTTTTTTAATGCTATAATAAGGGTATGGTTTTGAAAGTGTTATGATTTTTAAATTATTACATTTTTAAAAGTGCTATAACTAATATATATGGATTTGGAAATATTACTAATTTTGAAATGGATATTATTTTGGAAAGAATAATAGCATTTGATTTTAAATGGTTTTGGAATAGATATGTTTTAAAATAAATATCCATGGGTTAAAATAACGTTTGGTTGTTCAAGAGACCGGGATCGGAAGTTGTCATACTCTCTACCGACTCTGAAATCCACTTTAACAACTGTGTACATGGTGCAGATTCCAGAATGAAGTAGTATGATGGCGACATTCTTTTAAGGTATATACGTGGACCCGACTCCCGTGAGTTGGCATAACGTGGCTAAAACAAGAGCGATTCTCGGGCCAATGAGGTAGTTCCTCTGATCGGACACACTTCTTCGTATGCCATTCTATTACTTTGTGATTGATTGGTGCACACCTTTGATTTTGGAGTGTGGCTCGAGGTGGGCGGTAGCTACGGCTATGCGTTACCACCAGCCTGGATGTGTAATTGGTATATCTACCCTGGTATTGCCTTGTTGTGCCATGTCACCTACCCTAGCGTTCCTCATACAATTTTGTTTTTTACCACACCTATGGAGTGACCTCTGACGACGCCCATTACGGAGGAGATTACGATACTGTATAGACTATGGGAATATATAAAATGTGTTAATGTGGAAAATGTAAAGCCTTAACGCTATTTTTAAAATATATTATACTTTACTTTAGAAATTATTATAATAGCGTATATTACTACATAGTAGATAGTCTAATGAATCCTTAAAGGATGGGCGGTCCCAAGCATCCTTTAAGTTACTTGTGCATTTCTGTTACAGTTCACTTGAGTCGGTTTACATTGTATAAGTATGTATGTCCTGACTCGCGTGTTTTTTTTCTTTACGCTCGGGTCAACCTGAATATCAGCTTTGAATTTCATCTTCTAGAGCTAGAGGATTTTGCTGGATATTATCTATCTATCTAGTTGTCATCTATTTCTATTCAGTATTTCTATTCAGCTTATGTATTAGTGGACATATATGTATTGGGGTTTCTATTTTATTTACTTTTAGAATCTAGTATTTTGTAATTGTTTTGTGACTGTGTTTGAAGTAGCTTCATGAACTACTATGGTTATTTTTATTTCCGCTGTGAATTATTCTGATTTATCGGTGTTTGTGATTGGTTTTATTTGCTCTAAATTATATTACAATCTACTGTTTTGAATTATTCAAGTCCAACATGTGTGGTTTTATTTTCGATTTGAATGGTCCAAAATAGTGGGTCATTACAATTTGGTATCAGGGCTTGGGTTTAGGCAAACCTTAGCATGCGGAGCAAAAACTCATTAGAGATAGGGTAGAAATACCCTAGAATGAGTGAAATCAATCTTAGAATCATTTCCTTGTGAGAGGAAGTATTTTAAAGTATAAAATGATTTTCAAATGATTTTCAAAAGGATTTTTCAAAGATTATTTTGATATAAATCTTTCTTGTTTTGAAATCAATTTTTTTCTTAACTTCTTCCCTTTCCTTATCCATCTTGTTAGTTATTTCTTTGTTTAGGAAATTCAATTCAAGTTGAATCTTATCTTATCTTATCTATTCTTGTCTATGTTTCTTAACTTTGTCCTAAAATTCATTCTTGATTTATTTTTCAGGATGAATCGAAGGAATGCTAGAGATAGGGGCCGTGGTGTTGCCCCATTTCCTGATCCTGATGCACCCGTTAGATTCACTACTCTCTGTAAGGAATACACTGAGCTTGGTGGTACCAAGTTTACTAGACCAGAGAACATTATCGAGGCTCAGCAGTGGTTGAAGGGATTCGAGAGGATTTTCTCCGGTCTTGAGATCACTGATGCTCAGAAGCATCAGTTAGCAGCTTGGCAGTTAAAAGGAGCAGCCTTGGATTGGTGGGAGACTGTTATAGCTCACATTGTCGAGGCTGATATTTCTTGGAAGCAGATTAGGTATTATCTTCTGTTTATTTTGAATTTGGTTTAGTTTTCTCTTTTGAAAATTTTCTTATGTTTCGTTATCATGCTTTAGGGATGCTTTTGTTGTGAAGTGGATGCCCGAAGCAGGGAAGTCTCAGCTTTATTGGGAGTTCATGGATCTTAAGCAGGGTGATATATCATTTGCTGAGTATGAGAGGAAGTTCAATGAACTTTCTAAGTTTGGTCCTAATCTAATTGACACTCCTCTCAAGAAGAATGAGAAGTTCATAGCTGGTGCTCGTCCGGAGTATTATGATCGTCTCATCGCTCAGGTGCATAGCCCTTTCACTAGTCTGATGGATATGGCCATTAAATATGAGAATCCTACTTCTAAGGATCCTCCTGTTGCTTGTGCCACTTCATCTCAGTCTTTCTCCGGTAATCCTAAGAAGAGAGAGCCTAACTTTCATCAACAGAAGAAGAATTGGAACAAGACTCCAGGTTTGGGATCTTCTTCTTCCCAGAAGCATCCTATCGACCTTTCTTCCATCACTTACTTCAGGTGTAATTAGAGGGGACACTGTGCTAATAGTTGTCCTACTTTAGTTGGTGCTGTTGTTCCTCCAACTCAGTTGACTAGGCACGATCTCTGCCATATCTGTCTGCAGCCTGGCCATTTCAAGAATAATTATCCTACTCAGCAGAAGGGTAAGTCATCTGGTATCTTTGCTGTTACCTCTGCTTCTTCACCTGCTGCACCTGCACCAGCTTCTGCTCCTAGTGATACCCAAGGTACTCTTCAGGGCACCTTTACTTTGTTTAAATTTCCCGTCCGTATTTTATTTGATACTGGAGCTTCCCATAGTTTTATTTCTGTGGATCTTTGTGATAAATTTGAGCATCTTCTTTTGCCTGAGTTTGCTTCTGAACCTTTGTGTGTTTCAAATCCTATTGGTGGTCCTACGAATCTTAGTAGGATTTGTAATTGAGTGAAACTCCTCTATTTTAATCACCGTTTCAGTAGTGATTTCTATGTTCTGGGTTTTGATGCTTTTAATCTAATGCTTGGAGGTGATTGGCTGAAGAGGCATGAAGCCGTTATCTCTTGTAAAATCCAAACTGTTTCTCTTATGGATGATTTTGGTAATTCTTTGGCGATTCACTGTTGCATGCCTCAGGATTATGCTAACTGTTTTATTTATTCTCTTGAGTCTTCTCCGGATGATCTTGATTCTACTCCTGTGGTCAAACTATATCCCGGCGTATTTGGCGAAGTCACTTCTTTACCTCCTCGGTAGGAAATTGAATTTCGTACTGATCTTATTCCTGGAGCTGGACCTGTAGTTCTTCCTCCCAGAAGAATGGCACCCCGTGAGAAGGTTGAGTTGAGGAAGCAAATTGAGGACTTGTTCTCCAAAGGTCTGATCAGACCTAGACATTCAGAATGGGGAGCAGCAGTGGTTTTCGTCACTAAGTCTGATGGTTCTTTGAGGATGTGTGTTGATTATAGGAAGCTGAACAAGCTCACTATGAGAAACAGATATCCTATGCCTTGCATCAATGATACGTTGGATCAGCTCCATGGAGCTACTGTTTTCTCCCAGCTTGATCTTGCCGCAGGTTTTCACCAGCTTAGAGTTGCTGAGGAAATTATTCCCAAGACCGCTTTCCGTATTGAGAATGGTTTCTATGAATGGTTAGTTTTCCTTTTGGTTTGACTAATGCCCCAACTTTCTTTGTTGATTTGATGAATCGTGTTTTTTGTGATGTGCTTAATAAATTTGTTTTAGTCTTTGTCGATGATATTCTTGTTTTCTCTAAGTCTAAGGAAGGGCATAAATCACATTTGAGCTTTGTTCTGGGAACTCTTGGAGTCATCAGTTGAAAGCTAAATTCTCTTAATTCCATTTCTGGAAGGATGAAGTCCGATTCCTTGGACATATTGTTTCTTATAATAGAGTTTCTATTGATCCAGTCAAGATCGCTGCGATCAATGTAAGTCTTTCTTCTCTTCTCTTTCTGTAATTTGATCATTCTATTTTTTGTGGTCGTTATTTCTCCCTATTCTATTGTAGGATTGGGAAACTCCTAAGACTCCATCTGATATCTGTAGTTTTCTAGGCCTTGCCGGTTATTATCGGAGATTCATTGAGAATTTTGCTCGGATTGCTGCACCTCTCACTACTTTGACTCATAAGAATGCTAAGTTTATATGGAATGATAAGTGTAAAGCTGCATTCAATGAGTTAAAGCGTAAGCTTACTTCTGCACCAGTGCTTACCGTTTCAAGTGGAAATGGGGGACTAACGGTATACACTGATGCTAGTCGAGAGGGTTTGGGAGCTGTTCTGATGCAAGATGGAAGGTTATTGCTTATGCCAGTCGCCAGTTGAAGATCCATGAAGCCAATTGTGCAGCTCATGATATGGAATTGCTTGCTGTGGTTTTTTGCTTTGAAGCTTTGAAGGCATCATCTTTTGGGTGCTAAGTTTGAGCTCTTTACTGATCATCAGTCTTTGAGATATATCTTCACCCAGAAGGATTTGAATCAGCGGCAGGTTAGATGGCTTGAGTTCCTTGCTTCTTATGATCTCGAAATTAGCTATACCCTTGGGAAAGCTAATGTTGTGGCCGATGCTCTGAGTCGGAAGAAGGCTATGTTGTCTTAGCTTGTTGTTTCTTCTTCTCCTCTTTTGGATCATATCATTGCTATGCAGGATGAGGATCGGATTATTAGATTGATTAAGGAGAATGTTCGTAATAGGGTTGGTGGTGGTAGTCCTGATGGTAGTGGAGCTCAGATCGATGATAGAGGTATTTTGAGGATTGATAATCGGATTTGTGTCCCGAATGTCGATGGATTGAGGCAAGAGTTACTTCGGGAAAATCATCGATCCAAACTTTCTATTCATCCTGCTGTGACGAATATGTATCAGCATATGAAGAAACTTTTTTGGTGGAGAGGTATGAGGCGAGATATCTCTATCTTTGTTAGTTGGTGTGCGACTTATTAGCAAGTCAAGGCCGATCATCAGAAGACCCCTGGTTTATTGCAGCCCCTTGAAGTTCCCAATTGGAAATGAGAATAGATTTCTATGGATTTTATTGATGGATTACCGAGGACTAGGAGGGGTAATTAGAGTATTTGGGTTATTGTGGATAGATTGACCAAGTCAGCTCATTTCATTCCGGTCAAGTCTACCCGTTTGGCTTTCAGTTTGTCTAAGATCTATATGAGAGAGATTGTTTGTCTCCATGGTGTTCCTATCAGTATTGTTTGTGATAGAGATCCTATCTTTACCAGTTAGTTTTGGAAAGACTTTAAGGAATCTTTGGGTACTCATCTGAATCTGAGCACTGCTTACCATCCGCAGACCGAAGGTCAAACGGAAAGAGTGAATCAGATTCTCGAGGATCTTCTTCGTGCTTGTGTTCTTGATTATGGAGGATCTTGGGAAGATCATCTCCATCTTGTTAAATTCACCTATAACAACAATTATCAGGTATATTTTCAATCTTCTATTTTTTCTATTTTAATCTTATCTTAATCTTTTATCTATCTCATTTCATCTTTGAATTCAGGCTAGTATTGCAATGTCTCCGTTCGCTGCTTATGGACGACCTTGCAGATCTCCATCTTGCTAGATTGAATTCGGTAATCGTTTTGTTCTTGGTCCTGATATGATTTTGGAGGCTTCTAAGAAGGTTGAGGAGATTAAGAGGAAGATGAAGAGTGCTCTGGATAGGCAGAGTATGCTGATCGGCGTAAGAGGAGTTTGGAGTTTTCAGTTGGTGATCTGGTTTTCCTTATGGTCTCTCCCTTAAGGAATGTGATTCAGTTTGGTCATAGAGGGAAGCTTGGTCCTAGGTTTGTTGGTCCTTTCCGTATCTTAGAGAGGATTGGTTCTTTAGCTTATCGCCTGGATTTGCCTGAGAAGTTTTCTAGAGTGCATAATGTATTCCATGTTTCGCATCTTCATTGATATCTGCATGATCCATCTTTGATTATCCAGCCTTCTACTCTCGAGAGTTTGGATATTGAGCCTAATCTCACTGTCGAGAGGAAGCCACTTCGTATTATCGATAGAGGTATGAAGCAGCTGAAAAGGAAATCTAGCAACCTGGTCAAAGTGCAGTGGAGTACGGATGATCGGGATTGTACCTGGGAGACGGAGGAGAGCGTGCATGCTTTGAATCCGGAATTGTTTGTTTCAGGCACTATTTGCTTTTTCTATCTTATCTTTCCTTCTTTTCGTGTCTCGTTCCTTTTCAAGGACGAAAAGTTTTGAGTGGGAGAGAGTGTAACAACCCATAATTTTTGTAAATATTTTTAATTCAATTTTAATTGATAACTTTGATTTTAAATCATTTAAAAATTGGAATTTCAGAAATTTCCAATGAATTTCTGGATTTTGTTTATAATCATTTTCCCAATAAAATAAAATAATGATTTTCTGAAAATTTTTATTTTTGGTCAACTTTGGTCAAACTTTGACTTTCAGTTGAAATTTTTAAATTTGAATTTTAAATTTCCAATCTTTTTCTCTAAAGCTGAATTTGATTATGATATTCGCTCTGCTTTTCATTTCATCAAATTCTATTTTATACTTATTAAATCTTATAAATTTCAGCGTTTTACACGCAATTATTTTCAGTATTTCTATTTCCTATTTTCTACTCTATTTTCTATTTTTGTTTGGGCTTTGATCTTTTTATTTGATTTTTTATTTGGATTTTTGAACTTGTTTTTTTATTTGGGCTTGGCAAATTGGCTTAGGAAATCGAAGAGGCATTAGTTTCTTTTTCTTTAATGTGAAGTGAGGCCTTTCCAATACCCTAGCCGTTCAAAACTTTTGCCTAGCCGTACAAAACTTCTCGCCTCACCTCTCCTTCTCATTTTCATTTCCTGAACAAAATATTTACAATATGTTTTTCTCATGTCTTCCTCTTTCTCTTTTATTTTGGTTTTTTATCCTTTACATGCTCGGCCACCACCATGCTCTCCTTTTGTCGGCCATCTCACCACCATACAACCATCACCATCTCATCACCACCACCCATGCCGTGACCGTAGATTCAAAACCCATCATTCAATTGCCTTGCAAACCCTAGCCGAGCTCTCTACATCATCACCTTCCTCTTCACTACCCTCGGCCACCACCAAATCTACCTCCTTTGCCTTGATTTATCTGACCACATGCACTCCTAGCCATGACCAGATCTGATCCAAGCCAAGCACCCAGGCCGAGCCATTTTGCACCATGGCCGAACCATTTGTGCATGTCCTTTCATGTTTCCTTGACCTTTAGCCTTCCACATACCTTTTGCCTTGCCATCCCTTCACCTAGCCCATTGCCGTGCCTTATGAGACCATGGCCGAGCTTTGTTGATGATGGCCGAGCACAAATGCATGTGATTGAACCCAAAACACAAGTGGCTGAGCCTATTCCCTATGTGGCCGAGCCTATTTGTGTTGATGCTCGTCTATTTGTTTTGAAATTTATTTTATTCTTTATGTATAAATAATTTGCTGATATACGTTTGTATTTATTTGTTTATCAGACTTGGATCTTGGCTCTCCATCTACTCGAATCAAGTTCGTCTTTGTCGTGCTTTTCAGAGTTTGGTTGTGTGTCTCGTATTGTCATCTCTAGCTTTAGAAGGTGAGTTATCACTCTCGATATTCGTACTTATATAATTGTGAAACAATAACATGTGAATTGTAGTAGTGGTATGCTACGTTGATGTTAATTCATACATGCCTGTGATATGATCTTTCATGATGTTATAACCTGATTATATATTTGTTACATCACCTGATATGATATGCTATGCTATACTGTTTATTATTTACTGTTTCTCACACTTCATATTCCCTCTTAGTGTTGAATATGCGCTTATATGATTTTTGTTTGATGATAATAAACATATATATATTCGTTTAAATGTATTTGTTAATGTACTATTTTATTTTTCATAGATTAAATAAATATTTGCTGAATAAAATTAAATAACACAGAATTTGAATTCAAACAGAAATTTTATTCAAACAAATATTTATTACAATTTTGAATAGTACAAATTAAAGATCTCACTATACATATACAATTTTGATTACAAATACATCACAATTTCATATTTACATTTAACCTCACTACACATCACTCATTCACTCAATTCGTATTTTATCTTCAACTTCATTCCAGTCAGTATCCAGCATCTGAGCAATCTGCAAAAATATTCACCAACGCAGTAAAATTGAAAAAGAAATATTTTTGCAATATAAAATAAAATATTATTTTTGAAAATATTATTTGCCTCGGTTACTTGGGTTGTTCGTCATCATTTACATTTGAATTCATCACACACGAACAATGTGACATGCACAGTGTATCACCGTACATGCCACAAGGCCGTGCACACCGATATACACTTGATAATGCTACAGGGATAGGTGAGCACAAGGTCAAACCCAAAATAAAAGGACGGGTTCAACTCAGGTGCAAATATAAATAAAATCACAACATGCGCACAAGGTCATACCCGAAATATTAGCTGGATTCAACACAGGGCAGGTGTACAGGCAACGACTTCAAGCATGATTCAGGTATGAACAGAGAATAAGGTAATAGGTGAATGTGCAGACCTTAATGAAAAACAAAGAGAAGGTACTGTACAGAAGAACAAATGAGTCAGAATACAAATGTACAGAAGAAACCGCAACTACATTAAGGCTCAGTGGTGAAGCAACAATATCTAGTGATATTGAGCACACATGAAACAATGCAGTAAAACCAAATACCCAATACACATGACTGCAAATGCTCAAACTCAGGAGGATAACACAAACCAAGCTACATGCATGCAAGTTCAAGAGTGAAGCCACAAACACACGAGAATGGAATGCACAGGTCAGGGAAGCAACAAAGCTTCACAATGAACCAGTTGCCATAAACAGAGTGCATGCTACAACAACAAAAACCAAGACGAACAAATGTGCAACCTCAATAATAAAATGTCCAGACCAGGCTACACAATATCAAAGTGCAGACGACCAAATATACAACCAAATAAGAAAACCATCAAGCCAACATAGCAGCAGTATGCAAGTGCATATACAAAGAGGCACATTAATGTACAACAACAAATGCACATGTTAACATCACTGGCAATTATTCATTCGAGTTCAAGCAACATAACAGAGGCAACAAGGTCAGAGTACGGTGCAACTCAATGATGCAACATTTTTAAAATGCACAAATTTACTATGCAGTGAAGTCAAAGCAAATAGAGGCATCAATATGGCAACACAGCAACAACATGCACCAGTAAACCAAGCAATCAATATCGAACAAATTCTTACAGGCAATAGCAAATCAATTTTATCAAGGCCAGAGTCGAAGCCGACCATTAAATTCATGAAATAATAAAAAAGTGACCGAAGTCAAAGTCAGAAACGATCAAGCCATGGTCATCACGAAAATGAATCAAAGCCGTGGTAACGAAGTATATACATATTCTGAACAAGTCAATACAATCTCAAGCAAACAATCAAAATCCAACGATCAAGCAATATCAGTTGACAAATTCAAATAGAGAATATACGACGAAAACCAAGGGTTACAACCCTATATAAGGAAATCATCATCGGCAATCTCATCATTGAGTTCAAGAATATTAACTTAAAGCAATAAAGCAAAAATCACATACCAATTTGCAGTCGAACTCGATCAAATATAAGAAGTCGTGTTCAAATCAAAGATACGGTCGATTGCCGAAGCAAATCAGAGGAACAGCGATTGCAATCAACCAACAAATCAGTGGACTTCATCGATTTCTCCAAAAACCCTAAATTAGATAGAAGGGATGAAGCCCTAATTGAATTGCAATGAGAACAAGCCGCCATTATCAAGAGCACAGGAAAAAGCAACGGGCCGAAGAATTAAAAGAAAAGGGATATAAATCACCTTTTAATTTGGGCCGGCCTGTTTTTAAAAGGAGCTTTCTCTTTTAATATTTAAGGGCTTTTTAAATTAGGGTTTTTTTATCTTTTGTTTGCTTTTTAAATTTGTTTTTAAATTTTAAACCGTTTAAATTTCTAGTCGTGTGACTAGGAGACAAGCTACATGGCGTAGCTTGAGAATTCGCAACTTAGTGGCTGAGTTGTGGCAGGGTTTTGAGCGTAGAGTTAGGTTTAGTCGATAGCGGGTGTCGCGAGTTTACGTGTGTAAGAGTCTGACTATCTCATTTCTAGTAGAAACCTTGGGGGCAGCACGTAGGCAGGGTTTTGCCGAAGCTGGGTAAATTCTATGTCGTTCTATTTCTGTATTTTATTATTCTGCTATTTTTCTATGCTGCTATTATTCTCTAATCTGTGTTGAAATTATTTATAAGCTTCCGCAATTAATTATAATTAATACTGTCACCCTATTCACCCCCCCTTCTAGGGTGAAATCGATCCTACAAGTGGTATCAGAGCTAGGAATAGAAGTCAACTTTTGTTTTAAAAATTCGTTTTTCAAAGAATCAGTTTTTGTTTTAAAAATTTGAATCTTTAAAATGGCTTCTTTTAATAATGCTTTTGCAGAGGGTCAGTCGATAGTTAGACCACCAATGTTCAATGGTGAATATGCTTTTTGGAAAAATAGGATGAAAATTTTTCTGGAAACCATTGACGCTTGGGATATTGTTGAGACAGGTTATAGAACTCCAATTATAACTGTAGATAATCAGGAAATTAAAAAACTGAAGGAACAATGGACAGAGCTAGAGAATAAGTTACAAAATATTAATGCTAAGGCTATGAATTCTATTATCTGTTCATTAGATCAAATTGAATTCAATCGTGTCTCACATTGTCTAACTGCGCAGGAAATATGGCACACACTCGAAGTGACTCACGAAGGAACATCTGAAGTCAAAGAATCCCGCCTTGCTATGCTATGCGGCGAATATGAGAACTTTACAATGGCGAAAGAAGAAAATGTCAAAGAGATGTACGGACGACTTTCCAATATCGTATACAAATCAAAAGCTCTCGGAAAAACATACACCGAATTGGAAATAGTCCGGAAAATCCTCAGAGTCCTTCCACGAAGCTTTGAAGCCAAAATGACTGCCATTCAAGAATCAAAAGATTTGAAACAAATGAAAGTCGAAGAACTTATCGGAAATCTCACCACTTATGAGCTAGAAATGAAATTCAAGGAAGAGCGTGAAGGAGGAGATACTCGAAAGAAATCAATAGCTCTCAAAGGAACAACTGAAAGTGATGACGATGACGATGCAACAGCGGAATTGGAGCTATTAATAAAGAAATTTAAATAGTGGAATTAAAAATATGGAAATTCTGCTCAAATTCAAAAAGCAAAAAGCAGAATAACCAAAGCACTAGACTACTCTAAGAACAGAAGATCATCTGTCACAAGTGCAACCAACCCGGACACATCAAGCCCAATTGTCCTCAAAATCAACGCGACTTTAAAAAGAAATCAAAAAGGAGAAGTTTTGCAGCCACCTGGAATACAAGTGATGAAGATAATCAAAGTTCTAGCGGTGAGAGTGAGAAAGCAGATATGTGCCTTCATGGAAATATAACTGATAGCGACGATGACGAGCCAAGCGAGGTATCAAAACTTACTCACTCTGAATTACATATTTATTTCCACGAAGTGAATGGCTGTTTTGAACGACTTAGGGAAAAATATGCCAAACTTGAATCACGAAAAGACACGTTGATACAATTAAATGAACAACTTGACCAATTAGTTGAAAACTATCAAAGAAGGATCCCTAAGTGTGATACGTGTCCAATATTCGAAGAGGAAATTAAAAAATCAGAAATTAATATAAAATCACTTGAAAATGAAATTCTGAGTTTAAAAGAGAGTGAAAATACTAGGAGAGAGAATTCTATTAAAAAGTGCACACAATTGTTAAACGAAAATGAATCTCTCAAAGCACAAGTCCAACAATTGTCAACGACTTTAGATAAATTTTCAAAAAGTGAAAAATCGTTGAATATTCTCTTAGGAAAGCAAACTGTTAATACGGTTAGACAAGGACTTAAATATAGTAAATCGAAAATTGTTGAAAGCAATATTAATCAAGTCAACTCTATGTGCACAATTTGTAGAAAATATGGACACAATCACAATAATTATTGGTATAGACCCAAACATGTGAAAACTATACCGATTTGGGTTCCAAAAGGCACAAATATAAAAACTCTCAAAGTTAAACAAATTTGGGTGCCGAAGGGAACAATTATAAATAGTTTTGGGTCTCCACAAAATTATTTTTCAAAATATTCTGCCACTAACAATCATGGACCTATAAAAACAAATAGGTCATAAAAATCTTTCAACGTGTAGGTGTGGTGGCAGGCTAAGGAACAACAACAGTGTTCTCTGGATTTTGGCTGTTCCAGAAACACAACGGGCGCCAAAGCAAAGTTCCTTAGCCTAGTATAAAGGTGACAGAATCACAATGGGAAACCACGAAAAATTATTGTAAAGGTAAAACAGGTAAAGCTATATTTATTTGAACGATATATTAAATGTGATAATCTGCACCATATTCCAAATTAAATCAGCCAATAATGAGATGATGATTTAGATTCTGACTTATTCAATATAGTTGACCAAATTATATTCTTATGCCAAAAACACTATAAAATTCTCTAGATTCTTTGAATTACTTCATATACATCAGTTTGGATTAAAAATAGTGTTTTGTTGGATGATAATACATTTGGTTATAATACGGCTAACTCTGTATTCACGGTTTTTGATTATTTACACTGCTTCAATTCAAATTCAAAAGAATGCCATTTAAATTGCTGTTAAAATTGAGTTTGAAATTTTTGGTGCACACTTCATGTTTTGGTCTATAAAATTCAGTTGATGATAATTTTGAGTGAAAGAGAAATTCAGATGCAGATTACACTGGTAATCTAGTTGATAGAAAAATTACTAGTGAAACGTGATTTTTTTGAGACATTTAGTAATTGCATCGTTTTCAAAGAAAATATCTGCATATTTTTCATGTCAAATAATTTTCAAGTAGCAGAAAATTTCTCATAAAAACCCCTCGAGAAAATCATTTTTGACCATATTTTCAGATTTGTCATTTTGAAAAATTGATTTCATAATTATTTTTGAATTTGATTTTAAATGACTATTTTGACTAATCTGACTCTCTAATAATTATCGAAAAGATAAATAGTGATTGAAAAAGTGATGAGTGTTGATATTTATCATATATTATGACTCGAGACGGTATAATTAGTATATTTCTTTAGAAATTTAAACAAGAATTATAAAACTTTTGTTGGTAAAAATTCCATGACCATCTCTATTTCTGTCATATTTCTAACGACCATCACTCATCAAAATTCTATATAGTTTGTCGATATGTGATACTTTAAACAGGAATCGTTCGTTTTTCATTTACACTTTTTTAAAAAATAAATAATAATAATAATAATAATAATAATAATAATAAATACCAATGTATTCGCTCTCATTTAAAAGTCCTCACGGTTATGCATGGGTGAATTACTTGGAATTTGTTATGTGCTTCCATACTCATTTAAAAGTCCTCACGGTTATGTATGTATGGAACGCATATCAAAGTTGATTTTTAAAATAAACAAGTTGATTCTAATCCCATTTAAAAGTCCTCACGGTTATGCGTGGTTAGAAGATACTTGAATTCATTTTTTTAATAAAATTGGAATACTACTAATCTCATTTAAAAGTCCTACGGTTATGCATGGTTAGTAGATATTCAAATTCCTGATATAAATATACCACAAATAGACACAACTGTATGGTTTTATATGATGACATAATTCCCATCATTCTAAAAGTGGAATATGCGCCTAACAAAATATTTATGATTTTTGTTTGTTTTTTTATTGAAATTTAATATTTATATTCAATTGAGTTTTAATGTTGAATTAATATCGATCATTTTATCTCTATTTTCTCTAATACTATTATTCTTTTGCTGATAACAAAAGGGGGAGAGAAAAGTTAAGATTTTGTCAAATAAAATCAAGCAAAGATCAAATATTTTCCATTTGCATCTAGGCTCATTTGCATATTATTTATTTGTATGCATATATTTAGGGGGAGCTTTGTGTAAAGATGAAGCATTTAAATAGGGGGAGCAATTAGAGCATATCAATGATCAAATACATTTAACATATTCAAAATCTTAAATATATGTTTGTTATCATCAAAGGGGGAGATTGTTGAATATGCGCTTATATGATTTTGTTTGATGATAATAAACATATATACATTCGTTTAAATGTATTTGTTAATGTACTATTTTATTTTTCATAGATTAAATAAATATTTGCTGAATAAAATTAAATATCACAGAATTTGAGTTCAAACAGAAATTTTATTCAAACAAATATTTATTACAATTTTGAATAGTACAAATTCAAGCTCTCACTATACATATACAATTTTGATTACAAATACATCACAATTTCATATTTACATTTAACCTCACTATACATCACTCATTCACTCAATTCATATTTTATCTTCAATTTCATTCCAGTTAGTATCCAGCATCTGAGCAATCTGCAAAAATATTCACTAACACAATAAAATTGAAAAAGAAATATTTTTGCAATACAAAATAAAATATGATTTTTAAAAATATTATTTTCCTCAGTTACTTGGGTTGTTCGTCATCATTTACATTTGAATTCATCACACACGAACAATGTGACATGCACAGTGTATCACCGTACATGCCAAAAGGCCGTGCACACCGATATACACTTGATAATGCTACAGGGACAGGTGAGCACAAGGTCAAACCCAAAATAAAAGAACGGGTTCAACTATGGTGCAAATATAAATAAAATCACAACACGCGCACAAGGTCAAACCCGAACTATTAGCTGGATTCAACACAGAGCAGGTGTACAGGCAACGACTTCAAGCATGATTCAGGTATGAACAGAGAATAAGGTAATAGGTGAATGTGCAGACCTTAATGAAAAACAAAGAGAAGGTACTGTACAGAAGAACAAATGAATCAGAATACAAATGTACAGAAGAAACCACAACTACATTAAGGCACAAGCGATTTAGAATAGAAAAAAATCGTCATAAGCTGAAATTATAGGCTCAAGCGATTTTTATTTTATTCGACTTGGGATTGCGGGTTTGAAATGATAGAACCCGGAATTTTATAAACTACGGATTGAAATGATACATATCCGTATCACTTGACCCAGGTTAGAAAATATTTGTAACGTTTGCGATTTTTCATCGCCGAACGCCGACATCAATACGTCCACTATATCAACTGTCAAACAATCGAAGGCCGAAAACCCGTACCGTTAGCGTTAAAGAAGAAGAAAAAGTAGAAGAAGATAGAAAAAGATAGAACAGAACAGAAAGAAATAACAGAACAACATCAGAATCTCACAATTCGCAGCGGAACAACATATAATAAATAAATGAATAATCTTTAAACAAAGAACTATATCAGTTATTACATTACATTACATTTCATTACATCATCGGAGTGTAGAACAACAAACAACATCAACAACGGAAAAGAAATATTATATACTAGTAATACGCCATGCCATCCAGCTTGCCTCCAGCAACTCCTGAATTCCAGAATATCCTGATAAACCTTACTCTTGACTGCCCGTGTGGAAATTGGTGGGCACCCAGAGTTTAGGAAGGAAAACAATAAACTCCGAGTCAGTCATGTGACTGGTGAGAACTAAAACAGTTTATTTATCTTTAAAAAAAAAATCAAAATAGAGGAATATTTTTAAAGTCAATTCGCAATGCTTTTAAAAATGAGACTACCATAAGGCCTCCCGCACACACACACAATGCAAACGCAGAATCGGAGGAGATTTCTCTTTATGATAGTCAAAGATGCTTGATACGCATTAAAAAGAAACATTTGATATTATTACTAGTGCATAGTGTAGACAAATTATTTCGAAAGTAAAGATATAAATCTTAGCCAACGTACGACCATTATCGTATGCCTACTATAGCTACCATGTTCAATAGCAGGTTACCGCCACATTCCATGGCAGGTTCTACAACTAAAACCGTACAAGTTTCGTATTGTTTCTTTGGATTTCCAACAAATGGTCAGGCCAAGGAACTTCCCATTGCCACATGGAAACGCCTTTGGAAAGACGCCCCGAGAACCTAACCGGATCTCTACCAACACAAGGCCGGTTACCTTTCAAACTAGGTAACTACTGACACGAATATGTCATCCTCCGATCGTAACCGATCTATCCGAGGATCCTCGATTTCCAACAACCACAAAATTTGCAGTAACAACATAGGTTAAATATCTGGGCTCCATACCATGATACCACCTCTATCCAGAGGGAATGACATACACTAAAGGGGTGCTACCCCCTAATAACCTTGCTGCATCCTTCCTGTTTTGACCATTTCCGGGGTGTGAGGTCCGACGAAGTCTCATCCATAAAGCCACGCTTTATACAAAAGCTGTGCTTTGGGTCAACAAATGATCATAGAAATGATCACCAAGATAAATGATCAAACAAATGATCATATCACAAATGATCAAACAATGATCATTTCACAGCAACACTCAGCATGCCACACTACCAAATTGGGAGTATGTAACGACCCAGAATTTTTAGTAATTAAAATTTGAATATTTAATTAATTTTAAATATTTAAAAGTGAATTTTTAAGTCAAATAAATTTTTATTTGAATTATTGGATTTAATTGGATAATTAAATCGATAATTTAATACGTTAAATTATGGAAATAATTGAAAATTTGAGTTAAATATGATTGAAAATGATTTGTAAAATTTTATTTTATCATATGGGAGTTAGAACGATATTTTAGAACTTTTAAAATCGAATTAAAAGTTAATTTGTGAAAATTGAATATTTTAATATTTAAATCGACTAGTGAAAATAGTCAATTTTTGAACAGTCTCAGAATTGAACGAAACCAGTTCCATTGGATCCGTAATAGTTAGTTATTACCGGATTTCAATTTTCGTGTCAATCGGAGTTATCGTTTGATCGTGGCAGCTCGAAACGCATCGATTTATTTTTAATTTAAATTTGACGAGTGAAAATAGCCATTTTTCAAAAAGTCTCGGATTTCGACGAAACTAGTTTCATCGGATCCGTAATGTGATATTATTGTAAGGTTTCAAATTTCAAGTCAATTGGATTTACCGTTTGTCCGGTACAAATTAAAACGCCTAGAAATCGACTTAAATCGGTTTAATTCAAATTGAGCGTTTTCAGCCATAACTCGCACATACTTCCGAATTAGCTTCCGAAACCTGTTCCATTGTGTCCGGAACGTGGGGTAAACCCTAGAAACGCTGGTTACGGCGCCTAAATCGGAGTTTAGAAATCCCGGATGAATAGTGATTGAAAATCTCCTATAAATACCCCATAAATCACAAGAAAATAAAATATTATCTAAACCTAACCCTAATATTTGTAGCCGCCAGTAGCAACAATGAATGGCCGAAAATTGCCAACCATCTTCCCCTCAAATCTCCAAATCCGTTCATTAATATCGAAAACTTTCAACTAGAAAGTTATAGAGCTCGATGAGAGCTTCAAGTTGAACGGTCATGATCGGGAAATTCGAAGGGAATCAGCGGCAAATGGAGTTCAAAGCCATCACGTTCGAGCACGTCGTTCAAGTGCTGGGGACCACCGCGCGTGGCCGGACCTTGGCCGAGAGTGGAGCTTTCAGGTGGCTTCGATTTGGTGCCGACGTGATGAAGTATAGTGGAGCGATGTGGCAACGGCATGTAACCCTAATTATCTAAGATGGGTTCGGCCTATAGCCGTGTGCGCACGAACGAAGAGGAGAGGAAGATGATGGGGTCGGCCCAGATTTGCTCTAGAAGAAATGAACGGACAGATTTTAGTATAGGTTATACATTTTATAATATATGTTGTAATTAGTTGATTTAAATTCGTGTAAACTTTGAAAATACATAACTTTTTCATACGAGGTCGAAAAAATGCAAACTCAGTTGCGTTGGGATCGTATGGACGAGCACTACGCGATGGAGTTGGTTTGGAGTCGTTTGGAGTTAGTGAGAATTTTGGGTAAAATTAAATTCCGTTTAATTTTATTCGAAATAAAAGCTGAAACGGAATTTAAAACCAAGGTGAGAATTTCTCACTCAATCGAATCAGTTTCGATTTTATTTTAAATAGTTAGATTTAAAATATTTGAATGCATGTTTGAATGTTGATTGATATCTATTGATTGTTAAAATAGACATTATACGCCGTTAGTAAGCGGATGTTATTTATTAAAAACATATACCGCGAATATTTCATAAACAGTGAAATTGGTATTATATATAATATCAATATATATATATTGGCATATGTATATATTGGAGTTATTGATTTCCCCGCATTTTTTAGCGGATGAGACCCTATTACGCCGTTATTAAGCGGATAATATTAAATAAGAACATATACCGCGATAATTTCGTACTGGAGCGAAATTGGTATTGTGCTAATGTTTTTGGATGCAGGAAAACAGGTTGGAGGGATCCAACTGGATTCCTCAACAGTATTTATTTGATTATAGATATTTTGATATTTGATGGATTATCATATCGATATATGATATCGTTGTTGTCGTGATTGACTATTTGGTGTGTAGCATCATTGGACCCAGATTTTGGGATTTTAAAATGATTTTAAAGTAATTTTTGAAAATATACTTTATTTTTGGAATTGATCCATTATAAATAAATAAACGTTATAATTTTTAAAGTTATAAAAATTATGATTTTGTGAAATATAGTTAAAAGCTGATTTTTGAGAAATATGGATTAATGATTTTATAAAATAGTTTAAACTGGGATTTTTGAATATATTATAAAGAGTTTAAATATAGGATTTATAAAATTTGATTATTTTATAAATCAAGAGAATGATGAAATTATAAAGGAAATTAAAGATGTTTTAAAGAATAATGTAAATTGAATTATATTAAGAGATTTATAAATGGATATTTATAAATTGAAATATGGACATTATAAAACGAGTTTTTATAAGTGTTTGAATGAAGTGAAAATGAATTTCATAATTGAATGGAATTTATAGAATTTTATACGGTGAAGTTATAAATGGAATTTTATAAGCAGTAGGTTTATAAAATTTATTAAGTTATTAAAATAATGATTTTGGATAAATGAATGAATCTTATAAGTTATAAGATTTATAATTTGGAAAGTTAAAAAGAACGATCTTTGTAAAATAATCGTTTTATAAGTATTTAACTTATAATATGAACTTTTAGTTTATAATTGAGTTATAAACTGGAATAGGTTAATAAAGGAATTTATAAAAAAGGAAGTTTTTATAAATAAATAGAAATGGAATTTATAAAACGTTGTTTTATAAATTCGCAAATGATTTATTTTGACAAGAAAATTTGTTAAAACCTATAAGTGGAGTTATATTCACATTTTTGAATAGTGAATAACCCTTTGAATTAAAATGAATAAAAGGATGAAATTGTTAATGAAGTATATTCACGTTTTTGAATAGTGAATAAGATGTTAAAGAAATTGTTTTGAATGTGATATTTCAAATAGAATTAAAACGATCTAACGATGTTTTAAAATGTGTTGAGATTCGAAACCATAGATTTCAACATTTATTGTTGAAATAGACGTTTTCGAGAAATGAAAAGGAAATAGTGGACTATAATATTGTTGTTATAGTAAATGATTTCCGAAAGGAAATGTTTTGTATAGTATTGGGATTTATATATCTATTTTAATTTCGAATCCCTATACTAGTGATTTTGGGTTGTCGTAACGATGTTTTACGTAACATTCGTTTTGGCCCAAATAAATATATTAAGAGAATGATTTCCCTAATAGAATGAAATATATACTTAATTCGATTTAAGTATATGGAATATTTTCCAAGTGTTGAAAATAAAAAGATTGTGAATTGCTTATTTAATAAGTAAGGAATTGTTTTCCAATATAAAGTGAATATTTTAAGAATTTATCTTTTTGAAGATAAATTGAAAAGAAAATTGAAATGAATAATTGAAATCGAATATTCATTGATATCTTGGAATTATAAATTCGCTAAGGAATTTATAAAAGAAAGTGAAATTGGTTTAAAAAAATAAATATTGATTTATTTTTGAAGTATTGAAATTTAATATCTAGTGGAGATATTTTGGAAAATAAATAATTTGGAAAATTATTTGGAAACTGGTGATGTGTGCATATCCAGTGATAGTTCAATAACCGACTATCAATATTTCCCTTTGAATGGGTAATTGATGTGATTTGTTTGAATGTGAATGCTACACTTATTTTTGAATAAGCGCTCACTATTCGGGTTAACCGGGAAAGGACCATGGGGTCGTATAACCCATTCCGAATATGTGATACGTCGTTATAATTGCATTGAAGATCGGTGTTGAAGACCCGGTATTTGCGAGAGCGATAGGATGACCTGTCGATTTACTCTGCACCGAGTTGCTCCGGTATAGAGTTCTCCATATGTGATGGTGAATCCGATCAGGATTGTGAATGTCCGGATTGCAAGGACTTCTTTGTAAGTGCCTTCGGTTTTGTTCGAGCCCGGAACAGACTTGTATGGATTGTGTGTTTGACATTACAAGTTGAGATATAAAGCCGATTTCATTCAAATATATTTCTGTTGGTGGCGGAGAATTTATTCTTTAGCTTAACACCCTTCTCTGAGACGTACGAGCTCAGAGGTTATATAGTTGAAGTTATCAGCGATATATTCCCAATTTGGTAATGTGATATGTTGAGTGATGCTGAAATGATCATTGTGTTGATTATTGTGATAGGATCGTTTATTTGATCGTCTATCTTAGTGATCATTGTGTTGATCATTTGTTGACCCAAAGCATGGCTTTTGTATAAAGTATGTTTTTGTGGACGTGACTTCGTCGAACCTCACACCCCGGAAATGGTCAAAACATGAAAGATGCGGCAAGGTTATGAGGGGTAGCACCCTTTAGGGTATGTACATTTCCTTCTGGATAGAGGTGGTATCATGGTATGGAGCCCAGATATTTAACCTATGTGGTTACTACGAATTTATTACTTTGTGGTTGTTGGTTTTCGGGATCCCGTGAGAAAGGTCGTTTACGATCGGGGAATGGCGTGCTCGTGTCAGTAGTTACCCAGTTAGGGGTAACCCGGCCTTGTGTTGGCAGAGTTCCGGTTTGGTTCTCGGGGATGTCTTTCCAGAGGCATTCTCATGTGGCAATGGGAAGTTCCTTGGCCTGACCATTTGTTGGAAATCCAAAGAAACAATACGAGACTTGTACGGTTTTAGTTGTATAACCTGCTATGGAATGTGGCGGTAACCTGCTATTGAACATAGTTAGCTATAGTAGGCATACGATAATGGTCGTATGTTGGCTAAGATTTATATTCTACTTTCGAAATGAATTTCTTCTACACTATGCACTAGTAATAATATCAAATGTTATTTTAAATGCGTATCAAGCATCTTTGACTATCATAAGGAGAAATCTCCTCCGATTCTGCGTTTGCATTGTGTGTGTGTGCGGGAGGCCTTATGGTAGTCTCATTTTTAAAAGCATTGCAAATTGATTAAAAATATTCCTCTATTTTGATTTTAAAGATAAATAAACTGTTTTGAGTTCTCACACCAGTCACATGACTGACTTGGAGTTTATTGTTTTCCTTCCTAAACTCTGGGTGCCCACCAATTTCCACACGGGCAGTCAAGAGTTAGGTTTATCAGGATATTCTGGATATTCAGGAGTTGCTGGAGGCAAGATGGATGGCATGTCGTATTACTTATATAGTATTTCTTTTTCCGCTGCACTATTTGTTGTTGTTGTTGTACACTCTGATGATATGATGTAATGAAATGTGATGTAATGTAATAACTGATATAGTTCTTTGTTTAAAGATTATCCATTTATTATTATATGTTGTTCCGCTGCGAATTGTGAGATTCTGATGTGATTCTGTTGTTCTCTGTCCCGTCCTATCTTCTTCTGTTTTTTCTTTTTCCTCTATTCTCTTTTTCTTCTATCTTAAAATTATGTTCTATTCTTCTTTCCCCTCCATTTTCTATTTCCTTCTTTCCTATTTTCTTTCCTTCTCTTTTCTTCTTTTCTTTTTCTAAATTTTTCTTAAAAACCCTCAGTGTTCAGTTTTTCGTCGTTCGATTTCTCGGCAGTCGATAAAGTGAGTGTCGATGTTGAATTTTCGGAAGACGAAGAATCGGGTCCTGACAGAGTATATCACTAATAACCTTCAACTATATAACCTCTGAGCTCGTACGTCTCAGAGAAGGGTGTTAAGCTAAGAGAATAAATTCTCCGCCACCAACAGAAATATATTTGAAAGAAATCAACTCTATATCTCAATTTGTAATGTCAGACATACAATCCATACAAGTCTGTTCTGGGCTCGAACAGAACCGAAGGCACTTACAAAGAAGTCCTTGCATTCCGGATAATTTCTAATCACGTCCAGACTTCCCGTTACTAAGGGTGATAAAACCTCTATATCGGAGATCAGCCGATACAGAGTAACTCAACGGTAATCCTTCCGTTTTCAGAAATATCCAGTCTTCAACACCGGTCATCAAGTGCAATCCATTACGACGTATCACATATTCGGAATGGGTTATACGACCCCAAGGTCCTTTTTCGGCTAACCCGAATAGTGAGCGCTTATTTAAAAATAAGTGTGGCATTCAAATTCAAACAATCACAACAAATACCTATTTAAAGGTAAATATTGATAGTCGGATTATTTAACTATCAATAAAGATGCTCAACATCACCAGATTCCAAATAATTTTCCAAATTATTTATTTCTCAAAAATATCTTTACTAGATATAAACTTCCACACTTCAACCATTTGAAAACAATTTTTCAAATCACTTTTCCTTACTCGGAAATACTTTCATTTCAAAATGGTTCATTTAAACCAATTTAAATAAATCCTTACCGATTTACTTTATATTTACGTTACAAATCCGTAAATTTATTCCCACACTTTAAAAATAAATCAACGTTTATTTTTAAACCAATTCCCCTTTTCATTTATAAATTCCATAGTGAATTTACAATTCAAAAATGTTTATGAATATATGATTCCCAAATCGATTTATGATATTCATTTTCAATTTGTCTTCAAAAAGATAAATTCTCAAAACATTTCATTTCACATTGGAAAACATTTCCGTACTTATTTATTAATAAGTAATTCACAAATCCATTTATTTTCAACACTAGGAAAATATTCAATATACTTAAACCGAAATTAAGTATATATATTTCATTCTTTAAGGAAATCATTCTCTTAAACATATTTATTTGGGCCAAAACGAATGTTGGGCAAAACACCGTTACGACGACCCAAAATCACTAGTATAGGGATTCAAAATTAAAATAGATATATAAATCCCAATACTATACAAAATATTTCCTTTCGGAAACCATTTACTATAACAACAGTGTTATAGTCCACCATTTCCTTATTTCTCGAAAACGTCTATTTCAACAATGAATGTTGAAATCTATGATTTCGATATTTAACACATTTTAAAACGTCGTTAAAATAATCAACTTCTTTTAATAATATCGCTTTCCAAAACATATCCATTTTACTTAATAATATATTCACTGTCCAAAATCGTGAATATACTTCACTAACCCAATTTCAATATTTACAACACGTTTTATTTTCAAGAATTTATTCGCTATCCAAAATCGTGAATAAATTAGCTTTCATAAACTTCTGTATTCAATTTATCAAATCTAATTGATTTCGAATTTATAAACAATGTTTATAAATTTCATTTACATGTCGAAATTCGGTTTAGAAGTAAATTACCTATAAACCATTTATTCACAAATCCATTCTTTTATATCAACATCAATTTATAAATCTAAATTCTTATTTACTTATAAATCTAGGTACATACTTTATTTTAACACTTATAAAAGCTCGTTTTATAATTCCAATATTTTTAACTTATAAATATCCATCTTATAATTCTTTTATACAAATCAATTTGTATTATTATTTTAAAACATCTTTAAACTCCTTTATAATTTCACCATTTTAATTTATAAAATAATCAAATTTCACAAATCCTATGTTTAAACTTTTTATAATAAATTCAAAAATCCCGATTTAAACTATTTTATAAAACCATTAATCCCATATTTTCAAAAATCAACTTTTAACTATATTTCTCAAAAATTATAATTTCTATAACATTAACATCATAACGTTTATTTATTTTAAAATGAATCAATTCCAAAAATATTTTTTAAACGTATACTTTCAAAAAAATCAATTTTAAAATCCTTTTAAAATTCCAAAATTGGCCTAGTGATGCAACACACCAAATAGTCAATCACGACAACAACGACATCATATATCGATATGATAATCAATATAATATCAACATATCTGAAATCAAATAAATACTGTTGAGGAATCCAGTTGGATCCCTCCAACCTGTTTTCCTACATCCAAAGATGTTAGCACAATACCAATTCCGTTCCAGTACGGAATTATCGCGGTATATGGGATTTTATAAAATATTATCCGCTTAATAGACGGTGCAATAGGGTCTCATCCGCTATATAATGCAGGAAATCAATTCCAGGTACATAAATAATACCAATTTCACTGTACTGTGAAATATTCGTGGTATATGTTTTTAATAAATAACCTCCGCTTACTAACGGCGCATAATGTCTATTTTAACAATCAATAGATAACAATCATCATTCAAACATGCATTCAAGAATTTTAAATATAACTATTTAAAATTAAAATCGAAACCGATTCGATTGAGCGAGAAGTTCTCACCTCGATTTCAATTTCGTTTTAGCGATTTATTTCGAATAAAATTAAACGGACGTTTAATTTTACCCGAAATTTTCTCTATCTCCAAACGACTCCAATCCAACTCCATTGCGTAGTGCTCGTAAGTATGATTCCAACGCAACTGGTTTCGTGCGTTTTTGACCTCGTATGAAAAAGTTATGAATTTTTAAAGTTACACGAATTATATTTATAATTTTACAACATATATTTATATTTTTCTAAACCCTACAGAATCATCACCGTGCGTTTTGAAGTCAACACATCTGGGTCGCCCTTGCTTTCTTCCCTCCCTCACGCACGTGTTTCCTTCTCCAGGCAAATACACGCGCGCACGAACCCAATCAAAGCAAACTAGGGTGCTCCCTCCGCGAACGTCTATAAGTTGATCAACCACCTTCAAGTCGTGCGCCTCCACGAACACCACCCTCGGCCGCAACCACGTGGCACTCGGCCACTCCATTTGCTCTAAAAAACGTGCCGAATGCATGGCCTTTGCAGCCACTTTCCCGATGATCCAAAGCTCCAAACACGATCATGACCGTTGATCTCGTAGAGTTCGTCGAGCTCTTCATCTTTGCAGTTGAAAGTTTCTTGAAACAATGCTTGGATTTGAAGAAAATGAGGGAGAAAGATGAGTGATTTTCGGCCTTAGGTTCCATTAGTGGCGGCTAAAGGGTTTTGAAACCCTAGGTTATATTTTTTTGCAAATTTATGAAGAGGGGGGGCTTTTATAGAAAAATCGACGTACACTATTCATCCCGGATTTTCCGAACTCCAAACGAAGCGTGCCGGTCGGCATTCCTAAGGTTTACCCCGCGTTCTGAACACAATGGAATGTGTTTCGGGTGCTAATTTGGTCATCTGTGCGAGTTATGGTAATAAACGTTCAATTTAAAATTAAACCGATTAAACGATTTTCTAGGCGTTTTAGCTTGCACCGGACAAACGGTAAATCCAATTGACACGAAATTTGAAACCATACAATAATATCACATTACAGATCCGATGAAACTGGTTTCATCGAAATCCGACACTGTTTAAAAAATGACTATTTTAACTCGCCAATTTAATATTAAAACTATTTCGATGCGTTTCGAGCTGCCACGATCAAACGATAACTCCGATTGACACGAAAATTGAAATCCGATAATAAAAGACTATTACGGATCCAATGGAACTAGATTCGCCCAATTCTGAGACTGTTCGAAAAATGTCTAATTTCACTAGTCGATTAAATATTAAAATATTCAATTTTCACAAATTAACTCTTAATTCGATTTTAAAAGTTCTAAAATATCGTTCTAACTCCAACATGATAAAATAAAATTTTACAAATCATTTTCAATCATATTTTACCCAATTTTCAATTTTTTCTGTAATTTTCAACTATTAAATAATCTATTTAATTACCCAATTAAATCCAATATTCGAAAATAAATTATTCGACTTATAAATTCCACTTATTAATAATTAAAATTAATTAAATATTCAAATTTTAATTAATAGAAATTCTGGGTCGTTACAGACTTCCCCCCTTAAAAGAATTTCGTACTCGAAATTACCAAGTAAGAAAACTTTACAGAATCCATTAACTTTCCAAAATCCATAGTTAAACTTCTTAGAATAACTTTACTAAGTTTTCAAATCATACTTATTTATCTTTTCAAAACCAACTATATCGTTTAACTTCCAATTCCAAAAAAAAAATTATAGTTCTCAAAAATTTCTCAATTTTCTCAAAAAAAAATTCTAACGCCTTAAATTTTCGGAAAAATTCGCCATAGTCTCCTTTGCGCGGCTCGATCCGAAAAAAAACGATAGTATATATATTACAAATATACATCTCATCAAGTGATGAGGCATCCCGCAGGGAAAAAAGTGTAAAAGTACGGTATGTAATCCGAGATATGTACCTTATATTTTATTAGCGAGCATATACGGCTAATATAGTACGAAAGCGAGCTCCAAATGCGAAGCAACGCCATCCGCACCTACTAAACACTCAACAAACAACATAAGAACATGTATATATGAAAATAATATGAATATACAACATATAGCAACATCTATATATGCCAATATAGCAAATGCAACTAAAGCAACAAACGAAACCACCAAATCAATATAATTTTACTTCTCATTAACATTTTATGAATTGGTTTTCCAATTGATTCATTAACATTGGATTTTATTAACATTCATTTGTTCATTTTCCAATTAGTATACATTCACTAATTTATTCACATTGATTCGCTTTCAATCCAAATCAAATCCAATTCTATTCAAATTTACATATTATTCATTGGGATTTAATTACATAGCTTTTAATTTCGCTCATTCAATTTCATTAACACTTAATGAATTATATACATCAATCAATAATCAAATAACAACCAATGTTCATTCAACATAACCAAATTATTTAATTTACATTCAATTTGGTTCAACTCTTTTAATTCCAATTGATTTATACTAAATTGACTTTCATTCAATTATTCAACTTCTAATTACTTTGGCTTTCAATGAATTAACACTTTCATCTATTATCCCATATCAATTTTATTTGCATTCAATTGATTTACATTCAATTCATTAGTTTAATTCGATTGCTAATTCCTTTAACAATATAAGTTGAATATCATTCATATAACTCAAGTTCAAATTCTTAATGACTTTACCTCATTAATTCACTTATTAATTTACTTTGATACCAAAATCAACTTCATTCAACTTCACTTAAGTTATATTCCATTTCAAACATCTTATCAAATCCAAATTTTCCAAACAACTTTCTTTTAAGCAATTTGGCAGCAATACCTCTTTTGGAAACCCGAAAATGAACACCAATGATGTCGCGATCATCATCGGAATTATTTTCCAGCGACCGAAAAGAGTTTAGAGCTTTAATTTCTCCAAAACAATTTTCCAAAATATCAAATCCTTTCAAAACACTTCTTTGGAATTTCATTTCAGATTATAAATCACATTTACAAACCTTTTACTTATATAATTTCACTTCTTATATACAAGGTTATTTTACAATTGTAAATTATTTTAATTATAACATCATACGTATAATTCATTTGCTTATACAATTATTCTTTTACAACTGTGGTTTTATTAAACTTATTCAACAATCAACAATCAATTCATATACACTTTAATAATTCCGAAAAATTATTCCTTTATATACAAAATATAATCAAGGTAAAATTATTTCATTTACCCAATTTAAAATGATACTATGTCTGCTTGCCTCGTTTAAGAGTTTAGAAATCCCCATCGATAATATGGCGTCCCACACACCGACCAGAATTCACAAACAGCTCAACGGATAAGCAAACACAATATAAAACAATTTATATTCACTAACAAATACGCACTCATAGCTATTATTACACTCACACTCATTCTAGAGTATTACTAACTCCGAGTCAGTCATGTGACTGGTGTGAGAACTAAAACAGTTTATTTATCTTTAAAAAAATCAAAATAGAGGAATATTTTTAAAGTCAATTCGCAATGCTTTTAAAAATGAGACTACCATAAAGCCTCTCGCACACACACACACAATGCAAACGCAGAACCGGAGGAGATTTCTCCTTATGATAGTCAAAGATGCTTGATACGCATTAAAAAGAAACATTTGATATTATTACTAGTGCATAGTGTAGAAAAATTATTTCGAAAGTAAAGATATAAATCTTAGCCAACATACGACCATTATTGTATGCCTACTATAGCTACCATGTTCAATAGAAGGTTACCGCCACATTCCATGGCAGGTTCTACAACTAAAACCGTACAAGTTTCGTATTGTTTCTTTGGATTTCCAACAAATGGTCAGGCCAAGAAACTTCCCATTGCCACATGGAAACGCCTCTGGAAAGACGCCCCGAGAACCTAATCGGATCTCTGCCAACACAAGGCCGGGTTACCTTTCAAACTAGGTAATTATTGACACGAATATGTCATCCTCCGATCGTAACCGATCTATCCGAGGATCCTCGATTTCCAACAACCACAAAATTTGCAGTAACAACACAGGTTAAATATCTGGGCTCCATACCATGATACCACCTATATCCAGAAGGAATGACGTACACTAAAGGGGTGCTACCCCTAATAACCTTGCTGCATCCTTCCTGTTTTGACCATTTCCGGGGTGTGAGGTCCGACGAAGTCTCGTCCACAAAGCCACACTTTATACAAAAGCTGTGCTTTGGGTCAACAAATGATCATAGAAATGATCACCAAGATAAATGATCAAACAAATGATCATATCACAAATGATCAAACAATGATCATTTCACAGCAACACTCAGCATGCCACACTACCAAATTGGGAGTATATCACTAATAACCTTCAACTATATAACCTCTGAGCTCGTACGTCTCAGAGAAGGGTGTTAAGCCAAGTGAATAAATTCTCCGCCACCAACAGAAATATATTTGAAAGAAATCAGCTCTATATCTCAATTTGTAATGTCAGACGTACAATCCATACAAGTCTGTTCCGGGCTCGAACAGAACCGAAGGCACTTACAAAGAAGTCCTTGCATTCCGGATAATTTCTAATCACGTCCATACTTCCCATCACTAAGGGTGATAAAACCTCTATATCGGAGATCAGCCGATGCAGAGTAACTCAACGGTAATCCTTCCGTTTTCAAAAATATCGGTCTTCAACACCGGTCATCAAATGCAATCCATTACGACGTATCACATATTCGAAATGGGTTATACGACCCCAAGGTCCTTTCCCGGCTAACCCGAATAGTGAGCGCTTATTTAAAAATAAGTGTGGCATTCAAATTCAAACAATCATAACAAATACCTATTTAAAGGTAAATATTGATAGTCGGATTATTTAACTATCAAAAAAGATGCTCAACATCACCAGATTCCAAATAATTTTCCAAATTATTTATTTCTCAAAAATATCTTTACTAGATATAAACTTCCACACTTCAACCATTTGAAAACAATTTTTCAAATAACTTTTCCTTACTCGAAAATACTTTCATTTCAAAATGGTTCATTTAAACCAATTTAAATAAATCCTTACCGATTTACTTTATATTTACGTTCCAAATCCGTAAATTTATTCACACACTTTAAAAATAAATCAACGTTTATTTTTAAACCAATTCCCCTTTTCATTTATAAATTCCATAGTGAATTTACAATTCAAAAATATTTATGAATATATGATTCCCAAATCGATTTCTAATATTCATTTTCAATTTGTCTTCAAAAAGATAAATTCTCAAAACATTTCATTTCACATTGGAAAAACATTTCCGTACTTATTTATTAATAAGTAATTCACAAATCCATTTATTTTCAACACTAGGAAAATATTCAATATACTTAAACCGAAATTAAGTATATATTTCATTCTTTAAGGAAATCATTCTCTTAAACATATTTATTTGGGCAAAACGAATGTTGCGCAAAACACCGTTACGACGACCCAAAATCACTAGTATAGGGATTCAAAATTAAAATAGATATATAAATCCCAATACTATACAAAATATTTCCTTTCGGAAACCATTTACTATAACAACAGTGTTATAGTCCACCATTTCCTTATTTCTCGAAAACGTCTATTTCAACAATGAATGTTGAAATCTATGATTTCGATATTTAACACATTTTAAAACGTCGTTAAAATAATCAACTTCTTTTAATAATATCGCTTTCCAAAACATATCCATTTTACTTAAAAATATATTCACTGCCCAAAATCGTGAATATACTTCACTAACCCAATTTCAATATTTACAACACGTTTTATTTTCAAGAATTTATTCGCTATCCAAAATCGCGAATAAATTACCTTTCATAAACTTCTATATTCAATTTATCAAATCCAATTGATTTCGAATTTTTATAAACAATGTTTATAAATTTCATTTACATGTCGAAATTCGGTTTAGAAGTAAATTACCTATAAACCATTTATTCACAAATCCATTCTTTTATATCAACATCAATTTATAAATCTAAATTCTTATTTACTTATAAATCTAGGTACAAACTTTATTTTAACACTTATAAAAGCTCGTTTTATAATTCCAATATTTTTAACTTATAAATATCCATCTTATAATTCTTTTATACAAATCAATTTGTATTATTATTTTAAAACATCTTTAAACTCCTTTATAATTTCACCATTTTGATTTATAAAATAATCAAATTTCACAAATCCTATGTTTAAACTTTTTATAATAAATTCAAAAATCCCGATATAAACTATTTTATAAAATCATTAATCCCATATTTTCAAAAATCAACTTTTAACTATATTTCTCAAAAATTATAATTTCTATAACATTAACATTATAACGTTTATTTATTTTAAAATGAATCAATTCCAAAAATATTTTATAAACGTATACTTTCAAAAAAATCAATTTTAAAATCCTTTTAAAATTCCAAAATTGGCCTAGTGATGCTACACACCAAATAGTCAATCACGACAACAACGACATCATATATCGATATGATAATCAATCAAATATCAAAATATCTGAAATCAAATAAATACTGTTGAGGAATCCAGTTGGATCCCTCCAACCTATTTTCCTGCATCCAAAGATGTTAGCACAATACCAATTCCGTTCCAGTACGGAATTATTACGGTATATGGGATTTTATAAAATATTATCCGCTTAATAGACGGTGCAATAGGG
Source organism: Allium cepa (assembly GCA_030765085.1). Taxonomy (NCBI): domain Eukaryota; kingdom Viridiplantae; phylum Streptophyta; class Magnoliopsida; order Asparagales; family Amaryllidaceae; genus Allium; species Allium cepa. The sequence continues at coordinate 1,051,335,330 of CM060935.1, read as the reverse complement.
TCTCATCCGTTAAATAATGCGGGAAATCAATTCCAAGTACATAAATAATACCAATTTCACTGTACTGTGAAATATTCGCGGTATATGTTTTTAATAAATAACCTCCGCTTACTAACGGCGCATAATGTCTATTTTAACAATCAATAAATAACAATCATCATTCAAACATGCATTCAAGAATTTTAAATATAACTATTTAAAATTAAAATCGAAACCGATTCGATTGAGTGAGAAGTTCTCACCTTGATTTCAATTTCGTTCTAGCGATTTATTTCGAATAAAATTAAACGGACGTTTAATTTTACCCGAAATTTTCGCTAGCTCCAAACGGCTCCAATCCAACTCCATAGCATAGTGCTCGTCAGTACGATTCCAGCGCAACTGGTTTCGCGCGTTTTCGACCTCGTATGAAAAAGTTATGAATTTTTAAAGTTACACGAATTATATTTATAATTTTACAACATATATTTATATTTTTCTAAACCCTACAGAATCATCACCGTGCGTTTTGAAGTCAATGCATCTGGACCGCCCTTGCCTTCTTCCCTCCCTCACGCACGCGTTTCCTTCTCCAGGCAAATACACGCGCGCACGAACCCAATCAAAGCAAACTAGGGTTTAATCATGCTCCCTCCACGAACGTCTATAAGTTGATCAACCACCATCACGTCGTGCGCCTCCATGAAAACCACCCTCGGCCGCAACCACGTGGCACTCGGCCACCCCATTTGCTAAGAAAAACGTGCCGAACGCATGGCCTTTGCAGCCACTTTCCCGATTGATGCAGGCCAGGAGGTGGGTTCGATTGCTTCAAGTCGTGAAGTCCATAACGACTTACAACCTAATGTGTTAGATGATGCAATACGTCAGATTCTACAATCATATGGGGGCCGGCGACCTAGCAAAGGTCGTGAACGACCTAGTGAAGGCCGAGATGTGCAATTTGTGTTGTATTTAGGTCGGCTGCGACCTAGTGTGTTGATAGGTCGTCCAACCGACCTAACGGGCCAAAGAAATCAACCTAACGAGCTACATGATTCAGTGCAATAAGTTTTAGGTCGGCAACGACCTAGTGGGATTTCGCGATTTAATGAAGAACGAGTTAATTTGCTAAGTCGTTCGGGGATAGGTCGTTACAAGGAAGGAGGTTCAGAAAGCTACATAGTGATAGGTCGTGCAACGACCTACGATCTAGTTAGGTCATATGAAGAGTGCTGGGGAAGGCGGGTTACAGTTTCTCTAGGTCGCGAACGACCTAACTTCTATAAGTCGCGAACGACCTAACTCTTAAGTCGTTGAAGAGTGTTACCGCGTATTCTTCTTAGGTCGCGCGAAGATAGGTCGTGTGAAGACATATTAGGTCGCTGATTTTTAGGTCGCTCATTCTGGGTCGCTACACTCTTTATGTCGCCCAAGCTTATGCCGTACATTTGTAAGTCGCTGAGATACATAAGTCGCTATGCCGCTCAAATGTTTAAGTCGTTCAACGACCTATTTCAAGACGCGCATTCTTAAGTCGCTGCTGAAGGTTGCAAGGTCGTGATTTTGTACATATATATAAGTCGTGTTTGGTGTTGTACTTGTTTGATAGGTCGTGTACGACCTAGAGTGTTGTCGTGTTGTAAATTTTAGATCGCGGGTTTAATAGGTCGTTCACGACCTATGTGTTGTGTTGAGTCGTGGGAGTTGAGTTGTAAAACCTATAAATAGGCGGGTGATATCATTTGTAATGTTAGGTTGTTGATTCTTGAATAAAAATTCTCTTTTGTTAGCTTTGTGCTTTCATACAAATTGGTAGTTGAGTGTGATCTCCTATCTCCTCTTTCGGTTAATCGAGTGCGCTCGATTCAACGATCGTAGAAGCCGATTCACGGTATCTAGTGCGCTAGATCAACGTACGAAGAATCGTAGATCTTCTTTCTCGGTATCGTGCGCGATCAACGAGACGAAGATAGCTAGAATCCGGTATCTTTGGATCAACGGATTTGGGCCTTGCAGTATTCTCAACTCACCGATTGCTACATTCCATCGATTGAAGTTTGTTTCGATCTATCCGCTGCGTTAGTAGTTTGGTATCAATGCCATACTTAGCCAATCATAGCTAAGTTGATTCTTGGAGCCAAGTATTTGAAGTTGAAGTTTGAAGTTGTTCATCGTGTTCATCTTGAAGTGGCAACGAAGGGAGAACTTTCGATCCATTCCATTTTGAATCAAAGTGTTGAAAGTGTTTGAATTTGAAGTAGGCCGTGTATACTTAGGAAGTAGCCGAGCCTAGTGAAGGGTTTTGAAGTTTGAAGCCGTGGCTTATTGTTGTTTTGTTGGAGTGTTTGTGAAGTTTTCCAATCATGCCACCAAGGAGAGCTAATCGTCATCAAAACGTTGAAGCTTTGTATCGAAGAGAAGAAGCCGAGCTTATGGAACAACGTATTAATGAAAAGTTTGATGAAGGCATTGGAAAATTGGAGAAATTGATGAATGATTTGAATCAAAGGAGGAGATCACCAAACTCGAACCATGGAGGAAACCGAGTTTCGCCATCGGTTACGGAAGCGAGGAGGGTATCACCACATTCTTGTAGAGATAGAAGAGAAACATCAATTTCATCACGAAGAGATCATCATGACTATGCACATGAAGAGAGAAGAAGTCGACGTGAATTTGACAATGAAGCATATAGAGATGAAGAGAGACATAGTCAAAGAAGCATACATGAACAAAGGGATGATAATGGTCGAGATCGATGTAGGCGTACTTTTGATTTTGTTGAAGAGGGTGATAGAGCTAGTATTCATTATCGAGATCGAGACCAAGTTCGAAATTCTTATCGGGATGTTGAAGATGATCGTCGATGGGAATCAGGTATGAAGATGGAAATTCCAGAATTTAAAGGAGGGATGGTAGCAGAAGAATTTCTTGATTGGATTTCTAATGTTGAAGAGATCTTTGATTTCAAGGAGGTTCCTGAGCATAGAAGGGTGAAGTTGGTTGCTACTAGGTTGAGAGGGAGAGCTTTGGCGTGGTGGCAGCAAACTAAACTTACAAGGGAGAGAATGGGGAAGTCAAAGATAGAATCGTGGGATAAGATGAAGAAGTTGATGAGATCTACTTTCTTACCTTACAACTATCAATCACTTATGTACCAGAGGTTGCAGAATCTGAGGCAAGGGACGAAGTCTGTTAGTGATTATGCTGAAGAATTTTACCAACTCATTGCCAGGAATGATATTATGGAAACGGAAGAACAACTAACCGCTAGATTCGTTGGGGGATTGAGAATGCAGATCCAGGATATGATTAATATGTTTGATCCTAGATCAGTTGCAGAGGCACATCAGAAAGCGTTGGCTTGGGAGAAACAAGGAAGACGTGGAGGTGGTGTGTTTACTAATTCCAATAATCAAGTGAGGGGTGTTGGTGGAAGTTCTAATGTTCCTAAACCTGTTAAAAAACCAGTGGTAAAGGAGGCTGAGAAGGCGAAGGTTAGCAGTGGGTTCAAATGTTATAATTGTCAGGAGTTGGGTCATAAGAGCAATGAATGCCCGAAGCCGAAGAAGAGAGCCATGGTTGCAGAAGTTGAGGAGGATGATGGTGAGGAGGCAGAGTATTCAAATGCACCTTATGTTGAGGAGGAGGAAGAATTGTTTGGAGATGAAGGTTGTAATCTTATGATGAGGAGGTCATGTCTTACACCAAAGCAAGAGGAGGATTGTAGTTGGTTGAGAAGCAATATTTTTCAGTCAACATGCACTATTCTAGGGAAAGTTTGCAAGTTCGTTATTGATGCTGGAAGTTGCGATAATATTATTTCTACAGAGGCTGTGAGGAAATTGAACTTGAAAACTGAGAAGCATCCTAAACCGTACAAGCTAGCATGGTTAAGGAAGGGTGGTGAAGTGAAGGTGTGTCGAAGGGCTTGTGTTAATTTTTCTATTGGGAAGAAGTACAAAGATGAAATTTGGTGTGATGTAGTGGATATGGATGTTTGTCATCTGTTGTTGGGCAGACCATGGCAGTTCGATAGAGCAGTTCAACATGATGGTCGTGCCAATAGTTGCAGTTTCATGTTCGAGGGTACTAAAATCACTTTGGTTCCCAAGAAACAACAACAGAAGGAGAGCAAGCTAGAGGAAATCGAGGAATTGAAAACTCTGTTGACTTTGAAAGAGTTTGTCAAGGAAGTTGAAGAAGAACCTGAAATATTTTTGTTGATTGGGAGAGAGAGTAATGAAGAAGTTGAAATTCCAGAAGAAGCAAAGCCAGTTTTGAAAGAGTTTGAAGATGTGTTTCCAGAGGAGTTGCCTAAGGAGTTACCACCATTGAGAGACATTCAACATCAAATTGATCTTGTTCCGGGAGCAGTGTTACCACATCGACCATATTACCGAATGAGTCCGAAGGAACATGAGGAGTTACGAAGGCAAGTGGAAGAGTTGTTAGAACAGGGACGTGTTCAGGAAAGTTTGAGTCCTTGTGCAGTGCCAGCATTGTTGGTACCGAAGAAGGATGGAACATGGAGAATGTGTACAGATAGTTGAGCTTTGAACAAGATTACTGTCCGTTACAGATTTCCTATGCCAAGGTTGGATGACTTGCTGGATCAGTTGAGTGGGGCAACTATATTTTCGAAGATTGACTTGAAGAGTGGTTATCATCAAATTCGGATTAGACCTGGAGACGAATGGAAGACAGCTTTCAAGACAAGAGAGGGGTTATACGAATGGTTGGTTATGCCATTTGGTTTGTCGAATGCACCTAGTACATTCATGCGGGTGATGAATCAAATCTTTAGACCATTCATTGGGAAGTTCGTCGTGGTATATTTCGATGATATTCTGATATATAGCAGGAGTATGGAAGAGCATGTTCTACATTTGAGGGAAGTGTTGATTATTCTCCGTAAAGAACAATTTTATGCTACTACGAAGAAATGTGTGTTTATGACCAAAGGTGTCTTATTCCTGGGTTATGTTGTTTCAGGAGAAGGTATTCAAGTTGATCAGAGTAAAGTAGAGGCAGTCAGGAATTGGCCACAGCCAAAGACAATTACGAAAGTGAGAAGTTTTCATGGGCTAGCATCATTCTACCGAAGATTCATTCCACACTTCAGTAGCGTGATGGCTCCAGTTACTGATTGCATGAAGGGTAAACATTTTTCGTGGACAGAAGAAGCCGGGATTGCTTTTGAACGAATCAAAGAACTGTTGACGACAGCGCCAATTCTTGTTTTACCTGATTTTCAGTTGTTGTTTGAGCTACACACTGATGCATCAAAGGTTGGGATTGGAGGAGTGTTGAGTCAGCAGGGGAGACCTATTGCATATTTCAGTGAAAAGTTGTCAGGGGCAAAGATGAGATACAATACATATGATGTTGAATTTTATGCTGTTGTACAAGCTGTTAAGCATTGGAGACACTATCTATTTCAGAAAGAATTTGTTCTGTACACTGATCATGAGGCATTGAAGCATTTACAGGGACAGGATAAAATTTCAGCGAGACATGCATCGTGGATTGCTTATTTGCAACAATTTACTTTTGTTGTTAAACACAAATCTGGGGTGACGAACCGTGTGGCTGATGCTTTAAGTAGGAGGAGTCATTTGTTGACAACATTGAAGGTTGAAGTGACGGGGTTCGAATTACTGCCAGAGATGATTGAAGAAGATCCTTACTTTGTGAAATATGTTGAGAAAGTGAAGGATGGGAGTACCGATGAATTTATGTTGGTTGATGGTTTTCTGTTTAAGGGGAATCGTTTATGTATACCGGATTGTAGCTTGAGATTGAAAATTGTCAAGGAGTTACACGAGGAAGGGCATGTGGGCCGTGATCGTACCTTGCAATTAATTTCACAGTCTTACTTTTGGCCGTCGATGAGGAAAGAAGTGGGAAGGTTTGTGGAGCGATGTCATATTTGCCAGGTTTCAAAGGGAAAAGCGACGAATGCAGGGTTGTATATGCCTTTACCTGTACCGTCTAAGCCATGGGTTGATATCAGCATGGATTTCGTTTTGGGTTTGCCTAGAACTCAAAGGGGAAATGATTCGATATTTGTTGTGGTGGACAGATTTTCGAAGATGACACATTTTATTGCCTGCAAGAAGACAACGGATGCAGTTCGAGTGGCACAATTATTCTTTAAGGAGGTGTATCGATTGCATGGTTTACCAGAATCTATTGTTTCGGATCGAGATACTAGATTTCTAAGCCATTTTTGGTTGAGTTTGTGGAAGATGGTCGGAACGAAGCTGAAATTTAGTAGTGCTTATCATCCACAAACTGATGGACAGACAGAAGTTGTTAACAGGTCATTGGGAAATTTGTTGCGATGTCTTGTACAGGATAATTTGAAAAGTTGGGACATGAAGTTATGCCAAGCAGAATTTGCTCATAATCATGCCATGAATCGTAGTACGGGTTACAGTCCATTTCAGATTGTATATTCAAATTTACCCAGGGGACCGTTGGACTTAGCGGTGGTACCACAACCAAAGGGGACGGTTAAACGAGCTGCTGATTTTGTTGAAGGTTTGACGGAGTGCCACAGGATCGTTCAGGAACGATTGGAAAAGTCGAATGAGAAGTATAAGAAGTCTGCAGATTTGAAGCGACGAAATGTTGAATTTAATGAAGGCGATTTGGTGTATGCTGTATTAACAAAGAATCATTTTCCAGTGGGCACTTATAATAAGTTGAAAGCCAGAAAAATTGGACCTGTAGAAGTTGTGAAACGGATTAACGAGAATGCTTATAAGTTGAAGTTACCGGAGGACATATACACTTCTGACGTGTTCAATGTTAAGCATCTTATACCATATTATGGGGATGAACAATCTGAGGTGGAGGAATTTACAAATTCGAGGTCGAATTTTTCTCAACCAGGGGAGGATGATGCAGGCCAGGAGGTGGGTTCGATTGCTTCAAGTCGTGAAGTCCATAACGACTTACAACCTAATGTGTTAGATGATGCAATACGTCAGATTCTACAATCATATGGGGGCCGGCGACCTAGCAAAGGTGGTGAACGACCTAGTGAAGGCCGAGATGTGCAATTTGTGTTGTATTTAGGTCGGCTGCGACCTAGTGTGTTGATAGGTCGTCCAACCGACCTAACGGGCCAAAGAAATCAACCTAACGAGCTACATGATTCAGTGCAACAAGTTTTAGGTCGGCAACGACCTAGTGGGATTTCGTGATTTAATGAAGAACGAGTTAATTTGCTAAGTCGTTCGGGGATAGGTCGTTACAAGGAAGGAGGTTCAGAAAGCTACATAGTGATAGGTCGTGCAACGACCTACGATCTAGTTAGGTCATATGAAGAGTGCTGGGGAAGGCGGGTTACAGTTTCTCTAGGTCGCGAACGACCTAACTTCTATAAGTCGCGAACGACCTAACTCTTAAGTCGTTGAAGAGTGTTACCGCGTATTCTTCTTAGGTCGCGCGAAGATGGGTCGTGTGAAGACATATTAGGTCGCTGATTTTTAGGTCGCTCATTCTGGGTCGCTACACTCTTTATGTCGCCCAAGCTTATGCCGTACATTTGTAAGTCGCTGAGATACATAAGTCGCTATGCCGCTCAAATGTTTAAGTCGTTCAACGACCTATTTCAAGACGCGCATTCTTAAGTCGCTGCTGAAGGTTGCAAGGTCGTGATTTTGTACATATATATAAGTCGTGTTTGGTGTTGTACTTGTTTGATAGGTCGTGTACGACCTAGAGTGTTGTCGTGTTGTAAATTTTAGATCGTGGGTTTAATAGGTCGTTCACGACCTATGTGTTGTGTTGAGTCGTGGGAGTTGAGTTGTAAAACCTATAAATAGGCGGGTGATATCATTTGTAATGTTAGGTTGTTGATTCTTGAATAAAAATTCTTTTTTGTTAGCTTTGTGCTTTCATACAAATTGGTAGTTGAGTGTGATCTCCTATCTCCTCTTTCGGTTAATCGAGTGCGCTCGATTCAACGATCGTAGAAGCCGATTCACGGTATCTAGTGCGCTAGATCAACGTACGAAGAATCGTAGATCTTCTTTCTCGGTATCGTGCGCGATCAACGAGACGAAGATAGCTAGAATCCGGTATCTTTGGATCAACGGATTTGGGCCTTGCAGTATTCTCAACTCACCGATTGCTACATTCCATCGATTGAAGTTTGTTTCGATCTATCCGCTGCGTCACCGATGATCCAAAGCTCCAAACACGATCATGACCGTTGATCTCGTAGAGTTCGTCGAGCTCTTCATCTTTGCAGTTGAAAGTTTCTTGAAACAATGCTTGGATTTGAAGAAAACGAGGGAGAAAGATGAGTGATTTTCGGCCTTAGGTTCCATTAGTGGCGGCTGAAGGGTTTTGAAACCCTAGGTTATATTTTTTTGCAAATTTATGAAGTGAGGGGGCTTTTATAGAAAAATCGACGTACACTATTCATCCCGGATTTTCCGAACTCCAAACGAAGCGTGCCGGTCAGCGTTCCTAAGGTTTACCCCGCGTTCCGAACACAATGGAACGTGTTTCGGGAGCTAATTTGGTCATCTGTGCGAGTTATGGCAATAAACGTTCAATTTAAAATTAAACCGATTAAACGATTTTCTAGGCGTTTTAGCTTGCAACGGACAAACGGAAATCCAATTGACACAAAATTTGAAACCATACAATAATATCATATTACGGATCCGATGAAACAGGTTTCGTCGAAATCCGACACTGTTTAAAAAATGACTATTTTAACTCGCCAATTTAATATTAAAACTATTTCGATGCGTTTCGAGCTGCCACGATCAAAAGATAACTCCGATTGACACGAAAATTGAAATCCGATAATAACAAACTATTACGGATCCAATGGAGCTAGTTTCGTCCAATTCTGAGACTGTTCGAAAAATGGCTAATTTCACTAGTCGATTAAATATTGAAATATTCAATTTTCACAAATTAACTCTTAATTCGATTTTAAAAGTTCTAAAATATCGTTCTTACTCCAACATGATAAAATAAAATTTTACAAATCATTTTCAATCATATTTTACCCAATTTTCAATTTTTTCTGTAATTTTCAACTATTAAATAATCGATTTAATTATCCAATTAAATCCAATATTCAAAAATAAATTATTCGACTTATAAATTCCACTTATTAATAATTAAAATTAATTAAATATTCAAATTTTAATTAATAGAAATTCTGGGTCGTTACAGACTTCCCCCTTAAAAGAATTTCGTCCTCGAAATTACCAAGTAAGAAAAATTTACAGAATCCATTAACTTTCCAAAATCCATAGTTAAATTTCTTACAATAACTTTACTAAGTTTTCAAATCATACTTATTTATCTTTTCAAAACCAACTATATCGTTTAACTTCCAATTCCAAAACCAAAATTATAGTTTTCAAAAATTTCTCAATTTTGTCAATAAAAATTCTAACGCCTTAAATTTTCAGAAAAATTCGCCATAGTCTCCTTTGCGCGGCTCGATCCGAAAAAAAATGATAGTATATATATCACAAATATACATCTCATCAAGTGATGAGGCATCCCGCAGGGAAAAAAGTGTAAAAGTACGGTATGTAATCCGAGATATGTATCTTATATTTTATTATCGAGCATATACGGCTAATATAGCGCGAAAGCGAGCTCCAAATGCGAAGCAACGCCATCCGCACCTACTAAACACTCAACAAACAACATGAGAACATGTATATATGAATATACAACATATAGCAACATCTATATATGCCAATATAGCAAATGCAACTAAAGCAACAAACGAAACCACCAAATCACTATAAATTTACTTCTCATTAACATTTAATGAATTGGTTTTCCAATTGATTCATTAACATTGGATTTTATTAACATTCATTTGTTCATTTTCCAATTAGTATACATTCACTAATTTATTCACATTGATTCACTTTCAATCCAAATCAAATCCAATTCTAGTCAAATTTACATATTATCCATTGGGATTTAATTACATAGCTTTTAATTTCGCTAATTCAATTTCATTAACACTTAATGAATTATATACGTCAATCAATAATCAAATAACAACCAATGTTCATTCAACATAACAAAATTATTTTATTTACATTCAATTTGGTCCAACTCTTTTAATTCCAATTGGTTTATATTAAATTGACTTTCATTCAATTATTCAACTTCTAATTACTTTGACTTTCAATGAATTAACACTTTCATCTATTATCCCATATCAATTTTATTTGCATTCAATTGATTTACATTCAATTCATTAGTTTAATTCGATTGCTAATTCCTTTGACAATATAAAGTTGAATTTCATTCATATAACTCAAGTTCAAATTCTTAATGACTTTACCTCATTAATTCACTTATTAATTTACTTTGATACCAAAATCAACTTCATTCAACTTCACTTAAGTTATATTCCATTTCAAACATCTTATCAAATCCAAATTTTCCAAACAACTTTCTTTTAAGCAATTTGGCAACAATCCCTCTTTTGGAAACCCGAAAATGAACACCAATGATATCGCGATCATCATCGGAATTATTTTCCAGCGACCGAAAAGAGTTTAGAGCTTTAATTTCTCCAAAACAATTTTCCAAAATATCAAATCCTTTCAAAACACTTCTTTGGAATTTCATTTCAGATTATAAATCACATTTACAAACCTTTTACTTATATGATTTCACTTCTTATATATAAGGTTATTTTACAATTGTAAATTATTTTAATTATAACATCATACTTATAATTCATTTGCTTATACAATTATTCTTTTACATCTGTGGTTTTATTAAACTTATTCAACAATCAATTCATATACACTTTAATAATTCCGAAAAAATGTTCCTTTATATACAAAATATAATCAAGGTAAAATTATTTCATTTACCCAATTTAAAATGATACTATGTCTGCTTGCCTCGTTTAAGAGTTTAGAAATCCCTATCGATAATATGGCGTCCCACACACCGACCAGAATTCACAAACAGCTCAACGGATAAGCAAACACAATATAAAACAATTTATATTCACTAACAAATACGCACTCATAGCTATTATTACACTCACACTCATTCTAGAGTATTACTAACTCTATCTCTAATGAGTAACACCCAACAGAGCCATGGTTGTCGCTTAACCATAAGCTCTGATACCAAATTGTAACGTTTGTGATTTTTCGTCGCCGAACGCGGACATCAATACGTCCACTGTATCAACTGTCGAGCAATCGAAGGCCGGAAAACCGTACCGTTAGGGTTAAAGAAGAAGAAAAAGTAGAAGAAGATAGAAAAAGATAGAACAGAACAGAAAGAAATAACAGAAAAACATCAGAATCTCACAATTCGCAGCGGAACAACATATACTAAATAAATGAATAATCTTTAAACAAAGAACTATATCAGTTATTACATTACATTACATTTCATTACATCATCAGAGTGTACAACAACAAACAACATCAACAGCGGAAAAGAAATATTATATACTAGTAATACGCCATGCCATCCAGCTTGCCTCCGGCAACTCCTGAGTTCCAGAATGTCCTGATAAACCTTACTCTCGACTGCCCGTGTGGAAATTGGTGGGCATCCAGAGTTTAGGAAGGAAAACAATAAACTCCGAGTCAGTCATGTGACTGGTGTGAGAACTAAAACAGTTTATTTATCTTTAAAAAAATCAAAATAGAAGAATATTTTTAAAGTCAATTCGCAATGCTTTTAAAATGAGACTACCATAAGGCCTCCCGCACACACACACAATGCAAACGCAGAATCGGAGGAGATTTCTCCTTATGATAGTCAAAGATGCTTGATACGCACTAAAAAGAAACATTTGATATTATTACTAGTGCATAGTGTAGAAAAATTATTTCGAAAGTAAAGATATAAATCTTAGCCAACATACGACCATTGTCGTATGCCTACTATAGCTACCATGTTCAATAGAAGGTTACCGCCACATTCCATGGCAGGTTTTACAACTAAATCCGTACAAGTTTCGTATTATTTCTTTGGATTTCTAACAAATGGTCAGGCTAAGGAACTTCACATTGCCACATGGAAACGCCTCTGGAAAGACGCCCCGAGAACCTAACCGAATCTCTGCCAACACAAGGTCGGGTTACCTTTCAAACTAGGTAACTATTGACATGAATATGTCATCCCCCGATCGTAACCGATCTATCCGAGGATCCTCGATTTCCAACAACCACAAAATTTGCAGTAACAACATAGGTTAAATATCTGGGATCCATACCATGATACCACCTCTATCCAGAAGGAATGACATACACTAAAGAGGTGCTACCCCCTAATAACCTTGCTGCATCCTTCCTATTTTGACCATTTCCGGGGTGTGAGGTCCGACGAAGTCTCGTCCACAAAGCCACTCTTTATACAAAAGCTGGGCTTTGGGTCAACAAATGATCATAGAAATGATCAAACAAATGATCATATCACAAATGATCAAACAATGATCATTTCACAGCAACACTCAGCATGCCACACTACCAAATTGGGAGTATATCACTAATAACCTTCAACTATATAACCTCTGAGCTCATACTCTCAGAGAAGGGTGTTAAGCTAAGTGAATAAATTCTCCGCCACCAACAGAAATATATTTGAAAGAAATCAGCTCTATATCTAAATTTTTAATGTCAGACATACAATCCATACAAGTCTGTTCCGGGCTCGAACAGAACCGAAGGCACTTACAAAGAAGTCCTTGCATTCCGGATAATTTCTAATCACGTCCATACTTCCCGTCACTAAGGGTGATAAAACCTCTATATCGGAGATCAGCCGATGCAGAGTAACTCAACGGTAATCCTTCCGTTTTCAAAAATATCCGGTCTTCAACACCGGTCATCAAGTGTAATCCATTACGACGTATCACATATTCGGAATGGGTTATACAACCCCAAGGTCCTTTCCCGGCTAACCCGAATAGTGAGCGCTTATTTAAAAATAAGTGTGGCATTCAAATTCAAACAATCACAACAAATACCTATTTAAAGGTAAATATTGATAGTCGGATTATTTAACTATCAATAAAGATGCTCAACATCACCAGATTCCAAATAATTTTTCAAATTATTTATTTCTCAAAAATATCTTTACTAGATATAAACTTCCACACTTCAACCATTTGAAAACAATTTTTCAAATCACTTTTCCTTACTCGGAAATACTTTCATTTCAAAATGGTTCATTTAAACCAATTTAAATAAATCCTTACCGATTTACTTTATATTTACGTTACAAATCCGTAAATTTATTCCCACACTTTAAAAATAAATCAACGTTTATTTTTAAACCAATTCCCCTTTTCATTTATAAATTCCATAGTGAATTTACAATTCAAAAATATTTATGAATATATGATTCCCAAATCGATTTATGATATTCATTTTCAATTTGTCTTCAAAAAGATAAATTCTCAAAACATTTCATTTCACATTGGAAAACATTTCCGTACTTATTTATTAATAAGTAATTCACAAATCCATTTATTTTCAACACTAGGAAAATATTCAATATACTTAAACCGAAATTAAGTATATATATTTCATTCTTTAAGGAAATCATTCTCTTAAACATATTTATTTGGGCCAAAACGAATGTTGGACAAAACACCGTTACGACGACCCAAAATCACTAGTATAGGGATTCAAAATTAAAATAGATATATAAATCCCAATACTATACAAAATATTTCCTTTCGGAAACCATTTACTATAACAACAGTGTTATAGTCCACCATTTCCTTATTTCTCGAAAACATCTATTTCAACAATGAATGTTGAAATCTATGATTTCGATATTTAACACATTTTAAAATGTCGTTAAAATAATCAACTTCTTTTAATAATATCGCTTTCCAAAACATATCCATTTTACTTAATAATATATTCACTGTCCAAAATCGTGAATATACTTCACTAACCCAATTTCAATATTTACAACACGTTTTATTTTCAAGAATTTATTCGCTATCCAAAATCGTGAATAAATTATCTTTCATAAACTTCTGTATTCAATTTATCAAATCCAATTGATTTCGAATTTATAAACAATGTTTATAAATTTCATTTACATGTCGAAATTCGGTTTAGAAGTAAATTACCTATAAACCATTTATTCACAAATCCATTCTTTTATATCAACATCAATTTATAAATCTAAATTCTTATTTACTTATAAATCTAGGTACATACTTTATTTTAACACTTATAAAAGCTCGTTTTATAATTCCAATTTTTTTAACTTCTAAATATCCATCTTATAATTCTTTTATACAAATCAATTTGTATTATTATTTTAAAACATCTTTAAACTCCTTTATAATTTCACCATTTTAATTTATAAAATAATCAAATTTCACAAATCCTATGTTTAAACTTTTTATAATAAATTCAAAAATCCCGATTTAAACTATTTTATAAAATCATTAATCCATATTTTCAAAAATCAACTTTTAACTATATTTCTCAAAAATTATAATTTCTATAACATTAACATTATAACGTTTATTTATTTTAAAATGAATCAATTCCAAAAATATTTTGTAAATGTATACTTTCAAAAAAATCAATTTTAAAATCCTTTTAAAATTCCAAAATTGGCCTAGTGATGCTACACACCAAATAGTCAATCACGACAACAACGATATCATATATCGATATGATAATCAATCAAATATCAAGATATCTGAAATCAAATAAATACTGTTGAGGAATCCAGTTGGATCCCTCCAACCTGTTTTCCTGCATCCAAAGATGTTAGCACAATACCAATTCCGTTCCAGTACGGAATTATCGCGGTATATGGGATTTTATAAAACATTATCCGCTTAATAGATGGCGTAATAGGGTCTCATCCGTTAAATAATGCGGGAAATCAATTCCAAGTACATAAATAATACCAATTTCACTGTACTGTGAAATATTCGCGGTATATGTTTTTAATAAATAACCTTCGCTTACTAACGGCGCATAATGTCTATTTTAACAATCAATAGATAACAATCATCATTCAAAAATGCATTCAAGAATTTTAAATATAACTATTTAAAATTAAAATCGAAACCGATTCGATTGAGTGAGAAGTTCTCACCTTGATTTCAATTTCGTTTTACAGATTATTTCGAATAAAATTAAACGGATGTTTAATTTTACCCGAAATTTTTGCTAGCTCCAAACGACTGCAATCCAACTCCATAGCGTAGTGCTCGTCAGTGCGATTCCAACGCAACTAGTTTCGCGCGTTTTCGATCTCGTATGAAAAAGTTATGAATTTTTAAAGTTACACGAATTATATTTATAATTTTACAACATATATTTATATTTTTCTAAACCCTACAGAATCATCACCGTGCGTTTTGAAGTCAACGCATTTGGGCCGCCCTTGCTTTCTTCCCTCCCTCACGCATGCGTTTCCTTCTCCAGGCAAATACACGCGCGCACGAACCTAATCAAAGCAAACTAGGGTTTAATCATGCTCCATCCACGAACATCTATAAGTTGATCAACCACCTTCACGTCGTGCGCCTCCACGAACACCACCCTCGGCCGCAACCACGTGGCACTCGGCTACCCCATTTGCTCAGAAAAACGTGCCGAACGCATGGCCATTGCAGCCACTTTCCCGATGATCCAAAGCTCCAAACACGATCATGACCGTTGATCTCGTAGAGTTCGTCGAGCTCTTCATCTTTGCAGTTGAAAGTTTCTTGAAACAATGCTTGGATTTGAAGAAAACGAGGGAGAAAGATGAGTGAATTTCGGCCTTAGGTTTCATTAGTGGCGGCTGAAGGGTTTTGAAACCCTAGGTTATATTTTTTTGCAAATTTATGAAGAGGGGGGCTTTTATAGAAAAATCGACGTACACTATTCATCTCGGATTTTCCGAACTCCAAACGAAGCGTGTCGGTCAGCGTTCCTATGGTTTACCCCGCGTTCCGAACACAATGGAATGTGTTTCGGGAGCTAATTTGGTCATCTGTGCGAGTTATGGCAATAAACGTTCAATTTAAAATTAAACCGATTAAACGATTTTCTAGGCGTTTTAGCTTGCAACGGACAAACGGAAATCCAATTGACACGAAATTTGAAAACATACAATAATATCACATTACGGATCTGATGAAACTAGTTTCGTCGAAATCTGACACTGTTTAAAAAATGACTATTTTAACTCGCCAATTTAATATTAAAACTATCTCGATGCGTTTCGAGCTGCCACGATCAAACGATAACTCCGATTGACACGAAAATTGAAATCCGATAATAACAAACTATTACGGATCCAATGGAGCTAGTTTCGTCCAATTCCGAGACTGTTCGAAAAATAGCTAACTTCACTAGTCGATTAAATATTAAAATATTCAATTTTCACAAATTAACTCTTAATTCGATTTTAAAAGTTCTAAAATATCATTCTAACTCCAACATGATAAAATAAAATTTTACAAATCATTTTCAATCATATTTTACCCAATTTTCAATTTTTTCTGTAATTTTCAATTACTAAATAATCGATTTAATTATCCAATTAAATCCAATATTCGAAAATAAATTATTCGACTTATATATTCCACTTATTAATAATTAAAATTAAATAAATATTCAAATTTTAATTAATAGAAATTCTGGGTCGTTACAGACTTTCCCCCTTAAAAGAATTTCGTCCTCGAAATTACCAAGTAAGAAAAATTTACAGAATCCATTAACTTTCCAAAATCCATAGTTAAATTTCTTACAATAACTTTACTAAGTTTTCAAATCATACTTATTTATCTTTTCAAAACCAACTATATCGTTTAACTTCCAATTCCAAAACCAAAATTATAGTTTTCAAAAATTTCTCAATTTTCTCAAAAAAAAATTTAACGCCTTAAATTTTCGGAAAAATTCGCCATAGTCTCCTTTGCGCGGCTCGATCCGAAAAAAAATGATAGTATATATATCACAAATATACATCTCATCAAGTGATGAGGCATCCCGCAGGGAAAAAAGTGTAAAAGTACGGTATGTAATCCGAGATATGTATCTTATATTTTATTAGCGAGCATATACGGCTAATATAGCGCGAAAGCGAGCTCCAAATGCGAAGCAACGCCATCCGCACCTACTAAACACTCAACAAACAACATGAGAACATGTATATATGAAAATAATATGAATATACAACATATAGCAACATCTATATATGCCAATATAGCAAATGCAACTAAAGCAACAAACGAAACCACCAAATCAATATAAATTTACTTCTCATTAACATTTAATGAATTGGTTTTCCAATTGATTCATTAACATTGGATTTTATTAACATTCATTTGTTCATTTTCCAATTAGTATACATTCACTAATTTATTCACATTGATTCGCTTTCAATCCAAATCAAATCCAATTCTAGTCAAATTTACATATTATCCATTGGGATTTAATTACATAGCTTTTAATTTCGCTAATTCAATTTCATTAACACTTAATGAATTATATACATCAATCAATAATCAAATAACAACCAATGTTCATTCAACATAACAAAATTATTTAATTTACATTCAATTTGGTCCAACTCTTTTAATTCCAATTGGTTTATATTAAATTGACTTTCATTCAATTATTCAACTTCTAATTACTTTGACTTTCAATGAATTAACACTTTCATCTATTATCCCATATCAATTTTATTTGCATTCAATTGATTTACATTCAATTCATTAGTTCAATTCGATTGCTAATTCCTTTAACAATATAAAGTTGAATTTCATTCATATAACTCAAGTTCAAATTCTTAATGACTTTACCTTATTAATTCACTTATTAATTTACTTTGATACCAAAATCAACTTCATTCAACTTCACTTTAGTTATATTCCATTTCAAACATCTTATCAAATCCAAATTTTCCAAACAACTTTCTTTTAAGCAATTTGGCAGCAATCCCTCTTTTGGAAACCCGAAAATGAACACCAATGATGTCGCGATCATCATCGGAATTATTTTCCAGCGACCGAAAAGAGTTTAGAGCTTTAATTTCTCCAAAACAATTTTCCAAAATATCAAATCCTTTCAAAACACTTCTTTGGAATTTCATTTCAGATTATAAATCACATTTACAAACCTTTTACTTATATAATTTCACTTCTTATATATAAGGTTATTTTACAATTGTAAATTATTTTAATTATAACATCATACTTATAATTCATTTGCTTATAGAATTATTCTTTTACAACTGTGGTTTTATTAAACTTATTCAACAATCAACAATCAATTCATATAAACTTTAATAATTTCGAAAAATTATTCCCTTATATACAAAATATAATCAAGGTAAAATTATTTCATTTACCCAATTTAAAATGATACTATGTCTGCTTGCCTCGTTTAAGAGTTTAGAAATCCCTATCGATAATATGGCGTCCCACACACCGACCAGAATTCACAAACAGCTCAATGGATAAGCAAACACAATATAAAACAAATTATATTCACTAACAAATACGCACTCATAGTTATTATTACACACACACTCATTCTAGAGTATTACTGACTCTATCTCTAATGGGTAACACCCAACAGAGCCATGGTTGTCGCTTAACCATAAGCTCTGATACCAAATTGTAACGTTTGCGATTTTTCGTCGCCGAACGCGGACATCAATACGTCCACTGTATCAACTGTCGAGCAATCGAAGGCCGGAAAACCGTACCGTTAGGGTTAAAGAAGAAGAAAAAGTAGAAGAAGATAGAAAAAGATAGAACAGAACAGAAAGAAATAACAGAACAACATCAGAATCTCACAATTCGCAGCGGAACAACATATAATAAATAAATGAATAATCTTTAAACAAAGAACTATATCAGTTATTACATTACATTACATTTCATTACATCATCAGAGTGTACAACAACAAACAACATCAACAGCGAAAAAGAAATATTATATACTAGTAATACGCCATGCCATCCAGCTTGCCTCCAGCAACTCCTGAGTTCCAGAATGTCCTGATAAACCTTACTCTTGACTGCCCGTGTGGAAATTGGTGGGCATCCAGAGTTTAGGAAGGAAAACAATAAACTCCGAGTCAGTCATGTGACTGGTGTGAGAACTAAAACAGTTTATTTATCTTTAAAAAAAATCAAAATAGAAGAATATTTTTAACGTCAATTCGCAATGCTTTTAAAAATGAGACTACCATAAGGCCTCCTGCACACACACACAATGCAAATGCAGAATCGGAGGAGATTTCTCCTTATGATAGTCAAAGATGCTTGATACGCATTAAAAAGAAACATTTGATATTATTACTAGTGCATAGTGTAGAAAAATTATTTCGAAAGTAAAGATATAAATCTTAGCCAACATACGACCATTATCGTATGCCTACTATAGCTACCATGTTCAATAGAAGGTTATCGCCAAATTCTATGGCAGGTTCTACAACTAAAACCGTACAAGTTTCGTATTGTTTCTTTGGATTTTCAACAAATGGTCAGGCCAAGGAACTTCCCATTGCCACATGGAAACGCCTCTGGAAAGATGCCCCGAGAACCTAACCGAATCTCTGCCAACACAAGGCCAGGTTAACTTTCAAACTAGGTAACTATTGACACGAATATGTCATCCCCCGATCGTAACCGATCTATCCGAGTATCCTCGATTTCCAACAACCACAAAATTTGCAGTAACAACATAGGTTAAATATCTGGGATACATGCCATGATACCACCTCTATCCAGAAGGAATGACATACACTAAAGGGGTGCTACCCCCTAATAACCTTGCTGCATCCTTCCTGTTTTGACCATTTCCGGGGTGTGAGGTCCGATGAAGTCTCGTCGACAAAGCCACGCTTTATACAAAAGCTGTGCTTTGGGTCAACAAATGATCAAACAAATGATCATATCACAAATGATCAAACAATGATCATTTCACAGCAACACTCAGCATGCCACATTACCAAATTGGGAGTATATCACTAATAACCTTCAACTATATAACCTCTGAGCTCGTACGTCTCAGAGAAGGGTGTTAAGCTAAGTGAATAAATTCTCCGCCACCAACAGAAATATATTTGAAAGAAATCAGCTCTATATCTAAATTTGTAATGTCAGACATATAATCCATACAAGTCTATTCCGGGCTCGAACAGAACCGAAGGCACTTACAAAGAAGTCCTTGCATTCCGGATAATTTCTAATCACGTCCATACTTCCCGTCACTAAGGGTGATAAAACCTCTATATCGGAGATCAGCCGATGTAGAGTAACTCAACGGTAATCCTTCTGTTTTCAAAAATATCTGGTCTTCAACACCGGTCATCAAATGCAATCCATTACGACGTATCACATATTCGGAATGGGTTATACGACCCCAAGGTTCTTTCCCGACTAACCCGAATAGTGAGCGCTTATTTAAAAATAAGTGTGGCATTCAAATTCAAACAATCACAACAAATACCTATTTAAAGGTAAATATTGATAGCCGGATTATTTAACTATCAATAAAGATGCTCAACATCACCAGATTCCAAATAATTTTCCAAATTATTTATTTCTCAAAAATATCTTTACTAGATATAAACTTCCACACTTCAACCATTTGAAAACAATTTTTCAAATCACTTTTCCTTACTCGGAAATACTTTCATTTCAAAATGGTTCATTTAAACCAATTTAAATAAATCCTTACCGATTTACTTTATATTTACGTTCCAAATCCGTAAATTTATTCCCACACTTTAAAAACAAATCAACGTTTATTTTTAAACCAATTCCCCTTTTCATTTATAAATTCCATAGTGAATTTACAATTCAAAAATGTTTATGAATATATGATTCCCAAATCGATTTATGATATTCATTTTCAATTTGTCTTCAAAAAGATAAATTCTCAAAACATTTCATTTCACATTGGAAAACATTTCCGTACTTATTTATTAATAAGTAATTCACAAATCCATTTATTTTCAACACTAGGAAAATATTCAATATACTTAAACCGAAATTAAGTATATATTTCATTCTTTAAGGAAATCATTCTCTTAAACATATTTATTTGGGCCAAAACGAATGTTGCGCAAAACACCGTTACGACGACACAAAATCACTAGTATAGGGATTCAAAATTAAAATAGATATATAAATCCCAATACTATACAAAATATTTCCTTTCGGAAACCATTTACTATAACAACGGTGTTATAGTCCACCATTTCCTTATTTCTCGAAAACGTCTATTTCAACAATGAATGTTGAAATCTATGATTTCGATATTTAACACATTTTAAAACGTCGTTAAAATAATCAACTTCTTTTAATAATATTGCTTTCCAAAACATATCCATTTTACTTAATAATATATTCACTGTCCAAAATCGTGAATATACTTCACTAACCCAATTTCAATATTTACCACACGTTTTATTTTCAAGAATTTATTCGCTATCCAAATCGCGAATAAATTATCTTTCATAAACTTCTGTATTCAATTTATCAAATCCAATTGATTTCGAATTTATAAACAATGTTTATAAATTTCATTTACATGTCGAAATTCGGTTTAGAAGTAAATTACCTATAAACCATTTATTCACAAATCCATTCTTTTATATCAACATCAATTTATAAATCTAAATTCTTATTTACTTATAAATCTAGGTACAAACTTTATTTTAACACTTATAAAAGCTCGTTTTATAATTCCAATATTTTTAACTTCTAAATATCCATCTTATAATTCTTTTATACAAATCAATTTGTATTATTATTTTAAAACATCTTTAAACTCCTTTATAATTTCACCATTTTGATTTATAAAATAATCAAATTTCACAAATCCTATGTTTAAACTTTTTATAATAAATTCAAAAATCCCGATTTAAACTATTTTATAAAATCATTAATCCCATATTTTCAAAAATCAACTTTTAACTATATTTCTCAAAAATTATAATTTCTATAACATTAACATTGTAATGTTTATTTATTTTAAAATGAATCAATTCCAAAAATATTTTATAAACGTATACTTTCAAAAAAATCAATTTTAAAATCCTTTTAAAATTCCAAAATTGGCCTAGTGATGCTACACACCAAATAGTCAATCACGACAACAACGACATCATATATCGATATGATAATTAATCAAATATCAAAATATCTAAAATCAAATAAATACTGTTGAGGAATCCAGTTGGATCCCTCCAACCTGTTTTCCTGCATCCAAAGATGTTAGCACAATACCAATTCCGTTCCAGTACGGAATTATCGCGGTATATGGGATTTTATAAAATATTATCCGCTTAATAGACGGCGCAATAGGGTCTCATCCGCTATATAATGCGGGAAATCAATTCCAAGTACATAAATAATACCAATTTCACTGTACTGTGAAATATTCGCGGTATATGTTTTTAATAAATAACCTCCGCTTACTAACGGCGCATAATGTCTATTTTAACAATCAATAGATAACAATCATCATTCAAACATGCATTCAAGCATTTTAAATATAACTATTTAAAATTAAAATCGAAACCGATTCGATTGAGCGAGAAGTTCTCACCTTGATTTCAATTTCGTTTTAGCGATTTATTTCGAATAAAATTAAACGGACGTTTAATTTTTCCTGAAATTTTCGCTAGCTCCAAACGACTCCAATCCAACTCCATAGCGTAGTGCTCGTCAGTACGATTGCAGCGCAATTGGTTTCGCGCATTTTCGACCTCGTATGAAAAAGTTATGAATTTTTAAAGTTACACGAATTATATTTATAATTTTACAACATATATTTATATTTTTCTAAACCCTACAGAATCATCACCGTGCGTTTTGAAGTCAACGCATCTGGGCCGCCCTTGCTTTCTTCCCTCCCTCACGCACGCATTTCCTTCTCCAGGCAAATACACGTGCGACGAACCCAATCAAAGCAAACTAGGGTTTAATCATGCTCCCTCCACGAACGTCTATAAGTTGATCGACCACCTTCACGTCGTGCGCCTCCACGAACACCACCCTCGGCCGCAACCACGTGGCACTCGGCCACCCCATTTGCTCAGAAAAACGTGCCGAACGCATGGCCTTTGCAGCCACTTTCCCGATGATCCAAAGCTCCAAACACGATCATGACCGTTGATCTCGTAGAGTTCGTCGAGCTCTTCATCTTTGCAGTTGAAAGTTTCTTGAAACAATGCTTGGATTTGAAGAAAACGAGGGAGAAAGATGAGTGATTTTCGGCCTTAGGTTCCATTAGTGGCGGCTGAAGGGTTTTGAAACCCTAGGTTATATTTTTTTGCAAATTTATGAAGAGGGGGGGCTTTTATAGAAAAATCGACGTACACTATTCATCCCGGATTTTCCGAACTCCAAACGAAGCGTGCCGGTCAGCGTTCCTAAGGTTTACCCCATGTTTCGAACACAATGGAACGTGTTTCGGGAGCTAATTTGGTCATCTGTGCGAGTTATGGCAATAAACGTTCAATTTAAAATTAAACCGATTAAACAATTTTCTAGGCGTTTTAGCTTGCAACGGACAAACGGTAAATCCAATTGACACGAAATTTGAAACCATACAATAATATCATATTACGGATCCGATGAAACAAGTTTCGTCGAAATCCGACACTGTTTAAAAAATGACTATTTTAACTCGCCAATTTAATATTAAAATTATTTCGATGCGTTTCGAGCTGCCACGATCAAACGGTAACTCCGATTGACACGAAAATTGAAATTCGATAATAAAAAACTATTACGGATCCAATGGAACTAGGTTCGTCCAATTCTGAGACTGTTCGAAAAATGGCTAATTTCACTAGTCGATTAAATATTAAAATATTCAATTTTCACAAATTAACTCTTAATTCGATTTAAAAGTTCTAAAATATCGTTCTAACTCCAACATGATAAAATAAAATTTTACAAATCATTTTCAATCATATTTTACCCAATTTTCAATTTTTTCTGTAATTTTCAACTATTAAATAATCGATTTAATTATCCAATTAAATCCAATATTCGAAAATAAATTATTCGACTTATAAATTTCACTTATTAACAATTAAAATTAATTAAATATTCAAATTTTAATTAATAGAAATTCTAGGTCGTTACAGACTTCTCCCTTAAAAGAATTTCGTCCTCGAAATTACCAAGTAAGAAAATTTACAGAATCCATTAACTTTCCAAAATCCATAGTTAAATTTCTTACAATAACGTTACTAAGTTTTCAAATCATACTTATTTATCTTTTCAAAACCAACTATATCGTTTAACTTCCAATTCCAAAACCAAAATTATAGTTTTCAAAAATTTCTCAATTTTCTCAAAAAAATTTCTAACGCCTTAAATTTTCGGAAAAATTCGCCATAGCCTCCTTTGCGTGGCTCGATCCGAAAAAAATGATAGTATATATATCACAAATATACATCACATCAAGTGATGAGGCATCCCGCAGGGAAAAAAGTGTAAAAGTACAGTATGTAATCCGAGATATGTACCTTATATTTTATTAGCGAGCATATACGGCTAATATAGCGCGAAAGCGAGCTCCAAATGCGAAGCAACGCCATCCGCACCTACTAAACACTCAAAAAACAACATGAGAACATGTATATATGAAAATAATATGAATATACAACATATAGCAACATCTATATATGCCAATATAGCAAATGCAACTAAAGCAACAAACAAAACCACTAAATCAATATAAATTTACTTCTCATTAACATTTAATGAATTGGTTTTCCAATTGATTCGTTAACATTGGATTTTATTAACATTCATTTGTTCATTTTCCAATTAGTATACATTCACTAATTTATTCACATTGATTCGCTTTCAATCCAAATCAAATCCAATTCTAGTCAAATTTACATATTATCCATTGGGATTTAATTACATAGCTTTTAATTTCGCTAATTCAATTTCATTAACACTTAATGAATTATATACATCAATCAATAATCAAATAACAACCAATGTTCATTCAACATAACAAAATTATTTAATTTACATTCAATTTGGTCCAACTCTTTTAATTCCAATTGGTTTATATTAAATTGACTTTCATTCAATTATTCAACTTCTAATTACTTTGACTTTCAATGAATTAACACTTTCATCTATTATCCCATATCAATTTTATTTGCATTCAATTGATTTACATTCAATTCATTAGTTTAATTCGATTGTTAATTCCTTTAACAATATAAAGTTGAATTTCATTCATATAACTCAAGTTCAAATTCTTAATGACTTTACCTCATTAATTCACTTATTAATTTACTTTGATACCAAAATCAACTTCATTCAACTTCACTTAAGTTATATTCCATTTCAAACATCTTATCAAATCCAAATTTTCCAAACAACTTTCTTTTAAGCAATTTGGCAGTAATCCCTCTTTTGGAAACCCGAAAATGAACACCAATGATATCGCGATCATCATCGGAATTATTTTCCAGCGACCGAAAAGAGTTTAGAGCTTTAATTTCTCCAAAACAATTTTCCAAAATATCAAATCCTTTCAAAACACTTCTTTGGAATTTCATTTCAGATTATAAATCACATTTACAAACCTTTTACTTATATAATTTCACTTCTTATATACAAGGTTATTTTACAATTGTAAATTATTTTAATTATAACATCATACGTATAATTCATTTGCTTATACAATTATTCTTTTACAACTGTGGTTTTATTAAACTTATTCAACAATCAACAATCAATTCATATACACTTTAATAATTCCGAAAAATTATTCCTTTATATACAAAATATAATCAAGGTAAAATTATTTCATTTACCCAATTTAAAATGATACTATGTCTGCTTGCCTCGTTTAAGAGTTTAGAAATCCCTATCGATAATATGGCGTCCCACACACCGACCAGAATTCACAAACAGCTCAACGGATAAGCAAACACAATATAAAACAATTTATATTCACTAACAAATACGCACTCATAGTTATTATTACACTCACACTCATTCTAGAGTATTACTGACTCTATCTCTAATGAGTAACACCCAACAGAGCCATGGTTGTCGCTTAACCATAAGCTCTGATACTAAAATTGTAACGTTTGCGATTTTTCATCGCCGAACGCCGACATCAATACGTCCACTATATCAACTGTCGAGCAATCGAAGGCCGAAAAACTGTACCGTTAGGGTTAAGGAAGAAGAAAAGATAGAAGAAGATAGAAAAAGATAGAAAAGAACAGAAAGAAATCACAGAACAACATCAGAATCTCACAATTCGCAGCGGAACAACATATAATAAATAAATGAATAATCTTTAAACAAAGAACTATATCAGTTATTACATTACATTACATTTCATTACATCATCAGAGTGTACAACAACAAACAACATCAACAGCGGAAAAGAAATATTATATACTAGTAATACGCCATGCCATCCAACTTGCCTCCAGCAACTCCTGAATTCCAGAATATCCTGATAAACCTTACTCTTGACTGCCCGTGTGGAAATTGGTGGGCACCCAGAGTTTAGGAAGGAAAACAATAAACTCCAAGTCAGTCATGTGACTGGTGTGAGAACTAAAACAATTTATTTATCTTTAAAAAAAATCAAAATAGAGGAATATTTTTAAAGTCAATTCGCAATACTTTTAAAAATGAGACTACCGTAAGGCCTCCCCCACACACACACAATGCAAACGCAGAATCGGAGGAGATTTCTCCTTATGATAGTCAAAGATGCTTGATACGCATTAAAAAGAAATATTTGATATTATTACTAGTGCATAGTGTGGAAAAATTATTTCGAAAGTAAAGATATAAATCTTAGCCAACATACGACCATTATCGTATGCCTACTATAGCTACCATGTTCAATAGCAGGTTACCGCCACATTCCATGGCAGGTTCTACAACTAAAACCGTACAAGTTTCGTATTGTTTCTTTGGATTTCCAACAAATGGTCAGGCCAAGGAACTTCCCATTGCCACATGGAAACGCCTCTGGAAAGACGCCCCGAGAACCTAACCGGATCTCTGCCAACACAAGGCCGGGTTACCTTTCAAACTAGGTAACTACTGACACAAATATGTCATCCCCCGATCGTAACCGATCTATCCGAGGATCCTCGATTTCTAACAACCACAAAATTTGCAGTAACAACATAGGTTAAATATCTGGGCTCCATACCATGATACCACCTCTATCCAGAAGGAATGACATACGCTAAAGGGGTGCTACCCCCTAATAACCTTGCTGTATCCTTCCTGTTTTGACCATTTCCGGGGTGTGAGGTCCGACGAAGTCTCGTCCACAAAGCCACGCTTTATACAAAAGCTGTGCTTTGGGTCAACAAATGATCATAGAAATGATCACCAAGATAAATGATCAAACAAATGATCATATCACAAATGATCAAACAATGATCATTTCACAGCAACACTCAGCATGCCACACTACCAAATTGGGAGTATATCACTAATAACCTTCAACTATATAACCTCTGAGCTCGTACGTCTCAAAGAAGAGTGTTAAGCTAAGAGAATAAATTCTCCGCCACCAACAGAAATATATTTGAATGAAATCAGCTCTATATCTCAATTTGTAATGTCAGACATACAATCCATACAAGTCTGTTCTGGGCTCGAACAGAACCGAAGGCACCTACAAAGAAGTCCTTGCATTCCGGACAATTTCTAATCACGTCCATACTTCCCGTCACTAAGGGTGATAAAACCTCTATATCGGAGATCAGCCAATGTAGAGTAACTCAACGGTAATCCTTCCGTTTTCAAAAATATTCGGTCTTCAACACCGGTCATCAAATGCAATCCATTACGACGTATCACATATTCGGAATGGGTTATACGACCCCAAGGTCCTTTCCCGGCTAACCCGAATAGTGAGCGCTTATTTAAAAATAAGTGTGGCATTCAAATTCAAACAATCACAATAAATACCTATTTAAAGATAAATATTGATAGTCGGATTATTTAACTATCAATAAAGATGCTCAACATCACCAGATTCCAAATAATTTTCCAAATTATTTATTTCTCAAAAATATCTTTACTAGATATAATCTTCCACACTTCAACCATTTGAAAACAATTTTTCAAATCACTTTTCCTTACTCGGAAATACTTTCATTTCAAAATGGTTCATTTAAACCAATTTAAATAAATCCTTACCGATTTACTTTATATTTACGTTTCAAATCCGTAAATTTATTCCCACACTTTAAAAATAAATCAACGTTTATTTTTAAACCAATTCCCCTTTTCGTTTATAAATTCCATAGTGAATTTACAATTCCAAAATATTTATGAATATATGATTCCCAAATCGATTTATGATATTCATTTTCAATTTGTCTTCAAAAAGATAAATTCTCAAAACATTTCATTTCACATTGGAAAACATTTCCGTACTTATTTATTAATAAGTAATTCACAAATCCATTTATTTTCAACACTAGGAAAATATTCAATATACTTAAACCGAAATTAAGTATATATATTTCATTCTTTAAGGAAATCATTCTCTTAAACATATTTATTTGGGCCAAAACGAATGTTGGACAAAACACCGTTACGACGACCCAAAATCACTAGTATAGGGATTCAAAATTAAAATAGATATATAAATCCCAATACTATACAAAATATTTCCTTTCGGAAACCATTTACTATAACAACAGTGTTATAGTCCACCATTTCCTTATTTCTCGAAAACATCTATTTCAACAATGAATGTTGAAATCTATGATTTCGATATTTAACACATTTTAAAACGTCGTTAAAATAATCAACTTCTTTTAATAATATCGCTTTCCCAAAACATATCCATTTTACTTAATAATATATTCACTTTCCAAAATCGTGAATATACTTCACTAACCCAATTTCAATATTTACAACACGTTTTATTTTCAAGAATTTATTCGCTATCCAAAATCGCGAATAAATTATCTTTCATAAACTTCTATATTCAATTAATCAAATCCAATTGATTTCGAATTTATAAACAATGTTTATAAATTTCATTTACATGTTGAAATTCTGTTTAGAAGTAAATTACCTATAAACCATTCATTCACAAATCCATTCTTTTATATCAACATCAATCTATAAATCTTAATTCTTATTTACTTATAAATCTAGGTACAAACTTTATTTTAACACTTATAAAAGCTCGTTTTATAATTCCAATATTTTTAACTTATAAATATCCATCTTATAATTCTTTTATACAAATCAATTTGTATTATTATTTTGAAACATCTTTTTTTTTGGCATGGCCGATGGATTTATTGTGGACCGACCACTTTTATTATGAACGTAATAAGTTTGAAGTACAGGAGTAAGGTAGAGGCACCTTAGCTACTAAGAATGAGAAATGAAAAAACAGCACAGGTGTATGACAGACACGTCACAACTACTAACTATAAATAACAAGGCTAGTTCTCCTCCGAAGAGGAAGAATCACCAACGCCCGTACCTACCCTGGAAGAATCCAGAGTACCACCTCTAAGAAGACCAAAAAAGGGGCGAAAAAGTACAGCAAGAGAAGGGTCATAGCAGTCAATGTCAGAAGAGTATACAAAAGATCGATCCCAGTCAATATCAGCTAGAAGAACAGAATTAATCTCTGCAAACGAACCATCCATGTCAAGATCCAAGGAATCACCAGAAATGCTATAATATAGGCATCGAAGATCCAATAAATCACCAGAAACATATCTAAAATAGGTGTCATCCACAGGGTTGAATCTCATATCAGAACGACGATCAACCCAACAATGTTCAGTCTCAGGCCAAACAACGCGCGGCGGAGAGAGAACAGGTTCAGCAGAGAGAACTGAAGGAACATTACCAGGATCTGGGGAAGCAGGACGCTCTAAGGAGAGGGAAGGACCAGAGTTAGAAGCAACCAGAGAGGTTTTGGGAACCCATTTTCTTAGCGGAGGCCGAGGTAGTGGGATCTTAGGAGCAGCAGCAGGAACAACAGAGCGCGCGCAGGTAGAGGCAACATGTCCAAAAGAATGACAGGTGGTACAAATGTCAGGGACCCATCCATAACGAACACGAACATCCACCACGTGATCAGCAGCTAGCTGAACAGGAATAGAGGTAGGAACAGGCTTTTGAGGAGAAATCTCAATCAGGGCCTTGGCATATACAAGCTTATCACGCGCAACTGTATTAGAGTCAAAACATTTCAATTTACCTATATTGCATGCAAGCCAGTTCAAGCCAAGCAACGGTTGTAAAGCAGATGGAACTTGGGAGAAATAAACCCAAACAGGGATAGAAAAAACTTGGTCACGAACACTAGCTACCGTCGGAGTCCAGGGGGTAATAATAAATGGCTGACCATCAAAGAAGAAAGGCTCAGACTCAAGAACACGACAACGTTCCTCAGCGGAGGAAAACAATAGGTAGTACAAGGAGTCAACCATCTTAACTTTAAGCCCTCCCTGAAGTCTCCAGGCCCTACGACAAACAGCCGCCGCATCATGTAGACGATGTTTAGGGTCTAAAAAGAAACCAACTATGTATCCTGACCAGAAGTCCAATCCAGCTTGCATAACACAGGGGGGAGGGATCATCACTCCGTTTACTTCAACGATGTCGAACTCAACTGGATCATAAACTCCCGCGTTACGGGGCAAGGAAGTAAAAAGTGATGACCAAGTTTTGGGAACAGTTAGACATGGAGCAGCAGGGCGACACATTTCAACACCAGAAGTGGTAGCATCAGGGCATAAATCAGCATCATTAGGAATACGATTGACTGGGGAATTAATACAAACACTTGATGTGCCCTGTCCACAACATTGGAGACCAGCAGTTTCACCCCCTTGTTCACACGCAGACACACTATCGACTTTTGTTGCTTCATTATCATCAAACAATATATCATTTCCCACATCACAACTCAATGAAATTGGTTTGCAACCATCATGCCCAAACGTATCAGAAAGAGGCAGAGATAAAGGAATCTTCTTACCAGAATCCACGACATAGGGATGTAATGGAGGAAACTCTATAGACGAATGAAGGGGAGGGGGTCGCACTGACGAAGGGTTCATGAGCTTGAAAACACGTCCCGACCTAGTTGAAGATGGTGAGAGGGGGATGGAGTAGAGAACGGGCTGAGAGGGGTCAGCCATAGGAGATGCGTGGAGAACGATTAGAGAAGAGGCAGAAAAGAAACGTTGGCGGAGAAGGGTCTGAACGCCAAAACTAATACGCGATTCCAGGTTGCCATTAATATGCGTTTCCAGGTTTTTGTTGATTTTAAAACATCTTTAAACTCCTTTATAATTTCACCATTTTGATTTATAAAATAACTAGTATAACCGCACAACGGTGGAGAAACCGACCGTTCGATTGTATAACTTTGATAAGAAATATACATTTAAAAAATTTGTTAATATTACTTAAACATTAAGTGATAATATGTTGGAAAAGAATAAATTGAGATTTGAATCTGAAAATATGAATTTCAAATTTAAATATTAATCAAAACATTCAAAATTGTCGATTTGAAATTGAAAATTTTAAAATTTTAAAATCATAATAGATTTGAATTTGAAATCTTTGATGCGCAAAATAAAAGGAGAAAGTTTAGGGAAACCGCGATGAGACAAGATCCACGTTTTTAGAGAAACCGCGATGAGACAAGATCCATGTTTTTTAGCTTCAGGAAAATTGATTTTGGCTAGTAGAAGTAGGCAAACCTCCCTACGATCGGTTTGATCAAATTTCACAAATCCTATGTTTAAACTTTTCATAATAAATTCAAAAATCCCGATTTAAACTGTTTTATAAAATCATTAACCCCATATTTTCAAAAATCAACTTTTAACTATATTTCTCAAAAATTATAATTTCTATAACCTTAAAATTATAACATTTATTTATTTTAAAATGAATCAATTCCAAAAATATTTTATAAACGTATACTTTCAAAAAAATCAATTTTAAAATCCTTTTAAAATTCCAAAATTGGCCTAGTGATGCTACACACCAAATAGTCAATCACGACAACAACGACATCATATATCGATATGATAATCAATCAAATATCAAAATATCTGAAATCAAATAAATACTGTTGAGGAATCCAGTTGGATCCCTCCAACCTGTTTTCCTGCATTCAAAGATGTTAGCACAATACCAATTCCGTTCCAATACGGAATTATCGCGGTATATGGGATTTTATAAAATATTATCCGCTTAATAGACGACGCAATAGGGTCTCATCTTCTATATAATGCGGGAATCAATTCCAAGTACATAAATAATACCAATTTCACTGTACTGTGAAATATTCACGGTATATGTTTTTAATAAATAACCTCCGCTTACTAACGGCGCATAATGTCTATTTTAAAAATCAATAGATAACAATCATCATTCAAACATGCATTCAAGAATTTTAAATATAACTATTTAAAATTAAAATCGAAACCGATTCGATTGAGCGAGAAGTTCTCACCTTGATTTCAATTTCATTTTAGCGATTTATTTCGAATAAAATTAAACGGACGTTTAATTTTACCCGAAATTTTTGCTAGCTCCAAACGAATCCAATCCAACTCCATAGCGTAGTGCTCGTCAGTACGATTCGAACGCAACTGGTTTCGCGCGTTTTCGACCTCGTATGAAAAAGTTATGAATTTTTAAAGTTACACGAATTATATTTATAATTTTACAACATATATTTATATTTTTCTAAACCCTACAGAATCATCACCGTGCGTTTTGAAGTCAACGCATCTGGGCCGCCCTTGCTTTCTTCCCTCCCTCACGCACGCACTTCCTTCTCCAGGAAAACACACGCGCGCACGAACCCAATCAAAGCAAACTAGGGTTTAATCATGCTCCCTCCACGAACGTCTATAAGTTGATCAACCACCTTCACGTCGTGCGCCTCCACGAACACCACCCTCGGCCGCAACCACGTGGCACTCGGCCACCCCATTTGCTCAAAAAAACATGCCGAACGCATGGCCTTTGCAGCCACTTTCCCGATGATCCAAAGCTCCAAACACGATCATGACCGTTAATCTCGTAGAGTTCGTCGAGCTCTTCATTTTTGCAGTTGAAAGTTTCTTGAAACAATGCTTGGATTTGAAGAAAACGAGGGAGAAAGATGAGTGATTTTTGGCCTTAGGTTCCATTAGTGGTGGCTGAAGGATTTTGAAACCCTAGGTTATATTTTTTTTGCAAATTTATGAAGAGGGGGGGCATTTATAGAAAAATCGACGTACACTATTCATCCCGGATTTTCCGAACTCCAAACGAAGCGTGCCGGTCGGCGTTCCTAAGGTTTACCCCGCGTTCTGAACACAATGGAACGTGTTTCGGGAGCTAATTTGGTCATCTGTGCAAGTTATGGCAATAAACGTTCAATTTAAAATTAAATCGATTAAACAATTTTCTAGGCGTTTTAGCTTGCACCGGACAAACGGTAAATCCAATTGACACGAAATTTGAAACTATACAATAATATCACATTACAGATCCGATGAAACTGGTTTCGTCGAAATCCGATACTGTTTAAAAAATGACTATTTTAACTCGCCAATTTAATATTAAAACTATTTCGATGCGTTTCGAGCTGCCACGATCAATCGATAACTCCGATTGACACGAAAATTGGAATCCGATAATAACAAACTATTACGGATCCAATGGAACTAGTTTCATCCAATTCTGAGACTGTTCGAAAAATGGCTAATTTCACTAGTCGATTAAATATTAAAATATTCAATTTTCACAAATTAACTCTTAATTTGATTTTAAAAGTTCTAAAATATCGTTCTAACTCCAACATGATAAAGTAAAATTTTACAAATCATTTTCAATCATATTTTACCCAATTTTCAATTTTTTCTGTAATTTTCAACTATTAAATAATCGATTTAATTAACTAATTAAATCCAATATTCGAAAATAAATTATTCGACTTATAAATTCCACTTATTAATAATTAAAATTAATTAAATATTCAAATTTTAATTAATAGAAATTCTGGGTCGTTACAATATTATACAGACCCATGGTTAAGTTTTAAATTATAATTTTCAAAAAAAAACTTTTTTAAGTATTTTGAATCTTTAAATATATGAAATTTTAATTTAAAATTTGATTTAATGATTTTTAAATATAATGATATATTGGAATTTTATAAGTAAATAATTGGTTTAAACTAAATTAAAAATTTCATCTATGATAAATAACTTAATAATTTAAATTTGATTTAATATGGAATTTTAATTCTAACCTAATAATAATAGATTTTATTTATGAAATAGATATGTTTTGTATAAATAAAACTATGATAAAAATTGAAATAGTATGTTTTAAACATGTTGTAGTAGTATTCATTGCATTTTTAAAATGCTATGTTAATTTAGTTATGTTTTAAAAATTGCTATGTTACTTTTAGGTTATGTTTTGAAAATGCTACTATTTCTAAATTGCAATGTTTTCCAAAATGCTATTATATAGGAATAACATTTTCAAAGTGTTACAATTTCTAACTTATTACATTTTTAATGCTATAATAAGGGTATGGTTTTGAAAGTGTTATGAGTTTTAAATTATTACATTTTTAAAAGTGTTATAACTAATATATATGGATTTGGAAATATTACTAATTTTGAAATGGATATTATTTTGGAAAGAGTAATAGCATTTGATTTTAAATGGTTTGGAATAGATATGTTTTGAAATAAATATCCATGGGTTATAATAACGTTTGGTTGTTAAAGAGACCAGTATCGGAAGTTGTCATACTCTCTTCCAACTTCGAAAACCATATTAACAACTATGTAAGGGTGGAGATTCCAGAATGAAGTAGATTGTGGCGACGCTCTTTTAAGGTATATACGTGGACCCAACTCCCGTGAGTTGGTATAAGGTGGCTAAAACAGGAGCGATTCTCGGGCCAATGAGGTAGCTCCTCTGATTGGGCACACTTCTTCGTTTGCCATTCTATTACTTTGTGATTGATTGGCGCACACCTTTGATTTTGGAGTGTGGCTCGAGCTGGGCTGTAACGACCCGTAAATTTCGACAATTAAATTTGTTAGTTAAGTAAGATTTTGTAAGTAAATTTAGTAGAAATATAAAGGTGATAAATTAATATTGGAATGAACGCTAAATTAAAATATAGCAATGGTAATTAAAACCTATTTATTGTAATTTGAATAAATTCAAATGAACTAAGTAGTGAAAAGATTTCTACCTGGATATAAATTGAATATGAGAAATTTAAGGAAAGTATTAGATTGATTTAATGTAATAAAGGATTGTTGACAGTAATTGGAACAAATTAGGGAATTATGTTAATGCAAGTTAATAATTTATAAACTTGAATGAACATTAATAAATAAATTCAAAT
Source organism: Allium cepa (assembly GCA_030765085.1). NCBI lineage: Eukaryota > Viridiplantae > Streptophyta > Magnoliopsida > Asparagales > Amaryllidaceae > Allium > Allium cepa. The sequence goes on along the minus strand of CM060935.1, from coordinate 1,051,299,916 downwards.
GTAGGACTTAGTTATAAGTATAAATTTATGGGTATGATAACAAATTTGTATAAATTACCTAATTAATTGGTCAATTAAATTATTAGAAATCAAACTCATTTAAATGGTAAGTAAATATAATGTGTTATTGATATAAACGTTACTAATTATTAATATAGTAACGGAAATGTAAATGAAATGCAACCGTAGAAATTTAAGCTAAGTATTAACAATTGAAATGAAATGTCGATTAAATGGAGTACTATAAATTGTCATATTAAGCTAAGAATTGAATATAAGGAAACAAAGACAAATAGTAAATCAATCAATGAATTTATATAGATTGTAAAGTTATAATAATAAATAGTAATTGGATGTCTTGTACGAAGTTATAATATTGTGTGAATTATTAATAAAGAATAACCAGAAGGGGATTCAAATTTGTATAATAATGGAAATTGTTAATTGTTGCTCTTGAGCATAAAAATTTAATATAAGTAATTTAAAGAAAACATTCAATTAACTAATGCAATAAGATTTTCTAATAGTAACCGTATAAATTATGGTAGTAGTGTAAATGGCAGTTGATGGATAACCAAATTCAATACAATCCAATTGATTGAAACGACTGTCAGGCTATAATTGAATATAAATTAAAATAGAAACGTAAACTTAATACAAATAGTAATTTGGGAAATAAAAAGTATGAAATCAAGAAATAAGTTACCGAGAATATTTAATTGAAATTAATGTATCTATTTGGCAAAAATATAATAAGTGTAGTACAATCCAAATTAATGTAAGTAATTATAATATTGGTTTGTAAATAATGAACCTATAAAAGTGTGATTAAGAGTTAATGACAATAATTTTTGTACGTTACTTATTTTATTAGTTTGATAAGTTTAATTTGAATTCAATTTCAATTAATTCACTAAATTATTGCAGTTAATGTGGAATAAATTGGTAAGTGAAGAATGTTGAATTCAATAAGATGTAACCAAGGTAAAATTCCATTCATAATATGATAATTAATGTAATAGAAAGAATGAAACCAATATGAAATAATTAATTGATATTTTTTAAATTTAATTAATGAGTAAAATTGACAAAATTTCCAATATAATTGAAATACAGTAATTAATGCAAATTAAAGATGAAAATTGGAAAATATTAATGTAATGAAATATAAAACAATGTTAACTATGTTAGTTGAGTAATAATTGATTGAATATTAAGTTGTAATAGAATAAAATCAAATTTATTGGAATTAATTTGCAATTAATTGGATTAATTGCAGTTGACATTTGAACACTGTATTTACTGGGATATTTGACACTAAATTGATATGTGAATTTTCTTTTAGTTATTATAAATATCTAAGGGATTGAAAATGACAAAAATCTACTAGTTTATAAATATTGAATTTAAAGGTAGTAAATTTATTTATTAATTTATTTAAAAAGTGGAAAAAATAGCCATTTTGGCCACTGACTCGAATTTCGACGAAACAAGTTTCATCAGATCCATAACTGTGAATTATAATAGTGTTTCAAGTTTCGTAACGATCGGACTTGTCGTTTGATCGTATGAACGCGAAACGCATTGAAATTTATGCAATTGAAATCAGTTGAAATCAATTTGGAAAATATTGTTTTCAGCATAACTTCTTCATACGATGCCATTTGGACATGAAACTTTTCCATCGCGTTCAGAATATTTTAAAGCACCTATTTTGATATATGGGTTTACCCAATTTCGTTCCGGGGTCAGAACGGGCTTTTTGGGCCACGTTAGCGTTAGCGCGTATATCTATCAACCCAATCCATATATTTTATTTCAATTTACCTATAAATACCATGTTAAACCCTAGCCTCCGCCTATTCTCATTTGTCTGCGCATAAAATTTCATCAACTCTTCCTCTACCTCAATGGATGCAAACCCTGGATCCAATTATAATTCAAAATCAAAGTCAAAAATTCAAATTCCTCGGAAAAATTTGAAAAATTTATATGTTGAAGCTCTCGACTAGAGTAATTCACTAGTGGTGTTCATTTTTGTATTCAGTTTGTCGTTTGACCGGTAAAAATCAGAGAAGTTTCGGTCGTTCATCATCGTCGAAATCAATGTCATCGGATCGGCGAACCCTTTCTGGGTTTTGGAGAGGAAGCCGAGGGGATCTCATCTATATGATTTTTGTGTCGATTCAACGATTAGATCGTCGTAAAATTTTGATTAGGATTTCGAAATTAGGGGTTTTGGTGGCGGCCGGAGGAGTTGATAGGCGACGGGAGTAGGATGGTTAGGTGCGGCTAGGCTTTTGGAACGCGATGGTGGTAGTGGCGTGAACTATGGCGGCCGGTGGAAGTGGTGGAGTTCGGTCAAAGGATGGTCAAAGGGGGAGTGCGTGGGTTCATTGCATGTATTTCTGGTTGTTGGATTGTTGCGTGAAGAGAGATGGCATGAGTGACGTGGCAAACAAAAGGTTAATTGTGTTCCATCTTCTTTTGTTTTTTTAATGATTTCAATTGCATTTATCGTCATAACTCTTGCATACGATGTCCGTTTTACGCGTGGATTCTTTTGTTAGGATCATATTGAAATTCTGGACTTGATGACGCTAGTTTGGACGAATTCTGAGAGTCAAATTTTTGGTTTAAATTGCATTTAAATTCAATTTAAATTCAAAAGGTGAGTGTTTTAACCCACTCACAATTTCAAAAATTTCTTATGTTTGTTAAATTGATTTGTGATGTGTTTAGAAATTTATTGATGGCTGTTTGGCATGTTTTTAATCATCATCTCAGTTAATTGCATTTATTTAAATTAAATTGTTATTTAATTTTATTATTGCATATAAATTGCCAGTCAAAGTTTATTTATTTTTGCATATAAATTGACAGTTAAAAATTTATTTATTTTTGCATACAAACTGCTAGTTAAACAGTTGTTAATCTATTTTTTTGAATATAAACTGCTCATTCATACCTGTTATATTTTATATGCTCTATATTGATGTTTTGTTTAAATTTGATGATGATTGCAATAAATTGGTTGATGATTGATATTAGGTAAATGGATGATGTGTTCTATATTATATAAACTGCAAGTTATTATGCATTTTCATTTCATTCGGGATTGCGGTATGAAATGATGAACACCCGCATTTTTATTTTTAAATTGCGGATTGAAATGATAAATATCCGTATCACTTGACCATAGGAAAGAAAATTATATACAGGCACCGCGGTATATATAAAATTATTCTTCAAATGATTTTTCTATGGTTTTGAAAAGAATACGGTTTAATAAATATTTAATTTTGATATATATATATATAGTAAAAAATATTCTTGAATTTAGCTATGTATAAATTTGTTCCGAATTTTTAAATTAAGCTAAATAATGAAGTTGATTTCGTTTATATAATATGGTTAAGTATATATTTGAAATTCTATTGTATATAGAGTTTATAATAACTCAAATAAAAGTAAGGTTGTAGATAAATGGGAATATGATTTGATTAAAGTATTTAAGAATTTTCCTTGAAAAATTTGTTTCGAAATGTAAGTAAATTAAGATTTAAAAGGTATGATCTTATAACTTGATTTTTGATTTGAGGATTTAAACGAATATCAAATTTATTTAAAGAATATTATCAAGTTAATTTAATTAAAAGAATATCCTGTTATTGAAGTTTAAGGGTTTTACCTGAATAATATTTGTTTAGTAAGTAAATATTCCAAATTTAAATAATAGGAATTTGATTTGATATATATTAAATTATCAAAGAATCCTTTTTCAAATAGTGGAATATTTAAAGATTGAAATATATGAACTATAAAGTTTTGGAATATAGAATATTTAAGCTTTGAAATATATGGGAATTAAAATGGTTTATTTGGAGGTTCAAATTGATATTGGGAATTTATTGTGAAATTTGGAAAAAGCTGTTTATTTTATAAAGTAATATAGCATTAGAACCATTAAGTATTAAAAGTTATGTTTCAAAGCTATGATTTCAAGGTATATATATTGAAATATTATGATTTTGGGAAAGGGATATTTATAAATTAAAAATGATATCATATTGATTTGGGGTTTTAAAAATATAAATGATATCGTATTTATATGGTTTCAAAGAGATATTATATTCTGGTTAAGTATAAATTATTTTGAAATAACCGCGGTGTTATAATAACGTTTGGTTGTTAAAGAGACCGGGAACGGAAGTTGTCATACTCTCTGCCAACTCCGAAAACCACTTTAACAACCGTGTACGCGGTGGGGATTCTAGAATGAAGTAGGATGGTGGCGGCGTTTCATTTGAGGTAAATACGTGGACCCAACTCCCGTGAGTTGGCATAAGGTGGCAAAAACAGGAGCGATTCTCGGGCCAAGGGGGTTAGCGCCCTTTATCGGATACTCCTCTTCGATACTATACTCTGACTTTAGATTGATTCAGTGGCCACTTTCACTTTTGATTTTAGGGGGGAGTTTGTCCAAGGTGGGCGGTAGCTGCGGCTACGCGTTACCACCAGCCTGGATGCGTAATTGATATATCTACCCTGGTATTGCCTAGTTGTGCCGTGTCACCTACCCTATCGTGCCTTGTACGAGTTTGGATTTCTCCCGTAGCCCGTGTGGTATCCTCTGGTGGCTTGCCGATCAAGAGGAACTATGATATTGGATGGACTACTGGGACTATTACGTGTTAAGGGGAATATTGGGTCACTCCTTAACGCTATTTAAAAGTATGTTAATTTTACTATAGACACTATTATAATAGCGAAATATTACTACATAGTAAATAGTTTAACGGATCCTTAAGAGATGTGAATCCCGAGAATCTTTTATGTTACCGCACTCATATTTATTTCTTTTGATTTAACTTACATAAGATCTTTTAGTTCTGATTCGAGTGTTTTGTCTTTTCAATTTGCTTGGGTCAGTCCGAGCATTTCAGGATTTGAAGATTTTATTCCGGAGGACGAAGACGAAGATTTGTAGTACTATTATTATTATATTATATGGTTCCACTACATACTGTATTCCGCTGCATTGATATTTATTGGTATACGAACTCTGATATTTATTGTATAAAGAAGAATCAAATGTTTTGTAAACAGTTTTATGAATTGTGTATTGATTATTATATTTTATCCTTCCGCTGTGAGATTCTGCTTTGTTTTTTTTCTCCTCTGTTATTCTTATTTACCCCATAACAATCTTCCCTTTTGTATGGTTTGAATTGTCACGTGTATCGATTTAAACCGTATAAAAAGGCGGGCTGTTACAGTTAGTATCAGAGCTTAGGTTTATCGATAAACCTTAGCTTTGTGGGGTCCGACTCTTTACTAATAGGATAATAATACCCTATGGGAGTCGCTGAGTGTATATATGAGAGAGCGTACTTGTTAGTGTTATAAAAAGGTTTTAATATTGTGTTAACCTGTTCCATTTTGTATTTATAAATTCTGGTTGACGCATGGGACGCTATGACATCAATAGGGATTTTTAAACACTTAATAGGACAGACCGACACAATATTTTTTTTAATATAGGTGAATGAAATAATTTTGCCTATTATATTTTCTATATATATAAAATAATTTTTTATAAAGATTATACTTGGGTGTAATATATTGGTTGTTAGGAATAAAATTTATATAGAATAGGTAAAATAAGATTGAAAATAAAATCAATGAAAATTTGGAAATTTAGAACTTAAGTCCGATGGGTTTTTGAAACTTTCTTTGAATGATTTTTGAAATATAATAATAATATTATTAAAAGAAGTATTTTCTGATGTAAGTATTTCAATATAATTTGAAAGAATTGTTTTAAAGAAATTTTGGTAAAGAAATAAGTTTTGTATTCCCCTCTCTGTCGCTGGAAAATAATTTCGGTGATGAGTGCACGCATCATCGACTTTCATTTTCGAGTTTCGAAGCGGGAAGGCCACTGTAGTAGTTTACTGCAGACCCATTTTTGATAAACAAATATAAATTTTAATTTGTTCTAAATATAATTGGATATATAGAGTGTAAGTATATAAACTTATTTGTTATTTTAAATGATTATGAATAAAACCCGGTATTTAATTCTTAAGTTTCCATTAATTAATAGTTTCAGTTACTGGAGTGAATTAGAACGTAGGAAATTAATAAACTAAAATAAGGAAATTTGAAATTTGTAACATATGAAACAAAGTGTAATATTATTGAACATTAAATTTAATTAAAGAATGAGATAAAACTTGTATAAGTTCATTTACATTTTCTTTAACATATATAACTTACCAAATATAAAAAGTTAAAATGTTTAATAAGAAATGTAATGGAAATTGTACAAGTAAAAGTAGGTAATGAAAGCATTCAATGAATTTGCTGTTATAAATGAGAATTTAATGTTATAAACTTAAGTTATAATTAAAATTTTACTATAAGTAAATATAGTTAAATGTAAGTATTACAAATAGATGATTATAAACTTAAGTAAATAAAATGGAAATGCTAAGAAATTGAATGAGACATGAATACTATTGATAAATGAATGTAAATAAATGAGGGCATGCAATAAATGAATAATTATAATGAAATAAAAGGAACAAGCATGACCTGAGTTAATGGAAATGAATAATTGTAAGTAATAAGTGAAAATAAATGAAACAAACATTGAATGAGTAAATGAAATTAAAAGTTTGTTAGAAATAAATGTAAATTATAAAAGGAAAATTTACGTGGTATGAATAAATGAGAATAAATAATATTAACTTGATCTATTGTTGGATTTGTTATTTGTTTTGGTTTATGGTTGTTTGGGTAAGGATACTTCAAAATGGGTTGGATGAATGAATAATCTATTTAGCTTCATAAAAGACAGTTGAGTAAATGATGCGCTTAATAGTTTATTTTCATCTTGTACAATTTCAAGCTTTGAACTCGAACAACTATTTGTTTTGTTTGATATGAATGAATGTTTGATTTGTGTTGATTTTATGTGATGGTTGTATGCCTGGTTGCAAGGAATTGTTGTTGTTGTTGTATGGATTTGTTTCTTGTTGATTTAAACAAGTTAAATATTTCATTTTATATAATTTTTAACCCTTTTAGATTATATAAGTGAAATGCAGGTTATGGAAGCAATTGCTACTGCTTTTGGTTCCATAAAATAAGCGTAAATTGCCCGACAAATAGGTACATTTTCGGATTACGGTTTATAACATTATTATATTATTTTCCCGTGTTGGGATATATTATTTTGGAAAGTATATGTATATATTGTTATTTTGATATTACATTTTCTCCCGAGCCTCCCCGTACAAAGGAGACTCTGCCAAAATTTTCCGCAAAATTTTGGACTTAGAAATTATTTTGAAAATGTTTTCCAAACTTTATTAATTTGAGTATAAAAGACTTAATAGTTATAAAGAGATATATTTTATAAAAAATATTAAACTTTGTAAATTCATTTGTTTATAAAATTAATACTTTGAATAGATGTATTGACTACTCAAATTCTTCTTTTCCATTCTTTTCGTTTTCGGGGACAAAAAGTTTTGAGTGGGGGGGGGGGGGGGAGTGTAACAACCCGTAAATTTCAACAATTAAATTTGGTAGTTAAGTAAGATTTTGTAAGTAAATTTAGTAGAAATATAAAGGTGATAAATTGATATTGGAATGAACGCTAAATTAAAATATAGCAATGGTAATTAAAACCTATTTATAGTAATTTGAATAAATTCAAATGAATTAAGTAGTGAAAAGATTTCTACCTGGATATAAATTGAATATGAGAAATTTAAGGAAAGTATTAGATTGATTTAATGTGATAAAAGATTGTTGACAGTAATTGGAACAAATTAGGGAATTATGTTAATGCAAGTTAACAATTTATATACTTGAATGAACATTTCAATTTAATAAATAAATTCAAAAGTAGGACTTAGTTATAAGTGTAAATTTATGGGTATGATAACAAATTTGTATAAATTACCTAATCAATTGGTCAATTAAATTATTAGAAATCAAACTCATTTAAATGGTAAGTAAATATAATGTGTTATTGATATAAAAGTTACTAATTATTAATATAGTAACGGAAACGAAAATGAAGGTCTCGGCAAGTCATGGAAGCTTCGGTAGCCAGGTGGTGCGGCTCTGGCGGAGGCCGATGGTTGCTCGGTGCTCGACGTGGTGTCTCCGAGGTGGGCCCGAACTGTCTGGAAGCAAACTTGGTTGAGGCGAGTTGGAGAATAGGGTTGCGGCTTAGCACTCGGCTGATGGGAGGCAGGATCGGCTTCATACAATGCAAGGTGGATGAAGACGAGGTTTCCGTGTGCTGACAAGTGGCAAACGAAGGCAGGGGTCAAAAACACTGCTGCGGCCATTTATGAGAGCAAACTAGTGAAGGGGGAGATGAAGGCGGGTCCAGTGTCGGAGCTCGTGGGCTGCGCTTAGGGAGGTCAGAGGCGGTCTGAGCTTGCATGGTCGGAGGGTTATTGACTTTGGCGGGTTGATGGGTGCTTGAGTTGGGTGTTGAAATGGTCGAGGAAAGGCTCGGTGTTGAGGAGGAAGACCCAATATAGTAAAAAACGAGATGAAGCATTTCCAAAGAAAATGGAATAGGAAGAAGTCAGATAGGAATGAAAGTGGATCTGGGAAAAGAAAAGGAGTAATGAAGATTTTTGGGAAAGAAAAAAAAACAGACGCGTAATTTATAAATACAGACTAAAATAATAACGTAGCTTATCAAAAGTCACGTGAACGACAGAAGGGAAAGGAAAGGAAAAGTCACGAGTGATTTCAGGCAATTAATAAAACAAACGGCCGTTTGACCTAACGATTCATAGATGAATGGAGACCAAAAAGTTAAAACGTGTACCACTAGGAATAACGGTTCCACAGATTTATCGTATAACGGCTTTTCGAAGTACACAATTGAATACACCGTTGAGATCAGCTCGTCGAGATGATCAAAACGGTATACAGATGTCAGTGGTATGATTGAATTTTAAAAATTCGAATTTTCTACTAGCGGAAAATGCAAGAAAAACGTAGAAAAATAAGATCGACGGAGCCAAAGAAGTCCGAATTTGGAAAAACGAAAAATCGCGTTTGCTCAGAAGATGGTTTAGAATTTTTCTACGTAAAAATATTTAAGTTTTGAAAAATTTTTATTTTCATCGCTTTTAACTGATTAAATTGAAGTAAATTTACGCGCGAAATAAACTTCATATGTTCGGACGAAAATTTACCAGTTGTTATGTTTAACTAGACGCATTCCAAATATCAAATTTATATTTCAAAATTTTATCGTTTAAAATTTCACAAAATTTCAACTAATAATGTTACTAAAACCGGTTAAATCTACGGGTCGTTACACTCTCCCCCACTCAAAACTTTTCGTCCTCAAAAAGGAAGGAGGTAGGAGAATAGAAACAACCAGAAGAAAATAGATGTGAATTTCAAAATAAAACAATTAATTTAAACCACATAAATTTCAATTTAAATTAATTTATATTCAACAATTGACTTTAAATTCAAGGTAATTCATTAACTTGGTTTATTTTCAATTTATCATTGTTTGTTACAAAATTCATTTCAAACAACAATTTATTTTATTAATCTATTTATTATTCGACTAACCTAGTATTCTATTTATTTCTATTAACCATTTTATACTTAAACTTTAAGTGTATAACATTTTTATACGCACTCAAGTTTCATTTAAAAAAAACAATTTATATTGTATATTATCTAATTATCTTAAATTAACAATTTCAAAGATCATAAATTCAAATAGTCATTTATTATAATCATATTTTATTCAACAAATTTAATTCTTCTTTATTCTAAATTATTATTAAATTTATTTCACTTAATATATCTTATCTTATTATTGAGTATATTTACATTTATTATAACTACTCGAATTTATTTAAAAATTCTTTTGGTATCATTTTATATTGTATAATATTCAATTACATGGTTAACTTTTGAAAATTTAGGCAAATTATATATAATGCAATTGAGTATTATCTGAATAAAATTTTATAATTCAGTATTTCAAGTTAATATTTATTCAAAATCTTTGCCTCAATTTAAAATTTGAAATCATATATTTAAGAATTTAAATTTCCGATTTCCCTTCAAACCATTTAGAGATAATTATGTATATACTATATATATCAAATCAAACTAAATTTAAAATAATGTACCTACATATATATAAATCTAATCATACTGAAGAAATTTAATTCGATTTAATTTTCGAAACAAAACTGTAGCAAAGCTACAAATTGGTCTCTCCACTTTGAAATTCGAAAATGAATGTCGATGATGCGGCCATTATCACCGAAATTATCTTCTAGCAACAAAGAGAAGAGACCTGATTTAATCATTTAAAATTCTTTAAAACCATTTCTATTCGAAAATATTTTTAAATAATATACATTTTAAACTTTAAAACCATAACTCGAAATTATCGGAAATTAAATTCTCAAAGTCTTGATTTAAATACATTTCAAATTCCAAACCAAATTATAACCAAATTTTATAAATTCATTCATTTATTTTATGAAATTGTCAATGGTTTATAAAACAATAAATGAAAATTAAATATTGCCATTTTAGACAAAAAATTCATTACCAATTTCATTTCAGAAGAATTTATATTTATATATAATATAATCATACAAAACTATTTTATTTACCAAATTTGAAAACGATATTGTGTCAGTTTGTTCTGTTCAACTGTTTTGAAAATCCTATCGATAACGTTGATCAGACGAATCGATCGAAAACCCAAATCAGCATCAACAGCTCAAACAACACGATATATATCAAAACATTTTAATATCAATTTACAAATTCACTTCCTCACTTGACGATACAACAATTGATTTCAAAGCAAGTATAGAGATTCATATTTGATGGGCTCGAATTAAAGAGAATTTTGATTCGAATACAAGTTCGAAAGAAAAGATAAGATGATTCAATTAACAGAATCGGAAGATGAATAAGCTTATTTAATTCACGAGCAACCTTTACCGGGTCGTCTGTAACTTCAAGAATAAGATCGATGCTGAATTTCGAGTTAAATCGACATTCGATCTCAAGAAATAGAATTCAGGTATAGCAGGAGATAGATAGCATCGTAAACCGAGGATACAGAAATCTCCGGTAAATCAATGCCCGTTGTGAAGGAGTTTCACCCCTTTACAAATCATTCGAAGTTTGGCGATACTGCCGATTCATATAAGGGTCATTCGAACTGGAGTTATGGGATATTCCGGAATTAAAAGAAGATGAGTAGTGAGGGACATGAATGAATTTTTGGAACCGCAGGGAACGTTCCAAAGTTCAGAGGAATTTGATCAAAAGGAAGAGATTGAAACTCGAATGAGAGTGATTCTGAAAATACGTTTACCATATATACTAAGTTTTTCCTAGAGCTACCAAAAGCTCTGATACCAACTGTAACATCCCGCTATTTTGCACTATTCACATCCGCACATGTCGGACTTGGATAATTCAAAATACCGAATTGTTAATTTAAATTTGGCAAAACTGAACATATACAGTAAATAAATAATCACAGACATAGACATAGACATAGACACAGAGTAATAATATGCAGCGGAAGCAAAAGATAGTAGTTCATGAAGCTACTATATATAACAGAATTAAATAAGTTATAACAGAAGTTTTGAATACAATAGTCAAATACAAGAATCTGAATACATCACTGGAATCAACTGAATATCTGAAAGCTGGATAGATAGCTGGATCTTCAGGCGAAGCTCCAACTCCAAAGGTGAGTCTCGAATACTGGTAAACTCAGTCTGACCCGAGCATAAAGAAAAACACAAAACACTCGAGTCAGGATTAACATTCTTATAGCAATAAATCCAACTCAAGTGAAATAACAATTGAAATACAAATAACTCAAAGGACGTTGGAATAACCGTCCTCTAAGGATCCGTTAAACTATCTACAATGTAGTAATATACGCTAAATAGATAATGTCTATCAGTAATATAAAATATCAAAATAGTGTTAAGGCGTTACCATTATCCCCCTTAACACATTTTATAAGCATTATAGTCTACACAACAATGTAAACTCTACCGCAAAATAGTGGGATATCAGGGAGTACTCCATAGGTATAATGCAAAACAAAATCGTAGTGGTCGCGTATAGAGGGTTACAAGTATGACAAGGCACATGAGGCAATACGCAAGGCAGTGAAACTACCGTTTGCCTGTTCGGACAGGTGAAAACGCATCGCCGCGATGATCGCAACACCGCGAAAGTACGAGGGTGCACCAATCAATAACAAGTAATGAGTAGTTTACAAAGAAGTGTGTTCGCTCGAGGTGGCTAACCCCATTTGGCCCGGCACGGCTCCTGTTTTAGTCATTTCCAATTTGACACAAGTGTCAAGGCTATCCATTATCGTTCTCTTTCTTCAGTCGTCACGTACATCATTCCAACCACTTCATTCTGGATCACACTCCGCGTATAGTTATTAAAGTGGTTTTCGGTTTAGACAGAGACTATCCATAACCGATTCCGGTTTCTTTAATAACTTTCGTAATTATTACACTGATTGGTCGTTAATATATTTCAAAACAAAATCAAATTCAATTTCAACTAGAACTTGTAAACCATCATTTCATTTGTCTTTTCGATATCCATTTCCATACTTTATGTTTCAAATCTTCTAAATTACTATTTCAAATCTTATATTTCAATTTCAATTTTTATTTGAACAATTCAAATGTTGATTCAAGTTCGTATATAAATTTCACTTCGAAGTCATTTTAAATTAATTTAATTTAACATTCAAATCAGTTTAAATTCATTCATCGATTTCATTCAATATTCGTTAAGTAAATTTGTCATTCAAAATAATTTCTATTGATTTTCAATTCATTAAATCAATTACTTAAGTTCAACTTCGTTATATCAAAACTACAAAATTGAATCAAATTAGATTCGTCAAATCAATTCTTTAAATTACAAATCTTACATTAATTCCAATAAATCACATTTTTATTTCTTGTTAAAGAAATTCAGTTTCACTTATTTATTTACTTAGTTACAAATTTCAAAACTCAATTAAATAAGAAACTAAATTTCACATATTCGGTAAGTTCAGTTTCACTTATTAACTTACTTAAATAATTTTCCAAAACTTAACAAAGAAACCCAATTTATTTATTGACAAAGTTCAAAATCCCTTTTTCAAAAGTTCAATTTCACTTATTACAGAATTCAATTTATTTATTTATTAAATAATTCAATCTTATTTAATTATTAAATAATTTCAAAACTTAATTTATAGTTTCAGAATTTGATTATTAAATAATTCCATACTCTAATTATTAAACAATTCCAATCTTAATTATTAAATAATTTCAAAATTTAATTATTAAATAATTTCAAAATTAATTCAATCATTTCTTAAATTAAACAGCGTTCTTTTATCCATTACATTGTTAATATTTCGTTTCAAATTCCAACTTCAATTCTAATCTTATTATTTCTTCCAATAAAATCTTTATTTTATTTTTAATTCAAACTATTGACCAATCAGTTTTATTTAATTCTCTATCTTAGGTCAAAGTTTATTTGGGTATTTATCATTTCAACCCGATACGAATTCAATTCAAAAATCAAAGCATAGCAAAAGGGAACTTGCGGTGTGATAACTGGGATGGTGTCAAAGTAAATAAACAAGCAATACAACAATCAATAACAATCCAATAATTAATTCAAATAATCCCGAAATAATCGTATTAATTCACATTTGTTGTTTATGCAAATTAATATAATTATTTCTAGAATCTACACTATCATTTCATGTAGATTAAAGATTATTACACTAATTATTCTGTGCAATTCTACATTTGATATCAATTATTCAATGTCATACTTAGTCAATTAATATAACATAAGTTCAAATGGTTCAAAGGTAATTAACTATTTTTCTACATGTCGAATAATTTAACATTTAAGGGGTCATATTATACAAATTTGTCTAATTAAATTCAACATATGTATCAATTTCAAGTCACTAACTATCCTACATCAAATTCAATTTCATAATTTTTTATCAATTTAAACATTAACAATTAAACGTCCAATATAACAACAACAATCAATTATCAACCAAACTGGATTATCATCGTATAAATAACAGATAATGGTGTCAGATGTCACAGGTGAACTGATACAGGTAATAACATATATAGTAGTGTAAATAATTAACAGTGGCATATTTCAATTGTCGTTTCAATTGAAATCAAATTTAGTAAATAGAAGAACATTAATCGTGAGTGATTGCTCACCTTTCGAGGCTAGAGACAGGAGATGGCACGGATACGCGCACTGGTATTGAAGTACGAATCCAATCACGAATTTCATAGCAAAGCTAGATTGGCACGAATTTGACGAGCGAAGCTGATAAAAGGATCGATGGAAATAAATCGAATTAGTTTGATGCAAATGAAATGTATATAAGCCATTATTATTAAAGTATTTTCTTAAAACAAATATTCGGTTTAAATTACATATTTAGAATGATATATGCATATATATATATATATATATATATATATATATATAACCTTTATAGATTTTTATATAAAACTCAACAACAGCAACAAATAAACAAAAATCTGATATACCATAATACCATATATAAACATACCATTTATAAACTCTATGAACTCTATAATTTTAAAACTTTACAACATTATATACTATGTATATATCTGTGAAAACAAATTTATATAAAATCTTATATACATATACACTGAAACAGTAAATGTATATATGAAGTTTGTAACTATATAAACACTCATTATTCATAAATAGAACAATATACGATCAAAAACTTCATATAATATATAGATATAAATCGAGCAGGTTGTATGCAACTTGCAAAAGTGTATAACATATAAAGTATAACTATATAGCTGTTGTGTAACATACTTTATAATTTATATAAACAAACATATAAAGTAACTTCAACCAATATATGAAACAAGGCATGTAGCTGGTATATCAAGTATTATCAACATTGCATATAAACTAAAATAAGTATGCAAACTCGCCATATGTATATATGTATGTCTATTAGGAGAGAAGGCTACCAAATACATGCATATCAAACAAACTTATATATAGAGCGGATCTGTATATATTTATATAAATTTAGAGAGAGGATAACAAAATCCTAGTAAAATCAAATTTCAAAAACGAGATCTTCAATTAGATAAACTGCGTTGCTAAATTGAATGAAGAGAATGTTGTTTATTGCAATCATATATTTTTTTTATAAAATTTATATAACTTTATAACATTTAACAGCAGATAGCTAAACTAACATATACTAAATCTATACAATCAAACATACAATGAAATATTTTCAAATCTTATATACATAGTTTTTCAAACCTCATATATAACTTGATATATGCTTAATATAAACAAACATTCACTATATATAAATAATACTACAACATATATATATATATATATATATATATATATATATATACAGTTAACACATCATCATATGAAAATCAAGTCTTAAAATTAAAATATGCATATAGTACTTACATATATATGCAGACCGTTCATGGACAAGGGAAAGAGAAGGTTTGGCTGAGGGAGATGGTCTCGGCAAGTCACGGAAGCTTCGGTAGCCAGGTGGTGCGGCTCTGGCGGAGGCCGATGGTTGCTCGATGCTCGACGTGGTGTCTCCGAGGTGGGCCCGAACTGTCTGGAAGCAAACTTGGTTGAGGCGAGTTGGAGAATAGGGTTGCGGCTGAGCACTCAGCTGATGGAAGGCAGGTTCGGCTTCATACAATGCAGGGTGGATGAAGACGAGGTTTCCGTGTGCTGACAAGTGGCAAACGAAGGCAGGGGTCAAAAACACTGCTGCGTCCATTGATGAGAGCGAACTGGTGAAGGGGGAAATGAAGGCGGGTCCAGTGGCGGAGCTCGTGGGCTGCGCTTAGGGAGGTTAGAGGCGGTCTCAGCTTGCATGGTCGGAGGGTTATTGACTTTGGCGGGTTGATGGGTGCTTGAGCTGGTGTTGAAATGGTCGGGGAAAGCCTCGGTGTTGAGGAGGAAGACCCAATATAGTAGAAAACGAGATGAAGCATTTCCAAAGAAAATGGAATAGGAAGAAGTCAGATAGGAATGAAAGTGGATTGGGAAAAGAAAAGGAGTAATGAAGATTTTTGGGAAAGAAAAAAAAACAGATGAGTAGTTTATAAATATAGACTAAAATAATAACGTAGCTTATCAAAAGTCACGCGAACGACAGAAGGGAAAGGAAAGTAAAAGTCACGGGTGATTTCAGGCAATTAATAAAACAAACGGCCGTTTGACCTAACGATTCATAGATGAATGAAGACCAAAAAGTTAAAACGTGTACCACTACGAATAACGGTTCCGCAGATTTCACCGTATACCGGCTTTCCGAAGTACACAATTGAATACACCGTTAAGATCAGCACGTCGAGTCGATCAAAACGGTATACAGATGTCAGTGGTATGATTGAATTTTAAAAATTCGAATTTTCTACTAGCGGAAAATGCAAGAAAAACGTAGAAAAATAAGATCGACGGAGCCAAAGAAGTCCGAATTTGAAAAACGAAAAATACTGTTTTCTCAGAAGATGGTTTCAAATTTTTCTATGGAAAAATATTTATGTTTTGAAAACATTTTATTTTCATCGCTTTTAACTGGTTAAATTGAAGTAAATTTACGCGTGAAATAAACTTCATATTTTCGGACGAAAATTTACCAGTTATTATGTTTAACTAGACGCATTCCAAATATCAAATTTATATTTCAAAATTTTATCGTTTAAAATTTCACAAAATTTCAATTAATAACGTTATTAAAACTGGTTAAATCTACAGGTCGTTACACAGTTTGTCGTTTGACCGGTAAAAATCAGAGAAGTTTCGGCCGTTCATCGTCGTCGAAATCAATGTCGTCGGATCGGCGAACCCTTTCTGGGTTTTGGAGAGGAAGCCGAGGGAATCTCATCTATATGATTTTTGTGTCGATTCAACGGTTAGATCGTCGTAAAATTTTGATTAGGGTTTCGAAATTAGGGGTTTTGGTGGTGGCCGGAGGAGTTGATAGGCGAGGGGAGTGGGATGGTTAGGTGCGGTTAGGCTTTTGGAACGCGATGGTGGTAGTGGCGTGAACTATGGCGGCCGGTGGAAGTGACGGAGTTCGGTCAAAGGACGGTCAAAGGGGGAAGTGCATGGGTTCATTGTGTGTGTTTCTGGTTGCTGGGTTGTTGCGTGAGGAGAGATGGCATGAGTGACGTGGCAAACAAAAATTTAATTGTGTTCCATCTTCTTTTGTTTTTTCAATGATTTCAATCGCATTTATCGTCATAACTCTTGCATACGATATCCGTTTTCCGCACGGTTTTTTTGTTAGGATCGTTTTGAAATTCTGGACTTGATGACGCTTGTTTGGGCGAATTCTAAGATGGTCAAATTTTTAGGTTTAAATTCAATTTAAATTCAAAAGGTGAGTGTTTTAACCCACTCACAATTTCTAAAATTTCTTATGTTTGTTAAATTTATTTGTGATGTGTTTAGAAATTTATTGATGACTATTTGACATGTTTTTAATCATCATCTCAGTTAATTGCATGTATTTAAATTAAATTGTTATTTAATTTTATTATTGCATATAAATTGCCAGTCAAAGTTTATTTATTTTTGCATACAAATTGACAGTTGAAAATTTATTTATTTTTGCATATAAACTGCTAGTTAAACAGTTGTTTATCTATTTTTTTTGAATATAAACTGTTCATTGATACCCGTTATATTTTATCTGCTCTATATTGATGTTTTGTTTAAATTTGATGATGATTGCAATAAATTGGTTGATTGTTGATATTGGGTGAATGGATGATGTTTCTATATTATATAAACCGCAAGTTATTATGCATTTTCATTTCATTCGGGATTACGGTTTGAAATGATATACAACCGCATTTTTATTTTTAAATTGCGGATTGAAATGATAAATATCCGTATCACTTGACCATAGGATAGAAAATTATATACAGGTACCATGGTATATATATAAAATTATTCTTGAAATGATTTTTCGATGGTTTTGGAAAGAATACGGTTTAATAAATATTTAATTTTGATATATATATAGTCAAAAAAATTCTTGAATTTAGCTATGTATAAATTTGTTCTGAATTTTTAAATTAAGCTAAATAATGAAGTTGATTTCGTTTATATAATATGGTTAAGTATATATTTGAAATTCTATTGTATATAGAGTTTATAATAACTCAAATAAAAGTAAGGTTGAAGATAAATGGGAATATGATTTGAATTAAAGTATTTAAGAATTTTCCTCGAAAAATTTGTTTTGAAATTTAAATAAATTAAGATTTAAAAGGTATGATCTTATAACTTGATTTTTGATTTGAGGATTTAAACGAATATCAAATTTATTTAAAGAATATTATCAAGTTAATTTAATTAAAAGAATATCCTATTGTTGAAGTTTAAGGGCTTTACCTTAATAATATTTGTTTAGTAAGTAAATATCTCAAATTTAAATAATAGGAATTGGATTTGATATATATTAAATTATCAAAGGATCCATTTTCAAATAGTGGAATATTTAAAGATTGAAATATATGAAGTATAAAGTTTTGAAATATGGAATATTTAAGCTTTGAAATATATGGGAATTAAAATGGTTTATTTGGAGGTTCAAATTGATATTAGGAATTTACTGTGAAATTTGAAAGAAGCTGTTTATTTTATAAAGTAATATAGTATTTAAACCATTAAGTATTAAAAGTTATGTTTCAAAGCTTTGGTTTCAAGGTATATATATTGAAATATTATGATTTTGGGAAAGGGATATTTATAAAATAAAAATGATATCATATTGATTTGGGGTTTCAAAAATATAAATGATATCGTATTTATATGGTTTTAAAGAGATATTATATTCTGGTTTAAAGTATAAATAATTTTGAAATAACCGCAGTGTTATAATAACGTTTGGTTGTTAAAGAGACCGGGATCGGAAGTTGTCATACTCTATGCCAACTCCGAAAACCACTTTAACAACCGTGTACGCGGTGGAGATTCCAGAATGAAGTGGGATAGTGGCGGCGTTTCCTTTGAGGTAAATATGTGGACCCAACTCCCGTGAGTTGGCATAAGGTGGCTAAAACAGGAGTGATTCTCGGACCAAGGGAGTTAGCTCCCTTTATCGGATACTCCTCTTCGATACAATACTCTGACTTTGGGTTGATTCGGTGGCCACTTTTACTTTTGATTTTAGGGGGGAGTTTGTCCGAGGTGGGCGGTAGCTGCGGCTATGCGTTACCACCAGCCCGGATGCGTGATTGGTATATCTACCCTGACATTGCCTAGTTGTGCCGTGTCACCTACACTATCGCGCCTTGTACGAGTTTGGATTTCTTCTGTAGCCCGTGTGGTATCCTCTGCTGACTTCCTGATCAGGAGGGAATATGGTATTGGATGGACTACTGGGACTATTACGTGTTAAGGGGAATATTGGGTCACTCCTTAACGCTATCTAAAAGTATGTTTATTTTACTATAGACACTATTATAATAGCGAAATATTACTACATAGTAAATAGTTTAACAGACCCTTAAGAGATGTTAATCCCGAGCATCTTTTAAGTTACCGCACTCATATTTATTTCTTTTGATTTAACTTACATAAGATCTTTTAGTTCTTACTCGAGTGTTTTGTCTTTTCAATTCGCTCGGGTCAGTCCGAGCGTTTTAGGATTTGATGATTTTATTCCGGAGGATGAAGACGAAGATTTGTAGTACTATTATTATTATATTATATGGTTCCACTACACACTGTATTCCGCTGCATTGATATTTATTGGTATGTGAACTCTGATATTTATTATATAAAGAAGAATCAAATGTTTTGTAAACAGTTTTATGAACTATATATTGATTATCATATTTTATCCTTCCGCTGTGAGATTCTGCTTTGTTTTTTTTCTCCTCTGTTATTCTTATTTACCCCATAATAATCCGCCCTTCCGTATGGTTTGAATTGGCACGTGTGTCGATTTAAACCGTATAAAAAGGCGGGCTGTTACATGGGCGGTAGCTGCAGCTATGCGTTACCACCAGCCCGGATGCGTAATTAATTTATCTACCCTGGCATTGCCTCGTTGTGCCGTGTCGCCTACCGTATCGTGCCTTATAAGATTTTTTTTGTACCATACCTATGGAGTGCCCTCCAACGACGCCCAGTACGGGGAAGATTACGGTACTGTATAGACTATAGAAATATGTAAAATTTGTTAAGGTGGAAAATGTAAAGCCTTAATGCTATTTTTAAAATATATTATACTTTACTTTAGACATTATTATAATAGCGTATATTACTAAATAGTAGATAGTCTAACGGATCCTTAAAGGATGGGCGGTCCCAAGCATCCTTTAAGTTACTTGTGCATTTTTATTACAGTTCACTTGAGTTGGTTTACATTGTGTAAGTATGTATGTCCTGACTTGAGTGTTTGTGTTTTTCTTTAGGCTTGGGTCAGCCTGAATATCAGCTTTGGATTTCATCTTCTTGAGCTAGAGGATATTGCTGGAGATTATCTATCTATCTAGTTGTCATCTATTTCAATTCAGTATTTCTATTCAGCTTATGTATTAGTGGACATTTATGTATTGGGATTTCTATTGTATTTACTTTCAGACTCTGGTATTTTGTACTTGTTTTGTGACTATGTTTGTAGTAGCTTTATGAACTGCTATGGTTATTTTTATTTCCGTTGCGAGTTATTCTGATTTATCTGTGTCTGTGATTCTGTGATTGGTTTTATTTGCTTCAAATTATATTACAATCTACTATTTTGAATTATTCAAGTCTAACATGTGTGGTTTTATTGTCGATTTGAATGGTCCAATACAGTGGGTTGTTACATCCTTGATATTCTTAAGTCGAGAGAACTGTGTAAATCGATCGCATCGATATTTTCTGTTTGACCTTAGTTATATTAACCAATAGAAAACTATAAGTGCGTTCCACAGTTCTCCGATAACTATCAGTACGTAACCCCTAGCCACCCCTCAATGGTCATGAGAAATACACTTCCCAACATTATGAGAGCATTACGTACTCTTGTTTCAACGGATACATCGATATCCAGTCTCGATGCATCTTGACTAGGAACATTTAAAATGGTATATTTTTTCATTGCTATAAATTACTCACGATTACAATATTTTGTAATTACTATCACAAAATGTAATGGTTATATATTTTCTATTACATAAACTTTTAATTAAATTAACTAACTAATATAACATATTATATCTAGTATATAATAGAAAGAAAACACCATTATTTCGAACAAGATTGGTCAAAGAGTGAGATATATTGTGACGACTCAGAATTTTTAACAATTTAAAATGGAATAATTAAATTGATTTTAGACATTTAAAGGTTGATTTTAACTTGCATCCCAAATATTTATATTTACTTGATAATTAATTTATGGACTTATATAGTTTAAATATTTAATTTAATAATTGAAAATTTGGTAAATTGTTGAATCTGAAATTTCTAAGCCTGTTTAAATAATTTGAAGGCTTATAAAATTTATAATGATAATTCTGGAGATAGTAGAATGATTGAAATTTAATTTAAAGGTAATTTGTTCAATTTTAAAGATATACCGTTTAAAACGATATTTAAAAATAGCCTTCCGAGGCACAGTCTCGGAATTCGACGAAACCAGTTCCACTGGATCCGTAATAGTTAATTATTATCGGATTTCAATTTTCATAGCAATCGGAGTTTTCGTTTGACTCTGGCAGCTCGAAATGCGTAGAACTATTTTAATCGATTTAATTTAAAATCGATCGTTTATTTTCGTAACTCGCGCATATGATCGAATTAGCCTTCGAAAATCGTTCCATCGTGTTCAAAACGCGGGTAAAACCTTATAAAAGTCTGTCGGCATGTCTGATTCGGGGTTTGAGATTTCAAATTATACAACTCGAGATTTTCAATATTTAATTATTTAATAAAGGCGTACTTAGGAGCTTTTCTCTAACCTATATCATAATCACGTCTCTCTCTCTCTTATCGAAAAAAAACACGACAGTTCGATCTAAAAAAAGAAATAGAAAATGGGGGAGAATGGCCGAAGCCCTTTCATGCTAGGGAAAATCGAAAAGGGGGGAAAAGAGGGAGGCAAACGTTCTTTGAGCAAGCTCGGCGGCGGTGACATTCCAATCGAGGGAAGACGAATCGAGATGCTCGATTCGAGCTGTGGCGTCTCGAGGTCAGATGGAGGGGAGAAGCAGCGACATCCAAGCACGTGTATTCAAGCATTCGCGTGTTGGCTCCGTGGCTCGAAACGAGTTTGGGGTTTTCGCGCGTGAGCTAGGGCTCAGGATCGTTGGAGGCATCGCGACGTCGTTGGAGGGGGCTCGCGGCTTTGGATGGCGATGGGGTTCGTCAAGTTGGAAGGGCGACGTTGAGGCTGTGGTTAGGGTTCTCTCACGGTCATTTTCTGTGAGTAATTAATTTTATTTTACTTTTTTTATTTTCTCCTTTATTTACTTATTTTATCTCTGTTTGTTTTTAAACTTGGAAAAAAAAGAGTAAATAAAAATAATGGAATTGGTTAAAATCATTTATAAACCCTGTAAATTAACTGCTCTTCAAAACTTAAATTAAGACAGTTTGATTTATTGTTAAATTAGGTATGTTAAATACATAAAAGATACTTAAAACTTAATTATTTTACAAATTAAGTTAAATGTTATTGTGATTAGTATTTAACAGAGAACATGTTTATCTTAAGTATATTTAAGATTTGGTCACTTATGAAATAAGTTAAAGGTTAATTAAGTAATTGATTTGAAATTTTTGATTGAGTAATTTGTAATTAGTGATTTACAAATGGGAATTAGGAATTAGGAATTAACAATGAAGGTTAATAATTAACAGCTAGGGAATAATGAATGAAAAATCTCTTGGGAAGTAATAAATAAATAATAACTAGATGTAATTAATTGAATGAAGTGGATTGCCAATTGTGAGGCAAATGTGAGTAAATCTCACTTTGTTGGATTTCTATTTAAATTTAAATGGTTAAATTTAAATATGTGGTTGAATGATTGAATTGATTTGATATGCACTGTGAATTGATGATCTGGTGATTTTGGTTTGGATGGTTCACGAGTTAATTGTTGCTTAACTCGAAATATTGGGAATTTTATGTTGTTTTAAATTTCAACATAAATAAGGAAATGTTTTCGTTTTAAAAGTTACTAAGGGTTTGAATTAATTAATTAAGGTTAAATTAATTTACTAAGTATAGGTAATTCAGAAAAATCATTTGATGGTGTGATAAATAATCACTTGATTAATTAAGATAGTTAAGTAAGGAGTAATTAATTTATGAATGAAGTAATATGAAAGATAGTTAATTACAGGTTGAGGGTAATCGGAATTGATTAATATTGTGGTTGAATTAAAGTAATTAATTTAGATTGGAACAAATTAAAATATAATTGGAAATAATTAATTAATGTAATTAAAGATGTAACTAAAGATCGATTAGTTAAGATGAATTAATCAGTAATAAGTGACTTCTGGGAAGTTAATTAGTATAAGTAATTAAGGATTAATGTAGTTATATAACTAATTAAGATTACTCAATGATCTTAGTTGAGACTAATTAATATTGTGAAGTTAATTTAAGGTAATTACTTGAATGTAATTGAAAAATAATTAATCAAGATTGATTAGTTAAGATGAATAGTGAAGGGTTGACTAATTAATTGATTTTGGAATTAACTAATATTGAATGAAGGAATCTAAATGAATGTGGTTAGAAATTCAATTAGAACCATTGAATTAATTTGTATGTGATGGATGATTGAATGGTATTGGATGTTTTGAATGTGTTGATATCACTGATATGAAATGTTGTGTATTTCATTTAAATAATTTGGGATAGGATAACATGAGATTCGAAGAGACCGGGGTCGGGTATAGGAGAAATACCTTGGCTCTGGATATTTGCATATGAAAACGGGTATTGGAATAATTTGAATTATAATATAAGTTGAACGATTAAAATTAAATGGAAATTAGTTGGGGAAGTGAACAGTTTGACTCTTGACTGTTTTCAATATAAATTGTTTTCATATAAACTTATTTTTCTAAGCTATTAAATATATACAACCTTTCTTTCTTAAAGCCAAATTATTTTAATAAATGGATGCTAATAAAAGCAAAGGTGAGTAAATCGCACTCTGTCGGATTTCTTTCTAAGTTTAAATGGTTAAATTTAATTATTTGGTTGAATGTTTGAATTGGTTTGATATGCACTGTGAATTGATGATCTGGTGATTTTGGTTTTGGATGGTTCTTGAGTTAATGGTTGCTTAACTCGAAGTATTGGGAATTTTAAGTTTTTTTAAAGTTAAAACAATAAATAAGAAAATGTTTCCGTTTAAAAGTTACTAAAGGTTTAATGATTTGTGATACATTAAATTATTAGGGTAAATTGAAATGGATAATTAATTAATTTAATTAATTATTGATTTGGGTTATTTAATTCAGTAATTAAAGGTATTTAAATAAATATAAATATTTATACCCAGTTCAATTACATCTTGGTTAAGGATGGTGGGTCTTTAATAAAAGATTATTGGTAGGATGTTGAATTGGGAGTTTTGGGAAAAGGTAAACGGGTATTGGACCATTCTTCCCAATTAGTAATTTCGGGGACGAAATTCTTTTAAGGGGAAGGAATGTGACGACCCGGAATTTCTAACAATTTAAATTGGAATAATAAATTGATTTTAAAATATTTAAAGGTTAATTTTAACTTGAATTCCAAATATTAATATTTACTTGATAATTAAATTATGGAATTCAATAATTAGAAATTGGGTAATTTGTTGAATCTGAAATTTCTAAGCCTGTTTAAATAATTTGAAGGCTTATAAAATTTATAATGATGATACTGAAGATAATAGGATGGTTGAAATTCAAGCCAAAGGTGATTTGTTCAATTTTAAAAATATATCGTTTAAATTGAATTTCAAAATAGCCTTCCGAGGAACAATCTCGGAATTTGATGAAACCAATTCCATTGGATCCGTAATAGTTAGTTATTATCGGATTTCAATTTTTGTAACAATCGGAGTTGTTGTTTGACTCTGGCAGCTCAAAAGGCTTAGAAACTATTATAATCGATTTAATTTAAAATTGATTGTTTGCTTTCGTAACTCGCGCATACGATTAAATTAACCTCCGAAACAGGAATGCAGGTAAACCTTATAGACGTCTGTCGGCATATCTGATTTGGGGTTCGGGGTTTCGCGTTATGCAACGAGATATTCGAATAAAATAAAATAAAATAAAATAATTAGTCAAACCCTATTACATCTTTTAGCCAACCTAACCTCTCACCTAAGCTACCCTATACTCTTATACGAGCCGTTGTCTTCAACTTTAACTCGTTGTCTTCCCCAAGAAGCCTTATAGCTGATCCTACTATATCTACCTCTCTCCTTTTCAGTTCTACAAAAATAAAATAAATTGAAGCCGAGAAAAAGGAAAATGGCCGCACCCTTCCTTCCCAATTCGAATTCCTCTCTTCCTAAATATCATTCCACCAAAATGAATCAAACCCAAAAAAAAAAGAATAAGGGTGTATCGAAAGTCCGGACAAAACTTTCGAACTTCTCAGGAGTGCCACCGTGGAGGAGGAGGGTCGCGGCAGTTTTAGCGACGTACTGGTATCACGCAATCGATGGTGAGTAATTTAAGAAATTTTTATTTTAATTATTTTACTTTAAAAGCTTTAAACTTGGATAAATTTTTGGGTGCATCTATGTGACTCGAAATATATGGTAGTTTTACTCGGGGCAGTGGGGTTTGGACTCGAAGCACAGTAGGGTTGCCTCGGGTTCATAGTTGTTCAGGTTGTAATGAAACTTGTTTGTATTCCAGCTCGTTTATAAAAACTTAGCATTCCAAAAAACTAAGCCTACAACTAAAACTTAATCAGTAATTAAATCAATAACAATTACATCAACAGGCAAAGAAGTTAACGAATCCAGGTTGATATTTGTCAAAAGAAAAAGTTGAGTTCTCTGTTCAAACTTAGTATCAAGTGAGTAAAAACTAACCTAGTTTCCCTCCTTCTACGCCTGTGAGTAACTTACCCATTTGAAACTAAATCTCTGTACTTACTAACTTATGAATCATATTAGTTGTTATGTTGTATATAGATTACAGGATGTATTACTCCTAGAATATGCTAAATTCCAATATATATAAAGATAAGTATGTAGGCTTGGGAAATAAGGTAATTTAGTTTATTAAAGATCAATCACTTGTAATTAGAGATTAGTTAATTATTTAAAGGATAAAGTACTTAATGGAAATACTTGAGAATTAATTACTTGTAATTATTTAAAGTATGGATTAAATAAGATAACTTATTAAGGGCTTATGATTTGGGCTTCATTAAATTAGTAGGGTAATTTAAGTGGATAACTAATTAATTCAATTAATTGATGATTTGAGTTGATTAATTAAAAATTAAGAGTTTGAACCAATTAATTGAGGTTTAAGTTAATTTATTAAGCTTAATTAATTTAGAATAATCAATTTATGGTTGATAGGTAATTACTTAATGTAATTAATAAAATATAATTATTTTGTGAAATTAATCAAGGAAGTAATTAAGATAGTTAAATAAAGGAGTAACTAAATTATTAAATAAAGGGGATAGTTAATTACAGGTTGAGATTAATCGGGAATGATTAATATTGTGGTTGAATTAAAGTAATTAATTTAGATTAGAACAAATTAAAATATAATTGGAAATCCTTAATTTATATAATTAATATAATTAATGATGTAATCAAGGATTGATTAATTAAGATTGATTAATCCAAAATAAGTGACTTATGAAGTTAATTAATATAAGTAATTAAGGATTAATGTAATTAAAATAGTTAATTAATTCTTGAAGTAATTAAGATTACTTATTGATTTTGGTTAAGAATAATTAATATCGTGCAGTTAATTAAAGATAATTACTTGAATGCAATTGAAAGATAATTAATCCGGGGTGATAAATTAAGATGAACAATGATGGGTTGACCAACTAATTGATTTGGGGTTAATTAACGTTAAATGAAGGAATCTATGTGTTTGAGGTTTGAAATTCAATTTGAATCAATTGAATTGATTTGTATGTGATAAGGCTTTGTTTATGGATGATTGAATGGTATTGGATGTTTTGAATGTGTTGATATCTCTGATATGAATGTTGTGTATTTCATTTGAATAACTTGGGTTAGGATGACATGAGACTCGAAGAGGCCAGGATCGGGTATTGGGAAATACCCGAAACCACTTCGAATTTTTATAAATCGTTATGTAAAATTAATAGTTGGGATGAAATGATTTTAGTGAATCGGACTATTTGATCTAAGTGTTGGCACTTAGAAAACTTATGTGTGGAATAAGTAATGACTATAATAAATTGTGGCTTTGTGAGTTGAAATGAGTTACCCCGGGTTCTATGTAAGTTGTATAATTTGTATTCCATGTTAGTTGGATTTACTCACGCTGGTTTCCAGCCTGACCCAGGTGTTACTTTGGTGTAATGCTCGGGTCAGACCAAGTATTACAGATTTTCAGGTAGGTACGTTCTGGAGCTCAGGAGGCGAGCTGGATGGCAATAGCGTATAGTGTATTTCCGTTGTATTTATATTATTATTAATCTGAGACTTGATAATTGTATATATTCAGTGACTGAATGTATGTGAAACTCTGATGTATATTAAATGTAATCGACAGAAATAGTATTTTTTTGTAAACAGTTATTATTTATTATTATATTTTATCCGCTGCGAATGTGAGATGTTGTTGATTTTGTTCTTCTTCTTCTATCTCTTTCTTCTTTTCATAACTATCTGGAATTCTCGGGATCGAAAATAACGGCCCCGAGAACATTATATCTCACATTCGCAGTGGATAAAATATAATAATAAATAATAACTGTTTATAAAAGAATATTATATTTGTCGATTACATTAATATACATAAGAGTTTCACATATATACAGTCACTGAATATATATAATTATCATGTCTCAGATTATCAATAATATAAATACAGCGGAAATATCCTATACGCTCCTGCCATTCAGCTCGCCTCCTGAGCTCCAGAACGTACCTACATGAAAATCTGTAATACTCGGTCTGACCCGAGCATTACACCAAAGTAACACCCGGGTCAGGCTGGAAACCAGTGTGAGTAAACCCAACTAACATGAAATATCCAAGCAAACAATTTATACAAAACCCGGGGTAACACGAGTCAACTTACAAATTCACATTTGTTATAGTCTTCTCAAATTTCACACATCCATATCCAAGTACTAAAACTTAAGATTAAATAATCCGATTCACTTAAATCATTTCATTTCAGCCTATTGATTTCTCATATCAATCTATAAAAATTCGAAGTGGTTTCGGATATTTCCCAATACCCGACCTCGATCTCTTCGAAACTCATGTCATCCTAACTCAAGTTATCCAAACGGAATACACAACATTTCATATCAGAGATATCGACTCATTCAAAGCATCCAATGCCATTCAATCACTCATAAGCAAAGCTTAATCACATACAAATCAATTCAATTGATTCTAATTGAATTTCAAACCTCAATCACCTAGATTCCTTCATTAATTAATTCCAAATCAATTAACTAATCAACGCTTCCATATTCCATTCATCTTAATTAATCACCCTGGATTTATTATCTTTCAATTACATTCAAATAATTACCTTTAATTAATTTCACGATATTAATTATTCTCAATCCAAAATCAATAAGTAATCTTAATTATTCATAATTTAATTAACTATATTAGTTACATTAATCCTTAATTTCTCATAAGCCTCTTATTATGGATTAATCAGTTTTAACTTACCATTCTTTGATTACTTCATTAATTATATAAATTAATGATTACAATTATATTTTAATTTATCCTAGTCAAATTTAATTGTATTAATTAAAACACAATATTAATCATTTCCGATTAATCCCAAACTGTAACTAACTATCTTTTATTTTACTTCATTCATAAATTACTTACTCCTTACTTAACTATCTTGATCAATCTCTTGATTTACTTCACAAAGTAATTACATTTTATTAATTACATTAAGCAATTATTTATCACACCATCAAATGATTATTTTGAATTACTTATACTTGGTTAATTAACTTACAACTTAATTTATTATTTATCCAAACCTTTAATTACCAAATTAAATAACCCAAATCATTAATTAATTGAATTAATTATTTATCCATTTTAATTACCCTGCTAATTTAATGTATCACAAATCATTAAGCCTTTAGTAACTTTCGAAACGGAAACATTTTCTTATTTATGTTTTAAGTTTAAAACAACTTAAAATTTCCAATACTTCGAGTTAAGCAACAATTAACTCGAGAACCATCCAAAACCAAAATCACCAGATCATCAAATCACAGTGCATATCAAATCAGTCCAATCATTCAACCAAATATCTAAATTTAACCATTTGAATTTAAATAGAAATCCAACAGAGTGAGATTTACTCACCTTTGAAATTTGATTTGCAGTCCATTTCAATTTCGACTTGGTTTCCCGGTTTTTACCTTGAATAAACAATTTATTAGCATTTGAACTAATTGAAAAGTAAATTGCCATTTAATTATTTAATCTGAATAGTTTAATTAAACCAAATTTTCCCTTGAATAATCTTTAGTAATTAAATTAAGTTGATAAACAAGTAATTTATATATATACAATAAAAATATGATTTAAAGTTTCTTCCTTTAATTAACAGTAAGCAAAGCTATAATCATATCTGAAACCATCCTATATGTGTATATATTTAAAATCCGTAAGTGTATAAATGATTATTAAATCAGAAACTAAAGTGAATAATACCTCACTGCTATCAGTAAAAACCCAAACTCAGGCACCATCGGACTTCCTCCTCAACCGCCGTCCCTAAATCAAACCCGGTCTTGCAGACCACTCCTGTACTGCATTGCCACGTGAATCGCGGCCTCGAGCTCGCGCTGCAACACCATCCAGCTCCACGTGCTTGACGCCGACCGTTCGCGGCCTAGCCTCCAAACCCTAACCACTCACGCCGAAACCCTAGCGTACTATCCCTCGTCGCGACTAAATTCGATCGGCCATCGCCGGTCGAAAACAAAACCCTCATCGAGCATCGCGATCGAACTAGCATGGGACGAGAGAGAAGAGCGCGATGCCACTTAATGATGAGGTCGACTACGACCATTTTTTTCTCTTTTTTTCCTCTGCTTCTTCATTTGTGAGGGAGACGGGGAAATAAAAATAAGTGCGTGAAAGGCTTCTCGAGTATGAGTTAAAGAAAATATCTCTGACCCATTTGATCTTAAATTTTATTATATTATAAAATTTCAAAACGTCTCGTAAAATTCCAATAAGAATTTCAAACCCCTCTTAAGGAATGCCGCTTGACTATTACAAGGTTTTACCCGCGTTCCGACACAATGGAATGTGTTTCGAAAGCTAACTCGATCATATGTGCGTGTTACGGAAGTAAACGATCAATTTTAAATTAAATCGATTAAAATAGTTCTAAGCGTTTTGAGCTGCCAGGGTCAAACGACAACTCCGATTGCTACGAAAATTGAATCCGATAATAACTAACTATTACGGATCCAATGGAACTGGTTTCGTCGAATTCCGAGACTGTGCCTCGGAAGGCTATTTTTTTTAAATTTAATTTAAACGATATAATTTCAAAATGGAACAAAACACTTCCAAACTCAATTTCAACACTTCCACTACCTTCAATGCTATCAATAAATTTTTTATAAGCCTTCAAATTATTTTTAACAGGCTTAAAACTCCAGATTTAGCATTTTACCCAATTTCAAATTATATGATTCAATAATTAAACTATATAATTCAATAATTTAATTAACAAGTAAATATTGATATTTTGAAATTCAAATTAAAATTAACTTTTTTTATATACATTTAAAATCAATTAACAATTCCAATTTAAGTTGTTAAAAATTTCGGGTCGTCACATTCCTGCCCCCTTAAAAGAATTTCGTCCCCGAAATTACTAGATAGGAAGAACGGTCCGATACCCGTTTACCTTCTCCCAAAACTCACAATTCAACATTCTACCAACTATCTTTTATTAAAGGTCCACTGTCACCTTAACCAACTTCCTAAAATCTTCTATAGTTTCAAACAATACCCTCTTGCCCAATCATCTAAATTTCTATTTAAAACCAAATTTGCAATTATCAAAATTTTTTCAAAATTTTTCCTAACTCTCTAAATTTCCGAAAATTTTTGCTAGCGTCCCCTTTGCGCGGCTACCTCGGTACAACTACAAAAGGCCTCTACGGGCTCCCAAATTCCAAAAGAAAACAAAAGCCAAGTGGCTACATCAAAAACCCAATCCAATTTCATACAGAAACTTAAATACATACCTTTTTTGTCGGGCAATTCAAATTTATCTTTTGGAACCAAATCCAATTTCCTTTCTCTTAATACCTGCATACCTTACTTAGCAATAGTATTCAATCATAACTTTTCAAATCATTCCATACATTTCCTCACATATGTTTTCATATCTTATTCAACTAGTTTTCCCCACTTCTATACGAATTCAATTTACTTTAAATTTTGAATGTTGAATATTATCTTTCATGTATATCTGATTCATATTAGTTTCATTTACTAATTTACTTTAATTCCCAATTTGAAATCGTTTTGTCGTTAACCATTTTTTTTTTGAAATTTTTTTTCTAACTCCCAAAATTTTCGAAAAATTTTGGCAGAGTCTCCCTTGTACGGAGGAGCTTTTGCAATTTGAAAAGAGATATAAATATATATACATCGACCCACACGGTCGGAAAAAGAAAAAACAGTTCATATTTCCTAATTTTATTGCGTAGGCGTACCTTATTTAGCATTTTAAGCAAGCAGCTTATTAATTTAAGCAATTAGCGCAATCCAAATCAACCAAACGGCTCCCCGGTACCTGTACTTTCTCAATTTACATATGTAAGTGCCAAATATAGAAAATCCATTAATATTTCACTTATTTTCAATAGCTACACATGTATATCATAAGCAACAAGCACCAAAACCTTTCCATAAGCGATTTATATAATCTTAAAGCTAATTCAATTGCTTTCAACCAACTTATAAACCATTTCATTCAATTTCAGTGGTTTGAAACTCAATTCCTTACATTCCATAGATTTTTAATCCAAACAAGCTCATATTCACTTCAAATGATTTAGAATCAATTTTATTTAATTTTTGTCGACGCACAGAATTTTAATTATTTCGTTTACGTCAAACGACAATTTATTTTATGCAAATTTGACAATATTCGCTTAATAGGGTATTCTATTTTAGTTTATAGCTACTTTAAATAAATTTTCAACTCATTTCATATTTAATTCCATTTCATTTCTAATTTATTCACCCACCATTCATTAGCTTGACACATTTCATTCTTGTATACTGCTAGCCATTCCCAAATTAATTCAGTCCAAGCTTTTATTTAATGGGCTTTCACTCTTTTTCGAAGCCAAGTTTCCATAAATTTTAAACTTAGGTGAATTTACTTTAATTTATTCCAACATCAACTTAGGTTTACTTCTATTTGATTCTCATTTAATCTATTTCCATTAAATTCAGTTAACCCATCCATTTTAAATTTTAATTTCAAATTCACCTTCTCAATTTATCAAAATAATATCCAACCACATACTTATCTCATTTATACTTCAAATTAATATACCACCAAATTTATGTTCAGTCTGATAATCTAATTCCAATCACAATTTTGATTTAGTTTTTATTCAATCAGACTTCATCCATTTAATATTTAACTCAATTAACTCATTTTAAAATTTTAATTTACTTACTTAATTCGTTATCGAATTTATTTTATTAATACAAAGTCATTCTCAATTTATTTCTATTCACTCAGATTTTGGTTTGCAACTCAAACCATATCCATTATAATCACTTTTATTTCATATAACATCACTTCTCTTATATCCCATTTACTTGCAAATTTCATTAAATATTATTCAAATCATCCTTGGATTTTATTTGTAATTCAAACCATCACATTTTTCAATCCAACTCTATTTTATTTTTATTTTACAACATTTCCTCTTTTTAATTCATTATCAAATCTATGCCGAATACTATTTAAATTTCGAACTCATTTTCAAACCTATTATTACTTACAACCCATTTATTTACCCAAGTTAAATTTTATTAATATACTCAACCAAATAATTATTTAGCCAATTAGTTTACTTTCGACTTCTAAATCAATGTTCGATTTTAATTGCAAATTCACTTCATTAAAATTCCAGTTTGGATTTCCTTTTTATTTTCCTAAAATCCCAACATCTTTATTTTAAAAAATTTAGAAATGCTTTTAAATTCACATCATACTTAATAAAATTGCTCTTTATAAAAGTACTTTTTTGACTCGATGTCTCAACCAGTCCATCGTCGTTCTCACGGAAATTCAGTCATACGTTGATCAAGCGTAGGACTGAAAATCTATGAGTACTTGGCAAACCCGTTTTCAACATCCAGTGAAAATGCTTTTGAAAAATAATTTTATTGAAAATTTAGAAAAAAGTTTTTGAAAATAGAGGAAATATCTTTGGTGAGAATGCTCTGGAAATCATCACCCCCATCCATAGTCGCAGTTAACCCGATGGTTACGTTGCCATCCCGAAAAAATCCATAGATAACTGTAGACCTCCGCGCCCCTCGATTACACCATGGAACCCACGAAAGATTGCAGCTACAACTGAGGTTATGTAGTTATCACAGCAAAAACCCATATAACTGTAGGCATCAGCACCATCGAATTTCGCTGCCAAAAATGAAACTTCTCCACTCCACTTGATTATAGATCGCAGTCTACCGATGTTGCGTTGCCTTCTCGGAAAAATCAAGTGTAGACTGTTGGCACTCATCCTCCACACGATTCCGCTATGGTCCCCACAGTAGATCGAAGACATCGAGTTACACTGTCGTCACAGCATAACCCAAACGCCCCTGTAGGCATCAGCGCCCTCGACTTTCGCTACCCAATAATCCTCAGGAAATAGTTTTGTCCGGACTCCTCACAGGATTAACTTAAACCTTGATGATATCATCCTATTGTTAATCAAAATCTTTAAATTGTGAATTGGTTTGGTTTAAATGCAATAGAAATGAAGTGTGGTGATATATCCATTATTGAGAAAAAGGGAAGTTATACTTTCATTTGGAATTAAGGGTATGGAATTACTTTGAATTAAAAATTTGAATAATTGAATTTGTAAATTAAACTTGTTTAAGAACTGGCTTCAAACTGGAAGATAAAACTGAATAATAAATTAAATTTTGAAAACAAATAAAATTGTATTGAACCTTGAAATACATAAATAAAAATAATTTAAAGTGGAATTTTGAGAATTGGACTCAGAAATTAAATAGATTAAAAACCTTAAAATAAAAATTAATTTGGTTTAAAGGAGTTAAACCAACCTTTGAGGATTTAACTCGAATTTATATAATCCGAGATGGGTTAAAGTTGAAATTTAATTCCATTAGTACAAATTGAAATTAGTTTGAATTAATTAGAATTGAAGTTGCCTTGGGATTAAATAAATTTCAATGGAAATTGGAGTTATTCAAATTGGAATTGGATCAATTTAAATGGAAGTGTAAATCTACATTGAAGTGTTGGGGAAGTGAACAGTTTTGACTCTGGACTATTTTCAATATAAATTGTTTTGATATAAATTTATTTTTCTAAGCTATTTAATATATACAACTTTTCTTTCTTAAAGCCAAATTATTTTATACTTGTTTTACAATTATTTTTGGAGCTATTTAACCATTTTTCAACTGCTTTCTAAACTATTTACTATTTTTCAACTATTTCACAAACTAATTTCCATTTTACAACTATTTGGCAATTATTTAAAAATTTATGAGCCCATTTAACTATTTTCAACTATTTTACAGTTATTTTGCAAACTAATAGTTATTATTTTTACTACTTACCTATTTTAAAAAATTTCAAGCTATTTTCTAAATA
This sequence comes from Allium cepa, assembly GCA_030765085.1. Classification (NCBI taxonomy): domain Eukaryota; kingdom Viridiplantae; phylum Streptophyta; class Magnoliopsida; order Asparagales; family Amaryllidaceae; genus Allium; species Allium cepa. Next base: position 1,051,264,636 of record CM060935.1, on the reverse strand, counting down.
TAAACTGGTCGGAGTTCAAACTGTCATGGATTTAATACCCAACTGAGGTAGGAATTGAAGTGATAATCCAAATGAGGATTAATGTGAAGGTGGATAAGTGAATGGAAAAGAAATTGATATTGAAAAGAGTAATCAAATTGGAATGTTTGGTTTTGAATAAATAAAGTTATATATCTTTGTTATATAAGATAAATCTTTCCTTGTTAAATCAATTGCCAGAAGAAAAGATTTTTGAAGGTATTTCAAGTATAAAAGGAGTTTTATACAAGTTTGAAATGATCCGAAGTTTTAAAAATTATGTATATCTGTATATATATAAAGGATCTTATGAGGATTTTGGAAAAGGTTTTGGGAACCTTTGAATTTGGAAAGGCTTTCGATTTTTGGGTAAAATCAATATTGAATTTGAAAAGCCTAATTTGAGACTTATCGATTTTGGGATAATCGATTTTGTGTAAAGGAGCCTTGTATGAGATCATACTAGGTGTATGATTTGAAGATACTATATGTGTACAGTATAAAATGTTTTGATGATGGCTCTGGGGAAAAAGGCACTCCCTTGAAATGAACTTCTCAGGAGTGCCACCGGGTGGTGCTGCCTTGAGCCCAAGGGGGGTTCTAAAGTTGATCATGTGAGGAGTCCGGACAAAACTAGTTCCTGAGGATTATTGGGTAGCGAAAGTCGAGGGCGCTGATGCCTACAGAGGCATTTGGGTTATGCTGTAACAACAGTGTAACTCGATGTCAATGCGATCTACTGTGGGGACCATAGCGAAATCGTGTGGAGGATGAGTGCCAACGGTCTACACTTGATTTTGCCGGGAAGGCAATGCAACATCGGTAGACTGCGATCTATGGTCAAGTAGAGTGGAGAAGTTTCATTTTTGGCAGCGAAATTCGATGGCGCTGATGCCTACAGTTATATGGGCTTTTGCTGTGATAGCTACGTAACCCCAGTTGTAGCTGCGATCTGTCGTGGGTTCCATGGTGTAATCGAGGGGCGCAGAGGACTACAGTTATCTATGGATTTTGTCGGAACGACAACGTAACCATCGGGTTAACTGGGACCATGGATGAGGGTGATGATTTCCTGAGCATTCTCACCAAGGATATTTCCTCTATTTTCAAAAACTGTTTTCTATATTTTCAATACAATTATTTTTCAAGTATTTTCACTGGATGTTGAAAACGGGTTTGCCAAGTACTTATAGATTTTCAGTCCTACGCCTGATCAACGTATGACTGAATTTCTATGAGAACAAGGATGGACTGGTTGAGGCATCGAGTTATAAAATTATTTTTATTAAAAGCTATTTTAAATAGTATTATCTGAATTTAAAAGCATTTCTAGAATTTTAAAATAAAGATGTTGGAATTTTGGAAAATCAAGGAAATCCAAACTAGAGTTTTAATGAAGTGAATTTGTAATTAAATTCGAACATTGATTTAGAAGTTGAAAATAAGCTAATTGGCTAAGTTATTATTTGATTGAGTATATTAATAAAATTTAACTTGGGAAATAAATGGATTGTAAGTTGATAATGGATTTGGGAATGTATTCGAATTTTTAAATAGAATTCAACTTAGATTTGATAATGAATTAAAAAGAGGAAATGTTGTAAAATAAAATAAAATAGAGTTGGATTGAAAAATGTGATGGTTTGAATTACAAATAAAATTCAAGGGTGATTTGAATAATATTTAATGAAATTTGCAAGTAAATTGGATATAAGAGAAGTGATTATGAAAGAAATGGTTTGAGTGCAAAACAAAACACAAGTGAATAGAAATAAATTGAGAATAGCCTTGTATTAATAAAATAAATTCGATGATGAATTAAGTAATTGAATTAAAAATTTAAATGGATTAATTGAGTTAAATAATAAATGGATGAAGTCTGATTTCATAAAAACTAAATCGAAGTTGTGATTGGAATTGGATTATCAAGCTGAACTTAAGTTCGGTGGCATATTAATTTGAAGTATAAATGAGTTAAGAGTGTGCTTGGATATTATTTTGATAAATTGAGAAGATGAATTAAAATTAAATTTAAATGGATGGGCTTACTTAATTTAATGGAATTTGATTAAACGAGAATCAAATAGAAGTAAACTTAAGTTGAATTCGAAATAAAATTAAAGTAAATTAACTTAAGTTTAAAATCTATGGAAGTTTGGCTTCGAATAAGAGAGGAAACTCGTTAAATAAAAGCTTGGATTAAATTAATTTGGGAATGGTTAGTAGTATACAAGAATGAAATGTGTCGAGCTAAATGAATGGTTGGTGAATCAATTAGTAATGAAATGGAATTAAATATAAAATGAGTTGAAAATTAATTTAAAATAGTTATAAACTGAAATAGATACTTTATTAAACGAATATCGTCGAAGTTGCATGAAAATTGTTGTCGTTCGGCGTAAATAAAAGTAATTAAAATGCTATGAGTCAATAGAGATTAAATTAAATTGATTCTGAATCATTTGAAGTGAATATGAGCTTGTTTGTGTTAAAAATCAATGGAATGTAAGAAATTGAGTTTCAAACCATTGAAATTGAGTGAAATGGCATATAAATTTGGTTGGAAGCAATTGGATTGGTTTTAAATCGTATAAATCGCTTATGGTAAGCATTTGGTGTTTGATGCTTTTGTAATGCTTGTGTTTTGCCATTAAAGTAAGTGAAATAATAATAAATTTTCTATATATGGCACTTACATATTTAAATTGAGTAAGTACAGGTACTGGAAAGCCGTTTGGCTGGATTTGGATTGCACTATTTGCTAAAACTAATACGCTACTTGCTTAAAATGCTAAATAAGGTACACCTACGCAATAAAAATATAAAATATGAACTATTTTTGCTTTTTCCGACTGGGTGGGTGATGTATATATATTTATATCCCTTGTCAAAATTGCAAAAGCTCCTTCGTACAAAGGAGACTCTGCCAAAATTTTCTGAAAATTTTGGGAGTTAGAAAATTTTTAGAAAATTTTTGGGAAATTTTTGCTAACAACAAAACGATTTCAAATTGGAAATTAAAGTAAATTAGTAAATGAAACTAATATGAATCAGTTATACCTGAAAGATAAAATTCAATATGCAAAATTTAAAATAAATTGAATTCGTATGAAAATGGGAAAAACTAAATTGAAATAAATATGAAACTTATGTAAGAAAACATATAAATAGATTGAAAATGTTACGATTGGATATTACTGTTAAGTAAGATATGCAGGTATTAATAGGGGAAAAGAAAATTGGATTTGATTCCAAAAGATAAATGAGAATTGCCCGACAAAAAGGTATGTATTTAAGTTTCAGTATGAAATTGGATTGGGTTTTTGATGTAGCCACTTGGCTTTCTGTTTTCTTTTTGGTATTTGGGAGCCTGTAGAGGCCTTTTGTAGTTGTACCGAGCTAGCCGCGCAAAGGAGACGCTGGCAAAAAATTTCGGGTATTTAGAGAGTTAGAAATTTTTTGAGAGAATTTTGATAATTCCAAATTTGGTTTTAAGTTGAAATTTAAATGATTGAGCAAAGAGGTATTGTTTGAAACTATAGAAGGTTTTGGAAGTTCCTTAAGGTGATAGTGGGTCTTTAATAAAAGATAGTTGGTAGGGTGTTGAATTATGAGTTTTGGAGAAAAGGTAAACGGGTATTGGTCCATTCTTCCTAATTAGTAATTTCGGGGACGAAATTCTTTTAAGGGGGAAGGAATGTGACGACTCGGAATTTCTAACAATGTAAGTTGGAATAGTTAATTGATTTTAAATATTTAAAACCTAATTTTAACTTGAAATTCAAGATATCAATATTTACTTAATAATTAAATTATTGAATTATATAGTTTAAATATTGAATCATAGAATTTGGAATTGGGTAAAACGCTGAATCTGGAGTTTAAGCCTACTTAAAATAATTTGAAGGCTTATAAAATTTATAGTGATAGCACTGAAGGTAGTGAAAGTGTTGAAATTGAGTTTGGAAGTGTTTTGTTCAGTTTTTTTTAAATATATCGTTTAAATTAAATTTAAAAATAGCCTTCCGAGGCACAGTCTTTGAATTCGACGAAACCAGTTCCATTGGATTCATAATAGTTAGTTATTATCGGATTTCAATTTTCGTAGCAATCGAGGTTGTCATTTGACCTTGGCAGCTCAAAACGCTTAGAACTATTTTAATCGATTTAATTTAAAATTGATCGTTTATTTCCGTAACTCGTGCATTCGATCGAGTTAGCTTTCGAAACACGTTCCACTGGGTTCGGAATGCGGGTAAAACCCTGAAATCTCCTAGCGGCATTCCTTAAGTGGAGTTTGGAATTTTAATTGGCAATTAACGAGACGGTTTGAGAGTTTTACAAAATAATAAAATCCGAAGTACATATAGTCAGAGATATTTTATCACCACTCGTACGCAGGAAGCTACCCCAAATCCATATTGATCTTCGTTTCTCCTCTTTAATCTTCAAACCAAAACTCAAACCTATATATAAAAAAATGGCTGCAGCCTTCGGTCCAAAGTTGAGTAGAAACCGAAAAAAAGGGGTGGGGGAAATTTCAAAATCAATTGCGGCTTCCTCTTTCAAATTGAAGAGTCTCATTCGCGCTCACTCCTATCCTAACCGATGCAGTAGCTTCGCCTTCGTAACCCTAGGTTGCTCGCTCCAGATCGAAGCAAGTCGCGAGCTAGGGTTAGGCCGCACAGTGTGTTGGATGACGTGAGGCAGAGCATCGCGGTGGGAAGTTGGGCCGAGGGGTTTTGTATGCTCGTTTTCGCGCCACCGCAAGTCCCGAGCGTTGGGAGGAGCAGCGGTGGGTAGTGGCACGAGTGCATGGTCGTGACTTCGCGCAAGGAAATGGGTTCTAGAGTTCGGCTGGATCTGGGATGCTCGACTACTGTGCGCGCTTCGTCTTAGGAGGAGGAGGAGGCAGTAAGGTATTTATTTTTTTGGTTGTTATAACTTATATTCCGAAGAAATAAAGGAAATTAATTATATACATATATATTAGAATTTTTATTTTTAAGACTTTGAAGAAAATTTTATGAAGGATTGGTGATGAAATTTTCTAATTGACTTAGTTAATTTATCTGGGTACTAAAAGATTTTTAAAAAGAAATTATTAGTTTAGATTTAATTATTAGTTAAATAAAATTGTGAAAAAAAAGGAATAACTGATTGTTCGATTATGTAAAATATTAATAGATGGTAATAGGTTGATCCATTGGTTCAAATGTTAATAAATTCTAAATGTTTATTTAAGGTTTGAAAACTGTGAAGAAGCAAGGCGTAATGGAAATGGATTGCTAATGAAAACCAAAGGTGAGTAAATCTCACTCTGTTGAATCTTTTATTTATTTATTTAAATTCAAATGGTTGAACTTATATAATTGGATGAATGGTTGAATTATTTGGATGTGTATTAATGATTTAATGATTTTAGATTCGGTTGTTTCTCGAGTTAATTGTAGTTTGACTCGAGATAGTTGGATTTTAAATGGTTTTAAACTTAAATCGTTGATAAGAAAATGGTTCAGTTTAAAATCAATAAAGGTTTAATGATTAGTGATTCATTAAATAAAAAGGATAATTTAAAGGATAATTAATTAATTAAATAAATTTATTATTTGGGTTAATTAATTGGGTCTAAATTAATTATAATGATCACTGGGTGGATTGATAAATAATTGCTTAATGGAATTAATAAAAATATAATTACCGCGTGGAATTAATCAAGAGATAAATTATAATGATTAATTAAGGAGTAATTAATTTATATAATAAAGTAAAATAAGATAATCAATCATCGGTTGTGATAAATCAAGAATGACATATATATATGTGTGTTTTAATTAATGATTAATTATTTAATATAATTAAAATTTGATTAGAAATGTAAATGAGAAATCATTAATCTACGAAATCAATAATGTAAATAGAGATTGATTAGCTACAAAAATAAATCAATACAAGTGACTTATGAGAAGTTAATCAATATAAATAATTATGGACTAATGTGATTAAAATACTTAATTAATTCCTGAGGCAATTAAGATTTCTTATTGATTTGGGTCAAGAACAATTAATATCGTGAAATGAATTAAAGGTAATTACTTGAACGTAATTGAAGAATAATTAATCCAGGTAGATTAATGCTGATGAATGTTGGAGGGATAATTGAATTATTTGATTTGAAATTAATTAATATAATATGAAGGAATCTAAGTGAATGTGGTTAGAAATTCAATTGGAATCAATTGAATTGGTTTGCATGTGGTTAAGTGTTGCTTATGGATGAGTGAATGGTATTGGATGATTTGAATGAGTTGAAATCTCTGATATGAAATGTGATGTATTTCATTTGAATAACTTGGGTAGGATAACTTGAGTTTCGAAGAGACCGGGGTCGGGTATTGGGAAATACCCGAAAACCACTTCGAATTTTTATAAATTGATATGTGAAATCAATAGGCAGGAATGAAATGATTTAAGTGGATTGGATTGTTTTATCTAAGTTTGGCACTTAGAAATTTATATGTGAAATAAGTCTTGTCTATAGCAAATTGTGAATTGGATAAATTGAGATAAGTTACCCCGGGTTTTATTTAAGTTGTATGCTTTTGTATTCCTTGTTAGTTGGATTTACTCATGCTGGTTTCCAGCCTGACCCGAGTGTTACTTTGGTGTAATGCTCGGGTCTGACCGAGTATTACAGATTTTCAGGTTAGGACGTTCTGGAGCTCAGGAGGTGAGCTGGATGGCAATATCGTATAGAGTATTTCTGCTGTATTTATATTATTGTTAATCTGAGACATGATAATTGTATATATTCAGTGACTGTATATAATGTGAAACTCTAACGTATATTAAATGTAATCGACAGATATAGTATCCTTTTTAGATTGTTATTATTTATTATTATTATTATTTATTATTATTATTATTATATTTTATCCGCTGCGATTGTGAGATGTTTGGTGTTTCTGTTCTTCTTCTTCTATCTCTTTCTTCTTTTTCATAACTATCTCGAATTTTCGGGTTAGAAAATTTCGGGTCGTTACATTTGGTACCAAATGTAACTACCCGGAAATTTCGATCCCGAAAATTCCAAATAGTTATGAAAAGAAGAAAGAGATAGAAGAAGAAGGAGAACAGAAACATCAACAACTCACATTCACAGCGGATAAAATATAATAATAAATAATAACAGTTTACAAAAGAATATTATATCTGTCGATTACATTTAATATACATCAGAGTTTCACATATATACAGACACTGAATATACATAATAATCTTGTCTCGAATATATAATAATATACTGCAGCGGAAATACTCTATACGTACTTGCCATCCAGCTCGTCTCCTGAGCTCCAGAACGTTCTTACCTGAAAATCTGTAACACTCAGTCTGACCCGAGCATTACACCAAAGTAACACCCTGGTCAGGCTGGAAACCAGCGTGAGTAAACCCAACTAACATGGAATACCAAAGTAAACTTATATAAAACCCGGGTAACACGAGTCAACTTACAAATTCACACTTTGTTATAGTCTTCTCTAATTTCACACATTAATACCCACGTACCAAAACTTAAGATTAAATAGTCCAATTCGCTTAAATCATTTCATTTCAGCCTATTGATTTTCCATATCAATCTATAAAAATTCGAAGTAGTTTTGGGTATTTCCCAATACCCAACCCCGATCTCTTTGAAACTCATGTCATCCAAACCCAAATTATCCAAATGAAGTACACAACATTTCATATCAAAGATATCAACTCATTCAAAGCATCCAATACCATTCAATCACCCATAAGCAAAGCTTAATCACATACAAATCAATTCAATTGATTCTAATTGAATTTCAAACCTCAATCACTTAGATTCCTTATCAATAAGTAATTCTAATTACTTCATGAATTAATTAACTATTTTAATTACATTAATCCTTAATTACTTACATTGATTAACTTCTCTTAAGTCACTTACTTCTGATTAATTTATCTTAATTAACCAATCTTTAATTACATCATTAATTTTATAAATCTAAGATTTCGAAGTATATTTTAATTTATCCTAGTCTAAATTGATTACTTTAATTCGGCCACAATATTAATCATTCTCGATTAATCTCAACCTGAAATTAACTATCTTTTATTTACTTCATTAATCAATTAATTACTCCTTAATTAATTATCTTAATTAATCTCTTGATTAATTTCGCAAGTAATTATACTTTATTTATTACTTTAAGTAATTACTTATTAAACCGCCCAATGATTATTCTAAATTAATTAAACTTAATTAATTAAATTAAACCTTCATTAATTAATTAACCCTTAATTACTAAATTAATCAACCCAAATCATTAATTAATTGAACTAATTAATTATCTATTTTAATTACCCTACTAACTTGATGAATCAGAAATCATTAATCCCTTAACAACATTAGAATGAAAACATTTACTTATTTATAACTTAAATCTAAAACAAATTAAAAACCCGAGTACTTCGAGTCAACCCACAATTAACTCGAAATCCAACCAAAACCAAAGTCACATCATCATCAGCACACATCCAACCAATTTATTCATCCAACCAATCATTTAAATTTAACCATTTAAATTCAAATATAAATCCAACAGAGTGAGATTTACTCACCTTTGCTTTTATTTGCAATCCACTTCAAAATTGCCTTGGTTTCCTCGATTTGACCTTGTATAAATATTTACATGATTTTATTAATATACGAATTAATTGGACAAGTAATTCCCATAGATTTAATTAACAAATTATTTAATTTAAAATTAGTTTCTGAAAGGTAATTAAGTTTATTAATCACCTTAATCACTAATATACATTTTAAAATAAACTGGTAGATTTCCATTTCTAAACTGTATATAAAAATAATCCATAGAGGCTTCAAAATCTAACTTTTATATAAACTTCCTAATATTCCTATATACTATTTCCCGGTATATACATATGTGTAAAATTAGATTTAAGTTTTTTTTTTTAAATAATTTGTCAGTATATATGTACACCTTACTGTTAATCAACAACATAGGTTTATAGAAAATTTCTTTCTTCTACATTTTTTTTACACAGATAAATTCATAACTAAGTGTTATTTAAATCTAAATCAAACCTATACCTTGCTGAGATAAGCGCCTCCCCCACGTTCGCACTGCGACCCACGAGCATCACAGGCACATGCGATCCACATTGCGTCTTGCCCTAACCCTCCAATCCCTCGAATCGGCACTACCCCCGCTTCTTCCCCTCTGGCGTCGCCGTCGAGCTCTCGGATTTTCGTGCTCGAAAACAGCGCCGTCCCTCCAGTATCCTGCCACCACGCGAGCGTGGATCAACAACGAACCCTCCTCCAGGCCGTGCTAGGTCGGCCCCAAGCATCGCGACTTTGATTTGTAGGCGAATACTTCTCTCCAACCTCCCCTTTTTACTATCGAACGAAACTGATGATCGAATCGCGGCCATGGATCTAAGAGGCGCATGATTATTTGATTTTTTTATTATTATTTTATGATCGACCCGATGTCGATTTGGAACTGCAAGAAAAGAGGAAGCTTGCGATCCAAAGGAAGAGAAAGGTAGCTTGATTTTCGTTTTCAATTAGTTCGACCATTTATTTGAAAATGCTGTGATATTTGCATACATAGAGAGAGAACAAGGAACACGATTAGATGGTAGCATGCCAAAATTGCTTGCTACAGCAGAGACAAAAAGTCGTGATGGAAACAGAAAATAGGCGGAAGGAAGGGAATCACAGCTGTTGACTTAGGGTATAAATATATATCAATTTAAATTCAAATTCAAATTATCTCGATAAACGCAAAACAAAACTGTGACCTCTTATCGAGACGTGCCGCTAGGCGTCTATAATGTTATACCCCTATTACGAACACGATAGAAAAGTTTCCGAGTCCTAATTCGATCGTATGGAAAAGATAGCTTTTGAACTCAGTTATTATATTAAATTCCTGATATAGATTCAGCGCGTTTACTTATCGTGCGGCCAAACGATCACTCCAAACACTACGAAAACTGAAATTCGGTAATAATAAAATATTACGGATCCAATGGAACTGGTTTCATCGAAATCTGAGACTGCGCCTCGTAAGGCTATTTTAAACGTCAATTTAAACTATATATTATTAAAATTGAACAAATCACTTTTAATTTAAATCTCAACCATTCTATTATCTTCAGTATCATCATTATAAATTTTATAAGCCTTCAAATTATTTTAAACAGGCTTAGAACTTCAGATTCAACAATTTACCCAATTTCAATTATTAAATTCAATATTTAAACTATATAATTCAATGATTTAATTATCAAGTAAATATTAATATCTTAAATTCAAGTTAAAATTAACTTTTAAATATTTTAAAATCAATTAATTATTCAAATTTAAATTGTTAGAAATTCCGGGTCATCACATTCCTCCCCCCTTAAAAGAATTTCGTCCCTGAAATTACTAATTAGGAAGAATGGACCAATATCCGTTTACTTTTTCCAAAACTCACAATTCAACATCCTACCGCCTATCTTTTATTAAAGGCCCACTATCACCTTAACCAACTTCCTAAAACTTTTTATAGTTTTAAACAATCTCCTTTTTCTCAATCATCTAAATTTCAATTTAAAATAAATTTTGAATTATCGAAATTTTCTCAAAATTTTTCTAACTCTCTAAATTTCCGAAATTTTTTGCCAGCGTCTCCTTTGCGCGGCTAGCTCGGTACAACTACAAAAGGCCTCTACGGGCTCCCAAATTCCAAAAAGAAAACAGAAAGCCAAGTGGCTAGATCAAAAACCCAATCCAATTTCATACAGAAATTTAAATACATACCTTTTTGTCGGGCAATTCACATTTATCTTTTGGAATCAAATCCAATTTTCTTTTCCCCCTTTTAATACCTGCATAACCTACTTAGCAATAATATCCCATCATAGCCCTTTCAAATCTTTGCATACTTTTCCTTACAGAAGTTTTCATATCCATTTCTATTCAAACTAGTTTTCCCCACTTCATACGATTTCAATTTACTTTAAGTTTTGAATATTGAATTTTTATCTTTCATTTATAACTGATTCATATTATTTTCATTTACTAATTTACTTTGGTTTCAAATTTGAAATTTTTTTGTCGTTAATAAAAAAAATTCCAAAAATTTTCTAACTCCCAAAATTTTCAGAAAATTTTGGCAGAGTCTCCTTTGTACAGAGGAGCTTTTGCAATTTGACAAGAGATATAAATATATATACATCGACCCACCCGGTCGGAAAAAGCAAAAACAGTTCATATTTCCTATTTTTATTGCGTAGGCGTACCTTTATTTAGCATTTAAAGCAAGAAGCTTATTTATATTAGCAAAAAGCGCAACCAAATCCAGCCAAACGACCTTTAGGTACCTGTACTTACTCAATTTAAATATGTAAGTGCCATAGATAGAAAATCTATTAGCATTTCACTTATATTCAATAGCTAAACACATGTATATCATAAGCAACAAGCACCAAAACGCTTCCCATATGCGATTTATAGAACTTTAAAGCTAATTCAATAGCTTTCTATCAATTCATAAGCCATTTCGTTCAGTTTCAATGGTTTGCACTTAATTTCTTACATGCAATTGATTTTTAATCCAAACAAACTCATATTCACTTCAATTAATTCTAAAACCAATTTATTTTAATCTCTATCAACTCACAGAAATTTAATTACTTTGTTTACGCCAAACGACAATTTATTTTATGCAAATTTGACAATATTCGCTTAATAGAGTATCTATTTCAGTTTATAGCTACTTTAAATTAATTTCAACCCATTCTGCATTTAGTTCCATTTCCAACATAATTTAATCCAAGTTTTCATTGGTTTAAGAAATTTTACTTCATATTTATTCGTCTCATAACTTAAGTCCATTCTGACAATCCAATTCCAACTAAAACCATTATTTAATTTCCATTCAATCAAACTTCATCCATTTATTATTTAACTCAATTAACCAATTTATCCACCCCATTTTAATTTTAAATTCACCTGCTTATCTCATTTCGAATTTATTTCATTAATACAAAGTCATTCTCAATTTATTTCTATTCACTTGGGTTTTATTTGCAACGCAAACCATTTTTAATATAATTCAATTTCATCTCATTTGACAATGCTCCCATTATATATAATTTACTCGCAATTTACGTTTAATATTATTTATAACATACTTGAATTTTATTTGTAATTCAAACCATCACTATTTCGATCAAACTTTATTTATTTTTATTTTATAACATCTCTTCTTATTTAATTCATTATTAAATCTAAGTCGAATTCTATTAAAAATTCGAATTCAATTCCAAACTCCATTATTAATTCACAATCCATTTTATTTACCCAAGTTCAATTTTATTAACATACACTATTAAATAATTTATTTAGCTGATTAGTTTACTTTCACCTTTTAAATCAATATTCGTTTTTATTACAAAAATCACTTCATTAAATTTTCCTGAGTTCAATTTTATTTTATAATTCCAGTTTGGAATTTCTTTTTAATTTTCCTAAAATTCCAACACCTTTATTTAAAATTTTTAGAAATTCTTTAAATTCACATCATACTCTTAAAATATCTCTTTATAAAAATACTTTTTATAACTCGATGTCTCAACCAGTCATCCTTGTTCTCACAGAAATTCAATCATACGTTGATCAGGCGTAGGACTGAAAATCTATAAGTACTTGGTAAACCCGTTTTCAACACCCAGTGAAAATACTTGAAAAACTAATTTTATTGAAAATATTGAAAACAGTTTTTCAAAATAGAGGAAATAAATTTGGTGAGAATGCTCTGGAAATCGTCACCCCCATCCATGGTCGCAGTTAACCCGGTGGTTACGTTGCCATCCCAACAAAATCCATAGATAACTGTAGGCCTCCGCGCCCCTCGATTACACCATGGAACCCACGACAGATCGCAGCTACAACTGCGGTTACGTAGCTATCACAGCAAAAACCCATATAACTGTAGGCATCAGCGCCATCGAATTTCGTTGCCAAAAATGAAACTTCTCCACTTGACCATATATCGCAGTCTACCGATGTTGCATTGCCTTCTCGGCAAAATCAAGTTGGAACTTAATGGTATTATAAAAGTTATCCAAGTTTAAAGCTTTCAAAGTAAAATAATTAAAATAAAAATTTATTAAATTACTCACCATCGATTGCGTGATACCAGTACGTCACTAAAACTAACTAAAATTAAATGGAAATTAGTTGGGGAAGTGAACGTACCTACCAAATGTAACGACCCGAAATTTTCACACCCGAAAATTCCAGATAGTTATGAAAACGAAGAAAGAGATAGAAGAAGAAGAAGAACAGAAATATCAACAACTCACATACGCAGCGGATAAAATATAATAATAAATAATAACAGTTTACATAAGAATATTATATCTGTCAATTACATTTAATATACATCAAAGTTTCACATTATATACAGTCACTGAATATATAAAATTATCATGTCTCAGATTAACAATAATATAAATACAGCGGAAATACCCTATACGCTATTGCCATCCAGCTCGCCTCCTGAGCTCCAAAATGTCCTAACCTAAAAATCTGTATACTCGGTCTGACCCGAGCATTACACCAAAGTAACACCCGGGTCAGGCTGGAAACCAGCGTGAGTAACCCAACTAACATGGGATATCAAAGCAAACAACTTATATAAAACCCGGGTAACTTATATCAATTTATCTAATTCTCGATTCACTATAGACAACACTTACTTCACATATAAATTTCTAAGTACCAATCTTAGATAATCCAGTCCAGTTAAATCTTTCCATTCCATCCTAAGTTATCCAAAATGATAAACACAACATTACATATCAGAGATATCAACTCATTCAAAGCGTCCAATACCAGTCAATCATTCATGAGCAAATTTTATCGCTTCCAAATTAATTCAATTGATTGTAATTAAATTTTCTAACCTCCAATCACTTAGATTCTTCATTAATTAATCCCAAACCAATTAATTAATCAACTCTTCCATATTTATTCATCTTAATTAATCACACTGGATTAATTACCTTTCAATTTTATTCAAGTAATTATCTTTAATTCATTTCACGATATTAATTACTCTTAATCTGAATCAATATGTAATTTTAATTACTTGCATAAATTCTTAATTTCTTATATTAATTAATTCTTCATAAGTCACTTATTATGGATTAATCAATTTCAATTTATCAATCTTTAATTATATCATAAATTATAAATTAATGATTTCCAATTATATTTTTATTAATTCTTTTCATCTAAATTAATTGCATTAATTAAACCACATTATTAATCATACTTGATTTTATCTCTAACTGAAATTATCTATCCTTTTATTTACTTCATTAGATGAATCAATTTATCCTTAATTAACCATCTTAATTTACCCCTTGACTAATTACACCAATAATTATATTTTATTAATTTCATTGAGTAATTATTTATTAATCATCAAATGATTATTCTGAATTACTTACACTTAATTAATTAACTTAAAACTTAATTTATTAATTCAAACCCTTCATTACTAAATTAATTAACCCAATCATTAATTAATTTGAATTAAATAAATTTTCCATTTTAATTACCCCACTAATTAAACGAATCACAAATCATTAAGTCCTTGTCAACATTAGGATGAAACATTTCCTTATTTATGACTTAAGTTTAAGACAATTTTAAAACCCAAATACTTCGAGTCAAACCACAATTAACTCGAAAAACCAACCAAAGATCCAAAGTCACATCATCATCAGTGCATATCCAATCAATTTAATCATGCAGCCAAATACATAAATTTAACAATTTAAATTTTAAATAAAATCCAACAGAGTGAGATTTACTCACCTTTAATTCTGCCGTTTGAAAATCCTCCCAAACTAGCTTGTTTCCATGATTTTACACCTTGAATAAACATCATACAATTTCTTAATATTTAAATTAACCAAACAATTAATTTCTCATTCAATAAATTTAAATTTGAACTTTACTTTAATAAATTGCTTAGTGACTGAAATAATTAAATGTGTTAATTAACAATTCATCACCATAATGCATTATCCTCAATTAACAGTAAGTTCTAAACATGCATATTTATTTTATTTCATTTATAAAAACTTATTGTTGATTTAAATAATAAGTCAATAAATTTACGAACTGCATACAACTAATCTATATAAGTTTTTAAAACTGATTTTATATGAACTCTCATATTTTGTTATTCAAAAACTTGTACACTCACTGTCCCATATATATATATATAAAACCAATTTCAAAATAAAATTAAACCTTATGTTAATGTACTATTTGAAATCAGTAACTCCAATCTTTCCCTTCTTTTTTTTAGAGAAAACAAATCAAAGTTTTAAAAATAAATGTTCATTATTATCATAAATATTTGCCTGCACATAATAATTGAAATCAATGAAAAAAACAACAACAGATGACATACCTGTAATTAAATCCTCGAAATCATCTAGCCGAAACCCTAGGTTGAAGCCGAGCGCGAATGCGACCATGCCTCGATCGATGCTGCGACCAACGAACACGGTTTTCTTTTCCCTTTTTGCGCTTCAATCGCGACTACTGTCGATGGATTCCAACTCTAAATCCCCAAATAGCGACCCATGCCAACTAATCGAAGCCCTAACCCACTCAAACGGTCACGACTTCGAACTGAGCTCGAGTACCCTGTGTCGCGATTATAGAGCTGAAGGCGAAGTGACGAGGTATATTTTTTTTCTTTTAATCGATTATCTCTTGGAAGATTTGAGAGGAGAGGGAGATAAAATATCGGCTGGGAAGCTTCATGAGTACGCGTTGGGAAAAATATCTCTGACTGTTGTACTTTTAATTTTATTATATTATAAAACTTACAAAACGTCTCGTTATTTACTACTTAAAACTTGAACTCCTCTTAAGGAATGTCACTAGGCGACTATAAGGTTTTACCCGTGTTCCAAACACAATGGAACGGGCTTCGAAGGCTAATTCGATCATATGTGCGAGTTACGGAAATAAACGATCGATTTTAAATTAAATCGATTAAAATAGTTCTACGCGTTTCGAGCTGCCAGGGTCAAACGATTACTCCGATTGCTACGAAAATTGAAATTCGATAATAACTAACTATTACGGATCCAATGGAACTGGTTTCGTCGAATTCCGTGACTGTGCCTCGGAAGGCTATTTTCAGATTCCAATTTAAGCGATATATTATTAAAATTGAACAAATTACCTTTAAAATAAATTTCAACACTTTGCCTTTAATTACTTTAAACAGGCTTAGAATCCCAGATTCATCGTTTTACCCAATTTCAAATTATATGATTCAATATTTAAACTATACAATTCAATAATTTTATTATTAAGTAAATATTGATATCTTGAATTTCAAGTTAGAATTAACTTTTAAATATTTAATATCGATTAATTATTCCAATTTACATAGTTAGAAATTCCAGGTCGTCACATTCCTCTCCCCTTAAAAGAATTTCGTCCTCGAAATTACTAGTTAGGAAGAATGGTACTTTACCCGTTTACCCTTCCCCCAAAACCAACAGTTCAACATCCTACCAATTATCTCTTATTAAAGACTCACTATCATCTTAACCAACTTCCCAAAACCTCTATAGTTTCCAAACAATATCCTTTTTCTCAACCATTTAAATTTCAATTTTAAAACCAAATTTTGAATTATCAAAATTTTCTCAAATTTTTTTTCCCAACTCTCTAAATTTCCGAAATTTTTGCCAGCGTCTCCTTTGCGCGGCTAGCACGGTACTACTACAAAAGGCCTCTACAGGCTCCTAAATTCCAAAAGAAAACAAAAGCCAAGTGGCTACATCAAAAACCCAATCCAATTCATACAGAAATTAAAATACATACCTTTTTGTCGGGCAATTCACATTAATCTTTTGGCATCAAATCCAATTTTCTTTTCCCTTTAATACCTGCATATCCCACTTAGCAACAATATCCAATCATAACATTTCAAATCATTTTATACCTTTCTTTATATAGGTTTCCACATCTACCCGTTTCGAAAAAAAACATGGCAGTTCGATCTAAAAAAAATAGAAAAAGGGGGAGAACGGCCGAAGCCCTTCCATGCTAGGGAAAATCGAAAAGGGGGAAAAGAGGGATGCGAGCATTCTTTGAGCAAGCTCGGGGGCGATGACATTCTAATCGAGGGAACACGAATCGAGATGCTCGATTCGAGCTGTGGCGTCTCAAGGTCAGATGGAGGGGAGAAGCGGCGACATCCAAGCACGTGTATTCAAGTATTCGCGTGTTGGCTCGGTGGCTCGAAACGAGTTTGGGGTTTTCGCGCGTGAGCTAGGGCTCGGGATCGTTGGAGGCATTGCGACGTCGTTTGAGGGGGCTCGCGGCTTGGGATGGCGATAGGGTTCGTCAAGTTGGAAGGGCGACGTTGAGGCTATGGTTAGGGTTCTCTCACGATCATTTTCTATGAGTAATTTTTTTTTCTTTTCTCCTTTATTTACTTATTTTATCTCTATTTTTTTTTAACTTGGAAAAAAAAAGAGTAAATAAAAATAATGGAATTGGTTAAAATCATTTATGAACCTTGTAAATTAACTGCTCTTCCAAACTTAAATTAAGACAGTTTGATTCATTGTTAAATTAGGTATGTTAAATACATAAAAGATACTTAAAACTTAATTATTTTACAAATTAAGTTAAACGTTATTGTGATTAGTATTTAACAGAGAACATGTTTATCTTAAGTATACTTAAGATTTGGTCACTTATGAAATAAGTTAAAGGTTAATTAAGTAATTGATTTGAAATTTTTGATTGAGTAATTTGTAATTAGTGATTTACAAATGGGAATTAGGTTTTAGGAATTAACAATGAAGGTTAATAATTAATAGCTAGGGAATAATGAATTAAAAAACTTTTGGGAAGTAATAAATAAATAATCACTGGATTTAATTAATTGAATGAAGTGGATTGCCAATTGTGAGGCAAACGTGAGTAGATCTCACTTTGTTGGATTTCTATTTAAATTTAAATGGTTAAATTTAAATATGTGGTCGAATGATTGAATTGATTTGATATGCACTGTGAATTGGTTATCTGGTGATTTTGGTTTGGATGGTTCGCGAGTTAATTGTTGCTTAACTCGAAATATTGGGAATTTTATGTTGTTTTAAATTTCAACTAAATAAGGAAATGTTTCCGTTTTAAAAGTTACTAAGGGTTTAAATTAATTAATTAAGGTTAAATTAATTTACCGAGTATACGTAATTCATAAAAATTATTTGATGGTGTGATAAATAATCACTTGATTAATCAAGATAGTTAAGTAAGGAGTAATTAATTTATGAATGAAGTAATATGAAAGATAGTTAATTACAGGTTGAGGGTAATCGGAATTGATTAATATTGTGGTTGAATTAAAGTAATTAATTTAGATTGGAACAAATTAAAATATAATTGGAAATAATTAATTAATGTAATTAAAGATGTAATTGAAGATCGATTAATTAAGATGAATTAATCAGTAATAAGTGACTTCTAGGAAGCTAATTAGTATAAGTAATTAAGGATTAATGTAATTATATAATTAATTAATTCATGAAGTAATTAAGATTACTCAATGATCTTAGTTGAGACTAATTAATATTGTGAAGTTAATTTAAGGTAATTACTTGAATGTAATTGAAAAATAATTAATCAAGGTTTATTAATTAAAATGAATAGTGAAGGGTTGACTAATTAATTGATTTTGGAATTAACTAATATTGAATGAAGGAATCTAAATGAATGTGGTTAGAAATTCAATTAGAACCATTGAATTAATTTGTATGTGATGGATGATTGAATGGTATTGGATGTTTTGAATGTGTTGATATCACTGATATGAAATGTTGTGTATTTCATTTAAATAATTTGGGATAGGATAACATGAGATTCGAAGAGACCAGGGTCGGGTATAGCAGAAATACCCGAAACCACTTCGAATGTTTGTAGATTGATATATAAAATCTATATGCTGGATTGAAGTGATTTGGTGGTATTGGACTGTTTTAAAAATCTAAGTCTTTGGTATTTAGGAATTTAAAGGTGGACTAAGTGTTGTCTATAATAATTTGTGGCTTGTGAATTGATATATGTTACCCGGGTTTATAAAAGTTGATTTCTTTGGTATTCCATGTTAGTTGGGTTTACTCACGCTGGTTTCCAGCCTGACCCGGGTGTTACTTTGATGTAATGCTCGGGTCAGATCGAGTATTACAGATTTTCAGGTAGGACGTTCTGAAGCTCAGGAGGCGAGCTGGATGGCAAGAATGTGTAAAATATTTCCGTTGTATTTATATTATTATTAATTCGAGACTTGATAATTATGTATATTCAGTGACTTTATATATATGTGAAACTCTGATGTATATTAAATGTAATCGATAGACATAATATTCTTTTGTAAACTGTTATTATTTATTACTATATTTTATCCGCTGCGAATGTGAGATGTTGTTCCTGTTCTTCTTCTTCTTCTATCTCTTTCTTCTTTTTCATAACTATCTGGAATTTTTGGCTTCGAAAATTCCGGGTCGTTACATATATGTAAAAAATTACATAATTGGCCCTACCCCTAACTTTATCAATCTCTCACTTGCACTTTGGATCAATTATGGAATTTTATTCCAACTTCTCCAATCAGTTTTCCCAAAATCAATCAGGTCAGTCCCTTAGTGAACTGGTATACTATTATGCTTTAATCATCTACTCTGTCAATTAACTCTCTCCTATGCTGATAAACAACCTATCATGTAGAACTATTCAGAGAATATTTCTTGACTTCTAACGAGCTCTAAGTTTTGTTAGAACTATACCTTGGCATTGTTATCGTATAATAATATTATGGAATTCTCAATATTTGGAGCTACCCTCAACTCAGTTATAAATTTATGCGTTTATATACATTGCTTTTATTGTGACATTATTAAAGGTGATGTACTTAACCTTTTTCATTGAATCGGCTACAGTCTTTCTTTTGAAGCATTCCCAACTTATATATTCTTAAGTTGAATTTACTATTGACGTATTATACTCAATATAACTTATGAAGTTTGAGTCCGAACACTTCTTTATAAGAAGTTTGTTGTTTCAGTAATCAAATCTCTAGTATTTTATAAATACCTGGGAACACATCAAACAACCATTTAGTGATATCAGTTTGATTTGATATTTGCTTCATATATCGAATAAATAAAAAATCATGATATCATAGACAATATAACATGTATTATAATTCCTATCGCTAATGCATAAGGATTCAATCTTACATGTTTCGTATTAAACATTTTAATAAGATGTCCTTGCAAATAATTTGGGACCTTCCCAATATCTATTATACTTATTATAAAAGACATCATTTATAAATCCAATATCGAGTATTAAAACAATCAAGGCTGATTTTAAAACAAGTACAAGTTAACAATCAGTAATGTGTGTCTACTTATGGTTTAGAAATATGTATGTACGTTTTAACTTTCTTTCTTATAGGCACACGCTTTCTCTGTATTTTAATTGACAATCAAACTATTTGATATTCTTGTCAAAACATTTTTTCAGTTTTGATTCTTGTAGAATGACGCTTTCGTATCTATTCTTAGATCATATCAAAAAACTCACAAACTCAATATTTCTCCTACTGATTTTGAAACACTTTGGTTATTATGTATTAAT
The DNA here is from genome assembly GCA_030765085.1 of Allium cepa. NCBI lineage: Eukaryota > Viridiplantae > Streptophyta > Magnoliopsida > Asparagales > Amaryllidaceae > Allium > Allium cepa. Next base: position 1,051,243,815 of record CM060935.1, on the reverse strand, counting down.
AATTTACTCTAAATCATGATTTAGAAATTTCTATTTCAACATATACATACCGAAACATGAAAGTCATAATATGCGATAATTTTATGACCAAAATCTGAACCTACTTGAGCACATCTACTGGTAAATCTATTATATTAACTTCAACAATTGAAATTTATTGTATTATTCTTATCAATGTGGCTCCCTATATTCCAACCACATTTGTTTTTCTCCTAAAGACACATTTGCGGCCAAAAGGATCATATCCTTTCGGATACAACTATCAAAATCATATTTTGATAATGTATTTAGGAAATTATTTTATATTTGCACATCATACAATATCATAGAGTCAATACTCTTAATGATATAATTAAACAATCAAGGAATATTTATTCTTGACACTGATAAGAAATTCACGGTTTCTCTTTGATGTAAAAGAATACTCATTAAACATTATAATGTATTTATGTTCATTTTTGTTCGGTCAATTTCATTTCGTCCTTTGTAATCGGTTTTATCATTAGATCATATCCAAATCCATTTTTGTACCAATAATTTCTTAAAGAAATTCTTTTGCTATGAAATTGATATTTCTTGAAATAACAGTTGTTTCTCTGTGCAACGGAACAGACATTCATAAAGATTTCATGAATTGAATTATACAAAACTGATTTTGCATTAGATCACAATATACTTATGTTCACAACATAAACTAGTTATCTAATAACTACCGTTCCTAAAATTCTTTTGGGACGATTCATACAAGATCCTTTACATACAATTGTTACATGCAATCTTTCGAATCACACAACCCGCCAACTCCTTATCCTAGGATATGTGGGGATTTCATATAACTCTTTATCTTATACCATTTTGTAAACAATTCTTTAGATGATATTAATTTTAACCTTATGCACTACTCTTAAGTACACACCTTATTGAAATAATTTAACTTAACTTCACTCATCTGCAATCGTGCTTTGTCCAACAAAATTCGTTACTCCTTATTAATACATCATTATGTATTATAGGGAGGAGTGAACTTTTGAGCAGAATTTTTATTCATGATAGGTACATATGGAACTCCTTCCAATATACTCACCCATTCGATCAAATCGAATCATTACTATCACATGTTACATTATTTACTTCTATTTTTATTCTATGGGCTTATCAAAGACTTATACATGCATATTAAATACACATATCCAAGTCTGTGATAACTCATCGGTGAATATTGTAATGATCCCGGTTTTGAGCCAAATTTAATTTAGCAATTAATTTAATTTTTAGGATTAATTTATGGATTAATTTGAAATTATTTTTCCAAAATAAATAAGATATGTGTTTGTTTTATAAATAGATTGTAAATAGATTTTGAATTTGAAATTCATAAATAAATATTTTAAAAATAGATGGGATGTAAAACTCTGTAGATAAACATTTATTATATTAGATATAATAGCTTTAGTTGAAAAATATTTAATAAAAGGTTTATATACATTCTTTAAAAATTATATATGAATAAAAATGGTTTGTGTATATATATGTAAATATAAAACACATGTTAATATAAAAAAGATATGTATTTATAAAAAATTGGAAAATATAATATAAAAGTATATAAATAAAACTAAATATAAATTATATAAAAACATTTAAAATACATGCATTAAAAACATGTATAAGTTTATAATATAAAGATTAACAAGTGTAAGAATTTTAAACATGCATTTAACATTTGTAGTTTAATTATATCATGTAGTAAACAAGTGTAAACGATTTATGCCATGCATTAAACAAGTATTTACTTAATTTCAACATGTAATACAAGTGTCATTTATTTCTTTTATTTTCAAACTTAATAAATAAAAGAAAATTCAAGTATATATACACATCTACTCTCCTACTATTTCATTTTCTTTCATGATTTCAAAAACAAAAACCCGAAACAAAACTTAAGAAAGTAAAAACAGAAAATAAAATCAAAACAGAAACAAAGCAAATTCAAATTCAAATAAAATTCAAATTGCAAAGAAGATTGGATCATCTCAAACTCAAAAGCAAACAACATCTCAAAATCCTGATGCAAGCTATAGATTCAATTCAAACCTAAGAGCAAGCAAAATCAAACTGAATTAAAAACAAGATTCAAACAAAACAATCAAGCTTCAGTTCTATATTGCAGATCAAAAGTTCAAGATCAAAACCAAGTTTTCAGTGCAAATTCAATGCATTCCCAGTTCAAACAATTTCCAGCTTTCTTTCAATAAGCCTGTTCTCTGTTCTTAAACCAGGTGAGTAAACTACTTGAACTTGGTTATATATCTTAATGTTTTGATGTTGATACTTGAAGTATGTGGTGAAGAATGTTGTATGAATGAAAAAATATATCTGCATGTGTATATATATGTAGATTGTGTGCATGTTTGTACATTTATCTGTTCTTAGTTTACAGGCTACAAAACCTATTCAAAATTCAAAATCTCTTCCCTCAATTCTTTTTAGGCTTTGATCTCTAAATGAAAAATGTTTGTATGTGTGTAACATCATTTCTAAAAATAGTTTCAAGTGAAAATATTGAGTAAATATTTTGATAAGGAGAAATTACAGTGTAATCTTTTCAAGATAGAAAATTCGATCATCTTAATTTCAAGTTTTTATTATACAAACAAATTCGTATTAGAAAATAATGAATTTTGATAATGGTTTCATAATTTTTAAGTTTATAAATGTTGAGATTTCTCGAGTTGATAGGTTTATGCACTTTCGTCAATCTCCGGTGATCGGTGACAAATTACATGTCGTGCCTGATGCTGGAGGGAGAGTGAGGAATGGAGGTCGAGGAAAAAATGGTGGTGTGATTTAAAGTTTGTCGTGGTGGCTTGACGACACTGAAATAGGGTTTAAGGACCTGATTTGGTTGATGTGGGAATTCGAGCTGCCGCGTCTTCATCAACGCATCGGAGTCAACCGGTGGTGGGGGGAACAAAGCGTGAAGTCAGATACATCTTTGGAAGTGATCGCATGATCTCTGGTGATCGAGATTGGCGGCACGAGGAGGATTTAGTTGATCGATTTTGGTTCCAAGTGATGCTTGATTGCTCAATTTTGATTTACGAGGTGATTCGTGGTCCTGGGTGGTCGGGAGGTTTGGGTAGGTCATCGGTGACCTGAAGGCGACGGTGACGATGGCCAGAGCGACATTGATCGATCGTGCACGTGTACGTGCATCTGTGTATCAAAGAGTTTGGGAAGAAGGAGGTGACTCGAGGAAGAGCTCGGGGAATTGGGTTGTTGGCTCGAGTGTGGCATCGAGTAATTCGTGAGTAAGGTTCCAGTTTTAAATTTTTTAACATAAGTTTAAAATGTAAGAGAAAAAGAGAGGTAGCTCGTGATTGTACTCGGGTAAATCTGCATTTGACTCGCGTGTTTTTGAGTTTGGGCTCGGGTCATGTTAAAACCAAGTTTTAAAAATTTAAATAAAACAACTTTTTCAAATTTAAATTAAATCAAGTTTAAACACTTCCTTGATTAATTCTTTTAAAATAATAAATGTTTTATTTTTAGTTTTGGGTTTTTAGTTTTGGAATTAGTTAAAGGTTTAAAATAAATTATTTAAAAAAATTAAGTTTAAGGTATTTTATTATATACCTTTTGTTTTAAATTTATTCTTAAGTTTATTTAAATAAGTTTAAATAATGTAATAGTTAATTAAAGAAGGTAAAACGAATTTAATTATTAAGTAACTTAAAAGGTTTTAAGTTAATTTGTATGTTATGAAAATTAATTCCAAAAGTTTATTTATTAATATTTAAATGATGTAATTAAGTAATTAATAAAGATAAGTGGTTTGTCTTTTAAATTAATTAAGGTCTTTATTAATTAAAGGCTAATTAATTAATGTAATTAGTTAAAGGATGATTTATTAATGTAGGTAATTAAGGGATAATTAATTACTTAGAAGATGATTAATTTATGTGATTAATAATTACTTAATGTAAGTAATTAAAGGGGTTACTTTGTTAATTAATTAATTAAGGGTTGATTAATTAATGAGATTAATTTAAGGTTAATTAATTATTAATGGTTAATTACTTAATGTAAGTAATTAAAAGATAATTAGTAATTAAAGGTTAATTAATTAAAGGTTAATTAATTAATAATTAAGGGTCAATTGATTAATGTAATTAACTTAAGGTTAATTAATTAATGTGATTAATTAAGGATAATTAATTAATGTAAGTAATTGAGGATAATTACTTAAGATGGATAATTAAGGATAACTTATTTATTTCATTAATTAATTTAACAACAAATGGTTTGTAATTAACTAATGTTAATTAAGTAGGATTTGAAAGTAATTAAAGTAATTAATTTAATTTATCTGGAAATTAAATTGAATTAGTTAGGAATTGGACAACTAATTAATCTTGCTTATGGATGATTGGATTTTATTGAATGCCTTGAATTGTTTGATATCTCTAATTTGTGATGTTCTGTGATATGAATTGTTTTGAATTGAGCTATGATAAATAATTATCTGTGATGATTTGCTTTGTGAATGTGAACTTCTGAATTGAATTGAAATTGTTACTTAAACAACTTGGCATTTAAAGCGGCATTTGAATTTCGATGCGACCGGGGTTTGGATTCCAAATGGTTATCCGAAAACCACATCGAATCTTAAAGGTGGATCTTTAGTTTAAAAGATTAAAAAGGGAAATTTATTCTAACTGTATCCACCTGTTTTTTAAAATAAGCGCTTAGTATTCGGTTAAGGCGGGAGAGGACATTAAGTCATAAAACCCATTCCGAATAATGACACGACGAATTGGAATGGCATTTGAAGACGGTGGTTGAAGACCGAGTGTTTTCGAAAACGAAAGGATTACCTATCGAACGTCTCTACACCGAGTGGCTCCGGTATAGAGATTTATATTACCCTATGTGATGGGGAGTCCGGACGTGATTAGGGAATATATGGATTTGCAAGGACTTCTTTCCTTAATTAGACGAAGTGCCTTTGGTTCGATTCAGACCCAGGATGGACTTGTATGGAAGTATGTCTAACATTACACTTTGAGATATAAAGCTGGTTTCTATCAAATACATTTCTTTTTAGTGGCAGAGAATTTATTCTCTTAGCTTGACACCCTTCTTTGAGACGTACAAGCTCAGAGGTTATGTAGTTGATGGTTATTAGTGATATACTCCCAATTTGGTAATGTGGCATGCTAAGTGTTGATCATTGGTTGATTGAAGCATGGCTTTTGTGAAAAGCGTAGCTTTGTGGAACGAGACTTCATTGAACCTCAGACCTCGAAAATGACCGAAACAGGAAACGAGACAGCAAGGTTACGGGGGTCGCGCCCCTCAGGGTATGTGCATTTCCTTCTGCATAAAAAGCGGTACCATGGTATGGAGCCCAGATACTTTAACTTGTGTGGATAAAAAGTGGTATTCTGGTATGGAGCCCAGATATTTACTTATGTGGTTGTTGGAATTGAGGCGCCTCGGTAAATGTCGGTTATGACCAGAGGATGGCATACTCGTGACAATTAGTTACCTAGTTACAGAGATAACCCGACCTTGTGTTGGCAGATATCCGGTTAGGTTCTTGGGGCGTCCCTCCAGAGGCGTACCCTTTGGATAAAGGGAGTTCCTTAGCCTTGACCATTTGTTGAAAATCCAAACAATCAATACGAGCATTGTACGGTTTTTAGTTGTATAACCTACCATGTTTAAACGGTAGCTACAATAGGCATACTATAATGGTACGTATGGTCGTTAAGATTAATATTATACTTTCGAAATGTTATCCACACTACGCACTAATAATAATATCAAAAGGATTTTCACGTATCAAGAATGTTTGACTATCATAAGGAGAAAACTCCCCCAAGTATGTGATTGCATTGTGTGTGTGCTGTAACGACCCAGAATTTTTATTTATTAAAATTTGAATATTTAATTAATTTTAAATATTAATAAGTGAATTTATAAGTCAAATAAATTTTATTTGAATTTTTGGATTTAATTGAATAATTAAATCGATAATTTAATATGTTAAATTATGGAAATAATTGAAAATCGGGTTAAATATGATTGAAAATGATTTGTAAAATTTTATTTTATCATATTGGAGTTAGAATGATATTTTAGAACTTTTAAAATCGAATTAAAAGTTAATTTGTGAAAATTGAATATTTTAATATTAAAATCGACTAGTGAAAATAGTCAATTTTTGAACAGTCTCAGAATTGAACGAAACTAGTTCCATTGGATCCGTAATAGTTAGTTATTACCGGATTTTAAATTTCGTGTCAATCGGAGTTATCGTTTGATCGTGGCAGCTCGAAACGCATCGATTTATTTTTAATTTAAATTTGGCGAGCTAAAATAGCCATTTTTCAAAAAGTCTCGGATTTCGACGAAACCAGTTTCATCGGATCCGTAATGTGATATTATTGTAAGGTTTCAAATTTCAAGTCAATTGGATTTACGGTTTGTCCTGTACGAATTAAAACGCCTAGAAAATCGCTTAAATCGGTTTAATTCAAATTGAGCGTTTACAGCCATAACTCGCACATACTTCCGAATTAGCTTCCGAAACCTGTTCCATTATGTCCGGAACGCGGGATAAACCCTAGGTACGTCAGTTTCGGCGCGTAAATCGGAGTTCGGAATTTCCGGGATGAATAGTGTTTGAGAATTCCTTATAAATAGACCACCACCATAAAAAAAAAAAAAAAAAAAAAAAAACTTAAACCCTAGCCGCCACCCCCCCCCCCCTGAACGGCCAGAATTTGCCAAACTCTTTCCCTCTCGTTCTTCCAATCCGTTCATCGATTCAACGAATCTCCAACTAGTAAATTGAAGAGCTACGTGAGATCCTTATATTCAACGGTTATGATCGTGTTTCGTTGCACGGATTGACGGCAAATTGCATTCAAAGGCCGCGCGTTCATTCTCGATTTGCGTGTGTATAGGGCGACCGAGTTCTTCAGGGTTCTGGGCGAGTGTGGAGGTGGCTGAGGGGGTTCGAATGGCGTGGAGGTGATGGGGTTTTGTCGAGTTTTGGGGTTGCAATGTTGTAACCCTAAATGGACGTGATGGGTTCGGCTGTAATAACGTGAAGGAGCAACGAAGAAGAAAGAGAGGGGGGAGGGTGCGTGCGGCTCTGATGGGCAGGAGCAAAATCCTACGGCCCATGTTGATTGTATGTTAAATAAATGTTGAAATTTAGTTATAAAATCGTGTACGAACTTCATAAATTGATAACTTTTTCATACGAGGTCGAAAAAATGCAAACCCAGTTGCGTTGGAATCGTATGGACGAGCACTACGCGATGGAGTTGGTTTGGAGTCGTTTGGAGTTAGTGAGAATTTTGGGTAAAATTAAACGTCCGTTTAATTTTATTCGAAATAAATCGCTAAAACGGAAAATAAAATCAAGGTGAGAACATCTCACTCAATCGAATCAGTTTCGATTTTATTTTAAATAGTTAGATTTAAAATATTTGAATGCATTTTGAATGTTGATTGATATCTATTGATTGTTAAAATAGACATTATACGCCGTTAGTAAGCGGATGTTATTTATTAAAAACATGTACCGCGAATATTTCATAAACAGTGAAATTGGTATTATATATAATAGCAATATATATATATTGGCATATGTATATATTGGAGTTATTGATTTCCCGCATTTTTTGTTTAGCGGATGAGACCCTATTACGCCGTTATTAAGCGGATAATATTTAATAAGAACATATACCGCGATAATTTCGTACTGGAGCGAAATTGGTATTGTGCTAATGTTTTTGGATGCAGGAAAACAGGTTGGAGGGATCCAACTGGATTCCTCAACAGTTTTTATTTAATTTCAGATATTTTGATATTTGATTGATTATCATATCGATATATGATATCGTTGTTGTCGTGATTGACTATTTGGTGTGTAGCATCATTAGACCCAGATTTTGGAATTTTAAAATGATTTTTAAAGTGATTTTTGAAAATATACTTTATTTTTGGAATTGATCCATTTCAAATAAATAAACGTTATAATTTTTAATGTTATAAAAATTATGATTTTTGAGAAAAATAGTTAAAAACTGATTTTTGAGAATATGATGCTAATGATTTTATAAAATAGTTAAATTGGGATTTCTGAAATAATTGTGAAAAGTTTAAATATAGGATTTATAAAATTTAATTATTTTATGAATCAAAATGGTGAAATAATAAAGGAAATTAAAGAAGTTTTAAAAGAATAATATAAATTGAATTATATTAAGAGATTTATAAATGGATATTTATAAATTGAAATAATGGACATTATAAAACGAGTTTTTATAAGTGTTTGAATGAAGTGAAAATGAAATTCATTAATGAATGAAATTTATAGAATTATATAACGGTGAAGTTATAAATGGAAATTTTATAAACAGTAGGTTTATAAAATTTGTAAAGTTCAAAGGAACGATTTTTGCAAATAAATAAATTATAAGTGTTTGACTTATAATTTGGACTTTTGGTTTATAATTAAAATTATAAATCGAATAAGTTAATAAAGAAATTTATAAAAAGGAAGTTTTTATAAATAAATAGAAATGGAATTTATAAACGTTGTTTTATAAATTCGCAAATGACTTATTTCGATAAGTAAATTGCTGAAACCTATTAATGGAATTATATTCACGTTTTTGAACTGTGAATAATCCTTTGAAATAAAAAGAATAAAAGGATGAAATTTATTAACAAAGAATATTCATGTTTTTGAATAGTGAATAATATGTTAAAGAAAATGTTTGAATGAGATGTTTAAATTGAATTAAAACGATCTAACGATGTTTTAGAATGCATTGAGATTCGAAACCATAGATTTCAACATTCATTGTTGAAATAGACGTTTTCGAGAAATAGAAGGAGATGATGGACTATAACACTATTGCTATAGTAAATGATTTCCGAAAGGAAACGTTTTGTATAGTATTGGGATTTATATATCTATTTTAATTTCGAATCCCTATACTAGTGATTTTGGGTTGTCGTAACGATTTTTTACGCAACATTCGTTTTGGCCCAAATAAATATGTTTAAGAGAATGATTTCCTTAAAGAATGAAATATGTACTTAATTTTGATTTAAGTATATTGAATATTTTCCAAGTGTTGAAAATAAATAAAATTTGTGAATTACTTATTAAATAAGTATGGAATTGTTTTCCAATATGAAGTGATATTTAGAATTTATCTTTTTGAAGATAAATTGAAAATGAATGATCGAAATCGAATATTCATTGATATTTTGGAATTATAAATTCACTAAGGAATTTATAAAAGAAAGTGGAATTTGTTTAAAAATAAATATTGATTTATTTTTAAAGTGTGAAATAATATATCTAGTAAAGATATTTTGGAAAATTATTTGGAAACTGGTGATGTGTGCATATCCATTGATAGTTCAATAACCGACTATCAGTATTTCCCTTTGAATGGGTATTTGATATGATTTGTTTGAATGTGAATGCTACACTTATTTTAAAATAAGCGCTCACTATTCGGGTTAACCGGGAAAGGACCATGGGGTCGTATAACCCATTTCGAATATGTGATACGTCGTTATGAATTGCATTTGAAGATCGGTGTTGAAGACCCGATATTTGCGAGAGCGATAGGATGACCTGTCGATTGTCTCTGCACTGAGTTGCAACGGTATAGAGACTCCCTAAGTGATGGGAAATCCGATCAGGATTGTGAATATCCGGATTGCAAGGACTTCTTTGTAAGTGCCTTCGGTTTTGTTCGAGCCCGGAACAGACTTGTATGGATTGTGTGTCTGACATTACAAGTTGAGATATAAAGCCGATTTCATTCAAATATATTTCTGTTGGTGGCGAAGAATTTATTCTTTTAGCTTAACACCCTTCTCTGAGATGTACGAGCTCAGAGGTTATATAGTTGAAGTTATCAGCGATATATTCCCAATTTGGTAATGTGACATGCTGAATGTTGCTGAAATGATCATTGTGTTGATTATTGTGATAGGATCGTTTATTTGATCGTCTATCTTGGTGATCATTGTGTTGATCATTTGTTGACCCAAAGCATGGCTTTTGTATAAAGTATGTTTTTGTGGACGGGACTTCGTCGAACCTCACACCCTGGAAATGGTCAAAACAGGAAAGAAGCAGCAAGGTTATGAGGGGTAGCACCCTTTAGGGTATGTACATTTCCTTCTGGATAGAGGTGGTATCATGGTATGGAGCCCAGATATTTAACCTATGTGGTTACTACGAATTTATTACTTTGTGGTTGTTGGTTTTCGGGATCCCGTGAGAAAGGTCGTTTACTATCGGGGAATGACGTGCTCGTGTCAGTAGTTACCCAGTTAGGGGTAACCCGGCCTTGTGTTGGCAGAGTTCCGGTTTGGTTCTCGGGGATGTCTTTCCAGAGGCATTCTCATGTGGCAATGGGAAGTTCCTTGGCCTGACCATTTGTTGGAAATCCAAAGAAACAATACGAACTTGTACGGTTTTAGTTGTAGAACCTGCCATCTAATATGGTAGCTATTAGTAGGCATAATATAATGGTACCTATGCTGGCTAAGATTTATATTCTACTTTCGAAATGAATTTTCTACACTATGCACTAGTAATAATATCAAATGTTCTTTTTAAATGCGTATCAAGCATCTTTGACTATCATAAGGAGAAATCTCCTCCGATTCTGCGTTTGCATTGTGTGTGTGTGCGGGAGGCCTTATGGTAGTCTCATTTTTAAAAGCATTGCGAATTGAAATAAAAATATTCCTCTATTTTGATTTTTAAAGATAAATAAACTGTTTTGAGTTCTCACACCAGTCACATGACTGACTTGGAGTTTATTGTTTTCCTTCCTAAACTCTGGGTGCCCACCAATTTTCACACGGGAAGTTAAGAGTTAAGGTTTATCAGGGTATTCTGGATATTCTGGAGTTGCTGGAGGCAAGCTGGATGGCATGGCATATTACTTATATAGTATTTCTTTTTCCGCTGCACTGTTTGTTGTTGTTGTACACTCTGATGATATGATGTAATGAAAAGTGATGTAATGTAATAACTGATATAGTTCTTTGTTTAAAGATTATTCATTTATTATTATATGTTGTTCCGCTGCGAATTGTGAGATTCTGTTGTTGTTCTGTTTTGTTTCTTCTGTTCCGTCCTATTTTCTTCTGTTTTTCTTTATTTCCTATTTTCCTTTCCTTCTATTTTAAAATTATTTTCTGTTTTTCTATCTCTTCTCTATTTTCTCTTTTCTATTCTATTTTCTAATTTTCTATCTTCTTTTCCCTCCATCTTCTACCTTATCTATTATCTTCTCTTCTTCTCTACTTTTTCTTTTCTTAAAATCTTTTCTAAAACCCATAACTATTCGGTTTTTCGGCAACGAAAATCCGCGTACGTTACATTTGGTATCAGAGCTTATGGTTAAGCGACAACCATGGTTCTGTTGGGTATTATTCATTAGAGATAGAGTCAGTAGTACTCTAGAATGAATTTGAGTGTAATAATAGCTATGAGAGCGTATTTGTTAGTGAATATAAAATTGTTTTATATTGTGATGATTGGTTTGTTGAGTGGTATATGAACTTTCGTCAGCGTGGTCCGCAAGACTATGCCGAAGGGGTTTCTAAACACTTGAATAGAACAATTCGACATAATATTGTTTTAAATTGGGTAAATGAAATAATTTTACCTTGATTATATTTTATATATAAAGGAATAATTTTTCAGAATTATTAAAGTGTATATAAGTTGATTGTTTAGTTGTTTGAGTAATCTAAATAAAAGAATAATTGTATAAGTATAAAGAATTATAAGAATTGAATTATAATTAAAGTGATTTACAATTGTGAAATAAACTTATATATATATATAAGAAGTGAAACTATATGAATATGAGTTTGTGAATAAAAATGAATTTTTAAAGTTAAATGGAAATATAACTTAAGTGATATGGAATGAAGTTGATATTAGTATCAAAGTAAATTAATAAAGTTAAGTGGTGGATGTGAACTTGAGTTATGTAAATGAAATTCAACTTTGAAATTGAATTGAATTAATGGATTAAATGTTAATCAATTGAATGTGAATTAAGTTGATATGGAACAATGAATGTAAGTGAAATTCATTAAAATCTAATGTTATTGAAAGTTGAATAGTTGAATGAAAATCAATTAATTAAACCAATTGATAAGTAAAGGAATTTGGTTGTAATTATATATACATTGGTTGATATATGGTTGTTAGTTGATTGTATATAATTCATTAAGTATTAATGAAAGTGAATTAGCGAAATTGAAAGCTATGTAATTGAAATTCAATTGGAAGTTAAGTGAAATTTGAATAGAATTAAATTTGAATTGGAAGTGAACCAACTTGAATATGAATTAGTGAATATAAACTAATTGAAAATGAATGTTAGTAAGAACATCCACTGTATATGAATCAAATGTGATTTAAATTGAAAACTCAATTCATTGAATATGAATAAGAATATAAATGAATATATATTGATTATAAATTTGTTGGATGTTAGTTGGTTGATGATTGAATATATTGCTTTTCATACATTTGCTATGTTGGCATATATAGTTATTATGTTGCTATATGTTGTATATTGAGATTATTGTCTATATGCATGATTCTCATGTTGTTTGTTGAGTAATTAGTAGGTGCGGATCGCGTTTGCTTCGCATTTGGAGCTCGCTTTTGCGCTATATTAGCCGTATATGCTTGCTAATAAAATATAAGGTACATATCTCGGATTACATACCGTACTTTTACACTTTTTTCCCTTCGGGATGCCTCATTACTTGATGAGATGTATATTTGTGATATATATACTGTCATTTTTTTTTCGGATCGAGCCGCGCAAAGGAGACTATGGCGAATTTTTCCGAAAATTTAAGGCGTTAGAAATTTTTTGAGAAAATTGGAAAATTTTGAAAACTTAACTTTATTTTGGAATTGAAAGTTAAACAATAGTAGTTGTTTTTGAAAAGATAACTAAGAATGATTTTGAAAACTTAGTAAGTATTGTAAGAAGTTTAACTATGAATTTTGGAAAATTAATAAATTCTATAACTTTTCTTACTTGTTAATTTCGAGGACGAAATTCTTTTAAGGGGGGAAGATTGTAACGACCCAGAATTTTTATTTATTAAAATTTGAATATTTAATTAATTTTAAATATTAATAAGTGAATTTATAAGTCAAATTAATTTTATTTGAATTTTTGGATTTAATTGAATAATTAAATCGATAATTTAATATGTTAAATTATGGAAATAATTGAAAATCGGGTTAAATATGATTGAAAATGATTTGTAAAATTTTATTTTATCATATTGGAGTTAGAATGATATTTTAGAACTTTTAAAATCGAATTAAAAGTTAATTTGTGAAAATTGAATATTTTAATATTAAAATCGACTAGTGAAAATAGTCAATTTTTGAACAGTCTCAGAATTGAACGAAACTAGTTCCATTGGATCCGTAATAGTTAGTTATTACCGGATTTCAAATTTCGTGTCAATCGGAGTTATCGTTTGATCGTGGCAGCTCGAAACGCATCGATTTATTTTTAATTTAAATTTGGCGAGCTAAAATAGCCATTTTTCAAAAAGTCTCGGATTTCGACGAAACCAGTTTCATCGGATCCGTAATATGATATTATTGTAAGGTTTCAAATTTCAAGTCAATTGGATTTACGGTTTGTCCTGTACGAATTAAAACGCCTAGAAAATCGCTTAAATCGGTTTAATTCAAATTGAGCGTTTACAGCCATAACTCGCACATACTTCCGAATTAGCTTCCGAAACCTGTTCCATTGTGTCCGGAACGCGGGATAAACCCTAGGTACGTCAGTTTCGGCGCGTAAATCGGAGTTCGGAATTTCCGGGATGAATAGTGTTTGAGAATTCCTTATAAATAGACCACCACCATCAAAAAAAAAAAAGAAAGAAAACTTAAACCCTAGCCGCCGCCACCCCCCCCCCCCCCTGAACGGCCAGAATTTGTCAAACTCTTTCCCTCTCGTTCTTCCAATCCGTTCATCGATTCAACGAATCTCCAACTAGTAAATTGAAGAGCTACGTGAGATCCTTATATTCAACGGTTATGATCGTGTTTCGTTGCACGGATTGACGGCAAATTGCATTCAAAGGCCGCGCGTTCATTCTCGATTTGCGTGTGTATAGGGCGACCGAGTTCTTCAGGGTTCTGGGCGAGTGTGGAGGTGGCTGAGGGGGTTCGAATGGCGTGGAGGTGATGGGGTTTTGTCGAGTTTTGGGGTTGCAATGTTGTAACCCTAAATGGACGTGATGGGTTCGGCTGTAATAACGTGAAGGAGCAACGAAGAAGAAAGAGAGGGGGGAGGGTGCGTGCGGCTCTGATGGGCAGGAGCAAAATCCTACGGCCCATGTTGATTGTATGTTAAATAAATGTTGAAATTTAGTTATAAAATCGTGTACGAACTTCATAAATTGATAACTTTTTCATACGAGGTCGAAAAAATGCAAACCCAGTTGCGTTGGAATCGTATGGACGAGCACTACGCGATGGAGTTGGTTTGGAGTCATTTGGAGTTAGTGAGAATTTTGGGTAAAATTAAACGTCCGTTTAATTTTATTCGAAATAAATCGCTAAAACGGAAAATAAAATCAAGGTGAGAACTTCTCACTCAATCGAATCAGTTTCGATTTTATTTTAAATAGTTAGATTTAAAATATTTGAATGCATGTTTGAATGTTGATTGATATCTATTGATTGTTAAAATAGACATTATACGCCGTTAGTAAGCGGATGTTATTTATTAAAAACATATACCGCGAATATTTCATAAACAGTGAAATTGGTATTATATATAATAGCAATATATATATATATATTGGCATATGTATATATTGGAGTTATTGATTTCCCGCATTTTTTGTTTAGCGGATGAGACCCTATTACGCCGTTATTAAGCGGATAATATTTAATAAGAACATATACCGCGATAATTTCGTACTGGAGCGAAATTGGTATTGTGCTAATGTTTTTGGATGCAGGAAAACAGGTTGGAGGGATCCAACTGGATTCCTCAACAGTTTTTATTTAATTTCAGATATTTTGATATTTGATTGATTATCATATCGATATATGATATCGTTGTTGTCGTGATTGACTATTTGGTGTGTAGCATCATTAGACCCAGATTTTGGAATTTTAAAATGATTTTTAAAGTGATTTTTGAAAATATACTTTATTTTTGGAATTGATCCATTTCAAATAAATAAACGTTATAATTTTTAATGTTATAAAAATTATGATTTTTGAGAAAAATAGTTAAAAACTGATTTTTGAGAATATGATGCTAATGATTTTATAAAATAGTTAAATTGGGATTTCTGAAATAATTGTGAAAAGTTTAAATATAGGATTTATAAAATTTAATTATTTTATGAATCAAAATGGTGAAATAATAAAGGAAATTAAAGAAGTTTTAAAAGAATAATATAAATTGAATTATATTAAGAGATTTATAAATGGATATTTATAAATTGAAATAATGGACATTATAAAACGAGTTTTTATAAGTGTTTGAATGAAGTGAAAATGAAATTCATTAATGAATGAAATTTATAGAATTATATAACGGTGAAGTTATAAATGGAAATTTTATAAACAGTAGGTTTATAAAATTTGTAAAGTTCAAAGGAACGATTTTTGCAAATAAATAAATTATAAGTGTTTGACTTATAATTTGGACTTTTGGTTTATAATTAAAATTATAAATCGAATAAGTTAATAAAGAAATTTATAAAAAGGAAGTTTTTATAAATAAATAGAAATGGAATTTATAAACGTTGTTTTATAAATTCGCAAATGACTTATTTTGATAAGTAAATTGCTGAAACCTATTAATGGAATTATATTCACGTTTTTGAACTGTGAATAATCCTTTGAAATAAAAAGAATAAAAGGATGAAATTTATTAACAAAGAATATTCATGTTTTTGAATAGTGAATAATATGTTAAAGAAAATGTTTGAATGAGATGTTTAAATTGAATTAAAACGATCTAACGATGTTTTAGAATGCATTGAGATTCGAAACCATAGATTTCAACATTCATTGTTGAAATAGACGTTTTCGAGAAATAGAAGGAGATGATGGACTATAACACTATTGTTATAGTAAATGATTTCCGAAAGGAAACGTTTTGTATAGTATTGGGATTTATATATCTATTTTAATTTCGAATCCCTATACTAGTGATTTTGGGTTGTCGTAACGATGTTTTACGCAACATTCGTTTTGGCCCAAATAAATATGTTTAAGAGAATGATTTCCTTAAAGAATGAAATATGTACTTAATTTTGATTTAAGTATATTGAATATTTTCCAAGTGTTGAAAATAAATAAAATTTGTGAATTACTTATTAAATAAGTATGGAATTGTTTTCCAATATGAAGTGATATTTAGAATTTATCTTTTTGAAGATAAATTGAAAATGAATGATCGAAATCGAATATTCATTGATATTTTGGAATTATAAATTCACTAAGGAATTTATAAAAGAAAGTGGAATTTGTTTAAAAATAAATATTGATTTATTTTTAAAGTGTGAAATAATATATCTAGTAAAGATATTTTGGAAAATTATTTGGAAACTGGCGATGTGTGCATATCCATTGATAGTTCAATAACCGACTATCAGTATTTCCCTTTGAATGGGTATTTGATATGATTTGTTTGAATGTGAATGCTACACTTATTTTAAAATAAGCGCTCACTATTCGGGTTAACCGGGAAAGGACCATGGGGTCGTATAACCCATTTCGAATATGTGATACGTCGTTATGAATTGCATTTGAAGATCGGTGTTGAAGACCCGATATTTGCGAGAGCGATAGGATGACCTGTCAATTGTCTCTGCACTGAGTTGCAACGGTATAGAGACTCCCTAAGTGATGGGAAATCCGATCAGGATTGTGAATATCCGGATTGCAAGGACTTCTTTGTAAGTGCCTTCGGTTTTGTTCGAGCCCGGAACAGACTTGTATGGATTGTGTGTCTGACATTACAAGTTGAGATATAAAGCCGATTTCATTCAAATATATTTCTGTTGGTGGCGAAGAATTTATTCTTTTAGCTTAACACCCTTCTCTGAGACGTACGAGCTCAGAGGTTATATAGTTGAAGTTATCAGCGATATATTCCCAATTTGGTAATGTGACATGCTGAGTGTTGCTGAAATGATCATTGTGTTGATTATTGTGATAGGATCGTTTATTTGATCGTCTATCTTGGTGATCATTGTGTTGATCATTTGTTGACCCAAAGCATGGCTTTTGTATAAAGTATGTTTTTGTGGACGGGACTTCGTCGAACCTCACACCCCGGAAATGGTCAAAACAGGAAAGATGCAGCAAGATTATGAGGGGTAGCACCCATTAGGGTATGTACATTTCCTTCTGGATAGAGGTGGTATCATGGTATGGAGCCCAGATATTTAACCTATGTGGTTACTACGAATTTATTACTTTGTGGTTGTTGGTTTTCGGGATCCCGTGAGAAAGGTCGTTTACGATCGGGGAATGGCGTGCTCGTGTCAGTAGTTACCCAGTTAGGGGTAACCCGGCCTTGTGTTGGCAGAGTTCCGGTTTGGTTCTTGGGGATGTCTTTCCAGAGGCATTCTCATGTGGCAATGGGAAGTTCCTTGGCCTGACCATTTGTTGGAAATCCAAAGAAACAATACGAACTTGTACGGTTTTAGTTGTAGAACCTGCCATCTAATATGGTAGCTATTAGTAGGCATAATATAATGGTACCTATGCTGGCTAAGATTTATATTCTACTTTCGAAATGAATTTTCTACACTATGCACTAGTAATAATATCAAATGTTCTTTTTAAATGCGTATCAAGCATCTTTGACTATCATAAGGAGAAATCTCCTCCGATTCTGCGTTTGCATTGTGTGTGTGTGCGGGAGGCCTTATGGTAGTCTCATTTTTAAAAGCATTGCGAATTGAAATAAAAATATTCCTCTATTTTGATTTTTAAAGATAAATAAACTGTTTTGAGTTCTCACACCAGTCACATGACTGACTTGGAGTTTATTGTTTTCCTTCCTAAACTCTGGGTGCCCACCAATTTTCACACGGGCAGTTAAGAGTTAAGGTTTATCAGGGTATTCTGGATATTCTGGAGTTGCTGGAGGCAAGCTGGATGGCATGGCATATTACTTATATAGTATTTCTTTTTCCGCTGCACTGTTTGTTGTTGTTGTACACTCTGATGATATGATGTAATGAAAAGTGATGTAATGTAATAACTGATATAGTTCTTTGTTTAAAGATTATTCATTTATTATTATATGTTGTTCCGCTGCGAATTGTGAGATTCTGTTGTTGTTCTGTTTTGTTTCTTCTGTTCCGTCCTATTTTCTTCTGTTTTTCTTTATTTCCTATTTTCCTTTCCTTCTACTTTAAAATTATTTTCTGTTTTTCTATCTCTTCTCTATTTTCTCTTTTCTATTCTATTTTCTAATTTTCTATCTTCTTTTCCCTCCATCTTCTACCTTATCTATTATCTTCTCTTCTTCTCTACTTTTTCTTTTCTTAAAATCTTTTCTAAAACCCATAACTATTCGGTTTTTCGACAACGAAAATCCGCGTACGTTACATGTGCCGGGAGACCTTATGGTAGTTTCATTTTCCAAAAAGCATAACAGATTTCTTTTTATTTCTTTTTGTTATTTCTTTTTGTTCAAATAACTGTTTTATGTTTGCTCACACCAGTCTCATGACTGACCTAGAGTTTATTGCTCCCTTTCTAAACTCTGGGTGCCCATACTTTTCCACACGGGCAGCCTAGAGTCAGGTTATCAATAGATGTAGATTTTGGGAGTCTTTGGAGTTTTTGGTTTTGGGATCGCATTTGCTATATTATAGCATGATAGGGGGTTTTCGCTTTGGGTTTGGTGGCGAGCAGGAGACTCTTACCCCTATATGTCCCAGGGTGGGTTGGTCTCGAGTCGAGGGGCTGGCCGTAAAAGCAAATGCGAGGTACCAATGTGAGCCATGGTAGAGTGAGCCGCCGTCAATGGTTATAAGGCCTAGACCGTCACATTTGGTATTAGAGCAAAAGGTTGAGTAAGAACTTTAGCTTTAGAGTATAACTCATTAGGTGACTCATTAGAGATAGAGTTACAAATGCCCTAGAATGAGTATATTCCCTAGGATATCTTGTCTGTATGCCTAAGTCAATTTAGTCCAAGAAGAGGACAAGGTAGGGGACATGGGAGTACCACCACAAATGGTCGATACCCTACAACAACAATAATGGAGGAGCATCTTTTCACATCCAACCCCAGCCAAATCTAGTGGAGTTATATCGGATTTCTAAAGACTTGGAAGGAAACCATTCAAAGGTTAGGAGACTATTATAGAAGCGCAAGCTTGGATTCGATTGTGTGAGAGGATTTTTAAAGGATTGAAATTGGATGATGATCTACTTTGATGGTTTCCTGGCAGCTCAGCTTTGGTATGGTGGAGACCATTACTTTGGCTAAATCGGAGGATAAGTTTACATGGGATAGATTCAAGCAAGTATTACAGCAGCATTATATGCCTTCAGCTGGTATTTCTAGGACGAGAAGTAGGGTAATTTTCTTATTTATGATAAATTTGTTAGAGTTCTATTAGACATTAGAGCCACGTATAGTTTATTCCCAACAAACCATTGGAAAGTTAAACCTTGAACCCAAATTCGTAAATGAATCTATTTGTGTGAAGAATCCGGTAGGTGGCCCTGCGAATCTTTGTTTACGTTGTAGAAAAGTTCCTATTTCGTATTCTCTTCATCAGTTTCCTATCAGTCTTTTCATTCTTGACTTTAATGAGTTTGAGATTTTACTTCGAATGAATTGATTAACAAAATATAAAGCTAAATTAGATTGTATTAATAAAATGATTTCGGTCAAAACCAAATTTTGAAATTTTGTTGTGATTTCTGGTGAGGGTCCAAATCCAAGGAGGACAAGCTAATGTATACTTTAGGGTATTCCGACCTGTAACATGGGCTAGGTCCATCTTGGAAAAGAACCGAGTACCATCTAGATTAGCCCAAGGATTTCGTCAGTTGAGAATCGTTGAAGATTATATCCATTTATCTGCTTTTATGGGTCCCGATACATTCTACGAATGGTTAGCTACGTCTTTCGGACTAACCAATGCCCCTGCATATTTCATACACCTGATGACCCGAGTATTTCATGTAGTATCGAATAAGTTTGTTCTCGTATTTATTGTTGATATTCTGATTTGGTAAGCCAAATGTAGAGTAGATATTAAGTTTGATCTGGTAAACCAATTCTCTATCTTTCTGTGTGTTCATATGTTCTTTGTCTGTCTCCCTCTCTAGCAAATTTCGAGGATGAAATTTTCTTATGGGGGAAATCTGTAACGATTTCATTTTTGAGCCAAAATTAATTTAGTAATTACTTTAATTTTTAGGACTAATTTGTGAATTAATTTGAAATTATTTTTCCAAAATAAATATGATATGTGTTTGTTTTATAAATAGATTGTAAACAGATTTTGAATTTGAAATTCATAAATAAATATTTTAAAAATAGATGGGATTTAAAACTCTGTAGGTAAACATTTATTATATTAGATATAATAGCTTTAGTTGAAAAATATTTAATAAAAGGTTTATATACATTCTTTAAAAGTTATATATGAATAAAAATGGTTTGTGTATATATATGTAAATATAAAACACATGTTAATATAAAAAAGAAATGTATTTATAAAAAATTGGAAAATATAATATAAAAGTATATAAATAAAACTAAATATAAATTATATAAAAACATTTAAAATACATGCATTAAAAACATGTATAAGTATTATAATATAAAGATTAACAAGTGTAAGAATTTTAAACATGCATTTAACATTTGTAGTTTAATTATATCATGTAGTAAACAAGTGTAAACGATTTATGCCATGCATTAAACAAGTATTTACTTAATTTCAACATGTAATACAAGTGTCATTTATTTCTTTTATTTTCAAAATTAATAAATAAAAGAAAATTCAAGTATATATACACATCTACTCTCCTACTCTTTCATTTTCTTTCATGATTTCAAAAACAAAAACCCGAAACAAAACTTAAGAAAGTAAAAACAGAAAATAAAATCAAAACAGAAACAAAGCAAATTCAAATAAAATTCAAATTGCAAAGAAGATCGGATCATCTCAAACTCAAAAGCAAACAACATCTCAAAATCTTGATGCAAGCTATAGATTCAACTCAAACCTAAAAGCAAGCAAAATCAAACTGAATTAAAACAAGATTCAAACAAAACAATCATGTTTCAGTTCTATATAGCAGATCAAAAGTTCAAGATCAAAACCAAGTTTTCAGTGCAAATTCAAAGCATTCCCAGTTCAAACAATTTCCAGCTTTCTTTCAATAAGCATGTTCTCTGTTCCTAAACCAGGTGAGTAAACTACTTGAACCTGTTGATATATCTTGATGTTTTGATGTTGATACTTGAAGTGTGTGGTGAAGAATTTTTTATGGATGTAAAAATATATCTTCATGTGTGTGTGTGTGTGTGTGTGTGTGTGTGTGTATTTGTAGATTGTTTGTGCATGTCGGTACATTTCTCTGTTCTTAGTTTACAGGCTACAAAACCTATTCAAAATTCAAAATCTCATCCCTTAATCCTTTTTAGGCTTTGATCTCTAAATGAAAAATGTTTGTACGTGTGTAAAATCGTTTCTAAAAATAGTTTCAAGTGAAAATATTGAGTAAATATTTTGAAAAGGAGAAATTGCAGTGTAATCTTTTCAAGACAGAAAATTTGATCATCTTAATTTCAAATTCGTATTTGAAAATAATGAATTTTGATAATGGTTTCATAATTTTTATGTTTATAAATGTTGAGATTTCTTGAGTTGATCGGTTTATGTACTTTCGTCAATCTCCGGTGATCGACGACGAATTACATGTTGTGCCTGATGTTGGATGTAGAGTGAGGAATGGAGATCGAGGAAAAATTGGTGGTGTGATTTATAGTTCACCATGGTGGCTGGACGACGCTGAAATAGGGTTTAAGGACCTGATTTGGTTGATGTGCAAATTCGAGCTGATGCGCCGTCGTCAACACATCGGAGTCAACCGGTGGTTGGAGGATCAAAGCGTGAAGTCGTGATGCATCTTTGGACGTGATCGCATGATCTCTGGTGATCAGGATTGGAGGCACGAGGAGGATTTAGTTGATTGGTTTTGGTTCTAGGTGATGCTCGATTGCTCGATTTTGATTTACGAGGTGATTCGTGGTCCTGGGTGGTCGGGAGGTTTGGGTAGGTCATCGATGACCTGAAGGCGACGGTGACGATGGCCAGAGCGACGTTGATCGATCATGCACGTGTACGTGCATCTGTGTATCGGAGAGTTTAGGAAGAAGGAGGTGACTCAGGGAAGAGCTTGGGCAATTGGGTTGTTGGCTCGAGTGTGGTATTGGATAATCTGTGAGTAAGGTTCCAGTTTTAAAATTTTGAATATAAGTTCAAAATAAAATAAAAAAAGAGAGGCAGCTCGGGTTTATACTCGGGTAAATGTGCATTTTGACTCAGGTGTTTTTGAGTTTGGGCTCGAGTCAGGTTAAAACCAAATTTTAAAATTTTAAATAAAACAAGTGCTTCAAATTTAAACCAAATCAAGTTTAAACACTTCCTTGATTAATTCTTTTAAAACAATAAATGTTATATTTTTAGTTTTGGAATTAGTTAAAGGTTTAAAATAAATTATTTAAAAATAAAAATAAGTTTAAGGTATTTTATTATATACCTTTTGTAAATTTATTCTTAAGTTTATTTAAATAAGTTTAAGTAATGTAATAGTTTATTAAAGAAGGTAAAATGACTTTAATTATTAGGTAACTTAAAAGGTTTTAAGTTAATTTGTATGTTATGAAAATTAATTCCAAAAGTTTATTTATTAATACTTAAATGATGTAATTAAGTAATTAATAAAGATAAGTGGTTTATCTTTTAAATTAATTAAGGACTTAATTAATTAAAGGCTAATTAATTAATTTAATTAGTTAAAGGATGATTTATTAATGTAGGTAATTAAGGGATAATTAATTACTTAGAAGATGATTAATTTATGTGATTAATAATTACTTAATGTAAGTAATTAAAGGGGTTAATTTGTTAATTAATTAATTAAGGGTTGATTAGTTAATGAGATTAATTTAAGGTTAATTAATTATTAATAGTTAATTACTTAGTGTAAGTAATTACAAGATAATTAGTAATTAAAGGTTAATTAATTAATAATTAAGGGTTAATTAATTAATGTAATTAACTTAAGGTTAATTAATTAATGTGATTAATTAAGGATAATTAATTAACGTAAGTAATTGAGGATAATTACTTAAGATGGATAATTAAGGATAATTTATCTATTTCATTAATTAATTTAACAACAAATGGTTTGTAATTAATTAGTGTTAATTAAGCGGGATTTGAAAGTAATTAATTTAATTTATCTGGAAATTAAATTGAATTAATTAGGAATTGAACAACTAATTAATCTTGCTTATCGATGATTGGATTTTATTGAATGCCTTGAATTGTTTGATATCTCTTATATGTGATGTTCTGTGATATGAATTGTTTTGAATTGAGTTGTGATAAATAATTATCTGTGATGATTTGCTGTGTGAATGCGAACTTCTGAATTGAATTGGCCTTTAAAATGGCATTTGAATTTCGATGTGACCGGGGGTCGGATCCTAAATGGTTATCCGAAAACCACATTGAATCTTAAAGGTGGATCTTTGGTTTAAAAGATTAAAAAATGAAAATTATTTTTGATTGTATTCACGTGTTTTTAAAATAAGCGCTCGTTATTCGGTTAAGCCGGGAGAGGACACTAAGTCATAAAACCCATTCCGAATAAGGATACGACAAATTGGAATAGCATTTGAAGACGGTGGTTGAAGATCGGGTATTTTCGAAAAGGAAAGGATTACCTATCGAATGTCTCTGCACCGAGTGGCTCCGGTATAGAGAATTATATAACCTTATGTGATGGGGAGTCCGGACGTGATTAGGGAATATCCAGATTTGCAAGGACTTCTTTCCTTAATTTGACGAAGTGCCTTCGGTTCCTTTCAGACCCAGGATGGACTTGTATGGATGTATGTCTGACATTACACTTTGAGATATAAAGCTGGTTTCTATCAAATACATTTCTGTTTGGTGGTGGAGAATTTATTCACTTAGCTTAACACCCTTCTCTGAGACATACGAGCTTAGAGGTTATGTAGTTGATGGTTATTAGTGATATACCCCCAATTTGGTAATGTAGGATGCTAAGTGTTGATCATTGGTTGATCGAAGCATGGCTTTTATGAAAAGCGTAGCTTTGTGGAACGAGACTTCATCGAACCTCACACCTCGGAAACGGTCGAAAAAGGAAAGGATGCAGCAAAGTTATGGGGGTCGCGCCCTCAGGGTATGTGCATGTCCTTCTGGATAAAAAGTGGTATCATGGTATGGAGCCCAGATATTTTAACTTGTGTGGATAAAAAGTGGTATTCTGGTATGGAGCCCAGATATTTGCTTATGTGGTTGTTGGAATTGAGGCACTTCGGTAAAGGTCAGTTACGACCGGGGGATGGCTTACTCGTGGCAGTTAGTTACCCAGTTACAGAGGCAACCCGGCCTTGTGTTGGCAAAGATCCGGTTAGGTTCTCGGGGCATCCCTCCAGAGGCATACCCTTCGGATAAAGGAAGTTCCTTAGCCTTGACCATTTTTTGAAAATCCAAACGATCAATACGAGCCTTATATGGTTTTTAGTTGTATAACCTACCATTTTTAAATGGTAGCTATGGTAGGCATAATATAATGGTATGTATGCTGGCTAAGATTAATATTATACTTTCGAAATATTTTCCACACTGTGCACTAATAATAATATCAAAAGGATTTTCATGTATCAAGCATGTTTGACTATCATAAGGAGAAACCTCCCCCAAGTATGTGATTGCATTGTGTGTGTGCCGGGAGACCTTATTTTAGTTTCATTTTCAAAAAAGCATAACGGATTTCTTTTTATTTCTTTTTGTTATTTCTTTTGTTCAAATAACTATTTTATGTTTGCTCACACCAGTACCATGACTGACCTGGAGTTTATTGTTCCCTTTCTAAACTCTGGGTGCCCATAATTTTCCACACGGGCAGCCTAGAGTCAGATTATCAGTAGATGTAGATTTTGGAAGTCTTCGGAGCCTGTGGTTTTGGAATCACATTTTCTTCATTGTAGCTTGATAGCTTTTGGTTCTTGTCTTTTGATTCTGAGCCTTTGGTTTGGAAATCTTTGGAGCTTTGGCAATGGAGATGCAATCTGTTGGATATCTCGCTTTCTCTCTCTCTCCCTTGGAAGCTCTATTGAAGATATATTTCTGCTGTTGTTGCTCTTGTTCCCATTTATGTTATTTCTTTCCGTTGTTGTATCTATTTTGGCTCTGATATTGTTGGGCATTATTATCATCTTATTGTATTCATGTTGTATCCATGTTGTGTATCAATAATATTCTTCTTTGTTTCCGCTATGTTGTTTTCACCTAATGTGTTATAAGCTCCGGCGAACCAGACTCCAACGTTTGAATCTCCGACATTCGAATACGGGTGATGTATTTGATGTCGATTTTCGAGCGTCGGATCCGGGGTCGTCACAAATAGGATGAAGTACGTGGAACCATTTTGGTATTAATAGACTTACAATTGCATACATCTATATGTATCAATCTGAAGAGTTTATCAACTCTTATAATGCTTCCACTAGATGGGTGCATAGCTCTTAACTATTTGAGATATAATTAACAAATATCATATGACTCATAATCATATAATAAAATTATTTCTCAAAACTACATCTTAGTCTATAGTTCCAAAATAATTGTAGATAATTTTAGATACTTCTGCATTTTCAAATGCATCACTTTTGCTATGAAAACAATTACCATATAATAGTTGCAATTCATTATGTACATTCATAATATACTCAATGAAATATAAATATGTTTATTTTTTAGTCAGCATCAAAAAATAGTCATTATTTCATAAATAATATTCGGTACGTTTTACGAAAACATTTTTCGTAACTTGATGCAATCAATAAGTGTTATATGGCATGCTCCCACTATTTCCATCATTACTATACTAGCATAGTGAATTTAGAGATCCATCATTCACTTAATATAAATTATTTATTCCATATACTGTTACTAGTCTACAGCGGCCAGTTTTTTGATCAAATATCTTAAACTTAAAGAAATAAATCTCATAGAAAACAATTTTCTATATGAAAATATATTTCGGAATAGAAATAGTATTTCTCATTCCAATATTAAGTATCGATTATTATTATTACAATTCTCATTTTCGATGTTTCTTTATGAAATAGAAGTGACTATTCACTCTTTTTATCTCAGTTGTACCTTAAATCACATCTATTATTGTACATTCATTTTTCTTTCTAAATGGTTGAAACATTCAAAAGAAAACCCTTACTACAACATCATAATGAACTTTTTACAATGATGCATTTGATTATCCTTAAATGTTTAAGGACAACAAATATGATGCACTTTATGTAAATTAATCAAACTGACATTTCAATGATCGAATTCTTAGATCTATCTTGTAGTTTAGTCTAGTGTTTCGTTTAACACGATACGGTCCTTTTGTAATTAATCAAATTGAATATTCGATCTCATATTACTGTTTATTGGCTTATTTCAAATGAACTAACTTCATCAAAATATCATACATTACGAGCTGTGACAATTCCCTATATAACACTTTGTGATAGTATATGGATCAAATACCATAATCTTATATTGTTATAGAGTTCGAAACTCATAGAATGCAATACATACTCTCGACCAAATAAACGTGTAAGCGACCAAATTATGAATGTATTTAGTAGTTGCAAAATTAGTGCTTGCATGGGCATTGAAACATTAACATGCAAGAAGCATTTATTAGTATATTTCTATTTGTCAATCTTTGATTCAAATCATTTGTATATCCTATTTGATAAACGTTTTTTCAATCGTATTAAATGCACAAATTTATTATGATAAACTATTATTACATTATATAACTATTCTTCTTATAATTTTAGAGGTGTTAAATGTTATCATTTCATTTTTGTAGTAAGACTACCACTAATCTTTCATATTTCACCAAGCCCTAATCAAAACATAAAAGTCTTTCAACTTCACTAATGGGTGTTAGGACTCGTATATCTTGTGATTCTGACCTTGAGGAAAGCTCAACAAATCATACTTCTATATACAATGGATAACTCATTATCGGTTGTATGGATAGATGAGCATTTATGGTAAATCTTATTGCCTTGAATAAAAAGAGAATTAATAAGCTAAGTTCAATGTCTACCAAAGATAATATAAGTAAAAACTTAGGATGATTAATTGGACTTAGTAGATTAGTGATGCAAGGTCAAAAGAGTCATTCGACGGAAGACTTCCCTTCACGTTGAGGCTACCAACAGTCGGTGCACTTACAACTGATTTAGAAATTACTAATCCTATGACCCGTGATGACGTAAGAAATTAGGCCTGCTTTCTTAATTGAAAAGTATTAAATGGTCTAAAATTGAAATTAGGACCGGTAAGAGATATCTCCATAGGAGTTCGCTTCTGATTTGAGGTACTAAGTGGCTGTAGGGCCTACCTCTCTCCTAAAAGAAAGATTAAGTAACCTAGTGGGATTCCAAATAAATAAGAATGTCTTTATAATTAAGAGTGAAGGTGGATATCTCATATTTATAATTAAGAGTGAAGGAGGATATCTAGGGAAGGATACGCTTTGGGTTTGAGGTATTATGTAACGACCCGATTTTTTGAGGCCCGAAAGTCGACATCAATACGTCCACTGTATCGAATGCCGAACGGTCGAATACTGGAAAACCGAACCGTTAGGGTTTAAAGAAGAAGAGGTAGAAGAAGAAGCAGAAACAATATCAGAATCTCACATTTCGCAGCGGAACAAATATAATAGATAAATAAATATCTTTAAACAGAATCACTATATCAGTTATTACTTTACATCACATTACATTATCAGAGTGTACAACAACAAACAGCAGAGAGAAATATTACATATCTAAGTGATACGCCTCGCCATCCAGCTCCAACTCCTGATTCCACAGCAACTTCTTGACTTTGCTCCCGAATAATAATAAACTGATTCTAGGCTGCCCGTGTGGAAAATTATGGGCACCCAGACTTTAGAAAGGAAACAATAAACTCCAGGTCAGTCGTGGGACTGGTGTGAGATCTTAAAAACGGTTATTTTCACAAAGAAGATAAAAAGAAATCCGCTATGCTTTTGGAAAATGAAACTACCATAAGGCCTCCCGCCACACACACAATGCAAACGCAGAATTGGAGGAGATTTCTCCTTATGATAGTCAAACATGCTTAATACGCAAAATCCTTTCGATATTATTATTGGTGCATAGTGTAGAAAACATTTCGAAAGTATAATATAAATCTTAGCCAGCATAAACATTCCGAACTATGCCTACTATAGCTACCATCTAAACAGTGGTGACCACCATAAGTAAATGACAGGTTATACAACCAAAACCGTACAAGGCACGTATTGGAGTTTGGATTTTCAACAAATGGTCAGGCTAAGAAACTTCCTACTGCCACATGGGTATGCCTCTGGAGGGACGTCCCGAGAACTTAACCAGCTCTCTGCCAACACAAGGCCGGGTTACCTCTGTAACTAGGTAACTACTACACAAATATGCCATCCCTCGGTCCTTTGGGACCTTTAACCAAGGATCCTCTATAGCAACAACCACAAAGAAAAGTATTTGCAGTAACCACAAAAGTTAAATATCAGGGCTCCATACCTGACACCACCCTTTTCCAAAAGGAAATGACATACCCTAAAGGGCGCGACCCACATAACCTTGCCGCATCTTTCCTATTTTGACCATTTTCGGGGTGTGAGGTCCGACGAAGTCGCGTCCACAAAGCTACACTTTTCACAAAGTCATGCTTTGATCAACAAATGATCAGCAGCACTTTATATGCCCACTACCAAATTGGGAGTATATCACTAATAACCGTTAACTACATAACCTCTGAGCTCGTACGTCTCAGAGAAGGGTGTTAAGCTAAGAGAATAAATTCCCCGCCACCAACAGAAATGTATTTTATAGAAATCAGCTTTATATCTCAAAGTGTAATGTCAGACCATACAAGTCCGTTCCAGGATCGAAGGAAACTGAAGTCACTTCAAATGAAGCCCTTGCAATCCAGATATTCACTAATCACATCCGGAATCCCCATCACAAAGGATGATAAAATATCTCTATATCGGAGCAACTTGGTGCAGAGACAATCGACAGGTAATCCTTTCGCTTTCGAAAATACCCGGTGTTCAACACCATCTTTAAATGCAATCCCATTTCGTCGTATCATTATTCAGAATGGGTTTTTTGACACAAAGTCCTCTCCCGGATAAACCGAATAATGAGCGCCTACTTTTAAAAATAAGTGTTCAATCAGATTTTAAAAAAATCACAACAAAATTTCCACTTTGATCTTTTAAATGAAAGATCCATCACAATCACAAAGGTTCGATGTGGTTTTCGGATATCCACTTGGAATCCGACTCCCGATCGCATCGGAATTCAAATGCCATTAAAAGGCCAATATTGATAGTCGGTTATTTAACTATCAATCAACATCCACAATAATTACCGAATTTAAATAAATTTCCCAAATTATTTATTTTCAAAATATATCCACAAGATATATTTCACACTTCAACCATTTGAAAACAAATTTCAAATTAATTTTCACCTTTCAATACTTTGAAAACAAATTTAAATCACTTTTTCTTACGCGGAATACATTCCCAAATATTTATTCATTTCCACTGGAAATCTGTCGAGTTCAGACACTTTAAAATACTTTAAATCACTTATTTAAAATATATACTTGGAAACGTTTAATTGAAACTATTTGAAAACAAATTGAAACTATTTTAAAACATTTATTTAAAATATATACTTGGAAGAAGGAGGTGACTCAGGGAAGAGCTTGGGCAATTGGGTTGTTGGCTCGAGTGTGGTATTGGGTAATTTGTGAGTAAGGTTCCAGTTTTAAAATTTTGAATATAAGTTCAAAATAAAATAAAAAAAGAGAGGCGGCTCGGGTTTATACTCGGGTAAATCTGCATTTGACTCAGGTGTTTTTGAGTTTGGGCTCGAGTCAGGTTAAAACCAAATTTTAAAATTTTAAATAAAACAAGTGCTTCAAATTTAAACTAAATCAAGTTTAAACACTTCCTTGATTAATTCTTTTAAAACAATAAATGTTATATTTTTAGTTTTGGAATTAGTTAAAGGTTTAAAATAAGTTATTTAAAAATAAAAATAAGTTTAAGGTATTTTATTATATACCTTTTGTAAATTTATTCTTAAGTTTATTTAAATAAGTTTAAGTAATGTAATAGTTTATTAAAGAAGATAAAATGACTTTAATTATTAGGTAACTTAAAAGGTTTTAAGTTAATTTGTATGTTATGAAAATTAATTCCAAAAGTTTATTTATTAATACTTAAATGATGTAATTAAGTAATTAATAAAGATAAGTGGTTTATCTTTTAAATTAATTAAGGACTTAATTAATTAAAGGCTAATTAATTAATTTAATTAGTTAAAGGATGATTTATTAATGTAGGTAATTAAGGGATAATTAATTACTTAGAAGATGATTAATTTATATGATTAATAATTACGTAATGTAAGTAATTAAAGGGGTTAATTTGTTAATTAATTAATTAAAGGTTGATTAGTAATGAGATTAATTTAAGGTTAATTAATTATTAATGGTTAATTACTTAATGTAAGTAATTAAAAGATAATTAGTAATTAAAGGTTAATTAATTAATAATTAAGGGTTAATTAATTAATGTAATTAACTTAAGGTTAATTAATTAATGTGATTAATTAAGGATAATTAATTAACGTAAGTAATTGAGGATAATTACTTAAGATGGATAATTAAGGATAATTTATCTATTTCATTAATTAATTTAACAACAAATGGTTTGTAATTAATTAGTGTTAATTAAGCGGGATTTGAAAGTAATTAATTTAATTTATCTGGAAATTAAATTGAATTAATTAGGAATTGAACAACTAATTAATCTTGCTTATCGATGATTGGATTTTATTGAATGCCTTGAATTGTTTGATATCTCTTATATGTGATGTTCTGTGATATGAATTGTTTTGAATTGAGTTGTGATAAATAATTATCTGTGATGATTTGCTGTGTGAATGCGAACTTCTGAATTGAATTGGCCTTTAAAATGGCATTTGAATTTCGATGTGACCGGGGGTCGGATTCTAAATGGTTATCCGAAAACCACATTGAATCTTAAAGGTGGATCTTTGGTTTAAAAGATTAAAAAATGAAAATTATTTTTGATTGTATTCACGTGTTTTTAAAATAAGCGCTCGTTATTCGGTTAAGCCGGGAGAGGACACTAAGTCATAAAACCCATTCCGAATAAGGATACGACAAATTGGAATAGCATTTGAAGACGGTGGTTGAAGATCGGGTATTTTCGAAAAGGAAAGGATTACCTATCGAATGTCTCTGCACCGAGTGGCTCCGGTATAGAGAATTATATAACCTTATGTGATGGGGAGTCCGGACGTGATTAGGGAATATCCAGATTTGCAAGGACTTCTTTCCTTAATTTGACGAAGTGCCTTCGGTTCCTTTCAGACCCAGGATGGACTTGTATGGATGTATGTCTGACATTACACTTTGAGATATAAAGCTGGTTTCTATCAAATACATTTCTGTTTGGTGGTGGAGAATTTATTCACTTAGCTTAACACCCTTCTCTGAGACATACGAGCTTAGAGGTTATGTAGTTGATGGTTATTAGTGATATACCCCCAATTTGGTAATGTAGGATGCTAAGTGTTGATCATTGGTTGATCGAAGCATGGCTTTTATGAAAAGCGTAGCTTTGTGGAACGAGACTTCATCGAACCTCACACCTCGGAAACGGTCGAAAAAGGAAAGGATGCAGCAAAGTTATGGGGGTCGCGCCCTCAGGGTATGCGCATGTCCTTCTGGATAAAAAGTGGTATCATGGTATGGAGCCCAGATATTTTAACTTGTGTGGATAAAAAGTGGTATTCTGGTATGGAGCCCAGATATTTGCTTATGTGGTTGTTGGAATTGAGGCACCTCGGTAAAGGTCAGTTACGACCGGGGGATGGCTTACTCGTGGCAGTTAGTTACCCAGTTACAGAGGCAACCCGGCCTTGTGTTGGCAAAGATCCGGTTAGGTTCTCGGGGCATCCCTCCAGAGGCATACCCTTCGGATAAAGGAAGTTCCTTAGCCTTGACCATTTTTTGAAAATCCAAACGATCAATACGAGCCTTATATGGTTTTTAGTTGTATAACCTACCATTTTTAAATGGTAGCTATGGTAGGCATAATATAATGGTATGTATGCTGGCTAAGATTAATATTATACTTTCGAAATATTTTCCACACTGTGCACTAATAATAATATCAAAAGGATTTTCATGTATCAAGCATGTTTGACTATCATAAGGAGAAACCTCCCCCAAGTATGTGATTGCATTGTGTGTGTGCCGGGAGACCTTATTTTAGTTTCATTTTCAAAAAAGCATAACGGATTTCTTTTTATTTCTTTTTGTTATTTCTTTTGTTCAAATAACTATTTTATGTTTGCTCACACCAGTACCATGACTGACCTGGAGTTTATTGTTCCCTTTCTAAACTCTGGGTGCCCATAATTTTCCACACGGGCAGCCTAGAGTCAGATTATCAGTAGATGTAGATTTTGGAAGTCTTCGGAGCCTGTGGTTTTGGAATCACATTTTCTTCATTGTAGCTTGATAGCTTTTGGTTCTTGTCTTTTGATTCTGAGCCTTTGGTTTGGAAATCTTTGGAGCTTTGGCAATGGAGATGCAATCTGTTGGATATCTCGCTTTCTCTCTCTCTCCCTTGGAAGCTCTATTGAAGATATATTTCTGCTGTTGTTGCTCTTGTTCCCATTTATGTTATTTCTTTCCGTTGTTGTATCTATTTTGGCTCTGATATTGTTGGGCATTATTATCATCTTATTGTATTCATGTTGTATCCATGTTGTGTATCAATAATATTCTTCTTTGTTTCCGCTATGTTGTTTTCACCTAATGTGTTATAAGCTCCGGCGAACCAGACTCCAACGTTTGAATCTCCGACATTCGAATACGGGTGATGTATTTGATGTCGATTTTCGAGCGTCGGATCCGGGGTCGTCACAAATAGGATGAAGTACGTGGAACCATTTTGGTATTAATAGACTTACAATTGCATACATCTATATGTATCAATCTGAAGAGTTTATCAACTCTTATAATGCTTCCACTAGATGGGTGCATAGCTCTTAACTATTTGAGATATAATTAACAAATATCATATGACTCATAATCATATAATAAAATTATTTCTCAAAACTACATCTTAGTCTATAGTTCCAAAATAATTGTAGATAATTTTAGATACTTCTGTATTTTCAAATGCATCACTTTTGCTATGAAAACAATTACCATATAATAGTTGCAATTCATTATGTACATTCATAATATACTCAATGAAATATAAATATGTTTATTTTTTAGTCAGCATCAAAAAATAGTCATTATTTCATAAATAATATTCGGTACGTTTTACGAAAACATTTTTCGTAACTTGATGCAATCAATAAGTGTTATATGGCATGCTCCCACTATTTCCATCATTACTATACTAGCATAGTGAATTTAGAGATCCATCATTCACTTAATATAAATTATTTATTCCATATACTGTTACTAGTCTACAGCGGCCAGTTTTTTGATCAAATATCTTAAACTTAAAGAAATAAATCTCATAGAAAACAATTTTCTATATGAAAATATATTTCGGAATAGAAATAGTATTTCTCATTCCAATATTAAGTATCGATTATTATTATTACAATTCTCATTTTCGATGTTTCTTTATGAAATAGAAGTGACTATTCACTCTTTTTATCTCAGTTGTACCTTAAATCACATCTATTATTGTACATTCATTTTTCTTTCTAAATGGTTGAAACATTCAAAAGAAAACCCTTACTACAACATCATAATGAACTTTTTACAATGATGCATTTGATTATCCTTAAATGTTTAAGGACAACAAATATGATGCACTTTATGTAAATTAATCAAACTGACATTTCAATGATCGAATTCTTAGATCTATCTTGTAGTTTAGTCTAGTGTTTCGTTTAACACGATACGGTCCTTTTGTAATTAATCAAATTGAATATTCGATCTCATATTACTGTTTATTGGCTTATTTCAAATGAACTAACTTCATCAAAATATCATACATTACGAGCTGTGACAATTCCCTATATAACACTTTGTGATAGTATATGGATCAAATACCATAATCTTATATTGTTATAGAGTTCGAAACTCATAGAATGCAATACATACTCTCGACCAAATAAACGTGTAAGCGACCAAATTATGAATGTATTTAGTAGTTGCAAAATTAGTGCTTGCATGGGCATTGAAACATTAACATGCAAGAAGCATTTATTAGTATATTTCTATTTGTCAATCTTTGATTCAAATCATTTGTATATCCTATTTGATAAACGTTTTTTCAATCGTATTAAATGCACAAATTTATTATGATAAACTATTATTACATTATATAACTATTCTTCTTATAATTTTAGAGGTGTTAAATGTTATCATTTCATTTTTGTAGTAAGACTACCACTAATCTTTCATATTTCACCAAGCCCTAATCAAAACATAAAAGTCTTTCAACTTCACTAATGGGTGTTAGGACTCGTATATCTTGTGATTCTGACCTTGAGGAAAGCTCAACAAATCATACTTCTATATACAATGGATAACTCATTATCGGTTGTATGGATAGATGAGCATTTATGGTAAATCTTATTGCCTTGAATAAAAAGAGAATTAATAAGCTAAGTTCAATGTCTACCAAAGATAATATAAGTAAAAACTTAGGATGATTAATTGGACTTAGTAGATTAGTGATGCAAGGTCAAAAGAGTCATTCGACGGAAGACTTCCCTTCACGTTGAGGCTACCAACAGTCGGTGCACTTACAACTGATTTAGAAATTACTAATCCTATGACCCGTGATGACGTAAGAAATTAGGCCTGCTTTCTTAATTGAAAAGTATTAAATGGTCTAAAATTGAAATTAGGACCGGTAAGAGATATCTCCATAGGAGTTCGCTTCTGATTTGAGGTACTAAGTGGCTGTAGGGCCTACCTCTCTCCTAAAAGAAAGATTAAGTAACCTAGTGGGATTCCAAATAAATAAGAATGTCTTTATAATTAAGAGTGAAGGTGGATATCTCATATTTATAATTAAGAGTGAAGGAGGATATCTAGGGAAGGATACGCTTTGGGTTTGAGGTATTATGTAACGACCCGATTTTTTGAGGCCCGAAAGTCGACATCAATACGTCCACTGTATCGAATGCCGAACGGTCGAATACTGGAAAACCGAACCGTTAGGGTTTAAAGAAGAAGAGGTAGAAGAAGAAGCAGAAACAATATCAGAATCTCACATTTCGCAGCGGAACAAATATAATAGATAAATAAATATCTTTAAACAGAATCACTATATCAGTTATTACTTTACATCACATTACATTATCAGAGTGTACAACAACAAACAGCAGAGAGAAATATTACATATCTAAGTGATACGCCTCGCCATCCAGCTCCAACTCCTGATTCCACAGCAACTTCTTGACTTTGCTCCCGAATAATAATAAACTGATTCTAGGCTGCCCGTGTGGAAAATTATGGGCACCCAGACTTTAGAAAGGAAACAATAAACTCCAGGTCAGTCGTGGGACTGGTGTGAGATCTTAAAAACGGTTATTTTCACAAAGAAGATAAAAAGAAATCCGCTATGCTTTTGGAAAATGAAACTACCATAAGGCCTCCCGCCACACACACAATGCAAACGCAGAATTGGAGGAGATTTCTCCTTATGATAGTCAAACATGCTTAATACGCAAAATCCTTTCGATATTATTATTGGTGCATAGTGTAGAAAACATTTCGAAAGTATAATATAAATCTTAGCCAGCATAAACATTCCGAACTATGCCTACTATAGCTACCATCTAAACAGTGGTGACCACCATAAGTAAATGACAGGTTATACAACCAAAACCGTACAAGGCACGTATTGGAGTTTGGATTTTCAACAAATGGTCAGGCTAAGAAACTTCCTACTGCCACATGGGTATGCCTCTGGAGGGACGTCCCGAGAACTTAACCAGCTCTCTGCCAACACAAGGCCGGGTTACCTCTGTAACTAGGTAACTACTACACAAATATGCCATCCCTCGGTCCTTTGGGACCTTTAACCAAGGATCCTCTATAGCAACAACCACAAAGAAAAGTATTTGCAGTAACCACAAAAGTTAAATATCAGGGCTCCATACCTGACACCACCCTTTTCCAAAAGGAAATGACATACCCTAAAGGGCGCGACCCACATAACCTTGCCGCATCTTTCCTATTTTGACCATTTTCGGGGTGTGAGGTCCGACGAAGTCGCGTCCACAAAGCTACACTTTTCACAAAGTCATGCTTTGATCAACAAATGATCAGCAGCACTTTATATGCCCACTACCAAATTGGGAGTATATCACTAATAACCGTTAACTACATAACCTCTGAGCTCGTACGTCTCAGAGAAGGGTGTTAAGCTAAGAGAATAAATTCCCCGCCACCAACAGAAATGTATTTTATAGAAATCAGCTTTATATCTCAAAGTGTAATGTCAGACCATACAAGTCCGTTCCAGGATCGAAGGAAACTGAAGTCACTTCAAATGAAGCCCTTGCAATCCAGATATTCACTAATCACATCCGGAATCCCCATCACAAAGGATGATAAAATATCTCTATATCGGAGCAACTTGGTGCAGAGACAATCGACAGGTAATCCTTTCGCTTTCGAAAATACCCGGTGTTCAACACCATCTTTAAATGCAATCCCATTTCGTCGTATCATTATTCAGAATGGGTTTTTTGACACAAAGTCCTCTCCCGGATAAACCGAATAATGAGCGCCTACTTTTAAAAATAAGTGTTCAATCAGATTTTAAAAAAATCACAACAAAATTTCCACTTTGATCTTTTAAATGAAAGATCCATCACAATCACAAAGGTTCGATGTGGTTTTCGGATATCCACTTGGAATCCGACTCCCGATCGCATCGGAATTCAAATGCCATTAAAAGGCCAATATTGATAGTCGGTTATTTAACTATCAATCAACATCCACAATAATTACCGAATTTAAATAAATTTCCCAAATTATTTATTTTCAAAATATATCCACAAGATATATTTCACACTTCAACCATTTGAAAACAAATTTCAAATTAATTTTCACCTTTCAATACTTTGAAAACAAATTTAAATCACTTTTTCTTACGCGGAATACATTCCCAAATATTTATTCATTTCCACTGGAAATCTGTCGAGTTCAGACACTTTAAAATACTTTAAATCACTTATTTAAAATATATACTTGGAAACGTTTAATTGAAACTATTTGAAAACAAATTGAAACTATTTTAAAACATTTATTTAAAATATATACTTGGAAGAAGGAGGTGACTCAGGGAAGAGCTTGGGCAATTGGGTTGTTGGCTCGAGTGTGGTATTGGGTAATTTGTGAGTAAGGTTCCAGTTTTAAAATTTTGAATATAAGTTCAAAATAAAATAAAAAAAGAGAGGCGGCTCGGGTTTATACTCGGGTAAATCTGCATTTGACTCAGGTGTTTTTGAGTTTGGGCTCGAGTCAGGTTAAAACCAAATTTTAAAATTTTAAATAAAACAAGTGCTTCAAATTTAAACTAAATCAAGTTTAAACACTTCCTTGATTAATTCTTTTAAAACAATAAATGT
This sequence comes from Allium cepa, assembly GCA_030765085.1. Lineage (NCBI taxonomy): Eukaryota > Viridiplantae > Streptophyta > Magnoliopsida > Asparagales > Amaryllidaceae > Allium > Allium cepa. Next base: position 1,051,205,647 of record CM060935.1, on the reverse strand, counting down.
TATATTTTTAGTTTTGGAATTAGTTAAAGGTTTAAAATAAGTTATTTAAAAATAAAAATAAGTTTAAGGTATTTTATTATATACCTTTTGTAAATTTATTCTTAAGTTTATTTAAATAAGTTTAAGTAATGTAATAGTTTATTAAAGAAGATAAAATGACTTTAATTATTAGGTAACTTAAAAGGTTTTAAGTTAATTTGTATGTTATGAAAATTAATTCCAAAAGTTTATTTATTAATACTTAAATGATGTAATTAAGTAATTAATAAAGATAAGTGGTTTATCTTTTAAATTAATTAAGGACTTAATTAATTAAAGGCTAATTAATTAATTTAATTAGTTAAAGGATGATTTATTAATGTAGGTAATTAAGGGATAATTAATTACTTAGAAGATGATTAATTTATATGATTAATAATTACGTAATGTAAGTAATTAAAGGGGTTAATTTGTTAATTAATTAATTAAAGGTTGATTAGTAATGAGATTAATTTAAGGTTAATTAATTATTAATGGTTAATTACTTAATGTAAGTAATTAAAAGATAATTAGTAATTAAAGGTTAATTAATTAATAATTAAGGGTTAATTAATTAATGTAATTAACTTAAGGTTAATTAATTAATGTGATTAATTAAGGATAATTAATTAACGTAAGTAATTGAGGATAATTACTTAAGATGGATAATTAAGGATAATTTATCTATTTCATTAATTAATTTAACAACAAATGGTTTGTAATTAATTAGTGTTAATTAAGCGGGATTTGAAAGTAATTAATTTAATTTATCTGGAAATTAAATTGAATTAATTAGGAATTGAACAACTAATTAATCTTGCTTATCGATGATTGGATTTTATTGAATGCCTTGAATTGTTTGATATCTCTTATATGTGATGTTCTGTGATATGAATTGTTTTGAATTGAGTTGTGATAAATAATTATCTGTGATGATTTGCTGTGTGAATGCGAACTTCTGAATTGAATTGGCCTTTAAAATGGCATTTGAATTTCGATGTGACCGGGGGTCGGATTCTAAATGGTTATCCGAAAACCACATTGAATCTTAAAGGTGGATCTTTGGTTTAAAAGATTAAAAAATGAAAATTATTTTTGATTGTATTCACGTGTTTTTAAAATAAGCGCTCGTTATTCGGTTAAGCCGGGAGAGGACACTAAGTCATAAAACCCATTCCGAATAAGGATACGACAAATTGGAATAGCATTTGAAGACGGTGGTTGAAGATCGGGTATTTTCGAAAAGGAAAGGATTACCTATCGAATGTCTCTGCACCGAGTGGCTCCGGTATAGAGAATTATATAACCTTATGTGATGGGGAGTCCGGACGTGATTAGGGAATATCCAGATTTGCAAGGACTTCTTTCCTTAATTTGACGAAGTGCCTTCGGTTCCTTTCAGACCCAGGATGGACTTGTATGGATGTATGTCTGACATTACACTTTGAGATATAAAGCTGGTTTCTATCAAATACATTTCTGTTTGGTGGTGGAGAATTTATTCACTTAGCTTAACACCCTTCTCTGAGACATACGAGCTTAGAGGTTATGTAGTTGATGGTTATTAGTGATATACCCCCAATTTGGTAATGTAGGATGCTAAGTGTTGATCATTGGTTGATCGAAGCATGGCTTTTATGAAAAGCGTAGCTTTGTGGAACGAGACTTCATCGAACCTCACACCTCGGAAACGGTCGAAAAAGGAAAGGATGCAGCAAAGTTATGGGGGTCGCGCCCTCAGGGTATGCGCATGTCCTTCTGGATAAAAAGTGGTATCATGGTATGGAGCCCAGATATTTTAACTTGTGTGGATAAAAAGTGGTATTCTGGTATGGAGCCCAGATATTTGCTTATGTGGTTGTTGGAATTGAGGCACCTCGGTAAAGGTCAGTTACGACCGGGGGATGGCTTACTCGTGGCAGTTAGTTACCCAGTTACAGAGGCAACCCGGCCTTGTGTTGGCAAAGATCCGGTTAGGTTCTCGGGGCATCCCTCCAGAGGCATACCCTTCGGATAAAGGAAGTTCCTTAGCCTTGACCATTTTTTGAAAATCCAAACGATCAATACGAGCCTTATATGGTTTTTAGTTGTATAACCTACCATTTTTAAATGGTAGCTATGGTAGGCATAATATAATGGTATGTATGCTGGCTAAGATTAATATTATACTTTCGAAATATTTTCCACACTGTGCACTAATAATAATATCAAAAGGATTTTCATGTATCAAGCATGTTTGACTATCATAAGGAGAAACCTCCCCCAAGTATGTGATTGCATTGTGTGTGTGCCGGGAGACCTTATTTTAGTTTCATTTTCAAAAAAGCATAACGGATTTCTTTTTATTTCTTTTTGTTATTTCTTTTGTTCAAATAACTATTTTATGTTTGCTCACACCAGTACCATGACTGACCTGGAGTTTATTGTTCCCTTTCTAAACTCTGGGTGCCCATAATTTTCCACACGGGCAGCCTAGAGTCAGATTATCAGTAGATGTAGATTTTGGAAGTCTTCGGAGCCTGTGGTTTTGGAATCACATTTTCTTCATTGTAGCTTGATAGCTTTTGGTTCTTGTCTTTTGATTCTGAGCCTTTGGTTTGGAAATCTTTGGAGCTTTGGCAATGGAGATGCAATCTGTTGGATATCTCGCTTTCTCTCTCTCTCCCTTGGAAGCTCTATTGAAGATATATTTCTGCTGTTGTTGCTCTTGTTCCCATTTATGTTATTTCTTTCCGTTGTTGTATCTATTTTGGCTCTGATATTGTTGGGCATTATTATCATCTTATTGTATTCATGTTGTATCCATGTTGTGTATCAATAATATTCTTCTTTGTTTCCGCTATGTTGTTTTCACCTAATGTGTTATAAGCTCCGGCGAACCAGACTCCAACGTTTGAATCTCCGACATTCGAATACGGGTGATGTATTTGATGTCGATTTTCGAGCGTCGGATCCGGGGTCGTCACAAATAGGATGAAGTACGTGGAACCATTTTGGTATTAATAGACTTACAATTGCATACATCTATATGTATCAATCTGAAGAGTTTATCAACTCTTATAATGCTTCCACTAGATGGGTGCATAGCTCTTAACTATTTGAGATATAATTAACAAATATCATATGACTCATAATCATATAATAAAATTATTTCTCAAAACTACATCTTAGTCTATAGTTCCAAAATAATTGTAGATAATTTTAGATACTTCTGTATTTTCAAATGCATCACTTTTGCTATGAAAACAATTACCATATAATAGTTGCAATTCATTATGTACATTCATAATATACTCAATGAAATATAAATATGTTTATTTTTTAGTCAGCATCAAAAAATAGTCATTATTTCATAAATAATATTCGGTACGTTTTACGAAAACATTTTTCGTAACTTGATGCAATCAATAAGTGTTATATGGCATGCTCCCACTATTTCCATCATTACTATACTAGCATAGTGAATTTAGAGATCCATCATTCACTTAATATAAATTATTTATTCCATATACTGTTACTAGTCTACAGCGGCCAGTTTTTTGATCAAATATCTTAAACTTAAAGAAATAAATCTCATAGAAAACAATTTTCTATATGAAAATATATTTCGGAATAGAAATAGTATTTCTCATTCCAATATTAAGTATCGATTATTATTATTACAATTCTCATTTTCGATGTTTCTTTATGAAATAGAAGTGACTATTCACTCTTTTTATCTCAGTTGTACCTTAAATCACATCTATTATTGTACATTCATTTTTCTTTCTAAATGGTTGAAACATTCAAAAGAAAACCCTTACTACAACATCATAATGAACTTTTTACAATGATGCATTTGATTATCCTTAAATGTTTAAGGACAACAAATATGATGCACTTTATGTAAATTAATCAAACTGACATTTCAATGATCGAATTCTTAGATCTATCTTGTAGTTTAGTCTAGTGTTTCGTTTAACACGATACGGTCCTTTTGTAATTAATCAAATTGAATATTCGATCTCATATTACTGTTTATTGGCTTATTTCAAATGAACTAACTTCATCAAAATATCATACATTACGAGCTGTGACAATTCCCTATATAACACTTTGTGATAGTATATGGATCAAATACCATAATCTTATATTGTTATAGAGTTCGAAACTCATAGAATGCAATACATACTCTCGACCAAATAAACGTGTAAGCGACCAAATTATGAATGTATTTAGTAGTTGCAAAATTAGTGCTTGCATGGGCATTGAAACATTAACATGCAAGAAGCATTTATTAGTATATTTCTATTTGTCAATCTTTGATTCAAATCATTTGTATATCCTATTTGATAAACGTTTTTTCAATCGTATTAAATGCACAAATTTATTATGATAAACTATTATTACATTATATAACTATTCTTCTTATAATTTTAGAGGTGTTAAATGTTATCATTTCATTTTTGTAGTAAGACTACCACTAATCTTTCATATTTCACCAAGCCCTAATCAAAACATAAAAGTCTTTCAACTTCACTAATGGGTGTTAGGACTCGTATATCTTGTGATTCTGACCTTGAGGAAAGCTCAACAAATCATACTTCTATATACAATGGATAACTCATTATCGGTTGTATGGATAGATGAGCATTTATGGTAAATCTTATTGCCTTGAATAAAAAGAGAATTAATAAGCTAAGTTCAATGTCTACCAAAGATAATATAAGTAAAAACTTAGGATGATTAATTGGACTTAGTAGATTAGTGATGCAAGGTCAAAAGAGTCATTCGACGGAAGACTTCCCTTCACGTTGAGGCTACCAACAGTCGGTGCACTTACAACTGATTTAGAAATTACTAATCCTATGACCCGTGATGACGTAAGAAATTGGGCCTGCTTTCCTAATTGAAAAGTATTAAATGGTCTAAAATTGAAATTAGGACCGGTAAGAGATATCTCCATAGGAGTTCGCTTCTGATTTGAGGTATTAAGTGGTTGTAGGGCCTACCTCTCTCCTAAAAGAAAGATTAAGTAACCTAGTGGGATTCCAAATAAATAAGAATGTCTTTATAATTAAGAGTGAAGGTGGATATCTCATATTTATAATTAAGAATGAAGGAGGATATCTAGGGAAGGATACGCTTTGGGTTTGAGGTATTATGTAACGACCCGATTTTTTGACGCCCGAAAGTCGACATCAATACGTCCACTGTATCGAATGCCGAACAGTCGAATACTGGAAAACCGAACCGTTAGGGTTTAAAGAAGAAGAGGTAGAAGAAGAAGCAGAAACAATATCAGAATCTCACATTTCGCAGCGGAACAAATATAATAGATAAATAAATATCTTTAGACAGAATCACAATATCAGTTATTACTTTACATCACATTACATTATCAGAGTGTACAACAACAAACAGCAGAGAGAAATATTACATATATAAGTGATACGCCTCGCCATCCAGCTCCAACTCCTGATTCCACAGCAACTTATTGACTTTGCTCCCGAATAATAATAACCTGATTCTAGGCTGCCCGTGTGGAAAATTATGGGCACCCAGACTTTAGAAAGGAAACAATAAACTCCAGGTCAGTCGTGGGACTGGTGTGAGATCTTAAAAACGGTTATTTTCACAAAGAAAATAAAAAGAAATCCGCTATGCTTTTGGAAAATGAACCTACCATAAGGCCTCCCGCCACACACACAATGCAAACGCAGAATTGGAGGAGATTTCTCCTTATGATAGTCAAACATGCTTAATACGCAAAATCCTTTCGATATTATTATTGGTGCATAGTGCAGAAAACATTTCGAAAGTATAATATAAATCTTTGCCAGCATAAACATTCCGAACTATGCCTACTATAGCTACCATCTAAACAGTGGTGACCACCATAAGTAAATGGCAAGTTATACAACCAAAACCGTACAAGGCACGTATTGGAGTTTGGATTTTCAACAAATGGTCAGGCTAAGAAACTTCCTACTGCCACATGGGTACGCCTCTGGAGGGACGTCCCGAGAACTTAACCAGCTCTCTGCCAACACAAAGGCCGGGTTACCTCTGTAACTAGGTAACTACTACACGAATATGCCATCCCTCGGTCCTTTGGGACCTTTAACCAAGGATCCTCTACAGCAACAACCACAAAGAAAAGTATTTGCAGTAACCACAAAAGTTAAATATCAGGGCTCCATACCTGACACCACCCTTTTCCAAAAGGAAATGACATACCCTAAAGGGCGCGACCCACATAACCTTGCCACATCTTTCCTATTTTGACCATTTTCGGGGTGTGAGGTCCGACGAAGTCGCGTCCACAAAGCTACACTTTTCACAAAGTCATGCTTTGATCAACAAATGATCAGCAGCACTTTATATGCCCACTACCAAATTGGGAGTATATCACTAATAACCGTTAACTACATAACCTCTGAGCTCGTACGTCTCAGAGAAGGGTGTTAAGCTAAGAGAATAAATTCCCCGCCACCAACAGAAATGTATTCTATAGAAATCAGCTTTATATCTCAAAGTGTAATGTCAGACCATACAAGTCCGTTCCAGGATCGAAGGAAACTGAAGGCACTTCAAATGAAGCCCTTGCAATCCGGATATTCACTAATCACATCCGGAATCCCCATCACAAAGGATGATAAAATATCTCTATATCGGAGCAACTTGGTGCAGAGACAATCGACAGGTAATCCTTTCGCTTTCGAAAATACCCGGTCTTCAACACCATCTTTAAATGCAATCCCATTTCGTCGTATCATTATTCAGAATGGGTTTTTTGACACAAAGTCCTCTCCCGGATAAACCGAATAATGAGCGCCTACTTTTAAAAATAAGTGTTCAATCAGATTTTAAAAAAATCACAACAAAATTTCCACTTTGATCTTTTAAATGAAAGATCCATCACAATCACAAAGGTTCGATGTGGTTTTCGGATATCCACTTGGAATCCGACTCCCGATCGCATCGGAATTCAAATGCCATTAAAAGGCCAATATTGATAGTCGGTTATTTAACTATCAATCAACATCCACAATAATTACCGAATTTAAATAAATTTCCCAAATTATTTATTTTCAAAATATATCCGCAAGATATATTTCACACTTCAACCATTTGAAAACAAATTTCAAATTAATTTTCACCTTTCAATACTTTGAAAACAAATTTAAATCACTTTTTCTTACGCGGAATACATTCCCAAATATTTATTCATTTCCACTGGAAATCTGCCGAGTTCAGATACTTTAAAATACTTTAAATCGCTTATTTAAAATATATACTTGGAAACGTTTAGATGAAACTATTTTAAAACATTTATTTAAATATTAGTTATGCAAATATTATATAAAATTTCAAGTCCAACCTAACTTTAAAATAAAATTAGTATATAGAGTATAATTATTTAAGTAACTATTTTCTAAATCGAATATCAATTTAATCTTTAAAATAATCCCTTCTATACTTAATTAAATAAATCTTTTACTTTAAAGATTTGAAACAACTCCCAAAAATAATACCTCCAACAACATTCTTCCAAATCAATTTCTAGAACTTTTAATTTATACTTCAAAAGCTACTTCAAAATATACTCAGCTTTCCAGGGAAGAATTCTCTTTCTATTTATATCAATTAATAAATCTTCTCAATTTATTTTAATTTACATTCCAGATTTGTAAATTTCTTTCACACTTTTAAAAAAATAGCCAAATGTTTATTTTTAAAACAAATTTCTCTTTCCTTTATGAATTCCCGTTGTAAATTTAAACTTCTAAATATCCATTGATATACGATTTTCAAATATTCATTTTCAGCGCCGAATTAAATTCTAAATTGATTTCCCAATTTATTTCTAATACCGAATCAAATCCTAAATTGACTTTTCCAACATTTACTTCAAAAACACCAAATCCATTTCAGAATTGATTTCCCAAAATTTATTTTTAAACACCGAGTCAATTTTAGATCGATTTCCCAAATATTTATTATTTTTCATAAATCAATATTAAATTGATTTTTTTTCTAATTTATTTTCAAAACACCAAATCAATTTTCAAATTGATTCTCAAATTTATTTCAAACACCAAATTTATTATCTTTTGAAACAAATTCCTTCTTTTAAATTTATTCAATTTTCCAAAATTAATTTACTATAAATTCTCTACTAAATTTCAAAAATCAAATTTGATTTATTCCTGGTATCTTACGGTACCAAAAATATATTTGGCTAAATTATAGCCTTCAACGAATTAAATCACCATATAATCACACACAGATTGTAATAAATAAACACACAACATATGAAACAAACAGTTGGATCCCTCCAATCTGTTTCCCTGCATCCACAGACGTTAGCACAAGAATTAAATACCAATTCCACTTCGAGGTGGAATATCGCGGTATATGCGATTTATAAAATATCATCTGCTATTATACGGCGCAATAGGGTCTCATCCGCTATATAATGCGGGAAATCAACAGCTCCAATATACTATATACTGCTATATATATAGTATCATCCAGTGAATAATTGTTATAAATCAATCATCCAAGCACACAGTCAATCAATTTTTAAATCTAACCATTCAAAATTTAAATCAGAATAATATTGATTGAGTGAGAAGATCTCACCTTTGATCCAAAATTTTGCAATCCATTTCCATTCTGACTTGATTTCACGATTTCAGACCTCGAACAATAATTATAAGGTTTGTTAATATTTGAATTGGTCAAACGATCTATTTATTTATTTAAACTAATGATTAAATTTTTAAACGAATTTTCCTTTTAAATAATTTCTTAGTAACCAAAAGAAAATTATATAAGTTAATTAAACATATTTATCTCCTAAATATTTCCAAAATAAACAGTAGAATAAAGCAAGCATGTAAAATATATTCCCTAGATATTTTTACATTTAAAAATTTACTTAACTGTAAATTTCTTTCTTTAAAACAAAACTTTAGCATATAGTTAATTAAAATTCCTCTTCTTACTGTTCCTAACCTATATGCTTATATAATTTGCTGAATCAATATAAACGAAAGAAAAACGAATACCTCACCATCGTTGCCCAGAACGATCTCGACCATCCCTCGTCACCACCAAGCATTCGATTGCTTGCACCAGAATGACGTGACCGTAAGACCATCCTCTACTCTTCGTTTGCCCAAACGATCGTTACTAACGAACCAATCTTCCTCCCCCACACGCGGCTTCGAAAATGCTTGAATTCGAGCTCAGACCCTAATCAAAATGGCAGTCGCGGCCCACAACCCACGCAATCGCCATCGATCCACGCATCGCGAGCACGCGCCACCCCCCTCTAGGAATCGCTTCCTCCTTCGATGCCTAGCTTCACGGCATTGCGCGCCTTCGCCCCATTCTGCCCTCAGTCCACATGCCCGCACGAGTTCGCCGCCGCGATTTGAACGAGTTGAGATTTCGTTTGGAAATTGATTTTCAATTTGCTGCCATTTTTTTTTATTAAGTTCGATTTTTTGAAGATAGAAAGGGGTTTCATTTCGGCTGTCTTTCAGAAGAAAAGAAATACGATGATGTTGGCGTATGGAGGAAGGTTGTAGTGATTTTCTAATTAGTTTTTTTTATATTCAAAATATCTCGTATAACCTAACTCGAAAATTCGAACTCCTATCCAGGCGTGCTGCCAGGCGTTTATAAGGTTTTATCCGCATTTCGAACACAATGGAATGTGTTTCGGAGGATAATTCGATCATATGCGCAAGTTACGTAAGTAAACGATAAATTTTAAATTAAATCGATTAAAACAGTTTCTATGCGTTTTTGACCTGCCATGGTCAAACGACAACTCCGATTGCTACGAAAATTGGAATCCGATAGTAATACAATATTACGGATCCAATGGAACTGGTTTTGTCGAATTCTAAGACTGTGTCTCGGAAAGCTATTTTCAAATATCGATTTAAACGCTAAAAATTCAAAACTGAACAATTCACTTTCAAATTCAATTCCGAAGCTTCCATTATCTTCAATATTGTCAATATAAATTTTTCAGCCATCAATTATTTTTACCAAGCTTAAAATCGAAAATTCAAAATTTTACCCATCATTGATAAATCAAATTCAATAATTAAATTGCCAAAATCATAGTTAATTTTGAAATTCAAGCTAAACCATCATTCAAATATCCAAAATCAATTAAATATTTTCAAATTCAAATACCAAAAATTCTGGGTCGTCACATCCTTCCCCCTTAAAAGAATTTCGTCCCGAAATTTCAAGTTAAGAAGAACGATGCTTAACCTATTTGCTATCTTTCCAAAACTAAACAGTTTTATCAACTCACCAAACAAATCCTTTTTATCAGAGACCCATTATTAATTCAACTAACTTTCCAACTTCAATTATAAGTTCCAAACAACATTGTTTTCTCAATAATTCAAATTTAAATCTAAATTCAAATTTTAAACTTTCAAAATTTTCTCTAAATTTTTCTAACACCCTAAATTTTCGAAAAATTCGCCAGTGTCTCTTTTGCGTGCTAGCTCGGTACGACTACAAAATTACACCACAGGCCACCAAATTCAAAAAGAAAACAAAAGGCCAAGTGGCTAGACAAGAAAATCACCAAATTTCATATAGAAATTTAAATACATACCTCTTTGTCGAGCAATTCAATTTTATCTTCGAAAAACAAATCCAATTTATCCTTTGTCTTTAACACACCTGTATATCCTACTTAGCAATAATATCCATTCATAGCCTTTAAAATCATTTTATACATTTCCTTACAGAAGTTTTCATATCTACTTCTATTCAATTAGTTTTCCCATTACCATATGAATTCAATTTATCTTCAACTCTGAATATTGAATTTTATCTTTCAATTAGAACTGATTCATATTATTATTTTAAATTAGTTTCATTCACTAATTCACTTCAATTTCCAATTTGAAATCGTTTTGTCGCTAACAAAAAATTTTCCCAAATTTTTTTTCTATTTCCCAAAATTTTCAGAAAATTTTGACAGAGTCCCCTTTGTACGGAGGAGTCTTTGCAATTTGACAAAATATATAAATATATATACATCGACCCACCCGGTCGGAAAAAACAAAAACAGTTCATATTTCCTATTTTTATTACGTAGGCATACCTTATTTAGCATTTTTAAACAAGCGGCTTATTTAATTAGCATTTTGCGCAATCAAATCCAGCCCAACAAATTCCCTCAACCTGTACTTACTCAACTAAAACATGTCAATGTCATATATCTGAAGTTTAACAACATTTCACTTATTTGCAATAGTTAAACACATGAATTCTAAAAGCAATGCACAATAAACACTTTCCGTAAGCAATTTATATAGTTTTAATACTAATTCAATTGTTTTCAATTAATTCATATACCATTTTCATTCAATTTGAAGGGTTTACAACTCATTTGCTTACATTCAATTCTTTTTAATTTAAAACAAACCCATATTATTTCAATTGATTAAAATTCAATTTTATTCACCTTTTTTAATATATTTACTGTCGTTTACAATTATTGAATTTCGATTCATTTCAAATCATATTCAATTTCATCATTACTTTAATTAGTTTTATTTACTAATTCATTACAAATTCTAATTCATTTTATCTCAAATAATTTCTTTATCTCACCTTTATTATCTTTAGTTCACTTCGAACTAATTTTACAACTTCATTTGATTTCACACAATTCAAATTAATTTTCAATATTCAGTTTTCAATTCTAGTTTTATTCTTTCGTTCATTCTCTTATTCACAATTACCATTTCACGATTTTCAATTTAACCTTCACGTAATTATTAACCTGGCATATTCCCAATAAAAAATTTACTTAAGAATTTCTCTATTTCTTAAGTTCAATGCAAATATTCTATTTACTTCTTATATTATTTTTAATTCATCACTTTGGTTTATATTTACTTATATTAAACTGGATTTCAAATTTCATATCAATTTAATTTAGCTTTCATTTACAAATGTTGAATTCAATTCATTTCAAACCATATTTCCTTTGTCATTCCAATTCGTTTCACTTACAAATTTTTATTTCAATACTTTGCTTTCCTGATAACAAATCGAATTCAATTCCAATTCAATTCTATTTGCTTACAAATTCGAAATGAATTTCAACATTCAATCTCATTTTCATTGACTTGCAATTGCAATTTATTCATTCATTCGCAATTTTATTTTTCATCTTAATAATTTTATTCCAATCATTTAGGCTATTAGACTTCAACAATTCACCTTTATTCAAATTAACTCAAGTAAATTTCAGTTTAAATCTGAATTTTCTAAGTTTTCAAACTTGCTTATTATTCCATAACCATTTTAAATAGGATTCCAGAGTTTTAAACAATTTCTTAAATCATTTTGAAGTCAACTTCATATCCAAAACCCTTTGTATTTCCAAAACAAACTCAAGTTTGTCAATCAATTTTCAATTTAAAATCATTTGGCAGCAATTCCTCTCTTGGAAACTCGAAAATGAACACCGATGATGTCACGATCATCATCGGAATTATTTTCCAATGACCGAAAAGAGTTTAGAGCTTTTATCCTTCCAAAACATTTTTCCAAAACCTTTGAAAACTATTTCCAATCCCAAATGGAATTTAATTTCCAAACTTCCCGAATTTCAAATATTTTCAAGAACATTTCCAAATATTTCTCTGGAATTCTATTTCAAATTATAAATCTCATTTACAATTTACATTACAAATCCCATTTGGATTTTTATTTCCTTAGCTTTTGGTTTTGATTTCAATTCCTCATACAATGATGATAATAATTTAATATTATCGCTTCCTAGCAACCAAGCAATTACAATAATTCACAAAGATTACTTCCTTTATCAACGAAAATAGTTTTGGGTAAAATTATTTCCTTCACCCGATTTTAGAACAATATTGTGTTGAATTGTTCTGTACAAGTGTTTAGAGATCCCTATCGATAGAGTTGTATAGACTATACCGACCAGAATCCATATACCACTCAACAAACCAATCATCACAATATAAAACAATTTTTTATATTCACTAACAAATACGCACTCATATCTATTATTACACTCAAACTCATTCTAGAATGCTACTGACTCTATCTCTAATGAGTAAAACCCAATAGAGCCAGGGTTGTCGCTTAACCAAATGCTCTGATACCACATTGTAAAGACTCGATTTTTCGACGCCCGAAAGTCGACATCAATACGTCCACTGTATCGAATGCGGAACAGTCGAATACCGAAAAACCGAATCGTTAGGGTTTAAAAAAGAAGAGGTAGAAGAAGAAGAAGAAACAATATCAGAATCTCACATTTCGCAGCGGAACAGATATAATAGATAAATATCTTTAAATATAATCACTATATCAGTTATTACATTACATTATCAGAGTGTACAACAATAAACAACAGAGAGAAATATTACATATATAAGTGATACGCCTCGCTATCCAGCTCCAACTCCTGATTCCACAACAACTTCTTGATTTTGCTCCTGAATAATGATAACTTGATTCTAGGCTGCCCGTGTGGAAAATTATGGGCACCCAGACTTTAGAAAGGAAACAACAAACTCCAGGTCAGTCGTGGAACTGGTGTGAGACCTTAAAAACAGTTATTTTCACAAAGAAAATAAAAAGAAATCCGCTATGCTTTTGGAAAATGAAACTACCATAAGTCCTCCCGCCACACACACAATGCAAACGCAGAATTGGAGGAGATTTCTCCTTATGATAGTCAAACGTGCTTAATACGCAAAATCCTTTCGATATTATTATTCGTGCATAGTGCAGAAAACATTTTGAAAGTATAATATAAATCTTAGCCGGCATAGGCATTCCGAACTATGCCTACTATAGCTACCGTCTAAACAGTGGTGACCACCATAAGTAAATGGCAGGTTATACAACTAAAATCGTACAAGGCGCGTATTGGAGTTTGGATTTCCAACAAATGGTCAGGGTAAGGAACTTCCTACTGCCACATGGGTACGCCTCTGGAGGGACGTCCCGAGAACTTAACCGGCTGTCTGCCAACACAAGGCCGGGTTACCTCTGCAACTAGGTAACTACTACACGAATATGCCATCCCCGGTCCTTTGGGACCTTTATCTGAAGATCCTCTACACCAACAAGCATAAAGAAAAGCATTTGCAGTAACCACAAAGGTTAAATATCAGGGCTCCATACCCGACACCACCCTTTTCCAGAAGGAAATGACATACCCTAAAGGGCGCGACCCTCATAACCTTGCCGCATCTTTCCTGTTTTGACCATTTTCGACGTGTGAGGTCCGACTAAGTCTCTTCCACAAAGCTACTCTTTTCACAAAGTCATGCTTTGATCAACAAATGATCGGAGGCACTTTTTATGCCACACTACCAAATTGGGAGTATGTCACTAATAGCCATCAACTACATAACCTCTGAGCTCGTACATCTCAGAGAAGGGTGTTAAGCTAAGAGAATAAATTCTCCGCCACCAACAGAAATGTATTTCATAGAAATCATCTTTATATCTCAAAGTGTAATGTCAGACACACATCCATACAAGTCCGTTACGAGATCGAACGAAATCGAAGGCACTTCCAATGAAGCCCTTGCAATTCGGATATTCACTAACCACGTCCAGAATCCCCATCACAAAGGATTATAAAAAATCTCTACACCGGAGCAACCCGGTGCAGAGACAATCGACGGGTAATCCTTTCGCTTTTGAAAATACCCGGTCTTCAACGCCGTCTTTAAATGCAATCTCATTTCGTCGTATCATTATTCGGAATGGGTTTTATGACATAAAGTCATCTCCCGGCTAAACGGAATATTGAGCGCTTATTTTTAAAAATAAGTGTTCAATCGGATTTTAAACAAATCACAACAAAATTTCCACTTTGATCTTTTAAATAAACGATCCATCACAATCGCAAAGGTTCGATGTGGTTTTCGAATATCCACTTGGAATTAGACTCCCGGTCGCATCAAAATTCAAATGCCATTAAAAGGCCAATATTGATAGTCGGTAATTTAACTATCAATCAACATCCACAACAATTACCGGATTCAAATAAATTTCCCAAATTATTTATTTTCAAAATATATCTGCAAGATATATTTCACACTTCAACCATTTGAAAACAAATTTCAAATTAATTTTCACCTTTCAATACTTTGAAAACAAATTTCGAATCACTTTTTCTTACGTGGAATACATTCCCAAATATTTATTCATTTCCACTGGAAATCCGAGTTCAGATACTTTAAAATACTTTAAATCACTTATTCAAAATATATACTTGGAAACATTTAGATGAAACTATTTTAAAACATTTATTTAAATATTAGTTATGCAAATATTATATAAAATTTCAAGTACAAACTAACTTTAAAATAAAATTAGTATATAGAGTATAATTATTTAAATAACTATTTTCTAAATCGAATATCAATTTAATCTTTAAAATAATCCCTACTATACTTAATTAAATAAATCTTTTACTTTAAAGATTTAAAACAAATCCCAAAAATAATACCTCCAAAAATATTCTTCCAAATCAATTTCTAGAACTTTTAGTTTATACTTCAAAAGCTACTTTAAAATATACTCGGCTTTCCAGGGAAGAATTCTCTTTCTATTTGTATCAATTAATAAATCTTCTCAATTTATTTTAATTTATATTCCAAATCTGTAAATTCCTTTCACACTTTTGAAAAAAAATAACCAAATGTTTATTTTTAAAACAAATTTCCTTTTCCTTTATGAATTCCCTTTGTAAATTTAAACTTCTAAATATCCATTGATATACGATTTCAAATCGATTTTCAAATATTCATTTTCAGCACCGAATTAAATTCTAAATTGATTTCCAAATTTGTTTCTAGTATCAAATCAAATCCCAAATTGACTTCTCCAACATTTACTTCAGAAACACCAAATCGATTTCAGAATTGGATTCCCAAAATTTATTTTTAAACACCAAGTAAATTTTAGATCGATTTCCCAAATAATTATTTTTCCCAAATCAATATTAAATTGATTTTTTTCCAATTTATTTTCGAAACACCAAATTAATTTTCAAATTGATTCTCAAATTTATTTCAAACACCAAATTTATTATCTTTTGAAACAAATTCCTTCTTTTAAATTTATTCAATTTTGCTAGAATTAATTTACTATAAATTCTCTACTAAATTTCAAAAGTCAAATTTGATTTAATCCGGGTATCTTACGGTACCAAAAATATATTTGGCTAAATTATAGCCTTCAACGAATTAAATCATCATATAATCACACACAGATTATAATAAATAAACACACAACATATGAAACAAAATCAAATGTTTGAGGAATCCAGTTGGATCCTTCCAACCTGTTTCCTGCATCCACAGACGTTAGCACAACAATTAAATACCAATTCCACTTCGAGGTGGAATGTCGCGGCATATGGGATTTATAAAATATCGTCTGCTATTATGCGGCGTAATAGGGTCTCATCCGCTATATAATACGGGAAATCAACAACTCCAATATATACTATATACTACTATATATAATATCATCCAGTGAATAATTATTATAAATCAATCATCCAAGAACACAGTCAATCAATTTTTATATCTAACCATTCAAATATAAATCAGAATAATATTGATTGAGTGAGAAGATCTCACCTTTGATCCAAAATTTTGCAATCCATTTCCATTCTGACTTAATTTCATCATTGCAGACCTCGAACAATCATTATAAGGTTTGTTAATATTTTAATTGGTCAAACGATCTATTTATTTATTTATTTTAACTAATGATTAAAATTTTAAACTAGGTTTCCTTTTAAATAATTTCTTAGTAACCAAAAGAAAATTTATATAAGTTAATTAAACATATTTATCTCCTAAATATTTGCAAAATAAACAGTAGAATAAAGCAGGCACGTAAAATATATTCCCTAGATATTTCTAGATTTAAAAATTTACTTCACTTTCAAATATCGATTTAAACGCTAAAAATACAAACTGAATAATTCACTTTCAAATTCAATTCTGAAGCTTCCATTATCTTCAATATTGTCAATATAAATTTCCAGCCATCAAATTATTTTTAACAAGCTTAAAAATGAAAATTCAAATTTTTACCCATCATTAATAAATCAAATTCAATAATTATATTGCCAAAATCATAGTTAATTTTGAAATTCAAGCTAAACCATCATTCAAATATCTAAAATCAATTAAATATTTTCAAATTTAAATGCCAAAAAATCTGGGTTGTCATATATTAAGTGACTGATCAAGGGTTTGGTTCTCTCTTAAAAAGAAGTATTAAGTTACCGAGTGAGATTTCAAGCGATGTTAGCTAGATAGTACCAGCAAGGAGTCCGTCTTAGGGTTAGGTATTAAATGACGAAGTCCTACCTATAAACAGGTGTTAAATGGTCAAGGGTCTGCCAAGTCCTTATTAATGAGGCATTAGGTGGCTTGAGTAAAGTCTTTCACAGGTCGTATTAACAATAGTACCGGTGAGGAGTCCGTTTGGAGATTTGTATTAAGTGATGTAGGACCCGCTTAGAATATAAGTATTAAATGGTTAGAAGCTCGCCCAGTCCTTTTAAAGGTACTAAGTGACTTGGATGCTGTCTCTTACTTGGCTACGATTTTATTGGCGATAGATACGGTAATAGTTGGACATTAAATGTTGGAAGCCTTAAATAATGGTTTGAGGTCTTTATAACAAGGAACCATTGACAACATTGTTAAGAAATCACATTGGGAATAGATATTAAATGATGGGGGTCTACCTTGATTGAGGTCTTAAATGGTAGAATCTGCTATTTCTCTTTTTTAAGTATTTTGTGGGGATTGTAGAAGTCCGCTTCATATTTAGAAGTACTAAGTGGCAAATGGGTTTGGAAGTATTTAGTGGTTGATAAGGCTTCATTAGTATTTTTGTAGCTTGGGAAGGGGTGGGTAATTAATTTTAATGACCTGGATTTTTAGCATCTATTATTGAAATAATTAACGAAATTTGGTATTGAAATATTAATTTTTATAAGTAGAATAAATATATTTTTTGATATTGGAGATATCTGAATATATAAATTTTGGAAGCTATAATAATCTTCGAACGTTAATTTCTGAATATGATAAAATGGATATATATATATATATATCTGTGTGTGTGTATGTATATGTATATGTACATAGATTTCATCATTTCAAATTTATGATAAAATATCTATATGTATATATACAAAGTTTTATGATGCAAATTTCAAACTTATGATGACAAGGATATATATAAGTGTGTGTGTGTATATGTATATGTATATGTATATGTATATGTATATGTATATGTATATGTATATGTATATGTATATGTATATATGTTTATATAATAATGTATATGTATATATGTATATGGTAAAAATATGTATATGTAAATATAAATATCTATATATATATATATATGTATATATATACACATGCAAGCTTCATCATGACAAATTTCAAGTCAAGCCCACAAAACTTAAAATCAAGCACACATATAAAATCAAATCAAGCACAAATAAAATCAAATCAAGTATACCATAAATCAATTCAACCTATAAAATCAAATCAATCATACAGTGAAATCAAATCAGCAAAAGAAAAAGAAAAAAAAGAAAAAATATATGTGAAAAAAGAAGCCTGTGCATGCTATTTCAGCCACCCTATGTGTGTGCTATTAACCACCTTAGCATTGCACTGTACACTTTCCATTCTATATATATAGCTATGCCTTGTGCACGTATAAAAAAACAAAAAAAGACCCACCATTAAATCCAAATAAGTTAAGTGTTCAAATCCTGAAGACAGGGTGTTCGTCTGTTTTTAAACAGTGAGTAAAACGCTTTTATTTTATTAACAAGTTATTACTTATAAATGTATACATTTATGAATATGGATGCACCTTTAGTCTGTAACAAATGTATAGGTGATTGTTATGTTAATATGTAGATGCATATGTGTGTCAGACATGATTAGTTCACTCTGCAACACAAAGAAACACTGTACTTCTCCTATACAAGATCGTTGTCTTGTTGTTTGATAAAACAGTGGAACTTCCCACTTCAAAAATAAATAACTCAATGACCAATTTCTTTTAAACCATGATTTCAAAATAAGAGTTATTTGTTTTAAAGTATAGAATATATTAAAATTTATTTCATGCAATTTCATCAAGCATAGAGGAAGAAAATTCCAAATAACATTTAGTGGGTAAGTTTTGTTCGAAATTCAACTTTCAAAATTTAATCAATGGATGGTACGGTTGTGTTCATGGTGGAAAAACTTGATTTTCAATAATGGTTTGAAGATTTTTAAGGTCGTGTGGAGAGAGGAATTGGGAGATGAACGGATTTGAGGATTTCGGCAAATTCCGACGATAGGGTTGATTTCGTGGCGTGGTGTTGGCCATGGAGGGGTAGAGGGTAGAGCACCAGGAAAAAATGTCGTGAAATTTTTAATTGAGTGCATAGGTTTGGCGGGCTCAAAGTTGGGTTTAGGGGTGCTTTGTTCTTTGGTCTCGGGTTGGCAAACTATGGCGATGATGAAGGAGAAAGGGCCGTGCGCACCAGGGGGAAAAGGTAGAGTAGTTTGTAGCAAAGCGATATGCAAAGTCTAGTAGTGGACGTGGATAGTGGTTGCATGACGAGGGGTTAAGCGACATAGTCTTTGGGTCCAGGCTTTGGTTAGAAGTTTGAAATTTCGAACTAAGGTCTTGGGCGAGTATTCAGGTGGTGGAACAGGAGGTGTAGGTTGTGGGTGATATGAGAAGATGGTCGACGGCATGATTCGAGGGTCGGTGTCACGTGCATGTGCACAGGGTCATACACATTTGGTCAGTTAAAATGAAGGAGAAGGGAGAAGGAAAACTGGGGGGAAGAAGTGGAAAATTAAGTTTGGGCCAGTTTTGATTTGCATGGGCCAGGTTAATTTTTGTATTGGGTTGGGTATGTTAATTAGTCAATTTAATTTAATTTCTTATACTTAATAATTTTTAAACTGAAAACAAGATTTCTTCTTCATTTCAAATCCAATCAACGAGCATATTTTTGCATCGATTTCTTATCGCCCAATATTTTCATCTGAACCAAATTGGTCAAGTTTTCTGTAATGTAAAATTTTAATGATTTGAATTATCTAAAGTTAAAAAATATAAGTAATTTCTTATTTAATTGATTATACATTAATCAATCAATTAATTTATTAAATGGATTGTTTAATCCTAATTAATTAGGAATAAATCAGTTTTAAATTCCTTTGATTGACAAGTAATCTGGATTAAGAATATAGCTTGTCTCGGTAAATTGAAACCAATTCAGTCCTAATTGGTAAATTGATTTAATTGATTATAGTTAATGATCTATGCTTGACATTTATTTAGATATTGATTTCAATTATCTTTGACCGTGCCATTAAGTAGCCAAATAAATACCATTGAGTTAAACTGAATTGAATGTGGTTAATTGGACATTTGTTTAGCGGAAGCAAATCACTGTTCTGGTGATTAAATTAATTGGACCCGATTTAGCAGAATAAATCATCGTTCTTCTATTATTAATTGGATAAGTTAATTTGGACATTTATTTAACAGAAATAACCCCCGTTCTGCTATTACACTAGTGCAGACACTTAATTACATGTCAATTGGTTAGTATTGGATAAGTGTGGTATTAATAATTAATTATTAATGGTGAGTTTGATTTACATATTTGACATTATGTAAATGCTGGGATTATAACTTAGTTAGTTATTAGAATTAATGGACTAGATTAAGTAGAATTGGAGTTACTAAGCTTCTTTCCAAATTTGGAAATTTGATTCTTGAACCAAAGTTGTTTTAAGAATGATTATTATTTATTAATGATATTTTAAAGATAATTAAAAATCATTTGATAATGATTTAAAGTTAATTATTTTATGGTTTTTTAAAATTATTTAAAAGTATTTAATTATTGTTTTCAAAGTTATTAAATTATTAGAATTGTTTAACAGCATATTTTAATTATTCATTAAAGTTATCTTATAATGATTTGATCTAAAAGTTAATAATTATTTAAGAATTAGTTAGTATTAAAATATTATTATTTCGAAGATAATTTGTTCCAATATTAATATTGTTTTAAAATAAAATATTATATGGTAAACTTTTATAAAAGAATATTTTCCTAAATTAAACTTGAAAATTTATTTAGAAACTTTATAAGCATTATTTTAAGATATTTATTTTAAGTAATGGTATATTTTTATAGCATAATTCGAGGGCAGAGATTGCTTACAGTTTGGGATGTTTTCGCTGGGATAACGACATAACCATTGTGCAAACTACGATCTATGATTTATTGCATGGCAGAAATCATGAGGCAGAGATTGCCTAAGTTAACTTTGGTTTCTCTGGGATAGAGACGTAACCATTAAGCTGCGATCCATGGTCGATACCGAATGGTGCTTTCCATATTTATTTTAAAAAGTTTTCGAATATTTTTTGAAGGAATGATTTGTGAATATACTTATTTCGATGAGATAAGTATATGCTGTTTTTGATAAAGAGATTTAATTTATTGAAACTGAATTAAATGAGGCTTAGTGATTTTAGTGGAAAATGAAATCTTTGTTTGGATGTTTGTTTATTTGGTAGTTAAACAACCGACTATCAAATCTTGACCTAAATATGTAATCCTTCTTAATTTTTATGGTAGAGAATTAACTTCCTACTTAGCACCAAAGGATTTTAACTTTGGAATTATCTAGGAGAAATGCAAGAATTATACGGTACTGTTACCGTTCGAGGTGCTATACCGTATGTATAAACTTATGGATCTTCTAGGACAAACGATAAGGAGATCCGTTCACTTAAACGGTTAGTGGGTGATACTCGATCTTATGTATTGTCTGATTATTTCCTAAAGAACTAATCTTAAGCATTCCGGAAATTGACGAATGGTTTTTTAAGCCCCCAGGAAATGGAGAGTGCACTCGTAAGAGATGACTCGGAACCCATGACTTACTCCAAAACCATATATGGTTAAATGGAGGAGATGCGTTCTATTTTGAGATGTTGAAATCCATATATGATTCCGTGACTCGCTGGAGTGTGGGAATTTGTGTGAGATTCCAAGATCTATTGAGATGTGGAATTCAGGTGTGATTCCATGATTTGTTAAGGTGTGGGAATCCATATGGGATTCCATAATTATTTTGGGGACGGTGCATGAGCTGGAACGTCGGGCGTAGCCTCATCAGCGGAAATGACTAATCCAAAGATAGGATGCATAGCCCAGGGGGCTAGCTAACCCATGAGGGTGTAGTCGTCTACCTTTCTAGAAAGTCCCTATCGCTTATTTTATGCATGCTCGGAGCGATACACTCGGCCTTGGTGGCCAGTTATGTATTTTCTATGTACCTCGGCAAGAAAGGTACTGACCCTTGGAAGGATAACCCTGATCCTTGTGCAGGAGGACTGTTCTTGAAGTACCGAGGGCACCATCGTGGAAATCCTACACAAAGAGCGAACGAGCTTTATCGAATTTTGATTTGATGACTAGTATCGTTGTGATGCACACAGCACATGCATCGTAACTACTTATTATTATTATTTTGGCAATTAGACACTATTATAATATCAGATGATTTTCTATAAAAGAGTTTTTGTTATCGTAAGGTAAAAACTCGTCTGTGTTTATTTGCGGTAAGGTCTTACGAGATACCTTTGTTTTGAAAAGGTTATTAAACTTTAGGAATCAAGTTGACTGTGTTTTCTCACACTGGTTTAACCAGACTGACCCGGGCATGGTTTTCCCTAAATGCCCGGGTCAGATCGAGCATATTTTCTAGGTTTAGATGGATCTATTGTAGAGCTTCAGAAGAGGAGCTGGAGGCCCAGACACGTATTCACGTTGATGATTATATTTCCATTGCTTACATTGTTGTATATTATTCAGCAATTGTGAGGACGAGTTGTTATAATTGTTCGTGCTGAATAGGTTAGAGTGCTCTGATATGCTTGTATATTTATAAATTACAGTTTTGTTTTTGTGTAAAGATTTGTTATATAATATAGATTATTCATTCCGCTGTAAGATTCTGTGTTGCTTAGTTTCTTCTTGTCTTCTTTCTTTTTTCATTTCCCTAACTATCTGCCTTTCAGTTCAATTTGGGTTGGACATGTGTGGTTTATGGCTTGTTTAAATTGTACGGAAAAGTGTGACATTACAGTGTGGTATCAAGGCTTAGGTTGAGCGAACACCTAGGCTTTGATGGGGTAGAACTCATTATAAATAGGGTTAGTGATGCCCTAGAATGGGTAACTCGTTAGAGATAGGGTAAGCGACACCCTAAAATGAGTTTGAGTGTATATATATGAGCGCGTATTTGTTAGTGATATAAAAATGTCTTGTATTGCATTGCTTGTTCTATTGAGTGGCTTAAGAAATCTGGTCGATGTGTTTGGCCAACGTATTCGTTAGGGATTTCCTAAAAACTCGAACAAGACCAATTGACATAGTATTGTTTTAAAATGGGTAAATGGAATAATTTTACCTGAAAATGTATTTTATATATAAAAGAATAATTTTTCATAGTTATTTTGATTGTGCTTAGTTGTTAGGAAGAATAATATTCCATCATTATCATCTAGGATTTAACCGGTCATGCTCGTCTATTTTTGAGCATTGACTATTATCCATAAAGCTATCTTGGATCTTCCTTTGGAAATCTAGATTGGGTAATAGGAAATTTAAAATGAAATGAATTCCTTGTGAATTAAGTTTCACAATTTGAATATAAGGCATTCATTGATAATAGTTGAGTTAAAATTTTATTTCCAAGGGCGTTTATTTAAAAAGAGAATTTGATATTCTAGAATGAATATTTTAGAAATATAAAGCTTGATTTGATTAAATTTAAATAAATGTTATTAAAAGACAACTTGGTATATTTTGAAATAATATTTGGAAATGACTGAATATTAAAGTTGGTTGTATTAAATTAGGTTTAATAAAAGAAGTTATTAAAAGAAAAACTTAAATATTTCTGGAATAAATACTTAAAAGATGATTATATAAGGAAGCTATCATATTTTCACAATAAATATTTTAAAATGATTTCCTTTAAATGGGAATATTTTATAAAATTGATTTGTAAAAAATGTGCCTTATAAATAAAAGGAATTTGATCATTTAAATCTCGATGATTTTGGCACAATGGTTTCCGAGGTTTAAAAGGGTTTTGGTGTGCTAATATTTAGGAAAGAGTTGTTTAAAAGTATATATAAGGATAAATATCTTTGTCAAAGAAATTTAGTGAGAAAATGGGCATTTTTTTGGATTAGTTTCGAAATAGATCCACATTTGTTTTATGACGATCAGAACGATCTTCTAAGTGACGATTGAATGTTTGCTTAGGCGAACGATATCGTGCACTTAGTAAATCATTCTCTTTGTAATTGTACGATTGGGACGAGTTTGAATCTGGACAAATCCGAAGTAGGTTGAAATGGATAGTTTGTCAAAACCATTTATTTGGAAATATATTTGGTATGGTTTCAGCAAGGGGATTTTGAAAAATTGAAAATTTGTTTTAAAGATTAACTGGTTCGAGTGACTCGAAAATAACTAAAATGGGTAAGAGAAACATTCGGATGGTAAACGTTCTCTTGAGTATTACCCTTCTAGTAAGGGAATGTATGATATTGTTTGATAGTACCTAGTTCCTTGGTATTATTTTGGGTTAATCGGGCTAACTATATATATATATATATATATATTCTATGGATTAAATATATAGTATCATTTCAAAAGGTGTTTTGAATAAAAACCGGGTATTTTAAATTCATAATAATTCATAATAAAATTTTGAATTAAGGTTTTGTATACACTTAGAGGATGATAGGGGATTGTCTAAGTTAAGCTATGCATTATAAAACTGCTTTCATAAATAATTTAGAGGTAATATAATTGGTATTAGGAATAAGTAATTAAATAAGTGCGTTAGATGGACATAGATCGTTTCTTCTTCCCATATAATTTTGATCTAATATTCGAGTTTAAGGCTTTGGGGTGTTTCACACTATTTCGAATAAGGATCTGTTACTCACTTTTGATGACGAGCACTTGATGAAAGTTCTTGATATGGAACCAAGGTTTTCTATCATAGCTACAACTATGTAAGGAGAGAAGAGGTTCCTAATCGAGAAGCCCGATCAGATTCCACACTAATAAATTAGATGAGTGATATTTGTTTGGATGTGGAGTCATGTATTCGAATAGTGATCGAATCAGATTCTGTATATGTATGATCTATGGACATCTTGCGGGCTTATGAATAATATTGAATTTTCTTATACTGGAAATTTCGAGGATGAAATTCTTTTAAGGGGGAAGGAATGTAACGACCCGGATTTTTAGCATATGTTATTGAAATAATTAACTAATTTTAAATATTGAAATGTTAATTTTTATAAGTAGAATAAATAGATTTTTTGATATTGGAGTTATTTGAATACAAAATTTTG
Organism: Allium cepa; assembly: GCA_030765085.1. Classification (NCBI taxonomy): domain Eukaryota; kingdom Viridiplantae; phylum Streptophyta; class Magnoliopsida; order Asparagales; family Amaryllidaceae; genus Allium; species Allium cepa. The sequence continues at coordinate 1,051,180,072 of CM060935.1, read as the reverse complement.
GAAGCTATACTAATCTTCAAACGTTAATTTTTGAATATGACAAAATTCATATATATGTACATATATTTCACCATTTCAACTTTATGATAAAATATCTATATGTATATATACAAAGATGCAAATTTCAGACTTATGATGACAAGGATATATATAAGTATATATATATATGTATATATGTTTATATAATAATGTATATGTAAATAGGTATATGGTAAAAATATATATATTTAAATATATTTATATATATACACACACATGCAAGCTTCGTCATGACAAATTTCAAGTCAGGCCCACAAAACTTAAAATCAAGCACACATATAAAATCAAATCAAGCACAAATAAAATTAAATTAAGTACTGTAACAACCCAAAATTTAAGCTATAATAATTAACTAACAAATTAATTAAATGATAAAATAACTTCTTGAAATTATCAAAAATGAGCCATGGGAGTTGCACAATTGTGTCCGCAGTAATTTTCTGGTCAATTTCCATATATAGAACATCAGAATCCGAGCTAGAACGAGTGAGGTATTAATTAAACAAGAAATCAAAAGGAAGAAAAAAATATACATGGCTAGTTCGACACCTAGGTCGACCTAACCATTTCCTAGGTCGACATGCATGTCGACCTAGCAAGGGGAAGGTCGACACCTAGGTCAACACGTTCAATTGTTTGAATGACGAAATGAATTCTTCGTTCCAGAGAGCTTCAAACACATCATTTTGCTTATTTCCTCTCATCCGGTGCGTCTGTGCTTCCATTCGACGGCTCTTATCAAGCCTATGACGTGGTTGCACCAAATTCAATCTCCAAATCCAACGATTTGAGGTCCACAAGTACCACTATAAATAAGACCCTAGGCTTAGCTATTTTTCTCATTCAAGATTTTCTCCATTTGGGTTCACCTTCTCAGGAAGGACCCTAAAAGGAATAAATTTTCAAGGAGAAAATCATTTTAAATTAAAATATTTAATATCCTCAAATGGATCCGGGAAGACCAAAGGAAGAGGTAAGTACCACAGATGAGTGATTGTGATTATTTTAGATTTTTAAGTAATTTAAAATAATAAGGTTTCCAATAGTTGTAGTTTTTCTACAATTTTGGATTAAACTTTTTACCAGTTTATTTTCAGTTTTAGATTTATTTTTCAGTCTATTCCCTTTTAGATATTCTTTTCACTTATTTGTAATTATTTACTATTAATTATAGATTTTCCATTTATTTACAGTTACTTACAGTATTTACAATTACTTGCTGTTATTTACGTTTTATTTACATCTTTTCTATGTTTGGGATTTCATCTATAATTGTCAGTTTCTTTCTATTTTTCCCCTTTATGCGAATGGAATAGAATAGATTTAAAACATGAATATGGACTAAATAACAAGAACGCTAAAATTACGAAAAATAAGATGTAAATTGAGAAGACTGTAATAAATTGGACTTGGACTGAATTTAAGATATTTGCATGCCTAATTATGATGTATAATTATAACTAAAAAGAGTAAATGGAGAAAGTAGCTTATTTTTATGCTTAGACCTTGGGTTAAGTTAATAATCACAATTATAACGTAGGTTATAATTAGAAACAGAACAGAAAAAGGCTTATATTGAGACTTATAATGAATTAATAAGCAAATATAGAAAGGATAATACAAGAGGCTTATTTAAACAATTTATACTAAGTTAATAAGCAAAGATAAAAGTGGGACCAGTACCAACAACGTTCCCTTATTTTCGATGAACAAAGTTGGTCTCATAATCGCCGAAGTGAGGCGAGGGCATGCTTATGCTGGAGATGTGGTAAATAATTGGTCAATAAATAGAAGTTCAAATCATGGGGATTTGGACAAGGGGCGCAACTAGATTTTTTTTTGGCAGGGACCAGTACCAACATCATTCCCCTATTTTTGATGGACACAAGGTGGTCTCACAATAGCTGAAGTGGGACGAAGGGCACACTTATGTTGGAGCAGTGGTAAATAAGAGGTCCAATAGGTGGAGCAATAGGTAGCACGAGCTTAATGGTGGTCACACGTGCCTCTAGTGATGGCTCATAAATCGTTATAGGTTCCAAGCGCTTAGTTGGTGTCTTCCATAGACACTAATGTCTATGTAGGGGCCTATAGGGTCCGGTCCACAGTCTTCTATGTAGAGAGCTTTGAGAGCCGATCTGCAGTAGACATATTAGTAGGAGGCCGATCAAAGGGTAGAATTAGGACTTTAGCCTAATTAAAGTAGGATTGGGAATTCAGGTAATCAAAGTAGTTATCTAGGACAAGTGCAAACAATCAATATAATCCAATCGTATTAATCTAAGCTATAGTTAAACCGTATTTTATTCCAGCTTTACCTTCCCTTCTATTTATCTATTTCCTTTTATACTAGAAATGTTGTAAAGTCTATTATCTTTACTTTGCTCAAGAATACTAGTAATCACTATCACTCACCATACTTTTGGTCTGACCCAATTCTCTATTTCCCTTCCCCCTATAGGACAGCAAGGGAAAGGACTGTAGATTACGGACTCTTAGAGACTTCGGTTGTAGAGATTTTCTCATGTATTCTTCTTCTTCATTTTCAGCTTTTAGTTCATTTGATGTACTGGCACTTTATTTAAGAGGGATAGTTTTGTACACTGATTTTTTTATGAGACCGAGGTTATAATTTTCATAAGACATGTATTGGTATTTTGAGACATCTTCTGTATTTGGTTTTATAACTCTATCTTATGAAGTTTTATTTTTAGTAAATTATTGTTTTAATTGTTTCCGCTGTTTTTATCTATTTTTTTTATGAATCTTAGTCTCCACAAGTTTTAGCTATACCTACAACGCACCACATCTTTTAGTGTGCCCTTTTGGGGTGTGAGGTGTTTTATTTGATATTAGAGCTTAAGTTTACAAGATTCCTAATTTTTTTTAAAAGTAAAGTATTTCCCAAAATAGCTTATTTTAAAAGTATTTTTTTTAGAAAAGAAGCTTTTGATTTAGAATTAGTTCTCAAGTAATAAAGAGTTTTTCTTAAAATCACCCTCAAAGTCCAGTTCAATCTTCTTTCGACTCTTTTGATCCTAAATTATATTTTTTTGCATAATATGGCTGACTGGTTTCGTGGAGCTATGGTACCAGAGGTGCAAAGGCAAGCGCCTAATACAGCACCGGTAGGTGGAGATTCCTTTAATCTACTTACAGCAGCCAATTTTTCTAAGCTATGCAACCATTTACAGCAGCCAATTTTTCTAAGCTATGCAAGGACTTCGTTAGTCTAGAAGGCAAGACATTTTCTGGTACGGAGACTTTTGTGGAGGCATGGGCTTGGATAAGACACAGAGAGAAGATATTTGAGCTATTGGGATTGGAGGATCAGCAGCGGGTTCAGCTAGCATCTTGGCAGCTGAAAGGGAAGGCTTCTTATTGGTGGGAAGTTGTTGAGTTGGAAGAAAGAGATCTTTGTTGGAATGGGTTCCAAGAGAGATTTGACAGAAAAAAGTTTCTCAAGCAGAAGAGAGTGTTCAGTTGGAGCGGTTTATTAGCTTGAAGAAAGGAAGTTTGTCTATGAAGGAATATATCAACCACTTTAATGAGTTGTCGTGGTTGGGAATGGAGTTAGCGAATGCACCACACATGAAGGCCATGAAGTTCATGAAGGGATTAAATCATCCTCTTCAAGGATTGTTGTTGACTTATGTACCGATGGGAGCTACCTATGAGTCACTTATGGTGATGATGCTATGTCTAATGCAGCTAAGGAGGGGGAGTCAAAAGAAGTCGTTAAGTCGGAAGGTTCTAAGAAGAAAGGAGAAGGCCCTTAGAAGCAGGCCAAGAAAAAGTGCAAAAGTTATGGGATGGCTGATCATTTAGCCAAGGATTGCAAGAGAGGGAAGATGAAGGGAAAAATGCTATAATTATGGACAACCCGGTCACATTAGTAAGTATTGTCCCCAGAAGACGAGGCAGGAAGCGAGTGCACCAGCAGCGCAGATTCAGGCATTGGATGCAACACCTTCCAGTAGTGGACCCTATAGAGGTAGGAAAGTCACCGTGGAAGGTTTGATTTATATTTCTGATTTTTCCATTCATACTCTTTTCGATTCTGGAGCCTCACACTCTCTCCTAGCTCCTTGTTTGATTGTTTGCACTTAGATATCCCTTTAGTAGTAGACCCCATAGTTGTTTCAAACCCCATAGGAGGACCGACATATTTATCCATGATTTGTAGGGGTTTGAAAGTTTGTATAGGCATAGAGTTTGACTGTGACGCCTATGTATTGGGATTTTTGGGGTATGGGATGATTTTGGGAATGGATTGGGTATCCACATATGAAGCTATATTAGACCATAAGAGGAGAGTTGTTAGACTAGAGACATACAACGGTAGGATCTCGAGGTTTCCTGTGACCCGCAAGGGTTAGTCATGTTGATCTTCCTTTATTCCCTCGATTCATCATCAGCACAGTTAGATTCAGTTCCTGTCGTCAGAGATTTTTCGGACGTCTTTGAGGAGGTTAGGGGACTACCCCCTAAGAGAGAGATTGACTTCAGGATTTATTTGACTGATAATGCTAAGCCAGTAGCATTACCGGTGAGGCATATGGCGCCTAGAGATAGTTGAATAAGCTCACAAAGAAGAACTGTTATCCACTTTTTATGATAGATGATCTTTTCAATCAGTTAGTTAGCTCTTCTGTATTTTCTTAGCTTGATTTAGCCACTAGAATTCATCAGCCTAGAGTCGCAGATGAATAAGGCAGCATTTAGGACACCCGAAGAATTCTTTGAGTGGTTGGTTGTGCCGTTTGGACTAACCAACACCCCAGCTTATTTTGTAGATTTGTTGAGCCATGTCTTTGGAAATGTCCTAAGTAAGTTCGTTGTAGTATTCGTGGACAACATTTTGGTATTTTCCAAGAGTATAGAGAAGCATGTTATTCATCTAGAGGAGCTTCTTAAATTGAAAGCGAAATTCTTAAAGTATCACTGTGGCATGAGGAAGTACGTTTCTTGGAGCATAGAGAAGGTCAATGCATGGAAATAGTTTGAGAAACAATTTTGTATATTTAGGTTCGATTATGAAAATCCAAAGAGTTATGCCCCATGTGTCAATAATTGAAAAAAATTATAATTGCTCCAGATAAGTGGAATTAACAGAACTGCCTTAGGATAAATATAAGCATAGAAGAGGAATAGGAATAGGAATAGGAATAAAAGACTTTAGTAAGGAAATGAGGTTTCCAAGGTTTAGGAAGGGTACACTAGGGTAGTAAGAGGGAAAATCCACTTATGTCTAGCCCAATAAAAAAATGATATGAAATTTAAATTGGTTTTTATACAAGGTAAATTGAAATTCTTTTTGAAGAATTATGGAGCATATATAATTCACTAGTTTCTTTATAAGTAAACAAAATTTTAAATATAAAAACCTAGAGTGTATTAAGTAACGAAAACGTAGATTACAACATTTATTGTTGTAATAGATGTTTTCGTGAAAAATAAGGGGAGCATAGACTATGACACTATTGTTCTAGTAAGTGACTCCGAAGAGAAATGTTTTTACATAAGTATATGAGATTTATTAATATTTATTTTAATTGATTCCATACACTAGTATTTTCGGGTTGTAGTAACGGTGTTTTACGCAACAATTATTTTAACCCAAATAAAAATGTGTCTTGAAGATATTCTAAGTATAGAAATAAAGCGGTTTGTAAGTACACTTATTTTTTTAAATAAGTATAAGAAAATGTTTTCTAATTATGGAAAGGTTAAAACAATTTTGAAAATGCATTCCTTCGAAAAAGAAGGTGTAAGTTAAATATTTGGAGATCAGTAAATTTCATAGAAAATGAATATATATAGTAGACATACTTTAATCTATTGGAATAAGATGAATAATAATATAATTTTCTATGAAACCAAATCACAAATGTTTTATGCAAGTTATAAGGAATACGTGAAAGAGGTATGCAAGGTATGGAAAGCACCATATTTTGTATAGCCTATTTTGAAAATATAAAATAAGTTCCTTGTAATTTCACGTAAACATGAAGTCCTCTTTTACGGTTCATAGAAGGTTTTAGCATTAATAGTCTCTTATAAGAGAAAGTAGTTCCAATACATTAAGGTATAAAACTATTAGGTGTAATAAGAAGATGTTTTGAAAACATGTGAAGACTTTTTAAAGGTATTTTAAAGAAAGATGGTTTGGTGAAAAATTTAATAAGTTTTTGGAAGCGGAAAACTTAATAATAGTTAAATTTAAAAATTCCAATTTTTATAGAAAGATGTAAAGGTCTTTTAAAGACAAAGATTTTGGAATTTGATGTTTTAACATTTTAGAAGCCTTAATTTTTAAAATGAAATGATAAACACCCAACCAAACTCTTAAATGTGGAGTAGATATGAATCGTTTCCTAAATGTAATGGAAAAGGATGTAAGATTATATAGGAGATAGCAGTAATTACTTTTAGAAGTAACAATAGAAATTTCCGAAGGGTGTAGAGGAAACTAGTGAAACCTAGGATTGTGGCTTCATGTGTGTAAACTACAGAAGAATGGTAAAGTAATATCAGTAAGATGGTAGGACACACGTGGTTGAAGATGTGTATTCTTGATTTTGGGAAACTTGGGAGAAGCATCCTCCTTTAGTGGAATTCACATATGATAGTAGTTTTCAAGCTAGCATTGGAGTGGCGCCTTTTGAAGCACTTTATGGAAGACCGCGCAAGTCCCATTCGTGTTGATTAGAGTCTATAAAGAGATTGCTACTTGGTCCCGACAAGGTTAGAATGACTTTGGAGAAGATTGGTTTGACTGGAAGAAAATTTGTATCTCATATCCTCATCTTTTCGATAGTAAGTTTTAGAATTTCCTATTTCGATCTTTAGTTTTGAATAGGTTCTTTTCTTTATTATCCTTTGAGAGGGTAGAACTTAGGATTTAACCTATGGATGGTAGGATTTAATGTAAACATGTTATTAGAACATGTTATGCATGATGGATGCTAATGATTGCAAGTGTTTGCTAGTGGATGCTAATGGATGCATATACTTACACTGGGCAACATTATCCCTTATGGATCGGCCTAACTAGGACATTTGAGCATATGCATATGGATATGTGCACATTTGCATTTTTTATTTTGTTTTCCATGGTTGCTATAAATGGATGATTATCATATGATTGTTGCATTTAGATGATGATTGTAGCACGCAAATAGAACTATCAATAATCATTAGGGAATTTGCATTCATTTCGATACATGGCACAGACATGACTGAATAAAAAAATTCGACTGAATCGGTAGACCGCCTAATCTTTTGCATTAGTTAGGGACATTAACACTATACTAATTGCATAAGTATCATAAATCGCAATAGAAAGACTTAAGGACAATGGATTTAATGGACGATGGTTGAGTAGTTGGTTGTAGAACTTGGATGAAAACATTTATTTCATTCTTTTATCCTTAGAGATTTCGAGGATGAAATCCCTTACGGAGGGGAGAATTTAACAACCTGAAATTTAAGCTATAATAATTAATCAACAAATTAATTAAATGATAAAATAAATTTGTTAAATTATCAGAATTGAGCCACGAGAGTTGCACCATTGTGTCCATTGGGATTTTTTGGTCAATTTCCATATATAGAACGTCAGAATCCGAGCTAGAATGAGAGAGATACGAATTAAACAAGAAATCAAAAAGAAGAATACACACACACACACACACACATGGCTAGGTCGACACCTAAGTCGACCTAACCATTGCCTAGGTCGACATGCATGTCAACCTAGCAAGGGGAAGATCGACACCTAGGTTGACTTAACCAATTGTTTGCATGAAGAAATGAATTCTTCGTTCGAGAGAGCTTCAAACACGTCATTTTGCTTATTTCCTCTCATTTGGTGCGTCCATGCTCCCATTCGACGGCTCATCTCAAGCATATGACTGTAGGATCTAGATTAACCCTAGAGGGGGGGTGAATAGGGTTATAGCAATTTTCTCGAATTAAACACAAAAACAAACTGTAGAGAAATAGATATGCTGAAAAGTAAATCACACACAAAATTTACCCAGCTTCGGCAACCCCTACCTACTGCTGCATTCCCAGATTTCTATTAGAATTAAATAGTCTCCCGCTTACAAACACTCTAACAGACTTGCACACCCTGCTACCGCCTATAGAGTTTTGCAAACTCGCACGCCCTGCTCACTGAACTAATTCTAACTAGACAATCTGACACTACCTACAACCTAGGTGGTGATTTACCAAGACTTTGACTCGAAAAGAAAAGCAGACTACAAAAATAAAAGCAAGAGCAAAAATTAAAATACAAACTTGAATCCATAATTTTTGCTCAAATAAAACTAGATTTAAAAATTAAACCCTATCAAAAATAAACCCAAACCCTAATAATAACTAAAACCCTTTTTAATAAAACAAGGCTGGCCCTTTTATATTCTTTCACCCGATCCTCTTTTCTCTGGCTTGAAGAAAATGGCAGTCGATCCTTTTTCTGAAATTAGGGCTTCGGCTCTTTATCGAGTTAGTTTCTGATTCAATCAACTTGTTCGCGGCTTCTCTGATGATTGATTCTCTTGTTGCTTTACTTGCTCTCGTTCGCAGCCGCTCCTCTGTTGACCGAGTTCAATAAATTGTGGTATGTAATTTTTTTCTTTCGTTGCTGGTTTAATTGCTTGCTTGAACTCGATGACGATGATGAATTTGTTGAGTTGGTACTTATATGAATTCCGAGACACTTGAATTTGTTCGTATTCATTTACACTTTCCTAATTCTCGATTGCCTGATGCGCACGGCTTTGATTATGAAACGTTCAATTGCCTTGAGTCATACGGCAAAAACTTTCCTCTTTTGATTTTTGACTTTTTCAAAGATTGCACTTGATTTCTGACTTTTTTAAAGTTTGCAGATGCATACTTGATTTTTTATACAGTATTACTTAGTTGGTCTGCATTTTTCGATTTCGAATTTGTTTCCATTTGTTCATCTCGACTTGTTTGCGTCTGCATTTGATTCGAACTTTACTCCTGATCTAAATCACATTGTTTCTCGGCATTGACGTTTTTTCTATGACATTGTACTTGCTGATGTTTGTTGTCGGTCACTTGTGCATTGTTGTACTTCATGCTAGCGTTCTTGGTTTCAAATGCATTGAGCTTTGATCCTTTGTTGTTCATCTGCATGTAGCTGTTGGCCTAGTTTCTGTGGTAATTACATTTGTATCACTTGATAGCATCAAACTTGAGTCATTTGTTGTAGCATGCATTCTTGTTTATTTCCATTGGTTCATTGCCTCTCTCCATTTGCCTCTGGTTACTTGTAATTGCTGCTACGCATTGTTGTATGGATTTGTAGCTTGTATATCATGGTGTTTCTTACTTGATGTTGTTGGTCTTCATGTGCCCAGTTGATGTTATCTGGACATTTGCATCAATTCTAGTTTGTGTTGCTCTTGCTTTGTGTAGTTGCCACTATCTTCTTTGTATACTGATGCAAGGTTATTGTTGCGCACTACTGGTCTCTGTATCCATTCTGATTGGTCTAACCTGAACTCGATTCACTGTATATATGGTTGCTTATATATGGTTGTTGTGCACTGATTCTTGATAGCTTGCATGATGCATTTCTTTGTTTCATTTGACTTCACTTGTGTACACTGTGTCGTTGGTATCCTTACTTGAATTTATCTCGGTGGTCATTACTACACTCATGTTGGTATGGATATGCACTTGCTTGAGTTTCACTGAGCTTGATATCATGGTGTACATGTGAGTTGTACTCTCTGTTTTGATTTACTTCCATACTTGGTCGTGTTGTAGTCTTCAAGCATATTGCTGTGATTGAGCTCTGGTCGTCATTAACACTTCCATGTATCACTTGATTGACTCATGTATTGTAGTCTTCATGTATGTTGGTTTGTTGAATTCACTATTGTGTTCATAACGTGGTCTGGTTCAATGCTTTTCCATTGTTGCTTGAGCTGTTTCATTTATGATCTGCCATGCTTCAGTTTTAGTGTGCCTTATGTTGAACCCAGTTTCAAAACTCGGGTTTGACCTTGTGCTCGTGTCGTGATTTTATTTATATTGCACATGAGTTGAACCCGGCTTTTCATTTGGGTTTGACCTGTGCTCACCTGTCCCTGTAGCATTATCAAGTGTATATCGATGTGCACGGCCTTGTGGCATGTACAGTGATACACTGTGCATGTCACATTGTTCGTGTATGATGAATTCAAATGTGAATGATGACGAACAACCCAAATAACTGAGGCAAATCATATTTTCAAAAATCATATTTCATTTTATATTGCAAAAAATATTTCTTTTTCAATTTTACTGCGTTAGTGAATATTTTTGCAGATTGCTCAGATGCTGGATTCTAACTGGAATGAAGTTGAAGATAAACTACGAGTGTGAGTGATATGCAGTGAGGAATTTATGTAAATTGAATTGTGATGTAGTTAGAATCAAAATTGTATAGTGAGAGCTTGAATTTGTACTATTCAAAATTGTAATAAATATTTGTTTGAATAAAATTTATGTTTGAATTCAAATTCTGTGTAATTTATTTTATTCAACAAATATTTTTTAATCTATGAAAAATAAAATAGTACATTAACAGATACATTTAAATAAATATATATATATATATGTTTATTATCATCAAACAAAAATCATATAAGCGCATATTCAACAATCTCCCCCTTTTAATGATAACAAACATATATTTAAGATTTTGATTGTGTTAAATGTATTTGATCAATGATATACTCTAATTGCTCCCCCTATTTAAACGCTTCCTCTCTACATGATGCTCCCCCTACATATATGCATACAAATAGAAATTTATAAATGAGCCTAGATGCAAATGGAAAATTATTTGACCTTTGCTTGATTTTATTTTACAAAATCTTAACTTTTCTCTCCCCCTTTGGTTATCAGCAAAAGAATAATAGTGTTAGAGAAAAATAGAGATAAGGTGATCAATATTAATCCAATACTAAAACTCAATTTGAATATAAATATTAAATTTCAATAAAAATCAAACAAAAATCATAACTACCCTTGTTAGACGCATATTCCACTTTTAGAATGATGGAAATGATGTTCTCATATAAAATCATACAGTTGTATCTAGTTGTGGTACATTTATATCAGGAATTTGAATATCTACTAATCATGCATAACCGTTAGGACTTTTAAATGAGATTAGTAGTATTTCAATTTAATTTTAAAAATGAATTCAAGTATTTTCTAACCAGGATAACCGTGAGGACTTTTAAATGGGATTAGAATCAACTTGTCTATTTAATCAATTAATTTTGATATGCGTTCCATACATGCATAACCGTGAGGACTTTTAAATGAGCATGAAAGCACATAACCAAAAATCCAAGTAATTCACCCATGCATAACCGTGAGGACTTTTAAATGAGAGTGAATACTTTGGATATTTATTTATTTTTACAAAAAAATGTGAAATGAAAAACAAATTATCCCTGATTATAGTACCACATATCGACAAACTATATTGAATTTTAGAAAAACAATGGTCGATAGTAATACGATAGATATAGAAATGGTCATGGAATCTTTACCCAACAAAAATTTTTATAACTCTTGTTTGAATTCCTAAAGAAATTTTCCAAATATACTTCTTGAGTAATGTATGTTAAATATCAACACTTATCATCTTTTCAATCACTATTTATCTTTTTGATAATTAGTAAGGAGTCGGATTAGTCAAAATTTGTCATTTAAAATCAAATAAAAATGACTAATCTAAAAATATGGTCAAAAAATGATTTTCTCGAAGGGGTTATATGGAAAAAAAATCTGCTAATTGAAAATTATTTGTAATGAAAAATATGCAGATATTTTCTTTGAAAAACGATGCGATTACTAATTGTCTCACCATAAATCACGTTCAACTAGTAATTTTTCTATCAACTAGATTACCAGTGTAATCTGCATCTGAATTTCTTTTTCACTTCAAAACATCACTAATTAAATTTGATAGACCAGACCATGAAGTGTGCATAAAAACTCAAACTCAATTTTTAACAGCATTTTAAATTTGAATTGAAGTCGTGTAAATAATCAGAAACTGTGAATATAGAGTTAGCCGAATTATAACCTAATGCATTATCATCCAACAAAACACTATGCTTAATCCAAACGTATATGTATGAAGTAATTCGAAGAATAGTGTTTTTGGCATAAATATAATTTGCCAACTATGTCGAACAAGTCAGAATAAAAAAAAACATCATCTTTACAACATCTCAATATTGGCTGATTTCATTCAGAATATGGTGCAGATTATCACATTTAATTTATCGATTAAATAAATATACCTTCACCTGTTTTACCTTTACGATAATTTTTCGTGGTTGCCCATTGTGATTCTGTCACCCTTGTACTAGGCTAAGGAACTTTTGCTTTGTTGCCCGTTGTGTTTCTGGAACAGCCAAAAACCAGAAAACACTGTTGTTGTTCCTTAGCCCGCCACCATACCTACACGATGAAAGATTTTTGTGACCTATTTGTTTTTATAGGTCCATGATTGTTAGTGGCTGAAGCATTGTGAATAAACAAACCTTTTGGAACCCAAACTTGTTTTGTCATTTCATTCTTGTTCCAATAGACATGAAATTTGTTTGTAGAATTCTTAGGAACCCAAACTTGTATAAATTTTGTGCTCTTGTTCCTATGACTACAATTTTCAACACGATGTCCAATTATTTCACATCTATCAAAAACACTCTTACCTTTTGCATTACCATCAACTTGTGTTTTCCCAAAACCTAGTCCTTTTCTGTTGTTAGCAAAAATTTGATTTCCCAATAACATGTTGAATGATTTTTCTCCTCTTGAAAAGTTATTCAGAGATTTCTCAAGATTTTGGACTTTGGTTTTGAGTGTTGTGTTTCCAGTTATAAGTGAGGTGCATCTATTTATAAAATCCTTTTTCCTAGTGTCAATGGTTTCCTTAAGACTCAAGTTTTCTTTTTCAAGATTCTCAAAGCTATTCTTAAGTCTTGATAATTCTGAATCTAAAATTTTACATTTTTACAGTCTAGGTTTTGAATATTTTCAAATTCAGTTTCTAACCTAAAATTTTCACGAGCAAGTTCTCTCCTATCAGATTTCAGTTTTTCAATTTTAGATTCAAGAGTATCAACTTCTTTAGTAAGATCAAGACACATAAAAACAAATTCTTTATAAGAATAGTCACATACCTTACTAGATTCCTCTGAGCTTGCTTTTGAATCTAATTTTTCCATAAGACACAAGTTAGCCTCCTCTGAGCTACTATTCGAAACTTTCTCTCCTTCTTCATCATCCCAAGTCGCTGCAAAGGCCTTATTCTTCTTTTTCTTTCCTTTGTTGTTTTTGAGAAGTGGGCATTCTTGTTTGAAGTGACCAGGCTTGTTGCAGTTAAAGCACGTTAGTTTATTATCGGAATTGTCAGAATCTTTTGACCTATTACCACTTGTTTTCTTCTTGCGTGGCTTGAATCTTGACCATTTTCTAAGATTATTGACAGTCATTGCAAGCTCTTCAATTGGATCTTCTTCTTCTTCATCGCTCTCTTCTTTGCTCTTTAAGGCAATCGTCTTCTTCTTTGATTCGGAGTTGTTGCGTTCCTCCTTTGCTTTTAGCTCAAGCTCATATGTCATCAAGTTGCCGATCAACTCCTCCATGCTTAGTTTACTCAGATCTTTCGATTCTTGTATTGCCGTGACTTTTGCCTCAAAGTTCATTGGTAAAACTCATAGCACCTTCCTCACAAGTTCTACCTCAGCGAATACTTTCCTAAGCGCTCTAGCATTGTACACCAAAGTTGAAAAGCATCCAAACATGTCCTTTATGCTCTCGCCTTTGTCCATCACAAAGTTCTCGTATTCATTGCTGAATAGGGCTAGACGAGACTCCTTGACTTGAGAAGTTCCTTCATGCGTCACCTCCAAGGTATGCCAAATTTCCTATGCAGTTTTACAATGAGAAATTCTATTAAATTCAGTTTTATCAAGAGCACATATCAAAGCATTCATGGCTTTAGCATTTGTAGTTTTTAATCTCTTATCGTTAGCATCCCACCTATCCTTAGGTTTAGGAATCTCAGTATCACCATGGAGATTTATAGCCAGTTTCAATAATGTCCCAAACATCATAATCAACAGAACTAAGATAAATACCCATCCTAACTTTCCAATAAGCATAATCATTCCCATTAAACATGGGTGGCCTAACAATAGATTGCCCCTCAGAAAAAGCACTATTTGGTGGATTCATGACTCTAGAGTTAAAGAAAAATACCGTGCTTTGATACCACTTGTAGGATCTAGATTAACCCTAGAGGGGGGGTGAATAGGGTTATAGCAAATTTTCTCGAATTAAACACAAAAACAAACTGCAGAGAAATAGATATGCTGAAAAGTAAATCACACACAAAATTTACCCAGCTTCGGCAACCCCTGCCTACTTCTGCATTCCCATATTTCTATTAGAATTAAACAGTCTCCCGCTTACAAACACTCTAACAGACTCGCACACCCTGCTACCGCCTATAGAGTTTTGCAAACTCGCACACCCTGCTCACTGAACTAATTCTAACTAGACAATCTGACACTACCTACAACCTAGGTGGTGATTTACCAAGACTTGACTCGAAAAGAAAAACAGACTTTAAAAATAAAAGCAAGAGAAAAAATTAAAATACAAACTTGAATCCATAATTTTTGCTCAAATAAAACTAGATTTAAAAACTAAACCCTAACAAAAATAAACCCAAACCCTAATAATAACTAAAACCGTTTTTAATAAAACAAGGCCGGCCCTTTTATATTCTTTCACCCGATCCTCTTTTCTCTGGCTTGAAGAAAATGGCAGCCGATCCTCTTTCTGAAATTAGGGCTTCGGATCTTTATCGAGTTAGTTTCTGATTCAATCAACTTGTTCGCGGCTTCTCTGATGATTGATTCTCTTGTTGCTTTACTTGCTCTCATTTGCAGCTGCTCCTCTGTTGACCGAGTTCGATAAATTGTGGTATGTAAATTTTTTCTTTCGTTGCTGGTTTAATTGCTTGCTTGAACTCGATGCCGATGATGAATTTGTTGAGTTGGTATTTATATGAATTCCGAGACACTTGAATTTGTTCGTGTTCCTTTACTCTTTCCAAATTCTCGATTGCCTGATGCGCACGGCTTTGATTGTGAAACGTTCGATTGCCTTGAGTCATACGGCAAAAACTTTCCTCTTTTGATTTTTGACTTTTTCAAAGATTGCACTTGATTTCTGACTTTTTTAAAGTTTGCAGATGCATACTTGATTTTTTATACAGTATTACTTAGTTGGTCTGCATTTTTCGATTTCGAATTTGTTTCCATTTGTTCATCTCGACTTGTTTGCATCTGCATTGGATTCGAACTTTACTCCTGATCTAAATCACATTGTTTCTCGGTATTGACGTTTGTTCTATGACATTGTACTTGCTGATGTTTGTTGTCGGTCACTTGTGCATTGTTGTACTTCATGCTAGCGTTCTTGGTTTCATATGCATTAAGCTTTGATCCTTTGTTGTTCATCTGCATGTAGCTGTTGGCCTAGTTTCTGTGGTAATTACATTTGTATCACTTGATAGCATCAAACTTGAGTCATTTGTTGTAGCATGCATTCTTGTTTATTTCCACTGGTTCATTGCCTCTCTCTCCATTTGCCTCTGGTTACTTGTAATTGCTGCTACACATTGTTGTATGGATTTGTAGCTTGTATATCATGGTGTTTCTTACTTGATGTTGTTGGTCTTCATGTGCCCAGTTGATGTTATCTGGACATTTGCATCAATTCTGGTTTGTGTTGCTCTTGCTTTGTGTAGTTGCCACTATCTTCTTTGTATACTGATGCAAGGTTATTGTTGCGCACTACTGGTCTCTGTATCCATTCTGATTGGTCTAACCTGAACTCGATTCACTGTATATATGGTTGCTTATATATGGTTGCTGTGCACTGATTCTTGATAGCTTGCATGATGCATTTCTTTGTTTCATTTGACTTCACTTGTGTACACTGTGTCGTTGGTATCTTTACTTGAATTTATCTCGGTGGTCATTACTACACTCATGTTGGTATGGATATGCACTTGCTTGAGTTTCACTGAGCTTGATATCATGGTGTACATGTGAGTTGTACTCTATGTTTTGATTTACTTCCATACTTGGTCGTGCTGTAGTCTTCAAGCATATTGCTGTGATTGAGCTCTGGTCGTCATTAACACTTCCATGTATCACTTGATTGACTCATGCATTGTAGTCTTCATGTATGTTGGTTTGTTGAATTCACTACTGTGTTCATAACGTGGTCTGGTTCAATGCTTTTCCATTGTTGCTTGAGCTGTTTCATTTATGATCTGCCATGCTTCAGTTTTATTGTGCCTTGTGTTGAACCCAGTTTCAAAACTCGGGTTTGACCTTGTGCTCATGTCGTGATTTTATTTATATTGCACGTGAGTTGAACCCGGCTTTTCATTTGGGTTTGACCTGTGCTCACCTGTCCCTGTAGCATTATCAAGTG
The DNA here is from genome assembly GCA_030765085.1 of Allium cepa. Lineage (NCBI taxonomy): Eukaryota > Viridiplantae > Streptophyta > Magnoliopsida > Asparagales > Amaryllidaceae > Allium > Allium cepa. The sequence goes on along the minus strand of CM060935.1, from coordinate 1,051,163,464 downwards.
TATATCGATGTGCACGGCCTTGTGGCATGTACAGTGATACACTGTGCATGTCACATTGTTCGTGTATGATGAATTCAAATGTGAATGATGACGAACAACCCAAATAACTGAGGTAAATCATATTTTCAAAAATCATATTTCATTTTATATTGCAAAAAATATTTCTTTTTCAATTTTACTGCGTTAGTGAATATTTTTGCAGATTGCTCAGATGCTGGATTCTAACTGGAATGAAGTTGAAGATAAACTACGAGTGTGAGTGATATGTAGTGAGAAATTTATGTAAATTGAATTGTGATGTAATTAGAATCAAAATTGTATAGTGAGAGCTTGAATTTGTACTATTCAAAATTGTAATAAATATTTGTTTGAATAAAATTTCTGTTTGAATTCAAATTCTGTGTAATTTATTTTATTCAACAAATATTTATTTAATCTATGAAAAATAAAATAGTACATTAACAAATACATTTAAATATATATATATATGTATATATATATATATATATGTTTATTATCATCAAACAAAAATCATATAAGCGCATATTCAACAATGACGTGGTTGCACCAAAATCAATCTCCAAATCCAACGGTCTGAGATCCACAAACGCCACTATAAATAAGACCCTAGGCCTAGATATTTTTCTCATTCAAGATTTTCTCTATTTTGGTTCACCTTATCATGCAGGACTATTTCCAAGGAAAAATCGTTTTAAATTAAAAAAATTGATACCCACAAGTGGATCCGAGAAGACCAAGGGAAGAGCTAAGGACTACGGGTGAGTAATTGTAATTATTTTAAATTTTTAAGTAATTTAAAGTAATAGGGTTTCCAGTTGTTGTAGTTTTTCTACAATTTTGGAATAACCTTTTTACCAGTTTATTTTCAATTTTAGATTTATTTTTCAGTCTATTCCCTTTTAGCGATTCTTTTCAGTTATTTGTAGTTATTTACTGTTAATTATAGCCTTTTCATTTATTTACTGTTATTTAAAGTATTTACAATTATTTAGTGTTATTTATGTTTTATTTACATCTTTTCTATGTTTGGGATTTCTTCTGTAATTGTTAGTTTCTTTCTATTTTTCCTTTTTACGCTAATGGAATAGAATAGATTTAAAACGCGAATATGGAAAAAATAAAAAGAACACTAAAATTACGAAAAATAAGATGTAAATTGAGAAGACTGTAATAAATTGGACTTGGACTGAATTTAAGATATTTGCAAGCCTAATTATGATGTATAATTATAACTAAAAAGAGTAAATGGAGAAAGTAGCTTATTTTTCTGTTTAGACCTTGTGTTAAGTTAATAAGCACAATTATAATATGGGTTATAATTAGAAACAGAACAGAAAAAGGCTTATTTTGAGACTTAGAATAAATTAATAAGCAAAGATAGCAAGGATAACAATAGAGGCGTATTTAAACAATTTATACTAAGTTAATAAGCAAAGATAAAAGTGGGACCAGTACCAATCGCATTCCCTTATTTTCGATGGATAAAGGTGGTCTCACAATAGCCGAAGTGAAGCGAGGGCACGCTTATGCTCGAGAAGTGGTAAATAAGTGGTCAATAAATAGAAGTTCAAATCATGGGGATTTGGACAAGGAGCACAACTAGATTTTGTTTGGCAGGGACCAGTACCAACAGAATCCCCTTATTTTTGATGGACACCAGGTGGTCTCACAATAGTCAAAGTGAGATGAAGGGCGTGCTTATGCTGGCGCAGTGGTAAATAAGAGGTCCTAACCAATAGGTGGAGCAACAGGTAACGCGAGCTTAGTGGTGGTCACACGTGCGGCCTCCAGTGATAGCTCGTAAATAGTTATGAGTTCTAAGCGCTTAGTAGGTGTCTTCTGTAGATAATGGTGTCTTTTGTGTAGGGGCCTATAGGGTCTGGTCCATAGTCTTCTGTGTAGAGAGCTATAGGAGCCGATCCACAGTAGACACATTAGCAGGAGGCCTGTCAAAGGGTAGAATTAGAACTTCAGCCTAATTAAAGTAGGATTAGGAATTCAGCCTAATCAAAGCAGTCATCTAATACAAGTGCAAACAATCAAGATAATCCAATCATATTAATCTAAGAAATAGTTAAACCGTATTTTATTCCAGCTTTACCTTCCCTTCTATTTCTCTATTTACTTTTATACTAGAAATGTTGCAAAATCTATCATCTTTACCTTACTTAAGAATACTGGTAATTACTATCATTCACCAGACTTTTATTCTGACCCGCTGCTCTATTTCTCCCTTTCAGCCATATGCCAGCGAGGGCAAGGACGGTAGATTACAGACTCTTGGAGACTTCAGTTGTGGAGATTTTCTCATGTATTTCTCTTCTTCATTTTCAGCTTTTAGTTTATTTGATGTACTGGCACTTTATTTGAGAGGGATAGTTTTGTACTCTGATTTTTTTTATGAGACTGAGGTTATGATTTTCATAAGACATGTATTGGTATTTTGAGACATCTTGTGTATTTGGTTTTATTACTCTATCTTATGAAGTTTTATTTTTAGAAAGTTATTGATTTAATTGTTTCCGCTGTTTTTATCTATTTTGTCTTGTTAATCTTAGTCTCTGCAAGTTTTAGCTAAGCCTACAACGCACCACATCTTTTAGAGTGTCCTTTTGAGTACACTAAAGGGTGCGGGGTGTTTCAAGTATACCATAAATCAAATCAACCCACAAAATCAAATCAGGCATACAATGAAATCAAATCAACAAAAGAAAAAGAAAAAAAAGAAAAAAAAATATGTGAAAGATGAATGCAATTTTAGCCACCTTATGTGTGTGTTATTAACCACCTTAACATTGCACTGTACACTTTCCATTCTATATATATAGCTATTCCTTGTGCACGTATATAAAAAAGACCTGCCATTAAAACCAAATAAGTTAAGTGTTCAAAGCTTGAAGAAAGGTGTTAACCTGTTTTTAAACAGTGAGTAAAACACTTTTGTTTTGTTAACGGGTTATTACTTGTAAATGTATATATCTGTGAATATGGATGCATCTTTAATCTGTAAAAGATGTATATGTGATTGTTATGTTAATATGTAGATGCATATGTGTGTCAGACATGATTAGTTCACCCTGCAACACAAAGAAACACTGTGCTTCTCCTATACAAGCTCTCTGTCTTCTTGTTTGATAAAACAGTGGAACTTCCCACTTCAAAATTAAATAGCTCAACAACCAATTTGTTTTAAGCAACGATTCCAAAACAAAAGTTATTTTTTAAAAGTATAGAACATACTAAAATTTATTTCATGAAATTTCATCAAGCATAGAGGAAGAAATTCCAAATAATAGTGAGTGGGTAGGTTTTGGTCGATATTCAACTTTCAAAATTTAATCAATGGATTGTACAACTGTGTTCAGGGTGGAAAAACTTGATTTTTAATAATGGTTTGAAGATTTTTAAGGTCATGTGGAGAGAGGAATTGGGAGATGAATGGGTTTGAGGATTTTGGCAAATTTCCGCAATAGGGTTGATTTCGTGGCATGGTGTTGGCCATGGAGGAGGAGTAGAGGGTGGCACATCGAGAAAAAAATATCACGAAATTTTTAATTGAGTGGATAGGTTTGGCGAGCTCAAAGTAGGGTTTAGGGGTGCTTTGTTCTTTGGTCTTAGGTGGGCGAACTATGGCGACGATGGAGGAGAAGGGGGCCACGCACACCAGGGGAAAAGGTAGAGTGGGTTGTGGTGAAGCGATAGGTGAAGTCTGATAGTGTATCGTGGAGGGTGGTGGTGTGACGAGGGGATTAAGTGACACAGGCTTTGGGTCCAAGCTTCGGTTAGAAGTTCAAAATTTCGAACTAAGGTCTTGGGCGAGTTTTCAGGTGGTGGAAGGTGAGGTGTAGGTCATGGATGATCTGAGAAGAAGGTTGGTAACGTGATTTGAGGGTCGGTGGTCATGTGCATGTGCAAAGGGTCGTGCACGTTTGCTCAGTTCAAATGAAGGAGAAGGGAGAAGGAGAACTTGGGGGAAGAAGTGGAAGAATAAGTTTGGGCCGGTTTTGATTTGCATTGGCCGAGTTAGTTTTTGTATTGGGTTGGGTATGTTAATTAGTAAATTAAATTAAATTTCTTATATTTAATAATCTTTAAATTTAAAACAAGATTTCTTCTTCATTTCAAAACCAATCGACGAGCAGATTTTTGCACCGAGTTCCTATCGCTAAATATTTTCATTTGAACCAATATGATCAAGTTTTTTGTAATGTAAAATTTTAATGGTTTAAATGATTGAAAGTGAAAAAATATAAGTAATTTCTTGTTTAATTAATTATACGTTAATCAATCAATTAATTATTAAATGGATTGTTTAATCTAAATTAATCAAGAATAAAACAATTTTAAATTCCTTTGATTGACAAGTAATCTGGATTAAGAATATAACTTGTCTCGGTAAATTAAAACCAATTCATTTCTAATTTGTAAATTGATTTAATATTAATTATAAATCGTTGATTATAGTTAATGATCTATGCTCATCTTTATTTAGATATTGGTTTCAATTACCTTTTGACTATGCCATTAAATAGCCAAATAAATACTGTTGGGTTAAACTGAATTGAATGTGGTTAACTAGACATTTTTTTAGTGGAAGAAAATCACCATTCTGCTAATTAAATTAATTGGACCGTGTTTAGCAGAATAAATCACCGTTCTACTATTATTAATTAGATAAGTTAATTTGGACATTTATTTAGCAGAAATAAACCATGTTCTGCTACTACATTATTGTGGACACTTAATTACACTTCAGTTGGTTAACATTGGATAAGTGTGGTATTAACAATTAACTGTTAATGGTGAGTTTAATTTACATATTTGATGTTATGTAAATACTAGGATTATAACTTAGATGGTTATTTAAATTAATGAACTTGATTAAGTACCATTGGAGACACTAAGCTTCTTTCCAAATTTGGAAAATTGATTCTTGAACCAAAGTTGTTTTAAGAATGATTATTATTTATTAATGATATTTTAAAGATAATTAATTATTATTTGATAATGATTTAAAGTTAATTATTTTATGATTCTTTAAAATTATTTAAAGTATTTAATTATTGTTTTCAATGTTATTAAATTATTTAAATTGTTTAACAGCATAGTTTAATTATTCATTAAAGTTATCTTATATTGATTTAATCTAAAAGTTAATTATTATTTAAAAATTAATTAGTATTAAAATATTATTATTCCGAATATAATTTGTTCCAATATTAATATTGTTTTAAAAATAATATATTATATAGTAAACTTTTTATAAAAGAGTATTTTCCTAAATTAAACTTGGAAATTTATTTAGAAACTTTATAAGCATTATCTTGAGATAATTATTTTTGGAAGTAATGGTATATTTTCATAATGTAATTCGAGGGTAGAGATTGCCTACAGCTTGGGATGTTTTCGCTGGGATAGCGACGTAACCATTGTGCAAACTACGATCTATGATTTATTGCATGGCGGAAATCGTGAGGCATAGATTGCCTAAGTTAAGTTTGCTTTCTTTGGGATAGAGACGTAACCATTGAGCTGCGATCCATGGTCGATACCGAATGGTGCTTTCCATATTTATTTTAAAAAGTATTCAAATATTTTTTAAAGGAATGGTTTGTAAATATACTTATTCCGGTGAGATAAGTATATGACTGTTTTTGATAAAGAGATTTAATTTATCGAAATTAAATTAAACGAGGCTTAGTGATTTCAGTGGAAATGAAATCTTTGTTTGAATGTTTGTTTATTTGATAGTTAAATAACCGACTATCAAATTTTAACCTAAATATGTAATCCTTATTAATTTTGGTGGTAGAGAATTAATTTCCTACTTAATACCGAAGGATTTTAACTCTGTAAATATCTCGGAGAAATGCGAGAATTATATGTACGGTTACCGTTCGACGTGCTATACCGTACGTATAAACTTGTGGATCTTCTAGGAACGATAAGGAGATCCGTCCACTTAAACGGTTAGAGGGTGATCCCCGATCTTATGTATTATCTGATTATTTTCTAAAGAACTGATCTTGAGTATTCCATAAATCGACGAATGGTTTTTGGAGCACCTTGGAAATGGAGAGTGTACTCGTAAGAGATGACTCGAAATCCATGACCTACTTCGAAACCATATACGGTTAAATGGAGGAGATGTGTTATATTTTAAGATGTTGAAATCTATATGTAGTTTCGTGGCTCATTGGAGTGTGGGAATCTATGTGAGATTCCAAGATCTATTGAGATATGGAATATAAGTGTGATTCTGTGACCCATTATGGCGCGCTCCTCATTGGCAGGAAATCGAGTTCGATGTTCGGAATCCACAAACTATTCCTACCGACGGGCAGAATTGGGAATCCATGTGGGATTCCATAATTATTTTGAAGACGGTGCGTGAGCTGGAACGCCAGGCGTAGCCTCATTAGCGGAAATGGCTAAAACCAGAGATAGGATGCATAGCCCAGGGGCCAAGTTAACCCATGAGGGTGTAGTCATCTCCCTTTCTAGCAAGTCCATATCGTTTATTTTATGCATGCTGGGGGTGATACACTCGGCCTAAGTGGTCAGTTATGTGTTTCCTATGTACCTCGGCTAAACAGTACCGATCTTCAGAAGGATAACTCTGATCCTTGTGCAGGAGGACCGTTCTCAAAGTATTGAGGGCACCTCCATGGAAATCCTACACAAATAGTGAAGCTTTATCGGATTTTGATTTGATGACTAGTATCGTTGTGATGTACATAAAACATGCATCACAGCTACTTGTCATTATTGCTTTGGCGATTAGACACTATTATAATATCAGATGATTTTCTATAAAAGAGGTTATCGTAAAGTAAAAACACTTCCATGTTTATATGCGGTAAGGTCTTACGAGATACCTTTGTTTTGAAAAGGTTATTAAACTTCAGGAATCAAGTTGATTGTGTTTTCTAACGCTAGTTTAACCATACTGACCCGGGCGTGGTTTTTCATAAATGCTCGGATCAGACTGAGCATATTTTCCTGGTTCAGATGGATCTATTTTGGAGCTTCAGAAGAGGAGCTGGAGTCCCAAAGACGTATTCACGTAGATGATTATATTCACATTGCTTACATTATTGTATATTATTCAGCAATTGTGAGGATAGGTTGTTATAACTGTTCGTGCTGAATAGGTTAGTGTATTCTGATTGATGTCTGTACACATACAAATTACAGTTTTGTTTTTGTGTGAAGATTTGTTATATAATATAGATTATTTGTTCCGCTGTGAGATTCTGTGTTGCTTAGTTTCTTCTTGTCTTCTTTCTTCTTTCTTTTCGCTAACTATCTGCCTTTCCGTTCAATTTGGGCTGGACATGTGTGGTTTATTGTATAAATTTATGTTATGTACAGTTTCTAGATTTTCCGGTCATTAGAACGTTGTTCTAGCCCCCTCCTCATTACTACCCACGGGATAGATTTAAAGGAACAGATCACTGGAGCTAGATGTGCTTTGTTGTTGGAGAAATCTTCTTTTCTATTATGCTCGATGCTGATGTGACAATCGTCTATCCAAGGAATACCATTAATTCTAAGATAGTAGTCATAACTAGTATTCTTATCGTATTACTTTTTTTGATGTGAGTTTAGATTTCTATCAATCTCCGATAATGCTTATACTTATTTGCAGGTACCAAGTCCAACAATCTGTACTTTAACGGACTTAGGTTTCGATTTTTGTCGAAATTTAGGCTCATTGAGGTATGGGTTGTCATAATAAGCCTTACTTCGTTGGCTTTTAGGGTTAAGTATAGTTAATTAGTTTCCAAACAAGTAATCAAACAATTAAACATTGGCCAATTAGCTAGCATAACCCCTTTTCGAAAATATTTGTATATATTTTTGAAATATTTGAAAATACTTATAATAGGTTTTAAAACATTTATTCAAATATTAATTTAAAATAACAAGTTTGTAAAATCTATAAAACTTGAAAAGGAACATGTTATTTTATCAAACCACTTTAAAAATTTACAATTAATTTTTAAAATTCTTAAAGACCTCAAACGACTTTTAAAATACTCTAATAATAGTTAGTAAACACTTGTAAAAGGAAGGAAACAAAATAATTAAATTTAAATATCTTTACAAACCTTTTAAGTTCGAAAATCAAGTCTAAACAGAACAGTTTTGCACAAGTGCAGTTTTGGTCATTTTTGAGATGTTAATTAACTTTTTACTATCCAAGCTTTTAATAGAAACCAACATGTATATAAGACATTATAAATATGACAAGAAACCTCGAAGGATCTCTTTATGAAGTTCCATAAACATCGCCACAATCAAGACAATTCAAAGCTATATCTATAGTGACTATCGCTTTAAGTGCACTTTCAAATCTGAGTCCGATCTAAACCAAAGTCTGTCTATAGTCTATGTTCTTTGTTCAATTGCTCAAGGCCTAATTATAAATCATACAATTCCATTCAAGTCCATTACAAGTTTGTTCAAATTCATATACATAGATCACACGTGTCACTTACTTTTAAAGCAAGAATTCAAACCAATGTTTTAACATATGTCAACAATTATTCGAACAATGTAAACACAATCAAAAACAAACAAATATGTGTTGCATTTTCATTTAAAGTGAGGTGTTATGTAACAACCAACCCTGGAAGAGACCTAAATTTCGATCCAGAAAAGGCCCATCAAAACTTAGATCCATTCTAAGGCAAGTTGTTGGTAGTAAAATGAAATAACATTGCAGAGCCATAACTAAACTATCAGAACTCATAGCGTATAAAAAAATATAACAGTAGAGTGTACCCATTTATTTTCAAAATCAAAAAGATGTCATAATACAAAATCACATAAAAACCATAATATAATATTCATTATAACAATTGTTTAAATCCATGGGTACATATAAAAGAAAATAATAATAAGTACCGTCACTTGCCAAGCTTCTTCACCTTTAAGCATCGTCACCGCCATCACTCCATCCTTAACCTTTGTTGTCATGAGGAGGGAGTCAGAACAACAAGTGTCTGGTGAATAAAAACCTCGAGTCTTGCATTTTGGTACTTGGGCACTATATTTCAAAATAAGAATATGTCTACGAACATAAAATCCTTAAAATCATTTGATACTTCTTTATAAGGAAAGGAGGCGGGTCCAACCACTTAATACCTTCCATTCCAGAAGTAAATCGCATATCTCAATCAAACGTCATAAATAGCTAATAATGTAAGAAACAGTATCCAAGCTACTTAATACTTTCCAGTAGAAAATAGACAAACCCCGTCATTTAAGGCCCAATTCCAAAAGTGTGCACCTCGATGGTACTATCTAGATGACATTGTATGGAATCTCATAGGCCACTTAATACTTCCAAGTGGAAAATAGGCAGACCCCGTCATTTAGGTCCTAATTTCAGAAGTGGACTCCTATAGAGATGCCATCTAGCGTAACACTTTGGCCATTTAGTACTTCATGTAGGGAAAAAGGCGGATCCAACCACTTAATACCTCAAACACCGAAGCATGTCCTTCGTCTTATGGTCCACACTCATAATGACGTCTCACATTAGTTATCTATTCATAGGAACTGGTAGCTAGATTAGCTGGACTGATTTCCCCTACAAATTTTGGAGCTAAACCCACATCATTAAAAATATTTATCATAAGGATATCTCATATCAATAAAAAGTGTACACAACTGTTGGTAGCCTCAAAGTGAAGGGAAGACTTCCGACATGTAACTCTATTGACCTTATTGACCTCGCATCCTTATTACTTAGCCAAAAATTACACACACACACTCATCTCACCATTTTATAAATAAGACCTTATAAGGAATCTTTCTTATTGCGCCTTAAAATAGTAATTAAGCTGTATAAGAGTTTCCTCTTATTTTCACCTCAAAGTCAATTACCTTCCTAACGGGAGAAAAATAAATGTAAATAAATGCCTAATTAACTACGCCATATATATGTAATAGTTATACATTAATTGCGTAAATAGGAATAAAAAATATTTACGCTTAATAAGTTCTAAACACATGGATTTTACGCTCTAAACTAGCGTTAATGTCAATTCCCTAACAATTATTATTACAAGTCTTTTTTCTTCAATTTTCCAAGATTTCATGGAATGCAAATGTCTGAAATAGGGAATAAATGTTCATAACCAAAACTGCAATACTAAACTTGTAAATAAAATAAAAACTCAATTTATTACACATATTCAAAGGAATATCTTAAACAATTAGAATTGCAATCTAAACTTCATATTCTATTCAATTCATCTTTCTACAAAGAAATAAATATGAATAAGCAGTGTAAACTACGAATAGAATTCATAATCTAAACCCTTTATTTTATTGAAAGATCACAATTTGACCTAAAGAAGAAGAAGAAATGGAATAGACTATAAAATTATTAAAAATTGGATAAACGAAATAAATCCTATCAAATTAATGTAGATAATTGAGAATCTCAATATAGAATTGACATTTCGAAATAAAAAGAAATTTCAAGGGATTTTATCTATCATATTTTCGAAATCCTAAAATCCCTAAGGCATATTCAAATCCAAAAGAAATACACTAAACAATTGCTGAAAAGAAATACTAAGGTTTCCACTCATAGATTAGCCTTAGCTTTACTTAAATAGATTTACAGTCTTCCGATCTCTTCTATAATCTCTTTTTTGATACACACACACGATAGGGAAGAGATATATGTACATTCATTAGATTCAGAATAATTGGGGAAGAATATGATAAAAATAGATTGAAGGAGGAAGAAACAAATAGGAAATAAGTTGAATCTTTACCTGAATTTTCTACGGAGTTTCTGAAATTTTAATAGAGCTATATCAATGGCATAGTTTCGTCGTATTCCCCAAGATAATATGAATAAAAACGGAGAGGAAAAAATTCTATTTATAGGAGGTGAAACGCACCAGAACCGCGGGATGAAAATAGGTAGGAAATAGGTAAATCTGGAACGCATAACCGAATCGAACATAACATAAAACCCTAGTCGCTGGTGGCAACTATCGTTGCCAATCGATCGACCATCCTTGGACGACCGGTCGACAGCTACGGTCGATCAGTTGACCTATTCAGGTCGACCTCTATCTTATTTAAGGCGTTTATTTTACTTTCCTTTGTCGAATTATTTCATTTTACAGGGTGTTACAAGTTAACTCACCTATAACCCAACAACAACCAAGATCCAAGCTAACAAATTCCAAGCCTATCCTTGCAACGCCTTTGTTTCCTTGCTCCTTTGCCTCTAAACCCCTATGATGCTTCACTTAAGTGGAGTGCTTGGCTTTGCTTCTTCAATTTTTGGCATGGTGGAAGGTGTACTAATATTGTATTAAGGTTTATGGAAAAGTTTGAAGTGATTTGGAGTTGATTTGCAAGTATTTGATTTAGAATAAAAGAAAGAAAGAAGAAGATGAAACCATTAGAAAAGCTTGGGTTTGCTTAGGAAATTTGTGATTTTTTCCTAAGGGTATATGCCCCTCCTTTTATAGGCTTAGGATGGTGCTCTTTAAGCTTACCTTCACGCTCCCTCCTCTCCCTCCTTAAGTGATGGAAGACTCGTCTCCCATCACTTCTCCTTTTAAGCCACTTCTCATTTATGGTAATATCATTATACCCCTCTCATGATAATTACCTATATTGAAGCTTTTAGAACTTTCCATGCTTTATGAAAAGTTGTGTGCGTTCATTTGATCATTAGACAAGCGCCAAAGTGTACAATCAACTTATATCGATCGACAAGTTGTTTACCGATAAATCGAATTTCGGTCACATTATCGATTTTTCTTTGAAAAATATATTTTTATAAACAACTTTCGAAAACAAGTTTCTTATCATTATTCATTAATTAAATAATGTTTAACATGGTTATGAAATCATATTTGTAACACTTGATTATATTTCAAAACGTTTCGATATTTGAATAAAAGTGTTCGAATTTCCGGATCGCTACAATCCGCATTTGAAAGTATCCCTCGACAGACCTAACATTTTCCTCACTGCACCATGCCTTGAGCGAATATGCCTAGATTTGTCATTATACACCTGAATTATATGCTTGTGATAATGTTTCTCAGCTCTCACAATGCACATATATTAAACACATTGGTTTTGACCATATAAGAACTTCTTATAGTAAATTCTTTGACCATTCGACTTTTTTACTACAAGAAACCAATGTTATAAGTTCAGCAGTCATGGTAGAATCATCAACACACGTTTGTTTCTTTGAGGCCTAGGATATCGCTGCCCACCAAGAGTGAATATCCATCCTCGAGTTAATTTACTATTATCCTCCCTTGCAATGTTCCAACTAGCATTCATGTGTCCTTCTAATACACTTGGATGCTAATGTATCTACTCATTTTGCAAACAGTGTAGAGAATATCAGGCCTATTGAATGTGATGGCATACAATTGACTCCCAATTACTTTACTATATTTCAGTTGATCCATCGATCTACCAGTATTAGAATATAACTGCATATTTGGATCAAATAATAGGTTCGTAATAAAATTGACTAAAAGTTTTTAGAACCTTTTCAATATGATAAGACCGAGTAATGACTGATCCTACTGTTGTTTTTATGATTTTATTCCTAGAACCATTTCATCTTCAATCGTACTCTTCATGTCAAAACATGAAGATAGAACTCTTTTAGTTTCTTCAATACTTGAGGTATCAGTCCCAAATATTAATATATCATCAACATAAAGGCATATGATTACTCTTTACTGGCATGAAATTTACTATAGACATATTTGTTTGATGCACTGATCCTAAAACCATTTGATACCATGGCTTTATCAAATTTATCATGACATTGTTGTGGTGTAAAGTGATTTAATAAGCTTGCATACTTACATTCTTGTCCATGCATCATAAAACCTTCTGGCTGTGACATATATATTTTCTCATCAAGTTTTCCGTTTAAGAATATTGTCTTGACATCCATTGCTTTCGTCCACCATTATTTGTCTCTTTTCGTCCACCATGTGGATCTTTGATGAATGCACCGTTGGATCATCATTTTCCTTCTGCCTCAATTTTTCTTCAACCTACAGGTATCGTGCTAGGTTGTCCAAACCCATTTCCCCTTGTGTTTTAGTATTTTCCTTTAATATTTCCAGAAAGGATGAAGTTCGTCTGTTATAGATGAGACTTTAATTTATTCATTCATGTTCATATTATGCTGGTTGAATTGATTCAATATGTGCATAATATCATTGGATCTCTCTATTACTGACCTAACATCAGTCATTTTGTAATTAAAATTTGTTTTAGCTAAAACTTTCTTACTTGTGTCCTCCATTAGATACTTGGTCTTAGCGCATCCCAAACACTTTTGCAATCGATTTGTTGTAGTACATATCAAGCAGCGTATTGTCATTGCATTAGAAATGTGCCCCTTGCAGGTATGGTCATTGTATTCCCATTTTAGTCATGCTCTTGTGTCGCAATTATTTTATTCTCTGTCTTTTCTAGTTTTGATGTATTCAACGCATATACAACTTTCAATCTAGCTAATAGAAAATGCATTTTCTTCTGCCAGCAAATGAAACTAATGTCATTTAATCTTTCTAATTTAGTGAAATCAAAAGGAAACTCTTTAAACCGTACGCTTGCTTTGTCTGAATAATGTCTTCAGATTGATGGTACATAATCTGGATTCTGGTGAAGTAGCACAACATCGGTTGTAGTCAAATTTGTGGTGATCACTCCAAGGCATGTCGATGACGCTTTTACTTAAGATGTTATCCGCCTCTCCAATCGTTTAAGCAAACAAATGGGTGCTCGAAGTTACATTAAATCATCTTTCAAATACAATGGAGCCGAGAAGTTATTCTCTTTATCTGACTACAGTTGCACTACTAAAGTCGATTCAAACTATCACACGGATGACTGCATAGTGAACAAGAGTTTCGAGTTTGGGATTTACAGTATCACAAGCTGGATATAGGTTTCGGAATTTAGAAGAGATTCAAGAGAGAGAGAAGAAAGATAGGAAAAAATTTCGAATCATTTTCTAAAGGAAGGCTGCCTTTTTATAGGCACCGGGAGTCGCGTCTGTTCGATAGAAGAAGTGTTCATTCGCTTAAGTACGCGTTCTTTGACCACAAAAATCTGTTTTCAACCGTTTAAATAATTGCCCAAAATATAATGTGAACCAAATCCCAACCCAAGTGATCGAACAGACGGCTCGCGCATGTTATCATGCATGACCTTCCTCTATGATCCAAGAGAAAACATATGGATACCTAAATGGCTCAACCTTTCTTTTATAATCTTATATTAACACATATAGTGCACAATTTTCTACAATGTGGGTATATTCACATTTTCATATTCTACTTCTCTTTCTCTCTTTTCCAAAAAAACACCCATGCAAATTTAATAAAATTTTCCCGAACAAAATGTTTGAAGCACTGTTTTAAATCTCGTTTATCTCACCGCAGATCTTACTCGGAATCTCATTTTCAAATTTAATCGAGATGAGATTTAGCAAAACGAGACATTAAATTTAGTTTATATATTATCTATTACTCATCTCGTCCAAAATATTAAATCTCAAGTAAAATTTGAGGTAAAATCCCAATAAAAGATAACAATTTGCTTTTCATTTATTTCTTTTACTTCTTATATGCTTAAAAAAAATTTGCACTACGGTCACTCTTTACTAGTCCTTCAATTTTATTTTTTAATGATTGGCAAAGATAAAAGATTTTTTGTTCATTTTTATTTCTAATATTCAAATGAGTAAAATCCATTCATTCAACATCAAATCAATCATGTTACCACTCTCATCTAAAAGGAAAAAATCAATATCATAGTTTTATATAAATTACTTCGGTTATAAAGCATATGTTTAGATAACAATTAATATAGAGTCTTTAAAAAGTCAATTTTAAACGCTTAAGTTACTCCGAAATGGTCTCAAAATGAACTTTAAAATCTGAGATGTTACCCTAATACGTACACCCAATATGTATTCATCTCGTCCGGTACGAAATATTTTGTATAAAACTTCTAAGACAAGATGCGATGGAAATCCGAGATTTAAAACCTTAATTTAAAAGATTGGTACGAAAGTTGTTTGAAAAAGGATTCAAAAGAAGCCATTTACAAAAATTACACTCTTGCTTCTGCTACAATGTTAAAGATTACAGTTGACCTCCTGAATTCCTAATATATTAAACTGAGCCTATTTTGGTCCAACAACCTTAAAATATAGAGAAGAGTTTGTACTTTTGTGCATAGGCTCACATTGCTCGTGTATAGATGATTTCTGTGTCTCTACATGCAAATACATGTAACAAGATTGATAAAGACAAAGACCAAACACATAATTCAACACAAATCTACAATCTCAGCCATGAAAACCAATGTTAAAAACCATGAAAAATATACTAAAAACTAAATATTCATCTGAAGAGAAATATTCTCTTAACAAGTCTGGCATACCTATCATAAGCCTATCAAAATTCTAATGCTACAGAACAAAAATCAATACAGTCAAGCAAAAATCACAAGGTTACTACATCTCTGTCATAAGCAGATTAAAAACTTTAAAAATGATACGGATTGCCTGCGCCATATTTGTTCCTGAAAGTATACTGATCAAACTTCAAGTCACTGTACTCGACCTGTTTCACCTCAGCACTTTTTGGTTCACTCCCATAAGCCTCCTCGCTCTTCTCTCGATGCCTGTGCCTAATTCTTTCTTTCTGGCCCTTCGAATTCAACTGAGCACTTTCTCCTGAACCATAAAACTGTTCGTATTCATGTCTTTTCGACAACCTATGCTTACTAGAAACTGTGGAATCTTTATGTTTTGATGCTTTACTGCTTCTCTGAGACTTTAATGTAGCTGTAGCAGAAGCAGCAGGAGCAGCAGTAGTTTCTATTGTAGGAGAAGGGGTCACTAGCTTTTGTGATATTGTACGGTTTGTTTGATCTTCGGGTGATATGAGGTGGTCTTTGAGAGGGGTGAGCCCTTGCTTTGGTTCTTTGAGTTTAAGAGATTGAGGTATGAGGTTTAGAAGTAAAGAGGCAATGGCTTCCATTGAAAGTTTGAAGAGATCGGAGATTAATTGGGTTAGGGATGGCCATCCAGCACTCTGCTCCTCGTTTAAGGATTCCACGATCAGAGGTTGCGTTTGTTGATGTTTGAACTCTTTTTTTGGGGTTTCGGGTGCTTGTTTCTTCTGTGTAAGAGAATTATGAAGGTTAGCCAGATCAACAAGAGAAGCCTGATTCATGTTAAACTTTGAACTCTTTTTTTAGCATGTTATTGCTTATTGTAGAAGTTAAATATTGATTCAGATGTTTACATCATAGTGTGAAAAGACTTAAAATATTACCTGTTTTGGAGAGGAAGAAAAAGCAAATCCAGACTGAAGAAGACAAGAAATGTATCCAGCCAAGATTGCACCACAAACCATCATTATATCTGCATAACATTAATACTGCGAATATCATTGTTCGTATCTTATAAAAAAGATTCATACAATGATTTATTTAAATATATAATAGATATAAAAAATTCTGGGCTTCTAGCATTTGCAAAAAGCAATTGAAGTTCTCCATGGTTATTCTATATTCACAATTCACACAATCCAATCACCGGTAATCTAAATCTGTCTTGGAAATTAAAACAAGTTAAATATGCACCAAAAATTGTTTACAAACACGTTATGAAATACCAGAGTCGCTTGGCGTTTTGCATCTAGCTCAAGTGGCTGTGGTCGGAGTATAACATGTCATACATTGAGGAATAAATAGGGAGCACGGAATATGAATATGAGGTGGTCTTATTGTTGCATCAAATTGTATGTGTTGGACTTCCATTAGTGGTGGTTTCCACTTACATATCAGTGAGTCGGAAACTCAATGACATAATATGATAATATAGAGCGGTAATGTATGAACAGAAAGGATCATAAATCAAGACTCGGCATGGTATTAAAATTCTGATGAGCCGGTTATGATATGTGCATATCATGGACACAAGAGTTAGGTTAAACTGGAAAATAAAAGGAAGAAAAAAAAAACTTCAGAAAGTTGTTGAGAAACATTAAGATGGCATAACAGAATCGTAAATACATTGAGTCATGATAGTGTCATATCCGCATCCAAAATCATTTTTGGATATCGAATATTTACATTTATGGATACGGACGGATATTGAATATTTACCATATCCGCTGTCGGGTGATAAATTTAAAAACATAAATAGAAATTTTGATTTAACATGAAAAAGCTTAAATCCACTGATTATAGAAGTACGAAAAATATAATTACAATAAGTAGTTTTGAGCAGTTTATGTGCATTAAATGCACATAATATAAACTGTTAATTTAATATAAATATATATCATTCATCATACTAAAATACACATAATTATAAACTATAATCTTGACAAAAACCGAACGGATAATTTTTACGTATTTGTTTTTCCGAATATCAAATATTTATCCGTTTTTTGAATACGGATGCAGACGGATTTTGGATTTTTTGGTATCCATTGACAGGCTTAACCGGGAAATAGATTATAACCCACATTATCAATCATGTGTGTACATGTACAGAGCCAGTAGCATGTTAGTTCGAGATATATTTTTTTCTCCAGGTAGTTTATCAATCTCACGTGCTATGCAAATATCAAAAGATGGTTCCAACCGACAACTTTGGTTCTTGATTGCTTGATTTAGAGAGGCACTCATGAAGATGGTACTTATCAGATCAATAATTTGGCATCAACAAGACTAAACAAGCAATAGGTAGAATACAACAAAATTATCAAATTTCATGATTCAATGGATCGATAATGATAATGGTTTCCAACTTACGAAATATAAAACACAATGGATCCAAATGAATAGCATAAGGTGAAACTAGGATAATGAACTCTGGCCCAATTTGCAAACATTTTGAATGCAACGCCTCTCACATCAGATCAGTACCTTTCAAACAGGCTACTTCTTTAACTATGGATTATACGGAAGGGAAGTAAAAGAAAATGAAAGATGCCTTCGAAAATAGGAAGGCTTAACTAAAAGAGTGGTGGAAATATTTTAAAGGATCGCCAAAAAAATTGTAACTACTGATCTTTTATAAGCATGCACATGGTAAAAAGGATGTTTTCTAATTTTGATATTTTCTTTTTGTAGGAAATTAGATAAAGCATGGTGAAGTTAATCTGAACTGAACCCAGATTTGGAACTTCTAGATGATATACTGAAAAATGTCGCCATGATTAATGCAAATGCCATCACGTTGACTAGAATTACTTGTAATGATCTGGTTATTCCTTCGGTCGGTTCGAAAGAAAATACTCTTGTTACTGAAATTGAAGGTTGGTATGAAGAAACCCCTCCAGTCGGAACATGAACTCGTAAATTCTAGAAGAAACCGAAACTACTGACCCACCAATCATCACAGAACCTACTATTGCTGCTGACACCCAATTATATCGTTAAGGTTCATTTGCATGAGTTGAAAGTCATTGTCATAAAGAAATTATCCATTTTACATGTATTGTTATTGATATATGTCATGGATCAAAATTCTGACCAGAACGCTGAAATTCCGGCAATTTCGATCTAGTTCCAATGATGTTTAGGACAAGATCAGATCTAAATTTCGATTTTTGTTTCCACATACTCAAAAAATAGTAATTTTTTTTACAACAAAATATGTAAATAAATGCAGCAGACATGTAAATGAATTGAAAAATATCATAAACAAGACATGATAACAAAAATATGCAAAAAAAGATCAAATTATCTCAAAGATATTATCTCAAAGAAACGTGAGATATTTGTGACAAATTCAGCCCAATTTAGCAGGCGAAATGTGATTAAAGACAATGATTGAATCGATTTTGTACGCCATACAAATGTATGTTATAAGCACATTTTGAAATAAAACACGTGCTTTGTTATCCTAAATACAAATATGTAGTATTTATTCGTGCATTTATACAGAAAAGGTACTGAAATCCGAGAACAAAAATACAAACCAAAAAAGCCAAAATTTTGAAAATTTCAACTAAAACAGAATTGGGATCCAAAATTTTGAACCTTGTGCAGGATAGATAAAGAATACTCAAAGAATGCAAACCATGGTGACAATTGTTGACGATGTGTTTCATATCTTTAAAAAGGAGAGCAAATTGGATTTCGATTAGTCTCTCACTGAAAAATAAGGAAGGAGATGTGATGTGCAAATATGAGATTATATGCATGTTACATGAATTTTTTTTTGTTACAGTAATGCATGAACCCATCCATATGCACACAACCCAATAACCTATGTGTGAAAAAAAATACGCTCCCCCTATCAATATGAAACACTAAAATATGACACTCACATCCAACAACTGTTTGTAACTAAAATTCTATAGGAAGAATTATTAGGGAACGAGGTGCATGACAATGAGGATTGCATCACATCAGTTTGGAAATTTATTTTTATTATACTAGTGTGACAATATCATATCTCACACAAACACTAGAAATGATTTGTTTGAGCAAACTAGGGGCTTGTAGACAAAAAGCTCAACAAAAATGATCTTAAACTCGACAAGACTCGACAAATAGTAAACTAAAACCTAACGTCCAGTGCCATATAATTATATGACACTCTCTAGATATCATCAAACATGAACATCAAGGGAGGGGAGACTCGCAGTCATGGTAATTCGACCATGTACTTTCAAATTTTATTAGTACTAAGGGCATCCCTAATGGGCATTTTCAACAGAGCATAGGTTTTATTTCTTTCACATGATTTCTTTTTTCTAGAAAACTCTCCAATGGTGAGCTATGAATTTAAACATTAAAAGATATTACAAGAACATGGGATAAGCGCTTGTTAAACTAAGTGCTTAAATTAATCGCTTGATATCTTTATGATGAATATGTATTTGCTTATGATGAATTTAATTTGCCTGCATTTTCATACTATCGTACTTACAGCATTTTCGTACTATCGTACTTGTAGCATCTGCTATATGTATTGTTCTACACTGTTTATACCATGCATTCACGTTTAGAAATTCAAGACAACACTTGGTTTCTCCATTACCGTGAATTCATGATGTTCACCATGTACGTAAGCACGTAGCTGATATGCTCTAAGATCTACCATGAGAGACCATGATAGATTACTTTACGAACAAAATAATGACAATAATACCCCTCAAAAGTGGTGAGGTTGGTTGTGCAAGCCACCTTTGTGGGGCAAGATCCAAAATTCAATCAACACCCACTTCAGCTTTCACTGTGCATGTCACATCGATCAATCAGCTCGTGCTTAAGGCATGAATGTATAAACTATAAAGCATTGTTTGAATGGGTCTATATACATCATTTTGGGGTTTACAAGAGTGGTGGTTTGCAATTAGTTCCATGAGACTTTAAAAAATGACAAAAATGAAGTTTTAAGGTTTCATAATAGAGATTGAAGAAGTGCTGAAACTGGTACTTTATATTCATTTTATATTGAATCCAAACATCATATAAAACTAATATCTGGATTAGTTTTATTTTAGGTATAAAAATAGTAATAATC
This sequence comes from Allium cepa, assembly GCA_030765085.1. Classification (NCBI taxonomy): domain Eukaryota; kingdom Viridiplantae; phylum Streptophyta; class Magnoliopsida; order Asparagales; family Amaryllidaceae; genus Allium; species Allium cepa. The sequence goes on along the minus strand of CM060935.1, from coordinate 1,051,142,850 downwards.
TAGAGTATCTCATATTTAATATTAATAAAGAGTATCTGCACCAACTGTATTCTTTAATGTCTATGGAAACTGTGTATTATCATTCCTATGAAGAAAACTATGATGCCTTATGAACAAAGAATTAGATGCAATTTGGGCACAGTTACCATGGCGACAAATCATGTGTTATCGCGCAGGCTTATTACGAGTAAACTCAATATGCTACATCATCTTGAATAATGTATCCGCGATGTATAATGATTTCATGTACAACAAGCAACACGGTGTAATAGCAAAATACATGATCCAGACATCTTGAAATAGTATCTCTTTAACCCATCGCAGGAATTACAGGGGTCATACATAACTTGCATCCACACTTGTTTGTTGATTTAAGCATGATTCAAGATGCTACCAATACTATGGATCAAACATAGCTGGCTACAACTTTTTTTAAATGCGGTAATTGATGTATTTAACATATCCTAGAAGTGAGTTGCCTAGCAGTATACAGCATTTGCACTATAACCCTATTAGTTTCAAAAGTTGAGCCTCCTGTTACTGGAAGCTCTCACCTCCAAGCATACAGCATATCCTAACGTTGGTGATTTAATGCTCCAGACCTCTGAATGGATATGGTTATCTCATTAACTAAAAATAAAATTTCCCTTTTTGTTTACTTCCTGGTACTTAAAAACAATTTCGTGGAAAATCATTTCAATTGCTTAGTACCGTTTTCTTTTCCTGGTATTATTATTTACTAGAGTTCTCTTTTTTAAGTATTGAAACTTGCGGGGGGAAATGGTATAATGAGTTTACTGGTAATAAGCCTATTATGTATGTTTGTCATACATCTCAGCATGAATATAACATAAACACAAAACAATCACTAATGTACCATGTGTGCTATAACCCGAAATAACATATCAACTAAGTATACTCCTGATGTACAACACACCAATCAACTTAGTGTACCATGCATCCATAACTGTATCACATACCAAAACAACTCCAATCAAGATAACCCTGGTTAGGACAAAAAATAATAATAATGTTCAAATATTAATTGTTCATAAGCTTTGGTTGGGGAGACAACATCAAGCATGTACATTGACACGAACCATGACATGTAGTCGCTGTTTGAAATATCATGAAGTATGCAAAGAATTATGTAGCGCATAATGCAGGCATAATTAGCAGCTAAATTATAAATTAGGAGTTCTAGGTTATGAAAAATAAACTCAATAACATTCTTCCTAACCTGAAGTGGAAATCGAGTTAAACTGCTGGTTGCAGTCTTCCTGCTGAAGGGAAATTTGACGAAGAGCAGCATTCCCTCTATCAACAACTAGCAATGAACAAGTAGAACTAATATATACTACATCGAAATCCGAGGAAAATTTAGCATCCTCGCTTGGGCCATCCATATAGCCTGGAATATTTGACTTTCCTCCAGCAATTGTTGTCACACCTGAAACAAATTAATATGTAAAATTGTAGAATATAACAACTCTACTTTTTGGTACATAGAAGAAGAAAAAACACTCCACCAGACATTTATGGACCTTGCCCAGTTACCTGTGTTCCAAAAAAAAAGGTAATTCAAGGAGAAAAAACAAATAGAGCATAGCCAGATTAGCATCCTTTGAAGTGTGGAGTGCAATAATGTTTTGTTTGCAATAAACCAACAATAAAAGGCATTTGTAATGGGTATAATCTAAGTTTTATATTATTATGTTATTTATTTTTATTTTTTAAATAAATGAAATACCTGCTTCGCTTATTTTTCGGATGGCCAGGTTAGAGGTATCTGCCACATAGACATTTCCCTTGTCATCCATAGCAACACCTTTAGGGGAATAAAATCGAGCATCGCTAGGTTTACCATCTACGTGCCCTGAGTAACCTTGGAATGAACCAGCAACTAACCTTGATCTGCTGTCTGTATCAACCCATCGAAATAGAAAGTAGTCTAAAGTTTGCTTTGTAATAAACATATTTTCCTAATTTGTCACTTATGCATCCTTTAGGCTTTAGGTGAAAAACTAATATAACATGCGTACAAAAACACCCAGGCATTCAGAGAAAAGAAAATGGAAAAAATATTAACACAAAAGGAAGAATACCCATTAATTAATGTTCATTGAATCTTCTAACACAAAGTGACTGAACCAACAAAAAAGTGTAAACTATATTGCAATTTGCAGAGATTAAGTGATGCGGAGAAATATAATAATAATCTGATGACCTATATAAGGTCAAAAATCATGATCTACAATATTAAAAATGAAATCACAACTATGCACGAACGAACAATTTAATATTTAAGATGAATTCAATCTGCTTTGTAGTGCTGAGTCCTAACAGCTATTAGAATAAAATTCAAAACAATCATATGAAACTGCAATATGCATTGAAATGAAAAGCTAGGTTCATATGTAGTCCAAATATGCCACAAGCTTCAACAGCGACACAAAAGAAAGAAAGATGAATTCCTTTGTGATAAGTCATAGTAGTAAATAAAAATAAATAATCAAAACCGAATGAAACAATTCTGCATCTGTTAGGTAAAATGTCTTGTGCACTAAAGCTCACTTGTCCAAATTTAAAGTGATACCCAAACCAATAAATGCATAAAGGTTACATAATATGCAACTAAATTATACCTCACAAACCAATGATAAATTAAATACTACAATTCATATTTATCATAACTAATGTTAGCAGACACCTAAAATCATTCATCAACTAAATCAAGAAATCAAATATGACCACAACTAAGAGTAAAAACCATACATTGTGAGAGGGGAGGAGTGATTTTAACAATATTATGATTTTCGGAATCAACAGCAAACAGTTCCCCTTCCTCAGAAACCCTTATTGTATAAGGATTCACTCCAAGCTTATTTCCCTCAACAAGCGTCTCAACAAAGTAACCACTCTCAAATTGAAGAACAGCGTCCACATCTACAGTTTAAAATCAAATCAATGAGTGCTAACATTCACAAAACTAGAATACGCAACACTTTCTGCTTCAATTCAACCCACCGTCTTCGGATAATTTAGGTGAAGCCCTTGCCGCGGTCCATTTAAGAAGTGAAGATACGTGTTTAAAGACTGCTCCCGCTAAAATAACAAAAAGAGACTTTCAAGTCTGGTTTAGTAAAACAAAAACTAGGAAAACGTAAGCTACTTTCCAAATTTAACAAAATTTCAGCAGTAAAAATTGGGTATTTGGGAAATCTACCAGTTGGGTAAGCAGCATGAGCGTCGGATGGAAGAGAGATGAGAACGAAGAACAAGAAGATGCAAAATTTATTCATTGATAATATGATTATTATTTCATGCTTCAATTATTTGAAGAATTAAAGTAAGAGTGAAGTGAGTCTGTGAACGTTTAGAGAATATTTGTCGGGAAAGGTGAGTAAATGCCGTAGTTCTATGATTTCTTTATAGAAAAACAACTTTGTGTGAGAAAATGATGGAGGGGGGAAAAGGTAAGAAAATGAAAAAAGATGAAAACAGCAAGGCGCCACTACTATTTAACTATAAATGCTAGCCTTGTTAAACCTGTTTGACAATTGCTTTAAACAGACTTCTGCGTAAGCTGCTCCAAAAATGTACTACCAAAAATAGTTGTATTTTTCAAACATATTATCAACAGATTTCTTTTTTTTTTAACATAGTATCAAAATAGTTGTGCAGCTATTAGTAAGCAGAAGGGTAAACTTCTGAGGAGGGTATAGTAAAGCCGTCCGCTGATCCAAGCCCTCATACCCCATTAAATTTATATATGATAGGGAAGCACGTGGTAAGAATCAAACCAGTGTCTTTTTACCAGAACGCAAGCCTCATTTTCACTGCGCCGCACCTGCGGACATTATCAAAATAGATTAGTTTTATGGAAATTTGAATCCAAACTTGAAGGTATGCATTCTCCAAATTTTAATCTTTAAAATACATCACCCTTGTAATATAATTTATGATTTTCACCTCTCTCGAAAGCCTAAATCGACTTCGTCGGCTTCTATTATATCAAAAATCGTCGAAATTTATCTTCGGACTCGAAGCTGAAATTAGAAAACGTAATTCAAAAGTAAAAAAAATGAAATTATAGCAATGAAAAACATGCAGATTCGTTGATGAAGACAAAGCTTCTAACAGGTTTGCTACAAATGGAGAACTCAGCACATAGCAGCACAAAATCAAAATAAATATGAGAGTTCAAAAACGAAAAAAGAACATATAAATTATTCAAAAAAATTATTCTCTGCGATTTTTGTTAAATATAAAGTTAAATTTTACTAAACTGGAAGTTTGAATATAAAAAAATCGACCACACATTGCCAATGAATATAAAATTATATTAGCTTTAAAGGAGGGCTCTAGAAATAGATTTGGGAAAGACAAAATTTTACCATGTAAAAATTTGCCAAATAAAAGTCCGTGTGGCAATTGTCAGTCGTATGTTTACTTAGAAACAATTATTTCACAAATAATTGTCAAACAAATGTTTAACATGCAATAATATTTATATTTTTGGTTTAATACTAAGTTAAGTTTCAGTGGACTATCAAGACAAATAATATTATGAAAGACAAATGTTTAACATAAAATAATATTGTATATTATTCTTTGGGGTATTTGTTGAAAATAAAGTAAAATTTTAGTTAATTGCTAGTTTGAATAATGATATTCTACCACGATCGTGTTATACAAAATAGAATTAATTTTAAAGATAGATGGTATAAATAAACCTGAGAATGGCAAAATTTTATCAAATAAAAATTTGCCTAAAATCTGCCTGGTAAATATTATTATAGAAAAATGTTTGTTAGTAACCTATTTGCCTAAAAAATATCTGTTAGGCAAATAACTACAAAGCAAATATTTTAGAATACAGATGTTTAACATGCAAATATATTTAATATTATTCTCTCCGATTTTTGTTCAATGTTAAGTTAAATTTTAGTGAATTACAAGACAAGTGATATTTTGAAAGATAAATATTTAGTGCTTGGGTTATTCTATCTAATTTTTGTTTAATATTAAGTTAAATTTAGTGGATCGTAAGTTTTATAATGAAATTCAACCACAATTACATTATATTAAATAGAATCGAATTTAAAGATAATATGTTAAATAGTCATAAGAATGGCAAAAATCTACATGTATTTTTTGCTAGATATACATATACATACATACATACATATATATATATATATATATATATATATATATATTAGTCTAGCTAATATTTGTAAAGTAAATATTTACAACAGTGGTATATGGCTGGAATAATATTGCAATGAATACATATAATAATAGTTTACTATAATAATCATATTATTATAATATTTTTTTACAGGTTCAACTTCATAAACAAACATATTCAAAAATAAAAATTCGAAAAATTTAAATAATAGCACATAAAGATAATTTTGGTATAAAAATATCCGTTAAAGAAATCATTAGGAGAAGAAAGTATATCTGCATAAAAGGATTCTACACAAGGAATTGACATAGAGACTCGATCAGTTCATGTTAAATCAGTTACTTTTAGTGAACTTGAAACTACTATAGCAATAATATTATATGAAACCAATGAGTCTCAAAAAGAAACAATAGTTGTTGAGCCTCGTCGAAAAACCACTATATAAAAATAATAATATGAAAACATTGTTACTCTTAAAACTATTGCGCTTTCTGAAACAACTACTGTTATTGCTTATTATACAACAGAAACTACTTATTGACTATATAGGCACATAATTAGCCAACCTAAGAATTATACTAATGTGTTTGTGACAACAAAGGTCACTTGCTAATCACTCGGCTTAAAAATGTAAAATAAGGAATAAAACAAGTTAGGCGAAGTAAATGACATCAAATATAAAGTGGTTTGGCAAGCTTGCCTATGTCCGATATAAAGTTCTCTTACTACGTTTCTCTCTGACGATTACAAGGAATTACGAGAGAATAAGAAAAAATAAATCACTCACGACTAAAACATATCTATTTTTAAGGGCTTAGGGCTTCATTTGCTTGTGGGGAGCATTAGCAAGGAGATAATAACCAGAATTCTAATAGTTTTCAACCCCTTTGAAATTGCATGGCTGAGGGTATTTATAGTGGCGGTAGGAGAAGATGGATGACTGAGATCGCATAGAAAAACAGGTGGGAAGGGCGCTCGACCATTGAGCTGGTCGTCTAACTAATAGAAGACAACTGTAAAGGAAGGCTGGAATGTGTGGTTGAGATGTATGTCAGTTGTCTTCCCGCACCAGGTGCATGCATTGCATTTAATGAGTATTAAATGTTAACAACGTATTAAAGGGTATGTTTACGGTTGCTTTGCTGTAGTACATAGTAGAACCTATTCTACGGCTTATCATTTACTTCTACATGCCTATGTCGTAAGGCAGATGAGTGACTCCATCCGAACTGCAGATGGTACTTGAAGGAAGTTGAATGTTGCTAAGGACTAAGGTGCAAAGAACGTGCAGGGCCGACTATGATATAATGGGACAACAACTTTGGTGATGTTGGGCCACAGACGGATCATGCTTGAGTCGGTCTTGACAAATGAGTTGGTTGGTTAAGCCATCTTGAGTTTGTGTCGACCAGTGATGGAGATGGTTTTAATGGGTTGGCTTGGAGCCATATTGGATGTGGACTGCCATGAGTGGGTCGGCTTCTTAATGCTTAAGTTTGCTAAGGAGAGTTAAGTAGTGCTAAGGATCAAGTTGCAAGATAGGTGTTAGGCTGGCTATGAGATGACGAGATGCGCTGCTCGAAACTGGTTGAAGGCGGCTATGATAAAGCTGGGCCAATGATGGATCATGCTTGAGCCATACTAGTCTATTGAGCTGGCTGGCAATTAAATTGGAGTGATGATGAGTATGCATGTTGATCTGAAATTATAGTGAGTGTGGGTCGGCATGAGACGGTTGATTGCGGGTGAAATGGACTGGTGTGGAATAGGCTGAACTATGCTTGGTCACTATATCCTCGTCAAGGGAGTTGGCTATTGAAGCCACTTCAGGTTGAGGTCGGTTGTCAACTTAACCAGCTTGAGTTTGGGCTGGCATGAGCAGATTGGTCGTTATTCAGCTAGGGTGACTTTGATTAGGTCGGGTTATGTCTTAATCATCTTGCTAATTATACTTGCAAGAAAACAGAGCAACAGCTTACCCACCCAGTCCATTTCTACAAGCAAGGGTGGGCTTGTCATTTCACAAAAATATCGTCGTCCAGCTCCTTTGTTGTACATCTAATGCATTCCCCATGTGGCACTTTATGATTAGCAGAGATGGTTCTCTTTTTTCAAATATGGCCCGACGTTCGTTCTCCAACATCGATGAAGTGACAGTTGCATTGATTACACCTAGAAAATCGAGATTTGAAGCTGTTTTAAATCCAATGGATGAGATCAATATGGTAGGTTTATAAAAGCTACACTTCCTTCTTCTTTTCAAGTACAAAAGTTACAGTCATTATAAATCTTTAGCACTTTTGAAAAGCTTCGACTTTCTAGCCTCTCCCTCGAGTGGGTTTTCTTCGTCTGTTGTCTTCTCCACCATCGTAAATGTTGTGATCATGGTTATGGTTGCTGTCTTTTTGCTATTTTTTTTGTTTTCATTTTTGATTTCGAAATGGCTTTGCATTCTTGTAATGTTATTGATGACGTAGTGCTTTTGTTTGTCTTGATCAGGCTTTTCTTCTTTGCACATCTTTGGATATCTATCGACCATCATTGCCATGTTGGTAGTGGTCAATCGATGTTGGTGGGCTTTAGTGGGCCTGCAAACGTTTAATAATGATATTAATAACTAAATTAGGCAATGAGCCGTGGAATAGTCCCATTGTCATGGGTACGGGCTTTACATAATAAACTAGTAGTAGATAGAGGGCCGTAAAGCCTGCTTACTTAGTTTAGGATATTAAGTGGTGAGCCAGCCTGCATGAGGTCCCGAGATGGTCGTCAGGCTTCCACCTTGATTTGTTGTCGGGCATAAATGCTGTTGCTTTGTCTAACTTAGGCTGCCTACATTTCAGATGGCCACTTCGGGATCTACATCCGCAGGCAAATCGACTACCGCGGGCACTGCTAGCCTTAGAGCTTAAGTCTAGGAAGATTAACATGGCGAAGCTTTTGTCCAACCATAGATATAATGTGGGGATGATCCGCAACCCCACTCCTACCGACCTACCTGGTCGACCCTCTCTGGACTTCTTTTCTTTTTCGTTGGGCTATTTCAAGTTGGGTTAATGCTGCCTCTACTTTGTCTTTATCCTCAACGCATGTAGACTTGCGCTCAGTCAGCTAACTCCTAACAATTACTGATTCCTACCTGGTGCTTGAGCCGCTTGTATGTCACTTGGTCTTCCTGAGCCAAATGTCAATTTTGTTGAGATGGTCTTCCAATTATAGAAAGAGGCTAGGAACCCTATCGGTACTTAATATCATTTACAGGCTAGCACTAAGCCTATTATCTTTTTGGGTATTCCTAGCAAAGCCGCCTCTGGCTGGATGGCCAGATATTTCTTTGTTCCCCATAGGGTCAAACCCTGGCACGAGCACCTTAACTTCCAGAATCCTAGTATGTCTTTACTTCTTTCCTTTTCCCCTTCATCTTTTTCTCTACTTTTCATTTTTTTTATCTTGCCTATTGATAGTGGAAGACCTTGCTTACGTCAGTGTTGCCTTTATGATGTTGAATGAGAGTCCGAGTTCGCTGAAGACAGCAACCTCCAACCAACGGGACTTGAGACTCATATTGACCGGTGCTAACATTCACCTTAACCTCCTTAAATCTAATTTGGGTCTCTTTCCCATTCCATTTGATTTTATATGTATATTAATATGGACCCGTGCTTCACACACGAACTGTTTGTGTTATTGTATACGTTGATATTTTGTTTGAGCGCAAATATGTAAACGGAAAGCAAGAGCATTTTTGGAATTTCAAAAGGACAACGAGTAAATTAGTTCAACGAATTTTTTATATTAGTATTATATATATAGTTATGTAAGTATTACTTTATTTATAACTTTTATAATTAAATTTACTTATATAGTATGTGTATGTATTAATTTTAATTTTATTAATTATATCAAATTTAATTAATTTATTTAATTAAAATTTTAATTAATTGAATTTAAATTTCAATTATTGGATACTTTATTCACCCTTAATAGTTTAAAGATGAACATGGACTATAACATTTATAACAATTATGTACACATGTCAATATACATGTACATTATTTAGTAATTCACTTCTAACTAATTTAATTAACTTTTAGTTAAAATAACATTAATTAAATTCAAATTTTTAAGATAAATATACACATATCATTATATATGTTTTAATTTAATTAATTAACTTTAATTAATTAATTATCTATTTATTTAATCCAATTAAATAAATAATTATGATAAAATAATTTAGAAATTAATATTTAAATTTTCAAAAGCAATTTTGAAAATTTTGTAACACTTACAACATTTCATATTTCAAACTTATCCTTTTAAATTTAAAATATAGTTTTATTAATTTTCAAAACATATTTTGAAAAATTAGTCGAAAGCCTAAAATCAACTTTGGCCTTTATATTGAAGATAACCTTTGGGTTTACTTCAACATACGAGCCAGGTTAGAAGCTAGGTAGGGCTGAGTACTTGATTATCCAAACTCAATCCTTCGACGCCACCTCACCCTACTAAATAAGGTTGGCTTAGTCCTAACATTGCTAATATAGACTGCGTAGAATATTTAGCTCTAGTATCATTAAAGGAACCATGCCATTTTTCACAAAAAAATTTCTATTGGTTAATTATTTTCCTAAATCAATAATTAGTTAACGTAAAATATCATCATTCAACACTGCAACAATTTAAATAGATCGCAACAACCAGGTTATCACTAAAAAAAGCATAACATACTAATAATAGTATATTTCAATTTAGGGTATTTATTTAATATTTTTTAAATACAAATAACTAAGGTTATTAAATCTTACCAAAGTGCTTTCACACACAGCTCCAAAAGCCAATAAATCTCATGTCAAATTATTTGGAAATTCATCATGAGCGCAGTTGAATAAACTGCATGTGAATCGTAGTTCGTATGGGAAAGAAATATGAATTTATAACTTAAAGAGGCAATTTTATGATTTAATAATTGGATTAAATAAAAACATAATTCGTGCACATTACCTTCTCAACCCCGACTCCCTCCATAACCCATAGTTTGCCACTTTGATGCCCGTACTAGTCGCCTACAACCAAATTGATGTTGTCGAACACCTCCAAGGCCACCCACCTCACAGTCGTCTACCAAATAGTGATCCGGCCACCTAACTCCTCCGTCGTTGATGTAAGTTCTTGAAATTTCACGGCCAATTCAGGCCGAATCATGCCAAATTAAGCCATGAGACCACTACCGTTGCACTCTCGATCTTATGCTTTTAATTTTCTCAATTGATGCCATGATCAAAATCCTATTTTTCATTGTCGAAGTTTGACTGCGATTTTCTATTGATCAGAGCATATTTATGATAAATGCTCATTGGCCATTGATTCACCTAGTCGACACGATCAATTTGATGGGCATTTGACACTTTGAGTTTTGATAATTTTGGATTATAGAAAACTGTCTACCATTGTAAAGAGATTAAGACGGGATTTCAGGATTAGTGAAAGAGACCCGATGCGATGGCTTCTTTCTAGAGTTTCATAGCTTTGTTGACATAGATAATGATGCATGTTCGGTTATCTACCCAAAAGGGGTTGTGTACTCTATTTTAGTACTATAACTCCCTTGTTTTGCAAATCGTAACTCAGAGTTTAATAAATTTATAACCGAAAATGATCTGGTACTTAAACCACCCTTTAATTAAAAGTCCATTTTATTAATTTAGTACTAACAGTGTCAAATTTTGGGTCATTGCATTCCCCCTTAAAAGAAATAATGCCTCCACGATTCCTCAAAAAAAAACCCTCAACCAAAACAATATAACACATCATAGGTTTAATCACAAAATATAGGGAAGTATAATAATCATAAACTAACTACTTATAAAGAAGTATGCGACGAATGCATAACACAACCAATTATGACATAATATAAAACTCATTCATAACAATAAATGCTAATTTTCTATACACATACTATAGTAATAAATACATTTTCAAAATCATACAATCAAAACTATATTATGTAAAAGTAACACTACACCAACAAAGTGTAACACTAATTAATAATTGGTAATGTCAAAGATAAATTTTTCACAAACGTTAGAATTTGGCCATGAAACTTGCACTGTTACATTCATGATGATTTTTTGATTAATTTTCATATATAAAATTTTACGATCAGAGTTCAAACAAAAAAGTTATTAAGGTTTGAATATTTTGGATCATAAATAATTATATATGTAATTAAGGAAATAAATAAAATTAATTAACGTTCGTTAACATTAATAGTTGGTCAACGGATAAGAATAATTAACGTTAATCATATCGGTTAAATATGTATAAAAATAACGTAATCATGGAAAAAAAAACTATTAACAAAATTAAATAATCCGTCGACCTCTAAATTTGATCGGTCGACCGCTAGCAGTCGACTGGTGGGGGAATAACGATCAATAAATAGATGGTAGCGGCTGTAAAGTTGGCCTAGGATGAACGGTCCAGATTTAAAAGAAGCTAATCTAATGGCTAGCATTGATTCGAATCCCAATAAATACAAGTATAACCCCTCACTTTTCTTCTCATATTGTCTAAAGTACGGCGAAGCTCTGAAATTTCTCTTCTCCACAAATTCTTAAATCTAAATAAAACTATGATGTATCTATGTACATACAAGTGGAGAATTGCGGAGAATCATAGAGAAGAAGAATAGGATCTAATCAAATTGCCAAAGTCAAGGTAAACTATGAATTCGAATCTAAACTAAATTCAAATCTCTTCTCAGATCTAAATTTCTAATACACATGTATATGCTTGTGCTACATATTTTGTTACAAAGAAAAAGGTAGTCAAATAGAAATAACGGAGTTTAGATCTATAGATTTGAAAAGCTTAAAGGTGGGTGAGAAATTATGTATTTTTATATAATATTGGAATTATTTCGTTGTAAATATGTTCCTTATATGCCTTGATATAATTATTTTGGATTTGTAGGCTTAATATATGTGTAACTAAATTTAAAGCCATGCCTACATATTCTATGAACTACTAACTTGAATTAATCGTTGCATATACTTGAATTTGGAAAGTTACGGTGTAAGTAATAGTCCCTTAATTAGCAAGATTAAATAGATATTCTAGATTTGTGGAATGACATATGTGATAAATATGAATTAAAAGCTATTATAAAATTTATTGGGATTTATGTAGTATTTTAGTTCACTAGAATAAAGTGCATTGCAGTGTAAATTTCTATAAATTATCTGGTTTTATAATTGCGAATAAAAGCGTATCGTCTGAAGAAAAAATATGATTAAAAAAAGAAGAGATGTATGAAATAAGGATATTTATCATATTTTGTACTATCTACTTCAATTAAAAACAAAAGGATAATTCCTTATAATTCCAAACATAACAAAAATTGCCCTTTTAGATAAGTTACAAAAATTTATAGTGTTAACATTTCTTTTTGGAAAAAGTGTAATTCCAACGCACTAAAATGTAGAAATACCTAAGTATAAACTAAAGAATTGTAAGTAGTAGTAATAAAACAGTCTACCTATAAAACGAATATATGCAATAAAGACAAATTGGAAAATTAAATAATAAGCGACGAAATATAGGTAAAGAAATAAAATGAGTAAGTAAGAAAGTAGTAATCAAATTAAGATGGTAAGAATTGAATAGTGGAACAATAAAATAGATCTAATAAAATAAAGAGGAAGTAAAAAGTAGAAGATATTTAAATCTTTTAAGTTAAAAGTAAGCAGTAAATGACGTTAAATTGACATTAATGAAACGAGGAGTTAATTATGTAAAATAACTAAATATTAACAATTGAACCTTAGTGGTGTAGTAAATAAACAAGTATGAATGTATACACACACACACACGTATATAGCCTAAAATATGCATTTATGACAGTTGCGAATTATTGAATGTAGTCAATAATTTAGATTAAATAAGAATGATATAGTCATTAAAATGGATTGGAATGCGAGGTCGGTAGTGTTACATAACAGAAGTCTACTTACCGCAAGGGATTACTAGCAGTTGTGCATACATATACTAATATGGAAAATATCCAACTGTAGGACTCATGGAGTTATACATTCACGTATAGATAAAGGGAATACCCAAATTAGGATCGCCTGCCTCGATTGAACTATTAAAGGACAAGTAGAGTTTGTTACATCCTTTTAGAGGGAACATTTCAAGTAACCGAACGGGCATTTTCTAGATTGCGTTAGGCAATCTAAAGGGGACGATGAGCTAGGCTTGGCGTTATGTAACGATCCATAAATTTAACAATTTTTATCATGTAATTAATTGATTTTTTGTGAAATTTTAAATAATTGAATTTTGAAATAAAAATTTGATATTTGAAATACGTCCATATAAACATAACAAATGGTAAATTTTATTGGAACATATGAAAGTAAATTCTACCGTGTAATTTTCAGTTCCAATTTAAATCAGTTAAAATTGATGTAACTAAAATACTTTTCAAATCTGAATACTTTTATAAAATAAAAATGAAAATCATTTTCTGAGTGAGACGTCATATTTCATTTCATCAAATTTGGACTGCTATTGCTCTGTTTATCTTATTTTCGACGTTTTAGCAGTATTTTTCGGTATCGAATATCGACTTTTGATAGGATAGTCGTATCACTGATATCTATGTACTGTTCTGTTTGTCTTGTAATGCTGATCTACGTAGTATATTCATTTTTGTATTTTAAGGTCCGGTATGCAACGGCGACGATGAAAACAATTCACCGTAGCGGTACCAAATTGTGACTTTACACTTTCCCTTGATTTTCAAATCTATAACGTGCAGCCCAAACAAATAATTAATTGCTTCAATAATTTTTACCGAATCAAGGGACTTGACCGTTACAATTTATTTTATTTTATTAATTTATTCACTTAAAATTTGATTTTGTTCATTTTTTTCTTTTATATTTGCCTGAAGCATGCGAATCTTCGTAATTTTGTATTTAGGCCACTTTTGCAAACAAATTATAAGAATAGCCCACTTTGCAAACTTATAACGGAAATAGACCAGTTTTGGCCACGTAGGACGACACGTGTACTGGCGGCATCTCAAATGCCGCCAGTACACGTCTTTGTGGCATAATAACACTGGCGGCATTTGAGATGCCGCCAGTCAGCGGCATCCCAGATGCCGCTAATTCTGCTGCCCTTTGTTTAGTTTCCAGCCCTCCCTCCTTTCATCCTCACTCCCCCTTCTCTCATCCCCTCTTCAAAAAAGAAACGAACCCACTCCCCCAAATCACCAAAAATCAAAATTTGAAGCTTCCAACTACCAAAATCTACTTAGGATTTGAACTATGGCTTCATCATCGTCTCAAGCTCATCCTATAGGTATGAAATCTATCGATTTTGTCTCTAATTGTCATTTTTTCAATTTAGGGTTTAGAGCTAAAATTGTTCTATGGTTGCAAATCTATGATTGTATAGTACAATGAAGTTGAGTACTCACCTAGAGCACATGTTTAATTGTTTTTCCATCGTATACAATGAAGTTGTATAGTTGCAAATCTATGGTTCTATACCCATTGAAGTTGAGTTTGATTATGCAATGTTATTGTGGTAGAATACGATGAAATGGCTCCCGGACCAATCGATCCTAGCATGTTTTACCTTCAAGCTCAACACCGCACAAACAACATCGATATGATGGAGGTACAAGGTCAAATAATTTGTTATTACTTCTGCAAATTGGTGGTAATTACCATAATTTCTTTGCTCTGTTACTATGTATCGACAGGCGGTTGAGCCGGACGGCTTCATTGACCATTCATCAACTTTAAAGCTCGTCACGTCAGCGCATCCAGGCGTGTTGGAACTGTTAGACAGAGCTGGATTTGGTGTTGTTAATAAGTTGGGATATACACAGCTCGACAGGAATCTTTTGATGGCTTTGATCGATAGATGGCGACCGGAGACGTCTACATTTCATCTTAGAGTAGGTGAGATGACAATCACTTTGAAAGATGTAGCTGTATTGCTTGGATTGCCGATTAACGGGAATCCCATCATGAAACCGGATTATCCAAGAAATTACATGGATTTGTGCGAGCCCTTGCTTGGATTGGCTCCTCCAAAAGACGTGAGGTGGGGAAATGATTCGATAGTGGCCACGTGGTTTAGGGAGCAGTTGGCCGGTGATATTCGACGTCGTGCCTCTCCTTTGCAGATTGCCCAGAGGGCCCGCTGTATTATGTTGCACATCATCACGCAACGTCTTTTTTGTGATCGATCGAAGACAAGAGTAGCCCTTCAATGGTTCCATTGTTAGAAGACTTCGATTCATGTCGGCAATACTCCTGGGGTAGTGCGGTGCTTGCTTTCACCTATACGGAGCTTACGAGAGTTGCTTTGGTCCAACAACGGTCCGCCGGAGGTTGTATGACTCTACTTCAGGTACGGACATAGGCATTCGTTGTTGCGTAGTTGAGTATTTCGTAAAACCGTAACTAAAATTAAGTTTCCCACTTGCAGCTTTGGTCATGGACCAACCTTCCAGTTGGTCGTATATCTATGAAGACGCAAATAATTGACAATTCAAAGCCTTATGGAGCGAGGTAAAACAGTGTAGTTAGTGTTGTTGTATCGACACAGTAAATTTGAATTTCGTATAACATGTTGCTGTTACAGGTGGATTGGCCCGAAGAATACAAAAATGACCCCCAGACGCAATTTAACCTTCTACCGGAACGAGTTTGATGTCTTAGATTACAATGCAGTAACATGGAATCCGTATTCCGAAGCAGACCTTCATGCACTTCCGGCTATTTTTACAATAGACAGGACGTTATGGCGGGCACGACTTATGGTTTTTTGTTTCGGAGATTTAGCATACCATCTGCCAGACAGAGTCATGAGACAGTTTGGTCTTCGTCAGCACCTACCGTATCCTGCTCCATATTACACGCTTCCATACGGCGAAGATGAGTTCGAACAGATGATTGAGTTATGGAACAACCGTTTCATAGCTGCGGAAGACGAGCACGATGTCACTCTGACCGATGAGGAGTATCTTAGCTGGTACTGGAATATCACTCGTCGTTATGTGCTTCGAAGACGAGCGGAGGAACCCGAGCAAGAGGTGGCACCTTACACACCACGAGCTCCGCTAGAACGGAATGTGGTACTTATTACTATTGACACCTTTTGTAGTACTTACGAAACTCATACGGGTTTATGTTGTACGCAGGCGGATGGTATGTATCATGTATTGGACATTGTCGACGAGCTTGCGGAGGAGGTTCCTGAAAAGAGCAAGGCAAAATGCTTCTCTATCAAACAAATTTTGCTATCATGTTTGTCTACGAACAAGATGTCAAGGCCCATCCCACCTCCTCCTCCTCCTCCTCCTGTAGTGCCACCACTTATCGAGGATATTGCCCCTTCCGCGTCGTATGAGGACATAACTGCAGTCCCACCGGCCCCCTCACCGAAGAGAAAGCATGGAAGAAGGAAGAAAAAAGAGGGCGGGAGTTCCGGAGCGATATCTTCGCAGCATACACAACCCGTCGGACCATCGCAACCCCCAACGGAAGAGACGCAAGAGGAGGGTAGTGAAGAGCTGTCACTGGAAGAGGAGGAATTCATGCTCAAGCCTAGAAGACCGAAGAAGAAAACTCCTAGGGAATTAAAAATTTTGAGATGAAATTTTAGGCTAACCGTAGTGGACTGTTGTTTGTATTTGATGACTGTACTATTTATTGATCGTTTGTGTGGTATGTTGACTGTAGTAATGACTGCTCATGGTCTGTATTTGTTCGTTTGGGTTGTTTGGTTGTTAACTAATGTAGACTAGTGTTTGTCGTTGTGATTGTAGAATTGACTCTAGTGTTTCGATGATGGTGTGAATGTTACCGGTTTTGAAGTTGTATTTGATGGTGTGAAAGTTGCAATGGACATTTGAAATGCATTTTAAATGCCGCTCTGGTACTTGCTCACTGGAAAATACAATGTCGCCTCTAGCGCCATTTGTAATGCCGCAAAATGCGACATTGTATTTTCCAGTGAGCAATTTACAGAGCGATATTTCAAATGCCGCTTGAGGCGGCATTTGAAATGCCGCTCACGGCGGCATTTCAAATGCCGCATTGAGCGTCATTTGAAATAACGCTCTGTAAATTGCTCACTGGAAAATACAATGTCGCATTTTGCATTCCATATTTCGAACGATGCGGAACATACTTTACACAAGTCACAACGTACTTCAATTATTGATGAATAGCATACTTCAAACGATGCACATAACATAACATACTTGAATTACATTTCAATTATACTTCAATAAAATACTTCAAACGATGCACATAACATACTTGAATTACATTTCAATTACATACCTCAATCACACATCAAGTTTCTAATATCATTACGTTACATTTCAATTGTCCTTCAACGATCTACGTGGCCACAACGCTGAGTACTTGTACCCATGAACCAACAATTTGTTTCGGTATTCCAGGTTCAACTTTTCCAAACGACTAACTTCCGCTTGCATTTCTAAAGCATATTCCACTCCTCTAGGACATAGCGGTGGATCTAGCCACTTAAAAAAATTGCAGCATTCAACCTGATTCGGCCGAATCTTGTGATCGTTGTATCCAGCACAGCGGTAGAAACGACGTCGGGCGTTCCTATCATTTCTGCAAACGACTACTTCGCATTCCTCTCCACAGCTGCAAACTACACATATAGCGTGAGAGCTTGAGCTTCCACGATTTTGCCGACCTAGGACACCTAGAAGACGTGCATGGAGCGATTGTTGGCCTGGTATATCAACCGCTGCTTCTCCACGTGATGTTCCACTATCCTCATTCAGGGGTTCTTTTTCGAATTGTGTCTCTGGTACGAAATCAACTTCAAGGTCGGCGCCGCTTGAAATCCCCTTTCCTCTATTTTGTTCAAATTCGTCGTACATTTTCATCATTGTTACGTCGTCAATTTCCCAATTGTCCATTGTGCACCTGTGGATACAACCAAAAATACATCGACAAAACAATCGATGAATTTGAACGAGAAAAGTATAATAATTACCTTCGGCGCGCCAATTTTGGATTGAAATAGGGGAGGGGTTATTGCGAATGGTTGAAATCGGACGGGAAACCTAGAGCTTTTGCTAAAATAAATTTGGTAAAGTTAGGGTGTGGGTGGGGTAGTTGAAATATATACAGGCAGTAGAGGCGATATTTCAAATGCCGCTGGTGGCGGTATTTGAAACACCGCTCAAAGAGGCATTTCAAATGCCGCCTTGGGCGGCATTTTAAATGCCGCCTCGAGCGTCATTTAAAATGCCGCCTTGAGCGGCATTTGAAATAACGCTCTGTAACTTACTCGCTGGAAAATACAATATCGCATTTTGCGGCATTTCAAATGGCGCTAGAGGCGACATTGTATTTTCCGGTGAGCAAGTATCAGAGCGGCATTTAAAATACAAACACCAAAAAACAAACATTGCAAATGACTTTGCAAATAACATTTTCGTCTAACATTAGATTACATGAACATTTGTTCTCAAACAAAGTAGAATGCGTTCGAATTAGGATTACAGACAAAATAAAACAAAAACATTAAGTTGCTGTATCGCATCGATTTTTTTTATGACCATGAACACCACATTTGCTGCACCTATTTCCTTTGGGGGTCTGCATCTCGTCCATTGTACCTTTAATTCTACTTGAAAGTGGGCGTCCTAGTTGTCTTTTAGCGACCAGAGGTAGAACCAATTGACTGTCACTTAAACTCCAATAACGCTTATCTCGTACCAGGTGAAATTCAGGGGTGTAAGCTGCCAGGTATTTCGCTGTGGAATACCATGTTGAGGCGAAGTCGTGATGGGCTCTATTTGCTCCGTTGGAAACCGTTGAGCAAGCCGCCATAACATGCATACACGGTAGGTGCTCTAAATGAGGGATGTTGCACGTACAAGAGCAACTATTACCGTTGATTAGTACTTTGTACTCGTCACCAAAATAGTGTACAACTTGCCACTCAGATTGACTGAATCAAATAATTCTTGTATGCCTAGCTTCGTTAGCTCGTTCAGCGATCTTGGCTTCCCACTTTGGAGTTAGACGGGAAGACAGTTTTGCTGCCGCTTCTCTTCGTTGACAAAAATAATCAACCGACCGGAAAAAGGTGCGTGCAACTAAAGCTTTGACAGGTAATGACCTAGCTCCTTTAAGAACACCGTTGAAACTTTCTGCACAATTGGTGGTCATGACATGAAATCGACCGCCATCATCTTTACACAACGCCCAGTTCTCCTCGTGCGCTCCCAAACTCCTTTCTATCCAATTGTGAGCCCTGATGCTTATAGTTTTTATTTCTTCACGTATTCTGATGTACTCGGTTTCTTCCACGGCATAAGTTGCAGCATAAAATAGTCCGGTTAATCGTTTTTCTCTGAACCCTGCAGCTTGAAAATTAGCTTTAAGATGTCTAGCACAAAATCTATGTTTGTGTGGCAAACACCATTTTGATTGCAAGGCTGATGGTATTCCTTTCATTCGATCCGAAATGAAGGTAATTCGTCGATTGTTTACACTATGAATGAATCGCCGCATGCAGGCAAAAAACCACCCCCAGCTATCACCGGATTCAGACTCGACAATTGCGTACGCTAAAGGGTATAGATGGTCATCCGCATCAATAGCAGTGACCACAAGTAGCGTCCCTTTATATTTCCCGTACAAATGTGTCCCGTCAATACATAACAACGGACGACAATGAACAAATCCTTCAATACAAGGTCCAAATGTCCAAAAAGCTCGATCGAAGACTCCATATTCATCGGTCGTAACGTGTCCAACACTTCCCGGGTTTGATCTAGTTATTTTAGCAAAATATTGCCTTAGACTACTATATGACTCAGCCCAATCACCATAAATTCTTTCCACCGCCTTACCCAAAGCTCTCCAAGCCTTCATATAACTAATTTTCACAAACAACTGTTCTTCCATCAAAACTTGTACCGTTCCGGCTGTAATGTTTTGATCGGCTTTCACAAAAGGTAATATTTTTGCCACTATAAAGTTAGACGTCGCCTGCTTGTGGGTGGAGTTCACCGTTGGATTAACACAATTGTGTTCGCTAGGATATTTCCTTACAATCCACCAATTCTGCTCCGATTTTTTTGAAACAAAAGCATGAAGTCTCCATGGACAATTTCCATCTATATTACAAATGACGGTGTATTTGGTTTTATTTGATTTTATTGCTTTAAAAGATACGACATGCAAAATCGACCATTCGCTCAATTGTTGTAACAACTTGGATTTCGTCTCGAAAATCATACCAACTTTAAATCCATTCTCAACGCTTACGGTTGAAAACATCTCATTGTTGAAGCCAAGATTTGCAACGATTGACCTTGCCATAATTTGTGCATTGCACAAATCATCATCCAAAGGAACTTCCATTTCCACCTCATCGCTGTCTTCGAAAATATTGTCTTCAACCGGAAAATCATAGTTCAAAGGTTCATTGTTCACTTGCATACTATCTATCCACGACATGTCGTTCTCCACCACGTTCACTACATCCATACTATGTATGTGGGGTTCATCATTGCCATCTTCACCTTCTTCCCCGTCCATCTCAGTATCAGCATCTTCATTGTTCACGTTTACGTTTACATTCTCCAAATCAGCATTAGATTGCATAGCAGTATCGTTCGCGATGAATTTGCTATTCAAACATACGTATTACTTTAAAATCATTATCGTAATTACTACCTACACAAATTTGATTTTTCATGAGACATACCTCTGACTAAGATCATATAATTCGGACGGAGTTGGATACATAAATTGAGACATACGGCATTGTGATGGTCCAGCGGGACTAGGCGGTGTTGGTCGACAAGGAATGTAACAACCCGATATTTTCAGCCATTCGCATCCGCACATGTCGGGCTTGAATTGCTCAAAATATCACGTTGTAAATAAATTTGGAGCAAATGAAATACAACCACAGAATCACAGACACAGAAGTATCAGAATAACTCGCAGCGGAAATAAAATACATAGTAGTTCATGAAGCTACTACGGCAGAGTCTCAAACCAAATACATAATACAGTCTGAAAACAACATAATAGAAATCCCAAATACATAGAAGTTCACTAATACATGAGATAAACTAGAACAGCTGAAACAGAGAGTAGATATAAATGTAGATAAGCAGAAACTCCAGCAAAGACCAGCTCCAGAAAGAGAATCCAAAGCTGTGAATACTCAGGCTGACCCGAGCGTAAAGTAAAACACAAAACACTCGAGTTAGGACAATATATACTTATATAATGTAAACCAACTCAAGTGAACTGTAGTAGAAGTACACAATAACTTAAAGGATGCTTGGGATCGCCCATCCTTTAAGAATCAGTTAAACTATAAATTAAATACATCCCGTGGTTAAAATTTCAAAATGGTATTTTATACTTCAAAATAAAATATCATTTCAAAATTCAATATCATTCAAAATCCATTTCAAAATATCAAAAATATAATATCTTCCAAACCACATTCATTTTTATTTAATTTAAATACCATCACAAAACACATTTCAAAATAGTTTATATTTCAAAACAAATTACTTCATTTTAAATCATAAAAACGAAGTTATTATATTTAATAATTAAATTATTAAATTTACAAAATTTTAGTCTTTCAAAATTCATTTATTAACTTAATTTATTAAAACAGATGAAAATTCAACTTTCGCAGCATTTAGAAATTGCTACGGAAAGTTACATTCAAAACAGTTCAATTTAACAAAAGATAGCATTTAAAAATGCTGTAATAGGGTTACATTAGTTTCAAATAAAACTTAGTTAAATTCAACAATTATAGCATTTACAAAAATGCTATAATAAACTTTAATTAAACTTAGCCATTTGGTTCATTATTATCAACTACAGCATTTACAAATGTTGTATTATCATTTACATTAGAATTAATAGCATTTTAGAAATGCGGTTAATTAACTTCAAATATTAAGTATAATTTCACAAACAATTACATTTATTATTTAAATCATTTTTAACTTATAAAATCATATAATTTCACTTTTAAAACAGTCATTCAAATACCCTTATATTCATGATTTTATAAAGTTAAATCTCCATTCAAAAATCAAAATTTAATAATAATTCACTTATTAAATTCCAACATTAAATTTTAAATTCATTATATTAAATTTAACTTAACATTTAAGTTTAAAATTTTCAAATATAACTTAATTTCATTTTTATTTACTTAACTTAACATTCAATTTTAAGCCAAACTCACAAATTTCCAATTTTAGTTATATTTCCGAAATTCAACCTAAATATTCATTCATTTCACATTTTTAACTTTATTCAAAAATAATTGATATATTATAAAATCATTTTAAATTCATTTAATTCAAAATATCATAAATTTATCATATTTTCATATTTAATTTAAATTCCATTTATCACCAAATTCTAGTTTCCAAAATAACTTACATTTCAGATTTTCTAACTTTACCATTTATTTATTTCACTTATAAATTTTCAGAAAATCAATAATGCTTTACAAAAATCATATTTAATCAAATTTAAATCAAAATATAATAATATTTACATTTCCAAAATAATTTAAAATTTTTAGAAAAACATATTTTAACAACGGGTTTGTATTTCATTTTCTAGCCTAGATGAAGTGATACGGGTAATATATCGTTTCAACCCGTAATTTACAAAGAAAACCGGGTTTGATCATTTCAAACCCGCAATTCCAAGTAAAAGAAAATAATTGAAAATCATTCAGGCCTATCATTTCAGCCCATAACGATTTTCTCTTATTCTAAAGTCCGTTCGGGTATGTATCATTTCAACCCATAGTGATTCTAATCTAAAGGGAACTTGCAGTGCGATAAACTGATAAAAATAACAGAACAACATAATATAACAGTAACATATGATATAACATGTGTTTAAGCATGGGTGGACATCATATAATCATAACATAGTAGATATAATATGGTGATGCATTTTACAGATTCAACAGTGGTCAATTTACTAGTTATATAGGTATACACTGTCTGGTGAGAATAACTCACTGTTTTGAGCTGATGACACAACGACGAATTACACAATGGGATCTACACAAGCACAAAAGCACGATACAGATACGAAATGGAGGAGCCAAGGATTAATTCCCTTGAATACAAATCAAACAAACAATATAACAATTATAAGGTTTCAGACCAAAAATACGATAAACGATGCTAGAAATTAAGGAACAACAATTAATCAAACACTTGCACTTGCTTCCACCATCACTATGCTCAGCCTATAGGGTGATAAGGTACTGCCATGGGGTGTATTTGGTCAGGTATGTGTCATATATGGTCGGCCTAGCAAGGGTAGTGAAGGTATGGAAGTTGCTATGTATGAAAATACAAGTACAAGGCAAACAAGTGGATTTTTGTGCAATTTCAAGCATCGGGCAAGGCTACAAATGGCATGGCCAGACCTGCTGGAGGCTAGGAGATGGTGTGGTAGTGGTTTTGGTTCAGGTATGAGCTGGAGAAGGTGGTGCAAAGGGCGGCTAAGGGTGTGGTGAAGTGGTGGAAGTTACAAGGTGTGAATACAAAGGGTTTAAGGCAAATAAGTGTGCAACCATGGCTCAACCAAAGGACCATTGGGCTCGGCCCCTACAAGGTGAAGGTCAGGTGGGGTCTGGAGTGTCGGCCAAAGGTGGTGGAGGGACTGGTGGTGGCGGCCAAGGAGGTGGTTTAGGTGAAAAATGAAGGGTATGTGCATAAATGGTTCGGCTAGGCTGAACAAGTGGGGTGTTTGCATAAACTTTGGTGGATCTAGTCATAGATGACCACGGCATGGCTTGGTCAGTGGGCTGGAGGAGATGGTGACCTGATGTGGTGATGGTGGAGGCGGCTATGGTGGTGGAGGAGCAAGGGCTGAGCTACAAAGGTGAAGACAAGTGCAAAGAGATAAGGAAAACAAGAAGAATAAGCGAAAAAGAAGAAGAACTTTACCAAACTTTTGCTCCAGGAGTTCATGGCCGAAAATTTTGGATGAGAAACTTTTATTTTCGTGAAAATGAAGTTGGATGCAGCTGAAGAATGATAGGGGACGGCCAAAAAGAATTGAATGCAATAAGGTTAGGAAAAATGAAGAGACGGGAAAACAAAAGGTCTTAAGCAACTAAAGAGACATAAACTTTTCAAATTTCCTTTTATTTATTTATATAAGTTTAAATTTCTGAGAATAATAATAATTTCAGTAAAATTTCGAAAATGCAACAAAATATAAAAATATAAATAAATAATAATAATAATTATATAAGGTAAAATAAGAAAATAGCTCAAAAAAATACAAACTAGTCTAGAAAAATGAAAAATAAACAGAATGAACTTTGAAAAATTTATATGAACTTGTAAAAATATTTATAACAAAGATAATAACATAAAATAAAAATGCATTGACAAAAACATATAAAATTTTTAATTAAATATAATTTAAATGAAGAAAATAGCAGAAAAAATAGAAAACAGCCTTTAAAAATAGGAAATAAATACAGTTAACTTTGGAAAAGTTTTGTTATCACTTTAAAAAAATATTAAAAGACAAAATATATATAAAATAACATATTAACACATATTAAAATAAAATATAGCAAATAAAATATTATTTAAAAAAATTTAAAATAGACAAAATAGCGAAATAAAACAAATTATACCCAAAATTGAAATGTACATAACTTTTACAATTTAAATCCATTTTCAACGAAACGAAAAGCAGTATTCAAGTTATTAAATCTATTTCCATAATAAAAGATAAAATTTAGGAGTTTAAATATTTAAATTTGAAGTTTAAAAGTCAAAGTTTGACCAGTTTGAACAGAAATTCATCTTTCAGTAAAATATCCAATTTATACCTGTTTGAAATTATAATTCACATAATAATCAACACTTATATTTAAAAATGTGAAATGTTTGAAATAAAATAAGTTTAAAATAATTTCAAAATAAAATAAAGTCAAATATTAAAATATATGAAAAATCTAGGGTTGTTACACTCTCCCCCAATCAAATCTTTTCGTCCTCGAAAAGGAAGGAATCAGAGAAACAACAAGAAAGAACAATAGGTTGGAAGACATCCTCGAATGAAGGTAGGGAAAAGGTAGCTAGGAAGGGAAGCATGTTGGAAGACAAGGGTGAACAATTATTTAAACCATTATACATTTCAATTAAAATTTCATAACATTTTAAACATTTTATAATATGATGAATAGTCATTTCATTCAAATCTGATGGTTCAAGGTAAAAAATATTTAAAACATTTTAAATTTTTAGAAGGGAAAATAACTGATCCAAATATTCTTTATACAGTACTTTATCAAGATGCTTTTATCAAAATACTTTTATAACTCGATGTCTTAACAAGTTTACTTTCGTTTCTGCAGACTCTGGCTATGCGTTGATCAGGCGCAAAGCTAGAATTTTCCAAGTACTTAGTAGACTTGTTTCAACACCCAGTGAAAATAATGAAAACACTTTTAAAAACAGATATGGAAAGTACAATCCAAACAAATCAACCAAACCGAAACAGTTATCTAACCATGGATCGCAGATACACAATGGTTACGCCTGGATCCCCCAGGAAACAAACCGTATCCGTAAGCTTTCTCAGCCCTGCGAGTTACGCCATGATGACGAGTAGAATGCAGGATACACAATGGTTACGCCTGGATCCCCCAGGAAACAATCCGTACCCCTAGGCAAGACTCAGCCAGGCACTTGCGCTACTCTTTGCGACCTACACAGATTGCAGGATACACAATGGTTACGCCTGGATCCCCCAGGAAACAATCCGTACCCCTAGGCAAGACTCAGCCAGGCAGTTACGCTATGTAGTCGCGATCATAAGACCACGGGGATCGCCGTGGAATTCGATGGACACTCGAGTATCTTATCCGGAAAACCCAAATCAAAGAGAGAGAATAATATCGATAGAATGAATCCATAGTGTGGCCACAAAGCGGATATCAAGTAGAAGGCACTTTCCATATCTTTACTTCGAAAATATGTATCATATAGTACCTTTCAAAATCACTTTCAAATATCATACTTATATAAAGTCCATTTTATATAAGATTTCATTTCAAATCAAATACTTTTCAAAACAATAGTATATCAAATCACACTTATATAAATTTCGATTATATAAGATTTCACTTTTCAAAATTTGGGTACCCTTTCAAGTCAACAGTTCCAATTCAACAGTTTACTTATACAAATCATTTTTATATAAGTTCGATAGCTTCCAAATCAAGTATTTAATGAAACAAGGTTCTAAATTTCAAACCATTTCGATATCAATTAAATTTTAAAATCATATATGATGTCACCAAATCATTTCTTTCAAGTTATACATATTCAGTTTCAAAATTTCTTAAAACAATAGGTTTAGAAAATAATCCAAATTTCCAAATCAACAAAGTTTAGGTCAAATAAATTCATTTCCATTTCAAACATGTATTCACTTCACAAATCATAATACTTTCAAAGTTATAAATCTTTCGAAACCAAATACTTGAAATCATTTCACTTTGAAAATCATAAACATTTTGAAATCATACATTTGAAATCATAAAACATGCCCTTAATTCTTTACATTTCAAAATTTTCAATTAAACCAAAATCTAAAATTTCCAATTTTAATTCAATTCAAACCATCAGTTTCAATTCAATTTAGTTTTCCAAAAAAAACATTTCAAATATTATCAAATTTCAAATATAGATTTGATTTACAAAATAAACTATTAAATCTTAAATATTTTTCAAGGCTTAAATATACCATATTTCAAACTAAATTTTATAATTTCATATATCTCAAATTTTCTTAATTATTACTTACATATGTCATCATTTCGCAACATTACATTCAATCGCTCGCTTGATCACACAAGTTCGCTTTCGAACTAGTATTGCCCATTCGACTTCCCTAATGCGGACTTCGATATGGTTTCTCGACTAGAAGCCATCAGTCTCCTTGCATAGCCATATACTATGATAGAGAATTCTATAATCAAGCCCAAAATCCATATCAAATATTGCCCATCAAGAATCAAATGAAAAATCCTAACACGAAATGGTGTAATTCACCTCGAACTTGTGTACTCAAACTTGGATCAAATTAATTATGCGAATAAAACAACATACGTACAACTTATGTATCTATTCCAACTTGTTAAATAAATAGTTTTATAAAGATGTTACTAAGTTAAAACATTTAAAACCAAATTTTTCTCAAACATTTGAAGACTAATTTTTATCCAAAACATTTCAAAACTAAATTTCATATTAGTATAACTCAAAATAGTCTTATTTATTTACTTAACAAAACAGTTTCAACTTATAAAAAACCATATTATTTCATACTTGAAACATACAAACTAAACTTATATTCTTTATCAAATACCTTATACCTTTCAAAAGATTTAGCTTTGAAAAATTAATCTTGATTTGGAAGTGCTCGAATCTTAAAATAGTCGAAGAAATCATATTTTCAATCCAAGAGTTGGAAATCAACACTAAATCAGTAAATCAATTTCAAAAGTTAGGTTTCAAAATCTGAAACTCGACAACAGAACACCGGCTTACTTTAAATCTTTTCAAATATATATATATATATATATATATATATATATATATATACGGATCTATCTTTCGAATATCAAACCATACTTCGAAATCTGAAATCAAAACTGGTTTCACAAAATCACTGCAGAGCAAAGCTACTAGAGTGGCCTCTCTCTCACTCAGAAACTCGAAAATCAATGTCGATGATGCATGCATTCATCACTGAAATTATTTTCCAGCGATATAAGTGAGTTCGACTTCAATTAACTTTGAAAAACTTCTTTGAAATTCCTTCGAAATCATTGAAATTCATTGGAATACATTTGAAACATTTCTTATTCAGAAAATATCTTCAAATCATAATATTATTATATGTTTTCCAAAATCTTAAAACTGATTTCAAAACACCAGAATTCGATTCCTCGAAATTCAAATTCAAAACCTTTCAGTTATAAATCATTTTTGTATAAATCAAGTTCTTATAAAAATTTCAAAATTTCAAATTCTTTCGAAATTTCAAATTTTCATTTTTGAAAGGTATATAATCCTTATCGAAAACATTTCACTTTTATATATAAAAATATGGCCATCCTTAATAATTTCGATGTACGCACAATATCAAAATACAACCAAACACAAATTTCCAAAGGATGATTCAGGGAAGGATTTCAAACAAACAAAGATCCAAATTAGAGGAACTCTAATCAAATAGAATCTAGTTCGAAGATAAACTCAAATGAAGATGAGATAATTTAATTACCAAATAGAGGAGGAGATAGATAGCATCAACATCCGAGGATACAGAAATCTCCGGTGAATCAATGCCAATTATAAAGGAATTTCACCCCTTTATAAATCATTCAAAGATTTACGGAATCACCGCTGTAGAGAGGTCATTCCAAAGTGGGGTTACGGAATGCCAAAATCAAAAGGATAAAATAGGAAAGACAAGACTGGATTTCAGAACAAGTGGGCGCGTTCCACAGTTCAAGGAATCTTAATCAATAAGAATCCTAACCAAGAGATTTCTAACAAGGTGGATACAGAAGTAATGAAGTTTAAAAAAAATATTGATTCCAAAATAAGAAATTTTTTATACTAAAATAATCTTTGAAAATCATTTAAAAATCATTTGGAAATCATTTTATACTTCGAAAATACGTTCTCTCACAAGGAAAGGATTCTGAGATTGATTTCACTCGTTCTAGGGTATTTCTACCATATCTCTAATGAGTTTTTGCTCCGCAGGCTAAGGTTTGCCTAAAACCTGGCTCTGATACCAACTGTAACAACCCGATATTTTCAGCCATTCGCATCCGCACATGTCGGACTTGAATTGCTCAAAATATCGCGTTGTAAATAAATTTGGAGCATATGAAATACAACCACAGAATCACATACACAGAAATATCAGAATAACTCGCAGCGGAAATAAAATACATAGTAGTTCATGAAGCTACTACGGCAGAGTCTCAAACCAAATACATAATACAGTCTGAAAACAACATAATAGAAATCCCAAATACATAGAAGTTCACTAATACATGAGATAAACTAGAACAGCTGAAACAGAGAGTAGATATAAATGTAGATAAGCAGAAACTCCAGCAAAGACCAGCTCCAGAAAGAGAATCCAAAGCTGTGAATACTCAGGCTGACCCGAGCGTAAAGTAAAACACAAAACACTCGAGTCAGGACAATATATACTTATATAATGTAAACCAACTCAAGTGAACTGTAGTAGAAGTACACAATAACTTAAAGGATGCTTGGGATCGCTCATCCTTTAAGAATCAGTTAAACTATAAATTAAATACATCCCGTGGTTAAAATTTCAAAATGGTATTTTATACTTCAAAATCAAATATCATTTCAAAATTCAATATCATTCAAAATCCATTTAAAAATATCAAAAATATAATATCTTCCAAACCACATTCATTTTTATTTAATTTAAATACCATCACAAAACACATTTCAAAATAGTTTATATTTCAAAACAAATTACTTCATTTTAAATCATAAAAACGAAGTTATTATATTTAATAATTAAATTATTAAATTTACAAAATTTTAGTCTTTCAAAATTCATTTATTAACTTAATTTATTAAAACAGATGAAAATTCAACTTTCGCAGCATTTAGAAATTGCTACGGAAAGTTACATTCAAAACAGTTCAATTTAACAAAAGATAGCATTTAAAAATGCTGTAATAGGGTTACATTAGTTTCAAATAAAACTTAGTTAAATTCAACAATTATAGCATTTACAAAAATGCTATAATAAACTTTAATTAAACTTAGCCATTTGGTTCATTATTATCAACTACGACATTTACAAATGTTGTATTATCATTTACATTAGAATTAATAGCATTTTAGAAATGCGGTTAATTAACTTCAAATATTAAGTATAATTTCACAAACAATTACATTTTTTATTTAAATCATTTTTAACTTATAAAATCATATAATTTCACTTTTAAAACAGTCATTCAAATACCCTTATATTCATGATTTTATAAAGTTAAATCTCCATTCAAAAATCAAAATTTAATAATAATTCACTTATTAAATTCCAACATTAAATTTTAAATTCATTATATTAAATTTAACTTAACATTTAAGTTTAAAATTTTCAAATATAACTTAATTTCATTTTTATTTACTTAACTTAACATTCACTTTTAAGCCAAACTCACAAATTTCCAATTTTAGTTATATTTCCAAAATTCAACCTAAATATTCATTCATTTCACATTTTTAACTTTATTCAAAAATCATTGATATATTATAAAATCATTTTAAATTCATTTAATTCAAAATATCATAAATTTATCATATTTAATTTAAATTCCATTTATCACCAAATTCTAGTTTCCAAAATAACTTACATTTCAGATTTTCTAACTTTACCATTTATTTATTTCACTTATAAATTTTCAGAAAATCAATAATGCTTTACAAAAATCATTTTTAATCAAATTTAAATCAAAATATAATAATATTTACATTTCTAAAATAATTTAATTTTTTAAAAAAACATATTTTAACAACGGGTCTGTATTTCATTTTCTAGCCTAGATGAAGTGATACGGGTAATATATCATTTCAACCAGTAATTTACAAAGAAAACCGGGTTTGATCATTTCAAACCCACAATCCCAAGTAAAAGAAAATAATTGAAAATCATTCAGGCCTATCATTTCAGCCCATAACGATTTTCTCCTATTCTAAAGTCCGTTCGGGTATGTATCATTTCAACCCATAGTGATTCTAATCTAAAGGGAACTTGCAGTGCGATAAACTGATAAAAATAACAGAACAACATGATATAACAGTAACATATGATATAACATGTGTTTAAGCATGGGTGAACATCATATAATCATAACATAGTAGATATAATATGGTGATGCATTTTACAGATTCAAAAGTGGTCAATTTACTAGTTATATAGGTATACACTGTCTGGTGAGAATAACTCACTGTTTTGAGCTGATGACACAACGACGAATTGCACAATGGGATCTACACAAGCACAAAAGCATGATACAGATACGAAATGGAGGAGCCAAGGATTAATTCCCTTGAATACAAATCAAACAAACAATATAACAATTATAAGGTTTCAGACCAAAAATACGATAAACGATGCTAGAAATTAAGGAACAACAATTAATCAAACACTTGCACTTGCTTCCACCATCACTATGCTCAGCCTATAGGGTGATAAGGTACTGCCATGGGGTGTATTTGGTCAGGTATGTGTCATATATGGTCGTCCTAGCAAGGGTAGTGAAGGTATGGAAGTTGCTATGTATGAAAATACAAGTACAAGGCAAACAAGTGGATTTTTGTGCAATTTCAAGCATCGGGCAAGGCTACAAATGGCATGGCCAGACCTGCTGAAGGCTAGGAGATGGTGTGGCAGTGGTTTTGGTTCAGGTATGAGCTGGAGAAGGTGGTGCAAAGGGCGGCTAAGGGTGTGGTGAAGTGGTGGAAGTTACAAGGTGTGAATACAAAGGGTTTAAGGAAAATAAGTGGCTTTTGTGCAACCATGGCTCAACCAAAGGACCATTGGGCTCGGCCCCTACAAGGTGAAGGTCAGGTGGGTTCTGGAGTGTCGGCCAAAGGTGGTGGAGGGACTGGTGGCGGCGGCCAAGGAGGTGGTTTAGGTGAAAAATGAAGGGTATGTGCATAAATGGTTCGGCTAGGCTGAACAAGTGGGGTGTTTGCATAAACTTTGGTGGATCTAGTCATAGATGACCACGGCATGGCTTGGTCAGTGGGATGGAGGAGATGGTGACCTGATGTGGTGATGGTGGAGGCGGCTATGGTGGTGGAGGAGCAAGGGCTGAGCTACAAAGGTGAAGACAAGTGCAAAGAGATAAGGAAAACAAGAAGAATAAGCGAAAAAGAAGAAGAACTTTACCAAACTTTTGCTCCAGGAGTTCATGGCCGGAAATTTTGGATGAGAAACTTTTATTTTCGTGAAAATGAAGTTGGATGCAGCTGAAGAATGATAGGGGACGGCCAAAAAGAATTGAATGCAATAAGGTTAGGAAAAATGAAGAGACGGGAAAAGAAAAGGTCTTAAGCAACTAAAGAGACATAAACTTTTCAAATTTCCTTTTATTTATTTATATAAGTTTAAATTTCTGAGAATAATAATAATTTCAGTAAAATTTCGAAAATGCAACAAAATATAAAAATATAAATAAATAATAATAATAATTATATAAGGTAAAATAAGAAAATAGCTCAAAAAAATACAAACTAGTCTAGAAAAATGAAAAATAAACAGAATGAACTTTGAAAAATTTATATGAACTTGTAAAAATATTTATAACAAATATAATAACATAAAATAAAAATGCATTGACAAAAATATATAAAAATTTTAATTAAATATAATTTAAATGAAGAAAATAGCAGAAAAAATAGAAAACAGCCTTTAAAAATAGGAAATAAATACAGTAAACTTTGGAAAAGTTTTGTTATCACTTTAAAAAAATATTAAAAGACAAAATATATATATAATAACATATTAACACATATTAAAATAAAATATAGCAAAGAAAATACTATTTTTAAAAATTTAAAATAGACAAAATTGCGAAATAAGACAAATTATACCCAAAATTAAAATGTACATAACTTTTACAATTTAAATCCGTTTTCAACAAAACGAAAAGCAGTATTCAAGTTATTAAATCTATTTCCATAATAGAAGATAAAATTTAGGAGTTTAAATATTTAAATTTGAAGTTTAAAAGTCAAAGTTTGACCAGTTTGAACAGAAATTCATCTTTCAGTAAAATATCCAATTTATACCTGTTTGAAATTATAATTCACATAATAATCAACACTTATATTTAAAAATGTGAAATGTTTGAAATAAAATAAGTTTAAAATAATTTTAAAATAAAATAAAGTCAAATATTAAAATATACGAAAAATCTAGGGTTGTTACAAGGAAGATAACTGCATATAAGACGAAAAAAATTGTTAAGTTGCGCCCAACTATCATATTAATAGGACCAAATTTTCATAAACAAATGTTTCACCTTCCGAGCAAATGCGTAAAGGTGTCTTGACTTGGATAGGGGTACGTATACTGAATGCCCTGTGGATATGTCATACACGAATGATATCCATACAGACCTTGTTGTTGACTGTACATCGCTGGCATAGTCGGGTTAATGAAACTTGATGACGCGTCTCCACGGCTGATACTTACCTCCTCAACCGTTCTTCGGTGCTCCTCAATAACACTGTTAACTTCTTGTTCTCGTACGGGTTCTTCTACTTGCAAGCGCCTAATTTTCCCAACAAACAGCTCAATTGATTTCGATGTCACTGAAAACATTAGCTCAACATCATCATCATCGGCTATTTTTATGGCTTTCGATCCTGAGTCCGTCGGCCAATTACACACTACCTCTGTGTCAAATTCTTCAGATTTTATCTTCGTCGCTTTATAGATCGATTCTTTCAGCTGCATCAAATTACATCCTCTCAACACTTTAGCTGGCTTACACGACCCCCCACATATTTTCCACAATTAACTTCATCAACAACCAATTAGCCATTGAAATAACATATGGTCGGTACACACTTGGGAGCTATTCTACAATTTATTCAATCAACTTGTAAACTATTATCACTAGATACCAAACAGCAAATAAAATTAAAAAAATGGAACTAGGATTTCCACAAATAACCTACCTGCTATAGCTAATAACCTGTCAAAGAGGAAGAATTAGATGTTATTCCTTCCTTCCCTAAGTAGATTTTGGTAGTTGGACGCTTCAAATTTTGATTTTTGGTGATTTGGGGGGGGGGGGGTGGGTTCGTTTCTTTTTTGAAGAGGGGATGAGAGAAGGGTGAGTGAGGATGAAAGGAGGGAGGGCTGGAAACTAAACAGAGGGCAGCAGAATTAGCGGCATCTGGGATGCCGGTGACTGGCGGCATCTCAAATGCCGCTGACTGGAGGCATCTCAAATGCCGCTAGTGTTATTATGCCACAAAGACGTGTACTGGCATAATTTTAAATTCCACCAATACACGTGTCGTCCTACGTGGGCCAAACTGGTCTATTTCCGTTATAAGTTTGCAAAGTGGGCTATTCTTGTAATTTGTTTGCAAAAGTGGCCTAAATACAAAATTAATCCTTATATTTTTTGTTGCCTACGTCTTCTTCTTTTGCTCCCCTGTTACTTCATAACCCATCAGCCTCAACCTTTTCCCTTTCCTCTTTGCGCCTCCAACCCCGAATACCTACGCAAACCCATGCCTCCCCTCCGCTTGCCACCAGATCCGCTGCCTCCTTTGCCTTCCTTCATCTCCACCTTCCTCTCGAAGTCATCACCTCCACTCTCCTAAGCACCGACAACCGCAGCCTCACCCAGCGCACTCCCTCTCCTCCTCTTGCCGACCAAGCAACTAGCCCAGCACTACCTGCCAGCCACAATGCTCACTCTCCCCAGCAGCTCAGGCCGAGCCTTCCACCACCAACAACCCTCAACTTGCAGTCACCTCCGAGCCTGAGCATACCTCCTTTCGTAGCAGCATACTTCCCGAGCCGTACCCCTATTTCCATTCTTCGCAGCAGCAGCCGCATCCATCCCTTCTTGTTATATTTCTATTTATATATAAAGCGTGTGTGTGTGTACACACACACAGGTATACTTATATATTTTGGTTCATGTGAAACTTTGGAAGTATTGTTGGTGTACTGTTTGGCATATATTGCAGTATGGTGTTGTAGTTATATTATAAGTCATTTTCATATATATATTTACTGCATGCGTATATATTGCTTTTCTCATACATATATTTGCTTATATTCTTATCCTTTTCCATGCTGTGCGTGTGCTGTCATGAAACAAATATATATGGATATCATATGTTTAAAAGTATAAGTATGCGTCTATATGTCATATTTAGATCATGTTATAACAATATTGGTTTTAAAGATGTATATGTATATAGATATTTGAGATATGTGTTTTGGTTTGATACTATTGTATTTTAAGAAAAATATGAGTTTAATATAAAAAAATATATACATATTCTAAGTTGAATATATATGTAAGCTATATTTTTGTGTGTGTGTGTGTGTGTGTGTGTGTGTGTGTGTGTGTGTGTGTGTATGAGAGCATATGAGTTTATATGGTTTTATAATATTGATTTTTAAATATAATATGTATATAAGTCTGTAAGCTATATATATTGGTTTGTTTATTGATTTTGAACTTTATTATATAAAAGTCTCATTTGATTTTAACTATAATATGTAAATCTCGACATATTTATTTATGTATAACTTCATATATTGATATTTTGATTATTAGATATATATATATATATATATATATATAGAATTATAAAATATACACACACACACACACACACACATATATATATATTGATCCTTGTTATATATAGGTGTGTTTCCATAGTTGAGAAGCTGTTTGATTTTGGTATTGACTTTTAAATACGATATATATATAAGATTTTGAATTTAATAAGTGTTTTAAATTAAATATTGACTTTAATAAAATAATAATATATTTTTTGTGTATATCAAGCTGATTTTAATTTGTTCCATCGATTTTGATTTTCAGCTTTCTTCGTCGATTCGTACAAATCTTGCTTTGCTTTGAAATCCGTGCTTGGATTCGTAACTCATTTCATTATCGAATATCTCTAGCCTCGAAAGGTGAGAAAATCACTCACGATTAACATTTTTATATTTATTAAATTCAATTTCACTTGAAACGACAATTGGAATATGCTGTTGATAATTATTTTATTTATATATATGTTATACTATTATCTGTAACTATTCACCTGTGATATATGACACCATAGCCTTTTATCTATATTATGATTTAATTTTTTATTGATGATATATTCCTGTTATTGATATGTTATATTTTATCATATTTTTTTTCACTCTGCAAGTTCTCTGTTAATTTAGAATTCCCTATGCGTTAAAAGGATGCATACCCGAACGATTTGTAGAATAGGAGAAAATCGTTATGGGTTGAAATGATAAACCCAAACGATTTTCATTGATTTTAAATTCATATGATTGCAGGTTGAAATGATATATACCCGTAGATATTTAAATTGCAGATTGAAATGATAAATATCTATATCACTTGACCATAGGATAGAAAATTATACGAACACCGTTGATCTATACTTTTAAAATGATTTCCAAAGTTTGAAATGAAATATATGGGTTTTAATAGATATTGATTTTTAAAATATAATATAAAATTTAGATATTAAAATAATATGTTTTGAAAATTTTAACTTATAAGTTAATTTTGAAAAATGTAAATTTCAAGATTTTACTTAAAAATATAAAATAGATTTAATATAAAATAAATTTAATAATAAGATTTGAATTAATAAAATTTAATTTAATTAGTATATAATATGTTTAAGTATTTATTTAAATTTATATTAATAATTAAAAATAATTTTTTATAACTTTAATAATAAAGGTTGGAAAGATAAATTAATGTTGACTTGAAATTTAAATTGGTTAATAATTGAATTTAAGAAAGAATTGATTTAAACTTACTAGTTTTGAGATTTTGAAAAGATATGAATTATAATTGGATTTGGAAAAAGGTGATTAAATTAATATTCTTGACTTTAAATAAAACTAAGATTGAATATTGAATATGGATTCAAATTTATAAATTGGGATTCAACCAAATGGTTATAAAAACTATTAAGTAAATATTTTCCAATTTGAAATAAAGTTAAATTTTGAAATATAAATGAAATTTATATTTCAAATGTTTGAATATATAAATTTGAATCTTTAAACTTTAAGTTTGGAATGGTTAAACTGGAATTGATTTAAGTAGAATTTTGGAATTTAGCTGATTTGAATCGATTTATGAAATCAGAGAAAACTATCTTATTATATTAAGTATTTTATATAAACTGTTTTACATAAACTATTTTAATATATTAATTATTTTAATTTATAAACTATTTTAATTCATAACTATTTTAATATATATACTATTTTCAGTATCAAAACTGTTTAAGCCAAAAGTTCTATTGATTTTAAAAGTGTTATGATTTCAAATTGTTATGACTCTGAAAGTGTTATAATTTTGAAAGTGTTACGGTTTTGAAAACGAATATTATTTAAAATGAATGGTGATATCGAATTGATATGATTTTTGAAATGAATATGGTATTTTGATATAAAATATGAACTATTTGAAAAGAAAAGACCATGGTGTGAAATAAGCATTTGGTTTTTAAAGAGACCAAGATCAGATATTGTTATACTCTCCGCCAACACCGAAAACCACTTTAACAACTATATACATGGTGGAGATTCCAGAATGAAGTAGGATGATTTGGTGATGATTCTATATGGTATTTACGGAGCCCCGACTCCCGTGAGTCAACTTGACGCGACTAAAAAAGGAGCCATGCCAAGCCAAGTGAGGTTATTCCTCCGATCGGATACATTTCTTTGATACCATTCTATTGCTTTTGTAATTTGATTGGGTGCACCTTTGATTTGGGAGTGTGTCACAAGGTGGGCGGTAGTAGCTGCTATGTGTTACGACCAGTTCGAATCCGCAAATGGTATATCTACGCTGGCATTGCCTCGAGTGCCATGTCGCATGCCCTATCGCGCCTTCTACGAGTTTGGTTTGTACCATACCTATAGAGTGCCATCTGATAGCTCTCCAGTTTACGGAGGAACTACGGTATTGTATAGATTATGAGAATATATAAAAATGTGTTAAGGGGGATATGCGTAACGCCTTAACGTTATTTTAATACTTTTACTTTACTGTAGACATATTATAATAGCGTATATTACTACATAATAGATAGTTCCATGGATCCTTAGAGGTGGAAATCCCAAACATCCTTTCAGTTACTTTTATTTTAGTTGACATTTCACTTGAGTTGAATTTATTAATATAAGAATGTTAATCCTGACTCAAGTGTTTTGTGTTTTGCTTTACGCTCGGGTCAGACTGAGTGTCACAACATTTGAGGCTCACCTTTGGAGTTTGGAGCTTCGCTTGGAGATCCATCCATCAATTCAGCTTTCAGTTATTCAGTTGACTCCAGTGATATACTCATCTGTTATTTGCTTATGTATTTGAGACTTCCATGTATCCTCATTTCTGTTGTATTTTGTTTCATGCTCTGTTGTGTTTTTTTATAGTAGCTTCATGAACTACTATTTTTTTCTTCCACTGCTTATGGTTATTACTCTGTGTTTGTGATTCTGTGATTGATTCATTTACTTTATATACTGAGTTTTCCCAAATATAAAATCTACAATATGTTGTTTTGAGAAATTCAAGTCCGACATGTGCAGATATGAATGGTTTGAAATACCAGGTCGTTACACGCTATGACAATGATTGGTACCAAATATGAGGAGTAGAAAATGTTTACATAGGTCGATATCATCATCAGTCGTGAGCAATCAGTGGAAAGATGGGGATTAAGCCTAAACAGACTATACCTTCTACTAGTGTTGCTCACGTTTAGGACATACACCACCTCATAGTTATTTGCTAGATTATTTGCTATTAGGAGGTAAGGTGAGATAACCATTTTGTTACGGTCTTTCAAAAACGAATGTAATATGACTAAACAATTTTAATGCCGTTATTAGGCAATATGGGAGTTCTTTGGCTTGCAGGACGACGAGGATGTGATACTTCATTGACGATCGATTCCGACGAGGTGGTGGGCTAGGGACGCTAGTAGGGAAACTATCATGGTCTAAAGGAGGACTGTGGTAATATATATATATATATATATATATATATATATATATATATATATATTAGATGCAGTTAAAGCACTTGGCTATTATATAGCGGTGAAGTTGCAAAAAGTTATAGTGGAGATAAATCGGTGATGTAGCGAAAAATAGTGGAGGTGCAAAAATATTCATTAGATATAAAACAAAATATTTAAATTTAATTTATTCTCATTCGAACATCATTTGTATAAGAAAAGGAAATCCCCAAAGAATATCAGGATTTATGTCGTCCACATTTGATGACTACAATAGATTTCTAACTTATATTGAGCAATCATGTCTCAAATTAGATCTTTACCTAATAACTTTATAGATTTATTAATAAATGAATTATTCAAATTTACCTTATATATTAATGTTGCTAAAGCAAACGCTAAAAAGCCTTGATTTAGCAAGTGTAGTAGAATATAGTGGGGCTTAAAGAAAATCTAATGTTTAATAGCATTATATTCAAAAAACATAGCGGTTGAAGCGCTCTATGGGATACAACGGGGACTTTATGGGGCTTTAACTACACAGATACACAAACACGTGTATGTAGTTATTATCTACTTTGAGTAGATGGAGTGTTTCGTATGCGTACATGAAATCAAGACGATTAAGTAAAAACAATAGACATAACATGCAATGGAAGACAATCAGCATAAACTAGTGTTATGTAAAGTGTATAATTTACAAATCACCGGGATGTCATTATGACCCATTTCTCATTACAACCCATAGAATAGCTTTAGAGGGATTGATACTGGTATAAGGCGGGAGCGGTGGAAGGATGGATTTCCTTATGCACTACAAGGGTACTAGAGATCAAAGGTCTCAACCTTGGGCGGTAATAATATGTTTGTTATACTTTGCTATTCTGCTATGATTTTATATCGATGGTGCTTTGAATGCTTTTGTTATTTACAGGATACCAGTACTAACAATCTGTATTTTGGTGGACTTGGATTTTCGATCTAGTGAAAATTCGAGCCGAGTGGGTGTAGGTTGTTGCATTTGGCATCAAAGCTTAAGTTAGTCGATGTTAAGAATTGGGATACATTAAGTTGAATGTATTCATATTTTTGCCTATAATTATATATATTATACATCAAGCTCTACCA
The DNA here is from genome assembly GCA_030765085.1 of Allium cepa. NCBI lineage: Eukaryota > Viridiplantae > Streptophyta > Magnoliopsida > Asparagales > Amaryllidaceae > Allium > Allium cepa. The sequence goes on along the minus strand of CM060935.1, from coordinate 1,051,102,543 downwards.
ATTTAGACTATAGAAGTAGTTGGAATCATATTCCGAAAACATGGATAATTCGACTATGGGTTTGAACAATAGATAAGTGGAAGATATACTCATATCCCGATTACCCCATGAGAAGTAGGTCGTATTGGAAGGTGTTGACTTAAAAAGAGTATATCATATAGAAGGGTCCCTAAAGCTAGTTAGTGTTTGACTCCCTTGATAGATTGTCCTATGGTTGTCGATCCCCGTAGAATTCCTGATTAATGATGTATATTAGATCCGAAAAATGGAAAAATAAGAATCTATATGTTGCAGATATTTGAAAGTAAGAATTAAACAAGTTTTGAAAAAAAGTGTGTAATAATCACTCCAAATGGTAGTCGGATTTCAATATTCTGAAATATGATAAGTCAAAAAGCAAGTGGAAAAAGAGAAAAGTCCAATAGAAGGGACAACTAAATCCACTCTAAATCCGACCCCATATAAATGAATTTAATAAAACATTAGAAGAAAATAGTTTATGCAAAATATATAAATAAAATATTTGAAATAATTTTAAAAGGATTTATTTGGACGTAGAAAAACCCTATTTTTGAAAAGTAAATAAATATTAACTTTTTGGAAAAAGAAATATCAACATTTTATTTAAATAAAATGTTCTAGTAGAATTAAAATTAATTAAACTGAAAATTTCAGTAAATGGGTTTTTATAAAAGTTATTTATTTTGAAAAAAATATTAGAACATATATAACTCATCGGTTTTTCAATGAAAATTTCTAAGTTGTAAAATTCGTTTTAGGGTGGACAATAGGAAGAGGTACAAGTTAAAATGAGGTAAATAGAATAGGGAAATAAGATTAGAACCCAAAAATAAGGCGGTAGGTGAACACACTACGATGGTTTAATAAAGAAATTAATCAATTGAGGAAAAAGTTATATAAAGGGAAACAATTTAAATAAAAGCAGTTTATATAGAAGAAAGATAAATAATAGTAACATTAGGAATTTAAATAGAAACAATGTTAGGAATGGATATTAAAATTATATTAATAATCTAACTAGAAACTACATAGGAAATTAAAGGCAAACTAAAGGAAAATGAATATTTTTCATAATCGTGCGCATTGATTGCAAGTATCTTTTAGAAGTCCTGTTTATATTCTACTAAAACCTCGGCTAATGTTGAAAGTGGAAGTAGCACAAGTATTAGAAAAATAATAGGATGAAGTTGTCTTTGTCTACTCCACTTTTTAGAAAAATGTACAAATGATGTTTTATAAACACCGTAAGTGCATTATTGAAGAAAATGGTTTGGTATTAAATTGAGTTTTTGGAATAAAAAACTTAAAAAACTCACTTTCAATTAGTAAAATCGTTATTTTTAAAAGGTTTTAAAGGAAAATTTGATTTGAGTGAACATTCATGTGATAAAATTTGACCCTTATTCGTAAAGAAGGAAATGATCTTTTAAAAATTTAATTGTTAACATTACCTTCTAAACTTAATAAATTAATTAATTGGTTAATTCTAAATTATAATATCAAAAGTTAAAATGCCCACAATTAACATTGGTTAAAATAAGGAGATTTTCATGGTTCCTTTTTGAAACCAAACTATTGATGGATTTAAATAAAAAGTTTTAAAGTTTATATTTTTAAAGATAATTTTTTTGGGATTAAGTACTTTATAATTGTGAATTTTTTATTTTAGAAAAAGTGGCAAAAATCAAACCGAATTTTTATTATGGAGTAGATATGAATGATTGTCTTCGTAGGATGGAGTAAAAGTTAAGGTTATGAAGGAAATAGCATTGAATGTTTATACAATAGCAATAATGAATCCCCTTTGGATATAAGTAATATTGGTATGAACCTAGAATGTTTTTTTTAAAACATGTGTGATAACTATAAAGAAGAACCTACGAGGAAATGAGAAATGGTATCAAAGTATATTTCTACGAGTTTTACAGCAAACCTGCATGAAAAAATATATAAAGAAAGCATATATCAAGTTTTGGGAATACTATCAAGGGAGTTGGATTAAAGAAGCTAGTAAAATAATTTATTGTGATTATGGAAGTAATAAATGGACCTTATTTAATGTAAGCCAAAAAGGAAAGTAAAGATATATGGGTTACCGTAGGATGACATGTTTGAAAGGCCCACTGAATTTAAGTAAGAAGTGAGTAAGAAATAACAACCTTAACGTTAGTTGATGTTGAAAGGCGACTTTCAGCAATTATTTCTTTTAGGTTAGTTGGGTTGTAAGCATCAGTTGTTTCTGTTTCTATAAAACGCGTAGGATATTATGAGAAATATTTATTTTAAAAATTGGTAATTTGGGTTGACTACTATATTTATTAGAAAACTGCGTAAGTAAGGAAATCTCATGTTAACACTTAATTAACGCAAAGTAAGACTGAAAAATTATAAAATAAATTAGGTAAATTTTTTTTTTTTGAAATGGTACTTTATATACAACAAATCATTGGGACACATATCCCATGTCAATAAACGTTCGAAAGCAAGGTTCGAACTTGTGACCTCTTGCACCAAAGCCGAATCAATTAACCACTTGGACAATGGTGCTTGTCTAGGTAAATTACTTAGCTACTAAAAGAAAAGTAAAGTTAAGTCCTAAAAGAATTAGTAAAATATTAGGAGATAAATTTTAGTAAGCAAAGGATATAGAAATTTTGTTGCGAAAGAACGGGTCACTATCCCTGCGCCTTAAAATATAAAATTTATAAGTGAATATGTGTTCTGATTGTTGTTCTAATTTAAAAGAAGTAGTTCTAGAAATTTGAAAATTTTATCATTAAATAGAAAAGAGACAATATTCATCGACTAAATTCTAAGTGCGTAGGATAAGGCTTAACTTGTTTTGAAAAGATAAAAAACATTTGTGATTTTTTTTATTCAAAATCTTTTATTTTAAATAGAAAATGTTTTTGTTAAAGTTTTGAAAAAAAAGTAAGTTTTAATTTTAAATTTTCTAACTATTTCTAAAATTTAATTGAAAATGATTTTAAATGAAAATAAGGGAATATTTTTATTTTGAAATGGCATATGCTTAGCATGGGAAAAAATTTAATGGGCTAGCAAGCACGAATTTTATTGTGCAGTAGAAGTGACAGAAGTAGTTAGTGATAAGAGAAAAAGCTATTTTTGCCTTGCGATTTATTTTTCCATATCTTGTTAATAGGTAAACCAAACTTGTTTAAAAATAACCCTATTTTAAAAAATTTAAAAGTAAATTTCCTTATAGGTATTGTACTTGGAAAAGGTAGAAACGATTTAGGGGCAAAAGAGAAGGTTCCAAAGCACAGTGGAAAAATGGTACCCAAGAGAATGATGGAAATATGAAATTCTATATATGAACCTTTTTTCGATATAAGAATATAGGTTTAGAAAACTGTATTTTCAAAATTTGATTTATAAAATTATGTGCTAGGTATTAGATGGTAGGGATTGGATGCAAAATTAGTTGAACTCTACTTCTATTCATAGAAGCGTGGGAAAATTTGTATGCGAAAACAAATATTTTTTGTTTTCCAAACTTGTACATATATAGAGCTGCTAGCATATATAGATTCTTTGCGTCATATTTTTAAAATTGTTTTAAAGAATGCATTCATATAGGAGGTGCCAATATGGTATTATTCTATATACACATCATATATGTTGTGATACACTGTGCACTTATACATGATTGGCTGCAAAATTATTGCACACAAATTGATTTGATAACTTAGAATTTCGAGGATGAAATTCTTTAAGGAGGAGAGAATGTAACATCCTATAAATTTAATAATAATTTATTAACAGAAAATTAATTAATAATTGGTAACATCGAAAATAGCATTTTCGTAAACATCGAAATTTGACTATGAAACTTACGCTCTTTTGCTCATAACGATTTTTTGGTCAATTTTTATATATAAAGTTTACGATCGAAGTCAAATGAAAAAGTTAATAACATTTGAATATTTCGGATCATAAATAATCACATATTTAATTAATGAAATAAATAAAATTAATTAACTTTAGTTAATGTTAACAGCTGCTGAATGGTTAGCAATAATCAACGTTAATCAAATCGGTTAAATATATATAAAAACAACATAATTATGGAAACAAACTAACCGTTAACAAAAAAATAACCGATCAACCCCTAACTTTGACCATTCAACCGCTAGCACTCGATCGGTAGGGGCCGACAGTGGTAGACCGATGGATGGCAGTGGCTGTAAATTTGATCTAGGCCGAACGACCTGGATTTAAAAGAATATAATTTGACAGTTGGCATTGATTTGAAGCCCTATAAATATAACCCCTCGCTTTTTTTCTCATATTCTCTGAAGCACGGCAAAATTCTACCATTTTTTCTTCTCCACAAATTGTTAAATCTGAATAAAACTATGGACTATATATGTACATACAAGTGGAGAATATCAGAGAATAATAGAGAAGAAGAATAGGATCGACTCGAATTGTCAAAGCCAAACTAGGTTACAAATTCAAATCTTTTCTTGGATATAAATTTCTAATACATATGTATATGCTTGTGGTACATATTTCATTTGGGAGAAAAAGGGATCAAATGGAAACAACAAAGTTTATATTTAGAAATTTGGAAAACTTAAAGGTGAATGAGAAATTATATTTTTTATATAACATAGGAATTATTTGAAGTTCCTTCTATGCCTTGATATAATTATTCTGGAGTTGTAGGCTTAATTATATGCGTAATGAAATTAAAAATATTGTCTACATATTCTGTGAACTGCTAACTTGAATTGGTTATCATATATACTTGAATCTGGAAAGTTAAGTGTGACGACCCAGAATTTTTAGCAATTTAGAATGGAATAATTAATTGATTTTAAATATTTAAAGGTTAATTTTAACTTGAATTCAAGATACCAATATTTACTTGATAATTAAATCATTGAATTATATAGTTTAAATATTGAATTTAATAATTGAAATTGGGTAAATTGTTGAATCTGAAATCTCTAAGCCTGTTTAAAATAATTTGAAGGCTTATAAAATTTATAATGATGATACTGAAGATAATAGAATGGTTGAAATTTAATTTAAAGGTGGTTTGTCCAATTTTAATAATATATCGTTTAAATCGATATTTAAAAGTAGCCTTCCGAGGCACAGTCTCGGAATTCGACGAAACCAGTTCCGTTGAATCCATAATATTATATTCTTATTGGATTTCAATTTTCGTAGCAATCAGAGTTGTCGTTTGACCCTGGCAGCTCAAAACGCTTAGAACTATTTTAATCGATTTAATTTAAAATTGATCATTTTTTCCGTAACTCGCGCATACGATCGAATTAGCCTCCGAAACACGTTCCATTGTGTTCGGAACATGGGTAAAACCTTATAAACGTCTGTCTGCATTTCTGATTTGGGGTTTGGGATTTCGCGTTATGCAAAGAGATATTTTCAATATTTAATTATTTAATTAACACTCCTATTCAAGAAGCTAACCCCAAATCAATATTTATCACCGCCCCCTCTAACCTTCAACAGAACCGATATCGATCTCATCTTAAAAAAGAGGGAAAAAGGATTATGGCCGATTGAAATTCGTTTCTTTCCTCTCCCTCATTTTCAATCCAAAACGTAATCGAATCAAGTGAACTCGATATTGAGTGAGCGATCGGCGACGTCCGGGTTCGGCCGAGTTTAAAGGGCTTCGGCATGGTTATTGCTATTTTGGTTTCGACTGAGTTGTGGATTTGCGAGTTAGGAAGGTCGTCATTCGAGGATCGCACTCGCGTTCAATTGGGTAGGTTCGCGAGGCCGGGACGATTCATGGAAGTAAAGCACGTCTTGGAGGCACGCGATGATGGTGGCCGTCATAATTAGCAGTGGCAAAAGGAGGTTGAGGTGATGGGTGTGGCAGCGCTCGTTGGGATAATCGAGGATTTAGGTGGTTTCGACTTTTTTGGTGAGTATACTCTCATAGTTTTTATCTCCATCCAACTATATGTTTCGTTTCGTTTCCAATTGCCTCAGATTGCATGCCCTGCTTCCTTGTTGATATGCATTAATTATTTTATACATGAGAATTTGATATGTGAGTTCGCTCATCATCTCCCTGCGTCAGGTTCTTATAGTCAGATTATTTTAGAAATAGATTATTAACCTTTTATAAATCAAAAAGCATAAAAAAAGGGTTTAAAAACATATATATGGAAGTTTTTATTTTTATTTAAATGTGTCTTAAAATCTAAAGTATAGGTCTTATGTTTTAAATTGTTGACTTAATATAATCATATAATAGAATAATCATTTACTTCTTAAGTGAATCAAACGAAAGAATTTAAGGTGAGTAAATCTCACTTCTTGGATTTTTATCTAAATTTAAATGATTAAATTTATGTATTTGGTTGCATGATTAAATTGATTGATGTGCACTGTGAACAGATGATCGGGTGACTTTGGTTTTAGTTGGTTCTCGAGTTAATTGTGGTTTGACTCGAAATATTTGGGTTTTAAATTGTTTAAACTTAAGTCATAAATAAGAAAATGATTTCATTTTAATGTTGATAAGGGCTTACTGATTTGTGATTCATCAAATAAGAAGGGTAATTAACATTGAAAAATTAATTAATTCAATTAATTAATGATTTGGGTTGATTAATTTAGTAATTAAGAGTTGAATTAATTAATTAAAGTTAAGTTAATTAATTAAGAATTTAGAATAATCGATGGATGGTTAATAAGTAATTACTTAACGAAATTAATAAAATATGATTACTTGTGAAATTAATCAAGAAATTAATTAAGATGATTAATTAAGGAGTAATTAATGTATTTAATAAAATAAATAAAAAGTAGATAGTGTCGGGAGGAGATAAATCAAGACTGATTAATATTTATGGTTTAATTAATGATTTATTTGTTTAGTGTAATTAATTTAGAATAGGATAAATTGAAATATAATTGGACATCATTAATTTATATAATTAACAATGTAATTAAAGATTGATTAATTAAGATTAATAAATCCATATTAAGTGACTTACGAGAAGTTAATCGATATAAGTAATTAAGGATTAACGAAATTAAAATAGTTAATTAATTCATGAAGTAACTAAGATTACTTATTGATTTGGTTAAGAAGAATTAATATCGTGAAATTAATTAAAGTTTATTACTTGAATATAACGGATGGATAATTAATACAGGGTGATTAATTAAGATGAATAATGAAGGGATGATTGATTAATTTATTTGAAATTAATTAATATTAAATGAAGAAATCTAAGTGGTTGAGGTTAGTAATCCAATCAGGATTAATTAAATTAAATTTGTATGTGATTAAGCTTTGCTTATGAATGATTGAATGGTATTCGATGCTTTGAATAAATTGATATATCTGACATGAAATGTGTGTATTCCATTTGGATAATTTGGGTTAGGATGACTTGAGATTCGAAGAGACCGGGTTCGGGTATTAGGAAATCTCCGAAACCACTTTGAATTTTTATAGATTGATATGTGAATTCTACATGCTGGAGTGAAGTGATTTAAAGGAATTGGACTATTTAAATCTAAGCCTTGGTACCTAGGAAATGGATGTATGGAATAAATGATCTCTATAACTAATTGTGGCTTTGTGAATTGAATCGAATTACCCCGGGTTTTATATATAAGTTGAATGTTCTGTATTCCATGTTAGACGGGTTTACTCACGCCGGTTTCCAACCAGACCCAGGTGTTACTTTGATGTAATGCTCGGGTCAGACCGAGTATTACAGATTTTCAGGCAAGGTCGTTCTGGAGCTCAGGTGTGACGACACGAAATTTTTAGGCATTTGAAATCAGGATATTAAATGGATTTTAAATATTTTAAGTTAATTTTTACACTTGAATTCAATTTATTTACATTTATTCTTGAATGAGAAAAACTTATATCCAGAAAAAAAATATAGATTACAGTAAGATGATTATAAAGTTATTTTGTTTTATAAAAATAAATAAAATTTTAGGTTCTTTGATTTAAATCTTTTAGGAAATTTTTCGATTTATAGGATGATAATATAAAAATGAATATCAAATTTTATAGTTTACTATAATAAGATTTGGCATGTGTAAATTATTTTTATATACAATTTGGGTGGGAAATTATCAGTTTAAAACTAGATTTCTTATTTACTTAATTTAATAAATGATAATAAAATTGTTTGGTTAATTCAAATTATTAATAAAGCCGTATAAATTGATTATTCAAGGTCAAATCGGGTAAACCAAGGCAAATATTGAAGTGGATTGCAAATCAAAATCAAAGGTGAGTTAATCTCACTCAGCTGAAGTTAAATTTGAAAATTTAAAGATTTAATTTAATTTAAATAATTGTTTGAATGGCTGAATTGATTGATGTGCTATAGTATGGTATATTTTGGAATTGGCATTTTATATTGTGCCAACGTCTGTGGATGTAGGGAAAACAGGTTGGAGGGATCCAACTAGATTCCTCAGCATTTATTTAAATTATTTAATATTCTCTATTGTGATTATTTGATATTCTATGATGAATTGTATTGAAATGTTGAATTCTATGGTTTGATTGGATATAACTGGCTATAATGAATTACCAAAAATATATAAATTGGATTTTGGAAAGAAAATAAAAGAAGTGAATTTGTAAGTGAAATAATTATGGAAAATTTGAATAAATTTAAGGATGAATTGGAAAAGAAATAAAGTGACTCTAAAATTCTAATAAATAAATCTTGAGTATGGAAAGGAAATTTTGAATAAAAAAAAAGTTAATGAATTTTAAACTTCAGTGTTATTAATTAATAGAACAAAGCTTTTATTTTAAATTTAAGATTTAAATTTGAAAAGAATAAAGAAGAAATTGGGAAAATCTGAAATTGGTATATTTCTGTTAAAAGTTTTAAAATCAAATGGAAATAATAATAATAACAATAAAGTCTAAAATTAACAAATTTTGAAATGAATTGAGTAGTAAAGAAATTTATTTCAAATGGAATAAATTGGAAATCAATTTGGAAAATTGATTTAATGATTGATATTGAAAATTCTCCCTAGATAACCAAGTACGTTTTCAAAATAAATTTTTAAATATAAATTAAAAGTTTTTAAGTTGTTTTAAAAAGCAAGTTTTGGATAATTTATTGTTTCTAAATATTTAAATTTTTTAAAGTAAGCATTCCCTTTAATCTATTATAGCAGTAATTATTTAAAGAGTGACTTAGTTCTTTGTTTTTAAAAGTGAAAATCTAGTTTTATATTTTATTAAGTAACTTTATTTTCAAATATTCGTATAGTATGTATTTTTAACAAATTATTGAAGTAGTTTTAACCTAAATGTTTTGAAGTATATTTCAAAGTAAAGTGTTTTAAATTATTTTAAAAATCTAGTTTTGTGCTTGGTGATTTCAGAGGAGATAGAAAATATTTGGGAAAGTTTATTCTGAAAAGGAAGATGGTTTTGAAACTGTTTTCAAAGGATTGAAAATAGAAATATATCTTGCGAAGTTATTTTGAGGTTAATAAATAATTTGGAAATTATTTATGGTTGGATGGTTGTTTGTGAATATTAATTGATAGTTAAATAATCGACTATCAATATTGGCCAAATACGCTAATCGTTTCGAAGAGACCGGGATCGAGATTTATTTCTCGAAAACCACTTCAATCCGGTTTGTACATTTCGTGGAAATGAGTTTGGATTCGAAGATGGAGCAGTGAAGTGCAAGGACTAGTCGCTACTAATCCTGATGATATTTCCAAAATGGATGTAGTAGGAATAGTGCCTTCGGTTCCGTTCGAACCCGGGACGGACTTGTATGGATGAATGCTTTCGAAACATCGTCTGGTGGGCGATGGGCATTCTAGGGGATATGTTCTAAAAAGGTAATGCTTATCCTCAAGCCTCATCAAATGGGAATGACTGAAAATCAGGGGTTATGCAGCAAGGCTAGGTGGGTAGCACCCAAGCAGGGTGAGGTCATCCCTGCCTAGATGTCCCTTTTTATTCGGCTTATTTGGCGGTTGCTGATCCCAACCGCGGGATGATCTCACTCGGGATTATCCAGTAAGGGGTAGTCCAAGTCTTGTGTTGTAGGGGAGCGGGCGCACTCCTCGGTACGGTGATCTAGGCCACGTACTGTGACAGGTGGTACCCTAGTGCCTAGTCATTAGTTGGAAATCCATTCTCCCTACGAGCTTTTACGAGTTTTGTTTGTATACCTATTAGCTGGAATTTAATCAGTGTAATAATTTCGGCTATTTTATAAGTATTTGTATATAGACCTTATTATAATATCAGAGGATTTCTATAAAAATTGTTTTAGCCATCGTAAGGTAAAAACCTGACATGTTTATTTGTGACGTGGTCTTACGAGATGCTTTTGTTTTCAAAGGATTTTTGAAACTTTAATAATCAATTGAGTGTGATTTTCTCACTCTGGTATTCCAGACTGACTCGGGTGTTATTTAACTGTAATGGTCGGGTCAGACCGAGTATTATAGGATACAGGATATGATGCTGTGGAGCTCAGGAGACGAGCTGGAAGACGATACGTACTTTCGTACTTGTTTTACATATATTCCGCTGTGTTGAGTAGTTGTGTATCTAGTTGTATGTTATTGATGTTGAACTGTGATTGATGTACTCTGATGATGTAATATATATAAACAGATATATTTTTTTTGTGTAAAGATCATTTATTATCTATTATATTTTATTCCGCTGCGATGGTAAGATTCTATTGTTGTTTTCTATATTCTTCTTCTACCTCTTCTTCTTTAACCCAAATGGTTCATATTTCTGTTCAACTTGAGTCGATTGATGTAGAATAGTGTTGACTCAAAGGGTACAGATTTGCGGGCTGTTACACTTGGTATCAAAGCTTAGGTTGGTGATAACCTTGGCTCTGGTGGGAATTACTCATTTAAATTAGAGTCCGTAGTACTCTATAATGAGTTTGAGCGTATTAATAGATATGAGCGCGTATTTGTTAGTGAATATAAATTGTTTAATATTGTGTTGATTGGTTTATTGAGTGGCATATGAACCTTCGTCGGCACAGCCTGCACAACTGTATTGAAGGGGTCTCTAAACATTTGAATAGAACAATTGACACGGTATTGTTTTAAATGTGGGCGAACGCAATAATTTTACCCAAAAATATATTTTGATAAGGGAAAGTTTTTCTTAAACTATTTAGCTAATATATGGTTGCCTGGATGTTAGGAAAAATAATATTAAATTATTATCCTTATTGTATGGGAATTTAACTAGAAATTGAAATATAACCAAAGTTTAAAGGAAATAAATTCATTATAAAATGAAATTTATAAATATGAATTATAAATGTAAACTGTAAATTGAAAAAAACCAAATGAGAATTTGTATGAGCATAAACTATGCAAATGGACTATAGTTAAAATTGATTTAAGCAGGATTTGGAAATTTAAAATTTGTTCTAAATGGATTTTGAAAGTGATATAGCATTGAAATCACTCGGATTATTGGAAAATAATTCTGATGATGACGGCTGCATCATCAGTATTCATTTCCGAATTTCTAAGTGACGGATTGCTACCAAATTGATTTGTTCAGAAAAGCTAGTTGTTTTTGAAAGTTTCAAAAGGAAATTTGTTGGGAATAAAAACCAGGATTGGTTTAAAATTTTTGAGAAGTGTAATTTGAGATGTTGGAGATTTCAAAATGATTTGAAACCAAAAGTCGGGTGTTTAAAAATCCTGTTGAGATAGGTTGTAAGCTTATAAATTAAGATGATTTTTAAATCTGAAAAGGAAATATAAGCTTTAAATGTTGGAATTTAAATTTAAAGTGAAGGTTAAAAATGAAATTAACTTAGATTGGGAAATAAAATTTGACTGGATTGAAATTAATTGAATAGGCTGAAAATAATATCCAGTTGTATTCGAATTAAGTTGAAATTGTATTGAGTTAAATAAATCTGAGTTAAAATAAATTGAATTGAAATAAAAATTCAAAAAAAAAAATTATTGAGTTATCAAATGGAATTAGATTCTTACCTGAATAAATGGAAGTAAGTTAGATAAGAAATAAGTTGGAATAAAAATATGCTTGGGTTATAAATAAGCGTAAGGCTTGAGTTAGAAAAAAAAGAATATATTCAAACATAGAATGAATGGAAATGTGTAAATAATAAGTTGTGACTTATAAAATTTAAAAGTGGAAATGAAAACCCAAAATAAATATTGTTTGACGACTTGCAAAATAAAATGAAAATCCAAACTTGAATTATAAAATAAATTGAACTTAAGAAAATTAAATGCAGTGATATTTGGAATTAAAAAATTAAGTATTAAACTATAAATAAGGAGAACCAATTTGTTAATAAATTAGTTAATGAAATGTGCAAATGAAACCAATTGTAGTTAAATAGAAGCTGAATTGGTGAGTTAATATTGAAGTTTGGAGATAGAACTCAAGTTATAAATCAAATTCGACTTGAATCATTAGTGGAGAAAATATAATTGAAACTGGCCTTGCAATTAATTAAATGAATTGAGAATGAAGTTGAATTGTGAGTTAATAAAATTGGATGGTAATTTAAAAGTGAATGGTGGAATCAAAACTTGAGTTATTAATTAAAATTTGACTTGAAGTGTTAACAAATTAAATATAATCGGAAGGGTATCGAATAAAAATAAATTTGATTATAATAGTAATGGTTTGTATTGCGAATAAAAATCCAAATAAGTGGAAATAAATTGGAAATGGCCTTGTAATCAATTGAATGAGCTGAATCTGAAAGGTTAAATTTTATAATAACCAATCAAATAAAATTGTAGATTTAAAATGAGATTTGATTGTGATAGAATCAAGTTGAATAGAAAAGAAAATTTACTTGTAAAATTAAAATGAGCTTAAGTATAAAATTTGAATAAATTGAAGTAAATTGACTTAAGCTGAATAGATGGAGGAGAGTTGAATTGAATTCAACTTAAACTAAGTTTAATAATATTGGGTTGGATTTAAATCAAGTGAAAATAAATTTTAACCGAAATAAAATTCGGTGAGTCACAGATAATATTAAATGGAATGTAAACAAATGGTCGTGAATGAATTAAGATAAAAAGGAAAATTTAATTGGTAATGAAGATGAACCTAAGTTGTTAATGGGTTTTGAATGAACTAGTTTGGTTAGTAAAATGAAATGAAAGTGAATGGATTTAAATTTAAAATGCAATAAAAATGGGAATATATGGAATTTGAATAAATTTAAGAAAAAAATAAAAAAATGAAATATAATTAAATAATAAATTGAGTTGGAATCAATTTAAAATGGTCATCGGCTTAAGTGATTATTTACTTGAATGAATATTACCAATTTGCATAAGAAAAATTGGACGTTGGACGAAAGTAGAAGAAAATAAAATTCTATGAATCATTGCAAGTAAATAAAATTGATTTTTAAATCAATTGGAATAATATGGGTTTGTTTAAAATTAACAAATGAATTAAATGTAAGCGATTGAGTTTTAAACCATTCAAATTGATGAAGTTGTATATGAATGGATCGAAAACCATTCAAATTGAATGAAAATGGTTATAAATTAATTGGAACAGTGGAATTAGTATGAAAATTGTATAAGTTGCTTACGGAAAAATGTTTGGTGAATTTCTTTTAGAATTCATGTGTTTTAACTATTGCAACTAAGTGAAATATTGTTGAATTACATATATTTGGCACTTACATGTTTAAATTGAGTAAGCCCAGGTACCGGGAAGCCGTGTGGCAGGATTTTGGGTATGCTAACTGCTAAATAAATAAGCTGTTTGCTTAAAAATACTAAATAAGGTACGCCTACGCAATAAAAATAGGAAATATGAACTGTTTTTGGTTTTTCCGACCATGTGGGTCGATGTATATATATTTATATCTTTTGTCAAATTGCAAAAGCTCCTCCGTACAAAGGAGACTCTGCCAAAAATTTTCGAAAATTTTGGGAGTTAGAAAATTTTGTTAACGACAAAACGATTTCAAACTGGAAATTGAAATAAGTTAGTGAATGAAACTACTTTATAATAATAATATGAACCAATATATAAAATTTAATATACAGAGTTGAAGATAAATTGAATTCGATGCAAATGAAAGAATCAATTTGAATAGAAGTAGATATAAACTAGAATGGTAAAGTGAAAATAAATATAAGAAACATATTAAATACTTATACCAAACTTAAGAAAAGAATGGTGAATTCTAAATGGGAAATTGATATTACAAATATATTCTAAGTTAATATTTGGGATGAATAAATATTGACATTTGTAAGGAACTCGATAAAATGTTTAGGGAATGTTGTGATTGGATATTATTGCGAAGTAAGATATGCAGGTATTATAAAGAGAAAAGAGAATTGATTTTGATTTCAGAAAGATAAATTTGAAATCCTCGACAAAAAAAAGGTATGTGTTTAAATTTTTGTGAAATTTGATTTGGTTTTTGGATCTAGCCACTTGGCCTTTTGTTTTCTTTTAGAATTTGGGCGCCGTAGAGCCATTTTGTAGTTGCATCGAGCTAGTCGCGCAAGGAGGCACTGGCAAATTTTTTTCGGAAATTTAGGGAGTTAGAAAATTTTTGAGAAAATTTTGATAATTCAAAATTTGGTTTTAAATTGAAACTTGAATAATTGAGCAAATAGTATTGTTTGCAAACTATGGGAAAGTTTGGGAAGTTAGTAAGAATGGTAATGAGTCTTCTATAAAAAGATAGTTGGTAGGATGTTGAATTGTTGGTTTGGGAGAAAAGGTAAACGGGTATTGGACCATTCTTCCTAACTAGTAATTTCGGGGACGAAATTCTTTTAAGTGGGGAAGAATGTGACGACCCGAAATTTTTAGGCATTTGAAATCGGGATATTAAATGGATTTTAAATATTTAAAAGTTAATTTTTACACTTGAATTCAATTATCACTATTTATTTGATAATTAAATTATTAAATTCAATAATTTGAAGTTGAGTAAAATGCTGAATTTGGAGTTTTAAGCCTGTTAAAATATAATTTGAAGGCTTATAAAATTTATATTGATAATACTGAAGAGAATAGAAGTGATGAAATCAAATTTAAAAATGGTTTGTTAAGTTTTGAAATTTTCGTTTAAATTGAATTGAAAAATAGCCTTTCGAGGCACAGTCTCGGAATTCGACGAAACCAGTTCCATTGGGTCCGTAATATTGAATTATTATCGGATTTCAAATTTCGTATTGATCGGAGTTGTTGTGTGAGCGTACGATAAGTAAACGCGTTGAAGGTTAAATAAAACTTTAATTGATCAAATCAATGTCATCGGTGCCTTCTTCAACACGCTTCCCTTTTAATATTCAGCCGACTTCCTTTCAAATTGATGTTTCTCTTTTTTATAACACCACGCTACCTTATCCCTTCTTCAATACGCTTCCTTTCCTATTTTTTTTATTTTTATTTTTTTAGCCGAGCCTTCATTCTTTTAAATCACAAAAAAAAACTTTTTCCCCTTTTTTCAATCAGAAAATCAAACTCGAAGGCAAATAATGGTGCTTCCCTTCTTTCCCAAATTGATTATATACGAATTCGTTTGTATAAAAAAAAAGGAGAAGAGGGGTTCGCGTACGCGAGGGATTCGTGCGGCTACTTGCGAGCTTGGTGACGTCTTGAGGAAGAGGAGGTGAATCGCTCGATTCGAGCAGTGATGAGCTCGAACTCAATTTCGGTGATGGCGACGATCGTGGTTGCTCGAACTTGAGCATGCGATTTTGGGGGTTAGCTCGGGATTAGGGCTAGGGTTTCACTTTCGAGGTGGTGGTGATTCGAGTTGCGCGAAGCCTAGGTGGATAGCTCGACGGTGCTGCGAAGGCTTGTTGTCAGTTAGGGATGTGACTAGTGTCGCGTGCGGTTAGGAAAGCTCGAGGGCGATTTCGACTTCGACAGTGAGTTGCGATTCAGTGAATAGGGTTTCACGATGGCGCGTAGGGTTTCTGTGAGCATGATCTTCGAGATGGAGTGCAAACGATCGAGGTGAGTTGTGTTTTCTGTTTATTTACATTTATTCTTGAATGAGAAAAACTTATATCCAGAAAAAAAATGTAGATTACAGTAAGATGATTATAAAGTTATTTTGTTTTATAAAAATAAATAAAATTTTGGGTTGTTTGATTTAGATCTTTTATAGGAAATTTTTTGATTTATAGGATGATAATATAAAAATGAATATCAAATTTTATAGTTTACTATAATAAGATTTGGCATGTGTAAATTATTTTTATATACAACTTGGATGGGAAATTATCAGTTTAAAACTAGATTTCTTATTTACTTAATTTAATAAATAATAATAAAATTGTTTGGTTAATTCAAATTATTAATAAAGCCGTATAAATTGATTATTCAAGGTCAAATCGGGTAAACCAAGGCAAATATTGAAGTGGGTTGCAAATGAAAATCAAAGGTGAGTTAATCTCACTTAGCTGAAGTTAAATTTGAAAATTTAAAGATTTAATTTAATTTAAATAATTGTTTGAATGACTGAATTGATTGATGTGCTATAGTATGGTATATTTTGGAATTAGTATTTTATATTGTGCTAACGTCTGTGGATGCAGGGAAAACAGGTTGGAGGGATCCAACTGGATTCCTCAACATTTATTTAAATTATTTAATATTCTCTGTTGTGATTAATTGATATTCTATGATGAATTATATTGAAATGTTGAATGCTATGGTTTGATTGGATATAACTGGGTATAATGAATTACCAAAAATATATAAATTGGATTTTGGAAAGAAAATAAAAGAAGTGAATTTGTAAGTGAAATAATTATGGAAAATTTGAATAAATTTAAGAATGAATTGGAAAAGAAATAAAGTGACTTTAAAATTCTAATAAATAAATCTTGAGTATGGAAAGGAAATTTTGAATAAACAAAAAGTTAATGAATTTTAAACTTCAGTGTTATTAATTAATGGAACAAAGCTTTTATTTTAAATTTAAGATTTAAATTTGAAAAGAATAAAGAAGAAATTGGGAAAATTTGAAATTGGTATATATCTGTTAAAAGTTTTAAAATCAAATGGAAAATAATAATAATAACAATAAAGTCTAAAATTAACAAATTTTGAAATGAATTGAGTAGTAAAGAAATTTATTTCAAATGGAATAAATTGGAAATCAATTTGGAAAATTGATTTAAGTGATTGATATTGGAAATTCTCCCTGGATAACCAAGTATGTTTTCAAAGTAAATATTTAAATATAAATTAAAAGTTTTTAAGTTGTTTTAAAAAGCAAGTTTTGGATAATTTATTGTTCTAAATATTTAAAATTTTAAAAGCAAGTATTTCCTTTAATCTATTATAGCAGTAATTATTTAAAGAGTGACTTAGTACTTTGTTTTTAAAAGTGAAAATCTAGTTTTATATTTTATTAAGTAACTTTATTTTCAAATATTCATATAGTATGTATTTTTAACAAATTATTGAAGTAGTTTTAACCTAAATGTTTTAAAGTATATTTCAAAGTAAAGTATTTTAAATTATTTTAAAAATCTAGTTTTGTGCTTGGTGATTTCAGAGGAGATAGAAAATATTTGGGAAAGTTTATTCTGAAAAGGAAGATGGTTTTGAAACTGTTTTCAAAGGATTGAAAATAGAAATATATCTTATGAAGATATTTTGAGGTTAATAAATAATTTGAAAATTATTTATGGTTGGATGGTTGTTTGTGAATATTAATTGATAGTTAAATAACCGACTATCAATTTTGGCCAAATGCGTTGATCGTTTCGAAGAGACCGGGATCGAGATTTATTTCTCGAAAACCACTTCGATCCGGTCTGTACGTTTCGTGGAAATGAGTTTGGATTCGAAGATGGAGCAGTGAAGTGCACAGACTAGTCGCTACTAATCCTGAGGATATTTCCAAAATGGATGTAGTAGGAATAGTGCCTTCGATTCCGTTCGAACCCGGGACGGACTTGTATGGATGAATTCTTTCGGAACATCGTCTGGTGGGCGATAGGCATTCTAAGGGATATGTTCTAAAATGGTAACGCTTAGCCTCAAGCCTCATCAAATGGGAATGGCTGAAAATCAGGGGTTATGCAGCAAGGCTAGGTGGGTAGCACCCAAGCAGGATGAGGTCATCCCTGCCTAGATGTCCCTTTTTATTCGTCTTAGTGGGCGGTTGCTGATCCCAACCGTGGGTGATCTCACTCGGGATTATCCAGTAAGGGGTAGTCCTGGACTTGTGTTGCAGGGGAGTGGACGTACTCCTCGGTACGGTGATCTAGGCCACGTACTGTGACAAGTGGTACCCCAGTGCCTAGTCATTAGTTGGAAATCCATTCTCCCTACGAGCTTTTACGAGTTTTGTTTGTATACCTATTAGCTGGAATTTAATCAATGTAACAATTTCGGCTATTTTATAAGTATTGTATATAGACCTTATTATAACATCAGAGGATTTCTATAAAAATTGTTTTAGCTATCGTAAGGTAAAAACCCGACATGTTTATTTGTGACGTGGTCTTACGAGATGCTTTTGTTTTCAAAGGATTTTTGAAAATTTAATAATCAATTGAGTGTGATTTTCTCACGCTGGTATTCCAGACTGACTCGGGTGTTATTTAACTGTAATGCTCGGGTCAGACGAGTATTATAGGATACAGGATATGATGCTGTGGAGCTCAGGAGACGAGCTGGAAGACAATACGTACTTTCATACTTGTTTTATATATATTCCGCTGTGTTGAATAGCTGTGTATCCAGTTGTATGTTATTGATGTTGAACTGTGATTAATGTACTCTGATGATGTAATATATATAAACAGATATATATTTGTTTTTGTGTAAAGATCATTGATTATCTATTATATTTTATTCCGCTGCGATGGTAAGATTCTGTTGTTGTTTTCTATATTCTTCTTCTACCTCTTCTTCTTTAACCCAAATGGTTCGTATTTCTGTTCAACTTGAGTCGATTGATGTAGAATAGTGTTGACTCAAGGGGTACAGATTTGCGGGCTGTTACATCAGGAGGGGAGATGGATGGCAGGATCGTATAGAGTAATTCCGCTGTATTATATTATTGTAAATCTAAGACATGTTGATTATTATATGTCCAGTGTTTGAGTATATGTGTAACTCTGATGTATTAAAATTGTAATTGACAGATATAGTATTCTTCTGTAAACTGTTATTATTTATTATTATATTTTATCCACTGCGAATGTGAGATGTTGTTTCTATTCTTCTTCTTCTTCTTCTATCTCTTTCTTTCTTTTTCATAACTATCTGGAATTTTCGGGTTCGAAAATTCCGGATCGTTACATTTGGTATCAGAGCAGGTTAAGCGAGAACTTTGGCTCTGGTGGGGATTACTCCTTAAATAAAGTCCGTAGTACTTTAGGATGAGTAGAGTGTGTGTGTGTGTGTGTGTGTGTGTATGCAAGCGTACTTGTTATTTTATTATATAAAGGTTTTAAATGATTTTATATAAGAAAATATATTTTGATATATGAAGTAATATTCCCTTCTAAGAAATTTTTAAGTGATTGGTTGTTAAATTATTGAAATTAAAATTAATAAGTAATATAAAATACGACCAAATTGAAATCTTGAATCTGAGTTAAATTAAGTGATAATAGAAATACAACCAAATTTAAATTAAATAAAGGTAAGTTTGAAATGGATTCAAACTGAAATTTAATCTTGAACTTATAGAAGTAAGAATAATATAAAAGGGAATTGGTATCTAAATATGATAACCTTAGGTATTATCATAAATAGTTATTGTGTTTAATAATGATATATTTGCTATTAAGTAAGCCATATAAAGTAAATTTATAAGATGAATATAACTTCTAAATTAAAGTAGGTTTAAAATTTTGAAGTTTTAAAACCTAAGTCTAGAGACAATCAATGGTATCAAAGAGTTAAAGAAAATAACAAATAATATAATTCAGACTATTTTGAATATAGCCTTATTTTAAAGCCAGAAATGTTTGGAAGATTTTTAAGGGATTTGTTTTGAAAATTAAAACCAAGGGTTGTTTGAAATTTAAAGGTAGCTTGGTGTGTAAAGAAAATAAATATGAAAATAAACTTTATGGTTGAGCTTTGAATTTTCCTTGGAATGTGATGTGAAACCAAAGTGAAGCAAGTTTTAAACTTAAGTGGAAATGTTATTAATCTGAGGGTTTAAAATTTGAATGGGAATTGGGATTAAATTCAAGTAGGAATTGAAATGATTTGAAATTGAAGTGGATTCAATTTGAAATTTGTCCAAATTTATTTGAATAATTTGGAACTGTAAATAAAGTTGAATAAGTAAGAATCAAATGGAATTTGATTTGAAGTTGGAAAGAAATTGAGAATTAATTCAATTTGAATTGGGAATAAATCAAGTCCAATGGAAATTGAAGTTATTTAAATTGGAATTGAGTCAATTTAAACGAAAGTGGAAATTTAAATTGAATTGATTGGAAATGGAGGTTGGGAATTGAACAGTTTGACTCTGGACTATTTTCAAAACAAATTGTTTTAGTACAAATCTATTTTTTTAAACTATTTACTATACAACTTTTCTTTTTAAAATCCAAATTATCTTATACTTATTTTACAATTATTTTTGGAACTATTTAACAATTTTTCTACTGTTTATAAACTAATTTCTATTTTTCAACTACTTTATCACTAATTACTATTTTACAATTATTTAAAATTATTTAAAATTACTATAATTATTTGGCTATTTTCCAACTATTTTGCAATTACTTAACTATTTTACAGCTGTTTTGCAAACTAATAATTATTTTTCAACTACTTATCTATTTTTAAAATTTTCAAGCTATTTTCTAAAAATAAACTGGTCGGAGTTCAAACTGTAATTGATTAAATACCCAATTGAGATAAGGATTGAAGTGATAATTCAATGGAATTGAGGCAATTGTAAATAAGTGAATGATAATTTAGGTGAATGTGAATAGAAAGGAAATTTATTTGGCTAATAATCAATGAAAACAAATGCGTAGGATGTACGTATATTATTCTATTCGCATAGTGATTTAATCCAGATTCGAGCACAAAATTTCGAGATAGTTATATCGATCCGAGTTGGGATTTTTCACTCGATTTTCGACGGCGAACCTGGATATGGATTGTTGATTGGTTCTGGATGTTCTCTACCATAGTTATGACTATGCAAGGAGAATAACGGTTTCTGATCAAGAAACCCGATCTGAGTCCGCACTAGGAAGTCAGGTGGACGATACTAGTTCGGAAATGAAATTGTGTGATTGAGTGAGCGATCAGATCGGTATAGTGTACGGATGATATGTGTACATCATACGGATTTGAATAAAATTGATACTGGGAATTTGTGGATTAGAAATGTGAAATGGTTTTTGAAATGAAAGTTATATTTTGTGAAGTATATGATGAAGTAAAGTGGAAACTGGATATTTCTATGATAGAAATTTACTTTTTGGAAGTAAGTAATATGCTTAATGACTTTATAGAGTAATCAAATTTAAATATTTGATTTTGAATAAACAAAGTTATATATCTTTGTTATATAAGACAAATCTTCCCCTGTTGTATCAATTGACGGAAGAAAAGGATTTTGAAGGTGTTTTGAAGTATAAAAGGAGTTTTATACAAGATTGAAATGATCCAAAGTTTTAAAAATTATATATATTTCTATATATATAAAGGATCTTATGAGGATTTTGGAAAAGGTTTTGGGAACCTTTGGATTTGGAAAGGCTTTCAATTTTTGGGTAAAATCAATATTGGAATTTGGAAAGCCTAGTTTGAGAATTATCGATTTTGGGATAATCAATTTTGTGTAAAGGAGCTTTGTATGAGATCATACTAGGTGTATGATTTGAAAGATACAATATGTGTATAGTATAAAGTGTTTTGATGATAGCTCTGAGGAAAGAGGCGCTCCCTTAAAATGCACTTCTCAGGAGTGCCATCGGGTGGTGCTGCCTTGAGCCCCAAGGGGGGTTCTAAAGTTGATCCTATGAGGAGTCCGGACAAAACTAGTTCCTGAGGATTATGAGTAGTGTGTTGTACCATAGCGAAAGTCGTGTGTGCCGCCGAGAGTCAATAGTCTGCATTTGATTTTATATCGGTAAACTGCGACTTATGGTAACATAGCGAAAGTCGTGTGTGCCGCTGAGAGCCAACAGTCTACGTTTGATTTTATATCGGTAGACTGCGACCTATGTTGGAGTGGAGAAGTTTCATTTTGACAGTGAAAGTCGCGTGTGCCGCTGAGAGCCAACAGTCCGCGTTTGATTTTATATCGGTAGACTGCGATCTATCGTGGGTTCCATGGCGTAATCGAGAGGCCGTGGAGAGCCTACAGTTACATGGACTTTTGCTGCGATGGCAACGTATCCCAGGATGTAACTACGACCATGGATGGGGTTGATGATTTCCAGAGCATTCTCACCGAAGATATTTCCTCTATTTTCAAAAACTGTTTTCTATATTTTCAATAAAATTATTTTCCAAGTATTTTCACTGGATGTTGAAAACGGGTTTACCAAGTACTTACAAATTTTTAGTCCTACGCCTGATCAACGTATGACTGAATTTCTGTGAGAACAAGGATGAACTGGTTGAGACATTGTGTTATAAGAAGTATTTTATAAAGAGCTATTTTAATAGCATGATGTGAATTTAAAAGCATTTCTAAAATTTTAAAATAAAAGTGATGGAATTTTGGGAAAATGAAAGGAAATTCAAACTGGAATTATGAAAAAATTTGAACTCGGGAAAATTTAACGAAGTGATTTTAGTAATAAAATTTGAATATTGATTCAAAAATTGGAAGTAAGCTTATTAGCTATAATTATTTGATTGAGTATGTTAATAAAATTTAACTCGGTTAAATAAAATGGATTGTAAGTTAATAATGGAGTTTGAAAATGAACTCGAATTAAATAGAATTTGACTTGAATTTGATGATGAATTAAAATAAGTGGAGATGTTGTAAAAATAAATAGAGTTGGATCGAAATAGTGATGGTTTGAATTACAAATAAAATTGAAGTGTGTTATAAATAATATTAAACGTAAATTGCAAGTAAATTAGATATAATGGAAGTGTTGTCGAATGAAATGAAAGTGAATTATAATAAAAATGGTTTGAATCGCAAACAAAACCCAAGTAAATAGAAATAAATTGAGAATGGCTTTGTATAAATAAAATAAATTCGCAAATGAATTAAGAAAGTGAATTAAAAATATAAAATGAATTAATGGAATTAAATAATAAATGGATGGAGTCTGATTGAACAAAAATTTAATCAAAGTTTTAATTGGAAATTGATTATCAGAATGAACTTAAGTTCGGAGGCATATTGTTTTGAAACAAAATTTCCTAAGTCAATGAAAGCCTGGATTGAGTGAGAATAGTTGACCATTAAATAAGGATTTGGGTTAAATTTATTTGGAAAATGGATATTAGTATAAGCATTGAATGTTGTCAAACTCGATGAAATAGTTTTGAAATGAAACCAACGCGGAAATGAATGAAATGCAATGATGGTTGGTAAATAAATTAGAAATGAAATGAAATTAAATATAAAATGAGTTGAGAATTAATTTAAAGTAGTTATAAACTAAAATAAATACTCTATTAAGCGAATATTGTCAAATTTGCATAAAATGAATTGTCGTTTAACGTAAATGAAAGAATTTAAAATTCTTTGGGTTGAGAGAAGTTAAATAACTTGATTTTGAAATTAATTGGGTGGAATATGAGCTTGTTTGGGTTAAAATAGATGGTATGTAAGCAATTGAGTTGTAATCCATTTGAATTGAATGGAGATGTTTGCGAATTGGTTGTAAACAATTAAAATTTAAGTTGGAACCCCATAAGTAGCTTATAACGATTGTTTAACCTGCATTGCTTATAGAAACCTGTATGTTTGCTGGTTAAATATGTTAAATATTGTTAAATTACATGATTTTAGTGCTTACATATTTAAATTGAGTAAGTACAGGTATCTGGAAGCCGTTTGGCTGGATTTGGTTGCACTAATTGCTAAAATAATAAGCCGCTTGCTTAAAATGCTAAATAAGGTACGCCTACGCAATTAAAATAGGAAATATGAACTGTTTTTGCTTTTTCCGACCGTGTGGGTCGATGTATGTATAATTATATCTCTTGTCAAATTGCAAAAGCTCCTCCGTACAAAGGAGACTCTGCCAAAAAAATTTGGAAATTTTAGGAGTTAGAAAATTTTGAAGAAAAACTTTTGGAAACATTTTATTAGTAACAAAAAGATTTAAATATGAAACTGAAATAAATTGGCGAACGAAACTAATTTAAAATAATGATATGAATCAGTTGTAAATGGAAGATAAATTCAATATTCAGAATTGAAGACAAACTAAATCCATATGGAAATGGGAGAAGCTAATTTAAATAGAAGTGGCTTTGAAACTTATGTAAGGAAATGTATACAATGATTTGAAGGGTTACGATTGGATATTATTGCTAACCCGGATATGCAGGTATTATAAAGGGAAAGGAAAATTGGTTTTTGATTTCCGGAGATAAATTTGAATTGCCCGACTAAAGGTATGTATTTAAATATCTGTATGGAACTGGATTGGGTTTTTGATCTAGCCACCTGGCTTTTTGTTTTCTTTTGGAATTTGGGAGCCCATAGTGGCATTTTGTAGTTGTACCGAACTAGCCGCGCAAAGGAGACGTTGGCAAAAAATTTTGAAAATTTAGAGAGTTAGAATTTTCTTGAGAAAGTTGTGATAATTTAAATTTGAATTTTAAATTAGATTTGAATAAGTGGAGTAAATAATGTTGTTGGAAACTATAGAGGTTTTGGGAAGTTGGTTGAGGTGATAGTGGGTCTTTAGTAAAAGATAGTTGGTAGGATGTTGAATTGTGGGTTTTGGGAAAAGGTAAACGGGTATAGAACCATTTTTTCTAACTAGTAATTTCGGGGACGAAATTCTTTTAAGGGGGGAGGAATGTGACGACCCAGAATTTTTAACAATTTAGAATGGAATAATTAATTGATTTTAAATATTTAAAGGAAAATTTTAACTTGAATTCAAGATACCAATATTTACTTGATAATTAAATCATTGAATTATATAATTTAAATATTGAATTTAATAATTGAAATTGGGTAAATTGTTGAATCTGAAATCTCTAAGCCTATTTAAAATAATTTAAAGGCTTATAAAATTCATAATGATGATACTGAAGATAATAGAATGGTCGAAATTTAATCTAAAGGTGGTTTGTTCAATTTTAATAATATATCGTTTAAATCGATATTTAAAAGTAGCCTTCCGAGGCACAGTCTCGGAATTCGACGAAACCAGTTCCATTGGATCCGTAATATTATATTATTATCGGATTTCAATTTTCGTAGCAATCGGAGTTGTCGTTTGACCCTGGTAGCTCAAAACGCTAAGAACTATTTTAATCGATTTAATTTAAAATTGATCATTTTTTTCTGTAACTCGCGCATACGATCGAATTAGCCTTCGAAACACGTTCCATTGTGTTCGGAACACGGGTAAAACCTTATAAACGTCTGTCTGCATTTCTGATTTGGGGTTTGAGATTTCGCGTTATGTGAAGAGATATTTTCAATATTTAATTATTTAATTAACACTCCTATTCAAGAAGCTAACCCCAAATCAATATTTATCACCGCCCCCTCTAACCTTTAATAGATCCGATATCGACCTCATCTAAAAAAAGGGGGAAAAAGGATTATGGCCGATTGAAATTCGTTTCTTTGCTCTCCCTCATTTCAATCCAAAATGTAATCGAATCAAGTGAACTCGATATTGAGTGAGCGATCCGCCACGTCCGGGTTCGGCCAAGTTTAAAGGGCTTCGGCATGGTTGTTGCTGTTCTGGTTTCGATTGAGTTGTGGATTTGCGAGTTAGGAAGGTCGTTATTCGAGTATCGCACTCGCGTTCAATTGGGTAGGTTCGCGAGGCCGGGCCGATTCATGGAAGAAGAGCACGTCTTGGAGGCACGCGATGATGGTGGCCGTCGTAATTAGCAGTGGCAAAAGGAGGTCGAGGTGATGGGTGTGGCAGCGCTTGTCGGGATTATCGGAGATTTAGGTGGTTTCGACTTTTGTGGTGAGTATACTCTCACAGTTTTTATCTCTATCCAACTATATGTTTCATTTCATTTCCAATTACCTTAGATTGCATGCCCTGCTTCCTTGTTGATATGCATTAATTCTTTTATACATGAGAATTTGATATGTGAGTTCGCTCATCATCTCCCTGCGTCGGGTTCTTATAGTCAGATTATTTTAGAAATAGATTTTTAACCTTTTCTAAATCAAAAAGCATAAAAAAGGGGTTTAAAAACATAGAAATGGAAGTTTTTATTTTTATTTAAATGAGTCTTAAAATCTAAAATATAGGTCTTATGTTTTAAATTGTTGACTTAATATAATCATATAATAGAATAATCATTTACTAAGTGAATCAAACGGCAGAATTTAAGGTGAGTAAATCTCACTTCTTGGATTTTTATCTAAATTTAAATGATTAAATTTATGTATTTGGTTGCATGATTAAATTGATTGATGTGCACTGTGAATAGATGATCGGGTGACTTTGGTTTTAGTTGGTTCTCGAGTTAATTGTGCTTTGACTTGAAATATTTGGGTTTTAAATTGTTTAAACTTAAGTCATAAATAAGAAAATGATTTCATTTTAATGTTAATAAGGGCTTAATGATTTGTGATTCATCAAATAAGAAGGGTAATTAACATGGAAAAACTAATTAATTCAATTAATTAATGATTTGGATTTATTAATTTAGTAATTAAGAGTTGAATTAATTAATTAAAGTTAAGTTAATTAATTAAGAATTTAGAATAATCGATGGATGGTTAATAAGTAACTTAACGAAATTAATAAAATATGATTACTTGTGAAATTAATCAAGAAATTAATTAAGATGATTAATAAAGGAGTAATTAATTTATTTAATAAGATAAATAAAAAGTAGATAATGTCAGGAGGAGATAAATCAAGACTGATTAATATTTATGGTTTAATTAATGATTTATTTAGTGTAATTAATTTAGAATAGGATAAATTGAAATATAATTGGACATCATTAATTTATACAATTAACGATGTAATTAAAGATTGATTAATTAAGATTAATAAATCCATATTAAGTGACTTATGAGAAGTCAATTGATATAAGTAACTAAGGATTAATGAAATTAAAATAGTTAATTAATTCATGAAGTAAGTAAGATTACTTATTGATTTGGTTAAGAAGAATTAATATCGTGAAATTAACTAAAGTTAATTACTTGAATATAATGGAAGGATAATTAATACAAGATGATTAATTAAGATGAATAATGAAGGGTTGATTGATTAATTTATTTGAAATTAATTAATGTTAAATGAAGAAATCTAAGTGGTTGAGGTTAGTAATCCAATCAGGATTAATTAAATTAAATTTGTATGTGATTAAGCTTTGCTCATGAATGATTGAATGGTATTGGATACTTTGAATAAATTGACATATCTGATATGAAATGTGTGTATTCCATTTGGATAATATGGGTTAGGATGACTTGAGACTCGAAGAGACCGGGTTCGGGTATTAGGAAATCCCCGAAACCACTTCGAATTTTTATAGATTGATATGTGAAATCTAGATGCTGGATTGAAGTGATTTAAAGGAATTTGTAACGATCTCGAATTTTAATTTATTTTAAATCGATAATTTAATTTATTTTTGATTAAAAAAGGTGAAATTTGTTTTTAAAATTGATTTGAAAATTATCAAAATGAAGTCTTTAAAGATAAAATAAACAAAGTACACATATTAAAATAAATTTTAAGAACATATTAACGATAGGAAAATTTGGGGTGAACATAATATGAAAATTTGGGTCTTTCTGGTGATCAAGTGGATTGGGGGGGCTGTAGTCTTTCCTGGAGGTGGAGAAGTGATCGGGGATGGTAGGAAAAAATGGCCGAAGGTGCTCACGTTCACCGTGGAGGCAGCGGCGAGCAGTTTCAGTTCGTAACCCTAATTTTATAGGGTCGGGAAAATTTGATTCGATCGTCGTCCTCGTACGATCGAGTTGCTCGTGCCTTTGGTTGATGGTAGAGGGGTTGACGTCGAATAGTTGGCCGAAGTTTCACGTGTTTTGGTGGTTGGGATTTCAAGTGCGACGCGTTGACAGGTATGGGAGGCGATAGGGTCGAGCGTTTCCAGGTTTCGAATTTTAAACTCGAATTCAATTTCGAGTTGCTGTTGGATTTTTGGTGGTTGCGATTGGATCTGGAGATGGTCGCCGATGTGTTGAAGCCTTCGTGGATAGCCGGAGTTCGCCAGCGCCATGGTGCACGTGCACCGTGCACTAGTATCAGGGATTTGGAAGAAAGTTTTTGGGTTTGGGAAGTAAATGTATTAGGGGTTGAACGCGAGTTATCTCGAGTATTTACTCGAAGTCCTTAGCTGTTGGACTCGAAGCAAACTCAAGTTGCCTCGGGTTGGTTTAATAGAGTTACAGTTTTGTTTAAAACTGTTTGCAAATTGAAATTTAAACCAAATTTAAATGAATTTGTAAACTAGATATGAATAAAGTTAAATCAGATTTAAGTTAGATCCAAATAGAACTTTGAATCTTAAAGGTTTAAAAAGGAAATTTAAATTTTAAATTTAAAGTCTAAGTTTAAAATACACTCGAATGATTAATGAAATCATTAATAAAGGAATTGATTTTATATTAGAAACAATTAAGGCATTAAGTGATGTAATTTATATGATAATTAATTAAAGACTCATTTATTTAATTTATAAATTTATGATTTAGATTTATTTATAATTAGAGATTAATTAAAAGTAATTAAGAAATGTTATTAGTTAATGAAGATGATTTACTAAGGATAATTAAGTATTACTTAATATGATTAATTTTGATAATTAATTAGATAAATTAATTTAGATAATCAATTACAGATTGTAAATTGTAAATTACATAATGAAAGCAATCAGAAATAATTACTTATTATGATTAATTAAGGATAATAAATCAAATAGAGGTTAATTGAGGATTAATTAATAAATGAGATTTATTAATATTAATTAAAGATTTATTAAAGTAAATTTATTTAAATGATAAAGATTATTTTGAAATTAATGATTTAGGGTTACGGGATGATTGCTTAATGGTAAGAAATTAAAAATTTAATTTCTTAAAATAATGAATTAAAGGGTTAATTAATTATGCAATTGGTTTAAAGATTAGATTAATGAATATGATTAATTAAGGATAATTTAATTTATTAAAGTATTTGATAAATTAATTGATATCGAATGATTAATAAATCAGAATTGGTATATTAACTCATAAGTAATTTATTGGAAATAAATTGAATTAATTAGGATAAATAATTTATAAATCCTGCTTATAAATGACTATTGAATACTTGACCTTGCTTATGAATGATTGTATTGTATGAAATGCCTTGAATTGATTATCCTATCTGATTTGTGATATTTTGTTCTGTAGATTGAGCAGTGTATATTTATTTGCATTTGTATATTATCTGTGAATCTGTGAATGGACGATGAGCGTTATAGTTTATATCGCTTATCAACAATATTTCTGTGTTTTGATCTGTGATGATTGATTGTTGTTGCACTATTGTGTTAAAACCCCT
The DNA here is from genome assembly GCA_030765085.1 of Allium cepa. Taxonomy (NCBI): domain Eukaryota; kingdom Viridiplantae; phylum Streptophyta; class Magnoliopsida; order Asparagales; family Amaryllidaceae; genus Allium; species Allium cepa. The sequence continues at coordinate 1,051,072,804 of CM060935.1, read as the reverse complement.
GAACCACACCATACACACACAAATATGGATTTCACGAGGAAATCGATTAAGTCACAGATTTTTGAAAATAGTTTTGAATTTGAATATTTGAATTCAAATGTTTTGGAAATGGATTGGGTTTAAAGTGAAAAGCTTTTAAAATGGAATTTCATACATGAAATTTATTTTGAATAACTCGATAAAATATGAAGTTGAATAATTTGATTTGAACTTAAATTCAAGATTTGAAATTGAATTCTATTATTTAAAACTAGGGATTAAAAATGTATACCAGTTATATATGGGTTAAACTATTTTAAAAGTATTGATTTGGGGATGTGAATAGAATTCAAGGGCTTTAACTCGTATAAATATAATTGGATTTTTCTGAAACCAAAAACTGTTGTTTTCAAATAATAAAAGCTTTCACATGAGAAATGAACGTTCAATTTGTGTTAAAAAGAATTTCAAGTTTGAAAATGAAGAAAATTTCCAATTTATGAAAACGATTTAAAAGCTATAAGTTGAATCTTTGATTTATAGATTTAACAAGTTAATCGAATTTTGAAAGTTATAGGTTAAACCTTTGATTTAAAGATTTAATGAGTTAATCCAATTGGAATGGAAACTATTTTAAAGTCTATAAATTGATCTTTGTGAAATAAATATTTTTGTAATATAAAGATTTGAAATGGTAATTGGTTTAAACCATTTGAAAAGGAAAGTTTTTGGGTTTTAAGTTGTGACTTAATTGAAATCCCAATATCCATATGTTTTTGAAATACTGCGCTCACTGTTCGGTTTAGCCAGGAGAGGACCTTTGTGTCATATATCCCATTCCGAATATGTGATATGTCGTTATGGATGGCATTTGAAGACCGGTGTTGAAGACCGGATGTTTTTTGAAAACGTAAGGACAACTCGTCGAATGTCTTTGCATCGACTGGTCCCCGGTATAGAGACTCCATATGTGATGGGAAGTCCGAACGTGATTAGTGAATATCCGGATTGCAAGGACTTCTTTGTAAGTGCCTTCGGTTCTGTTCGAGCCCGGAATAGACTTGTATGGATAGTATGTATGACATTACAAACTGAGAAATAAAGCTGATTTCTTTCAAATATATTTCTGTTGGTGGCGGAGAATTTATTCTCTTAGCTTAACATCCTTCTCTGAGACGTACGAGCTCAGAGGTTATGTAGTTGAAGGTTATCAGCGATATATTCCCAATTTGGTAATGTGACCTGCTGAGTGTTGCTGTGAAATGATCATTGTGTTGATCATTTGTGATATGATCATTTGTTTGATCGTTTATCTTTGTGATCATTTCTATGATCATTTGTTGACCCAAAGCACGGCTTTTGTATAAAGTGTGTCTTTGTGGACGTGACTTCGTCGAGCCTCACACCTCGGAATGGTCAAAACAGGAAAGATGCAGCAAGGTTATGAGGGGTAGCTCCCTTTAGGATATGTGCATTTCCTTCTGGAAAAGGTGGTATCATGGTATGGAGCCCAGATACTTACTCATGTTGAAACACTTTATTTATGATTGTGTGATGATGGTGACGAGCGCTCGGTTAAAGGTCCCAAAGGACCGGGGGATGGCATACTCGTGTCAGTTGTTACCCAGTTAGGGGTAACCCGACCTTGTGTTGGTAGAGATCCGGTTTGGTTCTCGGGGACGTCCTTCCAAAGGCGTTCTCATGTGGCAATGGGAAGTTCCTTGGCCTGACCATTTATTGGAAATCCAAAGAAACAATACGATCTTGTACGGTTTTAGTTGTAGAACCTGCCATCTAATATGGTAGGTATAGTAAGCATAATATAATGGTACCTATGCTGGCTAAGATTTATATTCTACTTTCGAAATGTTTTCTGCACTTTGCACTTATAGTAATAATATCAAAGAAATTGCGTATCAAGCATCTTTGACTAACATAAGAAGAAATCTCCTCCAAGTCTGCGTTTGCATTGTGTGTGTGGAGGGAGGTCTTATGGTAGTTACATTTTCAAAAAGCATTGCGAATTGATTTTTGAATACTTCTTGGTTTGTTTTTAAAAGATAAACTATTTTTGTTGCTCACACCAGTCCCACGACTGATCCGGAGTTTATTGTCTCTTTCCTAAACTCTGGGTGCTCATAATTTTCTACACGAGCAGTCTAGAGTTGGGTTTTTCAGATAGCTAGGTTCAGTAGATTATCTGGAGTTAGTTCAGTCTTTGGACCACACCAGTCTTGCCCAGTTCGGGGCATCGTTATTGGGAGTTCGAGCTATTGCTGGATTGGTTCTTGGAGATGGAGTTGCAGTTCTCGGAGTTCTTTTTGAAGACTATCTTAGAGTTATATTGTTCTGCTGCTAGATGTCATCTATTTTTTTTTCCGCTGCTATTTATTGTATCATATCTCTGATGTATATTGATATCTATTGGATCATCTGTTGTATCAATGTTGTATATCAATGTATTATTCTTTTTATTCCGCTGTGTTGTTTACTTAATGTTGTTATAACCTCCGGCGAATCGGATTTGAACGGTCGAATCTACGGCATTCGAGTACGATGTAAAGTATGGATGTCGATTTTCGAGCGGGCAAAATCCGCGTCGTCACATTTGGTATCAGAGCTAAGGTTGAACTTTAGCTCAGGAGTGTAACACATTGAGTAGCTCATTAGAGATAGGGTGAAGTATCCCTAGAATGAGTAATCCCTAAGATATCCGTTTGAATGCATCGGTAAATTCTCTTACTATCCTCTGATAGTGAGTATGAGTGCAAGAAGAGAACGCGATATGGGGTAGGGGAGTATCACTATAAATGGTCGATGCCCTGCAACAGTGGAAACAATCTTTCTTCTCAATCTTCTTTGATTCGATTCCAGATTCTTTTGATTTCTTCGTGACAGCTCCAGAAAGAAGTTCGGTGCGTTGGTGCTCTACGAATCGTTGTAGAAAATTCTTACTTCGTATTTCATCGGGTTCTTATCGGCTTTTCGATTTAAACTCTAATAAATGAATTAGAAATTGGAAATTTTGAATAAATTAGAAATTTTAAATTGAGTTAAAATTGATTAATAAAAGATGAAGCTAAATCGAATTGTATCGATAAAATGATTTCGTTTAAAACCGAATTTGGAATTCTATTGTAATTTCTTGTATCTATTGTTGATATTCTGATTTGGTAAGCCAAATGCAGAATAGATATCTAGTTTGACATGGAGAATTGTTCTTTTATCTTTCGTCTATCTTCGTTATCTCTCTTTGGCGAATTTCGAGGACGAAATTCTTTTTAAGAGGGAAAGTCTGTAACGATCCGGAATTTTAATTTATTTTAAATCGATAATTTAATTTATTTTTGATTTAAAATGGTGAAATTTATTTTTAAAATTGATTTGAAAATTATCAAAATGAAGTCTTTAAAGATAAAATAAACAAAGTAAACATATTAAAATAAATTTTAACAACATATTAACGATAGGAATTTATTCAAGAAATAAATAGAAAACAAAAGAAGTAATAAAATTTTTACCAAATAGAAATCCAAATGGAACATTAATAAACTGTGTGAAGTATTAAATAAATACATTAGAATTTTTTTTATCAACATGAAATGAAAAGGCTGCCAGGTAAGTAAGGAAGTATACAAGGCAAAGTAAATAACAATAAATTTAAATACATATAAACAAAAAAAAATTAAAAATGTATTCAAATATAAGTAGGCAGCCTGTAGGGTAAGTAGATAAACAAATGAAGTAAGTATGTGTAAGCAAACAAAACTAGACAAAGCATTTAATGCAAAATCATTTCAGCCTATGTAAAAAAATACAAAATTTAGTACAAAATAAAGTAAAGAAATGGTAAGCATGTAGATATGCACGGCTGAAGGACATAAGAATGTATAGTGTGAAAGTGAAACAAACAAACAAAGTACAAAACATATAAATGCAAGATCCTAAGTACACTTAAACTAAACAAAATAATATATGCATATAAACATGTCAGCCACAAACCCGAGTAAAAGAAAGATTTCAGCCGAGCTAAAAGATGTAGGCTGAAGTAAACAAATACATTTATATGTATAAACAAGTACAAGCAAGCATATTCACCCATACCCTATTGTATAAATAAAATAAAGATAGCCTGTAAACTTCATATTTTATACACCAGCCTTCCTCTTCACTTCAGCTAGTTCCATCAAACTAAGCAAAGAAACTGAAATGAATATCAACTAAAACTTAAACAAAAGCTTCAACTCAAACAAGAATTCAAGACTGGAAACTAATGTCTGAAGGCAAGCAACAGATCTGAAAGTAACTAAAAGTCTTCAAACCTGGAAAACATTTCAAAACCTAGAGATGAAGATCTAAAATCAAATGGAAAGCATCTCTGTCTTTCTTCTTCAAACAGGTGAGTAACACTTGTTTTAAATTTTAAAATATGGACCCGTTGCAAGTATATCTGTGATAAGAAGGGTTAAATCTATAAATTAAGTCTTTGTGAATATTTGAATAATGGTTGAACTGTTGCAGGCTGTGTTTATATAAACACCCTCTGTTTGAGATTCCAAGTGAGATTTTTTTGATTTAAAAAAATCAATTTCTCTTGATCTACTTGTTATTTGGATTTAGAGTTGAAACAAAAATTGTTTAGTGTAGCCTATATTAAGGTTTAAAAATTTGTTCAAATAAAAACAACTTCATAATATCTCTGGAAATCTAGAGTACTGAATATAACTCTAAATAAGTAAAAAAATTCAAACGTTTTAATTTTTCAATTCAAAATCACAAGTTGAATCTTTAGCCTTTAACATGATTTTTAAACCAAATATCATAATTTTTAGTTTGAAATTTGACGAGCAGTTTTGGAGTGAACATAATATGAAAATTTGGGTCTTTCTGGTGATCAAGTGGATCGGGGGGGGCTCGTAGTCTTTCCTGGAGGTGGAGAAGTGATCGGGGATGGTAGGAAAAAATGGCCGAAGGTGCTCACGTTCACCGTGGAGGCAGCGGCGAGCAGTTTCAGTTCGTAACCCTAGTTTTATAGGGTCGGGAAAATTTGATTCGATCGTCATCCTCGTACGATCGAGTTGCTCGTGCCTTTGGTTGATGGTAGAGGGGTTGACGTCGAATAGTTGGCCGAAGTTTCACGTGTTCTGGTGGTTGGGATTTCAAGTGCGACGCGTTAACAGGTATGGGAGGCGATAGGGTCGAGCGTTTCCAGGTTTCGAATTTTAAACTCGAATTCAATTTCGAGTTGCTGTTGGATTTTTGGTGGTTGCGATTGGATCTGGAGATGGTCGCCGATGTGTTGAAGCCTTCGTGGATAGCCGGAGTTCGCCAGCGCTATGGTGCACGTGCACCGTGCACTAGTATCAGGGATTTGGAAGAAAGTTTTTGGGTTTGGGAAGTAAATGTATTCGGGGTTGAACGTGAGTTATCTCGAGTATTTACTCGAAGTCCTTAGCTGTTGGACTCGAAGCAAACTCAAGTTGCCTCGGGTTGGTTTAACAGAGTTACAGTTTTGGTTAAAACTGTTTGCAAATTGAAATTTAAACCAAATTTAAATGAATTTGTAAACTAGATATGAATAAAGTTAAATCAGATTTAAGTTAGATTCAAATAGAACTTTGAATCTTAAAGTTTTAAAAAGGAAATTTAAATTTTAAATTTAAAGTGTAAGTTTAAAATACACTCGAATGAGTAATGAAATCATAAATAAAGGAATTGATTTTATATTAGAAACAATTAAGGCATTAAGTGATGTAATTTATATGATAATTAATTAAAGACTCATTTATTTAATTTATAAATTTATGATTTAGATTTATTTATAATTAGAGATTAATTAAAAGTAATTAAGAAATGTTATTAGTTAATGAAGATGATTTACTAAGGATAATTAAGTATTACTTAATATGATTAATTTTGATAATTAATTAGAGAAATTAATTTAGATAATCAATTATAGATTGTAAATTGTAAATTACATAATGAAAGCAATCAGAAATAATTATTTATTATGATTAATTAAGGATAATAAATCAAATAGAGGTTAATTAAGGATTAATTAATAAATGAGATTTATTAATATTAATTAAAGATTTATTAAAGTAAATTTATTTAAATGATAAAGATTAATTTGAAATTAATGATTTAGGGTTACGGGATGATTGCTTAATGGTAAGAAATTAAAATTTTAATTTCTTAAAATAATGAATTAAAGGGTTAATTAATTATGCAATTGGTTTAAAGATTAGATTAATGAATATGATTAATTAAGGATAATTTAATTTATTAAAGTATTTGATAAATTAATTGATATCGAATGATTAATAAATCAGAATTGGTAAATTAACTCATAAGTAATTTATTGGAAATAAATTGAATTAATTAGGATAAATAATTTATAAATCCTGCTTATAAATGACTATTGAATACTTGACCTTGCTTATGAATGATTGTATTGTATGAAATGCCTTGAATTGATTATCCTATCTGATTTTTGATATTTTGTTCTGTAGATTGAGCAGTGTATATTTATTTGCATTTGTATATTATCTGTGAATCTGTGAATGGACGATGAGCGTTATAGTTTATATCGCTTATCAACAATATTTCTGTGTTTTGATCTGTGATGATTGATTGTTGTTGCACTATTGTGTTAAAACCCCTGGACCACACCATACACACACAAATATGGATTTCACGAGGAAATCGATTAAGTCACAGATTTTTGAAAATAGTTTTGAATTTGAATATTTGAATTCAAATGTTTTGGAAATGGATTGGGTTTAAAGTGAAAAGCTTTTAAAATGGAATTTCATACATGAAATTTATTTTGAATAACTCGATAAAATATGAAGTTGAATAATTTGATTTGAACTTAAATTCAAGATTTGAAATTGAATTCTATGATTTAAAACTAGGGATTAAAAATGTATACCAGTTATATATGGGTTAAACTATTTTAAAAGTATTGATTTGGGGATGTGAATAGAATTCAAGGGCTTTAACTCGTATAAATATAATTGGATTTTTCTGAAACGAAAAACTGTTGTTTTCAAATAATAAAAGCTTTCACATGAGAAATGAACGTTCAATTTGTGTTAAAAGGAATTTCAAGTTTGAAAATGAAGAAAATTTCCAAGTTATGAAAACGATTTAAAAGCTATAAGTTGAATCTTTGATTTAAAGATTCAACAAGTTAATCGAACTTTGAAAGTTATAGGTTAAATCTTTGATTTAAAGATTTAATGAGTTAATCCAATTGGAATGGAAACTATTTTAAAGTCTATAAATTGATCTTTGTGAAATAAATCTTTTTTGTAATATAAAGATTTGAAATGGTAATTAGTTTAAACCATTTGAAAAGGAAAGCTTTTGGGTTTTAAGTTGTGACTTAATTGAAATCCCAATATCCATATGTTTTTGAAATACTGCGCTCACTGTTCGGTTTAGCCGGGAGAGGACCTTTGTGTCATATATCCCATTCCGAATATGTGATATGTCGTTATGGATGGCATTTGAAGACCGATGTTGAAGACCGGATGTTTTTGAAAACGTAAGGACAACTCGTCGAATGTCTTTGCATCGACTGGTCCCCGGTATAGAGACTCCATATGTGATGGGAAGTCCGAACGTGATTAGTGAATATCCGGATTTCAAGGACTTCTTTGTAAGTGCCTTCGGTTCTGTTCGAGCCTGGAACAGACTTGTATGGATAGTATGTCTGACATTACAAATTGAGATATAAAGCTGATTTCTTTCAAATATATTTCTGTTGGTGGCGGAGAATTTATTCTCTTAGCTTAACACCCTTCTCTGAGACGTACGAGCTCAGAGGTTATGTAGTTGAAGGTTATCAGCGATATATTCCCAATTTAGTAATGTAACATGCTGAGTGTTGCTGTGAAATGATCATTGTGTTGATCATTTGTGATATGATCATTTGTTTGATCGTTTATCTTTGTGATCATTTCTATGATCATTTTTTGACCCAAAGCACGGCTTTTGTATAAAGCGTGTCTTTGTGGACGTGACTTCGTCGAGCCTCACACCTCGGAATGGCCAAAACAGGAAAGATGCAGCAAGGTTATGAGGGGTAGCTCCCTTTAGGGTATGTGCATTTCCTTCTGGAAAAGGGTGGTATCATGGTATGGAGCCCAGATACTTACTCATGTTGAAACACTTTATTTATGATTGTGTGATGATGGTGACGAGCGCTCGGTTAAAGGTCCCAAAGGACCAGGGGTTGGCATACTCGTGTCAGTTGTTACCCAGTTAGGGGTAACCCGGCCTTGTGTTGGTAGAGATCCGGTTTGGTTCTCGGGGACGTCCTTCCAAAGGCGTTCTCATGTGGCAATGGGAAGTTCCTTGGCCTGACCATTTGTTGGAAATCCAAAGAAACAATACGATCTTGTACGGTTTTAGTTGTAGAACCTGCCATCTAATATGGTAGGTATAGTAAGCATAATATAATGGTACCTATGCTGGCTAAGATTTATATTCTACTTTCGAAATGTTTTCTGCACTTTGCACTTATAGTAATAATATCAAAGAAATTGCGTATCAAGCATCTTTGACTAACATAAGAAGAAATCTCCTCCAAGTCTGCGTTTGCATTGTGTGTGTGGCGGGAGGTCTTATGGTAGTTACATTTTCAAAAAGCATTGCGAATTGATTTTTGAATACTTCTTGGTTTGTTTTTAAAAGATAAACTATTTTTGTTGCTCACACCAGTCCCACGACTGATCCGGAGTTTATTGTCTCTTTCCTAAACTCTGGGTGCTCATTATTTTCTACACGAGCAGTCTAGAGTTGGGTTTTTCAGATAGCTAGGTTCAGTAGATTATCTGGAGTTAGTTCAGTCTTTGGACCACACCAGTCTTGCCCAGTTCGGGGCATCGTTATTGGGAGTTCGAGCTATTGCTGGATTGGTTCTTGGAGATGGAGTTGCAGTTCTCGGAGTTCTTTTTGAAGACTATCTTAGAGTTATATTGTTCTGCTGCTAGATGTCATCTATTTTTTTTCCGCTGCTATTTATTGTATCATATCTCTGATGTATATTGATATCTATTGGATCATCTGTTGTATCAGATATTGTATCAATGTTGTATATCAATGTATTATTCTTTTTATTCCGCTGTGTTGTTTACTTAATGTTGTTATAAGCTCCGGCGAATCGGATTTGAACGGTCGAATCTACGGCATTCGAGTACGATGTAAAGTATGGATGTCGATTTTCGAGCGGGAAAAATCCGCGTTGTCACAGAATTGGACTATTTAAATCTATGCCTTGGTACCTAGGAAATGGATGTGTGGAATAAATGATCTCTATAACTAATTGTGGCTTTGTGAATTGAATCGAATTACCCCGGGTTTTATATATAAGTTGAATGTTCTGTATTCCATGTTAGATGGGTTTACTCACGCTGGTTTCCAGCCTGACCCGGATGTTACTTTGATGTAATGGTCCGGTCAGACCGAGTATTATAGATTTTTAGGCAAGATCGTTCTGGAGCTCAGGAGGGGAGATGGATGGCAGGATCGTATAGAGTAATTCCGCTGTATTATATTATTGTAAATCTGAGACATGTTGATTTGTATATGTCCAGTGTTTGAGTATATATGTAACTATGATGTATTAAAATTGTAATCGACATATATAGTATTCTTCTGTAAACTGTTATTATTTATTATTATATTTTATCCGCTGTGAATGTGAGATGTTGTTGTTTCTATTCTTCTTCTTCTTCTTCTTTTATCTCTTTCTTTCTTTCTTTTTCATAACCATCCAGAATTTTCGGGTTTGAAAATCTCGGGTCGTTACATTAAGGTGCAAGTAGTAGTCCCTTAATTAACAAGATTGTATAGAAATTCCAGATTTGTGGATACAATGGCATATATGGTAAATATGATCTAGAAGTTATTATAAATTCTATTAGGATTGAATTATTATTTTAATTCACTAGAATGAAGTGTGTTGTAGTGTAAATTTCTATAAATTCTCTGATTTCATTAGTGTGAATAAAAGTGTATTATTTGAAGTAATGTGGAATATGATTAAAAAAAGATATTATAAAATATGAATGTTTACTATATTTTGTACTGTCTACTTCAATAGCAACAAATACATAATTTCTTGTAATTCCAAACGTAACTCAAATCCTCTTGTTAGTCAAGTTACAAAAATTTAAAGTGTTAACATTTTCTTTTGGGGAAGCTGTAATTCCATCGCATTAAAATGCAGAAATCGCTAAGTATAAACTAAAGAATTGTAAGTAGTAGTAATAACAACAGTATAATTATAAAATGGATATATTCAATAAAGGCAAGTTAGAAAATTAAATAATAAGTGATGAAATATAGGTAAAGTAATAAATGAGTAAGTAAGAAAGTAGTAATCAAAGAAAGTTAGTAAGAATTGAATAGGAGTAATAAAATGAGTCTAATGAAATAAAGGGGAAGTAAGCTGTAGAAGATATTTGAACCTTTTAAGTTAAAAGTAAGCGGTAAATGACATTAAACTGACAATTGTGAAACAAGGAGTCTGTTATGTAAAAATAACTAAGTATTAACAGATGTACATTGAAGGCATAGTAAATAAATAAGTATGAATATATACGGAGTCTCAAGTATGCGTTTATGATGAATGTGAATTAATGAATGTAGACGGTAACTTAGACTAAATAACAATAACATAACCATCAAAATGGGTTGGAATGCGAGGTCGGTAATGTTACACAATAGAAGTATGCCCACCGCAAAGGGATGCCAGCAGTTGTGTATAAATAATACCAATATGGGACAAATCCAACTGTTGGAACCGTGGATTTATACGTTCATGTAATAGTGAAGGGAATATCCAAATTAGGATGGTCCTCCCCGGTTGTAACGACCCGGAAATTTCGATCCTAAAAATGCAAAATAGTTAGGAAAATAAGAAAGAGAAAGAAGAAGAAGAAACAGAAAACCAAACTCAGAATCTCACATTCGCAATGGATAATATAAATATCAAATAATATTCTTTACACAAAGAAAGTTGTATCAGTCAATTACATTGTAATACATCAGAGTTACAACATTTCATAATCACTAGATAGTTAAAATAACTTATCCAGATAAATAACAATATATCACAGGGAAAACACTCCATACGTTCCTGCCATCCAGCTCGCCCCTTGAGCTCTAGAGCGTCCTTACCTGAAAACTTATAATACTCGGTCTGACCCGAGCATTACATCAAAGTAACACCCGGGTCAGGCTGGAAACCAGCATGAGTAAACTTATCTAACATGAAATTCCAATGAATAGAACTTATTTAACCCGGGGTAACTCGTTCATCACTACAAGTTTGCAACTTGTTATAGTCATCACTTATATTCACAATCAATCGCTAAGTACCTTTACTTAGTTTTAAATGGTCCGGTCATTTAAATTATTCCATTTCAGCCTATTGATTTCACATATCAATCAATAAATAATCATTGTAGGTTACAAATCAAAGTGGATTAGGGTATTTACTGATACCCGACCCCGGTCTCTTCGAATTCAATATCATCTTTACCCAAATTATTCAAGTGAAATTCAATTCAACTTTAAATACAAGATGACACTTTTCGCACAGCAATTCATTATCGATAGATAACCATATTATCACTATCCACCCAAACATCATATCACAGAACATTTCATACCAAAGATATCAACTAACTCAAGGCATTTAACATCATTCAATCACTCATAAACAAGATTGATCACTTCCCAATTAATTTAATTTATCTCTCATTAAATTAATAACTGACTTTAATCACTTAGATTACCTTCACTTAACATTAATTAATTATAACCCAATTAATTAATCATCCTTTAATTATCCATCTTAATTAATCACCTTTGACTAATTATCCTTTAATTACAACAAGTAATTAATCCTTAATAAATTTCACAAATTAATTAGCCTTAATCATTCACATTAATTAACCTTTAATTATTATCATTACTTAACTAATGTTCCCTTAATTACTTCCATTAATTAATTACTTTTAATCAATCAGATTCAATAATTACTATTCCTTAATTGCTTAAGTTAATTAATTCACCCTTTAATTAATCATGTTGATTAGTCATCCATTACAAAATCAAGGCCCTAATTAAATTAAGATAAACCATTATCTCAATTAATTACTTGATTTAAATTTTATTAAATTACATTTGATACACTTATGACAATGATTAACCTATTATATTATTTATTTTGGATCAAAACAATTTAAAATATGAGACCTATATTCTAAATTGAACTTGATTAATATCTAACTATGAACTTGGAAAACTTCCATACATATGTTCTTTTTTTAAATTTGTTAAACATTTACTTTGCCTTTCAACTGGATTATAAATTGACTTAAGAAACCTAATTAACTAATCAGCCAACTTGGTCTTGGGTTCCAGATACTCGAGTAAGAACCCGAGTCTCCTCTCTCGATATTCCTTCTAAATAAAACTTCGAGATAATCATCGGCTAAAACCCAATTTTCCCGAGACTTCCTTCCTTCACAACCCTTCACGGATATACGACGACACTCATGCACATGCATGCAAAATCCGGCCACCTCCAGTCCACGCTCGGACCGCCGGCAAGTCGGCAATAACCTCGCCTTCGATTCCCACAACCCAGAAACAAGGAACAATCGTCAAATTCAAATTTGAACAAATCGACCAAACTGGAACCTAAACGCTACCCAAGTTCTCCTCGCCCCACTGCCACCAATCACCAGAACCCCCGTCCTTCTGTCTGAAGGTTTGCCCAACACCCCTCTACCTTTTCCCCCTCTCCGGCCTCACTTGACGCCTTGTCCACACCACAATGACCTCAAACCCAACCATGTATACACACATGCATGAACACACTTAAAACTTCATACACACATACATTAATCTTATTTATATCATCATACAGACATATTCCATATTATTCTTCACATATTTACCACATGCTAACACAAGATATGGTAATTAAAAGAGTTTACTTACAGTTTTAGGGAAGAACAGAGGATATATAATATTGTTATTCAGTCATTCACACAAGTACTTATATACATATTTACATTCATTCATTTTAAAATTAGCAGGCAAACATTCAGGCTAATATTCATCAAATTTTACCTCAAACATTTACTACCTGAACCGAGTTTAAATTGTTAAAATGTAAATTTATTCACTGTTCCAGTTTGAGCAGAGATTTACTTTCCATGTTCCAGTTATGTATATAATTATTAACACACATATATACTTATAATCGTTTTAAAACATCATGCATAGCAAGGTTCACATTTTATTTTAAAGATCATCCCATGCAGCTTCAAAATATACCAGAAGTTTTTGAGTTACTCACCTATTTTGAAAATAACCTTGAAATTTTGCTTAAATCTGCAATTGCTTAATCTGGATAGAGAGGTTTTTTTGAAATTGAATGCCAGGCTTTTGAACTGGAATTTTTTGGAAAATGCTTAATTGAAACTGGATTTGCCTTGAAACTGATCTTTATTTTAAACTGAGTTTTGAGACTTTGAATTCTGGCTTTAAAACTTTGCTTTTCTTAAGAAAAACCAGAAATTGTGTTGGTAGTTCAATTTTACTTTGATCTGCTTGAATGATTTAGTTTTTAAAATGGTTGTTGTTTGATGATTTCCTAGTTTGTATTTTTTCTCAGGCTTTAATCTTCTTTGTTTTTTTTTGAAAGATGAAGATAAAAAAATAAATAAGAAAGGAATAGAAAATGTGTATATTTATTTTATCTTTTATTTATTATCTAAAACAAAAAGGAATAAATTCATGACACTTGTTTAATCCCATAATAACATAATTACACTTGTTATTTAATATGTTATTAGCCTTACATGTGTCTTTGCATGAGAAATACTTGATTTTATATATATTTATATTTAATTTCATTATTTATAAATACATTTATTAATTTATTCATATATAATCCTTTAAAAAAAATAAAACAAATTCTATTCTAAATAAAATCATATATAATATATTTTAAATCCACATATATTTAAGATATATATATCTTTTGAATTCCAAATTTAAATTCAAATTAAAATAAAATTTAAATTCCAATTTGAAATTAACTTAAACAAATATTTTTATTTAAACAAACATTTTTATTTTAACAAACACAGATTCAATTTGTTTGAAAACAATAATATTTCTATTTAAAATCTTCTTATATCCATATATATATATATATATATATATATATATATATATATATAAACAACCATCATTATTTGTCTCAAAAGATAATTTGTCAAATAGTAATCATATAAGGAGATTATCAAATATTTATCCAGAGATTTAAAATCCAATTTTTTTATATTTCCAAATTCACTTACATAACCAGATATCTTTTATTATAAGAATTTTTATCTGTTCAATTGAATAAACAAGTTAATTATCCAGTTACCGAATGTCCAAAAATCCGAGTTATCACATTCCTCCCCCCTTTGAATCTTTTCGTCCCCAAAAAGGAACGAAGCCAGAATTTATTAAAATGATTATTATCAGAAAAATTACTCTTTGATAAATTTTTAAAACACTTTAAAATATTATAAAATAGTTTTTTTCTTTAAAGATACTTTTATAATTCGATGTATCAACCAGTCCATCCTTGTGCTTATAGAAATTTGGTCATACGTTGATCAAGCGTACGACTGAAAATGTAACAGACCTGCTTTTTTCAACCATTCGCATCCGCACATGCCAGACTTGAATTGCTCAAAATATCAGATTGTTACTTTAAATTTGGCAAAATTCAGCATATGCAGTAAAATAAATCAATTACAGAATCACAGATACAGAGTAGTACAATAATACGCAGCGGAATAAATAAATAGTAGTTCATGAAGCTACTATATGAACCTCAGAGTTAGCAATAAAAATACACAGAATATCTCAGATGCGGTGAAGTCTCTAGTACGAGCAGATGACTTCTCTGAACCGATCAACTTGAAGGGCTGAAAGTGGAATTGATAGTTGGATCCCCAAACGAAGCTCCAAACTCCGAAGGTGAGTCTCAAAAGCCGTATTACTTAGTCTGACCCGAGCGTAAAGCAAAACAGAAACACTCGAGTCAGGATTAACATTCTTATGTCAATAAATCCAACTCAAGTGAAATACCAACTGAAATACAAGTAACTCAAAGGATGTTTTGGGATAACCAGCCCCTATGGATTTGCCGAACATCATTTCCCTTTCAAATATATCTATTTTCCAAGATAGTGTGTGTATATATATATTAAATTATTTATAAAGTAAAGTATTTGAAATTTCCTCAACTACACAAATTGATTCTAATCAACTCAAGTTCCAAATTCCCATTTACTCAAAGCTCAATTCATTAATTCAATTTAGCTCCCAATAACCATTTAAACTTTCGTTATATTCAAAGCTTTAATATTCAATATTTTAAAGTTAAATCTAACAGTTTCATATAGATCTTGATTTAGCGTCATCATTATTATTTAATCAGGAAATATCCACTTAACAAGTTCAATATCATTTAAATAGCCTTAGATATCATTTTACAGCTTAAACTTATTTAAACTTAAAATATCCATTTAATCCCTTTTACCAAAACCAAGTTATAAAATCATATCTTAAATCCCGAATTCAATAGTTTCAAATCGATTTAATTGAATATAATTCTTAATCAAATACCATTTCCAATTAATTCATCTTTATCTTCTCAACTTTAGCTTATTCAAAATTTTACCAAATCTATTTTGAAATATAAATTTAACGAATCCTTAAACATATTATATGTATTAAATCAATCTCAATTAGATTAAATATTTATTAGGTCTATACATAAAATTTTCATTTTATACATATAATATTTTAAGAATCAGTCTTTATTAAAACTATATTTTTCTTTCCAAAACCATAGAAATTATTTTCAAAACATTTATATATATATGGACCAATGGTGTCTGTATATAATTTCCTACGCTATGGTCAAGGGATACAGATATTTATCATTTGAATCCGAAATTTAAATATACGGGTAGATATCACTTCGACCCGCAATCCTAAATTCAATTTAATTGAAAATCGCTTGGGTTTATCATTTCGTCCCATAACGAAATTCTCCTATCCTAAAGTCCGTTCGGGTCTGTATCATTCAACCCATAGTGAATTCTAAACTACAGGGAACTTGCAGAGCGATAACAGATAATACAATAAAATAATAGGCATATATTATCAATAAAAATATAATATAAACAACAGGATATGGTGTCATATCCCACAGGCGAACAATTTCAGATAACAACATATATAGCAATGTAAATAACTAACAATAATATATTTCAATTTTCGTTTCAATTGGAATCAAATTTAATAAATAAAAGAACGTTAATCGTGAGTGATTGTTCACCTTTCGAGACTAGAGAGATCTGAAATGGGTTACGAATCCAAGAATGAATTTCCAAAATGAACAAGATTGGCACGAATAACGGATAAGATGATAAATAGGAATAGACGAATTCAAATCAAAACGGGATCGATGAAGAAGATACATTGCATATATAATTTTCAGAAAAATCAATTTAAAACGTATATTTTCAAATCGATATTTAATTCAAACAAAAATAAAATTATATATATATATATATATATATATATTTCAAACATCGTTGTTTTAAATTGAACACGTATACTAAAATCAACATATATTTTATATCAATATAATTTATACGTTGAAAAATCATCATAACACTTGTACAACTAGACCCAAAATCTCTGAAATGTATAATATAACTACCTATCTCTACAACTATGCATTTTAACAACCAAAACCTGAGATATAAATAAACACCGTACACTAGATTTTTAACAAATTAACATATATGTAACGATTTAAAATAATAATTTAAATAAACAAATATATATAGCATCATCCCTATAACATAATGTATAGGAAACTGTACTGTAGCTATTTATATTATAACAAAAATTAAAACGAACTAGTTAAATAGTTATTTATTTAAAAATATAACTTATACATAGTTTTATACATAAACAACAGATTTTATAAAAGAAACCAATATATACAATCTGTCCCTTTATATCCATATAAACAAGACTAATAGATCATGCACTTGAATAATACATACAGGTCATGTATGTAAATCGAAAATTTATATACATATATTACTTAAACTTATAAACCATTGTTATATACATACCTTGTAAAATTACAATTATTGTTAAACAAAATGGAAATTTTTTAACACAGTTTTATAAAATCGACTCAACAACCATCATATACAAACCATATGACAACATATTTATATACGAATAACTACAGAAAAGAGAAAAAACATACTTTATATATATACACACTAAAATTGAGATGAAAATTATACATTTAAATTTTTAGTTCTACAACATTAATCACTAATGCTTTTACAACACGCAGCTGCCATACTAATGTATGTTATATTCGAACAGGAATAAAAATCTAATTATATTTTCAAAATATGTATATTACTAACATTTTATAATAACAAATAAGATATAAGACTAACGTATATATACGTCTCTGAAAAGCTTGGCTTAAAATTCACATTAGCATTAAACATAAAAAAAAAATGTAAATATAGTTTTATGCTACAATATCAATTAAATGGAGACTGTTATAATGTTAAAGGTTTTACTCGTACATATTGAAGTCTATATCAGTAAGATTTACCTTCAAGTTCAAATAAAACAATTAAGATATAATAGGTACATTTGTTTCAAAGTTAACCAAAGCTGTAACACAGATTAACCCTATATATATATAAAATAAACCTTATAAAATACTACACGTACAACACTTGACTGGTACATACATATATATAACATATAATATATAACCAACATGCGAAACTTGTAAGCACAACAAAGTATATAACTAATATACCTTTTGTAAAACATAGAAGTGCTGATGCTTCAACGCTCGAGCGGGGAGAAGCAAAGCATGGAAAAAGAAAAAAAAGAAAAAGAAAAAAATGGAGGCCATACCTTCAGAGCTCACGCACACAAGAAGAAATGAAGGAAATGTTGAGATGAAATTGAAAACTCTTTGTGTACGAGGCTTATATTTACCAGGGTTGCGTTGATTGAGGTGAGAGAATATAGGCAAGAAATAAATTTAAATCAATTATACACGATTGCGTTGATTGAGGTGAGAGAATATAGGCAAGAAATAAATTTAAATCAATTATACGCAATTTTGTTTATTGAGGTGAGAGAATATAGGCAACAATTAAAACTAAATTAATTATACACGATTGCGTTGATTGAAGTGAGAGAATATAGACGAGAAATAAATTTAAATCAGTTATACACGATTGCGTTGATTGAGGTGAGAGAATATAGGCAAGAAATAAATTTAAATCAATTATACACGATTGCGTTGATCGTGTATCAGGCTATGGAATATATTCCTATCAATTTATATCCGTGAGGCAAGGAAGTTTCCGTACGTATTAGATTGCTGATAAGTTAGTAAATCCATTGCAAAAGTGGCAAGCAAATATTTATTGTTTTGAACAGTAAGTAAATAAGAGTTTTTATATCAAATTAAACCATTGAATCAAAAAGAACGTGTAAAAGTTTACATGTGAACTTCAAGCAATCTTGGAACGGATTTTTAACGTCTAAAGAGAAATAAGTTTGCTTGAAACAGCTACGCGAATTTGGAGATTTTATTCCTATTATTAAAATGAAGAAAAAGGGAAGCGTAGAAATTTACACGTTACCTATCGAAGCTAGATTTAAAATAAATTAAATGGCTAGGGAAATGATTTCTTTCCTACTTGGAATGCAAGGCTATAGATAAATTTATTTATTTAGTTGAAGTAATAAATTTTTATTAAGAATGCGCACTATAGATGCATTAATCAAATCAACCATACGCCTACATTAAAATAAAAGTAACGCATTTAAATTTATACGTTTTCTTATTTATTCACTACTTATATTTAGTAAAATATATGTTTAAAGAGTATTTCATTAATTACGTACTATTTATATGCTAACTAAATAAATCAAACGGATATGAACCTATACTTTAAAATGTTCATTTTATAAAGCTTATCTATACACTACAAATTTTAAAATTTATTACTTAATTAAAAATACGGTTTGTTTACATCCATCTGATTCATTCATCATTTACCAAGAACTGATGTATATAAGTAATAATTACTCAATTTAAAAAATATATAATCTAACATAAAAAAACAACAGCGGAAAATAAGATAGACGGAGCCATAGAAGTCCAAATTTGAAAAAACGAAAAATGACGTCTCAGTCAGAAGATGATTTAGAATTTTTTCTATGTAAAAATATTCAGGTTTGGAAAATATTTTATTATCAACAATTATTAACTGACTTGAATTTAATAGAATTTCGCAATGAAATAAACTTTCATTAAATCAGATGAAAAATTATCATCTTCTATATTTAAATATACGTATTCCAAATATAAATTTGTAATTTCAAATTTATTATTTAAAATTTCTCCAAAAATCCGTTAATAAAACCATTTAAAATTTTACGGGTCATTACACTTTCCCCCACTCAAAACTTTTCGTCCCCGAAAAGGAAGGAGGCAGGAGAATGAAACAACCAGAAAGAAAGATAGATTGAAAGATAAGGATTAACAATTAATTTAAAACTATATAAATTTTATTTGAAATATTTATTTGAAAACTTCATTTGCAATTCAATTTTCTATAATATTTTTCAAACCCATTTGTAAAATTTCTTTCTTCTTTTATAAATACCGTTTATATGTTTAAATAACACCTTTATAAATATATGAAAACTATTTGAAACAATTATTTACATCATCACTTATATTTACAAGGAAGTTATTTGAAAACATTAAATCCCTAATTCGTATATTTATATTTTTATCTTAAGATACTTCCAACATTATAGATAAATTAATAATCATTTTCTTTAAATATGTATTATTTTAATTAATAACTTCAAAAATATTCATAACACTAAAATTTTATATTAAACAATGTAGCATATAAATTAACAATATTTAAAAAGGATATAGTCAACAAGGAAAAGAAGGTAGATTCGAAAAAACAGAATATGGGTGAACAAATAAATTGAGCAGATAAGGTAGATTCAAAAGAATAGTATCGAGCATGAATAACTAATTCAAACCATAAAAATTTGAATCCCAAATATTAATACAAAATTTCTTTGTTGGAAATACTTTTATAATAAAATACTTTTATAACTCGATGTTTCAACAAGTTTATCTTCGTTCTTGCAGACTCTGGCCATGTGTTGATCAGGCGCAAAGCTAGAACTTTTCAAGTACTTAGTAGACCTGTTTCAACACCAAGTGAAAATACCGAAAAACTTTTAAAAACAGATATGGAAAGTACAATCCAAAAAATAGCTGGATCGCAGGATACATAACAATGGTTACGCCTGGATCCCCCAGCAAACATCCATATCCTTTAAGCATTCACTGCTTTGCGCATTACGCCATGATAAACAAAACCCGTGGACCATAGGATACATAACAATGGTTACGCTTGGATCCCCCAGGAAACATCCATACCCTTTAAGCAATCTCTGCCTTGCGGATTATGCCACGACAACAAAACCGGTAGACCGTAGGATACATAACAATGGTTACGCCTGGATCCCTCAGGAAACATCCGTATCCCTTAAGCAATCTCTGCCTTGCGGATTACGCTACCAAAAAAATGACAATGGGTTACGCCACGATAGGACACTCGAGTATCATATCCGAAAAACCAAAATCAGAGAGAATAATATCGATAGAATGAATCCACAATGTGGCCACAAACACGATATCAAGCAGAAGGCATTTTCCATATCATTACTTCGAAAATATATATCATATAGTACCTTTTCAAATCACTTCTAAATATCACACTTATATAAAGTCCATTATATATAAGATTTCATTTTCAAATCGAATACTTTCCAAAATCAATAGTATATCAAATCACCCTTACATAGATTTTGATTATAAGAGATTTCACTTTTCAAATTTAGTACCTTTCCAAGTCAATAGTTTTGAATCAACTTCATACTTATACAAATCAATCTTTATATTAGTTCGATAACTCCCAAATCAAGTATTTAGTAAAATAAGGTTCTCAATTTCAATTCGTTTCAATATTAGTTCAGTCTCAAAATCATATATGATTTCACCAAATTTTCTTCCAAATTAAACATCTAAATTTCAAAGTTCCCAAAATAACAGGTTTAGAAATAATCCCAATTTCCACATTAACATAATTCAAGTCAAACAAATTCATTTCAAAAATCACCATATAAGTACTGGTTTTAATTCCAGTCTAATTTCAAAACCAAATATTTTTCTCAAAATCAATTGTACTCAAAATGGTTTCCACATTTACAACTATCCCTTTAAAACCTTTAAACTATTTATTTCCATATGAAAAATCCAATTTTCCTTTTGCAAGTTATTTATTTAACAAAAGTTTCAAATTTACTTAAGTCATACTCTTCATACTTTAAACATACAAAACTAAACTTATATTCTTTATCAAATATTTTATACTCTTCGAAATTTCTTAGTTTTAAAATTTTAAACCTTGATTTGGAAGTGCTCGAACCTTTAAAATAGTCGGTGAAATAAAATTTCAAATCAAGAGTTGGGAATCAGCAACAAATCAGTAAATCAATTTTTATAAATAGTGTTATACTAAATCCAATCGAAAACTCGAGGATTGAACAACGGCAAACTTTATTTTATTTCAAATATATATACATATATCTTTCGAATATCAAATCATACTTCGGAATTTGAAATCAAAATTGGTTTCACAAAATCACTCGCATAGCAAAGCTACTAAAGTGGCCTCTCTCCCACTCTGAAACTCGAAAAACAATGTCAATGATGCGTGCACTCATCATCGAAATTATTTCCCAGCGACAAAAGTGAGTTCTCACTACACCAAAACATGCAAATTCTAACATTTATAAGTGTTACAAATAATTTCAGTAACACTTTTAAGTGTTACTAATGGACTGTGAGGAATGCAGTGGCCAAATTTGTAACACTTATAAGTGTTACAAACATACGTATTACTAACACTTATAAGTGTTGGTACCTAAATATACGGTAACGCTTATAAGTGTTGGTAACGAAATATACGGCAACACTTATAAGTGTTGGTAACGAAATATACGGCAGCACTTATAAGTGTTGGTACAGAAATATATGGTAACGCTTATAAGTGTTAGTAACGAAATATACAGTGACACTTATAAGTGTTGGTACAGAAATATACGGTAACGCTTATAAGTGTTGAAAAATGATTATTTAGTAACATATATATATATATATATATATATATATATAAACACCAAAACTTAAACGCAAAGTTTAACTATGAACACTCTGCAAATAATGGTTTCCATATCACAAATAATTCATCATACATATTCAATGCAAAGTTTAAACGTTCTACAAATGTAATATAATATATCGTAAACAATTATTTACATATCTAAAATACCATAATGTCATATATTCAGATATTATTACAACATAAGCTTCAAAAAAATAATTCAAAATACACTTAAAGTTTAACTTACGGTTAACCTAACCATTCATGATCATCCACTCCAAACTCTAATGGTTTTGAATATTCTTCAACGTCCAATACAACAATCCAAAGCGTCCTTCTTCAACTTCCTGCATTTAATATAAACACTCGATAAAAACTTATAGCTTCAAAATCAAAAGGTTAAAGACTGAGACTTGTATTGACTATAGGTTAGACTATTGTAATAAATAATTAAAAAAATTAAAAAAAATATTAGTCAAAATCATTTGAAGCTATGGTCCAGCCTATAAATTTTGTGATGCTAATGCATATAATAAGCAATTTTTAATATATCAATTTAAGAGATAACCGCGCTCTATCATATTAAGTTCCGGAACAACTGAGATGAGACCTGTACAATTATTGAAAAAGAGGGCAAATATAATGAATGTAACAATTTGATGTGTACCATAGGAACAATCATAATTAATAGAAGGATATAAGCTCGGATGGTTTTGATAAAAGGTTTATATCAAGGAATTTTTTGAAGTATTGGCATAAAACTATGATTCCAGTATTGCATAAAACAATCATAAAATGATACATGTTTCAGTATACAATAAACGTTACAAATTTCTCAGTGCACAAATCTACATCGTTTGCAGCATAAAATGCAACGTGCAAGTATATACTCTGGTGCATTGACATGTGGTTGAAATGAATCATGTTCCTTTTATTCTTGGTTAACATATTCTGATTTTATTAGCTGTAAACTTCTATTTTAGCAGATGAGTTTTGTTCACGAGACAAACTGATAATCACTAACGGCTGAATGAATTTGGAATATTCACACAAAGTTCAACCAGACAGAACTAGCATACCTTAACAAAATAAAATAAAAGCGTAACAGAATTAATTTAAAACCTGCATGTGAATGCTTTATGGTAAAATTTTCATCAGGAAAGGTGTCACCGTATATTGATTCACCACCCCTACCAACTTTATGAGTAATATCACCGCCTTGTATCATGAAACCATAAATTATTCTATGAAATGGAGTCCCTTTGTAATGAAGTTGTTTACCGCTTTTATCCTTGCCTTTTTCGCCTGCATTGAGGAATTAACTTTGATCTCTTTTTAAAAATAGGGCAATTAATGAGAGCGTACCAAGATTTGCAAACAAATTTAAATCGTAAGAGGCTTGTTACACGTAGCCATAGTAGAGTATCAAACAGTAAATTTTCAGGCATATCACGTTTGCTGTCCATTGATGAATATTTCATGATTCTAGAATAAATAAATATAATCGTCAGTATGTAAAAGGAAAAGACTTCTTTTTGGAGCTTAATCACTTGTATGCTTTGTCAACAAAATTCTATGAAAAGGATGTTTTCCATTATAGTAATTTGAAGTAAGATAAAGTACGTATACCACTATATTCAAGCACGTAAAACATAATGAAGTTCTAACCCATAACCTTCTCGAAATTATGCAATTTATCAAGAAAAGTGAGAGTTTTTGTAAGTCTACGGCAGCTCTTTATTCATAAAACAATAAGAATAGGAAAATACTACAGCTTAATAATAAATTCACTGGAAAAAATTATCACTTGCGCCTTTACATCCACATATTCCAATGGTTAATCCACAGTTTGACTTTATTAAATTAATCCACATACATTTATCAAGGTTAACCCAAACATGGATCACTAACAAAATTTAATATGTTTGTCGCATGCTTTTCAATTGCTATTTCCATGTCGGTTTCTTCCTCAAGGTTTGGTAAACTGGTGCTTAAACGGGTAGAATTTTTAGTAAATCTATGTAATAACACTCTGGTCATGGTTGCAAATAGATACCATAATTTTAAATGCAATTAATATGCTCAAAATGGAGGCCAATAAAATAAGATAAGATAAAAAAATATAAATTATTATGAAGCATTAATTTGTTGTAAGCAAAAGAAGCGGAGATCAGAAGTTGGGAGTAAAAATCAATTTATAGCAATATAGGGATATATCATATTCTGTTAATATATTTAGCTTGCCCGTGATTCAAAAAAGTGGACCACAATCAATTCATGCTTTGCGCCATCTTTTATATTTCATATTTAGAATCCCACCATCTGAAAATGCTGAATTAAATCATTATACATAGTTGTCTAAACTGAGGCCGTTGCGGCCTCGGTTTAGTCTAAACTGAGGCCACAATGACCTCAGTTTAAAAAACTGAGGCAACTTAGGACAACAACGGCCACAGTTTGAACTTCAAAATTATTGTTTAGTTTTCGTATAAGATCCATAACAACCTAGAAACCTATCCTCTTTCTTTTTAATTCTGATTATTGTTCACATAAATGATTTGCTAGAAACTTCAAAATGATAATGATGATGTATTAAACCTGACAAAGATATACTAATCCAATACATTAGCCTATGCTTTAAATAGTAATTAATAAATTAATAAACACAAGTTAAATACATAGTTTATCATATTTACACACAAAAAAAGGAAAAAAAACCAACCTTTATCACGAAACACGTAAAGATACTTTTAAGAAAATTGCCAAACCCATTGAGATCATTAAAAACATGAATTTATTTGCATTATATCATGAGGTAGTATATTACTTAACTAATGAAATTTCAATTAGGCATGTGTTGCATATTAACAAAAAAATTATTATTCAGTTTCCATATACTAGACAAGTATTTTTTTTCTTCACCGTTGATTAGTATATAATAAATACACAAGAACGTGTGCATAAGAAAATGCTTTATGCGAACATGCATTAAGAGGTGAAAATTCTAACCATTTTTAAATTATTTGAAAATGGGCATATGACATTTAATCAGAAAAATATCATTATACATGTTCCTATGTTTTAATAGTAATACTACACCTTCATTCCAACTTTATGATAAAATGTGCTTCATCTTGTAAATTCATAATTAGCTCATATCCTCTTTATAGAGAATATCTCATGTTTGTTGTTACCATATTTTTTATACTAAAATAGCGAAAAAGGTAAAACATAACAATCAATTATTAAGTTAAACTATAATTGGACTTTCCAATTTGTCGCTATAAGTATAGTTTGGGAAGATTTGATATAAAAAATATCAAATTATTTACAAACCAAGAGATAAAATACAGGAACTTTTTTATTAAAATAAAAAATCATACCATGTTTGTAGTTGCAATAGACCGCATGTGCATGTCTTTCTTTCTCGAGCACACTGCCACACCAAGCAAAGCAATTTTTTTATCCTTGTTGTCTCTCTGAAGACAGAACTGAAAACCCAATTATGAAACATGTATCAAATCCTTGGAATTAAAAGGTTGAGACATCATACAAAAACTATATGGGTAGAATAATTGCACGTAATTTCCCACCCCTATAGTAGAATAATTGCACGCATGTTACCTCTTTGAAGAAAAGATTCAGTGATTCTATTAAAAAAAATATGGGTTATCTATAACAATAGAGGCGCCATAATGTAAAGTATGAAATAAATACTTCTGAAAGCATTCGCTACTTTATATATTGAAATACTTTTTTGGAAAAGACCAGTTGGTAAAAATAAAAAATCTCTCATGCTTTGGTTTGCGTCAACGACCTATCAAAATGCAAGATACATGAGACTGCACAATAGGCATTTTGGTGGAAAGGAATTGGTAGCACAAAGGTGGGCGCATGAAATAGTGCATGTAAAGTGGAAAGTGCAGATATCTTGAATTCTATATAAAAAAAGAGAAAAGGAAGTGAAAAGAAAACTAATTCACAAACCTTTTCGATTGCTCATATATTTGAAATAACTCCTAGTTAGATGAACTTGTTCCAAGAACGACATTAATTGCACCCATACTCGTAATTCCTGTAGTTAATATAGTAATGCATGACAATGTTGACATTCATATAAGACATGGTCACAGGAAGTATGAAATTGATGTCATTGATCCTGATTGGCACCACGTATTTGGAAGTTTACCATAATAGAAACTGTGTGATGGTTAAGGAGGATAAATTTTAAATGAATGATTTAATCAAGTAATTATAGCATTGTACAACAACAAATTGGCACATGCATAATCATATTATTTCTTGTATGTCCTTTCCAAAAAAACTGCACACATATGTTACTTGAAGATAAACGAGCAGGTTCTAAGAAAAAAAATTGTTAGTTTAGTAAACCATATATTGATTAAATTTGGGGAACTTCCACATGGTGGTCACCTTTAGATACAGATTAAACAGCCTCATATTGGTCGTTTTTACATACAGATTAAACATCCCCATACTGGTCATCTTTACATATAGATTATTGAATGGAAATCGCTGAATTCCAATCAGATAGGGAAAAAACCGTGGATAATTCAGAAAAAGGGAGGGGAAAAATCAGCATACACAACTAAATGTTAGCCGACATCAAGTCCAAAATAATAGTCATAAAAAAAAGTGAGGCACTTTACCTTACGTACTACAGATGAAAGGATGTGATCAACTTGTTTAAGTTCCTCGAAGTCAACCGCTTCTTTTTCAACAGTTCCATCTTCATTTTCAAACTCAACTGCAACAAAGATAAAATAATTAATTAAGTGCAGTTAAAGTTAGCGTTGTTAAAATAATATGCTTCTGCACAAAGAAATGGAATACCACAAATGCTTAGCAGAACATACTATGGCTTCAGCCTAAATTTCTACTAGTGGGAGTACGCAAATCTTAACCAATTCTTCATTCCCACTGCAACTCCTGAAAGGAAGAAATATAAGCTTGGATAAGTAAACCAATTTCTAAAGAAGAAAAGAATTTGAATATAACCAATATATATTAACTATAACAACGTTTTTACCACTGTACTTTTGATCTGTAATTTGGATATAAACCCTATTATCTTTCCCAATTCAAGTTTAGAAATACAAAGTTAATTTCGTTTGTAACTTACCTGGAAGAATAATAACAAACTCTTCTTTAGCTAATTTGCTGCAGAAGTCCACACAATCTGTAATGCCCTCCAAATAAGACAGGTTCAATTTAACCTGAATGAAATCATGTCAAAGAGTTCAGTCAATATAACAAATCAGGACACGCGTTAAGTTAAAAAGAAGAAGAAGAAAAACTCACCATTACAAACATGGATCCCTCAGGTTTATGTGGGCAAGTGATGCCCAATGTCCTCTAATCTCTCCTATAGAACATCTGAAGCATGTTTCAACAAATTTACAATCCTACTGAGAAAATCATCTTTTGTGTTTTGAAGAATATCGGGCAGAGCTGCCTGGAAAAAAAACAACAAATATATACAGATGTAAAAAATCATCAACAAGCTTGCAGGTTGTGAATGAAAGTTTACAGTTAAATAAACCACTAGTATGTGTTGTTCTTTATAGATACTAAAAAATTATAAGATACTAACCTGAATAAAAGTAGCGGGATCTGTTGAGATATTAAGGAAGCTTTCAATGCATTGAACAAGCTAAATGAAAATAAAAGGGTTAATAATCTTTACAAAAGCGAATCTTATGTTAATTAAAAAAAAGTAGAGATCAATAAAAAGTGTTACCTTTGTTTGTTTAAACATGCCCTTAGATTCGTTTAATACAATCCAACCAAGTCGCCAACCCGGAACAATCCATCTCTTTGACATTGACCCTAATGTAATTATAGGTACAATGTCAGCGAAAATTCCCGTTGGCACAAATGGGTTTTCTCCAAATGATAAATGACCATAGACTTCATCTGCTATTAATATAAGGCCAAGCTTCTTTGCTGTCTCTGCAACCTGTAGATAAAACAGTTTTAAAATTTCAATATCTTCATGCAAGAATGGAACTATAATGTTGTCTAAGGATTGATCGAGATCAAAAGTACAGGTTAGCGAAATCAATATATCGCTATATTTCTCCGTATGTTTTCTTATTTATCGTCCATTCCACTGAATTTGGAGTTAAATATACGAAAATCAATTTTGCTTCTATATGGAAAATGAAAGAAAGAGATTTTGCCTTTAGCAAAACATATGCTATCTATAGCAACCCTCTTGTCTACGTTCAAATTAAAACTCTGAAAAGTTCAAGTGTACTTCATTTGAGAATAAATTTTCTTTTATATAATTACTTGGAAAGTAGTTTTGAGTGAATTATTTTAAATAACTAAGTTGAAATTATGATAAAATTCAATTTTTGAAGTTAAAATAAATCATAAGCATGTAGTTCAAGAATTATCAACTTTTAAACAAATTATTTCTTCACCTTGTAAGTTGTTCATAAAAATACAAAAAGGCAACTTATAAGTTGTTTCAACTGCTTAAAAGTAGTTCAAGAACATGTTCTTACTTTGGACAAGTGTTCATAAGAGTAGACACTTCCAGTTGGATTTCCAGGATTGACGACAACCATTGAAACAATGTTTTGATCTGCAAGAGCTTCGACATGAGCAAGATCAAATTCTGTGCCTCAATTTGATGCTCAAACTACCTAGTTTGCTGATGAGCAAGTCTGAAATCCCAATGCTTATACTTTAGCTCTAGTTCATGCTCTTTGAGCATACCCAAATGTTTAGACTTCAAATGGATTTCAAGCTTTGATGTAGCAAGAAATGACTGTTGCAGTCCCCAACTCCCTTGATGCTTCAGCTAATAAATCATCAAGGTTTGAAACTATAGCATCACATCAAATTTGCAACTCCAACGCCATTCCGTCCCATTAACTCCTCAAATATAATAAACTATAGATTTAGAAATAACATCTACATGTAACAAAGACCAGAAGCCTTTATAGTCTAAGCTCAAAGACTAAAAGCCTTTACATGTACGGATCCTTGCTGGAATAAATTCACCAAAGTTGACCTTTTCATATAAATTGCATCAGTGTCATAAGCACCGTGTTAAGGTAGGGAAATGTGCCAAATTATTTTTGTCCCATTCTCTAGGTCACTGATGTTACCTCAATTATCTATAAAACTATATCAAATTGTGGCCTTTATGTTGCAGTGTACTATTCATGACGATGCCTAAGCTCCTTAGATAAAAATGAATTTTTTTGGGGAAGTAAGTTAAACACTAAAGCAAAATAATGATCAATTTTCCTCCTTACTTTGACTGAATACTACCATCTTATTCTTACTAATAGTATTTTACCTTAAATTTTCTCAGCAACTTTGACTGAAGTAAGTTAATCCTGGAGAAGATGATTGCCGTTAGAGAAGATGGTCGTGATTGCCGCCTCAGTTGAAAGTTGCTGCCGTGATTGCCGCTTGGAGATACAGGTTGTCGTGGCGTCGATAAATGAAAAGCTACCAAAACCTAGATTAGTGATGCTGCGGCCGCCTCGATAAATGAATTGCTACCACCTAAACGAATGAATTGTCGCCGCGGCCGCAGCGATGAACAATTTTTCGAGAGACATCGTGAAACCCTAGATGAGATCTGATGAAATTAGATTATATGCGGCCAAGCCAAGCCAAGCTAAACATGTGCTTTAAAGTCACAAAACAACCCATTGAAAAATGATTTATTTACGAAATTACCTATTATTGTAACACTTTTTTTTGCGACAATCATTATTTAGAATTTTTTTATTTTTACCAACACTTTCTGAAGTATCTTAACACTTTTTAACTGTTAGTAGTTCGTAACACTTATAAGTGTTAGACATTGAGAAATATAAAATGTTGCAAAGTCCTTGATTTGTTGTAGTGTCTGGACTTCTATTTTCTTGAAACTTCTTTAAAAATCTCATCGAAATCATTGGAATTCATTCGAATTAATTTGAAACATTCTTATTTTGATAATATCTTTTAAATCGTATTATTATATATATATATATTTCCAAAATCTTAAAATCAATTTCAAAACACCGAAATTCAATCTCTTGAATTTCAAATTAAAACCCTTCAGTTATAAATTATTTTTATATAAATCCATTTCTTATATAATCTTCAAAATTTCAAATCCTTTCGAAACTTTTATATATAGAATAACATTTTTTATTCGTTTTATATATAGGTATATAATCCTTATCGAAAACATTTTCTCCTTTATATATAAAATAAAATCATAGTTCCTAAATAAAAAAATTCGGTATATAAACAATTTTAAAATACAAACAAAACCTAATTTTCAAAGGATGATTTGAGAATGGGTTTCAAAACAAAGATAGAGATTTAAATTAAAGGAACTCTAATCAATAGAATCCTGATTTGAAGATAGACTCGATCGAAGATGAGATAATTAAATTATAAAATAGAAGATGGATATACTTGTATAAATCGTAGGCGACCTTAATCGGGTCAACCGTGAATTTAGCAATATGATGGATGCATAATTCTAAGGCAAATCGACATTCGATCACTAGAGATAGAATTCGGAATAACAGGAGATAGTAGCATCTAAACCGAGGGATACATAAATCTTCGGTGAATCAATGCCAATTGTAAAGGAGTTTCACCCCATTTACAAATCATTCAGTGGAGTCATTGGATACTCCAGAATCAAAAGAATATAAATAGAGAGAGATAAGAATGAACTTTAGAACCACAGGGAACGTTCCAAAGTTCAAAGGAAATCGAGTCAAAAGGAAGAGATTCAACTCAAACGAAAGTGATTCTGTAAATAAATTTTCCATATATGCTAAGTTCTGCCTAGAGCCAAAGCTCTGATACCAACTGTAACAGACCTGCTTTTTTCAACCATTCGCATCCGCACATGCCGGACTTGAATTGCTCAAAATATCAGATTGTTAATATAAATTCGGCAAAATTCAGCATATGCAGTAAAATAAATCAATTACAGAATCACAGATACAGAGTAGTACAATAATACGCAACGGAATAAATAAACAGTAGTTCATGAAGCTACTATATGAACATCAGAGTTAGAAATAAAAATACAACAGAATATCTCAGATGCGGTGAAGTCTCTAGTACGAGCAGATGACTTCTCTGAACCGATCAACTGGAAGGGCTGAAAGCGGAATCGATAGTTGGATCCCCAAACGAAGCTCCAAACTTCGAAAGTGAGTCTCAAAAGCTGTATCACTCAGTCTGACCCGAGCGTAAAGCAAAACGCAAACATTCGAGTCAGGATTAACATTCTTACATCAATAAATCCAACTCAAGTGAAATATCAACTGAAATACAAGTAACTCAAAGGATGTTTGGGATAACCATCCCCTATGGATTTGCAAAACTATCTACAAGGTAGAAATATACACTATAACACCATGGTCATTCAATTTTATTTATACTTCAAAATCAAAACACCATTTCCCTTTCAAATATATCTATTTTCTAAGATAGTGTGTGTATATATATATTAAATAATTTATAAAGTAAAGTATTGAAAATTTCCTCAACTACACAAATTGATTCTAATCAACTCAAGTTCCAAATTCCCATTTATTCAAAGCTCAATTCATTAATTCATTTCAGCTTCCAATAACCATTTAAACTTTCATTATATTCAAAGCTTTAATGTTCAATATTTTAAAGTTAAATCTAACAGTTTCATATAGATCTTGATTTAGCTTCATCATTAGTATTTAGTCAAGAAATATCCACTTAACATGTTCAATGTCATTTAAATAGCCGTAGATTTCATTTTACAGAATATTTCCTTAAATTTATTTAAACTTAAAATATCCATTTAATCCCTTTTACCAAACCCAAGTTATAAAATCATATCTTAAATCCCGAATTCAATAGTTTCAAATCGATTTAATTGAATATAATTCTTAATTAAATACCATTTCCAATTAATTCATCTTTATCTTCTCAACTTTAGCTTATTCAAAATTTTACCAAATCTATTTTGAAATATAAATTTAAACGAATCCTTAAACATATTATATGTATTAAATAAATCTCAATTAGATTAAATATTATCATTAGGTCTATGCGTAAATTTTTCATTTTTATACATATAATATTCTAAGAATCAGTCTTTATTAAAACTATATTTCTCTTTCCAAAACCATAGAAATTATTTTCAAAACATTTATGTATACATATACGGACCAAAGGTGTCTGTATATAATTTCCTACGCTATGGTCATGGGATACATATATTTATCATTTCAATCCGAAATTTAAATATACGGGTAGATATCACTTTGACCCGCAACCCAAATTCAATTTAATTGAAAACCGCTTGGGTTTATCATTTCAACCCATAACGAAATTCTCTTATCCTAAAGTCCGTTCGGGTATGTATCATTTCAACCCATAGTGAATTCTAAACTACAGGGAACTTGCAGAGTGATAACAGATAATACAATAAAATAACAGGCATATATCATCAATAAAAATGTAATATAAACAACACGATATGGTGTCATATCCCACAGGTGAACAATTTCAGATAACAACATATATAGCAATGTAAATAAATAACAGCAGCTTATTTCAATTTTCATTTCAATTGAAATCAAATTTAATAAATAAAAGAACGTTATTGGTGATTGATTGCTCACTTTTCGAGGCTAGAGAGATTTGAAATGGGTTACGAATCCAAGAACGAATTTCCAAAACGAACAAGATGGCATGAATCATGGATAAGATGATAAATAGGAATATACAAATTCAAATCAAAACAGGATCGATGAAGAAGATACATTACATATATAATTTTCATAAAAATCAATTTAAAACGTATATTTTCAAATCGATATTTAATTCAAACACAAATTAAATTATATATATATATATATATATATTTCAAACATCGTTGTTTTAAATTGAACACGTATACTAAAATAAACATATATTTTATATCAACATAATTTATGCGCTAAAAAATCATCATAACACTCATACGACTAGACCCAAAATCTCTGAAATGTATAATATAACTACATATCTATACAACTATGCATTTTAACAACCAAAACCTGGGATATAAATAAACACCGTACACTAGATTTTTAACAAATTAACATATATATATATATATATATATATAACGATTTAAAACAATATTTTAAACAAACAAATATATGTATAACATCATTCCTATAACATAATGTATAGGAAACTATACTGTAGCTATTTATATTATAACAAAAATTAAAACGAACTAGTTAAATAGATATTAATTTAAAAATATAACTTATACATAGTTTTATACATAAACAATAGATTTTATAAAAGAAACCAATATATATAATCTTTCCCTTTATATCCATATAAACAAGACTAATAGATCATGCACTTGAATAATACATATAGGTCATGTATGTAAATCGAAAATTTATATACATATATTACTTAAACTTATAAACCACTGTTATATACATAACTTGTAAAATTACAATTATTGTTAAACAAAATGGAAACTTTTAAACACGGGTTTATAAAATCGACTCAACAGCTATCATATACAAACCATATAACAACGTATTTATATACAAATAACTACAGAAAAGAGAAAAAAAACAAAACATACTTTATATATATAGACACTAGAATCGAGATGAAAATTATACATTTAAAATTTTAGTTTTACAACATTAATCACTAATGCTTTTACAACACTCAACTGCCATACTAATATATATTATATTCGAACAGGAATAAAAATCTAATTATATTTTCAAAATATGTATACTACTAATATTTTATAACAACAAATAAGATATAAGACTAACGTATATATACGTCTCTGAAAGCTTGGCTTAAAATTCACAAAAACATTAAACATAAAAAATATATGTAGATATAGTCTTATGCTAAAATATCAATTAAATGGAGACTGTTATAATGTTAAAGGTTTTATTCATACATATTGAAGTCTATATCAGTAAGATTTACCTTCAAGTTCAAATAAAACAATTAAGATATAATAGGTATATTTGTTTCAAAGTTAACCAAAGCTGTAACACAGGTTAACCCTATATATATATAAAATAAACCTTATAAAATACTACACCTACAATACTTGACTGGTACATACATATATATAACGTATAATATATAACCAACATTCAAAACTTGTAAGCACAGCAAAGTATATAACTAACATACCTTATGTAAAACATAGAAGTGCTGATGCTTCAATGCTTGAGAGGGGAGAAGCAAAGCATGGAAAAAAATAATATAAAAATATAAAAGAAAAAGAAAAAAATGAGGCCATACCTTCAGAGCTCACGCACGCAAGAAGAAATGAAGGAAATGTTGAGATGCAATTGAAAACTATTCGTGTACGAGGCTTATATTTATCAGGGTTGCGTTGATTGAGGTGCGAGAATATATGCAAGAAATAAATTTAAATAAATTATACACGATTGCGTTGATTGAGGTGAGGGAATAAAGGCAAGAAATAAATTTAAATCAATTATACACGATTTCTTTGATTGACGTGAGAGAATATAAGCAAGAAATAAATTTAAATCAATTATACATGTTTGCGTTGATTGAGGTAAGAGAATATAGGTAAGAAATAAATTTAAATCAATTATACACGATTGTGTTGATTGCGGTGAGAGAATATAGGCAAGAAATAAATTTAAATCAATTATACACGATTGCGTTGATTGTTTATCAGGCTATGGAATATATTCCTATCAATTTATACCCGAGAGGCAAGGAAGTTTCCGTACGTATTGGATTGCTGATAAGTTAGTAAATCCAATGTAAAAGTGGCAAGCAAATATTTGTTGTTTTGAACGGTAAGTAAATAAGAGTTTTTATACCAAATTAAAACCACTGAATCAAAAAGAACGTGTAAAAGTTTACATGTGAACTTCAAGCAATTTTGAAACGGATTCAGAAGTCAAAATTTTCAATCTCTAATTAGCTTATATAATCAAAACTAAATTTCCAGATGATCAAATTTTAGCCTATCACTGATTATTTCTGTGATTTATCATTTTTGAAGAAATTTCGAAATAAAAACTCTTGAAACAATTTTTATGACAATTATTTCATTATTGCAGATACTTTACTTTTAAAAATCAAAGCTTGAATTGATATAGATTGGGAGATATAAATTTATTTGAGGTGTTTAAAACTGTGAATATAACAGAGTTAAGATCATGTATACACACATGCATGAACACACTTAAAACTTCATACACACATACATTAATCTTATTTATATCATCATACAGACATATTCCATATTATTCTTCACATATTTACCATATGCTAACACAAGATATGGTAATTAAAAGAGTTTACTTACAGTTTTAGGGAAGAACAGAGGATATATATATTGTTATTTAGTCATTCACACAAGTACTTATATACATATTTACATTCATTCATTTTAAAATTAGCAGGCAAACATTCAGGCTAATATTCATCAAATTTTACCTCAAACATTTACTACCTGAACCGAGTTTCAAGTGTTAAAATTTAAGTTTATTCACTGTTCCAGTTTGAGTAGAGATTTAGTTTCCATGTTCCAGTCATGTATATAATTATTAACACACATATATACTTATAATCATTTTAAAACATCATGCATAGCAAGGTTCACATTTTATTTCAAAGATCATCCCATGCAGGTTCAAAATATACCAGAAGTTTCAGAGTTACTCGCCTATTCCGAAAAGAACCTGGAAATTTTGCTTAGATCTGCAATTGCTTGAGTTTGGTCTGGACAGAGAGGTTTTTTTGAAATTGAATGCCAGGCTTTTGAACTGGAATTTTTTGGAAAATGCTTAAATGAAACTGAATTTGCCTTGAAACTGATCTTTGTTTTAAACTGAGTTTTGAGACTTTGCATTCTGCCTTTAAAACTTTGCTTTGCTTAAGAAAAACTAGAAATTGTGTTGGCAGTTCAATTTTACTTTGATATGCTTGAATGATTTAGTTTTTAAAATGGTTGTTGTTTGATGATTTTCTATTTTGTATTTTTTCTTAGGCTTTAATCTTCTTTGATTTTTTTGAAAGATGAAGATAAGAAAAGAAATGAGAAAGGAATAGAAAATGTGTATATTTATTTTATCTTTTATTTATTATCTAAAACAAAAAGGAACAAATTCATGACACTTGTTTAATCCCATAATAACATACTTACACTTGTTATTTAATATGTTATTCTTACATGTGTCTTTGCATGAGAAATAAATGATTTTATATATATTTATATTCAATTTCATTATTTATAAATACATTTCTTAATTTATATATATATAATCCTTTTAAAAAAATAAAACAAATTCTATTCTAAATAAAATCATATATAATATATTTTAAAAATCCACATATATTTAAGATATATATATATATCTTTTGAATTCCAAATTTAAATTCAAATTCAAATAAAATTTAAAATCCAATTTGAAATTAACTTAGACAAATATTTTTATTTAAACAAACATTTTTATTTAAACAAACACAGATTCAATTTGTTTGAAAATAATAATATTTTTATTTAAAATCTTTTTATATCCATATATATATATAAATATAAACAACCATCATTGTTTGTCTCAAAAGATAATTTGTCAAATATTAATCATATAAGGAGATTATCAAGTATTTATCTAGAGATTTAAAATCCAATTTTTTTTATGTTTTCAAATTCACTTACATAACCAGATATCTTTTATTATAAGAATTTTTATCTGTTCATTGAATAATGAGTTAATTATCCAGTTACCGGATGTCCAAAAATCCGGGTTATCACATTCCTCCCCCCTTTGAATCTTTTAGTCCCCAAAAAGGAACGAAGCCAGAATTTATTAAAATGATTATTATCAGAAAAATTACTCTTTGATAAATTTTTAAACACTTTAAAATATTATAAAATAGTTTTTTCCTTTAAAGATACTTTTATAACTCGATGTATCAACTAGTCCATCCTTGTGCTCACAGAAATTTGGTCATACGTTGATCAGGCGTACGACTGAAAATGTAACAGACCTGCTTTTTCAACCATTTGCATCCGCACATGCCGGACTTGAATTGCTCAAAATATCAGATTGTTAATTTAAATTTAGCAAAATTCAACATATGCAGTAAAATAAATCAATTACAGAATCACAGATACAGAGTAGTACAATAATACGCAGCGGAATAAATAAATAGTAGTTCATGAAGCTACTATATGAACATCAGAGTTAGAAATAAAAATACAACAGAATATCTCAGATGCGGTGAAGTCTCTAGTACGAGCAAATGACTTCTCTGAACCGATCACTGGAAGGGCTGAAAGCGGAATCGAAAGTTGGATCCCCAAACGAAGCTCCAAACTCCGAAGGTGAGTCTCGAAAGCTGTATCACTCAGTCTGACCCGAGTGTAAAGCAAAACACAAACACTCGAGTCAGGATTAACATTCTTATATCAATAAATCTAACTCAAGTGAAATATCAACTGAAATACAAGTAACTCAAAGGATGTTTGGGATAACCATCCCCTAAGGATTTGCAGAACTATCTACAAGGTAGAAATATACACTATAACACGGTGGTCATTCAATTTTATTTATACTTCAAAATCAAAACATCATTTCCCTTTCAAATATATCTATTTTCCAAGATAGTGTGTGTATGTGTATATATATATATATATATATATATTAAATAATTTATAAAATAAAGTATTTGAAATTTCCTCAACTACACAAATTGATTCTAATCAACTCAAGTTCCAAATTCCATTTATTCAAAGCTCAATTCATTAATTCAATTCAGCTCCCAATAACCATTTAAACTTTCGTTATATTCAAAGCTTTAATATTCAATATTTTAAAGTTAAATCTAACAGTTTCATATAGATCTTGATTTAGCTTCATCATTATTATTTAATCAGAAAATATCCACTTAACAAGTTCAATATCATTTAAATAGCCTTAGATTTCATTTTACAGCTTAAATTTATTTAAACTTAAAATATCCATTTAATCCATTTTACCAAAAGCAAGTTATAAAATCATATCTTAAATCCCGAATTCAATAGTTTCAAATCGATTTAATTGAATATAATTCTTAATCAAATACCATTTCCAATTAATTCATCTTTATCTTCTCAACTTTAGCTTATTCAAAATTTTACCAAACCTATTTTGAAATATAAATTTAACGAATCCTTAAACATATTATATGTATTAAATCAATCTCAATTAGATTAAATATTATTATTAGGTCTATACATAAACTTTTCATTTTTATTCATATAATATTTTAAGAATCAGTCTTTATTAAAACTATATTTTTCTTTCCAAAACCATAGAAATTATTTTCAAAACATTTTTATATATATGGACCAATGGTGTCTTTATATAATTTCCTACGCTATGGTCAAGGGATACAGATATTTATCATTTCAATCCGAAATTTAAATATACGGGTAGATATCACTTCGACCCGCAATCCCAAATTCAATTTAATTGAAAATCGCTTGGGTTTATCATTTCAACCCATAACGAAATTCTCCTATCCAAAAGTCCGTTCGGGTATGTATCATTTTAACCCATAGTGAATTCTAAACTACAGGGAACTTGTAGAGTGATAACAGATAATACAATAAAATAACAGGCATATATCATCAATAAAAATATAATATAAACAACAGGATATGGTGTCATATCCCATAGGTGAACAATTTCAGATAACAACATATATTGCAATGTAAATAACTAACAACAATATATTTCAATTTTCTTTTCAATTGAAATCAAATTTAATAAATAAAAGAACGTTAATCGTGAGTGATTGCTCACCTTTCGAGGCTAGGGAGATCTGAAATGGGTTACGAATCCAAGAATGAATTTCCAAAATGAACAAGATTGGCACGAATCACGGATAAGCTGATAAATAGGAATAGACGAATTCAAATCAAAATGAGATCAATGAAGAAGATACATTGCATATATAATTTTCAGAAAAATCAATTTAAAACGTATATTTTCAATTCGATATTTAATTCAAACACAAATAAAATTATATATATATATATATATATATATTTCAAACATCGTTGTTTTAAATTGAACACGTATACTAAAATCAACATATATTTATATCAATATAATTTATACGTTGGAAAATCATCATAACACTTGTACGACTAGACCCCAAATCTTTGAAATGTATAATATAACTATCTATCTCTACAACTATGCATTTTAACAACCAAAACCTGAGATATAAATAGACACCGTACACTAGATTTTTAACAAATTAACATATATGTAACGATTTAAAACAATAATTTAAATAAACAAATATATATAGCATCATCCCTATAGCATAATGTATAGGAAACTGTACTGTAGCTATTTATATTATAACAAAAATTAAAACGAACTAGTTAAATAGATATTTATTTAAAAATATAACTTATACATAGTTTTATACATAAACAACAGATTTTATAAAAGAAACCAATATATACAATCTGTCCCTTTATATCCATATAAACAAGACTAATAGATCATGCGCTTGAATAATACATACAGGTCATGTATGTAAATCAAAAATTTATATACATGTATTACTTAAACTTATAAACCACTGTTATATACATACCTTGTAAAATTACAATTATTGTTAAACAAAATGGAAATTTTTTAACACGGTTTTATAAAATCGACTCAACAACTATCATATACAAACCATATAACAACGTATTTATATACAAATAACTACAGAAAAGAGGAAAAAAACATACTTTATATATATACACGCTAGAATCGAGATGAAAATTATATATTTAAATTTTTAGTTTTACAACATTAATCACTAATGCTTTTACAACACTTAGCTGCCATACTAATATATGTTATATTCGAACAGGAATAAAAATCTAATTATATTTTCAAAATATGTATATTGCTAATATTTTATAATAACAAATAAGATATAAGACTAACGTATATATATATGTCTCTGAAAAGCTTGGCTTAAAATTCACATTAGCATTAAACATAAAAAATATGTAGATATAGTTTTATGCTAAAATATCAATTAAATGGAGATTGTTATAATGTTAAAGGTTTTATTCATACATATTGAAGTCTATGTCAGTAAGATTTACCTTCAAGTTCAAATAAAACAATTAAGATATAATAGGTATATTTGTTTCAAAGTTAACCAAAGCTGTAACACAGATTAACCCTATATATATATATAAAAAATAAACCTTATAAAATACTACACGTACAACACTTGACTGGTACATACATATATATAACGTATAATATATAACCAACATGCGAAACTTGTAAGCACGACAAAGTATATAACTAATATACCTTTTGTAAAACATAGAAGTGCTGATGCTTCAACGCTCGAGAGAGGAGAAGCAAAGCGTGGAAAAAAAATAAAAATATAAAATAAAAAGAAAAAAATGGAGGCCATACCTTCAGAGCGCACGCACGCAAGAAGAAATGAAGGAAATGTTGAGATGAAATTGAAAACTATTTGTGTACGAGGCTTATATTTATCAGGGTTGCGTTGATTGAGGTGAGAGAATATAGGCAAGAAATAAATTTAAATCAATTATACACGATTGCGTTGATTGAGGTGAGAGAATATAGGCAAGAAATAAATTTAAATCAATTATACACGATTTTGTTGATTGAGGTGAGAGAATATAGGCAAGAATTAAAATTAAATTAATCGTACACGATTGCGTTGATTGAAGTGAGAGAATATAGGTAAGAAATAAATTTAAATCAGTTATACACGATTGCGTTGATTGAGGTGAGAGAATATAAGCAAGAAATAAATTTAAATCAATTATACATGATTGCGTTGATTGTGTATCGGCCTATGGAATATATTCCTATCAATTCATACCCGAGAGGCAAGGAAGTTTCCGTACGTATTGGATTGCTGATAAGTCTGTAAATCCAATGTAAAAGTGGCAAGAAAATATTTGTTGTTTTGAACGGTAAGTTAGTAAGAGTTTTTATACCAAATTAAAACCATTTAATCAAAAAGAACGTGTAAAAGTTTACATGTGAACTTTAAGCAATCTTGAAACGGATTTTGAACGTCTAAAGAGAAATAAATTTGCTTGAAACGGCTATGCGAATTTGGAGATTTTATTCCTATTATAAAAATGAAGAAAATGGGAAGCGTAGAAATTTACATGTAACCTATTAAAGCTAGATTTAAAAGAAATTGAACGGCTAGGGAAATGATTTCTTTCCCACTTGGAATGCAAGGCTACAGATAAATTTATTTATTTAGTTAAGGTAATAAATTTTTATGAATAATGCGCACTATAGATGCATTAATCAAATCAACCAAACGCCCACATTAAAATAAAAGTAACGCAATTAAATTTATACATTTTCTTATTTATTCACTACTTATATTTAGTAAAATATATATTTAAAGAGTATCTCATTAATTACGTACTATTTATATGGTAACTAAATAAATCAAACGGGCACGAACGTACAATTTAAACGTTCATTTTATAAAGCGTATCTATACACTATAAATTTTAAAATTTATTACTTAATTAAAAATACGATTTGTTTACATCCATCTAATTCGTTTATCATTTACCAAGAACCAATGTATATAAGTAAAAATATTAATTACTCAATTTAAAAAGTATATAATCTAACATAAAAAAACAAAAGCGAAAAATAAGATCGAGAGCTATAGAAGTCCAAATTTGGAAAAACTAAAAATGACGTCTCATTCAGAAAATGATTTAGAATTTTTTCTATGTAAAAATATTCAGGTTTGAAAAATATTTTATTATCAACAATTATTAACTGTCTTGAATTTAATAGAATTTCATAATGAAATAAACTTTCATTAAATCAGATGAAAATTTACCATCTTCTATATTTAAATATACATATTCGAAATATAAATTTTTAATTTCAAATTTATTATTTAAAAT
Source organism: Allium cepa (assembly GCA_030765085.1). NCBI lineage: Eukaryota > Viridiplantae > Streptophyta > Magnoliopsida > Asparagales > Amaryllidaceae > Allium > Allium cepa. The sequence goes on along the minus strand of CM060935.1, from coordinate 1,051,030,387 downwards.
TTCTCCAAAATTCAATTAAATCCGTTAATAAAACCATTTAAAATTTTACGGGTCGTTACGGAAAATCTATAAGTACTTAGCAGACCCATTTTCAATGCCTAGTGAAAATACTTGGAAAAAATAATTTTATTGAAAATATGGAAAACATTTTTGAAACCGAAGAAATATCTTTGGTAAGAATGCTCTGGAAATCATCACCCCCATCCATGGTCGCAGTTAACCCGATAGTTACGTTGCCATCTCGGCAAAATCCATAGATAACTGTAGGCACTCCGCCCCTCGATTACGCCATGGAACCCGCTACAGATCGTAGTTACATCCAGGGTTACGTTGCTATCGCAGCAAAAGTCCATGTAACTGTAGGCATCAGCGCCCTCGAATTTTGCTGCCGAAAGAATGAAACTTATCCACTCCTACATAGGTTGCAGACTACATCAGTCAAATCCCAATGTAGCCTTAGGCTCTTACGGCCTCTCAACTTTCGCTATGTTTTTATAGGTCGCAGTCTACCGATATAAAATCAAACATAGACTGTTGGCTCTCCGCAGCACACACGACTTTCGCTATATTACCATAGGTCGTAGTCTACCGATGTAAAATCTAACGTAGACTATTGGCTCTTAGCAGCACACATGACTTTCGCTATGGTCTGCAGTAGATCGCAATGACATCGAGTTACACTGTCGTCATAGCATAACCCAAATGCCTCTATAGGCATCAGCGCCCTCGACTTTCGCTACACAATACACATAATCCTCAGGAACTAGTTTTGTACGGACTCCTCACAGGATCAACTTTAGAACCCCCCTTAGGCTTCAAGGCAGTACCACCCTATGGCACTCCTGAGAAGTTCATTTCAAGGGAGCGCCTTTTTCCCCAGAGCCAATCTCAAAACACTTTATACTATACACTTATAGTATCTTTCAAATCATACACCTAGTATGAATCTCATATAAATCTCCTTCTCACAAAATCGATTATCCAAAAATCGATAATTCTCAAACTAGGCTTTCCAAATTCCAAGATTGATTTTACCCAAAAATCAAAAGCCTTTCCAAAATCCATAGGTTTCAAAAAAACCTTTCCTCCAAAATCATTCTCATAAGATCCTTTATATATATATATATATATATATATATATATATATATATAGATATAACCTTGAAAAATCTTTGGATCATTTCAAACTTGTATAAAACCCCTTTTATACTTCAAATAGTTTCAAGACCCTTTTCTTCTGGCTATATATTCAACAAGGGGAGATTTATCTTTTATATATATAACAAAGATACATAACTTTGTTTATTCCAAATCAAATATTCAAATTTGATTACTCTTTTTACAAAGTTGTTTCCATCTCACTTATCATCATAGAAATATCCAACTTCCACCTTTATTCATAGTATATTTCACAAAACATACTTTCATTTCAAAAATCATTTCACATTTATTATTCACAAATTTTCAATTTCATTCAAATCCGTACGATGTATACATATTATCCGTACGCTATATCAATCTGATCGCCCACTCGATCATACAACTTCACTTCCGAACTAGTATCGTCCACCCGACTTCCTAGTGCGAACTCAGATCTGGTTTCTTCATCAAAAACTGTCATTCTCCTTGCATAGCCTAACTATGATAGAGAATATCCTGAACCAATCAACAATCCATATCCAGGTTCACCGTCGAAAATCGAGTGAAAAATCCCAACTCGGATCGATATATTATCTCGAAATTCTGTGCTCGAATCTGGATCAAATCACTATGTGAATAGAATAATATACGTACATCCTACGTATTTATCTCCATTGATTATTAGTCAAATCAATTTCCTTTTCTATTCACATTCACTTACTCACAATTCTTAAATCCTCATTTGGATTATCACTTCAATTCTTATCTCAAATGGATATTTAATCATAAACAGCTCGAACTCTGTCCAACTTAAAATTAGAAAATAGCTTGAAAAATTAAAAATAAACAAGTAGTTGAAAAATAATTATTAGTTCGTAAAATAGCTGTAAAATAGTTAAGTAATTGTAAAATAGTTGGAAAATAGTTATAGAAATTTTTAAATAATTGCAAAATAGTTGTAAAATAGTAATTAGTTATAAAATAGTTGAAAAGACAGTAATTAGTTTATAAAACAGTTGAAAAATTATTAAATAGTTCCAAAAATAATTGTAAAACAAGTATAAGATAATTTTAGGTTTTAAAAAGAAAGGTTGTATAGTAAATAGTTTGGAAAATAGATTTATATTAAAACAATTTGTTTTGAAAATAGTCCAGAGTCAAACTGTTCAATTCCCAACCTCCATTTTCAATCACTTCAATTTAAATTTCCACTTCCATTTAAATTGACTCAATAACTTCAATTTCCATTGAAATTGATTTAATCCCAATTCAAGTTGAATTAACCTCAATTTCTTTCCAAATTCAAATCAAATTCCATTTTAATTTAAACCTATTCAACTTTAATCACAATTCCAAATTATTTAAATCAGTTTGGATTAATTTCAAATTTAACTAGCTTCAATTTCAAATCATTTCAATTCTAGTTTATATTAATCCCAATTCCCATTTGAATTTGAACTCATTCATCTTCAATTTCATTTCAAAACAATCCAATTCTAATTTTCCATTTGAATTTCAATTAACTCATACATCTTCAATCACAATTCCAATTAATTCAAATAAAATTCAATTCGAACGAATTCAATTCAAAGTTCAAATTTAAACCATCCCGAATTATATAAATTCGAGTTCAACTTTTAAATGTTGATTTAATCCTTTAAATAAAATCAACTTATATCTTTAAACCATTTAATTCTGAATCCAAATCCTATTTTGAGTCCTATTTCAAAGTTCAAATAATAATTCAAATCCTTTTTAAATAACTAAATCTTCGAAATTCAATTTATCACCAAATTTCAATTTTGAAACAAAACCTTTTGAAGTTTTATTAAACATTCAATTTTAAGTCCAAAATGATTCCATTTTATTTTAATAATGGATATATTACCACACCCCATTTCTTTATTCATTTAAACAAATCCAATTTCAGCTTAAAGATTATTAATAACAACAGGATGGTATCATTCATATTATTTTAAAACATCCATCCATTTTCAATTTCCAGATCTCAAACCCATTTTGAGATCACACAAACTCCCAATTCAAATCAACCATTTAACTTTCCAAGTTAAATCTCAATTTCATCTTGAAATCTTTAATTCAGGTTGTTTGTTTTAGACTTATTTAATTTCCCCAAAGTTAAATTTTAATTTATTTAATCCAGTCAACCTTACACAATTTTGTAAACTTCTCATAAATAATCTCCCCACTTATAAGTTCAAAAACTTATCACTTTGGGTTTCACATCACAGTTCAAGTAAAATTCAAAACTCAACCTTAGAGTTTATTTCAAATCACCTTTGATATTATGTATATCCCTCATTTATACATACTTGTTTCCTTTACACACCTAGTTATCCTTTAATTTTAAACCACCTTTGGTTTTTAATTCAAAACAAATTCCTTTGAATTTTCAAACAACACTTGTTTGAAACAGGACCCTTCATTGAAATACATTAAATAATATTATTTATTATTTCCTTATCACTTTGAAACAATTTTCAAATTTTTGGACCTAGATTTAAAACTTCACAATTTAGATCATCTTCAATTTCAATTTATAAGTCATACTCGCCAAAATGTTTTACTTCCCTAGAACATTTCATTTTTCTTACTCATTAATACACATTTTATTATTAAACACAACAATCATTTATGATAATAATCAAGATTATCATATCTGGAAATCAATTCATTATTATCTTATTCTGAAACTCTTCCCCAAATTCAAGATTTTAATATCGGTTTGAATCCATTTCAAACTTATCTTTATTTAATTACAATTTGGTTGTATTTTCTATTACCACTTAATTTAATTCCAATAATTTAATAACCAATTACCTTAATATTTATTAGAAAGAAATATTGCTTTATATAACAAAATATATTCTTATGTAAAATCATTTAAAATCTTTATATAAGAAAATAACAAGTACGCTCTCATAATTATATATACACTCAACTCCTCCTAGGGTACCATTGACTCTATCCTTAATGAGTAATCCCACTAGAGCCAAGGTTCTCGCTTAACGTTCGCTCTAATACCAAATATAACGACCCGGAAATTTCGCTCCCAAAAATTCCAGATAGTTAGGAAAAGAAGAAAGAGAAAGAAGAAGAAACAGAAAACCAAACTCAGAATCTCACATTTGCAGCAGATAATATAAAACATCAAATAATATTCTTTACATAAAGAAAGCCGTATCAGTGAATTACATTTTAATACATCAGAGTAACAACATTTCATAATCACTGGACAGTTAAATAACTTATCCCGGATAAATAACAATATATCACAGGGAAAACACTCCATATGTGTGACGATCTGGAATTTTGAGCAATATCAATTTAATAATCTTTGATAATAATTAAATTGATTTGATCATTTTATATTATAAATTGACAAGTTAAAATTATTTTAAAGGCTGACAATAATAATTTGTTAATATCTATTAACATTTTTCTTAACAATATAAAGTTTTGAAAGTTAAATTCTTTTGGAAATTTATAATATTTTGATTTGGAAATATTTATTTTAGCAATTTAAAACTTGGTAAGATTTATTTTTCAAAAGCTAATAAAAAATATTATATATTGATATATCTTGTAAACAGGAAATGTTTAATGTAATAAAAGCTATCTATTAAAATTGTAATATATAATATATATTATGATTTATATTTCTGTTTTAAAAATATTGATTTGAATTTAACAAGAGTTTTCAAACTTTAATATATAATTTGAAATTTGAAATGTTAATTTGATTTAATACTTTTGAAAATGATATTTAAGATTTAAATTAAAGGTTCATTTGTTTTAATAGTCCTTCATTTTAATTTTAACATAAGATAAATTGTTTTAAATTTTTTATATAAAGAGCTAAAATAAATTTCTCAAATTTATAAACATATGTTATATGATTTGATCAAAATATAAGTTACTTGAATTCATATGAATATTTATTAAAAGATAAGTATACACATTTTATAATACATAAATACATGTATATATCTTAAATAAATTATTAAAATGAAAATAACATTTAAAACATTAATAAAAACATTAGAAATAACTTTTGTAAATATGAATTAAACATAATAACACTTGTAAAACATTTAGTAAACATTAAAGACATTTGTGAATCATGAACATAGGTGTAAGATAATGAGAACATAGGATAGACAAATGGCAATATTCTCTTAATAACTAAATTTAAAATTTAATTGTAAAATACAAAATAAGTTTTACTTTCAGCTGAATATTATCTCATTTCAACAAAAATGTAGTACCAAACAAAGATCAGAACAATGTAATACAAACTAAAGTTAAAAAATGAAAGAAGAAATCTGTAGAACGCTGAAACAAAAAGAAATCTGGAATTCAATCTAAAACATGAGGAGAAGATATGCTGGATATTTAAATTTCAAATGCAAGATTTTCAAATAAGAATTAGAGGCAAGCAAATTCAATCAGCAACAAGATGTAAACTTCAACAAATCAACTGCAATTAGATTTTATTTCAAAATGCAAAATAGATTCAAGAGCCTAGAAACCAGTTTCTATCCTCTCCAATAAAAAGGTGAGCAAATGCAATTTTAAAAACAGTTTTAAATCTTAAATTTCATCTTGTTCTTGTATATGAAATCATGATGGTTTGCTTGGATTTTTGGATTTAAACTTATGCATGTTTGAATTAAAAATGTTTGATGCTTGTATAGTTAAATAGTTACTGTGTGATATTAACAGGTAGCATTTCCATATTAAAATCAATAACTCCATGTTGAATCCAAATTAGCTTGTGATTTGTAAACAAAGGTTGTTTGTAATCAAGTGATCTTTCATCTAAAAATGGTTATAGCTTTTTAAAATGAATGATTGGCTCGAAATTTTCAAATTTACAGTATAAATCAAATTGGGTCAAAAATTTTATGAATTCAATTTGTAGTTTTGATTGCATGATTGGAATAATGATAGAAAATCATGATTTTTAAGGGTTAAATCACAAATTTTAGATTAGTATTTAGTGGTGAGTTTGTGGTTTAACTGTTTTGGGCATTTTGGCCAATTTATGGCGATCGACGACGAACGGAGTGTCGTGGTTGAACACGAAGGTGGAAGAGGTGTCGATGATCGTAGGAAAATTGCTTTGGGATTTTATTATCGATCGTGTTGGCCTGTATTGATCGGAGTAGGGTTTTATACCCTATATTTTGTCGACGTGTTCATCGTGCTTTCACGGCAACGTGAAGCTACAGGGGACTATCGCACGTTGTGCCGGAGGTACTGGGGAGTGAGGCAGAGCTATGGGGAGGATGGCGCGGTGTCTCAAGTGAGGGGTCGACGGCGTCGTTGATTTTTCTGGTGGTTGTTGGATTTAGCAGTTGGGTTTGAGAGTCATAATTTGATTCTCGATCGAAACTCAATTTCTGGGTGTCGCGTTTGGACGTGGTGGTCGAGGGTGACTTGTCGAAGCCACGGTGATGGTCGGAGGGATGGTGCATGATGTACGCGTGTGATGTATCAAAGGTATGGGATTTGGGAAGAGGAAGAAGATGGAGGCTCGAAGTTTGATTCGTGTTACTGATGCTTTTTCTCGAAGCAGTCATAGGGTTGGGGGCTACTCGGGGAAGTCTAGGGGATTAGTAGGGTTTTGCTCAGGTACATATCGAGCAGATTTGGTTTGGTACTCGGAGTTTTAAAAGGTTTTAAAATATTAACAGTAATGTTTTTTAAAGGTTTTGAAACAAAGGGAATATGTTTTTGTAAATTATTCAGGTTTTAAAACCAAAGTAAAACAGGTTTTATATATAATAAATCTAAAAGTTTTTAAATAAATAAGTGAATTGTCAAAATGAAGTTAGTATTAAATTTTATTAAATAACTTTGGAAAGTTTTAAAGATTTAAAAAGTTTATTTTAAATGTTTAAATTGTGAAGATTAAAATTGCTTTCTAAATAATATATTTTTAAATAAAGATGATAAAGATTTAGAGATCAATTATAATGAAGATTTATCTTAAGAAATTAAGTGTTTGATTAAGTAAAGATAAATAAATTTGTGAAGATAATTAAGATAATTAAATTATTTTTAATTATCAAGAGTTATTGGTTAATATAAATGATTTAATTAAGATAATGGTTTTCTTAATTAAGAATTTTTTTTAAAATAAGAAGTTAAACAATTATTTAATTTAAATGATTAATTAATAATTAATTAAGTAATTAATTTGTGATTAATTAAAATAATCACTTATGGGTTAATCTAATATAATTACTTCGGAAGTAATTAGGTAATCAAGTGGTTAATTACTAGAGGTAATTAAGTAAAAGATAATTACTTTATGAAAGTAATTAAGTGGATGTGATTAAGGGTAAATCACTTGTGTTATTAATTAAAGAATTAATTAATATTAATTAAAGGTTTAAATTATTTAATTAATGGTTATTTAATAAAAGGATTAAGAGTAATTAATTATGTATTAATTACTTGATAAAGTAATTAATTAAGAAGAAATTTAATTAATAAAGTAATCATTAATTAATGGAAATAATTAATTAATTGTTAATTAATTATTTAAGGATAATTAATTTATAATTAAGTTTTAATTACTAAATGTAATTAAAAATAATTAATCAAAGGTGATTAATTAAAAGTAATTAATTAAATGTGATTAATTAAAAGTAATTAATCAAGAGCGTTTAATTAAAAGTAATTAATCAAATGTGATTAATTAAAAGTAATTAATTAAATGTTATTAATTATAAGTAATTAATCAAGTGTGATTAATTAAAAGTAATTAATCAGTGTGATTAATTATAAAGGATAATTAAGAGATAATTATCAGAATAACTAAAGAATAATTAATCAAGGTTGATTAATTTAATAAGGTAATTTAGAGGTAATTACGTAGATAATTAAGAAGTAATTAATCAAGATGATTAATCAAAAGTGTAATTAAGGAATAATTACTTAAAGTAATTAAGAGACAATTAATCAAGGAAGATTAATTGAAATGGATAATTAAGTGATGTTTATAAATTAATTTGTAATTAATTAATGAATAAATAATTTGGATTGATGATAATCCAAGTGATTAAGTAAGAAATTAATTTGATTAAGGATTAATTAAATTAATTAAGTTTGGATCAAAACTTGTTTATGGATGGTTAATGATTGATTGATAAGTATCATTAGATGAGTTAATGATATTGGATGATATTGTATGTCATTGGTTGATATGTGATGATATGAATGTGATATATCTGAGATGTGATGTATATACTGCTTTGTGATATATATGGATGAATGTGATAATAATAGATTATCTATCTGTGTAATGTGAATCATCCATTTATGTTTAAGTGATATTCTGAATATCTACTGTTTAAAAACCCTTAAGTATAACTCGGACATTAAAATGGCGTTTGGATTCGGTGAGACTGGGATCGGGTTTCCATATTTGGATATCCGAAAACCACATCGATCCAAACTAAACGTTAGGTCGTGAATCCAAGTGGAGCAAGTGAAGACTCGAGGTGTAAGAACTATAGTCAGTATAACTCCATGGGTGATTCCGTGATGAGTTTGACGGAGATAGTACTTACAAGTTCGAGATGGTGATTCAGAGTGCAAGGGCTATGGTCGTCGACTCTGAGTGTGATTCCAAAATGAGTGCAACGAGATAGTGCCTTCGGTTCCGTTCGAACCCGGAACGGACTTGTACGGATTGAATGCTTTCAGAACATTGTCAGGCGGACGATGAGCATTCTAAGATAAAAGTGTCCTATAAAGGTAATGGCTGCCTCAAGCCTCATCAACCGGGAATGGCTAAAACAGGGGATGTGCAGCAAGGTTAAGTGGGTCATGCCCAAGTAGGACGAGATTTACCCCTGTCTAGAAGTCTCTTTATATTCAACTGTGTGGGGGCAGTTGATTGCAACAATTGCCGGGGTTGTCTTGTTCGGAGCTGTCAAGTAAGGGATGGTTCCGGCCTTGTGTTGCAGGGGAGTTAGGGTGGCTCCTCGGTACGGTGATCTAGGCCACGTACCGTGACGGGCGGTACCCCAGTAGCCCTGCCATTGATGGAAACCCATTTTCCCTATGAGACCCTACGGTTTTGTTTGTATACCTATATAGCTGGAATTTAATAAATGTAACAATTTCGGCTATTTCTTATTTACTTGAAAACCCTAGACACTATTATAATATCACTGGATTTCCCATCAAATGTTTTGGTTAGCGTAAGGTAAAAACTTTTCCATGTTTATGTGTGGGAACTCTTACGTGATACCTTTTCTTTTCAAAGGATTTTCTAAAGTTAAGCAATTTTAATCCGTTTACTCACAGCAGACCCCTGTCCGACCCGAGTGTTTATTTTTTGTTTTATTAAACTCTTGGGTACCCATATTATGTATGAGTAGTCAAGTGATTTAGGTGTGCTTTGACGAGTTCTGGAGGAGATATGGAGCAGGTGGCTTCAGCGTGTAGATACATAGTAGAGTTTCCGTTGTGTGTTATTCTGTATAGTTGTTCTTGTATTGTATTAGACAGAAATGTATAACTGTCTAAATTGAGATGTATAGTTGTGTACTTTGATGTATATGATATAAATATATGTCATATATTATATTTCATTCGTTCCACTGTGAGATTCTGATTTGTTGTTTCTCTTTCTTGTCTTTCTTTTCTTATTCTATCTCTTTCTTTCTTAATTAGTGATGCGTCTTTCTGGTGATAGAAAGTCGGGTCATTAAAATATGTTCCTGCCATCCAGCTCGCCCCTTGAGCTCCAAAACGTCCTTACCTGAAAATTTGTAATATTCGGTCTGACCCGAGCATTACATCAACGTAACACCTGGTCAGGCTGGAAACCAGCGTGTTTAAACTTACCTAACATGAAATTTCAATGAATAGAACTTATTTAAAACCCGGGGTAACTAATTCATCATTGCAAGCTTACAACTTGTTATAGTCATCACTAATATTCACAATCAATCGCTAAGTACCTTTACTTAGTTTTAAATGGTCCAGTCATTTAAATTATTCCATTTCAGCCTACTGATTTCACATATCAATCAATAAAGAATCATTGTAAGTTACAAATCGAAGTGGATTTGTGTAACGATCCTGAATTTTTGAACAATTTAAATTGAAAATATTTAATTAATTTTAGATGTTTAAATGATAATTTAAATTGAATTCCCAACATAACTTTGAATTTGGCGATTAAATTTTAGAATTTAATCTATTGTGAGTTGAATAAAAATTCGAATTTGACTTTGGAGTTGGAAATTGAATATTAAATGTGTATTTAAAATTCGAATTGATGACGTAAAAAATAATAATTTGAATTTAAGGATTATTACTTATGCAAATTTATAATTGAATTAAATTTTGATTTGAAACTGTGAAGTTATTTGAATTTTTCAAGTTTAATATGAAGAACATATTTGAATTTAAAATTTGAGCTAGGAGTTTGTAAATTGATTTAAATTCCTTTCAATTTTATTTTAAGGGTTAAGTGGGCTTTGAAAATAATACCAGCCCACTTTTGATATTGATGCTGTGATTAGGCAGACCCGATCCCTTTTCCTTCTTCATTTCGAAAACCCTAAACTAAAAAAAAGAAAATAATGGTGGCGGCCTGTTCCTCTCTTCCTCCGGTCTGAAAAAAATTAGGGCTTGCGATCCAATTTGGGGCTTCGACCTTCATTCGATTGTGCTCATTCTCACCTCGACTGTTCGATTCGAGTTATGGTGAGTTTTCTCACGATTAATCGTTACTCAAGTTTTTAGATTTGTTTGAATTGGATGCTTGGTTGCATGCTATGATTTGGGGTGTTATTTGTTATCATTTGCTCGGTCAATCCAATTTAAACTGATATGAACAAGATAAGTCACTGCATGTTGGTTGTTGGGTGTTATTTGTTATCATTTGCTCTTTGCTCTGATAATTTGTTTTAAACTGATAAGAACAAATGCTATTTAAAATTTGCTTTTAAACTGATAAGAACAAATGCTATTTAAAATTTGCTTTTAAACTGATAAGAACAGATGCAATCAAATCTTGCTTTTAACACTGATGAGGACAGATGCTATCAAAAATTTTGCTTGTTTTTGTTGTGGCTGCATGTGATGGATCTTTGAATCGGGTTAAGGAAATGTAGTAAAGAAAATGAATACTTGTGAGTAAACAAATTTGGTTGAATTTGAGATGCATGTGTTTAAATCTGTTAAGCAAAGATATCAACTTGGTTGCATGGATTAGTTTTATCTGATTTTAGTTAAATTACAATTGTTTGTTCCTGTATATGGTTGAGTGTTGTTTACTGGATATTATTGTGTCCCCAGAACTCTTTAATATCAACAAGAAGATTTATATCTATCCATAAAGTCAAATTCAAACCTGGACATTTAAAAAGAAAAGTTTGTAATATGATAATTTCAATTTAAAAAAATAATATTTCGAATAGGATTATGGAGTATGTATTCCAAAAAAGAAGAACTACAGGTCTGATTTAACAATAAGACCAAATTCCAATTTTTAAAGTTCTTGTTTTGAATGGATAATCTGGTTCTAAATTGTGAATGATGAATTTAGGCATTCAAAGCTTTCCCGGGAATAAGCGAGTAAACTTTTCTGTTACATCCCAAAAACTCTCTGCATTATAAGTGAGTAAACTGCTCTTTAAATATTTCAAAAAATCCAACTACATCTTGACTTGAATGGAATGATTATCGAAGTTTGGATGAAACTATGCTTGCATGATTGTTTGAAAATGAAATAATGTATATGTATGTTAAAATTTTATGCATGTTTTGAACAACAAGTTTCCAGAAAATATAAATCAAGCATGTCTTTCCATATTTTCAAAACCTGATATTTCAGTATAAAGAAATCTCTGCATCATCAAAAAGATGAGTAAATTAAAACTTAAAACCTGTTTAAATTCTGAAATCATGCAGAAAACTGATTTTAAATTGTGATTATGATTTGCTTGATTAATTCATGTGGTTATATGTAAAGGAATATGTATGCATTCATGTGCCTGTCAATATTTAAATGTTGTGCTCTGTACATTGTGTGCATAAGCAAGTGAGTAACAATTTATGCTGAATAAACTTAAATATAAGTTAGTTGCTTATTTACTCCAGAAATAAGTGTGTCTGCATGCAAATTTACAAGTTCATTACTGGTAGATGTATGAATATATGCTTGCTGTTGAAAAAATGATCTTGCATGTTCACTCTATTTTGAAATTGTTGTCTCATTTGAAACAGTGCAGTCCCTTTGTTTTTGAGATATATGCATGTTGACTAGTTCACTTGCTCATATGTGTTGGCTCACTGATGCATTTCTTATGCATATTCTGTCATGAGCTCAATGAGTTGTACTCATTTTGGTCTGCACTAACCCAGTTTCATTGTTTTGACTTGATCATTGCTTTGAGTTCACTGTCATACTCCCATGTATTCAGTTGAGTTGTCTGCACACTTGTGCACTTTTTGTTTGAACCCATGTATTTCATTTGAAGTAAGTTGAACTAGTTGCCTGAGTTGTTCAGGTGATATACTTGAGACTTTTAGACTTGATTTTGCTGTTGCATGCAGTGGCAGTTCCATATATATATATGTCCATGTACTTGAAACTACTTGATACTGCACACTTGTGCTTTTCCTTGATCACTTCTGCTGTTGTCACTTTTGCAGTTTGGTCTTGCATTTGATGTTATTTATGTCTTCATGTTCATGTATGTCTTTCCATTCACTGGTATCTTTCATTTTTGTCTGCACTGTCCACTGCCCTTGTGTTGCTCACCATGTTGTTAATATTCACAGTGGAGTTCTATTGCACTTGTACTATTCTGTTGCATTTGACTTGGTGTTTCTGGTCTGCATATTATTCAGTGCTTCATTGTTGCACTATGTTGGTATAACTGTTGCATTTGGGTTATTTTTGTTGCACTCATTTGTAGTCTGCACTACCATATATGTCATCATTAAGATTTTCATTAAGAGTTTTTTTTGAATTTTGTTGCATTGGTGCATTTCTGTAGTTCCACTGCACTTTGTAGTTGCTGATCATTTTTATACATACATTCATGTATGCTTGTCTTTGGTCTCTGTTGTATGCACTATTGTAGTTCTACTGCACTTTGCAGTTGCTCTGCACTTGGGTGGCTCTAGCTTGATTATCTGGACTGTATTTAGTTTGTCATGTAGTTTCTTCTTGGCTTTGACATTTCTGAGTCTTTGCCTTTGATGCTATTTTGTGGTTTGCAACTGTGTCACTTGAGACTGCTGCCTGTACTTGTGTTCTTTGTTCATTGCACTGGTTGCTGTTGCATACTGTACTTCTTTTGCCACTGTTTGGTTGATGACACTCGAATTTGATATGTAGCTGACCTTGTTTTGGTCTGATAGCTGTGTTTTTGTTTGGTGCACACGAGTTGGCGAGGCAGTGCACATGTGTATGAATATACGTGTGTACTGCTGCCACACAGGATTGACAGATTTTTTTTTAAAAAAAAAATGAAGTTGTTAATATGGAAATCCATAATAGATTTAAATTGATTCATGTGATTCATCATCTCTGTTGCTTAGTTTACATGAATGCATGTTTGTTTGGCCATAGTCATTTTTGCTCTGTTACATCCCAGATTTTATTCGCTGGTTTGAGTTATGTGTACTCCTGTACACTACTTATCATCACTTGTGGGCATTTACATCATTTATACTATGTGTTGATCCAATTGTTGTTATCTCCGCTGCCTACACCTTGCATCTTTACCACTGTTACCATTTTATTCAGTTCATTGCAAATTTATTTACTTGAATAAAGATTAATCCTGACTCGAGTGTTTTTGTGTTTTGCATAAAACGCTTGGGTCAGACCGAGTATTTTTTTTTCAGCTTGGAGATTTTCTCGCAGCAAAGTTAGAGAGAGAGGGGAAAGCACTTCACTAAAGCTTTTCAGGAAATTTTTTTGCTTGTACTTAATAAAAAAATTATTCCGCTGTATTAAATGTAATTCATTGTATAACTCTGATATTTGTATATAAAAGAAGTTCATTTATGAGAAATATGATTATTATTCTATGATTCTGTGACTGATTCTGTTTAAATGTTATAAACTAAATAAAAATCCGTCATTTTGAACGTTTCTAGTTGGTTTAATTACCGACTAGAGGCGGTCAGAGCGGCGGGTCGTTACAAAATGGTATCAGAGCTTTGGTTTACACAAAGCTTAGTTTATGGCGTTTAATATGAATAGTTGCTAGAATCACTTTAAAGAAAGTGTTTTCAAATCTAAAGAAGTTTAAAATTGTTTTCTTTAATAAAAGGTATTTTGAAAATTAGAATCTTTTTCGGAAATTCCCCTCTCTAAATGTGAGGTTTGCGATAGTTTCTCTTCGGTGAGGTCTCCTTAGATTTGAGTCCCGATCGTTCGGAAACTCATTATCGAATTGTTGAGATTTACGGAAAGTGAAATATAAGTTAAGTGAATTAATGAATTGGTTTAAATTGGTTTAAATCGAATATTTTGAATATCTTCGAAGTAATTGGGAAATAAAATGACATGTTAATTTGGTTATAACCAAGAGAATTATTGAACTATAACTTGGGGATTTGATTCTAAATTCTTTTGAAAAATTGATTTCAAATGTTTTGAAGAACGATTTAGTAAATAAATGGATTGTAAGTATTTAACTTATAATATGGACTTTTGGTATATAACTAAGTTATATAAATTGAATTGAATTAATAAAGGAGATTTATAAATCGAAGTTTTATAAATAGAAATGGAACTTGTAAAGATTGTTTATAATTCGAAACCAATTGAATTTGATAAATGAAACATAAAAGTTGTTAAAGGAGATATATTCGTAATTTTGGACAGCTAATTATCCTTTAAGTTGAATACTGTGATAATACAAGTTGGTTGGGAATTTTATTCACAATTTTGGGACAGTGAATATATTATTACATAAATCGGTTATGTCTTGGGAAAATGATTGAATAATCCAACCTTCGCTAATAAGGATTGCAAAATTTTGATAGGAAATTTAATTGTCGACTTAACTGTATGAATAAAACCAGTTTTGATGTAAAGCTTATATTCCAAGTTTAGACTAATGCCTAAAATAGTTAATGTGGAAATATGAACCTAATGGAACCAAGTCGATGAATGGCTTACTAAAGAACAAGTTGACTATTTTGGAAATAGAAAGCAAATGCAAAGTTCAAATGAGATTTAGATTTCAAATTTGATATTTGTTAACATGAAAATCCATAATAGATTTAATAGATTCAGTGATGAATTTGAATTTGAACGGGCATGGAATTAAGTTAAGTGGAAAACTTAATGTTGGAAAAATTGAAGTTGTTTTGAAATGTGTTAAGAATCGAAAGCATAGATTTCAACATTCATTGTTGAAATAGACATTTTCGAGTGAAATAAAAGGAAATGGTGGACTTTAACATTGTTGTTATAGTAAATGATTTCTGAAAGGAAATGTTTTTATATAGTATTGGGATTTATATATCTATCTTAAATTCGAATCCCTATACTAATGATTTTGGGTCGTCGTAACGATGTTTTACGCAACATTCGTTTTGACTCAAATTAATGTGTTTAAAAGAATGATTTTCTTTAAGAATGAGAGATATACTTAATTATGATAAGTATATTGAATATTTTCAAAATGTTGAAAATAAATGGATTTGTGAATTACTTATTATTAAATAAGTATGGAAATATTTTCCAATATGAAATGAAAGGTTTGAAATTTTATCTTCTAAAGATAAAATGAAAAGTGAATGTTTTGAGATTTTATCTTTTAAAGATAAATTGAAAATGAATATGTGAAATCGATTTGAAAATCGTATATTCATAGATATTTTGGAAATGTAAATTTATTATGGAATTTATAAAAGAAAGGGAAATTGTTAAAAATAAACATTGATTTATTTTTGAAGTGTGGAAATAAATTTACGGATTTGGAACGTAAGTTTAAAATAAATCGGTAAGGATTTATTTTATTGATTTAAGTGAACCATTTTACGTTTAAAATGGATAAATATTTGGAAATGTTTCGGTTTAAGGAAATTGCTTTGAAATTTGTTTTCAAAGATTGAAAGGTGAAAAAATGATTTGAAATTTGTTTTCAAATGGTTAAGTGTGGAAAAAAAAATTATATATATCTTGTAAAGATATTATTTTTGGGAAATTTGAACAATTAGTTCAACTTTGAATTTTGAATGGTCGATTTGGATTGTATGTCTAACATTGTGAATTGACGACATAGCAATTGATCTCTATTAAATATATATCTGTTGGTGGCGGAGAATTTATTCTCTTAGCTTAACACCCTTCTCTGAGACGTACGAGCTCAGAGGTTATATATCGATAGACATCAATTATGTGTTGAGAATTTACGATGTCACATGAAATCCAAATCGAGGGTGAAGTCGATAATAAATTGGATTATGAATATGAATTGGGTTTGAGATAACCTTAAAATTCTAAATCGACTTAGAGGAAAATTTTAAATGGATAATGAAATGGAAAATTTGTGAATCCTCTATTTGTTATAGGTATGAGATAATGAGGTTTTCAGAACGTATATATGAGAATACGATAAATTCGAAAACCATTAGTTTGGAATGAAATTGTTGTGGAAAACTTATGTAAGTACATGGGTATGATATGTACGAATTGTGAAATAAATATTATATATGTATGTATGATATTATGTTTTCCAAATTGAGGATATGGAAAGTACCTTCCATTTAAAATTTGTGAAGGTTGTTGGAACTCGAGATGAGTGTCCATTTGAAAATCGTAGCTACGTAGAATTCCATTAGTTGGATTGACCATTTGTATTCCATTAGTTGGATTGGCCATTTGTTTTCCATTAGTTGGATTGGCCATTTGATTTCCATTAGTTGGATTGGCCATTTGTTTTCCATTAGTTGGAGTGACTAGCGTAATTTGAGGGGCCAGATGCCTACAGTTACAAGCGATTCCACTGGGATAGTGGCGCAACCGCCGAGTAAACTGCAATCTAGATGCCAAAGCGAAATTCGAGGGGCAAGATGCCTACGGTCACAAGCGATTCTACTGGGATAGTAGCGTAACCGCCGTGTGGACCGCGATCTATGGCAACAACCATGGCGAAATTCAAGAGATGAGAAATCTACAGTTACAAGCGATTCTACTGGGATAGTAGCGTAACCGCCGGGTAAACTGTGATCCATGGGGGAATGTGCTTTCCATATCCATTTTTAAAAAGATTTTTAAAGTATTTTCACTGGGAATTGAAGCAAGTATATTTAGTACTTGGAGATTTTTAGACTTGCGCCTGGCCAGCGTATGCCTAATGTCTTTAAGAACGATAATAGACTTGTTAAATTTTGAGTTAGCAAGTATTTTCAAACTTTAAATAGCAAATCAATAATCTGAAATTAAAGTAACATAAATTCCAACCTAATGAACTAAGGAAGATGATTTTTGAAATGTTTTGAAAGTTCACAGCTTTGGAAAGGTTATACTATGTAAATTCCTTAAATGAAGAATTGCAAATTTAAAATTTGGGTTTTGTAAGTTGAAAACTTTAGTAAAAGACTTTTGCGTCTTGATTGTAGAAAATGATGAGCAAATGAGTTAATTAACAAGGCTATTGAGATAAAACAAATGGAACTCATTTTTTTTTTAATAAGTTTCAAGCTTGGTAAAATTGAATAAAATATAAATATCGGTGAAATTTTAACAATCATTTTTTCTTACTTGTAATTTCGGGACGAAATTCTTTTAAGGAGGGGAGATTGTAACGATCCTGAATTTTTGAACAATTTAAATTGAAAATATTTAATTAATTTTAGATGTTTGAATGATAATTTAAATTGAATTCCCAACATAACTTTGAATTTGGCGATTAAATTTTAGAATTTAATCTATTGTGAGTTGAATAAAAATTCGAATTTGACTTTGGAGTTGGAAATTGAATATTAAATGTTTATTTAAAATTCGAATTGATGACGTAAAAAAAATAATTTGAATTTAAGGATTATTACTTATGCAAATTTATAATTGAATTAAATTTTGATTTGAAACTGTGAAGTTATTTGAATTTTTCAAGTTTAATATGAAGAACATATTTGAATTTAAAATTTGAGCTAGGAGTTTGTAAATTGATTTAAATTCCTTTCAATTTTTTTAGGGGTTAAGTGGGCTTTGAAAATAATACCAGCCCACTTTTGATATTGATGCTGTGATTAGGCAGACCCGATCCCTTTTCCTTCTTCATTTCGAAAACCCTAAACTAAAAAAAAGAAAATAATGGTGGCGGCCTGTTCCTCTCTTCCTTCGGTCTGAAAAAAATTAGGGCTTGCGATCCAATTTGGGGCTTCGACCTTCATTCGATTGTGCTCATTCTCACCTCGGCTGTTCGATTCGAGTTATGGTGAGTTTTTCTCACGATTAATCGTTACTCAAGTTTTTAGATTTGTTTGAATTGGATGCTTGGTTGCATGCTATGATTTGGGGTGTTATTTGTTATCATTTGCTCGGTCAATCCAATTTAAACTGATATGAACAAGATAAGTCACTGCATGTTGGTTGTTGGGTGTTATTTGTTATCATTTGCTCTTTGCTCTGATAATTTGTTTTAAACTGATAAGAACAAATGCTATTTAAAATTTGCTTTTAAACTGATAAGAACAAATACTATTTAAAATTTTCTTTTAAACTGATAAGAACAGATGCAATCAAATCTTGCTTTTAAAACTGATAAGGACAGATGCTATCAAATTTTTTGCTTGTTTTTGTTGTGGCTGCATGTGATGGATCTTTGAATCTGGTTAAGGAAATGTAGTAAAGAAAATGAATACTTGTGAGTAAACAAATTTGGTTGAATTTGAGATGCATGTGTTTAAATCTGTTAAGCAAAGATATCAACTTGGTTGCATGGATTAGTTTTATCTGATTTTAGTTAAATTACAATTGTTTGTTCCTGTATATGGTTGAGTGTTGTTTACTGGATATTATTGTGTCCCCAGAACTCTTTAATATCAACAAGAAGATTTATATCTATCCATAAAGTCAAATTCAAACCTGGACATTTAAACAGAAAAGTTTGTAATATGATAATTTCAATTTTGAAAAAAAATTGAAGTTGTTAATATGGAAATCCATAATAGATTTAAATTGATTCATGTGATTCATCATCTCTGTTGCTTAGTTTACATGAATGCATGTTTGTTTGGCCATTGTCATTTTTGCTCTGTTACATCCCAGATTTTATTCGCTGGTTTGAGATATGTGTACTCCTGTACACTACTTATCATCACTTGTGGGATGAATTTAGGCATTCAAAGTTTTCCCGGGAATAAGCGAGTAAACATTTCTGTTACATCCCAAAAACTCTCTGCATTATAAGTGAGTAAACTGCTCTTTAAATATTTCAAAAAATCCAACTACATCTTGACTTGAATGGAATGATTATCGAAGTTTGGATGAAACTATGCTTGCATGATTGTTTGAAAATGAATACGTATGTTAAAATTTTATGCATGTTTTGAACAACAAGTTTCCAGAAAATATAAATCAAGCACGTCTTTCCAGATTTTCAAAACCTGATATTTCAGTATAAAGAAATCTCTGCATCATCAAAAAGATGAGTAAATTAAAACTTAAAACAAATTAAAACTTAAAACCTGTTTAAATTCTGAAATCATGCAGAAAACTGATTTTAAATTGTGATTATGATTTGCTTGATTAATTCATGTGGTTATATGTAAAGGAATATGTATGCATTCATGTGCATGTCAATATTTAAATGTTGTGCTCTGTACTTTGTGTGCATAAGCAAGTGAGTAACAATTTATGCTGAATAAACTTAAATATAAGTTAGTTGCTTATTTACTCTAGAAATAAGTGTGTCTGCATGCAAATTTACAAGTTCATTACTGGTAGATGTATGAAAATATGCTTGCTGTTGAAAAAATGATCGTGCATGTTCACTCTATTTTGAAATTGTTGTCTCATTTGAAACAGTGCAGTCCCTTTGTTTTTGAGATATATGCATGTTGACTAGTTCACTTGCTCATATGTGTTGGCTCACTGATGCATTTCTTATGCATATTCTATCATGAGCTCAATGATTTGTACTCATTTTGGTCTGCACTAACCCAGTTTCATTGTTTTGACTTGATCATTGCTTTGAGTTCACTGTCATACTCCCATGTATTCAGTTGAGTTGTCTGCACACTAGTGCACTTTTTGTTTGAACCCATATATTTCATTTGAAGTAAGTTGAACTAGTTGCCTGAGTTGTTCAGGTGATATACTTGAGACTTTTAGACTTGATTTTGCTGTTGCATGCAGTGGCAGTTCCATATATATATGTCCATGTACTTGAAACTACTTGATGCTGCACACTTGTGCTTTGCCTTGATCACTTCTGCTGTTGTCACTTTTGCAGTTTGGTCTTGCATTTGATGTTATTTATGTCTTCATGTTCATGTATGTCTTTCCATTCACTGGTATCTTTCATTTTTGTCTGCACTGTCCACTTCCCTTGTGTTGCTCACCATGTTGTTAATATTCACAGTGGAGTTCTGTTGCACTTGTACTATTCTGTTGCATTTGACTTGGTGTTTCTGGTCTGCATATTATTCAGTGCTTCATTGTTGCACTATGTTGGTATAACTGTTGCATTTGGGTTATTTTTGTTGCACTCATTTGTAGTCTGCACTACCATATATGTCATCATTAAGATTGTCATTAAGAGTTTTTTTGAATTTTGTTGCATTGGTGCATTTCTGTAGTTCCACTGCACTTTGTAGTTGCTGATCATTTTTATACATACATTCATGTATGCTTGTCTTTGGTCTCTGTTGTATGCACTATTGTAGTTCTACCGCACTATGCAGTTGCTCTGCACTTGGGTGGTTCTGGCTTGATTATCTGGACTGTATTTAGTTTGTCATGTAGTTTCTTCTTGGCTTTGACATTCCTGAGTCTTTGCCTTTGATGCTATTTTGTGGTTTGCAACTGTGTCACTTGAGACTGCTGCCTGTACTTGTGTTCTTTGTTCATTGCACTGGCTGCTGTTGAATACTGTACTTCTTTTGCCACTGTTTGGTTGATGACACTCGAATTTGATATGTAGCTGACCTTGTTTTGGTCTGATAGCTGTGTTTTTTTTTGATGCACACGAGTTGGCGAGGCAGTGCACATGTGTATGAATATACATGTGTACTGCTGCCACACAGGATTGACAGATTTAAAAAAAAAAATTGAAGTTGTTAATATGGAAATCCATAATAGATTTAAATTGATTCATGTGATTCATCATCTCTGTTGCTTAGTTTACATGAATGCATGTTTGTTTGGCCATAGTCATTTTTGCTCTGCTACATCCCAGATTTTATTCGCTGGTTTGAGATATGTGTACTCCTGTACACTACTTATCATCACTTGTGGGCATTTACATCATTTATACTATGTGTTGATCCAATTGTTGTTATCTCCGCTGCCTACACCTTGCATCATTACCGCTGTTACCATTTTATTCAGTTCATTGCAAATTTATTTACTTGAATAAAGATTAATCCTGACTCGAGTGTTTTTGTGTTTTGCATAAAACGCTTAGGTCAGACCGAGTATTTTTTTCAGCTTGGAGATTTTCTCGCAGCGAAGTTAGAGAGAGGGGAAAGCACTTCACTAAAGCTTTTCAGGAAATTTTTTTGCTT
The DNA here is from genome assembly GCA_030765085.1 of Allium cepa. NCBI lineage: Eukaryota > Viridiplantae > Streptophyta > Magnoliopsida > Asparagales > Amaryllidaceae > Allium > Allium cepa. The sequence goes on along the minus strand of CM060935.1, from coordinate 1,051,008,490 downwards.
GTACTTAATAAGAAAATTGTTCCGCTGTATTAAATGTAATTCATTGTATAACTCTGATATTTGTATATAAAAGAAAAGTTCATTTATGAGAAATATGATTATTATTCTGTGATTCTGTGACTGATTCTGTTTAAATATTATAAACTAAATAACAATCCGTCATTTTGAACGTTTCTAGTTGGTTTAATTACCGACTAGAGGCAGTCAGAGCGGCGGGTCGTTACAATTTGGGTATTTACTGATACCCGACCTCGGTCTCTTCGAATTCAATATCATCTTAACCCAAATTATTCAAGTGAAATTCAATTCAACTTCAAATACAAGATGAAACTTTTTGCACAGCAATTCATCATCGATAGATAACCACATTATCACTATCCACCCGAACATCATATCATAAAACATTTCATACCAGAGATATAAACTAACTCAAGGCATTTAACATCATTCAATCATTCATAAACAAGATCGATCACTTCCCAATTAATTTAATTTATCTCTAATTAAATTAATAACTGACTTTAATCACTTAGATTACCTTCACTTAACATTAATTAATTATAACCCAATTAATTAATCATCCTTTAATTATTCATCTTAATTAATCACCTTTGACTAATTATCGTTTAATTACAATAAGTAATTCTTAATAAATTTCACAAATTAATTAGCCTTAATCATTCACATTAATTAACCTTTAATTATTCTCATTACTTAACTATTGTTCCCTTAATTACTTCCATTAATTAATTAACCTTGATCAATAACATTCAATAATAACTATTCCTTAATTGCTTAAGTTAATTAATTCACCCTTTAATAAATCATATTGATTAGTCATCCATTACTAAATCAAGACCCTAATTAAATTAGGATAAACCGTTATCTCGATTAATTACTTGATTTAAATTTTATTAAATTACATTTGATACACTTATGACAATGATTTACCTATTATAGTATTTATTTTGAACCAAAACAATTTAAAATATGAGACCTATATTTCAAATTGAACTTGATTAATATTTGACTGTGAACTTGGAAAACTTCCATACATACGTTTTTTTAATTTGTTAAACATTTACTCTGCCTTTCAACTGGATTATAAATTGACTTAAGAAACCTAATTAACTAATCAGCCAAACCGGTCCTGAGTTCCAGATACTCGAGCAAGAACCCGAGTCTCCTCTCTCGATATTCCTTATAAATAAAACTTTGAGATAATCATCAGCTAAAACCCAATTTTCCTGAGGCTTCCATCCTTCACAACCCTTCATGGATATACGACGACACCCGTGCACATGCATGTAAAATTCGGCCACCTCCAGCCCATGCTCTGACCGTCGATAAGTCGGCGATAACCTCGCCGTCGATTCCCACAACCAAGAAACAAGGAACAATCGCCAAATTCAAATTCGAAAAAATCGACCAAACTGGAACCTAAATGCTACCCAAGTTCTCCTCGCCCCACCGCAACTAGCCACCAGAACCCCAGTCCTTCTGTCTGAAGCTTCGCCCAACACCCACTACCTTTCCCCCCTCCGGCCTCACTCGATGCCTTGTCGACACCACAATGATCTCAAACCCAACCACAACTCAAACAACCAGTTAAAACCTAGATAGATTCCGCTGCGCCACCACAACATTTTAGAAAATTGTTTACTATTTTTCTCACCATCCCTGATCCACAAGCCACCTCTGACCCGAGCCACGACCCTCAATTCAACATCGATCGATGGAAATTTACAATAATCCCAAAATTGATCAATTCCGAATACCATATCAATCTCGTGATTTAAAATCATAAAATTTATATCAGAATTCAAAATTTTGAATCTTGAATTAGCTTATATAATCAAAACTAAATTTCTAGATGATCAAGTTTTAGCCTATCTCTGATTAGTTCTGTGATTTATCATTTTTGAAGAAATTTCGATATAAAAACTCTTGAAACAATTTTTATGATAATTATTTCATTGTTACAAATACTTTACTTTTAAAAATCAAAGCTTGAATGATATAGATTTGGAGATATAAATTTATTTGAGGTGTTTAAAACTGTGAATATAACAGAGTTAAGATCATGTATACACACAGGCATGAATATACATAAAACTTCATACACACATACATTAATCTTATTTATATCATCATATGGACATATTCCATATTATTCTTCACAGATTTACCACATGCTAACACAAGATATAGTAATTAAAAGAGTTTACTTACAGTTTTAGGGAAGAACAAAGGATATATATATATATATTGTTATTCAGTCATTCACACAAGTACATATATACATATTTACATTAATTCATTTTAAAATTAGCAGGCAAACATTCAGGCTAATATTCATCAAATTTACTTCAAACATTTACTACCTGAACCGAGTTTAAATTGTTAAATTTTAAATTTATTCACCGTTTCAGTTTGAGCAGAGATTTACTTTCCATGTTCCAGTCATGTATATAATTGTTAACACGCATATATACTTACAATCATTTTAAAACATCATGCACAACATGGTTCACATTTTATTTCAAAGATCATCCCTTGCAACTTCAAAATATACCAAAAATTTCAGAGTTACTCATCTGTTTTGAAAAGAACCTGGAAATTTTGCTTAGATCTACAATTGCTTGAGTTTGGTCTGGACAGAGAGGTTTTTTTGAAATTGAATGCCAGGCTTTTGAACTGGAATTTTTTGAAAAATGCTTAACTGAAACTGGATTTGCCTTGAAACCGATCTTTTTTTTAAATTGAGTTTTGAGACTTTGAATTCTGCCTTTAAAACTTTGCTTTTCTTAAGAAAAACCAGAAATTGTGTTGGCAGTTCAATTTTTCTTTGATCTGCTTGATTGATTTAGTTTTTAAAATGGTTGTTGTTTGATGATTTCCTAGTTTGTATTTTTTTCTCAGGCTTTAATCTTCTTTGTTTTTTTTGAAAGATGAAGATAAAAAAAGAAATGAGAAAGAAATGAGAAAGGAATAGAAAATGTGTATATTTCTTTTATCTTTTATTTATTATCTATAACAAAAAGGAACAAATTCATGACACTTGTTTAATCCCATAATAACATATTTACACTTGTTATTTAATATGTTATTAACCTTACATGTGTCTTTGCATGAGAAATAAATGATTTTATATATATTTATATTCAGTTTCATTATTTATAAATACATTTCTTAATTTATATATATAAAATCCTTTAAAAAATATAAAACAAACTCTATTCTAAATAAAATCATATATAATATATTTTAAAAATCCAAATATATTTAAGACATATATATATATATATATGTATATATCTTTTGAATTCCAAATTTAAATTCAAATTCAAATACAATTTAAAATCCAATTTGAAATCAACTTACACAAATATTTTTATTTAAACAAACACAGATTCAATTTGTTTGAAATAATAATATTTCTATTTAAAATCTTCTTATATCCATATATATATATATATATATATATATAAACAACCATCATTATTTGTCTCAAAAGATAATTTGTCAAATAGTAAATAGTAATCATATTAGGAGATTATCGAATATTTATCTAGAGATTTAAAATCCATTTTTTTATATTTTCAAATTCACTTACATAAACATATATCTTTTATTATCAGAATTTTATCTGTTCAATTGAATAAACGAGTTAATTATCCAGTTACCAGATGTCCAAAAATCCGGGTTATCGCACCGGCCGAAGTGTCAAAGGACAAGTAGAGTTTGTTTCAACCTTTTAGAGGGTATGTTTTAAGCAACTAAACGGGCATTTCCTAGACTGTATTAGACAATCTAAATGTGACGGTGAGTTAGGCTCAGTGCTATGATAGTGATTAGTATAAAATATAATGAGTAGGAGCTGTTTACATAGGTCGAGATCATCGTCGATCCTAGGTGGTCATCGGAAAGATGGGGGTTACACCTAAACAGACTACACCTCCTACTAATGTAGCTCACGTATAGGACATTCATCATGTCACATTTGTTTGCTAGATTGTTTATTATTAGGAGGCAAGGTTAGATAACCCTTTTGTGGAGATCTTTCAAAAAGGAATAGAATACGTGTAAATAATTGCAATGCAATTATTAAGCACTACGGGAGTTCCTTGGTATGCACGACGACAAGGACGTATAATGCATTAACGACGGATCCTGACGAGGTGCTAGGTTAGGGATACTAATGGGGAAAGTATCATGCCTAAAAGAGGACCATGGAACTTATATATTTATGCATATGTAGTTATTGTCTACTTTAAATAGATAGGGAGTATCATATGCGTAGATGAAGTCAAGATGACAAAGTAAAAACAATAAACATAACATGTAACAGAAGTCAATCAGCATAAAATCTATTATGTATAAGTGTACAATGTACCAATCACCAGAACATTATTCTAACATCATCCTCATTACAACCCACATGATAGCTTGAGAGGGATAGGTACCAGTACCAGGTGGGAATAGTGGTAGGATAGATGTCCTTATGCATGATCAGTGCTGATAAGGGCACTAGAGATCAAAGGTGTCAACCTTGGTCAATAATCATATGTTTTATTATACTTTACTACTCCGCTGTAAGTTTATATCGATAATGCTCTGATATTCTTTTGTCATTTACAGAATACCAACACCAACGATCCATATTGTGACGCCCCACCTCTATACCCACACTAGCCAAGAACACTATGGTGTAGTGCCGTCAACTAGCATGGAGAATAAGGCTGTTGAGGAGCGACCATCCATGTAATTTTTTTTATCACACGGTGGCTATGAATAACCTTTGGAAACAAACATAGAAATAATCATAACACAAATCAGTCACAGACATCCATATCACAAGGACGGAAGAAGATATGAATATATAACTAACACATGAAAGTGTACATCAGAGAAGTGGTCAGTAAGATCCACAATAATACAAAAGAATAGCAACACGTGCTATACAAAAGAATACAACAATGAGTCTATATCTCAAGTGTATACAACAAAAACTGCTAATCTAAACAGTTAGCCAAAATTCAGAGTGATGAATCCCTGGGAAGAAGTCAAGCAGAAGCACCTGTAACATCTCGGTCTGACCCGAGTATTATTTAAGAAAATAATAAACGGATCAGTCTAGCTATAAATATCAGATGACATGATATAACATAAAAGATATGGCATAAACATAAAATATCCATAATGACATACCACTATAAGTATGTAAATAATGATCAACAGAAGATCAATCAATAAGAGATAATCAATATCACAAGAATCTTCTCAAAGATTCGGAAAGGGCATCATACCCCAAACTTGTACTCATGACAAGTCAATGACATAAATTCTAGAAATCAATGCAAGAAGTCCAGAAATCATAGAAAAGAGAAAGAGAAAGAGGCCTATCACATGACGGTCCGAAGACCAAGGGGAGCTACCCCACATGTGTGAATGGAATCACACAGATTAAGGTCCAGACTAACCAAAAAGCAAAAATGTATGCGTGAGTGGAATCACACAAGTGGTGTCTAGTCTAACCTCGCAACAAGAGACATCGCACCGTTGCTAGTCTAAATCATCAGAATGATCGTCATGATCAACGAGAAGTGTCAATTACACTAAGCTAGTAAATATAGAAGTTTAGCTTCATGTCCCATAACCACTTGCTTAACTTAAATATTTACGAACAAACTGTAAATCTTCACTAATAAAATTGTCACAAGAGGTTCAATCGAACAAGTCCAAGAATTAACCGACGAAGTGAACGCAAGCGTTTCATACCACTTGTTTTACTAAGTCGTTTAATTAGATTTCTCATCCGAGTGAGGTAAGGGTTTGTATATACTAATAGATTGGAAAACGGTTTAAGAAAAGAGCTTTGTTATTAAAAATAGAGTTGAAATTGTTTGTTAAAAGAGTTTTGATATTGACTACTAGTATTGAAACCTTTATATTACAAAGTGACAAAACACAGAAGCAATTGTAGAAACAATCAGTCACAAAAATCGGATACGGAGATGTGAATAAAATCCAAGGAAATCAGCTCAATGTTTTTCAGATAAGATCCCCTACGGAGGGGGGGTCCAGGGGGTGGCAACCCCCCAAGGTCGGGGTGCGGGGGCAACGCCACCGCCTACGGGGTTCGACATGCCCGGTCAAGTCGTGGGGGTCCTGGTGGCAGCGCCCCGTCCAAAACGGTACGACCTAAGTGAAGACAAGCGGCCTACGACCTAAAGCAAAATGAGGTCTAACAACCTAAGGGTTCACGCGACCTAACACAATGGCCGAGCGATCTAACTGGAGTTAAGGGAGGCAAGCGACTTAAGGTCCAACGACCTACGACTCAAGCAAGCCGAGCGACCTAGTGTGGAGGGGTCGAGCGACTTAAGGAAGGCGAACGACCTAAGGTCCAACGACCTACGACTTAACAGAGTCGAGCGACCTAAAAGCACATGACCAAACTAGCAGAGGAGATTTAAGGTCGGTAACGACTTACGACTTACGAAATGGAGGGTGAACGACTTAACAAGGTTCACGACCTAAAGGGGGTCAACCCATCGAGTTATAGGTCCAACGACCTATCGGTTTAAAGGTCATGCGACCTAAAAACCACGCGACCTATGACTTAACAGAAGCCTAGGTCGGAGACGACCTATGAGATAAACCATGCCGACTTAGTGGATGAGCGACCTAAGGTAAATGGTCCAACGACCTAACTCGAACGACTTATCAAGAGCTTAGGTCGGAGACGACCTACGAGATAAACCAGGGCGAGCGACTTAACGTTTGCCTAGAGATTATAGGTCGGAAATGATCTAAGACTTAAGTCCAGGCGACTTTTCCACGCACGTGTCATGAACCCGAGCGACCTAAGGGTCCAGAACGACCTAAGGCTGGAAGTTCACCAAAAACGCTAAAAAGTGGAGTTTTTCGCCAATCCAATCCAAACCAAATGCAAATATACATGCAAACATGATAGGGGTTCATTCCCAACAGTCCAATATGGTTATAAGCTAGAATTGTGAGATAAAAATCTCACCTTTGCACTAAAATTTATGAAGATGAAGCTTGAAAGAAAGGAGAAGCAATCCAAAGCTTGAATCCAATATCTTCTACTTGAATTTGGAGTTGAATGTTAGATTTGCAATTGAATTTGTGCTTGGAGTTTTAATTTCCCATTCTCTTCACCATTAATGCCAAAGCTTGAGTTAGTTAGGAAATTTATGAAGAGTGAGGAGAAGGGGGTTGGAACTTGGGCTTAATAGGCTAAACTAACCCAAAGTCCAAAGCGGGAAAAGTTAGTGAAATTCCACTAACTCCAAACCTATCAGTGTTTATACTTAAAAAGGTTGTAAACGGCATTTCGAACTCAATGGAAGTGGTCTCGAGTCCTAATTTGACCGTTTGTAAAAAGTAGATTTTCGGACCAATATCCGATTAACGACAAAATATTTAAATAAAATATTTTAATATAAAATCGATAATTATGCGGGTTGTTACAGACTCCCCTCCTTAAAGAAATTGCGTCCTCGCAATATATAAGATGGAAATAACAAGTAACAACCATAAAAGCATATTAACACAAAGAAATTTGAAATAGGAAGTTCACCTCAAAGAGCAGGAGTAAGCAAGTCCGGATGTGTTCGCTCGATGAATTCTCTGGATTCCCAAGAGCAATCCTTAGGATTTGAGGACCATTGAACCTTCACAAGCGGAACATCTTTATTTCGAAGTCGTTTAACCTCCGAAGCTATAATTCGAATAGGATGCTGCTCATAAGTTAAATTCGGCGAAACTTCAATTTCTTCCACAACAGCAGGCTCAAGAATAGAATGGGAATCCCGAAGGCATTTCCGTAATTGAGAAACGTGAAATACATCATGCATAGCAGAAAACTGAGCCGGCAATGCAAGGCGATAAGCCATGGAACCAATACGTTCAGTGATAGGAAATGGCCCAATATATCGAGGCGCTAACTTCCCTGATCGACTGAAACGTACAACACCCTTCATAGGTGAAACACGAATAAAAACAGGATCCCCAACAGAAAATTCTAATTTCCTTTTTCGATTATCGGCATAGGATTTTTGTCTACTCTGGGCTTCTTTCATCCTATGTCGAATAAGTTCAATCTTTTCCATGGAATCACGAATAAAGTCTGGACCTAAAACCAGCTTCTCACCGGCCTCAAGCCAACATGAAGGAGATCGGCATGGCCTTCCGTAGAGTGCCTCGAAAGGTGGCATACCAATACTAGATAGGAAGCTATTATTATAGGAAAATTCAACAAGTGAAATATGATCTTCCCAGCTTCCACCAAAATCAAGCACACAAGCACGAAGAAGATCTTCAAGAGTTTGATTCACACGCTCGGTTTGTCCATCGGACTGGGGGTGATACGCGGTGCTAAAATTAAGCTTCGTTCCTAAAGCTTTTTGAAGACTCTTCCAAAATCCACTAGTAAACAATGGATCACGATCGCTAACAATAGAAGTAGGAACTCCATGCAATTTTACAATTTCCTTGACAAATAGTTTGGCCAAAAGAGGAACGGTTCGGTTAGACCGAATCGGAATAAAATGAGCGGATTTAGTAAGTCTATCAACAATCACCCATAAGCTATCATGGCCCGAACGAGAACGGGGGAGGCCATCTATAAAGTCCATGGAAATTTGATCCCACTTCCAAATTGGAATTTCTAAAGGTTGCAATAACCCACCAGGCCTTTGATGTTCGGCCTTGACAAGTTGGCAAGTCATGCAACACTTAACAAAGTTAGCAACAGATTTCATTCCCTCCCAATAATAAAGTCGCTTCATATCAGCGTACATTTTACTACTACCGGGATGAATGGTGAATTTAGAACGATGGGAATCCTCTAAAATATCTTTACGAAGATCTCCAATATTTGGTACGATAAGTCTACCAAATTTTCGAATGCCGCCACGAGAATCAATATCAAAGTCTTTCAAACCTTCAATATCAATTTTATCCTTAACATTTTTGCCAAGAAGAGCCAATTCAGGATCTAGCCTTTGAGCTTCAAGAATGCGGTCTAAGAGAGAAGGATGAGCCTCAAGGCTACATAAAACAAATGATGAGCATAAATTGGATACGCTCTCCCGAATCTCACAAGTGGATAAGATCTCGAGATCGTTCCATTCGGATATCATCATAGAAACAACTGCTTGTTGCTTACGGCTAAGAGCATCGGCGACACGATTACCCTTACCGGGGGTATAAAGAATATCAAGATCATAAGGTGCAAGGAACTCGAGCCAACGCTGTTGACGTAAATTAAGTTCTTTTTGAGAAAATAAATATTTCAAAGACTTATGATCAGTGTAAAGAATAAATTTCTCTCCCAATAGATAATGACACCACATTCGAAGGGCGAAAACAATAGCCGCGAGCTCTAGATCATGTGTGGCATATCTAGTCTCGGCCGGCTTCAATTGCCTAGAAGCATAAGCAATAACACGTTCTTTTTGCATAAGAACGGCACCCAAACCAACTTGACTAGCATCGGTATAAACAACAAAATCTTGATTCCCCTCGGGAATAACAAGAATAGGAGCGTCGGAAAGGAGTTCTTTCAATTTCTGAAAAGTGGCTTCACATTTGTCCGACCAAATGTATTTAACTCCCTTCTTAGTCAAGCCAGTAAGAGGCACGACAATCTTAGAGAAGTCCTCAATAAAACGACGGTAATAGCCCGCCAAACCGAGAAAACTACGAATCTCTGTCACACTCTCCGGTCTCTTCCAATCTTGAATCGCTTCAATCTTTGAAGGATCCACGGAAATCCCGGATTCAGAAATAATATGACCGAGAAACTTCACACGAGATTGCCAAAAGTGGCATTTAGAAAATTTCGCCTTTAATTGATTACTCCTAAGAGTTTCCAATACAATCCGAAGATGTTTCTCATGTTCCTCCTCGGTTTTTGAATACTCAATGAATATGAGAACAAACCGATCGAGGAAATCTTTGAAAACTCGATTCATGAGGTCAACGAAATAAGATGGAGCATTCGTTAACCCAAATGGAATAACAAGCCATTCATAAGATCCATATCGAGTACGGAATGATGTCAAAGGAATGCTATCCTCAGCGATACGAAGCTGATGGAAACTGGTAGCCAAGTCCAATTGTGAAAAGACCTTAGCACCACTAAGCTGATCGAATAGATCATCAATCCGAGGTAAAGGATATTTATTTTTAATAGTAAGATCGTTAAGCTTGCGATAATCAACGCAGAGCCTAAGCGTACCGTCGGATTTGTTCATGAAAATAGCCGAAGCTCCCCAAGCTGAGGAACTAGAGCGAATAAATTGCTTCGTCTCCAATTCGGATAATTGTTTACACATCTCCTCATTTTCCTTATTGGACATGCGATAAGGAGGACGAGTAATAGGTTGAGCTCCAGAAACAAGATTAATTCTGAACTCAACTGCTCATTTAGGTGGTAAACCTAAAACGGGCTCGAATATGTCGGAAAGTTCATGAACAACATGAATTTGAGAAATAATATCATCTTCATCATCATCATCGTTATCACGAGGATTTAAAGAATATAAAGATGCCACCAAACAGGATTCTGAATCTTTAAGATTAACAGAAATTTGATTAACAGATAGTGGATGTCGGAGATGAATAGTCCGCTCAGGACATAGGATATGGGCTTGATAACGGTTAAGCCAATCCATTCCCAAAATTATTCCAAAGCCTAAGTAACGCATGACATGCAAATCGGCTAGGAAAGAAAAATCGCAAAAAATAATCTCCACATCTTTACAAAGCAAACTAAGAGTTGCGGATCCACCCACAGGATTCGCAATTTTTAAAGAAGTCATTAATGCAGTAACACTTAGGGAAAAAGTGTCTACCAGTTCCTTTGATATAAAAGAATGGGAAGCACCCGTATCAAAGAGAACTCTAATAGGTTGATCATGAAATAAAGTAATACCATCGAGAATGGAATGAGAAATACCTTGGCCACGAGATGTGTTGCCAGGGGCTTGAGCCACATTTAACTTTCCCTCATTCCTGCCTTTACGTTTGAGGCATTGATGTATAAAGTGATCTGGGCTCTTACAATAGCGACAAGATTTGGGCTTTGAGCACTTGTTCACAAAATGATCCTCTGCGCCACAGTTGAAGCATCTCGCAATTTCAGGAGAAGGAGCCTTTGCAGTAGGAGTTGCTTGTTTACCCTTCTTATTGGGATAAGGGCCTTTGAATTTGTTGGGCCTCTTTTTGTTATTGAAATTGGGTTTGGAAGCTACTACCTCCACCTCACTTTCTTTATCAGCCTCTTCAAGACGAAGAGCGATATCTATAAGTTGATCAAATGCAACTTCTAGTTTCAGGAGTAGTGGCTTCTTAAGATTCTTATTTAAGCCATAAACGAACCTCTGGTTCTTCTTTAGTGGAGTATTTATATATTCGACCCCATATTTGGAAAGGGATTCGAATGATGCGACGTAGTCCGCCACGGAAGACTGACCTTGAGCAAGGTCAATAAATCGCCGAGCCAAAGTTACTTTTTCAGCCTCGGGCACGAATTTCGATTCGAAGCGTTCCCGAAAGTGCTCCCAGGTGAGATCCGCTTCATCAATTTCTGAGATTAACAGCTCATACCAATCCAATGCTCTTTCTTGGAGCATGCTGGAAGCCACCTGGACTCGATGGAGGTCAACAAGGTTCATGCGAGAGAAGATTCTATCGCACGTCCTGAGCCAAGCCTGGACCCCAATGATAGTTTCAGAGCCTTTAAACGGCTTCCCACCCAGGTTGGTGAAATCATTGCACAATCGTGCAAACCCCGACTTTGGGTGGGTAGGTGCCGGATTAGCTCCAACTGCTTGAGCGTTCGTTACTAAATCAAGTAACTGTTGAGTAGTCATAAAAACTCCATCCGGTGGTGGAGCACTAGATGATCCAGCTCTGGGACGACATGATCTAGACATTCTCTTCCTTAAGGAAGAAAGAAGAGGAAGAAAATAGTTATTCACCAAATGAATATCAATCATTCATGACAGGTGAAGTAAGGAATCATAAAAGAAATAGGATGAATCGGTTTGAAGACCCGAACAAAATCCTAAAGCAAGACTCCTAAGGTGGACTTAGGACGATGATCCTTGTCAAGTTATTCTACATTGTTCCGAAGTTTGGCTTTGATACCAAGCTGTGACGCCCCACCTCTATACCCACACTAGCCAAGAACACTACGGTGTAGTGCTGCCAACTAGCATGGAGAATAAGGCTGTTGAGGAGCGACCATCCATGTAATTTTTTTATCACACGGTGGCTATGAATAACCTTTAGAAACAAACATAGAAATAATCATAACACAAATCAGTCACAGACATCCATATCACAAGGACGGAAGAAGATATGAATATATAACTAACACATGAAAGTGTACATCAGAGAAGTGGTCAGTAAGATCCACAATAATACAAAAGAATAGCAACACGTGCTATATAAAAGAATACAACTATGAGTCTATATCTCAAGTGTATATAACAAAAACTGCTAATCTAAACAGTTAGCCAAAATTCAGAGTGATGAATCCCTGGGAAGAAGTCAAGCAGAAGCACCTGTAACATCTCGGTCTGACCCGAGTATTATTTAAGAAAATAATAAACGGATCAATCTAGCTATAAATATCAGATGACATGATATAACATAAAAGATATGGCATAAACATAAAATATCCATAATGACATACCACTATAAGTATGTAAATAATGATCAACAGAAGATCAATCAATAAGAGATAATCAATATCACAAGAATCTTCTCAAAGATTCGGAAAGGGCATCATACCCCAAACTTGTACTCATGACAAGTCAATGACATAAATTCTAGAAATCAATGCAAGAAGTCCAGAAATCATAGAAAAGAGAAAGAGAAAGAGGCTTATCACATGACGGTCCGAAGACCAAGGGGAGCTACCCCACATGTGTGAATGGAATCACACAGATTAAGGTCCAGACTAACCAAAAAGCAAAAATGTATGCGTGAGTGGAATCACACAAGTGGTGTCTAGTCTAACCTCGCAACAAGAGACATCGCACCGTTGCTAGTCTAAATCATCAGAATGATCGTCATGATCAACGAGAAGTGTCAATTACACTAAGCTAGTAAATATAGAAGTTTAGCTTCATATCCCATAACCACTTGCTTAACTTAAATATTTACGAACAAACTGTAAATCTTGACTAATAAAATTGTCACAAGAGGTTCAATCGAACAAGTCCAAGAATTAACCGACGAAGTGAACGCAAGCGTTTCATACCACTTGTTTTACTAAGCCGTTTAATTAGATTTCTCATCCGAGTGAGGTAAAGGTTTGTATATACTAATAGATTAGAAAACGGTTTAAGAAAAGAGCTTTGTTATTAAAAATAGATTTGAAATTGTTTGTTAAAAGAGTTTTGATATTGACTACTAGTATTGAAACCTTTATATTACAAAGTGACAAAACACAGAAGCAATTGTAGAAACAATCAGTCACAAAAATCGGATACGGAGATGTGAATAAAATCCAAGGAAATCAGCTCAATGTTTTTCAGATAAGATCCCCTACGGAGGGGGGGTCCAGGGGGTGGCAACCCCCCAAGGTGGGGGTGCGGGGGCGATGCCACCGCCTACGGGGTTCGACATGCCCGGTCAGGTCGCGGGGGTCCGGGGACAGCGCCCCGTCCAAAATGGTACGACCTAAGTGAAGACAAGCGGCCTATGACCTAAAGCAAAATGAGGTCTAACGACCTAAGGGTTCACGCGACCTAACACAATGGCCGAGCGACCTAACTGGAGTTAAGGGAGGCAAGCGACTTAAGGTCCAACGACCTACGACTCAAGCAAGCTGAGCGACCTAGTGTGGAGGGGTCGAGCGACTTAAGGAAGGCGAACGACCTAAGGTCCAACGACCTACGACTTAACAGAGTCGAGCGACCTAAAAGCACACGACCAAACTAGCAGAGGAGATTTAAGGTCGGTAACGACTTACGACTTACGAAATGGAGGGTGAACGACTTAACAAGGTTCACGACTTAAAGGGGGTCAACCCAGCGAGTTATAGCTCCAACGACCTATCGGTTTAAAGGTCATGCGACCTAAAAACCACGCGCGACCTATGACTTAACAGAAGCCTAGGTCGGAGACGACCTATGAGATAAACCAGGCCGACTTAGTGGACGAGCGACCTAAGGTAAATGGTCCAACGACCTAACTCGAACGACTTATCAAGAGCTTAGGTCGGAGACGACCTACGAGATAAACCAGAGCGAGCGACTTAACATTTGCCTAGAGATTATAGGTCGGAAACGACCTAAGACTTAAGTCCAGGCGACTTTTCCATGCGCGCGTCATGAACCCGAGCGACCTAAGGGTCCAGAACGACCTAAGGCTGGAAGTTCACCAAAAACGCTAAAAAGTGGAGTTTTTCGCCAATCCAATCCAATCCAAATGCAAATATACATGCAAACATGATAGGGGTTCATTCCCAATAGTCCAATATGGTTATAGGCTAGAATTGTGAGATAAAAATCTCACCTTTGCACTAAAATTTATGAAGATGAAGCTTGAAAGCAAGGAGAAGCAATCCAAAGCTTGAATCCAATATCTTCTACTTGAATTTGGAGTTGAATGTTGGATTTGCAATTGAATTTGTGCTTGGAGTTTTAATTTCCCATTCTCTTCACCATTAATGCCAAAGCTTGAGTTAGTTAGGAAATTTATGAAGAGTGAGGAGAAGGGGGTTGGAACTTGGGCTTAATAGGCTAAACTAACCCAAAGTCCAAAGTGGGAAAAGTTAGTGAAATTCCACTAACTCCAAACCTATCAGTATTTATACTTAAAAAGGTTGTAAATGACATCTCGAACTCAATGGAAGTGGTCTCGAGTCCTAATTTGACCGTTTGCAAAAAGTAGATTTTCAGACCAATATCCGATTAACGACAAAATATTTAAATATAAAATCGATAACTATGCGGGTTGTTACACATACTTTGGTGGGATTGGGTTTTTGATTTAGCAAAAATTCAGGTCCACCAGGATGTTAGTTGTTATATAAAGAGTGAAATTATTTCAACCATAGAATAACTCCATTAATAAGTCATATCGTGCATCTCAATAATCTAACCATGATAGCTTACAATAGAAGTTCACAACAAAAATTTAGGTGATCCAAACATGTATGTACACATTGGCATATAAACCAACAATTACTATAGCTCATCAAAATAAAGCCCACACTCAAAAATGGCAGCATCACACTACCATACCGACGAGCAACACGCGTGCAAACCCGTACTTGACTAAACATCCACCCTAATATATATCCTCCAAAACTACCATGATCTTCTTCACAGTTTCATCTTAAAAATAATTGGTGTACCATCTCATACTTTCCCCCTTCGATATATCATATGCACCTACCCATGGCTACATTCTTTAAATAACAAATGCCCACTTACCACTACATCCTAAAAATGATAATTGTTTTCTCTTGGATACGTTCTCAAAATAATAAGTGCCTACCCATGGCTACATCCGCAACTCATACTACAGCTGCACCAATCCTCGATCCCCTAACCATTTATCCGGTCCTATACCAAGCATTGTCAGATGTACAATAACTCGTATGATCACATTCGATGATAAGATACCATTAACATATCGATTTCATAAATGCTCGAATACATGCCACTTTCGATGGCCAGGAACTAGACATATGTCGACAAGGTCCAAGGCACACAGATCATATATTGATGAAGGATCTGCAAGCCCATTGTCGCTTGCGATGGTTGTTTTTTACATCTTCAAATCAAAACATTTACAAGTACATTTTCATTTTCAAATCAAAGATTCCAAACTTTTTAAATCAAAATTTTGATTCCCAAAATATGATCATTTCATAAGATAATTTTTTGAAATATTATCCCATTTTAAATCAATTTGAAAACATGTTTTTATCAAAATTTCAATATGTATAACTTCTTAAAAAAATCAAATAAAAGTCGTTGTTAAAATTAAAACACTTGGAAGTTGGTAATTGTTTGTATAAAATAGATTTTAAAAAACACATGCACACATATATGTATTTGTATATATATAAGAGCATTCAATATCACCCCAAATAGTGTGGCACACCTGTAACTCCTTGGTTTCTACCATACAATCCGAATGAAATAATTTGGCTTTCTCTCTCTTCCCACTTGCCATATTATTTAATTCGGATTCTATGGTGGAAATTAGTGGGCTACATGGATGTTGCAAAATAGGGATGCCATTAAGCGCTCACACACACATATATACACACCTGTGTGTCTGTGTATGTGCATACACACGTGCATGCATGTGTTAAAACTCCACATTTTAGTAAACGTGTAATTAACTTCTCACTCGTCATTTTGATTTCTCCGCGATACCAACCAAGTTTTTAGTAACCAAAATTCTTCAGTTACTGATGTGCACGTAAATGTGCATATTTTTACCATCATATTTAATCTAATTAAATCAAATAAATGATCATATCGCGTGTTTTAACATGTTTAAATCAAAATTCATATTATTCTCAAATCGTCATATATTCATCTTCATATAGGGGCAAAATGATCATTTTTGTGCGTATATTTATTTGAGAATTTTTACTTGGACAATTTTGTGATTTTTATAGGAATTTGGATTCAAATGGAAAAGGTTCAGTGGAAAATATGCATGCACAAGAAGAATGAAACAAATGAAGATGAAAATAATTTATTTCATCAAATATGGAGGACCCTACCTACCCACTTACCATGATGTACACTTAGGAGATAATGCTTATGCTAATGGAAATTAAAGATACACGTACATTTAAGTGGGAGAATAAGATATGCTAATGATTATTTGGTGGTCACATTACCTCAAGGGCAATTTGGGTAATTCCCCAAAAAGTGGATTAGAGTTTCATACATATATAAATACCCCTTATGTTCATGTAATTAGGTCTCTCCTTCTTGAGGCTCTCTTTATTTTGGCTCTCTTCTCTTAGTCTCTTCTCTTAGTTTAATTTTGATAAAAAATAAAATGAGAGCTCTCTTTCTTTTCATGGCTACTTAGCTATTTCTTTTATGTAACTTTTTTAGTGCAATTTTTATTCAAGTCTTTTCTTGTTTATTTACCTTCATGTTAGTAGTGTAGATCTTCTTTTATTTTATGCAAGTAGAATAGTTATCTTTTCCATTAGCTTTCATTTTTCCTTTTTTTAGTTTCATGTTGCATGCTACTTGTATTGATATGATAACACAAATGAGAGGCTAAACCCTTCAATTTAGGGGTAATGAAGCTCTCTAATTATGTAGCTTCAACATGTTGATAATTATTGCTCTCTTTTTGTGCTTAATGGAAGAATGATCGTTGATGTGATTTGTTGTTTTATATTGAATTTGATAGTCTATGTTGTTCATAACAAATAGGCTATGCTTAAACAATCACAAACAAAAATTATGCGACGACCCGGAATTTTTGAGCATTGGAAATCGAAATATTTAATTGATATTAAATATTTAAAAATTAATTTTTTAACTTGAATTCAAATATCACCATTTATTCGGTAATTAAATTATTCAATTAAATAATTTAAATTTGGATAAAATGTTGAATTTGGAGTTTTAAGCCTGTTAAAAATAATTTGAAGGCTTGTAAAATTTGTATTGATAGTACTGAGGATAATAGAAATTGTAAAATTGAATTTAACAATGATTTGTTCGGTTTTGAAATTTTATCGTTTAAATTGAATTTAAAAATAGCCTTCCTAGACATAGTCTCGGAATTCGACGAAACTAGTTCCATTGGGTCCGTAACGTTGAATTATTATCGGATTTCAAATTTCGTATTGATCGGAATTGTTGTGTGAGCGTACGATCGGTAAACGCGCTGAAAATTTAATTGGAAATTCAATTTAATAACTGGATTCAGAAAGCTACTTTCTCCATACGATCGAATTAGGACCCGAAACCTTTTCCATTGTGTTCAGAATAGGGGTTTAACATTATAAACGCCTAGCGACACGCTTCGATCAGAGTTCGACATTTTGAGTTGCATTTTCCGTGACAATTTGAGTTTGAAATTGAATTTAAATATTAAATTTTTGAATCAATTTTGGCAAGCCTTTGACACTTGGCCTACCCCTTCTAACACATGTACTTCTGCTCTCTACACACGTTTGTTTTTTAGAATAAATCTGGATTAACCGAGCACCTTGTATTCGAAAGAAATAAAAATAAGTAAAGAAAAAAACAAAAAAAAGAAGGAGAGACACGAAACATTTTATCTCGGCAATAAGAAACGTATGGCGGATCTCTGGAAGAATTTTAGCATCGAACCAAACCCCCTTCTCTACTTTCTAACAATCGAACCAGCATGAAAAAAATTTAATGGCCGAACAATTCGAGAAAATTGTCGAGTAGGCTATCTTCTCATCGAATCAATTTTGTGTCCACGTGGATCGACTCGCAAGCGTGCCGTTGTCGCCGTGCTTGGGCTGGTGCTTGATGATGGAGGAAGAGCGTCGCACGCGAGGTAGGGCAGTCGAGGTGGAGGGGAAGCACGGAAGAATTTGAAGGCGGGTAAGTATGAGACTGGCGATTTTGGTTAGGTTTTCGGTTCGATGGCGAGGGAGGGGTCGAGACCGTGGACAACATGGTCTCGAGAGGGCAGAGGAGTTCAATTCTCTGGCAATCAATGCGGCAGTGATTGGAGTCGCAAGGGTGGGCCGATGTCGGCGGTACAAGCAAGGGGAATCTAGGGTTCCGTTCGATGTCGACTCGACAGTGAGGTTCAAATTCTGCTCTTCTGTTAATTTTAAATTGATAATATATATAAAGTAAATATACATACATATGATTTGCTAGGTTTATTTTAAATAATGGATTTGGTGGTAAATCTGTTCAAATAATTTAGCTAACTTATTTTAGCCGCTAAAAGATTCTTTAAAAGGGAAAAATTATTTAGTTAGAATTAAATTGTTAACTAATTAAATTGCTTAAAAATAATAATAATTAATCGTTCGATTATCTCGAATATTAATAAACCATATAATTGTTCATACAAGGTCTAAAATTACAGAGAAACAAGTCAAGGCGGATCAGACTGCAAATTAAAAAGCAAGGTGAGTTAATCTCACTCACCTGGATTATTTTAGTAAAATTTAAATTATTGGTTGCTTTGTTTGGAAGATGATTGTTATTAGTTAAAATTAAATAGACCCAATTTGTCGTATAATAGTGGATGATTTATATTAATCTCATATACCGCGATATTCCACCTCAAAGTGGAATTGGTATTTATGTTGCGCTAACGTCTGTGGATGCAGGGAAAACATGTTGGAGGGATCCAACTATGTCCCTCAACATTTATTTAAATTATTTAATATTCGCTATTGTGATTATTTGATATTCTATGATGAATTATACTGGAATATTGAATGCTATGGTTTGATCGAATATATTTGGGTATATGAGTTACCAAAAATATATGAAATTGGAATTTTGGAAAGTCAATAAAAGAATGGAGTTTTAAGTAAAATAATTATAGAAAATAAATTAAGAATGAATTGAAAAGAAATGGAAGTGATATTAAAATACTAATAAATAACTTCGAGTATGAACAGAAACAAAGATTTTGAATAAAAGAAGTTAATGAAATGTAAAATTAAGTGATATTATTTTAAAGTAATAAAGAATTATTTTAAAACTTAAAGTTTAAATTTATTTAAAAAGGATTAAGAAGTAAGATGAGAATTCTGAAGTTTGTATTTTCAGTTAAAAGTACTTTAAATCATAATTAAGGAATATAACCTGAAATTAATGGATTTTGGAATAAAAGGAAGTAAATTGGAAATCAATTTGGAAATAGATTCAAGTGTTTGAATTGGAAATTTAAAGAAGGAGGTGAAGAGAAGTATATTTCTCTGGATAGCCAAGTACGTTTTCAAAATAAAATTTTAAATATAAAATAAAGGTTTTAATGTTGTTTTAAATATCTCTGGATAGCCAAGTATATTTCTCATGCCTGCTTCCGTAGTCCTCTCCCATAACCAATTAGTCAACCCTGTAGTACCTTCCCATACTCCCTTTGACACCACTAACGTCCCTCCCCATGCCGTAGCCGTAGAGACCGATGACCTCCGCCGTTCATCCACTTCAGCACCTCCCAAGTCTCACTATTCTGACCAGTCTTTCATCTCTCAGCCATGCTTACCACCCTCGGTTATACTTGTTCCCGCTATGATGCCACCGCTGTTCCCCCAGATCCAATTCCAACCCATCTCTTTCCCGAATCCACTTCTTCCCTATCTGCCCTACCTCCTACTTCTTATCAGTGTGAACGAAAATAGACTTCTCTATTTAAGCACAAACCAAAAAATGCTGGGAAGTACATCCCCGTTGACATGAAACCAGAGTACGAAGATGATGCTTTAATTCCAACGCAAGCAGTTCTTGAAGCTGGAGCAGTACTATGGAATGAAACACTGGTTGGTTTCTTCTTAGACAAACCATTGTCCTATACAGCAGTTATCAGTAAGCTTACAAAGATTTGGAAGTTAAAAAGCTCGGTTACTGCCAAGTCAGATGGAAGCATCTTTTTATTTAATTTTACGTGTTCGGAAGATAGAGTTAAGATTTTACAAAGTGATCCTATAATTATGAATAATAAAATGTTCATAGTTAAACCATATGATGCAACAATTAGTAATGTACCTGGATCTATTTCTGCGGTCCCTGTTTGGGTACAGATGTATAACCTTCCTATTTTTGCGTGGTCGCCAATTGGGATTAACTGGCTTTGTAGTCACCTGGGGAGGATGTTGTGTATGGATGAAATGATGGAGAAGCAAGAACGGCTAAGCTATGCGAAGTGCTTAATTGAAGTCAAGCCAGACAGAGAGCTTCCTGATGAGTTTATGGTTAAGTTGGTTGAGGGGGGTTATCAAAAGATCTATGTTCAATATCAGTGGAAGCCAGATGTATGTGTAATATGCAAAAAATTTGGACATAAAACAGAAAGATGTGATGGTAAGGAGAATAGTCAAAGTAACAAAGGAAAGGAAATATACAGGAACGAAAGTAAAGAAAAAAAGGATGAGGCATCAGTGATACCCCGTGATAATAGATATGTCAAACCGGTTATGCAACGAAACAACAGAGTTTGGCAACGAGTGAACAACAAGAAGCCAGAGTTGGTGGGAAAAGGAAATAGTATAGTTCAGGATGGAGCAAGCAAAGAGAAAAGCAAGAATGTGAAAGAGAAGAAAAGTGAAGACCAAGATAATGTTTTAAGTGGTGATAAAAGTAGCAACAGTGAAAACATAAATGAAGAAGTTAATGCCAACATACATAATGCAATAAATCAAGTGGATAAAGAATATAGTCCGGTAGAAGTGGAGACAAACGGAGAAAATAACACAGTAGGAAATATTTTTAACATTCAATAGTTTTGATGCGCTCCTTAATCTGCAAGAGGAGGAGAACATGATTGATATAATTGATGAATGTGTGGAATATGATAAACAAGGTCAGAAAGCAATTGGAAACAATGTAACAGAGGAACAAAATGAAGATGTGAACCATATTAATCTGGAAGAGGATTGGAGAATTAATTCTGTTCAAGTGAAACATGATGAAGAGCGAACAGAGAATGAAATACAACAATCAGTGAAAAGCAATGAAGGATGTAAGCAAGTTGAAACAAACAATGATAGTCAAAAAGGTGATGAAAACAGCACTTCTGGTAGAAAAGGAAAACCAAACAGCAACAAGAAACGCAAACAAAAGAAAAATGAACTGCTGAAGGAAAGCATGCACAACGATAATGATGCATGCACTTCGTATCAGACCAATATTCAAACCACAAAATCCATGCACCCAGGAATTGACACGATTCCCAACCTAACCACTCAACACTGTTACTCCAAAATTCAACCACCATCAGCTTACAAAGCCCCTCCACCAATAACAGCCTCTGTCATATCTTTGCTACCCACCCCTACTGAAACTTGTCAAGCCTCCTCCCCCTTGCCTGATGAAACAAAAAACCATGAAGTTACTCCCCTTTCAACTACAATTCCTAATTACCTGTCCTCTAATCAGGCGGTGACCAGGAGAATGAAGATAGAATTACTTAATGCGCGTGTTATCCAATGATGTCACGCATCGGAGCATGGAACATACGTGGTGCAAACCTAATTATCAAACAGGAACAGTGTAAGAAGCTTATCATAACTCATCAACTGACAATCTTAGCTATTCTTGAAACGAAGTTGGATCAAAACAAGACTGACAAAGCGGCTACTTTCATTAATCCTAACTGGAAATACATACATAACTTGAATGAAGCACCGTATGGTAGAATTTTGATTCTATATGATCCCAAAACAATACAACTTACCCCTAACCTATCTTCTCCCCAACTAATTCACTGTCAAGCGAATGACCTTTCTGATAACTCTACCTTCTTTGTTTCCTTTGTTTACGCATTCAACTCTGCTGCGTCTAGAACTATGTTACTTTCGACCATTCCATCTCTCAGGCAGTCCACCCACCCATGGATTATCATGGGGGACTTCAATTGTAGCATCTCACTTTCTGATAGAGTAGGTGGTTGCCCGCTATCTCTTAATGAAATTAAACCACTTGCTGATACTCTTATCGACGCTGAACTGATAATGGTCAAAACTGTTGGTATGCCGTACTCTTGGAACAATAAGAGGAGACATGGATGTAGAACATTCTCTAGGATAGATCACACCTTTTCCAATCAATCAGCCCTATCCAAATGGCCTCTTCTTTTCAATCACCTACCTCCTCCTCTCCTTTCTGACCACTCACCTCAGATTATACACCTACGTGAAGCGGACAAGAGGGGAAAATCAAATTTTAAAATTTTTAATTCTTGGGTCTCTGAACCTGATTTTAAATCTATCGTGATAACAACATGGAACAAGCCTAAATTTGGTACTCATTTGTTTGTTTTGCAAGAAAAAATTAAAGAGATAAAGGTGGTTTTGAAAAAATGGGCCTTCCAAAAATTTGGAAACGGTGAGAAAATGAGTACTCTGATAAAAGAAAAACTGATTGAAGCTCAAATTGCTATGATGTCTGATGTGAATAATGCTAACCATGCTACAACTGAAAGTTACTTGACTCAACAATACTATGAAGCATTAGCTACTGAGACTGGTATGGTAAGACAGAAGTCGAGAATAAAGTGGAAAGAAAAGGGAGATAAAAATAGTGCCTACTTTCATGCTACTCTCAAGAATAAACAGAGAAGAGAAAACATAACTACTATCTACGATGCGAATGGTGTACTGCACTCCAAAACTGAAGAGGTCCAAGATGCTTTTGTTCATCATTTCTCTGATCTGTATAGCAACAAGAGCAACTTCAGTCCTAATATTGAACAGATCCTTGACGCAATCCTGCCTAGACTAAGTACAGAAGATTATACCTTGTTATGCAATGAAGTTACCCATGAAGAGATTAAACAAGCTATGTTCTCACTTAACTCCAATTCGTGTGGTGGCCCAGATGGGTTGAATGCCTACTTCTTTACTTCATGCTGGTCTATTGTTTCAACAGATGTTATCAATGCCATTCTTCTATTCTTCAAGAATAGTAAACTTTTCAGGTCATTTAACTATACGAACATAGCTCTGATACCCAAGCAGAAGAATGCTCACTGTGTGAATGAATTTCGCCCTATCTCCTGTTGCAACACTATTTATAAATGCATCTCAAAAGTTATTGCAACAACACTAAGAAATGTCTTACCAAATATTATATCCAAAAACCAAGCTGCATTCTTACCTGGAAGGAATATTATGGATCATGTTCTTCTCTCGCATGAACTTATTAAAGGCTATAAACGTAAGAATTCTCCTCCAAAAGCTATGATGAAACTTGATATTATGAAAGCATTTGACATGTTACAATGGGATAGTATTGTGAGAATAATGGGGTATATGAACTTCCCACCGCATTTTATATCATGGATATATGAATGC
Organism: Allium cepa; assembly: GCA_030765085.1. Taxonomy (NCBI): domain Eukaryota; kingdom Viridiplantae; phylum Streptophyta; class Magnoliopsida; order Asparagales; family Amaryllidaceae; genus Allium; species Allium cepa. The sequence goes on along the minus strand of CM060935.1, from coordinate 1,050,984,429 downwards.
ATCTCCACACCGACATATTCAGTTAATGTCAATGGAAAGTATGTTGGCTTTTTTACTTCTAAGCAAGGAATTAGACAGGGAGATCCTCTTTCTGCTTATGTATTCATTATGGTTATGGAGCTTCTTACGCAGTTGTTCGAAAAACAGCATAATCAGGGTGGATTTAAACTTCATCCTGCATGCAAAGAACCACTGATCACTGCTCTTATGTTTGTGGACGACTTAATTGTTTTCTGCTCTCCTGATACTAGCACAGTCACGAATATAATGCTTACTCTTGATCAATTTTTCAACATGACAGGGCTGAAAGTTAATATTGGTAAATTTGAAATCATTACTGCTGGTCTTCATGCTGAACTGTGCAATCAAATTGCATATATTACTGGCCTGACGCTCAACACTGATACAGTCTCATACTTAGGTCTACCACTAGCAACGTCAAGAATCTCTACTGCCCAATGTCTTCCTCTTTTTGAGAAGATAACAATGAGGCTTAATAGCTGGACCACCAGGATGCTTAGTCAAGCTGGTAGATTGAATCTAATTAAGTCAGTAATTTTTACAATGCAAGTATACTGAGCTCGTACCTTCATACTCCCCTTTAAGTTAATTAATATGATCAGAAGTGCAATCATGAGATTCCTGTGGACTGGCAAGACAACTGGAAGATATATAGCACCCATTAAATTTAGCAGAATTGAGAGGCCAATGGACAAAGGTGGTCTTGGTATTATTAATTCAAAGCAGTGGAACAAGGCTGCCTTCGCGAAACATATCGACACATACTACAATTATTCTGAAAGCCTCTGGGCTAAGTGGTCTGACAAAAATGTGATAAAGGGAAGGAGTTTGTGGAATATGCACAAGCCACAGAACTTGAGCTGGACCTGGCAGAGCATCTTCAAGATTAAGGAGCACTTTCTTCCCCTTGTTCCGCTGAATTCGAATCCTATACATACCGTCAGTTTTTGGGAGGATCCTTTGTTAGACGTGGGTTTCATACTGCGGCGTCAATTAACGTACAATGAAATACAGCAAACTGGAATTCATCTGGCAACTAAGGTTAGTGATGTTATTTACAGTCTTCAATCTACACGTAGGGTATCTTCAAATAGTAGGATCCAAAACTTTTGGAACAAAATTGGCATGTATATACCAGTTACAACTACTTATGCTAAGCTGGTATGGGGTAAAAATAAGACAATTTTCAAAACTGGAGAAGAATATGAATTTATCATGTAGAATAGTAACTGCCAAACATGGAGATGGTGGAGAAGAACCTGGAGCAATGACAGTAAAATGCGACATAATTTCATGCTTTGGAAAATCCTTAACCGTGCTATTCTCACCAAGACTAAACTAGCATGCTTGGGGATGAATGTCAACATTGACTGTATATTCTGTAGTGAGCAAGCTGAGACTGTTGAACACTTATATTTTGAGTGCCCTATTATTAAGCAATTATGGATATGCATCATGGCTAAACTACAGCGTACTAATATCTCTGATGACAATCGGGTGGAGTGGGAAAGAATTTATATGAGTACGGGAAATGAAAGTGAGCGAAAGAGGGTGTTCAACACGGTGCTGAAGAGTTTCATCAGCTGTGTTTGGAGGGAGCGTAATAATAGAGTGTTCGATGCAAGTAATGCTAAAACTGATGGAGTACTCAGGTAGTGGTTATGAAAGAAATTATCAATGACTTAAGTCTACTCTCCTTCTCTTTTGATCGTGGGATCTTTTCCCTGCTGTGATTTTAGTCAGTGATGTTTTTTCTTTTATTGTTTTTTTTTCTTATGTTTTTTTTCCCTTGTGCTTGTTGTGCCATGTATCCCCCTGTTTTCTTTGATCTTTGTAAACTGTGTAATGTTCTGTTTGGTGCAGCAATAAAGTGGTCGGGGACCATCAAACCCCGTCGGCCTTACCAAAAAAAAAGTATCTTTTACGAAATTTGTTATTTCTAAATGTTTAAATTCTAAAGTAAGTTTTTTTAAAATCTATTATCGTAATAATTATTTAAAGATGATTTGGTATTGTGTTTAAAGAAGAAAATCTAGTTTTATTTATAAAGTAACCTTATTTTAATTATTTCTAAAGTATTATTTTAAATTAAGTATTAAAATAATTTTTCTAAATTTAAATGTTAAACATATTTTGCAATAAAGTGTTTTTAAATTATTTTAAAATCTAAAGTTTTGTGCTTGGTGATTCCAGTGGAAATAGAAAATACTTGGAATTTATTCTGAGAAAGGAAAATAGTTTGAAACTATTTTCAAAAGGGTTTGAAAAGTGGAAATATATCTAGTGAAGATATTTTTGGGATTATTAAATAATTTAGGAATTATTTATTGGTTGATGGTTGTTTGTGAATGTTAATTGATAGTTAAATAATCGACTATCAATATTGGCCAAATGCATTGATCGTTTCGAAGAGACCGGGATCGAGATTTATTTCTCGAAAACCACTTCGATCCGGTTTGTACGTTTTCGTGGAAAACGAGTTTGGATTCGAAGATGGAGCAGTGAAGTGCAAGGGCTAGTCGCTACTAATCTTGAGGATATTTCCAAAATGGATGTAGCAGGAATAGTGCCTTCGGTTCCGTTCGAACCCGGGACGGACTTGTATGGACGAATGCTTTCGGACCATCGCCAGGTGGGCAATGGGCATTCTAAGTGAAACGTTCTAAAAGGTAACGCTTTAAGCCTCATCAACCGGGAACGACTGAAAATCAGGGGATATGCAGCAAGGCTTGGTGGGCAGCACCCATTTTCGGGTAAGGTCATCCCTGTCTAGATGTCCCTTTTTATTTTGGCTTAGTGGTGCGGTTGCTGATCCCAACCGCGGGGTGATCTTACTCGAGACTATCCAGTATGGGGTAGTCCGGGTCTTGTGTTGCAGGGGGTCGGGAGTGATCATCGGTACACTGTTCTAGACCAGGTACTGTGACAGGTGGTACCCCAGTGCCTAGTCATTAGTTGGAATCCATTCTCCCTACGAGCCTTTTACGAGTTTTGTTTGTATTACCCACTATGTAGCCAGTAGCGGGAATTTAATAAATGTAACAGTTTCGGCTATTTTAATGTATTTGTATATAGACCCTATTATAATATCAGAGGATTTTAATATAAAACTGTTTTAGCTATCGTAAGGTACAAACCCGACATGTTTTATTTGTGGCGTGTTCTTACGAGATGCTTTTGTTTTCAAAAAGATTTTGAAACTTTAGTAATCAATTTTAGTGTGATTTCTCACGCTGGTATTCCAGACTGACTCGGGTATTATTTAACTATAATGCTCGGGTCAGGCCGAGTATTATAGGATACAGGATATGATGCTGTGAAGCTCAGGAGACGAGTTGGATGGCGATACGTACTTCCGTATATTATTATTATTCCGCTGTGTATCCAGTTGTATGCTATTGATGTTGTGTGAACTCTGATAATGTACTTTGATGATTGAATATATAAATAGATATAGTTTTATTTTGTGTAAAGATCATTTTTTATATATTATATTTTATTCCGCTGTGTTGGTTAGATTCTGTTGTTGTTTTCTGTTTTCTCTCCTTCTACCTCTTCTTCACTAACCCACTGGTTCGTATTTCTGTGCAACTTGAGTTGATTGTTATAGAACAGTGTTGACTCAAAGGATACAGATTTGTGGGTCGTTACACTTGGTATCAGAGCTTAGGTTGGTGATAACCTTGGCTCTGGTGGGGATTACTCATACAATAGAGTCCATAGTACTCTAGAATGAGTTTGAGTGTTTTAACAGATATGAGCGTGTATTTGTTAGTGAATATAAAATTGTTTTTATATTGTGTTGACTTATCTGTTGAGTGTTTATGGATTATAGTCGATGTGTGGGACGCCACGTCATCGATAGGGATTTCTAAACTCTTAAACAAAATAAACCGACACAGTATTGTTTTTAAAATGGGTAAATGGAATAATTTTACCCAAAATTATATTTTGACATCGAAGAAATATTTTTCTGAAATTATTATATACATTTGGATGTTTGGTTGTTCATACTACAATTAAATAAATATCTAAAATTGAGTGGTTTATAACCAAATAAAATTGTCTAAGTATGGTTTAAATAAAAAGGAATATAACTAAAATTTGATTAAACCAGAATTTAAGTCCCGGAAATTTGAAAGGTGTTTAAATGAATTTAAACAAAAGGGTTTGGGAATTTAAAATCTTGGGAATGTTTGAAATGTTTTTCCAAAGATTTGAAGGCAATAATGGAGTATTGTTTTGGAAAATATTGTTGAATGGAAATTGTTTTGGGAGGAATTTGTGGAAGTAAGGAAGCACTGAACTCACTTCAGTCGCTGGAAAATAATCCTGATGATGATGGCCACATCATCAGTATTCATTTTCGAGTTTCTAATGTGATGGATTGCTACCAGGATAGTTAGTCATGATATTGTTTGGGCTTGTTGGGTATACAAGTTGTTTTAGAAATTTTAAAAGTAAAATTTGTTTTGGTGAAAACAAGTGTTTGGAATCTAGAGATTTGATTTGATATACCAAGTGGGTATGTGTAGTTATCATTTCAAAATGGTTTTGGAAATGAAACTGGGCAATTGAATTCTAAGAAATTCTATTTAAATAATGTGAAAGGTTTAAATGAATCAACTATTGAACTTATAAAGTAAAATTGATATTAATAAGAAGAAATTGGGAATTTTAATCTGGGAATTAAAATTTAACTTACGTAAATGAAAGTGAAGAAAATATATTTGAATTTTACCTAAGATAAGTTAAATAAAATTGAAATTGAATTAAATTGGATATAAAATTGGAAGGTAAAATGATTGTAATTGTGAAATGAAAATTTATACCTTAAGATAGTAAGTGTTATATATATAATTTGAAATTTTGGTTATAAGATGAAATGACTCAAATGAGCAATATAAGTTTTTAAGTAAATAAATAAGTTTTGAACTCATATATTGAGAAATAAAATTTAGCTAAATTTGGATTGAATTGAATCAAAATTCAGTTGTATCATGAATGATATTAAATGGAATTAAGCCCTTGCTTAATAAAATTTAAAAGAATGGTATGTAGCTAGATTTAACTGAAGTTGAGTTGGAATAAAACTGAATTTAAATAAATTCAGTTAAGTTATAGATAATATTAAATGGAATAATTTTTTTTACTTAAATAAATAAATGTAAACTAAGTAAGTATTGAATTGGATTAAAATAGATTTGGTGTGAGTTGTAAACAAATCCAATTCAAGCATAAATTGAATGACCTTATTATAAATAAATTCAATAATGAATTGTTAATGTGAATTGAAATTTAAGAATGGATAAAAGAATAAACTAATCAAATAAATTAATAAAATAGTTGGGATTTGATCAAAGAAAAATCAAATCAAAGTTTTGAATGGAAGTTAGTGGAATAAAATAAACTTAAGTTATTGGGTGGAATGATTTGAAGAAAATAAATAACTTAAGTAAATTGTGGGGTGGTTATTTAATACATTGGATGTCGAGTTTAATAAAGTAGTTTGGGATCAAACTTTTTGAATATGAAAGAAAATGCATGAAAAGTTTATGAATAAATTAAAGTGGGATAGAAAACCCATAATAAATATTTTGATGAAATATGGAAATGGAACTCGAAATCATTAACTTAGAATTGAATTGTGAATAGATAATTGAGTTTTGAAATGAAGCTTGAGTTATAAATAGAAATTCAACTTAGAATTGTAAGTGAATTAAATATGAATTGAAGTTGTACAGAATTGGATTAAAATAAAAATGATTTGAGATGAAAATTAATCCAATTCGAGTATGAATAAATTAAAACAGGAATGAACTTAAGTTACAAAATGGCAGTGAATTGAAGTAAATTAACTTAAGTTTAAAGTTAATAGAAGCATGAGATGATGTCGAGTATAACAAAATGGCTTTGAACAAAACCAAAGTGAAAAGAGATGGAATGCAACTATATGATTTGTAAATAAGTTAGATTGGAATGCAATTTATATGCATTGAGTTGGAATCAATTTAAATTGGTTATAAAACTTATGCTATTATTTATTCACATTAATATTGTCGAATTGCATTAGAAAATTGGTTGTTCGACGTAAACGAAGGTAAACAAAATTATATGAATCAATAGCAGTTTAATAAATTGATTTTGGCATCAATTGAAATGAATATGAATTTGTTTCATTTAAAAATGAATTGAATGGAATGGTATGTAATTTGGATGCAAACAATTTCAAACTAGTGTCAAAACCTTGCATATGTACTTATGAATGTATATCACATGCATTACTTATGAAATCTATGTGTTAGCTATTTGAATATAAGTGAAATGTTAATAAATTTCGTATATTTAGTACTTACATATTTAAATTGAGTAAGTATAGGTACCGGGAAGCCGTTTGGCTGGATTTGGACGCGCAAAATGCTACAATAATAAGCCGCTTGCTTAAAATGCTAAATAAAGGTACGCCTACGCAATAAAAATAGGAAATATGAACCGCTTTTTGTTTTTCCGACCGTGTGGGTCGATGTATATATATTTATATCTTTTGTCAAATTGCAAAAGCTCCTTTGTACAAAGGAGACTCTGCCGAAATTTTTCAAAAATTTTGGGAGTTAGAATTATTTTTAAAATTTCCACTAACGACGAAGAATTTAAAATTAGTAAGCAAATAAATATGAAACTGAATATTGAAATCTAATTTAAAATGGTGTATGTAAAGTAAAGTGAAATTGAAGAAATTGTTTGAAGAAACTAAAGGAAGAAAAAGTTTGCAAATAAACTTTTATTTGAGATTTTAAATAAATTAGTAAGTGGAACTAATAAAAGGAAATGGTTAATTAAATATGGGTTGAGATAAGGTGAATAAATTTCAATATTCAAGGTTTGAAGGCAAATTGATTTCAAATGGAATAGTAAAGGCAAAATGAATGGAAATAGATATAAACTTCAATAATAAAGTGAGATAAATTTAAGAGGTATCAAAAATATTTATATTGAACTTAAGAAAAGAAAGGTGAAATTCTTAAGTAAAATTAGATATTGAAAATATATTCTAAGTTAATATTTGAATGAAGATTTAATAAAAGTGATAATTGAGGATAGTGAATAAAATCAAAATTAATGTGAATAAAAGAGAATGGATATAAATACGCAGGATGTACGTATATTGTTTTTATTCGCATAGTAATTTGATCCAGATTCGAGCATAGAATTTCGAGATTGTCATATCGATCCGAGTTAAGATTTTTCACTCGATTTTTGACGGCAAACCCTGGATATGGATTTCGATCGATTCTGGAAATTCTCTATCATAGTTATGACTATGCAAGGAGAATGACGGTTTCTGATTAGGAAACTTGATCTGAGTCCACACTCGGAAGTCGGGTGGACGATACTAGTTCGGAAGTGAAATTGTGTGATCGAGTAAGCGATCAGATTCGGTATTGCATACGAATGATATAGGTACATCGTACGGGCTTGAATGAATAGATATTGACATTTTGTAAGGAAGTCAATAAATGATTTTGAATGTTGTGATTGGATATTATTGCTAAGCGGAATATATATGTATTATGAAGGAAAAGAAAATTTGGTTTTGATTTCAGAAGATAAATTTGAATTGCTCGACGAAAAGGTATGTGTTTATATTTCTGTATGAAATTGATTGGGTTTTGATCGAGCCACTTGGCCTTTTGTTTTCTTTTGGAATTTGAGAGCCTGTAGTGGCATTTTGTAGTTGTACCGAGCTAGCCGCGCAAAGGAGACGCTGGCAAAAATTTTCGAAAATTTAGGGAGTTAGAAATTTTTTGAGAAAATTTGAAAATTTAAAACTGTTTGATTTTGAATTATAATTCGAATGATTGAATAAATAAAGTTGTTTGGAAACTATGGAAAAGTTTGGAAGGTTAGTTAGATAAATAGTGTGTTTAATAAAGATGGTTTGATTGTTATTAAAAAAAACTGTATGGTTTTAGAGAAGATAGTTAACGGGTTATGGACCATTCCTCTTAACTAGTAATTTCGGGGACGAAATTCTTTTAAGGGAGGAGGAATGTGACGACCCAGAATTTTTGAGCATTGGAAATCGAAATATTTAATTGATTTTAAATATTTAAAAATTAATTTTTAACTTGAATTCAAATATCACCATTTATTCGGTAATTAAATTATTGAATTAAATAATTTAAAGTTGGATAAAATGTTGAATCTGGAGTTTTAAGCCTGTTAAAAATAATTTGAAGACTTATAAAATTTGTATTGGTAGTACTGAGGATAATAGAAGTTGTAAAATTGAATTTAACATTGATTTGTTCGGTTTTGGAATTTTATCGTTTAAATTGAATTTAAAAATAGCCTATCGAGACACGGTCTCGGAATTCGATGAAACCAGTTCCATTGGGTCCGTAATATTGAATTATTATCGGATTTCAAATTTCGTATTGATCGGAATTGTTGTGTGAGCGTATGACAGGTAAACGCACTGAAAATTTAATCGGCAATTCAATTTAATAACTGGATTCAAAAAGCTACTTTTCCCATACGATCGAATTAGGACCCGAAACCTTTTCTATTGTGTTCAGAATAGGGGTTTAACATTATAAACGCCTAGCGACATGCCTCGATAAGAGTTCGACATTTTGAGTTGCATTTTCCGTGACGATTTGAGTTTGAAATTGAATTTAAATATTAAATTTTGAAGCAATTTTGGCAAGCCTTTGAGACACGTGGCCCACCCCTTCTAACACATGTACTTCTGCTCTCTATACGCGTTTGTTTTTTAGAATAAATCTGGATCAACCGAGCACCTTGTATTCGAAAGAAACAAAAATAAGTAAAGAAAAAAACAAAAAAAAGAAGGAGAGAGACGAAACATTTTATCTCGGCAATAAGAAATGTATGGCGGATCTCTGGAAGAATTTTAGCATCGAACCAAACCCCCTTCTCTACTTTCTAAAATCGAACCAGCATAAAAAAAAATTTAATGGACAAACAATTCAAGAAAATTGTCGAGTAGGCTATCCTCTCATCGAATCGATTTTGTGTCCACGTGGATCGACTCGCGAGCGTGCCATTGTCGCCGTGACTTGGGATGGTGCTTGATGATGGAGGAAGAGCGTCACACGCGAGGCAGGGCAGTCGAGGTGGAGGGGAAGCAAGAAAGATTTTGAAGGCGGGTAAGTAGAAGACTGTCGATTTTGGTTAGGGTTTCGGTTCGATGGCGAGGGAGGGGTCGAGACCGTGGACAACATGGTCTCGTAAGGGCAGAGGAGTTCAATTCTCTGGCAATCAATGCGGCAGTGATTGGAGTCGCAAGGGTGGGTCGATGTCGGCGGTACAAGAAGGGGAATCTAGGGTTCCGTTCGACGTCGACTCGATAGTGAGGTTCAAATTCTTCTCTTCTATTAATTTTAAAGTGATAATATATATAAAGTAAATATACATACATATGATTTGCTAGGTTTATTTTAAATAATGGATTTGGTGGTAAATCTGTTCAAATAACTTAGCTAATTTATTTTAGCTGCTAAAAGATTCTTTAAAAGGGAAAAATTATTTAGTTAGAATTAAATTGTTAACTAATTAAATTCCTTAATAATAATTATAATTAATCGTTCGATTATCTCGAATATTAATAAACCGTATAAATGTTCATACAAGGTCTAAAATTATGGAGAAACAAGTCAAGGCGGATCAGACTGCAAATTAAAAAGCAAGGTGAGTTAATCTCACTCACCTGGATTATTTTAGTAAAATTTAAATTATTGGTTGCTTTGTTTGGAAGATTATTGTTATTAGTTAAAATTAAATAGACCCAATTTGTCATATAATAGTGGATGATTTATATTAATCCCATATACCGCGATATTCCACCTCGAAGTGGAATTGGTCTATGTTGCGCTAACGTCTATGGATGCAGGGAAAACAGGTTGGAGGGATCCAACTGGGTCCCTCAACATTTATTTAAATTATTTAATATTCTCTGTTGTGATTATTTGATATTCTATGATGAATTATATTGGAATATTGAATGCTATGGTTTGATCGAATATATTTGGGTATAATGAGTTACCAAAAACATATGAAATTGGAGTTTTGGAAAGACAATAAAAGAATGGAGTTTTAAGTAAAACAATTATAGCAAATAAATTAAGAATGAATTGAAAAGAAAAGGAAGTGATATTGAAATACTAATAAATAACTTCGAGTATGAACAGAAACAAAGATTTTGAATAAAAGAAGTTAATGAAATGTAAAATTAAGTGATATTATTTTAAAGTAATAAAGAATTATTTTAAAACTTAAAGTTTAAATTTATTTAAAAAGGATTAAGAAGTAAGCTGAGAAATCTAAAGTTTGTATTTTCAGTTAAAAGTACTTTAAATCATAATTAAGGAATATAACCTGAAATTAATGGATTTTGGATTAAAAGGAAGTAAATTGGAAATCAATTTGGAAATTGATTCAAGTGTTTGAATTGGAAATTTAAAGAAGGAGGTGAAGAGAAGTATATTTATCTGGATTGCCAAGTACGTTTTCAAAATAAATTTTTAAGTATAAAATAAAGGTTTTAATGTTGTTTCAAAAAGTATGTTTTACGAAATTTATTATTTCTAAATGTTTAAATTCTAAAGTAAATTTTTTCTAAATCTATTATCGTAATAATTATTTAAAGATGATTTGGTATTGTGTTTAAAGAAGAAAATCTAGTTATATTTATAAAGTAAACTTATTTTAATTATTTCTAAAGTATTATTTTAAATTAAGTATTAAAGTAATTTTTCTAAATTTAAATGTTATATTTTAAAATAAAGTTTTTCTAATTATTTTAAAATCTAAAGTTTTGTGCTTGGTGATTCCAGTGGAAATAGAAAATACTTGGAATTTATTCTGAGAAAGGAAAATAGTTTGAAACTGTTTTCAAAAGGGTTTGAAAAGTGGAAATATATCTAGTGAAGATATTTTTGGGATTAGTAAATAATTTGGCAATTATTTATTGGTTGATGGTTGTTTGTGAATGTTAATTGATAGTTAAATAACCGACTATCAATATTGGCCAAATGCGTTGATCATTTCGAAGAGACCGGGATCGAGATTTATTTCTCGAAAACTACTTCGATCCGGTTTGTACGTTGTGGAAAACGAGTCTGGATCGAAGATGGAGCAGTGAAGTGCAAGGGCTAGTCGCTACTAATCCTGAGGATATTTCCAAAATGGATGTAGTAGGAATAGTGCCTTCGGTTCCGTTCGAACCCGGGACGGACTTGTATGGACGAATGCTTTTGGAGCATCGTCAGGTGGACGATGGGCATTCTAAGTGAAACGTTCTAAAAGGTAATGCTTAGCCTCAATCCTCATCAACCGGGAATGACTGAAAATCAGGGGATATGCAGCAAGGCTTGGTGGGCAGCGCCCATTTCCGGGTAAGGTCATCCCTGTCTAGATGTCCCTTTTTATTTCGGCTTAGTTGTGCGTTTGATGGTCCCAACCATGGGGTGATCTTACTCGGGACTATTCAGTAAGGGGTTAGTCCGGGTCTTGTGTTTCAGGGGGGCGGGAGTGATCCTCCATACGCTCATCTAGACCAGGTACTCTGACAGGTGGTACCCCAGTGCCTAGTCATTAGTTGGAATCCATTCTCCCTACGAGCCTTTTACGAGTTTTGTTTGTATTACCCACTCTATGGCTAGTAGCTGGAATTTAATAGATGTAACAATTTCAGCTATTTTAATAAGTATTTGTATATAGACCCTATTATAATATCAGAGGATTTTAATATAAAACTGTTTTAGCTATCGTAAGGTAAAAACCCGACATGTTTTATTTGTGGCGTGGTGTTACGAGATGCTTTTGTTTTCAAAAAGATTTTGAAACTTTAATAATCAATTTGAGTGTGATTTCTCACGCTGGTATTCCAGACTGACTCGGGTATTATTTAACTATAATTTTCGGGTCAGACCGAGTATTATAGGATACAGGATATGATGCTGTGAAGCTCAGGAGACGAGTTGGATGGCGATACGTACTTCCGTATATGATTATTTTTCCGCTGTATATCCAGTTGTATGCTATTGATGTTGTGTGAACTCTGATAATGTACTTTGATGATGTAATATATAAACAGATATAGTTTTCTTTTGTGTAAAGATCATTTTTTACACATTATATTTTATTCCGCTGCGTTGATTTGATTCTGTTGTTGTTTTCTGTATTCTCTCCTTCTACCTCTTCTTCATTAACCCAATGGTTCGTATTTCTGTGCAACTTGAGTTGATTGTTATTTAATAGTGTTGACTCAAAGGGTACAGATTTGCGGGTCGTTATAAATTACCTCTTCATTTACATATAGTTATGGTAATAAAGTGATTTTAAAATTAAAATTTAATGGTCTATATTTCTAATTAATAGTTAATAGGCCATGCTTAAAATCGATTTTATTTTCAACTTCATTGTTATTTTTCATGAGAATTAACAAGTGGTTTAAAAGTTGTGTTATAGTTTGATGGCTTATTGAGCTAATTAATAGCACAAATAGGTCATACTTATGATAAACACGTCATTTAAATTCACTAATGACCAAAAAAAAGAGATCATAATTTCATACTTTGTTGAACTATGTGATCTAGAGGTTGGATTTATCTCTAAATTGTATTTTATTGTCATAGTTTTCATTCACATTTGTAGTTGTTAGTTTGTTAGTTTTCTCATTTTCTAGCTTAAACATTCTCAAACTCTTGGTTAATTTGATTGAATAGAGATTTAAATTCTAACAATTCCCTACGGATTGACCCGTACTCGTCACATACTAGAATTGTAGGCTGTGCGCTTGCGGTTAATTTTTATTTTAAATCCGCTCGACGGTTTTCTAAACCGATAGAATTTCCGTAGATGAACAGTCACTATTACTCATCTTCAAGGAACATCATCGCATCTCTTAGCCAATCCAAATATCAGATCTTCCTTGACTTATGAACCTATGTCATCTTACTACGACTAAGCCAAACACATCACTTAATAACTCACCGGTTTCTCCAACGTATGCCCTACTAGCAGTCAATATTGGATAACTATCTAATCATGAAATTATCATACATAATAAATAATATAACCTATAATACAACGGAAATAATCATAGCAAGGAAAACAAACAAATAAGTAACTTAATTATAACGAAACAATCAATCAATCAACAATATATGCAAGCAAAATAAATTAATTCAAACAAGCTTGACATAAATAAATAAGAAAAAATAGTCAAACATGTAGTAAAATATTTCCTAATTACAACTAATAACTTAACAAGCAATAGAATAATACAAATAACTCAACCAAAGTAAGCAAATACAAGCAAATGGTCACTATCCCATACATCGAAACAAGCAGTCCTTACTTTCTAAACTAGGCCAGCCCGCAACAAAAGTGATGGATGAATTTCAGTTTTTTTTTTACCATTTTGGATCTTTTTTGAGCTTGTGAAGTACAATTTATTGAGAATATTTCTAAATTTCTTTTAAGTAAAATCTTTATTTTATTTAAATTTATAAAATGATATAGTATTATTTAACTTATATTATAGTATATATACGTATATCATACACTTACACACACACGCACACACACACACACATATATATATATATCTGTGTATGTGTGTGTGTGCACGCCCGCGCATGTGTAACATATCAATCCATGCAAGGTAAAACATATCCGTGTATAGATATAGGGATTTACATCACAATGGGCATGTTAGCTCATTCAATATACAAATATATTATCCAAATGTATGTTTATATATTTTAACTTATATATATAATATTACAAATATGTGTGTGTGTGTGTGTGTATATAAATTATTATTTTTTACTTAAATAATTTTGTATAAATTTATAAACATATATACTTAAACATAAGTATAAAATATTAACAATATATATGTTTATAGCTATATAAATGTGTTTAAATCATTTATAGTATATACATATATATTAAATATAATATTTTTTTTGCTAGAAGGCCAATAATAAAACAGGTATAAATATTTTTGTTTAAACATATATGTATATATATGTATCTATTAAATACTTATATATGTGTGTGTTTAAAAAAATATTAATACAAAAAATAACAAAAATATTTATATTAAATATATAACTGCCTGGTCATGCATGTGGCTCTATTTCTTTTTAAAATTTTAATATATATATATATATATATATTATAATAAAAATCTGTATGGATATTTATATAAATTAATAAAAAATATTTTCAAAACAAAAATTTGAAATTTAAGTTTCTAATAAAATTTTAGATGATAATTTTTTAGTTTGAAAATTTATTATATGATTTCAGAATTTAAAACAATTTAAGATTTATTTTTTATTTTTGGTTTATTTTTAAATGTTTTTAAATATATAAAAAATGTTTTTTTTAATTTTTGTCGATTATATAATATGTATTAATATAATTTAATAAAATATAAAACACAATTTATAATACATATATGTATTTATTTGATAAACTGATTTAAATATTAAAAATAGTATATAAATATATAAAACATTTTGTTGCTGCCGAATATATTATACATATTAAACATTATGTATAAAATCATATTTTCATATTTTATACAAGTATAAAGTAGCATTTAAATTATAAACCATATATATATAATATATTAAATTATTTAAAATAAAATAAAATTTTAAAGTCGAGCTGCACTGCATACATGTGTGTTTACACAAACAAATTTAATATAAAACATGTAGTTTATATCCCACCAATCAAAATTGTGATAATTATTTATATGTTGGACTCATCACCTAACTAACAGTATAATATATGAAATAGACATTACATATGTAGGTTAATATTTGTAAACATGTTAGGAACATACCTAATAACCAAAGCCTGCAACTACATCATGAAATGACGAGATCTGATCCTCGAACTTATTTCTAGTCCAAAAGAGTGCTAATCCCTAAACCATTGACCACCAAATATCGAATAACACTTGATTTGATTTGATCATTGAAAATTAGAGAGATGGTGAGGGAGAGTTCGGCCAGTGCTAGAGGGGATATGGAGGCTAAAAGTTTGATTACGAACTAGTGTGGCTAGAGATGCTTATATAGAGGAGAATTTAGAGATATTTTAGGATCAATATCCTACATAATCTCATATCAATTTCCTTCTATCTTAGCCCTCCATCTCAAAGCCTCTATTGCACCGTCTCATGGCCACACCAAGCCCCATCATGGTTGAATACAATCAGCCTCTTTATAGGCTTTGAACCCATTAAAAGCTCGAACAAATATTTTACATTTAAATCCAATTTCAAAGCATATGATATCATACATCAATTAACATATTTATACCTATTATAGATACATTTAACAATATTTGTTTATCAAATCAAAGTCAAATTTTCATATGTAATATTTCACAAAAGTTAATTAATTAATAATAATTACAAACTAATTAAATCATCTGGTCAAAGGATTATTCATCATTTCGATCGCGTGACCCGTTAGATTGGTGGTTAATATGGAACTATTCAAATATCAGTGTTCATACGTCACTTAGTAGGTGGTGCGACATTATTGCTAAATTTTATCGCTTACTTGGTTTTGATAAAATCAAATTTTACTTATTAAGCATTACCAGGTTGTGATTATTATTTACGCCAATTGTCTTCGTCAAAATTATATCACTTTGAACTTATGGAATTTATAATGGTCAATATCTCAATATCGTCTACATTCAACTCTATAGTCCAAAAGTAAAGCTCATGGTTCAATAATATTAATTATTAACCAGACTGCTCTGACATTATATAAGTATCTCTAACCTAATTTGATTTGGATCATTTATTGCCTCCAGCTTCATTCCTTGCTGGTCAAAAATCATCTCAAGTGCCTCTATTTCGTCAAGCTCAAAGCAAGTAAAATTGACCGCTATTCGATAGCTGGTGGTCAACAGTTCAAAGACTAGCTCTGTGTTAAATCAAAAATAGTTTCAAGTTGCAAAATTATCTTTTCAAGGTGTACTTTAAGGCATTGGGATTAAGGTATGTTTTTATCAAAATGCAGTTATTAATTCTTAATTATATTGTTTTATTATATACGTATTGTTAGTTAGGTGACAATTCTGATATGCAAGTAATGTTGTCGCAAAGTTGTTTGGTTGTATGCATGTGTGTGCAATAAAAAAATTCTCATCAAATATGCATCAGGTCAGTACAACTCTGAGTAAAAAAATATAACTTTTATAATTCATTAAATGAATATATATTATCTAGTTACATATATATAGTTTATAATTAATAACAACATCATACTTTAATAAAAAATAGTCATATAATTTAATATGTAAAAAATTAAAGCGATAATAATTTTCGACAATGGGAAAATATTTTTTTGGCAAGGCTAACCGGCTTTATAGTGGATTGTCCACTTTTGTTAAAAAAACATTATTAAACAGGTGTTCAGCGCATGTGCTAGAACGGCTAATATAATAAAGTACAAGAGCTAGGCAGAAGGACTAAAAGCTACTAACACAAAAGTCAAAAAGCGACTAGTCCTCTTCCAAAGAGGAAGAACCACTGCCATCATCCTTAGAATCTGACCTAATAACGTTTACCGTAAAAATAGTGTGGCCAGGTTGGGACCATTGAAAATATGAATTATTAATATTTTATTATTATTTAATATTATTTACATCAATTTGTTACATAAATATATTAATTCAAATATATTATGAAAATTATATTTTATATTTTATAAAATAATAATAATGGTAGAGAAGCTCTCGCTAGAATTATAAAGAAACATTTTCTTATTTTAAAATTAATTAATTAACTTGAAAAAGGAAAAATCATTTTAAACCAAAAAATTATGGAAATTTTTTTCAAAGCATAAAATATCATTTAGGATTTTCTAGAAATTTAAATTTTGAAATAAACTTTTAGGCAATATTTTATTAAATTTTTAATGGATATTTAATTAAATGTATTTTAAAATTTCAATTTTTTCTTCTTCAAAGCAATGGTGCGCAAGGCCTGGACTTTTATATTGAAAAACTAATTTAAGTATTTCATTAATATATATATATATATATTATACGTATATTTTTGTGTATGTGTATATATATTATATATACTAGTATGGGCCCGTGCTTCACATACGGGCTGTTTGTGTTATTGTATACGTTGATATTTTGTTTGAGTGCAAATATGTAAATGGAAAGCAAGGGCATTTTTGGAATTTTCAAAAGACACCGAGTAAATTAGTTCAACGAATTTTCTTTATTAGTAGTAGAGATATGTATGTATTGCTCACGGTTTAAAAATTATAATTTAATATTTATAAACAATTTATTTATATTTAAATAAATCTATTATAATAATATGTATGTAATATTAATATTTTATCATACGATTATATATATAAATATACAAGCATATATATAAATATATCTATATTCTTATATAAAATTATTTAAGCAAAGCTTTATATATATATATATATATACGTATATATATTTATAATACTTATATAAATAATAGTATATACATACACACATACATTTGCATATTACATGAGCTAACATGTCCGTTGCGATGTAAATCACAACATCTATATACGGGCATGTTATATCTTGACGGTTGATATGTTACATAGGCATATACATATAGTGTATATGATACGCACACAATATATACACACACACACACATATTAGGACATAAATTAAACGAAACAATATAATTTATAAATTTAAATAAAATAAAAGATTTTACGTAAATAATACTTAGAAATGTTCTAAATAAATTAGACTTCACAGGCCCAATAAAGATCCAATAAGGAATATTTTTTTGAAATTCACCCTAACTTCCGCTGCGGGCTGACCTTATTCTAACAATGGTATCAGAGCTCAATAGCCTATATGGTCTAAATTAGTCATGTTAGGGTTAATTAGTTAGGCTTGCAGCCAAATAGTAGGGTGTCTAGAAAGGTAGTGTCGAAGGATTGGATTTGAGTAATCAAGTACTTTTCCATACCTAGTTATCAGCCTGGCTTGAAAAAATATATGAGCCCAAAGATTGTCCCTAATAGAACAGATCGAATTTGAATTAGGACATAGGATAATTTTCAAAATTGTTTGAAAATTATAAATATAAGATTTTAAATTTAATTATTAATTTAAAATAAAATTTATATTTATTACAAATGTTATATTATAAAAAATTCAAACCGTTTGAAAATCTACATAAATTAATTTTGAAATTTATAAAATTTTCTACCGAGGTCAATAAACTATATTAATTAAACAAGTAAATTAATTAATAAACATATACATGTATTATATATTACGATATATGTTATGTTGTTTTAAAATGTTAAAATAATATAAATATATAACATAAGTATACATGTATGTATATAATTAAATTTCAAATTAACATAATTTAATTAAAATTGTCTGATTAAATAAATTAATTTAAAGTTTAATTAATAAAATAATATACAAATATATTTGATATGTGTGTTTTACTATAAAGGTTATAGTATATAATAAACATTCAATATAAATGTTATATTAAGATAATATTAATTAACTAAAATTAATCAAATATGATTTAATTAATTAAAATTAATTAAATATAATTTAATTAATATAATATTATATATAAGAATATTTTGTAAGTTATATGAAATATAAGAGTTATATAATATGAATGTATAATTAAAGATGGAACATTAAGAAACCCTAAATAGACTTAATGAATAAATGCATATGTAAACGTATGTATACCATCATTTTCGATGTGTCTGACACTTGAATCACGAGGGTATTTCATAATAAATACATTATTCCATAAGTCAAAATTAACCAATATAATATATTGAAGATCATGAAACTTCAATATAATATTGTCCTCCGCTATATATATATATATATATATATATATATATATATATGTGTGTGTGTGTGTGTGTGTGTGTATGTATGTATGTTAATAAATTACTTCCATACTCCTTAATTATTGAGCAAACTTAAGCTAGAGATGTTATGTGTAGTATTATTAATGTGTTGAATAGATGAGATAAGGTAACTATTATGTATTTGTTGAGCAAAGTCAAGATACATATACTATACTTAGGTCGTTGCGATATAGTAGATAATGAATAATTTCATTTCAATTTATTAAGAAAACTCAAAATCAAAGATAAATTAGGACAAGGTACCAAATGTTAGGGGCTATATATGATACAACCAATAAGGAGTTATCCATCGTCCGTGGAGTTACGACTTATTGAGTAAACTCAAGGTCATAATTCCAAGATGGACATGTCCTTGCACACGCTAGTGTAGTCAAAAGACTTCTATGTTTCGATTAGGGTTTAGTGGAATATAAAAGACAAGTGAGAGCCTTATTAGAAAAATGAAACAATAACTTTAACCTTTCTAATACTGTAAGATGCTTTATAATGTTATAATAATCCACACTGATAAATTTGTGCATTTAAAATGAGAGATAAAACATTTATCAATTAGGATATATAAAAGAATTGAATTGAAGATTGACAAGTAGAAATATATACTAATAATTGCTTCTTGCATGTTAATGTTTCAATACCCATGCAAGCACATGATTTTACAACTAATATATACATTTGTAATTTGGTCGCTTACATGTTTATTTGTTAAGACCGTGTACTGCAATCTATGGATTTCAAACACTAAATACAGTATAAGATTATGGATATTCGATCCATATACTATTACACATAAGTATTATATAGGGGATATTCATAGTTCGTAATATGCGGTACTTTAATGAAATTAGTTCATTCGAAATAAGCTAATAAACAGTACTGTTAGATCGAGTATTCAATTTAATAAACAGTACTGTTAGATCAAGAATTCGAACACTAAACTTTCGGTTTGATCAGTGTACGTAAAGTGGAACATATTTGATGCCATTAAATGTTGAGGATAATCGAATGCGCTTTTGTAAAGAGTTCATTATGATATTGCAGTAAGGGTTTTCTTTTGAATGGTACGACCATTTATAAAGAATAAAGAATAACGAATGTACAAAAGTAGAGGCAATTTGAGGTAAAACTGGGAGGAAGAGTGAATGGTCACTTCTGCTTCTTAAAGAAACATCAAAAATGAAAATTGTAGTAATAATAATTGATACTTAACATTTAAACAAGAAATATGATTTCTATTTGAAAATGTATTTCGTATAGAAAATTGGTTTCAATAAAATTTATTTCTTCGAGTTTAAGATATTTGATCAAAGAACTCTCCACTATAAACTAGTTGAGTATGTGAAATAAATTATATATATTAAGTGAATGGACTCCGAAGTTAGTACGCCATTATAGTAATGGCGAAAGTAGTGGAGTGAGCTATGGAGCACTTATTGCATGAAATTATAAAAATTCTTTTCATAAAACATATCGAATATTATTTATGAAATAATGGCTATTTTTTGTGTCGATTGAAAAATAGACATATTTATACTTTAATGTGAATATTGTTAATATTTGTTATGAAATAAAACTGTAATATGGTATTTGGTTTCATAACAAAAGTGATGCACTGAAAATACTGAAGTATCAAAAATTATTTACAATAATTTTGGAATTATAGACTAAGCTATAGTTTTGAGAAATAATTTTTTTATATGGCTATGAATAGTATGGTACTAGCTAATTATATCTTAGACAATTAAAGGCTATGCACCCATTTAATGGGAGCGCCATAAGATTTGATGAACTCTTCAGATTGATACATATAGATTTATGCTATCATAATTCTATTAAAAGGAAACGGTTCCACGTACTTTGTTATAGTCATGAGTGAGCCATCACAAACATAAACAAGTGTATTTGATATGCATGTACAAGTGAAAGATAAGTTCATATAATATAAAATAGATATGAATAATGTAAAATGTAATAGAATTATTTCGATTTGATCAAATGAGTATGTATATTAGAAAGTGTTTCGTATGTACCTAGTATGAATAAAAATTCAACCTCAAAGGTCGCTCATTTCTATGATACATAATGATGTATTCATAAGGAGTAATTGAGCATTGATGGACAAAGCATGACTAGTGATGAGTGAAGTTGAGTTAAAATTCTTTCTGTAAGGTGTGTATTTAAGAGTAATACGTAAGGTTATAAAAACCAGATAAGATAGGGATTTATAAGAAACCTCTACTTATCCTAGGCCAAGGAGTTGGCAGGTTATGCGAATTGAAAGACCACGCATAATTATTATACGTAAGGGATCTTGTACGAATTGTCCAAGAGAATTTTTAGAACAATGGTCCTTAGATGATTATTTTATGTTGTGAATGTAAATATATTGTGAACTAATGCAAATTAAGTTTTATATAAGGCAATTCATAAAATGTTTGTGAATGCCCATTCAGTTGCATTGAGAAATAACCATTGTTTCGAGAAATACCAACTTTGTAGCGAAGGAATTTCTTTGATAAATTATTGGTATAAAATAAATTTGGATACGATCCAAGGATAAACTGATTACGAAGGATGATGTAAAATTGACTGAACCTAAATGAACACAATACACTAGGATGTCTAATGAGTGTTCTTGTACATTAAAGAGAAATTATGAGTTTCTTGTCAATGTTAAGAATAAATAGTCCTCGGTTATTTAATTATACCAATAAGAGTATTAACTTTATGATATGGTACGATGTGCCAGTCCAAAATGAATTCCAAGTACATTATCAAAATATGAAATATGATTTTGATAGTTGTACCTAAAGGGATATGATCCATTGGCCGCAAATGTATCTTTAAGAGAAAGGTAAGTGTCGTTGCCATATTGATAAGAGTAATATCGTTAATTTCAGCTGGTTCAGATTTTACTTACAATATTATCACCTAGTATGACTTTCTGTTTTGATATATATGTGTGTTGAAACAGGAAGTTCTAATTATAGATTTAGATTAGTCTGTCTGCACATAACAAAGTGTCTCAAAGTCAATGGGAGCAATATTGAGTTTCTGTTTTTTTTTGACATGATCGGAATGGATATGAAAGCAACATTCTGAAAAGCATCAAAATTGAACAAATATTTTGATAGAAATATCAAATAGTTCGACTATCAATCAAAATTCAGAGAAAGGGTGTGTTCATAAGAAAGAAAGCGAAAAAAGTACAAAGATATTTCTGAATCATAAGTAAACAACACAATACTGATTGTTAACAATGTACTTATGTTAAAATATGCTTTAGTTGTTTTAATACTCAACTTTGGATTTGTGAGTAATGTTCTTTTATAATAAGTACAAAAGATATCGCGAATTTCCTAAACGATTTGCAAGGACGCCTAATTAAAATGTTTAATATAGAACATGTAAGATGGCTTCCTTGTACACCGGCAAAAGTAATTATCATACATGTTATGTTATCTATGATATCATATTTTTTATGTATTTTATGCATGAAACGAATATCAAATCCAAATAGATATCACTAAATGTTTGTTTGAGGTGTTCTCGTGTATTTATGAATACTAGAGAATTGTTTACATAAACACTGGACTCCTTATGAAGGAGTGTTCAGACTCAAACTTCATAAGTGATATTGAGAATAATATGTCAATATGAGTGTTTAAGTTAGAAATGTTCCAATTAGAAGAGACTGGAGGTGAAAAATGCTGTACATCGCTTAAACAGCACCGCAATAAAATCGACGTATATAATAATTGCACAAATTTATATCTGAGCCGAGGTTGATTCTAAATGTTGAGAATCCCATAACATTATTATATGATAGCAATATCATGATATAGTTCATAAAAAAATTTAGAGCTTACTAGAAGGTGAGAGACATACTTTGAATTGTTCCGCACGATAAAAGTAGATTATCAGCATCATAGAGAGTTAGTTGACAAAGTAGATGTTTAAAACGTAATAGCATGCCCATTCACAAAGGGACTAACCTGATTGGTTTTGAGGAAATCTATTAGAGAAGTTGGAATAAGGTTTCATAATTGACCTCAAGTGCAACTAGGAGATTGATAGAGTCAGAGACATGCCCAACGGGCAATTATATAATTTGTTATACATAGTTAACTCGATAACCAATCTTGTTCAAAATAAAAGGTGTTTTTTTCAACTTGATATATTATATTGTATTAATTAATTAATTTTATTAAAATTATATATAATAGAAAATCCATAAATGATATTTTTTGTGATATTAGTTATATAAATGCTTTTAAATGTTCCTACTCAAGATGCATCGAAATTGGATATCGATTAATCTATCGAGACAAGAGTATGTAACACTCTCTAAATGTTGGACAGTGTACTAGTCATGACTACTGAGGGTGCCTAGGGGTTATGCACTAATAATTATTGGATATCTGTGGAAAGACTCACTTGATAGTTTTCTGTTGGTTAATATAACTAAGATCGAAAAGAAAATATCGATGCGACGGATTTACACAGCTCTCATGACTTGAGAACACTATCGATATTCAATATAAAAGCTTCACTTTGATTATAGTCAAATCATGGCATGATGTCCATCGAGTGTAGTTGGGTCAAGTGGAAGTGTTGCAAGTGAAGCACTATCCAAGAGAGGATTCGTCTCCTCGGTTATATATGGTTAGTATCATGGTCAACTCATGTAAACTCGAAGTCAAAGTCTCTGGTCATAGATAATTTTTATCATTAAATCAAGGACTTTTCCTTTGGACTATAAAGTTGAATATGGACGGTATTGGAATTTTGACCGTTATCAAATTCATAAGTCAAAAGTGATATTGAATTGACGAAGAGATTGGTAAAAATAAAAGTCGCAACCACATAATGCTTAACAAAGTAATATTAGATTTTACCAAAACATAGTAAGCGATAAATTTAGCTAAAACGTCACACCACTTGCTATGTGACATGTGAACGTTAATACTCGAATAGTTCGATATTAATCGCCCACCAAATTTACACCTGACGAGTCACACAACCGAAACGATGAATTCTCCTTTGACCAAATGATTTAATTAATTTATAATTGTTATGAACTAATTAAATTAATTAATTTTTATGAAATATTAAATATGAAATTTGATTGTAATTTGATGAATAAATATTATTAAATATATTTAAAATATTTATAAATATATCAATAGATATGCGATATCGATAAGGTATTAAATTTGATTTAATTGTATAATATTTTATTTGGGCTTAAAATGGGTTTAAGGCCCATCATAGGGTTGATAATTTCAGTAGCAATTAAAGGGAATAGGCGGTTAAAAATTAGATTAAAAGGGTTTGATTTTGGATGGCTGCAATTAGAGGAGAATGAGAATGAGATGAGATCCACACTTCTCTCCTCTCTATCCACTATATAAGCATCCCTAACCTAATTTGATTTGGATGGCTGCAATTAGAGGAGAATGAGAATGAGATGAGATCCACAGTTCTCTCCTCTCTATCCACTATATAAGCATCCCTAACCTAATTTGTTTTGGATTTTTCGCTACCTCCGCCTTCATTCCTTGCTGGCTGAAAATCATCTCAAGTCCCTCCATCTCATTGTGCTCAAACCAAGTCAAATTCGATCGATATCCGATAGCTAGTGGTCAATGGTTCAAAGACTAGCTCTCTGTTGAATCAAAATAGTTCCAAAGGGCAGAAATCTTCTTTTCGAGGTGTACATCAAGGCATTGGGATTAAGGTTTGTTTCTAATCAAAATATAGTTATTGATTCTCAATTATAATATTTTATTATGTATGTTTACATTATGTGTTGTTAGTTAGGTGACGTTTCTGATATGCAAGTAACGTTGTCACAAAGTTGTTTTGTTGTATTCATGTATATATATTTAAACTTTTTTTTTATTAAATATGCATCAGCTCAGTACATCTTTGAGTAATAAATATAATTTTTATATTTTATTAAATTAATAAACATTATTCAATTACATATATATAGTTTATAATTAATTACAACATCGATGGTCATATAATTATATACACGAAGAATTAAAGCATAATAAATTTTGATAGTAGGAAAATATTTTTATTAATAGTTATTATTATTTAATATTATTTAAATCAATTTATTACATAAATTATATTAATTCAAATACATTATGAAAATTATAGTTTATTTTTTATAAAATAATAAAAGTAAAGAAGCCCTCGGTAGAAAAATAAAAATAAAACTTTTCTATTTTATTTTCAAATTAATTATCTAATTCGACCAAAAAAGGAAAAAAATCATTTTAAAATTATTTTAAACCAAAAGAATAATGGAAAAAAATTTCAATGCAAAAAATATCATTTAGGTTATTTTAGAAATTTCAAATTCGAAATAAACTTTTGAAATTATTTTTAACTAATTTTTATTACTTTTTGAATGGATGTTTAATTAAATGCATTTTAAAATTTTAAAAAACATCATGAGTAATACTACGCAAGACTTAGGCTTTTATACTTAAAAAAATAATTTAAGTATTTATTAATTTATGTATATATTATTATACATATATTTAAATGTGTGTGTATATTTTAAATATATACACACACACACATGTATTACTAATGGTTTAATTTTTTTAATATTTATAAATAGTTTATTTATATTTCGATAAATATATGAGAACAACATGTATGCAGTATTAATATTTTGTTCATATGATTATATATATTAAATATAAACATATATATAACATATTTATTTACTTACATAAAATTATTTAAGCAAAACTTAATATATATATATAATACTTATGTAAATAATAATACATATACATACATATATTTGGACAATATATATTTGCATATAATATGTGCTAACATGTCCGTTGCGTTGTAAATCCCAGCATTTATACACGGGCATATTATACGTTGCATGGGTTAATATGTTACACGTGCACACACACAAAAACATATATATGTGATACACAAAGTGGTATGTGTGTCTTTACACACACACACATATATATTATGTACATGAAATATTTTATTTTATTCGGATTTATAAATTATATTGTTTCATTTAATTTATATATACATATATATATAGACACACACATGCACGCGCACGCACGCACATATATATCGGGATATAAAACATAAATTAAATGAAACAATATAATTTATAAATCCAAATAAAATAAAATATTTCATCTTCATAATATTTAGAAATGTTCTAAATAAATTAGACTTCGTTAGCCCAATAAAGATCCAATAAGGGAATTTTTTTTCAAATTCACCCATAACTTCCGTTGCGGGCTGACCTAGTTCCAACACTGTGAAAATCAGTCATATAAGTTTTTCCTATTTGGCTTTAGTTATATTAACCAATAGAAAACTATCGAATGAGTCATTCCATAGTTGTCCAATAACTACCAATATGTAACACCTAGTTTCCCTATCAATCATGAGTAATTCATTGTCCAACATTTTCGAGAGCATTACATACTCCAGTCTCAACGGACACATCAATATCCAATCTTGATGCATCTTAACTAGGAAATTTAAATTTGATGTGTTTTATAATATTTTGATACAGTATTCATGATCACATCTATTCATAATTACTATAAAAAAACACACCATTTATGGATTTTTTGTTAAATATATTTTAATCAATATTTTAATTATTATAACATATTATAAAAAACATGCAGCAGAAAGAAAAACATATTTATTACGAACAAGAATTGATTGCAGAGTTAATTATTTACAATAAATTATAGAATTGCCTCTAGTGCATACCCCCTAACTCTATCAATCTCCCACTTGCACTTAGGGCCAATTATAGAATCTCAATCACATTCGTTCAGTCGGCTTCTCAAGACTCAACTGAACTAAACCCTTAATGAATGGATCTGCTATGCTATCCTTAGTATCTACTCTCTGTATCGCGACTTCTTTCTACTCAACGAATTCTCTAATCAGGTGCAGCCTCTAAATAATATGCCATGACTTCTTTTGTACTCTGAGCTTGTTTGCGATCTGCATAGGTGCATTGTTATCATAGAACAATTACATAGGATTCTCAGGTGTTAACCTCGTTTTGCCAACGATTCAAGGACTGGACCGACTCATCCAACCAAAGACAGGACCGACTCATCTACTCAAGGGATGGACCGACTCATCTACTTAGAGGGATAGGACGACTCAAGGGGTTAACGGTTCACAAGGCAGGACGGCTCAGTGAGTTACCGACTCATCAAGACTATCGTCTCAACGACTCATGGTAAGCAGCGACTCAGAGCTTACAACGACTCAGTGGATCAACGACTCAACAAGTTCGCGACTTATCATATGAGACGACTCAGGGGAAGTAACGACATAAGAAGGTGGATCCTTGTGCCGCTTCATTTATATACCGCTACCTGATAAGTCGTTAACGGCTTAACGACTCACAACTTAGAATGACTCGTCCACGACTTAAAGCCATTGGGTCGTAATCCATTGCCACAGTGCCTATGCCAAGGAAGATTGACTCGTAAGCGACTCAGGACTTAGCATAAAATCCAGCAGAGGAATAAGCCATGGAGAAATCAAGGGTTGGTTCGATGAGTCGGCCACGACCTAATTTGACTCGGCCACGAGCCAAGCATGGGTCGAACACGACTCACGACTCAGGGCTGAAAACTCCTATAAATACATGGCCACCTCCAACATTCAGGGGACTTTTGCTCATTCATTTCAAGCGCCGTTACTCTGCTGCATTCCGAACTACTTCAACACTTAAAGCTTTTGAGATACAAAGAACGCCTCAAGGAACTTGACGAAGAAATCATACATGTCCAACATGAGTTCAAAGATTTTGATCGACGTTGAAGTTTAGGCTACTTGTTCTAAGTCACTTGTAACTCTAAGTGTGTTGTAATCAAAGAGTAATTGCATCGACTTGTAATCAAATCGTCAATAAAGATATTCAAAGTGGACGTAGGCTCTCTCTTAAGCCGAACCACTATAAAATTGCTGTTGTTTACTGCTTTTCCGCTATTATCTGCTTATAATCTGTTCCCGAGCTATCGGGTGGTGCTTTCACAATTACACTTCATACACCGGGGTGTTAGCGTTCAAATTTTAGCGTTAACATTTTTGGTGCTTTCACTGAGAACTGAACTCAGGCAAATCGTCATCATTGCTCCACGAAAGTTTGTTGAAGTAACCTCTCTGAAGACTAGAAGTTTATCCGAAATCATGGCTCCGGGGAGAAAGAGTAGATCTGTTAGATCTGGAAATGCTCAAGAGGGAACCTCCGCTTCCCCAGTACCTAATCAAGCCACTCCACCTGTTGGGGTTACAAAAGCGGAGTTGGATGCTGTAATCTTAGGGCCGAACCAGCAGATAAATGCCCAAAGTGCACAATTAGAAGTCAGAACGCCCAAAATGCCCTAATTTTGAATAAGTTGAATGACTTGCTTGGGGTAAACCGTCAACCAACGGGTAATGAAAGGAACTTTGCTGGCAACATTCATGAGGATGAAGAAAGAAACATTCCTGAGAGGGCTGCCAGCCCCTTTGAGCGGACATTTCCTGAAATTGGTGGATCTAGAGCTCGAAATGATGAGGGATATCTTTCTGAAATGGTTCGACAAATCATGAAGGAAAGCATGCAAAGGAATGAAGATGAGAAGGAATGGGGTTTTGCTCCAAGTAAAACCCCGAATCTTAAAGGCTGAGTTCCCAAGGAAGTTCGTCCCCCCAACTATCCCAGCTTACAAAGGAACAAGTGATCCGAACGAATTCTTGTATAAGTATGATTGGCACATGACAGGTGCCAGAGCTTCTGATGAAATAAAGTGCCAATATTTTCCTATATATCTGGAAGGTGTAGCCCTGCTTTGGTTCACCAAGCTGCCAGTCCGGTCTATAGATCAGTTTTCTGACTTAACCCGGAAATTCAAGGAGCAGTTCAGACTATACGCTTCAAAAGCCAAAGATATTATGTCGTTGTCAAGTTTAGAGCAGAATCCAGGTGAAACTACCAGATCTTTCTTGAATCGCTTTAATATAGCGCTGGCCGAGGTAGACAATGCAGAACCACGGATGATCTTGACCTATCTGATGAGGGCCATCGACAAGTCGAGCGAATTTGGAAAATGGCTTAACATGAAGGAACCAAATTCCCTTGAAAAATTCTACAAGAAAGCAGATGAGTTCATACGCCTGGAAAGCCGTCCTGTACCGGTAAAGGCAGTGTTAGAAAAAGCTGAAGATAACATTGCTTCTCCACGCAAGAGTGAATCTGTAGGACAGAAAAGGGAAAATAACGATGGAAAGAAACAGAAAAATCTGAAGAAGCCTCGTTCCTTCAAACCATCGGAATATACTCCTTTATCAGATACGCCGGAGCGTATATACCTTGCCACTAAAGATTCTGTTGATTATCCTAAACCTCCTGTTCTGAGAACCGGGAAAAAAGCTGTACAAAGCGGAAAGTTTTGCCGCTTCCATAATCAACCCGGTCATGATACCGATGAATGCCGCCAATTGAAAATTTTGATTGAAGAATTGATAAGGGAAAACAAGCTGCAGCAATTTGTGGAAAAGAATAGCAGTAATCCCGCTTCGACTAGTCAGGGGCAACGAGCTCCTGCTCATCAACCCAAGACAGATGAAAAGACTGCAGGGCATGAATCCGGAAGGCCTGTTATCAATGTCATTACGGGGGGACCTCACCCAGCAGGCATGAGCTGGGGTGAGATGGAAAGGTATAGCCGAGCTTTGAAGTATGTACCGACCGAGGAAGATGTATTCGTTTTGGAAGGTGCTATGCCCCTGAAGCAACAAAGAACTTTCAATGATGATATTGTGTTCAGAGCCAGAGATTCCGCAGGTATTGAAGCTCCTACCTTGGATCCCTTAGTCATCTCGGCTGGTATCGGGCCAGCTATTGTCAGAAGAGTTCTCATTGATTGTGGCGCATCCTACAATATCCTCTTCAAGAAAACATTTGACCAAATGAAGATCCCTATGGCTGATGTGCAAGCCTCATCGCAGAAAATCGCTGGCTTCACTGGGGAACCAAAACAGCCGATAGGAACCGTTGATTTGTTTGTGGATCTTGGAGAAGGAGAGAGAAAAGTGGTCCGCAAACAAACTTTTGTGACTGTCGACGAATTTTCTGCTTATAATGCTTTCCTTGGCCGTCCAACTCTCGAAGCATTCAAAGTTGTTCTGGCCCCATGGTGCCTCACCATTAAATTTCCCACAGATAATGGAGTGGGAGTTATAAAAGGGGATCAAAATGCGGGGCGGGAATGTTATCTAACAGAGCTATGAGAAACAAGGAAAAGAGAAATGGGAAAGGATGCGGCACCCCAGTCCGCATCAAAGAACCAGCCTTGTAGCAATTACAGGGCAGACCCTGCACTGGCGAGCACAGCGGAGCACGAAAAGAGATGGATCCTAGAAAAGTCAGTGCAGGGGAGAATAGAGTGGTACCAGTGGAAACGACAATACCAGTACCTGTTGACCCAAAGGACCCAAACAAGGTGTTGAATGTGGGTTCACGAATTAACGTGTCAATTCAGAATATCTTAATATCTTTTTTAAAGGCAAATTTGGATGTTTTTGCTTGGACTCATGCCGATATGTGCGGAATATCCCCAGAAGTTGCAGTACACGCCCTGAATATTGATCCAAAATTTACACCTGTGAAGCAGAAAAGGAGAACTCAAGGTCCAGAAAGGTCTGCAGCATTAAAAGAAGAAGTTGATCGGCTCATGGAGAATAATTTTATCAAAGAATCTACCTATCCGAGTTGGGTTTCAAATCCAGTGCTGGTTAAGAAAGCCAACGGAAAATGGAGAGTATGCATCGATTTTTCAGATCTAAACAAGGCCTGCCCCAAAGACTGCTTCCCATTACCCAGAATCGATCAACTGGTAGACGGAACAGTGGGACACGAATTGTTATCTTTCATGGATGCTTACTCCGGATACAACCAGATCATGATGCATGAGCCAGATCAGGAGGACACGAGCTTTATCACTGACGTTGGTCTTTACTGCTACAGAGTTATGCCCTTCGGGCTGAAGAATGCAGGGGCAACATACCAAAGACTTGTTAATGCTATGTTCAAACCGCAATTGGGCAAGACTATGGAAGTCTACGTCGATGACATGTTAGTAAAGTCTAAGAAAGCAGTGGATCACATAGAACACTTAGCAGACATGTTCGCAGTCCTCCGAAAATACGAAATGAAGCTCAATCCTTTAAAATGTTCATTTGGAGTGGAATCCGGCAAGTTTTTAGGTTTCATCGTGAGCGCTAGGGGCATTGAGGCTAGTCCAGCTCAAATTACCGCCTTAAAGGAAGTCAAAGCTCCTAGAACAAAGAAGGAATTGCAAAGTCTCAATGGAAAAGTCGCCGCCTTGAGTCGGTTCATTTCCAAAGCCACAGATAAATGCATCCCATTCTTTGACGCCCTAAAGAAAGGAAAGAAAAACTTCGATTGGACTCCCGAATGCCAAAAAGCCTTTGATGAGTTGATTCGCCATATGGAAACGCCTACAATACTTTCTAGGCCTGGCGATGGCGAGGATCTTCTTATATACTTGGCAGTATCATCTCATGCTTTAAGTGCAGCGCTGATACGAGAAGACAAGAGGATTCAACATCCAGTTTACTATATCAGCAAAATACTCACTGGGGCAGAGATGAATTACTCTAAGTTGGAAAAACTCGCCTATTGCCTACTAATTGCATCTAGGAAGTTGAGGCAATATTTCCAAGCTCATCCTATCAGAGTCCTCACTGGTCAACCTTTAAAGCAAGTCCTGTTTCGCCTTGAGGCTTCGGGTCATCTTCTAAAGTGGAATATTGAACTCAGTCAATATGACATCACTTATCATCCCCGAAAAGCGATCAATGGACAAGCTTTAGTGGATTTCATTGCAGAATTCATAGATAAGGATAACAGTGAGGAGGAAACGATCGACGATTCCCCAATCCAATGGAAGTTATATGTCGATGGCGCAAGAAACGACTACTGTTCTGGAGCCGGAATTGTACTTGAGACCCCTGAAGGTCGATCATTATGATATGCACTAAGATTGGAATTTCCTTCAACAAACAATGAAGCAGAATACGAAGCCCTTATCGCTGGCTTAAGAATTGCTAAAGAACTAAACATCCGAGCGTTACAGATCTTCAGTGATTCTCAGCTTATTGTATGCCAAGTCAAAAAGGAATTCCAAGCAAAAGGGGGGAATCTGCCCGCCTACTTGTCAAAGGCTTGGGAACTCCTGGGTGATTTCGATCATTACATGATAAGTCACATTCTTCGAGAAGAAAACATGAAAGCAGATTCTCTCGCAAAGTACTCTAGCACAGGCGAAGCTCAATTTATGGGGTTAACTCCAGTGGAGGTCTTGTCGGCTCCGAGCATTGATGAGATGGATATTGATTGGATCATGAGCGTGTCTCAAGAGCAAGAATCATGGATGACTCCAATAACAGAATATCTGCTCAATGGATCTTTACCGAAAAATTCAAAAGAACGAAAGAAGCTATTGAGGAAAGTCTCTCGCTATATAGTCCAGGATGGCCAGTTATACAGACGGGGATTCTCAATGCCGTTACTTCGATGTGTATCCAGGGAAGAGTCCAAAACAATCCTAGCTGAGGTGCATGGGGGAGAATGTGGTGATCATTTAGGTGGTCAGACTTTAGCGAAAAAGATTCTCCGATACGGCTATTTTTGGCCAGAAATTAATCGAGATGCAGCAGACTATTCCCGAAAATGTGACAGATGCCAAAGATTCGCCAAAATTCCTAGAGCTCCTTCCACTGAACTCACACAGATGGTCAGTCCATGGCCATTTGCAATATGGGGGATAGACCTTGTAGGACCGTTACCAACTGCCAAATCTGGAATTAAATATGTCATTGTTGCTGTAGATTATTTTACTAAGTGGGCAGAGGCTGAACCACTGGCTACTATCACCTCAAAAAAGATGATAAGTTTTGTGACTAAAAGTATCATTTGCAGATACGGTGTGCCTCAAAAAATAATTACAGACAATGGTACTCAGTTCGAAAGTGAAGAATTCCAAGATTTTTGCAAACGATTCAAAATCCGAAAAAGCTTCTCAGCAGTAGCCCATCCGTAGGAAAACGGGCAAGTGGAAGCAGTAAATAAAATTATCAAGTCAACCATCAAGAAGCAACTTGAAAGAGCAAAAGGTGGTTGGGTCGATAAGCTACCGTTAGCACTATGGGCATACAGAACTACCCACAAAACTGCGACTGGGCATACTCCGTTTTCATTGGCATATGGATCAGAGGCAATGATTCCGGTAGAAACAGAGGTCCCTTCACATAGAAGAATCCATTTCAATCAAGCGGAGAATGAAAAACTACAGCTTGAGGCACTAGATCTCCTTGATGAAAAAAGAGAAGAGGCTGAGCTCAGAATCGCATCTCATCAGCAAAGGATAGCCAGACATTTCAATTCCAAAGTTCGCCAACGCAGCTTTGAAATTGGAGATCTAGTCCTAAAGAGAATTATGACAGCGACATGTGTGTTTGGGCCAAATTGGGAAGGACCATATGTCATAGGTCAAAAGCTTCTGGATGGCACATTCAAACTCACTACTGTCGAAGGAGATCAAATTCCAAGAGCTTGGAACAGCAATCACTTGCGTCCATACTTTACTTGATAGCTTTGTTGAAATATTGTAAAAAGAATTATGAATGTATGATTCCTGTAATTGAAAGCGATTGTAAAACCGGTGCAAGTGAATAATGAAAGACTATAAAGTGGATGTAGGCCCAAATTCTTGGCCGAACCACTATAAATCTTGTGTTCCTTATTATTATTACATGTTTGCTTTATTTTCGATATGAAAAGTACATTAAATGTATTACTGAAATGTCGATTTAAATTTTTTGCAGGCAACGAAAACAAAACTTGCACATTACAAGACCAAGTGATTCTTGTTATCGTTCAACAAACAAATTCCAAGTCACAAAATTCCCGAGCTTAAATCCTAGATAAGAAGTGCTTTAATTGAACGGTCAATGATTTCACCAAAAACGGGCTTTAACTAATAAATTGAGAAGTTTGAACAAACAAACATCCAATTAAGAAGCTTATGTCCGTTCTCGTGAACTGGCCTAGCAATGAAGTACATTTCTTTGGATTAAACAAGCTACTTGTAAGAGAAGGGAGTGCAAGCATAAAAATAATAATAATATAGGATCACTGAAAAGGCATAAGCAAGTGGACAAGGAACAACTAAAGTCCTCTTCGGAGGCACAACTCATCGGAGGATAAAGACCTCTAACGAAGCATATGCCGTAAAAAAGAAAGTTCTCTACTCAACCAAACAAGATTGGAGGAGTCATGACCCTCCAACCATGAGAGAGTAACTTCCAGGCAATCTTCGGAGGCCCATTTCACCAGGAGTTGAAGTGTTACAACCGCTCTTCGGAACTTCACTTCACCAGAGTTGAAATGTAAAACAAAATAAAAGCCCTCTTCGGAGGCCCATTTCACCAGGAGTTGAAGTGTTACAACCGCTCTTCGGAATTTCACTTCACCAGAGTTGAAATGTAAAACAAAATAAAAGCCCTCTTCGGAGGCCCATTTCACCAGGAGTTGAAGTGTTACAACCGCTCTTCGGAATTTCACTTCATCAGAGTTGAAATGTAAAACAAAATAAAAGCCCTCTTCGGAGGCCCATTTCACCAGGAGTTGAAGTGTTACAACCGCTCTTCGGAATTTCACTTCACTAGAGTTGAAATGTAAAACAAAATAAAAGCCCTCTTTGGAGGCCCATTTCACCAGGAGTTGAAGTGTTACAACCGCTCTTCGGAGTTTCACTTCACCAGAGTTGAAATGCAAAACAAAATAAAGACCTCCTCCTGGGGACACAATCAAGAAGAAAGACCTCTTCGGAAGCCCACGTTTCACCGAGATTGAAATAAAACTTCCAAGTGTTGAAACGTGAAAAGGCTTTCTTCAAAGGCACAACTCTTTGGAGGTACACGTTTCACCAAGATTGAAATAAAACTTCCAAGTGTTGAAACGTGAAAAATCCCTCCTCAGAGGTACAACTTTCTATGTTTCTAAAAAAAAAGAAAAGAAAAGTTAAAGTATCCTTTAGAGGCCCGCTTTACCTCATAGAAGAATTCACTTGGTAAAGTGTGTACATAAGCAAAAGAAAAAAGTGATTTCTTCGAAGGACAAAGCGTAAAAAGTTATATGAAGGGAGTTGTACTCTACGAAAAATTTCTTCAAGAATGAAATAATTATTCTTCAGAAAATAAGAGTGCAAGTCCCCTCGAAGTATAAAATATTGCAGCAAGCTTATGGTATGGGGGCAACATGGTATAGTTATATACAATATGGTATAGCCACATCGGCGAAAGTAATGCTCAAACAACATGCCATAAGCCCGCTGCAATATCATATAAATAAACTTGTGCAAAAATGAATAATAAATGCATTCTCAAATTCAAACATGAGTCTATACAAATAAAGGATCATTTTATTCAATTGTATTGCAGATACAAGTTTCAAAATAAAAAGCAGGGGCCGGTACCCGCACAATTCTCGACCAGTACATGCAAAAGACAAGAAGCTAAAAGCTGAAGTCTTCATTTCTTCTTACCACCTTTGGACCCTTTACCCGGCCAAATGATTAGCTTTTCAGGTCGGTCTGTAGGCATAAGGGAAGAAGGAGAGGGAGGTGCAACTGGTGCAACTTCCGGTTCCTCTTCAGTAGCAATGATTTTCTTCCCCCTCCTCTTCGATGTTCCGTGCTTCTTTCTCCTCTTCGAAGAAGACTCACTCCCTGGAGTAATAAGAGCAGACAAAATTACGTCATCAGAAGGAGTCCGCTCCGGAGATATCTCACCTCCCTCAAGTCCCTCGTCTTTCTGCTCTTGCGAAGCGATAGGGTCATCTAAGCCATGAAGAGCCTCTATTTGCTCCTCTTGTGACCCGGGCTGTGAAGCAGAAGGAGGAGCCACCTGAAGAGATGGAGGAGGGATAACCGGAGGAGGCGAAGTTTGCACAGCACTTGGTGTTTCAACTGCAGAAGAAGAGAAGTTAAAAATATTAGTATCTCCCAAAAGAAGGGAGATATGGGTTCGTCAAGATTCAAGAAGTAATCGAGAAGCTCATCAAACTTTTGAGGAGCAAGCAGGCAATCCACCTGAATCGCACCAATGTCAAAGTTACCTGAAGATATTTGCTTCGTTAGTTCAATCTCATAATTTTGATCTCCGATATCCTCTAAAGCCTCATCATAAGTAGGGTTAATTACCCCGGTTCTTGTAGGAGGCGGGGAATGAGCACTGGAACCTGTAATGTCAGCCCCAGGAGAAACTAAAGGACGAACAGAGGTAGTAGGTGGTAATTCTTTTTCAGAACGTTCCTCTTCCGCCATCCCAGTCCGCACTCTGGCAAGTTGCTCTTTTCCCTTCGCAAGAGCAGCACGAGTTTCCTCATCTAGATAGCGCGCCTCAAGCTCTTCCTCGGTATACCCGGCGCCTCTAAACATGTCGAGAGCAGCTTCCCACACTTCAGCCAAGGTGATTTCGTATTTAGGACCGAGAAAAGAGAGACTGCCATGCCCCAAGACGCTGTGCAAGTAAAAGTCGAATAGATTTGAACTGACGTTGGCTTCCATGACTTGAATAGATTCTTCAGCTGCGATTTTACCAGCCATGGCCTCATCTCGTTCTTTTTCGGTTTTAGCAAGTTGAGCTTTTAACGCTTCAATCTCCATGTCTTGGGCGCTCATTTTACTCCGCGACTGAGCGGCATCCGTGCGGTAATTCTCTGCGACCTCTTCTAGCCTCTCAACTTTAGCTTCGGCATCTCTTTGGCCAGCATGTGCATCCCGCACTTGTTTTTGTAGCACCTCTTCTCTTTGAGTGTAAGTGTTAGAAGAGGTGGTAAGATCGTCTTTAAGCTGCTTGACTTCAGCTTCAAGTTTCTCGTTATACTCGGTTATGTTTTTCATCTCGATGTTGTGCTGGTCAAGAATCTTATGCCATTCCGACTTATCATTCTCCATAGTTAGCATCGCCTCGATATTGGCCCGATTGACCCTTTGGAGTTCATCAACAAGCTTTTGCCATCCAGACATTCTTTCAATATCGAGTCTGACGGCATCAAGATTTTGGTACATGGCTTCTTTATCGATGGGAACTAAATCAAGATCGAAGCGAACCCCCTTTAAGCACCAATTCGGGAATCGGCTCTGTAGGGTCGGTGGGCCCCTTTCAACACGATATGAAGGCCTATTAAGAAGTGTTTGAATAGCGCTTCCTTCAAGAGCAGGGGATTTGGAAGGAATGTCGATAGAGATGGGAGCGTCAAACTTTTCAGATATTGAAGATGCGTGCTTCTCACTAGGTTTGGCCCGCTTGCTCGGGTCCTCAACAATGTGGCTCTTCCCCCGACCATCATGTGTTTTACGTTTGTGAGAGTCATCGCCTCTTGAAGAAGACTCATGTCGCACATCTATCCTCTCATGACGCTCTTCATATTCTCTCCTCTCTCTAGCTTTTCGAGCAGCTCTCTGCTCATCGGTTTCTCTGGGACCAGTAAGGTAGCGTCTATAATCATAGTTGCCACACCCTCCATAGCGCTGAAAGTCTTTATAGTAAGAGCCGCTGCCGCTACGCCCCATTGAAGGATCTGAAAGGCAAAAAGACAAGTCTTAAAAGCCTTTAGAGAAAAGAAGTCAAACACAAACAAGTGCTGAAAAATCCTAAGTGTTGTGTAATGTGTAAACTACACGCATCAAGCTATAGACCACTCTGTGGAGTAGAGGTGGTGATAACTTGAGTAGGAGGAGTTGACATTTGTTGTAGAGAAGATGTCGCCTCGATTACAGAAGAGATAGTTTTGGAAACATCATCTTTAAAAAGTTCTTGTGAAGTCACAATTAGGTCGCTCAACCCCTCAAAAACATCATCACCATCATGCTTTTTGGGACTTGCTTTCTCAACTCCTTCGTCAGCAGATCTCCCGGAAGATCGTGGAGGTTCTTCCTCTTCGATAACTGGGGCAAGTGTCAAATTGCTAGACGGCCCCGCAACATCAGTGAGAGTGGGGCACTTCACCAGTAAAGTTTCAGTGGAGGGATCTTTTGGCATAAGCTTTTCAGCCTCCGCTGGAGAATCGGGAACTTCACAAAGCTGAGTGGAACGAGAAGGGTGAAGGAGTCCAAATTGATGTAAAAATTCATCATTTAACAAAAACTTTATACTCCTCTCTTCTGCCACCACGGCATTCAGTCTTTCAAAAATTTGCTTATAGCATGGATCTCTAGAGGGAGGAGGAAGTGCTAAAACAGAAAAAAAAGAAGCGAAGTTAGCATTTAGCAACTCAGATTTCGAAAAGCTCAAGAATGGAGAAATAAAAACAGGAAATCTTACTTCCTACTCTCCAGATGGCATAAAACCCTGGAGGACAGCGAACAAAGAAAAACTGATTTAGAAATCCATGAACGCTTTCAGGAAGATCAGTGATGAGTTTGCGGTTTCGAGCACTCCTTATAACTACGATAGAGGGATGATCTTTAATTTTTGTGAATGAGCAGAAGTAGCAGATTTCCCCAAAGCTCGGTAATCGGTCCAAAACTCTCCTAAATAGCACACATAACCCCATCAGAATGGCATGGCCGTTGGGGTGCATTTGGAATGGAGAGATAGATAACCGAAGCAGGAATTGCTGAAGGAAGTCATTAAAAGGTGGGATGGCACCGCTCAAGCACATTTGGCGATTGACAGCAATAAAGCCAAGAGGGGGCCTATCTGCAGTATCATTTGGCCCCGACAGTAAGGCATCAGCTTCGGCAATGCCAAACTGGATGCGCAATTGGTTAAACACCCGCTGATTCAGAGTTGTGGAAGTTCTCTCCGGAAGGTTATCCAATGGGTTAGCTATTGGGAAGACATCTTCAGCCTGGCCCGTCGGTTCTTCTTGTTGAGAAGTCATTCTACACAAGCAACTGGATGTTCAAATGCGAAGGTGCACGTTTCCTAAAAGTGTGAAGTGTTGTGCAGAACTAACGAAGATAAACAAGTAAATATAACTGAAGTTAAGCTAGTTGGCAATTGATCAATTACTAAATTTCAGGACTTGTTAATTTAAAGTTTCAGGTATAGTGTTAGTGCAAACCGGTCAATTTCAGTTGACTATTTGAACATTGCTTTAGCACTCTACTTGGATTCGTTGGTTTAAAGTACTTCATTCACGCAATCCATTTAAATTAATTATCTTCTATTGACTAATCTGTCATTAGATGTGGGCAATCAATGGCAGTATATTCGTCCCAATCTTCTGTGATTGTTGTATTAAACAGGTTGTATACTTGCAAATTGAAGCAATCTGTAAAACTAAAGTATGCAATAAAGTTTAACAGGTTAAAGTCCAGACAATTCAATATTCAGGCAGTTTATTTCAGCAATTCAAGTCAAAGATCGAGTCAGAATTATGCTTCAAAGCAGTACAATGTGATAACTCCTTCATGTTTTAAAGGTTATGAGGCAAGTTAAGCTAGGTCGTTTATGCTCCAAGTCATTAATGCATCGAGTCACTAGTTCTCTAAGTCGTAAGGCATGGTAAAAGGAGAAATTTTTTAGTTCAAAGCAGTGTGAAATTCTCCAAGTCCTGTCTCGGCCGCGACTCAAATCCTAGGTTGCATCTAATTGAGCCGGTCATAAGTTCAAACCACAAGGAGTAACTCGGTATGAAAAATAGTCCAAGTGCTGAGTCGTTCACGACCTATGACTTGAATCGTTCATGGCCTATGGCTTAAGTCGTTCGCGGCAGATGGTTTGAGTCGTTCACGGTTCAAAGGATGAGTCGCGGTGAGGATCTAAAGGGCTGAGTCGCTCGTACGACCAAAAACCTAAGTCATCAGAAAACCAATTAGGCTGTATGAATCCTAAGTCATTTCCTCAACCGGTCGTCCACTCTCCAACCCATTAACCCGTTAAGGGTCATTTCATCTCTTCCAAATCCACAGACCAGATGATTCGAGGCGCTATAATCCATTGCCCTCTCCTCACACCATCAGAAAATCACTCAGAAGACCAACTCGAATCGCTTCAAGCGCTGCTGTGTCATCGTGGACAATAACGACAGCATGATCGATGGCAGTTGTAAATCGATCAAAAGCATGGGTCGCAATGGAACACGGCACAGAAATGTATCGAAGTAAAAAGGGAAATGGGGAGTCCGGATTCGTGAATCAGTGGTGATCGTAGATTGAACAAAAGGCGAATTCACTTACGCAATATGAGAGTAAAGATGGATTGGCAATTGATTAGCTTGGATTCGTCTCTGGAAGCTTGAGGGATCGCAAATGGCAGGATCAACTGAAACAGATAAACAGTAAAATATGGTAAGAGTAACGACTAGAGTCTTTTATAGCTTTGAGCAGTGAAAGTTGAATCGGCACACGAGACAGGATGAGTCGAAGCACACGACCTACGACTTAGGCGTGTACTTCGAGGGGCAAGTGTTAACCTCGTTTTGCCAACGATTCAAGGACTGGACCGACTCATCCAACCAAAGACAGGACCGACTCATCTACTCAAGGGATGGACCGACTCATCTACTTAGAGGGATAGGACGACTCAAGGGGTTAACGGTTCACAAGGCAGGACGGTTCAGTGAGTTACCGACTCATCAAGACTATCGTCTCAACGACTCATGGTAAGCAGCGACTCAGAGCTTACAACGACTCAGTGGATCAACGACTCAACAAGTTCGCGACTTATCATATGAGACGACTCAGGGGAAGTAACGACATAAGAAGGTGGATCCTTGTGCCGCTTCATTTATATACCGCTACCTGATAAGTCGTTAACGGCTTAACGACTCACAACTTAGAATGACTCGTCCACGACTTAAAGCCATTGGGTCGTAATCCATTGCCACAGTGCCTATGCCAAGGAAGATTGACTCGTAAGCGACTCAGGACTTAGCATAAAATCCAGCAGAGGAATAAGCCATGGAGAAATCAAGGGTTGGTTCGATGAGTCGGCCACGACCTAATTTGACTCGGCCACGAGCCAAGCATGGGTCGAACACGACTCACGACTCAGGGCTGAAAACTCCTATAAATACATGGCCACCTCCAACATTCAGGGGACTTTTGATCATTCATTTCAAGCGCCGTTACTCTGCTGCATTCCGAACTACTTCAACACTTAAAGCTTTTGAGATACAAAGAAAGCCTCAAGGAACTTGACGAAGAAATCATACATGTCCAACATGAGTTCAAAGATTTTGATCGACGTTGAAGTTTAGGCTACTTGTTCTAAGTCACTTGTAACTCGAAGTGTGTTGTAATCAAAGTGTAATTGCATCGACTTGTAATCAAATCGTCAATAAAGATATTCAAAGTGGACGTAGGCTCTCTCTTAAGCCGAACCACTATAAAATTGCTGTTGTTTACTGCTTTTCCGCTATTATCTGCTTATAATCTGTTCCCGAGCTATTGGGTGGTGCTTTCACAATTACACTTCATACACCGGGGTGTTAGCGTTCAAATTTTAGCGTTAACATCAGGAATCACCTCAAGCTCTCTCTTAAACTTGTGCATCCATACTGCCTTCTTAGTTGCTTCATTGGGAGTGATATACTCGTCCTCCATCATGGAATCGACTACAGTTTCTTACTTGCAACTTTTCCAATTAATGGCTCCGTTGTTAATCATAAAGACATAACCGTACACTGATTTACTCTCATCTATATCACTTTGAAAGCTCGAATAATACATATGCCCCCTTTTTAAGGAGGTTAGCATTCTAGTATAAATGGAATAAGTCCTGAGTATTTCTTAAATACTTCAATATGCATTTTACTACCGTCCAACGCTTTTCTTTAGGATTAGATTGGTATCAGCTTAGACATCGCAACGCGTATGCCACATACGGTCTAGTACATAATATAGCATACATTATGGATCCTACGGCTAAAGCACAGAGGATCCGCTTCATATGCTTTTTATCCTTATCGGTATGAGGTGTGTCCATTTTAGAAATGATGATTCCAGACAGTTTTGTAACATTTTCATGATTGGAATTCTTTATACCAAACCTTTTCAGTTTGGTACCTACATACGAAGACCGGGAGAATCCCGATAGCCTCTTAGATTTGTCTCCATAGATCTTTATACCAAGTATATAGGTTGCTTCGCCTAAATCCTATATGGAGAAGTTCTTGGAAAGCCAAGCTTTCACTTATTGCAACAATGAAGTGTCATTGCCAATGAACAATAGACCACCGACATAAAGTACTAAGAATACGATAGCGTTTTCCAGTTCCTTTCTATATACTCACGCTTCTTTTATGTCCAGATTGTGACGACCCGAAATTTTTAACAATTTAAATTGGAATAAATTAATTGATTTTAAATATTTAAAAGTTAATTTTCAACTTGAATTCCAATATTATTATTATTTAGCAATTGAGTTATTGGATTTAATGAACTGAAATTGGGTGAATTATTGAATCTTCAGGTTTAATCCTGTTAAAAATAATTTGAAGGCTTGTAAAATTTATAATGGTGTTACTGAAGATAATAGAATGGTTGAAATTTAATTTAAAGGTGATTCCTTCAGTTTTAATAATATATCGTTTAAATTGAATTTAAAAATAGCCTTCCGAGGCACAGTCTCGGAATTCAACGAAACCAGTTCCATTGGGTCCGTAATAGTTAGTTTTTATCGTGTTTCAAGTTTCGTAATGTTTGGGGTTGTTGTGCGAGCGTACGACGCGTGAACGCGCTAAAATTTTTAACGAAATATTTTGAACACTTATTTACTTATATACGCATTGACCAAGTCAACTATGCTTCCTTCTCGAATACGCCTGTTTTCTTCCTTTAATCATGCAATCTTTCTTTACCCTTAAAAAAATAAAATCACCTCGTCCTTACCTTCTGCAGGAAGCCAAAGCCTTCGTTATTTTAATCGAAACCTGCCTCTTTCTTTTACAAAGCATTCTGTAATTCATCTCTAAAAAAAAAATCAAAGGAAATGAGAATAATGGCCGAAGCCTATTCTCCCCTTTTCAATTCAATCCAGTTCACAAATTCAAATTTGAAAATAAAGTCGATCGCTTCTTTCCATAAACCATGGCCGAAATCGCGACGGCATGGGGCTCGAATCGAGCGAGGTTCGTCGACAAATCGAAGGGGCTCTCGAACTTTAGGGTTTCGCATTTGATTTTGGGGAAAGATGTGATTTGAGGTGGAAGAAAGTCGCGTGAATCTAGGCGGTGTGAATTCGAGCTCGAGCTCGAGAGGTAGCCGAAGTCGCGATTCGAATCAGGACGTGATTTCGTCAATACCAAGGCTTAGAGCGTCGGCAGGGGTTTTGGGCACGCGAACTCGAGGATGCGGAGATCTGAACAATTATGGTGGCGGCTGCGTTCGTAGTATTGGCATCGGCATCGATGTTGGGTCGAAGTAGCATAAGCGAGCAACAGTTGATGACAACGACGCGTGAGGT
This sequence comes from Allium cepa, assembly GCA_030765085.1. Taxonomy (NCBI): domain Eukaryota; kingdom Viridiplantae; phylum Streptophyta; class Magnoliopsida; order Asparagales; family Amaryllidaceae; genus Allium; species Allium cepa. The sequence continues at coordinate 1,050,940,883 of CM060935.1, read as the reverse complement.
GAGGAGTTGTTTCTAGAAGGTCCTGCTGTCGATCGGGATGAAAATGAGGCTTTGCGTGGAAATGGGTTGTGAGCTGTCGCGAGTATTGACAAGCTCGCGAGAGGGGGTTTTCTTCTCTGGTAGGAGGCTGTGAAGGTATTTTCTATTTGTCTTATTAAATTATATATATAAACATAATAAAGGAAAATTATTGGTTTAGAATTAAAACCTTAGTTAAATAATAAATGGTAATTAAGCTGTTATAATTAACTTGTTTAATTTTTGGGTTGCTAAAAATAGTTGTTAAAAGAAACTATTAGTTTAAAAATTTTAAAATCAAATAATGAGTTAAATTGAATAAATGAATGGTGATCAATTGTTTAATTTATTCAAATAGTAATAAATGAATGGTGATCAATTGTTTAATTTATTCAAATAGTAATAGATTGGGATTGCAAAATCAAAGGTGAGTAAATCTCCCTTTGTTGGATTTTTATTTAAATTTAAATGGTTAAATTTACGAATTTGGTTGAATGGTTGAATTGAATCGATGTGCTATATTATATAGTAACATATAGTATATACAGGAATGTTTGATATTCTGTGATGAATATTTTTGATAATTGGATGACTTAAATGCTGTGGGTTGCTTGGATATTTTGATACCCTGAGTTATCGAGATATATAAGATTAGATTTTGAAAGAAATATAAGGCTGAAATTTTGAAACGAAATAATTATAGAATAAATTAAAAATGAATTGGAAAGAAATAAAAGGGATATTTAAAGACTGGAGTTAAATTGTAAAGTAGAGATTTAAAACAGGTTCTGTGACGCCCCACCTCTATACCCACGCTAGCCAAGAACACTCCGGAGTAGTGCTGTCAACTAGCACGGAGAATAAGGCTGTTGAGGAGCGACCATCCATGTAATTGCTTATCACAAGGTGGCTATAAATAATCTTCGGAAACAAACATAGAAATAATCATATCACAAATCAGTCACAGATATCCATATCACAAAGGCGGAAGAAGATATGAATATATAACTAACACATGAAAGTGTACATCAGAGTAGTGGTCAGTAAGATCCACGATAATACAAAAGAATAGCAACACGTGCTATACAAAAGAATACAACTATGAGTCTATATCTCAAGTGTATACAACAAAAACTGCTAATCTAAACAGTTAGCCAAAAGTCAGAGTGATGAATCCCTGGGAAGAAGTCAAGCAGAAGCACCTGTAACATCTCGGTCTGACCCGAGTATTATTTAAGAAAATAATAAACGGATCAGTCTAGCTATAAATATCAGATGACATGATATAACATAAAAGATATGGCATAAACATAAACATCCATAACGACATACCACTATAAGTATGTAAATAATGATCAACAGAAGATCAATCAATAAGAGATAACCAATATCACAAGAATCTTCTCAAAGATTCGAAGAGGGCATCATACCCTAAACTTGTACTCATAACAAGTCAATGACATAAATTCCAGAAATCAACACGAGAAATCCAGAAATCATAAAAAGGGAAAGAGGCCTATCACATGACGGTCTGAAGACCAAGGGGAGCTACCCCGCATGTGTGAATGGAATCACACAGATTGAGGTCAAGACTAACCAAAAAGCAGAAAGGTATGTGTGAATGGAATCACACAAGTGGTGTCTAGTCTAACCTTGCAATGAAAGAGACATCGCGCAATTGCTAGTCTAATTCATAAAGCGATCATCAAGGTCAACGAGAAGTGTCAATTACACTAAGCTAGTAAATATAGAAGTTTAGCTTCATGTCCCATAACCACTTGCTTAACTTAAATATTTACGAACAAACGGTAAATCTTCACTAATAAAATTGTCACAAGAGGTTCAATCGAACTAGTCCAAGAATTAACCGACGAAGTGAACGCAAGCGTTTCATACCACTTGTTTTACTAAGTTGTTTAATTAGATTTCTCATCCGAGTGAGGTAAAGGCTTGTATATACTAATAGATTGGAAAACGGTTTAAGAAAAGAGCTTTGTTATTAAAAATAGAGTTGAAATTGTTTGTTAAAAGAGTTTTGATATTTACTACTAGTATTGAAACCTTTATATTATAAAGTGACAAAACACATAAGCAAGTGTAGAAACAATCAGTCACAAAGATCGCATACGGAGATGCGAATAAAATCCAAGGAAATCAGCTCAATGTTTTTTCAGATAAGATCCCCTACGGAGGGGGGGTCCAGGCGGGGTGGCAACCCCCCTAGGTGGGGGTGCGGGGGCAACGCCACCGCTTACGGGGTTCGACCTGCCCGGTCAGGTCGCGGGGGTCCAGGGGGCAGCGCCCCCGGCGGGGTGCGGGGTGCGAGGCAGCGCCCCGACCAAAACGGTACGACCTAGTGAAGACAAAATGAGGTCTAACGACCTAAAGGGATAGGGTCGAGCGACCTAAAGGTGTTCGCGACCTAACGATGACTCGCGACTTAAGGAAGAGGGGGTGAGCGACCTATGGTCATAAACGAGACCGAGTGACCTAAGGGAATAAGGGCCGAGCGACCTAGCATTCGAACGACCTAAAAGAGGTGTGGCCTAAAGGAGACGCGACCTAAAAGAGGCGCGACCTAAAGGAGACGCGACCTAAAAGAACATAAGGTCAAACGACCTAACTGTATTGGGTCACGCGACCTAAAGAGAGGCGGCCTAGCGACCTAGAGTGTACACGTCCAAAAGTGGGAACGACCTATCGAGGTAAGGTCCAACGACCTACGACCTAAACAAATAGGCTAAGCGACCTATAGGGTTAACGGTCTAACGACCTAACAGTTATAGGGTCACGCGACCTAACTAAGTACGCGACCTAGTGGGTAAGGGAGTCGAGCGACCTAACTGCATCCAGTGACGAGCGACCTAATGGAGTCAAGTAGCGAGCGACTTAACTAGTTAACGACTCAAGGGGGTCAACGACCTAAAGATCCAACGACCTAAAGGTCCAACGACCTAAACCCAAACACACGAAAAGTGGCCAGAACGACCTAGGGGTTAACTCACATGCGACCTACGACCTAAGGCCCATGCGACCTACGACCTAACTCCGATACGAGCTAATAAGGCCAGAACGACCTAGGAGCAGAAAATCCACCAAAACGCTAAAAATCGGAGTTTTTCGCCAACCCAATCCAAACCAAATGCAAATATACATGCAAACACGATAGGGATTCATTCCCAACAGTCCAATATTGATATAGACTAGATTTGTGAGATAAAAATCTCACCTTTGCACTAAAGTTTATGAAGATGAAGCTTGAAAGCAAGGAGAAGCAATCCAAAGCTTGAATCCAATATCTTCTACTTGAATTTGGAGTTGAATGTTGGATTTGCAATTGAATTTGTGCTTGGAGTTTTAATTTCCCATTCCCTCCACCATTAATGCCAAAGCTTGATTAGTTAGGAAATTTATGAAGAGTGAGGAGAAGAGGGTTGGAACTTGGGCTTAATAGGCTAAACTAACCCAAAGTCCAAAGCGGGAAAAGTTAGTGAAATTTCACTAACTCCAAACCTATCGATGTTTATACTTAAAAAGTTGTAAACGACATTTCGAACTCAATGGAAGTGGTCTCGAGTCCTAATTTGACCGTTTGCAAAAAGTAGCTTTTCGGACCAAAATCCGAGTAACGAGTTAATATTTAAATAAAACATTTAAATACAAACTCGATAAATCTGCGGGTTGTTACAGGTTCTAAATCCAAGTTAAATCTAACAAATAAGGTTTTAAAATATTAAGTGTTTAAATAACTTGAATGTCAAAGCGCAATTTTAAATCGAATTGAATTTAAAAATAAATTTGGTTTAAATTCCTTTAAGCTTCCATTATTAAAAGAGTAATTAAATCAGATTTTGAATAAATTGAAAGGTAAATGAGAAATCATTAATTTATATAATTAATGATGTAAATAGAGATTGATTAGTTAAGAAAATAAATCAATATAAGTGACTTATAAGAAGTTAATTAATATAAGTAATTAAGGATTAATGTTATTAATATTGTTAATTAATTTGTGAAGCAATTAGGATTACTTATTGATTGGGAATTAAGGATAATTAATAACGTGAGATTAATTAAAGATAATTACTTGAATTTAATTGAAAAAAATAAATAATTTATCCTGGGTGATTAATTAAGATGAATAAGGATGGGTTGACCAATTAATTGATTTGGAATTAATTAACGTTAAATGAAGGAATCTAAGTGATTGAGGTTTGAAATTTCATTTAAATCAATTGAATTGATTTGTATGTGATTAAGCTTTGCTTATGGATGATTGAATGGCATTGGATATTTTGAATGAGTTGATATCTCTACTATGAAATGTTGTCAATTTCATTTGAATAACTTGGATTAGGATAACATGAGTTTCGAAGAGACCGGGGTCGGGTATTTGGAAATACCCGAAACCACTTCGAATTTTTATAAATTGATTTGTGAAATCAATAGGCTGGAATGAAATGATTTAAGTAAATTTGATTATTTTATCTAAGTTTGATACTTAAAAATTGATGTGTGGAATAAGTGTAGTCTATAGAAAATTTAAATTTGTTAAATTGATATATGTTACCCCGGGTTTATATAAGTTGATTGCTTTGGTATTTCATGTTAGTTGGGTTTACTCACGTTGGTTTCCAGCCTGACCCGGGTGTTACTTTGGTGTAATGCTCGGGTCAGACCGAGTATTACAGATTTTCAGGTGGGTACGTTCTGGAGCTCAGGAGGCGAGCTGGATGGCAATAGCATATAGAGTATTTCCGTTGTATTTATATTATTGTTAATCTGAGACATGATAATTGTATATATTCAGTGACTGTATATGTGAAACTCTGATGTATACTAATGTAATCGACAGATATAGTATTCTTTTATAAACTGTTATTATTTATTATTATAGTTTATCCGCTGTGACTGTGAGTTGTTGTGTTTGTTCTTCTTCTTCTTCTATCTCTTTCTTCTTTTCGTAACTTTCTGGAATTTTCGGGTTCGAAAACTCCGGGTTGTTACAGTTGGTATCGGAGCTGAAAGGTTAAGCGAGAACCTTGGCTCTGGTGGGAATTACTCATTAAATAGAGTCTGTAGTACTCTAGAATAAGTTGAGTGTGTGTGTGTGTGTGTGTATATATATAAGCGCGTACTTGTTATTTGCTTATAAAGGTTTTAAATGATTTTATATAAAAATATATTTTGATGTATAAAACAATAATTTTTCTAATAAATATTAAGGTGATTGGTTGTTAAATTATTGAAATTAAATTAAGAAGTAATATAAAATACAACCAAACTGAAGTATTGAATTAGAATTAAATTAAGTGGTAATTGAAATACAACCAACTGAAATTAAATCATGAATTTGGGAAAGGTTTCAGGATAAGGATAATCAATTAATTTATGTAATTGATTAAACCTTATTTAATGAGATTAATTAATGGATAATAAATGGAAATGATAAATAAAGAGGAATTTACTTAATGAAGTAACTAGAGGTAAGTAATTTAAAGGACAATTACTTAATGAAGGTAATTAAGAAATAAGTTAATTACCGAATGTGATTAATTGGAATTAATTAATGACGTAATTAATTTAAAGAATAATTACTCAGTGTAAGTAATTAATGTGAAATTTCTAAATGGTTGGAAAATTCTTAAAGGATGTGTTTTGAAATTGAAAACCAAAGGTGGTTTAAATTTTAAAACATGGCTGGGAGGGCCAAGAAATAAATATGTATATATATGTATGGATATACATGATATCAAAGATAATTTGAAATAAATCTAAGGTGTTGAGTTTTGATTTTCCCTGAAGTGTGGTGTAAAAACCCAACGTGATATAAGTTTTGAACTTATAAGAGGGAAAGAATGTTGAAACTTGAAGTGGGAATTCAACTTGAGTAAGGTTGATTGGATTAAGTAAATTGAAATTTAACTTTGGGAAAGTTAAATAAGTTAACAAGCAACCCGCATTGGAAATTTCAAGATGAAATTGGAATTGAACTTGGACAGTTAAATGGTTAATTTGAACTGGGAATTTGTGTGATCTCAAAACAGGTTTGAGACTTAAAAATTGAAAATGAACGGACGTTTTAAAATAAATTGGATAATATCATCCTATTGTTAATGAAAATCTTTAAATTGAGAACGGTATTGTATAAATAAAATAAATTTGAATAATTGAATTTGTAGATTAAACTTGTTTAAGAACCGGCTTCCAACTGGAAGATAAAATTGAGTAATAAATTAAAATTTGAAATTAAGATTGTATTGAATTCTTATTTGAACCTTGAAATACATAAGTAGAGATAATTTAAAATGGAATTTTGAGAATTGGAATCAGGAATTAAATTGTTTGAAAAAAAAACTTTTAATAAAGGTTAATTTGGTTTAAAGGGTTAAACCAACCTTTGAGAATTTAACTCCAATTTATATAATTCGAGATGGTTTAAAATTTGAGATTGAAATTGATATTAGTCCAAATTGATTGGAATAATTTGAAATTACAATTAAAGCTAAACAGGATTAAAATCAAATGGAATTTGATTTGCATTGGGAAAGAAATTGAGAATTAATTCAACTTGATTTGGGAATAAATCAAGTCCAATAGAAATTGGAGTTATTTAAAATTGGAATTGAGTCAATTTAAGTGGAAGTGGAAATTTAAATTGAATTTTTGGGAAAGTGAACAGTTTTGACTCTGGACTATTTTTAATATAAACTTATTTTTCCAAGCTATTTAATACATATAACCTTTCTTTTTAAAGTGAAATTATTTTACACTTGTTTCACAATTATTTCGGAACTATTAACAGTGTTTCAGCTGTTTTATAAACTAATTACTATTTTTCAACTAAGTTACAAAAATTAATTACTATTTTACAACTATTTTGTAATTATCTAATTTTTTTGAAACTATTTAACTATTTTTCAACTATTTTACAATTATTTAACTATTTTACAGCTATTTTGCAAACTAATAACTATTTTTCAACTACTTATCTATGTTTAAAATTTTCAAGCTATTTCCTAAATATAAACTGGACGGAGTTCAAACTGTTATTGGTAAAATACCCAACTGAGATGAGAATTAGAGTAATAATCCAAATGGGAATTAAGGCAAATGAGAATAGGTGAATGAAAATTTAAGAAAAATGTGGATAGAAAGGAAATTGATTTGGCTAATAAACAATGAAGTTAAATACGTGGGGTGTACGTATATTATTCTATTCGCATAGTGATTTGATCCAGATTCGAGCATAGAATTTTGAGATAGTTTTATCGATCCAAGTTGGGATTTTTCACTCGATCTTCGATGGAGAACCTGGATATGGATTTTTGATTGGTTCTGGATGTTCTCTATCATAATCATGAATATGCAAGGAGAATGACGGTTTCTAATCAAGAAACCAGATCCAAGTCCGCACTAGAAAGTCGGGTGGACGATGCTAGTTCGGAAGTGAAATTGTGTGATCGAGCGAGCGATCAGATTGGTATAGCGTACGGATGATAGATGTACATCGTACGGTTTTGAATGAAATTTGATACTGGAAATAGTAATCAAATTTGAATATTTGATTTTGAATAAACAAAGTTATATATCTTTGTTATAAGGATAAATCTCCCCTTGTTGAATTTATCGCCGGAGGAAAAAGGATTTTTGAAAGTGTTTGAAGTATAAAGGGATTTTATACAAGTTTGAAATGATCCAAAGTTTTTTTTTATTTTTTTTATATATATCTGTGTGTATATATATATATATAAAGGATCTTATGAGGATTTTGGAAAAGGTTTTGGGAACCTTTGGATTTAGAAAGGCTTTTGATTTTTGGGTAAAATCAATATTGAATTTGGAAAGCCTAGTTTGTGAATTATCGATTTTGGGATAATCGATTTTGAGTAAAAGAGCCTTGCATGAGATCATACTAGGTGTATGATTTGAAGATACTATATGTGTATAGTATAAAATGTTTTAATGATGGCTCTGGGGAAAAAGGCGCTCCCTTGAAATGAACTTCTCAGGAGTGCCACTGGGTGGTGCTGCCTTGAGCCCCAAGGGGGGTTCTAAAGTTGATCCTGTGAGGAGTCCGGACAAACTAGTTCCTGAGGATTATTGGGTAGCGAAAGTCGAGGGAGATGATGCCTACAGGGGCATTTGGGTTATGCTGTGACGACAGTGTAACTCGATGTCGCTGCGATCTACTGTGGGGACCATAGCGAAAATCGTGTGGAGGATGAGTGTCAACGGTCTACACTTGATTTTGCCGGGAAGGCAACGCAACATCGGTAGACTGCGATCTATGGTCGAGTGGAGTGGAGAAGTTTCATTCTTTTGGCAGCGAAATTCGATGGCACCGATGCCTATAGTTATATGGGTTTTTGCTGTGATAGCTACGTAACCCCAGTTGTAGCTGCGATCTGTAGCGGGTTCCATGGCGTAATTGAGGGGCGCGGAGGCCTACATTTATCTATGGATTTTGTCGGGATGGCAACGTAACCATCGGGTTAACTACGACCATGGATGGGAGTGATGATTTCCTGAGCATCCTCACCAAAGATATTTCCTCTATTTTCAAAAACTGTTTTCTATATTTTCAATAAAATTATATTCTAAGTATTTTCACTGGATGTTGAAAACGGGTTTACCAAGTACTTATAGATTTTCAGTTCTACGCCTGATCAACGTATGACTGAATTTCTGTGAGAACAAGGATGGACTGGTTGAGACATCGAGTTATAAGAAATATTTTTATAAAAAGCTATTTTAATAGTATTATGTGAATTTTAAAGCATTTCTAAAAAAAAAAGAAATAGTGTTGGAATTTTGGAAAATGAAAGGAAACCTAAACGGAATTATAAAATAAAAATTTAAACTCAGAAAAATTTAATGAAGTGATTTTTGTAATAAAATCGAATCTTGATATAAAATTGGAATAAGATAATTAACTAAATAATTAATTGATAGAGTATGTTAATAAAATTTAACTCGGTTAAATAAAATGGATTGTAAGTTAATAATGGAGTTTCGAAATGACTTCTAATTGTGAATAGAATTCGACTTAGATTTGATAATGAATTAAATAAGAGGAGATGTTGTAAAATAAAAATAAAAATAAAATAGAGGTGGATTGAAAAATGTGATGGTTGAATTACAAATAAAATTCATGTGTGATTTGAATAATATTTAACAAAATTTGCAAATAAATTAGATATAATGGAAGTGTTGTCGAATGAAATGAAAGTGAATTATAATGGGAATGGTTTGAGTTGCAAACAAAACCCAGATGAGTAGAAATAAATTGAGAATGACTTGTATTAACAAAATAAATTCGAAAATGAATTAAGTAAATTAAAAATTTTAAATGGGTTAATTGAATTAAATAATAAATGGATGAAGTCTGATTGAATAAAAACTAAATCAAAGTTGTGATTGGAAATGGATTATCAGACTGAACTTAGGTTTGGTGGCATATTAATTTGAAGTATAAATGAGTTAAGTATGTGCTTGGATATTATTTTGATAAATTGAGAAGGTGAATTTAAAATTAAAATTTAAAATGGATGGGCTAACTGAATTTAATGGAAGTTGATTAGATGAGAATCAAATAGAAGTAAACTTAACTTTGATGTTGGAATAAATTAAAGTAAATTAACTTAAGTTTAAAATTTATGGAAGCTTGGCTTCGGATAAGGGTGAAAGCCCATTAAATAAAAGCTTGGATTGAATTGAATTGGAAATGGCTAGTAGTATACAAGAATGGAATGTGCCGAGCTAAATCAATGGTTGGAGAATAAATTAGAGATGAAATGGAATTAAATATAAAATGAGTTGTAAACCATTTGAATTGAATGGAAATGTTTGCGAATTGGTTGTAAACAATTAAATTTTAAGTCGGAACCCCATAAGTGGCTTATAAAGATTGTGTAACCTGCATTGCTTACAGAAACTTGTATGTTTGCTAGTTAAATATGTTAAATGTTGTTAAAATTACATGATTTTAGTGCTTACATATTTAAATTGAGTAAGTACACGTATCCGATAGCCGTTTGGCTGGGTTTGATTGCGCTATTTGCTAAAATAAATAAGTTGCTTGCTTAAAATGCTAAACAAAGGTACGTCTACGCAATTAAAATAGGAAATATGAACTGTTTTTGTTTTTCCGACCGTGTGGGTCGATGTATATATATTTATATCTCTTGTCAAATTTCAAAAGCTCCTCCGTACAAAGGAGACTCTGCCAAAATTTTATAAAAATTTTAGGAGTTAAAAAATTTTTGGAAATTTTTGAGAAAATTTTCGTTAGCGACAACGATTACAAATTGGAAATTAAAATAAATTAGTATATGAAACTAATAAGAATCGGTTATAAGTGGAAGATAAAATTCAATATTCAGAATTGGAGATAAATTGAATTCATATGGAAAGGGGGAAAAACTAATTTGAATTGAAGCAGATATAAAACTTCTATAAGGAAATATGTAAATGATTTGAAAAGTTATGTTTGGATATTATGGCTAAGTAAGATATGCAGGTATTAAAGAAAAAAAAAAGAAAATTGGATTTGATTCCAAAGGATAAATTTGAATTGCCCGACAATAAGGTATGTACTTAAAATTCTGTATGAAATTGGATTGGGTTTTTGATGTAGCCACTTGGCTTTTGTTTTCTTTTGGAATTTGAGAGCCCGTAGAGGCCTTTTGTAGTAGTACCGAGCTAGCCGCGCAAAGGAGACGCTGGCAAAAAATTTCATAAATTTAGGAAGTTAGAAGAATTTTGAGAAATTTTTATAATTCAAAATTTACTTTTAAATTGAAATTGGACCATTCTTCATAATTAGTAATTTCGGGGACGAAATTCTTTTAAGGGGGGAGGAATGTGACGACCCGGAATTTTTAACAATTTAAATTGGAATAAATTAATTGATTTTAAATATTTAAAAGTTAATTTTCAACTTGAATTCCAATATTATTATTATTTAGCAATTGAGTTATTGGATTTAATGAACTGAAATTGGGTGAATTATTGAATCTTCAGGTTTAATCCTGTTAAAAATAATTTGAAGGCTTGTAAAATTTATAATGGTGTTACTGAAGATAATAGAATGGTTGAAATTTAATTTAAAGGTGATTCATTCAGTTTTAATAATATATCGTTTAAATTGAATTTAAAAATAGCCTTCCGAGGCACAGTCTTGGAATTCAACGAAACCAGTTCCATTGGGTCCGTAATAGTTAGTTTTTATCGGGTTTCAAGTTTCGTAATGTTTGGGGTTGTTGTGGGAGCGTACGATGTGTGAACGCGCTAAAATTTTTAACGAAATATTTTGAACACTTATTTACTTATATACGCATTGACCAAGTCAACTATGGTTCCTTCTCGAATACGCCTGTTTTCTTCCTTTAATCACGCAATCTTTCTTTACCCTTAAAAAAATAAAATCACCTCGTCCTTACCTTCTGCAGGAAACCAAAGCCTTCGTTATTTTAATCGAAACCTGCCTCTTTCTTTTACAAAGCATTCTGTAATTCATCTCCAAAAAAAAATCAAAGGAAACGAGTATAATGGCCGAAGCCTATTCTCCCCTTTTCAATTCAATCCAGTTCACAAATTCAAATTTGAAAATAAAGTCGACCACTTCTTTCCATAAACCATGGCCGAAATCGCGACGGCATGGGGCTCGAATCAAGCGAGGTTCGTCGGAAAATCGAAAGGGCTCTCGAACTTCAGGGTTTCGCATTTGATTTTGGGGAAAGATGTGATTTGAGGTGGAAGAGAGTCGCGTGAATCTGGGCGGTGTGAATTCGAGCTCGAGCTCGAGAGGTAGTCGAAGTCGCGATTCGAATCAGGACGGGATTTCGTCAATACCAAGGCTTAGAGCGTCGGTAGGGGGTTTGGGCATGCAAACTCGAGGATGCGGAGATATGAACAATTATGATGGCGGCTGCATTCGTAGTATTGGCATCGGCATCGTTGTTGGGTCGAAGTAGCATGAGCGTGCAACAGTTGGTGACAACGACGCGTGAGTTGAGGAGTTGTTTCTAGAAGGTCCTGCTGTCGATCGGGATGAAAATGAGGCTTTGCATGGAGATGGGTCGTGAGCTGTCGCGAGCGTTGACAAGCTCGCGAGAGGGGGTTTTCTTCTCTGGTAGGAGGCTGTGAAGGTATTTTCTATTTGTCTTATTAAATTATATATATAAATATAGTAAAGGAAAATTATTGGTTCAGAATTAAAACCTCACTTAAAATAATAAATGGTAATTAAGCTGTTATAATTAACTTGTTTAATTTTTGGGTTGCTAAAAATATTTGTTAAAAGAAACTATTAATTTAAAAATTTTAAAATCAAATAATGAGTTAAATTGAATAAATGAATGGTGATCAATTGTTTAATTTATTCAAATAGTAATAAATCGTGTAACTGTTTATACAAGGTTTAAATCCGAAGGAAACAAATCGAGATCAGATTGGGATTGCAAAATCAAAGGTGAGTAAATCTCCCTCTGTTGGATTTTTTATTTAAATTCAAATGGTTAAATTTACGAATTTGGTTGAATGGTTGAATTGAATCGAAGTGCTATATTATTTAGTAACATATAGTATATACAGGAATGTTTGATATTCTGTGATGAATATTTTTGATAATTGGATGACTTAAATGCTGTGGGTTGCTTGGATATTTCGATACCCTGAGTTATCGAGATATATAAGATTGGATTTTTGAAAGAAATATAAGGCCGAAATTTTGAAACCAAATAGTTATAGAATAAATTAAAAATGAATTGGAAAGAAATAAAAGGGATATTTAAAGACTGGAGTTAAATTGTAAAGTAGAGATTTAAAACAGGTTCTAAATCCAAGTTAAATCTAACAAATAAGGTTTTAAAATATTAAGTGTTTAAATAACTTGAATGTCAAAGCGCAATTTTAAATCGAATTGAATTTAAAAATAAATTTGGTTTTAAATTCCTTTAAGCTTCCATTATTAAAAGAGTAATTAAATCAGATTTTGAATAAATTGAAAGGTAAATGAGAAATCATTAATTTATATAATTAATGATGTAAATAGAGATTGATTAGTTAAGAAAATAAATCAATATAAGTGACTTATGAGAAGTTAATTAGTATAAGTAATCGAGGATTAATGTTACTAATATTGTTAATTAATTTATGAAGCAATTAGGATTACTTATTGATTGGGAATTAAGGATAATTAATAACGTGAGATTAATTAAAGATAATTACTTGAATTTAATTGAAAAAAATAAATAATTTATCCTGGGTGATTAATTAAGATGAATAAGGATGGGTTGACCAATTAATTGATTTGGAATTAATTAACGTTAAATGAAGGAATCTAAGTGATTGAGGTTTGAAATTTCATTTAAATTAATTGAATTGATTTGTATGTGATTCAGCTTTGCTTATGGATGATTGAATGGTATTGGATGTTTTGAATGAGTTGATATCTCTACTATGAAATGTTGTGAATTTCATTTGAATAACTTGGATTAGGATAACATGAGTTTCGAAGAGACCGGGGTCGGGTATTGGGAAATACCCGAAACCACTTTGAATTTTTATAAATTGATTTGTGAAATCAATAGGCTGGAACGAAATGATTTAAGTAAATTTGATTATTTTATCTAAGTTTGATACTTATAAATTGATGTGTGGAATAAGTGTAGTCTATAGAAAATTTAAATTTGTTAAATTGATATATGTTACCCCGGGTTTATATAAGTTGATTGCTTTGGTATTTAATGTTAGTTGGGTTTACTCATGCTGGTTTCCAGCCTGACCCGAGTGTTACTTTGGTGTAATGCTCAGGTCAGACCGAGTATTATAGATTTTTAGGTGGGTACGTTCTGGAGCTCAGGAGGCGAGCTGGATGGAAATAGCGTATAGAGTATTTCCGCTGTATTTATATTATTGTTAATCCGAGACATGATAATTGTATATATTCAGTGACTGTATATGTGAAACTCTGATGTATATTAAATGTAATCGACAGATACAGTATTCTTTTATAAACTGTTATTATTTATTATTATATTTTATCCGCTGCGACTGTGAGTTGTTGTGTTTGTTCTTTTTCTTCTTCTATCTCTTTCTTCTTTCCATAACTATCTGGAATTTTCGAGTTCAAAAACTCCGGGTTGTTACACAGATAAAAACCAAGCTATTTGATTACTTCATCAAATCGCTTGTTCCAACCCCTCGAAGCTTCTATAAGTCCATAAATGGACTTGAATAATTTGCCAGTCTTGCCATCACTCCCACTGACCACAAAACCCTCGGGCTGCGACATATAAATAGTTTCTTCTAAATCACCATTTAAAAAGGCTGTCTTTAGACCCATTTTTCATATTTCATAGAATGCAGCGATGGCTAGCATAATCAAAATGGACTTAAGCAAGGCTACGGGTGAAAAGGTCTCGTCATAAGCAACACCTTGAATTTGAAAAAAATCCTTTTGCAACTAGCCTTACCTGTAAGTCGCTACTTCCCCATCTACATTTAATTTTTCTTTAAATCCATTTTCAGTTGATGGGTTTTATCCCTCTGGGTACGTTGGTCAAAGTCCAAACTTTAATTTCATATATGGAATTCATCTCGGATTTCATATCTCCAAGCCAGAGTGCAGATTCTGTACTCAGCAGTGCTTGCTGGAAGGATAGAGGAGTGTCATCATCTAAGACATAGTCCTCCTTCTCGACATCCACGAGAAAACCATAGTTTCTCTTTGGTGCACGAGATTCCCTATTATACCTTCTAATAAGTTGCTTGTTTTCATGTTTGGGTGAATTAGGTTGTAACAACTTACATATTTTACGATTGTATATTTAAATATTTTATTTAAATATAGCATCGTTAGTCGGATTTTAGTTCGAAATGCTACTTTTTGCAAACAGTCGAATTAGGACTCGAGACCTCTTCCATTGAGTTCAAAATGACATTTGCGACCTTTTTGAGTATAAACATCAATATGTTTGGAGTTAGCTAGAATTTCGACCTTTTCACTTAGGGCTTTAGGTTTCAGCCCACTAACCCAACTCATCTTATATCCTAACTCCACCCCCTCTCCTCTTCATTCATTCTAATATTTTCTAACACTTCAAGCTTTAGAAAAATGGAGGAAGAGAAAAGAGATTAGAAAATCCTAAGCCATAATTTCTTTGCAAATTCAAGTTCTAGCTCTAAAATCAAAGAGAAGCTTAGGTAAGCATCTCCTTCTCCTTCTCCATCTCAATCTCTCTCCAATTTCGGAAATTTCCTATAACCAAATTTGGAAAATTATTGCTTATAGACTTAGATTGGAGTTTCTAGAGTTGAAGTTGAAGAGTAGTTGATCTTCCTTTGTTTTCAAGCTTCTTCTTAATTGTTTTTGGGTTTAAAGGTGAGTTTTTGAACTCATATCTATGTCTTTGATAGTTGTTAGGTAGTGATTCTTAACATCTACTCCTTGTTCATTTGCTTTGGTGGTTTTATGAATACTATATTTTTTGGCGTTTTGAAGTTAAATCTTTTAACTTTTTAGCTTTGATGTTTGATCATGCTTTTGGTGGCGTATCGAACAACCTATAGGGCAGGGTAGCAGATTGGCGTAAACCCCCTAGCCCATCGCTCGACCGATCGCAAATTGTTTGGGATTTTGTCCCTTGGGGGCTAGGCCGAGAATATTGGAATTTCCAGTTCAATCTACTAAACCAGGAAGTCGATCGACTGAACCGAACCCAGGAATTTTCCTAGGCAAGTATCAGTCGACTGACCACTCTGGGTCAGTCGACTGAGCCTGGAAACCGAAAGGCATGATTCGGTCGACTAACCACCCAGGTTCGGTCGACTGAACCTGAAAACAGAAAGTTTGCACGATTTGTGTCAGTCGACTGACCACCCTGGTCCAGTCGACTGATCACCCTGGTCCAGTCGACTGAATCTGTTGTCTCTACCTATTTTGCCTTTTGTGTTTGAATTTCCAATTTTTAATCGATTCTTATTTCTCTTATTTGTTGTTATCACCTTTGTTGACTTTGATAACTTCTTTTTCAGGATTTTTGGGGAATATCCATTTTGATGGATTTGGTATTGATTTCTTTGGATTTAATTCACGTCTTCGAATGTGAATTTTTGGTGATTGACTGTTTCTACAATCAATTTGTGATTTGTCATTTTAAAATGCAAAGGTTTTTATATTAGTAGTAAATAATCAAACTCTTTCACAAAGATGATTTCAACTCTAATTTTAATACAAAGCTCGTTTATAAAACTGTTTTTCAATCTATTAGCATACACAAACCTTTACCTCATTCGTTTAAGAAATCTAATTAAACGGCTTAGTAAAACTAGTGGTATGAAACTCTTGCATTTACTTCGTCGGTTAATTTTTGGACTTGTTCGATTGAAACTCTTGTGACAACTTTCGAGTGGAGATCTACAATTTGTTCGTAAATATTTAAGTTAAGTCAGTGGTTATGGAACATGAAGCTAAACTCATTTATTTACTAGCATAGTGTAATTGACACTTCTTGATGATCGATGATGATCATTTTTGTGGTTTAGACTAGCGATGTGCGATGTCTCTTTGTCCATGTGGGGGACTGTACCCCGTTTGTGGAGTTTCGGCTCAAATTGGTGGGGTAGCGACCCATGGTCTTTGGGCCGTTTGTGGAGCTTAGGCGCAATGGTCTTCGGGCCATTTGTGGAGCCTCGGCTCAAGTTGATGGCTAGCAACCATGGAATAGTGTTCTGTTTGTGATAGACGTGTAGGTGAGTTTTCATGCTCCCGTTTGTGATAGGCCTCCCCCTTTTGTGATTTCTGAATTTCTAATGATGATTTCTAGAATTTTTGTTTCACCAATTTTTGTGATTTACATTGATAAGTCTTAACAATATTTGTGCATTGTTGAATTTGTGTTTCACCAACTTTTGTCATTGACATTTATATATTTTTCAATATTTGTGGTTTGGTGAATAAAATAAAGAATATGACATTCTTTTCTGTGTTTTGAGATTTCAGGTAATATTGTATGATTTTTGTGTTATTTAATGTATACTTGTCGCAGTATGGCATTATTTTTATCATACGTTATTGTCATATCTCTTATTCTATCTCATTTTATCTGATATTTATAGCTAGATTGATCCGCTTATTATTTTCTTATAAATAATACTCGGGCCAGACCGAGATGTTACAGGTGCTTCTGCTTGACTCATCTTCTGGGAACATTATCTGACTTTTGACTAACTACTCTAGTTTAATAGTTTTTGTTGTTATACATGTGAGATAGAGACTCCTTGATGTATACATATTCTTTTGTGTAGCACTTGTATCTATTCTTTTGTGATATTGTGGATCTTGTTTGACCACTACTCTGATGTTCATTTCTATGTGTTATATTCATATCTGTTTCCGCCTTTGTGATATGGATATCTGTGACTAAATTGTGTTATGCTTATTTCTATAGTTGTTTCTGAAGATCATATAGCCACTGTGTTGTAGCTCTGAGTTTGTATTTGATATGTCGGATCACCTCTTGAAATGAAATGCATGTCATACTATCTGACATATCGGTGCTCGCACAAAGCAATTACACGGATGGTCGCTCCTCAACAGCTTATCCTTCGTGCTAGTTGACGGCATCACTCCGTAGTGTCTTTGGCTAGCGTGAGTATAGAGGTGGGGCATCACAGCTTGGTATCAGAGCCAAACTTCAGAACAATGTAGAATAATCTTGCAAGGATCATCATCCTAAGTTCTTCTTAGGAGTCATGCCTTAGGATTTTATCCGAGTCATAGGACCCGTTCTATCCTATTTTCTTCTCTAATGTCTTGTTTTATCAATCATGATTGTTTGACATTCATTTTGTGAATAACCTTTTTCTTCTTCTTTCTTTCTTTATGTCTTAAAGAAGAGAAATGGTTAGTCCAGGCCGTCCCGGCACCGGTCAATCCAGTGCTACTCCTCAGAATGGAGTATTTATGTCTGCCCAACAACTTCTAGATCTTGTAAAGAATACTCAAGCTGTCGGACCCATTCCAAAGCCCACTAACCCAAAATTCGGATTTGCACGCCTGTGTAGTGATTATACAAATTTGGGTGTAAAGTCGTTCAAGGGTTCCCAGGGCGTTATCGAAGTCCAAGCTTGGATTAGAACATGCGATCGCATCTTTTCTCGCATGAATCTCATTGATCTTTATCGAGTCCAAGTGGCTTCTAGTATGCTCCAAGAAAGAGCATTAGATTGGTATGAGCTTCTGATTTTTGAAAGTATTGAAGCGGATCTTACTTGGGAGAAATTCTAGGAAATATTTAAATCGAAGTTTGTACCAGAAGCTGAAAAAGTGACTTTGGCCCGTCGTTTTATTGACCTTGTTCAAGGTGAATCTTCTGTGGCAGATTATGTCGCATCTTTTGAATTCCTCTCTAAATATGGGGTCGAGTATGTAAATACCCCAATGAAGAAAAATTTGAGATTCGTCCATGGATTGAATAAGAATCTCAAAAAGCCTTTACTTCTGAAACTGAAAGTTTCTTTTGATCAACTTGTTGATATCGCTCTTCGACTTGAAGAGGCAGATAAAGAGAGTGATGTTGAAGTTGGGAGTGCCAAACCAAACTTCAACAACAACAAGAAGAGACCTAATAAGTTCAAAGGTCCTTATCCCAACAAGAAAGGAAAAAGGTAGCAAATACTCCTACTTCTAGCCGTGGAGAATGCTACAATTGTGGTTCTAAGGACCATTATGCAAACAAGTGTTCAATGCCCCTTTCTTGTCGCTATTGCAAAAGTTCGGGCCATTATATATCTTCATGTCCCAAACTTCAATGCAAGAAGGCGGAAAAGCTAAATGTGGTGCAAGCCCTTAGTAACACTTCTCACGGTCAAGGTATTTCTCATTCTATCCTTGATGGCATTATTATGTTCCGTGATCGTCCTATTCGAGTTCTTTTTGATATAGGTGCATCCCATTCTTTTATATCAAAAGGACTTGTTGATACTTTTCATTAAATGTTATGGCTTTAATGAATTCTTTGAGAACTGCGGATCCGGTTGGTGGATCCGCAACACTCAGTTTGCTTTGTAAGGATGTCGAGATTATTTTATGTGATTTTTTCTTCCGTGCCGATTTGCATGTCATGCGTTACTTAGGCTTCGGAATGATTTTGGGAATGGATTGGCTTAACCGTTATGAAGCCCATATCCTTTGTTCCGAGCGGACTATTCATCTTCGACATCCTCTATCTGTTAAGCCGATTTCTGTTGTTCTTAAAGATTCGGATTCAAATTTGGCTGCATCCTTGTATTCTTTAAATCCTCATGATGACGATAATAATGATGAGGAAGACGTCATTTCTCTCATTCACGTTGTTCATGAATTTTCTGACATATTTGAGCCCATTTTAGGATTTCCACCTAAGTAAGAATTGAGTTCAAAATTAATCTAATCCCTGGAGCTCTACCTATCACTCGTCCTCCTTATCATATGTCTAATAAAGAAAATGAGGAGATGCGTAAGCAATCATCCGAATTGGAAGAGAAGCAATTTATTCGTTCTAGTTCCTTTCCTTGGGGAGCTTCAGTTATTTTTGTGAAGAAATCTGATGGTACACTTAGGCTTTTTGTTGACAACCGCAAGCTTTATGATCTTACCATTAAGAATAAATATCCTTTACCTCGGATTGATGATTTATTTGACCAACTTTGCGGTGCTAGAGTCTTTTCACAATTAGACTTAGCAACCGGTTTTCATCAGCTTCGTATTGCGGAGGATATCATTCCTTTGACGTCGTACCATACTCGTTATAGATCTTATGATTGGCTTGTTATGCCATTTGGTTTAACGAATGCTTCAGCTTTTTTCGTTGACCTTATGAATCGAGTTTTCAAAGACTTCCTTGATCGATTTGTTCTCATCTTTATAGATAATATTCTTGTTTATTCTAAAACCGAAGAAGGGCATGTAAAGCATCTTCGGATTGTGTTGGAAACCCTTAGGAGCAACCAATTAAAAGCAAAATTTTCTGAGTCCCACTTTTGGCAATCTCGTGTGAAATTTCTCGGTCATATTATTTCCGAATCCGGAATTTCAGTGGATCCTTCAAAGATCGAAGCGATTCAAAATTGGAAGAGACCGGAGAGTGTGACAGAAATCCATAGTTTTCTTGGCTTGGCGGGTTATTACCGTCGTTTTATAAAAGACTTTTCTAAAAATTTTGTGCCTCTTACTAGTTTGACAAATAAGGGAGTTAAGTACATTTGGTCAAACAAATGTGAAGCTTCTTTTTAGAAATTAAAAGAACTCCTTTCCGATGCTCCTATTCTTGTGATTCCCGAAGGGAGTCAAGATTTTATTGTTTATACCGATGCTAGTAGTGTTGGTTTGGGAGCCGTTCTTATGCAAAGGGAATGTTTTATTGCTTATGCTTCTAGGCAATTGAAGCCAGCCGAGACTAGATATGCCACTCATGATTTAGAGCTCGCGGCTATCGTTTTCGCCCTTCCAATTTTGGCGTCATTATCTTTTGGGAGAAAAATTTGTTCTTTATACCAATCATAAATCTTTGAAGTATTTATTTTCTCGAAAGGAACCTAATTTGCGTCAACAGCGTTGGCTCGAGTTTCTTGCATCTTATGATCTTGATATTCTTTATACTTCCGAAAAGGGGAATCATGTTGCCGATGCCCTTAGTCGTAAGCAACAAGTGGTTATTTCCATGATGATATTCGAATGGAATGATCTCGAGACTTTGTCCACTTGTGAGATTCGAAATTCGAGATCGTGAATCCGATTTATGTTCATCTCTTGTTTTATGTAGCCTTGAGGCAAATCCTTCTCTTTTAGACCACATTCTTGATGCTTAAAAGCTAGATCCCGAATTGGCTCTTCTTAGCCAAAGTTGCAGGGATAAAATCGATATTGAAGGATTGAAAGACTTTGATATTGATGCTCATGGCGGTATTCGAAAATTTGGTAGACTCATCGTGCCAAATATTAGTGATCTTCGTAAAGACATTTAGAAGATTCTCATCGTTTTAAATTTACGATTCATCCCGGTAGTAGTAAAATGCACGCGGATATGAAGCGGCTTTATTATTGGGATGGAATGAAATCCGATATTGCTAACTTTGTTAAGCGTTTCATGACTTGCCAACTTGTTAAGCATCAAAGGCCCGGTGGGTTTATTGCAACCTTTCGACATTCCAATTTGGAAGTGGGAGCAAATTTTCATGGATTTTATTGACGGTCTTCCCCGTTCTCGTTCGGGTCACGATAACCTATGGGTGATAGTTGATAGACTTACAAAAAATCCGCGTATTTTATTCCCGTTCGGTCCAATCGGACCGTACCTCTTTTGGCCAAGCTCTTTATCAACGAAGTTGCTAAATTGCATGGACTTCCAACTTCTATTGTAAGCGATCGTGATCCATTGTTTACTAGTGGATTTTGGAGAAGTCTTCAAAATGCTTTGGGAACGAAGCTTAATTTTAGCACCGCTATCATCCTCAGTCCAATGGACAAACCGAGCGTGTGAATCAAACTCTGGAAGATCTTCTTCGTGCATGTGTTCTTGATTTTGGTGGAAGTTGGGAAGATCATATTTCTCCTGTTGAGTTTTCCTATAATAATAGCTTCCAATCTAGTTTTGGTATAGCACCTTTTGAGGCACTCTATGGAAGGCCATGCCGATCTCCTTCTTGTTGGCTTGAGGCCGGTGAGAAGCTGGTTTTAGGTCCAGATTTTATTCGTGATTCCACAGAAAAGATTGACCTTATTCGTCATAAGATGAAAGAAGCTCAAAGTAGACAAAAATCCTATGCCGATAACCGAATAAGGAAATTAGAATTTTCTGTGGGAGATTTTGTGTTTACACCTATGAAGGGTGTTGTGCGTTTCAGTCGATCAGGAAATTAGCACCCCGATATATTGGTCCATTTCCCATCACCGAACGTATTGGTTTCATGGCTTATCTCCTTTTGTTACCGGCTTAGTTTTCTACTATTCATGACGTATTCCACGTCTCTCAATTACGAAAATGCCTTAGAGATTCCGATTCTATTCTTGAGACCGGTATTGTAGAAGAAATTGAAGTTTCGTCTAATTTGACTTGTGAGCATCATCCTATTCGTATTATTGCTTCGAAGGTAAAACGCCTTCGAAATAAAGATGTCCCTCTTGTGAAAGTTCAATGGTCCTCAAATCCTAAGGATTGTTCTTGAGAATCTAGAGACTTCATCGAGCGAACACATCCGGACTTACTCTCTCGTGCTCTTTGAGGCGAACTTCTTATTTCAAATTTCTTTTGTGTTGATATGCTTTTATGGTTGTTACTTTTTATTTTCTTCTTAAATATTGTGAGGACGCAATTTCTTTAAGGAGGGGAGTCTGTAACAACCTGCATATTTTATGATTGTATAATTAAATATTTTATTTAAATATAGCATCGTTAGTCGGATTTTAGTCTAAAATGCTACTTTTTGAAAACAGTCGAATTAGGACTCGAGACCTCTTCCATTGAGTTCAAAATAACGTTTGCGATCATTTTGAGTATAAACATTGATATGTTTGGAGTTCGTTAGAATTTCGACCTTTTCACTTAGGGCTTTGGGTTTAGGTTTGGGTTTTAGCCCACTAACCCAACTCATCTTATATCCTAACTCCACCCCCTCTCCTCTTCATTCATTCTAATATTTTCTAACACTTCAAGCTTTAGAAAAATGGGGGAAGAGAAAAGAGATTAGAAAATCCTAAGCCCTAGTTTCTTTGCAAATTCAAGTTCTAGCTCCAAAATCAAAGAGAAGCTTAGGTAAGCATCTCCTCCTTCTTCTCCATCTCAATCTCTCTCCAATTTCAGAAATTTCCTATAAGCTAATTTGGGAAATTATTGCTTCTAGACTTAGATTGGAGTTTCAAGAGTTGAAGTTGAAGAGTAGTTGATCTTCCTTTGCTTTCAAGCTTCTCCTTCATTGTTTTTTGGTTTAAAGGCGAGTTTTTGAACTCACACCTATGTCTATATCTTTGATAGTTGTTAGGTAGTGATTCCTAACATCTATTCCTTATTCATTTGCTTTGGATTGAATTAGTTTTATGAATATTCCAATTTTTGGTGTTTTGAAGTTAAATCTTTAAAAATCATAGCTTTGATGTTTGATCGTGCTTTTGGTGCCGTATCGAAGAGCCTAAAAGGCTAAGTTGCCGATTGACGTAAACCCCAAGTGCCCATCGCTCGACCGATCGCAAATTGTTTGGGATTTTGCCACTTGGGGGCTAGGCTGAGAATACTGGAATTTCTAGTTCAATCGACTGAACCAGGAAGTCAGTCAACTGAACCGAACCCAAAGGTATTTTCTTGGGCCAGTATCAGTCGACTGACCACTCTAGGTCTGTCGACTGAGCCTGGAAACCGAAAAGAATGATTCAGTCGACTGAGCACCCAGTTTCAGTCGACTGAACCTAGAAACAGAAAGTTTCCAGGATTTGTGTCAGTCGACTGACCACCCTGGTCCAGTCGACTGATTCTGCTGTCTTTGTCTATTTTGCCTTTTGTGTTTGAATTTTCAATTTGTAATCGATTCTTGTTTCTCCAATTTGTTGTTATCACCTTTGTTGACTTTGATAACTTCTTTTTCGGCAGTATGGGCTAACGAAGCATGGGGGTCTTATTGGAATTGGGACCCCAAGGAAACTTGGGCATTTATTACTTGGACCATATTCGCGATTTATTCACATACTAGAACAAATCAAAGTTTGCACGGTACGAAGTTAAGAAATCATCATATAATAATCGAGAAATTGAAATAGAAAAGAAAAAAGGGAGGTTTGTAATGATTTTAAAATCTTTTCTACTAGGTAATCTATTATCCTTATGCGTGAAGATAATAAATTTGGTCGTTGTGGTCGGACTCTATTATGGATTTCTGACCACATTTTCCATAGGGCCCTCTTATCTCTAGTACTCCCCAGGCGGGATATAACGCGTTTGCTATAGCACTGCACGGGTCGATACGCGCAGCGCCTAGCATCCATCGTTTACGGCTAGGACTACTGGGGTATCTAATCTCATTTGCTCCCCTAGCTTTCATCTCTCAGTGTCAGTGTCGGCCCAGCAGAGTGCTTTCGCCAACGGCATGCTTAACACATGCAAGTCGGACGGGAAGTGGTGTTTCCAGTGATGGACGGGTGAGTAACGCGTAAGAACCTGCCCTTGGAAGGGGAACAACAACTGGAAACGGTTGCTAATACCCCGTAGGTTGAGGAGCAAAAGGAGGAATCCGCCCGACGAGGGGCTTGCGTCTGATTAGCTAGATTCTTTGGAACAACTTGATGAATTTAGTAGATCCTTTTAGGAGTTAGGAGGCCACCAATGACCATAGATCGAACCTATCCAATTTTTACAGTGCGATGGTTAGCTATTCACGGACTAGCTGTACCTACCGTTTCTTTTTTGGGATCAATATCAGCAATGCAATTCATCCAACGATAAACCAAATTCGAATTATAGAGCTATGACACATTTTTGGGAATAACCATTTTGATGGATTTGGTATTGATTTCTTTGGATTTAATTCATGTCTTCGAATGTGAATTTTTGGTGATTGATTGTTTCTACAATCAATTTTGTGAATAGTCACTTTAAAATGCAAAGGTTTCTATACTAGTAGTAAATAATCAAACTCTTTCACAACGATGATCTCAACTCTATTTTTAATACAAAGCTCGTTTATAAAACCGTTTTCCAATCTATTAGTATACACAAACTTTTACCTCATTCGTTTGAGAAATCAAATTAAACGGCTTAGTAAAACTAGTGGTATGAAACGCTTGCTTTACTTCGTCGGTTAATTTTTGGACTTGTTCGATTGAAACTCTTGTGACAACTTTCGAGTGGAGATCTATAATTTGTTCGTAAATATTTAAGTTAAGCCAGTGGTTATGGGACACGAAGCTAAACTCATTTATTTTCTAGCTTAGTGTAATTGACACTTCTTGATGATCGATGATGATCATTTTTGTGGTTTAGACTAGCGATGTGCGATGTCTCTTTGTCCGCATGGGGGACTGTACCCCATTGTGGAGTTTCGGCTCAAATTAGTTGGGTAGCGACCCATGGTCTTTGGGTCGTTTGTGGAGCTTTGACTCAAAGGTCTTCGGGCCATTTGTGGAGCCTCGGCTCAAATTGATGGCTAGCAACCATGGAATAGTGTTTTGTTTGTGATACATGTGTTGATGAGTTTTCATGCTCTCGTTTGTGATAGGCCTCCCCCTTTTGTGATTTTTGAATTTCTAATGATGATTTCTAGAATTTTTGTTTCACTGATTTTTGTGATTTACATTGATAAGTTTTATCAATATTTGTGCATTGGTGAATTTGTGTTTCACCAACTTTTGTGATTGACATTTATATATTTGTCAATATTTGTGGTTTGGTGAATAAAATAATGAATATGACATTCTTTTCTGTGTTTTGAGATTTCTGGTGATATTGTATAATTTTTGTGTTATTTAATGTATATTTGTCGCTGTATGGCATTATTATTATCATACGTTTTTATCATATCTCTCATTCTATCCCATTTTATATGATATTTATAGCTAGACTGATCCGCTTATTATTTTCTTATTAAATAATACTCGGGTCAGACCGAGATATTACAGGTGCTTCTGCTTGACTCATCTTCTGGGAACATTATCTGACTTTTGACTAACTACTCTAGTTTAGTAGTTTTTGTTGTTATACATGCGAGATAAAGACTCCTTGATGTATACATATTCTTTTGTGTTGCACTTGTATCTATTCTTTTGTGAAACTGTGGATCTTTTTTGACCACTACTCTGATGTACACTTCTATATGTTATATTCATATCTGTTTCCGCCTTTGTGATATGGATATCTGTGACTAATTTGTGTTATGCTTATTTCTATATTTGTTTCCGAAGATCATATAGCCACTGTGTAGTAGCTTTGAGTTTGTATTTAATATTTCGGATTTCCTCTTGAAATAAGATGCATGTCATACTATTTGACATATCGGTGCTCGCACAAAGCAATTACACCGATGGTCGCTCCTCAACAGCCTTATCCTTCATGCTAGTTGACGGCATCACTCCGTGGTGTCCTTGGATAACGTGAGTATTGAGGTGGGGCGTCACATAGTTTCTCCCATTGGTTCGGTCTTAGTGTTAATTTTTTGGTCCTCATCCAGATCTACAACCTCACTATTAATTGCCTTACATAGAAATTCTTTTTCAAAAAGAAAAATGTCCAGAAATAATGATATTTTGTTCCTCGATATTGTAGAATATATATCCCATCAAGTTTTTGGAATATCCTATAAATTTACACAGTACCGATCTTGTCTCGAGCTTATTTGGACCTATGTTCTTAACCAATGCCAGACAACCTAAATCTTCAAATATTTGAGTTTCGATATCTCACCGTACCACATCTCATATGGTGTTTTAGGTACATATTTAGTGGGTAACAAGTTCAACATATGCCTCGCGGTTTCTAACATGTATCCCTAACAGGATAGAGGTAACTCAGCCTTACTCATTATGGAACAAACCATATCTAATAGGGTTCGGTTCTTTCACCCTGATACACCGCTGTGTTGTGGAGTATAGGGTGGAGTAACCTGAAAGATAATCCCATCATCTGTTAAGTATTATTGGAAATCATGTCCAACATACTCATCTTCTCGATTCAATTGAAGGGTCTTAATCTTACGGCCTATTTAGTTTTCTACTATATTTTTATATTCGACAAATTAATCATAGACATCAGATTTGTTCTTCATAATAAACATATACCCTAGTCCAAAGAAATCATCAATGAAGGTAACAAAGTAAGAACTATTATGTTTGGTTATTATAGGCATCGAACCATATACATCACTATGTACCGACCCTAAGAATTCATCAACTCTTTTATTGCTCCCATTGAAGGGGTGCTTGGTCATTTTACCTTTAAAACATGACTTATGCGTGTCAAATGATTCAGAATCAATTAATGGGAGGAAACTTTCAGTTTTTTCAGTTTGCATAATCATTTATCATAATATGACCTAGCCTACATTGTCAAAGATAAATATCATTTATATTGTTAGAAGAATTATTCACATAACACAAATAACTAGTATTAATCACATAAAAGCCATTTTCAGGAATACCATTGCAAGCTTTATTTCTATCGAAACCAATGTTCATAACATTATTTGCATAATGAAATATATATCATCTCAGACAATCTAGAAATAGAAATAATCTCAGAAATAAAGTCTTTTACACAATAGTAATTACTTAATATTAATGTTAATCCACTAGGAAATTTTAAATGATAATCTTATACTATTGTAGCATCTACCATAGCTCCATCAACACCTTAGAACCCCATCTCTACTCTTGTCATGTGGTGCCAGTTCCTATGCCCATATAATGAATTACATATATAAGTACCTGATCCAATAAATAAGACCAAAGATATTTTATTGATTAAAAAATAATTTTGAATCATAAATGTACCCAATGGAGCCGCTAGACCATCCTTTTTTCTTTCTTTGACAATTTTCAAGTAGTCGGGACAATTCCTTTTTCAAAGACCTTTCTGGTGGCAGTGGTGCTATTTATCATTGTCATCAGTCTTCTTACTTTTTTTTTCTTACCTTCTCTTTTCTGCTTCTTCAAACTCTTTAGATATGATGCACTACTCTTAACAACAAGTACAACGCCTTGATCCTTCAACGTAGATTCCGCCGACCTTAACATATTGAGGAGCTCTATGAGATTCTCATTTAATTGGTTCATATTATAATTTAGTATGAATGGTTCATACTAAGGAGTAAGAGAATCTAGGATCAAATCAAGTTGCAATTCGTTGCTTATTTCTACATCCAACTACGTAATCCTATTCGTGATGTAAAAACCCCCACCTCTATACCCATTTTACCCAATGATATTACTAGTAATACTATCGAATAACATTGAGAATGAGGTGATATTTGGTATGCATGTGAATATTTCATTGGGCTAACACTCGTATGTATTTCAACATCGAAAATATAACTCACCTACACGTATACAGCATCAACACAAAGCAGTAAACACGTGTGCTTCAAGGATAGAACAATACACAATATACACAAATATCAGGGATCACAGCGTCAATCACAACGATAATATATAATACAAAAATATACCACAAATATCTAATATATTATTCAAAAAGTATTTATTAATTTATCGAATCAAAATCTTATGTTAAATAGAATTTAATTAGATAAATTTATTTTCAAAATATAAATTATCAAATATCGAATTTGTATAACTTTTTTTAATTAAATTTATTTATTTTACGGCGTAGACAGTAGGGTTGTTACACATCATTAGCACGTAATCGTCCAGTTTCAGTCCTTTCGCCATTTTTGTATTGAAAAACTTCTTTGCAAGCTCGTACCTAGCGGAACAAGACTGTTCACCAAATAATGCCTTAAGACTACTAATATCTCATGGACAAACATATTTTTGCGCTACCTCTGCAACAGCTAGTCTAATGTAGACATCATGAAAACTTGGTTGATCTCTAGATTTTACACCCATTTTTCATAAGCAAGACGTAGTTCAAGGTCCGCATCATTAGGGGTTGTTCTTTGGGTTTGCATGTAATAGCTAACTGTATGGGCTCGTAAGTTAACCAATTTTAATTTCTCTTAGCCAGTCGGCATAGTTTGGTCCAGTAATATTTTCATTTTCAAAAATAGTTTTTTGGAGTTGTCATGTTCTGCAAGTTTAAGTGGTGGATTGTTATGGTAAATTATAACATGTAACGACCCGTAAATTTAACCGGTTTTAATAACGTTATTAATTGAATTTTTGTGTAATTTAAACGATAAAATTTTGAAATATAAATTTGATATTTGGAATGCGTCTAGTTAAATATAGCAACCGGTAAATTTTCGTCCAAAAATATGAAAGTTTATTTCGTGCGTAAATTTACTTCAATTTAATCAGTTAAAAAGCGATGAAAATAAAATATTTTCGGAACCTAAATATTTTTACATAGAATTTTTTTAAAACATCTTCTAAGCAAGATGTCAGTTTGTCGTTTTTTCAAATTCGGACATCTTTCGCTCCGTCGATCTTATTTTTCTGTGTTTTTCATGCATTTTCGCTATTAGAAAATTTTGAATTTTTATAATTCAATCATACCATCGATATCCGTATATCGTTTTCATCGTCTCGTCGCGCTGATCTTTACGGTATATTTTTTTGTGTATTTCGAAGTCCGGAGGACGACGAAATTCACAGAGACGGTTACCGTATCGGTTCCGAAATTCTGAGCTTTTAAACTTCGCGTGACTATTCATTATCTGCCGTGTTAAATCAAAAGGACATTTTTATTTAATATTGGCGCCCATTCAGACGTGTAAGTGTATTCAACTTCCCAACTTATTTATTTCTGCATTTAAGAAATACAATTCTAACTTAAGGCTATTCATATCCTTTTCTTCGAAACCACGTCCTTCCTTCTGTGTCATGCATGCACTTTCCCAATACTTCTCCCACTCCCTGTATGTTTTACAATTCATTCTTTTATTTGCCACCCGTTCAAATCCCACTAAAAAAAAAGTTCTCTCCTACCTCAAAAACCAAGCACGGCCTCCACCTCCCTGTCCCATCGCCTCCATCCTACCATCAGCCAGAACCAAGCTCGTCTTTCCCTTCTTCCCCTCGGCCTCACACCAGATCGACAACCGTCCACTTCCTACCCGAGCCGCTGCCACCTCTGCCTCCACCTCTCCTTCTTCCCCTGCCGAGCATCTCCACAGCAAACCGAGCCTCCTACCACCATCGTTCCCCACGACTCCACTTCGCCGCGCCTAAACTCAACCCCACACACCTGCCCTTCCTCTACCGCCTACAAATTCGATTCGAGCTTCCAACTCGAACCTATCTCCGGCCATCCACCTAGCAAGCCGCGCCTACCCTACTTGATCTGGACCGCTGTTTCTCCCATCGCCGAGGCTGATCAACCTGTCTCTGTTCCTTTTCCCTTTCGTGCTTCAACAAAGCTTGTCGTTGCATACATATATATATGGTATGTTTATGGGTGAATGCTTATATAGTATAGTATTTACACTGTATTGTGAGACTTGGTAGGCAGTACATAATTGCTTGTACACAGGCCCGACCCAAGGGTAAGGCCGGCTAAACATTCGCCTAGGGCAACACAATTAGATGTCGAGAGGAGGGGCAACAGTTGAGGATGAACCGTTTATAATTATAATTGACAGGGCAGTTCTTTTCAATTGTATGTATTGTTCAAGTGGTTACTGTCTTATACCGGACATGTTGGTGCAAGATCGATACTGAACTTCAGCAATTTTTACCACTAAATTTTCCCTCTATGTTTTTCCTTCTATTCTCGGCTAGGGCAACTAAATATGTTGGGCCGACACTGCTTGTACATATTATTGATTTAAGTTTTGGTTTCAATATGACAGATAGATATAAATTTTGATGATAAGTCTGCTTTGTTTATATATATACTAGTATATCTATTTCAGAGATTTATTTTGGGTTAGTTATATGCGTACTTATTTATAATATATTTTTCAGTTAGTATATTTAGGATTTGAAGCCTGTGTACATATATAAATATTTCCAGTCTAGAAGCTATTTAATGTGATATAAGTAGTATTTTGTTTGTTGTAAGAATATAAGTTCTGGCATATATATTTTTGGTTACAGCATGTATATATTAATAAGTGTATGTAGTCTTTACAAATCAAGTTATTTGTGTTATATAGTTTATATATATAATATAATGTTTTACAGTACATATAGACTGTATATGTTTGACAAATCTCGGTTTGAAGATATGCAAGTATGAGTCATGTTATATTTATAAAAATTCTATGCACGGCACTTTATAATCTATTGTATTACAAGAGATTTTGCAGTAGTTAAGTTTTAAATGTTGATTTTTGGTATTCCAGCAGACTTTTGTAAAAGTATATACATATTTTATCTATGGTTACCTTTTATTTTATTTTTACAGTATGATACATATTGGTTAGAAGCAAAAGTGGTTATATGAGTCATATATTAATGTTGTATGTACCAGAAGAATAAGTTAATATATGTTTAAAGGAACGAACAGAATATATAAGTGTACGGTTACACTAAACCAAGTAATGTAAAATGGGTTGGACTCCACTTCATGTGGCAACAAGGTTACTGAAACTGCATTGTTTTTTCCTTTCATTTTTCATTATCCTGTCTTGAAATAATACTCGAAAGATAAAATTAGTTTATATTAATATGTTTGTATGGCACGGTACCATATATATGTTACAGTGGTATATTATATTATACAGGGCTACAACATTTTATGATAGAAGAGTAAATAATGTATAGTTATTATATATATATTCAATTAGTTATGTACTGTGTTTACGCAGAGTTTTATTATTAATGTGCATGCATTTGTTTGTTTCAAAATTTACATATATTGAGACCTTGTTTTATGTGATTAAATTTAAGTATTAATTTCGAGATATGTTAAATTGATTCTTTTGAATATGTATCATATTTTCAAATTAAATACATCATATATGTACGAATTTTGCATTTCATTAAACATATATACATAAGTATTTATTTCAATTTACAATGAATATGGATTGATTTATATATGTGTTCAATTTTAAACCAAGGATTTTTGAAATATATATGTATGTATTTAATTTAATATTTGTTTAAATATAGAATATGACTTTATATATATTCATATATAAGTTCACTCATATCATTTATCGTCATTGATCCAGTTTTGATTAGACTTCGTCGATTCCCATTTATCAGCTTGACCGTCAAAATTCGTGCCCATTTCGCTTTGCTTTGGAATTCGTAGTTTGCTCCGCTGTCAAGCTTCTCTGACTTCGAAAGGTGATCAGTCACTCACGATTAATGTTCTTTTATTTGTTAAATTTGATTTCAATTGAAACGACAATTGAAATATGCTGCTGTTATTTATTGCAGTGTTATTTACGTATCAGTTCACCTTTGACATCTGACACCATTATATGTTATTTATGCAATGATAATCCAGTTTGGTTGATAAATGATTGATTGTTTGATATTGTAATTGGATGTTAAATTGTTATTGTTGTAAGTGATAAATAATTTGAAATTGAAATTGACGTAGAATAGTTAACAATTTGCGATTGATATGTGTTGAAGTTGATTAGTTAAATTTGTATAATATGACCCCTTTGAATGTTAAATAAATTGACACGTAGAAATAGTGTTAACGACACCTTGAACTATTTAAATGTATGTTGTATAAATTGATGTAGTTTGAAATTGAATAATAAATATCGTGGAGAACCGTATAAATATTAATGCAATAATCTTTAATCTACATGAAATGATAGTGTAGATTCTAGAGATGATTATATTAATTCGCACAAATAACAATGCGAATTAATACGATTATTTCGGGATTATTTAATTGAATTAATTATTGAGTTGTTATTAATGTTTGCTATTGCTTGTTTATTTACTTTGACACCATCCCAGTTATCACACTGCAAGTTCCCTTTATTATGCTTGATCTTGAATTGAATTTGGAATCGGGTTGAAATGATATATACCCAAATGAATTTGACCTAGGATAGAGAATTAAATAAATCCGATTGGTCAATAATTTGATAAAAAATAAAATAAAATAATGATTTTATTCGAGTAAAGAATAAGTTTCGAAATGAAGTTGGAATTTGGATTTTTGAAAGAAAAATGTAAAGATTGAAATCTGAAACAAATATTAACGTAGTAATTGATGAAAGAACGTTGTGTGAAATTTAATTATTTAATAATTAAATTTGGAATTATTAATAAATAATTTGGAAGTAGTAATATTGAGTTTTGGATTTATTAAATTGAAATCATTTAATAATTAAATTTGAAATTATAATTAAGTTTGGAATTATAATTAAGTTTGAAATTATTAAGTTGAATTTCTAATTAAGTTGAAATGATCTGATGATTAAGTTTGAATTCATAATTAGGTGGAAATGATTTAATAATTTAGTTTGAATTTGTAATCAAGTTGTAATTATTAAGTTTTGAAATTATTAATAATTAAGACTGAAATTATTTAATAATTGAATAAGATTTAAATTATTTGATAATTGAATAAAAGTTGAATTCTTTGATAACAGAAATTGAACTTTTGAATAAGTGGATTTGAACTTCGTTAATAAATGAAATTGAGTTTCTTTATTGATTAAAGTTTTGGGAAAATTATTTAAGTAAGTTAATAAGTGAAATTGAAACTCCTCGATTATGTGAAATTTAGTTTTTGTTAATTGAGTTTGAAATTTGTAACGAAGTCAATAATAAGTGAAAATTGAATTTCTTTAACAAGAAATAAAAAGTGGTTTATTGAAATGAATAGGATTTATTGAAATTAATGTAAGACTTGTAATTTAAAGAATTGATTTGACGAATTTAATTTATTTCAATTTGAAGTTTTGATATAATGAAGTTGAACTTAAGAAATCGATTTAATGAATTGGAAATTTAAATGAAAATTGTTTTAAATGATAAATTAGCTTAGCGAATATTGAATGAAATCGATAAATGAATTTAAATTGATTTGAATGAAAATTAAACAATTTAAATGATTTCGGAATGAAACCTATACACGAACTTGAATCAATATTTGAATTGTTTAAATAAAAATTGAAATTGAATTGTAAGACTTTGAAATGGTTATTTGGTGGTTTTGAAACGTAAATTTTGGAAATTGATAATGAAAGACGAATGAAATGTTGATTATAAATTCTAATTGAAATTGAAATTGATTTGGTTTTGAAATTTATTAAACGACCAATCGGTGTAATAATTACGAAAGTTATTAAAGAGGCCGGAATCGGTTATGGATATACTCTCTATGTAAACCGAAAACCACTTTAATAACTATACGCGGAGTGATGATCCAGAATGAAGTGGTTGGAATGATGTATGTGATAACTGAAGAAAGAGAACGATAATGGATAGCCTTGACACTTGTGTCAAATTGGAAATGACTAAAATCAGGAGCCGTGCTGGGCCAAATGAGGTTAGCCACCTCGAGCGAACACACTTCTTCGTAACTACTACTCATTACTTGTTATCGATTGGTGCACCCTCGTACTTTTCAGGAGTGTTGTTTCGCGGTGTTGCGATCGCTGTGGCGATGCGTTCTCACCAGTCCGGATCAGGCGAACGGTAGTTTCACTACCTTGGGTATTGCCTCACGTGCCTTGTCATACTTGTATCCCTATATATGCGACCACTATGAATTTGTTTTGTGTTATACCTATGGAGTACTCCTTGATATCCCACTAGTTTACGGTGGAGTTTACAGTGCTATATAGACTATGATGCTTATAAAATGTGTTAAGGAGGATAATGGTAACACCTTAACACTATTTTGATATTTTATATTACTGATAGACATTATCTATTTAGCATACACTACTATATAGTAGATAGTTTAACGGATCCTTAAAGGATGGTTATTCCACATCCTTTGAGTTACCTGTATTTCAAATTGTTATTTCACTTGAGTTGGATTTATTGATATAAGAATGTTAATCCTGACTCGAGTGTTTTGTGTTTTTCTTTACGCTCGGGTCAGACTGAGTGGTTTAGCTTTCGAGACTCACCTTTGGAGTTGGAGCTTTGCTTGAAGATCCAGCCCTCTATTCTGCTTTCAGTATTCGATGATTCCAGTGATGTATTCTGATTTGTACCTGATGTATCGTATTACTCTGATGTATCTTATATATTTATATAGTAGCTTCATGAACTACTATCTCTTTTACTTCCGCTGCATATTATTACTCTGTGTCTGTGATTCTGTGATTATTTATTTACTGTATATCTGAGTTTCGCCAAATTTAAATTAACAATTCGGTATTTTGAATTATTCAAGCCCAACATGTGTGGGTGTGAATAGTCCAAAATAGCGGGTCGTTACATAACAGATGTTCTTATAATATTAGTACAGTTAAACTTTATGTTTTATTTTACTAATAAGCTTCTACAGTAGTCTTTTATGTTTTTCCAAACCCTAGATTTAGACATAGAAATCTTTCAACTTCACTAGTAGGTGTCAGGACCCGTCCATCTTGGAACTTTGACCTTGTGTTGCTCAATAAGTCATAACTCCATAGATGATGGATCACTCCTTATCGATTGTATTGTATATAACTCCTAACCGTTGGTATATTGCCCTAATTTCACTTTGATCTTGAGTTTGCTCAACAAATCAAAACAAAATTATTCACTTGTACCTACCATATCGCAATGGCTTAAGTATAGTATATGTACCGCGAATTTGCTCAAAAAATACACGTAGTTATCTTATCTCGTCCTTTCAATATACTAATAATACTACACATACATCCCTAGCTTGAGTTTGCTTAACAACTAAGGAGCATGCAAGTAATATATATATATATATGTATGTATGTATGTATGTTTATATATATAGTGGAGGGCTATACTATATTGAAGATTTGTAATCTTTAATTGTTCATTGAGTGATATTGACTTATGCAATAATGTAACTCTTATGAATTTCTCCCGAGATTTAAGTGTCGGACACATCGAAAATCACGGTATATGTCCATTTACATACATGTTTATTTCTTAAGCATAGTTAGGGTTTCTTAATATTCCACCTTTAATTTGTACATTCATATTATATAAGCTTTATTATAATATATTTTTATATTTCATATTACTTATATAATTGCCTTATGTATAATATTACATTAATTAAATATTATTTAATTAATTTTAATTGATCAACATTTAATTAATTTTTCATTATCCTAATATAACATTCATATTTAATATTTATTATATAATATAAAAATACAGTTTAACACATATATCATATACATGTATATCGTTTAATTAATTAACTTTTAATTAATTTATTTAGTTAAAATATTTTAGTTAAATTATATTTATTTCAAAATTCATTTCATATGCATACATGTATACTTACATTATTTTAAACATTTTAAAACAAAATAACATATATCATAATGTAACGACCTGGAATTTTGGGCAATAAGAATTTAATAATCTGTGTTAATAATTTAATTGGTTCGATAATTTCCTTTATAATTTCAATTTAAAATTGGCTAATTTAATCTTTTAAAGGTTAATGAATATTTAATCTGGCAATATTGATAAGAATTGGTTTTTTCAAAGCTAATGAAATATTTATTCTATTTATAATATATACATTTGGTATATATTGTGAATAGGAGATCTTTGTTTCAAATAAAAGATTGAATTTCCAAACTGTAATATATATGTATGTATATGTTATAATTTGAGTTATTTTGAAATTTATTTAATCCATTGATAATTTATAATGTATGAATATTGTAGATTAAAGCTTTGTTTTAATGTATATTTTCAAAAATTAATTTAAAGATTAATTCATTTGTTTTTAAAAGATATAAGATAATTGTTGTTTTAAAAAAATATGATAATTTAGAAAGGATGTAAATCAAGTCTTATTTATGTTTTCTTTAAAGTGTTAAATTTTAAATGGTTAAAAATGTATATGTATAAATATTTTAGATTTTAAATACATATGTATAAGAATTATTTACATTTTTATTAGTATTAGGATATTTCTTTAAAAGGTAAGCTATTTATAAAATAAAGGGTTACAAAGATTTCATACTTATATTTATTAAAATTCAAAAGCTCATTATCATAAAAACATTTCACTAATGTGTATAAACATTTTATGAATACATATAAATACTTTATGAATACAATTATAACTTAAATGATTTAATTAAAAGGGAAGAATACTTGTAAATCAAAGATGAAACATATTAACATGTTAGGGACATGTGTTAAGCAATTATGTACCATTGTGACATTTGTTCAATTTAATAACAAGTGTTTTTTTTAAAAATTCAGTTTCTTTACTTAAATCTAAACCAATCTTACTAAAATATTTTTCATTTCTTTGTTTACATTTCTTAACCAAATTAATGGCAACCTGGAATATTTCCTCAGATCTGAAATTCATAACCCCAAAAGCAATATACTTCATATCAACTTCAAAACCTACAACTAAAACAACTCTCTCCAAAAATCTAAAGCCAAGTGAAACCCAGAAGCAAATCTGAGGCAAAAGTAAATTTGGAATTAAATTAAACTGCAATTTTTCAAACCTGAAACCTGCAATTCAAAAATGATGTTCAACCTGCAAAAGGGGAAGTCTGCATTTCTAAAATCTGCAATCAACTTGCATTTCAAAGTAATGAATCAATCAATTAAAGGCATGCAGAGGAATGTTCAACATGCAAGTTCAACTCAGATTTTAAGTGCCTGGAAGCTAAATAAAAAGAGAAAAGAAAACTGCTCTGCATTTATATCAGGTGAGTAAACGATTTTAAAAACAGTTGAATTGGGATTTATTATATGCATATGATGATCTGAAAGTTTGATTTATATGGCCTGGAAATCATTCAGTTATTATTGAATTTGTAGTTATGTTCATAACTCTGTGTATTTATGCAAAAATGAAAACACCATGCTTCCTGTTTCATTTAGAAAGGCTGTTTAATTCTTCAGAAAACTTAAATCTTCCACTACTCCATTGATTGATTATAACGTTCAAATGAAACTTTGCATGTTAATGATAAGAGAAACTTAAGAGTAGTTTCTGTAATTTCTAAATCACATATGAATATAAAAGAAAAATGAAAATACTGTAAACTTTTAAAGTTACAGTGAAATTTGGGGAATAGGTGAAATTCAAGCTTGTAGATTTTTTTTGAATTCACTTATATATTCTGTTTTGTCTTCAAAAATTAGGAATTTTAAAAATAAAATTATGATTTCTAGTTTAAGGAATCAAGAGAATTTTTAGTTTGAACATTTTGAGAAATATTGTGAACTGCAGATGATTTAGATAATAATTCGATTTGATTTTTCAGGTGAAGCTTGCTTGCATGTTAGAGATTTAGGGAAAAATACAATTAAAATTTTTCAATAGCAAAATATTTTGAATT
Organism: Allium cepa; assembly: GCA_030765085.1. Lineage (NCBI taxonomy): Eukaryota > Viridiplantae > Streptophyta > Magnoliopsida > Asparagales > Amaryllidaceae > Allium > Allium cepa. The sequence continues at coordinate 1,050,902,771 of CM060935.1, read as the reverse complement.
GAATCAAAGTAGGGTTTTAAAGCTTGTTTTACTGGGCTTAACTGTGGACGAGTTTGCGTCGCGAATGAAGGTTTGGGGGTGATCGTACTTGGGGGAAAGTGGAGCTCGAGTCGTGGTGGTGATGTGGTAGGTACAGCAGGGCACATCGGCGTGGGGTTGGCCGGCGGTGATCCTTTTTCTGTTGGTTGTTGTTCATGTAAGCTCGGCTGAAGGGCGAAATTTTGAATCGACATTGGGTTTTGGGATCTGGGTTGAGGGATGGCATGAGGGGGTCATTGGCGACATGGGGATGTCCGGTGGGAGGTTCGGTGATGTTTGGATCGACGTGCAATATGCACGCGTGAACATAGTGTACACTGGAAATTTTTAGATTGGAGAAGAAAGCTTCTCTCGGTTTGGAATGGGGGAAATCATACTGGGAGGACGAGTTGAACTCGAAGAACAGCTCGCATTTGCATCGTGTATAACTCGAAGTCAGGTTGGATTTGGGTTTGCTTCGGGGTTAACTCGGGATGGAGGATGGTTTGCTTCAGGTTTTTCCCTAGGGTGTTGTCTGATAATAGCTTTATAAAAGAAATAAAAATAAAACTCTAAACTTGTTGTTTTAAAATTTAATGATAATCAAATTCATAAAGTATAAGTTGAAATTATATAATTTATTTCAATTTAAATTTGTTTAAAGGGATTTCATATTGGAAGTAATTTAATTACATTTTGGATTTCAATTTAAAAAGGGTATTTTGAATTTAATTATTAAATCAATGTTAAGTAATGATTCAATCTTAAGATTTCAAATTTATATTTGAAATAAATAAGATTAATTTGAATGTTTTAAAGTATTGAAAATTTTGAAATTTGTTTTTTAAATTTTAAATAAGATTATCATTATGATTTTGAAAACCAAATAGGATAGCTGGTTTGAGATGTTAAAATTTGATTTAATACATTACAAGATAAATTAGGTTAATTTATCTTAATTTGAATATTAAATTTTATTTTTAATAAGGAAAGTTTAATTAAGATTAATGTTCTCTTAATTAATTAAGGATTTGAAATTATAATTAGTTAATTATTTATTAAATTTTAAATAAACACTTAATTATGGGTTAATTAAGTGTAATTACTTAATAAAGTAATTAATGATTAATAATTGAATGTAGTTAAGGAAGTTAATACTTATGGAAGTAATTAATGGTAATTACACATGGAGGAATTAGTTGAAGTGATTATTGGTTAATCACTTAATGATATTGATCAAGAATTAATTAAGAGATTAATTAAGGTTTATTAACAAAAGTAATTAGAGATAATTACTTATGTAAGTAATTAAGAGTTAATTACTTAATTTATTTTAGTTAATATAATTAATTAATTAATGAATGTGATTAATTACCAAGTGTAATTTATTAAAATGGAATTAATTAATTAAGTAATTAAATAAGGATTAAAATAATTAAATTAGAAGTTAATTTAGTTAAGTAACTACAATTGTTAATTACTAATGATGATTAATGAGTTGATTAATTATAAGTTAATTATTTAATTAATTAAAGTAAATATTAACTAATAAGGATTGATTAATTAATATAATTAATGATATTAATCAAGGTTGATTAATATAAGTGATTAATATAAGTATGATTAATTAATTGTAATTAATTAAGAATTAATGTAATTAATTATGGTTAATTAATTGATGAATGATCATTAATTATTGTAATTAATGATAGTAATTAAAGGGTTAATTACTGAATATGGATATGATAATTAGTTGAATGTAATTAAAAGATAATTAATCAAGGAAGATTAATTAGTGAAGATCATTAGAGATGATTGATTAATTGATTTGGAATAATAATTAATGAAGAAGGATTATAGTAATCCAATTGATTAAGAGATAATCAATTCTGATTTGGATGTTTGATTAATATGAGTTGATTGATATTGGTTAATTGATTTATTTTGAATGATCAAAATTTGGAGATTGATGATTGGGTGATATTGGATGTTTGATATTTGTTTGATATTGGATGATTTGGACATATCTGTTATATGATATGCTACTTTGTGAAGATTGATATGAATTATCTATTGTGATAATATTATTCATCTATTTGTTTATATATCACACTGAATATAAGTTAAACTGTTTAAAACCCTTAAGTACAACTTGGACATTAAAATGACGTTTGGTTTCGGTGAGACCGGGATCGGGTTTTCTTCATTACAGCGTGATAGGGGGTTCTCGCTTCGCGTTAGGTGGCGAACGGGAGACTCTTACCCCTACATGTCCCTTTTGGGTAGTATAAGGCCCTGGGTTGGTTGCGAGTCGAGAGGCTGGCCGTAAAAGCAAACCCGAGGTACCAATGTGAGCCACGGCGGGGCTGGGATGGTTGAAAAGTCTACCAGTCGAGTGAGCCGCTGTCGATGGTTGCAAAGCCTAGACTATCACACATAATATACAATACATGTATACATTTATTAATTAACTAACTTATTTAATTTATTTATTTTATTAATCTTATTTAAAATTTTAAAATCAATATTTATATACGTTTCAAACATTTTGAAAAAATTTATCATGTTATAACTTTTATAATATATTTAAGGGAATTAGGCGAAAAGACAAACTTTAGAAAAAAAATTAGGCTAACGACATCAAGTTTTATTTTTAGGCCAAAGGACAAATGCTAGTTACAACTAGCATTATATTCAACTTTTATGCTGTACAAAATTTTAGTTATAACTAGCATTATATTTGGTTTTACATTATATAAAATGCTAGTAAGCTAGCATTGTCCTTCAGTCTAAAAAACTTGTTGTCCTTCAACCTAATTTTTAAGTTTGTACTCGTGCCTATTTCCATGATATATTTATATCTTATTTTAAATTTGAATTCGAAATTTAAAATATTATATTTTAATTTTCCAAACAATGTTGAAAATTAGTCCAAGGCCCAATTCAAATTTAGGCCTTTTTTATTAGGTTTAATTTTTAGGGTCATATATCTGTTTTCTTTGGTTGGTATCTAGGTAGGGCTCAGTACTTGATTACCCAAATCCAATTCTAGACTCTACCTTTCTAGACACCCCACTAGCCAGGCTATGATCTTAATAGTTGACCCTAACATGTAATTTAGACCATATGTATAGGCTATTGCTCTCCAAAACCATTGTTGGAACTGGGTCAGCCCACAGCAGAAATAAATGGTGAATCCCAATATCTTTTAATATTATTTAGGATCTTTATAGGGCATGTGAAGTATAATTAATTTGAAATATTTTTAAATTTATTTTAAATTAAATCTTTATTTTATTTAAATTTATAAAAGGATGTAGTATTAGTTAATTTATGTTATATTATTTATAAACATGTATCATATGCACATATATATGTGCGTATGATGTATAACATATCAATTCGTATAAGGTTTAACATGTCCGTGTATAAGTGTCGGGATTTACATCGCGATAGACACGTTACTTGGCCAATATCCATATATTATCCAAATTTATGTTTATATATTTTTACTTATACATATAATATTATAAATATGTGTGTGTACAAACTATAATTTTTATTTAAATAATGTTGTGTCAATTTATAAATATATACATACATAAACATAACTATAAAATATTAACAACATATACGTTTATAATTATATAAACATGTTTAAATCATTTATAAAATATATATATAATTTTTTTATAAGGCTGAAAACAGTAATGTATAAATATAGTTTTAAATGCTTATATATTTATATGTAAATGTGTATATTAAATACTTATATATATTTACGTGTATTGTATACATATTTACACAAAAAATCACAAAATTATTTATATTGAATATATAAATACTTAGTCATGTGCATTGCTCTATTTTTTTTTAAATTTTAAAATATATATTATAAAAATCCATATGAATATTTATAGAAAAAATAAAAAAAATTTAGAAACTAAATTATGAAATTTAAGTTTCCAATAAAATTTTAGATGATGATTTTATGATTGAAAATTTATTATATAATTTTATAACTTAAAACAATTTAAAATCTATTTTTAATTTTTCATTTATATTTAACTATTTTAAAAATAAAATGTATTTTTAATTTTTTTTCCGAGGGTATAATATGTATTAGTCTAATTTTATAAATTGTAAATCACTATTTATAATACAAATATGTATTTTATATGGTTGATCGGTTTAAATATTATTAAACATAATATATAAATACATAAAAGTATTTTTTTGTTGCCGAAAATATTATACTCATTAAACATTATGTATAAAATTATATTTCCATATTTTACATATTAGCATAAAGTAGTATTTAAATTTCAAACTATATATGTATATATAAATACTATATATTAAATTATTTAAAATAATACAAAATTGTTTTTTTAAGTTGAGTCGTGCTGCATAAATGTTTATTTACATAATTTTTTTAATATAAAACATATATACATACAACCAATCAAAACTGTGATAATATTTTTGTTGTTGGAATCGTCACCTAACTAACAATATAATATATGAAATATACATTATATATATAGACTAATATTAACAGATATGTTAGGAACATGTCTTATAACTAAAGTCGTTAGACACACCTTGAAATGATGAGATTTGATTCTCGAAATGATTTCCAATCCAGAACAGTGCAAGTCCCTGAACCGTTGATCACCAACTTTTGAATAACACTTGATTTGATCTTAGAAAATTTGAGAGACGAAGAAGGAGAGTTCAGCCAGATCTAGATTGGATATAGAGGCTAAAAAAACATTACAAACTAGTATGGTCAAAGATGCTTATATAGAGGAGTATGTAGAGATATTTAAGGATCAATATCCTACATCACCTCTTACCAATTCTCTTTTATCATAGCTTACATCTCAAAGTTTCTATTGCACCATCTCATGGCCTCACCAAACACCATCATGGCCGAATACAATCAGCCCCTATGTGGGCTTTAAACCCGTTAAAAGTCTGAACAAATATTTTACATTTAAATCTAATTTAAATGCGTATCGATATCACATATTGACTAATATATTTATAACTATTATAGATACATTTAACAATATTTATTTAGCAAAAAAAAATCAAATTTTTATAATTAAAACTTTACAAATATTAATAATTTAATTTATTTATAAAACTATAAATTAGTTAAATCATTTGGTCAAACGAGTATGTATCGTTTCGGTTGTGTAACCCGTTGGTGTAAATTTGGTCAGTGATTAATATCGAACTATTGGAATATTAACTGTCACACGTCACTTAGCAGGTGGTGTGGCATTTTGTCTAAATTTACCGCTTATTTGGTTTTGGTAAAATCTAATTTTACTTTGTTAAGCATTACCTGGTTGTGATTATTATTTACACAAATTCTCTTCTTCGAAACTGTATCACTTGGAACTTAGAGAATTTGGTAATGATCAAAATTCTAATGTCGTCCATGTTCAACTCTGTAGTCCAAACACAAAGTCCTTAATCAAATAATAGCAATTATTAGTAACTACACTACTTTGTCCTAAGATTTTGACTTTCAGTTGACTTGAGTTGACAGTGATACTAATCTCATACAACTGAGGAGACTAATCCTCTCTTGAATAACGTTTCACTTCCAATACTTTCACACGACTCAACTGTAGTCACTCGATGGATGTAGTGTCATAATTTGACAATAATCGAAGCAAAGCTTTCATTTAAAGATCGACAATATTCCCAAGTCTAGAGAATTGTGTAAATCAAGAACATCGATATTTTCCGTTTAATTTTAGTTATATTAACCAACATAAAATTATCAAATAAGCCATTCCACGGTTATCCAATAACTATCCGTACGTAACCCCTGCGTGCCTCCAATAGTCATGGGTAATGAACTACCCAACATTTAGAGAGCATTACGTACTATATTCTCAACTGATACATCGATATCCAGTCTCGATGAATCTGGTGTGTTTTATAATATTGTGATACAATACTCATGAGTACTACTATTTGTAATTACTATCATAAACACACCATTCATTGATTTTATATTAGATATATTTTAATTGTATATACCACATTATAACAAATATATGACAGAAAGAAAAACTCTTTATTGCGAACAAGAATTGATTACAGAGTTAATTAATTTACAATAAATTATAGAATTACCACTAAGACATACTTCAAACTCTTTCACCTACACTGTATCCTAACTCTCTCAATGGAAGGGATAATTAAACATCCCTACAACTCTTCCAATAAAAGTCACACATAATAGGGAAAAGGTTATATCATCATTATGGAATGTTGGGCAAACATAAAACTCCTATTGTTCAATCGCCTCACATTCCATGCTAGTCTTACAATCCTCAAAGAGTTCTTTGATAGAGTTTTCCAAATAAAATAATATTTCAATGAAGATACTACTTAGCAACCACCATTGAAGTTTGTTATTCAAATCAATTTATTTTTTCCTTTTTTAGCTGTTTACTTCTAAATCAAATTGTTCTCATCTTTTATGAAGTAATTTCCTATAGTTTTTAAAAACTAGATCTTTTATAACATAACCTTTCTCAATAAAATATTTTAAAATATATTACTCATAAAAAAGTTCTCAAATTGAGTATTTTTCGACCAAAGTTCTTTACTTAAAAATAACATTTTCCTTCTAAAACACCATTCATCAAAAAGCACTACTTAAGTAAAAATTATTACGAAAAAAGTTAACTTTCAATAAAAAGTTTTTCAAATTCAAAGTTGTTCTTTAAGTAAAACATTTTTCTCAAAAAAATGTTGCTTACATATTTTACTAAAAAAGTATTCCTCATATTAAAATATTTCCAACAAAGTATTTTCAAATATTTTCTCTGATGAAACATTTTTTCTAAATGTACTTCGAAAATCAAATATCTTTTTTTAATCAAAATAGCTTTTCCGATGAAGTATCATTTTAGTAAATATGTAACGATCTGTAATTTTCCGATAATTAAATTATTGAATTTAATAAGATTTTGTAATTTAGTATTAGAAGAAATTAAAATTTGTGATTTATTAATGAGAATGATAACTGGAATGAAATATAACAGTGTTAATTTAAGTTAATCACGAACTATTTCAATGTAATTTCAATCAATTGAAATGATTGAAAGGTTATAATTGGTTATAAATTGAGATAAGGAAATAGATTAAATGTCATATTAATTGATGAAATAATTTGTAATTGATTTTAATTGGATAAAATTAGTGTTTTGTAAATAGTTAGAACATTTGTTGTAGATAATAAACTTATAAATGCGATTAAATTAAGTAATAAGTGACAATTGTTATTTGTTACATATTTTATTAATTTGTTGAAATAAATTTGAAATCAATGTGGTAATCAAAAAATTAAATACAATTGGAACATTGCGATTACTCTAATTTAATATTGCAGTAAATGTGAATTAAGAGAATAACTATAGAATGTTGATGTAATAAAACGTAAACCAATGTTAATTACATCCATTTGATAATGATTGATTGAATAAAAATATTTAAATCAAATTTAATCAAAATTACTGGAATTTAATTTTTTTTATTAAAGGGTTTATTGTAATTGAAATTAAACATTGTAATTAGTGCAATAATTAACATTGAATTTGACATGGGAAATTAGTTTTAAAAGGATCGTTAATTTCTGTGTAATTAGAAATGACAAAATTTGTTAATTTTAAAATTTGAATATATAAAGTGATTTAATTAATTTAACAGTCATTTATTTAATTTACGTAACAATAGCATTTTGGCCATTGTATCGGATTTTGACGAAACCCGTTTCATCGAATCCACAACGGTGAATTATTATAGGATTTCAAGTTTCGTAGCGATCGGACTAGTCGTTTGATCGTACAGGCTCGAAACGTGTAGGAATCAATTTGAAATAAGCTGATTTTAAAGTCAACATCTATATACGATGAAATTAGGACTTGAAACCTATTCCATTGAATTTAAAAATATCGAAAACATTTATTTTGATATATGAGATGACCCACTTTCATTTCGGAAGCGATATGGGCTTTTCGGATCATTACTATCGTTCTTTCCAATTCGATATGTGTTCAATTTTCTTATTAGTCTTTGTTCATATAAATAGATCTTTCTAAACCTTCGTAGCCTTTCTATTCCTTATTACAGTATGTACAATTCCATCTATCTGCTTCTCCTTCTCAATGGCAGAAACATATTCCAAATTCAAAACCATATTCCAAATTCAAATTCAATTTCAAAATCAAACTCCTCAAAACCCTAACATATTATATACCGATTCGAAGCTCTCGACTAGCGCAAGTTAGATTTGTAGTTTTTTTTATTTGGCTCATCATGTGGCCAGAAATTGGCGATTAAATCTCGGTCGTTCATCATGTTGGGATCAACTTCAACCAATCGTCAAATCAAGGGTACCAGGTTGTGGAGAGTGTGGCATGTTGTTCATCGGTGTGGATCGTTCATTGAATTGATGGCCAGATCAATCAAAAATTCAATTAAGTCACAAAAAGTCGATGGTGGCTCTTGCAGTACTGTGAATGCGACTTGGTCGCATGGTCGTGTAGGGGTCGTAGAGGCTCAGGCGAGATCACGACGCTTCGATGGAAGGGGCGCGGTGTGTCAGAGGTGGCATCATGGTTAGGAAGGTGGCGGCTGTACAATGCATATGAGATTTGTACCGCCTAGGGTTTCGGTAATGACCATGACATGGAGGGTTTGTGTATACTTTTATTATTTTATTTTATTTTAATTTTTAAATGTTCTAATACTTTCACATACGAGGTCGGATTCACGAGCGGTTTATTCAGCTGCGATCGTATCGAAATTCTGGATATTATGGAACTAATTTGGATGAATTCTGAGACTGATGAACTTTGGACCTTATTCTGAATTTCAAATTGATTTGAAATCAAATGTGAGTGTTTTAACCCACTCACAACCACTAATCTATCTTATGTTATTTAAATTGAATTTACGATGTGATTAGAAATTTATTGGTTGATGTTTGGTATATTTAAATTGTTATTCCAGTTAAATCTGACTTTTATTGAATTTAATCGCCAATTAATTTTAAATTGAATTTTTATTTACCTGTTAATACCTGTTATTAATAATCATTCAATTATTGTTATTTATTTGTTAACCAAAATGATGATTGTGATGGATGTTTGATTTTGATATTGGATGACCAGATGTTATATTTTATATCGTTATAACTCTGCAAGTTCCCTATGGGTTGAAATGATACATACCCAAACGACATATAGATTAGGGAAAAATCTTTATGGGTTGAAATGATAAACTTGAGCGATTTTATGGATTTATTTTAATTTGGAATTGCGGGTTGAAATGATATATACCTGTAAATGTAAATTATTGCGGGTTGAAATGATATACATTCGTACTACTTGACCATAGGGTAGAAAATTATATACGGAAACCGAATTGGTTAAATTAAGTGATTTTTAAATCATTCTATTTTGAATTCATCTAAATGATATTTTGAATAGAATTTGATTTGTATAAAATGAATTATTTTCGAAAATCCAAACATTAAATGTTGAAATTGGAATTGATTTAATGAATTATTTAAAAGAATTAAAATGGAAACTACAAAGTTGGATTTTGAAGCATAAATGAAATTTATCAAAATTGAGTTATTGAAATGTTTAAATATAATTTTGAAATCAATTTCATTTGAAGTGGTTAAATTGATAATTCAAATATGGATTCTAAATCGATATTAATTAAATGGTTTTAAATAAGAATCTGAACTGTAAGACCAATTTTAGTTAGTTGGTTTGAAAGCTGGACATGGTCAAGATGTGTTGAAATGGAAGAAATGGCTTAATTTTGATATTAATTTAAATAAGTGGAAATTAGCCACAAGGGCCTCTTTAGCATGTGCAATTAGTTTCTAGGATACACAACTGAAATAATTACTTTTAAGGACAAAATGCAAAATAATTAGTTTCTAAGACCTAAAAACCTATGAAATTATGTCCTTGAAAGTAATTGAACTGTTGACTTTGTCCTTAAAAGTAATTATTCTGCTGACTTTGGCCTTAAAATTAATTCATGTAGATGTGTGTCCAAGAAACTAATGGACTGCAAAGTTTGTCCTTCTAGTGAAATGCCCCTTTAAATAAATTATTTTAATATAAACAATTAAAGATTTACTATTTTAAAATCCCGATTTCTAAGATTTTCAAACTATTGAACTACTTTAAACTATTTTAACCTATTTTAAAACTATTTAATCTATTATAAACTATTTCAATCTATTTTAATCTATTTTAAACTATTTAAAACTATATTGAACTATTTAAAATATTTTAAACTATTTTAATCCATTTTAAACTATTAAAAACCATTTAAGACTATATTTAAAGTATTTTAGCTATTTAAAAGCTATTTTAAACTATTTAAACTATTTTGAACAAACTAAACTATTTTAAACTATTTTGAACAAACTAAACTATTTTAAACTATTTAAGCTATCAAAACCATTTTGAATTTCAGACCGTGTAAAGTGGAAGTGTTCATATTTAAATCCTTGATTTAAAAGCGAATATGGTTAAATGATGTTATAACGTAAGTTGGATTTGAAATGATATTTGGTAGTGAAATGTCATATTTGAGTAAATATGATGATATTGAAATGAGGATTTAATCAACTTCTCTTATCCAGATGAATTTGAAAGTGAATACGAATTTTGAAGTAAATATGATTCCGAAGGTGATATAATTTGAATTAAATATGATATTTCGATATTAATTATGAAACGGTTTTGAAAATTTAAAAGAACCATCCATTGTGAAATAAGTGTTTGGTTGTTAAAGAGACCGGGATCAGATATTGTCAAACTCTCTGCCAATACCGAAAACCTCTTTAACAACCGTGTATGTGGTGGAGATTCCAGAATGAAGTAGGATGGTTTGGCGAACGATTCTTATGAGGTATTTACGTAGCCCTGACTCGCATTAGTCAGCTTGATGTGGCAAAAACAGAAGCCACGTCGGGCCAAGTTAGGTCGCATCTCTGATCAGACATGCTTCTTCAATACGATATTATGACTTGTGATTGATTTGGTGGCCACCCCTTGATTTTGATTTAGGAGTGTGTTCCGAGATGGGCGGTAGTAACTGCTATGCGTTACCACCAGTCCAGATCTGCAAAACGATAGTATCCTACCCTGGGCATTGCCTCGTGTGCCTTGTCACATGCCTTATCGTACCTACTACGTGTTTATTTTGTATCGTACCTATGGAGTACCCTTTGGGTAAACCACCAGTTTGAGGGAGCTTATGGTTTTGTATAGACTACGGAAATAAAATGTGTTAAGGGGGATATAGGTAACACCTTAATGCTATCTTAATACTTTACTTCACTATAGACATATTATAATAGTGTATTTTACTACATAGTAGATAGTTTAACGGATCCTTAGGAGATGGTAATCCTGAACAACACTTAAGTTATTGCACACACGATAGACATTGGATAGGACATGTAAAACCCTGTAAATATCTCTGACACCGTTACACTCATATTTATCTACTATTGATTCAACTTACATAAGATCTTTTAGTTCTAACTCGAGTATTTTTGTCTTTTCATCACATTCGGGTCATTCTTAGCTTTTTAGTGTATCGAAGACTGCTTTAGAGGACAAAGATGGGGATTTGTATACTATTATTATTTATTATATTATTTCCACTGCATCATGTTGTTCCACTGCATTGTTATTTATTTCTGCTGTATATAACTCTGATCTGTATTGTAAAAGTGTAATAAAATGTTGTTGTAAAATAACTTCATGAACTGTTTATTTGATTATTATATTTGTCATTCCGCTGTGAGATTCTGTGTTTGTTTTCTTTATTTCTCTATTGTTTTCTTGTTTACCCCATAACAATCCTCCCTTTTGATTGGTTTGAGTCTGACATGTGCGGTTTATTGTCGATTTAAACCGTCCAAAAAGGTGGGTCGTTACATTTGGTATCAGAGCCTTAATTTAGCGATAACCTTAGCTTTGTAGGGTCTAACTCATTTGAAATAGGGAAGTAATACCCTAGAATGAGTCATTGAGTGTATATATATGAGAGAGCGTATTTGTTAGTCTTATAAAAATGTTTTATATTGTATTAATTTGTTTTGTTTAGTATTTATAAAATCGGTCGGTACATAGGACGCTATGGTATCGATAGGGATTTCTAAACACTTAATAGGACAGACCGACACAATATTGTTTTGAAATATGGGTAAATGAAATGATTTTACCTATTATTATATTTTATATATAAAATAATAATCTTTATAAATGTATATATTTGTGTGTGATATGTTTGTTATTTATTAGGTATTGAAATTAATACTGGTTGCAAAATAAATTTTACAAATAAATTGAATATAAATTGGAAATTTTAGAACTTAAGTTCCGAGATTTTGAAAATTTCTTTCGAAAGATTTTGGATTATAGTATTAGTATTATTGGATGTATTTTGGGATAGAAATATTTTCAATATGATTTGAAAGAAATGTTAAAAGAAATGTTGGAAGGAAATAAGTTCTGTACTCCCCTCTCCGTTGATGGAAAATAATTTCGGTGATGAGTGCATGCACCATCGACATCCATTTTCGAGTTTCAAAGTGAGATGGTGCTGTAGTAGTTTTAGTGCACCTTTATTTTGATAACAAATCTTAATTTTTGATTTATGATTTGATCTATAAAGGTATGAATATATATCATTTTAAAATGATTTGGAAATATAACCTGGAATTAGTTCTTAAACCTTCTGATAATAAATAGTTTTCAGTTATTGTAATAAAGTGAATTCTTAACCATTTTAATAATTGGAAACTTCTAAAATGTGCAATTAGGAACTAGATGCTAAATGATTAATGAAAAATAGAAGAAATTGAAATTTGTAATAGAAAAAAGGAAAATAATAATATGAAGACATGTAAAGGTTGAACAATTACTTTAACTAAAATGATTAAAACAAACTTGTGTAACTTTCAATTGCATTCTTAAAACACACACATACACACAAATATATATATATATATATGTATGTATGTATGTATGTATGTATGTATGTATGTATGTATGTATGTATAAACTTACCAAAATATTTAAAAGTTGAAATGTTAATAAGAATATGTAATAAAATATTATACAAGTAAAACTTAAGTAATGAAAGTATTCAATGGAATTACTTCTATAATAAGAATTCTGATGTTATAAACTGTTATAAACTTAAGTAATAATTTTAAAAGTTACTAATTAAAATTATAGAAAGAATGAATACCATAAGTAAATGATTATAAACTTAATTAATGTTGAAGCCATCCATAATTAAAGTGAATACTATATAAATTGAACGATCATAACTTCATAAAATGTTGGAATGATTTAAAATGGATTTAATGTCCAATAATACTATATATGGAAGAATGAATGTGAAAAAGAAATAACCTATTAATGGTGAATTAAAGTGTAAGGGGACGTACATATAATGGATAATCTGAATAATTGGAATGAAAATAACTTATGTAAGCAATGAATGTAAAGTAATGAGAAGAGAAAAATGGCATTGTATGAATGAATGGGAATGAATTTTGTAAGTAATGAAGTTAATTAATGGAAACAAGCATTGTATGAATGAATGAAACCGAGGAACAGTAAATAACGTGAAAGAAGATTAATAAGAATAAACTTAATTAATATTTGTAATTTTTGTTTGTTATGGCTTATTGATGCTTGGAAAGGATACTTCAATTGTATAAAGATGTATAAATAATTTATTGAGTTTTATCTAAGACCGTTGAGTGTATGGTATACTTAGTAGTTTATTTATCATTTATACAATTAAAAGATTTGAACCTAAACAAACCATTTGTTTAGTTTATTATGGATGGATGGTTGATTACTTTGATTGCACGTGATGGTTGTGTGGTTTTGATTGCAAATGACTATTATCAAGGTGTTTGATTGCTTTGTTATTAATTGAAACAACTTAATTTTCTCCTTTATATAATTATTATCTTCTTTGGATTATATAAGTGAAATACAGGTTTATGTAAGTAATAGCTGCTGCTTTTGGTTTCATAAATAATCATTATTTTCCCGACAAATAGGTACGTTTTTGGATTACGGTTTTATAGAGATATTATATTATTTTTCCAGTGGTTTGGGATATATTATTTTGAAATATGATATATATGGTTATTATTGATATTTTTATTTCTCCCAGACCTCTCCATACAAAGGAGACTCTGCCGAAATTTTTTGTGAATTTCGGACATAGAATTTTTTTGGAGGAAGTGAAATGTTTTTCGAATTTTTACCGAACTTGAATATAAAAGGATTTAATTATTTGTAAATCAATATGTTTTATTTAAATTATTTAGTTATGTAAATTAATTGTTTATAAATTTGATACTTTGAATTAAATATATTATTTTTATCCCTTCTTTCCCTTTTCGAGGACGAAAAGTTTTGAGTGTGGAGAGTGTAACAACCCGTAATTTTCCGATAATTAAATTATTGAATTTAATAAGATTTTATAATTTAATATTCGAAGAAATTAAAATTTGTGATTTATTAATGAGAATAATGACTAGAATGAAATGTGGCAATGTTAATTTAAGTTAATTACTAATTATTTTAATGTAATTTCAATCAATTGAAATGATTGAAAGGTTATAATTGGTTATAAATTGAGATAAGGAAATGAATTGAATGTTATATTAATTGTGAAATAATTTGTAATTGATTTTAATTGGATAAAATTGGTGTTGTGTAAATAGTTAGAACATTTTTTGTAGATAATAAACTTATAAATGTGATTAAATTAAATAAAAAGTAACAATTGTTATTTGTTACATATTTAATTTATTTGTTGAAATAAAATTTTAAATCAATGTGGAAAGCGATAAAATTAAATACAATCGAAACATTGCGATTAATCTAATTTAATATTGAAGTAATTGTGAACTAAGAGAATAACTGTAGAATGTAGACGTAATAAAACATAAACCAATGTTAATTACATCCATTTGATAATGATTGATTGAATAAAAAGATTTAAATCAAATTTAATTAAAATTATTGGAATTTAAAATTTTAATTAATGGATTTATTGCAATTTAAATTAAACATTGTAATTAGTGTAATAATTAAAATTGAATTTGACATGGGCAATTAGTTTTAAAAAGATTGTTAATTTCTATGTAATTAGAAATGATAAATTTTGTTAATTTTAAAATTTGAATATAAAAAGTGATTTAATTAATTTAATAATCATTTATTTAATTTACGTGAAAATAGCCATTTTGGCCACTGTTTCAGATTTCGAAGAAACGAGTTTCATAGGATCCGTAACGGTGAATTATTGTAGGATTTCAGGTTTCGTAGCGATCGGACTTGTCGTTTGATCGTACGAGTTCGAAACGCGTAGAAATCAATTTAATTGAAATCAATTTTAAATAAGCTGATTTTAAATTCAAATTCTGTATACGATGAAATTAAGATTTGAAAACTGTTCCATTGAATTTAAAAAACATCGAAAACATTATTTTGATATATGGGATGACCTACTTTCGTTTCGGGAGCGAAACGGGCTTTTCGGGTCGTTATTGTCGTTTATGCCAATTCGATACGTGTTCAATTTTAACGGGCTTTGTTTGTATAAATAGATTTTTCTAAACCCGATTAGCCTTTTTATTCCTTATTACACGGTGTACAATTCCATCTGTCTGCTTCTCCTTCTCAATGGCAGAAACATATTCCAATTTCAAAACCTTATTCCAAATTCAAATTCAATTTTGAAATCAAACTCCTCAAAACCCTAACATATTATATACCGATTTGAAGCTCTCGACGAGCACAAGCCAGATCTGTTGTTTTTTTTCGATTTGGTTCATCGTGTGGCCAGAATTTGATGAGTAAATCTCGACCGTTCATCGTGTTGTGATCGACTTCAATCGATCGTCAAATCATGGGTACCAGGTTGTGGAGAGTGTCGCGCGCCATTCATCGGTGTGGATCGTTCGTCAAATCGATGGCTCGGTCGAAAAAATTCAATTGGGTCACAAAAAGTCGGTTGCTACAGTTTCGTGAACGCAACTTGGTCGCATGGTCACGTAGGGGGTTGAGGAGGCTTAGGCGAGGTCGTGGCGCTTCATTGGAAAGGGCGCGACGTGTCAGAGACGACATCATGGTTAGGGAGGTGACGGCTTTGTAATGAGTACACGATTTTTATCGCCTAGGGTTTCCGTAAAGACGATGACGTGGAGGGTTTGTGTGTTCTTTTATTATTTTATTTTGTTTTATTCTAAGTTTTAAATGTTCTAATGTTAATAACTTTCACATACGAGGTCGGATTCACGCGCGGTTTGTTCCACTACGATCGTATCAAAATTCAGGACATTATGTAACTGGTTTGGATAAATTCTGAGATTGTTGAACTTTAGGCCTTATTTTGGTTTTCAAATCGATTTGAAATCAGAGGTGAGTGTTTTAACCCACTCACAACCACTAAATTATCTTATGTTAGTCAAATTGAATTTACGATGTGATTAGAAATTTATTGGTTGATGTTTGGTATATTTAAATTATCATTCTAGTTAAATCTGACTTTTGTTGAATTTAATCGCCAATTAATTTTATATTGAATTTTCATTTACCTGTTCATACCTGTTATTGATAATCAATCAATTGTTGTTATTTATTTGTTGATCTGAATGGTGATTGTGATGAATGTTTAATTTTGATATGGAAGACTGGATGTTATATTTTATATTGTTATAACTCTGCAAGTTTCCTATAGGCTGAAATGATACATACCTGAACGATCTATAGATTAGGAAAAAATCGTTATGGGTTGAAATGATAAACTCGATCGATTTTATAGATTTTATTTTAATTCGGGATGGCGGGTTGAAATGATATATACCAGTAAATATGAATTATTGCGGGTTGAAATGACATACATCCATACCACTTGACCATAGAGTTAAAAAAATTATATGGACACCGGATTGGTTAAATTAAATGATTTTTAAATTATTGAATTTTGAATTTAGCTAAATGATATTTTAAATAGAATTTGATTTATATAAATCGAATTATTTTCAAAAATCCAAACGGTAAATGTTGAAATTGGAATTGATTTAATGAATTGTTTAAAAGAATTAAAATGGAAACATCATATTTGGATTTTGAAGCATAAATGAAATTTATCAGAGTTATTAATATGTTTGAATATAACTTTGAAATCTATTTCATTTGAAGTGGTTAAACTGATATTTCAAATATGGATTTGAAATCGATATTGATTAGATGGTTTTAAATAAGAATTTGAATTGTAAAACCAATTTTAGTTAGTTGATTTGAAAGCTTGACATGATCCAGATGTGTTGAAATTAAAGAAATGGCTTAATTTTGATATTATTTAAAATTAATTATTTTAATATAAACTGTTAAAGATTTATTATTTCAAAATCTCCATTTCTAAGATTTTCAATCTATCAAACTATTTTAAACTATTTTAACCTATTTTAAAACTATTGAACTATTTAATCTATTATAAACTATTTCAATCTATTTATTCTGTTTTAAACTATTTAAAACTATATTGAACTATTTAAAATATTTTATACTATTTTAATCTAGTTTAAACTATTAAAAATCAGTTAAGACTATATTTAAAGTATTTTTGCCATTTAAAATCTATTTTAAACTATTTAAACTATTTTGAACTAATTAAAATATTTTAAACTATTTAAACTATCTAAACTATTCTAAATTTCAGACCGTGTAAAATGGAAATGTTCATGTTTAAATCCTTGATTTAATAGCGAATATGGTTAAATGATGCTATAACATAAGTAGGGATTGAAATGATATTTGCTAGTGAAATGACATATTTAAGTAAATATGATGATTTTGAAATGAAGATTTAATCAACCTCCCTTATCTATATGATTTCGAAAGTGAAAATAATTTAGAAAGTAAATATGATTTCGAAGGTGATATGGTTTGAATTAAATATGATATTTTAATATCAATTATGACACGGTTTTGGAAATTTAAAAGAACCATTTGGTGTGAAATAAGCATTTGGTTGTCAAAGAGACCGGGATCGAATATTGTCGTACTCTCTGCCAATACCCAAACCACTTTAACAATTGTGTACATGGTGGAGATTCCAAAATGAAGTAGGATAGTTCGGCAAATGATTCTGTATGAGGTATTTACGTAGCCCTGACTCCCATAAGCCATCTTGATGTGGCTAAAACATGAGCCATGCTGGGCAAAGTGAGGTCGCACCTCTGATCGGACATGCTTCTTCGATACCTTATTATGAAGTACGATTGATTTGGTGGCCACCCCTTCATTTAGATTTGGGAGTGTGTTCGGAGGTGGGCGGTCGTGCATTACCACCAGTCCGGATCCGCAAAATGGTAGTATCCTACCCTGGGCATTGCCTTGCATGCCTTGTCACATGCCTTATCACGCCCACTACGAGTTTGTTTTGTACCGTAATTATGGAGTGCCCACTGGGTAAATCACCGGTTTGGTGGACCTTACGCTATTGCATAGACTACGGGAATATAAAAAATGTGTTAAAGGGGACATGGGTAACACCTTAACATTATTTCAATACTTTACTTTACTATAGACATACTATAATAGCGTATTTTATTACATAGTAGATAGTTTAACGGATCCTTAGAAGATGGTAATCTTGAACATCTCTTAAGTTATTGCACGCACGTTAGACACTAGATAGAAGATGTAAAACCCCATAAACATCTCTAACACCGTTACACTCGTATTTATTTACCATTGATTCAACTTGCATAAGATCTTTTAGTTTTGACTCGAATGTTTTGTCTTTTCATTACGCTTGGGTCAGTCTGAGCTTTTTAGTGTATCGAAGACTACTTTGGAGGATGAAGACGGAGATTTGTATACTATCATTATTTATTATATTATTTCCACTGCATCATGTTGTTTTGCTGCATTGTTATTTATTTTCGTTGTACTCTGATCTGTTGTGTAAAAGTGTAATCAAATATTATTTGTAAAACTGCTTCATGAATCGTTTATTTGATTATTATATTTTGTCATTCCGCTGTGAGATTCTGTGTTTGTTTTCTTTCTTTCTCTGTTTATTTATTTTCCCCATAACAATCATCCCTTTTGAATGGTTTGAGTCTAACATGTGTGGCTTATTGTCGATTTAAACCGTCCAAAAAGGCATGTCGTTACAAAATACTCCAAAAATATTACAGCCCTCAACAAAAATATTTATCTCCCCTTAAAAATGAATTTTCTCGAAAACAACCCTCAATAGTATATCTTTAACAAATCATTCCACATCATAATGCGGTTGTAAAAATAATTTTTTACCACATATTTCTTTAATAACGTTTTCCATACAAAACAACTTTAATCAAAATGTTTCCACCTAAATATTTCTTTAACGAGTTCAAACTTAATCAAATTTCCAATCATAATATTTTTTGCCAAAATATATATTTTAATTTAAATACTTTAAAGTGAACATCCTATCACAAAATGCTTCTTAATAAAATACTCTTATAATAATCATGTTCATTACAAAATTAATCCATTAAAAATGTTTTACTTCTTAAATTAAATATTTTATTTTTTCTTATGTCAAAATTCTCGAAAAATCGCTTTTAGCCCAAAAAACATACATTTTCCCTTTAAAATACCAATTAAACCAAAAATATGTAATTAATATAACATTTTCAGTAAATACTATTTAGTTAAAACTTCAATAATAAAAATTAATACCATCTATAGATATTAGGTTCCAATCTTAATTAACATCATATGTGTGCTACTAGTTTATAACCAGCACTTGAATTGTCCTATAAGCGCTCACCCTACCACAATTATATTGTATTAATTTTCCACAAAAAAAGTCCGCATAAAAAACATCATCTTAGAATGAGGTGATGATGGTTACACATACAATCCATACACACAAAGCATGCAATCATCAATAAGAACGCTCTCTCACACTCTATTTTAAACCAATCCAAGAAATTAACCTACTCTAAATGGTTTGAACCTACCCAAGGCTCAGAGAACCAAAAGTTAATGCATAGAAAAGATAACATACGTACCCTTTCGAAATCATGCCCACGTTATTCTGTTTCATGCTCTTCTCCTGCATCTACTTGTTAGCACATAATATTGTACAACCATAACAACTAAACAACGAATACAAGCAGAAAATATGACATCTACTTATCCATCACAATCAATCTTAATAAATATATCGTAAAAATAGTAATAGCAATACATGGCCACTAAATATCATAAAAATCCTATAATTATTCAATGTTAAATCCAGCTATCAAATAAATCACCAATAACAAATATCTTCAATTGTTCACTAATCATCCATCACTCGTAACACAATAACAATAACATAAATGTAAGTATAAATCAAACAAATATGCACTAATTACTCCATTTTGATAACATAATAATAATCTCATCAACACTAACTACTCTATATTAGTAACACAAACATTAAAACTAGTCAAATGTGTATTAACCACTCTACATTAGTAACATAAACATCAATGTTATCGACATAACAAAATTGTAATAAACTACCCATTGTTTGGTAGTAATAATGATAAAATATCACATACTTGTCCTAATGCAATTTCATCACCATATAATAGACATATATGACTATTTTAACTAACAATCAATCATACATGTTAGAACAATTCAATATTATGTGTTTCCACTATAATTTCCCTATAAGTATAAAATCACCTCAATATAGTTTATTACAAAAACACATTTACTTATTTTATCTCAAAATAATAATAATCTCTCAAAAATGATAATATACTTTAAAAATCCTTTATTATGCATATATTACCTCAAATAAACAAAACACCATTATTTAATTTGATGTAGTAATTTACATCAAACTATTTTCTCAAAATATAATATTATTAAGAGTGTTCTGCTTGAATAAAATATTACTCATGTTACCAGAAAACCATAATATTATTACTTTACATCAAAATAATATGTTTACTAAAATCACTTTAATATCTTTCGCATTCAATTTATTACCACTCAAAATAATAATATTCCACTTTAAATCTCAAAAACTCCATTTATTGTCATGTACCTCAAATAGAAATAATTTGGTCTAAAATACTTTTAAAATCACATCTTTATATTATCATTACCTTTCCCAAAATATCTTATTTTTATTGTTTAAATAATAATGATAATAATATCTTTCAATACAGTCATTAGAAATAACATTCCAAAATCACTTTAAAATCGATTTTTTGTTATTAAATAACAACCATAAATTAATTATAGTATAAATTGTCAAATCATTACTATGTATAAATATCTCCCAAAATGTAACATCTCGGTAAGGAAATAAATAAAATGAAATATATTTTGAATTTTAAACTTTGAATTTAGATGAATAAAATAGATTTGAATTATGAAAAATTATTCTAAATGGAATATGGAATTTAAATATTTGTTAAATGGAAACAAAAAAGTAAGTTTAGATCAGAATCATTTCTCCAACATCATCAACTCCCCTATTCACCTCTTCATACATCCATCACCTCTTTATTTTGCTATCCCCCCTTCTATTCTTGTCTATGATCAAGAATTGCAAATAAAAACCTAAATTTTCATCTTCAATTGCAAATTGATCTCTGGCAAGACTAGCCATGAGTACGCTTCTTCAATAGATGTTGCTTTGAAGCTTGGAACCTCATCCATATCGTTCCTCCTTCGGTTGCAGTCGCATCTAATTTAGGAATTTTTCCTCCTATTTCTATTGATGATGATGGTTTCTCCAACTTTATTGGATTGCTGAACCCTCTAGCTGCTATAGTCTTCGATTAGGCACCCTTATCTGCGACCGTTGGACCTGTTTCAGGTATTATGAATCCATTCTCTCCCTCTGATGTATCTCCCATTGTTCTGTCTAGTAATCGAGTTTGGATTAATGTTGGCAATTGTGAGAGTGATAGTTTTGTTGATGACGGTTATGTTGAAAGTAATTTTTTCTGTTGAATTGGAAACTAAATCAGTTGATATGGTATGTAGAGAGGCTGTTACTGATCGATCGAATGAGGATGATGTAAATAATGTTGCATCATCTCCTATATTATAGCCTATTCCTGCTGAAACTGAATTACAGTTAAGTGTAAATTATAATCCTAATAAGGAACATAAGTGCTCCTCATTGTTCTCTTCATTGCCAAGAAACATGGGTGCTTTTGATATAACGGTTAATGATGGTGTAATGATTCCTCCTCCAAAGGTAATTAAGGCTGGAAATGATTATTGGTCAGAGTATCTTGTTGGTTTCTCTTTTGGATTCTAACCCGCCTTATTTTGTAGTTAAATAAAAATGCAACAAAGCATGGCAGCCTAAGGGCAGTCTCCTTGACTGTATGGACAACTCCTTGTTTTATTTTAAGTTTATGAGGCCTGAGGAGCATCTTCGAATCCTTATAAAGATCCCATCTTTATTAATGGAAAGCCTTTTATTGTCACTACATGGAGTCCGTCTATTGACTATGCTAGAAAGCTAGGGTTATCCATTCCAATTTGGACGTACTTTTCTCATATTCCCTTTGTTTTGCAACCTATTTTAGGTCTACATTGGTTAGCTTGTTCTATTGGTAAAGTGAAATGTTTTGATGCTAATACCATTGCAAGGGAAAAATTGGTTTATGTTGAAGCTTTGATTGAAATAACTCCAGATAAACCTTTACCGAACATGATTAAAGTTAAAGTGATTGAGGATCATGTTGCAAAGATAGTTGTTCGATATGGTTGGAAAACAGATATGTGTACGTCCTGTTAATCCTTTGGTCATCTCTCGGTAGCTTGTATTCGTAAATCTTCTGTTATGTCTCTTTCTGTTCGGTCCCCACTTCCTAGACTTGTTATGAAATGGATCTCAAAAGTGTGCAATGTGCCACCTTCTATGCCTCCTCCCATTATGCCTCCTATTGCCTCATCTGATGTTGATTTGGTTTCTCATCTGATTCCTACCTCTGATGTTATTGATATTGCATATCCTGTGATTTCTTTTATGGCCTCTGTATCTGGTAATAAGTGGAATTCTAATGAGAAAGCTTAGGTACATGACCCCTCTGAGATGAGATATGATCCTGTTCGTCATGACTTCCATTTTTTTGTTAGTGATGTTGATGATGAATCCAGGTGTCTTCATTACTATGTTGATGGAGATGGCCTTGTTCTTTTAGTAAATGACTCCCTAGGGCGAGGAACAACTTTCTTCTCCTTAATGATAACTGGGGTACGAAATTTATCTACTGTAGGGATTACCCTGGTTTTGTTCGGATATTGCATCTCATTTTGTAGATTATCTGCATGTGTTAAGCCCTAGTGGTGTGGTTCCTCTTCCTCTTGGGAGGAGAAGCCTTTGGTTTTTTAGGTCATTTATAGTAGCTTAGGCCATTTTACCTAACTCATGTTCTGTATTTTCTTTTCTTTTTCTTTTAGTAGTAGAGGTACTCTGCTCTGCTCTTGTATTAAATCTTTGATGGTAATAAAAGTAGATGTGCCGCTTTAAACCCGGTTGACTTTGCCAAAAAAGTAATTTTAAAATTTTTGTTAAATTTAGTTCAATATAAATCAATTTTTGAGTTTAATTTAAAGTAAAATGCATAAAATTGACTTAAAATTCAAATGGAAAATTTGAACGGTTTTTTATGAGTTTGAAAGTATTTAAAAAATTATTCATGAAATAAAATACATATGAATTTTGAAATTAAATTTGAGAAATAAAATAATCATTTTACAATTGTTTAGAGTTGAGAGGTGACATTTTGAAAAAAGAAATATTTAGAAAAAGAATATAAAATTATAAGAAAGTCTTGAATGATTTTTTTAATAAGGGGATAAAAAAACTTGAGTTGGATTTTTAAATGGTTGTAAAATAGTGATTTAAAGGCGGTTAGAAGTATTATTTTATTTAAAAAGAAAACAAAATTTTCTTTTATTTTATTAGACCACAAAACCATAGTGCATATACTCCCTACCTATCTTCATTCTTGTCCAAAAATCCTCATTCTTATCCTCACTTCTTCAAACATAGCAAAGGAAACTCAACGTTTACTTTCTAAAACTAGAGTTTCAAGCTTTTATCAATTTTCTATAAAATTTCAAGCTTAAATTAAAAGCAAAGCAAAGGAAAAAGGTGAGTAACTACGTAGTTTTACTTTCAACTATTTAATTTGATTTTTATATGGGTTAGTTGTACTTAGTTATTAACCTTTTTTATTCAACTTAAGTTAATTTGATCTTATATTGAATGATGGCTGGTTGCCTAATAAGTTTGAATTATTGTCTGTAAATGATTGATTTTATCGATTGTTTGCTTATTAAATTAATGATACAATAATTTATTGAAGCTATATTATTTGATCTTGTTGCTTCTTATACTCAACCATGCATAAAAACTTTAATTGTGATGCAAACATAGGATGGTTTGAATCCAAACTTTGGTTGTCGTAAGAAGTATATAAATATCTAGTTAAGTCGAGGTCAAAGTTAGTCAGAGACAACCAGAATATGAAGATTGATGGGTAGTTGTCTTGTTTACTACTCTAGGAATTATCATCATAGGTCGTCCTTCGGTTCACTGATCGGTCAACAAATCAATGCAATCCTCGAATAGTAAGCTCTAGGAATTGAAGCTAGAATTTATTTATTTTTATGTTTATATTTAGAAAATAGTTTGAGTATTCGTTGACTCTTAAAAAATTCTTTAAAACATAAATCAAAGTCATATGAGATATTGATTTCTATATCTAAATTTTTCTCAAATTATTTTGGAAATTTTAATTTATTTATAATGAAGAAAGAACAATTTAAGTATTTTTTACATAGAAACAGCAAGGCATTTTGAAATAAAAATTTATAGGTTATGACCTATGTTTTTGGAGGTAAATCAGAAATATTTTTAAAATTAAAATTCTATCTAGTGGACATGTGTGTGTGTGTATGCCATGCATATATGTATTATTATATCTTCATATAATAATTATTCCTACTAATGAATGGTTCAGATACACATAGATGGATATGATGTATGTGTTATTTGAAATCGTTGAATGCAAGTAGTCTCATCATTGCTATTATTTAGTTTAATGGATCCAAATCTGATTTATCCAAGTTATGTTTAAATTGTCTTGCATGATGCTATGAAGTGAATTTCTAAATAAGCCATGTTTACAATTGCTATTATATAAACTGATGTTATATTGATATATGTTGCACATAAACGATGTTATATTGATATATGTTCACATACACGACATTTACATGTGATATAAAAATGGGACATGATGATATTTTAGGAATAACTAGTATTTGGGAGGTTATATGAATATTTGAAATAAATTTAACTTATTAACAAATCGATACAAGGTGAGGCTACTAGATGCTAGAATCCATCCTACTGTATAGATTTGGAGTTGCAACCTAAATCTCGATGAACTGGTCCCACGTCATTATTGTCCGAACTATCTATTTCATGCATATAACCATAAAGACAGGCACAATGTAATAGAAATTGTGAGGTGAATAGTAATCACATTGATGGATATGTGATAAGATAGGATGCTGATTACTGCACAACAAGGGGAGCACCAACGAGAATACGATAAGATGGTACAATAAATAAATTGTGCGGAGGCATCTACAACATCCAATCGACGAATACATGGATGAAAATGGCCATGATACCTTTGTATCGAGATAGAGTCTAGTAAGAATGGAAGTGAATATGATTCCCTAGTGAGACAGAACTAGTAAAACAAATAACTTAAATAGCATACTTGATTAAATAATGATTGCAACTTATAAATGTAAATAGATGTGGTATCCGAGTTGATTGGAGTTGCAGTTGTGAGTAATTTTTAATAGTGTCGTGACATGGGTGTTTACTCTGTTAAGATTTATAGTATATGAGCAGGTTTAAAATATGGACTATAGGCATATTTTATTTTTATGAGATATATCATATATGGCCCAAAACCACACGATTATATTCGTATTGCACAATTACACTCATAACTAGTTTTTAGTCTGACTCGGGTTTTGTTATGTTGTAACATCACTACTGGTCAAAATGAGGCGATTTTGGTAAGATTATCTTATTCTGGTGATTTTCTGTTATGCTAATGGATCAGACTATTTATGATGTTCGGATTAGTGTGTATCATGTTACTAGCACTATAGTTTTACACAACCGTCCATTGTCTTATTTGCATCAAATAAGGTGATGCAGTTATGGAAGTGAAGCTGGAGTCATCGAACCTAGACTAGTGTATGCAGAGTTATGTGACATGAATCTATAATATTTTGGGCTGTTATGATTGTACATTACTTTCCATGTATATGACATTTTTGTGACATCCATGTAATAAGTATTTTTTTGTTGTGAATATATATGATTTTTTGTCTTCCCATTGTGATTTTTATCTAATGGTGTTCCTTTTGTAAGCCTTGTTATATGATTTACTCGATCCCAAAACTCTTGTATGTAAAGAAAAGTTACGTATTATTTCATACGATCAGGTACAGTAACGTATCCACGTTGACCCAATTAAGTATATACGAGTGATCACTCCTTCTGTGCCTTTTAATCCGAGCTATCAGAAGCTCCCTTTAATAATTCTATCACTAGAGCTGGAGAATAATAGCTTAGTGTTAGAGTCTGGTTAAACTGGATTTGAGTAAATCAGGAACTGAAGCATATTTGACAATAGAAGAGTCAGATATAGGTTGTTACCCAATTAATGTAACCTGATTAGAGTTGGTAAAAACTCATGTATGTAATATATGAGTTAAGACTAGCGTTCTAAGGGAAGAACGCCAGGATAGAAATTATATATATATATATATATATATATGATATATTTGTATTTTATAATGAAACTTTTATATAAATAAACATATTATTTAACATTTATTTAATAAGTGATAAATGTTATTTATCAGAAAATGGTAGGACTAGACCAAGAATTGGTGCATTGACCGATCCACCCATTGGTCAAACTAGTGGTTTCGAAAATCATGGAGTTCTCTCAATCATGAATCAATGGATGGAGGTCATAAGACGTGTTTGTGGCATGGAAGCATTTGGAGCTCAAAATCCGAATCAGAATCTTTTATTGAAATTCACTAAGCTCTAAAGTGAGTATGCGGGTCTTGGTGATGAGCCATTCTTGGAAAACGAAGTAATGGGCGTCTACTTCTAGTTAATAACTTGTGAAATTTTTTTCGATAATTTAGAGTCGTCGGATTGGAATAAAAGAAAATTGGCCTCTCATCGATTGCAGTCTAGTGCATTAGATTAGTATGATGAAATGGTCATAGAGGCAGTCGAGGAAGATATTACATGGAAAAGATTTAAGGAGCTCTTAAGGTGGATTTTCCACTTGAAGCTGAAATTGCGCCATTGCTACGAAAATTCATAGATCTGAAGCGAGGCGATTATTACCCAACTTAGATCCTCATTTGAAGAAATTGTGGATATGGTATAAAGACTCAAAAAAAATTTAGGAGAAAGATGTAATTCAAAAAATTAGGTGAATCAAAAATTTCAACATCAGAAGAAAAGGCTATTCTTCACTAATAAAAATTGGAAGTTTAAGATGAATAAGCGACCTTTCCAGCCAAAAAATCCAATTTAGAAGAAACTGAAGGACATGTCCCTAGTGAAATGTTATGCATGTGGGAGGAAGGGTAGTTATGCTAATGAATGTAAAAACTCAAATCAAGGATAGGTAAATAAGTGCTACATCCACAATCAGATGGGACACGTTTTAAGGTAGTGCATGAAGCCTAGGAAGTTGGCACTAGGCAAAGTGTTAACATAGAAGGTGCAATTCTCTACAGTAGATAAGGGAAATCAAGCCTCGGTTATCGAAGGTACTATTTTATGGCATAAATTATATATTAGAATTCTTTTTGATACAAGTGCATCACATTTGTTTATATCAAGAATTAGTGGAAAAATTGAAATTAAAATTAAAAGCTTCTCTTCTTATGACTTCCTTTAGAGTAGCTAATCCAATTGGTTGGTGTGTTGCTCTAAGGATAAAGTGCAATGATATTGTGATTTGTTTGTCTAGATATTTTTCCTTGTGTGATTTATTTGTTATGGATTCTTTACATTATGATATTATCTTGGGTATAGAGCGGCTCGAGCGTCATTTGGCTCGATTATTCTATGTTGAGAAGGTAATCATTATTCAGCTTCTCGATTACTCGTAACAAGTTCTCATTGCTCTTGAACGATCGAAGGACGCTTCGAGTCATTCTTTGTTTGCCTTGGAATCTCTAGGAGAAAACATTGGGCAGATTCTCGTAGTTTGAGATTTTTATGATATTTTTTAAAGAGATTACTAGTTTATGTCCTTACCGAGCAATTAAGTTCGGGTTTGACCTTATTCATGGTGCTCAACCATTTAGTAGACTACCTAACTAAATATGCCTAAATTATATAAAGGAATTGAGATTTAGATAGAAGATCTCAAGTAGAATTTTTTTTATCAGAACAAGTACTTCTCCTATTGGGTGCATCAATCTAATTTGTCAAAAAGTTCGATGGATCTTGTAGCACCCCCACCTCTGTACCCATACTATCCAAGAGTACTACTAAGTAGTACTGTTGGATAATAAGAAGAATGAGGTGATATGGAGTACACACATGAACATTCCCTTGGACACTGGTATGCATTTAAACATCGAACATAAGTTACCAACAAATGTACACAATATCAACACAAAGCAATGAAGACGTGTGCCTTTAGGACAAAACAATACACAGTAAATGTTAGAGATCATAGAGTCAACTACAGCGATCATATATAATATATAAAATATGTCCAACGTTCATCACAATAATATACGCATGAGAGACTATACGTACAACATTATAATCTACATCAACGAGTGTCTAGTCTCCTCTATGTCGAGAATACAAAAATTGGTCTCGTCGTCCTTATACCTGAAATGTATCAAATTGACCCAAGTATTGCACAAATTATAAACAGGTCAGACATATCTAAATCCATAGTCAATAGACATATGAAACTCTATATATACTAGGTATAAACAATGTAATGTTATCCTCGCAAACAATCCTAAATATCATATAGTGAAGAACACGACAAAAGTCAATATAAAGATGTCATCAACTATGTAAAAACCCATCCAATCAGAAATCATGAAACTTCAAATGGGTGAATCATCCACATTCAGGAATGACCATCGAATCTAGAAGTCTTTGGTAATGAGATATCACCATGTATAACCAGGCTACAGATATCTTAGCCTGAATATATCACTCAATCTTTATAAATAAAATATCATCCAACTCAATACAAATAATCAACCATAACAAAATCAAAGAAATGGCGACATGTGCCAATGAAGGATATAATTGGTGGCACACGCTATAGAGAATAATTGGCAATACATGTCTGAGAAAGATAAACGGACAATACAAAAATATATTAGCAACACATACCAATGAATAGTAGTTGGCGACATAGGCCAATGAGATGCAGAAAGGTAACACAAAATATAAAATGTAGTTGGCGGCACATAATGAAGAAGGATAAGGGGACTAATCATACTTTGGACGCATTCATAGGTATACTAATAACCCATCATCTCAAATATATATATATATATATATATATAAGTATATGTCTATAACACACACACCGGAACCTGACGAGGGGTTAACGGACGCACCTGCTTTAGGAGACTACATATTTGATTAGCAAACATGACACACACATATTCCAACAACATGGCTCCTATAGTCTTGGTTACAACAGACATCTTGACTCTTATCCATCACATGTCATAAACACGCTGTAGGACTACGCTCTACATCGGCCATGACCTTACACGAGCCCCTAAATGGTAACAAACTTGTAACATTCTGATATTTTCAACCATTAGCATCTACACATGCCAGATTTGAATTGCTCAAAATACTAGATTGTTAATTTTTATTTGGAAAAACTCAGCATATATAGTAAATAAATAAACCACAGAATCACATATACAGAGTAATCTACAATATGCAGCGAAAACAAATGAATAGTAGTTCATGAAGATACTATATATATCAGAGTTAAATAAGATACAATAGAAGTTTCAAATACAATAGACAAATACACGATCATAATACATCACTGGAATCAACTGAATAACTGCAAGCTGAAAAGATGTAGATGGATCTCCAAACGAAGCTCCAACTCCAAAGGTGAGTCTCAAAAGCTGTATCACTCAGTCTGACCCGAGCGTAAAGAAAAACACAAAACACTCGAGTCGGGATTAACATTCTTGTATCAATAAATCCAACTCCTGTGAAATAACAAATAAAATACGAGTAACTCAAAGGATGTTTAGGATAACCATCCTTTAAGGATCCATTAAACTATTTACTACGTAGTATGCTATTATAATAATTTATAAAGTAAACTAAACTTACTTAAAAATAGCGTTAAGGCTTTACAATTTCTAGCTTTACACATTTTATAGTGCCAATAATCTATACAGTACCATAGTCCCTCCTGATCGGGGGGCTACTAGAGGATACTCCATGGTACGACACAAATCAAACTCGTAGTAAAGCATGCTAGGGTAGGTGACACGGCACAACTAGGCAATGCTGGGGTAGATATACGAATTACACTTCCGGACCGGTGGTAACGCATAACTGTAGCTACCGCCCACCTCGAGCCACACTCCCAAAAGAAATCAAAGGGTGCACCCAATCAATCACAAAGTAATAGAATGGAATCGAAGGAGTGTGTCCAATCAGAGGAGCTACCTCATTAGCATGTCAATTGCTCTTGTTTTAGCCACCTTATACCAACTCACGGGAGTCGGGTCCACGTATATAACTCATATAGGGTCGTCGCCACCATGCTACTGCATTCTTGGATCTTTACCACGTACACGGTTGTTAAAGTGGTTTTTGGAGTTGGCAGAGAGTATGACAACTTCCGATCCCTGTCTCTTTAACAACCAGGCGCTATTATAACACCGCGGTCATTTCAAAATAGTTTATACTTCAAAACCACAATATCATTGCCATTTCAAAACCATATCAGTACGGTATATTTTCCATTTCAAAATACGATATTATTTCCATTTCAAATATATCCTTTTCCACAATCATAGCTCTTTCAAAGTTATAACACTTTTGAAACCAAACACTTCAAATTATAACACTTTCAAAACATAATACTTTAAAATCCATAACTTTGAAAACATAACTTCCACCACTTAAACAGTTTAGATATTAAAATAGTATATAAAATAAAATATTTTATAAAGTAAAACAATTTATGTAAAAGAGTTATAAGTTAAAGTAGTTTATATTAAAATAGTTTATATTAAAAATGATTTATGTTAAAATAATTTATATTAAAATAATTTATAAAGTAAAATATAAAATAGTTTTAAATATAATTTAAAAATACTTTATATAATAAAATAGCTTCCCCAATCTCAAAAACCAATTCCAAGTCAATTCGAATTTCCAAGATTCAAATTAAATTAAGTCTCAAATCATCAATTTCAATTCAGTTAAGTTTCCTAATAAAACATTCCAAGTTATAACGATTTCATAAAAGATTTGAACCCCAAAATAAACCATCACAATTTCAATATATTTCAAAGCTTTAAATATTAAAACTTTTCAAAACTAAACTTGATAATTCGTATATATATATATATATATATATATATATATATATATATATATATATATCAAATTCAATTTACTATTATATAGTTTTGAATTTCAAATAACTAAATATTTATTTTGATTTATTTAAACCGTGAATATTCATTTAATCACCTTAAACCAAAATCAAATTATAAAAATCATATCCTTTAAAATCTCAAATTCAATAAGTTCCAAATCGATTTTAATTAAATATAATTCTTAATTAAATACAATTCCAAATAAATTTAAATCTAACCTCCCAGCCTTAATTTATTAAAATCATTATAAAATCTATTTTAAAATAAAATTTTATTTAAATACTTAAACATCTTATTAAATTCATATATTCTAAAATGGTAAAATTATAAATAAATTCTTAAAATTTAAAATTTCAAAAATCAACTTATAATTATAAAATTTCAAAACATATAAATTTAAAAATCAAGAATTTAAACTTTATAAAATACATATATATATATATATATAATATCTTAAAAATCAGTATTCATTAATTCATATATTTCTTTCCAAAACAATAGAAATCATTGTCAAAATATTTATATATAGGCCAACGGTGTCTGTATATAATTTTCTATCCTATGGTCAAGTGATACAGATATTTATCATTTCAATCCATAATTTAAATATATATGGTTAAATATCATTTCAACCCGCAATCCCAAATTCAATTCAAATGAAAATCACATGGGTGTATCATTTCAACCCATAACGATTTTCTCCTATTCTACAGATCATTCGGGTATGTATCACTTCAACCCATAGCGATTCTGTATTAGCAGGGAACTTGCAGAGTGATAACGGATATGATAATAATATAACAGACATATATCATCAATATAAATAACGGATAATGGTGTCAGATATCGCAGGTGAACAGATAGCATATATATAGCAACGTAAATAACTAACAGCATCATTTTCAATTATCGTTTCAATTGAAATCAAATTTAATAAATATAAGAATATAATCGTGAGTGATTGCTCACCTTTTGAGGCTAGGGGAAAGACAAAGAAATGAGCTACGAATTCCAAAGCAACTCTAGATGGATACGATTTGATGAAGAAACAGGCACGATGAATAAAGCTGATAATGAGAAATGATGGGAATGAATCAAAAACATCTAGATATATACAATATATATATATATATTATTAGTATTTTTTTAAAACAATACTTAAACAATATTCATAAAGCAATATTTATATAAGATTGAACACATACATATACTATCATTACTTTATAAGTCAAGATTACCATACTATATATATACTAACCAAATAAACATATGTACTAACTGACATGAATATTACTTAAACTAACAAACATTATAAAAAAAAATTCTTACTAGTACACATATTATATTTTAAAGATGACCTATATATCAACCTTAACACCGACACATCAAGTCGTCACATGTACACTAACAATTATACATACAACAGACTGAACTTACTTATATTATAAACTATCATATAATATATTTTAACCAAATGTATAACTTATAAAATGTAAAGTAGCAGATTATAAACTTAGATATTATGTCCTTAAATCAACCCTTATATATACATGTATATTCTTAAATACAATCTCAAGATACTTTATATACAGTAGCTCAGATCTAATATATACACACACTATTTCTTTGATCAGCAGAATGTATAGGCTCGAATATATACATATACTTACTATTACCAAAATCTGTTTTTAATACCAATAAAATATATATAACGTATAACTTGTATATGTACTGGACATTACCAGTTTATATTTATATAACTTATATATGTGAGCAACATCTATATCACTTATAAAATTTTATATAAATAACAACAGATAATATACTTATATAAATGAAAAGGTTATACATGTTAACTAACATATTCGCAGCTATATTATAAAATACTATATGACTTATGAATACATATTACCTTCAATAATTTCCGTACATACACACACACACACACACACACACACACACACACACACACACACATATTAAGATATGTGTTGAGGCCGAGATAGGCACGGAAGATGGGAGGAGTGATGGAGCCGAGGCCACGAAGGGGCACAGGCTGCCGAGGTGGAGATTAAAGGTTGCGTATGTGAGTAAGCTAGGCAAAGGGGATGAGATCCGGTCGAGTTGTGCTAGATACATCTTGGTAACTGGGTAGATCCGAAGGTAGTAGCAGTTCGGTCAAGATGAGGTGGAGTTGGAGAGAAAACAGGCAAGGGGAGAAAGAAGAACAGTGGAAGAGAGGTCGTTGGCAACATTATATTTTGTTATTTAAATTTCTTTTGAAGCATAAACGTACATCAAGCATGGAACGAAATGATATTTGAACCTATGTGAAAACGAAATGATATTTGAACCTATTGATTTAAAAGAGGGTGGAATATGAAAGGATGGGAAGTTAAAAGGTCCAAAAGCGGAACCGATACGATTGATCGATTTACCGATTTAGTCATGTCCCGAATTTCGAAACACATGAATGAATATTACCGCAGAGATCAGCACGACGAAACGATCAAAATGGTATACATATATAGTGGTACGATCATCCGATCAAAAGTCGATAATCGGTATCGAAAATGCTACAAATTTACCAGAAATAAGGTAGACGGAGCAATAGTAGTCCAAATTTGACGAAACGAAATATGACGTCTCACTCAGAAGATAATTTACATATTTTCTATACAAAAATATTCAGGTTTGGAAAATATTTTTATTATCATCAATTATTAACTAATTCAAATTGAAATAAAATTATACAAGAAATTAAACTTGCATGATGAAATTTTACCATTTGCTATGTTAAAATAAATGCATTTCAAATATCAAATTTTATTTCAAAATTTTATTGTTTAAAATTTCACAAAATTCCAGTTAATTGCGTTATTAAAACAGTTAAATTTACGTGTCATTACAAAACTACTAGCCTAGGTGACACGCAGGGGCTATACAATTGTCGACACACTGCTCGATACGATCGTCGTCACATGGCTACAATGTTGCCAGTACATGACAGTGGGTTGTGACAGATCTAGGGCGGGACCATCGTGATCGGGTCGCTAAGATGGATACTAGCCAATATGGCTCAACTACTACAATATAAAGGAAGTTAAACAGTGAATAAAAAGATACTGAATATGTATATAATAGCTGACACATAGCTACAAACTCGTGCCAACATAGCAAGATAAATGCCGACAAGGAAAAATAGGGCGACTCATTACAGCGAGCCCATCATACATAACAAATCCTCGTACAAGTGTCATCCACAAGCACAAATCAACCAAATAAATACAACAGCGGAGTCCCATACCACCTTGTGTTACTAGTCCATTTATTCAATGTTCATATATCACACTCGCTCCTTTGGTATTCTATATAACTAGTCCAAGGAATAATCAGAGAAATATTACCAAAAATCTAATACCAAACGGTATTATAAATCTACTTGTTCTGATTCCTTATCACATAATAAAAATATCATAAAAACATTATAGAATGTCTTCACCATGTCATTCCAAATCATTAAACAAATCAATGTCAGCGATGAAATCTTCATATGATTCAATTTGATACATAAGGAAGTATCACAAAATCAAAAAGAAGGATATCATCACTGTATAAGATCACACCAACATCAACTAACCAAATTAAATATGATGAATCACTCATATAATCTCATTCAATATATATATGTATATATATATATATATATATTGAAAAATATATTCATTTTAGTTTATTTGATCTCAATATAAGATTCAAATATGATAAATCCCTTCCAAATCCTTTTTAATACATTCTCCAAAACTTCTAAAATCAGTATACAAATATAAAAAATACCTTCACTATATGTTCAAATCTCTAATAATTCATTTTGAAAATCAGTAAATACATTCAACTTCCTTATTATATCGAATTAAACACAATAAATATCATTTTAAAACATCTCAAATCAAACCATATACGAAAGAGAATGAAAACTTAATCTCTCAATTTCATTTAAATATTTGATAATTTATCTATCTTCGAAAAATATTAAATATTATAGAAATATCCACTTTCTAAAATATTTCATGAATCCTTTTATCAAATCAAATCAACAAACCAATTCCCAATTAATAAACATATAAAAAAAGAAATATATTTTTAAACTTCTTAAAATAGATTTTTATAATCGAAAATCCCCCTTTTAATTTTTCTTTCGATGCTTTTGATTAAATAGTCAATTTATAAAATAATTTCCCTTTTTGGAAATATTATTAAAATTCCATTTATACTTACAAGAATCACATATATTTCAATATATTGAAAATGCTCAATTTTTAATTTTTAAATAAACTTTTATATCCAAAGCAATTCCCATAAACAATTTCCCAAAACTTTAAAAAATATTTTTAAAAGGGAAAATTAGTAAATCGTCTAAAATAAAATCCATGGAGTAAAATTCTTTAAAATCAATCACAAATCATCAATATAAACTTTGTCGTGTAGCCGAGTCGACATCCATTGAATTTCGACCATCCATACAATATACACAAAATTTAAATTAATTATACAAATTAAAATGCAAATAGGTAACATCTCCTTTGGATTTCGGATATCCAACAAACATAAAATCCCATCAACCAATCAAAACACATCATATATCAAACAATCAATTGAATATCCCGATCAAACAATTTATTCAAGCGATTCGATATTTATTCACAACCTTTTCAACCAAGAAAACGCTATCAATTCATTCAAGCAATGGATATGTAATTATATATCTAGCAGACGATGAAATAGATACGAATATGAGTGAGAAAACTCACCAAAACAATGTGAATAAGAGCAATAATAGTACAACAACTTCAGTCGTCGACTATCGAACCCAATTGTAGACACCCTCAACTTAAAGCTCGATCATTAGCCCCAATTCACTACTGAAAGCTGCCTGCCCCAAATCACAACTGCAATCAACAGCCATCACTTCAACTACTCCGACAACACACCTCCAGGTCATGCCACTTCCTGCCACATTCTCTAGTACCACTCCAAATCGCTGCCCATGCTTCTAGTGGAAACATTGAACTCATCAACTTTGGGGCATCGAATACGCCCCGCATGACACAACCTGCACCGTGTAGCAAGTCTTATCATGGCCAAGGTGCAATTCTTCCTTCCTCCAATTATGGGCGCCTCCCTCTAGGACGTCGCCTCTATGACCTTGCCATCGCTTGGGTCACAACTGCGTATTTTTTTCGTGGTTTATAATTTAGGGTTCCAATGAAATTAAGGGATATGGGCTAATTTTATAAAGGTTTTCGGTATGGGTTAATATCTACGTGGTGAGAATTTTCCAAAAGTTCAAAGTGGAGGAAATGTGTTTGGGCCAAGATTCGATTTGTTTTAAATTCTTAAACTTTAAATTTAATTCCTGATATTTATTATAAATATACTCAAATTAATTTACACTGCATAATAATTTATATTCAGTTAAAACAATTATTCAATTACAAATCACCACAAATCAAATTCAAAAACTTTCACTTTATTTTAATTAAATTTATTCACTTACACGACGTAGAAAGCATGTTAGTTACAGACTTTCCCTTACGCAAATTGCATTCTTACAATTTCTTATAAAAAGGCGACAAACAACTCATACCTGGACTTTTTTCATATCTTCGATCTTCTATCAAACTAAACTACTCAATCCTCTATTTCTCCTCCAATTCTCTTATCATGTAATATAATTTAAATAGGATCAATTAAAGACTTTCTATTCTCCGCAAATGTCAAATTTTATGAAAATATTCTATGTGTCGGATTTTCAGAAAATTTTGGCAGAGTCTCCTTTATATGGAGAGCTTTCCAAAATATCGAAACATGTTATAATTACATAATATACATTTCCAAAGAGGCATCCCAACACGGGGCATCCCAAAACTTGGGAAAAAATATAATGTCAATATATATATATATATATATATATATATATACATACACATATATGTCGATATACCATAAAAAATACCTTTTAATTAGGATTCAAGTGACCCATTTCGCTTCTACATGAGCAAAAATGAGCAATATCACCAAAAATATCCAAACAAGCATCTTCAATACCTATCTCAACTCAAATTGGACCATTAGCTTCATGTAAGAAGATATATTAAGTATGCAATTGTATTATGTAAAAGAACAATATAGCCTTCATATTTTAACTACTTTTCGAAGAATTTTTTTATTGCAAAAC
Organism: Allium cepa; assembly: GCA_030765085.1. NCBI lineage: Eukaryota > Viridiplantae > Streptophyta > Magnoliopsida > Asparagales > Amaryllidaceae > Allium > Allium cepa. The sequence goes on along the minus strand of CM060935.1, from coordinate 1,050,864,614 downwards.
CACTAAATCCAGTTATACTTTAATAAAATTCAAACCTACCTCTGTAAATATCACTTTTAGCATAGAAACATCAGTATTTTATGAAACACTTAAAATAAAGTTGTGGTTTATGTTCTTAGCTATTCGAAATGGGCAAAATTATTGAAATCAGATAAACCATTTAAAAGTTATGTTAAAAAAAAAACCGATCAAATACACATGCCAAAATCAGTTCATCAAACTCCATTAAACTAATGTGACCAAATTCAGTTCAATAAAGAAATGCATATAAGAAAAAGTACACATTCTAATGCGTAGGAGAACACACACGAAGCTGCACAGCAAGGGAAAAACAAGCAACGCAAAGAAGTATACAAGTGCAACAACAAGCAGGAGCAACACAACAATACACACATATATGCAGCAGCACACACGCATATCTCACAATCACATCATCAAATTTACCACCCTTATATTTTTAAAAAGGCACCTTATATGGTCAAAGGAATGAATCATATTTTTGTTATTTATAGTTATTGAGATATAAAAGTGAAATTACAGAGGAAAACATCTTTATGAAGTAACTATGTCAAGGAGATATAAAAGGCAGATATTCAGAGAATATTTGCACACATTTTAGCTTAAGGGATTAGTACAAGATGGTAGTTCATTAAATACCATACATATGAAGACAAACACTTCACAAAAAATTATTAAGTTCAAAACAACATTGTTTGGTAAAACATGTTGCTGTAGGATTTATAACTACGAAATATAAAAATAATCATATATTTTGCATAATAACTATAATATAACTATTCAAATCCAGTATATGTCGATGAAGAAATGAATATCTTTTTTCTCCAACGATCATATCTCAACAACATATTTAATACTTATAGAAGAAATATTAAACTATCAAAGTAATCAAATACATTGGTATTGACATGAGAATCCCTTATAGGATATGCAAATGGGTACAATATGTGTCAAATACATAAATAACATGTGTGTAGCCAACCATTTTTCAAGCTAAAGCTTTAGCACTCATATTACTTTTACATAAAACATTAATAGTTGTATTATATGTATAAATATTCATATTAATATTTTCTTCCTTGAATTAATCCATAAGAATTAAATCCTTTCTATAAGTCCCTTTTTTCCTAAAATAGCAATTCTTCATTTAATTTTCTTCTTCCAATATTGTATATTTGTATGTTTTTTGCATGTATCGTATTATTTTCAAAATATTTTTTCTTTTTTATATATATATATATATATATATATATATATATATATATATATATATATTTCCAAATAATCATGTTGAAATGCTTTGTCCTAGTGTTTTGGAATCCCTATCGATAACGTTGGCCAGGCGCATCGACCAGAATTCTTAAAGCACCCGACGAGCAAGTTAACACTAAAATAATCTGTAAAAAAATTCAATCACTGGATCAAACTTTATATTTTATTAAACGTATGCTTTTTTGAATAAAAAATTTCTTTCCAAAATCCCTATGTACATCTAATTTCATCAATCATCTACAACAATAAAATTATCACACAATATCTGTAAGATCAAACAAGCATTTCACAACAATAAATACATTTTCAAACAAACAAACCGCCTTTCACGAAAAGCTATATATCTATTTCTGCTGTGCAACTCTGATCATTACTAGATCAGTTCGTTATTCAAGCCACACAAAGGTTTATTCATCATTATCAATACCAACACAACCCATCGGGCTAATAACTCCTTACTTTACTACCTCCCACAGGAACTACTATTTTTACATGAAACTGGATAAATACAATAGTGGTAGAGATAATGAATTGACTATAGTAGGAAAAGGAACAATTACGTCCCTAGATGACCTTAGATGATTACCCTAGCAATCATCGTATGCTCCTACTACCACTTATGTTTAAACAATAGTTTACTACACACCTACAGGGACAGGGACTCTAAATCTCATTTAAGGCCAAGACTCATGTCTCTTATACTTTGTATTGTTCTAAACCTTGCTTTGATACCAATTGTAGCAGCCCCACCAATACACCCATACTACCTAAGAGTACTACTAACTAATACTGTTGGATAATACGAAGAATAAGGTAATATGGAGTACATCGTGAATATTCCCTTGGGATAACACTGGAACGTATTTAAACATCGAATATAACTTACCAAAAAACATACAAAGTTTTAACATAAAGCAATAAACACATGTGTCTCTAGGATAGAACAATACATAGTAAAAAAAATGTTAAAGATCACAAAGTCAGTCACAACAATAATATACGTTATACAATCTACAAAATATGTCCAATGTTCGTCACAATAATACACACATGAGATACTATATAATAGAAGTTAATAATCTATATTAAGTATTAACAAATATCTAGTCCCCTCTATGCCCAAAATAAACAAATTGGTCTCATCGTCCATGTATGTGAAATGTCTCGGACTGACAAAAGTATTATATAAATAATAAATAGGTCAGGATATATCTAAATCCTTGTCCAAAAAACATATGAAACACTATATATACAAGATATATATAATGTTATTGCAAACAATCCTAAACATCATATAACATAGAACATGACAAAACCTAGCATAAAGATGTCATCACCCATATAGCAACCCATCCAATCAGAAATCATGAAACAACATCAATGGGTGAATTATCCACGTCCAAAAATGATCATTGAATTCTAGAAATCATCTATAAGGAGATATCACCATGTATAATCAGGCTATACATAGCTTAGCCGAAATATATCTATCAGTCTCCATAAATAAAATACCCTCCACCTCAATAAAAATAATCATCCATAACAAAAATCATAGAAATGACAACACATGTCAGTGAAGGTTATAACTGGCGATACATGCCTATAAAGAATAATTGGTGACACATGCCTGAAAAAGAATAATCGACGACACACACCAATGAGGTATAAAAAGGTAATACAAAAATATAAATAGTAATTGGCGGCACATGTCGAAGTAGGATATGGGGATTGATCATACTATGGATATAGTCATAAGTATAATCGTAACTCATCGTCTCAAATATATATATAAGTATATATCTATATCACATACACCGGAACTAGATGGGAGAGTGAAGGACACACCTACTCCAGGGGACGATGCATGTGATTTGCAAACACGACACACGTATTCCACCAAAACAGCTCATATTGTCTTGGTTACCTTGACAGACATCGTTACCCTTATCCATCGCATGTTATAAACATGTTGTCGGACCTTGCTCTACATCAATCATTTTCCTACACGTGCTCCCAAATGATAACGAACTATTGGCCTAGGTGACACATAAGAACTATACAATTGCTAGCACATGGCTCGATACGACCGTCGACACATAGCTATAATATTGTCGACACAAGGTAGGGGGTATCACAAATTCGGGGCGCGACCACCGCAATCAGGCTGCTAGGATGGATAATAGCCAATCTAGTTCAACTACTGCAATACAAAGGAAGTCGGACAGTGAATAGACAAATACTATATATATAATAGCTAACACACTGTAACGACCCGAAAATTTTCGATCCCGAAAATTTCAAATAGTTAGAGAAAAGAAGAAAGAGATAGAAGAAGAACGGAAAAGAAACACACAAACTCACATTCGCAGCGGATAAAATATAATATCAATAATAATAGTTATACCAAAGAAAACCGTATCTATCAATTTACATCGATATATCAGAGTTACAACAATTTTATACAACATTGGACAGATACAATTTAACATGTCTCAAATATATACAATATCGTAGTGGAAACTCTCCATACGTCCCTGCCATCCAGCTCGCCTCCTGAGCTCCAGAACATCCTTACCTGAAAATCTGTAATACTCGGTCTGACCCGAGCATTACAGCAAAGTAACACCCGGGTCAGGCTGGAAACCAGCGTGAGTAAACCCATTTAGCATAGAATACAAAAGCATACAACTTATATAAACCCGGGGTAACTTGTATCAATTTATAACTTCACAAGTCGTTAGACATCACTTATATCACACATCAATTTCTAAGTGCCAAACTTAGATTAAATGGTCCAATACACTTAAATCATTCCAAAAACAGCACATTGATTCCCACATATCAATTTTATAAAGAATCGAAGTGGCTTCGGGTATTAACTAATACCCGACTCTGGTCTCTTCGAATCCAATGTCATCTAAACCCAAATTATCCAATTTAATACAATTCAACTTTAATTGTTGGATAACACCTTTACATAGCAATTCATAAAAGATTGATAATCACACTATCATCGTCCATTCAACATATCATATCACAAACAATTCATATCAGAGATATCTCCCCAAGTCAAGACACCCATCATTATTCAATCATTAATAAGAAAGAATGATCACTCCAATTAATTAAATTAATTAATGATTCCCTAATTACCTTCATTAGTTAACTATTCTTAAATCTCAAATAATTATTAACCTTTAACTTAATTACATTCATTAATTAATATTGATTATTCATCAACAGATATCAATTCAAAAGAACTCATCCAATTCAGACATTCAACAACCAATCATCCATAAGCAAGCATTATCAATTCATAACATTATTAATTTAATTACTTAAATTAAATTAACTCCTTAAGAATTTATCCCTTAATCTTGTTCATACAATCAATAATTGATTACTATCCTTAATTAATCACAACTTGATTAACTCAATCAATCAATTTATCAATCCCTAATCCCAGATTAATTATCCTTTATTTATCAATTAATAATCCATAATTATTATTTAATCTCCTTTAATACAAAGTAATTAATCCTTAATTACTTCCATAATCAATTAATTAACCTTTAATTAATCCTTAATTAACTATTAACCCATCCATAATTAACAGATAATCAATCCTTAATTACATTTGATTAATCCTTAATTACCATTGATTAATCAAGTAATTACCATTTAAAAACTTCTTAATTAATCACATTATTAAATACTCTTAATCCTTTTATTAGTTAACCATTAATTAAATAATTTAAACCTTTAATTTGATTATACTAATTAATTCTTTAGTTAATAACTCAAGTGATTAACTCTTAATCACTTCCACTTAATTACTTTTATAAAGTAGTTATCTTTTACTCAATTACTTCCAGAAATAAATTACTTAATTTCATATCCATTAAACTTATTTATTTAAATATATTTTAAAATCAATTAAAACACTCCTTTATAATTTCTTTTAAAACCAACTACTTTAAACATTACAAATCTTGAAACATATTAATTTTAAGCCTTCTCAAAATCTTGATTTTCATTTATAGTGAAAAGAAACTTGTTTTATGATTTAAAACTTGATTTCTTTTAAAAAAGTTGCCTTTACTTAGGCTTGATTCTTTCTTTACAAAGTTTGATTTACTTCCCAGATTAACATATCATTACCCGAGACAAACCTTAACTAAACTCGAGCCTACCTCGAGACAATCACCCTCTCAAACTGCTTCGAGACATCACGAGCAACACTCGTAGGAAACCCCGAGTCAAAATCTTCGTTGCCAAACAGATCAATTCACCTGTCACCAACACGAGCATGTGCACGTGCACCATCTACTCCGACCACCGAAGATCATCGTAGCTACCTTCGAAACCTATAAAAACGCTCACGACCATAAACGAGCATTCAGATCAGTTATCATGCAATCCAATCAAAATTTGAATGCTCCGGTCCAATATCTGAAGCCACCCTTATCAGAAATTTGATCATCACCGACATGCCAAAGCTTGATGCACCCCGCCATCCTTACCCAAGCGTCGCATCGTGAACTGCTTCTAATTTTTCCCACACGATCAACTCCGATGACCGATAGACGCTACACGAAACTCGCAAAACTCCTCGTTCCCAAACGACCACCGAACCCTAGTTTGCCAAACTGTCGTTGCCACGGTGCTCGAGAAGTTCACCAGATATTTTTCCAACGAACCCCTTACTATCAACTTCCTTCAGACTCAACTATAACCATCATCTCCTCCTAGATCGCCAGTAATGGAAAGTTGTCCCAAATCCGATCAACTTGCAAAAGCTCACGATTTTCAAGTTTTTAAATCATGATTTTAGTTTTAAAAACCATCATTTTCCATAACAATTCAGAATATAAGCTTGAATCCAGGAATCATTTAAGTCAAAGTTTCAATATGATTTAAACCTTACTAATCTTCTTCCTTTCTATGAAATCTAACTACTGATTTAATTTAAATTATTTTTAAAATTGACAGCATGGTATAAAAATAAAGTTTTGTTAATACACCTTGTCCCAAAGATGATCAGAATCAGAGATAAAAGACATGATTTCTTTCAAATCTTAAATCTTGAATAATAAAAAAAGAACAAATGTTCTGTAAAATAGACATGCACACTCATTCTATCCATATATATATATATATATATATATATATTTAATTCATATTAAACAATCATATGATCATTTAACACACTTCACTGAAAATTTAATGCATGCAACAAGATTTTTTTTTTTTAAAAAATAACAGGATAGAAATTGTTGATTCACCTAAAACAGAGAACATAGTTTGAAGAACTGCACTTGGTCTATGCCGTGACCCGCAGCTAGACTAATGGTGATGAACTGAAGCTCTTGATTTGCATTGCACAATGAAACTGAAGCTAAATTGAGGTTTATTGAGCTGATCCAAGTTTTGCTTCAGTTATGCCCTTGATCTAACTCATGCAATTAAGATCTGAGATGAACTTGAATTGTTTGGTACTGGTTTAAATTTCCTGGTTTATTGGGTTTCAGGTTGAACTCTTCTCTGGTTTTGAAATATTTACAGTTCATCATTTTTTTTCTTTTTAGTTTATTTTGAGAAAGAAGAAAAAGTGTAGCCTGATTTCTCCTACTACATATTTTTTTTTAAAAGAGTTAGTTTCCACTTATTTAACTTTATTAACACTTGTTAAATTATGGAGCAAATTAATCACACTTGTATTTGCATGTAACAATAAGTTGACACTTGTAATTCTTTGAGCATAATTTTTTTTATTATAGTTAAATTTTTGTTTTATATTAGTAATATATTAAGTGTAATCAAACTTCTTTTTGTTCAAATTTTATTTATTAAACTTACATTTGTCATTATAATACATAATCTTCTTACAAGTGTTTTAGATATGAGCTAACATGTTTACAAATTTTACTTAAGTATTTTTTTAATTAATTTTCATTTAATTTAAATGTAATATAACTTACTTATTTAATTCTCTTAATAAATATAATTTTACATATGTAAATATAAATTTACTTTTAAAAGAAAATATTCTAAAACTAATTATAACACAAATATATTTTCTCATTCATGTAATTTAAAGTCTAAAACATTTGTTTTTATACATTTATAATCATTTTAATTTAATCACTTTGAAGAAAACAAAAATAAAACTTTGGTTAAATTCTTTCCAAACTATCATACTTAAAATAAACAATTATCTTATATATATTTTTAAAACAATTAAATTTTATACACAATATTTACAGAAAATGTTATTAACCAATTATACATTAAATAAATTATCTATACAAATTATTCTAAAAAAAATCCAAATTATTTACTAAGGCATTTACTTAAATCTTAAATTCAAGTTTCAAAGTTGAATTACAATCCTGGTATAACTATTTATTATCAGAATTATTTGTTAAATCTATAATTCAGTATTTTATTAGTTAACCCCGTTAATTAACAATTAACAGATACTCCAAAATTCAGGTTATCACATTCTTCCCTCCTTTGAATCTTTTCGTCCTCGAAAAGAAACGAAGCCAGATTTTATTAAAATGCTTAAAATCATATAGATTTTCTTTGATTATTTTTAAAACACTTTTAAAATCTGTATAATATTTCCAAAATAGTTTTGTAAAAATACTTCTATAACCCGATATTTCAACCAGTCCATCCTTGTTCTCACATAAATTCGGTCATACGTTGATCAGGCGTACGACTGAAAATCTATAAGTACTTAGCAGACCCGTTTTCAACACCTAGTGAAAATACTTGGAAAATAATTTTATTGAAAATATAGAAAGCGGTTTTTGAAAATAGAGGATATATCTTTGGTGATAATGCTCTGGAAATCATCACCCCCATCCATGGTCACAGTTACATTGCAGGGTTACGTTGCCGTCGCAGCGAAAGTCCATGTAACTGCAGGCTCTCCGTGGCCTCTTGATTACGCCATGGAACCACACAATAGATCACAGTTACATTCCAGGGTTGCGTTGCCGTCACAGCAAAACTCCATGTAACTGCAGGCACTCAGCGGCCGCTTATTTTCGCTGTCGAAATGAAACTTCTCCACTCCTGCATAGGTCGCAGTCTACCGATATAAAATCAAATGCAGACTGTTGGTTCTCAGCGGCACACATGACTTTCGCTATGTTATACCATAGGTCGCAGTCTACCGATATAAAATCAAACGCAGACTATTGGCTCTCAGTGACACACACGACTTTCGCTATGGTATACTCCACTCATAATCCCCAGGAACTAGTTTTGTCCGGACTCCTCACAGGATCAACTTTAGAATCCCCCTTGGGGCTCAAGGCAGCACCACCCGGTGGTACTCCTGAGAAGTTCATTTCAAGGGAGCGCCTTTTTCCCCAGAGCCATCATCAAAATATTTTATACTATATACATATAGTATCTTCAAATCATACACCTCGTATGATCACATACAAAGCTCCTTTACACAAAATCGATTATCCCAAAATCGATAATTCCCAAACTAGACTTTCCAAATTTCAATATTGATTTTACCCAAAAATCAAAAGCCTTTCCAAACCCAAAGGTTCCTAAAACTTTTTTCCAAAATCCTCATATGATCCTTTATATATCTATATATATATATATATATATATATATTCAGATATATAAAATCTTTTGAAACTTTGGATCATTTCAAACTTGTATAAAACTCCTTTTATACTTCAAACATTTTCAAAAACCCTTTTCTTCTGGCAAGAGATTCAACAAGGGGAGTTTCTTTTTATAAAACAAAGACATTCAACTTTGTTTACTCAGAATCAAACATTCAAATTTGATTACTCTTTTCAATATCATTTTCATTCAAATCCGTACGATGTATGCATATCATTCGTACGCCATATTAATCTGATCTTTCACTCGATCATACAATTTCACTTCCGAACTAGTATCGTCCACCCGACTTTCCAGTGTGGACACAGATCTGGTTTCTTGATCAGAAACCGTTATTCTCCTTGCATAGTCATAACTATGATAGAGAATATCCAGAATCAATCAACAATCCATATCCAGGTCCGTCGTCGAAAATCGAGTGAAAAATCCCACTCGGATCGATATACCTATCTCGAAATTCCTTGCTCGAATCTGGATCAAATCATTATGCGAATAGAATAACATACGTACACCCCACGTATTTATCTTTATTGGTTATTAGCCAAATCAATTCTATTTCTATTCACATTCACTTTGATTTTCATTCACTTACTCACAATTGCTTCAATCCATTTGGATTATCACCTCTATTCTTATCTCGATTGGGTATTTGACCAATAACAGTTTGAACTCCGATCAGTTTATTTAGAAAATAGCTTGAAAAATTTTAAAAATAGATAAGTGGTTGGAAAATAATTACTGGTTTTTAAAATAGGTGTAAAATAGTTAGAAAATAGTTAAAATAATTATGGAAATTTTAGATAATTGCAAAATAATAGTAAGATAGTAATTAGTTTTGTAAAATAGTTGGAAAATTATTAAACAGTTTCAAAAATAATTGTAGAACGAGTATAAGATAATTTGGCTTTTAAAAGAAAGGTTGTATATATAATGAATAGCTTGGAAAAATAGGTTTATATTAAAACAATTTATATTAAAAATAGTCCAGAGTCAAAACTATTCAATTCCCAATCTCCATTTCCATCAATTCAATTTAAATTTCCTCTTCCATTTAAATTGACCCAATTCCAATTTAAATAACTTCAATTTCCATTGAGATTGATTCAACCCCAATTCAAGTTGAATTAACCTCAGTTTCTTTCGAAATTTAACTTTATTTGACCTTGATTTCAAATTCTACTAATTCAAATAAATTTCAATTGAACTAGTTCCAATTTCAAACTCCATTTCCAAATCAAGTTGAATTATTCTTGATTTCCTCCCAAATTCAATTCAAATTCCATTTGAATTTAAAATTGTTCAATTTTAATTACAATTCCAAATTATACAAATCAATTCGGACTAATTTTGAATTGAACCACTTCAATTTCAAATCGTTTCAAATTAATCCAATTCAAATTTTCCATTTGAACCTTATACTGATACATCTTCAATCACCATTTCAATTAATTCAAATCAAATTCAATTTGAACTAATTCAAATTTCAAATCCAAATCATCTCGAATTATATAAATTCGAGTTAATACTTCAAATGTTGATTTAATTCCTTTAGATAAATTTACCTTTAAGGTCTTTAAACAATTCATTTCACAGTTCAGACCTATCATATTATACCACAAATCAAATTAACCTTTAAACAATTTAATTTTGAGTCAATCCATTCTAAGTTATCTTTACTTAACTCATTACAAGGTTCAAGTAAGAGTCTCAACAATTTTAATTTACAATTTTATTTCTTAACATTCAAACCTTAAGTTCAAAGGAATTCCATATCTTAATTTTAAATTTAAGTTAAATTTTATTTATCTCTATAATAGATATATTCCCACACTTCACTTCTCATTCGTTTAAACATATCCAATTCATAATTTAAAGATTATTAATAACAATTGGATGATATCATCTATTCACTTTAAAACATCCATTAATTTCCAATTTCTAGATCTCAAACCCAATTTGAGATCACTCAAACTCTAAATTACGATCAACCATTTAACTTCCCAAGTTAAATCTTAATTTCATCTTTAAATTTCCAAATCAGTTTGATCATTCCAACTTATTTAACTCTTTCCCCAGTTAAACTTAATTCACTTAATCCAGTCAACCTTACCCAATTTGAACTTCCATTTCAAATTCTAAACTTCACATTAATAATCTTTCCATTTATAAGTTCAAAAACTTAGCACGTCGGGTATCACACCTTATTCCCAAATTCAAAACTCACCATTTAGAGTTTATTTCAAACCACCTTTGATACTATGTGTATCCACATATATACATATTAATTTCTTTTACATACCGAGTTATACTTTAAAATTTTAAACCACCTTTGGTTTTTAATTCAAAACAAATTTCTTTATATTTTCAAACAACTCTTGTTTGAAATGGGACTATTTCATTCAAATGCATTAAATAATATTATTTATTATTTCTTTAAATTAATTACATCATTAATTAATTCCAGTTAATCACATTCGGTTATTAACTTATTTCTTATTTACCTTCATTAAGTAATTGTCTCTTAAATTACTTACCTCTAGTTACTTCATTAAGTAACTCCCTCTTTAATTATCATTTCCAATTATTATCCATTTATTAATCTTATTAAATAAAGTTTAATTAATTACATAAATTAATTGATTATCCTTATCTTGAACCCTTTCCCAATTTCAAGATTTAATTCCAGTTTGAATCCATTTCAAACTTGTCTTTAATTTAATTTCAATTTGGTTGTAATTCTATTACCACTTAATTCTTACTATTACTTTTAGTTTAGTTAATACTACAACCAATTTCCTTAATATAATAGATAATCTATTTCTTATATAAGATTCCTTTACTTTTGAAATCATTTAAAAACCTTTATATAAGAAAATAACAAGTACGCTCTCTCATATTTATACACTTAACTCATTATAGGGTACCACTTACCCTATCCTTAATGAGTAATCCCACCAGAGCCAAGGTTCTCTCTTAACCTTTAGCTCTGATACCAAATGTAACGACCCGAAAATTTTCGATCATGAAAATTTCAGATAGTTAGAGAAAAGAAGAAAGAGATAGAAGAAGAACAGAAAAGAAACACACAAACTCACATTCGTAGCGGATAAAATATAATATCAATAATAATAGTTATACCAAAGAAAACTGTATCTATCAACTTACATCGATATATCAGAGTTACAACAATTTTATACAACATTGTACAGATACAATTTAACATGTCTCAAATATATACAATATCATAGTGGAAACTCTCCATACGTCCCTGCCATCCAGCTCGCCTCCTAAGCTCTAGAACGTCCTTACCTGAAAATCTGTAATACTCGGTCTGACCCGAGTATTACTTCAAAGTAACACCCAGGTTCAGGCTGGAAACCAGCGTGAGTAAACCCATCTAGCATAGAATACAAAAGCCTACAACTTATATAAACCCGGGGTAGCTTGTATCAATTTATAACTTCACAAGTCGTTAGACATCACTTATATCACACATCAATTCTAAGTGCCAAACTTAGATTAAATGGTCCAATACACTTAAATCATTCCAAAAATAGCACATTGATTTCCACATATCAATTTTACAAAGAATCGAAGTGGCTTCAGGTATTAACTAATACCCAACTCTGGTCTCTTCGAATCCAATGTCATCTAAACCCAAATTATCCAATTTAATACAATTCAACTTTAATTGTTGGATAACACCTTTACATAGCAATTCATAATAGATTGATAATCACACTATCATCGTCCATTCAACATATCATATCACAAACAATTCATATCAGAGATATCTCCCCAATTCAAGACACACATCATCATTCAATCATTAATAAGCAAGAATTGATCACTCCAATTAATTAAATTAATTAATGATTTCCTAATTACCTTCATTAGTTAACTATTCTTAAATCTCAAATAATTATTAACCTTTAACTTAATTACATTCATTAATTAATATTGATTATTCATCAACAGATATCAATTCAAAAGAACTCATCCAATTCAAACATTCAACAACCAATCATCAATAAGAAAGCATTATCAATTCATATCATTATTAATTTAATTACTTAAATTAAATTAACTCCTTAAGAATTTATCCCTTAATCTTGTTTATACAATCAATAATTGATTACTATCCTTAATTAATCACATCCTTGATTAACTTAATCAATTTATCAATCCCTAATCCCAGATTAATTATCCTTTATTTATCAATTAATAATCCATAATTATTATTTAATCTCCTTTAATACAAAGTAATTAATATTTAATTACTTTCGTAATCAATTAATTAACCTTTAATTAATCCTTAATTAACTGTTAACCCATCCATAATTAACAGATAATCAATCCTTAATTACATTTGATTAATCCTTAATTACCATTGATTAATCAAGTAATTACCATTTAAAAACTTCTTAATTAATCACATTATTAAATACTCTTAATACTTTTATTAGTTAACCATTAATTAAATAATTTAAACCTTTAATTTGATTATACTAATTAATTCTTTAGTTAATAACTCAAGTGATTAACTCTTAATCACTTCCACTTAATTACTTTTATAAAGTAGTTATCTTTTACTCAATTACTTCCAAAAATCAATTACTTAATTTCATATCCATGAAACTTATTTATTTAAATATATTTTAAAATCAATTAAAACACTCCTTTATAATTTCTTTTAAAACCAACTACTTTACACATTACAAATCTTGAAACATATTAATTTTAAGCATTATAGTGAAAAGAAACTTGTTTTATGATTTAAAACTTGATTTCTTTTATAAAAGTTGCCTTTACTTAGGCTTGATTCTTTCTTTACAAAGTTTGATTTACTTCCTAGATTAACATATCATTACCCGAGACAAACCTTAACTAAACTCGAGCCTACCCCGAGACAATCACCCTCTCAAACTGCTTCGAGACATCACGAGAAACACTCGTAGGAAACCCCGAGTCAAAACCTTCGTTTCCAAACAGATTAATTCACCTGTCACCAACACGAGCATGTGCACGTGCATCATCTACTCCGACCACCGGAGATCATCGCAGCTACCTTCGATAACTATACAAACCCTCACGACCATAAACGAGCATTCAGATCGGTTATCATGCAATCCAATCAAAATTTGAATGCTCCGGTCCAATGTCTGAAGCCACCCTCATCAGAAATTTGATCATCGCCGACATGCCAAAGCTTGATGCACCCCGCCATCCTTACCCAAGCATCGCCTCGTGACCCTGCTTCTAATTTTTCCCACGCGATCAACTCCGATGACCGATAGACGCCGCACGAAATTCGCAAAACTCCTCGTTCCCAAACGACCACCGAACCCTAGTTCGCGAAATTGTCGTTGCCACGGTGCTCGAGAAGTTCACCAGATATTTTTCCAACGACCCCCTTACTATCAACTTCCTTCAGCCTCGACTACAGCCATCATCTCCTCCTAGATCGCCAGTAATGGACAGTTGTCCCAAATCCGATCAACTTGCAAAAACTCGCGATTTTCTAGTTTTTGAATCATGATTTTAGTTTTAAAAATCATCATTTTCCATAACAATTCAGAATACAAGCTTGAATCCAGAAATCATTTAAGTCAAAGTTTCAAAACGATTTAAAACCTTACTAATCTTCTTCCTTTCTATGAAATCTAACTACTGATTTAATTTAAATTATTTTTAAAATTGACATCATGGTATAAAAATAAAGTTTTGTTAATACACCTTGTCCCAAAGACGATCAGAATCAGAAATAGAAGACATGATTTCTTTCAAATCTTAAATCCTGAATAATAAAAACAGAACAAATATTCTATAAAACAGACATGCACACTCATTCTATCCATATATATATATATATATATATATATATTTAATTCATATTAAACAATTATATGATCATTTAACACACTTCACTGAAAATTTAATGCATGCAACAAATTTTTTTTTAAAAAGGAATAACAGGATATAAATTGTTTACTCACCTAAAACAGAGAACACAGTTTGAAGAATTGCACTTGATCTATGCCATGACCCGCAGCTAGACTAATGGTTATGAACTGGAGCTCTTGATTTGCATTGCACCATGAAACTGAAGCTAAATTGAGGTTTATTGAGCTGATCCAAGTTTTGCTTCAGTTATGCCCATGATCTAACTCATGCAATAAAGATTTGAGATGAACTTGAATTGTTTGGTACTGGTTTAGATTTCCTGGTTTATTGGATTTCAGGTTGAACTCTTCTCTGGTTTTGAAATATTTACAATTCATCATTTTTTTCTTTTTAGTTTATTTTGAGAAAGAAGAAAAAGTGTAGCCTGATTTCTCCTACTACATTTTTTTTTTTAAAAAAAGAGTTAGTTGCCACTTGTTTAACTTTATTAACACTTGTTAAATTATGGAGCAAATTAGTTACACTTGTATTTGCATGTAACAATAAGTTGACACTTGTAATTCTTTGATCATATTTTTTTTATTATAGTTAAATTTTTGTTTTATATTAATAATATCTTAAGTGTAATCAAACTTCTTTTTGTTCAAATTTTATTTATTAAACTTACATTTGTCATTATAATACATAATCTTCTTACAAGTGTTTTAGATATGAGCTAACATGTTTACGAATGTTACTTAAGTATTTTGTAATTAATTTTCATTTAATTTAAATGTAATATAACTTGCTTATTTAATTCTCTTAATAAATATAATTTTACATATGTAAATATAAATTTACTTTTAAAAGAAAATATTCTAAAACTACTTATAACACAAATATATTTTCTTATTCATGTAATTTAAAGTCTAAAACATTTATTTTTATACATTTATGATCATTTTAATTTAATCACTTTTGAAGAAAACAAAAATAAAACTTTGGTTAGATTCTTTCCAAACTATCATACTTAAAATAAACAATTATCTTATATATATATTTTTAAAACAATTAAATTTTATACACAATATTTACAGAAAATGTTATTAACCAATTATACATTAAATTAATTATCTATACAAATTATTCTAAAAAGTCCAAATTATTTACTAAGGCATTTACTTAAATCTTAAATTCAAGTTTCAAATTCAAACTCAAATTCAGACTCAAATTTGAATTACAATCCTGGTATAACTATTTATTACCAGAATTATTTGTTAAATCGATAATTCAATATTTCTATTAGTTAACCCCGTTAATTAACAATTAACAGATACTCCAAAATTCAGGTTATCACACACACAACTACTTACTCATGCCAACACATCACGATATATGCTGACACATGGAAAAATAGGTGACTCACCACAGCGAACCCACATACATAATAAATCCCCGTATGAATGTTATCCACAAGCATAGAATAACCGAATACATAACACAAAGATGTCTCATACCACCGCATGTTACTATCCATTTATACAATGCTAACACATCACACTCGCTACTTTAGTATTCTATACAATGAATCTAAGGAATTACCGGGGAAATATTACCAGAGTTCCCATACCAGATGTATTACAATGTCGTTTATTCAGATTTCTCATCCAATAGACTAAAAATATCATAAAATCATAAAAGAATGTCATCACTGTATCATTCCAAGTCATGAAACAAATTAGTATCAACGGGGAATCCTTCATATGATTCAATTCAATATATACGGAAGTATTGTATAATCAAAAAGAAGGATGTCATTACGGTATGATATCACACCAACATCAACTAACCAAATTAGATACAATGACTCACTCATATAATCTCATTTAATATCTACACCGAACAATATATTCGTTTTTATTTATTTAATCTCAATATAAGATCCAAATACGATAATTCACTTCCAAATCCATTTTATACAAATTTTCCATAACTTCTGAAATCACTTTAGAAATCTAAATAATACCTTCAATATATATTCACATCTCGAATAACCCATACTGAAAATCACCAATTATGTTCAACTTCCTTATTATTGGAATTAAACATAATAAATGTCAATGTAAATTATCTCAAATCAGACCATATACAAAAGAGTATTATAACTCAAACTCTCAAATTCATTTAAATATTTCATAATTGATCTATCTTCAAAATAGATTAAATATTTTAGAAAAATCCTCTTTTGAAATATTTCATGGAGCCTTTTAACAGATAAAATCAAATAAATCAATTTCGAACTAATAAACATATAAAAAGGGAAATATGTTTTTAGACTTCTTAAAATAACATTTTATAATTAAAAAAATCCCCTTTTAAATCCATTTTAATCCTTTTTATTAAATATTCAATTTATAAAATAATTTTCCTTTTTGGAATTATTATTAAAATTTGTCATTTATACTTACAAGAATTACATATATTTTAACATATTGAAAATGCTCTATTTTTATTTTTAAATAACTTTTATATCCAACGTAATTCCTATAAATTATTTTCCAAAACTTTCAAAAATATTTTAAATGAAAAAATCAATAAATCATCTAAAATAAAATTAATGGGGTAAAATTCTCCAAAGTCAACCAGAAATCATCAATATAAACTTTATCGTATGGCCGAATCGAGTTCCCTCAGATTTAGGTCATCCATACAATATACACAAAATTAAAATAAATTATACAAATTAAAATGCAAATGGATAGCATCTCATTTGCATTTTGGACATCCAATAAACACACAATCTTATCAACCAATCAAAACACATCCAATATCACACAATCAATCAGATATCCTGATTAAATTTTTTATCTAAGCTTCAATTATTATTAACGAGTTATTCAACCAAGCAAATGAAATCAGTTCATTCAAGAAATGTAATATAAACGAGATATGTACTTATATAACTAGGAAATGATGAAATATATAGACATGAGTGAGAAACTCACCAAAACGACGCAAGTGAGAAAAACTTACCAAAACGACACGATTAAGAGCAAATAACGAAAGAGCAACTTCATCCATTAACTTTCGAACCCAAGTGCATGCATTCCTTAACTTGAAGCTCGACACCATCAGCCCCAATTCACTAATGAAAACTGCATGCCCTTAATTGCAACTACAATCAACAAACATCACATTAGCTGCTTCGACAACATACGTCTAGTTCGTGCCATTTCTACCATAGTCGCCAGTTTCACTCCAAATGGCCACCTATGCTTCTAGTCGCGATGTTGAACTTTTCCACTTTCCAGCGTTGAACGCGCCTCGCACGAACACCGTATCGCAAGTCTCATTGTGACATATACACGATTCTTCCTTCCTTTAATTGTGGCCACTCCCTGTACGACATCATCTCCATGACCTTGCCATTGCCTAGGTCGCAACCCCTATTTTTTCGTCATGATTTAGAATTTATGGTTCAAATGAAATTAGGGGATACAGGCTAATTTTGATAAAGGTTTTGGGTCTAGTTTAATGTCCAAGTGGGAGAATTTTCCACAAGTGCAAAGAGGAGGAAGTGGGTTTGAGCCTATTGTTTTATTTTAAATTATAAATTAAATATACTTCAATTATCAAATTGTGGCCACTCAATTTATTTTAAATTATGGCCACTCAATTTATTTTAATCCATTTCAATTTAATTTTAAATTATCAAATTTGATAAATTGAGTGGCCACAATTCTCCCACTCAATTATAGCCACTCAATTTATTTTAAATTACTTAAAATGAAGTTTTCCACAAGTGCAAAGAGTACATTTATTTTAAATTATCAAATTTAATTTTAGTTCCTAATATTTATTATAAATATACTTCAATCCAGTTCAATTCAATTTACATTACATAATATATTATATTCAGTTAAAACAGTAAATCAATTATAAATCAACGCAAATCGAATTCAAACACTTGTACTTGTATTTTAATTAAATTTATTCATTTATACAGCGTAGAAAGTGAGGTTGTTATTGATCTCTTTGGCTTTGTATGGACTATAGAAAGCTGAATGGTTTTACAATTAAGAATAAGTATCCACTGTTGAGAGCAAATGTTCTTTTCCATCAATTGAGTAGTGCATAAATCTTTTCATAACTCGACCTTGCTATAAGTTTTCATCAATTTTGAGTTGCGGAAGATAGTATTCCACTTACACCATTTCAAACTAGATATGGATCTTATAAATGGCCAGTAATGCCATCAGATTGATGGACACTCCAACATATTTTGTTGATTTAATAAACCGAGTGTTTAGAAGTTATATTGATAATTATTTTTGATTTTTATCAATATCATTATCATGTTTTCAAAATTAGAAGAAAAGCATGTTGTTCATTGGAGGAAGGTGATAGAGACTTTGAGAGTACACCAATTCAAAGCTAAATTCTCAAAATATCACTTCTGGCAGAATGTAGTGAAATTTTTAGGACATATGGTTTCGGAGAAAGGAATTTCAGTCGACCTATCTAAGGTCGAAGCTATTAGAAAGGGAAAATGCTTGAGTCATTGGTGAAGATTTGTAGTTTCTTTGGCTTGGAAGCATATTATAGGAGATTTATTAAAGATTTCTCCAAACTTTCTGCTCCACTTACTCATCTGACAAAGATAGGAGTGAAATTCGCTGGTAAGATAACTGTGAAGAAGCCTTATTAAATTTGAAGAAGTTACTATCTAGTGCTCCAATATTGATAGTTCTAGAAGGATCTGGTAGTACATACAATTGCCTATGGTAAAGGACTCAGTGCTGTATTAATGCAGCATGGCAGAGCGGTAGCTTATGCATCTAGACAACTCAGACCAAATGAAGTAAGAAATTCCACTTACGGCCTTGAATTGGTAGCAATAGTATTTGCTTTGATGCTTGAAGACACTGTTTATTAGGCAAATAGTTTGCTTTATGTACAAACCATAAGTCACCGAATATTTATTTTCTCAAAATGATTTGAATATGTGCAAACATCGGTGGCTTGAATTTTTAGCTACGTATGATCTGCTGATTCATTATACTCTCGGCAAAGGTAATGAAATAGTAGATTCTATCAGTAGGAAGCATCAAGTGGTGGTATCCGTGATGGTAACAAAATTGAAAGATTCGGAGTTATTATCTTCATACGATCTTTAATTTGGGAAGATATGTGAGAAGACAGCTTTGTTTGCCAGTTTTGAGGTTCGGTCGAATTTGCTCAAATCAAATTCAGGACGGTTGAGAGATGTTCTAGATTTAGGAGTTGGATATTTTTTGATGACCTTTTCAAATTTGAGGTTGACCTGAAAGAATGTCAAAGATATAGAGGAAGGCTACGTATTCCCAACATAGCCAATTCGAAGAAAGAAAATCTTGACGAGCGTGACACCCCATATTATGAAGGGTCCATAATATGGAAAATTAATTCAATTTAAATTGGATTGAATTAATCATATAAAGACATTATTAGTTAACTAATAAAGTAATTTAATTGCAAGAATTGACTAAGGGAAATTTATTTGATTAAGCGTGGGACACTTTAAAAGGTTAATTGGATAGACTAAAGGCATTTAGAGAAACTTTAGTGGGCTTTGATTAATGAAAATAGAAAACCTGTATTTTAATGAGAAGGAATTAATTAAGGGAATAAGTTAGTAAGGACTAAACCCATTAATCATATTCTTGACCTCACTTTCCATCCCACTTCATTTTATCTCACTCAACAAATTAAAAATTAAAAAAAAAACTCCATATGAAGTCAAGCTTGGCTGGCTACTTAATCGAAGGAGGAAGAAGAAGATTTTAAGAGCAAAAGTAAGGCCAACCAAAAATAAATCAAGACTTCAAGTTTAATCAAGCTCTTTAATAAAGGTGAGTAAATCCTTCTCTAAAAACCTATCCTAACCTATTAATTTGGATTTGACTTTCATGTGAATGTTTTGATGATGTTAATCATGTTTAGATGTTTAAACATTATTATAATTATGGTTTAAAATTCAATTAAAGTTAAATAATTCATATTTTAGGGTAAAACATGGTCTTATCATATCCAAATGCCAAGATATTTTGATATGTTGTGCTTAATGATGTGTTTGCACAAAAAATGGGCAAACACCTCCAAGTCGTATGATTTAGTTGATTATATGTTGTTCTTAGTGATTTGGGTGATTTATGCAAATATATAAAATAGATGGACTAAACTGTAAAAGACACACAGATTTATAGTGGTTCGGCCAGAATGTGCCTAAGTCCACTTTGTATGTTATTATCCTTTTCTGTTCGGATTACAGGTACAAAGCTTTGATTACAAGTATCTGAAAGTTGTTTGAAAGTTCTATCCGTGCTTGAGCTCTCGAACTTGTCTGCCATTGTTGTACCCCTGCCCCTCTATTTATAGAGTGAGGCTGGGGGCAGGGGTCTTGGATGTATATAGCTGCTGGTGGGATCGGGCTGATGCAATTTGGCCTGGTAAAGTTGGTTCGGTAGTATGTTGGTTCGGTAGTAAGTGGTCCGGTGGTGGTTGAATCGGTGGAGGTTGGTCCTGTAGTAAGTGGTCCAGTGGTGGCCTCCCTTGCTTCTGGTTCGGTGGTGGATGGAGGTGGCTGATTCGGTAGTGTTGGAAGTGGGTTGGTTCGGTAGGTTGGTTGGTTCGGTGGACTGGTTGGTTCGGTGGACTTGATCCGGTGAAGGGTGGAAACGCACCCAACATTTGCCCCCCAAAGTGGGGCATATGCCATCATATGTCGCGCTTTGTTTTAGCTAGGGGATTCTCATCCGGTCTTGTGCGCCAAACCAGTTGGTCCGGTTATTTACATTTTTCCTATAAGTATGGGCCTTAAGCTTTCGTTATTCCCTACCAAGTGAGATAGCCGAACCAGATTTTCTTGCCGAATCAATCGTATTGCCGAATCAACTTGACTACCGAATCAGGTGATTGCCGAATGTCTTTTATATTTTGAACTGCCGAATGAATCGTGGAGTGTGAGTGCCGAATGAACCTTCGAGCCTTGAGCTACCCGATGGACCTGAGAAGTACGAGTGCCGAATGAACCTTCGAGCCTTGAGCTACCGGATGAATCTGAGAAGCACGAGTGCCGAATGGCTTTCGAGCCTTGAACTACCGAATGGGCTTGAGTGCCGAATGAACCTTATGCCTTCTATTTAACTTATAAATGAAATTCTAGACTTCATGCACTTGCTTGTTTACTTCCCTCATTCTAACGATGCACTTTTTGTGTTTGCAGATAAATGTCTTGTAAAGTAGAAACTCGATCAGATAAGAAGAAATCCATGGACAGAGAAGAGTCCTCCACAATGCCCCCACCTCGGTCAGGATCGGGATATGGACCTTCCTCGAGATCACTAGTAGATGGGTACGGCCCTCAGGAGCTCCTGAACTCGCCACCTGACAGCTTTCCTAGCTCCCTTAAAGAGGAGCAGCTTGATGTTATATCTCGTTCTTTCGGGATTGACAGAGCACACATGGTGCTGCCAGGGAATGGAGTTATGCCGTATGACCCCCCTGAAGGATATTTTTCTTATAGTAGGTACCATTGCATGTGCGGGGCCATTCCCCCGATCAATGCTTGGATAGTCAGCTTCATTAACTATTTGAAGGTGGCCCCTTTCCAGCTTCAGCCCAATTCTTATGCTATCTTGGTGAGTCTATTCATCATTTTCCAGAGAAAATACGGGCATCCCCCTTCCAACCGGGAGATCCGGTATTTGTACAACTTGAGGGGCTATAAGAAGGGGTCTCTATACATCAGCTTGGAATCGGCCGTGTCCTTCAAGCCGGTCCTTCAAGCCGGTCCTGGACTTATATTCGAAGTTCAGCATGTTCAAGAAAGAATGGTTTTTCGTCAAGGATGGCTCTGTTTCTATCCGTCGCTTCACCTCCGGCTGTAAGTTGAAGCTTATTTATAATTTCCGTTCTGACTGCAATGCTTCTCCTTATGTGTTTTTATTTCTTGCTAGTGACAGGTGGCTTTGCGGTAGTGGAGAACGATCGCCTGGTTCAGATGGCTGCGGAGATAGAAGCCATTTCGGGAAGGGAGAGGTCAGCTTCTTACCTGATCAGGAATGCTACTCTTCTGCAGCATAACTTGATTCTACCACGTCAGTCTGTGGTCAAGCAGAGAGACACAACTGAGGAGAGGGCTTTCAAAGCTAAAGGAGGGGCCACGACGAAGAGCAGCAAGAGGAAACCCTTCTCGATACCTTCAGTCGCCTGGGGGAAGAAGCTCAAGAAATCCGATGGACCCTCCCCTTGTACATGTCCAGATGTTCCGGAGGAGGAAAATGTAGAGGAGGAAAGAGGCGAGGAGGAGAGCGGAGGTGATGGAGAAGGCGATGGTGGCGAAGGACGGAGTGGTGATGGCGCCGAGGCTTTGTCCTCTGGGCAAGCAGGGGAGATCCAAGAGTGGACAGATGATGCTTTTCGCCAGGATTTTGAGGGGTTGGAGGAAGGATCGGCCCTGGTGGAGAAGCCAAAGAAAACTGATAAGGTCGGGAATGGTGTCGATCCATCTTCCAAGATCATTTCAGTTAGGGCAATTCCGGCGATTCAAGGTGAATTTTTGACTCCTCTTTTAACTCCACATGTTTCTTGGATTCTAGTCCCGTGCATGCTTGTAACACTTGGTTTTTTATTTCAGGAACGGTAAGGTGGCCAAGACATCAGACATTCGGCACCGTCTTGAACAATTCAAACTCCTCAAATCTTCCTCTAAACCAAAGCCTCCGACTAACCGTTCCAGGGACGTTGTCGGCTGCCGTCCTCTTCTCGGAGTTATTAAAGAGGATATTCAAAAGAAAAAGAGGAGTCGCTCCTTATTCGAACCTTCGCCTGGTCCTCAGCCCCCAACCCAGCCTATTCATGATATCACGGGGGAGGATACTGAGTTCATACCCTCTCCGCATCCGTCTGAGAATCCTACCGTTACTCAGATTGATCGTCCCGGCTTGGCTCGTAATCCATTTGCGGGTCATCCAGATCTGGATCTGGGTTCTCATGATATTTCCTTTGACGAGGTTACCGATGAGCACCTTCTCCCTCGTAATCATATGGTAAGGGTGCTTGATGAGGCCAAGTCTCTGGACCTTGATTTGCTTACTACTCGGATCGTAACTATGGGGGATGAAGCTAAGGCAAATATCGACCGGCTTGCTGAGGAGACTAGGAAGTTGATGGGGCATCATGCCTGACTGGTCAAGGCCGGGGAGGAAAGTGGGAGTGCTAACATAGGATAGCGGTTAGTGGTTGCCGACCAGGCCAAGCAACTCGCCGATCAGGCCATCTAGATCTCTCAGCACGGGGCTACCTCCAGACGGCTAAAGAAAACCATGGAAGAGGCTAGCAGAGGCGAGCTGCGGAAAATGGAGGCCATCTGCAAGGAACGGATCGATATGGCCATTGCAACGGTGGATGAGGTTCGGAAAGCGGATCTCGAGCGGGTAGAGGAGTTATTTGGAAAGCTTGAAGCCGCGGAGCTTGCTCAAGCCAAGCTGAAGGAGGAGTTGGAGGCGGTGAGGAAATCCCTTCAGGCTGACCGCTCGCGATACCGATCGGAGAGGGATGCTGCCGTTGCAAAGCTGTTGGCTTCTGAGGTCCGAATGAGGGAGTTTGAGGAGAACGAGGGGATGATGGATGAGACGCTCCAGGATATGTATTTCCGTATTTGGAAGCAGGGCAACTTATCCTGGATGGATGATTATCCCCGGATCATGGCCAGGATTTATCTCCGGGCTCTGGAGGAGGCCAAGGCTGATGCGGATAAGGAGGGTGGCATGGCCTTCAGAATGGATGTGGTTACGGCCCAATTCTCTAAGGAGGAGAAAGTGGCGATGAAGGAGGGCATGCGGCTGCTCACTGCTGAGGAGGTAGGTGTGCAGTTGGGGGATGATGATCAAGGAATAGATACTGATAAGTCTTCCCTTTTAGCCTTTTCATAGCTTGGTTGCTTATCGTTTATTCAATGAATTCTTCTCCTGAATTGGACAGGCGGGACCTCTGAAGCGCCAACTACCTCTGGTCAACATGCTGGGAGCTCTGGTCCGGCGGTTAAGTAGACCTCGGAGGGCCAGCAGGATAGAGGCGAAGCCCCGATGCAGTAGGCTCCTTGGCTTGATCTGGACATTTTTCAGCTTACTTGGCATTGCTGTCTATGTTAGTCTTAAAACATTAATGTAATTTTCAGGCTGTAATTATGTAACGAACAACTTGATTTTTGGCATGTAACTTTATAACATAAGCTGATTTTGTCATGTTTGAATGCTGTCGTTATTTTGATGTGTTGCATAAAACATAGTTGTGCATGTGTTAGTGATTCAATTGCGTTTGACGCTAAGTTCTTGCTTAAAATATAATTTCATGTCTTGCAATGTTAGTGTGATGTGTGAATAAATAATAGTTACATATTTATGTACAAGATAAGAAAGTACCGCCCTTCAAGTTTTAGTTGTAGACGGTAGCTTTGAATGCCTTGTGTAATCGAATATGGAATGCAGCTGAATGACCTGCCATCCAGCTGTGAGTTCTTATTCCCATTAGTGAGTGTCTCCTATTTTGTGTCATGTACTTTAGTGATCGTTATAGAGGATAGGAGCAAAGTTTTTATAAATAAAATGGAAATACAAGAAATAGTAAAACTTCCAATCACGGAAGGCCTTCGACGCGCTTAAGTTCGTGGCATACGGGCTTTGTAGTCACTTCCCCTAACTGTGGGTCTTGGAGACATTTTTCACCCATCTTACGCCTCCGCGGGGAGTTTTCTTTTTTACCACGGCGGTCAACTGTGAACTGCCCCTGGCTGGCCACACCTTATATTGGGGCTTATAATCGGTTCACGGTTGCCGGCGAGCCGAACGCCGTAATGAGCTGCCTAGGCTATGATTGGCCTTCTCGGCGGCTTATAATCGGCTCATTACAGTTGGCTTTAAGGGCCTTCACGAGCAATGAGTTAACCCGCAGCAGAGGGATGCTGGAGCAAAAGTGTCTCATTGGCGAGGGCATAGATTCATATAATACCTGTTAGGTTTTGTCCAGGTGAAGTTGTGCTGTGATGCCCTGATTGGAGATGCCGTCTATACAGGATTTTGTTCAACAGAAAAGGATAAAGCTCAGCAAGTAGCCAAGATATAAAGGAACAAGTTAAAAAAGAGACAAGTTTTTAAAGTGGTTCAGCACGAAAATGCCTACGTCCACTGATTCTCTTTGTTAATTCACTTTATATGGGTAGTACAAGTTAAGAAAAGTATCAACGAAGGTGTTGGATGTTCCATGCCGTCTGGAACACCTCTCCGTCCACTGTTGACAAAATATAAGCTCCGTTGTGGAGATCTTTATGAATTACATATGGTCCATCCCAGGTTGGATCTAGTGCTCCGGGGCGTGGGAAGATTCGCTTGAGGACAAGATCTCCTTCTTGTAAGCTGCGATGCTTGACTTTGGAGTTGTATTGTGCTGCCACTTTTTGCTTATGAGCTGCTGCTTTGAGTGTTGCATCATTTCTTCTTTCTTCGATTAGATCTAAAGACATGTGGAGGAGTTCTTCGTTCTCTTCTGGGTTGTAGTGGATCCTACGGTGGGATGGCACTACAGTTTCAACTAGGAGCATGGCCTCCGATCCGTATGCCAAAGAGAAAGGAGTATGCCCTGTTGATGTTCTGAAAGACGTGCGGTAGGCCCAAAGTGTCGTAGGAAGTTCATCCACTCAAGCGCCTTTTGACTTTTCAAGCTTCTTCTTGATTAGAGTTTTAAGAATTTTGTTGACAGCTTCGACTTGTCCATTCGCCTGGGGATAAGCCACAGATGAGAAGCTTTTGTGAATTCCACGCTCTTGGCACCAGTCGGCGAACTCCTCACTGTCAAATTGAAGTCCGTTGTCCGATATGATTTTGAGTGGAACCCCGTACCTGCATAGAACATTTTTGATCAAGAAGTTAATAACTTTTGCCGAAGATATTTTATTTAGAGGTTCCGCTTCCACCCATTTAGTGAAATAGTCGACTGCCACTATAGCATATTTGGCTCCGCCTTGGCCCACCGGCAGTTCGCCAATCAAGCCAATTCCCCATACTGCAAAAGGCCAAGGGCTGGTCATTTGAGTAATCTCATTTGTTGGTAGTTGAGGAATCTTAGCAAATTTCTGACATCTGTCACCTTTTTTGACGAAGTCCAAGGCGTCTTTGTTTAAGGTAGCCAGAAATATCCATATCGGAATATCTTCTTTGCTAGAGTCTGCCCTCCAGTGTGATCTCCGCAACTTCCTTGATGGATGTTGGATAAGACTTCCTTGGCTTCCCTTCCAGCGACACACCTTAATAAGGGGTTAGAGAAACCGTGCCGATAGAGGATGCCTTCTTGTATTGTATAGCGGGAAGCTTTCCTCAAGATTTTCTTAACTTCGTTACGCCCGTCGGGCAGCGTGCCATCTTGTAAGTATTTTCGGATAGGAGTCATCCATGTTTCTTCTTCGATTGCAGCTATTAGATCCTCTTGTTCGAAACTTGGGGCTAGTTGTTTTGAGATGGCTACTGTTCCGGAAATGGTGCTGTTCTTCATGCTAGCTTGCTTTGCCAGTTCGTCAGCCTCTCGGTTCTCCTCTCGAGGAATGTGTTTGATTAAATAGTGGTCCAATTGATCGAGTAGCGGCTTGGTTTTCTTTAGATATGCTGTGAGTCGTTCTCCTCGAGTCTGAAACTCTCCTAGTACTTGGTTTACGATAAGTTGAGAATCACTATGAAGACATAAAGAACTGACTCCAATTTCTAAGGCAAGTTCTAATCCTGCTATTACTGCTTCATATTCTGCATCGTTGTTGGTGGCCGCGAATTCCAACATTAGGGCATAGTGCAGCTTCCTTCCCCTGGGGGTGATTACCACAATACCTGCCCCCGAGCCTTGTTCGTTTGATGCTCCATCTACAAAGAGATTCCACTTGATATCTTCTGCTGTTTCAGATTGCTCCTTACCTTCGTTGGTAGTGAATTCGGCAATGAAATCGGCCATGGCTTGTCCCCTGATGGCGGTGCGAGGATGGTAGGTGATATCATATTGACTCAGTTCAATGCACCATTTGAGTAGTCACCCAGAAGTGTCGGGGCGATGGAGTACCTGCCTTAGCGGTTGGCCGGTCAAAACTCTCATGTAATGAGATTGGAAATAGTGTCGCAGTTTCCATGACGTGATTAGCAAACAGTATGCCAGCTTCTCAAGTTTAGGGTATCTGGCTTCTACCCCCGTAAATCTCTTTCTTACAAAGTATACGGGCCGCTGCGCGCGGTTGTCTTCTCTCACCAAAGCGGCGCTTAGAGCATGGGACGATACAACAAGGTATAGGTATAGTTCTTCGCCTTTATTTGGAGTTCAGAGTACTGGTGGTCTCTGGAGGTGTTCGATTAGGTTAAGGAAGGCTGTTGAGCATTCGTCGGTCCATTCAAACTTTCCTTTTTCTTTCTTTAGGGCTTTGAAGAAAGGGATGCATTTGTCGGTTGCTTTAGAGATGAATCTGCATAGGGCGTCCACCTTCCCATTCAGGCTTTGCATTTCTTTTCGAGTGGAAGGTATCCTGATATCTTTCAGGGCTCATACTTGTTCGGGGTTTGCTTCAATCCCCCTGGCATGGACGATGAATCCCAAGAACTTTCCTGATGACACTCCGAACGAGCACTTTAGAGGATTCAGCTTTATTCCATATTGGCGAAGTACTTGAAACATCTCGTCCAGGTGGCTTACATGATCGTTGGCTTTCCTTAACTTTACCAGCATGTCATCCACATAAACTTCCATAGTTCGTCCTATTAGTTCCGCAAACATCTTGTTGACGAGGCGCTGATAAGTAGCTCCGATGTTTTTAAGTCCAAAAGGCACTACTCTGTAGCAGTACAATCCCCGGTCAGTGATGAAACTAGTGTGGTCTTGATCGGGGGCATGCATAGGGATCTGGTTATACCCTGAGTATGCGTCCATAAAAGATAAGAGTTCGTCCCCAGCTGTGCTGTCCACGAGTTGATCGATTCGGGGGAGTGGGAAGCAATCTTTCGGGCAAGCGTCATTTAAGTTGGAGAAGTCAATGCATGTTCGCCGCTTCCCATTAGCCTTATTTACCAGTACCGGGTTGGCGATCCATTCTGGGTAGATGGCTTCTCGTATGAAGTTATTGGCAAGTAGGTTCTTTACTTCTTCCTCGAGGGCTGCTGATCGTTCTGCCCCTGTACTTCTCTTTTTCTGCTTTACTGGCACCTTGGTGGGATCGATGTTCAGTACGTGGCATGCTACGTCTGGGGAGATTCCAGTCATGTCAGCGTGCGTCCATGAAAACACATCCAAGTTGTGGCGAAGAAAATCGACGAGTTGATCCTTCAACTCAGCTCTTAACCGACAACCGATTCCCAGCAGTCTACTTGGGTCGTGTTTGTCTACAGGTAAAAATTCCATAGCCTCTGCAGGCTCGGCGGTGGCCTCCTCCTCTTTGTCCCTGGGGTCTAATTCATTGAAAGGATCACTGGTATATCGAAGAGGAGGGGCTTTCTTTAGTTGCTATGCTTCCAAGTTTTTCTTGCAGAGAGTAGTCTTTGCATTCTTCCCTTTATCCTTCCTACGGTTATTGTGAATTTCAGTTACATAGCAATCTCGAGCGGCGTCTTGATTTCCTTCTACTTCCCCTATCCCATTATCTGTTGGAAATTTCATCTTCAGGCACCAAGGGGCCAGGACAATCTGGAAGTCAGACAAGGCTGGTCTTCCTAAAAGGCGTTGTAGGCCGAGTGGTTATATATTAGCACAAATGTTTGTTTCCGCACAACGGAGCGGGGATGACTTCCTATTTCAACAAAGAGGTCCGATTGCCCGAGGGGCATCTTCGCATCTCCAGTGAAACAGTGTAGTGGTTTGTTGCAGGGAGACACGTCCTTCATTGATAGCTTCATTTTGTCGAAAGCATGCTTGAATAGAATGTTTACGGAGCTTTCAGTATCTACCAGAATTCGAAAAACTTCGGTTGGACCGAACCAGGCAGAGATAAACATAGGATCCATGTGAGGGTACTGCATTCCTTCTAGGTCTCGCCTACTGAATGTGATGTCATTATCCTCTTTCCACTTCGGGCGGCGTTCTTCCATGACGGAATTGATGTAGTCTTCATTGTTTCTAAGTGACTTTCCATATCTTTCCATTTCTGCCCAGTTTCTGTCGGCGATGTGTGGTCCTCCCGATATTGTATGGACCACTATCTTCTCTTGACTGGAACCGCTGGTGTTGTGATTTCTTCCGCCTGTCTCTGGGTGGAGTTGCCAAAGGTTCTCCTTGGCAGGAGCTGGAGTCCTGTCCTGACCCTTTACATAGTGTTCTAATCTCTTCCTTATGATGTGTTCTTCAATCAGGTCCCGGAGATGACGGCATTCATTGGTATCATGCCCATGGGATTCGTGGAAACGGCAGAACTTTCCAGACTTGATTGCGTGATCTGATTCCTTCTTGTACGGGGGGCGTTTGTATTTAAGCTCGTCTTGGGTGGCCAGGAAGATGTTTTCGTCTGTTTCATTCAAAGGAGTGTAAGCGTCAAATCTTGGTACTGGCCGATATAGGCATTTTTCTCCCTTCCTGCTCCCAGCATTGTCTCGAGAGTTATTTCTTACGACATCCCTTGCTGCAGCGGGTGCGTTGCCATGAGCTGCCTTGGCTTGTTGCCCTATCTGCTTTTCGGTGGCAGCGTCTTCAAGTTTCATATACTTTCCGGCTTCATGGAAGAAATCGGGTAAGCTAGCTGGTTTTTCTTTCGTTAATCTTCTAGCAAACTTGGTATCAGGATGTACGCCACTACAAAGAGCCATTAGGATAAGTTTCTCATCAGCATCTTGGACTGCGGCCGCTGCGGCGTTGAATTGGGTTAGATATTGTTGCACTGTCTCTCCGGGCTTCAGTTTGATATTAGATAGAGAATAAGCATCCTTGGGTTGTTCCACATGAATGCGGAACTGGCTGATGAACTTTTCTTTCAACATTTCCCATGAGCTGATGGATCCTTGGGGTAGATGGAAGAACCAGGAGGTAGCTAGATCTGCCAAGAATAGTGGGAAGCATTTACACAACACTCCCTCTGTTGCTCCGCTCATGAGCATATGCTCTGTGTATCTCTGCAAGTGTACAACGGGGTCAGAGGTTCCCTTGTAAGGTTCCATTGTTGGCATTTTCCATTCCCGGGAGGTGATGGCAGTTTCGATATTGCGGGTGAAGGGGCTGGTTACCCTAGCGCCTATCCCCTGACCCCTTTGGTCCCGTTGGATGCACTCTCTGAACAATTGCGCCATCCTTTCATCAGAACTTGGAGCGGATAGAAACGAGTTTGGTTCTTCTCTGCGGGATTGATTCCGTCCAGATGACCTGTAAGGACGGTATCGTCTATTACTCATAACATTTTCCGGCGGCTGTCTTCGGTCTTCTGGGAGCATGCTGGGGTCAGCTACAGTTGGCCCTTGTCTCGATCTTCCCCTGCTGGGCTCTGTTCTAAGCATTCCCTCGGGTCTAACTTCGGGCTGGACTCCAGCTCGGCCCCGTCCATTGGTGTTCCTATGGTTAGGTAGCATGACAGGCTCAGCCATATATGACCCCTGCCTGGTACCTCCCCCATTGGGATCGGTTCCAAGTGTTTCCTCGGGTCGGAATTCGGGCTGAGTCTGGGCTCGGCTCCTACCATTGTTGTTTCTTCTGTTAGCCTCTTCGAAGAAGAAAGATCTTTGTCGCCTCCCAGATACTCCAGACTGGGACTCACCCTATGATTCGATGTTGCGGTTGGATTCTTCAGCATCCCTTAAGCGCGACATGAGTTGGTCCACCAAGGCTTCTTGTTGAGATGCGAAGCGGTTAGTTACTTCAGCCACAACCCTGTCCAGATCTGCCCTAGTAATTGGTTGTTCCGTAGCAGGGGCTGTCGGATTTGCCTGATTTCCATTTGTTGTTGGAACATGACGATTCTCTTGATCTTTGATTGCTGGATCTGGGATACTGCTAGTTGCGATGTTCTTTCCTTTGCTAGCATCTTTCCTCTGCCTGGGAGGCATGTTTCCCAAGTAATGAGCGATGCTGTTGGGAAGAAGGTTGAGTGGGAGAAGCTGAAGCTTCTAGCTCGAGTTCTCAGTGAAAGCACCAAAAATGTTTGCACAAAAAATGGGCAAACACCTCCAAGTCGTATGATTTAGTTGATTATATGTTGTTCTTAGTGATTTGGGTGATTTATGCAAATATATAAAATAGATGGACTAAACTGTAAAAGACACACAGATTTATAGTGGTTCGGCCAGAATGTGCCTACGACCACTTTATATGTTATTCTCCTTTTCTGTTCGGATTACAGGTACAAAGCTTTGATTACAAGTATCTGAAAGTTGTTTGAAAGTTCTATCCGTGCTTGAGCTCTCGAACTTGTCTGCCATTGTTGTACCCCTGCCCCTCTATTTATAGAGTGAGGCTGGGGGCAGGGGTCTTGGATGTATATAGCTGCTGGTAGGCCCGGGCTGATGCAATCTGGCATGGTAAAGTTAATTCGGTAGTATGCTGGTTCGGTAGTAAGTGGTCCGGTGGTGGCCTCCCTTGCTTCTGGTTCGGTGGTGGATGGAGGTGGCTGATTCGGTAGTGTTGGAAGTGGGTTGGTTCGGTAGGTTGGTTGGTTCGGTGGACTGATTGGTTCGGTGGACTTGGTCCAGTGAAGGGTGGAAACGCACCCAACATGATGAATAGAGGTGGGTTTCAAATTTCATAATTTTTCGAGTTAATATGAATATTTTAGGAATTTTCTAAGTTGGAGAAATGGTTAACCTTTGGTTAATTAATTATTAAAAATAATATAATTAATTATTTTGGTCCGAAATTTTTATATGAGGTAAAATTTGATAAAAGAGATTTTTGATGAATTTTGGGAATTGTAACGTCCCACCTTTTCGTACGCTTTAAATCGACGATAAACCACACACGTCAGACTTAAACCATACAGAAGGGTGGATTGTTATGGGGTAAATAAGAAAAACAGAGAAAGAAAAAGAACAAAATAGTCTTGCAGCGGAACGATAAAATATAATAATCAAATATACAGTTCATGAAGCTGTTTTACAAAATATTCGATTATACTTATACAATATATATCAGAGTTACACATACCAGAGAACAGTAAATGATGCAGCGGAACAGTAAGAATGCAGTGGAATACTATAATAAATAATAATAAATCTTCGTCTTCATCCTCCAAAATACGGTCTTCCGAATCCTGAAATTCTGAGGCTGACCCGAGCGAATTGAAAAGACAAAACTCTCGAGTCAGAACTAAAAGATCTTATGTAAGTTAAATCAAATAAAAACAAATATAAGTGGAACAGCGTCAGAGATGTTTACAGGTTTTTGACATCTCCTATCCAGTGTCAAACATGAATGCAGTAACTTAAGAGATGCTCGGGATTCACATCTCCTAAGGATCCATTAAACTATTTACTATGTAGTAATATTTTGCTATTATACTAATGTCTATAATAAAATAAACTTACTTTTAAATAGCGTTAAGGCTTTACATTTTCCCCCTTAACATGTAATAGTCCCAGTAGTCCATCCAGTATCAGCGCATCTCCAGATCAGGAGACTACCTTAAATACTTCACGGGCTACGGGAGAAACCAAACTCGTACAAGGCGCGCTAGGGTAGGTGACACGGCACAACTAGGCAATGCCAGGGTAGATATACCAATTACGCTTCCGGGCCGGTGGTAACGCATAGCAACTACTACCGCCCACCTCGAGCCACACCCCAAAATAAAAAAGTGGCCACTAAATCAATCCAAAAGTCAGAGTATAATATCGAAGGGATGTGTCCTATAAAAGGTGATACCGTCTTAGCCCGTCAACCGCTCCTCTTTTAGCCACCTTATGCCAACTCACGAGAGTCGAGTCCACGTATGTACCTTAAAGAAAACGCAGCCACCATCCTACTTCATTATGGAATCTCCACCGCGTACACGGTTGTTAAAGTGGTTTTCGGAGTTGGCAAAGATTATGGAAACTTCCGATCCCGATCTCTTTAACAACCAAACGTTATTACAACACCGCGGTCATTTCAAAATAATTTATACTTCAAACCATAATATAATATCCATTTCGAAAACATATAAATACGATATCCTTTCCATTTTTAAAACCAAATCATTTTGATATCATTTTTATAAAACCCAAATCAATATAATATCATTTTATTTCAAATATATCCTTTTCAAAAATCATAACACTTTCAACATTATAACCCTTCGAAATCAAAATACTAGAAATATAACACTTTCAATTTATACTACCTCGAAACTCATAACTTTCACCACTTATGTGGTTTAAATACTTAAAATACTTTATATAACCAAAATAGCTTCTATAATTTTCACAGATCAATTCCAAAACTCGAATTTCTAGATTTTGAATTTAATCCAAATCCCAAAATAATACACTTCAATTAAATTTAGTTTCCAAATAAACTTTTCCAAGTTTTGTCGATTTCAAAACGATTTGATCCACAAAATAAACCCTTTCAAATTCAATATATTTTAAAGCTTAAATATTTAATATTTCAAAACTAAATTTTATAATTCATATATACATACACACACACCAAAATCACTTTACTATTATTTAGTTTTGAAATATTTGCTTAATAAATCCAATATCCTTTAAATACAACTTCAAATTTCAATAATTGAATATTCCTTAATTTATTTAGACTTGATATATTCACTTAAATCACCTTAACCCCTAATTAAGTTATAAAACCATATTCTTTTAGAATCTAAATTTTAGTAAGTTCCAAATGGATTCTTATTATATAAAATTCTTAATTAAATAAAATCTCAAATCAATTTTCAAAACTATCTTCTCAACCTTGATTTATAAAAATCAATATAAACTCTATATTAAAATATAATTTAAGTAAACACTTATCCATATTATATTTTAATAAAATCAACTTTATTATTAAACTTATTTAATACTTTAAACAATTTTATTCATAGTGCAAAACCAAAAATTTAACTATATATAAAATAAAATTTAAAATATCCAAATCAATACCTCATAAAATCATATATTTCTTTACAAAACCATGGAAATCATTTCAAAATATTTTTATATATAGACCGCGGTGTTTGTATATAATTTTCTATCCTATGGTCAAGTGATACGGATGTTTATCATTTCAATCCGTAATTTAAAATAGAAATAAAATACGGTTATATATCATTTCAAACCGTAACCCCGATTGAAATAAAAATAGATAACAACTTGCAGTTTATAACAATATAAATAACCATCCATTCATCCAATACCAGTTATCAAACATTTATCACAATCATCATCCAATTCAAACAATAACATCAATATATAACAGATAATAAATATCATGTATTTATTGGCAGTTTATATTCAAAAATAAATTAATTTACAATTTAACTGGCAGTTTATATGCGATAATAATTTAATTAACAATTTAATCCAATAAATCTAATTTAATGAGATGATGATTAAAATATGCCAAACAGTCACAAATAAATTTCTAATCACATCAAAAATTAATTAACAAACATAAGAAATTTTAGAAGTTGTGAGTGGGTTAAAACACTCACCTTTAGAATTTAAATTGAATTTAAACCAAAAATTCCAACAGTCTCCAAATTTGTTCAAACCTGCACCAAAATGTCCGGAATTCCAATACGAACCTAGCGGAGAAATCCGCGTGAATCGGACCTCGTACGTGAAAGTTATGATGATTAGAAGTTAAACAATATAAAATTTAAACAAATAAATTAAAACTTAGGTTTGTACACGCCATACCCTCATCACCTACAATCAGACATCACGCTGTTACCCTAGAAATCGGGATTTTCTGCTAGCCGCTACGAACCAACACTGCCGCCTCCACGTGAATGCTCGATCGTCGCGACTTCCTATCACCTGGCGACACCTCTACAAGGCTCGAAACCCCTCACGACGACGATAGATGTTGCCAAAATGCATAGCCGTCGCCACTAATTTAAAACCCTAATCGAATTTTTCCCCTCAATCTAGCCACTGAAACGACGAACGAACAGCACCGATGCACTCCATCTCCTCTTCGTGATGGTACCCTTGATTCAACGATCGGACGAAGTTCATCAACATGTGATGAACGGCCGAGAATAAACGAGCCAATTCCGGCTACACAGAAACCCAGATCGAAAAATGAATTATAAATTTGACTTGCGCTCGTCGAGAGCTTCAAATCCATATATAACTCGATATAGTTTATGAAGTTTGAATTTTCAATTTGATTTTTGAATTGCAATTGGATTTGGAATTGTCTGCCATTAAAATGAGGTGGTGAGGAGGAACATAATGAATTGTACTTACATACAAATGACAATGAAGAACAATTAGGGTTTATAATGAGGTATATATAGGCTGAACCTAATAGAAACGAATGGGCTTGATTGGTATACGCGTTGAACGATAAAATGGCCACCAAAAAGCCAGTTCTGACTCCGGAACGAAATTGGGTCAACCCATATATCAAAATAGATGTTTCAAAATATTCTAAACGCGATGGAACAAGTTTCAAGTCCAAATTCCATCGTATGAAGAAGTTATGCTAAAATCAAGTTATTTCAAATTGATTTCAGTTGATTTCAATTAAATCTATTTCTAGGTGTTTCATGTTCGTACGATCAAACGACGGGTCCGATCGCTACGAAACATGAAATCCTACAATAATTCACTGTTATGGATCTGATGAAACTTGTTTCATCGAAATCTGAGTCAGTGGCCAAAATAGCTATTTTCCAGTTAATTAATTAGATTAATATTAAATGAATCAAATCGCCATTTACGTCCAAATTCTATAATTTATAAATTTTATCATCTTGGATTACTTTAGAAATTTAAAATCCTTTATAACAAATTTGCATATCAATTTAAAGCTAATTAATTCACAAATTATAGTATTAAATTCCAATTCAAATAAATTCATAAATTATTGATTGAAATTCCGATGAAATCTATTTATTCGATTTCTAGGTTTTGTTATTGAATCAATTATCATTTTATGGGAAGAATTATTATTGGCTTACTCTTATTACATTAATAATTCCATTTTATTCAAATTTCCAATTAATATGGTAATTAATTTCATTCACTTACAAATAAATTCATTTATTTTAGATTACCTTCCAATTAATTAAAATTGATTCCTATAAATTGATTTGATTTCATTGCCATCTTTATACTAGGTCCATTATTACTTAATATATCTAATGACATAATATACACCTATTTACATCTTCATTTGAATAAATATTACATTTCTAAATGTGTACTTCTATCAATTGTACACATTAACTAAGGTTTAAAACCAATTAATGAATTTACCTTAATTCCATTCTTATACCAATTTACTACTTTATACATACAATACGTTTCTATGTAATTTATACATTCACACTTTCCGTTATTATATTAATTGTCATTAAAGAAATGTTCATTATTAGTCACCGATGATTATACCAACTCATATCACACAAATCCTATTTAATTCTCATTTATTACAGAGATTTATATTAGTTAATCAACATTTACATTTGTTACTTACATTCAACTTTTAACCAAGTTATACCATTTTACATTATTTCATTTATTGCAAATTTCATTCAATTTATACAAATTCAGCTTTAATTAACTTCGTTGTTACATTTCATCCTAGTTATTATTTCATTATTCATTTACGAATTTTATTTGTTTCAATGCTAATCCATTTATAAATTTTAATGTTTGCATTAGTTTTCTTACATTAATTTATAGCCAAGTATACCATTTACACTAATCCCGTAAATTGTAATTTCATTCAAATAGTTAATAATTAACTTTGGTTAACCTTGTTACTTTTCATTTAAGTTATTATCTCTTTGTTAATTAACAATTTTTTTTCATTCCTTCAATATTAAATTATCAAAACTTTATCAAATTAACAAATTTAAAACATTGCAAATCACGGGTCGTTACAGGAATTCTCCTACCAATTTCCTATTTTATATGAATTATTTGATGAATGAAAAAACCAATTAAGTAAGTGAAAATTAATTAATTTAGGTGGATAACATTTTCTTGAATGAAACTGAAAAGATAAGAAGATTAGCAAATAGAAATTCAACACCAAATAGTGTTAGTCTAAAGTAATTAGTTAAGAGGTAGTAAATCGGTTTTTAATTTAATTACAAAACTGTCTTTAAACTATTGTTGACTAAGTAAAATATAACACCCCCACCTCTATACCCATATTTTCCAAGAGCACTATTAAATTATACTATTAGATAATATGGAGAATGCGGCCATATAGGTTACACATGTAAATATTCCCTTAGACTAACACTCGTATGTATTTAAACATCAAACAAATAACTCACCTATATGTACACATTATCGACACAAATCAATAAACATGTGTGCCTCCAGGATAAAACAATACACAATATACAATATATATCAGAGATCACATATTCAATATTGCAATGATAATATATAATACACAATATACAATGTGTGTCCAAAATTCAACTCAAGAATATACATACATGAAGTATATCATATATAATAAAATGCAACCAAACTGTATAGCTAGCCTCTACTATTCCTAGTAAACACAAGTTGGTCTCACTATTCTTAGTAAACACAAGTTGGTCTCATTGCTCCTATACCTAAAATATGTCGAACTGACCCGAGTATTACGTGAATAACTCAGGTTAAGCTATATCTAAATTAAGGAGTTATACACATATTTATGTAGATGAAAGCTATATGAATGGAACGATAAAAACAACAACACTATATCAAAACATCTATAATATGGAAAAGACCAGTCAAAGCATGGATGTCATCATCCATATAAAGTCACGCCACTTAATAAATAAATGAATAAGTATCAACTGACGAATCATCCATATCTGGAATTCATCATTAAAATCCAAAAATCAATAAAAAGGTTTGTGCAAGCACATGGTGCCCAAGTAAAATCAATAATGAGTAGGCCATCTGCCCGAAAAGAGTAGACCATCTCCCTAAGAAGAATAGGTCACTTACCTGAAAAGAATGGGCCATTTGTTTAAAAAGAATCGGCCGTCATCTTGAAAAGAATAGGCCATTTGCCTGTAGGTCGTCTTTCGATCAGTCACATAAACAAAAGATACAGATATGCTAGACATAGTCTCAGGTAGGAATATAAATAATATATGTCTATCTACCATGCACACTAGAACCAGACGTAAGACTAGCAGCACGTCTTCTTGCTTCAAGAGCCTCGCATATGTTCATTTGACACTGCTCCTACAGTCATCGGTTACCTCCCCCTCGGTATCTGATAATATCTACCACGTGTCATCAACACGCTGCAAGACTGTACTATGCATTGATCACAACCCGACACATTGCCCATAAGTAACTGACTGGTAGCCTAGGTGACACAGGGCAAATGCACATAGCTAAGGCACACAACAATAAGGGTTTTATGGATTCGGGGTGCGACCACCGTGATCAGGCCACCATGGTGAATACTAGCCAATCCGGTTCATTCTCGAAACATAAATGAAACAAGATAAGATAGACAAACACATAATATCTACACCTGATAGCAATCACATATTTTCTCATAAATGCAAACACACGGCTCTATGTATATTGCTGTCACACAGTTTGATATTATTGTCGACACATGGCTATATACGATTGCGGATACATGGCAATACACGTGACTCGTCACAATGAGCCCCAAACTAAATCCTCATCAGGTGAGTGTGATCTACTTACAATGAATAACTGCATAAGTATCACAACAACATCCCATACCATTGCCTGATACTCAAGCGTTTATTCACTGCTTATAAACTACATTCAACCTCCAAATGTTCTATATAACGAGTCTAAAGAATAAAAGGAGATAATTTCGAATGCTCTGTCTCAAATGGTATTAAAACTCCGTTTATTCAGATTTCTCATCACATATAAATAACATCTTATAGAAAGATGTCATCATCGTATCATATCAAAAAATCTAATCAAATCAATACCTAGCATGAATCATTCATTTTATCGAAATTAAAATAGGAAAATTAGAAATCGAAAAATGTAAAAAATAATATATAATGATTCTAACATAATTTAATATTACAATCATAATAAAGTTCAATGAAATCTTTCTTCAAACTATTAAATCAAATACTTGAATATGTATATGTATATGTTTATATAACATGTTAGTAATTCGTAAATAATCATATTATTAGAGAAACAAAATTTTAAAAGAATATCTAAAATATTAATTAGAAAATATTTTATATCTTCCATTGTTTTATGAGCTTTTAAATAATTAATTAAAATCAAATATAAAATATTCTTTTCTATAAATTACTAACTTATGTAAATCTTTATTCGATAAATTTTATATTATAGAGCTAATAAAACTAGTAAAACATATTTATATTAAATAATTTTACCTCATTTGTATAATATCAATAACAAAGATTTATATTACAATTAACTTTCAAATCCTTATATTTATATACATAAATTACTTTACCGATCAAATGAAACTTATAGTTCAATCTTGAAATAAAATTATAAATTTCCAAGGTAAATTATATTTCTCAAATAATTTAAAATAATTAAAATCCTCACTTTATACTCAAAATTCTAAATTCACTTATAATTCATATTAAAAATCACCCAATAATGCTTTAAATTCATTTCATAATTTTTTATAATAGAATACTATTTCAAAATAAATTTGTAAATTAAAAATGAATTATATTTATTTCAAACCATAGACCATAATTCAAAATTTTCATCATATGTTCGAAACATTCAAAATCTCTTTAAAAAATAAAATATAATTTAGAAAGATATTTCATAATTTTCTATAATTAAATAGTAATTTAAAATAAATTTATAAATCTCTTTCTTCTCAAAATCATTGATATTTAATATCAAAGTCTCTTAATAGTGTTTAGAAATATTTTACTACTCTAACTCATATTAAAATTGATAGATATTTCTTTTCTAAAGGCATAAACCAAATAAACACCTTTTTTTAGAACTCTTTCAAAAGAATTCTGATAACCTCTATAATAAAATCGTTTAAAACGATATATTATCTTTTTCATTATACATTTCAAAAAATAGCAATATATTATATTTTTCCTTGAAAACAATTCCAAACTTAAATATTTTGTATTAATTTTAAAAAATATTTTATAACCGAACGAAAGGTATATTGATATTTATAATTTAAGTTATATTTGTAGATATAAAAATAGCTAAATTAAATAAAATTTAGTAAATTATTTATAAAATACTACTAAAAAGACTACAAAACCCTTAAATAAACCTCCAATTCTTTTAAAATCCTTTCAAAATAAAAATAAATTAATTGTCTAAATTTTTACATTATGGAAAAAAAATCCTTCTAATGTTACCAATTATCAATACTAATTTTTATCATGTGGCCAAAATCAAATTGCATTGAATTTTGACCATCTAAACAATGCTTCTACAACATAAATACATTACACAAATTAAAAAGCTAATGGACGCCACCTTTTTCTTCATTTTTGATAATCTAATATGCATAAAATTTATCAATCAATCCAAAAGCATATCCAACTTCACACTGCCAATCCAGTATCCTGAATAAACAACTCTTCCAAATAATTCAATCGATAATCTTAATCAGTTCAACCAAGCAATGCAATTAACTATCGGGATATATATAATAGGTGTATATAGTGGGAAATAAAATAGATATAGTTATGAGTAAGAAACTCACTTAAATTAATGAGTGCAACACCAAAAATAAAAAATTTACTGCCCTGACCATTTTTGCTCAGTTTAATGAAAGTGCTTCTAGTCCAGTCCGTACCCTAAATGTAACGACCCGGAATTTTTGATCCCAAAAATTCCAGATAGTTAGGAAAAGAAGAAAAGAAGAAAGAGATAGAAGTGAAAGAAGAAACGGAAACACCAAAACACAGATTCTCACATTCGCAGCGGATTAAAATATAATATCAAATAAATAGCAGTTATACAAAGGAAAACTGTACTTGCCAAATTATACTCAAATATATCAGAGTTACAATGTTTACACAACACAGGGAAGTTAAATTCAACATGCTCCAGATAAGCTACAATAAATCACAGCGGAATATTCTCCATACATTCCTACCATCCAGCTTGTCTCCTGAGCTCCCGAACGTCCTTACCTAAAAATCTATAATACTTGGTCTGACCCGAGCATTACATCAAAGTAACACCCGGGTCAGGCTGGAAACCAACGTGAGTAAACTCATCTAACATGATATTCCAATCCATAGAACTTATTCAAAACCCGGGGTAACTCATACTTTACTACAAGTAAACAACTTATATAGTCAACACTTATTTTCACAAAACAATATCTAAGTATCCAACTTAATTTAAATAGTCCATAT
This sequence comes from Allium cepa, assembly GCA_030765085.1. Taxonomy (NCBI): domain Eukaryota; kingdom Viridiplantae; phylum Streptophyta; class Magnoliopsida; order Asparagales; family Amaryllidaceae; genus Allium; species Allium cepa. The sequence goes on along the minus strand of CM060935.1, from coordinate 1,050,822,238 downwards.
ATCAGCCTGTTGATTTCACATATCAATCTATAAAGGATTCTAGTAGATTTCAAATCGAAGTGGTTTCGGGTATTTATTGATACCCGACCCCGGTCTCTTCGAATCCCATGTTATCTTACACAAGTTATTGAAATGAAATTACAATTCCAAATTTAAATATAGGATGTCACTCACACAACAATTCACCTCGATAGATAACCACATTTCACTGTTCAACCCAATCATATCAGAAAACATTTCTTATCAGAAATATAAAATAATTCCAAGGCATTCAATATGATTCAATCATCCATAAGCAAAGATTAATTAGTCGCACCATTTCTAATTAATTTAAATAAATTTTACATTAATTACTTTAATCACTTTTAATCCTGCTTACTTAACATTAATTAATTACAAACCAATTAATTAATCATCCCTTAATTATCCATTTTAATTAATCACCCTTGACTAATTACCCTTTAATTACAATAAGCAATTAGCTTTTAATTAATTACACAAATTAATTATCCTTAACCATTTACAGAAATTAACCTTTAATTACTCTCTCAATTAATTACAATAATTAATTATTCTATAATCACTTCTTTGATTAATTACCCTTTAATTAATCTCATTCCTTAATTAACCAACCATTTTTTTATTAATTAACCAATCCTTTAATTAATTATACTATGTAATTAATCCTTAATTATTTCCATTAAATAATTTCCCTTTAATTAATTACTTTCATCAAGTGATTATACCATAATTACTTAAGTTAAATTAATTAACAATAATCACTTTTATTAGTTAATTATCTTTAACTAATAACATTCATTTATTAACTTTTAATTAATCACCTTAAGTAATTGCTATTCTCTAATTAGCTACATTCAGTAATTTCTTTAATCACCTATACCAAGTGATTAACTATTCCTTAACAACATTTCTGAAGTATTCAATTAAAAAAATCTTAAGTAATTAAGATAAACCTCATACTTTAATTAATTACTTAGTTTCAACAATAAAGTTATTTGGATCCAAAGGTTTCAAATTACTTTATTCAAAATGTCTTTTTAAAGTTTTTAATATACTTATATTATTATTTTTTGAAACCTTTTGATAAAGGCTTTGAAAACTTGTTCACTCCGTTTTGCTTTACAACTGGTTACAAATTTCTGTCGTTTAATCCCTAAAAAAACCAAAGCCAATCCGATCCCTACATGGAAAAAACTCGGGATACAAGACAAAATGCCCGAGTCAAATTCCGGGTTACTCACGAACCATTCCCCCTTTGAGAAAAACACGACAATGTTGCGAGCTAAACACGGGCACGATCTTCGTCCCCAATCCCTTCACATATTCCAGAATTTCTGTAATATCCCGGAATTTTGGACAATACAAATTTAATAATCTGTGTTTTAAATTTATATTGAATTGATAATTTTTGTTAATAAATTGGATTTGATTTAAATAATCTTCTTTATTTAAATATTTAATTTGTGAAATTATTTTTAATGAGTTAATAAATCTATTTTCTATTTAATAATGTATATGTATTTGTATATATTTTAAATAGATAAGTTGTTTTAAGTTAAATTAGTATAGCATAATATTAATGTTTTAAAAATAGAAATTGTGATTTATTTTGGATTTAAGCTTTTAAAAAATATTTAATTAAATAACTATATGATTTTAAATATGTAGGATAAATGTTTTAATTGGTTTAAAAATCCATTTTGACTTAAGTTTGAATATTAAAATAAGGTTAAAAATGTTGTGTTATTTTTTTTTAAAATATTGATTGATAATTTTAATTTGTAAGTTTAATTTATGAATTTAAAATACAATTTAATATATGAAACATGTATAAGAACTAATTAACTAGGCTTAATACTTTATTAACTTTAATTAAACACTAGTTAATTTATGAAGACATTTGTAAGCATAAGAATACAAGTGTACATATATTAAAACTTAAACTAACATGTGTAAACTTATCATCCATTTCAAAAGACAAGTGTCAATTTTATTTTTATTTTTCTTTTAGTTTATTTAAATCTAAAAATACTTTTATATTAACTTGCATATACTCATTTCTTTTGCCCTTTCTCATTCTTCATTCTAAAAAAAAATCTGAAACTCTTCAAATATGAAAAACTGCATTTTTCAAACCTGTAAAACATTTGCTTCCAAACTCCTCTTTTTCAAAACAAATCTGCATCCTTCAACATATACAAACATGCATCAACTTGAAAGCAAAAGAACCTGCATTTCTTTGCATCTGAATATAAAAAGCTTCGCATTTCATTTGCAAGCAAGAGGCATGCATGCAACAATTTGAAGCCTGCATGTAAAAAAACTGAAAGCATGAATAAATCAAGGTTTAAAAGCAAGAAGGGATCTGCATTTCAAAGCATTAGAAGCCTGCATTTCATAAATTTTCAAATCTGGAACCCGCAAATTGAATGGGCTCTGCATTTTTGGGAGAAACTGTGAGTAACTCAACTTTTTAAGATTTTAAATAGGTAAAAGTTGATTTATACTTTGATTTAGATATGAAATTATATTATAAATATGCTGTGAATATGTATATGGATATGTTTGTGTGTGTGCATGATTGATTACCTGAACATCCCTGATCTCTCTGATTCAAGCTTCAGTCAGATGCAAATACATTCCATTGTCTTTTAATTTGATTCCTCATTTGAGTTATGACTTAAACAAATATGTTTGTTTCATTATAATATTCAGATTAAAATTTGTGTTTGAGTTATATTACAAATTTTAATGCTTTATATCAAAATACAGTTTTGAAATTACTGTGTCTTACATATTAGCTAAGCATAGTTGAAGCTTGAAATTTGTTTGGGTGAATTTGATTTAGGAGATTGTTTATTCATCAAAGATTATAGGAAAAATATTGAATTCGAGTATAAATTTAATATTGAGGTTGAATTTGGGATTTTCCAGTATAATCCCTAGTTTTTACTGTGTTTTTAAAAAGTGAGTGATGTGGCTTCCTCTTTGAATCGAGTTCAAAGCTGTTTTGGGAATTGGTAGATGGTGTAGTGATGAAGTTATTGCCGGAGTTTGGTCGATGATGGTGACCGGAGATGGGAGATAATGGTGATGACAGGTTTGAAGTGGCGGGGGTTTAGTCTGTTTCAGGTTTTGGTTTTTAGAAACTTGAATTTAAATTCAAAATGAATTCTGGATCTGGGAGTGTTGAGGTGTGATATGGGGATTGTGGTCGATGGGGGATAACCAGAGAAGATGGTCAGAGGTGGCCTGAGATGGGTTAAGTGGTGCACAGGGGAGTTGTGCAGGTTGTGTTGTTTTGTTTTGGGTGTAGGAATTTTTTTTCACGGGATAGTCTTGGAATTTTCGAGGGGAAACTCGAAGTAAAGGGGTTTCTGACTCGAAGTAGATATGGGTTTGCTCGGGTATACTTTTTGTTTCAGGTTTAACAAAGCAGTACCTGTTCTGTTTTCAGAAATTTTATAAAGTAAAGTTTAAATTTAAATTTGGAAATTAAACTTAGGATCAAACTTGAATCTATAGATGAATTCAAACAGATTGAATTCTTATTTTGGAATAATTTAAATGCAGAAATTCAAGTTGTTTAAAAAAGAAAAATATAAAAAGAAGGGAACAGGAAACTGTTTCCAGTTTTATAAAATTTGAACTTAATGCAAACTTAAGTTTTAACTTAGGATTTTGAAACTGAGTTTAAATATGAATCCAAATAAGTTTGAATTCTGGTTTCTTTAAAATAATTGAAATTCAAAAATTTCAAAGTTTGGGTTTTTAAATAAAACAGAAACTGTATTCTGTTTTTTTAAATATAAAGGTAAATTTAAATTTGCAAGTGGAAATTTAACTGAGTTTTTAATTTGAAATTTGAACGTGAATTCAAATTTGATTTTCTGAGATTTGAAATAATTCATGTTTTTAAATTTAAATTTGGTTTTCAAACTTACAAGTGTAAATGCATATGTGATTTGCATTTGAATTGGAAGGTTAAATATTAAATTAGAAATTCAAAGTGAACTCAAATATGAGTTTTTAAATCTGAAAATAAATTTAACTTCAGTTTTTAAAATAAAGGTTTAAATTTAAATTGATTAAAATGATTTGCATTTGAATTGAAGGTGTAAATTTTAGAAAGAGCTTTAAAGAGTTAAATCTAGAATGAGTTGGAAGTTGTATTTAAAATTTTGAAATTTTAAAGCAGTTTTTAAATTGGTTTGAATTTGATTTGAATTTAAATTTAAATTCTTTTTAAAACTTATTAACAAAGTAGATGTTATTTTAAACATAAGATTGAGTTTTGTTTTAAAATCTAAATTAAGACAAATTTGAGTCTTAAAGTTTTAAAATGAATGTTAAATGGAATTTAAAATAAATTTAAAACATTTTGTTTTTAATACTTGATTTAATAAGAAATGTTTATCTTAAGGATAAATAAAATGAAATGATTGGATTCATTTAATTATTAAGGTAATTAAGATGAAAATTAATTAATTAATTAATTATGTGGATGGTTAATTAAGTAATTAATGATTTTAAGTTAATTAATTAGATTTGAGATTAATTAATTAAGGTTAATTAATAAATAATTAAGGATGATTAATTAAATTTTAATTTATGATTAAGATTTATTAAATCAAGTGATTAGAGATAATTTGAATTTTTAATTAACACTTAATTAATTAATAATTAGTGATTAATTAAGTTGTAATTAAATATTATTTAATTGATAATTAATAATGATTAATTTAAGTTAATTCTTAATTAAGTAATTAAGAAATGTAATGAAGTCATTAACTTAAGATTATTTAACAATTAATTAATGTGATTAATTTTGATAATTAATTAGATTAATTAATTAATAATAATCAATTGTTTATCACTTAATGAAGATAATTAATGAATTAAATACTTAGTGTAATTAATTTGATTAATGTGATTAGTTTAGATTAATTAAGTTAAATTAATTTAAACATTTGTTGGTTGTTTGATAATTACTTTATGTAATTTATGAATTTGTAATTACTTAAAGAAGTAATTAAATAATAATTACAGGATGTAATTAAGATATTTGATATAGAAGTAATTAGATTTAAAATTACTTTGAAGTTAATCAAGGGGATTAATTTAGATAATTAATTAAGAATAATTAATTATGGATGGGTAATTAAAGTAGTTAATTACTGAATGGTTATTAATCATGGGTGATTAATATATATGGTTTAAATTGAAGATTAATTACTTATGTAATTAATTTATTTTAGGAATTGATTAAATATTAATGATGTAATTTGGAATTGATTAATTAAGGTATAATTAATAAAGAATAAATAATTAATGTAATTAATTTTAGTTAATCAATTAATTTAGTAATTACAAGTTAATTATTTGCAAGGGTTTAAGTATTTAACTTGTGTAATTAACTTATAAGCTAATTACTTATTGTAATTAGGGATAGTTAATCAGTAATGATTAATTGAAATGAATATTGAGATGGTGATTTATAAATTGATTTGAAATCAATGGATGGTTAAGTTAAGCAAATTTTTTGATGATGAAGTAATTAATTTAATTCATTTTAAATTAATTATAGAAGGTGTGATCATTAGATAAATTGCTTATGTTGATGATTGGTATTGGTTGTCTGGTATGGTTTGTAATCTCAGTTATGAGATGGGTAGTGTATGGATGCATTGGTTGCTTTTGGATGATAATATGGATTATCTGATTTTGATATGAATTATCTGTTGATAATGATAATATTGATTATCTGTTGTGTTGTGAATTATCTATCTGTGTATATTTAGATAATGAATTGAATTGTTTTAAACTTAAAACAACTTGGACCTAAAAGACACGCTTTGGTTTTCGATGAGACCGGGATCGGGTTTTCATATTTGGACATCCGAAAACCATATCGATTCCAATTAACGTTAGGTCGTTAATTCAAGTAGAGCGAGTGAAGACTCGAGGTGTAAGGGCTATACGTCAGTATAACTCTGTGGGTGATTCCGTAGTGAGTTAACGGAACAGTACTTATAGATTCGAGATGGTGATTCAGAGTGCAAGGGTTATTGTCGTTAACTCTGAGGGTGATTCCAAAATGAGTGTAACGAGATAATGCCTTCGGTTTCGTTCGAACCCGGAACGAACTTGTATGGATTGAATGCTTTCATAACATCGTCAGGTGGACGATGAGCATTCTAAGTGATATGTCCTATAAAGGTAATCGTAGCCTCAAGCCTCATCAACCGGGAATGGCTAAAACAGGGAAGGTGCAGCAAAGCTTCGTGGGTCGCACCCACTGGAGAGTAAGATTTACCCCTGTCTAGAGGTCCCTTTATATTTCGGCTGTGTGGACGGTTGATCATGACAATCGTCGGGGTTGTCTTATTTGGAACTGTTCAGTAAGGAACGGGTCCAGCTTTGTGTTGCAGGGGATGAAGGGAGTAATCCTCGGTACGGTGATCTAGGCCACGTACTATGACGGGCGGTACCCCAGTAGCCCTGCCATTGTATGGAATCCAAAATCCAATAAGTGCCAACGGTTTTGATTGTATTACCTACTTTTGTGGCTAGTAGCTGGAATTTAATCATGTAACAATTTCGGCTATTTCTTATTTACTTGAAAACCCTAGACACTATTATAATATCATCAGATTTCCTATCAAATGTTTTGGTTAGCGTAAGGTAAAAACTTTTCCATGTTTATGTGTGGGAAGTCTTACGTGATACCTTTTCTTTTCAAAGGTTTTTCAAATTTAAGCAACCTTAACCTGTTACTCACACCACACCCATGTCTGACCCGGAGTTATTTCTGTTTTTCTATAACTCTTGGGTACTCAAATTTTTATGAGTAGCCAAGGGAATTCAGGTTAGGATTCGAGTTAGCTTTGACGAATTGTGGAGGAGCATATGGAGCAGGAGGCTTCTGCGTATAGTTATATAGTTCCACCGTGTTGGCATCTCTGAGTGTTTTTGTGTTGTGATTGAATTGTAATAACTAGATAGGTGTTTATAACTGTCTAGTATGTGTTGTATATGTCTGTGTAACTCTTATATTTGATGTATACTATGTAATACTATGTTATTAATATAATTTATTCGTTCCGCTGTTGAGATTCTTGTGTTGTTTCTTCTTTCTCTTCTTTCTTTTTCTCTTTTCTATCCCTTTCTTTCTTAATTCATGATGCGATTTCCTGAAGTGTGGAAGTCGGGTCGTGACAGGTTGGTATCAGAGCATTAGGTTGAGTGAATACCTAGGCTCTGGAGTGGTGTCTATCTTGAGAGAGCGTATTTGTATTTTTAATATATATATATATACATATATATATATATATATATATATAATTGGTTCTACCTATTTGTTGGATTACCGTTCAGGATTTTCCAATATAAGTTATAAAGGTAGATGAGGTAGAAGTGTGTGTAACACGACTACCATTGGTTAGAGTTCGATGGATGAGGTTGGAAGTATATTTATCGAGACCGTAGACCTAATACCGTCTCGAGTGAGTTCTGTAGTGATGAAAGACTTCATCCATCTCTGAAGGAAACCTGTAAGGTTCGGAGTTCATCTCTGAAGTGCAGAATTGAGTTTGGGATTTGTCGATAGGACAGAAGCAGGCAAGTGATGATATCTTGATATCTCAAGAATTAGTAGCTGCGTGATGAGATGCAGTGACTATGGATGTTTCCGAAGATGTTTCTTTGGAACAAGAGTATTCTGATTTGGTAGGGAGTCTTCTGGTTGAATAGTTTTTCTGAAGTGGAGTTCATAAGCAGTAGAGTAGAGCCGTTTCTCTGGTAAGTTGGCTAAGTCAGCATAAGCTGTTCTGTTTGCTAAAAAGGGAGCAGTTTTCTTTGAATTTAGGCTGTGTTGATCGCAAAAGTGACTTGCGATAGTATGTTCTCTTGTGTTTGTTGGAGATTGTCCGGATTTATTTCAGGAAGTCAGAGTTTGTCTGCATCTGGAGATCGAGTTTTCTTTCCAGGATTTGAAACTGGTGGTTCAGTTAGTAGATGGATGGTTCCTTGAGATAGAAGTTGGTGAAGCAACTCAGGTTTTGGTGAAACATATGAGTTTTCTTTATGGATCTGTGGAACCATATTTCTATGCTGGGTTGTCTAGTCTGTGCTTGTGCTCGTCGTCAGCATTTTCTTCTGTTTCGGATTAGAGTTGCGCAGCGGAAGCAGTTTGGGAATGTTTTCTTTTCCGGATAAGGAGAAGTTTGTTCGGTCTTCTGTTGTTGAGAAGCGGGGTTTGTGTTCTTGGTTTTTGAGTGATCTTGAGGAGATCATTGGATTGTTTTGATTCAGTCTGGTTCTTTTGGAATCAGCAAGAGTTAAGCTGATCAGGATGGATGTTGGTAGCCCAGGATCGTCCGAAGATTTTTATGGATAAGAGACAGAGAAATTTGGATTATGGAATCGGAGATTGGATTTGGTTAAGTTTTTCTCTGATCCATGAAGCTATAAGATTTGGAGGGCCTGAAGCCAGCTCCGAAGTGTTTTGGTTTCTTCTGTGATTGGTAAGATCAGTGTTTGGTTTTCTAGAGTTGAATTGCCAGCTTGGATAACTGGGATTCAGGGTGTTTCACGTATCTTTGAGGAAGTACGTGTTTGGTATTTCTGGTTGTAGAACCAGCAGTTTAGGTTGGTTTGTTTGTTGAGTCAGACTCGTTTGTAGTCTGATATTCTGTATAGAATTGTTGTTAGGAGCTCTATAGCTTAGTAGTATTGATTGATTGGATTTTATAGAGCGAGTATACCGATATATATATACCGGGGAAACTCGTAAAGTTTTATCCAAAAAAAATTTTGATAATTAGATTTGTTCTGAATGTGTGAATTGGTTGCTTTGGTTGTTAGCATATGATTAGCATATGCTGTGTTTTAAAATAAAATCTGTAAGTAGATTATTAAATTACCTTTGTTTTAAATTTCGGGGACGAAATTATTTTAAGGGGGAAGGATTGTAATATCCCGGAATTTTGGACAATATAAATTTAATAATCTGTGTTTTAAATTTATATTGAATTGATAATTTTTGTTAATAAATTGGATTTGATTTAAATAATCTTCTTTATTTAAATATTTAATTTGTGAAATTATTTTTAATGAGTTAATAAATCTATTTTCTATTTAATAATGTATATGTATTTGTATATATTTTAAATAGATAAGTTGTTTTAAGTTAAATTAGTATAGCATAATTTTAATGTTTTAAAAATAGAAATTGTGATATATTTTGGATTTAAGCTTTTCAAAAATATTTAATTAAATAACTATATGATTTTAAATATGTAGGATAAATGTTTTAATTGGTTTAAAAATCCATTTTGACTTAAGTTTGAATATTAAAATAAGGTTAAAAATGTTATGTTATTCTTTTTAAAATATTGATTGATAATTTTAATTTGTAAGTTTAATTTATGAATTTAAAATACAATTTAATATATGAAACATGTATAAAACTAATTAACTAGGCTTAATACTTTATTAACTTTAATTAAACACTAGTTAATTTATGAAGACATTTGTAAGCATAAGAATACAAGTGTACATATATTAAAACTTAAACTAACATGTGTAAACTTATCATCCATTTTAAAAGACAAGTGTTAATTTTATTTTTATTTTTCTTTTAATTTATTTAAATCTAAAAATACTTTTATATTAACTTGCATATACTCATTTCTTTTGCCCTTTCTCATTCTTCATTCTAAAAAGAAAATCTGAAACTCTTCAAATATGAAAAACTGCATTTTTCAAACCTGTAAAACATTTGCTTCCAAACTCCTCTTTTTTCAAAACAAATCTGCATCCTTCAACATATACAAACCTGCATCAACTTGAAAGCGAAAGAACCTGCATTTCTTTGCATCTGAATACAAAAAGCTTTGCATTTCATTTGCAAGCAAGAGGCCTGCATGCAACAATTTGAAGCATGCATGTAAAAAAAACTGAAAGCATGAATAAATCAAGGTTTAAAAGCAAGAAGGGGTCTGCATTTCAAAGCATTAGAAGCCTGCATTTCATAAATTTTCAAATCTGGAACCCGCAAATTGAATGGGCTCTGCATTTTTGGGAGAAACTGTGAGTAACTCAACTTTTTAAGATTTTAAATAGGTAAAAGTTGATTTATACTTTGATTTAGATATGAAATTATATTATAAATATGCTGTGAATATGTATATGGATATGTTTGTGTGTGTGCATGATTGATTACCTGAACATCCCTGATCTCTCTGATTCAAGCTTCAGTCAGATGCAAATACATTCCATTGTCTTTTAATTTGATTCCTCATTTGAGTTATGACTTAAACAAATATGTTTGTTTCATTATAATATTCAGATTAAAATTTGTGTTTGAGTTATATTACAAATTTTAATGCTTTATATCAAAATACAGTTTTGAAATTACTGTGTCTTACATATTAGCTAAGCATAGTTGAAGCTTGAAATTTGTTTGGGTGAATTTGATTTAGGAGATTGTTTATTCATCAAGGATTATAGGAAAAATATTGAATTGGAGTAAAAATTTAATATTGAGGTTGAATTTGGGATTTTCCAGTATAAGCCCTAGTTTTTACTGTGTTTTTAAAAAGTGAGTGATGTGGTTTCCTCTTTGAATCGAGTTCAAAGCTGTTTTGGGAATTGGTAGATGGTGTAGTGATGAAGTTATTGCCGGAGTTTGGTCGATGATGGTGACCGGAGATGGGAGATAATGGTGATGACAGGTTTGAAGTGGTAGGGGTTTAGTCTGTTTCAGGTTTTGGGTTTTAGAAACTTGAATTTAAATTCAAAATGAATTCTGGATCTGGGAGTGTTGAGGTGTGATATGGGGATTGTGGTCGATGGGGGATGACCAGAGAAGATGGTCAGAGGTGGCCTGAGATGGGTTAAATGGTGCACAGGGGAGTTGTGCAGGTTTTGTTGTTTTTTTTGGGTGTAGGAATTTTTGTCACGGGATAGTCTCGGAATTTTCGAGGGGAAACTCGAAGTAAAGGGTTTTCTGACTCGAAGTAGATATGGGTTTGCTCGGGTATACTTTTTGTTTCAGGTTTAACAAAGAAGTACCTGTTCTGTTTTCAGAAATTTTATAAAGTAAAGTTTAAATTTAAATTTGGAAATTAAACTTATGATCAAACTTGAATCTATAGATGAATTCAAACAGATTGAATTCTTATTTTGGAATAATTTAAATGGAGAAATTCAAGTTGTTTAAAAAAATATAAAAAGAAGGGAACAGGAAACTGTTTCCAGTTTTATAAAATTTGAACTTAATGCAAACTTAAGTTTTAACTTAGGATTTTGAAACTGAGTTTAAATATGAATCCAAATAAGTTTGAATTCTGGTTTCTTTAAAATAATTGAAATTCATAAATTTCAAAGTTTGGGTTTTTAAATAAAACAGAAACTGTATTCTGTTTTTTTAAATATAAAGGTAAATTTAAATTTGCAAGTGGAAATTTAACTGATTTTTTAATTTGAAATTTGAATGTGAATTCAAATTTGCTTTTCTGAGATTTGAAATAATTCATGTTTTTAAATTTAAATTTGGTTTTCAAACTTACAAGTGTACATGCATATGTGATTTGCATTTGAATTGGAAGGTTAAATATTTAAATTAGAAATTCAAAGTGAACTCAAATCTGAGTTTTTAAATCTGAAAATAAATTTAAACTTCAGTTTTTAAAATAAAGGTTTAAATTTAAATTGTTTTAAATTGATTAAAATGATTTGCATTTGAATTGAAGGTGTAAATTTTAGAAAGAGTTTTAAAGAGTTAAATCTAGAATGAGTTGGAAGTTGTATTTAAAATTTTGAAATTTTAAAGCAATTTTTAAATTGGTCTGAATTTGATTTGAATTTAAATTTAAATTCTTTTTAAAACTTATTAAAAAGTAGATGTTCTTTTAAACATAAGATTGAGTTTTGTTTTAAAATCTAAATTAAGACAAATTTGAGTCTTAAAGTTTTAAAATGAATGTTAAATGGAATTTAAAATAAATTTAAAACATTTTGTTTTTAATACTTGATTTAATAAGAAATGTTTATCTTAAGGATAAATAAAATGAAATGATTGGATTCGTTTAATTATTAAGGTAATTAAGATGAAAGTTAATTATTTAATTAATTAATTATGTGGATGTTTAATTAAGTAATTAATGATTTTAAGTTAATTAATTAGATTTGAGATTAATTAATTAAGGTTAATTAATAAATAATTAAGGATGATTAATTAAATTTTAATTTATGATTAAGATTTATTTAATCAAGTGATTAGAGATAATTTGAATTTTTAATTAACACTTAATTAATTAATAATTAGTGATTAATTAAGTTGTAATTAAATATTATTTAATTGATAATTAATAATGATTAATTTAAGTTAATTCTTAATTAAGTAATTAAGGAATTAATGAAGTCATTAACTTAAGATTATTTAACAATTAATTAATGTGATTAATTTTGATAATTAATTAGATTAATTAATTAATAATAATCAATTGTTTATTACTTAATGAAGATAATTAATGAATTAATTACTTAATGTAATTAATTTGATTAATGTGATTAGTTTAGATTAATTAAGTTAAATTAATTTAAACATTTGTTGGTTGTTTGATAATTACTTTATGTAATTTATGAATTTGTAATTACTTAAAGAAGTAATTAAATAATAATTACAGGATGTAATTAAGATATTTGATATAGAAGTAATTAGATTTAAAATTACTTTGAAATTAATCAAGGGGATTAATTTAGATAATTAATTAAGAATAATTAATTATGGATGGGTAATTAAAGTAGTTAATTACTGAATGGTTATTAATCATGGGTGATTAATATATATGGTTTAGATTGAAGATTAATTACTTATGTAATTAATTTATTTTAGGAATTGATTAAATATTAATGATGTAATTTGGAATTGATTAATTAAGGTATAATTAATAAAGAATAAATAATTAATGAAATTAATTTTAGTTAATCAATTAATTTAGTAATTACAAGTTAATTATTTGCAAGGGTTTAAGTATTTAACTTATGTAATTAACTTATAAGCCAATTACTTATTATAATTAGGGATAGTTAATCAGTAATGATTAATTGAAATGAATATTGAGATGGTGATTTATAAATTGATTTGAAATCAATGGATGGTTAAGTTAAGCAAAATTTTTGATGATGAAGTAATTAATTTAATTCATTTTAAATTAATTATAGAAGGTGTGATCATAAGATAAATTGCTTATGTTGATGATTGGTATTGGTTGTTTGGTATGGTTTGTAATCTCAGTTATGAGATGGGTAGTGTATGGATGCATTGGTTGCTTTTGGATGATAATATGGATTATCTGATTTTGATATGAATTATCTGTTGATAATGATAATATTGATTATCTGTCGTGTTGTGAATTATCTATCTGTGTATATTTAGATAATGAATTGAATTGTTTTAAACTTAAAACAACTTGGACCTAATAGACACGCTTTGGTTTTCGATGAGACCGGGATCGGGTTTCCATATTTGGACATCCGAAAACCACATCGATTCCAATTAACGTTAGGTCGTTAATTCAAGTAGAGCGAGTGAAGACTCGAGGTGTAAGGGATATACGTCAGTATATGTGACGCCCTACCTCTATGCCCACGCTAGCCAAGAACACTACGGAGTAATGCTGTCGACTGGCACGGAGAATAAGGCTGTTGAGGAGCGACTATCCGTGTAATTGCTTTGTGCGAGCATCGATATGTCAGATAGTATAACATGCAATTCTTTTCAAGTGGAAATCCGACATGCCTACACAAACTCAAAGCTACTACACAGTGGCTATAATATCTTCGGAAACAAATATAGAAGTAAGCATAACACAAATCAGTCACAAACAATTCATATCACAAAGGCGGAAATAGATATGAATATAACACATGAAAGTGTACATCAGAGTAGTAGTCAAACAAGATCCACAATATCAAAAAGAATAGATACAAGTGCTTGAAAAAGAATAAATATACATCATAGAGTCCGTATCTCAAATGTATACAACAAAAACTACTAAACTAAAGTAGTTAGCCAAAAGTCAGAAGATGGTTCCAGATAGGAAGCCATGAGGAAGCACCTGCAATATCTCAGTCTGACCCGAGTATTATTTAAGAAGAAAATAATAAACGGACCAGTCTAGCTATAAATATCAGATGAAATGATATAGAATAAGAGATATGACTAAACGTATAATAATCACAATGCCAAGCTGTGATAAATAAATATTTGAAAAGTCAATAAGAGATTAATCAATATCGCAAAGATCTTCTCAAAGATAAAAAGGAATGTCATACTCCTAATTTCATTCACCAAGCCACAATAAGTGACATATATATATATGCCAATCGTAAAAGTTGGAGAAACATAAATTCCAGAATTCAACACACGAAATTCAGAAATCACAAGAAAAGGATGGCCAAGACATTGATGTAGTGCAAACGGTACACCCAATGTATCAAAAGCATATCATTGATGTAGTGCAAACGGTACATCCAATGAATCAAAAGCAAAGACATTGATGTAGTGCAAGTGGTACATCCAATGTATCAAAAGCAAAGATATTGATGTAGTGCAAACGGTACATCCGATGCATCAAAAGCAAAGACATTGATGTAGTGCAAACGGTACATCCAACGTATCAAAAGCATATCATTGATGTAGTGCAAACGGTACATCCAATGAATCAAAAGCAAAGACATTGATGTAGTGCAAACGGTACATCCAACGTATCAAAAGCATATCATTGATGTAGTGCAAACGGTACATCCAATGAATCAAAAGCAAAGACATTGATGTAGTGCAAACGGTACATCCAACGTATCAAAAGCATATCATTGATGTAGTGCAAACGGTACATCCAATGAATCAAAAACAAAGACATTGATGTAGTGCAAACGGTACATCCAACGTATCAAAAGCATATCATTGATGTAGTGCAAACGGTACATCCAATGAATCAAAAGCAAAGACATTGATGTAGTGCAAACGGTACATCCAACGTATCAAAAGCATATCATTGATGTAGTGCAAATGGTACATCCAATGAATCAAAAGCGAAGACATTGATGTACTGCAAACAGTACATCCAACGTATCAAAAGCATATCATTGATGTAATGCAAACGGTACATCCAATGAATCAAAAGCAAAGACATTGATGTAGTGCAAACGATACATCCAACGTATCAAAAGCATATCATTAGTGTAGTGCAAACGGTACATCCAATGAATCAAAAGCAAAGACATTGATGTAGTGCAAACGGTACATCCAACGTATCAAAAGCATATCATTGATGTAGTGCAAACGGTACATCCAATGAATCAAAAGCAAAGACATTGCACATGCTAGTCTAAAACATAAAAATGATCGTCATGATCATCAAGAAGTGTCAATTACAGTAAGCTAGTAAATATAGCTTAGCTTCATGTCCCATAACCACTAGCTTAACTTAAATATTTACGAACAAATTGTAGATCTCCACTAGAAAATTGTCATAAGAGATTCAATCGAACAAGTCCAAGAACTAACCGGCGAAGTAAACGCAAGCGTTTCATACCACTTGTTTTACTAAGCCGTTTAATTAGATTTCTCATACGAGTGAGGTAAAGGTTTGTGTATACTAATAGATTGGAAAACGGTTTAAGAAAACGAGCTTTGTAATAAAATAGTGTTGAAATCATTTGAAGAATGAGTTTTGATATTTACTACTAGTATAGAAACCTTTATATTTTTAAAGTGACAAAACACAAAAATGATTGTAGAACAATCAACCACCAAAATTCACATTCAAAGACGCGAATAAAGATCCAAAGAAATCGATCCGAATCCATCAAAATGGATATTCCCAAAAATTCCAAAAATAGAAGTCATTAACGTCGTAGCAACAACAAGTGGGAAATAACACGAGTCGATGGAATTTGGAAACCAAGCAAAAATATGCACAAATAGGCATAATTAGGCAAATTTGTGCAGGTCAGTCGACTGACTCAAAGGTCCAGTCGACTGAACCAGAAGCAGGGAAAAATAATTTCCTGCAGTTAGTCGACTGACCTAAAAATTCAGTCGACTGAATGCAGGGAAACAGAGGACCCGAGCCTCTAGTTATTGCTTTCGGAATGCCTATGTGCTACAGCCAGTCGACTGACCCAAAGGTCCAGTCGACTGACCCAAAGGTCCAGTCGACTGACTGGCACCAAGGCTGTTTTCCATCCTATGAAATGAAGATGATGCTATCTTCTTCAAAATGCAATCGGGCGAGCACGGTCACTAGGGGTTTATGCCAATCGACTACCCGGTCCTATAAGCTCTTTGACGCATCACCAAAAACAAGTTCAAACTACAAAGCTATGATTTTTGAAGATTTGAACTCGAAACACTAAAAATTGGAATATACACCAAATCAATCCAAACCAAAACCAGGTGCACATGAATATGTGTTAGGAATTCATACCTAACAATCGAAGATAATCATAGACCTAGATGTGAGATTAAAAATCTCACCGTTGAACCCAAATTAATGAAGGAGAAGCTTTTAAAACAAGCTAAGATCAATTCCTCTTCAATAACAACCAAGAAGCTTCAATCTAAGCTTACAAGTAAAATATTTCCTAAATTAGGTTTAGGAAATTTCTGAAATTGAATGGAGAAAGAGTTGGAGAAGATGAAGGAGG
Organism: Allium cepa; assembly: GCA_030765085.1. Classification (NCBI taxonomy): domain Eukaryota; kingdom Viridiplantae; phylum Streptophyta; class Magnoliopsida; order Asparagales; family Amaryllidaceae; genus Allium; species Allium cepa. The sequence goes on along the minus strand of CM060935.1, from coordinate 1,050,805,498 downwards.
TGCTTACCAATGGGTTCACTTGAGTTTGGAGCTAGAAGTTGGATTTGCAAAGAAAGCTAGGGCTTAGGAATTTCCTTTTTCCATCTCTTCCACCATTTTTACTTTAGCTTGAAGTGTTTTAATTAAAGAGGAGAAGTTATGAAGAGAAGGGGTTGGGCTGAGCTAATAAGGGTGCAGTCCAAACCAAAGTCATAAGCGGGGAAAAGTAGCAAAAATCAACTTTCTCCAAACATATCGGAGCTTATACTCAAAAAGGTCGCAGATGGCATTTTGAACTCAATGGGGGTGGTCTCAAGTCCCAATTCGACTGTTTGCAAAAAGTAGCTTTTGGACCAAAATCCGACGAACGATAAAATATTTAAATGAAAAATCGATAAATATGGGGGTTGTTACAGACTCCCCTCCTTAAAGAAATTGCGTCCTCGCAATGCATAAGAAGAAAATAAGAAGAAACAACCATAGAAGCATATCAGCACAAAAGAAAATTGAAATAAGAAGTTCACCATAAAGAGCACGAAAGAGTTAGCACGAACGCTATCGCTCGATGAATTCTCTAGATTCCCAAGAGTAATCCCTAGGATTTGAGAACCATTGAACTCTCACAAGAAGAACATCTTTATTCCGAAGGCGCTCAACCCCCGAAGCAATGATGCGAATGGGATGTTGCTCATAAATCAAATCTGGTGAAACTTCAATTTCAACAATATCACCGAGCTCAAGAATAAAAACCGGAATCCCTAAGGCATTTCCGTAGATAAAAGACGTGGAGAACATCAAGAATAGCAGAAAATTGAGCTGGTGCAACGACGTAGTACAGAAACAGTACGCCCGAGAAACTTGAAACTCGAATAATGTGGAACACCGACGTAGTACAAAAACGGTACGTCCAATGAACCAAAGCTCGAATAATTTCGGAACACCGACGTAGTACAAAAACGGTACGTCCAATGAACCGATAAACCGGAACAATGATGTAGTATAATAACAATACCCTCGATGAACCGAACACCATAAAAGAACATCGGACGCTAGTCCATAAAAGAGATGAGATGAAACTCAATAAAACGAAGTACGTCAAAACGCCCGATGAACTTGGTAAAACGATCATAAGATACAAGGAATCTCGAGCCAACGAGGTTGACGCAAATTAAGTTCCTTATGAGAAATAAATATTCCAAAGATTTATGATCGTGGTAGAGAACAAATTTCTCATCCAAATACGAGGATGCCAAATTCTAAAAGTAAAAACAATAGCTGCGAGCACTAGATCATTAGTGGCATATCTAGTCTCGCTAAGCTATAATGATTTAGAAGCACAAGTGATAGCACGTTCTCTTTTGCAAGAGAACGGCATCCAAACCAATACGATTAGCATTGGTACAAAAGATATAGTCTTGGTTTCCAACGGGAATCACAAGAATAAGAGTATCGAAAAGAAAGAACTTCTTTTAAATAATCTTCTTTCCCGAAAAGTTAAAACTTTCAAAATTACATTTATCTTTATGTAATAATCTTTCTAGAAAAATTTACATTTTTACAAGTCAATATATCGTGTCTGACTGTCTCATCAAAGCGTTTAGGAAATTCCTATCGATAACGTTGATCAAGCGCATCGACCAAAATTCTTAAAACACTAAATGGGCAATACAATCACAAAATCATCTTCTATATGAAAAAAAATGTCTCTCAAAAACTTTTAAGAATATTCTTTGTTCGTTTTAAGAACAAAAATCCAATTATACTTATAAATAAATCTTATGAAAAAGATTTGCAAAATTTTAAATTGCTATTTTCATCCAAAATCAATAAATACAAGAATGGAGTCATCAAGATATTCATAGAATATTCGATCTATAAAATGGATGAAATAAGCTGGACAAACTGAATGACAAAATAAGTCATTCATAAGAACCGTAACGAATGCGGAATGCGGTAAGTGAAATTCGAACTCCCGTAACTCGTAGCCAAATGAAAATCGGTGACAATGTCGAACTAAAAAGACCTTAACACCACACAAAAGATTTCTTAGGTGATAATCCTAAGACAAACTCAAAAATACCGAAAAAGTTTCACAAATTATTTAGATAAGAGAAACAACACTTTCCTTATAAGTGGGATAAAGGAATAAAATGATTTCACCAAAAATGTGAAATCGGAATCACAAAGAAAAATTAGAAAGCTGCTTAACAGATAGAAAATGTCGAAGATGAATAGTCCACTCGAAAAATAGGATATGGGCTTCACAATGATTAAGCCGATCCTTTCAAAAAAAATCAATTCCGAAGCCTAAGTAAAAATATCGGCTCGGAAAGAAAAATTTCATAAAATAATTTCGACATCAATAAAAAGCAAATTGAGTGTTGCGGATCTACCATCCGGATTCACAATCCTCAAAGAAGTCATCAAGCCCAAAATATTCAAAGAAAAAAGAATCGACAAGTTCTTTTGATATAAAAATAATGAGATGAAACCCATAAAAAAAGAATTCGAATAAGAAGATCATGAAATAAGACAATGCCATCAAGGATTGAATGTAAAATACCTTGACCAAGAGAAGAGTTGCTAGGGGATTGCTGCTCTCCTTCTCTCTTACTTGGAAGCTTAGGACACGAAGACAAAAGATGACCCGAACCTTTGCAATAACGACAAAAGAGGGGTTTCGGGCACTCCCTAGCATAGTGGTCTGTGAAACCACAATTGTAGCATCGTCCACGACTAGGGGTAGGTGCTTTTGCTACCGGCGTTTCTTGCCTCCCTTTCTTGTTGGGAATGGGGCCTTTGAATTTAATAGGCCTCTTTATGTTGTTGTTGAAGTTTTGTTGGGCACGCACAACTTCAACGTCACCTTCTCTATCGGCCTCTTCAAGACGAAGAGCGATATCAATAAGCTGATCAAATGAAACCTCAAGTTTCAGGAGTAATGGCTTCTTAAGATTCTTATTCAAGCCATAGACAAATCTCTGGTTTTTCTTCAATGGGGTGTTGATGTATTCAACCCCGTATTTGGACAGAGATTCGAAAGATGCGACATAGTCTGTCACAGAAGATTCACCTTGAACAAGGTCTATGAAACGCCGGGCTAAAGTTACTTTCTCAGCCTCCGGCACAAACTTTAATTCGAATCGTTCCCGGAATTGCTCCCAAGTAAGATCCGCTTCGATAATCTCCGAAGTCAAGAGCTCATACCAATCTAACGCTCTTTCTTGGAGCATGCTAGAAGCCACTTGGACTCGATGTAGATCAATAAGGTTCATGCGAGAAAAGATACGATTGCATGATTTGAGCCAAGCTTGAATTTCAATAACACTCTCGGATCCCTTGAATGGCCCTCCACCCAAATCGGTGTAGTCTCTGCAAAAGCGTGCAAAACCGGATCTAGGATGAGTAGGCTCTGGATTGGGTCCGGCTGCTTGAGCGTTCTTTACTAGATCAAGAAGATGCTGGGCAGACATAAATACTCCATCCTGAGGAGTAGCACTAGATTGACCGGCGCTGGGATGGCCTGGTCTAACCATTTCTCTTCCTTTAGAAAAGAAAGAAGGAGAAAAAGGTTATTCACCAAATGAATATCAAGCAATCTTGAAAGATAAAACAAGGAATCATAAAGAAAATAGGATGAATCGGTACGAAGAATCGAATAAAATCCTAAAGCACGACTCCTAAGATGGGCTTAGGACGATGACCCTTGTTATAATATTCCATATTGTTCCGAAGTTTGGCTCTGATGCCATGCTGTGACGCCCCACCTCTATGCCCACGCTAGCCAAGAACACTACGGAGTAATGCTGTCGACTGGAACAGAGAATAAGGCTGTTGAGGAGCGACCATCCGTGTAATTGCTTTGTGCGAGCATTGATATGTCAGATAGTATAACATGCAATTCTTTTCAAGTTGAAATCCGACATGCCGACACAAACTCAAAGCTACTACACAGTGGCTATAATATCTTCGGAAACAAATATAGAAGTAAGCATAACACAAATCAGTCACAGACAATTCATATCACAAAGGCGGAAATAGATATGAATATAACACATGAAAGTGTACATCAGAGTAGTAGTCAAACAAGATCCACAATATCAAAAAGAATAGATACAAGTGCTAGACAAAAGAATAAATATACATCATAGAGTCTGTATCTCAAATGTATACAACAAAAACTACTAAACTAAAGTAGTTAGCCAAAAGTCAGAAGATGGTTCCAGATAGAAAGCCATGAGGAAGCACCTATAATATCTCAGTCTGACCCGAGTATTATTTAAGAAGAAAATAATAAACGGATCAGTCTAGCTATAAATATCAGATGAAATGATATACAATAAGAGATATGACTAAACGTATAATAATCACAATGCCAAGCTGTGATAAATAAATATTTGAAAAGTCAATAAGAGATTAATCAATATCGCAAAGATCTTCTCAAAGATAAAAAGGAATGTCATACTCCTAATTTCATTCACCAAGTCACAATAAATGACATATATATAGATGCCAATCATAGAAGTTGGTGAAACATAAATTCCAGAATTCAACACACGAAATCCAGAAATCACAAGAAAAGGATGGCCAAGACATTGATGTAGTGCAAACGGTACACCCAATGTATCAAAAGCATATCATTGATATAGTGCAAACGGTACATCCAATGAATCAAAAGCAAAGACATTGATGTAGTGCAAGCGGTACATCCAATGTATCAAAAGCAAAGACATTGATGTAGTGCAAACGGTACATCCGATGCATCAAAAGCAAAGACATTGATGTAGTGCAAACGGTACATCCAACGTATCAAAAGCATATCATTGATGTAGTGCAAACGGTACATCCAATGAATCAAAAGCAAAGACATTGATGTAGTGCAAACGGTACATCCAACGTATCAAAAGCATATCATTGATGTAGTGCAAACGGTACATCCAATGAATCAAAAGCAAAGACATTGATGCAGTGCAAACGGTACATCCAACGTATCAAAAGCATATCATTGATGTAGTGCAAACGGTACATCCAATGAATCAAAAGCAAAGACATTGATGCAGTGCAAACGGTACATCCAACGTATCAAAAGCAATCATTGATGTAGTGCAAACGGTACATCCAATGAATCAAAAGCAAAGACATTGATGTAGTGCAAACGGTACATCCAACGTATCAAAAGCATATCATTGATGTAGTGCAAACGGTACATCCAATGAATCAAAAGCAAAGACATTGCACATGCTAGTCTAAAACATAAAAATGATCGTCATGATCATCAAGAAGTGTCAATTACAGTAAGCTAGTAAATATATGAGCTTGGCTTCATGTCCCATAACCACTAGCTTAACTTAAATATTTACGAACAAATTGTAGATCTCCACTAGAAAATTGTCACAAGAGATTCAATCGAACAAGTCCAAGAATTAACCGGCGAAGTAAACGCAAGCGTTTCATACCACTTGTTTTACTAAGCCGTTTAATTAGATTTCTCATACGAGTGAGGTAAAGGTTTGTGTATACTAATAGATTGGAAAACGGTTTAAGAAAACGAGCTTTGTAATAAAATAGTGTTGAAATCATTTGAAGAAAGAGTTTTGATATTTACTACTAGTATAGAAACCTTTATATTTTTAAAGTGACAAAACACAAAAATGATTGTAGAACAATCAACCACCAAAATTCACATTCAAAGACGCGAATAAAGATCCAAAGAAATCGATCCGAATCCATCAAAATGGATATTCCCAAAAATTCCAAAAATAGAAGTCATTAACGTCGTAGCAACAACAAGTGGGAAATAACACGAGTCGATGGAATTTGGAAACCAAGCAAAAATATGCACAAATAGGCATAATTAGGCAAATTTGTGCAGGTCAGTCGACTGACTCAAAGGTCCAGTCGACTGAACCAGAAGCAGGGAAAAATAATTTCCTGCAGTTAGTCGACTGACCTAAAAATTCAGTCGACTGAATGCAGGGAAGCAGAGGACCCGAGCCTCTAGTTATTGCTTTCGGAATGCCTATGTGCTACAGCCAGTCGACTGACCCAAAGGTCCAGTCGACTGACCCAAAGGTCCAGTCGACTGACCCAAAGGTCCAGTCGACTGACTGGCACCAAGGCTGTTTTCCAGCCTATGAAATGAAGATGCTATCTTCTTCAAAATGCAATCGGGCGAGCACGGTCACTAGGGGTTTATGCCAATCGACTACCCGGTCCTATAAGCTCTTCGACGCATCACGAAAAACAAGTTCAAACTACAAAGCTATGATTTTTGAAGATTTGAACTCGAAACACTAAAAATTGGAATATACACCAAATCAATCCAAACCAAAACCAAGTGCACATGAATATGTGTTAGGAATTCATACCTAACAATCGAAGATAATCATAGACCTAGATGTGAGATTAAAAATCTCACCTTTGAACCCAAATTAATGAAGGAGAAGCTTTTAAAAAAAGCTAAGATCAATTCCTCTTCAATAACAACTCAAGAAGCTTCAATCTAAGCTTACAAGTAAAATATTTCCTAAATTAGGTTTAGGAAATTTCTGAAATTGAATGGAGAAAGAGTTGGAGAAGATGAAGGAGGTGCTTACCAATGGGTTCATTTGAGTTTGGAGCTAGAAGTTGGATTTGCAAAGAAAGCTAGGGCTTAGGAATTTCCTTTTTCCATCTCTTCCACCATTTTTAATTTAGCTTGAAGTGTTTTAATTAAAGACGAGAAGTTATGAAGAGAAGGGGTTGGGCTGAGCTAATAAGGGTGCAGTCCAAAACAAAGTCATAAGCGGGAAAAAGTAGCAAAAATCAACTTTCTCCAAACATATCGAAGCTTATACTCAAAAAGGTCGCAAACGGCATTTTGAACTCAATGGGGGTAGTCTCAAGTCCCAATTCGACTGTTTGGAAAAAGTAGCTTTTTGGGCCAAAATCCGACGAACGATAAAATATTTAAATAAAATATTTAAATATAAAATCGATAAATATGCGGGTTGTTACAGTATAACTGTGTGGGTGATTCCGTAATGAGTTGACGGAATAGTACTTATAGATTCGAGATGGTGATTCAGAGTGCAAGGGTTATTGTCGTTAACTCTGAGGGTGATTCCAAAATGAGTGTAACGAGATAATGCCTTCGGTTTCGTTCGAACCCGGAACGAACTTGTATGGATTGAATGCTTTCAGAACATCGTCAGGTGGACGATGAGCATTCTAAGTGATATGTCCTATAAAGGTAATCGTAGCCTCAAGCCTCATCAACCGGGAATGGCTAAAACAGGGGAGGTGCAGCAAAGCTTCGTGGGTCGCACCCACTGGAGAGTAAGATTTACCCCTGTCTAGAGGTCCCTTTATATTTCGGCTGTGTGGACGGTTGATCATGACAATCGTCGGGGTTGTCTTATTTGGAACTGTTCAGTAAGGAACGGGTCCGGCTTTGTGTTGCAGGGGATGAAGGGAGTAATCCTCGGTACGGTGATCTAGGCCACGTACTGTGACGGGCGGTACCCCAGTAGCCTTGCCATTGTATGGAATCCAAAATCCAATAAGTGCCAACGGTTTTGATTGTATTACCCACTTTTGTGGCTAGTAGCTGGAATTTAATCATGTAACAATTTCGGCTATTTCTTATTTACTTGAAAACCCTAGACACTATTATAATATCATCAGATTTCCTATCAAATGTTTTGGTTAGCGTAAGGTAAAAACTTTTCCATGTTTATGTGTGGAAAGTCTTGCGTGATACCTTTTCTTTTCAAAGGTTTTTCAAAGTTAAGCAACCTTAACCTGTTACTCACACCACACCCATGTCTGACCCGGAGTTATTTCTGTTTTTCTATAACTCTTGGGTACTCAAATTTTTATGAGTAGCCAAGGGAATTCAGGTTAGGATTCGAGTTAGCTTCTATGAATTGTGGAGGAGCATATGGAGCTGGAGGCTTCTGCGTATAGTTATATAGTTCCACTGTGTTGGTATCTCTGAGTGTTTTTGTGTTGTGATTGAATTGTAATAACTAGACAGGTGTTTATAACTGTCTAGTATGTGTTGTATATGTCTGTGTAACTCTGATATTTGATGTATACTATGTAATACTATGTTATTAATATAATTTATTCGTTCCGCTGTTGAGATTCTTGTGGTGTTTCTTCATTCTCTTCTTTCTTTTTCTCTTTTCTATCCCTTTCTTTCTTAATTCATGATGCGATTTCCTGAAGTTTGGAAGTCGGGTAGTGACAATTTCTTATGCACACGTCCACATGCACCCATAATCCGACACCCTCCGATCAATTTCTCGATCTTCGTCGAGTCGACGTCTACCACCTTTATCCAGTGAACCACCTTGCACAGATAATCGTCGTCTAATAAGAAATCGAGTACTTCACCCAGCCTGAAATAATCTTGATCAACCCAAAATGCCTCGTTTCGCCATCCAATTTCACCAGAAACCAAGCGAATTGGTCTAGAGCTCCGCCTCGTCACCACCCTTTATCCTACTTGGTCCGAACACCGATAGTATATTGACAACTTTGAATTGCTTTGCCAACTCAATCAGAACAAAACCACAACTAAAACCCTAGTTATCATCGTATCGTCATCTACGATGATCAGAAAAAATAAAACCCATTTTTCCCATATCCCTCGAGTCTCGAGCCTCCTCCAGACCAAAACCCAAAGGATATCTCGTCGCCGATCAACGGCACTTGCCGATAATCCCAATTTTGAACAATTTTGCATATCTTGATTTATAGCTAAATAAAATATATGATTTAAGTGCCTAAATTCATCATTTGTGAAGACAATTCATATCATACAATCTAAACTTGAAACTAAAATATTTGAATTTTCTAATTTAACAGGTTTTCACTGTAAAAACTTCAATTTCGATATAATAACAAAATAATTCCACTAGAAATTATTTTTAAAAATGAATTTATCTTATTAAAATCATTTTCTATTCTATGATTATAGCTTGAATTTACTTGGGTATAAAAATATAGATTTGTTTTCCTTTTCTTGAGTCTGTGAAAACATACAGCAGATGCTACAACAGGTATATGTTTACATACATATATACCATATATACAAGGAAGTTTAAATCTATATTCAAACTTAAAAACAATCATACACACCATATATTCATCATTACTACACATATCTATCACAGGCAACAATAGAAAAAGGTTTTTAGCTTTTAAAAGTTCTTGTTTACTCACTAGAATGAAACCAGATACCAAGTTTTAAAAATATGGAATTTTGAATTTTAATTTGATTTAAATCTGAAAAACTTGCTTAGCTTGTTTTTGAGATTTTAAAGCTGGAATGCACTTGATTTTGAACCGATCCCTGTATGGTGAGTTAAATCTTGAATCTCCATGCTATCTTTGCTCAGTTGAATTGAAGTTGCTCGGTAGATGATTGCTTGATTTAAATTTCTGGTTTTGGTCACAGGTTTTAAGATTTTCTTGTCTCTTTGATATAATGGTTACAAGTTTGTTTAGAATGAAGGTAGGAAAAGTAATGAAGAGTAAAGAAAAATGAGTATATGGACTTAAATTATGATTTATAAAACTATAAAATAAAATAAAGATAAAAAGTGGCACTTGTTCAAAATTCAACATTTGTTACTAACACTTGTTCACAAATGTATTAATCTTCTTACACAATCCTATTCTCATATATTTATGCTTAAATATGTTTTATTTTTATTTTTTATAAGAAATTTCTATTATATTTTCCATTTATCTCTCTCTATATATATATATATATATATCTTATGTTTAATATTTTCTATTTTAATTAATGTATTCCCTTTTATAACTATTTATATAATCCTAAGAAAATGATCTTAAAATTCTATCATATACTAATAAGTAAATATACACATATATATATATATATATATATATGTATGTATGTATTAAAATTTTACCATAGCTTTTGAAAATTATTATATTTAATTCAAACATAACCTTCCAATTATAATATATCGCATTGTATTCTAATCAATATATATATATATATATATACACTTAAAATTTCAATAAAGTTTACACATCCCTATTTATATATTTATTAATTTACTAAAAGATTTATAGTTTCTGAATATTTATCGAAATCTTATTGTTCCACCTTACAAATCAGCATTTTAATTGAATTTTATCCAGTTAATTATTAGCTAAGAGATGACCAAAAATTGGGTTATCACATTTCTCCCCCCTTGAATCTTTTCGTCCCCGAAAAGGAATAAAGCCATAATTATTAAAATGCTTAAAATTAGATAAATTTTCCTTGATCATTTTTAAAACACTTTAAAATCTATATAATATTGCCAAAATAGTTTTTATAAAAATAAATTTATAACTCAATGTTTCAACAAGTCCATCCTTGTTCCCATAGAAATTCGGTCATACGTTGATCAGGCGCAGGACTGAAAATCTATAAGTACTTAGCATACCCATTTCAACACCCAATGAAAATACGTGGAAAATAATTTTATCTAAAATATCGAAAACATTTTTGAAAATAGAGAAAATATCTCTGATGAGAATGCCCCGAAAATCATCACCCCCATCCATGGTCGCAATTACATACTGGGTTACGCTGCCATCACAGCAAAAGTCCATGTAACTATAGGCACTCCGCACCCCTCAATTACACCATGGAACCCACGACAGATCGCAGTTACATTCCAGGGTTACGTTGCCATCACAGCAAAAGTCCATGTAACTGTAGGCATCAGCGCCCTCGATTTTTGCTGCCAAAAACAAAACTTCTCCACTCTCACATAGGTCGCAGTCTACTGATGTAAAATCAAACGTAGACTGTTGGCTATCAGCAGCACACATGACTTTCGCTATGTCACCATAGGTCGCAGTCTACCGATACCGAAATAAAATCAAATGTAGACTGTTGGCTCTCAGTAGCACACACAACTTTCGCAATGTCACCATAGGTCGCAGTCTACCGATGTAAAATCAAACGTAGACTGTTGGCTCTCAGCAGCACACACGACTGTTCTATGTTACCATAGGTCGCAGTCTACCGATATAAAATCAAATGTAGACTGTTGGCTCTCAGCAGTACACACGACTTTCGCTACAGTCTGTAGTAAATCGCAGTGACATCGAGTTACACTGTCGTCACAGCATAACCCAAATTCCTCTATAGGCATCAGCGCCCTCGATTTTCATTACACACTACACAAAAACCTCAGGAACTAGTTTTGTCCGGACTCCTCACAGGATCAACTTTGCACACCCCTTAGGGTTCAAGGCAGTACCACCCTGTGGCACTCCTGAGAAGTTCATTTCAAGGGAGCGCCTTTTTCTCCAGAGCCATTTTCAAAACACTTTATACTATACACATATAGTATTTTCCAAATCATACACCTAGTATGAATCCCATATAAATCTCCTTTAATAAAATCGATTATCCCAAAATCGATAATTCTCAACTAGGCTTTCCAAATCTCCAAAATTAAATTTTCCCAAAAATCAAAAGCCTTTCCAAATTCATAGGTTCCAAAAACCTTTTCTCATAATCATTCCCATAAGATCCTTTATATATATATATAGATATGTATATATAACTTTAAAAATCTTTGGATCCTTCAAACTTGTATAAATTCCATTTTTATACTTCAAACACTTTCAAAAATCTTTTCCTTCCGGCAAAAGATTCAACAAGGGGAGATTTATCTTACATAACAAAGATATATAACTTTGTTTATTCTAAATCAAATATTCAAATTTGATTACTCCATAAAGTCACTTACCAAATTACTTACTTCCATAAAGTAAATTTTTAACATAGAAATATCCAATTTCCACTTTACTTCATCATATATTTCACAAAATATACCTTTCATTTCAAAAACCATTTCACATTTCTTATCCACAAATTCCCAATATCAATTTCATTCAAACCCGTACGATGTACACATATCATCTGTAGGATATACCAATCCGATCGCTCACTCGATCACACAATTTCATTTCCGAACTAGTATCGTCCACCCGATTTCCTAGTGCGAACTCATATCTAGTTTCTTGATCAGAAACCGTCATTCTCCTTACATAGCCATAACTATGATAGAGAATATCCAGAACCAATCAATAATCCATATCCAGGTTCGCCGTAAAAAATTGAGTGAAAAATCCCAACTCGGATCGATATACTATCTCAAAATTCTTTGCTCATATCTGGATCAAATCACTATGCGAATAGAATAATATAAGTACATCCTACGCATTTATTTTTATTGATTATTAGCCAAATCAATTCTCTTTCTATTCACCTTCACTTAGATACTCACAATTGCTTAAATCCTCATTTGGATTATCACCTCAATTCTTATTTCAATGGATATTTAATCATAAATAGTTTGAACTTTGTCCAGCTTAAATATAGCTTGAAAAGTTAAAAATAGATAAGTAGTCGAAAAATAATTATTAGTTTGTAAATAGCTATAAAATAGTTAAGTAATTGTAAAATAGTTGGAAAATAGTCAAATAGTTATAGAAATTTTTAAATATTGCAAAATAGTAGTAAAATAGAAATTAGTTATAAAGTATTTGAAAAACAGTAATTAGTTTATAAAACAGTTGAAAGATTGTTAAATAGTTCCAAAAATAATTGTAAAATAAGTATACGATAGTTTGACTTTAAAAAGAAAGATTGTATAGTAAGTAGCTTGGAAAAATAGATTTATATTAAAACCATTTATTTTGAAAATAGTCCACAGCCAAACTGTGCAATTCCCAATCCCTAATCCCATCAATTCAATTTAAATTTCGACTTCCATTTGAATTGACTCAATTCCAAATTAAATAACTTCAATTTCCATTGAAATTGATTTATCCCCAATTCTAGTTGAATTAATTCTCAATTTCATTCCAATTTCAAATCAAATTCCAGTTGAATTTTAAACCTATTCAACTTTAATCACAATTCCAAATTATTCAAATCAATTTGGACTAATTTCAAATTGAACCCATTCCAATTTTGAATCAATTCCACTTTGAATTAATCCCAAATCCCATTTGAATTTGAACTCATTCAACTTCAATTTCATTTCAAATTAATCCAATTGAAATTTTCCAATTGAATTTTCAAACTTATCCATCTTCACTCCTAATTCCAATTAATTCAAATCAAATTCAATTTGAACTAATTCAATTCAAATTTCAAATTTAAACCATCCCGAATTATATAAATTCGAGTTAAAATTTTTGAATATTGATTTAATCCTTTAAATCAAATCAACTTATATCTTTAAACCATTTAATTCTGAATTCAAATTCCATTTTTAACCTAATTTAAAGTTCAAATAATAATTCAAATCCTTTTTTAAACAACTAAATCTTTGAAATTCAATTTATCACCAAATTTCAATTTTGAAACCAAACCCTTTGAAGTTTTATCTTAAACATTCAAATCTTAGGTCCAAAATGATTCCATTTTATCTTAATAATGGATATAGTATCACACCCTATTTCTTCATTCATTTAAGCCAATCCAATTTTAGCTTAAAGATTATTAATAACAATAGGATGGTATTATTCAAATTATTTTAAAACTTCTAACCATTTCCAATTACTAGATCTCAAACCCATTTTGAGATCACACAACTCCCAATCCAAATTAACATTTTAAATTCCCAAGTTACATCCCAATTTCATCTTGAAATTTTCAATTCAGGTTGTTTGTTAAATTATTTAACTTTCCAGAGTTAAATTAAATTTACTTAATCCAGCCAACTTTACCCAATTTGAATTCCCATTTCAAATCCTAAACTTCACATTAATAATCTTCCCACTTAAAAGTTCAAAAACTTATCACTTTAGGTATCACGTCTTATTCCAAATTTAAAACTCAACATTTAGAGTTTATTTCAAACCATCTTTGATATTATGTATATCCTTCATTTATACATATTATTTCCATTACACACCAAGTTATCCTTAAATTTTAAACCACCTTTGGTTTTTAATTCAAAACAAATTCCTTTAAATTTTCAAACAACTCTTGTCTGAAATAGGACCCTTTCATTCAAATACATTAAATAATATTATTTATTACTTTGAAACAAATTTTCAAATTTCTAGACCTAGATTTAAAACTTTCACAATTTAGATCATCTTCAGTTCCAATTTATAAGTCATACTTGCCTAAATGTTTTACTTCCTTAAAACATTTCATTTTGCTTACTCATTAATACACATTTTATTATTAAATACAACAATCATTTATGATAATAACCAAGATTATCATATCTGGAAACCAATTCCCTATTATCTTACTCTGAAACTCTTCCGCAAATTCAAGATTTTAATTTCAGTTTGAATCCATTTCAAACTTATCTTTACTCACATTTCAGTTTGGTTATATTTCTATAACCACTTAATTTAATTCCAATAATTTATCAACCAGTTACCTTAATATTTATTAGAAAGATATATTGCTTTATATATCAAAATATATTCTTATATAAAATAATTTAAAATATTTATATAAGAAAATAACAAGTACGCTCTCATATATATATATATATATATATATATATGTATATGTATATGTATATGTATATACACACTCAACTCATTCTAGGGCACTATTGACCCTATCCTTAATGAGTAATCCCACCAGAGCCAAGGTTCTTGCTTAACCTTCGGCTCTGATACCAAATGTAACGCCCCGGAGTTTTTGATCTCAAAAATTCTAGATAGTCAGGAAGAGAAGAAAAGAGATAGAAGTAAAAGAAGAAACATAAACACCAAAAGACATATTCTCACATTCGCGGCGGATCAAAATATTATATCAAATAAATAGCAGCTATACAAAGGAAAACTTACTTTTCAAATTACACTTAAATATATCAGAGTTACAATGTTTACACAACACTGGGCAGTTAAATTCAACATGCTCCAGATAAGCTATAATAAATCACAGCGCAATATTCTCCATACGTTCCTGCCATCTGACTTGTCTCCTGAGCTCCCGAACGTCCTTACCTGAAAATCTGTAATACTCGGTCTGACCCGAGTATTACATCAAAGTAACACCCGGGTTAGGCTGGAAACCAGCGTGAGTAAACTCATCTAACATGATATTCCAATCCATAGAACTTATTTAAAACCCGGGGTAACTCGTACTTTACTACAAGTAAACAACTTATATAGTCAACACTTATTTTCACAAAACAATATCTAAGTATCGACTTAGTTTAAATAGTCCATATTATCCCAATCCAGCCTATTGATTTCACATATCAATCTATAAAGGATTTTAGAAGATTTCAAATCAAAGTGGTTTCGGGTATTTACTGGTACCCGACCCCGGTCTCTTCGAATCCCATGTCATCTGACACAAGTTATTGAAATGAAATTACAATTCAAATTTTTAAATATAGGATGTCACTTACACAACAATTCATCTCGATGGATAACCACATTTCACTTTTCAACCCAATCATATCACAAAACATTTCATATCAGAAATATTAAATAATTCCAAGGCATTCAATATCATTTAATCATCCATAAGCAAAGACTAATTAGTCACACCATTTCTAATTAATTAAATAAATTTTACATTAATTACTTTAATCACTTTTAATTCTACTTACTTAACATCAAGTAATTACAAACCAATTAATTAATCATCCCTTAATTATCTATCTTAATTAATCACCCTTGACTAATTATCCTTTAATTACAATCCTTTAATTAATAACACAAATTAATTTTCCTTAACCATTTACAGTAATTAACCTTTAATTACTCTCTTAATTAATTATTTAAAATTAATTTCTTTAACTCTCAATTAATTACAATAATTAATTATTCTATAATCACTTCTTTGATTAATTAACAACCTTGTTTTATTAATTAATCAATCCTTTAATTAATTATACTAAGTAATTAATCCTTAATTATTTCCATTAAATAATTTCCCTTTAATTAATTACTTTCATCAAGTGATTATACCATAATTACTTAAGTTAAATTAATTAACTCTTAATCACTTTTATTAGTTAATTATCTTGAACTAAAAGCATTCATTTATTAACCTTTAGTTAATCACCTTAAGTAGTTACTATTCTCTAATTAGCTACATTCAGTAATTTCTTTAATCACTTATACCAAGTAATTAACTATCCCTTAACTACATTTCTGAAGTATTCAATTAAAAAAAAATCGTAAGTAATTAAGATAAACCTCATACTTTAATTAATTACTTAGTTTCAACAATAAACTTATTTAGATCTAAAGGTTTCAAATTACTTTATTCAAAACACCTTTTTAAAGTTTTTAATATACTTATATATTTTTGAAACCTTTTGATAAAGGCTTTGAAAACTTGTTCATTCCTTTTTGCTTTACAACTGGTTACAAATTTCTGTCGTTTAATCCCTAAAAAAATCAAAGCCAATCTGATCCCTACATGGAAAAAACTCGGGCCACAAGACCAAATGCACGAGTCAAATTCCGGATTACTCACAAACCCTTCCCCCTTCGAGACAAACACGACAATGTTGCAAGCTAAACACGGGCACGATCTTCGTCCCCAATCCCTTCCCATATTCCACAATTTCTTGTGCACACGTGCACATGCACCCATAATCCGACGCCCTCCGATCAATTTCTCGATCTTTGACGAGTCGACGTCAACCACCTCTATCCACTGAACCACCTTGCACAGAGAATCGTCGGCTAGTAAGAAATCGAGTACTTCACCTAGCCTGAAACAATCTTGATCAAACCAAAATGCCTTGTTCCGCCACCCAAGTTCACCAGAAACCACGTGAATTGGTCCAGAGCTCCACCTCATCACCACGCCTCTATCCTACATGGTCTGAACACCGATAGTATATTGACGACCTCGAATTGCTTCGCCAACTCAATCAGAACAAAACCACAACTAAAACCCTAGTTATCCTTGTATCGTCATCTACGATGATCATCAAAAATAAAACCCGTTTTTCCTATATCCCTCGAGTCTCGAGCCTCCTCCAGACCAAAACCCAAAGGATATCTCGCCGCCGACCGTCGGCACTTGCCGATAATCCCAATTTTGAACAGTTTTGCATATCTCGATTTATAGCTAACTAACATTTATGATTTAAATGCCTAAATTCATCGTTTGTCAAGATAAATCACGTCATACAATGTAAACTTGAAACTAAGATATTTGAATTTTCTGATTTAACAGGCTTTCACTGTAAAAACTTCAATTTCGATATAATAACAAAACAGTTCCACTAGAAATTATTTTTAAAAATGAATTTATCTTATTAAAATCATTTTCTATTATATGATTATAGCTTGAATTTACTTAGGTATGAAAATATAGATTTGTTTTCCTTTTCTTGAGTCTGTGAAAACAGACAGCAGAGCTACGACAGGTATATGTTTACATGCATACATACCATATATACAAGGAAGTTTAAATCTATATTCAAACTTAAAAACAACCATACACACCATATATTCATCATTACTACACATATCTATCACAGGCAACAACTAAAAAAGGTTTTTAGCTTTTAAAAGTTCTTGTTTACTCACCAGAATGAAACCAGAGACCAAGTTTTAAAAATCTGGAATTTTGAATTTTAATTTGATTTGAATCTGAAAAACTTGCTTAGCTTGTTGTTGAGATTTGAAAGCTGGAATGCACTTGATTTTGAACTGATACCTATGTGCTGAGTTAAATCTTGAATCTCTATGCTATCTTTTCTCAGTTGAATTGAAGTTGCTCGGTAGATGATTGCTTGATTTAAATTTCTGGTTTTGGTCACAGGTTTTAAGATTTTCTTGTCTCTTTGATATAATGGTTACAGGTTTGTTTAGAATGAAGGTTGGAAAAGTAATGAAGAGTAAAGAAAAATGAGTATATGGACTTAAATTATGATTTATAAATATATAGAAGAAAATAAAGATAAAAAGTGACACTTGTTCAAAATTCAACATTTGTTACTAACACTTGTTCACAAATGTATTAATCTTCTTACACATGCTATTCTCATATATTTATGCTTAATTATGTTTTATTTTTATTTTTTTATAAGAAATTTCTATTATATTTTCCATTTATCTATATATATATATATATATATATATATCTTATGTTTAATATTTTCTATGTTAATTAATGTATTCCCTTTTATAACTATTTATATAATCTTAAGAAAATGATCTTAAAAATTTATCATATACTAATAAGTAAATATACAAATATATATATATTAAAAATTTACCCTAGCTTTTGAAAGTTATTATATTTAATTCAAACATAACCTCCCAATTATAATATATCGCATTGTATTCTAATCAATATATATATATATACACACACTTAAAATTTCAATAAAGTTTACGCATCCCTATTTATATATTTATTAATTTACTAAAATATTTGTAGTTATAAGATATTTATCAAAATTTTATTGGTCCACCTTACAAATCATCATTTTAATTGAATTATATCCTGTTAATCATTAATTAACAGATGACCAAAAATCGAGTTATCACACTAAATCATTATTTCCTATCGCTTGGGAGCATAGCTCAAGACCATCATCCTGTCTTGCTACTCCCATCTTCAAGCTCATCAAGATCATGTCACAAAAAAATAGCTCAAATCATTATTTCCTATCGCCTGGTCGTGCTGCATACATCGTGGATGACCTCCCTAAGTCGCATAGCCTGCACCGTGTCCATCCTATCTCCAAACATCGCTCACTAAGTCGCCTAACCCCTAGGTCGGCCGACACCTCTGGCGCCATCGCCTCTAAGATGAACATGACCATGTTTTTTTCTTCATTCGATCTCCTTTTTAGTATCTAGGGAAAGTATGAAAGCAAGGGTGCGGGATTGATTTGAGTAAGATAAGGGTGAAGACTGTTCTAAAGAGGAAGGCGGGCTTAGATAGTATTTGGGTTTGTTTGAATTAACTAAATTTTAGTTTCCTTTTTCTTTCCTTCTAAAATAACTCTTATATTTATTTGTAAGTAATTTTGATCTAGTTTAAATTGATACACACATCGTTTTATGAAGGATAATCCGAAACTGGACAACTTAATTCCATTAAATAAATTTTCCCAAAAAGAATTTACCAATTTTATTCAATTTATCAAATGAAAATATTTTATTGAAGAAAATTTAATCAATTGAAAATTTATTTTCTAAATATTAATTATCAAATATCAAATTCAAAATTTTTATTGTAATTAAATTTATTTATTTATATAGCATGGAAAGCATTTGTTAACCTGGATTTTAACCCAATAGAGTTCAAAGGAAGTTAGAACATTTATGACAAGCCATAACATTCCAAGAATCAACTAAAAGTACCAGAAGAAGGAACTAGGAATAACCCAAAAGTAAAGGAGCAAATACAAGCTAAGGTGATGGACCATTAAGGCACTATGAACTATCCATCAACTTGGCTTGCTCATGGACGCTCCAAATTTCTTGCACCATGACCTAGTATCTTTTTTTAAGGATGTGACGCCCCACCTCTATACCCACGCTAGCAAAGAGTATTGTATAGATAATACCGTCTGCTAACACGGAGAATAAGGCTGGATAGGAGCGACCATGTGTAATCTTACCTTAACTATTCACTAAACACATCGAAAAGTAGAGTCACAAACAGTTCGACGTATTCAATAAATATTTAAAGCAAGACTACAATGGCTCTAGGATCTATCAGAACAGAATATAACAACTCAAATGCAATATACATCACAGAACAGTAAACCATCATATACACATATATACAGATACAAAGCAGAGTATACAAAATAATACATGTCAAGTGGTATAGAAAACCACAATATACAGATGAGTTCACAAGAATACATATCAGAGTTACAACAAAATAGGACTACACAAAAAAGCTATGACAAAAAGAAGCTAGCGGAGTAGTCCATTCAGAAGCAAAAGAGGCTAAGTCCAAAGCATCTAACCTGAAACATCTCGGTCTGACCCGAGTATAAAATACCCGGGTCAGTCTAGCTAAACAAATTAGTTAGATAAACTGAACAATCATAAACTTGCAAGGTTACAAAGTATAACAAATGTCTCTAGAGGAGATAACACAATCATCAACAAAAGATGAATCATATAGGACAAGCCTCATATCATCGGCATCTCAAATAAACAAAGGATATAAATATCCCAAAGCAAGCCAAAAGGCAAATAACAAGTACCCATAAGGTATACAAGTTCCACAAGGTAATCGCTATACTCCATGCGGCTCAAAAAGACCAACACCGAAGGGCGATACCAAGGGAATATACATATCAATGAAATATCATAAAATTTGCTCGAGCTCAGTACTGTACAAACAAGGATCCATGAGCCCGAAGACTCCAAACCCAAGTATCACCCATGCGGCACATAAGGCCAACATCAGAGCGAAACTATATAGGGCGACAAACCCGAAGGCACAAACCCGAAGGCGACATACCCGAAGGCAACAAACCTAGGGAGACAGTCCGAAGACACTATCCCAGAGGCAACAAACCGTAGTGGTGAAGGTCAAAGACCCAGTACTGGACACCACTAACTGGCGGAATGTGTCACAACTCTCGAAAAGGAATCCGAAAAGTGTTAACGTATGTCCCATAACCACTCGTTCGCACTAAACGGTTTACTATCCGTCAGTCACTTTCACACTCAAAGCAGTACAAAGTTTACCTCATATCATCGATAAACCAAACCCGAAGGTCAAAACGATCAATTGAATAGGTCGGGAATTAATCGGAAGGATAAACGCACAGATTCATGGTCCATGTTTTGCCCAACCATTTAATCACCCTTCCACTTCGCTGAAGTGCGAAATTTTGTGTGTGTGTATTATAAATAGGATTTATAATTTGGAGAAGGGAGCTTTTAATACGATTTAGAGAGATTATTTATAAAACCCGTGAATGAAGTCAAAAACAAGTCATCAAAGTCAAATATGCAATAACAACTAATTGGAATCAAGTCAAAAACAAGTCATCAAAGTCAAATATGCAATAACAACTAATTGGAATCAATACGAATCGATAAAAGTTGGAAATTAACTCAAAATAGGCAAAACTGCACATTTCAGACGTCTGAAATTTCCATCCAGACGTCTAAACCACTAACCAGACGTCTGAATGGATTTCCAGACGTCTGAAATTCTTCTCTACCTTTTTGCGTTTTCCAGGGACTAGTTTCAGACGTCTGGATTTCCAAACCAGACGTCTGAATTTGAAACCAGACGTTTGAAATTTATTCCAGACGTCTGAAATTGCCTGGTAGGCAAAAATCAGCCTTGCCCAAAAATGGGCGAAAATCCAAACGAAAGCGATCGGACAAGCGACGAAGACTAGGGATTAATGCCAAACGACAACCCAGCCTTATAGGCTCTCCGAAACACCTCCTAAAGCGTGATCACACATCAAAGTTAGGATCTTTAAAGAATTGAACCCAAACACTAAAAATTTGGATATTCACCAATTCAATCCAAACCAAAAGCAAGTGCATATGAACAAGGTGTTAGGAATTCATACCCAACATCAATGAAATCAAGAGAAGTAGATGTGAGTTCGAAACTCACCTTTTTACACAAAACAAAGAAGATGAAGAAGCACAAATGCAAGGAATCAACCAACTACACTCCACTTCAACACTACAAGCTTCAATCTAGAATCAAAGCAAGTATTTCCTAAGTTAGGGTTAGGAAATTACTGAAATTGAAGAGGAGAAGAGATGGAGAAGATGGAGAGGAGGCTTACCAATGGCTTCTCTTTGATTTTGGAGCAAGATTCAAGTTTGCAAGAAGAAACTAGGGCTTGCAATTTCTATTTCTTCTTCCCCTCCACCATTTTCAGTTGGAGCTTGAGTTTGAGGAGTGGAAATTAATGAATGGAAGGAGATGGGCTGAGATAGGGTATTAGTTAAGCTAGTGGGCTGAACCCAAACCCAAACCCAACTAGAAAAGTAGCGAAATTTGACTTACTCCAAACATATCAAAGCTTATACTCAAAAAGATCGCAAACGACATTTTGAACTCAATGGAAGTGGTTTCGAGTCCCAATTCGACCGTTTGCAGAAAGTAACTTTTCGGACTATGATCCGACAATTGATGTTATATTCAAATAAAATATTTAAATATACAACCGATAAATATGCGGGTTGTTACAGACTCCCCTCCTTAAGAAATTGCGTCCTCGCAATTCTTAAAAAGAAAAATAAAGAGTAACAACCAAAAACATATCAACATATAAGAATAACAGAATAAGAAGTTCACCATAAAGTGCACGAAAGGATAAGTTCGAGCTTGCTTGCTCAGAGAATTCTCTAGATTCCTAGGCTCAAATATTCGAAACACCGACGTTATGCAAACAATACGTCAATGAACCGAAGTCCAACAAAAAGAAGCACAATAAAACGTCCGATGAACTTGGTAAAAAGATCATTCCATTCGGACATCAACAAAGAAACAATCACTTGTTGCTTACAACTAAATGCATTGGCAATACGATCCCCCTTTCGGGAATAGAAAGAATATCAAGATCATAATGATGCAAAGAGCTCGAACCAACACTAAGTTCCTTATGAGAAAATAAACTTTTCAAAAATTTATGATCGGGGTAGAGAACAAATTTCTCATCCCAAAAACACTGATGCCAAAAACAAAAAGCGAAAACAATATACGCGAGCACTAGATCATGAGTGGCATATCTAGTCTCGATAGGCTTTAACGATTAGAAACATAAATGATAGCACGTTCTCTTTTGCAAGAGAACGGTATCCAAACCGATAGGATCAGCATTGGGACAAAAGATAAAGTCTTGGTTCCCTTTGGGAATCCCAAGAATAAGAGTATCCAAAAATAGTTCTTTCAAATAATATTCTTTACCGAAAAGCTAAAGCTTCAAAATTTCATTTACCTTCACGAAATCATCTTTATGGAAAAATTTACCTATTTCAAATCAATTCACTGTGTCTGATTGTCTCATCAAAGTGTTTAGGAAATTCCTATCGATAACGTTGATTAAGCGCATCGAACAAAATTCTTAAAGCACTCAATGGGCAATATAATCACAAAACCATCTTCTATAAGATAAACATGTTTCAAAAAACTTTTAAGAATTCTCTTTGTTTGTTTTAAAAACAAAAATCCAGTTATACTTATAAATAAATCTTATGAAAAAGTTTTGCAAAAATTTTAAATTGCTAATTCCATCCAAAATCAATAAATACTAAAAATGGAATCATCGAGATATTCACAGAATACTCGATTCATAAAATGGATGAAATGAGCTAGACAAACTGAATGACATAACAAATCATTTATAAGAATTACAACGAGTGAGGAATGCGGTAAGTGGAGTGCTAACTTCCGCAACTCATAGCCAAATGAAAACCGGTGGTAAGGTCGAGCTAAAAAGGCCTTAACACTACTCAAAAGATTGCTTAGGTGATAACCCTAAGACAAGACCAAAAATACCAGAAAATTCTCAAACTACAAGAATGAGAGAATCAACACTCTCCTCATCATGAGGGCTTAAAGAAATAAAATGATCCCATCAAATTGGAAATCGAAATCACAAAGAAAATAGAAACCTTCCAAAATAGATGGATAATCACAAGGTACATATTTTAATACGGAATACTACGGAATAAAAATGCATTCCTAGACGTATTCCAAAACTCTATCTAACCTTGATGGAATAAAGAGACACGATAATTCAAAGATTTGTATCACTTATACACTTTGATATATCGTAATATGTGCTCTATTCTGTGTTTATCATATTTTGTTCTGAACTCATCTCTGATACCACGCTGTGACGCCCCACCTCTATACCCACGCTAGCAAAGAGTATTGTATAGATAATACCGTCTGCTAACACGGAGAATAAGACTGGATAGGAGCGACCATGTGTAATCTTACCTTAACTATTCACTAAACACGTCGAAAAGTAGAGTCACAAACAGTTTGACGTATTCAATAAATATTTAAAGCAAGACTACAATGGCTCTAGGATCTATCAGAATAGAATATAACAACTCAAATGCAATATACATCACAGAACAGTAAACCATCATATACACATATATACAGATACAAAGCAGAGTATACAAAATAATACATGTCAAGTGGTATAGCAAACCACAATATACAAATGAGTTCACAAGAATACATATCAGAGTTACAACAAAATAGGACTACACAAAAAAGCTATGACAAAAAGAAGCTAGCGGAGTAGTCCATGCGGAAGCAAAAGAGGCTAAGTCCAAAGCACCTAACCTGAAACATCTCGGTCTGACCCGAGTATAAAATACCCGGGTCAGTCTAGCTAAAAAAATCAGTTAGATAAACTGAACAATCATAAACCTGCAAGGTTACAAAGTATAACAAATATCTCTAGAGGAGATAACACAATCATCAACAAAAGATGAATCATATAGGACAAGCCTCATATCATCGGCATCTCAAATAAACAAAGGATATAAATATCCCAAAGCAAGCCAAAAGGCAAATAACAAGTACCCATAAGGTATACAAGTTCCACAAGGTAATCCCTATACTCCATGCGGCTCAAAAAGACCAACACCGAAGGGCGATACCAAGGGAATATACATATCAATGAAATATAATAAAATTTGCTCGAGCTCAGTACTGTACAAACAAGGATCCATGAGCCCGAAGACTCCAAACCCAAGTATCACCCATGCGGCACATAAGGCCAACATCAGAGCGAAACTATATAGGGCGACAAACCCGAAGGCACAAACCCGAAGGCGACATACCCGAAGGCAACAAACCTAGGGAGACAGTCCGAAGACACTATCCCAGAGGCAACAAACCGTAATGGTGAAGGTCAAAGACCCAGTACTGGACACCACTAACTGGCGGAATGTGTCACAACTCTCGAAAAGGAATCCGAAAAGTGTTAACGTATGTCCCATAACCACTCGTTCGCACTAAACGGTTTACTATCCGTCAGTCACTTTCACACTCAAAGCAGTACAAAGTTTACCTCATATCATCGATAAACCAAACCCGAAGGTCAAAACGATCAATTGAATAGGTCGGGAATTAATCGGAAGGATAAACGCACAGATTCACGGTCCGTGTTTTGCCCAACCATTTAATCACCCTTCCACTTCGCTCGAAGTGCGAAATTTTGTGTGTGTGTGTATTATAAATAGGATTTATAATTTGGAGAAGGGAGCTTTTAATACGATTTAGAGAGATTATTTATAAAACCCGTGAATGAAGTCAAAAACAAGTCATCAAAGTCAAATATGCAATAACAACTAATTGTAATCAATACGAATCGATAAAAGTGGGAAATTAACTCAAAATTAGCCAAAATAGGCAAAACTGCACATTCAGACGTCTGAAATTTCCATCCAGACGTCTGAACCACTAACCAGACGTCTGAATGGATTTCCAGACGTCAGAAATTCTTCTCTGCCTTTTTGCGTTTTCCAGGGACCAGTTTCAGACGTCTGGATTTCCAAACCAGACGTCTGAATTTGAAACCAGACGTCTGAAATTTATTCCAGACGTCTGAAATTGCCTGGTAGGCAAAAATCGGACTTGCCCAAAAATGGACGAAAATCCAAACGGAAGCGATCGGATAAGCGACGAAGACTAGGGATTAATGCCAAATGACAACCCAGCCTTATAGGCTCTCCGAAACACCTCCTAAAGCGTGATCACACATCAAAGTTAGGATCTTTAAAGAATTGAACCCAAACACTAAAAATTTGGATATTCACCAATTCAATCCAAACCAAAAGCAAGTGCATATGAACAAGGTGTTAGGAATTCATACCCAACATCAATGAAATCAAGAGAAGTAGATGTGAATTCGAAACTTACCTTTTTACACAAAACAAAGAAGATGAAGAAGCACAAATGCAAGGAATCAACCAACTACACTCCACTTCAACACTACAAGCTTCAATCTAGAATCAAAGCAAGTATTTCCTAAGTTAGGGTTAGGAAATTACTGAAATTGAAGAGGAGAAGAGATGGAGAAGATGGAGAGGAGGCTTACCAATGGCTTCTCTTTGATTTTAGAGCAAGATTCAAGCTTGCAAGAAGAAACTAGGGCTTGCAATTTCTATTTCTTCTTCCCCTCCACCATTTTCAGTTGGAGCTTGAGTTTGAGGAGTGGAAATTAATGAATGGAAGGAGATGGGCTGAGCTAGGGTATTAGTTAAGCTAGTGGGCTGAACCCAAACCCAAAACCCAACTAGAAAAGTAGCGAAATTCGACTTACTCCAAACATATCAAAGATTATACTCAAAAGATCGCAAATGACATTTTAAACTCAATGGAAGTGGTTTCGAGTCCCAATTCGACCGTTTGCAGAAAGTAACTTTTCGGACTATGATCCGACAATTGATGTTATATTTAAATAAAATATTTAAATATACAACCGATAAATATGCGGGTTGTTACAAAGGATGTCTGCCAAGTTTCATTATATTCCAAGCAAACTAGTTCAAGAAGTAAGTGTTCATCTGATTCCAGTTAGAGTTCAATGCAATCTATATACGAACCACCACTAAAACAAGGCTATTAGTTACCAAATTACATAGGGAGAATCTACATAAGGCTAGGAACACAACCCAAGTGAAATGATCCAAGAATATTCTAACTGCATGGATCGCTAGCGATCCATCAATTCAAGTCAAGTCACTGCGAAATTTTTAGAGCAGCTTTGTATCATTAAGTTTAGGTCTCTGGCAAAGTGGCCTAGACCAATATCTCTCCAATCCTTATAAATACTCATCTATCTACAATATAAAGGGTACCTTCTGGACATGCTACTGAAACTTTGCAAAAACTATTCTTCACTCTTCTCCTTCCATATAATAGCCACATAGGGATTCACTGTGACTCTCGAGAAACTCTTGCACTTGTGACTTGATCTAACTTAGGAGATTCAATCGTATTGTAATCCGATTTCACTTATGACAGCAGTCAATTAATAGAAAGTTATAAAGTGGACGTAGGCTTCATTAACAGCCGCACCACTATAAAAATGCATATGTAAGTGTACGTAACCGTAGTGAAATGTGTAATGTGTCATAGGTAACTCAAAAGGACTTCGGATTAGGAAGCTACCATAGTGAGAATCGGGCTAATTCCACACACAACATGACTGGGTGACAAGACAATCCCTTAAACTTGAAAGCATTTCCCTTGAATTCATTGATGTTTACTTAAACATTGCCCAAGTCCCCAAATATGACATTGGTTTCCTTAGATGGAGAACCATGAATTCGTTCGGTTGGAGGAGGAGTGTCTTTAGTAGTAATCTCTTGGGGAGGTAAATTTAGGAGAATATGACTCATTTTGGAAGTTTCATCGCATGATTCGAAGTCTCCTTTGCTGGAGCTTGCATCAAATTCCTCATTATTAGAGGAGGAATCATAGCCACTACTACTCTCAATTTCACCCTCCTCCTTTTCCGTGAACAGCGCAACCTTGCCCTCACGCTGCTTGAACTCCTCTTCCCTCTCCTCCGAGATGGGGCGCATTCTAATCGGACAACTGGCTATGGTTGTAACGCCTTATCCTTTCTTCAGTTTATCCACCGAATGGACTTTCTCCTTCTGGTAGATTGCCTTTTTTGGAGTCGTGCGATGAAGAAGTGGAGCATATTCGAATCTTGGAATGGGAAGGAGATGGAACTCCTACGAGGATGGAAGATCTCTAGGATGCAACAACCCGTACCGAAGCAAATCTCACATATTAGCAAAGACTCGACCGATCTCTCTCTAGCGCCTTTGGCCTTCAGAGTATAGAAGATGGGATTAAATAATGGATCTTTGTTTGGCCTCGAAATAACTACAAGGAGTATTTAGACTATTAAAAGTCCTACACCATTGTATTAAACCACAATGAGTAAAAGAGAAGACTTACCCTCCATCGTCCAAAGGTGATTATATCCCTTAGGACACATAAAAAAAAGTATTGGGTCTTGAATTGGGAAAAATTACTTTGAAGCTACAGCACAATTTTTCCATTTCCTTGGGCCTCGATGATCACAAGAGATGTACATTTGTCTCCCTTCTTAAACGGAGGAAGTATTTCAGCTCAACAAAGCTTGGGGCACGATTGAGTGTCCACATAAATAAAACGTGAAGAAAAGTCAAAATCGCATATCCATTAGGGTGAATCTAAAATGGGGCAATTCCTAATTTCAGAAGAGTCTCTCTCAAGAAATATTGGAAGGGCCACTGCTCCTTTGAATCATACCGATGGCAAGCGGTGTACCCCGAAGGGGACATTTGTGCAAATTTGTTTTTCAATGAAAGGCATACATCATCATCCGAGATGCTATATTGCAAACAAATATTGTGCAGGACTTTAACTAAAATTATAGTGGATGCTATAACGACCCAATTTTTCGATGTCCGAAAGTCAGCATTAATACATCCACTGTATCAAATGCCGCACAATCGAATGCCGAAAAACCGAACCGTTTGGGTTAAAGAAGAAGAAACAGAAACAATAACAGAATCTCACATTTCGCAGCGGAACAATATATAATAGATAAACGAATAATCTTTAAAACAAAGAACTATATCAGTTTATACATCCCATTATCAGAGTTTACAACAACACAACAATGGAGAAGAAATATTACGTATACAAGTGATACGCCTTGCCATCCAGCTTGCCTTCTGATCTCCACAGCAACTTTTCGACTTTGCTCCCGAATAACTGATAACCTGACTCTTGGCTGCCCGTGTGAAAATTTATGGGCACCCATAGTTTAGAAAGGGAACAACAAACTCCGGGTCAGTCATGAGACTGGTGTGAGATCTTAAAAAAAGTTATTTTCAGAAAGAAAATAAAAAAGAAATCCGCTATGCTTTTGGAAAATGAAACTACCATAAGGCCTCCCGCCACACACGCAATGCAAACGCAGAATTGGAGGAGATTTCTCCTTATGATAGTCAAACATGCTTGATACGCAAATCCCTTTTAATATTATTATTAGTGCATAGTGCAGAAAACCTTTCGAAAATATAATATTAATCTTAGCCAGCATACAACCCTTATCGTATGCCTACTATAACTACCATCTAAACAGTGGTGACCACCATAAGTAAATGGCATGTTATACAACTAAAACCGTACAAGGCGCGTATTGGAGATTGGATTTCCAACAAATGGTCAGGCTATAGAACTTCCTATTTCCACATGGGTACACCTCTGGAGGGACGCCCTGAGAAACTAACCAGCTCTCTGTCAACACAAGGTCGAGTTTTCCCACGCTGTAATACAACTATAGCATGAGTAACTACCACGAGTATGCCATCCCCAGTCGTTATCGACCTTTATCCGAGGATCCTTAACCACAAAGCAACAACCATACAGCAATAAATTTGTAGTAACCACATAAGTCAAGTATCTGGGCTTCATACCATGATACCACCCTTTTCCAGAAGGAAATGGACATACCCTGAGGGCGCTACCCCCAAATTAGCTTGCTGCATCCTTCTTGTTTCAACCATTTCCGGGTTGTGAGGTCCGATGAAGTCTCATCCACAAAGCTATGCTTTTCACAAAATCCATGCTTCGATCAACAAATGATCAGCAGCACTTTGTAGGCCACACTACCAAAGTGGGAGTATATCACTAGTAACCATCAACTACATAAACTCTGAGCTCATACGTCTCAGAGAAGGGTGTTAAGCTAGGATAATAAATTCCCTACCACCAACAGAAATGTATTTGATAGAAACCAGCTTCATATCTCAAAGTGTAATGTCAGATACACATCCATACAAGCCTATTTCGGGATGGAACGGAACTGAAGGCACTTCAAAGAAGCCCTTGCAATCCGGATATTCAATAATCACATCCGGTCTTCCCATCATAAAGGGTGATATAATCTCTATACCGGAGCAACTCGGTGCAGAGACATTTGAAAATTAATCCTTTCATTTTCGAAAATACCCGGTCTTCAACACCATCTTCAAATGCAATCCCTTTTCGTCATATCATTATTCGGAGTGGGTTTTATGACACAAAATCCTCTCCTGGCTAATCCGAAAAACGAGCACTTATTTTAAAAAAATAAGTGTTTCATTCAAATTTCAAGTAAATCACAACAAATTTCCACTTTTGATCTGTTAAAGGACCATCACAAAGATTCGATGTGGATTTCGAATATCCATTTGGAATCCGACCCCCGGTCGCATAGAAATTCAAATGTCGTTTAAAGGCTAGTGTTGATAGTCGGTTATTTAACTATCAATCAACATTCACAACAATCACCAAATTTCAAATAATTTTCCACCAATTAATTATTTTCAAAATATCTTCATAAGATATATTTTTAACACTTAACACTTTGAAAACAAATTTCAAATCACTTTCCTCGTGTGGAATAAATTTCCAAATATTTATTTAATTCCACTGAAAAATTTGTCGAGTTTGAATACTTTAAAATAATTTAAATCACTTATCCAAATATATATATATATATATATATATATACTTGAAAACATTTAAAATAAAAACTATTTTAAAACACTTTATTTAAAACATTAGTTATGAAAATATTATACTAATATCTCATATAACAACACAAGTCCAAACTAATATAAAAATAAAATTATTAGATAGAGCATAACTATTTAAAAAACCATTTTCTAAAACAAAGATCAATTAAATCTTTAAAATAATTACATCTATAATTAACTAATAAACCTTTACTTTAAAGATTTAAAAACACTTAAGAAGATAATTTTCTCCAAAGCAACCTTTTTAATACCAACTTTAAAAATTTTAATTTATATTTGAAAGTTACTTTGAAAAACATACTCGGCTTTTCAGGGAAAATACACTTCCATTTCAAAATGGTTCACTTAAATCAATCAATAAATCCTTCTTCATTTATTTTAAATTTACGTTCCAAATCCGTATTCCTTTCACACTTTTTAAAAATAAACCAGTATTTATTTTAAAAACAAATTTCCCTTTTCTTTACAAATTCCCATTGTGAATTTAAATTTTCAAATATCCACTGATATATGATTTTCAAATCGATTTCTAATTATTCATTTTCAAACACCAAATCAAATTCCAAATTGATTTCTAAATTGATTTCCAAACAACAAATCAATTTTCAAATCGATTTCTCAAAGACTTATTTTTAAACACCAAATCAATTTTCAAATTGATCTCTAAAATTTGTTTTTTAAACACCAAATTAATTTTCAAATTGATTTCTAAAATTTGTTACCTTTTAAAATAAATCCCTTTATTTTTTCCCATACGATTTAAATTCTGAATTTTAAGTCAATTCCCAGGTATTTAACAATTATTACTAAAAATCCCGTTATTCAAATCTTACCCATATTTTGGAATCTATTCAAAAGGATTTCAAAAAAAAATCAATCTTTATTCTTTGTAATTTTTTTTTAAAATTTACCCAAAATTCTCTATTTCAATTTCCAAAACCCAATTTCATATTTCTGGTATCCTACGATACCAAAAATATATTCGGCTAAACCATAGCTTTCAACGATTTCAATCATAAATATAATCATACACAGATTATAAATAAATCAACAAACTTCATTGAAACAAATTCAAATATTTGAGGAATCCACAGATGTTAGCACAACAATTAAGTACCAATTCCACTTCGAGGTTATATAATATCATCCGCTATTATGCGGTGCATAAGGTCTCATCCGCTATATAATACGGGAAATTAATCACTTCAAATGTGTATATATACATAGACTACTATATATACTATCACAATCCAACCATCAATCAATAAATGAAATTCTAATTTCAATCGAGTGGGAAGATCTCAGCTTTGCTCCTTTATTTTGCAATCCATTTCCAATTTGACTCATTTCTCGATTTTAGACCTTGTATAAACATTTATACAATTCATTAATATTCAAAATAATCGAAAAACCAATTTTCGTTTGGTAATTTTAATTATCCAATGATTTTATTTTAAACCAATTTCTTTTAATAAATTTATTTAAATGAAAATTAAATTTTAAAAATAATTTTCTTTATAATAAAATATTTCTAGGAACTAAAAATTTAATATTAACAAATCTATCTCTATCTTATATTATATTAAAAATAAACCAGTAAATGAAAATAGATATATCTCTATATTTATCCTCTTTTGAAACTATATTTATAAAAATAATTTATAGATTTCAAAAATCTAATTTTATATAACTTTCAAACCCTTTTAAAATTCCTATATTATAGTATTTAAGCATTTATTTTTAAAACTTTATTTGTATATATATATATATATATATATATATAATTACTGTGTTAAAACAAGTGTGTAATTACAGATGTACTTACATTTATATTTTTTCTTTCTGTATATGTGTTTAGATGAATAATTTGCATTGAAGAATCAACAGCAAAAAAAACTCACCTCGACCCTGATGCGTCGTCGATGACCAAACATCGACATCCCTCGCACGACTTTCCACGGTACCTCAATGTGCCCCCACACGACCCACATGTGAGCACAAATCTCCAAAAAGCACGTTGCTGTTGCCGATGATCCTCGGCCCTTCGATAAACCACACACCCAAACGAAGAACAACAGTCCCAGTCAAAATCTTTTCCTACGCTTGCACGTGCGAACAAACCCTCCCCTGACATGTCACCTCGTCTTCATTGCCTTAGAACGATGACCAGAATCCAAGCCCTAGCTGTCTGATTGAGACACCCCTGCTTCTCATCGAGACTAATGGATCCACTAATCTCCGCCTCACTTGTTCGCCGTCGAGTATCCGCCATACTTCGACTTCATGCGATAATTTATTCGCGTCATACCCAAAGCGACGGAGCAGCTATTGACCAAAGCTTGCTCGCGAGCCCTCCCAATTTGTAGTTGCATGAAAAATCGATTTCATTCTTTGCTATGATTCGAATTCGCGAATCGTCAACTGGAAATAGATTTAATTTTTTTTTCCTGATTGAAGGAGGTCGGCCATTATAATTTCAATCGAAGCCGAGATGTTTTTTCTTTCTTCTGATTGTCCTCTTCATTCCCTTTTATTTTATTTTGTTATATTTTTTTTGACCGAGATATTCAATCCCCCTTTTTTATTTTGAAATCAAACGCGTGTAAAGATTTACAAAGAAAGTTTAAAACGTGTTGTTAAAAAAAGATACGTGTTTGATTAACATTTTTTTTCTTTTTTTGTCAATATTATATATATATATATAATTCAAATTCAAATTTATATCGTCTCGATTCCGCAACTCAAAATCTCAATCTCCAATCAAGGTGTGCAGCCAGGCATTTACAGTGTATATCCCTATTCTGAACGTAATGTAAAAGGTTCCGAGTCCAAATTTGGTCGTATAGAGAAGATAGCTTTTTGGACGCAGCTATAATATTGAATTTTCGATTTAAATTTCAATGCGTTTGCTTATTGTATGGCCAAACAATCACTCCAAACACTACAAAAACTGAAATCCGATAATAATACAATATTAGGGATCCAATGGAACTGGTTTCGTCGAATTCCGAGACTGTGCCTCCGAATGCTATTTTTAAATACCAATTTAAATGATATAATTTCAAAACTGATCAAATTACTTTCAAATTCAATTTTGAAGCTTTCATTATCTTCAGTATTATTAATATAGATTTTCCAAGCCTTGAAGATATATTTTATCAGCTTAAAACTAAAGATTCAATTTTTTTACCGAAATTCAATAAATTAAATTCAATAATTTAATTGCCAAATTCATAGTGATATTTGAAATTCAAGTTTAACTAACATTCAAATATTTAAAATCAATTAAATATTTCATTTTCAAATGTTCAAAAATCCTGGGTGATGGTCGTCACAGAAGTTCTCTCTAGAGGGTTGGGAAAACTCTAAAGTTTGGGGGAGTTCAATCTGCAACCGGATCTACTGGAATCAATTGACCATAGTTAGCCGGTGGTGCCAAAGAAGTAGGTGTTGTTGAAATCATTTGTGAAGACATAACTAACATCAATTCGGCTTTCGAGAGTGTCGTACTTCCTCCGCTCGATTTATGATGGGATGATGTGTGCTTCATTTGATACAATAGAACTTGTATCTAATGTGGTAAGGTAATTCTATTAGAATTAAAAGTCCCCCTATGATTAACACTTGAATTCCCAAAAAAATACCGACTCATACTGACTCATCAGATTTCAAGTGTTGACTAGGGCAAGTGTAGTGTGTTATCTATGTGGGATAGGCTCGCTGTCCTGAACACTACATACGCTCTATCTTATGTAGATAGTTCACTCGTAGCGAAGAAAGGAAAAAGCTTTTCATTAAAGTTATTTCTATTACACTTTCCCATTACCGATCAACGATCGATAATAGATCTGCTGTTTGAAACAACATGGAAATCTCTTCCTATTTTAGGTACACCAACTGGACAATGACAGGACCAATCCAAAGTGAGAAACTATAGATGAATGGGTCTGAATCGAGGAGAGAATTCTCAGCATAAGTCGATTTCAGCTTTCTGGAAAGTGATAACAACATGAGCCACATATAAAACGCTACCCTTAAGCTATTATCATTTCCTAGAAAAATAAAAATCAATGCGCAAGACGAGAGCCGGAATAACAATGTAACTTGGATCAGGTTAATTCTAACTCTATGGATGAAGATAGCAAAACATGTCAAGCATCAAGGAAAAATCCAGGCTTCGTTCCGTAAAGAATTCAAGACTGGATTTACCATCTTCTTCCACAAAGTCACAATCAACACGAATTCTCCATTGCATTCATCACCAACAAAACTTCATCACCAAATCGTTAAATAAATGCCAAAATCCACATCACCAAGCTTAGTTTAGAAGGCAAATATAGTATCCTAAGTTATTGGAGATCTAAGATGGGCTAGATCGGTGGCGATCCAGGTAGGTGATGTTTCAGGCACTAACGGTTGGCTTAAGATGACAACGAAGTCAAGTGGGGTCGGTGGCAAGAAGCTTTGAAGGTGGAGATCGACGACCGTGATGGTGGAGCTAGTTTAGGGTTTGGAGGTGTTTGGATCGGGTCGCAAGGGTAATGCCTAAGTTCGCAAACAAAAATGTGGAATAATGGAAGGTCAGCTCGAATGAAGTTAAGTAAGTGATTGCATGAATTTTTTTGCTAAGTCCTTGGATCCTTAGCAATCCATGGATGATGGATCGCTGGCGATCCACAAAGTTGCATTCAGTTTTTTCCAAACTCACCAAGTATAATCTAGGTGCTGTTTGAAAGCATTTGGAAAGTTGTGAGGTTGAGTGATTTATCATTATGAGAAATGAAGATTCACACCGGAACTCAACTGATGGTTGAATAGCCAAAGCCAAATTCGCATGATGGCCTCAACACAATCAATTAAACTTCACGAAATAAGAACTCAAAAGCAATTACTTCCAAAGCACACCTTGTTTCCAATGAAGGCATACTCTGGGGGGAAAATGTTAACCGAGTTTTTAATCTAGTAGAATTCAAAGGAAGTTAGAACATCTATGAAAAGTCCAAACATTTCAAGAATCAACTAAAAGGGCCAGAAGATGGAACTAGGAATGACCCAAAAGGGAAGGAGAAAAGGTGATAGATCACTAGCAATCCATAAGCCATGCTCATGGAACCTCCAAACTTCTCGCATCATGACCCAATATCTGTTCTAAGGATGTCTTCCAACTTTCATGGTATTCCAAGAAAACTATTTCGAGAAGTAAGCGTTTATCTGATTCCAGTTAGAGTTCAATGCAAGATATATATGAATCACCATTAATACAAGGCAACGAGTTACCAAATTATATGGAGAGCATCTACATAACGCAAGGAACACAACCCAAGTGAAACGATTCAAAATATTCCAACTACATGGATCGCTAGCGATCCACGCCCTATGGATCGCTAGCAATCCATCAATTCAAGTCAGGCCACTAGGAAATTTTTGGAGCACCTTCATATCATTAAGTTGAGGTTTCTGGCAAAGTGCCCTAGCCTAATAGCTCTTCAGTCCCTATAAATATTCATCTATCTGCAACATAAAGGGGATCTTCTAGATTGGCTGGTGAAACTCTGCACAAAATATTCTTCACTCTTCTCCTCCCATACAACAGTCACCTAGGGGTTCACTGTGATTCTCTAGTGACTCTATCAATTGTGACTTGATCTAACTTAGGAGATTCAATCATATTGTATTTTAATTTCACTTGTAGCAGCAATCAATTAACAGAAATCTATAAAGTGGATGTAGGCTTCATTAACAGCCGAACCACTATAAAAATCTTCTTGTTCCTTTTCTTTTTTTGCGATTGACTGTTGCATTTTCTGTTCCATTTGCCTTTATAAACAAGGCTGGTGCTTTCACACTCAATTCAAGGTGTTGATCCATTTTTTGGGTTAACAGC
This sequence comes from Allium cepa, assembly GCA_030765085.1. NCBI lineage: Eukaryota > Viridiplantae > Streptophyta > Magnoliopsida > Asparagales > Amaryllidaceae > Allium > Allium cepa. Next base: position 1,050,769,086 of record CM060935.1, on the reverse strand, counting down.
AGAGTTGTTAAAGACTCCTCCTTTATGAAAATTGCGTCATCACAATTTCTTAAAGGAGGTGTCAAACAACTCATATAACTTTCTTGGTATCTACAATCTTCTACCAAACTTAAATGTTTAATCCTCTATGTGGCTCTTCTATAAATTCACTTATCGTATGCTATAATTTAAATAGATTCAATTCAATGACTTTCTATTTTCGCATAAGATTAAATTTTGTGAAAATTTTCTAAATGTCAGATTTTCCAATTTTTTTGGTAGAGTCTCCTTTGTACAGAGAGCGTTTTGAAAAATCAAAACACGATACACACACACACACACCTAACATAGGGAATTTTAAAACATAGGCAAATAATATAATATCACATTACATATTAATATCTCATAAAAACTTACCTTTTTATGTTAGCATTTCAACGAGAAATTTTGCGTTTATGCGAGCAAAAGCAAGCCAAAGTCTCCATTAGATACCATTAAGCTCCAAACGTACATACACTTAACTTATTTTAAACATCAATCACTTATAAAGAGCTAAAACAAGTATACATTCACTTATTATAAAAAAATTAGTTTAAACCACTTATTATAAAAAAAATTAGTTTAAACCACTTTCTAATAGAGTTGTAAAGGTAAAAAATGCATAATTTGGTGATGGTTTCAAAGAATGAAATGTTCAGTAGTATGTTAGCTTTCTAAAACAACTTTTAGATTGCAACTTATTATCCGGCCTTTTGACCCGGCTATGTATCCAAGCTGAATGGACGAGTTAGACTCAATGATAGACAGAGAAAGTAGTTCAAAGAGGTGATAACAGAGTCTGGAGATCAAGCACTGATGGAAATATGAAGACCAAGTGAAACCATGAGATGAACCTTATAGACATTCTAAGTATGGATTATAGTCTCAACTAGGCTAGGGATCAGGTATGATCCCTACTTTTGTACACGGGATTAGGTCATATCAGCTTAGTAATTCAACTCAACGGAGGTTGATCGATATCTCAAAACCTAGAAATCAAATATGCAAGCACTTTTGGTGACATGGAGTTAACATGAAAGGAGACCCACCAGAGGGATTGTGAGACCCCACATCGCCATTAAGAGGGATCGGGGCCGATGCCTATTCCTTGGGATTTGGGCCTGGAGATCGCTCTCATGACCTCTTCTGCATCTGGAGATTCCCCGTCGGAAATTTTTCGGGAAGATTTCCGACAATCTCCCCTTATATATGCAAGATTCATGGTTCATTTGGGAGGTTTTCAGGCTGTTAATTTCTTTATACTCTATTATATCCATGGATTTCAATCCAATCCCTATTGTACTTAGAATTTAAAGTCATTAATAAAGCAATTTCTCCAAAGTGGAAGTAGGATATCCACACCGAACCGCTATAAATCATTGTGTTCTTGTTTTTGATTATTTTCCCTTATTTAATTAGTTGTTTCCTATATTTTCATTTAGATTTCTTCATTTGTTTCTCTACTCAAGCTCTATCGGGTGTTTGTGATCAATTTTGGTGTAAACATTTTGGTGCTTTCGCTGAGAAGGCTCAGTTCTCAACTTGATTGGATCTTATCTTCTACTAGTGGATTCCATTATCCGTGAGACAAATCCATATTTATACCCATAAATTTTCTGTTTCGACTTAGATTTGAAAAAGATCTAGAAGGAAGCTAGTAGAGATAGCCAGAGGAACTAAGTCAACTTCTCATGCTCTTGTTGAAGGCAATGGCGACACTAGAGTTTAATAGGTTGATCAGAACATACAATCAGCTATTGCAAATTCCCAGAATCCTACTAGTACCATCGTTATGGATGATTTTGAACTCCTTGTAAAGGAGTTGATGGATAGTTGTAAGCAGCTCAACCATCAAACCCAAGCTATCCGATGAACCAATTGAGGGATCAACATGGGAAAACACGAGGGGTGCCTACTTTATATTCAAGATCAGAAAACTCCTCTTCATCGGATAACTATCACAGAGCTAGATGCCTGAAAATTAAAGAATATAGCAAAATCCAGCGGCCCATCACCAGCGAATGGCACAGATCATCCCTGATCCCTCCTTCCATGGATGGAATCACCAATCAGCTGGAAGGGCCCTCTCCAGAGGTGCTACAATTGATCAGGGTGTTAAAGCTTTGGTGAACGTAGTTGAACCACAACCGAGAGATGATGATAGGACTATAGCTCAAGAGATGGATTAGGAGCAAGAGGAGCCAAGACAATGCGATCTTGCACCTAGACATGGACCGGGACATTCACGTGAGATGGAACACGACCATCACTTGGCATCAACTCTTTAAACACCGGACTTAACAAGCATGGTGAGGCAGCTTGTAAGAGAAAGTCAAGACTTAAACAATGATGATTGGGGACTATCTAGGAGCCATACTCTATTCACTAATAGCATTCTACATGCAAAGCATCTGTAGAGGTTTAATATGCCTTTGACGCCTGCTTATGTGGGAAAAGCTGACCCTAGGCAGCATCTCATGAGATACGAATGGCTTATGGACTCCGCTAGAGCCCCTGATGTAGTCAAGTCCAGATGTTCCTCTATGTTTCTGGAGGGATTTATAACCATGTGGTTCAGTAAGTTACCACTACGGTCTATTTCTTCCTTTGATGCATTAGCAACAAAGTTTTTGGAGTAATTCTACATGCATGTGCGTCGCCTCAAAGATGTTATGTCTCTCTCCAACTTGGTTCGGGCACCGGGGGAGTCACTTAAAGATCACCTAGAAAGGTTCAGTACAACTATTACAGAAGTCGGTAATCCAAACGATGGTGCAATATTCATGGCACTGACTAGGGAAGTTAACCCCGATTCCAAATTTGGTGATTGGTTAGCAGGAAAGCCTCCTTCCACATTAGACTGTTTCTTTTCCAAAAGTGGCTCAGTTTCTAAGAAAGGAGGAGGCAAAGCGAACTAGAAGGAGGGATGTTGCAGGCCTAGGTGTCGAGGGATTAAAAACTAATGTAGCAGTAAAATAGTCTGGTCATAGTTCTGGGAAAGCTCAAAATAAACCGAACAGGCAGAAAAAGGGCAACGATATAAATTGCGACTGGAGATGAGATTCTTGGGGAGGGAAGCTAAGGATCCTTACATACGACACATACACACCTTTGAACGTGTCATTAAAAACATCTATCTATCGACCTGTAATACCCTGCAACACCGAAACTTCGAAAGAGTCGACGGAGTAGCAAATAGGGAAGTACTGTAGATTCCATGAAACCTGTGATCATAATACGGATGACTAGTTTCACTTGCATGATATCATGGAGAACTTAATTCATGAGAGAAAATTGCAACAATTTGTTAAAGCCTCATAGGACGACAGGCAGGGAACATCCAACCCTAATCGAGAACAAGTTATGCCTAGTGCTGAGGAACCTAAGCGGACTAGAGGAAGACTAGTTAATAAGACCATTGTTGGAGGATCGCATCCAACTGAAGGAGTTGGAATGAAATGGAGCGTTATGCAAACACGGTCAGGCATGTCGATTGTGGGTGCCGTTCGAACACGGATGATGGTGCTCCGGCCAAGCAACAATGTATTATGATGGACAACATAGTATTCTGAAGCAAAGATGCGAATAAGGTAGAGTCCTCTATGATCGACCCAATGGTGATCTCAGCCATGATCGGCCCCGCCTTAGTGAGAATGATTTTGATTGATTGTGGCAGTTTTGTAAACATTATTTTCAAGAGGGCTTTAGACCAAAAGAGAATTGAAGCTAAAGATCTGAAACCATGCAAAGCTCGCATTGACGGCTTTAATGTTGTCACTACTTAAGCGGTAGGTTATGTCGAGCTACCGGTAGAGTTAAGGGACGACAGCCGTAGGAGTGTGTAGATTATGGCATTTGTTGTGTCGAATGTGGACTCTCCATAATGCCTTTTTGGGCCGACCAACCCTTGCTGAATTCAGGGAAGCTTTTGCACCTTGGTGCTTGACACAAAAATTCCCAATAGACAACAGTGTGGGAGTTGTTCATGGAGACTAGGTGACTGGAGGTGCATGTTATGTGGCTGAGTTGAGGGATGCTCAACGAAAGGAGAAAACAAAGGTGCGAAGAAGTCTCTCCACATAATTACCAGTGAGGCTTAGCAACTAGTGTCCAAGCCTTAGCTCGGGCACAACAGTTGGTTCTATAAAGGTATAAATCCGAGAGATAAAGAAGAAGAGCCCAAAGAATCCAAGGCTATACCCGTTGAGTTGACAATCGATATCACAGTCAGTCACAACAAACCCTCATGGGTCTGGAAGATCGGATCATGGCTCAACCTAATGATGAATTAAGGAGTTAGGTGGTTTTATCCAAGAAAATCCTAATGTGTTCACTTGTACCCCTTCTGGCATGTGTGGGATCTCACCAACCATCGCGAGCCATGCATTGAATATCAACCTAAGGCATGTCCCGATGAAACAAAAATGACACGGCATGTATCCGAAGAGATCTACCACCCTTGAAGAGGAGGTGGATAGGTTTAAAAGCAATGGGTTTATCCACGACTCCCTCTACCAGAAATGGTTATCCAATCCTGTTCTCATGAGAAAAGCAAATGGGAAGTGGCAGACATGTGTGGACTACTCGAATCTAAACAAGTCATGTATAAAGGATAGATTTCCACTTCCAAGTATTGAAAAACTAGGAGACTCGATAGTTGGACATTAATTATTTTCATTTATGGACACATACTTCGGATACAATCAAATCCTAATGCATGCCCCCCAATGGAAGCACACCGGTTTCATTATCGATCTAGGACTGTATTGCTATTTTGTGATGTCATTCGGGCTAAAGAGCGCTGGAGCTACCTACCAAAGACCGGTCAATCAGATGCAAGATGACCATATCAGATGATCGATGAAGTATTCGTTGATGATATGCTCGTAAAGTCAGAACGATCAAAATACCATAACGATGATTTGGTGGAGATGTTCAATGTTCTCTAAAATATGGAATGAAACTTAATCCCTTGAAATGCTCTTTCGATATTGCATTAGGAAATTTTCTAGGTTTCATCATTAACTTTAGCAGAATCAAGGAAAATCTCGAGAAGATTCAAGCAGTTCGAAATATCAAAGTGCCGAAATTGATTAAATTGGTACAAAGCCTCAATGAGAAGGTCGTCGCCTAAAGCAGATTCATCTCTAAGGCCATTGATAAGTGTTTTCCCATCTTCAATTTAGTTAGAAGAGGGAAGAGGAGCTTTGAATGGACGCAGGACTGCATCGACGCATTTTGAGCTTTGGCAGATCACTTAGAGAGACCTCCATTCTATTCAAGCCGCTAGATCATGAAGACTATACATCTGCTTAGCAATGCCGGTACATTCCATAAGTGTTGCACTGTTATGTAAAGAAAATTTGATCCAGATTTTAGTATATTATGTTAGCAAGCTATTAATAGGTGCTAAGAGAAAGTGCCCAAAGCTGGAAAAGCTCGCATACTGTCTATTGGTTATGTCACAAAAATTGGGTACTTGCTTCCAAACTCACACCATCATCATCTACATCAACTAGCCGTTAAAACAGTCCTACGGCAAACTAAGACTTCTAGAATATTGCTCAAGCAGAACATCGAATTTAGCCAACTCGATATCACTTATCACCCTTGGAGAGCTATCCAGGAACAGGCATTGGCAGACTTCATAATTAAGTCCACTGCGTCGGACGACTCTCTAAATAGCAACGGAGAAATGACGATCCAACGAAGTAGTACATGGATGAGGCATCCATTGGTCAGTGTTCTAGCATCGGAGTCATATTAGTGACTGCCGAGGAATGGTCCACCTGCTATGCCTTGAAACTCGACTTCCCTACAACGAATAACGAAGCCTAGTATGAAGCATTGATTGTTGGTCTCAAATTTAACACAGAATAGGAGTGAAAACTTTTGAAATCTTTTATGATTCTCAGTTAGTATTATGCCAAGTCAAGGGAGATTATCGGGCCAAGGGACAACAACTTGCTCCTTGTCTCGGCTGCATCCAAGAGCTATCGACCAACTTCGAGGACTACAACATTACACATATCCTTAGAGAAATGAATGAGAAAGGCGACTCACTAGCTAAGGTGACCAGTTTCGGGGATGCACTACTAATGGGCTTGGTCTTAGTTGAAGTACTTAATGCTCCAAGCATTAACCAAATGTACATTGACTGGGTCTTAGAGAAGGATCCAGAAATAGAGTCGTGGATAACTCCTATCAAAGACTATCTACAATGGGAAGTCCTTCTCGAGTGGAGGAATGAGAAATGCAAGATCCTACGCAAAGCTTCATGCTACATCATCCAAGAAGGAATTATGTTTAGAAAGGGTTTCTCCATACCCCTATTTTGGTGTATCACCCATGATGAAATCAAGAGAGTATTACAAGAAGTCCATGAAGGAGAATGCGACGATCATAATGGTGGGAAAACCATAGCTAAGAAGATACTCCACTATGGGTATTTCTGGTCAACTGTAGATTGGGACACAGCTAATTATACCAAGCAGTGTGACAAGTGCCAAATGTTTGCAAAAATTTCAAGAGCCCCATCGAGGGAAGTTACTCAAATGGTCAGTCCATGACTGTTTGCCACTTATGGCATTGACATTGTTGGCTCCTTGCCAATTTATAAAGGTAGTGCGAACTACATCATCGTAGCAGTCAATTACTTCACTAAATAGGCTGCGACCAAACCTTTGGCCATGATCACAACAAAGAAAGTAATCAATTTTGTTGTTTTAAATATCATTTATGGTTTTGATCTCCCTCGGACAATCATTATTGATAACAGGACCCAATTCGACAGTTCTGAATTTAAAGACTTCTACCGCTGACATCGTAGTGAGAAAAGTTTTGCCGGAATTCTCACCCTCAAGCCAATGGATAGGTTAAAGCAGTTAATAAAATCATAAAATCCATTCTGAAGAAGCATTTGGAGAGTTCGAAGGCAAGTGGGTCGATGAACTCTTGTTGGCATTATGGGCATACTGAACCACCCATAAGTATGAGACTGGCCGTATTCCATTCGCCCTTGCATAAGGCTCCGTAGCCATGATTCCTATAGAATTTGAATTACCTTCTCATTGAGTGACTTACTACAACCCCAGAACTAACCTAGATCTTTTTTTGGAATCTCTAGACATTGTCAATAAGAAGCGCAAAGAAGCTGATTTGAAGGCAGCTATATACCGACATCGAGTTGCCTGGTACTACAATACTAAAATCTAAACTAGGATCTTTGGAATTAGTGATCTTGTCTTGAAACGGGTTTTTCCTATTCCTTTCCACATGGGTCCGAAATAGGACGGAATATGTCATCCACCAAATAATTAGAGATGGAACTTTCAAACTAACGACCACCGATGACATTACACTCCCAAGAGCACAGAATAGAGAGCATCTACAATGCTATTTTACTTAGCTTCATTTCATTCAGCTGTATTTCAATCAGCATTTTCTTTTGCATTTCAACTCAAAGCCATGTAATAAGACATATTTTGTCGCTTCTTTTCAGCTAGCAATACAATTTGAGGTTTCTTGCACATCTATGAACGGGTTGTGCATGATATAATAGTTGTGATGTGCGACCAACTTGCATTTACATATGCCAAATATAGTCTAATAGGAAACCAGAATTGGGTTTCGACCATCCATTAAATAAAATGGATGTGACTCGACCATCCATTAACCAATTCTTTCCTACCGTTTGATGGGAGAAACATGAAGTCGGAATGATCGTGGTATAACCGGTCACTAACTAACCCTTATCCAAGACCTAGGGGAAAATAATCGACTAACGAAAACGTGGTTCGACAATTCACTAGAATAACTCAAGTCCCCAAAGTGTGGACTGGAGTATAAGCATCAACGGGTGCGATCAACTACCCATTGACTAACTCTAATCCTCGGAGTGCGGATAAGAGTGTAAACAAATGAACGAGCATGATTCAACCACTTATTAACTAATCTAACCTAAAACTGACAAGAAGAGTATAAATTTATCAAGGGTGGGACCCCACTGGCTCAAGAATAGGGGGAGAGTATTATCACTTAACTGTTGAATTCGACAGCGTAACACCATGACTCAAGCCTAACATCTGATACGACTTAGGGCCAGATCAAAAGGAGGCCTTGAGATAAACTTATCGGATCAATGCCCGAATTAATGGGTGACCGTATGACACTACAATTCGGATGACAAGCAACGAATTACAAGTACATTGAATGGAAAATTTAATAGCTCAAATACTTAAACAAATTTATGAAAATGTCGAATAGAAACAAAGGAACTTTTATTTTCATAGTAAACTTGGAAACCAAGTACAAGTTTATGTTTAACAAACTAATAAAAGTGGAGACCACTGTTGTTCTAAGCTATAATGAAGCGCATACCCAGGGTTACCTCTTCTTTGACGATTTTGATTTTTCTTCTTGGAATCAAAGAAATCTCGCTCGAACTCTATCCTCTTATTTTCTCTCCTCTCCTGCCACTCCCTTTACCCATAAGTGGAGTGCTCTGGGTTAATCTAGTAAGTTTGCCCTGGGCAATTCCAGGCCAAGAAGTGGAAACTGAGATGCCCGAAGAGGACACTACCAAGGAACTCCCGACGCCCCCGGAGGGAGACATGCGAACAAGGGAAAAAATGGTCTCCCTAGGAAAATCTATAGATAAGGAGGAGGAATGACTTCCATCTTTTCTTTTTTAATATCTATTACAAGAAGAACATCCGCCTCAAGTTTCCGCTCCATCTTATGCATGGAAGGACCCGATAAGGAATGGGAAACCTTGGTTATAACAACATCATCATCGACTTGAGTCCTCTAGTTCAAATCACCTCCTTCCTTCAACAAAGCATCCTCCAAGTGCTCATCAAAGTCCTGAACTTCCTATCTGAAATATTATGGGTTGTCGTTGTCGAAGTCATTACGGTTACGGACTCCGTCGCCAGGATTTATAGTCCGGGTCGAGAGCCCTAAGGAGGGAGCGAAGTGATAGTAGGCGGATCTGAAGCAAAGAAATACAACGAGAGGGGTTAGCAATGTAGACTTGAGATACATCGACTTTTTGAAAAATAGGAGAAGTCAATGAACCTCCCTTTTCAATTAGAACTTCCATGTGAGCCGAAGTACCGTTGGATGCTCCTTCTAGGGTGGGAGAGAGGCCGATGAATTTCTGAAGCAGAGATTCTTCTGGGTTATAACCAGCATTGGCAGAGAAGCCCACATTGGAGCTAGGGACATTTTGGGTCCCTAAATTTGATCGGTTTAGCATCATGCTGCATGGATCCAGAACCCTAGCCTATCTCTTGTTGAGAAGCTATGGCAATTTCCTCTTGGATCAGAGTAGGCCCTCATGGAAAATTCTAGGTTCATCACCCCTCAAGGCTTTTTTTCCAGCTGCATCAGATCAATCTCTTCACCCCTACGATCTCTTTTCTCATCTTCGATTATATGTTTCCAAGCACGGGCAAGATGGTAGGGAAAGTCGCCCTAGAGCCATTCTGTAACACCCCCAATTTTTAATAACATTATTCAGGAGATTTAATTAGATAAATTAAATAAATAATATAAATATTAAAGTGATAAGGGGATTGAGATTTGAAAATTTTAAATAGAGGTTGAGCTTAATTAATGAATTAAAAAATGGGCTTATAATCGGTTTTGTATGTTAATTAGGAGACTAATTAAAATAAGGGCATATAAGGAATTGCGCACCATAACTCCTTGTACCCTAAACCCACGTTTCATTTCCATCTTCACGTTCATTCTACTTAATACAAACCAACGTAAGGAACTAAAGAGTATAGCTTGCCATTACCTAGGAAGAAAATGGGAAAATTAGTCAAGAGATAAGGAATAAAAGCAAGGAGAATTAATCTCAATCAAATCTCAAAGTCGTTATCCTAATCAAGGTGAATAATAATAAAAACCATCTCAATTTTTATTTTTATGATCTTTTGATTTTCGGTTTAAGATTAAATCCATTGTGATGATTTTTGATGATGATATTCTTGGATTTATAACATATTTGATTCAAACAAGATTTCTTGATAATTTTTTATACATGATTTTAAGGGTAATATCGTTTAAACTGAATTCGAAATCCCATGAGGAATTTATATGTTTATGTAAAACATGATTTTGGAGGTGGGTGTTAATTTTTATAATTTTCCAAGCTATGGAAAATTTATTATGAATTTTCAAAGGAAAATATGAATAATCCGGTTTAGAAATTAATCTGGTTATTATATAAAGAATTTGGATCTAAAAATTTTCTTTAGATAACATATTGAAAGTGAATTTCTATAATTTTTGGGGGTTTTTACTAAGTAATTTACTATGGAAATTAAATTATTTTAGAAGAAGGACTTAATTTTTATGCTTAACGGAAGGGAAAAATTGTGAAAATTAATCTTTGTTTACATCTAAAATTATGCGGCAGTTATTTTGATAAAGGGTTTGAAAAGTTATGGCAACCAATCAAATGTTTACAAATAGGCAGATTAGTTATAAAGTATTTACTTTAAATGGAATTAAATCTGTCTTTACCCAGAAAAGTTGGTTCCGCCTTTTTTAGAAGCCACCGTTCGACCCTATGCTTCCGCCTTCAACCAAGTGGAAACTAAACAGGTCGAAACCAACTAAACCAAAACCAATACACATGGTATCAATAATGTTGATACATAGTGGATTGGAGAAAGATGGAAGGCATGGTGTCGAAACCCTTGCTTTCGATGGGGTCGAAACCTTTGTTTTACTTTCCAAGAAATGTGCTTGCCTATATTTACTAAATGCTTTCAAAGATGTCGAAACCAATGCCTTCAAAGGGGTCTTTTTAAATTTCTTTTAAAGGGGTTGCCGCCTCTTGTTTAAATTGTAGCTTCCAAAGGAGTTACATAACTTTAAAATTAATGCTTTCGAAAAGGGTAGTTTCGACTAACTCAAAACCCTTCTGTTGTCCATATGCCTTTCGAAGGGATTGAAGACATCATTGCATTCGAAAGGTAGCTTTTGTTTTAAACCTGTACTAAGCCACTTCCAAAAGATTTTGAAAGGATTCAAGGGTTTCGAAGGAAATGGCTTCGAAAAGGGTTTCGAAGCTATCCTTTAAATGTTTTACATAAATTCTTTGAGCTTTCGAAAGGATGGTTTCGAAGCAATTAGAGTTTCCCCAATCATTTTTATTTAAAGATAAATGGTTTTGAAAGGGTTACTTTTGCTTGTATTCACATAGAGCCAAAAGATATTTTTCTAAAGATAAACCCAATGTTTTTGAAAGGGGTGCTTTCAATGGTTTCGAATGGGGTACTTTCAAATGGTTTTGAAACTATGCTTCTATAATTGAATGGTAATACTTTAATACATTCGAAAGGCATGTGCCTAATGTTTTGAAAATAATGTTTGAATGCTTTTGAAAGGAAGTTTTCCAATGGTTTTGAAAGAAAAGATTAAAGGTTTCGAAAGCCTTAGTTTTCAAAACAAAGAATACAATCTCAAATTTTTAAAGTTAAAACCTATGGCTTTATAAAAGAGCTTTTAAATGCTTTTAAATTGGAGTTTTTGAAGAAGCTTTCCTTGATGAAATAATTGATTAAAGGGATTAACCATGTTTTATATGAAATTGATTTCAAGATATTAAACCATAGGTGTTGGTATTATTATGTTAATATGTTTGCTTCTTTTAATATATATTCACATTTATAACGGACCCATAACTGCATTTTAGGGAGAAAGTGCAGAATAACCAACTAGATTGACCCAGTAGTGAGTATAAATTGGATTAACTCCTGAATGAGTATAATTGCATCCAGGAGGTCAGGTAGACCAGAATGTAGGATGCCTAAATAGTGAAGTTGTCAGATAGAAAGGTTCATAGTAAACCCATGGAAACCATGTTCAAGAAAAGTTATTGGAAGATGCCAATAGGTTCATAGTAAACCCATGAAAACTATGATTAGAAAGAGTTACTGGCAGGAGTCAGTAGGTTTGTAGTGAACCCATAGAAACTATATCCAGATTAAGTTATTGACAGAAGTCAATAGGTTCCTAGTCAACCCATGAAAACTTTGATATGAGGGAAGTTATTGGAGATACTAATAGGTTCAGGGAGAACCCATGAAACAATGAAGTTATTGGCAGGAACCTATAGGTTTTTAGTGATCCTGTGAAATCTATAAAATCGGACAGGGAGTCCATAAGTATTAAACAGGTTATTATTCAGCCCGTGAAAACTATTAGGTTAATAGTGACCCTAGAAACAATAAATAAGACAGATAGTCCGAATGAACGAGGATGGGAAATCAAGAATGATTTACTTGTTTGCATATCATCATAACATTTTTGAATTACTATGTTTTAACCATTGTGGATGCAGAAGCACAATAAATGGTTTTATAAAGTTTTGGATAAGATACTAGTGAGGGGACACCATTCGTTAAGCGACATGGTCCCATTAGATATCTAAATGGTTTGAGATGGTAGATTATTATTCATACCAGACATTTGTCTGACTCGAAGTTTATGTTTTCTCCTAAAACTCTCGGGTGCTGAATTGATTTTTAGTAGTTTGGGAATTGAGGTTTTTAGGTACACCTCTTTAGATGAATAAGCTTCGGGAGACGTGCAGGTGGCATGATAGCTATTTAAAGTTCTTTTCTATTTTGATTCCCATGTGTTTTGTTGTAAAGGCAAAGTTGTTTAATTGCCTAATTATATACTCTGATCATCTAAGTGGCATCTTCATACGTCGCTCTTGGCGTATGTTGTAATAATTATATTTTCTCTGAATGTGATTAACGATTATGGAATTTTGTAATGAATTCGAAATGCTTTGAAGTGGAATGAGAAAGTTGTTTGTTCGTTTTTTTCCATATCCATGTATTTCTATTATATCAATATATCCAACATTACCGTATTTGGTCACTGATGATTAAATAACTATAGATGAGTGGAGCATCAGTAGCCGTTAGTTTCAGGCCTCCAAGTGAAGGATGTTACAAGTTGGTATTAGAGCATAGGTTTATGAAAACTTAGAAGAAATTTAAACATAAAAGATTTTTCAAAACATAATCCAATGAATCAGAAAATAAGATCGGAGTTTGGGATAACGTTATAGTAACGTACTTGTATTGGATGTATAAATATGTATAAGTACGTATTCCCTCTCTCATAGACCGTTCTTCTGTATCTTACTAAGGCTCGTATGCAGATTTACTAGATAGAAGATATGGAGGTAGGAAAAGAAAGAGGAAATCTCGACGGAGGAAGCACCGCAACTAATGCAAATGTTCGACCTGTTGGAGGAACTGGGTCGACGGGGTAATGCTAACCAAAATGCAGATGCCAATGTGGGTCCTAGAAATCCACCCGTAGATATGGGGACGTTGTATCACTTCTTCATCCATCTGATGCAAGCAGGAGCTGTTGTTGGAATATTGGAGGAGCTAATCTTGTGGCTTCAGTTGGGAATAATTATGCTAAGCTGAGCAGGGATTATACCAATCAAGGTGGTAAGCCGTTTATTGGAATGGAGGATGCTAGAAGTTGAGTATTGGTTGGTGCATTGTGAGATAATTTTTGCTGACTTGGGTTTGGATGATGAGTAGAAGAGGAGGCTGGCCTCTAAGTAGTTACAAGGTGCAATGCTTCATTGGTGGAATAGTGTTGCCATCGGGGATCCGGAGGAAGAGTTAACTTGGGAAGAGTTTAGAAGAAGACTTAAATAGAGGTTTTTGTCCGAAGTTGCCAAGTTGGGACTTCTGATAAAGTTTATGGATCTAGTGCAGGGAGAGATGTCGATAATTGAGTTTGCTAATAAGTTTGACGAGTTGTCCTGATATGGGAATGCTACTATAGACACCGTCATCAGGAGGAATGAGAGGTTTATTCAGGGATTGAGACCTGAGATTCTAGGGAAACCCTGCTACATCTCTGTGATCGTTGTAATGTAGTTCTGGAGATGGCAATCCGACATGAGGAGATGCTTGCTATTTGTTCTAGAGAGAATCTAGTTGAAACTCAGGGTTCACAGGGAAAGAGGAGAAAGTTCTTTAAGAAGACGGCAGCTTAGAAGTTAGAAGCTACCAAGAAGGAAAAGGCTGATTTAGTTTGTTTCAAGTGTGACAAGAAAGGTCATTATGCTCATGAGTGCCGGTCAGGCAAGGAGAAGAAGGCTGTAGAAAAGACGAATGTGTAGTATTTCAATTGTGAATAGGTTGGGCATTATAAGAACCGATGTCCAGAGCCAGTCAGGGCGGATAAGGGAAAGGTTTTTCTATTGGACCATCATATGCAAAACCAATTACAGCTGAAAAAGGAAAGATTGTAATGTAAGGTACGATTTTGATTCTAAGTATACCAATAAGGGTACTATTTGATACCCGTGCATCACATTTATTTATATCTTAGAATTTGGTTGATAGGTTATATTTAGAACCCACATACCTTGTTACTTCCTTAAGGGTTGTGAATCCAATAGGAGAGTATGCTACTCTAGGGATGAGATGTGATCAGTTAGAACTTGACTTGTTATGTCATAAGTTTGTATGTATTATGTATGTTTTCAATTTTGTAGATTTTGGAATCATTTTGGGTGTGGATTCGTTGGGTAAGTATGGGGCTAGGATATTTTGTCAGGATAGGGAGATATCACTAAGACACCCTGACAGTCATAACCAAATATTATTCTCGGTAGAGAATAGTGACCAGAGTAGTGGTGCTTTGTTGAGTGCTATGGAAGTAGGAGAAGAGTTAAGCCAAGTTCGAGTAACAAGAGAGTTTGCAGATGTCTTTGAGTCAGTTACAGGACTACCACCGAAAGGAGCCGTTGAGTTTCAAATAGATCTTGTGCCAGGATCTGAACCTGTAAGTAGACCACCTAGCAGGATGACACCGACCGAGATGAAGGAATTGAAGTTGCAGCTAGTGAATCTTAAAGGAAGCAATTTCATTAGACCGAGCAGTTTGCCTTGGGGAGCGACCGCGGTGTTCGTAAAGAAACCAAATGGGACGTTGAGGATGTGTATCGACTATCGTAAGTTGAATGAGGGGACAATTAAGAATAAGTATCCATTGCCAAGAATTGATGATCTATTTTGATCAGCTATGTGGATCCAGAGTGTTTTTCCAGTTGGATTTGGTGATATGTTTCCATCAGTTAAGAGTGCCAGTATTTCTTTGACACTACTTCGGACTACTATGGTTCGTACGAGGGGTTAGTAATGTCATTCGGGTTAACGAATGCACCTGCTTTCTTCGTGGATTTGATGAACCGAGTTTTTCGATAGTACTTGGATATGTTTGTGTTGGTGTTTATAGATGACATTTTGGTATACTCTAAGGATGAAAGAGAGCATGAGGATCATCTTAGAGTAGTGCTTGAGACGCTGAGGCAGCAACAATTGAAGGCGAAATTTTTCAAATGTCATTTTTGGAAGAAAGAGGTTAAGTTTTTTGGTCGCGTAGTTTTAGAGAAAGTATTGTAAGTTGATCCAAATAAGATCAAAGCTGTTAATAATTGGAACAGACCAGAGATGGTGATTGAGATTAAAAGTTTTCTTGGACTTGCTGGCTATTACCGGAGATTCATTAAGGGTTTCTTGCGGATAGCATCATCTTTAACTAAGTTAACCAGGAAGGATGCGTTTGTTCGATCCGATTAATGTGAAGAAGCGTTCCTTAAGTTAAAGCATTTTTTGACCAATGCACCAGTGTTAGTAGTTCCAGATGAAAATCAGGGGTTGGTGGTGTGCACAGATGCATATGGGACTGGATTGGGAGCTGTGTTGATGTAGAAGGGTAAAGTCATTGCCTAAGCATCATGACAGCTTAGACCGCATAAAGTGAGATATCCTACTTATGATTTGGAGTTGGCAGTGGTGATCTTTGCATTGAAGATTTGGAGGCATTATCCTTAGGGGAGAGATTTGAGATATGCACAGATCATAAGTCTTTAAGGTATTTATTCTCTCAGAAGGAGTTGAATATGAGACATCAGAGGTGGCTGGAGTTTTTGGCTGCCTATGATTTCGGTATAGAGTATATACCTGGAAAAGGAAATAAGCTAGCGGATGCACTTAGCAGAAGACATCAGAATGTGGTGTTAGTTATGTTCGCAGAGTGGAAAGATTTATAAACTTGAACTACCTGCAGTGTGCTATTAAGGTCGACTACTAGTTCTAGTCAGAGTACCGCCATGTTGTCCTGTTTAGAAGTTCGACCAGTGTTGATCGAAAGCATTGCTTCTAAGTAGAAAGTGGATGCAGTGCTAGCCGAGTAAATTAGAAGGTTTGATGTTGGAACCAAGATCAATGATATAAAGGATTTTAGTCTTGACTAGAGAGGATGGTTGAGAAAGAAGGGACGATTATGTGTTCTGAATGTTGAGGACTTAATGAAAGAATTTGTTAGATAATATCATCGATCCAAATTTACGATTCATCTTGGAGGGACCAAGATGTATCAAGATATGAAGTAGAGCTTTTATTTGGAAGGTATGAAGAGGGATGTTGGCTTATGGGTTAGGTAGTGTGTAAGCTGTCAACAGCGAAAGCCGAACATCGGAACTAAGTGGATACTTCAACCTTTGGAGGTATCATTGTGGAAATGGGATTCGATATCCATGGATTTTATATAGATGGGTTGCCAAGGTCAAATAGAGGAAATGAAAGTATATGGGTCATAGTGGACAGGTTGACCAAAAGTGCACATTTCCTTCCAGTTAAGTCAAACAGGATGGCACGTGTTTTAGCTAAGTTGTTCATGAAGAATATAGTTAGACTACATGAAATTCCTAGTAGTATAGTCTATGACAGAGATGCTTTGTTCACTAGTGAATTCTGGAAGAGTCTACAGGATGTATTAGATATCAAGCTTAAGATGAGTATTGCATATCACCCTCAAACGAATGAGCAGACAAAGAGAGTCAATAAGGTACTCGAGGATTTATTGAGAGCTTGTATGTTGGACTTTGGTTGAGTTTTCCTATGAACCATACTAGTATAGAAATGAGCCTTTTAAAACTTTCTATGTGTAACGTTCCACCTTTTTGCACGCTTTAAATCGACACACGTGCCAACTTAAACCATACGAAAGGGCGGATTGTTATGGGGTAAATAAGAAAAGGCAGGGGGAAAAAACAAAACAGAATCTTGAAACGGAACGATAAAATATAATAATCAAATATACAGTTCATGAAGCTGTTTTATAACATTTGATTATATTTATACAATACATGTCAGATTCACATACCAGTGAATAATAATCAATGCAGCGGAATACAGTGTGTAGTGGAACAATATAATATATAATAATAATAATGAAATCTTCATCTTCGTCCTCTAGAAATAAAGTCTTCGGTTCCTGAAATGCTCGGACTGACCTGAGCGAGTTGAAAAGACAAAACACTCGAGTCAGAACTAAAAGATCTTATGTGAGTTAAATCAACTGAAATAAATATGAGTGTAACGGCGTTGGAGATGTTTACGGGGGTTTAACATCTCTCATCCAGTGTCTAACGTGCGTGCAGTAACTTAAGAGATGCTTGGGATTCACATCTCCTAAGGATCCGTTAAACTATTTACTATGTAGTAATATTTCGCTATTATAATAATGTCTATAGTAAAATAAACTTACTTTTAAATAGCTTTAAGGAGTTACCCAATCTCCCCCTTAACACAATAATAGTCCCAGTAGTCCGTCCAATATCATAGTCCCTCCTGATTGGGAAGCCACCAGAGGATACCACACGGGATACGGGAGAAAACCAAACTCGTACAAGGCGCGATAGGGTTGGTGACACGGCATAACTAGGCAATGCCAAGGTAGATATACCAATTTCTATCCGGGCTGGTGGTAACGCGTAGCCGCAGCTACCGCCCACCTCGAGCCACACCCCCAAATAAAAAATCAAAAGTGGCCACCGAATCAATCCAAAAGTCAGAGTATAATATCGAAGGGATATGTCCGATAAGAGGGGCTACCTCCTTGGCCCGAGAATCGCTCCTGTTTTAGCCACCTTATGCCAACTCACAGGAGTCGGGTCCATGTATATACCTTGAAGGAAACGCCACCACCATCCTACTTCATTCTGGAATCTCCACCGCGTATACGGTTGTTAAAGTGGTTTTCGGAGTTGGCAGAGAGTATGACAACTTCCGATCCCGGTCTCTTCAACAACTAACCATTATTGTAACACCGCGGTTATTTCAAAATAACTTATGCTTCAAAACCAGGATATAATACTCATTTCAAAACCATATAATTATGATATCATTTTCCCTTTTAAAACCAAATCAATATGATCATTTTTCAAAAATATCCTTTTCTAAAACCATAACTTTTCATAGTTATAATATTTCTAAACCAACGCTTGAAATATAGCCTTTCAAAACATAAAACTTTGAATTACATAACTTTGAAATATAATCACACCACTTAAATGGTTTGAATATAAATTACTTTATATAATAGAATAGTTTCTTCACCTTCACAAATCAATTCCAAATAAAACATTTCAATTTCCATATATTTCAAAGCTTTAAATATTCCACCATTTCAAAACGAATTCTTTGATAATTTTATATATATTAAATTCAATTACTATTATTAAGATTTGAAATGTTTACTTAATAAATCAAATGTCATTTAAGTAAAACCTTTACACTTCAAATAACAGGATATACTTCTATTTTAATTTAACTTGAAAATATTCATTTAAATCGACTTGATATTCATTTAAATCCTCTAAACCAAAGTCAAATTATAAAAATAATACCTTTTAAAATCTCAAATTTATTTACATTTCAAGTCAATTTTATTTAAGGATAATTCTTAATACTTAAATTCAAATCAAATTCATATTTATCTTCCAGCCTAGATTTTATTAAGTCATTATAAATAAAATTTAAATAAATACTTAACCGTATTACATCTTAATAAAATCAACTTTTATTATTAAACTTCCTTTATACTATTAACCCAATTTTATACATAGCTTAAATCCAAGAAATTAATTATATAGATATAAAATAACATTTATAAAATATCCAATTAAATATCTCATAAAATCATATATTTCTTTACAAAACCATAGGAATCATTTCAAAATATTACTAAATATATATAGACCGCGGTGTATGTATATAATTTTCTATCCTATGGTCAAGTGATCATTTCAATCCGCAATTTGAAATAAAAAAATGTATGTATATAATTTTCTATCCTATGGTCAAGTGATCATTCCAATCCGCAATTTGAAATAAAAAATGCGGTTATATATCATTTCAAACCGCAATCCCGGATGAAAAAAAATGCATAACAACTTGCAGGTTATGATGATATAAATAAACATCCATTCATCCATCATAAATCTACATCCATCACAATCATCATCCAAAACAAACAATCAATATCAATAGATAACAAGTATTTAACAGGCAGTTATATTCAACAATAAATTAAATAACGATTTAATTTAAATAAATGCAATTAACTGAGAAGATGATTAAAATATATGAAATAGTCATAAAAAAATGAAAAATCATAATATAAATTAAATTTAACAAACATAAGAAATTTTATAAGTTGTGAGTGGGTTAAAACTCTCACCTTTTTGAGTTTAAATTGAATCTAAATCCAATTTAAACCCAAAAATCCAACATTCTCCGAATCCGTCCAAATCAGCGCCAAAATGTCCGGAATTCCAATACGAACATAGCGGAGAAAACCGTGCGTAATTCAGATATCGTATGAAGAAGATACATACGTTAGAACACTTGAAAATAAAATTTAAATTAAAACAGAATAAATAACATCATATTGCCACGTCAACACCTTCAGAAACGCGTAACCCTAATTCGCGGTCATCACTCGGGAAAGCACTGAGCAGCCGCCATCTTCGAACCGTGAAACGCCGCAACGCTACTCCTCTTCGTCAAGATCCAATAACCCCATCCGACTGCTTGTCCAAGGCCGCACACACGCTGCCCAGGCGAGCGCCTCCTGCTCCTCCAGCACCACCGGCATCGCACGAAAACCTCCCCAAAACGCGGCTATTCCGATGAACTGCAACCCAAAACGACCGTATGGATGGACTTGCCTTGACACTCCCTCCACGACTATGCCTTCCGATCGAGTCCATGGTGTAGATCTGCCGTTAAACGCCATAACCCAAAGTGAACGGCCGAGAATTGTTTCGCGATTTCTGAGAAAGTGGTGAATCGATTCGAAAAACGAACAGTACTAGAAGATTACGCTCATTGAGAGCTTCAATATATAATTTTTCCACATTTTTCTGAGGAGTTTGAAATTTTTGCTTTGAATTTTACTTGGAATTGGATCTGGAAATGGGAATTTGTTTGTCTGCCATTGAGGAGGAGAGAATAGCTGAATCGTACGTACAAACAAATGAGAATTAGGGAGGCTAGGGTTTATAACTGGGTATTTATAGATAGGGTTGAATATACGTGCTAACGGCAAAGTGGCCCAAAAAGCCCATTACGACTCCGGAATGAAATTGGGTCAACCCATATATCAAAATAGATGTTTTAAGATATTTTAAACGCAATGGAAAAGGTTTCAAGTCCAAATTCCATCATATGAAGAAGTTATGATAAAATCAATAATTTTCAAATTGATTTCAATTGATTTCAATTAAATCGATTTCAAGGCGTTTCGCGTTCGTACGATCAAACGGCAACTTCGATCGTTACAAAACCTGAAATTCTACAATAATTCACCGTTACGGATCCGATGGAACTGGTTTCGTCGAAATCCGAGTCAGTGGCCAAAATGGCTATTTTTATATTAATTAAGTAAATTGAAAATAAATAAATTAAATCAAATTTTCAAATTTAAATCCGATAATTGACAAATTTCAACATTTTTAATTTCTTAATCATTTACAATGATTTTAAACAAATTGAAATGTCAATTTAACATTGATTCATTCATCCTTTCCAGCGTTAAATTTCATTTTTCTTACATTCAGAAATTATAAATTTAATAAATTTATCCATTACTGTATTCAATTTCAATTTTAATACATTTACTAATTATCACTTGAAATCTCAGTAAATCCATTAATCTTGTTATTCAATAAATTAACATCTTATGGTTATAAATTTCATTGATTTATATTACATTCCATTAATGTATATTTCATTTCATATTAATTTCCATTAACGAAATATTTTATTTCATTCAATTTCAGAAATCCATTTATTACAACTCAAACCCAAATAAATTTTTCAACATGAATTTCAATTGTTTTCATTCACTCAATTGCCATATTATGGATAGAGTTTACATTTGTTACTTAAATAACATTCTTCAATTTCTAATTAAATCTACTCTGACTGCACTAATTTAGTCAATTTATGCGATTGATTTCAAATTAAATCTTATGAACTACCCAAATAGGTATCTTATAACAATTGTAACCATTAAACTTTAATTATCTTTAAGTTTATTTCCTTCAACCAAATATTATAATTACTTACAGAACCTTGATTTTATTCAATGCCCATTTATTATAATTTAAACTCCTTAATTTAATTCAATGCTTACATTTTGCTTTCATATATTCAATTTGTAACTAAGTATACATCTGCATTATTTCAATTGATTTGACTTTCATTCAATTTATTAATAATTACCTTAGTTACATTAACATAACATTAGATTATAAATTTTTGTAACTGATTTCCAATTTTAAATCAACCAGCTACAAAATAGGTAACATCCAAAATCGTTACTGTTAATACTTTAGTCGCATTAATAAGCTTTTATTATTCACAAATCAAAGTTTCCATCTATTAAATCAACCAATTCATATTAGGAATAAAATTAACATTACTTAGATTTACATTAACAAAACGTTAAATTTGGATTTATTGTAATTGATTACCAAAGTTTATTTACACATTAAATAAATAAACCTACATTAGTTGTCACCTATTTGCTTTCCATTGCCTTTATAAATTCGTTATTTATCAACCCAGATTATTATTCCATATATACACTAATTTATTCCATTCTATTTATGATATCCATTGCATTACATACTTCAATATTTCATACCTTTATTACATCAATTACTACCTTATAAATAAATCTATGTTCCTGTTTAATTTATATTTATTAAAAATTTATTTCGAATTTCAATTAACAATAGGTAACATACAATAAACATTACTGTTACCCTTTAATCACATAAATAAGCCTTTATTACTTACACATCAATGTTGCCATTTAATTTCATATTACTAATTACGTTCACTTATTATTCACTCTTTCCGTTATTTCATAAATCATCATAAAGTAATAGTTAATTACTTTTCTTTAAACTGGAAATTCATTCAAATTCATAAATTATTAACTTTAAGTAACCCTGTTACGTTTCCTCTTAGTTATTTTCATTATTGCATCACATCTTTTATTAAAAATTCACAGATTTTTTTATTTTCTTCAAATTTGAATTTTCAAAATCTCATTAAATTAACAATTTCAACTATTGAAAATTTACGGGTCGCTACACTCTCCCCCACTCAAAACTTTTCGTCCCCGAAAAGGAAAAAAAAGGAAAAGAAGAATTAAGAAATCAATATATCTTACTTAAAATATTAAATTTATAAACAAATAAATTTACGAAATTAATTAATTTAAATAAAATATACTAATTTATAACAATTAAATCTTTTATACTCAAATTAATAAAGTTTGGAAAATATTTTTCAAAATATTTTCTAAGTCCAAAATTTACGAAAAATTTCGGCAAAGTCTCCTTTGTACGGAGAGGCTCGGAAGAAAATATAATATCAAATATAACAATATATAACATATATTTTCCAAATAATATATATCCCAACTCGGGAAAAACAATATAATAACACTATAAACCGTAATCCGAAAACGTACCTATTAGTCGGGCAATTTACGCTTATACTACGAAACCAAATGCAGTAGCAATTGCTTCCACAACCTGTATTTCACTTATATAATCCAAAAGGAGTTAATAATTATATAAAATGAAATATTTAAGTTGTTACACCCACTAACCATCAAACCAAAATAAACAACAATCACTTGCAATTGTACAGAATAGAGAATAAGCTACTAAGTTCACAATTTACTCAACAGCCTTTGATGAAACTAAATATATTATTCATACATCCACACAAATTTAAAGTATCCTTGCCCAAACAACCATAAACCAAACAAACAACAATTCCAACAATAAATCAAGTAATTTTTTTTTCAATTCTACTTCTTAACATTTGTTGTTTGATTTCCTTTTTATTCATATAATGGTTTATCCTTTTAATTTACATTATTTCTTACAGTTTTATTTAGAAATAACTTCAACTTATTTACTTAAGTTTAAAATTTCTTAATTACAATACCTGCCTCCTATTATATTTAGTTAGTATTATTCCAATTATACTTAAGTTTATAACAACTACTACACCAAATTCTTATTTATTAAAGGATTTCATTAATTACTTTCATTACCTCAAGTTTATTACTTATAATATCTATTACATATTCTTATTAACATTTCAACTTTTTATATCTTTTGGTAAGTTATATATATGCCTTTAAGAATGTAATTGAAAGTTACACAAGTTTTTCTCATTTCTTTTAACCAAATTAATATTAAATAATCCTATCCTTTGTTTTATAGTTTACAGTTTCAAATTTCTTTTAATTTCATTTATAACTAGGCATTTAATCCCTTATTTTATTTAAAGGTTCCAATTATTAGTTAACTTCCATTTCACTACCCTAATTAAAACAATTAATTAGCGGAAACTTAAGAATTGAATACCGGTTTTAATTTCAAATCATTTTAAAATAATAGATAAATACATACTTACAATTTATATATCCAATTATAATTAAAACAATTTAAAAATTTATATTTGTTTATAAAAAAAACTCTAAAGTAAAATTACTGCAGTGTCTTTCCACTTCGAAACTCGAAAATGAATATTAATGATGCGTGCACTCATCACCGAAATTATTTTCCATCGACAGAGAGTGGAGTACAAAACTTATTTCTTTTCAAAGTTTCTTTTTAAAACAATTCTTTCAAATTATATTGAAATATTTATATCAAAAAATACTTCTAATAATATTATTATTATATTCCCAAATCAATTGAAAGAAATTTTCAAAACCTCGGAACTTAAGTTCTAAAATTTCCAATTTCCATTTATTTTGTTTTCAACCTCATTTCAACTATTATTTATAAATTTCATTACCTAACAAACAATATAATACAACCAAATATAACCTTTATAAAAATTTACTTTATATATATAGAAAATATAATAGGCAAAATTATTTCATTCACCTATATTGAAACAAATATTGTGTCGGTCTGTCCTATTAAGTGTTTAGAAATCCCTATTGATGTCATAGCATCCCATGCATCAACCAGAATTTATAAATACAAAACAGAACAAATTAACACAACATCAAAACCTTTTTATAACACTAACAAGTACTCTCTCTCATATATATACGCTCAGCGACTCATCATAGGGTATTACTACCCTATTAATGAAGAGCCAGACCCCACGAAGCTAAGGTTTATCGCTAAACCAAAGCTCTGATACCAGATGTAACGTCCCGGCTTTTCGCACGCTTTAAATCGACACACATGCCAATTCAAACCATATGGAAGGGCGGATTGTTATGGGGTAAATAAGAAAAAGCAGGGAAAAAAACAAAATAGAATCTTGCAACGAAACGATAAAATATAATAATCAAATATACAGTTCATGAAGCTGTTTTATAACATTTGATTATATTTATACAATACATATCAGAGTTTCACATACCAGTGAATAATAATCAATGCAACGGAAAATAGTGTGTAGTGGAACAATATAATAATAACAATAATGAAATCTTCATCTTCGTCTTCGTCCTTCAGAAATAAAGTCTTCGATTCCTGAAATGCTCGGACAGACCCGAGCGAATTGAAAAGACAAAACACTCGAGTCAGAACTAAAAGATCTTATGTAAGTTAAATCAACTAAAATAAATATGAGTGTAACGGCGTCGGAGATCTTTACGGGGGTTTGACATCTCCTATCCAGTGTCTAACGTGAGTGCAGTAACTTAAGAGATGCTCGGGATTCACATCTCCTAAGGATCCGTTAAACTATTTACTATGTAGTAATATTTCGCTATTATAATAATGTCTATAGTAAAATAAACTTACTTTTAAATAGCGTTAAGGAGTTACCCAATCTCCACCTTAACATAATAATAGTCCCAGTGGTCCATCCAATATCATAGTCCCTCCTGATCGGGAAGCCACCAGAAGATACCACACGAGCTACGGGAGAAAACCAAACTCGTACAAGGCGCGATAGGGTACGTGACACGGCACGGCACAACTAGGCAATGCCAGGATAGATATACCAATTGTTATCCGGGATGGTGGTAACGCGTAGCCGCAGCTACCGCCCACCTCGAGCCACACCCCCAGATAAAAAATCAAAAGTGGCCACCGAATCAATCCAAAAGTCAGAGTATAATATCGAAGGGATGTGTCCGATAAAAGGGGCTACCTTCCGAGAATCGCTCCTGTTTTAGCCACCTTATGCCAACTCACAGGAGTCGGGTCCATGTATATACCTTGAAGGAAACGCCACCACCATCCTACTTCATTCTGGAATCTACACCACGTACACGGTTGTTAAAGTGGTTTTCGGAGTTGGCAGAGAGTATGACAACTTCCGATGCCGGTCTCTTCAATAACCAACTGTTATTATAACACCATGGTTATTTCAAAATAACTTATACTTCAAAACCAGGATATAATATTCATTTCAAAACCATATAATTACGATATCATTTTCCCTTTTAAAACCAAATCAATATGATATCATTTTTCAAATATATCCTTTTCTAAAACCATAACTTTTCATAGTTATAATATTTCTAAACCAACGCTTGAAATATAGCCTTTCAAAATATAAAACTTTGAATTACATAACTTTGAAATATAACCACACCACTTGAATGGTTTGAATATAAATTACTTTATATAATAGAATAGTTTCTTCACCTTCACAAATCAATTCCAAATATAGATTTAAATTCCAAATAAAACATTTCAATTTCCATATATTTCAAAGCTTTAAATATTCCACCATTTCAAAACGAATTCTTTGATAATTTTATATATATTAAATTCAATTACTATTATTAAGATTTGAAATGTTTACTTAATAAATCAAGTATCATTTAAGTAAAACCTTTACACTTCAAATAACAGGATATACTTCCAATTTAATTTAACTTGAAAATATTCATTTAAGTCGACTTGATATTCATTTAAATCCTCTAAACCAAAATCAAATTATAAAAATCATACCTTTTAAAATCTCAAATTTATTTAGATTTCAAGTCAATTTTATTTGAGGATAATTCTTAATATTTAAAATTCAAATCAAATTCATATTTATCTTCCAGCCTAGATTTTATTAAGTCATTATAAATAAAATTTAAATAAATACTTAGTCGTATTACATCTTAATAAAATCAACTTTTATTATTAAACTTCCTTTATACTATTAACCAATTTTATACATAGCTTAAAACCAAGAAATTAATTATATATATATATATATAATAACGTTTATAAAATATCCATTTAAATATCTCATAAAATCATATATTTATTTACAAAACCATAGGAATCATTTCAAAATATTTTAAAAAATATTTAGACCATGGTGTCTGTATATAATTTTCTATCCTATGGTCAAGTGATACGGATATTTAACATTTTAATCCGCAATTTAAAATAAAAAATGCGGTTATATATCATTTCAAACCACAATCCCGGATAAAAAAAATGCATAACAACTTGTAGGTTATGATGATATAAATAAACATCCATTCATCCATCATAAATTCACATCCATCACGGTCATCATCTAAAACAAACAATCAATATTAATAGACAACTGACAATAGATAACAAGTATGTAACTGGCAATTATATTCAATAATAAATTAAATAACGATTTAATTTAAATAAATGCAATTAACTGAGATGATGATTAAAATATATGAAACAGTCATAAAAAATGAAAAATCACAACATAAATTAAATTTAACAAACACAAGGAATTTTAAAAGTTGTGAGTGGGTTAAAACACTCGCCTTTTGAGTTTAAATTGAATTTAAATCCAATTTAAACCCAAAAATCCAACAGTCTTAGAATCCGTTCAAACCAGCGCCAAAATGTACGGAATTCGAATACGAACCTAGTGGAGAAAACCGTGCGTAATTCGGGTATCGTATGAAGAAGATACATACGTTAGAACACTTGAAAATAAAATTTAAATTAAAACAGAATAAATAACATCATACTGCCACGTCAACACCTTCAGAAACGCGTAACCCTAGTTCACGATCATCACTTGCGAAAGCACTGAGCAGCCGCCATCTTCGAACCGTGAAACACCACAACGCCACTCCACTTCGTCAAGATCCAATAAGCCCATGCGACTGCTTGTCCAAGGCCGCACGCACGCTGCCCAAGCGAGCGCCTCCGGCTCCTCCAGCACCACCGGCGCCGCACAAAAACCCCCCAAAATGCGGCTATTCCGATGAACTGCAATCCAAAACGACCGTATGGATGGACTTGCCTCAACACTCCCTCCACGATTATGCCTTCCGATCGAGTCCACGGCGTAGATCCACCGTTAAACACCATACCCCAAAGTGAACGGCCGAGAATTGTTTCGCGATTTCTTGGCAAGCGATGAACTGATTCGAAAACGAACAGTACTAGAAGATTATGCTCATTGAGAGCTTCAATATATAATTTTTCCAAATTTTTCTAAGGAGTTTGAAATTTTTGCTTTGAATTTGATTTGGAATTGGATCTGGAAATAGGAATTTGTTTGTCTGCAATTGAGAAGGAGAGAATAGCTAAATCGTACGTACAAACAAATGAGAATTAGGGAGTCTAGGGTTTATAACCGGGAATTTATAGGTAGGGTTGAAATAGAATAGATGGATCAGGTTGAATATACGTGCTAATGACAAAGTGGCCCAAAAAGCCCATTTCGACTCCGTAATGAAATTGGGTCAACCCATATATCAAAATAGATGTTTTAAAATATTTTAAATGCAATGGAAAAGGTTTCAAGTCCAAATTCCATCGTATGAAGAAGTTATGATAAAATCAATATTTTTCAAATTGATTTCAATTAAATAGATTTCAAGGCGTTTCACATTCGTACGATTAAACGACAAGTTCAATCGTTACGAAACTTGAAATCCTACAATAATTCACCGTTACGGATCTAATGAAACTATTTTCGTCGAAATCCGAGTCAGTGGCCGAAATGGCTATTTTTATATTAATTAAGCAAATTGAAAATAAATTAATTAAATCAAATTTTCAAATTTAAATTCGATAATTGACAAATTTCAACATTTTTAATTTTTTAATCATTTACAATGATTTTAAACAAATTTAAATGTCAATTTAACGTTGATTCATTCATTCTTTTAAATTTCATTTTTCTTACATTCAGAAATTATAAAGTTAATAAATTTATTCATTACTGTATTCAGTTTCAATTTTAATAAATTTATTAATTATCACTTGAAATCTCAGTAAATCCATTTATTCAATTAAATCTTGTTATTTAATAAATTAACATCTTATGGTTATAAATTGCATTGGTTTATATTACATTCCACTAATGTATATTTCATTTCATATTAATTCCCATTAATGAAATATTTTATTTCATTCAATTTCAGAAATCCATTTATTATAGCTCAAACCAAATAAATTTATCAACATGAATTTCAATTGTTTTCATTCACTCAATTGCCATATAATGGATAGAGTTTACATTTGTTACTTAAATAACATTCTTCAATTTCTAACTAAATCTACTCTAACTGCACTAATTTAGTCAATTATTGCGATTGATTTCAAATTAAATCTTATGAACTACCCAAATAGGTATCTTATAACAATTGTAACCATTAAACTATAATTATCTTTAAGTATACATCTTTATTATTTCCATTTATTTGACTTGCATTCAATTTATTAATAATTACCTTAGTTACATTAACGTAATATTAGATTATAAATTTTTGTAACCGATTTCCAACTTAAAATCAACTAGCTACAAAATAGGTAACATCCAAAATCGTTACCGTTAATACTTTAGTCGCATTAATAAGCTTTTATTATTCACAAATCAAAGTTTCCATTTATTAAATCAACCAATTCATATTACGAATAAAATTAACATTACTTAAATTTACATTAACAAAACGTTAAATTTGGATTTATTGCAATTGATTGCCAAAGTTTATTTACACATTAAATAAATAAACCTATATTAATTGTCACTTATTTGCTTTCCATTGCCTTTATAAATTCGTTACTTATCGACCCAGATTATTATTCCATATATACACTAATTTATTCCATTCTATTTATGATATCCATTGCATTACATACTTCAATATTTCATACCTTTATTACATCAATTACTACCTTATAAATAAATCTATGTTCCTATTTAATTTATATTTATTAAAAATTTATTTCAAATTTCAATTAACAATAGGTAACATACAATAAACATTACTGTTACCCTTTAATCACATAAATAAGCCTTTATTACTTACACATCAATGTTGCCATTTAATTTCATACTGCTAATTACGTTCACTTATTATTCACCCTTTCCGTTATTTCATAAATCATCATAAAGTAACAGTTAATTACTTTTCTTTAAACTGGAAATTCATTCAAATTCATAAATTATTATCTTTAAGTAACCCTATTACGTTTCCTCTTAGTTATTTTCATTATTGCATCACAACTCTTATTAAAATTCACAAATTTTTTTATTTCTTCAAATTTAAATTTTCAAAATCTCATTAAATTAACAATTTCAATTATTGAAAATTTACGCGTCATTACACTACGGAAGGCCATGCAAATCACTAGTGTGTTTGCTAGAGACTAGAGACAGATTAGTCTTCAGATTTGGTTAGAGTGGCAATAGAGAAGATTGAGTTAATTCGAGAAAGGATGAAGGAAGCTCAATCCAGACAAAAGAGTTATTCAGATAAGAAGCATAAATACCTAGTATTCTTAGATGGAGATAAAATTTTCATTAAAATATCACTGATGAAGAGTGTGGTCCGATTTGAAAGTCAGAAAAACTGACACCGAGATATATTGGTCTGTTCCAAGTTATAGAATGGATCAGGAAGCTCGCATATATAGTAGAGTTACTGAGCATTATGGCAGGTGTTTGTAATGTATTTCACGTGTCTCATATTCACAAGTATATGCATGATCGAAAGACTACTATTCCTCCGACGGGGTTGGAAGATTTGATAGTATAGCCTAATTTGACTTTTGTTAAATAACCACTTCAGGTTGTAGCAGGAGATGAGAAAAGTTTGAGGAACAAGACAATCGGGTTAGTGAAAGTTCCATGGAGTGCCAACGAGAAGGACTGTACTTAGGAGACAGAAGACATGATTTAAGATACTTGTTCTGATCTACTTTGAGGATATGTCTATACTAGATTTATATAGATAGTTGTTGTCAGGTAGGCTAGTATAGTTGTTACGAGTTGTCACAGATGATTGCAATGTTTAGTATTTAGTTCTTACTGAATTTCGAGGATGAAATTATTTAAGGAGGAGAAATTGTAACACCCTTAATTTTTAATAACATTATTCAGGAGATTTAATTAGATAAATTAAATAGAATAATGTAAATATTAAAGTGATCAGGGCATTAAGATTTGAAAATTTTAAATAGAGACCGAGCTTAATTAATGAATTAAAGAATGAGCTGATAATTGGTTTTGTATGTTAATTAGGAGATTAATTAACACAAGGGCATATAAGGAATTGCACATAATAACTCTCGATACCCTAAGCATACATTTCATTTCCATTTTCATGTTCATTCCACAAAACACAAACAAATGTAAGGAACTAAAGAGCATAGCCGGCTATTAGTTAAGAAGAAAAGGGGAAAATTAATCAAGAGCTAAGGAATCAGAGCAAGGAGGATTAATCTCAACCGAATGTCAAAGTCCTTATCCTAATCAAAAGTGAAAAATAATCAAAACCATCTTTATTTTTTTACGATCAATTGATTTTCAGGTTTAAGATTAAATTCATTATGATGATTTTTGATGATGATATGCTTGAATTTTTAACATATTTGATTCAAACAAGATTGTTTGATAATTTTTTGTACACGGTTTTAAGGGTAAAATCATTTAAATTGAATTCTGAATGTCATAAGCAATTTATATGTTATGTAAAAAATGATTTTGAAGATGGGTTTTTATTTTTATAATTTACTAAGCTGTGGAAAATTTATTATGAATTTTCAAAGGAAAATATGAATAATTGGGTTTAGAAATTAATCGGGATTATTTAATGAAGAATTTGGGTCTGAAATTTTTATATGTCAGATAACATATTGAAAGTGAATTTCTATAAATTTTGGGAATTTTTCCTAAGTAATTTACTATGGAAATTAAATTATCTTAGAAGAAGAATTTAATTGTTCTGTTTAATGGAAGGGCATAGTTGTGAAATTAATTTTCGTTTAGATTTGAAATTACGCGGCAGTTATTTCAGAAAATTTGAAAAGTTATAGAAAATAATCAAATGTTTACAAATACGCAGGTTTGTTATAAAATATTTACTTTAAATGGTATTAGATATGTCTTTACCCAGAAAAGTAGGTTCTGCCTCTTTGAGAAGCCACCTTTCGATCCTATGCTTCCGCCTTCAACCAAGTCGAAACCAACCAGGTCGAAACCACCTAAGCCAAAATCAATACACAAGGTATCAACGATGTTAGTATGTAGTGGACTGGGGAAAAGCGGAAGGCATGATGTCGAAACCCTTGCTTTCGATGGGGTCGAAACCTTTGTTTTACTTTCCAGAGAAATATGCTTTCCATTTTTAGTAAATGCTTTCGAATGGGTCTTTTTAAATTTCTTTCGAAGGCATTGTCGCCTCTTGTTTAAATTGTAGCTCCCAAAGGACTTACGTAGCTTTAAAATCAATGCTTTTGAAAAGGGTTCTTTCCACTAAGTCGAAACCCTTCTGCCGTCCGTATGCCTTTCAAAGAGATTGAAGTCATCAATGCTTTCGAAAGGTATCTTTTATTTTAAACCTGTGCTAAGCCATTTTCGAAAGATTTCGAAAGGATTCAAGGGTTTCGAAGGCATTGGCTTTGAAAGGGGTTTTATGGCTATCCTTCAAATGTTTTACTTAAATGCTTTGAGCTTTCGAAAGGATGGTTTCGAACCATCAGATTTTCCCCAATCATTTTTATTTAAAGGCAAATGGTGTCGAAAGCGGTACTTTCGCTTGTATTCACTTAGACCCAAAAGATATATTTTTTTGAAGATAAACCCAATGTTTTCGAAAGGGGTACTTTCAATTGTTTTGAAAAGGGTACTTTCAAATGGTCTCGAAGCTATGCTTCTATAATTGAACGACAATAATTTAATACATTCGAAAGGTTTCAAAAGAAAGGTTCTAAAGTGTTTCGAAAGGCTGGTGCTAGTGTTTTTGAAAAGAATATTTGAATGCTTTCAAAAGGAAGTTTTCCAATGGTTTCGAAAGTAAAAAATTAAAGGTTTCAAAAGCCTTAGTTTTCAAAATAAAGAACCCAATCTCAAATTTTTAAAGGTGAAACCCATGGCTTTATAAAAGAGCTTTTAAATTGGAGTTTTTGAAGAAGCTTTCCTTGATAAAAAATAGGTTAAAGAGATTAACCATGTTTTATATGAAATTGATTTCAAGGATATTAAACAATAGGTGTTGGTATTATTATGTTAATATGTTTACTTCTTCTAATTTATATTTATTATATTCACATTACAATGGAACTATAACTGCATTTTGGGGAGAAATGTAGAATAACCAGGTAGGTTGACCCAATAGTGAACAAAAACTGAATTAACTTCCGAATGAGTAAAATTGCATCTAGGAGGTCAGATGGACTAGAATATAGAATGCCTAAATAGTGAAGTAGTCAAATAGACAGTGAAATGCATGTAAATGTGCATTATTTTACTTCCATATTTGATCTAATTAATTAAATAAATGATCATATTGGGTATTTTAACATGTTTAAACCAAAACTCAAATTATTTTCAAATCATCACATATTCATCTTCATATAGGGGCAGAATGGTTATTTGGGGCATATTTTAATTTGAGAAAAATTACTTGGATATTTTAATATTATTTGAATTTGGATTCAAATGGAAGGGGGTTTCATGAAAAAATATGGATGCATAAGAGAAGATAAGCAAATGAAGATGGAAATAATTCATGTCATGAATCATGGAGGACTCCACCCACCCACCTACCTTGATGTACAAATTAGAAGCTAATGCACATGCTAATGGCCATTAAATTTTCATACACACTTAATGGAGGATTATATCATGCTAATGATAACTTGGTGTCCCACTTTCTCAAAGGTAGTTTGGGTATTCCCAAAAAATGGATTAGGGTTTCCAAACATATATAAAACCCCTTATGTTCATGTAATTAACTCTCTCTTCTTCTTAGCCTCTTCTTAGCTAGTTTAGTTGAAGGCTCACAAATAAAAACTCTTCTTCCTTTTCATGGCTACTTAGCCATTTCCTTCATGTAGCTTTCTTTTTTATGCAAATTTTAATTCATGCTCTTTTCTACTTACATGCTCCCTTTCTTCTTATGTTAGTAGTGTATTTTTATTTCTTATGCAAGTAGATTAGTTTTTATTTCATTTTAATTAGCTCTCTTTTTCATTAGCTTGCATTTTCCTCTTCTTTTTGTTTCATGTTGCAATTTATATTTGTTGATATGATAACAAATATGAGAGGCTAAACCCTTCCAATTTAGGGGTAATAAAGCTCTCTAATTATGTAGATTCAACATAACTTGCTCATTTTTGATCACTTTTTGTGCTTGATGGAAATATTTGAATGCTTTCAATTGTTGTTTTAGCTTTGAATTTGATAGCCTATGTTGTAGACATCAAATAGGCTATGCTTAAACAAACAACAAACACAAATTACCTCTTCATCTACATATGATTATGGTAAAAAGGTGATTTTAAACTCAAAATTTGATGGTCTATATTTCTAATCAATAGTTAATAGATCATGCTTAGAATTGAATTTATTTCCACATTCATTACAATTTTCATGAGAGTTAGCAAGTGATTTAAGGGGTGTGTTATAGTTTGATGGCTTATGCTGAGCTAGTTAATAACACAAATAGGTCATACTTAAGATAAACACATCAATTAAATTAATTAACGGACAAAAAAGAGAGATGATAATTTCATGCTGTGTTGATTTATGTGATCTAGAGAGTGGATTTATCTCTAAATTTCCTTCAAACTCTCATATTTTTATCCATTCTAGATTTTGTTAGTTCTTACATTTTTTGTAGTTAACAACACTTTCAAATCCTGGTTTAATTGATTGAATAGAAAATTTTAAATCTAACAATTCCATGGGGATCGACACATACTCGTCATGTACTAGAATTGTAGCGTTTGAGGTTAAATTTTAATTTAAATTCGATCGGCTATTTTCCAATTCGATGGGAATTTAGCCGGTACGAACAGACAGGTTCATAGTAAACCCATGAAAACTATGTTTAGAAAAGTCATTGGCAGATGCCAATAGGTTCATAGTATACCCATGTAAACTATGATTAGTAAGAATTATTGGTAGAGGCAAATAGGTTTGTAGTGAACCCATGGAAACCATATCCGGATTAAGTTATTGACAGAAGTCAATAGGTTCCTAGTAGACCTATGAAATCTTGATAAGGGGGAAGTTATTGGAGATACCAATAGGTTCGGGGAGAAAATATGAAACAATAAAGTTATTGGCAGGAGCCAATAGTTTTTAGCGATCCTGTGAAAACTATGAAACCGAATAGGGAGTCCATAAGTATTAAACTGGTTATCAGTATACCCCTGAAAACTATTAGGTTAATAGTGATCCTAGAAAATATAACTAAGACAGATAGTCAGAGTGAATGGGGATGAGAAATCCAGAACTGATTTACTTGTTTGCACGTCATGATAATATTTCTGAATTGCTATGCTTTAACTATTATGGATGCGGGAGCACAATATATGGTTTTATAAAGTTCTGGATAAGATACTAGTGGTGGTAAAACCGGTTCCGCTAAGCGGCATGGCCCACAAGATATCTAAATGGTTTGGGATGGGAGATTATTATTCATATCAGGCTTTATGTCTGACTCAAAGTTTATGTCTTCCCCTTAAACTCTTGGGTGCTCAATTGATTTTTAGTGGTTTGAGAATTGAGATTTTTAGGTACCTCTTCAGACGAATAAGCTTCCAGAGATGTGCAGGAGGCATGACAGCTATTTAGGGTTCTTTTCTATTTTGATTTCTTTGTGTTTTGTTGTAAAGACAAAGTCTTTTAATTCCTAAGTTATATATTCTAATCATCCAAAAGGCATCTTTATATGTCACTCTTGGCATATATTGTAATATTATATTTTCTCTGAAAGTGGTTAACGATTATGGGATTATGTAATGAATTTGAAATGCTTTGAAATGGAATGAGAAAATTGTTTGTTGATTTTAATTTTTTTTCCTATCCATGTGTTTCTGCTATATCAATATATTTAACATTACCGTATTTGATCTCCGAGGATTAATATCTATGGATCACTGCAGTATCCGTAGCCGTGGATCTCAAAGTGGGGGATGTTACACATTCTAAAAGTTTGAACTTCAAGACATTAGCATTATACGAGATAAGTAGCAGTTCCAGCTCTTCTATAACCTCCTCCTTGGTTTATTTTTTTTGCAGCCTCTACTTTTCTCTTTATGACAGCATCAATATCTCTAACCATCTCAATGGTGCATCCCTCCCAAGAATAACTGTGACTAGTTCATCACAAGCCTCCTAGCCAATTTTTGCGCTTTGTCTTTCTCTTCTATCTCATGCTCAAGCTTGGTCTTCAACTTAGATGCACTTCTTCGGGCAGTATCTCTATTGATCACCAGCTCATGACTTCGATGGTGCAACTGCTCACCTCAATCAAGTGTCTTGATTTCTCCACTTTAAGTGCTTAGGTGGCTTCTTTGGCTCTTTTTTCGGCCTCTGCTTGAGATTTTATTAAGGCATCTAACTCAGGATCAAGAGTCAAAATGAATCATTTGTTTGGAGCTTCTTAGTGGTTCAGCTTTTCAATTTCCTACCGCCTCTCCCTGGGGACTTTGGAAATCCTCTCCATCGCTCTCATCCATTCATTGTACTGCTTATGAATATTGGCCACACAATCAGCAGTCATTTGCTGGACCTTCTTAGGAACCTTCTTTAGGTTGGACACAAACATAAGTCCATCGAAGCAAACATTTGGGAAATCTTCTCTAAGCTGGGCCATGCGGGAAAAATTATCATCATGTTAGTCTTCAGTAACTACTTGAGTAACGGTGCTCTCTTTGCCTGGCCTGTACCGAGGAGCCTCAAAACCGCTGTGACGTCTGCGGTCAGATGATCGTCCAGAATATGATAGAATAATCCAATGCATAGGGACCGAAATAGAGGGCGGACCTCGTAAAATGTCGGTTGGAGGGATATCATCGTGCCGATCCGGCTGTCATCGTGCCGATCCGGCTGCCTGTCTAGACCTTTTGGAGGAGGGGACCTATATCTAGATCGATGCGTGGAAGTAGAATCATGCGAAGAGCAGTCCCTATCACCGCTATCACGATAGTCTCGATCTTGATTGGAATGGTAACTGGGGTCGTGTTCACGACCGCTATTCTGGTGATACGAGCTCGATCGAGGCCTTTGAGTCTGATATCATATTTTTATTTTCCCCATGGGTCCCATAAGGAAAATGAAAATGAGTTAAATTTTAGCATTAAACGCCACATACATGACTGGTGCATGATGGAGTGCATGTGGATGTAAGTGTTCTGGTGTACCCCCAACGGACTAGATATGAGAGTCTTACCAACTGGAGTGGCCTCTCCCCAAATGTTGGAAGGAATATCAACATTAATTCTGATAGCACAATCAGACTCCCCAACCCTCATATCAACAAAATTATAAGTCTCGATGTGATCTAAAATAAGAATATCCGACAGTCCCTCAAATATGTCTTCTAAATTTTCTAGGGAATGAGATGCAGACTATTGCAGAGTGACTTGAGGAGTGACAGATGGCTTGGGCTGCTTGACAACTTGGCCTATACGAAGTTTGTAGACAAATTTCTTCCTTTTTCTTATGTTAGGTGCAAGAGATTGTGTAGTTTGTAAGGCTTTAACGGCAAGTTCATGACTAGAACCCGCATCACCATAACCAGATTCATCGTCGTCACTCCTTGCTTCGCCTTCTACGGCGGCATCCCGAGGCTCCTCGATTAGGGGCACGGCAGGATCGACATTGTCTCCTCCTTGTCTAGTAGCATATCCTCCATTGGCAGTACTCTCCTCAACATTCCTAAGTAGCCCGGTGTTGTGACCTCATCTAGTAGGCCAAAGGCGAAAATGCGCTTGTTGGTAATTAGAAACTTAACATCTCTACCTTTCTTAGGAGGCTCTTTGAGCGCTAAAACCACTTTTAAGTAACGACTATCGTTGGGTCATGGGTGACTGCCTGTAATTTTTAGAATAACTGCTTAGTTTAGGATACGACTTAAATAAAAGCATTCAGAATTAAATTTGAAGCGATACTTACGTTCTTCTAATCACTGTCCTATGAAACCAGATGGACAGCGCATATAGAACCACTCATTCTTAAAAGCGTTTAGTTTGTTCCAAGCACAAGTTATGACTTGTCAGTTAGGCGCTGCCTTGAGGAAGGTGTACGAGAGGCTTCCACTTCATCGCTTGAGATTATAGATGAACATGATGTCTTCTGAAGTTGACCCACAGCGTAAGATTTCCAAGAATATCATATATGTACCATGTAGGAATGCATAACTATTTGAATGTAGCTAAGCCGGAGCCAGTCTCAAAGAGTATAACATTTTCCAAACGAACGGCTTGAAGGGTGGAACGCATCCCTCCTAGAAGATGAATTTATTGCAAGTAGTGTCTCCTTCTAGAGGAAAATGAGCTCCATCATGGCGAGATTGAACTAATACATCAGCTATGTAGTCCCATGCTTAATGCAAATTCTCTGAAGAGAAACCTCGTCGACTTTCGAAGCTACGGAGTTTACCGGATGTTCCAAGAATAAAATATCTTCTAGAGTCCCAAGAGCTAGCTCATCTTCTGCTTAAAGATTTTATGGAATTTTTGGTACTTGGTGAGAACTCTTAGGTTGTTTGGATTGGTGACCTAGAGTGTTTTGGGAAAATGTAGTTACTCGATTGGATTCGGCATCAGAACTGTCATGTTGAGAAGTCTATTCAGTAGCCATAGCAGTTAAGCGCACCGAGTGTCTGGAACCCATAACAATTAAACTTAGCAGATAATCATCATTAGAAAAATTAATTTGTTACCTCCGTGAAAGTTATAAAATAGTACAGTGCGGTGCAGTGTTGTGCAGTACAGTGATAAACAATTTAGAATTAAAACGGCGACTATGACGAACTCTAGAATTTAACAGGAGTAGTCATCATCGCTGACCGTCTCAACCGGCTTTTACATCGATGGTTGCGCATTTCATGTAAGCTTCAGATCAATTTTCGACATGTTGGAGTTCAATATTTCTATTCGAATTCATTTGGGCATCCTGATCTGTTCAAGGCTTATGCAGCAATTTGAGTTTATGTTCAAGCTCATTTTCATGTGCTAATATGTTCAAGTCGAGTTTATGTTTAAGTTCAAGACCATATGTAAATTTACATGTGTTTAGGTTCGCTCATGTGTGCAAGTTTTTGTGATCGAGACATTAAGTTCAAATGTGCACAAACAAGACTAGAAAAATGGTTTAGTGTCCCTAGGTAGGGGTATCGTACCTGATCCCTCACGAAGGAGACCTCGCTTTATCAAAATTTTAAACTCTAAAATGCCAACTAATCCCTAAGTCACACATCCATATAGCCGATCATTCCACTCCCATGAGCCAACCAATCCCTTATCTTAAATCACAATCAACCCCTCCGTCTCCATATCCAACATACCTTCATCTCCAATCCCTACATTCAGTTCCACATTCCTATGATCGATCCTATGATTATTTGCAATTCCATCATCATTTTCTTTGATCCACCAACAGAACTGATTCCTTTATCTGATTCGTACATCGCAACCACTCCGATCTCTCTATCACACTACAACATATCCCTATACACACTCTGTCTCACGTCTCCCTATATCATCATCGCTCTGATCCTCCATGACCATCAGCTAAATCCCATCATCTCTTCAAGCTAAAATGCCAAATCGCATACTACAATATCATAAAACCCACGTATATATGTAAAATGAAATATTAACGCGAGATCAAGGGTCGGGTTATCTTAAGGAGGACGAGGTCGATGCGAGTTTAAGCTTGGATCTGGGATTGAATTGGCGAGATCGGAAGCAAAAATGATGTGGAGTTGTAGCTGGGGTTTCTAGTTAGGTGGAAGATTGAATCAATTAGAGGATTGAATGGCCAAATAAATATAGTTCAAATGCACATGCCAGTTTTAAAAATGCACAACAAAACATTCACGAAGGTGGCACTAGCATATACACAAACATAGACACATTCACTTACACAAACCTACACACACACACGCACACAACAGCACATACACACATATATGGAAAGACTTGCATAAAAACACACACATGATCACATACACACATGCACTAATCTACACACAGTAGAATTACACATACACATGCACATAGAATGACACGTACACATGCACACAGACCTGCGCACATACACTGATCTACACTCACACACACTCAAGATCAGGCCAAACCAAGAGCTCAACAACTAGTGCACAAATCGGACCCAAACATAATCTTATGTACTATAAGCAATAATTATTTTAAAACCATGTCTAAATCGATAAGATTTTTTCCAAATAATTTGTACTTTTGCGTTTCAATTCATCACGTACTTATTTGTTTCCCATACTCTAACCTAATAAAATTATATATATATATATATATATATATATATATATATATTCACTAGAAATATCTTTTAATACAATATTTATTCTTTATATATAATAATCCTTTAATTAATTTATATTAAAGTAGCCACACCATAAATTTTAGTGATTCGTTTTCTAGTTAGCTGCAATTTTGATTACCTAGAAATATATATTAACTTTCATCGCCAGTGACCTCAACTTCACGCCAATATCCAATGCCTAAACACGTTGTTTAAAATATTTAATGCTAAAAAACAATATTCGCCACTTCCAAAAATATCATTTTATAAATTGATTCATAATTCCAAATAAAATAATTCTTTCATTGTTTCCAAAATGCTATGTTGGACTGGCTCATATAAGCGTTTAGGAATCCCTATTGATAATGTTGATCAGGTGTATCGACCAGAATTCTTATATTACTCTACGAACAAACAAACACCTAAAACAAAATACTATCCTAATCACTTTATAAAATAATATTCCTACTTTATTAAATCATATGCTTGTTTGAATAAAAATGTTTATTTCAAAATTTGTATATACATTCCATTTGGCAACCATTAGCAAAACATAACTTATACGCCTCATTCATTTATAATATCAAATAAGCATTCTAATAATTTAATTTAAAATTTCCATTCTATATTTTTAATTGTATATAATATATATTACTTTTCCTTTTCTAAACAATTTCACATAATCCTTTGCACTTTCTTTTTTAAATGAAGAAACTACTGGATTTTATCAATATTTGGCTCTGTCCGATTTCAAGTGGGTTTAAAAATATTTAAGTGATAACTTCTACTAAATTTTCACATTCTAGAATAAGATAATTGACAACAAAAATTAACACAACCAAATGCACACATCAACAATCAAACAAATAAATGCCGTCAATGAAAAATTATTTATTAGCACATCTGTCGCGCACTCTGATAACTAGTGGATATTTCTACTCAACTTGCCACATATAGGTTTATTCACCTTAATCAATAAAGATACTGCTAGTATGGCTAACAACTCTTTATTTCACTACCTCCATTAACAATGGAGAGTAACACACAAGTGTGATAGAGATAAAATAATATATATAGTAGGAAAAATAACAAGTACGATCCCATATGATTACCCCAGTAATCATCGTATACTCCTACTATCGCTTTAATACAGAGTAACTACTCAACACACTGAAAGGGACAGGGACTCTAAGTCTCATCTAAGGCTAGGAGATGTGTCTCTTGTGCTCTGTATTGTTCTAAACTTACTTTGATACCAACTATAGCACCCCCGCCTCTACATTCATATTATCCAAGAGTACTACTAAATAACACTGTCATATAATACAAAGAATGATGTTGTATGAGGTACACACATGAATATTCTCTCGGGCTAACATTGGTACGTATTCAAACATCGAATAAATAACTTACCCATATGTACATAGTATCAGCACAAAGTAATAAACACATATGCCTTAAGGATAAAACGCTACACAATATACGTTATACATCAGAGATCATAGAGTCAATATCGTAGGATTCTATGTAATACAAAATATATAACGTGTGTCTAAAATATAACTCAAGAATATACACATAAATTATATGATATATAATAACATATAATTAAACTTTATAACTAGCCTCTACTATACCTAGTAAACACAAGTTGGTCTCATCGTCCCTGTACTTGAAATGTCTTGGATTGACCCAAGTATTACATAAATAATACACGGATAAAACTATGTCTAAATCAATGAGTTGTACACATATTTATGTAGACGAAAAGTATGTGAATGGAACGATAACAAAAACATTATATCAAAACATCTCTAATATGGAAAACATTAGGTCAAAGCATGTACAAAGATGTTGTCATCCATATAAAGTCACACCAATCAATAAATCACAAAATCAATATCAATTGGGTGAATCATCCATATCTAGAAACCATCGTTAAAATATAGAAATCAATAAAGAGGTTTGTGTCAGCACATGGCAATGCACAAGGAAACTCAATAATGAGTTGGCCGTCTTCCTGAAAAGAATAGGCCGTCTGCCTAAGAAGAATAGGTTATTGCTTGAAAAGAATAGGTCGTCTGCCTAAAAAGAATAGGTTGTCTGCCTGAATAGTATAGGCAGCTTGCCCAAATAGTATAGGTTGTCTACCCATCAATCACATAAAGGATATAGTCTTTGGTAGGAATATAAATAGTATATATCTATCTACCACATGAACCAGAACCAAATAGTACACTGTTAGCATGTCTGCCTGTTCTAGGGTCCTCATATGTGTATGTCTAATGTTGCTCCTACAATCACCAATTACTTCCCCCTCGGTATCATGATAATATCCATCACATGTCATAAACATGCTGCAAGACTACACTCCTAAAAATATCTTGGAAAGATACTTAATTTACATGACACTTTTAACCATTTTAAAGTTTCAAACAGTAAACAACGGCATTTACAGAACTTCCATCACACATTGTAGAAACATCCAAAAAGTGTTGCAATTTGTCGTTCTTACCACAAAATAGTTTTAAAGCCCTAAATGTTTGATCAGTTTTTATCTAGTTACAATAAGTATTTACTTATATTACTTGATAATTATGCAAAGAACTCCTAAGGGTATTTTCCTAAATAATACTAAAAATCGCCGAACACAAGGCATTTACAGAGAGCATTTATAGGGATTATTTTGCTTCTAACTTTCAAACTGTGTTCTATAATTTCTGCAAATTTTCAAACCTTTTCCTTACTATTCCATATACTATTATAAGTGTAGAGCAAAACTAAAATATATACTTTCATAATATATTCACATGTAACCATTTAATACAACTTAAAACCTAAGGGATTTTGAAGTGCACTTATAACAATTATTCTCACTTCAAACACTTTCAACATATTCCACTGCCACACACAACCAAACCAAACATGAAAAGTCAAGACCACGTTACATGTTGTAGAGTGTAATGGAAGTGATGATATATAATATAGAGTTGTCGTTTGCTTTCAAAAGCAAGTGTGGTCTAAAATTATAACTTTATTAGTTAATGTCTTAGCCTTATATCAAGAACAACATGTACACCTCCACTGTATTCTTTCACTGGTGAGTTCATTCACCCAAAACCAAGCTATAACCAAGTACAAGCCTTAAGAACACTAGAATACTCCCTACCATCACCCATAAGCTAAAAGATCCAATCTTTTCTCCATTTTTGCACTCAACCACCTCCTATCCTCTCTTTTTTCTCATGGCACAACTTGCCTCCACCCTTTATGCTTCTTTTCGTTAATATGAGTTTCTAATCCTTGTTGTTATGTTTTTTAGGCCTATAGCTTGATTTTGGTGAAGTTTGGTGGTTATTTGCATTGTGTAGGAATATTTAAAAAGAAGAGAGGAGAGGATGAAAACATTTGTTTATGTGTTTATTTATTTTGTAAAATTGATTTGATAGCTTAGAGTAGTGTATTTGTAGACTTCACAAGAGGTCATACTCACCTCCTAAACCTTCCATGAAAGGTCAGCAACCTCCCTCTCACGTGCCTACTTTACACATCATCTCCTTAGGAAAATATTTTTTACTATACACCAAAATATCTTTAAAACCATATAACATCACCCATGACATCATCCTACCCTACTAATCACCACTAGTGTAAATAAGTTTTATTTGCTAATTAATTACACATTAATATATTATATATGCTCAATAAGTTCAAACAACCTCTATCGAGTGAAAAGCCGTTTATCGATAAAATGATTTTTCGGTCACATTATTAATATTTCTTCGAACTATTTATTTTTGTAAATATTTTTCAAAAAAATTTATGATCATTAGTTATTAATTAAAAGGAGGTTAATAAGGTTATAAAATCCATTTAATCACATTAAAAAAATATTCAAATAATTCAGATAATTAAATACAAAGTGTTTGAAATTCCGAGTCGTTAAATTGCTTTTGATAACTGTTGTCTTAATGAAACTATAATCTATTTAAACAACGATTTTGAGTCCTTTGGCATTACAGTTTGTCCGAAGTCTTTAATCATAAAACCATCTTGCCTCTGGCCTTAAATAGACAAACTCCCACGTAGGGATGTAAAGATACAAGACTATTACTCCCCGAAAGGTCATATTTTGGATTTGCGGTCCATGTGATAAATTAGCCCGACGGACCATCGTGGTGATTCAGAGGACATAGTAAATAAAATTACATACATGGTCAGTTAGACACCTCATATGGAAGAATTTCATTGAAGTATTTCAAATAGAAACAAGTATTTAACGGGTCAGAATGATTAATAGAACCCTAGAAAAGATTGGGAACAAGGCTTCGTCGTGTAGATTCACACTTTCCTAGAATGAGTGCTAGAACACATGAAGCCATCCATGTAAAATCCTCACAGATATAGGTAAATAATCCAAGGAGCAACACTTGGATGGTGGCTTAGATCAGTTGCCCTAAATCTAGCAAACTAGCATGGACTGCATTACACCAGGGTAAAGTCATCCTTCCTATAGCAGTAATTGATATGCCCCTTATGCTACAAAATCACTATATACTAAGGTTAGAAAAATAAATCCTCAATATATGATGATGATAGATTTTAAATTTTGTAAAATTCCTCGCTATATGATGAGGTTAGATTTTAAATTACCTACAAAATCCTCAC
This sequence comes from Allium cepa, assembly GCA_030765085.1. Lineage (NCBI taxonomy): Eukaryota > Viridiplantae > Streptophyta > Magnoliopsida > Asparagales > Amaryllidaceae > Allium > Allium cepa. The sequence continues at coordinate 1,050,724,237 of CM060935.1, read as the reverse complement.
TAAACAATAAGGTAAGATTTTAAATTTTATACCAAATCCTTATTGTATGTCGAGGTTTGACTTTAAATTTCATAAAAATCTTCACTATATGATGAGTTTAGATTTAAAATTTGATACAAAATTCTCACTATATGATTAGATTATATTTTAAATTTCATACCATATCCTCATTAAACAATGAGGTCGGATTTTAAATTTCTTCAAAATCCTCACTATATGATGATGTCAGATTTTAAATTTCTTTAAAATCCTCACTATACATTGAGGTTAGATTTTTAATTTCGTCAAACGTTGATTAGTTTTAAGGTGATGGGAACTATATATAGATTAAAAGAAAGACCTATAATAACTTAGTACAAAATAAATTTTAGCTCTTCTTACAAAGGTCACTTTGCATACATCCATACGAAGTGAACTTTGGGGAAATATATTATGCCGTAATATTTTACTTGACTACATTCAACTTTTAGCTACATAAGCTGAAAATCGAAAGGAAGGCCCTTAGGTGTTCATTGCAAATTAAAAGTGAAAACCCAAAGCTTTAACTCTTCAGCTAATACCTATCAGCTTTAATCTATAGTAGACCCCTTATAAGTGTTAGATATCAATGATACTTTGCATATAGCTTCACATAGCTCCCTTCAGTATATTAATTCGAAGTTCAAACTCACAGGCTGACGCATAGACTATGTCTAATGAATAAATGCCAAGGCCAAACGGCCATAAGTGGTCCATAATACTATGAAAACCAAGGACCACAAGCGTCGCTTAAATCGAAAGCATGGTATTGTGACCCGGGACAAACCACCCCGAAAGTTCATACATGAGATAGGCTCAACCAAATGTAATGGCTACCGGGTTGATCTTAAACTGGAAGCATAAGCCTCCAGGCGGGCCTTAAACTAAGAATTAACCACCAGGCTAGTTAGTATCGAAAGCATAAGTTAGAAGGCCGACTTCTTACCAAAACTAGAAGCATCAAGGCATGTTATTCCAAAATCATCAGGGTGTGTTGTTACACCAAGGAAACATGCTAACTCTACCTAAAGCAACAGCTCAAGGTAGCCATAACCAAGAATAAATAACAACAAATCCTATAGCATAAGAGACCAAATCTATCTCTACTCAGACCAATGGATAAGATAGCCTCAAGAAACATCAATGGCAGACAGTGCCATTCAGAACTTGTAAAGATACATTCAGCTTAATTGACAAAGCAGATAAGAGTCTTCATAGTAGTGGATGTGGGGACCAGCTTTTGAACCACTATAAACCATTACGTCTTACTTCCAACACTTTCATTTCTCTATTTCTTTTGGCCTAAGCATCTTGCCTGTAGTTGAATTTATCTTCTAATCTACTACTTTTGAAACTTGTTTTTGGAACTCTAGAGTGTTGATCTATGACGAAAAGTCACACCAACAGGGATATTTCATTGATTTTTTTATGGGAGTTTGAGATAAAAATAATGGAATAAAAAATATAATATTATTAGAGAAAACAACATAATATAGATAAATCAAACACCAAATTTATGGTGGCTTGTCATAAACTAGCCTACATCGACTTTCTTGCCCTAATTTATCTTCTTTATTATATATATATATATATATATATATATATATATATATATCCTTTTAAAACGTTGAAGCTTGAATACAAAATAATAGTGAATGTAGTAGAGTAGAGCTATAATTATGACAGATCAATGGCTTATCTTGTTATCTTTGTAGATTAGTCCTTGTAACGACCCGCCTTTTCGCACGCTTTAAATCGACACACATGTCAATTCAAACCATATGGAAGAGCGGATTATTATGGGGTAAATAAAAAAAGAAAGAAATAAAACAAACAAAATCTCACAGCGGTATGATAAAATATAATAATAAAATATACCGTTAATGAAGTTGTTTTTCAAAATATTTAATTTTACTTACAATATATATCAGAGTTATACATACCATAGAATATCAACAATGCAGCGGAATACAATAGAGTAGTGGAATAATATCATATGTATTAATAATAATGCTGAAATCTTCGTCTTCGTCCTCCAGAGATAAAGCCTTCGAATCCTGAAACGCTCGGACTGACCCGAGCGAATTGAAAAGACAAACACTCGAGTCAGAACTAAAATATCTTATGTGAGTTAAATCAACAGGATAAATATAAGAGCAGTAACTTAAGAGATGCTCGGGATTCACATCTCCTAAGGATCCGTTAAACTATTTACTATGTAGTAATATTTCGCTATTATAATAATGTATGTAGTAAAATAAACTTACTTTTAAATAGCGTTAAGGAGTTACCCAATCTCTCCCTTAACACAATAATAGTCCCAGTAGTCCATCCAATATCATAGTCCCTCCTGATACGAAAGCCACCAGAGGATACCACACGGGCTACAGGAGAAAACCAAACTCGTACAAGGCGCGATAGGGTAGGTGACACGACACAACTAGGCAATGCCAGGGTAGATATACCAATTACGCTTTCGGGTCGGTGGTAATGCGTAGCCGCAGCTACCACTCACCTCGAGCCATACCCCCAAATAAATAAAAAAATCAAAAGTGGCCACCGAATCAATCCAAAAGTCAAAGTATAATATAGAAGGGATGTGTCTGATCAAAGGTGCTACCTCAATTAACTCGTCAATCGCTCCTGTTTTAGCCACCTTATGCCAACTCATGGGAGTTGGGTCCACGTATTTACCTTAAAGAAAACACCGTCGCCATCCTACTTCATTCTGGAATCTCCACCGCGTACACGGTTGTTGAAGTGGTTTTCGGGGTTGGCAGAGAGTGTGACAACTTCCGATCCCGGTCTCTTCAACAACCAAACGTTATTATAACACCGCGGTCTTTCAAAATAATTTATACTTTTAAAACCATAATATAATATCATTTTTAAAACCATATAACACAATATCACCTTCATTTTTAAAACAAAATAAATAAGATATCCTTTTCAAATATATCCCTTTCTAAACCCATAATAATTTCAAAGTTATAACATTTCTAAACCCAACGCTTGAAATATAGCCTTTCAAAAATATAAACTTTAAATTTCATAACTTTAGAATGTAACCCCACCACTTAAATAGGTAAAATATAAATTACTTTATATAATAAAATAGTTTCTTCACCTTCCCGATTCAACTCCAATTATTGATTTTAAATTTCCAAATAAACTATTTAAATTTCCATATATTTCTAATCTTTAATATTACACCATTTCAAAACGTATTCTTTGATAATCTCATATATATCAAATTCCATTTCTATTATTTCGATTTGAAATATTTACTTAATAAATACAATATACTTTAAGTAAAACTTTAACTTCACCTAACTGGATATTCTTTCAATTTATTAACCTGGTATATCAACTTTATATTCATTTAAATCCCTCTAAACCAAATTTGGTTATAAGAATCATACCCTTAAAATCTTAATTTTATTTAAGTTTCAATTCAAATTTATTCGAGTATAATTCTTAAATAATTCAATTTAACTAATTTCATATTTATCTTCAACTTAAATTTCATCTGAGTCAATTAAAAACTCTATATATACAATATCTTAAATAGGTATTAAATCATAGAATATAAAACAATCAAACTCCATTGTTAACTCATTTTTTTAATCAATTTTATACATAGCTTAAATTCAAGAATTTAACTATATATATATATATATAATAATAATATTTGTATAACATCAAAGTTTGATATTTATTAAACCGTATATTTCTTTTCAAAACCATAGAAAATCATTTCAAAATAATTATATATATATACCACGATGCCTGTATAAAATTTTCTATCCTATGGTCAAGTGATACGGATATTTATCATTTCAATCCGCAATTTAAAATAAAAATGCGGTTGTATATCATTTCAAACCGCAATCCTGAATGAAATGAAAATGCATAATAACTTGCAGTTTATACAATATAAATACAACATCTATTCATCCAATATCAATCATCAACCATTTATAACAATCATCATCCAATATAAATAATAACATCACTATAGAATGGAAAATAAACAAATATTAACTAGCAGTTTATATTCAATAATAAATTTAAAGAACTGTCTAACTGGCGGTTTATATGCAATGAATAATTAATTAACAATTTAACTGGCAGTTTAAATGCAACGAATAAATTAAATAGCAGTTAAATTTAAATAAATGAAATTAACTAAGATGATGATTAAAAATGTGCCAAACAACCATAATTAAATTTTAAATCACATCATATATCAAATTAACAAACATAAGAAATTTTAAAGGCTGTGAGTGGGTTAAAACACTCACCTTTTGAATTTAAATTCAATTTAAACCCAAAAATTGGACAGTCTCAGAATTTGTCCAAACCAGCGCCAATGTGTCCGGAATTCCAATACGAACCTAGCGGAGATATCGCGCATGAATCAGATATCGTATGCGAAAATTATACGAGTTAGAAGATTTGAAAGGAAAAATTAAATAAAAGAAAAATAAAATATACCAAGCCACGTCAACCATCTTCAATTTCATGCGAAACACTGTTGTACGAAACATTTTCGTTCGTCTCGAACGCGACAAGTGCAGCCGCCTACATCAACACGCGCGCCCACGCACGTCCATAGTCGTCGTCGCTGCCTCGGCCGAGATGAACGCCGACGCCCCTGCCGTTAGTCGCGACCCATCGTGACTCTCCAGAAGCCAAAAAAAGAGCAACCGCCGCCTTTTTTTCTAACCCTAATCTAGTTTCGCAGCCCGATCCACCCATCAATCGACCAAACAAATTACTCCGATGTGTTCCATTCGTCAATCTCTACGCCTCGGTAACCCTGATTCGTCGATCCGACGAAGATCATCAAACGGCAATGAACGGCTGCCATTAATTCGCCTAGTTCCGGCCACACAGGGACTCAGATCAAAAATCGAATTGTAGATCTAGGTTGCGCTCGTCGAGAGCTTCAAATCCATATATAATTTGCTATATTTTGTGTAGTTTGAAATTTCACTGATTTTTGAATTGCAAATCTGATATTAGGTATTTGTCTGCCATTGAAATGAGAAGCTGAAAGAAATTTTACGCGCAGAAAATTGAGAAATAGGGGTAGGATAGGGTTTAAGACCGGGTTTATATAGGTAGGTCAGGAATTAGAATGGATGGATAAGGTTGGATATACGCGCTAACTCCAAAGTGGCCCAAAAAGCCCGTTCTGACTTCGGAACGAAATTGGGTCAACCCATATATCAAAATATGCGTTTAAAAATATTTTAAACCCGATGGAAAAAGTTTCACGTCCAAATTTCATCTTATGAAGAAGTTATGCTAAATACAAATTTTCCAAATTGATTTCAATTTCGTTTATTTCAAGGCGTTTCGAGTCCGTATGGTCAAACGACAAGCCCGATCGCTACGAAACTTGAAATGCTATAATAATTCACCGTTACGGATCCGATGAAACCGGTTTCGTCGAAATCCGACTCAGTGGCCAAAATGGCTATTATTACACTAATTAAATAAATTTATAATTAATTGATTAAATCCAATTTTAAATTTTAAATTCTAAGATTGACAATTTTAACACCTTCATACTTCTCAAACATTTACAACGATTTAAACAAATCTAAATGTCAATTTAGAAAAGATTAATTTATAAATTTCAATATAAATCCTCAATTCTATTAAATCCAAAATTATAAATAAAATTTCCAATAATTCTATTAAATTCACTTTTCATTCTATTATTTGATTCATCGTTATCAAAAGGATGCGATTTTCATTGGTTCATGATTGTTTACATTTATTTTCTTAGATTTCATCTACATTTCCATTTATGCAATATTTTAAATATTAAATATTCATTTTAATTGCCATAAATCATATTATCGTAATTTAAATTCAAATAAATAAATAAATGTTGATTCTCATTCTTATTACTCAACCAATCATTATCCTATAAACATATTTAACATTTATTTACGTTTCATTACACCGATACTTCTATATACATCTTAGATTTGTATAAATGGTTATATTTCAAAAATGTGAAATCTTGTCTATTACACATATAAATTAAGGTTTTAAAACCAATTAATAAAATTTCCTTAGTCCAATCCTTTTTACCAAATCAATTATTATTCAATAAACAAAGATAACATTTGTTTACCCTTTATTACGATAGTACGCTCAAATTTTCATCTTTCCTTTTATTTGACTACTCTATTTCCATTTTATTATTATCAAACGGATAAAATTTACATTGAATTCAAAACCTATTATACTAATATCTTCGCATCCCATCTAGTTTCAATTAACGTAATATTAAATGTTGAATTTCACTTATTTGCAATAAATTCAATTATTGAATTTTACACTTCAATCAAATTAATAAATCTTGCTTCCAAATCTTTAAATCAACCAATTTTCATAAAATAAATAGGCTTAGCATAAATTACATCTTATAAAATTAACCATCTTCAATGACAAATCAAATCTACCTTAACTATATAATTTAAATCAATTAATTGTAATTGATTCCACATTAAATGTCATTAATTATAAATTGAAATCTCAATAAATTCGTTTATTGATTTAAAATCTAGCTATTCAATAAATAGACATTTATGGGTATAAATAACACTGAATTATAATACATTTCATTAATGTACTTATTAAAGTTATTTCCAATTAACGTGCTACCTAATTTCCTTTAATTGCAATTTGATTTCCAAATTTTATGTAACATACTAAAGAAATAAAACATATATTAATTGGTTCGTTTTCCTATATTAAATTTATTAACAAGTATTCCTTAAATTTATACTAATATTGATTATATCTAATTTGCACTTTATTACTTATCATTCCAACAATTTATATAACTTCGAATCTATTTCCCTACTTATAAATTACAATCAAATAAAGCCTTACAATTCTGTTTCAATTTATTGTGATGGCATTGAATTAATATATTTATCATTTTACATTAACATTTTATATTTTATTCCCGTTATAAATTCGTTTCAAATTTTATATTCTATATTTTATACAACACTTACCTAATCTACTTATTTATTGTAAATTTTCATACCAATAAATGAGGTTCCAATAACTAGGATTTATTCAATTTAACCTTTTTTTTAATTAAGTCTATTTTAATCAATATAATATTCCATGGGTTAATTCTTAACATTTACTGCATTACAAATTATAACAATTATATTTCTTTATAGATTTAAATTCCAAAATCTTATTAATAAGACAATTTAAATTAATGAAATTCACGGGTCGTTACAGCCCTTCAATTTTCTTTGGTATTTTTAGGTGTGAGCTATTGATTAAGTTTCCCAAGAAGTTTCTTTTTTTCAAAGCGCTTCTCTTTTATTTTGACCATTTTTTCTTTAGATCGGAGCTTTTTAATTTTTGGACCAAATCCCTCTTCTTTTCAGTTGTAGCACTCCAATTCGGTGCACTCAAAGTTGTAAGCTGCTCCACAGCTTGCTCTGGCATCATGCTCGAGCGTACCCAAAGCATGCTTCGGGTACAATGATGAATTTTACTAGCTTTGAGTGGAGCTTGCTTTGTGTCAAGTCATAGATTAGTGCTCTCATTTTTCAATACTTTCTGCTTAAGCTGAAGAGCTCATTTGAGTGCTACACCAGTTCAAGGTCGAGCGGACATGAAGCTAGCTTTGGTTCTCAAGCGCTATTTTGAACCCATTTCATTGCTTTTTGAACATTTTCTAAGTCCATTTTTTAATCTAGTTTCCATATTTTAAAGTATGCTTTGCTTTGCTCATTTCCTCAATTCATAAGTTACCTCAAGTTTTGACACGGGATTTGCTTTTGGTGTTTCTTCATATGACCCATGCTGCCTTTGAGTTTCATATCTAGTTGTTTTTCCTTGTATTTTTAGAATAAGAGTGGTAATAAATTCATGCAGAGCACTCATTTTGATGTCTCGAGGGTTTGAATGTTAACTTTTGGTGATTCGAAATCACAAATAGAGGGAAAGAAATATGAAAAAGAAAGAAAGAGAAAATTTTGTTTCCCCTAATTAATAGGCATATTGAATACGTTTATTTCTTTCTCTAATTGACTAATCAAATAATTTTTTGCCATCTAATGTTAACTTGGGCATTAAGTAATTGATTATATAAATAGAGACTAGAAGAGAGGGTAAAAGTGTGGTGGAAAATCTATTTGCTAATTCCCTATTCTCCATCTTTGTTCTTCTTCTCCAACAATTTTAACCATATAGATATTTACTCCCTTTCTCAATTTGGCTATTGATTCAATAGTATTTTGTTTATTTTAGCTTTGTTCTATTAATTGTAAACAAAAATTTTGGTAAATCGATAAAGTGGGTGGTTGGGTGGAATGTCTTGTCTTATTGCTTTTAATTTCAATTCTGTCTTATTTTTAGTCCAAGTTATCTCTTTGTGATTTGGGTGACAAAGATCCGTTGATATAAGCTTCCGCATAGCGCGGCCATTTTTTCACAACAGATTGGTATCAGAGCAAGGTCATCGCAAAGCTTAGATTAATTTTGGATTGAAAAATTATCGATGTCGGATATTTTCGTTTTCGTAGATGGCCATTTTGGATGGAAAGAATTGGGGTATTTGAAAGCCTAAGATGGAGGATGTTCCGTACCTCAATGATCTTCATGATCCGATTGATGGAGATGGAAAGAAGCCCTCTAATGTAGATGAGGGAAAATGGAAGAAGATGGATAAGAAGGTGATTGCTTTGGTTCGCCAATATCTTGATGATTCAGTTTTCCATCAAGTGGCTAGTTGTGAATCCGCAAAGGCTTTGTGGGATAAGTTGGTATCTTTATATGAGTCAAAGAGTGCTACTAGTAAGGATTTTCTAATTCGAAAGTTGGTATAACTGAGATTAGATGAAGAGAAATCTGTTGTAGAGCATTTGAATGAATTTCAGGATGTAATAAATCAATTGGCAAATATGAAGATCAATTTTGATGATGAATTACATTCTCTTTTATTGATGAGTTCGCTTTCAGAAAGTTGTGAAACTTTGGTTGTTTCATTGAGCAATTCCAACGCTAATGGAACTATCTCTTTAGAAACTGTTCGAAGCAGTCTTTTGAATGAGAAGCTTAGAAGAAAAGGGTCAGGTATGAAATCAATTCAAAGTGAGGCTATGGTGGCAATGGACTCGAAGAAAGATACAATTTGCAAGAAGAAGGATGCTAATGGTAAAGGTGTTATCACTAGTCATTATTGTAATAAGAAAGGTCACATACGCAGTGTTATGCTTATAAAAGAGATCATAAAAAGGCTGCGCACCGTGATACTAGTAGTGATGCACATGCAGGTTTTGCTGAAGGGACCGATAGTGATGCTTCTTATGATGTCCTCTTTAGTGAAAATAAGCCTTAGAAGATGGATTCCGGAGCCAGTTTTCACATTTATAGAGATGTGAATTGTTTTTCTTCTTATGAGAAGAGTGTCGACATGATTAGGACAGCCAATGGAGAAGAGCTACCGATTTGTGGTATTGGATCTATCCGGTTTCGTATGCATGATGGTGTGGTTAGAGAAGTCTCTGGAGTGAGACATGTACCCACTTGTTCGCATAATCTTATTTCTCTCGGTCAGTTGGATCGCCGTGGTTGCACTTATGAGACTCAAGGTGGAGTTTTAAGAGTGAAGAGAGGTGGTGTGTAAGGATGGGAGGAGTATTGGAAGAAGGAAACCTTTATAGCTTGGTTGGTTTTGTAGTCGACTATGGAAAGCGAGTGACGGTTGAAGAACCTAGTCCACAACAAGGTGGAGAGGTTAATGTGGTCACTGCTTATGATTCTAGCATTGAAGATCATATTTTAGACAGGGGTCTTCATGTTGATGATGCTCGGGGGATCGATAGTGACCAGGTAATGAGCTCAGATCGAGTGATAGACGGGTGTCGAGTTGCAAAATCCACAAAAATAAGGCGGAGATCTTTGTGGTATTACAAACGTTTTTGAGACCGAATTTGTGTGGTGCACCTCATGTGGGAGATGCATCACTTGCAGTCGGTGGTAAAGTTTTGTAATTTGGTATGATTGAGATATATGGAGTTGTGATAGATCTAGATATGGCATGTTTGATATGTTGGAGATATGTGATTTTTCATCAAGGTGGAGTGTTAAATTTTGGTGATTCAAAATCACAAATAAAGGGAAAGAAATATGCAAAAGAAAGAAAGAGAAAATTTTGTTTCCCCTGATTAATAGGCATATTGAGTATGTTTATTTCTTTCTCTAATTGACTAATCAAATTATTTTTTGTCATCTAATGTTAACTTGGGCATTAAATAATTGATTATATAAATAGAGACTAGAAGAGAGGGTAAAAGTATGGTGAAAAATCTATTTGCTAATTCTCTATTCTCCATCTTTGTTCTTCTTCTCCAATAATTTTATTCATATAGATATTTACTCCCTTTCTCAATTTGGTTATTGATTCAATGGTATTTTGTTTATTTTAGCTTTGTTTAATTAATTGTAAATAAAAAATTTGGTGAATCAATAAAGTGGGTGGTTGGGTGGAATATCTTGTCTTATTGCTTTTAATTTCAATTCCGTCTTATTTTTAATCCAAGTTATCTCTTTGTGATTTGGGTGACAAAGATCCGTTGATATAAGCTTCCGCAAAGCGCTGCCATTTTTGCACAACATTGAACCCATGATCTCTAGACTCTTGTTCTAGAGCACCATACCACTTATCATTTGAACTAGTGGTTCTTAACAACTGTTTCTTATTTCAAATCGAAATGTTGCTATCTTCTCAAAAAAAATTCCAGCTATTTTCTCTTCATTTTCCATCGTCTAAAAATGGGTATAATAGTGTTATTGCGACTAATTTCCATAGTTACTTAGAAACTAAAATTGGACCTGAGTTTGTTTTTTCAACCAATTCCTTAGTTTTCTTAATCATGAGGTTTGAGATGGCCTTTTGCTAGAGCCCTCTTTAGGGCCTCGATCCTACTTATGGTAAAAGAGTAGGCTACTCAGAGATAAGTTAGGTCAAAGAGAATCAAAAGAACCTTAAGATTTTGAAGAAGACGAAGCAAGCAATGTCGTCGCACTGATTAGGGTTAGCATTAACCTATAACAAATGATGTGGCAGTTCCTTGTCTATGATCAATATAGAGTACTGAGCTACTATGGTAGTTCTTATCTATGATCAATATAGAGTTCCGAGTCACTATTGGGTAAGTAGAAGATACGGTTGTATTTGTTTCTAGTTAGATTTCTACCATTAAAAACCATACATTATCAAGTAAAAAGAATACATTAATGATGTAAACGTTACCGATGAAGAGAAAAAAGAATTTATAAAAAATATATTAAGAGATTAGTCGGTAAAAATTTATGTGCTTTTATGCGTTTTAAAAGGAATGGGAAAAGATGTATTTTATACGTGTGCGATATTCGATATTTGAACCAAACGACATTTCAAAGGATCTGAACTACATAATGATGAAGTAATATATCAAGAAACCAAGAAAACATCAGAGTTCGAGATCTTAAAAAAACAGACGAGGAAATGTGCAAATCGTATCTACAGTACCAATCCATATGGACCAATACTGAAGAATCCCACAAAAATAATGGGGCCACCTTGCTTTTGTGAAGATTAAAAGTCGAAAAGGGAAAAAAAAATTAAGCACGTGATGTGATATGGGTTGGTACCAAACCATGTGGGTTGGTACTGAACCATGTGGAGTTTATGAAGACAACAATTTCAAGCTAAAGGACTTGTCTAGTTGGGAAAGAGAACAGGAAAAGTCATAGTTATGGGTCGGTATCGAAGCATATTGATTGTGGTTCTGCATGCGTCTGGAGATATTTGCTCATTCAAACCAAATCTAGCGATTTTCATGCTCGAATTCGTCTATTAATAGAGAGCCTTCGTCAACTAGAAAATGAGTTTTTGGAATTTCACTTGTATTCTACACGGAGCTGTTACCAGTTAGAAATCATCTTTTTCTAGATTTGAAATCGATTGTTATTTGTTTGTAGTTGTAAATCTTATCTGAAATTAAGTTGATAGTGAATGTAAGCACAATTTTTTGATCGAACCACTTTAAAATTTGTGATCTCACTCTCTTACCTATTGATTCTTACTAGTTTAATTTTCCTTTTTTTCCCCTGTTGGAGGTGTTGACCAAATTTTTGGCCAACATCATGCAACATTGAAATTTGATGAAAATGACATAATGTAGCAAAAGCATGCGTTTTCGGTTAAATGACAAATTTATTTCACTGAAATCTGAAGCGTTTCAATGACTATATTCAAATCCAATAATAATTGTTTTCATATTTATTTTGGGTGCGATTGAAAGTGGGAATTTTTTGAAATAATACTCGTGACAAAAAATGTAGTTTGCCAAACTATGCGATAAAGAGAAAAACTGTGGTTCTACTTCCAAAATTGAGTGTGCGCCACATCTTTACTCTAAATTTGTCATTCTTGCCAAAATTCTAAAAGAATAAAATATAAAACTGAAATTGTTTTATACTGTGGTCAGTGCATGTCCTATCATTTGAAATGTCCAAGACGACATGTGGTTATGTTGCCTCGAGTGACTAGAAAATTGTAACTACAGTAGAAGTAATCTAGATAGTGAATAATAAAATGAATTTAAATAGGTTTTAAATTTTATTAAACTGTAAAATTATGACCACTAAACAACTATTTGCTCCATGCAATATAGTGATTTTTGCTATCATGAGCTTTCTCAATATATTGATTTTTGGATTGTCAATTGCTCTTTCTATACATTGCCTTGGGCAATTGATTTTCTCGTTAAACCGTGATTAGCCCTCCCCGTTAGCCCTCCGAAATATTTGTGCGGCGATTGCTCAATTTTTAAATGACAATGGCTACAGCTAAACAGCCTCCCTTATCCCCAGATTCTCCACTCCTTCGTCGTCCCAAAACTCAATCTTTTTACACTAACGCTCCAAATGCTTCCATTTCCTCAAATTTCCATTTTCCCATTCATTATTTTTACAAACCCATTCATGTTTCGGCTACATTTTCAGTTCCCAAACAACACACCACCAATCCAAATGACCGTGTCACCAATTTTTGCCAAATGGGTAATCTTGAAATGGCCTTAAAATCAATTTCCAATATCGATTCTTTGGATTCCCACTCTTGTTGCTTGCTTCTTCAGCTTTGCGCTGATATAAATTCACTAAAAGATGGCAAAAGAGTTCATTCTGTTATTTCAGACCTAGGCATTGAATTAAACACTTCCTTATGTGCTAAACTAGTGTACATGTACGTAAAATGCGGCGACTTGAGAGGAGGAAGAAGGGTTTTTGATGAAATGTTGTGTAAGGACCATACTTATACTTGGAATTTGTTAATGAGTGAGTACTCAAAAACCGGTGATTATGATGAGTGCTTGAGACTGTATACTAGAATGTGGAGTTTGGGAGTCATGCCCGATTCAAGAACTTTTTCATGCATTTTAAAGTGCTTATGGTCCAATGGCAATATTAAGAAAGGAGAAATCGTTCATGGGTGCATTACAAAATTAGGCTTCGGTACTTGTGCTGTTGTCATGAACTCTCTTATTTCATTCTATTCTAAATGTAGTAGGATTGATAGTGCTATGGACCTGTTTGATGAAATGCTTGACAAAGATGTCATATCTTGGAATTCCATCATTAATGGGTGTGTATTCAACAATCTTTCCATGAAAGCAATCGAGTTATTTCACAATATGTGTTCTCTTGGAATAAACTTCGATTCAGCAACACTAGTAAGTGTTTTACCAGCATGCGCAGACGTGGGTTTCATTAAGCTTGGCCAAACACTTCATGGCTACTCGATAAAAGTTTATTTAAACAAAAAGGTAACTCTTGTGAACTCTTTGATAGACATGTATTGGAAATGTGGGAATTTGGACAGTTCGAAAAGACTATTTGATTCTATCAAAGATAGGACAATAGTGTCATGGACTTCAATGATTTCGGGTTATGCACATAATGGAATGCTCAAAGAAGCTATTAAGATATTCGAATTGATGGAATCTGAAGGAGTCGAACCAGAGATTTACACAATATCAAGCATTCTTCATGCTTGTGCACGTAAGGGATCAATAGAGCAAGGCAAGCGTATTCATCTTTTTGTGACAGCAAATGGATTAGAGCAAAATATATCTATCACAAATGCGTTAATGGACATGTATGCTAAATGTGGAAATATGGAAGCAGCTAGAAATGCATTTGATACGACCACTAACAAAGATATCATCTCATGGAATACAATGATCGGTGGGTATTCAAAGAATTGCTTTCCAAGTGAAGCACTAAATCTGTTCATCGAGATGCAATCGCATATAAGACCCGATTCAGTAACCATTTCCTGTGTCCTCCCTTGTATTGTTAGCCTTTGCTACATCGAGAAAGGCAAAGAAGTGCATGCATTTGTCATAAAATCTCATAGTCTTCTAGATACTTATGTTAGCAATGCACTTCTTGATATGTATGCAAAATGCGGTTCTTTGTTGCTTGCACGTAGACTTTTTGATCAGACTGTGAAGAAAGATTTGATTACATGGACCATTATGATTGCTGCATATGGAAAGGACGGGCAAGGAAAAGAAGCAATGGAAGCTTTTAAGGAGATGAGGAATGAAGGAATAGCACCAAGCCCATCTTCTTTCATTTCGCTACTATATTCGTGTAGCCATTCTGGTTTAGTTGATGAAGGATGGAGATACTTTAACATCATGCAATATGAATACAAAATAGAGCCTACACTAGAGCACTACACTTGTATGGTTGATCTGCTTTCACGAGCTGGTCAGTTAAAGAAAGCTTATAAGCTGATAACATCGATGCCAGTAAAGCAGGATTCTAGCATTTGGGGTGTATTGCTTAGTGGGTGCAAAGTTCATAAGGATGTGAAGCTTGCTGAGAAAATTGTGGATCATTTAGTTGAATTAGAGCCTGAGAACACTAGCAACTTTGTACTGCTTGCAAGCCTGTATGAAGAATTGAAGCAACAAGAGCCTAATAGGAAAAGGAGAATCAAGAAATTTACAGCTGTGCATAGATAGAGATCACATTTCAGTTAGAAATTTTGAAGTGAAGCTTGAAAAGTAGGATTACAAACATGGTCATAAACTTAAAATTGCTTAAGGAGACCCATTTGCATAACTGCTCTAGTGGATGGAGCCACTGAATGCTTCACCCTAAGTGTTATATTTTGCAGATATGCATGATTATAGTATAAATATGTTTGGATATAATTTGGATAGAACAATGCTTTATAATATTATGATGGTGCTGTGTACAGTATGTATACAATAGAGTAAGGTAATAACTTTTTTCAAATGTACCACTTATACTTGGGTCTGAGTTCAGCTCCAAATATGATCAGCACATGCATCATATGGTGGATAGATTAGTTGTACGATGTGTATTAAGTATATGGGCTATGGACATATACATACATATATATACTTACGTACATACACGTACATACATGTGTGTACATATGACATATGTATGTATGTTGTCTGTTAAAGTGGGATGTATTTTGATTCTCGGATAAATAGGTACTAACATGCTTATATATCTTATGATTCATTCATCAATATCTCATTTATAAATGGTGAGATAGTATGGACAAATTCATAGCATATGCTGGAGGACAAAGCCCAAATCTATATCCAGATATCAAAAGTCGTAGATTTACATGTTGTCTATTTATAAGCTTCATAGTAACAAATATGTGTATTTTCTTTTCCATGGATTTTCTTCATCCCATTTGAAATAATTAAACAACAATGGTGCGCTTATAGAGAAATTTGTAGGTCAATTTTACCTGAGGGAATAAAATAATATATGGAATCCACAACATTTGTATTTCTATCTTTATTTTTGTATTTCTATCTTTTTTATTTATTTATTACTTAGTCACTATTATTACTAATTTACTTATTTGACTCTATTTTATTATTTCTATTGTTATTGTTATTGTTATTATTATTATTATAACCTTTAAATTACTCTCGTCACTTAGTTTTGGTTACACCTCTATCCGACCTCAACTTCTTTGTGAAAAATGGCTTTGTTGTTGTTGTTGTTATATGGAATCCGCAACATAACGTAGATCCCACATACCATATGCTCTGTTGCAAGTAATTACGTCAAATAATAAATGATTAGAATTACCGCATTTGATAATCAAGTCGAGGTTGTACATGTTGACTTTAAGTATTGTCTTAAAGAAACTAGTTTCCAACTCAACAACTATTTGCAAGATAAATTTTGGGAAACTAAACTAAACGGAGAAGATAAAGAGCTCAAAATTGTATCTTAAATAATGACTTCTAGAGTCTTATTTACAACAAAATCCTGGAAAAGATGACATCACCTCTCAACAACTGAGATTGAGAGTCTTTACGAAATGAGCTGACTACTTGAGCGAGAAAGTTGTTTGAAAAAAGAATGTAACCTGGTGATACGAAAGTGGTGGTTGAACAGAGTATGTGAGTTAATTATTTAATCTAAAGTTAAATTAATTATTTGTGTTGTCGCGTAATATATATGTTAAATAATTGCAACAAAATTAAAATAAATTGCAAAATTTCTTTAAAAATACTACAATATTTGAAAGACAGATACAATGATTTAAAGATACAGATAAAATGATACAACTACAATGTTTCAGCACAACCCTACTGCAATTGTTTTAAATCCTATAGTATCACGAAGTGTCGTTATTTCATTGCCTACATGTTGTTATACTTGTTCGGTCACTCTGTATGTGATATTTCGCATGCTATAATATTTTTCATAGTATTCTTTTGGAATAAGATCAGGATCACCATCATAAGCTATAAAATCTGAGTCATCACTATTGTATTTTCATATAACATTGTTTATAGTCATTTTGGTAACAATAACTTTTACTTGAGTTTCAAACACGTACGTTGGCATATTTTTCAAAATAGTAAACCTTTTCTTTCATATCCCAAAAATTCTCTTAATTGTCATACCTAAACTTAAATAATAAAAATTAAAAATTTTACTTTATGATTTTGATTGATTTGCGGTTTCAGAAAAATAAGGAAGATGATATCTAAAATTTTGATAAAGTGGCAAATATCCATTTTGAAGTGGATATCCCGAATCTACTAAAAAATATTGTTCTGATATAGGATAAGTAAAGTTAGAGTTTCTATCATTTATAATTGCTTTAAAAATTCTACTATCGTGTGATTATCTTCCCAACCAATCATAACTAAGTGAAATGTAAATCGAATGAGCATGCTACTGAGATTTTTATATAGCAAAATATTTTCGTCAAATATATGAAATAATCCGATCTGCAATTAAGTGTGTCATTACTTGTATACCGTCTATAACACCAACATAATTTTAAAATAAGTATAGTACCGGTTCGAATTTTTAATATGTTCTGAAATATTATTAAATTGAGGATCATCTGGCTTAATAATATCTTTAGTAAGTAATCATTCAACTTCTAAAACACCATGAAAAAAATTGAAATTTGTGCTATCAGATCTTTGAAATCTTTCACTTATTTGACGATTTGAGAGCGATGCAGTTATGATGTATAAGAATACGACAACCAATTTTTTGATATTCATGGCTTCCTTTGAAACCAGAGCATAATTTTGTAACATATCACACAACAAGAGAAAATATAGCAATTTCATTTGAAAATTATGTTGATAACGTTTTCTATGACCGTTTAATATACCCTCCATCTGCTGTAAACCCGTATAATTTGACGTGTGAATTCGTCTAATATCATTTTTTTGTATGTAGATAAATTGATAGAACGACTAAATCCTGCACACCTTCGAAGTCGGAGTATGTATTTGAATAACAATTGGTTGTAGAAAAGCAACTGTAATGCGAAGAGAAGATAAGGGAAGGGAAGGGAAGTATAAAAGGAAGAATGAGCAGATAACATGTATATTTAAATGGGGAAGTCGGCATGTTGGTATTGGACGTGTCTGAAACCAACGTATCTATTCTCAACTTTCGTAAAATAATGTTGTTTGGACGGAAGGTGGGGTTAAATGGCCGTCGGATAATTGCTCAACGGTAACATGTCATTTTCCGATGGAGAACAGTACACGATCCACACTTAAATATTTGACATTTGAATGCTTCCTATATATACATCAAGAACAACAATGATTCAAAAGGAATTGAATTAAAATTTCCGAGCTATATGTTATTATCTAAAACCTAGTTAATTAAACAAATGTATACTATACGTTTATCCACAGTTTATTAATAAAATTCAAGCCCATATACCCTGTTGTTGCATGAATGCGTAAGGATAAGCAGCGGCGTAGCCAGGATTTGAACCTGGAGGGGGCACAATATGAATAATCGGGGTTCGGAGGTGATATACCTCGAAATTTTTGTGTGTGACAATTATTCAATATTGATTTCAATATTTCAAGAAAGTTAAGCAATGATTTCAGTATTGCAAGAAAGTTGAGCAATGCT
Source organism: Allium cepa (assembly GCA_030765085.1). Classification (NCBI taxonomy): domain Eukaryota; kingdom Viridiplantae; phylum Streptophyta; class Magnoliopsida; order Asparagales; family Amaryllidaceae; genus Allium; species Allium cepa. Next base: position 1,050,705,703 of record CM060935.1, on the reverse strand, counting down.
TTTAGTACTAAAAAACAATTCAAAACATATATTCGGTTCAAGGCTTAGCATTTTGAAACAGAGTATTATTGATTAACCTAAGCATTATTTAAATTAAACAGTATATATTTATTAAAACTAATGAACAAATTATGCAAATTAGTGAAACTGGAGAAGATGCATTCAATGAACAAATTAGTCATCAGAAACATTCAACAAATTCCTAAGCATCAGTAAACTTTAGCATTCATAAGCATTAAGTTAATAAATTACGAAAAATTATTGAGTAAATCAAAATACGAAGGGACTAGGATTACCCATATCAAGTGGTGGAGCCGCAGGGGCAGTCAGTTCTGGTGGTAGCAAGGGACGGGATGTTGTGGTAGTCCGATCAGGTGACACGGCCAGCGATTAGGTTTCAAGTTTCACATCGTTGCAGAGGTTGACTTTCAATCGCGAGATCAAATGGTGGAGAAGATGTTAGACTTAAGGTCTTTCGCAGTTTAAGAGAGATTGGCAACGAAATAACGATTATGAAATTTAGGGTTGAAATCACAAGAAACGATCCAGAAGTAGGGAACGAAAAAATGAAGAAAAAAATATTATTTGTATTTCTGGGTATTTCTAGGAGGGTCACATGACCCCCTAGCCCCCAAAATCAATGTGTTTCAACCACTGCATGCATACACATACACATATATGTATATATGTATGTATCTGTGTGTGTGAAAATGAGTTCCTTTTATTGCTTTAACGTAACTAAAATTACAAAGTACAAGCATACAAAGCCAAGCAAACAAGGCTTCCAATCTAGAACAAACCAAATATATAACTACATTTGAATACATATATGATATAAACTTCTTTGTAATCACTGATAATGCCAAACCTAAACATAGAGCTGACAAAGAATTGCAATCCGTAGAACATCTTGCCACCACACATAACTCCTACTTCAAGCCATTTTATGAAATTAGCCATGAAAGTCATGCTGATTTTGGAATTCAAGCCCGAGAGCGAACGCCCATCAATCTGAAGGTGGAGCGATTTCCAGATCACACTCTTCTCCACGTTGTTTACAAACATATACAGGGATATGAATAAACACATCTCATACGATGAAGTTGAGCATCATCAAATATGTCACAAACGAAAACAGTGAATTGCAGATGCCAAACAATGTTGTAACTCCTAAGGCACTATAGAATCTGGAAGTTTTATGCCTACCAGAAAACCAAAAGCACGCCCAAAATAGAAAACGTTGTAACTCTATGGGCAAAGATGATTTTGTTGGAAATTGTGTTGAAAAATTCAAGTGAATTATTAAAAATGACTAAGTGTGAAGAATGGCTTTGTGAATAGTCCCACATTGTAGGACTATATGAAAGAATCAAGTATTTATACTTGATTCTTAGAGGCTAAGTTGGGCCCTTTGGGCACCCAATGATGCTCTTTTGTGAGGAGGGAGGCCATGCTTGACCACCACACGCGCGCGCGCCGACCGACTCGACTCGACCCGGGCCGGGCTCGGGCTTGTAGTGGTGTAACACTTATATTTTTGCTACAAATTTATTAACCGTTTTTTGACCGGGTTGGAACGGTAAAATCTGTTCAAACCCGTATTGTTATTTTGACTCAGATCCGTTTTTTAAGACCACGATTCCCCCAAACCAGTAACGTTCTTTTTACTGCATCGTCTTCTTAACTGATATGAAGACGAAAAACAGAAAGAACAACATTTTTTTTCCCGTGACTCCTTTTCTATAAAATTCGAGCTTTAATTTTTAAGAGTGCAGACTGAGCCGTTCGTCCGTGCAAACGAATCGGCAACACAACAACTGAGAGGCTGTTTTATCCTAGAGGCGGCGGTGATTGATTCGAACTGCTTGCACCATTGAGCAGATCGCCGAAACGTCTTCAAGAAAGTGACTCCGTCCACGACTCAGCCGAACCTTGCCATTGTTTTCCAACAAATTGAAGACGTTCGACAACAATGGCCTCTGCTGCAGATATAGATGCCGCCGCTCCTGCTTCCTTCTTCCAACTGCCGGTCGTCTCTGCTGCTCCCTTCAGATTCGAGGGCCTCCATTTCAAACGCTGGAGACAGAAGATGGAATTCTTCCTGACCACCAGAAAAGTCGTGGCTGTGCTGACAACCGACAGACCGCAGCTACCCAGTAAACCAGACAACGAAGCAGATGCAGATCAGATGCGAGCCTGGACAGACAAATCAAACGAGTTGCAGAACTGGACAGAGCAAGATTACATGTGCCGAAACTACATACTCAACGGCCTCAGCGATGACCTGTACGACTACTACAATTCTGACAAGTCAGCCAGAGAGATTTGGGAAGCGCTGCAAAAGAAGTACGATACCGAAGAGGCTGGAGCGAAGAAGTATGCAGTCAGCCGCTACCTCAAATACCAGATGACGGATGACAGGTCAGTAGAGATGCAGTCTCATGAGCTTCAGAAAATTGCTCATGAGATCATCTCCGAAGGTATGAGTTTAGATGAACAGTTTCAAATTGCTGTTATTATTGATAAACTCCCCCCAGGTTGGAAAGACTTTAAGAATGTGCTTAGGCACAAGACTAAGGAATTCTCCTTAGAGAGCTTGATTACTCGCCTCTGTATTGAGGAGGAGGCTCGGAAACAGGACCAGAAAGAGGAAGTGCTTATTGTCACCAACAATAACACTAAGAAGTCCAAGCCAGCAGTTCTGAAACCAAATCCGAAAAGCTTTAAGAATCAGAACCGCAACCGCAACAAACAGAATTGGAACCCGCAAGGGAACCAAAAAGGACAGCAGAAACCAACCCAAAAGAATGACTCTGGACAGTTGTTTCTGTGCTACAACTGTGGAAAACCAGGTCATATGGCACGCAAGTGTAGGAACAGACCAGGCCCTGCACCGCAGGCTAACCTGACTGAGGAGCCTTTGACGGCTATGATTTCTGAGATTCACCTTGTTGGTGGATCAGAGGGTTGGTGGGTAGACACTGGTGCATCCCGCCATGTCTGCTATGATCGTGCTATGTTTAGTACATACACGGCTGCTGATGATCAGAAGGTGCTGTTGGGAGATTCTCACACCACTACAGTTGCAGGCATTGGAAATGTGGAAATAAAGTTTACCTCTGGAAAGACAGTTCTTCTGAAAGATGTGATGCATACTCCAGAGATGAGAAAAAATCTGGTTTCTGGTTTTCTCCTTAATAAGGCTGGTTTTACTCAAGTTATAGGGGCTGATTTGTATACTTTGACTTATAAGGGGATGTTTGTAGGGAAGGGTTATGCTTGTGAGGGTATGTTTAAACTGAATGTTGAATCTAATAAAGTAACCAGTTCTGCTTATATGTTGTGTGACTTTAATATTTGGCACTCTAGATTATGTCATGTAAATAAGCGTATAATTCATAACATGATCACATTAGATTTGATTCCTAAAATGTCACAAACTGATTTTGATAGATGTGAATTCTGTAGTCAAGCAAAAATCACTAAGAAACCTCATAAATCAGTTGATAGATTTTCTGAATCCTTAGACTTGATTCATTCTGACATATGTGAACTAGATGGTACTTTGACTAGACATAGACACCGTTATTTTATCACTTTCATAGATGATACCTCTGATTTCACTTATGTATATCTTATGAAAAATAAAAGTGATGCATTTGATATGTTTAAATTATTTAAAACTGAAATTGAGAATCAATCTAATAAGAAAATTAAGAGACTTCGTAGTGATAGAGGAACAGAATATGAATCTAGTTCATTTCTTGATTTCTATAAATTGAATGGTATAATTCATGAGAGAACTGCACCTTATTCACCTGAAATGAACGGTAAAGCTGAAAGAAAGAATAGGACCTTTACCGAATTAGTTGTAGCTATTTTGTTAAATTCAGGTGCAGCAAAACATTGGTGGGGGGATATTTTGTTGACTGTATGCTATGTATTGAATAGAATCCCTAAATCAAAAAGTAAGACTTCACCTTTTGAAATTTTAAAAAATTATAAACCGAATGTATCTTACTTTAGAACTTGGGGATGCTTGGCATATGTTCGTATACCCGACCCTAAGAGAATAAAATTAGCAAGTAGAACATACGAATATGTATTTATTGGCTATGCTATTAATAGCAAAGCATATAGATTTTATGACCTAAATACACATAATATAGTAGAATTATTGATGCTGATTTTTATGAAAGTAAATTTCCTTTTAAATTGAGGAATAGTGGGGGCACGTCAAATAACACCGTGCCTATTAGAACAGAACTTAATGAATCTTCTGAAACTGAACCTAGAAGAAGTAAAAGAGCAAGAGTTGATAAAGATTTTGGCTCGGATTTTTGCACTTTTACTATAGAGGAGGATCCAACAAACCTCCAAGAAGCCTTATCTTCTTTAGATGCCGATTTTTGGCAAGAGGCTATAAATGATGAGATGGATTCGTTGGAATCCAATAAGACTTGGCACTTAGTAGATTTACCACCTGGTTGTAAGTCTATAGGTTGTAAATGGGTACTTAAAAAGAAATTAAAACCTAATGGAACAGTTGAAAAATATAAAGCCCGTTTGGTAGCTAAAGGTTTTAGGCAAAGAGAAAATATAGACTTTTTTGATACTTTTTCACCTGTAACTAGAATCACATCCATTCGAGTACTAATTTCATTAGCATCTATTCATAATTTAATTATACACCAAATGGATGTTAAAACTGCCTTTTTAAATGGTGAATTAGAAGAAGAAATTTATATGGACCAACCTGAAGGCTTTGTAATTCATGGTCAAGAACATAAAGTTTGCAAATTAGATAAATCATTATATGGTTTAAAACAAGCACCTAAACAATGGCATGAAAAATTTGATAATTTAATAATCTCAAATGGTTTTAAAATTAATGAAAGTGACAAATGCATTTATTATAAATTTGAGAATGACATTTGCACTATAATATGTTTGTATGTAGATGATCTACTAATTTTTGGATCAAATATTCATGCCATAAACACTGTTAAATCTTTGTTAAGTGCCAATTTTGATATGAAAGATCTAGGTGAAGCGAGTGTAATTCTTGGTATTAAGATTACTAGGTCCGAAAAGGGACTTTCTTTGGATCAATCTCATTATATTGAGAAGATCTTAAAGAAATACAATTACTTTGACTGTAAACCTGCATGTACACCATATGATCCTAGTGTAAAACTTTTCAAGAACACTGGTGAAGGTGTAAGACAGTCTGATTATGCGAGCATCATTGGCAGCCTTCGGTATGCCACTGATTGTACTAGACCCGACATAGCCTATGTCGTGGGATTATTATGCAGGTTTACTAGTAGACCTAGTATAGAGCATTGGCACGCTATTGAGAGGGTCATGAGATACCTAAAACGAACCATGAACCTTAGATTACATTATGAAAAGTTTCCAGCTGTTCTTGAAGGTTACACCGATGCAGACTGGAATACTTTATCTGATGACTCAAAGGCAACTAGCGGCTATATCTTTAGCATTGCTGGAGGAGCTGTTTCTTGGAAATCCAAGAAACAGACTATTTTGGCTCAGTCTACAATGGAGTCTGAGATGATAGCACTAGCCACAGCTAGTGAGGAAGCAGAATACTTAAGAAATCTGCTAGCCGAGATTCCCTTATGGGAAAAACCGATACCAGCTGTGTTGATCCATTGCGATAGTACCGCGGCTATTGCAAAAGTTCAGAACCGTTATTACAACGGTAAGAGACGACAGATACGTCGTAAGCATAGCACTGTTAGAGAGCTACTCTCTTCAGGAGCTGTTAGAGTGGATCACATACGCAGTGATGAGAATTTGGCAGATCCTTTGACGAAAGGACTGGCCAGAGAGAAAGTCCTTACGACTTCTAGAAAAATGGGACTATTGCTCTTAGATTGTTGAGTCACGCACAATGGTAACCCGACCTAATGACTGGAGATCCCAAGAACTAGGTTCAATGGGTAAGAACAAGTTGTGAAGTGATATGAGTTGAACATGCCATTTTTCATATATAAAGAAGCATGTATTCCTGAAGTGATTAGAGGATGAGTTAATAGAAACTCTTAATGAGATCTATACTCCATTTGGAGTGGAGTACCTACCTTCAGGAGTACTCTTGATAGACTCACCTGTGTGAATGTGGAAATTTGGCCGTTTCCTATGGAGTTTTGGGCAAAACTCCTAGAGCATTCACTAAACTGGGATAGACGTGCATGGCCATAAATGCACGGGCTTATTTGATTGCACTCTAGAAGGATTGTGTGTGGTCTGATGTCAGGAATAGAGTTCAAGACTACGTGTCACTCTAGTAAAAACTAAATCTTATTCACTATGCAAAGGTTCAAGTCTAACGACACCTTTGTTTATGCACAATCTTATGTTTTCAGAAATTGCTCGAAAATATTTTTAAAAAATTCAAGTGGGGGATTGTTGGAAATTGTGTTGAAAAATTCAAGTGAATTATTAAAAATGACTAAGTGTGAAGAATGGCTTTGTGAATAGTCCCACATTGTAGACTATATGAAAGAATCAAGTATTTATACTTGATTCTTAGAGGCTAAGTTGGACCCTTTGGGCACCCAATGATGCTCTTTTGTGAGGAGGGAGGCCATGCTTGACCACCACACACGCGCGCGCGCGCGCGCCGACCGACCGACTCGACTCGACCCGACCCGACCCGACCCGGGCCGGGCTCGGGCTTGGGCTTGTAGTGGTGTAACACTTATATTTTTGCTACAAATTTATTAACCGTTTTTTGACCGGGTTGGAACGGTAAAATCTGTTCAAACCCGTATTGTTATTTTGACCCGGTATTACTCAGATCCGTTTTTTAAGACCACGATTCCCCCAAACCAGTAACGTTCTTTTTACTGCATCGTCTTCTTAACTGATATGAAGACGAAAAACAGAAAGAACAACATTTTTTTTTCCCGTGACTCCTTTTCTATAAAATTCGAGCTTTAATTTTTAAGAGTGCAGACTGAGCCGTTCATCCGTGCAAACGAATCGGCAACACAACAACTGAGAGGCTGTTTTATCCTAGAGGCGGCGGTGATTGATTCGAACTGCTTGCACCATTGAGCAGATCGCCGAAACGTCTTCAAGAAAGTGACTCCGTCCACGACTCAGCCGAACCTTGCCATTGTTTTCCAACAGATTTTGAACAACATCGCATATTTTCATAAGTCATAAACTACGGTTCCAGATGCCGAGAACATGCCTCAAAAATAATTTGTAATCTAGGCACTGAAGATCGAAACATTACTGTGCCTACATAATATCATACTCGCCCCCAGTATATTGCTTTAAAATCTATGCGGGCTGCCAAACTACGCAAGTACCAAATCCTAAAATCGAAAATTGATTAAAGAAGTCTTCCAGCTTAACTCCCAGATCCGGCTTGTTGACAAATCCGAATCGACGTAAATACTTCAAAATGCTCGTCCCCAAATCGAAAGTGGAATTAATATGAATCGCCATGGGTATGCGATTCACTAACGCATCCATCTCGGCTTAGGTTGAAGTGATTTAACGATTTAAAAATCATGCTCGTTGACATTCATCGGAGACGATATATTATGCTATACAGATAAATCGAAATTGTTGCGCATACTTCGAAATGCTCGCCAATTCCCAAATCGATGGTGGAATTGATATGAATCGCATAGTTGAAAAGTTGAAATGTGAGTCGATATCCACCTTAGCTTGGGTTGAAGTGAGCATACGATTTGGGAAAACGTAAACCGTCGATTCAGGCTTTGTGTAGTATAGTGTAATTAGGCACGGTCCGGGTTCGGTCCGAAAATTATAAAACCCGAACCCGACTCCAATTATAATAATTAAAACCCGATCCCGGTCCGAACCTGCAGATTATTTCAACTCAATATCCGAGTTCGGTCCGTTGGGTTTTTAGTCTGTTGGTTAATAACCGTATACCTGATTCAGTATATTTATGTTAAATCCATATTTTAAAACTGCAACTTTGATAAAATTTGTATACAAATAATGTTAACATATAAAGTATACAGTGATGTAGTTAAGCTAACAATAGAAGTGCACAAAAATATGTACATTTAAACAAATAAAATGGTAAATAAATAACATACACATTCATGTTTTGATACGACGGAAAACTAATTGTCAGATCGGGTGCTAACCGATGTGAGTTTTGATAAAACCGTACCCGATCCGAGTGGGGCCCGTGTCGGGCTTGAGTAGTAAAACGTAAAATCCCTATCCGAATTAATAGGACGGTTTTGGACGGGTTTCGGACCGAAACCCGTACCATTATAGTCTTAATTTAAGTTCCACGTAGGCCTAACTTTACCAATTCAATTTCCGGTTATTAACCCATGTGGCTTGTTCATGAGTGTCTTATCTTTATTTTATTATCGATAATTAGCTTGTCACACAGACCTCACATCAATATTCTCGAGTTTTGTTGAGAATGGACCACCGGATGCTACTCAAGCCTTTCTCTTCCGTTCTCGTTTCTTTATCATGAACAAACAGTTGGACATTACGCAAACCTTAATCCACCGTGCTCGCTTAAACCGTGATAAATAGTCAATTAGATGCTACACAAGACTTCGAACAATGATATCAATTTTAATGTCATCGGTTTGATACGGTAACCACTCAGGCTTAACAATACTAACTATTCAGTAGCCACACAGACCTTTGCTTGCCACTCAGGCTCTTCTCTAATTATAATACCCCGGTTAAAAATGTCATTCCACAGAGGCCTTACATCGTTCATCATGAAATAAGGAGTTAGGTTCATCCTTTTTATTGCCACCGAGGCGTTCCATTTGTCTTTGTATTTTTACAAATAGTTTCATGTATTAACTATGTATACCACGCATTCCTTAATTTTTTTTCTAATCTTCCAATTTAAACGATACCCTATCACTTAAGCATGTCTAAGCTTTCTTCGTTTTAAAATAAGTTAACATAATTTTAACTTATAAAACTTCCATTTATTTAATCTCTATGAAATAGTCCAATAACGCTTGAACTGTCTTTCAAAGTGGTCTAAGTATTTCTTGATTTACTTATAAAAATATAATTTTCTAAACTATTACAAGTTGCATTTTAGTTGTTATATATTAGCTTTTCCATAGCCGTCATGTTTAATTAAAAATACATTATAAACTGCCTCATGCAAATCCCAAGCTAACATGTACTATTACCTGTTTTAATCGAAGCCATCGTGCGTTATTTTTCCGGTCGTGTAATTTGAATTATTTGGCTTCACGAGGACAGAGTCATTGCGTGCTTCAATTTCCTGAGTAGACAATCACTTTTCTCAAAAAAAAAAAAAAAAAAAGATTTATTTTCGATTTGGCATCGTTTTAAAAGTAATTATCGCAAATAGTCCAGTTTTAAAACTAATATCAAATATAGCCCTGTTTTGGCCAGCTCAACGTTGAGCTGGCCAAAATGCACTGGCGACTTTTCAAAAGCCGCCAGTGTAAATTTTTTTTTTTTTTTTAAATACATTGGCGACTTTTGAAAAGAAGCCAGCGTAAATTTTTTTTTTAAACAAAAACACTGGCGACTTTTGAAAAGTCGCCAGTGCATTTTGGCCACTTACCGCTGAGGTGTCCAAAACAGGGCTATATTTGATATTAGTTTTAAAACGATGCTATTTGCGATAATTACTTTTAAAACGAGGCCAAATCGAAAAAAAATCCAAAAAAAAAAAATTCGTGTGTAATATGAGCCAGAGCTTCATATTTTATCAATGCTAGCCTGCCTTCGCTTTCAATTACCTATGTGAATTGTTCAGGCTTTCGCGAATTATCATTTTTTTTTCCGTTTATTTAAACTTAGCCTTCACATATCCATCCCTTGGCAATATAACAGGCTCTCGTGAATCATCATTACTAACATGCCTTCACATGTCCATATATACGTTTTATTTAAGCTTTCACATGCATTTTGCTATCCCAGACTTGCATATATTTCGTGTATTATTCAATATGTACCTCATGTATATTGAGTATGTTCATTTGTATGTATTTCGCGTTCAAGTCTGATATGCTGTCAAGTAAATTTTATAGCTGCCGTGAAGAGTTGTCACCGCATGCTTTTATTTGTAAGCACAACCAACAATGACTTGTTCGGTTACTAAACAAACTATGGAGCGACCATGTATGGCTTGTTTACTCTGATGTGGTTAGTCCGTGGCTAGTTGAAGCTGTTCTCTTGCCTGGTTGGACGAAGAGAGATTAGTTATTGTAACGGCAAAGTCTTCGTCGTTATAAGTATATAACGGCAAACACTTTGTCGTTACAATAATATATTCTAGCACACCAACGGCTAGTGCAACGGCTCCTTCCAACAGTCAAAACTCATCCTATATTTTCCTTCATTTCACCATCTCTTCCTTACACACAAACAAATTCTCTACTTCTTCATTCTTTATTTCTGAAAACGTCTTCATCTTCCAAACAAATTGGGAAGAAAGTTATCGGCAAGAAACCCACGTCTAATCTGCATTCCTCCGGATTTTCCAAACAAACGTCCAGCATACCAGCAGCAAACACTTCTTCCTTCACACGAGTACAGACATTCACCGTATTCAAACTTTGCCCACAGCCAACCTTACCAACCGCTAGCTCCTTCTAACTTTCCTTCCATGCATTCTACTTGTCCAGCAATAATATTATCAGCAATGTCCTTCATATGGCACATACGACGATGATTCGTCGTACATGTCTTTGATGATGCAGAACAATCAAATGCAACCTCAACATCTTAATGCGCAATCGTCAGAGAGTCGCGACCGTGAAGCAATGCAGAACCTACAAAGGTAATTTTCTTATGCACGCAATGCTCCAACCCACGAAGAAATTGTTGAGAGTTCGGAGGCGGAGGACGACGAGGAGGAGGAAGAAAACCAAGAAGAGGATGCAGCTAATGTTGAAGAATACCAAGAAGAAATAGCTACAGGATTTTTTTTCTACCCAGCCCAGAATATAACAAGAAGAAGAAGAAGTGGAAATCCTTAAGTGACATTTTCAAAAGGCGACGTAGAGATTCAGCTGTAATGGAAACAGAACAAGGCATAGAAGACAATGAGGACGAAAATGTCGAAGAGGAAGGAACAGCAGCCGGCGGCAGAAAAAAAACAATGTAAGTTTACTACCGAGCAGTATGTTTTGCTTGCTAAATCATGGACACGCATTTCGTAAGATAGCTTTACTGGAAATAATACGAAAGGGAAGAAATTTTGGAAAAGAGTTGCGGAGTTTTACAACTCCTTGGAACCGAAGAAGAGAACACGAGGATCGCTAAGAGGAGGTTATCGAGTTATGAACGCTGCATGTCAAAACTATTTGGCAATACTCACCAGATTGCAGAATAGGCAGCAAAGTGGCGCCTCTCCCTACGACATTGTAAGTACAGTATTGTTTCAAATTTCTTTGATAATGTCATGTGTATGAGTAGTTTTTTAAGTCCACACTTTCGAATCTGTCTTACAGATTGAAGATTCATGCAAAGCCTATCAGCTGCAGTACGACCAACCGTTCAAATTTCAAGAATGCTTTAATCTTCTGTCCAGTTTATCGAAATAGAAGAATCCAAACAACTTCCTGTTCGAGCAGCAAAACATAGCCAGAAGAATGAACTACTTCAATTCAAGTCTGGGTAGCGATCCAAGTTTGTAGGAAAGATCTCCACTGTACGAAAGCGGTGATGGCCGACCCCATGGTAGAAACAAGTCAATTCAGATAGAGCAGCGCAGTGCAGAGTTCTCTATATTTGTAGGAACTTCAAAGACCTCTGCTAGAGAAACAAGTAAGCAGAGAGCCAACTTTTCAGCTCAAAGAACCCGGAGTGAAGCTGAATTCCAGAAGGCTATCATGGACGATCGAGAGTTCAGGAGACGTACGCCGATGTGCACGTAAATATGCATATTTTTACCACCATATTTATTCTTTTTAAATTAAATAAATGATCATATTGGGTATTTTAACTTGTTTGAACCAAAATCCATATTAATTCCAATTTTTCAAATATTCATCTACATATTGGGGGCAAAACGGTCATTTGTGTGCATATATTTCTTTGAGAAAAATTTAATAGGAAATTTCTATATTATTTTTTAGGAATTTAAACTCAATTACAAGTGGTTTCATGAAGGAATATGCATGTACAAAGAAGATACAAAAGAATGAAGATGGAAATAATTCAAAGTGAAGAACATGGAGGACCCCACCTACCCACTACCTTAATGTACAAATTAAAGGCTAATGCACATGCTAAAAGACATTTAAAGCTTCATGTACATTTAAGTGGGGGATTATTGAAGCTAATGATAACTTGGCCACCACACTTCCTCCAATGGCATTTTGGGTACTCCCTAAAAATATGCATTAGGGTTTCTAACTTGTATAAATACCCCTTATGTTTCATATAGTCCTCTTCCTCTTAGTTAGTTAGTTTTAGTTTAGAAAATAAATAAAAAGCTCTTCTCTTCTCTTTTTCCATGGCTACTTAGCCATTTTATTTCACGTAATTTTCTTTTCTTTTATGCAATGTTAATTCTCTTTTATTTACATGTTTCTTCTCCTCTTATGTAATAGTGTAGATTTACCTTTATGCAATTAGATTAGTTGTTTTTTCCATTAGCTTTCATTTTCCTTTCCTTTTGCTTTCATGTTGCTTTCTACATTTGTTGATTTGATAACAAATATGAGAGCTTAATCCCTACAATTTAGGGGTAATGAAGCTCTTTAGTATGTAGATGCAACATTTTGATGTTTATACTCTCTTTTTGTGCTTTAATGGAAACACTTGAAGTGGTTTAATGATATTGTTTAGCTTTGAATTTGATAGTCTATGTTGTTCATAACAAATAGGCTATGCTTAAACAAACATAACACAAATTGCCTCTTCATCTAAATACGATTATGGCAAAGAAGTGAATGTTGAAATTAAAATTTGATAGCCTATATTTCTAAACAATAGTTAATAGGCTATGCTTAAAATAGTTTTTTATTTCAACTTTGTTGTCATATTTCATGAGAGTTAAATGTGTATTAGTGGTTGTGTTATAGTTTGATGGTTTATATTGGGCTAATTAATAGCAAAAATATATCATACTTATGATAAGCACATCAACTAATTACACTAATGAAAAGAAAAGAGAGATCATAACTTCATTTTGTTGAATTATATGATCTAGAGAGTAGATTTATCTCTAAATTGTCGTTTAAATCTCATATTTTTATCTATTTTTCTTTTGCTAGTTTCTTACATTTCTAGCTAATCACTCTTCAACTTTGGTTTAATTTGATCGAATAGAATTTTAAAATAATCAATTCCCTACCCGTATTCACCGCGTGCTACATTCATACACCGTGCGTTTGCGGTTATTTTTAAATTTAAATTCGTTCGACGGTTTTCTAAACCGATAGAATTTCCGTCGACGACCAAGTTTTTGGCGCCGTTGCCGGGGAATTGCTTTGATTTTGATTTTCTATTCTTCGAATTATTTTCTTTTGATTTTTGTGTGTTTTTATTGTGTGTGTTTGATTGCATAAAAAAATTGTATGCGTGTTTGATTTGTGTGCTTGTTTCTTATTTTCTATTTGCATTGCATTTCTATTCCAAAAAAAAACATCAAAAATTCGAAACACAAATAAAAATATTTTATTGCATTTGCATTTTACATTTTCTTCCTTTTTTTTTACATTTACAAAAAAAAAATTCAAACTGTGCACATAACACTGCACTGTTCACTGTGTAAGTGTTGCTCTATGCACAACAGTCTCAACTGTGCTTTTGATCATCAGAGAAACCATATACCCCTCTGACTTGCAAATTCACCTAGCAATTCAACAGTAACCAACTTGCAACTGTCATACAACAACCACTACCAGACCACCCACTACCCCTTCACAAGCAACCATCATTTCTGTCATCCCCTCCACCACTTCACCACACTTCTCAGAACTCCCACTGCCAAACATCCAAAATTTCAAACTGCTGCTATTGCCATTCACCACTCCCCTCTACAAACACTACCATTTACTTCATACCTTCCACCATTGCCTCCATCAAACTGTTGTCAAACTCCCCCCGACTGCTACCAAGCTACTGTGCACACGTACACTATCAAAACTTGACACCATGAACATCATTGGGAACATCTTCAACATTTCACTGTCCAACTCCTACATCATCGCAGTTGAACTGACATACCAACCTCATAATTACAACTACATTGCCTTCTTCTGAAACTGACTTCACGACATCTACATCTCCTCACAACTACTTTCCCCTTGATCATTTCATATCAACCACTTCTTTCCACTTAACCCATCACTAAACTGCACCCCTTCATCACTACATTCTCACCTCTTCTTACCTTTGCAGCAACATACTTGCCACAAAAAAAAAAAAAAATCTGTTGTGCAAAATCTTCCTTCACTACTTCAAAACTGTCACAGTGACCACCTACATCAACCCTATCTCAACACAACTTCATCATCATCCCTGAACTCACCATCATCCACACATACCAGACAGTGCCTTCAACAATCAGACAATGCCTTCAACAATAAGACAGTGCTCACCTGCATTTGCCCCATCACAAACAACCACAACAAAACTGCAGTTTACTTGCTACTTCAATCATTTCCAAACTATCATACCCAAAAAAAAACCTTATCACTGACCATCAGAATTCACTTACATCAATTCTTCATCATCAACCCCTCACTCCTCTGCATAATCCCTGCCAAAACATCACCTATCAACCGAACACTTCTTACCTGACCTCAAACCTACCCAGAAACAAACTGCTTGCACCTCACTGTGATTCCATACTTTCTTCTTCCAAAACAAGCAACATTCCACCGCATCATATCACAGTTCACCACAATACCCACTGCCATCACGTCATCTACGTCAGCAACCGATACAACTGCAACCAAAGCCGCAACCACCTCAGTTACTTCAACGCGACCAAAGCCGCAACCACCTCAAATCATTAACCCAGTCGACTCCAAATCAAACACCACCGCCATCGCCTCTCGACAACACCCTAAATCGAAAACTCGCAATCAATCGCAACAGCCATACCATTGCGACCCTCAAATCCAAACCCGCTACTACATTGAACATCCCCAAATTGCCTGATTGAAATCATTATTGGTTTCGGAATTTGGATTGGTGAGGTTGCCAAAGCAGATTGGGAGAAAGATTGCGTAGCTTAGCTTGCCAATTTTTTTTTTTGCTTGCCTGCTTAATAATTCTGCTGCTTTTAACCTTTATCTATTATTTTGTTTTGTCTTACATTGTTGGTTACTTGCATTTAAAAAAAATTCAAAAACAAAAACAGAAACAAAAATCCATCCGTAGTTGCATTGTTAATACACGTTTAATTACTGTTTTGCATTTCATCCTAGATCTTGATTAATAATAAAGAT
Organism: Allium cepa; assembly: GCA_030765085.1. Classification (NCBI taxonomy): domain Eukaryota; kingdom Viridiplantae; phylum Streptophyta; class Magnoliopsida; order Asparagales; family Amaryllidaceae; genus Allium; species Allium cepa. The sequence continues at coordinate 1,050,690,254 of CM060935.1, read as the reverse complement.
TAGAAATCAATAGCACTTAATTGTATTTTGACAAATTGTCTTCTTTAAACAATTTAATTTCTTGGTGTCCAGGCTACGGCAGAGCAATAACCATTTATAAATATTACGGTGATTCGTAAATATTATAGTGGTTGTTCCTCTGAAGGTACTTAAACCTTCGGCTGCATTGCTACGGTTATTCGTGGTGCACCGATAAATCCTGTCTGTTACCTGGCTGAGAACTATCTTGTTTATCTAAGACAATTTGTAATTATACAATTTTGGGTTAACTTGGGATAAATCATTTGTAATTAACCTTGCATTCATTTAGTTGCATTAGTTCATGCATATTTTAAAAATAAACAAAAACAAAAAAAATTCAAAAATCCAAAAAAAAAAATTGTAAATATTCCTTTTATTTTTCTTTGAAATTTTTAAATCATTTTCCTTTGAAATTTCAAAAATCTAGAAAAATTAGAAAAACAAAATTCCAAAAAAAATTATAAAATCTTTTTAAAAGCCAAAAAAATACATTGAAAATTCAAAAACAAAACAAAAATCAATTTTTCATTTTGAAAAATAAATTCTACTTGTAAATATTTTTCTTTAACAAAAAAAACCAAAAAAAAAATCTTGAAAATGTCCGAGTATTCTTTTTCTTACTCACTTGAATTTAACTGTGAAAATCAATATAATCCGTATGAGTTCACTCCAAATTTGTAAGGATATTTTAACAACTTTTGTGTAAATAATTCAAAATTTGAATAACAAACTTTTCAAAACGATGACCAACCTTCGACTCTTGAAAATAGCGTTGAAATGATTTCATCTTTACTCGAACTTTCTACACGACAAAATCAAGAGATAAATTATTTATGTAATTCTTATTTGTGTAATAACTCGAGTCAAGGATTTCAAAATTTGAATTCAATTCAAAATTCAAACGATTATGATTATAACCCATGCCAATTTAATTTCGAACTCCAAAATGAATTTCAAACTCAACATGAAAATGGGAACAACTTTTCAAACGAATTTGGCAAGGGGAATAATCTTAACCATGTTACTAGTAAAAAATATTGTTCTCGACAAATCCAAATCGAAAATTCTCAATTTAATAACAATAAATTGGATTTTGTTGAACAAATGAATGAAATTTACAATGGTTATACGGATTTGTTGTTTGAAACTTATATGAAACAACGTGAACAACAAAATCAAATCTCAACGTGTGATGAGTCAAGTGATAATCCACCTTTTACCCAAATCGACGATTTTCAAATATTAACTTTTGAATTTGATAATGACGATCTTAATCAAGTTGTTGAAAATACGGTAATTAAGTTGGATTTCAATTCTTTTGAGGGTACGAAACTCGATTTAAACTTTGATCTTCCTTTTTCTGAAAATTTGAATACGAGAACTTTGAATTTTGAACTCGGTTTACACGATGAAGTTGTTGATAATGCAATAAAGGAAGTCGAATTTAACGAACATGAGTTTTATGGACTTTTTGAAAACGAGTTGTTGAATTCTGAAGGGGAAAATTTCGATCACCATTTTGATTTTGAAATCGATATTTTGAAAGAAATTGAATTTCAATCAATCGTTATATCTACCCAAAAAATCATCGAAAATAAAACAACTCATAAGATTTTTAATAAAACAACATTCGTTTTTCCAAATCCACATTCAACTTTAAAATCTTTTATGGTTTGGTTTTTCGAGCTTAGGCTGTGTCTCGTGTACTTGACGAGACAAATGAATCAGTCTTTGAAAGACCGTTTCATTTACTTTTTCGCAATATACTTTCTGATGTCGTGTAAATACATTTCATTTTCATGTAAATAATAATAAACGTTCCTTCCACTTGGGTTGACTGTGGGGACACAGTCAAAATCAAGTGTGGGGGGGACTCATCTTCTTCTTGATTTTTCAGGATTAATTTTTCGTTTTTCTTCCAAAAACTCAAAAAAATCCAAAAACAAAAGAAGAATTTTTCTTTTTTTAGCGTTTTTGATTTATTTTTAAAGAAACACTGTAGGATAAATATATGGTTTTGGTTTATTAAATTGAAATTATTGAATATTTATTTGTCTTAACAAAAATAAAAATGAAGTTGTATTATAAATAACAATGGTTTAACTAGTATATAGGAAGATTCATACGTGTTAATTATGAAATACATCCTAATTGAAAATCTTTGTTTTAAAAGTGGTGAATTTAAAGTAAAGGATATAACATTTTTTTGTCTTCTAAGTTAAATGGTGCTAAGATGATTTTGCAAAACTCTCTCTCTCTTAAAAAAATAAAAAAAATAAAAAAAATAATAACATCCAAAGTATTCACTCTCATTTAAAAGTCCTCACAGTTATGCATGGGTGAATTACTTGGAATCTTTGATTCTGTGTTTTCATACTCATTTAAAAGTCCTCACGGTTATGCATGTATGGAGCACATGTAAAAAAAATAGACTTAATAAAAACCACCTACGGTCGATAGGTGTATGCACGAAAGTGTGTGCACTCGCCATGCTCTGTACTCCCCTCACATAAGCTCGAAAGGCAGTGCATGGATGGTATATCTGGCCTCAGTTTACCTGAGCTAGGTGTGTAATTTTTCTTGCAAATAACGAGAGAGAAAGCAATTGAAATCCTAACACTATTTTTACTTATTTGATTTGATTTGTTATTGAAAAGAAATGGAAATACCACTTTGATAAACTTTGATAGTCAACTAAGGATTCAATTTATAATTACACTTTGTTATCAAGCGAAACAACGAGTTAAAACTATAGTCTATTTGTTATGATAACTTGATTTTTATTGGAAATTTTGATGAGTAAATGACTTAAAATTCAAGATAATAACCAAAACCTATATTTAACTTATTTGTGTCAATTTAAAAATAAACCTTTCATTTGTAAGTATTTTCAAAAAAAATTGCATTCACATCTGTGTAGATAATCTTGCGTTTTGTAAATATTTTCACTTTGCATTTGGATTTTGTGGGTAGTATCCGTTGAAAACCCTCACGAGACAACACTCGTCCTACTGGGGACACCCAGAGGTTTAACAGCTTGTTGCATACGCTCAATGCAATCGTGCTCTCTACGAAAACGGATTTATCTTAGTTTTTCTTTATTCGAGGACGAATAAAAAGATAAGTGTGGGGGTATTTGATGTGCACGTAAATATGCATATTTTTACCACCATATTTATTCTTTTTAAATTAAATAAATGATCATATTGGGTATTTTAACTTGTTTTAACCAAAATCCATATTAATTCCAAATTTTCACATATTCATCTACATATTGGGGCAAAACGGTCATTTGTGTGTATATATTTCTTTGAGAAAAATTTAATGGGAAATTTCTATATTATTTTTTAGGAATTTAAACTCAATTACAAGTGGTTACATGAAGGAATATGCATGTACAAAGAAGATACAAAAGAATGCAGACGGAAATAATTCAAAGTGAAGAACATGGAGGACTCCACCTACCCACTACCTTAATGTACAAATTAAAGGCTAGTGCACATGCTAAAAGACATTTAAAGCTTCATGTACATTTAAGTGGGGGATTATTGAAGCTAATGATAACTTGGCCACCACACTTCCACCAAGGGCTTTTGGGTACTCCCCAAAAATATGCATTAGGGTTTCTAACTTGTATAAATACCCCTTATGTTTCATGTAGCCCTCTTCCTCTTAGGTAGTTAGTTTTAGTTTAGAAAATAAATAAAAAGCTCTTCTCTTCTCTTTTTCCATGGCTACTTAGCCATTTTATTTCACGTAATTTTCTTTTCTTTTATGCAATGTTAATTCTCTTTTGTTTACATGTTTCTTCTCCTCTTATGTAATAGTGTAGATTTACCTTTATGCAATTAGATTAGTTGTTTTTTCCATTAGCTTTCATTTTTCTTTCCTTTTGCTTTCATGTTGCTTTCTACATTTGTTGATTTGATAACAAATATGAGAGCTTAATCCCTACAATTTAGGGGTAATGAAGCTCTCTAGTATGTAGATGCAACATTTTGATGTTTATACTCTCTTTTTGTGCTTTAATGGAAACACTTGAAGTGGTTTAATGATGTTGTTTAGCTTTGAATTTGATAGTCTATGTTGTTCATAACAAATAGGCTATGCTTAAACAAACATAACACAAATTGCCTCTTCATCTAAATATGATTATGGCAAAGAAGTGAATGTTGAAATTAAAATTTGATAGCCTATATTTCTAAACAATAGTTAATAGGCTATGCTTAAAATAGATTTTTATTTCAACTTTGTTGTCATATTTCATGAGAGTTAAATGTGTATTAGTGGTTGTGTTATAGTTTGATGGTTTATATTGGGCTAATTAATAGCACAAATATATCATACTTATGATAAGCACATCAACTAATTACACTAATGAAAAGAAAAGAGAGATCATAACTTCATTTTGTTGAATTATATGATCTAGAGAGTAGATTTATCTCTAAATTGTCGTTTAAATCTCATATTTTTATCTATTTTTCTTTTGCTAGTTTTTGTTAGTTTCTTACATTTCTACCTAATCACTCTTCAACTTTGGTTTAATTTGATCGAATAGAATTTTAAAATCATCAATTCCCTACGGATCGACCCGTATTCGCCGCGTGCTACATTTGTACACCGTGCGCTTGCGGTTATTTTTAAATTTAAATTCGTTCGACGGTTTTCTAAACCGATAGAATTTCCGTCGACGACCAAATTTTTGGCGCCGTTGCCGGGGAATTGCTTTGATTTTGATTTTCTATTCTTCGAATTATTTTCTTTTGATTTTTGTGTGTTTTTATTGTGTGTGTTTGATTGCATAAAAAAAATTGCATGTGTGTTTGATTTGTGTGCTTGTTTCTTATTTTCTATTTGCATTGCATTTCTATTCCAAAAAAAAATATCAAAAATTCGAAACACAAATAAAAATATTTTATTGCATTTGCATTTTACATTTTCTTCCTTTTTTTTAAATTTACAAAAAAAAATTCAAACTGTGCACATAACACTGCACTGTTCACTGTGTAAGTGTTGCTCTATGCACAACAGTCTCAACTGTGCTTTTGATCATCAGAGAAACCATTTACCCCTCTGAATTGCAAATTCACCTAGCAATTCAACGGTAACCAACTTGCAACTGTCATACAACAACCACTACCAGACCACCCACTACCCCTTCACAAGCAACCATCATTTCTGTCATCCCCTCCACCACTTCACCACACTTCTCACAATTCCCACTGCCAAACTTCCAAAATTTCAAACTGCTGCTGTTGCCATTCACCACTCCCCTCTACAAACACCACAATTTACTTCATACCTTCCACCATTGCCTCCATCAAACTGTTGTCAAACTCCCCACGACTGCTACCAAGCTACTGTGCACACGTACACTATCAAAACTTGATACCGTGAACATCATTGGGAACATCTTCAACATTTCACTGTCCAACTCCTACATCATCGCAGTTGTACTGACATACCAACCTCATAATTACAACTACATTGCCTTCTTCTGAAACTGACTTCACGACATCTACATCTCCTCACAACTACTTTCCCCTTGATCATTTCATATCAACCACTTCTTTCCACTTAACCCATCACTAAACTGCACCCCTTCATCACTACATTCTCACCTCTTCTTACCTTTGCAGCAACATACTTGCCACAAAAAAAAATCTGTTGTGCAAAATCTTCCTTCACTACTTCAAAACTATCGTAGTGACCACCTACATCAACCCTATCTCTACACAACTTCATCATCATCCCTGAACTCACCATCATCCACACATACCAGACAGTGCCTACAACAATCACACAGTGCCTTCAACAATAAGACAGTACTCATCTGCATTTGCCCCATCACAAACAACCACAACAAAACTGCAGTTTACTTGCTACTTCAATCATTTCCAAACTATCATACCCAAAAAAACCTTATCACTGACCATCAGAATTCACTTACATAAATTCTTCATCATCAACCCCTCACTCCTCTGCATAATCCCTGCCAAAACATCACCTATCGACGGAACACTTCTTACCTGACCTCAAACCTTCCCAGCAACAAACTGCTTGCACCTCACTGTGATTCCATACTTTCTTCTTCCAAAACAAGCAACATTCCACCGCATCATATCACAGTTCACCACAATACCCACTTCCACCACGTCATCTACGTCAGCAACCGATACAACTGCAACCAAAGCCGCAACCACCTCAGTTACTTCATTGCGACCAAAGCCGCAACCACCTCAAATCATTAACCCAGTCGACTCCAAATCAAACACTATCGCCTCTCGACAACACCCTAAATCGAAAACTCGCAATCAATCGCAGCAGCCATACCATTGCGACCCTCAAATCCAAACCCGCTACTACATTGAACATCCCCAAATTGCCTGATTCAAATCATTATTGGTTTCAGAATTTGGATTGGTGAGGTTGCCAAAGCAGATTGGGAGAAGGATTGCGTAGCTTAGCTTGCCAATTTTTTTTGCTTGCTTGCTTAATAATTCTGCTGCTTTTAACCTCTATCTATTATTTTTGTTTGTCTTACATTATTGGTTGCTTGCATTTAAAAAAATTCAAAAACAAAAACAGAAACAAAAATCCATCCGTAGTTGCATTGTTAATACACGTTTAATTACTGTTTTGCATTTCATCCTAGATCTTGATTAATAATAACGATTAGAAATCAATAGCACTTAATTGTATTTTGACAAATTGTCTTCTTTAAACAATTTAATTTCTTGGTGTCCAGGCTACGACAGAGCAATAACCATTTATAAATATTACGGTGATTCGTAAATATTATAGTGGTTGTTCCTCTGAAGGTACTTAAACCTTCGGCTGCATTGCTACGGTGATTCGTGGTGCACCGATAAATCATGTCCGTTACCTGGCTGAGAACTATCTTGTTTATCTAAGACAATTTGTAATTATACAATTTTGGGTTAACTTGGGATAAATCATTTGTAATTAACCTTGCATTCATTTAGTTGCATTAGTTCATGCATATTTTAAAAATAAACAAAAACAAAAAAATTCAAAAATCCAAAAAAAAATTGTAAATATTCCTTTTATTTTTCTTTGAAATTTTTAAATCATTTTCCTTTGAAATTTCAAAAATCTAGAAAAATTAGAAAAACAAAATTCCAAAAAAAATTATAAAATCATTTCAAAAGCCAAAAAAATACATTGAAAATTCAAAAACAAAACAAAAATCAATTTTTCATTTTGAAAAATAAATTCTACTTGTAAATATTTTTCTTTATAAAAAAACCAAAAAAAAAATCTTGAAAATGTCCGAGTTTTCTTTTTCTTACTCACTTGAATTTAACTGTGAAAATAGTTATAATCCGTATGAGTTCACTCCAAATTCGTATGGATATTTTAACAACTTTTGTGTAAATAATTCAAAATTTGAACAACAAACTTTTCAAAACGATGACCAACCTTCGACTCTTGAAAATAGCATTGAAATGATTTCATCTTTACTCGAACTTTCTACACGACAAAATCAAGAGATAAATGATTTATGTAATTCTTATTTGTGTAATAACTCGAGTCAAGGATTTCAAAATTTGAATTCAATTCAAAATTCAAACGATTACGATTATAACCCATGCTAATTTAATTTCAAACTCCAAAATGAATTTCAAGCTCAACATGAAAATGAGAACAACTTTTCAAACGAATTTGGCAAGGGGAATAATCTTAACCATGTTACTAGTAAAAAAAATTGTTCTCAACAAATCCAAATTGAAAATTCTCAATTTAATAACAATAAATTGGATTTTGTTAAACAAATGAATGAAATTTACGATGATTACGCGGATTTGTTGTTTGAAATTATATGAAACAACGTGAACAACAAAATCAAATCTCAACGTGTGATGAGTCAAGTGATAATCCACCTTTTACCCAAATCGACGATTTTCAAATAACAACTTTTGAATTTGATAATGACGATCTTAATCAAGTTGTTGAAAATACGGTAATTAAGTTGGATTTCAATTCTTTTGAGGGTGCGAAACTCGATTTAAACTTTGATCTTCCTTTTTCTGAAAATTTGTATACGACAACTTTGAATTTTGAACTCGGTTTACACGATGAAGTTGTTGATAATCCAATAAAGGAAGTCGAATTTAACGAACATGAGTTTTATGGACTTTTTGAAAACGAGTTGTTGAATTCTGAAGGGGAAAATTTCGATCACCATTTTGATTTTGAAATCGATATTTTGAAAGAAATTGAATTTCAATCAATCGTTATATCTACCCCAAAAATCATCGAAAATAAAAAAACTCCTAAGATTTTTAATAAAACAACATTCGTTTTTCCAAATCCACATTCAACTTTAAAATCTTTTATGGTTTGGTTTTTTGAGCTTAGGCTGTGTCTCGTCTACTTGACGAGACAAATGAATCGGTCTTTGGAAGACCGTTTCGTTTACTTTTTCGTAATATACTTTCTGATGTCGCGTAAATACATTTCATTTTCATGTAAATAATAATAAACGTTCCTTCACTTGGGTTGACTGTGGGGACACAGTCAAAATCAAGTGTGGGGGGAGACTCATCTTCTTCTTGATTTTTCAGGATTAATTTTTCATTTTTCTTCCAAAAACTCAAAAAAAAATCCAAAAACAAAAAAAGAATTTTTCTTTTTTTAGAGTTTTTGATTTATTTTTAAAGAAACACTGTAAGATAAATATATGGTTTTGGTTTATTAAATTGAAATTATTGAATATTTATTTGTCTTAACAAAAATAAAAATGAAGTTGTATTATAAATAACAATGTTTTAACTAGTATATAGGAAGATTCATACGTGTTAATTATGAAATACATCCTAATTGAAAATCTTTGTTTCAAAAGTGGTGAATTTAAAGTAAAGGATATAACATTTTTTTGTCTTCTAAGTTAAATGGTGCTAAGATGATTTTGCAAAACTCTCTCTCTCTTAAAAAAAATAAAATAACATCCAACGTATTCACTCTCATTTAAAAGTCCTACGGTTATGCATGGGTGAATTACTTGGAATCTTTGATTATGTGCTTTCATACTCATTTAAAAGTCCTCACGGTTATGCATGTATGGAGCACATGTAAAAAAAATAGACTTAATAAAAACCACCTACGGTCGATAGGTGTATGCATGAAAGTGTGTGCACTCGCCATGCTCTGTACTCCCCTCACATAAGCCCGAAAGGCAGTGCATGGGTGGTATATCTGGCCTCAGTTTACCTGAGCTAGGTGTGTAATTTTTCTTGCAAATAATGAGAGAGCAAGCAATTGAAATCCTAGCACTATTTTTACTTATTTGATTTGATTTGTTATTGAAAAGAAATGAAAATACCACTTTGATATACTTTGATAATCAACTAAGGATTCATTTTATAATTACACTTTGTTATCAACCGAAACAACGAGTTAAAACTATAGTCTATTTGTTATGATAACTTGATTTTTATTGGAAATTTTGATGAGTAAATGACTTAAATTTCAAGATAATAACCAAAACCTATATTTAACTTATTTGTGTCAATTTAAAAATAAATCTTTCATTTGTAAGTATTTTCAAAAAAAATTGCATTCACATCTGTGTAAATAATCTTGCGTTTTATAAATATTTTCACTTTGTATTTGGATTTTGTGGGTAGTATCCGCTGAAAACCCTCACGAGACAACACTCGTCCTACTGGGGACACCCAGAGGTTTAATGGCTTGTTGCATACGCTCAATGCAATCGTGCTCCCTACGAAAACGGATTTATCTTAGTTTTTCTTTATTCGAGGACGAATAAAAAGATAAGTGTGAGGGTATTTGATGTGCACGTAAATATGCATATTTTTACCACCATATTTATTCTTTTTAAATTAAATAAATGATCATATTGGGCATTTTAACTTGTTTTAACCAAAATCCATATTAATTCCAAATTTTCACATATTCATCTACATATTGGGGCAAAACGGTCATTTGTGTGCATATATTTCTTTGAGAAAAATTTAATTGGAAATTTCTATATTATTTTTTAAGAATTTAAACTCAATTACAAGTGGTTTCATGAAGGAATATGCATGTACAAAGAAGATACAAAAGAATGAAGATGGAAATAATTCAAAGTGAAGAACATGGAGGACCCCACCTACCCACTACCTTAATGTACAAATTAAAGGCAATGCACAAGCTAAAAGACATTTAAAGCTTCATGTATATTAAGTGGGGGATTATTGAAGCTAATGATAACTTGGCCACCACACTTCCTCCAAGGGCATTTTGGGTACTCCCCAAAAATATGCATTAGGGTTTCTAACTTGTATAAATACCCCTTATGTTTCATGTAGCCCTCTTCCTCTTAGTTAGTTAGTTTTAGTTTAGAAAATAAATAAAAAGATCTTCTCTTTTTCCATGGCTACTTAGCCATTTTATTTCATGTAATTTTCTTTTCTTTTATGCAATGTTAATTCTCTTTTATTTACATGCTTCTTCTCCTCTTATGTAATAGTGTAGATTTACCTTTATGCAATTAGATTATTTGTTTTTTCCATTAGCTTTCATTTTCCTTTCCTTTTGCTTTCATGTTGCTTTCTACATTTGTTGATTTGATAACAAATATGAGAGCTTAATCCCTACAATTTAGGGGTAATGAAGCTCTCTAGTCTGTAGATGCAATATTTTGATGTTTATACTCTCTTTTTGTGCTTTAATGGAAACACTTGAAGTGGTTTAATGATGTTTAGCTTTGAATTTGATAGTCTATGTTGTTCATAACAAATATGCTATGCTTAAACAAACATAACACAAATTGCCTCTTCATCTAAATATGATTATGGCAAAGAAGTGAATGTTGAAATTGAAATTTGATAGCCTATATTTCTAAACAATAGTTAATAGGCTATGCTTAAAATAGATTTTTATTTCAACTTTGTTGTCATATTTCGTGAGAGTTAAATGTGTATTAGTGGTTGTGTTATCGTTTGATGGTTTATATTGGGCTAATTAATAGCACAAATATATCATACTTATGATAAGCACATCAACTAATTACACTAATGAAAAGAAAAGAGAGATCATAACTTCATTTTGTTGAATTATATGATCTAGAGAGTAGATTTATCTCTAAATTGTCGTTTAAATCTCATATTTTTATCTATTTTTCTTTTGCTAGTTTTTGTTAGTTTCTTACATTTCTAGCTAATCACTCTTCAACTTTGGTTTAATTTGATCGAATAGAATATTAAAATCATCAATTCCCTGCGGATCGACCCGTATTCACCGTGTGCTACATTCGTACACCGTGCGCTTGCGGTTATTTTTAAATTTAAATTCGTTCGACGGTTTTCTAAACCGATAGAATTTCCGTCGATGACCATAAGCACGAAGAGAAGAAAGCTTTGATGCGAGAGAAGAATTACATCAAACTGATGATTTGTGATTTCAGCAAGCTTTCTCCTTTATAGCAGGAACTAGTAACTGAGCAGCTGGAAACATATAAGAAAGTCAGAGGCAGTGGGAGTGGTAGCATAAGCGGTAATGGCTCGTTTAGGGATGAGTTTTAGATGTTTTGTTGCATTGTAATGGTTGCTTTGTACTTGTGTTAAATCTCTGTAGTATGTCTAATTATCTTTTGGTTTATGAGTTTATGTATTTGATATAATTATATTGCAACGTTAGTGTATTTTGAATCATGGTCGGACATCATTATTAAATAAGTTCCATAATAATATTACATAATGGTCATCATACAAGTTGTAAACCATAATACATTAAATAAGGGAGCAAACATAAAAATTTAACAACACAATATAGTAAACGAAGTAGCAAAAAAAAAAAAACCATTAATAGTGCAGAAAAAACTGTTGTAATCAATGCTTAAGATTTCCTACTATTCCGACCTCTGCGCCCACAAATGGTCCACCAACTGGTCACGCAATTGGAAATGTGCAGGTTGGTCTTCAATATGTTGTACCATGAAAACATATTCCTCCATCGAGTTTATGTTTCTGTTGGGGTTTTAGTTAGATCCCTTAAACAAGTCAGGGTAAATAGTCTTTTGATTTTTATACCCTCCACTCTTGGACTCTACTATCATATTATGAATTATCATACAAGCATACATAATTTCAAATAGAACTCTTGCGTCATGAAATCGAGCAGGATTTCGTAATATCTGAAACCTTGCTTTTAGGACACCAAATGTTCATTCGATATCCTTTCTGTAGTTTGCCACCTTTTAAGTGAAATACCTCTCTTTGTCGTTTGTTGGTACTCTAAAGCCTTATATTAAAGTTCTCCACTTGGGTAAATGCCATCTACCAGGTAATACCCGGTATGATGCTCGACGTTACCAATTTTATATGTAACATCCGTTGAAATTGCGTTAGACAGTTCAGAAAATAGGTATGTGTGTTTCAAAACATATATATCGTTCAACGAACCTGGTACGCCAAAGAAAGCATGCGAAACTCATAAATCATCGGTGGCAACCGCTTCAAGGATCATTGTCGGCACCTTTTTATGTCCTATGAACATTCCTTTTCAAACTGTTGGACAGTTTTTCCATGCCCAATGCATGCAATCCAAACATCCAAGCATACCTGGAAAACCTCTAAGTTCTCCTCTGGCTAGTATCATACTTACATCATATGATCCCGACGTCCGTAGGTATTCCTCGCCGAATTGATCAATAACTGTTTTACAAAATTCCTTCATGCACTCAATTGCAGTTGATACCGCGACTCTAAAATATTCATCCATATGATCACCGGTGGTTACATAGCTTAACATACGTAAAGCAGTCATGATTTTGATGTGGGAAGAATGTCTGGGTTCTTATGATCCGTTTAACCTTTAAGTGAAATATTGGTTTTTTCATGAAGTTTAAGATAAATTTAGATAATACATCTAGGCTCATTCGAAATCGACGACAGAAAACAGTAATATCATAGGTTGGATTATCAATGAAGTAGTCTCTCATCAGCCTTTCATGTCCATCCTTATAGTCCCTCTTGGACCTCCGGTCAATCCTTCCAAGTATACTATCGATGGTTGCTCGTAGATCCTTCACCAAAAAAATATGAATACCCGACTGCTGCTTGTTGATTTTGTAACTCTGCCATTTGATCATCTATTTCTTGCTCATTGTCGTAACTTTGGCTCATGTCTTGATAGTATAGGTAGGATCCATGATTCTCAAGGAGTATATATTTTGAGTTATGAGGCTGTGAAGATTTCTGCAATGCCGTGTTTCAGTCAATCAAGAACGAATGTATTTATAGGAGCATGAATGCATAAATTAAAGCATGCATTATGGCTTCGGGACAGACATTAAAGTTAGCTTTTATTTTTATCTCCAGCACATGCTACGTAATGTGCTATAATGAAATGGCAATTCACTACATGACAAAATAATTGATAAAGTAATGCATGTATTATGACTATAGGACAAAAAATGAAATGGAAAAGCACTACATGACAAAATAATGACACGTATTGCAAGTCCTTCATAATGCAAGCTATAGTACAAAAAAACACTCCTCTGACACCAAACTGCATTATGGCTACGGGACAAATCACTACACTATACTACATTGTGGAAAGCTACACTATGCTGCGTTATGACACCAAACTGCATTATTGAAGTGACAGGACAGCAATGATATAATGTCTTGGCAAATGTTATACGCCGATGATATAATGTCTTGGCAGATGCTATATGGCTACAATAGAAATGACATGACAATGAATGCTCTTTTGTACATTTGCAGAGGTCATAATGGCATGACATGACAATTGGAAATGGTAGGACAACAACGACTACTTCTTGTTACTGTTGGAAATGACAGGACAGTCCAATGACTATTTATGAGTGCATTGATGGAAATGACATGATGATAACGGCTACAATTAGTATGCCTATACTACTTATACCCTAAGTTTTGTCAAGGTTGGTTCGTTAGAGTGCAAACGAGAAATCAGACATGGACTCCCAATGATTATCATGTGTTGATCAAAGCTTATATTCTGGCAGATACAAGATATATGGAAGAGGAGGTCGATGAAGATTTTTGGATCACCGTCAATGATGTTTACAACAACCATCAAGAGTGTAGTCTAAAAAGATGCAATTTAGATACTAGAAGTACATTCGTTACATTTATTAGAGGTTTCAGGAGGTATCAGAGAATTGTAACCAAGATAGAACGCGGTAATGTTTTTCAAATGACCCGATCAACCTTTGACTCCCTATATTTTATGGATCATTAAACACACTTTGTTGGTCATGTTGCTTATGAGTTGTGGGTAAATTATGTTAAAACAGTTTGAATGAGTGTCGTGTCCACGAACGATGTATGCCTATGTGTTTGTCCAATTGTATTAGATCAGATTATGTTGAAGTATTACTTTAATGAAAATTGAGTTCTATGATTTGTACTAGTTTAATGCATGTCCATTAGCAGTAATATGAGTTGTGTATGTTCAATGTAATTTTAAGACTGAATTATGTACTTAAACGCACAACAAATACAACATACTTAAACATACTTGAACATACCGCAACATACTTGGACATACAAAAAAGACTAACTTAATCGAACAACATACTTAAAGATACAACAAAAAAAGTACATGCTTCATCATGTTAGTTACGTCCAGCACCACGCTGAAATTACAATGCACCCAGCATGTCACGTTGCATGGCTACTTCTTGTTCCAGTTCATTTGCATATTCCACTGCTCAATGAGGGAACATATCATCAATCCATTCCCACAAACCATAACTAATTGGAAAGCTATGGCATATGTAATGGCGCTGGCCAATGTTGTTTCCACTTCGGATGACAGAATACATAACTGACACCCCGCAAACACAATATAGTATTAGAGGAGAGTTAACTTCTTGCTCCATCTGAAAGCGTTCATTACGAACTTTCCGATGCTGCTGCGTATTAGCAGGAACTCCGATCTCTGCTTCATATGGATGGAGCACTACCTGTTGCTTATATGCAGGTTGATGTCATCCTGAAGTTTTAGTTGGCTAAGATCTGGGAACTTGATTCAAATGTCCTCATAGTGCTGTTCTTGATACTCGATAACCCAATTCTCATCGGTTGCCTCTGATATCAGACTTAATAGAAGAAGGACATGATGGCAATGTTATGAGATGTAAATGAATGCGAGGAAGATGTAGGTAGCAGTGAAGAAGGAGTAGATGATTGTAAAGAAGCTTATGTGTACTGATATGTGTAAATATAGAACGGAAGAGGGAAATGAAAAACTGGTAATTATGATAAGAAGAGAGCAATGGAAATAGCTTAAAATTAGCACAGAAAAACATGGTAGAAAATAAACATAAAAAATAACTGCCTATATATTTACATTTTGTCCAGTAGCTATTTATTATATAACTGTGGAACACTAACTGCTTTTATAAAGTTAAACATTAACTGCCTATATAAATCCATCTATCCTGTATAAATACATATTGTCCATTAGCTATTTATTATATGAATACATTTACAGTGTTAGTTAAATAACATGATTTTATATGTTATTAGTTCATTTGAATTATTTGAATACAATTCCAGTAATTCACATTTGCCAACAACACAAATCATAAAAAACAATATGTCAATGCATAAACTGAATACAATGAATAAATCATAGAGCACAACACACAAACAATAACAACAACTACAAAGAAACATAAATAATAATAACATCGATACACATACCGAATACTGTAGGTATATAATACATCAGACCAAAATAATAAATACATAAAGTGCATAGAAACAGAAATGAACTACAATACACAAGATCATCCATTTTTACGTGGACATCTATGATGTCGTCGGTGCCTCTCCTACTCATAATCTCCAACACTGCTCGGACCAGCTAAATGCTGATAGTACATCTGCATGTTCGCAAATCTCTTGCGCTCTTCCTCCAGCTGTGCCTGCAGTCGCGCTGCTTCCTCTACCTACCGACGTAGCTCACCGTCGTAGTAGTCCAGGCTACGCCTATGCTCCACGTATCCTGTATATGTGATCCCCATCTGCATGTCATATAGGTCGAGGTAGGATATTTGGGTAGGATCAGGGTAATGATCGCCCGTTGGAGGATGATATATGTCAACATAGTAGTCTGGTCCAATGGTAGGAACTGTCATGGTCCATCTAAAGTGAGAAGCAGCCTTCCCATGATCGGGTGCACGGTTACCCTGGCTGGGCTAAGTGAGATCCTCGATAATTAGAGGATGTATGCCGTGCCATATAGCGGACGGACCAACCAAACCTATCACCGCTGCATGTGTAATGGTATTAGTGGAACCGGTGTAAAATCTGCCCCAGAAGTCAACGTATGGCTGACCGGTAATAACAAAGCCCTCGGCCGGCCACCAACCACCTTCCCTCATTAGGTCTAGCTATTTTGATAGGTAAATCATACAACGATAGGTATGAAGGTGTGGATTACCGGGAATAGCATCAAAGTCGTACAACTATTTCCAACACCTCTCACCCAGAAACCAATATGCACCAAACGCCAAGGGATAAGATGAGAGTGGAAATTTCCTCCCGGTTAGCATCCTAGCGATCTCTATAAAATCAATGACAAATGATACACTATCGTGAAATGAATGCAATATAATCTAGTGTCTGTACATCCACAAATCAATCTGGTTGTGGGCAATTGAATACAAATGGTGGGATTCATTATCCCTGGGCCCTCTGTTGTCTGCGCACCAAAATGACAAACGTGGAAAAAAGTAGACGCATCAAAAGTAAGAGTGATGAAATGAAAATTCCTGGAGTACTCAAAATACCAGTACTGTAACAACTCCTAGAGACCAAATAATTAAACATGTGCATCTGAAATGGTGCACTGTATGTCGAGGCATCTGTACAGGTATGCAAGAATAGGCATACCCTAGTCATATAAAATAGCATCACTGTAATCCAACTTAGATGCGACCTCGACAAACCCAACCGCCAGACTACTGCTCGATGTGCTGAAAATAGGTTACCCATGAGGTATATGACAAATAATCGAGCAAGCTCAAGATCACCATCAGATGAGTAATGAGCGAGAATGCTGTTCATGGAAGCACGAATAGAGATGACTCTAATAACTCCTCCTTCCTGATATGATGCATCGGAGGCGTTAGAATGAGGTAGGAGATTGTGAATGCATGCGCTCGGGATCACACCATCGAGCATCATCGAAAGGAAGCGGTGGAAAAGCAGCCACCCCAATGCTAATGCCAGTAGGCATGGAGAAATCAAGCGGTATAATTCCTAACTCCCCGCAAGGAAAGTGGAACGTATGGGTGGTTTTATACCTCTGTAAAGTAATCGCCGCGCACAACTGAACGTCACCTTTTATAACATTACTGAGTCCTAGAATTGTATAGCATATATCAAGTTAAATTACAGAGTGATAAATTAACTAGTTTTTTAAAAAGTGGTTCGTTCGATTACCAAAGAAATGATGGAATCCAAGCCCATGTAGTAGTGCTACGAATCTATCTTTATTTTCCAAATGTTCATGAAAATATTTAAACGCGTTCGCTAACGAACTCCGAAAACGGATATTTCACGACTGTTAAATTTAAATACAGTCATACTATTTGTTTAAACTAACAACGTATTGCTGTTATTTAAATCATATAAAGGATTACCTACAGCTAAACTCGTCTACGTGCTGACGTGTACTTTGCCATTGAAAGTGCGCGAAAGTCGGAAAGCGTAGGTAATTTCGCCGCGCTAAAGTTTAGATCTTGAAATCCATCAAGGTCAGCTAGTCTTGCAGAAATCTGCCCAACCTCGATTCTTGAGATTTTCGGTAGCTAATAGCAAATCTTATATTCCTGGCTGATCATGATCCTACCCATACATGATGACATTGTGCTCCTCGCCGCTCCTGCCTACGCCGCTGGCACCGCTGCTACTGCCTTCTCCATGCATGAACTTTTTGGCAAAGTTTTTAAGCAATTGGACATCTTTTCGAGCGTGTATCTCAAAAACTGTCTTTCTTTTGGCTAAAAATGATCGGATTTGCGACTTTGGTGTGAAAATTGGAGTTGGGGAGGATGGTTTTCATGCTCTCGGGTTGCTGTAAAAATGAAGGAGGAATAGAAGATGAAAGTGAAAATGTGGTGGTTGGGTTACGGTTAAGAGTTTAGAACGGCAAAGTCTTTGCCGTTGTAAGGTTATAACGGCAAAGTCTTTGCCGTTGTAAGGTTATAATGGCAAAGAATTTGCGTTATAGATTTATAGCGGCAAACTCTTTGCCGTTATAAACTATCTTCAAAACCAGTCTGTGGCTGGTTTGCCCCTCCTGGTTGCGCCGCATGTTTGCTTGGTTGCTGCCGATGTGAGACAGAGGTGTGAATAGAACAACCTGTTGGTTATGGTCTAAAGTGAGCTACCTTCGTAAGCATTTACTTTGAGGCCAAGTACGTTTTCGTAAGTAGAGCAGGTTAGTCCTTGTGTACCCTTTTGAAGCCAGAGCCAGCATGCTCAATTTATTTGATTTATCTTTATTTCTTGGTTCGCGTATTAAATGTGGTGCCTTCGTGTTCTATTTTTGAACCTGCCTTCGTGTATATTATTTTCAGGATCAACTTTATATTATTCTTTTCATGCACTACTATATAGACATGTATATTTTATGTGTAAATAGCCCATTAAAATTATATTTTCATGTGCCGTCGATCCGTATATTTCAATAAGCATACTATTATTGTGTACTAGCAGTCTGTGCTTACTAACATTCATCGGGTGCATTCAATCTTAGACTTCATGGGTTATAAACATGAACTATCAAGCCTTTGTGTTAGTTAATTATGGCCATGTAGAGTCGTCGTGTATAATTATATTGGATCCCCATGTGTCATCAATTTTTCTATTCTAAGCTTGGTGCACAGTTTTCCTTGGTCTAGGGTAAAATTTAGGGTGTTGTAA
Organism: Allium cepa; assembly: GCA_030765085.1. Taxonomy (NCBI): domain Eukaryota; kingdom Viridiplantae; phylum Streptophyta; class Magnoliopsida; order Asparagales; family Amaryllidaceae; genus Allium; species Allium cepa. The sequence continues at coordinate 1,050,671,274 of CM060935.1, read as the reverse complement.
CATCCTTGCTTTCTACACCGTATAAAAAAAATAAATTTAATTAAAACAAACTTACTCGAATTTGATATTTGATAATTTATATTTTGAAAATAAATTTTCAGTTAATTAAATTTTATTTAATAAAAGATTTTGGCTTAATAAATTGAATTAAATTGATAAATTCTTTTAAGGAAAATTTATTAAATTTAATAAAGTTATGCAGTTTACTTCGTAAAACTATGTGTATATCAATTTAAACTAGATCTAAATTACTTATAAATAAATACAAGAGTTGTTTTAAAAGGAAAGAAAAGGAAATCAAAATTTAGTTAATCCAAACAATCCCAAATATAATCTAAGCCTACCTTCCTCTCTAAAACACTCTATCTTTTATCTTTGTCAAATCAAACCCATATCCTTATTTTCATCTTTTACCAAAAATACCACAAAGAATATCGCATGAGAAAAAAATATAACACGGTCCCATTAGGCTCGAAGGCTATGACGCCATAAGTGCCGACTGACCTAGGGGTATGTGACTTGGTGAGCGACATCTGGAGCTGGAATGCGCAAGCGAGCATGCTACAGGACTTAGGGAGGTCGTCCAGGATATAAGTAGTGTGACCAGGCGATGGAGTTGAGTGTGATTGGAGGCTACGATCGTGATGCTTTGAGCTATGTTTGTGCGACCTGAGCTTGGGGAGGTTGAAGGCGGGAGTAGCAAGGTAGCTGGTGGTCTTGGGATGTGCGTGCGCGAGTGATAGATGTCATCCACATGTTTTCTATCTACTAAGCTTGAAGAGTTATCAGGGAAAGAAGCAATTAAGTCAATATAATGATATGGAAGCGTTTAAAGATAGGAGCAAAGCTTATATGACAATAAAGATAACGAGCCTGTAAGTGCTTTGAGGATGTCGAGCTTGTAAATGGTGAAAGCAATCTAGCATAAATACAGGAAATAGTACCGAGTATACATAAGTAACGGAATCGAGCATCTACGAAGAAGTATCATGATACTAAGGCGATATCAAGCTTGTAAATAGAGAAGATGTCGAACCTATAAGATAACGATGCTGTCGAGCTTATGAATAGAAGACATGTCGAGTATGTAAGCAATGGACATATCGAGCATGGAAATGTTAAGCTTGTATCCAAAGGTAGCATGTAGTGTTTAATAGCAGATAGCTAATGAGCGTCTACAGCTGTAGGGATGTCGAACAATTAAATAGTTAACAAGCTTCTATAAAGAAAGAAGAGATGCCAAGTCTCTGAAGGATAACAAGCCTCAACAACAGTAAGTGTTGTCAAGCATCTACAAGTAGAAGGTGACGACGAGCACTTAACAATAAAGAGAACATGTTGAGCCTGTAAAATAATGGGGATGTCGGCCAATAGATACTTGAAAATATCACACTACTGCAAACTTAGAGAAACAAAAGATATCAAGCCCCTACATCGCAAAAGGTTGTTGAATTTGGAGATAGCAGGGATGTCAAAGATGTAAAGAGGGTATCGAACTTCTATAACACAAGGTATTATCAAACATGTAACAAAGAAAGGATGTCGCGCCACTAAAAGATGTCGAGTATCTAACCATATGGGAAGGATGTCGAGTTTCTGCAAGGAGCGTTGTATTGTTGAACTTATACAATGAAGTTATGTCGAGTCTTTACCAAGAAAGCATTGTCGAAATTTCACCAAAATGGAGCTAGCGGAGCCCTCGGATTTCAAGCCAAGACATGTATCAATCATCCCGCATGGTTGACACCCCTATGAATAGACCCCCACTAACACTTTGAAAGGTGTAAATTATTCTTTCTCCTTTTCTCAATTATAAGTTGTAAACCCTATAACAATTTGGGGATTTTAGAGCCGATTGCAACCCTTGAACCATTTGTACATAAAGGCTTGGACATTTAACTTTGCATAGCATATTCCCCGCGAATGTGAATACTCGACTATTATTGAGTAACGGACATGCATGTCACTTTATCTTTGGACTAGGACTTGAAAACTAATGGATTTGGACTTGTATATTATTAAATTTGTTCAAGCCCATTTAAGGCCTTATTCAAATTATAAGCTACCTTGCATATTGCCTATTTTTCCCATTGACATACGAACTAGGGAATATTGCATATTTCTGATCTTGCCCATTGACATATGAATAAGGGACTACTGCATATTTACACGTCTCACCTATTTTACCCTTGAACATATAATTTGAACTTTTGAATAACTTCACGATTATATTGAAACCAATGGGTATTATTGGAATATTTTCAAGTAATGCCATCTTCTATAATATTTTGAGTGTTGGGCCAAAATTATGGTTCAATATTTTGGAGTTAGAAGGAGGACTCGAACCTCCATATCGTTGTTTCTTTACTTTGAAACTAATTAAGGAAAATTTTTGTTTTAGAAAAATGGTCAGGACCAAAGTTCTGAATGAAGAAGTTGTATAATAGACAACCTTGGAGGAAAATGTCACTCTGAACTTTAGTTTGGAAGATATAGCGATTGGACGACCTTTAATCCTAACAAAGCCCACAGGCGACGATGCTAAAATTAAAGATTTAACACAGTGACTTATAATTATGCAAGAACTTCTTGAGAAAGTTCTTTCTCAATTTATTTTCGAAGACCAAGCCTATCGAAGAAGGAGAAGAAGTGGAGTCTCCAAGTAGAAACCTTGATACCTCAATACTTAAAAGTAAGAATAAAGGTAAAAGCATCATTGGACTACAGAGAAAGAGGGAGACCCAAGATGAATGACCAGCAATGTATTCTCTAAGACCGCAAGTAGAAGAAGACAATAAGGCTAAGATGAACCATAGAAAGGAGAACTTTGAAAGGCTGGTAGGAAGATCTCCTGAGCAATCAGATAGCTTAATCTCATAAAAGAATATAAATCCTATGGAGGGGACTATCATGATGATGAAACTTACCTAAGGGACATAACCAACAAAATAATGAAGGATATGCTTGACCTTAAGGGGAGAGGACCCTTGACCCAAGCATTAAAAATAATTTTTAAGAAGCACATTTTACATAGAAGATAATGTCCATTAGAATCTCATCTCATAAATCCCTTCGCTGAAGGATGATGGAACCACTGACCTTGGTCATCATTTTTAGCTTTCGAAAGTCAAATGGACTTACATAATGCTTCTGGGGCAGTTCGTTGCAGGCTTTTGTCCACAAATTTCTATGGAGCATCTACCAAATGGTATAGAAACTATCGAGAAAGGACAGTATATTCTTGGAAATTATTTTCTTATGAATTTTTGGCATAGTTTTACATATGCATAGACCCTACTATAGATTCAAATGTAAAAACTATTGTCAAGCAAAGGCCAGGGGAATTGATTGGTAAATATCCGAGGAGATTTAATATAGAGGTAGTAAAAGTAAAAAATATGATCGATAGGGAGAAGCTGATCGCAGTGCATTCGGGGTTAATTGAGTAGACCCCTTTTTAGAAAAAGCTCTAGGTTCATGGGTATAGAGATCCGCAAGAGTTCCATTTCCAAGCCGATAGATCCATCTGCGAGGAGGAAATGTACCATGTTAGGAAGAAGTCTCAACCAAAGAAAGGAGGAAAAAAGTTTGGTTTTGATCACCCCACAAGAAGCCATAATGGGATGAAATTAGAAGAGGAAGATGAGATGAGATCCAAAATCCAATAATTTAGATTTGAACAAGCCCATCCTACATTTTTGTTATGGCTAAGTATGATGGAAATTTCCCCACCTCCTACAAAACAAGGAACCACCTTGGACCTAAAAGAGGGAATGATTATTATGCCTACCACAAAAAATGGGCATAAAACCATTGAATGTCGTGTCTTGGAGATATAATTCAAAATATGATCAGGTTAGGATCTCTAAAGGAGTTCGTTAAGGAAAGTCAGAAGTCTTCCAATCCTGAAGGGAATAGTCAAAGGCCTCCAAGCAATGCCGCTAACTTTGTATAGAATAATTCCCAACAAGACTTTATTCCTCCAGTTAAACACATAGATGTCATTCACGGAGGTCCTCATATCAACGGAAGTAGTAAAGGAGCTAAGAGAAAATATGTAAGGGAAGCATAAATGGAATCTACTTTATTCAGGAAGAGACACCATTCAAGAATCATAAATCTCAACTTCGAATGCCTAACTTGACAATAACTCAACAAGAACTAAGAGGAAGTTGTCATCCACATTACGAACCACTAATGATAACTACTCAAATTGGGCTCTCTATGTTAACAACGATCTTGGTGTGCATTGGAAGTGCGGTAAATATCATTTTCAAACACGCATTTGACCAGATGAATATTCCGGAGGGAAAGATGGAACCAAGCTTTCAGCCTATCTTTGGGTTTAATAATAAAGGATCTACTCCAATGGGGCAGATAAAGCTATTTATGCAAATGGGAATTCTTCTATACTCCAGAACCTTTAAAACTCTTTTTGTAATCATGGATCAACTCTCCTATTATAATGTTTTCTTTGGGAGGCCTTCTTTGAACGAAGTAGATGCATTTGATTCGCCTAAACATCAATGGTAAAGTTCTCAACTAAGAATAGTTGGGGAATCACAAGGGGAGAGCAGTTTAGCTACCGAGAACTATATTTTCTATGCTTGAGCAATTTAATAAAGATGGCTCTTCTTGTTATTACTGGGAGAAAGATAAATTAAACAAAACTAGAATAGAACAGCCCTTGAATGGTAGCTTTTTCAAGCCTATTATTCAATGTAAACAAATAGGTACAGGTAGGCGAAAAGCTGATGAATGTGCTGAAAAGATTCAACTTCTCCTAGAGAAAAAGAAAGCGAAAAGAATTCAACCGGATAACCAGTGAAATAGAAGGCGAAGAAATCAGTACCGAATTAGACTGCAGAAATAAGAAAAAAAGAATGAAAGAAGTCGAAGATCTAGAAGAGGTAAGCTTAGACTCGCTTGATCCAACTAAAGCAGTGAAAAGTGGAAAAGATCTAGGGCACAATCTCAGAAGAAAGCTCATCCGATTCCTCCAATCTAGCAATAATGTGTTTGCTTAGACCCATTCAACCATGCTTGGAATAGATCCAACAATTATGAGCCATGCTTTGAAAATTGATACAAATTTGTTCCAATTCGACAAAAGAAAAGCCATTTAATAAAGTTCAAGCTAATAAGTTAAAGGAAGAGATTAAAAGGTTACTTGAGAATGGGTTCATTAGAGAATTGTTTTATTCCAAATGGTTGGCTAATCTTGTACTAGTTAAAAAGACCAATAGAAAATGGGGAACATTTGTCGATTATACTGATTTAAGCAAAGATTGCTATCTTTTGCCTCGAATAGATCAATTGGTTGATGCCATGAGTGGACATAAGCTACTATCTTTTATGGATGCATACTCGGGATATAATCAAATCCTTATGTTCAAACCTGATGAAGAAAACACAAGTTTTATAACAGATTGGTGGACCTACTACTACAAAATTATGCCTTTTGGGCTAAAAATTGCAAGGGCTACATATCAAAGCTTATTAAGCATAATTTTTAAGGAATAAATTGAACGAAACATGGAAGTGTATGTGAATGGTATGCTAGTTAAGTCCCAAGAGGAAATTAGCCACTTAAAAGATCTTGAGGAGATGTTTGGAATACCGAGAAAGTAAAAATGAAACTAAATCTGCAAAAATGCTCTTTTGGAATATAATCATGGAGATTTCTAGGATATATCGTTAGTGCTCAAGGAATTAAAGCCAATCCTGACCAAATCAAAGCGATTAAAGATATGGCAGAAACAAAAACAAATAAAGATGTGATGACCCTAAGCGGAAGGGTAGCAGCTTTGAACATAATTATCTCTAAAGCCACTGATAAGTGCATCTCTTTCTTTGATGTGAATAGAAAAAAGAATTTTGAGTGGGGAGAAGATTGTAGAAAAGGCTTTAAAGAATTAAAAGACCATCTTGAAAAACGTCCAATCTTGTCTAGTCCCATGGAAGGAGAGAACTTGTACCGTTACATGGTAGTCTCCGAACATGTAATAAGTTCAGTGCTAGTAAGAGAAGAAAATAAAAATCAGCTTTCAGTGTACTATACTAGTAAAAGGCTTGAAGAGATTGAAACTAGATATCCAGTTATAGAGAAATTGGCATATTTTTCAATTCTCGCCGCTCGAAGACTAAGAGCGTACTTCCAGGCACACCCAATCAAGGTCTTAACTAATTTTTCACTTAAGAAAATCTTCAATAAACCCAAAATATCAAGAAGGCTAGCAAAATAGGAATAAAGCCAAGTTAGTACGAGATTTAATTCCATGCCCGAGTTGTAATTAATGGAAAACTCTGGCTGATTTCATTAATGAATGTATAGGGTCTATTGAAGAACAAGCGAGAAAGGAAAAGGATATGTAATCATTCTTCCTAAAGGACACCAATTACATTATGCAATTAAGTTAGGTTTCCCTGCTACCAATGATGTGGCTGAATATGAATTAATGATAGCAAGACTTACCTTAGCTCTTCAGTAAAAAATCCCAAGAATTGAAATTTGCATTGATTCCAAATTAATGCTTAATCTGCTGAATCAAACTTATCAAACGAAGGATGCAAGATTGATCCTTTACATCAAGAAGATATTGAAACTGTCAGCCCGGTATGGAGATTATTTGATACACAAAGTAGCCAGAGGAAGTAATTCTCAAGCCAACTCTTTAGCCAAGTTAGCTACCTCATGAGAAGCACAAAAAATTCAAATTGTGCCAGTAGGCTTCCAACAAAATATGTAATGACCCGGTTTTTATATCATTTGACATTGAAATTTAAATAGTTTTAAATATTGGATTTTTAATATAAATTGATTTTTGAATATGAAGATTTTGGTTGAAAATTATAGAACGAAATTAAATTTCAAATATAGCGATTTATCGTAATGCGGAAATGATGAATAATTGAAATTTGAGTTGAATATGAATCGAAATGATTTTTAGTATTGATATAAATTTTATTTGAATTAGAATTGAGTTAATAAGTTTTTAAAACTAAAATTTTAAGTGATTTCGTAAATTTTGGGAAATCTATTTAATCGACGCATTAAATAGCAATCCGGGGCACAGTCTTAGAATTCGATGAAACTAATTCCATTCAATCCATAATAGTATATTATTATCGAATTTCAAATTTCGTAGCGTTTAGAGTTACCATTTGATCTTATAAGATAGAAATGCATTGAAATTAATATCGGAATTTAATATAAAATTGGGTTCAAAAATCTATCTTCCACATACGATCGAATTATGGCTCGATACTTGTTCCATGGCGTTCGGAACATGGGTATCGCATTAGGAACGCTAAGCGGCACACCTTGAAAGGAGTTTAAGATTTCGAGGTACGTAAACGAGATACTTTTGAATATAAAAATATAAATTTTAAATCAACAGCCACCCTAACTCGTATATAGGCCGACCTACTATCTGAACACGCCGCTCTACCTAGGATATAATTTGCGTATCTCTTCGTCCATAAATGAGATCGATTCGATTATATAAAAAAAAATCTTTCTCACGATCGAGTCACGATCGAAGGAAGGGCAGAGCGTGCACGTGCATAAGGGAGTGCTGTCGCGGTAGTTCGTGGTGGATTGTTAATTGAGGAGGCATATAGATGCTCGGTACGAGGTAGGAATGGCCATGAATGATGGAAACGTTGATCTAGTGCAAATGTTTTGGGTTAAGATGCGGGCGATTTTGAGGCCGCGACATCAAGAGGCAACGACAATTCGAGTCGTGAAGATAAGGGAATAGTCGCGATCGATCTGGGCTACGATGTGGAAGGGTGATGGGAAATCGAGCTCACGATTGTAAATTAAGTTGACTGTTGAATTCTTGGTTCTTCGATTCAAGTTACCGTTCTTGCTTCGTTTGGTGTGTGCATAGAAAAAGTAGGTGTTGACAAGAAAAGGTTTGGAACTGCAAGTGATGATAGTGACGAAGTGGGAGGTCGGGTGATTAAGGCGGTGAGGTAATTAAGTTTTTGAAATTAAAAGTTAATATGGTAATTTATTTTATAAATTAAGTAATTAATTAAATTAATTATAGTTGTAAATCGATAATTGAAAATTTAATAACCTTGTTTTCGAGGTCGAAATCGAATGAAGCCGAAGGTGTTGGATTCGTAGGGATATGGGTAAAATTATGGAATTGGTTCGGAGATTTTTAGAGTCGGCTAGAATTTTAGATTAAACTGAACGTTAGTTCAATTTAATTTAAAATTGGAACGGATTACAAATGAAAATCAAGAAGAGTAAATCTCACTCATTTTTGGAATGTTGGTTATAATTTAAAATGTTAAATTATTTATTGGTTGATTGGATGAATTTATAAATTAGTACCAGTTGAATATTATACTATATATACCGATTGGAGTGGATGAGACACTATGTGCCCCGTATAATAGAGGATGATCATATATTGCTGCGATATTCCGCCTCAAAGCGGGATTGGTATTTTATGTTATATAACATGTGTGGATGCAGGGAAATATGTTAGAGAGATCCAACTGGATTTCTCAAATATATTGATTGTTTTTCATATATAACGATATATGATGGGATTGACTAATCTGTTATGGATTGTTGTGTGATTTGATTTATTGAATGCCATAGTAGTGCTGGCCCTATTTTGGTATTTAAAATATCATAAAGAAAATTTTTGAATTTTAAAAAGAAATTCAAAAGGCAATTCGTGAAATAAAATATTTATATTGATTTGGAATATTGATAAGAATGAATGTGAATTTTAAAAAAAAGATTTGATTTGGAGATTCACTTACTATTTTACAATTTGTTTTCAAATGAATATTTTGAAATTAATTTATATAAGTAATTTAGAAAGATAGATTTAATGATATTTCTAAAATTTTAAATGGAAGTTGAAATCGAGTTTTTGAATGGATTTGGAAGAAAATTGGTTTGATTAGAAATAAATTTCTAAATGCGTTTTAAAATAGAAACAGATTTGTAAATAAGATTTGTTTAGTATAAATCCGTTATTAACAGAGAACAACCGAAAATGAGTTTATAAATTTATAAATGATGTTTATAAATAAAGTATCATTTGATAAGTTGGGAATATAAATCCACCGTGGGGATTTAGAGTGAGATACGAAAATCGGTTTAGAGGAAAGATAGTGGATATTTTTTTGGAATTCGAAAATAGTTGTGGAATTAGAAATGAAAATCAATTGGAAATAAATCGAGAGGGATTTATAAATATAAGAATAGGCATGTTGAATTTTAAAAATAATTTTTTATTGAGAGATTAAGGTTATTTTAAACGGGACTTTTGTCTATTAAATTATTTAGTTAAAGCTGGTTTAGTTTGAAATATTTTGGGATTTCGAATATCTAATATTACTTTTAAATGAATTCAAATTTTTATAACAAGCTTGTAAGTCAATTGGTTTTATTTAAAAATGAATCATCGATGTTTATTTAAAGTGTTTTAATATTTTAAATAATTACTTAAACATATTTTAAAAATAAATTATTATTTAAAAATACTTGTTATATATATAGTTTTGAAATGATTGAAATTTACTTATAAATCCTCCCGAAATTTGTAAACAAGGTTTATTTAACGGATATGATTTTGATAAGAGGAATCTTGTAACGGTATTTGGGAGAAAATGGAATTTCCAAAATATTGAAATATGGGAACTTCGAAAATGAATTAGAATTCATAAAAGAAGTTAGAAATGGGTAGTTGGAATTATAGAAAATTATAATTGATTGTGAAAATTTTAAAGGAAGTTAATCAATGAATTCCAGAAACTTATAGAATCCGCTATAAATGAGAGAAAGAATTTACAGGAAAATTGTAAAGGATTTGAGAAGTATGAAATAAAGTGGAATATTTCCTATGTATTGGAAATAAAATTATTTTGGGAAAATATACTTACAAATATTTCCTAAGTATTGGACTGGAAGGATTTGAAATATTTTAACTACGGAATGATTTATATAGAAATATTTTCTAATTAATGAGTTATACAAATTTAATTCGGAAATATTTCTAAGTGTTGCAATGGTCTAAAATATCCGATTATGGATAAGTATTTGAAGTTGTTTTAAAATGTTGGAATGCTTGAAGAGAATTGAATATATATCTTTGTGAAGATATTTTGAATAAATATTTGGAAGATTAAAATATGGGCATAGTGACTACTTATGTGTGTAATTTGATAGTTAAATAATGGACTATCAACTCTGGCCAAATTCGTCGATCATTTCGAAGAGATCGGGATCAGATTTAATTATCCGAAAATCACTTCGATCCAATTTGTGCATTGTGAATTGTGATATCTTAAAGATAATGGAGATGGTGATCTTGGAGGAGATTCGGTTTGTTCAGACCTAGAATAACTTGTATGGATGAATGCTATCATCTGCATCGTGGTCTAGAATTGTTAGCATTCCAAGTATGAATGCTATTCTAAAGGTAAAACGTAGCCTCAAGCCACATCAACTAGGAATGACTAAAATATGGGAGATGCAGTAGGGCTAAGTGGGTCGTACCCAAGTAGGGTATGTTATCACTTTTCTAGATACCGTCAGTTATATTAAAATTTATGGATATGGTTGTGCATGGAAAGAGAGCGCTCGATAGGGTGGGAATAATCGGGGTGATAACATATTCGGTACTATCCAGTAAGGTGTAGGCTGATCCTGTTTTGGCAGGGATCATTGGGTACTATCTCGGTACACTTTTTTAGAGGTGCACTGTGGCGGGCAGTACCCAAGTAGTTCAGTCATTCTATAGAATCCAATATCCACTGCGAGCCTGTACGGTTTTAGATGTGCCCAACTATGCTGAAATGTGAGACGCAAGCTTTTCATCTATTTTCTAGTTTACTTTCTATAGACACTATTATAATATCAAACGATTTTGATATAAAATGTTTTGGTTATTGTAAGGTAAAATTCCATCAAATTTATTTGTGGCGTGGTCTTACGAGATATCTTTATTTTTAAAGGATTTTGATAACAGCAGTAATTCAAATTAAATGTGATATCTCATGCTGGTTTTTAAGCTGACTCGGGTGTTATTTTATTATAATACTCGGGTCAGACCTAGTATTACAGATTCAGCTTAAAATTCTATGGAGCTCAGGAGACGAGTTGGAGAATTCTCAGCCGTATTATACGTACTTGATTTTTTTCACTGTGTGAGTCATGCTGTATATTTAGTATTTATGAGGACAAGTTATCATAACTATCCCGATTGATTATTGATTGTTGTACTCTGATGATTGTGTGTATATTAACAACTACAGATTCATTGTATAAAAATATGCTATTATCTATTTTATATTGTTCTGTTGCGATATATGAGATTGTATATGTTGTTTCTGTTTCTTCTTCTATCCTCTTCTTTCTCATAGTTATTCGTCTTTTCGTTCAATTTGTATTGGACAAATGTGATTTAATGTCACTTCAAAGGATACGGAACGACGGGTCGCTACGCTTGGTATCAGAGCTGAAGGTTAAGCGTGAACCTTGACTTTGGTGGTGATTACTCATTTGTAACGACCTAAGAATTTACAATGGTTTATAACGTAAAGAAGAAAATTTTCTTGAAATGTAAATGATAAAACTTTGAAATAAAAACTTTATATTTGGAATGCGTCTATTTAATTGTAGAAATCGGTAAATTTTTACTGAAAATTATTAAAGTTAATTTAGTTGTGAAATTTAGATTATGAATTTAATCAGTTTAACTGGTGAAATTTAAATATTTTCGAAACTGAATATTTTTATATAATGAAAATATAATTCATTTTTTAGGAAATGCGTCGTAATTCGTTTTGGCAAATTCAGACTTCTATCGCTCCGTTTATCTTATTTTCTACGTTTAACTGTATTTTTCGATAGCGGAAATTCGTATTTTTATAATTTGATCATATTATTGATATCTGTGTACCATTATATTCGTCTCGTCGTGTTGATATCCGTGATATATTTATTTTTGTATTTTGAGATCCGGTGCACAACGAAAACGATGATAACGGTACGTTGTAACGATACCACATTTGTGACTTTACACTTTTCCTTGCTTTTCAAATCTAAAAGTGCTGCCCAACCAAACAGTTAATGCTTCAATAATTTTCGCCAAATCAAGAGACTTGATCGTTACTATTACCATTATTTTCTTTATATATTCACTCAAAATTTTCGTTTGCCACTGTCATTCGAGATGCGTTCTTTTTTTTTCCCCTTCTGTTTCATTCGGTTCCTCCCCTTCCTGTAAGTTATTCTTCTTCCTTTGTTTTTTGTCCATTTTCCTTTGTTTTTTTCTCCTCCTCGAGCTTATTCCTCAGTCCCTTCCGAAGATCCCAAAACCCGAAGTTCCCCCTCTGGCACGAAGACAACCCGACCGCATCCACTTCCTTTCCCCAAGCGCCGTGCTTTTCCTCCCTAAACCAAAGCATCGCTGCCCGTCTGCCCGCAGCACCACCCACCGTGCTTCTCTCTAGCCATGCCTCCCCGTGCCATCCACTGTTCCCATGACCTGACCCGAAGTGGCCGAAATTCCCTTAGCCTCCTCATCACCTGTCACATCTCCAAACCCCACGCATAACGCAGCCTCCATGACCACTGGCAAACAGCCCTCTCCGCCTCGCATACGTGCTTGAGAAACGTAGTTTTTTTTTTCTTTTTTTCTCTCTCTGCTCTAGCCGAAGGTATATGCATAGTTTGATTCATGTATAGGTTTTCTTTGCATGTATACTTCCGCATGTTATATAGTCGTCGTGCACAGGGCAAAACATAATGCTACCATTTCTGTTTAGCATGTAACTTCATTGTCTTGTGTGTAAGGTACCATACAGATGCTCGATGTTAGTTATAGTTAATTATGTAGATTTGTGCACTCAATCTATATCGGTTCAAAAAAAAAAAAAAAAAATAAAAAAAAATCAATTAGTAGTTCAAGAGTGCCTTGATAATTAACTATAACTAATGCTGTGCATTGTCATTTGCATTAGCTTACCTTGCACAAACCCCATTTTGTAATGAAGCCAATCAAATTTTACTTGTAGTTGTAACCACTGTCATACTACTGATGCTTTCGGCTACTAGACTTTTGTCACTGTGATACACGCGAGCAGCATGCGTATACTTTGTAGCAGTCAGGGAGGCCGTAGGTTGTAACACACACACATATGATATGCATGCGAGTTGCTTAATGAAATGTACACACATATTCTGTATGCATATTTCTCAGAAGTGTACGTATTCTAGTATATGAATTGTTTGTCCTGGCAAACTCAAAATAAAATCTATATTAAGGCTATTTGACCGAGCCCTTCTCCCATGTTGACGATGTAAACTACATATATGTTGTGGTATATATATATTGTACCTATATATGAATCATATTCTGGCATATTTGTGTTGTTGTATACATATAGTGGTTATATATATGGGTCGGCAGAAAGGGAGATTCTTTTTGATCTAAAAAAATTTGTGCGTATACCATACACACACACTTGTGACGGCAGGAGGTTGTATCTGTGAACATATACAGTTGTCTGCGCAAATGATATATGTGATAAACAAGTGTATAAATCGTTCTTTCAAAAAAACAACAAACATATACATACATACATACATACATACATGTATGTATGTATGTATGTATGTATATATATTTGTGTGTGTCACTCGGATGTATATATTTGTTTACTTCATCATCGTGTTAAAATTTGCTTTTTTGTTGTCACAGCTATTTAATATCGTGCCGTATCCGTGTCAACTGCTTTAATTCCATCGTTCGCTAGCCTTGAAAGATGAGCAATCACTCATGATTAACGTTCTTATGCTCATTAAATTGATTTCATAGAAAATGACAATTTAAATGTACTGTTAAACTGAAGTGCTAGTTATTAACAGTTAAATTTGATAAGTTGTTATTTAAATTTGATCACTTGTGTAAATTTACACTGGTATACGTTAATTTATTTCGTCATTAATTGTTATGTTATGTTATTTATTGTTCTCACTCTGCAAGTTCCCTTACTTTTAGAAATCACTATGGGTTGAAATGATACATACCCGAACGGACCTTAAAATATGAGAACTTCATTATGGGTTGAAATGATAAACCCAAGCGATTTTCAGCTTTTATTGAAATTTTGGGATTGCGGGTTAATGATATAAACCCGTAAATTTAAACTATTGCGGATTGAAATAACAATATCCGTATCACTTGACCATAGGATAGAAAATTATATATGGACACCGTTGGTCTATATTTTGAAAAAAATGATTTCCAAATATTTGTAAGAAAATATGTGAGTTCGATTTCGAAATGCAATAAGTATTCTATTTTATTTTGGAGGTATAAAAGTATGAGTTTAATTTAAAGGTAATTTGTAAATTTTACTTATAGTTTTATTTCCTAAAATATATAAAATAAGATTTTAATGGACAAATGAAAAGTTTAATTTATTTTAAATTGTATAAAATTAGTTTATTTAATATATAATATTTTAAAAGGGGTTCATTTAATTTATATTTAAATAGATTTTATAATTTTAATGAGTAAAAGATTGAAAAGGTACATTGGAATTTGAGTAGTAGCTTAAACTGGTTATTAATTTAATTCAAATAAAGATTCATTCAGAACGTAATAAATTTGGAATTGGTTTATGACTCGTTTTTAAAAAAAGTGACTAAATGAATAATATAAAATTTAAATAGAATTAAATTTGAATATTCGGCTTTACTTAAAAAAAATTTGAGATTTTGTTTACATATTTATAAAGTAATTTTTTTATGACCACGGTGTGAAATAAGCATTTGATTGTTAAATAGACCAGGATCGGAAATTGTCGTACTCCCTGCTAATACCGAAAACCATTTTAACAACCGTGTACGTGGTGGAGATTCCAGAACGAAGTAGGATGGTTTTGCAATAATTCTGTATGGTATTTACGTAGCTCTGACTCCCGCGAGTCAGCTTGATGTGGCTCAAACAGGAGCTATACCGGGCCAAGTAGGGTCATTCCCCCCATCGGACACATTTCTTCGAAACCTTATCTATTGCTTTTGTGATTCGATTTGGTGTGCACGCCTTTGATTTGGAGTGTGTCACAAGGTGGGCAGTAGTAGATGCTATGCGTTACCACTAGTCTAGGAGTGCAATTGGTATATCTACCCTGACATTGCCTCGAGTGCCGTGTCACATGCCCTATCGCACCTTCTATGAGTTTGCTTTATGTAATACCTATAGAGTGCTCCCTGATAGCCCACCTGCGGGTGGACTTTACAGTATCTATATAGACTATGGAATTATATAAAATGTGTTAAGGGGGATATGGTTAATGCCTTAATGCTATTTTAATACTTTACTTTACTATAGACATTATGTATGTAGCGTATCGCACTATGTATGTAGATAGTTTATCGGATCCTTAAAGGATGGAATCCCGACATCTATTTAAGTTATATTGCATTTACGTGCCATTTCACTTGAACCTGATTTATCTGCATAAGATTGTTAATCCTGATTCAAGTGTTTTGTTTTTCTTTATACTTGAATCAGCTTGAGTGTCACAGTGTGAGATTCATCCTTTGGAGCTGGAGTTCGTTGGAAGATCTAGCTTATCTGTTTATCTATTTCAGCTTTTAGTTTATGTCTGTCATTGCCAGTTGTATGTTTAGACGTGTCATTTGCTTTATACTAGAAACTTCTGTGTACTAGGATTTCTGATGTATTCTGTTTCAGACTATGTTATTTCTGTAGTAGATTATGGACTACTATTTATTTTATTCTACTGTTATTGTAAAAATCCATTTCTGTGATTGATTCATTTGATGTATATGTTAAGTTATGTCAAATAAATATATTTACAATATGTTATTCGGAGTAATTCAAGTTTGATATTGTCGATTTGAATGGTTCGAAATACTGGGTCGTTACAGTTGGTATCAGAGCTCTGGTTTTGGAAAACTTAGCATATGGAGTGAAAACTCATCAGAGATAGGGCAGTAATACCCTAGAATGAGTCGGATTAATTTCAGAATCATACTAGTTCATGCTTGAAATTCTTAGTTGGAACTCTCGTTAATTAGGGTTTCTTATGAATTTTGAAACTGTATCCTTGTTCTGAAATCAAAATTCTTGTTTTTCAGATGAGTAACCGTAGGAATGTCCACGATAGGGGTCGTGGGAATGCTCCTACACCACTAGTTGCCCCTGTCCCACCTGTTGTTGCTCTTATCATCGCACCTGTTTAGCCTGTTAGGTTCACTCAGCTTTGTAAGGAGTACTCTCAGCTTGGAGGATTATCGAGGGCCAGCAGTGGCTGAAAAGTTTTGAGAGGATTTTCATTGGACTTGAGATCACTATTGCCTAGATGCATCATTCAGCTACTTGGTAGTTACAGGAGTCAGCCCAGGATTGGTGGGAATCTGTTACCGCTCAAACTGTTGAATCTAATATCATTGGCAGCAGATCAGGTGAGATTCTTAGTTCACTTTTCTAGTTTTCCTTGTCGAATCTATTTCTTTGAAGTTTATCTCCTTTATCTTTTCCTTATCTTGGATCCCTTCTTTTCAGGGATGTTTTTGTGGCAAAATGGATGCTTGAAGCAGGGAAATCCTAGTTATATAGGGCATTCATGGATCTCGAACAAGGACACATGACTTTTGCTGAGTATGAGAGGAAGTTCAATGAGCTCTCCAAGTTTGGTCCCAATTTGATCGACACTCAACACAAAAAGAATGAGATGTTTATTCATGGTGCTCTCCTAGAGTATTATGACCGTTTGATTAGTCATGTGCATTGTACCTTCACTTCTCTGATGGATATGCCCACCAGATTCGAGAACCCTACTTCCAAGGGTAAGCAAGCTGTTTCAGCATCTCAAGGTACTTCCATTGGTCCAAAGAATAAGAAGTTCAACATCCAGCAGTAGGAGAAGAATTGGCAAAATACTCATGGTATTGGATCCGTTCCTCAGAAGCGATCTCTTGACCTTTCTACCATCACTTGCTTCAAATGCGATCAGAAGGGTCACTATGCCAACAGCTGTCCATCTCCTGCCAGTGCCGCTATTCCTCCACCTCATGCTACCAGAACCAACCTTTGCCACCTTTGTCTTCAGCCTGATCATTTCAAGAATAATTGTCCCACTCAATAGAGTGGCAAGACATCTGGAGTCTTTGCCATGACTTCTTCCACCCCTCCTCCTCCTCCGTCTGCCAGTGATAACCAAGGCACTCTTCAGAGCTCATTTTCTTTGCATGGTTTTCTGTTAGATTTTTATTTGACACTGGTGCATCCCATAGTTTTATATCCATTGATCTTTGTAATGAATTCGAGCATATTTTGCAACCTGAGTTGGCGACTTCATCATTACGTGTTATTAATCCCATTGGCGGTCCCGCCAATCTTAGTATGATTTGTAAAGGAGTGAAATTCCTTTATGATTTGCACCGATTCACCAGAGATTTCTATGTTTTGGGTTTCGATGCATTTGATATTTACTCGGAGGAGACTGGTTCAAACATTATGATGCAGTCATTTCTTGCAAAGCCCAAACCGTTTCTCTAGTAGGCGACTATGGAAATTCTCTTGTAATTAAATGCCATAAACCTCAAGATTTTGCGGGCAGCTTTATTTTTTCTCTTGATGCCCAACCTAGTGATTTTGACTCCACTCCTGTTGTCCAATACTTTTTGGATGTATTTGTAAAAGTCACTTCTCTTCCTCCTAAGCGAGAAATTGAATTCCGCATTGTTCTTATTGCTGATGCTCGACCTATTGTCCTCCCTCCCAGGCGGATGGCACCCAAAGAGAAAGTTGAGTTGAAGAAGCAGATTGAGGATTTATTCTCTAAAGGTTTGATTAGGCAGAGTTTTTCGGAATGGGGTGCTGCTGGGGTATATGTCACCAAGTTCGATGGTTCTTTGAGAATGTGTGTCGATTATAGAGAGCTGAATAAGCTTACTCTTAAGAACCGATATCTAATGCCTCGCATCAACGATAAGTTCGATCAGCTCTATGGAGCCTAAGTATTCTCTCAACTTGATCTCGCCACTGGTTTCCACCAGTTTCGTGTTGCTGAGGAAAGCATTCCCATGACTGCTTTCCGAACAGAAAATGGCTTCTATGAATGGAAAGTCATGGCTTTTGGATTAACCAATGCCCCTGCCTTCTTTGTCGATATGATGAATCGCGTTTTTTGGATGTTCTCAACAAGTTTGTTTTGATTTTCGTTGATGATATTATTGTCTTTTCTAAGTCATAGAAGGAGCATAAATCTCATCTGGGATATGTACTGGAAACTCTTAGGAGTCACCAGTTGAAAGCCAAATTTTCTAAATGCCATTTCTGGAGAGATGAAGTCTGATTCCTTGGGCATATTGTTTCGGAGAATGGAGTCTCGGTTGACCCGGTTAAGGTCGCCACGATTAATGTAAGTCTATCCACCTTTCTCTCTTGAATTCATTTACCTTATCTGTCTTTGGACTTATCCCCTTATCCATTTCTAGAATTAGGAGACACCTAAGACTCCGAATGTTATTTGTAGCTCTCTAGGACTTGCCGGTTATTATCGTTGATTTATAGAGAATTTTTTCCGTATAGCTGCTCCTCTCACTGCTTTGACTCGTAAGAAGGTCAAGCTTGATTGGAATGAGAAGTGTGAAGCCGCATTTAATGAGTTGAAGCAAAAGCTTACCTCTGCTCTTATTCTCACCTTTTCGAATGGGGAGGAGGGATTATCAGTTTATACCGATGCTAGTAAGGAAGATTTGGGTGCTGTGTTGGTGCAGGATGGGAAGGTCATAGCTTATGCTAGCCGTCAGTTGAAGCCACACGAAGCTAACCATGCCACCCATGATTTAGAGTTGCTTGCTATTGTGTTTGCTTTGAAGTTATGGAGGCACCGCCTTTTGGGAACCAAGTTTGAGCTTTTCACCGATCACCAATCTCTTAAGCATATCTTCAAATAGAAGGACGTAAACCAAAGGAAAGTTTGATGGCTTGAGTTCTTAGCATCTTATGACCTCGACATCAACTATACAACTGAGAAAGCCAATGTGGTGGCCGACGCTTTGAGTCGGAAGAAAGTCTTGATGTGTCAAGTTTTGGTTACACCGTCCCTTTTGGATCGAATTGTAGCTAATAAATATGAGGATGTGATGCTTAGGCTCATGAAGGAGAATATTCATAGTAGAGAAGGTGATAATCAGAATGAGCTAGGAGCATAGATTGATCTGATTGGAGTTTTTTTTAAGGATTAATGGCCGGATTTGTGTTTCGAATGTTGATGGTTTAAGGTAGGAAGTTCTTAGGGAGAATCACCAGTCTAGACTCTCCATTCATCCTGGGGTTACAAAGATGTTTTAGGATATGAAGAGATTTTATTGATGGAATGGTATGAAGCGGGACATTTCTATCTGTATCAGTAGATGTTCCACTTGTCAGCAGGTTAAGGCTGATAACCAGAAGACAGCTGGATTGTTGCAACCCCTTGAGATTCCCACTTGGAAGTGGGAACAAGTTTCTATGGATTTTATCGATGGTTTACCGAGGACTAGAAGGGGTAATGAGAGCATTTGGTAGCTGTCGATCGATTGAACAAGTCCGCTCATTTCATTTCGGTCAAGTCGAACCGAACTGCTTCGAGTTTAGCTGAGATTTATATGAGGGAGATTGTCCGTCTCCATGGTGTTCCTTCTAGCATTGTTTGTGATCGTGATCCTCTCTTTACCAGCTAGTTATGAAAAGCTTTTCAGGAAGCTTTGGGCACCCATTTGAACCTTAGTATGGCTTATCATCCCCAGACTGATAGTCAGACAGAAAGGGTGAATCAAATTTTAGAAGATCTTCTTCGTCCTTGTGTTCTTAATTATGGAGGATCTTGAAAAGATCATCTCCATCTCATTGAATTCACCTATAATAATAGTTATCAGGTATAACTATATCTTTGAATCTAAATCTTTCTAAGCATAATCCATTTATTAATCCCAGTCCTTTGAATTCAGGCAAGTATCGAGATGTCTCTATTTGCCGCTCTTTACGGACGATCATAAAAATCTCCATGTTGCTGGATTGAATCCTGTGATCGCTTAGTTCTTGGACCTGATATGATTCTGGAAGCATGTAACGACCCAAAATATTTTCGACCTCGAAAATCGACACTAATACGTTCACTGTATAGAGTGCCGAGCAATCAAGTGCCGGAAATCCCAGACTGTTAGGGTAAAGAAGAAAAAAAGAGGTAGAAGAAGAAACAGAAACAACAACACAGAATCTTACAATCGCAGTGGAACAAAATATAATATAAAATAACAGCATTTACGCAAAGAAAAGCTGTAACTATCAAAAAACATACAGGATATCAGAGTACAACAAATCTGGACAGTTATAATAACTAATCTGGACATCGAAATATGATCAATACGACCCTGCCATCCAGCTCGTCTCCTGAGCTCCAAGCGCCCTAACTTGAAAATTTGTAATACTCGGTCTGACCCGAGCATTACAATAAAGTAACACCCGAGTCATGCTAGAAACCAGCGTGAGTAAACCCATTTAATTTGAAATACTTAAGTTATACAAAGCTTTTAAAAACCAAAGGTAACTCGTATATCCGACGAGTATTTATCGGATTAAAACCGAACACTTTTATAGAAAATCCATTGATATTGTAATAATGTGTGGACATAGCTACGTGTTTATAACAATCCGGTTTACTTAATTTATTCAATTCCCACCCATTAAATTTTATAATCGAAACCATAAAGGGTAGTAGAAATTTCCAAGTTAAAATGGTTCCAGGTAACGCTATTATCTGATCCCGGTCTCTTCGGATCTAAGTAATAAATTAAGGGAGGTAAGTTGTTTCAAATAAACCATTTATTATTTAGGGTGACAATAATCAAATATGGGGATTTATTACCAGTTTTATTTCGAAATAAACCATATCATCACTAGATATCCAATAGGTTAAGTCGAAGTATAGATCGATATCCAAATTAACGATCTATATTAATTCACATCCGAATTTCCAATAACTTTAATTAACTGGGTCCATTTATATTTTTAATCCAAATCTATCACAAATTACACAATAATCTATCACTAGTTAATTTCAAATTAAACGCTCTATTGACATTCACATTGTTAATCTAAATCTTGAGTCAAATAATAGTATAGTTATATACCCCTTTTAATTATAAAACATCATTACTTTAAAATTTACGGATTTAAATGATAATAAATTTACGGTAGATTTTCATATAAGTGTGTGTATATATATGTGTAATCCATCTTTCTTCTCTTTTCTATTATTTTTCTTTTACTTTTCTTTTTTCCATTTTCTTTATTTTCCCTTTTCCCCTTATCTTTTTTTCTCGTTTTCTTTTACTCCTTTCTTTTCCTTCTATTCTTTTTTACTTTCTTGTTTTTCCCCCCGGCCCAAACCACCCGTCCCAATTCCCCTCATTCTTCTTTCCTTCCCAATTTTCTTTCCCTCCTCTATTCTTTCACTTCTCTCTTTTCTCTGACTCAATCGTGCACGCATGTGTGCACGTGCACATCGTCTCTGGTCGTGGTAATTCACCGCCAACCTTCCATCCAAGTCATCGCGACAATCTCACTTCGTCCAACCCCCTAAATCACACGTTCGTCCCCTCGTTCATCTCTCGAGCTATATGACCAAATCTAGAACCTCGTACCGCCACCAAAACATATCACCTCGCTTCCTCCGTTCACTATTTTCCACCAGAATTTACCCAACGCACCGCCACATCCACCACCAGCCTTTCCCCCTGGACCGCAAGCTCCGTACTTCCCCCACTTTACGCATTCGGCCATGAAAACACAGCCAGCAAACAGCATTTTGAACCCTACTTCCCCCTCATCTCTCTCATCCCTGCATCTAGAAGGTCGCACACCATTTTCCCCTGATGGCCCTCCACCTGATGCTCCTCCTCACCCGATGATGTCCCTCGGCTTTGGCTAGGTCACTGGAATTTGGAAAGGACTCAATTTTTGTTCATCTCTAAATTCCCCATCACCCACGCAGTTAAAAATTGTGAAATCACCACTAAAATTCACTACTTCCCATGACAACATCGTCATATAAACAAAAATGCAGAATGAGATGTTCGAACTCCTCACAAATTTGGGTTGCCCACTATAAACCTTGCCTTTCGATGCGTATGGTTGATAGAACCTCACAAATCTATTTTTAAACCAAAATTTGATCGAAAATAAGTAGGTTTCCTTTGAACGTCACAACCTAAAACTAATTGGTGTGAGAGATAGTGATTTTCGAAGTCTAGCATAGCATTTCCATATATATACATAACAATGAAAAAGAAAACAATGGTGATAGATCTGGGTTTTCTTCGGTTGTGACCTATCACACATATACTTGTTACTATACAGGTTTGCATTTCATACAGCACTTCAATTCCCTTTAACATATACTTCCAGGTAAAAAAAACTTAGTTTACTTACCTTCAGTTTTTGCTGCTGCTTTGTTTTTGAGCTTCAGGCTTTTTAGTGCTAGAGTTTGTTTTGCTTTACTTAAGTTGTAATGACAGCTTATCTCTATTTTATTTTTCGGGTTATCTTGGTCGAATGCTAAATATGAGCAAAGGCAGAGCCTTTATATAAAGAGGCTGGCTACAGCTTGTACAGGCTGAGATGTTGTTTCAGGCTTTTACATTATATATATATATATATATATTTGATTTGAAAACATAGGTTGACCTGTTTTAACAAAAGGTGATTTGATATAATATAGGTTTGATGTTATGTTTTTTATGCTTGAGGGAATGGGCATTTAATGCTATGTTCCCTAATATGTTTACATATGCTCTCATATGTGCATATACTCTACATACATATGTCTACAACCTAGTTTTGTCATGTTTTGTCTTGCATGCATACATACATACATACGTACATAGATACATACATACATACATATACATACATACATATATATATATATATATATATATATATATATATATATTCATACACTTAACCTTGTCTCCTTGCATACATACATACATACTTCATATATATACTTATATATATATATATATGCCATCAATATGTTCAATTGTTTACACTTATTTAGGTTTACATGCTTTTCTTACATATCCCTTATTTAATATGAACGTATATCTATATACTATATTCATATGTCTTAGAATTCATCATTTATGAAGCCTATACCTTTATGTAGATACACTTACTTACATATACAATGTTCACAAACATGTTCATTTACCTATTCACTATTTTATCTAACCTATATATACCCATACTTATGTATCCTAAATCCTCATATACATACATATTTATGCACTTATATATATTTATATCTAAACATCATAAAACTCATATATATATATATATATGTATGTATGGATATTTTATCTTGAATTTTAAATGGTGAAGTATATAATATTTTTCTATAGGATTTTTCATATCCAGAGATTTTAAAATTCAATATTTATTTTAGTTTCCAAATCAATTTACATATATTCGGATATTTTTAATTACCAGAAATTTATTTGTTCGACTCATCAAAATTAATATTTCGATAATTTAAATCAGTTAATTATCCAATTATCCGACGTCAAAATCCGGGTTGTCACATTCCTTCTACCTTTAGAACTTTTCGCCCCGAAAAGAAACGAAGCGAGAAATTTTAATTTAATGTTTATTTTAGTTAAATTATTCTTTAAACATTTACCCTTTACTCTTTTATTTTAAAACTTTAAAACACTTCTAAAATTTATATTACTAAACTAGCTTTATATAAAAATATTTTTTATAAGTCTTAACAAGTCCATCCTTGTTCTCATAGAAATTCAGTCAAACGTCGATCAAGCGCAGAACAGAAAATCTATAAGTACTTAGTAAACCCGTTTTCAACACCCAGCGAAAATACTTGGAAAAACTTTTGTGAGAATGCTCTGGAAATCATCACCCCCTCCATGGGTCACAGTTAGCACGATGATTACGTCGCCATCCCGACGAAATCCATAGAAAACTATAGGCATCCGCACCCCTCGATTTCACCATGGAACTGCCACAGATCGCAGCTACACCTAGGGTTACATCGTTATCACGGCAAAAACCATGTAACTGTAGGCATCAGCGCCCTCGAATTTCGCTGCTAAATGAAACTTCACCACATAGACCGTAGATTACACAAGCCGAGTCCCAATGTAGCCTCTAGGCACTCACTGCCACACGACTTTCGCTATGGACCACATAATCGCAATCTACCGATGTTACGTCGCTCTCCCAACGAAATCAAACGTAGATTTTAGGCAATCAACGCCCTCGAATTACGCTACCCTAACCACAATCCACATGAACTACAGTTTTGTCCGGACATCATTTGGGATCAAAATTTAGAACCCCCTTAGGGCTCAAGGCAGAACCACCGCATGGATCTCCTACTATAAGTTTCAACTCTAAATGGGAGCGCTTTTTCCCTATAGCATTCTCAAAACATTTTATACTATACACATATAGTATCTTTCAAATCATACTTTTTATTTGTATCACATATAGATCCCATTTACACAAAATCGAACTCTTCAAAATCGATAATTCTCGAACTTGGCTTTCCAAATTCCCAAAATTTGATTTTTTCCAAGACCAAAAGCCTTTCATAATCAATGGGTTCAAAACCTTTTTAGTTTCATTCTCATAAAATCATTCTTATTTATATAAGGTTATCTTTTCAACTTGAATAATTTTCAGGTCACTTTATACCTATATAAATTCTACTTTATATTTCAAATATACTTCAAAGATCTTTTCTTCTGGCAATAAATCTCATTAATGCCAACCCAAATTTTTGTTCAAGTTCGATTTCCTTTACAAAGTTATTTGTGCATTACCTACTTCTTATAAAGTGAGTTCCAGTTATATTACTATCCAATCTCTTATTTTTAAATCATCATATATTTCTCAAAATATATTATTTTACTTTAAAATCATTTCTACTTCAATTTCTGATTTTGGTTCCAATTTCAAAATTTTGAAATCCATGGTTCAAATATCAATTGTTTCCACTCTGACCTGTTTGAATTTTGAAGATAGCTTGAAAGGTTTAAAATAGTTAAATGGTTATAAAATAGTTAAATAGTGGTAAAATAGTTGAATAGGTAATATAAGATAGTTCGAATATTAAAAAGAATGGTTTGTATAGTAAATAGCTTGGAAACTAGATTTAAGGTAGTGTAACATCTTGGTATTTTTCAAGCATTCGCATCCACACATGCCGGATTTGAATTGCTCAAAATACCAGATTGTTAATTTATATTTGGCAAAATTCAGCATATACAGTAAATAAATAAATCACAGAATCACAAACATAGATTAAAATAACAATATGCATCAGAAACAAATTGAATAGTAGTTCATAAAGCTACTATATATATTAGAGTTAAATAAGATACAACAGAAGTCTCAAATACAATAGTCAAATACAAGATTAGAATACATCACCGGAATCAACTGAATAACTGCAAGTTGAAAGAATGTAGATGGATCTCCAAATGAAGCTCCAACTCCAAAGGTGAGTCTCAAAACCTGTATCACTCAGTCTGACCCGAGCGTAAAGCAAAACACAGAACACTCAAGTTAGGATTAACATTCTTATATCAATAAATCCAACTGAAGTGAAATAAGAACTGAAATACAAGTAACTTAAAGGATGTTTGGGATAACCATCCTCTAAGGATCCTTTAAACCTTCTACTATGTAGTAATATACGCTATTATAATGTCTATAGTAAAGTAAACTATTAAAATAGCGTTAACGCTTTACATTTTCCACCTTAACACATTTTATATATTCCCATAGTCTATACAGTACCGTAATCTCCCCTGTACTGGGCGTCACAAGAAGGCACCCCATAGGTATAGTACAAAACAAAGTCGTAGAAGGCACGCTAGGGTAGGTGACATGACACAACTAGGCAATGCCAGGGTAGATATACCAATCACACTTTCGGACTGGTGGTAACGCATAGCAGCCACTGCCGTTCACCTCAAGCCACACTGCCGAATCAAAGGTGCGCACCAAATAAATCACAAAGTAATAGAATGGCAATCGAAGAAGTATGTCCGACCGGAGGAGCTACCTCACTTAGCCCGTCAATTGGTCCTGTTTTAGCCACCTTATGTCAACTCATGGGAGTCGGGTCCACTTATATATCTCATATAGGATCGTCGCCACCATCCTACTTCATTCTAGAATTTCCACCACGTACACGATTGTTAAAATGGTTTTTGACATTGGCAGAGAGTATGACAATAACCGATCCTGGTCTCTTTAACAACCAAACATTATTATAACACCACGGTCATTTCAAAATAGTTTATACTTCAAAACCAAAATATCATTGCCAGTTCAAAACTATATCAATATGATATCATTTCCATTTCAAAACCATATCAATATATTATCATTTACATTTCAAAACCATATCGATATGATATCATTTTTCACTTCAAATGTATCCATTTCCAAATCATAGTACTTTCAAAGTTATAACACTTTCGAAACCAAAACACTTTGAAATCGTAACATTTTTCTTTAAACCGTTTTGATACTAATAATAGTATATATAATAAAATAGTTATAAGTTAAAATACTTTATGTTAAAAATAGTTTATATGAAAATAATTTATAAAGCTAAATATATAAATAGTTTTAAATATAATTTAAAAATACTTTATATAATAAAGTAGTTTCCTCAAATTTCACAAATCAATTCCAAATCAACTCGAATTCCAAAATTCAAATTTAGTCAAATCTCCAATCATCAATTTCAATTCAGTTTCTCAATAAACCATTCCAAATTGTATCGTTTTCAAAAACAGATTTGAACCACAAAATAAACCATTTCAATTTCGATATATTTCAAAGCTTTAAGTATTCGACATTTTCAAAACTAAATTTGATAATTTCATATATATCAAATTCAATTTACTATTATTTAGTTTTGAAATATTTACTTAATAAATCCAATATCATTTAAATAAAACCTCAAATTTCAAATAACTGAACATTCGTTCAATTTATTTAAACTTCATATATTCATTTAATCATCTTAAACCAAAATCAAGTTATAAATCATATCCTTTAAAAATCTCAAATTCCATAAGTTTCAAATCGATTTAATTAAATAAATTCTTAATCAAATACTGTTCAAATCAATTTCAAATCTATCTTCCCAACCTTAATTTATTAAAAATTATTATAAACTCTATATTTAAAAAATAAATTTTTAAATAATACACAAACATATATATGTAAATTAAATCGAACTTTATTAAATTAGATCTTATTTTCAAACTTCTTTTATAATAAAACTAATTTATACATATTTTAAAATAGTAAAATTATAAGTAAATTCTTAAAATTTATAATTTAAAAACCAACTTATAATTTTAAAATTTTCAAAACATAGAAATTTAAAATCAAGAATTTAAACTTTTTAAAATATATTTGTATATAATATCTTGAAATCAATATTTATTAAACCATATACTTCTTTCCAAATCCATAGAAATCATTTTAAAATATTTATATATATAGACCAACGGTGTCTGTATATAATTTTCTATCATATGGTCAAGTGATATAGATATTTATCATTTCAATCTGTAATTTAAATTATATACGGGTATATATCATTTCAACCCGCGATCCCAGATTCAATTCGATGAAAATCGCTTGGGTTTATCATTTCAACCCATAACGATTTTCTCCTATTCTAGAGATCGTTCGGGTATGTATCATTTCAACTCGTAGGGAATTCTATACTAACAGGAAACTGAAAGAGTGATAACAGAGATGATAAAAATATAACAAGTATATATCATCAATATAAATAACAGATAATGGCGTCAGATGTCATATGTGAACATATACAGATAATAGAATATATATAGCAATGTAAATGACTAACAGTAGCATATTTCAATTGTCGTTTCAAGTGAAATCAAATTTAACGAATATAAGAATGTTAATCATGAGTGGTTGCTTACAATTCGAGGCTAGAGAGGATAGACAATGAATTGAGTTACGGATCCAAGCACAAATTCCAAATCAAAGCTAGATTGGCACGAGTTCGACAATAAATAATAGAGATCGATGAGAACAAATCAAAATTTGTTTGATAAAATTTAAACGAGATGTATATTCTAATAAAATTTTCCTTAAACCAAATATTCAATTTGAAAATACACATGCATTTTTAAATCAAATCTTAAATTTTAAACATATATATTGAAATCAACATATATATATATATATTTCAAAATCATTATTTCTTAATCCATTAACTAAAATCAAAATACTTGTATATATTTTTCTTTGAAATCAATAAAATTTGAAAACCCAAAATTATGTATATTCATATATATACAAATTGATATATAAGCCTATACAGACTCAGATACATTAAAACAAACATTATACACATTATATTTTCAAATCAATGTTTTTATATATATATTTGTTAAAAAATCAAATTATTAATATATACCATATTCAAACCTATACAGACAACACGCATACATAACTAATATAGGCAGATACATATAGACTATCATTTATATATAAGATAATAGAGACATAACTATATATATATACTGTTATAAAACTTACTTATTCTCTTCTCTATATATTACATAACCAGCCATGATATTATATATATTTTTTAAAACATATAAGCTTATACACACACACATATATCTAAATCTTATATATACCTTTACATATCTAAGCTGACAGGTTGTATGTAATAAAATCCAACATTTAACTTTTAATAACAAACCTTTTTATACAATATATCATACTGTATACATAAGTATCAACTATCCTATATAAACTTATATATTATACGAAAATCAATAAACCGATGTATGGAAACTTATATAATCTGACATATAAATTAATACATATAAACATATATACTTATACAAACCATATATATACTAACTTAACACAC
Source organism: Allium cepa (assembly GCA_030765085.1). Taxonomy (NCBI): domain Eukaryota; kingdom Viridiplantae; phylum Streptophyta; class Magnoliopsida; order Asparagales; family Amaryllidaceae; genus Allium; species Allium cepa. The sequence goes on along the minus strand of CM060935.1, from coordinate 1,050,642,240 downwards.
ACACACATATATAAACATATGTGCATAAATACAGGCACTGATATAAACTTACATCATAACTTTATACTTTCAAAACTTCAACATACCAAAACTTATAATATAGCATACCCCAGTATAAAAGAATATAATAAATGTATAAATATATAATACCTTTCAAACATCTATGTATACCCAGATATATATAACAGCAGCACGCACACACAATACTTTCTTCTAGTTATAATATACTGCACATAACCATATATTGCATATATATATATGTATATATATATATATATATATATATATATATATATATGACAGGTATAACACATATAATATAAATTGTAATATAACCACGTAAATAAAAATAAAACAACAAATATAGTATGTAGATTAATATATATATATATATATATATATATATATATATATATATATATATATTCACCTAGATCAATGCACATAGGAAGAGAAAGGGAGCCTCGGCCGAGAGAGGTGCTGCTACAAGCGACCAAGGCGCTGGGCTATTGGGTAATGATGGGTCGGTGCGGCAGTGGGGAAGGGAGGAAGAGGAGGAGAGGAGGCCGAACAACTAAGTGTGGTCGAGCGTGAGCAAGTCGAGGAGGAAATGAAGCGGGTTTGGGGTAAAGGGGGGTCTGGAGTTGATGTATTTGCTTCTCGTTTTTTATAGAGTACGAATAGAAGAAGCAAAGAAGAGGAGAGAAGGAAACAACCACGGATGTCAAAGTGAAGCCGAAATGAAAATGAACCAAAAATTATAGTCAAAGCTAGGAGAAAAACAACAGTCACCAATTAAATTCAGGAATAATTTATGGCTAGTGGCTATCTAATTTCTCAAAAGGTAGACAATTGAAAGGTCACAAAACTCAAAAGACCAAAATACAAAACCAATATGATTATTTGTTTCACTTCCACTGTGTACTAGACTTCAAAATACAAGATTGAATATACCGCCGAGATCATCACGATGAGACGATCAAAACGGTATACAGATATCAGCGGTACGATCATCCTATCATAAGTCGATAATCGGTATTAAAAAATGCTGCTAATCTGTCGAAAATAAGGTAAACGGAGCAATAGCAGTCAAAATTTAAAGAAATGAAATATGACGTCTCACTAAGAAGATGATTTACAAATTTATTATATAAAAATATTTAGGTTTGGAAAATATTTTATTATCATCAACTTTTAACCGTTTGAATTTAAATAAAATTACAAAATAAAATAAACCTCCAAATTATCTGATGGAAATTTACCAGTTGCTATGTTTAAATAGACGTATTCCAAATATTAGATTTTTATTTCAAAATTTTATTGTTTAAAATTTCACAAAATTCAGTTAATTAAATAAATAAAACCACTAAAATTTACGGGTCGTTATAGGTGGTTTATACTAAAATAATTTGTTTGAAAATAGTTTTCTGAGCCAAACTGGTTCAATTTCCCAATCTCCAACTCAAATCAATTTTTACTTTCCAATCCCACTTAAATTGATTCAATTCAGATTCCGATTGAATTAACTTCGATTTCTATTCTAATTCAAATCAATTACCAAGTTCGACTTCGAGATAATTCAACTTCGATTACAGTTCCAACCTATTCGATTCAATTCCTATGTTAATAAATAAGCAATTATAAATTTTTGTTCAAATAAATAAAAAATGATTTTATATTAGATTGCACTTCCATAGAATATTCCACACATTGATAGACTACGCACTAGTAGATTCAAACATTACATCCCTTTATCCATAATAAGAGCCCTTACAAAAGTCATAAATCTTGACGCCTTCCCCATCACCTAGGGGTCTAGAAAAGAACAGAGCCCTAACATTCTTTTTTTTATAAAATAACTCCCTACGGACTTCTTCTAATGGGCAAAGCCCGTACATGCAATTCTCAACAGGTTGTCCCCACTTATAGCATTTACCACAAAAGGTTTCTATCCTTCCATCTATCTGGATAACCTTCACGCCTCCCGTACGACGTTCCACAATCTTTCTTTTCTTCCGTCTCTTAGGGAAATTTCTAGCGATGTGTCCCGTCATTTTGATAGAAAATAGTCGACTCATCGACCAATATTATGGGTTTACGTTTCCCTTTCCTCACTTTAGGGCAATGGTTTAGAAAATGTCCTTTCTCATGACACTTAAAGCATAAGATCACAGAGCAGAGCCGTTGGAATGTATCTTTCAATTCCTTCCTTGTTTTACTGCACTTAGCTGCGTAATGACCTTTATTGTAACATCTGTAGCATGTGATATTATCATAAGGCCCTGGTCCAGCCCTTTCCTTAACCTGTTTCTCATACTCCACTATTGCTTCTTCTCGTTCCTTACATGCAGCTGCTCTCCGCTCCCTACGTCTTGCCTTCCATTCTTCCCCTTTAGCCATTACTTATCCTTGGACTGGATTCTAGTGGAACTTCCTAACCAATAATTAAGACTCTAATTAGATGAATTTTCATCTTTTATTCTTATTTCCAAATATATATATATATATATATATATATATATATATATATATATTTCATTTCAAATCCAATTCTTATTAATATCCTTCCCCGCTTATAAGTTCAAAAGCTTATTTTTCATTGGGTTATACTCTCATTTCAGGGGAAAATTTCAGAACTCAACACTTAGTATTTATTTCAAATAAACTTTGGAATCATATATATATATATATCTATATATATATATATATATATCTACATATAAATTTATCCCATTTACATATCAAGTCCACTTTTAAATTTTAAACCATTCTTGGTTTTTAATTCAAAGCAAATTCATCTTCAAACAACTCTTGTTTTAAAACAAGATTTCTATGTTCAAAAATATTCTAAATAATATTCTTTATTATTTCCTTTACACTTTGGAGCAATTCCAAAATTCTTCTGGCTTAGATTTAAAATTTCACAATTTAAATTATTTGACTTTATAAGTCATACTAATATAGATTTTTACTAAAACATTTCATTCTGTTTTATCATTGTTTATTCGGTAACAAACATCCTTTGTTAAGACATAACAACAAAATTTATGATAATAACCCAGATTATCATATCTACAACCCAACACACTATATATTAAGTAATAATTTTTTGAAAAAAATTATCTCTATATATACCTAAAATATATATCAAGGTAAATTTATTTCATTTCAAAACACTTTGAAAGACACTTCTACGAATTTTCAGAATTTTAATTTCTGGTTTGAATCCATTTCTACCTTAACTTACTTGTATAGTTCATTCGTACCTTAATTTCTATTTAGTTATATATGTTACCACTAAATTTTATAATTTTGTTTCATTTTAATAACAACAACTACTTACCTTGATATACTAAAATAATTTGAAAAATTACTTCTATCTATATATATATATCAAAATATAAGCTCATAAAAAATCATTTTTAAAACCGTTTTTAAAATCATTATATAAGAAAATAACAAGTACGCCCTCATACAATACTCTCAACTCATTCTAACGTGCTACTGACCCTATCTCTAATGAGTATCCCCACCAGAGCCAAGATTCTCGCTTAACCTTCAGCTCTGATACCAAGTGTAAAGATCCGTACGCTTTTCAACCATTCGAACAACGACCACTCTCCACCGTAGCTCACACTGGTACCTCGAATTTGCTTTTACGGCCAACCTCATAACTGCAACCAACCACACCGGGACATGTAGGAGGAAGAGTCGTCCGTTCGCTATCTAACGAGAAGCGAGAAACCCCTAATGAAGAAATCCAATCCCGGTCTCTTTGGATCTAAGTAATAAATTAAGGCAGGTAAGTTGGTTCGAATAAACCATTTATTATTTAGGGTGACAATAATCAAACATGAGGATTTATTACAGATTTTATTTCGAAATAAACGGTATCATCACTAAATATCCAATAGAGTTAAGTCGAAGTATAAATCGATATCCAAATTAACGATCTATATCAATTCACGTCCAAATTTCCAATAACTTCAATTAATCAGGTCCATTTATATTTTTAATCCAAATCTATACCAAATTACACAATTATAATCTATCATTATTTAATTTAAAATTAAACGCTCTATTGACTTCCGCATTATTAATCTAAATCTTGAGTCAAATAATAGTATAGTTATATACCCCTTCTAATTATAAAATATCATTACTTTAAAATTTACGGATTTAAATGATAATAAATTTCCGGTAGATTTTCATATAAGTGTGTGTGTGTATATGCGTATGTATGTGTGTGTAATCCATCTTTCTTCTCTTTTCTTTTATTTTTCTTTTACTTTTCTTTTTTTTCCATTTTCTTTATTTTCCCTTTTCCCCTTATCTTTTTTTCTCCTTTTTTTTACTCTTTTCTTTTCTTTATTCTTTTTTCTTTCTTGTTCACCAACCCCCCCCCCCCAAACCACCCGGCCCAATGCCCCTCTTTGTTCTTTCCTTCCCAGTTTTCTTTCCACCTCCATTCTTTCCCTTCTCTCTTTTCTCCGACTCAACCATGCACGCACGCGTGCACGTGCATGTCGTCTCTGGTCGCGGCAATTCGCCGCCGACCTTCTATCCAAGTCATTGCCGACAATCTCACTTTGTCCAACCCCGTGAAGCACGCGTTCGTCCCTTCGTTCATCTCTCGAGATGTATGACCAAATCTAGAACCTTGTACCGCCACCAAAACATCTCACCTTGCTTCCCCCGTTCACCACTTTCCGCCAGAATTTACCGAAGGCACCGCTGCATCCACCATTAGCCTTTCCATTTGGACCGCAAGCTCCGTATTTCACCCACTTTATGCATTCGGCCATGAAAACGCATCGAGAAAACAACAGTTTAAACCCTGATTCCCCCTCGTCTCTCTCATCCCTGCATCTAGAAGGTCGTGCACCATTTTCTCCTGATAGCCCTCCACCTGATGCTTCTCCTCACCCGACGCCGTCCCTCGACTTAAGCTAGGTCGTCGGAATTTGGAAAGACCCAATTTCCATTCATCTCTGAATTCCCCATCACCCACACAGTTAAAAATTGTGAAATTACCACTAAAATTCACTACTTCCCATGAGGAACACCGTCATATAAACAAAAATGCAAAGCGAGATGTTTGAGCTCCTTACAAATTTGGGTTGCCCACTATAAACCGTACCTTTCGATGCGTATGGTTAGTAGAATCTCACAAAACTATTTTTAAAACAAAATTTGATAAAAAACAAACAGGTTTCCTTTGAACGTCATAGCCTAAAACTAATTGTTACGAGAGATAGGGATTTTCGAAGTCTGGCATAGCATTTCCATAAATATACATAACAATGAAAAAGAAAATAATGGTGATAGATCTGGGTTTACTTTAGTTGTAACCTATCACACATATACTTGTTACTATACAGGTTTACATTTGATACAGCACTTCAATCCCCTTTAACATATACTTCCAGGTAAAAAAAAATTGGTTTACTCACCTTTAGTTTTTGTTGCTGCTTTGTTTTTGAGCTTCAGGCTTTTAGTGCTAGAGTTTGTTTTGCTTTACTTAAGTTGTAGTGGCAGCTTATCTCCATTTTATTTTTCTGATTATCTTGCTCGAATGCCAAATATGAGCAAAGGCAGAGAGCCTTTATATAAAGAGGCTGGCTGCAGCTTGTACAGGCTGAGATGTTGTTTTAGGCTTTACATTTTATATTTTTTTGATTTGAAAACATAGGTTGACCTGTTTTAAACAAAAGGTGATTTGGTATAATATAGGCTTGATGTTATGTTTTGTACGCTTGAGGGAATGGGTATTTAATGCTATGTTCCTAAGATGTTTACATATGCTCTCATATGTGCATATACTCTACATACATATGTCTACAACCTAGTTTTGTCATGTTTTGTCTTATAGACACACACACACATATATTTTTATTCATACACTTAACCTTGTCTCCTTGCATACATCCATATACACATACTTCACATATATACTTATATATATGCCATCAATATGTTCATTTGTTTACACCTATTTAGGTTTACATGCTTTTCTTGCATATCCCTTATTTAATATGAACATATATCTATATAATATATTCATATGTCTTGGAGTTCGTCATTCATGAAGCCTGTACCTTTGTGTATATACACTTACTTACATATACAATGTTTCACAAACATGTTTATTTACCTATTAACTATTTTATCTAACCTATATATACCCATACTTATGTATCTTAAATCCTCATATACATACATATTTATGTACTTATATATATATATGTATGTATATATATGTATGTATAAACATCATAAACTCGTCTATATATATATGGATATTTTATCTTGAATTTTAAATGGTGAAGTATATAATATTTCTCCATAAGATTTTTCATATCCAGAGGTTTTAAAATTCAATATTTATTTTAGTTTCCAAATCAATTTACATATATTCAAATATTTTTAATTACCGGAAATTTATTTGTTCGACTCATCAAAATTAATATTCCGATAACTTAAATCAGGTAATTACCCAATTATCCGACGTCAAAAATCCAGGTTGTCACAAAGCATCTGAGAAAGTTGAAGAGAGTAGAAGGAAGATGAGGATTGCTCAGGATAAGCAGAAGAAGTACATAGATAGCTGTAGTAGGGATTTGGAATTTTCAATAGGTGATCAGGTCTTTCTTAAGATCTCGCCACTGAAGAACGTGGTTTGATTTGGACGGAGAGGGAAGCTTGCTTCCAGATTTATTAGTCCTTTTCGCATTTTGAAAAGAATTGGTCCTTTGGCTTATAGAGTTGATTTGTCGGAGAAACTGGCGGGTGTGCATAACGTATTTCACGTATCTCAGCTTCGTAAATATCTCCATGATCCATCCTTGATTGTCCTGCCAGCTTTATTTGAGAATTTGGACATTGAGCCATATCTCACTATCGAGAGGAAGCCACTTCGTATTGTCGATAGAGGTACGAAGCAGCTTCGAAGGAAATCTGTCAGTTTGGTTAAGGTACAATGGAGTATGGATGACCGAGAGTGCACCTAGGAAACCGAGGAATCCATACGTGCTTCAAATCCTGAATTGTTTGACTCAGGTACTATTCTTTCTTTTATCTTTTCGATCATTTTTATTCTCCTATCTCGTTTCTTTTCGGGGACGAAAAGTTTTGAGTGGGGGAGAGTGTAACGACTCGAGAATTTCAATGGTTTTATAATGTAAATAATAAAAATTTATTGAAATGTAAATGATAAAATATTGAAATAAAAACTTTATATTTGGAATGCATCTATTTAATCATAGCAATTGGCAAACTTTTATTGAAAAATATTAAAGTTAATTTAATTGTGAAATTTAAATTATGAATTTAATCAGTTTAATACGTGAAATCTATATATTTTCGAAACTGGATATTTTTATAAAATAAAAACGTAATTCATTTTCTGGGAAAGACGTCGTAATTCGTTTTGGTAAATTCGGACTTGTATGGCTCCGTTTATCTTATTTTCTACGTTTAGTAGCATTTTTCGGTAGTGGAAATTCGTGTTTTTATAATTGATCGTATCATTGATATATATGTACCACTCTATTCATCTTGTCGTGTTGATCTCCGAGATATATTTACTTTTGTATTTTAAGGTCCGATACGTGACGGAAACGATGATAACAGTCCGTTGTAACGGTACCAAATTTGTGACTTTATACTTTCCCTTCCTTTTCAAATATAAATGTGCTGTCCAAACAAACAATTAATGGCTTCAATAATATTCAACAAATCAAGAGACTTGACCGTTACAATTACCACTATTTTATTTATATATTCACTCAAATTTTTCGTTTGCTACTGTCATTCGAGGTGCGTTCATTTTTTTCTTTTCTTTTTTCCTTCTGTTTCGTTCGGTTCCTCTCCTTCCTGTAAGTTCTTCTACTTCCTTTGTTTTTTTTGCTCTTTTTCCTTTGTTTTTTTTTCTCCTTTTCGAGCTTATTCCTCGGTCCCTTCCCAAGATCCCAAAACCCGAAGTTCCCCCTCTGGCACGAAGACAAACTGACCACACCCACTTCCTTTCCCCAAGCGCAGTGCTTTTCCTCACCAAACTGAAGCATCACCACTCATAGCACCACCCACCGTGCTTCTCTCTAGCCGTGCCTCCCCATGCCCTCCATAATTCTCGAGACCCGACCCAAAATGGCCGAAATCCCCTTTGCCTCCTCATCACCTATCACATCTCCAAACCCCACGCGTAACACGGCCTCCGTGACCACGGGCGAATAGCCCTCTCGGCCTTGCGTACGCACCTGAGAAACATAATTTCATTGTCTTGTGTGTAAGGCACCATACAGATGCTCGATGCTAGTTATAGTTAATTATACAGATTTGTGCACTCAATCTATATCGGTTCAAAAAAAAGAAAAAAATCAATTGGTAGTTCAAGAGTGCCTTGATAATTAACTATAACTAACGCTATGCATTGTCATTTGTATTAGCTTACCTTGCACAGACCTCATTATGTAATGAAGACCAATCAAATTTTATTTGTAACCACTGTCATACTACTAATACTTTCGGCTACTAGACTTTTGTCACTGTGATACAGAGCATGCATATACTTTGTAGCAGTCAAGGAGGCCACAAGTTGTATCATATATATAAATATGTATATATATACACACACATATCATTTATATATATATATACACACACACATGATATGCACGCGAGTTGCTCAATAAAATGTACACACATATTCTGTACGCATATTTCTCAGAAGTGTTACGTACTCTAGTATATGAATTATTTGTCCTGGAAAACTTAAAATAAAATCTATCTTAAGGCTATTTGACCGAACCCTTCTCCCCTGTTGACGATTTAAACTACATATGTAGTGGGGTGTGTTTGTGTGTATTGTACCTATGTATAAATCATATTCTAGCATATTTGTGTCGCTGTATGCATATAGTGGTTATATATATGGGTCGGCAGAAGGTTGATTCTTTTGAACCTAAAACAATTTGTGCGGATATCGTGTATATATACTTGTGACGGTAGGAGGTTGTATCGATGAACATATATAGTTGTCTTTGCAAATGATATATGTGCATAAACATGTGTATAAATCATTATTTCAAAAAAGCAAAAAACAAATATATATATATATATATATATATATATATATATCTATGTATGTATATATATATATATATCTATGTATGTATGCATGCATGCATGCATGTATGTATGTATGTATATGTATCACTCGTATGTATATATTTGTTTACTTCATCATCGTGTTAAAATATGCTTTCTTGTTGTCACGGTTATTTAATATTGTGTCGTATCCATGTCAACTGCTTCAATTCCATCGTTCGATAGCCCCGAAAGGTGAGTATTCACTCACGACTAACGTTCTTATGCTCATTAAATTGATTCCATAGGAAATGACAATTTAAATGTACTATTAAACTGAAGTGCTAATTATTAACTGTTAAATTTGATAAGTTATTATTTAAATTTGATCACTTATGTAAATTTACACGGGTATACGTTTATTTATTTCACCAGTAATTGTTATGTTATGTTATTTACTGTTATCACTCTGCAAGTTCTCTTAGTTTTAGAAATCACTATGGGTTGAAATGATACATGCTCGAACGGACCTTAAAATAGGAGAACTTCGTTATGAGTTGAAATGATAAACCCAAGTGGTTTTCAGTTATTATTGAAATTTTAGGATTGCGGGTTTAATAATATAAAACCCGTATATTTAAACTATTGCGGATTGAAATAACAATATTCATATCACTTGAGCATTTGATAGAAAATTATATATGGACACCATTGGTTTATATTTTGAAAAAAAAAATGATTTCCAAATATTTGAAAGGAAATATGTGAGTTTGATTTCGAAATGCAACAAGTATTTTATTTTATTTTGGAGGTATAAAAGTATGAGTTTAATTTAAAGGCAATTTGTAAATTTTACTTATAGTTTTATTTCCTAAAATATATAAAATAAGATTTTAATGGACAAATAAAAAGTTTAATTTATTTTAAATTGTATAAAATTAGATTATTTAATATATAATATTTTGAAAGAGGTTCATTTAATTTATATTTATATAGATTTTATAATTTAATGAGTAAAAGGTTGGAAAGGTACATTTGAATTAGATTAGTAGCTTAAATTGGTTATTAATTTAATTTAAACAAAGATTCATTTAGAACATAATTATTTTAGAAATGGTTTATGACTTGTTTAAAAAAAGTGACTAAACGAATACTATAAAATTTAAATAGAATTAAATTTTAATATTCGGCTTTACTTAAAAATTTATTTGAGAATTTATTTACATATTTATAAAGTAGTTTTTTGTGACCACGGTGTGAAATAAGCGTTTGGTTGTAAAAGAGACCGGGATCGGATATTGTCGTACTCCCTCCAATTTTGAAAACCACTTTAACAACTGTGTATGCGGTGGTGATTCCAGAACGAAGTAGGATGGTTTGGGAACGATTTTGTATGGTATTTATGTAGCCCTGACTCCCATGAGTCAGCTTGATGTGGCTAAAACAGGAGCTATATAAGACCAAGTTGGGTCAATCCCCCATCGGACATATTTCTTCGGAACCTTATCTATTGCTTTTGTGATTCGATTTGGGGTGCACACCTTGATTTGGAGTGTGTCACGAGGTGAGCAGTAGTAGCTACTATGCGTTACCACAGTCTGGAAATGCAATTGGTATATCTACCTTGGCATTGCCTCAAGTGCCGTTTCACATGCCCTATCCCGCCTTCTACGTGTTTATTTTGTGTCGTATCTATATAGACTACAAAATTATATAAAATGTGTTAAGGGGAATATAGGTAACGCCTTAACGCTATTTTAATACTTACTTTACTGTAGATATTATGTATGTAGCGTATCGTACTATATATGTAGATAGTTTATCGGATCCTTAAAGGATGGAATCCCAACATCTCTTTAAGTTATATTGCATTTACTTGACATTTCACTTGAACCTAATTTATCTGCATAAGAATGTTAATCCTGATTCGAGTGTTTTGTTTTGCTTTATGCTCGAAGCAGCTTGAGTGTCATAGTTTGAAATTCATCCTTTGGAGCTGGAGTTCGTTGGATGATCCAGCTTATCTATTTATCTATTTCAGCTTTCAGTTTATTTCTGTCATTTCCAGTTGTATGTTCAGACATGTCATTTGCTTTGTGCTGGAAACTTCTGTGTATTGGGATTTCTGATGTATTCTATTTCAGACTATGTTATTCCTGTAGTGATTATGGACTATTATTTATTTTATTCTGCTGTTGTTGTAAACTTCGTGTCTGTGATTCTGTGATTGATTCATTTACTCCAAATGTGGCGTGCCGCTTAACATCCTATATGTTATACTCCTATTCCGAATGAAATGAAACTGGGTTGATGTCTAATTCGATCATATGTAGAAGGTAGCTTTTTCAAACCCTATTTTATTATAAATTTCTAAAACTAATTGCTACGCATTTCAACCTCGTACACCCAAACGATACGTCCAATCCTCATGAAATTTTACGTCATATTATAATTCACTATTATGGATGCAATGAAACTAGTTTTGTCGAAATCCGAGACAGTGCCCTAGAAGGCTATTTTCACACGTTAATTAAAATGAATTATTATAAAAACTAATTTAATCACTTTTAATTCTAAATTAAAGTTTACAATCTCCATTCTTATTCAAATAGAACTTTAATCAACTTCCGAAATTATTTTTATTCATTTTAAATTCAAGATTCAGTTATCTAAACAATCCCAGATATTAAATTTAACAATTTACTTATCAAATAAATCGCTATATTTAAAATTCAGGTTATTTAAAACTAACTTTCCAATGTTTAAAAGCAATTAAATACTTCAAATTCAGACGACTAAAATTCTAGGACGTTACATTCACCCCCTCCCCCCTAAAAGAATTTCATCCTTGAAATTTCCAAGGTAAGAAAAATGCTCCAAACCCGTTAACTTTTGAAAACCAATTAGTTGAAATAGATTCTAAATTTCTAAATCTTTGAAATTCACCCGTCTATACCAACTAGTTTCCTTCCATTTATTCATTTCAAGTTATAACTCAAACCAAACTTTAATTATCAATTTTTTTTTCAAAATTCTGAAAAAAAATTAACTTCTTAAATTTTCAAAAAATTACGCTACCGTCTCTGTTGCGCGACTCGACTGGAAAATTTACTGTATATATAATCACAAATATGCATCTCATCTTCAAGGATGAGGCATCCCATAGGGAAAAATATAAAATACGATATGTAATCCGAGATGTGTACCTTATTTTAGTATTAGCAAGCATATATAACCAATATAATGTGAAAGCCAACTCCAAATGCGAAGCATGCGCCATCTGCATCAACTAATCACTCAACAACTAATAAGAACAAGTATATAGAGAGTAGCATCACTATATAATATATATAGAATATAAAATAACTATATGCAAATTTAACAAATGTAACAATAGAAACGAACAAACAAATAATATCCATCCCATTAATTTATAACCATGTCAATTTGCATTTTAAAACGTTAACATTATATTTATACACTTTCGTTTCTTATTAACATTCAATTGATTCGTTTTTAATTTATTTACATTCAATTAATTCACAGTCACTCTATTTTCATTCACTTTACTTATAGCAACTTTAAATTCAATTTATGTTTAACAACATTTCATTGCATATTGAATTCGTTTATGAACCATTTCATACATTAGTTAATTCAGTTTATTACAAACATTCATACTACACAACTCGGGTTTATTATTACTTCACAACTTAAGCTCATATACAATTACATCAAGCCACATCCTAAGCATATCCAATTCATTTTACAATTAAAGTTGGATTTCATTTTATAACTCAAGTTCATATTCATTCTATTAATCCACTCCATTAATTCACTTTATTCGTTCATCTAATTTATTTTAAATTCAATTCAATTTCATTTAATCTTTCTTAAGTTAAACTTCATTTCATTCAGTTCACTCCATTAACTTAATTTATTTAAATTTACTTAAGTTAAATTTTATTTCATATCTCAATTTCAAATTCTCTTTCTTATCTATACAATTTCAAATTACAAGTTTAAAAACTTACTTTAGCATAATTTCATAAAATATTTAGCTAAAAATTTCGGAATTTAAACCCTGGCTCTTATTTCAAATCATTTTGAATTTATAATACACACATTTCATTTGTATTTCAAATCTACCTTTTGAAATCCAAAACAATCTTGTTTGTCAAATCAAATTTTATGGCAGCAATCTGTCACTTAAAAACTCGAAAATGGACACTGATGATGCGCCCATCATCACCAAAATTATTTCCCAGCGACTGAATTGAGTTTAGTACTTTTTATTTCTTTTAAATCCCTTTTTGAAATATTTTTAGTCAAACATTTTCGAAGTAATACTATTATTTTTTCCAAACCTTTTGAAAAACCATTTTCAAACCATTGGGATTTAAATTCAAAAATTCTTATTTTAAATCCATTTTTATTCGCAAATCTTAATTATAAATTCACTTATGCAATCTCATTTCCTTTCCATTTATATATCACATTTATAGTTCGTATTTATATAATTTCACTTTCTATGTAATATCATTTCGCAAATATTGATTTTTGCTTAGATTATAATAACAACAACTTTTATTATAACAATAACAACAAATGATAATAATTAAATATTACTATTCATTAATGACTAAACACTCCATATATAACTATACTAATTTCTAAAAAATTATTCTTTTATATATAAAATATAAGTTTAGGTAAAATTATTTCATTTACCAATTTCAAAACAATATTGTGTCGGTTTGCCTTGTTTAAGTGTTTAGAAACCCCTATCGTTATCGTGGTGCCCCACGTACCAAATAGAATTCACAAACCAATCAACAAATAAATTAACAAAATATAAACATTCTTATATCACAAAAAAATATGCACTCGTATATATAATACACTCAAACTCATAATAAAGCATTACATTACCTTATCTCTTAATTAATTGCCCTGCCAAAGCCAAGGTTCTCGCATAACCTTCAACCAGTTGTGTAACGACCCATAAAATTTTAGCAATTTTTAATTGGTTTATAACGTATTGAATTGGATTTTTGAGAAATTATTAATAAAAAAATTTTGAATAAAAAAAATTAATATTCGGATTACGTATAACTATAATTGATTCAGAAATTTGCATGAAATCAAGGGAATCGACTGTTACCATAAATTTTATTTCTTTCCTGTCCATTCAAATTTTACATCAGTTAAACCAATCAATACCTTACCTTTATTACTCTCTGTATTCGTGTTGTAGCTCTTTAATTTTCTATCCGTTGCTATTCCATTTCGGGTTTGTTCCTTCCCTATTTATTCCATTTCAAATATTTTCTCTTCTCTTTGGCAGAAACATAATATTTTACATCATTTTTATATATATCTGTAGCTTGCATTCATTCATTTATTCGCTTTTACGTTTCTCATACTTTCTACTTTATAGTCCTTAATTCCCGTGCTTGACGTTATCATTTCAGTTTCTTTCCATTGAATGTGGCACGTTTCATTGTTAACGTTTTGTTCCATTTATATGTGTGGCTTTCCTTTTGCAACCTGTTCCATTTCTATTTCCTTCGTTTTCAAAATTTGAAACGTACAGGCTGGACCACAGTATTAATTGCTTTAATAATTTTTCCAATTCACGTTCAAACGTTGCTATTCCTAGCTACTAATAAATTTAGAAATCAGTGTCTGTTACTTAATTTATGGATACGTTCAAAGCATTGGCTTTTATTATTCAGCTCAATTAAAGGTGACCATTGCCATCACATAACTGGTAAAAGATTTGTATACGTTTTATTTGTTTATGTGGCAACGATTCACATTTACACTATTATTGCCTTTTTAACTTCATTGGTTTTCATTTATTAGTGTACGTTTCGTTTCATTTATTTGCGCTTGAATTTTTCCATATTCGTTACTTTACATTTATATCGGTACGTTATTTTTGCGATAAAACTTTATACGTTTATTATAATTGACTATTGCTCATCTTGGCCTATATAATTCCATCCTTATATTCTTCTTCCTCTCCTCTTTTATTCCTCTGCTCTGAGAATACAGTTCATATGCTTGCTCATCAAACTTTTCCACCTGCTCATATTTGTCGCAGTCTCCTCGCCACCAAAGTTCCCCTCCTCCACTTCGTTCCTCATCCTCATCTCCTCTCTTTTATATTATAGGGTAATATATATTATTTATTTATACTATTTTTTTATAAGATACTGGTTCACATATTAGTTGTATGCCGTTGGTCTTATTGATTTTACTCTATAAGTTATGTATATATGAAGAAAACGTATGTGTTTACTATATATATACACGTTTACAGTCCTAAGTATAGGATCTTGCAAAAGTAATTTTTGTGTTAAGTTAATATTAAGCAAGTGTATATTGTATATATAGTATATAGTGTTAGTTATATATTATATATATAAGTAAGTTTTAATGTATACGCACATTTCTTATTTTGGGATTCATGCTATGCAAATATCTGTATAATTCCTTTTGTCCGCTATACATATGACTAACTCCTTCAGTTAAATTATTTGGGTTTAAACCGTGTTACAATTAACATCTATTTTTTTATGTAATGATACCAAAAATCATATAATTTTGTAATTAAATTCATACTTAATACATTTTATGGTAAAATTTATTACACGATGAAAAGACATGTAGCAAGAATTAAAAAGGGTTAGTCTTCAATCTCGACATTAAGATTTAACTCGAGTATGAATATGCATATCAATTGTGGCAAGATCATTTCTGGTCTACCTTGTTTTTTTTGTTTAAATTTTATGCATGTGATATAAAAGATATGAATTGTAATTAAAACAAGGATTCAAATTTTGGTTGCACTTTCTAATCATCAACACAAATTAGGAAGGAAGAATGAAAATGTTAAAATGTTGGTGTCAGACACTGTGTATTTTTAGGCAAGCTAATAAAGCAAGGCTACATATAAATGTTGATTATAAGCATTCAAGCCCATGCTCCGACTTCCTTTAACAGTGTGGAAATATGATATATCTACGCAGTTCAAAATGAGCTAAAACTTTGTACATATTTCCAATTATTATTTATATCTGTCTCCATAAAATTGGAAAATAAATAAATAAATAAATAAATAAATTCCATAAAGGCAATATAATTACAAAATTTTACCTTTTCTTCGAGTTGCGTAGATACCATATTTCTAGGTTGAAGGAGAATATTTCACTCTGGGCTTGGAACATCTATCGACATTCAAAAATACTATTGCATAATGTACTAGTAGGAGTATTCTGTAATCAAAGGATTTGCGTAGTGTCAATGTTTTGTAGGATTATTGAATGTTTAAATTCCAAAATCTGTTACAATTTCAAATAACTACTTCACATATATCATTATAATGATCAGTTAGCTTTGATAAATTTCTAAAAGGACACGCATAGCACATTTACTTAATATGGAAACATTATTTATCATGGTTTCCCTGTTGCTTTTAACCGTAAGTAATATGAGTCTCTATCAGAAGAACTAGTGCACAAACGATTTTATTTCTAATATCTAAAGTTCAATTCTTTTTTTTGTAGAAGTTAAGATCCCTGTTGAAAGGTATAAAAACTTAGATTAAAGTATGCAGGAAGTATGTTTGATGTTTAGATATATAATATATATAAAGTTATAATTTGCTTGACTAATTATGATATGTTCAATTGTTGGTATGATACGTATAAAGGGTGTGCCTGTTAAATTTAAGTTGTATAAATATATATATTTTATTTGATAAGTATGGGATTAAATATAAATTTGAAAATAAATACATGTTTTGAATTGAAAAAAATATATTATATTTATATATACATTTAGTTCAATTTATATCAACTGATTCAATCGTTATCATTGATCTCACATTATCAGCCTTGTCCGTCGTGCCTATTTTCTACATCAAATCTTGTACATCTAGCGTTGCTTTGGATTTCGTAGCTCATTGCTTTGTCAAATCTATATAGCCTCGAAAGGTGAGCAATCACTCACGATTAACGTTCTTTTATTTATTAAATTTGATTTCAATTGAAACGACAATTGAAATATGCTGCTGTAGTTATTTAAATTGTTATATATGCTATTATCTGTAACTGTTCACCTGTGGGATATGACACCATATCCTGTTGTTTATATTATACTGTTATTGATGATATATGCCTGTTATATTATTATTATTATCTAGTATACTCTGCAAGTTCCCTGTAGTTTAGAATTCACTATGGATTGAAATGATACATGCCCGAACGGACTTTAGAATAGGAGAATTTCATTATGGGTTGAAATGATAGACCCAAACGATTTTCATTTAATTGAATTTGGGATTACGGGTTGAAATGATACCCACCCATATATATTTAGTGTATGGATTGAAATGATAAATATCCATATCACTTGATCATATGATAAGAAATATATACAGACACCATTGGTCCATATATAAATATTTTGAAAATAATTTCTATGGTTTTAGAAAGAAATATATAGTTTAATAAACATAGATTCTTAAGATATTAGATAAATGATAAATTTTATATGTAGATTTAGTAGTAATATTTGATTTAAATTATGGATTTAATACATAGAGTATGGTTAAGTATATATGTAAATCTATATTTCAATAGATTTTCTTGTAATAAATTGAATAAGTAAGGTTGGGAAGATCAATTTGGGTTTATTGGAAATGTTATTTAAATAAGGATTTTAATTAATTGATTTGAAATTATTGAATGGGAAATATAAAGGTATGATTTTATAACTGGATTTTGATTTAAGTGATTTAATAAATATTTCACATTTAAATAAATTAAAAAATATATTTAGTAAAATGTAAGTTAAGGTTACTTAAATGATATTGAATCTAATGAGGGAATATTTCAATACTAAATAATAATGGGGTTAAATCGAGATCTATATGAAACTGTCAATTGAACTTTGAAATGTAGAATATTAAAGCTTTGAACTATATTGGAATTAAATTGGTTTATTTGTGATTCGGATCTGTATTTGAAATCAATATAATTCAAATTTATTATTTAGAAACCGAATTGAATAAAAAGATTTAGTTTGAAACATTGGGTATTTAAAGTTTTGAAATAATATGGAAATGTAAAAGGGTATTTTGTGATTTCAAATCCAGATTTGAGATCGATAATGTGAAATGGTTATTTAGGAATTGAGTTGAATTTTAAACGAATAAATTAAGATTGGACTAAATTTGAATTTGGAATTTGAGTAGATTTGAATCGCAACTTTGAAGTGATAAATTTGGAAATAAATATATTTGAAATGAAATGATGTTTTGGTTTTGAAATATAAATTAATTTGAAATGACTATGGTGTTATAATGTATATTTCTACATTGTAGATAGTTCCACGGATCCTTAGAGGATGGATATCCCAAACATCCTTTAAGTTACTTGTATTTGAGTTGATATTTCACTTGAGTTGGATTTATTGACATAAGAATGTTAATCCTAACTCGAGTGTTTTATGTTTTGCTTTACGCTCGGGTCAGACTGAGTGATATAGCATTTGAGACTCACCTTTGGAGTTTGGAGCTTCATTTGGAGGTCCAACTATCGATTCAGCTTTCAACATTTCCAGTTGATTGGTTCAGAGAAGTCATATGTTCGTACTAGAGACTTCGCTGTATTTGAGATATTCTGTTGTATTTTATTCCTAACTCTGATGTTTATATAGTAGTTTCATGAACTACTATTTATTTATTCCGCTGCATATTATTACTCTGTGTCTGTGATTCTGTGATTGATTTATTTACTGTATATGTTGAGTTTTGCTGAATTTAATAACAATCTGGTATTTTGACCAATTCAAGTCCGACTTGTGCGGATGCGAATGGTTGAGAATATCAGGACGTTACAAGCTGTAACAACCCGCCAATCCACACAATTCAAGTTGAAAATAAACCACACTTCAAACCAAATTTAATGGAAAGACGGATAGTTATGAGAAAGAAATAAGAAGAGAAGATAAGAAGAAGAGAAAAGAAACTAAAAACAACACTAAATATTACAATCACTGCGTAATAGCATATAGTATAATATCAATGATCTTTATAAAAGAGAAACTGTTATATACATACATCCATCAGAGTATAATAACAAATCACAATCATCAACCTGGACAATTATAACAACCTGTCCTCACAAATGCTGATGATTTCAACAACAATGCAGTGGAAAATAAACACATGCGTGAATACAACTTGAAAACCTCCAACTCATCTCCTGTGCAACAATGCATCCAAAGAAATTTGTAAGTATGCTCGATCTGACCCGAGCATTATTATAAAATGACACCCAAGTCAGTTTGGAAAACCAACGTGAGAAAACACACCCAACTGAATTTTAAAGTTATAAAAACTTTTGAAATCAAAAGTATCTCATAAGCCATGCCACACATAAACACGGATGGGTTTTTACCTTGCGATAATCAAAACATTTTCTATGAATTTCTTTGATATTATAATAGTGTCTAAATACAAATACTTATTAATCTTAGCCAAAATTGTTACACTAATTAAATTCTAACATTGTAGGTATACAAATGAAATCGTAAAGGCTCGTATTGGAGAATGGATTCCATACAATAACTGGGCTACTAAGCTACCACCCATCATGGTGCATCTCTAGAGAAAATAGCACCGAGGACCTTGCCTGGATCCCCTACCAACATAGAATCGGCCTACAAAACATATAACAATAAACAATATGATAAATAGTAAATAACTTCAAAACAACTTAAAGATAATAATTAATATTTCCAAAAAATTCTTAATAAAACAATAATTCATTTTAAACATTATTATAAATAACAATTATTAATTTCAAACCATATTAATAATTCAAACAATTAACTTTTCAAAATATTAAAATATTGATAAACAACTTTAAAACAATTTAATACAAAAAAAAACCTTAAAACATAATCATATTTCCTTGATAAAAATCCATACTCGAATCTCAACATTTCATTTTCATATTTATAAAACTATATTTATAAATCTCCTTTTATTTTATAAAACTTCCTTTCATAAAATCTCTTTATTTATGAACCCCATTTATAACTTATTTCTTAATAAGTCTTAATTATTCATAAAATGCCCTTTAAAACATCAAGTACAATCCATTACTAACATTGCTTCCATATTTTGTGGATTTCTTTTATAAATTCCTTTCTATTTATAAAATATCATTTAGCATCTCCTAATTTATCCTTACCTTCAACTTTCACAATAGAATCAATTATTTTCTAAAACAACATTCCACATCTTAAAATAAATCCATAATTTGATTTATTTCCTCATTTATCCAATGATAAATTTTCCCCTTATTCATAAACACTGTTTATAAATCTGTCCTTTTATTAAAATAATACAGATTTTAAGAAACTTCGCTTTTTTGTAAGATGTCAATTTTATCAATCATCACACTTACAAATTCCATCTTTGTAAATAAATCTTGATATCTGTATGTGTATGTCTATATATACATATCACTTTATATAAAAGGTTAATAAATATTTATACTAAATTATTTCTATCTTCTTTTTAAAACCATATTACGTTATTATAAAAGATGGACTTAATTTTATGATTTTAAAACCTTTACTTTATAGTTCAAGAATCTCTATTAAAATATTTCCTAAAACTATTAATTTTAACATTAAAAAATCATACCTTTTATTTTAAAATAAATTCCTTCTTAAATAAATTTCAAGGATAATTATTAAAAGCTATAAATTTTTGAAATCGCTGAAAATCCTTTTTAAGTCAAAATGATTATTTTATATTATTATAAAATACCAAAAATAAGGCACGGTGCTACCTAAGTACTAAATAGGAAAAATCATTCATGACATCAATTTTAGCATCCAACATATCATATATCAATTTATATGAAAAACAAAATCAACAGTGTGAGAAACCATGTTTAATCACCTCATCTCATCCCTCTACATCACATAAGTTATATAATCATAAAATATAAATCGACTGCTTCGAGGCGGGATGTATACAAAGGATCGTCCACTCTTATACGAGAATGTTACAGGGGATCACTCCAGGAGTGGGAATATACCCAAATCAACAATATAAAATAGTAAATCATCTAACAGTCACTAACAATCAACAATAATATATCCATACATCCAATAAATATATTTTTTATCGACTATATAATATTTTGGGTTAACCAAAAAGGTGAGGATAACTCATATTGATTTCAGTAGTCGTCAAAGCGCTCCGGTTCGAATTAAAATTAAATACACATTCGATTTTAACCAAAATTCCTATTATCTCCGAATCCAACCAATTCAACTCCATAGCGTAATATTCGTCGGTACGATCGCAATGCGACATGTCATGTTCGATTTTGACCTCGTAAGGATAAGTTACGAATTAATGAACAATTGATATTATTAAACTATAATTAACTTTTGATTAACAAACTTTTTAAAGTAAATGTCATCCCTCTCAATCCACATTTCCAAGCACACACATGAACCCAACATCGAAATGCGACTCAACCACTCACTACCACCACTAACTCTTGATCGCTCACCCTCCCTCGACCTTGCCAGTGATCGTTGTGCCCCTAGCGAGTAATGCTACTTCCCGTAAATCGTCACCATCACCACGAATCGGCCCAAATTCGACCCGAAAGCCACCACGAACGCGACAAAAATTCAGGCTCTACATCACACCATACGGTTGTCCAACCATCGAACTTGCTCATGGGGTTGGGCTCTGCATTTTTCTAGTTGACGTCAAGGCACGATACGACATGAAATTGCTCCAATGAAAGTCAACCCTTAGATATGGAGAAGTTTTATTTGAAAGGAACGAGTGGAAATCTCTGATTGTATGCTAATGTAAATAAGGTAAAAAAGTATGGAAGTGACGTGATGGATGTATGGGCAACATGGCTGATATATATTACTCATTTAAAATATTCATTCAAAGCACCTCAAAAATCTCGGACTCCAAATGAGGTGTGCCGCCTTGCATCATATATGTTAGACCCCTATTCCAAACGCAATGGAACTAGTATCGAGGTCTAATTCTATCATATACAGAAGATAGGTTTTTCAAACTCAATTTATACTATAAATTTCTAAAATCAATTTCTACACATTTCAACCCTGCAGACTCAAACTGTGACGACCCGACTTTCCCAGTACAGAAAATCGCATCATCAAGAAGAAAGAAAGGGATAGAGAATAGAAAGAAAGAGAAGAAGAAAGAAACAATACATCAGAATCTCAACAGCGGAACGAATAAATTATATTAATAACATAAATATTGCATAGTTTACAACAATAATCAGAGTTACACAGCATATACATCACATACTAGACAGTTATAAACACCTGTCTAGTTATACAACTCAATACATCACAACAAAGAGATACAACACAGAGTACACATAGCAGAACTATATATCTAACGCAGAAGCCTTCTGCTCCATTGCTCCTCCACAATTCGTCAAAGCTAACCTGAATCCCTTGGCTACTCGTAAAAATTTGAGTACCCAACTGTTTATGAAAAACAAAAATAAACTCCGGGTCAGACATGAGTCTGGTGTGAGTAAAAGGTTAAAGTTACTTAACTTTGAAAAAAACCTTTGAAAAGAAAAGGTATCATGTAATACTTCCCACACATAAACATGGAAAAGTTTTTACCTTACACTAACCAAAACATTTGATAGGACATCCAGTGATATTATAATAGGTCTAGGGTTTCAAGTAAATAGAAAATAGCCGAAATGGTTACATTCATTAAATTCCATCTACTAGCCACAAAAGTGGGTAATACAATCAAAACCGTTGGCACTTATTGGATTTTGGATTCCATCAATGGCAGGGCTACTAGGGTACCGCCCGTCACAGTACGTGGCCTAGATTACCGTACCGAGGACCACTCCCGATCCCCTGCAACACAAGACCGGAACCATTCCTTACTGAATAGTCCCGAACAAGACAACCCCGCAGTTGGCGTACGTTCCAACCGCCCACAAAGCTGAAATAAAAAGGGACTTCTAGACAGGGGAAAATCTTGCTCTCAAGTGGGGGCTACCCACGAAGCCTTGGTGCACCTCCCCTTTTTAGCCATTCCCAGTTGATGAGGCTTGATGCTACAATTACCTTTATAGGACACATCTCTTAGAATGCTCATCGTCCACCTGACGATGTTCTGAAAGCATTCACTCCATACAAGTTCGTTCCGGGTTCGAATGAAACCGAAGGCATTATCTCGTTACACTCAATTTGGAATCACCCTCAGAGTTAACGACGATAACCCTTGCACTTTAAATCACCATCTCGAACCTATAAGTACTATTCCGTCAAACTCATTACAGAATCACCCACAGAGTTATACTGACGTATAGTTCCTACACCTCGAGTCTTCACTTGCTCCACTTGGATTCACGACCTAACGTTAATTTGGATTGATGTGGTTTTCGGATATCCAAATATGGAAACCCGATCCCGGTCTCATCGAAATCCAAAGCGTGTCTTTTAAGGCCAAGTTGTTTTAAAGCTTAAAACAATTCAATTTCATTATCTATATACACACAGATAGATAATCACAGATTCACAATAGATAATCATTACAACAGATAATCCATATTATCATTATCAAAAGATAATCCAAATCATCCTCACAATGCAACAAATGCATCCATATCACTCAACATTATTTATCTCATATCTAAGATCAAACCATTCAAGGCAAACAATATCATCCATCCATATAAGCAATGATCTATAATCACCATTTATAATTAATTTAAAGTGAATTAAATTAACTACATCATTCTCTAATTAATTTAAAGTGAATTAAACTAATTACTAAATTAATATAAATCTCGCTTACATAACCATTAATTAATTACAAATTAATTAATTAATTATCCATTAATTGATCACCTTAATTAATCACCTTTGATTAATCATTCTTTAATTACATTCAAGTAATTATCCATTAATTAATTTCACAAATTAATTATATTTAACCAAATTCAGTAATTAATCTTTAATTACTTCACAAATTAATTAACTATAATTAATTACATTAATCCTTAATTAATTATATTAATTAATTACCCTTAATCACTTATCATTAATTAATTAATCTTAATTAATCAATCTTAATTACATCATTAATTATAATAATTAATCATCTCTAATTACTTTTTAATTAATTACCTTATTTAAATTAATTACATTAAGAAATTAATCTTAATTTAAACCATAATTGTTAATCACTCTTGATTAACCCTATTCAGTAATTAACTACCCTTAGTTACTTCACCAAATAAATAAATTACTCTTTAATTAATTATCTCAAATTAATCCCTTGATTAATTCACAAAGTAATTATACTCAAATTACTTTAATTATCAAATCACCTTCAATTAATTACATATAGTAATTACCCATTAATTACTTCTCTAAGTAATTTCTCTTTATTTAATTACATTAAGTAATTATACTCCATATATCATTTATTGATTATTCTAAATTAATTAAACTGAATTTATTAACTTAATCTAATCAAATTAAACTCAATTAATTACAATAAGTAATTAATTTCCTTAATTACTTCCATAAGTAATTATACTTAACAATTTACACAAATGGTTATCCTTAAATTAATTAATCTAATTAATTATTAAAATTAATCACATTAATTAATTATTAAATAATCCTTAGTTAATGACCTTCATTAACTATTAAACAATTCATTAATTAATCCCTAATTAATTAAATAATTAAGTGTTAATTAAAACTTAATTAAATCCATTATTACTTGATTAATTAATTATTAATCATTAATTAAAAACTAATCTTATTTTATTAATTATTCTTAATTACAAGTTAATTATTCTAAAAATAATAATAAATCTTAAACCTTTAAGATTAAACACTTAATTACCCTTTTATTAATTTATTAAATAAATTAATAATTCATTTAATTACCCTAATAATTAAATGAAATGCAAATCATTAAATTATTTTTTAACTTTAACAAATTTTAAAATCAATCTAAATCTTTTAAATGATAAATAATACTTTTATTATAAAAGAAATTTTACAAAAGTTAAAACAAATTTCCTTTTAAATTAAAACCATTTAAAATTTATATTATTATTCAAATTTGTTTCAAACACATAGATTTATAAAACTTAAATTTATTTTGAAACAAAGATTCAAATCCAAATTTGAATCAAATTTAAACTTTGTTTAAACATTACTTAATATTTAAATTTCCAAATTTAAATTCAAATTTCTTTATAAACATTTAAAACAATAAATCCCCTTTAAAGTTATTTTAAACAAATTTGAATTTAAAAACTTATTTATTTCCATCTTGAGATTCAAATTAACTTGCATTCATAATAAAAATTTAGATTTTAAAACTTAATTTTAAATCTTTGCTTTTGCTTTTTTAAATTTAAATTAATTTTTTTGAAAACAAGACAAGTTATCAAGCTTCAACAAACCAACACGAGCTAAACACTAAAATAACTCGAGTAATTCGATTAACAACTTCCTTTTAAGTTTCATCTTGAAATTATCAAATTACATCACTGACAGGTTTAATGTTAAAACCTGTAACACTATCTTCCCCTTAACCCACAAACAATCTACTTCGAGTCTACCAACAATATACTTCGAGTCCCATGCCCAAGTTCTTCGAGCTGCACGAGAATCAACCCGAAACAAAACTCGAGAACACAATCCACCCAAACCCAAACTGATACCACGCGACACCGTGCACCTACACCAACCCCCTCGCCACCTTCGGCCTCTCGCGACCCCACGAGCAAGTCGCCGATCATCTACAAATGCCATACCAACCCTCGAATCAACTGCAGAAACCCCAAATCGAATTCTAGCATTCGAGCACCAAAAACTGGAAAATGTCGATAATGGAGATCATCAGAATTCTCTCGCCACCAACCACTAAAGGAGTACCACCTCCGGCCATAGATTCCTCCACACCCCAGCTACCATCATCTCAAAACAGGAAGAACTCGATCACTTAAATAAGTTGCGGTGGTCAATTTTCTCAGATGAACAAAAACTAGGGTTAAACACTTTAATCCCTAATCACCTCTGCCTCACTGGTTTAATCCATCAACTATCATTTTTCCCTAAAACTTCAATCAATACTCCATCACCAGGAAGAAAACTGGCCACCCAATCTTCTTAGATCGACAGAATCAACCCAAATTATGATTTCTGGTTAAACCAGAATTACTTAATCAAATACAAACTAAAAATTCTAATTTTAGTTTTAAAATTTCAAGTATTAGATTAAGAAATCAATTTATACTTTTTGATTAATGAGTCTGTGATATCAAATTCCTACTTTCAAAAATTGTTATGTTGTATCTTGCATTTTCCAGAGACATTTCAGGTTTTTTTTAACTTAAACTTTAAACTTATCTTACATAACCATATTTATTTAATCATAAATCCATAACACAGATTAGATCAATCGAAATGGAGTTTTAAGCAAATTCTTAAAACCTGGAACTTAAGTACAGAAAACAGATTTCCAGAAGCATACACAACTATATATATATATATATATATATATACACACATACACACACACCAGCAATGAACTTGTAAATGACATGCAAATATTTTTATTTCCAGAGTAAAGTAAACAACCAAAATTCATACTTAATCTTAAAAAAAAAGAGGTTACTCATAGATTTTAGTAGCAGAGCCTCTTATTTTCTGGAAATGCTTTTCCTGATGCGTGCTTCCAAATTTCATTTGTATGCATTCTTTAAAACTTCAAGTTGCTCCTTTTATTTTTGTAAACTTAAATCTTAATTTACTGCAAATGCCTTTGCTTCCTGATGCATGCATATTTCCAGAATTAACAATTGCATGTTCCCAGAAAAGAATTGCAGGCTTAAACTGAGCTTTTGAAGTTGCATGTAAGTTTTAGAAGTTGTAATTGATTTTCTCAGGTTAATGAATTGAAGTGCTACAGGTAATTTGATTTGCAAAAAAATGAATTTCAGATTTTGAAGGAGTTTGTTTGAACAGATTTTGTTTTCTGTGTTGAAGAAGAAGTTTTTTTTGCAGATTTTGATCTTAGTTTAAATTTTGATTGCAGTTCTTTGGCTTTGATTTTGAAGAAGGAGATTTCAGATTTGTTTGAATGTTGATTGAAGATTGTCTCAAGTTATGAAAAGAATAGGAAAAAGAGAATGAGGTTAAGAGCCAAAGTTTATATAAACAAATTTTTGATTTAATTAAAATAAAGAAAAAAGAAAATTTAAATAAGACACTTGTTTTAATTTTAACATTTGTCACTTTATTTAGTTTAGGCCTTAACACATGTAATTCAAGTATCTTAAGAGATTTACACATGTCTTTTAAGAGTTAATATATTTACACATGTATTTTAAGTGTTTTTAATTTTAATTTAAATTGTTTTTTTTAAAACTTTTATATCTTAATTCATTATTTCCTATGTATATATAAATGAATTTCTTCTCCTTTAAATTTATTAAAGAGAAATGAAACAAACAAATATAAATATAAGCTTATTCAAATATTTTTAAGTGTTTATTCTTTAAAATATTAAATTCAAATTTTAAATTAATTTATCAAATCCAATTTTTAAAAATCAAGTTATATATAGATGCATATATAACTCTTATTAAAATTATAAATGACAAATCCTATTTCCTACAAAGTCTATTTATGTTTATAAAAACTAAGTATTCTCAATATCATTTGAAAATAACAAATTCAACAATATTTAAAATGATTTATAAAAGAGATCATAAATTACTTCTATTACTTAATAAATTAAGATCATATGTAAATTGTATTTTAAACTCTTATATATATAAATTCAAACAATATTTAAAAAATAAAATAAAACCAAGCTTTTAATGTTAAGCTAATTTAAATTCATATTCAAGTTAATTAAATATAAATTTAAACAAATAACATTTATCTTTAATATTTACAAACCATATAATTGTTTATTGAATTGCTTTTAAAAGCTAAATGTTAAATTTAAATCAAAATTTCAATTTATCAAATATAAATTAAAATTAGAAAATTGATTCATTTACTAAGTTCCAAATCAAAGTTTATCAATTTACAATATATGCAATTATATATATTATAAACAGAAAACAATTTATTAGTTTAAAAAAAATCTACCTATTTAAATATTTATTAAAAGAAGATTATTAAATCTATTAGAATTATTATTAACAAAATTATCAATATCAATTTAATTTTAATACAGATTATTAAATTGATATTGTCAAAAATTCCGGGATGTTACACAAACGATACATCCAATCATTATGAAATTTGATGGCATATTGTTAGGGTTCTCGGATTAGTATGTGGATCGTCATGAAATTAGATGACTTTTCTCGGATTGGCATGTGGAATGAAGTAACGCATGAAATTGCCTTTGGAATAAGGAATTCTTCTTTTGTGTTTGCAGATGATATCACTGCTGCTTAGATTTAGCTTTCATGTTTTCAACTGCTTTTTCTTTCCTTCCTTGTTTCCTATTTAGTTTTTTTTGTTTTATCTCTTCTTGTTTTTGTGATCCGTAGCATGTTGCGGTTCGTGTTCACCTTTATTGTTATGCAATAAATTGGTAGTGGACCAGTTAACCCTACTTAGCTTTGCTAAAAAAATTCGACGACATATTACAATTCACTATTACGAATCCATTGGAACTGTTTTCATCGAAGTCCACGTTAATTAAATTGAATTATTTATAAAAACAAAACTAATCACTTTTAATTCTAAATTGAAAGTTTACTATCTCCATTCTTATTCAAATAGAACTTTATTCTACTTCTGAAATTATTTTTATTCACCTTAAATTCAAGATTCAATTATTTAAATAGTCCTAAATATTAAATTTAACAATTTAATTATCAAATAAATCTCTATATTTGAAATTCAAATTATTCAAAATTAACTTTCCAATGTTTAAAATCAATTAAGCACTCCAAATTCATATGATTGAAATTCTGGGTCATTCTAGGGATAAGGTATTAAGTGACTGACTGAGGGTCCGCCTTTCCATAAAGAAGTATTGAGTGGCTTAAGAGATTCCATATGATGTCAGCTTGGTAGTTATCATTGAGGAGTCCGCCTTGGAACTAGGAATTAACTGATGGGATCTGCCTCAATTGAAGTCTTAAAAGGCCAGAGTCTGCCGATTTTCCAATAAAAGGTATTAAGTGGCTTGGGTACTATCTCTTGCATTGTTAGCTATTTATGTCATGGGATTTGGGTTATGGGATTTAGAAATTGCTTTGGGAATGGAAAGTATTGAGTGGTTGATTATGGACCCGCCTACTTTCTTATAAGGAGTATTAAATGGTTTTATGTACGTAAAATATATTCTTATTTTGAAATATATTGCCCAAGTACTAAAATGGTAAGACTCAAGGTTTTTATTCACCAGTCATTTATTGTTCTGACTCCCTTCTTATTACAACACAAGTTAGATCAGGAGTTGATGATGCTTGAAGATGACGAGAGTGAAGCTTGTGGCAGTTACTATCTAACTTTTTATGTTATTTTCTGTTGTACCCATGAAATGTATTTTTGAATGAGATGTTGTAATGACTGACATTATGTAATGTTTTATGACATTTGAAATGATTTGAAATAAGTGGGTACTATTATTGTTATTATATTTTATTCCTTTTACTGTGAGTTCTGAAAGAATATATAGATAGCTTTGTATAGTTTTTCCCTTTACCAACCAATAGCAAGCTTTAGAATGGGCCTGAGTTTCGATGGGCCTTTTTTGGGTTGGAATTTTGGTTTGTTTCATGGCGGGTTATTAAATTTGGTTCATAGCTTAGGTTACCAGGTCAACGCGAAATAGTATACGTACGAGTAGCGTATTTGTTATTTTTGAAAAATATTTTTCAAAAACCTTGCTATATGTACACTTATTTTTTAATTGATGCTTGATTCTATAAATTATGACTATAAAATAGTTGGTACCATATTCCAAAAGGGTGGGCGAAGCAACTATGAGTTAGGAAAATAAATAGAGTTGAATTTATACTTCTTTGTTGGACCTAGACTTCCTTACCATTAGGGACCCTATAAGCTTGTTAAATAATAGGAATATAAATTGTAGAATGAAAGGTTGTAACTCCAAAATTTAATAGGTAATAAATGAGCATTAAGAGAGGAGTTACAAGAAAATAAACAAATTTATGAGACTAATACGGCAATTATGGATAGACAAGGAAGAAGTTAAATATATAGCATTGAATAGGCAAATAAATATCTTTAGGAAACATCCACTAAGATAACAACCATTTAATACAGACAAAGTGACATTTATGAGAGTAGTAAATATAAATGTTAGGTAATGGTTAGATAATATAAGGCATGGTATTCATATAAGTAAGGGATATAGTAATCAAACTAGCTTCTATATGAAGGTGTCATTAATCACCATAAGGAAATAACTAGATTTTTTTTAAAATGGTTGAGTAGGAAGTTCAAAGGGAAGAATAATCAAAGCCCCTTTTTTAAATCCTACCCCTTGAGAACAAAAGTGGTAAATGATTTTTGAAAACTCCTTGAAAGTTTTAATGAGCTTTTCCAAAAGATTATTAGGTGAAAATCTTATATATTATAAGTTGGAAATTTTTGATAGAAAGTGATTATTGACAGCTTTGAAAATATACTACCATTTGTAAAAAAGTTTAGAAAGAAGTGGTGAAACAATTTTTTAAAAAGTGGTGGATGATTTTTAATTGTTGAAAAGTGGAAAAAATAAGATTCTCATTTGTTAACTTCTCAATTTAAAATTTGTTAAATTAAAAGTTTCCAAATTTTGGATTCTTTGTTTTTGGATTGTTCTATTTTTATGAATTCTTCTACTTTATAAATTTGAAAGATGTTATTTTGAAAAGAGCAAGGAAATTTAAAAATTCATAGTCTATAAATAGTTGAGTTAGAAAGTTCTAATTTAAAAGGATTTTGTATTCTTAAAGTTCTTAGTTTAAATTTATTGAACCTAAAGTTTTTGGGCCAAATATTTAAGAGATTTTCTTTTGAGAAATGCATAATTTTTCCTAAATTAAAGGTTATTTTCCTTAAATTTATGTTGAAAGTGTGTGCAAGTGGGAAAAGGCACTTGATTCACATAGGATAAAAAGAATAAAAGGATAAGGATGTCTGACATGGTAGATATGAGGAACATTCCCATATAAGGAAATGCGGAGAATGGTAGCTGAATTTAGGTTGTGATAGAATTAGGAATTTTAAATAAATGGATTAGAAGAGGATTAATTGGAATAAGATAGGAGTTATCTTTGTCTACTCCATTTTTCCATTGTTTAAAGTTATAAAAAGCATCTTTGACAACTGGAAGGATTTGAATGGCCATTAATAAATGAGTTGGGTATTTTTGGAAAGGCAATTATGTAAAAATGATAATTTTATACATGTAATTTTTTAATTAAAATTCAAAACTTGTTTGAATAAGAATATTATCGGAATCGATAAGGAAAGGATAGCAAGAGATTTTAAGAGTTTTGAACAAAGTTACAAAAAGTATTTTGTCAAATAATAGTATATTTTGAGTAATAAGTCAACATATATTAATCTATATTTTAGATATAAATGTTGTTTTGGAAATGACAATTTTTGTAACTAGGAAACTCTTTGGAATAAGAAAGATCAATGTTATCATTTTAGAATGATAATTGAGTTTTGAACATTTCGTGTTAAGATACTATTTAAAAAGAAATATGTCTTTATTTTAGTAAGACATTAAAAAGGGAAGACTTTCATAGTTCCTTTTTGAAAACCAAGTAGTCTTTGATTCTATGAGTTGAAAATCCAACTTTTAAAGGGATAAATCTTTTTTTTTTTGATATCATGGGGAACCTTAAGATCATGGTATACATTGATACTCACTTAAGTAAACCCCACGCCATGTGTCTACCCCGCTTTTATTTATTCGTCGGACACGGATGCGTAACGTTGAAACTCCCACTGATGGTTAGGCGTTGGGATTCGAACCTGCCCGGACACAGTCCATAGGTTCCCATCTCCCATCACCCTAACCAACCGAGCTACGAACGGCGGGTTAAAGGGATAAATCTTTGATGAAGAAAGTTTTAAAAAGAAAATTTATTTTTCTCCTATTTGGAGCTAAGAATTTTGAATTCTTGATAAAGGTTTCTAAGTTCATATTTTCAGAGATGCATATTTTGGGTTTAGTGCTTCATATTGGTTAAATTTCAAAGTTTTACAAGTAATGAAGTAATAAATGCTGATTTTGGATTTAGTGAAATAAGCTTATTTAAAACTATTTCTATGATTACCAAAATTCTGGTTTAATAAAAAATAGTATTTATGGAGTAGATAGGGATCACAACCTAGGTAGGAAAGACTAAGGTTTTTAGCATATGAATAAAATAGGAATATATGTACAACCTGATCTAAAAATTGCAAATCAGTCCCAAATATCTATTTGAAGAAGGTGGTAAAATTGTGAAGATATTCTAGATCTGTAGTTGGATTTCAAAGTAGGTTTCTCGTAGAATATGAATTTCTATTTTTAGTTTTTGAGCAGTTTCCGTGTAATTTTCACAAATTATCCATTTCCAGAATCTATGTAAAGGTGTGTTATTTGAAGTAATAAGGAACAAACTAAAAAATAAAGAGATGTGTAAGAAAAGGATTTTCTTTTATGTAGTTTACAATATATATTTCAATAAAAAGAAAAGAAATAATTCCTTGTAATTTCAAAAAATGCACAGATCTCACTTGTGGTTAATTCATGAGAAATTATGACGGTAATCTTTTAGTAGGATAGCTTCGATAAATTAAAATATGAAAATGAGTATTTTAGTTGTAGAAATTAGTAGTTAAAAAATATATATGTATAGTCATGCATAACGACTAGAATATATATATATATATATATATAGAATAAGTTACGACTATATGCATATTATTTAGTAACTAACGGATTAGAATTTATGGACATTAATTACAAATTTAACAAGCAATGAATTCGTAATTAACGAGAGGAAAAAGGAATTAAATGGAGACAAACTGAGAAACTTGATATGGCATTTATGGAGGAAAGAAATTTGAGTAAAGAATGGATTTTGGAAACTTGAAGAAGGTTAAAGGGATTAAAGAAGGATTAATTGAAAATGGTTTAATTTTGACAGTAATAATGAACTGCTATGGATATTAATTGAAACAATTGATAGACCACATTTGTTAGAATTCGAAAAGAAAAATTAATGCAAATGAGTAACACTGGAATGACATATTGAGAAATACCCACCTTAATTTAGTTGGAATGTTAGGACCTCAACGCCATTTATACCACTTAAAAATAAATGGTCGCTTCCAACAAAATTCTCTTTCAGAGTTCTTGGGTTATATCGCTAGTTGTCTCCAAAAGTGAATAATGTGGTGTAAGATATATCCATGTTTTATTCCTTTATTTACTTTCTGAATGAGATTTAACCAATTGATAAATATATATGTTGAGGAACGAAGTAAATAAGGAAATTCTATGGGGGCACTTAACTAGCGGTAAGCCATGGTAAGACTAGAAGTTAATGATGAAATTAGGTTAGCGGCCTAAATTGAATAAACGATCCTAAAACTTTAGAATTTTGGAAAAAATAAAATTTAGCGCATAGACTATCACCATTCGAGAAAAAAATGAGATATATAGGAATATGGAGAGAATTTCCTACTGATCAAGGATTAAGAAGAGGGTGGTAGAGTTTTCTGTTAGAAGCAATTAAATCGCAGCATCTCCAGCAAAGCTTCATGGAGTTTTAGTTTGCATCGTTAGTGATAGAGAACCTTAGTTTGCTAGCATAGCAGTTTGCTAGTAAACTTAGGAACTAGCTTTATAAACTTCGTTAAATCTAAGCATTACTTACCGACTGAAGGCCGGTGGACAAACTGAAGGAATGGATGAGAACCTAGAGACTTTGTTGGGAGCTTGCATCTTGGACTTTGAAGGACATTAGAAGTAGCACTTACCCTTAGTAGAATTCACTTATAGTAGTAGTCACCAACATATGATTTGTATGGCACCTTAAAAGAAAATTTTTGGGAGATCATACAAATCGTCAAATTGTTGTGGGAAACCACCGACCAATTCTACTTGAACCGGATTTGAATTGTGAGATTTTGGAAGGTCGGAGTTGATTAGGAAGCATGTAAAGGTCATACGATTTGGATAGTTGGAAAAGTTGACACCAGATTTGTTGGGCCTTTCCTAATATTAGGAAAAATAAGAAAACTTGTAAGTTGGGTGGAGTCCATGACATTTTTTGCATGTTGTATTTGAGGAAATACCATCATAGCATAGTAATTTTGGTAGAACCTAACCAATTGAGGGATTTTGAGACAGCCAATAGCGCCCCTGCCACTGCATGTATTGTGGAGTGCAGAACTAGTAAGCTCGACACAAAAAGAAAAAGTAGATCGGTCTGAGTACAATGGGGAGAAAATTGGATGGAAGACATGAGGACTTCTCAACCTATGCCTTTATCTGATAAATTTTCTTTCCATAATTATGATTTTGGTTGCATCATGGTTGCTAGATCGGATGGTAGGAGATGGTTGCTATACTTTTTCACCATCACTTTACACCCATATAGTAGTTTTATTCATGTTTAGGGTATCTGCATACATACTTGCAAAGCATGATCAAACACTCATGCTAGGGTTGAGCTTATTTATAGTACCTGTAGTACATAATCAACTGCACTTCGGATGAGTAGATGGTTATGTATATAACTTGGTCTATAACATGGATGTTATTGCGCCTTACATTATTTACCTCTTGAAATTTTTTCGTATGAAATCCCTTTTAGGAGGGCAGAATATAACACCCAGTAAAATCAACCCTAATTAAATATGTAAATTAAAACAAATTATATTAATTAGGATCAGGGAAAATGGAAATTTTATAAAAATGGGAATTTGACCTAAAAGTAATTTCGTTGCATTCGTGGAGAAATTTTATCCGTTTCCACATATAATATGCTGAAAACGGAGCTCAAAAGATGAAGTTTTAAGTGTTTGAAGTTTTTAGATTTAAATTAATTTAGTTTGAATTCAAATCAAATGAGTATATAAATCTAGGGCTTGAATTTTAAAAATCAACTATAGGTTTAAGTTGGGGTTAAGTTAAACGTTCTTGTTTACAATTAATGTTAAAAGTTAAATAGGGAAATAAAATAATCAGGCAATGGAGACAATCAAACTTTCCCAAAATTAAATAGAGGGGTCGGCTCCTTGACCTCTACTGATCGACCCCTTACGGTCAATTGATGGTATAAGGGAGGTCGACCGCTTCATCTGTGGCAGCTAGGGTATTATAGCTTTGTACGCTTTAGATTTACCCGTTTTCAACCTGGTTTCATCCTACAGTTCGAGTGCATTTCAACCACTATAAATAAAACCCTAGACCCTTCACTTTTATGCATAATTTTTTTGGAAACATCAGCTTAGCTCTGTTAGTTTATCTCTTCTAATATTCAAAAAACTCCATTAGGGTTTCAGGTAAGAAATCATAATCTTTCTTTGTTTATTATTTAATTTCTAAACCACTTCTCCTCCATCCTTTCAGAATCTGGTATATATACAAATCCCTTGTTGTATATATATAAAAGAAGAGATCTGAAGGAGATAATAGTAGGTATTGCAAATCTAAAGAGAAGAAAGGCTAAGGACCAACTATGAGCGGAAACCTTAATTTTTTTTATTTCAGTAATTGATTAGTATAAATCTATGGGTTTCAATATGCCTTAGGGATTTTGGGATTGCAAAAACAAAATAGATAAAATCCCTCAAATTCCTTTATATTTCAAAATGTCAATTCTAGATGGTGAATCTCAATTATTTATGTTAATTTAATGGAATTTTTTAGCACTAAAATTGGTTGCTAACACCCATAGTAGAGTTATGTAGAGAGAATAATGAAGAGAGTAAGTTAAAACTGAGGAACTACATAGTAGAATGCATTAATAACTGTAAGAAACAAGAATACCAGATTTATAGTGGTTCAGCATAACTGCCTACATCCTCTTTGAGTTTAATCATTATTGCTTTTTTAATCTATTGAATATAGATACAATCCGTACACCAATGACTTGATTACAAGTTTGAATAAAAAATAGACGAGTCTTCAAAATGGTAGAGTCTCCCCAGTATTCTCAAAAAAAGGTCCCTTTTCACTGCACCCATGTCCCTCTATTTATAGACGAAGATAGACTGGACTTCCTACTCGAGCCTAGAAGCAAAGTAACTTGGCCCATATATGGGAACCCCAAGTTGACCGAACTAGGCATGCCGAGCGATATACTCCGATCGGCAAATGCCGACCCAGGATGGTTGAACGATGGTCATTTGGGTAACTGACTCTAAGCGATCTCTTAAAGGACTTGGGGTAGCTCGTAGTGGACCTCAAAGTAAAGAAGTGCCGGCTTTTGCATGTGACTTGCGTCGTCAACCGAGCTACACGTTCTACTCCAATCTGATCGAACCATGTGTGAATTCACTTCCCTTGGCCGAGCGGTACATGCCGGGTGACGAAGACTCAACTGACCGATTGACGCTTGTCGAGCGATCTGGACCGAGCGACGCATGTCGAGTGACTTGGACCGAGCGACGTGTGTTGAGTGACTTAGACCGAGCGACTTGTGTTGAGTGATTTGGACCGAGCGACATTTGTCAAACCGTATCTACCGTACCGCACATTAATGCCAAAACACGTCGATTGCATTAAACCCGTATATCATCAACTCTTCTTGGTCAGAATCTTGTCTTGTGCTAACGATAATGTCTTCAACTATCGCCTTGTAGCCGGGCCAAGGCGTCGGTTAACATTTACCCTCCAAAGTGTGTCATGTGAAGCAACACGACACGCTTTGAATCAGCGAGTATTCCTTGTTTCCAGAAAGAAATCCATCATGTTTCTTAAATAGTCATTATCCTTCAATTTTATCCTCCCAAGGTGTCGTATCCTTCTTTGGTCGTCATGCCACTTGATGGATTCCCAATATTATAAATCCAGGGTTGTAGTCCGTTAGTGGCCATCCATGTCCGGTTCTACAGGGCTAGTAAGCTTCAGCTATTTGATCGATTCTTTTTTTAATAACCTTAAGTGATAACTCACTTTCTGTTGATTTTAAGAAGTCGAACTTTTCCGGTTGTACGCATGCATGTTCGGGTACATGTTCTAGCCATTGGCTCTCGGATGCGTTTTATATGCTCATAAGTCGTCACTAATTCCATCTAGCTTAATTGCAATTCAATTGTGATTCCGTGTTTGAATTTTTTGTGAAATAAGGGTTGTAATCAGCCACTTGATAAGAGGGGACTTCAAGTTTTACATGGATGACGACCTCAGAGCAATAAGTAGACGAATAGAGTACGGCCAGTCACGGACTCATGGATAGTTCTATAAGCCCATAATGCTATTGGAAGTTCATCCGCCCATTTACCTCTAGCCTTTTCCAAACCTCTCTTCAGAACAGACTTTTTTATTTTGTTAACAGCTTCAACCTGTCCAATTGCAGTTATAATGGATCATGGAAGGTCATAAGGACAGATGACGTTACAGACAATGAAGTTGATTATTTTCTTCATCTTGGTCGTGGTTAAAATTTCTTCGTCTGCCCATTCGGTGAACCAATCAACTGCTATGGTGGCTTATTTAGCACCACCTTTAGGATCGGTAAGAAGATGATGTCAATGCCCCAAAGTGGTAAATGGCTATGGAATAGCCATATGAGTAATTTCCATCGGTGGGGCTCCTGGATTTTTTGCAAACATCTTGCACTTGTCGTATTGTCTAGCATGATCAACCGCATTTGGATTGATAGTTGGCCAGTAATACCCCTAGCAGACTATTTTTCTTACCAGGTTTTCCCCCTGATGTAATCGCCACATTCTTCTTCATAGACTTCGCTCAAGACTCACTTGATGTCATCATGGGTGATATACCGAAGCATGGGAATGGATAAACTCCTTTCTACACATGACTTCTTCTTGGATGATTTGGCGTGAAGCTATG
Organism: Allium cepa; assembly: GCA_030765085.1. Lineage (NCBI taxonomy): Eukaryota > Viridiplantae > Streptophyta > Magnoliopsida > Asparagales > Amaryllidaceae > Allium > Allium cepa. Next base: position 1,050,603,986 of record CM060935.1, on the reverse strand, counting down.
AGGAGGACTTATCATTTTCCAATCCTATGTTCAGTAAGAATTTCTCATTGTAGATAGCCCTTGATAGGAGTCAACCATGACCCCTTTTCTGGCTCTGTCTCCAAGATCTAGCCGATCTCCATCCGTCAATGCTTGGAATATTAAGTATTTCAACCGAAACAATGTATGTCCGTTGTGCGTCCCTAAAACTGACCAGCTTGGTCAGTGACTGGACACTTTTCATTTTGTTCGCTGAGTATACGTGTAATGATGTAATACGTGAAATCGGCTTGTAGCTCTTGGACCTGGCCAAGATAAGGAGCAAGACAATGCCCCTTAGCAAGATCAACTTCCTTAACTTTACATGCTATCAATCAGGAATCACAAAAGATATGTAAAGTTTCCCCTCCAAATCCTCTAGCAAGTTTGAGGCTAGTGATCGAGGCTTCATACTAAGCATCGTTGTTTGTTACAGGGAAATCGAGTTTCAGGACGTAGCAGATCGATCGTTCCTTAGGATTCATTAATATGACTCCTACGCCATAACATTGACCATGGATGCCCTATCCGCGTACATTTTCCATCTGTTGGTTGGTTCTCTACTACTCTTCGAGTAGTCGTCTGATGTAGTGAATTCGGGTATGAGGTCTGCTAATTTCCATCCTTGGATAGCCCTTCGAGGGAAATAAGTGATATCGAATTGGCTTAGTTCGATATTCTACTTAAGTAGTCTTTTAGGCGCCTCAGGTCGTTGTATGCCCTGTCGTAATGGCTACTAGGAATAGACATTGATGGGGTGAGCCTAAAAGTAAGAGTGGAGCTTTCACGATGAAATTAATAGACATTGTGCTAGCTTTTGTAGCTTCGGGTCGATATCCAATGCATGGCTCGCGATAGTTGGTGAAATCACACATGCATCAGAATGGGTCCAAGGAAACATATCATCATTTATTCAAAAAAATCCAACTAATTCTTTTATCATCATTATACTGAGCCATGATCTGATATTCAGCACCCAAAAAGGGTCGCCATGGCTGGCTGTAATGTCGGCTGTCAATTTAGCGGGTGCAATCCCGGATTCTTTGAGTTCATATATAACTTTTTTTCCTAGCATTCAATGTGAAATATGGTTGGGACGGTCATTGTTGATGGTTACTCTGGTCGAATTCTAGTATCTTGTCATGAGCTATTAAGTCTAATAATAAAGGGCTCTGAATGCTCTAATCGATTATTTGCAAATGGCTAAAGATCAGGCTTAAAAGCACGTTGAAGTAAATGTCGAGTACGGGTCGGTCTCGAGTTGCATGCAGCTGCATAACTGGATCTTGCTATGAGTTTAAATTTACTTGTACATTCGAGTAATGCTCTTTCTATTCAATGCATTCATGATCCTTTACCCGTCCTTCGGGTTAGAGTGACAGTCAGTTGCCCATGAGCTTAGATATCAATCAAATGATTCCATCTCTAGGCATTCTTTCGGTCGTAGCCTTGAGTTGCTGTAAGCACTATATATAAGTTTCAATATTGAGCTATCGTAGCCAGTCTTTGGATGACCATGTATTTGATCCTAGTCTCGAGTTGATACATGTACTGCATGGACGATTGAGTCTCGTCCTAGCGATGTTTATGTTCTCACCTAAACTCCAAAGACATTGAGTTGATCGGTGAATAGTCGGTTCATATTCATCTTGCTTCTCGCTCGTGACCCCAGATCTGGGGTATATACCGATAAGTAGGAAGGCCATCCATGCCCACTTTATCTTTACTCTCTTTCCCGTTGAATCGTGGGATCAGGTCAGTCGACGGAAGGCTGGGCCTCGCCTATCTTGGATTGTATTGTGGTTTTTCATTCCAAGAGAAATAATTCGATGCCTCGTTAGTTTTAGGGTGTAATTTGGACACTAAACGGTCAACCATGTCCACTTTATTTCATGTTATGTAATTAGATCTCGGGATGAAGTTGGCTCAAATGCAGTCGGGTCAGGCTCATCTAGTTTCATACTCCTCCTAACGGATCGAAGGAGCGCGCTGGAGAATTTTTGACCAAGTCTTCGTAGTTTACACTCCTTTCCACATTCTAGATGTCATAGTTTTTCATGGAACATCCGAGTCACATTCGTATATGCTTGGTGAGGATCGGTATTGACCCTTAGTCTTAGGTATGATATAATCGGTCGCCCGTAGCTTTAGATGCCGTTTCGATTGGTTGTATTGAGGCCTCCCTGTAGTCGTTGCCTTAAGTTGTAAAAAACTCCAAGATAGAGCTATTAATAAATTGTCGTATTCAACTTTTAGTGATTTGTACTCTTGCTCCCAACACTGATTTGGCTAGGCCACTAGTCGGATGGTCGAACTCCATCCTTGGCGAGTTAATACTCCTCCTATCGATTTCAGGCCAAAGTTCGCTGAATGGGGAACGGTCGGAATCCACTTGTCTATTTATCGATGTTTATACACCACTCTGCATTCTTGTGACTTAGTGTTATTTCCCTCCAGTCGACTCGGGCCCAATTCGTGTTCATGCTTCGGTCCACGCTTCGAGGACTTAGAGATTTGTCGAATGGTTTATGCTTTAGTCCACATTTCGGGACGCAGAGATTTTCATCAATTCGTCTATACTCTACTCCATACACTCCAGGGACTCAGAGTACTCTAGTCCGCGCTCCGAGGACTTAGAGATTTTTGAGTTGTTTATACTCTGGTCCGCACTTCGGGGACTCAGAGTACTCTAGTCCGCGCTCTGGGAACTTAGAGATATGTCGTTCATACTCTAGTCCGCACTCCGGGGACTCAGTGTACTCTAGTCCGCTTCAGGGATTTAGAGGTTTTTAAGTTGTTCATACTCTAGTCCGCACTCTGGGGACTCAGAGTACTCTAGTCCGTACTCTGGAGACTTAGAGATTTTAAGTCGTTTATATTTTAGTCCGTGCTCTGGGGACTCAAAGTACTCTAGTACGCAATCTGGGGACTCAAAGTACTCTAGTACGCAATCTGGGGACTTAGAGATTTTCAAATCGTTTATACTCTAGTCCGCGCTCTAGGGACTTAGAGTACTCTAGTCTGCACTTTGGGGACTTAGAGATTTTTAAGTCATTTATACTTTAGTCCACGCTCAGGGGACTTAGAGTACTCTAGTCCGCTTCAGGGACTTAAAAGGTTTTTATGTCGTTTATACTCTAGTCTACAATCAACGGATTTAGAGTACGCTAGTCCGCTTCAGGGACTTAGAGGTTTTTAAGTCGTTTATACTCTAGTCCGCGCTCTGGGACTCAGAGTACTCTAGTCTGCACTTTGAGGACTAAGAGATTTTTAAATCATTTATGCTCTAGTCCGCGCTCAAAGGACTCAGAGTACTCTTGTCCGCTTCAGGGACTTAGAGCTTTTTATGTCGTTTATACTCTAGTCCGCACTCCGGGGACTTAGAGTACTCTAGTCCACTTCAGCGACTTAGAGGTTTTTAAGTCGTTTATACTCTAGTCCGTGCTTTGGGAACTTAGAGTACTCTAATCTGCACTCTGGGGACTTAGAGATTTTTAAATCGTTAATACTCTAGTCCACGCTCAAGGGACTTAGAGTACGCTTGTCCTCTTCAGTGACTTAGAGATTTTTGTTGTGAGCAGTCGTATTTCCACCCGTTTAATTTGTATTTCATTTACTGTATCGAGGCTAATGTTGTTAAATGAACGATCGAACCACGTTTTCTTATGGAATGGGACTCTGCCCCCAACATGAACGACGAAACTTGAAAAATGGACGGGCGATGCTCGACCGCTTGGTGATTATAGCTCTTCCAATAAAGTCAAGGAAGGAGGTATACGACAGATGGTTGGATCACATCCATGCTGGGTTAGATAGTCAAATCTCACATAATTTGCTTCGTATCTCTTTATAGAAAACAAGGATAATGGATTATTGAGTAGACAAAGTAAGTTGCATATGTTTCAAGGTGCAATCGTATCCATGTATTGGGAGCGATGGTTGACGAGTAGGTAGTCCATCACAGCTACTCCAAGTTGGGCTTTCGAACAACCTCTGGTGTTCAGGGTAGGATTTTATGCGTAGATGATCAAATCACGTCCACTCTAGATAGATCTTGGTGTCACAAAACTTCGGGGGAGGCATTTGTGTTTTTTCGAACTTTGTTTTATGACTCGATTTGAGTGGATGATCGGGCCATATTCATTCCAAGCCTTGCTTAGGTCTTCAAGTCAAATGTGGAGGTCGACGAATGGATGGTCGGTCGTGTTCACTTTGTATTGGGCTCTGATCGTAATGAGCTTTTCAATCTCTAGTCCATATCCCCAAATCGAAGGCATAGGGTTGATGGTGAGCGGTCGAATCATGCTCGTCTTGATGAATCCTCACATGTCCGATCACGGTTTGCGTGGATTGGTTGGCGGCCAAATCTGAGTACTTAGTCACCTGCATCGTTTTGAAAATAGTTTATTTCAAGTTGGTCGTAGTTCATAGAACAATTGAAATAGAAATAGAAATGGAAATAATTCAAAGAAGATTGGAATAAATCTCATTGATAAGTGAAGCAGCATCGTGTGCTCGCTATTCGACTTTGCCCCTGGCACCTTTCAAAGGGATGTCGGTCGTCAATAGTCCAATTGATAATCATAGCCCTTTATTGATAGGCATCGAATGTTCGCTGCCCTCCATTCTGCAGGACTTGTACAAACTGTTGAAGCTTTCCTTTCCAGATCGGCTTTTCGATCACACCTCGGAGGTATTTGCAATCGCTTGTGTAAGGATCAGTGAGCATCTCGGAATATACAACATTCCCCTAGTTTTCTTTGGACTTCGGTGGACTCTCTTGAGGTTGGTTTTCTGTACCACTCTGAGTCGGGAGTATTCAAGTAGAGGCCGTCGACTGAATTTTCAAAGGGCATATGAGTCAAATTTTGAGATCTTGTTTTGTCTATAGGAATCAGAGTCCTTAGCCGACGGGCCTGCATTCCTAGTCTGCTCCACTCCTCCTCACTTTGGTTCAGATTCATTTTGTTATAGAAATGATCCATGGTCGTAGGAGGCTCTCCAGCTAACTAGCTACCAAAATATATCTGGAGGTCGACTCTCCTCAAATGCGATCAGTATGATATCCTTGTTAGTATTTGGAATAAATTGCTTAGATCCAAACATTGGTCTGCCTAGAGTCACGAAATTCGAAGTGCTGGGTCAATGAAGAATGGTTCTTGGAGTCATCTTGGTATTTTCCTAGAGTCATATCATCTGTGTTCTCCAACCTTTGGGAGCATCGTTCGAGTAGCAGTTGCTTGTCCGTTCCTTTATTGCCATTCAGAAGCTGCCGCTAGATCCTATATGCCCTGGTGGATCATAGGATTTAAGGATAGTGGATAGAATGTTCCTTTATTAATTGAGTTTTGAATTCACTATCCCGAGGCACTGCACTGCGGCTAGGGTTCGAAAATTTTAATCGTACCCGATTTTTTTTAAATTTTAAAATAGACGTCGTATAAGAGACCAGTGTAACTGAAGTTTGGCTCGGCTAGGGCAGTTCGGCCAAGGTAGATCGACCAAGGTGGCTCGGTCAAGGTAGGTCGGCCAAGGTGGATCAGCCTAGGTGGTTCGGTCAAGGTCTATCGGCTTGGATGCCGTTCGGTATAGACATGTGGCTTGGCCTATATGCCGTTCGGCATAGGCATGTGGCTCGGCATGGATGCCGTTCGGCATAGGCATGTGGTTCGGCCTGGATGCCATTCGGCATATGTCGCTCGGCATACCTCACGTGGCAAGCATCGCCCGACAAAGTGACGTTCGACATATGCCTTTCTGGAGCGACCGGCAAAGACTTTTTCTAGAGCGGTCGGCATATTCCTTTTTTGGGGTTGTCGGCATATGCCTTTTCTTTTTCTAAAATTTAGGCCGTCCTCGATTTTTTTTTTGAAAAAAGGTGTCGTATAAGAAACAGGTGTAACTTAAGTTTGGATCGGCCAAGCATGGCTCGGCCAAGGCAGTACGGCCATGGTGGATCGGCCAAGGTGGCTCGGTCAAGGTAGCTCAGCCAAGGTGGATCAGCCAATGTGGGTCGGTCAAGGTGGATCGGCTAGGATGCCGTTCGCCAAAGACGTGTGGCTCGGCTTGGATGTTATTCGGCATAGGCATATGGCTCGGCCTGGATGCCGTTCGGCATGGGCATGTGGCTTGGCCTGGAGGTCGTTTGGCATAGGCATGTGGCTCGGCCTGAATGCCGTTCGACATAGGCATGTGGTTCGGCCTGGATGCCATTTGGCATAGGCATGTGATTCGGCCTGGATGCTTTTCGGCATATATCGCTCGACATACCTTACTCGGCAAGCATCGATCGGCATAGTGTTGTTCGGCATATGCCTTTTTTGGAGCAGTCGGCAAAGACTTTTTCTGGAGCGGTCAAGTTGGATCGACCGAGCATGGCTCGGCCAAGACGGTTCGGCCATGGTGGATCGGCCAAGGTGGCTTGGTCAAGGTGGGTTGGAAATGGTGGATCAGTCAAGGTGGGTCGGTCAAGTTGGATCGGCTTGGATGCCGTTTGGCATAGACGTGTGGCTCGGCCTAGATGCTGTTCGACATAGGCATGTGGCTCGGCCTAGATGCCGTTCGACATAGGCATGTGGCTCGCCTGGATGCATAGTCATGAGGTTCGACCTGGATGCCGTTCGACATATATCGCTCGACATACCTCACTCGGCAAGCATCGCCCAGCAAAGTGACGTTCGGCATATGCCTTTTCTGGAGCGGTCGACAAGGACCTTTCCTGGAGCGGTCGACGTATGCCTTTTCTAGGGCGGTCGGCATATGCCTTTTCTAGGGCGGTCGGCATATGCCTTTTCTTTTCCGAAAATTTGGATCGTACTCGATTTTTTTTGAAAATAGGGGTCGTATAAGAGACTGGTGTATTAAGTTTGGATTGGCCAAGCATGGCTCGGCCAAGGCGGTTCGGCCAATGTGGATCGGCCAAGGTGACTCGATCAAGGTAGGTCGGCCAGGGTAGATCGACCATGGTGGGTCGGTCAAGCTGGATCGGTTTGGATGTCATTCGGTATAGACGTGTGGCTCGGCCTGGATGTTGTTCGGCATAGGCATGTGGCTCGGCCTGGATGCCGTTCGGCATAGGCATGCGGCTCGGCCTCGATGCCATTCGGCATAGGCATGTTGTTCAGTCAGGATGTGATTCGACATAGGCATGTGGCTCGGATTGGATGCCGTTCGGCATAGGCATGTGGCTCGGCCTGGATGTCGTTCGGCATAGGCATGTGGCTTGGCCTAGATGCCGTTTGGCATAGGCATGTGGTTCGGCCTGGATGTCGTTCGACATATATCCTCGGCATACCTCACTCGGCAAGCATCGGCCGACAAAGTGACCTACGACATATGCCTTTTCTAGAACGGTCAACATATGCCTTTTCTGGGGCGGTCGACACATGCCTTTTCTTTTTCGAAAATTTGGGTCGTACCTGAATTTTTTTTTTTTTGATAATATGGGTCGTATAAGAGATCGATGTAACTTATGTTTGGATCAGCCAAGCATGGCTCGGCCAAGGCGGTTCGGCCAAGGTGCCTCGGTCAAGGTAAATCGACCAAGGTGGATCGGCCAAGGTGGGTCGGTCAAGGTGGATCGGCTTGGATGCCTTTCGGCATAGACATGTGGTTCGGCCTAGATGTTGTTCGGGATAGGCATGTGGCTTGGCCTGTATGCAGTTAGGCATAGGCATGTGGCTCGGCCTGGATGCCATTCGGCATAGGCAGGTAGTTCGGCCTGGATGCCGTTTGGCATAGGCATTTGGCTCGACCTGGATGCCATTTGGCATAAGCATGTGGTTCGGCTTGGATGCCATTCGGCATAGGCATGTGGTTCGGCCTGGATGCCGTTCGGCATAGGCATGTGGCTCGGCCTGGATGCCATTCGGGATAGGCATGTGGTTCGGCATACCTCACTCGGCATACCTCACTCGACAAGCATTGCCGACAAAGTGATGTTCGGCATATGCCTTTTCTGAAGTGGTCGGTAAAGACTATTTCTAGAGCAGTCGGCATATGACTTTTCTGGGGTGGTCGGTATATGACTTTTCTTTTTAAAAATTTTGGGTCGTACCCAAATTTTTTTGTTTTTTTTTTTGAAAATAGGGGTCGTATAAGAGACTGGTGTAACTTAAGTTTTGATCGGCCAAGCATAGCTCGGCCAAGGTGGTTCGGCCAAGGTGGCTCGGTCAAGGTAGGTCGGCCCTGAGCGATATACTCCTATCGGAAAATGCCAACCAGGATGGCCCAACGGTGATCGTTTGGATAGCTGACTTGAAGCGATCTCTTAAAGGACTCGGGGCAGCTCGTAGTGGATCTCGAAGTAAAGTAGTGCCGACTTTTGCATGTGACTTGCGTCGTCGACCGAGCTACACGTTCCACTTCAATCTGACTCAGCCATGTGTGAATTCACTTCCCTTGGCCGAGCGGTACATGCCGAGCGAGGAAGACTCGACTGATCGATCGACGTTTGCCGAGCGATCTGGGCCAAGCGACGCGTGTCGAGTGACTTGGACTGAGCGACGTGTGTTGAGCGACTTAGACCGAGCGACGTGTGTCGAACCGTACTTCTGCACCACACATAAATGCCAAAACACGTCAATTGCATCAAACCCGTATATCATCAACTCTTGTTAGTCAGAATCTTGTCTTGTGTTAACGATAATGTCTTCAACTATCGCCTTGTAGTCGGGCTAAGGCGTCAGTTAACAGAATTTATATTGTTCTGCAATTTCTGATAATTTCATAGTTTATTCCACTCCTCCTTCTTTGATACAAATTGTGAGTATATAATAATGAGATATGGGTTTAGAATACGAATTCAATTCGTAGTTTATACTACTTATTCCACATAAATTCCTTTGTTTATCTCTTTAAAAAGAGGATTTAAATATATTAGGAATTAGAATTGCAATTCCTATTGTTTAGGATATTCCATTCAATTGATGTAATAAATTAGGTTTGTATTTCTACTTACAAGTCTATTTATTGAAGTTTTGGTTATGGATATTTCATCCTTACTATGAATATTAGAATCCATTGTCATGGATATTGAAATCTTGGGAATTTGAAGGAAAATGACTCATATTAGTATTACGGCTAAAAGAATTGACATTTAACACTTGTTTAGGGTGTATAAACCACGCGCTTAGAATTTATTAGGCATGAATATATATTATTTCTATTAGCATAACAAAAGTACAATTATGACGTATAAATGTGTAGTTAATTAGGAGTATTGTCATTAATTTCCCCCTTTTAGGAATATAATTGATATTTTAAGTCGTAATAAGAAAGATTCCTTACAAGGCCTTAATTATGAAACAGTGAGATGAGTAATATATATATATATATATATATATATATATATATATACACACACGAAGAGTATTTAAATTACAGCTAACTTATAGGGATGCGAAGTCAGTAGAGTTGCATGACAAAAGTCTACCCTTTACTTTGAGGCTATAAGTAGTTGTGTATACTTCCTATCGATAAATATATATGATGACACGAGGTTATTCTCGAATTCTATAGGGTAAATCTACCCAATGGTTACTAATTCCTACGAATAGTCGGACTAATGTGAGAACACATTATGAGTATGAGTTATAATACGAAGGGCATGCTACGGGCTCTTGAGGTATTAAGTGATTGTTTGAGGGCCCACATCTTTTTCCTAGTGCTAGTTATTAGGCACATTAGGCAGTATCTCGATGGGATTCCACTTCGCGATAAGGTATTCAGTGACTGACTAAGGGTTCGCCTTTCCATAAAGCAGTATTAAGTAGCTCGAGAGATTCCATATGATGTCAGCTAGATAGTTATCATTGAGAAGTCCGCCTTGGAAATACATTTAAACGGTAGGGTCTGCCTTAGTCGAGGTCTTAAATGGCCAAGGTCTGCCTATTTTCCAATAAAAGATATTAAGTGGCTTGGTTACTATCTCTTGCATTGTTAAATATTTATGACATAGGATTTAGAAACTTGCTTCCTTTCCTTATAAGGAGTATTAAATGGTTTTATTTATGTAAGACATACTCCTATTTTGAAATATACCAACCAAGTACCGAAATGGTAAAGACTCGAGGTTTTTATTTACCAGACACTTGTTGTTCTGACTCCCTCCTCAATTCAACACAAGTTAGAGAAGGAGTTGATGATGCTTGAAGATGGCGAAAGTGCACCTTGTGGCAGTTACTATCTATCTTGTTGTATTATATTCTACTGTACCCATGAAATGTATTTTTGAATGAAATATTGTAATGGTTGACATTATGTAATGTTTTATGACATTTGAAATAATTTGAAATAAATAGATACTATTATTGTTATTATATTTTATTCCTTCCGCAATGAGTTCTGAAAGAATGGATAGATAACTCTGTACCGTTTTTCTTTTTGCCAACCAATAACCAATAGCTAGCTTTAGAATGGGCTTAAGTTTCGATGGGCCTTTTCTGGTCAGAATTTATGTCTGTTTCAGGGAAGGCTATTACAAGCCATCACTTCCCAACACAAGTCATCATCACCATGTCCAAAGTCATCACATCAAAGAGTCACATCCTCGCTTCACCGCCAAAACCACCCATCGAAGAACCATAACATTAAAATCGAACATTGAACGAATGAATGAACCATCATATCGTGCTCCTAGAAGCCTCTCTATTGTCCACATTAAAATTGGCCAAACTGATCATCATCAGTAATGTTGGATACCGACCACTCAAAGTAGTCAGTAACGACCCATTTGGTCATGTACTTTACCAAAAATACCTAGGTACAAATCAAATGAAAACGTCTAACATCCATCTTGAAGTCCAAAGACATACATGCTTCCATCATCTTTCATCTTCAAATCGATCAGTATGCATATGATGAAATTCTATCCTATGGGATATTTCCTAACACCATATTGCCTATCTATTGGCGTTTTCAAACAAAACAAACAAATATGTACAACCAACAAGCATACATACATCTATCATAACATACATACAACATATACAATACATCTAGAGTAACCAATGAGGGATTAATACAAAAATAGCATAAATATAGTGATTTCCTAAAAATAATGCGTCTGTAATAACATATGTTTTATCTGATTTAAAATTATTTAAAACACTTTAAAATTATTTTATAAAATCAGGCGTGGATTTAAATATATTAGAAATCATGTTTTAAAATTGGATATTGTTTTAAACTTTCATTTTTCTACTATACTAACAATCATAGTATGGTGAGAGAAAATATCACTTATTTTAACAAAAGTTATTCAATCCTTTATCATGTTGTAGAGGGCTCCAATACGAATGCAACACAAGAAACCACATCCCAATTGGATTTCGCATGCAAAAAGTATAGACAATATAAGATTTCAAATATATATAAATAAATTAATAACCTAACTCAATTATTAATTAAATTAATTATTAACCTTAATTAATCCTTTTCATAATTACTCCTGCCACATCACCACCTTTCTCCTTCCATTTTCCTATACACATACCTCCTTTTCTTCATAATTTAGTAGTCACATAACCCATGAATGCAAGCATACCCCATAGTTCCTCATGTTGGAAATTGTGTTGTGAATTGTTAAAAAAATGAAAGACCTTGGAAAAAGTCCATTTGTTACTTGAGTCCCATACCATAGAGATTATTGAAATGTACTCATACGTATACATACATACATACATACATACATAGATATATATATATATATATATATATATATGAGTTTCTTAGCTCCTAAATTGGGCCATCTGGGCACCCAACTGTGGCTTTTGTGTTGAGTAGGGAGCACATGCATGACCATCACGCACGCATGCTCCGACCGACTCGACTCGACCCGGGCCGAGCTTGGGCATGCTGTGGTATAACACCTATATTATTGGATGAAATTCGTTTGGCATTTTATGACCATTATTTTATTTGAAATGGTAAAATTACAGATTTGAATATTGAGCCAACATTACCCCACTATTCAGTAACACATTCTGTGACGACCTGCAAATCTGTACCCTTTGTATCGATAATAAACCATATATGTTCGACTCAAAAAGTACAGAATGATGGAAAGTCATGAGAAAGAAAAGAGAGGGTGAGAGGAAAGAAAGAAGAGATAAAAAGAGAAGAGAAGAAGAAGAGAAGCAAAACCAAAACAATATAGAATCTCACATCGCAGCGGAACCACATATGATATAGATGAATAATGTTTACAAAAGAAAGAGCTATAATATACATACATCAATATTAGAGTACACGAATAAATAATTATCAATTTGGACGGTTGTAACAACCTGTCCTCACAAATGTCGATAATTTACAACAACAATGCAGCGAAAAATAAAAAAATACGTGTATACGACATGAAGATCTCTAGCTCGTCTGCTGAAGCTCCAAAAGCACCAAATATGAGCCTGTAAATATACTCGGTCTGACCTGAGAATTGAAAGGAAAGAACGCACGGATAAGTCTGGTAAACCAGCGTGAGAAAAACACATCTCAACGGAATTTTAAATTTTAAGACTACCAAACTTTCTTTTCTAAAACAAAAGTTATCTTGTATGACCATGTCCCCACATAAACACAGACGGGATTTTCCCTTACGATAATATAAACATTTCATATCAAATTCTCTTATATTATAATAGTGTCTTTCGCACAGATAATAATTAATCATAGTTGAAATTGTTACCATTATTAAATTCCAGATACTAGGCTCTACAAACAAAATGGCAGGTGCGTAGTGAATATTGGATTCCATACAAATGACAAGGTATGACACTACCTTTTCGAATTCGGTACACCTCTAGAGGAATGTACCTAGGTCGAGATATTCGGTGCCCAAAACCAATGCAAGACCGACCTACCCTATCCTGGATGGTACCAAGTATGTCATCACCCCGTTCATTACCGACCTTTAACGGGTACCCGAGTCATACATTCACCACATACTTAGATATGTGTAGAGTAAAACTAGAAGGATAATGACATCTTTTAGTAGGAGCGACCCACTCAGCCTTGCTGCTTCTACCTGTTTTAGTCATTTCCTAGGGTGTAAGGCCAAAATAGATATGTAATACCTTTCATATATCACATCATCGTCATCATCTTTAAATGCCACATTGCCATTTCCGTTTGACTACTAATTGCCTTCCACAAAAATACAACCCTTGAGCTCGTACATCTCAAGTTGGGTGTTAAGCTAAGAGAAGTTGCCTTCTCTGGCACTACAGATGTATGTTTGTAAAAACCAATGTATGTAATCTCGGAAAATGCACTGTCAGACATCCAAACATACAAACTGTCTATAGGAATAGGACAAACCGAAGGTACTTTCCTACCGCATCCTATCGGGAAATCCATAGAATTAGTAGCGAATAGTCCTTGCATTGGATATTTCATAACGAAAAGACTACTAAAACAGTATGTATATTTGGATATTAACCCTAAATGATCAACAAGCAGTCCTTCACTATGAAAATTTTGAATATCAATATCATCAACAAACCTACACAATTGTCACATATAGGTTGGTCCGAAGAGGTTTTTGGATAAACCGATCACGGTCTCCTTACATCAACAATGCAAAAGCGTTACTCAACCTCATACGAAAACCAAGTCTCGTAGACTTATCACATTTCCATCAACTTTCTATCCTTCGGCCAAGAAGGACGCTCGGTAGATAGGAGTAATCACTTCGCACTACTCGAATCAATGTCCTTTACACCAAACGATAATCAAGCCTACATAGATGGCTACGTACTAAGTGTACAAAAAAATGGTTTCCACATCAAGTGGAGAAACTAAAATGGCCAAAAATATAATTTAGCACTTAAGCAATCACTAGGCCTGATTTATTAATCTTGTTTTATTAAATCTCTTTATCAAATTTATTACTTCAAATTATCTTTAAAAAAATATATTCTCAAAACCTTTTCAATATTTGGAAAACATTTAATAAACTTATTTTAATAATAAGTGAATTCACAACTTATTGTATTTTCAAACCATTTAAACTCCATTTTAAAATATCACTTTCCAGAATATTCGTTTTGAAGATTTTTTCACTTTAAAAATGTGAATATTTTCCTTTTATAAAAATCCATATTTAGCTTATCAAATTAAATTGATTTCACTTTTATAAAAAAGTGTTTATAATTCATGTTTCTATTTTATAAAAACTTCCATTTATAAAATTCCATATTAACCAATTTCTGGTTTATCACATTTATATATCGAAATCCCATTATAAGCTTATTTACTTATAAATTTCTTTATTTACACATTCATTCTTTTGTAATCTTATTATTCATAAAGTCCATTATAAATTCATTTCTAAATTTCAATTAAAATCCATTTACAAATTTGATTACAAATCCATTTCTAATATTTATAAAACACTGTTTAAAAAACCCATTTGATTAAATCTCTTTATTAATAGCATTCCTTTTATAACTTCCTTGCTTAATAAGTCTTATTTACTTCTACTATTTCATTTATAACTTCATTTTAACACTTATAAACTCGTTTATAGTTTCGTTACTGTTATTTATAAAATATCAATTTTATAAATCTCATATATTAACCATTTATAATAAATTCAATATTCTCAGTTTAACTTATTATGCAAAATAGTTAACTCTATATTTCAAAAATCATATTTAAGTATATTTCACAAGACCATAATTTTTAGAACATAAAAATTAGAACTTTTTATTGATTTAAAATAAATCCATTTCTTTAATCATTCAAAAAAATTTAATATATATATATTTTCAAAATCACTATGAAATCCTTTTTTTAAAGTTAAAATCATCATTTTAATATTTCAAAAATATGGCTCAATGTTGTAAAAGCGCTAAATAAGGGGATTCACATCAATAATAGTAAACATAGCATCCATCACATCAAACATCACATGGTACAACATATATAACAATATGTGTAAATAAAAATCGACAATGGTGTGGAATCCAGTTAGATCCCTCCAACCTGTAACCTTCAACAAATGCACATATAAGAAAAATATGCATAATATCCGCTTCGGGGCAGATGCGCGTACAAAGGGTCATCCGCTCATACAAGGTAACGTATAAGGTCTAATCTGCTCTAATAGGCAGGAATATATCCAACTACTAATTATGTAAAATAATGTTCAAACAATCATCATATAACATAAAATAAATTTATTCCCACTTGTATAAAAATATAAGCGAGCCAAAGAGAGTGAGCTTTACTTACCTTGGTTGCATTCGCCATTGCAGCGTTTATTTCGATTAAAAATTAAACAAGCGTTCAATTTTAACCAAAATTCCTATGAGCTCCAAATCGACCCAATCCAACTCCATAGCGTAGTATTTTCAATAATGAGTGCAACGCTACTTAGTTCGTTCGAATCAGACCTCTATCGACAAGTTATGCATTTTATAAGATTAAATAATTTTAATACAAATTAATTTACATTTTATTTTTTATTTTTTTATCAGAATAAATCTTGGCCGTTAAATTTCATCAAAGAAAATCTCGGCCACACAATCTCCTTTCTTCCTCTTCGTACGTGATTCTCAGATCGAACCCATCTCCTCCCCTTTGAACATGTGCTTCTCCTCTATCCATTTACCGGAAACGATCAGATACCTCCACGTGAACCGCCACACCACTACACACCCATTGCCAGAGACCGACCCCTTATCTCCATGCCTATGCCATGAATATCCCCTTCAAACGGTAACTAATGCGGCCGAAATTTGGCCTCCATGATGAACGAAACTTGATCGTAGCCATTGGACTTAAATTTAAAATAAGTAAGGTTATATGGTTCAAATAATATTAGATAGGATTTGGAAAGAGAAGTATACATAAAAATAATAACATTTATCTATATCGATAAAAGTGACAAAATGCTGATTTCAGAAAAGTATATTTCAATGGTTAAATAAATTACTTTAATTTATTTATGAGTGTTTATAATTTTAAGTAGAAATATAAAAATTTATTTTTAAATTTGGTTTACATAAATAAATATTTTAACTAAAACGTCAAAATGTGACCGTAAAACATTTTGTCGAAAATCAACGTTTTGTTGATTAATAGTCGTCGCACCTTTATTTTCTTATATAGGAACGTATATTAAAATAGTATAAGTATTAATTAATTCACTAATCAAGTTTACTTTTACAAAACATACTTAGAAATTTCTAGAAAACAATTAAGAAAAAGTAAGCACAAAAAGACAAACATGTCATTTCAAAGAAAAAAGTAAACATCAAATCAAACCAAACGTAATTATTATATTCTTTATCTAATACTTAAGTGAAAACGACATAAAGTAATAATTTAAAATGTGATGTTAAGTGTTGAAAAAAATAAGGTTGCTTAAAAAGTAAGTAAATGGTATTTTGGTCTTTTTACAAAATATTATTTTAATCCAAAACTTTTTCTATGAATAAGTATCCACTTTCTCACTTTTTCTCACTTTCTTTTACACTTCTTCTTCTTCTTCCTTTCTTAATGTTTTTCTTCCACTCTCTAATGGCTTCTTCTCTTCTGTTTTTCTTACTAACTTTTTCAAAACCATATCAAACAAAGTCAAAACACCACCAAACTTTTCCAAAGACCTTAGAATAACACGGTTTAACATCTAAGATATAAAGAAATGATGGAGGAAGGGGAGGATCAAGGTGTGGCCGAACCATTTGGAAGGGAGGAGCAAGTTCAAGGAGCTCCAGAACGAGAAAAAGAGAAGGAGGTGCTGCCGGAATCAAAAGGAAGTACTTGGGGTCGAGAGCAAGTGGAAGTAAAGTTATGGCCGAGCACTAGGAAGTGGTGAAGTTGTTTAGGTGATGATTGGGCGAGGATAAAATGATTTAGTGAATTGTTGGATTAAAAAGAATGTTGGTAGGAAGTTAATCTTTTGGTTAAGTTAAAGGTAAGTACTCATATTTTAAGTCACTAATTCCTAAAAATATTTCAAGTTAATTATATTATTTGTTTGTTATGTGTTGGACGATTTAATGGATGAATGTTTTCAATAGAATAATTAAGTAATGTAAAGATGATTTGGAAGTTTTAATAATAGTTTGAATAAATGGTTATGAGGAATTGTTTATACCACTTAAACAAAATGTAAAGAATATTGTATGTATTAACAAACTGAGTATGCAGAAACGACTAGTACATTTGTCCCGCCTATGAGATCTGGGAAGATAAAACAAGGTGTTTAACAAAGGTTAGGGATGGAGTAACCAGTGCCCTGAACTTACCTGGACTATAATTTATCTTCTTAGGCGCGGGGTGCAAAAGATCGAAAGTAAAGTCCGGATGCTCTAAAAGATCATATTTAAGTTTTTTCAAGATAAAAGAAAAGAAAAAATTCTTTGAATGTTATTTAACCACTTAACATCTTTTATTCGATGATTGGTACGAAGGAACCAGGATCGGATTTGGGTGATTCCTATCCGAAGAACCGGGATCGGATTTGGGTGATTCCTATTCGAAAATCACTTCAAACTAATTTTAGAAACCCCATATGAAATTAACGTCTTTTTATCGTTGATTATCACGAAGGAACCGGGATCGGTTTTGGGTGATTCCTATCTAAAAAACCCTTTAAAATAATTTTTGAAATAAAACATACTGAAGACAAAGATTTCATGATGTAGGATTACTTGCCATTAGTCCCTAGAGGTGAAATTTACCGTATCTAAGGTGGCAGTAGTACTCCGTTATGAAAATCTTCAATTTGCAAGAATATGATTTGAAGTTAAGAAAGAAATATTTGATTAAGGTTTAATAAATGATTTGGGAATATTTTCCCTAAGTTAAAAGTTATAATTTGAATATAAGAAATCTTTGATTAAGATTAAAAGAATGATTTGGAAAGGTTTTTCTAAGTAAAAGAGAAAATGATTTGGAATTATTCCAGGATTTAAGAAAGGTTTAAATAAACCAAATGATTTGATAAATGAGGCTTAATGATTCCATATACTCCTGAAAATAAAATGAAATAACTTGAAAAGAATATATCTAAAAAAGATATTTGATTTAAATAAAAGATGAAGTAATTGATGATTGATATCCATATATGAACTTAAAATCTTTTTATCGATAATTGGCTTCGAAGGAACCAGAGTCGGATTTGGGTAATCCCTATTCGAAAACCACTTCGAACCAATGTGTACGTTTGAAAGTGAAGACACGTTGAAGATGATGATTATTGAAGACCGTGGATCTTCATAGCATGAGGACTGCTTGTTGACACGCTCAGGGTTGCTCCCGTTATAAAGTTATTTATAACAGTGGTCTCCTTATTGTGTAGATTTTTTGGATTGCAAGGACTACTCGCTACTAGTGGTAGTAGGAGAGTGCCATCGGTTTCGTTCAGCCCTAGAACGAACTTGTATGAACGAATATTTGACATTGCATTTCTGAGACACAACATTTGACTTTGACAAATGTACATCTGCTTGGTGGTGGAGAAGGCAACTTCACTTAGCTTAACACCCTTCTTTGAGACATACGAGCTCAGAGACTATATGTTTGTGGGAGTCAAATAGTGATCAAAGGAATGGTAGTGTGGCATTAAAAGTGGAACTTGTTTTGATTAAAGAATGTATTTGTAAAAAACAAAGCGAGGCTTTGAAGAAACTGAGCGTAGCCTCACTAGCCTCACATCCCGGAATATGATATGGGATACCATGTGCTTTGATAGACGCAAATTCGGAATAAGTGAGTGTGTATTGTGGTGTCCAATGTTGAGACTTGGTTTTGATTCACGACACAAAGCTATCATATACAACATATAGATTTGACGACTGCTACGACAAAGAGAGAATATATACTACAAGGAGACAAGACTTTAAAATCGGTGCATCAATTTTATTATTATTTTATTTTTGAGTCTTAGGCCAACATTGTTAAAATCTCTCCTCAGTTACATATTTATTAGCTTATATATTTTTATCACTCTATTTACAAAAAATTTATACACATATATAAGCATATAATTAGTTTACTAAAGATTGAAAGTTATATATATATATATATATAACCGTGCATATTGCACAAAATACACCGGTCAGTCGACTGACCCAAGTTTCCAATCGACTGACACTGGAGAAAATGTGCAACATGCACAGTGCATGAATATATGAATTTAAATATTTAAATTAGTTTGAATTTGCAGTCGACTGACCCTAAAAGTCCAGTCGACTGAATTTCTATAACAGCCAATTTTTTGAAAGGACACGACTTTTGTAAAGAGTTGTGAACCTTTAGAAAAGATTCGGATGCAACACTTCGGTCGAAACTCTTCACCAATAATCGTAGCTTTCTAACTCTTATAAATACAAACTCCAACTTCATTTCAAATCATTGAATTACAATCGATTTCTCTTATTCTCTGATCTAACTTTCTGAAATTTATTTGCTATCATACTTTCAATTATTCTGCATTAAAGCAATACTATACCTTTATATTCTTCATATATTTCAAATATAAACAATTATACTCGAGGAGAAGATTATAGGAAGGGTGTACTACGAGTGACAAATCCGTGTTATCAGAACACACATTAGTCAAACTATTTTCTATATTAGTTGAAGTCCCGTTCTGCTGCTCAGGCGAGTGAAGTTCTCTCTGGCTATTGAGGCGAAATCCTGTTCTGCTGCTCAGGTCCTTGTTCGGCTACTCAGGGGTGTATAGACCTGTTCCTCCGAATTAAGTGAGTGTTGTTGTTTTAGTGAAATTCCAAAAGGAGTCTGGGACTGGACGTAGGACGGTGCTCCGAACCAGTATAAAATCTCTCGTGTCATTTTACTATACTGCTTTTATATTCTGCACTATTTACAGTTTTACTATCATCACTTTACTCTGTCTCATTATAATATCCATATTACACAATCCATAGCACACTTTAATTTGGTATCAGAGCAAGGTCATCATAAAACCGTAACACAGTTATCTGATAATCTATTAATATGGACACTAACACCAGCACTAGCATTAACACTAGCTTTGTTGAAGGACAATCCACTGCACATCCACCACTATTTAATGGCATGAATTATAACTATTAGTCCACATGAATGAGAATATATATGCAAGCAAATAGTTTTGAATCATGGAATATAACTCAAACAGAATATACTATTCCTATTGAAGAATATTCCACTTGGTCAAATACACAAAAATTAGATGCCACGGCATATGCAATACTGCTTATGAAATATGGCGTACACTCAAAATCACACATGAAGGAACCGACAAGGTTAAACAAAGAAAAATATCCATGCTCAAGAGTCAGTTTCTAAACTTTAGAATGAAAGAAAATGAATCCATAAATGACATGTACTCAAGATTTCAGGATATCTATCATTCATTAGTAGGACTAAGAGAAAAATATTCAGATTTTGATATCGTATCCAAAATCCTTAATTCTTTAACGGATGAATGGGAAAGAAAAGTTCTCGCTATTGAAGAAGAGAACAATATTTCCAAAATAACTCCAGAAGAATTAATAGAAAATCTAATGTCTTACGAAGTAAATTTGCAGGAAAAAAAGTTCAGGCTCAAGATAAAAAGAATATAGCATTTCATGCAGAACAAGAAGAATCAAAGTCAGATAAAGACGACCTCGCTTTTATTGCAAAGAACTTCAAGAAATTCTTGCAGTATAGAAAAGAAAACAGAAATAATAGCAAGAGAAGTTCAACCAGCAATAAACCACCATCTTTATCAGTTATGGAATGTTATAATTGTCATAAAAAGGGGCATGTGCAGAAAGACTGTCCAAATCAAAAGAAAGAACATCGAAATAAAAGGAAGGACAAATTCAAAAGAAAAGCCTTTTCAGTCACATGGGATGATTCATATTTCTCATTGTCTTCCTCGGGAAGTGAAAGTGACAGCGATAATGAACAAGCTAACGTATGTTTTATGGCTAAAGCTAATGAGGTTAGTGATTTTATTTTGATGATATGATAGAAATAAACGCTGAATTATTAGATACTTTAAAAAGTCTTAAAAGAAAATATAAAGAAGCTGTAGAAAATTAGAAAAAGGCAAAATTCGAAAGAGATATGCTTAAAGATGAGAAGAAAATATTTGAAGAAGAACTTGAGAAAACTCAAGAATATCTCTCTAATGTTAATTCCCAACTTATATTATTGACTCAAGAAATTGAAACTGAAAAAGAAAAGAATGATAGTCTTGTTTCTGGGAATCATGTTTTAAAAACAAATATTAAAATGGTAGAACTAGAAAATTCAAGTCTAAAGGCTAAACTAGATGGAATCACTAAAAATGTATCAAATTTTAATAAAGGTAGAGAAACTTTATCTAGAATTATTGAGAATTGACAATCTATTAGTAATAAACATGGTTTAGGATATAAGAAGAAAGTTAAAAAGTCACAGTCTAGTAATTTGAACAAAGTTAAATCCAATAAAACACCTACGTCTTTAAATAGACTAGTTTCTAATATTATAAGTATATGGATACCTAAAACCAATAACAAACTAATAAGAAAGAAGTATATTAGTTCATTCATAGAAGATGTTCATAATAATAAAAATTATATTTATAAAAGGGATACTAAACCCTCTTGGGTTTGGTTTCCTAAGACCTAACTCTTAGGACCCTATTAAAAAAGGTGGGTACCAACGATATCTCATATCTTTTATAGGTCCCACTCAAGAAAAGAGGAAAATGGATACTCGAAAGTGGTTGCTCAAAACATATGACAGGAGATAAGGACATGCTGATAAATATTAAATATTCAGATGGAGGTTCTATCGCTTTTGGAGACAATTCCAAAGAATATATTATCGACAAAGGCGATGTGAGCAATTACAGTATGTCTAATTTACCTCTTATTACAAATGTTTTATTAGTTGAAAATTTAAAACATAGCTTATTAAGTATAAGTCAGTTATACGGTGAAGGTTTTAAAATATAATTTTCTGAAAATAAGTGTAGTATTCTTGATCAGAATCAAAATCTTATTTTCGAAGGAAATAGAGATAAAAATATTTACGTTTTAAATATGAAAGTTAATCATAACTTAGATTTATGTTTAATAGCTAAAGAAAATGATCCATGGATATGGCATAAACGATTCTGTCATATCAATTTCAAAAATATAAACAAAATTTCTAAAAATAATCTTGTAAAAGTATCACCAAACATGAATTTTAAAGTTAATGATATATGTGACTCATGTCAATTAGGTAAACTAACTAAATCCTCGTTCAAATCTAAGAAAGTTATCTCAGCATTACAACCACTCGAGTTACTTCATATGGATTTATTGGTCCTATCCAAATTCAATCCATAAATCATAATAAGTACGTATTTGTAATAGTTGATGATTTTTCTAGATATACATGGACAATTTTATGAAAAAATAAAAGTGATACCTTTGAAAATTTCAAAACTTTTGTTAAACTAATTCAAAATTTAAAAGGTATTAAAATTAAAAATATTAGAAGTGATCATGGAGGTGAATTTGAAAATATAAAATTTGATAACTATTGTAAAAAGAAAGGAATATTTCATAATTTTTCATTTCCTAGAACTCCACAACAAAATTGAGTTACAGAACGAAAGAATCGAACGCTACAAGAATGTGCAAGAACTTTACTAAATGAAAGCACGTTACCAAAACAATTTTGGGCAGAAGCTGTTGCAACTGCTTGTTATGTTTTGAATCGTGTTTCTATTAGACCTCTCACCAAAAATGCTCCTTAAGAACTTGTTTACGGTAGAAGACCAAACATATCTTATTTTAAAATATTTGGATCAAAATGTTTTATACTAAATACTAAAGATCAACTTGGCAAATTCTATTCAAAATGTGAGAAGGGATATTTATTGGATATTCGAATCGAAGTAAAGCTTATCGAATTTTTAATAAACGAACAAATATTATCGAAGAATCACTCCATGTATCTTTTGGTGAAAATGCTAAAACTATTTCTACTACTTTTAATGACAATGATTTACTTAATAAAAAAAAACAATTATAAACAATTCGATAGACGACGACGATATGATTTTATCTAGAGAAGATGTAAACATTGTTTATAATCTAGAAATAGAAATACTACTATACAATAAGATCTCCTCGAAGAGTTTTATGAAATCATCCTACAGAAAATATAATTAGAGAAATAAATTCAAATGTTCGAACTAGAAGTCAATTAAATTTAATGAGTATTATAGCTTTTATCTCTACTATAGAACCTAAAAATACTAAAGAAGCATCATCCGACGAAAATTGGATTATTGCTATGCAAGAAGAATTAAACTAGTTTGAACGAAATGAAGTTTGGGAATTAGTAACCAGACCGACCGATCAGACGGTTATAGGAACTAAATGGGTTTATAAAAATAAAGAAGACAAATTAGGAAATATAACTAGAACTAAAGCAAGACTAGTAGCACAAGGATATAACCAGGAAGAAGGAATGACTACGAAAAAATATTTTCTCCAGTTGCTAGACTAGAAGCAATAAGGATCTTAATGGCGTACGGTTGTTTTAATAATTTTTAACTTTATCAAATAGATGTTAAAAGTGCATTTTTAAATGGTTATATTAAAGAAAATGTTTATGTTGAACAACCTCCTTTATTTATTCATGAAAAAAATCCAGATCATGTATATAAACTTAAGAAAGCTTTATATGGATTAAAGCAAGCATCATGTGCTTGGTATGAACATCTTAGAAGCTATTTAATTAATTTTGGATTCGAAATAGGAAAAGTAGATCAAACCTTATTTATAAAACGCTCTAAAAATGATATATTAATAGTTCAAATATACGTCGATGACATTATATTTGGCTCAACTAATAATGAATTATGTAAAGAATTTTCTGAAATAATGACCAGAGAATTTGAAATGTTCCATATAGGAGAATTATCATATTTTCTAGGACTACAAATTAAACAAGTTTCAAATGGAATATTTATTAATCAAGAAAAATATTGTAATAATCTTATTAGACATTTTGGAATGGAAAGCACTTCTGCCAAACCAACTCTTATGAGTACAATAGCACATCTTGAAAAAGATGAAAACGGAAAAAGTATAGACCAGAAATTATATCGTAGTATGATAGGATCACTACTCTATTTAACAGCAAGTAGACCAGATATTATGATGAGTGTATGCTTATGCGCACGATTTCAAGCAGACCCGAAAGAATCACATCTACGTGCTGTAAAAGAATACTACGTTATCATAGTAAAACTATAAATTTCGGATTTTTCTATCCAAAAAAGTGTTTGTTCGAATCAGTATCATACAGTGATGCTGATTTCGGAGGATCACGAACAGATAGAAAAAGTACAAGTGGTACGTGTCATTTCATTGGTAAATCGTTAATATCTTGGTTTAGTAAGAAACAAAACTGTGTCTCTCTATCGACTTGTGAAGCAGAATATATTTCTACAGCACTAGCTTGCACACAAGTAATTTATATGCAACAGACACTTAAGATTTTGGAATCAACTAATCAAAATCAACAATTTACTGCGATAATTCTAGTGCAATAAATTTATCTAAAAATCCAGTAAATCTTTCGAGAACTAAACATATAGATATTAGACATCACTTTTTACATGATAATATAGAAAAAGATATAATAAAGCTAGACTTCTACCATTAGAAAATCAGTTAGCCGATATTTTTACTAAACCACTATTAGAGAATACGTTTATAAAATTGCAACGTGAGCTCGGGATAATCTCAAGTAAGGATATATAAATAAAAATATAAAAATTTTCTAAACTAAAAAGTCAAAAATAAAATTTTTCAAAAATTTTTAAATTCTGACCATGCCGAGACTTGAACTCGTGACCTATTGTAAATAGCCCAGATGTCTTAACCACCTGAGCTGTTAACGTTTACTATTCTAGTATCTTAGGGCCGTTTTATTATATAGTTACATATACTTTATACTACTATTATATGTCACAATTAGTTTTATAATTTACATTATTAATTTTATAAATATTATAACTGAACAGATTAGATCAGCCATCAAAACACCTGTGTCTCTACATTCTTTTAGGCTGGAATTAATATAATCCACAAATTATATCCTATTTTCTCTAAAAATCAAACTATAAATAGGTGCATTCTCCTATTCCTATGCACTCAAAAACAATACTTCATTCGATTCTCTGAAACAAAAAAATCAATTAACAGCAGTTTTTAAGACAATGTCAACTTCCTCTTCTACCGACTCTATTGAAATCCTTATCACGCCCAACTCCCTAAAAACACCAAACCATAAAGGTTCACCATCATCGGTTTACCACACCGGATACACGCCGGACAAGAAAAAAGGAAAAAAGACCGTCGATATTTCACCAAACAGAAAACAAAAGATCTACGATCTCCACCATTGTCAATAAGAGTCTCTAATGGTTCAACGGGAGATGTATTATGAATAGAAAATTAACTCCAGATGTATAGGTATAACGAGCATATAGCAATGAAATTCTGCGGGGATTCGTCACACCTAATAGATGAAAATGCCGTTTCACCTATCCGATGTCCTTCGACTTCGTCTCCTCCGTGACCACCATACTCACCAAATTCATAGGATCGCAACGAAGCTTCGAACGTTCGTCGTAAACAACTGAAAGAATTCAAGACAACGAGTCCTAAGAAATAATTATTGTGTTTAATGATTTTTCGTTGTATGTTTAATAAATTTTCTATCTATGTGTACGTTTATATATCTGAAATAAAATTATTTCCCGTGCAATAAACAATAAATTAGATATAAAAATTATTGTTCACATTTAACTACAAAGTGAAGTTAATTCAATATCGTTAAAATTATTTATATTCATTCTATATCATATAACAATTCACTGTGCAAAAAGCTACAGATAAGTCGACTGGACAAAAAAATCAGTCGACTGACACTGCAAAATTTTAAAAATATAAACACGGCCAGTCGACTGTTGTAGGGCCTCAATCGACTGGACTAGAAAGTTGAAAATAATCAAGTTCCAGCTTCAGTCGATTGACGACCTTCACCAGTCGACCGACGCTGTAATTTTGACATATATATAACAGGTCTAGTCGACTGTTGCAGGACCTCAGTTGACTGGACCAGAAGGTCGAAAAATCACAACCTTCAGCTTCAGTCGACTGACTCCCTGCACCAGTCGACTGAGCCATAGATCCGAAAGACTTTTAACCTTTTCACCTACCCTTTTACCCCTTTATTTATCACTTTACCTTCTCTCCTCTTTCACAATTCATTTTTTCAAAATCTCCAAAACCCTAAGCTCTCCAAAAATCAAAATTTTCTCCTCAAAATCAAAATTAAATGATACCAAAACGTAAAGGTCATGCCTCTTCCTCGTATCAACCTCCTTCTAATGAACAAATTCGGCGTTGGCTATTTGATGACACCGCTATGAAGAGAAGGAGACGGATTCAAGATTCAAGAATATTCGAAGGTTCCTTCATTAAATTCCCTGATTTTTCACCTTATCATATTCAAGAATTAGCCTGTCGTAGCAATTTAGAGTCGTTAATTGATATCGACGACAATAAACATAAAATCAACCAAATTATGGTTAAGATGTTCTACGCTAATCTCAACTTGGGCCATCAAGATGTGCCAAATCAGGAAGATTGCATTTGGAGTCTTGCACGTGTTAAGCCCGTCTTCTTTTCTCTAGACCACATGGCTCATATTCTAAAAACAGAAAATGATGGAGTTGAGTTGGCTACTATTGTTGTTGATTTGGTTGTTCGAGATCACGTAAGCCATTTATTTCTAGAAGATGATATGCGTTAGTTAAAATCAATGTATTTACGACCAAAGGCACGAATAATTCTCCGCGCCTTAATGAAAACCGCAACTCCTAGAACCGGGAGTTATGAACTCATCTATGAACATAATTTTCGAGCCTTGTATGCAATTTTTGGAAACATCAAAGTAAACTAGCTTCGTTTAATACTTGACGAGTTTTTAAGCTTTAACCAAGGAAAGATGAATATAATTTATCATGGCGAATATATTATGCGTCTTCTCAAAGCATGTGAAGTTCCGGAACTGGATTCACCGGTTTCTACTATTGGGTGTTTAAACGCTCGGACCTTAGCTTTAATGAAATTACCGATTGCCCGACCCCCTCCTATAATATCTTTTGAAGAATGGACACAAAGGAAAACAACTCAAGTCCAACCACAACAAGACGAGTCTTCTCACCGACCATCTCGTCAAACATCAACACGATATCAACAAGAAGAAATTACGATTCGAGATGAAGGTCTTCAACCACGTGCGACCATCAATATCATGTGGCGTAATCAACAAATCCTTCAATCAAACATCCACAAAGTTGATAATAAGCTCGATAAAGTCAAATGATTTTTCACAAAATTATGGCTTGCTATATCGTGCTCTTCCTGTACATATACTTCTACTATAGGCGATCCAGGTAATCAACTCATATTTACATGGTCTTCTCCTTCTTCTAGGGACGATCAAGCTAGTAGTGATGATGATGGTAATGAAGGACATAGTGGTAGGGATAAGGGACCGATGGAGTAAGCAATTTATTTTTCTTTTGATTCAAGACATTTGTTTTAATTAATATGGCTTGTACTTAAATGGCCATTCTAGTTTATTTGTTTCGATGGAGTAGTCTATTTATTTTTCAACATTCTAGTTTATTTGTCTATGGATATTAAATGTGGATGATTGCTCTTCGTTTTATTTCATATTATCCTTCACATTATAATATCGTATTACTTATTCCTTTTTGTCGATAACAAAGGGGGAGAAATATTGTTGCTACTAATAAAAATGGAAGAGATGGAGCGTCAGAGATTCAGGGGGAGTAAGTATTTATGTAGTTTTATATACAGTCGAAATCTATATCTATTTACAGGTTGTCATGAATAAAAAAGGGCGAATGTTGAGACTTGGTTTTGATTCATGACACAAAGCTATCATCTACAACATACAGATTTGACGGCTGCTACGACAAAACGAGAATATATACTACAAGGAGACAAGACTTCAAAACCGGTGCATCAATTTTATTATTATTCGATTTTTGAGTCTTAGGTCAACATTGTTAAAATCTCTCCTCGGTTACGTATATATTAGCTTATATATTTTTATCACTCTATTTACAAATTTTTTATACATATATATAAGCATATAATTAATTTACAAAAGATTGAAAGTGTGTGTGTATATATATATATGCAAATTGTGCATATTGCATAAAATACACCAGGTCATTCAACTGACCTAAGTTTCCAATCGACTGACACTGGAGAAAATGTGCAACATGCATAGTGCACAAATATATGAATTTAAATATTTAAATTAGTTTGAATATTCAGTCGACTGACCCTAAAAGCCCAGTTGTCTGAATTTCTATAACAACCATATTTTTGAAAGGACAATACTTTTGTAAAGAGTTGCGAACCTTTAACGAAAAGATTCGGATGTAACACTTTGATCGAAACTCTTCACCAACAATCGTAGCTTTCTATCTCTTATAAATACAAACTCCAACTTCATTTCAAAGCACTGAATTACAATCGATTTCTCTTATTCTCTGATCTAACTTTCTGAAATCTATTTACTATCATACTTTCAATTATTCTACATTAAAGAAATACTATACCTTTCTATTCTTCATATACTTCAAATATAAACAATTATACTCGAGAAGAAGATTATAGGAAGGGTGTACTACAAGTGACAAATCCGTGTTATCAGAGCACACATTAGTCAAACTATTTTCTATATTAGTTGAAGTCATGTTCTACTGCTCAGGCAAGTGAAGTCACCTTCGGCTGTTGAGACGAAATCCTATTCTGCTGCTCAGGTTCCTGTTCGGTAACTCAGGAGCGTATAGACCTGTTCCTCCGGGTTAAGTGAGGGTTATTGTTTTAGTGAAATTCCAGAAGGAGTCTTGGACTGGACGTAGGATGGTGATCCGAACCAGTATAAAAACCTCTTGTTTCATTTTACTATACTGCTTTTATATCCCACACTATTTATAGTATTACTATCATCACTTTACTCTATCTCATTATAATATCCATATTACACGATCCATAGCACTCTTTCAACCAACACGCTGGGCCTTTGGGCGATGCCTCCCTTAAAGCCTTTATTGCCCCGTTTGGAGAAAGTGGTTAGCTTGAGAAAAGCAGGGAACTATCGGTTACCAATAGTAGTGTAGCAAGTATAGTTCCAAGTGAATAGTTTGAGAAAAGCAATTAAGGCAGCGTGGGAACTATGTTTGTTATGAGTGGATCGAAGAAAAAGGCCACCAGTTCCCTATCATGTTTGAAATCCAATCCCAATACGAGATTTACGGTTTTGATTAAATTCCCAAAATAGCTGTAATGACTTTCAAACATTTCAGCTACCCCCTTCCTGGTATCATATATTTCGTTCAGTATATTCCGTTGACCCAGTCCAGATATATTATCTTAGACTTAGTTCGGGTGTTGATACCTTATTTGAATAAGTTTATTTGAAAGGTGTTTTCAAAGGAATGTCATTAAAAATAATATCAAGTGTATTTTGGTATAAAGTGTTTTGGTTATCATAAGGTAGAAACCCATCCGTGTTTATGCGAGGGCGTGGTCTTATGAGACACCCTTCTTTTCAAAGGTTTTGATAACATAGTCATTTTATATTTTGAGTATCTCATGCTGGTTTATCAAGTCTAATCCGGGTAGTTTTAATACTCTGGTTAGATCCGAGTAGTTTTAGGTTTAGTTGAAGACGCTTGGAGTTTCCAAAGGAAAGCTGGAGATCTTCGTCATCGTATGGACGTATTCTATTTTCTGGTACATCTATTGCATTTGTTTTATTGTTTTCAGCATTTGTAAGAGCATGTGTTATAACTGTCCAGGCTGAATGTAGGTTAAACTCTAATATTGTATTTTAAAATTTTCCGCTTTAAAGATTATTATTGAAATAATATATATTATTTCATGGATGTGACATTATGTTCTGTCTTTGTTGTCGATTCAAATGGTACGAAAAAATGGGCCATTATATTTGGTTTCAAACCTGAAGGTTAAGGGAGAACCTGGGCTTTGTTGGGGGTAAAGACTCATCAGAGATTGGGTTAGTAATACTCTAGGATGAGTAACTCGTTAGAGATAGGGTTAGTAGCACCTTGGAATGAGTTTGAGTGTATTATATATGAGTGCATATTTGTTAGCGACTAATACATTGTTTTGTGTTGATTTATCTGTTGAGTGATTTATGGATTTTGATTGATGCGCCTGATCACCGTTATCGATGAGGGTTCCGAAATATTTAAACAAGACGAACCGACACACTGATTTTGAAAAATTGGTAAATAAAATAACTATTAGGATTATATTTTTAATATAAAGTACATATTTTGAAAGGTTATATAGTTAGAAATGAATGATTAAGGTTAGTGAAATTTAAATATGAACATCCTGTGATTAGAATTTCATAAGTTAACAATAAGATGTTTCATAAAGATAATTGATAAGTACGAAATATGATAAGGTAATTAGATCTTTAATACTTATTCAAAAATAATAAATTAAGAAATGATAATGTTAAGTTGCTATCATAAATTGATCAACTGTTTCATTTAAAAGTTTAAGTACAAATACCACGTGAACTAAGTTTCACAATTTGACTATAAGCTATTTGATAATAAGATTCTTTTAAGAAATGAACATATAAGATAAAAATGTAATAGAAAATGATTATTTAAAAAGATAAATATAAAAGGAATGAGAATTTAAATTCGAGTAAAAGAATGGTAATTTAAATGAAGTTAATTAATATAAGTTAACACGAATTTATAAAATAGGTTTTATAACAAAGTAATATCTAAAGGATTTTGAAAATGGTATTATTTCAAATAAAAAGAGGTATTTTATGATTACTAGTTCGATTGGTTCGAAAATAAACTAAAAATGGGCAGAGATGTGTTCGGATGGTAAGCACTTTTCTTAAGTATTACTCTTCTTGTTAAGAGGATATCTGATATTATTGGTAGTACCCAGTTCCTTGAATTATTTTAAAGTTACTCGATCTATATAATTTTCTTAAGTTAAATAAATAATGTGAATTATTGATTAATAACATTTATAAAAGTGTTTAAACCAAAGATAAATTGGGATCGCTAATTGATAAGATAAAACAAAATTCTCGACGATTTTGGACAGTCCAAAATTTCCAAATCATACATAACTCAGGGCTAAGAAACTGCTTAAATATTGTGAAATACTTTGAGGAAATGAAATAAGATAAGGATAATTTATAAATTTGATTTATAAAGGAAAAAAAGAGATTTAAGAGTTAAGAGTTTGAGAATTTAAATACGGATGGTTTTAAAATTTGTTTTTTTCAAAGCTAAAAAATTAATAATAATATTAAACGAGAAATAATTTTTATAACTTATGAATTTGAGATAATAGTAAATTAAAAAAAAGTTTAAATTTGTTAAACAAACGGATTTAAGTAAAACCAATTTGAAATTTGGGATTTGTATATACTCTTAGGATGTAAAGGTATATCATACAAATATAGATTTAAGTCATGAAGTATTAAATAAAATAACGACTCCTCAAAAAAAGGTAATTATAACATGGAAAATGTTTTATTAATGAATTCTAGCATTAATTGAGAATTTGGAATTAAGTCTTTAAAATATGACTGATTTACATAAGTTATAAGATGTAATAAACTTAAGTAATAATTTTACAAAATGATTCATAAATAATGTTAGTATTAAAGGAAATATACTAGGTTAAAGGGTTGTGGGAAAACTTTTTTACAAGGATAAATTATCTTTTGAGTGAAAAGTGGTTTCTTTCGAATATTTTCCTTTATAAAAATATTTGAAAATAAATAATTAAAGGGATTATACAAAGAAACACCTTTATAAAATGTACTTAAGATAAAAGTTTATGAAAAGTTTTTAAAAGTTAATAAATACATATCTTATATGTAGGTCATTTCTTCGCACAAATTTTGATCCAGGATTCGAGTTCGGAACTTTGAGGTGTTTACACTGGTTCGAAAATTGATTTATCACTCGATTCTTGACGATGAACATTGATAAGGGTTTATGGTTAGGTACTTTAGTTTTCTATCATAGTTGAGAGCTATGTAAGGAAAGCAAAGGTTCTGATTTAGAAGCCTAATCAGATTCTGCACTAGAGGATTAGGGGATCAATACTAGTTCGAAAGTAAAGTTGTGTATTCGAATAGAAGATCGAATAAGAATTTTCATATGGATGATCTGTGTATATTATATGGAATTAAGTTTTAATATAAATAGTTTGGGCAAACTTTTATTTCGGGTAATTTCGAGGACGAAATTCTTTTAAGTCTAGAGAATGTAATGACTCAGAACTTGACCACTTCAAAATATACTAATCAATGTGATTTTAAGTTTAAAATAAGTAAGGTTATATGATTCAAATAATATTGGATAAGATTTGGAAAAAGAAGTATACATAAAAATAGTAACATTTGCATATATCGACAAAAGTGACAAATGCTAATCTCAGAAAAGTATGTTTCAATGGTTAAATAAATTATTTTAATTTATTTATGAGTGCTTATATTTTTAAATAGCAATATAAAATTTTATTTTTAAATTTGGTTTACATAAATAAATAGTTTGACTAAAACGTCAAAATGTGGCCGTAAAACATTTTTTCGAAAATCAACGTTTTGTCGATTAAAAGTTGTCGCAACGTCATCGCACCTTTATTTTCTTATATAGAAATATATATTCAAATAGTATAAGTATTAATTAATTCACCAATCAAATTTACTTTTACTAAACATACTTAGAAATATCTAGAAAACAATTAAGAAAAAGTAAGAACAAAAAGACAAACATGTCATTTCAAAACAAAAGGTAAACATCAAATCAAACCAAACATAATTGTTATATTCTTTACGTAATACTTAAGTGAAAATGACTTAAAGTAATGATTTGAAATGTGATGTTAAGTGTTGAAAAAATAAGGTTGCTTAAAAGTAAGTAAAGGGTATTTTGGTCTTTTTACAAAATATTATGTTAATCCAAAACTTTTTCTATAAACAAGCATCAATTTTCTCACTTTTTTCACATTCTTTTACACTTCTTCTTACTTTTTCAAAGCTTTGTTTCCATCTCTAATGGCTTCTTCTCTTCTCTTTTCCTTACTAACTTTTTTAAAACCATATCAAACAAAGTCAAAACGCCACCAAACTTTGCCGAAGACCTTAGAATATCACCAAAACGTGGTTTAGCCCCTAAGAGGTGAAGAATGATGAAGGAAAGGGATGATCAAGGTGTGGTCGAACCATTTGGAAGGGAGGAGCAAGCTCAAGGAGCTCCAGAGCGAGAAAAAGAGAAGAAAGTGCTGCCGGAATCAAAAGAAAAGACTTGGTGTCGAGAGCAAGTGGAAGTAAAGTGATGGTCGAGCACTAGGAAGTGAGGTGGAGTTGTTTAGGTGATGATTTGGCGAGGATAAGATTATTTAGTAAAGTGTTGGATTAAAAAGAATGTTGGTAGGAAGTTAATTTTTTGGTTAAGTCAAAGGTGAGTACTCATATTTTAAGTTACTAATTCTCAAAACTATTTCAAGTGAATTATATGAAAAGTTTATTATATGTTGGATGACTTAATGGATGATAACTTGGTCAATATTTTGGTTGATTTTATGTTTATGATTTGGATGTTAACTTGGTTTGATTATTTAACCATAGTTAGTTTAATGATAATTATATCTATATAAATGTGTATATGGAAATTATTTAGCCTTTTAATGATTTCAAAATATCTAAAAAAATGAAAATGATATTATAACAATAAAGTATTATGATGTGAAATGAAATGAAAAATGAGCTTGAAATGATGAAAATATTATTTTAAATGAGCTAAAATAGTTTAAATATGGTCTAAAACAAATTTGAAGTTTTTCAGATAAGTTCCAAAGTAATTCACAAAATTGGTCAAAATTGAGCTCGTCGCGTAGCGGCAGTTCGTAAATTATGACCCATAACTTCAAATTAACGAGAGAATGATTTATAAGTCAAATTTCTTTGAAATAAAAATTCTATGGTTCACAATGATAATATTTTTCCAATGAAGAAAGAAAATCAAGATTTCATTAAGTAGAGTTTGAAATATGTCCAAAACAATTTTGCTAAAAACATTACGGTTTTGCAGTTCGAAATTCAAAAAGAGATTCTTTATAAATGATATTTTTAAATGATTTAAAAGTATGAAATAAATTTTTTAAATCTATTAAAATGGTTTAAAAGATATTTTGAATGGAAAATATGAATTTTCAAATATTAAAAAGTTGTTTAAATCAAATAAGCTTATATAGAACTTTCCGCAGCACTTTTATGCTGCGAATTCTATAACCATTTGAATATGAGTTTAAACGTAATGATATTTCCAAGAATTAATTATGAATGTTTTTAAAAGAATAATTAGGTAATGTAAAGTTGATTTGGAAGTTTTAATAGGAGTTTGAATAAATGGTTAAGAGGAATTGTTTATACCACTTAAACAAAATGTAAAGAATATTGAATGTATTAACAAACTGAGTACGCGGAAACGGCTAGAACATTTGTCCTGCTTGTGAGATCTGGAAAGATAAAACAAGATATTTAACTAAGGATATGTAACGACCCATGAAATTCGATAACTAAATTGGTTGAATTAATAGGATTTTTGTAATTAAATTAGATAGAAATAAAAAATTTATAATTTATATTGAAGTAAATGTTAAAAATGAAATGTGCATTGGTAATTAAAATTAATTATTGACAATTGAAGTGAAATCCCAATAAATAAATAGTGTTAATTGTTGCACTTGGGTATAAAATTTAAAATAAGTAATTAAAGGTAAGCATTTAATTAACCAATGCAATAATTATTGATTAATAGTAACTGAATGTAAATTAAGGCAGTAATGTTAATGCAAGGTAAACAATGCTAATTAAAGTTAATAAAAGATGAATGGAAGGAAATTCCATTTAATGAAAATAAATAAATGTTATAATAAAAAAACGTAACAATGTCAATTAAAGTTGTTCGTTAACGATTTTAATGAAATTCCAATTTACTAAAATAATTTAGATGTCATACTTGACTATGAATTGAATATAAGGAAACTAGAGTAGATATTGAGCAAATTGATGAATTAGTACAAAATTAATGATAGTTGGATAAGAACAGTGTTATGTAATCAATTTTCTTATTTAATATTGGAAGGAATAAAAATTTGTAATCCGTTAATAAATTTATAACAGGTATGAAATGTAAGAATGTTGATGTAAGCTAATAAATAATTAATTCAATGAAGTCCCAATTGATTGGAAAATTTCAGGGTTATAATTAATTGTAAATAGGAATATTTGGTAGTGAACTTAATATAAGAAAAACAAATGCAAATATTGGATTAATAAATGAATTAATAATAATAAATAGTGATTGAATAAAATCAATGTTCTGTATGTAATTGTTTGGAAATGATAACTTATATAAATATGTTTAAGGGTTAGTGGCAATAATTATTATAAAGAAATCATTTATTTAGTCCGTTATATCAAATTTGTAATCAATTGCAGTGAATCTCAATTCAATGTTATATTAGCATAAATTAAGGAAATAATTGGAAGTAATGTTAATTCTATTTATAATATGACAATTGGTTGATTTAAAGAATGAAAATCAAGGTTTATTAACTTATTGAAATGAAAAATTCAATAATTAGATTAATTGCAATTAAATGAAATTAAAATATCTAAATATTACATTATTTGATATGAAGGTGGAATATGAGAAAATTTATGTAATAGTTTTGAATCCAATGTTAAATCCATCTATTTGACAATAATGAATGTAATAATTATTGATTAATTTAATTAAATGGAAATTTTGGGAATTTTATTTATAAATTCTGAATTCAATAAATTGAGGCTAACACTGAAATTCAATAAATTAATTAACTTTAAATTGACATCTAAATTTGTTAAATTAGTGTGAATGATTTGGAAATATAAAAACGATAAGAATTGTCAATTTTATAATTGAAATTGGAAATTTGATTTAATTTATCAATTATTAATTTATTTAATTAATGTAATAGCCATTTTGGCCACTAACTCGGATTTCGACGAAACCAGTTTCATCGGATCCGTAACGGTGAATTATTGTAGGATTTCAAGTTTTATAGTGATCGGGCTTGTCGTTTGATCGTACGGAATTGAAACGCCTAGAAATCAATTAATTGAAATCAATTTGAAATAATTTGATTTTAGCATAACTTCGTCATACGATGGAATTTGGACCTGAAACCTGTTCCATTGCGTTTAAAATATTTTAAAAAATCTATTTTGATATATGGGTTGACTAAATTTCGTTCCGAAGTTAGAACGGGCTTTTCGGACCATTTATCGTTCTGCACGTTTGTAAACCGGGTCCATCTATTCTAATTTCAGATTTGTCTATAAATACCCTGTTATAAACCCTAACCTTTCTATTTCTCATTTTTCTATATGTACAATTCAGCTATTCCTCCTTCTTAATGGCAGACAATCAAATTCTAGATCCAATTGCAATTCAAAATCAAGCCAAAAATTCAAACTCCACAAACCCTATCAAATTTTATATCAATCTAAAGCTCTCGAAGAGCATAATCTGCTGGTGTGATTCTTTTTTCAAATCGGTAAACCGTTTGCACAGAATTCGCCAATCAATTCTCGGCCATCCATTGGGTCGAAATTAACTCTACCTGATCGACAAATTGATGGTACCGTTGGGAAGAGGGGGACGAGTGGAGGCCATCGGTGTTGTTCGTTCAATCGATTAACGGTTGGATTGCGCCAAAAAATTCGATTAGGGTTCATCAAAGAGGCAGCGGCTGCATGATCTTTGGGTTGTCGAGGCGATTGAAGAAGGGCCATGCATCTAGGGCGTTGGTCGGCGAGTCGTAAGAGTGGCGTGCGGCCGATGTTGGTGTTGGTAGGCGAGCTTTCTCTGGCGACTGAAGTGGAACGAACGCGATCTTCTATAGCTCGCGTGTATTAGGGCAGAAGGCCTGGAACGCACATGATGACGTGGCGCAGATCGTGTAGGTGAGGCTTTTTTATTTAATTTAATTTTTGACTTCAAAAGATCTAACTGATATAACTTTCGCATATGAATCCGTTTCACACACGGTTTTCTCCGCTAGGTTCGTATTGGGATTTCAAACATTTTGGCGCTGGTTTGGACGGGTTTGGAGCTATTAAAATTTTGGGTTTAAATTGAATTTAAATTCAATTTAAATTCAAAGGGTGAGTGTTTTAACACACTCACAACTTCTAAAATTTCTTATGTTTGTTAAACTTAATTTATGTTATGATTTTGAATTAAATTATGACTATTTCGTATATTTTAATCATCATCTCAGTTAACTACATTTATTTAAAATTTAATCGTTATTTATTCTATTATTGAATATAACTGCCTGTTAAATCCTTTTATATATTATCGGTTATATATTGATATTGATTGATTATTTTGGATGATGATTGTGATGGATGTGTGATTTGGATGATGGATGAATGGATGTTTTATTTTATATCATTATCATCTGCCAGTTCGTTATGGATTTATTTTTATTACATTCGGGATTGCGGTTTGAAATGATATAACCGTAATTTTTATTTTAAATTACGGATTGAAATGATAAATATCCGTATCACTTGACCATAGGGTAGAAAATTATATACAGACACCGTGGTCTATATATGAAAATAT
Organism: Allium cepa; assembly: GCA_030765085.1. Classification (NCBI taxonomy): domain Eukaryota; kingdom Viridiplantae; phylum Streptophyta; class Magnoliopsida; order Asparagales; family Amaryllidaceae; genus Allium; species Allium cepa. Next base: position 1,050,566,155 of record CM060935.1, on the reverse strand, counting down.
TTTGAAATGATTTTCTATGGTTTTGGAAAGAAATATACAGTTTAATAAATATTAATTTTTGATATTATATAAATATTATTATATATATAGTTGAAATTTTGAATTTAAGCTATGTATAAATTTGTTAATAAAAATAAGTTTGATAATGGAGTTTGATTGTTTTATATTATATGGTTAAGTACCTGTTTAAGATATTGTATATATAGAGTTTTAATGGCTTAAATAAAAATTAAGTTGGAAGATAAATATGAAATTGGTTTGAATGGAATTATTTAAGAACTATACTCGAATAAATTTTATTTGAAATTTAAATAAAATTGAGATTTTAAAGGGTATGATTTTTATAACTTGATTTGGTTTAGAGTGATTTAAATGAATATAAAGTTGATTTAAATGAATATTTCTAGTTATGTGAAATTAAAGGTTTTCTTAAATGATATTTGATTTATTATGTAAACATTTAAAATCTAAATAATAATGATTGAATATGATGTATATGGGATTATCAAAGAATTAATTTTGAAATGGTGGAATATTCAGAGCGTTGAAATATATGAAAATTGGAATGGTTTATTTGGGAATTCAAATCTGTATTAGGAATTGATTTGTGTAATTAAAGGGGATAATTTATTTCATAAAGTCATTTAATACTAACCATTTAAGTATTGGATGTTATTTTTCAAAGTTATGGGTTTCGAGCGTTTAGTTTTGAAATATTATTATTTTGAAAGAGCTATGATTTTCGAAAAGAATATATTTGATATAAAAATGATATTATATCGATTTGGGTTTTATAAAAGTTCGATATCATATTGATTTGGTTTTAAATTGGAAATGATATCATATTTATATGGTTTTGAAATGGATATTATATTCTGGTTTTTAGAGCATATAGTATTTTGAAATGACCACGGTGTTATAATAACTTTTGGTTGTTAAAGAGACTGGGATCGGAAGTTGTCATACTCTCTGCCAACTCCGAAAACCACTTTAACAACCGTGTACGCGGTGGAGATTCCAGAATGAAGTAGGATGGTGGCGGTGTTTCCTTTGAGGTAAATACGTGGACCCGACTCTCGTGAGTTGGCATAAGGTGGCTAAAACAGGAGCGATTGACGGGCTAAGAAGGTAGCACCTTTTATCGGACACAACCCTTCGATATTATACTCTGACTTTGGATTGATTCGGTAGCCACTTTTGATTTTTTATTTGGGGTGTGGCTCGAGATGGATGGTAGTAACTGCTACGCGTTGCCACCGTCCCGGAAGCGTAATTGGTATATCTACCCTGGCATTGCCTAGTTGTGCCGTGTCATCTACCCTAGAAAGCTTTACTACGTGTTTGATTTATGCTATACCTATGGAGTATCTTCTCATAGTCTCCCGATCAGGAGATATGCAGGTACTGTATAGACTACCGGAACTATTATGTGTTAAGGTGGAAAATGTAAAGCCTTGACGCTATTTAAAAGTAAGTTTATTTTACTATTAGACATTATTATAATAGAGAAATATTACCACATAGTAAATAGTTTAAAGGATCCTTAGGAGATGTGAGTACCGAGCATCTCTTAAGTTACTGCACTCATATGTATTTCTATTGGTTTAACTCACATAAGATATTTCAGTTCTGACTCGAGTGTTTTGTCTTTTCAATTCGCTCGGGTCAGTCTGAGCATTTCAGGATTAGAAGACTTTATTTCTGGAGGACGAAGACGAAGAGTGTATCACTATTATCTCTTATGTTATTCCACTACACCATTTTATTCCGCTGCATTATTAATATTCTCTGGTATATGTAACTCTGATATGTGTTGTATAAGTAAGATCAAATATTTTATAAAAAAGCTTCATGAACTGTATATTTGATTATTATATTTTATTGTTCCGCTGCAAGATTCTGTTTTTTTTCTTTCTCTGCTTTTTCTTATTTACCCCATAACAATACGCCCTTCTATACGGTTTATGTCTGACGTGTGTGGTTTATCTTCGATTTAAAGCGTACGAAAAGGGAGGGACGTTACAGGATAGGGATGGAGCAACCAGTGCCCTAAACATACCTGGCCTATATTTTCTTTTCTTAGTGGAGGGGTGGAACAGTTTGAAAGAAAGCCCGGATGCTCTAAAAGATCATATTTAAGTTTTTCCAATATAAAAGAAAAGAAATAAAATTCTTTGAATGCTATTTAACCACTTAACATCTTTTATTTGATGATTGGCACAAAGGAGTCGTGATCGAATTTGGGTGATTCCTTTCAGAAGAACTGAAATCGAATTTGAGTGATTTTTATCCAAAGAATCGGGATCGGATTTGGGTGATTCCTATCCGAAAATCACTTAAAACTAATTTTTTAAACCCCATATGAAATTAAAATCTTTTTATCAATGATTAGCACGAAAGAACCGAGATTGGATTTGGATGATTCCTATTCGAAAAATTGGGATTGGATTTGGATGATTCCTATTCGAAAAATTGGGATTGGATTTGGATGATTCCTATCGGAAAACCCCTTCAAACTAATTTTCAAAATAAAACATACTAAAGACAAAGATCTTCATGATGTAGGATTACTTGTCATTAGTCCCTAGAGGTGAAATTTACCATATCTAAGGTGGCAGCATTCTGTTATGAAAATCTTCAATTTGCAAGAATATGATTTAAAGTTAAGAAAGAAATCTTTGATTAAGATTTAATAAATGATTTAGAAATATTTTCCCTAAGTTAAAAGTTATAATATAAGAAATCATTGACTAAGATTAAAAGAATGGTTTGGAAAGGTTTTTCTAAGTAAAAGAGAAAATGATTTGGAATTATTCCAAGATTTAAGAAAGGTTTAAACAAACCGAATGATTTGATAAATGAGGCTTAATGATTCCATATGCTCTTGAAAGGAAAATGGAATAACTTGAAAAGAATATATCTAAGAAATATATTTAATTTTAATAAAAGTTGAAGTAATTGATTAATGATTGATATCCACATATGAACTTAACATCTTTTTATCAATAATTGGCTTCGAAGGAACCAGAGTCAGATTTAGGCAATCCCTATCCGAAAACTACTTCGAACCAATGTATACGTTCGAAAGTGAAGACATGTTGAAGATGATGATTATTGAAGACCGTGGAACTTCATAGCATGATGAATGCTTGTTGACACGCTCTGGGTCGCTCCCATTACATAGTTATTTATAGCAGTGGTCTTCTCGTTGTGGAGATTTTTCGGATTGCAAGGACTACTCGCTACTAGTGGTAGTAGAGAGTGCCTTCGGTTTCGTTCAATCCTAGAACGAACTTGTATAGACGAATGTTTGAGATTGCATTTCTGAGTCACAATGTTTGACTTTTACAAATGTACATCTGCTTGGTGGTGAAGAAGGCAACTTCTCTTACCTTAACATCCTTCTTTGAGACATACGAGCTCAAAGGTTATATGCTTGTGGGAGTCAAACAGTGATCAATGAAATGGTGGTGGTGAATATGTGAGTGTGTATAGTGGTGTCCAATGCGTTGGGTCCTTTTGGGGATACGTCCCTCAAGGAATTTTATTGCCCCACTTGGATAAAGTGGTTAGCTTGAGAAAAGCAGGGAACTACTTGTTATCAGCAGTAGTGTAGCAAGTATCGTTCCAAGTGACTAGTTTGAGAAAAGAGATTAGGGCACCGTGGGAACTATGTTTGTTATGCGTGGATCGGAGAAAAAGGCCACTAGTTCCCTATCATGTTGGAAATCCAATCCTAATACAAGATTTACGGTTTTGATTGTATTCCCCAAATAGCTGTAATGACTTGCAAACATTTCAGCTACCCCCTTTCTGGTAACATATATTCCGTTCGGTATATTCCGTTGACCCAATCCGGATATATTACCTTAGACTTAGTCCTGGTATTGATACCTTATTTGAATAAGTTTATTTGAAAGGTGTTTTCAAAGGAATGTCTTTAAAAATTATATCAAGTGTATTCTGATATATGGTGTTTTGATTATCATAAGATAAAAACCTGTCCGTGTTTATGTGTGGGCGTAGTCTTATGAGATACCCTTCTTTTCAAAGGTTTTGATAACATAGTCATTTTAATTTTCGAGTATCTTACGCTGGTTTATCAAGCCTAATCCGGGTAGTTTTAATACTCGGGTCAGATCTGAGTAGTTTCAGGTTTAGTTGAAGATGCTTGAAGTTTCCAGAGGAGAGTTGGAGTTCTTCATCATCATATGGACGTATTCTATTATCCGCTACATCTATTGCATTTATTTGTTGTTTTTAGCATTTGTAAGGGCAGGTGTTATAACTGTCTAGGCTGAATCTAGGTTAGACACTGATATTGTATTTTAAAATTTTCCGTTGCAAAGATTATTATTGAAATAATATATGTTATTCCATTCGTGTGAGATTCTGTTCTGTCTTTATTTTCTTTCTACTCTTAATGATCCGCTTGTTCGTGCAATTTGAGTTGGACATGTGTGGTTTATTGTCGATTCAAAGGGCATGGAAAATGGGCCATTACATTATTAGCACAACTTCAAGTTGCAAAAGTTTTGGTTGCTCCTGATGCGATAAAACTAGTGGTAGTAACATCTGGACGTATTATTAAGAAAGACTTGGAGATTTATTGATCATTAATATGAAGTATTTCTACTTTTGGATAATTTATATATGTTAAATATGTGTTAGTATGCTAGCTTTGCTATAAACTATTAAAAATATGTTGGTTCTTTCAATAAATATTATTAGAAGATGTATTTCAATAAATATCCTACTATGAAATTGTATAACAATTTTAATTACGTAGAATCATTGTTATGGAAACTGCATCTTTATAGAAATATGGCTATAATCATGTGAATTATTATTCTTCCATACTCATATAACATAGGCCACCATCATATTCAGTTACCAATAATTATTTAAATGATTATGTTATTTTAAAGCTAACCATATACAAAATCAATAATTATAATGATATTAACTATAACACTGCATAGATTTTATTAATTTGTGGAGTGAAGAATCGTAAATTCTATGCATCATTTTTTTCTAAATTTAAACTAAATGTAATTACTCCACAATGGTGTAAAGGTGACCACCGATATTCCACTAGCTATAATTATTTTAATCGATTATATAAATTAATAGCTGAATATATGAATATTTTATTATCATATCGGTATAAACTATTAATACTATATTTATATCATCAATTTACAAACTTAAAGACCTAATAAATCGTTATATCAACTTTAATGATAAATTTGTGCACTATCATGATTTATTAAAAAATTATGAAATTAATTCTTTTACTATTTTAGTGTAAAATTTATATTTTTGATTTTGGATTTTTTGGTTACTTTGATGTCCTCATGTCATCTAACTATCTTGGTGTAAAATTTGACCAGATCAGATTAAATCATAATATCAAGTATAAACTAATTGCTTTGATTTCTACTATTTTACTGTTGTAAATGAAGTCATAATCCAACAATCACATTCTTGATGGTTTTTTAATCATTTTTTTAAGTATTCTTATTTCAAAAGAAGTTTCAATTTCCAAATTCTCCATAAAAAAGTATAGAAATAACAATAAATAAATTCTTTCAAAGATATATGCAAATTAATTTATTGTCGTAGCATTCAAAACTAATAATGATGTGGCATGGACAATTAATGTAAGGTAGTTAATCTGTAGAAATAGATTTCTTTTGCCTATTTTCATATTATACTTATATTTAACATGTCCTTAAGCATTGATCATACATGACATCAAATGAGACTGTATCGTAAACTACTATAACTTGAATAGTTGAAAACATGTTTGCTCTGATTTATGTGTAGGGTGATTGGAGTGATGAATATCACGAAGTTGTGTTATCATCTGAGGCAAGCGTAAATGGAGCAGGTATAATATCTATTGGATATGCACCATCGAATATTCTCATGCAAATATGAATGGATTGGACTTTTTGTACTCATTTTATTTGGGATTAAGGTTTTATTTAGTCTATAACCTTCTAGTAATTTTAACGTTATTGGGATATAGTATTTATAACACATAAACTTATAATTCATTTATTATAAAATTCGTATTTTTATTAGATTCTTGAAACTAGCAACATGGCCACTTAGTACTTGAAATCAAGATTATATTATTTTCAAAATTTGTACATTATTCTTCAATATAAAGTAAATTGATAGTCATTGTATTTTGCAAACTAAGTTTGCATATGAAATGTCAATTTATATGGCATGTTTTATTTATACCGATTTTTTAGTACACATGCGATGCATCCTATGCATTTCTATATATTTTTGGCCATGGTTAAAATTTTGAAATTAGAAAACTATTGAATTACATATGATTCAATGGCATATAACTGGTTGCAAATCAATTGACAAATTATGAATGAAATGGTGTTTTCAACATAGAAAAAAGAATTTGGAACCCTTTAATTACATAGAAGTGTATAAATAATACCTTTTACAAGGTGGTTGTTGGTTAAACTTCTTACCACTCCATTACACTGATTCTAGGAAACTGGATCATTAATCTCTAAATTTATATAATTGTAGGTGATAATTTTTTTTTTGAGAGAAATGTGTGATCCTCTAAAAAGCGAGGAGAGCACACATGAAGCTATATATATAACAAAAATAATGGAGCTGCCAACATGCCTGGCAGGTGACAAGTCAAATAACAAAAACAAAAATAGATACCTCTCAAATGAGCTCCGGCAAAGCCACCGCCCATTACACCCGAATACCGAGCTCCAGCAAAGCCACCGCCCGATAATAGAGTGTTAGAGGAATCTAAAACCAAAGAAAGTAAAAAACAACACCCACAAAAAAGAAGATCCAAAAAGAAGAACACCAAGAGGCGAACAAAAATGAAGAACTCCACTCTGAAGATACCGAGTAGCCACCAAGGAGTGCAAGACGCGATCGGAATCCCTGCGAAAAGCAATCCTACCCACTAGAACAAATCTGCAAGCTATCCTGTAAACCAGTCAAGTGAAATCTAGCAACCTGTCAAAACCAAACCTGAAACAAAACTAGAAAACCAAGTTAGAATGAATCACATATATGTATACAAATAGAATTTATATACATATATGTGAGAATAAACCAAAAAGAAAATAAAAGCAAGGAAAAACTAGAACCAAAAGCTAAACTACTTTAAGGGCCAATAAAAGGAAGAGAATTATACTGCATCATGTGTACATTATTTAAGTAAGTGTAGGAATTAATAAAAATATTATTAGGGACAGAATTATTAAAGGTAAGTTTGAATATGTTAATATTATTTCTAACCTTATTAAGATATTCCTTAAAACAATTATTCCTGGCTAATTTATATTTGGGATTTGAAATCCAATTTAAGCAGAAAGAAGAAATTAAAATTATCAAATTATAGTAGTGATTAATCTTATTATTAAAAATCCTTTGATTTCTCTCAAACCAAATATACCAACAAGAAATAGTAAAAATAGTGTCAAGCAAGTATCTAATACCCTTATTGAACTTAAATCTAAAAAAGTTCCAAAAGAAAAAACAATCAGTAACTCTAGAACTGATATTAAACTCAAAAATAATAAGCGTCTTAATAAGAATAAAATGAGTATCCATGCATTCAAAATAAATATGATTAATATCTTCAGAGAATGTGTTACAAAAATAACATTTATTATTAATAATAATATTTTTCTTTTTTAAAAATTCAATAGTATTCAATTTACCATGAATGATGAGCCACATGTGGACTTTAGATTTTGGAGGAGCGTTAGATTTCCAAATAAATTTAAAACAATTGTCAGAAACACCCGAAAAGTTAATAAATTTGTAAAAGGAATTAGAAGAATATTTCTTACTCTTATCCCACTCCCAATAATAAAATCATTATCATTGTCAATATTGTAGAGATTTAACTTAGCATAAAGCAAGTAAAGCTGTCTAAGGGTTGAGCCTACTAAAATACTATTAAAATTGAAAATCCAATGAGGGTCATTTTCAGCGTTAAAAACATCAGAAATAAATGCAAATTTAAAGTTACAAATATCATATAAATCTTTAAACTCAATCTTAAGAGGAGTAGCGGAAATCCAACTATCATGCCAAAAAGAAGTGTTATTACCAGAATGAACAATAATATTCACACCTAAATTGAAAATATCATTACATTTTAAGATAGATTTCCAAAAATAAGAAAGTTTACGATAAATCGAAGGACTAATTTGATAGAGATTATAACTACCATTGTAGTAATATTTAGATATAATCTCCTTCCAAATGGCCTTATCACTAGTATCTCTAAATTCCCATAACCATTTACTAAGAAGAGACAAGTTCATATTACGTAAATTAATGACACCTAAACCACCCTTTTTTTGGATTTACAGACAGTATCCCAATTGACCAAACAATTAATACTACTGTTTGGATTATCACCACTCCAAAGGAAGTCACGCCTAATTTTATCTATTTTGTCTATCACCCAATCAGAAAAGAGGTGCATAGACATCCAATAGATAGGGAGAGCTGATAAAACAGAGTTAATCAAAACTAGTCTACCTGCTCTAGATAAGAATCTCCCGTTCCAATTCAAAGTCCTAATTTTAATTTTATCAATGATTAATAACCAATCTTCATGCTTAAGTTTTGAAGGTCTAATAACAAAACCAAGATAATTAAAAGGAAAACTCATAGTTTTACAATTTAAAGTATTAGCAACTAAATTTTCAACTTTATCAAAATCATTTAAAACTAAAACAGAACTTTTATCAAAGTTTATTTTTAAACCTGATAAAAGTTCAAAACTATAAAGAATAAACTTAAGTGCAATGATATGCCTAGGAAGATGGGAGGAAAAAAGCAAAGTATCATCAGCAAATTGAAGGACTGACAAACCAAAACTCGAAAAATCATTACCAATACAACCCAAGAGATTATTATAAACAACATTCTTAATAATCGTAGAAAAAACATCAGCCGCTAAATTAAACAGAAGGGGCGATAAAGGATCCCCTTGCCTCAATCCTCTTTTGGATTGAATTTTATTACCCAAAACACCATTAACCATAATACTTGAGTTACCTGATTTAAGCAAGTTAAAGATCCAGTTAATCCATCTATTACTAAAGCCTCTGGCAAGGAAAATATCAATAAGGAAATCCCAATCAACAGAGTCAAAAGCCTTAGCAAAATCTAATTTTAAAATAGCACAAGTAATATTATTTTTACAACAAAGATTAATGTATTCTTGGACAACAGCTACACCATCAGAGATATTTCTACCTTTAATGAAAGCTGATTGAGAACAATCAATTAAATCATTCATTTTAAAACTAAGTCTACTAGCTAAAACTTTAGAAATTTTTTTTATAGAGCAGTTAATCAATGAAATGGGTCTAAAGTCTTTTAAAGTATTAGCACCGACTTTTTTATGAAATAAAATAACATTTGCAAAATTAAATCTACCTAATTGGAGATTACCGTTATAAAATTCATTAAACATACAAATCAAGTCAAATTTTAAAACCTCCCAAAAAGTTTTATAAAAGAAAAGAGGAAATCCATCCGGGCAGGGCGATTTATCTCCAGGTGAATCGAAAATGGCTTTTCGGATTTCCTCTTCAGTAAAAGGAACATCTAAATCAGAAAGATTAATATTAGAGTCGGATGGATAAAGATCATTCCATCTAACACTAACTCTATGCTTATTCTTATTCCTAAAGATTTCTTTATAATATTCAGTGAACGCATTGTTGAGATCACGTTGTTCGACTAATTCCACATTATTAACTAAAATGGAATTAATTGTATTACAACGTTTTCTACTATTAGCAATATTATGAAAAAATTTGGTATTATTATCGCCTTCATTGATCCAATGAATTTTTGATCTTTGTTTCCACATAACTTCCTCTTTTTCAAGAATAGAATTAAGCTCATCTTTTAAGTTATTAAGGATATTTCTCTCACCTAAAGTTAAATTGTAACGACCCAGAATTTTTATTAATTTAAATTTGAATATTTAATTAATTTTAAATATTAATAAGTGAATTTATAAGTCGAATAAATTTTAATTTTAATTATTGGATTTAATTGAATAATTAAATCGATAATTTAATATGTTAAATTATGAAAATAATTGAAAATTGGGTTAAATATGATTGAAAATGATTTGTAAAATTTTATTGTATCATGTTGGAGTTAGAATGATATTTTAGAACTTTTAAAATCGAATTAAAAGTTAATTTGTGAAAATTGAATATTTTAATATTTAATCGACTAGTGAAAATAGCCAATTTTTGAACAGTCTCAGAATTGAACGAAACCAGTTCCATTGGATCCGTAATAGTTATTTATTACCGGATTTCAATTTTCGTGTCAATCGGAGTTATCGTTTGATCGTGGCAGCTCGAAACGCATCGAATTGTTTTTAATATTAATTTGGCGAGTTAAAATAGCCATTTTTCAAACTGTCTCGGATTTCGACGAAACCAGTTTCATCGGATCCGTAATGTGATATTATTGTAAGGTTTCAAATTTCGTGTCAATTGGATTTACCGTTTGTCCGGTACAAATTAAAACGCCTAGAAAATCGTTTAAATCGATTTAATTTAAATTGAACGTTTATTGCCATAACTCGCACAGATGTCCGAATTAGCTTTCGAAACCTGTTCCATTTTGTCCGGAACGCGGGATAAACCCTAGGAACGTCAGTTTCGGCGCGTAAATCGGAGTTTGGAAAACCGGAATGAATAGTGTTCATAAAATTCTCTATAAATAGACCTTAATTTCCAAAAAAAAATAAAAATAACTAAACCCTAAACCTAACTATATGCAGCCGCCACCTCTGAATTGAATGGCCAGAAAGCATCGTCAATCTCCCCCAATTTTCTCAAAATCCGTGAATCAATTCACGAAGTCATCAACGACAAAAGTGTTGAGCTCAACAAGCTCTTGGCATCCAACGGTTATGATTGAAAAACTCGAAGTGGATCAATGGGGATTCGAGTTCAAAGAGGGACCGTTCGGCCTTGTTTTGCGTGCAATAGGGACCACCGAGTTCGCCTATATTGTGGCCGTGGGTAGCATTCGTGTGGAGCTTTGAGGTGGTGCAGTTATGATGGGATTTTGTCGTCGTTTGTGGGTGTGTGAATTAGGGTTTTTTGAATAAGGTGGTTTCGGCCGTGCATTTATCACCTAGGGGATGTACGTGAGGAAGGAGATGGTGCGCACGGTCAGGATGGCTTGGGGTTTGGAATCAACGGTAGATAATAGTTTAGGTTTAAAATATTTAAGTTATGTTGTAAATTTTAGTTTAAATCGTGTACAAACTTCAAAAATTCATAACTTTTTCATACGAGGTCGAAAACGCGCGAAACCAGTTGCGTTGGAATCGTATGGACGAGCACTACGCGATGAAACTGGATTGGAGTCGTTTGGAGTTAGTGAGAATTTCGGGTAAAATTAAACGTCCGTTTAATTTTATTCGAAATAAATCGCTAAAACGAAATTGAAATCAAGGTGATAACTTCTCACTCAATCGAATCGGTTTCGATTTTATTTTAAATAGTTATATTTAAAATATTTGAATGCATGTTTGAATGATAATTGTATCTATTGATTGTTAAAATAGACATTATGCGCCGTTAGTAAGCGGATGTTATTTATTAAAAACATATACCGCGAATATTTCATAAACAGTGAAATTGGTATTATATATAATATCAATATATATATATTGGCATATGTATATATTGCAGTTGTTGATTCCCCGCATTTTTTAGCGGATGAGACCCTATTGCGCCGTTATTAAGCGGATAATATTATCAAAAACATATACCGCGATAATTTCGTACTGGAACGAAATTGGTATTATGCTAATGTTTGTGGATGCAGGAAAACAGGTTGGAGGGATCCAACTGGATTCCTCAACAGTTTTTATTTGATTTCAGATATTTTGATATTTGATGGATTATCATATCGATATATGATATCGTTGTTGTCGTGATTGGCTATTTGGTGTGTAGCATCACTAGGCCAAATTTTGGAATTTTAAAAATGATTTTTAAAGTGATTTTTGAAGTATACTATATTTTTGGAATTGATCCATTTTAAATAAATAAACGTTATACTTTTAAAAAGTTATAAAATTATGGTTTTTGAGAAAACATAGTTAAAAGCTGATTTTTGAGAAATATGGGTTAATGACTTTATAAAATAGTTTAAATCGGGATTTCTGAATTTATTTATAAAAAGTTTAAATATAGGATTTATAAAATTTAATTATTTTATAAATCAAGAGAATGGTGAAATTATAAAGGAGTTTAAAAACGTTTTAAAGAATAATATGAATTGATTTATATAAGAGATTTATAAATGGATATTTATAAATTGAAATATTGAAATTATAAAACGAGCTTTTATAAGTGTTAGAATGAATTATAAATGAATTTCATTGATGAATGAAATTTATAGAATTTTATACGGTGAAGTTATAAATGGAATTTTATAAGCAGTAGGTTTATAAAATTTATTAAGTTATTAAAATAATGGTTTTGGATAAATGAATGAATCTTATAAGTCATAAGATTTATAATTTAGGAAGTTAAAAAGAACGATTTTGTAAAATAATCGTTTTATAAGCATTTAACTTATAATGTGAACTTTTGGTTTATAATTGAGTTATAAATCGAATAGGTTAATAAAGGAGATGTATAAAAAGGAAGTTGTTATAAATAAATAGAAATGGAATTTATAAACGTTGTTTTATAAATTCACAAACGACTTATTTTGATAAGTAAATTGTTATAATTTATTTATGGGGCTATATTCACGTTTTAGACAGTGAATAATCCTTTAAAATAAAATGAATAAAAGGATGAAATTGTTAACGAAGTTTATTCACATTTTTGAATAGTGAATAACACGTTAAAGAAAATGTTTTCGATTTGATGTTTTAAATAAAATTAAAACGATCTAACGATGTTTTAAAAGGTGTTGAGATTCGAAACCATAGATTTCAACATTCATTGTTGAAATAGATGTTTTCGAGAAATAAAAGGAAATGGTAGACTATAACACTATAGTTATAGTAAATGATTTCCGAAAGGAAATGTTTCGTATAGTATTGGGATTTATATATCTATTTTAATTTCGAATCCCTATACTAGTGATTTGGGTTGTCGTAACGATGTTTTACGTAACATTCGTTTTGGCCCAAATAAATATGTTTAAGAGAATGATTTCCTTAAAGAATGAAACATATACTTAATCTCGATTTAAGTATATTGAATATTTTCCAAAGGTTGAAAATAAATAAAATTTGTGAATTACTTATGAATAAATAAGTATGGAAATGTTTTTCCAATGTGAAATGAAACGTTTTGAGAATTTATCTTTTTGAAGATAAATTGAAATGAATAATTGAAATCATATGCATGGATATTTTGAAATATAAATTCGTTATGGAATTATATGAGAAAGTGGAATTTTTTTAAAAATAAATATTGATTTATTTTTGAAGTGTTGAAATTATATATCTTGTAAAGATATTTTGGAAAATAAATAATTTGGAAAATTATTTGGAATTTGGTGATGTGTGCATATCCATTGATAGTTCAATAATCGACTATCAATATTTCCCTTTGAATGGGTATTGGTTGTGATTTGCTTGAATTTGAATGCACACTTATTTTGAATTATTGCGCTCATTATTCGGATTACCCATTTCGAATAGTGATACGGCGTAATGGATAGCATTGATGATCGGTGTTGAAGACCGGATATTTGTGAGAGCGATAGGATGACCTATCGATTGACTCTGCACCGAGTTGCTCCGGTATAGAGTTCTCCATATGTGATGGGGAATCCGATCAGGATTGTGGATATCCGGATTGCAAGGACTTCTTTGTAAGTACCTTCGGTTTTGTTCGAGCCCGGAACAGACTTGTATGGATTGTGTGTCTAACATTACAAGTTGAGATATAAAGCCAATTTCTTTCAAATATATTTCTGTTGGTGGCGGAGAATTTATTCTCTTAGCTTAACACCCTTCTCTGAGATGTACGAGCTCAGAGGTTATGTAGTTGAAGGTTATCAGCGATATATTCCCAATTTGGTAATGTGACATGCTGAGTGTTGCTGTGAAATGATCATTGTGTTGATTATTTGTGATAGTATCATTTATTTGATCGTCTATCTGGTGATCATTTCTATGATCATTTGTTGACCCAAAGCATGGCTTTTGTATAAAGTATGTTTTTGTGGACGTGACTTCGTCGAGCCTCACACCCCGTGAATGGTCAAAACATGAAAGATGCAGCAAGGTTATGAGAGGTAGCACCCTTTAGGATAAGTGCATTTCCTTCTGGAAAAGGGTGGTATCATGGTATGGAGCCCAGATACTTACTCATGTTGAAACACTTTATTATTATGATTGTGTGAATTGATTAGAGAGCTCTCGGTTGAAAGGTCCCAAAGGACCGGGGGATGGCATATTCGGTCAGTTGTTACTCAGTTAGGGGTAACCCGGCCTTGTGTCGGTAGAGATCCGGTTTGGTTCTCGGGGATGTCCATCCAGAGGCATTCTCATGTGGCAATGGGAAGTTCCTTGGCCTGATCATTCGTTGGAAATCCAAAGAAACAATACGAGACTTGTACGGTTTTAGTTGTATAACCTGCTATGGAATGTGGCGGTAACCTGCTATTGAACATAGTTAGCTATAGTAGGCATAGTTCGGAATGTCTATGCTGGCTAGGATTTATATTCTACTTTCGAAATGAATTTTTCCTACACTATGCACTAGTAATAATATCAAATGTTCTTTTAATACGTATCAAGCATCTTTGACTATCATAAGGAGAAATCTCCTCCGATTCTGCGTTTGCATTGTGTGTGTGTGTGCGGGAGGCCTTATGGTAGTCTCATTTTTAAAAGCATTGCGAATTGAATTTAAAAATATCTCTCCATTTTAATTTTAAAGTTAAATAAACTGTTTTGAGTTCTCACACCAGTCACATGACTGACTCGGAGTTTATTGTTTTCCTTCCTAAACTCTGGGTGCCTACCAATTTACACACGGGCGGTCAAGAGTTAAGGTTTATCAGGATATTCTGGATATTCAGGAGTTGCTGGAGGCAAGCTGGATGGCATGCGTATTACTAGTATATAGTATTTCTTTTCCGCTGTTTGTTGTTGTTGTTGTATACTCTGATAATATGATGTAATGTGATGTAATGTAATAACTGATATAGTTCTTTGTTTAAAGATTATTCATTTATTATATGTTGTTCCACTGCGAATTGTGAGATTCTGATGTTGTTCAGTTGTTCTCTGTTCCGTTCTATGTTCTATTTTCTATTTTCTTTCCTCTCCATTTTCTATCTTCTTATCTCTATCTCTTCTTCTCTCTTCTTCTACCTCTTTTCTCTTTCTTAAAACCCTAATGGTTCGGTTTTTCGGCAACGAAAAATCGATGACGTTACATTTGGTATCAGAGCATATGGTTAAGCGACAACCATGGTTCTGTTGGGTATTACTCATTAGAGATAGAGTCAGTAGTACTCTAGAATGAGTTGAGTGTAATAATAGTTATGAGAGCGTACTTGTTAGTGAATATAAAATTGTTTTATATTGTGATGATTGGTTTGTTGAGTGGTATATAGATTCTGGTTAATACGAATGATCAGCGTTGTTGATAGGGATCTCTAAACACTTGAATAGAAAAATTCGACATAATATTGTTTTAAATTGGGTAAATGCAAGCCTTGATTATATTTTTATATATAAAAGAATAATTTTTCAGAATTATTAAAGTGTATATAAATTGATTGTTTGGTTGTTGAATAAGAACATCTAAATAAAAGAATAATTATATAAGTAAATGAATTATAAGAATTGAATTATAATTAAAGTGATTTACAATTGTGAAATAAACTTATATATATAAGAAGTGAAACTATATGAATATATTTATGAATATGAGTTGTAAGTAAAAGTGAATTTAAGGTTAAATGGAATATAACTTAAGAGATGTTGAATAAAATTGATTTTGGTATCGAAGTAAAATAATCAATTGAATGTAAATAAAGTTGATATGAAATAATGAATATAGGTGTTAATTCATTAAAATCTAATGTTATTAGATGTTGAATAAATCGAATGAGAATGAATATAAGCAAAGGAATTTGGTTGTAATTAATATACATTGGTTGTTATATTATTGTTAGTTGATTGTATATAATTCATTAAGTATTAATGCAATTGTGTTAATGAAATAGAAAGCTAAAGTAATTGAAATTCAATTGGAAGTTAAGTGAATCTTAAATAGAATTGAATTTGATTTGGAAATGAACCAACTTGAATATGAATTAGTGAATATAAACTAATGGAGAATGAATGTTAGTAAGAACATCCATTGTTAATGGATCAAAAATGATTAAATTGAAAATCAATTCATTGAATATTAATGAGAATATGAATGAATATTTAGTAGGTTGATGGTTGAATATATTACTTTTCCTACATTTGCTATGTTGGCATATATAGTTATTTATGTTGCTATATGTTGTATATCGATACTATTTTATATATGCATGATTCTCATGTTGTTTGTTGAGTGTTTAGTAGGTGCGGATCGCGTTTGCTTCGCATTTGGAGCTCGCTTTCGCGCTATATTAGCCGTATACGCTTGCTAATAAAATATAAGGTACATATCTCGGATAACCCATATTTCTCAAAAATATCGTACTTTTACATTTTTTTCCCTTCGGGATGCCTCATTACTTGATGAGATGTATATTTGTGATATATATACTGTCATTTTTTTTCGGATCGAGCCGCGCAAAGGAGACTATGGCGAATTTTTCCGAAAATTTAAGGCTTTAGAAATTTTTTGAGAAAATTGGAAAAAAATGTGAAAACTTTAACTTTGATTTGAAGTTGAAAGTTAAACAATAGTAGTTGTTTTTGAAAAGATAACTAAGTATGATTTGAAAACTTAGTAAAGTTATTGTGAGAAGTTTAACTAATAGATTTTGAAAAATTAATAGATTCTATAACTTTTCTTACTTGGTAATTTCGGGGACGAAATTCTTTTAAGGGGGGAAGATTGTAACGACTCAGAATTTTTATTAATTTAAATTTGAATATTTAATTAATTTTAAATATTAATAAGTGAATTTATAAGTCGAATAAATTTTAATTTGAATTATTGGATTTAATTGAATAATTAAATCGATAATTTAATATGTTAAATTATGAAAATAATTGAAAATTGGGTTAAATATGATTGAAAATGATTTGTAAAATTTTATTATATCATGTTGGAGTTAGAATGATATTTTAGAACTTTTAAATCGAATTAAAAGTTAATTTGTGAAAATTGAATATTTTAATATTTAATCGACTAGTGAAAATAGCCAATTTTTGAACAGTCTCAGAATTGAACGAAACCAGTTCCATTGGATCCGTAATAGTTATTTATTACCGGATTTCAATTTTCGTGTCAATCGGAGTTATCGTTTGATCGTGGCAGCTCGAAACGCATCGAATTGTTTTTAATATTAATTTGGCGAGTTAAAATAGCCATTTTTCAAACTGTCTCGGATTTCGACGAAACTAGTTTCATCGGATCCGTAATGTGATATTATTGTATGGTTTCAAATTTCGTGACAATTGGATTTACCGTTTGTCCGGTACAAATTAAAACGCCTAGAAAATCGTTTAAATCGATTTAATTTAAATTGAACGTTTATTGCCATAACTCGCACAGATGTCCGAATTAGCTTTCGAAACCTATTCCATTGTGTCCGGAACGCGGGATAAACCCTAGGAACGTCAGTTTCGGCGCGTAAATCGGAGTATGGAAAATCGGAATGAATAGTGTTCATAAAATTCTCTATAAATAGACCTTAATTTCCAAAAAAATAATAAAAATAACTAAACCCTAAACCTAACTATATGCAGCCGCCACCTCTGAATTGAATGGCAAGAAAGCATCGTCAATCTCCCCCAATTTTCTCAAAATCCGTGAATCAATTCACGAAGTCATCAACGACAAAAGTGTTGAGCTCAACAAGCTCTTGGCATCCAACGGTTATGATTGAAAAACTCGAAGTGGATCAATGGGAAATCGATTTCAAAAAGGGGCCGTTCGGCCTTGTTTTGCGTGCAATAGGGACCACCGAGTTCGCCTATATTGTGGCCGTGGGTAGCATTCGTGTGGAGCTTCAAGGTGGTGCAGTTATGATGGGATTTTGTCATCGTTTGTGGGTGTGTGAATTAGGGTTTTTTGAATAAGGTGGGTTCGGCCGTGCATTTATCACCTGGGCGATGTACGTGAGGAAGGAGATGGTGCGCACGGTCAGGATGGCTTGGGGTTTGGAATCAACGGTAGATAATAGTTTAGGTTTAAAATATTTAAGTTATGTTGTAAATTTTAGTTTAAATCGTGTACAAACTTCAAAAATTCATAACTTTTTCATACGAGGTCGAAAACGCGCGAAACCAGTTGCGTTGGAATCGTATGGACGAGCACTACACGATGAAATTAGATTGGAGTCGTTTGGAGTTAGTGAGAATTTCGGGTAAAATTAAACGTCCGTTTAATTTTATTCGAAATAAATCGCTAAAACGAAATTGAAATCAAGGTGAGAACTTCTCACTCAATCGAATCGGTTTCGATTTTATTTTAAATAGTTATATTTAAAATATTTGAATGCATGTTTGAATGATAATTGTATCTATTGATTGTTAAAATAGACATTATGCGCCGTTAGTAAGCGGATGTTATTTATTAAAAACATATACCGCGAATATTTCATAAACAGTGAAATTGGTATTATATATAATATCAATATATATATATTGGCATATGTATATATTGCAGTTGTTGATTCCCCACATTTTTTAGCGGATGAGACCCTATTGCGCCGTTATTAAGCGGATAATATTATCAAAAACATATACCGCGCTAATTTCGTACTGGAACGAAATTGGTATTGTGCTAATGCTTGTGGATGCAGGAAAACAGGTTGGAGTGATCCAACTGGATTCCTCAACAGTTTTTATTTGATTTCAGATATTTTGATATTTGATGGATTATCATATCGATATATGATATCGTTGTTGTCGTGATTGGCTATTTGGTGTGTAGCATCACTAGGCCAAATTTTGGAATTTTAAAAATGATTTTTAAAGTGATTTTTGAAGTATACTATATTTTTGGAATTGATCCATTTTAAATAAATAAACGTTATACTTTTAAAAAGTTATAAAATTATGGTTTTTGAGAAAACATAGTTAAAAGCTGATTTTTGAGAAATATGGGTTAATGACTTTATAAAATAGTTTAAATCGGGATTTCTGAATTTATTTATAAAAAGTTTAAATATAGGATTTATAAAATTTAATTATTTTATAAATCAAGAGAATGGTGAAATTATAAAGGAGTTTAAAAACGTTTTAAAGAATAATATGAATTGATTTATATAAGAGATTTACAAATGGATATTTATAAATTAAAATATTGAAATTATAAAACGAGCTTTTATAAGTGTTAGAATGAATTATAAATGAATTTCATTGATGAATGAAATTTATAGAATTTTATACGGTGAAGTTATAAATGGAATTTTATAAGCAGTAGGTTTATAAAATTTATTAAGTTATTAAAATAATGGTTTTGGATAAATGAATGAATCTTATAAGTTATAAGATTTATAATTTAGGAAGTTAAAAAGAACGATTTTGTAAAATAATCGTTTTATAAGCATTTAACTTATAATGTGAACTTTTGGTTTATAATTGAGTTATAAATCGAATAGGTTAATAAAGGAGATGTATAAAAAGGAAGTTGTTATAAATAAATAGAAATGGAATTTATAAACGTTGTTTTATAAATTCACAAACGACTTATTTTGATAAGTAAATTGTAATAATTTATTTATGAAGCTATATTCACGTTTTAGACAGTGAATAATCCTTTAAAATAAAATGAATAAAAGGATGAAATTGTTAACGAAGTTTATTCACATTTTTGAATAGTGAATAACACGTTAAAGAAAATGTTTTGGATTTGATGTTTTAAATAAAATTAAAACGATCTAACGATGTTTTAAGAGGTGTTGAGATTCGAAACCATAGATTTCAACATTCATTGTTGAAATAGATGTTTTCGAGAAATAAAAGGAAATGGTAGACTATAACACTATAGTTATAGTAAATGATTTCCGAAAGGAAATGTTTTGTATAGTATTGGGATTTATATATCTATTTTAATTTCGAATCCCTATACTAGTGATTTTGGGTTGTCGTAACGATGTTTTACGTAACATTCGTTTTGGCCCAAATAAATATGTTTAAGAGAATGATTTCCTTAAAGAATGAAATATATACTTAATCTCGATTTAAGTATATTGAATATTTTCCAAAGGTTGAAAATAAATAAAATTTGTGAATTACTTATGAATAAATAAGTATGGAAATGTTTTTCCAATGTGAAATGAAACGTTTTGAGAATTTATCTTTTTGAAGATAAATTGAAATGAATAATTGAAATCATATGCATGGATATTTTGAAATATAAATTCGTTATGGAATTATATGAGAAAGTGGAATTTTTTTAAAAATAAATATTGATTTATTTTTGAAGTGTTGAAATTATATATCTTGTAAAGATATTTTGGAAAATAAATAATTTGGAAAATTATTTGGAATCTGGTGATGTGTGCATATCCATTGATAGTTCAATAATCGACTATCAATATTTCCCTTTGAATGGGTATTGGTTGTGATTTGCTTGAATTTGAATGCACACTTATTTTGAATTATTGCGCTCATTATTCGGATTACCCATTTCGAATAGTGATACGGCGTAATGGATAGCATTGATGATCGGTGTTGAAGACCGGATATTTGTGAGAGCGATAGGATGACCTATCGATTGACTCTGCACCGAGTTGCTCCGGTATAGAGTTCTCCATATGTGATGGGGAATCCGATCAGGATTGTGGATATCCGGATTGCAAGGACTTCTTTGTAAGTACCTTCGGTTTTTTTCGAGCCCGGAACAGACTTGTATGGATTGTGTGTCTGACATTACAAGTTGAGATATAAAGCCGATTTCTTTCAAATATATTTCTGTTGGTGGCGGAGAATTTATTCTCTTAGCTTAACACCCTTCTCTGAGACGTACGAGCTCAGAGGTTATGTAGTTGAAGGTTATCAGCGATATATTCCCAATTTGGTAATGTGACATGCTGAGTGTTGCTGTGAAATGATCATTGTGTTGATTATTTGTGATAGGATCATTTATTTGATCGTCTATCTGGTGATCATTTCTATGATCATTTGTTGACCCAAAGCATGACTTTTGTATAAAGTATGTTTTTGTGGACGTGACTTCGTCGAGCCTCACACCCCGTGAATGGTCAAAACAGGAAAGATGCAGCAAGGTTATGAGGGGTAGCGCCCTTTAGGATAAGTGCATTTCCTTCTGGAAAAGGGTGGTATCATGGTATGGAGCCCAGATACTTACTCATGTTGAAACACTTTATTATTATGATTGTGTGAATTGATTAGAGAGCTCTCGGTTGAAAGGTCCCAAAGGACCGGGGGATGGCATATTCGGTCAGTTGTTACTCAGTTAGGGGTAACCCGGCCTTGTGTCGGTAGAGATCCGGTTTGGTTCTCGGGGATGTCCATCCAGAGGCATTCTCATGTGGCAATGGGAAGTTCCTTGGCCTGATCATTCGTTGGAAATCCAAAGAAACAATATGAGACTTGTACGGTTTTAGTTGTATAACCTGCTATGGAATGTGGCGGTAACCTGCTATTGAACATAGTTAGCTATAGTAGGCATAGTTCGGAATGTCTATGCTGGCTAGGATTTATATTCTACTTTCGAAATGAATTTTTCCTACACTATGCACTAGTAATAATATCAAATGTTCTTTTAATACGTATCAAGCATCTTTGACTATCATAAGGAGAAATCTCCTCCGATTCTGCGTTTGCATTGTGTGTGTGTGTGCGGGAGGCCTTATGGTAGTCTCATTTTTAAAAGCATTGCGAATTGAATTTAAAAATATCTCTCCATTTTGATTTTAAAGTTAAATAAACTGTTTTGAGTTCTCACACCAGTCACATGACTGACTCGGAGTTTATTGTTTTCCTTCCTAAACTCTGGGTGCCTACCAATTTACACACGGGCAGTCAAGAGTTAAGGTTTATCAGGATATTCTGGATATTCAGGAGTTGCTGGAGGCAAGCTGGATGGCATGGCGTATTACTAGTATATAGTATTTCTTTTCCGCTGTTTGTTGTTGTTGTTGTATACTCTGATAATATGATGTAATGTGATGTAATGTAATAACTGATATAGTTCTTTGTTTAAAGATTATTCATTTATTATATGTTGTTCCACTGCGAATTGTGAGATTCTGATGTTGTTCAGTTGCTCTCTGTTCCGTTCTATGTTCTATTTTCTTTATTTTCTATTTTCTTTCCTCTCCATTTTCTATCTTCTTATCTCTATCTCTTCTTCTCTCTTCTTCTACCTCTTTTCTCTTTCTTAAAACCCTAATGGTTCGGTTTTTCGGCAACGAAAAATCGATGACGTTACATTTGGTATCAGAGCATATGGTTAAGCGACAACCATGGTTCTGTTGGGTATTACTCATTAGAGATAGAGTCAGTAGTACTCTAGAATGAGTTGAGTGTAATAATAGCTATGAGAGCGTACTTGTTAGTGAATATAAAATTGTTTTATATTGTGATGATTGGTTTGTTGAGTGGTATATAGATTCTGGTTAATACGAATGATCAGCGTTGTTGATAGGGATCTCTAAACACTTGAATAGAAAAATTCGACATAATATTGTTTTAAATTGGGTAAATGCAATAATTTTACCTTGATTATATTTTTATATGTAAAAGAATAATTTTTCAGAATTATTAAAGTGTATATAAATTGATTATTTGGTTGTTGAATAAGAACATCTAAATAAAAGAATAATTATATATGTAAATGAATTATAAGAATTGAATTATAATTAAAGTGATTTACAATTGTGAAATAAACTTATATATATAAGAAGTGAAACTATATGAATATATTTATGAATATGAGTTGTAAGTAAAAGTGAATTTAAGGTTAAATGGAATATAACTTAAGAGATGTTGAATAAAATTGATTTTGGTATCGAAGTAAAATAATCAATTGAATGTAAATAAAGTTGATATGAAATAATGAATATAGGTGTTAATTCATTAAAATCTAATGTTATTAGAAGTTGAATAAATCGAATGAGAATGAATATAAGCAAAGGAATTTGGTTGTAATTAATATACATTGGTTGTTATATTATTGTTAATTGATTGTATATAATTCATTAAGTATTAATGCAATTGTGTTAATGAAATAGAAATCTAAAGTAATTGAAATTCAATTGGAAGTTAAGTGAATCTTAAATAGAATTGAATTTGATTTGGAAATGAACCAACTTGAATATGAATTAGTGAATATAAACTAATGGAGAATGAATGTTAGTAAGAACATCCATTGTTAATGGATCAAAAATGATTAAATTGAAAATCAATTCATTGAATATTAATGAGAATATGAATGAATATTTAGTTGGTTGATGGTTGAATATATTACTTTTCCTACATTTGCTATGTTGGCATATATAGTTATTTATGTTGCTATATGTTGTATATCGATACTATTTTATATATGCATGATTCTCATGTTGTTTGTTGAGTGTTTAGTAGGTGCGGATCGCGTTTGCTTCGCATTTGGAGCTCGCTTTCGCGCTATATTAGCCGTATACGCTTGCTAATAAAATATAAGGTACATATCTCGGATAACCCATATTTCTCAAAAATATCATACTTTTACATTTTTTTCCCTTCGGGATGCCTCATTACTTGATGAGATGTATATTTGTGATATATATACTGTCATTTTTTTTGGATCGAGCCGCGCAAAGGAGACTGTGGCGAATTTTTCCGAAAATTTAAGGCTTTAGAAAAATTTTGAGAAAATTGGAAAAAAATGTGAAAACTTTAACTTTGATTTGAAGTTGAAAGTTAAACAATAGTAGTTGTTTTTGAAAAGATAACTAAGTATGATTTGAAAACTTAGTAAAGTTATTGTGAGAAGTTTAACTAATAGATTTTGAAAAATTAATAGATTCTATAATTTTTCTTACTTGGTAATTTCGAGGACGAAATTCTTTTAAGGGGGGAAGATTGTAACGACTCAGAATTTTTATTAATTTAAATTTGAATATTTAATTAATTTTAAATATTAATAAGTGAATTTATAAGTCGAATAAATTTTAATTTGAATTATTGGATTTAATTGAATAATTAAATCGATAATTTAATATGTTAAATTATGAAAATAATTGAAAATTGGGTTAAATATGATTGAAAATGATTTGTAAAATTTTATTATATCATGTTGGAGTTAGAATGATATTTTATAACTTTTAAATCGAATTAAAAGTTAATTTGTGAAAATTGAATATTTTAATATTTAATCGACTAGTGAAAATAGCCAATTTTTGAACAGTCTCAGAATTGAACGAAACCAGTTCCATTGGATCCGTAATAGTTATTTATTACCGGATTTCAATTTTCGTGTCAATCGGAGTTATCGTTTGATCGTGGCAGCTCGAAACGCATCGAATTGTTTTTAATATTAATTTGGCGAGTTAAAATAGCCATTTTTCAAACTGTCTCGGATTTCGACGAAACCAGTTTCATCGGATCCGTAATGTGATATTATTGTATGTTTTCAAATTTCGTGTCAATTGGATTTACCGTTTGTCCGGTACAAATTAAAACGCCTAGAAAATCGTTTAAATCGATTTAATTTAAATTGAACGTTTATTGCCATAACTCGCACAGATGTCCGAATTAGCTTTCGAAACCTGTTCCATTGTGTCCGGAACGCGGGATAAACCCTAGGAACGTCAGTTTCGGCGCGTAAATCGGAGTTTGGAAAATCGGAATGAATAATGTTCATAAAATTCTCTATAAATAGACCTTAATTTCCAAAAAAAAATAAAAATAACTAAACCCTAAACCTAACTATATGCAGCCGCCACCTCTGAATTGAATGGCCAGAAAGCATCGTCAATCTCCCCCAATTTTCTCAAAATCCGTGAATCAATTCACGAAGTCATCAACGACAAAAGTGTTGAGCTCAACAAGCTCTTGGCATCCAACGGTTATGATTGAAAAACTCGAAGTGGATCAATGGGGATTCGAGTTCAAAGAGGGGCCGTTCGGCCTTGTTTTGCGTGCAATAGGGACCACCGAGTTCGCCTATATTGTGGCCGTGGGTAGCATTCGTGTGGAGCTTCAAGGTGGTGCAGTTATGATGGGATTTTGTCGTCGTTTGTGGGTGTGTGAATTAGGGTTTTTTGAATAAGGTGGGTTCGGCCGTGCATTTATCCCCTGGGGGATGTACGTGAGGAAGGAGATGGTGCGCACGGTCAGGATGGCTTGGGGTTTGGAATCAACGGTAGATAATAGTTTAGGTTTAAAATATTTAAGTTATGTTGTAAATTTTAGTTTAAATCGTGTACAAACTTCAAAAATTCATAACTTTTTCATACGAGGTCGAAAACGCGCGAAACCAGTTGCGTTGGAATCGTATGGACGAGCACTACGCGATGAAATTAGATTGGAGTCGTTTGGAGTTAGTGAGAATTTCGGGTAAAATTAAACGTCCGTTTAATTTTATTCGAAATAAATCGCTAAAACGAAATTGAAATCAAGGTGAGAACTTCTCACTCAATCGAATCGGTTTCGATTTTATTTTAAATAGTTATATTTAAAATATTTGAATGCATGTTTGAATGATAATTGTATCTATTGATTGTTAAAATAGACATTATGCGCCGTTAGTAAGCGGATGTTATTTATTAAAAACATATACCGCGAATATTTCATAAACAGTGAAATTGGTATTATATATAATATCAATATATATATATTGGCATATGTATATATTGCAGTTGTTGATTCCCCGCATTTTTTAGCGGATGAGACCCTATTGCGCCGTTATTAAGCGGATAATATTATCAAAAACATATACCGCGGTAATTTCGTACTGGAACGAAATTGGTATTGTGCTAATGTTTGTGGATGCAGGAAAACAGGTTGGAGGGATCCAACTGGATTCCTCAACAGTTTTTATTTGATTTCAGATATTTTGATATTTGATGGATTATCATATCGATATATGATATCGTTGTTGTCGTGATTGGCTATTTGGTGTGTAGCATCACTAGGCCAAATTTTGGAATTTTAAAAATGATTTTTAAAGTGATTTTTGAAGTATACTATATTTTTGGAATTGATCCATTTTAAATAAATAAACGTTATACTTTTAAAAAGTTATAAAATTATGGTTTTTGAGAAAACATAGTTAAAAGCTGATTTTTGAGAAATATGGGTTAATGACTTTATAAAATAGTTTAAATCGGGATTTCTGAATTTATTTATAAAAAGTTTAAATATAGGATTTATAAAATTTAATTATTTTATAAATCAAGAGAATGGTGAAATTATAAAGGAGTTTAAAAACGTTTTAAAGAATAATATGAATTGATTTATATAAGAGATTTATAAATGGATATTTATAAATTGAAATATTGAAATTATAAAACGAGCTTTTATAAGTGTTAGAATGAATTATAAATGAATTTCATTGATGAATGAAATTTATAGAATTTTATACGGTGAAGTTATAAATGGAATTTTATAAGCAGTAGGTTTATAAAATTTATTAAGTTATTAAAATAATGGTTTTGGATAAATGAATGAATCTTATAAGTCATAAGATTTATAATTTAGGAAGTTAAAAAGAACGATTTTGTAAAATAATCGTTTTATAAGCATTTAACTTATAATGTGAACTTTTGGTTTATAATTGAGTTATAAATCGAATAGGTTAATAAAGGAGATGTATAAAAAGGAAGTTGTTATAAATAAATAGAAATGGAATTTATAAACGTTGTTTTATAAATTCACAAACGACTTATTTTGATAAGTAAATTGTTATAATTTATTTATGGGGCTATATTCACGTTTTAGACAGTGAATAATCCTTTAAAATAAAATGAATAAAAGGATGAAATTGTTAACGAAGTTTATTCACATTTTTGAATAGTGAATAACACGTTAAAGAAAATGTTTTCGATTTGATGTTTTAAATAAAATTAAAACGATCTAACGATGTTTTAAAAGGTGTTGAGATTCGAAACCATAGATTTCAACATTCATTGTTGAAATAGATGTTTTCGAGAAATAAAAGGAAATGGTAGACTATAACACTATAGTTATAGTAAATGATTTCCGAAAGGAAATGTTTTGTATAGTATTGGGATTTATATATCTATTTTAATTTCGAATCCCTATACTAGTGATTTTGGGTTGTCGTAACGATGTTTTACGTAACATTCGTTTTGGCCCAAATAAATATGTTTAAGAGAATGATTTCCTTAAAGAATGAAATATATACTTAATCTCGATTTAAGTATATTGAATATTTTCCAAAGGTTGAAAATAAATAAAATTTGTGAATTACTTATGAATAAATAAGTATGGAAATGTTGTTCCAATGTGAAATGAAACGTTTTGAGAATTTATCTTTTTGAAGATAAATTGAAATGAATAATTGAAATCATATGCATGGATATTTTGAAATATAAATTCGTTATGGAATTATATGAGAAAGTGGAATTTGTTTAAAAATAAATATTGATTTATTTTTGAAGTGTTGAAATTATATATCTTGTAAAGATATTTTGGAAAATAAATAATTTGGAAAATTATTTGGAATCTGGTGATGTGTGCATATCCATTGATAGTTCAATAATCGACTATCAATATTTCCCTTTGAATGGGTATTGGTTGTGATTTGCTTGAATTTGAATGCACACTTATTTTAAATTATTGCGCTCGTTATTCGGATTACCCATTTCGAATAGTGACACGGCGTAATGGATAGCATTGATGATCGGTGTTGAAGACCGGATATTTGTGAGAGCGATAGGATGACCTATCGATTGACTCTGCACCGAGTTGCTCCGGTATAGAGTTCTCCATATGTGATGGGGAATCCGATCAGGATTGTGGATATCCGGATTGCAAGGACTTCTTTGTAAGTACCTTCGGTTTTTTTCGAGCCCGGAACAGACTTGTATGGATTGTGTGTCTGACATTACAAGTTGAGATATAAAGCCGATTTCTTTCAAATATATTTCTGTTGGTGGCGGAGAATTTATTCTCTTAGCTTAACACCCTTCTCTGAGACGTACGAGCTCAGAGGTTATGTAGTTGAAGGTTATCAGCGATATATTCCCAATTTGGTAATGTGACATGCTGAGTGTTGCTGTGAAATGATCATTGTGTTGATTATTTGTGATAGGATCATTTATTTGATCGTCTATCTGGTGATCATTTCTATGATCATTTGTTGACCCAAAGCATGGCTTTTGTATAAAGTATGTTTTTGTGGACGTGACTTCGTCGAGCCTCACACCCCGTGAATGGTCAAAACAGGAAAGATGCAGCAAGGTTATGAGGGGTAGCGCCCTTTAGGATAAGTGCATTTCCTTCTGGAAAAGGGTGGTATCATGGTATGGAGCCCAGATACTTACTCATGTTGAAACACTTTATTATTATGATTGTGTGAATTGATTAGAGAGCTCTCGGTTGAAAGGTCCCAAAGGACCGGGGGATGGCATATTCGGTCAGTTGTTACTCAGTTAGGGGTAACCCGGCCTTGTGTCGGTAGAGATCCGGTTTGGTTCTCGGGGATGTCCATCCAGAGGCATTCTCATGTGGCAATGGGAAGTTCCTTGGCCTGATCATTCGTTGGAAATCCAAAGAAACAATACGAGACTTGTACGGTTTTAGTTGTATAACCTGCTATGGAATGTGGCGGTAACCTGCTATTGAACATAGTTAGCTATAGTAGGCATAGTTCGGAATGTCTATGCTGGCTAGGATTTATATTCTACTTTCGAAATGAATTTTTCCTACACTATGCACTAGTAATAATATCAAATGTTCTTTTAATACGTATCAAGCATCTTTGACTATCATAAGGAGAAATCTCCTCCGATTCTGCGTTTGCATTGTGTGTGTGTGTGTGCGGGAGGCCTTATGGTAGTCTCATTTTTAAAAGCATTGCGAATTGAATTTAAAAATATCTCTCCATTTTGATTTTAAAGTTAAATAAACTGTTTTGAGTTCTCACACCAGTCACATGACTGACTCGGAGTTTATTGTTTTCCTTCCTAAACTCTGGGTGCCTACCAATTTACACACGGGCAGTCAAGAGTTAAGGTTTATCAGGATATTCTGGATATTCAGGAGTTGCTGGAGGCAAGCTGGATGGCATGGCGTATTACTAGTATATAGTATTTCTTTTCCGCTGTTTGTTGTTGTTGTTGTATACTTTGATAATATGATGTAATGTGATGTAATGTAATAACTGATATAGTTCTTTGTTTAAAGATTATTCATTTATTATATGTTGTTCCACTGCGAATTGTGAGATTCTGATGTTGTTCAGTTGCTCTCTATTCCGTTCTATGTTCTATTTTCTTTATTTTCTATTTTCTTTCCTCTCCATTTTCTATCTTCTTATCTCTATCTCTTCTTCTCTCTTCTTCTACCTCTTTTCTCTTTCTTAAAACCCTAATGGTTCGGTTTTTCGGCAACGAAAAATCGCATCCGTTACATAAATGTTTAGATTCTTCAATCTTATTTAGTTTGAGCAACTCATTAAGAATATTCTCTTTTTTAATTTTTATATTAGCAAAAACGTTTTTATTCCAGTTTTTAAGAAAAATCCTGAGTTTTCTAAGCTTAAGCACAAAAGCCTTAGCAGAATTATCACAATACTTAAGACTATAAAAACTCATAGAAGACCATTTATTGATGATTAAATTTGAAAAACCTGGTTCTAGAAGCCACATTTTTTCAAATTTAAAGGTTCTACAGATAATTCTATGACTATCGCAAGAAAGAATAATGGGACAATGATATGAAATGGTGTAAGGTAAACCTGACACTCTACAAATAGGAAATTTATCCTCAACTTCATCACTAACAAAAAATCTATCTAAGAGAGCAAAGGAAGGAGATTCCCTATTATTACTCCAAGTAAAATCTCTATTGGATAGAGGAATTTCAATCAAATTAGAATGAATAATAAATTGATCAAATTCCTTCATTGCCGAATAATCTCCTTCCCGGGGAGAGCGCTCTCCAATAAAACGAGTCACATTAAAATCACCCCCCAAAATCCAAGAACCTAGGGCGAAAGATCTAAACTCAAGGCATTCATTCCAGAGAATCCGCCTAACTATTTTAGAGTTAGGCCCATAAACATTAGAAATATTTAAAAAAGAATTGTCAGATAGATTAATTAAAATAATGTGTAAAGAGTGTTGTTTTTGAATACACTGAAGTAATTTAAAGAGATTATCTCTCCAACCAATCATTAAACCCCCAGAAGAGCCTACAGAAGGAAGAAAAACCCAATTTCTAAAACGAAAACCTCCTAATCTTCTAAAAAAATGAAAATCAGGACACTCTATTTTAGTTTCTTGAAGCAGAGCAATATCAATAGAATAATCTTCTAAAAAAATTCTAACTTTATCACATTTGTTTAGGTCATTCAAACCTCTAATGTTCCAACTAATGACTCTCATAAGCCCATAGATCTAGCCCTCTCAAGTTCCTTACTTCTAATAAACTCACGATCTAACTCAATGTCAGAGAAAACAAAAGTCGAGTTACTAGCTAGCTGACTAAATACTGAAGCAGACAAGTTACCTAAAGCATAAGACGAAAAAGAGCTACAAGTCAAAAAGCATACCTGAGCCTGATTCCGTAACACCACTCACGGTGTTCGAATCAGGGAACTCACCCAAAGACTGATGGCGATTACCCCAAATCCTGGCACTACGACGAACCGTCCCACTAGAAGCTAAAAACTTTCTACGTCTACCTCTCTTCGAAGAAGAAATACAAGGCAACGAATCACTAACAGCCTCACAAACCTGACCAGACAAAGCAAACCCTGAACCCTTAGATGAAGCATCAGAAACATGAGAAACAATAGGACCCAATAATGCCACTTCCTTGTTGCCACATCTACCCAAACCACCAACAGAGGCCACTGTATTGTCTATCCCAATACCACTAACAACATTACCATTAGAGGAGAAGGGGTCTACAAAGGAAGAATTATCAACAAAAGAAGCATCAGCAAAACTCTCTGGAACTACAAAATGATCAACCTGCTCCACCTCACTTGAAATAAAGTCCCTAGAAACCAAAATGTCTAATGAAAAAAATCCCTCATGTGAGATCCCATCATGATGCAACAAAGAGACCTCATCAACACATGAAACACCAGAAAAGTCACTAACTTCAACCACTTTCGAAATCGAATCTTCCCAAAATCTGTGATCCACACAGTCTATGCACAAAAGGGAATCAACACACTGAGGTAAATCAATTTCCATAATTGACATTCTCAAAGTATGATCAAAAACTTCATCAAACTTACAAAGATTCTCACAATCTCTCTGAAAATCAAAAACAAACTCGGGAAAGTTCAAAAGTGGATCGATAACAAGGGAACCTCCTGAAGCATCCAAGATATCCAAATTATCTACTGCAAAACAATCTGCAACATCAGAAGAAAGAACACTATCAACAGGATTCAAGGCGTGATCAGGGGAGAGCACTGAATCAATACAAATAATGGGAGACAATTCGTTGACATCCGAAATAACCGAGCATTCTAAGACGGATAAAGAATCAAGGCAAGCAAAACTGTTGAAGTCGAAATCTTAAAAGAATCTAAAATGGGAGAAGAAGACGCAACTTTCTTGAACTTAGGATGGGTAAAACCAAACTTATTCTTAAAGTCAGAACAATTCAAGCAGCGAGTAACATCAGGATCGAGCACAATGAAATCTGAAACAGATGAATCCTCTTTTCTAACAATATCAATAAAAACACTATCATCAGACTTCGAACATCCCTTAATATTCTCTGAAATAACCGAAGAAACCACAAAATCCTTAAGAATCTCCGCCTCGCCAACTCTTTCTAGATTACCCATACCAAAGTTAGGCGAATTAACAATATTAAAGTGATGTAAAAGATCATCTAAAAATCTCAGACCTTCATGTCTTCAGCTCCTGAAACAATTGATTAAGATCCTCCTCAGATTAATGAAGTTTAACATGAATTGAAATCCATGTTCTGCTAGCATCTTCGAAGAGATAGAGGGGACAAAAGACGAATCAATATTACCAAAATATAATTCAGGGTCACCAAATCTTGCTTCATAACCTTTACCAATGTTCGGTGAGTTAACAAAATTAAAATGAAGAAGCAGATCTTCAAGAAACTTAAAACCATCAACACGATGCTGCCACAAATGATCAAGCATAATCCCTTTCAAGAGCATGATCTTCAACACAAACTGGAAACCGTTCTCGACCAAACAATCAGAAGAAATCGAAGAATTAGAAAAGAACGAACAATTATAACTTTTGTGACCAAACTTGCCGCAATTGAAGCACCTGATAGGATCTCGGCATTGAGATGCGACGTGATTACTGTTGCCACATCTAAAACAGAAAAACTTGCTCGACTTTGAATCAACCCATCTTTTGTTCGAAGGAAATGGCCGAAACAAACTAAGAGGAGAAATAGACGACCGCTCTTTGACAACTTGAGCATAAGAACGTTGCAGTGTCGATTTCGAATCTCTAATATGATTATCCGTTTGCAAAGGAGGATGATGAAGAAATGAAAGAGGAAGTAATTGGGAATCTTGCCAAGAAACCGTCGCAGCCATCGAGAATCTCTTTTTCAGTCCTTAGCCCAATTGATTGTAGGTGATAATTATATTTACAAGGATTATTTGAAATTAATGTTTAAGGACTTTTAGCAAATTGATTTTACTTTTTGTACTTTATCCAAACTCTTGAATTTAGTGGTTTAAAATTTACCAACATACCAGGAGAAATAAATTTGTATATTAATATACTAGTGCAAAGTACTGTAACTAAATATTTGGTGAGACCATATGCGCTATCTTTTTATGCGAATGGACAAACTAATCTTTAGAAAGTGAGCAACATAATTCTACATTTTTGCATAGCAAAGTTGAACCACAAAAATTCTGGATGGAGGCTTTGAAACTTTTCCCATGGTTTATGAGCTTAGTATAATAAATTTAATTTTATTAATACTAATCTTCAACCATTTCTTCAAACGATTATGTTTTCAGTTAGAATGTTGAATCAGGTTTCGATAAACTTTCGTTTAATCATAAAATTTCTTCAGTATTACAGGTAGGTTGAGCTAACTGATTAAAAAAAGGGGTTTGAAAACATTATTCTTAATTTTGACATCATTAGATTGAAGAAGTCCCGTATGTTTTAGTATTGGAAAAG
This sequence comes from Allium cepa, assembly GCA_030765085.1. Lineage (NCBI taxonomy): Eukaryota > Viridiplantae > Streptophyta > Magnoliopsida > Asparagales > Amaryllidaceae > Allium > Allium cepa. Next base: position 1,050,532,642 of record CM060935.1, on the reverse strand, counting down.
TTTATCCTTAGCAATATATAGGCATACTACATACATCATCAAATAAAGGATGGTGATGCCTTAAAAATTGGTTTATTAGTTTTTGGTACATGATCTAAAATAATATTATCGAATCATATTAATTTATGAGGTTAAGCTAATGATTTGATTGTATTGAATGCAATGTACCTCCTGACATGGCTAATAACTGTATTGAATGCCAACAGTGACACTCATGTCAAAAGTTGCATTTATCTCTCTCGGTGTCCTATTTCCCAAACATACAACTTCTGCTATAAGTAATTTCACACAAAGTAAAACCTATTTTCCCTTCTTTTACTTTGAACTCTTTATTGTATTACGAAGGATGTAACGTCCCGTAAATTTTAATGATTTTATAACGTAAATTTTCATGCAAAATAAACAATAAAATTTTGAAATGAAAATTATATATTTGGAATATGTCTGTTTGAAAATAGCAAATGGAAGATTTTCATTCGAGAATATGGAAGCTAGTTTTGTTTTGTATTTTCAATTTCAATTTAAATTAGTTAATAATTAATGGAATTTAAATTATTTTTGAAATTTTGAATATATATATACACATAATAAAAATGTAATCATTTTCTGAGTGAGACGTCATAATTCGTTTCTTCATATTTGGACTTCTCTAGCCCCATTATCTTATTTTCAATAAATTAGCAGCAGTTTAGCAGCGAAATATCGACTTTTGATAGGGTGGTCGTATCAGTGATATCTGTGTACCGTTCTGTTCGTCTCGTCGAGCTGATCTCTACAGTATATTCATTTGTGTAATTCAAAGTCCGGTTCAATTCCAGAATTTACAAAAAGGTAATCGTATCAGTGCCTGTTTGGTGCCTTTTAGGTTTCCTTGTGTCCTTTTGTTTGTTCCGAGAGAACCAATAGCCGTGAACCATTAATTATTTCAGAAATTCAACATCCATGGCTCTACAATTTCCCTTTTTTTTCATATATGTTGGTTTGTGTTCTCTGATTTCTTTTCGTTCTCTTCTCTTTCCTTGTTTTTTTTCCCGTTCAACTTTTGAAAATAATAATTGTGCAAGCTTGTTTATAGTGTAAAGCTGCTTATCTTCATGCCTTGTAAAACCAACTCCCTCCTATATCCACTACACAAACTCACACCTCCAATTCCTTGAACTGAAACCCTCCTGCCTCACATGTTTGAACCCATCATTCCCCTGCTCATCCATTTACCTACAGTGAATCCTCCCTATGCATAAATAACCAACATGCCACTTACTCCCTGACACCTAAGCATCTACTGTAACAACCACCATCCAGCCTCCAACCCGGCGTACCTTCATTCCCTCTGCCGTAGTCACCTACCCATGCCACAGCCTCATGCCACCATGTCGCAGCCGTGCCTTTCCCCATGATGACTTCTGCAGCCTCCTCATCAATAAAAGAAACAAAATAAACCTATCACGAATCCTTGTTGTTTCTCCCTTTCGTTACCCATGTCCTTCCACCCACGTGATAACATCCGCTCCAAGCTGACCGAGACCCACCACCGAAACCTTCCACAGCTCTTGCTCCGACCTTCGCCTTCGCCCGCACCCAGTCCTTCCATTTCCCTCTTGTTTTTTGCACATCTCTATCTCACTGCCCTAGTGCCGAAGCTACCCTCTCATCAGCCATTAATCCAGCCTCCGCCATGCTTTCACCCACCACTGTGTACTTTTTCCTGCTTATATGTATAGTTTGTACATATGTGTACTTTATATCTGCTAATATATAAGGTTTATGTATATGTATATTTATTGCCTGTTAATATATAGTTTTGTTTTGCTCCAGGAAACTTATAAGAGAAAGGATATTGATTTAAGTATTGATTTTTTTATATAATATATATACTTTGATTTTAGATATACATGTTTTAAGAATTATTGATTTTGAATTATATTATATAAAGGTCTTATTTGATTTTAAATTTATAATATTTAAATGTCGACGTATTTATAATATATATTTATGGATATTTGGATTTTTAATATATATATATATGTATAAAGTTTTAAAATATATAAATATTTTGATCTTTATAATATATAGGTTTGTTTTCATAGCTGAGAAGCTGCTTGATTTTTGTATTCATTTTTAAATATGTTATGTATAATGATTTTAACTTTAATAAATGTTTTACATCACATATTGATTTTAACATAATATATAGTCATATATATATATATATTTCATAAAAATATGTATATATTTTGCTTCGTTAATTCATGTCTGTTATGCTTCGCTTTGTTTGTCGAATTCGTGTGTATCGTGTCGTGCTTTGGAATTTTTGCTTAGATTGTCGCATCTTGTTCTTGTTATATCTCTAGCCTCGAAAGATGAGCAATCACTCACGATTAACATTCTTTTATTTTGTAAATTTAATTCACATGAAATGAAAATTGAAATATGTGGTTTAATTTGAATTGTTAGTTATTTAATTATTAAATATGATATCGCATTATCTGCGATTGTTTACCTATGACATATGACACCATAACTTGTTGTAAATATTATACTTAAATTGTTAATGATGATATATGCCTATTAATGATATATATGTCATTTTATAATTTTATTCTATTGTTCTCACTCTGCAAGTTCTCTGTTAGTTTAGGAATAACTATGGGTTGAAATGATACATACTCGAACGATCCTATAGATTAAGGGAAAATCATTATGGGTTGAAATGATAAGCTCAAGCGATTTTCATTGATTTTGAAATTTTAGGATTGCGGGTTGAATTGATATATACCCGTAAATATTAAATTTAAATTACCAATTAAAATGATAAATTTCCGTATCACTTGACCATAGGATAGAAAACTATATACAGACACCATAGGTCTAATTTAAATGATTTTCGAAATTTTGAAAGGAAAATATATGGGTTTTGATAAATATTGATTTTTAAATTATAACAAAATATTTATTTTTTATATGTGAAAATTTTAGATTTTAAATTGTATGTTTTGAAAATTTTAAAATTATAAGTCAAGTTCGTAAATTTTAAGATTTTACTTATACTTAAATTATTAAAATATATAAATAAGATTAAATTTAATAGAATTTAATTTAATAAATGTAATTTAATAAAATGTAATTTTATTAGTTGATATAATATATATTTAGTATATAACATTTACATAAAGTTTATTAACATTTTGAAAACGTATTTTGTACTAATTTTTATAAAATAAAGGTTAGGAAGATAAATTAAGTTAATTTGTAATAAATTCGTTTTATAATTTAATATAAATAAGAATTGATTTAGAACCGATTATTTTGTGATTTTAAAGACATGTATTATAACTTGATAACTTGATTTTTGATTCAAGGCGGGTTGAACGTTGATTTAAATTTGTAATCGAGGATTTTATTTAAATGGTTACTAAATGGATTAAGTGAATATTTCAAAAGTAAAATAAAATTAAAGTTGAATTTAAAATATAAATTGAATTTATCAAATCTAGTTATTGTAAATGTTTGAATATTCAAAACTTTAAAACCTATTGAATTGAAATGGTTTAAATTGTAGTTCAAATCTATATTTGAAATCAATATAAATTAAAATAGTTTTATCGAGAACTTGAATTGAATCGTAATCGATGAACTGAGAATGATTTAAATTGAATTTGGAACTAAAGTTGATTTGAATCGGTTTGTGGAATTTGACGAAAAGATTCTAATTTGAAACTATTTTTGATATAAGCTCTTTTAATATAAACTATTTTATCTATAACCTATTTTAAATATAAATTGTTTAATATATTTAAAAAATACTTTTAAATATTCAAATTATTTAAGTGGGAACCGTTAGGATTTAGATTTTAAAGGATTTTTAAATGCAAACATTCAATAAGTTAGTTTAAACTATTTTGTTGTTATGATTTCAAAAGTGAATATGATTTCGAAAGCGATATGATTTTGAAAGGATTATCGTATTTTGAAAGCGATATGATTTCAAAAACCACTTTAATAACTATGTACGTGGTGGAGATTCCAGAGCGAAGTAGGATGTTTGGCGACGATTCTATATGAGGTATTAACGTAGCCCTGACTCCCACGAGTTAGCTTGATGTGAATAAAACAGAAGCCACACCGAGCTAAGTGAGATCGCACCTTCGGTCGAGCATGCTTCTTCGATACCATTCTATTACTTTGTTATTTAATTGGGTGCACCTTTAGTTATAGGAGTGCGTCTCGAGGTGGGCCGTAGTAGCTACTATGCATTACCACCTGTACGGATCCGCAAACGGTGGAATCCTACCATGGCATTACCTCACGTGCCTTGTCACATGCCTATCGCGCCTTCTATAAGTTTGGTTTGTGTCTTGCCTATGGAGTGCTCCCTTATAGCCTACCGGTTTGGTGGAGTTTTACAGTACTTTGTAGACTGCGCCATTTATGTAAAATGTGTTAAGGGGATATAGGTAACGCCTTAACGCTAGTTTGATATTTTACTTTATTGTAGACATTATATATGTAGCGTATTGTACTATGTATGTAGATAGTTTAACGGATCCTTAAATGATGGGAATCTCAAACATCGTTTAAGTTATTTGTATTTCAATTGACATTTCACTTGGGTTGAATTTACTAGTATAATAATGTTAATCCTGACTCGAGTGTTTTGTGCTTCTCTTTATGCTTGGATCAGGCTGAGTATCACAGCATTTGAGACTCACCTTTGGAGCTTGGAGCTTTGTTTGAAGATCTGCCCTATAACTATTCAGCCTTCGATCATTTCATTTATCTCCAAATGTTTATAATTAGATTTTTTCATTTGAATATGTATTGAGGCTTCTATGTATTCGAGACTTCTATTGTATTTTGTTTTAACTTTGAATTTTACATAGTAGCTTCATGAACTACTATTTATCTGTTCTGCTGCTTATTGTTATAAAACTATGTGTATGTGATTTTTTGATTGATTTGTTTAATGTATATGCTAAGTTGTACCAAATATAAATTAACAATCCGTTGTTTTGACAAATTCAAGCCTGGCATGAGTGGATGATTGTCGATTCGAATGGTTTGAAATAGTGCGTTGTTACAGTTGGTATCAGAACTCTGGTTTAGGCAAAACTTAGCATATGAAGTAAAAACTGAGTAGAGATAGGGTAGTAATACCGTGGAATGAGTGGAATCGATTGTAGAATCATATTCGTTCGAGCTTGAAATTCTTCATTAGGATCCTCCTCGAGTAGGATTTCTTTTGAATTCTGTAACTTTCCCTTTTTTTTGAAAAATCCGTTCTTGTCTTTTCTTGCTCATGTTCTTCTTGATACTGGAGCATCCTATAGCTCTTTTTCTGTTGATCTCTATAGTAAACTGAGTTCATCTTGACAACCTTAGCTGGCAATACCGTCCGTATGTGTGACTATTCCCACTGGCAGTTCTGCCAATCTTATTCTAATTTGGAAGGGGTGAAACTCCTTCACAACAAGCGTCGACTAACCAGAGATTTCCATGTCCTCGGTTTTGATGCAGTTATCTCTTGCAAAGCCCAAACTGTTTCCCTAGTAGACGACCCAGGTAATTCTCTTGTGATCGAATATCGAATCCTCGGGATCTTGTAGGCAGTTTTATCTTTTTGCTTAGTGCTCAGTCTAGTGATCTCGACTCCACATTGATAATCGGGGATTATGCCGATGTTTTTGGTGAAGTTATTTCCCTCCCTCTCATGCGGGAAACTAAATTCCGCATCGAGTTTATTCCTAGAGCTCGACCTGTTGTCCTTCCTTTCAGATGAATGGTATCTGTAAATGGTTAGTCATGCCCTCAAGATTGACCAATGCTCTTTCCTTCTTCGTCGATCTTGTGAATCACGTCTTCCGCGATGTTCTCAACATGTTCATCTTTTTTTCCGTTAATGATATTCTCATCTTTTCTAAGTCTCGGTTGACCCGATTAAGGTCGCCCGCGATTAAAATAAGTCTATCCATCTTTATCTTTTGAAATTTAATTATTTTATCTCTCTTTCAAGCATAACTTCCTTATTAAAATTCTCTCTGATTTGGTCCCTCTAATTTGAATCTCTATCCTTGTTCTAAAAATCAATTCTTGAATCACCCTTAGATAGAGAAAGAGTATTTGTAATCAATATAAATTATTTTATATTGTGTTGTTTGAGATGTTAAGTTTGATTTGGGGTTTCGATCGATTTGTCTGGCCAACGCTATCAATAGGAATTCTAAAGCACTTGTATAGAGCAAACTGACCCAGTATTGTTTTTGAAATTGATAAATGAAACAATTTTATGCATGCTTACATTATATATATATATATATATATATATATATAAGTATAATTTTCTGAATTAAATAGTTAAATAAATTGGTTGTTAGAAATGACAATACTATATTATTGTTTACTGTTTTATGAACACTCCTAGACTATTAACTTTTGTTGTATATTATAAAAAGAGGAAATTTTATAAAATATGTTTTATGAATCTGATTTGTAAACGAAATGAATTTGAATTAAGGATTTGAGAATTAATTTTCTGGTACGTTTCAAAATTGGTTTTCAAAGTTTGTAAAATATACATTATTTGAAAGTATTTTAGAATGGAAATTTTTTTTCAAAAGAATTTTAAAAGAAATAAATCAGTTCTCTCCTCTTTTGTCGTCGAAAAATAATTTCGATGATGATTGCGGCATCATCGACATTCATTTTCAAGTTTCAAAGTGGAGAGACTACTTAGTAGCTTTGCTACACTTTTGTTCTAATAAATGGATTTGATTTGAATTTTCTTGAGTATTATTTGATGTATAAAACATATATATTTATGTATATATTTATTTCAAAATATTTTGAAGTGAAACCAGAAATTTAACTCTTAAGTTCTATGTTAAGTGATGGTTTTCAATTATTGAAATGAAGCAAAAAATTTAAATAATCGGAGTTTTTAAAATGTGAAATGAAACTAAAACAACTTGAAACAGTTGAACTAAGATAAAGTTTATTTGTATAACACTCTATTGCATTCTAAAGCATATACAGCTTGCCTGAAATATTAAAAAAAGGTTAAAATGTAATGAAAATATGTAATTGAGGGTTATACAAGAGAAAACCGAAGTAATAAATGTTCAAACTAAATTTTGCTTAATAGAAATGTGGCAAATAAAAAGTAAATTTGTATAATGCACAATTACATCTGAAACAATAATAAAACTTACCTGAAAGAAAAAAAGGGTTTAAATGTAATTGAATGATATACAATATAATAGTAACATGTCCTAAAAAATAAAATTTTGTTAAGGGAATCTATAAACACAAAAATTGAGTAGTTATATTAAATATTTATACAGTTAATCTATGTTTAAGATATGTTAAGTGGAATAAATTGAATAAAAAGAGAATGATATTTAAGCACCTAAATATGAACTTAAGAATAATTAAAATTGAAATTTTAAGCGAAATTAACTTGTGAAGTTAAATGGATAAAATAAACGAGTTAAATAAAATAAATTTTGTTTTGGAAGAAAATTTTGTAACAAATGTTAATAAATTGAAATGAAACCAATTGAATGAAATACCTTGAATTGAAACCGACAAAACATGAATACAACGAATATTTATTGATTAAATAAAATGGATTGAAACCAAATTTGTTAAAAATTAATCAATTTGAAACTAATGAAATTTTATGATTTTGAATTAATTGTTATATCTACTACTATGCATTTTAAATCTATACTGCCTTCAGTTTATTCTATTCTTCTATCTCATTCCTTTTCGGGGATGAAATATTTTAAGTGGGGGAGAGTGTAATGACCCGTAAATTTTAATTATTTTACAATGTAAATTTTCGCGAAAAATAAAAAATAAAAATTTGAAATGAAAATTTGATATTTGGAATACGTCTACTTAAACATAGCAAATGACAGATTTTCATCAGAGAATATAGAAGTTAGTTTTGTTGTGTAATTTTAAATTTCAATTTAAATCAATTAATAATTGATGTAATTAAATTATTTTCGAATCTGAATATTATTATATGATAAATATGTAAATCATTTTCTGAGTGAGACATCATAATTCGTTTCGTCATATTTGGACTTCTCTAGCCCAGTTTATCTTATTTTCGATGAATTAACAGCAGTTCAGCAACGAAATATCGACTTTTGAAAGGATGGCTGTATCAATGATATCTGTGTACCATTTTGTTCATCTTGTCGTATTGATCTCTGCAGTATATTCATTTTTGTAATTCGAAGTATGGTACGTGACAGAATCTGCAAAAATGGTAACCGTATCGGTGCCCATTTCGTGCCTTTTGAATTTACTTGTGTCCTTTTGTTTGTTCTGGGAGAACCAAAAGCCATGAGCCATCAATTATTCAGAAATTCAACTTCCATGGCTATATAATTTCCCTTTATTTTCATATATGTTAGTTTGTGTTCTCTGATTTCTCTTCGCTCTCTTCTCTTTTCTTCTTTTTTTTCTGTTCAACTTTTGAAAATATATACATATATATAAGAAGTATGAAAGCTAATTTATAGTGTAAAGCTGCTTATCTTCATGCCTTGTAAAACTAACTTCTTTCTATATCCACCATACAAACGCATGCCTCCTTTTCCTTGAACTAAAACCCAATGACCTCACACGTTTGAACCCATTATTCCCCTTTTCGTCCATTTACCCGCAGTGAAACCTCCCCACGCATAGATAACCGACACGCCGCTTCCTCCCTGACACCCAAGCATCCACCACAACAACCACCATCCAACCTCCAACCCAACCGATCTTCATCCCATCTGCCGTAGTCACCTACCCAAGCCACAGCCTCGTGCCGCCACTTTGCAGCCGTGCCTTTCCCCATGACGACTTCCGCAGCCTCCTCATCAATAGAAGAAAAAATAAACCTATCACTAATCCTTGCCGTTTCTCTTTTCCGTTACCCATGTCCTTCCACCTACATGACAGCATTCGCTCCAAGCTGACCGAGAGCCACCACCGAAACCTTCCACGACTCTTGCTCCAACCTTCGCCTACACCCTCACCCAGTCCTTCCATCTCCCTCTCGTTTTCCGCATATCTCCATCTCACTGCCTTGGTGCCCCAGCTACCCTCTTATCGACCATCAGTCCAGCCTCCGCCATGCTTTCTCCCACCACTGTGTACTTTTTCCTACTTATATATATAGTTTGTACATATATGTACTTTGTACCTGCTAATATATAAGATTTATATATGTGTATACTTCTTACGTGTAAATATATATAGTTTTGTTTTGCTTCAGGAAACTTATAAGAGAAAGGATATTGATTTAAGTATTGATTTTTTTATATAATATATATATATATATATTGATTTTAGATATATGTATTTTAAGAATTATTGATTTTGAATATATTATATGAAGGTCTTATTTGATTTTAAAGTATAATATATAAATGTCGACGTGTTTATAATATATATTTATTGATATTTAGATTTTTATATATATGTAGAGTTTTAAAATACATAAATATATTGATCTTTATAATGTATAGGTTTTTTTCATAGCTAAGAAGCTGCATGATTCTAGTATTGATTTTAAATATGTTATGTATAAAGATTTTGATTTTAATATGTGTTTTAAATTACATATTGATTTTAATATAAAATTTATATAGTTATATATATTTCATACAAATATGTATATGTTTTGTTTCGTAAGTTCATGTCCATCATGCTTCGCTTTATTTGTCTAATTCGTGTCCATCGTGCCATGCTCTGGAATTTGTGCTTGGATTGTCGCATCTTATTCTTGTTACCTCTCTAGCCTCGAAAGGTGAGAAATCACTCACGATTAACATTCTTATGTCTAGTAATTTAATTCACATGAAATGACAATTGAAATATGTGGTTTAATTTGAATTATTAGTTATTTAATTGTTAAATATGATATGCCATTTTCTGTGTTAGCACCAGAATTGGTCACCAACACCCTTGAGAAAGATTATGTAGAGAGATTAACGAAGAAAGTAAATTAAAACAGAGGACTGTATGCTGAATTAACTGCAAAAACAAGAACACCAGATTTATAGTCGTTCAGCGTAACTGCCTACGTCCACTTTGAGTTTTGATCTTTATTGCTTTCATAAAGAATTGATTACAGATACAATCCGTAAACCAACTACTCGAATACAAATGCTAACCCAAAAAGAATGAGTCTTGAAAGCGGTAGAGTCTCCCCAGTGTTCTTGAAAAAAGTCCCTTTCACTGTGCCCCTGCCCCTCTATTTATAGGCGAAGATAGGCCGGACTTCCTTTGCGGGCTCAGGGGTAAGGTACTTCGGTCCACAGTAGGCTGCTTCTGTGTGCCGAGCCAAGGATGCCGAACAGCAGTTGCCGAGCAAGGGATGCCGAACAGCAGTTGTCGAGTGAGGGATGCCGTTCGAAAACTGTCTGCAGCGATCATCAAGTGACTCGAGGTAAAGTTCTGCCGAACGCCCTTGGTTTGTTGTTGGCTTGACAACTTGTTAGCTCCTTTAGTATGCACCAAGCCATGGTTACCGAATGGCAGTTGCCGAGTGAGGTATTTATGCCAAGCGGCATGCCTATGCCTAACGAGGGGAGATGCCGAGCGAGGCTCTTGTGCCGAACGAGGGGAGATGCCGAGAGAGGCTCTTGTCACGAACGAGGGGAGATGCCGAGCGACCGAGTGCCGAGCCACCCTAGTCTAGCGCTAGTGGTCGAATGAGAGATGCCGACCGGTGGCACCCAAGGTCAATGACCGATACCTCATACCCATGACAAGTTACTAGGTAACATCTTCCCCCCATAGCGTATCGTGTGAATTAGCACAATGCGCTTCGAACCACGAGCAATCCATTTCTTCCTTTAAACCTTTGCTCCAACTTCTCATTCATGGACTCTTACGATCTCCTGAATTCCGAGCGAGGCTTGAATGCCGAGCCGGGCCTGAATGTCGAGCGAGGCCTGAATGCCGGACGAGGCCTTGTATGTCGAACCATCGAGATATCTTGACCGGTTCCACTGGTCGATGCCTGTTCTACTTCCCTTCTCTATAAAAACTGACACGTCTTTCCGTCACTCTTTTACATTCACTTCGTTTCAGGAACTCGCAACTTTTCTTCTCCCAGAATCCAGCTACCTCTCTAACCTTCCTTCCTCACCTCGAATCTAACAAGTCCTTCTTTACAATTCTTCCCCAGGTTGATTCTAAGAAAACTTCAATCTCGAACCAAATCGGATCCCTAAGCCTCGTTCATCCTCTTAGGTTATAACTTTTCTCTCATATGCTTTTTCCAGTTTAGGAAATTTAGCATGAGATTCGACCTCGTGAATTTTCTTCAAACCAAGGACAGTAGGAATCGTGTAGAAGAGGAAGACAAATCGTGGTATGAGCATGCCTTAGAGCTGGAACCTCTATCGATTTTGAGTATGATGAAATGGAGAGGAGGGAGGACAGAGATACCAATGGTTTTTAGGTCGTAGGCTTCCGCTGGGTCATCAAGCGTGAGTGTTAGGTTGTTGAAGTATACCTAAATTGTTGATCTAGGTCGGTCGGTGATGTTTTAGTAAGCGAACGGAAAACTGGCCAAGTGTGGAACTGATGGCCCGGTGGTCTCCATGTGAAAGTGATGTTTAGGAGTTAGGAGATAAGTGGCTCGGCTTCGCTCGATGTCGAGAGTGAGTGGGTCGGCTAGCAAGTGTTGAGGGAGTAGTGATTGTGAACGGGATGACATGCCAAACGAATGCGGCTCAATATGCCCCCCGCATGCCGAATGGTGGAGAGAGGTAATATGGGAGAAGTGTAATGGAGTTGGGTATCTATGCCGGGCGAATGCGGCTCGGCATTGGGCCACTGCAGTGTGAGAGAGTTTAGGAGGTTGATTAGTCGAGTCTTTACAGTGTCGCTCGGCATTAAGTCTGGAAGTAGGCTACAACAGTCAAAACCATCCCAACTCGGACATAGTGCATGTCAACTTGACTTACTTTCTATGCCTAAACATACGACAATAAACAAAGACAAGGACTTAAGCAAACAAGTATATCGGACTAATCTGGACAAATAATTCTCTATCCCAAAAACCATAATCCTAAGTTTAAAGTGATTAAAACAAACAATAACCTTCCATATACAGTGTCGATGCCGAGTTCAAAAGAGAAAACATCATATGACAACCTCTCGGAGACGGTCAACGATGACGGTCTCGAAGACGATAGTCCAAAGCCTAACTTTGCTTTATCAGCTTTATGACCTTCGATTCTTTTATATTTATACTCGAACGATTGCACTAGTCCACACACCATACGGGGGGAATAATTTTGTTATTATGTCTAATATTGATTGTTTTTCAAGTATAGTTCGAACAGGTGTTTAATCAAATACAATACTAACTAGAGATGTCTAGAAAGTCATGTTCTGCCACGGTCTCAGACAAACCCGATCCAACTTCTCAACGGGAAGTAGTTGGAACTTCAAAACCATCAACAACTCCTGTACAAGTTATACCGAGTCCAACGACTGCATCTGTTGACTTGGCTCCTGACGTCATAGATGCTGCGATTATCGTAGACAACCCGGTTGATTCCCTAGCTTCAAGAATCAATGAAAGCGCTCTTCGTCGAATATGCTCAATACGTGGAATTCCTTTTCATGATGTATTAGTTCCATCGGGACAAGATCGTCCCCACCTGACACCAGCTGGATATATAGCCCGCAACAAATTCATGTGCTGGGCGGTAGCATGCCACCATTCAACTCCTTCGTCGGCGATCTGTTGCAGTATATTGATATCGCTCCATCACAGTTACATCCCTATAGCCACGTATTCATATACGACACATGCATCCTCTTCATGAGCATTATATTTAGGCTCCCCACTCTCGAAGACATCCATTATATTTATCATTTTCAAGAGGCGGTCCGACAGCCCATCTTTCATATTCCTTGAGCCGCATAAAAAGTGCCAAATCCTGAGTGGAGCATGGACCAAATTTGCTCAGTATAAGCAGGAATGGCTCTATGTGTGCTGTCCCTCTAGCTTTGCAAGGAGATGGCTGGAAGGGAGTAAGTTTCGTTTCTAGATCAATACTTGTATTTGGCAGAAAGTGCACCCTTTCTAACACTTTTTCTACTTTTATAGGTATCAGCCCACGTCCCGAAGGCTCCAGGTACTCTGAGGCCGTTGAAGCTATTCGAGCTGTTCCCATGGAAGACCGGAATATCATATCTTTCATTTCCAATGAATCGCTCTTCAAATGGACTGTTGGCGGAAGGTCGCCGAATAAGCTTTCCTCACGGTGTCACTATAACTGAGTCAGCCTTGGACAAAGGCAAAAGTTAAGCCGCGCCTTCATCACGTGGTTCCCCTGACACACCTGTGGAGGGGGAGGTTAGAGAAGCTAAAGTGCCCGAAGCATTGGGTGATAATGCTAATACCGCTAGGAAGCCGGTGGTTGAGGTTCACGATATCGAAGTAACGCTACCTCTGTGAAGGAAAAGAGAAAATTGTCTTACAAGTTGAGGAAGAAGACAACGGGTGGAACCTCTAAAGTCACAATCACTCCGATGGAGAGAGAGCCTTCTCCTCACCACTTATAGAGTTCTTCGAAAGGCTTGTCGGACTTCACTGTTCCCAACAACTTGCTCAACTATGGCTTCAACGATCCGGAAGCGCTTAAGCTTCATTCGTCCACAAGAGGTGATGCAGGCGCTCAAGCCTATAACCAAGGAGAAAAAACTCCTATAAGTAAAGATAAAGAAACTGGTCCGTCGGGGGGAAACACTAGGACACACATGGACACGTGCACTTCACTTTGCACTTAAATTTTAGCCATCACTCTATTTTTTGCTAGCTTGTCGTCATTCAATTTCTATGCAGTTGATATGGGGCGTACTCATGGACTCAACCGTCTTCACGGGCCATCCATTTTTCATTATTCTGATAGGGATTCGGGCTCCAACGAACGACGGGACAGAGATGACATGGGTGATTGAGACTACCTCCCCCGAGAATCATCTTATCAAAGAAAAACATACTGCCAGTCCTCCTACTCTCGTGGTCCTCCTTCTCAATCAGAGCAAGGCAAGGAGAAGTCTATGCATAAGGGCTCCCAGCCTGAGGCCCATCGAGATCAACATTCTAGTTCATCTAGTACCAGGCAATCCCAGGAACCCCCACAAAACATCTGTAGTCTCCAGGCAAACTCCTCCCGCTCCTATACATGATCCGTTGGTAGCGGAAAGACTTACTGAGCTCAAGGCCACATTCTCGAAAATATGCTTTAATGGTTCGAAATTTCTCCCGGTGATTCATCACATTTCGAGAAACATCAAACAAAGCGCCATTGCTTACAACAACGACATTTACATTCAACATGATGCGTTTTTCCATTTAGCTGAAAAAGTCTCACAAGTCTCTATTGAGCGTCAACCGACATCGATCGCCTAAAGCTCAAAGATATTCATGATAAAGACATCATTAAAGCTCAAGATGAAGAGCTCTCTTCATACAAGTCTCAGCTTGAAGCTTCCCAAAAAAGCACTAAAGACATAACGGAGGCCGTTAATTGTCTGAAGGCGACACATAAGAAAGAAATTGACGAAGCGTTCAACGTCGCGGGGCCTTAGCTTTAGAGAAAGATTCCATTCAGAAGGAGAGGGATGCATTCGCCCAGCGAGTCAATGAGTTAGAAGAGCTACTCCTCAAAGAGAAAGAGGAAAATACTGCTGCTCAGGAAGAGTTGCAACAATATTGCAATGAGATTGTTGCTACGTGACTCCTGAAGACAAAGCTCGACGACGAACTCTCTAAAATAGAGATGCTGAAGGATGAAGCCCATGAGGAGGGCAAAAGAATAGCATCCATGGAGATTGATTCTCGCCTTGAGGCAGCTATGGAGGCTGGAAGGGAGGAGAACAAGTGCTTGTTCTACCCGCTTATACCAGAATACAATGCCCATGTCCTCATGCATTGGGGCTTAACTTTTCTTCACGAGGGTTACCTTGAATCTCTAGCCGAGGCATGGGAAACATTGATAAAGATCAGAAAGGTTGAGTTGGGCGCCGAAGAAGTTGACGATGAGGCTTTAGTAAAGGAATTTCTTAGGGGGAATGAGCCTTTAGACTTGTCTGCAGCGAAGCCTCTATATAGCAAAGATTCCTCCTTGTCAAAAGGAAGGAACGACATTGCCAGTCCGTCTAGAATCGAGCCTCCGATTCCTCCCCCTACTCAATCGACCGGTTGGCCGGTACTTGATCCGTTCAAACAGCACGTTGGTTATGACCCAAAAGACCCTGGCCTTGACATTCATGTTCTATCTCAAAGGGTGAGACTCCCTGGACGGTCGAGAGTCAGCAAAAAACCGGTACATAATTTTCTTCTTAAAATTCAAAGAGCCATCATTTTCGGCGAGAGGTTATTGTATTCTAACATTTTCCTCTTGTGATTTTGTGTAGGTCGTTCTGATCCTAAGCCAACTCCAAGAAGCGATGATGCCACAGAGGAGAAGGAGAAGATGAGTAAGGCTACTCAAGCGGGAGAGATTCTCGGTCCTGATGCTCAAGTGATTGAGGCGCTTGATAAGGACAAATCTGAAACTTCGTCACCCGTCGAAGAAAGTTATGAAGTTGAGATTACAGGCGCCTCCGAACACACTTCAAAAGTAAGCATGAAGGAGCAACTTGCGAAGGAGAAAACGAAGAAAGTTGAGATCAAGATCGAGCCCTAGGTAATGGAACTAGATGATCCGTTGAACAGGCCTTTAAAGGTCATTCTCCTTGGTGGATCCAGGCCAATGGAAGTTCCTCTTCCTTCTTTGGATGTTACTCCCCTAGCGAGCAAAGCGTCCAAACGAAAACGCATGGGGGAGGAGTCATCCGAGAAAACAAGTTAGAAGAAGAAACCAAAGAAGTAGTTGTCACTCTCGTTCATTGAGAGTTGGCTTTGGTTATGTAATTATTTTTATTTATTTTCATAGTCGATGTAGAGACTTTTAACTCCGAGTTTTGAAGGAGTTGTAGTAGGACCTCATTCGGATTGCATAAATAAAATTTTAGTTTCTTTGTCTTTCGAACGACTTTTATTATCCATCTTACCGTGTAACTATGGTCGAAACCCAAGCTCTTTGTGAGTTACATAAACCCCCAATTCATTTCTATATAACTTGGAGTTTGTTTTGGAATTGTAGATCCTCTACTTCACGCTCCAGGTGCTTAGAATATTTTTTTGGTCCGCACTCTGGGGACTTAGAGTACTCCAGTCCGCACTTCGGGAACTTGGCGATTTCAAGTCGTTTATACTCTAGTCCGCACTCTGGGGACTTAGAGTACTCCAATCCGCATTCCTGGACTTGGAGATTTCAAGTAGTTTATACTCTAGTCCGCACTCTGGGGACTCAGAGTACTCCAGTCCGCACTCCGGAGACTTGGAGATTTTAAGTCATTTATACTCTAGTTTGCACTCTGGGGACTCAGAGTACTCCAGCCCGCACTCTGGGGACTTGGAGATTTCAAGTCGTTTATACTCTAGTCCGCACTCCGGGGACTCAGAGCACTCCAGTCCACACTCTGGGCACTTGAAGATTTCAAGTCCTTTGTACTCCAGTCCGCACTCTGGGGACTCAAGGTACTCCAGTCCGCACTCTGGGGACTTGGAGATTTCAAGTTGTTTAGACTCTAGTCCGCACTCTGGGGACTTGGAGATTTCAAGTCGTTTATACTCTAGTCCGCACTCTAGGGACTTAGAGTACTCCAGTCCGCACTCCGAGGACTTGGAGATTTTAATTGTTTGTGCGCATTCGTACGTCAAACAGATTAATGTAACTTTAGTTTCCTGCCATAGAATTATCACACAGGAAATATTAATAATTCATGGAAAAGATGGCTTCATACCTTTATTAATGCAAACAAACTAAATTGTCTTATTACATGCCGAAAACTAAGAATCAACGAAATAGAAATATAATAGAAAATAATTGCAACTAAAACACGAAAGAAGTAGACTAAGTATAATAATGCCGCTGATGCTCGCTATTCCATGCCCGAGAGAGTGTCGCACCATCAACGGTCGCTAGCTTGAAAGTTCCCTCTCTAAGCCTCCGTTCAATGACGTATGGACCTTCCCATGCGGGATTCATATGCGACCGGATTGGGAAAACTCATTTCATAACGAGGTCTCCCACATCAAAGATTCTCGGTCGGACTTTTTCATTGTAATATTGAGCGACTCGGTGCCTATATGCAGCCGCCCTTAAATCAACTTCTTCACATTTTTCATCAACGATGTCCAATGATTCCAGCAAAAGATCCCTATTCGTCTTAGGATCGTGATGAGTTACCCAGTGCGACGGAACTTCAAGTTCTACAGGTATAACAGCTTATGTGCCATATGCCAATGCGAATGGAGTGTGGCCAGTCATGGACTTGTGGGTGACTCTATAAGCCTAAAATGCTGTTGGAAGTACATCCACCCACGTGCCTTTAGCCTTTTCGAAACATTTTTCAATATGGACTTGGTTATTTTGTTCATGCCTTCTACTTGTCCATTGGCTTTTGGATGATCAAGTGCTACAAACCTTTTCTCAATGCCATACTTTTGACAAAATTCTTTGAACTCCCTACTTTCGAATTGAGTTCCGTTGTCTGTAATGATAGTTCGCAGAAGACCAAAACGGCATATAATGTTTCATATAACGAAATTAATGACCTTCTTGGTAGTGATTATGGCTAATGGCTCTTCTTCTGCCCACTTGGTAAAGTAATCGACTGCAACTATCGCGTATTTTGCACCACCTTTGGATATGGGTAAAGAACAGATTATATTGATCCCCCATATTGCAAACGGCCAGGGACTAACCATTTGTGTGAGTTCCGTCGGTGGAGCTCTTGGGATTTTTGCATACTTTTGACATTTGTCACATCCTCTTACGTAGTCTGCAGCATCCCGACTTACAATTGGCCAATAGTATCCATAGGGGAGAATCTTCTTTGTTAATGTCTGCCCCCCAGTATGGTCACCACACTCTCCATGATGGACTTCCTTTAGGACTCGTCTTATCTCATTATGGGCAACGCACTGGAGTAAGGGGGCCGAAAACCCCTTTCCATACGTTATTCCGTCCTGCATTACATATCATGAAGCTTTACGAATGACTTGCCGTTTTTGTTCTTTCTTTTGGGCCAGACCCCGTGTAGCAAGTATTGCTTAAATGGGGTCATCCATGATTCCTTCTCGATTTTAGTTTCTAACATGAAATCTATCACTATTACGTTTATACTTGGAACATGTAAGATTTCGACGGGAATCAATCATATTTGTTGTGCATCGCCTGTACTTGCAAATTTCGCCAATGAATCGGCTTCTCTGTTTTGTTCACGTGGGACATGTTAAATATCATAATATTCTAGATTTTCTAGCAACTCTTGAACCCATGCAAGTAAGGGGAAAGTCTCCGTCCCTTCGTTTGATAGTCCCCCCGCACCTGGTATACCAACAATTCTGAGTCACAAAAGATTTGAACCGATTTTACTCCCAGTTCTTTGATAAGTTTCAAGCCAGCAATCAATGCTTCATACTCAGCTTCATTATTTGCTGCTGGGAAATCGAGCTTCAAAGCATAACAAATTGATCAATTTTTAGGAGTCACAAGAACTATACCAAACCTAGAGCAACGGTCGTTAGATGCCCCATCGGTGTACAGTTTCCATCGAATGAGGGGAATAACATCGTGGCTGTTTGGTTCATCTGACACGGTGAATTCAGCGATGAAGTCTGCTAGCGCTTTCCCTTGTTTGGCCCTTCTTGGCAGGTAGGTAATATCGAACTGACTTTACTCGATATTACATTTTAACATCCTTCCAGAAGTTTCTGGTCGATGGAGTACCTGGTACAAGGGTTGATCAGTATAAACATTGATTGAGTGTGCCTGAAAGTTCGGACGAAGCTTGCATGATGCAATCACCAAACAATAGGCCAGTTTCTCAATCTTGGGATAATTTTTTTCTGCCTCCGTTAAACTTTTACCGACATAATAAACCATCTTTTGAACTCGGTCCTCCTTGCGAACCAAAGTCGTACTGATAGCATGCTGGGTTACAGCCAAGTACACATATAATACTTCATGGTCTATAGGTTTCGACAGCACCGGGGGATTTTCCAAATGTCTTACCGAAGCTCAGAATGCGTTCTCGTAGTCGGGTGTCCATTCAAAATTTCTATTTCCATTCTTTATTATATTAAAGAAGGGAATACACTTATATGTGACTCTGGATATGAATCTACTTACCACGGCCACCTTTCCATTCAAGCTTTGTACCTGCTTTATAGTTCTGGGCATTTTATGTCCTGAATAGCTTGAATCTTTACCGGGTTAGCTTCAATTTCCCACGCATTAACAATGAAACCCAAAAACTTTCCTGACGCAACGCTAAAGGAACACTTCAAAGGATTGATTTTCATCCCATAATATCTGAGTATATCAAACATCTTCGCTAAGTCTCGAATGTGGTCGTTTGACTGCCGTGACTTCACGAGCATGTCATCTACATAGACTTCCATTGTTTTACCTATCTGGTCTTTAAACATTCGATTCACCAAATGTTGACAAGTCGCTCTCGCATTTTTTAATCCGAAAGGCATCACTACATAGCAATATAGCCCGACATCTGTGACAAAACTAGTGTGTTCTTGGTCTGGAATATGCATCATGATTTGATTATATCCCAAGTACGCATCCATAAATGGCAGTAACTCATGTCATGCTGTTGAGTCAACCAGCTGGTCAATCCTAGGAAAAGGAAAACTATCCTTGGGGCATGCTTTGTTCATATCAGAGTAATCTATGCAAACTCTCCATTTTCCATTTGCTTTCTTCGCTAGCACAGGGTTAGACACCCATTTAGGGTAGAGGGCGTCGCGGACAAACCCATTGGCTTTGAGTTTGTCCATCTCCTCTCTGAGAGCAGAGGACCTCTCCGGGTCCATGCCTCTCATTTTATGCTTTACTGTTACGTATCTAGGGTCTATGTTCAACATATGACTCGTAATAGTGGGAGAAATCCCGCACATATCAGAATGTGTCCAAGCGAAAACATCCAGATTCGCTTGGAGGAAATCAGTAAGATCATCGGCCATCGAGGGGTCGAGTTGTGATCCAATCTTAAGTATTCGCAATGGTTCATCTCGGCTGACTGGAATGTCAATCGTCAGTTTAGCCGGTGTTGCTTTTTCTTCCCTGGGTTCCTCATCATCATCTTTTGGATCTATGTCTCCATAGATCCGAGAATGTTGCCCGAGCCAGGGCTCGGGCACTACTTGTCAATTGTCAGTGTTTCGGATGCGGATGAAGCTGTCCGCAACCTTTCCTTTCTCTCTCCGCTGGGCCTCTCTTAGCTCAGCCACATAACACGCACGACCGATCGCCTGATCGCCATGCATCACACCAACTCCTTTGTCTGTCGGAAATTTCAAAGTTAAACACCACGGGGCCAAAGTTGCCCTAAACTCTGTCAGGGCCGATCGACCTAGAAACACATTATATGCAGAATCAACATCCAAAACAATGAAAGGTAGGATTCTCACCCTCCTACGTTCACCTTTTCCCAATTCAATTGGCAATTCAACATACCCCACTGAATCGGTCGCTGCACCATTAAAGCCATGGATACAGGCTTTAGATGATTTTAAATCCTTCGTCTCCATCTTTATTTGGTCATATGCCTTTTTGAAGATGATGTTAACAGAACTTCCACAATTAATCAAAATTCTCTTCACAAATGCTTGCCTAATTGTTGCGGATATGACCATCCGGTTAACGGTAGGAGCCTCCACCTGGTCAGCATCTCGGCTCCTGAATACTATATCATCCGTCACCATGCGCTAGTTTAGCGGGGGTCCCATCCTCCACATTCGAACAACACTCATAATCTACATGCCTTAGGAGTTAGCATACCGCTCCATTTCCTGCCAGTTCTTCTCTGTAGGATGAGGTCCACCGACTGTAGTGTTTATGACTAGTCTACCAACAGTTCGGGCAGGTTCCTCTGGATGGCGTGGAGCCGGCCCGCGTCCGGGGTTTGATGTTCCTTGCCTACCTTCCTGCGGGTTCTTGACAAACTCCTACAACTTTTTTTGTATAATCAGATTTTCTATGGCATCATGGAGGTGTCTACACTCTTCCGTATTGTGCCCGTAAGTCTCATGGAAGCGGCAGTACTTCCCAGTCCGCTTTGTTCCTCTGTTGACTACTTTGGGCACGACATTCTGTATCGAAAAGTAATACACGTTGACAGGTAAATATTCTCCAGAGGTGCATTCAGAGGAGTATGTTCGTTGTAAGTTAGAATCCTTGGCTCCCATTTTCGTGCTTCTCTTTTCTTTCTAGGATTTCCTCCTTCAGACCCTTTAGATTGCCCGAGCTTGTTCTGGACATTGACCTGAAGATTCTTCGAATTGTCACCAGATTGTTTTACAGTGATGTTTCTTTTCACAGTCTCCTGAACGGGCGCTGGTGCCTTATCTCTCCTTGTCCACTGGCTTCCTCTCTTCTTATGAACTGATGAGCCTTTGAACAAAAAAAGCTCTAGTGTAGTCGGAGGTTTTCCTGCCAACCAATCTTCAAACTCTAAATCTGGATCCACTCCTCGCATTACAGCCATCAAAATTGCATGGTCATTAGGGTCGCTAAATTCAGTAGCCACAATGTGAAATCTCTGTAAGTACTCCTTTAACGACTACCCTAGAGCCTGGATTGCACTAGATAGGGACATCACGTCCTTGGGATGAGTGGCATGTATCCTAAATTGTTCTATAAATTTCGTCGCTAATTCGTTAAAGCTAGATATAGACCGCGGTGGAAGTCGAGTGAACCACATGGTCGCAATTCTGGATAAAGTAATTAGGAAGCACCTACACTTAGTTGCATCATTTGCTCTAGATGAATCCATCATCCATTCATATCTCATCACATGCTGTCGGGGATCAGTTTTCCCTTCGTAGGCCGGGATAGTTGGCATGCTAAACTTCCTGGGGTAGTTGGCCTGTAGAATAGTACCTGGGAATGGAGTACGACTCTTGGATATCCCCCAATCTTCATTGGTCAAGCCTTGATTTTCTCTCATCAGCTGTCTGACCATAGCCAATAGGTCCGAGGTTTGTATGGAAGATGGAAGGTTGGAATCTGTTCTACGGGACCGTTCGGGTTGATGTCTCATCTATTGGCGATCTGCTAAATGTGTATCTTGGGGACCAGCTTCATTAGGGTCTTGGTGAGTTGGACGTCCAGTTTCTACACGTGCTCCAGATCCTAAGTTTCCGGTTCCAGCTTGGGTGTGGTCTCCAAGGTGTAAGTGATCTCTAGTTGATCGATCAGTAGCACTTGCCTATGTAGTTTCAGTTTTCCAGCGTCTACGCCTGGGAGGTTCATCGAACGAAGTCGAGCTATCAGATGAAGAATAAGGAACAAGGCTACTTCTAGCATTCTGATGCTGTTGCTGAGTAAGCTGAGTCATGAGGTTAACTATAGCTTGAATCTGCTCATTAAGTTGTCTTCTGCTTTCCATGAGTTCTCTCATCAACTCGTTGAACTCATGGTACGTGGTTGCTGAGTAAGCGATTTGCTTGTTGCTTGCTAGGTCTATTTGTTGTATGCTAGCAGTCTTGTTGATGTCCGCGTTATGAGAGGCTGATCTGGTACGTGGTTTTCCCATAGTAGAGTTATTGATAGGAATTCTAAGTAGAATCAACGAACGTCCTGTGAATGACTTGGATCTCCTTCGGGGGGTTTATTCAATCCAGTAGCTACAAAGCAGATCCTAGCGGCTTGAGAATTCGATTTCTCAGTGAAAGCACCAAAATGTTAGTACCAGAATTGGTCACTAACACCCTTGAGGAAGATTATGTAGAGAGATTAATGAAGAAAGTAAATTAAAACAAAGAACTGTATACTAAATTAACTGCAAAAACAAGAACACCAGATTTATAGTGGTTCAACGTAACTGCCTATGTCCACTTTGAGTTTTGATCTTTATTGCTTTCACAAAGAATTGATTACAGATACAATCCGTACACCAATTACTCGAATACAAATGCTAATTGAAAAGAATGAGTCTTGAAAGCGGCAGAGTCTCCTCGGTGTTCTCGAAAAAAGGTCCCTTTCACTATGCCTCTGCCCCTCTATTTACAGGCGAAGATAGGCTGGACTTCCTTTGCGGGACCAGGGGTAAGGCATTTTGGCCCACAGTAGGTTGCTTCTGTGTGCCGAGCCAAGGATGTCGAATGGCAGTTGCTGAGCGAGGGATGCCAAACGGCAGTTGCCGAGCGAGGGATGCCAAACGGCAGTTGCCGAGCGAGGGATGTCGAACGACGGTTGTCGAGCGAGGGATGCCGGTTGAGAACTATCTACGGCGATTATCAAGTGACTCGAGGTAAATTTCTGCCGAACACCCTTGTTTTTTTGTTGGCTTGACAACTTGTTAGCTCCTTTAGTATGCACTGAGCCATAGATGCGGAACGACAGTTGCCGAGCGAGGTATTTATGTCGAGCGGCAAGCCTATGCCGAACGAAGGGAGATGCCGAGCAAGGCCCTGTGCTGAAAGGGGGGAGATACGGAGTGAGGCTCTTGGGCCGGAGGGAAATGCCGAGCGAGGCTCTTATGCCGAACGAGGGGAGATGCCGAGCGAGGCTCTTGTGCCGAACATGGGGAGATGCCGAGTAGGCACTTGTGCCGAACAAGGGTAGATGCCGAGCGACGGAGTGCTGAGCCACCCTAGTCGAGTGCTGGTGGTCAAATGAGAGATGCCGACCGGTGGCACCCAAGGTCAATAACCGGTACCTCGTACCCAAGACAAGTTACTGGGTAACAATCTGGGATTGTTTACCTGTGACGTATGACACCCTAACTTGTTGTATATATTATATTTAAATTGTTAATGATGATATATGCCTATTATTGATATGTATGTTATTTTATAATATTATTCTATTGTTCTCACTCTAAAAGTTCCCTGTGAGTTTAGGAATCACTATGGGTTTAAACAATACATACCCGAATGATCTTATAGATTAAGGGAAAATCGTTATGGGTTGAAATGATAAACCCAAGCGAATTTAATTGATTTTGAAATTTTGAAAATACGGGTTGAAATGATATATACCCATAAATATTAAATTTAAATTGCAGGTTGAAATGATAAATATCTATATCACTTGACCATAGAATAGAAAACTATATACGGACACCGTTGGTCCATTTTAAATGATTTCCGAAATTTTGAAATCAAAATATAAGGTTTTGATAAATATCGATTTTAAATTATAATAAAATATTAATTTTATATATGTGAAAACTTTTAGATTTTAAATTAATGTTTTGAAAATTTTAAAATTATAAGTTAAGTTGCGAAAATGTAAATTTTAAGATTTTACTTACATTTTTATTATTAAAATATATAAATAAGATTTAAATTGAATTTAGTAACAGGATTTAATTTAATAAAATTTAATATACTTTAATTTAATAAAATTTAATTTAATTAGTTTATATAATATATATTTAGTATTTAGCATTTGCATAAAACACTATTAATATTTTGAATATATATTTTGTATTAACTTGAATTAAATAAAGGTTGGGAAGATAAATTAAATTAATTTGTAATAAATTTGTTTGAGAATTTAATATAAATAAGAATTGATTTGGAACTTGTTGATTTTGTGATTTTAAAGACATGTTTTATAACTTGATAACTTGATTTTTTTTATTCAAGGTTAGTTAAATGAATATTTTAAAAAAAATGAAATCGAATATTAAATTTTAATTCGTAACCGGAGATTTTATTTAAATGGTTATTAAATGGATTAAGTGAATATTTCAAAAGTAAAATAAAATTAAACTTAATCTGAAATATAAATTGAATTATCAAATAGAGCTATTGTAAATGATTGAATATTTAAAACTTTGAAACCTATTGAATTGAAATGGTTTAAATTGTAGTTCAAATCTGTATTTGAAATCGAAATAAATTAAAGCGGTTTCATCGAGAATATGAATTGAATCGTAACTGATGAACCAAGATAGATTTGAATTGAATTTTGAAACTAAAGTTGATTTAAATCGATTTGTGGAATTGGACGAAACGATTAATTTGAAACTAATTTTGATATAAGCTCTTTTGATATAAACTATTTTGTCTATAACCTATTTTGAATATATATCGTTTTAATATATATATATATATATATATATATATATATATATAAACTACTTTTAAATATTCGAATTGATTAAATGGAAACTGTTAGGATTAAGATTTTAAAGGATTTTTAAATTCAAATATTTAATAAGATGGTTTAAACTATTTTGTAGTTATGATTATGAAAGTGAATCCGATTTCGGAAGTGACATGATTATGAAAGGATTATGATATTTTGATATGAAGTATAAAATATTTGAAATATAAAATGACCATGGTGTGAAATAAGCGTTTGGTCGTTAAACCAGGATCAGATATTGTCATACTCTCTACCCATACCGAAAACCACTTTAACAACTGTGTACGTGGTTGAGATTCTAGAACGAAGTAGGATGTTTGTACCATCCTGATATTTTCAACCATTCGCATCCACACATGTCGGATTTGAATTGCTCAAAATACCAGATTGTTCATTTATATTTGGCAAAACTCAGCATATACAGCAAATAAATAATCACAGAATCACAGATACAGAGTAATATAACAATATGCAGTGGAAATAGAAGAATAGTAGTTCATGAAGCTACTATACATATATATTAGAGTTAAATAAGATACAACAGAAGTCTCAAATACGATAGTCAAATACAAGATCATAATACATCACTGGAATCAACTGAATAACTGCAAGCTGAAAAGATTTAGACGGATCTCCAAATGAAGCTCCAACTCCAAAGGTGAGTCTCAAAAGCTATATCACTTAGTCTGACCCAAGCGTAAAGCAAAACACAAAACACTCGAGAGATTAACATTCTTTTATCAATAAATCCAACTCAAGTGAAATAACAACTGAAATACAAGTAAATCAAAGGATGTTTGGGACAACCATCCTCTAAAGATCCGTTAAACTATTTACTGTGTAGTAATATACACTATTGTAATAATGTCTAAAGCAAAGTATAATATATTTAGAAATAGCGTTAAGGCTTTACATTTTCCACCTTAACACATTTTATAGTGCCAATAGTCTATACAGTTCCATCGTACCTACAGATCGGGAGGCTACCATAAATACTCCATTGGTACGACACAAATCAAACTCGTAGTAAAGCACGCTAGGGTAGGTGACACGGCACAACTAGGCAATGCTAGGGTAGATATACCAATTACACTTCCGGGCTGGTGGTAACGCATAATAGCCACTACCGCCCACCTCGAGCCACACTCCCAAATCAAAAAAATCAAAGTGGCCACCAAATCAATCACAAAGTCAAAATCTAGTGTCGAAGGAGTGTGTCCGATCAGAGTAGCTACCTCATTGGCCCATCAATTGCTACTGTTTTAGCCACGTTATGCCAACTCATGGGAGTCAAGTCCACGTATATGCCTCACATAGGATCGTCGCCACCATCCTACTTCATTCTGGAATTTCCACCGCATACACAGTTGTTAAAGTGGTTTTAGAGTTGGCAGAGAGTATGACAACTTCCGATCCCGATCTCTTTAAAAAGCAAACATTGTTATAACACCACGGTCATTTTAAAATAGTATATACTTCAAAACCAAAATATCATTGCCATTTCAAAACCATATCAATATGATATCATTTCCATTTCAAAACCAAATACGGTATCATTTCCATTTCAAATATATCCATTTCTGAAATCATAGTCTTTCCAAAGTTATAACACTTTCGAAACCAAACACTTAAAATTATAACACTTTCAAAACATAATACTTTGAAATTCATAACTTTAAAAACATAACTTCCACCACTTAAACAGTTTAGATATTAAAATAGTATATATAATAAAATAGTTTATAAAGTAAAATAGTTTATATAAAATAGTTATAATTTAAAATAGTAAAAAAAAATTAGTTTAAACGAAAATAATTTATAAAGTAAAGTATATAAATAGTTTTAAATACAATTTAAAAATACTTTACATAATAAAATAGCTTCCTTAAATTCACAAATCAATTCTAAATCAACTCGAATCCCAAATTCAAATTTTAAATCAAATCCCAGTTCATCAATTTTTTACTTAATTCGGTTCTCAATAAACCATTTCAAATTATATCGATTTCAAATACTGTAACGACCCAATTTTTTGATGCCCGAAAATCGACATCAATACGTCCACTGTATTTAATGCCGAACAATCGAATGCTAAAAAACCGAACCATTAAGGCTAAAGAAGTAGGAGGTAGAAGAAGAAATAGAAACAATATCAGAATCTCACAATCGCAGCGGAATAATGTATAATAGATAAATGACTAATCTTTAAACAAAACGAACTATATCTGTTTATACATTACATCATCAGAGTCATATATATGACATAACAGCGGAATACAATATAACAGCGGAAAAATAACATCAACGTGGTCTTCCAAGAGAGTTCAACATACTACATCTTCATTTCTAAAGCTCCAAAGTCCAAACCAAAAAGCTTAAAACCAAAAGCTTCCAACCCAAAGACTTCCAAATCCACATCTACTTTCCGACTTAGCTCTAGAACCTAATGGTAACCTAACTCTAGGCTGCCCGTGTGAAAAATTAGAGGCATCCATAGTTTAAAAAAGGGAACAATAAACTTCGAGTCAGTCATGGGACTGGTGTATGAAAAAAAACAGTTATTTGTACAAAAAGAAATCCGTCCATGCTTTTGGAAAATGAAAATACCATAAGGTCTCCCGGCACACACTCAAATGCAATTGCACACATGTGGGATGTTTCTCCTTATAGTAGTCAAACATGCTTGATATGCGAAAATCCTCTTGGTATTATTTTTAGTGCATAGTGTGGAAAAAAACATTTTGCAAGTACAATATTAATCTTAGCCATCATACGTACCATTATAGTATGCCTACTATAGCTACCATGTTAAATGGCAGGTTTTACAACTAAAATCGTAAAGGGCTCGTATTGTTTATTTGGATTTCCATCAAATGATCAAGGCTAAGGAAATTCCTTTATCCGAATGGGTACGCCTCTGGAAGGACGTCCCGAGAACATAGCCAGATCTCTGCCAACACAAGGCTAGGTTACCTTTGTAACTAGGTAACTAACTGTCCCGAATATGCCATCCTCCGATCGTAACCGACCTTTACCGAGGCACCTCATATTCCAACAACCACATAAGTAAAAATATCTGGGCTCCATACCAGAATACCACTTTTTATCCAGAAGGAAATGTACATACCCTTAGGGTCGCGAACCCCATAACCTTGCTGCATCCTTCCTGTTTCGACCATTTCCTGGGGTGTGAGGATCGATGAAGTCTCGTCCCACAAAGCTACGCTTACAAAAAAGCCATGCTTCGATCAACTAATGCTCAACACTTAGCATGCCACATCACCAAATTGGGAATATATCACTAATAACTATCAACTACATAACCTATGGGCTCATACGTCTCATAGAAGGGTGTTAAGCTAAGAGAATAAATTCTCTGCCACCAAACAAAAATGTATTTGATAGAAACCAGCTTTATATCTCAAAATGTAATGTCAGACATACTTCCATTC
Organism: Allium cepa; assembly: GCA_030765085.1. Lineage (NCBI taxonomy): Eukaryota > Viridiplantae > Streptophyta > Magnoliopsida > Asparagales > Amaryllidaceae > Allium > Allium cepa. The sequence continues at coordinate 1,050,503,934 of CM060935.1, read as the reverse complement.
AAGTCCGTTTCGGGTCCGAATGGAACCGAAGGTACTACTCCTACTACATCCATTTTGGAATCACCCTCAGGATTAGTAGCGATTAGCCCTTGCATTTCACTACTCCACCTTTGACTCCAAGCTCTTGGCTTCCTCACAAAAACCTTCAAACTGGATTGACGTGGTTTGCGGAAAATTAATCCTGATCCCGGTCTCTTCAAAACGATCAACGCATTGGCCAATATTGATAGTGGATTATTTAACTATCAAATAACATCCATAACAACCATCAGATTTAAATAATTTCCCAAATTATTTATTTCAAAATATCTTCGCAAGACATTTTCCTACACTTCAAACCTTTGAAAACAGTTTTCAAATCACTATCCTCTCGCGGAATAAATTCCAAATATTGTTTATTTCCACTGAAAATCACCAAGACTAAACGCTTTAGATTTTAAAATAATTTAAATTACTTAATCCAAAAATATACTTTAAAATACTTAAAATAAAAACTATTTTAAACACTTTATTTAAAATACTAGTTATGAAATTTAATAATAATTTTTCATGTAAAACTTAAACCAAAACAAATTTAAAAAATAAAAGTTATTGAATTCTATACAAGTTTTCCAAATGAAAACTTTAGCCAAACTATATTTAAAATACTTTATACATTATAAATATTAATAATTGTCTTTTTAAATCATAATACCAATTAACCCTTTAAAATTATTACTACTATAACTAATTTAATAAAATATTACCTTGAAAATTTTAAAACTAAATAGTAATTCTCAAAAACATTCTTTTAAACAACTTTAAAAACTTTTAACTTATACTTAAAAATCTGCTTGAAATCGTACTTGGCTTATCAGGGAAATACACTTTCCTTTCACACCTTTAAAAAAAAAATAAACCCCTATTTATTTTTAAAACAATTACCCTTTCCTTTATAAATTCCCATCATGAATTTGTACTTCCAAATATCTACTGATATCTTATTTTACTTTATAAACTCAGTTTATAAATTCCATAGTCTCATTCCTTTTAAAAAACACAGTTTCGACACTAAATCGATTTCCAAATCGATTTCTAAAATTTACTCCATTTAAAAATTATTCCTTTACTTATTCAAATTTATTTCAAAATCTATTAATTCCAAACTCACTTCTTTATTCATGATTCAACATCTTATTTTGAACTAAAAATATCCATTTCATTCTTTATTCAAGACTCTCCCTTTTAATTCTTCCCAATCATTTTAAATCTTAAAATTAAAAATAAAATCCTTTAATTCTTAAGCAATATCACTTAAGTCTCCAAACTCCTTTAATTTCATTTATTTAAAATCTCTATATTTTTGTTTCCATACCCAGCATTTATTTTAATAGAATTTAAAATCAAACCTTTATTCTTTCCGAATTCATTCTTTAATTTATCTTAAATTATTTTATTTAATAATTCTCTCTTATAACTCTTTTGAAAATCAAATCTTTTATATTTTTCATATCTTCAAAATATCCAAATATATTCAGCCAAACCATAGCATTCAATAATTTCCATTACCCATATAATCAATATATTCATCACAGATTATCACATGCATCGCATCGTTGAATAGAAAAATAAATTCAACGTTTTAAGGAATCCTATTGGATCTTCCAACATGTTTTTCCTGCATCCACAGATGTTAGCACAACAATTTAAAATACCAATCCTGTTGAATATGCGCTTATATGTTTTTGTTTGATGATAATAAACATATATATTCATTTAAATGTATTTGGTTATGTACTATTTTGTTTTTTATAGATTAAATAAATATTTGTTGAATAAAATAAATTACACAGAATTTGAATTTGAATTCAAACAGAATAAGTTACACAGATTTTGAATTCAAACAGAAATTTTATTCAAACAAATATTTATTACAATATTGAATAGTACAAATTCATGCTTTCACTATACATATACATTTCTGATTACATCACGATTACATCATGATTACATCACAAATATTTTTACATTGATAACCTCACTACATATCACTCACACTCGTATTTTGTCTTCAACTGCATTCCAGTTTGAATCCAGCATCTGAGAAATCTGCAAAAATATTCACTAACGCAGTAAAATTGAAAAAGAAATATTTTTGCAATATAAAATGAAATACGATTTTTGAAAATATGATTTGCCTCAGTTATTTGGGTTGTTCGTCATCATTCACACTTGATTTCATCACAAAGTAGTGCACATAGATATTACAGGGACAGGTAGCCATAAGTGGCTGCAATACACACGTGTACATTCATACACGTGTGCACTGCCTCGCCAACTCGTGTGCGCAGCCAACAAGAGCAAGTGAACAACAGTGTCAAGTTGCAAACAGTTCAAAGCTTCGACAAATCACAACAGACCAATTCCAAATGACTCAGTGAAGTCAAAGTATGCAACTACGTGACATAAATGCAACTACAACGATGCAAGCAAAGAACCAAAGTCAGTGGCAAGCTTCAAACTGCATCAATGCAAAATGGAATAAATGCAACATGGACTGCACAAAATCAAGACAGCATCAAACAGAAACAGTCGAAGACATGAATGCAACAAAGTTCACAAGTGCAGACACAAGGGCAGTAATACAAGATCAAGTGACAACATAGAGCAGTCATAATGAAACAACTGCAGAAGCAACTACTATAATGCAACAGTGTAGCAGTGCAAATCACCAAATGAAGACCACAAATATGTCAACTACATGAAGCAACAGTCAGACCAAAAGGCTACATGAAGTATGCAAGTTCAACCTCTTCATTAAACAACTCAGGACCAAAGAGAAGTAGTGCAAGCATATGAAATAGGAACAACAATGAATACTGCAACATGACCAAATGTCAAAACTGCATCAATCACAAATGCAATGCAAGTGGAGTAATGGGTGAACAGAACACCATGATATTCAGCTCAATACAAAGTGTACATGAATGCATCAATAAACCAAACTGCAAGACCTCAAGTGACATGGTGAAGTAGCACAAAGTACAGTGCAACTTAAACCAATATAGCAGCAACTCCAAAACCAAAGTGAAATAGAATGCAGTGGACACAAACAATGAAGCAAAGCAATATGAACTGTCCAGTTACAACCACAAAGGCACAATGCATCAACATAACAGCAAAGACTACTTGCCACGATATCAAGTACATGAAGCAGTTAAAATCCAAGAATATATACAATGTAAATGTATGCAACAGTGTGATAGATCAAGTGACACAGGGAATCGAAAAAATGCAGACTAACAGCTACATCAAAAGCAAACAACAACTCACATGTTTGAAACCACCCGAGTGAAACAGTGGAGCCATAAGAAATAAAGAAATGTAGATCAATGATATCAAGTCCAGTGATGTAAACAGTGAACAACGGTGCAATGTTCAAAAGGAGACTAGTGAAGATGGCCAGAGATGAAGACAGGGACAAACACAAGATGGTCGAAGCAGTGCCGAAGTCAGAATTTTCGAAAATAGGATGCTAAAGTCAAGTCAGAGAATTCAACAAAAATATTCGTCTTTGAAAAAGTCAGCAATGAAAAAGGGGAAGTTTTAATGCCGTGTGAATCAAGAAAATCGAACGCAACACAATCAAAGCCGTGCGTATCAAGGTGAAATTAAAATCAGGAAAGCATAATTTAGGAAAGTATCGAATCGATATAAGCAAAATCAAGTGTCCAGAATTCATATAAATACAATCCCAAAATCATCATCGGCTGTGGTGAAAAAAATCGAATCAAATCCAAACACAAACCCAAGTTCATCATCGGCAATCGAGTTTGAGTTCTAAAATCACAAAAGCACAAACAAGCAAAGAATTTACATACCGCAGCAGTAAAATCAATCATAAGAAGCAGCTGCTAACAATTTGCAACCTTGAAGTCGACGCAAATCAATCGTCAGAGAACGAGCAAGCCGAGCAACGCAATCTCAAAGTCAACCAAAATATCAGAGAACAAGCGACGCAAGCCATCGGTCACAAATCAGAGAATCGATCATCAGAACGAAGCCCTAATTCGAGAAAGAAGCCGAAGCCCTAATTCGACAAAGAAAGGCCGACATTTTTGCAAGCAAAAGTGGACCGGGTCAAAGAATAAGGGAAGATAGTGGATCGGTTGAAAAATAAAGGGGCCGGTCTTCTTTAGTATTAAAAGGGGGTTTAGTTTTAATTTTATAATAAGGTTTTTTAATTTGAGCAAAAATTAGGGATTCTAGTTTATATTTTAATTTTTGCTCCTGCGTTTATTTTTGAAGTTTGTTTTTCTTTTCGAGTCGAAGAATTTGTAAATCACCACTTAGGGATTAGGTAGTGTCAGATTGTCTATTTAAAATTAGTTCAGTGAGCAGGGAGTGCGAGTTTGCAAAGCTCTATAGGCGGGAGCAGTGTTTGCGAGTGAGCGAAACTCTATAGGCGGGAGCAGGGTGTGCGAGTCTAGTAGAGTGTTTGTGAGCGGGAGCAAAAGGGTCTGCGAGTCTAGTAGAGTGTTTGTAAGCGTGATACTGTTTAATTCTAATAGAAATCTGGGAATGCAGCAGTAGGCAGGGGTTGCCGAAGCTGGGTAAATTTTGTGTGTGATTTACTTTTCAGCATATTTATTTCTGCAATTATATTTCTGTGTTTAATTTGAGAAAATTTGCTATAACCCTATTCACCCCCCTCTAGGGTTAATCTAGATCCTACAAATCCCACTTCAAGGTAGGATATCACGGTATAAGGGTCATCCGCTATTATGCGGGGTGCATAGGGCCTCATCTACTATATAATGCGAGAAATCAATCACTCTAATACATATATATATATATATATAACTACTATATATAATATCACATCCAGTCAATTCAATCATTCAACTAATAAATTTTAATTTAACTATTTAATTAAACTAGGTAATCCGATTGAGTGAGAAGATCTCACCTTTGCTTTTGTTTTGCAATCCATTTCCCTTCCAGCTTGTTTTCACGATTTTTTAACCTTGTAACAAAAATTATAAGGTTTATTAATATTCGAATTAGTCGACCAAATTAATTTTCCTATTTTATAAGTTTAATTGACCAAAAAATTTATTTTAAACTAATCATTGAATTCTAAACTGATTCCTTTTAATAAAAGATTTTTGGTAACTGAAATAATTACATAAGTAAGTTAAACAAATTAATCTCTATAATAAATTATTTAAAATAAACTAGTAGATTTAAAAAGGTGCATTTGATATTTGTTATATTGTTATATTTTTTTCAAATAGAAACCACAAATATATTTTTATAAAAATAAACTATAGATTTAAGAGATCTAATTTTTATAAAATCTCTACATCATCTTGAAATTTCTATATCCCCTAAAAATCATGTACGTATATATACTTTCTGTTTTAAATTAGAACATGCATGTGGATATATATATATATATATATTAAATGAAAAACAAACTTGTTTTATATTTAGTGAAATAAAATTCTTTCTAACTTATATATATTAAAAGACAGAACTGTTTACGTCTTACTGCAAATATAATATAATTTTTATCTTTTCAAATTCATTTCCTTTCAAATCAAAATATGGATTCAAATTTAAAAACGACAAAGAAACCCATACCCAAAGTTCGGCCCCAAACCAGCACTACCTTCTTGCACGAACATCCTGCAAGACCTTGCTCATGAATGTCGCACGCCTCCACGTCGATATGGCCCAGACAACCACTTCGACCTCTTGCCTCGACATTGCTTCGTCTGAGCTCGATGTCACCTCGCCTCGCGTTCATCACCCACGTCGCCGCGCAGTTCGACTTAACCCTCACTCCCCAAACCCTAGCGCCGCGACCTTCATCATCGCAAACCTCGAGTTCGAATTCATTCCCCATCTTCTTCCGATGCACTAGTTTGATTTGAAGAGGAATACGCGAATTGCTTGGCAATTCTTATCGATGTAAATCGATTTCGAGCATCGGTCGAGGAAAAAGAAGAGAACGCGACACGATGCTGTCATTTTTTTTTGTTGATTTGTGTTTGAATCGGGAAGAAAAGAAGGAGATTCTGATTCTCAGGCTTCGGCCAAGATTTATATTTCGTTTCTTTTTGATTTGTATATATTTTCATTAAAATACACGATTAAGATAATTAAAGGAAGAAGACTCGTGTTATACTAGTGAACATGTGCTAAAAATTTTCTTTACGTGTCAATGAAAATATTATTTATTTTTAAATTTAAATTCAAATTCAAATCATCTCGATTATCATAACTCACAGTCTCGATCTCCTATCGAGGCATGCCGCCAGACGTTCATAATGTTATACCCCTATTACGAACACAATGGAAAAGGTTTCGAGTCATAATTCAATCGTATGTAGAAGATATCTTTTTGAACCAGTTAAAATATTAAATTTCGATATAGATTTTAGCGCGTTTATCAACCATACAATCACACGACAACTCCGAATGCTATGAAAATTGAAATCTGATAATAGTACACTATTATGGATCCAATGGAAATGGTTTCGTCGAAATCCGAGACTGTGCCTCAGAAGGCTATTTTTAAATATCAATTTAAACAATTTATTTTTAAAACCACACAAAATACTTCAAATTTCAATGTTAAAGCTTTCATTATTTTCAGGACTACAAATATAAATTTTATTATGTTTTGAAATATTTTTAACAAGCATAAAATTTCAGATTCAACAGTTTACCCAATTTCCAATTATTTAATTAAACAATTAAATCACACAATAAGTAGTGGCATTTGAAATTCAAAGTAGAAATTAACTTTTAAATATTTAAAATCAATTAAATATTCTAATTTCAAATATCCAAAAATTTCTTGGTCATCACAAATATAGATTTGAACCACAATAAACCATTTCAATTTTAATATATTTCAAAGCTTTAAATATTCCATATTTCAAAATTAAATTTGATAATTTTGTATATATATACACATTAATTTATCCTCATTTTTTTATCTAATTCAAAATATTCACTTAATAAATTCAATATCATTTAAATAAAATCCAAATTTCAAATCACTACATATTTCCTTCAATTTATTTAACTTGAGATATTCATTTAATCACCTTAAACCAAAAATTAAGTTATAAAATCATATCCTTTAAACATCTCAAATTCAATAAGTTTTAAATCGATTTAATTAAATAAATTCTTAATTAAACATAATTTCAAATGAATTCAATTTTTCCTCTCAACTTTAATTTATAAAAATCATTATAAACTCTATATTAAAATAAAATTTAAATAAATACTTAATCATACTATATTTTAATAAAATCAAACTTATTATTAAACCTATTTTATATTAAAACAAATTTATACGCAGCTTAAAATCAAGAACTTAACTATATAAAAATTGACTTTGATATAATATCCAAAATTAACATTTATATAAAACTATATATTTCTTTCCAAAAACCATAGTAATCATTTCAATATATATATATATATATATATATATATATATATAGACCAACGGTGTTTGTATATAATTTTCTATCCAATGGTCACATAATACGAATATTTATCATTTCAGTCCGTAATTTAAATATATACGGGTATATATCATTTCAACCCACAATCCCAAATTCAATTCAAATGAAAATCACTTGGGTTTATCATTTCAACCCATAACGATTTTCTCCTATTCTACAGATCATTTGGGTATGTATCATTTCAACCCATAGTGAATTCTATACTAACAGGGAACTTTCAGAGTGATAACAGATATGATAATAACATAACAGGCATATATCATCGGTATAAATAACAGATAATGGTGTCATATGTCACAGGTGAACTGATATAGATAACATCATATATATAGCAATGTAAATAACTAACAACAGCATATTTCAATTGTCGTTTCAAATGAAATCAAATTTAGTATATAAGAACTTAATCGTGAGTGATTGCTCACCTTTAAAGGCTAGAGATGAACGAGATTGAGAGAGGTCACGAATCCAAGCACGAATTGCACAGCGACACAAGATGGGCATGCATTCGATGATCAAAGCTTATAAATGGAATCGATGAAAAACAAATCGAATCAGTTTGAGAGATGGATAATAATTATTTTTGGAAAATACTCATAGATATATAAAATTAAATATATCCATATTTTAAAAATGCAAGATACTTATATATATATACAATTTAAACTGATATTATTATAAAATATATACCTATATACTTAACAAATCAATATTTAATTTAAACCTATATCTTTATATACTAACATAAAATTCAAATATAAACTAAATATGTATACTAACGAATCCAACTCCATATACTATAGATCCGATGTAACTAAAAATCCTTACATACTTTAAACAATATACAGACACACACACACACACACACACACACACATATATATAATATAAAATGCTACAGAAAGACATCTCAGAAAAATCAAAGTTTATATATTATATTTAAAACCTCTACCTACAAATCTAACTAGACATGTTATAAACTCATATAACATATGCAAATATATATAACATACATGACTTTTCAAATCAAAATCCTTTTAAATATATACATGATGTAAATATATGGGACAACTCCTTTGAAATCATAAATATTCAAAATATATAACTTAATATATATATATATATATATATATATAACAAATTATACCAACTTATATTATATATATATGTATAAATAGACATATATAGACTTGACTTTATCTGCTAGTAGATATAACTTTTATTATTATATATATTGTTGCAAACTGTAAAACTCATATATTACAACAACTTGTCTACAATATATATAACAGATATGTGAAAAAATATTAGGAAAGAAGGAAATTGGGCATGCAACCTATATAGTTGCAGATATAAATATATATACCTAAAATCCAAGAGAGCCCGCACACACTCAAGCAGGAGGGATGGATGGTGGTCCACATGGAGAGGGGTTTCGGTGGTTGGAAGCGGTTATGCGTAGGAAGAACAACTGGCTGTATGCGGTGATGGTTTCTCAAGCATCGGAAGGGAGAGAGGATATGGCACTGCCACGAGGAGGGGAGATTCATGTGTGGAATTGAGGAGGTGCCTGTGTGCTTGGAGCTAGGCGTCTTCGGCACTATAGACCGTGGAGGCGGAAAAATAAAGTGGCAGGGAATGGTTGTGCAATTGTGGTGATGGACCGATGTTGCTTTGGAGGGGAGGCCATGCGAATAGACTGAAAGAGGGAGAGGAAGAATGGGAGGGAAAGTTGCAAAAAGAAAATAAAAGGCTTTAATATGATATAATATATAATCTATATATTGAAGTAATGTGACCGAAGATAAAATGGCAAACCAAGAATGTATTGAACTCTGGGAATAGCAAAGGTCCAAAGCTGAATTTGTTGGGAATATTAGTGGTTGGTGACTATTGATTATCACGGTACCAGATGAAAAGACAAAGGAGAACCAATAGCCAAAATGCAGACCTGATACAACTAGTTGTTTTGTCGGTTTCATCTCATATCGAACTTCGAACCACCCAAATGAACATACCGTAGAGATCAGCACGACGGGACGATCAAAACGTTATAGAGATATCAGTGGTATGATCATCCTATCAAAAGTCGATAATCGATATCGAAAATGCTACAAATTTGCTGAAAATAAGATAAACGGAGCAATAGCAGTCCAAATTTGGAGAAACGAAATATGACGTCTCACTTAGAAGATGATTTATTAATTTTCTATAGAAAAATATTCAGGTTTTGACAACATTTTGTTATCGTCAATATTAACTGATTTAAATTGAAATAAAATTACACAAGAAAATAAACTTCCATATTATCAGATGAATATTTACCAGTTGATAAGCTAAAATAGATGTATTCTAATTACTAAATTTTCAATTCAAAATTTTATTATTTTAAAATTCCACAAAAAAATTCAATTAATTAAATAAATGAGGCCACTAAAATTTATGGGTCCTTACAATGTTTGGTGACGATTCTGTATGAGGTATTAATGCAGCCCTGACTCCCGCGAGTTAGCTTGATGTGAATAAAACAAGTGCCATGCCAGGACAAGTGAGGTCGCACTTCCGATCGAGCATGCTTCTTCGACACCATTCTATCACTTTGTGATTTGATTGGGTGCACCTTTGATTATGGGAGTGTGTCTCGAGGTGGACGGTAGTAGCTGTTATGCGTCACCACCAATCCAGATCTGCAAATGGTAGAATTCTACCCTAGCATTTCCTCGCATGCCTTGTCACATACCTTATCGCACCTTCTACAAGTTTGGTTTGTGTCATACATATGAAGTTCTCCCTGATAGCCCACCAGTTTGGTGGAGTTTATAGTACTGTATAAACTACGACATTTATATAAAATGTGCTAAGGGGGATATGAGTAACGCCATAACGCTATTTTGATATTTTACTTTACTATAGATATTATACATGTAGCGTATTGTACTATGTATGCAAATAGATTAACGGATCCTTAAAGGGTGAGAATCTTAAACATCCTTTAAGTTATTTGTATTTCGGTTGACATTTTACTTAATTTGAATTTACTGGTATAAGAATGTTAATCCTGACTCGAGTTTTTTTTGTTTTGCTTTACGCTCAGGTCAGGCTGAGTGTTAGAGCATTTGAGACTCAGGTTTGGAGCTTTGTTTGAAGATCTGTCTTATAACTATTCAGCCTTCGACCATTTCAGTTATCCCCAATTGTTTATATTTAGATTTCGTCATTTGACTATGTATCGAGACTTCTATGTATTCGAGATTTCTATTGTATTTTGTTTTAACTCTGATGTTTTCATAGTAGCTTCATAAATGACTATTTATCTATTCCGCTGCTTATTGTCGTAAAACTCTGTGTCTGTGATTCTATGATTGAATTATTTACTATATATGCTAAGTTTTTCCAAATATAAATTAACAATATGTTGTTTTGAGCAATTCAAGTCTGACATGAGTGGATGATTGTCGATTTGAATGATTCGAAATAGCGGGTCATTACAAAGGAGGGGTTAAACTTACCATGATGTGCTAATAGAAAAATGATTTTATAAGATAATAGCGTTAATGGATGGTAATTAATATTTTGATTGCTTGATTCATAGATATTGGAATTGAAACTCGATGACATCGATTAATATATGTTCAAAAAAATATAAACATATCTGTATAAGTATTGTGTCTATTTTTATGAATTTTTATTTAATATTGACATATATCATACATATTGAAAAGTTGTAGCTTTGTTGTAATAGCACATTAGACTACATGGGCTTCATAAGACTAATAATGTATTAATTGCTATATGGATAGATACTAGTTTACAATGATATTTACTTTGATTGTGTGATTTTGTAATGAAGAATAAAGCCCAGTTGTCCTGAAAGGTTTCCCAGTAGTGTAATGCATTACATTGTTGGCTATGATCCAAGTTTTTGCATATTTCATTCCATTTTAGTTAGCAATCATCAATCTAATATTAACGTTTTCTTTGAGGAAGATGATGAAATTAGATACTTATATCTACGTGACTAAATAGAATTTATAAACAAAATAATTTATAATGGATAAAAAATAGTACCGTAAATAATAATTTTCTTCACATGGGACTTAATACTACAAAATGATTCATTGGTATACTTGATCTATTTGAAGGATCTTTGTCAACAACATGCATGGTTATATCTTTGCCTTCATGCCACTTTCATGAACATAAAAAATTGATACGTTTATTTAATTGCATTGATTAGAACATAAATTGATATTTCTACTAAAATAATTATTAAAAAAAAATCACATTTTAGACAATATCTTAAGCATCTGTCAAGAAGTGAGAAATAGCTAATTAATTGTCCATAATCCTACAATAACACAAAGACTCAACAACAATTACAAAAATAAATATAGCTACGGCCCGTGTACAAAGCACGAGTTCACCCTAGTATGTATATAAATGTGTACCATTTTATCCTAGCTTATTTTTCAATATATGTAAATGTTTATACAATAGAGTTTACAATGTTTCCGACAACTTTTATTCGACGAAAAGTCAAAAAATTAAAAAAAACGAAATCCGGTCACATTTTCGATTTTTCTTCAAACTAAATATTTTTGTAACTAAATTTAAGAACTATTTCACCATTATTTATCATTTAAAAGAGTTCTATTTTAATAATAAAACCTATATATTGAATATTAAAAATTAATTAATATTTCCAATCAAAATAGTGAAATTCAAGGTCGTTACATTGGGCTACTTGCCACTAGACCCTCGGTGAAATTTACTAGATCATATATTGTGGTGGCAGTAGTGCTATGTTATGAAAATATTCGATTTGCAAGGACTAGTAGCTACTAATCCTAGGGGTGATTCCCAATAGGATATGGTAGGAGAAGTGCCTTTAGTTTGTCCTGTTCCTAGACAACTTGTATAAATGAATGTCTGACACTGCATTTCAAAATCACATTGATTGATTTCTATAAACGTGTCATCTGTTTGGTGGCGGAGAAGGAAACTTCTCTAAGCTAAACACCCTTTCTTTAGACGTACGAAGTCAAGAATTATGCGTTTGTAGAAATCAGTTGTGTGATTATGGAATGGAAATGTGGCACTCACAGAAGAAAAATTATGTTCTATAAAAGGTAATTGCTACCTCAGGCCTCTCACCCGGAAATGACTAAAACAGGGTAGATGCGGCATGGCTATGTTGTTTACAACCAATAAGGTATAATCAACACCTTCTAGATATATTTATAACTGCTATGACGCTTGGATTTAGTTTATATAGTGTATGCTAGAGCGCTGTAACGACCCGTAATTTTCGATAATTAGAATAGTTAATTTAATAAGATTTTGTGATTTAGTATTGGAAGAAATAAAAAATTTGTGATATATTAATGAAATAATAACTAGAATGCAAGGCAATAATGTTAATTTAAGTTGATTATTAACAACTTAATAAGATTCCAATTAATTGAAGTGATTTAGATGTTATACTTGGTTATAAATCAAACATAAGAAAACAAATGTAATATTGAGTTAACTAATGAAATAATATATAGTTAGTAGACACTAAATAAATTCCGTATTATATAAGTAATTGTAACATTTGTCTGTAAATAATAAACCTATAATGTGATTAAAAGTCAATGGCGACAATTATTATATGGTACCTATTTATTTAGTATATTAAATTGAATTGGAAATCAATCGCAATAAATCTAGTTAAATATTACGCTAATGTAAATTAAGGTAATAATTGGAAATAATGTTAATTTTGTTCATAATATGATAACTGATTGAATAAAAAGAATTGAAATCAATTTGATCAATTTATTGGAATTTAAGCTATAATAAATGGATTTGTTGCAATTAAATGAAATTGAATATTACGTTAATAGGAATTACGACGAAATGGAAAATATTAGTGTAATAAGATATAAACCAATGTTAATTATACCCATAAGATGATAATTGATTGGATACCATGATTGAAAATAAAATAAAATAAAATAAAAGGATTATTGGAATTTTAATTATGATTACTGAATTTATTGAAATTTAACATTTTAATTGGTGAAATATTCAATATTAAATTGATACATAAATTTGTTTTAAAGGATTATAAATTACTAAGTAATCCAAGTGATAGAAACCATGAATTATTAAATTGGAATTGAAAAGTGATTTATTTAATTTAATATTAATTTATTTAGTTAACTTGAAATATAGCAATCTTGGCAAATATCTCGGATTTCGACGAAACCAGTTTCATCGGATCCATAATAGTAAATTATTGTAAGGTTTCTAGTTTCGTAGCGATCAAACTTGTCGTTTGATCGTATGAGCTCGAAACGCCTAGAAAATCAATTTAATTAAATTCAGTTGAAATCAAATTGAAATAAGCTGATCTTAAGCTAACTTCTTCATACGATGGAATTAGGACTTGAAACCTGTTCCATTGCATTTAAAACTATCGAAAATATATATATTTTGATATATGGGATGACCCAATTCCATTTGGGGAACGAAACAGGTTTTTCGGGTCGTTTATCGTTCAACTTCCAATTCGATCTGGTCCATTCTTTTATATTTCAGTTAAATATATAAATAGCCCGTTATAAACCCAAGTTATTTCTCATTTCTCATTCCTGTACTTACATCTCCTATCTATCTCCTCCTTTCCAATGGCAGAACATATCCAAACCCCCAATTCAATTTCAAATTATATTCCAAAATTTAAACTCCTTAAAATATATCAAATTATATATCAATTTGAAGCTTTCGAAGAGCGCAGGTCAAATCTACAGTCTATTTCTCGATCTGAGTTTCTGTTTTCCCAAAATTCGATGGTTCATTGTCGGCCGTTCATCATGTTTAGATGAACTGCGACTGATCGTCTAATCAATGATACTAGGTTGTGGGGAGGACCGAGAGGAGTTCATCTACGTAAGTTAGAGGGCGATCAAATAGTTGGATCAAGGTCAACAATTCGATTAGGGTTAAAGGGAATGGCGACAACTGTGCAAATTTTTGCCTCGGTTGGGGTTTTCACGAGCGCTTGGCCATTGGGGAGTGAGGGTGGTTGCGCGGTGACGATGAGGCAGCGCGTTGCGCGGTGGCGATTGGTCGTGGGCGCATGGCCTTGCGCGTGGTGGCGGCTGCATTACCAAGTCGAGCTCGATTTGAGGCTAGGGTTTCCTGTTTGTGTGCATGCTTGCTGTCTGTGAGAGATGGAGGATGCGATGGTGACGTGGCGAGATGAGTTGCTATTTTCTTTTTTTATTTAAATTTCGAAATCGTCGTAATCTACATAACTTTTTCGTACAAGGTCCAATTCATGCGTGGTTTCTTGCATTGGGATCGTATTAAAATTCCAAACATTTTGACACTAGTTTGTGCAAATTCAGAGACCGTTTGAATTTTGGGCTTAAATTGGATTTTTATTCGATTTAAAATCGAAGGTGAGTGTTTTAACCCACTCACAATTTCTAAATTTATCATGTTAATTAGATTAAATTTATGATGTGATTAGGAATTTATTTATGGCTGTTTGATATATTTAAATTTTTATTCCTGTTAATTTGTATTATTTTGAATTAAATTGTTATTTAATTTATTATAGAATTTAAAATGCTAGTTAATTACCTATAAATAGTAATCAGTTAATTGTCGATATTTACTGGTTGAATTGAATGATGATTATGATGGATGTTTGATTGTTGATGTTGGATGATATGATGTTATGTTTGATTTATGCATTTTATCACTCTGCAAGTTTCCTTAGATATAATCAAGAAAATCACTATGGGTTGAAATGATTTATACCCGATTGATTTATAGATTCGGGAAAAATCATTATGGGTTGAAATGATAGACTCGAACGATTTTATGGATTTTATTTAATTCGGGTTTGCGATTTGAAATGACATATAATCGTAAAATTTTAAATTGTGGATTGAAATGATAAATATCTGTATCACTTGACCCTAAGGTAAAGAATTATATATGTACACGGGAGTGGTTAAATTAAATGATTTAAAATCCTAAATTTTTGAATTTAGTTAAATGATATTTTGAAATAAGAATTTGATTTATATAAATTGAATTACTATCGAAATTCCAGTTTTATGTTAAAATTTGGAATTGGTTTAATGGAATGGTTTAAAGGAATTCAATTGAAAGTTTAAAGTTGAATTAGAAGTATAAGTGAAGTTTATCGAAATTTAGTTATTAAAATTGTTTGGAACATAACTTTGAAATGTACTAAAATTGGAATAATTTAAATTTATATTTCAAACATAGATTGAAATCGATATAGAATTTAATAGTTTATTAAAATTTTGAATTGGAAAATTCGATATTTGGTTTTGTTGATTTGGAAATTGAAATAGTTCAGATGCGTTGAAATAAAAATAAACAGTTTAAATTGATATTAATTTCAAATTCATATTTAATATAAACTGTTTAAAAACATATTATCTTAAAATTTCTAATTATTAAAATTTTCAAGTTATTAAACTACTTTAACCTATATTAAATATATTAAATCATTGTATCTATTTTTAAACCATTTAATTTATTTTAAAACTAATTAGCCCGTTTTAACTTATTTTAAATCCAATTAATCTATTTTAAAGCTATGTAATCTATTTTAATTATATTTAGTCTATTTTAAATCTATTTAACTATCTTAAATCAATTTATCAATATCTTTAATATTTAATTAAACCATTTTAGAGTATTCTAACAATTTATAACTATTTATAACTATCTAAACTAGCTTTCTAAATTCCAAACTAAATAAAGTAGATGTGTTTATATTTTAAATCCTAGATTTTTAAGTGAACATGGTTAAGTAATATTATAACCTAGGTTGGGATTTGAATACCATATCTAATTTGAACATGAAATTTTGAAGTGAGGGTTTTAAACTACTTTGAAAATATTATTTTTAAAAGTGAATATAATTTCAAAAATGATATGGTTTGAATTGAATATGATATTTTGATATCAATTATGAATTGATTTTGGAAATTTAAAAGAACCATCCGGTATGAAATAAGCATTTGGTTGTTAAAGAGACTGGGATCAGATATTGTCATACTCTATGCCAATATCGAAAACCACTTTAATAACTGTTTTCGTGGTGGAGATTTCAGAAGTGAAGAAGGATGTTTTGGTGAACGAGTTCTGTATGAATTATGACGTGACCCCGACTCCCTTGAGTCTGCTTAGATGTGACTAAAAAGGAGCCATGTCGGGCCAAGTGAGGTCACACCTTCGATCGAGCACATATCTTCGATACCATTCTTTTACTTTGGATTGATTTGGTGGCCACCCTTGATTTGATTTGGGAGTGTGTCCGAGGTGGGCGGTAGTAGCTGCTATGCGTTACCACCAGTCCAAATCCGCAAGTGCCAAGATAAGTGTTTTCTTTCTTTTTAAATGACTTTTGTATATATATAGAAAATAGCCTTTCTTCTCTTCATTTTTGAGATCAAAGCAAAATAAAACTGAAAAGCCAAAACCAGAAAAGAAAATCAAACAACAACCTTTCAAAATCTAAAAGCTGAAGCTAAAGATCTAGGATCATCTCAAACAAGAAAGATCACTTTCTAGTTCCCACGATCAAAACCAATTTCCAACTTCTCTGTTCAAACATAAAACAGTGATTAAATATCTCTTTCTATCAAGGTTTTATCTGTTTTAAACTGATGCATGTGATAAATATTTAAAGTAAAATTGTAGAAATGTTTGCATGGATGTGGAAATAAATTTTTGTTTGAGATATTGTGAATTACTGTGGTATATCTCGGTCCATGTCTGTATATCTGTATATTCAAGCTTTGTTCTCGAATTACAGGCTCTAGAACACTCAAAAAAAAATTCATATCTCTCCATACAAACAGTTTTATGTCATGATCCTTAAAAAGAATTTGTTTGTATTAACCAGATGCTATTTTTAAAAATATTATTAAGTATATTTAACAAGTAGGATTACTGGAAATTTGATTATCTAAATTTCACAATTTGATTATATGATCAAAATCATACTAGAAAATGGTGAATTTTAATAATAATATCATGAATTTTAGATTCGTATTTGTTGTGATTTCTCGAATTGAAATGAAATTACATTTCCGTCGATTTTTGGCGATCAGGGAAGAGATGGTCGTCGAGATCGTTGCTGGAGTTATGGGAATCGGAGGAAAAATACTCGGTGGACTTTTTGAACGCTGTGGTGGCTGGATGACGGCGAACATGGGTTTTATAGCCGAATATGGTAGACGAGGGTTTCCAGGCTGCTGCATCGTCGTCGAAGCACCGTACTCGACCGAAGTAGGGTGGATAAGTGTGTGGTTGAGTAGCGAAAGTCTGGATGCAGAGGCATGGTGACCGTTGGTCGGAGGTGGCGATGCGTGGAGGTTTTTGGCGATCATATTCGTTCCAGTGGGTGATGGGTTCGCTTGATTTGGATTTTGATGTGGTACCGGGTTTCTGGTTAGTAGGAGCAATCGAGCTTGTCGAAGTCGATTCGCTGGTGGCGGGTGCGATGATCGGAGATGCTCCGTCCATGTGTGCACATGCACATGGTTCTGTGAGTGTCTGGTATGTTGTCAATAGAAAGTACTCGGGGAAGAGAAGGGATGGCTCGGGGTAGGCTTCGGGTTAGTACTAGGATTTTTCATGAGTGATTTTAACAGTGGTAACTGGATTAATAAAATTTAAGTGAAAATAAGTTTAAAAAAAGAGAAGATGAAATGTGGCTCGGGTTTAAGTGCGGGTAAGCGTAGGGTTAGACTTGGGTCAGTGTAGGGTATAAACCAAGATTTTAAAAGTTTAAATAAGTCAAGTTTTAAAATTTTTCTTAAACCAATTATTTTATATAATAATTATTTTATTTAAGTTTTGGATTAGTTAAAGATTGTAAAATAAATTATTTTAAATTAATTAAGTTTAAGATATTAATTGTTTATTATTTATAATCAATTCTTAAGTTTATTTAAATAGTGTAATTAAGGTTAATTAGGAAGATAAAATATTTTTAATTATTAATTAACTTAAGGGTCTTAAGTTAATTTATATATTATGATAATTAATTCCAAGGTTTATTAAATAAGATTTAAATAATAATTAAGTAATTGATTAAGATAAATGGTTTATCTTTAATTAATTAAAAAATAATTGATTAATGTAATTAATTAAGGATAATTAATTAATGTAATTAATTAGAGGATAATTAATTAATGTAATTAGTTAACGGTTTATTAATTATTGTAATTAATTTAAGGTTAATTAATTAATGTAATTAATTAAGGGATAATTAATTAATGTAATTAATTAAGGATAATTAATTAAGATGGATAATTAAGGATGACTAATTAATTTTATTGATTAATTAAAATAATAACTAATGGTTTGTAATTAGTTAATGTTAATTAAGCAGGGTTAGGTAATTAAATTCTTAAGTAACTAATTTATTTGGTTTAAATTAAATTAACTACAAATTATGTGATTAAAATTAGTCTTGCTTATGGATGTTTAGTTATACTGAATGCTTGGATTGATTTATATCTCTATTATGTTAATCTGTAATATTCTGTGATATGAATTGTTTGGATTGAGCTGTGACAAATGTAAGTTATTTATCTGTGATGAATTGCTGTGTGAATATAACGTTCTGCATTGACTTATAAAAGGTGGATTTTTTGTTCAAAAGATCTAAAAACAGAAATCTGTTTAAACCACTCAAAAGGAAAGGTTTTGGGAAATAAAGCTAAAAAGTTGTGACTTAACTAAGATCCAAATGTTTTAAATAAATGCTCATTATTCGAAAAGGCCGGGAAAGACATTAAGTCAGAAAACCCATTTCGAATAATGATACGACGGAATGGAATTGCATTTGAAGATGGTGGTTGAAGACCGGGTATTTTCGAGAACGAAAGGATTGCCTGTTGATTATCTCTGCACCGAGTTGTTCCGGTATAGAGATTACCCTATGTGATGGGGAGTCCAGACATGATTAGGGGATATCTGGATTTGCAAGGACTTCTTTCCTTAATTGGACAAAATGCCTTTGGTTCCATTTAGACTCAGGATGGACTTGTATGGATGTATGTCTGACATTAAACTTTAAGATATAAAGCTGGATTCTATCAAATACGTTCCTGTTGGTGGCGGAGAATTTATTCTCTTAGCTTAACACCCTTCTCTGAGACATACGAGCTAAGAGGTTATGTATTTGATAGTTATTAGTGACATATTCCCAATTTGGTAATGTGGCATGCTAAGTGTTAGTATTGGTTGATCGAAGCATGGCTTTGTGGGACGAGACTTCATCGAACCTCACACCTCGGGAAATGGTCGAAACAGGAATGAAGCCTAGCACGCCTTCTACGAGTTTGTTTTGTACCATACCTATGGAGTGCCCTCTGATAACCTCCAGTTTATGGAGGAGTTACGATACTGTATAGACTATGAGAATATATAAAATGTGTTAAAGGTGATATGGGTAACGCCTTAACGCTATTTTAATACTTTTAATTTACTATAGACATATTATAATAATGTATTTTACTACATAGTAGATAGTTTAACGGATCCTTAGGATATGGTAATCCCGAACATCTCTTAAGTTATTGCACTCAAGTTAGACACTGGGATGTCAAACTCCGTAAACATCTCTGACGCTGTCACACTCATATTTATTTATCGTTGATTTAACTTATATAATATCTTTTAGTTTTGACTCGAGTGTTTGTCTTTTTATTTCGCTCGGGTCAGCCTGATAATTTCAGGGTTGAAGACCTTATTTTTGGAGGATGAAGACAAAGATCTGTATACAATATTTTATTTTGTTTTATTTTATTTATTCAGCTTCATCATATGTTCCGCTGCATTTATTTATTGATTCTTATTGTCTGTAACTCTGATTCTATATTGTATTAGTATAATCAAATTTATTTGTAAACAGCTTCATAAACTGTTATTTTATTTATTATATTTTGTCATTCCACTGTGAGATTCTTTATTTTATTTTATTTCTTTCCATTTTTCTTATTTACCCCATAACAATCTGCCCTTTTAAATGGTTTGATTCTGGCATGTATGTCTGCTTAAAATGTCCAAAAAGGCAGGTCGTTACAAGTGCGTTTGGATAGGTCGGTAATGACCTGGGTGATGACATATTCGTTACTATCTAGTTGGAGGTAGGCCAGTCTTGTATTGCTAGAGGTCCATTAGTTGGGCCTCAGTACATTCCTTTAAAGATGTGCTGTCAAAAGGTATTCCCTTACCTGGTCATTTGTTGGAAGTCTATTCTCCAATATGAGTTGGGATTTTAGTTATTGAGTCTAGAATGCTGGAATTTAATAATGGTAATAATTTCGGCTATTTGAATATGTTTATTTCAAAAGTGTTTTCAAAGAATGTGATTAAAAATAATACCAAATTATTTGATAAAATTGTTTTAGTTACCATAAGGTAAAAACCTGTCTGTTTTTATATGCTGCATGGTCTTATGAGTTACTCTTTCTTTTCAAAAGTTTTTTGTCACCAATATCTGATCTATGACACCGTCACTTAAGATTCGTGTTTCTCGCACTGATTTGCCATACTGATCCGGGTATTTTTATATTCAGGTCAAATCCGAGTAGTTTAAGGATTAAGTTGAAGACGCTTGGAGTTCCCAGAGGAGAGCTAAAGATCTTTATCAACGTATGGATGTATTCTATTTTCCGCTGCATCATATATATTATTTGTTTTTCAGCAAGTGTAAGGACAGGTATTATAACTTTGCAAGCTAAATCTAGATTAGACCGTGATATATGTATTTTAAAAAATTTTGTTGTAAGATTGTTGTTAAATAATATATGTTATTCCATCCGAGTAAGGTTATGTTCTTTCTTCTTTTTCTTTCTTACCTTTAAAGAACCGCCTCTCTAGCACTCGGATTTGTGGCACGTAAATACCGAGGATATATCTGTGTTGATTTCCAAGGGTCGAAGAGATAGGTCTTCAGATGTGAAGTTCGGAAGCCCTAATATAGTGATATGTAACGACTGGGATTTTCGACCTCGAAAATCGACACTAACACACCTCGTGCTGCAAATCCAAGTGCTGGAGAGGTCGATTATTAGGGAAAAAGAAAATAAAGGTAGAACATAATCTCACATGAATGGAATATGATATATTATTTCAACAATAAACTTTACAACAGAAAATTTTGAATACAATATCAGAGTCTAACCTAGACTCGGTCTGCACAGTTATAAACCCTCTATCCTTACAAATGTTCAAAATAAAAACAAATGCAATAGATGTAGCGGATAATAGAATACATCCATATGTAGATGAAGATATCGAGCTCTCCTCTGGAAACTCCATGCGTCTTTAACTAAACCTAAAACTACTCAAATCTGACCCAAGTATTACAAATACCCAGATCGGGCTTGATAAACCAGCATAAGATACTCAAAATTTTTAATGTATCGATCCGATTGATATAAATCAAAAACCTTTAGAAAGAAGGGTATCTCATAAGACCATGCCCATAATTAAATACAGACAAGTTTTTACCTTATGATAACCAAAATACTTTATACAGAAAATCACATTGATATTATTGTTATTGACATTGCTTTGAAACCACTTTCAAATAAACATACCTACAAGGAAAGTACCGATACCCAGACTATGGAAATATATGCGGAGTAGGCCGGATGAAATACACTGGACGGAATATATGATACTAAAAGGTGTAGCTGAAATGTTTGCAAAGCATTACAACTATTTTTGGAATACAACCAAAATTGTAAAGCTCGTATTGCGATTGGATTTCCAACATGATAGGGAATTAGTAGCCTTTTCCTTCGATCCACGCATAACAACCATAGTTCCCACGGCGACCTTATCACTTTTCTCAAGCTATGGAACTGCACTTGCTACACTACTATGAAACATAGTGTTACGTAGTAGCTTTACACGATCTCTGTTAGTCTCCAATATCTGTCCATTTCATCATCTTAAGGAAAAGATGCCTTTCATTCCTCATAACTGATAGCCCGAATTATGTCCTTCTAACCACATTGTATCCCGTATCATTCCTTAGATGTGAGGCTCGTGAGGCTAGATCAACTTATACAAAGCCACATTTTATTTCGCTAGAAGCCATGCTTTTCCTTTCTCATAACAGGTTCCTCCTCGAATGTTACGTTGCCATTCTTTCGATCACTATCGACTTCCACAAACAAACAACCTCTACGCTTGAACATCTCAAAGAAGGATGTTAAGCTAACAGTAGTTGCCTTCTCCGCCGCCAAACAGATGTATGTTTTTTTAAAAGTCAATGTTGTAATCTCAAAATGCAATGTCAAACATTCGTCCATACAAGTAAATTCTAGGACTGAACGAAATCGTTGGCACTCCTCCTACCACATCCTTTTTTGGAACCACTCCTAGGACCAATAGTGAGCAGTCCTTGCATTACGAAGATTTCAAAATACGACAGGACGATAGCTATAATAAATATTTTATATTGGGAGAGACCCAAAGAATGTCAACAAGCAATCCTTTCGCTGTGAATATCTTCGGTCTTCAATACAATGAAAATTTTAGAATGCAGATACTACTGCCATATAAATATAATATGAGATAAATCCCTGCGACTCGTGAGAGCAATCCCTACATTATCTTCGGTCTTCAAAAATCATCATCTTCAACGTTTTCACTTGCGAACGTATACATTGGTTCGATGTGGTTCTCGGGAAGGAATCACCAAAATCCGACCCCTATATCTCAAAACCAATCATTGATTAAAAAGATGTTAAGTTCATATGTATCAATCATCATTCAATTTAATTCTTCTTTTTATTCATTCATAAATATCTCAGAGTAACATATTATTCGAAATATTATAATATAGAATTTTTAAAATTAAATAATCATGATTTATGTGATAAATAATAATGGTGAACTTTTTTAGAACCGGTTTACAAAAATAAAGGATTTTATTTCATCGTAAAATTGATAAAAGCCGGTTTTCAATAAAATTTGATATACATTCGAATAATTATTGTAAATCGTAAATAACTCTTTTTAATGGTTATATAATGATATGACAATAATAGAAATTTGATTTATATAAGTTTTATAAGTATATATATATGTGTGTGTGTGTGTGTGTGTGTGTGTGTTTTATAAAATTGTAAAAACTTCGTTGCACTTTGACAAATCGATGTCGTATTTTTACAATTGGTATTTAATATTATTAAATACGTTTCGATAACTAAAATAAACTTGTTTTGATTATTTAAAGATGATAAAAAAACTTATTTTGAAGTTTTTTATATAAATAAATCATTTTATTAAAAACAGAAAATGTGATCGGAAAACGTTTTGTCAAAAATCAACGTTTTGTTCAATATAAGTTGTGCAAACATTTTGCAAATTGAATAGTTATTATATAACACATTAATTGAAACGGCCCACCTTTTTGGATGGAATCGACGATAAACCACACACAACAAACTCAAAAGATTCAAAAGGGCAGATTGTTATGGGGTAAATAAGAAAAAGCAGAGAAAGAAAGGAAACAAATACAGAATCTCACAGCGGAATGACAAAATATAACAATCAAATAAATAGTTCATGAAGCTATTTACAAATAACATTGATTAAACCTTTATAATACAGATCAGAGTTACATAAAACGAAAATAAATAATAAATAAATGCAGTGGAACAACATGATGCAGTGGAATAAATATAGTACATAATAATAGTACAAAATCTTCGTCTTCATCCTCCAGAAAGTGGTCTTCAATAAACCAAAAGCTCAGCTGACCCGAGCGTATTGAAAAGACAAAACACTTGAGTCAAAACAAAAAGATCTTATGTAAGTTAAATCAACAATAAATAAAATATGAGTGTAACATCGTCGGAGATGTTTACGGGGTTTGACATCTCCTATCCAATGTCAACGTGAGTGCGATAACTTAAGAGAAGGTCAGGATTTACATCTCCTAAAGATCCGTTAAACTATCTACATACATAGTACAATATGCTGTTATAATAGTGTCTACAGTAAAGTAAAGTATTAAAGTAGCTTTAGGGCATTACCCATATCCCCCTTAACACATTTTGTATATTCCTATAGTCTATATAGTACCGTACGCTCCTCCGTGAGGTTTATCCAGAGGGCACTCCATAGGTATGGTACAAAACAAATTTGTAAAAGGCGTGGTAGGGCATGTGAACACGGCACTCGAGGCAATGCCAGGGTAGATATACCAATTGGGGATCTGGACTAGTGGTAACGCATAACAGCTACTACCACCCACCTCGGAACACACTCCCACAATCAAAATCGAGGTGTGGCCACCAAATCACCGCGAAGTCATAATATGGTATCGAAGAAATGTCTCCGATCAGAGGTGTGACCTCACTGGGCCCGGCATAACTCCTATTTTAGTCACATCTAAGCTGACCTACGGGAGTCAGGGTAACGTAAATACCTCATATAGAAATCATCCGCCAAACCATCTTACTTCATTTCTGGAATCTCCATCATGTACACAGTTGTTAAAGTGGTTTTCAACAGAGAGTATGACAATATCCGATCCTGATCTCCATAACAACCAAACGCTTATTTCACACCGTGTGGTTCTTTTATGTTTAAAAATTCAATTCACAATTTATATCAAAATATCATATTCAATATCAAATCATATCTCTTCCGAAATCATATTCACTTTAAACTATATTCACTTTCAAAATCATGTTCACTTACAAATCATATTCACTTTGAAATTATCAATAAGTTACGTTAAATAAATTCTTCATTTTAAGATCATCTTATTCACTCAAATATGTCATTTCACAAAAAAATATTAATTCAAAATTCCAACATTGGTTATATCATCATCAAGGATTTAAATATAGATACTTCAATTTTACACAGTCTGAAACTTAGAAAATAGTTTAGGTAATTATAAATAGTTTATATAGTTTTAAAATAGTCTAAATAAATATGAAAATGTTCAAATAGCAAAAATAGTTTAAATATATTTAAATTTGATTTAATTACTTTAAAATGATTTAAAGAGATTAATTATAGATTAAATTGATTCAAACTGTAATAAATAGATTTTTAAATAGATTAAATAAATTTAAAATAGATTAAATAGATTTAAATTATATTAAATAGATTTAAAATAGATTAAATAAATTTAATTAGTTTAAAATAGGTAAAATAGGTTAACTTGGATTAAATAGGTTTTAATAGATTAATATAAATTAAAATTGTTTTAAATTGATTAAAATAGTTAATTTAATTAAAATAGTTTAAATTAGTTTAATTATATTTCAAATTTATATCCAAACCCTTTCAGTAACTCAATTCTAATAAATTCATTTATATTTGATATTTCAACTTGAAATTCCAATTTAAATCCTTTGAACAATTTTATTATATCAATTCCCTTTTCAGCATTAACAATTGGATTATCGAAAATACTTCAGTTTATATAAATCAAATTTCTTTTTCAAAATACTAATTAACTGAATTCAAAATTTCAAAGGTTCAAAAATCATTTAATTTTACCAATTCGATGTCGGTACACAATTCTCTATCCTAGGGTCAAGTGATACAGATATTTATCATTTCAATCCGAAATTTACAATTTTACGGTTATATATCATTTCAACCCATAGGGAACTTGCATTGTTATAACATATAAAAATACAAAATCTATTCATCCAATATCAGCAATAAAACATACATCACAATCATCATCCAAATCAACAGATAAACAACAATAAATAACTGATAATCACTAACAGGAATTAAATTAACAATTTAAATTCAATATTAAATTAAATGATGATTAAATGCAGTAAAAGTTAAATTTAACCAGAATAACAATTTAAACATACCAAACATCAATCAATTGATTTCCAATCACGTCATAAGATTAATTTAACTAACATAAGATTGTTTAGTAATTATGAGTGGGTTAAAACACTCATATTCGAATTCAAATCAAATTAAAATCCAATTTAGGGCCCAAATTCAAACAATCTTAGAATTTATCCAGACCCATGTCGAAATCTCCGGAATTTCGATGCGATCCTAGCGGAACAAACCGCACGTAAATCGGACCTCATATGTAAAAGTTATGCATGTTAGAACGTTTAAACTTAAAATAAAATAAAATAATAAATAAAAAGAAAAAAATGGACGTTACCCCCGACACGTACGCACCTGACTTCGCAAACCCCTTAGTACAATCACTATCGAACAGAACCTACAACCACAAACTTCAAAATCAAATGTCGCTGCTTGAGGTCCACTTAATCACGATCACTCGTCGCCACTCGTTTCCACGCTCCACCCCGCACCTACGGCCAGGTCGCGCATCCATCTCAATCAGCAGAGTTGCCAGCGCCATTACCACCATTTCTTGTCATTCCAGGTGCCTCCAAGCCCTCTATCGTGATGCGAACCCTACCGATGTGCTCTGCTTACCCTCCTCCACAAGCCATCACCTCTTGATCGTCGTAAAGCTGACGATCCACTATCGAAACGACGAACTCCACAATGAACGGTCAAGTTTCATTATCGAATTATGGTCAAATGGTGTACCAAGTCGAAAAACCAATGGCTGCAGTAATTGCGCTCATCGAGAGATTTCCAGCGATATATAATATGATATATTTTGAGGAGTTTAAATTTTGGAATTGAATTTGGAGTTTGAGAATTAGGGTTTTGTAATTGGATTTGTTTCTCCCATTGAGAAGGAGAAGTAGATAGATGAAATGTACGTATTGAAAAGTGGACTAAGAATATACCTAGGGTTTATAATGGGCTATATATAGGCATATCAAAAATAAAATGAATGGACAAGATTGATTCGAAAGTTAAACGATAAACGACCCGAAAAGACCGTCCCGTTCCCGTAACGAAAATGGGTCATCCCACGTATCAAAATAGATGTTTCGATATTTTTAAACTTAATGGAACAGGTTTCAAGTTCTAATTCCATCATATAAAGAAATTAGCTTGAAATCAGATTATTTCAAAATCATTTCAGTTAAATTGATTTCTAGGCATTTCGAGTCCGTACGATCAAACGACAAGTTCGATCGCTATGAAATTTGCAACCTTACAATAATTCACCGTTACGGATCCGATGAAACTGGTTTCATCAAAATACAAGGTAGTGGCCAAAATGGCTATTTTTACCTTAATTAAATAAGTTAATATTAAATTAACTAATCACTTTTTAATTTCGAAATTTATAACTAACAATTTTTTAACATTTTTGATTACTTGGGTTTTTACAATAGTTTAAAATAATTTATATGTCCATTCAATGTTAATTATTTCCCTAAATACATTGTTTAGTTTCAATTGTAATTTTTCCAATTAATTATAATTTAATTCCAACAAACTAATTTAATTTGATTTCGGTCTTTATATTCAATCAATTATTACTCTACCAACATGGTTAACATCTGTTTATATCTTATTTCATTAATATGCTACGATTTCCATCTTTTATTTGTATCAACATTTCAATTATATTGAATTTTTGTCACTTTTACACATCAGTTATAATTTAAAATCCCAATTAATTATTTATCTTGATTCCACTCTTTTTATTCCATCAATTATTGTCTTGTAAATAAAATTAACATTTCTATTCCTTTTATTACATTCACACTTTGTGGTTATTGTCTTAACTCACATTAATGTAACATTTAATTTCATTTAATTATAATTGATTTCCAATTTAATTTAACAGACTAAATAAATCGATAACATATAACGATTTGTCACCATTAACTTTTAGTCACATTAACAAGTTTATTATTTACAACCAAAAGTTATAACTACTTTCCTAACATTGATTTTATTCAATTACCATAAATTATATATTATTTCATTAATTAATTCAGTATTTATGTTAACCCGCCTTTTGTCAAGGCCATAAACAGGCGGATTCAACCTAACCAGCTTCACGATTATCGAGGCTGGAATATGATGGATTCGGTTTAAAAGGATGAAGTCCACTTGGATATGTCATTCGGTCTGGAAGTTGTGGGTCGTTCGGTATGGACGGCTCGGTCTGAAAGTGGGGGTCGCTCAGCATACGTCACTCAGCATATGCCGCTCGACATACTTCACTCAGCATTTGCCGCTTGGCATACTTCACCTGTCAAGGTCGCTAGCATTGTGTTAAGGTCAGGGTCGTTCGGCATAGATGGTCGGCCTGGAAGATAAGGGTCGTTCGGCATGGATGGCTTAGCCTAGAAGATGAGGGTCATTCGGTATGGACGGTTCGGCCTGAAGGTAAGGGTTGTTCGGTATGGACGGTTCGGCCTGGAAGATGAGGGTCGTTCGGCAGGATTGCAGGAGTGCAGGATTGAAGCTCGGCAGGATTGCGGCTTGGCAGGACTGTACGACTCGGTAGAAGTGTGCGGCTCGGCAAGAGTGTGCAGCTCAGCAGGATTATGGCTCGATAGGATTGCGGCTCGACAGGAGTGTGCGGTTCGGCAGAATTGCGGCTCGGCGGGATTACGGCTCGGTAGGAGTGCATGGCTCGGCAGGATTACGGCTTTGTAGGATTGCGGCTCGGCAGGATTACGGCTTGGTAGGATTGTGGGACTACAGGATTGCAGGAGTGCAGGACTGCGGTACAGTAGGATTGCGGCTCGGCTAGACGGTGCGGCCCGGTAGAAAGGTGCAGCTCGGCATGATAGTATGGCTCGGCAGGATGGTGTGGCTATGGACCTGATGGGCCCGTGCTACTCAGAAGGCTCAACAACTTCGATTTGCCTCTAAATACTTCGTGTGGGGGTTCAGAAGAGGATCTTCTTTCGGCTCTCTGGCTTTCTATTTTCTAAGGCTTGGACTACTCTGTAGTGTTGTAACTGTAATTGATTCTAACATCCATAAAAAGAAAACTTCTGGAGTGGACTTAGGCCAGAGTTAGCCAAACCACTCTAAATCCGTTGTTGTCTACTACTTTCATTTTAATTTTGACTGTTCTTCGTATTATTGCTCTCTACATACATTCTGTCTGTTATCTGTGACTGTTTATTGGCGCTTTCATTTACTTCTGGGTGTTAGTGGCCAATTTTGGTGCTAATATTTTGGTGCTTTAACTGAGAAGGCAAACACTCAGGGATTTTGGAGCTAGGAACTTGGATTCTAGAAAGCTATGGCTAGGCCATCAACAAGGAAGCAAGTGACAGAAAGAAATAATCAGGAGGGAAGTCAAGAGGCCTCCTCTAGAGCTGGAGCAGGTCAAGCATCCATCTATATCACTAGGGACGAGATGGAGACTATGCTGAAAAGGCAGGAAGACATGATACAGAACCTGCTTCGACAGGTTGGACATGTTGGAGCACAAAGTCAGGGGAATGGACCAACCACGGCTTTTGGCATTGTAGAACAAGGAACCAGAGCTGTAGAAGTTTCTAGAGGTCAACAACAGAACCGGACTGGAGGGATTGAAGGTAATCAGCAAAGGCTTGGAGGATGACCTCCAGGATTGGAAACTAGGAGAGCGGTGAATGAAGCTCGGCAAGCAGGGACCAAAGTTAACGTAAATGACCAACATGAAGAGCACTACCCGGAGTACCACTTAGGACATCGGGGGGTGGGGGGATGGGGAGGGGGAAGGTAGAGATGCAAATAGGGGACCACACTCAGATGGAGACGAGTGAGTGGCTGGACTAATAAGAAGGATTGTGAGAGGAGGATTGTCAAGCGGAGGCTAAGAGGAAGTCAGTCGGAGTCTGTTCACTCCGAATATCAGAAATGCAACAAATCCTCCAAAGTTCAAGTTACCCATGTTGGATCCTTATGATGGGTAATCAGACCCAACCATGCATATTACCAAATATATCAGGCATATGTAAGTGCTGGTGGCATCCGAGGAAGTGATGGCACGATGCTTCCCTCTATATCTAACAGACTTGGCTGCGCTTTGGTTCAGGCAGCTAGAGAATGGATCAATCAGAACATGGGGGTGAGCTAGTGGAACGCTTCATGAGATAGTTTTGGGTCCATATGACGCGACCTAAGAGTGTGATAACCTTAGCTTCAATGAAGTAGAGGACCGGAGAGTCCATAAGAGATTTTCTATTGCGATTCAATGCAATGGTGGCTTCAGTAGGTCGCCTGGATCCATCGATGATTTTGATGGCGGCGGTAGCAGGTGTTGCGGAAGGCAGCTAGGAAACCACCTAGGAGAGATCCTACAGAATGGGAATGTAAAAGTGGAAAGTATTGCTTATTCCATGAGCTGGAAGGACATGTTACTGATGAATGCCGCCATTTGAAGGATGAGGTGGAAGAGAATGTTAGAAATGGTAGATTGCCATAGTACATGAGAAATCGGACAGCGGCCGTAGGACCTAAGCAAATACCATCTGCACCCAACAAAATTAATCTGGATCGGGATCACGACTCGTCATCAATTGATCATGATGGCATGGGCCAAGTTCAAGACTTGACCTCTGGTCGATTACATAAAATTCTTAGGTTTTGATTTCAAAATAAGACAGCTATTCCACTTACACATGTGAGGGAACCGAAGAGATCTCCAGCATGCTCTGAGATGGTAATAGACTGCTCTGTCCAGAGTGGCAGTATCTAGATTTTTCCTTTGTTTGTGGTTGAACATTTGGAATTTTAATTTGATAAATGAACTTGAATTTCATAAAATAAACCTTGGACCAGAGAGTTAAAGAATGAATATTGGAAGTCAATTTGAAATTATTTGTTATATGACCCTACCCGGAGAGATAGGGTCCGGAGTACAAGAAGTGAGTTGCTTCGTCGGAGAGCGACAGGATCAACTCACATAACGTCGTTCCCCATTCACCAGTGAGTGACTGGACCGGGGTTCGATAAGAGCCCGGAGTGGCTGTAATCGGCCTAGGATTTAGGCCATGACATTGCTTAACGTTCAGGGACACTGAACCGGAGTGCAGAGAGTGACGCTGCTTCGTCGAAGAGCGACAGGATCGACTACTCAACGCTATTTCCCCATCACCGGAGAGTGACAGGATGGGATCTAGTAAGAGCTCGGAGAGGTTGATATCGGTCCAGGAGGATCATGATATCGCTTTATGTTCAAGGATACTGAACTGGAGTGCAGGGAGTGACGCTGCTTTGCCGGAGAGCGAAAGGATCGGCTCACTCAATATTGTTTCCCCTTCACCAAGGAGTGACGGGATGAGATCCAGTAAGAGCCCGGAGAGGCTGTTAACGGTCCGAAGGAATCGTAGGATTCGGTTGCTGACTTCTGAGGCTAGAGAATATAAAATTCCTCAGTCGAAGAGTCGAGGCCGGAGAACATACAAGCCCTTGACCGGGGAGTCAAGGCTGGATCAGGATAGCACGACCCGACGAGGTCTATGGAGTCAGAGTTAAACCAAGAGAGGTCATAGATTTGGCTACGGATTAAAACTTGGTTGACGGGTTCGGATAGCTATGGAATTGGCTCGGAGTTTGGTTATTGGATTCAGAATCGGATATTGACCCAGAGTAGTCATTGGTTTGGATAAGAATATGGTGATGATACTTGGATATGATGGCTTGAGTCATGGATATACTAATATGGTTATGAACATAACGTAGACTTTTGATATCGGATTTGAGGCTATACAAAACACACCTTCCAATAGCAAGACATGTTTTGGGGGAAAATGATAACCCGCCTTTTGTCAGGGCCATAAACAGGCAGTTTCAACCTAACCAGCTTCACGATTATCGAGGCTGGAATACGATGGATTCAATTTAAAAGGATGAAGTCCACTTGGACATGTCGTTCGGTCTGGAAGTTGTGGGTCGTTCGGCACAGATGGTTCGGTCTTGAAGTGAGGGTTGCTCGGCATACGTCACTCATTATATGCCGCTCGGCATACTTCACTCAGCATACGCCACTCATCATACTTCACCGGCAAGGTCGCTCGGCATTGCGTTAAGATCAGGGTCGTTCGACATAGACGGCTCAGCCTGGAAGATAATGGTCGTTCGGCATGAACGGCTTAGCATGGAAGATGAGGGTCATTCGGCATGGATGGTTCGGCCAAGAAGACGAGGGTCGTTTGAAAGAATTGTAGGGCTGTCGGATTGCAGGACTGCAGGAGTACAAGATTGCGGCTCGGCAGGAGTGCGGCTCGGTAGGAGTGCGGCTTTGCAGAACTATGCGGCTCGGTAGGAGTGTGTTGCTCTATAGGATTATGGTTCGACAGGATTACGGCTCGGTAGGATTGCGGCTCGGCAGGAGTGTGCGGATCGGCAGGATTGCGGCTCAGTAGGATTACGCCTTGGTAGGACTGCGGCTTGGAAGTAGTGTGCAGCCCAGCAGGATTACGACTCGGCAGGATTGCGGCTCGTTAGGAGTGTGCGGCTAGGCAGAACTACGGCTCGACAGGATTGCAGCTCGGAAGGATAACAGCTCGGCAGGATTGCAGGACTATAGAACTACGGCTCGACAGCATTACGGCTCGGAAGGACGGTGCAGCTCGGCGTGACGATGTGGATCGGCATGATAGTATGGCTCGGCAGGATGGTGTGGCTATGGACTTGATGGGCCCGGGCTACTCAGAAGGACCAACAACCTAGATTTGCCTATAAATACAGCATGTGAGGGTTCAGAAGAGGGATCTTGTTTCAGCTCTCTGGTTTTCTATTTTCTAAGGCTTGGATTACTCTGCAATGTTGTAACTATAATTGATTCTGACATCAATAAAAAGAAAACTTCTAAAGTGGACGTAGACCGGAGTTAGCCGAACTATTATAAATCTGTTGTTCTCTACTGCTATCACTTTAAATTTGACTGTTCTTCATATTATTATTCTCTACGTACATTATGTCTATTATCTGTGACTGTTAGTTGGTGCTTTCATTTACATCTAGGTGTTAGTGACCAATTTTGGTGCTAACAATTTGCATTTGTTTTCCTATATTCACTTTATAACCTATTATAACCTTAAATCATTTCAATTGATTTGACTTTCATTCAAATTGTCAATAATTAACTTAAATTAACATTATTGCATTTCATTTTAGTTATCTTATTATTAAATCAAAATTTTTTATTACTTCCAACATTAAGTCACCAATCTTCATTAAATTAACATATTTTTAATTATTGAAAATTACGGGTCGTTACATTCTCTTCCACTCAAAACTTTTCGTCCTCGAAAAGGAAAAAAAAGGAAAAGAAGGAATTAAGTAATCAATATATCTTATTCAAAATGTTAAATTTATAACAAATAAATTTACAAAATTAGATAATTTAAAAAGATATATCAATTTATAACACTTAAATCATTTATATTCAAGTTAACAAAAGTTTGGAAAATATTTCAGAAATTTTTTTAAGTCCAAAATTCATGGAAAATTTCGGTAAAGTCTCCTTTCTACATAGAGGTCTGGAAGAAATAATAATATCAATAATAACAATATATATCATATTTTTTAAAATAAAATATCCCAAAACCATGGGAAAAATAATATAATATCACTAGAAAACCACAATCCGAGAATGTACCTATTTGTCGGGCAATTAACGCTTATTTTATGAAACCAAAAGCAATGACAATTGCTTCCATAATCTGTATTTTCCTTATATAATCCAAAAGAGTTAATAGTTAAGTAAAAACGAAATATTTTAAGTTATTTAACAAAATAACAAACAAAACATAACTACGTAACAATAATCGTTTGCAAACAAACAATTGTACAAACATCATACAACAAAGAGGGCAATCATCCATCCATTGCAACCATTCGAGTTCAGAACTTCTAATCTTATAAAATGATAAATAAACTATGAAGTAAAACATACACTCAACAGTTGTAGATAATTTTATAGATTATTTATACACCTCTATACAAAATAGAAGTACCCTTTTCTAGCCAATCCATAAGCCAAACAAACCATAATTCCAATAATATTTAAGTTTTATTCTTATTACCCTTTTTTCTTTTCCCATTATTTATATTTCTTCCATTTCATTCATACCATGATTATTTCATTCATTCACGTTCATTTATTTACATATGTTATTTACATTTCTTACATATGTTCTTCATATACTATTATTCAAAATATGTACATCAATTCTTAAAATATTATATAGGTTTCTTTGTAAATAAATTCACATTCATTCATATAATGATTACCTCATATTCATTTCTTACAAAATTTATATTCATGCAAGGCTTACTTCATTAATTTGCATTCTTTACTTACATATGTTATATCCATTTCAATTATTTGGATCATAAATGAATTTATTGTTGAAGTATTGTATATATTTTATTTCAGTTTACTCAACATTTACAATTTTAGTTTGATTTTCCCTTTTTTTCTTTTCACCATTTACCTTTTCTTTTCTCATATATATAGTGTTTATTTTCATTAATTTACATTCGTTATTACTTTTTATTTCTCCTTTATTCATATAATGTCATTTTCTTTCATTTTGTTACCTTACATTCATTGCTTAATTATGTTATTTTTATTTCAATTATTGGACTATACATTATTGGGTAAGTTTCTTTACAATTTAATTCACCATTTATAGATCATTTCCTTTTCACATCCGTTCTTCATATACATTATTACTGAATATTAACTCCATTTCTAAATCATTTCCAATGTTCTCTAAAGTTATAATCATTCAGTTTATATATAGTACTAATTTTAATTATAATGGCTTCAATATTAATTCAGGTTTATAATTATTTACTTACGTTGTTCACCCTTTTTCTATTCAATCAGATTATAAATAGCCTAATATGTTAACTTAAGCTTATAATCATTTTTCTTACATTATTTACCTTTATTACATTTAATTAATAGCATTTTAAACTATCAACTTTAGTTAATAACAATTCATAGCATTAGAATTCTTATTTATAAAAGTAAGTCCATTGAACACTTCCATTTTCTAAAGTTTTACTTGTAAAATATTCTATCACATATCCTATTTAACATTACAACTTTCAATATTTTGGTAAGTTGCATATATATATATGTCTTTTAGAATGCAAATAAAAGGTTACACAAGTTTTCATATTTATTTTAAATCAAAATGTTCAATAGTTACCATTTCTTATTTTACTTTCCATTTTATTTACAGTTTACAAATTTCCAATTTCTTTTTTTAATTTTAGAAGTTGCCGATTATTATAAAATAGTCAAGATTCCATTAATTTCAATAATTTCAGTTTCTAATTTACAGAAACTTAAGAACTAAACAACCAGGTTTCATTTTAATTATTTTAAATAATAATATATACAATCATATCTTTTATATATATATCAAATCATAATTCGAATTCAAAATTAAGAATAATTTATCAAAACCATTGTGCAGTAAAACTACTACAACACCTTCCTACTTTGAAACTCGAAAATGAACGTCGATGATGCTTGCACTCATCATCGAAATTATTTTTCAACGACTAAGAGGGGAGTGCAAACTTATTTCATTTCAAAATTCCTTTAAAACATTTCTTTCAAATCATATTGAAGTATTCATATTAAAAAATACTTCTAAATACTACTAGTCCAAGACCCTTCGAAAGAAATTTCAAAAATCCCGGAACTTAAGTTCTAAAATTTTCAATTTATATTTATTTTATTTACAATCTCATTTTCAGCCAATATTTATAAATTTCCAAACCAAATAAACAAATATATCACAACCAACTATATCATTTATAAACTTATTCTTTTATATACAAAATATATGTCAGGTAAAATTATTTCATTTACCTGTATTTCAAAACCAATATTGTGTCGATTGCGCTATTAAGTGTTTAAAAATCCTTATCGATGCCATAGCATCCTATGTACCGACCAGGATTTATAAGTACAAAATGAAATAAATTAACACAATATAAAAACCTTTTATAACACTAACAAATACGCTCTCTCATATATATACACTTAGCGACTCATTCTAGGGTATTACTACCGTATTTTATATGAGTCGAACCCCACAAAGCTAAGATTCTCGCTAAGCCGAGCCTCTAATACCAGCTGTAATGATCCACCTT
Source organism: Allium cepa (assembly GCA_030765085.1). Classification (NCBI taxonomy): domain Eukaryota; kingdom Viridiplantae; phylum Streptophyta; class Magnoliopsida; order Asparagales; family Amaryllidaceae; genus Allium; species Allium cepa. Next base: position 1,050,467,323 of record CM060935.1, on the reverse strand, counting down.
TTTGGACAGTTTAAATCAACGATAAACCACATATGTCAAACTCAAACCATTCAAAAGGGTAGATTATTATAGGGTAAATAAGAAAAAACAGAGAAAGAAAGGAAACAAATACAGAATCTCGCAGCGGAATGACAAAATATAACAATCAAATAAAAAGTTCATGAAGCTGTTTAAAAATAACATTACTTAAACCTTAAGTGAAATAAGAATAAATAATAAATAAATGCAGCGGAAGAAATGATGCAGTGGAATAAATATAATACATAATAATAGTACAAAATCTTCGTCTTCGTCCTCCAGAAAGCAGTCTTCGATAAACTAAGTAGCCCAGACTGACATGAGCGAATTGAAAAGACAAAACATTCGAGTCAGAACTAAAAGATCTTATGTAAGTTAAATCAACAGTAAATGAAATATGAGTGTAACGGCGTCAGAGATGTTTATGGGGTTTGACACCTCCTATCCAATGTCAACGTGAGTGTGATAACTTAAGAGATGTTCGAGATTTACATTTCCTATGGATCTGTTAAACTATCGACATACATAGTACAACACGCTTTTATAATAGAGTCTACAGTAAAGTAAAGTATTAAAATAGCGTTAAGGCGTTACCCATATCCCCCTTAACACATTTTACATATTCCTATAGTCTATACATACTGTACGCTCCTCCATGAGGTTTACACATAGGGCACTCCATAGATATGGCACAAAACAAACTCATAAAAGGCACGATAGGGCATGTGAACATGGCACCCGAGGCAATGGCAGGGTAGATATACCAATTGCGGATCTCGACTGGTGGTAACGCATAACAGCTACTACCGCCCATCTCGAAACACACTTCCAAAATTAAAATCGAGGGGTGGCCACCATATCATCACAAAGTCATAATATGGTATCGAAGAAATGTGGCCGATCGGAGGTGCGATCTCACTTAGCCCGGCATGGCTCCTATTTTAGTCACATCTAAGCTGACTCACGGGAGTCAGGGTCACGTCAATACCTCATATAGAAATTGTTCGCAAAACCATCCCACTTCATTTATGAAATCTCCACCACGTACACAGTTGTTAAAGCAGTTTTCGATATTGGCAGAGAGTATGACTTATCCGATCCTGGTCTCTTTAACAACCAAACGCTTATTTCACACCAGGTGGTTCTTTTACATCTAAAAGTATACACAATTTATATCAAAATATCATATTCAATTTCAAATTATATCTCTTTCGAAATCATATTCACTTCAAACTATACTCACTTTCAAAATCATATTCACTTCCAAGTCATATTCACTTTGAAATTATCGATAAGTTATGTTAAATAAATTTTTCCTTTTAAAATAATCTTATTCACTCAAATATGTCATTCCACAAAAAGGTATCAATTCCAAATTCCAACTGAGGTTGTATCATCATCAAGGATTTAAATATAAATACTTCAATTTTACACAGTCTGAAACTTAGAAAATAGTTTAGGTAATTATAAATAGTTTATATACTTTTAAAATAATTTAAATGGTGAAAATATTTTAAAAGATTTAAATTTGATTTAATTAGTTTAAAAATTCAAAGATATTAATTATAGATTAAATAGATTCAAATTGTATTAAGTAGATTTTTAAATATATTAAATAAATTTAGAATAGATTTAAATTATATTAAATCGATTAAAAATAGATTAATTAAATTTAATTAGTTTAAAATAGGTAAAATAGGTTAACTTAGATTAAATAGCTTGTAATAGATTTGTATAAATTAAAAATAGTTTTAAATGATTAAAACAGTTAATTTGATTAAAATAGTTTAAATTAGTTAATTAGATTTCAAAGTTATATCCAAACCCTTTCAGAAACTCAATTCCAATAAATTCATTTATATTTGACACTTCAACTTGAAATTCAAATTTAAATCCTTTGAATAATTTTATTATATCAATTCCCATTTCAACATTAACATTTGGATTATCGAAAATACTTCAGTTTATATAAATCAAATTTCTTTTTCAAAATACTAGTTAACAGAATTCAAAATTTCAAAGGTTCAAAAATCATTTAATTTAACCAATCCGGTGTCCGTATATAATTCTCTACCCTAAGGTCTGATACGGATATTAATCATTTCAATCCGCAATATACAATTTTACAGTTATATATTAATTCAATCCGCAATCCTGAATTATTTAAAACCCATAAAATCGCTCGAGTCTATCATTTCAACCCATAATGATTTTTAACTAATCTATAGGTCATTCGAGTACGCATCATTTCAACCCATAGGGAACTTGCAATGTTATAACATATAAAAATACAACATCCATTCATCCAATGCCAACAATCAAACATACATCACAATCGTCATCCAAGTCAACCGATAATCATTAATAAATAACTGATAATCACTAACAGGTATTAAACGACAATTTAAATTCAATATTAAATTAAACGATGATTAAATGCAGTAAATGCCAAATTTAACCAGAATAGCAATTTAAACATACCAAACATCAATCAGTTGATTTCTAATCACGTCATAAATTTAATTTAACTAACATAAGATAGTTTAGTAATTATGAGTGGGTTAAAACACTCACCTTCGAATTCAAATCGAATTAAAATCCAATTTAGGGCCTAAATTCAATCAGCCTTAGAATTCAACCAAACCATAGTCAAAACCTCCGGAATTTTGATACGATCGTAGTGGAACAAACCACGCGTAAATTGGACCTCATATGTAAAAGTTATGCGTGCTAGAATGTTTAAACTTAAAATAAAATAAAAGAAAAAAGAAAAAAAATGCACGTTACCTCTTGACACATACGCACCTGACACGTATGCACCTGACTTTGCAACACCTTAGTACAATCGCAATCAAACAGAACCTGCAGCCACCAACTTCAGAATCGAATGCCGCTGCTTGATGTCCACTTCATTACGATCAGCCGTCGTCGCTCGTCTCCACGTTCCACCCCGCGCCTACGTCCATCTCACACGTCCATCTCGGTCACCGGAGTTTCCAGTGTTGTCAAGCCCAATACGGTGATGTAAATCCTACCGATGTGCTCTGCTCACTCTCTTCCGCAGGCCAATACCTCTTGATAGTCGCAAAGCTGACGATCCACGGTCGAAACGACAAACCCCACAATAAACGGTCGAGGTTCACTGAAGAATTCTGGTCAAACGGTGTACCAAATCGAAAAACCAATGGCTGCAGTGAATTGCACTTGTCGAGAGCTTTCAAGGATATGTAATATGATATATTTTGAGGAGTTTAAATTTTGGAATTGAATTTGCAATTTTGGGAATTAGGGTTTTGTAATTGGATTTGGTTATGCAATTGAGAAGGAGAAGTAGATAGATGAAGTGTACGTACTGAAAAATGGATTAAGAATATAGCTAGGGTTTACAATGGGCTATATATAGGCAAATCAAAAATAAAATGAATGGACAAGATTGATTCAAAAGTTGAACGATAAACGACCCGAAAAGCCCGTTTCGTTCCCGAAACGAAAATGGATCATTCCATTTATCAAAATAGATGTTTTCGATATTTTTAAACTTAATGGAACAGGTTTCAAGTCTTAATTTCATTGTATGAAGAAATTAGCTTAAAAACAGCTTATTTCAAATTGATTTCAGTTAAATTGATTTCTAGGCATTTCAGGTCAGTACCATCAAAAGACAAGTTCGATCGCTACGAAACTTGCAACCTTATAATAATTCACCGTTACAGATCCAATGAAACTGATTTCATCAAAATCCGAGACAGTGACCAAAATGGCTATTTTTACCTTAATTAAATAAATTAATATTAAATTAATTAATCACTTTTTAATTTCTAAATTTATAACTAACAATTTTTTATCATTTTTGATTACTTGTATATTTACAATAGTTTGAAACAAATTTACATGTCCATTCAAATGTTAATTATTTCCCTAACTACATTGTTTAGTTTCAATTGTAATTCTTCCAATTAATTATAATTTAATTCCAATAAATTGATTTAATTTGATTTCAATCATTATATTCAATCAATTATTACTCTAACAACATAGTTAACATCTGTTTATATCTTATTTCACTGATATGCTACGATTTCCATCTTTTATTTGTATTAACTACTATATTTCAATTATATTGAATTTTTGTTAACTTTACATATTAGTTATAATTTAAAATCCCAATTAATTATTTATCTTGACTCCACTCTTTTTATTCCATTGATTATTGTCTTGTAAATAAAATTAACACTTCTATATCTTTTATTACACTCACACTTTGCAGTTATTGTCTTAACTCACATTAATGTAACATTTAATTTTATTTAATTATAGTTGATTTTCAATTTAATTTAACCGACTAAATAAATCGGTAACATACAACAGTTTGTCACCATTAACTTTTAGTCACATTAATAAGTTTATTATTTTCAACCAAATGTTATAATTACGTTCCTAACACTAATTTTATTCAATTACCATAAATTATATATTATTTCATTAATTAATTCAGTATTTACATTTGTTTTTCTATATTCACTTTATAAGCTAGTATAACCTTAAATCATTTCAATTGATTGGACTTTCATTCAAATTGTTAATAATTAACTTAAATTAACGTTATTGCTTTTCATTTTAGTTATCTTTTTATTATTAAATCACAAAATTTTATTTCTTCCAACATTAAATGACCAACCTTCATTAAATTAATATATTTTTAATTATCAAAAATTACGGGTCGTTGCATCAATAAAGAAATAAACACCTCACTTACATTAACTAAGCATTAATTAAGCTAAGTATTTAATTGATTTAAGAAAAGGTACTTAAGAAGATATTTTCGCAAAAGTCAAATCATATCACATCAAAATCTAACAAAATCATATTTCTTAAGCATTAAGTGATTATGACATAAAGCAATGATATGATAAGGTGATTTTAAGAGTTAAAAAATATGGTTTACTTTATGGATAAGTAAAGGCATTTTGGTCCATTCAAGTTATGATATTTATCAAAACTTTTCCTATAAAAAACCCACTCCATCCTTACTTTCTTTCACACAAATTTTCACCTTCTTCTTCTCTTTTCATAAGATTTTTCATGGCTTCCCACTGAGGAAAAATAATGGCAAAATAAATAGAAAATAAAATAAAAATTATATACATATATATACAAAGTCAAACAACTCTAAACACTAGCCGAATACCTCCTTCGCCCCTTGTTTGCTCACGCCCCACCATCACCACCCTTTGGATCGAGCACTCTACCACCCAAAAGAATTGTCGTGCCTACCCCTAGCCAGGGCCAAGCCTTATAGGATGAAAGGAGCAGGATCGTGGAGCTCCAGAGTGAAATTTTTGGAGAGAAGTGCCAATGGTTTCATGCTAAGAAGATTTGAGGAAGTTTGAAGTACTACAAAAGCTCTGTCGGATTTTCTGGAGCTTAGGAAGAAGGAATGGAGTAGATGATGATTATTTGAGTTGACAAAATTTTGGTGAAGTGTTGTTGGATAAGAATGTTGGTAGGAAGAATTAGTTAGAGACAAAGGTGGGTACTTACATTGAAATTTACTAATTAATCTCTAAATAATTCCAAGTTTAATGATATGAAAATATAATATATATTGGATGATTAAATATGTGATTACTTGACTAATTACTTGTTTGAATATATGGACAGTAATATGGATGATTACTTGGTTTAAGCTGACAATATAGAGATATTATATTTTCGTATTATTAAACTTGTAATTTTTAGTTAATTCAAAAATAAGTACTCACTATTAACCAAATCGATTAATGTAACGACCCAGAATTTTATTTAATTAAAATTTGGATATTTAATTAATTTTAAATATTAATGAGTGAATTTATAAGTCGAATAAATTTTATTTCGAATAATTAGATTTAATTGGATAATTAAATCGATAATTTAATATGTGTTAAATTATGGAAATAATTGAAAATCGAGTTAAATATAATTGAAAATGATTTGTAAAATTTTATTTTATCATATTGGAGTTAGAAAGATATTTTAGAACTTTTAAAATCGAATTAAAAGTTAAATTGTGAAAATTGAATATTTTAATATTAAATCGACTAGTGAAAATAGTCAATTTTTGAACAGTCTCAGAATTGGACGAAACCAGTTCCATTGCATCCGTAATAGTTAGTTATTATCGGATTTCAATTTTCGTAGCAATCGGAGTTATCGTTTGATCGTGGCAGCTCGAAACGCATCGAATTTATTTTTAATTTTAATTTGGCGAGTTAAAATAGCCATTTTTCAAAAAGTCTCGGATTTTGACGAAACTAGTTTCATCGGATCCGTAATGTGATATTATTGTAAGGTTTCAAATTTCGTGTCAATCGGATTTACCATTTGTCCGGTACAAATTAAAACGCCTAGAAAATCGTTTAAATCGGTTTAATTCAAATCGAACATTTATAGCCATAACTCGCACAGATGTCCGAATTAGCTTCCGAAACCTGTTCCATTGTGTCCGGAACGTGGGGTAAACCCTAGAAACTTTGGTTACGGCGCGTGAATCGGAGTTCGGAAATTCCGGAATGAATAGTGTTTCGTTCGTTTTCCTATAAATAGACCCTTACCCTTCATAAATAAAAATAAAAATAAAACCTAAACCCTAATAACCCTAGCCGCCACCCCATAATTCAAAGGCCAGAATTTTTCGATTTTCTCCCCTCAATTTCTCTAAATCTGTAGATAATTAGAAGAAGTGTTTAACATGAAAGTTGTTAAGCGTCTTGAGTACTTTAGATCCATACGGCTACTTCGTCGATTCGTCAACCATAGAGGGAGCTATCTGCTCGCGTTTACCATCAAGTCGGCATGCGTTTCTGGGCTCTACAGGTGGCCGAGCTCCACCTTGTCGCAGCCGAAGGTGGCTCTTGCGAAGGGGGTCGGGATGGTGAGGGTTTGATGAACTTTCGGTGTTCGTGGAGGCTTGGAAATTGAACCCTAGTTTATGTTCATGGGTTTGTATATGCGTGCTCATCTACCTGTAGAACGAAGAGAAGAGGAAGAAGGGTGGGTGACATGCGGCCTGATGCTGCAGAATTTGGATCCAAGGGCAAGGATTGATCAAGGTTGAAAATTATAAATGAAATTGTAAATTAATTATAGTTTAAATCGTGTAATCTTAGAAAATTCATATCTTTTTCATACGAGGTCGAAAACGCACGAAACAGGAAGCGTTGGAATCGTATGGACGAGCACTACGCTATGGAATTGGATTGGAGTCGTTTGGAGTTAGTGAGAATTTCGGGTAAAATTAAACGTCCGTTTAATTTTATTCGAAATAAATCGCTAAAACGAAAATAAAATCAAGGTGAGAACTTCTCACTCAATCGAATCGGTTTCGATTTTATTTTAAATAGTTATATTTAAAATATTTGAATGCATGTTTGAATGATGATTGATATCTATTGATTGTTAAAATAGACATTATGCGCCGTTAGTAAGCGGATGTTATTTAGTAAAAACATATACCGCGAATATTTCATAAACAGTGAAATTGGTATTATATATAATAGCAATATATATATATTGACATATGTATATATTGGAGTTATTGATTTCCCGCATTTGTATAGCGGATGAGACTCTATTGCGCCGTCTATTAAGCGGATAATATTTTAAATCCCATATACCGCGATAATTTCGTACTGGAGCGAAATTGGTATTGTGCTAATGTTTGTGGATGCAGGAAAACAGGTTGGAGGGATCCAACTGGATTCCTCAACAGTTTTTATTTGATTTCAGATATTTTGATATTTGATGGATTTTCATATCGATATATGATATCGTTGTTGTCGTGATTGACTATTTGGTATGTAGCATCATTGGACCAAATTTTGGAATTTTAAAATGATTTTAAAGTGATTTTTGAAAGTATACATTTATAAAATATTTTTGGAATTGATCCATTTTAAATAAATAAACGTTATAATTTTTAAAGTTATAAAAATTATGATTTTTGAGAAATATAGTTAAAAACTGATTTGAAGATATGGGGTTAATGAGTTTTATAAAATAGTTAAATTGGGATTTTAGAATTTATTGTAAAAAGCTTAAATATAGGATTTATGAAATTTAATTATTTTATAAATCAGAATGATGAAATTATAAAGGAGATTAAAGATGTTTTAAAAGAATAATATAAATTGATTTATATAAAAAGATTTATAAATTGATAATTTATAAATGAAAATATTTGAATTATAAAACGAGTTTTTATAAGGGTTTGAATGAAGTGAAAATGGATTGCATAAGGGAATGGAATTTTATAAGCAGTAGGTTTATAAAATTTATAAAGTTATTAAAATAATGGTTTTGGATAAATAAATGAATCTTATAAGTTATAAGATTTATAATTATGAAGTTCAAAGGAACGATTTTGCAAACTAATAAATTATAAGTATTTCACTTATAATATGAACCTTTGTTTTATAATTGAGTTATAAATTGAATAGGTTAATAAAGGAATTTATAAAAGGGAGTTGTTATAAAATAGATAGAAAGGGAATTTATAAACGTTGTTTTATAAATTCGCAAACGACTTATTTTGATAAGTAAATTGTCGTAACCTATTAATGGAGTTATATTCACGTTTTTGAACTGTGAATAATCCTTTAAAATAAAATGAATAGAAAGGATGAAATTTGTTAACATAGTATATTCACGTTTTTGAATAGTGAATAATATGTTAAAGAAAATGTTTAGATTTGATGTTTTAAATAGAATTAAAACGATCTAATGATGTTTTGAAATGTGTTGAGATTCGAAACCATAGATTTCAACATTTATTGTTGAAATAGACGTTTTCGAGAAATAGAAGGAAATGGTGGACTATAACACTGTTGTTATAGTAAATGATTTCCGAAAGGAAATGTTTTGTATAGTATTGGGATTTATATATCTATTTTAATTTCGAATCCCTATACTAGTGATTTTGGGTTGTCGTAACGAGGTTTTACGCAACATTCGTTTTGGCCCAAATAAATATGTTTAAGAGAATGATTTCCTTAAAGAATGAAATATATACTTAATCTCGATTTAAGTATATTGAATATTTTCGAAGTATAGAAAATAAATAAAATTTGTGAATTACTTATGAATAAATAAGTATGGAAATGTTTTCCAATGTGAAATGAAACGTTTTGAGAATTTATCCTTTTGAAGATAAATTGAAAATGAATAATAGAAATCGTTTATTCATAAATATTTTGAATTATAAATTCACTAAGGAATTTATAAAAGAAAGTGGAATGTGTTTAAAAATAAATATTGATTTATTTTTGAAGTGTGAAAATTATATATATCTTGTAAAGATATTTTGGAAAATAAATAATTTGGGAAAATTATTTGGAAACTGGTGATGTGTGCATATCCATTGATAGTTCAATAACCGACTATCAATATTTCCCTTTGAATGGGTATTTGATGTGATTTGTTTGAATTTGAATGCCACACTTATTTTTGAATAAGCGCTCACTATTCGGGTTAACCGGGAAAGGACCATGGGGTCGTATAACCCATTCCGAATATGTGATACGTCGTTATGAATTGCATTTGATGACCGGTGTTGAAGATCGGGTATTTGCGAAAGCGATAGGATGACCTGTCGATTGTCTCCGCACTGGGTAGCTCCTGGTATAGAGATTCCCTAAGTGATGGGAAATTCGATCGGGATTGTGAATACCCGGATTGCAAGGGCTTCGTGAGAAGTGCCTTCGGTTTTGTTCGAGCCCGGAATAGACTTGTATGGATTGTATGTCTGACATTACAAATTGAGATATAAAGCAGATTTCTTTCAAATATATTTCTGTTGGTGGCGGAGAATTTATTCTTTTAGCTTAACACCCTTCTCTGAGACGTACGAGCTCAGAGGTTATGTAGTTGAAGGTTATCAGCGATATATTCCCAATTTGGTAATGTGACATGCTGAGTGTTGCTGTGAAATGATCATTGTGTTGATTATTTGTGATAGGATCGTTTATTTGATCGTCTATCCTGGTGATCATTTCTATGATCATTTGTTGACCCAAAGCATGGCTTTTGTACAAAGTATGTTTTTGTGGACGTGACTTCGTCGAGCCTCACACCTCGGGAATGGTCAAAACAGGAAAGATGCGGCAAGGTTATGAGGGGTAGCGCCCTTTAGGATATGTGCATTTCCTTCTGGAAAAGGGTGGTATCATGGTATGGAGCCCAGATACTTACTCATGTTTAAAACACTTTATGATCGTGTGAATTGATTGCGAGCGCTCGGTGAAAGGTCCGAAAGGACCGGGGGATGGCATATTCGGTCAGTTGTTACTCAGTTAGGGGTAACCCGGCCTTGTGTTGGTAGAGATCCGGTTTGGTTCTCGGGGATGTCCATCCAGAGGCATTCTCATGTGGCAATGGGAAGTTCCTTGGCCTGATCATTCGTTGGAAATCCAAAGAAACAATACGAGACTTGTACGGTATTAGTTGTAGAACCTATCATTCACTTATGGTGGCGCCCCACTGTTTGGATGGTAGCTATAGTAGGCATACGATAATGGTCGTATGTTGGCTAAGATTTATATTCTACTTTCGAAATGAATTTTTCCTACACTATGCCCTAGTAATAATATAAAAATGTTCTTTTAAATGCGTATCAAGCATCTTTGACTATCATAAGGAGAAATCTCCTCCGATTCTGCGTTTGCATTGTGTGTGTGGCGGGAGGTCTTATGGTAGTCTCATTTTTAAAAGCATTGCGAATTGACTTTAAAAATATTCCTCTATTTTGATTTTAAAGATAAATAAACCGTTTTGAGTTCTCACACCAGTCACATGACTGACTCGGAGTTTATTGTTTTCCTTCCTAAACTCTGGATGCCCACCAATTTCCACACGGGCAGTTAAGAGTTAGGTTTATCAGGATATTTCTGGAGTTGCTGGAGGCAAGATGGATGGCATGGCGTATTACTAGTATATAGCATTTCTTTTCCGCTGCACAGTTTGTTGTTGTTGTTGTACACTCTGATGATATGATGCAATGAAATAAAATGTGATGTAATGTAATAACTGATATAGTTCTTTGTTTAAAGATTATTCATTTATTATTATATGTTGTTCCGCTGCGAATTGTGAGATTCTGATATTGTTCTGTTGTTTTCTGTTCCGTTCTATTTTATATTCTCTTTTCTCTCTATTTTCTACCTTCTTCTTCTATCTTCTTATCTCTTCTTCTTTCTTTTCTTCTTCTTAAACCCTCAGTGTTTGGTTTTCCGTCGTTCGATTGCTCGGCAGTCGATAAAGTGAGTATCGATGTTGAATCTTCGGAAGACGAAGAATCGGGTCTTGACAATGTGGTATCAGAGCATATGGTTAAGCAACAGCCATGGTTCTGTTGGGTATTACTCATTAGAGATAGAGTCAGTAGTGCTCTAGAATGAGTTGAGTATAATAATAGCTATGAGAGCGTATTTGTTAGTGAATATATAAAATTGTTTTATATTGTGATGATTGGTTTGTTGAGTGGTATATGAACCTTCGTCAGCACGGTCTGGACAACTATGCCGAAGGGGTTTATAAACACTTGAATAGAACAATTCGACACAGTATTGTTTTAAATTTGGTAAATGAAATAATTTTACCTTGAGTATATTTTATATATAAAGAAATAATTTTTCAGAATTATTAAAGTGTATATAAGTAGATTGTTTGGTTGTTTGAATAATCTAAATTTAAGAAGAATTGTATAAGTAAAAAGAATTATAAGAATTGAATTATAATTAAAGTGATTTACAATTGTGAAATAAACTTATATATATAAGAAGTGAAACTATATGAATATGAGTTATAAATAAAAAAATGAATTTAAAGTTAATGGAATATAACTTAAGAGATCAAAGTAAATTATTAAAGTTAATGATAAATTTGAACTTGAGTTATATGAATGAAATTCAACTTTATATTGTTAAAGGAAATAGGAATTGAATTGAACTAATGAATTGAATGTAAATAAATTGAATGTGAATTAAGTTGATATGAAATAATGAATATAAGTGTTAATTCATTAAAATCTAATGTTATGAAAGTTGAAAGATTGAATGAAAATCAAGAACCAATTGAAAGTAAACGTATTAAACCAAATTGAATGAATATAAGAAAAGGAATTTGGTTGAAATTAATATACATTGATTGTTATATGGTTGTTAGTTGATTGATTGTATATAATTCATTAAGTGTTAATGAAATTGGAAGCTAAAGTAATTGGAATTCAATTGGTAGTTAAGTGAATCTTGAATAGAATTGAATTTAATTTGGAAGTGAACCAACTTGAATATGAATTAGTGAATATAAACTAATTGAAAATGAATGTTAGTAAGAACATCCACTGTTAATGAATCAAATGTGATTTAGATTGAAAACCCATTTCATTGAATATTAATGAGAATATGAATGAATATTTATTGGTTATGGATGTTAGTTGGATAATAGTTGGTTGATGTTTGCATTTGTTGTTTGTTTACATTTGCTATGTTGGCATATATAGTTATTATGTTGCTATATGTTGTATATCGATACTATTGTCTATATACATGCTCTCATGTTGTTTGTTGAGTGATTAGTAGGTGCGGATCGCGTTTGCTTCGCATTTGGAGCTCGCTTTCGCGCTATATTAGCCGTATATGCTTGCTAATAAAATATAAGGTACATATCTCGGATTACATATCGTACTTTTATACTTTTGGATGCCTCATTACTTGATGAGATGTATATTTGTGATATATATACTGTCATTTTTTTTTCGGATCGAACCGCGCAAAGGAGACTATGGTGAATTTTTCCGGAAATTTAAGGCGTTAGAGAAAAATTTGAGAAAATTGGAAAATTTTGAAAACTTTAACTTTGTTTTGGAATTGAAAGTTAAATAATAGTAGTTGTTTTTGAAAAGATAACTAAGTATGATTTGAAAACTTAGTAAAGTTATTGTAAGAAATTTAACAATGGATTTTTGGAAAATTAATAGATTCTGTAACTTTTCTTACTTAATAATTTCGAGGACGAAATTCTTTTAAGGGGGGAAGATTGTAACGACCCAGAATTTTATTTAATTAAAATTTGGACTATTAATTAATTTTAAATATTAATAAGTGAATTTATAAGTCGAATAAATTTTATTTCGAATAATTGGATTTAATTGGATAATTAAATCGATAATTTAATATGTGTTAAATTATGGAAATAATTGAACATCGAGTTAAATATAATTGAAAATGATTTGTAAAATTTTATTTTATCATATTGGAGTTAGAAAGATATTTTAGAACTTTTAAAATCGAATTAAAAGTTAAATTGTGAAAATTGAATATTTTAATATTAAATCGACTAGTGAAAATAGTCAATTTTTGAACAGTCTCAGAATTGGACGAAACCAGTTCCATTGGATCCGTAATAGTTAGTTATTACCGGATTTCAATTTTCGTAGCAATCGGAGTTATCGTTTGATCGTGGCAGCTCGAAACGCATCGAATTTATTTTTAATTTTAATTTGGCGAGTTAAAATAGCCATTTTTCAAAAAATCTCGGATTTTGACGAAACTAGTTTCATCGGATCCGTAATGTGATATTATTGTAAGATTTCAAATTTCGTGTCAATCGGATTTACCGTTTGTCCGGTACAAATTAAAACGCCTAGAAAATCGTTTAAATCGGTTTAATTCAAATCGAACGTTTATAGCCATAACTCGCACAGATGTCGGAATTAGCTTCCGAAACCTATTCCATTGTGTCCGGAACGCGGGGTAAACCCTAGAAACGCTGGTTATGGCGCGTGAATCGGAGTTCGGAAATTCCGAAATGAATAGTGTTTCGTTCGTTTTCCTATAAATAGACCCTTACCCTTCATAAATAAAAATAAAAATAAAACCTAAACCCTAATAACCCTAGCCGCCACTCCATAATTCAAAGGCCAGAATTTTTCGATTTTCTCCCCTCAATTTCTCTAAATCTGTAGATAATTAGAAGAAGTGTTTAACATGAAAGTTGTTAAGCGTCTTGAGTACTTTAGATCCATACGGCTACTTCGTCGATTCGTCAACCATAGAGGGAGCTATCTGCTCGCGTTTACCATCAGGTCGGCACGCGTTTCTGGGCTCTACAGGTGGCCGAGCTCCACCTTGTCGCAGCCGAAGGTGGCTCTTGCGAAGGGGGTCGGGATGGTGAGGGTTCGATGAACTTTCGGTGTTCGTGGAGGCTTGGAAACTAAACCCTAGTTTATGTTCATGGGTTTGTATATGCGTGCTCATCTACCTGTAGAACGAAGAGAAGAGGAAGAAGGGTAGGGGACGTGCGGCCTGATGTTGCAGAATTTGGATCCAAGGGCTAGGATTGATCAAGGTTGAAAATTATAAATGAAATTGTAAATTAATTATAGTTTAAATCGTGTAATCTTAGAAAATTCATATCTTTTTCATACGAGGTCGAAAACGCGCGAAACAGGAAGCGTTGGAATCGTATGGACGAGCACTACGCTATGGAATTGGATTGGAGTCGTTTGGAGTTAGTGAGAATTTCGGGTAAAATTAAACGTCCGTTTAATTTTATTCGAAATAAATCGCTAAAACGAAAATAAAATCAAGGTGAGAACTTCTCACTCAATCGAATCGGTTTCGATTTTATTTTAAATAGTTAGATTTAAAATATTTGAATGCATGTTTGAATGATGATTGATATCTATTGATTGTTAAAATAGACATTATGCGCCGTTAGTAAGCGGATGTTATTTAGTAAAAACATATACCGCGAATATTTCATAAACAGTGAAATTGGTATTATATGTAATAGCAATATATATATATATATATATTGGCATATGTATATATTGGAGTTATTGATTTCCCGCATTTGTATAGCGGATGAGACCCTATTGCGCCGTCTATTAAGCGGATAATATTTTAAATCCCATATACCGCGATAATTTCGTACTGGAGCGAAATTGGTATTGTGCTAATGTTTGTGGATGCAGGAAAACAGGTTGGAGGGATCCAACTGGATTCCTCAACAGTTTTTATTTGATTTCAGATATTTTGATATTTGATGGATTTTCATATCGATATATGATATCGTTGTTGTCGTGATTGACTATTTGGTATGTAGCATCATTGGACCAAATTTTGGAATTTTAAAATGATTTTAAAGAGATTTTTGAAAGTATACGTTTATAAAATATTTTTGGAATTGATCCATTTTAAATAAATAAACATTATAATTTTTAAAGTTATAAAAATTATGATTTTTGAGAAATATAGTTAAAAACTGATTTTTGAAGATATGGGGTTAATGAGTTTTATAAAATAGTTAAATTGGGATTTTAGAATTTATTGTAAAAAGCTTAAATATAGGATTTATGAAATTTAATTATTTTATAAATCAGAATGATGAAATTATAAAGGAGATTAAAGATGTTTTAAAAGAATAATATAAATTGATTTATATAAAAAGATTTATAAATTGATAATTTATAAATGAAAATATTTGAATTATAAAACGAGTTTTTATAAGGGTTTGAATGAAGTGAAAATGGATTGCATAAGGGAATAGAATTTTATAAGCAGTAGGTTTATAAAATTTATAAAGTTATTAAAATAATGGTTTTGGATAAATAAATGAATCTTATAAGTTATAAGATTTATAATTATGAAGTTCAAAGGAACGATTTTGCAAACTAATAAATTATAAGTATTTCACTTATAATATGAACCTTTGTTTTATAATTGAGTTATAAATTGAATAGGTTAATAAAGGAATTTATAAAAGGGAGTTGTTATAAAATAGATAGAAAGGGAATTTATAAACGTTGTTTTATAAATTCGCAAACGACTTATTTTGATAAGTAAATTGTTGTAACCTATTAATGGAGTTATATTCACATTTTTGAACTGTGAATAATCCTTTAAAATAAAATGAATTGAAAGGATGAAATTTGTTAACATAGTATATTCACGTTTTTGAATAGTGAATAATATGTTAAAGAAAATGTTTAGATTTGATGTTTTAAATAGAATTAAAACGATCTAACGATGTTTCGAAATGTGTTGAGATTCGAAACCATAGATTTCAACATTTATTGTTGAAATAGACGTTTTCGAGAAATAGAAGGAAATGGTGGACTATAACACTGTTGTTATAGTAAATGATTTCCGAAAGGAAATGTTTTGTATAGTATTGGGATTTATATATCTATTTTAATTTCGAATCCCTATACTAGTGATTTTGGGTTGTCGTAACGAGGTTTTACGCAACATTCGTTTTGGCCCAAATAAATATGTTTAAGAGAATGATTTCCTTAAAGAATGAAATATATACTTAATCTCGATTTAAGTATATTGAATATTTTCGAAGTATAGAAAATAAATAAAATTTGTGAATTACTTATGAATAAATAAGTATGGAAATGTTTTCCAATGTGAAATGAAACGTTTTGAGAATTTATCCTTTTGAAGATAAATTGAAAATGAATAATAGAAATCGTTTATTCATAAATATTTTGAATTATAAATTCACTAAGGAATTTATAAAAGAAAGTGGAATGTGTTTAAAAATAAATATTGATTTATTTTTGAAGTGTGAAAATTATATATATCTTGTAAAGATATTTTGGAAAATAAATAATTTGGGAAAATTATTTGGAAACTGGTGATGTGTGCATATCCATTGATAGTTCAATAACCGACTATCAATATTTCCCTTTGAATGGGTATTTGATGTGATTTGTTTGAATTTGAATGCCACACTTATTTTTGAATAAGCGCTCACTATTCGGGTTAACCGGGAAAGGACCATGGGGTCGTATAACCCATTCCGAATATGTGATACGTCGTTATGAATTGCATTTGATGACCGGTGTTGAAGATCGGGTATTTGCGAAAGCGATAGGATGACCTGTCGATTGTCTCCGCACTGGGTAGCTCCTGGTATAGAGATTCCCTAAGTGATGGGAAATTCGATCGGGATTGTGAATACCCGGATTGCAAGGGCTTCGTGAGAAGTGCCTTCGGTTTTGTTCGAGCCCGGAATAGACTTGTATAGATTGTATGTCTGACATTACAAATTGAGATATAAAGCAGATTTCTTTCAAATATATTTCTGTTGGTGGCGGAGAATTTATTCTTTTAGCTTAACACCCTTCTCTGAGACGTACGAGCTCAGAGGTTATGTAGTTGAAGGTTATCAGCGATATATTCCCAATTTGGTAATGTGACATGCTGAGTGTTGCTGTGAAATGATCATTGTGTTGATTATTTGTGATAGGATCGTTTATTTGATCGTCTATCCTGGTGATCATTTCTATGATCATTTGTTGACCCAAAGCATGGCTTTTGTACAAAGTATGTTTTTGTGGACGTGACTTCGTCGAGCCTCACACCTCGGGAATGGTCAAAACAGGAAAGATGCGGCAAGGTTATGAGGGGTAGCGCCCTTTAGGATATGTGCATTTCCTTCTGGAAAAGGGTGGTATCATGGTATGGAGCCCAGATACTTACTCATGTTTAAAACACTTTATGATCGTGTGAATTGATTGCGAGCGCTCGGTGAAAGGTCCCAAAGGACCGGGGGATGGCATATTCGGTCAGTTGTTACTCAGTTAGGGGTAACCCGGCCTTGTGTTGGTAGAGATCCGGTTTGGTTCTCGGGGATGTCCATCCAGAGGCATTCTCATGTGGCAATGGGAAGTTCCTTGGCCTGATCATTCGTTGGAAATCCAAAGAAACAATACGAGACTTGTACGGTATTAGTTGTAGAACCTATCATTCACTTATGGTGGCGCCCCACTGTTTGGATGGTAGCTATAGTAGGCATACGATAATGGTCGTATGTTGGCTAAGATTTATATTCTACTTTCGAAATGAATTTTTCCTACACTATGCACTAGTAATAATATAAAAATGTTCTTTTAAATGCGTATCAAGCATCTTTGACTATCATAAGGAGAAATCTCCTCTGATTCTGCGTTTGCATTGTGTGTGTGGCGGGAGGTCTTATGGTAGTCTCATTTTTAAAAGCATTGCGAATTGACTTTAAAAATATTCCTCTATTTTGATTTTAAAGATAAATAAACTGTTTTGAGTTATCACACCAGTCACATGACTGACTCGGAGTTTATTGTTTTCCTTCCTAAACTCTGGGTGCCCACCAATTTCCACACGGGCAGTTAAGAGTTAGGTTTATCAGGATATTTCTGGAGTTGCTGGAGGCAAGATGGATGGCATGGCGTATTACTAGTATATAGCATTTCTTTTCCGCTGCACAGTTTGTTGTTGTTGTTGTACACTCTGATGATATGATGCAATGAAATAAAATGTGATGTAATGTAATAACTGATATAGTTCTTTGTTTAAAGATTATTCATTTATTATTATATGTTGTTCCGCTGCGAATTGTGAGATTCTGATATTGTTCTGTTGTTTTCTGTTCCGTTCTATTTTATATTCTCTTTTCTCTCTATTTTCTACCTTCTTCTTCTATCTTCTTATCTCTTCTTCTTTCTTTTCTTCTTCTTAAACCCTCAGTGTTCGGTTTTCCATCGTTCGATTGCTCGGCAGTCGATAAAGTGAGTATCGATGTTGAATCTTCGGAAGACGAAGAATCGGGTCTTGACAATTAACATCCTACCAAAATTCTTATCCAACGACACTTCACTAAACCACCACCTAAACACACCTCCACTTTTTCCATTGCTCACGTACCTCCTCCTTCACCGTTGCTCGTAGCCATAGCCTCCTTCTCATATTGCTCACGGCCTAAGGCCATTAAAGAAAAGAAGAGGAAGAAGTAGATTAAGAAGAGGTTAGAGAGTAACAAGTGGATTGGTGCTTAATCACTCAACTTTTTTAACCCTCCTACCTCTCTTAAAGAGGAGAATCCATTATTGATCATAAGAAAGTTCAAAAATGAAGAAGAAGAAGAACGAGAAGAGTGAGAAAATGAGTGAATAGAAGATGGTATTTATAGGAAAAGTAAGAAGTGGTAAATTATCAAATTAACCCTTACCAAATTATCAAAATAACCTTGTATATTTTCAAAACCATCACATCAACAAAAGCATACTTACCATTGAGCATCACATTGTACTTTGGCCCTTTACTTATCATTTAAGTAAAGCATGATTTGACTTGACTTGATTTGTTCTTTTCACTTTTATTACTTACTTTTACTAATTACTTTCTAGAATTTTCTAATTATGATTAGTAAAAGTAAACTTGTTGAGTTATTTAAATGGGCATATATATTTAAAACATGTTAATAAAGGTGCAGCAATGTTAGGATAACTTATATCGAACAAAACATTGATCATCTCCAATATTACCACCCTCTTCCTCCTTCTAAAGAAATAAAAAACTTAACATCAGCTCCTAAATATTTGGTTGTTAAGGAATGATAATACTCGGTTATTATCACAAATTGATTGATTGTTTGATTTAAAAGTTTAGGTACAAATACCTTGTGAATTAAGTTTCACGATTTGACTATAAGGTGTTTGATAATAATACTGGTTTAAGGTTAAGAAATTTATTTAAGATAAACAAATTTATGAGCGTGTTTTGCAAATAAAACGATTTTGTAAAAGTTAAATGTGGAAAGTAATTTATATAAATTTTAAGAATTTAAATCCTAGTATTTTGTAAAATAATTTGAAAGTTTAATACGATTAAAAGGAAGTTATGATGGTTTTAAGAAATGGATTTATAAACGGGGTTTTTATAATTACAAAAAGTAAATAATTTGTAAAAAAAAAATATGTATAGTATTATTTCAAATAAAGGATTTGAAAAGAAGTATCATAGGATAACTAGTTCGAGTGGTTCGAAAGTACCTAAACACTTCTCTTAAGCATCACCCTTCTAGTCAAGGGGATATATGATACTGTTGGAAGTATCTTATTCCTTGGTATCATTTTAGAGCTACTCGATCTATATAATTTTCTTAAGATTAGGGGATAATGCGAATCATTAATTAATACACTGATTAGTAATAAAAAATCATCTTTATTAAAATGTTTGAACCAACGATAATTTTGGATAAGAAACTGATAGTATAAAATGGAATTTTCAGCGATTTTGGATAGTTGAGATTTCCAAAATTTGATTTGGAAATGGAAACTAAGTGTTTTATAAAAATATAAAGAATAAGTTTTATAACTTATGAATTTGAGATGATAGTAAATTACAACAAGTTTTAAATTTGTTAATCAACCGAATATAAGTGAAATCAATTTAAAACTTTAGGATTTGTATATATACTCTTAGGATGTAAATATGTATTATACAAATATAGATTTAAGTCATGAACTATTTCTTCACATATGTAATGTTGTAAGAGATAATTCAAAAAAAATGAATCTAATATGAAGTGAATGATTATGAAATGTAATTTTTAAAGGGTTTTTTAAACCTAATTTGTATTTATAGGTGTTTATAAACTTAAGTAAAATATAAGGAAGGGTTCCTAAGTGTTATTAGGACTAAAGGAAATATACTAAGTAAAAATGAACGTGAATAATAAAGGATGTGAATAAAAGAAAAAAAACTAATAGGTAAATATGTAAGTTATACATATATCATTCTGTCATACAAATTTGATCGAAGATTTGAGTACGGAACTTTAAGATGTTTACACCACTCGATTCTTGACAGTGAACATTGATGAGAGTTTGTGATTGGTTACTTGAGTTTTCTATCATAGTTGAGGGCTATGCAAGTAACATAGAAGTTTCTGAGCCTGATCAGAGTCCGCACTAGAGGAGCATAGGATCAACACTAGTTTGAAAAAAAGTTGTGTATTTGAATCGGAGATCGAATTAGATATTTTCCACAGATGACTTGGGTACACCTTATGGGTTTAAGTTTGTGAAATAATGTTTTAGGAAAACTCTTTTGGGTTTTATGTTCGGTTAAATTTCATGGAGGAAATTCTTTTAAAGAGGGAAGAATGTAACGACCCAGTATACCACTTTGAAAATAAAAATTAATAAAATATTTAGACATAGAATTTTCTTACTTAAATAATCATGTTTTATGTGACAAATAAGAACGGTAAACTTATTTTTAGAATTTGATTACAAAATCAAGAAGTTTGGATTTTCATCGAAAAGTGATAAAAGTCATTTATGATAAAATGTGGTATATATTCAATGACTATTTAAAAAAAATAACTCTTTTAAATTTTTTCTATAATTATAATAATTGATTGATAAACGTTTTATAACTATATGTATACTTGTTTTATAATGGTTGACAAATTTCGTCGCACTTTGAAAAATCTACATCGTATTTTTACGATTGGATTTTTATATTATTACATATGGTTTTATAGCTTAAATAAACTAGTTTTAATTAATTAAAAATGATAATAAATTTATTTTCAAGTTTTATTTACATAAGTAAATAGTTTGATTAAAAATTGAAAATGTGGCCGGAATTTAGTTTTTGGATTTTCGACCTTTCATCGAACGGAAGTTGTTTCGAATCGTTGCAATGTTGTTTGATACACTTATGTACACATGCATACACACATTTAGCAACATCACAATTAGGCACATCAAAAAATAAGAAAATATCTAAGATATTTTCGTAGTATAATTAAATAAGAATACTTAAGTGTTAAGTAATAAAAAGCAAACTTATCATCACCTTTCACCTCCTTGCACATACTTTCCATCTCATTAAATGCTAAATACTTAATGTTCTAATCTTGCCTTCGATAGGTGGAGAAAATATATGTTTAAAATTAGTTTTATGGGAAGGGTATTAGAGTCATTTGGTGGGAAGCTTCATGTATAAATAGCTATGCACATTCTCTTATTTCTACACACATCCTTCTCCTTCTTTCTTTACTTACAAGGCTTCCATCTCCCATTAAACTACACCAAATCAATTAATTATTTTATTCAAACACAAGAGAATTTAGTTGACTACAATTTCACATCATTTCTACAAAATCCAAGAGTTAGTATTTCAAAATTTCAATTCTCTCAAAGTCATTTTTGGCCCAGATTTTTCAAATCTGAAAATATACTCCCTTATTTTGATCATATCTCCCTCAAAACAACTTGGAATAAGTGATTGTTTTTTAAATTGTAGAGAAGGGAATTTTCAAGAACTTCCGATTTGAAAAATTCTCCAAGTTACATGAGTAACTCATCCAAAAATTAGTTGGAAGATGACTCAATTTTGGGTTTGCTTTTTGTAAGTTCAATGATAATTAAAAATTCTCCCTATTCCAAGCACTCCACTCTATACTCAAGCTACGCCTCCACTTAGTCTGGGACCCTGTGTGTTGATAGTGCAAGTAGAAATTACCATAGATTGTAGAGAAGGAGTTTAGAAAGATTTAGAGTGAGGAAAAGAAAGGAAGTGCTGCCGAAATACTATGAGATTCAATTCAATAAAAGTTATACGAAGTGGAAATGAAGGTGAGTGCCGATTTAAGAAATAAATTATGAATTAATTTTAAAATAATGTTAAATAAGTTAACATGACTATTGATAATGATTTGGATGTTTATTTGGTTAACTGACCATTTTTGATGGTTACTTAAGAAGTAAGAAGTAATATATATATATATATATATATATATATATATATATATATATATATATATGTATGTATGTATGTATGTATGTATGTATGTATGTATGTATGTATGTATGTATGTATGCATGTATGCATGTATGTATATGTGTATGTATGTATGTATGTATGTGTGTGTGTATGTATGTATGTGTGTATGTATGTATGTATGTATGTATAAACATGACAAATAATGTGAGCTCCTTCATTTTAAATTGTATTCTTGCATGTTGCTATGATAATCATGATTATACCCTATGATAATTTGTTGATTTAACACAATTTTGTTGTATTATGAATGCTTGAATGAATATGCGATTGATAATATCAACACCTTAATTAAAATTAGTTATGACTTCATTATTACTCATAATTAATTATAGTTGATTTGAGACCACACTTGTCCAAAAATCATATGTAGTATATTTGGAATAGTTTAGTCTCTTTTCATATTTACTATAGAAAAAGAATTCATTACGAAACAAAATTTTAAAACATAGAAATTTGAATACTAAAGTAATATAATATGAATTATTTGAAAATAAAGTGAAATTGGGTTTTAAATAAATTAATTAATAAAGTATTAATTTAAAATGGTTTATACATGTTATAAATAATAAAACCCAATTTGAAGAAGTTTTGGAAAATACTAAAAAACAAGTCAAAATAAGGCGCGTCGCGTAACGGCAGTTCGCGATCTCGTGCCGGAAAAGCTAAATGAATGTGCAGGATAAAAATGGAGTCGTAATTTTTCAAAATAAGAATGTAAAGAACCGTAAATCCGTACTCCTTGAATAGACACTAATCTCCATTGATTAACTCAAGGTGAATGAAAATACGAACCCTTATGGTTTTTTTTAGAAAGAAGAAAGAAGGAAAGAAAAAAAGAAAGAGGTAGAAGAGAGAAAAGAAAATAGAAAACAGAACAGAAACAGAACAACATCAGAATCTCACATTTCGCAGCGGAACAACATATAATAATTAAATGAATAATCTTTAAACAAAGAACTACATCAGTTATTACATTACATTACATTACATCATATCATCAGAGTGTACAACAACAAACAAACAGCGGAAAAGAAAGTACTATATACTAGTAATACGCCAATGCCATCCATCTTGCTTCCAGCAACTCCAGAATATCCTGATAAACCTTAACTCTTGACTACCCGTGTGGAAATTGGTGGGCACCCAGAGTTTAGGAAGGAAAACAATAAACTCCGAGTCAGTCATGTGACTGGTGCGAGAACTCAAAACAGTTTATTTTTCTTTAAAATTAAAATAGAGGAATAATTTTAAATTCAATTCGCAATGCATTTTAAAAATGAGACTACCATAAGGCCTCCCGCACACACACACATGCAAACGCAGAATCGGAGGAGATTTCTCCTTACGATAGTCAAAGATGCTTGATACGCATTAAAATCAAATCAATTTTGATATTATTATTAGTGCATAGTGTAGAAGATATTTCGAAAGTAGAATATAAATCTTAGCCAGCATAGGTACCATTATATTATGCCTACTAATAGCTACCATATTAGATGGCAGGTTCTACAACTAAAACCGTACAAGTCTCGTATTGTTTCTTTGGATTTCCAACGAATGATCAGGCCAAGGAACTTCCCATTGCCACATGAGAATGCCTCTGGATGGACATCCCCGAGAACCAAACCGGATCTCTACCAACACAAGGCCGGGTTACCCCTAACTGAGTAACAACTGACCGAATATGCCATCCCCCGGTCCTTTGGGACCTTTCAGCGAGCGCTCGTAATCAATTCACACAATCATAACAAAGTGTTTTCAACATGAGTAAGTATCTGGGCTCCATACCATGATACCACCCTTTTCCAGAAGGAAATGCACACATCCTAAAGGGCGCTACCCCTCATAACCTTGCTGCTTCTTTCCTGTTTTGACCATTCCGGGGTGTGAGGCTCGACGAAGTCACGTCCACAAAAACATACTTTATACAAAAGCCATGCTTTGGGTCAACAAATGATCATAGAAATGATCACCAGGATAGACGATCAAATAAACGATCCTATCACAAATAATCAACACAATGATCATTTACAGCAACACTCAGCATGTCACATTACCAAATTGGGAATATATCGCTGATAACTTCAACTATATAACCTCTGAGCTCGTACGTCTCAGAGAAGGGTGTTAAGCTAAAAGAATAAATTCTCCGCCACCAACAGAAATATATTTGCAAGAAATCTGCTTTATATCTCAATTTGTAACGTCAGACATACAATCCATACAAGTCTGTTCCGGGCTCGAACAGAACCGAAGGCACTTACAAAGAAGTCCTTGCAATCCGAATAATCTCTAATCACGTTCGGATTTCCCATCATATATGGAGATCTCAATACCGGGGATCAGCCAGTGCAGAGACAATCAACAAGAAACCCTTTCGTTTTCGAAAATATCCGGTCTTCAACACCGATCTTCAAATGCAATTCATAACGACGTATCACATATTCGGAATGGGTTATACGACCCCAAGGTCCTTTCTCGGTTAACCCGAATAGTGAGCGCTTATTTTAAAAAAAAATAAGTGTGGCATCCAATTTCAAACAAATCACAGCAAATACCTATTTAAAGGTAAATATTGATAGTGGTTATTGAACTATCAATAGATATGCCAACATCACCAGATTCCAAATAATTTTCCAAATTGTTTATTTTTCAAAAAATATCTTTATAAGATATACATTCTCCATTCTTTTAAAAATAAATCAATATTTATTTTTAAACTCATTTTCCAAATTTCATTCATAAATTACCATATTGAATTTACATTCCAAAATATTTATTAATATAAGATTTTCATTCAATTTCTAATATTCATTTTAAATTTATCTTCAAAAAGATAAATTCCAAATATTCACTTAATATTGGAAAAGCATTTCTATACTTATTAAAATAAGTAATTCACGGATCTTTTTATTTTCTATACTTATTAAAAATAAGTAATTCATAGATCTTTTATTTTCTATACTTAGAAAATATTTAATATACCTTAATCGAAATTAAGTATATATTTCATTCTTTAAGGAAATCATTCACTTAACCATATTTATTTGGGCTAAAACGAATGTTGCGTAAAACATCGTTACGACAACCCAAAATCACTAGTATAGGGATTCGAAATTAAAATAGATATATGAATCCCAATACTATACAAAACATTTCCTTTCGGAAATCATTTATTATAACAACAGTGTTATAATCTACCATTTCCTTCTATTTCTCGAAAACGTCTATTTCAACAATGAATGTTGAAATCTATGGTTTCGATAGTTAATATATTTTAAAACATCTTTAGATCGTTTTAATTCTATTTAAAACATCACATTCAAAACATTTCTTTAACATATTATTCACTATTCAAAAACGTGAATATACTTGTTAATAAATTTCATCACTTCTATTCATTTTATTTTAAAGAATTATTCACTGTTCAAAAACGTGAATATAATTCCATAAGTAAATTATAACAATTTACTTATTAAAAATAAGTAGTTTGCGGATTTATAAAACAATGTTTATAAATTCTATTTCTATTTATTTTATAACTACTTTCTTTATAAATTTCCTTTATAAATCTATTCAATTCATATCACAATGATATATTAAAAATTCATATTATAAGTTAAATACTTATAATTTATTTATTTACAAAATCATCCCTTCAAACTCCCCAAATCTATAAATCTTATAACTCCTAAGATTCATTTATTTATCCAAATTTATTCCTTTAAATAGCTTTACAAATTTTATAAACCTACTGTTTATAAAATTCCATTTATAACTTTACCTTTATAATCCTATAGATTTCATTCCTTTATGGAATCCATCTACAAATTATTCTATCACTTATAAAAGCTCGTTTTATAATTCAAAATATTCTAAATTTATAAATATCAATTTATAAATCTTTTAATATAAAACAATTTATATTACTACTTTAAACATCTTTAAACTCTTTTATAAATTTCATCATTCTGATTTATAAAATAAAAAATTTATAAATCCTATTTTTTTTTACTTCTTATAATAAATTCAGAAATCCCAGTTCAAACTATTTTATAAAATCACTAATCCTATATTTTCAAAAATCAACTTTTAACTGTATTTCTCAAAAATCATAATTTTTATAATATTAAAATTTTAACGTTTATTTATTTAAGATGAATCAATTCCAAAAATATTTTATAAACGTATATTTCCAAAAATCACTTTAGAAATCAAAATCGTTATTTTTAAACTTCAAAATTGGATCCGATGATGCAACACATCAATAGTCAATCACAACTTTCAAACATCATATATCATCCATGATAACAACCAAATATCACAATATATGAAATCAAATAAATATTTGTGAGGAATCCAGTTGGATCCCTCCAACCTGTTTCCCTGCATCCACAGACATTAGTACAATACCATTCCACTTCGAGGTGGAATATCGCGGTATATGGGATTTTATAAATATTATCCGCTTACTAACGGCGCAATAGGGTCTCATCCGCTAAAAAAATGCGGGAAATCAATCAACTGCAATATATACATATGCCAATATATATATATTGCTATATATATAATATAATACCAATTCCACTTCGAGGTGGAATATCGCGGTATATGTGTGTAATAAATAACCTCCGCTTACTAACGGCGTATATGGTCTATTCACATCCAATATATATATATATATATATATATATATATATATATATATATATAACAATCATCATTCAAGCATTCAATCAACACAGTCAAGCAAATTTTAAATTTAACTATTTAAAATTTAAATAAACAATAAAATTCCTTTTGAGTGAGAAGTTCTCACCTTTGCTTTTATTAGCAATCCATTTTCCATCTTGACTCGATTTTCTTGATTTATGCCTTGTATAAATATTTACACAATTTTTTAATATTCGAACAATCGAATAATAACTTTTTCATTTGATAATTTTATATTAACAAATTTCCTTTAAATGGATAAATTTAATTAACTAACCATTTAATTTTAACCAATGAATTTTTTTCTTTTCAACTAAAAATTTAAAATTCGAATTGATTCCTTTTACATAAATCATTTCACTTAACAAATTTTCCTTTTACAAATTTTCCTTGTAAAATAACTTTAAATTAACTAGTGATTTTATTTTAAAAACCAATTCGTTTAATTTTAAACAGATTCTTTTTAACTATTTCCAAGATAAATTATACAAGTAAATTAATCAAACCTATTTCCACATTTATTTCCTTTTATACATTTCTTCCCAAAAATAACTTTACAAGATATATTTATTAACCAATTTTTTTTTCTTTTTTTTTTACAAAAATCTATCTAACCCAGATTTTATTTTAAAATTAATATATTTATTTCAAATGAATTTTCTTTTAATAAATTTGCTTAAATAAATTCTTCCTTTACATAAATAACCTATATATATAATATATATATATATATATATATTTTTAAAAAAAAACAGAACTGCATACAATTTAAATTAAATTAAAGAAAAAAAAATTTATTACCTTACTGTAAATCAATACCCACGAGATCGCCACAGTCCCACGCCACCGCCGTGCCGCTCCACCTACCACGGCTTACGCGCGCGTGCGCTGCCCTCGCGAGCGCGGTCCCACTGTAGATCGTCACCACTGTCCATCGAGCGTCGTACCCCTTTCCAGTCGCCTCGAACCCTAGCCATTTGCGCGCCGCCGCCGCCAGCATGGATCGCGACCCCTCGCCGCTGCGCCTCCACTTCGTGATATCCCCTAGCCCAAGACGCCGACCTCAAATTCGTGAGCCCTTAGACCAACTCGCGATCGATTCCCCCATTCTAAATCGCGGCCACCATTTTTTCTTTCGAGCTTTCTATTATTATTTTTTTCTTCGTTTGAGAATTAAAGGCTTCGGCCATTATTTATTTGTTTTCTTCTTGCTTTTGATTTCTGAGAGAGGGACATTTAAACGTGAAGAAGTATGCACTGCACGATTTTGTATCGTGATTTATCGGCATGATTTTAGGCGTGAGTTTAGGAAGCTACAGTGTTGTTTGTTGACTTAAATAAAAATTTAAATTCAAGTTTAAATCAAATTAAATTTCAACGCGTTTACGTGTCGTGTGCTCACATATTAACTTCGAAAAATACGAAATTTGAAATCCGGCAATAATTCAATATTACGGACCCAATGGAACTGGTTTCGTCGAATTCCGAGACTGTGCCTCGGACGGCTATTTTAAATATCGATTCAAACGATTAAATTTCAAAACTGAACAATTCACTTTCAAATTCAATTCTGAAGCTTCTATTATCTTCAGTATTATCAATATAAATTTTACAAGCCTTTGAAATATTTTTCTTCAGCTTAAAATTGAAGATTCAAATTTTTATTCAACTTTCAATAGATTAAATTCTATAATTTAATCGCCAATTTCAAAGTTATGTTGAAAATTTAATCCAAACCATCATTCAAATATTTAAAATAAATTAAATACTTTCAATTTAAATTGTTCAAAATTCTGGGTCGTTACAATCTTCCCCCCTTAAAAGAATTTCGTCCCGAAATTACAAGTTAAGAAGAATGCCCTTATCCCATTAACTACTTTTCACAATCCAAATAGTTTTATCAACTTACTAAAACAAATCTTTTTACTAGAGATTCACTATCATTTCAACTAGCTTTCCAACTTCAATTATAGGTTTCAAACAACATTGTTCTCCTAACAATTCAAATTCAAATTTTAAACTTTCAAAATTTTCTCAAAATTTTTCTAACACCCTAAATTTTCGAAAAATTTCGCCAGCGTCTCCTTTGCGCGGCTAGCTCGGTACGACTACAAAATGGCACCACGATCCCTCAGAATCAAAACGAAAAGAGAAAGTCAAGTGGCTGTAGAAGAAAATCATCAAATTTCATACTGAAATTCAAATACGTACCTTTTTTGTCGAGCAATTCAATTTTTATCTTTGAAATCAAAATCCAATCCCTTTATACACCTATATAACCTGCTAGTAGTAGCATTCAAATCCAATTCCAACATTCAAACCATTTTGCCAATTCATTACAAAATTTTCAACATATGCTTCATATACGTTTTTACTTCACTATTGAAGTTACACATTCATTCTCATTCAATTTACATTTCAATTCAATTCACAATTTCAATTTCAATTCATTCAATTTCAATTCATTCAATTTCGTTTGAATTCAATTCTCAATTCTAAATATTGAATTCTAACGATTAACTTTCATTTACTAATTCATTTCAATATTCAATTCATTCCATTTGAAATTATTTCACAAATGAATAAATTATCAAGTTAATTTACTTGAATTCAATCCATTTTATTTCTTATTTAATTCCATATGCTAATGATAATAATTTAATATTATTAACAACCATGCAACCATATATCATAATAATTCATAGAAAATCATTTCTTTTCTATCAAAAAATAGTTTTGGGCAAAATTATCTTATTTACTCGATTCAAAAACAATTTTATATTCACTAACAAATACGCGCTCATATCTATTATTACACTCAAACTCATTCTAGAGTACTACTGACTCTATCTCTAATGAGTAACACCCAACAGAACCATGGTTGTCGCTTAACCATATGCTCTGATACCAAATGTAAAGAACCGTAAATCCTTACTCCTTGAATAGACACTAATCTCCATTGATTAACTCAAGGTGAACGAAAATACGAACCCTTATGGGTTTTTTTAGAAAGAAGAAAGAAGGAAAGAAAAAAAGAAAGAGGTAGAAGAGAGAAAAGAAAATAGAAAACAGAACAGAAACAGAACAACATCAGAATCTCACAATTCGCAGCGGAACAACATATAATAATTAAATGAATAATCTTTAAACAAAGAACTACATCAGTTATTACATTACATTACATTACATCATATCATCAGAGTGTACAACAACAAACAAACAGCGGAAAAGAAAGTACTATATACTAGTAATACGCCAATGCCATCCATCTTGCTTCCAGCAACTCCAGAATATCCTGATAAACCTTAACTCTTGACTACCCGTGTGGAAATTGGTGGGCACCCAGAGTTTAGAAAGGAAAACAATAAACTCCGAGTCAGTCATGTGACTGGTGCGAGAACTCAAAACAGTTTATTTTTCTTTAAAATTAAAATAGAGGAATAATTTTAAATTCAATTCGCAATGCATTTTAAAAATGAGACTACCATAAGGCCTCCCGCACACACACACATGCAAACGCAGAATCAGAGGAGATTTCTCCTTAGGATAGTCAAAGATGCTTGATACGCATTAAAATCAAATCAATTTTGATATTATTATTAGTGCATAGTGTAGAAGATATTTCGAAAGTAGAATATAAATCTTTGCCAGCATAGGTACCATTATATTATGCCTACTAATAGCTACCATATTAGATGGCAGGTTCTACAACTAAAACCGTACAAGTCTCGTATTGTTTCTTTGGATTTCCAACGAATGATCAGGCCAAGGAACTTCCCATTGCCACATGAGAATGCCTCTGGATGGACATCCCCGAGAACCAAACCGGATCTCTACCAACACAAGGCCGGGTTACCCCTAACTGAGTAACAACTGACCGAATATGCCATCCCCCGGTCCTTTGGGACCTTTCACCGAGCGCTCGTAATCAATTCACACAATCATAACAAAGTGTTTTCAACATGAGTAAGTATCTGGGCTCCATACCATGATACCACCCTTTTCCAGAAGGAAATGCACACATCCTAAAGGGCGCTACCCCTCATAACCTTGCTGCTTCTTTCCTGTTTTGACCATTACGGGGTGTGAGGCTCGACGAAGTCACGTCCACAAAAACATACTTTATACAAAAGCCATGCTTTGGGTCAACAAATGATCATAGAAATGATCACCAGGATAGACGATCAAATAAACGATCCTATCACAAATAATCAACACAATGATCATTTACAGCAACACTCAGCATGTTACATTACCAAATTGGGAATATATCGCTGATAACTTCAACTATATAACCTCTGAGCTCGTACGTCTCAGAGAAGGGTGTTAAGCTAAAAGAATAAATTCTCCGCCACCAACAGAAATATATTTGCAAGAAATCTGCTTTATATCTCAATTTGTAACGTCAGACATACAATCCATACAAGTCTGTTCCGGGCTCGAACAGAACCGAAGGCACTTACAAAGAAGTCCTTGCAATCCGAATAATCTCTAATCACGTTCGGATTTCCCATCACATATGGAGATCTCAATACCGGGGATCAGCCAGTGCAGAGACAATCAACAAGAAACCCTTTCGTTTTCGAAAATATCCGGTCTTCAACACCGATCTTCAAATGCAATTCATAACGACGTATCACATATTCGGAATGGGTTATACGACCCCAAGGTCCTTTCCCGGTTAACCCGAATAGTGAGCGCTTATTTAAAAAAAAAATAAGTGTGGCATCCAATTTCAAACAAATCACAGCAAATACCTATTTAAAGGTAAATATTGATAGTCGGTTATTGAACTATCAATAGATATGCCAACATCACCAGATTCCAAATAATTTTCCAAATTGTTTATTTTTCAAAAAATATCTTTATAAGATATACATTCTCCATTCTTTTAAAAATAAATCAATATTTATTTTTAAACTCATTTTCCAAATTTCATTCATAAATTCCCATATTGAATTTACATTCCAAAATATTTATGAATATAAGATTTTCATTCAATTTCTAATATTCATTTTAAATTTATCTTCAAAAAGATAAATTCCAAATATTCACTTAATATTGGAAAAGCATTTCTATACTTATTAAAATAAGTAATTCACAGATCTTTTTATTTTCTATACTTATTAAAAATAAGTAATTCATAGATCTTTTATTTTCTATACTTAGAAAATATTTAATATACCTTAATCGAAATTAAGTATATATTTCATTCTTTAAGGAAATCATTCACTTAACCATATTTATTTGGGCCAAAACGAATGTTGCGTAAAACATCGTTACGACAACCCAAAATCACTAGTATAGGGATTCGAAATTAAAATAGATATATGAATCCCAATACTATACAAAACATTTCCTTTCGGAAATCATTTATTATAACAACAGTGTTATAATCTACCATTTCCTTCTATTTCTCGAAAACGTCTATTTCAATAATGAATGTTGAAATCTATGGTTTCGATAGTTAATATATTTTAAAACGTCTTTAGATCGTTTTAATTCTATTTAAAACATCACATTCAAAACATTTCTTTAACATATTATTCACTATTCAAAAACGTGAATATACTTGTTAATAAATTTCATCACTTCTATTCATTTTATTTTAAAGAATTATTCACTGTTCAAAAACGTGAATATAATTCCATAAGTAAATTATAACAATTTACTTATTAAAAATAAGTAGTTTGCGGATTTATAAAACAATGTTTATAAATTCTATTTCTATTTATTTTATAACTACTTTCTTTATAAATTTCCTTTATAAATCTATTCAATTCATATCACAATGATATATTAAAAATTCATATTATAAGTTAAATACTTATAATTTATTTATTTACAAAATCATCCCTTCAAACCCCCCAAATCTATAAATCTTATAACTCCTAAGATTCAATTATTTATCCAAATCTATTCCTTTAAATAGCTTTACAAATTTTATAAACCTACTGTTTATAAAATTCCATTTATAACTTTACCTTTATAATCCTATAGATTTCATTCCTTTATGGAATCCATTTACAAATTATTCTATCACTTATAAAAGCTCGTTTTATAATTCAAAATATTCTAAATTTATAAATATCAATTTATAAATCTTTTAATATAAAACAATTTATATTACTACTTTAAACATCTTTAAACTCTTTTATAAATTTCATCATTCTGATTTGTAAAATAAAAAATTTATAAATCCTATTTTTTTTTACTTCTTATAATAAATTCAGAAATCCCAGTTCAAACTATTTTATAAAATCACTAATCCTATATTTTCAAAAATCAACTTTTAACTGTATTTCTCAAAAATCATAATTTTTATAATATTAAAATTTTAACGTTTATTTATTTAAGATGAATCAATTCCAAAAATATTTTATAAACGTATATTTCCAAAAATCACTTTAGAAATCAAAATCGTTATTTTTAAACTTCAAAATTGGATCCGATGATGCAACACATCAATAGTCAATCACAACTTTCAAACATCATATATCATCCATGATAACAATCAAATATCACAATATATGAAATCAAATAAATATTTGTGAGGAATCCAGTTGGATCCCTCTAACCTGTTTCCCTGCATCCACAGACATTAGCACAATACCATTCCACTTCGAGGTGGAATATCGCGGTATATGGGATTTTATAAATATTATCCGCTTACTAACGGCGCAATAGGGTCTCATCCGCTAAAAAAATGCGGGAAATCAATCAACTACAATATATACATATGCCAATATATATATTGCTATATATATAATATAATACCAATTCCACTTCGAGGTGGAATATCGCGGTATATGTGTGTAATAAATAACCTCCGCTTACTAACGGCGTATAGGGTCTATTCACATCCAATATATATATATATATATATATATAACAATCATCATTCAAGCATTCAATCAACACAGTCAAGCAAATTTTAAATTTAACTATTTAAAATTTAAATAAACAATAAAATTCCTTTTGAGTGAGAAGTTCTCACCTTTGCTTTTATTAGCAATCCATTTTCCATCTTGACTCGATTTTCTTGATTTATGCCTTGTATAAATATTTACACAATTTATTAATATTCGAACAATCGAATAATAACTTTTTCATTTGATAATTTTATATTAACAAATTTCCTTTAAATGGATAAATTTAATTAACTAACCATTTAATTTTAACCAATGAATTTTTTTCTTTTCAACTAAAAATTTAAAATTCGAATTGATTCCTTTTACATAAATCATTTCACTTAACAAAATTTCCTTTTACAAATTTTCCTTGTAAAATAACTTTAAATTAACTAGTGATTTTATTTTAAAAACCAATTCGTTTAATTTTAAACAGATTCTTTTTAACTATTTCCAAGATAAATTATACAAGTAAATTAATCAAACTTATTTCCACATTTATTTCCTTTTATACATTTCTTCCCAAAAATAACTTTACAAGATATATTTGTTAACCAATTTTTTTTTCTTTTTCTTTTTTACAAAAATCTATCTAACCCAGATTTTATTTTAAAATTAATATATTTATTTCAAATGAATTTTCTTTTAATAAATTTGCTTAACTAAATTCTTCCTTTACATAAATAACATATATATATATATAATATATATATATTTTTTAAAAAAAAAACAGAACTGCATACAATTTAAATTAAATTAAAGAAAAAAAATTTATTACCTTACTGTAAATCAATACCCACGAGATCGCCACAGTCCCACGCCACCGCCGTGCCGCTCCACCTACCACAGCTTACGCGCGCGTGCGCTGCCCTCGCGAGCGCGGTCCCACTGTAGATCGTCACCACTGTCCATCGAGCGTCGCGCCCCTTTCCAGTCGCCTCGAACCCTAGCCATTTGCGCGCCGCCGCCGCCAGCATGGATCGCGACCCCTCGCCGCTGCGCCTCCACTTCGTGATATCCCCTAGCCCAAGACGCCGACCTCAAATTCGCGAGCCCTTAGACCAACTCACGATCGATTCCCCATTCTGAATCGCGGCCACCATTTTTTCTTTCGAGCTTTCTATTTTTTTTTTCCTTCGTTTGAGATTTAAGGCTTCGGCCATTATTTATTTGTTTTCTTCTTGCTTTTGATTTCTGAGAGAGGGACATTTAAACGTGAAGAAGTATGCACTGCATGATTTGTATCGTGATTTATCGGCATGATTTTAGGCGTGAGTTTAGGAAGCTACAGTGTTGTTTGTTGACTTAAATAAAAATTTAAATTCAAGTTTAAATCAAATTAAATTTCAACGCGTTTACGTGTCGTGTGCTCACATATTAACTCCGAAAAATACGAAATTTGAAATCCGGCAATAATTCAATATTACGGACCCAATGGAACTGGTTTCGTCGAATTCCGAGACTGTGCCTCGGACGGCTATTTTAAATATCGATCCAAACGATTAAATTTCAAAACTGAACAATTCACTTTCAAATTCAATTCTGAAGCTTCTATTATCTTCAGTATTATCAATATAAATTTTACAAGCCTTTGAAATATTTTTCTTCAGCTTAAAATTGAAGATTCAAATTTTTATTCAACTTTCAATAGATTAAATTCTATAATTTAATCGCCAATTTCAAAGTTATGTTGAAAATTTAATCCAAACCATCATTCAAATATTTAAAATAAATTAAATACTTTCAATTTAAATTGTTCAAAATTCTGGGTCGTTACAATAAGAATTTTCTGGATCCTTATAACCATAATTTTCAAATGGAAATGAAGAACCAAGATTTCATCTTGTAAATTTTAAAATATGTCCAAATCAAGTTTTCAGAAAATTGCCCTTTTGTAGTTAATTAGCCGAAGTGTAAAATTCTTTGAAATGAATATCTTTAAATGTTTAAAAATATGAAATAAATTTGATAAATATGTTAAAATGTTTTAAATGAGATTTGAGTTATAAATATGGATTTCCTAATGATAGAAAAGTTGTTTTAATCAAATAAGCTTTTAAAACACTATCCGCAGCAATTTTCTACAGCGGTTTTAATAAGAGTTTAAATAAATGGTTAAGAGAAATTGTTTGTAACACTTAAATAATAATTGATTTTTTTTCTTATAAAGTATGGGATGTATTAATAAATTGAATATGCGAAAATGACTAGTACATTTGTTCCGTCTGTGAGATCTAGAAAGGTAAAATAAGGTGTGTAACTAAATTTAGGAATGGAGCAACCAGTGCCTTAAACTTACCTGGCCTCTATTTTCTCTTTCTAAGTGAGGGCTGGAACAGATCGAAAGGAAAGCTTGGATGCCCTAAATTAAAAGATCATATTTAAGATTTTCAAAACGATAAAAAGAGTTAAGCAAGTTTTTATAGTATACATAATATTCTGGCCAAATTCTGTATTAAGTTCTGAGGAAGAATTTTGTACTATCCACATGAATTTAAAAGGTGATTTTTCACAGTTATTCCATGAATAATATGAGTTGAATATGGAAATTAACTTGTTACAACTAGTTTAATCTTTTTACTAAATATAAACTGATTTAGATTTACTGTAAACAATGTCTTAAATAACATTGTTGTTGATCCAGTTAAGACATGTTTCAGAAAGATGAAATTTTTATTAGATTAGGAATTAAATTTTCCTAAGTAAAGTACTTGAAGATTTCCAAAGTTAAATGGATTTTGATTAACCGGTAAAAAGTTAAAATTAAAAAAGGCGTAACAAATCCTGTATACACATATTCACAATTTTTTATCGATGATTTGATTTCGAAGAGTCTAGGATTGGATTTCGGTGATTCCTATTCGAAAACCACTTCAAACCAATTTAGGCTTTCGAAATATAACATGTTTAAGACAACGATCGTTGAAGATGAAAATCATCAAGATGTAAGGCTACTTACCACTAGAACCTTGGTGAAATTTACTATATTATATACTATGGTGGCAGTAGTACTGTGTTATGAAAATCTTCAATTTGTAAGGACTTATCGCCACTAATCCTAGGGGTAATTCTCGAAAGGGTGTTGTAGGAGAGATTCCTTTGGTTTTTCGTGTTCCTAGGCAACTTGTATGGATGAATGCATGATATTACATTTTAAAATCACATTGATTGATTTTTATAAATGTATCATCTGTTTGGTGGAGGTGAAGGCAACTTCTATTAGCTCAACACCCTTTCCTGAGACGTATGAAGTCAGAAGTTATACATTTATAGAAATCAGTTGTGTGATTATGGAATGGAAATATGGCATTCAAAGAGGAAAGATGATGTACTGTATGAAAGGTATCACTACCTCCAACCTCGAACTCGAAAATGACTAAAACGGTGTAGATGCAGCAAGGCTATGTTGTTCACAACTATTTGGGTATGATCGTCCCCTTCTAGATATGTTTATTCTCGCTTTGATGTTGGGTTTAAATTAATGTGTTGTATACTAGAGCATGCTCGGATAGGTCGGTAACGACCTAGGTGATGACATATTCGGTACTATCTTGTTAGAAGTAGGTCTGTCTTGTGTTGGTAGAGAACTATCAGTAGGACCTTGGTACATTCCTCTAGAGATGTACTACCGGAAGGTTGACCCTTGCCTGATCATTTGTTGGAAATCCATTCTATAATACGAGTTTGCGATTTCGGTCATAGAGCCTAGTATGCTGGAGTTTAATAATGGTAACAATTTCAGCTATTTAAATATGTTTACTTGAAAAGTGATTCAAAGAATGTAATTAAAAAAAATATCAAGTGATTTGATAAAAATGTTTTAGTTTTCATAAGTAAAAACCCTTTCGTGTTTATGTGCAGCATGGTCTTATGAGATACTCTCTCTTTTCAAAATGTTTTTGTCACCAATCTCTAATCTATGACACCATCATTTAAGATTCGTGTTTCTCACGCTGGTTTGCCAGGCTGATCTGGGTATTTTATACTCGGGTCAGATCCGAGTAGTTTCAGGATTAGATGAAGACGCTTGGAGTTCCTAGTGGATAGCTGAGGATCTTCATCGACGTATGGACGTATTATATTTTCTGTTGCATTGTGTGTTATTTGTTTTTGGAAAGTATAAGGACAGACATGGTAACTGTCCAAGCTGAATCTAGGTTAGACTCTGATATATGTATTTTAAAATTTTCCGTTGTAAAGATTATTATTGAATAATATATATAATTCCATTCAAGTAAAATTCTTTTCTTTCTTCTTTTTCTTTCTTAAATTTAAAGAACTACCTCTACATCACTTGGATTTGTGGCATGTGAATACCGAGGATGTATTATTGTCGATTTCCAAGGGCCGAAGAAATGAGTCTTTACAAGGCCTTGTAACGACCCATAATTTTATCACTTTTAATGATATATTTAATTAACTTCATATATTCAAATATAATATTTTCAAAATTAAATAATCATGTTTTATGTGATAAATAAAATGATAAACTTATTTATATAATTTGATTACAAAATCAAGAAGTTCGGATTTTCTTCGAAAAGCGAAAAAAGCCGGTTTTCAATCAAATTGGATATACGTTCAATTTTTGTTTTTAATCATAAATGATTCCTTTTTAAAAATTGTTATATAGTGATAGTAATTTTTTGATAAAAGTTTTATAACTATATAAATATATTTTTTATATTTCTTGACAAATTTCGTTGTATTTGACAAATCGACATCGTATTTTTACAATTGAATTTAAGTATGATTAAATATGGTTTTATAACTAAAATAAAATTGTTTTAATTATTTAAAGATGATAAGAAACTTATTTTCAAGTTTTTCTTACAAAAATAAATAGTTTGATTAAAAATAGAAAATGTGATCGGAAAACATTTTGTCAAAATCAACGTGTTGGTCAATATAAGTTGTGTAAAAAATTTCCAACTTGAATAGCTATTATGTAAACACATTAACAAAGATATAAACACCTCACTTATACTAAGTAAGGATTAATTAAGCTAAATCTTTAATTAAGTACAAAAAGTACAAAAAGAAGACATTTTCACCAAATCCAACACAAGTCAAATCAAATCACATCAAAATCAAAGCAAATCTTCATTGTGATCCATTTTTCCATCCATATCATCCCCAAAGTATTAAGTAAAGATGACATAAAGTAATGTAGCGATGTAATGATGGTAAGTGTTGAAAAAACTTGTTTACTTAATGGTTAAGTAATGGTATATCAAATTACATTCCTTAAAGGTTAAGGATTCTAGGAGTATAAATATGGACCCTTATGCTTTCATTTCTCCACACTTCCATTCATTCTTTTCTTCGCTCTTCACCTTCTTCTTCTCTTCTTTAATGGCTTCTTCTCTTCTCTTTCTTTACTAACTTTCTTAAAAATATATCAAACCAACTTCAAACTCTACCAAACTTTGCTACAAATTCTTATATCTTCATTTAAACATGGTTTAGCACCTAAAAAGTTGAAGAATGATGGATGAGGGGATGGAACCTATGGAGGCCAAGCCTATGGGGATGGAGGTAGTGTTGGCATGTGCTATGGTGATGGAGGAAGGTGACCATGAGCGAGGAAGGGGAACGAGTTCATGGACATGTGATTTAAGAAGAAGGAAGTCTTTGACGATGTTTTAATGTAGTAGACGATGATTAGTTGAAGATAACAATGGTTTAGTAAAGTGCAGTTGGATAAGAATGTTGGTAGGAAGAATTAGTTAGAGACAAATTTGAGTACTCACATTTAAATGTACTAATAAATCTCTAAATAATTCGAAGTTTAATGATATGAAAATATAATATATTTTGGATGATTAAATATGTCATCACTTGGTTAAATATATATATGCTAATATAGATGATTACTTGGTTTGATAAATGACAAGAGAAATGGTTAGAAATTAACCATAGTTAATTAAATGATAAATAAATAAATATAAATATGCATATGGAAATTATTTAGCCTCTTAATGATTTTAAAATATCTAAAAAGGTTGAAAATGATATTATGTTAATAAATATTATAATATGGAATAAAATCAAATATGAGTCTAAAATATGAAAATATTATTTAAAATGAGTTCAAAATGGTTCGGAAATGTTTTACAAACATAGAAAAGTGTTTCCATGAAGTTTGAAAAGAAAGTAAAAAACAAGCCAAACCTAGGTGCGTCGCGTAACAGCAGTTTGCGATTTCGCACCGTAGAATTCAAACAAGTGTACATAACAGAATATAGCTCAAATTATTTAAGGTAAGAATTTTCCAAATTGTTGTATCCATAGTTTTTAAATAAAGAAAGAAAATCAAGATTTTATCTTGTAAATTTTTGAATAAGTCCAAAACAAGTTTTTAGAAAAATTGCGATTTTGCAGTTTAAAACCTGAATTTGAAATTGATTTAAATTAAATATTTTTAAATATTTAAAAATATGAAATAAATTTTATAAATCTTTGTTTGAAAGGAAATTTGATTTATATAAATCAATTTCCAAACGACGGAAAAGTCGTTCTGATCAATATAGCTTTTAAAACACTTTTCGTAGCAATTCTAAATAACTTGTGAAATATGATTTTAAACTTAATCATTCTTTTACATATCTTTTGAAATGGTTTTAAAAATGAATAATTAGGTATTTTAAATAATGATTTGGAAGTTTTATAAATCATTTCTAAAAATGAAAGAAGTATGCGTAAATGACTAGTACATTTGTCCCGCCTGTGAGATCTAAACAGTAAAGCAAGGTGTTAGCTAAGGTTCGAGTTGAAGCAACTAGTGCTTTGAACTTACCCGGCCTCTATTTTCTCTTTTAGATGAGGGCTGGAACAGACTGAAGGGAAAGCCCGGATGCTCTAAAAATGATCTTATTTACGTTTTTCCAAAAGTAAGGAATTTTCAAAAGAGTTAATTAAACCGGTTTTTAATAGTATAAAGGAGATTCTGGTTAAACTTTGTATTAAGGTCCAAGAAGGGAACTTGTACTATCCACGTGAATTTAAAAGGTAATTCCACCTATTCCATGAACAGTACGAGTTGAACTCAAAAGTTAATCTAGGAATGATAAGTCTAATCTTTTACTCAATACAAATTTGTTTAGGGTTTACACTAAACTATTGTGAGAAATGCAGAATACGGATCTTAAGGCTAGGATTAACACTAGAAGGGGGATGAATAGTGTTTAAAGAAATTACTAAATCTTTTAGAGTTTTTGTTAATTTGAACACAAATGTATGCAGTATTCAGACACAGATATGATCACAGAATCAAACATAGATGCAGAAATAAAGTAAAAGCAATAAAGGAAAGAACACATCGGATTTTATACTGGTTTGGAGTTACCCTATATCCAATCATGCATGCAAGTACAGATTTCCTTTCAAAATCAATTGTACAATTAGACCCTCGATTTCAAGGCCACGGGATACACCACTCTCGATTCACAATCCTCTGGGCAGAGATACTTGATTTCAGGGGCAGCAAGTTCACCTAATTGATTTCCAAGGCCACAATCGCACCTTTTCTCACTTGATTGATTTCCAAGGCTACAATCACACCTTTTCTCGCTGAATTGATTACAAAGAAGTCTATCACTCTGAATATCACTTAGATCTTGTTGAGATAGTGATAGAGAATCAAACCAGAAATGATCTAGTAAGATTCAATGTTGATTTTGACAGAGTAGTGGTAAGAATGTGTATAAGGAATTATGGAAGAAGAAGAGGAGTGAAAACCAGAAAAATATGAATCCAAATTCGTTCAAAACCACCCCTATTTTTAGTAGAACAACAGCCATGTCCATTCGTGAAGGGATATGACGAATAAACACTTCTTTTGAAATTCAAATTTTGAGATCAACTGCTACCATGTCGACATGGGGTGCTTGAGTATGTCGACATGCCAAAGGAAATTTTGGTGATTTGTTTTTCTTTGAAAATAACTTCTATCTTATATTAAAACTATTTTAAACTTTATAAATATACTTAACTATAGTTAAAATACATAAGTAAATATAGAAAATAATGTTTTGGTATATATAAAATTTTACTATAATTTTATATTTAAATCTAAGTATAAATATTAAAATTTTAAACATATCATTATTAAAAGATAGTTTAAAACCAAGGATAATTTGATTTTTTGAAAATAAAGATTATTTTGAGGCTAAAAGTATTAAAACCAAGATAGATGTTTTTGATTCTTTTAAAAGGAAAATTTCGAAAACATTTTGAAAACAAGATATAATTTTGTAAAACATTTTGAATAAAAGTTAGCGGATACAAAACAATGTTTCACTAGGTTTTTCGTAGGTCCATCCTACTTAGGGTTCCATCCCTTTAACAGGCTCGAAGTGGATTCCATTCCACGAATAAATTAAATTTTAAGATGCTAATGCTTTTCTATGAGTGTTAACAAAATTCCTAATTAAATTACTTATCTTGAAATCTTAAACTCTTGATAATCTTGATACTCATGAGTCTTCAACCTTGATATCTTCAGTTTTGAATCTCTATACTGTACAGTCTTCATTCTTGGTACCTACATGGTTAAATCCTGCATATACATATATATTTAAACTTTAATGTTATTATTTATATTTTATAATCTTATTCTAAGGTTGTTGTCATCAAAACCATCATCTCAAGGACTAACAATCTCCCCCTTTTGATGACGACAACCTTTGTTTATAAAATATTACTTCTATCCTAATAACTCCCCTAAAACTAATAACTCCCCCTTAATTTATGCCTATCTATCCTATTTTATACTTCTTCCCCTTTGTCATCAACAAAAACTAACTCGAAACAATATAACTCCCCTTAGTCTAATACTATGTGATTATAATGATAATGTTATCATAAATAATCAACACTTAATTCCAAAACTAAAATTTAGTCCTAAACTACTAACTTTCCTAAGTATCTATGATAATACTTATGAGAAATCAAATTAAGGACATAAATTATTTATTAATTATATTGTTATATGTACATTTGCGTAGAGAACGTAGATAAAAACATACAACAATAAGAAAGAACGAAAAGAAACTAATGCGTGTTCTTGAAAATGAGAGATCTATGAACCAACAATTTGGATAGTGCAAATAGAAATTTCCACATTGTTCGACAAGATTTCCATCTTTGTCAAAGTACACTTCGCCAACGCAAACGACTTTGTCATCATCTTCAGCGTGCTCTTCTTCCATAAAGACTTCTTCTTCCTCTTCCTCGCTGTCCTCTTGCACTTGATCTCCTGAAGACTCTTCATCAATCAAGATCGGATTAGCGTGATTGTCCATTTGAAATTTTTACAAATTTCTAAGGATTTTGCCTAGCCGTTCTTGTTCTTTTTCCATTCTAAGTTGCACCACTTGAATTTTAGTCATTAGATGCAGTGCACCCTTCAAAGAATCCTCCATTTTCGTTACTCATGCAAGCGTAGTTCGTTGAAACGGTCCAGAAGTAGGAGAAGGGAACGAAAAGGTTGAATTTTTGTTTGATGTGGAAGAGGAGGCCATAGTTTTATTGATTTCAGAAGTTAGAACGGAAAGGAAATAGAAAGAATGATAAAATTTTCGAAAATAAGAAGAATATATAACCACTTATTTGAATTTTGGTGGGAAAAATTTCAAAAATAAAAAATTGTTATATGTCGACATGGGTATAGGAGGGATGTCGACATGGTGCTTGAAATTTTTACTATTTGATTTGTTTTGTTTTAATTTTTAATTATACTTTTTTATTTATATTTTATATTTCAGTTATTGAACAAATACCTAAGTCTCTTCTTAATTTAGTAAATATAGATTCATTTAATGGTTTTGTTAATTATCAGCAATTTGATTTTCAAAATTGATATAATCGAGAATAATTACTTCCTTACTTATATTATCTTTGAGAAAATGGTGTCTGATATCAATATGTTTAGCTCGAGCATGATGAATAGTATTTTTGGATAAATTTATTGCACTAGTACTGTCGCAATAAATTAGTGATTTTGAGGTATTTAAACCAAAATCTTTTAAAGTTTGTTGCATATATATTACTTGAGAATAAGCTAAAGCAGTAGAAACGTACTGTGCTTCGGTTGTTGATAAAGAAACCGTGTTTTGGTTTTTACTAAATAGGAAATCGGAGAGTGCCCCAAAAAATGACAAGTTCCACTTGTACTTTTTCGGTCTGATTTACAACCAGCATAATCAGCATCACAGTAAGATATTAAGTCAAAAGAATCAATTTTAGGGTAAAATAAGCCATAGTCAGAAGTGTGTTTAACATATCTTATGATACGTTTTACGGCTTTTAAGTGGGTTTCTTTAGGTTGGGATTGATATCTTGCGTAGAGACAAAAACTATGCATGATATCAGGTCTATTAGTAGTGATATAGAGTAGTAATCCAATCATTCCTCTATATAATTTTTGATTTACATCTTTCGAGAGATATTCTTTACTTCGGTACTCATTGGTTGCCATGGGAGTGGGTTTTCCACTTTTAGTAGACAAACCAAATTTACTAACTAGGTCTTTAGTATATTTTTCTTGACAATAAAAATACCATTATCTAATTTTTTTTATTTGTAATCCTAGAAAGAAGTTTAATTCACCCATATGACTCATCTCAAACTCTTTTGTCATTATT
Source organism: Allium cepa (assembly GCA_030765085.1). Taxonomy (NCBI): domain Eukaryota; kingdom Viridiplantae; phylum Streptophyta; class Magnoliopsida; order Asparagales; family Amaryllidaceae; genus Allium; species Allium cepa. The sequence continues at coordinate 1,050,422,371 of CM060935.1, read as the reverse complement.
CAAAAAATTCTTTATTCATTTCAAAATTAGTTGATCCAAAAACGATATCATCTACGTAGACTTGTACTAGTTGAATATCATTTTTATTTCTTTTAATAAAAAGAGTATTATCTACTTTACTGATTTCAAAATTTGATTGTAATAAGTAAGATCTTAGTCTATTATACCAGGCTCTAGGAGCTTGTTTTAGACCATATAAAGCTTTCTTAAGTTTGTAAACATGATTTGGTAATTGTTTATTTTCAAAAAATGGTGGTTGTTCAACATATACTTCCTCTTTTACAAATCTATTTTAAAAGGCACTTTTAACATCCATTTGATATAAATTGAAATTATTATGATTTGCGAAAGCAAATAGAATCCTAATGGCTTCTAATCTTGCTACGAGAGCAAAAGTTTCATCAAAATCTATTCCTTCTTCTTAACAATAACCTTGAGCGACTAACCGGGCTTTTTATTTCTAACAACGTCTCCTTGTTCATTCTCTTTATTTTTATAAACCCATTTAGTTCCAATTATAGTTTTATTTTTAGGTCTAGGAACAAGTTCCCAAACATCATTTCTAGTGAATTGATTTAGTTCTTCTTACCTAGTCAAAATCCATGAATCATCAGTTGATGCTTCTTTTGGATTTTTGGGTTTAATAGTTGATATAAAGGCTGCATTGCTCATTTTACTTGGTTGATTTCTAGTTTTAACAACAGATTGCATATCTCCTAGTATATTTTCTATAGGGTGATCTTTTAAAAGTTTAGTCCTTTTATTAGGATGATTAATTTCATTATTAGTTTCAGTTGACTTTTGATTTTGAGTGATTAAATCTTCTTCATCAAATGTATCTTCAAAACTTTTGTGATTTTCATCGAATGAAACATGCATTGTTTCTTCGATGGTGTTAGTTCTTAAATTAAACACTCTGTACGCTTTACTTTTATTAGAATATCCGATAATGATACCTTTGTCGGGTTTAGGATCAAATTTATCTTAGTTATCTTTTGTATTTAAAATAAAATATTTGCTTCCAAAAATTCTAAAATAAGACACCTTAGGTTTCTTTCTGTAAAGAAGTTCATAAGATGTCTTATCAGTTAAAGGTCTAATTAAAATTCTATTTAAAATATAACAGGCGGTAGCAACTGCTTCTGCCCAAAAATACTTTGGTAATTTACTATCCGAAAGCATAGTTCTCGCACACTCTTGAATCGTCCTATTTTTACGTTCTACTACACCGTTTTGCTGTGTAGTTCTTTGAAATGAAACATTGTGAGTTATTCCCTTTTTATTGCAAAATTCCTCAAACTTTTCATTTTCAAGTTCACCACCGTGATCCCTACGGATGGTTATAATTTTTAGAGAAAGTTGATTTTGAATCCTTTTCGAAAAGTTCTTAAAACATTCAAAAGTATCACTTTTATGTTTTAAAAATATTATCCATGTAAATCTAGAATAATCATCTACAACTACAAAAACATATTTACTATAATTTATTGACAGAATTTGAGATGGACTAAATAAATCAAGGTGAAGTAATTCAAGAGGTTTTGTAGTTGAAATCATATCTTTTAATTTAAAGGATATTTTTCTAAGTTTTCCTAATTGACATGCATCACATAGACTATCTACTTTAAAATTTGTTTTAGGGAGACCTCTTACTAGTTCATGTTTTGAAAGTCTAGATAAGAGTTTGAAATTCAAATGCCCAAATCTCTTATGCCAAATCCAAGGGTCACTTGTATTTGCCAAAAGACATAGGTTATCATTTGAAACTTTCATACTAAGAATATAAATATTCTTTTTCCTAATTCCCTCAAATATTATGGTTGAATTATTATCTTCAATGTGACACTTATCTTTTTCAAATTTAATTTTATATCCTTTATCGCAAAGTTGACTTATACTTAGTAGATTATGTTTCAGATTCTTAACTAGCAAAACATTAGTAATAATAGGAGTTTCAGAGTTACCGACTTTGCTGATGCCAGTCACATATCCTTTTGAATTGTCTCCGAAATTAACCAGTCCTCCGTCTTTATATATTATATCATTCAGCAAATCTGGATTACCAGTCATGTGTCTAGAGCATCCACTGTCGAGTATCCATTTATTCTTTTTGATCTACACAAATTGTCCGTTGTGGATTGATTCCTCAACCCCCATAAAGCATGTTTCCTACACATCAACCAATCTTAGTAGACAACTTGAATTTGAATATTGATTATACACAGACTCATGAGACAATGATGATCTGAATATTTCTAAACTAGTATTAACAAATTTTTTAAACAAAGCCATTTTAAAAACCTTTTAAAAATCAGATTATGAAACTTTGAAAATCTTGCTCTAATACCAAATGTTAAAAATGCGGAATACGGATCTTAAGGCTAGGATTAACACTAGAGGGGGGTGAATAGTGTTTAAAGAAATTACTAAATCTTTTTGATTTTTTGTTAATTTGAACACAAATGTATGCAATATTCAGACACAGATATGATCACAGAATCAAACACATATGCAGAAATAAAGTAAAAGCAATAAAGGAAAAAACACCGGATATTATACTAGTTTGAAGTTACCCTACATCCAGTCCCGCACACAAGTACGGATTTTCTTTCATAAGCAATTGTATAATTACATCCTCGATTTCAAGGCCACGAGGTACATCACTCCAGATTCACAATCCTCTACGTAGAGATACTTGATTTCAGGGGCAACAAGTTCATCCAATTGATTACCAAGGCTACAATCACACCTTTTCTCACTTGATTGATTTCCAAGGCTACAATCACACCTTTTCTCGCTAAATTGATTACAAAGAAGTCTATAACTCCGAATAGCATTGAGATCTTATTGAGATAGTGATAGATAATCAAATCAAAAATGATCTATTTAGATTCAATGTTGATTTCGCCGAGTAATGGCAAGAATGTGTATAAAGAATTGTGGAAGAAGAGGAGTGAAAACCAGAAAAATATGAATACAAATTTGTTCAAAACCACCCCTATTTATAGTAGAACAATAGCCATGTCCATTCGTGAAGGGATATGACGAATAAACACTTCTTTTAAAATTCAAATTTTGAAATCAACTGCTTCCATGTCGACATGGGGTACTTGAGTATGTCGACATGCCAAAGAAAATTTTGGTGATTTGTTTTTCTTTGAAAATAACTTCTATCTTATATTAAAACTATTTTAAACTTTATAAATATACTTAACTATAGTTAAAATACATAAGTAAATATAGAGAATAATATTTTGGTATATATAAAATTTTACTATAATTTTATATTTAAATCTAGGTATAAATATTAAAAATTTAAATATATCATTATTAAAAGATAGTTAAAGCCAAGGATAATTTGATTTTGAAAATAAAGATTATTTTGAGGCTAAAAGTATTAAAACCAAGATAGATGTTTTTGATTCTATTAAAAGGAAGATTTTGAAAACGTTTTGAAAACATGATATAATTTTGTAAAACATTTTGAATAAAAGTTAGCGGATATAAAACAAGGTTCCACTAGATTTTTCGTAGGTTCCATCCTACTTAGGGTTCTATCCCTTTAACAGGCTCGAAATGGATTCTATTCCACAAATAAATTGGATTTTAAGATGCCAGTGCTTTTCTAGGAGTTTTAACAAAATTCCTAATTAAATTACTTATCTTGAAATCTTGAACTCTTGATAATCTTGATACTCATGAGTTTTCAATCTTGATATCTTCAGTCTTGAATTCTATACTGTACATTCTTCATTCTTGGTACTTGCATGGTTAAATCTTGCATATACATATATATCTAAACTATAATGTTAGTATTAATATTTTATAATCTTATTCTAAGGTTGTTGTCATCAAAACCATCATCTCAAGGACTAACAACTATGTCTTAAATAATATTATTTTTGAGCCATTAAAATGTTATGATTTGAATATAAGAAATCTTTGATATAGATTTAAATAAATAATTTAGAAATGTTTCCTCGATAAAAAGTTAAATGATTCGGAATTATTCCAAGATTCAAAAAGGTTTAATTAACCAAATGAATTGATAAATAAGGCTTATGATTCCATTTACTGTTAAGAAGATAAATGGAATATTTAAAATAATATGTGTCTTTAAGATATTTGTAAATGAATGAAAAGATGAAGTAAATTGAATGATGATCGAGAATCACATATGAACTTAACATCTTTCTAATCGATGATTGGTGCGAAGGAATTGGGGTCGGATTTAGGTGATTCCTATCTAAAAACTACTTCGAACCAATGTATACGTTCAGGCATGAAGACATGTTGAAGATAACGATTATTGAAAACTAGAGATCTTCATAACGTAGGGATTGTTATCACGAGTCCTAGGGGTTTATCCCATATTATATTTATATGGCAATGGAGTTTGCATTCTGAAATCGCCATTATATTGAAGATCAGAGATTTTTGTGGCGAAAGGACTGCTTGCTGACATTCTCTGGGTAGCTCCCAATATAGAGACATTTATTATAACTGTGGTCCCGTAGTGTTTTGAAATCTTCTAATTACAAGGACTACTCACTACTAGTCCTAGGAATGATTCCTAATAAATGATGTGGTAGGAGGAGTGCCTTTGGTTTTGTTCAGTCTCGGAATGAACTTGTATTGATGAATGTCTGACAGTGCATTTTTGATCATATTAATTGATCTCTATCAACGTATTATCTACTTGGTAACAGAGAAGGCAACTTCTCTTAGCTTAACACCCTTTCCTGAGACGTACGAGATCAGGAGTTATACGTTTATATGAATCAGTAGTGTGATCAAGGAATGCCAATATGGCATTCTAAGTGGAATGTTCTTTATGGAAGAATAAAGCGTGGTTATGTTAAAAGAAAAACACGACTTTGAAGAAATTAAGCATAGCCTAATGAGCCTCACATCTCGAAAATGATACAGGATACTATATGGTCCGCAGGACATATTTCGAGCTATCAGTTATGAGGAATGAAAGGCATCTATTGCCTAAAAGTATCTGTTGCCTTAAGATAATGGAATGGACATGTATTGGAGGCTGACGAAGATCGTGTAAAGCCAGTGAGAAATACTATGTTCCATAGTAGTGTAGCAAGAGCAGGGCTAGCTTGAGAAATTGATACAATTACCACGGAAACTATGTTTGTTATATGTGGACTGAAGGAAATGGGCACTAGTACCCAATCACGTTGGAAATCCAATCCCAATAGAGCTTTACGGTTTTGATTGTAGTCCTAAAATAGCTATAATGCTTTGCAAAAATTCAGTTACCCCTTGCTAGAATTTAATAATAACAATTTCGGCTATGTTTATATATACTTACTTGGAAAGGATTTTCAAAGCAATGTTATAAGAATTAATATTAAAATGATTTTCCATATAAAGTATTTTGGTTATCATAAGGTATAACCCATTCATTTTCATGTGTGGGTGTAATCTTATGAAATACCCTTCTTTTCAAAGGTTTTAATTGACATCAGCATAATCCATGCACTAATAATTTCGAGTATCTCACGTTGGTTTTTCAAGCCTAATCCAGGCATTTTTAATACTCAGGTCAGATCTGAGTAGTTTCAGGTTTAGTCGAAGACGCTTGGAGTTTCTAAAGGGGAGCTAATGATCTTTATTTATGTATGGACTTATTCTATTATCTGATGCATCTATTACATTTGTTTTTATTATTTGGCATTTGTTAGGATGGAGGGGTTATAACTGTCCAGGCTAAATCTAGGTTAGACTCTGATATTGTTTTCAAATTTTTCCGCTGTAAAGATCATATTGAAATAATATATGTTTTTCCATTCGTTTGTGATTCTATTCTATCTTTATTTTATTTTTCCCCTAACAACCGGGCTTTTTGGCTCTTGGATTTGTGGTGTGAGGATGTATTAGTTTCATTTGTCAAGGGTCGAGAATCCCAGTCGTTATATTTGGTATCAGAGCTTAGGTTGAGCGAACACCTAGGCTTTGGTGGGGTAAAAAATATTATAGCGTTTAAAAGTGATAAAATTATTGGTCTAAAAATGAAAGGCGTATGCAGAAACGATTAGTACATTTGCCCTGCCTGTGAGATCTAAACAGTAAAATAAGGTGCGTGACTAAGGTTAGGGTTGGAGCAACTTGTGCCCTGAACTTACATGACCTCTGTTTTCTCTTTTAGACGAGGGTGGAACAAATCAAAGCGACTGCCCAGATGCTCTAAAAAAGATCTCATTTAAGTTTTTTCAAAAATAAGGAATTTCTAAAAGAGTTTATTCAACCATATTTTTCATAGTATAAAGGACATTCTAGTAAAACTTTGTATTAAGGACCGAGGAGGGAACTTGTACTATCCTTATGAATTTAAAAGGCGATTTCACCTTATTTCACGAATAGTACGAGTTGAATACGGAAGTTGATATGGGTATGATTAGCCTAATCTTTTACTCAATGCAAATTGGTTTGGGGTTTATAGTAAGCTATGTCTTAGATAACATTGTTTATTACCCGTTAAAATGTTATGATTTGAATATAAGAAATCTTTGATTTAGATTTAAATAAATAATTTGGGAATGTTTTTCCTAAGTAAAAAGTGAAATGATTTGGAATGAGGTTTAATGATTCCAAAGATGTGTAGAAGATGACTGGAATAATTTATAATAAAATGTCTCTTTGAGATATCTATGAATGAAAAAAAAACGAATTAAATTGAATGATGATTGATAATAATATATGTACTTGATATCTTTTTAATCGATGATTGCTGTGAAAGAACCATGGTCGGAATTGGGCGATTTCTATCTGAAAATCACTTTGAACTAATATATATGTTTCAAAATGAAGACGTGTTGAAGATGATAATTACTGAAGACCAGGGATCTTCATAACGTAGGGATTGTTGTCACGAGTCCTAGGGATTTAACCCACATTTTATTTATATGGAAATGGTGTTTGCATTCTAAAATCTTTGTCGTATTGAAGACTAGTGATCTTTGTGGCGGAAGGACTGCTTGTTGACGTTCTTTGGGTAGCTTCAAATGTAGAGACATTTATTATAACGATGGTCCTGTCATGTTTTGAAATCTTCGGATTACAAGGACTACTCGCCACTAATCCTAGGGATGATTCCCAAAAAAAGGATATGGTAGGAGGAGTGCCTTCGGTCTCATTTAGCCTCAGAATGAACTTTTATGGATGAGTATTTGATAGTTCATTTCCAATCTTATTAATTGATCTCGATCAACATATTATCTTCTTGGTGGCGGAGAAGGCAACTTCTCTTAGCACAACACCCTTTCCTGAGACGTACGAGCTCTAGAGATATATTACTTGGTTTTGATAAATGATAAGAGAAATGGTTAGTGATTAACCATAATTAATTAAATGATAATTAAGTCCATATAAACATGTGTATGGAAATTATTTTGCCTCTTAATGATTTTAAAATATCTAAAAATGTTGAAAATGATATTATAATAATATAATATTATAAAATGGAGTGAAATGAAATATGTGTTTGAAATATAAAAATATTGTTTAAAATGAGTTGAAAATGGTTTTAAAATGTTTTATAAACATATAAGAGTGTTTCCATGAGGTTTGAAAAGAAAATGGAAAACAAGTTAAAAGTAGGCGCATCGTGTAACGAGAGTTCGCGATTTAGCGCCGTAGAATTCAAACAAGTGTAGAGAAATGGAATATAGCTCGAAATTCATCGAGATGATAATTTTTTGGACTATTGTATCCATAGTTTTTAGATAAAGAAATAAATTCAAAACTTGTAAAATTTTAAATAAGTCCAAAACAAGTTTTCAAAAAAATCGATGTTTTGCAGTTTAAAACTCGAATTTGAAATTGATTTAAAATAAACATATTTAAATGTTTAAAAATATAAAATAAATCTTTAAAAGGTTTTAAAGGAAATTTTAGTTACATAAATTAATTTCTAAAAAATAGAAAAGTCGTTTTGATCAATATAGCTTTAAAACACATTTCGTAGTAGTTTTAAACAACTTCTGAAATATGATTTTAAACTTAACCATTTTTTTCATGTCTTTTATAAATAGTTTTTAAAAAGAATAATTAAGTGTTTTAAATAATGATTTGGAAGTTTTATAAATCATTTCTAAAAAATGAAAGGAGCATGCGGAAATGACTAGTATATTTATCCCGCCTGTGTGATCTAAATGGTAAAACAAGATGTGTAACTAAGGTTGGGGATGGAGCAACTTGTGCTCCAATTTTATCTGTCCTATGTTTCTCTTTTAGACGAGGGATGGAATGGATCGAAGGGAAAGCCCGGTTGCTCTAAAAAAGATCTCATTTAATTTTTTCCAAAAGTAAGGAATTTCCAAAAGAGTTATTTAAACCAAATTTTTAATAGTATAAAGGATATTCCGGTCAAACTTTGTATTAAGGTCCGAGGAGAGAACTTTTAATATCCATGTGAATTTAAAAGGTGATTTTACCGTTATTCCATGGATAGTATGAATTGAATATGGAAGTTAATCTGGGTATGATTGGTCTAATCCTTTACTCAATACAAATTAGTTTGGGGTTTACAGTAAACTATGTCTTAAATAACATTTTTTAACCCATTAAAATGTTATGATTTGAATGTAAGAAATCTTTGGTTTAGAGTTAAATAAATAATTTGGAAACATTTTTTCTAAGTAAAAAGTGAAATGATTCAGGACAAGTTTCTCTAATCCTATCCTTCGTTTTCTAAGTACAGTCTCTCTCGTCATCGCTACCAGACATTCACCAATTTAACTGTCTTGTTCCTTAACTTCTTCTCATCCCTTGCCACAATATGAACTCGTTGCCTAATAATAGTCATGTCTAGTTCCACCATTACAGTCGAAGCAATAGTAGTCTTTGGCTCACGAACATACTTCATAAGATAAGAAATATGAAAGACATTGTGAATTCCTGCCAAATTACTCGGTAACTCCATCATATACGCAAGTTTTCCAATCCTTATAGTAATAGTGAATGGTCCAGCAAAACTAGGCACCAATTTCCTTGAATTTCCAAATTAGATTACACTATTCATCGGTGATACTTTAACAAAATCATGATCTCCAATTGTGAATTCAAAGTCCTTGCATCTCTTGTCTGCTTAACCTTTATACCTAGATTGAGCTTCTTTCATACTTGACTGGATTAACTTGACTTTTCCCATGGCTTCTTTCACCATATTTGGACCAAAAATCAATCCATCTTCGGTCTCTAACCAACATGTTGTTGATTTGCACGGCTGTCCATACAAAGCTTCAAAATGTGTCATTCCTATACTAGTCTGATAATGATTGTTATAGGAAAAATCGACTAAGTGCAAGTGATATTATCTTGACCCTCCAAAGTCTTGTACACAAGCTCTTAATAAATCCTCCAAGACTTAATTAACTATTTTCTTTTGCCAATCTGTCTGTGAATGATAAGTGGTACTCATCTTCAGGTTGGTGCCTAAAACCTCTTGCAGACTCTTCCATAATTCGCTAATAAATAAAGAATCCATGTCATTGGCTATACAACTAGAAATCCCATGCAGTCTAACAATATTCTCCATAAACAACTTAGCTGAAAAAGGTGCTGTCCACGTCGACTTAACGAGAATGAAATGTACCCTCTTGGTCAACCTATCCATTATAACCCAAATACTTTCGTTTCCCCTATTCGATCTTGGCAACCCATCAATGAAATCCATATATATTGAATATCATTTCCAAACTGGTATAACTAAAGGCTGAAGCAATTTACTTAGCTTTTGATGCTCGACTTTTATTTGCTGGCAATTCAAGCATCGTGTTATCCATAAGCCTACATCCCTTTTCATACCTTCCCAAAAGGAACTCATTTTCATATCTTGATACATCTTATTCCCTCTAGGATGAATGGTAAGTTTCAACCGATGACACTTCCTAAGAACTTCTTACCTTAGGTTACCCACATCTGGAGCACATAATCGTCCCTTCTTTCTCAACCATCCATTTATTCAAGATAAAAATATTTCAAATCATTAATCTTAGTTCCACGTTCGAGTCTTCTGATTCGTTCAACTAATAATGGATCATCTTTCTGCCGTGAAGCAATCCTTCCAATCATCGTCGGTCAAACTTCTAAACAAGACAACATAGCAGTTTCTTGACTAGAACTAGCGGTCAATCTTAATTGCGTATCACGTCTAGTTTACGCTTCAAAATCCTTCCATTTGGCTAACATAGCTAAGACGCATTCTGAAATTTTTGGCTAAGTGCATCTGTGACTTATTTCCTTTCCCTAGTATGTACTCAATTCCGAAATCATAAGCTGCTTTGAATTCTAACCATCTTTGTTATCTTATATTTAACTCCTTCTGAGAGAATAAATATCTCAAAGACTTGTGATGTATAAACAAATCTAATCTTTCTCTCAAAAGATAGTGTTTCCACACCTTTAAAGCAAAGATTACCGCTGCCAACTCCAAATCGAGAGTAGAATATCTATCTTCATCCGGTCTAAGCTGTCTAGAAGCATAGGTAACCACTTTATCGCTCTGCATTAACACGACTCCTAATCATGTTCTGCATGCATCAATATAAACCACCAAATCTTGATTCCCATCCAAAACAACTAATACGGGCACATTGGTCAAATAAATGTTTCAGCTTCAGAAATGCCTCCTCACATTTATCGGTCCAACATACTTTATGTCCTTGCTTGTTAGTTTGGTCATCAGTGCTACCATACGAGAGAAATCCTTGATTAGTCTCCTGTAATAGCCAGCTAATCCAAGAAAAATCTTTATCTCGTCCACCATCTCGGGTCTCTTCCAATTATTAACAGCTTCAACCTTAGTTGGATCTACTGATATCCCTTTTTATGAGACTGCAAGACCAAGGAACTTCACTTCTTTCTTTCAAAAATGTCATTTCAAAAAATTCGCTTTTAGTTGATGCTGTCTCAATATTTCAAGTACTATTCTAAGGTGAGTCTCATGATCTCGCTCATTCCTAGAATATATCAGGATATCATCTATAAATACTAACAAAAAATGCTGTTGGAAGATACGGTTCATCAAATCTACGAAGAAAGCAGGCGCAGTAGTCGATCTAAATAGCATTACTAACCACTCATACGAACCATATCTTGCTTGGAATACCGTCAAAGGAATACCACCTTGCACTACCAACAGTTGATGGAACCTTATCCCTAAATGTAACCGAGAAAATACTCTGGCTCTACTCAACTGATCAAATATATAATCTATTCTCGATAAAGGATATCGATTCTTTGTCATTTTTCATTCAACTTACGATAATTGATACATGTCCTTAACGACTCATTCTGTTTCTTCACGAACATCATCGCTGCTACCTAAGGAAAACTGCTTGGCATAAAACTTTTTCCTTCTAAGTTAACCAGCTGCACCTTTAACTCTTTCGTCTCTATAGTGTCAATCTGATAGGCAATCTACTTACGGTTTCAGCTCTAGGTACAAGATCGATATGAAACTCGATAGCTCATTTTGACGGTAGTCCTATAACTGGCTTAAAGACATCTGCAAACTCTTTAATGATAAAAACTCGATTCAAGTCATTTCCTCCTCCATTACACCCGATAAGTCCCAAACATCAAAATTTGAGTTCTCTATTGATTATATAATTCGATCGCTATTAATAAGGTGTCTTAGTGATATTTACCTATATTGAAAAAATACCATAGCATCATATTTGCATAACCAAGCCATACCCAATATAATTCCAAAGCCCACAAAATCAAACCTTTGCAAACTGTAGGCAAATATGTGACCTAATAACTCAAACTCTAATTGGTCACATCTCATCCCAAGAGTTGCATACCCTCTTATCGGATTCACAACCCTTAAGGAAGTAATAAGGTCTGATGGTTCTAAACTAACCTTATCTACCAAACAATGAGAGATAAAAGAATGTGATGCACCAGTGTTAAATAATACTCTAATAGGTATGCCATGAATCAAAAGCGTACATCCCATTATAACCTTTCCCTACTCCTCTGTTGTTGATCTCGAGGTAAATGGTTCCAAAGAAAAGACTTCTCCTTTCTTAACCTTAGCTAGTTCTCTACATCGATTCTTGTAATGCCCTATCTGGTCACAATTGAAACACCAAAAGTTCTTCTTTCCAATGACCTCCTTTCCATCCTTGAAATGACACTCATTGGCAAAGTGCCCCTGCTTGTCACACTTGTGGCCACCAACAATATTTCCCTTCTTGGCAGCTCTGCCCTTCTAAGCTCCCTTCTTCTGAAAGAACTTCCTTTTCTTGCTCGGTCCTACCTGAGTCACTGCCGCCCTGTTATTACCGAATAACGCAAGCATCTCTTCATTCCTTAATGTCATCGCCACAACAACAGTACATGGGTCTTTAAGATGTGGTAATGTTGCTTTGGAAAGCTTTAGTTTCAATCCTCTATGGAACTTCTCATTCCTTTTGATTACCGTATCCATAATAGCATATCCATATATGGATAACTCCTCAAACCTAGTCATATACTTAAGCACTGACATATCGCCTTGTTTCAACTGAGCAAACTTTCGAAGCAAGGTTGACTTGGCTATTTCAGACATGAATCTCTCTTTAAACCTTCTCCTAAACTCTGCCCAAGTCAAGTTCTCCTCCGGTACCCCCACGGTTACACTATTCCACCAATACAATGCAGCTTCTTGCAATTCCCTGGATGCCAATCTCCTCTTCTGCTTATCGTTCAAGCCTAAATTAGCAAAAAATCCTTTCACGATGCAACAACCAATTCTCGACTTCAATAGCATCCTCTGTTCCAATAAATGACTTTCCTTTGAGTCTTGCATAATCCCAACTCAACACAACATAGTTGTTGACAACGGGAACTTTAGGATTTGCTCCTCCTACATTCACAGCATTTCTGTCAACCAATCCAACTACAACTCCATCTTGCATCATGTTGACAAAGAATTGATACATAGGTCCCATATCCATCGGTGATGTTCCAGCACCCATATTAGCAGCTGTTTGTCCACACGGATTCCTCGTAGTATTTGGCCTGACATTTCCATTAGTTGTGATGCTTCCTCCATTAGTATTTGGCCTGACATTTCCATTAGTTGTGATGCTTCCTCCATTGAATTCACTCTTATATTTCTTACCTCCATATCTTTCTTTTCCTAAATTTGCATTCGAACCTTAGTAAGATACAAATGAACGGTCTAAGAGAGAGAGAAGAACAACGATAAGATATATACTTATATATAGCAAATACATATACATTACTATAGCGTTACCGCATATCCCTATCTCATCCTTTAGTTCATTTGGATTTTGTTTTTATAACTCTTTTAATGTTTAAAGTTTTTTTTAGTTTTACACAAATCTATGCTTCCCTACCAAGTTGTAACATCTATCATTCTGAGGCCCAAAAAAAGCGCTACTGATGCTGCAGTCATTAGTAGTATTATTCTTCGGTGATAAAATGAGATCAGTTAATAGTATCATTAACATCAGAAGCTTAGGAATACAAAAAAATTCAAAAAACATTTCATTAATGAATTTCCATATTCGTTACATAATCCTACACGTTTCTCGGGTTAGATAAAATATTATTATTACAAAATACTCCAAGAGCGACATATGAAGATGCCTCTTGGTTGATCAGAGTTTACTATTGGACAGATACATATTTTTCCATTACACACATTCAAAAAAATAACATAACAAAAAAATTGGATATAGATAGACTCCTATATAGCTGGCTCTGCCTCTTTCACGTCTTTAGAAACATTATTCGTCAAACCGAAAACTTGGAAACCTTACTCTCAAACTACTCAACCGAGACTCGAGAGTTAAAGCGGAAAAATTAAAACTTTGAATTAGAGAAAAAGTCTAGTGTTAATAATAATATGTCACCTCGACAAATAGATATTTAGTGAGAATACGCTGCTGAGCGAAAAGGGTTTTCCCCACTCTAATATATTAAATAAATATATCAATCAATTCACGCTCCTACACTCACAATAGTTAAACCAACATAAAATAATAATATGCATGCAAGCTACATGGGTAATCCTGACCAATCTGTCACAATGAATTGACTTCTGTCTCTATTTCATAGTTTTCCCAAGGTTACTACAAACCTATATGGCTTACTCGGGCTTACCAGATATACCAAATTTTCCAACTTACAGTTAGAAGGAAATTGGACCGTCTGTCCAAACACAATCATCTTAGTCTTCACCTAACTATCTGTCTATCTCATAGTTTTGCTAGGCTCATAATGAACCTAAAGGTTTTCCAGGCCAACCAATAACCTATCTAAGTGAATATTCCTTTTCGTGCATAAACCCACTTTTAGTTGTACTTTTAACGAATCATTACACACTAGAATTGTGGACTAATATCGACTAGGGGCAAATAGTTGAAGCATAGGGCGCTACATTCCACCAGTCGCATTTCTGGTTTTCTAATCTCTAATCTCAATTCAATATTTCCTATCATAATTCATCTAGTAATGTTTAATTCTCATATAAAATCCTGGGCTAAATACCCTCTATATTTCCTTGAAAATATAATTCTTTATAAATGATTTAACCCTAAAAATCATACTTACATCAAGGAAAATATAGCCCTTTACTTTATCAAAATATGTGCTTATATGAAATAGCTTTCATTAATTTTGAAATCCATTAGTGGTTGTCGCATCTCAAAATCTTAGGCAATCAAGCCTCTTTAATTAAAACCGTTGCATCAATAATTACGGCAACACTATGGCCGATATATAATGTCGCGTCCCTTCTTATAAAATCATTAATAAAGAATTATGATTTATAAAATCAATAGGCTATAATGCTAGAATCATTTTTATCGTAACATGGAATTATATTGGTTGTCGCACCTATTAAATTACGTAAATTATGTAGATGCCGACATTGATAACATACGACATCAATATTACAAACAATTTATATTGGTTGCATTAAAACAACAGCTACTATGCCCTATATAAGGGATATTGAAACCATAATATAGCGGTGTCATCTCCATAAAATAGTTAATGTCGCAAATAATACTTGCAGCATCACTGCCTTAAACTATGGCGTCAAAATAGGAAGCATGCGACATCATTGCCTCAGTATAGTTGATATCGCAAATAATGGTACGCGGCGTTATTTAAAACCTAGGTGAAGACTGGTGGCATCAATTTCGTAGGCTATAGATTTCAAAAGACTGAAAAAAGGGAGGTTGGAATAGTTTTGGTATGTTACGAGATCACCATAACGACATTGATTTAATGTCGAAGACCTTATACTATATGACTTCAACCTAAACTTGTTCATTCCATACCAATTTAAGTTGATATAGCATGCCTCCATTCATGTTTACGTCAAAAAGCATGGCTACGGCATGGATTTGACTTCGGCATCACTTGATATCGGTCTGGCAATTTTGTAATAAATATAAAACTATTTTATTTCTATTAAAAGCAATTACTTTTCACCCACTCTTAACCCTTGTACATTTTCTATTGGTTAAAACATACATTATCAAATTCTTTTCAAAAATGTGCAATATATCAGATTTATTATTCCCAAAATAATTTGAAACCAATTAATCTATTTTATTATTTAAGTTTAAGCATTTCTAGCCTAACAAATTCATATAAAATTATAAACGCTTGAGAAGAATACCAAAAAATCACTAAAAATTAGAATTAATATATTCTTTGATACATCTCGGGACCAAAAAAATTATTTAATTATTTTTAATTAATAAAACTCAAAATAGTTCATTTTTCTTAATTCAGAAATTCATAAAATGTTCATACATGTTTGGAAATTATTAAATTTAAACCCTACTTACAAAATAAGGTTCTAAACATCATATCCAAGTTTCAAGTCATTTGGGCATAATATACTTGGTTTCTACACTTAAAACCTATTAAATAATTCCATTATTAATCCAGTAAATCACCAATCAAGCATATAATGCAACAATCACTTATAACATGGCATTATAACATCATAAGATTCAAATTTAATCATAAAACTGAAACAAACAAGCATATGTGAGATGGATAACTATTATACACATTGGTTGGATAAATAGATTGAGATTTAAATGCTGATTGAATTCCCCATAACTTTATCTCGGTTTCCTTAGCTTTTCTCCCCATAGTTGTATTAGAAATGGCTGATCTTGATCTTACTTGTTTTTGTATGAAATGAAATGTAAATGTGGAGAATGAGAGAGGAAGAGTTTGTGTTTAAGAAAGGAGGCTTTTCCTATTTTACCCTTCTTATGATTCCTCCTTCTTATTTAAGTTCTAAACAATCTTATTAGTTCATTGCTTAAGGCTCAACCCCTTTTAATTTATAAAACCTCATTCTCTTTATCTCAACATATTATTTAACTTAATCCATCAATTTAAATCTCCTAAATAACGTTAATCAAATTTAAGGGTGTTCTAGTTTAAATTAGTAGTTCATAACTCTGCACCGAGATAACTTCATAACTTGGTACCGAGTTGAGACCCCGAGTGGTGATTGGTGATCTAGATGGTGAGTTATAGGAAGCAACTGATGTTGATGCTGGGCAAGTAGTTAGTCGTCAGAGTAGTGATGTTTAAACAGATGCTACCGAACCATCACAAAGAGATCGTAGACAATGAATGACTGGACGAACGGTTCTTCTAAATATAGGGGAATCTAGAGGTCACTGGAGCATTTTCGAAGCCAAACACTTGAGGGAGCCCTTGATAATTTCCGTCCAGTCGATACGACTTACATTGAGTATATAACATATATGGTTAGAAAGCTAGTGAATGAGAACTAGCACATGAGGAATGATGATTGGGGTTCATCGCCTAGTAGAAACCCATTCACTAAAAATATTTTCTAGGAGGATTATCCTAGGAGATTTGTGATGCATAAGATGTCATCATATAATGGAATGACTAATCCAAGATAACATCTTCTGAAGTACGAATGGTACATGGATGGCGCCAGAGCAATTGATGTCGTGAGATGTTGATGTTTCCCGATGTTTCCTGAGGGAGTGGCTATGATGTGGTTCACTCTGCTTTCACCGAGATCCATATCTTCATTTGATTAATTTAATATGAAATTTGTAGAGAAGTTCTTGCTTCACACTATCCTACCAAAGGACACGATGTTCTTCTCAAATAATTTTCAGAGCCCTGGAGATTCTCTGAAGAATTTCCTAAGTAAGTTCAAGTTATTGTGACTGAAGTGAGCAATGCCAAGGAAGACATTGTATTGATGGCACAAATGCAAGGAATTCATCCAAATATTGATTTTGATAAGTGGTTGAAGATGAAACCATCAACGACCATGCAGGATTTTTACGAAAGTCGACCCTATATCTATGCTTGGAAGAGGCAGATATAGTAGCTGAAAAGGATGGTTGAAGACGATTTTAATGAAGTTGTGTAGAGCAACGTCATTGTAAAGCAAACCAATAGGAGCACAGGTAATGTTGTGATCAATGTTGGGAATAAAGGTAATAACTAGAAGAGAGGAAATCAGGATGCTGGAGGTAGAATGCCTGATTTCAAAAAGCATCGAAGATATTTAAATCCTAAATATTATACCCCACCATATGAGACCATGGAGAACATTATCATGCTACGCAAGAAACTGAAATTTACAAAAAGCCAGCTCAGAGGGAGTCGACTGAACGTGAAAAGACGTACGGGAAGTATTGTTGTTTTCACAAGATCCATGGGTGCAACATATACGGTTGCCTACATTTGCGAGACATAATCAAGGATCTGATCAGAAAGATGAATCTTCAATAGTATGTGAAGGATCTATAAGATGGCATGAAGGTGAACAATCGACCCCAAGGGTAGAAGGCTCAATGAGGACAAGTTAGATCCAGCGAAGAGGAGCCTAGGCAGCCTGAAAGGAGGCATGTGATTAATACCATTATTAGTGGACACATCCGGATGAGAAAAGGTGGAATGAGATGGTGAGGTATGGAAGTTCATTAAAACATGTTGATTGGGAGAGTAACTTTTCTGTAGAAGATGGAGCTCTAATAAAACAACTATGATTGATGACTAATGATATTATGTTCAGGGATATGGATGGGGTAAAGGAGCCAATGCTTGACCCCTTATTGATTACAGCTAGGATTGGATCGGCTGCTGTGAAACCAGTTTTCGTTGATTGTGGAAGGTTAGTCAATATTTTGTTCAAGAAAACTTATGATCAGATGAGGATTGATTAGAAGGATCTAAAGCCATGTAAATCCAGTATCCAATGATTTACCAAAGAGGCTATTGAGCTAGTTAATGTGTTGACCTATCGGTGGGGCTTGGTGAAGATGACCGCTAAAGAGTGCGAATGCAGACTTCGTTGTGGTAGATATGTACTCTGCTTATAATGCTTTCTTGAGCCGACATTCCCTTTCCAGTTCCACAGTGTCCCAAGTCATGTGGTACTCGATGACGAAGTTCCCAATTGAGAATGTAGTAGGATTCATTCAAGGAGATCAAAGTATAGGATGTGAATGCTACGTTACAGAGCTGAGGGTGGAGAAGCGACTTGAAAAGGGAAAAGGTGTAGAGAAGACTCTCTGCATCAAATAAGCTAATGCATAGCAACCACTGCCTAAGCCCTAGCTCGGATGGCATAGTAAAATTTACAAATATATGGATTTCAGGAAAGAGCCAGAGCATGCGAGGGTGCCCTAGCTGAACTGACGATTAACATCTCGGTCGATGAGGATGACCCTAATTAGGTACTAAATATGTATGGAATATCGTCGGAGATATGTATGGAATATGTATGGACGTGTTTGCATGGGCGCATTCCAATATGTATGGAATATCGTCGGAGATAGCGTACCATATATTAAATGTGAACCCACGATGCCCTTCGGTGAAACAAAATAAGCGCAACTTAGATCTAGAGCGATCCGCTGTGTTGAAAGAAGTGGATAAGCTGAAGGCTAATGGCTTCATCCACGATGTGATATACCCAAAATAGGTAACAAATCCAATGCTTGTCAAGAAGCTTAACAGAAAATGATGAACATGCATCGACTATTTAGACTTGAATAAGGCGTGCTAAGAGGACAACTTCTCACTGCCGAAGATTGACCAACTGGCGGACTCAACTACTAGACATAAACTACTATCATTCATGGATGTGTAATTCTGGTTACACTCAAATACCAATGCACATTCCATACTAGAAGCAGAATAGTTTCATCACTAATCTGGGATCATATTGCTATCGTACTATGTCGTTCGATCTGAAGAATGCAAAAGCTACCCACCAAAGTTTGATAAATTCAATGTTCAAAGATCGGATCAAAGGTGCAATGGAGGTCTATGCAGACGATATCCTGGTGAATTCATAGCAATTGGTGAACCATATGAGAGACCTCTAAAAAATGTTTGATGTGCTTTAGAAGTACATGATGAATCTCAATCCATTGAAATTTTCTTTCAGAGTCGCATCAGGTAAAATTTTGGATTTCATTGTACACTCAAAGAGCATTGAAGCCAGTATGAAACAAATCAAAGCATTGGGAGATAAAGACAAGGAAGGAAATGCAAAGATTGGATGGAAAGGTCACTGTGTTCAGTCGATTCATCCAAAAGCAATGGATATATGCATGTCATTTTTATGCCAACGAATGGAGAAAGGGAATTTTGTTTGGACAGAGGAACATCAAAAAGATTTCTAGGCCTTACTTGATCACATGGAGAAATCCCCTGTATTATAAAAGCCTTTAGAAGGAGAGCACTTATATTTTTTATTTTGCGGTATCTGTTGACACACTGAGTGTTGCTATAGTATGTAAAGAATCCTAAACCTAGAGGCATGTATATTACATCAGCAAATCGTTCACTTGAGTAGAAAAGGATTATCCAAAGTTAAAGTTGCTTGTTGGTCGCTTCAAGGAAGTTACGACCCTACTTTCAGGCTCATCTAACAAAAGTGTTGACTGATCAACCCTTGAGACAAGTGCTGCACCGATTCAAGACTTCCGAAAGGTAACTGAAGCGGAAAATCAAGCTGAGACAGTACAATATAACTTACCACACTAGGGGGCGATACAAGGAAGGCATTGGATGATTTCATTATCGAGTTCACCACCTAGAATAGAGAAGTGAAGGAAGATGTGGTTCAACTTTCTCGTTGAAAATTATGCATAAACGGAGCATCCAATGAATGCGACTTTGGGGCAAGGGTGATCTTAGTAACCACGGAGGAACGGACTATCTGTTATTCCTTGAAGCTTGAGTTTTCCACAATGAACAATGAAGTGAATATAAAACATTGATCATGGGCTCAAGATTATGAATGAATTAGGAGTCAATGCATTGCATTTATACAGCGACTCTCAATTGGTGATCTGTCAGGTGAAGAAACAATTTTAGGCTAAGGGAGAGAGGTCTCTTACTTCACAAAGGTTCTGGAACTGCTAGATGATACCAAATATTACACAATAGTGCCCATTGAAGGAAATATGAAAGCCGACTCATTGGCTAAGCTAGCCAGCTCTAGGGTTGCATATTTTATGGGATTAGTTCTACTAGAGGTTTTATCGGCATCAAGCAACGACCACATAGATGTCGATTGGATCTTTTAAGCCAAAGTGGAAAATAAGTCACAGATAACTCCGATCAAGGAATATTCATCTAATGGAACTGTCCCTAATGGAAGAAACGAATGAAGTAAAATTATGCGCAAAGTGTCGTGGTTGATTATTCAGGAAGGAGTATTATATAGGAAAGGATTCTCCACTCCCTTACTATAATGTATCAGCAAGAAAGAAGCTAAGAAGATTCCAACTGATGTACACGAAGAGAGTTGTAGTGACCACACTAAGTGGAAGACGTTTACAAGGAAGATTCTTCACTATGGATACTTTTGGCCAACAATAAATTGAGATGGGGCTGATTACACTAGAAAGTTCTATAGGTGCCAGATATTTATGAAGATTCCTTGAGACCCAAATGGTCATTCCATGGCCATTTACAGTATGAGGACTTGATATAATTGGTGAGGTACCCATGTCCAAAGGAGGAATGAATTACGTCGTTGTTATAGTTGACAATTTCACAAAGTGGGCCAAAGCAGAACCGTAGGCCATAATCAGTATGAAGCAAGTGACCAACTTTTTCTGAAAAACACCATCGACTTGGACTTCCTCGGACACCAAAAATGAAACCCAATTCAAAAACACAGAATTCAAGAATTTCTACGACAAAAATCGAATTGAAAAAAGCTTTGCTGCTATAACACATCCACAAGAAAATAGATAGGTGGAGGCCATGAACAACATCATCAAATCCATCCTAAAGAAGCGACTGACGAGAGCCAATGGCAACTAGGTCGATGAGTTACCCCTAGCACTATAGGCTTATCGAACGACTAACAAGTCCACGATCGGTCATCCTACATTCGCTTTGGTCTACGGATCATAAGCCATTGTTTATATGGAATTAAAAGTTCCTTCCCATTGAAGAACTCACCAGGATCCTAAAACTAATGAAGAACTCTTGCTTGAGTACCTTTGCATGGTCGATGAGAAGTGAGATGAAGCTAATTTGAGAGTAGCTGCTTACTAGAAAATAGTAGCATTACAATTCAATGCCAAGGTCAGGACTCGGGCCTTTGAGATTGGTGATCTCGTTTTGAAATGAGTTTTTTCGAATTTAAGGGCACTTGACCCAAATTGGGAGGATCCTTTCACAATCGAATATATGAACTTTTAAGCTAGTGACCATTGATGAAATTTTAATTCCAAGCACTTGAGATGTTATTTCATTATATGTATCTTTTTAAATATTGACTAGACTATGATGTAATAAGGTAGAGTCTTCCATTCTTATATTTATAAAAGGAATTGGCTTTTGGGATCGATGGAACTGTATTTTTGATAGCCTGACTTTATGTTGTGTGAACAACAGCGAGATTAAATATTATGTATTTAGAAAATGCAGATAGGTACCCAGAGATAGGTACCGGTGGATTCATTCGATTATCCCACCTTTTGGCAAAGCCGTGAAACCAAAGAATTGACTGAAAACCAAAGATAATTACTCTCGAAGATCAGTTATACACAGGCTCTCTATGGATATAAGAAAATTTGGTCCGGGTATGGATCGAGCTACAATTGATCCAACACGACAAGCAAAACTATGAAAGTCAACATTCTAAATTTCAAGTCAATCAAAGTTTGTATGCTCAAGATATTAATCGATCAAGGTCAAGGAAGTCAACCTTATTCGTATCCATGCAAAAATCCATCAAGTCTTAAGTGAAAAACATCTGGTTCGTATCCATCAAGTGTATGTTGCTTTATATCTATTAAGTGAGCACCACTTCATATCCATCACATCTATTCCGGTTCATATCCATCACCTGAGAACGTTTCGTATCGATCCCACTTATTCACGACTCGTATCGATCATCATTTACCTAATTCGTATCTATCGGTCAACGATCGATACGAAGCGTGTCACCAGCAAATGATACGAAACAACACTCCCAAAGCATCGATATGAAATCGGTCTTCAATTGATATGAAATGCTTGAGTTCATATCGATACGAATGGGAGTGAAAATCATTGATACAAAGTAATCTCAAATACCGATACCAAACCATCGACATGAAGAGAATACGTTAGGTGGATACAAACAAGAATACGTTCAAGTGAAAGACTCAGTCACTCGGCATGAAAAGTGGATCGATCTTAGAATATAGCGCCACATCACCTTGATTGACATGTGCAAGCATGGATACGAACAGACCAATACGAACCAAACCGATACGAAGGTGCTAGTCCATTGAAATGCCAAAATCGTATTGATCATAACACAAAATCTACAAGTCCAAATGCCACCAAATTTTCACAGCAACTTACGTACTACCTCAAGAATGTTCATGGTCGATCTCGGCCTAAAAAGACCAAATTTGGACCGACACGAATTTCATGCGTATTGATTATGGATTGATCCCAAACGTCTAGGGATCGATCACGTGGGCCCACCCACGTGAGAAAAGGAGTCTATTGAAGTTTGAAATAGATATTCTCAACGCACACCTATAAATAGCAGTTCAAGGCCTTAGGAAAAGGGACTTTTTGGCTTTTCTACGCCGTTACTCTGCTGAACTCCGTTGTAACTTAGATACTATCTATTGTATTCTTGTAAATCAGTAGAGAATCATCGATAAAACAACAACTCTTCAAAGTGGATGTAGGCTACAGCCCCGAACCACTATAAATCTTGTCTTTGAACTGCTTTACTTTTAATTTTTGGAGTGTTCTTCGTATTCAAATTCTGGAGTGATTTGGTGCTTTCATCTGTAATTGGATGTTTGTTACCAATTTTGGTGCAAACACATTCAATCCATGATTGGATCGTGAGAGTATAATCGCTCTAGGGTTAATAATAGTCATTCGCCTTATACTCTAACATTTGATCATTGCCTAAAGTAGGTGAGGTCTAACATGGTATCCTAGAGATACACAAGGTTTAATGGCAATTCCCAGCGATATGCATCTTAAACATTAGGTCCCAGAGATAGGAACCAGTAGGAGGTTGAATCTCCTTTTCCAAATATGATCAAGGCCTAGATATAGGTGAGATCAAGTATGCATATTCAAAGATAGATGTTTGAAGCACTACTTTTAATAAACACTTATAATCAATGCTCGGAGACAAGCGAGATCAAGCAGGGATGTCAAAAAATAGATGTCTAAAACATCACTTGCTGGAGATAGGAAGAGAAGTGGAAATCCAATCTCATCTTTAGTCAAATGGAATCTGACTAAAGATAAGCCAGCTAGGCCACGATTATAATTCTGCTAGCCAATGATGAAATGTTTTGGCAGTGATGAACAAAATGAATTGACAAAGTACAATTAAGCAATGGTAAGAAGCTGTTTATAATACAGAGTTATAATGAATAGCAATATTGCGCTAACTCAAATATGATTATTACAAACATAACTAACTATGTATATCACAATATTTTAAAGGAAAAGCAATCACTACACCATTATAAGCTATTAACAACGGGTAAAAACCGTCTTCAAAACAGGAGTGGTTGAATTTAGCGACGGGAGTAAACCGTTGCTTTATGTCCAAAAGGCAACGGGAATAAACCGTTGCAAATTTGGACAAAGGCAACGGGTATAAACCGTTGCAAATTGGGCCAAAGGCAAGTGTATTAACCGTTGCAAATTGGGCCAAAGGCAACGGTTATAAACCGTTGCAAACTGGGCCAAAGGCAACGGGTATAAACCGTTGCTTTATGGATAATAGGCAACGGGTATAAACCGTTGCTTAATGTACAAAAGGCAACGGTTAGAAACCGTTGCTTCATGTCCAGTAAAAAACGGTTAAAAACTGTTGCTTTATGCCCAAAGTCACACATAAAGCAACGGTTAACACCCGTTGCACATAGTGTTTGCTCCTCCTCCTACAACATCACATCTGTAACTCACTACTGTGTTACACGCATATCTTAGTATATATACCAGAATATCAATATATATCAAAATATGTCAGAATATCAAAATATTGGTACACAAGCACTATAAACATATCGCACATATACCATACATATAAAATTGTCAAACTTATAATTACACTCATTATTTTGCAAACAGAATGCTACCATGCCGGAATATCATACTTATTACACTGCATTGTTTATTACACTACAGTACAAAGATTTCATTAATTACACTACATTGTTTTGCAAGCAGTGAAGTCTACATATAATAAACACATTAAAAGGATGCTGAGCAGGTTAGCCGACGCTGATATTTCTTTGGCTCATGCTGTGTTCCATACAGTATTCTATCCAATTCCTGCGCAAAAGTAAAAACTGGTTTTAAACTCAAAGCATACAGTGAATTTTAGCTTGGTCAAGTTCAGTTAATAGAGCAACGGAATTCCTGTGTAAGCAATAATAATGCACAAGTAAAAGTGGCAGCAAACATATGCATATATTATACTAAGTTCAAGGGTAAACTTATGCATATATTATATTAATAATTAATATCCTAAAGAGTTGGTCAACGTTATGCACTTGCAGATAAACAAAACAAATTAATTGCATCAATGGTAGGTATGATTTACAGGTAGAAATGGAATCTACCAAACAGGAAAAAGGTATGGCGGTTTGTAGAAGTGCATTGGGTAGGACGGTATTGGGAAGTGGTTTGGGTGAGCAGTAGAGTGAGTTGATGGTGAATCTAAGAAATGATGGTGAGCAGCAGAGTTAGTTGTAATTGGAAATGGTTTGGATGAGCAATTTGATTGCTGTAAGCAATTTGCAAGGGGGAGGAGCAGAGCTTAATTTGTTTTGGTTTGAAGAAGTTCGGTGAAAGGCTAGAGGTGGCCAGTGTCAGTGAAGGCTTTGTGTCGATGACTGCAGAAATGATTTTGGCTGAGTGGATGAAGTATGTGGAGGTCGTTACTCTATGCAGTGGCAACAGGGGATATGTGTAGATGATGTTATGAAGGGATGTTGTCGAGGAAGATTGCTGTATTATTGTCGAGGCAGTGTCAGTTGTGCATTGTGTTGAATTTCATGAAGGGAGAAGTTTGTGGGGGTGAGCAGTGGAGAAGGATTGTTGTATGGTAGAGGTGATGGAGTGGTATTGCAAGGGTAGTGACTGGTGGTCAGCAAGGAGAAATGTATAGGGGAAGGCTGTCGTATTGTGACAGTTTTGAATTGGAGATGTTGTTTGGTGATTAAATGCAAAGCATAGCAGTTTGGTATGTGGAGCTGTGAATGGACTGTTTGTTGTTAGAAAGGCAGAAACAGTGAACAGTAAATGCAAATTGGAAATGTAAATTTTGCAGAAAATAAAATTTGTACAAAGAAATTAGATTATCAACCCTCTTTTTTTTGGTCAGTCTTGAATAGACACTCGATGTAATCTGACTTAGTCCGTGTGACATAAGTATTAATTACCACTAATAGAAGTTGCATTGAATCTTGAATGCAATTCATTATCCAACTTTGAACTATTTCTATTCTATTATTTCGAATATTAAAATAAAATTGGTGAATGTTTGATTATCTTTCTAGCTCAGACTTTGAAATGCAAAGTCAATATAATGTTTTATGCTTTGTACGAGTTGGCAACACTTCTTTCAAGTTGCAAATATATGATGTTATAATAATTTTTAAACACGGTTGTTTTTTAGTTTGAGAGGCATTGAAAGAGAATATAATGGCTTCAACCTTTTTTTTTTGGAAGGTAAAAGCTTTACTTCCTAATATTTGATAAATTGTCGATTATCTTGTAAACAAGACAGACCAGGACAAAATACACATGCATTTGCATATGCAAATTTCATATACAACAAACAAAAGAAAATCAACAATATATGTAAAGAACAATATATGCAAACGAAGAATCAAAAGAATCTGTAGTTTTCCATTGAGAAGTATCACGACGGATGACGCATTACGGTTGTACCGGACTTGGCACGACCATGCCAGGTCATCGTTTTTGCTATCCATGGTACAGTATACAGTGTTCTCAATTTAGAAATTAAAGGAAAATGTCTTAAGGTCTTTCGAGGTACTGTGGTAGCTTTTCTCTCTTCGTCGAATGATGTCTTATATCTTGGTGCATTTCAATTTGTACATGAAACTTTGTTTGCATTATCTTTCCAGTACAAGATGCAGTCATTAATGCATGCATCATAAGTTATGTAATTCATCCCAACTTGCTTAATGATCTTCTTCACGTCGGGGTACTTTGACGGTAGCGTGTTACCTTCGGGGAGTAACTCCTTTATGAATTCGAGTAGTGCAGTCACACCATTGTCTGAAAAGCCGTATTGGGTCTTCAAGCTATTCAGTTTCACAATGGCATACAACTTTGTAATCTCTTTTGGACAAGAAGGATACAATGGCTCTGTTGCAGTTGCACTATCAAAAAATGATTTATCCGTAAACTGCTCACCAGTATTAGCATTATCATGCAATTGACTTGTAGGTTGAAAATGATGGAATCTATCTGCATCATTGATCAAATCCTCCATCCTAATATGTTCGGACTCATCAGTATTTGTGGCATGACTAACCGGTTGTTGTTTTGGCTTCTCCGGTATTCTTTTCCCGCGAAAACACCACACGGTATATGATTGAACAATACCATATCTAAGCAAATGAAAATGAATGTCATTTAATTTGAATGTATCTTCATTTTTGCACCGCGTGCAAGGGCACGAATACTTTTCCTTATTGCCACCGTTTTCAGCAACAAATTTAACGAAATTTCTCACACCTTCCACATATTCTGTATTTCTTCGATTAGATTGATTCATCCATTGTTTGTCTATACTAAAAGACATACTGAAAGAAAATAACAAGAGCTAATACGAAATCATGGGTAACAATATCTTATGGCTTTCCACCAAGTTCAACTCTGATATTAACTAAACAGATGTATATTCTTCTGATTTCACTTGAAATTTAACATTAGCATCAAACTGTTTCCAAAAAATTTGCCATTACAACGGCGCCATTTTGTAGCACCAGAGTAATGTCTATGCATTACCCCTCTCCTGATACTTGGCTTGCGCCATTAACAACAATTTTATCCACTTACTAAATATGGTCTCATATTTAGTAAAGCAAAATTCTTTGCATCAACCTATACCCTAGCAGTCACTATAAGCAGCTATGTCTTACTAGCATGCAGTGCAGTACAGTACATTACAATTTGTAAAACAAATCACATATAAATGTAAAAAAGATCATCCCTTGCATAACCAATTGTTTCTTGGTTCTCTAACACTGTACCCTTAAAACATCAAATATGTATTCTGATGGTTCAGATTAGAAGGTGCATCTCTACTTTGGCAAACTGTTAAAGAGTAGTAGATATTGACTATAATCAATCCCCAAAAACTTAATGAAACATTAATCCTAAAAGCAAGGGCGGCCCAAAGAATCGGTTGACCAAGCCCAATGTGAATTTTTTTGCCCCTTACTATATAACATGTCAATTTTTTTTTATTTTCTTTTTCATATATAAGCATAAAATCACATATAAAACTATAACATAACAAAGTACCAACTTTTTGTACAAAAGTTGCCACATTAAGTGGGCTGCAAAACTTATAGTCTCAAATAGTTTACAAAACAGTGTATTTAATTTTTAACGAAATGTATCAAGTTTACAAACTAGTGTATCTAGTTAAGTGTACAGGCAAATCATATTGGGTTCTGCCTAAATGTTTGCGGGTAGACATACACACACTGTAGGAAAAATAGTACATCAATGTAAGTATCAGTTCCTAAATAATTATTAGTTTTTTAGCTTCAGCTTTCAAATTTCAATTCCTAAACGATTATTTACATAAAACTAGTTGTTTATAACTAAATACTAATAAGTTATTAGCTTCAGGCGTTTTCAAGGTTAATGAAATCTAAAGCAGTAAAAGGGCGACTCAATTTTAGAAAATTAGACAAATCAAAACAAGAAATTCGCATACTTAATTAGCAGTGGCAGTATAGAGACTGTAGCAGGACTTCAAATCAGCAGTAGAAAATATCACTTAGGAGGCAAGCATGAGCCGACGATGGCTAATGGAATAGCCGAGTATGCAGCGATGATTATTTAGAAAGCGTTGATTTTTGAAACCCTAGTTTTTTTGGGTTCGAGACTCGCCAACATGGAGATTGCTATTGAGCTGTAACTTTGAAGTAAAACAGATTTTTGGTGTTGCCCGGCTCAGTTGGTTGCCCCATCCCAAGGGCTTGGTGGGCTTGCCCCTGGGCCGGCCCTGCCTAAAATATTTACGACGGTTACAAACCGTTGCTAATTAGCCATGGTTGAAAACCGTTGCTAATTGGAACGAAGCGCGCCAAAAATTATGGCGCGAAAGGATGAAATTCACCGCCATCATTTGTCTCCAAAGAAGCTACGGTTAATAACCGTTCCCAATTAGCAACGATAAAAAACCGTTGCTAACTGAACCAAGACGGTGATTAACCGTTGCTAAATGGCAACGGTTAATAACCGTTGCCAAATGCGCGGATGGTTAGTTGCAAATCTCAGTATTTGGTGTAGTGAATTTTGTTCATAACCAAAAAGCTTCATAAGCAAAAATAAGGGTCGTACCCACACAACAGCTTATATACATGTGAAAATTCAAAAATTAAAATAAGCAAATACATAGAAACACGACACCTAAGCTCATTTCCTCTCCTTCTTCTTGCTCTTCTTTCCCTCTAGAGAAGACGAGGTTAGCCTCTTGCCAGATCTACCATTCTTCCCCTCAAACAGGTAATCCTTGGAATCTGTATCCTAATCATAGTCGCTCCCTAGAGATTTGGGAGCCTCAACTTGAACGCTTCCTATTGTAGGAGCATAAAGTGGAATTTCATGTTGTGGTATAGAGGAGGGAGGAGAAGCATTACTCTTTTCCTTCTTAATTTTCCCGAGCTTCTTGAATTGTGTAGTCTTTTCCTCTAGCATTGATGGCCCAGGTTTATGCTCGGTGGCTCCAATAATGGCTATGTCCTCTCCTCTTGCATGACATTGGAATCATCCATAGCTTTTCGGCTAATGTATGAATCTTTTTCGTGTTAGGACCAAGAATCAGGTTGGTTGAACAAGTTCGGATTTGAGTCGAGGTTGTCACGATAACAGATTCGGTCATTGAAGCTTGAGTGCCTGAAGTCAAGTTTCCCTTTGGTAAAGGGGCAAGAATACGCAACCTAAAACTTCAAAAAGTGAACATTTGAGATTAAAAACATCGACGAGTGTCATTTGAGCCTTCTATAACATAGGATATGTTAGTGATATACCCCCAGCAAAGCAGAGATCATTTGAAAAGAAGTTCCCGTAGAACTCCCCTCCATAATCGGGGACAAGATAAGCATTTTTGGAATGGATTTTGGTTGTGTGTAACCAGGCTCCTCGGGGTTGTACTGTACCTCAGCTGAAGATGTCAAAGTGATTATTGTCCTTAAAGTCACCATAGTAGTTGGATCTGTGGAACTGCCAAAAAGAGGAATAGTATATTAAAAAGTAGGAAGCATTGATGTGGAAGAAGTGACAGCACTTGAAGTAATCACCATTATAATGGGAATCTCATTTGGGAATCCATTAGCAGCGGGAATTGAACTTTTGCCCAAATCTTTAGAGCTAGATTTGAGAAGGATCCCAATAGACATATCACCGGAAGCAGTAGCATCACCTCCATACATAATTTTTCCTATAGCAAGTGCATCCAAATCCTTATCATCCAAAAGGTCATATTTGAATTGGTCTTCATTGACCTCAATGCTATCCGAGTGTTATCTCTCTTGCTTAATAATGTATTCCCCGACCATGCCTAACACTGTGGGTTATCCCATATCAAACCAGCTTTGATTTCCGAATTTAATGATGTTTGTATAGAATGTAAGTAAAGTGGGATCTATTTGAGACTTGTTTCTGTCCTTAATAGTTTGTGCGTGAATTTCTATATCCTTTTGTGCTAGCCAAGCATCAAGCAGTTACTTTACATATTCTTAAGATTGAACGAGAGTATCAACTTTTTCCTTCTTTTCATCCTCTAACGCGTCCTCTAATCTTTGAATTTTAAAAGCCTACTCAATGATATTTTCCAAAAATCTAATTTTCCAGAGCAAGGTTATGGCTCCTATGATGCGCAGCCTCTAGCTAAGTTTGTTGCAATTGAGACTTCTCTTCAAAAGATTTTCTTTCTTCTTCTAACTTCTTCTCCAGAGACATATGAGATTTTTTTAAAGCTTGTCGGCTTCCTTATTCAGATTTGTAATGACATACTTGTCATCTTGCTCTAGTAGCTCCTTCCCTTGGAGAGCTACCATCTTTTCCCTATTAACTTTGGAAAGAGCCTTTATGAGTCTTCTCCATGTGTAGTACTAATCATACATGTCACTCATGCAAACCATGACATTATTGGATATGTCATGGAAGATATCCTTCAAATGATAAGTAAATTCAAATACATTGAAACAAAAACTCGAAAATGCTGATTGCAGTTGGACGAGTTCTAGAATAGAAGAAAATTTTGTTACTGTCATAGAAATAGAATCAAGAATTTATCTTTGCTATATCTTTTTTTAGAAGGACCATAAGTTGTAGACCTAGATGGCTGAGTAGGCTAGTTGGATTTTTGAACAAAAATTATTGGCTGCATGATGAGTGACACTGAA
This sequence comes from Allium cepa, assembly GCA_030765085.1. Lineage (NCBI taxonomy): Eukaryota > Viridiplantae > Streptophyta > Magnoliopsida > Asparagales > Amaryllidaceae > Allium > Allium cepa. Next base: position 1,050,391,181 of record CM060935.1, on the reverse strand, counting down.
GTGGGCGTAGTTGGAGCTTTGGATGAAGGAACATGATCAGTTTTGTCGAGTATCGATCCATACTTACGGGCAAAGAGAGCGAGCTCTATGTTGTCTAGGAGACGTCCTCATCAACCATCTATCATGATCATTGCGATGTTTATGTTCTCCATTTAGACTTTTCTACGATAACACCCCGTGAGTTTTACGACACTTAATTAAAAAGAAATTTAATACATAAAAATTAATGCTTAAAAATTGAATTTTTGCAAACATCATAAATTGGTTACGAAACTTATAACGTTGGATTCGTGGTGATATTCTGATCAATTTTCATACATAAATTTTTCCCATTGGAGTTCAAACAAAAAAGTTATTAACGTTTGAAGTTTTTGAATCAAAAATAATTATATATAATCATGGTAATAAAATTTAATTAACACTAATTACTAACGTTAACGGAAACTTAAACATTAAGAAATGTTAAAGTTGAATCAAATCTAAGAATATATATAAGTGGAAATATATTATTGCAATCAAATTTGAAAGGAATGAAACAAACACAATCGGTTAGAAGAAGGAATAAAATTAACAAAATCAATGCATGTAGATAAATTCAAAAATAATAAGCCAAATGGTTGACCTAAAAAGCATGATGGTCGATTGGTAGCATCAGTTGTTTGTTGAATAAATTCAACAGTAAAACTTCGGCCTAATGGCTCGGATTTAATACAGTTTCATTAAACAGCTAGCGTTGATTTGAACCACTATAAATATAGATCTAGACCCTTACTTCCAAACTCATATTTTTTTAACAAACATGGAAGCTCTGTCATTTTCTCTTCTCCTCCAAAATTCTAAATTCTTGAATATAGTTCTAGTTTATATGTATATGAATTGGAGAATTATAGAAGATGTTAGAGGAGAGGAATATGATCAAATCAAATCGTCAAAGCCGACGTAAACTATAAATCCAAATCTTAAATACAAATCAAATTCAAATCTCTTTACTCGTCAATATTTCTAATAGATCTACATATTCTTGCGGTATATATTCAAATAGGGAGAAAAATGAATCGAACTAGAATAATAGGGATTGGATTCGGAGATTTGGAATGTTAGAAGGGTGGGTTGGAATATTGTATACTTTTTTATAATATTAGATTATATCATTGTAGATCTATTCCTGTATGCTTGAAATGTAAATTGGAGTTGTAGGCTAAACTTTTACACATGCAATGAAATTATAAAATCTATCTACATATTCTATAATTGTTAACTTGGTATATCTATATGTTATATGAATGTAAATTTGGAAAATATTTAGGTATTAACAATCCTTAAAGTTATTAATGAATAATAGTAGACCATGAATTTATAAATGATTTAATAATTCCAGATTGTTGCTTAAATGGACATTGATAAACCAGAATGTAAAAATAAAGAAATTATAATAATATTTAGGGTTTAAGTGGTATTTTGATTCATTAGAATATAATATGTTGCAGTATGAGTTTCTATACATTATCAAGTTTAAAATAAATAAAAGTGTGTCATTTGAATTGAAAACAAATACACCTAAAAAAAATAGGGATGTTTACCATATTTTATACTGTCTATTTCAATAACTACAAAAACATAATTCCTTGTAATTCCAAATGCAACAAAAATCTTTCTTTTTGGATAAGATATAGAAAAATACAGTGTAAATCTTTTCATTGAAAGAGGCGTAATTCAAATGCATTAAAATGTAAAAAAATCCCTAAGTGTTAAATAAAGATGGAAATTAAATAAGGAAAAGAAATTGAAGACTAGGCAAGAATAAATTAAATGTTAAAAAGGGAATAGAAATAGGAATTAGGAAAAAAGGTAAAAGAATGTAAAAAGGCATTATAAATCTTTTGAAAAGAAAGCGGTAAATAGTATTAAACAAAGTAAGATATAAATGCATAAAGAAGTAAAGAATTATGATTAACAATAAATTACGAAGGAAAAATAATTAAATAAGAATGAATCAAAATATATATGTAGCCTTAAGTATGCATTTATGATGAGTGCGAACTATTAAGGTTCATAAATGATTAAATGAATAAGAATGACATAATAATTAGAATAGATTGGAACGCGAGGTCGGTAGTGTTATACAATAGAAGTCAGCCTACTACAAGGGGCTACCGGCAGTTATGTACCCGATGTGAGACATATCCAACTATAGGACCCGTGGAGAGTATATGCATGCATGTTGATAAAGGAATACCTTAATAGAAAAGGGAGACTGCTTCGATAAAATAGGAAAGGAGGTATTTCCTTGATTGCAATGGGCAATCTAAATTGGATGGTGAGCGAAGAACGATGTTATGTCAGTATGTGTTGGTACCAAATTAAGGAGTAGGTCTGCACATAGGTTGAGAACATCATTAATCCTTACCGGTCAACCGAAAAGACAAGGCTTACACTTAACGAGCAACACTTCCTACTAGCGTACGGACCACGTTAGGTCATGCATCACCATGTTGTTTGCTAGTTTGGTTGTTAAGGCAAGGCTAGTTAACCCTATTAGAGAGGTCTTTCAAAACGTGCATGGGGTTGTCCATGGAGCTGAGTCCATGGTCAGTGGGCTGAATCCATCATATTTATAGTTCATAGAGCTGAGTCTACAATTGGGAAGTAGACAAAAAAATCCCCAATAATGCAACAAGGAGTATGACTAAATTATTATTAATCTGTTGTTAGGCACTACGGGAGTTCCTCGGTACGCACGATGATGAGAGCATGATACGATGAGAGTGATGGATTTTGATGGGGTGCTGAGTTAAGGGATACTAGCGGGGATAATATCTTGGTCCAATGGGGAACCGCAGTACATACATATGTACATGTGCGTGTGTGTATGTACATAGATATATCTACTACGGGTAGTTGGGACGTATCATATGTGCATGTAAAATCGAGACAACTAATTGAAAATTAAAGGATATAACAAGAGATAGAAGACAATCGGCATAAACGGGTGTCAATTAATAGGGTCGATATTGGTAGTGCCAATCCTAGTCAATACTTTATGTTTTATTATACTTTACTATTCCGTTGTAAGTTACATTAATAGTGCTCCTATATGCCTATATTTGTTTATTTTTAGGATACCCACCAACAATCCGCACTTTGGTGTACTTGAGTTTTCGATTTAGCAAAAATTCAGACCTACTAGGGTGTGGGTTTTTACACTTACTCTCTCCTACGATGCCTTGCTGGGGATTTGTGTGACGACTCATAGTGTTAACGTGAGGAATCAGGCATACAGTAATCAATAAAGTAAACTTGGAGATCGAAAAAACAGTGTTGGCATCCCATTGAACATGAAAATAAAACATACTCGAGTTATTACATGGAAATCAAGTAACCACACGTGCAGTGTAAACATATGATGACTGTAAGTGTCGTGCGGTGTTAATGTATCCTAGATCCCCTCACGGACCATGCTCTTAAAGTTTACTAATAGGGGTTATCTCCCATGCAGCAGTTGCAAGCACATCTACAGTCAGACAAATAGGAAAACCTATGCCACCAAGACTGATATTTCCAAGACCATAAAAATGGATTTTATGTTGTATGCTCCTGAATGAGCCATATATGTAACCAGTTGGAAGAGCCAATGTTTCTTCCTTGATCGAAGCCTTGTGTGGCTATAGAAACGGGTGGGGTAAAACGATATTTATCTTCGAACGATGGGAAATAATCAATAATTGATCATCACCACCCGTCTCTCCAACGGACTCAAGACCAAGGTTCACGTCCTCACTATTAACTTCGTCCTCATCATCATGTCATTATCATCTCCTCCTTCTGTGATGTTGTCACAATTATTACTCTCCATATTATCTCTTTGATCATTCGAAGGATGTTGAAGAGGAGGAATCTCTTAATTCTCTCCAGCTGGAGGCTCGACCTTAACCTCTTGAGTAGGCTAAGCGCCTCCATGAATATTAGGCATATGGCTAAGACTATGATTATTATCCAAGAGGTGGAATTGCCAAGTCCTTTCATGTGTGAGAAGAAATTTCATCTTTCTTTCTTCAATAGGAATAGCCTACAGATCTTGAAGAGTACGTGCCATAGCTACACTATCGGGCCTCCTCGAAATATCTGTAAAATTACAAAATAAAGGAGTTAGTGATTAGGATAGGGGTAACTCCATTAAAATGAAGTATAATGGTATAACTTACGTCCTAAAATCCATCTGTGGGTAAAGCCTGGTGGGTAGCGTAAAAGACGCATTCGTCTTTGAAATAGTTGAGTTTGTTCCAAAGACTGATGATGACGCAACCCTTAGACGGTTCCAAATAAGTGAGAGAGGGACTTTATTTCCCCTAAGTTGCATATATAATCTCCTCTAATGTAGGCACCTTGCTTAAATGGTGGAGGCAAACCATATACATCCTATTCAATAAGGAATAGCTGTTTGGATGAAGCTGAACATGACAAGCTTCATAAATGAGAGAACAAGTGGATGAAATGATTGAATGGAGGAACACATCCAAAAAGGCACATATATTGATTGCAAGAAGCGTAGACCTCAAGCAGATTATGGTCCCAAGGAAAGGGCTCTAGAACCAGAACGTCTTAAAAAGGAATGCTGCGCCTTCCTCAAATTCGTCTAACTCCCACTTCATCTAACTTGGACACTAAAGAGTCCGAAGGATTATCTAGAATTATAACATCTCCATGATCAATATTGGAGGAAACTCCCATGAAGGTGTAACAACCCGGAATTTTGGTCGTTCGTTTTTGAACATTTAATTTATTTCAAATATTGAATTTGAATTTTTAGTTGAGTTTGAATATGGAAGAATTTTTGAAAATGGTTTATAATTTTAAATACAACGATTTATTGGATTTGACAAATAGAAATTTAATATTTGAAATTAGGCAAATATGGAAATCTGGAGTTAAACGAGAGTGGAAAATGATTTCTAAAATTTATTCAAAATCTATTTAGATTATAATTATAATACGGGACTTTTGAATGGGATTTAAAAGTCGATAAAATTAAAATTGGAATTTATATATTAATTTAATAGTGGAAATTAATATATATATAGTAATAATGTAAATAATTGGATTTTTGATTTAATATGAATCGGAATGATTTCTAATATGGATATAAATTATATTTGAATTATAATGGAGTTAGTAAGTTTTAAAAATTGAAAATTTTAAATGATTTCGACGATTTTGAAAATCGCTCGATTTAATCGACGAGTTAAAATAGCCTTCCAAGCATAGTCTCGGAATTCAATGAAACCAATTCCATTGGATCCGTAATAGTGTATTATTATCGGATTTCAAATTTCGTAGTGTTTGGAGTTACCTTTTGGTCATACGGAATAGAAACACAATGAAATAAATATCGAGAATTTAATATTTTAATTCGATTCAAAAGGGATATCTTCCACATACGATCGAATTAGATGCCAAAGCATGTTCCATCGTGTTCAAAATAGGGGTAAAACAGTATAAATGCAAGGTGGAACGTTTCGTTTGGAGTTTGTTTGAAAAAGAACGTTAAAAGTGAAAATAATATTAAAATAATTCGTATACATGTATATATATTTTCCCGCAGCATAGTGAGACCCTAGTCTCATATTACGTAGCCGCCAGAAAACGAGTTAATGGCCGAAAATCTTTAAATTACATCTCGATTTTTCTCCAAATCCATAAACTATTATCAAAAACCCTCAACTAATATCGTGGAGCATCTCAAGCTCTACAAGTTCAATAGGTATGATCGAATACCATTGCGTAGATCGTCAGCAATCAAAGCCAAAGCCATGGCTGTTCATCAGTGAATTGCTTGATGCCAGGAAGCTCGAGCTTGACGTGCCTCAAGCTATAGGTAGAGGGCGCATGGACCTTTCGAATGTCGCTGGTGGATCGACTTCTCGTTCGACGTGGTAGCCACGATGTATGGGTGGTCAAAGGGCAGTGGGTTCGATTTGAACGCGATGTAGAGGGAAGAACATAACGCGGCCCGTGATCTCAGCTTCGAAAATCAATGGCCGGATTATTTTCTGTAGGTTTTATAAAAAATAAATTATTATATATAAATTATATTCAAAACTTTGTAATGGCATATGTAACAACCCGCATATTTCATAATTGAGTATTTAAATATTTTATTTAAATATTTCATCGTTAGTCGGATTTTATCCCCAAAAAGCTAATTTTTGCAAACGGTCAAATTAAGACTCGAGACCACCCCTATTGAGTTCAAAATGATGTTTGCGATCTTTTTGAGTATAAAATTTGATATGTTTGGAGTTAGTGGAATTTTGCCACTTTTACACTTTGGGATTTGGGTTTGGTTTAGCCCATTAGCCAAAACTATTAACTCTAGCTCAAACCTCCCTCTTCCTTTCATTACTTCACTTTCAATTCCTAACACTCAAGCTTCATCAAAAATGGGGAGAGGAATGGGAAATTAAAACTCCAAGCCCTAGTTCATTTGCAAATTCAACATCAAACTCCAAATCCAAAGACAAGCCATTGATTGAAGCTTCTTGTGTTGAGATTGAAGTGTGGTTGATTCTTCCTTTGCTTTTAGGCTCCTCCTTCATTGATTTTGTGAAAAGGTGATATTTTTATCTCACATCTTTGTCTATAACTATCTTTGGTTGTTGGGTACGAATTCCTAACACTTATTCATGTGCATTTGCTTTTGGTTTGGATTGAATTGGTGAAAATCCCAATTTTTAGTGTTTTGGGTTCAAATCTTTAAAAATCCTAAATTTGAAGTTTGAACACGTTTTTGGTGATGCATCGAGGAGCCAATACGACCGGGTAGCCGATAGGCGTAATCCACTAGCATCCGTGCTCGACCGGTTGCAAATTGAGAGAGTTTTTGCATTTATATTTCTAAGGTCGTTCGGCCTGCACATAGGTCGCACCATGCATAGGTTTCGGACAACGTAGGTCACACCTGCATATAGGTCATGCCATGCTTAGGTCGCGCCATGCTTAGGTCGCGCCAGGGGATGGGTCGTTCCACTCCTTAGGTCGCTCGACCTACTCTCACCTCCTTAAGTCGCTCGGCTAGCTCGCAACCACTTAGGTCGCTCAGCCTCGCCTCCTTAAGTCGCTCGGCCTGCTTGCACTCCTTTGGTCGCTCGTTCCTTAAGTCGCTCGGCTTGCTTCCCTTAGGTCGCTCGGCCTACTTTCACCCCTTAGGTCGCACCACTTAGGCCGCAGGCTACTCCATAAGCCGCCAGCTCCTTAGGTTGCTTGCACCTTAGGTCGCGCCATGTTAGGCCGCATGCTACTCCTTAAGCCGCTAGCTCTTTAGGTCGCTCGGCTTGCATCAGTTAGGCCGCATGCTATGTCGCTGATGTCTTAAGTCGTAAGTCGTGGCTGTTAAGTCGCAGGGGTATTTCCACTTTGATGGATTTGGAACCGAATTCTTTGGATTTTATTCACGTCTTCGAATGTGAATTTTTGTGACTTATTGTTTCTACAATCATTTTTGTGATTTGTCATTTTAAAAATATAAAGGTTCCAATACTAGTAGTAAATATCAAAACTCTTTCACCAAAACGATTTCAACCCTATTTTATTACAAAGCTTATTTCTTAAACCATTTTCCAATCTACTAGCATATACAAACCTTTACCTCACACGTACGAGAAATCTAATTAAACGGTTTAGTAAAACAAGTGGTATGAAACGCTTGCGTTTACTTTGCTGGTTAATTCTTGGACTTGTTCGATTGAATCTCTTGTGACAATTTTCGAGTGGAGATCTACAATTTGTTCGTAAATATTGTAGTTAAGCTAGTGGTTATGGGACACGAGGCCAAGCTTATATATTTACTAGCTCACTGTACTTGACACTTCTTGATGATCGTTTTTGTGATTTAGACTAGCAAATGTGCGATGTCTCTTTGTCTACGAGGGAGACTAAACCCGTTTCTGTGGTGCTTCGGCTTAATTTGGTGGGGTAGTGACCCATGGTCTTCGGGCCGTTTTGTGGAACTTCGGTTCAAAATTAATGATTAGCAACCATGGAATAGCGTTCTGTTTTGTGTTACACGTGTTGGTGAGTTTTCATGCTCCCGTTTTGTGATAGGCCTCCCCCTTTTTGTGATTTCTGGATTCCCTGTGATGATTTCTAGAATTTGTGTTTCACCAATTTTCGTGATTTTCATCGATAAGTTTTATCAAATTTTGTGCATTGGTGAATTTTTGTGTCATTAACTTTTTGAGAATAAAAATATAAGGAGTTTGACATTCCTTTTGATCTTTGAGAAGATTCTTGTGATATTGATTAATCTCTTGTTGATTTTCATTTTCATACTTATCACAGTATGACATTATGGTCATTATACGTTTATACCATATCTCTTATTCTATATCATTTCATTTGATATTTATAGCTAGACTGATCCGTTTATTATTTCCTTATTAAATAATACTCGGGTCAGACCGAGATGTTACAAGTGCTTCTGCTTGACTTCACATCTGGGATTATCACCCTGACTTTTGGCTAACTACTTAGATTAGTAGTTTTTGTTGTATACATTTGAGATATAGACTCATTGATGTATCCATATTCTTTTGTCTAGCACTTGTAGCTATTCTTTTGTGATATTGTGGATCTTATTTGACCACTACTCTGATGTACACTTTCATGCGATATATTCATATCTTTTTCCGCCTATGTGATGTGGATATCTGTGACTGATTTGTGTTAGGTTTATTTCTATGTTTGATTTCGAAGATATTATAGCCACTGTGTAGTAGCTTTGATTTTATATCGGTAAGTCGGATTTCCTCCTGAAACCAAATGCATGTTGTACTACCTGACATATCCGTGCTCGCACAAAGCAATTACACGGATGGTCGCCCCTCAACAGCCTTATTCTCCGTGCTAGTTGACAGCATTACACCGTAGTGCCCTTGGCTAGAGTAGGTATAGAGGTGGGGCATCACAGCTTGGTATCAGAGCCAAACTTCGGAACAATGTAGAATAACCTAGCAAGGATCGTCGTCCTAAGTCCTTCTTAGGAGTCGTGCCTTAAGATTTGATTCGAGTCTTCGTACTGATTCATCCTATTTTCTTTATGATTCCTTGTTTTATCTATCAAGTTTGCTTGATATTCATTTTGTTAATAATTCCTCCTTCTTTCTTTCTTTCAAGAGGAAGAGAAATGGTTAGACCTGGCCGTCCCAGCGCCGGTCAATCTAGAGCTACTCCCCAAGATGGAGTATTTATGTCTGCCCAGCAGCTTCTTGATCTCGTAAAGAATGCTCAGGCAGCCTGTTCAAATCCGAAGTCTACTCACCCTAAGTCCGGATTTGCACGTTTGTGCAACGATTATACCAATTTGGATGGGAAGCCATTCGAAGGTTCTGAAACCATTATTGAAGTCCAGGCTTGGCTGAGAACGTGCGATCAGATCTTTTCTCGCATGGATCTTATTGATCTTCACCGTGTTCAGGTGGCCTCTAGTATGCTCCAAGAGAGAGCATTAGATTGGTATGAGCTTCTTGTTGCTGAAATAGTTGAAGCAGATCTTACTTGGGAGAAATTCCGGGAATGATTCGAATTAAAATTTATGCCAGAAGCTGAGAAGGTGACTTTGGCTCGACGTTTCATTGACCTTGTTCAAGGTGAATCTTCTATGGCAGATTATGTCGTATCCTTCGAGTCACTTTCTAAATAAGGGGTCGAATACATAAACACCCCATTGAAGAAGAACCAAAGATTTTTCTATGGCTTGAACAAGAATCTCAAGAAGCACTTACTCCTAAAATTAGATTTTTCTTTTGATCAACTCATTGATATCGCTCTTCGACTTGAAGAGGCAGACAGAGAGAGTGATGTTGAAGCTTTGGGTGCCAAACCAAACTTCAACAATAAGAAAAGGCCTAGTAAGTTCAGGGGTCCTTATCCCAATAAGAAAGGGAAGCAATCAACTTCAGTGGCAAAGACTTCTACCTCTAGTAGTAGGCAATGCTACAATTGTGGTTCTAAGGACCATTATGCGAACAAGTGTTCAAAGCCTCGTGCTTGTCGCTATTGCAAAAGCCCGGATCATTATTTATCTTCTTGTCCCAAACTTCAGGGCAAGAAGAAGGGAAAGCTTAATGTTGCTCAAGCCCCTGGCAACATATCTCGTGGTCAAGTTATTTCCCATTCTATCCTTGATGGCATTATTTTATTTCGTGATCACCCTATTCGAGTTCTTTTTGATACGGGTGCATCCCACTCTTTTATTTCAAAATAACTTGTTGATACTTTTCTTTGGATGTTTTGTGTTTAATGACTTCTTTGAGAATTGCGAATCCGGTTGGTGGATCCGCAACAATTAATTTGCTTTGTAAAGATGTTAAGATTATTTTGTGTGATTTTTCTTTCCGAGCCGATTTGCATGTTATGCGCTACTTAGGCTTTGGAATGATTTTGGGAATGGATTGGCTTAACCGCTATGAAGCCCAAATCCTATGTCCCGAGCGGACTATTCATCTTCGACATCCTCAATCTGTTAAGCAGATTTCTATAGATCTTGAAGATTCGGATTCCTGCTTGGTTGCATCTTTATATTCTTTAAATCCTCGTGATGACGATAATGATGATGAGGAAGATATTATTTCTCTTATTCACGTTGTTCGTGAATTTTCCGACATATTTGAGCCCGTTTTAGGATTACCACCTAAGCGAGCAATTGAGTTCAGAATTAATCTCATCCCTGGAGCTCAACCTATCACTCGTCCTCCTTATCGCTTGTCTAATAAGGAAAATGAGGAGATGCGCAAACAATTATCCGAGTTGGAGACGAAGCAATTTATTCGCTCTAGTTCCTCGCCTTGGGGAGCTTCAGCTATTTTGTGAAGAAATCCGATGGTACACTCAGACTTTGCGTTGACTACCGCAAGCTTTATGATCTTACTATCAAGAATAAATATCCTTTACCTCCGATCGATGATCTATTCAATCAACTTAGTGGTGCTAGGGTCTTTTCACAATTAGACCTAGCTACCGGTTTTCATTAGATTCGTATCGCAGAGGATAGCATTCCTTTGACATCGTTCCGTACTCCTTATGGATCTTATGAATGGACTATTATGCCATTTGGTTTAACGAATGCTCCGGCTTATTTCATTGACCTTATGAATCGAGTTTTCAAAGATTTCCTCGATCGCTTTGTTCTCATCTTCATTGATGATATTCTTGTGTACTCAGAAACCGAGGAGGAGCATGAGAGGCATCTTCGGATTGTGTTGGAAACTCTTAGGAGTAATCAATTAAAAGCAAAATTTTCTAAATGCCACTTTTGGCAATCTCGTGTGAAGTTTCTCGGTCATATTATTTCTGAATCCGGAATTTCCGTGGATCCTTCAAAGATTGAAGCGATTCAAAATTGGAAGAAACTTGAGAATGTGACGGAAATCCGTAGCTTCCTTGGATTGGCGGGATATTATCGTCGTTTTATTAAAGACTTTTCTAAAATAGTCGTGCCTCTTACTAGGTTAACAAAGAAAGGGGTTAAATACATTTGGTCGGACAAATATGAAGCTTCTTTCCAGAAATTGAAAGAACTCCTTTCCGATGCTCCTATTCTGGTGATTCCCGAGGGGAATCAAGATTTTATTATTTATACCAATGCTAGTCGCATTGGTTTGGGTGTCGTTCTTATGCAAAGAGAACGTGTAATTGCTTATCTAGACAATTAAAGCCAGCCGAGACTAGATATGCTACTCACGATTTAGAGCTCGCGGCTATTGTTTTTGCTCTTCGTATTTGGCGTCATTATCTTTTGGGGGAAAAATTTATTCTTTACACCGATTATAAATGTTTGAAGTATTTATTCTCTCAAAAGGAACTTAATTTGCGTTAACAACGTTGGCTGAGTTCCTTGCACCTTATGATCTTGATATCCTTTATACTCCCGGAAAGGGAAATCGTGTTGCCGATGCACTTAGTCGCAAGCAACAAGCGGCTGTTTCCATGATGATATCCGAATGGAATGATCTCGAGGTTTTATCCACTTGTGAGATTCGAGATCGTGTTTTCGATTTTTGTTCATCTCTTAATTTATGTAGCCTTGAGGCTCATCCTTCTCTTTTAGACCGCATTCTTGAAGCTCAAAAGCTAGATCCCGAACTGGCTCTTCTTGGCCAAATTTTTAAGGATAAAATTGATATTGAAGGTTTGAAATACTTTGATATTGATTCTCGTGGCGGCATTCGAAAATTTGGTAGACTTATCGTGCCAAATATTAGTGATCTTCGTGAAGATATTTTAGAAGATTCTCATCGTTCTAAATTTACCATTCATCCCAGTAATAGTAAAATGTACGTGGATATGAAGCGACTTTATTACTGGGAGGGAATGAAATCTGATATTGCTAACTTTGTTAAGTGTTGCATGACTTGCCAACTTGTCAAGGCCGAACATTAAAGGCGCGGTGGGTTATTGCAACCTTTAGAAATTCCAATTTGGAAGTGGGACCAAATTTCCATGGATTTTATAGACGACCTTCCCCGTTCTCGTTCGGCTATGATAGTTTATGGGTGATAGTCAATAGACTTACTGAATCCGCCCATTTTATTCCCGTTCGGTCCAATCGAACCGTGCCTCTTTTGGCCAAACTCTTTATCAAAGAAATTGTTAAATTGCATGGAGTTCCTACTTCTATTATTAGTGATCGTGATCCATTGTTTACTAGTGGATTTTGGAAGAGTCTTCAAAAAGCTTTGGGAACGAAGCTTAATTTTAGCACCGCTTATCACCCCTAGTCCGATGGACAGACTGAGCATGTGAATCAAACTCTTAAAGATCTTCTTCATGCATGTGTTCTTGATTTTGGTGGAAGTTGGGAAGATCATATATCTCTTGTTGAGTTTTCCTATAATAATAGCTTCCAATCTAGTATTGGTATGGCACCTTTTGAGGCACTCTATGGAAGGCCATGCCGATCTCCTTCTTGTTGGCATCATGCCGGTGAGAAGCTGGTTTTAAGTCTAGATTTTATTCATGATTCCACAGAGAAGATTGACCTTATTCGTCATAGCATGAAAGAAGCCCAGAGTAGACAAAAATCCTATGCCGATAACCAGAGAATGAAATTATAATTTTCTGTGGGAGATCTTGTATTTATCCGTGTTTCACCTATGAAGTGGGTTGTACGTTTCAGTCGATCGTGAAAATTCGCGCCTCGATATATTGGGCTATTTCCTATCACCGAACGTATTGGTTCCGTGGCTTATCGCCTTTTATTACCGGCTCAATTTTCTGCCATTCATAATGTGTTTCACGTTTCTCAATTACGAAAATGCCTTCGATATTCCGATTCTATTCTTGAGCCCGGTGTTGTGGAAGAAATTGAAGTTTCGCCTAATTTAATTTATGAGCAACATCCAATTCGAATTATTGCTTCGGAGGTCAAACGCCTTCGAAATAAGGATGTCCCGCTTGTGAAGTGTAGCGACCCAACTTTCCACTCTCGGAAAATCGCATCACTAATTAAGAAAGAAAGGGATAGAAGAAGAAAAGAAAGAGAAGAAAGAGAAAACAACACATCAGAATCTCACAGCGGAACGATTTAAATATAATATAGAACATATACAGAGTATCATATACATCAGAGTACACAACTAAACATCTCAAATTAGACAGTTATAACATTTCTGTCTAATACAATACAAGACATCATACAGAAACAACACAGCGGAAACTCTAACCATATATCTACACGCTGAAGCCTCCTGCTCCAAAGCTCCTCCAGAATTCGTCAAGAGATAACCTGAATCACTTGACTACTCATATAAAATATGAGTACCCAAGAGTTTAATAAAACAGAAAATAAACACTCGGGTCAGACAGGGGTCTGGTGTGAGTAAACGGTTTAAGATTGCTTAACTTTAGAAAAACCTTTGAAAACAAAAGGTATCACGTAAGACTTCCCACACATAAACATGGAAAAGTTTTTACCTTACGCTAACCAAAACATTTGATAGGAAATCCAGTGATATTATAATAGTGTCTAGGGTTTTCAAATAAATATGAAATAGCCGAAATTGTTACATTCATTAAATTCCAGCTACTAGCCACAAAAGTGGGTAATACAAACAAAACCGTAGGGTCTCGTAGGGAAAATGGGTTTCCAACAATGGCAGGGCTACTGGGGTACCGCCCGTCACAGTACGTGGCCTAGATCACCGTACCGAGGATTACTCCCTTCATCCCCTGCAACACAAGACCGGGACCATTCCTTACTGAACAGTCCCGAACAAGACCACCCCGCAGTTGGCTGCAGACCAACTGCCCACACAGCCGAAATATAAAGGGACCTCTAGACAGGGATGTATCTTGCCCTCCAGTGGGCGCGACCCACGAAGCCTTGCTGCACCTCCCCTGTTTTAGCCATTCCCGGTTGATGAGGCTTGAGGCTGCGATTACCTTTATAGGACCAATCATCTTAGAATGCTCATCGTCCGCCTAACGATGTGCTGAAAGCATTCAATCCATACAAGTTCGTTCCGGGTTCGAACGAAACCGAAGGCACTATCTCGTTGCACTCATTTGGAATCACCCTCAGAGTCAACGACCATAGCCCTTGCACTCTAAATCTCCATCTCGAATCTATAAGCACTATTCCGTCAAACTCATTACGGAATCACCCACAGAGTTATACTGACGTATAACCCTTACACCTCGAGTCTTCACTTGCTCCACTTGGATTAACGACCTAACGTTTAATTGGAATCGATGTGGTTTTCGGATTCCAAATATGGAAACCCGATCCCGGTCTCATCGAAACCAAACGCCATTTTAATGTCCAAGTTGTACTTAAGGGATTTAAACAATAGATATTCAGAAGTATCACTTAACATAAATGGATGTATTCACAACACAGATAGATAAGCATCTATTATAACATATCACAAAGCAGCATATATGTCACAATCACATATAGCATAATCACATCATCACATCTATCAATATCATCCAACAACAATCAATATCATTAACTCATCCAATGATATATAAATCATCCAATCATTAACCATTCATAAACAAATTTGATTCAACCTTGATTAATTTAATTAATGCTTAAATTAAATTAATCCTTAATTAAATACTTGGATTATCTCCAATCCAATACTATTTATTAATTAATTACAAATTAATTAATTAACATCACTTAATTATCCATTTCAATTAATCTTTCCTGATTAATTATCACTTAATTACTTTAAGTAATTATTACTTAATTACCAAATTAATTAATCATCCTGATTAATTACTTCCAAATTATACTAAGTAATTACCTCTTAATTACTTTCTAAATTAATCAACCTTGATTAATTATTCTCTAATTATTCTGGTAATTATTCCTTAATTACCTTTAATCAATTACACTTGATTAATCATTTTTAATTAATCACATTGATTAATTACTTTTAATTAATCATACTTAATTAATTACTTTTAATTAATCACCTTTGATTAATTACTTTAATTACATTTAGTAATTAAAACTTAATTATAAACTAATTATTCTTAAATTATTTATTAACAATTAATTAATTATTTTCATTTATTAATGATTACATCATTAATTAAATTTCTTCTTAATTAATTACTTTCACAAGTAATTAATTACTTAATTAATTACTCTTAATTCTTTAATTAATTAATCATTAATCAAGTAATTTAAACCTTTAATCAATTATTAATTAAGTCTTTAATTAATAACTAAAGTGATTAACTCTTAATCACATTTACTTAATTACTTTTAATAAAGTAATTATCCTTTATTTAATTACCCTTAGTAATTAACCACTTAATTACTTTAATTACTTTCCCAAGTAATTATATTAGATTAACCCAAAGTGATTATCTTAATTAATCACAAGTTAATTACTTAATTAACTATTTAACTTAATCATTCAAATTAATTAAATGATTCTTAATCTTATTATATTATAAGATTCTTAATTAAGAAATCCTTATCTTAATTAAATCATTTATTCATAATTAAAACTTGATAATTAAAAATGATTTAATTATCTCAATTATCTTTAAAAATTCAAACTTACTAAAGATAATCTTTATTTCAATTGATTATCAAATTCTAAATTATTAAACTTAATTTAAATAAAATATAATGATTTAGAAATAAATTAAATTTAAACATATTTTGAGTTGAACTTTGAAATCCTTTAAAATCTTTCCCAAATTTATTTATTAAAGTTTAATATAAACTTAAATTTAAATCCACTTATTATATAAAAAAAAAACTTCCATACTTTAAAATATATAAACTTGTTTAAAACATAATTTGAAACAAATTTGAAACTTGCTCAACCTTTGATTTAAAAACTAAATTTCTAAAACAAATATTCTTTGCATTAATCATAACAAACTTCAGTACTAAAACCTGAATACCTAAATACTCAAGAAACCAAACTTCAACTCGTGCCACACCCGAGTAAACTACTCAAAAACCAAGTGATTACCCCGAGTTCCCCCTGCTGCCTTCATGCTTCGAATTGAAACAACAAAAACCCGGAGCAACCTTCGAGTTTCCTATTCCTTCTCCCCTCATATTTCCAGAACCCAATATCAACCCATGACACCGTGCATCGTGCAACGTGCACCGATCACCATTCCACCAGCGACCATCGCCGCAGCTCCGACAAGTCATCCTCGACCCCAACTTCCTAACGCTACACCCAGAAATCCAAACACAAACGAAAAACGACATTTCAACATTCGAACCCAACTGTTCGAAATACCATGCCAGAAAAACCTTCAATCGCCGACCATCCCCTTCACCGTAGACCATGCCACCACCTCCGAAGCTTCCCCACATCTTCCTCGATCCTTGGCAATGCTCGCGATCAACTCCGACAGCCTTATGACACCTCGAAGTCGCGATGAACCCATCGACATAATCAGGCAATAAAACCCTACTTCATCGAACTACGGCCATCCCACTCATCTAAAAATTCGTGGACCATTTTTCGCGCGCTCCCTACAGCCTACTCCATCTTCGAGTTCACCCACGGCGATCAATTCGCCGCCGTTCGCCGTGATTTGGCCAAAAACCCCAAATCAAAGAACCCCAAAATGCTCACTAATTACTCCACTAAAATTCATCATTCAGGTACTAAAAATCATCATTCTACATTTGCAATCCATTTATGAATCCAAAATTAAAAATTTAATTCATCAATTTCTGACTAAATTTGACATGCACTGCAAATTTTATCTATTTAAAATAAATTATTCAATATAAAATCTTGAAATTATTTTTAGATAATAGCTTATGTGATTACAAACAACATTTGTAAACAAATCATAAGCAACTCGAATTCAATATAGTATTCTTGAATTTATTATGATATTTGATACCTGTTTATAAACTTACTGGACATATATTCATGTTTACAGGCAACACACAATCATAAATAACCTATATAACTACATGCATTAGTTTAAATCCATTAATCCAGACAAATTAACATAACTACACAAGAACAAGATAAATTCTTGAGATTCAAACTGTTTTTCAAACTGCATTTACTCACTTTGACATAAAAGCAGAAAACAGAGAACATATCATCATATCCACACATGCATCAAATTTAAATTCAACATTGCAGATATCATCAAGTTATTTATTCATAAAAACAGGTGAATTCAAGAATTAAAACTGTTTTTAAAAGTTCCATTCACTCACCTGACTATATGCAGAAATCAGAAAAAGGGTTTCCAGGCTTTGACATTCACTGCATGTTGATCTTATTACTTGAGAATGAACTGCATGTTGATGTTTTACTTGCAGTTGATTGAGTTTACTTCCAGACTTTAATTCATTTGCATGCTGAATGTTGAACATTCTGATGCTTGATTACTGATTTACCTTGAAGATGAACTTCCAGATTTGCATACATTTTATCTTTGTATTTTGCTTTTGATTTGTTTTTGATTTGCATGCATTCTTTCAGATTTGAATTCATGTTTTAGTTGAGAGGGAGAAAATCTCTTGCTGAAGAATAAAACCATCTTTTATTTACAATTAGATTTTAATTTTAATTTTTAAAGAGAATGACATTTGTCACCTCTTATGCTTTGATTAATCTACACCTAAGCAACTTAATTTACATTTGTCTTTAATGTAAATTAATATACTTACATGTGTTATATAAGTATTATTTATATGTTTTTCCTTTAAATGTATTTATCTTTAATAATTTATTAAATCCTTATATACATATATTTATGTAATATAAAATGTACATACTTATATTTTAATAGATATTCATATGAAATCAAGTAGCTTATATTTTTAATTCAATCATGTTTATATGTTTTGAAACATCTATTTTAATTTAAATCTTATTTAAAAGCTTAAGGTACATATTTATCATAAATAAGGAATTAACTTTGTTATTTTAAATTTAAATCTCAATTATCAATTCAAAGTCATTTAAACCAAATTATTATTTTAAATTCAAAACTAAATATATTCAAGTTTGAAAACTCTTATTAAATTCACATTAATGCAATCCCTATTTCAAATATATATATATATACAAATATATATACACATTTCAAATAGAAACATTCTAATATTAAATTTATTAATTTCCAAATTAAATTTTAAAACAAATATCAGATCACAATATATACATTCATATATATTATAATTTGAATACAAAGTTTTATTACATTAAAAACTTCTTATTTATCAAAATAAATATTTCTAAATCAATTTATTATTAGCTTTCAAAAGAATTTAATCTTGCCTATTCATATTGTTAAGAAAATTATTGATAGATATTAACAAATTATTATCATAAACCTTTAAAATAAAGTTTTAACTTGTCAATTTATAATATAAAATGATCAAATCAATTTAATTATTAACAAAGAATATTAAATTGATATTGCTCAAAATTCCGGGTCGTCACATGAAGGTTCAATGGTCCTCAAATCCTAAGGATTGCTCTTGGGAATCTAGAGAATTCATCGAGCGAACACATCCAGACTTACTTTCCCGTGCTCTTTGAGGTGAACTTTTTATTTCAAATTTATTTTGTGTTGAATATGCTTTCATGGTTGTTACTTTATATTTTCTTCTTAAATATTGCGAGGACGCAATTTCTTTAAGGAGGGGAGTCTGTAACAACCCGCATATTTCATGATTGAGTATTTAAATATTTTATTTAAATATTTCATCGTTAGTCGGATTTTATCCCCAAAAAGCTACTTTTTGCAAACGGTCAAATTAAGACTCGAGACCACCCCTATTGAGTTCAAAATGATGTTTGCGATCTTTTTGAGTATAAACTTTGAAATGTTTGGAGTTAGTGGAATTTTGCCACTTTTACACTTTGGGCTTTGGGTTTGGTTTAGCCCATTAGCCTAAACTATTAACTCTAGCTCAAAACCCCCTCTTCCCTTCATTACTTCACTTTCAATTCCTAACACTCAAGATTCATCAAAAATGGGGAGAGGAATAGGAAATTAAAACCCCAAGCCCTAGTTCATTTGCAAATCCAACATCTAACTCCAAATCCAAAGACAAGCCATTGATTCAAGCTTCTTATGTTGAGATTGAAGTGTGGTTGATTCTTCCTTTGCTTTTAGGCTCCTCCTTCATTGATTTTGTGAAAAGGTGATATTTTTATCTCACATCTTTGTCTATAACTATCTTTGATTGTTGGGTATGAATTCCTAACACTTATTCATGTGCATTTGCTTTTGGTTTGGATTGAATTGGTGAAAATCCCAATTTTTAGTGTTTTGGGTTCAAATCTTTAAAAATCCTGATTTGAGGTTT
Source organism: Allium cepa (assembly GCA_030765085.1). Classification (NCBI taxonomy): domain Eukaryota; kingdom Viridiplantae; phylum Streptophyta; class Magnoliopsida; order Asparagales; family Amaryllidaceae; genus Allium; species Allium cepa. The sequence continues at coordinate 1,050,371,353 of CM060935.1, read as the reverse complement.
GAACACGTTTTTGGTGATGCATCGAGGAGCCAATACGACGGGTAGCCGATAGGCGTAATCACCTAGCGTCCGTGCTCGATAGGTTGCAAATTGAGAGAGTTTTTGCATTTCTGTTGCTTAGGTCGTTCGCCTTGCACATAGGTCGCACCATGCATAGGTTTCGTCAGCATAGGTCACACATGCATATAGGTTGCGCCATGCTTAGGTCGCGCTAGGGGATAGGTCGTTCCACTCCTTAGGTCGCTCGACCTACTCTCACCTCCTTAAGTTGCTCGGCTAGCTCGCAACCACTTAGGTCGCTCAGCCTCACTGTTCGTCGACGGAAATTCTATCGGATTAGAAAACCGTCGAACGAATTTAGAAATAAAATTTATACCGAAAGCGCACGGTGTACGAATGTAGCACGTGGCGAATACGGGTCGATCCGTAGGGAATTGATGATTTTAAAAATTTCTATTCAATCAAATTATACCAAAGTCGAGTGAAATTGTTGGATAGAACTAAAATGAAGCTAAACTAGAATTGAAATGTGATTAGTAAACTATTGAACTAGAGAACAATTTAGAGGCAAATTCACTCTCATATTTTTGTAAATCAACAAACACATAATTTATGATCTCTAACTTTGATATTAAGTGAAATAATCATTGCATTTATCATAAGTATGGTTTGTTTATGTTATTAGTTAACATAACTCAAACCATCAAACTATAATACAACAATTATACCACTTACAATTCTCATGAAAAAGAAGCCAAAGCAAAAACTATTTTAAGTATGATCTATTTACTATTGTAACTAGTAACATAGATCATCAAATTTCATTTTTACTTTCATTTCATAATCAAAAATTAATTAGCAAATGTTGATGTAAATTGTGTTTATGTTTTGATGAATTGAATGATTGCGGAGGTAGTGGAGATGCAGTAGTATGTAGTGAAGCCTGGGTTGTTAAGGCTGGGGTTTGCCGAGGCAGGGATGTTGTCTGGGCAGCTGTTGGGTTTGAGATCTCTGGTGGTGAGTCACTGGTAATGTTTGGATGTAGAGGAGTTTGTGGATGAGGTAGAAATGAGGCAGTTCTGTGAAATCTGATGAGGTATGGGAGGTTGTAGCGCACATTTGCACAGTTATGAAAACAGAAAATAAAGAACAGAGAAGTGAAGTGAATGTGACAGGGAAATGTAACCTTTTTTTTTTAATATTGGACTGCAAATTGTAAATTGAAATTGCAAAGAAAATGAATAGGAAATAAAATGTTTTTGTTTTTGTTTTGAAATTTTGTGTGTATAATTTTTTTTTTAATGGAGATAGAAATGCAAATGCAAAATGAAACACTACAAACACACAAACAAATGCAAGCACAAATCAAATACACACAACAATTTTTTATTTTTTTTAATGCACACACACAAAACAAAAACACACAAAAATTAAACAAACTAATTCGAAGAATAGAAAATCAAGATCAAAACAACTCCCCGGCAACGGCGCCAAAAACTTGTTCGTCGACGGAAATTCTATCGGTTTAGAAAACCGTCGAACGAATTTAGATTAAAAAATAACCGCAAGCGCACGGTGTACGAATGTAGCACGCGGCGAATACGGGTCGATCCACAGGGAATTGATGATTTTAAATTTCTATTCAATCAAATTATACCAAAGTCGAGAGTGAATAGCTAGAAATGTAAAAACTAACAAAAACTAGCAAAAGAAAATGATAAAAATATGAGAGTTAAAAGAACAATTTAGAGATAAATCCACTCTCTAGATCATATAAATCAACAAAATGAAGTTATGATCTCTCTTTTCTTGTCATTAGTGAATTAGTTGATGTGCTTATCATAAGTATGGTATATTTGTGCTATTAATTAGCTCAATATAAACCATCAAACTATAACACAACCACTAATACACATTTAACTCTCATGAAATATGACAACAAAGTTGAAATAAAAATCTATTTTAAGCATAGCCTATTAACTATTGTTTAGAAATATAGGCTATCAAATTTCAATTTCAACAACCACTTCTTTTCCATAATCATATTTAGATGAAGAGGCAATTTGTGTTATGTTTGTTTAAGCATAGTCTATTTGTTATGAACAACATAGACTATCAAATTCAAAGCTAAACAACATGATTAAACCACTTCAGTCATTCTCATTAAGCATAAAAAGAGAGCATAAACATCAAATTAAGTTGAAGCTACATGATTAGAGAGCTTCATTACCCCTAAATTGAAGGGGTTTAGCCTCTCATATTTATCATCATATGAACAAATGTAGCAAACAACATTGAATAAAAAGAAGAGGAAAAAGAGAGCAAAATAATGAAAGGAAAAATTATTCTACTTGCATAAAAGAGAAGAGATCTACACTATAACATGAAAGTAAATAAGCATGAAAAGAAAAGGAACATATATTGAAGTTGCATAAAAAAAAGAATTACATAAGAGAAGACATGGCTAAGTAGCCATGGAAAGAAAGAGAGATTTGATTTATTTTCTAAACTAAAACTAACTAACTAAGAGGAAGATGGCTACATGAAACATAAGGGGTATTTATACAAGTTAGAAACCCTAATGCATATTTTTGGGGAGTACCCAAAATGCCCCTTAGGAAGTGTGGAGGCCAAGTTATCATTAGCTTTAATAATCCCCCACTTAAATGTACATGAAGCTTTAAATGTCTTTTAGCATGTGCATTAGCCTTTTATTTGTACATTAGGTAGTGGGTAGGTGGGGTCCTCCATGTTCTTCACTTTGAATTACTTCCATCTTCATTCCTTTGTATTAATTTTGTGCATGCATATCTTCATGAAACCACTTCTATTTGAGACAAAATCCTACAAAAATATATGCAAATTTTCAATTAATTTTTCTCAAAGAAATATATACACACAAATGACCATTTTGCCCATATATGAAGATGAATATGTGACAATTTGGATTAATTTGAATTTTTTGTTTAAACAAGTTAAAATACCCGATATGATCATTTATTTAATTCAACTAGATTAAATATGGTAGTAAAAATATGCACATTTACGTGCACATCACTCACCTCCTTAAGTTGCTCGGCCTGCTTGCACTCCTTTGGTCGCTCGTTCCTTAAGTCGCTCGACTTGCTTCCCTTAGGTCGCTCGGCCTACTTTCACCCCTTAGGTTGCACCACTTAGGCCACAGGCTACTCCTTAAGCCGCCAGCTCCTTAGGTTGCTTGCACCTTAGGTCGTGCCATGTTAGGCCGCATGCTACTCCTTAAGCTGCTAGCTCCTTAGGTCGCTCGGTTTGCATCAGTTAGGCCGCATGCTATGTCGCTCGTAAGTCGTGGCTATTAAGTCGCAGAGGCATTTCCACTTTGATGGATTTGGAATCGAATTCTTTGGATTTTATTCACGTCTTCGAATGTGAATTTTTGTGACTTATTGTTTCTACAATCATTTTTGTGATTTGTCATTTTAAACATATAAAGGTTTCGATACTAGTAGTAAATATCAAAACTCTTTCACCAAAACGATTTCAACCCTATTTTATTACAAAGCTTGTTTCTTAAACCGTTTTCCAATCTACTAGTATATACAAACCTTTACCTCACTCATATGAGAAATCTAATTAAATGGCTTAGTAAAACAAGTGGTATGAAATGCTTGCGTTTACTTCGTTGGTTAATTCTTGGACTTGTTCGATTGAATCTCTTGTGACAATTTTCGAGTGGAGATCTACAGTTTGTTCGTAAATATTTAAGTTAAGCTAGTGGTTATGAGACATGAGGCCAAGCTTATATATTTACTAGCTCACTGTACTTGACACTTCTTGATGATCGTTGATGATCGTTTTTGTGATTTAGACTAGCAAATATGCGATGTCTCTTTGTCTACGAAGGAGACTAAACCCCGTTTCTGTGGTGCTTCGGCTTAATTTGGTGGGGTAACGACTCATGGTCTTCGGGCCATTTTGTGGAACTTCGGTTCAAAATTAATGGTTAGCAACCATGGAATAGCGTTCCATTTTGTGATACACGTGTTGGTGAGTTTTCATGCTCCCGTTTTGTGATAGGCCTTCCCCTTTTTGTGATTTTTGGATTTCCTGTGATGATTTTTAGAATTTGTGTTTCACCAATTTTCGTGATTTTCATCGATAAGTTTTATCAAATTTTGTGCATTGGTGAATTTGTGTGTCATTAACTTTTTGAGAATAAAAATATAAGGAGTTTGACATTCCTTTTGATCTTTGAGAAGATTCTTGTGATATTGATTAATCTCTTGTTGATTTTCATTTTCATACTTATCACAGTATGACATTATGGTCATTATACGTTTATACCATATCTCTTATTCTATATCATTTCATCTGATAGTTATAGCTAGACTGATCCGTTTATTATTTTCTTATTAAATAATACTCGGGTCAGACCGAGATGTTACAGGTGCTTCTGCTTGACTTCACATCTGGGATTATCACCCTGACTTTTGGCTAACTGCTTAGATTAGTAGTTTTTGTTGTATACATTTGAGATATAGACTCATTGATGTATCCATATTCTTTTGTATAGCACTTGTAGCTATTCTTTTGTGATATTGTGGATCTTTTTTGACCACTACTCTGATGTACACTTTCATGTGATATATTCATATCTTTTTCCGCTTGTGTGATATGGATATCTGTGACTGATTTGTGTTAGGTTTATTTCTATGTTTGTTTCCGAAGATATTATAGCCACTGTGTAGTAGCTTTGAGTTTGTATCGGTATGTCGGATTTCCTCCTGATACCAAATGCATGTTGTACTACCTGACATATCGGTGCTCGCACAAAGCAATTACACAGATGGTCGCCCCTCAACAGCCTTATTCTCCGCGCTAGTTGATAGCATTACATCGTAATGTCCATGGCTAGCATAGGTATAAAGGTGGGGCGTCACAACATATCTTTTCCATATGAGGTCGAAGTTGGACAAAACTAAAGCATTGGTATCGCAGCGACGAGCTCTACACTATGGTGTAGATCTGGAGTCGATCGGAACTAGGAAAATTTTAGGTTAAATCGAACGTGTTCGATTTAATTTAAAGCTGGAACATTTGGCAATATTAATCTCAAGGTGAGTTAATCTCACTCAATTTTGGACTACTAGCTTTAATTTTAAATAGAAAAAATCTTAATAAATGGCTGATTGGTTGAATTGATGCATTTTTATCAGTTGGATGTGGTATTATATATATTGTGTATATATGTTGGAGTTATTGCTATTCCCGCATATATATATATAGTGGATAAGACCCTGTGCGCCCCGAATAATAGCGGATGAGCCCATATACCACGATATTCCTCCTCAAAGTGGATTGGTATTTTTATGTTGTGCTAACATCTATGGATGCAGGGAAACGGGTTAGAGGGATCAAACTGAATTCCTCAAAATATTGAATTTAATTGCATATATAGTGACATATGTTTTCGTTGAATAATTTGTGATAGGTTATTATATGATTTAAATTGTATGGATGTAGTGACAGTTAACCTGGGTTTTGGTGCTATAAAATACCAATAAAAATATGGTTCAAATTGGAAAAGAATTGTAAATGGGGATTTTGAAGTAAATTGTTTATATAGAGTTTTGGGTAAGCCTATTGGCTAAAGTAAATGGTTTTTGAAATTGTAATGTAATTATTCCGGATTATGGTGAATAGAGATTTTGGGAATAAAAATATATTAAGGGATTTTTAAATAATAAATCCATAAATGATGCTTGTTTAAATATAAAAGGTTTTAAAATCAAGGTTTAAAATATTTTTAAAGAATAGAAGCGAATTTGGAAATAAGTATAAAAGTGGTTATACTAGATTCAAGTAAGATTTTCAAATTTACGGAATGAAATTGGAAATCGAGGAAAATTTTAAAGTGTTAAAATATTCTGGAAATTTTTTTATTTAGTTATTTTAAATTTTTTAAAGCTTATTTAATTATTAAATAATGACTTTTAAGATTTATTACTATTTAAGAAATGGTCAACATTTTTTTTAAAAGATAATTATTAAATATGGCTTTGTATAATTACTTTTTATTTAAGTATATTATATGGATTAGACTTGAAAACTTATTTTGGAAGTTTATAAGCATTATTTTGAGATAATTATTTAATAATTGTGTGGAAAGTAGTGGTATGCTCGCATGGCATAAGTCGGAGGCAGTGAGTGCCTGTGGTTAAGTTTTGGATTTGTTTGGGATAGAGACGTAACAATTGAGCTGTGATTTATGGTCATATACCGTAGTGGTACTTTCCACATTATTTTAAAAGGTTTCAAATATTTTTGAAGGATAGTTTTTAAATTTTACTAAATTCAATATGATAAGTGTGTATAATTTGATAGAGAGATTAATATATTGAAATTTAAATTAAAAAGAGATTTAATGTTTTGAAGTGTAAAAAAGAGTGTTTTGGTTGGACTGATTGTTATTTGATAGTTAAATAATTGACTATCAAATCTGGACCTAAATGTAACTTTGGAAATATCTGGAAGAAGTACGGAGTTATATGGTATAGTTATCGCTCGAGGTGCTATGATGTATGTATAAATTCATTTCGTTCTTTTAGGACATTTTTAAGAAAATCCATCCCTAGCAGTTATGAGGTGATCTCCGATCTTATCTTCATCTGTTTATTTCCTAGAGAATCGGGGTTGAGTTTACCGGAAATAGCGAACGTTATTTGGAAGAGACCGGGATCGGATCTGTGATCCGAAAAACACTTTGATCCAATGAGTATGTTTTTCAAAATGAGGACAAGAGCATGGAGTCGAAGATGGAGCAGTAAAGTGCAAGGGTTAATCGCTACTAATCCTGAGGGTGATTCAAAAATGGATGTGGTAGGGGTAATGCCTTTAGTTTTGTTCGGACCAGGAATGGACTTGTATGGATGAATGCTATCAGGATGTTGTCATTGGAGGACAATGAGCATTCTAAGTGGAATTCCTAAAAGGGTAATCGTAGCCTCTAGCCTCATCAACCGAAAATGATTGAAAAGTAGGGGGATGCAGCAAGGCTAAGTGAGTAGCACCCAAATAGGATATGGCTATCACCTTTCTAGATACCTTCGGATATTATTACCACGATTGTGGAAGGAGCTCGGAATAGGGTGGGAACACCCAGGGTGATAGCATATTCGGTCTATCCAGGTCAAGGATAGTCCGGTCTTTTGTTGCAGGGGATCGTGGCATGGTCCTTGGTATAGTGTTTCTAGACATATACCGTGACAGGTGGTACCCCAGTGCCTAGTCATTCAGATGGAATCCATTCTCCAGTATGCGCTGTATGGTTTTGATTGTGCCCAATAATGTTGAAACGTGAGATGCAAGCATCTCAGCTATTTGAATAAGTATTTGTACTTTGACACTATTATAATATCATAGGATTTTGATATGAAATGTTTTGGTTATCGCAAGGTAAAATCCCGTCATGTTTATTTGTAGCGTGGTCTTACAAGATGTTGAATATGCGATTATATGATTTTTGTTTGATGATAATAAACATATATATATATATATTCATTTAAATATATTTGTTATTGTACTATTTTCATAGATTAAATAAATATTTGTTGAATAAAATAAATAACGCATAATTTGAATTCAAACAGAAATTTTATTCAGACAAATATTTACTACAATTTTTGTATAGCACAAATTTCAAGCTCTCACTATATACAACTTCAATTATAATATAATTTTTGATTACATCACAATTTCACATTTACATTGCACCTCACTTCATATCACTCATTCCCTCAACTCATACTGATCTTCAACTTCATTCCAATGTGAATCTAGCATCTGAGCAATCTGCAGAATTATACATTGGCGCGGTAAAATTGAAAATAAAATATTTTTGCAATATAAAATAAAATGTGGATTTTGAAAATAATATTTGCCTCGGTTATTTGAGTTGTTGGTCATCATTTAAATTTGAATTCATCATACACGAACAACTTATGACATACACAGTGTATCACTGTATATGCGACAAGGCCGTGCACACCGATATATACACTTATAGAATTACAGGGACAGGTGAGCACAGGTCAAACCCAAAACGTCGGGTTTAACTCAAGTGCAATAAAAATAATGTCACAATATTCATCACAAGGTCAAATCCGAGCTACAAGCTGGATTCAACTCAAGTGTAATTCGAAAAACAAATCCAAATGCAATCAAGTGGTCAAGACAGCTACATGCAGTCTCAAGTGAAAGGTTAGACAGTCCATTCAGACCATCAAGCAAATGCATATCAGACAATGTCACGAGACTAAGCATGTACATGAAGGCAGCTGAAACACCAAAACAGCATACAAAACATCCAAGCACCATATACACAACAACCAACATATCAATAACAACAACCAACTCGAGATCAAGTTCGAGTTAAGCAACTCAAACTCAACTGGACAGTACCATCTAACCAGATTCAAAGATGCAATCATGTACAACAAGAGTGGTCAGTGAAACCCAAAGCTAACAGAAATACAAAGAAATCGAACAAGGTCAGGTATAAGCATGGATGGTTAAGGCAATGCTCAAAGCCACACAAAGTGATGACACAAGTGCACCATACCAGGGCAGTGCAAAATACAAAGCAACTCAACATTTCAATCAACCCATTTGGACATCAAGACATGTGCAGTAAACACATACAACATGGTTTCAAATCAGAACAATGAGGCAAAAACATAGCAGTGAACAAGTGATCACAGTACAAGTTGGGATCAGATCGGTTTAACTCGAGTACACATGAAGCATCAACTCAAACCAAAAATATCAAGTGTACATCAAAATGCAGACTAGAGTGTACCAAGTGTACAAGTCCAGTTACAACAAAGAACAAGGCTCAGTGTAGAAGAAAATGCCACCAAACCACAAAGAAAATGCAAAGTTCAAGTCACTGCTACCATGACTCAAATACAATGCTACAGACTCAAACTCAACTACAACAGTGACAAACAACATAAGCAAGTGAACTGCAAGTGTCGACCAAACAACTCAGTGCCATCACAAAGAACAGCATATACAGGAATGCTTCAACTACAAGTGATACTGAGTAAACATGACGGCCAGAATGAACAAAAACAAAAATGAAACAGAGATTGCTACAGCGATGAACACAGTCAGTGGCAAGGTCAAGTACGTGACAAAAATTCAAGTTAAAGCCAAAAATTGTCACAGCATAGTTAGAGCTGTGGAAAACAAGTAAATTGACCAAGTCAGAATTCGACACCGTGGTAGCCAAGCAAAGTCAAGGTCGAAGCCGTGTTAACCAAGCAAAAAATTATACAATTGAAAAAGTCAAAAATCAAAGCCAAAGTCAAGTAGGAAATTCACTACCGCAACGACCAAGGAAAGATCGAACAGTTCTGAATCGAAGCCGTGACAATCAAGGAATCAGGCGAGTTCGAAATCAAAACCGTGTTAATGAAGTAAACGAAATTATTCAATATGAACTAGTCAGAACTTATCATAACCATTAAAACAAAATCGAAAGGCCGAGAAAAATTAAGTGACAAATTCAGGAAATTCATGGACCTCGAAGCCTATATAAATAAACAACATCATCAGCAATTGTATCATCGAGTTCAAGTATTTAAACCAGAGAACAAAAGGCAAAAATTACATACCCGAATCAAAGTAAAATTTAATCGAACTGAAGTAGTCGAAGACAATTTAGAGAGACAAACAATCGACGAAAGCAACGAACTGGAAAACATCTATTTCGATTAAGCAACCGAAAGTCGGCGACTTCAGAAACAAAGCCCTAATTTGTAAGCAAAGGAAAACGAGAACAAGCCTCCATAATACATAGTAAAGGAAAAAGGAACGGCCAACATTGCTAGAAAAAGAAATAAAGGAGGTCGTGTTTTGTTTAATTAAATTGGGTCGGCCTTCTTCATTTTTAATTGAGAATTAATTAGGGTGCTAGGGTTTTTGGTTTTAAAATTGTTTTTTTAATTTGTATTTCTCTTTTAAACAGTTGTAATTTCTAGTCGTGTGACTAGGGCATAAACTACGTGGCATAGTTTGAGAATTTGCAACTTAGTGGCTGAGTTGTGGTAGGGTTTTGAGCGTAAAGTTAGGTTAGTCAGTAGCCGGTGTCGCAAGTTTACGTGTGTAAGCGTGTGACTACTTAATTTCTAGTAGAAACCTTGGGGGCAGCACGTAGGCAGGGTTTTGCCGAAGCTGGGTAAATTCTGTGTCGTTCTATTTTTACATTTATTCTGCTATTCTCTGTGCAGATATTGTTTTGATATATCTGTGTTGAAATAATTATATAAGCTTCTGCAATAATTTTCATAATTAACAGCATCACCCTATTCACCTCCCCCCTCCAGGGTGAAATCGATCCTAGAAGTGGTATCAGAGCTAGGAATAGAAGTCGGCTTTTGTTTTTAAAAAATTTTATTTTTTCAAAAATCATTTTTTGTTTTAAAAAGTTGAATTTTAAAAATGGCTTCTTTTAATAACGATTTTGCTGAGGGTCAGTCCATAGTTAGACCACCAATGTTCAATGGTGAATACGCCTACTGGAAAAATAGAATGAATTTTTTTCTGAAAACCATTGACGCTTGGAATATTGTTGAGATAGGTTATAGGGCACCAACTATAATTGTAGATAATCAGGAAAGTGACAAACTGATGGATCAATGGACAGAGCTAGAAAATAAATTACAAAATTCTAATGCTAAAGCTATGAATTCTATCATCTGTTTATTGGATCAATTTGAATTTAATCGTGTCTCACATTGTCTAACTACGCAGGAAATATGGCACACACTCGAAGTGACTCACGAAGGAACATCGTAAGTCAAAGAATCTCGCCTTGTCATGCTAAGCAGCGAATGCGAGAACTTCACAATGGCGAAAGAAGAAAACGACAAAGAGATGTTCGGACGTCTTTCCAATATTGTATACAAATCAAAGGCTCTTGGAAAATCCTACATAGAATTGGAGATAGTCCAAAAAATCCTCAGAGTCCTTCCACGAAGTTTTGAAGCCAAAGTAACTGCCATTCAAGAATAAAAAGATTTGAAACAAATGAAAGTCGAAGAACTCATCGGAAATCTCCCCACTTATGAGCTAGAAATGAAATTCAAGGAAGAGCGTGAAGGAGGAGATACTCGAAAGATATCAATAGATCTCAAAGGAACAACTGAAAGTGATGACGATGACGACGATGATGGAGCAGCAGAGTTAGATATGGTAATAAAGAAATTAAAAAAGTGGAACCGCATATACGGAAATCCAGCTCTAAATCAAAAATTAAAATGCAGAATAATCAAAGTTTTAGATAACATAGAACAACAAAAAATCATCTGTCATAAGTGCAACTAACCCGGACACATCAAGACTAATTGTCCTCAAAATCGACGCAAATTTGAAAAGAAATCAAAAAGGAGAAGTTTTGCAGCCACGTGAAATACAAGTGATGAAGATAATCAAAGTACTAACAATGAGAGGGAGAAAGCAGACTTGTGTCTTCATGGTGAAATAACTGACAGTGATGATGATGAGCCAAGTGAGGTATCAAAACTTACTCATTCAGAATTACTTATATATTTCCATGAAGTGAATGGCTGTTTTGAACGACTTAAGGAGAAGTATGCCAAACTTGAATCACAAAAAGATACTTTGATAGATTTAAATAAACAACTTGACCAAATAGTTAAAAACCTATCAAAGTAGGATCCCTAAGTGTGATAAGTGTCCAACATTCGAAGAAGAAATTAAAAAATCAGAAATTAATATAAAATCACTTGAAAATGAAATTCTAATTTTGAAAGAGAGTGAAAATACAAGGAGAGTAAATTCTATTAAAAAGTGCACAAAATTGTTAAACGAAAATGAATCTCTCAAAACACAAGTCCAACAACTGTCAACGACTTTAGATAAATTTTCAAAAAGTGAAAAATCGTTGAATATGCTATTAGGAAAACAAACTGTTAATATAGTTAGACAAGGACTTGGATATAATCAAACTGAAAAATTTAGAAATGAAATTAACCAAGTCAATTCAATGTGCACAATTTGTAGAGAATTTGGACACACTCAAAATAGTTGTTGGTATAGACCCAAACAAGTGAAATCTATACCAATTTGGGTTCCAAAAGGCTCAAATATAAAATCTCTTAAAGTTAAACAAATCTGGGTTCCAAAAGGAACATATATAAATAGTTTTGGGTCTCCACAAAATTATTTTCAAATATTCTGCCACTAACAATCATGGACCTATAAAAACAAATAGGTCACAAAAATCTTTCATCATGTTTGTTTAATTAAATTAGGCCGACCTTGTTCATTTTTAATTGAGAATTAATTAGGGTGTCAGGATTTTTGGTTTTAAAATTGTTTTTTAATTTGTATTTCTCTTTTAAACAGTTGTAATTTCTAGTCGTGGGACTAGGGCACAAACTACGTGGCGTAGTTTGAGAATTCGCAACTCAGTGGCTGAGTTGTGGCAGGGTTTTGAGCGTAGAGTTAGGTTAGTCAGTAGCCGGTGTGGCGATTTTACGTGTGTAAGCGTGTGACTACTTAATTTCTAGTAGAAACCTTGGGGGCAACACGTAGGCAGGGTTTTACCGAAGCTGGGTAAATTCTGTGTCGTTCTATTTCTGCATTTATTCTGTTATTCTCTATGTTGATATTGTTTTGATATATCTGTGTTGAAATAATTTTATAAGCTTCTGCAATAATTTTCATAATTAACAGCATCACCCTATTCACCCCTCCCCCCATCTAGGGTGAAATCGATCCTACACGAGATACCTTTGATTTTCAAGGATTTTGATAACTTTAGTAATTTAAATTTGGAGTGTTTTCTCACACTGGTTTTCCAGACTAACTCGGGTGTTATTTTATTATAATGCTTGTGTCAGACCGAGTATTTCAGGTTTAGGTTAGGATGCTATGGAGCTCAAGAGACGAGCTAGAGATCAAGTCGTATTACTCTTACTTGTTTTATTCGGCTGCAGTGTTTGTTTGAAATTACCAGCAACTATGAGGGTAGGTTGTTATAAATATCGAGGCTGGTAATTATTGATTTGTGTACTCTGGTGTGGAATATGTATATTACAATTTTGATTTGTGTGAAGAGCTATTGATATTATATGTTATTCAGTCCCCTGTGAGATTCTGTTTTGTTTAGTTTTTTCTTCTTCTACCTATTTTCTTTTCCCTCAACAATCTGTCTTTTCTTAACTCGATAATTCGGCATGTTATACATTGAGTGTATTTATGTTGATTTTCGAGGGTCGAAAAGGTGGGTCGTGACATTGTGGTATCAGAGCTTTGGTTGGCGATATCCTAGGCTTTGGTGGGAATTACTCATTAGAGATAAAGTCAGAAGTACTCTAGAATGAGTTGAGTGTATCAATAGATCTGAGCATGTAATTGTTAGTGAATATAAAATGTTTTTATAATTTGTTGACTTATCGGTTGAGTGTTTATGAATTCTGGTCGGTATGGGAAGTACAACGTACGATAAGGGTTTCTAAACTCTTAAACAAGGTAAATCGACATAGTATTGTTTTAAAGTGGGTAAATGAAATAATTTTATCCAAAAATTATATTTTGATATATATGAAATAATTTTATAAAATTATTATATATATTTGGATGTTTGGTTATTAATATTAAAATCGAATAAGATTATAAATTTTGAAAGGGTTTTATATATAACCAAATAGAAATTATATGAGAATGTTTATACAAGGGTGTATAACTAAAATTTGATTTAAACTAGAATTTAAATTCCAAAAATTTTGGAAGGTGTTTTAAATGGGGTTTGAACTAAATGTTCGGGAATTTTTAAATTTTGGGATTTTGAAAATGTTTGTGTTTGAAAGGAATAATGGTGATATTATTTTGGAGATACTTTTGAAAAGAAATTGTTTTAAGAATGAAATTTTGAAAGTAACGAAGCACTGAACTCACTTCAGTCATTGGAAGATATTACTGGTGATGATGGCCACATCATCACTGTTCATTTTTGAGTTTCTAAGTGATGGATTGCAACCATAGTGATTGGCGATGAACAATTGCTTTGGGCTTGTTGATAACAAGTTTTGTTTTAGAAATTCCAAAAGGGAAATTGTTTGGGTAAAACCAAGTTTTTTTGAAAATCTGGAAGCATGGTTTGATATTAAAAAGTGACATATGTATGTTTATGATTCAAAATAATTTGAAATAAAACCAGGTAATTTAATTCTGTGATTTCCATTTAAATGATTTGTGAAGTCGGGATAAAATCAGCTGTGAACTTATAATTTGGTGTTAGTATGGATAAGAAAGGAAAATGTATATTTTAATCCTGGAATTAAATTTAACTTGAGTAAGTTAAAATGAATATTATAGGTTGGAATTTAACTTAAGACAAGTTAAATAAAATAGAAATAGGGTTTGAATTAAGTTGGAATATAATGTTGAAATGTAAAATGGTGATGTAATTGTAGGTTGTAATTATCGAATAATATAGATATACTTATGCTATTAAGTGATGTGTTTAATCCAGAGTTGTGATTATAAAATGTGAGTGGACTTAATTAAGTAATATCAGATATTAAGTAAATAAGTTTTTGAACTTGTGAATTGAGAAATGAAATGGTAAAGACAAAATGAAAATGGTTTGATAGTATGGTAAAAGAATGAAAATTCAAAAATTTAAATTTGTAAAAGGAGAGTGTAATATGAATGGTGAAGTGTTGATATAACTATATGTTATAAATGTAGAATGTGAATAAAACTTAAGTGGAAATTAAAGAAATTATGAATAAATAAGTGTATAACTTATAAAACTAAAAAAGTGGGACCAAGTAAAATGGTTAAGTATTGGACAACAAGAAATGAATTCAATTTAAGGGAAAATGAATTGAGTATGAATTGAAATATGACTTTGGAGTAAGATGGGATATGAACTTAAGTTATAAACTGAATGTGAACTTAAGTAGCGATATCGTATGTTTATAGTAAACACTAGAGATAATTATATGAAATGGTCCCTAAGTGTTACAGTATTAATTGGATATGCTAAGTAAATGAAAGCGAATAAATTAAATGAGAATCAATTTAAAATGAATTAGAATTTGATTGCCATGGAAACTTAACTTAAGTGATTATGTATGAAATGGATACATATATAAATTAACAAGGATTGGAATTTTGTTTAATACAACATGTAGCAAATAAAGTTGGTGAATAACTTAAATAGGAATCAAATGGAAAATAAAAACATTTATTTAGAATCAAATTAAAAGGAAATAAATTGGAGTTAATAAAATGGATTTGCATATAATAAAATTCAACAACAAATGAAATGCAAATAAAATTGATTATGTGAATCAATTTGAAATTGAATAAGGGTGAATTCATGCAAGCAAAGCACATAGAAACCAATTTGAAATGAATATGAGGTTGGTTGTTGTAAATATGAATTAAATGAAATAGATATTGGTTGTAAATCATTTCGAATTTAATGAAACGATATATGGATCAGTGGAAAGAAATAAAATTAGCGTTGGAACCATAGAGTTGCTTGTGAATAGATGGGTGGGCATGTTGGGTTATGAAGTTTATGTCTTTGGCTAGTAAATAAATGAAGTGTTATAAATATCATGTTTTTGAAACTCATGTGCTTATTTTAAGTAAGTACAGGTACAGGGAGCTGTTGGATAGAGTTTGAGTTGCGTAATTGCATATAAAATAAGCCACTTACCGAAAAATGCTAAAATAAAGGTACACCTACACAATAAAATAAAGAAAGATAATATATTGTTATATATTTTGTTTTTCGACTGTGTGATGTATATATATTTATCTCTTTTGTGATATTGTAAAAGGCTCTCCGTATAAAGGAGACGCTGTCAATTTTTTTGGAAATTTAGGGTGATAGAAATTTTTTGAAAATTTTATAAATTTTGTAAACCGAAAAAGTTGGTTTTTGAATTGAAGTTGGAATAAAAGGTTTTTGAGTTAGGAATGAAAAAAAATTGTTTGTGAAAAACTAAAAGGGGTGGGGAAGTGAATGTAGGATTGTAACAAGGTGGACTTTTGAAAAGTTAATAGGTTTGGGAGCATTTTTCGTAACTTAGCAAATTTCGGGGACGAAATTTTGATAAGGGGAGAGGAATGTAATGACCCATAATTTTGACCGTTCGTTTTTAAACATTTAATTTATTTTAAATGTTGAATATGGAAGAATTTCTGAAAATGGTTTATAATTTTAACTACAACGATTTATTGGATTTGACGAATAGCAATTTAATATTCGAAATTGGGAAAATATGGGAATCTGGAGTTAAATGGGAGTGGAAAATGATTTCTAATTTTTTTAAATTCTAATTAGATCATAATTATAATACGGGACTTTTGAACGGGATTTAAAAGTCGATAAAATTAAAATTGGAATTTATATGTTAATTTAATAGTGGAAATTAATATATAATAATAATGTAAATAATTGAATTTTTGATTTAATATGAATCAGAATGATTTCTAATATGGATATAAATTCTATTAGAATTATAATAAGTTAGTAAGTTTTAAAAACCGAAAAAATTAAACGATTTCAACGATTTTGAAAATCGCTCGATTTAATGGACGAGTTAAACTAGCCTTTCGAGGCATAGTTTTGGAATTCAATGAAACAAGTATTATTGGATCCGTAATAGTTTATTATTATCAAATTTTAAATTTTGTAAAGTTTGTAGATACCGTTTGGTCATACGGAATAGAAACACGTTGAAATAAATATCGAGAATTTAATATTTTAATTCGATTCAAAAAGGCTATCTTCCACATATGATCGAATTAGATCCCAAAACATGTTCCATCGTGTTCAGAATAGGGGTAAAACATTATAAATGCCAAGCGGCACGTTTCATTTGGAGATTCGTTTGAAAAAGCATGTTAAAAGTGAAAACAATATTAAAAAAATTCGTATACACGTATATATATATTCACGCAGCGCAACGAAACCATAGTCTCCTATTACGCAGCCGCCACGAAACGAGTTAATGGCCAAAAATGTACAAATTTCATCTTGATTTTTGTCCAAATCCGTAAAATATTATCAAAAACCCTCAATTGCAATATCGTAGAGCATCTCAAGCTTTACAAATTCAAAAAATATTATCGAATAACATTGCGTAGATCGTCGGTAATCAAAGCCGAAGCCTCGGTCGTTCATCGGTGAATTGCTCGATGTTGGGAAGCTTAAGCTCGACGTGCGTCCGGCCGTAGGTAGAGGGCGCGTGGGCCTTTCGAATTCCGGTAGTGGATCGACTTCACGTTCGACATGGTGGCCGCGATGTGTGGGAGATCGAAGGGCAGTGGGTTCGGTTCGAACGCGACGTAGAGGGAAGAACATAGCGCTGCCCGTGATCTCAGATTCAAAAATCAACGGCTAGGTTATTTTCCGTAGGATTTATTAAAAAAGAAATTATTATATATAAATTATATTCAAAACTTTATAATGGCATATCTTTACCATACGAGGTCGAAATAGGACGAAACCAGAGGCGCTAGAATTACAGCGATGAGCTCTACGCTATGGTGCAGATCTAGTATCGATCGGAGCTAGCGAAAATTTTAGATTAAATCCAACGTGTTCGATTTAATTTAAAATTGGAACATTTGGCAACGTAAATCTCAAGGTGAGTTAACTCAATTTTGGACTGCTAGCTTTAATTTTCAATAGTAAAAAAAATGGTTGATTGGTTTAATTGATGCATTTTTATCGGTTGGATGTGATATTACATATATAGAGTATATATTTGAGTGATTGATATTCCCACATATATATATATAGCGGATAAGACGCTATGTGCCTCGCATAATAGCGGATTGTGAGAACTGCGGATTAAGGATCTTAAGGCTAGGATAAACACTAGAGGGAGGGTGAATAGTGTTTTAGTGAATTGTCAAATCTTTTTGAGCTTTGTTAATTTGAACACAAATGTATGCAATATTCAGACACAGATATGATCACAAAATCAAACACAAATGCAAATATAAAGTAAAAGCAGTAAAGGAAAGAACACACCGGATTTTATACTGGTTCGGAGTTACCCTACATCCAGTCCCGCACACAAGTACAAATTTCCTTTCAAAAACAATCTTTACAATTACACCAGCAATTTCAAGGCAACGAGGTACACCCTCTAGATTCACAATCCTCTGGGTAGAGATACTTGATTTCCCGGGCAACAAGTTCACCTAATTGATTTCCAAGGCTACAATCACACCTTATCTCGCTTGATTGATTTCCAAGGCCACAATGACACCTTTTCTCGTTTAATTGATTACAAAGAAGCCTATAACTCTAAATAGCACTGAGAATCTTATTGAGATAGTGATAGAGAATCAAACCAGAGATAATCTAGTGAGATTCAATGTTGATTTCGGCAGAGTAATGGTAGGAATATGTATAATAAATGTGGAAGAAGAAGAGGAGTGAAAAACCAGAAAATCTGTGTTAGAATTCGTTGAATACATCCCCTATTTATAGAAGAGCAACAGCCATGTCCATTCATGAAGAAATATGATGAATAGACACTTCTTTTGAAATTTAAATTTTGAAACCAACTAACACTATGTCACATGGGTAGGTTGAGCATGTCGATATCCCAAAGGAATTTTTGGTGATTTGTTTTTCTTTGAAAATAACTTCTATTTTATATTAAAACTATTTTGAACTTTATAAATATACTCGTCTACAGTTAAAATACATAAATAAATATATAGAATAATATATACAAAATTTTACTATAATTTTATATTTAAATCTAAGTGTAAATATTTAAAAATTAAATATATTATTATTAACGATAGTTAAAACTACGGATAATTTGACTTTGAAATTAAAGATTATTTTGAGGCTAAAAGTATTTGAAATCATGATAGATGTTTTTGATGCTTTTAAAAGGAAGGTTTTGAAAACATTTTGAAAACAAGGTATAATTTTGTAAAAATCATTTTGAATAAAAATTAGCGGATACAAAACAATGTTCCACTAGATTTTTCGTTGGTTCCATCCTACTTAGGGTTCCATCCCTTTAACAGGCTCGAAGTGGATTCCATTTGTAACGTCCCGGAAATTTTCGACTTTCGAAAATTCAACATCGATACTCACTTTATTGACTGCCGAGAAATCGAAGGCCGGAAACCCGAAATGTTATGGTTTAAGAAAAAGAAAAAGGGAGAAAAAGAGAGGAGACAGAAAATAGAGAGAAAAGAAAACAGAAAATAGAACGGAACTGAAAACAACAGAACAACATCAGAATCTCACAATTCGCAGCGGAACAACATATAATAGATAAGTGAATAATCTTTAAACAAAGAACTATATCAGTTATTACATTACATTACATCATATCATCAGAGTGTACAACAACAAACAACAACAAACAGCGGAAAAGAAATACTATATACTAGTAATACGCCATGCCATCCAGCTTGCCTCCAGCAACTCCTGAATATCCAGAATATCCTGATAAACCTAACTCTTAACTGCCTGTGTGGAAATTGGTGGGCACCCAGAGTTTAGGAAGGAAAACAATAAACTCCGAGTCAGTCATGTGACTGGTGTGGGAACTCAAAACAGTTTATTTATCTTTAAATCAAAATAGAGCAATATTTTTAAAATCAATTCGCAATGCTTTTAAGAATGAGACTACCATAAGGCCTCCCGCACACACACACAATGCAAACGCAGAATCGGAGGAGATTTCTCCTTATGATAGTCAAAGATGCTTGATACGCATTTAAAAGAACATTTGATATTATTACTAGTGCATAGTGTAGAGAAAATTCATTTCGAAAATAAAGATATAAATCTTAGCCAACATAGACATTTCGAACTATGCCTACTATAGCTACCATGTTCAATAGCGGGTTACCGCCACATTCCATAGTAGGTTATACAACTTAAACCGTACAAGGCTCGTATTTGAAGAATGGATTTTCCAACAAATGGTCAGGCCAAGGAACTTCCCATTGCCACATGGAAACGCCTCTGGAAGGACGCCCCGAGAACCAACCGTTCTCTGCTAAACAAAGCCGGGAATCCCTTTTCCCAAGGAATATTACAAACCCACAGATATGCCACCCCCGGTCCTTTGGAACCTTTAAACGAGAGCTCTCTAGCCAACATCACACCATAATAATAAGTGTTTCAACATGAGTAAGTATCTGGGCTCCATACCATGATACTACCCTTTTCCAGAAGGAATGGTCATACCCTAGGGAAGCGATCCCTGAAAACCTTGCCGCACAATTCCTGTTTCGACCATTACCGGTTTGTGAGGCTCGACGAAGTCACGTCCACAAAAACATACTTTATACAAAAGCCATGCTTTGGGTCAACAAATGATTATAGAAATGATCACCAAGATAGACGATCAAACTAATGATCCTATCACAAATAATCAACACAATTATCATTTCACAGCAACACTCAGCATGTCACATTACCAAATTGGGAATATATCGCTGATAACATTCAACTACATAACCTCTGAGCTCGTACGTCTCAGAGAAGGGTGTTAAGCTAAGAGAATAAATTCTCCGCCACCAACAGAAATATATTTGAAAGAAATCGGCTTTATATCTCAACTTGTAATGTCAGACACACAATCCATACAAGTCTGTTCCGGGCTCGAACAGAACCGAAGGCACTTACAAAGAAGTCCTTGCAATCCGAATAATCTCTAATCACGTCCGGACTTCCCATCACATATGGAGTCTCTATACCGTAGCTACTCGGTGCAAAGACAATCGACGAGTTGTCCTTTCGCTTTCAAAAAGATCCAGTCTTCAACACCGGTCTTCAAATGCAATTCATAACGACGTATCACATATTCGGAATGGGTTATACGACCCCATGGTCCTTTCCCGATTAACCCGAATAGTGAGCGCTTATTCAAAAATAAGTGTGGCATTCAAATTCAAACAAATCACATCAAATACCCATTCAAAGGGAAATATTGATAGTCGGTTATTGAACTATCAATGGATATGCACAACATCACCAGATTCCAAATAATTTTTCAAATTATTTATTTTCCAAAATATCTTTACTAGATATATAATTTTCACACTTCAAAAATAAATCAATATTTATTTTTAAACAACTTCCCTTTTCATTCATAAATTCCATAGTGAATTTATATTTCACAATATCTACTGATATACGATTTTCAATAGGTTTCAATATTCCTTTTCAATTTATCTTCAAAAAGATAAATTCTCAAAATATTTACTTTATATTGGAAAACATTTCCATACTTATTAAATAAGTAATTCACGAACCTATTTATTTTCAACACTTGGAAAATATTCAATATACTTAAATCGAGATTAAGTATATATTTCATTCTTTAAGGAAATCATTCTCTTAAACATATTTATTTGGGCCAAAACGAATGTTACATAAAACATTGTTACGACAACCCAAAATCACTAGTATAGGGATTCGAAATTAAAATAGATATATAAATCCCAATACTATACAAAACATTTCCTTTTGGAAATCATTTACTATAACAACAGTGTTATAGTCCACCATTTCCTTTTATTTCTCGAAAACGTCTATTTCAACAATAAATGTTGAAATCTATGGTTTCGAATCTCAACACATTTTAAAACATCGTTAGATCGTTTTAATTCTATTTAAAACATCAAATCTAAACATTTTCTTTAACATATTATTCACTATTCAAAAACGTGAATATACTACGTTAACCATTTCTATACATTTCATTTTAAAGGATTTATTCACAGTCAAAAACGTGAATATAACTCCATTAATAGGTTTCAACAATTTACTAATCAAAATAAGTCGTTTACGAATTTATAAAACAACGTTTATAAATTCCTTTATTAACCTATATTCAATTCATAACTCAATTATAAACCAAAAGTTCACATTATAAGTTAAATGCTTATAAAACGATTATTTTACAAAATCGTTCTTTTAAACTTCATAATTATAAATCTTATAACTAATAAGATTCAATTATTTATCCAAATATATTCTTTAATAACTTCACAAATTTATAAATCTTACTATTAATAAATTTCATTTATAACTTCACCATTTATAATTTTATAAATTCCATTCACTTATGCAATCCATTTTCACTTCATTCAAACACTTATAAAAACTCGTGTTTATAATTCAAATGTTTTAATTTATAAATATCAATTAATAAATCCTTTATAAAATCAATTTATACTATTATTTTAAAACATCTTTAATCTCCTTTATAATTTCACCATTCTCTTGATTTATAAAATAATCAAATTTTATAAATCCCATTCTTAAACTTTTTATAATAAATTCAAAAAAATCCAATTTAATTATTTTATAAAATCATTAGCCTCATATTTTCAAAAATCAGCCTTTTACTATATTTCTCAAAGATCATAGTTTTTATAACATTAAAATTTATACGTTTATTTATTTAAAATGGATAAATTCCTAAAAATATTTTATAACGTATACTTTTAAAAATCACTTTAAAATCCCTTTTAAAACTCCAAAATTTGGTCCAATGATGCTACACACCAAATAGTCAATCACGACAACAACGATATCATATATCGATATGATAATCCATTAAATATCAAAATATCTGAAATCAAATAAATACTGTTGAGGAATCCAGTTGGATCCCTCCAACCTGTTTTCCTGGATCCACAAACATTAGCACAATACCAATTTCGCTCCAGTATGAAATTATCGTGGTATATGGGATTTAAAATATTATCCGCTTAATAGACGGCGCAATAGGGTCTCATCCGCTATACAAATGCGGGAAATCAATAACTCCAATATATACATATGCCAATATATATATATATATATATATATATATATATATATATATATATTGCTATTATATATAATACCAATTTCACTGTTTATGAAATATTCGCGGTATATGTTTTTAATAAATAACATCCGCTTACTAACGGCGCATAATGTCTATTTTAACAATCAATAGATAACAATCATCATTCAAACATGCATTCAAATATTTTAAATCTAACTATTTAAAATAAAATCGAAACTGATTCGATTGAGTGAGAAGTTCTCACCTTGATTTTAATTTCGTTTTAGCCATTTATTTCGAATAAAATTAAACGGACGTTTAATTTTACCCAAAATTCTCACTAAATCCAAGTGACTCTAAACCAATTACATAGCGTAGTGCTCGTCCATACGATTCCAACGCAACTGGTTTCGCGCGTTTTCGACCTCGTATGAAAAAGTTATGATATTATGAAGTTTTACACGAATTTTTAATAAAAATTACAACATTAATTAAAATTTTAAACCTAACTGCATCACAACCGTTGATTCCCAAATCTCAGATCCAGGCCGCACTTCCCCATCTCCTCTCCCATTCACGTACGCGTTCTACCCAGTACACGCACAAACCCATTCAATCCAATTTAGGGTTTAAATTCGCACCTCCCTACGAGCACCTACACGTCGATCAGGCTACGCCATCTTGTAGCCCGTGTCCAACATCACCAACGCCCAGAGGCCGACCCCTCACGACTATTCCCCCTGCGCGCAAAACGAGGCCGAACGGCCACTCTTCCAGCCCCAATTGCCGTCAAACGGCTTCGCCTATAACGATCTCAGCCGTTGAATATGTAGAGCTCACTGGCCTCTACGTTTTCCTAGTTGACAACATCTCGAATTGATGAGTGGATTTGGAGATTTTGAGGGGAGAAAATGAGTGTATTTCGTCCATTGAAGAAGGAGATGGCGGCTGGCTTTGCAAATTAGGGTTTAGCCCTTTTTTTTATTTTTTTTGTGAATTATGAGCCTATTTATAGGAAATTTTTGAACACCATTCATCCGAAAATTCCGAACTCCGATTTACGCACCGTAACCAGCGTTTCTACGGTTTACCCCGCGTTCCGGACACAATGGAACAGGTTTCCAAAGCTTATTCGGACATCTGTGCGAGTTATGGCTATAAACGTTCAATTTAAATTAAACCGATTTAAACGATTTTCTAGGCGTTTTAATTTGTACCGGACAAACGGTAAATCCAATTGACACGAAATTTGAAACCTTACAATAATATCACATTACGGATCCGATGAAACTAGTTTCGTCGAAATCCGAGACTTTTTGAAAAATGGCTATTTTAACTCGCCAAATTAAAATTAAAAATAATTCGATGCGTTTCGAGCTGCCACGATCAAACGATAACTCCGATTGACACGAAAATTGAAATCCGGTAATAACTAACTATTACGGATCCAATGGAACTGGTTTCGTTCAATTCTGAGACTGTTCAAAAATTGACTATTTTCACTAGTCGATTTAAATATTAGAATATTCAATTTTCACAAATTAACTTTTAATTCGATTTTAAAAGTTCTAAAATATCGTTCTAACTTCAATATGATAAAATAAAATTTTACAAATCATTTTCAATCATATTTAACTCAATTTTCAATTATTTCCATAATTTAACATATTAAATTATCGATTTAATTATTCAATTAAATCCAATTATTCGAAATAAAATTTATTCGACTTATAAATTCACTTATTAATATTTAAAATTAATTAAATATTCAAATTTAAATTAATTAAAATCCTGGGTCGTTACAATCTTCCCCCCTTAAAAGAATTTCGTCCTCGAAATTATCAAGTAAGAAAAGTTACAGAATCTATCAATTTTTCCAAAAATTCATAATTAAACTTCTTACAATACTTTACTAAGTTTCCAAATCATGCTTAGTTATCTTTTCAAAAACAACTACTATTGTTTAACTTTCAACTCCAAAATCAAAGTTAAAATTTTCAAAACTTTTTCCAATTTTCTCAATTTTTTTCTAACGCCTTAAATTTTCGAAAAAATTCGCCATAGTCTCCTTTGCGCGGCTCGATCCGAAAAAAATGATAGTATATATATCACAAATATACATCTCATCAAGTAATGAGGCATTCCGCTGGGAAAAAGTGTAAAAGTACGATATTTAATCCGAGATATGTACCTTATATTTTATTAGCAAGCATATACGGCTAATATAGCGCGAAAGCGAGCTCCAAATGCGAAGCAAACGCGATCCGCACCTACTAAACACTCAACAAACAACATGAGAGCATGTATATAGACAATAGTATCAATATACAACATATAGTAACGTAATAACTATATATGTTAACATAGCAAATGCAGTAAAAGCAATATATTCAACCATCAACCAACTATCATCCAACTAATTCATAACCAATGTATATTCATTCATATTCTCATTAATATTCAATGAATTGGTTTTCAATTTAATCACATTTGATTCATTAACAGTGGATGTTCTTACTAACATTCATTTTCAATTAGTTTATATTCACTAATTCATATTCAAGTTGGTTCACTTCTAATTCAAATTCAATTCTATTTAAGATTCACTTAACTTCCAATTGAATTCCAATTACTTTAGCTTTCAATTTCATTAATACTTAATTTCATTAACTCAGTCTCATTAACACTTAATGAATTATATACAATCAACTAACAACCATATAACAACCAAAGTATATTCTTTACAACCAAATTTCTTTGCTTATCAATTGGTTTAATTAAACTGATTTACATTCAAACTTTCAACTTTCAATAACATTAAATTTTAATGAATTACACTTACATTCATTATTTCATATCAATTATTCACATTTAATTGATTAATATTCAATCCATTCATTCAATTCAATTACAAAAGTTGAATTTCATATATATAACTTAAGTTCACATTTATCATTAACCTTTATTAATTTACTTTGATATCAATATCAACTCCATTCAATAACTCTTAAGTTATATTTCATATCACAAACATCACTTGGTTTTACATAACTTAAATTCCCACTTATAAATAAATTCAGATTCTAATTCTAAAGTAAATTCCCATTTAACTTTAGATTCATTTTTATTTACAACTCATATTTATAAATATATTCATATAGTTTCACTTCTTATATATATAAGTTTATTTCACAATTGTAAATCACTTTAATTATAATTCAATTTCTTATAATTCTTTTGCTTATACAATTATTCTTTTATTTAGATTATTCAAACATCTAAACAATCAACTTATATACACTTTAATAATTCTGAAAAATTATTTCTTTATATATAAAAATATAATCAAGGTAAAATTATTTTATTTACCCAATTTAAAACAATACTGTGTCGAATTGTTCTATTCAAGTGTTTAGAAACCCCTTCGGCATAGTTGTCGAGACCACGCTGACGAAAGTTCATATGCCACTCAATAAACCAATCATCACAATATAAAACAACTTTATATTCACTAACAAATACGCTCTCATAGCTATTATTACACTCAAACTCATTCTAGAGCACTACTGACTCTATCTCTAATGAGTAATACCCAACATAACCATGGTTGTCGCTTAACCATATGCTCTGATACTAGATGTAACGTCCCGGAAATTTTCGACTTTCGAAAATTCAACATCGATACTCACTTTATTGACTGCCGAGAAATCGAAGGCCGGAAACCCGAAATGTTATGGTTTAAGAAAAAGAAAAAGGGAGAAAAAGAGAGGAGACAGAAAATAGAGAGAAAAGAAAACAGAAAATAGAACGGAACTGAAAACAACAGAACAACATCAGAATCTCACAATTCGCAGCGGAACAACATATAATAGATAAGTGAATAATCTTTAAACAAAGAACTATATCAGTTATTACATTACATTACATCATATCATCAGAGTGTACAACAACAAACAACAACAAACAGCGGAAAAGAAATACTATATACTAGTAATACGCCATGCCATCCAGCTTGCCTCCAGCAACTCCTGAATATCCAGAATATCCTGATAAACCTAACTCTTAACTGCCCGTGTGGAAATTGGTGGGCACCCAGAGTTTAGGAAGGAAAACAATAAACTCCGAGTCAGTCATGTGACTGGTGTGGGAACTCAAAACAGTTTATTTATCTTTAAATCAAAATAGAGCAATATTTTTAAAATCAATTCGCAATGCTTTTAAGAATGAGACTACCATAAGGCCTCCCACACACACACACACAATGCAAACGCAGAATCGGAGGAGATTTCTCCTTATGATAGTCAAAGATGCTTGATACGCATTTAAAAGAACATTTGATATTATTACTAGTGCATAGTGTAGAGAAAATTCATTTCGAAAATAAAGATATAAATCTTAGCCAACATAGACATTTCGAACTATGCCTACTATAGCTACCATGTTCAATAGCGGGTTACCGCCACATTCCATAGCAGGTTATACAACTAAAACCGTACAAGGCTCGTATTTGAAGAATGGATTTTCCAACAAATGGTCAGGCCAAGGAACTTCCCATTGCCACATGGAAACGCCTCTGGAAGGACGCCCCGAGAACCAACCGTTCTCTGCTAAACAAAGCCGGGAATCCCTTTTCCCAAGGAATATTACAAACCCTCAGATATGCCACCCCCGGTCCTTTGGAACCTTTAAACGAGAGCTTCTAACCAACATCACACCATAATAATAAGTGTTTCAACATGAGTAAGTATCTGGGCTCCATACCATGATACTACCCTTTTCCAGAAGGAATGGTCATACCCTAGGGAAGCGATCCCTTAAAACCTTGCCGCACAATTCCTGTTTCGACCATTACCGGTTTGTGAGGCTCGACGAAGTCACGTCCACAAAAACATACTTTATACAAAAGCCATGCTTTGGGTCAACAAATGATCATAGAAATGATCACCAAGATAGACGATCAAACTAATGATCCTATCACAAATAATCAACACAATGATCATTTCACAGCAACATTCAGCATGTCACATTACCAAATTGGGAATATATCGCTGATAACATTCAACTACATAACCTCTGAGCTCGTACGTCTCAGAGAAGGGTGTTAAGCTAAGAGAATAAATTCTCCGCCACCAACAGAATATATTTGAAAGAAATCGGCTTTATATCTCAACTTGTAATGTCAGACATACAATCCATACAAGTCTGTTCTGGGCTCGAACAGAACCGAAGGCACTTACAAAGAAGTCCTTGCAATCCGGATAATCTCTAATCACGTCCGGACTTCCCATAACATATGGAGTCTCTATACCGTAGCTACTCGGTGCAAAGACAATCGACGAGTTGTCCTTTCGCTTTCAAAAAGATCTGGTCTTCAACACCGGTCTTCAAATGCAATTCATAACGACGTATCACATATTCGGAATGGGTTATACGACCCCATGGTCCTTCCCCGGTTAACCCGAATAGTGAGCGCTTATTCAAAAATAAGTGTGGCATTCAAATTCAAACAAATCACATCAAATACCCATTCAAAGGGAAATATTGATAGTCGGTTATTGAACTATCAATGGATATGCACAACATCACCAGATTCCAAATAATTTTCCAAATTATTTATTTTCCAAAATATCTTTACTAGATATATAATTTTCACACTTCAAAAATAAATCAATATTTATTTTTAAACAACTTCCCTTTTCATTCATAAATTCCATAGTGAATTTATATTTCACAATATCTACTGATATACGATTTTCAATAGGTTTCAATATTCCTTTTCAATTTATCTTCAAAAAGATAAATTCTCAAAATATTTACTTTATATTGGAAAACATTTCCATACTTATTAAATAAGTAATTCACGAACCTATTTATTTTCAACACTTGGAAAATATTCAATATACTTAAATCGAGATTAAGTATATATTTCATTCTTTAAGGAAATCATTCTCTTAAACATATTTATTTGGGCCAAAACGAATGTTACATAAAACATTGTTACGACAACCCAAAATCACTAGTATAGGGATTCAAAATTAAAATAGATATATAAATCCCAATACTGTACAAAACATTTCCTTTCGAAAATCATTTACTATAACAACAGTGTTATAGTCCACCATTTCCTTTTATTTCTCGAAAACGTCTATTTCAACAATAAATGTTGAAATCTATGGTTTCGAATCTCAACACACTTTAAAACATCGTTAGATCGTTTTAATTCTATTTAAAACATCAAATCTAAACATTTTCTTTAACATATTATTCACTATTCAAAAACGTGAATATACTACGTTAACCATTTCTATACATTTCATTTTAAAGGATTTATTCACAGTCAAAAACGTGAATATAACTCCATTAATAGGTTTCAACAATTTACTTATCAAAATAAGTCGTTTACGAATTTATAAAACAACGTTTATAAATTCCTTTATTAACCTATATTCAATTCATAACTCAATTATAAACCAAAAGTTCACATTATAAGTTAAATGCTTATAAAACGATTATTTTGCAAAATCGTTCTTTTAAACTTCATAATTATAAATCTTATAACTTATAAGATTCAATTATTTATCCAAATATATTCTTTAATAACTTCACAAATTTATAAATCTTACTATTAATAAATTTCATTTATAACTTCACCATTTATAATTTTATAAATTCCATTCACTTATGCAATCCATTTTCACTTCATTCAAACACTTATAAAAACTCGTGTTTATAATTCAAATGTTTTAATTTATAAATATCAATTTATAAATCCTTTATAAAATCAATTTATACTATTATTTTAAAATATCTTTAATCTCCTTCATAATTTCACCATTCTCTTGATTTATAAAACAATCAAATTTTATAAATCCCATTCTTAAACTTTTTATAATAAATTCAAAAAAATCCAATTTAATTATTTTATAAAATCATTAGCCTCATATTTTCAAAAATCAGCCTTTTACTATATTTCTCAAAGATCATAGTTTTTATAACATTAAAATTTATACGTTTATTTATTTAAAATG
Source organism: Allium cepa (assembly GCA_030765085.1). Taxonomy (NCBI): domain Eukaryota; kingdom Viridiplantae; phylum Streptophyta; class Magnoliopsida; order Asparagales; family Amaryllidaceae; genus Allium; species Allium cepa. The sequence continues at coordinate 1,050,341,463 of CM060935.1, read as the reverse complement.
GATAAATTCCCAAAAATATTTTATAACGTATACTTTCAAAAATCACTTTAAAATCCCTTTTAAAACTCCAAAATTTGGTCCAATGATGCTACACACCAAATAGTCAATCACGACAACAACGATATCATATATCGATATGATAATCCATCAAATATCAAAATATCTGAAATCAAATAAATACTGTTGAGGAATCCAGTTGGATCCCTCCAACTTGTTTTCCTGCATCCACAAACATTAGCACAATCCCAATTTCGCTCCAGTACGAAATTATCGCGGTATATGGGATTTAAAATATTATCCGCTTAATAGACGGCGCAATAGGGTCTCATCCGCTATACAAATGCGGGAAATCAATAACTTCAATATATACATATGCCAATATATATATATTGCTATTATATATAATACCAATTTCACTGTTTATGAAATATCCGCGGTATATGTTTTTAATAAATAACATCCGCTTACTAACGGCACATAATGTCTATTTTAACAATCAATAGATAACAATCATCATTCAAACATGCATTCAAATATTTTAAATCTAACTATTTAAAATAAAATCGAAACTGATTCGATTGAGTGAGAAGTTCTCACCTTGATTTTAATTTCGTTTTAGCCATTTATTTCGAATAAAATTAAACGGACGTTTAATTTTACCCAAAATTCTCACTAACTCCAAGCGACTCCAAACCAATTACATCGCGTAGTGCTCGTCCATACGATTCCAACGCAACTAGTTTCGCGCGTTTTCGACCTCGTATGAAAAAGTTATGATATTATGAAGTTTTACACGAATTTTTAATAAAAATTACAACATTAATTAAAATTTTAAACCTAACTGCATCACAACCGTTGATTCCCAAATCTCAGATCCAGGCCGCACTTCCCCATCTCCTCTCCCATTCACGTACGCGTTCTACCCAGTACACGCACAAACCCATTCAATCCAATTTAGGGTTTAAATTCGCACCTCCCTACGAGCACCTACACGTCGATCAGGCTACGCCATCTTGTAGCCCGTGTCCAACATCACCAACGCCCAGAGGCCGACCCCTCACGGCTATTCCCCCTGCGCGCAAAACGAGGCCGAACGGCCACTCTTCCAGCCCTAATTGCCGTCAAACGGCTTCGCCTACAACGATCTCAGCCGTTGAATATGTAGAGCTCACTGGCCTCTACGTTTTCCTAGTTGACAACATCTCGAATTGATGAGTGGATTTGGAGATTTTGCGGGGAGAAAATGAGTGTATTTCGGCCATTGAAGAAGGAGATGGCGGCTGGCTTTGCAAATTAGGGTTTAGCCCTTTTTTTTATTTTTTTTGTGAATTATGAGCCTATTTATAGGAAATTTTTGAACACTATTCATCCGGAAATTCCGAACTCCGATTCACGCGCCGTAACCAGCGTTTCTAGGGTTTACCCCGCGTTCCGGACACAATGGAACAGGTTTCGAAAGCTAATTCGGACATCTATGCGAGTTATGGCTATAAACGTTCAATTTAAATTAAACCGGTTTAAACGATTTTCTAGGCGTTTTAATTTGTACCGGACAAACGGTAAATCCAATTGACACGAAATTTGAAACCTTACAATAATATCACATTACGGATCCGATGAAACTGGTATCGTCGAAATCCGATACTCTTTGAAAAATGGCTATTTTAACTCGCCAAATTAAAATTAAAAATAATTCGATGCGTTTCGAGCTGCCACGATCAAACGATAACTCCGATTGACACGAAAATTGAAATCCGGTAATAACTAACTATTACGGATCCAATGGAACTGGTTTCATTCAATTTTGAGACTGTTCAAAAATTGACTATTTTCACTAGTCGATTTAAATATTAGAATATTCAATTTTCACAAATTAACTTTTAATTTGATTTTAAAAGTTCTAAAATATCGTTCTAACTTCAATATGATAAAATAAAATTTTACAAATCATTTTCAATCATATTTAACTCAATTTTCAATTATTTCCATAATTTAACATATTAAATTATCGATTTAATTATTCAATTAAATCCAATTATTTGAAATAAAATTTATTCGACTTATAAATTCACTTATTAATATTTAAAGTTAATTAAATATTCAAATTTAAATTAATTAAAATCCTGGGTCGTTACACCATTCCACGAATAAATTGGATTTTTAAGATGGCAGTGCTTTTCTAGGAGTTTTAACAAAATTCCTAATAAATTAAAAGAAAAATTACTTGAACTCTTGAACTCTTGTTAATCTTGATATCTTGAATCTCTATATTGTACGGTCTTCATTCTCGGTACCTGCATGGTTAAATCCTGCATATACATATATATCTAAACTTATACTGTTAGTATTTATATTTTATAATATATTCTAAGGTTGTTGTCATCAAAACCATCATCTCAAGGACTAACAATCTCCCCCTTTTAGATAATGACAACCTTTTTCTAAAATATTGCTTCTATCCTAATAATTCCCCCTTAATCTATGCCTAACTACACTATTTTATATTTCTCCCCCTTTGTCATCAACAAAAACTAATTCCAAATATATCAACAAAAACTATATCATTCCCCCTAAATCTAATACTCTATGACATGTGATTATAATGATAGTGTTATCATAAATAATCAACACTTAGATCTAATACTAGAACTTAGTCCTAAACTACTAACAATCGTAACTAAGTATCCATAAAATAACACATATAAGAACACAAATTATTCATTAATTATATTGTTGTATTTACATTTTCGTGGGAAACGTAAGAAAGAACATACACTAAAAGGAAAAAGAGAAAAGAAACTAGTGTGTGTCTTTGAAAATGGGAGATCTATGAATCGAACAGTTTGGATAGTGGAAACAGAAATTTCCACGTTGTTCGGCAAGATTTCCATCTTTGTCAAAGCACACTTCTCCAATGCAAATGACTTTGTTGTCATCTTCCGAGTGCACTTCTTCCATGTAGACTTCTTCTTCTTCACTGGCCTCTTGTATTTGATCTCCTGAAGAGTCTTCATCAATCAAGATTGGGTAGCATGATTGTCCATTAGAAATTTTTGCAAATTCCTAAGGATTTTGCCTTGCCTCTCTTGTTCCTTGGCCATTCGAAGTTGCATCACTTAGATTTCAGTCATTAACTGAAGTGCATCCTTCAGAGAATCCTCCATTTTGTCACACGAGCGAGAGTAGTACGTTGAAATGGACCAGAAGTGGGAGAAGGAAACGAAAAGGTAGAATTTTTGTTTGATTTGGAAGAGGAGGCCATTGATTATTTGATTTCAGAAGATAGAACAGAGAAATAACAGAAAGAATGAATAAAATTACAAAAATGAGAAGAATATATAGCCAATTATTTTTAATTTTGGTGGGAAAAATTTAAAAATAAAAAATGTTATATGTCGACATGGGTTGGGGGGGTATGTCAACATAGTCCTTTAAATTTTTACTAATTGATTTGTTTTGATTTAATTTTTAATTATACTTTGTTGTTTATATTTTGTATTTAGTTATTGAACAAATACCTAATTCTCTTTTTAATTTAGTAAATATAGATTCGTTTAATGGTTTTGTTAATATATCAGCAATTTGATTCTCGGAATTAATATAATCTAGAGTAATGACTTCTTTATTTATATTATCTCTGAGAAAATGATGTCTTGTAACAATATGTTTAGTTCGAGCATGTTGAGTAGTATTTTTGGATAAATTTATCGCACTAGTATTATCACAATAAATTGGTGATTTTTAAAAATTTAAACCATAATCTTTTAAAGTTTGTTGCATATATATTACTTGAGAACAAGCCAAAGCAGCAGAAATATACTCTGCTTCAGTTGTTGATAAAGAAACCGTGTTTTGCTTTTTACTGAACCAGGAAATCAGAGAATGCCCCAAAAAGTGACAAGTTTCACTTGTACTTTTTCGGTTTGATTTACAACCAGCATAATCAGCATCACAGTAAGATATTAACTCAAAAGAATCATTTTTAGGGTAAAATAAGCCATAGTCAGAAGTGTGTTTAACATATCTTATGATAAGTTTTACGGCTTTTAAGCGGGTCTCTTTAGGTTGGGATTGATATCTTGCACAGAGACAAACACTATGCATGATATTAGGTCCTACTAGCAGTAATATAGAGTAGTGATCCAATCATTCCTCTATATAACTTTTGATCTACATCTTTCGAGAGATCTTCTTTACTAAGGTACTCATTGGTTGCCATGGGAGTGGATTTTCCACTCGCAGTAGTCAAACCAAATTTATTAATTAGGTCTTTAGCATATTTTTCTTGACTAATAAAGATACCATTATCTAATTGTTTTATTTGTAATCTTAAAAAGAAGTTTAATTCATCCATATGACTCATCTCAAACTCTTTTGCCATTATTTCAGAAAATTCTTTATTCATTTCAAAGTTAGTTGATCCAAAAATGATATCAACTACGCAAACTTGTACTAGTTGAATATCATTTTTATTTCTTTTAATAGAAGGAGTATTATCTACTTTACCTATTTCAAAATTTGATTGTAATAAGTAAGATCTTAGTCTATCATACTAGGCTCTAGGAGCTTGTTTTAGACCATATAAAGCTTTCTTAAGTTTGTAAACATGATTTGGTAATTTTTCATTTTTAAAAAGTGGTGGTTGATCAACATATACTTCCTCTTTTACAAATCTATTTAAAAAGGCACTTTTAACATCCATTTGAAATAGTTTGAAATTATTATGATTTGCGAAAGCAAGTAGAATCCTAATGGCTTCTAATCTTGCTACGGGAGCGAAGGTTTCATCAAAATCTATTCCTTCTTCTTGACAAAAACCTTGAGCGACTATTCGTGCTTTATTTCTAACAACCTCTCCTTGTTCATTTATTTTATTTTTATAAACTCATTAAGTTCCAATTATAGTTTTATTCTCAGGTCTAGGAACAAGTTCCCAAACATCATTTCTAGTGAATTGATTTAATTCTTCTTGCATAGCCAAAATCCATGAATCATCAATTGATGCTTCCTTTGGATTTTTGGGTTCAATAGTTGATATAAAAGCTACATTACTCATTTGACTTAGTTGATTTCTAGTTTTAACAACAGATTGCATATCTCCTAGTATATTTTCAATAGGGTGATCTTTTAAAAGTTTACTCCTTTTATTAGGATGATTAATTTCATTATAAATTTCAGTAGACTCTTGATTTTGAGTGATTAAATCCTCTTCATCATTTGTATCTTCAAAATTTTTGAGATTTTCATCGAACGAAACATGCATTGTTTCTTCGAAGCTGTTAGTTCTCAAATTAAATATTCTGTACGCTTTACTTTTATTAGAATATCCGATAAAGATACCTTTTTCGGATTTAGGATCAAATTTATCTAAGTTATCTTTGGTATTTAAAATAAAACATTTACTTCTAAAAATTCTAAAATAAGATACTTTAGGTTTCTTTCTATGAAGAAGTTCATAAGATGTCTTATCAGTTAAAGGTCTAATTAAAATTCTATTTAAAATATAACAGGCAGTAGCAACTGCTTCTGCCCGAAAATACTTTGGTAATTTACTATCTGAAAGCATGGTTCTCGCAAACTCTTGAATCGTCCTATTTTTACGTTCTACTACTCCGTTTTGTTGTGGAGTTCTTGGAAATGAAAAATTGCAAGTTATTCCCTTTTTATCGCAGAATTCCTCAAACTTCCGTGATCATTACGAATGGTAATGATTTTTAGAGAAAGTTGATTTTTAATCCTTTTTGTAAAGTTCTTAAAACATTCAAAAGTATCACTTTTATGTTTCAAAAATATTGTCCATGTAAATCTAGAATAATCATCTACAATTACAAAAACATATTTACTATGATTTATTGACAGAATTTGAGATGGACCAAATAAATCAAGGTGAAGTAATTCAAGAAGCTTTGAAGTTGAAATCATATCTTTTAATTTAAAAGAACTTTTTCTAAGTTTTTCTAATTGACATGCATCACATAGACTATCTACTTTAAAATTCATTTTAGGGAGACCTCTTACTAGATGATGTTTTGACAGTCTAGATAAGAGTTTGAAATTCAAATGCCCAAATCTCTTATGCCAAATCCAAGGGTCACATGTATTTGCCAAAAGAAACAAGTTATCATTTGAAACTTTCATACTAAGAATATAAATATTCTTTTTCCTAATTCCCTCAAATATTATGGTCGAATTATTATCTTCAATGTGACACTTATCTTTTTCAAATTTAATTTTATATCCTTTATTGCAGAGTTGACTTATACTTAACAGATTATGTTTCAGATTCTTAACTAGAAAAACATTAGTAATAATAGGAGTTTCAGAGTTACCGACTTTGCCAATGCCAATCACATATCCTTTTGAGTTGTCACCAAAGTTAACTAGTCCTTCGTCTTTGTATATTATATTATTCAACATATCTGGATTGCCGGACATGTGTCTAGAACATTCACTATCGAGTATCCATTTGTTCTTTTTGCTCTGCACAATTTTTCCATTGTGGATTGATTCCTCAATTCCCATAAAGCATGTTTCCTGCACATCAAACAATTTTAGTAGACAACTTGAATTTGAACATTGATTATATGCATACTCAAGAGACAATGACGATCTGAATATTTCTAAACTAGTATTAACAAACATAGCCATTTAAAACTTTTTCAAAAATCAGATTATGAAACTTTGAAAACCTTGCTCTGATACCAAATGTGAGAAATGCGGATTAAGGATCTTAAAGTTAGGATAAACACTAGAGGGAGGTGCATAGTGTTTTAGAGAATTGTTAAATCTTTTTGAGTTTTTGTTAATTTGAACACAAATGTATGCAATATTCAGATACAGATATGATCACAGAATCAAACACAAATGCAAATATAAAGTAAAAGCAGTAAAGGAAAGAACACACCGGATTTTATACTGGTTCGGAGTTACCCTACATCCAGTCCCGCACACAAGTATCAATTTCCTTTCAAAAACAATCTTTATGGTTACACCCTCGATTTCAAGGCAACGAGGTACACCCTCCAGATTCACAATCCTCTGGGTAGAGATACTTGATTTCCCGGGCAACAAGTTCACCCAATTAATTTCCAAGGCTACGATCACACCTTATCTCGCTTGATTGATTTCCAAGGTCACAATCACACCTTTTCTCGTTTAATTGATTGCAAAGAAGCCTATATATCTGAATAGCACTGAGAATCTTGTTGAGATAGTGATAGAGAATCAAACCAGAGATAATCTAGTTAGATTCAATGTTGATTTCGGTAGAATAATGGTAGGAATACGTATAAGAAATGTGGAAGAAGAAGAGGAGCGAAAAACCAGAAAATCTATGTTAAAATTCATTGAAAACATCCCCTATTTATAGAAGAACAACAGCCATGTCCATTCATGAAGAGATATGATGAATAAACACTTCTTGTGAAATTTAAATTTTGAAACCAACTGACACTATGTCGACATGGGTAGGTTGAGCATGTCGACACCCAAAGGAATTTTTGGTGATTTATTTTTCTTTGAAAATAACTTCTATTTTATATTAAACTATTTTAAACTATATAAATATACTTGTCTATAGTTAAAATACATAAGTAAATATATAGAATAATATATACAAAATTTTACTATAATTTTATATTTAAATCTAAGTATAAATATCTAAAAATTAAATATATTATTATTAAAGATAGTTAAAATACGGGTAATTTGATTGTGAAATTAAAGATTATTTTGAGTCTAAAAGTATTTGAAATCAGGATAGATGTTTTTGATGCTTTTAAAAGGAAGGTTTTGAAAACAAAACATAATTTTGTAAAAATCGTTTTGAATAAAAATTAGCGGATACAAAACAATGTTCCATTAGATTTTTCGTAGGTTCCATCCTACTTAGGGTTCCATCCCTTTAACAGGCTCGAAGTGGATTGCATTCCACGAATAAATTGGATTTTAAGTTCCAGTGCTTTTCTAGATGTTTTAACAAAATTCCTAATAAATTAAAAGAAAAATTACTTGAACTCTTGATAATCTTGATATCTTGAATCTCTATACTGTACAGTCTTCATTCTTGATACCTGCATAGTTAAATCCTGCATATACATATATATCTAAACTTATACTGTTAGTATTTGTATTTTATAATCTATTCTAAGGTTGTTGTCAGCAAAGCCATCATCTCAAGGACTAACACGAATGACCCCTTATACCGCAATATTCCATCTCGAAGTGGAATTGGTATTTTTATGTTGTGCTACAGGTTGGAGTGATCCAACTGGATTCCTCAAAATGTTGAATTTAATTGCAAATATAGTGACATATGTTTTCGTTGAATAATCTATAACGGGTTATTGGGCGATTTAAATTGATTGGATGTTGTGACAGTTAACCTAGGTTTTTATGCTTTAAAATACCAATAAATATATGGTTTAAATTGGAAAAGAATTGTAAATGCGGATTTTAAGTAAAATTTTTATATAAAGTTTTGGGTAAATCTATTGGCTAAAGTAAATGGTTTTTGAAATTGTAATGTAATTATTCCGAATTATGGTGAACAGAGATTTTGGGAATAAAAATATATAAAGGGATTTTTATATAATAAATCCTTAAATGGTACTTGTTTAAATATAAAAGGTTTTAAAATCAAGGTTCAAAATATTTTTGAAGAATAGAAGTGAATTTGGAATAAGTATAAAAGTAGTCATACTGGATTCAAGTAAGATTTTCAAATTTATGGAATGAAATTGGAAATCGAGGAATTGGGCTTGTTTTAAAAAGAGAATTTTAAATTATTAATTTGAAATTTTTTAAAGTGTTAAAATATTCTAGAAAATTAGTTATTTAGTTATTTTAAAATTGTTAAACCATATTTAATTATTAAAAATAAAAGTAGTCATACTGGATTCAAGTAAGATTTTCAAATTTATGGAATGAAATTGGAAATCGAGGAATTGGGCTTGTTTTAAAAAGAGAATTTTAAATTATTAATTTGAAATTTTTTAAAGTGTTAAAATATTCTAGAAAATTAGTTATTTAGTTATTTTAAAATTGTTAAACCATATTTAATTATTAAATAGTTACTTTACAATGATTCTTTTAAGATTTATTACTATTTAAGAAATGGTCACATTTCTATTTTAAAAGATAATTATTAAATATGGATTTGTATAATAACTTTTTATTTAAGTATATTATATGGATTAAACTTGAAAAAAATATTTTTGAAGTTTATAAGCATTATTTTGAGATAATTATTTACTAAGTTTTGCGGAAAGTAATGGTATACTCGCGTGGTGTGAATTGGTGGCAGTGAGTGCCTGCAGTTAAGTTTTGGATTTCCCTGGGATAGAGACGTAACCATTTAGCTGTGATCCATGGTTTGATTCCACAGTGGTACTTTCCACATTATTTTAGAAGGTTCCAAATAATTTTAAAAGATAGTTTTTAAATTTTACTAAATTCGACAAGATAAGTGAATAAAATTTGGATAGAGAGATTAATATACTTAAATTTAAATTAAAAAGAAATTTAATGTTTTTAAGTGTAAAATGAAATTTTTTGGTTGGATTGATTGTTATTTGATAGTTAAATAATCGACTATCAAATCTGGACCTAAATGTAACTTTGGAAATATCTAGAAGAAGTATAGGGTTATATAGTACAGTTACCGCTCAAGGTGCTATACTATACGTATAAACTCGTTTCGTTCTTCTAGGACGTTTTTAAGGAAATCCGTCCACTCGCGGTTAGGAGTTGATCTCCAATCTTATCTTCGACTGTTTATTTTCTAGAGAACCAGGGTAGAGTTTACCGGTAATAGCCAACGTTGTTTCGAAGAGACCGGGATTGGATTGTGATCCGAAAACCACTTCGATCCAAGGAGTACGTTCTCGAAATGACGACAAGAGCATGGAGTTGAAGATTGAGCAGTGAAATGCAAAGGCTAATCTCTACTAATCCTGAGGGTGATTCCAAAACGAATGTAGTAGAGGTAGTGCCTTCGGTTCCATTCGGACTGGGAACGGACTTGTATGGATGAATGCTATCAGAACGTTGTCATTAGAGGACAATGAGCATTCTAAGCGGAATTCCTAAAAAGGTAATCGTAGTCTATAGCCTTATTAACTAAAATGACTAAAAAGCAGGGGGATGCAACAAGGTTAAGTGGGTAGCACCCAAGTAGGGTATGTCTATCATCTTTCTAGATACCCTCGGATATTATTACCAAGATTGTAGAAGGAGCTCTGAAAAAGGGTGGGAACACCGGGGGTGATAGCATATTTGGTCTATCCAGGTCAGGGATAGTCTGGTCTTGTGTTGTAGGGGATCTCAGTGTGGTCCTCTATATAGTGTTTCTAGACATGTACTATGGCAGGTGGTACCCCAGTTCCTAGTCATTCAAATGGAATCCATTCTCCAATAAGCGTCGTATGGTTTCGACTGTGCCCAACTATGCTGAAAAGTTAGATGCAAGTATTTCAGCTATTTGAATAAGTATTTGTACTTAGACACTATTATAATATCAGAAGATTTTGATATGAAATGTTTTGGTTATCGTAAGGAACACCCATCGTGTTTATTTGTGGTGTGGTCTTACGAGATACCTTTGATTTTCAAAGGATTTTGATAACTTTTGTAATTCAAATTTAGTGTGTTTCTCACGCTGGTTTTCCAAACCGACTCGGGTATTATTTTATTATAATGCTCATATCAGATTGAGTACTTCAGGTTCAGGTTAGGATGCTATGGAACTCGGGGGACGAGTTGAAGACCAAGACGTAGTACTGGTACTTGTTTTATTCGACTGCGGTGTTTGTTTGAAATTACCAGCAATTGTGAGGGCAGGTTGTTATAACTGTCCAGGTTGCTAATTATTGATTCATGTACTCTAATGTGGGATATGTATATTACAGTTTTGATTTGTGTAAAGAGCTATTGATATTATATGTTATTCAGTCCGCTGTGAGATTCTGTTTGGTTTAGTTTCTTTTTCCACCTACTTTCTTTTCCCTCAACAATCTATCTTTCCGGGACTCAATTGTTCGGCATGTTATGCATTTAGCTTATTTATGTAAACTTTTGGAGGTTAAAAGAGGGGTCGTGATAGAAGGCTTCATCTGCTGTTTTGAAAGGAACTACCTCTAGAGAAGCCTTCTCAGACGACGAGGTGATTGAAGTCGAAAAGATGATGAAGTAGATGGTGTTGAATATGTCATAGTAAAGGCAGTTCCATGTTGTGGGTGAAACAAACTCTGATGTAGACTAACCTGCACCCAATCGTAGAGAGATGCGAAGAGCATCTTCGATATATAACTTTTGAAAAAACTCTACAGGTGAGCAAGGCCAGGTTTATTGACCAATTAGATCTTATACATTGATAGAAGCAATGATATACAACTCACTTTATGCAATTGGCATCCTATGTCTAGAACATGGTGAATGATAACACTCTATGTTCATAGCTCACCCATATTAGCAAACGAGCACCATCGCACAATAAAATCATGTGACGGATTTTACCCATTTTTGTACAATTTACAATAATAAAAACATCATCTAAAGTGACATGGAACTCTTCTTTGCAAGGACACTAAGAGAGGTGTCTAACTTAAAGTGGTGGTAAAAAGGTTCATTGGATACCGGACCACTTTCAATGTGACCATTATCTAAAATCATCCAATCATAATTTAACCATAAACCTACACTCGACCAACATTCGCTCAAGCTATTCGCTTTCCCCTCATGTAAGTAGAAATTTTGTGTAAACATTGAAAATCCTTAGTCGCCCAAAGAACTCGAAGTAAGACCTAGGAAATTTCCAAGTTGACCTGAAGCATTTGAGAATGCAAAGAAACCCAAGTCAAGCTTGGGGATTTTAAGAATAACTCAAGGTCAACTTCGAGTTCTCCAGGCCACCTTGAGTTCGAGTGCTTTACATGCCATCTTCAATGCTTTGTAAACCATGGTGGAGCCAAAAGAGGAAGATGTAATCCAAATTGTGACGATTTTGTTTCACAATCATCATCAAGCGTCAACAGCCCTCAAGGTGATGCAACCTACCTAAACTTGGAATTGGTGAAAATGGCTGTGTCAAGGTTGTAAACTCAAGACAAAGCTCAACTGAATCAAGGCAAGTTGACTGAAATAGAGGTTGAATAATTTAAAAAGGAACTAGTGGCAATGGATAAGCAGCAATGGTGGAATAAAGGCAACAATGAGGTCAAAGTCCAGTTCAAGGTTGATGATGGTTAGAAGTTCAAATCGCAACAAAATGATAGTTGTTTAAAGTGAAAGCGAAAAATGAAAAGGGAAAAGTACTTAAGTAATTTCCAAAACGTAAAAATCACCTCCATATAAATACTAATTCATGCTTCAGAACTCGGTACCGATTTAAAAAATAAAAATAAAAATAAAAGAGAGAGAAAAGAAGGAAAAATAAATGTAATTGATGATAGTGTACAATGAAAATAGAAGAAATCAAAGTAAAATGATCCTACCTGACCGATTAAAAGAAATTACTTCTAAGGAATTTCTTGAATCTAAATGACGAATTCAAACAACACACTTTAACTCTTATATCAAGCAAAGAAAACGAATTTGTTACTGTTCAAAGTGATGTAACGATCCAAAGAAGATGCACTACTTTGTAAAAACAGTTTAGAGGATGAGAAAATCTATTCAAATTAGAGTTTGGTGTAGATTGCATGTCCTGATCCAAAGCATACATTGTTAACACAATGTATACTTAATGAGCAAGTGTTATCTTGCTTTTAAACCAAGCCACACCTAGATGGTCAGAACCATTGATTGGTCATAAAGTGAACCAAAAGTCTTGAAACATAACTATGGAAATCAAAATCCAGGTGAAATCCAAAGAATAGATGTTGAACTTCAATCATCACTAGTAGATACTTAACCATTTTTTAAATAGCTCAAGTAGCCGGTAGGAAGAGATGAAAAAATCAAAAGTCTTCAAGTCAGTACCGAGTGGACTCGCTCAACTTGGTACCGAGTCAAGATTTCCAATTCAACACACTCACTTCAAGAAGTTAGGGAACAAAGGCAAAACGAAGGCAAGCACAAAAAAGATCATAATTCGGTGTTGACTTATAAGGGTCAGCTCGGTACTGAGTTGACTTTGCCCATGCTGAGGTTTACAATATATCTTTCTGGAGCCTCCTATTGGGCGTGGAGAACGTGGGGAGAAGGTTTCAGAGGTTATTTCGCTAATCTTATTTACAAATAGGGTAGAGAGGCAAAAAAGGGATCTTTTCTTTACTTTCTAAATTAACTGATTTTACCCCGACACTCTATTGGATCCTTATAAGCAACCAAGTTATAAGATCGCGGTTGTAAAGAATCTCAGAAACCGGTGACAAATTTTAAGTGGACGCAGGCCAGAGTATCTACTAAACCACCATAAATTCTCTGCTATTATTTATCCTGGTTTTCATTTATTTCTTCATTGATCTCTACTTATAGTATGATTGGGTGTTTGCCTAACTTTTGGCGCAAACACGTCGATTTATTTCTTTTTTAGAAATAAATTCCTTACAAAACAGAGAAAAATCATGTATAGCACCTTTACTAATGTATGTAAATTTAATGTAATATATATATATGTATGTATGTATTTATAATGTATTAAAATTAATTTAATGTATTTTATTTTAAAAAAACCACATACAATTTGAATTTTCTACACACACACATAAGTTTTTTATTTTTGAAATTGAAATGTATATATATTTAACAATAATATTTTTATTATATATATATATTGTTGCTGTACTTTTTCGTCCTTCAACTCCTTAATTAAGTAAAAAGTAAATAGTCTGCTAATTACTTCATTGAATTGAAAGAGAAACTAAGTATTTTTATGTTGCCATGTAGTGGTGACTATGTCACTGAATGCTTACACAATCAAGTAGTTGCACTTTAACTATTTGTTAAAGTGTCGAAATCAATCAATATTTAATTCAAGTGCAAATAAGGTAAAATATAGTGCTAAAAACTAATAGAAAAATAGCAAAAGAAAAAAATAGTAAAGAATGCAGGGAATTTACGTAGTTCAGATTTTAAGGAATCCTACGTCCATGGAGAAAGTTTCTCTTTCTTCCTATATCATTGATTTGGTAAGAATTTATGGAAGAGGGTGCAATTAAACCTTAAAGATATAAGAAAGAGGAAAAATGTCTAAATTCCCTTTCATGTTGCAGTGCCTTTTCTATTTACACTCTTGAGACATACACGAATTGCTAGAATAATTTTTTCGCTATGCCTTTGGTGGAAAGATTGAATGAAGGCGAGAATTCCAAAAATTATACCGAAAAAATTGTAATTGAAGCAGGAGAATTCAAATTGTAATTGACTTTGCATGTGGGCCTTTGAAGGGACATTAGGTGTCACTCGCTGGCCTCGAAGTACTACCTTCGTATCTGTGTTGACCAGTATATGATTCTTACATATTATTGTTGTGTTGATTTGCACTTGCTTATTTGGCATTATATTGAGGTGAAGCCTTACTGCCCTGCCTTATTTTATTTTAGGGGTTGGCTCGACATACATTTGGTGTGTATTAGGGGCTAATCATGATCTGAACTAATAACAATATGAGTTTCCCTTATCGTCTGTATGCTTGGGTTGCTGGTGAGGAAGAGGAGGAGTTCCATATTTCCGTCGCTACCTGTGCAGTTTTGCATTGAAGCGTATACTAATTGTCTCTCTATGAATTCCTTTGAAGTGCCTTTGATCCCCTGTGGTACTGTCTAGGTTGCCCTCGACATATGCTGGTGCTGACCTATTCTTGTAGGTGTTGACAAGTTATGGATTTTGGAGATGCGGTCAGCTTAATTCAATATGTATTGCCCCTTATGCTTCAGTGCAGTATCCTCTTTCCCAACACATACATCATTTTCTTTCTGTTGTGATTCACTTGAATGTAGGCTTTGGGTAAGGTTAGGAAGTGTGGCTTCAAGCTAGCTTCCTGTGCAGTATGAGTTTGATTGATTCATTTCCTTTTTCCTCTCCATCTACTTTTCAGGGGTGGCTTTTTTTGCCTCATATCCTACCCTGTTTTCCTTCAAAGTAGTTCATGGTAAGAATGAGTATAATACTTTCCCTCCAAGTTTTCCATGACTGCATGTCATGGTATACTTGTCGATTTCAGCACCCAGTCTGTGCAGCTTATCATTTTTGCCTAATTTCCCTTTATTTTCGGCTATATTGGATATGGCCCTATTGTGCTCCGGCCTATATTTAGACATTTATGTATTACATTTAATTTAGCAACACCGTTCTCATTTCTAAGATTTCCATTGTCACTCGCATGTTATGTTGTTAGTACCATTATTGACTGACAGTGGTGGATTGTGTATTTGGTATGACCTACCCTTTTTATTTAAGGGCATAATTCGTATGACTTCCCCTTTGTTGGAGGCGTAATGTCCTTGGCTGCATGCTTGGTATGACCTGCCCTATTTTTTGAGAGTGTAATATCATACATATGCTTAGCCGCATCTTTGTCTAGCGTCACTGTTCCTAGTTCCGAGATTGTCATTGTCACTCATAGGTCGTATTACAATTATAGTACAATGGCGGTGGGCTATGAGAAATTTGTTCGTGCGCTTAACATGATCCTCTCCACTATTTGGGAAGGGACTAAGAGAAGATTTGACTATGAAGTGGGGTCGTGCATATACAACCCTTTTCACATACGCATGGTTGTTTTGTATTGGGTCTGACTGTCTAATATCCATATGTCGGTGCACTATGTTGAATTAACTAACATAAAGGGGCTTTTGTACTGGTACGGGCCGTCCAATATCCTTATGACCAGTTTGACAACGATATGATTTCTATCATAGAAATATTTATAGTGGAATAGGGCAGACTAATATCTCTATGTCCAATGCAGTAATTTGGCTGAAGAGCCAGATTGCATTGCTACAAGTCCAAGTGTGTAGGTCCAATTTCACCGTTCTCAGTGTTCAGAGTACCATTTTTATCTATCGATCTTGCATTATGCTTAATCAGTGAATATTAGAGGTGGACTGTTAGTGTGTATTTAACTTTTCAAAGAGAAATGATACAAATGTTTTTATACGGGTTTGGGATGTTTAATATCCCTATATCCAGATTATAGTATTGTTACTTCTTTGTAATACTACAATGTACATCACATAAGCAATGTATATTAGACAAAATAAAGTCTGAGATGCTTTGAGTCCCATGTTCTTGGAACTAGGTTGCCATCAGGTTAAGATAACCAGTATGCCCCGTTCGCTAAAACCTCTGCTATGACTAATGGACTTCCCAGTTTGGTCCTAATGCTTTGTATTAGCTATTACTCTCCCCTGAATCCTTTGTATTGGTCATTACTTTCCGCAATACGAAGTACCCTTTGCAAAAGTTTCTTTCTTTGAGTCTTACATTATAATTCTTTTCCATCCTTTGCCGATAAATGGGCACTACTACTATTGCTTCATCCCTTCTCTCCTGGATGAGATCCGGGGCAGCTTCTTTCAATTTCTTATCCTTTTCTGTGGTATATGATATTCTTTTATGCGATAGGACTTCTACTTTGATGGGTAACATGGCCTCATATCGTATGTCAGTGAGAAAGGAGTGTGACCTATAGGAGATCCGAATTTCGGTAGGCCAATAATTCTAGAGAGGGTTCTTTTGCCCATTTTCTGTTAGCTTTCTACAGCCTTTTCTTAAGTAGTTTTTTAATAGTTTTGTTCGTAGCTTAAGCCTGTCCGCCTGCCTATGGGTGAGCGACTAAGGAGAAACGTTTTTGTAGTTTTTCTCGTTAACCAATGTGAATTATTTTCTTTCAAACTGGGTGCCATTATCAAAAATAATTTTATGAGGTATCCCATATCTGGTAATTATGATCCTTACTACAAAAGTGACTATTTTTTTCCAGTAGTTATGGCTAGAGGTTCTTCCTATCGACTTGGTGAAGTAATCTATGTCCACTATGGCGTATTTACCTCATTTTTTGACAGTGGAAGCAGTCCTATCAGATCTATTCCCCATATATCGAATGGCCATGGGCTTGCTAGTGGAATGAGTTCATGGATCGTTATACGGGGATATTAACGAATAGTTGACATCTGTCGCACTTCCTTATGAATCCCTTTGCATCATGGAGCATGGTGTGCCAATAATAGCCATGCCTTAGCACCTTTTTTGCTAAAAAAAATTCCCCCACGGTGATTTCCACATGAACCTCATGTAGTTCCCTCATGACCCGTACCCCCTCTTCCTTGGAAATGCACTAAGATAAGGGGTAGAATACCTTTTCTTGTATAATGTGCCATCAAAGAAAGAGTAGTATGGGGCACGGTATCTTATTCTTCGAGCCTTATTTCTATTCAAGGGTAATATTCCATTTAGAAGGAATTGTTTGATAGGAGTCATCCAGTTATTCTCCTCAATTTGTTAAGGCGTGAACTCAACGATAGGTTGCCCTTGGCTCTTTGTTGACTCTTGATTTTGTATGCCTTGAATGGCGGTCCGCTGGGATCGGGTTCTAGTATTTGATTTGATTCCGTAATACTTTTCTCTACTTGATGCCCAATTAGTACTACCTTCATTTCATTGGTCATTTTGGTACCAGCTAGTTTTACTAAAGAGTCGGCGAATGAGTTGCTCTCATGTAGGATTTGTTCTATCTTTCGAACCGCTTTAGTAGTATCGTAAATAATTCCGCATATTAGGATTAGGGTAGTCCCTTCACTTAGTAATTGCCCTGCAGTTGATTCACAATTAATTGAGAATCACTGTGAGATTTAATATGCATTACCTTCATTACATAGGCCATCAATAGGCCTACGAGGAGGACCTCATATTCTATTGCATTGTTGGTCGCTTTGAAACCGAGTTGCACTGCTGCATGTAACTTTTGCCCCTTCAGGGTGATCATTACATATCCAATTCCTACCCCATGTTCAGTTGATGCTCCATCAATGAAAAAGTCCTAGAAATATGGGGCATTTGTTTCTTCCTTTGAATGGGATTCGGCTGGTAAGGTGCACTCTACAATAAGTGCTTGACCTTTGATTGCCTTCTTGGGGCAACAGGTGATGTCCTATTGGATAAGCTTCATTGCCCACTTTAATAGGAAACCCGATGTCTTTGGCTTTTACAATATTTGCCTGAGAGGTTTGTTTGTGAGGACTTTAATGAGATGCGGCTGGAAGTAGGGCAATAGTTTTCTTATTATAAGAAGCAGGTTGTACGCAAGCTTTTCAATAACTGAGCAGTTCAGCTCTGCTCCTAATAGCCACTTTCTTGTGAAATAGACGGGCCTTTGCATCCCTTCATCCTCTCGTACCACTGTAGCACCTATAGCTTGATTAGTTATAGTTAAGTAAATGTATAAATTCTCATTTGCTATCGGTTTTGATGATATAGAAGTACTAACCAAATGATCTTTTAGATTTTGGAATGTAGCTTCACACTCCTTATTCCATTGTAAGTTTTGCCCCTTCTTTACATGGTCAAAGAATAGGATGTACTTGTCTGTGGCTTTATATATGGATCTGCTTAGGGATGCTAGTCTACCATTTATACTCATCAGATTCGTTAGCTTCTTTGGGTTTCCCATTCAAATTTTGACATCAATCTTTTCAGGGTTTGCTTCGATACCATACGCACTCACTATATAGCCTAGAACTTGCCTAATTGGATCGCGAAGGTGCATTTCAAAGCATGTAGATTCATATGGCATTGCCTTAGGACTGTGAAGGTTTGCTTCAATCTTTAACATAGTCTGATGCTGCCTTTGATTTGACTAGCATGTCTTCCACAAACACCTCCGTATTCCTTTTAATTTTTTCAACAAACACCATGTTGACTAACCTCTGGTAAGTTCCCCTTTTGTTCTTGAGTCCAAGTGGCATGACCTTATAGCAACATAACCCTTCGTCTGTCACGAAACCAGTGTGTTCCTGATTTGGTTCAACATAACTATCTGATTATACATCGAATATGCACCCATGAATCAGAATAATTCGTGCCCACTAGTCGCATCTACCAACTGGTCAATCCTTGGCAAGGGAAAACTATCCTTCGGGCAAGCCTTGTTGATATCAGTGAAATCTCTGCCCATTCTCTATTTCCCATCAGGCTTTCTTAATAGTACCTGGTTGGCAATCCACTTTGGATAATATACCTCCTGGATGAACCCAATCTCCTTTAACTTCTTAACCTCTTCATGTAGAGCATTATACCTTTCATAATCTAGAGTTTTGCACTTCTATCTGATAAGATGCGCATCTGGGTTGATGTTCAATGCGTGATAGATGATGACCTGGTCTATTCGAACCAGATCTGAATGAATCCGGGAAAATACATCTATTGACCTTTTAGGAAGTCTACCAGTTCATTCTGTACCTCTACACTAAGGTTCTTCCCTATCTTGAGAACCTTTGAGGAGTCCTCTGGATTTATTTGTATGTCTTCGATATCATCTATCGGCTTTGATTCTTTCTTTATCGCCCTTAACCTTTGATCTATATCACTTTCTGGCTCCTCTTCTGGTGGTGAATTCACAAAAGACACCTGTTTCTAGGCTCCTTAGAGAAATACTATGCATAAACTGAATTATATTCGTCAGTGCTAGTCATGTGCATGCGTGTTCTCTTCTCTTTTCTCTTAGGTTTCAAGGGCGCAGGATTACTCGCCTCAATATCAGTTTGAGTATTTGATAACACTGTAGTTTTATTTTCCGATTTAACTTCATTCTTATCATTATGAATATTAGAAAAGGTAGCATAATAGTTTGGAACAATTTTATTGTTCGAGTTAAGAGTTATACTGTACAGTTTCCCAGCTAAAAAAATTTCCCCTCTTGCTGATCTTATTCCAACTTGAGTACCGAACTTCATGAACAGGTCCTTTTAAGAGAAGATTGCTCCTAGGTCAACTACAACAGGTCTTCCCATGAAAGCATTATAGAGTGAGGGTTGATCGATGATTAAGAAATTAGCATAAAATGACATATGTAACAGGGAACTTCCAGCGTTAACGAGCAGACGCACTGATCCTACTGGAATGGTAGCGGTGTTGTTGAAATCAAAGGTCGGCTTAGGGCTGGGTTTTATGATTTTTGAAGGTAATTTCATTTGATCATAAAAATACTTGTAAATGACTTTGACCGAGATTCCTGATTCAACAAATACTTTCTTCATAGTACAATTTGACACTTGCACTACAGTGATAAATGGGTCTTAATATGAGAATACAAACCTAGCTTCCTCCATCTTGATGTAACCAGCTTCCCTTACATAAAAGGCTTTCATACTATGGTAGGATTTCCTACTATTTTTGTCCGACATAGCAGTTGCTCTCCTAATCCCGACATTAACCGCCATTAGTAACGCTTCTTCCCTAGTCGCTCCAATTTGGAGAGCTTCTGCCTTAAAGCGCTTAATGAAACTGCATAGGCTTTCATTCTCCCCTTGCTGCGCACATGACATGGTATGGATGATTAGGGAGGCTTCTCTTCCCATGCTTAATTTTCTTAGAAAGTCAACAGATAATTGCCTCCAAGACTGGACTTATCTCGCTCCATATCTTCTGAACCACCTTGAGACTGCACCGAATAGGTATCCTCCCAACCTTATGGATGTCCATGAAGAACTCGAAGGTGATTAGTGATCTTCGGGGTGGGTAGCTCCATCAAACTTGTCAATTGCAGGGGGTTTGAAGATATCAGGAAAATTGGCTTCGATAATGGTTTCACTAAAAGGGGACAAATTCCTTCTTATATTATTTCCCCAGTATTCTACCTGTAGGTCTTCGCTAGTTGTTCTACCTGAGTTCTGAGTTGGTGGATCTCGTATTCTCTTGGTCAACCTAGGATGAGTTACCGTCAAACTTGGTGTCCCTATCATTTTTAGCGGATCGGGTCGCTTTTTCCAACAGCAAGGTGGTTTATATTGGCTGGTTTGGATTTGATCCTAGGGTTTGCCTGGATTTTGCTCTTCAACTTGGTGTCAGATTTTAATCCAACAGAACTGTTTCCATTAATGGGAGTGTCGTTATCATTCTCCTATTGAAAGTTCCATGTAGCAGTAGGACGATGGCGATGAGCTGTGGAGTGGGGAGGTGAAGATGACCTATGAATGACATGTTGGGTTTCTGCTTTATCTAATCCCTTCATATGCTAGTTTATTTGGTATGGGAAGGATTGGAATGCAACTAGGATGGGACATGCAAGGTCCTCAGCCGGAGTTCCCAAGTCATTTGAAAGTATAAGTGATTTGGAGGCACTCATTGCTGCCAAATGTGAAGGTTCTTGGATTGGAAAAATAGATGAATTGGTAGGATTCATGGTTCGTTGTGTATAGTTTTACTGGGTGCGGGAAATAAACGAACGCGCCCTCCTTCTAGTGACAAAAGAAGTTGGTAAACTTTTTCGCCCTTCAACTCCTCAATTAAGTGCAAAGTAATTAGTCTATTAATTAATTTGTTGATTTGAATTAGCGAAAAAGTAGTCTTAAATTTACCGTGAAGTGGTGATTATGTCGCGAAATGCTTGCACAATCAAGTAGTTGTACTTTAACTGTTTGTTAAATTATCAAATCCAATTATTATTTAATTCAAGTGCAAATAAGGAAAAATCTAGTGCTGGAAACTAACAGAAAATAGCAAAAGCAAAAAAATAGTAAAGTACACGGAGAATTTACGTGGTTAGAATTTTAAGAAATGCTACGTCCATGGGTAAAATCTCTTTTTCTTCTTTTATCATTGATTTGGTACAGAATTTCATGGTAGAGGGTACAATTAAACCTTAAAGATCTAAGAAAGAGGAAAAACATTTGAAGTCCCTTTCAAGCTACAGTGCCTTTTCTATTTTTAGTCTTGTAATGTACGTGGATTGCTAGAATACTTTTCTCACCATCATGTGTCGGCCCTTGGATTCTACTAGACCTCATCTATATGTGTTGTTTATTTGATGAGTATGAAACGCTGACTTGCCATTTGCAGAAAATTTGAATTAAGGCAGGTATTCCCAAAATTAGAATAGGAATATTTGAAATAGTGGCAAGAGAATTCAAATTTGAATTGACCTTGCATGTGGGCCTTTGGAGGGGCATAAGGTGTCACTCGCTGGCCTCACCATCGTATCTATGCTGACCGGTATATGATTCTTACATGATATTGCAGTCTTGATTTGCGCTTAATTATTTGACATCATTGGGATAAAGCCTTACTGCCATGCCTTGTTTCACTCTGAGGGTTGGCTTGACATACACTTGGTGTGTATTTGAGGCTAGTTATGATCTGAACTGGTGGCAATTTGAGTTGCCCTTATCACCCGTGTGCCTGAGTTGATAGTGAGGAAGAGGAGGATTTCCATATTTCTATCACTACATATGTTGATCCCTCGTGGTACTATCTAGGTTTCCCCTGGTATATGCCGATGAAGACCTGTTCTTGTAGGTGTTGACAAGGTATTGGTTTTGGAGATGCGGTCATCCCAATTCAGTATGTATTGCCCCTTAGGCTTCAATGCAATGTACTCTTTCTCAACACGTGCAGCATTTGCTTTCTGTTGCGATTCTCTTGACTACAGGCTTTGGGTTGAGTTAGGCAGTGTGGCTTCAAGATGGCTCCCTATGCAGTACGAGTTTGATTGATTCACTTCCTTTTTCCTCTCCATCTACTTTTCGAGGGTGGCTTTCCTAGCCTCATTTCCTGCCCGATTTTCTTTCAAAGTAATTTATGGTAAGAACGAACGTAACATATATATATATAATTTAAAAATCAACTTTCTTTTAAAATACCTTTGAAAATTATTTTTAATTTGAATATGTTATTTATTTTATAAATTCAGGCCAAGAATATAATCACACAAACACACACACAAATATATATTATAACAATATGACAATATATATATATGAGGAGCATTCATGTAACACCGAGTGGAATTTAGACGTTATTTTAATAATAGGGGCAAAATGGTAATTTTACAAACATTGGAATTAGACATAGGTTTTGAATTGTTTAAACAGGCCTAAGCCTATAAGGATGAAGCAACGGTTCAGAATTTATATATATGGCTGAAATATTGTTTTTAGTTTAGTTTTCTCATTTACATATATTTTAGTTATCCCATCTTCTTCCTCCATCTATTTGTAATCGTCGGTTCCTCTTTCAAATCTAAATGAAATATGAGATAATTATACAGCAAATTGATGAGCTCAAAGAGGACTATAAGAAGATTCCATAATTCATGAAATCAAAGGAGTTTCAAAAGACACCAATTCTGGAGAACGGGGGGTTTTACTGGAAAATTGATGAATTTAGGGCTTTGGAACATAGTTTTGTGAGTGGGATTCATTGCTAAAGATATATTATTGCATAAAAGTAGTATATCTCATATGGTTACTAATTAGGTTAATTAAATAATGAATTTAGGTAATTGAGATTAGGAAATTGACAATGAAATGATTACAAAGATTTATGGTGTTAATGATAACCAAAATTCGGGTTAGATTTCATTTAGGTTGTTTATTAAATGGAAATTGTATATATTGAATAGATTATGGAAATTAAGGGGTGATTATGAATATAATGATAATATGTGATATATGAAGGGTTGGGATAGTGAAATATGATGTCTAAAACTAGGATGAAGGTACAAAGTAGTAAATGGTGAAATTAAAACAAAATGGGAATGAAACGATCAAAATCTAGAATTGTATATTTGGAAATCAACACAACCACCGATGGACCGGTGCATGTAGACCAGTGCAATGGTGCACTTTTTTACTTTCTAGGTTGAACTTGGACCAGTGCTGGAGCAATTTTACTCTAGCCAGGCTTATATGAAATAGTTATTATATAGTGTTTTGGGTTTTTAGTGATGTTTGGGAGTGTTTAGCATATAGATATGTGCTCTGTTTAATGTGCATTTTGACGAGTTGTTAAATCATGTGTAAAAGGAGTCAAGCTATGTTTTCGTATCCTTTATGTACACGCGGTTTATACTATGATTAGCTACTCTTGTTTATGTTTATAGGAATAGTCTATGTGTAACTATCCTGGGGTTAGTCTCCGTTTAACTAACTCTTATTTGTATCATCGAGTTATTCTCTATTTAACAAACTCTTTTATTTATCATTGGGCTAGTCTATGTTCAACTAACTTTGTTTTGTTTCCTTTACTATGTGTAGACAAACTAGTCTATATTGAACTAACTCTAGCATACATTAAACGTTAATAATTAGATAATAGTGTTCATCATATTATGTTTATTACGATGGACTAACTCTATGGATGCAAGTGAGACAGGTTGAGGTAAGTGTTAGTATTTATATGATGTCCATGAAATCGTGTATCAGTATATACTTGTTAATATTTTTATTCAACATACATGTGTCTGGCCCTCTCCTCGTACAATACAGGTGAAGGAAGTAATCCTGATGGTGTGATGTTCGAAGATGGAGACTATGGGTATGTTTATATATGTATTCCGTTTGTTTTGCACATATTGTATCTACCGTGTGACACTATGTATATATGATAAAGATTATGTATCTTGTGGCGTGTATAGATGAGATCTATTTATTTTATTTATATTATAGTTTGGTCCATTCCATTGTGAGTTCTAAAAGATATAATTAGTTAGTTTAGCTCTCTGTTTACTATTGTATTTAAAACTATCCAACTTTTCATTCTACGGTGATTTATTGGCTATAAAAAGTCGGGTTGTTACAGTTTATTGGCTCCCCTATTTTGCTACACCCCTTTAGCCTATTGATTTCCAGCACACATTTTGATTTAAATAATAGTATGGATAGGAACAGACAGAAACACCTATTATTTAAATAAGAATGTATGGCAGAAATCAGGGGATATTGGGGTGCCATTGAATGCTCATACACACACATATCCATGTGTGAATCATATTAAATAACAAATATTTATATATACACACATTTAAATTAGAATGTTACCTTAAATGTAACCTAAAAATAACACCTTGAATGTTGAAGCTGTAGAACTCGTAGGACTTTAATCTAATCTCTTCCTAAAGGTGCTACCGGTGTAACAACCAGCACTTTAATGTGCCCGAATTTTCGCAAAATCAGAAACCCAGGTCCACTAATGTACTAAACTTTGGTGTTGGTATCCTGCAATAAAAAAAAGTATATTAGAGAGCTAGATGATAAGAACTCAAAGAGGAATAAAGTATAATAAAGCATATATATACATATACATATACATATATATATATATATATATATATTACTGACTAAGGCCAACACCATAGGTATTAGTGCCCTTGCATGCGTGAGGAAATCTGTCCTCCCATCGTTCCCACCTTGTACTAGTACATATCCCTTTAAATATATCATATAGGTCGTAATGAGGAGGGTGTTAGAATAACGTTCTAGTGATTTGTAAATTACATACTTTATCCATAACACTAGTCCATGCCGATTGTTTTCCATTACGTGTTATGTCTAATATTCAAAGCTTAGTCATTTTGACTTTAAATACGCATATGATAAACTCAACCTACTCCGAGGTATAAGATAAATATATACGTGCGTATATATACACATGTGCACACATGTATGTGTGTGTATAATATCATGGTCCACCATGGACATGGATACATTCCTCGTAAGTCCGTAACTACGGACCACACTGGGCATCCATCAATAGTGTCTAGGTTAAGTTGCCCACGTACACCGAAGAACCTCCCGTTAGTGCCTAATAACAACATTACAACAATTTAGCCATATTACTGACAGCAACATTACAACTCAATTAGCCATATTCTAATTCATCTTAAAGATTTATCTAAGGGTTAGCTAGCCCGCCTCCTAACGAAAAACAAACCAATGAACAAACTTTGAGGCAATTGCATATCCCATATAGAACCTACACCAGTAGGAAACGTAGTTTGTCTCTAAGCATATTCTAAGTCTTTCTAATGATCGCTATAGTATCGATGTTGCTCTCGACCTAATGTTACAGCCATATTCCTCAAATGTATGGTAACAACAGTGCCGATGTAGCGCCGAGCTTACACCCACCGTCCAATTTAGGTTGCCTAATGTAAATCAAGGAATGCCTACCTAGTTACTTAGGACCCCATTTTTGAAATGATGCATCGAATTTCTTATTTTGTTTACTATTACATGATCTTATTTCTTATTTCATTAACGCCATCAAATTTCATTTAGCGCTTCTTTCCAATAGATTAAATACCTTTTACGGCTTCATTTTAATTAATACAATTATATATAATTTATACTCCTTTTCAACTATTTCATTTAAGTATAATTCACCAATTCCTTTCAATTAGCTCCTGCTTTTCTTGATTACTATAACTTTCCTAATTTCTTATTCCGTTGTCTTATTTATACTTTCATCGCTTATTATTTATTTCTTCACTTAGCTTAAATCACATATATTAAATCGACAACGGGATTGTTGTCATTATTTCAATTTAGAATACTGTGGTTTTACATTTAGGGATTTGTACATTTTAATGCATTAGAACTATATCTTCCCAATAAGAAAATGTTAATACTGTAATTTCCCATAAATTATCAAAAAGAGGGATCAAGCTGTGTTCGGAATTACAAGGGATTATTTTTTCTGTTTTTTGTTGAAATAGATAGTACAAAATATAGTAAACATCGTTACTTTACACATATCTCTTTCCTTTAGGCATATTTCTTTTTATTTCAAATGACACACTTTCATATATAATTGTAAAGTTGGATAATTTATAGAAATTCACGTAGAAACATTCTTCGTTCCAATGAATTTAAATATAAAATTAAATCCTAATCAAATTAGAAACAATCTTGAATTCAAGTTTAATAACTATCAATATTCAATTAACAAAATATAGAATTAACATACAATCTTATTAATGATTTATTTCATAACTTTTAAGGACTTATTTCACCCTTCATTCCATATTTACATGTATACAACATTAATCAAAGTTAACAATTTATAGAATATGTAAGCTATGTTCTCAAGTTCATTGCATATATATTTATGCCCACAATTCCAAAATTTACATTTAGGCATAAAAGAAACAGATTCACAACGGTATTAATCCAATATTATATAAAAATATATAATTTCTCACCCACCTCTAAACTTTCAAAACTCCAGATCTAAATTCGCTATCCCTTATTGACACCCTATCTTTCTACCATATCAAAAATATACACATGTTTATTAGAATTATTAACCCAAGAAGAGATTTGAATTAAACGTAGATTTAGATGTACAATTTACCTTTTGCTTTGGCAAATAGATTCAACCCTATTCTTCTTTCTTTTGTTTTTCGATATTCTCCACTTATATATATATATATATATATATATATATATATATATATATAAAATCTCTACAATCCTTAGAATTTACAGAGAAGAGAAAATGGGAGAGCTTTGTGAGAAATGCGAAATAAGGATCTTAAGGCTAGGATAAACACTAGAGGGGGGTTGAATTGTGTTTTAGAGAATTGTTAAATCTTTTTAAGTTTTTGTTAATTTGAACACAGATGTATGCAATATTCAGACACAGATATGATCACAAAATCAAACACAGATGCAAATATAAAGTAAAAGCAGTTAAGGAAAGAACACATTGGATTTTATACTGGTTTGGAGTAACAATACCAGTGTTGGTAGCCATTTTCAAAACTTTTTCAAAAATCTGATTATGAAACTTTGAAAACCTTGCTCCTATACCAAATGTGAGAAATGCGGATTAAGGATCTTAAGGCTAGGATAAACACTAGAGGGGGGTGAATAGTGTTTTAGAGAATTGTTAAATCTTTTTGAGTTTTTGTTAATTTGAACACAAATGTATGCAATATTCAGACACAGTTATGATCACAGAATCAGACACAGATACAAATATAAAGTAAAAGCAGTAAAGGAAAGAACATACCAGATTTTATACTTGTTCGGAGTTACCCTACATCCAGTCCTCCCTACAAGTACGGATTTCCTTTCCAAAACAATCTTTATAATTACACCCTCGATTTCGAGGCAACGAGGTACACCCTCTAGATTCACAATCCTCTGGGTAGAGATACTTGATTTCCCAGACAACAAGTTCACCCAATTGATTTCCAAAGCTACAATCACACCATATCTCGCTTGATTGATTTCCAAGGCCATAATCACACCTTTTCTCATTAAGTTGATTACAAAAAGCCTATAACTCTGAATAGCACTGAGGATCTTGTTGAGATAGTGATAGAGAATCAAACCAGCGATAATCTAGTTAGATTCAATGTTGATTTCGGCAGAGTAATGATAAGAATTTATATATAGAAATGTGGAAGAAGAGGAGTGAAAAACCAGAAAATCTGTTATTAAATTCGTTGAAAACATCCCCTATTTATAGAAGAACAACAACCATGTCCATTCATGAAGAGATATGACGAATAGACACTTCTTTTGAAATTTAAATTTTGAATTCAACTGACACTATGTCGACATAGGGTACATGAGCATGTCGACATCCCAAAGGATATTTTGGTGATTTGATTTTCTTTGAAAATAACTTCTATCTTATATTAAAACAATTTTAAACTTTATAAATGTACTTGACTATAGTTAAAATACAAAAGTAAATATAAGAATAATATATACAAAATTTTACTATGATTTTATATTTAAATCTAAGTATAAATATTTAAAAATTAAATATATTATTATTAAAGATAGTTAAAGCCATAGATTACTTGATTTTGAAACTAAAGATTATTTTTGAGGCTAAAAGTATTTGAAATCAGGATAGATGTTTTTGATGCTTTTAAAAGGAAGGTTTTGAAAACATTTTGAAAACAAGATATAATTTTGTAAAAATCATTTTGAATAAAAATTAGCGGATACAAAACAATGTTCCACTAGATTTTTCGTAGGTTCCATCCTACTTAGGGTTCCATCCCTTTAACAGGCTCAAAGTGGATTCCATTCCACGAATAAATTGGATTTTATGGTGCCAGTGCTTTTCTAGGAGCTTTAACAAAATTTCTAATTAAAAGATAAATTACTTGAACTCTTGATAATCTTGATACTCATGTGTCTTCAATCTTGATATCTTGAATCTCTATACTGTACAGTCTTCATTCTTGGTATCTGCATGGTTCAATCCTGCATATACATATATATCTAAACTTATATTGTTAGTATTTATATTTTATAATCTATTATAAGGTTGTTTTCATCAAAACCATCATCTCAAGGACTAACAATCTCTCCCTTTTTGATGATGAAAACCTTTTTTATAAAATATTACTTTTATCCTAATAACTCCCCCTTAATCTATACCTAACTACCCTATTTTATATTTCTCCCCCTTTGTCATCAACAAAAACTAACTCAAAATATATAACTCCCTCTCATTCATGGACTAAAATACCTGCATTAATAAACTATACAATGGAGTATATAATAGATATATTAAGAGATAGTTTAAACTGACAGACTTGATAATTAAACAATGATCAAATGTATATTTATATATGTTTTGTACAATCATCAATCCACACTAAATATCAATCCATATCAAACCAAATGAAATCAAATCAAAGCAAACAATTCAAATAAAGCAATAAAATCAAACTTTACGAGGAACTTCCACCCATCCTTCTTCTCCAAAAATAGGGTCTGCTTTAATAGCATCCCAATTTTCATTGTCATTGGCGAGAGAGACTAGAGGATGTGCTTCGTTATCATCCTTGTGCATAGAGGAAATCATCTATCGTATTGCATCGAAATGCCTTTCTTGCTCCTTGATCATCTACATTTGACTCAATTCTAAGTGTCGCTAGTTACGAAGAATGAAGGAGAGAATATTCTTGAACGAATTAAGAGTTTCTACAAGATATTCGGATAAATTATGAATTGGATTAGCCATATTTGGATTTGTGAGAAGAATGAGAGATAAAGTAGATAAGAAATAATATCCAGTGATGAATTCTGGAAGAAATAAGTATTTATAGGTGTAGAAGTTCGTTTGAAATGAATAGACATATGGTAGTTATTCAAATTTTAAATTCAAAATGAAGTGTCATTTCTGACCAGTACATGTCGACATGGTCATAGGGGGTATGTCGACATGGGGCAGTGAATTTTTATCACTTATTTTCATTTTATGAATAATTGTGTGTGTGTGTGTTTATATAATATATTAACATTTATTTTGGAGATAAGATAAGCTAGATAACAGAAAAGAAATTTCATTTCATTTCATACTAAGACAATACAATGATTAATCACAAAGAACTTCATGAACATTCAAATCAAAATAAACTAAAAAAAATACAACGAGATACGAAAAGGTAGAACTAGTTAGAGGATGATGATGATGAAGATAATCCAAGCTTCTTGCTGACTTTGGAAATAAACTTGTTCATCTTGGATGAAATTTTGTCCAACTTCTTACTAACGGATAGTTTAAGAATCCATTGATTCTCAATAATGGTCTTTTGGTTTTTGAGAAGGGTTTTGTTGGATGGATTAGGAGGATAGTCGATGCTTTCCAAAGAAGTTTCACCTTCTTCTTCTTCTTCCTCTTCCTCTTCTTCCATCTCCTCATGAGCCAAACGCTCTTCCTTTTCGGCAAGAGTCTCATAAGGTTGAAAAATAAATGGAATTTTCATAAGCGAAATGTTGGAATGATTGAAAACTTTTCTAGAAACAAATTCTTCTCCTTTGAAATCCACTCCAAAATAGTTAAAAATCTGAGTGAGATAAATTCCATGATACAAAGTATTCACACCCATTTTAAGATTTTTAGGATGAAGTTCATCCAAAATAACTTGCGTTCAATTAATTTCATAGTTTCCAAAAATAGCAAAAAGTGCTTTGCAAACTTTTGAAGTAGGATTATTAAAATTCCCCGATCTTGGGGTCAAAGTATGTTGCAAAAGAAGATTGACAATTCTTGCTTTTGGTCGAAAATTTCGATTTTTAAATTCAAAATCATCATTTCCTTCAAAAATGTGATGAAATGTTTCACGATCATTTTCATCGATTTTAAAACTAGAAAGATCCATTCCCGTACTTTTGCAATTATGAATGGTACCCAAAAGATCACAATTCAAAACAATTCCAGTCCTTTGACACTACTTCAAATTTCATCCTCATTTCCATTATAAAATCCACGGTTTAAATTTTCCCACGTGAACAAGCAAAAACAAATGAAAAGAAGAAGAAGAAAGGAGAGAAAAAGAGAGGTCATTGCTTACTCTTTTTTTTAGATCTGAAGTGCCGTGAGAAATGAAGATATGAAGAAATTTTCCCATGTGAAAATAGGGATATGGCGGTTAGGGATTAGGGAATGAACGACATAAATTGTGGAGAAGTTATGGTAGAAAATCAAGGGATGGAATGATACAAAGGTAAGAAATCAAAGTAACGTTTGCCTAAAATTAAAAATAGGTAACGTATATTAATTGATACGCTTCCTATAAATTAAAGAAAGGTGTATACAAGAAGCTTTCACGAACAAACAAATACAATAATGTTAAATAAATACATTTTAAAGATATGCCTTTTAAAGCAATAAAGTATATATATTTGAAATTTCTTTCCAAGAAGTAAATAAGTTTCTAAACACTTACCATTTAATTAATAAATGAATGTCTAAATAGAAAAATAAGGTAGAGATAGATATTATGAAAAATAAATAAATAGTTTTAGGAAAAGTAGGAAATAAATAAAGAAAATACTCTATTTAATTTAAACTAGAATTTAAAAGTTGAAAACAATATACAGTCAATATTTGAAAATTATAACTATATTTTAAAAATAAAATATACGCATAACATATCATGTTACAAAAATTAGAACATGATTTTACAAAAAAAAATATTATTTATATAAATTAAAATAAACAAATTAGTTAAATAAAACAATTTAGACATAGTATTGTAAAAAGCGTAACTTTTACAATATTAATCCGATTTCAACTAAACGAAAAGAAATATTCTTGAAATTAAATTTATTTCCATAATAAAGGATAAAATTCAAAAATTCAAATATTTAAATTTTAAATTGAATAGTCAAAGTTTGACCATTTTGACCAAAATCCACTTTTTGGAAATATTCCATTTATTCAGGTTTGGAACTATAATTCACACAAAAATCTAAATTTATATTCAAAATAACAAAATTTTATTAATAAATAAAATAAAAATTTTAAATCAGGAATTTCAGTTAAAATAATTAAAATACAAAATTAAAATAATCACAAAATACAAGGTTGTTACATTCTCCCCCACTCAAATCTTTTCGTCCTCGAAAAGGAACGAGGTACGAAAAACACAGAAAAAGATAGAACAAAATAGGATTAAGACAAGATGACATGAAGATTAAAATTATACCTGATAACTGTTGTTATAGGTAAGTTTAAAAAGGTGGAGAATTGGAATAGCTAGAAGGGAAAAACAGGTTGAAAGATAAGGATGAACCATTATTTTAAAGCTATATAAATTTCAATTATTTGGAAGGATAAAATAAATGATCAAAATATCCTTTATATAATACTTTATCAAAATACTTTTATAACTCGATGTGTTAACAAGTTTATTCCCGTTCCTGCACGCTCTGGCTGTTCGTTGATCAGGCGCAAAACTAGAATTCTCCAGGTACTTAGTAGACTTGTTCAACACCTAATGAAAATAATGGAATTTAAAAAAAAAACAGATATGGAAAGTACAATCCAAACAAAACAACCAAACCAAAACATGTCGATCATGAATCGTAGATACACAATGGTTATGCCTGGATCCCCCAGGAAATATCCGTACCCGTAGGCTTGATATCGCATCCCTGCGATTACGCCATGAAGACTGGTAGTACCGCACATACACAATGGTTACGCATGGATCCCCCAGGAAACATCCGTACCCGTAGGCTCTCGCAGCCCCTGCTGATTACGCTACCAAGCGACCTAATAGATCGCAAATACACAATGGTTACGTCTGGATTCCCCAGGAAACATCCATACCCGTAGGCTCTCGCAGCCCCAGCGAATTACGTTATGCAGTCTCACTCAAAGACCATGGGTTACGCCATGGTAGGACACTTGAGTATCACATCCGAAAAACCAAAAATCAGAGGGAATAATATCGATAGAATGAATCCACAACGTGGCCATAAAGCGAATATCAAGCAGAAGGCACTTTCCATATCTTTACTTCGAAAATATGTATCATATAGTACCTTTTTCAAATCACTTTCAAATATCATACTTATATAAAGTCCATTATATATAAGATTTTATTTTCAAATCGAATACTTTCCAAATCAATGTATATCAAATCACACTTATATAGACTTCGATTATATAAGATTTCTCTTTCCAAATTGAGTACCTTTCAATTCAATAGTTTTCAAATCAACTTCATACTTATACAAATCCATTTTATATAAGTTTGACAACTCACAAATCAAGTACTTAATAATACAAGATTCTCAAGTTGAAATCATTTCAATATCAATTCAGTTTGAAAATCATATATGATTTCACCAAATCATTTCTTCCAAATTAAATATCTTCAGTTTCAAAGTTTCCAAAATAATAAGTTTAGAAAAATAATCCAAATTTCCAAATCAACATAATTTATGTCAAATAAATCCGTTTCTAAAGTCATCATATAAATACTAGGTTTTAAATTCCAATCTATTTCCAAAACCAAATATTTTCTCAAAATCAATTATACCCAAATTGGTTACTAAGTTTAAAACCATCCCTTTTAAAACCTTTAAACTACTTATTTCTACATGAAAAATCCAATTTACCATTGGAAAGATTATTATTCTATATATAGATACTTTATTCAAAATATTTCCAATCTATATTTCATACTAGTATAATTCAAAATAGTCTTATTCATTTACTTAACAAAGCAGTTTCAAACTAATTTAAATCATATTAAAACATACAAAACTAAACTCATATACTTTATCAAATACTTTATACTTTCAAAATTACTTAGATTGGAAAAGGTAACCTTGATTTGGAAGTGTTCGAACATTCAAATAGTCAAAGAAATCATATCTCAAATCCAAGAGTTGGAAATCAACAAAAAAATCAGTAAATCAATTCCAAAAGATAGGATTATATCAATCAAATTCGAAACTCAAGAACTGAACACCGGCTCAATTCAAAACCGTGTCATATATATATGCATATATCTTTTCGAAAATCATATTGTACTTCAGTAATTTGAAATCAAATTGGTTTCAAAAAATCACTCGCATAGCAAAACTATTAGAGTGGCCTCTCCCCCACTCAGAAACTCAAAAATCAATGTTGATGATGCATGCATTCATCACTGAAATTATTTTCCAGCGACATAAGTGAGTTCTAGACTTATATTTTCTTGAAAACTTTTTTTGAAATTTCTTCGAATCATTTGAAACT
The DNA here is from genome assembly GCA_030765085.1 of Allium cepa. NCBI lineage: Eukaryota > Viridiplantae > Streptophyta > Magnoliopsida > Asparagales > Amaryllidaceae > Allium > Allium cepa. Next base: position 1,050,307,020 of record CM060935.1, on the reverse strand, counting down.
CATTAAAATCATTTGAAACATTTCTTATTTGGAAAAATACTTTCAAATCATATTATTATATATTTTCAAAACCTTAAACCAAGTTAAAATGCCGGAGTTCAATCACTCAAATTTCAATTTCAAAACCATTCCATTAAAATCATTTTATATACCAAATAATTATCAAAAATTTCAAATCATTTCAAATTTTCATTTTAAAAGGTATATAATTCTTATCGAAAACATTTCACTTTTATATACAAAATATGGTCATCCTTATCAAAATAATAATTTCGATGTATACACAATTTCAAAATACAATCAACAATTTTTTTTCAAGGGATGATTCAAGGATGGATTTTGTTAACGCTAAAATTTGAATGCTAACACCCCGGTGTATGAAGTGAGATTGTGAAGGCACCACCCGACAGCTCGGGAACAGATTATAAGCAGATAATAGTGAAAAAACAGTAAACAACAGCAATTTTATAGTGGTTCGGCTTAAGAGAGAGCCTACGTCCACTTTGAATATCTTTATTGACGATTTGATTACAAGTCAATGCAGTTACACTTTGATTACAACACACTTTGAGTTTCAAGTGACTTAGAACAAGTGGCCTAAACTTCAATGTCGATCCAAATCTTTGAACACATGTTAGACATGTTTGATTTCTTCGTGAAGTTCCTTGAAGGTGTTGAAGTAGTTCAGAATGCAGCAGAGTAACGGCGCTTGAAATGAATGAGCCAAAAGTCCCCTGAATGTTGGGGGTGGCCATGTATTTATTGGCAAATCTGGATAGAAATTTTTCGCCCAAGTCCTGAGTCGTGACCGACTCAGGCTAAGCCGTGGCCGAGTCAAGTTGAGTCGTGGCCGGCTTATCTGATTAAGCATTTGGTCTTCTCACTAGCTCATTCTCTTGCTGGATTCTAAGCCAAGTCCTGAGTCGTTGGCGAGTCAATTCTCACTGGGACATGCATTGTGGCAACGGAATACGACTCAGTGGCTTTAAGTCGCGGACGTGTCATCCTGAGTTATGAGTAATTAAGTCATTTCTTAGGTCGTCAATCCTCTTGAGTCGTTTCTTATGATAAGTCATGGACTTGTTGAGTCGCTGAGGCAATACCTTTGATGAGTCGGTAATGCATTGAGTCGGTCTGTCTTGTGAGCCGTTAACTAGTTAAGCCACTCTGCTCCTTCAAGTCGTTGAGTCGTTGATCCACTGAGTCGTTATCAACTCCGAGTCGCTGCTTACCATGAGTCGTTGAGACGATAGTCTTGATGAGTCGGTAACTTATTGAGCCGTCCTGCCTTGTGAATCGTTAAACCCTTGAGTCGTAACCCTTTAAGTCGCTTTGAGCTTTAGGTTATTAACTTATTGAGTCGGTGACTCGATGAGTCGTGAGGCTTCCTGAGTCGTAGATCCTTCCTGAGCCGTTAAACACCTTAAGTCGTGGCCCATCCCAGGCCTTAACTCGTTGACTCCTTTAACTCGTGGGCCCCTTAACTTGTAGGCTGGAACGGGGTTAACAGATTTCAAAATAGAACAGAGACTCAAATTTAGAGGAACCCTAATCGAAAGAATCCTAACCAAGATTAGAGATATATAACTTATGTCAATACAAAAGAGTTTATATTCATTATTTGGAAAGACTCAAATTCATATCATGCGAAGAAGAGGAGCATAAATATCTTTGGTTTGACAACTTCAGCTAAGCAAAAGATAAAATAGAGTTCACTTAATGCGACCTAACATACTACAAATAAAAAACAGATCCACAGAATACCACTTTTACGTAAACAAAGCATTGGTATTAATTCTTTCGGGTGGTACTTCAACAGGTCCTGAAACACTCCCCCTCAATGCGCCCCCAACTTCTACATTTCGGGCACAAGTGCACTAAACTCCCATCTTCCTTCTCGGACTGCGGGTACACAGCTTCCTTCCCGCCCTGTCTCACAGGACAATCTCTGCCCAAATGCCCAGCCCTCCTACAGTGGTAGAAAATAGTTGATAGGCCGACTGATGTAGTGGGTGTAGATTTCAATTTCTTCACCTTCTGGCAGCGGCTTGGAAAGTGTCCCATCTCCTGGCATTTAAAACAGAAAATATTGGACTGAAAACGCTTGCCCTCCATTCATTCCCCGCATCTCCCTTCCTACACATGGTTGCATAGTGTCCCTTCTCATAACACCGATAACAACCGACATGGTCATAAGGACCAGGTCCTGCCCTTTCCTTCCACAGCTTCTCCCACCTCTTGACCACTTCCTCCCATTCCTTACGGGCTAGGGCTCTTCGTGCTCTACGAGCCGCTTTCTGCCCTTCCAATTTCGTCATACTCAAATAACTTCCTATCAACAAAGCATCCGAATCGAACAAGGTAGAAGTTCAAAATTCTAGCGAGTCCTAACCGAAGAGATTTACTAATAAGGTGGATGCAAAAAGGATGAAGTTTAGAAAATTTTGCTTTTTAAATAAAATTTGTAACATCGTGGCTTTTTGTACGCTTTAAATCGACGATAAACCACACACGTCAGACTTAAACCATACGAAAGGGAGGATTGTTATGGGGTAAGAAAAATCAGAGAAAGGAAAAACAAAATAGAATCTTGCAGCGGAACGATAAAATATAATAATCAAATAAACAGTTCATGAAGCTGTTTTACAAAACTTTTGATTATACATATACAATACATATCAGAGTTACACAGACCAGAGAATATTAATAATGCAGCGGAACAATATGAATCAGTGGAACAATATAACAAATAATAGTAATACAATCTTCGTCTTCGTCCTCCAGAAATAAAGTCTTCAAATCCTGAAATGCTCAGGCCGACCCGAGCGAATTGAAAAGGAAAAACACTCAAGTCAGAACTAAAAGATCTTATGTAAGTTAAATCAACAGAAATAAATATGAGTGTAACGGCATCAGAGATGTTTACGGGATTTGACATCTCCTATCCAGTGTCTAACGTGAGTGCAGTAACTTAAGAGATGCTCGGAATTCACATCTCCTACGGATCCGTTAAACTATTTACTATGTAGTAATACTTTGCTATTATAATAATGTCTATAGTAAAATAAACTTACTTTTAAATAGCATTAAGCTTTATATTTTCCACCTTAACACGTAATAGTCCCAGTAGTCCATCCAGTATCATAGTTCCTCCTGATCGAGAAGACACCAGTGGATACTCCACGGGCTGTGGGAGAAAACCAAACTCGTACAAGGCTCGCTAGGGTAGGTGACACAGCACAACTAGGCAATGCCAGGGTAGACATACCAATTGCTATCCAGACTGGTGGTAACGCATAGCAGCCACTACCGCCTACCTCGGAACACACTCCCAAAAATCAAAGGTGCACCCAATAAATCACAAAGTAATAGTATGGTATCGAAGAAATGCGTCCGATCAGAAGGCCTACCTCATTGGCCCGGCGTCGCACCTGTTTTAGCGACCTTATGCCAACTCACAGGAGTCGGGTCCACGTTTATACCTCAATGGAACGTCGCCGCCATCCTACTTCATTCTGGAATCTCCACCGCGTACATGGTTGTTAAAGTGGTTTTCAAAGTTGGCAGAGAGTATGACAACTTCTGATCCCGGTCTCTTTAACAACCAAACGTTATTACAACACCGCGGCCATTCCAAAATAATTTATACTTCAAAATAAGAATATGATATCCATTTCAAAACCATATAAATACGATATCATTTCCATTTCAAAAACCAAATCAACATGATATCATTTTTATAAAAACCCAAATCAATGTAATATCATTTTTATTTCAAATATATCTCTTTCCAAAATCAGAGCCCTTGCGAATTTATGATATTTCGAAACCAAACGATTGAAATATAACCTTTCAAAACATAATACTTCGAATTTCATAGCTTCTAAACCATAACTTCCAAAACTTAAATGTTTGGATATTCAAACAGTATATAAAATAAAATAGTTTGAATTTAAAATTACTTTATAAAGTAGAATAAATTCCCCGACTTCATAATTTTATTCACTTTAAATTAAATCTCAATTCATAACTTTTAACTCACTTTCAGGTTTCAATAAACCATTTCAATTTCAATATATGTCAAATTTTAAGTATTAACAATTTTCAAAACTAAGGTTGGCAATTACGATTCAACCATTCCATTTTCTATTATTTAGTATTTGCATAATAAATCCATTATCATTTAAATAGAACTCAAATTTCATATAACTAAATATTTCCTTCAATTTAGTTGTACTTGAAATATTCTTTTAATTCATCTTAAACCAAAATCCAGTAATAAAATCATCCCTTTAAAATCTCAATTTTATTAAGTTTCAAATCAATTTCATATTTATCTTCATGCCTTATTCTCATTTAAGTCATTATAAACTCCAGAAATATAATTTAAATAAATACTTAACCATATAATATCTTAATAAAATCAAACTTATTTATACTTTAAACCAATTTTATACATAGCTTAAAACCAAAAATAACATTTATAAAATATCCACCTCAATATCTCATAAAACCATATATCTCTTTACCAAACAATAGAAATCATTTCAATATATATATATATGGACCACAGTGTCTGTATATAATTTTCTACCCTATGGTCAAATGATACAGATATTTATCATTTCAATCTGTAATTTAAAATAAAAATACGATTATATGTCATTTGAAACCGCAATCCCAAATGAAATAAAAACACATAACAACTTGCAGTTTATAACAATATAAAATACAACATCCATTCATCCAATATGAATCATCAAACATTTATCACAATCATCATCCAGTCCAGTCAACAACATCGATATATGGTAGATAATAAATAATAGGTATTTACTGGCGGTTTATATTTAATAATAAATTTTATAACAGTTTAACTGACAGTTTATATGCAATAATAAATTAAATAACAACTTAATTGTTAGCTTATATGCAATAACAAATTAAATGACAATTTAACTTAGATGATGATTAAAAATATACCAAACAGGCAAAAATAAATTTCTAATCACATCAGAAATTAATTTAACACACATAAGAAATTTTAGAAGTTGTGAGTGGGTTAAAACACTCACCTTTTGAATTTAAATTGAATTTAAATCCAATTTAAGCCCAAAATTTGAACAGTCTCAGAATTTGTCCAAACCCAGCGGCAAAATGTCCAGAATTCCAATATGAATCCAGCGGACAAAACAGCGCGTGAAACAGACCTCGTATGTGAAAGTTATTGCAGTTAGAAGTTTCAGAATTTAAATTAAATTAAATATAAAAAAATATGTTAATTATCACGTCACTATCCTTGTCTCTGCACATACGTGTAGTAACGTGTCGTTCTACCCCTAGAACGCACGCACGCAAGCTCCAACCGCCACCCAAAACCATCATCGCGCTGCCGTTCGCTGAGCTTCGTCACGATCGAACAACTCCGCTGCCATGCCCTAGTCAGGCCGACCTCTCTGGCCTTGCACAGAGCGTCGCGACTGACTCATTTCGTTAGTATACAAACGACGTCACCCCCTTAAACCTCCAATTGCCGCGAATCCAATCACTATCTAGAGAAGGTAGCCGTATGGATGTAGTCATCTGGACGACCTCTTCCCATCGACACAACTCGATCGAACTAAAGTTGAAGATCTGCCGTTGATTGAGTTTGTGGCCTATGAACGGCCGGAGATTCTTCGACGATTATCGGTCAAATGACGATCCAAATCGAAAAACGAATTGTAGATTTAGGCTGCGCTCGTCGAGAGCTTCAAATCCATGTATAATTTGCTATGGTTTGAGGAGACTGAATTTTCAATTTGATTTTTGAACTGCAATTGGATTTGGAATTGTCTGCCATTAAGGAAGAGGAGGAACAGAATGAATTGTGCGTACAGAGAAATGACAATGAGGAACAATTAGGGTTTACAACGAGGTATATATATGTGGATCATAAAATAGAAACAATTGGATCGAATCGGTTAGAAAGTTGAATGCTACACGGCCCAAAATGCCCGTTTCGACTCCGAAATGAAATTGGATCAACCCATATATTAAAATAGATGTTTTCAAATATTTCACAATCAACGGAACATGTTTCAAGTCCAAATTCCATCGTAAGAAGAAGTTATGAAAAAAAATCAAGTTATTTCAAATTGATTTCAATTGATTTCAGTTTAATTTATTTCAAGACGTTTCAAGCCCGTACGATCAAACGACAAGTCCGATCATTATGAAACTTGAAATCCTACAATAATTCACTGTTACGGATCCGATGAAACTGGTCTTGTCGAAATCTGAGTCAGTGGAAAAAATGGCTATTTCCCGTTAATTAAATAAATTAATATTAAATTGATTAAATCACTATTTCAATCCAAATTCTGTAATTTATAAAAAAAAAATCTCTTTTGATTCCTTAGACAATTATAATAACTTAAAACAAATTTCTATGTTAATTCAATGTTAATTATTTCGCTAATTACCATATTTAATTTCAATTTCAATAATTATAGAAATAACAAATTCAATTTTTTTCCATAATTTCATTTAATTGACCTTTCACTCTATTGTTCAATCCATCATTATCAAAAGGATGAAGTTAATATTGGTTCACGATTGTTTACATTAATATTCTCAGGTTTCCTTTAAATTTCCATTTATGTAACATTTAAATATTTAATTTCATTTAATTGCAATTAATCCTATTATCATAAATTAAATTCCAATATATTGATAAAACTTTATTTCCATTCCTTTTATTCAACCAATTATCATATTATAAATAGAATTGACATTATTTCCAATTATTTCCCTAAATTTACACTAACATAACTTTTAATTTAGATTTCTTGCAATTGATTACCGGTTTTAATTTAATATACTAAATAAATGGTTAACTTATATTAATTGTTACCATTAACATTTAATTTCACTTATAAGCCATTATTAACAACAAGTGTCGCAATTGATTTAGATCTAATTCAATAAATTAAATGAATGGGTAAATAATTAATAATTATCACTATTTGCCTAATTTAATCACATTCATACATAATTATCAACCAACAATTATTATAATTGCTTATCTAGCATTGATTCTATCAAATTACAACTTATTACGTATTATTCCATCCATTAACATTGCTTCGAATTTATTTCCCAATTTACTAATTTCAATCAATTATAACCTTACAATTGTTTCATTTAAATTGGGATTGCACTAAATTAGTTATTTATCAGCTTGCATTAACATCACTACCTTAATTTTGCATTCAGTTACTATTAATCAATATATTATTACATTGGTTAATTAAATGCTTACTTTTATTTACTTATTTTAAATTTTATACCCAAGTGCAACAATCAACACTATTTCTTTATTGGGATTTCACTCCAATTGTCAATAAATAATTTTATTCACCATTGCTACATTTCATTTTTAACATTTGCTTCATTATAAATTTTTTTATTTCTTTCTAAATTTAATTACAAATATCTAATTAAATTAACCAATTTATTTATCAAAATTTACGGGTCGTTACACTCTCCCCCACTCAAAAATTTTCGTCCCCGAAATAGAAAAAGAAGGCAAAAAGAAGGATTAAGAAATCAATATATCTTACTTAAAATATTAAATTTATAAACAAATAAATTTACAAAATTAATTAATTTAGATAAAATATACCAATTTATAACCATTAAATCTTTTTATACTCAAATTAATAAAGTTTGGAAAATATTTTCAAAATATTTTCTAAGTCCGAAATTTTCGGAATATTTCGGTAGAGTCTCCTTTGTACGGGGAGGCTCGGGAGAAAATATAATATCAAATATAACAATATATAACATATATTTTCCAAAATACTATATCCGAACACGGGAAAAATAATATAATAGCTCTATAAAATCGTAATCCGAAAACGTACCTTTGTCGAGCAAACAATGCTTAATTATGAAACCAAAAGCAGTAGCAATTGCTTCCATAACCTGTATTTCACTTATATAATCCAAAAAGGATAATAATTACATAAAATGAAATATTTAAGTTGTTTCAACCGTTAACCAATGAATTAAATAAACAACAATCATTCGCAACCAACAGCATACACATCATATACAAATCAACCATTCACGCAAGACAAACAATTGGTTTGTTTGGGTTAAGACACTTTAAATCACATAGAATGACAAATAACTATGAAGTCTTCTATTTACTCAAACTCAATAGATTATTCATACATCTAAGCAATTAAAAGTATCTTTTACCCAAACAACTCATAAACCAAAACAAACAACAATTTGAAACAATAAGTTTAGTTCATTCTTATTAATTTCATTTCACAACATTTATTGTTTCATTCCATTTTCATTCATATACTGATTTATCTTTTTATTTACATTTTATTCCTTACAGTTTCATTTACTTACATTCATCTATTTATAGTATTCATGTTTAATTCAATTTCTTAGCATATCAATTTGTTTACTTAAGTTTATAACCATTTATTTATAATACTTTCATTTCTATTCTATTTTATTACCGGAACATTTCAGTTATAACTTAAGTTTACAACAATTTCAACATTAAATTCTTATTTATAAAAGAATTTCATTAAATATTTTCATTATCTCATGTTTATTAATTGTATAATATCCATTACATTTTCTTATAAGCATTAGATCTTTTAATATTTGGTAAATTATATATATATATATATATATATATATATGCTTTTAAGGATGTAATTGAAAGTTACCCAAGTTTATTTTATTTCTTTTAATTAACTTAATGTTCAATAATAATATTCTTTGTTCGATATGTTACAAATTTCAATTTTCTTTTTAATTTCATTTATAATTTAGCATTAAATCTCTTATTTCTTTTAGAGGTTTCAATTATTAGTTGAATTTCATTTCACTACACTAATTGAAACTATTAATTAACGGAAACTTAAGAATTAAATACCGAGTTTTATTCAAATCATTTTAAAATAACAGATAAATGTATGTACTGGCAACATATATATCTAATTATACTTAAAACAATTTAGGTTTATATTTGTGTATCAAAATAAATCTGCAGTAAAACTACTAAAGTGGTCTTCCCACTTCGAAACTCGAAAATGAATGTCGATGATGCGTGCACTCATCATCGAAATTATTTTCCAGCGACAAAGAGGGGAGTATAGAACTTATTTCTTTCCAAATTTTCTTTAAAATAATTTTTTTCAAATCGTATTGAAATATTTATATCAGGAAATACTTCTAAATAATATTTTTATTATATTCCAAAATCAATTAAATGAAGTTTTCAAAAATCACGGAACTTAAGTCCTAAATTTCCAATTTTTCATTTATTTTTATTTTCAAATCTTATTTTCAACTAATATTCAAAATTTCAATACCTAACAAACAAATATATTACAACCAAATATATATCTTTTATAATATATATTATCTTATATGTAAAAATATACAATAGGCAAAATTATTTCATTCACCTATATTTTTAAACCAATATTGTGTTGGTATGTCCTATTAAGTGTTTAGAAATCCCTATTGATGTCATAGCATCCTATGCACCAACCAGAATTTATAAATATAAAACGGAACAAATTAACATAATATAAAACCTTTTTATAACACTAACAAGTACGCTTTCTTATATATATACTCCCAATGACTCATCATAGGGTATTACTACCCTATTAATAAAGAGTCAGACCCTAAAAAGCTAAGGTTTATCGCTAAACCAAAGCTTTGATACCAGATTGTAACATCCCGGCATTTTGTACGCTTTAAATCGACGATAAACCACACACGTCAGACATAAACCATACGAAATGGTGGATTATTATGGGGTAAATAAGAAAAAGCAGACAAAGGAAAAACAAAATAAAATCTTGTTGTGGAACGATAAAATAAAATAATCAAATAAACAATTCATGAAGCTGTTTTACAAAACTTTTGATTATACTTACACAATACATATCAGAGTTACACATACTAGAGAATATTAATAATGCAGCGGAACAATGTGATGCAGTGGAACAATATAATAAATAATAGTATTACAATCTTCGTCTTCGTCTTCGTCCTTTGAAATAAAGTCTTCAAATCTGAAATGCTCTGGCTGACCCGAGCGAATTGAAAAGACAAAACACTCGAGCCAAAACTAAAAGATCTTATGTAAGTTAAATAAATAGAAATAAATATGACTGCAACAGCATCAGAGATGTTTACAGGATTTGACATCTCCTATCCAGTGTCTAATGTGAGTGCAGTAACTTAAGAGATGCTCGGGATTCACATCTCCTAAGGATCCGTCAAACTATTTACTATGTAGTAATACTTCGCTATTATAATAATGTCTATAGTAAAATAAACTTACTTTTAAATAGCATCAAGCCTTTACATTTTCCACCTTAACACGTAATAGTCCCAATAGTCCATCTAGTATCATAGTTCCTCCTGATCGAGAAGACACCAGAGGATACTCCACGGGCTACGGGAGAAAACCAAACTCGTACAAGGCTCGCTAGGGTAGGTGACACGGCACAACTAGGCAATGCCATGGTAGATATATCAATTGCTATCCGAACTGGTGGTAACGCATAGCAGCCACTACGGCCCACCTCGGAACACACTCCCAAAAATCAAAGGTGCACCCAATAAATCACAAAGCAATAGTATAGTATCGAAAAAATGTGTCCGATCAGAGGGCTACCTCATTGGCCCGGCGTCGCTCCTGTTTTAGCCACCTTATGCCAACTCACGGGAGTCGGGTCCACGTTCATACCTCAATGGAACGTCGCCACCATCTTACTTCATTCTGGAATCTCCACCGCATACACGGTTGTTAAAGTGGTTTTCGGAGTTGGCATAGAGTATGACAACTTCCAATCCCGGTCTCTTTAACAACCAAATGTTACTATAACACCGCGGTTATTTCAAAATAATTTATACTTCAAAATCAGAATATGATATACATTTCAAAACCATATAAATACGGTATCATTTCCATTTCAAAAACCAAATCAATATGATATCATTTTTATAAAAACCCAAATCAATGTAATATCATTTTTATTTCAAATATATCTCTTTTCCAAAATCATAGCCCTTTCAAATTTATAATATTTCGAAACCAAACGCTTGAAATATAACTTTTCAAAACATAATAATTCGAATTTCATAGCTTTTAAACCATAAATTCCAAAACTTAAATGGTTTGGATATTCAAACATTATATAAAATAAAATAGTTTGAATTTAAAATTACTTTATAAAGTAGAATAATTTCCCTGACTTTACAATTTTATTCACTTTAAATTAAATCTCAATTCATAACTCTTAACTCACTTTCAGTTTTCAATAAGCCATTTCAATTTCAATATATTTCAAATTTAAAGTATTAACAATTTTCAAAACTAAGGTTAGCAATTACGATTCAACCATTCCATTTTCTATTATTTAGTATTTGCATAGTAAATCCATTATCATTTAAATAAAACTCAAATTTCAAATAACTAAATATTTCCTTCAATTTAGTTATACTTGAAATATTCATATAATTCATCTTAAACCAAAATCCAGTTATAAAATCATACCTTTAAAATCTCAATTTTATTAAGTTTCAAATCAATTTCATATTTATCTTCACGCCTTATTCTCATTTAATTCATTATAAACTCCAGAAATATAATCAAAATAAATACTTAACCATATTATATCTTAATAAAATCAAACTTTATTATTAAACTTTTTTATTCTTTAAACCAATTTTATACGTAGCTTAAAACCAAAAATAACATTTATAAAATATCCAAATCAATATCTCATAAAACCATATATCTCTTTACCAAATCATAGAAATCATTTCAAAATATATATTTATATATATATATATATATATCACGGTGTCTGTATACAATTTTCTACCCTATGGTCAAATGATACAGATATTTATCATTTCAATCCGCAATTTAAAATAAAAACACGGTTATAAACCATTTCAAACCGCAATCCCGAATGAAATAAAAATACATAACAACTTGCAGTTTATAACAACATAAAATACAAAATCCATTCATCCAATATCAATCATCAAACATTTATCACAATCATCATCCAATCCAGTCAACGACATCAATATAGAGCAGATAATAAATAACAGGTATTTACTGGCAGTTTATATTTAATAATAACTTTTATAACAATTTAACTGGCAGTTTATATGCAATAATAAATTAAATAACAACTTAATTGTCAACTTATATGCAATAACAAATTAAATGACAATTTAACTGAGATGATGATTAAAAATATACCAAACAGCCATAAATAAATTTCTAATCACATCAGAAATTAATTTAACACACATAAGAAATTTTAGAAGTTGTGAGTGGGTTAAAACACTCACCTTTTGAATTTAAATTGAATTAAAATCCAGTTTAAATCCAAAATTTGAACAGTCTCAGAATTTGTCTAAACCCTTACCAAAATGTCTGGAATTCCAATACCAACCTAGCAGAGAAAACCGCGCGTGAAACAGACCTCGTATGAGAAAGTTATTGCAGTTAGAAGTTTCAAAATTTAAATTAAATTAAATAAAAAAAATGTTAATTACCACATCACTCTCTTTGTCTCTGCACACACGCGCAGTAACATATCGTTCTAACCCTAGAACGCACGCACGCAGCTCCTGCCGCCACCGAAAACCATCATCGCACCGCCGTTCGCTGAGCTTCGTCACGATCGAACAACTCCGCCTCCATGCCCTAGTCAGGCCGACCTCTCTGGCCTTGCACGGAGCGCCGCGACCGACTCAGTTCGCCTGTATACGAACGACATCGCCCCCCTTAAACCTACAATTGCCGCGAAACCAACCACTATCAGGAGAAGGTAGCTATATGGATGTAGTCGTCTAGATGACCTCTTCTCAGCGACACAACTCGATCAAACTAAAGTTGAAGATCTACCGTTGATTGAGTGTGTGGCCTATGAATGGCTGGGGATTCTTCGACGATTACCAGTCGAACAACAATCCAAATGAAAAAAAATAGATTTAGGTTGCGCTCGTCGAGAGCTTTAAATCCATACATAATTTTCTACGGTTTGAGGAGATTGAATTTTCAATTTGATTTTTGAATTGCAATTGGATTTGGAATTATCTACCATTAAAGAAGAGGAGGAATAGAATGAATTATATGTACAGACAAATGACAATAAGGAACAATTAAGGTTTATGACAAGGCATATATATGTGGATCAGAAAATAGAAACAATTGGATCGAATCGGTTAGAAAGTTGAACGCTACACGGCCCAAAAAGCCCGTTTCGACTCCGGAACGAAATTGGTCAACCCATATATCAAAATAGATGTTTTCTAATATTTTACAATCGGTGGAACATGTTTCAAGTCCAAACTCCATCATAAGAAGAAGTTATGAAAAAAATCAAGTTTTTTCAAATTGATTTCAATTAATTTCAATTTAATTTATTTCAAGACGTTTCAAGCCCGTACGATCAAACGACAAATCCGATTGTTATGAAACTTGAAATCCTACAATAATTCATCGTTACGGATCCGATTAAACTAGTTTCGTCGAAATCCGAGTTAGTGGCCAAAATGGCTATTTTCCTGTTAATTAAATTAATTAATATTAAATTGATTAAATCACTATTTCAATCCAAGTTCTATTATTTATAAAAAAAAATTCTCTTTTGATTCCTTAGACAATTATAATAACTTAAAACAAATTTCTATGTTAATTCAACGTTAATTATTTCGCTAATTACCATATTTAATTTCAATTTCAATAATTATAGAAATTACAAATTTAATTTTTTTTTTTCATAATCTCATTTAATTGACGTTTCACTCTATTGTTCAATCCATCATTACCAAAAGGATGAAGTTAATATTGGTTCATGATTGTTTACATTAATATTCTTAGATTTCCTCTAAATTTCCATTTATGTAACATTTAAATATTTAATTTCATTTAATTGCAATTGATCCTATTATCATAAATTAAATTCCAATATATTGATAAAACTTTATTTCAATTCCTTTTATTCAACCAATTGTCGTATTATAAATAGAATTGACATTATTTCCAATTATTTCCCTAAATTTACACTAACATAACTTTTAATTTAAATTTATTGCAATTGATTACCGGTTTTAATTTAATGTACTGAATAAATGGTTAACTTATACTAATTGTTACCATTAACGTTTAATTTCACTTATAAGCTATTATTAACAACAAATGTTGCAATTGATTTAGATCTAATTCAATAAATTAAATGAATGGGTAAACAATTAATAATTATCACTATTTGCCTAATTTAATCACATTAATACTTAATTATCAACCAACAATTATTATAATTGCTTATCTAGCGTTGATTCTATCAAATTACAACTTATTACGTATTATTCCATCAATTAACATAACTTTGAATTTATTTTTCAATTTACTAATTTCAGTCAATTATAACCTTACAATTGTTTCAATTAAATTGGGATTGCACTAAATTAGTTATTTATCAACTTGCATTAACATTACTACCTTAATTTACATTCAGTTACTATTATTCAATATATTATTACATTGGTTAATTAAATGCTTACTTTTATTTACTTATTTTAAATTTTATACCCAAGTGCAACAATTAACACTATTTCTTTATTGGGATTTCACTCCAATTGTCAATAATTAATTTTATTTACCATTGCTACATTTCATTTTTCACATTTGCTTCATTATAATTTTTTTAATTTCTTTCTAAATTTAATTACAAAGATCTAATTAAATTAACTAATTTATTTATCAAAATTTAAGGGTCGTTACAAAATTTATACCAAAATAATCTTTAAAAATCCATTAAAATCATTTGAAAATCATTTTATACTTCGAAAGCACGTTCTTCCACAAGGAAATGATTCTGAGATTGATTTCACTCATTCTAGGGTATTTCTACCCTATCTCTAGTGAGTTTTTGCTCCTCTGGCTAAGGTTTGCCTAAAACCAAAGCTCTGATACCGAATGTAACGACCCACTATTCTGGACCATTCAAATCAACAATAATCCACACATGTCGGACTTGAATAATTCAAAATAACAGATTGTACTAAATTTTGGAGCAAATAAAATCAACATAGAATCACAGACACAGAATATCAGAATAACTCGCAGTGGAAATAAAATACCATAGTAGTTCATGAAGCTAATATATACATACTCTCAAAAAATATACAAAATATCATAGTTTAAAAATGGATACAATAGAAGTCTGGATACATAAATCACTAATACTGAAGCAATACCGAATAGGAAATAACTAGATCAAAAATAGACGAATAGATAGTTAGATAAGCTCCAACAACTCTCTAGCTCCAGAAGGTGAATCTAAAGTTGTGACTCTTAGGCTGACCTGAGCGTAAAGTAAAACAAAAAACACTCGAGTCAGGAGATACATACTTATACAATGTAAACCAACTCAAGTGAACTGTAATAGCAATGCACAATAACTTAAAGGGTGCTTGGGATTGCCCATCCTTTAAGGCCCATCAATTAAGCAGAAATAAACACTATCACAGAAATACCCACATTAAGGTAATTAATGCAAATGACAGTGTAAATGTGGCTAGGGTAACGCAGAGCTACAGTAATCGTTCACCTCTAGCCAACTCTCAAAATCAAGGTGTGTATCAAAACAATCACAAGGAAATCAAATGGCACACAAAGAAGTGTACCCGTGGTTATAAATTTTAAAATGGTATTTTATACTTCAAAAATAAAATATCATTTCAAATTCAAATCTTAATCAAAATAAGGATCAAATCATTTCCAAACCATTTCAATATATGAAAATATCATATTCATTTCAAATCTCATTTCAAATCACTATTTGAATTCAAATTCAACTATTCGAATTTAATTACCTTTTAAAAATGGTTTATATTATAATAAAAAATAATTCATTTAAACCATTTAAAAGTGAAGTTATTATACTTTCAAATAATTAAATCCAAATTTTCCAATAATTCATTTGTTAAATTCCAACTTATTTTCTTTAACTTAAATCCTCATTTTGCACCAAATCTCAAATCCCAGGTTAGGTTATATTTCAAGTTACACTCTTAAGCATACATTTATTTAACATTTTATATTCACAGAAAAATCAAAAACACTTTAATAAATCATTTTAAATTCAAATTTAAATCAAAATATCATAATTTACATTTTAAAATACTTAAAACTATCCAGAAAAGTATATAAAATAACCACGGGTCGTATAAAATCTTCTAGCCTAAATCAAGTGATACGGAAAATATATTATTTCAACCCATAATTTACAAAGAAAAATGCGGGTTTTATCATTTCGAACCCTCAAATACCAAGTTAAATAAAATAAATAAATAAACAAATAAAATAGCTCAGGCCTATCACTTCAGCCCATGATCATTTTTCCCTATTCTAAAATCCGTTCGGGTATGTATCATTTCAACTCATAGTGATTCTATTCTACAGGGAACTTTCAGTGTGAGAACAAAATAAAAGAAACAATATAGCATCATATAGCAGTAAGGATGATATGACAAGTTTATAAACAAGGTTAACATCATATGATTCATATCACAGGCAGGTATAACATTTTATAATATTCTACACATTCACTTGTTGTCAATTCACTAATTATATAAGTATAAATGTCATGAGTGAATATTCACCGTTTTACGCTGGAGATAGCAAATCAAAACACACAAATAAAATTCAGAAAGCACGATAGCACGACTTTTGATTTGAGTGGAGTGGAGGGCGAAGATGTTATTCTTGTATTCAACAACAAAACAAAGCAAAATATAAATACAATATTAAATTATTGGAACAAAATGGAAATAGAGTTTACAAAAGACAACACCAAGTTTTCAATTGATTTTGCTTGACCATAAATCACATTTTCTTGGCCCTGAAGCTATATGGGTTTGGCCTTGGTGATGTTTAGGCTGGGTCTGGATGTGGTTTGGACTTATATAGGCATGGCTACAAGTAAAAGTGAAGGGATAGGAGTTACTAGTGAAGGAAGATCAAAGGTTAAGGCAAAAAGAGGAGTTTTGGTGCAACTTTAGGCTTGGCCATGCATGAATTGGGCTCGGCCTTGGCATGTACAGACCTGATGGTGGCTGGGGTGAAGGTGGTGAGGGGTTTAGCCAAGCAAAGCTAGAGATGAACAAGAAAAAACAAATGAAAAAAAGAAGAAGAAAGGAGGGAAAAAGAGAGGCCATTGCTTGAAGTTCCATGAGAAATAAAGATGGGAAGAAATTTTCTCATGTGAAAATAGGGATATAGGCTGCTAGGGATTAAGGAATGAATGGCACAAATTGTGGAGAAGTTATGGTAGAATGTCAAGGGATGGAAAGATAAAAAGTAAGAAATCAAAGTAACGTTTGCCTAAAGTAAAAAACAGGCAACGTATATTAATTGATACGTTTTATATAAATTAAAGAAAGGTGTATATAAGAAGCTTTCACAAAAAAAAAATACAATAACGTTAAATAAATACATTTTAAAGATATGCCTTTTAAAGCAATAACGTATATGTATATTTGAAATTTCTTTCCAAGAAATAAATAAGGATCTAAACACTTACCATTTAATTAATAAATGAATGTCTAAATAGAAAAATAAGGTTGAGATATGTATAATGAAAAATAAATAAATAGTTTTAGGAAAAGTAGGAAATAAATAAAGAAAATACTATATTTAATTGAAACTAGAATTTAAAAGTTGAAACATTATACAATCAACATTTAAAAATTATAACTATACTTCAAAAATGTTTTAAAAATAAAATATATGCATAACGTATCATTTTACACAAAATAGAACATGATTTTTCAAACAAAATTTTTATTTATATAAGTTAAAATAAACAAATTTGTTAAATAAAACAATTTACACACAATATTGTAAAAAGCATAACTTTCATAATATTAATCCGATTTCAACGAAACGAAAAGCAATATTCTTGAAATTAAATCTATTTTCATAACAAAAGATAAAATTCAAAAATTCAAAATTTTAAATTTTAAATTTAAAAGTCAAAATTTGACCATTTTGACCAAAATCCACCTTTTGGAAATATTCCATTTATTCAGGTTGGAATTATAATTCACACAAAAATCAAAATTTATATTTAAAATAAAAAAATTATCTATTTTAATAAATAAAATAAAAAAATTTAATCAGGAATTTCAGTTAAAATAATTAAAATACAAAATTAAAATAATCACAAAATACAGGGTTGTTACAGGCTTTGTTGGTGACCTTCTATAGGAAAATATGTATATAGTAGCATATAAAGCAAGTGTTTATATAGTCGATGCTAGGATTTGTCTTTCCAAAATAATATAAGAAAACAAACTAGCGCTTGAACATCATTAGTAGTTAACATACAAAATTTTGCAAAGCGGGCTCAAAAATTATTTTATTGGCTGCTTCTTTCATTAATTATTTCTGTCATAGCTTCACTATTTTTCCCTCTCCCCCTGTAAAAATCAATGGAACCCTAGAATAACAAAATTTTCCCATCCCTTCTCTCACTTGGTTAATGCCTTCAGCCTCCACCTTTGCGTTCGTCTTTTTCTCTTTAATGTTTGAAAGTATACTTCTAATCCTAGTTTTGCTATGCCAATTATTTTCATCAATTTAAACTAGTCTTTTCCCCATGGTTAATTTTTTTGGCTTTGTTCTTTTAAACGCTTCTTCATTTCAGTCTATGTCTATTTTTATTTGATTTATGAATTAAAATTTTGAAGTTGTTCGAATTATTCCCAAATAGGACGTTGCATCGCTACAGATATACTTATCCTGAAGTAATGTAAGTAATCTATTTTTTTATTTGTATTTGAAATAATAAGGTAATTTCTTATTTTATTACTACCGAATCATGTAATTTATGACCTCCATTGGAGATTTTCGATGATTTTATCGATTCAATAATTCATACACTCCAAATTGCACCTTCTTTTTTAAGTGTTTTATCTCAACTATGAATCCTTTGTGTCAATTTAAAGGTAGTTCTTCGAGAAAGTTGTTTGTCTTTGATATAAATTGAATCTTGGTTAAGGTTTGTATTTGTTTAATGAATTCACATGTTAATAGTTAATACTATTCGACCATTATTTTGGATAAGCTTTACTAGTTTATTCTCTTGTCCAAGCAAAAGAATCTATGTAGCATAAGATATTTGGTTACAAAAATTTTGTTCGTTTTGATCAACTGATTACGGTTTACTGGGAGTTCAAACCACCAAAATTTACAATAAGCCCTTATTTGTTGTCATTTTACACTATGTTAATACGAATTTAATGCATGATGATCATCTCTCCAGAATTGTCCTTATGTAAATTCTTGACACAACGATCTATATTAGGTCCTTGCAAACTTATTGCAAATATGAATTAGATTCTTGTCTTTTTTATTTTGACTTCACCATGTTCATCGGTTGTTTTGGTTATAGTTTTGAATACTATTATGAGTACGCTCCCTTGGATAGCCAATAGGCTTGCTTGTTGATAAGTTAAATATTTCTCCTGTCTTAATTACTCTTTGTACTATGTACAAATTTATAGCTTTGTCTTTCACTCTTCTCATAAATGTGGTTATGTAAGATGTGCTTTTAAAATAAAAGGTTTAGGGCATTCTTTTAGTCAATTTTGGTTTTTTAGGTTAACGAGAATAGTTAGAAATTGGTGACTGCAGTGGAAACCAAGGATGTATTGCTGCACCTAGGTATATTAAATTTTAATATTGCAAAACAAAGGTATACTTCTTCGGATAATTCTTATCGGTGGTCGTTAGTGTCAAATCTTCAATAATTTGTTAAACCTAAAAATGCAACTGATGTGGATTTCTATAGTTTGTTGAAATGCATTTCCTAAGATTATTCAAGGTTCCTGTACAATTTGATCAAAGTTTTAACTACTTCAAATATTTTGTATTCATATATTATATATTTACATCAGTGATTCTACTTTACTTCTTGTTTGAAATTGTCAAAAATAACCTTTTCCAATTGGGCACCATGTTATGTCATCTTGTTATTTCATTTTGTAACCATGTTTAAGTAATAACTAGTAGGAAAATCAATTACTTGAAAAACTAACTATGACAGGATATGTCAATATTATTTGTTCTAGTAGAAAAAAATTAACTACGTTTTATAAGAATTGACTAAGTTTATAGAAATTAACTATGTTTATACTACTACTATTGCTAATAATAATAATAAATTGTTTGATAAAACCTAACCAAGTTTATAATAATAATAATAATAATAATAATAATAATAAACTATAGTTAGATAAAAATTAACTTAGTTTATAATAATAATAATAAATTAACTAAGTTTTATGAAAATTAAATAAGTTTATAAAAATTAACCTAGTATTATAAAAACTTAACTATGCTAACTAAGCACTATAAAAATTAAAAAATTTATAATAATGATGATGATGATGAATAAAGTTTAATAAAAATTAACTATGTTTATAAGATATTATTAAATATAGTTAGATAAAAATATACTAAGTTTATTATAATAATAATAAAAAATATAATAACTAAGTTTACATAAAATTTACTAAGTTGATTAAGTTTTATAAAAAATAGATAAGTTTATAAAAATTAACTACGTTTATAATAATAAAAATAAATTAACTAAGTTTATGGAAAATTTGTAAGTTTGAGATAATTTATAAAAATTAACTAGGTTAATAAAGTTTAAGTTTGAGATAATTTATAAGTTCAAGTTAATTAAAATATAAATTATGACATTTTAAGTTTTAGTAGTTGAGATAATTTATAAGTTTGAGCTAATATAAATAAAATTATAAATAATTTAACTGAGATTTTTAAAAATTGAACTAAGTTTCATGAAAATTAACTTAGTTTTATAAATTTTAACTAAGTTTTATAAAAATTAAACAAAATTTTAAAAATAATTAAGTTTTGTTAAAGTTTAAGCAAGTTTTATAAAAATTAAATAAGTTTATAATAAAAATTAACTGAGTTTTATAAAATTTAACAAAGTTAACTAAGTTTTATAGAAATTATTTAAATTTAATAAAGATTTAAATAAGGTTGTTTTACACACCCTAAATACGTAAAGCATTTTTATGATCATTTGTATGTTACCTTTCAATATTGGTGTAAAGGATCTCGAATTAACTACTCTTTTTATCACTAGTGGCAGAAGGATTTTTTTCATTTGATATTACTTGATCGTGACATATTTCTATGGCAAGGTGTGTCCTAGAGTGCAAGATTGGAGATTGTTTAAATTTCAAAGGATTCGATGCACTCGAATATAGAGTGGAAGTACAATCAATTGTTTGCACCATTTGAGGATTATCTTTTATCTTGACATTATTGCTTAAATGTTTTGAATTATTGGTAGAAATTTTAGAATTATTAATGGTATTAGAAATGTTATTAGATATATTGTCTTGTATGTTTCTTTATATACTATATATGTATGAAGAAATACTTGTTATCCTAAATATTTGATGATTATTCTATTCTTAATTATGTTTTTGTTATTATCATTTTAATTTATTCGATTGTTGTTTGAATTTATTCAATTTAATATGTGTGAAATGTTTATATAATAAAGAAGGAAGAAGAGGCACAAATAAACAAAATAATACAAAAAGCAGCAATACCATTTTGAAATGCTATAAGAGGCATAGCTTTTCAAAAATGATACTAAAAAATTTACATAGTGGTTGTTAGGAGCTATGAAAAAATGACAACATTCCATACGTTTGTCAAACATAGGGTTTCATAAACACATTCATAAATTAGTACAATTTCATAGCATTTTATTTTTCATACTGTTTTCTTAATGCTATTTTATGTAGTTATTTTTTGTAGCATTTGTTTTCAGTAGCATTTATTAGACGCTCAAATCATTGTTATTGCAATGTTTGTTTAGATGCTACTATAGAATCTTGAGCTACCAAGCATGTTGTTTAATTGCGGGATAAAAAACGTTACGATAGGTTTTGGTAGCATTTTTCAATGCCACGAAATGTTTTTGTAGTGATCTCGTTTTTATCCTTCTAAAATGTTCACATCACGATAACTTTCTTATCTAATGATTCAACCTTAGCATCTAAGGAAGCGACTAATTTTTCATTTTAATGGAGCTGGACCTCCCTTTTCATGATGAGAACATAGTAGATAGTGTTATTCTTTCTTGGTGCTCGATGGGTATATTCCATAAGTTATACCTATCTTCCAACGGCTTGATAGTTTCAAGAGAGGAAGCCACAACACCTTCCAGGAGTGGCTCAAGATTTTATTAGAATGACATTCTGATGAGGTTAAGCTCGAAGGAATCCTGGGACCCAAAAACGATGGAAGAATCTAAAGAGAGGGTAGGAACGATAAGAATCAAAGTGATAGCCCCTTGTTTTGAGGGCTTATGGCATTCAGAAGAAGATGACTTAGCAAGAGAAGCCGTAGAAGTGGAGACCTGCTGTGGGGGCGTAGGAAGAGCTAAAGATCCCTTACCATTAGTAGTAGAGTACTTATATAGATTTGAGTGGCGGTCAAGCTCACTGAAGGATTATGTGTGGAAGGCTCTTGATGAACCGTTTACTCAAAAAGTCGATCCAATCAGGGTCTAAGGAGTGGTGATGAGGAGATAAAGAATGGTGCTTGGAGTGGTGAGTGGTAGTGGGAATAGTGTGAGGAGAAGAGTTGCAGTATTGCTCATCTTTCTTATCCCTCCTTCGATCACTATGATTGAGGCTTTAAGAAGGGCCATTTGGATGAGAAATCGATCTACAAGACTTGGTTAATTTGGCATGAAGAGAGCAACCGTAATTGTATCAAACCATTTCACCTGTAGATTGAACAAAATTAGTATGATAATGGATATTCAAATCAGGAAGATTCCAAGTAGGAGATCCATGTTCGATGTCTCTGCAAATGGGGCGATAAGGCTGCATCTAGACTTTCAATGAGATGCAGTGACCCTTGCGACTCTTGGAGATGATGACATTGTAGGTCCTTCTAGCCATTCTCTTGTTGACGAACTTGCCAATTTGAACTTTGACTTTTATGACCTTGTTGCATATGAGGATGTCTTTATGGGACTACATCCCATTGAACCTCACACAACCACGAAGGGTGACAATATCCCGCTTGGATGCACAACACCACATGATTAGTAGCATAAGTAATACTGGATTGCACCTGCCACATACTCAAGCATCTGTGCATTTGCAAACACACATGTCACATCTTATCCTGATTTGAATATCCATTATAATACTAATTTTGGAGCTCATTTAAGTGGATTTGTTGGTGCTCATATACATTGCACAGGTAAACCACCTGCTTTCCTGTCCACAGGAAGAGGATGGTCATAGAAGAAGGAGCATTTGTTGTAGAGTAAGCAGTAAGTGTAAAGTTTAACATACTTAAGGAGGAATAACAACTGATATTCAACCTCGAAAAATATCAAAGAGAACGGCAACCATGTGTCATAGGGTATTATGTTCAACTTTTACGGGAATTCCTAGGTGAAGGAACCACGCCCGTCCGAAATGGATTAAATGGGTAAATTTAAAAAAATTCATATTGTGGATCTTTGTTAAGTCTATGAGGCCTAAATGGATTTTATCCAATCTAAAATATTTTAAATTAAATCTTATTTTATTTAAATTGTTAAACTAGAATTTTAAATTTAATTTGAATTTACCAATACTATAATGAATGCATCCATTACATTCATATGTGTAATGTGTACGTGCAATATATAAGCAGTGTGTAAGTGTGCATCGATAACTTGCAAAACTAATATAGAGAAAGAAACCATTCAATTCTCTCTCTCAACTTATACAATTAATTAAGAGAACATATGACATTATATATAAAGAGAGAAACATTTCATTTCTCTCTTTTTGTAGTCAAATTAACTGATTTATTAAATTACATTTACGACTAAATTTACTCATGCATTTGTTGTATAAGGTTAGAAAAATAAAATATATGTACACATACACATAATTAATTTTGAAAAGGTTTAAAATAAATTTTGCAATTTTACATAAAAGTATATTTTAAAAATTAAAGTTAAAATGGGATACACATACGTATGTTTACTGTAAACAATGTTTTGATATATAAAACAACATGTGTATTTGAAGATTGTAATTTAATACATGCATATATAAATCAAAAGTTGATAAATTTAAATTCAAATCTCAATTTAGGAAAGGAATCAATTAAATTAAGATTTTACATAAAAATCCACTTGTGTGTTTAAATTAAAATAACTCTTACACTTGTGTAAATAGCAACCAAATCAAATTATTAAAGCAACAATTATGCAATACATGTTTTTATTTGAAGTAAGTTAAAGTAGTTAAAGTTGATTCAATCAAAAATTAAATGAATGTTAATCAAAATTATTTTCAAGAAAAAGTTAAAACAACCATGTAATATGCACATATTTAATTAAATGGAGTTCAATCGGATAATTTTCAAACAATCAACTAAATTAGGCCTGATAACTATGGTATATATAAATTCATTATAAATGACTCAATACCAAACTATATTAATAATATGAATAAATAATCACATTAAATGAAGGATCTAAATTGTATTAACCTATTTGTCATATAATAATTTGAGAATAGAAAAAAGGTGGATCTAAATTATATTAACAATAATTGATTGAGATATAAAAAGGAGGATCTAAAATTATGCTACAATATGAAATTACAAACATTTGATGTACAACATGTAAGTGTTTCGAAACATATTTAAATGGTTAATATATAAATAAATGGAATTGAATAATTTCCTTGGATATTATCTATAAATCAAGCCTTGAATGAAGATATCTCCTTAAATCTCTAAGATCAACACCCAATCCTTGTAGGAGATGGATGGGCCACTTATATTTTATTATTTTTGATGTTTGAACTTGATTTGGAGTTGATAAAATTTTGAAAATCTTTATTTTGTTTTCATCCATGGAAGGTTGGGAGTAGAGAAGATAAAAGTGAATAAAAATGAATGTCTATAGGAAATGAATTAGTGGATGTGTTTAAATTAGAAAAATAAAACCTTTCACATTCTTTAAATAAAACTTCCCTAATTAATTCCCTTAATTATCTCCCTCCTCTCCCTTTCCCCTTCACATAGTATAGTTGAAATTACATGCCATCAAATGACATAAAATTTCCATAATTACTTTCGTGCAATAATCTTTAATTTGAATCCGTTAAAATTACACTGATGTGCACACAAATATAACTTTCGTAAATGCATTCAAATAATTAAACAACTCCTAAACATCAACTGAATTAAATAATAATAAATATTTTTTAAACATTAATCAATCTAATGATATATAACTATTATAAACTAATTAAGTCATGTTTGTTTTTTAAAGAATTTATCATTACGTTAGAGCGATTCAAATGTGTAAATTCAGTTAGCAATCAATATAAAACAATTCAAATATTAACATTCGCACATAACCTTAGCTAATGATGTGATATTTTGACTGAATTTGTCGCTTTCACATCTTTTGGAACATCCAGTTCTACTTAGTATAAGCAGTACCTAGCAGTAACAATTATTTACATCAATTCTCTTCATCAAAATATATCACATTAAGACATATGGAATTTTGTTTTGGTCAAAACTCCAACATCGGCCACATTAACCTTTGTAATTCTAAATACAAAATCATTGGTTCAATAATAATAATTAATATTAACCATACTATTCAAGCCAAAAACTTTGATTTTTTGAGTTGACTACATTTAACTGTGATACTGATCCTATATAACCGAGAAGATGAATTCTCTATTGAATAGCATTTCACTTTCAATGCTTCAACTCTGACCCCAACTATAGCCATTTGATAGATGACATGCCACGATTTAGCTATAATCAAATTGGAATTTCAACATTCAAGTTTTGTTGTCTCAACGGATAAATTGATATCCCTTCTCGAAGCATTATCGCTTGGAATATTTAAAACAATATGTTATTTTCGGTGTGATAAAATTCTCGTGATTACAACGCTTTGTGATTACTATCAATCTATAAACTTTATATTAATTACTTAATTATTTATATCCCTATAGAACAAGTACATAATAGAAAGAAAAACACCTTTTATTTTGAAAAAGATTGGTCATAAAGTTAGACATATGTAACAAATTACATAATTACCCATTGGGCATATCCCTAACTCTATCACTAGGAAGGAAAACAACAAGTTATGAACCTGAATGTAAGAATGTTAGCTTAGAAAATTCGGTGTACAAGGCTAGAAACTTATGTCAAGGCAACCACTAGCGAGCATAACTCGACTAGTTTCTTGTGAAGTTATAATTGTGCTTGAAGTTTCTTTATTTGTTGTGAATGCCAAGAATGACTCCGTATGTGAGATGCACTTCAAGGAGCAGGAAGTATGTGTTTAATACTCTTTGTTAATATGATATAAGAAATAGATTTAGACTATCTCAGGTGCTCAACCGAAATGAAAGTCGGAGAGCATCCATAAGCATAAGAGTAACGAATAAGTTTTTAGGTGCAATTACGAAGGAGTGATTCCCAAAGTGTGAAGAATCTGACAAAAGTACGGGCCGGATGTGGAACAATGTTGACAAGGCACATGTACTGACTACATGTAGTGTATCCTACATGCGATTATGGTGTCGCTCCCTTGGTTGCGGTAGTCTAACAATATCCACACAAATGTTATGCCTTTGGCATATATGAAGAAGACTGACCATGATAAGTCTATATGAAGGAGAATTTAGTGGATTGTCTAGCACAGAGCATTTTGGAGAAGTCGCCTCTTGGGGAAGAGGAATTGCTGATGCAATGGGAAAGGCGGCTACGGGTGCGTTGGGAGCAGTAGACAACCCACCGACAGCTGCAAAAGAAGATGCTGGCATGGAACTTGATGTAGCTAATGGAGATGTCATAGTGGAAGCGGTGACGATTATAATGAATCTAGCGGAGAGTCGCAAATCCATATATAGAACCTAACACAAACTCAGAATCTGGTGGCCATTTTAGCGAATAAAAAGTTAACTACAAACTTAGAAGTTGAATGTCATAGAAGTTGGACATAAACTCAGAAGTTGGATGTCATATAAGGTATGATTTATGTTTTATAATTTCTGCATATATTCATATAATTATTATATATGATATGCCTTACTACGATCGATGTACAATGCCTAATATCATTGACGTTTGTTGAATCATCAGACTTTGTTCATCGATTAGGGGTATATAGTGTCCTAGATGCATATTGTTAACCCACCTTCTGTCACGGCAGTATACAGGAGGATTCAACCCAATAAACTTCACGATTATCAAGACCGATGAGTGCAGAGCGACGATTGTAGGGCACGGAGGTCAAGAGAGGGATCGGCATGCGGCATCTTGGAGGGTTCACATTGATAGGAAAGAGAAGGATCGGTATGCGCTTACTTGGAGGGTTCAACATGCATGAAGGTAGAAGGGTCGGTATGGTTTATTGGTTTGGAAAGTCATACTTCAACTCGTTGGCAAGGGGTTGGTATCGGTCCAAAACCAAGTGCACTCTTGCATTCAACAATCAATAACTCGAGCATCTTTGGTCCAAATGAGACGAGAATTGAAGGGCTAACATATTTCATTATGAAGAATCCACCATAGGAATCGCTGCCAGAAAATCAACTAAGGAATGGATCGGTATCGATCCCTCCTCAAGGAGATTTGGGCCTAGCGACCCCTATGATAGGCCCATATGGATAAGAAAACCATGTAGCCGAAGTATCACCTATAAATACAGTAGGAAAGGGTTAGAAAAAGGGGGCTTCTAGATTCTGCTTCTTTTCATCCTCTACCTAGGCCATACTCTACCATTTTTATTCTTTAATTTCTCATATTTGTAACTATAATCAGCCATATAAACTAACAAAGGGAAAATCTTTAGAGCGGACGTAGGCTGGAGTTAGCCGAACGATTATAAATTTGTGTCCCTATTTACTTTCTTTTTGATCATTTTAATTTGATTCTTTATTTATTTCTCTTCCCATTTCTGTGACTGGACTGGACATCGGTGTTTTCACATAATTGGGTGTTGATGGTCTTTTTTTATAACAACATTTTTGTGCTTTTATCGAAAAGACTTGCACCCATAAATTTGGAAGCTAGAATCTCAGATTTTGAAGCTTGGATCTAGGAAGCAATGGTTAGGCCATCAATAAGGAGACAGAGAACAGATAGGAGCCATCATGATGGGAGTCAGGAGGCTTCATCGGGAGCTAATCAAACTTCAATCTTCATTACCAGAGACGAGATCGAAACAATGATGGATATTATGCAGGAAAGGATGCTAAAGAGATAGGAGGAAATGATGCAAAACCTACTCCGACAGATTGGACAAGCTGAAGTGTAGAACCAAGGAAATGGAGTAGCAGGGAATACTGGAAATATGGTTCATGGAGTTAGAGTAGTAGGATTTGAGGAAATCCAGAATCAGAACCATGGAAATGAAGCTAATAGGCAGAGGAGTGGAATAGAGTAGCCAGGGGTAGCCTCCTTCCATCCAAGAGGGATCGACATCGATACTGATTCCCAAAGGATGAGGGCATGCCCTCGGATATGGGTAATCGTGATGCTGGAGGACCTACGATCAATCCCTTGGAGCCTGGTGCGAACTGAAATTTGTGCGCACGACCGAAGGTATACGTTCCAGAATTCCCTTATAGACTCGGGGGGCAGCTTGGGTATGATGATAGGAGACTACCATTGGAAGACAATGATAGGTTTGTGGAGATGATAAGGCGAGCTACGCATGGAGGATTAGTGAACAGGAATCTCGAGGATGTAAATAGAAGTTCATTTGCTCCAAATATCAAGCAAATTAGGAATCCGACGGAGTTTAAATTACCAACGCTTGAAACATATGATGGGAAAATGGACGTTGCTGTTCATTTAACAAGGTACATAAGACACATGAAAGTACTAGGTGCATCGAAGGAAGTAATGGCACAGTGCTTCCCCTTGTACTTAACGGATATAGCCGCACTATAGTTCAGACAGTTGGAAAGCGGCTCTATTGGCATGTGTACGAAATTGATCGAAAGGTCTACGAGGCAGTTTACGATTCACATCTTGAGACTCAAAAATGTGATGAGTTTGGCAACACTGAAATAGAGGACCGAAGAGTCCTTAAGGAGTTTCCTAACTCGGTTTAATGCCGCGGCGATATCGGCGGATCGTCCAGATCCATCCATGGTTTTGACGGCAGCTATATTTGGAGTTGCTGATGGCATGAAGTTTAAGGATTCACTAGCACGAGATCGACCTATGGATCTCGGAGAGTTTTATCATGAAGTAGAAAGGTTTCTGCGACAGGAAGATGCACGAGCCAACAAACTAGAGGTGAATGCTGTGCAAGGTGGAGGTTCGTCCGAGGAAGGTTCAAACAAGGATAAAGGAAAGTAGAAAGTAGAGGATGGATTTGATGGAACGAAGTGTCCATGAAGGGAATCGAGATTCACCTCTTAAATGGAATTGACCGAAACATTAGAACAGATATATTTGAATACTAGGGCAGGTCCCCTATCGAAGGCCAATGAGGAGAGAACCTAAAAACAATGAAAAGAAATCAGAAAAATACTGTTTGTTCTATGTGTTGAATAGGCATAGTATAAATGACTGCATGCACTTAATGCATGAGATTGAGGGGCATATCCAGAATGGCAGGCTGTTATAGTACGTGAGAACTCGGGCAGCAGTAGTGGAACAAGAGCAACCACCATCTGCATCGAACGGGAACTGCCCAAAATCGAGGCATCAACTTGTCATTATTTGATCGAAATGGCAAAGAATAAGTAATAAACTCTGCGATAGAATGGCTAAGTAACTTACACATGTACGGGATTAAGAATGATCCCTAGGCATGTTCTGAGATGACAATGAACTGTCATACCTGGAGATGCATGTGTTGTAGTGTTTAGTTTTTATTTTTGTTTCTTTTTTGGTATTTGGTTATGAAACTCACTCGAACGTGAAATCTGACATTGGTAATTTTTATTTTGATCTCCAACGATCACATTTTGCCTCGAATGGCACTCGATCTCGAGCGATCACATTTCGCCTCAAATGGCACTTGATCTCGAACGATCACATTTCGTCTCGAATGGCACTCGATCTTGGACGATCATGTTTCACCTCGAACGGCACTCGATCTCAAACGATGACATTTCGCCTCGAACGGCTCTTGATCTCAATCTTGAACGATCACATTTTGCCTCGAACGACGCACAATCTTGAACAATCGCATTTCGCCTCGAACGGCACACAACTTGAACGGTCACA
Organism: Allium cepa; assembly: GCA_030765085.1. Lineage (NCBI taxonomy): Eukaryota > Viridiplantae > Streptophyta > Magnoliopsida > Asparagales > Amaryllidaceae > Allium > Allium cepa. Next base: position 1,050,276,602 of record CM060935.1, on the reverse strand, counting down.
TTTCTCCTCAAACAGACACTCGATCACATGTGATCGTCATAGCCTAGGACAGCTACGAATTTGATTAACGGTCCCGAACGGTCATTAATTTAACAATCATGCAAGATCACTGATTTGTTCGCAGGTCATCAATGGGTTTCAAACATTAGACATAAGGCAATTCAAAACACGCCTTCTTATCATAAGGCATGATTTAGGGGGCAAAGTGTTACCCCACCCTTGGTTAAGGCAGTATTCTGGCGAATTCAATCCATCGAACTTCATGATTTTCAAGGTCGATGAGTGCAGAGCGACGCTTGTAGGGCACGGAGGTCAAGAGAGGGATCAGCATGCGGCATCTTGGAGGGTCCAGCATTCATACGAAAGAGAGGGATCGACATTCGCTTACTTGGAGTATTTGGCATGGATGAAGGTAGAGGGGTTGGTATGGTTTATTGGTGTGGAAAGTCATACTTCAACTCATTAGCAATTGCTCGGTATACGTCAAGAACCAAGTACACTCTTGCATTCAACAATCAATAACTCGATTTCCTTTGGTACAAATGAGATGAGAATTGAAGGGCTGACATATTTCATCATGAAGAGTCCACCATAGGAATCGCTGCCCAAAAATAAACTAAGGAAGGGATCGGTACCAATCCCTCCTCATGGAGATTTAGGCCTAACGACCCCTATGGTGGGCTCATATGGATAAGGAGGCCCTGTAGCCGAAGTTTCGCCTATAAATAAAGCAGGTAGGGCTTCAGAAAAAGGGGGCTTCTGGATTCTGCTTCTTTTCGTCCCTACCTATGCCATACTCTGCCATTTTAATCTTGAATTTCACATATTTGTAACTGTAATCAACCTTATAAACTAATGAAAGGAAAATCTTTGGAGTGGACATAGGCAAGAGTTAGCGGAACCACTATAAATCTGTGTCTCTATTTGCTTTCTTTTTTATCGTTTTAATTTGGTTCTTCATATATATGTGACTGACTGGACATCGGTGTTTTCACATAATTGGGTGTTGGTGGCCATTTTTGGCGCCAACACACATGTCCACTATATATCTTGTGTGGTGTATGAAAGTATGCAATATGAAATGAATGTCAAGTCATGCTTGAAAACAAGTTCCCAATAGATAATAAAAATGTGTGTTTAATGGTAACTATTAACATAGAAGCTACGTTAATAACCCCATATTAAGCCGTGTAGGTAGGAACTCTTGTTCTTAATCGGTATTCGCTCGAAAAGTAATTGGATTTTTTAGGAATCGAAAGTTCCAAAATTATTAGAGTTAAAATGATAATGGAATGTGATTTTTTAGGATGTCCAATGGTCAAAACTTATAAAGTTCCCTAAAATGAACACAACCAAACCATACCAATCACTCAAAGGTTTTGGCGATCAAAACAGAAGCATGTTGAAATCGATAAGGGAATTGATATTGCATGCTTTCCTAAGAATTTTTGTGCTAAAGCAACAAAAAATGGTCCTTTAATAAAAAAATAGAACTGCAATGGACAACTAGCCATGGAGAGGAGTTCGACGAGTCTATGATGAATTAATGCATATTTAATGTTAGTATGTGCAGTTTTGTGCATAGACTGTCTACTAGTGTTGCTTTGATCGAATTGGAATGGTCTGGGTATAGTTTTGATTGAGTTTTGGAAGACCTAGGTTGAATACGTCAATTGTAGGTAGAGGAAAGTGAAAGAGGGTCAAAAACAGTTGTCGTAAAATATATAATAAAGACCATTAATCAGTACCAATCACGTCTCATTAAGTAGTACTAATCGATCATAATCAATGATTTTAATATTTTGTCCAAGCAATTTTATATTATAGTGTTAACTATTAGATTTTTTTGGACCATGAATTCTAGTCTACGTATGAATAGATAGAGGTCTCCATGGAAAAAATGATTCTTTGGATAATGAATATTAAGAAGTTTTATCTATTGGAAGGATGTAACTCAATGTTTTTGTGGAGTTAAATTGTTATTTGAAAGACATGCCTCTCCATGAAAACAATCTGAGTAATGGAAGTGTCTAATCAATTTAGGATTTGGCTGCTTATCTTTGAACAAAGTGCTTTTTTATTCAAAAAGTGTACTCTAAAAGGGGAAAATGTTTTCCATATTTTTTCACGCAGACAATTCAATGATATTAGACTTCGAAACGATAAAGAAATGAATACAAAGTTCATGGATGATCGGATGTGTTATACCCAAAAATACTGTTGAATCAAGTTGAAATCAAGCCATCGCAAGTTGATTAAAGACAAAAGTCATCGAAAAATGAAGGCCAAAGCAAGTTATCGCAAGTTGACAATAAATGGGCTATCGCAAGTTAAGATCCAAACAAGCTATTGCAAGTTGATAGTAAATGGGCTATTGCAAGTTGAGATCCAAAAAATCTATTGAGGGTTAATGTCTCCATAGCCATCGCATGTTGATCCGGTAGGCTATTGAGGGTTGATTTTTCCAATACCATCACACGTTGACTAAATGAGCTATCAAAGCTTGATGATCTCAAAGCAATTGCATGTCGATTAGTCGAGCTGTCGAATGTTAAAGTCTTCAAAACTATTGTATATTGATCAAACAGGTTACCGAAAGTTAAGGTTTTTAATGCCACCGAATGTTGACTACTTAAGAAATCAAAGGATGGTATCTTCAAAGCTATCGCATGATGAGTACATAAGCTATCGAAGGTTTATGCGTTGAAGTTATCGCATGTTGAATACTTAAGGAAGCTATCATATGTTGAAGAGTTTCTATCACCTAACAAATATTGAGAAGCTATTGCATGTTGGCAACTACTGCTATCGCATGTTGAAAAGCACAATACCTAAAACAATACTAACTAACCCCATGGAATTCTGCATTCAAATAACCATGCAGTCTCACCACAAAGAAGTTGAAGAAGAATTGTGTCACATGTCTTCTTAAATCATGAGCGTTGATTCTACTAGGTGACACGTGTCATGAATCTAAAGGTCAAAGTTCTCTATAAATTAGCTTGTACCCCCAACTAGAAACGAGTTTATTCCTAGTTTCTCTTCTTTCCCTTTTTATATGTACAATATAGAAGCTTGAGTTTGGGATTTCAATGGCCGATAGGTCAAATTAGAATTTGGATTTAGTTATTAAGGACTTGAATAAATTTTTCTCTGCATAATTACTTTCATATAAACTTATGATTTGCACTTGCTTCCTTATGGGTCTATGAGTTGCACTTGTATCCTTTTACTCGCATATTGAATTTAAGAACCTACTTTTCTTTGAACTCCAAGCACATAAAATTATACCATATTTTTACCTAACATTAAGCGGTGCTTTTATTAAGAGTTGAACTCGGAGAAACCAATAACTTTGAACATATAATCGAGTCCAACTTCATCCACAACCTGAACATGGTGGTCAATTATGATGGACATTCGTATTAAAATATAGATTTTTAAGAAATTAGGGAAAGGGTAAACAAAATTTCAAATAATGATGAATGTACATTCTGGAGATGAAATTAATTATCAGAGCCATGTTTATAAAAAGAAAATACTTTGAAAGGAATGGAATGGAAACCAAATTAAATCCTCCGGTACCCCTGCAAGGCTTGGCGAAACACCCATCCAAAGAGTGATGGTCAATTAAGCGTTTGGTTTCGCCGCTATACCTAGCCAAAGCACCCATCTAAGGAAAATGGATAAAAAGCCTTCACTCACACCATAAGGCCCATCCAAAGCACCTATCCAAAGAGTAACGATAAACTAAGCCTTTGTCCCCACTATCAGGCCTGGACAAAGAACCCATCCAAGGGAGATTGATGAAAATCTTTTGGTCCTACTACAAAGCTTGGTCGAAGCTCCCATTCAAAGTTTGATGGTTAGTTAAGCCTTTAGTCCCCCTGTCGGGCCTAGTCAAACAACCAATCAAAGAGAGATGGACATAAAGCCTTTGGTCCCACTGCAAAGCCTACGGTGAGACACACATCCAAAGAGTGATGATCAATTAAGCCTTTGGTCCCATAGCCAAGCCTAACCAAAGAACCTATCCAAGGGAGATGGATGAAAATCCTTTTGTTTCTCTGCAAAGCCTGCCGAAGCACTCATCCAAAGAGTGATGGTCAATGAAGCTTTTGGTCCCACTGCCAGGCCTGGCCAAAGCACCCATCCTAGGGAGATGGACGAAAAGAGACCAGTCTCGCTTCAAAGCCTTATCAAAACAACTATGCAAGAGAGATAGATGATAAAGTTTTTTGGTTCTATCATTGGTCCAATCAAAACATTTAAGGAAGGGCATAAGGGTCATATTGCAAAACACAAACAAAAAAACCTTCATTAAGCATTACGAAACAGGTATATAAAATTTTTACTACATAAGAGTTATATGAAAAAAATAATTTTCCTCTGCAATAAGGTTAACTTCCATAAAATTCATAGCTCTAGAGGGTGTGGAAGAGGGTGATGTTGATAAACAAGCTCATTTCTGTTCCTTTTGACTTCTAAAATGCAAGGGTAGGATTCTTTGGAAAAACCAGCATTCTTATACAAAATAGGTGGACCTCTAATTTCCTCAAGAGCATTAGAGTATCCACACCGAAAGAAATAATGATATCTTTGATAGTTGGAAGTAATGGCCTTCCTTAATCAACAATCTCTTTCCTAGCCTAAAAATGAGAAGTCAGTTTCTAAATCAGAAGTAACTATGACTTCAACTAAGTATCTACTAGTGAATCAAGTGGAGATGCACTTGTGGAGTAAAATTGCATCAATTCTAATTGGCCTTTATGTTCTTTTAGCTCTTTCAGTAAAGTTTCCAATATGTAAGAAGGATAAATGATATGTTGCATCACCATAAGGAGGTATTTCATTAATTTCTTCTCCTTATGATGAATAAATTTAAGGGAATCAATAGAGTTGATCTGAACTGCTAACGCCTTCTTGTAGGTTTTGTTAGCATTTCTTAGTTGGGAAACTTGATGAGACAATGCACTTTTGTCGGTCTCGAGTGTTTGAATCTTAAACATAAGTTCATTCCTTTTGCGTTCTAAAGTCTCAACCTCAAGTTTAAAATTTGAAAGCGCCTAGATGAACATTTTGTTCCAATACTTTTTTATTTTTTGATTACACTCGAACTTAAAGGAATTGCACAATCCACCAAGTTCACTATATTTATTTTACAGTAACATAGGAACTAGAACAATCACGCCATTGCTAGGTGTCGAAGGACCCCGACATGAAGGAGGAATATGCAAAAGCGTCTATTTGGAGAACATTTCCAAAGTCAGACTGGGAAGTCCTTTTTCACCTTCAATTAAGATAAGTTCTTATGGTTGACACTCGTTTCTAGACTTCAATAAGTCTATGTCCAAATCAAGAATATGTGGTTAAGTTATGCAATTTTTGCGCCATATTCCAACTATTGAGGATCAAAGTGTGAATTAAGCTTTCCAGTTAAATCCTAAATTTCATCATCCTTGGAAGAAATTTTATTTTTCAGATCATCAACTATTTCTTGAGAAGCCCTTAAAATAGGCTTTAGTTGAATATACTTCTCATACCACTTGTTTGCTTCACCATTGTCGATGGTCGATGAATTAAAAATAGAATGAGCAAAACAATTCGCCATGGTCGTCGCTAATTTGGACTGAATGCTTTTGAAACATGAAGTGAGGTTGCGATCATCAAGATATAAAGGCAGTTTCTTGTCCTAAATTCAGAAATAAATAATGACTAATCTTCAGTAAAAGAGAGAAAATTATTAAAAAGAAACTTTATTAATAGTTTGAAGAACAACCAGAGTCATTATATTCATGGAATAATAATAACAACAGAAACTACATGTACACTACAATTCTGCTAATTCTTAGAACGAGAAAGGGGGTCTCAAATTCTTTAAAAGAATGAAGGAGAAATGCAAAATGTAGTATAAAAGGAATTTCCAGCACTAGGGGGAGTATAACAAGAGGAAATCATCAATGATCTCCTTTTTTTGGAGTAGGGATAAGTTAATTTGGCATAATCAAATCTCATGGAGATATATTATTCTCATTGATCTCCTCAGAAACTGAAGTCTAAGTTCAAAAATTGAGTATACATGTGGTGGAGGTCACAAAGACTTCGATAAATGAGACTTGTTAACCAAGGAAGGAATTTCCATGGAAAATCTTTTTAATCTAATCAATTTACTTATGGTGCCATTTGACACGGGACGAGGAAGAAATAGAGGCAAATTTAGAAACCTACATATCAATGATGCTAAAACATTAAAAATTAAAACATAGACTCTACATTAATATGACATTATAGCATCAAATTAAACATAAAATTAAAACTATACAATGATGTTATTAAGGTTCATAAAGATGGATTGTTTATAATATTTGGCAATGATCTGTCCTTGTTAAACTTATTCTTTTTTAAAGGAAAATAATTAATAGTTACAGGAGCAGTGGGGCTTTATGTAAGTTCCAGCATTCTTCGGTAAGGAATTAGATTTGCGCTCGTCCAAGTAGTTCTCGTGAAGTCACCTAATTAACCTCCATAGTCATTACCTAAGAAAGAAAAGTCAGTCATGGGGAACCTGACGTAAACCAAGTAAAGGTATTCCGTCAGTTTGGTCTTGACTTCGATTAACATCCTCAAAAGGGTAGTAAGCTTCTCATTCTCCTTACAGAAGTTGGACTATTGGAAATGAGATTTTTAAAGGAGAGGAGAAACCTGCTTATTCTTAAAGTCCTCAAGGTACATGAGGTATTTTAAAAGTCTAGTATATTTATCATTTGACTCATTCAAGTCCTTACATAACCTTTCTTCTTCTCTATCGAGTCATCTCATCTCTCTTTTTATCTAATAAAATCTCAACACAGTTCCTATTTCTCCTCTTATGCTGATAGTTAAGTAATACAGAGGTTATCAGCTATAAAATAAGATAATTAGATGATAATATTTAAGGAACAAGTTACACGTAGAGGGATCATTGAAGCAATCGGTTTGAAAGTTTGAACCTTTTCAATTCCAATTGAAGATTAGCCAATCTTAATTAGGCCTTAAAGAGAAGAACCACCAAGCCACTGTCAGCATGAGAAGAAGAAAAACTAGCATCATGACTTGGATCCTAAGAAGTTTCAAGCCTACCCTGGCCTGAGCCACCCTCTCCATCCTTCCTCAGTGAACCATCTTGAACGTGATCGCCAGCATTATCATTCCCATCATCGTATCGTCATTGTTATCGTTGTCGGACTTTTCTTCCTCGCCACTTTCTAGTTCATCGTCATCAGATAGAGGGTCATCAAAGATTAGGAGCTTAACAAGATCGATGGTGTAACAACCCTAGTTGAGACACTCTAGAATAATTTTTTGGAAATATAGAAATGGACAATAATTTTATTTTGGTAGTAAAATTTTAGAAAAGTGGGAATCTCTATATTTTTGAAATGTATAAATGAATTTTTGATTAAGGATTTTATATAAAGAAGTGAATCCTTTGAAATGGAAGTTACTATAATAATGGAAGTGAAATATTTTTTTTATAGAATTACTAATTTATATAAAGATATAGAAGGAAAATAAGGTTAAGAAAGATTATAAAGTGGAACTTTTAAAATATGAGATTTTTGTATTAAATTTTCTAGTATTGTTAAGTAAAGTGATAAAATGAAGTTTTGATAAATAAAAGGAAAAGTATGTAGCTTTTCTTTAATAAGAAAATCCATTTTAGATTTAAGGATAAAAAAGAGTGTATAATAAAATTATTGTAATTTGTTGGAATAACGGTCTTGAATATGAAAAACTAATTCATAAATTTTCTGTAGGAAGTTTAGTAATTTTATATGGGTAAAAACAAGGTTTAAAATAAAAGAAATGAAAGTTTATTTAATAAACATTTGGGGTTTTGGTTTAATTAATACCCAACCTAGCCCACTTAAACTTAGTAAAAAAAACTAAGTTTCTTACTTTCATGAATTGCATGTATGTTATTTTTCCATTTAGATACCTAACTTTTCCTTCTTCCTCTTTTTTTCAAAACCTTAGCTTATAAATCTACCAAAAAATTCCAATAAAATCCCAAAAATTCCTATAAAATCAAGGAGTCTCCATCAGCCTATTCTACATCCTTAAGAGCAGTGAATTTCAGTTCAGAGCAAATTTCAAAGGTATTTTAATTTGAGACAACAAAAGGTTTGGTAGATTTGTGGGGTTTTTGCCACCTTAGGTGGTATTTCAGTGAGCTTAGGACATTAAGGTGAGTTTATAACTCATAACTATGCTGAATTCATTGCATGTTTGATTATTGTGTTTTATATGGATCAAATGGTTGTTGCTATGTTAAATTAGTTGTTCTATGCACTAATGTAATGACCCATCTCCTCGACCCTCAGAAATCAAAAATAATGCATCCATGGTATTCACGTGTCGTAATTCCAAGTGCCGAGGAGGCAGATTATCAAGGGTGTAAAAGAAAATAAAGATAGAAGATAACACAGTAATAGAATCTCACATCGCATTCAACATTTTAATTATACATAGATGATCAGAGTCAAATACAAATCCAACGGGATAGTTATAACTGTCTATCCATACATATGATGGGAAATACATACTACATAACACAGGAGAAAATAGGTAGATATCTACATAAGGTACTTCAGCTTCATAGCTCCAAAAGACTTCTCTAAAATGCTCCCCAAAATGCTCCTAAGGTATCCTGACTACACGGCTGTCCGAAAAATAGGGCTCCCAGAGTTTAAAGGGGAAAAAACTCTAGGTCAGTCATGGGACTGGTGTGAGAACTCAAAGTACGATGTTTAGAAAATGAAAAGGTATCTCATAAGACCACGCCGCACATAAATACGGAACGAGTTTTTACTTTATGATAACCAAAACTCTTTATTACATAAAATTTAGGGATATTATTTTTAGTGACTTTCTTTGAAAACATTTGCAAATAAACTTTTTATTCTTAGCCGAAAATGTTACATTGATTAAATTCCAGCATAATAGGTTTTCAATCAAGTCCGTAGGTTCTTATTGGAGAATGGATTTCCATACAAATGACCAGGTGAAGGGACCACCTTTCAACTGTACTTCTCTAGAGGAATGTACAAAGGACCATCATAAAGGATCCTTTACTAACGCAAGACCAGCCTATTTTATAACTAGATAGTACCGAATATATCATCCTCCGGTCGTTGCCGACATTTATCCGAGAGCTCTCTTCGCATACATCCACATTAATTTACATCATGAACGTCATAGCGGGAAGAAATATATCTAGAAGGGAATGATCATACCCAAATTGGGAATGATCCACTTAACCTTGCTGCATCTAACCTAGTTTCGGTCACTTTCAGTTGATGAGGCCCGAGGCAACGATTACCTTCTCATATAACACATCTTTTTTCACTTTGAATGCCACGTTGTCATTCCACATTCATAAGAATGATTTCTACAAATGTATAACTTTCTGAGCTCGTATGTCTCGGGAAAGGGTGTTAAGCTAAGAAAAGGTGTCTTCTTCGCCACCGGCTGATAAACTTTTATAGAAGTTACTCGTTGTGATTTGGAATGAAAGGTCAGACATTCTTCCATAAAAGTTCATTCTGAGACTAAACAAAACCGAAGGCACTTTCCTCGGCCATTATTAAGCGAGAAGTCCTTATGGTTTTGAGATTTTTCATAACAAAGAGACTACTGTTACAATATAGCAAATCGAGAGTTTATCCCCAATTAATCAACAAGTAGTCCCTTGTTATTATTCATCTCAATATCTTCGTCTTCAAACGTCTTCAATCTTCGAACATGTAAATTGGTTCGAAGTGGTTTTTGGATAGGAATCATCCAAATCCGACCCGGTTCCTTCGAAATCCAATTATCGATAAAAATGATGTAATTAGGTGATTGTTTTTCGATCCATTCATTTTCATATACCAAAATATCTTTAAGAGATATGTATCTTCAAAATATTCTTTTAGTGAATACGGAATCATTTAAACATCTTTTTGAATATTTCTCAAATCATTTTTAAAGACTATCTTTTGAGAAAATAGAATTATAGAAATCATTCTACTATTATTCAATATCAACTTCATATTCAACGAGTGCTATGGGTGGAGTAACGGTGAGATCACCTTTTAAATTTCACGAATAGGACAAGTTACCTCTTCGAATTTTAATAATGAGTATAAGAAGATTATTCTATAAAATCCAAGTTGAGCATCCAGGCTTTCGATATGTTCCACCCCTCGCCTAAAAGAGAAAACTGAGGCCAGGTAAGTTTAGGGCACTGATTGCTCCATCCCTAACCTTAGTTACACACCTCGTTTTCACTTTTAGATCCCATGAGCGGGACAAATGTACTAGTCTTTTCGCATACTCATTTTCTTGTTTTTAAATCACCTAACTATTTGTTTAACTTTCTTTGAAATAATGTTAAATTATTCAAATTTATTTTAAAATGCTTTATTTTTTCTTAAAAATGTTTACATAAGACTTAAAAACGAATTTTTTAGTTCCAACCTTTATTTCAAAAGTTATTGAAAAGCATTGCGAAAAGTATTGCTGATAGTGTTACAAAATATGCTTTAAAAGCTATATTCATCAAAATGAATTTTTTATTACTTAGAAAACAATTTTTTTAATTTAAATCACTTTTAAAACATTTTAATTATTTTCAGAATTTATTTCATATTTTTAAAATGATTATTATATCAATTTCCAACTTTGGTCATTTAGTGCAAACATTGGATTTTTCTTTAAAATTGATTTTTCCATATTTCAAAATATACAAGATGAAATCTTGATTTTTTTTTTATATGAAAGATATGGATATAAGGATTCGAAAAATACATCGAAGACCTCCTAACTATATTCCACTTCATATGCTCATTTGAACATTTGACGCGAAAACACGAACTACCATTACGTGACGCGTCAAATTTTAGGCGTATTTTGAGATTCATATCCAAACTTTGCCGAGACAACTTTAAACACTTAGAAATCATTTCTAAAGCACATTCAAACATTTTTCAAAGGTATAAATGATTCCATATCACATTTCATTTCTTTTGGAAAGTGATTTTCATGTGATTATATGTCGTGTAAATCTGTGACTTGTTTCAACATATATATTCAATATACAACTAATAAATATCCAAAATAATGTTTATAACTATTTAATGATATCCTGACTTGTCATATGAACTTACAAGTCAATTTAACAACTTTTATATTACAATGTCGCATGATAGTCATTTATATACATATTTGCTTACTAACTTTCGCAAATGACTTAAAGGTGATTGCTTTCTTTTTCAAGCACTTATCAAACATCATTATTAACATTCAAACAACATTTATAACTTGCAAAACATCATATAAACATTTCCTACTTAACAATTTAGAGTTCTCACCTTTTGGTTCTTTCAAACTAGTTTTAAATTTTTCTAACTTTGCTAAACTTTGCCTTAAGCTCTTAGAACTTGCTAAACTTCATCCTACTTGCCTTAGGAGACCATGACCAAGCTTGAAGGGGAAGATATGCTCTCCAATGGAGGAAGGGGTGAGCAATAAGAGAGGGGAGGAGAAGTTTTGAAGTGGTTCGGATGTAGTTTTGTTAATATTTTTCTTTGTTTTATTTTTGAAAATATTTTGGCATAACGTTGTTAAGATGAATAGTCGTTAATGGATGTAAGAGAGCTTAACAAAGTAGAGAAGAAATTGTGTAATAGTGAAGAAGAAGAGGACCGGAGTTTATAGAAAATGTTTGAGAATAAATATAATTTTGTTTTTACTTAAATAACCTTCCTTAAGAATTAAGTAAACTTATTTAGTTTAACACTTACCATCCACATCACATCACACTTTTAAAATTCAAACACGTAAAAGTTAAGTAAAGAATAAGAATGATTACTTTACTTTATGTCATATTACTTTACTTTATGTCACATGCGATGTGACATGTGTTTTGTCTTTTTTAGTTAACTTTTGCTAATTACTTTCTAGAGTTTTCTAAGTGTGATTATTAAAAGCAACCTTGTTTGGTTAATTGTTAACTACCTTTATATGTTACCATATTTATTAAATTATGTACATAAAGATGCAACAACATTGCGACAACTTTAAATTGACAAAACATTGATTTTTCACAAAATGTTTTACGGTCATATTTTGACGTTTTAGTTAAAAAAATTATTTATGTAAAACAAAATTAAAATTGAATTTGTATAATGTTATTTAAAAATACAAACACTCATAAATAAATTAAAATAATTAATTAAACCATTTAAACTTACTTTTCTGAAATTAGAATTTTGTCACTTCTGTCGATATAAGCAAATGTTACTATTTTTATGTGTACTTCTATTTTCAAATCCTATCGAATATTGTTTAAATCATAAAAAATATTATATTTTTTATTTAATACCACTTTAAATATTATATTTTGAAGTGGTTAAATTTTGGGTCGTTATAACTAAAATCCAAAAAACTGTAAATGAATGTTGGTTTAATAAGTGAATACTACTGACTCAAACATAGGTGCTTGCAAGGGTCTACAGTGGTCTAAGATTGACGATGAGTAGCTTAAGTCGCTAAAGCATTGTTGGAATCGTTGGAACGGTTGAATTTTGGAGCTGAAATAGCTCCACATTTCTTGACCATCTGCCCATTAAAAATAATAAATCTTATTTATATATTAAATCTATTTTAAATCTTATTTTGTATATTAAATTGAATTAAATCTTATTACTATTAAATCCATTTTATATCTTATTTTATATATTTAAAATAATAAATATAAGTAAAAAATTTAAAATTTACATTTTAAAACTTAACTTATAATTTCAAAATTTCTAAAACATATAATTTTAAAAATCTAAATTTTATACATATATTAGAATTAAATATCTTTATATCAATACATATATATTTCTCCTTTTCAAAAAATTGGAAATCGTTTAAGATAGACTAACGATGTCCGTATATAATTTTCTATCCTATGGTCAAGTGATACAGATATTTATCATTTCAATCCGTAATAATTTAAAATTTTACGGGTATATATCATTTCAACTGGCAATCCCAAAATTTCAAATATCAATAAAATCGCTTGGGTTTATTGTTTCAACCTATAATAATTTTCCTTAATCTATAGTATCATTCAAGTATGTATCATTTCAACCCCTAAGGATTTCTAAACTAACAGGGAACTTGCAGAGTGGGTACAATAGAATAATAATATAAAATAGCATAACATATCAATGATAGACATATATCATATTTAATAATGTAAAAGTAATATATATACAACACATGATGGTGTCGTGTGTCAATTAACATAGGTAAACAAATTTAAATAATAACATATCATATTAAACAATTAAATTTCTAACCAGTTAGATTTAACAACATATTTAAATTGTCATTTCAGATGAAACCAATTTACTAAACATAAGAATGTCAATCGTGAGTGATTGCTCACCTTTCGAGGCTAGAGAAATTAGATACACAACAAGCTACGAATCCAAGCACAAATTCCAAAGCACATCATGATGAACACAAATTCGACGAACAAAGCAAAGTTGATAGCTTGGAATCGATGAGAAAAACAAATCAAAAAAAACTTGAGATTGATGGAACAAAATATAAATATATATACACACAATATTATATATACACACATTTTCTCCTTTTTTATTTTTATTACAAGAAGCGGCTGAACTTGAAAACCTGCATAAATGCATCAAACACCAAAACAGTTGAAACCATATTACTGCCCATAGACCAATATATATATATATATATATATATATATATATATATATATACATATACCTTTTTTTATCAAGCAAAAGAAGGCTATAGGAAGGAGTGAGAATAAATAGAGGCTTTTAGGGAGATGGTGTGTTTCGGCCAGGCTGCTCGGAGGTAAGAGGTGGCTCGGGTTTAGAGTGAACGAGGCGAAGCTTGTCAGGTGGAGAAGGCGTGTTTCGGGCTGTGGGTTTGGTGTCGGTTGCTGTGGAAATGGAAAGAAGTAGAGGGGTGAAGGATCTTGGCTGTTATGGGGTTTGAGGAGCTGTATGGAGCTGCAAATGCTCGGCTACATGGCAATGGCTGATGTGGCTGGTGAAGGGCTGATCGGTTTGGGTGTTGAGGCTGTGGTAGGCTACATCTTGGAGGCGATTCTGATGGCCATAGGTGGATGGGTTTGTAATGGAAATATGAGGGGACGGCATGGTATCTCTGGGTTGTGGAGGTACTATTATGGAGATGTGGGAAAGTGCTTATTCGGTGGAAAGAAAGAGGATGGCTGGAGTGAGAAATGGTTGGCGGAGGTGATGAGGTTTCGGTGGAGAAGTGGCAGTGCGGAGAGAAAGGATGGTTGGCTTAAAGTAGAGAGAAGGAAAGCTTGGAGAAGGGAGGAAAAATAGTCGCTAAGGAGGCTAGCAGTATCATAGATCCAATATATGTCTCTAATATATATATATATATATATATATATATATTATAATGCAAAGCACGATAAATGAAGAGGAACGGGGAGAATGAAGGAGATAACGTGCTAGAAATTATATTAAAACCATAGGAATACTAAAAGCCAAATAATAATTTCTGTGAATACTGAAGATAAGTGGCTATTAGTTTTCAGCAAGTAGGTAATTGAATAGACACAGAGAATCCAAAAGGCTCAAATACGAAACCGATACGGCTAATCGTTTTGCCGATTTTGCCACGTACCGGACGACGAAATGCGCAAATGAATATACTACGGAGATCAGCACGACGAAACGAATAGAATGGCACACAAATATGAGCAATACGATCATCCTATCAAAAATTGATATTCGCTGCAAAATGCTGCTAAACTTCCAAAAATAAGATAATCGGGGCTAGAGCAGTTCAAATTTGGCGAAACGAAATATGACGTTTCACTCGGAAAATGATTTGCAATTTTATTATATAAAAATATTGAGATTTAAAAGATATTTTATTCTCACCTAATTTCAACTGATTTAAATTTTAAATTGAATTTTATGACAGAACTAACTTGAATATTTTCCAATGAAAATCCGACACTTGCTACGTTTAAATAGATGTATTTCAAATATCAAATTTTCAATACTAAAAATTTATTGTTTAATTTCGTGAAAAATTTAGTTAATTACGTTATTAAAGTCGTTTAAATTTTCGAGCCGTTACATTAATCAGCCTTCTTCTGTTCCTGAAACAAGCAATCATACCATCTCACCATTTCCACCACCATGTCGAAAGGAGCCAATAGATGAGCCATCACCTTGTGATTCAGCCCTTTCCTTGGCCCTTTAACAAATTTCTCATTCTTCTTCAGTTAAGAATTAACATGCTTCCTTCCATACTCCAATAGAGCATTAAAGCTCTGGATGTATTCTGCCAACGTCATCTATCCTTACTTCAAGTAAAGGAACTCCATGCGTAAAGCACTCTTCTGAGGTTCAAGGATAAACTAAGCCTCAAATAGCCCCTTAAACTGCTTCTAGGTTATCTTCTCCTCTAGGACGTCAGGATTATGGCCTCCCGGCGGTGTAATGCATTCTCTTAGAGCTGACGAGAAGCCAACATCCTCTTCAAAGCATTACTATATCTTAAGTCCCCGAAGTCGCGTTCACATACTTTCAACCAATTCAACGCTTCCAACACAATATCCTTCCTTATGAATATCTTTCCTCCACGACACTTGAAATCTTTATTAATGTTAGAGAAGTTTACTTCTCTTGCTACCTTCTATCTCGGCTCAACTAATCCCACTAGTTGTTGCCTCATCATCTCTGTCATGAATTAGGGGAACAAAGCATTCACGTCCATAACTCCTTCAGCTAGGACAAGCACTTAAGTAGTAGCTTTAGTATGAACTTCCAGGTCCGCCTCCCCTCCTTGACCATGGTTTGGGTAATGTCATCTTTTCTATACTAGGGTTCTATCTCGCACTTCCTATGGTAAAACATTTGTTACGTAGATCCATTCTTGCCTTTTGCATAAGAAATGGTTTGAAAAAAACAAATGTAATGAGAGTGAGATCAATCGTAAGAGGTAGACATATTCTATTATATATATATCTATATCAAAATACGAGTATGTTATATGCATAGTGTATACCCTTCCCCAATGTGTTAATTTTTTGTTGATTAGTCCCTACTTAACTCCGTTTTACTTAAGTGTTCCCCAAACCTCAGCTCTAAACCAGTTGTAACATCCCCCGCTTCGAGACTTGAAAACAGACACTGATGATGCTGCAGTCATCACTAAAATCATTTTCCAACAATAAAGTAACTGCCGTGAGTTTTTGAATGTTAAATCCCCTGAGCTTTTACTTGTTTACTCCTCTAAGCCTTCACATGTTGACTCCCCTAAGCCATTGCATGTTGATTCCCCTAAGCCTTCGCATGCTAAGAAACTTTAGATATCGAGAGTTAATAGCTTTCGAGTGTTGATCTCAAAAAGAGCTTTCGCATCCTGACTTTTCCAAAGCCATCGTGAGTTGATAATTTAAATGCCATAGCAAGTTGATAATTACATGGCCATCTAGGGTTGATACTTTCTAGCCTTCAATGTTAAAAAGGGACAATTTTGTAATTAAATTAAAAACCGTTTCATTGCTTTGTTAAGTAATATCTTTACACCAGATCCCATTTAGTGTCAAATTCTCATTGGTTACAATATTGTTGTCAAGTTCACTTTCCATAATTTGTTAATTACATTCCCTATTTGTTAAGAAATTATCACTAATTAATTATTTCTTCCCCGGCCAATTAATTCATACAAATCAAAAATTAATGTGAAAAATCCTAAAAATTAGTTTTGTCATATTTAACCTTATATCAAAATTTAAAAATAATCAAATTTTTTAATTATTAATTTTGCTGGAAATACCCATTTTCTCAACTTAGAAAATTTGTGTAAATTCCAAAAATTGTGGAATTATAAACCTATCTTTATTTCAACATTATAAAATCATTTCCTAATTATGAATCATTTAACTATGATTAAAATATGTTTTACCCTATAACATGAATAAATTTACTTCATTTAAATTTCAAACCATACTCAAAACAATGTTTAAGGCGTCCAAAATGTTGATCATCATCAAAACAGTCATACATAATCAAATCCAAACCCAAACGAGTAAGAATAGGTTTCTAGGGAAATTTTTTATTCACCTTTGAATATGAAAACCCAGATTAATCTCCTTTTCTTTTCTTTAAAGTTGATAGCTTAAATCTTCCAGCTTGATTTTTCTCTTCTTTTAATCAAAATGGCGGCCGACCTTAACTTAAGCATTTAGGGATCTATTTTGTAAATGAAATGAAGATGGAAATGAGGGTATGTGGTTAAAGAAAATGGATTAGAGATTTTGACTTAGACTAATATCCTTTCTAGCAAATCCTACCAATACATCTCCCTGAACACAATTCCTTCCCGTTACAAAACTTATTTATTTATTTTCATTAATAAGGTCAACCTTAATTTCTCTAATTACCCTTGGTCCACTCAACTAACCTTTTAAAGCGTCCCACACTTAATTAACCATATTTACCTTAGATAATTTTGCAATTAAATTTATCTTTTAATGATTTCTCTTCACTATTAATTAATTTAATTTCCCACATTAAAAATGCTCCAAAATGTGGGGTGTTATAGCCACTTAAGGGTTCTGAAGGAGTGATTGGAGTTTAAGCATGTCTTAAGACATGCAAGTGTGTCTATACTCACATGGAAGTCACAGACCAATAGAGGGTCCAGGTAGCTTATAGCCATTATTGAGAAAGGGATCTCAATTGGTATGAGTTGTTCATGGCATATGTAGATGAGGCCGAGCTTACTTAGAGTCAGTTTAAGCTCCAATTTGAGTCAATGTTTCTTCCTAAAACCGAGAAGGCGCAATGCCCTAGAAGTTTACATATTTAAGGCTAGTCCAGATTGCAGTAATAGAGCATGTGGCGAATTTTGAAGTCACCTCTAACTATGGAGTTGATCTCATTAACACCTGACTCAAGAAGAACCAGAAAGTTATATATGGGCTGAATAAGTCCTTAAGGAAGGCCCTATTCCCACAGTTAGAGATTTCCTTTGAGAAGCTAGTAGATACAGCTCTAAGGTTAGAAGAAGCACAGAGATATAGCAGTGCGGAGATTTCCCAAAGCAAGAAGAAGTTTGATAAGAAGTGTAAGTTTCCATTTAATAAGAAGAAGAGAATCCTGTTCTAGAAGAAGCAATCTAAGGGTAAAGCGCCAATCACTTCTATGCAAGATAAGAATCATATCTTATGCTATAATTGTAGTGAGGCCGGCCATTTCTCTAAGCAGTGCAGCATGCCCAAGAACCGGATCAATCCAAAGTAGTGTAGGATTTGAAAAGAAATATGTCACCTCATTTTTTATTGTCTAGTTGTAAAGTAGGGGAAACAGTTGAGAAGTTGAGTATCATGGAGCCTTTAGCAATCTTGGAAGGTATAATTTCTCTTTATTATTTTTATTCAGTTGATTATTCTATGTTCCGTTTGTATTCCTTGTTTTAGGACTTATTCTTGGTGGGTCAGAGGGAGTTATCACTCAAAATAGTAAACCCCCTTAAGTCTGGATATTGTCTAATAGTGATATCTGATTGTTTCCTTCATATGAGGAGGAACCATAAGTGGATTAGGTATACCTTTCCCAAGTGTGGTTTGTATATATATAATTTAAAATAAAAAAAATTAGATGCTTGTGTGTTTAATTGCATTGGATGTATGTGAATGGATATGAAGAATTTTATACAGAAATATTTTAATAAGGGTTTTACAAATGATTATTCTAATATGTATGGTTAGAAAGGAATTTTACTAATAAATTGTTTTAATATGTCCATGGAGTGTTTGAAGAATTACAACCGACATGCCTATTTAACATTATCGATAAGGATTCCTAAACACTTACACAAGGCAGTTTGGCATAGTGTTTTTGAAAATTACTATAATTTTGATTTTTTAATTTAGAAACCTTTTGAAGAATAAAATAAAATAAAATAAATAATCTATATAGTATAAGTATGATTAAAATTGGAAAATTACTTAAACGGGTAGTAGTTGAATATTAGAGAAGCTCATGGTTAATATTCGATACGATGGGTAGAAGGAACTTAAAGGAAGGCATAAACCCAATTACCAAATGTGATAGAGTATGGATTGAAGACTCAATTTATTTTCATTTTTTGCAAGTAAGCATAGATGGATGTAGAGGCTAGGAGAAAGAAGCCTATTAAGAATATTCCCTAAGGAGAAATTGCACAGACGTAATTTTCTTAAGTATAGAGTCTTTAACAACCCCTGTTGAGATACTCTAGAATAAAAGATTTTGGAAATATTAAAATGGATAATAATTTAATTTTGTTAGTAGAATGTTAGAAAAGTGGGAATCTCTATATTTTTGAAATGTATAAGTGAATATTTGCTTAAAATAAGGATTTTATAAAAAGAAGCGAATCCTTTGAAAAAGAAGTTATTATTTTGATGGAAGTCAAAGAATAGAATTTTTTTTAAAATTAGTACTTTTTATAAAAGACATATAAGGAATATAAGGTTAAGAAAGATTATAAAGTGGAATTTTGTAATATGAGATTCTTATATTAAATTTTTTAGTATTTTTAAGAATAATAATAAAATGAAGGTTTGATAATTTAAAAGGAAAAGTATTTAGCTTTTCCTTTAGGAAGAAAATCTATTTTAAAGTTAAGGATAATAAAAAAAGGAACGTATACTAAAAAAATATTGTAATTTGTTTGAATAACAGTCTTAACTATGAAAAATTAAATCATGAATTTTCTATAGGAATTTTAGTAATTTAAATGAGTTAAAACAAGGTTTAAAATAAAATAAATGAAAGTTTATTTAATAAAAATTTGTATTTTGAGTTTAAAATAATACCCAACCAAGCCCACTTAAACTTAGTAAAAGAAAACTAAGTTTCTTCCTTTCATGAATTGGCTATAAGTTATTTTTCCACTCAAAAACCAAACTTTTCCTTCTTCGTCTTCTTTCTTTCAAAACCCTAGCTTAGAAATCTACCAAAATAAATTCCAATAAATTCCAAGAAATTCCAATAAAAGCAAGGAGTGTCTATCAACCTGTTCTACATCCCTATAAGCAGCGAATTTCAGTTTGGAGCAAATTTTGACGATACCTTAATTAAGGACAGCAAGGAGTTTGGAAAAGATGTGGGATTTTTGAAGCCTTATGTGGTATTTCAGCGAGCTTACGACATTATAAGGTTGATATTATAACTCACAGCTATGATAAATTCATTGCATGCTTGATCGTTGTGTGTTATGTTGATTGAATGGTTGTTGACGTGTTAAGTTAATTATTCTATATGCTGAAATCATGATACTGTAAATGAAATGTTGTTAGTTTGATAAGTGAATGCTATTGACTCATGCGTTGGTGCATGCAAGGGATAGAATGATCTGAGATCACCGATGAGTGGCTTAGGTCACTAGAGCATTATTGGAATCGTTGGAACGGTCAAATCCTAGAGCTGAAATAGCTCTAGATTTTTCAACCATTTGTCGAGGTGACCAATCCACTGATGGCCGAATCTAGAAGCCATTTTAGCTCCAAGAATATGTTTATATGGAATTTAATTTATATAGTTTCGTTTAAGGCTTCTAATTGCTTCAAACTGTTCTGAATTTATTGTTTGAATTCTTTATGTTTCTAAAATTTATAATGGGTAGTATTTTAATTCATTTAATGATCATTTTTATGAAAAATCCATTTTTATTATAATTTCTTATATATATATATATTGATTATGTAAATTTTGAAAACTACTTTTATTTGACTGAAAACCATATAATAAACATTAAAAATTTATTTCAAACCTGAAAGTTGTTTTATTAAATAGATTTTAAATTTATATTTTTATAAATATTTGGAAAAGGAATTTTTATTAAAAAATAAAGACCTATCCTAATTATTGTTCATAAGAAGCATAGTTATAAGAGTACTTTGAAAAAATGTGTGTGTACACACACATACATTTTATAAAATGAACTTGATAATATTTTCAACGGGGATTTTGATCAAACAAATCTATTTTTTTAAGATAAGCCAACAGTGAAGTATTTTGAAGGATTTTAAGAATATTAAATTACAAATCATTTCTTACATATATATATATATCTGTTTTGAGTTGAGATTGATTTCTATGAAGATTTATGTGAAAGTCTACATGACGAGAATTTTGAGTAAACGGTTTAGTAAAATCAAGCACTATGGGTCCTTTGGTAATACTTTTACGATTATTCTCTCGACTTCTCATATGGAAATTTAATTTATATTGATTTTTAAATTCTATATAGCGAGGACATTGAATAAATGGATTTGTAATATCAAGTGGTATGGGATGCTCGGTAATATTTTTTTCGGTTATTCTTTCGACTCATGTTATAGTATATTTGATGTTTTGATGAGTGTAGTTTACCAACTTTTAGAAAAATTCGAGGAACAATCAGTGGTATGGGGTTCACAAGTATTAATAGTTCGATTATTACTGGTGATTAGGTGTCACTTATATTTTGTAGGCGGTTTAGGCATGTTTGGGTATATCATTTAGAGGTTATTTATTTGAGTTTGTAGTCGAGAGATTCGTCTCTCCAAATACTACTTATATTGAGCCATTTTATTATTTATAGAGTGTTCTCATAAGGTCTTGCTAGTGGGAATTTTCATTCCCTTAGGCTAGAAGTCAAGATATTTATTTATATATTTTTTGTTCATTTTGATCTCTCCTAGGACTCATCAAGTGGAGAGAATAATTTTGTTTTAGGACCTACGTCATTGGGTCTATGCTAATATATTGGTGCATGAATAGGGCCACAAGATTAGCTAGCATCCATCCTAATAGCCTCGATTGTAGGGTCGCTCCCTAGACCCGTGATGTCCATTTTGGAGTTTTCTCAATTGAGAGTTACTAATCTCATAAGCGCAACTTCCCAGATGTCACTTAAGGCCAACAATCCACTACCAAGGGCGAGTAGGAGAAGTGACAATTGCATAGCATTAGCTTGCAACGTGTTTATGACATGTAGATGGATGGTTGAGGTCACGACTTTACGAGTAACTAAGGGACTGCAGGAAACGAGGTCCATGGCCATAGCATTTCCTGGAGCATTATCGTGTGTTTGTCGAATTGCCTTTTGGTATGTAACATGGATTTCATTTGATTATCTTATTGACTTGTAACCTCATTAGAGAGATGATTATTATCATTTTGAGTATTTATTACATTAGAGACTAGTGGTATGCTCATTTGTCATTTTAGTTAGCCTAGCCCGAAGGCTAGCCGAAAGGCTGTATACTATTTTACATAAGGAACTTGCTTTATGCTCGTTCGTTATTTTATATATACATTTATATTCTCAAGAGCCTATGGCTGAGTGAACTTATAATATGTTTTGTTATTTCTATCTTCTAGGACCATTTAGTCGAGAGTTATGCCTTTCTGAGGACCGAAGGTCGAGATAAGTGGTTTTGTATATTAAGTTTTCTAATTGACTTCGACTGAGTTTAGATTTCTTGATATCTCCAATGGCCTAACGGTTGGAAGTTTTTCACTCTCATTAAGATGATAGGTCGAGATAACTATTGGATATTATTTTTTATATTTTGAATGAATTTTGGTTCATTTGAGTTAGTATTTCTTACTACCTCAAAAGACTACCTGTCGGGCGTTATTATTTCAAACAGGACTATAAGTCGAGATAGTAATTCCATATATTGATTTTCGTGTTTGAATTGGATTATATTTTGTTTTGGATTCCATATCTTTTTATGTCCTTAAGGGCTCAACATTCAGAAGCTTTTACTTCCATTTGGAATGTAAGTCGAGATTATAAGATTTATGACTGATGCCTTGATGATTTACATTGGGATTTGGCATTCTTAATTTATCTTTTTAGGCTTACAATTAGAAGTCTTCACTTCCATCAGGATGTGGGTTAAGATTAATATTTTGCTATTATCTTTTGTATTTTATATAAATTGAAGCTCATACCTTTATCTATGATTTTTTATTGGGTGTGAGATATTCTCTGCCATAGCATTTCATGGTATTGGCGAGTTAATTTTATCATCGAATTTATATATGTCATGATTATTACTGGTTTATGTGTATTCCATGGGTAGTCTCGAGTTACGTTGCATGGTATATTATTATAATACTTTGTTGGATACTATAATATGTTGTGTACATGATTTGTCTTTATATAACCATGCTTATTGTTATATATTCACTTTTATATTTAGATATAGTCTAACCCGTTTATTATGTTATATAATACTCGTGTCAGTCCGAGACTTTCAAGTACAAAGACACTGACTTATGGATGGTGGGCATTTTTTGGAGTCAACTTAGTATCTATTTTGTTGACCTATGTGTATATGTTTATTTTGGCATGTCTCCATGTGTATATTGTAATATGATATCAATGTTGTATGTTTTGGTTGTGTCTTATGTGTATTTATGTATGTTATCTTGGGATGTGAGTCAGATACTCATTTGTAGACACATTATTTTTGTTACGTGATGTATTATATTTTCTACTGCGATTGGTGACTTTGTGAACTTAGTTTATATTATGTATTATTCTATCCTAATTAGCCCAAGTGTTTATTGCTTTATGCCAATATCGAAAACATATACATATATTGTATTTCGAGATAATAAATACATACTGGTGTTAGCCCAAGAGAATATTCATGTGTATCGCTCCTAACCAGCCTCATTTTCTATACTATCAAATGGTATCCATGGTGATACTCTTTGGTACTATACGTTTAAAGGTGGGGCGCTATAGGTGGGGTCATCATCCCTGAATTTGGAAAGATTACCAGGGATACGATCAAGACGAATATCAAACTTTCTTTTGTAGTTTACCCCAGAGAAAATAAAAGAAGGGAAGTCCACATTTGAGCACCGTTCAACATTATCTTTATAAGAAATAAATAAGATGGTTTCAAATTATGATCCTTATAATGAGGACGGTCTTCATTTCAAAAGGTAGACACCTTGGCCTTAGCATTGTGCAAAGATGCCCTTGACTTCTTAAGAGAATGTTTTTTCTTTGATAATTCACTTTCTAAGGCTGAAACTGTAGAATACAATAGCCTGTGATTTTGGTTTGATGATAGTAAATATATATACATTCGTTTAAATGTATTGTTATTGTACTATTTTATTTTTCACATAATTAAATAAATATTTGTTGAATAAAATAAATAATACAGAATTGATATTCAAACAAATATTTTGTTACAAATTCAAATATTACAAATTTGAGCACTCACTACATTTACACAATTTCCATTACAATTGAATTTCAGTTACAAAACAATTTCAACTTTACAATTTAAACATCACTACATAGTAACACAACACTTGTATTTTTATCTTCTACTATATTCCATCCTGAATCCAACATCTGAACTATCTGCAAAATAAACACTGGCGCAGTAAAATTGAAAAAGAAATATTTCGCAGTGTACAATGTAGTGAGTGTTTGAAAATATTATTTGCCTCGGTTATTTGGGTTGCTCGTCATCATTTTCTTTTGAATTCATCATACACGAACAACTTGTGACATGCACAGTGTATCACTGTACATGCCACAAGGCCGTGCACACTGATATATACTTGCTTGTTAAAACTATAGGGACAGGTGAGCGCAAGGTCAAACCTAAGTAAAAACTAGATTCAACTCAAGTGCACCATGCCAGCAAACAATGAACATGGCAGTTCAAAATAAAGTAATTAAAAGCACACTGCCAACAAGATCAAAGCAAGGACGCAAACTATGGAACAAAAAGCTTCAGAATGCAATGGTCAAAGGCAACAACACCTCACCAAACCAGAGCTCATATGGCACAAGAATATGTAGTTCAGTTGAACCAGATAAGAGCAAGTGAAACAAAACACAAAGCCATAACAATACAAAGCAAACAAGTGTAGATTCATCAAGACCATCACAACCAAAGGCACAAGAATGAATTGTACACAAGATGCCAGACCAGACCATTGTCCGGTCCTTATAAGACCAGGTCATTAAAATGCATATCGATGAACATAAGAACAGTTCTTCATACCAAACCATGAAATGACTCGAAGCTATACACACACATAACCAGATTTCTAGTGGAACCAAATATGCATGTAAGGAATATAACATCAGCTACAACATATAACAAGACTCAAATGAAACATAGATCAAGCTTCAGATCAAAATCATATGGAACCAGACTCCAATAGAAAATATGTATACATGACTTGACTATAACAACAAAGTGAACCATAGGTGAATACAACATGAATTGATACAAGTGCACACAACAAGCGGCAAGTATGGTGACAAACAACACAGCCTCAAAGCTCATACGCATAGACTCGCAGCATGAGCACTTGAAGTTCAAAGCAACAAACAAGATCACATAACAATGCAGAATCAACAAAAAAATAATACAATGCAAGGCTAACAAGTATTGGAACCAACCAGACCAGAGAGATGTAGATTAATATGAAGTTCAGACCAAATTTCAATACAACCATAATCAATATCAAACTACCATATATATACACACACACACACATATGTATACACACATGTATACATATACATGCAGTGCCACACAACATATGCATATGGTCAGATACAAGACAGTACATTATGCAATGCAATAGAGCATTGGACACAAAGTCAACCTGGAAGCAATTCGAAAGAAAATTTTCAACCCAGTTTAAATGTTGCAAAAAACAATAATCATGAACCGATCTTAGCCAAAAAAGGAAGCAGTTTGAATAATGTCACAAAAAAATCTCTTATTCAAGTTTTCAAACAAAGTCAATGTATTTCAAAATGAACGTGTCATGCCGGAGTCAAAGCCAACAAGAATGGAATAAGGGTAAGAAGTTTGAATTTAACAAGTCAAGATTCAAAGTCCAAAGTATCACAAATTCAAATGCCAAAAATGAATGGAACCAAATCCAACCAAGTGTGAAATGAACAAGTCAAAAATAAATACCGTTGTTCGATTAAAAAATCATGGCCAAGCAAAACTCACTGAACAATTCAAATAGAAATAAAGGAATGATAATTAAGGGGTTTGAACCCTATAAATTACCCATTTATCATCACTGGAAAATTTGTGTGATTCAAGTTCAAGCAAATCAACAAGTAAAACAAAAGCATAAATCACATACCAATTTCGTGCCATTCGATCTCGAATCAAATTGAAGCTACCAAGAGAAACTCAAGAAAATCGATTGACGAAGCAACCAGAAGTATAAGCATACTTCAATCGATCAAAAAAAAGACGACGACTTTAATTTTCCAAAAACCCTAAATTTCAAAGAGGAACGAAGAAGGAACAGCCGAAGTTTTACACAGGAGGAAGAAGGGGAGACATCCTCTTTTATTTACAAATTAGGGTCAGTCTACTTTATTGTATTTAGGCTTTAGTGATTATATAGGGTCTTGTTATTTAGTTTTATTTTATTTTGTAATTTTCTTTTAAAATTGTGTAACTCTCTAGTCGTGTGACTAGATTACGAACTACGGTGGTGTAGTTCAAAAATTAGCAACTCTGTGGCTAAGTTGTGGTAGGACTTTGAGCGTAGAGTTATGTTAGTCATTAGAAGGTATCGCAAGTTTACGTGTGTAAGCGTCTGACTACATAATGTCTAGTAGAAACCTTGGGGGCAGCATGTAGGCAGGGTTTTGTCGAAGCTGGGTAAATTTGTTTGTGATCTCTACGGCATTATTATCTGTGAATGTTTTTATTTCCACATTCAATTTCATTCTTATTAGTATCACCCTATTCACCCCCCCCTCCCTCCTCTAGGGTGAAAACGATCCTACAGTGGTATCAGAGCTAAGAACAAAAACCATTTTTTATTTAAAATTTGATTTTTTTTTCTTTTTTAAATTGTTTTAGTGGCTTCTTTTAGTCATGCTTTTGCTTAGGGTCTGTCCATAGTTAGACCACCTGTGTTCAACACTGGATATGCTTATTGGAAAAATAGAATGAATTTTTTTGAAAACCATATATGCATGGAATATTGTTAAGACGGGATATATGACACCAACTGTAGTGGTAGATAACCAAGAAGTTGAAAAACTGATGGATCAATAGACAGATCTTGAAAATAAACTACAATTTTCTAAATCTAAGGCTATGAATTCTATTATTTATTTATTAGATCAAATTGAATTTACATCTCACATTGTCTAACTTCACGGGAAATTTGGCACACACTCAAAGTGACTCATGAAGGAACCACCAAGGTCAAAGAATCTCATCTTTTTATGCTCTGTAGTGAGTACGAAAACTTCACAATGGCAAAGGATGAAAGTGTCAAAGAAACGTATGGAGGACTATCTAATCTCATTTACAAATCAAAATCCCTTGGAAAACCATACACAGAGATGGAAATTGTTTGAAAAATCCTCAGAATTCTTCCATGAAAATTTAAAGCAAAAGTGACTGCCATTCTAGAATCAAAAGATCCGAAACAAATTAAAGTTGAAGAACTCATCGAAAATCTTACCACTTATGAGCTAGAAATCAAATTCAAGAAAGAACACGAAGGAGTGATATGCAAAATAAATAAATAGCTCTCAAAGGAACAACAGAAAGTGAAGATGATGGTGATGATGGAATAGCTGAACTGGCATAGATAATAAAGAGATTCAAAAGATGGAACCGTAAGTATGGAAATCCAACTCTAAATCAACAACTGAAAAGCAAAATAATCAAAGTTCTAAACAACTCAGAAGAGCATCAATCACAACTGCAATAAACCCGGTCATATCAAGCCAAATTATCCTAATAATCGACTCAGCCAAGGAAAGAAACCAAAAAGGAGAAGTTTTGCAGCTACTTGGGATGAAACTGATGAAGCTGATAAAAGCACTGGCAGTGAGAGTGAAAAAGGAAATATGTGTCTTCAAGAAGAAACAACTGACGGTGATGATGACGAACCATGCGAGGTATCAAAAATTGCACACTCAGAATTACATATATATTTTCACGAAGTAAATGGCTGTTTTGAACGACTTAGGGAGAAGTACGCTAAAATTTAATCATAAAGAGATAGTTTAATAGAACTAAATAAACAGCTTGATCAATTGGTTAAAAACTGAGAGCCCCAGGTGTGATAAGTGTCCATCATTTGAAGATGAAATTAAAAAATTAGAAATTAAAATTAAATCACTTGAAAATGAAATTATGATTTTGAAAGAAAGTGAAAACACTAGGAGAGAAAATTCTACTAAAATGTGCACCTTATTATTGAATGAAAATAAATCACTCAAAACACAAGTCCAACAATTGTCTACAACTTCAGAAAAATTCTCCAGAGGAGAAAAATCATTAAATATGCTGTTAGTGAAATAAACTGTTAATACTGTTAGACAAGGACTTAGTATATTCAATCTAAAAAAGTTATAAGTGAAATTAATTATGTTAACTCCTAATGAACGATTTGTAGAAAAATTGGATACAATCAAAACAATTGTTTGTTTGGACCCAAACGCGTGAAAACCATACCAATTTGGGTTCCAAATGGCACGAATGTAAAATATCTTAAAATCAAACAAAATTGGTGCCAAAAGGAACAAATGTAGACTACTTTGGTTCTACAAAAACTTTTTTTTAAAATCTTTTTTTCACTAACAATCACAGACTTATAAAAACAGATAGGTCATAAAAACCTTCTCTCGTGTAAGTGTGGTGGCAGGCTAAGGAACAGTAAGAGTAATACATGGAGTCTGGCTATTCCAGGCACACAACGGGAAACAAATCAAAGTTTCCTTAGCCTAGAGAAGTACAAAGGAGGCAGAGTCAAAATGGGCAACAAATGATGTATTATATGTTGAAAATCTGCACCATAATCAGATTTCAATCAGCTGGTGATCAACTGAGAAAATTTAAGCACCACAATTAATTTTTGACAAGGATGAAAAAGGCAAGAAAGTTGATCAAAAGAAACATTGAGGTATGATTGATCACTTCTTCATCTTACTGCTTCTAGACATTGGGTTCTTTGCTTGCTTGTATACACGGTTTCAATCAAATCCAAATGAATCTCATTTTAAAAGCTGTAAAAGGATTATTAGGTATTTATTGCACACCTCACTGTTTGGTCTATGATATCTATCTAATGATAACTTTGAATCAAAAGGGTATTCAGAAGCAGATTACTAGCCTAGTTGATAGAAAAGTACTGGTGGAACGTGTTTTATGTTGAGATATTTGTTAGTTGCATCACTTTTTCAAAAAAAAAATATCTACATAATTTTCATTTCAGCTGATTTTAAATTGACTGACAATTTTACAGAATCCCTTCCAGAAAATAGTTTTTGTTGATTTCATCTCATTTTAGGCATTTTAGAAATTTGATTTTATATTTGTTTTTGCATTTGATCGTAAATGAATACATTAACTAATCTGACTCCCTACTGATTATCAAAAAGATAAATAGTGACTAAAAAATGAAGAGTGTTGATGTTAATCATATATTGTCATATATTATGACTTGAGACAGTATAGTTAGTAATTTCTTTAAAAAATTTAAAAAAACTGTAACAACTTTGATTAGTAATAATTCCGTAATTATCTCTATTTCTATTATATTCCTAACGACCATCACTCATAAAAATCCAATATAGTATGGCAAATTGTGGTATTTTAAACGGGAAATTATTCATTTTTTTAAAATTTAATTAGCAGTAAAAACATCCAAAGTACTCACTCTCATTTAAAAGTTCTCACGATTATGCGTGGGTGAATTACTTGGAATCTTTGATTATGTGCTTTCGTGCTCGTTTAAAAGTCCCCACTGTTATGCATGTATGGAACACATATCATAATTGATTAATAAATGATTCTAATCTCATTTAAAAGTCATCACGGTTATGTTTGGTTAGAAGATACTTGAAATTCATTTGTTTTAAAAAAATTGGGAATACTACTAATCTCGTTTAAAAGTCCTAATGGTTATGCATAGTTAGTAACTATTCAAATTCCTATCATAAATATATCGCAAATAGATACAACTATATAGTTTTATATACCAACATCACCCCTATCACTCTAAAGTGGAATATGCGCCTAACAGAGTAATTATGATTTTTGTTTGATTTTTTTATTGAAATTTAATATTTATCGTACTCGATTGGGTATTAACGTTATATTAGTATCTATCACATTATCTCTATTTACTAATGCTAGCATGTTCCGATTTGGTTTTATTGAATGTTTTTTATTTATTTTTCATGCATACGTGAAGGGGGAGCTTGGTTGTAGGGGGAGCATTCAAATATAGGGAGCTAATAGAATTTAGCAAAACCAAATACATTTAATAGAGTCAAAATCTTAATATATGTTTGTTTTCATCAAAAAGGGGAGAATTTAGAACACAATAGCCTTTGGTTTTTGTTGATGATAACAAACACACACACACACACACACACACACACACACACACATATATATATGTTCGTTTAAATGTATTTGTTATTGTACTATTTTAATTTTCATATAACTAAATAAATATTTGTTGAATAAAATAAATAACATGGAATTAATATTCAAACAAATATTTTATTCAAACAAATATTTTATTACAAATTCAAACGGTAAAAATTGAGCTCTCGCTACATTTACACAATTTCAATTACAATTCAATTTCAGTTACAAAAAAAATTTCACTTTACAATTTAAACATCACTACATAGTAACCCAACACTCTTATTTTTATCTTCAACTCTGTTCCATCCTGAATCCAACATCTGAACTATCTGTAAAATAAACACCGGCGTAGTTAAATTGAAAAGAAATATTTTGTAGTGTACAATGAAGTGTGTGTTTGAAAATATTATTTGCCTCGGTTATTTGGGTTTTTCATCATCATTTTCTTTTAAATTCATTAAACATGAACAACTTATGACATGCACAATGTATCACTATACATGCCATAAGGCCGTGCACACTGTTATATGCTTTCTTGTTTAAAACTACAGGGACAGGTGAGCACGAGGTCAAACGCAAGTAAAAAATGGATTCAACTCAAGTGCATTATGCCAGCGAACAGTGAACATGGCGGTTCAAAATAAAGTAACTAAAAGCACACTGCCAACAAGATCAAAGCAAGGACGCAAACTATGGAACAAAAAGCTTCAGAATGCAATTATCAAAGGCATTAACACCCCACCAGACCAGAGCTCGTATGGCACAAGAATTGTAGTTCAGGTGAACCAGATAAGAGCAAGTGAAACAAAATACAAAGCCATAATAATACAAAGCAAACAGGTGCAGATTCATCAAGACCATCATAGGCACAAGAATGAAGTGTACACAAGATTTTAGACCAGAATAGTGTCTAGTCTATATAAGACCAGATCACAAAAATGCATATCAATGACCACCGGACCAGTTCTTCAAACAAAACCATCAAATGACTCAAAGCCATGCACACACATGACCACAATTCCAGTGGAACCAGATATGCATGTATGGAATACAACATCATATACAACATACAACAAGACTCAAATGCAACATACAGATCAAACATCACGTGGAACCAGACTCTAAGAGAAAATATGTATACATGACCTGACTACAACAACAAAGTGAACCAGAGGTGAATTCAACATGAATTGATAAAAGTACACACAGCAAGTATGGTGACAAAAAACACAACCTCAAAGATCATATGCACAGACTCAAAGCATGAGCACTTGAAGTTCCAAGCCACAAAGAAGATCACATAACAATGCAGACTCAACAAACAAAGAATACAATGCAAGGCTAACAAGGATTGGAACCAATCAGACTAGAGAGATGTAGGTTAATATAAAGTCCAGACCAAATTGCAATACAACCATAATCAATATCAAACTACCATATATACATATACATATGTATACACACATGTATACATATATATGCAGTGATACACAACATATGCATATGGTCAGATACAAGATAGTACATGATGCAATGCAATAGAGCAGTGGACACAAAGTCAACCCGAAAGCAATTCGAATGAAAATTTTCAACCTAGTTTAAATGTTCCAAAAATAAAAATCATGAACCGGTCTTAGCACAAAAAGGAAGCAGTTTGAATAATGTCACAAAAATATCTCTAATTCAAGTTTTCAAACAAAGTCAATGTATTTCAAAATGAACATGTCATTCCAGAGTCAAAGCTAGCAAGAATGAACAAGGGTAACAAGTTCAAATTTAACAAGTCAAGATTCAAAGTCTAGAGTATCACAAATTCAAATGCCAGAAAAGAATGGAACCAAATCCAACCGAGCAAGAAATGAACAAGTCAAAAACTAAATACCATTCGTTCGATTAAAAAATCGCAGCCAAGAAAAACTCACTGAACAATTCAAATAGAAATATAGAATGATAATTAAGGGGTTTGAACCCTATAAATTACCCAATTATCATCACTGGCAAATTTGTGTGATTCGAGTTCAAGCAAATCAACAATTAAAACAAAAGCATAAGTCACATACCAATTTTATGTTATTTGAATTCGAATCAAACTAAAGCTACTGAGAGATACTCAAGCAAATCGATTAACAAAGCAACCAGAAGTTGAAACATACTTCAGTTGTTCACAACAAAAAGGCACCGACTTTTATTTTCAAGAAACCCTAAATTTCGAAGAGGAACGAAGAAGGAAATGGCCGAAGTTTTACACATGAGGAAAACGGGGAGACATCCTCTTTTATTTACAAATTAGGGCAAGTCTACTTTATTGTATTTAGGCTTTAGTGATTATATAGGGTCTTGTTATTTAGTTTTATTTTATTTTGTAATTTTCTTTTAAAATTGTGTAACTCTCTAGTCGTGTGACTAGGTTACGAATTACGGTGGTGGGGTTCGAGAATTTGCAACTCTATGGATGAGTTGTGGCAGAGTTTTGAGCGTAGAGTTAGGTTAGTCATTAGCTCGTGTCGTAAGTTCTCGTGTATAAGCGTCTAACTGCTTAATTTCTAGTAGAACCTTGGGGGCAGCACGTAGGCAGGGTTTTGCCGAAGCTGGATAAATTTATTTGTGATCTCTGCTGCATTATTATTTGTGATTGCTTTTATTTTCGCATTTAATTTCACTCTTATTAGTATCACCCAATTCACCCCACCTCTAGGGTGAAAACGATCCTACAGTGGTATCAGAGCTAGGAACAAAAACCATTTTATATTAAAAATTAGATTTTTTCACACTTTTGCAGAGGGTAGTTCCATAGTTAGACCACCAATGTTCAATGGTGGATATGCTTATTGGAAAAATAGAATGAATTTTTTTTTTGAAAACCATAAATGCATGGAATATTGTTAAGACGAGATATAGGATACCAACTATAGTGGTAGATAACCAAGAAGTTGAAAAACTGATGGATCAATGGACAGATCTTGAAAATAAACTACAATTTCCTAAAGCTTTTTCTAAAGCTAAGGCTATGAATTCTATTATTTGTTCATTAGATCAAATTGAATTTAATCATCTCACATTGTCTAACTACGCAGGAAACTTAGCGCACATGAAGGAACCATCCAAGTCAAATAATCTCGCCTTTCCATGCTCTATAGTGAATACGAAAACTTCACAATAGCAAAGGATGAAAGTGTCAAAGAAATGTATGGACGACTATCTAATCTCGTTTACAAAGCAAAATCCCTTGGAAAACCAAACAAAGAGATGGAAATTGTTCGAAAAATCCTAAGAATTCTTCCATGAAAATTTGAAGCAAAAGTGACTGTCATTCTAGAATCAAAAGATCTGAAACAAATTAAAGTTGAAGAACTCATCGAAAATCTTACCACTTATGAGATAGAAATCAAATTCAAGGAAGAACACGAAGGAGGTGATACGTGAAAGAAATCAATAGCTCTCAAAGGAACAACAGAAAGTGAAGATGATGGTGATGATGGTGATGATGGAATAGCTGAACTAGTGTTGATAATAAAGAGATTCGAAAGACGGAATCGTAAGTATGGAAATCCAACTCTATATCAACAACTGAAAAGCAAAATAATCAAAGTTCTGGACAACTCAGAAAAGCATCTGTCACAACTGTAATAAACCCGGTCATATCCAGCCAAATTGTCTTTAGAATCGACTCAGCCAAGGAAAGAAACCAAAAAGGAGAAGTTTTGCAGCTACTTGGGATGAAGCTGATAAAAGCACTAGTAGTTAGAGCGAAAAAGGAAATCTGTGTCTTCAAGAAGAAACAACTGACAGTGATGACGACGAACAAAGCGAGGTATCAAAACTTACTCATTCAGAATTACTTATATATTTTCACGAAGTAAATGGCTATTTTAAACGAATTAGGGAGACGTATGCTAAAATTTAATCACAAAGAGACAGTTTAATAGAACTAAATAAATAGCTTGATCAATTGGTTAAAACCCATCGAAATAGAACCCTAAGTGTGATAAGTGTCCATCATTCGAAAATTAAATTAAAAAATCAGAAATTAAAATTAGATCATTAAAAATGAAATTCTGATTCTAAAAGAAAGTGAAAACACTAGGAGAGAAAATTCTATTAAAAAGTGCACCTTGTTATTGAATGAAAATGAATCACTCAAAACACAAGTCCAACAATTGTCTATAACTTTAGAAAAATTCTCCAAATGAGAAAAATCACTAAATATGATGTTAGGGAAATAAACTATTAATACTGTTAGACAAGAACTTGGGTATATTCAATCTAAAAGAGTTAGAAGTGAAACTAATTATGTTAACTCCTAGTGAACGATTTGTATAAAAATTGGACACAATCAAAACAATTGTTGGTTTAAACCCAAACAGGTGAAAATCATACCAATTTGGGTTCCAAAAGGCACGAATGTGAAATCTCTTAAAATCAAACAAATACGGGTGCTAAAAGGAACAAATATAGACTACTTTGGTTCTACAAAAACTTGTTTTTCAAAATCTTTTTTTCACTAACAATCATGGACTTATAAAAACAGATAGGTCACAAAAACCTTTTCTCGTGTAGGTGTGCTGGCAGGCTAAGGAACAATAAGAGTTATACCTGGATTCTGGCTGTTCCAGGCACACGACAAGCAACAAATCAAAGTTTCCTTAGCCTAGAGAAGTACAAAGGTGGCAGAGTCAAAATGGGCAACAAATGATGTATTATATGTTAAAAATCTACACCATAATCAGATTTCAATCAGTCACTAATCAACTGAGAAAATTTGAGCATCACAATTAATTTTTGACAAGGATGAAAAAGGTAAGATAGTTGATCAAAAGAAACATTAAGGTATGATTGATCACTTTTTCATCTTACCGCTTCTAGACATTAGGTTCTCTGCTTGCTTGTATACACAGTTTCAACCAAATCCAAATGAATCTCATTTTAAAAGTTGTAAAAGGATTATTAGGTACTTGTTGCACACCTCACTGTTTGGTCTATGATATCTATCTAATGATAACTTTGAGTCAAAGGGAAATTCAAATGCAGATTACACTGGTAGCCTGGTTGGTAAAAAAAGTACAAGTGGAACGTGTTTTATGTTGAGACATTTGTTAGTTGCATCACATTTTTCAAAGAACATAGCTGCATAATTTTCATTTCAACTGATTTTAAATAGACTGTCATTTTTACGAAACACCTTTCAGAAAATAGTTTTTGTCGAGTTCGTCTCATTTTAGGCATTTTAGAAACTTGATTTTATATTTATTTTTGGATTTGATCGTAAATGAATACATTAACTAATTTGACTCCCTACTGATTATCGAAAAGATAAATAGTGACTGAAAAAGTGATGAATGTTGATGTTAAACATATATTATGACTTGAGACGGTATAGTTAATAAATTTCTTTAAAAATTTAAAAAAAAAATTGTAATAACTTTGATCGGTAAAATTTCTATGATCATCTCTATTTGTATCATATTTCTAATGACCATAACTCATCAAAATCCAATATAGTATGTCAAATTGTGGTATTTTAAATGGAAAATTATTCATTTTTTTAAATTAAATTAGCAATAAAAACATCCAAAGTATTTGGTCTCATTTAAAAGTCCTCGTGATTATGCATGGATGAATTACTTGGAATCTTTGATTATGTGCTTTCATTCTCATTTAAAAGTCCCCACAGTTATGCATGTATGTAACATATATCAAAATTGATTAATAAATAGACGAGTTTTTTCCCATTTAAAAGTCCTCACGGTTATGCGTGGTTTGAGGATACTTGAAATTCGTTTATTTAAAAAAAATGGAATACTACTAATCTCATTTAAAAGCTCTAACGGTTATGCATAGTTAGTAAGTATTCAAATTCCTGCCATAAATATACCACAAATAGATACAACTATATGGTTTTATATACCGACACCACCCTAATCATTCTAAAGTGCAATATGCGTCTAATAGAGTAATTATAATTTTTGTTTGATTTTTTATTGAATTTTAATGTTTATACTGGATAGGGTATTGATGTTGTATTAATATCTATCACTTTATCTCTATTTTCTAATGCTATTACTCTTTTGCTGATAACAAAAGGGGGAGAGAGAAGTCAACATTTCGGCAAACAAGTTCAAATTTTTAATTTGCATGTTCCCATCTAGTTTTATTTCAATTTTTTATTTATTTTTCGTGCATATTGAAGGGCGAGCTTGGTTGTAGGGGGAGCATTCAAATAGGGGGAGCTAATAGAATTTAGCAAAACACATTTAATAGAGTCAAAATCTTATTATATGTTTGTTATCATCAAAAGGGGGAGATTGTAGAATACAATAGCCTTTGATTTTTGTTTGATGATAATAAACATATATATATATATATATATATATATATTCATTTATATGTATTTGTTATTGTACTATTTTATTTTTCACATAATTAAATAAATATTTGTTGAATAAAATAAATAACACAGAATCCATAGTCAAACAAATATTTTATTCAAACAATTATTTTATTACAAATTCAAACAGTACAAAATTGAGCTCTCTCTACATTTACATAATTTCAATTACAATTAAATTTCAGTTGCAAAACAATTTTCACTTTACAATTTAAACATCACTACATAGTAACCCAATGCTCGTATTTTTATCTTCAACTTTGTTCCAGCCTGAATCCAGCATTTGAACCATCTGTAAAATAAACACTGGCGTAATAAAACTGAAAAGAAATATTTTGCAGTGTACAATTGTAACAACCCTGTATTTTGTGATTATTTTAATTTTATATTTTAGTTATTTTAATTGAAATTCCTGATTTAAAAACTTTATTTTATTTATTAAAATGGATAAATTTTGCTATTTTAAATATAAATTTTGATTTTTGTGTGAATTATAATTCCAAACCTGAATAAATGGAATATTTCCAAAAAGGTGGATTTTAGTCAAAATGGTCAAACATTGACTTTTAAATTTAAATTTTAAATATTTGAATTTTTAAATTTTATCTTTTATTATGAAAATAGATTTAATTTCAAGAATACTGCTTTTAATTTTGTTGAAATCGGATTAATATTGTGGAAGTTATGTTTTTCACAATATTGTGTGTAAATTGTTTTATTTAACAAAATTTTTTTATTTTAATTAATATAAATAATATTTTTGGTTGATATATCATGTTATAATTGTGTATATATATGTAACATTACATGTTATGTATATATTTACAATATTTGTCCGTTTTTGTTTCATTCAATTGGGATATATACTTTGTAAATTAAGTAACATACAAAGATGTAAATAGCAATTAATTTATACGTTTCCGTAACCATTTTCTTATTTATTTCTATAGTGTTTATATAAACGGTATGTATTTATTGAATTATTTCTTTGGCATATATTCTATTAAATATATAGGAAACGCATAAATGAAGATACATTACCTATTTTTAATTAAAGGCATACGTTACGTTTTGATTTATTACCTCTTTTATCTTTCCATCCCTTGATTTTCTACCATAACGTCATTTCTTTGGCCGTTCCTTTTCTTTTCTCATAGCCCTGTATTTTGTATATTATATGAAAGCATCTCTTTCTCATTCATCATTCACGCATGCTTCAGATCTGAGAAAAACTTGGTAGTGTCTTCTTCTTCTTTTTCCACTTTTTCTTCTTTGTTTTGCCTTGTTTTTCACTTGAATTTGCCTTGATCTTCACCTATGTTGCTCGGCCCATACCCCTACCATCTCCTCCACCAACTACCACCATTTCCTTCCCCATATAACCCATGGCCTGACATCATTCTCCTCTGACCTGAAAGTTCCATGATCATCCCTTGCACAAAACTCCACAAAAAACAATAACAAACTCCTTGAATTTATACCTAGCCAAGCCTATATTCACATCCACTTCATTTCCTTGCCACGGACACCTCCTTAGCCTCCACCACCAGCAAGCACCACACCTGAACACCACTAATAACATCCGACCTGACCTGAATTAGCCCCTGGCCGAGCCTAAATGTGCCAAGGTCGATCCCAAAATGATGAACAAACCACCTCACTTTTGCTTGCCTTTTTACCTTCCTCATGTTGTAACCTCCAAACCCTTTGCCTTCTTGACCAAGCCTTGTTATTTTCAGATCCAAAACCGACGATTACCACCTGAAAACATCCAAGGCCGAACCGATATAGCCTTGTGGCCGAGCCTATGTGGGTAAAGATCAAGCAAATTTGATGGGAAAGCTTAGCGATGTCTCTTGTTATTTCTTTTTCCATTTCGTTTTAATAGATTTTTGGTATTGTAAAAATATTTATATATGGTTTGTTTGATTGTTGAATACAAGATTTATATCTTGGCTCCCTCTCCACTCAAATCAAGTTGTGCTATCGTGCTTTCTGTGTTTGTGTGTGTATGATTTGCAAATTCCAGCCTTAAAGAGGTGAGTTTTCACTCATGACATTTATACTTGTATAATTAGTGAAGTGACAACAAGTGAATGTGTAGAATTGTTATATCATGTTATACCTGCTTGTGATGTTAATTATATGATGTTAAACCGTGTTATAAACTTGTCTCATTATCTGTTATGTTTTATTCTGTTATACTGTGTATTTATTTATGTTTCTCACTCTGCAAGTTCCCTGTAGAATAGAATCATTATGGGTTGAAATATACATACCCGAAAGGACTTTAGAATAGGAAAAATCATTACGGGCTGAAATGATAGGCCTGGGTGATTTTTATATATTTGTATTTGTATTGGGATTGCGGGTTTGAAATAATCAAAACCCGAAAATTTTACTACTTACCAATTTAAATGATAATTTCTGTATCACTTGATTTAGGTGGAAATATTATCCGGGACAGTGGTTGATTTCAAATATGATTTTTTATAAATTTCATGTATTGTAAATGAAAGAAAGAAAAAAAAATAACAAGAAATTTGACTTATATTGGATTTAAAATGGTTAAGCAGTGATTTTCTAGAAGGTTAAATGGTATAAGTTAATAGATGGTTTGAGTTGTAGCGTGAAAGGTTGATTTAACTTAATAATGGGAATTTAAGTAAAAATGGAATTATAAAAGTAACTTGGTAATTAAAATAATTGAGGTATGAATTGGATAAATATAAAGTAAAAGAAAATATCAAGTTATTTGTAAAATAAAGTTAAGCAACTTACAATGTATTTTGAATTTATGTAATTAGTTTAAAATGTTTAATAAACGGATGGTTAAAAGTGTAATTTGAAATATAACTTGACTTTTGGAAATGTGAAGTTTGATTTAAAAATAAAAGTTAAGTTAAGAAAATAAAATGGAAATTTAATTTAATTTGTGAAATGGTAATTAAATTAATGTGTAAAGTAAATGAAAGTTGGGAAAATTGTATATTGACCTTAATAAGTGAACATTGAGGTTTTTGAATTTATGTATAAAATTTTAATTTATAAAAAATGTAAGTTAAAGGGGTATTCAAATGAATATATTGAAGTGGAAAAATATGATTTTTATAAGTTAAAATGGTTAAAAATTGAAGTTTAATTGTTTCTGAAATTTTATTGTAAATCTGGAAATTTATTTAGTAGCACTTCAGAAATGCTATCATTTCTGCAAATAAACTAAAACTGAACTACTGCAGTTTTTAAATGTTGTCTTTACTTAATTGAATTGTTTGCAATTATACTTACCGTAGCATTTTCTAAGTGCGGCGAAAAACTGAAATTTCAATATTTGAAGTGTTTAACTGAATAAATGAACTCAGAAATGGCTAAATTTTTGGCAATTGAATATTTGATTTGAAGGAATAATGACTTCACTTTTTAATGGTTTAAATGAATGATTTTAATTTGGAATTATAAATCATTTTGAAATTTATAACCACGGGTACACTGCTTTGTGTGTCACGTGATTTCCTTGTGATTGTTTGATGCACACTTTTGATTTTAAAAGTGTGGCTAGGGTGAGTGGTTACTGCAACTCTACGCTGCCCTAGTCACAGTAACACTGTTAATTGCATTGTTTACTTTAATATGGATAGTTCTAGGATAGTGTTTATTACTACTTAATTGATGGTTTGGCTGATCCTTGAAGGTTGGGTGATCCCAAACATCCTTTAAGTTATATTGTACATTGCTATTACAGTTCACTTGAGTTGGTTTACATTGCATAAGTATGTATGTCCTGACTCGAATGTTTGTGTTTTACTTTACGCTCGGGTCAGCTTGAGAATCACAGCTTTGGATTCACCTTCTAGAGCTAGAGTTTTACTGGAGCTTATCTCTCTATCTATTCGTCTACTTCTACCAGTTAGTTCACATTGTGTATCTGTCTCTGTATTGTTGTTTATGTATCCTGACTTCTATTGCATCTATTTTACTATGATATTTTGTATATGTTTGGAGAGTATGTATATAGTAGCTTCACGAACTACTATGGTATTTTATTTCCGCTGCGAGTATTCTGATATCTCTATGTCTTTGATTCTGTGAATGATTTTATTTGCTCCAAATTTCTTCACAATCCACTATTTTGAAGTGTTCAAGTCTAACTTGTGTGGATTATTGTCGATTTGAATGGTCCAAAATAGTGGGTCGTTACATTTGGTGTCAGAGCTTTGGTTTTAGGCAACCTTAGCCTGCGGAGCAAAAACTCATTAGAGATAGGGTAGAAATACTCTAGAATGAGTGAAATCAATCTCAAAGTCATTTCTTGGTGAGAGAACGTATTTTCGAAGTATAAAATGATTTCAAATGATTTTAAAGGATTTTCGAAGATTATATTAGTATAAATTTTTCTCATTTTGAAATCAAGATTTTCTAAACTTCATCCCTTCGGTATCCGCCTTGTTAGAAATCTCTTAGTTAGGATTCTTATCGATTAGGATTCCTTGAACTTTGGAACGCTCCCACTGGTTCTGAAATCCAGTCTTGTCTTTCCTATTGTTATCCTTTTGATTTTAGGGAATTCCATAACTCCACTTTGAATAACCTCTATAAAGATCAGTTATTCCGTAAATCTTCGAATGATTTGTAAAGGGCTGAAACTCCTTAACGATTTGGCATTGATTCATCGGAGATTTCTATATCCTCGGATTATGATGCTATCTATCTCCTGCTCTACCTGATTTCTATCTCTGGCGATCGAATGTCAATTTGCCTTAGATTTCCGAATTGATTATATTCCTGAAGTTTGGGTTGATCGGTTAAGGTCGCCCACGATTTACATAGGCTTATCCATCTTCTATTTGGTAATTAAATTTCTCATCTTCGTTCGATCTTATCTTCGAAATTATATTTGATTAGAGTTCCTCTAAATTTGAATCTCTATTTTGTTTTGAAATCCATTCTTGAATCATCCCTTGAAAAAACTTTGTTGATTGTATTTTGAAATTGTGTATACATCGAAATTATTATTTTGATAAGGATGACCACATTTTTATATAAAAGTGAAATATTTTCGATAAGGATTATATACCTTTTAAAAACGAGAGTCTGAAATTTTGAAAGGATTTTAAATTTTGAAAATTTATAGGAATTCGATTATATAAAAGGATTTATAACCGAAGGGTTTTGAATTTGAATTTCGAGGAATCGAACTCCGGTATTTTGAAATTTGGTTTTGAGATTTCAAAAATATATAATAATAATAATAATACGATTTAAAAGTATTTTCCGGATAAGAAATGTTTCAAAGAGTTCAAATGAATTCCAATGATTTAGAGGAAATTTCAATGAAGTTTTCAAGAAAATAGATGTCCAGAACTCACTTTTGTCACTGGAAAATAATTTCGGTGATGAGTGCACGCATCATCGACATTGATTTTTGAATTTCAAAGTGGGGGAGAGGCCACTCTGGTAGCTTTGCTATGCGAGTGATTTTGTGAAACCAATTTTGATTTCAAATTTCAAAGCATGATTTGATTTTCGAAAGATGTATGTATCTATATTTGAAATGATTTGAAGTGAGCCCGGTGTTCAATCCTCGAGTTTTCGATTTGATTTAGTATAACTCTATTTATAAAAACTGATTTACTAATTTGTTGCTGATTTCCAACTCTTGGATTTGAAATTTGATTTCACTAACTATTTTGAAGGTTCGAACACTTCCAAATCAAGGCTTAATTTTTAAAGCTAAGAAATTTCGAAGAATATAAAATATTTGATAAAGTATATAAGTTTAGTTCTGTATGTTTAAAGTATGAAGAGTATGACTTAAATGAAATTGAAACTTTTGTTAAGTAAATAATGTGCAAAAAAGTAAATTGGATCTTTTGAATAGAAATAATAGTTTAAAGGTTTTAAAGGGATAGTTATAAATTTGGAAACCATTTTGGGTATAATCGATTTTGAGAAATATTT
Organism: Allium cepa; assembly: GCA_030765085.1. NCBI lineage: Eukaryota > Viridiplantae > Streptophyta > Magnoliopsida > Asparagales > Amaryllidaceae > Allium > Allium cepa. Next base: position 1,050,233,745 of record CM060935.1, on the reverse strand, counting down.
GGTTTTGAAAATAGATTGGAATGTAAAACCCAATATTTATATGATGATTTTGGAAATGAATTTGTTTAGACTTAAATTATGTTACTATGGAAACTTGATTTATTTTCTAACCCTACTATTTTTGGAAACTTTGAAATTGAAGATGTTTAATTTGGAAGAAATAACTTGGTGAAATCGTACATGATTTTGTAACTGAATTGATATTGAAATGATTTGAAATTGAGAACCTTGTATTATTAAGTACTTGATTTGGGAGTTGTCGAACTTATATAAAATGGATTTGTATAAGTGAAGTTGATTTGAAAACTACTGATTTGAAAGGTACTCAATTTGGAAAGAGAAATCTTATATAATCCAAGTCTATATAAGGGTGATTTGATATACTATTGATTTGGAAAGTATTTGATTTGAAAATAGAATCTTATATATAATGTGCTTTATATAAGTATGATATTTGAAAGTGATTTGAAAAAGGTACTATATGAAATATATTTTCGAAGTAAAGATATGGGAAGTCCCTTCTACTTGATATCTGCTCTGTGGCAGCATTGTGGATTCATTCTATCGATATTATTCTCTCTGATTTTTGGTTTTCCGGATTTGATACTCGAGTGTCCCACCGTGGCGTAACCCATGGTTTTTTTTTCGAGCATGACTACATAGCGTTATTCGCCTGGCTGAGGTGGCCTAGGGATACGGATTGTTTCCTGGGGGGTCTGGGCGTAATCACTGTATATCCTATGAACTATGTAGGTCGCATTAGTAGCGAAATCCGCCTGGCTGAGAAGGCCTAGGGGTACGGATTGTTTCCTGGGGGATCCAAGCATAATCATTGTGTATCCCGCGGTCTACTAGTCATCATGGCGTAACTCGCAGGGCTGAGAAAGCTTACGGATATGGATTATTTCCTGGGGGATCCAGGCGTAACCATTGTGTATATGCGAACCATGGTTAGATAAAGGTTTTGGTTTGGTTGTTTTGTTTGAATTGTACTTTCCATATCTGTTTTTAAAAGTTTTTCAAGTATTTTCACTGGGTGTTGAAACTAGTCTACTAAGTACATGGAGAATTCTAGCTTTGTGCCTGATCAACGCACTGCTAGAGTCTATGGAAACGAGGATAAACTTGTTAAGACATTAGTTATAAAAGTATTTTGATAAAATATCATATAAAGGATATTTTTATCATTTATAATTGAAATTTATATAACTTTAAAATAATGGTTCATCCTTGTCTTTCAACCTATTTTCCCTTCTAGCCATTCCTACTTTCCACCTTGATAAACTTACCTATAACCACAGTTATCAGGTATATTTTAATATTCTTGTCGCCTTATCTTAATCCTATTTCATCCCATTCCTTTCTATGTTTTCCGTACCTCGTTCCTTTTCGAGGACGAAAAGATTTGAGTGGGGGAAGAGTGGAACAACCCTGTATTTTATGATTATTTTAATTTTATATTTTAATTATTTTAACTAAAATTCCTGATTTAAAAACTTTATTTTATTTATTAAAATGGATAAATTTTGATATTTTAAATATAAATTTGATTTTTGTGTGAATTATAATTCCAAACCTGAATAAATGGAATATTTCCAAAAAGGTGGATTTTGGTCAAAATGGTCAAACTTTGACTTTTAAATTTAAATTTTAAATATTTCAATTTTTGAATTTTATCTTTTATATGAAAATAGATTTAATTTCAAGAATACTGCTTTTCGTTTCGTTGAAATCAGATTAATATTGTGAAAGTTATGCTATTTACAATATTGTGTGTAAATTGTTTTATTTAACAAAAATTGTTTATTTTAATTAATATAAATAATATTTTTGGTTGATATATCATGTTATAATTGTGTATATATATGTAACATTACATATTACATATATATTTAAAACATTTGTCCGTTTTTGTTTCATTTAATTTGGATATATACTTTGTAAATTAAGTAACATACAAAATGTAAATAGCAATTAATTTATACGTTTCTATAACCGTTTTCTTATTTATTTCTATAGTGTTTATATAAACAGTATGTATTTATTGAATTATTTCTTTGGCATATATTCTATTAAATATATAGGAAACGTATAAATGAACTACGTTACCTATTTTTAATTAAAAGCATACGTTCCGTTTTGATTTATTACCTCTTTTATCTTTCCATCCCTTGATTTTCTACCATAACTTCATTTCTTTTGATCGTTCCTTTTCTTTTCTCATAGCCCTATATTTTGTATATTATATGAAAGAAAACATGTCTTTGTCATTCATCATTCATGCGTGCTTCAGATCTGAGAAAAACTTGGTAGTGTCTTCTTCTTCCTTTTCCACCTTTTCTTCTTTGTTTTGCCTTGTTTTTCACTTGAATTTGCCTTGATCTTCACCTATGTTTCTCGGCCCATACCCCCACCATCTCCTCCACCAACCACCACCACTTCCTTCCTCGTATAACCCATGACCTGACATCATTCTCCTTTGACCTGAAAGTGCCATGATCATCCCTTGCACAAAACTCCACAAAAAAACAAAGCCAAGCTCCTTGAATTTATACCTAGCCAAGCCTATATTCGCATCCACTTCATTTCCTTGCCACGGCTACCTGCTTAGCCTCCACCACCAGCAAGCACCACACCTGAACACCACTACTAACATCTGACCTAACCTGAATTAGCCCATGGCCAAGCCTAAATGTGCCAAGGCCGATCCCAAAATGATGAACAAACCACCTCCCTTTTGCTTGCCTTTTTACCTTCCTCATGCTGTAACCTCCAAACCCTTTGCCTTCTTGACCAAGCCTTGTTATTTTCAGATCCAAACCTGACCATTACCACCTGAAAACATCCAAGGCCAAGCCAATATAGCCTTGTGGCGAGCCTATGTGGGTAAAGGTCAAGCAAATTTGATGGGAAAGCTTGGTGATGTCTCTTGTTATTTCTATTTCCATTTTGTTTCAATAGATTTTTGGTATTGTAAAAATATTTATATATGGTTTGTTTCATTGTTGAATAAAAGATTTATATCTTGGCACTCCCTCCGCTCAAATCAAGTCGTGCTATCATGCTTTCCGGATCTTTGTTTGTGTGTGTTTGATTTGCGAATTCTAGCCTTAAAGAGGTGAGTTTTCACTCATGACATTTATACTTATATAATTAGTGAAGTGACAATAAGTGAATGTGTAGAATTGTTATATCATATTATACCTGCCTATGATGTTAATTATATGATGTTAAACCCTGTTATAAACTTGTCTCATTATCTGTTATGTTTTATTCTGTTATAATGTGTATTTATTTCTGTTTCTCACACTGCAAGTTCCCTGTAGAATAGAATCACTATGGATTGAAATGATAGATGTCCGAATGGATTTTAGAATAGGAAAAATCATTACGGGCTGAAATGATAGGCCTGGGTGATTTTTATTTATTTGTATTTGTCTTGGGATTGCCGGTTTGAAATAATCAAAATCCGAAAATTTTACTGATTACGGATTTAAATGATAACTTCCGTATCACTTGATTTAGATGTAAAATATTATCCGGACCTGTGGTTGATTTCAAATATGATTTCTTATAAATTTCATGTATTGTAAATGAAAGAAAGAAAAAAAAAAAGAAATTTGACTTATATTGGATTTAAAATGGTTATGTAGTATTTTCTAAAATGTTAAATGGTATAAGTTAATATATGGTTTGAGTTGTAGTGTGAAAGGTTGATTTAACTTAATAATGGGAATTTAAGTAAAAATGGAATTATAAAAGTAACTTGGTAATTAATATAATTGATGTATAAATTGGATAAATATAAAGTAAAATAAAATATCAAGTTATTTGTAAAATAAAGTTAAGCAACTTACAGTGTATTTTGAATTTATGTAATTAGTTTAAAATGTTAAATAAATGGATGGTTAAAAGTGTAATTAGAAATATAAGTTGACTTAGAAATGTGAAGTTTGGTTTAAAAATAAAAGTTAAGTTAAGAAAATAAAATGGAAATTTAATTTAATTTGTGAAATGGTAAATTAAATTAATGTGTAAAGTAAATGAAAGTTGGAAAAATTGTATATTGACCTTAATAAGTGAAACATTGAGATTTTTGAATTTGTATACAAAATTTTACTTTATAAAAATCATAAGTTAAAGGGGTATTCAAATGAACATTTTGAAGTGGAAAAATATGATTTTTATAAGTTAAAATGGTTAAAAATTGAAGCTTAATTGTTTCTGAAATTTTATTGTAAATCTAGAAATTTATTTAGTAGCACTTCAGAAATGCTTTTCTGAAAATAAACTAAAACTGAACTATTGCAGCAGTTTTTAAATGTTGTCTTTACCGAATTGAATTGTTTTGAATTATACTTACCGTATAGCATATTCTAAGTGCGGCTAAAAGCTGAAATTTCAATATTTGAAGTGTTTAACTGAATAAATGAACTCAGAAAAGGCTAAATTTTTAGGAATTGAATATTTGATTTGAAGGAATAATGACTTCACTTTTTAATGGTTTAAATGAATGATTTTAATTCGGAATTATAAATCATTTTAAATATATAACCACGGGTACACTGCTTTGTGTGTCACGTGATTTCCTTGTGATTGTTTGAAGCACACCTTTGGTTTTAAGAGTGTGGCTAGAGATGAGTGGTTACTGCAGCTCTACACTACCCTAGCCACAATAACACTGTTAATTGCATTGTTTACTTTAATGTGGATATTTCTAGGATAGTGTTTATTACTACTTAATTGATGGTTTGATTGATACTTAAAGGATGGGCGATCCCAAGCATCCTCTAAGTTATTGTACATTGCTATTACAGTTCACTTGAGTTGGTTTACATTGTATAAGTATGTATGTCCTGACTCGAGTGTTTGTGTTTTACTTTACGCTCGGGTCAGCCTTAGAATCACAGCTTTGGATTCACCTTCTGGAGCTAGAGTTTTGCTGGAGCTTATCTGTCTATCTATTCGTCTACTTCTTTCAGTTAGTTTCTATTTGGTATCTATCTCTGTATTGTTGTTTATGTATCGTGACTTCTATTGTATCTATTTTACTATGAGATTTTGTATATGTTTTGAGAGTATGTATTTAGTAGCTTCATGAACTACTATTGTAACAACCCGCATATTTAACGATTTTATATTTAAATATTTTATTTAAATATAGCGTCGTTAGTCGGATTTAGGTCCGAAATGTTACTTTTTGCAAACAGCCGAATTGGAGCTCGAAACTACCTCCATTGGTTCCAAAATGGCGTTTGCGATCTTTTTGAGTATAATCTTTGATATGTTTGGAGTTTATGAAATTTTGACCCTTTTTCTACTTGGGCTTGAGTTTGGGCTCAGCCCCAATCTCCTCTTAACCCTCTAGCTCATTAACTCTTCATCCATTCATCCTCATTTCATTCCTTTAACTTAAGAAAACTGAAAATGGGGGAAAGGAAGAAGAATTAGAAACTCCAAGCCTTAATTCCATTTGCAAACTCCAAATTCTTGCTTGAAATTCAAAAAGAAGGATAGGTAAGCCTCTTCTTCATCTTCTCCAACTCTTTCTTCTTAAATTTCATAAAATTTCCTAAACCTAACTTAGAAAATACTTGTTTTTGATCTTAGATTGAGGCTTGTTGGGTTGAAGTAGAGTTTGGTTGGTCTTCTCCTTGTTATTGAGCTTCATCTTCTTTGTTTTTGGAAAAAGGTGAGTTTTGAACTCACATCTACTTCTCTTGATATCATTGATGTTGGGTATGAATTCCTAACAAGTATGCATGTGCCATTGTTTTGGATTTGGAAAGAATTTGCATTCATTGAAAATAGGGCAGGAAGTGCAAATCATCAGGTTCGGCCAACCGAACTCAGGGTCCGGTCGACCGACCTGCTACTTGGGCACTTCCCCCGCCTCTGTTTTGGAAGTGCAGAAATTTGGGCTCCGGCTGACCGGCCCAAAGGTCCGGTCGACCGACCTGATGCCCCGAGCATCTCTCTATTTCTGGCCCGGTCAACCGACCAAGGAGGTCCGGTCGACCGACCTGCTCCTGTTTTTCCTGTTTTGCCTATTTTTGCATATTTTGATTGGTTTTCCAAATTTTATCGATTCAAGTTGGTTTTTTGTGCTTGTTATTGCATCTTTGACTTTGATAACTTATTCTTGACTTCATCCATGGGTTTTTATAAAATAATCCCTCTAAATCGCATTAAAAGCTCGTTTTCTCTGATTTATAAACTCTATTTAAAACGCACACACAATTTCGCACTTCGAGAGGAGTGGAAGGGAGATTAAATGGTTAGGTAAAACATGGACCATGAATCCATGCGTTTGTCTTGCCGATTAATCCCCGACCTATTCGATTAATCGTTTTGGCCTTTTGGTCTGGTTTACCGATGAAACAAGGTGAACTTTGTACTGCTTTGAGTGTGAAATTAACTAACGGATAGTAAACCGTTTAGTGCGAACGAGTGGTTATGGGACTCACGTTACCACTTTTCGGATTCCTTTTTGAGAGTTATGACACATTCCGCCAGTTAGTGGTGTCCAGTACTGGGCCTCCGGACCTTCACCACTACGGTTTGTTGCCTCGGGTATGTGCCTTCGAGTTTGTGCCTTCGGGTTTGTTGCCCTTTAGTATCGCTTCCGATGTTGGTCGTTATGAGCCGCATGGGTGATATTGGGTTGCCCTTTAGTATCGTTTCCGATGTTGGTCGTTATGAGCCGCATGGGTGATATTGGGTTTGGATTCTTCGGGCTCATGGATCCTTGTTTATACAGTACTGAGCTCGAGCAATATTCTGATGTTTCATTCATATGTATATTCCCTAGGTATCGCCCTTCGATGTTGGTCATTATGAGCCTCATGATGCGTAGCGTTTACCTTGCAGAACTTGTATACCTTATTGGTATTTGTTATTTGCCTTTTTGGCTTGATTTGGGATATTTATATCCTTTGTTTCTATATATTGCCGATGATATGAGGCTTGTTATCATATGATTCATCTTTTGTTAGATGACTGTGTTATCTCCTTTAGAGATATTTGTTATACTTTGTAACCTTGAAGGTTTATTGTTGTTCAGTTTATCTAACTGATTTGTTTAGCTAGACTGACCCGTGTATTTTATACTCGGGTCAGACCGAGATGTTTCAGGTTAGATGCTTTTGGACTTAGCCTATTTTGCTTCCACATGGACTATTCAGCTTGTTCCTTTTTGTTAAAGCTTTTTGTGTAGTCCCATTTTGTAGTAACTCTAGTATGTATTCATCTAGAATCGTTTGTATACAGTGGATTGATATACCACTTGACGTGTATTATTTTGTGTACTCTGTTATGTATCAATATATGTGTATATGATGATTTAATGTTCTGTGATGTATATTACATTTGAGTTGTCATATTCTGTTCTGATAGATCCTTCAACCACCTATGGTTTTGTTTTAAGTATTCATTGGGTATGTCGACCTGCTTGGTATGTTTATTGTCGATGTATTCAATAGATAGTTAGAGCAAAGCTATAGATGGTCGCTCCCAACCAGCCTTATTCTCTGTGTTAGTTGACGGCATTACCTTGTAGTGTCCTTGGCTAGCGTGGGTATAGAGGTGGGGCATCACAACTATGGTATTTTATTTCCGCTGCGAGTATTCAGATATCTCCGTGTATGTGATTCTGTGAATGATTTTGTTTGCTCCAAATTTCTTAACAATCCACTGTTTTGATGTATTCAAGTCTGACATGTGTGGATTATTTTCGATTTTAATGGTCCAAAATAGTGGGTCATTACATTTGGTATCAGAGCTTTGGTTTTAGGCAAACCTTAGCCTGTAGAGCAAAAACTCATTAGAGATAGGGTAGAAGTACCCTAGAATGAGTGAAATCAATCTCAGAATCATTTCTTTATGAGTGAACGTATTTTCGAAGTATAAAATGATTTCAAATGATTTTAAAGGATTTTCAAAGATTATATTAGTATAAATTTTTCTTATTTTGAAATCAAGATTTTCTAAAGTTCAACCCTTCGGTATCCGCTTGTTAGAAATCTCTTAGTTAGGATTCTTATCGATTAGGATTCCTTGAACTTTGGAATGCTCCCACTGGTTCTGAAATCCAGTCTTGTCTTCCCTATTGTTGTCCTTTTGATTTTACGGCATTCCATAACTCCACTTTGAATAACCTCCATAAAGATCATTGATTCCACAAATCTTTGAATGATTTGTAAATGGGTGAACTCCTTTACGATTTGGCATTGATTCACCGGAAATTTTTATATCCTCGGTTTACGATGTTATCTATCTCCTGCTCTACCTGGATTCTATCTCTGACAATCGAATGTCGATTTGCCTTAGATTTCTGAATTGATTATATTCCTGAAGTCACGGTTGATCGATTATGGTCGCCCGCGATTTACATAGGCTTATCCATCTTCTATTTGGTAATTAAATTATCTCGTCTTTGTTCGAGCTTATCTTCGAACTAGAATTCTATTTGATTGAAGTTCCTCTAAATTTGAATCTCTGTCAAGTTTTGAAATCCATTCATGAATCATCCCTTGAAAAAAATTTGTTGATTGTATTTTGAAATTGTGTATACAACGAAATTTTTATTTTGATAAGGATGACAGCATTTTTATATAAAAATGAAATGTTTTCGATAAAGATTATATACCTTTCAAAAACGAGTGTCTAAAATTTTGAAAAGATTTCAAATTTTGAAAATTTATAAGGAATTCGATTATATAAAATGATTTACAACTGAAGTGTTTTGAATTTGAATTTCGAGGAAAATAGTTTCGGTGATGAGTGCATGCATCATCGACATTGATTTTCGAGTTTCAGAGTTGGGGAGAGGCAACTCTAGTAGCTTTGCTATGCGAGTGATTTTGTGAAACCAATTTTGATTTCAGATTTCGAAGTATGAATTGATTTTCGAAAGATGTATGTATCTATATTTGAAATGATTTGAAGTGAGCCCGGTGTTCAATCCTCGAGTTTCCGATTTGATTTAGTATAACTCTATTTATAAAAACTGATTTACTGATTTGTTGCTGATTTCCAACTCTTGGATTTGAAATTTGATTTCACTAACTATTTTGAAGGTTCGAACGCTTCCAAATCAAGGCTTAATTTTTAAAGCTAAGAAATTTCGAAGAATATAAAATATTTGATAAAGTATATAAGTTTAGTTATGTATGTTTAAAGTATGAAGAGTGTAACTTAAATGAATTTGAAACTTTTGTTAAGTAAATAATGTGCAAAAAAGTAAATTGGATCTTTTGAATAGAAATAAATAGTTTAAAGGTTTTAAAGGGATAGTTATAATGGAAACCATTTTGGGTATAATCGATTTTGAGAAATATTTGGTTTTGAAAATATATTGGAATGTAAAACCCAGTATTTATATAATGATTTTGGAAATGAATTTGTTTGACTTAAATTACGTTAATATGGAAACTTGAGTTATTTTCTAAACCTATTATTTTTGGAAACTTTGAAATTGAAGATGTTTAATTTGGAAGAAATAACTTGGTGAAATCGTATATGATTTTGAAACTGAATTGATATTGAAATGATTTGAAATTGTGAACCTTGTATTATTAAGTACTTGATTTGGGAGTTGTCGAACTTATATAAAGGGATTTGTATAAGTGAAGTTGATTTGAAAACTATTGATTTCAAAGGTACTCAATTTGGAAAGAGAAATCTTATATAATCGAAGTCTATATAAGGGTGATTTGATATACTATTGATTTGGAAAGTATTTGATTTGAAAGTGGAATCTTATATATAATGGGCTTTATATAAGTATGATATCTGAAAGTGATTTGAAAAAGGTACTATATGAAATATATTTTCGAACTAAAGATATAGGAAGTGCCTTCTGCTTGATATCTGCTCTTTGGCCACATTGTGGATTCATTCTATCGATATTATTCTCTCTGATCTTTGGTTTTTCGGATGTGATACTCGAGTGTCCCAGCGTGACGTAACCCATGGTTTTTTTTTCGATCGCGACTGCATAGCATAATTCGCCTGGCTGAGATGGCCTAGGGGTACGGATTGTTTCCTGGGGGATCCAAGCGTAATCACTGTGTATCCTATGAACTATGTAGGTCGCATTGGTAGCGAAATCCTCCTGGCTGAGAAGCCCTAGGGGTACGGATTGTTTCCTGGGGGATCTAGGCGTAATCATTGTGTATATTGCGGTCTACTAGTCATCATGGCGTAACGCGCAGGGCTGAGAAAGCTTACGGATATGGATTGTTTCCTACGGGATCCAGGCGTAACCATTGTGTATCTGCGAACCATGTTTAGACAAAGGTTTTGGTTTGGTTGCTTTGTTTGGATTTTATTTTCCATATCTGTTTTTTAAAAGTTTTTCAAGTATTTTCACTGGGTGTTGAAACAAGTCTACTAAGTACATGGAGAATTCTAGCTTTGCGCCTGATCAATGCACTGCCAGAGTCTATAGGAACGAGGATAAACTTGTTAAGACATCGAGTTATAAAATTATTTTGATAAAGTATTATATAAAGTATATTTTGATCATTTATAATTGAAATTTATATAACTTTAAAATAATGGTTCATCCTTGTCTTTCAACCTATTTTCCCTTCTAGCCATTCCTACTTTCCACCTTGATAAACTTACCTATAACCACAGTTATCAGGTATAATTTTAATCTTCTTGTCATCTTATCTTAATCCTATTTCATTCCATTCTTTTCTGTATTTTCCGTACCTCGCTCCTTTTCGAGGACGAAAAGATTTGAGTGGAGGAGAGTATAACAACCGTGTATTTTATGATTATTTTAATTTTACATTTTAATTATTTTAACTAAAATTCCTGATTTAAAAACTTTATTTTATTTATCAAAATGGATAAATTTTGTTATTTTAAATATAAATTTTGATTTTTATATGAATTATAATTCCAAACCTGAATAAATGGAATATTTCCAAAAATGTGGAATTTGGTCAAAATGGTCAAACTTTGAATTTTAAATTTAAATTTTAAATATTTGAATTTTATCTTTTATTATGAAAATTCATTTAATTTCAAGAATATTGCTTTTTATTTCGTTGAAATCGGATTAATATTGTTAAAGTTATGCTTTTTACAATATTGTGTGTAAATTGTTTTAGTTAACAAAATTATTTATTTTAATTAATATAAATAATATTTGTGGTTGATATATCATGTTATAATTGTGTATATATATATAACATTACATGTTATGTATATATTTACAACATTTGTCCGTTTTTGTTTAATTTAATTTGGATATATACTTTATAAATTAAGTAACATGCAAAGAGGTAAATAGCAATTAATTTATACGTTTTTATAACCGTTTTCTTATTTATTTCTGTAGTGTTTATATAAACGATATGTATTTATTGAATTATTTCTTTGGCATATATTCTATTAAATATGTAGGAAATGCATAAATGAGGATGCGTTACTTATTTTTAATTAAAGGCATACGTTACGTTTTGATTTATTACCTCTTTTATCTTTCCATCTCTTGATTTTCTACCATAACTTCATTTCTTTTGGTCGTTCCTCATAGCTATGTATTTTGTATATTACGTGAAAGAAAACATCTCTTTCTCATTCATCATTCATGCATGCTTCAGATCTGAGAAAAACTTGGTAATGTCTTCTTCTTCTTTTTCCACTTTTTCTTCTTTGTTTTGCCATGTTTTTCACTTGAATTTGCCTTGATCATCACCTATGTTGCTCAGCCAATACCCCTTTCATCTCCTCTACCTGTAACGACCCAGAGTTTCTGTCAATTAAAAATTGTATATTTAATTGATTTTGAATATTAATAAATAAAATTTGTAAGTTAAATAAATTTTATTTCGAATATCTAGATTTAATTTGGTAATTAAATCGATAATTAAATATTTGAAATTCCAGAAATAATTAGAAATTAGGTTTAATATGATTAAAATTTATTTGTAAAATTTTATTATATCATAATGGAGTTATAATGATGTTATAGAACTTTTAAAATTAAATTAAAAGTTAAATTGTGAAAATTTAATATTTTAATATTTAATTATCGACTAAAAATAGCCATTTTTCAAACAGTCTCGGATTTCGACGAAACTAGTTTCATCGGATTCGTAATGTAATATTATTGTAAGATTTCGAATTTCGTGTCAATCGGATTTACCGTTTGTCCGGAGCAAGCCAAAACGCATGGAAAATTCGTTTAATCGATGTAATTTAAATTGATCGTTTATTGCCGTAACTCGCACAGATGATCGAATTGGCCTCCGAAACCTATTCCATTGTGTCCGAAACGTGGGGTAAACCCTAGAAACGCGGGTCACCGCGCGAGATTTGATGTTCGGAAAATTTCGGGTGAATAGTGTTTTGTGAAATTTTTTATAAAATGACCCCTAACTTCACAAATTTCACAAAACCCTAATCTAAAGCTTCAGGCCGCCATTTTAAATTCCAATGGCCGAAAATCGCTTTCATTCTTCCCTCAATATCTCTCGATCCATCAGTCTATTCAGGAAAGTTCCAACTGCAATGTTGTAGATCGTCTCGAGATCTACGACTTCAACGGTGGTGATCAAAAATGGTGGAGCCAATCGTCGGGAAATCGCTTGTGAAGGCCGCGCGTTCAATCACGTTGTTCGAGAAGCAGGGATGACCGAGCTTCGATTCCTTCTGGCCGATGGTGGTGCTTGGGTGGAGCTTTGATGTGGCGGTGTTCGATCACCTTCGAGTTGCCTAGGGTGGTTGCGAAAATTGCTTGATTGGAGGCGGCTATGGGTTAGTTTGTACGTGCTTTTCACGTATGAATGAATAAAGATGTGGAGCGGCCCAGATCTGATGGCAGCGAAACGAACGGATAGGATCTGTTAGGTTAAAATTTTAAAAATAGAAATTGTAAATATGTATATATTAAATTCGTTTAAAGTTTAAAATGTGATAACTTTGTCATACGAGGTCGGAATTTCACGAAACGAATTGCATTGGAATCGTATGGAAGAGTACTTCGCTATGAAACTGGATTGGAGTCGTTTGGAGCTAGTGTGAATTTCAGGTAAAATTAAACGCGTGTTTAATTTTATTCGAAATAAAACGCTGAAACTGTCATTGAAAATAAGGTGAGAACTTCTCACTCAATCGAATTAGTTTCGATTTAAATTTTAAATAGTTAGATTTAAAATTGTTTGATTGTGCTGATTTGCATGCTTGAATGATAAATTATTATCTATTGTGTTAAATAGACATTATATGCCGTATATTAAGCGGAGGTTATTTATTTAAAAACATATACCACGAACATTTCACTGCAAAGTGAAATTGGTATTATTTATGTACTTGGAGTTGATTTCCCGCATTATATAGCGGATGAGACCCTATTGCGCCGCATAATAGCTGATAATATTTTATAAATATCATATACCGCGATATTTCACCTCGAAGTGAAATTGGTATTGTGCTAACATCTGTGGATGCAGGGAAACAGGTTGGTAGGATCCAACTGGATTCCTCAAATGATTGAATTTGTTTCAATATTGTGTGTTGATCTATTTATAATCTGCGTGATTATCTTTGTGATTGGAATCGTTAAAGGCTAAAATTAGCCGAATATATTTTTGGTATCATTAGATGCCGAAAATAAATAAAATGGGATTTTTGAAAATTTAAGTTGAGAATTCATAATAAAATTTAATTTTGGAATTTATTCATTTTAAATAAATAAACGTTGTAATTTTAATGTTATAAAAATTATGATTTTTGAAATAAGTAGTTGATTAATTTATAAAATGGTTAAAACTGGGTTTTTTGGATTATTATAAATGATTTATATAAAAGATTTATAAAATTGATGTTTATAAATTAAAATTATTGGAATTATAAAACGAGTTTTTATAAGGTTAAAATGAAGTATAGATGGATTTCATAAGTTAATGAAATTTATAGATTTATAAATTGTGAAGTTATAAAATGAATAGATTTTTGTAAAATAAAAGATTATAAGTAATTAACTTATAAATTGGATTTTGGCATTTAAATGAGATATAAATAGAATTTGTTAATTAAGGGATTTTATAAGTGGAATTTTTTATAAAATAAATATAAGTGGAATTTATAAACATTGTTTTATAAATCCGAAATCGACTTATTTTGATAAGTCAATTATTATAGATTATCAAAGGAGAATATTCACGATTTTGGACAGTGGATAATCTTTTAAAATAAAATATATAGAACTGTTGAATTTGGTTAAGGAAATATATTCACGATTTTGGAAAGTGAATAATATATTAAAGAAATGCTTTGGGAAGTGATATTTTAAATAGAATTAAAACGATTTAAAGATGTTTTAAATTGCAATAATTATCGAAACCATAGATATCAACATTCATTGTTGAAATAGACGTTTTCGAGAAATAGAAGGAAATGGTGGACTATAACACTGTTGTTATGGTAAATAATTTCCGAAAGGAAATGTTTTATATAGTATTGGGAATTATATATCTATTTTAAGTTTGAATCCCTATACTAGTGGTTTTGGGTTGTCGTAACAATGTTTTACGCAACATTCGTTTTGCCTCAAATAAATGTGTTTAAGAGGATGTTTTCCTTAAAGAATAAATTATATACTTAATTGTTATTTAAGTATATTAAATATTTTTCAAGTGTTGAAAAATAATTAGATTTGTGAATTATTTATTATTAAATAAGTATGGGAATGTTTTTTCCAGTATAAAGTGAATGTTTTGAGATTTTATCTTTTAAAGATAATTTGATAATGAATATTACAAATCGATTTGAAAATCGTATATTCATAGATATTTTGGAAATGTAAATTCACCAAGGAATTTATAAAGGAAAGGGAAATTGGTTTAAAAATAAACATTGATTTATTTTTGAAGTATGGAAACAAATTTATGAATTTGGACGTAAGTTTAAAATAAATCGGGAAGGATTTGTTTGATTGATTTAAATGAACCATTTTAAATTTAAAACGGATAAATATTTGGAAGTGTTTCCATTTAAGGAAATTGATTTGAAATTTGTTTTCAAAGATTGAAAGGTGAAAATGATTTGAAATTTGTTTTCAGATGGTTGAAGTGTGGAAAATATATCTTGTAAAGATATTTTTTTTGAAAAATAAATAATTTGGGAAGATTATTTATTATCGGGTGATGTTGTGAATATTGATTGATAGTTAAATAACCGACTATCAATATTGACCTTTAAATAGGTATTTGTTGTGAATTGGTTGAAATTGAATGCTACACTTATTTTTAAATTATTGTGCTCGTTATTCGGGTTACCCATTTCGAATAGTGACACGACGTAATGGATAGCATTGAAGACCGGTGGTGAAGACCGGGTATTTGTGAAAACGATAAGATGACCAATTGATTGTCTCTGCACCGTTAGCTACGGTATGGAGATTTCCTTTGTGACGGGAAATTCGATCGGGATTGTGAATACCCGGATTGCAAGGACTTCTTTGGAAGTGCCTTCGGTTCTGTTCGAACCCAAAACAGACTTGTATGGTTACGTGTCTGACATTACATTTTGAGATATAAAACAGATTTCTTTCAAATACATTTCTGTTGGTGGCGGAGAATTTATTCTCTTAGCTTAACACCCTTCTCTAAGACGTACGAGCTCAGAGGTTATGTAGTTGAAGGTTATCAGCGATATATTCCCAATTTGGTAATGTGGCATGCTGAGTGTTGCTGTATGATGATTATTTATTGATCATTTGTTGATCAAAGCATGGCTTTGTGCCTAGCTTTGTGGACGAGACTTCGTCAGACCTCACTCCCCGAAAATGGTCAAAACAGGAATATGCGGCAAGGTTATGAGGGTCGCGCCCTTTAGGGTATGTCATTTCCTTCTGGAAAGGGTGTTATCATGGTATGGAGCCCAGATACTTACTCATGCTGACACGCTATATTTATTACTGTATGATGTTGGTTATCGAGCGCTCGGATAAAGGTCCAAAGAGACCGGGGGATGACATATTCGTGTAGTAGTTACCTAGTTACAGAGGCAGCCCGGCCTTGTGTTGGCAGAGATCTAACTGTAACGTTAGGCTCTCGGGACGTCCCGTCAGAGGCGATCCCATTGACAGTAGGAAGTTCCTTAGCCTGACCATTTGTTGGAAATCCAAATAAAACAATATGCGTCTTGTACGGTTTTAGTTGTATAACTTGCCATTCACTTATGGTGGTCACCACTGTTTGGATGATAGCTATAGTAGGCATAGTTCGAAATGTCTATGTTGGCTAAGATTTATATTATACTTTCAAAATGTTTTCTACACTATGCACTAATAATAATAAAAATCAAATGTTTGCGTAGTAAGCATCTTTGACCATCATAAGGAGAAATCTCCTCCAATTCTGCGTTTGCATTGTGTGTGTGGCGGGAGGCCTTATGGTAGTTACATTTTCCAAAAGCATTGTGGATATTTTTCACTTCCCTTGTTGTTGTTGTTTTAAAGATAAATAACTGCTTTAGTCTCACACCAGTCCCATGACTGACCTGGAGTTTATTGTTCCCTTCTTAAACTCTGGGTGCCCACCAATTTCCACACGGGCAGTCTAGAGTTAGGTTATCGGGTTATTCTGGATTTAGGAGTTGCTGCAGAGATCTGGAGGCAAGCTGGATGGCATGACGTATCAACTAGTATATAGTATTTCTTTTCCGCTGTTTGTTGTTGTAAACTCTGATAATGTAATGTAATGTGATGTAATGTAATAACTGGTATAGTTCTTTTGTTTTAATGATATCCATTTATCTATTATATGTTGTTCCGCTGCGACTGTGAGATTCTGATATTGTTTTCCGTTTCTTCTTCTTTCTCTCTTCTTCTACCTTTTTCTTCTTCTTAAACCCTAAGAATTCGGTTTTTCGGCAGTTGATACAGTGGACGTATTAATGTCGATTTTCGGAAGTCGAAGAATCGGGTCCTTACAAAGTGGTACCAGAGCATTTGGTTAAGTGACAACCTTGGCTCTGTTGGGAATTACTCATTAGAGACAGAGTCAGTAGTACTCTTGAATGAATGTGAGTGTAATAATAGATACGAGTGTGTATTTGTTAGTGAATATAAAATGATTTATATTGTGATGATTGGTTTATTGAGTGGTATATGGATTCTGGTCGGTATAGTCTGTACAACTCTATCGATAGGTGTCTCTAAACACTTATACAGAACAAATCGACACGATATCGTTTTAAATTGGGTAAATGAAATAATTTTACCTCAATTATATTTTTATATAAAGGAAATAATTTTTCAGAAATTATTAAAGTATATGTAAATTGATTGTTTGGTTGTTGAAAATGTAAAAATGTATAAGTCAATAAAAGTTGTTTGAATAAGTTAAATAAAAACACAGTTGTAAAAGAATGAATTGTATAAGCAAATGAATTATAAATATGGAATTATAATTAAAATGATTTACAATTGTAAAATAATCTCATATATAAATAGTGAAATTTTATGAGGAAAAAAATTTATAAATGTGATTTATAAACAATGAAAAGAAAATTTTTGAAAGAATATTTAGCACTGATCTCACTATTGTTGCTGGGAAATAATAAGGGTGATGATTGCAGCATCATCAGTATCATTTTCGAGTTTCTATGTGATGGATTTGCTACCATAGTAAATTGAAAATTGAAGTTTTGTTGTGATAAACAAATTTGAAATTAAAATTCAAGTTTTAATTGATGAACATAAGTGAAATGGGTTTTGAACTTATAATATGAAATAATAAAGATTTCATCTTGGTAAAGTTGAAATAAATTTGACTTTGGTAAAAGTTAAATAGAATTTACTTTAGAATTGAAATCTGAATTGGATTTGGAAATTTAAGTAAGTTAAACAAATGGTTTTTAAATGGAATATAACTTAAGTAAAATTGAATGAAGTTGATTTTGGTATCGAAGAAATTAATCAAGAGAAGTGGTGATTTTGAACTTGAGTTATATAACTGAAATTCAACCTTATATTGTTAAAGGAATTGGCAATTAAATTAATAAATGGATTGAATGTTAATCAATCGAATGTAAATAAGTTGATACGAAATAATGAATGAAGTGTTAATTCATTGAAAGCCAATGTAATTAGAAGTTGAATAATTTAATGAAAATCAACTAAATGTTAAACCAATTGAAATTAAAAGTGTTGAACCAAATTAAATGTTGAAAGTAAATTGAATGAATTTGGTTATGTCGAATATACATTGGTTGTTATTTGATTGTTAGTTGATTGTATATAAATTCATTAAGTGTTAATGAAATTAAATTAGTGAAATTGAAAGCTATGTAATTGAATTCAAATTGGAAGAAAATGAATTTGAATAGAATTGAATTTGATTTGGAAGTGAACTAAAATGAATGTAAATTAGTGAATGTATACTAATTGGAAATAAATAAATGAATATTTGTAAAGTCCAATGTTAACAAATCAAATGTGATTAAAATTAAGAACCAATTCGTTGAATATTAATGATAAATGAAAGAATATTGATTTGCTTATTGATTTGTTGGATGTTAATTGGATGATAGTTGTTTGATGATTGCATTTGTTATTTTGTTGCATTTGCTATGTTGGCATATGTAGTTGTTATGTTGGTATATGTTGTATATTGATATTACTTTCATATATACATGTTCTCATTTGTTTGATTGAGTGTATAGTAGGTGCGGATGGTTTATGCTTCGCATTTTGAGCTCGCTTTCGCGCTATATTAGTCGTATATGCTCGCTAACAATATATAAGGTACATATCTCGGATTAAATATCGTACTTTTACACTTTTTTCCCTGCGGGGTGCCTCATCACTTGATGAGATGTATATTTGTGATATATATACTATCATTTTTTTTCGGATCGAGCCGCGCAAAGGAGACTTTGGCAAATTTTTCCGAAAATTTAAGGCGTTAGAGAAAATTTAAGAAAAATTGGAAAATTTTGAAAACTATAACTAAGTAAAATTGGAAAACTTAGTAAAGATTTTGTAAGAAGTTTAACTATGAATTTTGGAAAAGTTAAACACTTAAGAGATTTGTAAATCTAATTGGAACGGTTCATTTTAAAAAGTTAACGGATTCTGTAACTTTTTCTTACTTGGTAATTTCGAGGACGAAATTCTTTTAAGGGGGGAAGTTTATAACGACCCAGAGTTTCTGTAATTAAAAATTGTATATTTAATTGATTTTGAATATTAATAAATAAAATTTGTAAGTTAAATAAATTTTATTTCGAATATCTAGATTTAATTTGGTAATTAAATCGATAATTAAATATTTGAAATTCCATAAATAATTGGAAATTAGGTTTAATATGATTAAATTTGATTTGTAAAATTTTATCATATCATATTGGAGTTATAATGATGTTATAGAACTTCTAAAATTAAATTAAAAGTTAAATTGTGAAAATTTAATATTTTAATATTTAATTATCGAATAAAAATAGCCATTTTTCAAATAGTCTCGGATTTCGACGAAACCAATTTCGTCGGATCCGTAATGTGACACTATTGTAAGATTTCAAATTTCGTGTCAATCGGATTTACCGTTTGTCCGGGGCAAGCCAAAACGCATAGAAAATTCGTTTAATCGATTTAATTTAAATTGATCGTTTATTGCCGTAACTCGCACTGATGATCGAATTGGCCTCCGAAACCTATTCCATTATGTCCGGAACGTGGTGTAAAACCCTAGAAACGGCGGTCACCGCGCGAGATTTGGAGTTCGGAAAATTTTGGGT
Source organism: Allium cepa (assembly GCA_030765085.1). Lineage (NCBI taxonomy): Eukaryota > Viridiplantae > Streptophyta > Magnoliopsida > Asparagales > Amaryllidaceae > Allium > Allium cepa. The sequence continues at coordinate 1,050,213,984 of CM060935.1, read as the reverse complement.
GAATAGTGTTTTGTGAATTTTTTTATAAAATGACCCCTAACTTCACAAATTTCACAAAACCCTAATCTAAAGCTTCAGGCCGCCATTTTAAATTCCAATGGCTGCAAATCTCTTTCATTCTTCCCTCAATATCTCTCGATCCATCAGTCTATTCAGGAAAGTTCCAACTGCAATGTTGTAGATCGTCTCGAGATCTACGACTTCAACGGTGGTGATCAGAAATGGTGGAGCCAATCGTCGAGAAATTGCTTATGAAGGCCGCGCGTTCAATCACGTTGTTCGAGAAGAAGGGATGACCGAGCTTCGATTCCTTCTGGCCGATGGTGGTGCTTGGGTGGAGCTTTGATGTGGCGGTGTTCGATCACCTTCGAGTTGCCTAGGGTGGTTGCGAAAATTGCTTGATTGGAGGCGGCTATGGGTTAGTTTGTACGTGCTTTTCACGTATGAATGAATAAAGATGTGGAGCGGCCCAGATCTGATGGCAGCGAAACGAACGGATAGGATCTGTTAGGTTAAAATTTTAAAAATAGAAATTGTAAATATGTATATATTAAATTCGTTTAAAGTTTAAAATGTGATAACTTTGTCATACGAGGTCGGAATTTCACAAAACGAATTGCGTTGGAATCGTATGGACGAGCAATACGCTATGGAACTGGATTGGAGTCGTTTGGAGCTAGTGTGAATTTTGGGTAAAATTAAACGCGTGTTTAATTTTATTCGAAATAAAACGCTGAAACTGTCATTGAAAATAAGGTGAGAACTTCTCACTCAATCGAATTAGTTTCGATTTAAATTTTAAATAGTTAGATTTAAAATTGTTTGATTGTGCTGATTTGCATGCTTGGATGATAAATTATTATCTATTGTGTTAAATAGACATTATACGCCGTATATTAAGCGGAGGTTATTTATTAAAAACATATACCACGAACATTTCACTGCAAAGTGAAATTGGTATTATTTATGTACTTGGAGTTGATTTCCCGCATTATATAGTGGACGAGACCCTATTGCGCCGCATAATAGCGGATAATATTTTATAAATCCCATATACCACGATATTTCACCTCGAAGTGAAATTGTATTGTGCTAACATTTGTCGATGCAGGGAAACAGGTTGGTGGGATCCAACTGAATTCCTCAAATGATTGAATTTGTTTCAATATTGTGTGTTGATCTATTTATAACCTGCGTGATTATCTTTGTGATTGGAATCGTTAAAGGCTAAAATTAACCGAATATATTTTTGGTATCATTAGATGCCGAAAATAAATAAAATGGGATTTTTGAAAATTTAAGTTGAGAATTCATAATAAAAATTAATTTTGGAATTTATTCATTTTAAATAAATAAATGTTGTAATTTTTATGTTATAAAAATTATGATTTTTGTGAAATATAACCGAAACGTGATTTTTGAAATAAGTAGTTGATTAATTTATAAAATGGTTAAAACTGGGATTTTTGAAATAAATATAAGTGGAATTTATAAACATTGTTTTATAAATCCGAAATCGACTTATTTTGATAAGTCAATTATTATAGATTATCAAAGGAGAATATTCATGATTTTGGACAGTGGATAATCTTTTAAAATAAAATACATAGAACTGTTGAATTTGGTTAACGAAATATATTCACGATTTTAGACAGTGAATAGTATATTAAAGAAATGCTTTGGGAAGTGATATTTTAAATAGAATTAAAACGATTTAAAGACGTTCTAAATTGTAATAATTATCGAAACCATAGATTTCAACATTCATTGTTGAAATAGACGTTTTCGAGAAATAGAAGGAAATGGTGGACTATAACACTGTTGTTATAGTAAATAATTTCCGAAAGGAAATGTTTTATATAGTATTGGGATTTATATATCTATTTTAAGTTTGAATCACTATACTAGGGGTTTTGGGTTGTCGTAACGATGTTTTATGCAACATTCGTTTTGACTCAAATAAATGTTTTTAAGAGGATGTTTTCCTTAAAGAATAAATTATATACTTAATTGTTATTTAAGTATATTAAATATTTTTCAAGTGTTGAAAAATATATAGATTTGTGAATTACTTATTATTAAATAAGTATGGGAATGTTTTTTCCAATATGAAGTGAATGTTTTGAGATTTTATATTTTAAAGATAATTTGATATTGAATATTAGAAATCGATTTGAAAATCGTATATTCATAGATATTTTGGAAATGTAAATTCACCAAGGAATTTATAAAGGAAAGGGAAATTGGTTTAAAAATAAACATTGATTTATTCTTGAAGTGTGGAAATAAATTTACGAATTTGGAACGTAAGTTTAAAATAAATCGGTAAGGATTTATTTGATTGATTTAAATGAACCATTTTAAATTTAAAATGGATAAATATTTAGAAGTGTTTCCATTTAAGGAAATTGATTTGAAATTTGTTTTCAAAGATTAAAAGGTGAAAATGATTTGAAATTTGTTTTCATATGGTTGAAGTGTGGAAAATATATCTTGTAAAGATATTTTTTTTGAAAAATAAATAATTTGGGAAGCTTATTTATGATCGGGTGATGTTGTGAATATTGATTTATAGTTAAATAACCGACTATCAATATTGACCTTTAAATAGGTATTTGTTGTGAATTGGTTGAAATTGAATGCTACACTTATTTTTTAATTATTGCGCTCGTTATTCGGATTACCCATTCCGAATAGTGATACGACGTAATGGATAGCATTGAAGACCGGTGGTGAAGACCGGATATTTGTGAAAACGATAAGATGACCTATCGATTGTTTCTGCACCGTTAGCTACCGTATGGATATTTCCTTTGTGATGGGAAATTCGATCGGGATTGTGAATACCCGGATTGCAAGGACTTCTTTGGAAGTGCCTTCGATTCTGTTCGAATCCGGAACAGACTTGTATGGTTATGTGTCTGACATTACATTTTGAGATATAAAGCAGATTTCTTTCAAATACATTTCCGTTGGTGGCGGAGAATTTATTCTCTTAGCTTAACACCCTTTTCTGAGACGTACGAGCTCAGAGGTTATGTAGTTGAAGGTTATCAGCGATATATTCCCAATTTGATAATGTGGCATGCTGAGTGTTACTGTGTGATGATTATTTATTGATCATTTGTTGATCAAAGCATGGCTTTGTGCCTAGCTTTGTGGACGAGACTTCGTCAGACCTCACTCCCCGGAAATGGTCAAAACAGGAATATGCGGCAAGGTTATGAGGGTCGCGCCCTTTAGGGTATGTCATTTCCTTCTGGAAAGGGTGGTATCATGGTATGGAGCCCAGATACTTACTCATGTTGACACACTATATTTATTACTGTGTGATGTTGGTTATCGAGCGCTCGGATAAAGGTCCAAAGAGACCGAGGGATGACATATTCGTGTAGTAGTTACCTAGTTACAAAGGTAGCCCGGCCTTGTGTTGGCAGAGATCTAACCGTAACGTTCGGTTCTCGGGACATCCCGCCAGAGGCGATCCCATTGACAGTAGGAAGTTCCTTAGCCTGACCATTTGTTGGAAATCCAAATAAAACAATACGCATATTGTACGGTTTTAGTTGTATAACCTGCCATTCACTTATGGTGGTCACCACTGTTTGGATGGTAGCTATAGTAGGCATAGTTCGAAATGTTTATGCTGGCTAAGATTTATATTATACTTTCGAAATGTTTTCTACACTATGCACTAATAATAAAAATCAAATGTTTTGCGTAGTAAGCATCTTTGACTATCATAAGGAGAAATCTCCTCCAATTCTGCGTTTGCATTGTGTGTGTGGCGGGAGGCCTTATGGTAGTTTCATTTTCCAAAAGCATTGCGGATATTTTTCACTTCCCTTGTTGTTGTTGTTTTAAAGATAAATAACTGCTTTAGTTCTCACACTAGTTCCATGACTGACCTGGAGTTTATTGCTCCCTTCCTAAACTCTAGGTGCCCACCAATTTCCACACGGGCAGTCTAGAGTTAGGTTATCGGGTTATTCTGGATTTAGGAGTTGCTGCAGAGATTTGGAGGCAAGCTGGATGGCGTGACGTATCAACTAGTATATAGTATTTCTTTTCCGTTGTTTGTTGTTGTAAACTCTGATAATGTAATGCAATGTGATGTAATGTAATAACTGATATAGTTCTTTTGTTTTAATGATATTCATTTATCCATTATATGTTGTTCCGCTGCGACTGTGAGATTCTGATATTGTTTTCTGTTTCTTCTTCTTTCTCTCTTCTTCTACCTTTTGCTTCTTCTTAAACCCTAAGAATTCGGTTTTTCGGCATTCGATTGTTCGGCAGTTGATACAAGGGACGTATTAATGTTGATTTTCGGAAGTCGAAGAATCGAGTCCTTACACTACCGATCACCACCACTTCCTTCCCCATATAACTCACGGCCTGACATCATTCTCCTCTAAACTGAAAGTGCCTTGATCATCCCTTACACAAAACTCCACAAAAAACAATGCCAAACTCCTTGAATTTATACCTAGCCAAGCCTATATTCACATCCACTTCATTTCCTTTCCACGACCACCTCCTTATCCTCCACCACCAGCAAGCACCAAACCTGAACACCACTACTAACATCTGACCTGACCTAAATTAGCCCCTGGCCAAGCCCAAATGTGCCAAGGCCGAGCCCAAAATGATGAACAAACCACCTCCCTTTTGCTTGCCTTTTTACCTTCCTCATGTTGTAACCTCCAAACCCCTTGCCTTCTTAACCAAGCCTTGTTATTTTCAGATCCAAACCTAACCATTACCACCTGAAAACATCCAAGGCCAAACCAATATAGCCTTGTGGCCGAGCCTATGTGGGTAACGGTCAAGAAAATTTGATGGGAAAGCTTGGCGATCTCTCTTGTCATTTCGTACTTGTCTCTCCACTCAAATCAAGTCGTGCTATCGTGCTTTCTGGATCTTTGTTTGTGTGTGTTTGATTTGCGAATTCCAGCCTTAAAGAGGTTTTCACTCATGAAATTTATACTTATATAATTAGTGAAGTGACAACAAGTGAATGTGTAGAATTGCTATATCATGTTATACCTGCCTGTGATGTTAATTATATGATGTTAAACCCTGTTATAAACTTTTCTTATTATCTATTATGTATTATTCTGTTATATTATGTATTTATTTCTGTTTCTCACATTGCAAGTTCCATGTAGAATAGAATCATTATGGGTTGAAATGATACATACCCGAATAGACTTTAGAATAGGAAAAATCATTACGGGCTGAAATGTTAGGCCTGGGTGATTTTTATTTATTTGTATTTTTCTTGGGATTGTGGGTTTGAAATAATCAAAACCCGAAAATTTAACTGATTACTAATTTAAATGATAATTTCCGTATCACTTGATTTTGGTGTGAAATATTATCCGGACCCGTGGTTGATCTCAAATATGATTTTTTATAAATTTCATGTATTGTAAATGAAAGAAAGAAAAAAAAGAAATTTGACTTATATTGGATTTAAAATGGTTAAGAAGTGACTTTCTAAAAGGTTAAATGGTATAAGTTAATAGATGGTTTGAGTTGTAGTGCGAAAGGTTGATTTAACTTAATAATGGGAATTTAAGTAAAAATGGAATTATAAAAGTAACTTGGTAATTAATATAATTGATGTATGAATTGGATAAATGTAAAGTAAAAGAAAATATCATGTTATTTGTAAAATAAAGTTAAGCAACTGACAACGTATTTTGAATTTATGTAATTAGTTTAAAATGTTAAATAAATGGATGGTTAAAAGTGTAATTTGAAATATAACTTGACTTAGAAATGTGAAGTTTGGTTTAAAAATAAAAGTTAAGTTAAGAAAATAAAATGGAAATTTAATTTAATTTGTGAAATGGTAAATTAAACTAATGTGTAAAGTAAATGAAAGTTGGGAAAATTGTATATTGACCTTAATAAGTGATTGAGATTTCTGAATTTATGTAAAAAAAATTACTTTCTAAAAATCATAAGTTAAAGGGGTATTCAAATTAACGTTTTGAAGTGGAAAGATATGATTTTTACAAGTTAAAATGGTTAAAAATTGAAGTTTAATTGTTTCTGAAATTTTATTATAAATCTGAAAATTTATTTAGTAGCACTTCAGAAATGCTATCGTTTCTGAAAATAAACTAAAAATGAACTATTACAGCAGTTTTTAAATGTTGTCTTTACTGAATTGAATTTTTTTCAATTATGCTTACCGTAGCATTTTCTAAGTGCGGCGAAAAGCTGAAATTTCAATATTTGAAGTGTTTAACTGAACAAATGAACTCAGAAAAGGCTGAATTTTTGGGAATTGAATATTTGATTTGAAGGAATAATGACTTCACTTTTTAATGGTTTAAATGAATTATTTTAATTCGAAATTATAAATCATTTTGAAATTTATCACCACGGGTACACTGCTTTGTGTGTCATGTGATTTCCTTGTGATTGTTTGATGCACACCTTTGATTTTAAGAGTGTGTCTAGAGGTGAGCGGTCGCTGCAGCTCTTCGCTGACCTAGTCACAATAACACTGTTAATTGCATTGTTTACCTTAATATAGATATTTCTAGGATAGTGTTTATTACTACTTAATTGATGGTTTGACTGATCCTTAAAGGATGGGCGATCCCAAGCATCCTCTATGTTATTGTACATTGCTATTACAGTTCACCTGAGTTGGTTTACATTATAGAAGTATGTATGTCCTGACTCGAGTGTTTGTGTTTTACTTTACGCTCGGGTCAGCCTGAGAATCACATCTTTGGATTCACCTTCTGGAGCTAGAGTTTTGCTGGAGCTTATCTGTCTATCTATTCGTCTACTTCTTTCAGTTAGTTCCTATTCGGTATCTATCTCGGTATTGTTGTTTATGTATCCTGACTTCTATTGTATCTATTTTACTATGAGATTTTGTATATATGTTTTGAGAGTATGTATATAGTGGCTTCATGAACTACTTGGTATTTTATTTCCGCTGCGAGTATTCCGATATCTTTGTGTATGTGATTCTGTGAATGATTTTATTTGCTCCAAATTTCTTAACAATCCACTGTTTTGAAGTAAGTCTGATATGTGTGGATCACTGTCGATTTGAATAGTCCAAAATAGTGGGTCGTTACAACAATGAAGTGTGTGTTTGAAAATATTATTTGCCTCGGTTATTTGGGTTGTTAGTCATTTTCTTTTGAATTCATTATACACGAACAACTTATGACATGCACGGTGTATCGCTGCACATGCCACAAGGTCGTGAACACCGATATACACTTGCCTGTTAAAACTACAGCGGCAGGTGAGCACGAGGTCAAACCTAAGTAAAAACTGGATTCAACTCGAGTGCATCATGCCAGCAAACAGTGAACATGGCAGTTCAAAATAAAGTAACTAAAGCACAGTTCAAACAAGATCAAAGCAAGGATGCAAACCATGGAATAAAAAGCTTCAGAGTGCAATGATCAAAGGCAACAACACCTCACCAAACTAGAGCTCATATGGCACAAGAACATGTAGTTCAGGTGAACCAGATAAGAGCAAGTGAAACAAAACACAAAGCCACAACAATACAAAGCAAACAAGTGCAGATTCACCAAGACCATCACAAACAGAGGCACAAGAATGAAGTGTACACAAGATTTCAGACCAAAATAATGTCTAGCCCATATAAGACCATATCACAAAAATGCATATCAATGACCACAAGACCAGTTCTTCATACAAAACATGAAATGACTCGAAGCTATGCACATACATGACCAAACTTCCAGTGGAACCAAATATGCATGTATGGAATACGACATCATCTACAACATACAGCAAGACTCAAATGCAATATAGATCAAACATTAAATGGAACCAGACTCTAAGAGAAAATATGTATACATGACCTGACTACAGCAACAAAGTGAACCAGAGAAGAATTCAACATGAATTGATAAAAGTACACACAACAAGCAGCAAGTATGGTGACAAACAACACAGCCTCAAAGCTCATATGCACAGACTCAAAGCATGAGCACTTGAAGTTCAAAGCCACAAACAAGATCACATAACAATGTAGACCCAACAAATAAAGAATACAATGCAAGGCTAACAAGGATTAGAACCAACCAGACTAGAGAGATGTAGATTAGTATAAAGTCCAGACCAAATTGTAATACAACCATAATCAATATTAAACTACCATACATATATATACATACGTATACACACATGTATCCATATGTATGCAGTGACACACAACATATGCAAAGGCAGTACATCATGCAATGCAATAGAATAGTGGACACAAAGTCAACCTGAAAGCAATTCGAACAAAAATTTTCAACCCAGTTTAAATGTTGCAAAAAGAATCATGAACCAGTCTTAGCCAAAAAAAGGAAGCAGTTTGAATAATGTCACAAAAAATATCTCTTTCAAGTTTTCAAACAAAGTCCATGTATTTCAAAATTAACTTGTCATGCCTAAGTCAAAGTTAGCATGAATGGAACAAGGGTAACAAGTTCAAATTTAACAAATCAAGATTCAAAGTTAAGAGTATCACAAATTCAAATGCCAAAAAAGAACGGAACCAAATCCTACCGAGTATGAAATGAACAAGTCAAGAATAAATACCGTCGTTCGATTAAAAAATCACAACCAAGAAAAACTCACTGAAAAATTCAAATATAAATATAGGAACGATAATTATGGGGTTCGAACCCCAGAAATTATCCAATTATCATCACTGACAAATTTATGTGATTCGAGTTCAGGCAAATCAACAAGTAAAACAAAAGCACACATACCAAGTTCGTGTCATTCGACCTCGAACCAAATTAAAGCTACCGAGAGCAACTCAAGCAAATTAATTGTCGAAGCAACCAGAAGTAGAAGCATGCTTTAATCGATCACAACAAAAAGGTGGTGACTTCAATTTTCCAGAATCCCTAAATTTTGAAGTGGAACGAAGAAGGAAACGGCTAAAGTTTTACACAAAAGGAAAAGGGGAGACGTCCTCTTTTATTTATAAATTGGGGCCAGTCTACTTTATTGTATTTGGGATTTAGTGATTATATAGGGCCGTGTTATTTATTTTTTATTTTATTTTGTAATTTTCTTTTAAAATTGTGTAACTCTCTAGTCATGTGATTAGGTTACGAATTACGATGGTGTAGTTCGAGAATTCGCAACTCAGTGGCTGAATTGTGGCAGGGTTTTGAGTGTAGAATTAGGTTAGTCATTAGCAGGTGTCGCAAGTTTACATGTGTAAGCATCTGACTACTTAATTTCTAGTAGAAACCTTAGGGGCAGCACGTAGGCAGGGTTTTGTAGAAGCTGAGTAAATTTGTATTGTATCTCTACTGCATTATTATTTGTGATTTTTTATATTTCCGCATTTAATTCATTCTTATTGGTATCACCCTATTCACCCCCTCTAGGGTGAAAACGATCCTACAGAAACCTTAGTTGAAACCTCAAGCTGGGCATGCTTTATTTCTTTACAACTCAAGGAAAGCTCTATCCAAAGTTTTAGCTTATCTCCCTAGTCACGAGTTTTATTCTTCTCTAAGTCGAATAAGAATGAAATTCGGACATTTCAATGGATAAGGAATTACTAGCTGTTTGGAGATTCTGGACTTCTTTCTCGAAGGTCTTCACCTTCTTAGACTGCAAGTAATTTATTTCTCGCAATGATGATATATCTTGAGAGGAAGACAAAGACTATTGTTAGAGGAGAAACAAATATTTTCCAATCTGACAATAATCCAAAATGTTTGAATTAAATCAATTGGATGATTCAATGCACAAGGAAATGGGGTATATACTAGAATAAATCATTGAAAAAGAGAGATGAGATCTTATCTTGAAAGAGGAAGGGAAGAATCAATCGAGTTCAAAGAAGCGTCGACAGCGGATTGGAGGATAAGCGTTAACAACTCCTTAAAACTTAAGGGAGAGGAGTCTTTGAACCAAAACCTAGAAGAGGAGCATCTTGAGCAAGGGGTAGATCGAGTCCTGGATCGCGGTTAAGGAAAGCTAAGTGGTTGCTTAATCGAGAACCTGTGATATCCATAGTCGGGCTCTAAGCGGGTAATAAAGAAGTAGTAACAACATTAGAAATAGGCACCAAGGGCGGTATTAGAAAATAATCAACCTCCATGGATTTCTTAAGAGGTGGTTCAGAAGAAGTATGTGCATCATCAGACTCCTTTTATTTTTAATTCTTCACTAATGAAAAGATATCTCCTACCCCAGAAGTTATGCATGACTAGGCAACTTTAGAGATGGTAGGAAAAAGTGGCTTTCCAATAGCTTTTAGAGAGATGGGCAAATTGAAGGATCCTTATCTGATGACAAGGAAGCTGCATTGATCAAGTGTATGTCTACAACATAGAAAATGTAGGTAAATAAAAGAAAATGGTGATCATTATTTTCCTTAACATTAAAAGAAAAATAAGACTTGGGGAGTATCTGATACTATCAGTAATCGAGCATAAGACTGGAGAATTAATAGAAAATACTTATAGTTTAACAGCAGTAAGAGTTAAAGAACTATATACGTTCATTTTTCTTACTAGGGGCTCACCTAAAATCCTATAAGGTGATTGAATTAAAGAATACTTCTTTGGCTTCTCTTTAGTAAGAAGCCTAAATCAACTCCACGAGAACTTGGTGACATCCCCAAGGTTGTCGATTTTTGCCAAAACCTAAGGGTCAATGTCTTTTGAAGTAGCAGCTAAAATTTATAACAGAAGATAAAATTATAGGACTAAATGTAAAATGATGAGAAAATAAAGAAAATTGTAAGGTTAAGTAACGTACTCGGGACAGAGAATTTCCTAAAAATTTCTACAGAGAAGCATCTTATATAGAAGAATGGATGGCACCAGTCCCATGTTTTATTGATCAAATTGAAAATCACCCCACCTAGTGTCTTCAAGCTAATTCTTAGTTTTTTAAAGAGTGGCAAGGGAACTTAGAATAGGATTCAAATCTTCTAACTTGAGCTCTTTAAATAGCATGAATAAAGAATGAATATAACTGTAGGAATTTGGAATGAGTTGGATAGGTACTATCTTGACGAAAGACAGTACACTAGCAAGGGGAGTATTGAAGGGCAAGTAGCAAGAATGCCTTATATGGATGGGGGTGAAAGAAAAGAATTGCTTAAGAGGAGAGTCGATCCTATCAGAGGAATTTGGAACTCTGGTCTTAACTCTAGAGATCCCAAAATGGTGCGATAAAGAGTCAATGTCCTCCTGCCCTGAGAAATAATATTGGTAGTTGGTGTATATTTTCTCTTTATAGGGTTTCTTATGTTTAGGGATACAAGGCGATCATTTGGAACTTTCTTTCTTGTTTCTAACAATGGCACATGTATCGTTTAACCAAATATATAGATTAGTACAGTCTTGATTAGGAAAAGCAAGTAGATGGCCATATAAATTTAAGGATTCCATCATGATTAGATTGGAAAATTTCCAACATGATTAGAAAATAAAGAAATGAATAAGATTATTTCATAGAAAACGAACAAGTTAGGTTAACAAATGTTTAGGAAAATAGTAAATAAATAAATGATATAGTTGTCACATATTGAATAAATGAAACAAGTTGGATTGTCGCTAGTTGACCCATCACTAGTTGAATAAAGTGAATGAAATAAGCTATAGTTAGTTGATCTATTACTAGTAGAATAAGGAAATGAGGTTAATGAGTTATCACTAGTTGTGCTATTGCTAGTGGAATAAAGTAAATGAAATGAGCCATCGCTAGTTGAATAAGATAAACGAAATGAGCTATCGATGGTTAAGCTATCGCTAGTTGAATAAGATAAATAAAGTTAACAAGTTATCATTAGTTGAGCTATCGCTAGTTAAATAAAGTATATGAAATGAGCTGTTGCTGGTTGAGCTGTCATTGGTTGAGCTGTCGCTAATTGAATAAGGTGAATAAAATGAGTTATCGTTAGTTGAGCTATTACTAGTTGTATAAGGAAATGAAGTTAACAAGTTATCGCCAGTTGAATGAGGTAAATGAAGTTAATTATTGTAGTTGAAATGAGTTGTCCCTAGTTGAGATATTGCCAGTTGCATGAGGAAATGAAGTAAGCTATCTTTAGTTAAACTATCGATAATTGAATAAAGTAAACAAAATAGCTATTGCATAATGATCTATCACATGATGAGGAAATCAGGAAAACTAAGTTATCGCATGTTGAGATAAAAAATGCTACCACCAACAAAACTTTTTAAATTGGTATCGAGTTAAAGGAATCCAAAACCCACTAAAAAAAAGTAACAACTTCAATAAAACTAACATTGAATTAAAATGAAAATTAAAGAGGAATTCGAAGAAAACAATGCAAAATCATGAAATTAGCAAGTTCACTACAAAATCAATGAGGATTAACTTATATCGATTGATGATAATAAATCGCTAACGTAATTGATGCGTTAACAGTAAGTAAGTTGTTACCAAAAGAGAATCGTCAAGAAATCGAGGTTTGTCAGGAAAATTGATGGAGAATATTTAGAAAACTAGTACAAGAGAAGATGGGAAAGAAGATTATTTATTAGAAAAGGAAGAAAGAAAATTATCCACTGGATCGGTAAAAATGAAAATACATGGTCAGGATGGAAAGTTTTGAGAATACGAAGAGTTTAAGTCAAAAGGAGGTTAAAAGGAATGAGTTACGTACTAAAGTATAACGGTTTTATAAAAGGGGGGCAAATCTTATACCCAAAATACTAGTTCTCGTAGGTCGATGGCAAGTCATCGCAAGTTGATGGAAGGCAAGTCATTGAAAAATAAAGGCCAAAGCAAGCTATCACAAGTTGATAATAAACGAGATATCGTAAGTTAACAGCCAAACGAGCTATTATAAGTTGATAATAAATGGGTTTTCGTAAGTTGGCATCCAAACAAGCTATCGATGGTTGATCTATCCATAGCCATCACATGTTGATCAGACGGGCTATCGAGGGTTAATGTTTTCGAAGCCATCACATGCTGGCCTGATGAGCTATCGAAGCTTTATGATCCCAAAGCTATTCCATGTCAATCAAATAAGCTACCGGAGGCTGAAGTCTTCAAAGCCACCATATATTGATCAGAAGAGCTATCTAAAGTTGAGGTTTTCAAAGCCATCAAATGTTGATTACTTAAGCAATCTAAGGACGGTATCTTCAAAGTTATCGCATGATGATTATTTAAGTTACCAAAGGTTGACTTGATAAAGTTACTGCATGTTAAAGACTTAAGGAGGCTATCATGTAACACCCTGGAAATTTATGCAAAATTTAATGAGAATTTAACAGAAATTTTAATGGAAATTTAATAAGGAATGTAAACTTAAATAAAATAAGGACTAAGAAGAAAATTTCCACGAACGCCCAAATTTCGCTACGAAACTTCCACCATTTCGTTCGTAGCAATTTTCTAGACGATTTTCATATATAACACTTCGAAAACGGAGTTCGTATGGGGAAGTTACGGGCATGGAAGGATTTGAAATAGAAGAAGATGAAGAAAAAAAGATTTTTATGGGTCGACCCCACCCTTGAATGGTTAACCTATAGCAGTCGACCATAGGCTTCCTTGGGTTGACCATGGTACTTGAAAAGCAGGAAACCTAGAACTTGGATGGAAGCATTGTTGGATGGTTCTGATCGTTCTTTTATGTTGAAATTTTGATGACCGGATGTGATGTTAGTAAAATATTCTCTAGCCCAAATCAATGCCTTAAATTCACACATAATCTGTATAAAATGGAATCTAAGCTAAACCTAAAACTAACATAAAAGTGTACTATAGCAAAACTCTGTCAAAATCCAACCCCTCTTCTGACTTTGAATCTTCTTAAATATCAAAATAAAATCAACCTAAAAGAGTGCAAGGATTTAGATCTAGACGGGACAAATGGAGCTAGCATTCGGAGGGGCAATTCTCAAGCAAAGCAATAGGAAGAGCTTAGACTTGAGGTGAGTGGGCACAAATTTGATAAGTAGATTTTTAGTTAGTTAAAACTATCATAATTAATTAGGTGTTAAAAAATATAAATTGAATATGCTAAATTTAAATTGAATATACTAAAACCCTAGATTTGAATCTAAATTCCTAGCTTTAAATTGTCAGTAAACTGTTAACTAGAGATTTATGCATATACCCCTTTTCTCTCTTGAAATTGGAAACCCTAAATCAAAAAAACATAAACTTAATTGCAAATTGTTGCTTAGACTAGGATTAGGGTAAATTAAATGCTATTAACAAACTGAATCGGGAAGATAAACAATTAACAATCGAAACAAGAAGAAACCATAATTTTTGTTCATGAATGGTCGACCTCGGTCCCCAAGTGGTCGACCAGTAGCGCTCGACCGTAGAGGAACAACGGTCGACCGTTTGTATTAAACCTAGCAACTTGAACTTTGACTAAGGCCCAAAATTTGTAAATAAAAATTTATATATGTGAATTGTTGTGGGCCAATTTAAGGGCAATTAGATGCATGTTAGGACTTGTGGGGAAGTTAGTTCCCTACAAGCGGAAGCTAGGTTGTGGCAGCGTTAAGTAAATGTTGTTTACCCAATTTAGAATAGAAATCGATTCGAGGCGATGTATTTTCACAACTGAAACTCAAAGGAGGTTCCAACGGTGGGCATGCAGCTGACTTGGATGCCTGATGGAGTGGTTCCGGCACAATGGGAGGTCATAGTATTCACAAATTCTTGATCCATGTGACACCACTAGAGAGGATCACCCAAAGCATGCAATAAGAGGCCAACACTACGATCGAGAGGTGGAAGCGAATGAAGACGACGAAACTTTCCACTGAGTCGGCATTACAGGTTCTTCCTCTCTAGGCGTAGTGAAGGAGTGTCATCCCTAATAGCCTAATGGTAGTGATAGTAGTGGGAGCTTAGCCCATGGTAGCCTAGTGGCGATGATAGTAGTGAGAAGTTATCCCACAATAGCCTAGTGGAGGTGTTTTCATGGTTAGCAGCCAAGGGGGCAGTGTTTTCACACTTAGTAGTGTTGTGGTGGTGTTTACATGTTTAATAGCCTAATGACATTGTTTGCATTGGGTAACTCTCGGAGCATTGGCTGATCGTTAGACATGAGATTCGATCCTTAGTTCAATCCATTGTATTAGCTTACATAAATTGTAGTGTAGGAATGTATTAGATAAAACCTTTAGGTAACAGACCTTAAAAATTTATGCACACTTGTATCATACCCTATATAATCTAGAGCAGTATTGAAGTAACTACATATGATCATCACATATTAATCTTGTACTCATTCACTAGAAATTTGTCCAATCCACTCCCTCCTTTTCATTTTTCCCCACCATAGGATGACAGGTTAGCAATTGATTGGGCATAGTATGTGGAGGAAGGAGCTTCACGTTGAAGTTCTCATATTCTTTCTTGTTCTTCATGTAGTTACTTACTGTATTACAAGTCTGTAAACATATATTGTACTTTGAAATTGTGTAAATGACAAATAAAGTATTTTTGAGACGGTTTTCTAAAATATGTATATCCAAGTACTTATATTTTAATTCCTTCTGCTGTGAGATCTGAAAATGTATAATGTCTTAGAACTAACCTTAAATGTTCATGCTCTATAGTGTTTTAAATACCCAACAACTTGTATTTCTTAGCATGGCGTGAGTTCGAAAGTCACATGAGGCTTTGGATCGGTGTGTCAGAAAGTGCAGGTTGTTACATATCGCATGTTGAAGACTTAAGGAAGCTATCATATGTTAAAGACTTAAGGAAGCTATCGCTAATTGAGAAGCTATTGCATGTTCGTAGCCGAGCTATTGCATGTTGAGAAGCACAATACCAAAGAGAATATTAACTGACCACATGACACTCTACCATCAGACTGGCCATTCCACATCACCATGAAGAAGTTGAAGAAGAATTGTGCCATGTCATCTTGAGAATGTGCCATGGCAGCAGATCACGACTGTTGATTATACTAGGTTACACATGTCATGAATCTAAAGGTTGAAGTTACTTATAAATTGGCACGTACCCCTACTAAAAGGGGGCTGATTCCTAGTTTCTCTTCTTTCTCGTTTTATGTTTTCTTCTATATATAGCAGAAAAGCTTGAGATTGGGATTTCGATGGCCGTTATGTCAAATTATAATCGGGACTTTGTTATTAAGGACTTGAATAAATCTTTCTTTGTACAATTTCTTTCATATGAACTTATGAATTGCACTTGCTTCCTTATGGGCCTATGATTTACACTAGTATCCTTTGACTTGCATGTTGAACTCAAGAACCCACCTTCCTTTGAAGCTTGGGCATCAAACAACGATGGATTGTTGGACAAATGCATTAAAAAGGGAGTAAAGCGGGAAAATATACCAAGTCCATCGATTATTACTAATCAATGCTGTCGAGTCAAAATATCTCCTATTGTTCCTCAAATTTTATGGATTTGAAAGAGATAATTCAATATCAACTTTTCGGATTGAGGAGCACAATTTCAATACCTTAGCTCATTCCTCTATGCTTATAAGTACAGAGGGACAACATCAAAAATGTGTTTCACCAGTGGAGGTTCTGCTATTTTTCTATCTCAAATTAGACTTAGATTTCAAGATTTAATTTGTAATATTCTCTAAAACTAGTGAAAAACATGAATAAATTCAAATTAAAGTAAATGTAGGCAAATACCAAACCACCATAAATCCATGTGTCTATCTTTTGCTTTCTTTTGTATTCTTTCTATATTTATCTTATAACTGTAAGATCAAGATCTGAGATTCAACAAACAAAGCTCGTATACAATGCAAAGTTGATGTACGCATGCAAGAGAGCTAACATGAATACAAAAGAGTGTACTTGCTTTCATTAGTAGACAAAGGAGTTAACAAGCCTACTAGAACTCAAAGAAACACTAAGGATGGATCAAACAAGATAGATTATGTTTGTAGTATTTAGTCCTTATCGAATTCTTTAGCATATACATTGTTAAAACCTCATGAATGATTTCAAAAATGATTCCAAACTTAGATACAACACTTGAACTATCATTTTATATTTATTTTCATAAAAATTTCAAAAAAACTTGGATTTTTTAAACGCGAGAGAACAGTTAAAATACAAAATGCAGCAAGCTAAAAGCATCCGTAGTCCTTAGCCATAACATCAAGTGGTCGACCACTATAGAAATTATCGATAAATAGCTATCTCATGTGCTATTGTTTCTAGGAACCAATATTTGGGAGGTGTTACCCAAAGGAGATAAAAGCATAAGATGATGTCCCTAAGTGTTGATTGGCCGTCAACTTTGTGTTCCGTAGGCAGCTATATGTGTACATGAGATAGTGTTTAGTATAGGTGGATAGTGCACCGTTAAATATAAGCAAGTTGTGTAAGTTAGCGGACAATCTTATTAACAAATAGAAAAGAGCGAACGAAACATGCAAAATGAGTAAGATGCGAGTATGCAAAATGTTATCTGATGTTGTATGTAAATAGTTAATTATGATATACAGAATATGATAAGCTGTCACTACACCAAAAAGGACCTTCTGCGGCGTTTTAGAAATGTTGCCATACACATCGCAACGTTTTGAAGAACGCTGCTTAACAGCCTGCTGCAATAAAGTCGGGAGCTACCGCAGTATTTTTGAAAATGTTACTAAAAAATTATCTACCGAAGCTTTTTCAAAATGCTGAAGTAAATTATTTTGCAGCGTTTGGCGCCTTTTAAAGAACGCAACCTAATAGAAGCTTCAATAAACCAAGCTATATCACAACAATTTTGAAACGCTGCAAAAGGCATTATAGCAACGTTTTAGAAAATGTTGTGGTTTTTTATTGCATCGGTTATATGCCATTATGTTTAAAAAACCCTCGATTTAAACATCTATTCAACAACAAACTGCTCAATCTAAAAAATATTAATAAATATAATCTTACAATATAAGCGGTTATAAGATTAAACATAATTAAAGCTACTCTAATTTCGTACACCAAAAAAATTAAGTCGTATATAACATTTCATAAGCAATGTTTTAAGCACAAATGATACATAAAGTTTTACAAAAAGAGCTTGCTAAAACACTACTAAAAAAGGCTCTAATTCCGACAGCAAGGGACGACGGCTTCCGACTGCTGTTTTCCGACGGCTTTCGACGGGCCGTCGGCGGCCGTCGGAAGCCATCGGAATTTCACAAATTGTGGGGCTGAGCCGAGCCTTCTTCTTCCTCAGTATCACATACGAAAATTTTAATAAATAAACCTCAATTCCCTTCTCCAATCTTTCAATCTCTAATTTCGAGCTTCAGGATCCTCCACGGCTGTCTAATCAACCTATATTGCTCTCAATCTCAGGTATAATATTTTATTTTCGTCAAAAATCAAATCTTTACCCTAAATCTAAATTTGCATAAGTTGATAAATTAGGATTAATCAGTAATTGCAATTGTTTCCAATAGCGTAATAACGGTTTATAGCATCACATGGTATACCTATTTCATCTTTTATCGTGAAATTGTGAAAAATATGTATAATTTGTGGTTGTTCATGTATATGTAAATCGTTGTGTATGTCTTGATTCTATGATTGTATATGTATGTAGCGCTACTATCATTGTATTGTGTTAGTTGGAATAAGATAAAATGAATGAACGAGCTAGGAGTATTATATTGTGCACGTATTGACTTATGAAACAAAAAAAAACGCATGAGTCTAAATTATAATTGTGTGCATTGAAAAATGACAAAAATGTTAAACCAGTCTTAAGTTGATGTAATACGTCGAATAAATGTGTTAAATTAAAATATATTTTTGTAAATATGAACAGTTAGTAAAACTGTATTTTTTCGTAAAATGCACACATTTAATTAACTAATGCCCCTTAGACAGTTTTTGGCCCCGTCCGACGAGTGTTGTACATGATCGTTATATAAATAGTCGTTTTTTTCAAAAAAAGACCATTTATATTCATCTGGTACAGTGTTTGTTGGATTTGTCCCTATATAGAACAAGTTATGAATACAGTAAGCATTTACATTTTGTATACTACTTCGTCTCAAATGGTTCATAAAATTTTGACCTAACTTTTTTTTTGTTTCCTACGTACACGCATTTGTGTACAATGCAGGAAATAAAAGGAAAATGCTGTCGAAATTCTGTTGAATCGTTTGAGACGAAGTAATATACGAAATGTAAATGCTTACTGTGTTTGTAATGGGAAGTAGGATGCCTGACCATGGAAAAAAAAAATATACAATTTTTTATATCGATACGTTAAAAAATAAAATGTGCCATATTTGAAAATATTTTTAAATTTGTGAAGTAGTTTTTTAAATTCAAATATTATACGACCATGCAAATAATCTTTATCAAATTTGTATTCTTGAAAATAAATATTAAATTTTGAACTTCTCATTTTATCAAATAGGAAAAATGATTGATTATTTTATTGATCGGATGAGATGGATGTACCAAAGAAAAGGACTGAGGGGCTCAATAAAAGAAGATTTTTATAATGGTATAAATGTGTTTGTTGAATTCGCTTTAAGTAACAACGGAAACGGTCCAGAAATTCGTTGTCCGTGTAGTAGGTGTAGACATTTGAAGTATTTGTTACCAGATATTGTGAAAGTTCATTTGTGCCAAAACGGTTTCGTATTCGAGTATTATGTTTGGGATCGGTATGGAGAAGTTGTAGCAAATACTCCTATAGAGTCTGAAAATGTCATTAATGAAATAGTTATGATGACCCACATAGAAAATATGGTCGAAGATGCAGCACAATCAATGTTTCCTATGGTTGAAGTTGACGACGATTATCGAAATGTTGAAGAACCAAATATTGAAGCAAAATTTTTTATGATTTACTAGATGTTGCTAAGAAACCTATTTGGGATGGTTGTAAAAGCGGCACTCAGCTGTCAGTAATCGCAGAATACATTGCGATGAAGTCAAAATACAACATCACTGGAGCTGGGTTTACGGCTATTGTACAAGCTGCAAAAAGACATATGCCGTCGATAATCTAATGTGTGAAAATCACTATGAAGTTAAAAAACTTATGTCAGCTTTTGGTTTACCTTATCAGAAAATAGATACATGTTTAAAAGGCTGCATGTTGTTTTGGAAAGAATATGCAAACCTTAGAAATTGTAAAATTTGTAATCAGGAGAGATACAAACCAAGAAAAAGAAGGGGAAGGAAGTCTCGTACAAGCGTATGCATTACTTATTCATAACTCCAAGACTTCAAAGATTATATGCATCTTTTGTAACTGCATCTAATATGAGATGGCATAGCGTGAGAACGGAGGAAGAGGGTTGACACATCCGGCCGATGGAGAAGCATTGAAGCATTTCGATAAAACGTATCCAAATTTTGCAGTGGAGAGTCGAAATGTTTGATTAGGATTATGTACGGACAGTTTTTCTCCATTTTCTCAATTTGGTTCTAAATATTCATCGTGGCCCATTATCGTCACACCGTACAATTTACCTCCATGGATGTGTATGAAAAAGCAATATACGTTTCTTACTGTTGTCGTTCCTGACCCCGACGATCCGACACAAGGAATCGATGTATATTTACGACCGTTGATTGAGGAGTTAAAATACTGTGGAACGAAGGAGTAGAAACATACGATGTGTCCAAGAAGAAAAATTTTCGTATGTTTGCTTCTTTGTTGTGGACTATAAGTGATTTTCCCGCCTATGCAATGCTTTCGGGATGGAGTACTGCCGGTCGTCTAGCATGTCCATATTGCATGGATGAAACACGAGCGTTTACTTTACCTCATTGTAAGAAAATTTCATGGTTTGACTGTCATCGGTGTTTTCTCCCTGTAAATCATCACTTCAGAGGAGACAGGAAAACTTTTTAGCCAATAGAGTAGAAACCAGACAACCACTGACGATATGGTCAAGCAAAGACATATATGAACTTGTTAGGGACTATTCAAAAATATATGAAACTAGAGAGCTAACAGAAATTGAAGGCAAATCAGTTGCTCATAACTGGTGCAAACAAACTATTTTCTGGGAGTTGCCGTATTGGCAACATCTTCTGCTTCGTCATAATATAGATGTGATGCATAATGAGAAAAATGTATTTGATAATGTTTTTAACACAATTTTAAATGTGAAAAGGAAGACGAAGGATGATTTGAAATCAAGACGTGATATAGAAGAATTATGCAAATGTCCCGAGCTTTATATGAAACCAAATGACAATAAAAAACCCAAAGCATGTTACAAATTAGATAATAATCAAGTTAAAGATGTGTTAAAATGGGTGGAAGGGTTAAAATTTTCTGATGGGATATCATCAAATCTTCGTAGATGTGTTGACTTTAAAAATGGTAGATTGAGCGGAATGAAAGTCGCGACTGTCACATAATGATGGAAAGTTTATTGCCTGTTATGTCCAAAGAACTACAGCCGTTAAAAGTTTGGAAGGTAGTAACGGAGCTTAGTATGTTTTACAAAGAGCTTTGTTCGACTACTTTAAAAGTGCAACCTTTGCGTAAACTTGAAGTGGATATTCCTATATTTCTTTGCAAATTAGAGAAAATATTTCCGCCAGGTTTTTTAGTGTAATGGAACATTTACCTGTTCATCTCCCATCTGAAGCACAACTTCGAGGTCCTGTCCAATATGGATGGATGTATCCATTTGAGAGGTATGTAATATGTTATCACGTAATTTAATTGCATTTCAAAGATGAAGCTAATATAAATTTATTTTGCATAAATATTTGAATCATCTAAAGAAAAAAGTGAGGCAAAAAGTACAAGTTGAAGGTTCGATATGTAAATCTTATATCGAAGAAGAAGCTTCGTTCTTTTTCTCTCACTATTTCAATGACCATGTGAATATTTCATTTGAAAGTGTTCCTCGTAATGACGAAGGCGACGAAAAAGAGCCCCCTCAAGCAATGTTATCTATTTTTAGACAACATGCTCGGCCTTCTGGAAAATGTGTAGAAATATGGCTAGAAGATAGAGATCTTCAGGTAGCACACACTTATGTTCTTCTAAATTGTGCCGAGGTTGCACCATTTGTTAGGTAATCCGAAATAATAATTTTTGTTTTATTCTTTTTCTATAATGCATGCGTATGTATAACGTAATGTAATAATTTGTTTATATAAACAGTGTTTATGAACATGAACATCCGAACGGAGATCTCAGTAAAGAATTTTCCGGTTGGTATTCAAATTACCTTTATGAGCCGAGAAATTGTGTTGTTAACGAAAGGTTGAAACATCTTGCGATGGGACAAAAAAGAGTGGTCAAGAATATCCAATATATTTCGTCAATGGATATAAATTTGACACCAAAGAATACAGTGCAGAAAAATTAACAAATAATACTGATGTATTTGTTAAAGGTAGTGACGATCCAGAAAATCACTTAAATGATTTTTATGGTGTTCTAACACAAATTTTGCAACTAACATATTTCTCATGACCCACGGAGGAGGTATTTCTATTTAGATGCAATTGGTTTAGCAATGTTCCATGTTCTAGAATTAATGTGCACAAGGATTATAATCTTATCAAAATAAAGCATACACCGCACTATCACAAGTATGATCCTTTTATACTAGCCAAACAAGCATTGCAAGTTTATTACGCTCCTTATCCGTCTCTAAAAAGAGATAAAGTAGATTGGTCTGCAGTTTTTAAAACAAAGGCCAGATTCACATTCCATGGGAAGAATATTCCGGACGAACAAGCTTATCAGGCAGATCTTGAGCAAAATAATGAAATAATAATTACAGACGATCATACAGATTTTGGTCCTTTGATCGATGAATCAAATGTTTTGGTAGAAGCGTTTGACAGTGCAGAGGAAAATATCGTAGAAAACGAGACCGAATCTGAATCAGAAGACGATGATGGCTGATATAAATCTGAATCTAATTTTTTTGCAATTGATGTAACTATGTTGAATTCTTGATGTATTATGAAATTGATGTAACTATGAAACCAAATCTGTTAACCATTGTTTACATGTTTTATGTCATTTCCAATTGTCATTTATTTAGCAATTTTATTAAAAAGGCAATGGAATCTGGTTATCGTCGGAACAGTACACCCATTATGAATCAGGTATAACACACTTCCATTTCTATTTCCATTTCAATCATTAACTAAGCAATTTTTACCGCTGATGTCATTTACATATGAAACATATTTCCTTATCATGTTATTATTCTCTTATATAATGATGTGTATATATGTCATAGGTTTATCTTAATGTCATATAGAGGTAGGACTCTTCCCGATCATCAGGAGGCGATGGCAGTGGCCCATCGCAAGAGTCACAACGTCCAGTAGTTTCATTAGTCCCTAGAGCAGAGGGGTAAGAACTAAAATTTATTCAGCATCTTATTTTTTATATGATATACGTACGTACTTATCTGTATCGTATTTAAAAACAGGGAGTTCGACCTACTTCCCTCGAAGGTTGTGCTGGATGTCTCTAGAGCTTCTTATCGCAGTAGGATGAGTGTCTGCCGGCCGAAGTGGAATAACATCCCTCCTCACATCATAGAGTGTATATGGCAGGATGTCCAAGTATGTATATTTTTCTGTTTTCCTTTTTTAATTCGTTTTTGTCGTTTTTCTACTGTTTATCATTTACAGTGTAATCTTTTTTTTTACTTTTTATCATGAAACACAGGCTGAGATAGACATCCAGACAGACGATATGCTGCTGGCACGAGGATACTGGATGAAGAAGATGCGCAATAACTATAGGGACTCGATATCTGAGATTAAGAAATCTGGTAAGAAACCACGGTGGATGGGGGAGAGCGTATGACAAGCTTGGTTGAGATACTAGGAGATGGACGAGGCCAAGGCAAGTATATTAAAATTTTTTGAATTATTAATTTGACGTGATTGAAAAATAATGTATCAAATTTTGAATGTACAGGCAGAGTCGGATAGAAACTCTGCAAACAGAAATCAAAATCCCGTCACTCATCGCGGAGGATCTAAGTCATTTTAGGAGTATCGGCAGGAGTTGGTAAATTTACCGAATGATAGTTGTAAATAGTGTATGCTATATAATTTTAAATGTATAATAATTATATGTAAAAATCAACTTCAGGAAGCTGAGGCGCATGGTCCCGTGGGCTATATAGATGTGTTCACTCGTAAGCATGCTGTTGAGCATGTAAATCCGGACAGGACTGTTTCGTATACATGGCAGGACGATAAATCCAGCAAGAGCCATGTAAGCATATTTCATTATATGCAGTATTAGTAATTGTTCTGCTTGTTAAACTATAGTGAAATAAGATAGATGTTATTAATTTGTTAATGCAGGAAAAGTTTATGGAGCAGCACCAGAAACTCCTTGCTGATACAGCTCGAGATCAACCGACGACTGATGAGTAGGATGCTATTTTTGAGTCTGTTATGCATCCAGCAGAGCGTGGCAGACGATACGGATTCGACAATCAAGTGGTAAATAATTTATTTTCCTGCTCATTTGATATTTAAGTCATAATTTTATGTTGGATCATATAATTTTATCTTAAAATACTTCTAATATGGCTATTTTGACCTTTTCAAAACAATGAACTTGAATTTTATTCATTTTTCCATTATTTAAAAATATTTGAACCTTGAAAAATTCTCCATATTGAATTTGAATTCAAACCAGCCAATTGACTTTATCACACCAGTAAAGCACAAGAAGGCAAAAGATATGAACGTTATGTTACTTGCTAGCCTACATAAATATGCAATACACCTACAGAGATCACACAGCTAAATTAAACATTTATTGCAGGCCAGTAGTCAGAGACGGGGTCGGCGAAATAGAGCTCAGAGCGATCTAGTAGATATAGAAGAATTGCAGGCTAGAGTGTCCCAGCTGGAGGAGCAGAACCGCCAACATGTCATGCAGACCACACGGTTACTAGAGTACATGCAGTAGCTTGGTGGCCGCTTCCCTTCCTCGGATGGCTCTGGATCTGGAGGAGATTGATTCATTGCTTGCATGCTTTTTCAGGTATGTTTTTTTTTCGTTTTGAATGATTTGGTAGACGGTGGAGGTAGTTGTTGATTTTTGTATGATTATATTTGATACACTTGGTTGTGTGGTTGTATGAAGATGTGGATGTTGATGATTTTGTGTTATGTTGTGTATGTATGACATGGTAGAACACTTGTTGTCGGGGTTTTTGTGAATGTTGGAATGGTTATGTATATTAAGTATTTTATTTTGATGTAATTTGATGTATTTGTGTGTTTGATGAATTTTGTGTAGTTTGGGTTTTGATATTTGGTTGGAATATTGTATACTGGATTGTACAGTATTGGTGTAATAGTGTTTGGATGAGAAAATACTGGATTGTACAGTATTGGTGTAATAGTGTTTGGATGAGAAATGTGGATGAAAGACTATATTGCGGCGGTTATAAAAAAAAATACAGTAGATTTCCCACGGCTCCCGACAGCTTCTAAGAGGTCATTTTCCGACGGCTTTGGACGGCTTCCGACAGCCTGTAGGTCATTTTTTCCGACGGATTCCGACACTTGTCGGAATCCGTCGGAAGCCGTCGGAAACCGCCGGAAATATGTTCGGCGCCCTGTGTCGGAAGCCGTCGGAAAAAACGCTCCCCGACGCCTTATTTTCCGACGGTCATTTCTGACGGCTTCCGACAGCCGCCGACGGTTTTCTGTCGTCGGAAATCAATGTTCACCTTGTAGTAAAAGAGCAAAATATAAATCATGGAAAGTCGAAACTCGTCTACTTCAAAGTACAATATCCCTATAAGAAAAAAAATGCAATTAGAGTGTGGTAGAAGAGAACAAATATGAATTAATTTAGCATCAAATGTGAACAAAAAATGCAATTAGTTTGACTGAGTTCGAAATGATTTCGACTGAGTTCGAAATGAGTCGAAAACTCTGGTTCCGAACCAAGTTCTGACTCCGGTTTCGAACCTTAGTTGAACTCAAGTTTCGAACCTAAATCAGGTCATGGCTGCATGTATGTTGGGTTATGTAGAAGCAATTATTTTTATGAAGGTCAATTTTCACAGCTATTATTGTTACTGTTACTAGTGGTAATATTACAATTAACTAAATTAAAGCCATGATATTAATTAACTTAGATTTGTATGATACAAGATGTCATGTAACTATATTATTAACTAACTTAAATTTCAAATTAACCTATTTGGGGGCACACAACAGTGTTTCCCTTACTGTTGTGGTGCAAACAAATCATTAATTTAAAATAATAATAATAATATATAATGCACCATGGGAAACGTTAAATTCAACATATAGATAGTCCATATAACTGTTAACCAATACAAAGGTTCAAACTGCAGTAAGCTTATTAATATGGTTGAAGGTGTGAATAAAAAAGATAACTTGGAGAACGTGCTACAATTTGGCTAGATTGATACTGAATTGTGGCTTCTAAAATACTCTGCCATAACAGCCCTCTTCTCCATCTCCGCCAACAGAGACATGGCTTTGTCATACTTTTCCTGCATACATCTGGAAATATGGGATAAATCCATATAACCAACTAGCAGATGCAATATAGACACCATGATTTATTAACATCACATAATCCTGTAATGAGCTAACAAAAACTACAACAACCTGCCAACCTTTGAAATCAAGTAAAAAAAAATTAATTAAAACATGTCACATTGGATTCTTATGCACTCTTTCAAACCTATTTAGAATGTTACTATGCATTTTGTTTACTTAAGACAGTTTAAGTCACAAAATATGCTGATATATTTATAGGCATAAAGCATGATAAAATAACACCTAAGTTTAAAATTATTGGAATAATATCGGCAATATATTGAACATGGCAATAACAAGTTAGATTATAACAATAATAAATAGAAAAATCCATTTTCTTTTTATACGATAAAATAAGCTCTTGAAATGTACAATAATAAAATTCTATATAAACTCACTACAATTAAAAAATAGAAATCGACGTCATAAATCCAGATATAAAATCTTCATATTAATTGTAATAATGGCCATTTAAGTTACATGTACTTGTAAAGTGCAAATATCAACGAAAAACCAAACATGCATAATTTAGGGTATGTCTACAATATTAACACTTTATATGATTTTGATGTATCGATATATCGCTTTTATAGATATAATCCCAGTTACTCTAGTAGTAACATATAAATTAAAAATATATACGTAAGATACATTTTGGCAATGCAACAATCCAAGCAATATTTGGTTGATTGCACTTGTATAAAACACAAGGAATAAAAGAGATCTGTTTTAGAAATCTATAAAATACAAAGGCCACTTTATATTTTCAAAACTTTCAAGGACCAAGATAGTTAATAGCAAATAGCGCAAAGTTTGCGCTATGTGCTATTTTGCTATTAAAAATAAGAAAGCGTGAAACTGAATAAATCAAATAATTTGAATCCTTGTTTGTAGATGTGTATGGTTTGGGGGTTTGGATGTTTGATTGCCTGAGCGCTTCTTATTAGTGATGTTATTTGAGTGCCAGTACAAACAGCATTAACATATAAATTTACAGGCATATGGTTTTGATAATGTAAGGAAATTAATTATAAATTAAAATACCTAAAAAAAATTTATGATTAAATTCATGTCATTTTTTCTGTTGTGTGCTTTAAAAATTCTGGTTGATGCGTCCAACCAACGTTAGCGATAGTGGCTCCTAAACACTAAAATGAGACATTCTGGCACAATTTGTTGAAAAGCAAACAAATAACTATTTTACTATTCAATGTTTAGTATTTAGCAATTTACGTTCAACATACATTCAATATTAAGCAACTTAACATTAAAAACAAGCATGGCCTCACATTTCAAGTTATAAATTTGTTACCAACTGCATTACTCAACATTGTTGCATAATAGATAAAGATATATTTCAGTTTCTGTACATAATCGAACATCTTAGTTGGAATCTAATGCACAAATATGATCAGATGAAGAGGTAGCATGCGGTTAGTAAAAATGCACATAAGTGCACAGCATGTGAAACATGGTGAATCATGCATTGATAAACATGAAATGAAATACTACGACAGGCTGCGAATGTAATAAATCACGCGTGAATGTCAAATGGATTTATGAAAAGAAAAAAAGAATTGAATAAAAAAGAAACGCTTCCTTCTCGTATTATGTACGTGCGATTACTAAGCTGCTATACTTTATAGGAATTAAGTTTGACTATTAAGTCTATTTTTTATTAATAATCAGCCTATTACTTAGGATATTGCTTGCGGTAACACTTAATGAAACTGAGTGTTAGTAAGCCCCAAATGAAGTTGGCTTTGCTTACGTGTATACATAACCTGAGAGGGATGACTGGCAGCATCATCACTCTCTTCCTAGGCGATACGAACATCTAACATACAAAATCCCCAAAATACCCCTCAACCAACTTCCGCTTCCTCACCAAACCGATTTCTCCATCTCGAACCCTCTCAGCAGCGGCAGCACATCCTCCCTCCACATGCTCTTCTCCTCCACGTGGCAGCAATCCGACGACGCCCCTCCCCCAATCACGTGTCTCAGCACGTGCTCGAAGAACTCTTCGTCGCATGGGACAGAAAGCGGGCTGGTCCGATCGAATCCGTACTCTTCCTCAGCCTCCATGAGAAGCTGCTTAAATGCTGGGTGGTTCGGCATGGAAGTTCGAAGCATGAAGCGGTGGTAAGAGGAGCCTACGTGGATCGCCACATGGCCGGATGGAATGAACGAGGGGGATGTTCTAGAAGTGGCGTGGTGGTGCCAACGGTGGAGCATTTGGTGTAGTCGTACTATGTGTCTGATTTTGTTGCATACGTTCTTCGCTATTTTGCGCATTGATTAAGTAGCACTCTATTTTGCGCTATAGACGACATGTACGCTGTTAGAGGTTAAATAGCGTACACCCTCTGCTATAGGCAATTTTGTGCTAGTGCGCGTGCTATGTTAACTCTACTAAGGACTGATTTATATAGCGATAAGACTCATGGATCTTTTAGTATTTTTGAAAATAATAAGGGTGTAAACATAATTTCCACTTCTAGTGTATAATTTATGTCTATTACTAATGATAACCTACAACAGCTATTGTGAAATCATTTAAGGCTACACACATTACAGAATTTGTGCCAACTAAAAAGTGATCAACCTCTTAAGTAAAATAAGTATGATTTAAGCTTTGCCAAGAGTAAGTTAATGAATACTATATTTTTGAATCAGGGTGTATTTTCCTATTTCGTAAATAAATATATATTTACATAGTTAACACTACTGTTAGATATATTATTGGATATTATTCAAAATTCGCGCAATAGAAATTATTATTGTACCAGACAAAATCCTACAAATCTTTACCTCCGTTAAAAAGTTTACTTGTACCAGACAAAATCCTATAAATCTTTACCTCCATTAAAAAGTTTATCATATAAAACAATGATACATCCAATTAATTATTATTTGGTATCACCAAATTTAAGAAAATCATTTAAATAAATACAAGATACCTTACCTTTTTCTATTACCCATCTTCCTTCCCTTCCAATAAATATGCATGCCATCTTAGAGTTCATTCACAACTCATTCACTTTTATTTTCAAATACGTTTCGGTAAAGTAAATAATACAAACGATGTCAATTATTTGGTCCGCCGCATCATCGCTACTTACATTGGCATATACATTCTACATATTGCTAGAAAACATGGTGCATGGAATATCATCATTTGTGCTTGTTCATGGATGTCGATTAGTAGTAACGTATATTCCTTTCCATAAGCAAGTTACATTGTTGTTTTTGTCACCCTACAGTTTATGCGTTTATGAAATGTATGTAATTTAAAACACTTCTAAATTATTCTCCTTTTTTTCCAGAGTCACTCGTACTTTCTAGTGACACTTTTTTTTATTATTCGAAAATGTGTAAATTAGTTCCAACTGCAATAGTGTACTCCTTTATGTTACTAATTTTCTAGGTTATTTTGAAAAAATATACACTATCCTGCACATAGCTAAAACTATGGTTTTGGAACACTACTACATACCAAGGTTTTTTATTTGTAATGTAATGGTTTAAAAAACAAATGAAAAGATTGCAAGTTTAGTATATCTAGTGAACTATGCACAATAAAAAAAATTTGTAATAAATAAACATGTGCTCTTTTGAATAGAGGGCAGTTATAATTACATAACAATAGTAAGGTCGTATATTCTTTTTACATCAATAGGTTTTTTCCTCATAATTTAGTCTGCTTATATGGATCTTTTTTTAATTCTTTCACTTAATAGGCTTAAACCATGCTTGTGTAAGGCTCATACTATCTTTTGATTTATGATATTTCAGTTAACAGCCATTTCAGGGTTACATCTAGAAATATTCAAGCAGATAAATTTCAAATTTATAAGTTAGTTACCAGTTACAAATAATATAGAAAGAAAATAGATGAAGAAAGAGTAACCCTTCCATGAAATTGATTCTAACTGTAAGGCTATCACAAAGTCAAAGCACATGAAAACAAAAAGCCTAAGTTTCCTTTATTAAAAAGCTTATTGGAGAAGAAGAAGAAAAGGATACAATTAGAATTAACAAAATAGCGTGTTTGCATTTTTTATGTGTCCCTGTATTTTCATTTACTGCATGATAAAGACACAATTTAAGAATGTTAACAGATTTATTTGCCTTCTTTTAATTTCATCATCTAACATAGTTGCCAATGGTCATCAAAATTTCAAATATATTACAGTAAATATTAAAGAGATACATAGGCAAATATCAACCTATATAGGGTAATGTGTGTGTACCTATCTACCTACATGTAGTATGCATGTGTCTATGGAAGATTTCATAAAAATATCTACTTGGAGCAGATGAGAAGCAAGTTTCTGTCTAGCAGCCTCATGCTCGACGAATACACATGCATCTTCGCCCCTTTTTATTCCTGTTCCATTTGCATTAAAACCTATATAGTAACAGAATATTTAAATATATATTTTTACAAATCGTAAGGAAATCAAGATGTAGTAAGTACCGGGCAATTTAAATAAAGATACCTGAATTAAGGCATGCTCATGTTCTTGTTGGTTTCATAGAGACTGTTGTGCTTCTGACACTTCTTGCTCTAATTGTTCGACCTATAAACATATACATTATGGAT
Source organism: Allium cepa (assembly GCA_030765085.1). Lineage (NCBI taxonomy): Eukaryota > Viridiplantae > Streptophyta > Magnoliopsida > Asparagales > Amaryllidaceae > Allium > Allium cepa. The sequence continues at coordinate 1,050,182,829 of CM060935.1, read as the reverse complement.
TAGTTGGCTAACTACTAAAGATGTCATTTAAACAACTGAGTTGGAGAAGAAAATATTTTAATTGTGGCCCGAAGAACAGATATACAGTCTTATATATTTGATATAATGATACACCAAGAAAGATGTAAAGTTGAGTGATTACAGGTTGATCCACATATCCCAAACATGTGGTTCTACACCGAACCTTACATAAAGCACCAAAATTCACATAAACACATTGTTATCTTTCTAAATCAACAAGTGGGGCTACCCTGAAGCTGAAAAGTATACATATGATGTTGAAGAACATGAGCCTGTAAGCTTAAATAAACACAGCTCACACCACCTTAACCACCATGTTCAATCCTTTCTCAATTCTCCCCATCATCACTAAAAGTACTTTTATGGGTCCCCAACCCATCATGATATCCCATACCATATTCCAAAAAAACAACATATTTACTTATTTTTAATTTCAGCCAAACCACGAGTATTTACAGCTTTGCAAAAAAAATTATTTTTAAATTGTTTAATCTTGTTCATTTTAACATTTTTTCAATGCTCAAATGAATCTTATTAACTTGAACAAAGAAGAACCACCTTAACTCTGAGATATTAACAATCAAAGAATTGTGTGTGTATATTTTTTTCATGGAACAATGCTATTTAAATGACAGCAAAAATCTGTACTCTTATCCCAAGGGCAATAGGGAATTCGGCCCAAAAATAGAAGCCCAAAAAGGTAAAAAGCCTCACTATACAGAGAAGTATACGTCATCATCAGGGTTATTGATTCGCAGGTAAACCATAATTATGGAAGCTACCCTGACCGTCCAAATCTGCTGTGACTATAACATGGCCCAATGCATGAGTTGAGTTGCTACACGAAGTATTCAGAAACTGGAACTGAGATTTACAAATATGGCTATAGATATGACAATTCTATTTCACTAGTTCAATTTTAAGTTTTATTACTCCAATCAAAAAGCTAAAACAAAACTTAATGGTCAGACCAATGCTTATCTCATTTTTTTAGCTCTTGGATGATACATCAACCAGAACAGGAATTATGATATACAATTATATCGTATATGATATATAGGAGTAGGGCATACCTTAACTTAGGCTCTTGGGGTTGTTGCGGCCTGGTATTTGGGTTTTGATTTCAGGCCATTGTTGTCTAGTTCGAACCGAAAGAACATAGCCTGCTCATTATCATATAACAATGAATCAGGAAAACCAAATACCTTACATAATACTTTGCTTAATTTTTATCTCATAATTTTTTTGTTGATAAGGGATGATTGTGCCACATGCATATTGAACCTTGTGTTAAAGATTAGAGTTATGAAACAAAGAAGTAAAAATAACTGATCAAATAATTTATTTCACAGATTTGTAATTATAAACTGTTGTGAAAAAAATGGCAGCGCTTTGCGGAAGCTTATATCAACGGATCTTTATCACCCAAATCACAAAGAGATAACTTGGATTAAAAATAAGACGGAATTGAAATTAAAAGCAATAAGACAAGATATTTCACCCAACCACTCACTTTATTGATTCACCAAATTTTTTGTTTACAATTAATAGAACAAAGCTAAAATAAACAAAATACCATTGAATCAATAACCAAATTGAGAAAGAGAGCAAATATCTATATGGCTAAAATTGTTGGAGAAGAAAAACAAAGATGGAGAACAGAGAATTAGCAAATAGATTTTCCACCATACATTTATCCTCTCTTCTGGTCTCTATTTATATAATCAATTACTTAATGCCCAAGTTAACATTAGATGGCAAAAAATAATTTGATTAGCCAATTAGAGAAAGAAATAAACATACTCAATATGCCTATTAATTAGGGGAAACTAAATCTTCTCTTTCTTTCTTTTACATATTTCTTTCCCTCTTTTTGTGATTTTGTATCACCAAATTTAACACTCCACCTTGATGCAAAATCACATATCTCCAACATATCAAACATGCCATATCTAGATCTATCACAACTCCCTATATCTCAATCATACCAAATTACAAACCTTTACCACCGACTGGAAGTGATGCATCTCCCACATGAGGTGCACCACACAAATTCGGTCTCAAAAACGTTTGTAATACCACAAAAATCTTCGTCTTGTCTTTGTGAATTTTGCAACTCGACACCCGTCTATCACTCGATCTGAGCTCATTACATGATCACTATCGATCCCCCGAGCATCATCAACATGAAGACCCCTGTCTAAAATATGATCCTCAATGCTAGAATCGTAATCAGTGACCACATTAACCTCTCCACCTTGCTGTAGACTAGGTTCTTCAACCGTCACTCGCTTTTCATAGTCGACTACAGAACCAACCAAGCTATAAAGGTTTCCTTCTTCCAATACTCCTCCCATCCTTACACGACCACCTTTCTTCACTCTCAAAACTCCACCTTGAGTCTCATAAGTGCAACCACGGCGATCCAACTAACCGAGAGAAATAAGATTATGCGAACAAGTGGGTACATGTCTGACTTCAGAGACTTCTCTAATCACACTGCCATGCATAAGAAACCGGATAGATCCAATACCACAAATCGGTAGCTCTTCTCCATTGGCTGTCCTAATCATGTCGACACTCTTCTCATAAGAAGAAAAACAATTCACATCTCTACAAATGTGAAAACTGGCTCCCGAATCCATCTTCCAAGGCTTATTTTCACTAAAGAGCACAGATCATCGCAAAGCTTAGATATCTGTTGTGCAAAAATTGCACAAATGCGGAAAGATAATAAACATGATCTAGATTTGACAGTTTGAACATCACTTAATCTAGCAACAATTATTCCATTACTTCAAATAAATAGCAAATAACTATAAAAAAGGAAAAGATACGTACAATATTTATACTGGTTCCACTATCATCTAGAAGTGTACGTCCAGTCCAAAGAGAGAGATTTTATTACACTTGAGAGAATTACAAGAGATTACAAGATAAGAGTTTACATACCAAAGCCCCAAATTAGGAATAACAAGAAGAGACACTCTATCTGGAGATCGCTGGCTGAATACCAGGATGGGTTTACAATGAAGTCTACCCTCAATATATAGCCAACATAAATTCATGTGAATCATCAATTATATTACCAAAATATGGTAAGAAGATAATGGAGGCAAATTAAAACGGCAACAAATCGCATAAGCATAGCAAGTAATTCACTCGTTCCAAAGATGGAAGAAAATAATTCCAAAGCAATGTGATTACGAAGAAAGAAATAATATGCATATCTTTTTGCATATATATTATTCCATAATGTACGCATGCATATATTTCCTTGCCATCTCATTCAAATGCAATCCAATCCTTTATGCATTTCCATAATGAACAAACGTGATTACTTTCCCTTTTGCATATTTGTTTCCTTCTATTTGTGATTTTGTATCACCAAAATTTAACATTCCACCTTAATGCAAAATCACATATTTTCAACACTCCACCTCGAGTCAAATTCTCTTCTCAACATAAAACTCTTCAAATCAAACACCACCTTCAACCAAAATCTCTTAACGAGATACATACCAAAAATAATATTTACCCAATGGGCTCCGGCGAGGCCACCCCCCATGACACCATGCTAACGAGCTCAGACTATGTCTCCGCCCGCCAACAAAATGTTGCAAATATCCAAAATCAAAAGAAGGTAGATACCAAAATAATCTCAAAGCCACGAAGGCCAAAAAATTCTCTCAATCACCAATCCAAATACAGAGCCAACAAATAAAAAGCCAACGGACATAACAAGGCTAATCCAAATCTCTGTATACAAGAAAAAAATCTCTCTCCTTCCACGTACCTTATTTGCCAAACAACAAATTTCTCATGGAAATCAACATAAGACTCTCACATCAACATCGAGTCATAAAGCAGATACAAATTTTCAAATCCACTTATCTGTCAAACAACAAATTTTCCATGAAAATCAACATAAGACTCTAACATCAACATCGAGCCATAAAGCAAATACAAGTTCCAAAATCCAGCTGTCCCTTCAGCACAGTAAACTCCTTATCACCAAATTTCCAAGACCGGAACACTCTTCTCTCTCAACATAATCTCCTCCACTCCATATTGTACAAAATCTCTTTTTCCATCCAAATGAGTAATAGCATAATCACCATCAGATCTGCCGCTCTTTCTAGAAGCCATTGATGCACAAATTTGAACAAATCGTCTGGCTTTGATACCAATCTGTTGTGCAAAAATTGCACAAATGCGGAAAGATAATAAACAGGATCTAGATTTGTCAGTTTGAACATCACTTAATCTAGCAGCAATTATTCCATTACTCCAAATAAATAGCAAATAACTATAAAAAAGGAAAAGATACGCACAATATTTATACTGGTTCCACTATCATCTAGATAGTGTACGTCCGGTCCAAAAAGAGAGATTTTATTACACTTGAGAGAATTACAAGAGATTACAAGATAAGAGTTTACATACCAAAGCCCAAATTGGGGATAACAAGAAGAGACACTATATCTGGAGATCGCTGGCTGAATACCAGGATGGGTTTACAATGAAGTCTACCCTCAATATATAGCCAACATAAATTCATGTGAATTATCAATCATATTACCAAAATATGGTAAGAAGATAATGGAGGCAAATTAAAACGGTAACAAATCGCGTAAACATAGCAAGTAATTCACTCGTTCCAAAGATGGAAGAAAATAATTCTAAAGCAATGCGATTACGAAGAAAGAAATAATATGCATATCTTTTTGCATATATATCATTCCATAATGTACGCATGCATATATTTCCTTGCCATCTCATTCAAATGCAATCCTTTATGCATTTCCATAATGAACAAACATGATTACTTTCCCTTTTGCATATTTGTTTCCTTCTATTTGTGATTTTGTATCACCAAAATTTAACATAAACTTCATTTAACTAATCGATTTCTAGAATAAATTTGCATTTTGAACTTGCATCTAAAAGAAAATCACCATAAAACTTCTCTTTGAACTTATATCCACTTTATCACTTTCACAATACAAAAGAAATCACATGCTACCCAAAAATTAAAGCATTGTTTAGACATCACAAAAATGGATAAAAATCATGTGAAAAATATAGGACACGATGCTGATATAAGATATTCTTCTTAAAATAAGTATCGAGTGCAATGAGGATAATGTGTACGAGTAACGTTTGATAATTATTTAGACCGACAATATATCGGATTCGAGTATTTACTGTATTTTTTCGATTGTTCAAGTGTAGACCATGATAGACATGTTTAGTCATATGCTTGTTGGACCTTAGCAGACGGGGGAGCAAGTGAGCAGACGTTAATATTTTACTTTTGTATTTGGGTTTACCGTAAGATGTAATAAATTTGTAAGACTAGTGTAATTGTATGTATGTGGGGATGTTGGACTTGTGAACCCGAACTTTGTTATTGATTTTAATCTGGTTTCATAAAGAAGAAAAGACATAAAAAAGAAAAGACATTTGAAGTACCGTATATTTCTTATTCAACGTTGGGTGTTAACAAAATACCCTATTAAAAAAAACAAAATTAGATGCATTTCAGCTTTTTGCTGTCCCACTTAATTGACGTAAATCCATTACCAAAGGAAACACACTTCTGAAAAATCACAACATAGATTGTGATATTTCCCACGGAATAAAAAAACCATATAAATACAAAACTGGAGCATTCAAAAATCAGTGGCGCCAGATAATATTTATGTCGATAAAGAACTAGGGTTTCTCGGTTGCATAAACTCAAAACTTAAACCGACTTTGTTTAAAAAAAAATTCAAAAATGTCGACTTTAACAATGCTGCTCCTTGGATCTTTCTCTGTCCTTAAATTGAACCGATGCTTGGATACTGGAGAATCTAATTTGGATGCTTCGTGGGTGTTTCTTGTTGAATCAATTATAGATAAGGTATATTGTATTCTAACATAGCTTAAATTTATGCGTTTTTGGAAATGTTTGTTGGCTGGTGTTGAGGTATGGATTCCATTTTTTTTTGGTAGATCATTTACACATAATTTATAAAGTAGTTTGCAATTTATCGTGTAAAGTTTAGATAGGACTGTAATCAGGGCACACTCATGCTCAATGAGTAATTTTAATGCTTAGATTTAATTATTATTTTTGGATTATTGTCTTCAAATCGTGTAGTATTGAATCGTCTGGTTACTGTTTGTGAATATGTTTAGCCTAACACAAAAATTACTTTTTGTCCTGTTAAATAAATTACACGCATTAGAAGGAATTTAAGTGGCCTGAAGAACTCAGAACTTGTTTAATTGATAAGATATAATCTTCAAGACTCCAAATAAAATCTGTTGATCGTACAGCTCCATCTTGATTGGCATTTCTTTGTGTATCCATAATTGGAAAGGTTGCAGTTTGGTTTATCCCTCATCAGTCTGCTTTTAGCAAGTTTAAACTCAAATTATTGTCTAGCTGCTTACCATTTTAATGGCACGACAAGTACTGTTACATGCACATATGTACAAATACACCCAGTTTCACACCTAACATATTTATCACATATTGTGCTCAGTTGTGATTCTATAGGAGGCATGCCACCTGCAATGGAGGATTCCTTAGGAGTTAACCGATCTTCTTTAGTTCATTCTTCCTCTAGACACAAGTATAGTGGTTATGAACCTTCTGATACGGAAACTGAATGGCAAGAGAGCCCATGGAATGATGGCTTACTGATTTTGAATGAGTCAAAAACTAAATCTTCTAGAACAGTTAGCCCAACATCAGCTCGATCTAGAACCCCTAATCCTTCAAGAACGAAAACCTCTCTTCCAAGTCGGTCAAAGACCCCTAATCCTTCTCGAACCATCAACCATATGTCAAAGAGAGCTAAAACTCCAGATCCTACTGGAACAGCTAGTCCCTTAAATCTTAGTCGAAGAGAAGAAAACTCTGCAAATAATGCCAGAAGACATAATAGATCTCCATATAAGCCAAACAGAAATGGGAATGATATGGAACATTCTAGAAGAAACACAAGCCCCTTTAAGGCTTCAGAGTCTCAGAGTACTAGCCTCTATAAAGTGGAAGAGCATCACAATATTAGTCCTTATAAAGCTAAACACGTTTCGCCCTACAGGACAAGGCAGAATGAAATTCAAGAAGCTAACCTAAATGTGATATCTCACAGTGGAACCCGAGAATTTTCTCGAACTAGTCAGAGATCAATTCATTGTCGAAGTAGGTCAATATCAAGAGTGAACGAAAGGGAAATAAGTCGGCAAGAACGAAGTCCATCTCCACTACCAAAGACCGTTACTGTGGGGCGTAGTCCATCACCCCTAGTGAAACCTGTTATTCGTAAAGAACACATACATAATGAATTGAATGAAACAATTGCTAATGCGAAGTTACGCAAATCTCCTATGGCAGACATTGTAATGCAAAGCACAGATTCTATTTCACTCAGCGATATATTCGTTTCTCGTGTAATTACAGAAGAACCTGCAGTAAAAAGTATTGATAAAGTTGGCAAAGCTGATAAAGTTGCAAAAATTATTCCTGCAAAAACATTCACAGAAAAGTATATTGCTAATCAAACTCCACAAGATATTTCAGTTTGTGCCATACCTCCACAAACAAACAGTAGCACCCCTTCTGCTTTTGGTCAGTTGACTAACAGTAAGAGTAGTATTTATAGCAGTAAACTGAGTGATAGCAGTAAACTAAGTGGAAGTTTTAAGAAAATAACTGCATTCGGAAATAAAGCCCAAGCAGACACATGGTTATCATGTATGAGGGGCGGTTATTGTACTAGATCAAAGTCACCAAGTTCTCGAGCGATTGATGAAGCATCTTTTATTGGAAGGGCACTTGTCGTTGAAGAACTTAAGCCATTCTGGGCTGACAAACATGGGCCATGTACATTGAGCAAATTCATCTTTCACAAGCAAGAGGCGCAATTTCTTCAACAGTTGGTAAGGTTACTTCATTTTACTTCCGTTCACATCCATATGTTTGTTAATTTTTGTTATTGAATACTTTGATACAGTTTGTTGGTTGAAAAAATAAATATAAATTAAGAAAATATTTCTTGAACAGCAGATGTGCCATGATCAATAAAATATCAGCAGGTGTGTATATTAACTGAGTGCCATGATTGCATGCCTGGCTTTTCCCAGTAGTATTCTTTCTGTGAAGAATGGTATAGGCCCAACTATCATAGTCGGTCTTCCTTTTTGGCATACTAACTGAAAAAAACTGGTTGCTGTAGTGCAACCCTTAAATAATTTGAGAGGGCATGAAGTAAATTTTAGATAATTTGGGGACTACTTTGAGTAACCTTGTTTATATTTTATAGGCTTAGACCAGATGGGCTACTTAGTGGAAGATCGACAACAAAATTTGACATGCATACATATTTTAAAATATCAATTTCTCAATTCAATCCTGCAACGCCGATCAACCAAAATTATGCTGTAAGCATGAAAGAAAAAATAATTAAATTTGTCAGTATTATATACATCTGTAGGCACAATATCTACATTACTAAGTGTTTGACATAAATCCTTTATATAGTTCTGGTTTGTGTAGATATCCCATGGTGTGTGTCCACATATTCTATTCAGAGGGCCTTCAGGTTCTGGAAAGAAATCATTAACTATGGCTTTGCTGCATGATATATTTGGAGATTCCTCTCGAAAAGTATGTGGTTGCATTGTTGCCCATATGTTGATAACATTTATCGTTATCACTTAATAAGTCAATGCTAATTGTTAACTTCTTTTTATTAAATTTTTTTGGCAGACTTCTGATGATTTGAGACATTTCCATGTCCAGGTAATATACATGTAGGCATTATCTATTCCTTCACTAGAATTCTGGAAATAGTTTTTTATTCTATTTATTTTCGTAGGAGTATTAAGTAGTAGATAGCAGGTGTGCTGAAAACATTGTACGGTTTAAGTAGGCTGATACTTTGGCAGCTTGAACATATGTTTAAGCCTATAATGTTGCCCTTGCATTAAATTGTTTATAAGAAATACTACATCTTGGAGATTATCCGTAATGTATCTTGAATACAAGATTGAACTATTTTGTACCTAATTTTCTTAACAGGAGGCTCATTCGTTGCAATTTGCAATTCCATTAACTTCTAGTCGTCACCACGTGGAAATCAACTTGAAATTTGATTCAGATAATGCTAGATATGCTCTGATGGCTCTTGTTAAGGAAATGACAAGAGATCACACACATTCTCCTGATATTAGCGATGTTAGTTTCAGAACAGATTATAAAGGTTTGATTTTATGCAACTTTGATATCTCTTCATAACAGCTATTCTGTAATTCGCAGAAGTCCCTTAGATACCAAAGTTTATTGCTTGATTTTAATTATCCGTTCATTTCCATAGCATCACAAAAAAGTTAACTGCAAGGTTTTTTTCCCCCTTCCAGGTTTGATTTATCAATAATACAATTTGACAACACTAATATCAAATCACATGTGAATTTAAGGGTGATAGGGAGAAATTCCTTCCATCTCAATAGCTTGATCATTGGTTGTTTATTGTTACAGTGATCGTACTCTACAATTTTAATAAAGTTGCTGACAATCTTCAGCACCTTATAAAGTGGATTATGGATAGATATACAGATACATTGAAGATAATTATATGTTGTGAAAATGATGTTGACATAATTGATTCTGTGAAGACTCGTTGCAAACTTGTTACTGTGGATACCCCTACAACTCATGAGGTAATCTTTGCTCTGGACTTTACATATCATGCACTTAGAACCTCACTGTTAGTAGTAATCATAGCTTGTTAGATAATAATGCGAATGAAGCTAACCATCACCTCAATGTGCTTCTTCTTCTTCTTCCTCTTCTTTAATGACAAATAGTTTTGAAATACCTGATGGAAAACACCAGGAACTTTCTTCTTTCAAAATACTTAATATGCCGTCGGATATGCATGCTAAAAGACGCAGCTTAAGATGAAGCGTTTTAAAACTGTAGCAATGGTAAAAGGAACATATTAGAATGTGTGCATTTGACCTCCAAAATACAGGTTATATTCTAACCAGTATTCTGGCATGTGCATAAAAAAAATCAAAATTAATACAAAATTAATATACAATAACAACAACCAAGCCATTATTTTCAAATAAATTGTGGTCGGCTAGAAATGAAATCCAAAACTAAACGGCAAAGTCGATTTCAAAACCTAGAAAAAAATCAAAATCTCAAAATAAAATTAATTTTCAATGGAAAATAAAATATGATTGATAAGTATGTTTGCATGTAAAGCGGGCAAACACCACAATTCAATAAAAAATGAATTAAATAATTGAAAAGGTAGGAAATAAAAAAGAAATAGAAGAAAAGAAACAATATTTTTATAGTAATTCAACAAAATCTCTGGCTACTTCCACTTAGTTGTTTTTATTGAATAATTCTATCCGGGGTACTCAATTTACAATTGAATTTTGAGTTATAATAGTTAGATCTCGGATTTTTCGAAGTTCATGGGAAGAAAATCCTAAAGTCCCAAAAATCCATTTCTTGTTGATGTAGGCTTTTAGTTTATAGATGAGTTTCACACAAGAATAGTCGAATCAACGGTTGAAGCATTCAAATACGTAGATCCGAAATTTTGGCACGAAGAACGGTCACAACCGTCAATTTTCAACTTTCATAATCTATCGGTACCGACCGATATCTATCGGCATAAATCGACATCTTTCTTCTTTTCTGTATTTTCTTTATTCGCCTTGCTTATTCATATTGACATAGCCTCGGATCTTTGAAATTTAAACTGTTCGGTGTCGAACGGTATCGTTTGGCACCGATTGATGTCATATTATGTCTTAGCTTTAGTATGTTTCTCCAACTTCGAATCGTAAGGTACTCAAAAGTAGAGGGGGTCCCATTGGATTGTTAGGTACAGACTAAACCCGTCAAACGGGTTGGTTGAGTTAAAATGGGTTGGGTCGATTTTAAATCAACCTATTTATGATCCATTCTTTTGAACCCATTTAATATAGGGGTTAGTCTGACCTGACCTAACTCATTTAACAAGTAGCATGTTACATATTTAACTCATTTAAAGATTTAAATTTGATTCGACTAATGAAAAACAAATAGATATAAAATGATCCTAATTGTAATTTTTACGTTTGAATTTCGATATAAATCAAATTTAGAATTTAGAATTTTAATTCTAATTTTCATCAAAATTCAAATATGTGGATGTAGCATGTTATTTGTTAAGTGCAACCGTTAGTCACTTGGAGAATTACAACATGTGTTAACAAGATGAAATATCCGAGTGTTTCATATTGTTCGTAATTTAGGTGGAAGTTCATCGGTCGCATTATCGTCTGATTTCGAGTTAGTATGAAGAAATTATTGTAGTCCGAAAAAAAATAGCGTCTTCTGCCTTGGCGGAGTTCAAATATGAAGATATAGCATGTTATTTCTAAGTACAGTGTGTGTTCACAAAATAAAGTATCCGAGTGTTTCATATTGTCTGTAATTTAGATGGGAGTTCATCGGTTTCTGTCTAAGTGGAGTTCAAATATAAGGATGTAGCATGTTATTTCTAAGTACAGTGTGCGTTCACAAGATAAAGTATCCGAGTGTTTCATATTATCTGTAATTTAGATGGGAGTTCATCAATTGAAGTCTCGCCTAATTTCGAGTTAGTATGAAGAAGTTGCTGTTTGAACAAAATAATAACGGCTTATGCCTAAGCGGAGTTCAAGTATGGGGATGCAAGATGTTATTTTTGAGTACAACTGTTGGTCATCATGAAGAACTACAACGTGTGTTCACAAGATGAAGTATCCAAGTGTTTCGTATTGTCCGTAATTTAGATGGGAGTTTATCGATCGAAGTCTTGCCTGATTCTGAGTTAGTTAGAAAAAGCGAGTGCAGTTTGAACAAAATAATAGCGGCTTCTGCCTAAGTGGATTTCAAATATTGAGATGTAATCTGTTATTTCTAACTACAACTGTTAGTCACCATTGGAAAGTACAATGTGCGTTCACAAAACGAAATATCCGAGTGTTTCATATTGTTTGTAATTTAGGTGGGACATTATCGATCGAAGTCTCGCCTGATTCCGATTTAGTATGAAAAAGTTACTGTAATTTGAAAAAAAAATAGCGGTTTCTGTTTAGTCGGAGTTCAAATACGGGGATGTAGTCTGTTAGTTGTTACCACGGAGAACTGCAGCATGTGTTCACGGAATGAAGTATCCGAGTAAAAAGATATAAATTTTCAAAATTCTTATTTTCAAAATTTATATTTTCATATTTATATTTTCATATTTATATTTTTTAATTTTAAGCTTTTAATAAATGGGTAAATGAACTATCCATTTATAACTCTTTTAAAAATGATTCAACCCGTTTATGACTCGTTTAATAAATATTCATAAATGGGTTGATCCAATTCGGTTATAATCGGGGTAAATGAGTTGCGTTTATGGGTTGGATTATATTTTGAACGGTCTAGTACATACCACAATCAGTCAGTATCAATCGATATTGATCACTCTGTTCTTAGTAAATTTTCTCTGTTTCTTCAATCTTGATATCTTCTGAGCTTCCTCTATTCCTTTATCATTTGGCATTCCAATTTTTCTAGTTTTGAGTCAATTCCAAGATTGCGATAAATTTGCCGAAAACAAAATATGTGCTGATTTAGTGTGAAATGACATTGAATGATTGGATAGAAGATGAAATTTAAATTTGAGTTAAAATAGGATATGTATATTTCTTTTTTGAATAAAAAGGTATTTATTATCATGTATACGTATTGCAAAAAAACTTCACCAGAGTGAAGTATTTGCATTGTTAACAGAGACGATAACAGCCGAAAATTGGAACATGGTCATCTCCAAAAATATATTTAATATCAATTAGAAATCAGTGGCATATTGCCTTGATAATATGCATATTCCTTGGTCTGCCCTTTTTATTGATCCTTTTAGTGCCAACCTTTTGTTATCTTATCTTGCATCATATAAACAGTCGTAGAAGGGTCATCTTCCGGGCTCTTTGCATTTGATATTCTTTCAAATCTGTAATGTCAGACAGCATAATAACCTTGACAGTACTGAGCTTATAGACATTCTTTAGTAATCAGTATGGGTTGATATACATAATGCCATAAAACATAATCTTCGTATTAAGATTAAATAAAACATAGCTTCCTTATTTTTGTTATTTCAAGATCACGGAGCTCCTTGTTGGAATAGCAAAGAAAGAGAATTTTGAGCTATCCCTTAATTTTGCTACGAGAATCGCTACTAAATCAAGGAAGAACTTGCGGAGAGCAATTATGGCTCTTGAAGCATGCAAGTTGCACAAGTAAGGCGCATGCAATTTTAATTATGAATATGGGAAAATATTATTAATATGTAGCATTGCTTATGACATGTAATTACGGTATCACAGTTATCCGTTTGTTGATAACCAACCAATTCCATCTGGTTGGGAGGACCTTGTGATTGAAATCGCAGAAGAGATTCTCACAGACCCTTCAACAAAAAGGTTAGATACAAATAATTTGATAGTGATGGTTTCTTCTTCTTTTTAACATTTCTTTTGAAAACATGCTGAGTGTCCTTCGCTGAGTTTCATATTATAAAGTGTATGTTTATCACTAATGTAATATAATTCGGTATGTACTTGTCTGAAACATGTTACGATATTCTTCATCTGGGCATCCAATTTCGTTCAGTTTACAATGGCTCATTGTTCCTGATGACAGTTAATGTAAATTTTCTTTTCCAGTAAACTGATTTTAATGTTGCTAACTGATTTTTATCGCTATGCTTTGAATGTTTCGTTTAAATATCATTGATGAAAAGTTAATATCTGTGCAAAGTTCTGTTAGCCATTACTAATGATTTGTGAAGTATAACCTAGCTAAATTCCTCTGTGAAAGATAATCACCAAAACAGTAACCGTTATCAATTGTGACATATCGAGTTAATTTGACCTAATTTATCAATACTTAGTGCATTTAGTAATAACAAGAACTGCAGTAATTCTATTCTTGATTTTAACTTTTCCTTTTAGGCTATTCTTCCTACGAGGGAAACTTCAAAAGCTTCTGGTTGAATTTGTGCATCCAAAACTGATTCTCCAGGTAATTTAGAGTTTAATAAACCCAATTTTTGATTACTGAATTAACTTTCTACAAGTTAGGACATATCTTTTTAAATAAAATTTATATGTTTGTTCCATATGAATTCAGAAACTGGTGGAACATTTTCTAAAGCGGGTAGAACCCAGTATTAAACGCGACCTATATTACTGGCTTGGATACTATGTGAGTTGAATTTTTTGCTTTAATATATGCATCACTTACTGTTTGCAAATCAAACAATAAATCCAGATTAATGTTATCATACTTGGGCAGGAAAAGAAATTACCGGTGGGAACAAGTGCCCTGCTGAAGCTAGAAGGTAAACTATATCTTAATATTCTTTGCATCTGAATACTGATTTTAGCGATTATTGAAGAAAGAAACAAAGATGAGTGATTTTAAAAGGGGAAAATAGATTGATTGCTTTAGTTGGTGGAAGGATTTAGTGATAAGCGAATCATATTTTTGAGGGGGAAAATTTATCTTGTGGTTTTTCTCATAGTCATTCAATCTTCTATTTAATAATATTAATGCAGAAGAATTTGTAGTCCTTTTATTAATCCAAGAAATTTTCTCCTGTTCTTAATTCTCTTTTGATATTTTATTTTCTCTGTAATTTATCGTTTTTACAAATATTCATAGTGTTCTATGAATTCTTTTCTGTCATATTATTCAAATATTTACATCATAATTATTTGCAGAGTTTTCAATTCTCTTTTGCTATTTTACATTCAAGTCCATGTATTTAAATTGAAATAATTTTAAATCTGAACTATTTAAATAAATCCAGGTAAATAATATTCAAACATTAATTTGTTTAATAAATCCTTAAAATGGCAACTTTAATATGTATACCATATTCATATTAAACAAATGGTGAACTTAATTTTCATATAACTATAAAAATATACAATCACTTAACAATTTTTTTGTGAATAAACAATAATAACAAACTTAAGTTATAATTCATTTATCTTAATATATTTTTCATATTTTGAACAACAAAATTCTATTTCTAGCAATCCCTAAAGTTTGAATACTATGTTTTCCTTAAGCAACAGACAGATTACACAGTAGTTTAGCTTTACAACTCAACCTTTTGTCACTCTTCTAACTATTTTGTTTCTTCCTTTAATAATTATTAATTAACAGTTACCTGAAATTTCACATGGCTGTTTATAAATATAGAAACCATCAAATGACAGGGAAAATTAGGAACAACAGATTGGTTGCATTTGCGTAAAAGAAATTGATTAACTTTGCATTTATATTGGTAAGTTACTTGTATGGGTAACAAAAGCATTGAATTATGTCAGTTCATTTACATAAAGATGGAGAACTGTAGTTATTGTAAAGCGCAAAAGGATGCTTAAATTTTAAAGGAAATTTTGGCTGTTACTTTTTAAAAGACTTTTAAAATAGGTAAAAATTCTTCTCGACAAAACCTTTTAGATCACACTTTTATTTTTAAAACTCTTCTAAATCATTTTTAAAAATATTTATAAAAAAGTAGAACATATTTATTTTTTTTAAACCAGGAGAACCCGGCGGGTCGGTAAACTCCTGAGGAGGGTATAATAAAACCGTCCGCTATCTAGGTCTTTTTTATCAGAACTCAAGCCTCTTTTCCACTGCGTCAACGTTTTACCACTACTTTCCTCAACTTGTTTGTATATATTTTGAATGCAACTGACTGATTGACTTTCTCAACAATGGCATTCACAGAGTTCATTGCAAAGTTTATGAGCATCTACAGGAAAAGCAATCCGTTACGGTCCTACAGCACTCGTACGCAGTTTGTGTAAATGACACAAAATAAATATTTGTAAGCTAGCTAATGTGTTTTGTATTATTGCAGTGTTAAATAATAATAATAATAATAATAATAATAATAATAATAATAATAATAATAATAATAATAATGGAATACTATAAATTTGGATTTGTTGTATAGGAGAAATAAAGAAATAAGATATGTGCTACTTGTATGTTTTGCTCAATATAGCACTTGAATCATTACTCTCTACTGGCAGTTATCTTGTAATGAAATTTAAACTCTCACAGTATTACCGTTTTGACGATATATTATGTGTAAAGACATTTGCAATTACTTCAGCAGTGCTTATTATAAAATGTTAATGGTATAGTGAACATTGCATTTGAAATCAGCAACAAAACATGATATTGATCTTGTTGACCTTCAAATGTAAGATATAAAACCTTGAAATATATCCTTTTTATCATTTCTGTGGGGGACTTTAAGAATCCAAAAACTGTGAAAATTCTCACAATAAAAAAAGTACAACATCATATCATATGCTTTAGCCATATTTAATGATTATGCTGAATCATGATTGTTTTGGTTGCTGATTTGTGATATTAATTCTTGGGATAATATAATGTTGTTTACGATTAATCTACCATCGATGAAGCAATGTTTGAGAGGGCTACTGTATGATGCGAAATAGGTGATATTCCTCTTTGAAAATTTCTTGGAAGGGATCTTATTAGAGAAATTGCACTAGTTAACGGGCACAAGAAAAAAGTTGTAAAAAAAATCAGTTTCAAGTACAACAAGTTTGCTTTTTAGTCTGAATGATACTTTTTAGTGTAAATAGAAAATGATAGTACACTAAAATGTGTCTTTCAGCCTAAAAAGAAAACATCATGTCATTGAAACTAACTTTTTATCCAACTTTTTTCCTTAGTCTAAAAAACCCCGGTTGTATCTGGGTATCTAATAATCTTATTTGCGGGAAGTTGTAAGTAAACCTAAAGTCAATCCAGTTGAATATGGGTATCTAATAATCTTATTTGCGGGAAGTTGTAAGTAAACCTAAAGTCAATCCAGTATTCGTAAGAGGTTGGTATGCTATTACTTCTATGAATTTTAAAATTTTGAATAACTTATTATATACTGAGTGCATTGACGTTCATAGCTGTATAGTTAACGCCCCGCTATAACCCGCAATATCTCATAGCGGATTTCTACCGCTACGATTTTTCCATATAGCCCCAAAATATAGCCTTTCCGCTTTAATCCCCGCTACATCCCCTTATTCCCGCTATATTTTGCTATTTCCGCTATATCTTCTTTAATAAAATGAATTAAAAATTGCATTTATACATTATAAAAATTATGAAACTAATTTATTTGATTTAATTTTCAATATATTTTCAAAAATAAAAATACTCTAATAATCTGCTAAATTTAATTATATTATATAACAGTTTTACGTTTATTTAAAGTATATTTGCACATGCTTTTTGTTTAAAATCATTTATGTATTAATTATTATTCAATTGAATGATAATTTTTCATTTAATTACCATTTATATATTTGTAAAAACATTAAGTACGAGTTTTATATGCTATTTTAGAGCTATCCGCTATATCCCGCTATATCCTCGCTGTATCCCCACTATGACTTTTTGCACCTTCACCGCTTTGAATCTGCTGAGCGCTTTAACTGCACAGGTTCAGAGTATAAATGTGCGGTATCTTGGAGGTTGTCTTACAATAATAATACATGTTATTACTGTAATGATTTGGTATTTTCTATTTTAACATGTTAATAGTTTTCAGCTTATCATGCAAAGTGATCCACATGTGCATTTTTGCTTCAGGTGGTGTCATATAGGTTTAAAATAGGTTAGATTAATGCCGGAGAAGTTCAAGAATTTATAATGGTCTTTGAGGAATATATTTTCTTTTATTTCAACTCCATTTTACTATGTCGTGTTGGTCATCCATATTGATATGGTCAATTGTATTTATTAATGCTTGGAATTGGCTTGAGAGAATTCCCAATAGGATTTTGGTTAAATGTAATATTCCATTTGAATTCCTCGTCTGGTCTAAATACATCACTAAAAAGATCGTATTTATTTCTAGAAGCTAGAAAAAGGTCAGATAATTCTTGCTTCAAAGCAATCAAGATTTCAAATCTTGGATTTTGGACATGTTTCGTCTCAAAATTTTCACATAAACGATCTTGTATTGAAGGAGATCTCGAACGAGGTAAGTGTATCTCGGATGTACATCCTGGATTGACCTCTCGAAACTTAATATACATCTCAAGAATATCTCAAAGTAAGTTATGTGTCTAAAATTGATATCTTAATGATTTATTTAAAAATTATAATTTTCAAAGCAAAAATAAAAATTGCAACATGGTTATTTGTACATAAATTAAAATTAATGGTATAGAGAAGAGTGGTATCTTAATTAACTTAATTTATTTGGTAATGGTTAAATAATATCATCTTATTAGAACATAAAAACCAAATAAAGCGTTTAATTGTGAGTCGGGATAAAAAGTAAAAAAAAAAATGTTCAAGGAGTTAGTAAATTAGCGAGTGGGTTAACTGAAAATGAAGAAAAACTATATAAAAGCAAATAAGCATAATTTTAGATGAGATCTCGGATTGAGGTTTTGATCCATATTTCGGGTGAAATTTGAATATTTCGGACGAGATGAGTGTCAATAGAGATATGAAGGAGATTTGTTGTATTATTTCGTCCAAGTGTGAAAAAGAGATGTCGAAAGAGATCTCGAACAAGATATAGGAGATTTACAACCATGAAAGCGATATGTGATATCCATGCATAGTTCCAAAATGGAGGTTTTGTCGCCAAAGTGTCTAATAAAGTTGATACCTAATTTGAATATGGGAGAAGACTAGGGGCGCCTTCCAAAAAAATGATATGTTATGGTTCTACGGTATATATAAGTTATATAATCCATTGTAATAAGACTTAACTATGGTTTCTTTCCAAGGTGCCTTTTTATCATCTAAGAATTTCCACGTCCATTTACACAAAGGAGATATATTTAAGTATTTAAGTTAATAATATGTGATAGCCATCCTCGGCTTTTAGAATTGAAATACCAACATAGAGTACTGCACTGTGGTGGTACACGGCTGACGGAAGGAAACAGTCAAGGGCTAATACAATCGATCGATGAAAAACCTGTAGTATATCACATAGTGCATAGACAAAATATAATAACAACATAGATATAAAACATGATGGACAATAACATAATCAAATGGACCATAATAAACATTATATCCAAGTGTAACGTAGGTTCATCATATCATACAAAGCAAATAATAAGAGTACACCTCCATACACCATAAACTTTAGATGAAAATTGTCTCTATATACACATATGCTAATGGCCCCATAGCATTCCATAGCGAAAATAAGCAGTAGCGGGTCCAAAAAAATAATACATATAAGAAACCGTCAACCTACTATTCGTCCTTCGCACAACGCAATGCGCTATCTCGTATGTATCTCTCAATGTACTCATTTAGGAGACATGAGAAAATAAGAAGCAATTCAAATAATCTTTGATCATACAACAGTCTGGTATGATCTATAATCTCAAACAATAGATATCACTCGTAATGTTGTAATAAGAGCATATGGTATGGAGAATCATACCCGAGCTACTTCTACAAATGACAAGTTAGCACATAAATATAATATATGCTAATATACTATCATCGGTAAAATGTTTACTACCCTATCTAAGCACAAACTATGGTATAGGGGGTCTTGACTCATTAATACCTACATCACATGACATTTATAGCAAACATAACAACTATCACACAATCTCGCATCTATCATACTCAAATGTCATTGGATACATGATAACTGAAACGACCGTATTGTACGATCAACGACTACTCAACATCGTGGTTCCATCAATGATAGAATCCTTGCCTATTTAGACAGCTTGGAGCTAGACCAATGTCGTAAGGTACATAGATAAAAATCACGTCGTACGATCCATAGCGAGCGTCCTCATTTACTCCTTTATGAGCATACATCAAAACCTTAGAGTTATCGGCGATCCCTTAGCACACTTATCGATGGCAGAACCTCCTTCTTCCACTCCACAAGTCATCGTCATACCGAACTTGGCTACTCAGACGATTACTGGATGCTGCTGCAAGATCCACACCATAACTCACTCAAATTTTGCACTGTAGCATGGATAGGTACATCCTATATACAGCCAAAATCCATCTCCAGTTGCTCCCCAAATTAAATTAACCCAAAATCCAACTTCTTGATGGTCGATACGGATTCATATGGATCGGTGTCGACGTGTGTTCTTGGCCCAAAACTTTTTGAACTCACCTACCTTCAATCTTTCTAAATTCCCGGAGCTTTAAAGTGCCATCTTTTCCCCTTAATCGTAAGAAAGAGAAATTTAAAGTTTTTAGGTTAATGATATGGGACAATCTCCCTCCACCTTCGGTATCCAAATACCAATATATAGTAGTGCAGTGGTAGTACTCAGTTGATGGAGGCCATCAAGGGTTAATACGATCGATCAATGAAGAACCTATAGTATGTCAAAACATTTGTGTTGGAATTGGTTCAGCCTGCAGTGGAAGAAATAGGTGAATTTCATTTTTTTTAACCATCTAGGATCTTAATTGGATCTATTAAATATTTATCTAAAATTGCTCATGTTAAAAACTAATTTTTTTTAAATTTATTTAATTTAATTTTTTCTTATGGAAACAAATAATAATATTATAAAATTTTATTTTCTGTTTTACTATTATTTAAAAATCTAGATGATATTTAGCATATAAATATTTCAATTTATATTTTGTAATCGAAAATTAGCTTTAAATTTTAAATTTTAAATTCGACATTTATTTTATTGTTTAATCAATATGTATATGTATATATGTATTTGTGGTCGAAAGTTTATCAAGTGTGAAAATGATTGTATAAAATTTAAATAATATTTTCTAATATATTTATTTATTTTATAGATTTATTTAAGTGATTTGAACTAAATAATATATATACATACATTAAAATTTTAATTTTTGTGCTAAAATATTTTAGGTATAAAATTATTAATATATAATTTTAAGACATATTTTGTATAGTATAATGTTTGATATTTAAATTATAAGGTTTACGTTATTTAAATAATGTATATTAAATTAATTTAAATAAAAAAATCATTTTTAATCTTATGCTGTGAGTATCAAGGTATGAATGTGTCAATTATTTTATAATTATATAAGCATATAAAATACAATCATTATGAATGTGATAATATATAGATATACTAGAATCGTCACAAGCTAACAAAACAATATATAAATGATAAATTATTAGAACATGATCATAGATTAGATTATTACCTTTCATCAATGCCAAAGGACCACACTTGAAGCGTTGGAATAAACTTCTGAATCAAATTCCAATTCTAAAGGTGCTATCTTTCGAATTTGCAGACCATTGACTATTGTATAGTATTTCTTTTAATTTGATTTGAGCTTGGAAATGAAGGAGAGGAGAGAATGAATTTCGGCTAGCCTAGATCCATTATTCTCTCTTACCCATTATTTCCTCTTATCTATCAAGACCCTATCCTTCTTGCCATCAAGTGGTCGCACCCTATTGGTCATGTCATGGCCGAAACATACATGCTCTCATATGGGCTTCAAACCTATTTAAAGCCCGTATAATGTGACGACTCGAATTTCGGGAGGGTTAAGTCGAAAATAAACCTCACATGTCCAACTCAAAACAATCCGAAACACAGATAATCAATTGGGTTAATTAAGAAAAATAAGAAAAGAAGAAAATAAACATAGAATCTCGAAGCGGAATGACAAAATATATTAACCAAATAAACAGTTCATGATGTTGTTTACACTATACATTTGATTATAATTTTACAATATCAATTAGAGTTATACATACAACAGAGATAAAACAAAACAATGCAGCAGAACAACATGATGCAGAGAAATAATAATAGTAGCATAATATACCAAATCTTCGTCTTCGTCCTCCAGGATAATATGATCTTCAATGCACTGAAAACTCAAAACCGACCCAAGCATAAAGTAAAACAATACACTCGAGTCAGAACTAAAATATTCTTACGTATGTTAAATCAATATCACATATAACAGGAGTGTAATAGCATCAGAGATGTTTACGAGGTTATGCATCTCCTATCCAGTGTATAACGTGCATGCAATAACTCAAGAGATGTTACTGGATTTTTCATCTCTTAAGGATTCGTCAAAATATCTATATATGGTAGAATATGCTGTATATGTAATGCGTAATCAATAAAATAAATATTTTTTCTAGCATTAAGGATTTCTTTAATCCCCCTTAATGCACTTTTAAACATGTGGTCCATGCAGTCCTTTAACATAACTAGTAGATCGATAGCCAGTGAGTCCCTTATAGGCACATGTTAAATCAAAATCGTAGTGCTCTCGTATAAGGATAAAAGTATGATAAGGCACGTGAGGCAATGCCAAATGTAGGATACTACCAGTTTGCGACTGATGGTAATGCATAGCCCCAGCTACCGCCACCGCGTCCAACACTGCCATACTCAGAGGGTACATACCAATCAACAACAACGTGATGATAAAACGAAGAAGTGTGTCAACTAGAGGTAGCTAACCTCATTGGCCAGGAAGGGCTCCTGTTTTAGTCATTTCCAATTTACACAAGTGTCGGGGCCAATCCATCATCGTTCTTTTTTTTCAAATCCAGTAAACGTACACCAAATCCAACTACTTCATTCTGTAGCCTTCTCCACATACACGGTTGTCAAAGTGGTTTCAATATTGACAGATAGTATGCCAACATGAGGCCCCGGTCTCTTTAACAACCAAATGTCATTTTACATACTGGTTGGTACTTTTGCACTTCAAAAGTGAATCATTACTTCGTATCAAAATATCATATTCGCTTCAAAATATCATATTTACTTCAAAATCATATTCACTTCAAAATATCATATAAATTTCACTTCACAATCATTATTTTCACTTCAAAATTAATTTCTTTTCAAAATCATTATATTCACCTCGAAATCAATTTCCTTTCAAAATAATTTCGAATTTCGAATTAGGTTATAACTTCATTTTAACCACATTCGCATTTTAAATCAATGGTTTAAACATAAAAAATTTCAACTTTAGACGGCTTGAATTTTGAAAATAGTTTGAATAATTTAAATACTTAAAATAGTTTATATAGTTGAAATAATTAAAATAGTTTAGAGATTGAAAAACATTTTGATATAAAATAGTTTGAAAACTGAAAGTGGGCTACATATTAAAATGGTTTGAAAAATTAAATAATTTGAAAATTTAGAAAGATGAATTTTAAAACAATTTGTAGTTAAATAGTTTATAGTTAAAATAGTTTTAAATTTAAAAATGTTTCTTTCCATTCCCATAATGTGATTCAGGTCCAAAATTTCAATCAAACCGATTCAATATCAAATCTTTCAATTTAAATCATCTTCAATCTTAAATCAATTTTAAATCAACTCAATTTCGATTTAAATTCAAATCAACTCAATTTTGATTCCAATTCGAATTAACTCCAATTTCGAAACATTTCATTTAACTTCAAATTCGATTCAACGATTCGATTCAATGGCTTAAGTTTCAATTCAATTCTCATTTTATACCATTTCAATTTATATAAATTTCAATTCCAATTCTTAAATACCGATTTAAATCACTTAAATCAAATTAAATTTCATTGTTCAATTTAGATTTAAATATTTAAATTAACTCAATTTCGAATATTTCAATTCCGAGCCCGAATTTGAAATATCAGTCTAAATTACTTTACAAGATAAAATTTTAAAGTTTGAATAAATTTCAAATCTTTAAAGCAATCCGTTTCTCATAATTCAAGTCGTATATTGATTATAACTTCAAATTCCAAAATAATTTTTTTAAACATTTTCTTTTACAAATTTCACCTTCAACATTTCAAAGCTCAAATGAAAATAATTCAATCTTTATAAATTCGATTTTTATTTCTTTAAAAAAATCATTTAAATAAATTCAAATTCAAGAATTTAAAACCATTTAATTTAACCAATTCGGTGTATGTATATAATTTTCTATCCTACGGCGAAGTGATCAGTTATTTCGATTTTAATTCTAGGGATGGACATATATCATTTCAATCCAATTCAAAGTGCTATAGGTATATATCATTTCAGCCTATTACTTAAATTATTTTCCATAATTCAAATAACAGTTTTATATACTATCAGCAACATATAGGGTGATAACAAGATATATGTAAATAAATAAACATCAAATTATCCAATATATCAACTAATAGTCATCCATCACAATCAACATCCAAATTAGCTAGTAAATCACAACAGTTAATTACTTATCAATATCTGGTGTTTACCTAGCAATTTCAAAGTCACTTTCAAATTTAACCGTCGATTGAAATTCCTAACAGTTCATTTCATATGTCATTTTAAATATCAGTTAAATTACCAAATAACAATCAATAAAGATAAATCACTACATAATTTTAATTTAACTAACATCAGAATATTTTAGTATTTCGTAAGCGGTTTAAACACTTACCTTTATTTGAAACTAATTTTTTTTCAGATTCAAATAAATTTGAATCCAACTCCATGTCGTAGATGACTTCGTTACGAACTTGTTTTGCTTAAATCCGACCTTGTACGAGAAAGTTATGAAATATTTAGTGTTCGATATAATTAAAATATAATTAACATAATTATTTTAAACATTAAACTAAACCTACCCTTCTTCCTCACCTCCCAGGCAATGCGCGCACATGCATTATGTTTTTCTTTCTTGTTCGACTCGCGCGCAACTACCGCCGCTGCCGACCTGACCTCGTGTCGCCGCCCCTATCGCCATGCCAGCCCTCAACCACCCACATGCGCGTGCGTACATGCACAAAATCGCCACGCAAACCCAAAATGCTGCAGATGAACGCTGCTGATTTGCCACCACCTTAGTTGATGGTTCGATAATCCAACCGTTGGTTAAGCTCGTATCGATGCCCTCTGCATTTCTGTAGTTGAAGTCATTGGCTAATTTCGCGTCTAAAAGCTCCGATCAATGATGGCCATTGGATGGCATTCATTTTAGTGGTGGCTGTTGATTTAGGTTTAGGGTTTTTCCAAAGAAAGAAGGTTAAGGGCTATTTGTAGAAAATTTCCCCTGGCACTATTTATCCGTGAAATTTTTGGACTTCAAAAGAAGCATGACGCCCGGTGTTCTATTAGTTATTCCCCTATTCCGAACACAATGGAATATGTATCGAGAGCCAATTCAATCATATTCAAAAGACAGCTTTTCAAAATCGAATTATATTATTTAAACTTCTGAATATAAATTCTATGTATTTTAAGCTTACACGATCAAATGATAAGTCTTATCGCTACGAAACTTGAAATCCTATAATAATTTACTATTACGGATCCGATGAAACTGGTTTCGTTGAAATCTAAGACAGTGACCAAAAAGCTATTTTGCACGTTAATTAAAGCAAGTAATTTCCAAAATCAATTTAATCACTTTTAAATTCAAATTTAAAAGTTTACTATCTTCCTTCTTATTTAAATAGAATTTAAATCAACTTTTGAAATCGTTTTCATTCATATTAAATTCAAGGTCAATTATTTAAATAATTTCAATATTAAATTCAATAATTCAATTATCCAATAAATCACTATATTTGAAATCCAAGTTATTTAACATATAAAATTTAAATTTTAAAACGAATTAAAATAATAAAATAGCTACTTCCATTCACCATAATTCAACATCTTTGCAATTATTGTATATAGCAAAAGTTATTCATTTCTTACCAAATAAATGTTTTCTTATTACTGAAATTTACACTTATCAACAATACAATTTCATATAAATAAACATATGCTTTTGCTTCTAATAAATTTTCATTCGATTCTTTGTTAACTTAACATCGATTATATCAATTTTTGTTATTAATTACTTACAATTCAATATCATCTAATTACTTTTCTAATATAAGTTATTGTCTTTTATCTTATTGAATTTTGTTATTTAATACTTTATCTAAGTTCATATCCAACAAATTTCATTAGTAAATCATCAAATTTTTATTCCTAACCATTTTTGTTCAATAATTATATTAAATTTAATAATTTAAAATGGTTAAAAAGTACGGGTCGTTATAATCTCCCCCCTCAAAACTTTTCTTCATCGAAAATGAATTAAGCAAGGATCTAACGTTTGATATATTTTTCTCAAAATAATCAACGTACAAAACATAAATCTATTTGCGAAACCTTTACCACGCTTCTGCTACACTACTCTGATATCGGCTTATTTGTAAAGCAAGTCATAAATTAATTACACAGGTAGCAATCCTTCCACTGGGTTGAACCACAGGTAGCAATCCTAGAATACAAATCGATTAGAAAACTAGATCTCCAGCTGCAGACAAACTCTGACTTCCTTGAAGACATCCGGACAATCTCCAACAATCCAAAAGAACACTTAACTATCGCAAGTCACTTTTGCATTCATTTTAGCCTAATCCAAAGAAACTGCTCTCTCTTAACCAAACAGAACAGCTTATGCTGGCCTATCCAATTCACCGAAGAAACGGATCTTCTCTGCTGCTTCTGAACTCCACTTCAGAAAAACTACTCAGCCAGAAGACTTCCTGCCAACTCAGAACACTCCGAGCTGCACAACATCTCATCACGCAGCTACTACTTCCTGCGATATCAAGATACCATCAATCGCTTGCTTCTGCCCAACCGACAGATCCAACTCAACTCATCCAACTCTGTACTTCAAAAATGAACTCCGAACCTCAACAGGTTTCCTTCAGAGATCGATGAAGTACTTACACCAAGAAAAACTCACTCGAGACGGTATTAGGTCTACAGTCTCACAAATACACTTCCAACCTCAACATACAAATTCCAACCATCGGTAGTTGTGTTACACACACCACTACCTTATCTACCTTTATAGCTTATATTGGAAAACCTGAACAGGTAACCCAATCAGATAGGTAGAAATAATTATAAATACATACATATATAATAAAAATACAAATACGCTCTCTCAAGTTAGACTCCACTCCAGAGACTAGGTATTCGCTCAACCTAGCACTCTGATACCAAGTGAGACGACCCGACTTTTTCTCCACAAAAAAGTCGTATCATCCTAAAGAAAGAAAGGGATAGAAAAGAGAAAAGAAAGATGAGAAAGAAGAAACAACACAAGAATCTCAACAGCGGAACGAATAAATTATATTAATAACATAAGTATTACATAGTGTACAACAATTGTCAGAGTTACACAGACAAAACAACACATACTACACAGTTATAAACACCTGTCTAGTTATTACAACTCAATACACAATACAGAAACACTTAGAGATACCAACACAACGGAAAACTATATATCTACACGCGGAAGCCTCCTGCTCCATTGCTCCTCCATAATTCGTCAAAGCTAACCTGAATCCCTCGGCTACTCGCAAAAATTTGAGTACCCAAGAGTTAAAGAAAAACATAAATAACACCGGGTCAGACATGGGTCTGGTGTGAGTAACATGTTAAAGTTGCTTAACTTTGAAAAACCTTTGAAAGAAAAGGTATCACATAAGACTTCCCACACATAAACATGGAAAAGTTTTTACCTTACGCTAACCAAAACATTTGATAGGAAATCCAGTGATATTATAATAGGTCTAGGGTTTTCAAGTAAATAATAATTAGCCTAAATTGTTACATTCATTAAATTCTAGCTACTAGCCACAAAAGTGGGTAATAAAATCAAAACCGTTGGCACTTATTGGATTTTGGATTCCATATAATGGCTGGGCTACTGGTACCGCCCGTCACAGTACGTGGCCTAGATCACCATACCGAGGAGTACGCCTGCTCCCCTACAACACAAAGCCGGTGTAACGACCCAGAATTTTTGATAATTAAAATTTGAATATTTAATTAATTTTAAATATTAATAAATGAATTTATAAGTCAAATAAATTTTATTTTGAATTTTTGGATTTAATTGAATAATTAAATCGATAATTTAATATGTGAAATTATGGAAATAATTGAAAATTGGGTTAAATATGATTGAAAATGATTTGTAAAATTTTATTTTATCATATTGGAGTTAGAATGATATTTTAGAACTTTTAAAATCGAATTAAAAGTTAATTTGTGAAAATTGAATATTTTAATATTTAATTATCGATTGTAAAATAGCCAATTTTTGAACAGTCTCAGAATTGAACGAAACCAGTTCCATTGGATCCGTAATAGTCAGTTATTACCGGATTTCAATTTTCGTATCAATCGGAGTTATCGTTTGATCGTGGCAACTCGAAACGCATCGAATTATTTTTAATTTAAATTTGGCGAGTCAAAATAGCCATTTTTCAAAAAGTCTCGGAATTCGACGAAACCAGTTTCGTCGGATCCGTAATGTGATATTATTGTAAGGTTTCAAATTTCATGTCGATTGAATTTACCGTTTGTCCGGTACGAATTAAAACGCCTAGAAATCGATTTAAATCGGTTTAATTTAAATTGAGCGTTTACTGCCATAACTCGCACAGATGTCCGAATTAGCTTCCGAAACCTATTCCATTGTGTCCGGAACACGGGGTAAACCCTAGAAACGCTGGTTACGGCGCGTGAATCGGAGTTCGGAATTTCCGGGATGAATAGTGTTTCGTCGGCTCCTTATAAATACACCCACTCTCTTCATAAATTAAAAAAATAAACAAAACCCTAATTTCATAACCCTAGCCGCCACCCTACGTATGAACGGCCAGAAATTCATGAACTTCCTCCCTCGATTACTCCAAATCCGTCGACAATTAGGCTAAACTTTCAACTAGAGTATTGAAGATCACAACGAGAGCTTCGATGTGAACGGTGGAGATCGTGTTTGGTGTCGTGTGGAGGGAGCTACAGGGGGCCGACCGTGCTTACTTGCGCACGACTTTTCATGCAACCAGGGGGGCCGAGCTCCTCCCTATTGTGGCCGAAGGCAGGTGGTGGAAGGGGCTTCGAAGTGGAGCTTCCCGATCGAATTCAAGTTGAGCGAAGATGGTGAAAAAATTAACCCTAGTTTCTATGTTCATGGGTTCTCTTGCGTGTTCGTATACTGGAGTTGTGCGCGTGAAGAAGAAGGAAGAAGGGGACGGTGGAGATGAGGGGAAGCAAAATCCTACGGCCCAGAAGCAAGTGTGGGTTTTAATTATAAGTTTATGTTGTAATTAAGTTATAAAATCGTGTACAATCTTTAAAAATTCATAACTTTTTCATACGAGGTCGAAAACGCGCGAAACCAGTTGCGTTGGAATCGTATGGACGAGCACTACGCGATGGAGTTGGTTTGGAGTCGTTTGGAGTTAGTGAGAATTTTGGGTAAAATTAAACGTCCGTTTAATTTTATTCGAAATAAATCGCTAAAACGGAATTTAAAAATCAAGGTGAGAACTTCTCACTCAATCGAATCAGTTTCGATTTTATTTTAAATAGTTAGATTTAAAATATTTGAATGCATGTTTGAATGAGGATTGATATCTATTGATTGTTAAAATAGACATTATGCGCCGTTAGTAAGCGGATGTTATTTATTAAAATCATATACCGCGAATATTTCATAAACAGTGAAATTGGTATTATATATAGTAGCAATATATATATATTGGCATATGTATATATTGGAGTTATTGATTTCCCGCATTTTTTGTTTAGCGGATGAGACCCTATTACGCCGTTATTAAGCGGATAATATTTAATAAGAACATATACCGCGATAATTTCGTACTGGAGCGAAATTGGTATTGTGCTAATGTTTGTGGATGCAGGAAAACAGGTTGGAGGGATCCAACTGGATTCCTCAACAGTACTTATTTGATTTCAGATATTTTGATATTTGATGGATTATCATATCGATATATGATATCGTTGTTGTCGTGATTGGCTATTTGGTGTGTAGCATCATTGGACCAAATTTGGAATTTTAAAATGATTTCAAAGTGATTTTTGAAAGTATAAGTTATAAAATAATTTTTGGGATTGATCCATGTTAAATAAATAAACGTTATAATTTTTATGTTATAAAAATTTTGATTTTTAAGAAATATAGTTAAAAGCTGATTTTTTGAAAATAAGGAAATAATGACTTTATAAAATAGTTAAATTGGGATTTCTGAAATAATTGTGAGAAGTTTAAATATAGGATATATAAAATTTGATTATTTTATAAATCAAAAGGATGAAGTTTTTAAAGGAATTTGAAGACGTTTTAAAATATTAATATGAATTGATTTATATAAGAGATTTATAAATGGATATTTATAAATTGAGATATTGAAATTATAAAACGAGTTTTTATAAGTGTTTGAATGAAGTGAAAATAAATTTCATTAAAGAATGAAATTTATAAAATTATAAACTGTGAAGTTATAAATAAAATTTATAAATAGTAAGATTTATAAATTTGTGAAGTTATTGAAAGAATAGATTTGGTTAAATAAATGAATCTTATAAGTTATAAGATTTATGGTTTGGAAAGTCTTTAAAGGAACGATTTTTGTAAAATAATCGTTTTATAAGTATTTAACTTATAATATGAACTTTTAGTTTATAATTGAGTTATAAACTGGAATAGGTTAATAAAAGGATTCATAAAAAGGAAGTTTTTATAAATAAATAGAATGGAATTTATAAACGTTGTTTTATAAATTCGAAAACGACTTATTTTGATAAGTAAATTGCTGAAACCTATTAATGGAGTTATATTCACGTTTTTGAACTGTGAATAATCCTTTGAAATAAAATGAATAAAAGGATGAAATTTGTTAACAAAGAATATTCACGTTTTTGAATTGTGAATAATATGTTAAAGAAAACGTTTAGAATGTGATGTTTTAAATAGAATTAAAATGATCTAACGATGTTTTAAATGTGTTGAGATTCGAAACCATAGATTTCAACATTTATTGTTGAAATAGGCGTTTTCGAGAAATAGAAGGAGATGATGAACTATAACACTGTTGTTATAGTAAATGATTTCCGAAAGGAAATGTTTTGTATAGTATTGGGATTTATATATCTGTTTTAATTTCAAATCCCTATACTAGTGATTTTGGGTTGTCGTAACGATGTTTTACGCAACATTCGTTTTGGCCCAAATAAATATGTTTAAGAGAATGATTTCCTTAAAGAATGAAATATATACTTAATTTCGATTGAAGTATATTGAATATTTTCTAAGTGTTGAAAATAAATAAAATTTGTGAATTACTTATGAATAAATAAGTATGGAAATGTTTTCCAATATAAAGTGAATATCTTAAGAATTTATCTTTTTGAAGATAAATTGAAATGAATAATCGAAATCGAATATTCATAGATATTTTGGATTATAAATTCAATATGGAATTTATGAATGAAAAGGGAAGTTGTTTAGAAATAAATATTGATTTATTTTTGAAGTGTGAAAATTATATATCTTGTAAAGATATTTTGTGAAATAAATAATTTGGAAAATTATTTGGAAACTGGTGATGTGTGCATATCCATTGATAGTTCAATAACCGACTATCAATATTTCCCTTTGAATGGGTAATTGATGTGATTTGTTTGAATGTGAATGCCACACTTATTTTTGAATAAGCGCTCACTATTCGGGTTAATCGGGAAAGGACCATGGGGTCGTATAACCCATTCCGAATATGTGATACGTCGTTGTAAATTGCATTTGAAGATCGGTGTTGAAGACCGAGTTTTTGCGAAAGCGATAGGATGACCTATCGATTGTCTCTGCACTGGGTAGCTCCTGGTATAGAGATTCCTTAAGTGATGGGAAATTCGATCGGGATTGTGAATACCCGGATTGCAAGGGCTTCGTAAGAAGTGCCTTCGGTTTTGTTCGAGCCCGGAACAGACTTGTATGGATTGTGTGTCTGACATTACAAGTTGAGATATAAAGCCGATTTCTTTCAAATATATTTCTGTTGGTGGCGGAGAATTTATTCTTTTAGCTTAACACCCTTCTCTGAAACGTACGAGCTCAGAGGTTATATAGTTGAAGTTATCAGCGATATATTCCCAGTTTGGTAATGTGACATGCTGAGTGTTGCTGTAAATGATCATTGTGTTGATTATTTGTGATAGGATCGTTTATTTGATCGTCTATCTTGGTGATCATTTCTATGATCATTTGTTGACCCAAAGCATGGCTTTTGTATAAAGTATGTTTTTGTGGACGTGACTTCGTCGAGCCTCACACCCCGTGAATGGTCAAAACAGGAAAGATGCGGCAAGGTTATGAGGGGTAGCACCCTTTAGGATGTGTGCATTTCCTTCTGGAAAAGGGTGGTATCATGGTATGGAGCCCAGATACTTACTCATGTTGAAAACACTTTGTTATGATTGTGTGAATTGATTACGAGCGATCGGTGAAAAGGTTCCAAAGGACCGGGGGATGGCATATTCGGTCAGTTGTTACTCAGTTAGGGGTAACCCGGCCTTGTGTTGGTAGAGATCCGGTTTGGTTCTCGGGGATGTCCATCCAGAGGCATTCTCATGTGGCAATGGGAAGTTCCTTGGCCTGATCATTCGTTGGAAATCCAAAGAAACAATACGTGACTTGTACGGTTTTAGTTGTATAATCTGCTATGGAATGTGGCGGTAACCTGCTATTGAACATAGTTAGCTATAGTAGGCATAGTTCGGAATGTCTATGCTGGCTAAGATTTATATTCTACTTTCGAAATGAATTTTTCCTACACTATGCACTAGTAATAATATCAAATGTTATTTTAAATGCGTATCAAGCATCTTTGACTATCATAAGGAGAAATCTCCTCCGATTCTGCGTTTGCATTGTGTGTGTGTGCGGGATGCCTTATGGTAGTCTCATTTTTAAAAGCATTGCGAATTGAATTAAAAATATTCCTCTATTTGATTTTAAAGATAAATAAACTGTTTTGAGTTCTCACACCATTCTTGTTAAGCTTTGGGCTATGTGATGGGGGGGTTCTCGCTTCGCGGTTAGGTGGCGAACGGGAGACTCTTACTCCCACGCATCCTCTTTTAGGGGGTTGGTTAGGTGTAACCTGAGACAGTCGAGAGGCTGGCCGTAAAAGCAAGGTCTGGGGTACCAGTGTAAGCCACGGTGGGGCTGCGATGGTTGAAAAGCCTACCGGTTGTGACCGCTACCTCCGAAACATTACATTTGGTATCAGAGCTTATGGTTAAGCGACAACCATGGTTCTGTTGGGTGTTACTCGTTAGAGATAGAGTCAGCAGTACTCTAGAATGAGTTTGAGTGTAATAATAGCTATGAGAGCGTATTTGTTAGTGAATATAAAATTGTTTTATATTGTGATGATTGGTTTGTTGAGTGGCATATGAACCTTCGTCAGCACGGTATGTACAACTATGCCGAAGGGGTTTCTAAACACTTGAATAGAACAATTCGACACAATATTGTTTTAAAAATGGGTAAATGAAATAATTTTACTTGATTATATTTTATATATAAAGAAATAATTTTTCAAAATTATTAAAGTGTATATAAGTTGATTGTTTAGTTGTTTGAATAATCTAAATTAAAGAATAATTGTATAAGCAAAAGAATTATAAGAATTGAATTATAATTAATGTGATTTACAATTGTGAAATAAACTTATATATATATAAGAACTGAAACGGTATGAATATATTTATGAATATGAGTTGTAAATAAAAGTGAATTTAAAGTTAAATGGATATATTTAGGAATTTAAGTTATGAAAAAAACAAGTGATGTTTATAAATAGAGTATAACTTAAGAGATATTGAATGAAGTTGATATTGGTATCAAAGTAAATTATTAAAGTTAAGTGATAAATATGAACTTGAGTTATGAAATGAAATTCAACTTTAGTAATTGAATATGAATTGAATGAATGGATTGAATATTAATCAATTAATTGTGAATTAAGTTGATATGAAATTATGAATATAAGTGTAATTCATTAAAATCTAATGTTATTAGAAAGTTGAATAATTGAATGAAAATCAATTAAATTAAACCAATTGTAAGCAAAAGGATTTGGTTGTAATTAATATATGGTTGTTAGTTGATTGTATATAATTCATTAAGTGTTAATGAAATTAAATTAATGAAATTGGAAGCTAAAGTAATTGGAATTCAATTGGAAGTTAAGTGAATCTTGAATAGAATTGAATTTGATTTGGAAGTGAACCAACTTGAATATGAATTAGTGAATATAAACTAATTGAAAATGAATGTTAGTAAAAACATCCACTGTTAATGAATCAATGTGATTTAAATTGAAAACCTATTTCATTGAATATTAATAGGAATATGAATGAATATTTATTGGTTATGAATGCTAGTTGGATGTTAGTTGGTTGATGTTTGCATTTATTGCTTTTCCTACATTTGATATGTTGACATGTATAGTTATTATGTTACTATAGGATGTATATTGATAATATTATCTATATGCATGGTTCTCATATTGTTTGTTGAGTGATTAGTAGGTGCGGATCGCGTTTGCTTCGCATTTGGAGCTCGCTTTCGCGCTATATTAGCCGTATATGCTCGCTAATAAAATATAAGGTACATATCTCGGATTAAATATCGTACTTTTATACTTTTTTCCCTTCGGGATGCCTCATTACTTGATGAGATGTATATTTGTGATATATATACTGTCATTTTTTTTCGGATCGAGCCGCGCAAAGGAGACTATGGCGAATTTTTCCGGAAATTTAAGGCGTTAGAAATTTTTTTTTGAGAAAATTGGAAAATTTTGAAAACTTTAACTTTGATTTTGAATTGAAAGTTAAATGATATAGTTTGTTTTTGAAAAGATAACTAAGTATGATTGGAAAACTTAGTAAAGTTATTGTAAGAAATTTAATTATGAATTTGGGAAAATTAATAGATTCTGTAACTTTTCTTACTTGTAATTTCGAGGACGAAATTCTTTTAAGGGGGGAAGATTGTAACGACCCAGAATTTTTGATAATTAAAATTTGAATATTTAATTAATTTTAAATATTAATAAATGAATTTATAAGTCAAATAAATTTTATTTTGAATTTTTGGATTTAATTGAATAATTAAATCGATAATTTAATATGTGAAATTATGGAAATAATTGAAAATTGGGTTAAATATGATTGAAAATGATTTGTAAAATTTTATTTTATCATATTGGAGTTAGAATGATATTTTAGAACTTTTAAAATCGAATTAAAAATTAATTTGTGAAAATTGAATATTTTAATATTTAATTATCGACTGTAAAATAGCCAATTTTTGAACAGTCTCAGAATTGAACGAAACCAGTTCCATTGGATCCGTAATAGTTAGTTATTACCGGATTTCAATTTTCGTATCAATCGGAGTTATCGTTTGATCATGGCAGCTCGAAACGCATCGAATTATTTTTAATTTAAATTTGGCGAGTCAAAATAGCCATTTTTCAAAAAGTCTCGGAATTCGACGAAACCAGTTTCGTCGGATCCGTAATGTGATATTATTGTAAGGTTTCAAATTTCATGTCGATTGGATTTACCGTTTGTCCGGTACGAATTAAAACGCCTAGAAATCGATTTAAATCGGTTTAATTTAAATTGAGCATTTACTGCCATAACTCGCACAGATGTCCGAATTAGCTTCCGAAACCTGTTCCATTATGTCCGGAACGCGGGGTAAACCCTAGAAACGCTGGTTACGGCGCGTGAATCGGAGTTCGGAATTTCCGGGATGAATAGTGTTTCGTCGGCTCCTTATAAATACACCCACTCTCTTCATAAATTAAAAAAAATAAACAAAACCCTAATTTCATAACCCTAGCCGCCACCCTACGTATGAACGGCCAGAAATTCATGAACTTCCTCCCTCGATTACTCCAAATCCGTCGACAATTAGGCTAAACTTTCAACTAGAGTATTGAAGATCACAACGAGAGCTTCGATGTGAACGGTGGAGATCGTGTTTGGTGTCGTGTGGAGGGAGCTACAGGGGGCCGACCGTGCTTACTTGCGCACGACTTTTCATGCAACCAGGGGGGCCGAGCTCCTCCCTATTGTGGCCGAAGGCAGGTGGTGGAAGGGGCTTCGAAGTGGAGCTTCCCGATCGAATTCAAGTTGAGCGAAGATGGTGAAAAAATTAACCCTAGTTTCTATGTTCATGGGTTCTCTTGCGTGTTCGTATACTGGAGTTGTGCGCGTGAAGAAGAAGGAAGAAGGGGACGGTGGAGATGAGGGGAAGCAAAATCCTACGGCCCAGAAGCAAGTGTGGGTTTTAATTATAAGTTTATGTTGTAATTAAGTTATAAAATCGTGTACAATCTTTAAAAATTCATAACTTTTTCATACGAGGTCGAAAACGCGCGAAACCAGTTGCGTTGGAATCGTATGGACGAGCACTACGCGATGGAGTTGGTTTGGAGTCGTTTGGAGTTAGTGAGAATTTTGGGTAAAATTAAACGTCCGTTTAATTTTATTCGAAATAAATCGCTAAAACGGAATTTAAAAATCAAGGTGAGAACTTCTCACTCAATCGAATCAGTTTCGATTTTATTTTAAATAGTTAGATTTAAAATATTTGAATGCATGTTTGAATGATGATTGATATCTATTGATTGTTAAAATAGACATTATGCGCCGTTAGTAAGCGGATGTTATTTATTAAAAACATATACCGCGAATATTTCATAAACAGTGAAATTGGTATTATATATAGTAGCAATATATATATATTGGCATATGTATATATTGGAGTTATTGATTTCCCGCATTTTTTGTTTAGCGGATGAGACCCTATTACGCCGTTATTAAGCGGATAATATTTAATAAGAACATATACCGCGATAATTTCGTACTGGAGCGAAATTGGTATTGTGCTAATGTTTGTGGATGCAGGAAAACAGGTTGGAGGGATCCAACTGGATTCCTCAACAGTACTTATTTGATTTCAGATATTTTGATATTTGATGGATTATCATATCGATATATGATATCGTTGTTGTCGTGATTGGCTATTTGGTGTGTAGCATCATTGGACCAAATTTGGAATTTTAAAATGATTTCAAAGTGATTTTTGAAAGTATAAGTTATAAAATAATTTTTGGGATTGATCCATGTTAAATAAATAAACGTTATAATTTTTATGTTATAAAAATTTTGATTTTTAAGAAATATAGTTAAAAGCTGATTTTTTGAAAATAAGGAAATAATGACTTTATAAAATAGTTAAATTGGGATTTCTGAAATAATTGTGAGAAGTTTAAATATAGGATATATAAAATTTGATTATTTTATAAATCAAAAGGATGAAGTTTTTAAAGGAATTTGAAGACGTTTTAAAATATTAATATGAATTGATTTATATAAGAGATTTATAAATGGATATTTATAAATTGAGATATTGAAATTATAAAACGAGTTTTTATAAGTGTTTGAATGAAGTGAAAATAAATTTCATTAAAGAATGAAATTTATAAAATTATAAACTGTGAAGTTATAAATAAAATTTATAAATAGTAAGATTTATAAATTTGTGAAGTTATTGAAAGAATAGATTTGGTTAAATAAATGAATCTTATAAGTTATAAGATTTATGGTTTGGAAAGTCTTTAAAGGAACGATTTTTGTAAAATAATCGTTTTATAAGTATTTAACTTATAATATGAACTTTTAGTTTATAATTGAGTTATAAACTGGAATAGGTTAATAAAAGGATTCATAAAAAGGAAGTTTTTATAAATAAATAGAATGGAATTTATAAACGTTGTTTTATAAATTCGAAAACGACTTATTTTGATAAGTAAATTGCTGAAACCTATTAATGGAGTTATATTCACGTTTTTGAACTGTGAATAATCCTTTGAAATAAAATGAATAAAAGGATGAAATTTGTTAACAAAGAATATTCACGTTTTTGAATTGTGAATAATATGTTAAAGAAAACGTTTAGAATGTGATGTTTTAAATAGAATTAAAATGATCTAACGATGTTTTAAATGTGTTGAGATTCGAAACCATAGATTTCAACATTTATTGTTGAAATAGGCGTTTTCGAGAAATAGAAGGAGATGATGAACTATAACACTGTTGTTATAGTAAATGATTTCCGAAAGGAAATGTTTTGTATAGTATTGGGATTTATATATCTGTTTTAATTTCAAATCCCTATACTAGTGATTTTGGGTTGTCGTAACGATGTTTTACGCAACATTCGTTTTGGCCCAAATAAATATGTTTAAGAGAATGATTTCCTTAAAGAATGAAATATATACTTAATTTCGATTGAAGTATATTGAATATTTTCTAAGTGTTGAAAATAAATAAAATTTGTGAATTACTTATGAATAAATAAGTATGGAAATGTTTTCCAATATAAAGTGAATATCTTAAGAATTTATCTTTTTGAAGATAAATTGAAATGAATAATCGAAATCGAATATTCATAGATATTTTGGATTATAAATTCAATATGGAACTTATGAATGAAAAGGGAAGTTGTTTAGAAATAAATATTGATTTATTTTTGAAGTGTGAAAATTATATATCTTGTAAAGATATTTTGTGAAATAAATAATTTGGAAAATTATTTGGAAACTGGTGATGTGTGCATATCCATTGATAGTTCAATAACCGACTATCAATATTTCCCTTTGAATGGGTAATTGATGTGATTTGTTTGAATGTGAATGCCACACTTATTTTTGAATAAGCGCTCACTATTCGGGTTAATCGGGAAAGGACCATGGGGTCGTATAACCCATTCCGAATATGTGATACGTCGTTGTAAATTGCATTTGAAGATCGGTGTTGAAGACCGAGTTTTTGCGAAAGCGATAGGATGACCTATCGATTGTCTCTGCACTGGGTAGCTCCTGGTATAGAGATTCCTTAAGTGATGGGAAATTCGATCGGGATTGTGAATACCCGGATTGCAAGGGCTTCGTAAGAAGTGCCTTCGGTTTTGTTCGAGCCCGGAACAGACTTGTATGGATTGTGTGTCTGACATTACAAGTTGAGATATAAA
The DNA here is from genome assembly GCA_030765085.1 of Allium cepa. Taxonomy (NCBI): domain Eukaryota; kingdom Viridiplantae; phylum Streptophyta; class Magnoliopsida; order Asparagales; family Amaryllidaceae; genus Allium; species Allium cepa. Next base: position 1,050,143,747 of record CM060935.1, on the reverse strand, counting down.
GCCGATTTCTTTCAAATATATTTCTGTTGGTGGCGGAGAATTTATTCTTTTAGCTTAACACCCTTCTCTGAAACGTACGAGCTCAGAGGTTATATAGTTGAAGTTATCAGCGATATATTCCCAGTTTGGTAATGTGACATGCTGAGTGTTGCTGTAAATGATCATTGTGTTGATTATTTGTGATAGGATCGTTTATTTGATCGTCTATCTTGGTGATCATTTCTATGATCATTTGTTGACCCAAAGCATGGCTTTTGTATAAAGTATGTTTTTGTGGACGTGACTTCGTCGAGCCTCACACCCCGTGAATGGTCAAAACAGGAAAGATGCGGCAAGTTATGAGGGGTAGCACCCTTTAGGATGTGTGCATTTCCTTCTGGAAAAGGGTGGTATCATGGTATGGAGCCCAGATACTTACTCATGTTGAAAACACTTTGTTATGATTGTGTGAATTGATTACGAGCGATCGGTGAAAAGGTCCCAAAGGACCGGGGGATGGCATATTCGGTCAGTTGTTACTCAGTTAGGGGTAACCCGGCCTTGTGTTGGTAGAGATCCGGTTTGGTTCTCGGGGATGTCCATCCAGAGGCATTCTCATGTGGCAATGGGAAGTTCCTTGGCCTGATCATTCGTTGGAAATCCAAAGAAACAATACGTGACTTGTACGGTTTTAGTTGTATAATCTGCTATGGAATGTGGCGGTAACCTGCTATTGAACATAGTTAGCTATAGTAGGCATAGTTCGGAATGTCTATGCTGGCTAAGATTTATATTCTACTTTCGAAATGAATTTTTCCTACACTATGCACTAGTAATAATATCAAATGTTATTTTAAATGCGTATCAAGCATCTTTGACTATCATAAGGAGAAATCTCCTCCGATTCTGCGTTTGCATTGTGTGTGTGTGCGGGATGCCTTATGGTAGTCTCATTTTTAAAAGCATTGCGAATTGAATTAAAAATATTCCTCTATTTGATTTTAAAGATAAATAAACTGTTTTGAGTTCTCACACCATTCTTGTTAAGCTTTGGGCTATGTGATGGGGGGGTTCTCGCTTCGCGGTTAGGTGGCGAACGGGAGACTCTTACTCCCACGCATCCTCTTTTAGGGGGTTGGTTAGGTGTAACCTGAGACAGTCGAGAGGCTGGCCGTAAAAGCAAGGTCTGGGGTACCAGTGTAAGCCACGGTGGGGCTGCGATGGTTGAAAAGCCTACCGGTTGTGACCGCTACCTCCGAAACATTACATTTGGTATCAGAGCTTATGGTTAAGCGACAACCATGGTTCTGTTGGGTGTTACTCGTTAGAGATAGAGTCAGCAGTACTCTAGAATGAGTTTGAGTGTAATAATAGCTATGAGAGCGTATTTGTTAGTGAATATAAAATTGTTTTATATTGTGATGATTGGTTTGTTGAGTGGCATATGAACCTTCGTCAGCACGGTATGTACAACTATGCCGAAGGGGTTTCTAAACACTTGAATAGAACAATTCGACACAATATTGTTTTAAAAATGGGTAAATGAAATAATTTTACTTGATTATATTTTATATATAAAGAAATAATTTTTCAAAATTATTAAAGTGTATATAAGTTGATTGTTTAGTTGTTTGAATAATCTAAATTAAAGAATAATTGTATAAGCAAAAGAATTATAAGAATTGAATTATAATTAATGTGATTTACAATTGTGAAATAAACTTATATATATATAAGAACTGAAACGGTATGAATATATTTATGAATATGAGTTGTAAATAAAAGTGAATTTAAAGTTAAATGGATATATTTAGGAATTTAAGTTATGAAAAAAACAAGTGATGTTTATAAATAGAGTATAACTTAAGAGATATTGAATGAAGTTGATATTGGTATCAAAGTAAATTATTAAAGTTAAGTGATAAATATGAACTTGAGTTATGAAATGAAATTCAACTTTAGTAATTGAATATGAATTGAATGAATGGATTGAATATTAATCAATTAATTGTGAATTAAGTTGATATGAAATTATGAATATAAGTGTAATTCATTAAAATCTAATGTTATTAGAAAGTTGAATAATTGAATGAAAATCAATTAAATTAAACCAATTGTAAGCAAAAGGATTTGGTTGTAATTAATATATGGTTGTTAGTTGATTGTATATAATTCATTAAGTGTTAATGAAATTAAATTAATGAAATTGGAAGCTAAAGTAATTGGAATTCAATTGGAAGTTAAGTGAATCTTGAATAGAATTGAATTTGATTTGGAAGTGAACCAACTTGAATATGAAGTAGTGAATATAAACTAATTGAAAATGAATGTTAGTAAAAACATCCACTGTTAATGAATCAATGTGATTTAAATTGAAAACCTATTTCATTGAATATTAATAGGAATATGAATGAATATTTATTGGTTATGAATGCTAGTTGGATGTTAGTTGGTTGATGTTTGCATTTATTGCTTTTCCTACATTTGATATGTTGACATGTATAGTTATTATGTTACTATAGGATGTATATTGATAATATTATCTATATGCATGGTTCTCATATTGTTTGTTGAGTGATTAGTAGGTGCGGATCGCGTTTGCTTCGCATTTGGAGCTCGCTTTCGCGCTATATTAGCCGTATATGCTCGCTAATAAAATATAAGGTACATATCTCGGATTAAATATCGTACTTTTATACTTTTTTCCCTTCGGGATGCCTCATTACTTGATGAGATGTATATTTGTGATATATATACTGTCATTTTTTTTCGGATCGAGCCGCGCAAAGGAGACTATGGCGAATTTTTCCGGAAATTTAAGGCGTTAGAAATTTTTTTTTGAGAAAATTGGAAAATTTTGAAAACTTTAACTTTGATTTTGAATTGAAAGTTAAATGATATAGTTTGTTTTTGAAAAGATAACTAAGTATGATTGGAAAACTTAGTAAAGTTATTGTAAGAAATTTAATTATGAATTTGGGAAAATTAATAGATTCTGTAACTTTTCTTACTTGTAATTTCGAGGACGAAATTCTTTTAAGGGGGGAAGATTGTAACGACCCAGAATTTTTGATAATTAAAATTTGAATATTTAATTAATTTTAAATATTAATAAATGAATTTATAAGTCAAATAAATTTTATTTTGAATTTTTGGATTTAATTGAATAATTAAATCGATAATTTAATATGTGAAATTATGGAAATAATTGAAAATTGGGTTAAATATGATTGAAAATGATTTGTAAAATTTTATTTTATCATATTGGAGTTAGAATGATATTTTAGAACTTTTAAAATCGAATTAAAAGTTAATTTGTGAAAATTGAATATTTTAATATTTAATTATCGACTGTAAAATAGCCAATTTTTGAACAGTCTCAGAATTGAACGAAACCAGTTCCATTGGATCCGTAATAGTTAGTTATTACCGGATTTCAATTTTCGTATCAATCGGAGTTATCGTTTGATCATGGCAGCTCGAAACGCATCGAATTATTTTTAATTTAAATTTGGCGAGTCAAAATAGCCATTTTTCAAAAAGTCTCGGAATTCGACGAAACCAGTTTCATCGGATCCGTAATGTGATATTATTGTAAGGTTTCAAATTTCATGTCGATTGGATTTACCGTTTGTCCGGTACGAATTAAAACGCCTAGAAATCGATTTAAATCGGTTTAATTTAAATTGAGCGTTTACTGCCATAACTCGCACAGATGTCCGAATTAGCTTCCGAAACCTGTTCCATTATGTCCGGAACGCGGGGTAAACCCTAGAAACGCTGGTTACGGCGCGTGAATCGGAGTTCGGAATTTCCGGGATGAATAGTGTTTCGTTGGCTCCTTATAAATACACCCACTCTCTTCATAAATTAAAAAAAATAAACAAAACCCTAATTTCATAACCCTAGCCGCCACCCTATGTATGAACGGCCAGAAATTCATGAACTTCCTCCCTCGATTACTCCAAATCCGTCGACAATTAGGCTAAACTTTCAACTAGAGTATTGAAGATCACAACGAGAGCTTCGATGTGAACGGTGGAGATCGTGTTTGGTGTCGTGTGGAGGGAGCTACAGGGGGCCGACCGTGCTTACTTGCACACGACTTTTCATGCAACCAGGGGGGTCGAGCTCCTCCCTATTGTGGCCGAAGGCAGGTGGTGGAAGGGGCTTCGAAGTGGAGCTTCCCGATCGAATTCAAGTTGAGCGAAGATGGTGAAAAAATTAACCCTAGTTTCTATGTTCATGGGTTCTCTTGCGTGTTCGTATACTGGAGTTGTGCGCGTGAAGAAGAAGGAAGAAGGGGACGGTGGAGATGAGGGGAAGCAAAATCCTACGGCCCAGAAGCAAGTGTGGGTTTTAATTATAAGTTTATGTTGTAATTAAGTTATAAAATCGTGTACAATCTTTAAAAATTCATAACTTTTTCATACGAGGTCGAAAACGCGCGAAACCAGTTGCATTGGAATCGTATGGACGAGCACTAGGCGATGGAGTTGGTTTGGAGTCGTTTGGAGTTAGTGAGAATTTTGGGTAAAATTAAACGTCCGTTTAATTTTATTCGAAATAAATCGCTAAAACGGAATTTAAAAATCAAGGTGAGAACTTCTCACTCAATCGAATCAGTTTCGATTTTATTTTAAATAGTTAGATTTAAAATATTTGAATGCATGTTTGAATGATGATTGATATCTATTGATTGTTAAAATAGACATTATGCGCCGTTAGTAAGCGGATGTTATTTATTAAAAACATATACCGCGAATATTTCATAAACAGTGAAATTGGTATTATATATAGTAGCAATATATATATATTGGCATATGTATATATTGGAGTTATTGATTTTCCGCATTTTTTGTTTAGCGGATGAGACCCTATTACGCCGTTATTAAGCGGATAATATTTAATAAGAACATATACCGCGATAATTTCGTACTGGAGCGAAATTGGTATTGTGCTAATGTTTGTGGATGCATGAAAACAGGTTGGAGGGATCCAATTGGATTCCTCAACAGTACTTATTTGATTTCAGATATTTTGATATTTGATGGATTATCATATCGATATATGATATCGTTGTTGTCGTGATTGGCTATTTGGTGTGTAGCATCATTGGACCAAATTTGGAATTTTAAAATGATTTCAAAGTGATTTTTGAAAGTATAAGTTATAAAATAATTTTTGGGATTGATCCATGTTAAATAAATAAACGTTATAATTTTTATGTTATAAAAATTTTGATTTTTAAGAAATATAGTTAAAAGCTGATTTTTTGAAAATAAGGAAATAATGACTTTATAAAATAGTTAAATTGGGATTTCTGAAATAATTGTGAGAAGTTTAAATATAGGATATATAAAATTTGATTATTTTATAAATCAAAAGGATGAAGTTTTTAAAGGAATTTGAAGACGTTTTAAAATATTAATATGAATTGATTTATATAAGAGATTTATAAATGGATATTTATAAATTGAGATATTGAAATTATAAAACGAGTTTTTATAAGTGTTTGAATGAAGTGAAAATAAATTTCATTAAAGAATGAAATTTATAAAATTATAAACTGTGAAGTTATAAATAAAATTTATAAATAGTAAGATTTATAAATTTGTGAAGTTATTGAAAGAATAGATTTGGTTAAATAAATGAATCTTATAAGTTATAAGATTTATGGTTTGGAAAGTCTTTAAAGGAACGATTTTTGTAAAATAATCGTTTTATAAGTATTTAACTTATAATATGAACTTTTAGTTTATAATTGAGTTATAAACTGGAATAGGTTAATAAAAGGATTCATAAAAAGGAAGTTTTTATAAATAAATAGAATGGAATTTATAAACGTTGTTTTATAAATTCGAAAACGACTTATTTTGATAAGTAAATTGCTGAAACCTATTAATGGAGTTATATTCACGTTTTTGAACTGTGAATAATCCTTTGAAATAAAATGAATAAAAGGATGAAATTTGTTAACAAAGAATATTCACGTTTTTGAATTGTGAATAATATGTTAAAGAAAACGTTTAGAATGCGATGTTTTAAATAGAATTAAAATGATCTAACGATGTTTTAAATGTGTTGAGATTCGAAACCATAGATTTCAACATTTATTGTTGAAATAGGCGTTTTCGAGAAATAGAAGGAGATGATGAACTATAACACTGTTGTTATAGTAAATGATTTCCGAAAGGAAATGTTTTGTATAGTATTGGGATTTATATATCTGTTTTAATTTCAAATCCCTATACTAGTGATTTTGGGTTGTCGTAATGATGTTTTACGCAACATTCGTTTTGGCCCAAATAAATATGTTTAAGAGAATGATTTCCTTAAAGAATGAAATATATACTTAATTTCGATTGAAGTATATTGAATATTTTCTAAGTGTTGAAAATAAATAAAATTTGTGAATTACTTGTGAATAAATAAGTATGGAAATGTTTTCCAATATAAAGTGAATATCTTAAGAATTTATCTTTTTGAAGATAAATTGAAATGAATAATCGAAATCGAATATTCATAGATATTTTGGATTATAAATTCAATATGGAACTTATGAATGAAAAGGGAAGTTGTTTAGAAATAAATATTGATTTATTTTTGAAGTGTGAAAATTATATATCTTGTAAAGATATTTTGTGAAATAAATAATTTGGAAAATTATTTGGAAACTGGTGATGTGTGCATATCCATTGATAGTTCAATAACCGACTATCAATATTTCCCTTTGAATGGGTAATTGATGTGATTTGTTTGAATGTGAATGCCACACTTATTTTTGAATAAGCGCTCACTATTCGGGTTAACCGGGAAAGGACCATGGGGTCGTATAACCCATTCCGAATATGTGATACGTCGTTGTAAATTGCATTTGAAGATCGGTGTTGAAGACCAAGTTTTTGCGAAAGCGATAGGATGACCTATCGATTGTCTCTGCACTGGGTAGCTCCTGGTATAGAGATTCCTTAAGTGATGGGAAATTCGATCGGGATTGTGAATACCCGGATTGCAAGGGCTTCGTAAGAAGTGCCTTCGGTTTTGTTCGAGCCCGGAACAGACTTGTGTGGATTGTGTGTCTGACATTACAAGTTGAGATATAAAGCCGATTTCTTTCAAATATATTTCTGTTGGTGGCGGAGAATTTATTCTTTTAGCTTAACACCCTTCTCTGAAACGTACGAGCTCAGAGGTTATATAGTTGAAGTTATCAGCGATATATTCCCAGTTTGGTAATGTGACATGCTGAGTGTTGCTGTAAATGATCATTGTGTTGATTATTTGTGATAGGATCGTTTATTTGATCGTCTATCTTGGTGATCATTTCTATGATCATTTGTTGACCCAAAGCATGGCTTTTGTATAAAGTATGTTTTTGTGGACGTGACTTCGTCGAGCCTCACACCCCGTGAATGGTCAAAACAGGAAAGATGCGGCAAGGTTATGAGGGGTAGCACCCTTTAGGATGTGTGCATTTCCTTCTGGAAAAGGGTGGTATCATGGTATGGAGCCCAGATACTTACTCATGTTGAAACCACTTTGTTATGATTGTGTGAATTGATTACGAGCGCTCGGTGAAAAGGTCCCAAAGGACCGGGGGATGGCATATTCGGTCAGTTGTTACTCAGTTAGGGGTAACCCGGCCTTGTGTTGGTAGAGATCCGGTTTGGTTCTCGGGGATGTCCATCCAGAGGCATTCTCATGTGGCAATGGGAAGTTCCTTGGCCTGATCATTCGTTGGAAATCCAAAGAAACAATACGTGACTTGTACGGTTTTAGTTGTATAAGCTGCTATGGAATGTGGCGGTAACCTGCTATTGAACATAGTTAGCTATAGTAGGCATAGTTCGGAATGTCTATGCTGGCTAAGATTTATATTCTACTTTCGAAATGAATTTTTCCTACACTATGCACTAGTAATAATATCAAATGTTATTTTAAATGCGTATCAAGCATCTTTGACTATCATAAGGAGAAATCTCCTCCGATTCTGCGTTTGCATTGTGTGTGTGTGCGGGAGGCCTTATGGTAGTCTCATTTTTAAAAGCATTGCGAATTGAATTAAAAATATTCCTCTATTTGATTTTAAAGATAAATAAACTGTTTTGAGTTCTCACACCAGTCAGATGACTGACTTGGAGTTTATTGTTTTCCTTCCTAAACTCTGGGTGCCCACCAATTTCCACACGGGCAGTTAAGAGTTAGGTTTATCAGGATATTCTGGATATTCTGGAGTTGCTGGAGGCAAGCTGGATGGCATGGCGTATTACTAGTTTATATAGTATTCCTTTTTCCGCTGTACTGTTTGTTGTTGTATGTTGTTGTACACTCTGATGATATGATGTAATGTAATGAAATGTATAAAATGTAATAACTGATATAGTTCTTTGTTTAGAGATTTTTCATTTATTATTATATGTTGTTCCGCTGCGAATTGTGAGATTCTGATGTTGTTCTGTTGTTCCGTTTTCTGTTCCGTTCTATTTTTCTTTCCCCTCTATTTTCTATCTCTTCTCTATTCTCTTTTTCTTCTATCTAAAAAAAAAATTTCTATTTTCTGTTTTCTCTTCCCTCTATTATCTTCTTTTCTTCTTATCTTTTCTTCCTTCTTTTCTTAAATTCTTCTTCTTAAAACCCATAACATTTCGGTTTTTCGGCAACGAAAAATCGCAAACGTTACAGCCGGAACCATTCCTTACTGAACAGTTCCGAACAAGACCACCCCGCAGTTGTGATCAGCAACCGCACCACTAAGCCGAAATAAAGGGACATCTAGACAGGGGTAAATCTCGCTCCCAAGTGGGGGCTACCCATGAAGCCTTGCTGCACCTCTCCTGTTTTAGCCATTCCCCGTTGATGAGGCTTGAGGCTACGATTACCTTTAAAGGACATATCACTTAGAATGCTCATCGTCTACCTGACGATGTTCTGAAAGCATTCAATCCATACAAGTTCGTTCCGGGTTCGTACGAAACCAAAGGCATTATCTCGTTACACTCGTTTTGGAATCACCCTCAGAGTTAACGACGATAACCATCGCACTCTGAATCTTCATCTTCACTTCAGATTCACGACCTAACGTTAATTTGGATCGATGTGGTTTTCGGATATCCAAATATGGAAACCCGATCCCGGTCTCATCGAAATCCAAAATGTGTCTTTTAAGGCCAAGTTGTTTTAGAGTTTGAAACAATTCAATTCATTATCTATATACACACAGATAGATAATTCACAACACAATAGATAATTCACATCATAATCAGATAATCCATATTATCATCCAAAAGCAACCAATGCATCCATATTACATAAATTTCCCATCTCATAGCTGAGATTACAAACCATACCAGGCAACCAATATCATCCATCAGACATAAGCAATGAACTAATGATCACACCATTTATAATTAATTTAAAATGAATTAAATTAATTACTTAATCTCTAATTAATTTAAAATGAATTAAATTAATTACTTCATCATTAATCCTGCTTATCTTAATCATTAATTGATTACAAATCAATTAAATAATTACCAACTCAATATTCAATTAAATTAATCATTACTGATTAACAATTCCCTAATTACAATAAGTAATTAGCTTATAAATTAATTACACAAGTTAATTATACTTAATAATTAACCTTTAATTACTTAATCAATTAGTTAACTAAAGTTAATTATAATAATCCTTTAATAACTAATTACTTCATTTATTTTTTTTTTTCTTAATTAATCAATTCTAAATTACATCATTAATTTCACTAATTAACGATTTCTAATTACAATTTAATCAATCTCTCAATATAAATTGATTACATAAGTAATTAATCTGCAATTAAACCACATATATATTAATCACCCTTGATTAATAACCAACCAGCAATTAACTATCCTTAATTACTTATCTCATAAATTAATTACTCTTAATTAATTATCTCAATTAATCCCTTGATTAATTCTAAAGTAATTTAATTTAAATTACTTCCATCATTAAACATCTTTAATTACATTCAATAATTATCAATTAATTACTTCCGTAAGTAATTACAAACCCATTAATTACATAAAGTAATTATCAAATCATTAAATGTTTAAATTAATTAAACTTAATTAATTATCCTAAACAAATCACATTAACCCAATTAATTACAATAAGTAATTAATTAATTAATTACTTCCATAAAGTAAGTAAACTTAAACAATTTCAAAAATGATTATTATTAATTAATTAATCTAATTAATTACCAAAAATTAATCACATTAATTAATTGTTTAAATAATCTTAAGTTAATTTTCTTCATTAACATTTCTTAATTACTTAATTAAGAAATTAACTTATTTTAATTATTATTAATTACAGATTATTTAATATTTAATTACAATTAATTAATCTCTAATTATAAATTAATTATGTGTTAATTAAAATCTTAATTAACCCTTAATCACTTGATTAATAAATCTTAATCATTAATTAAAATTTAATTAACAGTCCTTAATTTCAGATTAATTAACCTTAATTAATTAATCTTAAGTTTTTAATTAATTTACTTAAAAATTATTAATTACTCAATTAATCATCTACATTATTAATTAATCAAATAATTAATGTTCCATTTAAATTAACTTAATAATTTAAATGAATCCAATTCTTAAGTTCTAACTTAATTTAAGAAACATTTCTTCTTATATAAAGTATTTTAAAGCAAATTGCTTCCAAATTTATTTTTAAACTTCACTTTAAATTTCATTTTAAAATTTTAAGATTTTAAAATGAATACAATTTATTTAAACAAGGTTTTAATCAAATTTAAAATCCTTTTTATCTCACATGTTCAAGAACATCCCTTTTTATAAAATAAAGGTTTAAAAGATTATAAAACAAATTCATTTCAAACAAATTCAATTTAAAAAATTTCTTTTTAAATTTCAAACTGAAATACAGTTTAAATCTTTATTCTAGATTTAAACTTAAAACTTTAAAGCTTTACTTACATTTCCATCTTCATTTTTAAATTTAAATTATTTAACCTTTTCTAAAATAGTTAAAAAAAATTAAATTTAAAAACTTATTTTATTTTAAAAACTGACATTAAAATCAAATTCCAGGTTTTTAAAACTGGATTTAAACTTATTTTAAATTTATATTTCATAAATTAAAACTCATAGTTTAAAATTCAAAACCAATGTTCCTTTATATTTTAAAAGTTTAAAATCTAAATTTAAATTCCCAAGTTCAAATTAAATTTAAACTCAAATTCATCTACCTGAATTTCATATTTCAGTTTTCAGATTTTAAACTTTGTTTAAATTTCCAGTTGCATTTTAAAATTTTACTTTTAAATTTAAAAACAGAAAACAGTTTTCTGTTTTGGTTTAAAACATCTTAAATTTTCTGATTTCAAAAATATTTCAAAATCCAGGATTTAAACTATTGATTTCATATTTAAATTTCAGGTTTAAAAATCCCGGTTTGAGCTTAAACTTACAATTTAAACTTTACTTTTAAATTTAAAAACAGAAAACAGTTTCTGTTTTATTTGAAATCAAACTAGAGTTTAAAAGTTCAATTTATTTCATAGACCCAAAATTAAACTAATTGAATTTATATCTAAATTCAGTTTAAATTTCAAACTTAGTTCAGGTTTAAGTTTACATTTTAAAGTCCTACTTTTAAAATTTTAAAACTGGAAACAAGTTCCTGCTACTTCCTAAAACCTGAAGCAATTACAAATACCCGAGCTCCCCATATTTCACTTCGAGTCAAAGGTCTTCCTGCTTCGAGTCATAACTCAATTCACCCGAGTCTATCACGAGGTCCAAAACCCTGTAACCCAACAATCATCACGAACATGCACACCACTTCACTGTGCACCCATTCATCAACAAATATACGTAGACGATATTATTTTTGGTTCAACAAATGAAAATTTATGTAAAGAATTTTCAAATATAATGACTAATGAGTTCGAAATGTCTCATATGGGAGAATTATCATATTTTCTAGGACTTCAAATCAAACAATTAACAAATGGAATTTTTGTAAACCAAGAAAAATATTGTGCTAATTTAATTAAACGATTCGGCATGGAAAACACTTCTGCTAAACCTATTCCTATGAGTACCACTACACATCTCGATCGAGATGAAAATGGCAAAAGTGTAGATCAAAAATTGTTTAGAAGTATGATAGGTTCCTTACTTTACTTAACCGCTAGTAGACCTGACACAATGATGAGTGTTTGTTTATGTGCATGTTTTCAATCCGATCCTAAAAATTCACACTTAGAGCAGTAAAACGAATAATGCGATACCTTAACAAAACTAAAGATTTCAGTCTTTTCAATCCAAAGGAGTGTTCATTTGAGTTAGTATCATTTAGTGATGCTGATTTTGGTGGATCTCGAACAGATAGAAAAAGTACAAGTGGTACTTGCCATTTCATTGGAAAATCACTTGTATCTTGGTTTAGTAAGAAACAAAATTGTGTCTCGCTTTCCACATGCGAAGCAGAGTATATATCAGTTGCTTTAGCTTGCACTCAAGTTACATACATGCAACAAACACTTAAAGATTTTAATATAGATTTAACAAATTCTACAATATATTGTGATAATACAAGTACAATAAACTTATCTGGAAATCCGGTTAATCACTCTCGTACAAAACATATAGATATTCATCACCATTTTCTACGTGACAATATCGAAAAAGGAATAATTAATTTAGAACATATTTCAACTGAAAATCAAATTGACGATATATTTACTAAACCTTTATTAGAAAACTCCTTCATAAAATGATGATGTCATTAAGGAATAATGTCTTTTAAAGATATCGTATAGAGAAAAATCTATACAATTCAGTCGACTAACATTATCTGTTCAGTCGACTGAATAAAGAAAATATGGGATTTTAAATTTACATTTCAAATATATTACATAATATTTTGTCAAAAATTATTCACCATACATTTTCAACAGAATTATGGTAACCATTAAATCATTAAGTGGATGAAAACTTTAAGGATTTATAACCACTATATTTTTAGAAAATTCATACTATAAATATATCTTAAAAATATTATTTTCACAACTCATTCTCACAAATAAAAGTTTTATAAAAAATGTCGTCCAACAACTCTCTTTCCCCGATCAACATCACTTCTTCTGTCGAAAACACTCCAATATCTCCAAAACTTCCCACTCCAACACCGACACATGAGCCAGTTTTCAAATGGAACAATTATCGTACCGGCTACACACCAGAATCCAAGAAAGCAAAACGCGGACTCTTTATTTCTCCAGACACAAAAAGAAATATTGATGAAATTCATCACTTTCAATAACAAAAAATAGATCTTCAACGAGAATTATACTTCGAACAAAAGGTTACGGCTAGACGTTTAAGCTTCCTTGAGCAAATCGGTTTACGATTTTGTGGATCAAAAAAGAACAAAGTGGCTGAACCCCTACCTCGCCCCGTTAGCTCGCTTGATCCGTCTTTATCTTATCGTACACCAGTCGATCCTGTGAATCCTTGGATGTCTCCTAAGACTCCTCAATAAGTCCAAATTCATGGGATACCAATTATATGAAGAATGAAGGGAAAATGAATCCAAGTCCATACTCTAAGAAATAGTTAGTATTGAAATCTACTCATGATATTACATCTATATAATTGTAATTATTTCCTTGAATAAAGAGTTTGCCTTTAAAATTAACAAGGAACAACATAATACATAAGTCAGTCGACTAAAACCCCCTGTTCAGTCGACTGAACTTAAGACAGAATGCAAATTTTTTTACAATTCAGTCGACTGAATCTTCTGCTCAGTCGACTGGAATACTAACAGAAACTTTCAGGCAAACATTCAGTCGACTAAAAATCCTGTTCAGTCGACTGAATTTAGCCCAGAAAATTTTTGGCCTTCAATTCAGTAGACTGAACAGTGGATTCAGTCGACTGAACGCCAATTCCCAGGCAAACTTCCCCTTTTAACCACCAATTTTTACCCTACCAATTCACTTTTCACCTTCTACAAACTTTCTTCCCTAAATTAATTTCGAAACCCTAGTCCCCAATTCCTCAAAATCCACTCAAATCTCACACAAATGGCACCAAAAAGATCAAGAGCTTCATCTTCTTCATCCTCCGAGCCAGTTGATGCTCAAATAGCACAATGGCTTTACAATGGAACCGCTGTCACTAGATGAAATAAGATGAAGAATTCCCGAATTTTTGAGCATTCTTTCGTTGATTTCCAAAGCTTTCAAACCTACAACATCCAAGCGTTAACAGATCCAGCAGGTTTAACTTCTCTTTTAGATTTGAAAAGAAATGACCATGCCATAAATCATGTAATGGTCAAATTATTTTATGCTAATCTTAATCTTGGACACCAAACTCCAAGAAATCCAAACAATAGTGTTTGGAGTATGGTATGTGGAAAGAAAGTTTGGTTTTCCTTGGATAGAATAGCACACATTTTAGAATCACCAAATGTCGGGAGAAAGCTAGAGGAGATAGAATTCAATTCACATATTCGCGACAACATAAACCATCAATTTATGGATGATAATATCAACTTTAGAGATTTTAAGTCCACCTCTCTTCGACCTATGGCAAGAATCCTCCATAAAGCCCTAATGAGAACAATTACTCCTCGCACGGGCTCGTACGAAATTGTCTACCCAAATAACTATCGAGCTCTATATGCTATTTTTGGCAATATACAAGTCAATTGGGTACAAGTTATTCTTGATGAGTTTCTCACTTTTAATAATGGCAAAATGCGCACTATCTACTTTGGAGAGTACATCATGCGATTTCTCCTCAATGTCGATACGCCATTACCCGAGTCGGAGAATACAATGGTCCATCAAATTAACCATCGGACCAAAAGCCTAATGCAACTCCCATCTCGACCTCCTCGCATAATATCACTCGCCGAATGGGAAGCAAGGCATCAAGAACAAAAACAACAACAACAACCTCCTCAACCTCACCACGAAGAACATCTCGAGCAAGATGATGAAATTCGTCTTGTTGACCCAAGCTTCACTACCAACCAATCATTAGGGATATTGTCAAGAAATCAACAAATTCTTGACACTCGTCTTAAAAAGGTAGATCATAAGCTTGACAAAATCAAAGGATTTTTCAACAAGCTTTGGGATGCAATCTCGTGCTCAAGCACCACTACTGCTTCAACATCACGCGGCAAACTTCCGGCACCTACGTTTACATGGACGACATCCGAAGAGCATACAAGTAGCAGCGCAAGCGGAGCTAGTTGTGGCCAAGGAGGAAGAGCGCACAGACCACTAACAGGAGGACCCGTCATACGTGAACCAACAGGAAGAGAAGGTTCATATGACTGGGATGGAGATGAGTAATTTTTTGGTTTGATGTGTTTTTAACTTTCTGGTGGCTTGTATAAATAGCCATTTCATGCTTGTTTGTCACAACATTTTTACTTTTCTTAAGCCATGATTATGCAAATATTCTCTATGCTTCAGTGATTGTTTTGATAAAATATTACTACTGTTAGTTCTTCCTTTTTGTCGATGACAAAGGGGGAGAAAATCTATGGTACTAACTTTGTTTTGTAGGAAAGATAGTGCATACATTCAGGGGGAGAAAATAAGTAAAACATCTCTAGAATAAATCAGTATTGTCATCAATCAAAAAGAGGGATAATGTTGATACGCGAAGATTTTGATCAATGACAATGTGCTTTAACAAACAAGGAAGAAATATATGCAAATGCTAAAGGAAGATCGATGAAGACCAAACAAACTTAAAGTATGTTTTTATATATGTCTTAGTCTAGATTTATTGTTAAAATCTATCCTCAAGAAACTTGCACGAACACTAGAAAACATTTTATAAACTTCATTTTTCAGTTAAGTTTTCACTATGCATATTTTATAAGTTCAGTCGACTGAACAGGAACAGCCAGTCGACTGAAACTAGAACAAATTTGTACACATGCACAGTTTCAGTTGACTGAATTTCCTGCACAGTCGACTGAATTTGCTCCCGAAAATTTTACTTCATATTTTCAGTTGACTGAAGTCCCTGCTCAGTCGACTGAATTTTGAACCTGCGAATTTTCTCTGAAAAGACACCTTCTTCCTCCCAAGAGTTGCAACCATTCATCAATGGAAATGGAAGCATCTCTTGTTTGCAACCTTTGACTACATATGCACCTCTTCTACAGGTATATATACATGATTCTAACATCATTTAATTTACCAAATTCTCTTGCTTTGATCTTACTATTCTCTTGTTCATATTCTCTAGATATTCTCAAAGCAATCACCAATCTATTGCTTGAATCACAGTTTTTGTTTATAACATTCTTTTGATTCATAGCAATTCACATTTTCTAAATCTTCACAAACACGTTGCATACTCTCGAGGATAAGATTATAAGAATATTGTACTACATTAGACTCATTAGTGTTGACAAGAACACAGCAAGTCGAATATTGTATTTTAGTAATTGAGTTGAAGTCCTCTTCGGTAGTTGAGGCAAGAAATCCCGTTCGGTTGTTCGAGTAAGTTGTAAACCTATTCCTCCGGGTGAAGTGAGGGCGTTAGTTAGTGAAATTCCTAAGTGAAGCTTAGGGACTGGACGTAGGACGAGAGGTCCGAACTAGTATAAAATCCCAGTGTCTCCTTGCATTTAACTACTTTATCTACCTAGACTATTTCATTATTCCATATTACACGATCCTACCACATAGCCTCTTTCAACCATCGCCCCTCAAACTTCGGCGACGACTTCAACAAACCACCAACCTCCATTTCCCAAAACCCTAAAACACTCGAACAAGTAAACTTACCGAAATGATCCATTCTTCTAGCCTCAAAGAAAACTAGGGTTCTAATTGAAAAATCCCACTTATAACATCAAAACGAATTGCAATCCTAATCTAAGAATTCCTCATCAATTCAGATCATTACACCATCTCCACGAGCAGATTCAACTCAAACAAACATAAGAATCAACAGTGATTACCCAAAATGTTGAATACGGTAAAATATGAACTGTTTTCTGGATATGGTATAAGAATTATAATTCTAAGTTTAGAATTCATGATTTTATATGATGTTTTGGTTTATAACTCTGAAACATTGTTTTGTAAAGTTTGAATTTTCATCTTATACACTTAATTGCTCTGTTAATTTTATTTCTAGGTATACACAATTTTATTTAACTTATATAAAGTTTTTAAAACTTACTTTATCATGAGATAAACAGATTTCATTCAAAAACTAAATCATAATAGCAACAGATCAGAAGAATAACTTTTTAATCAACTTGAACTTATACTGTAAATGGTTAGAAACATAAGTAAACAAACATGCATCACATACAAATATATACACAGCAATGTATTTAACAGTATAAGTATAGGCCTACTTATTTTCATGAATAGATCAAGCAACCATCTTTTACACTTAAAATTTTTAAAAAATTTAAGTTACTCACCTGAAAGCAGAAGATGAACAGAGCACAGATTTTTGAAAAGCCTTTTTTTTGAAATGTTTTTGAAAACTTGCTTGAATGCCTTTTAAAACTTTAAACTTGAATGCATGCTGAAAGATTGTTGCATGTAGGCTTTCTTGCTTTAAAATGCTATTGCTCCTTAATCCACAACCTTGCAGGCATGCTTCAGTTTACAAGAACATGCAGGCCTTTAAAGCAGATTAAAATTTTGAAGTATTTCTTGTATCCAGATTGCAGAAAACATGAATGCAGGCTATAGTTTGTTTACATGGATTGATATGCAATTTGAAATATGTTACATGGAATTTGATTTTGCAGGTTTGAGGAGCTACAGGCTTTGTTTGAAATGTATAGGTTACTGATTTTTTTTTTAGAGTGGGATGTTTACAGATTTTGGAAAAAATGAAAAGAAGATTGTTTTAGAGATGAATAGTTTTCAGCCGATAAATTTCTTGGTTATGAAATGGAAATGAGAAAAGAAGGGAATGGGAAAAAAATGTAAGTTTATATAACTTGTTTATGATTTATTTTAAAATCAAGAAAATAAAAATTAAACAATGACACTTGGCTTAAGCTATTAACACTTGTAAACATCTTTGTTTAAACACTTAACACATGTTATTTGAGGCTCTAAGAAAGCTACACATGTCCATTTAAGTGATTTATTATTTTTAAATTAAAGTTAATGAATGTTTAAACTTAATTAATTAGTTTCTTATACTTAGTTATGTATATAAATAATTTTTAAAGAATAAACCAAGTATTATTATAAATAAAAACCATATACAAATTTATCATTTGAAAATAATATTTTAAATCATTTTCAATAAATTTATAAAGAGACTATAACTTATTTGTAATTTAAATGGATACATGATTCATTTATAAATTGTATTTTAAATCCCATACTCAATTTACAAATCATGATTATTAATGAATATTTTAAAAAGAATAAAACAAACATTTAATAACCTTATTTTAATACTCAACTTAAGTCAAAATATAATTTAAACAAATAAAACATTTATCTCATATATTTAAAATCATTTAGTTATTTTATTAAATAGTTTTGAAAAGCTTAATTCAAAAATAAATCATAATTTCCCAATTTCAAAATATTAAAATTAGAAAATATGATACACTAATTAAATTTAAAACCAAACTTATCTATTTAAAATATATATAAATATATATACATATTATAAATAGAAAATAATTTATTAACTTATTAAAAATAAATTCACTAATTAAATATTTATTAAAGAAGATTATTGAATCAATTCAAATTCATTAACAAAATTTATCAAATTAATTTAAATTTAAACACAGATTATTAAATTTATATTGCCATAAATTCCAGGATATTACAATTAATATGAGTGAGTTCGCTCATATTAAAGCGAGAAAAACAAGTCAAATCGCATATACGTCCCAACGACTTTATATATGCCTATCTCAACTCAAGTTTAAATATTAGTCACCTATAGTATGATATAAGAAGCATGCATGAGTTTAATAGAACTATATAACACATATTCTTAATCCATATCATAAGCATAAACACTAATACACAACATATAATCATATGTAACCAAAAACAGTTATAACAATGATTTGTAATAAAAAACCATTCAACAATTAATATTCATTTAATTAGTCCAACCATATCAATTTGAATTATCCAAGATCAATAATTATGTATACACTATCATCTCTTATTAACATCCATTCTTTATTAACATCCAATTGGTTTACTTCCTATTTATTCACATCTAATTCACTTACATTCAATTTATTCAAATTTCAGTTATTTCACTTTTCGTTAACATATTTCATATCAAATCATTTCAGGACCATGTTATAAAATCATTTTATTCATTCATTTCATTTCAATAAATGAAAATTATTAATTTACAGAGAATGTAAGAACTAAACACCAGGTTTCTTTCCAAATCATTTTGCAATAATATATATATAATCATATCTTTTATGTACACCAAATCATATTTAGAAATTTTAAATCAAAAATCTGTTTATTGAATCAAATGCGTAGCAAAGGTACTAAGTGGCCTCTCCCACTTTGAAACTTGAAAATAAATGTCGAGGATGCGGCTGTCATCATCGAAATTATTTTTCAACGGCAGAAGAGGGAAGGGAAGTACAAGACTTACTTCCTTTTAAAATCCTTTTGAAAACAACTTCTATTCATAAATATTTTTAAATAATACTAATATTATTTTTAAAATCTTAGAAAAAAATTCGAAAGCGCCGAAATTTAAGTTCTCAAATTCTGAGTCTAAATTCATTCTTTAACTTAAACTAAAGTTAGATTTTACTTCAGTTCATTACTTAAGTTCATAAATATCCATAAACAGAAATTTGTTAAATTAATATTTTAAAACTTGGTTTTATAACCTATTCCCTTCATATTCAATTTATTTTTATAAATCCATTCATTTCATAGTTTGAACTTAAAGTTTAAATTATTTCTTACCAAAGTAAATAAACATTCCTTGATTCAAGTTCAAAATTATATATTACTCTCATATCCAAAAGAGTGTGTATATACATACACACACGCACACACACGCACTGATTCAGATTTTGTTTTATTTATCCAGATTTATTAAACAAACTTCCAGACCTATTTATTCACTATTTTATAGTACGAAAATCATATAATTTACGAATTACCAAAACGTGACAGTTTATTTTTATTTATTTTCTAAACCTTTTATACACAAGTTCAAACACTTTTAAAACTTTACCAAACAAGCTCAAATACCTTAAAAATCCACATAATCATATTATAACCTGGCTTAGCTGAAAATCTCAAAATTCGAACACCCAATTTTTTCATTTTAAATCATTTTGAAATAATATCATACATATTTACTTTATGTATCAAAATAATACCCCTTCAAAATATAAACAACTTGTTTTAACCAAAAATAAATTCCTTTTAGTAGTAATTCTCACTCAAAAACTTGAAAATGAATACTGATGATGTTGTAGCCATTCCTATAATTATTCTCAGCGACTAAAGTGAGTTCAAGGCTTTTATTTCTTTCAAAATTCTTTTTAAAATATATTTCTAGTCATAAACACTTTCGTAATAATATTATTACTTCTGAAAGCTTTGATAACAATTTTGAAAATCAACGGGGTTTAAATTCTAAAATTATCAACTTTTAAATCCTTTCTATTTATAAGCCATATTATATATAAACTTGTATAATTCCGTTACCTTATTATGGAAACATTTCGTTAATTTACATCTTTGTTATTGTAAATAGTTCTCATTGTAATTAGATTTCAATTCAATCTAATTATCGAATGCTTCGTGAAGTGGAGTTCACAAAGTATTCATATTTAGTTTAATTCAACCAATAATCAATTATGATTAAATATTATCATCTCCTAACAACAAACATCCATAGATAATTTCATAAATAACACAAAATTTAATTTTTATAAACCTATATGGTTATTTATGGAAGATAATTTCTTTTTATATATAACATATAATTTAGGTAAAATTATTTCATTTACCCTATTTTAAAATTATATTATGTTGACTTGCCTTATTTAAGTGTTTAGAAACCCCCGCCGATAACATGGTGCCTCATGTACCAACCAGAATTCATAAACAACTTAACAGATAAGTAAAAACAATATAAAACATTTTATACCAAAAACAAGTATGCACTCTCGTATACACACACACACACACCCCCATTCAAACAAACTCATTTTAGGGTATTGCTAACCTATCTCTAATGAGTCAATCCCTATCAAAGCTAAGGTTATCGCTAAACTAAAGCTCTGGTACCAACGGTGACGACCCACATTTCGGGAGGTTTATATCAACAACACATGTCCAACTCAAAACAATCCGAAACGCATATAATCAATAGGGTTAATTAAGAAAAATAAGAAAAGAAGAAAACAAACAGAGAATATCGCAGTGGAATGATAAAATATATTAATCAAATAAACAGTTCATGAAGCTGTTTACACTACGCATGTGATTATAATTTTACAACATCAGTTAGAGTTATACATACAACAAAGACAAAATAAAAAAATGCAGCAAAACCACATAATGCAGGGGAATAATAATAGTAATATAATATACCAAATTTTGATCTTCGTCTTCTAGATTAAAATGATTTTCAATGCATTGAAAACTCAGGACTAACCCGAGCATAAAGTAAAACAATACACTCGAGTCAGAACTAAAATATCCTCATGTAAGTCAAGTTAATATCGCATATAATAAGAGTGTAATAGCATCAAAGATGTTTACGGGGTTTTACATCTCCTATCCATTGTATAACGTGCGTGCAATAACTCAAGAGATGTTACGGGATTTTTCATCTCTTAAGGATTCGTCAAAATATCTATATATAGTAGAATACGTTGTACATATATTGCCTAATCAATAAAATAAATATTTTTCCTAGCGCTAAGGCTTTCGTTAATCCCCCTTAACGCATTTTTAAACATGTGGTCCATGCGGTCCTGTACATAACCAGTAGATCGGTAGCCATTGAGTCCCCTACAGGCACATGTTGAACCAAAATCATAGTGGTCTCGTATAAGGATAAAAGTATGACAAGACACGTGAGCAATGCCTAAGGTAGGATACCACTATTTTGCGACACCTTGGCTGATGGTAACTATAGCCACAGCTACCTTCCACTGTGTCCAACACTACCATACTCGGACGGTAAGTATCAATCAACAATAATGTGATGATAAAACGAAGAAGTGTGTCCGCTAGAGGTAGCCAACTTCATTAGTCAGGAATAGCTCCTGTTTTAGTCATTTCTAATTGACACAAGTGTCGGGGCCAATCTATCTTCATTCTCTTTCTTCAAATCCAGCAAACATATACCAATCCAACCACTTCATTCTAGAGCCTCCTCCACGTACACAGTTGTTAAAGTGGTTCTAATATTGACGGAGAGTATGCCAATTAGTGGCCCTGGTGTCTTTAACAACCAAACGTCATTTTACACATCGGTAGGTACTTTTGAATTTCAAAAGTGAATCATTACTTGATATCAAAATATCACATTCGCTTCAAAATATCAAGTTCATTTCAAAATCATATTCACTTAAAAATCATATTCACTTCAAAATCATATTCAGTTCGGAATCAAATTCAGTTCAAAATCATTATATTCACTTCGAAATCAATTTCATTTAAAAATCATTTCGAATTTCGACTTAGGTTATAACTTCATTTTAACCACATTCGCGATTTAAATCATTGATTTAAAGATATGCAGTTCAGATCTTAAACAACTTGAATTTTGAAAATAGTTTGCATAATTTAAATAGTTAAAATAGTTTATATAGTTAAAATAGTTTAGAGATTGAATTTTTTTTGATATAAAATAGTTTGAATATTGAAAATGGGCTATATATTAAAATGCTTTGAAAATTTAAATAATTTAAAATTTTAAAAAGATGAATTTTAAAAGAGTTTATAGTGAAAACCGTTTCTTTCCATTTCCAATAATTTGGACTCGGGTCAATATGGAGTATTTAACTAGCAATTTCAAATTCACTAGCAATTTTAACCATCGACTAAAATTCCTAACAGTTCAATTAATATCTCAATTTAAATGTCAGTTAAATTATCAAACAACAGTCAATAAAGATAAATCACTTCATGATTTTAATTTAACTAACATCAGAATATTTTAGTATTTCATGAGCGGTTTAAAACACCCATCTTTATTTGAAACTGAATTTTTTTTAGAGTTATATAAATTTGAACCTAACTCCATGTCGTAGACGAGTTCGATACAAACCCAATGCAACTTGTTTCTCTCAAATCCGACCTCGTACGAGAATGTTACGAATTAACTAGCATTCGATATAATTAAATATAATTAACATAATTAATTTAAACATTAAACTAAACCTACCCATCTTCCTCACCTCCCAGGCAACGCGTGCACACACGCTATGGTTTTTTTCTCGTTCAAATCGCATGCAACCTGCCACTGTTGTTGCCGCCGCGCTCGCAACCGTCGCTGACCTGACCTCGCGCTACCACATATGACGCCGCACAAGCCCTCAACCACCAACGCGCGAGCACTTACGCGCACGAAGTCGCCATGCGAATCCAGAATGCTACAAATGAGCATGGTTGATTTGCTGCCACCTTGGTTGACGGTTCGACAATCCAACCATTAGTTAAGCTCGTATCGATGCCCTCTATATTTCTCTAGTTGAAGTCATTGGCCAATGTTGCCTCTAGGGCTCTGATCTACGATGGCCATTCGATGGAATTCATTTTAATGGCAAGTGTTGATTTAGGTTTAGGGATTTAGCCAATGAAAGAAGGTTAAGAGATACTTATAGAAAATTTGCTGTGGCACTATTCATTCATGAAAATTTCAAACTCCAAACGAAGCATGCCGCCTGACGTTTTATATGTTATACTCTTATTTCGAACACATTGAAATATGTATCAAGAGCCAATTCCATCATATTCAGAGGATAGATTTTCAAAATCGAATTATGTTAATTAAAGTTCTGAACATAAATTCTACACATTTGAAGATTACATGACCAAACAATAAGTCCGATCGCTACGAAACTTGAAATCCTGTAATAATTTACTATTATGGATTTGATGAAAGTGGTTTCGTCGAAATCCAAGAAAGTGTCCAAAAAGCTATTTTACACGTTAATTAAAACAAGTAATTTCCAAGATCAGTTTGGTCACTTTTTAATTCAAATTTGAAATCTTACTATCTTCCTTCTTATTTATATAGAATTTAAATCAACTTTTGAAATCGTTTTCATTCATATTAGATTCAAGATTCAATTATTTAAATAATTCCAATATTAGTCATCGAATAAATCGGTATATTTGAAATCCAAGTTATTTAACTTATAAAATTTAACTTTTAAAACGAATTCAAAAAAATAACTACTTTCGTTTTACTGTAATTCAACATCTTTATAATTATCGTATACAGAAAAGTTATTCATTTCTTACTAAATAAATGTTTTCTTATTAATCAAATTTACACTTATCAAAAATACAATTTCATATAAATAAAATTATGCTTTTACATTTAATTAACTTTCATTCGATTCATTATTAGCTTAACATTGGTTATTTCAATTTCTGCTATCAATTACTTGCAATTCAATACGATTTAATTTACTTTCTAATATAAGTTATCATCTTTTATCTTATTGAATTTTGTTATTTGAAGCTTTATCTAAGTTCATATCCAATAAATTACGTTAATAAATCATTAAATTTTTATTTCTCACCATTTTTTTTCAATAATTATATTAAATTTAATAATTTAAAATAGTTAAAAATACTGGTCGTTACATATAATATTCGTCACATTTAAATCAAATTTAAAAGCCTATCGATATCGTATATCGACTAATATATTTATAACTGTTATAAACATATTTATTGATATTGTTTAAGAAATCAAAATATAAAATATTATAACTAATATTTTATAAATATTAGTTAATTTAATTAATTTTGTATATTATAAATTAATTAAATCATGTGTCAAAGTATTATTCAACAATTCGATTGTGCGACACTTTAAGTGTAAATTTGGTCAACGATTAAAATCAAACTATTCGAATATAAATTGTTACCCCACCTTTTGGTCAGGCTGGGATATCAACAAAATTGGCTTAAAAGGATGGATATCAGGATTGGAGATCAATTGGAAGCAGGATTATGATCGATACTGTCAAAATTGGATAAATCTCTAATCAAGGTGGGAACGATAGAAAATGATAAACAATGTTTAAAAAGGATACACTTCAAATTTCAGGTCAATCGGAGTTCGAATGCTCAAGATATGGATGGGTCAATGCTAGAAAGGAACGATTTCGTATCGATACCCTCGTATTGATACACTTCGTATCAATCAATGATGAACTGGTTTTCTACTTCAGATCGATGATGTTCGTGTCGATCGACGTGAGTCACTTCGAATTGATGGTTGCTGCTCGTATAGATATGGTTCGTATCAATACGAAGGAGGAAGCAGTTGGATGGATGCGAATATGGATAACTCACATGGATTTAGAATGATAGTAGTTCGTATCGATCAGGGATGGACTCAATAGTTCAATTTGGATTGATGGTTTCGTATCGACCGATATGAGCATGGATAAGGGAAATGCATTTGGAACTTTTCTTTGGTTTAGTCACAGTGTGTATCGATCATTTTCTTGATCGATACAAAATGTTACGCTTGGGATCGATACGAACAAGGGAGAAGCCGATGGGTACGAAGAAGCAAAGCTCGGATTGATATGAAGGATGGATATGGACTTGATGGATACGAAGGAACGTGTTTCCCAGGGCGGCGTTAGATCGATACAAAAAAGGGTCGGTATATAGATACGAAGAAGCAAATGCCGATGGATGCGAAGCATGGATACGAGGTAGTGGAGTTGGTCAAGCGATGAAGCACTCAACATGGATGTAGGCGTGGAACCCGGATCGATGCGAAGGCCATGGCTATGGATATGGGGATAAGATGGATACGAAGTGGATTGTGGCGAGTTGATCAATATGAATGATTCAACCTTCATGCAAACACCGACTTGGATTGATCATAACTCTCATTTTACAAGTCCAAATGCGATGAAATTTTCACAAGAGCTTCTTATACACTCAAGAACATCCATGATCGATCTCAGCTCAATTGGACTAATTTTGGATCGATACATGGATCAATCCAAAATCACCCTAGATCGATTTGGCGGGCCCATCTGCGCACCAGAAGAGGTATTCTAGGTTTTGAGGTGGATATTTCGGATCTACACCTATAAATAGCAGTCCTATGGCAACTAAAAGAGGGATCTTCTTCTTCTTTCTAGGCTAAACTCTGTCATTTTGTTTACTGATTTTAAAGGCTTGTAACTGTAATTATAGTATAAAATGAATAAAAGGATTGATTCAAAGTGGACGTAGGCCAGAGATAGCCAAAACACTATAAATTTTGTTTTCTTTCTTGCTTTCTTACATTTTAATTTTTTTATTTCTTCATTTTTATTCTCTACTTTATCTGAATTTGAGATCTGTGTGTGAATATTGTGGATCTGTGTGATAAAACTGGTGCTTTCACGAATTTTGGGTTTAGTGAACAATTTTGGTGCAAATATTAATGTTCATACGTCATATAGCAGGTGGTGTGATATTTTGGTCAAATTTATCACCTTTTGGTAAAATCTAATTTTTCCTTGTTATGCGTTACCCAATTGTGACTATTATTTACACTAATTATCTTTGTCAAACTAGATTGCTTTGGACTTATGGAGTTTGGTAATGGTCAAAATTCCAATATCATCCATATTTCAACTCTGTAGTCCAAACACACAGTCCTTGCTTCAATAATAACAATTATTATTAACTGAATTACTTTGGCCTGAGACTTTATTTTTGAGTTGACTTAAGTTGATCATGATACTAACCTCATATAACTGAGCAGATGAATCTTTTCTTGAATAGTGTTTCATTTCTAATGCTTCCACGCGACCCAACTATAGTCGTTCGATGGACGTCGTGCCATAGCAGAGCTTCCATATTAAAGATCAATGATATTCTCAAGTAAAAAAGAACCGTGTAATT
Organism: Allium cepa; assembly: GCA_030765085.1. NCBI lineage: Eukaryota > Viridiplantae > Streptophyta > Magnoliopsida > Asparagales > Amaryllidaceae > Allium > Allium cepa. Next base: position 1,050,116,596 of record CM060935.1, on the reverse strand, counting down.
TTATCACATCGATATTTGTTGTTTGACCTTAGTTATATTAACTAACCGTAAACTATCGAGTAATTCATTCCATATTTATTCAATAACTATCAATACGTATCACCTTAGTGCCCCCAGCAGTCATGAGTAATACACTGCCAACATTTGAAGTTCGTTACGTAAGTCTCGATGGATGCATCAATATCTATTCTTGATACATCTCGACTAGGAATATTTAAAATGGTATGTTTATTTTATTGTGACAAATCACTCATGGTTACAATACAATATAACCACTATCACCAAACATACTATGGAATTTCTACTAAATATATTTTTAATTAAGTTAAGTTAATTAATTAATATAACATATTATATTAATATATAATAGAAAGAAAATACCTTTTATTTCAAAAAAGATTGGTTATCGAGTTAGATATATATATATATATAACGAATTACATAGATGCCCATAGAGCATATTCCTAACTTTATCAATCTCCCACTTGCACTTTAGGTCAATTGTGGAATCTCTATCCCATCACTTCAATCAGTTTGACGAGAACTAATCAAGTTAGATGCTTTCATGAATGGATCTGTTATGTTGGTTTAATTAACTACCTCGTCAATCAACTCTGTTCGATGTTGATAACTACTTTTAGCATGTGGAATTATTCGGAGTATGTTAATTGACTAATAGTAAGCTTTTATCATTACATTGTTATCATTTAACAATGATGTAGTATTCTCAATATTTGAAATTACCCATAGCTTTGTTATAAATTTATGCATTTATATTTATATACATTTCTTTTATTACACCGCCACTCAAGGCGATGTACTTACCCTTTCACTGTGCCAACCGTAACCTCTCGCTTCGAATATTTCCAACTTAAAGCTTCTTAATTAAGATTTGAACATGAATTTAGTATTGACATATTATACTGATAACACTTATGAAATTCAATTCCGAATACTCTTTTATAAAGAGTTCGTTGTTTTGTAGACAATTGTCTAGTATTTCGTAAATACTCTAGAACACTCTAAACTATCATTTAGTGATCTTAATTTGAATTAGATATTTTCTTTATACATCAAATGCACAAGAAAATTACGATATTCTAGGCAGTTCAACAGGTATGATAATTCCTATTATCAATACATAACATGTTCCATATTAAATATTTTAATAATGTGTTTTTGCATATCGTTGGGACATTCCCAACATCCATTATACTTATTATAAGAGATAATTTACAAATACAATATCGAGTATTAAATAACCAAACTATTACTGATTTTAACATAAGTATATCGTTAACAATCAGTAGTATGTTGTCTACTTATAGTCTAGAAATATATATATATATACCTTTTATGGTTCTTTCTTATGAACACACACTTCTTCTGCATTTTGACTGAAAATCAAAATATTCTATATTTCTATCAAATTCAATTCTGATACTTATAAAATGATACTTTCATATAATTTCTTAGATCATATCCAAAAATCCACAAGCTCAATATCGCTCATACTGACTTCGAGGCACTTTGGTTGTTGTGTGTAATTTTTTTACTCTAAATCATTATTTAAAATTTTCTGTTTCAACACATACATACGAAAACATAAAGTTATATAGTGCTGCAATTTTGTGAGTAAAAATCCAAACCAGCTTGATCACATCAAATAGTGAATCTGTTATGTTAATTTCAATAATTGAAATTCACGGTATTATTCTTATCAATGTGGCTCACTATATTCCAACTGCATTTCTCTTTCTCTTAAAGACACATTTGTGGCCAATGGACCATAACCCTTTAGGTACAATTATCAAAATCATATTTTGATAATGTACTTGAAATTATTTTATATATGTGCACCGTACCATATGGAAGAGTCAATACTCTTAATGGCTTAATTAATAACCGAGGATAATTTTTCTCAACATTGATAAGAAACTCATAGTTTCTGTTTAATGTGTGAGAATACTTATTGGACACTCTAATGCGATGTGTTCATTTAGATTAGGTTAATTTCATCCTACATAATCCTTTTTTTATTTGGATCGTATCCAAATCCATTTTGGTACTAATAATTTCTCAAAGAAATTCCTTCGCTATGAAATTGGTATTTCTTGAAACAATAGTTGTTTTCAATACCGCATAATAGGTATTCATATACACTTTATGAAGTGTCTTATATATAAAACTAATTTGGTTTTAGTTTATAACACTGATGTTCAAAACATAAATTGGTCATCCAGTGATAGTCATTTCCAAATTCCTTTTAAGGCGATTCATACAAGATCCCTCATGAATAATTATTATGTGTATTCTTTTGAGTGCACATCCTGCCAACTCATTGGCCTAAAACATATTAAGGTTCTTATAAACCCTTTTCTTGTAAGATTTTGTAAGCTATTCTTTATATGAAATTGATTCTAACAATATGTACTACTCTTAAATATTGACCATATAGAAAAAAATAACTCAACTCACTCATTATTAATCATACTTTGTGAAACAAAGTTCAATCACTCCTTGTTGATAAATCAATTGTATCACAGGAAGGAATAACTATTGAGATTAAAGCATTATTCATTCTTACGTACATTCGAAACTCTTTCTAATATGTACTCACCAATTTGATCAAATTGAATCATTTTTATTTTTAATTGCATTTTCTTTTATTTACTTTCATTTTATACTCTATAAGCTTATCATAGACATACTGCATGTGTACAATATACGCATGTTCCTGTTTGTGATATCTTATCGGTGAAGACAGGGGAACTGTTTTGGAATCAATAGACTTATGATTTCATATATTTATATCAATCCGTACAGTTCATCTACTCTTATAATGCTCCCACTAAATGGGTGCTTTGCCCTTAATTGTCTGAGATATAATTTACTAGCACTATATGATTCATCATCATATAATCAAAAATTATTTCTCAAAATTGTGGCTTAGTCCATAATTTCAAAATAATGGCAAATAAATTTAGAAATTTCTGTACTTTCCAGTGCATCATAAATACCAATACTATAGCTTTATTCTATAATGAATATTCATAATATTCATACTGTAATAAAACTATGTTTATTTTTCAATCAATACAGAAAAATAATTATCATTTCATAAATAATGTTTGGTACATTTTACGAAAATAATTTTCATAATTTGATGTCACAAATAAGTGTTATATAGCACGTTTCTACTATTTTTGCTATTACTATAATAGCATTTGAAATATGAAGCTCCATTCAACCACTTAATATAGGCTATTTATTTCATTTACCGTAACTAGTTTATAGTCGAGAATTTTTAGATCAAAAAAGAAATAAATCTCATAGAAAATAATTTTCTATGTGAAAATACATTTTGGAAAAGAAACAATGTTTCCAATTCCAATGTTAAGTATCAACTATTATTTTACAATTCTTGTTTTCGATGTTTCTTTATAAAGCAAAAGTTGTCATTCACTCTCTTCATCCCAACTATACCTTAAGTTACAACTACTCTTGTACATTCACTTTTCTTTCTAAATGGTCAAACCATTCAAAGGAAACTCTTAATACAGTATCATAAACAACTTTTTACAAAAGTGCAGTTAACCATCCTTAACATTTAAGAAAATATTGCACTGTATGTAAAACAACCAAACTGACATTTCAACGATCAAATTTTATACCGTGTAACCTTCGGTCTAGTGTTAAATTTAGCGCAAAAGATCATTATTGTAATCACTCAGATTGAATACATGATCTTATCCTACAGTCTAGTTGCTTCTTTCAATGAACTAATTTCATCGAGGTTTCGTACATTACGAGTTGTGATTGTTCATCATATACCTTTATATATGATAGTGTATGTCTCAAATTTCTATATCCTTGTATTGCTTTTAGAGTTCACAATTCATTGAAGACGGTACACGGCCTTAGGCAAGTAAACTCATAAGTGACCAACTTACGAACATATTTAGTGGTTGTATAATTAAGCATTTGCATGAGTCAAAATGTAAAAATTTATTGGTATGTATTATTAGTATTTCTTTGTCGATATTTAATTCAATCAATCTGTATATTTGAATTGATAAATATTTTATCATTTATATTTTAAGCATAAATTTATCAAACTGGAATATTTTAATTATACACAGCAGGTGCTCTTACAATATTAGAAAGGCTAAATGTTACCATTTCATTTTTCTAATAAGGCTCTCATTAGTCTTTTATGTTCCTCCAAACCCCAAGATGAAACATAGAAGTCTTTCGACTTCATTAGTGCGTGTTAGGACTTGTATACCTTGCGATTTTGATCTTTGGAAAAGTGGAACAAATCGTACTCTCGTATATGATGGATAACTCATTATCGATTGTATCACATATGACTCCTAATCTTATGACCATTGATCTAATCTCATCTCTACCTTGAGGAAATCTTAACAAATAAGGAGAGATTATTTACTCGTACCACCATTTCGCGACGGCTTAAGTATATTATACATACTTAGAGGATATCTCAACAAATATTTATAAGCATCTTACATCGTATAGTCTATATATTAATAGAACTACACATTACATACCTAGTTTGAGGAAAGCTCAACAATTAAGTAATATGCAAGTAATATATTACTATATAAATGGTAGATGAAAACTTTATATTAAAGACTCATAATCTTTAATATATTTAATTGAGTGATATCGACTTATGAAATAATGTATTTCTTATGAAATACCCTCATGGTTCAAGTGTCAAACACATCAGAAATTACGGTATGCTTACTTTTACATATGTTTTTATTTCTCAAGTCTATTTAAGGTTTCTTTAATGTTCCACGTTTTATTATACATTTATGTTATATAAATTTTATAATTTGATTTACTTATGTAATAGTCTTATGCATAATATTGTATTAATTAAATCTTATTTAACTAATTTAATTAACTAAAACATTAATTAATTATTCTATTATTCAATTATAACATATTATATTGAATATACATACTATAACCTTTATAGTAATAAACACATATCTTGTTGGCAAAGCCAGCGACATTAATTATGCCCATACTAGTTTATTGATATGCTTGGAAATTAAAAGCAAAATAAAAAAAACCCTAACTAAACATGCTTTGGAAGGACAAACGAAGAAAGGAAAAAGAAAAAGCAGTGTTAACAAGCATAGCAATGCACTAAGGAGAAATAAATAGAACACAAGGAAAAATGAAAAGAACAAAGAGAATAGATTCGGATAAAAGAAGCCTGAATATCAAGGTTGAAAACAAAATTTGATCTGACCATTCCAATCTTTATTTCATGCACCATAATATATTGAAGCTGGAGAGCCGAGTTTCTCTTTCCTTGAAAATAATTATATTTCTCTCATTCCATATTACTTTGATAAAAATCTTTAGAACAAATATCAGGGCATAGGTGGACATACTTCTCCATTGCGTAGCCTTACAAATCAATGACCACTCTATAGCACTATCCCTAGACACATTGGATTTGCCCATTTAACATGATGAAACCCTAGAGCTTAAAAATAATGGGACAGCTGAAAAAATATGCACAGTGTCCTCAACATCAGTATTTCAAAATGAACGAAGGCAGTCAATGCTTATGCCTCTGTGATATAGCTTGGCTTTGTTGTGAAGAGCATTTCTAAAAATCTTCCAAAGTGATAAATTTTCTTTTTTATTATTGTTCTTCAACCAAATTACTTTTCTCCAACTGAAGTCTAAGACAAAGTCATGCTTAGCAATAGACATATACACATCACTGATGTTGATGCAGGTTCCCTTAGCTGTCCATTTGACACTATCATTGTTAACCAAAGGGTGATTCTTTTTCTAAAAATGAGATCAAAGTTGTCTGATTACTTGGTTACTGGAGTAAGCTAATTTTATGCAGCCATCATGGATGAAATTAATTGCCATAGCTTGATTTTTGAATTTGCTAGTAGTTCAGGTGATAGCTCAGAATAAAGCCCATGGTTCATCCATGGATCATGCCAGAAGCTAACAGTTCCCCTAATGACTACTTTGTTGGAATTCCTAAAACAAACAAAGTGAATGATAACAAACATAAGTCCCACATCACCTAATATACTAAGAAAGCCAAGTATATTAATAGCTTTCTCAAGTGGAGGTTGGGGGCCTGGGGCTCCCAAATGTATGCTTCGTTGTGAGGAAGGAGATCATGCATCACCACCACACAAGCGCGCGTGCCGCCGCCGTCCGACCGAACCGGGCTCGGGTACGGGTACGGGTCTAAAATGACCATTCTTTTTACTAGGCGACTGTTTAACGGTTTTGGGCTTCGTCTGAAACTGGGCTGGGCCTGGAATTTGAAGAGAAGCGGGCGGGTGAAGACGGACGCGGGGTTTTTGCCTGAGGAGATGCGACTGTTCATAAGCGGACGCGAACAGTAGCGGGTGCGACCCGTTAGAAGCAAACAGGTGCGGCCAAACGCGAGCGGGTGCGACCCGACTGAAGCGGTACAGGCGAAACAGTACCAGGCGGTACGAGCGGGTGCGAAACAGTAGCAGGCGGGCGCGACCCATTAACGCGACCCGTCAAGTGGACGCGACTGTTTGAAGGGATGCAGACGAAATTATAAATAGGAGAGAATACTGATCACATTCTCATCCGATTCCAATCTAATTTCTTCTGCTTCTTTGCTCTACTGCTCAATATTCCATATATATCACAGAGTTGACATACTCATTACAATCTCGTGCAGATTACGTCTGTTGTATCTTGGGAGAGTTTTGAAATAAAATTCTTAAGGAAATTGTTACGACAAGCCTCAGACGGAATTTCCTTTATATGCTGGTTAGATTCACTGTAGTCTTTCCCGTTTTGTAAGTTGTACTATTTCTTACAATAGTATAACGTTGTTGTTGTAATATATTTACAACGTAACTTATTGTTACACTTATCTAATACAGAATTCCAGCGTAGTGGAATTCTAATTAATAAACTTGTGCGATGATTTTATTGTAGTGTGCTATCTGTTTTAGTACACTAGCCAACTAACATCTTAAGAATTTTACTGTTTTAGACTAAAACAGAGATGGCAACAGTTGACAACATGAAAATGGATAAGTCCACCTTTTCAGCGATTATTTCTGAATGCAATTTGGTTCAGAACCCTAACTAATGATGGGTTGACACAGGAGCTACTCGTCATGTTTGCTCTGAAAAATCCATGTTTTCAACATACCAGAAATTCGATCAGAAAGAAAGACTCTACATGGGTAATTCTGCAATTTCCATGATTGAAGGCAGTGGCACAGTTATCCCCAAGTTCACTTCTGGAAAAACTGTCAAATTGAATGACGTGCTTCACGTTCCAGACATACGCAAGAATCTGATCTCCGGCTCAGTGCTATCAAACAAAGGATTCAAAATTGTGTTCGAATCAGACAAGATGGTTCTGTTCAAAGCTGGAATGTATATCGGAAGGGGTTATTTATGTGATGGCCTATTTAAGGCAAACATAGCCGTTAGCGGCAATAAATCTATGTATTCTGATTGTGCTATCAATAAAATTGAAGTTTCTTACTTGCTTGAGCAAGAAATTTTACTATGGCACGATAGATTAGGACACATAAACTTCCGGAAAATGAAGAAATTATCAAACTTGGGATTAATTCCAAAATTCCAAGTAGATAAGAACTACAAATGTGAGACATGTGTAGAAGCAAAAATGGTCAAACAACCATTTAAATCTGTTGACAGAAGCACCGAACCATTAGGTTTGGTACATACAGATTTATGTGATTTTAAATCATTACCTACAAGAGGTGGGAAAAAGTATTTCATTACTTTTATTGACGATTATACGCGATATTGGTATGTATATCTTTTAAATAGTAAAGATGAAGCAATAACAGTGTTTATAAAATACAAGGTTGACGTAGAAAATCAGTTGAATAAAAAGATCAAGATACTAAGATCTGATCGAGGTGGAGAATATGAATCACCATTTGAACAGTTCTGTGCCGAAAATGGTATAATTCATCAAACAACAACTCCATATTCACCACAACAAAATGGTGTAGCCGAGAGGAAGAACAGAACGTTAAAAGATATGATTACTGCCATGCTTTTAACTTCTGGTCTACCGACAAACTTGTGGGGGGAAGCCTTAAATATGTCTAATCACATTTTAAACAAAGTTCCTCACAATAAAACGGGAACAATTCCATATGAGATATGGAAAGGACACAAACCAAGCTTTAAATACCTCAAAGTGTGGGGGTGCTTGGCAAAGGTTCCAGTTCCGCCTCCCAAGAGAGTCAAACTTGGACCAAAAATAGTAGATTGTTATTATCTTGGGCCAGCCCAAAATAGTAGTGCCTACAGATTTTTGGTATTCAAGTCCGATATAACTGATATTCATGTAAATACAATCATGGAATCAAGAGATGCCTCATTCTTCGAAGATGTGTTTCCACACAAAAGGAATGAAGGAAATAATGTCCCAAAAAGGACAAGAGAGGAATCAAACGATTCACATGAAGATGAAACTCATCATCAAATTGAGGATGTTGGACCAAGAAGAAGTGTAAGGGCTAGAACTTCCAAAACATTTGGTTCGGACTTTTTTACATATGTATTAGAGCACGAACCTCAAACGTAAAAGGAAGCAATGCCATCTTCTGAATCCTCATGTTGGAAAGAAGCAATCCAAAGTGAGATTGATTCAATTCTAAGTAATAAAACTTGGGAAATTGTTGATATTCCACCAGGAATAAAACCAATTGGCTGCAAATGGATTTTCAAGAAGAAAATGAAAGCAGATGGCTCTATCGACAAGTATAAAGCCAGATTAGTAGCCAAAGGATATCATCAAAAAGAAGGAGTAGACTTTTTTGATACATATTCGCCGGTAACACGAATAACCTCTATAAGAATGCTAATAGCAATTGCATCCATCTATAATCTAGAGATTCATCAGATGGATGTAAAAACAGCATTCTTAAATGGAAATTTCGATGAGGAGATTTACATGGAGCAACCCGAGGGATTTATTTCCAAAGGAAATGAAAACAAAGTCTGTAGATTAGTCAAATCATTATACGGACTAAAACAATCTCCAAAGCAATGGCACGCAAAATTTGATAGTGTCATGATGAGAAATGGTTTTCGTATAAATGAATGTGACAAATGTGTTTATTATAAACAACTTGGACAATCATATGTGATGATCTGTCTATATGTGGATGATATGCTAAAATTCGGTCCAAATACTCAGGTAATTGAGACCATAAAGAAAATGTTGATCAACAATTTCGACATAAAAGACTTGGGTGTTGCAGATGTTATTTTGGGAATAAAAATAATGAGAACGCCTAATGGAATTGAGTTAGCTCAATCACATTATGTAGAAAAAGTGATTGAAAGATTTCAAAATTTTGGAATTAAAGAAGTAAATACACCTTTTAATCCATCAGAAGTACTGCATAAAAACACTAATGAGAGTGTAATGCAACTGGAATATTCTCGTGTAATAGGATGTCTCATGTATCTCATGAATTGCACAAGACCAGATATAGCTTAAGCAGTAAGTCGCTTGAGCAGGTATACAAGCAATCCACGGAAGGAACACTGGAAAGCACTAATGAGAGTGCTTGGATATTTAAAAAATACCACTAACTATTCCTTACATTATGGAAAATATCCTGCCGTCTTAGAAGGATATAGCGATGAAAACTGGATTGCAGATTCAGAGGAATCAAAATCAACAAGTGGTTATGTCTTTACCCTAGCAGGGGCAGCAGTGTCATGAAAATCTACTAAACAAACATGCATAGCTCGATCCACTATGGAATCAGAGTTCATTGCATTAGATAAAGCAGGCGAAGAAGCAGAATGGCTTCGTCACTTTTTAGAAGATATCCCATTTTGGCCTAAACCTGTACCGGCCATATGTATACACTGTGATAACCAAGCTGCGCTAAGTAGAGCGCACAACTTTCTGTATAATGGAAAGTCACGACATATTCGTCGACGCCATAACACAGTTAGGCAGTTACTCTCAAATGGAACAATTTCCATAGACTATGTGAGAACAAATGATAACCTAGTGGATCCATTTACTAAAGGTTTATCAAGAGAGAAAATTGACTACGCATCGAGGGGAATGGGTTCAAAAGCCTAAACCACAAAGAGTTATCTTATACGGAAACCTATCCTAGCGACTGGAGATCCCACGGACTAGGATCAATAGGCAAACAAGTTCTGAATAACTCAAGAAGCTATGCATTTATATGGACTTGGTCCTACTCCATTCCTATGGTGCAAAATATAATGCATGCCTACAGAAGTAGTTAAAGGTTAAAACTATGTTTTTTAATGATGACCATACCTTGGAAATAACAAGTGGGGTATATGTAGGATACTCTTAATGGTTGCGATCACCTATGTTAGTGTGAGCTGGGTCGGCTCTATGAGAATATTAAAAAGCTTTTATTCTCTAAAAACACTCGCGGAACCAAAAATTGTTCAGGACCAAAATGAACACAACCAAGAGATTGGATGAGAAGGGAATCAATGCTTCGTAAAGCTTATTGTCTGGATATACAATAAAGGCCGACGGTTCAAGATGAAATAATTCACCGATTAGCCAAGTAGATCCGATAAGTTTGAACTAAGGAAAGTTCAAAGTGGAATATCTACTTATCCACGATAAAGCATTATTCCATATGTACTCTGTGATATTTCGCTTTGTGTGGGGGATATGTATATTATCATTCATATGGGGGATTGTTGGAATTTCTAAAACAAACAAAGTGAATGATAACAAACATAAGTCTCACATCGCCTAATATACTAAGAAAGCCAAGTATATTAATAGCTTTCTCAAGTGGAGGTTGGGGGCCTGGGGCTCCCAAATGTATGCTTCATTGTGAGGAGGGAGATCATGCATCACCACCACACATGCGCGCGCGCCGCCGCTGCCGTCCGACCGACCGAACCGAACCGGGCCGGGCTCGGGTATGGTTACGGGTCTAAAATGACCATTCTTTTTACTAGGCCACTTTTTAACGGTTTTGGGCTTCGTCTGAAACTGGGCTAGGCCTAGAATTTGAAGAGAAGCGGGCAGGTGAAGACGGACGCGGGGTTTTTGCCTGAGGAGATGCGACTGTTCATAAGCGAACGCGAACAGTAGCGGGTGCGACCCGTTAGAAGCAAACAAGTGCGGCCAAACGTGAGCGGGTGCGACCCGACTGAAGCGGTACAGGCGAAACAGTACCAGGCGGTACGAGCGGGTGCGAAACAGTAGCAGGCAGGCGCGACTCATTAACGAACAACAACGACCAAAGGCAACGGGTGCGACCCGTCAAGTGGACGCGACTGTTTGAAGGGATGCGGACGAAATTATAAATAGGAGAGAATACTGATCACATTCTCATCCGATTCCAATCTAATTTCTTCCGCTTCTTTGCTCTACCGCTCAATATTCCATATATGTCACAGAGTTGACATACTCACTACAATCTCGTGCAGATTACGTCTGTTGTATCTTGGGAGAGTTTTGAAATAAAATTCTTAAGGAAATTGTTACGACAAGCCTCAGACGGAATTTCCTTTATATACTGGTTAGATTCACTGTAGTCTTTCCCGTTTATAAGTTGTACTATTTCTTACAATAATATAACGTTGTTGTTGTAATTTATTTACAATGTAACTTATTGTTACACTTATCTAATACAGAATTCCAGCGTAGTGGAATTCTAATTAATAAACTTGTGCGATGAGTTTATTGTAGCGTGCTATCTGTTTTAGTACACTAGCCAACTAACATACTTCATATAGGATTTCAAGTAGCATGACTTCTCTAAGCTTGATTATTTCCTCCATGTCTAACCACTATTTTGTGGAGTATGCATATGCCAAAAGTTCTTGCTGCCCAAGATGAACTTGACAGACCATTTAACCAATATATTGTCCTGCTTGCACAATAAGTCATCAAGGTGTTTAGCAAAAGCAGCTCTATTCCATATTAGCAAATTTTTGATGCCAAGGCCACCCTTGAATTAAGCAGTTCCAGCTAACTGAATGAACATGGAACCAATTTATTTGAATGAATGGAACCATGCCAAAAGAATTTTATTATGGCACTTCTTATCATTCTGATTAACTTAACTGGGAGAATAAATGTCCTCGTCCAATATACAGTTGTAGAAAAAATAGTAGGTTTAATTAGAGATAGTCTTCCTGCTTAACTAAGCTGCATGTTAGCCCAGTTGTCCAGTCTTGCAAGGATCTTTTCATAAAGAGGCACACATTGTAATTTGGTTATCCTGGATAAGGCAAGGGGAATGCCTAAGTAGTTCAGGGTTTCATTTCTCAGCTGTAAGGAGGTGGTCTGAAGTATAGCTTGATATTGAAGACGACCAACCCTAGCAATTAGGATATCTAATTTGAAGAGATTCACTTTAAGACCTATGATCCTATAAAAGAGATCAAGGCCACCAAGAATAGCATTGATTGAGAACATTTCAAGCTTGGTAAACACTACCAAGTGATCTGCAAACATTAAGGATGTTATCTGATGGTCCTTACACTTTGGGTGTAACTTGTATATGCCATTCACTACCAACTGATTAAATATCTAATTCAAAACTTCCATAACAATGGTGAAAATATAGGCAGACATGGGATATCCCTGTCTTGTACCCTCTCTACTTTGGATGTATCCAAAATTAGAGTTGTTAACTATTATTGAGAATCTAGCAGTAGAAATACAAGCATATATCCATGCTACTTTCTGTTTAGGAGATCTCATCAAGGCCATAATCTTGACTATGGAGTCCTAGTGCAAAGAATCAAAGGCTTTATTAATGTCTAAATTTAACGTAGCCTTAGGAGAGATTTGAGAATTATTGTACCCCTTTACCAATTCATGGGACATTAGTGAATTATCCAACATACTCCTAGATGGCAAGATGACTGCTTAGTTAGGAGATATTAAATGCAAGACAGTCTTCAACCTAGAGGCTATGATTTTGGAGAGGCATTGTATATATGTCACAATAAGCTATTGGACTATATTGATGAACAAAGTCAGCATGCTTAACTTTTAGTATCAGTGTAATATTAGTACCATCGAAGAACTTAACATTTTACACTTGTTGAAAAAATTATGGACTATGTTATATATGTCATGTTCTATTATACTCCAACATATTGTGAAAAAGAATACATTGAATCCATCAGCCCCCCATAAGATTTAGGATTGATGGTAAAGAAAGCTTGTTTGATCTCAAAATTAGAAGCACCAATGCTAAGAAAATTGAAGGCATGGGGGCATAATCTAGGAATAGATATGCTACCAAGAGCTTTTAAGTCTAGGATGAAATTAGATGAATTACCGAGCAAATCCCTATACTAAGTAAGAAAGAACCCATCAATTTTGGATAAATTAGAGTGTAACTCACCCTCATGGTCAAAAATAACACTGATTTTTTCTCTAGCATGCTTGGACTTCAGTGAAGAATGAAAAAATACAGTGTGGTTCTATCCCCCTCTGTGTTCCATCTCATCCTCGATTTTTGCATGAGCATACTTGCTTCCAACAGCAAAACCCCATTATACTGAGATGATATAGTGGCTTCAAGTTCAGAAATGGCTGGGTCATCCATATGTTTGAACATAGAGCTCCGAACCTTCTCAAGCTTGTTTCTCAAAGTTGACGATAATGAACCTCCTCAACCAAACTTGCTGTTGGACCAAGACTTCAATGCTTAGTAGCTTTTAACTTTTTCTGCAAAATGAACACGAGATTGCCATAAAATTTGTTAGTCCAGGCTTGCTTCACACATCTTTTATGTATATATATATATTTTAATTTATTAATTAAATTTTAATTAATTATTTAACTAAAAAACTTTAATTAAATTTTATTACTTTTGAAAATTCTTTTATACGCATATGTATACTCACATTGTCTTAATCAATTCAAGACAACATAACATATATCCTTATATATTTTATGCATGTATATATATTTAATTAATTAAAAAATTTAATTTATTAATTTTATTAATCTTATTAATAAATAATATTGTAACGACCCGTCCTTTCCATCCTTGAATGTCAACACTAATACATCCATGGTATTCGTGTGTCGAGCATCTAAATGTCGGAAGGACAAATCATTAGGATGAAATAAAAAGAAAAAGAAAAAGAACAAGGAAGAAGAGAGCATAATATCAGAATCTCACAAAGGAATGATAGTATGTAATATCAAAAGAACAGTACAAAGGGTTACTCCGATACAGAAATTTTTGGAGTTACAAAACCTTAGTATCATCATCAGCCTGGATAGTTATAGCAACATGTCCTCACAAATGTAGATATGTACAATATAGTAATGCAGCGGAAGTAAGATTACTACGATAGGTGAAACATCCAGGTCGTCTTCTTGAGCTCCAATGAACATCAACAAATACCTTCCTTTCTCAAGCTACTCGAAAGAGCATGCGAGGAATTAGGGAAAATAAAAATCAAGCATCAGACATAAGTCTGGTATGAAAAACTCAAGAAATATATGATCAACATATAACAATACTTTTGAGACCGCATGGAATGTCATAAACGATTATCCCCTCAAAAGAACCACCATCCAATAGGTACATAAGGTGATATAATAGATAATGTCTAGGGTGTAGAATATAAATACTATAACATAGCTTGAATGGTTACATTGGTTACATTCGACAACATATTAGGAGTACAATCAAAACCGATAAGAAATGTTCACATAATGGATTTTTCACGGATATCTCTTCGGAGAAGCCGAATCCAAACTTCATGCATAAGGATTGGAAAATACCTTCCAAGCATTGTATATTTCTAGATATGATATAACATAAGGTAAACACAAGAGGCCCAGCGTGCGAACATAAGCATGAACAACGTAAACCAAATATCATCAACTCCTGTCGGCCAACATTCGATAAGTATCTCTAGATATGGAGTTGATAACATCCTGACATGGGTCGCTAACCCCAGGCATGCATCCTACTCTATCTTTAGCCATTTCTGATGTCGAGGTTACATTTGATATTTTTTATATGATTCTTCATCACTCAAACTAAAAAAGAATTCCAAATTGGATCCTTCCATCTCAAACAGATCTCGAAATCGCACATGGATTCCCATATCTCAACAGATCTCAGAATTACATATGGATTCCCACATTCTAAATATATCATGAACAATACATGTGTTCGAGCATCTTAAACAGATATTGAATCTCTACATAGATTTCCATATCTAGAACCAATCCACTTCAAAGAGATAGACCATGTATCTCAATCTTGAAGTGGTTTTCGATAAGTAGAACACTTAAAGATCCCGGTCTCTCCAAGGTTGAATGCTGAATTTGACCATTCAATGATAATGAGAACAATCGCTTATGGAAACTGTGTTTCGTATACTTATCACATTTTCGATATTTTCCTCTCAAACTATCCCTCGATCAAGATTGAAGTCGGTAGGTTAGAGTTCTATTGCTCATATCCGTATGCAAGCACTGGTGTTAATTCTCAAATATAGACAAGCCTACTTCATTGGCTTTTAGTGCTAAGTAAACGAATAAACGTTTTCCATTAACGAGGAAGCAAATAAAGTACAATCAAGTCACACAAAGCACGATCAAGTCTCACAAGCGACTTCTAATCCCCTTTTTATTTAATTTATCTTTTATTAATTAAAACCTTTTTTATTAATAAAATTATTTTATCTAATAAAATTCATTTGTCAATTCCTACTATTTATTTGTACTCTTTCAATACTTCAAAAATTATTCATATACTTATCTCAAATAGTGTAGGCATATTCACAAATCATTAACAAGATTTCTTTAAATATTTACACTTCTTGTCTATTTCAAAAAGAGACCTTACCTATAATTTCTTTCAAGATATCCTTTTTAAGGATCTAAGTACTTTCAAAATCCATTCAAAAAGTTTAAGAATAATGTTATACAAACATTGTCACAACAAATTCAAAACCATTTTACTTATGCTTATCTTTAAAACATTATTTTAAAGATCTACTTACATTCATAAGTATAATAAAAAAGGGTTAAAGACGAATGTGACTAACACATTGTCACAACAAACCCAAAACCATTTCCTACTTGTTACTATCTTTAAAGCATTCTTTTAAAGATCTAAGTTTAATAATAAGTTAAGTTCGATAGTCGATTAATCGATTATCTAGTTAAAACAGTTGCTTAAACAAATCAAAGTTTGTATACTTAACTCATTTCCAACATTCCCGACTTAACTATTCCTCATTCAAGAGGGAAGCCCGGTTGGTTAGAGCTCTATTGCTTTATCCCTACTCGACATCATTCTTTAACTCTTAGAAATAGATAAACCTACTCATTGGCTTTTAGCCTTAAGCAAAGTTAATTACCTTTTTAAAGCAAGTAAACAACAAGATTGACATGTTTCTGACATTTCAACTTAACCGGTTCCTCATTCAAGAGTGAATCCAGGTAGGTTTGGGCATTGGTTGCTCTAAGCCTTGCCTAGGAACCTCATTCTTGGATGTCACAAACAGACAAGTTTACTCGTCGGCTTGTTAGTGTTAAGCCTAGTCAATCACTTTTGTCAAAACTTATATATATATATATATATATATGAAATAATTTAGAAATACTTGTAAATAGGTTTTAAATATTTATGTAAAATATTACTTGAAAATAACTAATTTATAAATTTGATTAAAAACATGTTTTACATTTTGCAACACTTTACTTTCAAAATTCGTAAATAATCATTAAGTCTATATTTAAACTTCCATTCCATTTTTTTCATGTTCAAATACATTTTATAAGAACTTTCATCAAAATAATTTATAAAGAAAAGAATTTAAAAAGCATTTGAATCACAAAAAACTAGCCAAAACATCGCATTTTAAACACTTAATACAATAAGTGACTTACTACAACATTTACAAGTGCTATTAAAGGTCCTTGTTAAGACAATATTAAAAACACAATATTTGGGACTACTTTTAACCACTCAAACGAATGGTTTGAGACTTGATATTTTTATAGTAAATACTGCCATTAGTGTACTTAAAATCCATGAAAAGAAATTACTAAGAATTTCTCTTTGTTTATTCATAAAAATTCCTAAAAACAAGGGATTCTGAAGGGCACTTATAACGACCATTTTCATTTCAAACACTTTCAAACTTAATACAATTTAACATACAAGTTAATAACCATTTAAACATCAAGTCAAGGCCATGCCACATGTTTAAAAGGGTAATAGAAGTGAGGTTATACAATATAAAGTTATCATTCGCTTTTAAAAGTAAGAGGGGTCCAAAGTTTATAACTTTACTTAGTTAATGTCACTTTAACTATTGTTATTTGCATATAACATACATATACACAATATATACTTAAGAGAAAGTGCAATAATGTAACGACCCAGAAATTTTATTAAATTAAAATTTGAATATTTAATTAATTTTAAATATTTATAAGTGAATTTTTAAGTCAAATAAATTTTTATTTGATTTATTAGATTTAATTAGATAATTAAATCGATAATTTAATATGTTAAATTATGAAAATAATTGAATATTGAGTTAAATATGATAGAAAATGATTTGTAAAATTTTATTTTATCATGTTGGAGTTAGAATGATATTTTAGAACTTTTAAAATCGAATTAAAAGTTAATCTGTGAAAATTGAATATTTTAATATTTAATAATCGACTGTAAAATAGTCAATTTTTGAACAGTCTCAGAATTGAACGAAACCAGTTCCATTGGGTCCGTAATAGTTAGTTATTACCGGATTTCAAATTTCGTGTCAATCGGAGTTATCGTTTGATCGTGGCAGCTCGAAACGCATCGAATTGTTTTTAATTTAATTTTGGCGAGTCAAAATAGCCATTTTTCAAAAAGTCTCGGATTTTGACGAAACCAGTTTCATCGGATCCGTAATTTGATATTATTGTAAGGTTTCAAATTTCAAGTCAATTGGATTTACCGTTTGTCCTGTACAAATTAAAACGCCTAGAAATCGATTTAAATCGGTTTAATTTAAATTGAGCGTTTTCAGCCATAACTCGCACAGATGTCCGAATTAGCTTCCGAAACCTATTCCATTGTGTCCGGAACGCGGGGTAAACCCTAGGAACGTTGGTCACTGCACGTAAATCGGAGTTTGGAAAATAAAAATGAATAGTGTTTTCATTCAAAAATCTATAAAAGGAGACCCTTGCCTTCATAACTAAAAAAAATATATATATTAGGTTTTAGTAAACCCTAGCCGCCGTATGCAAGATCAATGGCCGATACTTTCTCTCCTTCTCTCTTTGATTTCTTCAAATCTATTCAGTTTCATCAAATTTGTTCAACTACAATGTTGAAGAGGGCAACACGAACTAGCTAATCAACGGTCAAGATTGAAAATGAAGCATCGTGGAGGCTAGAATGTAGCCGCGTTCGTATTGGGTTGAGCATGGTTTTTCGTGACCATGGTGGTGCCGAGTGCAGCCGCCTTCTAGCCGAAGGTAGGGAGAGGTGAGAGCTTCTGAACGGCATCTTCTGATCGACATCTCGATGAGGGTGGTGGGAGCAAAATTTAACCCTAGAATCGAAATATGGGTTCGGCCGTATCAGGGAGGTACGCGAACGAGAGGGATGGGGAAGAAGAGCAAAAGCGCGGCCATGATCTGTTGATAAGGATCTAACGGCCATGATTAGATTTAGGTTATAATTATAAAGTTTATATTGTAAAAGTTAATTTTATTTAATTCATTCAAACTTTAAACTGCTGTAATTTGTACGTACGAGGTCGAAAAATTTCGAATCTTTTTGCGTTGGAATCGTATTGACGAGCTCTTCGCGATGGAGCTGGATTGGAAAATTTTGGAGCTAGCGAAAATTTTGGGTATAATTAAACGCGTGTTTAATTATATTCGAAATAAAAGCTGAATCGGAATCAAAATCAAGGTGAGAACTTCTCACTCAATCGAATCAGTTTCGATTTTATTTTAAATAGTTAGATTTAAAATATTTGAATGCATGTATGAATGATGATAATATCTATTGATTGTTAAAATAGACATTATGCGCCGTTAGTAAGCGGATGTTATTTAATATAAACATATACCGCGAATATTTCATAAACAGTGAAATTGGTATTATATATAATATCAATATATATATATTGGCATATGTATATATTGCAGTTGATTGATTTCCCGCATTTTTTGTTTAGCGGATGAGACCCTATTACGCCGTTAGTAAGCGGATAATATTTATTAAGAACATATACCGCGATAATTTCGTACTGGAGCGAAATTGGTATTGTGCTAATATTTTTGGATGCAGGAAACAGGTTGGAGGGATCCAACTGGATTCCTCAACAGTTTTTATTTGATTTCAGATATTTTGATATTTGATGGATTATCATATCGATATATGATATCGTTGTTTGTCGTGATTGACTATTTGGTGTGTAGCATCATTGGACCCAGATTTTGGGATTTTAAAATGATTTTTAAAGTGATTTTGAAAATATACTATATTTTTGGAATTGATCCATTATAAATAAATAAACGTTATAATTTTTAAAGTTATAAAAATTATGGTTTTTGTGAAATATAGTTAAAAAGCTGATTTTTAGAAATACGATTAAAAGTCGATTTTTGAGAAATATGAACTAATGATTTTATAAAATAATTTAGATTGGATTTTTGAATATATGATAAAAGTTTAAATATAGGATTTATAAAATTTGATTATTTTATAAATCGAAATGATGAAATTATAAAGGAATTTAAAGACGTTTTAGAATAATATAAATTGATTTATATTAAGAGATTTATAAACGGATATTTATGAATTGAAATATTGACTTATAAAACGAGTTTTTATAAGTGTTTAAATGAAGTGAAAATGAAATTATAAATGAATGAAATTTATAGAATTATAAACTGTGAAGTTATAAAAGAAAATTTATAAATAGTAAGATTTATAAATTTGGTGAAATTATTTGAAGAATAGATTGGTTAGATAAATGGATCTTATAAGTTATAAGATTTATAAATTGGAAAGTCTCTAAAAGAACGATTTTGTAAAATAATCGTTTTATAAGCAATTGACTTATAATATGAACTTTTAGTTTATAATTGAGATATGAAATCAAATAGGTTAATAAAGGAATTTATAAAAAGGAAGTTTTTATAATTAAAAAGAAACGGAATTTATAAACGTTGTTTTATAAATCCGCAAACGACTTATTTTGATAAGTTAATTGTTATAACTTATAAATGGAGTTATATTCACGTTTTAGACAGTGAATAATCCTTTAAGTTAAAGTGAATAGAAATGATGAAGTTTGTTAACGAAGTTTATTCACGTTTTTGAACAGTGAATAACACGTTAAAGAAATTGTTTAGAATGTGAGTGTTTTAAATAGAATTAAAACGATCTAACGATGTTTTAAAAGGTGTTGAGATTCGAAACCATAGATTTCAACATTCATTGTTGAAATAGATGTTTCGTGAAATAAAAGGGAATGGTGGACTATAACACTGTTGTTATAGTAAATGATTTCCGAAAGGAAATGTTTAGAGTAATATTGGGATTTATATATCTATTTTAATTTCGAATCCCTATACTAGTGATTTTGGGACGTTGTAACGATGTTTTACGCAACATTCGTTTTGGCCCAAATAAATATGTATAAGTGAATGATTTCCTTAAAGAATGAAATATATACTTAATTCGATTTAAGTATATTGAATATTTTCTAACTGTTGAAAATAAAAGAGATTTGTGAATTACTTATGAATAAATAAGTATGGAAATATTTTCCAATATGAAGTGAATATTTTGAATTTATCTTTTTGAAGATAAATTGGAAATGAATAATTGAAATCATATATGCATGAATATTTTGGAAATATAAATTCATTATGGAATTTATATGTGAAAAGTGGAATTTGTATAAAAAAATAAATATTGATTTATTTTTGAAGTGTTGAAATTATATATCTTGTAAAGATATTTTGGAATGTAAATAATTTGGAAAATTATTTGGAATCTGGTGATGTATGCATATCAATTGATAGTTCAATAACCGACTATCAGTATTTCCCTTTGAATGGGTATTTGATGTGAATTGATTGAATTTGAATGCACACTTATTTTTGAATAAGCGCTCACTATTCGGGTTAACCGGGAAAGGACCATGGGGTCGTATAACCCACTCCGAATATGTGATACGTCGTTGTGAATCGCATTTGAAGATCGGTGTTGAAGACCGGTATTTGCGAGAGTGATAGGATGAACTATCGATTGACTCTGCACCGAGTAGCTACGGTATTGAGTTCTCCATATGTGATGGTGAATCCGATCAGGATTGTGAATATCCGGATTGCAAGGACTTCTTTGTAAGTGCCTTCGGTTCTGTTCGAGCCCGGGACAGACTTGTATGGATGGTATGCCTGACATTACAAGTTGAGATATAAAGCCGATTTCTTTCAAATATATTTCTGTTGGTGGCGGAGAATTTATTCTTTGCTTAACACCCTTCTTTGAGACGTATGTGCTCAAAGGTTATATAGTTGAAGTTATCAGCAATATATTCCCAGTTTGGTAATGTGACATGCTGAGTGATGCTGAAATGATCATTGTGTTGATTATTTGTGATAGGATCATTTATTTGATCGTCTATCTTAGTGATCATTGTGTTGATCATTTGTTGACCCAAAGCATGGCTTTTGTATAAAGTATGTTTTTGTGGACGTGAATTCGTCGAGCCTCACACCCCGTGAATGGTCAAAACAGGAAAGAAGCAGCAAGGTTATGAGGGGTAGCACCCTTTAGGATGTGTCCATTTCCTTCTGGAAAAGGGTGGTATCATGGTATGGAGCCCAGATACTTACTCATGTTGAAAACACTTTGTTATGATTGTGTGAATTGATTACGAGCGCTCGGTGAAAAGGTCCCAAAGGACCGGGGGATGGCATATTCGGTCAGTTGTTACTCAGTTAGGAGTAACCCGGCCTTGTGTTGGTAGAGATCCGGTTTGGTTCTCGGGGATGTCCATCCAGAGGCATTCTCATGTGGCAATGGGAAGTTCCTTGGCCTGATCATTCGTTGGAAATCCAATTCCCAATACGAAACTTTTACGGTATTAGTTGCAGAACCTGCTATTCACTTATGGTGGTCACCACTGTTTGGATAGTAGCTATAGTAGGCATAGTTCGAAATGTCTATGTTGGCTAAGATTTATATCTTTATTTTCGAAATGATTTTCCTCTACACTATGCACTAATAATAATATCAAATATTATTTTAAATGCGTATCAAGCATCTTTGACTATCATAAGGAGAAATCTCCTCCGATTCTACGTTTGCATGTGTGTGTGTGCGGGAGGCCTTATGGTAGTCTCATTTTTAAAAGCATTGCGAATTGATTTAAAAATATTCCTCTATTTTGATTTTAAAGTAAATAAACTGTTTTGAGTTCTCACACCAGTCACATGACTGACTCGGAGTTTATTGTTTTCCTTCCTAAACTCTGGGTGCCCACCAATTTTCCACACGGGCAGTTAAGAGTTAGGTTTATCAGGATATTCTGGAGTTGCTGGAGGCAAGCTGGATGGCATGGCGTATTACTAGTTTATGTAGTATTTCTTTTTCCGCTGCACTGTTTGTTGTTGTATGATGTTGTACACTCTGATGTGATGATATGATGTAATAAAATGTGATGTAATGTAATAACTGATATAGTTCTTTGTTTAAAGATTATTCATTTATTATTATATGTTGTTCCGCTGCGAATTGTGAGATTCTGTTGTTGTTCTGTTGTTTCCTTTCTGTTCCGTTCTATTCCTTCTTCTCTATGTTCTATTTTTAAATTTTTCTATCTTCTGTTTTTCTAATTCTCTGTTTTCTAAAAAAAATTGTCTATCTTCTTTTCTCCCTCTATTTTCTATCTTCTTATCTCTTCTTCTCTCTTTTTCTTTTCCCTAAATTCTTTTTAAAACCCATAACTTCTCGGTTTTCGGCCTTCGATATTCGGCAGTCGATAAAGTGAGTGTCGATGTTTGAATTTTCGAAGAACGAAAATCCGCGACCGTTACATTTGGTATCAGAGCTGATGGTTAAGCGACAACCATGGTTCTGTTGGGTATTACTCATTAGAGATAGAGTCAGTAGTACTCTAGAATGAGTTTGAGTGTAATAATAGCTATGAGAGCGTATTTGTTAGTGAATATGAAATTGTTTTATATTGTGATGATTGGTTTATTGAGTGGCATATGAACCTTCCTCAGCACGGTCAGTCAAACTATGCCGAAGGGGTTTCTAAACACTTGAATGGAACAATACGACACAGTATTGATTTTAAAATTGGGTAAATGCAATAATTTTGCCTTGATTATATTTTATATATAAGGAATAATTTTTCAGAATTATTAAAGTGTATGTAAGTTGATTGTTAGGTTGTTTGAATAATCTAAATAAAAGAATAATTGTATAAGTAAAAGAATTATAAGAATTGAATTATAATTAAAGTGATTTACAATTGTGAAATAAACTTATATATATAAGAAGTGAATCTATATTAATATGAGTTGTAAATAAAAGTGAATTTTAAAGTTAAATGGAAGTATAACTTAAGAATTGTTGAATGAAGTTGATATTGGTATCAAACTAAATTAATTAAGTTGATATGGAATAATGAATGAAAGTATTAATTCATTGAAATCAAAAGTTATTAGAAGTTGAATAAATTGAATGAGAATGAATATAAGCGAAGGAATTTGGTTATAATTAATATACTTTGGTTGTTATATGATTGTTGATTGATTGTATATAATTCATTAAGTATTAATGAAATTGAAAGCTAATGTAATTGAATTCAAATTAGAAGTAAATAAATTTGAATAGAATTGAGTGTGAATTGGATTTAATTAGTAAATATAAACTAATTGAAAAGGAATCAAATATGATTAAATTGAAAACCATTTCATTGTATATTAATGAGAATATGGATGTTAGTTGGTTGATGTTTGAATATGTTGCATTTGCTATGTTAACATATATAGTTATCATGTTACTATATGTTGTATATTGAGATTATTGTCTATATGCATGATTCTCATGTTGTTTGTTGAGTGTTTAGTAGGTGCGGATCGCGTTGCTTCGCATTTGGAGTTCGCTTTAGCGCTATATTAGCCGTATATGCTTGCTAATAAAATATAAGGTACATATCTCGGATTAAATACAGTACTTTTATACTTTTTTCCCTTCGGGATGCCTCATTACTTGATGAGATGTATATTTGTGATATATATACTGTCATTTTTTTTCGGATCGAGCCGCGCAAAGGAGACTATGGCGAATTTTTCCGAAAATTTAAGGCGTTAGAAAATTTTGAGAAAATTGAGAAAATTTTGAAAACTTCAACTTTGATTTTGAAGTTGAAAGTTAAACAATAGGTAGTTGTTTTTGAAAAGATAACTAAGTATGATTTGAAAACTTAGTAAAGAATTATAAGAAGTTTAATTATGGATTTTGGAAAATTAATAGATTCTGTAACTTTTCTTACTTGTAATTTCGAGGACGAAATTCTTTTAAGTGGGGAAGATTGTAACGACCCAGAAATTTTATTAAATTAAAATTTGAATATTTAATTAATTTTAAATATTTATAAGTGAATTTTTAAGTCAAATAAATTTTTATTTGATTTATTAGATTTAATTAGATAATTAAATCGATAATTTAATATGTTAAATTATGAAAATAATTGAATATTGAGTTAAATATGATAGAAAATGATTTGTAAAATTTTATTTTATCATGTTGGAGTTAGAATGATATTTTAGAACTTTTAAAATCGAATTAAAAGTTAATCTGTGAAAATTGAATATTTTAATATTTAATAATCGACTGTAAAATAGTCAATTTTTGAACAGTATCAGAATTGAACGAAACAAGTTCCATTGGGTCCGTAATAGTTAGTTATTACCGGATTTCAAATTTCGTGTCAATCGGAGTTATCGTTTGATCGTGGCAGCTCGAAACGCATCGAATTGTTTTTAATTTAATTTTGGCAAGTCAAAATAGCCATTTTTCAAAAAGTCTCGGATTTTGACGAAACTAGTTTCATCGGATCCGTAATTTGATATTATTGTAAGGTTTCAAATTTCAAGTCAATTGGATTTACCGTTTGTCCTGTACAAATTAAAACGCCTAGAAATCGATTTAAATCGGTTTAATTTAAATTGAGCGTTTTCAGCCATAACTCGCACAGATATCCGAATTAGCTTCCGAAACCTGTTCCATTGTGTCCGGAACGCGGGGTAAACCCTAGGAACGTTGGTCACTGCGCGTAAATCGGAGTTTGGAAAATAAAAATGAATAGTGTTTTCATTCAAAAATCTATAAAAGGAGACCCTTGCCTTCATAACTAAAAAAAATATATATATTAGGTTTTAGTAAACCCTAGCCGCCGTATGCAAGATCAATGGCCGATACTTTCTCTCCTTCTCTCTTTGATTTCTTCAAATCTATTCAGTTTCATCAAATTTGTTCAACTACAATGTTGAAGAGGGCAACACGAACTAGCTAATCAACGGTCAAGATTGAAAATGAAGCATCGTGGAGGCTAGAATGTAGCCGCGTTCGTATTGGGTTGAGCATGGTTTTTCGTGACCATGGTGGTGCCGAGTGCAGCCGCCTTCTAGCCGAAGGTAGGGAGAGGTGAGAGCTTCTGAACGGCATCTTCTGATCGACATCTCGATGAGGGTGGTGGGAGCAAAATTTAACCCTAGAATCGAAATATGGGTTCGGCCGTATCAGGGAGGTACGCGAACGAGAGGGATGGGGAAGAAGAGCAAAAGCGCGGCCATGATCTGTTGATAAGGATCTAACGGCCATGATTAGATTTAGGTTATAATTATAAAGTTTATATTGTAAAAGTTAATTTTATTTAATTCATTCAAACTTTAAACTGCTGTAATTTGTACGTACGAGGTCGAAAAATTTCGAATCTTTTTGCGTTGGAATCGTATTGACGAGCTCTTCGCGATGGAGCTGGATTGGAAAATTTTGGAGCTAGCGAAAATTTTGGGTATAATTAAACGCGTGTTTAATTATATTCGAAATAAAAGCTGAATCGGAATCAAAATCAAGGTGAGAACTTCTCACTCAATCGAATCAGTTTCGATTTTATTTTAAATAGTTAGATTTAAAATATTTGAATGCATGTATGAATGATGATAATATCTATTGATTGTTAAAATAGACATTATGCGCCGTTAGTAAGCGGATGTTATTTAATATAAACATATACCGCGAATATTTCATAAACAGTGAAATTGGTATTATATATAATATCAATATATATATATTGGCATATGTATATATTGCAGTTGATTGATTTCCTGCATTTTTTGTTTAGCGGATGAGACCCTATTACGCCGTTAGTAAGCGGATAATATTTATTAAGAACATATACCGCGATAATTTCGTACTGGAGCGAAATTGGTATTGTGCTAATATTTTTGGATGCAGGAAACAGGTTGGAGGGATCCAACTGGATTCCTCAACAGTTTTTATTTGATTTCAGATATTTTGATATTTGATGGATTATCATATCGATATATGATATCGTTGTTTGTCGTGATTGACTATTTGGTGTGTAGCATCATTGGACCCAGATTTTGGGATTTTAAAATGATTTTTAAAGTGATTTTGAAAATATACTATATTTTTGGAATTGATCCATTATAAATAAATAAACGTTATAATTTTTAAAGTTATAAAAATTATGGTTTTTGTGAAATATAGTTAAAAAGCTGATTTTTAGAAATACGATTAAAAGTCGATTTTTGAGAAATATGAACTAATGATTTTATAAAATAATTTAGATTGGATTTTTGAATATATGATAAAAGTTTAAATATAGGATTTATAAAATTTGATTATTTTATAAATCGAAATGATGAAATTATAAAGGAATTTAAAGACGTTTTAGAATAATATAAATTGATTTATATTAAGAGATTTATAAACGGATATTTATGAATTGAAATATTGACTTATAAAACGAGTTTTTATAAGTGTTTAAATGAAGTGAAAATGAAATTATAAATGAATGAAATTTATAGAATTATAAACTGTGAAGTTATAAAAGAAAATTTATAAATAGTAAGATTTATAAATTTGGTGAAATTATTTGAAGAATAGATTGGTTAGATAAATGGATCTTATAAGTTATAAGATTTATAAATTGGAAAGTCTCTAAAAGAACGATTTTGTAAAATAATCGTTTTATAAGCAATTGACTTATAATATGAACTTTTAGTTTATAATTGAGATATGAAATCAAATAGGTTAATAAAGGAATTTATAAAAAGGAAGTTTTTATAAATAAAAAGAAACGGAATTTATAAACGTTGTTTTATAAATCCGCAAACGACTTATTTTGATAAGTTAATTGTTATAACTTATAAATGGAGTTATATTCACGTTTTAGACAGTGAATAATCCTTTAAGTTAAAGTGAATAGAAATGATGAAGTTTGTTAACGAAGTTTATTCACGTTTTTGAACAGTGAATAACACGTTAAAGAAATTGTTTAGAATGTGAGTGTTTTAAATAGAATTAAAACGATCTAACGATGTTTTAAAAGGTGTTGAGATTCGAAACCATAGATTTCAACATTCATTGTTGAAATAGATGTTTCGTGAAATAAAAGGGAATGGTGGACTATAACACTGTTGTTATAGTAAATGATTTCCGAAAGGAAATGTTTAGAGTAATATTGGGATTTATATATCTATTTTAATTTCGAATCCCTATACTAGTGATTTTGGGACGTTGTAACGATGTTTTACGCAACATTCGTTTTGGCCCAAATAAATATGTATAAGTGAATGATTTCCTTAAAGAATGAAATATATACTTAATTCGATTTAAGTATATTGAATATTTTCTAACTGTTGAAAATAAAAGAGATTTGTGAATTACTTATGAATAAATAAGTATGGAAATATTTTCCAATATGAAGTGAATATTTTGAATTTATCTTTTTGAAGATAAATTGGAAATGAATAATTGAAATCATATATGCATGAATATTTTGGAAATATAAATTCATTATGGAATTTATATGTGAAAAGTGGAATTTGTATAAAAAATAAATATTGATTTATTTTTGAAGTGTTGAAATTATATATCTTGTAAAGATATTTTGGAATGTAAATAATTTGGAAAATTATTTGGAATCTGGTGATGTATGCATATCAATTGATAGTTCAATAACCGACTATCAGTATTTCCCTTTGAATGGGTATTTGATGTGAATTGATTGAATTTGAATGCACACTTATTTTTGAATAAGCGCTCACTATTCGGGTTAACCGGGAAAGGACCATGGGGTCGTATAACCCACTCCGAATATGTGATACGTCGTTGTGAATCGCATTTGAAGATCGGTGTTGAAGACCGGTATTTGCGAGAGTGATAGGATGAACTATCGATTGACTCTGCACCGAGTAGCTACGGTATTGAGTTCTCCATATGTGATGGTGAATCCGATCAGGATTGTGAATATCCGGATTGCAAGGACTTCTTTGTAAGTGCCTTCGGTTCTGTTCGAGCCCGGGACAGACTTGTATGGATGGTATGCCTGACATTACAAGTTGAGATATAAAGCCGATTTCTTTCAAATATATTTCTGTTGGTGGCGGAGAATTTATTCTTTGCTTAACACCCTTCTTTGAGACGTATGTGCTCAAAGGTTATATAGTTGAAGTTATCAGCAATATATTCCCAGTTTGGTAATGTGACATGCTGAGTGATGCTGAAATGATCATTGTGTTGATTATTTGTGATAGGATCATTTATTTGATCGTCTATCTTAGTGATCATTGTGTTGATCATTTGTTGACCCAAAGCATGGCTTTTGTATAAAGTATGTTTTTGTGGACGTGAATTCGTCGAGCCTCACACCCCGTGAATGGTCAAAACAGGAAAGAAGCAGCAAGGTTATGAGGGGTAGCACCCTTTAGGATGTGTCCCTTTCCTTCTGGAAAAGGGTGGTATCATGGTATGGAGCCCAGATACTTACTCATGTTGAAAACACTTTGTTATGATTGTGTGAATTGATTACGAGCGCTCGGTGAAAAGGTCCCAAAGGACCGGGGGATGGCATATTCGGTCAGTTGTTACTCAGTGAGGAGTAACCCGGCCTTGTGTTGGTAGAGATCCGGTTTGGTTCTCGGGGATGTCCATCCAGAGGCATTCTCATGTGGCAATGGGAAGTTCCTTGGCCTGATCATTCGTTGGAAATCCAATTCCCAATACGAAACTTTTACGGTATTAGTTGCAGAACCTGCTATTCACTTATGGTGGTCACCACTGTTTGGATAGTAGCTATAGTAGGCATAGTTCGAAATGTCTATGTTGGCTAAGATTTATATCTTTATTTTCGAAATGATTTTCCTCTACACTATGCACTAATAATAATATCAAATATTATTTTAAATGCGTATCAAGCATCTTTGACTATCATAAGGAGAAATCTCCTCCGATTCTGCGTTTGCATGTGTGTGTGTGCGGGAGGCCTTATGGTAGTCTCATTTTTAAAAGCATTGCGAATTGATTTAAAAATATTCCTCTATTTTGATTTTAAAGTAAATAAACTGTTTTGAGTTCTCACACCAGTCACATGACTGACTCGGAGTTTATTGTTTTCCTTCCTAAACTCTGGGTGCCCACCAATTTTCCACACGGGCAGTTAAGAGTTAGGTTTATCAGGATATTCTGGATATTCTGGAGTTGCTGGAGGCAAGCTGGATGGCATGGCGTATTACTAGTTTATATAGTATTTCTTTTTCCGCTGCACTGTTTGTTGTTGTATGATGTTGTACACTCTGATGTGATGATATGATGTAATAAAATGTGATGTAATGTAATAACTGATATAGTTCTTTGTTTAAAGATTATTCATTTATTATTATATGTTGTTCCGCTGCGAATTGTGAGATTCTGTTGTTGTTCTGTTGTTTCCTTTCTGTTCCGTTCTATTCCTTCTTCTCTATGTTCTATTTTTAAATTTTTCTATCTTCTGTTTTTCTAATTCTCTGTTTTCTAAAAAAAATTGTCTATCTTCTTTTCTCCCTCTATTTTCTATCTTCTTATCTCTTCTTCTCTCTTTTTCTTTTCCCTAAATTCTTTTTAAAACCCATAACTTCTCGGTTTTCGGCCTTCGATATTCGGCAGTCGATAAAGTGAGTGTCGATGTTTGAATTTTCGAAGAACGAAAACCCGTACTGTTACAAATAACCCACTTAGATCCATGCCTAACCCAAGCACAAATCCATAAGAACCAAAGAACCAGCTTCTTCCGTCAACACGAGCCTAAAGGTCTAACCTTTAGCACTTCCAAACCAAAGCCACCTTCTTCCTCCTCTTCCCAAGCTCACGGCCCATCCTTAGATCTCCCTCTTCCTATCATCTCCTTCTTTTTACTTGCTAATCATGCTTCTCATGATGTCTTAAGCCCAAAGCCAAATTTTAAAAGATATTAGAGAAGATTTGGTTGACTTTGAAAAAGTTAGAGAGTAATTAGTGTATTAGTGTTTATGCACTTCCACCATTTTCAACCCTCCTACTTCATCTCAAGCTTAGGAATTTTTGTTATTATTTTCTAAGGTGTACCGCTCCTTATATAGCTTTAGGAATGTAATGGGAAAAGACCAAAACCCTCCCAAAACTGTTATGATAACTTTGCACCACATAGCTTAAGTGTTAAGGAATTTCTTTATTTGCTCATTTGAAATATCTCCTTTTTACCTCATTATCCTATTCACACCTAACTAGATAAGCTTAGGAAGCTTCTTATGGTTTTATTGCAAAATATTTTTGTTTCATTGAATTTATTTCCTAAGCAAATAAGTGTATGTAAAAAAAATCTGGACAACTTCTGATTGTTAAAAAAGCTGTTTATCGATAAAACGATTTTCGATCACATTATCAATATTTTTCAAAGTATTTATTCTTGTAAACATTTTTCCAAAATAAGTTTACCATCATTACTTATGATTTAAAAGGAGTTTATTTTAACAATATTTAGTCCAAGATTCAAATATTTAAATAATTCAAATATTTAAATACGAAGTGTCCGAAATTCTAGGTCGTTACAAATATTTGAGAAATTAATTTAATAAAATTTTCAAACATTTTTAAAAATTATATCATACATTTTATAACATGTGTTTTATCTTGAATTTAACTTTTAAATTTAGAACTTTTATTTTTTTATCTCAAATTTTCTTTGAAATTAGCCCAAGTCCCAATTCAAATTGAGCATTTTCTATTAGGGACAACTTTTGGGCTTGCATAACTATTCGATTCAGGCCAGTAGCCAGGTAGGACATGGTACTTGATTACCCAACAATCCAAGTTGGACACTACCTTTCTTAGACACTATACTAGTTGGGTTTTAAGCTCAATTAGTAAGCTAAAATATGATTAATTTAGACCGCATAGGCTATTGGGTTCTGACACCATTATTAGAATCTTGTTAGCCTAGAGTGGAAGAAATATTTGAATTTCAAAAAAATTCCATACCATATTTTTATTAGACATACGAAGTCCAAATTATTTAAAACATTTCTAAATTTCTTTTAAATAAAATCATTATTTTATTTATATTTATAGTGTGGTTTAATATTATGTAACTAATATTATAATATATATACTTTTGTGTATTACACACACAGATATACATATGCATACACACACACACACACATATATATGTGTGTGTGTGTGTGTGTGTGTGTGTGTGTCAGCATACGCATTTGTCACATAACAATTCGTGCAAGGTTTGACATGTCCGTATAAGTGCTGAGTCTACACCACAAATGATATGTTAGCTTATCTTGTATATAAATATATCATCCAAATGTTTGTTTATATGCTTTAATTTATGTATACAAAATATTACATATGTGTGTGTGTGTGTGGTTATGTATGTATAAATTTTTATTTTATTTTGAATAATTATAAGTATATATATAATATAATATAACATACATATAAACACATATAAACACATACATACATAAATGAAAAACTTTTAAAAAATATAATAAAATTTAATTATTTATTTCGTTGTAAAACCGAAGACAAAATCAAACTTTTTAGTATAAAATAATATACACACACATTTATAAATAGTTTAATAATATTTAAACATATTTATATAAATATATATGAAAAAAAAATGTAAAAACATAGATGTAAAACTTACCTAAAAATGTTCATGGTAAAACTATTTTTTTTTAAATTATTTAATTTAAATTTTCTTATGGAAATAAATAACAATATTATCAAGAAAAAATGTAAAATTTTTATTTCGTGTTTTAATATTTTATAGGAATCTATGTTTTAATATTTATATGAATCTAGATGACATTTAGTATTTGAATATTTTAATATATAATTTTTAATCTAAAATTAATTTTAAATTTAAATTTTAAATTCATCATTTATATAATATTTGGTTAGGTGTAAAAAAAATTTGCCAAAAGTTTAGCAGGTGTGAAAATGATTTTATAAAATTTAAATTATATTTTATGATATATTTATTTACTTTATAGATTTATTTACGTTATCTGAATTAAATAATATTTTAATAAAATTTATATGTATATTAAAATTTTAATTTTTATGCCAAATATATTTTAGGTGTAAAACTATTAATATATAATTTTAAGGCATATTTCGTATAGCATAATGTTTAATATTTAAATTATAAATTTATGTTATTTAAGTAATGCATAATAAATTGATTTAAATAAAACTAATCAATTTTTTTATCTTAATCCATGCTATCAAGGTATGAATATGTCAAAACAATTTTTTATAGTTATGTAAGCATATATACGTACAATCATTTTGAACATGACTATATATCGATATACTTAAAGCGTTACGTAACCAACAAAACAATATATAATATAAAATGATAGATTATTTGAATATATTCATAGATCGGATAATTACCTTTCATTAATGCCAAAGGACCACACCCTAAACCATTGAAATAAACTCTTAAATTAAATTTCAATTTTGAAGGTGCTGCCTCCCGAATTGCAGATCACCGACTGTAGAATAATATTAATTTTTGTTTGATTTGAGCTTGGAAATGAAGGAGAGGGGAGAATGAATTTCTACCATAGGTAGAGGGGTTGGGGGCTTCAAATAGTCATATAAAGAATGAGGGTTATGATATATTTATAGAGGAGAGAGTATAGGTGTAACGACCCGTAAAATTCGATGGTTCAAAATGAGTTAATTTAATAAGATTTTTAATTTAATTTGGAAAGAAATAAAGTCTTAAAATTTATATTGGAGCGAATGTAGAAATTTGATGAAGCAATTGTAATTAAACGTTAACAGTATAATATTTATATTGCAATAAATTGAAATAATATAAATTTTCATACTTGGTTATAGGTTTAAAGTAAGAAACCAATAGAAAGGTTGAATGTGTGAAATATTAATAAAAATATTAACTAGGATGGAATTCATTAATATAATAATGAATAGTGAAAATGGTTACATTTTGTTTTAAAATAGAAAAGGAGTAAATAAAAGTAGCTGTTGAATAAACCAATGAAATAGTTGTAGATAGGTAATTATAATAAGCGTTGTTGATAATAAACGTACTTAAATAGTAATAAATTGAATATAAGGAAACAAAGGCATTTATTGGATTAATTAATGAATTCATGGAAAAACATCAATATCCTGTAGGTGATTTGTAATATTGTTGGAAGTGAAGATTTATTAAGTATGAAACCAAGGAAGTAAATTTATTAAGAATATAATTAGTAATTAATATACATACTTGGCAATTATAACTAAATAGTATGAAATAAAGTTGGACCTATTGTAGTAAATGGACTTTAATATTAAATCATTTGAAATTAAGATAAATAGGGATGTTAATGCAATATGATATAGGCCATGATAATTGTACCGTAAATTGAAATTGATTGAGTAGCTAAATCTGTGCATACCCAATTAATTGAAACAAATGGTAAAGTTTAAATTGATTGAAATCAGCAAATTGGAAATTAAAGTCAAGTTATAATAATTGATGAAATAATACGCAGTAAAATTGTAATTTGACATAATCGATGATAGGTAAGAAATTTTATTTTAGTCAATTGTTAATAGGTTATGAATGGGAGTAGATTTGGCTTATTGTGATAACTATTAATCGTTTGCCTATGTATATAATTTAGTAAATTAGATCTAAATCCATTTCAATAAAACGTAATTAATCACTACGTTGATATAAATTTAGTTAATTTCTGGAAATATTAGGGAGTTGGATTTTACAGTAATGTAAAATTTACCCATAAGATAATGATTGATTGAATTTAAAAGAATGGAAAGAAAAATATTTAAGTTAATTGAAGTATAAAAAAATTCAATAATTGAATTAATGGCAATAAATGAAATTTAACACCAAATTATTACGTTAATTGAAAGTTAGATGGAATGTAAGAATATTATGGTAATAGTTTGCAAATTCAATGTAAAAATTTATCCGTTAAAGAATAGTGAATTGAATAGATAAAAGGTGAATCTAATAGAATTTTGGAATTTATTAAAAGTAATTTGGATTCAATTTATAATAAAGAGATTATTTTGAGTAGACGAAATAAAAACTATAATTGGAGAAATTAACACTGCAATTGATAGAGTTATAAACTTTTAAATTACATCTAAACTTGTTTAAATTTTTGTAAATGATTAAGAAATATAAGAGTGATAAAATTTTCAATTATAAGATTGAAATTTAAAGATTGGATTTAATTAATTAATTACTTATTTATTTAATTAATGGAAAAATAGCCATTTTGGCAACTGACTCGAATTTCGATGAAACAAGTTTCATCGGATCCGTAACAGTGAATTATTGTAGGGTTTCAAATTTCGTAGCGATCGGACTTGTCGTTTGATCATATGGACCCGAAATGCCTTGAAATTTATGCAATTTAAATCAATTGAAATCAATTTGGAAAATTTGAATTTAGCATAACTTCTTCATACGATGGAATTTGAACGTGAAACTTTTTCCATCACGTTTAAAATATTTTTAAACATATATTTTGATATGTGGGTTGACCCTTTTCCGTTCCGGAATCGAAACGGGCTTTTCGGGTCAATTATCGTTCAAAACCCAAATCCAACCTAGCCCATTCTTTCTATTCTGTTTGCCTATATATATGTGGTTATAAACCCTAGGTCATTGCTTATTCCTCATTCTGAACGTATGCTCTTCCTCATTCCACTGCAAACCATAATCTTCCCAATCCAATTTAAATTTCAAAAAAAAAAAAAATTTGCGGATCTGCAGCAACTTCTGGTCACGCTTCGAGTTTCAGTGGCAAAAGCGCTGCATCTACTTCAGGTTAGGAAGAAAGTTACTCCGGTTGGTCCGCGTCGTTTTGTCAAAAACTCCAAGCAAGCACGGGGAATTGAGGCGGTGGACCGAAGTTGAACCCGAAGTCGACTCAGAACCAGAATTTTTCAATCTTCTAATTTTCCTAACTTTTTCATACGAGCTCGGATTCATACGCGGTTTGTTTTGCTGGGATCGTATTAGAATTACGGACGTTTTGGCACTATTTTGGATGGATTTGGAGCCTTTTGAAATTTTGGGTTTAAATTGAATTTAAATTCAATTTAAATTCAAAAGGTGAGTGTTTTAACCCACTCACAACTTCTAAGATTTCTTATGTTGATTAAATTGATTTATGATGTGTTTAAAATTTTATTTGTAGCTGTTTGGCATATATTTCATCATTTTCTCAGTTAAATTGCATTCATTTAATTTACGCGTTATTTAATTCATTATTGCATTTAAAACTGCCAGTTAATTGTTAATTAATTTATTCATTGCATTAAAACTATTAGTTAAAATTTTAGTAAAATTTATTATTGCATATAGCCTGCTAGTTAAATTTATTTATTATTGCACATAAAATACAGTTAAACAGTTATTTAATTCATTATTGGAAATTTAACTAACAGTAATTAGTTATTATTTATTGTTGTGATTGTTTGAATTGGATGATAAATTGATGAATGTTTGATGATTGATATGATGGACGAATGGATGCTGTATTATATTGTATAAACTGCAATTTATTATTATGCATTTTCATTTCATTCGGGATTGCGGTTTGAAATGATATACAACCACATTTTTATTTTTAAATTGCGGATTGAAATGACATATCACTTGACCATAGGATATAAAATTATATACAGGCACTGCGATATATATATATAGAATTATTTTTGAAATAATTTTCTATGGTTTTGGAAAAAATATGGTTTAATAAATATTAAATTTTGATATATAGTAAAAAAAATTCTTGAATTTAGCTATGTATAAATTTGTTTCGATTTTTAAAATAAGCTAAATAATGAAGTTGATTTCGTTTATATAATATGGTTAAGAATATATTTGAAATTCTAGTGTATATAGAGTTTATAATAACTCAAATAGAAGTATAGTTGAAGATAAATGTGAATATGATTTGAATTAAAGTATTTAAGAATTTTCCTCGAAAATTTGATTTGAAATGTAAATAAATTAAGATTTAAAGGGTATGATCTTATAACTTGATTTTTGATTTGAGGATTTAAACGAATATCAAATTTATTTAAAGAATATTATCAAGTTAATTTAATTAAAGGAATATCCTGTTATTGAAATTTAAGGGTTTTAGCTGAATAATATTTGTTTAGCAAGTAAATACTTCAAATTTAAATAATGGAAATTTGATTTAATATATATTAAATTATCAAAGAATCCATTTTTGAAATAGTGAATATTTAAAGATTGAAATATATGAACTATAAAGTTTGAAATATAGAATATTTAAGCTTTGAAATATGTTTGAATTTAAAATTGTTTATTTGGAGGTTCAAATTGATATTGGGAATTTATTGCGAAATTTAAAGAAGCTGTTTATTTTATAAAGTAATAAAGTATTTGAACCATTAAGTATTAAAAGTTATGTTTCAAAGCTATGGTTTCAAGGTATATATATTTGAAAATATTATAATTTTAGGAAAGGATATTTATAAAATAAAAATGATATCATATTGATTTGGGATTTAAAAATATAAATGATATCGTATTTATATAGTTTTGAAAGGGATATTATATTCTGGTTTTAAAGTATAAACTATTTTGAAAAGACCGCGGTGTTATAATAACGATTGGTTGTTGAAGAGACCGGGATCAGAAGTTGTCATACTCTCTGCCAACCCCGAAAACCACTTTAACAACCATGTACGCGGTGGAGATTCCAGAATGAAGTAGGATGGTGGCGGCGTTTCCTTTGAGGTAAATATGTGGACCCGAATCCCGTGAGTTGGCATAAGCTGGTTAAAATAGGAGCGATTTTCGGGCCAAGGGGGTTAGCGCCCTTTATCGGATACTCCTCTTCGATATTGTACTCTAACTTTGGATTGATTCGGTGGCCACTTTTGATTTCTTTGGTTCTAGGGGGAGTTTGTCCGAGGTGGGCGGTAGCTGCGGATACGCATGCGTAATTGGTATATCTACCCTGGCATTGCCTAGTTGTGCCGTGTCACCTACCTTATCGCGCATTGTACGAGTTTGGTTTTCTCCCGTAGTCCGTGTGGTATCCTCTGGTGGCTTCCCGATCAGGAAGGACTATGATGTTGGATGGACTACTGGGACTATTACGTGTTAAGGGGAATATTGGGTCACTCCTTAACGCTATTTAAAAGTATGTTTATTTTACTATAGACACTATTATAATAGCGAAATATACTGCATAGTAAACAGTTTAACGGATCCTTAGGAGATGTAAATCCCGAGCATCTCTTGAGTTATTGCACTCATATTTATTTCTGTTGATTTAACTTACATAAGATCTTTTAGTTCTGACTCGAGTGTTTTGTCTTTTCAATTCGCTCGGGTCAGTCCGAGCGTTTCAGGATTTCGAAGACCTTAGCTCTGGAGGACGAAGACGGAGATTTGTATTGTTATTGTTATTATTAGTCCACTATACTCATACAGTTCCGCTGCATTTTTGTTGGTATGTGTAACTTTGATAAATGTTGTAAGTATAATCGAATATTTTGTAAAACATCTTTATAAACTGTATATTTGATTATTATATTTTATCCTTCCGCTGTGAGATTCTATTTCGTTTTATTTCTTTCTTGTTTCTGATTTACCTCATAACAATCCGCCCTTTCGTATGGTTTGAATTGGCACGTGTGTCGATTTAAAGCGTGCGAAAAGGCGGGACATTACGATGTGGTATCAGAGCTTTGGTTTAGCGATAAACCTTAGCTTTGTGGGGTCCGACTCTTTATTAATAAGGTAGTAGCACCCTATGGGAGTCGCTGAGCGTATATATATGATAAAGCGTATTTGTTAGTGTTATTAAAAGATTTTAATATTGTGTTAATCTGTTCCGTTTTGTATTTATAAATTCTAGTTGATGCATGGGACGCTGTGACATCAATAGGGATTTCTAAACACTTAATAGGACAGACCGACATAATATTTGGTTTTAATATAGGTGAATGAAATAATTTTGTCTATTATATTTTCTATATATAAAAAAATCAATTTTTAAATGATATACATATACTTGGTTGCAATATATTGGTGTTAGGTAATGAAATTTATAAATAACAGTAAGATAAGATTGAACATAAAATAAATCAAAATTGGAAATTTTAGGACTTAAGTTTCGAGGGTTTTGAAAATCTTTTGAATGATTTTGAAATATAATAATAATATTATTATAAGAAGTATTTTCTGATGTAAGTATTTCAATATAATTTGAAAGAATTGTTTTAAAGAAATTCTAGAAAAGAAATAAGTTTTGTACGCCCCTCTTTGTCGCTGGAAAATAATTTCGGTGATGAGTGCACGCATCATCGACATTCATTTTCGAGTTTCGAAGCGGGAAGGCCACTGTAGCAGTTCGACTACAGAAATTTTTGATAAACAAATATAAATTTTGAGTTGTTTAAATATAAATGGATATATAAGTTGTAAGTATATATTTATCTATTATTTAAAATGATTTGAAATAAAACCCGGTATTTAATTCTTAAGTTTCCATTAATTAATAGTTTCAATTACTGTAGTGAAATGGTAACGTAGGTAATTAATAAATTGAAACCTCTAAAGGAAATAAGAGATTGAGTGCTAGGATAACTGGTATTAAATGAAATTTAAGGTAATTTGAAATTATAACTTATAAAACAAAGATGTAATTATTGAACCATTAATTAATTAAAAGAATTGAGAAAAACTTGTATAAGTTTCAATTACATTCTTAAAGGCATACATATAACTTACCAAAAGATATAAAAGTTGAAAATGTTAATAAGAAAATGTAATAGATATTATACAAGTAATTAACTTGAGGAAATGAAAGTAACTAATTGAATTCTTTGATAAATAAGAATTGATGTTGTAATGTTATAAACTTAAGTATAATTGAAATGCTACTAAATTAATATAATAGGAAGGTAAGTAATATAAATAAATGATTGTAAACCTTAGTAAATGAATTAATGAAATTCTTTATTTATAAGAATTGATGTTATAAAATTATAAATTTAAGTGTAATTAAAATGTTATTATAATTAAATATAATAGAAATGTAAGCATTAAATAAATGAATGAAATTGAGAAATGCATAAATGTAATGCAATAAAAGAAACTTACATGACCTGAGTAAATGAAAATGAATAATTGTAGGCAATAAATGAAAATGAATAATTGTAGGCAATAAATTAAAATGAATAGAATTAATAAGAATAAACTAATTGTTGTTGTTGTTTTGGTTTATGGTTGTTTGGGTAAGGAAATTTAAAATTGTTTGGATGAATAAATAATCTATTTAGTTTCATCTTAGACTGTTGAGTGAATGATGAGTTAAGTAGTTTATTTTCATTCCGTACAATTTAAAGTTTTGAGCCCGAACAACTATTTGGTTTGTTGACATGAATGAATGATTGATGCGTGTTGATTTTATGTGATGGTTGGATGCTTGTTGCAAGTGATTGTTGATTGTATTGAATTGTTTGTTTGTAGTTGAAATAACCTTAAACATTTCATTTTATATAATTGTTAACCTTTTTGGATCACATAAGTGAAATACAGGTTATGGAAGCAATTGCTACTGCTTTTGGTTTCATAATTAAGCGTAAATTGCCCAACAAATAGGTACGTTTTCAGATTACGTTTTATAGCGCTATTTTAATGTTTTTCCCATGTTGAGATATATATTATTTTGAAATATATGTTGTATATTGTTATATTTGATATTAAATTTTCTCCCAAGCCTCTCCGTACAAAGGAGACTGCCAAAAAATTTCGTAAATTTTGGACTTAAAAATATTGTGGAAATGTTTCCCAAACTTTATAAAATTAAATATAAAAAGATTTAATGGTCGTAAATTGGTATATTTCATCTAAATTAATAAATTTTGAAAATTTTAATTGTTTATAAGGTTAAGGTTTTGAATAAGACATATTGATTTCTTAATTCTTCTTTTCCCTTCTTTTCCTTTTCGGGGACGAAAAGTTTTGAGTGGGGGAGAGTGTAACGATCCGTAAAATTCGATGGTTTAAAATGATAATTTAATAAGATTTTTTTATTTAATTTGGAAAGAAATAAAGTCTTAAAATTTATATTGGAGCGAATGTAGAAATTTGATGAAGCAATTGTAATTAAACGTTAACAATATAATATTTATATGGCAATAAATTGAAGTAATATAAATTGTCATACTTGGTTATAGGTTTAAAATAAGAAACCAATAGAAAGTTGAATGTGTGAAATATTAATAAAAATATTAACTAAGATGGAATTCGTTAATATAATAATGAATAGTGAAAATGGTTATATTTTGTTTTAAAATAGAAAAGGAGTAAATAAAAGTAGCCGTTGAATAAACCAATGAAATAGTTGTAGATAGGTAATTATAATAAGCGTTGTTGATAATAAACATACTTAAATAGTAATAAATTGAATATAAGGAAACAGAGGCATTTATTGGATTAATTAATGAATTCATGGAAAAACATCAATGTCCTGTAGGTGATTTATAACATTATTGGAAGTGAAGATTTATTAAGTATGAAACCAAGGAAGTAAATTTATTAAGAATATAATTAGTAATTAATATACATACTTGGCAATTATAACTAAATAGTATGAAATAAAGCATGCATTTATGATATGAAATATAAGTCAATGTTAATTTCACCTGTAAATGTCAATTTATTGAATAGCAGGGTTTTAAATCAAGTAACGGATTTGATAAAGTTTCAATTGATAATTTATAAAATTTAATGTGAAATTAATTGCAGTTGAGTGACCTAATTGTGCAGTTAGGGTAAATGGATTTGTCATAAAAGATTGTTAATTCCATAGGATGTAAGCAATGTTAATTTAATTCATAATATAACAAGTTGGACCTATTGTAGTAAATGGAATTTAATATTCAATCATTTGAAATTAAGATAAATAAGGATATTAATGCAATATGATATAGACCATGATAATTGTACCGTAAATTGAAATTGGTTGAATAGCTAAATCAGTGCATACCCAATTAACTGAAACAGATGGTAAAGTTTAAATTGATTGAAATCAGCAAATTGGAAACTAAAGTCAAGTTATAATAATTGATGAAATAACATGCAGTAAAATTGTAATTTAACATAATCGATGATAGGTAAGAAATTTTGTTTTAGTCAATTGTTAATAGGTTATGAATGGGAGTAGATTTGGCTTGTTGTGATAACTATCAATCGTTTACCTATGTATATAATTTAGTAAATTAGATCTAAATCCATTTCAATAAAACGTAATTAATCACCATGTTGATATAAATTTAGTTGATTTCTGGAAATATTAGGGAATTGAATTTTACAGTAATGTAAAATTTACCCATAAGATAATGATTGACTGAATTTAAAAGAATGGAAATAAAAAAATTTAAGTTAATTGAAGTATAAAAAAATTCAATGATTGAATTAATGGCAATAAATGAAATTTCACACTAAACTATTACGTTAATAGAAAGTTAGATGGAATGTAAGAATATTATGGTAATAGTTTGCAAATTCAATGTACAAATTTATCTGTTTAAGAATAGTGATTTGAATAGAATAAAAGGTGAATCTAATAGAATTTTGGAATTTATTAAAAGTAATTTGGATTCAATTTATAATAAAGAGATTATTTTGAGTAAACGAAATAAAAACTATAATTGGAGAAATTAACACTGCAATTGATAGAGTTATAAACTTTTAAATTACATCTAAACTTGTTTAAATTTTTGTAAATGATTAAGAAATATAAAAGTGATAAAATTTTCAATTATAAGATTGAAATTTAAAGATTGGATTAAATTAATTAATTTACTTATTTAATTAATGGAAAAATAGCCATTTTGGCAACTAACTTGGATTTCGACGAAACAAGTTTCATCGGATCTGTAGTAGTGAATTATTGTAGGGTTTCAAGTTTCGTAGCGATCGGACTTGTCGTTTGATCGTACGGACTCGAAACACCTTAAAATTTATGCAATTTAAATCAATTGAAATCAATTTGGAAAATCTGAATTTAGCATAACTTCTTCATACAATGGAATTTGGACGTGAAACTTTTTCCATCGCGTTTAAAATATTTTTAAACATATATTTTGATATATGGGTTAACCCTTTTCCGTTCTGGAATCGAAACGGGCTTTTCGGGTCAACTATCGTTCAAAACCCAAATCCAACCTAGCTCATTCTTTCTATTCTGTTTGCCTATAGATATGTGGTTATAAACCCTACGTCATTGCTTATTCCTCATTCTGAACGTATGCTCTTCCTTATTCCACTGTGAACCCTAATCTTCC
The DNA here is from genome assembly GCA_030765085.1 of Allium cepa. Classification (NCBI taxonomy): domain Eukaryota; kingdom Viridiplantae; phylum Streptophyta; class Magnoliopsida; order Asparagales; family Amaryllidaceae; genus Allium; species Allium cepa. The sequence goes on along the minus strand of CM060935.1, from coordinate 1,050,073,578 downwards.
CAATCCAATTTCAATTTCAAAAAAAAAGTTTTTGCGGATCTGCAGCAACTTCTGGTCGCGCTTCGAGTTTCAGAGGCAAAAACGTTGCATCTACTTCAGGTTAGAAAGAAAGTTATTTGGGTCGCTCCGGGTCATTTTGGCAAAAATTTCAAGCAAGCACCGAGGAATTGAGGCGGTGGACCGAAGTTGAACCCGAAGTCGACTCGGGACCAGAATTTTCCAATCTTCTAATTTTCCTAACATTTTCATACGAGCTCGGATTCATGCGCGGTTTGTTTTGCTGGGATCGTATTAGAATTATGGACGTTTTGGCACTAATTTGGATGGATTTGGAGCCTTTTGAATTTTGGGTTTAAATTGGATTTAAATTCAATTTAAATTCAAAAGGTGAGTGTTTTAACCCACTCACAACTTCTAAGATTTCTTATGTTGATTAAATTGATTTATGATGTGTTTAAAATTTTATTTGTAGCTGTTTGGCATATATTTCATCATTTTCTCAGTTAAATTGCATTCATTTAATTTACGCGTTAATTAATTCATTATTGCATTTAAAACTGCCAGTTAATTGTTAATTAATTTATTCATTGCATTAAACTGTTAGTTAAAATTTTAGTAAAATTTATTATTGCATATAACCTGCTAGTTAAATTTATTTATTATTGCACATAAAATACAGTTAAACAGTTATTTAATTTATTATTGGAAATTTAACTATCAGTAATTAGTTATTATTTATTGTTGTGATTGTTTGAATTGGATGATAAATTGATGAATGTTTGATGATTGATATGATGGACGAATGGATGCTGTATTTATATTGTATAAACTGCAATTTATTATTATGCATTTTCATTTCATTCGGGATTGCGGTTTGAAATGATATACAACCGCATTTTTATTTTTAAATTGCGGATTGAAATGACAAATATCCGTATCACTTGACCATAGGATATAAAATTATATACAGGCACTGCGATATATATATATATATATAATTATTTTTGAAATAATTTTCTATGGTTTTGGAAAAAATACGGTTTAATAAATATTAAATTTTTATATATATAGTAAAAAAAATTCTTGAATTTAGCTATGTATAAATTTGTTTCTAATTTTAAAATAAGCTAAATAATGAAGTTGATTTCGTTTATATAATATGGTTAAGAATATATTTGAAATTCTATTGTATATAGAGTTTATAATAACTCAAATAAATGTAAAGTTGAAGATAAATATGAATATGATTTGAATTAAAGTATATAAGAATTTTCCTCGAAAATTTGTTTTGAAATGTAAATAAATTAAGATTTAAAGGGTATGATCTTATAACTTGATTTTTGATTTGAGGATTTAAACGAATATCAAATTTATTTAAAGAATATTATCAAGTTAATTTAATTAAAAGAATATCCTGTTATTGAAGTTTAAGGGTTTTACCTGAATAATATTTGTTTAGCAAGTAAATACTTCAACTTTAAATAATGGGAATTTGATTTGATATATATTAAATTATCAAAGAATCCATTTTTGAAATAGTGAATATTTAAAGATTGAAATATATGAACTATAAAGTTTGAAATATAGAATATTTAAGCTTTGAAATATGTGGGAATTTATAATGGTTTATTTGGAGGTTCAAATTGATATTAGGAATTTATTGCGAAATTTAAAGAAGTTGTTATATTTTATAAAGTAATATAGTATTTGAACCATTAAGTATTAAAAGTTATGTTTCAAAGCTATGGTTTCAAGGTATATATATTTGAAAATATTATGATTTTGGGAAGGATATTTATAAAATAAAAATGATATCATATTGATTTGGAATTTAAAAATATAAATGATATCGTATTTATATAGTTTTGAAAGGGATATTATATTCTGGTTTTAAAGTATAAACTATTTTGAAAAGACCACGGTGTTATAATAACGATTGGTTGTTGAAGAGACCGAGATCAGAAGTTGTTATACTCTCTTCCAACCCCGAAAACCACTTTAACAACCGTGTACGCGGTAGAGATTCCAGAATGAAGTAGGATGGCGGCGGCGTTTCCTTTGTGGTAAATACATGGACCCGACTTCCGTGAGTTGGCATAAGGTGGCTAAAACAGAAGCGATTCTCGGGCCAAGGGGATTAACGCCCTTTATCGGATACTCCTCTTCGATATTGTACTCTGACTTTGGATTGATTCGGTGGCCACTTTTGATCTCTTTGATTTTAAGGGGAGTTTGTCCGAGGTGGGCGATAGCTGCGGGTATGCGTTACCACCAGCCCGGATGCGTAATTGGTATATCTACCCTGGTATTGCCTAGTTGTGCCATGTCACCTACCCTATCGCGCCTTGCATGAGTTTGGTTTTCTCCCGTAGCCCGTGTGCTATCCTCTGGTGGCTTCCCAATCAGGAGGGACTATGATACTGGATGGATTACTGGGACTATTACGTGTTAAGGGGAATATTGGGTCACTCCTTAACGCTATTTAAAAGTATGTTTATTTTACTATAGACACTATTATAATAGCGAAATATACTACATAGTAAATAGTTTAACGGATCCTTAGGAGATGTAAATCCCGAGCATCTATTGAGTTATTGCACTTATATTTATTCCTGTTGATTTAACTTACATAAGATCTTTTAGTTCCGACTCGAGTGTTTTGTCTTTTCAATTCGCTCGGGTCAGTCCGAGCATTTTAGGATTTCGAAGACCTTAGCTCTGGAGGATGAAGACGGAGATTTATATTGTTATTATTATTATTAGTCCACTATACTCATATTGTTCCGTTGCATTTTTGTTGGTATGTGTAACTCTGATAAATGTTGTAAGTATAATCGAATATTTTGTAAAAAAGCTTTATAAACTATATATTTGATTATTATATTTTATCCTTCCGCTGTGAGATTCTATTTCGTTTTATTTCTTTCTTGTTTTCTGATTTACCCCATAACAATCCGCCCTTCCGTATGGTTTGAATTGGCACGTGTGTCGATTTAAAGCTGCGAAAAGGCGTGACGTTACAATAGGGATAAGTTAAGATCCAGATCCATATCCACTTTTCTCTCTTACCCATATTTCCTCTTATCTATCAAAACCCTATCCTTCTTGTCATGAAATGGATGGCCCCTACTTGTTATTTCATGGCCAAAACATGCTCTTATATAGGGCTTCAACTCCATTTAAAGCCCGTATAGTATTTGTCGCATTTAAATCCCCTTTAAACGCGTATTGATATCGTATATCGATTAATATATTTATAATTATTATGAATATATTTATTAATATTGTTTAACAAATCAAAATAAAATATATAACTAGTATTTCATAAATTTTAATTAATTTATAATTATTATGGATTAACTAAATCATGTGGTCAGATGAGTATTCAATGATTTAGTTGTGTGACTCTTTAGATGTAAATTCAGCCTGCAATGAATATTGAATTATACGAATATTATCATTCACATGTCACTTAGCAAGTGGTGTGATATTTAGGCCAAATTTATTGCTTACTTGGTTTTAAGAAAATCAAATTTTACTTTATTAAGCATCACCTGATTGTGACTATTATTTATACCAATTCTCTTCGTCAAAACTATATCATGTTGGACTTATGGAAGTTAGTAACAGTAAAATTCCAATATCGTCCATATTCAACTTTATAGTCCAAACATAAAGTCTTTGGTTCAATAATAACGATTATTATTAACGGAATTGCTCTGCTATAGACTTTCACTTTAAGTTGACCTTAGTTAATCGTGATACTAACGTCATATAACCGAGGAGACAAATCCTCTCTTGAATAGTGTTTCACTTCCAATGCTCATACTTGACCCAACTATCGTTGTTCGATGGATGTTGTGCAATGATTTAACTATAATCAAAGCAGAGCTTCCACATTGAAGATCAATGGTGTTCACAAGTCAAGAGAACTATGTAATTTTGTCACATCAATATTTTCTGCTTGACCTTAATTATATTAAACAACCGAAAATTATCGAGTGAGTCATTCCATAGTTATCCAATAACAATCAGTACGTAACCACTTGGTTTCCCCTATGTCATATGTAATACACTTCCTAACATTTGGGGACTATTATGTACTCGGTCTTTACGGATGCATCGAAATCTAGTTTTGATACATCTTGATTGAGAATATTTAAAATGGTATGTTTATTTTTTTGTGATAAATCACTCATGATTATAACGCATTGTTTCTACTATCACAAAGCATACCATTTATGGATTTTCTATTAAATATGCTTTTAATTAAACTAATTAATTAATATAACATATTATATCAAGTAATAATAGAAAGAAAACAATTTTTATTTCAAACAAGATTGGTCATCCAGTTAGATATATGTGATAAATTACATAATTGCCCCAAGGGTATATCTCTAACTCTACCAACGTGGACAAAATATAATAAAAACATAGATATAAAACATGCGAGAAAGTAGGATAATCAAATGAAGCAGAATAAACGTCATATCAGAGTGCAACATAGGTTCATTAGATTATACAAAGTAGATAATAAAAGTTTATACTTCTCTTTACATCATAACTCTAAATGAAATTTTTATCTATATGCATAAGATAAATGCTAATAGCCTCATAGCATTACACAACTAAAATAAGCGGTAGCTTCCTACTTGTCCTCTGCATAGCTCCATGTGCTATCTCATACCCTTCTTTTAGTCTATCATTTAAGAGTACTGGAGAATATAAAAAGAAATGCAAATAACCTCGGAGTCAGATAATAGTCTGATAGGAGCAAGTTATAATCATATTGTAATATTATATTAAAATAATATTATATGAAGAATTATGTTCAGATCGCTTTGCAATAAACAAGTTATCACATAAACAAAATATATGTGTAACGACCAGTATTCTACGTATCGAAAGATCGTAAAATATTTCTATTTTATTCATATGAGGTCCTATGACTCTAAATTTTTTAAAAGCTACTCTTAGGGGCATTTTCCATATCTAAGAGTTTTGCCAAATTTCTATGTGACCATTTTTACCCTGAAAATCTTATTTGGACTATAATCTTTGATAGGAGCAGAGTTAGGGTCTCAAACCACTTCCATTTCTTCATGGTAATGGTTTCTCATTCAGTAGAGTGGTCATCATAGAAAAACAAACTTAACATTTGAAAGTTATAGGTTTTAAGTTTTGGCTGCTGTTGGGCTGCATTAGTAGATAATTAATTGAGCCTCTTCTTAGACCCACTAACCCGCCTTAAAAATTATGCTAATGGGGGCAGTAGGAACTGATCTAAGTCATTTTCATCTTCCCTAAATTAGCTATAAACATCCATTAACCCTAATTTCATCAAAAGCCTACCTTTCCTTACTAATGTTAACCAAATCGTCAATTAGAGACGTGATTAGCATATAGAAGCTTAAGATTATCATATTGGCTGATTTGCATTTCTCTTCCTTGCCGAAAACTTCATACCTAAGGGGAGAAATTGATATCTTAGGTATTTAGTGAGTGTTTCTTGACCTCTAACTCTACTATGCATGTTTGCATAGCTAAAAATGATGCCTTTGATGTGATTTTGACCCTAATTGTTTTTATCCTTAATCTCACTTTCCTAAATGTGTATGGATGAAATCAAAAGGTTTTAAATGGTTTTGCAACTACTTTTATTCATATTCATATGCTAGTGTAAAAGTTATATTTTGATTAGGATTTTCTTGATTATCATGTTTCTATGTATTACATGTATGGATGGATGTATATGCATGATATTCCATGTTTGTATGTTGTGCTTTGATATGGTTTGATAGTGCTTTTAGGTAGTTAGGAAAGAGGTGGTCAAATTGGCAAATCAAAGGCAAAAATTGTCGGAATTGGATGAAACTTGGAGGAGGGGCTTTGGACATTGGAGGAGCTTAGGATTGAAGTCACATTAAGATTAGAGTAAAGTAAAGGAGTGGGTATCAAGTAGTCATGTCAGTATCGATGATCTTGTTTGTTGGAAATCGTCCCGATGGGTAATGATTTTTCAAGTCAAGGCTTAGGGTGATGAGTAGAAGACAAAAGAATTTGGCTAAGTTATGGACCAAACATCGAGAGCTTTGTAGAACGTGGAAACAAGAGCTTTTTGACTTAACACCAAGAGCTTTGGAGTTGATGCCGAGAGCTTTAGGGCGAAGTAGTTGGGGCCCAAGCACTTAGGAGTTGGAGCCTTAGAAGAGAGGGAATAAAACTTAACCAAATTAGTTAAGTACATCTCTCAATATTGAGAGGTCCGGTTAGATGCTATCAGGGTGGAACTTCCAAGAAAGAGAATGTAGGCTCTGCAGGTCATGCTGAAGGTGTTTGTTCGTTCGCTTAAGGTTTGATGGCGATGTAGTAGCACGACGTTAGCTTCCGGACTTCAGTGATGGATACTCAACAGTGAATGGAGTTTGGTTTTGATGTTAGCCGTTGGATATGGAAAAGAGTCATGAGAATGTTTGTCTACAAAGGGAGGGTTCTAGGAATGGTGACCCATGGATAGAATGTGAGAAGGGTTCTATCATGGAATGGATGGATGTGGAATGGTTTCTTGAGAATGATGGAAACTAGGTAGAGGAACGAAAGGGCTCAAACATGCATGCTAAGATATTGTTGATACTCGGAGTGTTTTCTAATGCACTCGAAAGTAGGGTATTATGAGTGCACTCATGGATACTTAGAAAGACTAACCCAAATCATTTGAAAGGATCCATATACCCTAGACCATGGGAAAGGGTCTAGTATCAGTTTCAGTCTAAAGATGAATATACAGAAAGCCAAGATTTTCATTAGTTCTCGGCATAGGAAAGATCGTATGCATTATCATATATCTATAGTACATTTAGTGGTAGTGAGGATGGTTTGATGGATGCCATGTTCCCTTTGATTGTTTTTTTTCATTATCTATTACTCTATGGATGTCACTAGAGATAGGTATTAGGGATAGTGATACTTGGACACCCATCATCATACCTAGTTTGCTGTATACCTTTACTATATTTGTAAAGTAGCATATTTTGTTCGTTATGTGCTAACTCTTTGTTTGTAGGGACATGTCGGGTATGGTACATATACCCTTGTTTCTTACTACATCAACTTTTACAGTATTTTGAGATTCATTTACCAATCTCGCCAGACTATTATCTAACTCAAGATTTTATGCTTTACTTTTTATTATCTTGAGTACTCTTAAATGAGTAGATTAGATAGCAGATCTAGGTGCGGCGTATTAGCTTTGCATAGAATGAGCTGGATAGAGCTTTCTCATTTTATATATGGGTTTCTATGCTTAATCTGCGTGCAACATTGAGAAACCATGATAGTGACAACTTATTATATAATTATAAGATAGTTGTTCGAGTTTATTTTTTATAAATATATTACTTTTTGTATATGAATATGTACTCTGATATTTGGATCACTTGGTTATTACTGTCTCTCTTGTTTTATATATGTGATGTATATTATTTTATTCCATATGATGTGAGATGTACGATAGGTTTTGTGATGTCTTATTGCATCTTAAACCTTTAATGATCGTCTTACATCGACCGGGCACATCAGCAGTGCACAACTTAGTTATATTAGGTGCTGGTTGTGTAGGGAAGTTGTCATATTTGGTATCGGAGCTTAGATTACACGATTAACCTGAGTTGATACTGTGGTCTAGTAGGGATGGGGAAGGAGTTATCACCGTAGATTGCACTGAGAGTGCATATATACACACAAGATAGTGCATACTTGTTATATATTATGGTTTAAAATATATAGTAGTATATAAGTCGCATGCACACATATGTACCATCAACATAGTTTTCTTTTTGAAAGACTGATCATTCTTGTTATAGATCGAGAATGAGTCGACAAACAAGAAACACTGAAGAATTCCATCTCCAAAGTTGAGAAAGGAGTGGTTATAGGAGCTGCTAACCCTGATTTGCAAGCTATTTTCAATGGATGATAGTGAACATATTATAGAATGTCCAAGAGGCCGTTCCAAACGTTTGTTGGTGGTGCTCAGGTGGAGGTGCCAAGGGCTAACTTTTGAAGATGGGACTTCAGAAAACTTACTTCACTGTTGAAGATAGGACTTGGGAAAACAATGCAGAATGATGATTTATGATCTTATTTATCGAATTAGAGATGCCAATGGAGTGGAAGCTCCAACGATTGACCCATTCATGATCACGGCCTTGATTGGTCCTGCTACAATTCGGAAGGTGTTGGTTGACTGTGGTTGTTCGATCAATATCTTGTTTAATAAAGCTTATAATTAATGATGTTGGAGGTGAAGGACTTGAAACGTTGTAAATCTCGAATTCAGGGGTTCGATGGGATGGCCACTGAAGCCATAAGATATGCTGAATTACCGATGGTACTCGGCAAGGGCGACCGTAAGCGGGTGTGGGTCGTGCCTTTTTTAGTGTTAGATATTTACTCAACTTACAATGCATTTCTGGGTCGACTTGCCTTGGCTGAATTCAAAATGGCTACAACTCCATAGTGCTTGATGATGAACTTTCCTACTGAGAGTGCCATAGGGATTGCCTAGGGAGATCAGGTGGCTGGCTGCGAATGCTACGTCGCCGAGCTAAAGAAGGCAAAGCAAAAGGAGAAAGGAACAAATATGGAGGAGACCCTATATAGTAAGGTTATGGATACATAGCAACTACCGGCTGAGCCCTGGCTTGCGCAGCCCAATCGGTTCCACGACGACATGGACTGACATAAAAAAGCAAGAAGATGGAAGACAGCTCTCGCCAAGTGGATGAGTGTTTTCTAGTCAGCCATGATGATCCAAATAGTGTCCTAAAGTTCGAATCACAGCTGGGTGCATGGGTGATGAAGGAATTGGTTGGTTTTCTCTAGGAAAACCTAGATGTGTTTACCAAGACACACTCGTACATATGTGTGATCTCACTCGGGATAGTAAGCCATGCATTAAACATAAATCCCAGATGCATTCCTTTGAAACAGAAATGTCGTAGCCTAGGTCCAGAGTGATTCAGTGCACTCAAAGAAGAGGTGGATAAGCTAAAGGACAATAGCTTCATCCACAATGTTTTAAACTCAGAGTGGGTATCTAATGCTATCTTGGTAAGGAAAGCGAACGAGAAGTGGAAAACATGCATCGACTATTCTGATTTGAATAAGGTGTGCCTGAAAGGTAGCTTACCGCTATTGAGGATCGATCAGTCAGTGGATTTGACTACTGGTCGTGGGATACTTTCATTTATAGATGTGTACACTGGATACAATCAAATCCCAATTGGCATCCTAGATCAGGAACACACTAGCTACATAACCAACCTCGGACTGTTTTGTTATCTGGTCATGCCCTTTGGATTAAAGAATGCAGGAGCAAATTACCAAGGCTCGTAAACCAGATGTTCAAAGATCAAATTGGATGTTCAATGGAAGTGTATGAGGATGATGTGCTTGTGAATTCATAGCATTCAGTGAATCACGTTAATGATCTGGTAGAAATGTTTAGCGTCCTCTAAAAATACGGGATGAAGCTTAGTCCCTTGAAATGCCATTTTGGCATTGCATCAAGGAAGTTATTAGGCTTCATTGTGAACAATCATGGGATTGAAGCCAATCCAGAAAAGATCGAGGCATTGAGAAAGATTAAGGCACCAAAGATGATCAAGGAAGGCCAAAGCTTGAATAGGAAGGTTGCAGCCCTAAGTCGTTTCATCTCCGAAGCCATGGAAAAATGCATTCCTTTCTTTAATGTCATTACGAAAGGAAAAAGGAATTTCTAGTAGAATCGCAAATGTAAAGATGGATTCCAAGCTTCGGTGGATCACTTGGAGAAACCCCATAACTCCTCGAAGCCATTGGATAACAAAGACCTGTTAATATAACTAGAAGTATCGGTGCATGCTTTGAATGTCATACTCGTACGAGAGGAATCCCCCATCTGGTGACCGATCAGTTACATTAGTGAGCAGTTGACGAGAGCAGAAAGAAATTACCCGAGGCCGGAGAAGCTGCATATAGCCTATTTATTGCTTCAAGAAAGCTCCACCCTTACTTTTAGGCTCATCCAATCAAAGTTCTCACAGACCAGCCTTTGCGACAAGTCTTGCAGTGACCTGAGGCTGAAGGTGTGACGACACGGAATTTCTAACAATTTAAATTGGAATAGTTAATTGATTTTACAATATTTAAAAGTTAATTTTAACTTGAATTCAAGATATCAATATTTACTTGATCATTAAATCATTGAATTGTATGGTTTAAATATTGAATTTAATAATTGAAATTGGGTGAATTGTTGAATCTGAGATTCTAAGCCTGTTTAAATTAATTTGAAGGCTTATAAAATTTATAATAACGATACTGAAGATAATATAATGGTTGAAATTTAATTTAAAGGTAATTTGTTCAATTTTAATAATATATTGTTTAAATTGAATTTAAAAATAGCATCCCGAGGCACAGTCTCGGATTTCGACAAAATCAATTACATTGGGTCCGTAATATTGCATTATTATCGGATTTCAAGTTTCATAGTGTTTGGGGATGTTGTGGGAGCGTACGACATGTGAACGCGCTAAAATTTATAACGAAATATTTTGAGCACTTATTTATTTATATATGTATTGACCAAGTCAATTATGGTTGCTTCTCGAATACGCATGTTGCTTCCTTTAATCTCGCAATCTATCTTTTACTCCTAAAAATCAAAATCTCCCCTTTCTTCTTAAGTAAAACAAATCAATTCGAACGAAACAAAAAAAATGGCCGAGGTGGGGGAGAGTCGCGCGCTTGTACAACGAGTGGTTGGTGGGTTTCGTGAGGCCAGATGAAGGAGGGGCGGCGAACTAGGGCGAAGGAGGGGCGACGAACTAGGGCGAAGGCGCGTTCATCTCGGCAAGGGCACGCGAGTCGAGTTTCGGCGGTTGGCATTTGTGGATGGTGAGTCGCGTTGTTGACTGGAAGGGATCGCAGTGGGGTTCGCGAGTTGGAATCAGGGGCTTACGAGCTCGACTCGAACTCATGTGAGGAGGAGGGAGGCTCAATGGATCTCGAGTAGCTTTCGTTGCTGGAGGAACTCGAGTTAAGGACGATGTCGCGATGATTGAAGCTTGACTGAGGTGAATATCATGGGTAGAGGGGGGTTTTCGATCTGGATTCACGTTGTTCGATGAGGTATAATTTCTGTCTATTTAAAAAAAATTGTAATAGACATGTTTTTTTTACTCGAAGAAATTTTTGCATGTAAGTTAATTTTTTTTTTATTGATTAACAGTAAGTTGTTAAGACAATTTATTTCTTAAATTTATTTAAAGGAAATTGGTTTAAAGATAAAAGTGTTAGTTTAAAATTAGATCATTAGTTAAAAGTAAATCATCGATTAAAATTAAATTGTTAATTAATTAAATTTATGAAATGAAAATTTAATTGTTTGATTTGATTCAAATATTAATAAATTTTATAAATGCTTATACAAGGTCAAAAATTTGAAAGAAAGCAAGCCAGTTCGGAATGGATTGCGAACAGCAAGACAAAGGTGAGTAAATCTCACTAAGTTGGTTTTTTATTTAAATTTAAATGGTTAGATTTAAATAATTGGTTGAGCGCTTAAATTGATTGGATGTGCTTTGATGATGATGTGACTTTGGTTTTGATTTATTCTCGAGTTAATTGTGGTTTGACTCGAAGTAGTGGGGTTTTAAGTTGTTTAAAACTTAAATCATAAATAAGAATTGTTTCATTTTAATGTTAATAAGGATTTGATGATTTATGATCCATTAAATTAGTAGGGTAATTAAAATAAATAAATAATTAATTTAATTAATAATTTGGGTTAATTAATTTAGTAATGAATGGTTTGGATTAATTAATTACGTTTTAAGTTAATTAATTAAGTGTAAGTAATTCAGAATAATAATTGGATGGTGTGACAAGTAATTACCTAATGAGATCAAGAACGATTATTATTTGAGGTTTAATCAATAATTAATTATCTTATGTAATTAATTTAGATTAGGATAAAGGGAAATATAATTGGAATTCATAATTTATATAACTAAGGATGAAATTCAAATGAATGAATCAATAATAAGTGACTTTTGAGAAGTTCATTAATATAAGTAATTAAGGTTAGTGTACTTAAAAATAGTTAATTAATTCATGAAGTAATTATGATTACATATTAATTCTGGTTAAGGAAATTTAATGTCGTGAAATTAATTAAAGTTAATTACTTGGATGTAATTGAAGGATAATTAATCCAAGTTGATTTATAAAGATGAATGATGAAAGCAAGATTGATTAATTGATTTGAAATTTGTTAATGACAAGTTAAGAATTCTAAATGATTGAGTTTGAAAATTCAATTAGAATCAATTGAATTGATTGTGTGTGATTAAGCTTTGCTTATGAATGATTGAATGGTATTGGATGTTTTGAATGAGTTAATATCTATGATACGAAATGTTGTGTATTCCATTGAATATCTTGGGTTAGGGTAACATGAGTTACGAAGAGACCCGGGGTCGGGTATTGGGAATTATAAATTGATTTGTGAAATCAATAGGCTGGAATGGAATAAATTAAGTGGATTGGATTATTTTATCTACGTTTGGTACTTAGAAATTTATATGTGAAATATGCACTGTCTATAGAAAATGGTGAATTGGTTAAATTGTTATAAGTTACCCGGGGTTTATATAAGTTGTATGCATGTATTCCTTGTTAGTTGGATTTACTCACGCTGGTTTCCAGCCTGACCCGGGTGTTACTTTGGTGTAATGCTCGGGTCAGACCGAGTATTACAGATTTTCATTTAGGTACGTTCTGGAGCTCAGGAGGCGAGCTGGATGGCAATAGCCTACAGAGTATTTCCGCTGTATTTATATTATTATTAATCTGAGACTTGATAATTGTATATATTCAGTGACTGAATGTATGTGAAACTCTGATGTACATTAAATGTGATCGACAGTAATAGTAATCTTTTGTAAACAATTATTATTATTTATTATTATATTTTATCCGCTGCGAATGTAAGATGTGTTGATTTGTTCTTCTTCTCCTATCTCTTTATTCTTTTTCATAACTATCTGGAATTTTCGGGTTAGAAAATTTTGGGTCGTTACATTTGGTACCAGAGCTGAAGGTTAAGCGAGAACCTTGGCTCTGGTGGGGATTACTCATTTAATAGAGTCCGTAGTACTCTAGAATGAGTTGAGTATATAAATATATATGAGCGCGTACTTGTTATTTTCTTATAAAAAGATTTTAAATGATTTTACATAAAATATATTTTGATATGCAAAGCAATATTTCCTTCTAATAAATATTAAGGTGATTGGTTGTTAATAATTGAAATTAAAAACTAAGAAGTAATATAATACAACCAAACTGAAGTCTTGAATTGGAATTAAATTAAGTAGAAATAGAAATACAACTAAATTAAATTTAAGTGATTGAAAATGAAATTCTAAATCTAATCCCAGAATTTGAAAATTTGGTTTCAAAGTAATGAAAAATAATAAATGAGTATTATTTGGATAACCGGGACTTGTTACAAACAATGGGTTGTTTGAAAATTTATTTGAATTTGAAACCAAGGGTGGTTTAAAATTTTAAAATATGGCTGGGAGGGCTAAGAAATAAATATGTATGTATGTATGGATGTACATGATGTCAAAGATAATTTGAAGTAAACTCTAAGAGGGTGAGTTTTGATTTTTCCCTGAAGCGTGATGTAAAAACCCTGAGTGATATAAGTTGTGAACTTATAAGAGGGAAAGAATTTTGAAGTTTGAAGCGGGAATTCAAATTGAGTAAGGATGATTGGATTAAATAAATTGGAATTTAACTTTGGGGAAGTTAAATAAGTTGAGAAAAAGAAGCCTGAATTGGAAATTTCAAGATGGAATTGGGAAATTGTGTGATCTCAAAACGGGTTTGAGATTTAAAAACTTAAAAAGGGGTGGACGTTTTAATATAAATTAAATGATATCATCCTATTGTTAACAAAATTCTTTAAATTGAGAATGATATTATATAAATAAAATAAATTTGAACAATTGAATTGTAAAATAAACTTGTTTAAGAACTGGCTTCAAAACTGAAAGATAAAATTGAATAATAAATTAAGTTTTAAAATAAAATTGTATTGAACCATGAAATACATAAGTTAAGATAATTTAAAATGGAATTTTGAAAATTGAACTCAGAAATTAAATTGATTAAAAACTTTGAATAAACGTTAATTTGGTTTAAAAGGTTAAACCAACCTTTGAGAATTTAACTGGAATTTATATAATTCGAGATAGTTTAAATTCAAGATTTAGATTGAATTAGTTCAAAATCGTATTTGGTTTGAATTAATTGGATTGGTGATTGAAGATGTATAAGTTTAAAATTTAAATGGGAAATTGAATTGGATTATATTGAAATGATTTGAATTTGAAATGGATTCAATTGATAATAACTCAAATTGATTGGAATAATATGAAATTAAAATTAAAATCGAATAGGATTAGAATCAACTAGAATTTGATTTAAATTGGGGAAGGAATCAAGATTGATTCAACTTGAATTGGGAATAAATTTCAAACAGAAATTGAAGTTATTCAAGTTAGAATTGAGTCAATTAAATGGAAATTAGTTGGGCAAGTGAACAATTTGACTTTTGACTATTTCCAATATAAATTGTTTTCATATAAACTTATTTTCTAAGCTATTAAATATATACAACCTTTACTTTTAAAGCTAACCTATTTTATAATTATTTACCATTATTTTGGAGTTATTTAACCATTTTTCAACTATTTCTTAAACTAATTACTATTTTTCAACTATTTCACAAACTAATTTCTATTTTACAACTATTTTGCAATTGTTTAGAATCTTTGAAACTATTCAATTATTTTTCGACTATTTTACAATTAGTTAATTATTTTATAGCTATTTGGTGAACTAATAATTATTTTCAACTACTTATATATTTTTAAATTTTCAAGCTATTTTCTAAAACTGGTCGGAGTTCAAACTGTTAATTGGTTTAAATACCCAACTGAGGTAAGAATCGAAGTGACAATTCAATGGGAATTAAAGGAAATATGAATGGAAAGGAAATTGATTTGGCTAATAATCAATGGAAATAAATACGTAGGATGTACGTATATTATTTTAATTCGCATAGCGATTTGATCCAGATTCGAACACAGAATTTCGAGATAGTTTATCGATCCGAGTTGGGATTTTTCACTCGATTTTCGACGGCGAACCTGGATATGGATTGCTGATTGGTTCTGGATGTTCTCTATCATAGTTATGGCTATGCAAGGTGAATGAAGGTTTCTAATCAAGAAATCAGATCTGAGTCCGCACTAGGAAGTCGGGTGGACGATAGTAGTTCGGAAGTGAAATTGTGTGATCAAGTGAGCGATCAGATTGGTATAGCGTACGGATGATATGTGTACATCGTACAAATATAAATGAAATTGATATTGAAAAGAGAAATTAAATTGGAATATTTGATTATGAATAAACAAAGTTATACATCTTTGTTATATGTAAGATGAAAACTCCCCTGGTTAAATTTATTGCTAGAAGAAAAGGATTTTTGAAGGTGTTTGAAGTATAAAAGGGGTTTCATACAAGTTTGAAATGATCCAAAGTTTTAAAAAATTATATATATCTGTGTATATATATATATATATATATATAAAGGATCTTATGAGGATTTTGGTAAAGGTTTTGAGAACCTTTGGATTTGGAAAGGCTTTTGATTTTTGGGTAAAATCAATACGAGAATTTGGAAAGCCTAGTTTGAGAATTATCGATTTTGGAATAATCAATTTTGTATAATGAGCTTTGTATGAGATCATACTAGGTGTATGATTTGGGGATACTATATGTGAATAGTATAAAATGTTTTGATGATGGCTCTGGGGAAAAAGGCGCTCCCTTGAAATGAACTTCTCAGGAGTGCCACCGAGTGGTGCTGCCTTGAGCCCCAAGGGGCGTAACTAAAGTTGATCCTGTGAAGAGTCCGGACAAAACTAGTTCCTGAGGATTATTGGGTAGCGAAAATCGAGGGCGCTGATGCCTACAGGGGCATTTGGGTTATGCTGTGACGACAGTGTAACTCGATTTCGCTGCGATCTACTATGGGAACCATAGCGAAATCGTGTGGAGGATGAGCGCCAACAGTCTACACTTGATTTTGCCGGGAAGGCAACGCAACATCGGTAGACTGCGATCTATGGTCAAGTGGAGTGGAGAAGTTTCATTTTGGCAGCGAAATTCGATGGCGCTGATGCCTACAGTTATATGGGTTTTTGCTGTGATAGCTACGTAACCCCAGTTGTAGCTGCGATCTGTCGTGGGTTCCATGGTGTAATCGAGGGGCGCGGAGGCCTACAGTTATCTATGGATTTTGTCGGGACGACAACGTAACCATCGGGTTAACTACGACCATGGATGGGGATGATGATTTCCAGAGCATTCTCACCAAAGATATTTCCTCTATTTTCAAAAACTGTTTTCTGTATTTTAAATAAAATTATTTTCCAAGTATTTTCACTGGGTGTTGAAAACGGGTTTACCAAGTACTTATAGATTTTCAGTCCTACGCCTGATCAACGTATGACTGAATATCTGTGAGAACAAGGATGGACTGGTTGAGACATCGAGTTATAAGAAGTATTTTTGTAAAGAGCTATTTTATTAAGTATGATGTGAATTTATAAGCATTTCTAAAAAAATTTAAATAAAGATGTTGGAAATTTGGGGAAATAAAAAGGAAATCCAAACTTGAATTTTAATGAAGTGACTCTTTGTAATTAATGGAAATCGAATATTAATTTAGAAGTTGAAAGTAAGCTAATTGGCTAAATAATTATTATTGAATATATAAATAAAATTTAACTTGGGGAAAATAAATAAATGAATTGTAAACTAATAATGGAGTTTGGAATTGAATTCGAATTTTAAATAGAATTCGACTTAGATTTGATAATGAATTAAATAAGAAGAGATGTTATAAAATAAAAATAAAAAGAGTTTGATCGAAATAGTGATGGTTTGAATTACAAATAAAATTCAAGTATGTTATGAATAATATTAAACGTAAATTGCGAGTAAATTAGATATAATGGAAGTATTGTCAAATGAGATGAAATTGAATTACAATAAAATGGTTTGCGTTGCAAATAAAACCCAAGTGTATAGAAATAAATTGAGAATGACTTTGTATTAATAAAATAAACTCGATAATGAACTAAATAAATAAATGGAAAATTTAAAATGGGTTAATTGAGTTAAATAATAAATGGATGAAGTCTGATAGAATAAAAATTAAACCAAAGTTGTGATTGGAATTGAATTATCAGACTGAACTTAAATTCGGTGGCATATTAATTTGAAGTGTAAATGTGTCAAGTTTGTGCTTGAATATTATTTTGATAAATTGAGAAGGTGAATTTGAAATTAATATTTAAAATGGATGGGCTAACTAAATTTAATGGAAGTTGATTAAACGAGAATCAAATAGAAGTAAACTTAAGTTTGATGTTGGAATAAATTAAAGTAAATTCACTTAAGTTTAAAATTTATGAAAGTTTGGCTTCGAATAAGAGTGGAAGCCCATTAATAAAAGCTTGGATTGAATTAATTTGGAAATGATTATTAATTGATAAGTTTGAATGTGCCAAGCTTAAAAAAATTGTTTTGCATGAATCTAATGCGGAAATAAAATGAAATGCAATGAATGGTTGGTAAATAAATTGGAAATGAAATGGAATTAATGCAATATCGTCGAAATTTCATAAGATGAATTGTAGTTCGGCGTAAATAAAAAGTAATTAAAATGCTCTGAGTTAATATGAGCTTGTTTGGATTAATAATCAGCGGAATGTAAGAAATTGAGTTCCAAACCATTGAAATTGAATGAAATGGTGTATAAATTGGTGGAAACAATTGAATTAGTTTTGAACACATATAAATTGCTCATGGAAGTAATTTTGAATGCATTTCTCTTAAAGTTGAAGTTTTATAGTTATTTAAGTAAGAGAAATGTTATAAATTTCATATATATAGTACTTATATGTTTAAATTGAGTAAGTACAGGTACCGGGAAGCCGTTTGGCTGGATTTGGTTGTGCTTTTTGCTAAAGTTAATAAGCTGCTTGCTTAAAATGCTAAATAAGGTACGCTTACACTATAAAAATAGAAAATATGAACTGTTTTTGCTTTTTCCGACCGGGTGGGTCGATGTATATATATTTATATCTCTTGTCAAATTGCAAAAGCTCCTCCGTACAAAGGAGACTCTGCCAAAATTTTCCGAAAATTTTGGGAGTTAGAAAATTTTTGAGAAATTTTTTATTAAGCAATTAAATGATTTTAAATATGAAACTGAAATAGATTAGTAAATGGAACTAATAAGACTCAGTTATATATGGAAAATAAAAATTTAATATTCAAAATTGAAATAAGTTAAATTCATATTAAAAAGGGAAAAACGAATTTGAATAGAAGTAAATATGAAAACCTATATAAGAGAATGTATAAAATGATTTGTAAGTTACGATTGAATATTGTTGCTAAACAAGATATGCAGGTATTAAAAAGGGAAAAGAAAGTTGGATTTGATTCCAAAAGATAAATGTGAATTGCCCAACAAAAAGGTATGTATTTTAATTTCTGTATGAAATTGGATTGGGTTTTTGATGTAGCCACTTGGCTTTTGTTTTCTTTTGGAAATTTGGGAGCCCGTAGAGGCCTTTTGTAGTTGTACCGAGCTAGCCGCGCAAAGGAGACGCTGACAAAATTTTTTGGAAATTTAGAGAGTTAGAAAATTTTTGATAATTCAGAAATTTGGTTTAAAACTGAAATTTAGATGATTAAGCAAAAAGGGGTATTGGTTGAAACTATAGAAGGTTTGGGAAGTTGGATAAGGTAATAATGGGTCTTTAATAAAAGATATTGGTAGGATGTTGAATTGTGAGTTTTGGAAAAAATAATAATAAATAAACGGGTATTGGACCATTCTTCCTAACTAGTAATTTCGGGGACAAAATTCTTTTAGGGGGGAGGAATGTGATGACACGGAATTTCTAACAATTTAAATTGGAATAGTTAATTGATTTTAAAATATTTAAAAGTTAATTTTAAGTTGAATTCAAGATATCAATATTTGCTTGATCATTAAATCATTGAATTGTATGGTTTAAATATTGAATTTAATAATTGAAATTGGGTGAATTGTTGAATCTGAGATTCTAAGCCTGTTTAAATTAATTTGAAGGCTTATAAAATTTATGATGACGATACTGAAGATAATAGAGTGGTTGAAATTTAATTTAAAGTAATTTGTTCAATTTTAATAATATATCGTTTAAATTGAATTTAAAAAATAGCATCCCGAGGCACAGTCTCGGATTTCGACAAAATCAGTTACATTGGGTCCATAATATTGCATTATTATCAGATTTCAAGTTTCATAGTGTTTGGGGTTGTTGTGGGAGCGTACGGCATGTGAACGCGCTAAAATTTATAACAAAATATTTTGAACACTTATTTATTTATATACGTATTGACCAAGTCAATTATGGTTGCTTCTCGAATACGCCTGTTGCTTCCTTTAATCTCGCAATCTATCTTTTACCCCTAAAAATCAAAATCTCCCCTTTCTTCTTCAGTAAAACAAATCAATTCGAACGAAACAAAAAAAAATGGTCGAGGCGGGGGAGAGTCGCGCGCGCTTGTACAGCGAGTGGTTGGTGGGTTTCGTGAGGCCAGATGAAGGAGGGGCGGCGAACTAGGGCGAAGGCGCGTTCATCTCGGCAAGGACACGCGAGTCGAGTTTCGGCGATTGGCATTTGTGGATGGTGAGTCGCGTTGTTGAATGGAAGGGATCGCAGTGGGGTTCGCGAGTTGGAATCAGGGGCTTACGAGCTCGACTCGAACTCGTGTGAGGAGGAGGGAGGCTCGGTGGATCTCGAGTAGCTTTCGTTGCTGGAGGAACTCGAGTTAAGGACAATGTCGCGATGATTGATGCTTGACTGAGGTGAATATCGTGGGCAGGGGGGTTTTCGATCTGGATTCACGCTGTTCGATGAGGTATAACTTCTATCTATTTAATTTTTTTTGTAATAGACATGTTTTTTTTTACTCGAAGAAATTTTTGCATGTAAGTTAAAAAAAATTATTGATTAACAGTAAGTTGTTAAGACAATTTATTTCTTAAATTTATTTAAAGGAAATTGGTTTAAAGATAAAAGTGTTAGTTTAAAATTAGATCATTAATTAAAAGTAAATCATCGATTAAAATTAAATTGTTAATTAATTAAATTTATGAAATGAAAATTTAATTGTTTGATTTGATTCAAATATTAATAAATTTTATAAATGTTTAAACAAGGTCAAAAATTTGAAAGAAAGCAAGCCAGTTTGGAATGGATTGCGAACAGCAAGACAAAGGTGAGTAAGTCTCACTAAGTTGGTTTTTTATTTAAATTTAAATGGTAAGATTTAAATAATTGGTTGAGCGCTTAAATTGATTGGATGTGCTTTGATGATGATGTGACTTTGGTTTTGATTTATTCTCGAGTTAATTGTGGTTTGACTCGAAGTAGTGGGGTTTTAAGTTGTTTAAAACTTAAATCATAAATAAGAATTGTTTCATTTTTATGTTAATAAGGATTTGATGATTTGTGATCCATTAAATTAGTAGGGTAATTGAAATAATTAATTAATTAATTTAATTAATTAATTAATAATTTGGGTTAATTAATTTAGTAATGAATGGTTTGGATTAATTAATTACGTTTTAAGTTAATTAATCAAGTGTAAGTAATTCGGAATAATAATTGGATGGTGTGACAAGTAATTACCTAATGAGATCAAGAACGATTATTATTTGAGGTTTAATCAATAATTAATTATCTTATGTAATTAATTTAGATTAGGATAAAGGGAAATATAATTGGAATTCATAATTTATATAACTAAGGATGAAATTCAAATGAATGAATCAATAATAAGTGACTTTTGAGAAGTTAATTAGTATAAGTAATTAAGGATTAGTGTACTTAAAAATAGTTAATTAATTCGTGAAGTAATTATGATTACATATTAATTCTGGTTAAGGAAATTTAATGTCGTGAAATTAATTAAAGTTAATTACTTGGATGTAATTGAAGGATAATTAATCCAAGTTGATTTATAAAGATGAATGATGAAAGTAAGATTGATTAATTGTTTTGAAATTTGTTAATGACAAGTTAAGAATTCTAAATGATTAAGGTTTGAAAATTCATTAGAACCAATTGAATTGATTGTGTGTGATTAAGCTTTGCTTATGAATGATTGAATGGTATTGGATGTTTTAAATGAGTTAATATCTCTGATATGAAATGTTGTGTATTCCATTGAATATCTTGGGTCAGGGTAACATGAGTTACGAAGAGACCCAGGGTCGGGTATTGGGAATTATAAATTGATTTGTGAAATCAATAGGCTGGAATGGAATAAATTAAGTGGATTGGATTATTTTATCTACATTTGGTACTTAGAAATTTATATGTGAAATATGCACTGTCTATAGCAAATGGTGAATTGGTTAAATTGTTATAAGTTACTCAGGGTTTATATAAGTTGTATGCATGTATTCCATGTTAGTTGGATTTACTCACGCTGGTTTCCAGCCTGACCCGGGTGTTACTTTGGTGTAATGCTCGGGTCAGACCGAGTATTACAGATTTTCAGGTAGGTACGTTCTGGAGCTCAGGAGGCGAGCTGGATGGCAATAGCATATAGAGTATTTCCGCTGTATTTATATTACTATTAACCTGAGACTTGATAATTGTATATATTGAGTGACTGAATGTATGTGAAACTCTGATGTATATTAAATGTGATCGACAGTAATAGTATTCTTTTGTAAACAGTTATTATTTATTATTATATTTTATCCGCTGCGAATGTGAGATGTGTTGATTTGTTCTTCTTCTCCTATCTCTTTCTTCTTTTTCATAACTATCTGGAATTTTTGGGTTAGAAAATTTCGGGTCGTTATAGAAGGCTTTTGAAATGGAACATTGAATTGAGCTAATATGACATAACCTATCACCCTTGAAGAGAAATCCAGGGTGAAGCTTTAGATTTCATAGCTGAATTCACTACACAAGACGATTCTCCTTAGATTAGTGCATAGAAAGATACTGGGAGGAAGTTGTACATGATGGTGAATCTAATGAATGGTGTTCTGATGCTGGAGTTGTAATTGTCACTTTCGAGGAACACCCAATCTGTTATGCCTTGAAGCTCGACATTCTGACAAGAAATAATGAAGTTGAATATAAGGCCTTAATTGTAGGACTTAAGATTGCGAAAGAGCTGGGAAATAAAAATTT
This sequence comes from Allium cepa, assembly GCA_030765085.1. Taxonomy (NCBI): domain Eukaryota; kingdom Viridiplantae; phylum Streptophyta; class Magnoliopsida; order Asparagales; family Amaryllidaceae; genus Allium; species Allium cepa. The sequence continues at coordinate 1,050,051,172 of CM060935.1, read as the reverse complement.
ACACATGTTATACGACTCCAGCTAGCGGTTTTCCAAGTTCGAAAAGAGTTTTAAGTAAAAGGGGCGAGACTAGCTCCTTGTATAAAGCGAGTCCTTGAGCTGCTTAGTGAAACTGAACATTATACAATCACCCATGTTCCCAGAGAAGAGAATGAGAAGGCCGACTCACTAGCTAAGTTAGCTAGTTTTGAAGATGCGTAGCTCATGGGTTTGGTTCCGATGGATTTTTGGCTCTTGAATCTTGGAGATTGAATCTTAAAGAGAGTCATGGATGACTCCAATAAATGACATTTGCAAAGTGGAATCCTTCCAACGAGAAGGAATGAACGAAGAAAGCTCCTTCGACAAGCCTTGAGATATATCATGCAAGAAGGCAAACTTTACAGGAAGGATTTCTCTATTCCTATGCTTCAATGTGTCGCCTGTGATGACACCAAGCGTATTCTAAACGAAGTTCATGAAGGGACCTGCAGTGACCACACCAGGAGGCAAAACCTAGTGAAGAAGATCCTTGGCTACAAATACTTCTAGTCAACTGTCAATGGAGACGCAGTTGATTACATCCAAAATGTTACAAGTTCCATAGATTTGCTAAAATACCAAGAGCCCGCCGACAGAGATTACTCAAATGGTCAGTCCTTGGCCATTCGTAGCTTGGGGAGTTGATATCATCAGTGTGTTGGTGATATCTAAAGGTGGCATGAAGTACGCCATCGTCGTAGTTGAATACTTCACCAAATGGGCTGAGGCAAATCCATTGTCCACAATCACCAGAAAGAAAGCAATAAAAAAATTTGTGCGGAATATCATTGGTCATTTTGGAGTTCCATATGCAATCATTACCAATAATAGAACGCAATTCGACAACATCGAGTTCAAAGATTTCTCCGTTCGGCATCGCATAGAGAAGAGATTTGCTACGGTGGCACATTCCTAGGTGAATAGATAGGTTGAAGCTATAAATAAGATTATCAAGTCCATTCTTAAGAAGCGGTTGGAAAAGGCCAAGGGCAAGTGGGTCGATGAACTTTCATTAGTACTATAGGCTTATCGAACAACTTACAAGTTAGCGACTGCCATCTCCATTCGCCCTAGCCTACAGATCAAAGGCTGTGATTCTGGTTGAACTGGAAGTACCTTCTCATCGAGTGATTCACTACAGTCCATGGACTAATAAGAAACTCCTGCTAAAGTCTTATCGATTGATCCTAAAGTGTGTTGGAAAGATGAGAAGTACGATACAACGAAAAGGCACAAAAGAAGATAGATGATCACTTCTTGGTTTTTTTCCTTTTTTTCTTCTCCTTCTTCTCCGTAGAAGAAGGAGCATTGGATCCTTTCGGCTTCCTCCTTACTCTTCCTCAACTTCCTTTGCCCTTGGGTTGAGTGCTTTACGATGATCCAGCATGCACACTATGAGTTCTCCTAAATGGAGGAATGGAGATAGAGTGCTTTGCAAAGAATATGCTTTGAGCGTTACCAGGTGGAGGAATATGGACCGGAGCAAAGGTTGTCTTCCCGGGCAAGGGGAATGATAAAGGAGGAGGGATGGCCTCAAACTTCTCCTTATTAATATCTATAGCAAGGAGGATTTTTTTTTCAATTTTCTCTAGCTTGGCTTCTTTGGAAAGGCCAAGTTTCCATTTAAGTTGACTCATGGTGCGATCCGATAGGGACTTTGAAACTCTAGTTATCCCAACATCTTCATCGATCCAAGCTTCCTGAGTTCCACCAGTCCCCTAACTATTCCTAACTGAAAGGGAATTCTATTGGTATGGGCCACTTCTATAATCTTGCTTATTAACATAATCCAAGATCTAAGTTTATTAAAATAACCTCTTCTATTACTTCTGCTCTATTTTCTTATTAACTTAATTTAAGTCTTAAATAAGCCTTTTCTCTGCTTCTACTAAATTAAAATCGATGTTATAATTTTACTTGTAATTGTCACTTTTATTTTCTTTTATAATCTATACATTATAAATATAATTACAGGCATCTCTTTTCTATTGTAGTCTGTCTTCTTTTATTATGATATTGAATTCTCTTTAATTCTCTTCTATTATATGACAATTTTGGCTTGGGACTATGTTCGATTGTCATAAATTTACTTATCATAATAGCTGCCTTATTTTTATTCTATTATATGTGCAGTAAATGCAGATCTAGGTACATTTCTGTTTATAGCTTCTAGTCTTATCTAATAATTAACTTGATTCCTTCAATTCTTTACTTTATTTTCTTATATTCTAGAAAGTAGTTCTATTCTATTTGGTTGGTTACGAAAACTATACTAAAAATCCATTTTCATATTTTAATACTATATAATGCTATAAACAATAATCTGTAAATGCAAGATATGTATTTTATTATTTCTTTTACTTTTTGGATAGTGCAAAATATAGTAGTTTCTTTATTTTATACTAATTCCCTTTTTCTGTCTTTTATTCTTGCAATTTTTTATCGTTATCTTTTAAATATTAAACCATGGATATGTATTCTCTTTTTTGAGCCAACCAACTAATCTAGTGCTTACTTCTCTATCAAGTTATTAAATTTTCCCTTTTAATTTTTTTTTCGGCTTTTGCATAATTTACTGCAAATTTCTATTTTTCTCTTTTTATTTCAGCTTTTCTTACTTTACATCTAATTTCTGTAAATCTAGTGTTCTTTCTATTTTAGTCCGTATTTGTGAATTTTTCTCTTTAACTAATTTATTCACGTAAAAAGGAATAAAAAGAAGTTAACATTTACCGGTTAAATTTCAAATTTCAAAATAGGTGTAAATAACTGTAAATTTCTTACTTTTAGACTTATGCCTTTCTCTAATTCTCAAGCCTAATATTAATTAAATATAAGCTTTTTTATGCAATTTACAGTCTCAGTATAACTAATAAATAGAATTAATTACTGAATTAAATACTGAACAAAATTATTTAACGGGAATCTAACGATAATATATCATAAACGTAAAGGATACATAATTAAATCCATCACCTATCGTCCTTAGCTTCAAATCTCTATCTTCTAAAATTACTACGCCATTCTTCAACTTCTCTCCTTTAATTTGTTGCAAATCATCTATTTTGTGAAGATTTATGAGAAATAGGAGAAAAGTATGAAGAAAGAAGCCATTGTTTGCTGTAAGAGAGGGATGAAGAAAGTGACAGCTGATGGAACGAATTACATTACGTTCTCGCTTAAATAGATTCAACCCACCAGTTAGCTAATTAATTCTCTACTTGATTGATCCTTCAATTAATTTTTATGTGCAGCAATATACTGCCTATATGCACACATTCAAATCTAGGTCAACTATTATTTCTTTTCCTTATTAATTGACATTTTCTACTGATTACATTAAAATCCTAATTAATAGACCCATTAATAGATTAATATGTCACCTCTATTAGTTAGCTTCCTTAATTAATATTTTACACATTGTAACGTTTCATTAATTGGCATGTTAATTAATGAAACCATTCAATTAGCATATATATATTTAATATGCATATTTTTTTATCCAGATTTGAATTTGAACATTTATTTGTTACATTTATATGTAAACCTCTTTAAATTGAGGGATCTAACACACACATACACACAATATTAATCTCCAATATTAATTCACACATTAATTAATTGCACTTTTTAGCTGATTCTGTTTACAATGTTAATTATTCCCCTTATTTTTTCCTCTTACATCCAATTCTCTTAATAATTTACATTCATTACAAACATAATAAATTTGTTACTACTTTTATAAATATCATATGAATTAATTGCAAATGTTTATAATTGATAAAATTTCCGTGTTTGCATATGTAATTGTTTCTAACGCTAAAACTTCAAATGTCTATAGAAAACACTGTATATGGAAGTTGATCAGAAATTGACACGAACACAATGGTAGAAGTTTCATGGTCAAATTCCAACATTAGCAAAAAATCATTTTTCACTGTTTTCATAGTTATCAATTAAATTTATTTTTAATTATATAAAAATGCGGGGTGTTACATTTTAACTTGTATAATTAACTTTTCAATATTTAAAATCAATTAAATATTCCAAATTCAAATGACTGGAATTCTGGGTCATTACATTCTCCCCCTTTTAAGAAGAATATCTTCCTCGAAATTAGTAAGTAAGAAAAATGCCACAAAACTAATTAGTTGAAATGGATTACCCAATTTTTTTAAGCCTTTAACTTCTCAAAATCAATTTGTTGAAACCTTTTTATCGCATTTTCTTCGGAATCTTAATTTCATTCATAGATTTAACTAATACCATGCTAAATTATAACATATATATCGAATCTTAGTTATCAATTATTTTTCAAAATTCTCAAAAAAATTCTAATGCCTTAAATTTACAGAAAATTTCGCCCGCGTTTCCTTTGCTTGGTTCGATCGAAAAAATTTACAATATATAAATAATCACAAATATACATCTCATCTTCAAGGATGAGGCATTCCGTATGGAATAAAAATACGATATGTAATTCGAGTTGTGTACCTTTTATTAGTAGTAGTAAGTATATACAACCAATATAATGCGAAAGCAATCCCTAAATGTGAAGCATATGCCATCCTCACCTACTAGTCGCTCAATAACCAATGAGAACAAGTATAGCGAAAGTAATATCAATATATAACATGTACTAATATAATAAAAATATGTAAATGTAGCAAATGTAGCAAGAGAAACGATCAAACAAATAGTATTCATCCAATCAATTCATAACGATATCAATTTTCATTTTCCAATGTCAACAATTAATTATTAGAGCTCGTATAATGTATGTATATCATTTGTATGCAATAACATACCTGATCACTCGCTCGATAACTTTCACTTCTGAACTAGTATCGTCCACACGACCACTCTAGTGCAGACCCAGATCTGGTTCCTTGAGTAGAAACCGCCATTCTACTTGCATCGCTATATGTTATAATAGAGAACATCACAACCAATCAAAAATCCATATCTAATGTTCACTATCGAGAATCGAATGAAAAATCCTAACTCGGTGTAAATCACCTCAAAATCGTATATTAGAATCTAGATCAAACAATTATGCGAATAAAATAATATATTTACAACTTACGCATTAATTTCAATTGGTTTCTTATTATATCCCATTCTTTTTTATTCGGTTCCATTTATTCTCATTCCATTAATTCACATTCAGTTAATTCACATTCCATTGATTTTGTATAGTTCTTTTAATACAAATAACACTATGAACCATTCCATAGAATTTTACTTAAGTTTATTATAAACATTTTATACAACACCACTAATGTTTCTTATTACTTCAATACTTAAGTTCATATGCAATTATACAAACAACATTTCAAAATATATTCAATTCATTTTACAACTTAAGTTGAATTCCATTTTATAAGTCAAGTTCATATCCATTTCATTAATTCATTACAATTCAAATTCAATTTCATTTAACTCATTTCATAATTCACTTCATTTACCTTTACTTGAGTCAAATTTCTTTTCAAAATTCATTTATTTAACTTAAGTTAAATTTTATTTCATAGTTCAATTTCAAATTTAATTTTTTTAAAATTTATATTCAACGAATTATTTTTTTTGTTTTAACTTGCTCATTCTCAAAATTTATAACTTATCGAAACTTATTTTCTCATATTTTCACAAAAACACTTAGATAATCATTTTAGAATGTTAAACATCTATTTTTTTTTCAAATCATTTTGAAACAATACTATACATAATTTCTTTGTATTTCAAATCATACTTTTGAATTTTAAAATCAAACCTAGTTTTGCCAGAACAAAACTCCAATGGTAACAATCCATTATTTAGAAACTCGAAAATTAACGCCGATGATGTTGCAGTCGTTACCCGAATTATTTTTTAGCAACTGAAGTGAATTCGGTGCTTTTTTGTTTCTTTTAAACCCCATTTTAAAATATTTCTAATCAAAATATTTTCAAAATAATACTATTATTATTCTTCCAAAACCTACGAAAACTAGTTTCAAACTCACCGAGATTTAAATTCTCAAATCTCAACGTTTGAATCCCTTTTTTATTTACAAATCATATTTATAAATTTTCCTTATATATAATTTCACTTTAATTATATAAAACTATTTCTCAATTGTTTACCTTTGTTTGCATTATAATAATAACAACTTTTATTAGTACACAAACAACAAACAACAAATGATAATAATCTAATATTATCATTCATTAACAGCCAAATACACCACCATACATATGACTATAATAATTTCTAAAAAAATATTCTTTTATATATGAAATATAATTTAGGTAACATTATTTCATTTACTGGTTCTCAAAACAATACCGTGTCTTCTATCTTGTTTAAGTGTTTAGAAACCTCTGTCGATATCGTGGTGTCCCACGTACCGACCAAAATTCATATGGCAATCGATAGTTAATTAACACAATATAATACATTATTGTAATCACTAATAAATACGCTGTCATATATGTAATACATCTAAACTCATTCTAGGGTATTACTAACCCTATCTATAATGAGTACTCCAACAAAGACTAGGTGTTCGCACAACCTGGCTTTGATACCAAGTGTAACGACCCACAAATCTGCACAATTCAAGTTGACAATAAGCCACACATGTCCAACTCCAAATTGAACAGAAAGACAGATAGTTATGGGAAAGAAAGAAGAAGACAAGAGTAGAAGAAGAGAAATTGGAATTGAAAACAACATAGAATCTCATAATCGCAGCGGAACAATATATAATATAATATCGATGATCTTTACAAAAGAGAATGTAATATATACATACATCAATTCAGAGTACACAAATAATCAATCATTAGCCTGGCTGATTATGACAACTTATCCTTACAAATACTGATAATTTCAATAACAATGCAATGGAAAAATAAACAAATATGGGAATATGTCATGAAGACCTCCAACTCATTCCTGAGCTTCAATGCATCCAAAGCAATCTATAAATATGCTTGATATGACCCATACATTATAATAAAATAATACCCGTGTTAGTTTAGTAAACCAACACGAGAAAACAAGCCCATATTTAATGTTTATCCAAAAAACCATTCAAACCAAAGGTATCTCAAGACCACGCCGCACATAAACACATATCAATAACCATAATAGAAAATCTAGTGTTATTATAATAATGTCTACGGTTTCAAAGTAAATATATAAAATTGCTAAAATGCTTGCATCTCACATTTCAGCATAGTTGGGCACAACTTAGTCTGTAAAGCTCATATTAGAGAATGGATTCCATACTATGACAAGGTAAGTAACAACCTTCCAATGGTACATCTCTAGATGAAATGCACCGAGTTTGACAAGAACATCTTGTACCTTTATCACATAGGACTGGCCAACCACTCGACTAGTAGTACCACATGATCACCCCATTTTGGTTAAAGATCCCCAAATCATACATAAGTAGATAGTAATCGATCTAGATTTTGGGATGACCATACCCTGATGGGAGCAACTCACATGGCCCTGCTCTATGCCCGGATTTTGTCAGTTCCCGGTTGATAAGGCATGAGGCTACATTTTAACTTTATATAGCACTTCCCACTTGGAATGCTAACACTGCCCTTCAAGAAACAATGCAATGCCTGCATTTATCCATACAATTTCATTCAAGGACTAAACTAAACAGAAGGCGCCACTTCTACTACATCCATTTTAGGAATCACCCTCAGGATTAGTAGCAAGTAGCCCTTGCACTTCAAAAGCCCCATTTTGATTATCTTCAAGATATTCCAATTCGAAATGCTTATGCTAGTTTGAAGTGGTTTCTGGATAACATATTTGATCCTGGTCTCTCCGAATTAACAACATTAGTTTATAAATTGGCCAACATTTGATAGTTGACTATCTAACTATCAAATAAACAAACAATCCAACCAGAGATCAAATTTTTGAAAGGAAGTAACACTGGAAACACTAAGCCTCTTTAATTAATTCTTCATTAATTAAAAAAAAATTTCAAATATTTATCTTAAAATATCTTTACGGAGATATATTCCCAAAACCACATTTAAACATTCAATATTTGGAAAAAAAATTCCATATACTTATCTCAACGGTATAAGTATATTCACAAACCAATTCATTTTAAACGTCTAGATGATGCCCTTATATACTTAAATCCATAGTAAGTATATTTACCAATTTTGAAGAAACTTCTATTTTCCCAAAACACACTTTATTGGGTCAAAATAAATGTTATGTAAAACATCGTTACGACAACCTAAAACTCTAGTATAAAGATCTAAGTAGTTATATTAAATATTAATTTTCGATGTTGAACTCAAACTATTTTTTAGTTAACAATGAAGCCGATCAAGTTAGGGTATTATTACCTCTCAGACCTTGAATGAATGACATTCTAACTTCAAATGGATGTAAGTTACAAACCTTGAAACTTAACATCAAATATAGGATATATATATATATATATATACAAATCCCATATACAAAAAACATCTTCTTCCATCTACCATAACAACAGTATTATAGTCTATGTCTTCCTCACTTTCTTGAAAACATTTATTACAATAAAAAATGTTGAAATCCATGTCTTCTTACCACTTAACACACTTTAAATCATTTTTAAAACTATTAAAATCCATTTGAAAATGTCACTTTTCAAAACATTCCTTTAAAATTATTTTAACTTTTAAAACGAAAATATATTTCCTTGATAAAAGCCTATCCATAAATTTAAACATAATCATTTCCATATTTATAAAAATATGATTATAAATCTCTTTCTTTTTTATAAATTGCCACATTTAAAAATGAATCTTAATATGTATGTGTATCATTTTATATAAAACAGTTAATAAATATTTATACCAAAATATTTCTATTTTCTTTTTAAAAAGGTATTTCTTTATTATAAAAGATGGATTTGTTTTTAAGATTTTAAAAATCTTTATTTTACAGTTCAAAAATATTTATTTAAAATATATCATAAAACTATTAATTTATAATGTCCAAAAATCAAACTTATTTATTAAAATAAATTCCTCCTTTTAATAATTCAAGAATAATTATTAAAACATATAAATTTTTGTAATCACTTAAAATCCTTTTTAAAACTAAATCTTCATTTTATAGTATTTCAAAATACTAAAAATATGGCCCAGTGTTACTATAGCACTAAATAGGGAAAATCATCTAGGTCATCAAATGGTATCCAACACATCATATCCCAAAATATATGAAAAGTAAAATCAACAGCTAGACGAATTCAATTGGATGCCTCCAACTTGTCCCTTTGCATCACGTACGAACTATAATCATAAAATATAAATCAACCGCTTCGAGGAGGAATCATATACAAAGCGTCATCTACTCTTACACGAGAATGTAATAGGCTCTCACCCGCTCTAGGAGTAGGAATATATCCAAACCAAAAAATAAAATAGTAAATCGCCCAAATAGTTAACAAACAATCAGCAATAAAATTATCCACATTTATGTAGAAATATAAGTGGGCCAGAGAGGTGAGTTAATGTAACGACCCGTATTTTACGTGTCGATAAATCGTAGAATTTACAGGTCGTTAGTATTGTTTATGTTGTCTCTAGCCTGAGTCGTTTAGAGAAGTAACTCGTGTGTTAAAGTGTTGAGTCGTGACCGACTCATAGGCTTAGTTGAGTTAAGGTAATTGGCGGGTTAGGGGGTTTGGGTCTTGAGTCGTGGCCGACTCATAGAGGGCCGACTCAGTAGGATACGGCTTAGATGACTTAGGATAGCATGCGACTCAATGGTTTGTGGCATAGTGGTGTTGCCGACTCATGGGTAGTTGAGTCGGGTGGTAGTTGAGTCGTCCTGACGACTTAGTGTTAGGTCGTGCGATTTTGTGTAGCGCTAAGTCATGAGTCAGCATCGTAGTTGAGTCGTATGGCCGAGTCATCTTGTTACGACTTAGTGGGTTAGGATAAGTCGTTTCCCCAGTTGAGTCGTTAGGTAGCTGGGGCGATGAGTCGTAGGTTGTTAACCCTGATGAGTCGAGAGTATGTTAGGTCGTTAATATGACTTAACGGGATAGGTTGAGTCGTTACCGGGTTAAGGAATTGAGTCGTGTGGTGGCTTATGCTGATAGGTCATAGGGTTGGATGAGTCGTGAACGACTCATGGCATAAGTCGGCAACGACTCATGGGCAGACGACTCATGGAGTTTTCAGCCTATAAATAGAGGGGTTTGGCTCACTTTTTGGCACCGGTTTTTGAAGCGACGAAGTGCTGCCATTTTGAGAACTCGACTACAACATTTCTTCATCTTCTTTTCTCCATTCCAATCTAGTTCTAACATCCATCCAAGATCGAAGATCCAAGAGCCAAAGTTGAAGATCTTCATCCGTTCGAGCTAAATTTCATCGTTTTAAGCGAGATTTAGCCGGATCAAGCCTTGTTCTTCGCTGTCCAGATCTGAAGTGTTTAGTTTTTGAGGTGTTTGAGTGATTTGGTGAGTGGTGGTTATCTCTCACGCGGACCCAAAGGAGTATATTGGTTTGGTGGTTTGTTGGAGTGTTGTAGATAGTGATTTTTATGCATTTTTCCTTAGATCCAAGTGTAGATCCATTACTTATGAAGATGTTTACTTATGCAAGTTCATTTAACAAGTATTAGAGACAAAACCCATGTTTTATATTTGATAGATCTATGCTAAAAACCTATGAATTATGCATGTTGGACTTATGCTCATTTATTTACGAAATTGCCATTATGTTTAATATTGCTTATTAGATCTTGTTTGAATGATTGATTGCTTGAGTGTATGATTGATTTGATTGTTTCCAAGTTAGCTAGTAGTTGATTTGGAACAAGATGATTGAAGGTGATTCGAAAGCTAAGTGGAAAGGCTCTTGAATGGTGAAAGTTGCTTGAGACATATGTAGCGGATGTTGAAGCTCATATGTATGGATTGGATGATGTTGAGATGGAACTTTGTCATGATGCGATGAGGCAAACCATGTTGTTGAGTTGAAACTTTGCTATGGTGTGATAAAGCGAAGTATGATGGGATGTAGACTTGGCGTAATCCAGGCAGGGATCATTCCAAGCATGTTGATAACTCGAGGGATGGTTCGAGTTGGTTGATAATGGATTGCTCAAGAGGTAGCTTGAGCTAGTATGAGGATAGTCGTCGAGAAGGATGACTAGGAGGCTTGGATCTCATCGTTGTTGAAGGTTCTAGCATGCTCAAAAGCAAGAGTACATGGGGCGCCCATAACGACTACAGGTAGGTAGTCGGGACACCCAAAAGACTACAGGTAGGTAGTCGAGTACTCTGGGCAAAGTAGATAAGTCCTAGGCACAAGGCAGTGTGCGGAGTTATGTCTAGAACCGGGGTTACCATTAGCCCTTGACGGATGGTCATTCAATTAATGGTGAAATCAAGGCAAGGATAACAGTGATAGCCAGAGTCATGGATGTTTGGACGTTTGGTTGTATCATCATTCGGTCTCAAGAGCGGTATTTTCCGGGTGCTTATCTGATCTTGGTTTAGGCCTTGGGGGTTTGTATTTGGAAAACATCGTCCTTGACTCGAGTGATTATTGCTTCACCTTAATTATCTGCCATGTTATGCTTGCTTCTCCTTAGTGTGTGTCTAGGGGCTATCACTGTAGAAAGAGGTGGAGTGGGATAGTTTGGTTCCTATTCCTTTTATCCTTTATGCTCTTTTGGTATGTTTGATAGTTGATTTACTGCTCACTAAGACTTTGTCTGACTCAAGGTTTTATGTCTCCTCTTATTACCTTGGGCTGTTCATCCATGTTGGGATGGGCAGACTAGGTAGCAGGTGACAGGTGCTGTTCTTAGAGATCTACGCTGATGATGACGAAGACGAGCAGGAGGCTTTGCATACTAGTTTTCTTACTATATGTACTGGGTGTTCCGCTGTTATATCTAATTGAGTGTTTGTAGTGAGGCTTTGATGTATGGATGATTCATGTTTGTATAAAACTACTACGATGCTTATATGATGATTTTTCTGATATGGAGTTTCACTATATATTTCTCTATTGTATTTTATCCATGCGCTGTGAGTTGTACGATAGAGTTTCTATTTTATTTTACCCTGACTATCGTCCATGGCTACCTGGCACGCCTTTCAGCGCATTATTTTCCCTGTTATGGTGCGGGAGTCATGGGCGGTCGTCACATTTGGTATCAGAGCTTTGGTTAATCGATTTTAGCCAACGCTCGCTGACGTAACTACGTATGAGAGACGTAATTGTATTTTGATGGATGATTACTATATATAATATAGTAGCTTAGAAGGATTTGAACTCCTTATGCAGTTGTTTCTTAAGGTGTTCTAATCATTCTTATTACAGATATTAAGGATGAGTCGAAGAGGGAGACCAGCTGCAAGGGAAAGCCGTGCTACTGAAGGAGCTGTTGATTATGGAACTATGTTCGAAGCGATGATGACTTCGATCATGAGAAGGATACCAGCTTCAGGATCATCAGTGGATGTGGGAGTTCAAGTTCAAGCTCCAAGACCGGTGGATTTCGCTAAGCTTTGCAAGGATTATACTTCTCTTGGAGGAAAAGCTTTCTTGGGGACAGAGTCGACCATTGAAGTGCAGAGATGGATTGATGCTTGCCGAAGGATCTTTGGTGACTTAGGGATCGAGGATGCAACTAAGAGGAAGCTTGCATCGAGACAGCTTCAGGGAAGAGCTGCTGATTGGTGGAATTCTATCACCATCGATACTCCAGAAGAAGAGATCACTTGGGAGCAATTCCAAGTTAGATTTGAAGCCAAGTTCATCTCTACGGCTCAGAAGTCTGTTTTGTTCAAGAGGTTTGTAGAGCTCAAGCAAGGTGGGAGACCAGTTCTTGAGTATATTTCTGAGTTCGAAGCTTTGTCTAAGTATGCTAGATCGTATATTGACTCTCCCTACCAAAAGAACGAGAAGTTTGTGACCAGTTTGGATGCTTATCTGGGAAGGCAGTTGGTGGATCATCTGGACGATCCATTTGAGAAACTTGTGGAGAAAGCTCTCAGGCACGAGAGTTTGTTTCCTAAGGAAGTATCTGTTGTTGCTGTAGCCAAAGAAGGATCTAAACCACAGCAGAATGGAAACAGAAAAAGGAAGCAGCAGCAACAGAGGAGTGAGGATGGCCAGAAGAAGCCGAAGGGCGAAGTGACCTGCTACAACTGTCAGCAGAAGGGCCATCTCTCTAAAGATTGTAAGAATCCCAAGGTACTGGGAAAGTGTTACAACTGTGATAAGATGGGACATATCAAGAAGGATTGCCCAGAGCCGAGGAAAGACAGGCAGATTGTGAAAGCTTATGCTTTAGGAGCTGTGCCGTCATCTTCGAAAGCTCCTACCGCTGAAGAGAAGGGGAAGAGTGTGGTGGTTCAAGGTACTCTTTCTATTTGTGGTATTCCAGTTAGAATGTTGTTTGATACTGGAGCGTCGCATTCTTTTGTTTGTGATGATTTGGTAGGCCGGTTAGGTTTGAAACCGGATATTGTTGATAGGCCATTGGTTGTGACTAATCCAGTTGGGGGTTCGTCATGTTTGTGTATGATATGCCGTGGTCTAGTTGTGTCGAGTCATGATTGCTCGTTTGATTGTGATTGCTTTGTTCTGAACTTTGCGGGGTTCGGAATTATTTTGGGTATGGACTGGCTTAGGAAGTATGCGGCAAGGATTGATTGTGAGAGGCTTGAGGTGACAGTCGGGAATGTGGAAGGGCGAAAGGTTGTGATACGATGTAAGCATGGGGAAGGCGTCTTCATGAGCTTCATGTATTCGCTGGTTGTTCCGCGGAATGGACTGTCATCAGTGCCTATGGTGAATGGATTTGAGGATGTCTTTGACGAAGTCAAAGGGTTGCCGCCGCATAGGGAGATCGAGTTTCGTATCGATCTAGTTGAGGGAGCCAGACCTGTTGTGATGCCTCTTAGGCGGATGGCGCCTAGGGAGCAGTTAGAGTTGAAGGTGCAGGTTGATGACCTTTTGCAGAAAGGATTCATTCGGCGTAGTGTGTCCGAATGGGGTGCACCGGTTGTGTTCGCAACTAAAGCAGACGGATCGCTGAGGTTGTGTGTGGATTATCGTGAGCTGAATAAGGTAACTAAGAAGAACAAGTATCCATTGCCAAGAATAGATGACTTGTTTGATCAGCTTCACGAGGCTAAGGTGTTTTCTCAGATGGATTTGGCAACGGGATTTCACCAGTTGAGAGTGGCGAAGGATAGTGTGCCGAAGACTGCTTTCAGGACACCATCCGGATTTTATGAGTGGCTGGTAATGCCGTTTGGATTGACTAATGCGCCAGCATATTTTGTGGATCTTATGAATAGAGTGTTCAGAGATCAGTTGAATAAGTTCGTGCTTGTGTTCGTGGATGATATTTTGGTTTACTCCAGAACTGAGGAAGAGCACAAGACGCACTTGAGAATTGTTTTGGAAATCTTGCGGAAACATCAGCTGAAGGCTAAGTTTTCGAAGTGTCACTTCTGGAAGAGTGAAGTGAGGTTCTTAGGCCATGTTATCTCTGGAAATGGAATAGCAGTTGATCCCGCTAAGGTGGCAGCAATCCAGGATTGGGTTAGACCTAAGAATGCATCTGATGTGAGGAGTTTTCTTGGATTAGCAGGATATTATCGTCGGTTTATCAAAGACTTTTCCAAGATAGCTGCACCGTTAACAGGATTGACGAAGAAGAACCAAGTGTTCAGATGGGATGACAAGTGTGAGCAAGCTTTCGTAATCCTGAAAGAGCGACTGACGAGTGCTCCTGTTTTGACTATTCCAAGTGGGAATGATGAGATGGTGGTTTACACCGATGCATGTGGTACTGGACTGGGAGCGGTGCTAATGCAGAGGGATAAAGTTGTTGCATATGCAAGTCGACAACTAAAGCCGCATGAAAGGAACTATCCGACTCATGATTTGGAGTTGGCGGCGATTGTGTTTGCTTTGAAGATGTGGAGACATTATCTATTGGGAGTTAGATTTGAGTTATTTACAGATCATAAGTCGTTAAAGTATCTGTTCTCCCAAAAGGATTTGAATCTTCGACAGCAACGGTGGCTAGAGTTTCTGGCATCTTATGATTTTGGTATAGCCTATACTCCGGGAAAAGGTAACGCAGTGGCTGATGCGTTAAGTCAAAGACATGCAGGATTGGGAGCCATGTTTTCGGAATGGAAGAGTCTTGAGTATTTGGCTGGATTTGATTTCAGGCCTAGATGTGAGTTAGAACCTGAAATGTTGGCAAACTTATCGATAAGGCCTACTCTTGTGGAAAGGATTGGTGAGAGCCAAAAGCAAGACGATAAGCTTGTCAAGATTATCCGTGGTTTGGAATTTGGATTGGAACCAGAGAAGGATAAAGGATTCGAGGTCGATCGAGAGGGTTGGCTTCGGAAGCAAGGACGATTGGTTGTTCCCGGTGTAGATGGATTGAGAGATGAAGTTCTGAGGGAAAGTCATCACTCGAAGTTGACAATTCATCCAGGTGGGAATAAGATGTATCGGGATATGAAGAGAGCCTATTACTGGGAAGGTATGAAGAAGGATGTTGGAAATTTTATTTCCAAGTGTATGAATTGCCAGTTGGTGAAAGCTGAGCAGAAGAAGCCCAGTGGATTGCTTCAGCCATTAGAGGTTCCTACATGGAAGTGGGAGCAAGTGTCGATGGATTTTATTGATGGTTTACCTAGAACCAGGGCAGGAAATGAGGGGATTTGGGTCATAGTAGATCGTTTGACCAAGAGTGCAAGGTTCATTCCTGTTCGATCAACTAGGACTGCATCGAAGTTGGTTGAGCTTTATGTTAAGTGGATAGTTCGATTCCATGGTATTCCGAAGAGTATAGTGAGCGATCGAGACCCATTGTTCACTAGTGGATTTTGGAAGAGCTTCCAGGAAGTTTTGGGAACCGAGTTGTGTTTGAGTACAGCTTATCACCCTCAAACAGATGGTCAGACTGAGAGAGTCAACCGAGTTTTGGAAGATCTCCTTAGAGCATGTGTCTTGGACTTCGGAGGATCATGGGAAGATCACCTTCATTTGGTGGAGTTCGCTTATAATAACAGTTACCAGTCGAGTATTGGTATGGCACCATATGAGGCATTATATGGAAGACCGTGTAACTCTCCGACATGTTGGTTGGAAACTGGAGAAAAACTGATACTTGGGCCAGAGATGATTCGACAGACTTCGGATTGTATAGAGATCATTCGGCGACGAATGAAGGCAGCCCAAGATCGTCAGAAGAGTTATGCCGATAATCGTCGAAAGGATTTGGAATTCGACGTAGGTGATATGGTTTTTGTGAAGATTTCTCCTTTGAAGAGTGTTATTAGATTTGGGAAGAAAGGGAAATTGACTCCAAGATTTGTTGGACCATTCCCGATTATCGAGCGAATTGGAAAGCTCGCTTACAGATTGGAGTTACCGGAAAAAATGGCGGGTGTGCACGATGTTTTTCATGTATCTTATCTACGGAAGTTTGTGCATGACCCAACTACAATGGTTTCTGCTGATAGCTGTGAAGACTTAGAAGTTGATCCAGTTGTTTCGAGACCTCGTAAGCCACTTCGTGTTGTTGCAACCGACGCGAAACAGCTTAGGAGGAAGGTTGTCAAGTTGCTCAAGGTACAATGGAGTGATGATGTTAACGACTGTACGTGGGAGGAGGAAGAGAGGATGAAGGCAGCTCATCCTGAGCTCTTCGAGGTATGGCCCTAAAGTGTCGTGACATCTCATGAATTTGTAGCTTGTTCTAAGTCTTAGAATTCTGCATGCTAGGTTAGAATTGGATGCATGGTTTGTTGGTTGCTATGGATGATAGGAATGCGGAATAATTTTGATTGCTGTTGATTGCTTGGAATTTCGGGGGCGAAATTACTAAGGGGGAGAGAATGTAACGACCCGTATTTTACGTGTCGATAAATCGTAGAATTTACAGGTCGTTAGTATTGTTTATGTTGTCTCTAGCCTAAGTCGTTTAGAGAAGTAACTCGTGTGTTAAAGTGTTGAGTCGTGACCGACTCATAGGCTTAGTTGAGTTAAGGTAATTGGCGGGTTAGGGGGTTTGGGTCTTGAGTCGTGGCCGACTCATAGAGGGCCGACTCAGTAGGATACGGCTTAGATGACTTAGGATAGCATGCGACTCAATGGTTTGTGGCATAGTGGTGTTGCCGACTCATGGGTAGTTGAGTCGGGTGGTAGTTGAGTCGTCCTGACGACTTAGTGTTAGGTCGTGCGATTTTGTGTAGCGCTAAGTCATGAGTCAGCATCGTAGTTGAGTCGTATGGCCGAGTCATCTTGTTACGACTTAGTGGGTTAGGATAAGTCGTTTCCCCAGTTGAGTCGTTAGGTAGCTGGGGCGATGAGTCGTAGGTTGTTAACCCTGATGAGTCGAGAGTATGTTAGGTCGTTAATATGACTTAACGGGATAGGTTGAGTCGTTACCGGGTTAAGGAATTGAGTCGTGTGGTGGCTTATGCTGATAGGTCATAGGGTTGGATGAGTCGTGAACGACTCATGGCATAAGTCGGCAACGACTCATGGGCAGACGACTCATGGAGTTTTCAGCCTATAAATAGAGGGGTTTGGCTCACTTTTTGGCACCGGTTTTTGAAGCGACGAAGTGCTGCCATTTTGAGAACTCGACTACAACATTTCTTCATCTTCTTTTCTCCATTCCAATCTAGTTCTAACATCCATCCAAGATCGAAGATCCAAGAGCCAAAGTTGAAGATCTTCATCCGTTCGAGCTAAATTTCATCGTTTTAAGCGAGATTTAGCCGGATCAAGCCTTGTTCTTCGCTGTCCAGATCTGAAGTGTTTAGTTTTTGAGGTGTTTGAGTGATTTGGTGAGTGGTGGTTATCTCTCACGCGGACCCAAAGGAGTATATTGGTTTGGTGGTTTGTTGGAGTGTTGTAGATAGTGATTTTTATGCATTTTTCCTTAGATCCAAGTGTAGATCCATTACTTATGAAGATGTTTACTTATGCAAGTTCATTTAACAAGTATTAGAGACAAAACCCATGTTTTATATTTGATAGATCTATGCTAAAAACCTATGAATTATGCATGTTGGACTTATGCTCATTTATTTACGAAATTGCCATTATGTTTAATATTGCTTATTAGATCTTGTTTGAATGATTGATTGCTTGAGTGTATGATTGATTTGATTGTTTCCAAGTTAGCTAGTAGTTGATTTGGAACAAGATGATTGAAGGTGATTCGAAAGCTAAGTGGAAAGGCTCTTGAATGGTGAAAGTTGCTTGAGACATATGTAGCGGATGTTGAAGCTCATATGTATGGATTGGATGATGTTGAGATGGAACTTTGTCATGATGCGATGAGGCAAACCATGTTGTTGAGTTGAAACTTTGCTATGGTGTGATAAAGCGAAGTATGATGGGATGTAGACTTGGCGTAATCCAGGCAGGGATCATTCCAAGCATGTTGATAACTCGAGGGATGGTTCGAGTTGGTTGATAATGGATTGCTCAAGAGGTAGCTTGAGCTAGTATGAGGATAGTCGTCGAGAAGGATGACTAGGAGGCTTGGATCTCATCGTTGTTGAAGGTTCTAGCATGCTCAAAAGCAAGAGTACATGGGGCGCCCATAACGACTACAGGTAGGTAGTCGGGACACCCAAAAGACTACAGGTAGGTAGTCGAGTACTCTGGGCAAAGTAGATAAGTCCTAGGCACAAGGCAGTGTGCGGAGTTATGTCTAGAACCGGGGTTACCATTAGCCCTTGACGGATGGTCATTCAATTAATGGTGAAATCAAGGCAAGGATAACAGTGATAGCCAGAGTCATGGATGTTTGGACGTTTGGTTGTATCATCATTCGGTCTCAAGAGCGGTATTTTCCGGGTGCTTATCTGATCTTGGTTTAGGCCTTGGGGGTTTGTATTTGGAAAACATCGTCCTTGACTCGAGTGATTATTGCTTCACCTTAATTATCTGCCATGTTATGCTTGCTTCTCCTTAGTGTGTGTCTGGGGGCTATCACTGTAGAAAGAGGTGGAGTGGGATGGTTTGGTTCCTATTCCTTTTATCCTTTATGCTCTTTTGGTATGTTTGATAGTTGATTTACTGCTCACTAAGACTTTGTCTGACTCAAGGTTTTATGTCTCCTCTTATTACCTTGGGCTGTTCATCCATGTTGGGATGGGCAGACTAGGTAGCAGGTGACAGGTGCTGTTCTTAGAGATCTACGCTGATGATGACGAAGACGAGCAGGAGGCTTTGCATACTAGTTTTCTTACTATATGTACTGGGTGTTCCGCTGTTATATCTAATTGAGTGTTTGTAGTGAGGCTTTGATGTATGGATGATTCATGTTTGTATAAAACTACTACGATGCTTATATGATGATTTTTCTGATATGGAGTTTCACTATATATTTCTCTATTGTATTTTATCCATGCGCTGTGAGTTGTACGATAGAGTTTCTATTTTATTTTACCCTGACTATCGTCCATGGCTACCTGGCACGCCTTTCAGCGCATTATTTTCCCTGTTATGGTGCGGGAGTCATGGGCGGTCGTCACAGTTAACTTACTTTGATTCCAGTTTCCGCTAAAATACTTCGGTTTGAATTAAAATTTAACAGACGTTCAATTCTAACCAAAATTCCTACTAACTCCAATCCATCCAATCCAACTCCATAACGTAGATTTCACTGATAAGATCGCAGCGCAACTTGTCGAGTTCGATTTCAACCTCATATAGAAAAGTTATGAATTAAAGAACATTAGAGATCATTAAAATTTTAATTAACTTTAAATTAATAAAATTTATTTAATCACCTTTCCCTGCCTCAAACTCAAGCTCGTACCAAGTAAACCAAAATAAAAAAAACATTACCGTGTTTTCATCAGCCATCGCGCATCCTCCATGTGGCCGTTCGCCACCTTGAGCTAGGCACCACCACACCTGGCCCTCCTCCCATTAGCGTAATGTAACAACCCAAAATTTAATCCATACTAATTAATTCATTAATTAATTAGATAATAAAATAACTTTGTGAAATTATTAGAATTAAGCCACGGAAATTGCACCATTGTGTCCGTGGTAATTTTCTAGTCAATTTCCATATATTAAACGTCAAAACCTGAGCTAATATGACCAAGTTATAAAATAAACAGAATAAGTAGGAAACAGATGTATATATGTAGGCATGTCGACCTGCCGGTCGACATGGGCACCAGGCGGTCGACTGCCCGGCCGACCTGCCTTTGCTATTTACGAACAAACGTTTGTTCGTTCGAACGTTCTACAGCCTCAAACTGACGTGTTTTGCATTCTTTATTTTAACCCGGTCCTTTTATTTTTACATCCATTGGCTCCTATTCAACCTATGACATGGTTGCATCATATTCAATGCCCAAATCTAACAGTCCAAGATCCACTTCTACCTCTATAAATAGACCTCTAGACCTAACACTTCTTCTCATTCTAGGTTTTCTCCAATTATGTTTGCCATTCTAGGAAGGAACCTAAATGAAATAATTTTTACAAAGAAGAAAATTGTTATAAATTAAATAATTTTACAACTCCAAGTGGACCTAGAAAGACCAAAGGAAGAGTTTAGGACCGAAGGTGAGTGATTGTAAGTATTTTAAGATTTCTTTAAGTGATTTAAAATAATAGATTTCCAATAGTTGTAGTTTTGCTACGATTTTTGGAATAATCTTTTTAGCAGTTTTATTTACAGTTTTTAGAATTATTTTCAATTTATTTCTTTCTAGCTATTCTTTTCAATTAATTGTAGTTAATTCTGTAAATTATAGATTTCCATTTATTTACAGTATTTTAATCTATTTACTGTTATTTATGCGTTATTTACATCTTCTTCCTACGCCTTGTGTTTTCTAGTATTTTCAGTTTTCTTTTATTTCCCCTTCTTCTTCGCATATGGATTAGAATAGAATTAACACGAAATTGGATTAAATCATAAGAATTTCGAAATAACGAAAGATAATATGTAAATTATAAAGACTGTAATAAAATGGAATTAAGACTGAAATTATGCATAATTATGATATTAATTGGACTGAACTAAAGAGATTGGCCTATTTATAGTTATGAAATGTAAATTATAAACACTGTAATATAAGTAGAATTGGATTAAAATTACGTCTAATTATGACGTTAATTGGACTGGATTAAAAAGATTGGCCTAGTTATAACTTAGAATTATAACTAAAAAGAGTAGAAGATGGAAGAGGCTTATTTTCACACTTAGACCTTGGGTTAAAAAATAAGCATGATTATAACTTAGGTGATAATAAGAAAAAGAACAGAATAAGGCTTATTTTAAGACTTAGGCTTAATTAATAAGCACAGATAGTAGAGAAAAGCATAAAGGCTTATTTAAACAATTTACCTAAGTTAATATGCAAAGATGAAAGTAGGACCCATACAAAATAGCACTCCCTATTAGACAAAACGGTGGTCTCACATTAGCCTGAAGCGAGACGAGGGCACGCTTATGCTAAAAATAGTAGTAATTGGTCAATTAGAAGTCCAAATCATGGGGGATATGGATAAGGGGCGCAACTAGATATTGTTTGGATGATATGCCAGTACCAACAGCATTTTACCTATTTTCTATGGACACACGGTGATCTCACATTAGCCTAAAGTGAGATGAGGGGCACGGTTATGCTGGATTGTGGGGTAATAAGAAGATCCAGTAGGTGGAGCAAAAGGTAGCATGGGCATGGTGGTAGTTATGCGTGCGACTTCTATTCTAGTGCTCAGTAATCGCTATGAGTTCCAAGCGCTTAGTACATGTGTCTTTCGTAGACCTCATTGCCTTCGGTGTAGGGAGCTATATATGTCATCGGGATCCACTGTGGGTGCTTTGTGCATCTTTCGTAGATACCATTAGCTGCTGCGTAGGGAGTTATATAGCGTCTGGTCCACAGTTCGGTCTATAGAGTAGCAGACCGATCAAAAAGGGTAGAATTAGGGTTACACCCTAATTACAGGATTAGAGATTCAGCCTAATCAAAGAAAAAATCAAGGACACGTGTAAACAGTCAAAGTTAACCTATCTTATAGTTAATCGTATTTATTCCGGTTTATCTCTTTCCTATTTCCTTTGTTTCCTCTTTATGTATTAGAACTATTATAGAGTCTATTACTTTTACTTTGCTTAAAGACTTTAGTGATTACTATCATTCACTAGACTTTTAGTCTGACCCACTCCTCCATTTTCTCCTTTCCCCCTATAGGCTCGCAAGTGCAAGGACGATAGATTGCAGACACTTAGAGACTTTTTGGCATAGATTTCTTATGTATTTCTCTTCCTTATTTTCAGTTTTTAGCTTATTCCATGTACTGGCACTTTGTGAGGGATAGTTTGTGCTTTGATATTTATGAGACTGAGGTTTTGATTTCATGAGACATATATTGGTATTTTGAGATAGATTATGTATTTGGTTTTATAATTCTATATTATGAACTTTGACTTTTAGCAAATTATTATTTTAATTGTTTCCACTGTTTTTATCTATTTTGTCTTGTGAATCTTAGTCACTGCTCGTTTTAGTTATACCTGCAACGCACCACATCTTTTAATGTGTCCTTTTTGGTATAGTAAGGGGTGTGGGGTGTTACACTTGGAATCAAAGCCCAAGGTTACCGGATTCCTAATTGTTTTTGAAAAGTGAAGTATTTTCAAAATAACTAGTTTTAATAGTATTTTTCAAAAAAGAAGCTCTTTAATTTAGAAATATTTTTCAAATAATAAAGAGTTTTTCTTAAAAATCCCCTCAAAGTCTTGTTCAAACTCCTTTCGATTCCGGAATATCACACTCTTCCATATATAGTTCTTTCATGGGTTGTTTGCACTTAGACATCTCTTTAGTGTAGTCCCAATTGTTGTTTCAAACCCCATGGGAGGATCGACACTCTTGTCTATGGTTTGTAGGGGTGTGAAAATTTATATCGTAGGCGTAGAATTGACTATGACGCCTATATTTTGGGATTTTCGGGGTATGGGGTGATTATGGGAATAGATTGGTTATCCACATATGGAGGTATATTAGATTACGAGAGGAGAGTCATTAGACTAGAGACATGCATCAGTAGGACTCTTGAGATTTCTTGTGATCCGCAAGGGTCAGTTATGTTGAGCTTCCTTTATTCCCTCGATTCATCATCATCAAAGTTAGATTCGGTTCCTGTCGTTAGAGATTATTCCAGACATCTTTGAGGAGGTTAGGGGACTATCCTCCAAGAGAGAGATTGACTTCAGGATTTATTTGGCTAGCCAGCAGTATTACCCGTAGGGCATATAGCGCATAGGGAAAGGAAGAGATTGAGCAAGCAGATCCATGAGCTTTGGAGAAAGGTTTCATAAGAAGAAACATATCAGAATAGGGAGCGCCAGTCGTCTTCGCTACCAAAGCAGGTGGTTCTCTTCGACTTTACATTGACTATTGAAAATTAAATAAGCTCACAGAGAAGAGCGATTATCCACTCTCTAGGATAGATGATCTTTTCAACAGTTAGTTGGCTCTTTAGTATTCTCCCAGCTTGATTTAGCCACTAGATCTCATCAGCTTAAGGTTGCTGATAATAACATTGATAAGACCGCATTTAGGATACCAGACAAATTCTTTGAGTGGTTAGTCATAACTTATCGGCTAACAAATATCCCAGCCTATTCTATAGATTTGATGAATCATGTTTTTAGAGATTTCCTAAAATAAAGTCCGTGGTGGTATTTGTGGTCGACATTTTGGTATTTTCAAGAAGTATGGAAGAGCATGTTATTCATCTAAAGGAGGTTCTTTGTACGCTTTGTGTTTGATAGTCGAGAGCTGGGTTGTTGAAATAACACCTTTGAAGTGCGTTTATTGGGGCCTAGAGAATGTCTACACATGATAGGGACGTAAGAGATAGTTTTGTACATTAAGGATTTGGATTATGGAAATCCAAAGGAAGGTAGGCAAAGGTTAGACATGTACAATAAAATTTAGTAGATAAGCAGAGAAGAAAGTCCATGTGTAGGTAATTGTAGAAATCATAATTGTCTCAGACAAGTGGATTTGACGGTGATGCCTTAGAATAAATATGAATATACAAGAGGAATAGGAGTAAAAGCCTTTAGTTTAGGAAAAGTACTCCTAGTGTAGTAAGTACAGTGACGTAACTACATTTAGGTTAGGGTGGGCAGTTGCCCTATCCAAAAAAAATCATTTTTAAAAAAAGTTATAAAGCATTTAGGAGCAACTTAAAGTTCTGTAGATCTTACGAAGCTACTATTATTTCAATATTGCAAGTTATAAGTTGTAAATTCTTTAAGTATGAAGGTATTAGCCCACATATATCGAACATTAAAAATGGGATCTTTGACGTGGCTTTAAACTTGGAATAAATTTAGAATATGAACGAATTGTTACTTGTTATTTCAATATGGAAGAAATACTTAATTTGTATCTTTACTATATCATATTTTTGCAACAAATTGTATATTAGAAACAAAATGTGTATTAGAGTTGATGGGTTTTATGATAACTTGATCTAAAAAGATAGAGTATCCATCTACCAAATTATAGGTTTTAAAATCCAAATCAACCAAGTAACAAACATGTCAAAAACAATAGGAACTATTAAAAATTCACTTTGATTTACTTCATCTCCATCAACAGTAGTTTCTTTATCCATCTGCTCTATTTGCTTAGTTTGGCAATATATATTTATTTTCATGCAAATTATACACACGCAAACATGTATGTGACTTCGCCCGCTGCAAATAAAATTTCTGGTTTCGTCGCTGAGTAAGTAGGAAGACCCACTTTATGCTAAGCCCAATAAAATTAAATTTTTGAAATTTAAAAAGTTGACAAAATTTGTAATTGTTGGAATTGAAAATTTTCATCGTTAATATTTTCTTTCAAAAAATAAACATGGGATTTTTGAAAAATGGTATGAAATTTAAGTTGGTTTTTATGTAATGAAAAATTGGAATTCTTTTTGAAGAATTATGGAGTATATATATATAACTCACTAGTTTCATTGTAAGTAAACAAAGATTTTAAACATAAAAACCTAGAGTTTATTAAGTATGAAAACGTAGATTACAACTTTTATTTAATGTTTTCGTGGAAAATAAGTGGAGCATAGGCTATAATACTATTGTTATAGTAAGTGACTCTCAAGAGAAATATTTTTACATAGGTATATGTGATTTATTGCTATTCATTTAATTGAATCTATACACTTGTGTATTTTTTGGGTTATAGTAACTGTGTTTTAACATCCGTTTTAACCCAAATATAAATGTATTTTAAAAGGTAATTTCTAAGTATAGAAACAAATTGGTTTGTAAAGTACAATTATTATTAATAATCACAAGGAAGTGTTTTTCTGTAGTTATGGAAATATTAAAACGGTTTTGAAGATGAGTTTTTATAAAAAGAAAATGTATAAGTTAGATATTTGAAAATATTTATCATGGAAGAATATAGTTTAAACATATTTTAATCTATTGGAATCAAAAGAACAATTGTATGACTTTCTATGAAACCAATAAAAATGTTTTGTGCAAGTTATAAGAAATACATGAAAGAGATATACAAGGTATGAAAAGCATCATATTTTGTATAGCCTATTTTGAAAACTATAAAATAAGTTCATTGTAATTTCACGTAAACGTGAAATTCTCTTTTAAAAGGTTCATAGAAGATCTTTTCGATACTAACTTCTCATAAGAGAAAGTAGTTTAATACATTAAGATATGAGACTGTCAGGTGTAATAAGAAGCTGTTTTGAAAACACATAAAGGATATTTTAAAGATTTTTTAAAAGAAAATGGTTTGGTGAAAAAGTAAATAAATTTTTGAAATGAAAAACTTGATAGAAGTAAAATTTAAAAGTTCAAACTTTTTTAGAAAACTGTAAAAGTCTTTAATATAAAGATAGATATAAGTCTTAGACTTAAAATTTGGAAGTTTTTCCCTCTAGGTTCGGGAAATAATATTAAGTGACCAAGTATTTTTGAAATTAATAAAAACTAAAAAGATAACACTTTTAAAGACAAAGATTTTGGGATTTGAGGTTTTAAATTTTTTAGAAACCTTAGTTTTTTAAACAAGGTTATAAATACCAAACTAAACTCTTAAATGTGGAGTAGATAAGAATCATTTCCTAGAAGTAACGGAAAAGGTGTAAGGAGAAAGTAGTAATTACTTTTAGAAGTAAAAATGGAAGTTTCTATAAAGTGTATAGGACACTAGTAAGAACCTAGGAATGTTGATTCATGAATAATAGTGAAATGAAATTAGTAGGACAGTAAGACAAGCATGGTTAAGAATGAGTACTCTTGATTTAGGAAGAACTTGGGAAAATCTCTTTCTTTAGTGGAATTCATATGGTAGTTAGTTTTCAAGCTAGCATCGAAATGACACCTTTTGAAGCTCTTTAAGGGAAGGCCGTGTAAAGACGTCTTCATGGTGGTTGGAGTCTACGGAAAGGCTGCTTCTTGGTTCCGACATGGTTAGAGAGATTTTGGAGAAGACTAATTTGATTAGGAGAAAATTCGTATCTCATATCCATGTCTCTTTGATAATATGTTTTAGAATTTCCTTTTTCCATCTTTAGATTTAAATAGATTCTTTCCTTTATTATCCTTTGGGAGGGTAGAACTTAGGATTTAACTTAGGATGGTAGGATTTGATGTAAACATGTTAAGAGAACATGTTATGAATGATGTATGCCAGTGGTTGCAAGTGTTTGCTAGTGGATGTTAATGGATGAATATAGGTACACTAGACACAATAATACCTCAGGGATCGGCCTAATTAGGACACTAGAGCATATGCATATGGATGTGTGCTCATTTTTACTTTATTTCCGTGGTTTCCAAATGTAACGACTCGGAATTTTCGATCCCGAAAATTCCACATAGTTAGGAAATGAAGAAAAGAGATAGAAGAAGAAACACAAAATCTCACATTCGTAGCGGATCAAAATATAATATCAAATAAAATAACAGTTATACAAGGAAAAACTATATCAATTAATTTACATTAATGCATCAAAGTTACAACATTTACACAAAACACTGGACAGTTAAAATCAACATGTCCCAGATAAACTACAATATCTCTCAACGGAATACACTCCATACGTTCCTGCCATCCAGCTCGCCTCCTGAGCTCTAGAACTGTAAGAAATACAGATTAAGGATCTTAAGGCTAGGATAAACACTAGAAGGGGGTGAATAGTGTTTTAGAGAATTGTTAAATCTTTTTGAGTTTTTGTTAATTTGAACACAAATGTATGCAATATTCAAACACAGATATGATCACAGAATCAAACATAGATGCAAATATAAAGTAAAAGAAGTAAAGGAAAGAACACACCGGATTTTATACTGGTTCAGAGTTACGCTACATCCAGTCCCGTACACAAGTATGGATTTCCTTTCAAAACCAATCTTTATGATTACACCCTCGATTTCAAGGCAACGAGGTACACCCTCCAGATTCACAATCTCTGGGTAGAGATACTTGATTTCCAGGGGAACAAGTTCACCCAATTGATTTCCAAGGCTACAATCACACCTTATCTCGCTTGATTGATTTCCAAGGCCACAATCACACCTTTTCTCGTTTAATTGATTACAAAGAAACCTATAGCTCTGAATAGCACTGAGGATCTTGTTGAGATAGTGATAGAGAATCAAACCATAGATAATTTAGTTAAATTCAATGTTGATTTCGGCAGAGTAATGGTAGGAATTTGTATAAAGAAATGTGGAAGAAGAAGAGGAGTGAAGAACCAGAAAATCTGTATTAAAATTCGTTGAAAACACCCCTATTTATAGAAGAACAACAACCATGTCCATTCGTGAAGAGATATGACGAATAAACAATTCTTTTGAAATTTAAACTTTGAAACCAACTGACACTATGTTGACATGGGTAGGTTGAGCATGTTTACATCCCAAAGGAATTTTTGATGGTTGTTTTTCTTTGAAAATAACTTCTATCTTATATTAAAACAATTTTAAACTTTATAAATATACTTGTCTACAGTTAAAATACATAAGTAAATATGTAGAATAATATATACAAAATTTTACTATAATTTTATATTTAAATCTAAGTATAAATAAATATATTATTATTAGAGATAATTAAAACCGTGGATAATTTGATTTTGAAATTAAAGATTATTTTGAGGCTAAAAGTATTTGAAATCAGGATAGATGTTTTTGATGCTTTTAAAAGGAAGGTTTTGAAAACATTTTGAAAACAAGATATAATTTTGTAAAAATCATTTTGAATAAAAATTAGCGGATACAAAACAATGTTCCACTAGATTTTTCATAGGTTCCATCCTACTTAGGGTTTTATCCCTTTAACAGGCTCGAAGTGGATTTCATTCCACTAATAAATTGGATTTTAATATGCCAGTGCTTTTCTAGGAGTTTTAACAAAATTTCTAATTAAATTCAAAGATAAATTACTTGAACTCTTGAACACTTGATAATCTTGATATTCTTGATACTCATGAGTCTTCAAGCCTGAAATCTTGATCTCTATACTGTACAGTCTTCATTATTTGGTACCCGCATGGTTAAATCCTGCATATACATATGTACTTAAACTTATATTGTTAGTATTTATATTTATAATCTATTCTAAGGTTGTTGTCACCAAAACCATCATCTCAAGGACTAACAAGAACGTCCTTACCAGAAAAGCTGTAATACTGGGTCTGACCCGAGCATTACATCAAAGTAACACCCGGGTTAGGCTGGAAACCAGAGTGAGTGAACTCATCTAACATGAAATTCCAATGCATAGAACTTATTCAAAACCTGGGGTAAGTTTTTCATCACTACAAGTTCACAACTTGTTAGGGTCAAAACTTAATCAATCCCTAAGTACCTTTACTTAGTTTTAAATGGTCCAGTCATTTAAGTTATTCCATTTCAGCCTATTGACTTCACATATCAATCTATAAAGAATCATTGTAGATGACAAATCGAAGTGGTTTCGGGTATGTACTGATAATCGACCCCGGTCTCTTCGAATCCAATTCCAAATAATTAAGTTTTAAAACACTACAATTCATATTCAGGATATCATACCATACAACAATTTAACTTATATATATAACCTACATTATCACAGTTCAACCCATTCATATCACAACACATCTCAATCGCTCATTAGAGACGACAACAGTCCAAATCATCCACAATCATTCAACCATCCATACACAAAATTTATTAGATATATAACCCTAATTAATTTAATTGATCTTCAATTAAATTAATTACCAGCTTAATCACTTGGATTACCTCAATCCTGCTTACTTAACATTAATTAATTACAAACCATTAATTAATCATCCCTTAATTATCCTCTTTAATTACATTAAGTAATTAGCCATTAATTAATAACACAAATTAATTAATCTTCACCCATTCAAATTAATCACATTTATCCTTAATTAATTACTCAAATTAATTATCATATAATCACTTACATTGATTAATTATCCTTTAGTTAATCATACTCATTAATTAACTAATCCTTAATTAATTTCCTTAATTAATTCAATTCTTTAATTAGTTACACTAAGTAATTAATCCTTAATTACTTCATTAAGTAATTATCATTAAACAAATCACATTTAGTAATTACTCATTAATCACCCTCCTTAATGAATGTCATTAAGCAATTATCCTTTAATTACTTTCATTATTATAAATCAATTTCATTAAGTGATTAATCTTAATTAATCATCTTTAAATTACTTAGTTTAATTAATTAATCACATTAATAAATTAATTCTTAAACATTAATTAATTTACTAATTAATTCTCTTAATTACCCATTAATTATCAAAACCTTAATTAGATTAAGAAAAAAATCATTTCCTTTAATTAAATACCAAATCACATATTTGGTTAACATTTAATTACTCATATTCAGCATTAATTATCCCATAATTAAATTACATTGATTAACCCTTTAATCAATACACTAATTAGTTAACCCTTTTTATCATAAATTAATTTATCCTTTAACCAATTTAAATATATTATCAAGTTTATTTAAATTTAACCTCTTTTTTTAAAAGGTTATAAATATTGAAATTCTTTAAACCTAAAATAATTCTATTCTCAAACTTCTAATAAAATTCCATCTTAAAACAACCCTGAATTATTTTAGATTGAAAAGGTTGATACATTTTATACTTGATTAACTTTGAACTTAGAACTTGTTATTCCTTTCTGAATATTAAAAACCTGCTAACAAAACAAGTGACCCAAGTTTACCCCCTTGATTTCCCGAGCCAGACCTTGCATATTTACAAACTATCATATACTTCGAGCAACTACGCAAAATTCTCGAGAAAACCCAGAGCGACCCCACCTTTTCCCCCGAGCTCTCTCTCTTTACTCCCTACCTCTTCTCTCTAACACAAAAAACAGCACTGCCCTGACATCGCCGATACGTGTGCATGTGCACACATGACTGGAGTTACTCCGGTCCTCGCCACCCCCGCAACAGAGTCTACGGCTACCTCACCGATCCCCTCGGTCACCCAGAAACGCGAATCACCTCGTAGAATCAAATTTGAAAAAATTACGAACCCAACAGGAAGAACCTTGTCACCAATCCTCGCGTAGCTCCCACCGCTGTCTACCTGAGACCATGGCCGCACGTCTGGACCTCCGCCTGAACCCTATGTTTCCTTTCCCATAACTCTGGTTCAATTCGATGCGCCGTCGACGTCGCACTGGCCTTGAAACCCAACACGACCCAAACCAGAGTCGAAACCCTAACCTCGCTTTGATCAGCCGCATCGATGCATGATAAAATCTCTTACCATTTTCCACTGATCTACACCTCCTAAACCTTCTCCAGCTCCAGTTCCAAAGCCCGTCTCTTCTCCGATCATCGGGGGTCATTGAAATTCCCAATAACAATCAACTCCCTATTTCTCGACAATCATGATACTAAAAAATTTTAAAATCTAAATTAAAAATCATGATTTTCAAATTCGAAACAGATTATAAGTTCGAAACACGAATTTTAAATGATTGATTTTCTGGTTTTAATTTGTTTCCACTGGAAACCTTTCCTCCTAGTAAAAACTACTTGCTATTAATCTTTATAACATTTTTAAAAATATTTTCAAGTTATTTCAAACATATGGTCTTTAAACATCATGTCCTTAAATAGTTTATGTAGGGAGGAATTAAATTTTGAGAATGGATTTGTGGTCTTTGAACAAGCAAAGACATGTACACCCATACTCAGTCATGCAGAAGTATATTTATCAGACATAACACATTTATTTATACATGAAAATTATTTCACAATCATACTACTATGATTATCATTTGCAACAGAAATATATCAGAGTTTTAGCTTTTAAAGTGAAATTTACTCACTTGGTCTAAGAACAGAGAACATGCCCTTTGATTTATCTGGGACCTTTGAACTGTATAGTTAGCTTGATAAGATTTCAATTGAACTAGCATGCTTTGATTACTAGATATGCTTCAGGTCTGAGATTTTGCTTTTAAATCTGAGAAGATTGTTTGATACCTCTGGTTTGAGTTGTAATGTTTTACAGGCTTTTGTTTAGATTTTTCTTGTGGTTGGTATAATGTTTTATAGTTGTTTTTCTTTGCTCTTTGATTTTTTTTGAAAATGGACTGATCAAAGAAAATGAGAGAGAGAAGTGGAGAGGATTATATAACTTAGTCTATCCTTATATTAATTATTTTTAAAAATGAAAATAAATTAAGGACACTTGTTAAAATCAATTTACACTTGTCATTGCATTTTATAAATTGCTTACACTTGTTATAAGGCATAGAAAATTAGCTTACATTTGTAATTATAATGTATTAGTATGTTTTATATATTTATATTGTATTATCAATTTGGTTTCACATTAATTATTTTTATTTATCTATATATATAACTTAAAATAAAATGAGATAAGAACTTAATCATACACTTATAAATAATTATATACATACACATTAGCTTTTAAAATATAGAATTTTTAGAACCAATTTACTCTAAGATATTTGAATTTCAAATCCAAACCTTTGTTTTCCATCTACTTATATATATATACAAATAAACAACTCATTATTATTTATTTGAAAATAATAATTTTGCCAAATTTAAAAAAAAAAAGGAAATTATCAGATCCAAATTCATTTACATATCCAGATATCTTTTATTATCGGATTTTTTTATGAATAAACCAATTAATTATCCAATTACCAAATGTCCAAAAATCTGGGTTATCACATTCCTCCTCCCTTAGAATCTTTTCGTCCTCGAAAAGAAACGAAGCCAGAATTCATCAAAAAGCTTATTATCAGAAAAATTACTCTTTGATCACTTTTACTATAAACTCTTTTTATTAAGAAATTTTAAAACACCTTTTTAAAAAACCTATTTATATTGCCAAAATAGTTTTATAAAAATACTTTTATAACTCGATGTCTCAACCAGTCCATCCTTGTTCTCACAGAAATTCGTTCATATGTTGATTAGGCATAAGACTGAAAATCTATAAGTACTTGGTTAACCCATTTTCAACGCCCAGTGAAAATACTTGGAAAATAATTTATTGAAAATATAGAAAACATTTTTGAAAATAGAGGAAACGTCTTTGGTGAGAATTATCTGGAAATCATCACCTCCATCCTTGATCGCAGTTAACCCGATGGTTATGTTGCGTTCCTGGCAAAATCCATAGATAACTGTAGGCACTCCGCCCCCCTCGATTATGCCATGAATCCCGCTACAGATCGCAGCTACATCTGGGGTTACGTTGCTATCACAGAAAAAACCCATATGACTGTAGGCATCAGCGCCCTTGAATTTCACTACCAAAAGAATGAAACTTCTCCACTCCACTCGACCATAGATCGCAGTCTATCGATGTTACATTGCCATCCAGGAAAAATCAAGCGTAGACCATTGACATTCACCTCCACACGATTTCCGCTATGGCCGCAGTAGATCGCAGCGACATCGAGTTACACTGTCATCATAG
This sequence comes from Allium cepa, assembly GCA_030765085.1. Classification (NCBI taxonomy): domain Eukaryota; kingdom Viridiplantae; phylum Streptophyta; class Magnoliopsida; order Asparagales; family Amaryllidaceae; genus Allium; species Allium cepa. Next base: position 1,050,018,059 of record CM060935.1, on the reverse strand, counting down.
CATAACTCAAATGCCTCTGTAGGCATCAGCGCCCTCGACTTTCGCTACCCAGTATTCCTCATGAACTTCAGTTTGTCCGGACTTCCTCACAGGATCCACTTTAGAGCCTTCCCCTTTGAGGCTCAAGGCAGTACTAACCTATGGTACTTCTAAGAAGTTCATTTCAAGGGAGCGCCTTTTTCTCCAGAGCCATTTTCAAAACACTTTATACTATACACATATAGTATCTTCCAAATCATGCACCTAGTATGAATCCCATATAAATCTCCTTTTCTCAAAATCGATTATCTCAAAATCAATAATTCTCAAACTAGGATTTTCAAATTTCCAAAAATTGATTTTTCCCAAAAATCGAAAGCCTTTCTAAATCCAAAGGTTCCAAAAACCTTTCCTCAGATCATTCTCATAAGATCCTTTATATATATATATATATATATATATATATATATATATATATATATATATATATATGTATGTATAACCTTAAAAAATCTTTAGATCACTTCATACTTGTATAAATTCCCTTTTTATACTTCAAATACTTTTCAAAAACCTTTTTCTTCTGGCAACAGATTCAACAAGGGGAGTTTATCGTGTGTATATATTAAAAAGATACATAACTCTGTTTATGCCAAATCAATATTCAAGCTTGATTACTCGTTACTTTTCTTCATAATCATAGAAATATCCATTTTCCATTTTACTTCAACATATATTTCACAAAATATACTTTACATTTCAAAAACCATTTTACAGTTTTTATCCCTAAATTTTCAATATCAATTTCATCCGTACGCTATATCAATCTGATCGCTTACTCGATCACACGATTTCTCTTCCGAACTAGTATCGTCCATCCGACTTCCTAGTGCAGACTCAGATCTGGTTTCTTGATAAGAAACCATCATTCTCCTTGCATATCTATAACTATGATAGAGAATATCCAGAACCAATCAACAATCCATATCCAGGTTCGCCGTCAAAAATTGAGTGAAAAATCCCTACTCGGATCGATGTACTATCTCGAATCTGTGCTCGAATCTAGATCAAATCACTATGAGAATAAAATAATATACGTACATCCTACGTAATTATCTCCATTAATTATTAGCTAAATCAATTTCTCCTTTCTTTTCACATTTCCTTTAATTCTATTCACTTATTCTCAATTGCTTCCATTTTCCATTGAGTTATCACTTCAATTATAAAGAGTTTGTACTCTGACCAACATAAATTTAAAAATAGCTTGAAAAAGTTTAAAATAGATAAGTAGTTGAAAAATAGTTATTATTTGTAAAATAGTTGTATAATAGTAATTAGTTATAAAGTAGTTGAAAAATAGTAATTAATTTATAAAACAGTTGAAAAATAGTTAAATAGTTACAAAAATAATTATAAAATAAGTATGAAATTGTTTGGCTTTTAAAAGAAAGATTGTATATGGTAAATAGCTTTGGAAAATAAGAAAGTTTACATTAAAGCAATTTATTTTAAAAATAGTCCAGAGCCAAACTGTTCAATTTCCAATCTCTATTTCCAATCAATTGCCAATTTCCAATTAACTTTCAATATCAATTCAAATTAAATTAACTTCCATACCCATCCCAAATTCAAATCAACTTCCCATTCGAATTTGAACTCATTCAATTTTCAATTTCATTTCTAATTAATCCAAATTCAAATTTTTCCATTTGAATTTAAATTTATCCATCTTCAATCACAAATCTAATTAATTTAAGCCAAATTCAATTTGAACTAATGCATTTTAATTCTCAACTTTAAACCACCTCGAATTATATAAATTCGAGTTAAATTTTACATGCTGATTTAACCCCTTAAATCAAATTAACCTTTGTTTTAAATCAACAATCTAGATCTTTAAACAATTTAATTCTGAGTCCAAATTTCAAAATTCCATTTTAAATTATCTTTACTTAACTTATTTCAAAGTTCAAATAAGAGTCCAAAACAATTTTATCTTTCAACCTTGAAACCGATTCCATATCCTTAATTTCAAATTAAAGTTTAATTTCCCTTTTATCTCAATAATGGATATATTACCACAATCCATTTCTTCATTCATTTAAACAAATCTAATTCACAATTTAAATATTATTAATAACAACGGGATGATATCATCCAAATTATTTGAAACATCCATCCATTTTCAATTTCCAGATCTCAAACCTATTTTGAGATCACACAAACTCCCCATTCAAATCAATCATTTAACTTCCCAAGTTAAATCTCAATTTCAACTTGAAATTTCCAAATCTGGTTGTTCATTCAAACTTATTTAACTTATTCTAAGTTAAATTCAATTTAATCCTATTAATCCCACTCAAAATTTGAATTCTCCATTTCAAATTTCAAATTTCTATCACTTAAAAGTCAAAAACTTATTTTACTTTGGGTTTTCACATCACACTTCAGGGAAAATCAAAACTCATCACTTTAGAGTTTATTATATATCCACACATATATACATATTTACTTCTTCGCCGACCAGGCTATAATTTTAATTTTAAGCCTCTCTTGGTTTAATTCAAAACAAGTTTCTTTAAAGTTTTCAAACAACTTCTTGTTTGAAATAGGACCCTTTCATTCAAATAATACTATTTATTATTTCTTTCATTACTTTAAAACAAATCCTAAATTTTCTGGACTTAGATTTAAAAATTCACAATTTAAATTATCTTCAGTTCCAATTTATAAGTCTTACTCGCCTAAAGGTTTACTTCCTTAATGCATTTCATTATTAAACACAATAACCCTTTATGATAATAACCAAGATTATCATATCTGGAAGCCAATTTATTATTATCTTATTCTGAAAACACTTCTACAAATTCAAGATTTTAATTTCAGTTTGGATCCATTTCAAACTTATCTTCATTCAATTTTGGTTTGGTTGTATTTCTATTACCATTTAATTCTTATTATTTTATTTAATTCCAATAATCAATAACCAATTTCTTTAATATATTTATAATTGGACAAATTTACTTATATATAAAATCATTCAATTTTAAAACCAATTTTAAAATCTTTATATAAGAAAATAACAAGTACGCACTCATATACATATATACACACTACTTATTCTAGGGCACTACTAACCCTATCCTGAATGAGTGAACCCAACAGAGCTAAGGTTCCCACTTAAACTTCAGCTCTGATACCAAATGTAACGACTCGGAATTTTCGACCCCGAAAATTCCACATAGCTAGGAAAAGAAGAAAAGAGATAGAAAAAGAAACAGAAATGAAACACAGAATCTCACATTCGTAGTGGATCAAAATATAATATCAAATAAAATAACAGTTATACAAAGAAAAACTGCATCAGTTAATTTACATTAACGCATCAGAGTTACAACATTTACACAAAATACTGGACAGTTAAAATCAACATGTCCTAGATAAACTACAATATCTCTCAGCGGAATACACTCCATACTTTCCTGCCATCCAGCTCGCCTCCTGAGCTCCAGAACGTCCTTACCAGAAAAGCTGTAATACTCGGTCTGACCCGAGCATTACATCAAAGTAACACCCGGGTTAGGCTGGAAACCAGAGTGAGTGAACTCATCTAACATGAAATTCCAATGCATAGAACTTATTCAAAACCTGGGGTAAGTTTTTCATCACTACAAGTTCACAACTTGTTAGGGTCAACACTTAATCAATCCCTAAGTACCTTTACTTAGTTTTAAATGGTCCAGTCATTTAAGTTATTCAATTTTAGCCTATTGACTTCACATATCAATCTATAAAGAATCATTGTACATTACAAATCGAAGTGGTTTCGGGTATGTACTGATACCCGACCCCGATCTCTTCGAATCCAATTCCAAATAATTAAGTTTTAAAACACTACAATTCATATTCAGGATATCATACCACACAACAATTTAACTCATATAGATAACCTACATTATCACAGTTTAACCCATTCATATCACAACACATCTCAATCGCTCATCAGAGATAACAACAATCCAAATCATCCAAAATCATTCAACCATCCATACATAAGATTTATTAGATATATAATTCGTAATTAATTTAATTAATCTCCAATTAAATTAACTACCAACTTAATCACTTGGATTAACTTAATCCTGCTTACTTAACATTAATTGGTTACAAACCATTAATTAATCATCCCTTAATTATCCTCTTTAATTACATTAAGTAATTAGCCTTTAATTAATAACACAAATTAATTAATCTTCATCCATTCACATTAATCACATTTATCCTTAATTAATTACTCAAATTAATTATCCTATAATCATTAACATTGATTAATTATCCTTTAGTTAATCATAATCATTAATTAACTAATCCTTAATTAATTTCCTTAATTAATTCTATCCTTTGATTAATTACATTAAGTAATTAATCCTTAATTACTTCATTAAGTAATTATCATTAAATAAATCACATTTAGTAATTACTCATTAATTACCCTCCTTAATGAATGTCATTAAGCAATTATCCTTTAATTACTTTCATTATTATAAATCAATTTCATTAAGTGATTAATCTTAATTAATCATCTTTAAGTTAGTTAGTTTAATTAATTAATCACATTAATAAATTAATTCTTAAAAATTAATTAATTTACTAATTAATTCTCTTAATTACCCCACTAATTATCAAAACCTTAATTAGATTAAGATAAAAATCATTTCCTTTAATTAAATACCAAATCACATATTTGGTTAAACATTTAATTACTCGTATTCAAAATTAATTATCCCTTAATTAAATTACATTGATTAACCCTTTAATCAATACATTAACTAATTAACCCTTTTTATCATAAATTAATTTATCCTTTAACCTATTTAATTACATTATCAAGTTTATTTAAGATAAACCTCTTTTTTTAAAGGTTATAAATATTGAAATTCTTTAAACCTAAACTAATTCTATTCTCAAACTTCTAATAAAATTCCATCTTAAAACAACCCTTAATTATTTTAAATTGAAAAAGTTGATACATTGTTTGCACTTGATCAACTTTGAACTTAAAACTTGTTATTCCTTTCTGAATATTAAAAACCTGCTAACAAAACAAGCAACCCGAGTTTACCCCCATGATTTCCCGAGCCATACCTTGTGTATTTACGAACTATCATATACTTCGAGCAACTACGCAAAATTTTCGTGACAAACCCAGAGCGAACCCACCTTTTCCCTCGAGCTCTCTCTCTTTACTCCCTACCTCTTCTCTCTAACCGAAAAAACAGCACTGCCCTAACATCGCCGATACGTGTTCACGTGCACACATGACTGGACCTGTCCTCGCCACCCCCGCAACCAAGTCGACGGCTACCTCACCGATCCTTCGATCACCCAGAAATGCAAATCACTTGAACAAATTATGAACCCAACAGGAAGAACCTGATCACCAATCATCAAGTAGCTCCCGCCGCTGTCTACAGGAGACTATGGCCGCAAGTCTGGACCTCCACCTGAAACCTACGTTTCCTTTCCCATAACTCCGATTCAACTCAACGTGCCGTCCACGTTGTACCGGCCCTGAAACCCAACATTACCCAAACCAGAGTCGAAACCCTCACCTCGCTTCGATCAGCCGCACTGATGCATGATAAAATCTCTTACCATTTTTCCACTGATCTACACCTCCCAAACCTTCTCCGCCTCCAGTCCCAAAGCCCGTCTCTTCTCCGATCGTCGGGGATCATTAAAATTTCCAATAACAATCAGTTCCCTATTTCTCGACAATCATGATACTAAAAATTTTAAAATCTAAATTAAAAAACATGATTTTCAAATGCGAAACGGATTATAAGTTTGAAACACGAATTTTAAATGATTGATTTTCTGGTTTTATTTTGTTTTCAGTGGAAACCTTTCCTCCCAGTAAAAACAACTTGCTTAATCTTTTAAAACATTTTTAAAAATATTTTCAAGTTATTTCAAACATATGGTCTTTAAACATCATGTCCTTAAATAGTTTATGTAAGGAGGAATTGAATTTTGAATGGATTTGTGGTCTTTGAACAAGCAAAGACATGTACACCCATACTCAATCATGCAGAAGTATATTTATCAAACATAACATATTTATATATACATGCAAATTATTTCACAATCATGCTACTATGATTATCATTTGCAACAGAAATATATCAGAGTTTTAGCTTTTAAGGTGAAATTTACTCACCTGGTCTAAGAACAGAGAACAGGCCCTTTGATTTATCTGGGACCTTTGAACTGTATAGTTAGCTTGATAAGGTTTGAATTGAACTAGCATGCTTTGATTACTAGATATGCTTCAGGTCTGAGATTTTGCTTTTAAATCTGAGAAGATTGTTTGATACCTCTGGTTTGAGTTGTAATGTTTTACAGGCTTTTGTTTCTATTTTGCTTGTGGTTGGTATAATGTTTTATAGTTGTTTTTCTTTGCTCTTTGATTTTTTTTTGAAAATGGACTGATCGAAGAAAATGAGAGAGATAAGTGGAGAGGATTATATAACTTAGTCTATCCTTATATTAATTATTTTTAAAAATGAAAAGAAATTAAGGACACTTGTTAAAATCAATTTACACTTGTCATTGCATTTTATAAATTGCTTACACTTGTTATAAGGCATAGAAAATGAGCTTACATTTGTGATTATAATGTATTAATATGTTTTATATGTTTATATTGTATTATCAATTTGGGTTTACATTAATTATTTTTATTTATCTCTATATATAACTTAAAAGAAAATGAAATAATAACCCAATCATACACTTATAAATAATTATATACATACACACTAGCTTTTGAAATATATAATTTTTAGAACCAATTTATGCTTAGATGTTTGAATTTCAAATCCAAACCTTTATTTGCCATCTACTTATATATATATATACACAAATAAACAACTCATTATTATTTATTTGAAAATAATAATTTTGCCAAATTTAAAAAAAATCAACAGATTATCGGATCCAAATTCATTTACATATCCAGATATCTTTTATTATCAGAATTTTTTTTGAATAACCCAATTAATTATCCAATTACCAGATGTCCAAAAATCTAGGTTATCGCACCATAAATGGATATTTATCACATGATTGTTGCATTTGGATGATGGTTGTAGCACGCATATAGAACTATAGAATTATCATTAGGAATTTTTGCATTCATTTGGATACATGGACGTACATGATTGCATAAAAGGAGGTTCACTGAATCAGTGGACCACCTAATCTTTTGCATTAATTAGGGTCATTTACACTACACTAATTGCATTAGTATTATTAAATTCATTAGGAAAACTTAAGGACAATGGATAAATGGGTGATGATTGAGTAGTTGGTTGTACAACTTGAATGAAAACATTTAGTCATTCTTTTAACCTTAGAGATTTCGGGGACGAAATCCTTTAAGGAGGGGAGAATGTAACAACCCAAAATTTAATCTATAATAACTAATTCATTAATTAATTAGATAATAAAATAACTTTTTGAAATTATCGCAATTAAGCTAAGGAAGTTGCATCATTGTACCCATCGTAATTTTCTGGTCAATTTCCATATGTAAAATGTCAAAATCTGAGCTAATATGACCAAGTTATAAAATAAACAGGAAATCAAAAAAAAAATGGTAGTTCGACCGATGTGACCAAGTTATAAAATAAATAGGAAATATAAAAAACATCGGTAGGTCGACCGGTCGGTCGACCTGGGCACCAGGCGGTCGACCGCCCGGTCGACCCGCCTTTGCTATTTGCGAACGAATGAACGTTCCATGTGAACATTCCAGAGCCTCAAACTGACGTGTTTTGCATTCTTTATTTTAATCCGGTCCTTTTATTTTTGCATATGATGGCTCCTATTCAGCCTATGACGTGCTTGCATCCTATTTAATCCCCAAATCCAACGGTCCAAGATCTACTTCTACCCCAATAAATAGACACCTAGACCTAACACTTTTTCTCATTCTTGGTTTTCTCAAATTGGGTTCCCCTTTTTAGGAAAGATCCTAAATGGAATAATTTTTCCAAAGGAGAAAATTGTTATAAATTAAATTATTTTACAACTCCAAGTGGATCAAGGAAAACCAAAGAAGAGCTTAGGACCGGAGGTGAGTGATTGTAATTATTTTAAGATTTCTTTATGTAATATAAAATAATAGGATTTTCAATAGTTGTAGTTTTACTACGATTTTTAGAATAACCTTTTTAGCAGTTTTATTTACGGTTTTTAGAATTATTTTCAGTCTATTTCTTTCGAGCTATTCTTTTCAGTTAATTTAATTATTTCTATTAATTATAACTTTTCTATTTATTTACAGTATTTTAATCTATTTACTGTTATTTATGTTTTATTTACATCTTCTTCCTACGCCTTGGAGTTTCTTCTATTTTTAGTTTCCTTTTATTTCCCCTTCTTCTTCGCGTATGGATTAGAATAGAATTAACGCGAAATTAGATTAAATTATAAGAATTCTAAAACAACGGAAGATAAGATGCAAATTATAAAGACTGTAATAAAATGAAATTAAGACTGAAAGTATGCCTAATTATGATATTAGTTGGACTGAATTAAAGAGATTGGCCTATTTATAATTATGAGATGTAAATTATAAAGATTGTAATATAAATGGAACTGGACTGAAATTACGCCTAATTATGACATTAATTGGACTGAATTAAAAAGATTTGCCTAGTTATAACTAAAAAGAGTAAAAGATGGAAGATGCTTATTTTTACACTTAGACCTTAGGTTAAGTAATAAACATGATTATAACGTAGGTTATAATAAGAAAAAGAACAGAATAAGGCTTATTTTAATACTTAGGATAAATTAATAAGCATAGATAGTAGAGAAAACTGTAAAGGCTTATTTAAATAATTTACCTAAGATAATAAGCAAAGATGAAAGTATGACCTATATCAAATAGCATTCCCTATTAGACAAAACAGTGGGCTCACATTAGCCTGAAGCGAGATGAGGGCGTACTTATGCTAAAAATGGTAGAAATTGGTCAATTAGAATTCCAAATCACGGGGGTGGATAAGGGGTGCAACAAGATATTGTTTGGATGACGGACTAGTACCAACAGCATTTCCCCTATTTTTTATGGACGCACGGTGATCTCACATTAACCTGAAGTGAGATGATAGGCACGCTTATGATGGAGTTTGAGGTAATAGAAGACCCAATAGGTGGAGCAAAAGGTAGCATAGGCATGGTGGTAGTTACGTGTGCGACTTTCATTCTGGTGCATAGTAATTGCTATGAATTCCAAGCGCTTAGTGTGGGTGTCTTTTGTAGACACCATTGCCTTCTGTGTAGGGAGCTGTGTATGTCGTTCGTATCCACAGTGGGTGCTTTGTGCATCTTTCAAAGAAACCATTGGCTTCTATGTAAGGAGTTATATAGCATCTGGTCCGTAGTATGATCCATGGAGTAGCAAGCCGATCAAGAAGGGTAGAATTAGGGTTACATCCTAATTACAGGATTAGGGATTCGGCCTAATCAAAGCATAAATCAAGGACAAGTGCAAACAATCAAAGTTAACCTATCTTATAGTTAATCGCATTTATTTTCAGTTTATCTCTTTCCTATTTCCTTTGTTTTTTCTTTATATACTAGAACTGTTGTAGAGTCTGTTACTTTTACTTTGCTTAAATACTCTAGTAATTACTATCATTCACCAGACTTTTAGTCCGACTCACTCCTCCATTTTCCCTTTTCCTCCCCATAATCTAGCAAGAGCAAGGACGATAGATTGTAGACACTTAGAGATTTCTTTGGCAGATATTTCTTATGTATTTCTCTTCTTTATTTTCACTTTTAGCTTATTCCATGTGCTGACATTTTGTGAGGTATAGTTTGTACTCTGATATTTATGAGACTGAGGTTTGATTTCACGAGACAAGTATTGGTATTTTAAAACATATGATGTATTTGGTTTTATAATTCTATATTATGAAGTTTGACTTTTAGAAAATTATTATTTTAGTTGTTTCCACTATTTTTATCTATTTTTTCTTATGAATCTTAGTTTCTGCTAGTTTTAGTTATACCTACAATGCTACATATCTTTTAATGTGTCCTTTTGGGTATACCAAGGGGTGTGGGGTGTTACATGCAGGTCCGAACCCATGATGCCTTGCCAATGCCATAAATTGAACATAACCACACCACCTTTGAATGGCCTTAGCTACCGCTCCGCTTCGCCATAATCGATCTTGACTTTTCATCTCATTGTGCTCTCCAAGTTTGTAGTAGAAGTTGAAGCCTGAAAGTGATTGTAGTGGCTCGATTATTCTTGGCCATGGGATTGAGGAAGAAGGAAATGTCGACTAGGGTTAAGTAGATAGGTTTTTCAAAAATGAAATGTACATGTCATAATATAGAAACTTTTCAAAGCACTATTCACATGTTAAAATTTCGAACTCCAAACGAGACGTGCCACCTAGCGTTCTATATGTAATACCTCTATTTCGAACACAATGGAACTATTATTAGGACCAATTCCATCATATACAAAAGTTAGCTTTATGAAATCAAATTATAGTAATTTAAATTCCTTTAATTAATTTCTACATCGAATTTACACTACCAAATAATACGTCCAATCATCATGAAATTCGACGGCATACTATAATTTACTATTACGGATCCAATGCCATTGGTTTCATTAAAATCCAAGGCAGTGTCCTGGAAGGCTATTTTCATTCATTAATTAAAACAAAAATATTATTAGAAATCTTTTTATCACTTTTAGTTCAAATTCAAAAGTTCACTATCTTTATTCTTATCAATTTGGAATTTAAATCAACTTTCAAAATTATTTTCATTCACATAAAATTCAAGATTTAATTATTTAAACAATTCTAAATATTTAAATAACCATTATATTTGAAATTTAAGTTATTTGACTTATAAAATTAATTTTTCAATATTTAAACCAATTAAATATTTTAAATTCGAATGACTGAAATTCTAGATTGTTATAGATATCCTCAAGTTTGACTTAAAGTGACCATATATAAAATATCCTATATGTTTGACTTGTAGTAGAAATTATAGGATTATGGTATCTCAAAGTTAATGTAAAATATCGAGTTTATCCTAGAGTTGTTCTTTATTAGAACTAACACGTTTGGTAGTGGGTGAAATGGTAAATTTCAAAACAAAGTCCTTATTTGGGTCTTAATTGACCTTTGAGATCTATTTCCTAAATTTAGATCAAATCCACTTGTTAAATAAAATCATATTATATTTTTAAATATTTTACACTTTATTAATCATGTGAATTAAATTTATTTAATATTTATTTTTTATACATCGCATATATTAATAACATAACATGATAACACAATGATATACAAGCATGTGTATAATTATATATAGATAGAGAGAGACACAAATATAGATATTGGGATTTATATTTATCATACTTACTTATACATACGATAAAATCATATGCATATCAGGAATATAAATGCCTAAATATATACATATATTTAAATATGCTATAATACATGTATGTAGTTTTTATGCGCATATTAATAATACCATATATATAGTTTAGATATATATATATATATCTCTGTGTGTGTGTGTGTATGTATGTATGCATGCATGCATGTATGTATATTATATATATTGCCATTTATTCGAGTATATATATATATAATTTCGAAAATAAATATATTATTAAAGTTAAATATATTTAAATTTGGTTGATAAAGTAAAACAAATAGATTTGAATTAAAACATTTAAGATTACATTTTGACTAAGTACATATATTTAAATTTATATTTCAAACTAAGAAGATTATTTCAAAATATTGAAAATATATAAAAATTTATAGTATGAAAATTTCAAACATATATATATGATATTTCATCGACCTAAAATTTTTGTTAATTTATAAATATATAAAATAAATATAACTTCTTATATAAAATAATATTAATATTAATATTTAAAAAATGAGCATTTATATATATATATATATATATATATAAATGCAAAGTTATGGGCAATAACTATTTTTTGTATTAGATTAGCCAAAAAAATTATAAAAAATGTTGCTAAAATTATTATTTAATAAATTATGTTTATAAATGTATAGATAATTAAATAATTAATAAATTATTATTTTGGCTGATTATTATGTTTTACATAGATATGTACACACATAAAATAAACGTTAACTTTATTATATAGTTTAATAAACAGGTTTAATTTAAATTCTAATTATTGAATAAACTAATTTATAAAACTAGCAATATACATACATATACATAGGGTGAAGTGATATATGTAAACATAGGATATAAGGACCATACTTGAATAGATCTTGCCCTTTGTAACACCTTGATTTGTGAATCATCTCCCAGATTGCTCAAACTGTCACCTGCTATTGCTAGAATCGAATGTATCACTTGATTTTATTTTTATTTGATGTTTAAATGGATGAATTAGAGCTATGCTAAATAGGGTAGGCTAGGAACGTGTAGCTTAAAAGGAAAGTAAGAAGAGGAATCAAAAAATTTAGTTTGGCTTGGTATTTATATTGAGAGAAAAGGGAGAAAATACTTTCCACCATTTACTCGATCTCTTTTGTCGGTTCAAACTTAGATCTAAATCAAATCCATGCCCATACTCATTTATTTATAGCCGATCATGAATGGTGCCATGTTGGACCCAAAAAATTTACTAGGAGTTACTCCAAAAAATTACTAATAACACCCTAAACATCAAATATCTTAGGAATTAATATTTCTTAAATGTTAATTAATTTATAAAATTTATAGATAGATTAAATCATGTGGTGTTTTGGAGAAGTCACAAATGTGGTTATATAACTCTTGGATATGAATTCGGTCAGCGATTAATATTGAACAATTCAAATATTAATGTTCACATGTCACCTATTAGTGGTGTGACATCCGAATTCATTACCTACATATCCTTTCGGTAAATCATATTTTACATCAATTCACGCCGTTCTAATAGTGATAATAATTTACATAAGTTCTCTTCATTGGCACTACATCACTTTAGGATATATAGAGTTTGGTATCGGTTAAAAACCAACTAATATCCACATTTAACAATTTGGTCCATGAATAAAGTACTATGTTCAATAATAACATTTATTATTAACTGTTTTACTCTGACCTAAGATTTTGATTTTTAGCTGACAATGGTTGGCTGTGATGCTAACCACATACAACAAGGAGACGAATTCTCTATTGAATAGTGCTTTACTTCTTATGATTCTAATCAGACCCAACTATAGTCGCTCATTTTTCGTCATGCCATGTTTTAACTATAGTCGCTCATTATTTTCTCATTATTATTAACTTATAGAAAACTCTTAGACAAGTCACTCCATAGTTATCCAATAATTACGAGTACGTAATACCTTGGTACCCCTGGTAGTTATGGATAATAAATTACCCAACATTAGGAAAGCGCTGCATATTCTAGTCTCAAAAAATGTATCAGTATCCTTCTTAAATAATCTTGACCAAGAATATTTAAAACAAATGTTACTATATATTGTGATTAATTACTAACAATTATAGCTAGTTGCAACAACAATCACATAACATTTCATTTAAGGATTTTCTTATTAATATACTTTGATTTAGTCACTTAATTAATTATATTACAATATAAAAAAGCATATAAAAGAAAATAAACACATTTATTATGAACAAAATTGATCACCAAGTTAGAAAATTTACAGTAAATTAAATAATTACCCCTAGGGCATATCCTTAACTCTCTCAATCTCTCTATTGCGCTTGGAGCTAATTATGGATTCTCAATCTCATTCCTTAAATCGGTTAACTCAATACTAATTGAGCTAGTCCCTTCGTGAATAAGTTGGTTATGTTGTTGCTACTATTTACTCCGGTATTTGTTACTTCTTCGCTGAAAAACTATCTTAATAGGTGGAATTTTGGGACTATGTGTCTCGATTTCTTATGAATTCTTGGTTCTTTTGCGATATGCATCGCGACATTGGTATCATGAAATAATGTTATGAGTTTCTCGATGTTTGGAATTACCCTTGACTTAGTAACAAATTTACGTCAGCATGCACTTCAGCTTTATAACACTACAATCTACTTCTCCGGCATACACTACACCACCAGGTTTAGATGCTCCCACTACCCAGCCAACTTCAGCCTTACCAATTCGAGCACGCTCGTTACAACCATCTAGCAAAATATTTTTACATAATTGTTTTTTCAAGTTTCACATTTGTTGCTTATATTATTATTTAAATCATGTATACACTGTAATTTTTTAGTTATTATCTCTTTTGTGGATCATCTATGTGATGATCCTTTACTATATTATCCACCTATGTACAGTCACCCGTCAAACTTGTTGGCAGCTTTTGGCTTACTATTCAATAAATAACGAGTGCTCTCCTCACAATGAGGACCACTCTTTCATAAAAAAGTTAAATTACACATTCAAAATGCTTCTTTAACTCTCCATTTAGGGTGATGTGTTCAACCATCATTATTGAATCAGTATTCTCTTTTGCTTAGAACTTTTCCAACTAACTGCTAACCCGACAAAGATTTACTTTCACTAATATCGCTTTGGAAACTTGAGCCTATATACCCCTCCATAAGGTTCTCTTCATTCCCATCAATTAGGAATAAGGCTTTGGTATTTCATAAATACATAAGCTTACATTTCACAATCATCCAACATCAGCTTAAACATCCTAGTGCATAAGCCGCGTCCAATCTATTTGATTACTTTAGCACTTCCTTATTCTTTTTGGTATATGCACACTTCCTCTATGTTCTGGTAAAACCAAACTATTTGATTACTGTGACGACCCGTACTCGATGCCTGACAAACGATATCGAATCCGTATAGCCGAAGCTTGCAACAACATTAGATGAAAAACAACACAGCGGAAACAAAAGATGCTTGCATTGATAAACAACATAGGTACAATGTTAGATACACCATGATACAATAACTCAACACCCTCAGAGAATATATACAACACAACACCACATCGGAAATATATTGTCATGATCACAATCTTCATGAGAATCCAATACTGCAACTCCAAACCAAAACTTCAAAGCTAAAGCTCTAAAACTTCAAACTTGAACCACCATCAAGCTGAACTTGTAGCAAATGCGATCCCGAACGTAATTGCCAAACCAAAACTTCTTGAAGATCCAAAGACCGAAGAAGATCTCCAAATGGTACCAAACTAAAGATTTCGAAGGCTATCGAATTTATACCTATCATTTGATTATCTGAAAAACCCAACTCTAGACTACCCGTGTGGAAAATTGTGGGTAGTCAGAGTTTAGGAAGGAAACAATAAACTCCAGGTCAGTCATGGGACCGGTATGAGCAAAAAATAACAGTTTTGAATAAAAACAAACAACAAAAGAATTTAAAATTGAAATCCACAATGCATTTCGAAAATGAAACTACCATAAGGCATTCCGGTACATACACATTGCAGTCGCACAATTGGGGGAGATTTCTCCTTATGATAGTCAAACATGCTTACCACGCAAAATTCTTTTTGCTATTATTAGTGCATAGTGGAAAACATTTCAAAAATATAATATTAATCTTAACCAGCATAGGTACCATTATATTATGCTAGCTATAGCTACCACCTGAGGTGGTAGGTTATACAACTGCAATCGTAAAGGGCTCGTATTGTTTGATTAGATTTTCAATAAATGGTCAGACTAAAGAACTTCCTTGTAAACGCCCCACCCCGAGACCCACCTTAGTAAAGAGAATTAATGAGTAATTCTGTCTACTAAAGCGGAGAATATGGCTGGTTAAGGGCGACCACCTATAACTTTGTCTTAAACATCTACTGAATACGTCGATAAATGCACTATGATTTTTCTTTTCTATCTCAATGGATCGACATACACAGTAAATGCTTAATCCAAAGCTATAGGTGGCTAACAGATCTATCAGAACAAAATACCATAACTAAATGTAAAGCACATCATAGAACAGTAATCAGCATCATATATATACATATACACTGATACATGTTTAGTACAATACAATATGAATACAATAAAGGTGGTATTCGACCACATTATATACATGGAATCGAATATAAATACATCAGAGTCAAGCGGAAAGAATGTAAACCACAAAAGTGCTAGGATGATATTCAAGCAGATGCATCAAAGCAAAGTCCCATAACTGATAGCTAACCTGAAACAACTCGGTCTGACCCGAGTGATAAACACACGAGTCATGCAACTGAATCTTATCGTTAGAAAGGAATACGATAAGGTAAAGAGAAGAGCTTCGCAACGGGATAACATAAGTAGATATGAACATCTAGGGTTGATATCAAGTAACTTCACTATGTCTCTATGGTGGTTTGCATATACATATACTTGGGTTAATCTGACGGAATTCATGTATATGATATAAGGAAAAACATTCAAACATTATCCATGAATAAATAAATCTCTCAAGTCCTACATAAACCCCAAGTATAAATCCATAAAATTCGAAATCACCAAAATCCTCAAAGAAATCATATTTGCCATATTTACATCTATAAGGCTAGGTAAACACATTGAAAATGGTGAAATCGAAATCATCATAACTCATAAAAGAAATCTCATATTGGCCAATTATTACATGCAAAAGCATGTTGCACTTGCTATTTACCAGTACTGTTCACCATCACGGTACCATATCCATTTCTCGACCGGAATCCTCATCTTGAATTAATCTGGTCTATGACGTCATCTATATTCTCCCCGAACACCCTCCATCAAAAGTGATTGGAGCACCTCACTCCAATCGGTGTCCGCTGAGTCCCCGCCATCAAAAGTGATTGAGTCAAGTATTACTAAACCCGATCGGGACTCTAAGTACTGGTAGTTCTCCCAGAATGTGTCAACAACTCTCGGATAGTAACTCGGAAAGTGGTAACGTATGTCCCATACCATACGCTCTCACTTAGCGGTTTTCTAGCCGCTAGTTCGTGCCGCACTAAGAAATCATCAACATTATCAAAAGAATCGCCTCATGTCATCGGCATATGGTATAAGATGCTAAACCCGTCTCATCTCATCGACGAGTAGAAACTCCATAAAAACCTCAAACTCATCAAATTCCATCAAAATCTTGCCTCATATCATTGGCAAGTATATCTCCATCAATATAGTCCTAATCTCGTATATACTCCCGAATAGGAGATCTCGGACTATACGTATTAGCCAAATGGACCAATATAATCTCAAACTCACACCACAATGTGGTTAACATCAAGGAGGAAATCAAATGATTCCTCAAAATCGTTTCGGTAGTACAAGTCCGAAATTAACCGATAAAGTAAATACTCAAGTCCCATACCTCGCGGATTTACTAAATCGTTTAATTTATTTTCTTATACGTCCGAAAAAGCATAAAAGTAATTAAAGTAAATAAAATTAATGATAATATATTTTACTAGAGAAAACGGGATTTTAAACCAATTTATAGAAATTTATCTAAAGCATTTTGAGTGAAAACCCATCATTTAAAGAATTTTAATGATTTTTGAAAGCCTAGAAAATAAAGAATAATTGTTTAAAAACCTTTAAAAATGTATAAAAACATTTATTGCTCAAACCATGATTTTAGAAGATTTTATGCAATTTATTCGGATTTTTAAAACTCAGAAAAACATCAATTTGCAATTTAATCGGCAAAAACCGATATTCAAATTTTAAATCGAATTTAAAACCAATTTAAATTCAAGTCACATTCTAAATTTACTAGTCCGTTGCTGGACAAAATAATCAAATGTTAGCATCAAATTTCGTAGTAAAATTCTTGCAAAAGCATGCAAATGAAATCATCAAAGTCGAACAATTACATCAATATTGGGGGAGTTCATAACAGACCAACATTGAAAACATCAATTTTCCACCTTGTAAACTTCGAAATTTTACAAAACATAAAATACAAAAATTGTAGCCAATAGCCTCAGGTTTCCAAAACTTCATAAATTTTGATATTCCGATCAGTAACGAAGAAGTTATGATCGAAATACTACTAAGAAAGAAATTATTTGCGCTGCCTATCAACACAGGACAGCGATGAAAATGCCAATTTTCCACTATGTAGAATTCTAAATCAGTCGAAACCGAAAACATTAAACTTGTGGCATATTTCACAAGGATTTCATAACATCTAAGAAATCAAAATTCCAATAAGTAACACAAAAGTTATGGCGAAAATACTAATCAGCCACTAGAATATTCTATGCTTAATCCCTCTCGGATTTTCATTTTTGACAGCAACTAAGAAGGTCCAAACGGACTCAAAACCCAATGAAATTTAACAGGAACAAACTACAATCAGTCCTCTACAATTTGAAAAAAGAGTGGCATCAATCCGACACCGGACGAGCTAGATATGAGCAAAACAAGACAGGACATTTTAAGCATCAATCAATATAGAATAGAGGTAAAATTCAACATATTTAACCAAATATTTCAAGCAAGAGATTATCTGCTGCTGAAATTTGTTCACTTACAGTTGCTATAAGCCTTAGCTTACCTATTAGAAGCAAAAAGATGATGATTTAGGCTTGAAGATGGAAGCTTTCAACTCGAATTCGCCTTTGCCGGACCTATGATTGCTAAAAATAGGCATGCAAGAGAAGATAAATTACAAAACAAGAATTACAATAAATAAATATGGATTTCTCCTCAAATTCAAGATAGAGAAGGATGGAGATTACCTTCTTGTTGAATTAGACCCGAATTTCTATTGATTTAGCAAAGAATTTTGTTAATTATGGCTAGGGTTTGAGAAGACAGCCATTGTTTTTAAGTTTCAGAAGTCTTGAGGAGAAGCCGTAAACAATTGAAGAAGAAGAACGTACTTTTCCTCCAGATGTTTCTCATTAGGACTAATGGGTATGAGTTAGGTAATTAGGCCCAAAATTAATTACTTAACAAAAATAATGAAGTTGATCAATTTACACTTATACAATGCTTAAATCTTCATAACTTCTACATTTTTAATCCGTTTTTAATGATTTTGGATGCGTTGGATTCGTTATGTCATCTAGTTTTTAATAAAATTATCAAAACATAAGTTTTAACAATTTTGTTATTAAATTTCCATTTATTACTCAATTTATCCAATTTTTCCATAATTGCAAAATAAATTGCAAATTTAATACAATTGGTTAAATAAAAAGATGTTATGTACCCAAAAAAAAACAAATACAGGTTTAGACATTATTAAATTATTTCTCACATTTTTAATCATAGTTATCGTGATTAATTATTTTATTAACTCATTCTTATATATATATTTAATTAATAAAATGACAATATTGGCAAACAAGCACAATATTGTTCAAATTATCAATTTAATCAAATGTAGTCAATTAACTACATTCAAATTCATGAAATAAAGTAGAAACTTTGTTTCACTCATGTCCATCATTTTTTTTATACTCAAAGAAGATTATTTTTCTTCTTATTCCCCACATTTTATTTTACAATAAAATGTATTATTGGTTTTAAATTACCAATATGATTTTCCCAACCCAAACAAAATTCCATTAATTATTCCAAATCACTCCAACCATCAAAATGAAGTGATTAATTTATTTTGTTACAATTCATTAGCCCAAAAATTCAAATTCATTATGCATATGATGATTAAACAATTATTTAACAATTTTCTTTGTATTTAACAAAGAAAAGATGCAATTTGACAATAAATTACATTATCGCCAATCGTACATGTTAATTGAATATAGCCGCATCTCTATATTCAAAATTCATGAAATAAAGGAACAACTTTATCTCACACATATGTTTATTACTATTAATACAATAAAATCTTTCTAATTTTATTTTCCCTTTATTTTACAATAAAAGGAGAATATTGGAATAAATTGCCAATATTCCTTTAATGTTCCTACTAAATTCCATCAATGACAATTTCCAACTCAAAGATCACAATTAAGTTGTTTACTTCATCTTTCCTTCATCTTAAATTTGCTTCAATCATTTAATTTGAAATAAACCTTATTTTATATTGTTCTCCCAAAATTTATTCATATTATATTGTTTATTCCAAATAAACAATATAATTCATCATTATCTTCCAATTAATTCAATTAATTCCAATATTAAATTATAGTCTTCATTATAATTTAATATTTACGGTAATCTCCAACCAGGGTTGTTACAGACTCTCCCTCTTATAAAAATTGCGTCCTCGCAATTTCTAGAGGAAATCTGTATTCAACACAATTTATTCAATCGAAAAAGGATAAAAGAGAAGCTCGAAACTCAAACCATTCATATTCTCAACATAGAGTGGTAGAGAGAAACAAGGAAAAACTTCCTTGGTTAATCCAATGGCTCATTAAATGCTTATATAGCGATTAGCAAACCATCGAATTTTTCAAGTAACTTGAAAGAATTTCGAAGATATCCCATCTTCGAAAAAAACAAACTCAATAAGATGCTCAACAATTAATCAATCGAAAATGATTGATTTCACAAAACTCTACGAATAGAGTCCGGATCAAACTCACTTAAACCCAAACTCTAAGCAATAAAGAATATCATCAATAAGATTTTCTGCATAATAATGCGGAAAGAACATCCTCACAACAAGATAAACACAATAGACAAGATGAATAAATCACGGAATGACTTCTTACAAGGCCACCAAACTCGAACGACCGCGATAAGGCATGTCGTTGATATTAACTCAAGGATAGAATATACGCAAGAAATAAGGATATAAGCTCAAATTACTTTTCAATCCAAGATATTTAGAACTTTTAAATCCCAACATCTTTTACATTTTAAATCTCAATTTTTAACATTTGAAAATTTTCAAACTCTTTACTATACTACTTTGTAAGTAATTTAAAACTCAAATTAAAAGTCCAAATTTCTTCTCTTACTTCAAAATTAATTTCCAACGAGATTTGTAAACCCATAATAATATCCCTCAAAATAAATTAATGGTTTAAATTCTCTTTACTCTTTTTATTAAACCACTTAAATATTTTAAAAACAATCTTTAAATACTCTTGTAACTCTTCTCTTAAAATATCCAATGTATCTAATATAGATTCAAAAATCTCAAAATATACTTCCAATAAAGTATAACTTAACAATATTCTCATATATTCTCATCTTTACAACTTCAAAATAAATAATAAATGGCGTTTCCTCGCCATTGAATCTCTAATAATAGATATATCCATTGGCTGCAGAGTCGATCGATTGATCAAAACTGCCTCGCCACTCTGTTACTCGTCTCTAAAATCATTGGCTGCAATTACCATTCAAAAATAAATTTAATATATAATCTCAAAATATTATTTTCAAAATCCCAATTTTTAAAACACAAACCATTGTGTCTGATTGCCTCATCATAGCATTTAGGAGACTTCTATCGATAACGTTGATCAGGCGTATCGACCAGAACTCTTAACTACTCGATGGATAACCCAACACTCTAAAATTATTTCTATGAAAGAATACTACTCATATAAATATATTCTCAAAACATTCTTTGATTTTTAAAATATCTCAAAACTCCAATTTCTCTTTTTAAAACTCATATATATATATATATATATATATGTATGTATGTATGTATTGCTTTAAAAAAAATCAAACCAAAGAACATTAAGAGAATGCATCGAGATTTTCCCAGAATACTCGATTCTCAAAATCATCAAAAGGAGATAGAGTGCTCGTCAATCTTACAATGTCATGAGCCACTCCAAAAAAAAAACAGCAAGATATAGGATAAGCAAGATATTCTTCTCGAAGGAGAAGAAGCACACAATCCATGAATCACTACTTCAAACGGAGTAATGCTAAAGGATAACATTGATTGACTATCTGAAAAGAACACTCAAACAAAGTAGAATGATAAACTCAATCAAAATCAAATAATCTAGAAACTCTCCTCATTCCTTAGTGGATATCCTCGTGGAAGGATAATCGAAGAGCTAAGAGCTAGGAATAAGGTTACCTCAACACTCGATTTCTCGATTGGATGTCAAATCCAAACGGACTTACAAAACTCAACAAATTCACCTTGATTGGAATTCGAAATATATCATCAACATCTCAATATTCAAGAGCGAATACAGAAACTTCGAAATCATCATTAACATTCCAAAGTGATAGAAATAATAATCCAATAAAACTAGGATGCCTAAATAAATACAGGATCCTATAACAACAAAAAGATCAGACTTAACATCAAATAAGTTAGTCCATCTCAAACCAGATACATCTCAAGATTGTGAGTAACAAACAAATACTCACAAAAGCAACATCAAATAAAAATCTCAGAATGCCCACAATGAGCCAATCAGTGTGGATCCCTTCAATAGGATTCACAACTCTCAAATGAATGCAACAAGAATGCTTAAAGAAATCGATCAACTCCATCGATACGAACTCACTCGTATCGACAAAAAAGAAAGAATAGAATAATCCCAAATAAGATTATTCATAAGATAAGATAACATCAAACTCAATTATGGAATACCACGGAATACAATTTATATTCCTAGACATATTCCATCTCAACATATCCCAAAACTCGAAAAAGAATCAAAGCACGATTCGAAAACAAGCTCGAATAAAGGACAATGATTCACTCGTATTGTACTTCGACGTATTGTGATATACGTACTGTTCTGTGTTTATTCTACTTTGTTCTGACCACAGCTCTGATACCATGCTGTAAACGCCCCACCCCGAGACCCACCTTAGTAAAGAGAATTAATGAGTAATTCTGTCTACTAAAGCGGAGAATAGGGCTGGTTAAGGGCGACCATCTGTAACTTTGTCTTAAACATCTACTGAATACGTCGATAAATGCACTATGATTTTTCTTTTCTATCTCAATGGATCGACATGCACAGTAAATGCTTAATCCAAAGCTATAGGTGGCTAACGGATCTATCAGAACAAAATACCATAACTAAATGTAAAGCACATCACAGAACAGTAATCAGCATCATATATATACATATACACTGATACATGTTTAGTACAATACAATATGAATACAATAAAGGTGGTATTCGACCACACTATATACATGGAATGGAATATAAATACATCAGAGTCAAGCGGAAAGAATGTAAACCACAAAAGTGCTAGGATGATATCCAAGCAGATGCATCAAAGCAAAGTCCCGTAACTGATAGCTAACCTGAAACAAGTCGGTCTGACCCGAGTGATAAACACACGGGTCATGCAACTGAATCTTATCGTTAGAAAGGAATACGATAAGGTAAAGAGAAGAGCTTCGCAACGGGATAACATAAGTAGATATGAACATCTAGGGTTGATATCAAGTAACTTCACTATGTCTCTATGGTGGTTTGCATATACATATACTTGGGTTAATCTGACGGAATTCATGTATATGATATAAGGAAAAACATTCAAACATTATCCATGAATAAATAAATCTCTCAAGTCGTACATAAACCCCAAGTATAAATCCATAAAATTCGAAATCACCAAAATCCTCAAAGAAATCATATTTGCCATATTTACATCTATAAGGCTAGGTAAACACATTGAAAATGGTGAAATCGAAATCATCATAACTCATAAAAGAAATCTCATATTGGCCAATTATTACATGCAAAAGTATGTTGCACTTGCTATTTACCAGTTCTGTTCACCATCACGGTACCATATCCATTTCTCGACCGGAATCCTCATCTTGAATTAATCCGGTCTATGACGTCATCTATATTCTCCCCGAACACCCTCCATCAAAAGTGATTGGAGCACCTCACTCCAATCGGTGTCCGCTGAGTCCCCGCCATCAAAAGTGATTGAGTTAAGTATTACTTAACCCGATCGGGACTCTAAGTACTGGTAGTTCTCCCAGAATGTGTCAACAACTCTCGGATAGTAACTCGGAAAGTGGTAACGTATGTCCCATACCATACGCTCTCACTTAGCGGTTTTCTAGCCGCTAGTTCATGCCACACTAAGAAATCATCAACATTATCAAAAGAATCGCCTCATGTCATCGGCATATGGTATAAGATGCTAAACCCGTCTCATCTCATCGACGAGTAGAAACTCCATAAAAACCTCAAACTCATCAAATTCCATCAAAATCTTGCCTCATATCATTGGCAAGTATATCTCCATCAATATAGTCCTAATCTCGTATATACTCCCGAATAGGAGATCTCGGACTATACGTATTAGCCAAATGGACCAATATAATCTCAAACTTATACCACAATGTGGTTAACATCAAGGAGGAAATCAAATGATTCCTCAAAATCGTTTCGGTAGTACAAGTCCGAAATTAACCGATAAAGTAAATACTCAAGTCCCATACCTCGTGGATTTACTAAATCGTTTAATTTATTTTCTTATACGTCCGAAAAAGCATCAATGTAATTAAAGTAAATAAAATTAATTATAATATATTTTACTAGAGAAAACGGGATTTTAAACCAATTTATAGAAATTTATCTAAAGGATTTTGAGTGAAAACCCATCATTTAAAGAATTTTAATGATTTTTGAAAGCCTAGAAAATAAAGAATAATTGTTTAAAAACCTTTAAAAATGTATAAAAACATTTATTGCTCAAACCATGATTTTAGAAGATTTTATGCAATTTATTCGGATTTTTAAAACTCAGAAAAACATCAATTTGCAATTTAATCGGCAAAAACCGATATTCAAATTTTAAATCGAATTTAAAACCAATTTAAATTCAAGTCACATTCTAAATTTACTAGTCCATTGCTGGACAAAATAATCAAATGTTAGCATCAAATTTCGTAATAAAATTCTTGCAAAAGCATGCAAATGAAATCATCAAAGTCGAACAATTACATCAATATTGGGGCAGTTCATAGCAGACCAACATTGAAAACATCAATTTTCCACCATGTAAACTTCGAAATTTTACAAAACACAAAATAAAAAATTGTAGCCAATAGCCTCAGGTTTCCAAAACTTCATAAATTTTAATATTCCGATCAGTAACGAAGAAGTTATGATCGAAATACTACTAAGAAAGAAATTATTTGCGCTGCCTGTCAACACAGGACAGCGATGAAAATGCCAATTTTCCACTATGTAGACTTCTAAATCAGTCAAAACCGAAAACATTAAAGTTGTGGCATATTTCACAAGTATTTCAGAACATCCAAGAAATCAAAATTCCGATAAGTAACACAAAAGTTAAGGCGAAATGACTAATCAGCCACTAGAATATTCTAGGCTTAATCCCTCTCGGATTTTCATTTTTGACAGCAACTAAGAAGGTCCAAACGGACTCAAAACCCAATGAAACTTAACAGGAACAAACTACAATCGGTCCTCTACAATATGAAAAAAGAGTGGCATGAATACGACACCGGACGAGCAAATAAGAGCAAAACAAGACAGGGTATTTTCAGCATCAATCAATATAGAACAGAGGTAAAATTCAACATATTTAACCAAATATTTCAAGCAAGAGATTATTTGCTGCTGAAATTTGTTCACTTACAGTTGCTATAAGCCTTATCTTACCTATTAGCAGCGAAAAGATGATGATTTAGGCTTGAAGATGGAAGCTTTCAACTCGAATTCGCCTTTGCCGGACCTATGATTGCTAAAAATAGGCATGCAAGAGAAGATAAATTACAAAACAAGAATTACAATAAATAAATATGGATTTCTCCTCAAATTCAAGATAGAGAAGGATGGAGATTACCTTCTTGTTGAATTAGACCCGAATTTCTATTGATTTAGCAAAGAATTTTGTTAATTATGGCTAGGGTTTGAGAAGACAGCCATTGTTTTTAAGTTTCAGAAGTCTTGAGGAGAAGCCGTAAACAATTGAAGAAGAAGAACGTACTTTTCCTCTAGATGTTTCTCATTAGGACTAATGGGTATGAGTTAGGTAATTAGGCCCAAAATTAATTACTTAACAAAAATAATGAAGTTGATCAATTTACACTTATACAATGCTTAAATCTTCATAACTTCTACATTTTTAATCCGTTTTTAATGATTTTGGATGCGTTGGATTCGTTATGTCATCTAGTTTTTAATAAAATTATCAAAACATAAGTTTTAACAATTTTTTTATTAAATCTCCATTTATTACTCAATTTATCCAATTTTTCCATAATTGCAAAATAAATTGCAAATTTAATACAATTGGTTAAATAAAAAAATGTTATGTACCCAAAACAAAACAAATACAGGTTTAGACATTATTAAATTATTTCTCACATTTTTAATCATAGTTATCGTGATTAATTATTTTATTACCTCATTCTTATATATATATTTAATTAATAAAATGACAATATTGGCAAACAAGCACAATATTGTACAAATTATCAATTTAATCAAATGTAGTCAATTAACTACATTCAAATTCATGAAATAAAATAGAAACTTTGTTTCGCTCATGTCCATCATTTTTTTTATACTCAAAGAAGATTATTTTTCTTCTTATTCCCCACATTTTATTTTACAATAAAATGTATTATTGGTTTTAAATTACCAATATGATTTCCCCAACCCAAACAAAATTCCATTAATTATTCCAAATCACTCCAACCATCAAAATGAAGTGATTAATTTATTTTGTTACAATTCATTAGCCAAAAAATTCAAATTCATTATGCATATTATGATTAAACAATTATTTAACAATTTTCTTTGTATTTAACAAAGAAAAGATGCAATTTGACAATAAATTACATTATCGCCAATCGTACATGTTAATTGAATATAGCTGCATCTCTATATTCAAAATTCATGAAATAAAGGAACAACTTTATCTCACACATATGTTTATTACTATTAATACAATAAAATCTTTCTACTTTTATTTTCCCCTTTATTTTACAATAAAAGGAGAATATTGGAATAAATTGCCAATATTCCTTTAATGCTCCTACTAAATTCCATCAATGACAATTTCCAACTCAAAGATCACAATTAAGTTGTTTACTTCATCTTTCCTTTATCTTAAATTTGCTTCAATCATTTAATTTGAAATAAACCTTATTTTATATTGTTCTCCCAAAATTTATTCATATTATATTGTTTATTCCAAATAAACAATAGAATTCATCATTTTCTTCCAATTAATTCAATTAATTCCAATATTAAATTATAATCTTCATTATAATTTAATATTTACGGTAATCTCCAACCAGGGTTGTTACATTCCTATTGCCACATGGGTACGCCTCTGGAGGGACGCCTCGAGAACCTACCCGGATCTCTGCCAACACAAGGCCGGTTTACTCCCATCCCGGGAGGTAATACCTAAGATATGTCATCCCTGGTCGTTTGCGACCTTTATCCGAGGATCCTCAACCACAAAGCAACATCACACAGTAATAAATTAACAGTGTCCACATGAGTTAAATATCTAGGCTCCATACCATGATACCACCCTTTTCCAGAAGAAATGGACATACCCTAGGGGCGCGACCCCTGCAACCTTGCTGCATCTTTCCTATTTCGTCCATTTTCGGGGTGTGAGGTCCTGATGCAGTCTCGTCCACAAAGCTATGCATTTTCACAAAGCCATGCTTCGATCAGCAAATGATCGGCAGCACTTCGTATGCCATATTACCAAATTGGAATGTATCACTAGTAACCATCAACTACATAACCTCTGAGCTCGTACGTCTCAGAGAAGGGTGTTAAGCTAAGAGAATAAATTTCCACCACCAAACATAAATGTATTTGATAGAAACCAGCTTTATATCTCAAAGTGTAACGTCAGACACACATCCATACAAGTCTGTTCCGGGTTCGACCAGAACCGAAGGCACTTCCAGAGAAGCCCTTGCAATCTGGGTATTCACAATCCCGATCGGACTCCCCATCACATATAGAGATCTCTATACCGTAGCTATTCAGTGCAGAGTCATTTGACCGGTAATCCTTTCGTTCTCGAAAATACCCGGTCTTCACCACCGGTCTTCAAATGCAATCCATAATGTCGTATCATCATTCGGAGTGGGTTATATGACACAAGGTCCTTTCCCAGCTAAACCGAATAATGAGCGCAATATTTAAAAACATACGGATATTGGGATTTCAGTTAAGTCACAACTTTAAACCCAAAACCTTTCTTTTCAAATGGTTTAAACAAATTACCGTTTCCAAATCTTTAAACAAAAAGATTTACTTTACAAAGTTCACTCATTTTTACAAAGATTATTTCATAGCTTTCAAAACCGTTTCCAAAGATTCATTCATAATTTGGAAAACCATTTTCCTTTCAACATAAATTGGAAATTCATTCCTTATTTGGAAGCTTTTATTATTTGAAAACAAATAGTTTTCGTTTCGGAAAAATCCGATTTCATTTGTACAAGTTAAAGCCCTTGGGTTAAATTCAAATTCCCAAAACAATATCTTTAAAATGGTTAAAAACCCATATAAACACATTTATACTTGTACAACATTTTTAAACCATAATTTCTAAACATGAATTCAATTTCAAATTTTGAATTCAAATTCAAAATCAAATTATTTAAATTTCAAAACTTTATTAAGTTATTCAAAATAACTTCCATCTTCAGAACTTCTTTTCAAAAGCTTTTTACATTTAACCCAACTCAATTTCCAAAACCATTTGGATTCAAAATCCAACTTTAAAACCATTTCAAAAATCTGTGACTTAACCAATTTCCTCGTGCAATCCATATTTGTGTGTGTATAGTGTAGTCCAGGGGTTTTACGCAATAGTTCAACATCATCAATCATCACATATTTAAGCACAGTAATTATAGATAAGCGGTATATCTCTATAACGCTTGTCTTCCATACACAGATTCACAAATAAATAATATATATTTATCACAGATAAAAAATAAATTACATTCACCACGGCTTGAATTAAAACAATTCATATCACAAGGCATCGCATAGTAGAGATATCTAACAATTCAAAGCAGCTCATACAATTCAAACATCCATAAGTAAGATTAATTATTCATTTGATTAATTTAATCAGATTAATCCCTAATCCTGTTTGATTACATTAGTTAATTACATTTTATGTTAATTAATTGTCCTTTAATCATTTATTAATTACCTTTACGTAATAAACTAGTCAACCCTTAATTATTAAAGAATTATTTAATTACCCTTAATTAATTATTCTTAATAAATTAATTAATAAATTAATTAACCCTTAATTAATCACCATTTAATTAATTATCCTTAATTAATTATAATAAGTAGTTATTCCTAATTACTTAATTAACTTTAACCATTAATTAATTACTTTTAACTAAGTAATCATCTTTAAGTAATTAATTACTTCCAATTACTTATATATTAATTAATCTTCTAATTAATTAATTATTCTTAATTATGAAATTAATTAACCTTAATCAATCTTTAATTAAGTAATTATCCTTAAAAATTTCTTACATTAAATAATTATCTTTGATAATTTAAATCAAGTAATCACTTAAGACTTTAATCAAATCAAAGACAATCCCTTCATCTTAAATTTATTTCTTTAAATATTAAAGGTTATTTTTAAATATATTTTAAACACTTTTTAAACTTAATAAATTTTAAAATAATTTATATTTGAAACCTTTAATTGATACAAAAATAACTACGAATTGTATAAAAGAATTTGTTTGCAAAATTCATTAAAACTTAATTAAACTTTATAATACTTTATTAAAATTTTAAACTTAAAAACTGTTTTTTTCACAAAACACAAACCCTGGGAAAATCTTAAGCTTCCGCAAGCAAAACTTCAGGCCACACGCAATCTTCATCTGCTTCGAGTTATTCTCACAAGAAACTCAAGCACGAACCCAAGACCAAGCCTTCTTCCCCAACCTTAACCTTCACCAGACAAACAAAGGTGCACCGTGCACATGCGCGGTGACTTCTCGACGTTCTGACCATCAACGACAGCCTCGACCTATCACCGATGACCTCACTACCCTTCAGACCACCCAGATCCAAAGATCTCACCACAAAAATCAATCGACCAAATCAAACGACCACAGAACCAAACTACCTCAACCAAAATGGTTCGCCACGATGATCTAGGCGGCCGGAATCCATGTCTCTCTGACCACAACATCGTCATCGATCCACACCACTATCCTAACACTCGCGGTCATCTCCGACGATCCTACGACATCACGCGAGCCCCATTTACCTTATCGACCAAACATGTCTTTAAACCGTAAATCACATTCCCCTGCCTTTCACAACATACTACAGCATCTTCGATCAATTTTCCAGTGATTGACAACCCAGAAGCTACCCTTGATCACAATCCCGAGCCTCAACTCATCCGTGATCGCCGACGATTTACAAAACACCCAAATCTGTTCAACTATGAATATCTCGATGAATACTTTTCTGAAAATCATGATTTTTCTGTCAAAATTCATTGTTTCTAGATACAAACCTAGTCATGAAGTTAAAACTAAAAACTAAAATCTTTTACTTTCTGACTTTAATTTACTTTAACTGTAATTTCTTATTTTTGACAAAATCCCTTAATATAAACACTTGAGTTTATTTTTAAAAATAATATTACAGTCTTACCTTCATTTTCCATTTATAAATCAAAGCCTAAAACTAAATGTATGAAGAGAAATGGAATTTTCTTTAGGGGGGAAGTTGAGCCTGTAACACAACAAAGGCTCATGTATAAACAAAATTACCGACATTTTTATATAACCATACAAGCATAGTTTGATTCATAACTACCCAGATGATCACATGCAAACCAGATATTCAAACAAATCTTGGGTTTAAGAGTGAGTTTACTCACCTGGAATGTCAAAATAGAGAACAGATTTGTTGATTTTATTTTCTGAGTTTGAAAATCCTGAGTTCTTACTCGATGATGAATTGTTTTGGCTTTACTTTGATTTGAGTTTGCCTGACTTGAAACTGTTTTGCTTGATCTTCTTCCTATCTTCCAGGTTTGATTACTTTAGGTTGAATCAGGTTTTGATTTTGACTTTCTAGTTTTTTATTTCTTTCTTTTGTTTGCAAATCTATTTTCAGGTTTGTATCTTTGCTTTTGCTCTGGTTTGAAAATTGGGAATAGGCTGTTGTTTTTCTCAAGTTTTGATTTTCTTCAGGTTTGGTTTTTCTTGTTTTGAGATTGAAGATAGTTTCCAATTTTTTTATTTTTTTTATTTTTATGTATATTTTCTAAAATCAAATTAAAAGAAAAGTTAAATTTGCCACTTGTTTTAATTTGGCTAACACTTGTCTATATTGTATTAACACTTGTATCTACATATTTTAATCTTCTTACAAATGTCCTATGTGAATTAAATTGTGTTTATCTCCTTAATTTAAATTATTTTGTAAATTTTCTTTTAATGCTTTATGCATTTATATTTTCATATCTTAACATATGTTTTTGTTTTAAATGTTTATGTCTTTATCTTCTTATATATTTATATTTGCATAAATTAGATTTATCTCAATTGTTTTTCATATTAAAATCTTAATTTAGTTTAATATATATATATATATATTCCATTCATACATTTTCTATCATTTATATTTGCACAACTTTTTAAAAGAGAATGATTTAAAAATAAATAATCACATTTATTTATATATGTATAAGATAATTCAACTTAAAATAATCTTTTGAAAATTATTAGACTAATTCTCAAATTACATCTTCCAAATATTAATATATATTAAAATTAGAAAATCACTTTTATTAACTTTAAAATAAAAACTTTACAATTCTATTTTATTTCCAATACATTTATTTTTAAATCCAATTTTTTTATTTATAAAATTCTTATTCTTAAATTTCAACCCAAAATTCTATTTATAATCTAAAATTTTAATTTATTCTGGAAATTTTTAACTAATTCACAAATAATTTCACAATTTAATTCCAAAATTATATTAATTGTCAAATTAAACTTGGCTAAATTCGGGAATGTTACAGAGTCCCCCCCCTTAAGAAAATTTCATCCTCGAAATTTGCCAGGGAGACAACAAAGAACAGATGAAAGATAGAGAAATATCCTTCCAGATCAAACCGAATATCTATTCTGCATTTGGCTTACCAAATCAGAATATCAACAATAGATATGAGAACAAAGTCATTCAATATTTCACAAAGCACTCAGGTCATCCAGTCTATGAAATATACAAGGGTATTGGTTAGTTCGAAGGGATAACTAACCATTCGTAGAATATATTGAAACCCAATGAAACATATAAAAATAGGTTTGTCTATGATCTCATATTCAAGATTTAACTCATTTGTGATTTGTTGAGAAATAAAACTATGTGTAGCTCCCGTGTCGAACAAAACTCAAATTTTTTTACATAAACGAGAAGGTTACCTTTTAAAATTCCTTTTCCTTCATCAACCTTTGAGGTTGAAAGATCATCTCTGATTGCATACACCCTCGCTACTTGAGCTTGTTTCAGTGCTGGGCAGTCCTTGATCCTATGTCCTGGCTTGTGGCAATAATAGGATTCCCTAGATTCATGTTCTGGCTTCATAAATTGCTCCCTCTTTCCTTGCTTGCTGGGATTCGTACAATTGTTCGAGTAATGGCCTTTCTCCAAGCAATTGAAACAAGTAACATCTTTCACCTTTTTCTTCTGTATATTCTCCTTTCTTTTGCCTTTCCATGGTTTCTTTCTGCCGAACTTCCTTTTCCTCCAATTCGGGTTACTTGTATTACCATTCTCCTCCGGAGCTTCCTGCTTATCCAGAGTAGCGTATCTATAACCCATATCGATCAATTCAGAAAAAGATTCTTTTACGTGAGTAGTCATCCTCTCTTGGTACTTCTGGTTCATTCCCCGAATAAACTTTTCATTCTTCTTTTAAGGTGTATTCACCAACTCCGGACCAAACCGAGATCATTCATTGAATTTGTTCAAGTATTCGTCAAACGATAAACTTCCCTGCTTCAAATCCGTAAACTCCCGGTACATTTTATAGATACCAGCAGACGGCATATATCGCTGTTCAAACAATTCCTTGAAACGACTCCAAGTGAACTCATTCGTCGGATCATCCAATGTAATAGTTTCCCACCATGTTAAAGCGTCTTCCTGGAGTTTCCAGGAAGCTATCAATCGCATCTGATCATCTTTCAATTTTAGGCCTTTGAAAATCCTTTCGCACGATCGAATCCAGTCTTGTGCTTCGATAATGGTTTCCTTTCCTGTGAATGGCTTTCCACCAAGTCTAGAAAATTTTTGATATAGATCAGCCAGATTTGGTTGAGGTTGAGTGGGAATATCTGTTGTTGCAGGGACTTGACCAGTTGAAGTGGTACCTCCCCGTCCCCTGCCTCGTCCTCTTCTTCCACTCATTCTTACTATCTGTAATTAGTATGAAAACCAATTTAGGAATTCAGACGAGATATCTTAGGGAGTAACAACAGTTAAAGAAGACAGACTGAGTAATTTGGGTTTTCGGTTTCACGTGTTGTACTCATTCTAGGGTATACTTCACCCTATCTCTAATGAGACATCTAATGTGTTACACACCGTAGCTAAAGTTCTTACTCAACCTTTAGCTTTGATACCAAATGTGACGACTC
Organism: Allium cepa; assembly: GCA_030765085.1. NCBI lineage: Eukaryota > Viridiplantae > Streptophyta > Magnoliopsida > Asparagales > Amaryllidaceae > Allium > Allium cepa. The sequence goes on along the minus strand of CM060935.1, from coordinate 1,049,984,413 downwards.
GAACTCAATGCCCGAGAAACGACATCGAATCCATATCGTCGGAGCTTGCAACAACATTAGATGAAAAACAACATGGCGGAAACAAAAGATGCTTGCATTGATATACAATATAGATACAATATTAGATACACCACGATACTAGCAACCCAACACCATCAGAGAATATATACAGCACAACACCACAGCGGAAATATATCGACATGAGCACAATCTTCAAGAGAATCCAATACTGCAACTTCAAACCAAAACTCCAAAGCTAAAGCTCTAAAACTTGAAACTTGAACCACCATCAAGCTATACTTGTAGCAAATGCGATCCCAAACGTGATTGCCAAACCAAAACTTCTTGAAGATCCAAAGACTGAAGAAGATTTCCAAACGCTACCAATCCAAAGACTTCGAAGGCTATCAAATCTATACCTATTATTTGATTATCTGAAAAACTCAACTCTAGACTCCCCGTATGGAAAATTATGGGCATCCAGAGTTTAGGAAGGGAACAGTAAACTCCATGTCAGTCATGGGACTGGTATGAGCAAACAAAAAAAGTTTTTAATAAAAACAAACAACAAAAGAATTTAAAATTGAAATCCGCAATGCTTTTTGGAAAATGAAACTACCATAATGTCTCCCGGCACACACACCATGCAATCACACACTTGGGGAGATTTCTCCTTATGATAGTCAAACATGCTTCTACACAAAATCCTTTTTGATATTATTATTAGTGCGTAGTGGAAAACATTTCGAAAGTATAATATTAATCTTAACCAGCATAGATACCATTACATTATGCCAGCCATATTATCTATTTAGATTCCATTGTTTGATGAAATAAATTGTGTTGAATACAGATTTCCTATAGCAGAATAACTCAAAATTAAATGAAAATTTCCAGAAATGCAGAGTACCCTGACTACAACAACATATCAAAAACTGAGATTGATTTGCTATGAATTGGAAAAGATATGAATTTTCGGCCAAAACACAAAGATCAATTTTTGGCCGACTTTAACCAATAATTTCCCATAGCAAAATAACTCAAAATCAATTGAAAATTTCCAAAAATGCAGTGTTCACTAACTACAACATCCTATCAAAAACTGAGATCAATTTTCTAAAAATTGAAAAGGATATGATTTTTCTAATATAGGGTTTTTTCAGCCAGCAAAACAGAAAACAAGGTCAATAATTTGAGGAATTCCATCAACAATGATAGCAAAATTCGATTTTTTTCTCTTTAGCTTGCTGTAAGGAACACCTGAGGTGGCAGATTATACAAGTGCAATCGTAAAGGGCTCATATTGTTTGATTGGATTTCCAACAAATGGTCAGGATAAGGAACTTCCTACTGCCCCATAGGTACGCCTCTGGAGGGAAGCCCCGAGAACCAACCTGGATCTCTGCCAACACAAGGCCGGTTTACTCCATGTCCGGGAGTAATACCTAAGATATGCCATCCTCGGTCGTTTGCGACCTTTATCCGAGGATCCTCAACCACAAAGCAACATCACACAGTAATAAATTAACAGTGTCCAAATGATTTAAGCATCTGGGCTCTATACCATGATAACACCCTTTTCCAAAAGAAATGGACATATCCTAGGGGCACGACCCCTACAACCTTGCTGCATCTTTTCTGTTTCGACCATTTCCGGGGTGTGAGGTCCTGATGCAGTCTCGTCCACAAATCTATGCTTTTTCACAAAGCCATGCTTCGATCAACAAATGATCAGCATCACTTTGTATGCCACATTACCAAATTGGGAACGTATCACTAGTAACCATCAACTACATAACCTCCGAGCTCGTACGTCTCAGAGAAGGGTGTTAAGCTAAGAAAATAAATCTCTGCCACCAAACAGAAATGTATTTGATAGAATCTGGCTTTACACCTCAAAGTGTAACGTCAGAAACACATCCATACAAGTCCGTTCCAGGTTCGAACAGAACCGAAGGCACTTCCAAAGAAGCCTTTGTAATCCGGGTATTCACAATCCCGATCGGACTCCCCATCACATATGGAGATCTCTATACCGTAGCTACTCATGCAGAGTCAATCGACGGGTAATCCTTTCGTTCTCGAAAATACCCGATCTTCGCCACCGGTTTTCAAATGCAATCCATAACGTCATCATTATTCGGAGTGGGTTATATGACACAAGGTCCTCTCTCGGCTAAGCCGAATAATGAGCGCAATATTTAAAAACATATGGATATTAGGATTTCAGTTAAGTCACAACTTTAAAACCCAAAACCATTCTTTTCAAATGGTTTAAAAAAATTACCATTTCCAAATCTTTAAACAAAAATATTCACTTTACAAAGTCCACCCATTTTCTACAAATATTATTTCATAGCTTTCAAAACCGTTTCCATAGATTCATTCATAACTTGGAAAACCTTTTTCCTTTCAACATAAATTGGAAATTCATTCCTTATATGAAAGCTTTTATTATTAAAAAAAAAAATTATTTTGAAAAAATCCGATTTCATTTGTACAAGTTAAAGCCCATGGGTTAAATTCAAATTCCCAAAACAATATCTTTAAAATGGTTAAAATCCCATGTAAAAACATTTATAACTTGTACAACATTTTTAAACCTTAATTTCTGAACATAGAATTCAATTTCAAATTTTGAATTCAAATTCAAAATCAAATTATTTAAATTTCAAAACTTTATTAAGTTATTCAAAATAACTTTAATCTTCAAAACTTCTTTTCAAAAGCTTTTTACATTTAACCCAAATTCATTCCCAAAACCATTTGGATTCAAAATCCAACTTAAAAACCATTTCAAAAATCTGTGACTTAACCAATTTCCTCGTGCAATCCATATTTTTGTATGCATAGTGTAGTCCAGGGGTTTTACACAATAGTGCAACATCATCAATCATCACAAGTTCAAGCAGAGTAATTATAGATAAGCGGTATATCTCTATAATGCTTATCTTCCATACACAGATTCAAAGATAAATAATAAAATATTTATCACAGATAAAAAATAAATTACATTCACCACAGCTTGAATTAAAACAATTCATATCACAAGGCATCTCACAGTAGAGATATTAAACAATTTCAAAGCAGCTCATACAATTCAAACATCCATAAGTAGGATTAATTATTCATCTGATTAATTTAATCAAATTAATCCCTAATCCTGGTTTATTAACATTAGTTAATTACAATTTATGTTAATTAATTATCCTTTAATTATTTATCAATTATCCTTAATTAATAAATTAATTAACCCTAATTATTAAAGAATTATTTAATTACCCTTAATTAATTATTCTTAATAAGTTAATTGATAATTAATTAACCCTTAATTAATCACCATTTAATTAATTATCCTTAATTAATTATAATAAGTAATTATCCCTAATTACTTAATTAACTTTAACCATTAATTAATTACTTTTAACTAAGTAATCATCTTTAAGTAATTAATTACTTCTAGTTACATATATGTTAATTAATCTTCTAATTAATTAATTATTATTAATTATGAAATTAATTAACCTTAATTAATCTTTGATTAAGTAATTATCCTTAAATTTTCTTATATTTAATAATTATCTTTAATAACTTAAATCAAGCAATCACTTAAGACTTTAATCAAATCTAAGACAATCCCTTCATCATAAATTTATTTCTTTAAATATTAAAGGTTATTTTTAAATATATTTAAAACACTTTTTAAACTTAATAAATTTTAAAATAATTTATATTTAAAACCATTAATTGATACAAAAATAACCATGAATTGTATAAAGAATTTGTTTACAAAATTCATTAAAACTTAATTAAACTTTATAAAACTTGATTAAAATTTTAAACTTAAAAACTATTTTATTCGCAAAACTCAAACCCTGGGCAAATCTTAAGCTTCCCCGAGCAAAACTTCAGGCCACACGCAATCTTCATCTGGTTCGACTCACAAGAAACTCGAGCACGAACCCGTGACCAAGCCTTCTTCCCCAACCTTAATCTTTACCAGACAAAGTAAAGTGCGCCATGCACATGCATGATGACTTCTCGACGTTCTGACCATCAACGACAGCCTCGAGCTATCACCGATGACCTTCACCACCCTTCAGACCACCCAGATCCAAAGATCTCACCACAAAAATCAATCGAGCAAATCGAATGACCACTGAACCAAACTAACTCAACCAAAATGGTTCTCCACGACGATCTAGGTGACGGAACTCATGTCCCTCTGACCACAACATCGTCATCTATCCATGCCACTTCCAACACTCGCGGTTACCTTCGATGATCCCACGACGTCACACGAGCCCCATTTAACTTGTCGACGAAACATGTCTTCGAAACCTAAATCACATTCCCCTGCCTTCCACAACATACTACAGCATCTTCGATCAATTTTCCAGTGATTGACAACCCAAAAGCCGCCCTTGATCACAATCCCGAGCCTCAATTCATCCGTGATCGTCGACCATTTACAAAATACCCGAATCTATTCAACTATGAATATCTCGATGAATACTTTTCTGAAAATCATGATTTTTCTGTCAAAATTCATCATTTCTAGATACAAACCTAGTCATGAAGTTAAAACTAAAAATTAAAATCTTTTATTTTCTGACTTTAATTTACTTTAACTGTAATTTCTTATTTTTGATAAAATCCCTTAATATAAACACTTGAGTTTATTTTTAAAAATAATATTACAGTCTTACCTTCATTTTCCATTACCAAATCAAAGCCTAAAACTAAATGTATGAAGAGAAATGGAATTTTCTTTAGGGGGAAGTTGAGCCTGTAACACAACAGAGGCTTATACATTAACAAAATTACAGACAATAGTATATAACCATACAAGCATAGTTTGATTCATAACTACCCAGATGACCACATGAAAACCAGATATTCAAACAAATCTTGGGATTAAGAGTGAGTTTACTCACCTGGAATGTCAAAATAGAGAACAGATTTGTTGATTTTGTTTTTTGAGTTTGAAAATCCTAAGTTCTTACTTGATGATGAATTGCGTTGGCTTTACTTTGATCTGAATTTGCCTGACTTGAAACTGTTATGCTTGATCTTCTTCCTATCTTCCAGGTTTAATTGCTTTAGGTTGAATCAGGTTTTGATATGGAATTTCCATTTTTTTTTCATTTCTTTCTTTTGTTTGCGAATCTGTTTTCAAGTTTGTATCTTTGCTTTTGCTCTACTTTGAAAATTGGGAATAGGCTGTTTTTTTTCTCAGGTTTGATTTTCTTCAGGTTTGGGTTTTCTTGTTTTGAGATTGAAGATAGTTTTGAATTTTTTTATTTTTATGTATGTTTGTTAAATTCAAATTAAAAGAAAAATTAAATTTGCCACTTGTTTTAATTTGGATAACACTTGTCTATATTGTATTAACACTTGTATCTACATATTTTAATCTTCTTACAAATGTCCTATGTGAATTAAATTGTGTTTATATCCTTAATTCAAATTATTTTTTGTTTTAACCCTTTATGCATATATATTATAATATCTTAACATATGTTTTTGTTTTAAATGTTTATGTCTTTATCTTCTTATATATTTATATTTGCACAAATTAAATTTATCTCAATTTTTTTTCATATTACAATCTTAATTTAATTTAATATTTTTTTTCCATTCATACATTTCCTATCATTTACATTTGCACAACTTCTAAAAGAGAATGATTTAAAAATAAATAATCACATTTATTTATATATATAAGAGAATTCAACGTAAAATAATCTTTCGAAAATTATTACACTAATTCTCAAATTACATCTTCCAAATATTAATATATATTAAAATTAGAAAATAACTTTTATTAACTTTGAAACAAAAACTTTAAAATTCGATTTTATTTCCAATACATTTATTTTTAAATCCAATTTTCTTATTTATAAAATACTTGTCCTTAAATTTCTACCCAAAATTCTATTTATAATCTTAAAATTTTATATATTCTAGAAATTTTTAATTAATTCGCAAATAATTTCACAATTTATTTCCAAAATTATATTAATTGTCAAATTAAATTTGGCTAAAATTTGGGAATGCTGCAATTACTTTATCAAAACGTTTATTCCAACTCCTTGAAGCTTGTTTGTGATCATATATTGATCTTAACCACTTACAAGCCTTTGCCTTACTCCTATTAATCTCGAACCCTTTGGGCTACGATATGTAAACAGTCTCTTCTAAATCAACATTTAGAAATGTAATTTTTGCATTCGTCTTCCATATTTCATAGTCATAGAATATGACGATAGCAAGTAATATCTAAATGAACTTATGCATGTTCATGAGCGAAAACATTTTGTCATACTCAACACCTTAAATTTAAAGGAAACCTTACACGACTAGCCTCACTTTGTAGGTCCACCTTTCCATATGCATTTGGTTTCTTCTTAAAGATTCATTTGCATCCAATGGGTTTTATTCTATTGGATAGGTTATCCAAATTCAATACTTTGTTCGTGTGCACAGAATCCATCTTAGATTTCATAGCCTCAAGCAATGGTGGACAGCCATTATTACGTAGCGCTGTCGAAAAGTAAGAGGAGCATCATCTTCTAGGACACAATTATCTTTCTTTCCATCCAGAGAAACTATGTTATCTCTCCAGTGTGCAAGATTCCCTATTATACCTTCTAATAGTTGGCATGATATTTTATATTTGTGAATTTGATTGTTTTACAATTCACTTTCGGTACTAGTTTCTCATATCTCGTCCAAGTTTATAAATTTCTTGTTACTTTCCTTTGATAGAAATTACCTTTATAAGAAAACATTGTGGCGAGAAATAATAAATTTTTGTTCTCTTATGTTATAGAAAATATATGACATAGAATCTTTAGGATATCCTATAACTTACACAATACCGATCTTGCTTTAAGCTTATCAAGGCCAATATTCTTAGTGAAGGGTAGACAACCTCAAAACTTCAAATACTCAAGATGGGGTTTCTTCTCGTACCACATCTTATATGTTGTCTTAGGCACAAATTTAGTGGGCATCAAATTCAATTTATGCATTATAGATTCTAATGCATAACATCAGTGGAAAAGAGGTAACTCAACGCCACTCATCATGGATCAAATCATATCTAATTGGTTTGATTCGTTCTCTCTGAAACACCATTGTGTTATTAATTATAGGGTGGAGTGACCTAAGAAATGATCCCAATATCTTTGAAGTATTATCGGAGCCATTATCCAACGTACCCACTACCTCGATCAGATCGAAGTATTTTGGTTTTATGGTTTGTCTAATTTTCTACTTCGTTCTTGTACTTTTTAAATTTCCCACAAGCATCGGGTTTATTCTTCATAATATATACATATTCTAGTCTAGAGGAAATCATTAGTAGAAGTTATGAAATATGTGGAATTATCCTTAATCACTTTAGACATAGACCACATACATCGGTATGTACGTGAACCAAGAGTTAATTGACTCATTCATTGCTCTCGTTAAAGGGGTTTAATGGGCAATTTTTTCCTTTGAGCCATGACTCAAATATATCAAATGATTTCATAATCAAAAGATGAAAGAAAACCTTCAGTTTTCATTTGTGCGGTCTTTTGTCACTAATATGAAGTAATTATCTTTAAATTTAATAGTAGAAGAATTATGAAAACATATACTATTAAAGTTAAGTACATAAATGACGTTATCCAAAACATCATTGCAGATATTATTTCCATCTAATACAATGTTCATAACATCTATATTGCAATGAAAACCAAATTCAATCTCAAACAAACTGGAAACAAATATAATACGCAAATAAAGTTTTGTACAGAATAACAATTATGTAAACCAATAAGAAATACACTAGGAAAACAAAAATGATATTCTCCAACTATGGTTGCATCTATAAGATCTGTCAGTAACTTGAAGGCTCATTTCCACTTTCTCCATAGGTCACCTACTCTTAAGTCCTAGTAATATATTACAAATATGAGTTCCAAATCCAGTATCAAAAACCCAAGAGTTTTCAATAATTGAAAAACAATTTTGAATCATAAGAATTTTTCTAGGACTTAAGGAAATCATTTCCTTCTGTTTTACCATCTTCGGATAGTCTGGCAATTCTATTCGAGTGCCCCTTCTTATGACAATGGCGACATTCACCCTTGTCATTAGAGGCATCACCATTCCCTTTCTTACTTCCTCTCTTTCTCTTCTTTGAACTTTTCAAAGATGATGCCTTCCCTTTCATTGCGAGAACTGTACCTTAATCCTTGAATGAATCTTCAACCGGCCTCAATAAATTGAGTAGCTCAAGAAGGTTCACATTCATATAATTCATATTAAAATTCTTCAAATTATGGAGTCGATAAGCTTAGTATCAAGCCTACTTGTAGCTCTTCGACAATTTTAGCATCAAGTTTATGAGGTCTATCAATATAGCTCTTCATCATTATGACATAGAAGTCCTCTACACTAGTGTCATTACTCATCTTCATATCGAAAAACTTAGCAATCTTGTACCTCACAAAATGAGAGCGCTCCCTAAACTACACTTTGAGGTTAGGTCTTTGGGATAGTCATGTGCTCGTGCTATTTGTGCAACGGTTTTCCTAAAGTAGACAACATGTAGACTTGGGTTATGGCACAATTAGCTGCCCAAGTATTATAAGCTTACATCGTTCAGGGTTTGCACCTTCAGCGGGTTTAGATTTTAAAAGTTCAATTATGATAGACCATAATTGTTCGTTAGTGATAACTATTTTTATCGTTCTGAGTCAATTATTATAAATACGTTCAATGAGCTATTGTTTGCAAAAAATAATCTTAGGTAGGTCATTATGTTGTAGATTTAATTCGAATAGACTAGTACAGTTTTATAGAAAAAAATTGTACAATATTAAAAAAGTTAAATGCATTCATTTCATATGTCTAATTAAGCTCCCATTAGATTTATATTCCTTAAATCCCTATGAGAAATATAGAAATCTTATGAGTACTAGAATTCGCTTGCCTTGGTATTCTAACCTTGAGTTTTTCTCAAGAAATCATAGGCCGTGAGCGATTGATAACAGTTTATTGTATCATATACAATTCCTAACTATGTTCTTTGCCTAAATCTAGACACTGATATTGAGTTTGCTCGCCAAATCAAGAGAGATTATTCACTCTTAGCTAACATTTCTCGAGGATCTAAATATAATGCATGTACTTTGAGTGTGCTTAATTAATACATGATCATATCTTACCATGTCTAGGCACTATATTAATAGTACTACATATAATAGCTCTAGCTTGAGTTTGCTCAGCAACTAGTGTGAATGCAAGTAAACTATCAATATACAAATAATAGAGGTTGACTATATTAAATATTCACAATCTGTAGTATATTATTTGTGAAATCGATTTAAGGATGCAGTATTTCTTATCAAATACTTCCATAATTTAAATGTTAGACACATCTGAAATCAAGGTATATGTACCATTCATATGTATTTATTCTAAAAAATCTAGTTGGGTTTCTTATGATTACACCTACATTACATACACACACACACACACACATATATATAACTTTACAAGTTTAATTTATTTAAAACTATTATAATTAAATCGATTTATATAATGTTGTATGTATCTTATTAAATAAATTAGTTTTACTTAATTTAATTCTTAACCAAGCTAAATGATTAATTAAATTTTATTTAAAGTTTCAAATTTTTGTTTTGTTCATCTTAAACTATTTAACATGAATAATCAGTTATAACCTTTATAGTTATATATATACACACACGTTTTAATTAACTAACATTTAATTAACTAGTTATAAAATAAATTATATATTTAATTAAACATTTTATTTAAATATTTTAATAAATTCAAATATTTTATTTAGTTTATCCTAAACAATTTTAAGATAAATTTCAATCATAACCCTTATAGTTTTATATACACAAACATCAATATATGCATATATTTTAATTAATTTTTAATTAACTAATCATAATAATTAAATATTTATAAAAACTATGAAAATGTTAAATCTACTTCTTTAATCAATTTAAAAAAATTAAATATACTTTATAAAATTTAAAAATTTTACTTTTACATTTTAAACTTGACATTTGATTTTAAATTATATTTTAAATTTTCAAATCTTAATTGAAAACTAGCTCAAGGCCTAAAAATAATATATGCCTTAAATCTTGGCTAACCTTTCGAACGTACTCTAACTATTGGAACAGGCCAACAGCCAAGGAGGGCAAAATACTTTTTATCCAACCCTAAATTTAGACACTACTATTCTTGTTACCTATCAAATAGACAAGCTATTAGTTGGCCCAAAATGCTAGCTAATTGGATTACATAAACCATACAAGCTCCGATACCACTGTTGGAACTAGCTCATTTAGTAGTGGGTTAAATTGGTAAATTAAAAAAATCCCTATTTGGATCTCACCAGGCCTATGAAACCTATTAATAGCATTAGATCCAATCTATTTATTAAATAAAATCATAATTCATAATAAAGTATTTTATATTTATTTAATTAATCATATTAATTAAATTTATTTAATATTTGTTTCGAATACATCATATATATTCATAACATAACATGACAACATAATGATATATAAGCATGTGTATAATTACACGCACACATACATACATATAAATATTAAAATATATATATATATAATGTACATACATACATATTATATTTATATATATTGTGCATACATACATATTATACTTACATATACAGATAATAAATTCATACGCATATCTGGAATATAAATGCTAAGTATATACATATGTTTAAATATACATTATATGGTTTGTATTCACATATTAATAATACTATACATAGCATTGAGACATTTTATATGTACATATTATATATTATCATATATTTATATGTATAATTTCAAAAATAAATATATTATTATAATTAAATATATTAAACTTTGTTTGATTAAATAAAACATATAAATAGCATTTTTTTACTTTTGACTAAGTAAAAAAAATTTAAATTCAAACTAAGACTGTTTGATATAATTTAAATTTAAAATACATAAATAACTACAATATGAAGAATTCAAATATTTATATATAAATATGGTATTTTATTTTTGGCATGGCCGACGGTTTTATAGTGGACCGACCACTTTTATTATGAACGTAATAAAGTTGAAGTACAGGAGAAAGGTAGAGACACCTTAGCTACTATGATGGATGGAAATAAAAAATACAGCACAGGAGTGTGACAGACATGTCACAGCTACAAGAAATAAATAACTAAACTAGTTCTCCTCCGCAGAGGAAGAATCACCAACACCCTCATCATCCCCGGTAGAATCCAGAGAACCACCCCCTTGAAGACCAAAATAGGGGCGGAAATGAATAGCAAGAGAAGGATCATAACTGCCAACGTCAGAGGAGTAAATAAAAGATCGATCCCAGGCAGTATCAGCTAGAATTACAGAATTAATCTCAGCATACGAACCATCCAAGTCAAGAACCAAGGAATCACCAGAAATTCTGTAATAAAGGCAGCGAAGGTCCAGTAGATCATCAGATACATATCTAAAGTAGGAGTCGTCCACAGGGTTGAATCTCATATCAGATTGACGGTCAACCCAACAATGTTCAGTCTCGGCCCAAACAACGAGAGGCGAGAGAGATCCGACTCAGCAGATAGAACAGAAGGAACGTCAGCAGGGACAGGGGACACAGGCTGCACTAAGGTAGGAGAAGGACCAGGGGAAGAAGCAACCACAGAGACTTTGGGAACCCATTTCCTAAGAGGAGGCCGAGGCAGTAGGATCTTTGGCGCAGCAGCAGATACAGCAGAGTGCGTGCAGGCAGAGGCTACATGGCCAAAGGAGTGACAGGAGGAACATATGTCAGGGACCCATCCATAACGAACACGAACATCCACCACGTGACCAACAGCTAGCTGGACAGGAATAGAGGTTGGAAGCGGCTTAAGGGGAGAAATCTCAATCAAAGCCTTGGCATATACAAGCTTATCACGCGCAACTGTATTAGAGTCAAAACAAATCAATTTATCAACATTGCATGCTAACCAATTCAAACCAAGCAGCGATTGTAGAGCAGATGGGATTTGAGAGAAATATACCCAAACAGGGATAGAAAACACCTGTTCACGAGCACTAGCAACCGTCGGCGACCAGGGGGTAATAATAAAAGGCTGACCATCAATGAAGGAAGGCTTAGACTCAAGAACACGGCTACGTTCCTCAGGGGAGGAGAACAAAAGGTAGTACAAGGAATCAACCAACTTAACTCTCAGACCCCCTTGTAGTCTCCAGGGGCTACGACAAACAGCAGCCGCATCATGAAGTCGATAATTAGGGTCCAAAAAGAATCCAACTACGTATCCTGACCAAAAGTCCAAATCGGCTTGCATTACACAGGGGGGAGGGATCATCACTCCGTTTTCCTCAACGATTTCGAAATCAACTGGTTCGTAAACTCCCGCATTACGGGGCATGGTTGTAAAAAGGGAAGACCATGATCTGGGTACAGATGGGCAAGGAGTAGCAGGGCGACGCTCCGTAACACCTGATGAGGCCACAGGATTGGGGCATTGAGTGCCAATGGGAGAAGAGACCGCGTGCATGATATCACCAGGAGTTAAATTATTGAGCACAGGGACTACATTGGCATTGGCATTATGCCGAATAGATGGAGTGCCACTATCAGAACCAAATTTGGAGAATGCAAGCATAGCCGGAGAAGGCCCAGGATTTGCCACTACAGATGGAAGATCAGGAGTAGCGTCACACAAAGGGGAAGCCTTATAATTTGCACTGTTTAAAGGTTCAGATCCCACTGCTGCATTGATACAAACACTTGACTTGCAACAATCTGTCTCAACAGACTCAACCAAGCCAAAGACATCACCTGACATACCTCCTAATACACGGTCCTTAACCAAAGAATCTGAAACTTGGTGTCCCAAAACGCAACTGGGCTTATCAACAACACTCACATTAGATCCGGTCATTGGGAGGGATAGCGGTGTACCTGATTTAGACGTAGTCGAATACACAGCAGATTGACTGGCTGCTTCAGCATTAGCATCACTCGAGCAAGGGCAGGTTGTTGGTACTAGGGGGGACAGATTGATTGCACGAAGGGGAGGAAATTCTTGGGACGAGTGAAGGTCAGGTCGAGCGGCTTCATCAGTAGCCATGGTTCTAAAACGATGGCCAGAGCGGGTAGAAGAGGGGAAGGGGAGACGCTGAGAACTGTGAAAGGGAGGGGATGAGGACATGAAGGGGGCCGGAGAAACGGAGAGGGGCAAGCAAAATCACGGAGACGAAGATGAATGGTACGCAAGAACAGAGAATCGCCTGGTGCCCATTATTAATATATTAATATACATATATAATTTATGTATAAAATAAAAATAATTTCAATTGTTTAAAAATTGTTATGCGTTTAAAGTAACATTTTTTAATGCAAAGCAATGAGCAATAACTATTTCTTAATTAAATAAGCCAAAAATAATAATTAAACAAAATAATATGGCCAAAATTATTATTTAATAAATTTTGTTATAAATACAATTTTAATTTAAGATATATATATATATATATATATATATATAATATTGTTATTATGGTTGATTATAATGCCATACACACATAAATATACATATACACACACAATAAACATTATACATTAACATTTTTATAATATAGTTTAACAATACAAGTTTAGAACTTAATTTTGATTATCAAATAAAATAATTTATAAAATGGACAATACATACACACACACATATATAGATACATATACATTGGGGTTAAAGGGTTAAGTGACATATTAAACATAGTATAAGGAATTATACCTGAATAGATCATTCCTTTCGTAATACCTTTGTTTGTGAACCGTCTTCTAGATTGCTCACACGAACCAATATTGCCAGAATTGAATAAACCACTAAATTTTATTTTTATTTGATGTTTGAATGGTTAAGTTAGATCTCAGATAAAGGCGGTAAGCTAGGAGTATGGAGCAGAAAAGGAAGTAAGAAGAAGAATCAAATAATTTAGTTTCGCTTGGTATTTACAGAGAAAAAAAAGGAGAAAAAATCTGCCACCTTTTAGTCACTTTTACCGGTTTAAACTCGAACTAGATCCAATCAAGACCCATTCTTCCTCTCTTATAGCTAGCCATGTATGGTCCCATTTTAAACCCAAAAAGTCTCAAAGTCCATTATGTAATTAAATATATTTAAATCTTGTTTAATATATACTGATATCTCGATACATGTATATATAACTTTTATATATACATCCAACAAATTACTAATGGCACCTAGAAAATTTCTAAGAGATACCCCACTTACTAATAACACCCCAATAAAATACCTTAATAATTAATATTTTCTAAATATTAATTGTTACATCCGAATTCTCAAGTGTGAACAAGTAAAAAGCTATCGAAGTTTGAGACGAACCAAAGCTATCGAATGTTGAGATAAACCAAAGCTATTGAAGGTTAAGATGAACTAGGGCTATCGAAGGTTGAGAAACATAGAAGCTATTGTAAGTCAAGGCTATCGAATAATGAAGTAGATGAAGCTATAATATATTTAAAAAGTAAAGTTGTTGGATGATGAAGTTTTCGAGGTTATCGCATGATGAAGTAGATGAAGTTGTCGCATATTAGAGAAGTAAAGTTGTCACATAATGGAAATGTTAAGGCTATCATATGGAAGCTATCACATATTGAGAATGCCGAAGCTATCGTATCTTGAAGATATAGAAATTATCGCATAATGAGAATGCTAAAGCTATTGCATTTGGAAGCATGGAAGCTATAGCATTTTAATAATGCTAAAGCTATCGCATGTTAAGAATGTGGAAGCTGTCGCATGTTGAGAGTGCCAGAGTTGTCACATGTTGAAATATGAGAGCTATCGCATATTGAGAACACCACAGTTATCGTAGGATAAGGATATGGGTAAACCTGTCAATAGATATTTTTGAATGTGAATAGTCCCATATTAGCATCCGCATTTAAAATCAATTTCAGATATCGAATATCTGCACCGCGGATACAGACTGATATCAGATAATTATCTTATCCACTAATGATCGATAAATCAAGAACATTAGAAAATTTGGTTTTAACATAAACCCTCTTTCAATCTCATTGATTATAAATGAATGCAAAATCAACAAATACGATGATAATAATTTTTTTTGAATAATTGATATGCGTT
Source organism: Allium cepa (assembly GCA_030765085.1). Lineage (NCBI taxonomy): Eukaryota > Viridiplantae > Streptophyta > Magnoliopsida > Asparagales > Amaryllidaceae > Allium > Allium cepa. Next base: position 1,049,969,175 of record CM060935.1, on the reverse strand, counting down.
TAATGTGTATAATACAAACTATTAACTTAATAAAAAACAACCACATATCTTTCATTGTGCTAAAATACACATAAAATAACCATAATCTGAAAAAAATGGATGGATGGTTTTCAGATGCAGGTGTCTTCATATCCATATATGTATTCATTTTTTTGGATATCAGATATTTATCCACATCTTGGATATGGACGAGGACAAATTTCGAATTTTTGGATATTCATTGACAGCGATAGATATTGCCAAAGCTATCTCATACAGCAGAATAGCACTATAAAATATTGAAAAATGCTATAAATAGACATCTAAAGTCAATACATAAAGCATTCTGACAGCCATTTGGAAACTCCTCATTGGTCTGGCTATCATCAGAAGGTCATAAACAACCTGTGTCACATGTCAAATCGATAATGTTCCATGATTGCAAATCTTGGTAGTTTATCTTCTATGGATTCCTCATGTTAAAGGTCTAAGGACGCAATTTCCCAATAAACAGACTTGTACCCCTCTTCTTGTAGAGGATGAATTTAGGATTCCTATTCATCTTCACTCTCCTTTTTGTAATCAACAAATCAGTAAAGCTTAATCTAGGACTCTAATGGACATTTAGGTCATGTTGGAATTGTGACTTCCTGTACCATTGTACTTGAACATTTAACTAATTGCATATTTCCTTTTTGACAATTTGAACATGGACACTCCATCTAAGGAGTTAAGCCTCCTACATAAAGATCATTAAACTTCTCTGGCTACTTCAACTTACATATAAGTTAGGCCTAATTTTTGATCTAACATTTATTAATTTAATTAATTTAAAACACTTTGTTAACCAATTAAATCATGTGGTTTTTCGAAGAATTTATGTAACCCCTCGCAATCTGGCGTTAATTATTCAATTAGTTAGTTAGTTAGTTAATTTAGCTCCAAAAATGGAATTTGTGCAAATGAGGGAATTTGACCACGAAACTTGCACCATTGCATTCATGGTAAAATATTGAGCGACCTTCATATTTGGAGTTTTAGGATCGGAGTCCAAACAAAGAAGTTACGGAGGAAAAATGAATTCGGAATGAAAATAATTAGAATAAGAAAATTAATAAAAAGTTCCTAGGTCCACGGGTCGACCGCCTTGTACAAGTGGTCAACAGAGGGCGGTCGAACTCTAAGTAGGGGGCGGTCGACCCGCTTTTATGTGGCGGCTCTAGTACCCTAGGCCATATACAGCCTAGATTTTAAATCATGCGGCTCTGATTGATTCTAGTGCCTATAATTTTGGCCTCACCCTCCCTTCTCTTCCCATAATTTTTTAATAGAGTACCGAAGCTCTGCATTTCTACTTCTTTGCTTTCTTTCTAAGCTATAAAAATAAGATATTTGTATTTATATTCATACAAATTGGAGAAGAATAGAAATCAAATGAAAAGAAGAAGAGAAGAGTATCAACTATATGCGTATCTGAGCTCATTTATATATTTATATATTTTAGTCTGTTTTCTCTCCGAATCCCAAATATCTTCTTAGATCTGTAATTGTAATGCATGTATATACCCATTTTATACATATTTCTTGGATTAAAAAGTATTTTGGGATGATTTTAAGGTTCTACTTCAGATCTGGAGATTTGGATCGCTTTTAAATGGTAAGTGGGAAATTTTATATATTGTTTATGATTTTAAATCTATTCCATTGGCTTACATCTGATTGTTATGCCTAAATTAATTTTATTTGTGAACTGTGGGCTTAAGTTAATAAACTATTGTCTACATATTCTTTTTTTATATCTAATTTGAAATATGTTTATACCTAGATTTGGAAATCAATCTTAAATATTTTAGAATTTAAATGTTTTATGTTTTAATTCCAGATCTGTACTTGGGTGTATAACATGACTTTTGGATTATTGCCCAATTTATGCTATGTTGTAGATTTTTTAAAGTTTAATTTGTGGGAAGAAGTTTGATTTTTATAAATTTGTTAGTTTTTCCACTTTACATTCAAATGGGCGATGTTTGATTTAAGGAGGAACACTCATAAACAAAAAGGGAAGAGATGTGTAAATTATCGACTTATTCTCCCTAGTTTACATAGTCTATTCCGCTTAAGAAAGAAATTATCTATTCCAAGTAATTTCAAACGGAGTCCATCTTTCCCTTTTGGGTTAAACCAATCATAGTGGAAAATCTTTCGAAGAAATTTAATTCTAGCAAATTAAATATGGAAAACATATTCTAGCTACATATTTATGACTACGATATATTTAGTTACGAATAGGTGGTTTTATTAGGCAGTTTATACGTATTTATTGTGTTAATAAAGAAGAATAGAGGTTATTCATGCGTTATTTATGTGCAATGTTCATCAGTTATTATTATATTTAGAAAAGAAAATAGTTAGAATTAGAAAATGTAGTAATTCATAATAACAGGAAATAAATTAGGAATTCATATTAACTAATTAATAGGAAACAAAAGATTGTAACCTAAATTAATGGGCAATTAATGAAATATAATGGATAATATTAAATTAAGGCTTACAACTAATAGAGACAAATGGATTTATGGTACTGATAAAAATGAAATAGATATAAAAAGGTTACTAATTTGAAATTAGTAATCATATATAATAATAAATGTCGGTTAGGATTTTATGGACAAATTGAAATTTATGAGCATTAAAGGGGGATTTATGGGTAGATAAGTATTTAAGGTAAATCTCATTGCTTTAAATAAAAAATGAATTAGTAAGCTAAGTCCAATGTCAACCTAAATAGTAGAATTAAAAACCCAGGATGGTTAATTCGACTTAGTAGGTTAGTGATGCGAGGTCAGTAGAGTCACTTGATGGAAGACTGCCCTTCACTTTGAGGCTACCAACAATTGAGTGCACTTCTACTGATGTGAGATATCACTAATATTAGGACCCATGATGATGTGAGAGATTGAAATTGCTTTCTTAACTGGAAAGAATTAAATGGTCAAAATTTGGAATTAGGAGCAGTGAGGAATATCTCTAAAAAGGTTTGCTTCTGTGTTGAGGTATTAAGTGGCTATCTTAAGGCCCACATCCCTACCGAAAGAAGTAATCTAATGAGATTCCATATCGATAAGAGTAATACCGGATATCTGGGAGAGGTTCACTTCAGGTTTGAGGTATTAAACAACTATAAGGTCCACCTCTTTCCTATAAAAGAAGTGTTAATTGGCCCAAGGAGATTTCCAAGTAATATTGGCTAGGTAGTACCAGTGAGGAGTCTACCTTAGAGTTAGGTATTAAATGGGAAAGGCCTACCAATAAATAGGTGTTACATGATCAAAGGCCTGCCTAGTCCTCATTAGTGAGGTATTAAGTGACTTGGGTACCATCTCTTATGTTGCTAAGACTTTAATAACGATAGATGCGTTAATGGTATGGTTATTATAAATTATAAGGCCATATATAGTGGTCAACGGTCTCTGTAGTTAGGACTAATAGACCAATAATGATGACGCTAGTAGTCCACCTTGGAAATAGGTCTTAAATGATGGAGTCTACCTCGATTGAGGTTTTGAATGGCAAATTCAGGCTATCTCTTTTAAAAGTACTATGTGGCGATAGTAGAAGCTGCTTCTTATTTAGAATTATCAAGTGGTTAATGGACTTGGAAGTATTGGGTGGTTAATAAGGCTTCATCGGTATTTCGTATCTTGGGAATGGGTAGGTTAGTAATCGTGTGTGCAATGCAAGTTAGATTAGAATTGCTAACCTTGATAGACATAACAGTCAAATGGAAACCAATTGGTATAAATTTACATTATGGACAGTTTATAGATTTTTCAGTTACCAGAATGTTGTTCTGACTCCCTCCTCACTACAACCCACCGGATATATTTAGATAAATAAGTATTTGGAGCTGGATGTGTTTTGTTGTTGGAGAACCCTTCTTTTCTCGCATGCTTGATGCTGATGTGACAGTCTACTATCCAAAGAATACCCTTAATTCCAAAGTATTAGTCATAGTCGGTATTTTATCCTATTATTGTTTTCGCTGTGAATCTAGATTTCTATAAATCTTCGATAATGCTCATGCTTATTTGCAAGTACAAATTCAATGATCTGTGTTTTGATGGACTTAAGTTTCGATTTTTTTTCAAAATTTAGGCTCATTAAAGTACGGGATGTTACATTTGGTGTCAAAGCCTAGGTTCGTAGGTCGTAGAAATTATGATAAACTATGAGAATGCATTTGTGCTTTCCTATCTAGTATTATTATATTTTTACATTGGATTCTAAGAATTATGAATGTAGAAGTAGTTGTATTTCTACTCCAAGGAATGCACAAAACATCTATGGGTTGGAAATATCTTAAAGTTACGATTTTCATGCCGACTTCGAAGTACCCCATGGAGTGCTTGTGATGCATAAGGTGCTATTGATTAAGAGCCTAACTATGGCATATGGATGAATGCCGAAGACTGGAGGCATTCGATTTGATGGTTAATATCTAGCTGCCTTGTGATTTTGGATTTTGATGATGAGTTCCAGTCAGAGACACTCATTTATTCCAAATTGGCGGAAAATTGGAGTTTGTATGTCACAAACATCCGAGAACTAGTTTTGGCAAGAGATTGTTCGTCGATCGCCTCTTTGAAGGTAAACTGGATTTTTATTTGGAGAATTAATGTTAATTCCTTAGTTTTAAACATGCGAGAGAGTTTTTATAAAGTAGATATTGGAAATGGCTTAGATTTTGAGAAAAAGGTTTTTCAAAGGAATTCTTTTCCCTAGGATTAGTTTTGGAAATTTTATTTTGGGAAGTTTTGAAATTTTAATTTTCAAAGAGACACGTATACCACTAAGATGGCCGTGTTAATAAATTTTGGTTTATAATGGAGTATGTTTTGAAACCCTTATATAATTACCAATAAAGGCTGATTTTATTTTCGTAAGAAAATAGTTTTTCGGCTTGGAAAATGAGTTTCAAGGAGTGAGTATTTAGCCCAATAATTTTCTTATTTTTGATGTTTCTAAAATTTTCTCTCTTTAAGGTATGGACAAAATAGGAATAAGATTCAATTTTATTGGAAGTCTTATTATACCTACCGGCTATTGGAAGAAACATTTCCGTGCGATGTAGGCAGGAAATAGCAGTAGGATTGTTTTTGGGATTTTGGATGTGTTGGTGGTCGCATTAGTTTTATTAAGGCTATAGTAGTCCTACCGAGAAGGGGTCTACACGGTAAGGTAGATATCGTCGTGTGGAAGATTGAAATTTTCTAGATGAATCAAGAAGAAGTTGGTATGCAGAACGGTTGTTGGGATATTAATCAATTAATTCATCTCGGCCCTATCGGAACCGGTTCAAGCCATGCCTAAATTTGGGTTAGCAGTCGGCGTTAAGCAGTTGACCTAATGGCAGTCGACCGCTAGGCGAATTCGGGCTTAACCCGAACCTAGAATGGACTATTAGATGCGTCGAGCAGCCGCCCCACACCCTCATTCTCTTCCTCCTCTCCATTTTCAATTGAACCCCATTTTCACCCCCTTCCTCCAAATCAAAGCCTCCCTTCTCTATTCCTCTATCAACCGATGCCAAAATTCTTCAACGTAAGATCTCATCCTACCACCACTCCAAAGCTAAACCCTTTCCTCCAATTTTCAATCGCCTCGCAGCCCATGGCACTACCTCGCACCGGGGGCTCTTACTCTCGTCATCCCGGCATCACTTCACAAGAAGCCACTTGGCTTCACCGGAGCTAACGGAAGATTTCCACTTATCTCAGAATGGAGGACTTTTATTTTCTCCATAAATGACCGGTGAAATTCAAAGATTTCGCTGTTCTTGGGCTTGAAGAGCTTTCGTCACGGCAGGACTAGCACCGATCCTCCGCTTCGAGACCTATGTGAAAGAAAATTACCCGTGCTGCATCTGTCTTTTCGATGCATAGATGGCACAAAATTTTAATGATAACAACATCTATGTTGAGTCCGAGGTGAAGGGAGCTCGGATCGAGATGGCAGATGATGATCTCATTGGGATTTTGAAGATATCATCAATAGGCACAGATTTGGTTGAATGTGAAATGACTGACCCTAAGATTCTACAACATATCTTTTCTAGAAATGTCGGTGATTAGAGGATCAATAATTTGTGATCGGTTGCTCGTCTCAACGTGCACATAATTAAGCACAATAACATTCTAAAGACGAGAAGCCTCGACTAGTTCTATAAATTAGTACAAAGAGTTGTCTATGCTATAATTAGCGGCGTAGACTTCAATTCGGCTAATGTTTTGATTCTTCATATGTCGATCGGGGAGTTGTTACCTCGAGGACTCACTTCCATTTTGCACTTGCTCACTCGAGTGTTTAGGCATTATGAGGTGAATTTGAGTGTGGTACAATAGTGAGGAAGGTCCCTCCCTCCATCAACCGGACCACTATTAAGAGGATGAATATTCCTTTACAACCAGTCGCGCCACCAGTACTAGCACCAGAGTAGGAGCTGCAGCAGCAGCAAAGGTACCATAGGGCATCGAGGGATACCTGAGTCCAGTGCTTGTTGCAATTCGTCAGGTTCAGGCAGACCTTCGAGAGGTTAGGGTAGAACAGTAGTGTCAAGGGCATGAGATTAGATGCGTAGCCGCCATGCTACGACCATTCCACGATCGCGGCAGTAGCTTGAGCTCTAGCCATGGAGCGAGACCTTCTCAAAGTTCGTAAACAGTGTTTTATTAAGGATTGTTGTATCTTTTTATTTCCAGTATTTATCCTTTTTCATTAGTCTTTTGGTTTTTAAAATTGTTGGCTGTCTCTTGAAAATGCACGCACGAATTTAGGAGAATGTCCCTGCTTATTTACTCTGTTATTATCTCTAGTTATGTAAATATCTCTTATTTATGCATATGAAGAAATAGTGTAAATTTGTGAATCTCGTAAAAAATACTTAACTAACTGTAAATGCAATATAAGGCTGAAAATTCAGAATAAACGGAAAATTTTAGTGAAGGTCAGGTTTAAGTTGTTTAGTGTTATGGGTCATTATTCATGTTCCTTAAAAGCTAATTTTTTTGGGGATAATTGGGTATGATAACTATCAACCCACGTTTTGCCAAGGCAGTATATAGGCATAGTAACCAAATAGACTTCACGATTATCTTGGCTAGTAACCAAAAGCGATGATTGTGAAGTCTAGAAATCAAGTGCAGGCAATGATATGAAGCGACAATCAACCGTGATAAAGAGATAGACTTTCCAGAATGCTCTATATACGATTAGTAACTCCCCTATGCAGAGGACCGGTGTCTATCCCTTCCTCTAGGGGATCTGTACATATCCTCAATTTTTTGTCTCAAACTAGGTAAGACCAGTATTAAGGGACAAGGAAGTCCCCACGAGGCTACATTTCAAATCTCAAGTTGTTTGGAGCTTTTATGCTCAAGTTATGGGAAAACCGCTTCACTTAAAAAAGGGATCGGCATAAGAGGGATCGATATAAAGGGATCGTATAAAAGGGATCATATGAAAAGGGTTCGGTATAAAAGGGATCGACATATTTCAGCTAAGCAAGTACAGCTCAATAGAAAATAATCAAATCTCAAAATCAATAAGTCTAATGCATATATGAGCAAGATGTGGGGACCCTAGGGAGCCTACCATATGGATCGCACCTCAAAAGGATGAAGATAGAGGGACTGACCCTCTTTCCCTTAGGGATCGGCTAAACTCAACTTTATAACAATGATCGATCATTTCTCAACATCTACACATCCAATTGACATAAAACTTGGAGGTTATACATAATACAACACGGAGAAGCTCCGTTATCCCTCCAAAGGGATCGGTTGAAATCAGAATGTATGCAACACCACTTCACGGAAAATGTGATATCTCACAAACCCTAAGTCGAAAAGGCACGAAATTTGGAGGGCAAGTAGCTAACATCATGGAGAGCCGTCCAGAGGGATCAGACCCCATTTGGAAATTAAATAGGGATTGTTACCTATCCCTATTATAGGCTCCAATGGGTCTGAAAATTCTTATGTGGCCTCCTCATGGCCGGGAGTTTCTTATGTCGAAATTTTATCCTGATCCATGCACCTCTTCCCCTATAAATATAGTAGGCATGGCATCAAAAAAAAAATCTTCTTGCTTCACTTTAATCTTCTACCTAGGCAATACTCTGGCAATTTTATTCTTGAATTTCGTATATATGTAACTGTAATCAGCAATATAAACAAATAAAAGAAAAATCTTTAGTGTGGATGTAAGCCAGAGTTAGCTGAACCACTATAAATCTGTATCCCTATTTACTTGCTTTCTGATTATTTAATTTTTGTTCTTCATTTTTCTCTTCATATTACGGTGGTTGGATTGGACATTTTGCTTTTTCATAATTGGGTGTTGTTGGCCAATTTTGACACCAACAATGACATTTTCAAAAAAAGTATCAAGTTTAATGGGTAAACGTAGTTGTAGAATTTTAAAATTTGGTTTGTGCGTTTACCGCATAACCGACTTCGGATTACGCTGAATTGTGGTCTGATTAGTAGAAAATATTTTGAAAAGTTTCTCTTATGAAAAAACATATATTGGGTTTTAGTTAATTTTTGGCTCAGTTTTAGAGTTTTTGTCTAAAAATTTGATTTCAGTAGAAAATGTGCATTTAAATATTTTGAAAATTTACTTTTCTAATGATATACAAACTGGAAAAGTAGGAAAGATTTTTGTGAAATCTTTGATTCTGAAGGGCATACGTTTGGCATAGGGAAGACAAATAGCGTTGGCATTTGCGAATTTTAGCGGTGCATTGGGGTCGGCGGTACGATGGAATGTAAGCGTTAACAAGGAAAAAGCTGTTTTAACCTTGGAATTTCTATTTTCACACCTTGTCGACGACACGTGCGAGTCTATTTTTAGACTCGATTCCATTTTAGATCTTTAAAGTAAGCCTCCTTATGTGTTTTTTATGTTGAAAATTTAGAGTAAATCCAAAGCAGCGGGGAAAATTCCACTGTACCAAAGAATGAGAAATTTTTAGGATGGTAAGAATAATAATTCTCCACCTAAATTCTGTTTTTTAGCATAGGAGTAAAGTTTAGGATGCAATTTTTTGATGAGTTAGATTTTTAGATGGTAGAAAGTGGATGCAAAATTGGATGCTTCGTACTTCCATTCGTAGGAGTATGGGGGTTTTGTTTGAAAAGTTTTTTCAAAAAAGTTGCATACATTAAGAACTACCAGCATATGTATAGGGTGCTTGCATTATATTTTCAGAAATATTTTCAAAAGAAATGAGTTCATATGGAGGATTCGATTTAGAATCATTCTGCATACATATTTTCTATGTGGTGATATAGTAATACACTGTGCACTTATGCACTTTGGTTGCAAAATTGGTTGTATGCTAATTGGTTGTGTAGTTTAGGATAATTAGAAGCCTAAACCATGACTTAATCATTGGTGAAATTTAGAGAACAAAATTCTTTTGAAGGGGGAAGAATGTAACACCCCGTAATTTGGCGTTAGTTATTTGATTAGTCAGTTAGTTAATTATTTTAGTTTCAAAAATAGAATTTGTGTATATGATGGAGTTTGAGAATGAAACTTTCACCATAACATTCGCAGCAAAATTCTGAACAAATTTTATATTTGGAGTTTTACGATCGGAGTCCAAACGAAGAAGCTACGAACGAAAAACAAATTCGGAACGAAAATAATTAAAATAAGAAAACTAACTTAAATTTACTGAGCTCACAAGTCAACCGATATGTATAAGCGGTCGACGGGGGTAGTCGACCTCTAGGTAGGGTGGCGGTCAACCTGCCTCTATTTAGCGGCTCCAATAACCCTATGCCATATACGACCGGAATTTAATTCATGCGGTTCCGCTTGATTCGAGTGCCTACAAATACAGGCCAAACCATCCCTTCTCTTCGCATATTTTTCCGAATAGAGCAATGAAGTTTAATGTTTCTTTTTCTCCGCTCTCTTTCTAAATTATAAAAATAAGATATTTTCGTTTTATATTCATATAAATTGGAGAAGAATAGAAATCAAATGAAAATGAGAAGAGAATCAACTATACATTTATTTGAGGTAATTTATATATTTATATATTTTTATTTATTTTCCCTCTCAGTCTCAATTCTCTTCTCATATCTGTAATTTTGATATATGTATGTACTTCTTTTATACATATTTCTTTGATTAAAAAGGATTTGGAGATGATTTAAGGTTCTAATTCAGATTTGGAGATTTGGATTGCTTTTAAATAATGAGTACAAAAAATTGTATATTGTTTATGATTTTAATTCTATTCCATTGGCACATATTTGATTTTTATGCCTAAATCAATTTTATTTGCAAATTGTAGGCTTAAATTAATGTAGAAAACCATTGCCTACATATTCTTGTTTTAGATCTGATTTGAAATATGTTTAAACCAAGACCTAAAAATCAGTCCCAAAGCTTTTAGAATTTGAATGTTGTATATTTTTATTTCAGATCTGTGGTGTAAAATAGAATTTTTGGATTATTTCCCAATTTGCGCTATGTTGTAGATTTTCCATAGTTTAATTTTTATAAATTTGTTTATTTTTTTCCATTTTTTATTCAAAAGGAGCAACATTTGATACAACAAGGAATGCCCAAAAACATAATAGGAAGAGATATATAAAGATAAATTTATTCTCCGTAGTTCACACTGTCTATTCCAATTAAAAATAAATTATACATTTCTTATATTTTCAAACGTAGTCAATCTTTCTTTTTTGTGTTAAACCAATCATAGTGGAAATTCTTCCTAAGGAATTTAATTCCAGTAAATTAAATATGGAAAGCATATTCTAGTTACATATTTATGACTACAAATAGGTAATTTTGGTAGGCAGATTATACGTATTTATTGTGTTAATAAAGAAGAACGGCGTTTATTTATGCATTATTTATGTGTAATGTACGTTGGTTGTTATTAAATTTAGGAAAGTGAATAGTTAGAATTAGAAAAGATAGTAATTCTTATTAATGGAAATAAATTAGGAGTTCTTATTAACTACTTAATAGGAAACAAAAGATTGTAACCCAAATTAATGGGAAATTAATGAGAAATAATTGATAGCGTTAAATTAAGGGTTACAATTAATAGGGATTGATGAGACTAATAAAATTGGAATAGAAATAAAAATATTACTAATTTGAAATTGGTAATCATATGTAAATGTCGTAGAAAATGTTCGTTAGGTTTTTATGGACAAATTGACATTTATGAGCATCGAAAGGGGATTTATGAGTAGATAAGTATTTAAGTTAAATCTTGTTGCCTTAAATGAAAAGGAAATTAATAAATATTTAAGGTAAATTTTATTGCCTTAAATGAAAAGGAAATTAGTAAGCTAAGTCTAATGTCAATCTAAGATAGTATAAGTAAAGACTTAGGGTGGTAATTGGACTTAGTAGGTTAGTGATGCGAGGTCAGTACAGTCACTCGACGGAAGACTTCTCTTCACTTTGAGGTTACCAATAGTCGAGTGCACTTAATAATGATGTGAGATATCACTAATCTAATGACTCATGACGATGTGAGAGAATGGACTTGCTTTCTTAATTGGAAAGTATTAGATGGTCTGAATTTGGAATCAGAAGCAGTGAGGGATCTCTCCAAAAAGGTTTACTTCAATGTTGAGGTATTGAGTGGCTATCTTAGGGCCTGCTTCGCTATCGATAGAAGTATCTAGTGAGATTTCATAATTATAAGAGTGATACTGGATATCTTGGGAGAGGTTCACGTCAGGTTTGAGATATTAAGCAGCTGTAAGGTCCGTCTCTTTCCTATAAAAGAAGTATTAAGTAGCCCAATGAGATTTCCAAGTAATGCCAGCTAGATAGTATCGGTGAGGAGTCTGCCTTGGGGTTAGGTATGAAGTGGCAAAGGCCTGCATATAAATAAATGTTAAATGGTCAGAGGCCTTCCTAGTCCTTACTAATGAGGTATTAAGTGACTTTGGTATAGTCTCTCATATTGCTAAGACTTTAATAACGATATGTGCGCTAGTGTTATGTCTACTATAAATTATAAGGCCAAATATAGTGGTCAACGGTCTCTATAGTTAGGAATAATAGACCAAGAAAGACGATGCTAGAAGTATATATTGGGAATAGGTCCTAAATGATGGTGTCTACCTCGATTGAGGTCTTAAATGGAAAAGTCTACATATTTCCCTGTTGAAAGTATTACATGGTGATAGTAGAAGCCCGCTTTATATTTAGAAGTATCAAGTGGCTAATGGACTTAGAAGTATTAGGTAGTTAATAAGGCTTCATCGGTATTTCGTACCTTGGGAATGGGTAGGTTAGTAATCGTGTGTGCAATACAATGTTAGATTAGAATTGCTAACCTTAATAGACATAACAATTAAATGAAAATCAGTCGGTATAAATATATGTTATGCATAATTTATCAATTTTCTAGTCACAAGAAAGTTGTTCTAACCCCCTCCTCAATACTACCCATATGATAGATTTAGAGGAACAGGTCTTTGGAGCTAGACGTGTTTTGCTATTGGAGAAGCCTTCTTTTCTCTCATGCTCGATGATGATGTGACAATAATTCTCATGCATTCTTTTCATTAGCACTATGTCAATTTAGGATATATATGGAGTTTGGTATCGGTTAAAAATCTATTAATATCCACATTCAACTATTCAATTCATAAACAAAGTCACTGATTCAATAATAACATTTATTATTAACTATTCTACTCTACTTAGAGATTGTGATTTAAGTCGACTACAATTGACCTTGATACTAAGCTCATACAACTAAGAAAATGAATTCTATATGCTTCTTATGTTTCTGTAAAACTCAACTATATTCGCTCGATGGTTGTCATGCCATGATTTAAATTTAATCAAAGTGCAGCCTTAACATAAAAGTTGCACGGTATTCTCGAGTCAAGAGAAATGTATAACATCATCACAGTGAGATTTCCAATTTGACATGGTGATTAAGAATCAACATGAAATTCTCGAACGAGCCATTGCATGGTATCTAGTAAGTGTGAGTATGTAACCCCTTGGTGCTCCCAATAGCCATGTGTAATATGTTGTTCAACATTTGAAGAACATTACGTACTCTGGTTTTAATGCATGTATCAATATCCTTTCTCGAAACGTCTTGACCATAATTATTAAAGAATTTTTTATTTTACATTGTGATTAGCTACTCACAATTGTAATAGTCGCAACTACAATAACATAACATTTTATTTAAGAATCTTTTTATTATACTTTAAGTTAATTAATTTTATCATAGTGTAACGTATATAAAGAAAATAATCATCTTTATTACGAACAAAATGATTACAGAATTAGATAATTTACAATCAATTATATAATTATCCAAGTGGAGGTTTGAGAATAATCATAGTTAGAGTTGTAGTTGCTACGTATAGGATTTTGTATATCCTATAGCACAACCTTATATTAGATATTATAGGATAGGGTGGAGTTAGATTCAGAGCAGTCATGTGTAGAATGGTATATACCCTAGATATTAACCTTGTGTTAGGCATTACAAGATTACATATATCCTAGGGTTAAGCTTTTATTAAACATGTTTTGGATTGTGTATATCTCAGGGAATGGCATAGTAGTACGCATTTTATGATCATATAGACACACAAATATATGTATTATATATGTATGTATGTATGTATGTGCGTGTGCATGGCAGTGTAACCAAACATAGGTTAGCATAACCTAGAGCAGAATGTAGGTTTACACCAGATATGGACTTAAGCTATATAACCAAGTGGAAGTTGGTGCGGCTTAGTGTGATATGGATTGTGTAAAATAGAGAATAAACTTAATAAATTATGTCCGCTTTGTTTGATTTTGATGATATATTCTCGTATGTATGTACATACATATACATATGCATATACATATACATATACTTATATATGTATGTATGTATGTATGTACGTACATATGTATGTATATAAATTAAATAGAATTGTTATTGGTTAGAATTGTGATTAGTGGTGCATTATCCCTTACTATCATATGCGTTTAATTATTGTATATCTCACTTGTATGTTATGCGTTTTTGGTATTTGACAGTCATTTCATTATGCACCTTTTGTTTGATTCCGATGCTTATATATTCTCGTACATATTCTCTACACAAGAATAGGAAAGTCGAACAAGGATGGATGAGATATAGGGTGAATTCTTAATGAACGAAAATGAAGAATTTGAGGGGGGCATTTAAGTAGGGAAGTTGAGTGAACGAGGAATGTGTTTGACGCTACAACCGGCGTATTTGAACAGGGTATTTAAGTTATGATTTTTAATTTAATTGTTTTGTATTTATTAATTATTAATATTATTGTGTAATATGAGTTTAGTTTTTGTAAATAACAAAAATTAAATTGCTCTATTTTTCACTAAAACAAACTAATATATTTTAAATCCAAATACATGCAAAAAACAAACTAAACTACATATGACAATTATGGAATATAGTCAACATGTACATCATAAATCCTTCTACCTCTTCATCATGCAATGTTCTCATATATCCAAGTTTGTGGAATCATGGCAAAAAATCATCATAATCTCCAACCGCTGAACAGGTACAACAGTAGATAGTATAGCATAACAACACTGCACGATGTTGGTGAAACGGTCCTTCGAACCAACGACCATCCAATGTCATGCCTTCTTGAGCTGCCATGCTCAGCATGTCTACAATATCTAGGCTGAACGGGTGTAATGCCATAGGCCACCAAATTGAAGTATAAATCTATATTGACAGCAGTAAAAGGTTGAGTTGGTGGAGTAGGAGGTACTGGATATTTGGCAGTGTCCTTTCTTATACAACCTTCAAATAGCCGATCCAACTCTTTGAATTTGAAGAGGAATTTTCTTTGAGAATCTCTTATATATTCATGCAGTGGTGTTGCACCACTCCATCGAACCGTCCAACCGATCGTTCTCTTCATGCCACATCCCTCCTTCTATCTGCTGAAGTTTGTCTCAATTTGTCCAAGAATGCTTCAGGTTGTCCCATTTGTTCTTAATTTATGTATGGGGCCAATTAAGGTTCAACCTGTCACTAAATGCGGCCACCATCGATGCACAAAACCCGTTGATTGAACTCCTTCTGTTTGGCAGAAAATCAACGCATAGAACTTTGAAAAGTTTATCTCTTTCGAATGTCCATAAAGCAATGAGCTGGATGAAGTAAATGCAATAGCAGTAGCAGAACCAAAAGACGGTGGCACGACACTGAAAAATTAAAATTGCAAAATATACAGAGAAATCTAAGAAAAATATATGTTAAAGATTGGAAAAAAACAAACATAATAGCGGATAAAAATATATGAAAATATGCTTGAACAGTTTGGTAGAAATTAAGAAAGTGAAGGGTTGGGGTTGTATGTTGCTGGTGTGGGAAGAGGGTTGGGAAAGGTTGAATATAAGTAGAGGAGGGAACCGAAAAAATGCAGCCTATAACATCCCCTATCTCGAGGCCTAAAACTAAGCGCTACAGATGCTGCGATCGCCTATAATATTAGCTTTCGGTGACTAAATACGGCTATGTTAATGGTATCTATAACATCAGAAGCACTTGAGTATGAAACAAAACATAGATTTCAAAACAAATTTTACTTCATTACATTTCAAAACCAAATGTTTCACATTCCTAACAGATAATCCTGAATTCGTTCCCAGGCACAGATAAAATATACTTGTTGCAAATACACCAAAGAGCGGTATATGAATATACTCCCTTGGATGATCAAAGTCATGGAGTCATAATAGACTTAAATACAAAACACGGCGGAAATTCATCAAAACATAAAAAAGAACTACGACTCCTAAATAGCTATCCATTTGCCTCTTGCATGCCTCCAGTAGCATTATTCGTCATCGTACTAAATCTAAAAAGGACCTTTACCCCTCAGCTACTCAATTTAATTTTGAGCACCCAAGAATTTAAGGGGAAAACATAAACTTCAAGTTTGACATAAAGCCTCGTATGAATAATACTATAAATCCTGGAATATATGTGTTAAATGAGACCAAGCCGGTTAGCGGAACGGGTTTTCCCTCACTAACATCATTTTAAAACATATCTTTACTAAACATTTTTCCCACAATCAAAACTAATTAAACACTGTAAAACATCATTATGTAAACATACATAAAAATTAGGTAATAATAAACTATCTGTTCAAACACATAAATTTTTTCGGATAACATTTAACCATTGGCTGTTTCAGTCCTACCAGACAATATAATCAAAATTAATCTAACATCTATTAGCTATCCTTCTTCCAGATTACCTATCCTTAACTATCTATTGAATACTTCTCTTCTGGACAGTTTTTCCTTAACTATCTGTTAAATAATTCTCTTCTAGACAGTCTGTCCCTAACTTAATCATCTCCTAGGTCTTCCTGATCCTAATGATTTTTTGGACTCACTAATAACCTATCCGTATACAACAAATATATTCCTTTCGGTGTGTAATCAGAATTTTAGTTTACCTGTAACCAAGCCCTGCACACTGGAATTTTGAACAACAATTAGCTGGGGCTAATAGCAAATGTATAAGATGCGACCCCATATTAGTCTCATCTGGTATTCTAATATCCGAGTCATTTTTCACTTAAGAATTCCCTTCTATAATTTTCCTTGAAAACATTTTCAAAATGATTTGACCATTAAATCAAACTTAAACAGGGAGAAGTATATAGTCTTTATGCTTTACTCAAAATTATATCACCAAGTTATATATATATATATATATATATCTTCTTTACTCAAATCTTAGTTGATGATAACATCTAACCATTAGAAAGAATCTCTTTCTAAACCTTTGAAATCATCTCTTTCAAAAACAACATCATACCTTTCGAAATCGTTCCTCAAACCTTTCGAAATCATTCTTCAAACCTTTCGAACCTATTGAAAAGCAATCCTTTCGAAAGCTATAAAAATTTAGACATTCTTCTATAAAATCACTTTAAAACATTGCCTTAGAAAAACCTTGGAAAACCTTCCATTTAAACCTTTCGAATCCATTGAACTAACCTTTTGAAATCATTAATTTAAACCTTTCATATCCAGTCAATACAAATCTTTCGAATCCATTCAATAAAAACCTTTCGAAACCATTAAACTAAACCTTTCGAAATTATTCAACAAAAACCTTTCGAAATCATTACTTAAAAAGACCTTTCATAATTCCAGGTTCAATTTAAACAAGTGGAAACCTTTCTTTAAAACCTTTCAAAATCATTGGAAGCAACCTTTCGACTAAGTCGAAATCTCTACTTCGAACGCTTTAAACATCTCCTTTAAAACAACTCTTTTGAAAGCTTTGGGTTATACTTCAATTATTAAACAAGGGTAAATCACCTAAGTCAAAAGCTTCCTTTTAAAGGCATAGAGAAGCAGCTAGTTTTTAAAACAACTAAACCATCTGTCTTTGTCGAAAGTTTCAAAAAAACATTTATATAAAGCGGCAGTACTCTTTCGGCTAAGTTGGAAGGTTTCAAAACAAAGTAGTAATAAAGCAGCATTAACCTTTCGACTGTGTCAAAAGGTTTAAAACATTTCTTTTAAAAATTTAGATCTGGTCGAAAGAAACAAAGTTGAAAGCACTTATTCGAAAGCAAAGCAGGTGATTCTGTGGCTTATAAAACAAAAATACTTCAACCCCTTCGGCAACCAATCTTTCGGCTAAGAACCCTTCTATTTTGTCCAATTCATTACGTACCAAGTAACTTGATACCATATGCATTTGTTTGACCTTTTCGAAAACTTTGAACCTCTCGACCTTGTCGGAAGGTCTGGGTCGGAAGGCTTAATACCAGAATTGGCTGAAACATGCTATAAGTATGATTTCTTTGTTTTTAACTTCAAAATGATAACTTTTCAATTAACCTATCTTTGTTTGTTAAAATCTTATTGGTTAACAAATGTTTTTCAAAGTGTTGCTACTAATTTCATAAATAAATAATAATTTTATTTTATTAAATGCCCCTTATCCTTAATAGATATATAAAACATTTAAGTCTCATGCCTTAAATAATTTTGTATATTCATCGAATAACTTAGGAAAAATTTGGAAAAATACCAAAAAATCTATTTTAATATGTTTTCCAACATATAAAAATTTCAAACCCAATAATTATTATTTTAGCCGTAAATAATTTATAACTAAATAAATCATTTTTCTCACTAGAAAATTTATATAAAATCCACATTAATTCAGAAAATTTTGAAAATTGAAATCCTTCTCTAAAATATCATTTCTGACCCATATTTAAATTTTCAAGATATTTGGATGTCATATAATAGAGTTTTCATGTCAAACATATCATAAAAACTAACATGAACATATAATTCATCAACAAGCATATATATAACTTTAATCATCAAAACAGGGCATATACTTGCAAAATCATTTTGGGTCTAATCTTAAAATCGAAAATTAAAAGAAATTGGGATGTAGTAATTATTCATCTTATCTTTTAATAGATGTGAGATTTGATGTTGATTTAGTTGATTGTTTCCCTTCTCTTAAATCCTAGCTTTAGTCTTCTTCTTGAGAATAAAATGGTGGTCGGGCTTAGGAAATTTCAGTTAGAATGAAATGAAATAAACATGAGTTTCATTTTTTAAGGGTTTGAGGTATAAACTCCACCTAATTCCCATATTTCCCTTCTCATATCCTAACACTTTAGCTTAGAATATTTCATTTTAGTTTGCACATTAGCATGGCACGGCTACCCTTAGCTTATCAATTATCAACTTATTAATTTCCACACTATTTATTTAATTTACCCAATTAATTATTCTAAATAATGTTATAAAAATATGGGGTGTTGCAGACTTCCCACTTTGAAGAATTACGTCCTTGAAATTATGATAAGGTACACAACAAAACAATCAAATGTAGAACATACTATCAAACAAATCAGGGTAAGAGTCTTTAATCATGCTCTCCATCTTCCTAGTACAGTCTCTAACATTGTCACTCCATTGAATCTTTACTAACTTAACTGTCTTGTTCCTCAACTTCTTCTCATCTCAAGTCACAATCTGAATCGGCTTTCTATTCAAATCTGGTTCTACTACTAAATCTTCTAACACTGTAGATGCTATGTAGTCTCTGGATCTCTAACACATTTTCTAAGATGAGAAACATGGAAAAAATTATGGACTCCAGCCAAATTATTTGGTAACTCTACTCTATAAGCGAGTTTCCCGATCCTCTCAATAATACAAAAGGGACCAATGAATCTAGGTGCTAACTTTCCTGACTTCCCAAATCTAATCACACCCTTCATCGGTGAAACCTTAATGAACACATAGTCTCCAATAGAAAATTCTAAATCTTTCCTTCTTCTATCGGCATAACTTTTCTGCCTAGATTGAGCTTCCTACATCTAACTCGTATCAACTCAACCTTCTCTGCAACTTCCTTCCCTAAATTCGAACCAAGAACCAATCTATCCCCAGTCTTTAACCAATATGCGGGAGATTTGAATGGTCTTCCATACAAAGCTTCAAATGGTGCCATCTCAATACTAGTATGATAACTATTTTTATACGAGAACTAGATGAGATGAAGAAGGTCCTCCCATCATCCCTCAAAATCCAATACACGAGTTCTTAAAAAATCTTCCAAAATTTTGTTTACTCTTTCTGTTTGCCCATCAGTCTGTGAATGGTAAGCGGTACTCATGTTGAGCTTGGTTCCTAATGCTTCTTGTAGACTTTTCCAAAGCTCGTTAGTAAACAAAGAATCTCTATCACTGACAATACAACTTGGAATCCCATGCAGTCTAACTACATTCTTCATAAATATCTTCTCCAAAATAAGTGCCATCCTAATGATTTTACCGGAATGAAATGGGCACTATTAGTCAGTCTATCTACTATGACCCATATGCTTTTATTTCCTATGCTAGACCTTGGCAACCCATCAATAAAATCCATAGAGATAGAATCCCACTTATACAACAGAACTTCCAACGGTTAAAGCAATCCAATTGGCTTCTGGTGTTCAGCCTTTGCCTATTGGCAATTCAAGCACTACTTAACACACAAATCAATGTCCCATTTCATAACTTATCAGAAGAAACTTCTCTTCATGTCCTGATGCATCTTCATTCCTCCTGGATGGTTAGTGAACTTCGAACGATGGAATTCATCCAAAACTTCCTTCCTCATGCCTCCTCAATTCGAAACATACAACCTTCCTTTTTTTCTCAACCACCCACCCATTTTTGTCAAGACTGAAATCCTTTAAGTCATCGCCCTCTGTTCCTTCCCTTAACCTTCTGATCCTTTCAGCCAAAACTGGATCCCCCTCCCGTTTAGAAGCTATCTTCTCAATCATTATCGGTCGAATTTCTAAACAAGATAATATGGCACTTCCTATGCTTGAACCTACCAAGGATCTAAACTACGTACTACAAGCTGATAATGCTTCCAAATCTTTCCACTCAGCAATCATAGCCAATACTGTATTATGGTGTTTTCGACTGAGTGCATCCGCCACCTTTTTCCTTTTCGGGGTGTGTACTTAATTCCAAACTTATAACCAGTAATAAACTTCAACCATCTTTGGTGTCTCATGTTCAACTCCATCTGAGAGAACAAGTACTTCGACGACTTATGATCAGTGTAAAGCTCAAATCGCTCTCCCAAAAGATAATGCGTCCACACCTTCAAAGCAAAAATAGCCACAGCTAACTCCAAGTTATGTGTAGGATACCTAACTTTATGTGATCTGATCTGTCTAGAAGTATAAGCAATCACTTTACCTCTTTGCATCAACACAGCTCCCAATCCAGTTGTGAGGCCCCACCTCTATACTCACAATAACAAAATTTATTATAAGGAATAACGTCTGCTATTGCGAAGAATAAGGCTTATTAGAAGCGACCATACGTAAGTTATGCCTTAGACGAGTATTGATTACATCGATAGGAGTTGTGTAAATTACTCCCAACGATATAAATTCAATCCAAATCTAAAACGAAACCACAATGGCTTACGAAAAATTCAGAACAACTCATAATAACAATAACACAGATAAGTATAATCACAACAGAATAGAAATATCAGATATATATAGTGGAAGATAAGTCTGGATACATGCTACAACACTCGATGGTTCACATGAACCAAATGTACATATACATATACATCAACATACATGAGATGAGAGTCAATACACCAAAAGTAACACCTCGAAGCCTAAACAAAAGATGTGGTGGAATCCTAAAAGCTGAAGCAGCGACAAAACCAGGGATAGCGATTATCCTGAAATAACTCGGTCTGACCCAAGTATTATTTAAAAGAAAATAATAAACAGATCAGTCTAATCTAAACTTAGAAATGAATGCATCATAAACAACATCAAATCAAATTAATCATAATCTTGAATGAGACTATTCAGCATAATAATCAACATAGTTTAAATGAAGAAAGCTTATTAAACTCCATCAAAATCAACTTCCAAATTCGCATTTGAATTCAAAACAGCAATACACAAAAATCTAGAAATCAAAATAAGATAACTAGAAAATCAGCATAAAAGTGGATCGATCCCAGCATATGGTGAGTCTAAGCTACGTCGCACGTGCATCTCATATGGACGAAGCCTACCAAGTACTGTCATCATAATATTCGAAGGTCCAACAAATGACCCGAAGGTCTAGTACTGGTAATTGACTCGAAGGTTCATCATAGTGGCTCGAAAGACCAAAAAAGTCATCAAAATCATCAAACAGCAAATCCACGGCAAATATTTTAATTAACGAGTCCGAAATTAACCAAATTAGTAAAACCATGGTTCTATATTCTGCACTTTTGCTAAATCATTTAAATCTCTTCATCGTTTCCTTAAAAGTGCAAAATTGTGTATTTTACATAAATAAAATTTACGTTCTCAAATAGACAAGTCCGGAATTAATCGAATCAGTAAAAGTAAGGGTTCATAGTCCTTAATTTTGCTGAAGCGTTTAAATCGATTCCTCATTCTTTTGAAAGCGTAAACTGTAAAATTTTGAAAACAATTTTATTTCAAAATGATTTTAAAAAACACGTGATTAAAACAGTAACTTCTATAGCAATTTCGACAAAGAAATTGCGCTTCACAAAACACCGTAAAACGGATATCAAATCAGCGTTGAGGGATAGCCGCTTGAAAATTCACTTTAAATTGACGGTTACTGAAGCCAAAACAATAGTAATTTTTTGTATTCGTCAAAAATCTCATCAAAACAACACGCTTCAAAAATATATCACTGGAGTAAAAATCCTGATATGAAAATAATAGCAACGAAATACATTTAAAAACCAAACATCGGTTCAAAATAAATTAATCAGTAGACTGCACTACTGTATATGCATCCAATATATTGCACTGCCCACTTGCACAAAAATGAAATAGGCAAACAATTAAAGTAACTTGGACATACTTATGTGCAATCCATCTTCACACAAAAAGAATTTAGACAAAATATACAATGGAATTATTACTAACGTGCATAACATGCACGCAAGTAAAGATGTAAAATCAAATGTAGAACACACCATATGCACGCACCAATATATTAAAAAATATAAACCTGGAAAAGCTATATATGCACGCGTATTGAAGTATGCATGCGTACATAAGTCGAATAATGATCAATGAGCTCGAGCTTCAACGCGCATACACATATTTACTTCTTTTTTGAAATGCAAACCCATACACGTAATAAAACTTCAAAATTACTAGACTTGTCTTCGAAATACACATGTTTGCAAACACAAATTATAAAAATGAAAGATGAAGAAGGCCTGGGATATATTCACAATTTGCAAAACATGCTTAGTACAAACAATGATATAACATGCAGGCACGCAATGAAACAAGGTCAGGACTTGATATTTAGTGCATGTATTATTTACAACTCATACCTGAACCTAATTTTCTATGCTACTATTTTACACGACAAAAATGAAGTTTGAAAAAAATAAAACAACCTGGAACATTATTTCATACACAACGTTTCTACACGCATGGCAAAAAAAACAAAACAAAAATGTGACCTGTACACATACTTTTTCACGCAACACGTTTCACACGCACATTTGAGGTCTGGACTTGATATACATGCAAAGTATACATGTACGCAACCACTTTAAAATGTCTGGACAGCTAACTTTTAACAAAAATAAAATTTTCATGCATATGTTATACGCATGCACGAATTTAAAACAAGGGTCTGGTCACAGTTTCTTGGTGCATGCACTAAATCATTTTTTTTTAAACACATTTGCATGAAATAAATTTTTTGCCTGGTCTACGTGCTACACAATTTAGCACAAAATGATGAAGTAGTTAAAAAAAATTAAATGACCTGGACGCACAAAATTTTCACACACGTACGACATATCAAGAGAGGCCAGAGCACTATCCTTTTTGCAATCCCATTTCCACGCAAATAATAAATATACAAAATGTTTGCACACGGTAGAAGGTAAATAAATTAAATTAGAAGTGTGAGTTTTAAACTCACCTCAAATTTGTTTCAAAACCAAAAAGCAAATAAGATCCAAAAGGAGCTAGAAATTCGAACTGCCATTAAAGCTTTCTACGCAGCTACTGGAAAAATGAAAATGAAAAGAATGAAGCTGCTGGAAAATGAGCAAAAGAATGTTGCAGTTTTCTTTTCTTTCACAAAAAGTGTACAATTCAATGCAACAATATGTGCTGGAAAAAGTTTGTACAAGTGCATTAAAGGAGAGAAGTGCATATGTGAAGGAAAGTACACGACATGTACAAAAATAATGATGGTGGCCATACACAGCTAGCAAAAATGTGCTGTAAAAGTGTTCAAAAGTTTTGTTTTAAAAACTTAGTGGTGAAAGCAAAGGCAAATGCATTACATTTTCAATGTGCACCGTTATGAAGTATTCAACTGATTTTGCCATTGAATGCAATAATTTTTTTTCAAATCTCAATTTAAAAATTCAATTTTAATTTTTTTTATTTCGACAGTAATTAAAAATCACAGTTTTTACAAACTCCCCTTATAAAAATTGCGTCCCCGCAATTTTAATACTAGAAGTTGTTTATAACACAAATTATTCATCACAACAAAAACTCAAATAGAAAAGATGAATTTAGAATGCTCACCCCCGCCCGAAGAGGAGAGAAAACCGGGATGAGAATGCTCGATGAATTCTTTAGTTTCCCAAGTGTAATCTTTGGGGTTTGCGGACCATTGAATTTTCACAAGCGGGACTTCTTTATTCCGAAGGCGTTTAACCTCTGAAACTAGCACATGAATAAGATTTTACATTATAGGCAAGTCGGGTGAGATCTCAAGATCTTGCAACATACGAGGATCAATAATAGAATCTGAATCTCGAAGGCATCGACGAAGCTGGGATACATGAAATACGTCATGAATTCCCGAAAAGTTAATAAGTAGCAATACACGATAAGCAACAGGGCCAATGCGTTTCGTAATAGGAAATGGTCCAATATATCGAGGAGCCAATTTTCCGGAGCTACTAAAATGCACCACACCCTTCATCGGAGAAACACGAATGAATATGCAATCGCCATCAGAAAATTCCAAAGGCTTCCTACGATGATAGGCATAAGATTTCTGCCTACTCTGAGCCTCTTTCATTCTCTGTCTAATAATATCAATCTTCTCAGAAGATTCACGAATATAATCGGGACCGAGAATTAACTTTTCCTCGAATTCCAACCAACAAGATGGTGATCAACACGGTCTTCTATAAAGGGCTTCGAAAGGAGCCATACCGATACTGGATTGGAAAATGTTGTTATAAGAAAAATCAACAAGAGATAAGTGGTCTTCCCAACTACCTTCAAAATCAAGAATATAAGCGCAAAGGAGATCTTCTAAGACTTGATTCACCCTTTTAGTCTGACCATCAGACTGTGGATGATATGCTGTACTGAGATTGAGCTTAGTGCCCAAAGCTTTCTGAAATCTCTGCCAGAAACCACTAGTAAAAAGCGGATCTCTGTCACTAATAATGGAACTAGGAACTCCATGAAGTCGAACGACTTCTTTAATAAAAAGCTTAGCCAACAAAGGAGCAGCCTGATTGGACTTGATAGGAATAAAATGGACTGAGTTGGTCAATCGGTCAACAATCACCCAAACACTAGTATGGCCCGACCTCGAACGAGGTAGACCATCAATGAAGTCCATAGAAATTTGATCCCACTTCCATAATGGAATCTCAAAAGGCTGCAAAAGACTACTGGGACGATGGTGTTCTGCTTTAGTAAGTT
Source organism: Allium cepa (assembly GCA_030765085.1). Lineage (NCBI taxonomy): Eukaryota > Viridiplantae > Streptophyta > Magnoliopsida > Asparagales > Amaryllidaceae > Allium > Allium cepa. The sequence goes on along the minus strand of CM060935.1, from coordinate 1,049,943,845 downwards.
GACAAGTCATGCAACGACTCACATAACTTGCAACGTCACGCTTCATACCCTCCCAAAAGTATAAGCGTTTCATGTCAGCATACATCTTACTACTGCTTGGATGAATAGTATACTTAGAACGATGACAGTCCTCAAGAATGTCATTTCCAAGATTAGGAACATTAGGCACGATCAACCTTCCCTTCTTCCGAATACAACCATGAATATCAATATCGAAATCCTTTAGATTATCACTTCGGGATTCCTACAACTCTGAATAAGATAAGAGAGATCTGGATCTTATTTCTAGGCATTGGCAACACGATCCAACAAACTAGGATGAGCTTCCATGCTAAATAAAAGCACGGAAGATCAGAAACTGAAGGACGGTCTCTAATATCACAATGAGATAAAGCTTCCAACATATTCCACTCTGCTAGCATCATGGAAACAACAACTTGCTGCTTACGGCTAAGCGCATCAACAACTCGATTACCCTTACCAGGGGTATACTGAATATCGAAATCATAGGAAGCAAGAAATTCGAGCCAACGTTGTTACCTCATATTAAGTTCCTTCTAAGTGAAGTTCAGAGATTTGTGATCAGTGAAGAGAACAAAACGCTCGCCTAATAAATAATGTCGCCAAATCTTTAGAGCATAGACTATAGCGGCTAACTTCAAATCGTAGGTAGCATAACGAATCTCGTTAGGCTTTAGTTGTCTAGAAGCATAGGCAACTACTCTATCCTTTTGCATGGGAATAGCACCGAGTCCATAACCACTAGCATCGGTATAAACAACAAGATCATGATTCTCTTTGGGAACCACTTAGATAGGAGCATAAGTAAGGAGATCTTTTAACTTCAAGAAAGAAATCTCACACTTATCATATCAAATAAAAGGAACAGCTTTTCTCGTGAGAGTGGTAAGCGGTAAAGCAATATGAAAAAAGTCCTTAATGAACTGGCGATAATAACCCACCAATCCAAGGAAACTACGGATCTCAGTAATGGTCTCGAGCCTCTTCCAATTTTGTATAGATTCGATCTTGGAAGGATCGACAGAGATACCATCGGAAGAAACAATATGACCGAGAAACTTCACCTTATTCTCCCAGAAGTGACACTTGGAGAATTTGGCATAAAGCTGATGCTGACGAAGAGTGCTCAAAACAATCTCCAAATGCTGAATATGATCGGCTTCAGATTTGGAATAAATAAGAATATCGCCTATGAAAACCAAGACGAACTTATCGAGATATTCCCGGAATATCTGATTCATAAGATCTACAAAATACGCTGGAGCATTCGTCAAACCGAACGGCATAACAAGCCATTCGTAAGAACCATAACGAGTACGGAATGCGGTAAGAGGGATGCTATCTTCCGTAACTCGTAACTAATGAAAACCGGTAGCAAGATCGAGTTGGGAGAAAAGCTTAGCGCCACTTAATTGATCGAACATGTTGTCGATCCTAGGTAATGGGTACCTATTTTTGATAGTGAGCTCGTTAAGCTTGCGATAATCAATGCAAAGCCTAAGAGTGCCATCTGGCTTCTTAACAAAGACAAAGGCGGTTCCCCAAGGAGATGAGCTAGAACGAATAAATTGCTTGGCTTCCAATTCAGATAATTGTTGCTTGAGTTCCTCATTTTCCTTAGCAGTCATCCTCATGGAGGACGACTAACATGATAAGCACCAGAGATAAGATCAATACGGAACTCAATTGTCCTCTTCGGCGGCAAACACGAAATAGGCTCGAAGACATCAGAAAAATCACAAACAACCGGAATATTAGCTATGACATCCTTCAATTTGAAGGAAGAAATGAGAGCATTCAAAGTATGGTCCATGCTTCGAAATATAATAGATAACTGCTCGATAGCATCGGGATGCTTAAGATATAAAGTTCTTTCGGGACATAGGATTTGAACTTCATAACGGACGAGCCAATCCATCCCCAAAATCATATCAAAACCAAGATGATCCATAACATGCAGATTCGCATGAAAGGAAAAACTACATAGAATAATCTCAACATCAACACATAACAAACCAAGAGTAGCGGATCCACCATTAGGATTCACAATTCTCAAAGGGTCGCAAAGACTAACAACATCCAAAGAAATAACATCAACTAGCTCATTCGACGCGATTGAATGTGATGCACCTGTATTGAAAAGAACTCTAATAGAACGACCATGAAATAAAATAAAACCTTCCAAAATAGAAGGAGTAATACCTTTGGGCTGAGAAGAATCACCAGAAGCTTTAGCAACATTAAGCTTTCTAGATTTGAAACCCTTAAGAGCAGTAGGACAATCAGAAACCCAATGACCTTCTTTCTTGCAATAGCGGAAAATGTGAGGCTTAGGACAACTACGAAGAAGATGATCCAGAGAACCACAATTATAGCACGCCCTCTGATTAGAAGGTGCACTACTAGGCTGAGAACTAGAGGTAGCTTGCTTCTTCTTCTTCTTGTTGGAAGAAGAATTAGGCCTAAGAAATGGAAACCTCTTCTTGTTGGGGTTCTTAGAAACCTCAACCTCATCACCACTATCATGTTCCTTTTCGACAGCTTCAAGGCAAAGTGCAGAATCAACAAGTTCCTCAAAAGTGAGCTTAAGCTGAAGCAAAAGGACTTTCATCAAATACTTCTTCAAACCTTCAACAAATCTAAGATTTTCTTATATGGAGTGTTAATGAACTCAACTCCGTATTTGGACAAGACCTCGAAAGATGCAACATAATCAGAAACGGAGGACTTTCCTTGTTTCAACTCAAGGAAACTACGAGCAAGATTAGCCTTTTTTGATTCAGGAACGAACTTAAGTTTGAATCGTCCCTTAAACTGAATCCACGAGAGAGAGGACTCATCATCTTCCGCAATCAAAAGCTCATACCATCAAGCGCACGTTCTTGCAACATGCTAGATGCCACGAGAACGCGGTGACGATCAAAAAGATCCATCCGAGAAGATATGCGCTCACAACCGCGCAACCAAGTTTGAACCTCCAATACACTTTTCGATCCCTTGAAAGGCTTGCCTCCAAGGTGGAAATAGTCACTACACATGCGGGCGAAGGCAGACTCGTGAGTAAGAGCTGAGGGAGTAGCAACAGAGGGCTAAATACCCCGAAATAGCTCCATAAACTAATCAGCTGACATATAGATTCCGTCCAGATGAGAACCACTAGATGGACCTGCAGTAGAACGCTTCCCTCTACCTCTTCTAGTCATAGGCTGAGAGAACAAGAGAAGATAAGGATCAGTTAAAACAATACAAGACTGATAAGGAATTTAACAATTGGAATACTACGGAAATATGAGATTTATTCCTAGGCATATTCCAACATGTTAAAGAGGATAAAAGCTTAAGAACAACGAAGGAATAGATTAGAAAGGCACGAATAAAATCCTCGAATAGTTGTAACGCATGTTCTATTCTACTTTTGTTCCCTGTTTATTATAATTTGTTCTGAATCTCAGCTCTGATACCAAGCTGTGACACCCCACCTCTATACTCACAATAAAAAAGGTTATTATAAGGAATAACGTATGTTATTGCGAAGAATAAGGCTTGTTAGAAGCGACCATCCGTAAGTTATGCCTTAGACGAGTATTGATTACAACGATAGGAGTTGTGTAAATTACTCCCAACGATATACATTCAATCCAAATCTAAAATGAAACCACGGTGGCTTATGAAAAATTCAAAACAACTCATAATAACAATAACACAGATAAGTATAATCACAACAGAACAGAAATATCAAATATATAGCGGAAGATAAGTCTGGACACATGCTACAACACTCGATGGTTCACATGAACCAAATGTACATATACATAGACATCAACATACATGAGATGAGAGTCAATACACCAAAAGTAACACCTCGAAGCCTAAACAAAAGATGAGGTGGAATCCCAAAAGCTGAAGCAGCAACAGAATCAGAGACAGCGATTATCCTGAAATTACTCGATCTGACCCGAGTATTATTTAAAAGAAAATAATAAACGGATCAGTCTAATTTAAACTTAGAAATGAATGCATCATAAACAACATCAAAGCAAATTAATCATAATCTCGAATGAGGCTATTCAGCATAATAACCAACATAGTTTAAATGAAGAAATCTCATTAAACTCCTTCAAAATCAACTTCCAAATTCACAATTGATTCAAAACAGCAATACACAAAAATCTAGAAATCAAAATAAGATAACTAGAAAATCAGAATAAAAGTGGATCGATCCCAGCATATGGTGAGCCTAAGCTACGCCGCACGTGCATCTCATATGGCCGAAGCCTACCAAGTACTGTTATCATAATATTTGACGCCCAACAAATGACCCGAAGGTCCAACAAATGACCCGTAGGCCAAGTACTGGTAATTGACCCGAAGGTCCATCATAGTGGCTGGAAAGCCCAAAAATATCATCAAAACCATCAAACAGCAAATCCACAGCAAATATTTCAATTAACGAATCTGGAATTAACCGAATTAGTAAAAGCGTGGTTCCATATTCCACACTTTTGCTAAATCGTTCATATCTCTTCATCGTTTCCTTAAAAGTGCAAAATTGTGTATTTTGTATAAATAAAATTTATGTTCTCAAATGGACAAGTCCGCAATTAATCGGATCAGTAAAAGTAAGGGTTCATAGTCCTTAATTTTGCAGAAGCGTTTAAATCGATTCCTCATTCTTTTGAAAGCGTAAACTGTAAAATTTTGAAAACAATTTTATTTTAAAACGATTTTAAAAAACACGTGATTAAAATAGTAACTTCTATAGCAATTTCGATAAAGAAATTGCGCTTCACAAAACACCATAAAAACGGATATCAAATCAACGTTGCGGGATAGCCGCTTGAAAATTCACTTTAAATTGACGGTTACTGAAGTCAAAACAGTAGTATTTTTTTATTCGTCAAAAATCTCATCAAAACAACACGCTTCAAAACTATATCTCCGGAGTAAAAATCTCGTTATGAAAATAACAGCAACGAAATACGTTTTAAAACCAAACATCGGTTCAAAATAAATTAATCAGTAGACTGCACTACTATATATGCATCCAATATACTGCACGCCCACTTGCACAAAAATGAAATAGGCAAACAATTAAAGTAACTTGGACATACTTTTGTGCAATCCATCTTGCACACAAAAAGAATTTAGACAAAATATACACTGGAATTATTACTAACGTGCATAACATGCACGCAAGTAAAGATGTAAAATCAAATGCCAGAACACACTATATGCACGCACCAATATATACAAAAAATATAAACCTGGCAAAGCTATATATGCACGCGTATTGAAGTATGCATGCGTACAGAAGTCGAATAATGGTCAATGACCTGGAGCTTGAACACGCATACACGTATTTACTTCTCTTTTTTTGAAATGCAAACCTATACACGTAACAAAACTTTAAAATGACTAGTCTTCGAGATACACATGTTTGCAAACACAAATTATAAAAATGAAAGATGAAGAAGGCATGGGCTTGATTCACAATTTGCAAAACATGCTTAATACAAACAATGATATAACATGCAAGCACGCAATGAAACAAGGTCAGGACTTGATATTTAGTGCATGTATTATTTACAGCTCATACCTGAACCTAGTTTTCTATGCTACTCTGTTACACGACAAAAAAGAAGTTTGAAAAAAAATAAAACAGCCTGGAACATTTTTTCGTACACAACGTTTCTACATGCACGGCAAAAAAAACAAAACAAAAATGTGACATGTACACATACTTTTTCAGGCAACACGTTTCACACGCACATTTGAGGTCTGGACTTGATATACATGCAAAGTATACATGTACGCAACCACTTTAAAATGCCTGGACTACTAACTTTTAACAAAAATAAAATTTTCACGCATATATTATATGCATGCACGAATTTAAAACAAGGTTCTGGTCATAGTTTCTTGGTGCACGCACTGAATCATTTTTTTTAAACATCTTTGCACGAAATAAATTTTTTGCCTGGTCTACGTGCTACACAATTTAGCACGAAATGATGAAGTAGTTAAAAAAAATGACCTGGATGCACAAAATTTTCACACACGTACAACATATCAAGAGAGGTTGAGCACTATCCTTTTTGCAATCCCATTTCCACGCAAATAATAAATATACAAAATATATGCACACGGTAGAAGGTAGATAAATTAAATTAGAAGTGTGAGTTTTGAACTCACCTCAAATTTGTTTCAAAACCAAAAAGCAACAAGGATCCAAAAGAGCTAGAAATTCGAACTGCCATTAAAGCTTTCTACACAGCTACTGGAAAAATGAAAACGAAAAGAATGAAGCTACTGGAAAATGAGCAAAAGAATGTTGCAGTTTTCTTTTCTTTCACCAAAAGTGTACAAGTCAATGCAACAATGTGTGCTGGCAAAAGTTTGTACAAGTGCATTAAAGGGGAGATGTGCATATGTGAAGGAAAGTACACGGCTTGTACAATAATAATGATGGTGGCCATACACAGCTAGCAAAAATGTGCTGTAAAAGTGTTCAAAAGTTTTTAAAAAAAAAACTTAGTGGCGACAACAAAGGCAAATGCATTACATTTTCAACGTGCACCATTATGAAGTATTCAACTGATTTTGCCATTGAACGCAATAATTTTTTTTCAAATCTCAATTTAAAAATTCTATTTTAAATTTTTTTATTCCGACGGTAATTAAAAATCACGGTTGTTACACCAGTTCCACACGCATCGGTATAAACAACTAAAGCTTGATTCCCCTCCAAAAACATTAACACCGGTGCATGGGTCAATAGGTGTTTCAAGCTCTGGAATGCTTCCTCACACTTATCAGTCCATGCAGATTTCACACCTTTTTGCATAAGCTTAGTCATTATTGCAGCTATTCGTAAAAAACTTTTATAAAACTTCGATAATATCCAGCTAATCCAAGAAAACTCTTTATCTCGGTCACCATCTCGGATCTCCTCCAATTATTCACCACCCTAATCTTAGTCGGATCTACGGACAACCCGTTCTCTGAGACTACGTGAACAAGAAACTTCACTTCCTTCTTCCAAAAATGACACTTCGAAAACTTAGACTTCAACTGATGCTTCCTCAAGGTCTCAAGCACAACTCTAAGATGAATTTCATGCTCCTTTTCATTCTTAGAGTATATCAAATGTCATCTATAAAGACCAACACAAATCTATCCAAACGCTCTCAGAAAATTCGATTCATCAAGTCCACATCCGGTGCATTAGTTAGTCCGAACGGCATAACTAACCATTCGTATGATCCATACCTTGTCCTAAACGCCGTCAAAGAAATACTATCGTCTGCTACTCTAAGATGATGAAATCCCATCGCTAAATCCAGCTGAGAGAATAACTTAGCTCTACTCAACTGATCGAACAAATCGACAATTCTAGGCAACGGATATCGGTTCTTTATCGTCTTCTCATTCAACTTACAATAATCGATACATAGCCTTAACGATCCATCCGGCTTCTTAGAAAATACCATGGCAGCTCCCCATGGCGAACTACTTTGTCGGAGAAAACTCTTGCTTTCCAATTCCACCAACTGCACCTTCGACTCTTTCATCTCTATAGGTGTCATCCTGCTCGACGGCCTACTCACTGGTTCTGCTCTAGGCACCAAATCAATTTGAAATTCTATAGCTCATTTTGGTGGTAGTCCAGTTACTGGCTCAAACACATCAGTGAATTCTCTAACCACAAAGACTCGATGTAACTCATCCTCCAACTCCATGGTATCCAGTAAAGCATTTACTTCGCAACTAGGGTTCTTTATGGTACAAACTATCCGATAACTACAGCTAGGGTGACTAAGTGGTATTTTCCTATCATGGCAGAATATCCTATCATCATATTTACTTAAAGAATCCATCCCAAGGATAATACCAAATCCCATAAAATCAAACACATGCAAACAACAATTAAAAGTATGACTTAGCAAATCAAACTCTAAACAATCACACCTCATCCCAAGTGCTGCATACCGTCCTATCAGATTTGCAACCCTTAAGAAAGTAACTAAGTATGAGGGTTCTAGGTTAAGCTTATCTACCAAACATCGGAAAATAAAAGAATGTGATGCACCAGTATAAAATAGAATGCTAACAAACATACCGTGAATCTGTAGCGAGCCTCCCAGAACAGCCTTCCCTTTCTCCTGCACAAATGGCCTTGAAGTTGCGGACTCCAATGTATAAACTTTCCCCCTACCATCTTTAGCAGGCTCCTTGCATTGGTTCTTATAATGGTCGATCTGATCACAATTAAAGCATCGGTTGTTCTTCTTTCCAATCACCTCCTTTCCTTTCTCTTTTCCCTTTCCGGTCCGACACTCATTAGCACAGTGTCCCTTCTTAACACATTTATAACAAACCACCTCTGCTTTTCCCTTCTTTTGTGCTCCTCCCTTCTAAGCATTCTTCTTCTGGAAAAACTTTCTTTTCTGGCCCTGTCCTATTTAGGCCTCCTTTATTTTCTTCCTCAAACAAGCTAACGCCTTTTCCTACCTTAGCGCCATTTCTACCACTACATCACTTGGATCCCTTAAGTGCCTCAAGGTAGCACTTATCAACTCGGGCTTCAGGCCTCTTATAAACTTCTCATTCCTCCTGATCACCATATCAATCAAAGCATAACCGTACCGAGCCAACTCTTCAAACTTCCTTGCATACCCCAAGACTAACATATCTGCTTGTTCCAACTCTTCAAACTTACTCACCAATGTCGACTGCGGCATTACAGACATAAATCTTTCTGAAAACCTTCTCCAAAACTCCTCCTAAATTATGGTTTCCTTATCAACTCCGCCAGTAACAGTATTCCACCAGAATAGAGCAGCTCCCTGCAGTTGGTTCGAAGCCAATCTCCTCTTCTGTGCATCATTCAATCCTAATTCAATGAAAATTCTCTCACAATGTAGTAGCCACTTTCCACCTCGCTCGCATCTTCAGTACCAATAAATGACTTCCCTCCACGCCTGATGTAATCCCTACTCAAGTTAGCATACTAATTGACCATCGGAACTTCTTGAGCTCCACCTCCAGCAGCGTTACCTTCGACAACTCCGGTTGCTATTCCATCTTGCATCATGTTTACAAAGAACTAATACATTGCTCCCATGTCCATCAGGGGAACTCCTGCACCAACAGTTTCAGCTTGTGCCTAACCGAGACCTCTCCTAATGTTTGGTTGGGCATTTCCATTAATGGTGGTGCTATCTCCTCCAAGATTTACTCTGCCTCTTCTTCCCTCTATATGTGTACTCAAACCTCATGAGATACATATGAATAGCCTAACTAAGATAGGAGTCTAGAGAGATAGCGTATTCTTATATATATATATATATATATATATATATAGAGAGAGAGAGAGAGAGAGAATACAAGTACGTTATTATAACATTATCCCATACCCTTATCTTAACTCTAATTTCCAAAGATTATGTTTTCAAAACCATTTTGAGTTAAAGTATTTCATAAACCATGCTCTGATACCATCATGTAACATCCCCTATCTGGAGGTCTAAAACTAAGTGCTACAAATGCTGCAGTCATCTATAGTATTAGATTCCGATGACTAAATATGGCTATGTTAATGGTATCTATAATATCAGAAGCACTTGAATATGAAACAAAACAAAGATTTCAAAACAAATTTTACTTTATTATTTTTCAAAACCAAATATTTCAAATTTCCAACACATAATCCCAAATTTATTCCCAAGTACAGACAAAATATACTATTACAAATACGTCAAGAGCGGTATATGAAGATATCCCCTTGGATGATTAGTGTGATGACCCGCAAATCCATACCCATTGAATCGACAATAAACCACACATGTTTAACCCAAAAAGCACAGTCTGACAGAAAGTCAAGAGAAAGAGAAGAAGAGAGAATAAGAGAAGAGAAGAAAGAGAGAAGATAGAACCAAACAGAACAATACATAATCTCACATCACAGCGGAAAACATATAATATTGTATCAATGTTCTTTACAAAACAGAAATTGTATATACATACATCAATCAGAGTACAACAATCAATCACAAATTATCAGCCTGGACGGTTATAATAACATATCCTCACAACTACTGATAATATAAACAACTAAGCAATGCAGCGGATAATCAAACAAAATAAGTACGTGTATACGAAATGAAGATCTCCAGCTCTCCTGCTGAAGCTCCAAAAGAACCAAATCTAAACATGTAAATATACTCGGTCTGACCCGAGCGTTGAAAGGGAAGAATGCCCGGATCAGTCTGGTAAACCAGCATGATAAACACACTCAACTGAATTTATTAAACTACCAAACTTTTCCTTTATCAAAACAAAAGTATGTCGTAAGACAACTCCACACATAAACACGGACATGTTTTTACCTTACGATAACTAAAACATTTCTTTCATATCAAATCCTCTTATATTATACTAGTGTCTAGTATGTACAAATAGTATTAATCATAGTCGGAATGGTTACCCATATAGCATTTCGAGGCTATTCATTATGCCTTTACAAAAAAAATCGCAGCTCGTAGTGGGGTTTGGTTTTCCATACAAATAACCAGGTGAAGGGACTACCTTCCAAAAGGGTACACCTCTAGATGGATGTCCTAAGGCACAGAATCTGCCCTCTACCGACACAAGACCAGCCCACCTCTATAACTATATGGTACCGAATATGTCATTCTCCGGTCGTTGCCAACCTTTACCGAGGGCCCTCTAGCATACAAACCACATTACTCAGATACACGACGTCATAGCATGCAAAGATATATCTAGAAGATGATGATCATATCCTACTTGGGAATGACCCACTTAGCCCTGCTGCATCTAACCCTGTTTTGGTCATTTCCGGTTAATGAGGACCGAGGTAACGATTACCTTTCACATATCAGAATCACATCACTTTGAATGCCACACGGCCATTTTCGTTGACTACTAATTGTCTTCCACAAAAATACAACCCTTAAGCTCATACGTCTCAAAGAGGGTGTTAAGCTAAGAGAAGTTGCCTTCTCTTCCACCGCTGATGTGCGTTTGTAAAAAACAATGTACGTAATCTATAGAAATGCAATGTCAGACAAATATCCATACAAGTTGTCCAGGAACAGGACAAACCGAAGGTACTTTCCTACCACAACCTTTCGGGAAATCCCTAGAATTAGTAGCGAATAATCCTTGCATTGGATATTTCATAATGAAGAGACCACTGCTAATGGATGTATATTCGGATTTTAACCTCAAACGATCAATAAGTAGTCCCCGACTATGAAAATCTGGAATATCAATATCATCATAAGCAACCTGCACGAATCGTCGCATATACGTTGGTCCGAAGTGGTTTTCAAATAAATCTGATCCCGGTCTCTTGCACCAACAATGCAAAAGCATTTCTCAACCTCACACAGAAACTAAGTCTCATAGATTTATTACGTTTCCTATTTTCAACTTGCTATCCTTCGACCAAGAAGGAAGCTCGATAGATTGGAGGAATCTTCACACTATACGAATCAACATCCTCAACATAAACAATAATCAAGCCTCAACAGAAGGCTACGTACTAAGTGTGCGACTAAATAGTTCCCACATCAAGTCGAGGAACTAAAATTTGGTCAATTTCGATAGTCAGTTATTTAACTATCAAGGCAAAGAAACAAGTATTTAGCACCATACACAATCACTAGGCCCTTTTAATTAATCTTTTATTAAATTAAATCACTTGCCAAATATTCACTTTAAATTATCTTTAAAAAGATATATTCTCAAAACCCATTTCAATATTCTATACAGGAAAACATTTCCATATACTTATTAAAATAAGTAATTCACAATTCAATTTATTTTCAACACTTAGAAAATATTTCATATACTTAAATCACGATTAAGTATATATTTTATCTTTAAGAAAAACATTCTTATTAAACACATTTATTTAGGTCAAAATGAATGTTGCGTAAAACATCGTTACGACAACCCAAAATCACTAGTATAAGGATTCGAAAATAAGATAGATATATAAATCCCATACATTATACAAAACATTTTTTTCGAAAAAAATTTACTATAACAACAGTGTTATAGTCCAACATTTCCTTATTTCTCAAAAACGTCTATTTCAACAATGGATGTTGAAATCTATGCATTCGATAGTTAACACATTTTAAAACATCTTCAACAATTCAACATTATTTAAAGATCACTTTTCAAAACGTTTATTTAATTTAAAATATAATTCACTGTCTAAAATCATGAATATACTTCATTTACCAAATTCATTGTTTCTGCATATTTATTAAAGATAATCCACTATCCAAAATCGTGGATATAATTCATTTACCCAAATTCAAAATTATTACAACATTTAATTTAAAGGATAATTCACTGTCAAAAATCGTGAATATATCTCCTTTAATACTTTTCCACATTTAACTTATCAAAATAAGTTGATTTCGGATTTATAAAACAATGTTTATAAATTCCATTTATATTTTAAATAAGAACTTCAGTTTATAAATTCCCTTTATTAACTAATTCCATATATAACTCATTTAAATGCCAAAATCCAATTTATAAGTTAATTACTTATAAATAATTTATTTTACCAAATCCATTCATTTTATAACTTCACAAATTCATAAATCTTATTTGCCTATAAAATTCATTTATTACTTCATTTTAAACACTTACAAAACTCTTTTTTAATTCCAATATTTTGATTTATAAAATATCTATTTATAAATCTTATATATATAAAACCATTTATAATAATTCAAAAATCCAAATTAATACTATCTTACAAATTTATCAACTTCATATTTCAAAAATCATATTCTGACTATATTTCACATATATCATAATTTTTATAACACAAAAATTATAACATTTATTTATTTAAAATAAATCCAATTCCTTAACCATTCAAAATTCAACAAAACGTATATTTTCAAAATCACTTAAAATCCTTTTAAATTTTGAAATCATCACTTTAACATTTTAAATTCCAAAATATAGGCTCAATGCTGCAACAACACTAAATACATCAATCACGGTATCCAAACATCATATATCATATGATAACAGAATATATCACAATATCTGTAAATAAATCAACAGTGGTGAAGAATCTAGTTGGATCCCTCCAACCTGTCACCTACAACAAATATACATATTAGAATATGTGTACAATGTCCGCATCGAGGCAGATGCGCGTACAAAGGGTGATCCGCTCATATATGGGAACGTATAGGGTCATCTGCTCCAATAGCCAGGTATATATCCAAATATCAATCAATATACAGATCATATATCATATATCATCCAAACAATCATCAATCATCATAAATAATATTTATTCTCACTTATATAAAAATTTCAGTGAGTCGGTGTACTCACATTGGTTGTAGTCGTCGCGTTAGCGATTTATTCCGATTAAAATTAAACAAGCGTTTAATTTCAATCAAAATTTTCACTAGCTCGAATAAATCCCAATCCAACTCCATAAGGTAGTGGTCGTCCATACGAATCCAATGCAATTCGTTTCGTCAATTTTCGACCTCGTGTGACAAAGTTACGACATTTTAAAGTTTACGAGTTATATATAAATAAATTTCACAATTCTTTTTATTTTTAAAACCTAGATTCATCTCGGCCATTAGTTTGGCCTTCATCAGATCTGACCGATCGTTTCCTTCTTCCCCCAGACATGTTCGAATGTGAACCCAATATCATGCATCCAATCCCGATTGCCATGCCTCCACTGGTTGATCGGAAGATGATCATCGACCCCCTAAATCGTGCGCCGACTCGAGCTCCACCCCTATGCCAAACGCAGCCACACCACGTGCCACCAATCGCAAAAAAATAAAATGTTATTGAACGTCATGGCCTTTGAACACAATTTTCCGACGATCGGCTCGACTAAAATCGATCATAGTCGTATGGATTTGTAGCTCTCATCGAGCTCTATCATTTTGTAGTTGGAAGTTTTCCACGAAAGCTGTGGATTAAGAGAAGAAGAATTAAACATTTTCGGTCGTCGAAAAATAAATGGTGGCTTGCCCTAGCTTCGATTAGGGTTTCGCAAAATAGAAAAAACGTGTCCTTTATAGAAAATTTGACGACACTATTCATCCCAAAAATATTTCGAACTCGAAACGAAGCTTGCCGCTTGGCGTTTATAATGTTTTACCTCTATTCCGAACGCAATGGAATATATATTGGGAGCCAATTCGATCGTATTTAAAAGATAGGTTTTCTAATCAACTATTTAAATTTAAAAATCACTTAGACGAATTTCTAGGCGTTTTAGCTTGCCCGGGACAAACCATAAATTCGATTGACACGAAATTTGAAATCTTACAATAATATAACATTACGGATCCAATGGAACTAGTTTTGTTGAAATCTGAGACTGTATGAAAAATGATCATTTTACACGTCAATTGAATATTAAAATATTCAATTTCTACAAATTAACTTTTAATTCAATTTTAAAAGTTCTCTAACATCATTCTAATTCAAATAGAATTTACGTCAATTTCATAAATCATTTTTATCCACATTAAACTCAAATTCCAATTATTTACACAATTTTAAATATTAAATTAACAATTTAATTATCCAATTAAATCCTTATATTCGAGATATAATTTATTCAGCTTATAAAATTAACTCTTGAATATTTAAAATCAATTAAATCTACGAATTTCAAAAGACAGAAATTCTGGGTCGTTACAATTAGAGTCATAATAGACTTAATACAAAACACAGCGAAAATTCATTTAAACATAAAACAAGAACTACAACTTCTAAATAGCTATTCGTTTTCCTCCTGCATGCCTTCAGTAGCCTTATTCGTCATCCTACTAAACCTGAAAAGGACCTTAACCCCTCAACCTACTCAAATTAATTTTAAGAACCGAGAGTTTAAGAGGAAACATAAACTTCGAGTCAGACATAAAGCTTGATATGAATAATACTATACATCCCCGAATATATGTGTTAAGTAAGACCATGCCGCTTAGTGGAACGAGTTTCCCCTCACTAACATCCTTTTAAAACATATCTTTGCTAAACCTTTTTTCTACAATCAGAACTGCTTAAACACTGTAAAGCATCATTATGTAAACATACGTAAACATCATGAAATAATGAACTATCTGTTCAAACACATAAGTTTTGTTTGGATAACTTTAACCTTTGGATGTCTCGGTCCTATCAGACAATATAATCAAAACTAATCTAACAATGTTAGCTATCCTTCTTCTGGATTACCTATCCTTAACTATTTGTTAAATACTTCACTTCTGGACGGTCTATTCTTAACTATTTGTTAAATACTTCTCTTCTAGACGGTTTGTCCCTAACTTAATCATCTCCTAGGTCTTCCTAATCCTAATGATTTTTGGGGCTCATTAATAACATATCTATATACAACATATATTCCTTTCGGTGTGTAATTATAATTTTAGTCTACGTATGACCAAGTCCTAAAGACTGGAATTTTGGACAACAATTAGCCGGGGCTAATAGCTAATGCATAAGGCGCGACCCCATACTAGTCTCATCTAGTATTCTAATATCCAAGTCATTTTTCACTTAAGGATCCCCTTCCATAATTTTCCTTGAAAACATTTTCAAAATGATTTAAAACCTTTAAATCAAACTTAAACAAGGAAAAGTATATATTGTTTATGCTTTACTCAAAATTATATCACCATGTTATACATACATACATACATGTGTGTGTGTATGCATCTTCTTTACTCAAATCTTAATTGATGAAAACATTTAACCATTTGAAAGAACCTCTTTCTAAACCATTGAAATCTTATCTTTCAAAATCAATATCAAAACTTTTGAAATCATTCCTTAAACCTTTCGAAACCATTCTTCAAACCTTTCGAACCCATTACAAAGCTATCCTTTCGAAAGCTATAAAACTTTAGACATCCTTTTTTAAAATCACTTTAAAACACTGTCATAGAAAAACCTTGGAAAACCTTCCATTTAAATCTTTCGAACCCATTGAACTAACCTTTCAAAATCTTTCAATTTAAACCTTTCGAATCCATTCAATATAAACCTTTCAAATCCATTCAATATAAACCTTTCGAAACCATTGAACTAAACCTTTCAAAATTATTCAACTAAAACCTTTCGAAATCATTCACTTACACAAACCTTTCGAAATCAATCCAGGTTCAATTTAAACAAGTGGAAACCTTCCTTTAAAACCTTTCAAAATCATTAGAGGCAACCTTTCGACTAAGTCGAAAGCTCTGCTTCGAAAGCTTTAAACATATCCTTTAAAACAACTCTTTAGAAAGCTTTGGGTTATACTTCAATTTATAAAACAAGGGTAAATCACCTAAGTCAAAAGCTTGCTTTTGAAGGCTTGGAGAAGCAGCTAGTTTTTAAGACAAGTAAACCTTTCGTTTTTGTCGAAAAGTTCCAAACAAAACATTTATATAAAGCGACAGTAACCTTTCGACTATGTCGGAAGGTTTCAAAACATAGTAATAAAGCAGAAGTAATCTTTCGAGTGTGTCGAAAGGTTTAAAACCTTTCTTTTAAACATTTTGACCTGGTCGAAAGCAACTAATTTGAAAGCTCTTATTCAAAAGCAAAGCAGGTTATTTTTTGGCTTATAAAACAAACATACTTCAACCCCTTTGGCAACCAACCTTTCGGCTAAGAACCATTCGACTTTGTTCGGTTCATTACGTACCAAGTAAATTGATACCATATGCATTGGTTTGACCTTTTCGAAAGCTTTGAACCTCTCGTCCTTATCGGAAGGTCTTGGTCGGAAAGTTTAACGCCAGAATTGGCTGAAACATGCTCAAGGTGTGATTTCTTTGTTTTTAACATAAAAAGGATAATTTTCAACTAACCTGCCTTTATTTGTCAAAATCTTATTGGTTAACAAATGTTTTTCAGAAAAGTGCTGCCACTAATTTCAGAAATAAATAATAATTTTATTTTATAAAATGCTCCTTCTCTTTAATTGAATATATAAAACATTTAAGTCTCATGCCTTAAATAATTTTACACATTCATCAAATAACTTAGAAAAAATCCCAGAAAATCATTTTAATATGTTTGCCAATGTATAAAAATTTCAAACCCAAATAATTATTATTTTAGCCGTAAATAGTTTATAACTAAATAATTCATTTTCCTCACTAGGAAATTTATATAAAATCCACATTAATTCAGAATATTATGAAAATTGAAACTCGTCTCTAAAATATTATTTATGACCTATAGTTAAATTTTCAATGCATTTAGATATCATTTAATAGGATTTTCATGTTAAACATATCATAAAAACTAACATGAACATTTATAATTCATCGACAAGCATATATATAACTCATCAAAACATGACATATACTTGCAAAATCATTTGAGGTCTAATTTCAAAACGGAAAACTAAAAGAAATTGGGATGTAGTAATTATTCACCTTAGCATTGAGATTATAGATGTGAGATTTGATGTTGATTTAGTTGATTATTTCCCTTCTCTTGAATCCTAGCTTTAGTCTTCTTCTTGAGAATAAAAATGGTGACCGGCCTTAGGAAATTTTAGTTAGAATGAAATGAAATGAACATTAGTTTCATTTCCTAAGGGTTTAGGGTTTAAGCTCCACCTAATTTCCATATTACCCTTCCATATTCTAACACTTTAGCTTAGATTATTTCATTTTAGTTTGCACATTAATATGGCACAGCTACCCTTAGCTAATCAATTATCAACTTATTAGTCTCTACACTATTTATTTAATTTACCCAATTAATTATTCTAAATAATGTTATAAAAATATGGGGTGTTACGCAGCCGTTGGAGAGAAAGGACACGATGCTTTCGACACATTGGAAGCAAACGTATCATATCCCTCCAACTGGTCGAACGGTTCATTTTCTGAATTTGGAAAGTTAGTGCTTTCGATGCGTTGCCAACGGTAACATGGTATTTTTCGATTGCGAACAGCACCATAGAGTAATGAGTTTTGGTCTCCTTAGTGGTGTATTAGGGAGGATCAAAAGCGTTACATTGTTGCAGTAAATGGGTCGACGCACAAATGTGATCTATGTATTTAAAGTCCCACTAAAGCCTAGCTAAGTCGTTGCTAAAGCACTCGGTATATTTTATCGCTGTGTTTTTACAATTTAGCACTATTAAATAGTAATCCCGCTTTTGTTATTTACCACTAAACATGCTAACTCGAGACTTCATAGCATTCACTTAAACCGACAAAGTTAGTACATAAGCCTAAATTTAAGGTTCAAGCACCCAACATAAGTTGATACACTATTTTTAGTGATCGAGTCTGAATAATATTGATCAAAGCATTCATGGATTCGTTTACACACAAGTAATGTTTTTCCTTACGATAATTCCATTTTGAAAACTAAAATTTATTTTCAATACAGATTTTTGCACTTTTACTGTTTTCTACTATATCCTCACTTTAACGTCATTATAATTTTTTCATCTCTGCCGCTATAAAACCGCTAAGCGCTTCAACTGCACATAATATAATATTACTCTAGTATCACACCTATACTGAGGTTTGAACCATCATTTAGTAACTCACGGGTGCATGTTTGTTGTGTACTCTTGGTATTGCAAACACAAGCTATACTAGAATCTTTCAAACAAGCACATACATCCACATAGAAAATACAAATTAAAAGCAATATAAAATACAAAAATTATAGTAATAATCAGTTGTATGAAGCCTGCCCAAGTCAACTAAAGCTGCTAAGTGACCAAAAACACGATCCAACAGCCGTATCAGAACCTTTTCCATGCTTGGTGATACATAAACGTAATCCAACACATATTTAAAGACACTTGCGCTTAAAACACACACCCGTTCAAAGTTTTAATCATTTTGCACAAAAACGTTGTAGAATTCCTTTTAATATCACACTTCATAATATTATGAATGGTAAATCATTAAAAATGGCACCTTCAGTTTTATTCAAACTCCACTTCCCAACTTGATCCATTTCACCATCTAAACACAAGTTGCAACAAAGACATGTTAACCTTCTCAAATGCTAAATATCAAAACACAAGGGTCAAAATTAAAAAAAACAGGACAAATTAAAAATACTAAATGAACAAAAAATTGCATGCAAAATCTCAAGTTGCCGATACGAATACGGTTTGAAGACTCAACAAGAATAAGTTTATGCCAATAAGCCTCAAAATAGAAATATTAGAAGGGAGGGAATAAAAGATGCATGCATAAGAAGAAGAAACTACAATTCCGGACAAGAAAGCCCTTCAGATTTCAGCTGGTTATACATCCATTGCCAGTTCTCCGGCATCACCTCACCGCCTAATGCTCGTATAACGGATCCTCCGCTACAAGATCCGATTTTGCAACAATCTTCTAAAGGAAGTCCCTTCAGTAACCCATAAAGAAAACCACTTGCGAATAGATCGCCTGCACCAGTAGCATCAACTGCATCTGCTTCCCCTACAGCTGAAACCCTAACGATCTGTACATTGATCAACGATTATTGCATCATTAAGTGTGATGTCTTGTATAACATACGTTGCTAGTTTCTGTGTTTGTGCCTTTGTAACTATTCATGGAACAACTTATATATTTTTTCTAATTGAAAGCAATTTTAAATAGTAACTTTTAAGTAGTGTTAAGTGAATGGTAATATGATAAGGTTGAGATGGTTGTAAATTTTAATTGTAAAAGTTGAAATTAGTCGTTAGCAAGTAATTGTTGCTTATGACTTATAAACTTATTGGCAACTTATTTTGAATCGTTATAAGTTGTTGGCAAACATTAAAATAGCAAAAGATAACTGATTAGTTGTTTTAACTGATAGTTGCCAAAAATGCTCTAAAGATGTTTATCCTTTTTCTAGGTTTCTTTTACTTTTGCATTTAATTAAACTGATACACTTTTTAATATCAAATTGTTTTCTTTTTCTTCTTGTTCCCTCCCTCCCTCCCTCATAGCATGTATATATTACCTCTTTCCCGTGCTTTGCTATGCAGCCTTTTGAACCTAGAGTCACAACTGCCCATTTGCAATGTTTGGATAGATAAGCTAAGGCAGACTCTGAATCTGCTGTTGGTTCTCCCCTACAAAAACAGTATCGTATTCATGTTATACAGATATTCAAAACAATATAAGATATCACAAGTGGATTCATTCTCACTTTGCTCACTTAAACTGTGTAACTTTTCTGTTCATCGTATGCTTTTGTATATTATTTAAAGACATTAACTAGAAGGAGGCTTTTTTTAAAGTTATATCCGTATTTTGAATATCTTATAGCATATTAGCATTCGGGTAAACAAAAAGAAATAGGTCTAGTTTTGCTAATGCTTGAAGAAGCACATGAAAACGTGACATGTCTACAGATAGTCAACCTAGACAGCCCTTCTTTGGAGAAACCTTTAGGACAAATACAAATGTTACGACCTTATATGCTACAAAAATATGATTTAGTGAAAGAAATATAAGTTACCTAATTTTAAAAGTTGGTGTGGTGGTTTAGCGAAAGAAATACGATTTGGAATTTGGTTTGGTTTTGAATCTTTGTTTTTCACATGTGTTTAATATACATGAGCTTAATGACTATTGCTTTGTAAAGAATGTGCTGGCTGGATGTTAATACCATGATTATCATATTTTAACCTTCAAAAAATCTGAAGTCTAAAGATAAATTTGCAAACCAAAGACTCACGCTAGTTCAAGCCAAACTTCAATATCTGAAGATGTAAATGCCAAGAAAATACAGTCAGATGCGACAAGAAGAAACGAAGTATCGTCAATAAAGAAGGGTAGATAAACTTAGTATTTTCCTGAAGGACAAAAAGTCAAATTACCAATAAAATTAGAGTGGATTAGCTTATAAAATTGTGCATAGAGATAAAAAATTACTACTCCTGTTTTCTTTTTACAATCAATTAAAAAAATTCCTGCTCTCTCCTTAGTTCTAAAAATTCAGAGTCTTTCCTTATATTTCTTCCAAAAATCTGTAGTTTTTTCTTCAAACTCAATATTTCATTACAAACAACAAACGTATCCAACTATCTACTAAATAATAGTAAAGAGGAAAAAAAAAATGTTTTTGCTTTTCTTAATTCTCTCATATTATGTTACAGTGAACTCCTTACCATTTAAAATGCAGTTAATTTATTATCTTTACATTAGTATTGACTTTTGCTTTTTCCCATATCAAAGGTAATTTTCTACAAATTGAATCGTATAAATATGATCATATATTTATCTATATATTACTCTTTCTCATTTCTAACGTTAGACCATTTATCTTTTATGAATCAATATAAACAAAAATAATAAATTAACATGTGCTAACTCTTATTTTGAATAAATGTTTGACTACTTTATTTTTGAAGATGTATTAGAAAGGAAATTTATTTAAAATTAAATAATTGGTTAAAAGAAAACAATTTTTAACAAAATAAAAATACCATTACAACTTCTCTTATTTGAATCCGTATTTCCAGGTTCAATTTTTCTAGTATGTCGCCAAATATTTTGTTAACATCTATGATTCTTTATGTACTCATTTTAGAAGAATATTTGTTGCAAAGATTTAGAATCAATCAAAATTATATTGACCCTTTGTTGTTACACTTCCATCATCACTATCACGAGGAATATCTGAAACCAAATCCATATATCATTTATCTAATCAAATGTATCCACATCGCATATAAGCTTTAATTATTTCGATTATATTAAAGCTTGGGAAATTGGTTTTTACTATGAAAATAGACAGAAAAGGCATACTTGGTTTATACAATTCAAGAAACAAACTTCCTTAAATTATCCAAATTGGTTTTTATTTTGGTTTTCGAACTTCGGATTATATCCGATAATTTTACCACAAAAAATTAAAACAATTTACGAAAAATTTGTTGAAATTAACTCATCTATGAAAAATCATGACTTCATGTTTGCAATACTTTATCAAGTACTATGAATAATGAAATGGGATATTATAATTGCTCCAAGAACACTACAAAAATTAGGACTATCTTTTGAAATTACTTATTTAGGAAGAAGAATTCTAATAAAATGGTGAGATAAATACGAATTCTTTAAAGATTTTATATTCTCAATCACTGGTTTAATTAATCGCGAACCTCAAACTCCCTTTGTTAAATCCCCTAAAAGAGATGTTTCAGAAATTTTAAAAGAATTAAGGGTGGGTTCTTCGAAAAAGGAGTTAAAAAATCAACTCAAAGCAATACTTAAATCTGAATCAGAGTCTGATGATGAAGACCTTATGCGTGTTAACACGGATAAAAGTCATGAAGAGAGATAGAAGAAGTGGAAGAAAATACGCTAAAATTCAACGTACTAATATCATCTGCAAAAGAAAACGTAAAAATCGTCCACCCTGTACTGTGGTAATTCTGTAACTTCCCAACAGAAGAGGTTTGTTGATTAGCACGATACTAAGCCTTACAACTTCACCACCAGATTTTCCTGAAGCTCCACCAGGATTCTCCCCACTTCCAGAAAGATGAAATCTACAAAAGTAAAATCTGTTTAGCTGTAAAGAAAAGTTTTGCCAGCTCAACTTATCAAAAACAAGAGACTTCGAATATGCTTATTCAGTCCTGCTAGCACAAAAGACTAAAAGTAAAGGACGGCTCAACTGTCAGCACAAAAGATTAAAACTAGAGTAGAGGACAACTCAAACAAAAGACAAATACCAGCACTTATCAGTAGTCGCAATAAATGAAAAGGATGAGATCGAGAGTCTTCGGCTGTGTTTATCCATATCCGGCTACTAGTATAAATATGGGATATTGTATTGAGTTATGTGTGTATAAAATTTTAAAGTTATATATTCTGAGTTTGTGTTTGTAATGGCGGTAGCCGAAGTGTGTTTGTAAAAAAGTCTTCTGTAAGATATTTCGAGTATAATAAAATCTTCTGCAAGTTCGCTACT
This sequence comes from Allium cepa, assembly GCA_030765085.1. Taxonomy (NCBI): domain Eukaryota; kingdom Viridiplantae; phylum Streptophyta; class Magnoliopsida; order Asparagales; family Amaryllidaceae; genus Allium; species Allium cepa. Next base: position 1,049,920,841 of record CM060935.1, on the reverse strand, counting down.
CCCCTCACTATTGTTCAAATAAAATCGAAATTATATTCGAACGAATCCCGGTTTCAAAGGTAAGATAAATATCGGTCTTTCAGATAATTATCAATAGTTACAATACAAAAATAGTAGACAACCAGATATAGTGATAAAACAAATTTATTAAATTTGTTTTTTCAGTGAATAGTGTCGGTGCTACAGTAACTTTGCTACAGTAAGATAATACCAAAAAATATTACTTCAGCTTCGTACCTGAACGAGGCGCGAGTCAAGCTGATAAGCTAGACAAGCTACACCACCTAACACGCTCCCGGGGATTAGAAAAGTTCGGCAGCACCTCTTTGCTTTCTTCTGGCTCCGATACCAAAACCTTCCGCTTTCAGGATCGTTCGAATATGATTTCGATTTTATTTGAACAACAGCGAGTGGAGTAACGAACTTACAGTTGCAGAAGAAATAGTAGATTTTATTATACTCGAAACATCTTACAAAAGACTTTTTTTACAAACACACTTCGGCTACCGCCATTACAAACATAAACTCAGAATATAGAACTTATAATATTTTGTACACACATAACTCAATACAATACCCCATATTTATAGTAGCAGCTGGATATGGATAAGCACAGCCGAAGACTCTCGATCTCATCCTTCTCAATTATTGCGGCTACTGATAAGTGCTGACATTTGTCTTTTGCTTGAGTTGTCCTCTATTTTAGTTTTAATCTTTTATGCTGGCAGTTGACCTGTCCTTTACTTTTAGTCTTTTGTGCTGGCAGGAATGAATAAGCATATTCGAAGTCTTTGGTTTTTTGATAAGTTGAGCTGGCAAAGCTTTTCTTTACAGCTAAGCAGAATTTACTATTGTAGATATTATCTATCTGAAAGTGGGGAGAATCCTGATGGAGCCTCAAGAAAATCTGGTGGTGAAGTTTTAAGGCTTAATATCGTGCTAATCACCAAACCTCTTCTGTTGGGAAGTTTCAGAATTACCACAATAAAGGGTGGACGATTTTTACGTTTTCTTTTGCATATGATATTAGTACGTTGGATTTTAGCGTATTTTCTTCCACTTCTTCAATCTCTCTTCATGACTTTTATCTTTGTTAACACTCATAAGGTCTTCATCATCAGATAATAAGATCTTCATCATCAGACTCAGATTCAAGTATTGCTTTGAGTTGATTTTTTAACTCCTTTTTCGAAAAACTCATCATTAATTCTTTTAAAATTTCTAAAACATCTCTTTTGGGGATTTAACCAATGGAGTTTAAGGTTTGTGATTAATTAAACCAGTAATTGAAAATATAGAATCTTTAAAGAATACGTATTTATCCCACCATTTTATTAGAATTCCTCTTCCTAAATAAGAAATTTCAAAAGATATTCCTAAATTTTTTGTAGTGTTCTTGGAGCAATTATAACATCTCATTTCATTATCCATGGTACTTGATAATTGCAAACATCAAACCATAATTTTTCATAGATTGGTTAATTTCAACAAATTTTTCGTAAATTATTCTAGTTTTTTGTGGTAAAATTATCGGATATAATCTGAAGTTTGAAAACCAGAATAAAAACCAATTTGAAAATTTAAAGAACTTTGTTCCTTGAATTGTATAAATCAATTATGTCTTTTCTGTCTATTTTCATAGTAAAAATCAATTTCTCAAGTTTTAATATAATCAAAATAATTAAAGCTAATTTTGTTTTTATAAGAATTTTTTGATCCCATTGGTATATCATTAGACTTGTATAAGTCTCCGTCCCATTGCTCTGGGGTGATAACTTTAATAATGGAGGTTTTAGAATAAGCTCATTCTCCTTCTGATCTTAGAGTGGATTCAAATTGTATAGATCCAAAATACGTTAATATATCTTGGTAGAATTGAAAATCCTTTGAATATAAATAAGAATCCGTAAAAGAATTTAAAAGGCCATAACCTCTTCAGCTGTTAGATGGTTGTATTTCTTCTCAATGGGGCATACCCAAATAGTAGTGGTTAGAATATACGGATATACATATTCTTTAGCATATGAGGATTTTACTGCGAGCTCATAAGCTTCAGGCCTTTGTTGTTCATTTTCTGAAACGGTTTTTAAGACTTCGTTTCTGATAGTCTTTTCACTTTTAAGGAATATCGACTTATAAGTCGATTGTGGTTGAGCAGTTTTACTTTTTTATTTTTTTTCTTTTCCCTTACTCATTTATATCCTATAAAAATTCACGAGTTAAGAAGTCAGGAGGTGAATTATTAGTTCCTTTTATAAACTAAATATCAAAATCAAAGACTGATAAAATTGCTTGCCATCTGGCAAATATTTGTTTGGAACCTATATTTTTAACATCTTTTTGTAAGATTTCTTTAGCAGATTTACAGTCTACTCTTAATAAGAACTTTTGATTTAATAAATCACTTACAAATTTTTATATACATAATAAAATTGATAAAATTTCCTTTTTTACTGTAGAGTAATTTGCTCTTGGACCTTGCCATGGCCCTGATGTGAATCTTACTAATCATTCTTCATTATTAATTTTTTATTTAAGAATTCCTTCATAGCCTATGTCTGATGCATCGATTTCAACTATTTTGAATGCATCAGGGTGAGGAATAGCCAAATATAGAATTTCTTTAACTTTGGTTTTTAATCTTTTTTACTGCATTAGTATGTTTTTCTGACCATGCAGATGGATTCTTTTTAATCTTTCAAAAAACGGTTCAGCGTCATAAGCTAAATTTTTATAGAAATCAGATACGTAATTTAAACTCCCTAGAAACCTTTGTAATTGAGTTTTATATTTAATTTCATTTGGGAATTTATCGGCAAATATAATTGCTCTATCTATTGGAAGTATCATTCCATCTTTTATAATATGTCCTAGAAATCTTATTTCTGTTTGAAAATTTTTAATTTTCTTGGCTGACACAGCTAGATCAGCCATTTTCGTAACATTTATAAAAGTATTTAAATGTTTAAAATGTTGTTCAATTGAATTTGAAAATACTAAAACATCATCCATATACACTATTATAAAGACTGTATAAGGACTAAAAATATCATTCATTATTTTTTGGAATTTTGACGGTGCATTTTTAAGCCCAAATGGAATTACATTCCATTCATAGTGTCCGAATGGTACTGTAAATGCCGTTTTATATCTATCCTTCTCAGCAATCTGAATTTGACAAAATCCAGATTTCATATCGAATTTCGACATTATTTTGGCTAAATTAAACCTAGTTAATAAATCTTTTTTATTCAGAATTGGATATTTAATCCATCTTAAAGCTTTATTTAAAGGTTTATAGTTTATAACTAATTTAGAAACTCCACATTCTAATTCAGCTGTATTTTCAACATAAAATGCTAGGCAGCTCCATGGGCTCTTAGAGGGTCTAATAAGCCCTTTTTTTTAATAATTCATCAATTTTCTTTTTACATATTTCAAAGTGTCTTGGGCTCATAGCAATTGGACGAGCCTTAGTTGGAATTTGACTTTCTTTAAAGTCAGGTTCGTAAGGTAGATTTACCATGTGTTTCTTTCTTTCCCAAAACGCATTAGGAGTGTCTGAACATATTGTGTTCTCTGTATGATTTTGCAAGTCTTTTATTTTCTTTTGAAAATGAGGTAAAGATAAATTTTCTCCAATCTTTTTGTAATTTATTTCCTGAGATGAGGAATTCAAAAAACTTTCTTTTCTTTCTATAGTTTTTTGTATAGTATCAATTTCATGACATTTTAGTTATGAAACAAAATTGAATGTTAATTTTTGATTATTCACGGTACTTGTTATACCCTTTTCAGATATTTTTGTTATTGGATATAGCATATGTAAAAATGGGTTTCTTAATATGACATCACGTAATAAAAATTTTACCATTATAAATGGCATTTCAAGGCAAATTCCTTTATTACAAACTGCTGAATTTTGTAATTTATATTTTACCAATAATTTTCTGTCATCTGCGGCATTTAGAATTTCTGTTGTTTTAGTAAAATATCTTGAAGGTACTATTTCTTCGTTAATGCAATTTAAATCAGCACCTGAATCTATCATTGCAATTGCTTGAAAACAATATTCTTTATGTACTACTATAGTGACTTTGGTGTGCCATATGTGTGTAATAACACAATCTAACATATTCACAAATGTTAAATTATTTAATTCTTTTTCTTGTAATGTGTTCTCATTATCATCGCTGTTATCATGATATCTTTTGTCAAGTAAAATTATTTTTGCTCTTAATTCTTTAATTTCTTGTTTAAGTATTCTTATTTCATGTTTTAATTCTAACATTGTTGCTTCAGTATTCAGATTAACTGAATTTACTTTAGGTCTTGAATTTCTTACTCTATCCTTTTTTATATTATAAGTTTCTGGTTGTTTTATTTTTAAATTGTTCTCATTGATTTTATCTTGATAAGATTCTAAATAGTTTTTTAATATATTTTTCTTTTCATCTGGGTCTGATATTTTGTCTACTATATTTAGAATAAGGTTGTCTTCTTTCGATAGGACAAATAATCCATTAGATAAAGTTTTATAGTAATTATAATTATTATCAGCTTCGGAATCATCACCTAGTGGTTCTTCTTCTTCTGATTCTGAACGTTCTTCTGCAATAATATTTAGTTTCAAATCTTCAGTTTCTGAATCAGAACTTTCTAAAAGTAATTTTTTAAGTGAATTCTTTAATTCCTCGTCTAAATCAAGATTATTTATTTTCTTTTTCATTTTACATTTATTTGCATAATGCCCTGTCTTTTTGCATTTCCAGCTTATTGGAATTTTCTTATTGTTTTCTTTATCTTTATTTCTTTTTCCTCTATTTTTGTAATATTTTTTATTTGTAGTTTTACTACATTCACATTTTTCATTCTGCAAAATTTTATTTTTGAAAGGTTTTCTTTTAAATGGTTTTTTCGATTTTCTATAACTATTTTCAGGTCTAATGTATTTAACTCCTACTTGATCACAGAAGTCTCCTAAGACTTGTTTACCGTATAAGTTCCCCTTTTGTATTTGTTTATGTAATTTGATTTCATTACATAGATTAATTCCTTTTGCTACTATTTCTGATGCTAATTCACCATATGAATATTCATCATAAGGAATTACTTCATCGCTTTGGTTTTTTATTCTTTCTTTAACCCTTGCTGCAAATAAGGGTGGTAATCCTGATATGAATTTTTCTTTTCAAAAGTCTTGCTTGCAATCATGCATTATAAATACTTTAGAGAAATAAATATCTTTATACCGCTTAAATTGTGATAAATTCTCACATTTTAACTTCATTAATTGCTCTCTTGTTTTATCATTTAATAATGATGCTGTTTCGACAAAATGATTGGTTATTGTATAAAGAAGTGTATTAACCACATCGACTACTTCTCTATCATTAACTACTTTTACTGCTTTAATTACTCAATTTCTAGCTTCGCTAGTCATATAATTCTCCACCAATGTCTTAGTTCGCCTGTAAATCCTTGAATTATTGCGGTTGCTATATCTTCATCTTTATTTCCTTTAGTCCTACTAGCTACGGCATACATTGCCATATAATGTAGTTTTAGCAGAATTTGATATTCAGAGAAACCATCGATGTTCCATTCAACTATTGATGAGTCATCATATGATGCTTGCATATAAGGATCCATTTCCTCTATTAGGAGATCGACTGAGTTGGTTTATCATAATAAGGTTTTTTATTTAAAAAAATGTAATTTATTTTGTTGATTTCAGAACAATTTTCTTGTTGATTTGGTTCTGATAAAAACATTTCTTGAAGTTGATTAATTTCTTCATCTGAATTTTGATTAAAATCTTCATAAGAGGTTAATTTCGAATAAATTTTCTCTGCAATGGGTGTCGTTTCCTTTTCTTTTACTCCTAGGGTTTTTAACCTTTCTATATTTCTTATAACATTTCAGTATTTTCTCCATGCTTGTTTAGGTTAAGATTTAGTTTTTTGGAAGGTAAAGGTTTAAATAAAGCATTATCTATAAAAAATCGCTCTTTATGATTTTTATTTCTTTCTTGTTCTGCATTTTTATTAACTTCTTGTTCTATCCTAATGAGTTGCTTACCTATTGATTGCAACGTTAAATTTGTAAAATTATTTTGTTCAATAATGGCTTCAATATTATCATTTTTTCTATAAGGAGTTGCAGTTAATTCTTCATTTTCAATTTTCAATAATAAATTGGATTCTGGAGGATGTATACTCTTTATTACTTTTCCTTTTTTGTCGTATATTCTTGATATGTCATATTTATATTGGCAACTGTTAAAAAATCATCAAAATTGGGTAAGGTATCTTTATGTTTTTCTATTTTATATTATCCTTCTACCATTTTGAAGAAATCATAATTTTTTGGTAAATCGTTTCCTATTTTTTGGAGATATAATTTATATCTTTTGAAGCATTTTTCTTGAATTTTAGAGGTTTTCATAAAAAATCATTTACTTTTAGTTTTATTTTCATCTGAATAAAAATTTTGCTGTTCTATTTCCGAAAAGGAAAATTTTCTCTTCAGTAAGAGTTAAGGTATTTAAACCAATTACACTTTTTCTTCATCGTAGCCCATATCAGAAGGGGTTGGGATGAAGAATTATCAAGTCTGTACTCAGACTGGCTTGCTCCATCTGGTGTACTTCTAATAATTACATTTTCTTCTTTCAATTTTAAAGTAGTTGGGCTTTTCTGAAGGATTGGCTCCTCTAATTTTGAGGTAGTACCTAATGTAAGGTGTGTAATTCTATTTTTTGAAAATCTTATTTCCACATCACCTTCTAGATATTCAATTATTTCTTCCAGAGTTTTATTTTCTGTTTTAACTTGGTCATTAGCTTCTTCCAAAAGCCATTTTTCTGATAAATTTCATTCCATTTTATGGATTTGGGGATAACAACGTTACTTTTACTTATATCAGTTATAAACATCGTCGTTGTACCATCGTTTTTAATTGGTATATTTTTAATGTCTGCTATAACAGTATTCATAGCTTTATAACATATTCTATAAATAAGTATAACATTCTGCGTTCCAGGTTTCATATTAAAACCTTCTGTTTTTATATTCCAGATTTCATATTAAAACCTTCTGTTTTTATATCTAAACAGACTGATTAGTTACATTTTGGTCTGTTATAAAAACAGTGAAATTAGGAAAACATGAAAAATATATTGGTCCATCACATAGAGTTGATTCTACAATTCCTATTAAAGAATCACGAAACTTATTATGCCTTTTATCACGTACTGCAATAATGGCTGATGTATTTAATCCTAGACGAGTTGCCGGTTTTAGCACGACTTAACCATGCCTATATGAATAAATTTATATTTTTCTTTATGTATATTTAAAAGTCCTTTGGAAGTAAACTAAAAGTATTATAGCCTTCTGTAAGAGGAATAGCCTGTTCAACAGTTTTGATTACATAATCAGATTTCATAATGAAACCACATGTTTTCTTATAAATTTTGATGGCGAATAAGCCGGTATTTTTCACTTAGTTAGATTTTGTTCTAAATCCTTTTTTATAACAATTTCTTGGTTTTTGTTATTGATTTCCATTTGTAGATCATCCAAACTATTTTCGCTATTGTCTCTATATGATAATGCTCTGATTAATCGATTCATTATCTTTTCCTTATTACTGTCAACGATTTACTCCTAAAGTCTCAAAATGCCTTAACACTCAAACGCTATCAGAGACTAATAACGGATACGCGACTTAAGGACGAATTTCGGTTTCAAATATGAGATAAAGATCAATCTTCCAGATAATTATCAATAGTTACAATACAAAAATAGTAGACTACCAGATATAGCGATAAAACAAATTTATTAAATTTGTTTTTTCAGTGAATAGTGTCGGTGCTACAGTAACTTTGCTACAGTAAGATAATACCAAAAAAATTACTTCAGCTTCGTACCTGAACGAGGCATGAGTCAAGCTATTTATTTTTGAAGTTGTATTAGAAAGGAAATTTATTTAAGAATTAAATAATTGGTTAAAAGAAAACAATTTTTAACAAAATAAAAATACCAATGCAACTTCTCTTATTGGAATCCGTATTTCCAGGTTCAATTTTTCTAGTATTTCGCCAAATATTTTTGTTAACATCTATGATTGTTTTATGTATTCATTTTAGATGAATATTTGAATATTTGTTGCAAAGATTTAGAACCAATCAAAATTATATTGACCCTTTGTTATTACACTTCCACCACTATCTTGAAGAATATCTGAAACCAAATCCATATATCATTTATCTAATCAAATGTATCCACATCGCATATAGATCAAATTCAAAACTAATCTTAATAAATATTTGTCGAAAATAAATTAACAAAATCTTAAAATTTAAATTAAATTGATGCAATTAATTAATATTCATTTATTTGTTTAGCAACATCAAATCCTAAAAAATAACAAATTAGCATAAAACTCGCGCGTGCGCGCGTGTAAACAGAAATGACAAAAGCTTTTTTATTCGAATATATAAATCAAAAACAAAAATTAAATATTTAAACTAAAATAACAAGTAATACTTTATAGCATTTCCTCTCAACAAAGTGCCTTCATCACATTACAAATCATACACACACATACATACATGCATATATATATATATATATATATATATATATATAATTTAAAGATTTTTTTTACAATATTATCGTGTGTAATGCACGAGTTATACATTGGTTGGTGACAGTCTGATAGATAGTAGAAGTGTGGATGTTAAGAAATATTAAAACTGGACCTTCATTTTACTTGTACTTGTGGGCGGGTAAAATGACCTAAACTTCTCATGGACACTAGGGGTGGTGTATCCACAATTAGTTGGCAATTGGGCAACTCGTGTTCTAGGTCCCTCTAAGTGGCCCATTATTCATCTCATCAATCATTGAGGCCTCAAATAGGCTCTTTGATGTGATGTTAGGACCCAGCTCTTGAAAAACAAACACATAGTGAGCCGTGCCTTGGAAAGAAGGAAACTATGTAACACATCATAAATTCCAACTTAGATTGCATGACAAGTAGTATGCCCATGAAAAATAAATTTATGAGAGATGACTTCAAATAATAAACTGAAACCGAATATGCCTAGATAAAACCCAAAAAAAAAACATTTTTTTGGGGCCATTGGGCTACGTTTAAACTGAATTTTAATGCAAATGACGTGAATCGCGGTAAATTCAGTTACATTTATAATTGTATTAAGAAAGACCAGTTACATGCTAATTGTTTTATAATGGGACTGAAGAGTGAAAACGTAACTAAAAATGTTGATGAAGTCTGTATTTTTCATTCCTTTTTAAGATGCTTATTCTTCTAGCTTGTTTTGTAAAAAATGTTAGCATTGTGTAATAGTTAAGATTTGATCATTATTGGTTGGTTAAATGGATGAGTTAGTTAATTTATTTTTGTACAATGTATCTCTAGTAATTGATCAAAAAAATTTGTTTACTTAATAATAAAGATAATTATATTATTAAGGAGAAAAAGAAGAATTGTTTTTGTTTGAGCCTTTATAACATCATCAACCGACCAGTTTCATCTCTACATCATTTCGTGGAAGTATACTTGTTTGAATAGTATGTTATCGTAACAACATGAATGCTTCCAATGATACTTAAACATCAAGCCTTACATAAATCGCTTTGACTTTACAACTAATTTCCGATCCGCGCTTCTCAAAAAGGTTCGCCGCTATATTTAATATGTAATTGTGATTTTTAGTTTTATTATGCTTGAACCAAAAATGGTACAAACACCTAAGGAAAGTAAGTAGAGAATAAAAAGTAAAGAAAATAAATGAAAAACGAGTAAGAAAAAGCACACAACAATTATAGTGGTTGGCGGCCCTACGTCCACTTCAAGTTTTCCTTTATTATACTGTTGTTTATAGGCAAGAGTTATTACGGGTCGGTACAACTCCGTTACGGGTCGGTACAACTCCGTTACGGGTCGGTACAACTCCGACAGATAGTACAAGAAATTAGCATAAGGAGAGAAAGAGCCCAAAAGATCCTGAAAAATGAGTCATACTCCTCTCTATTTATAGAGATTGAGAGCCTAAAATCTCGCACAAAGATTTTCAAATCGTTTTCCTTGCTATAAACCAGTTCTCCAAAAAAATAGGATGCCACGTCATATGGGTCGATACAACTCCAATGGTAGGGGTCGGTACCAACCCACAGGATTGTCAATCGACCATTTTCAACTCTTTATGTTGGATCGTCCTATGGTTAGCTTCGTGATTTCATAGTCGTTTGCATCAATAATAGCTTGTTTCGGAATCCAAATGACGGAGTTGTAGATGAATGAAGTTGTTGATTCAAGAGTTCGTGGAGATCTATAGAGAATTGCATTGAATCAACAAAACAACACTGAAAATAGGTTTCTAACATCAAGTGGGGCTAGTAGACGAAAGATGAACTCCAATGGTGAAGTATATACGGGTCGGTACCGATCCATGGGGTTGGGTTAGTACCGACCCAACACTTTGGGATTTTGGGTTCTTGGATTTTTTTTGTGGTAGACTCGTGCTTGTGTTGTGATTTTGGTTGTACTTGAGTTTCAGGCTTTGTGGTCATCTTTCCGGACGTCTGGCCTTGCTTTGAAGTTTGACTCGTCGGATTAGTCGGTATACTGTCTGGTCAAAAGGCAGGATAACATATTATGACATTAGGATATTTCAAGACATGAAAAACGACAATTATCTACAATAAGAAGACATGTTAATCACAAATATTTGCCCAATTGAATAATCCTATCACGTTGGAATTGACAATACAAATCATGGTTACTATAAACATTGTAGAGACCTTGGATTCAAGCCCCAGGCATACATATCAACAAATCTCTCACACCCTCAAACCCTCTCTCTCTTTATACGTACATATATACATATATATGTGTGTGTATTATATATGAGACCGGTTATTTGGACACAAAATAAAACACAATTTGTGACGTAAAAAATCTGAACCGTTGGATCTTTTAATCCTTCTATGAGAGGTGACAATCAAAGGGCAGCATAATGGTGGACATCCATTGTGTCACCAATTGTTTCTACATTTAGTGTCCCGATATTTTTTTCATATACACATACATATACATACATACATACATGTATATATAATATATCAGTGTGTGTTCTTAACAGTTACCTTATGAGCTCCCGTGCTTCATCCTCGTTAGCAAAACAAAGATCAATATTCCCACTCTCCAATAAATCTATAAGTTGCATCCTATGGTCGCGAACCATCTGTTTATAAATCAAGGGTTTCTAAGTTCAGTTGAATAATTTAATTTAATTATAGTTTTTAATCATAGTATTTTAAAGTAGTACCTCGAAACTGGCTAAGTCCATGGAGACAGAAAGAGCCTCTTGTTTGGCAATCCTAATAGCTGTGTTAATTTGGTCCATGTTGAATATTGAATATCTCAAAACTAGCCACTGCATAAGCAAATCAAAACAAATGTTCAGGAATATAGTTGATTTATGCAATTATTTTCTCAGAAATTTTGCTAGAGATCACTGATGGGCTATTGATATGAAAAAACAAAAAATCTGATAAATTATGTTGGACTTCAGTATCGACCAACATTTTGATACTACAGATATATCTATCAAAATTGGTGTTTACTTCGTAGACATATAACTTTGAATTAATTTGAAACAATATGTATACTTAGTGTTATGCATAATTCACTTCGCAATCATATCTGTATACCATTTGGCTAGGGCTAGTGAATTTGTACAAAATTCAATAACTATTTAGTAAATTTGATGCATTTTTCTAATGTTGAATGTGAATCCAAGAACAAAATCTTAAAATCTCCTACAGTATGACATATAATATATCATATACTGAAACATTCGTCCCGTACAATTTAAAATCTTAATTACAACCCAATGAAATTTCATAATAAGGAACCAACCTTTGAACCTTTGAAATCTTCCGTCGTCAATTCATTGCTCTGAAGGAAGTAAACCCATTAGAACATATAAAAGCTATTATGAAATTACTATAGCAAACACCAATATTTATGTTGAAGAGGACAAATATAAGACATACATGAAGTTTAGCTGCAGTTAGTAAGCAAGGTCTCATGGTACGATTCCCATCCTCATCGACCAAGCATGCGCACTGAAATATCAAAATTCACACAATTCAAATTATCCACCTTTCCAAAAAAGTCAAGCTAAATTTGGCCAAAAATGATTTAAAGGAGATACTCAAATCTCAGAGTTACCTGGCTAGTGTGGCCCTTTTTTATTCGCATTCTTGAAAGATTAACACCGCTAGAGTTCATGCTTTTAATGAAGAGACGACCTTCGTCGTCGTCACCACTAGCACCAATTATTCCGCCCGAAATTCCAAATCCTTTACTTAGCCCTCTTATTGTATTAGCAACACTCCCCCCTGCTATTCTTCTTATAGGACAACCATTTATTGAAGGAAGAATGTGGGTTTGTACTTCACTTAATATATGTCGCAAATCTTCAATAGCAACCTGACAATCAAAGTTGTAAATTTAAATATTGTGTAGCACACCATCAATTTGGATCTTCAGAATTTGAATAACTGTACTGATTATAACAATTCTGAATCAAACCAACAAATACTATTATTTGCTGATTAAAAATAAGATTCATAGGCAGAATAAAGCTAAAATTAATACAATTCAGCAAATCAACAATTAAAGGATATTATGTACTACAAAATAAAACAATAATGTAATGAGTTCAATAACATGTTACATACTTACATTGGGTCCAGGAGATGCAAAGTGGTTCATGCCAAGAAAAGAACAAGGTATGCACGTAACATGATTACAGTTGAAATATATACAAAATTAAAGCCTGAAAATAACTTCCATAAAAAGGTGTCTTCTCGGTCAGTACAACTACCTAAAGCATAGGTCCATTTTGTACCCAATTCATAATCATGCAACATTTAATGTATAAAATCCCTAACCGATTATGCATAATATGAAAACTCCAAAATAAAACGATATGCCTGAATTAAAAAACAGGGTTTCATCTGAAATTAGTATAAATTACATTCATATTCAAACAGTCAACTAAGCTTCAAACTTTATCACCGCCAAAATCAAAATTAAACACTGTTACGTAAAATATACCTGTTGAGAGCCACCTCTGTCACCAGGTAAGTGATCAAGAAGCGACCAATCGACTCTGGCTACGTGGTCCACCATTGCTGACGGCTGCAACCCAACGAACACTGGCGGTCCGAACTTTCCAATCGCAGCCACGGGCAGCTCTCGCTCTGCCCCCATTTTTATTTGTCTTATTCTTTTGATTTACCTTTTCATAAGCGTTGACGTTATTAGTAAGGTTTTTCCTTTTGAGTCTGTTTAATGAGATTTAAAGCAGTGGATTTTTGCGGAAGCCAATTCAGATAAAAGCGTTTTTATTTGCATTCCCAGAAAAGGGTACTTTCTTACGTTGCAAGATACTCACCCATATCTCATCAAGGGTATGAAACAAAAATTGCTTATTTACCCAAATATATAATGCTCTCTTAGGTGCACTTTCCACCTAATTTGTGGGGAAATAAAGATAATTGTTGCACGGCATGAAAAATTAGTAATTTGATACAAAAGTAAAATGTGGATCCAACCGCAAAGCCTAGTCTAAAACAACGCGGTCTACTACAACAATAGTCCAACACAACCAACCATGAAGTACTTATTGACTTGTTTTCTAGTCAACTTTGAAATTATGAATAAAGATAGATTTTAGTAAAGGTTGCTCATGTTAGAAATGTAAATGATGAGTGATTAAGAACTAACTAATGTGAACAAAGTAAATAACACGGGATATAAAGTTCAATCTTAACAATGATCTACGTGCATATAGTTGATTATTCTATTACTTGGTACTTCGGTTGCAAGAGAGTAATAATAATGGAGAATACAAGTGCTTTGAGCTAGCAATTATATCTTATGAGAGTAGAAAATTCAATTATTGTACAGTACATGGAGATCTCTATTTATAGTTGGAGAGATCATGCTTGGGAAGCTTGGATTGATGTATCAGATGCTAAGTTTTCTCAAGATCATTGATTGACGACGACCAACTCAGATGTCAAATGAGAATAATTTGGATGAAAGCTAACTGATGGATCATACCACGATGTGCTTGTGTCAGTAAAGTGGCATGGCACAAAAAGTTGTTGATGAATACCGATGTCTTTGCTAGATGGATAGCAAAGATAGAGGGTTGTTGTTGCACATTAGCTTTTTTTTAGGAAAACATTGTCTTTCTTGTCGTTCTTGTCAACGGACAGTAAAGATTGTCGTCCCTTTATGCACGGGAAACTGGGAGCTTTTGTCAAAACTCTGGCGAGCTACGACAAAATGAAGCAGACAAAAGGTTTGATCAAGTAGAAGAGTAGCAGATAGGGAAAGATGTAGGAGATGAGGTCCTCTTGCCATGACCTGGTCACTTAATGATGGAGCGAATGAATGTTGCTCGGGGGTTTTAAGCTTCATGTTGGTAGTGATGGTTCGACGGGAAGGGGCTCGAGATCAAAAACATGGTGGGGGCGACTATGTCTTTTGAGGGTTGAGATGTTAAACGTAGGCAGACAATTTGGACCGGAATTGACTTTGGTTGGAGCATGCCGCATAGGCTTATTCGGTTGCACTTTGAACCGATGGGATCATTTTTCCTTCTGCGATTGGCGAGAAAATCGAGCAGTTATTTCCCTCAAGTTCACTTTTGCAGCCAAAGGCAGACATGTCTTATTCGTAATTAATGCAAATGATATGTGGGTGGCCCTTTGGTTGGGATGTTTCATTACTCGAGACAGTTTCAAAGAAAGGTCCTCGGAACATGGGCATCATGCTCCTCACAACAAGGAAGTAAACCGCCCCTTATAGACAGGTAAACTAGCTAGCCCCGATCAAGTGGGACCCCAAACCCCCTCCCTCAATTAATATACTAGGGCGATCTTATTGAGGTAACCAACTGAGGTAAGGAAGCAACCATCTCCAGGTGCGAAGCGTAGAGGAGGGACAAAAACGAAAGCAAGGGCGCAGGCGAACCATGGGTTTCTTATGAACATCATACTTTCAATAATTATGGCATTTCACAACAATAAAAATGTACTTTGAAGAAGGATAGACATTTCATGCAATAGCACTATAACACCCCAAATTTTAATGAAAATAATTAATTAAGAACACACGAGTTTTGGACAAGGTAAATAATTAGGGACATTTATTTTCTTGTATCATTAGTTATTTAAAACAAGTAGTGGCTTGTTTATAATAAGTATTTGGGTGTACATTTACTTATTATGATATAAGTTTAACATGGCTTGGGAATAAATAAAAATAAGAAATAGGATCATAGAGTCGGCGGCCCAACTTAATATGGGAAGAGGGATATAATAAAATAAAGTAACCCTCATCTTATTCATGCATTCTCATTTTACTTAAACAATAATAAAATCTAGGAAATTTATTAATGGCGGCCCAAGGAAGGAAAAGAAGAAAACAGAGGAAAAGTCGAACTTAAGGAAATTAAAGATCAACTAAATCCAACGACTTAGCTGAGTAATGCAAAACTTTTTACAGTTTTCAATGTTGTTTGAATTTGGTTTTGACTAGATATGATAGAGTTCATATGCGTAAGTTGTTTTTATGAGATAGAATGTGGTTTTATTGAATATTTTGGGGGTAAAATAGTTATACTAGAGGATGTTTAGCTATATTTCTCTACTTTAACGACTTCAAAATGGTATGGAAATTTAATATGATGTATTAAGCATGATTTCAGACATGATTTTAAGTTAGAAGATTCTCCTACATTAAAATGTTTAGTTTAGAATTTTTTAGGAAATCCATGTACTAAATAAATAAGGAAAAATGGCCTCAAACTAGAAATACGAGTAAAAATGTGCTAAAGAATTCATTTTTGAGTTTCTGGAATTTTGCAAATAATTTCCCATCCTAAAATAATCATTTCCAAAAGATAAATATGTAGGCCAAAACCATATATTAAGGCGATTGAGACTTATTTATGCATGCAAATTATATAACTAAGTAATAAAGAGATAATATGCTAGTCAAATATAAAGAAGAGAGCCAAGGATGAGTGCTGAAGGAGAAGGCTATAGTCGGAAGCCAATATGAGGGCTACATATGAAAGCTAGAGTTGCCAAGAGACGAAAGAGATAAGCTGAGAC
Organism: Allium cepa; assembly: GCA_030765085.1. Taxonomy (NCBI): domain Eukaryota; kingdom Viridiplantae; phylum Streptophyta; class Magnoliopsida; order Asparagales; family Amaryllidaceae; genus Allium; species Allium cepa. The sequence goes on along the minus strand of CM060935.1, from coordinate 1,049,904,606 downwards.
CTAACGTTGTGTCGAGACGAGGCGTTGAAACAAATCCATGAACAAATTAGGCTTCCTTGGATGAAACCAAGGGTATTGTAGACGAGAATTATTGAATTTTAGAGGAAAGCCAGTATTGAGATAAGGGTTTCAGTGCATGGTCATAGATAGGAACCACAAGCCTATTTAAAACATTATAATGGTAGAGATGGTACAAGGCCCGTGTGGCATCTAGCCTATTTACGACATTAGATGAAAACGACCTATACGGCCTTTGTAGCAACCCCATTGTAATGACTCACAAATCCGTACCCTTTTGAGCCGACAATATTCTCCAACAGTGCAACTCAAAGTGGACGGAAATACGAACCATTAGGGTTAAAGAAGAACGAAGTAGAAGAAGAAATAAAAAACAACATCAGAATCTCACAAACGCAGCGGAATAATATATAATAAATAACAATAGATTTTTATATAAAAGAATTTGTAGCTGAATAATACATTACATCATCAGATTACATACAAACAACAGCCAAATACCGGACAATTGTCACAACTTGTCCTCACCCAAAAGCAGACTATAAAGCTTATACTGTGCATCAGAATATATATCAAGTACGTGTGATACGTCTTGCCATCCAGCTCGTCTCCTGAGCTTCATAACAGTCCATCTAGAATCTGTGCTCTATAATACTCGGTCTGACCTGAGCATTATAATAAAACAATACCCGAGTCAGTCAGGAAAACCAGCGTGAGAAAACACACTCAATTGGATTGTTAAAATTTTCAAAATCCTTTGAAATCAAAGGTATCTCGTAAGATCACGCCACAAATAAACATGTCGGGTTTTTACCTTATGATAACCAAAACATTTTTATCAAATCCGTTTGATATTATAATAGTGTCAATAGAAAGTAAAATGAAATCTATCTGAAATGCTTACATCTCACGTTTTAGCAATAGTTGGACACAATCAAAACCGTACAGGTGCTTATTGGAGATTGGATTCCATACAATGGCAGAGCTGCTAGGGTACCGTCCATCACACTATGCGGTCTAGATCACCGTACCGAGGATCCACCATGATCCCCTGCTACACAAGACTGGAGCTACCCCTTACTGGATAGTCCGAATAAGATCACCCCGCGGTTGGGATCGGCAACTTCCCACACAGCCGAATAAAAGGGACATCCAGACAAAGATGACCTTACCCTAATTGGTTGCTAGCTGCTTAGCCTTGCTGCACCTCCCATGTTTTAGCCATTCCCGGTTGATGAGGATCGAGGCTATGCGTTATATTTTTAGCACACATACACTTAGAATGCTCACCGTCCTCTTGACGATGTTCTGAAAGCATTCATCCATACAAGTCGGTTCCCAGTCCGAACGAAACTGAAGGCACTACTTCTACTACATCCATTTTGGAATCACCCTCAAGATTAATAGCGATTAACCCTTGTACTTCACTGCTCCATCTTCGACTCCAAGCTTTTGTCTTCCTCACAAAAATGTTCAAATCAGATCGAAGTGATTTTTGAGAAATTAATCCTGATCCCGGTCTCTTCGAAACGATCAACGCATTGGCCAATATTGATAGTCGGTTATTTAACTATCATATATTATCCAAAAACAACCATCAGGCCTTAAAAAAAATTCAATTTTTTATTTTCAAATATCTTCGCAAGATATTTTTCTACACTTCAACCCTTTGAAAATAGTTTCCAAATCACGTTTTCTCTCGTGGAATATTTCCACCCAATTGTTTTATTTCCACTGAAAATCACCAAGTCTTAATACTTGAGACTTTAAAATAATTTAAATCACTTTATCCAAAAATAAATATACTCTAAAACACTTAAAATAATAACTACATTAAAATTCTTATTTAAAATACTATTTATGAAATTCTATACTAATTTTTCAAATAAAAACTTAAGCCAAGCTACTTTTAAAATAAAGTTACTTTATAAAATATAAATATTTAATAATTATCTTTTAAGTCATAATAGCAATTTAATCTTTAAAATAATTACTACTATAACTAACTTAATAAATATTTACCTTTAAAATTTTAAACAACTTAAATAATAATTTCTCAAAACATTCTTTTAAAAACAACTTTAAAACTCTTAACTTATACTTAAAAATATTATTTGAAAACATACTTGGCTTTCAGGAAAATACACTTTCCATTCCAAAATAGTCCATTTAATCAGTTAATAAATCCTTCCCAATTTACGTCTCAAACCCGTAAATTTTCTTTTCCACGCTTTTAAAAATAAACCACCATTTATATTTTAAAATAAATTACCCATTCCTTTATAAATTCCCATCGTGAATTTATACTTTTGTATATCCACTGATATCTTATTTTACTTTATAAACCTAGTTTATAAATTCCATAGTCTCATCTTCCTTTTAAAACACAGTTTCAAACACTTAATCAATTTTCAAATCGATTTTCAAAGTTTACTTTATTTTTAAATAAATTCCTTTACTTACTCAATTTTATTTCAATACCTATTAATTTCAGATTTTACTTCTTTATTATGATTTAAAATCTTATTTAAACTGAAAATACCAATTTCATACTTTTTCCAAAATTCTTCTTTATCTCTCCCAGACTGTTTTAAACCTTGAATTTAAAAATAAATCCTTTATTTCTTTAAATGGTATCACTTAAGTTTAAAAATTCATTTATTCCCATTTATTCAAAAATCTCATTTCCCATATTCAAAATTTATTTATTAAAATTTAAAATTCTACCTTTATTCCTTCCCAATTTTATTCTTAAATTTATCCAAATTAGCTAATTATTTTACTTTAAAATTCTCCTTTTTAATTCCTTTAAGAATCCATTCTTTATATTTTGATATCTCAATATACTCAAAATATATTTTCCGTCAACCATGGCATTCAATATTTCAAATCCGATAAAATTAATCACAGATAATCAATCAGTCATATCACAGATAATGAAATCAAATTTCAATAATTTAAGGAATCTAGTTGGATCCCTCCAACCTGTTTTTCCCTGCATCTACATATGTTAGCACAATATAAAAATACCAATCTCACTTCGAGGGAGAAATCGTGGTATAAAGGGTCATCCGCTATTATGCGGGGGCGCACAGGGTCTCATCCGCTATATAATGCAGGAATATCAATCACTCCAACATATATACTATTATATAATATCACACCCAATCAATTCAATCAATTAACCAATAAATTAAATTTAACCATTTAAATTTAAACAGCAGTCCAAATGAGTGGATTAACTCACCTTTGATTTTATTGTTGCAATCCGATCCACAATGGCTTGATTCTCCATGATTTAGACCTTGTACAAACATTAGATGATTTTATTAATATTTAAACCAATCAAACAATTTAAATTCCCACTTGATAAATTTAATTAACAAATGATTTTATTTTAAACTAATAATTAAATTTTAAACTAATTTCCTTTTTAAATAAAAAAATTTAGCAACTAAAATGATTAAATAAGTCTATCTCCATAATATATTATTTTAAAAATAAACTAGTAAAAGAAAATAGGTATATATATATATTTATTTTTCCTTTGAAACTTCATATATATATATATATATATATATATATATATATATAATGTATAGATTTAAAAATCTAGCTTTTATAAAACTCTTCAGCATTTAAAATTCTTATGTACTTTTTCTTTTTCTCTTCACTATTAATGTCTGATGAACTAAATAAATAAACAATAAATTAAATTAAATTAAAATTTTCACTTAATCTTATATTTAAAGCATTGAAATAAAAGCAAAACAGCTAATACCTTATTGCTTGGTTTTAACCTGCCGAGCAACACATAGCTGTGCGCCATTTTTCAATCCAGATGAAACCAAATCACATAAGTAGATACCCAAATCCTTGAAACTGAATGCCCCTCCTTGAATACTCATCGGGATCCAAAGCCACAGTCACATAAATCGCATTCACGGATCCAGCAACATAACCGAGCACAGTCAACAATAGACAAATGCAAAATTCCAACCATCGACATAAAATAAACAAAGTTAAAATCGAATTGAAGCTGAGAATAATTAGATCGATAAATAGTCGATGAAGATAAAGAAGGTGAAGCGATTACGCTGGAGCAGCCATGGCTGAGGAAGACGCCGAGAGGAGGGAGGATGATGGCGATTAGAATTTATATGAATCTACAGCAGCGATCTGACGCCATTTTCAAACAGAGGGGGAAAAATTCGATTAATTGAATGAGCATGAAGGATTTTTGAATTAGAGTGAATGGCTCTACTGATTTGTTTGGGTTGCGATATGAGGGAAGGGTTCGATCTTGATTTTATTCTTTGAATCGAGTTAAAGATAGAGACGCGTGTTTCATGAAGAAGAACTCATGTTTGAAAAGGCAAGATACATGTTCTGAAGTAGAAAGTAACGATGTGAAATTATTTAAATTTAAATTATCTCAAAAAGTAGCTTGAAATCTTGACATTCCATCGAGACGTGCCATCAGGCATTTATAATGTTATACCCCTATTACGAACACGATGGAAAAGGTTTCGAGGCATCACTACAACAAAATATGATATTAATAACGCGTTATTCTGAAGCGTTATTATTGACCCTTAATTATCTAGTTACCGGTTGATTTTTGTTCTCCCTACAGGTGTAACGCGCGCATCTCCCTTCCCCTTCACACGCTGCCCCAAAACATCTACCTCCAACTTCCCAAATTATTTTCCCTCTCCCTCCAAAACCATTCCGCCTCCCTCCAAAACGCGTGCATCTCCCTCCTCCAAATTACGTTAGCAATTCGAAGACTCCAAAATACGCGCAGCTCCCTCCTCCAAATTACGTTAGCGATTCGAAGAAAGCAGAAACCCTCTCAAGTTTTGTCGAAGAAAGCAAACTCCTTCGATTTTGAAGCCAGGGCTTTGCGTGTAGCTCCGACCTGTCGAAGTTAGGGCTTCGCTTTTGGATATAATCTTCGATTTTGATTCTAGTAAGCGATATAATCTTCGATTTTGATTCTGGTTTGCAGCGGCATTTTTTCCAACAATGCAGTAGGTCTCTTTAATTTTTCTCCTTGCACTCTTTCTTGATTTCTTCATTTTATGAGCTTTTAATCTTCAGATTGCTTCATTTATTTATGGTTATGACATTGTGTTCAAATACTGAATTAGAGAAGTTTTATAGATACAATCTTTGGAGCTTATCATATTCGATATTAGCAGTTAAATTGGTTTTTTAACACGAACAAATTGATTTTCCGTGCTTATTACATGTAAGTAAGATAGATCCAGTTCTTTATTTAGGTTTATCCTCAAGATAAAAGTTCTATGATTAGAACAATGGACAATTTTCAGCTTTGTTGATACAATTAATCTTCAGATTATTTTTATATTAGCAAATTATAGATAATAAATGTGCAACTTTGTCATCATAATCCATACTAGCAACTAAATTAATTTTTTTACACAAACAAATTGATTTTTCTTGCTTATTACATGTAATTAAGACCGATCCAGTGCTTTATTTTTAATTTATCCTCAAGAAAAAAGTTTCATAATTAGAACAACACGCAACTTTCAGCTTTATTTATACAATTTAGTTACGAAATTTGTACACATGATTTTTAGCATAAGACAATGAGTTTGGAATAAAATTTTGCTTATTATGTCTTAGGTTTACTTTGGAGATTTAGTACATTGTAGTATCTGAGTAAGGTTACAAATGCAAATATTTGAAGTATTTCTGTACCAACACTACTTTAGTTCTATTTCTTAGATCAAATGAACAGAACTGATTTCAAAACATTTTTATAACTATTCTTGAACATAAAAAATATTTTGCAGAAGCATAATGTTAAATAAGAAATCAACAGTACATAGTAAGATTTACCAACTAATGAATTTTGCAACATCTGGTATAATACTATTGATTGTTTTTGTAAACATTACAATGATTATTTGCAGGTCCTCTATATAGCAGTAGCATTACATTGGTTAGCTATCTAAATTTTCATAGTTAACTAGAATGGAGATGGTCACATAGTAGGAAAATTTAACTTATAGATTATCATTATCACCTTTGTCTTCTTTCCAAATGAATAGGTTGGTCACTTGAATTATTGTGTTACCTCATCCTGTAATTGTACCTCCTATCAGCTATGACATGGTCTGTTCCCCTTCAAAAATCTCCCCCTCATGTTTGGTGTGTTAAGGACAATATAGTGACTCTTATCGAATTTTTCCCCTCAAGTGAAATCCTTTCTGAGAACACCAAAAACTGGAAGTCCTTTGTAGTTGTAGCCGCTGCTTCAGGCAGTTTCTCCCATGGTGGTTATATGCTAAAAAAAGATCGTAAGTCATTATTATACTCCTGAACCAATAATGAAAATGACATAAATGAATATCTTACATCTATGTCAAACCCTCGGATAGAATAATACTTTCAATTATTCGTATATATAGGATTAAATGTTTGTCATGTTGATGCAACTTTTGTGTCTACTCTGTTTGTTTAATGAACAAGATGATAGTTTGGTTTTTCAGGTGAATAAGTGTCTTTCAGTATTTTTATCAACAATGATATAATGCATAATAATCGTGTATATGAGATATTTTATACGCTCTAGATGAGGGAGAAAATGGTGACCACATCGTACTAAATGTGACATTGCGGTTTCGAACCCACTAAACCCAATTTTGTTGAATTCGTGAACTAGGATTACTTTAGAAAATGATATTATAAGGTACAAACAATTAGCCAGTCTTTGTTTCAATATAAAATTCTAGTAAAAGACATTCATTCATCATCCTCTCTTTCCATTCCCAGGAGACATTTCAAATAAGTAGTCGGAATAATTATCCCTATCAGTTAAGTCAACGGATAACCAAATTCAACTACCTTCTTGTACCTGTAGGTGGTCATATCCCCTTAATCATCATGAATTCTTCACTAATCTATTTCATACTAATATTCGTTCTCACAATAAACCTATTATCATTGGTATGTATCTCAATCGATCATTTCATAACAGCTAATTTTGCCGTGTTTGCATACACACCAACTGCATGCTTATGATTATTTGACTTCATAAATATCAAAAAGCAGAACAGAATAGCTCAAGTAAGCATAGATTCAAGGTTGAACTGTGGCTGTTCTAAATAATTATAGTTCTAAAATCTATGTATTGGTCGTAATCTCTTATGCCCCTTTGGCCAAAGATATTGATCTACGGTTTGGATATATAGTTCCCTATTATAATGTTTTATGCAGTGTTTATTAGACAGAATAATTCTGATATTGAAATGAATGTAAATGGTAAATCCAGATCACCATTGACAGCCAATACAATAAAGTTCAACTTCGACCAGTTCTCGCTTCGACTCTTTACACCGTACAAATCCAGATCACCATTGACAGCCATTCGCCTATTCATGCTCTACAACCTTGCTTCTTGGATCTTCTTCGGCTACGGAAGCCATTCAGACCAGATCGTGCATGGGAACTTCCCTTTCAGTCTCTCACCCTCTCCATATCTCCGACCTGTCAGACCTGGTTGCAGCGCTGCACCCTTTCAGTCACTAGTTCATCATTCACCACAGCGTCACCCCTTTCAGACCAGCTTCATCAGACTATTCTTCAGTTTTAAAATATGAGTGTGTGATATGTATGTTAGTAATTAAGATTAGTTTTAAAATAATAATCGTTCGTTTTCCATGACGACGATGATGTTCACTGTTAAGTTAAATTAAGTCAAATGTGGAGTGCTGCAGAGATGAATAGTATTGTTAACGATGTTCATTTTCAATGCGTTTACTAGTCTAAGCAAGAGTATAAAATAGGAGTTACTTTTCCAATATGTCCCTGGCGTGCTAAGCCAAACCAAGTATACAATTCTTTTTCCTGTGAGAATGATCATACCTGCTTGCAGTTGTATAAAGGTTACTGCTATTTGCAATTTTCACAAAGAGTATTATATTTCACTTGTACCCTCTAACATTCTCCAAAGGGAGTTAATAAAATCTTTGTGAAAACTATGGATTAAAATCAAAGGGAGAGATTAGTAACGACTTAATAAAATATTTAAATTAGCTTCTTTTAAAAAAAATTCTCCAAATATCCCAATATTTAAAAACAATTACTTACAAATAAAAATATTCGATGTGCATATAACCAGTATACATGAAGAAAGATAAATTCCAATAATTACACATAACTAGTATATATAAAAGATCATGTGCATGCATATGTGTTTAGCTATAAACATGAACATTAGGTTTATGGAAACCTCTAACATTCTAGGTATCTATGGAAATTCCTTATTCTTGTTGAATTTTGTGTTTCTGAAATCAGAGGCAATCCTTTTTCTCTTTAGCTTTGGAGCTTGAGCACTCTTTCTTCCCGTGTGTATCCTTAATTATAAGCTAATGGAAAAAGATTGGGTTCATTTACACAGGTAAGTAGATAATTCAATATTCTCAACCATGTTTAATTTCATAAAATAAAAATATTTGATGTTAAACTCGACTATTATGTTGAATTTTTTTCATTATAGAACTTCCAAGGAGTACTCGCAAGGGGTAAGATGTTTCGTAGAAGCTGCAAAGAGAAATATAAGAAATGTAGAGAAGCTTTTAAGTCCTTGTTTAGATTGCCTAAATCTTAGTCGACAACATGATGATATTATCGTTGAACATTTAATTATAAGGGGGATGGATCCTAAGTAGAAGAGTAGTACTAAGTGGTATCATCATGGCGAACAATTAAATATGGGCGTAGCCATGAAGTTGGACAATACATTTGATCTACTTAAAGTTATTCATTTTGAAGATGAAGATTTTTTGAATCATACTTTTTTTTACTGATGTTAAAGAAGACGAGGATGTTCGAAAACGTGAGGATGATTTACTTAAGAATTTAGAGGATGCAGAAACCCCCTTATATCCTGATTGTGTAGGTCAAACTAAACTATCCGCCATCACTACTTTGTATAATCTTAAATGTGAGATTGGATTATCTGATACTAGTTTTGATAAGCTTTTGAACGTACTACAGTTGTTGCTGCCGGTGAATAATGTACTTCCTAAGAATTTGTATGATGTAAAAAAAATTCTCAAAGTATTTGACATAGGGTTTGAAAAGATTCATGCTTGTAAGAATGATTGTTGTCTTTTTAGAAAAGAGTTTCAAGATTTAGAAAGTTGTCCGAAATGTAACTCTTCGAGATGGAAGATAAATGAGGGCACTAAGGAGATTATACGTGGTGTTCCAGCTAGAGTGTTGAGGTATTTTCCAATCATTCCTAGATTTAGGAGAATGTACAGATCTTAAAAGATGGCAGAAGATCTAAGGTGGCATTTTAACAATAAAAGCAGTGATGGAAAATTGCGACATCCTGTAGATTCTGTAACATGGAGAGCAGTGGATGAGAGGTGGAAAGCATTTTCATCTGATCCATGCAATCTCAGACTTGGTCTTGATACGGATGGTGTCAATCCATTTGTCTCGATGAGCTCCAAACATAGTTGTTGGCCAGTAATGCTTGTGACATACAATCTCTCGCCTATGTTATGTATGAAAAAAGAAAATATTATGCTAACATTAATAATTCCTGGTCCAAAGAAACCTGGAAATGATATTGATGTATACTTGGCGCCTTTGGTAGAAGACTTAAATTATTTATGGAATAATGGAATTGATATATATGATGCATTCAGTAAATTGGTTTTTAATTTAAGAGCAATTTTACTATGGACAATAAATGACTTTCCAACCTATGGAAATCTTGCAGGATGTTGTGTAAAAGGCGAAAAAGCTTGTCCATTATGCGGTGTTAACACTCATCATCCGTGGTTGAATCATTGTCGGAAAAGTATTTACATGGGACATAGAAGGTTTCTAGATCCTTCACATCCATGGAGGAAACAAAAAACTTGGTTTGATAACACTGTAGAGGACGGTAATAGACCTAGAATTCTAACGGGAAGAAATATTTCTGCTATTTTGAATGGTTTTCCAAATGTTTTTGGAAAAGATAAGAATGAAGAAAAAATAAGGAAGATGAGTAAGAAGAAGCTAAAGACGGAGTTGAGTAAGAAGATAAAAAGTAAAAAGACGAAGAGTACTCACACTAAAGAACATGATAGAAAAAAAGAGCTAATAAGGTGGAAAAAAAGATCAATCTTCTTTGCTTTGCCATATTGGGAGTTTAGTATTAAAATTATATTTTCTTTCATTTACCTAACAATATAAAAGTTAATAAATTGTTGTATTATTGATATTTGTAGGAACTTTCCTTGCAACATAATTTAGATGAGATGCATCTTGAGAAAAACGTCGCTGAAAGCCTACTAAGCACGATGTTGCATGACAATAAATCGAAAGATGGAATTAATTCTAGGAAGGATTTGGAGGATTGGGGGATTCGACAAAGTCTTTATGCACAACCTCGTGGGAATAGAACATATCTACCATCGGCTCCATATACGTTGTCATTGTCCGAAAAAATATATTTTGTTAGAGGTTACATGATTTTAAAGGTCCTGATGGTTATTGCTCAAATTTCAAAAGATTTGTATCATTAGAAGATTGCAAAGTCAGTGGGTTGAAGTCGCATGATTATCATGTCCTAATGCAACAATTGTTATCTGTTGCGGTTAGAGGTTTATTACCAAAGAAAGTTAGCACACTAATAATTTGTTTATGTTCGTTTTTCAATAAAATATGTCAACGTGTTCTTGAAAGAGAGATGTTGCAACAACTTAATGATGAGATTATTGAAATTTTGTGTGGATTCGAAAGATATTTTCCACCTTCCTTTTTTGATATAATGATACATTTGACAATTCATCTTGGAAGAGAAGCGCAATTGTGTGGTCCAGTTCATTTTCGTTGGATGTACCCTTTTGAAAGGCATATGAAAACACTTAAAGATTATATAAGGAATTATGCACGACCTGAAGGGTGTATTACAGAATCTTATCTTGTGGAAGAATCAATGAGAGTTTTTAGTGAATTTCTACAAAGGAAAGTACAAATGGAGGAGAAAGAAGTCCGAAATGAAGATTATGAAAACAATGTGATACTCGAAGGACGTCCAATTTTAAAACCGAAGACAATTACATTATCATCGAATGAAAAAGATATTGCTCATTTGGCCATGCTAATGAATATGGCTGTGGTGGAACCATATTTAGAGTAAGTACATATTATATTTTGTTTATACCTTTATAATAAAATTTTGATGTTCAATATAACTTGGGTAAAATTATTTAAACATCAGTTTGCATTTGGAGGAGTTACAAAATTTTGATAAGCGTACGGAAAAAAATGCGACATTGCTGTGGAAAAAACATACAGATAATTTCTCAGATTGGATTAAAAAGAAGGTTAGTTTAATTTTAATTTATCCTTCCGTTGACAAAAAAGATTTCTTTTTTACTTCAAAATTTATGTAAAATGATTTGTTTGCAGATACCTATTCAATCCACAAGTGATGAAATACTAAAATGGATTGCCTTTGGCCCAAGTAGTAATGCATTGTCCTACAAAGGATATATAATTAACGGACATCGTTTTCATACAAAAGACGTTGAAAGAGAAACCCAAAACTACGGAGTTACTTATGATGCAACTACCATGTGTAGGGCAAGTGCAAAAGATATTTCTCAAAGAGTTGATGTGGTCACTCATTATGGGGTAGTGACGGACATAATCTTGCTAGACTATCATGTTTTTTATATTCTTGTATTTAAGTGTCACTGGGCAAATATAGGAAATGGAGTGAAGGTCGAAGATGGATTCACTCTTGTCAATTTATAACAAAATCAATCTTCATTTGTAAAAGATCCATACATCCTTGCATCTCAAGCAAAACAAGTTTTTTATTCAAGAGAGAATGATCACTCTAATTGGTATGTTGTAATGAAAGCACCACCAAGAGGTTATCATGAATTAGAGACAGATGATCCTGTTATGGAAGTTAGCTTTGTTAGGGAAGATTATGAAGAAACCGACATGGATATTGATTCCGTGGAGAATGTTAGCTATGTTAGAGAAGATTGTGAAGGCATATTTGAGTAGATTTCCAGTTTTATTTGCTTATGAGGTTTGTAATTCCTACTTATTTGCTAGTGATAGATATACGATATGAATTATCCCCTTAACGGTTGTATTTTATTTCGAGTCCCTTTAAAATTCTTTTCCATATCAAAAAAGAAGTCCCTTCAACAACTCGATCATATGGGGAAAATAGTTATTTGGACCCAGTTATTATATTAAATTTTGATATAAATTTCAACGCGTTTATCTACCGTACGGCCACACGACAACTCCAAAAGCTATGAAAATTGAAATTCGATAATAGTACACTATTACGGATCCAACAGAACTAGTTTCGTTGAATTCCGAGACTGTGCCTCGGAAGGCTATTTTTAAATATCGATTTAAACGATATATTTTTAAAACTGAACAAAACACTTTTAAATTTAATTTTAAAACTTCAATTATCTCCAATGTTAAGAATATAAACTTTACAAGCCTTTGAAATATTTTTAACAGACTCAAAATCCAGAATTCATATTTTACCTGATTTTCAATTGTTTAATTCAATAGTTTATCTGTCAAACAAATAGTGATATTTGAAATCAAGTTGAAAATTAACTTTTGAATATTTAAAATCAATTAAATATCTCGATTTCAAATGTCCAAAATTCTGGGTTGTCACACCAATGTACAAAAATAACATTACATTCGGTAAGGAGGTATAAGGCATGTGCGGTAACCCAATGTCCAAAAAGATACTTTACATTCGATAATGAGGTGTAAGGCTTGTGTGGCAATTTGGAGTCCAGATAAGAATTTAATTTTGGTAACGAGGTGTAAGGCCTATATGGTACCCAATGTCCAAAAAGGCATTGCATTCAGCAATGAAGTATAAGGCCTGTGTGGCAACCTGAAGTCTGGATTAGACTTTGATTTTGACAAGGCATAAGGCATGTATGGTAGCCTAATATCTAAAATAACATTGCATTCGGTAATGAGGTATAATGCTTATGTGGTAGCCCAATCTCAAAAAATGACATTTCATTTTGTAGCATGGTATAAAGCCTGCGCGGTAATCATGTGTCTAAAGACAACAATATTTTGTGGTGTTAGTGCAAGGTATGTGTGGCAACCAAAAGACCAAATGTGGTATGTATTCAATAATGGGTATAAGGCCTTTATGGAATCCCAATATTTGAAATAAATGGAACCTTAAATATAAGAGCAAGGCATAAGGCCTTAGTGACAGCCGAATGAAAAATAAAAAAGACGATAAGATATAAGATAGCCGTAAGGCCTTTGTGGTAGCTGAATGTAAAGTATATATGACTTTAAGATGTGCGGAATGCACGAACCCTAGTGCTGGCTGAAAGTAAAAATGTATGATCTTAAGTAAATGTAAAAGCATAACGCCTTCGTGGCAGCTTAAAGCACAATAAATTGGTTTTAAAAGTGTAGATAACACTATGTAACGACCAGAATTTTTAAACATTTTATATTTAAATATTAGAATTATTTAAATAATTGAATCTTAGATTTAATACAATAAAATTGATTTAATAAGCCTATTTAAGTCTTTTATACATGAAATATGGTGATGGAAATTTTTTAAATAATAATTAATGTGATTTAACTATTTTAATAATAATTCTTCTTAATCAATACGTGAAATTATCATTCCGATGTGGTGGCTTGAATTTTGACGAACCGATATCATTGGATCTCGAATAATGAGTTGTTGTGCGTTGATGAGTTTCGTGATGATACGGTGCATTATGTGGTCGTGTAAGCTCGAAACGCTTAGCGATAAATTTATGAGAATTAAATATAATAATTTTTTTATTATAAATACCCCTTACTACCTCACTCTTCTCTAATGCTCCTCTTTTCCTCTTTCCCTTTTACTTTTCAATTTCCTGTAAACTCAAACACAAATACCACTTCTTCTTCCCTAAATCATTTTGAGAGCTAGAGGCCATGAAAATTGACAATTTTAGATTCTTTGGCTTTGTGAGGGTGAGGTCTTATATTCCATGTGTTCGATGTTGGGTGTGGCTGTCGTTGGTCATGTGCGACATTATGAGACCAAGCTAGTTTTTGAGTTTGAAGGTGACTGATGTGGAGATAAGCCATAATGAAGGTGGATTTAGGGTTTTGGTCTGTAGGCAAACTCGTGGAGGTGGTTTGAGGTGGTGCAGTGCTGGTTTGGGGGAATCGACATTTGCTTTATATGTAGTGTTGGTTGGATCGTGAGTGGAAGGAGATGGCCGTAGGTGAAATGGGTAAGTGCTTTGTACTCGGCATGCGGAGGGGAGTAGTTTGGTGGTGGTTAGAGGTAGCCTGGTAGGCCATGGCGATTGTGACTTTCATTGTAGATAGGGTCGGCAGCAGGTTGCTTTTCTGGTGGGGTGGCCTAGGTGGTTGAGTTTAGGTGCATTACAAAGCTCTCGCGAAGGGAAATTCGACGGAGGTGGCGGGGCATGGGTTCATGCACTGAAGAGAGGAGATGTGTGTGCATGCATGGAGGTGGTTGTGTACAATTCTCCTGCATAGGAAATTGATTTGAAAATTAGGGAAGACAATTAAGGGAAGGAGAATTAAAGTTAATTAGTGATTAGCTTGATTAATTAAATTGTATAATCCAACTTATAAATCAATATCTTGTGCATACGAGTTCCAATCAATATGTCATCTTCGCTGTTGCACTTGTATCGAGATCATCTATGTCTTGGATTGGTTTGGGTTCGGCTGAGTTTACTCAACAGTTGATTTATACTATTATGATATAATGTTTGTTTTGCAAAATATAAATTAAAATGGATGACAATGGAAGTTATTATTTTTGGACCCCTCCTTGCTTTTGAAAGCAAGTGACAACATTATATATAGTATATCCTTACTTATAACCCTCTAAAACATGTGTCGTAGCCCGGACTTCTTGACATGGTTGATAATGTTGTTATTTGATGAAGTTAGAACTAGTGTAAATGGGTGAAGCAAAATTGTCACTATAAACATACTTTGAAATCTCCTATATTTGACATATGTTAAATTGGTTCAAATGGGAATACATTGTGAAAATACATATTTGGTTGTTCTTTACACCTATTCGGTGTGTTTGACCTAAAGGAATTTGTTTGGAAAGTTATAGAAATGGTGAAATGATGTTGCATAAGTTTGTATATATAGCGAAAAGGTCTATATAGCTGTATTTTTAAAAAATTCCATGTTAATAAACTATAAAAAGATTGGATATTTTAACAAAAAATTCTAAAATATTTTAAAGGAGTTTGAAAATGGTATTAAAATATTTTGAAAGGAAGTTTGAATTTTGAATACAATTTTATAATCATTTATGAATAGTTTAAGTAAGGGTTTAAATTTAAAACTTGTTCTATGATTTTTGAATAAATTATAAAATGAATATTTTAAGTAATACTTTGAGCAGGTGTTTCAAACCATATTATAAGTATTTTAAAAATGTCATAAACCGTTTTTCCATACCCTTTGAATCGATAATAAACCACACATGTCCAACTCAAATTGCGTGAAAAGACGGAACATGAAGGGTAATAAAGAAAATAAGATAGAACAGAATCTCACACAAATGGAATAACCTTTATAACTAGATAATACCGAATATGTCATCCCTCGGTCGTCACCGACCTTTAACCGAGCGCTCGTTTCCATACACCACATTAATTTACATCCCGAACGTCATAGAGTGAAGAAATATATCTAGAAGAAGATGATCATACCCTACTTGGGAATGACCCATTTAGCCTTGCTGCATCTAATCCTGTTTCGGTCATTTCTGGTTTGGTGAGGCTTGAGGCAACGATTACCTTTTCACATAGCAATATCATATCTCTGAATGCCGCATTGCCATTTCTGTTAACTACTAATTGCCTTCCACAAAAAACACAACCCTTAAGCTCGTATGTCTCAAGAAGGGTGTTAAGCTAAGAGAAGTTGCCTTCTCCACCACCACTGGTGTACGTTTGTAAAAAACAATGTACGTAATCTTTAGAAATGCAATGTCAGACAAACATCCATACAAGTTGTCCACGAACAGGACAAACCAAAGGCACTCTCCTACTACCACTAGTACCGAGTAGTCCTTACAATCCGAAAAATCTCACAACGAGGAGACCACTGCTATATATATAACTTTATAATGGAAGCTACCCAGAGCAAGTCAACAAGCAGTCCTCACGCTATGAAGATCCACAGTCTTCAATAATCATCATCTTCAACATGTCTTCACATTTGAATGTATTCATTAGTTCGAAGTGGTTTTCAGATCGAAATTACCCAAATCCAACCCGGTTCCTTCGAAGCCAATTATCGATTTAAAAGATGTTAAGTTCATATGTGGGTATCAATCATCAATCAATTACTTCATCTTTTATAAAATATCATTCTTAGATATATTCTTTTCAGTTTATTCCATTTTCTTTTCTAATGTATATGGAATCATTAAGCCTCATTTATCAAATCATTTGGTTTATTTAAACCTTTCTTAAATCCTGGAATAATTCCAAATAATTTTCTCTTTTACTTAGGAAAACCTTTCCAAATCATTCATTAAATCTTAATCAAAGATTTCTTATATTCAAGTTATAACTTTGAACTTAGGGAAAATATTCCTAAATCATTTATTAAATCTTAATAAAAGATTTCTTTCTTAACTTTTAACTTAGGGAAAATATTCCCTTTTTATAATATCACTTTCCAAAACATCCATTTAATTTAAAGGATTATTCACTGTCCAAAATCGCAAATATAATTCTTTTAATAAACTTTCACATTTAACTTATCAATTTAAATTGATTTCAGATTTACAAAACAACGTTTAAAAATTCCATTTATATTTTATAAACTTCCATATAGAAAATTTCTTTACTAACAAATTCCATTTATATCTCATTTATAAGTCAAAATCCAATTATAATTTAATTATTTATAAAACTCTTATTTACAAATTCATTCATTTCAAATCTTATTATTTATAAAATCCATTATAAATTCTTTTCTAAATTTCAATTGCAAACCCCATATATTGATTACAATCCCATTTCTAATATTTATAAAACACTTTTATAAATCCATTACTTTTATATATAAAATATCAATTTTATAAATATTTTATATAGACTATTTATAATAGATTCAAAGAATTTATTTCTTTTCTTTTATCTTAGAAAAACTTAATTATGATCATTTAGAGCATTCGAGCTTTCCTTTCGATATGTTCCACCCCTCGTCTAAGAAAAGAAAACAAAGGCTAGGTAAGTTCAGGGCACTGGTTGCTCCATCCCTAACCTTAGTTAATCACATTGTTTTATCTTTCTAGTACTCACAGGCGGGACAAATGTGCTAGTTGTTTCCACATTACTCAGTTTGTTATTATATTCAATCTTCTTCACTTATTATTTAAATGGTATAAACAATTCCTCTTACCCATTTATTCAAACTCTCATTAAAAATTCCAAACCATCTTTAAATGACTTAATTATTCTTTTAAAATCATTCACAAAATATATAGGAAAGAATTTTTAAGTTTAAAACTGCATTTCAAAAGTTATTTCAAACTACTACGAAAGGCGTTGCGAAAAGTGTTCCAAATAGCGTTTTTAAAAGCTATATTCTTCAAAACGACTTTTATGTCATTTAGATATCCATATTTTCAACTTAAATATCTTTTAAAACTTTTTTAAAAGATTCTTACAATTTATTTCATATTTTTAAAACATTTAAGATATCAGTTTTAAACTTTGATCACTTTACTGCAAAAGTGCGATTTTTCTAGAAAATTGATTTGGACATATTGTAAAATATACAAGATGAAATATTGATTTTCTTTCTTTATTTCTTTAAAAATATTTAAATGTTTATAAAACATTTCTAACTCATTTTAAAACTATTTCCAAAAGATTTAATCATTCCATATACACCATTTTATTTTCAAAAGGAAAATGATTTCCTTTGTGCTTATCGACGTGTATCAACGTGACTTGGTAAAACAATTTAACAGTCACATCAAACAATCAATATTGATGAGCAAAGAATATATAAGCATCCATAGCAATCATAACACAACATCAAACATGTATATATGTAAATAGAGATGTTAAATAGAGTTTCTCATCATAAACCAAAGCTATTAACTTCCTACCAACATTCTAATCAACAAACACTTCACTAATTAATTCCTACCCAATTAAACACTAGAAAACAACACTCTCTTTCTTCCAATAGCTTAGTTGAGGCTTGAGATGGAGGTTGGCCGAAAATATAGGGAAGAGGTGGTAGAGCTTTGAACTTGAATTCTTAAAATTAGACTCGAAAAATAGGTCATCTTCTCTCTTGTTTTTGACTCCCTTACTCTCAAAATTTGAAAAACTTGTTAACTAAAATTTTTTTTTGAATTATTTTCTATTGAATTTAGAAAAAAAGAATCACTTGATTTTGATTAGTTTTGAGGAAGATATGATAGAATGAAGAAGAGGTATTGTCGGATTGACAAAAATGAAGCCCGAAAATGCATTTCAAAGAATTGAGTTTCGGGTATAGCAAACCTGAAAAATGGAAAAAGTAATCAATTGAAAAGTTGTATCCACTAGAATTTCATATGGTTTGAAAAAAATAATTTCTTAATTTGGATCTTTTATGATCAAGACACGATCAAAACAAAATGGCCTATTCTCTGGCTTAAAAACTGGGCCAGAAAATGCACTTGAAAGAAGTGTATTTTTGACATAGTTAACTTTAGATTGAGACAAAGTCATCAACATGAAAGTTACAGCCACTAGAAAAATACATGATTTGAGTAAAATAATTTTATATTTTGGTTCTGTTTTGAAGCAGTTACGGCCGAGAGAATAAGAGGTAAAATGTGGAGAAAAAATGAGTTTGATTTGAAGAGGTGAACATTGATTTCTTTTGAATATTTTGTAAATATTTTGACATTATTTCTTTCTAATTTTTTCCTATTCCTTGAAAGCCATTAAAGAGAAGAGGAAGAAGATGAAGAAGCTTGAGAAAATAAGAAGAAGAAATGTGAATGAAAGTGAAAAAGGAGGTAGGTATTTATAGAAAAAGAAAGAAGTGGTAATTTACCAAAATAACCTCTTACCAAATTGCCAAACCAACCTTACTTTAACCTAAAGAAAACTCCACTTTTTCAAAACTTAACATCATCCTTTCACTTCTTACTTTATGTCTTAATCCCTTAAGAACTAAGCTAAGTAAAATAATAAATATATTGGTTTTGATGTGATATTGATTTGATGTTTACCTTTTCTTACTTTTGCTTATGCTTACTTACTTTTACTAATGAATTTGAGAAGTTTTCTAATATTATTTAGTAAAAGTAAACATGCTTGTTTATTAAAATGTGTAATGTTAAAACATGTTAATAAAGGTGCGACAATGTTGCGACAACTTTTAATCGACAAAAGGTTGATTTTCAACAAAACGTTTTACAGTCACATTTTGACTTTTTTGTTAAACTATAAATCTATGTAAACCAAACTTCAAAATAAATTTATTATTATCTTTAAATAAATAAATAAAATCATATTTAACTTATAAAATAATATCTAAATCTATTTATAAAAATACGGCATCGATTTATCGATATGCGACAAAATTTGTCAATTTTTATAGAACTAGTTTTATATATTTATCAAACCATTATAAATTAAATTAATATTATTATCAAATGAGTTTGATATCGATTATATATATGTTTAAAAGGAATTATTTATCCCTTATACAAATTTTGTGAGTATTTATCTTCTTTATTGGAATCCGACTTTTGTCAGTTTTACAATGGAAATTCAAAATCTTTATTCAATATCAAAAATAAGTTTACCATTCTTATTTATCATATAAAACTTGATTGTTTAAGTTTGAAAATTCTATATTTGAATATTTTAATAAATTAAATATTTCATTTTCAAAGTGATAAGTTTACTGGTCGTTATAAAGTAGTTTTTGGAATTATAACACTTATGTTATCATAAATGGTTGTGTTAAAATAATTAAAAAGGTATATCACCATGTTTAAAAAGTGAAGATATACTCAAATCTTTAGATGGACGTGTTTCAAAGTTAATGAAAAGTATAAAAGTGATTTTGGGTATACGGTAATGATGTTTAAGCAATAATTGATTCTAAGCCATTTA
The DNA here is from genome assembly GCA_030765085.1 of Allium cepa. Classification (NCBI taxonomy): domain Eukaryota; kingdom Viridiplantae; phylum Streptophyta; class Magnoliopsida; order Asparagales; family Amaryllidaceae; genus Allium; species Allium cepa. Next base: position 1,049,884,375 of record CM060935.1, on the reverse strand, counting down.
GTTATACTTTTGGAAAGGAATATAATCTTTAAGAGAGTTTTAAAGATAACGATTAAGTAAAGTGTTTTGGGTTTGTTGTAAACAAGGTTTTAACAACATTTGTTTTAAATCCTTGAAAATATTTTAAAGTGGTAAAATTAAATGATTTTAGGAAATTCTTAGAACTTTAATAATGAAATTTTAAAGACAATAACAAGTATGAAAACTTTGAAAAAAGATAGAAAAGATAAGAATTAAAGTATAAAAGAGAGAAGGGATATATAGCAATAATGTTGGAGTATCATTTTTTAACTCCTTGACTATGTTTAAAGTAAGTAAAACTTGTTATTGATTTGTGAATATGCATATACCATTGAGATAAGTATATGAATACTTTTGAGAATATTGAAATATGTAGAAATAAATAGTATAGTTTTAATTAAAAAGTGAAGTTTAATTAGTAGGTGAAGTTTTAATTAATGAAAGAAGTTTTATTAGATAAAAATGAGTTTTACTAATAAAAAGGTTTTAATTAATAAAGGATTAATTGAATATAAAAAGAGGATTAGAAGTCATTTATATGAATTGATTGTGCTTGTGTGTGTCAATCATGCTTTGTATGTTACTTGCTTATGGAAAGTATACGGGACTTAGTATCCTTTATTCAATTATTCTCATTTATTATTGAAATTGACCAAATATAACTCTGAAAATATCAAGAAGAAACACAGTAATTATATGGTACGGTTAGCTTCAGTGATGCTATATTGTACATATAAACTCATTTTTTTCTTTTAAGGCAAATGGTAAGGAAATCCGACCCCATTCGGTTAGGAGGTGATCTCTGCTCTTTTGTATTGTTTGTTTATTTCTAAAAGAACCAGAGTTGAGTTTACCGAAAATCGATCGATTGATTTTTGGAGCGCGCGATAAGTGGGGGAGTGCACTTATATGAGATGACTCGAAACCGTAACTACTCCAACCATATATGCATTCTATGCTTTGAAAGAGGTTCACGATTGGTTCGAGATGCTAGAGTTTATGTGGAGATTTAAAATCTATTTAAGATGCTCAAACATGTGTAGTTGTTCATGAGCTATTCAGGACGTGAGAATCCATATGTGATTCCGAGATCCGTTGAGATACGAGAATCCATGTGTGGTTCTAAGGTCTGTTGAGATGTGGGAATCAATGTGTAGTTTCGAAATCTATTCGAGTGATGACTCGTATGCTAGAATGTCGGACGTAGCCTCACCAACGGATATGACTAAAAACAAAGGTAGGATGCATGGAGTAGGGATTTAACTAACCCAATGGTGCTGGTGTACTCTACCCTAGAGATACCTACAATTATGCATGCATGAGTGGTGCACTCGGCCTTATGTTATGACCAGCTATGTATTTCCTATATACATCAGCTAGGGATGTATGATGCTTCGGGAGGATATATCTGATCCTTATGCAAGTGGACCGTTCTCGAAGTACTAAGGACACCTCCATGGAATCCTACTATCGGTTTTGATTGTATACCTATTATTGTTATGGTGTACACTCATATGCATCACTACTACTTGATTATTTATATTTCACAGCCTAGATATTATTATAATATCACTAGATATTTTCTAATAGAAATAGTTTGGTTACCATAAGATAAAAACCCGTCAGTTTTTATTTGCAGCATGGTCTTACGAGATACCTTTATTTTTGAATGGTTTATAAATATAAAAATCCATATGATTTGAGTTTCTTATGCTGGTTTACCAAAATGATCCAGGTGTTATTTCTTATAATGCTCAGGTTACCCCCGATTATATTTCCTGATTTAGTTGAATGCTTTGGAGCTTCAAGAGACGAGCTGGATACTCCCAGACCTATTCGTGTATTTATTTTACATTGCATTTCTTGTATTGTATCATCATCATTTATGAGGACAAGCTTTTATAACTGTCCAGGTTGATGATATGTTAGTTTTATTTGATTATTGTATGCATATTAAAGGTTTCTTTTTGGTAAAGATCTTTTGAGATATTATATATTATAGTTCCGCATGTGAGATCTTAATATTGTGTTCCTTTTCCTTGTTCTGTTTCTTTTTATTTACCCTAACGTTTTGTCTTTCTAGCACTTAGGTGCTTGGCACGTGAATACCATGGATGTATTAATGTCGACATTCTGGGGTAGAAAAGGTCGTTCATTACATTTGGTATCAAAGTTGAGGTTAAGTGAGAACCTTGGCTTTGTTGGGGTGTAACTCATTAAGAGATAAGGTAATGGAATGCCTTATTATGAGTTAAGTGTATTACATATATGAGAGTGTGTATTTGTTATTATTATAAAAAATGTTTTGTATTGTGATGATTGGTCTGTTAAGTGGTTTATGGATTTTGGTTAATACATATTTCTAACGCTATTGATAGTGGTCTCTAAACACTTAAGTAAAATAAACCGATATAGTATTATGTTGAAATTGGTAAATTAAATAATTTTACCTATGATTATATTTTATATATAAAACAATAACTTTTAAAAATTGATATAATTATTTATGATGTGTTTATTTATTAAGTAACGATAATATTCAATTATTATCATTTATTGTTTGATTGGTTGTGCTCAGCCAGTTTATCCGCAGTTTTACTTTCACTACATGGGTTGGGTAGATAGTAATTGTGGGAACATTGAAATGAACATAATGTGAATTTAGTTTCATGGTTTGACTATAAAGCGTTTAGTGATAATTTTGGGTTAAAAAGTTGATTTTAATAAGAGTTGTTTATTATAATATGAACTAAGATACACATTTATGAAATGATTTTATATAAGAAAGTTATTTTATATGAATATTGTTTATAAATAATAAGGATTTAAATTAAGAATTTAGGAATCTAAATTCTAGTGTTTTTGAAAATTGTTTTTCAAAGTTTGTGAAGAGAAAATAATACTAGAGAATAATACTAGGATCGTTTGAAAGTATTTTGAAAAAAAAAAATGTTTTCAAAAGGGTTTAAAAAGAGATAGAAAGTACTGAGCTCACTTCTATCATTGGAAAATAATTCTAGTGATGACTGCAGCATCATTGGCTTTTATTTAAGAGTTTCAAAGTGGAGAATGCTACTATAGTAGTTTTGCTTCATAGTTGTTTTGGTAAAACAAATTTTGATTTAAATCCCAGATTTTTGATTTGATATACAAAAGTTATACGTATATATTATTTCAAGATGATTTGAAATAAAATCTAGTGTTTAATTCTTAAGTTTTCGAATAAGTTATATTATGGATGCATGTATCATATGCATTAGGGTAGTTCAGTTGTGCATTTTTTTATGTATGTTGTTTAGTAGTTTTTGATTATTGAAGTAAAATGAAATTTTTGGCTATTTTGGATAGTAGGATACTTCCAAATGGACATAGAAATTTAAACCAAGTGTTTTTATGAAAATATAAAAGTTGAAAATTTACAACTCTTAAATTGAAAGATAAAAGATTTTAAACAAGTTTTAAATTATTGAACATATTTGTTATGTAAAATGAATAAGATTGTTTTGTATATACTCCTAGGATGTATAAAGTGATATACAATATAAACTTAAGTCTTGGAAATTTTTAAAAATAAAGTCGTGTGTTTGAACCAAATAATGACATAAACACCCGAGAGATTGTATAGATAATAAAAAGTGAAGAAAAGTAAATTGAAATGAGTAAGAAAAGAATACACAAAGTTTTTGTGGTTTGGCTAATCTTGGTCTACATCCACTTACTAATTTTATTCATTAGATCACTGGTTTACAAGCACAGTTCTTACAGAGTGGTATAAATCCGTGGATGATTATAAGAGATTAGAGTAAGAGTATTAGAGCTTAAAAGATCCTTAAAAATGAGCTCTGACCTCCTACTTATAGCGGTAGATAGCTTAGAAATTAGCCCTCATGATCTCTGCATAGTTTTCCACACCCAAACCAATTCTTTTTGAGAAATCCATGGTCACCTCATCAATAATCGTGGATTGGTACTGATCCATGGGCTTAGATCAGCATCGATCCATAAAATTGCCAAATAGGACACCCTGAATGCTTTGTGTTGATTGGATTCATGAATAGCTTCATGATTTCCATCTTTTTTGCATGGTTATGAGCCTGTTTCTGAGTCCAAATAATGCATCTATGGAAGAATGGAGTTCTACCTTCAAGCGCTCATGGAAATCGATAGATAGTTGCATGGGATCAACAAAATAGAATTTGAAATAGGCTTCTGGCACCATCGTCAAAAAGCAGGAGGATTTGAGGCTGGATTGGACCAAATCACATGGATCGATATCGATCCATTGGTTGGATCAATACTGACCCAACTCTTTATTGGATTTTGGTTCTCTCGCCTCTTGGAGTGGTTTTGTCTTTACCTTCAGGCTCTGTTTGTACTTGATTTCTAGACTCCGGGACTATCTCCCCGTGCTTCCTATCTCAATAGCTTTCAAGTTCGACCCGTCCAATCTATCTAAATACTTCCTGGTCAAAAGGTTAGATAACATTTTCCCTCTAAAGTACATCTTGTTTTCAACAAGATATGCTATGAATCGAGACAAGTCGGGATTACTGTGAAGGATTCCACTCTATGCTGCAAATGGTCGTAGTCCTTTTTCGAATAGCTTTTGTAAAGAGCCGTGTCTTCAGTTATTTGTCGTGATGCTTTACCAGTGCCTGACATTATGAAATTAGAGACGCTCTCATGAACTATCATTCTGAGCTCAATAATCTATTTAGTTTTCTTTTAAGATTTTACAGGTTTGAATTTGATTTCTTCTTACTCTGGTCGTTGGGTATTGAATACGTATATGCATATGCATATACATGCACGTTTTTAGGAGCTCCATTGTCATATGCTCATAGATTTGAATGCTTATATAGATCATCATTATCGTCATCATTTCTTTTTTTCTTAAAATGCCAAGGCTCGATACCAATCTGAGTTCTTGGATCGGTATTGATCCAAGACTTAATGACAAGTCTTCAAATTTTTAACCTGAAAAGTAGAGTCTTGGGCTGGCTTAGTGGGGTTTGGCACCGAAGCTTAGATGTAAATTAAAATTGTACTTTTCTTTCCAAGTTCCATTTCAAATGTGAATAACAAAGACTTTCATTTCATCCAATCTTTGTGTCAATTTGCATAAGTATTTGAGAAATGCGTTTTTCACACAAATGCACTCGCGATTGATTTCTCATCGTCGTCATTTTGGACTGTCATTAGTGTGGCGACCTGAAAATTTTAAACTTTTGAAATTGAAAATATTTAATCTATTTTGAATATTTGAATGTTAGTTTAACTTGAATTTCAAATATCACTATGAATTTGGCAATTAAATTATTAAATTTAATTATTGGAAGATGGGTAAAATATTGAATCTTCAGTTTTAAGCCAGTTAAAAATAATTTGAAGGCTTGTAAAATTTATAGTGATAATACTGGAGATAGTAGAATTTCTAAAATTGAATTTAACAGTGTTTTGTTCAGTTTTGAAATTTATCGTTTAAATTGATATTTAAAAATAGCCTTCCGAGGCACAGTCTCGGATTTTAACGAAACTAGTTCCATTGGAATCGTAATAGTGTATTATTATTGGGTTTCAATTTTCGAAACGTTCGGAGTTGTCGTGTGACCGTACGGATTGTCAACGCGCTGAATTTAAATCGAAAATTTAATATAATAACTAGGTTCAAAAAGCTATCTTCTCCATACGATCAAATTTGGACTCGAAACCTTTTCCATTGCGTTTGGAATAGGGGTTTAACATTATAAACGTCTGGCGACGCGCCTCGATAGGAGATCAAGATTTTAAGTTGCGTAATTTAAAACGATTTAATTTTTTTTAATTTAATTAAAATTGTAATACATATGTATTTAATACAAATTGTTTTCACATGACAAAGTTTACACATTTGATTCCTTCTAGCACGTTTCCTATGTTTTACACGCTTCTAGAATAAATAAAATAAAACCTGTTTGAAATCATTCATTATAAAGAAAAAAATACGCGAGCTAGTAAAATAAAAAATATAAACGAACAAGGAAACATAACTCTCGGCTTCAAAATTCAAATTAATAGTTAACAGCCACATTTTTTTTCATCTTGAAATCGATTAAATAAAAAAGGGCAATGAAATCGATTCGATTTCGAATCGAATCACGTCGGCCCAATTTTAGTTGAGTCAAGCAAATTGGTGGGAGGCAAATGGATCGAAGCACGGCTGCATCGACAACAAAGTGGAGGTCTGTAACGACCCGTATTTTACGTGTCGATAAATCGTAGAATAATTATCACTAGGTCGTTAGTATTGTATGGAGTTTAAAGTCGTTTAGAGTATGAGTTGACCATAGCTTAAGTCGTTCGGAGTTGAGTCGTGTTGTAGTTTGAATAGTGGAACGACTTATGGGAGTCAACGACTTAGTGCTTAGGTCGTGTGGAAGTTAGCTCGTGTGAGCGACTTAAGGAGTTGGGCCGACTTAAGATGGGACGAGTTAGTGGAGTGAGCGACTCATAGGGGTGACCGAGTCAAGGAGTTAGCGACTTAGGAGTTAACAAGCTGGAGCGACCTATAGATTTGACCGACCTATAGGAAGTAAGCGACCTAGTGGTTAGCGCCGTGTTTAGTTAAGTCGAGTGGAGGCTAAGCCATAGGTCGCGTAGAGGGTCATGTTGTTAGGTCGTGTGATCCTGTGTTTGAGTCATAAGTCGTTTACGGGTTAGTCGCTGCCGACTTAGTTAAGTCGTGTAGGTTGTTAAGTCGCTATAGGCGCATAGGCTTAAGTCGTGAGTCGTGCACCTCTGTTGAGTCGTAAGTCGTTAGGATGGCTTCTCAGCTAGGTCGTGGGACGACCTATGTTAGGTCGTAAGTCGAGCAGGCGACTTAGGAAAGGGTGCGGCTGTGTTAGAGTGTTAGGTCGCATATAGGGTTAAGTCGTTTGGTCCTGTGTAGTTAGGTTGCAGGAAGGTATAAGCGTTAGGCCGCGCGTGTTTTAGGTCGTAGACCGTGGACTCGTTAGGTCGTAGGTTGGGATAGTTAGGTCGTGGACGACCTAAGGGGGTGGACGGCCTAAGGTTTCAGCCTATAAATACACGTCCATATCTTCACTTTTTGGCACCGGATTTTGAAGCGACGAAGTGCTGCCATTTTGAGAGCTCGACTACAACACTTCTTCACTTCTTTTCTCCACTCTAATCTAGTGATTCCTTCCATCTAGATTGAAGATCAAATCGAAGATGCAAGAGCCAAAGTTGAAGATCTCCATCCATTGAAGAGAGATTTCATCGTTTGAAGCGGAATCTTCTCGGATCAAGCTAGATCCTTTGCTGTCCAGATCCGGAGTTAGTTGTTTTTGAGGTGTTTAGGTGATTCGGTGAGTGGTGGTTATCTCTCACACGGACCCAAAGGAGTATATTGGATCGGTGGTTTGTTTATGTGTTAAAGAGAGTGATTTCGTGCATTTTTCTTAAGTCTGCATGTAGATCTATGGTTAATGATGATCCAACACCTATTTTACTATATGTTCACTTATGCAAGTTATCCATCAAGTTGTAGAGATATTGTTCATGATTCATGCTTGTTAGATTGCATGTTAGATTTAGGCTCTTTATTTACGAAATTGCCATTATTGTTATAACTGCTTATTTAGATCTTGTTTGAATGATTGATTACTTGGATTAATGTTTGATTTGATTGATTAGTTGATTGATAACTTGATTTGGACAAGTTGGTCGAAGATGATTCAAAAGCTAAGTGGAAAGGCTCTTGAATAAGGAAAGCTGCTTGTGGCATATGAAGCGGATGTTGAAGCTCATATGGATAGATTGGATGATGATGTTGAGATGGGACTTTGCCATGATGCGATGGGGCAAACCATGATGTTGAGATGAGACTTTGCTATGATGCGATGAAGCAAAGCATGATGTGTGAAAGCCTTGGTTTAATCCAGACGGGATCATCCCAAGCATGTTGATAACTCGGTGATGCGGTCCGAGTTTGTGGATAATGGTTAGCTTGAGAGGCGCTTGAGCTAGTATGGGAATAGTCGTCAAGGAGGATGACTAGAAGGCTGAGATTTTATCGTTGTTGAAGGTTCTAGCATGCTCAAAGCATGAGTACGTTGGGACGGGTCACGATGACGTTCCAAGCACGGGTCACGATGACGTGCTAGTACTCTGGGCAGATGCGATAGTCCTAGGCACGGGTCATGACGACGTGCGGAGTTATGTCTAGAACCGGGGTTGCCATTAGCCCTTGACGGACGGCTGAAAGAAGGTGCCGGCATTCAATTAACAGTGATATCAAAGCAATGATAACAGTGATAGCCAGAGTCATGGATGTTTGGTTGCACCATCATTCGATCTCAAGAGCGATGGTTTCTGGGTGCTTATCTGATCTTGGTTTAGGCCTTGGGGGTTTGTACTTGGAAATCATCGACCTTGACTCGAGTGATAATTGCTTTACTTAAATTGTCTGCTTTGCTATGTTTGTTTATGCTTAGAGGGTCTGGGGGCTATCACTGTAGAATGAGATGGAGTGGGATGGTTGAGTTCCTATTCCTTTTACCCTTTATGCTCTTTTGGTATGTTTGATAGTTGATTTACTGCTCACTAAGACTGTTGTCTGACTCAAGGTTTTATGTTCAACTCTTATTACCTTAGGTTGTTCATCCATGTTGGGATGGGCAGACTAGATAGCAGGTGACAGGTGCTGTTCTTGGCTACCAACGCTGTTGATGACGAAGACGAGCTGGAGGCTTTTGCATATTGTTTTCTTACTATATGTACTGGATGTTCCGCTGTTTGTTTGATACTCTGAGTGTTATGTAGTGAGGCTTGATGTATTGACTATTCAGATGATTGTATAAAACTATTATGAGTTTATATGACTCCGTTCTGTGGAGCTTCACTATGTATATTTTTCTATTGTATTTTATCCATGCGCTGTGAGTAATACGAAAGACTATTCTGTTTTATCTTACCCTGACTATCGTCCATGGCTGCCTGGCACACCTTTCAGCGCACCATTCCCTTATTTCATGCGGGAGTCATGGGCGGTCGTCACATTTGGTACCAGAGCTTTGGTTAATCGATTTTAGCCAACGCTCGCTGACGTAACTACGTAAGAGAGACGTAATTGTATTTTGATGGATGATTACTATATATAATATAGTAGTTTAGAAGGATTTGAACTCCTTATGTAGTTGTTTCTCAAGGTGTTCTAAATCATTCCTTTTTGTAGATATTAAGGATGAGTCGAAGTGAGAGACAAGCTGCTAGAGAAAGCCGTGCTGTTGGGGGAGCTACTGACTATGCTGCAATGTTCGAAGCTAGGATGACTTCGATCATGAGAAGGATACCAACTTCAGGACCATCAGTAGATGTTGGAGTTCAAGTTCAAGATCCAAGACCAGTGGATTTTGCTAAGTTGTGCAAAGACTATACTTCTCTTGGAGGAAAGGTTTTCTTGGGAACAGAATCAACCATTGAAGTTCAGAGATGGATAGATGCTTGTAAAAGGATTTTTGGTGATTTGGGAATTGAGGATGCAACTAAGAGGAAGCTTGCATCAAGACAGCTTCAAGGGAGAGCTTCGGATTGGTGGAATTCTATCACCATTGATACTCCAGAGGAAGAGATTACTTGGGAGCATTTCCAAGCTAGATTTGAAGCTAAGTTCATTTCTACATCTCAGAAATCTGTTCTGTTTAAGAAGTTTGTGGAGCTCAAGTAAGGTGGAAGACCAGTTCTTGAGTATGTTTCTGAGTTTGAAGCTTTGTCTAAGTATGCTCGGTCATATATTGAATCTCCCTATCAGAAGAATGAGAAGTTTGTGACAGGCTTGGATAGTTATCTTGGGAGACAGTTGGTGGATCATCTGGACGATCTATTTGAGAAGTTTGTGGAGAAAGCTCTCAGGCACGAGAGTTTGTTTCCTAAGAAAGGGTCTGTTGTTGCTGTGACCAAGGAAGAGTCCAAACCACAGCAGGGTGGAAACAAGAAGAGGAAGCAGCAACAACAGAAGGGTAAGGATGGCCAAAAAAGGCCAAAGGGTGAAGTGACCTGCTACAATTGTCGGCAGAAGGGCCATTTCTCTAGGGATTGCAAGAATCCAAAGGTGCAGTTGAAGTGCCACAACTGTGATAAACCTGGGCATATCAAGAGGAATTTTCCGGAACCGAGGAAGGACAAGCAGATTGTGCAAGCTTATGCTTTAGAGGCTGTGCCATCGTCTTTGAAAGCTCCTACTGCTGAAGAGAAAGGAAAGAGTGTGGTGGTTCAAGGTACTCTTTCCATTTGTGGTGTTCCAGTTAGGGTTTTGTTTGATACTGGAGCGTTGCATTCCTTTGTTTGTAGTGAACTTGTAGGCCGGTTGGAACCGGATATTGTTGATAGGCCATTGGTTGTGACTAATCCAGTTGGGGGTTCGTCATGTTTGTGTATGATATGCCGTGATCTTGTTTTATCGAGTCATGATTGCTCTTTTGTTTGTGATTGCTTTGTTCTGAACTTTGTGGGGTTTGGAATTATTTTGGGTATGGACTGGCTTAGGAAGTATGCGGCAAGGGTTGATTGTGAGAGGCTGGAGGTGACAGTCGAGAATGTGGAGAGGCGAAAGGTTGTGATACGATGTAAGCATGAGGAAGGCGTCTTCATGAGCTTCATGTATTCGCTGGTTGTTCCACGGGATGGACTGTCATCGGTGCCTATTGTGAATGGATTTGAGGATGTCTTTGACGACGTCAAAGGATTACCGCCGCATAGGGAGATCGAGTTTCGTATCGATCTAGTTGAGGGAGCCAGACCTGTTGTGATGCCTCTTAGGCGAATGGCGCCTAGGGAACATCAAGAGTTGAAGGTGCAAGTTGATGACCTTTTACAGAAAGGATTCATTCGGCATAGTGTGTCCGAATGGGGTGCACCAGTTGTGTTCGCAACCAAAGCGGATGGATCGTTGAGGTTGTGTGTGGATTATCGTGAGCTGAATAAAGTGACTAGGAAGAACAAGTATCCATTGCAGAGGATAGATGACTTGTTTGATCAGCTTCACGAATCTAAGGTGTTTGCTCAGATGGATTTGGCAACGACACCAGTTAAGAGTGGCTAAGGATAGTGTGCCGAAGACTGCTTTCAGGACACCATCCGGTTTTTATGAGTGGCTGGTAATGCCGTTTGGATTGACCAATGCACCAGCATATTTTGTGGATCTTATGAATAGAGTGTTCAGAGATCAGTTGAACAAGTTCGTACTTGTGTTCGTGGATGATATTCTGATTTATTCCAGAACTGAAGAAGAGCACAAGACGCACTTGCGTATTGCTTTGGAAATCTCGCGGAAACATCAGCTGAAGGCTAAGTTTTCGAAGTGTCACTTCTGGAAGAGTGAAGTGAGGTTCTTAGGCCATGTTATCTCTGGAAATGGAATAACGGTTGATCCCGCCAAGGTGGCCGCAATCCAGGATTGGGTTAGACCTAAGAATGCATCTGATGTGAGAAGTTTTCTTGGATTAGCAGGATACTATCGTCGGTTTATCAAAGACTTTTCCAAGATAGCTGCACCGTTAACAGGATTGACGAAAAAGAACCAAGTGTTCAAATGGGATGATAAGTGTGAGCAAGCTTTCAGAATCCTGAAAGAGCGACTAACTAGTGCTCCTGTTTTGACTATTCCAAGTGGAAATGATGAGATGGTGGTTTACACCGATGCATGTGGTACTGGACTTGGAGCAGTGCTAATGCAAAAAGATAAAGTTGTTGCGTATGCAAGTCGACAACTGAAGCCGCATGAAAGGAATTATCCGACTCATGATTTGGAGTTAGCGGCGATTGTATTTGCTTTGAAGATGTGGAGACACTATCTATTAGGAGTTCGATTCGAGTTGTTTACGGATGATAAGTCGTTGAAGTATCTTTTCTCCCAAAAAGATTTGAATCTTCGGCAGCAACGATGGCTAGAGTTTTTGGAATCATATGATTTTGGTATAGCATATACTCTGGGAAAAGGTAACGCAGTGGCAGATGCGTTAAGTCGAAGACATGCAGGATTGGGAGCCATGTTTTCGGAATGGAAGAGTCTTGAGTATTTGGCTGGATTTGACTTCAGGCCTAGATGTGAATTGGAACCTGAGATGTTGGCAAACTTATCAATAAGACCTACTCTTGTGGAAAGAATTGGCGAGAGCCAAAAGCGAGACGGTAAGCTTGTCAAGATTATCCGTGATTTGGAATCTGGATTGGATCCAGAAAAGGGTAAAGGATTCGAGGTCGATCGAAAGGGTTGGCTTCGGAAGCAAGGACGACTAGTTGTTCCTGATATAGATGGATTGAGAGATGAAGTTCTGAGGGAAAGTCATCACTCGAAGTTGATAATTCATCCAGGTGGAAATAAGATGTATGGGGATATGAAGAGAACCTACTACTGGGAAGGTATGAAGAAGGATGTTGGAAATTTTATTTCCAAATGTATGAACTGCCAGTTGGTAAAAGCCGAGCAGAAGAAGCCCAGTGGATTGCTTCAGCCATTAGAGGTTCCTACATGGAAGTGGGAGCAGATATCGATGGATTTTATCGATGGTCTACCTAGAACCAGGGCAGGAAATGAAGGGATTTGGGTCATTGTAGATAGTTTGACTAAGAGTGCAAGATTCATTCCTGTTCGATCAACTAGGACTGCATCGAAGTTGGCTGAGCTTTATGTTAAGTGGATAGTTCGATTCCATGGTATTCCGAAGAGTATAGTGAGCGATCGAGATCCATTGTTTACTAGTGGATTTTGAAAGAGCTTCCAGGAAGTTTTGGGAACCGAGTTGTGTTTGAGTACAGCTTATCATCCCCAAACGGATGGTCAGACCGAGAGAGTCAACCGAGTTTTGGAAGATCTACTCAGAGCATGTGTTTTGGATTTCGGAGGATCATGGGAAGATCATCTTCATTTGGTGGAATTTGCATATAACAACAGTTACCAGTCAAGTACTGGTATGGCACCATATGAAGCATTGTATGGAAAACCGTGTAACTCTCCGACATGTTGGTTGGAAACTGGAGAAAAGCTGATACTTGGGCCAGAGATGATTCGACAGACTTCAGATTGCATAGAGATCATTCAGCAACGAATGAAGGCAGCCCAAGATTGTCAGAAAAGTTATGCCGATAAGCGTCGAAAAGATTTGGAATTCGACGTAGGAGATATGGTTTTTGTGAAAATTTCTCCACTGAAGAATGTTATTCGAATCGGGAAGAAAGGGAAATTGACTCCGAGATTTGTTGGACCATTCCCGATCATCGAGCGAATTGGAAAGCTCGCTTATAAATTGGAGTTACCAGAAAAGATGTCGGGTATGCACAATGTTTTTCATGTATCGTATCTACGGAAGTATGTGCACGACTCGAATACAATGGTTTATGTTGATAGCTGTGAAGATTTAGAGGTTGATCCAGTTGTTACGAGCCCTCGTAAGCCGCTTCGTGTTGTGGAAACCGACACGAAACAGCTTAGGAGGAAGACGATTACGTTGCTCAAGGTACAATGGAGTGATGATGTTAACGACTGTACATGGGAGGAGGAATAGAGGATGAAGGCAGCTCATCCTGAACTCTTCGAGGCATGGCCCTAAGGTGTCGTGACATCTCACGAATTTGTAACTTGTTCTAGTCTTAGAATTCTGCATGCTAGGCTAGTAATTGGATGCATGGTTTGTTGATTGCTATGGATGGTAGGCATGCGGAATAACTTTGGTTGCTCTTGATTGTTTGGAATTTCGGGGGCGAAATTCCTAAGGGGGAGAGAATGTAACGACCCGTATTTTACGTGTCGATAAATCGTAGAATAATTATCATTAGGTCATTAGTATTGTATGGAGTTTAAAGTCGTTTAGAGTATGAGTTGACCATAGCTTAAGTCGTTCGGAGTTGAGTCGTGTTGTAGTTTGAATAGTGGAACGACTTATGGGAGTCAACGACTTAGTGCTTAGGTCGTGTGAAAGTTAGCTCGTGTGAGCGACTTAAGGAGTTGGGCCGACTTAAGATGGGACGAGTTAGTGGAGTGAGCGACTCATAGGGGTGACCGAGTCAAGGAGTTAGCGACTTAGGAGTTAACAAGCTGGAGCGACCTATAGATTTGACCGACCTATAGGAAGTAAGCGACCTAGTGGTTAGCGCCGTGTTTAGTTAAGTCGAGTGGAGGCTAAGTCGTAGGTCACGTAGAGGGTCATGTTGTTAGGTCGTGTGATCCTGTGTTTGAGTCATAAGTCGTTTACGGGTTAGTCGCTGCCGACTTAGTTAAGTCGTGTAGGTTGTTAAGTCGCTATAGGCGCATAGGCTTAAGTCATGAGTTGTGCACCTCTGTTGAGTCGTAAGTCGTTAGGATGGCTTCTCAGCTAGGTCTTGGGACGACCTATGTTAGGTCTTAAGTCGAGCAGGCGACTTAGGAAAGGGTGCGGCTGTGTTAGAGTGTTAGGTCGCATATAGGGTTAAGTCGTTTGGTCCTGTGTAGTTAGGTCGCAGGAAGGTATAAGCGTTAGGCCGCGCGTGTTTTAGGTCGTAGACCGTGGACTCGTTAGGTCGTAGGTTGGGCTAGTTAGGTCGTGGACGACCTAAGGGGGTGGACGACCTAAGGTTTCAGCCTATAAATACACGTCCATATCTTCACTTTTTGGCACCGGATTTTGAAGCGACGAAGTGCTGCCATTTTGAGAGCTCGACTACAACACTTCTTCACTTCATTTCTCCACTCTAATCTAGTGATTCCTTCCATCTAGATTGAAGATCAAATCGAAGATGCAAGAGCCAAAGTTGAAGATCTCCATCCATTAAAGAGAGATTTCATCGTTTGAAGCGGAATCTTCTCGGATCAAGCTAGATCCTTTGCTGTCCAGATCCAGAGTTAGTTGTTTTTGAGGTGTTTAGGTGATTCGGTGAGTGGTGGTTATCTCTCACACGGACCCAAAGGAGTATATTGGATCGGTGGTTTGTTTATGTGTTAAAGAGAGTGATTTCGTGCATTTTTCTTAAGTCTGCATGTAGATCTATGGTTAATGATGATCCAACACCTATTTTACTATATGTTCACTTATGCAAGTTTATCCATCAAGTTGTAGAGATATTGTTCATGATTCATGCTTGTTAGATTGCATGTTAGATTTGGGCTCTTTATTTACGAAATTGCCATTATTGTTATAACTGCTTATTTAGATCTTGTTTGAATGATTGATTACTTGGATTAATGTTTGATTTGATTGATTAGTTGATTGATAACTTGATTTGGACAAGTTGGTCGAAGATGATTCAAAAGCTAAGTGGAAAGGCTCTTGAATAAGGAAAGCTGCTTGTGGCATATGAAGCGGATGTTGAAGCTCATATGGATAGATTGGATGATGATGTTGAGATGGGACTTTGCCATGATGCGATGGGGAAAACCATGATGTTGAGATGAGACTTTGCTATGATGCGATGAAGCAAAGCATGATGTGTGAAAGCCTTGGTTTAATCCAGACGGGATCATCCCAAGCATGTTGATAACTCGGTGATGCGGTCCGAGTTTGTGGATAATGGTTAGCTTGAGAGGCGCTTGAGCTAGTATGGGAATAGTCGTCAAGGAGGATGACTAGAAGGCTGAGATTTTATCGTTGTTGAAGGTTCTAGCATGCTCAAAGCAAGAGTACGTTGGGACGGGTCATGATGACATTCCAAGCACGGGTCACGATGACGTGCTAGTACTCTGGGCAGATGCGAAAGTCCTAGGCACGGGTCACGACGACGTGCGGGGTTATGTCTAGAACCGGGGTTGCCATTAGCCCTTGACGGACGGCTGAAAGAAGGTGCCGGTCATTCAATTAACGGTGATATCAAAGCAATGATAACAGTGATAGCCAGAGTCATGGATGTTTGGTTGCACCATCATTCGATCTCAAGAGCGATGCTTTCTGGGTGCTTATCTGATCTTGGTTTAGGCCTTGGGGGTTTGTACTTGGAAAACATCGACCTTGACTCGAGTGATAATTGCTTTACTTAAATTGTTTGCTTTGCTATGTTTGTTTATGCTTAGAGGGTCTGGGGGCTATCACTGTAGAATGAGGTGGAGTGGGATGGTTGAGTTCCTATTCCTTTTACCCTTTATGCTCTTTTGGTATGTTTGATAGTTGATTTACTGCTCACTAAGACTGTTGTCTGACTCAAGGTTTATGTTCAACTCTTATTACCTTGGGCTGTTCATCCATGTTGGGATGGGCAGACTAGGTAGCAGGTGACAGGTGCTGTTCTTGGCTACCAACGCCGTTGATGACGAAGACGAGCTGGAGGCTTTTGCATATTATTTTCTTACTATATGTACTGGATGTTCCGCTGTTTGTTTGATACTCTGAGTTTTATGTAGGGAGGCTTGATGTATTGACTATTCAGATGATTGTATAAAACTATTATGAGTTTATATGACTCCGTTCTGTGGAGCTTCACTATGTATATTTTTCTATTGTATTTTATCTATGCGCTGTGAGTAATACGAAAGACTATTCTGTTTTATCTTACCCTGACTATCGTCCATGGCTGCCTGGCACACCTTTCAGCGCACCATTCCCTTGTTTTCATGCGGGAGTCATGGGCGGTCGTCACAAGGTCAAGGCGATGTTGTGAGTTTGTGGGCCGCGAGTTGTCAATGATGGCTGGGGAGATGGCATGTCTGGGTCGCAACTTGATCGCATGCTGTTCGAAATGATGGTTCGAGGAATTCGATCCCCAATTGATCGCGAGGTCGTGTGATGGAGCGTCGGGATCAGAGCATTTTGGATGGTCGATCGGCGAAGCTTGGCAACATGTGATTCATCGAAGTGGCGACGAGACCTCATGTTCGATTGGTGACTGGCATTCATCTGGGGTGCTCAAGCAAGGTTTAAAAATCGTGAAAACGAGTCGAGATTGAAATGGATTTGCAAAAAACAAGGGAAAAGGTGAAATCTTCTCAATCAATT
This sequence comes from Allium cepa, assembly GCA_030765085.1. Classification (NCBI taxonomy): domain Eukaryota; kingdom Viridiplantae; phylum Streptophyta; class Magnoliopsida; order Asparagales; family Amaryllidaceae; genus Allium; species Allium cepa. The sequence continues at coordinate 1,049,867,417 of CM060935.1, read as the reverse complement.
GAAATTCCCAGTTTAATTTAAATAGTTAAATTTAAATTATTGGATGTGCTTGGATGAATTTGATAATTTATCTGTTGTGTGATATTATATATATATGTATATATATATATGTATTGGAGTGTATTAGATTATTTACCTATGGTTCAATGTGATAAACAAATGCCTTTTTGGTTCTCTCCGTGGTGCTCTCCAGGTATGATTCTATCTTCTCTTGTCGACTACAATCTTATCTCTAACTCAGGTATCCCTTTATCAGCGACTGCTAATGACTGTATCTCTGAAGTTGGTATTCAACTGCCCCATGTTTCCTCGACCTCTCTGACTTCTGTTTGGAGCCTAATCAGAGGAAAATTCACTAAACCTAATATAGAAGGTCTGACATGGTGCGATAAACCCCACAACATTTCTAATGTTTACAATTCGATCATTTGCAGCATGACCAATACAAACTTTGCCTGGCACTCAAGAATTTGGCCTTCTGGATCAAAACCAAAGCATAATTTACTTCTCTGGAAATGCCTCAGTAATGCTCTGCATACTCAAGACAACTTAGTGAGGAGGAATTTCATCGAACACTCTAAATGCATTCTTTGTAACCGTGCTCCTGAGAACGTCGGCCATCTTCTTTTCAACTGCCTCTTCTCGTTCCAACTCTGGCGTCATACTCTATTACATATAAATGAACATCCTCCTGCACGTGACTACAAAATCGAATGGATACGTATTTTCAAAGCTACACGATGGAAAACGCAATCTTCATTCCGCCTTCTCAAGTTCCTCAAGTTAACGATGGCTGCCATATGGGAAGAGAGAAATAAACGTAGATTTGCCAATAATCACTCTTCCATATCTGCTGTTTTGTGCAAAATTATAAGCTGATTTGCTACATATTTATTTACGCAGTAAGCTTGCGTTAATGCCTATGTAACATCCCTTAGTCCTTTTATTTAAGCTTCTCTAAGCTTTGTTCCTATTTTCTTTTTTTATTTCTAATAAAAAGTGGACTGTCCACTCAAAAAACAGGCTGACCTTGCCAAGATTTCCCGCATTATATGGTGGATGAGACCCTAGCTGCATAATAGCGGATGATATGATATAATCCCATATACCGTGATATTCCACCTCGAAGTGAAATTGGTATTTTATATTATGCTAACATCTATGAATGCAGGAAAACAAGTGGGAGGGATCCAACTGGATTCCTCAAATTGTTGAATTTATTTTTTATGTTGTGATGTGATTATTGATAATCTGTGAATGATTATATTGGTGATTGAAATTTATTGAAGGCTATGGTTTGGCCGAATATATTCTAGTATTTTAAAATACCAGGATATATAATTGGATTTTTTGAAATTGAAGTATAAGATTTTAAGTGAATTAATTTTAGAGAATTGGATAAATTTAAAAGAAGAAATTTGAAAAGGGAAAAGGTTGATTTTTGAAATCCCATTGAATAAATTTTCAAGTATGTGGAAAAGATTTTAAGAAGTGAAAATAAATGAATTTTGAGAGATTAAGTAATGTTGTTTAAAAGTTGAAGAATTTATTTTAAAATTCGGGTTTTAAAAAGGGTTTTTGAAATAAATTTGGATAAGTAAAGGAGTAATTTTTAAATGGAATAAATTTTGAAAATAAATTTAGAAATTGATTTGGTGTTTGAAAATAAATTTTTGGAAATCAATTCATAAATTATTTGGAGTTTGAAAGTAAATTTTGGAAATCGATTTGAAAATTGTATATCAGTGGATATTTGGAAATATAAATTCACAAATGGAATTTATAAAGGAACGGGTGATTTGTTTAAAAATAAATATTGGTTTATTTTAAAAGTGTGGAAAGAAAATTTACGAATTTGGGATATGAATTGAAATAAATCAAAAAGGATTTATTAATTGATTTAAATGGACCATTTTGAAATGGAAAGAGTATTTTTCCTGGAAAGCCGAGTATGTTTTCAAAGTAGCATTTTAATGTAAATTAAAATTTCCAAAGTTGGTTTTTAAAAGAATGCTTTGGAGAAATTATTTTCTTAAATTATTTTTAATTGTTTTAAAGTAAATATTTACCAACTTAATTATAGAGGTGATTATTTTAATGATTTAATTAGTGATTAATTTAGAAGATGGTTATTTAAATAATTATACTCTCTAATAACTTTATTTTTACAATTAGTTTGGGCTTAAGTTCTATATGAAATATTAGTATAAAAGTTTCATAACTAATATTTTAATAAAGTGTTTAAAATATTTTTCATTTTAAGTATTCCCAAGTATATATTTTGGATAAATGATTTAAATTATTTTAAAGTATTCGGACTCGGTAAATTTTCAGTAAAAATAAACAATATTTGAAAATTTATTCCGCGAGAGGAAAGTGATTTGAAAATTGTTTTTAAAGGGTTGAAGTGTGAAAATATATCTTGCAAAGATATTTTGAAACAAATAATTTGAGGAAAATTATTTAAATTTGGTGATTGTTGTGAATATTGATTGATAGTTAAATAACCAACTATCAATATTGGCCTTTTAAATGGCATTTGAATTTCGATGCGACTGGGGGTCGGATTCCAAATAGTTATCCGAAAATCACATCGGATCTTAGTGATGGATCTTTTGTTTAAAAGATCAAAGTGGAAATTTGTTGCGACTTGCTTGAAATTTGAATGTAACCGCTTATTTTTAAAATAAGCGCTCATTATTTGGATTAGCCGGGAGAGGACATTGAGTCATAAAACCCATTCCGAATTAATGATACGACGAAATGGGATTGCATTTGAAGATGGTGTTGAAGACCGGGTATTTTCGAAAATGAAAGGATTACCTGTCGAATATCTCTACACCGAGTTGCTCCGGTATAAAGATTTATATCACCCTATATGATGGGGAGTCCGAGCATGATTAGGGAATATCTGAATTTGCAAGGGCTTCTATCCTTAATTGGAGGAAGTGCATTCAGTTCCATTTAAACCCAGGATGGACTTGTATGGATGTATGTCCGGCATTACACTTTGAGAGTAAAGCTAGTTTCTATCAAATACATTTTTGTTGGTGGCGGAGAATTTATTCTCTTAGCTTAACACCCTTCTCTGAGAGGTACGAGCTCAGAGGTTATGTAGTTGATATTTACTAGTGATATATTCCCAATTTTGATAACTTGGCATGCTAAGTGTTGACCATTTGTTGATCGAAGCATGACTTTTGTGAAAAGCGTAGCTTTGTGGATGAGACTTCGTCGAACCTCACACCCCGGAAATGGTTGAAACAGAAAAAGATGCAGCAAGGTTATGGGGTCGCGCCCCTCAAGGTATGTGCATTTCCTTCTAGATAAAAAGTGGTATCAGGTATGGAGCCCAGATATTTAACCTGTATGGATAAAAAGTGGTATTTTGGTATGGAGCCCGGATTATTTACTTATGTGGTTGTTGGTTGTTGAGGCGCCTCGGTAAAGGTTGGTCTAGACCGGGGGGTGGCATACTCGTGACAGTTAGTTACCTAGTTACAGAGGTAACCCAACCTTGTGTTGGAAGAGAGCTGGTTAAGTTCTTGGGGTGTCCTTCCAGAGGCATACCCATTCGGTGAAGGAAGTTCCTTAGCCTTGACCATTTGTTGGAAATCCAAACAAAAAGATACGAGTCCTTTACGATTGCAGTTGTATAACCTGCCACCTCAGGTGGTAGCTATAGTAAGCATAATATAATGGCACCTATGCTGGCTAAGATTAATATTATACTTTCGAAATGTTTTCCACACTATGCACTAATAATAATATCAAAAAGATTTTGTGTATTAAGCATGTTTGACTATCATAAGGAGAAATCTCCTCCAAATGTGCGATTGTATTGTGTGTATGGCGGAAGGCCTTACGGTAGTTTCATCTTCCAAAAGCATAACGGATTTCTTTTATGCAAAAAACTGTTTTTGGATCTCACACCAGTCCCATGACTGACCTGGAGTATATTATTCCCTTTCTAAACTCTGGGTGCCCATAATTTCCCACACAGGCAGCCTAGAGTCAGGTTATCAGTTGTTCTGGAGCGAAGTCAGAAAAGTATGCTGTGGAGATCAGGAGACAAGCTGGATGGCGAGACATATCACTTATATTATGTAGTATCCGCTGCGTATGGATTGCTACAAATTCAGTTCCATATTGGGCAAGTTATAATAACCGCCAGCGTTGTGTTTTGTTGTTGTAGTACTCTGATGATGTAATGTATAAACAGATATAGTTCTTTCGTCTAAAGATTATTTATTTATTTATTATATATTGTTCCGCTGCGATTGTGAGATTCTGATATTGTTTCTGTTTCTTCTTCTATCTTCTTCTTCTTTAACCCTAACGGCTCGGTTTTCCGGCATTCGATTATTCAGCATTTGATACAATGGACGTATTGATGTCGACTTTCAGGCATCGGAAAATCGGTTCGTTACAATTAGCCTATTTTGTCTTTGGTCGCTTTGGCATACATGAAGCGATTTCTAGGGCGCCAATCTTTGGGCGCCCATATGTGTACATTTCATAGTTTATAACCTAGTTGGACTTTGATCATCTGGGTAGGTGATTTGAGATTTTATTCTAAGGGAACTTTAAGTGCGATCGTGCCTGTCTTTGGACGTCGCTCAAAGTAGACCGCCTTGAATCAGCAAGTCAGGTAGCCTTCTCCAGGATGGATACTTCAACCATGCTAAACTTCGAGCATTGGTTAAGGCTAGCCACTTAAGCCCGTGGTTTAGGTATCTCTTCCTAAGATAGTAATCTTCGATTGTGCCAAACTTTGGGTGTGACGCCCCAACCTGAGACCCACATTAATAAAGAGAATTACTAGGTAATTCAGTCTGCTAGTGCGGAGAATAGGCCTAGTTAGGAGCGACCATCTATAGCCTTGTCTTAAATATCTATTGAATACATCGATAATTGCTATATTTTTTTTTCCTACTCAAGTGGATCGACATATCCAATAAATAATACAAAACTATAGGTGGCTAATGGATCTATCAGAACAAAATACAATAACGGAATGCATATTATATCACAGAACAGTAGTCATCATATATATATATATATATATATATATATATATATATATATATAAATACATATACACCGATACATCCCAGCACAATACAAAACGATATAAAAAAGTGGTTCAGAGACCACACTATAAACATTGAATCAAAATACACATCAAAGCCAAGCGGAAGGAAATGTATACTACACAAAAATGCTAGGCTGATATCCAAGTAGATGCATCAAAGCTATGTCCTATAACTGATAGCTAACCTAAAACAACTCGATCTGACCCGAGTACAAAATACACGGGTCAGTCTAGCTAAAACAATCAGTTAATGATGATAGACGATAATATGAAGCATAAGACACAAGGTGATAATTCTTTTCGAATGAGAAAAGGAAACAGAAAGAATAGAACCTATGGCTTAAGTGAACTAATGTCACTTAAGTCTACAAAGACCTCAAAAGATGTAAATTCAATAATAATACTCAAATAATATAAACATTCGCCTCATATCATCAGCGACATCCAAAAATGTCTATATGGTTTCCATGAACCATATCTCCTCAAAAGGAGAAACATCAATACAAACTCTCGCCAAAATGGAAAACATAAAACATTCTCAAATAAGATGATCCAAAACTCAAATATAGAAGAATCTCCAAATTCAATTATATCTCATCTCATTGGTATAAATGTATATAAGTCTCAATCTCAACTCGCTAAAATGGCAAAACCCAGAATATCCTATAAAATCATGAAATCATCCAAACTCATTACTCAAGGAACTCAATAAGAGTTCAAGGCATCATAAATGAAATCTCCACATATATAACATCTTATATAGCACTAGGCTATCGATGTAATAAAACATATGGTGAAATCACTATAAAACAGAAAACCCAGAAAACTCGGATTGGCCAAATCCTCGATTGCAATGCCAAAGCAATGCTGCACGTGCTAAAATCAAACGGTCGAAGCCTCAGACAAGGTCGCTAACATCTCCCAAAGCAGTTTGTCCTCATGACAAGGTCGCTGACACCTCTTCAAGCCATTTTGTCGGCCCTAACAAGGTCGCCAACACCTTTCAAAGAAGTTTGTCCTCATGACAAGGTCGCTAACACCTCTCAAAGCAGTTCTGTTAGGTAAACATCATGAATGTGTCACAAACTTACGGATAGGAACCCAAAAAGTGTTAACGTGTGTCCTATACCACACGTTCGCACATAGCGATTTACTAACTGCTAGTTGATGCCACACTAGGAACATCATGAAACTTAGAAAATCATATCTCGTCTCGTCTCATTGGCGAGTAATAAAGAGACAACATACTCATCTCGTCTCATCGACAAGTATTAAATGGTATCGTAACTCATCTCATCTCATTGACAAGTGAAAACTTCGTGATGGTTCCTCATAAACCATAAATCTCAAAGTAGAAATCTCAAGCCATAAAACTCGCCAAATATTGGCCTTCCCAGATAATTCCTAAATATAGGAATTATAATCTCAAAAACCCGCCATAAATTGGCTAAATAACTCAGAAATCATAACTTCGATAGTTTCGATCGTACAAGTCCGAATTAATCGAAATAGTAAATGCACATGTCCCATACCACGTATTTTACTAAATCGTTTAATTCTGTTTCTCATACATTTGAATAGTGAAAAAGTGTGTGTTTTATATTTAAAATAGTTTACTAGAGAAAACAAGCTTTTAAAACTTTTTCCCAAAAAGATTAATAAATCAAATATTTGAAATTCCTTTAATAGGAAATAAATAGATTTTATATTAGAAAAATAATTTTAAAATACTGTATAATAATAATTTGAAATTTCATTTATTTCAAAAAATCACCTCAAAATGGTTTAGTGAAAACCGTGTTCGAATACAATGAAAAACAAGAAAGATAACTCAAGACCGATAACTTGAATTCAATACGAATTCAATTCAAATTTAACCCAAAATCAATTCAAATTTTATTTATATTTGAATTTAAAATTCTTCAAATACAACTAGCCTATTGGTAGGCATCATAGCTCTCAAAACATCTCAAAAACAACATCAGAATCGAAAAGAATGAGAGCAAAAATAAGCTAATACAATCCTCATGTCAATGATTGTTATTGCTGTCATTTTGCTCACGGGACAGCAACAAACAAATATAGGTTTGACCAAGCTAACTTCGAAATTTCAAAAAATTAAAACACGAAACTTTAAGCACAAAGTCTATGCTTTCCGAAACATCTAAAATTGTTGAATTTGGATTAGAAACGTGAAAGATATTGTCAATATAATTCTCAGATTTTAAATTCACTGTCGCTGTCGTCTATTCGCAGGGCAGCAGCAAAGAAATAATGTTTTGACTATCTTAACCTCAAAATTTTGGAAAACTCAAAACAATAAAGTTTTAGAACAAGAATTATCTAAATCCGACCAAAAAACGAAAGATACGCTTAATTTACTAACTGTATTCAGTTTAGATAGTGTAATTATCAAAGTGATAGAGCTGGAAGTTTATGACAGAAATTCAATCAACTTGTGCTTAAAATTTGCAAATATGTTCAACATGAAAGTTGTCATATTTAAAGTAATATTTCCAGAACATTAAAAATTATCGAATTCTGATAAACAATGAAAATGTTACGACTAATAAAATTTTCAGATTTGAATTTCACCTCTGCTGTCGCTTTAGTTTCGGGACAACGTCAATAGAAGTAATTTTCGATCATTCAAACCACAAAATTTAATAAAACCCAAAACATGAAAGTAATGACATAGAATTTAAGCTTTTCGAAACATTAAGAATTGTTAAATTTGGACATCAAATGACAAAGATATGCTTAAATTATCAACGACATTAAGCACAGAAATTGACAGTTTTACAATGACAAGACAGCGAGTTTATATTGGGGTTTTCGATACTTTATTCTCAGAATTTTCGAAAATGTTTAACATGAAAGTTATCACAATTTCTTCATTCTTTCTAGAACTTCAAACAAAATCAATTTCCAATTTAAAACGAAAATGATATGCCTAATTTACTGACACCGATTCACAAATGAACATGCAATAAAAATAAATTTGAGATTTCTAATCCTTAAAATCTCAATCTATGCTAGAAAATGTGAGTTTTCAACTCACCTTTGATTTTAGATAGCAAATACCCGAATGTGTGAAGAAAGATTGGAGCTTGAAGGTGAAATTGGTCTTCAAGTGCTTGTACAGTAAATAAGAATTGCATGCAAGAAAAAGTTTACTGTAAATTAGGAAATCTCATCTTTCGTGTAGTAATTGATGAAATGAATAAGTTTGGAGTTTGATTATCTTTCAATTTAGTATCATTTGAAGTAGTTTCATCTTGAATTGAAGAAAATTAGCTTAAGATTTGAATTTGAAAGAAGGAGGTTTTCTTTTTACTGTTTTTGTCTCAGGGAAGAAAGAAGAAGAGGGGCTGAGTTATGAATGAACATGTAACTAAGTTTCTTCTTTTCTCGCCTGGTTAAGACCATAATGGGCCTTGGACCCAAAATGAATACAAGAAGCAATAAGTCTAAGTTTTAATTCGTACTTAAACTAAAATGCATATATTTATATTTAACCATATGCAATTAACAAATGCCACTATCTTTCAAATTTTTACACAAATAAAATTCTAAACTTACACACTTATAAACTAAATAATTTTCCCCCATATAAAAAGATAAATTTATATTTATAAAACATTTTTATTATTAAAATCCTTTATTTCACAAAAATGCACTATTTCCACAATCAAATGCAAAAGCATACATTTTTAACTTCTAAAATTCCATAAAATTACTTTCTTACTTAGAAAAATATTACAAACGGTATCCTAACTTTATTTAAAACCAACACTCATTTTTAAACCAATTTCCATCTTTTTACTTAACTAAACACCCTTTAAAAATCAAATATCTCATTTAAAAATTATTAAAAGAAGTAATTGGTAATAACTTATAAAAATTATTTCATTTTCTCTAAATAAAGATCATTCTCCATCACTATCAATCCAAATAAATAAAATAAAGTTCCAAATTTTATTTTTCTCATTTTATTTTCAAAATTCATTGTTTATTCCAAATAAAAAATATAAAACTTCCAATTTTATTAAATTTACAATATTAAATTATAACTACCGTTATAATTTAATATTACAGGTAATCTCCAAAAGCAGGGTTGTTACATCGAGCGTGCAACGAGGCTCGAATGAGATCTCGCCTAACTATGGGCATCAGTCTTTGGCCCGTCCATCCTCTTGGCAAGGCATCGATGTTCTTGCTTTTGGACCTTGCCTAACTCCAGGCGTTGGCCAAAGCTAACCACTAACCATGTTTGGGACATTCCCGTCCAGGATATTTCCTTGCGATCTAACCTAACTTTGGGCAATTTTCTCCAGCCTTGCCATCCTCTGGGCAAGACATTAGCGCTTTGCCAAACTTCGGGCCAAAGCTAATGAATTGACAGTCAGTCGCATCCATTTTGGCTTATATTTTAGCCTCATCATTCTCTGGGCAAGCCATCAATGCTCCGCCAAACTCTGGGCATGAGCCAAGGGATGGACGGTTGAGCCAAGTCCATTTTGGTTTATACTCTTGCCCCATCATTAAGGGCAAGAGTTAACATGTGGATGGTCAAGTCGTATCCTTTTTTGCTTTATACTCTTGCACCTCATCAAGGGAAAAGTTAGCTGTGGAAGGTCAAGTCACATCCTTTTTTGGTTTACACTCATGTCCTCACATCAAAAACAAGATTTAACTTATGGGCGGTCAATTCCTATACTTTTTTGGTTTGTACACATATCCCCACATCAAGGACAAGAGTTGACTAGCTCTATTTCTATATTCCAAGAGCGGTTGAACTCCACGATCCAATCATGGACTGTAGAATTTTGTATGGCACCTGTCTGCAGTAACTATATACCAGGTTTTGTATTATTACATGGCTTTAATTATGTACAAATTTATTTCTATGTGAAATAGCATCGTAAGTGTTCGCTATTCCACGCCCTCGAGAGTGAGATCTCGTCCATCGTTGCGAGCTTAAAAGTGCTATCTCTAAGCTTTAGTTAAACTACGTATGGACCTTTCTAACTCAGGCCTAAGTTCTGAGGGCTTGGGAAGATTCATTTGAGAACTAATAACCAATTTCAAAGATCTGATTCCTAACCTTGGGGTTGTAATTCTGGTGAGTTGGCTTCGATGTGCAGCTGCTCTGAAGTCAGCTTCTTCGCTATTCTCATCGAGCATATAGAGAGATTCCAGCAGGAGTTTCTCATTCATCTATGGATTATAGTGAATCACTAAATGAGAAGGTACTTCCAGTTCAACCAAAATCATAGCCTCTGATTCATAGGCTAAGGCGAACGGAAAATTCCTAGTCATTGGCTTGTGGGTTGTCAGATAAGCCCAAAGTGCTAATGGAAGTTATTCGACCCACTTGTCAGTCGTCCCTTAAGAATGGACTTAATAATCTTGCTCACAACTCCAAATTGTCCATTTACCCGGAGATGCACCACTAATCAAATCTCTTCTTAATGCAATGTCGGTGGCAGAAATCTTTAAACTCGATGTTGTCGAATTGGGTCACATTATCGGTAATAATTGCTTGTGGAACTCCAAAATGCAAAATGATATTACGGACCATGAAGTCGATTTATTTCTTTGTGGTAATTGTGTCTAATGGCTCTGCCTCAACCTATTAGGTGAAGTAATCAACTACGATGATGACGTACTTCATGCCACCTTTAGATTTCAACAACACACCGAGAATAACGATTCTCCAAACTTCAAAAGGGACTGACCATTTAAGCAATCTCCGTTAGTGGGGCTCTTAGAATCTTAGCAAATCTCTGGCAGTTGTCACACTTTCTGGTGTAATCAGCTACGTCTCGTTTGACAGTTGGCCAGAAGTGCCCATAATGGAGAATCTTCTTCACCAAGGTTTTCCTTCTAGCATGGTCATCATAGGCCTTTTCATGAACTTCTCTCTAGACTCGTTTGGCCTCATCGTTGGTGAGACACTGTAACATTGAGACCTAGAATCCTTTCTTGTAAAGTGCTCCTTGATGAAAGATACATCTCAAAGCTTGGCGAATTGGCTTCCATTTCTCGTTCTTTCTGCTGGAAGGATTAACCTATGTAAATAGTTCTTTATTGGAGTCATTCATGACTCCTTCTCATACTTGGCCTCCAAGATCTAATCGACATATATATATGGTCGATGCTCGAAGCCGACAACACTTCCATCGGAACCGGGCACATGAGCTGCGCATCTCCAGAACTATCCAGCTTAGCCAACGAGTTGTCCTTTGTATTTTCCTCTCAGTGAATATGTGTTATGGTGTAATATTCAATGTCACTAAGCAGCTCAAGGGTCCATTTAGATAAGGAGCTAGACTCACACCTTTTTCCCTAAACTCTTTTCTTACTCGACATACAACCAATTGTGAATCATAAAAGATATGCATGGTTTTAACTCTTAGTTCCTTAGCGATCTTGAATCTTACAATCAATGCTTTGTACTCTACTTCATTGTCTGTTATGGGAAAATTGAGTCTCAAGGCATAATAGATTGAACGTTCCTTGGGAGTGACAAGTACAACTCCAGCACCGAAACAACACTAGTTTGATGCACCATCCATGTATATCTTCCACCTAAGATTCTGCTCTTCGAAGTATCCTCCTGCGCAGTGTATTCAGCTATGAAATCCATCAAAACTTGGCCCTTGATTGCTCTCCGAGGGTGATAGGTTATGTCGTATTAGCTCAATTCATTGTTCCATTTCAACAGTCGTTCAGAAGTCTCAGGTCATTGCAAGACTTGTCACAAAGGTTAGTCGGCGAGAACTTTGATTGGATGAGCCTAAAAGTAGGCGCGAAGCTTCATTAAAGCGATCGACAAGCAATATGCAAGCTTTTCCAGCCTTAGATAATTTCTTTCTGCTCCTGTCAATCACTTATTGATGTAGTAGACCGGTCACTGGATACGGGATTCCTTACATATGAGTGCGGAGCTCAGAGCATGCATCGACATTACTAGATATATAAACAGGTCCTCGTTATCATCTATAACATTCCCCATTCCGAGGCTCGAAAATAAGCGCTATGATGCTGCGTCATCAACAGTATTATTCTCTGTTGGAAAAATGAGATCAATTAATAGTATTATTAACATCAAAGCACAGGAATATGAAAATTTTCCATAATATGGATAATTAATCTCCATATTCATCACAATCCCAAGACTTTGCCGAGGTATAGATAAAATATAATTATTACAAAATATGCAAAGAGCGACATATCAAGATACCCTATCAGTTGATCAGAGTTCACTACTAGATAGATTCAATTTCTGCCATTATTTATATCCAAACAAAATAAAGTGAACATAGCGGATACAATTAGACTCCTTAATAGCTAGCTTTGCCTTCTGCACATCTCCGTGGGCTGTATTCACCAAACTTTAAAATCTGAAAATCTTACTTTCAATCTATTCAAACGAGCACCTCAAGAGTTAAAGGGGAAAACAAAAACTTTGGGTAAGACAAAATGTCTGGTGTGAATAATAATAGTCATCTCGGTAATAGATATTTAGTGAGACCACATCGTTGAGCAAAATGGGTTCATCCCTTTACTAGTATCCTTTGATAATATGTCTATCACAATCATTCTCCTGCAATCACAATAGTTACATAAATAAAAGATAATTAAATGCACTGCATGCTACATGGGTAATTCTAACTAATCTATCTCAATTAACTGACCTCTGTCTCTACTCCATAGTTTCCCCAGGGTAACTACAAACCTATATGGCTGACTCTGGCCTACTAGATATGCCAAAATTCTCCAACTTACCGTTAGGAGTAAATCAGACTGTCCGTCCAAACACTGCCATCTGAGTGTTTACCTAACTGTTTGTCAATCTCATAGTTCTGCCAGGCTCTCTATGAACCCAATAGTTTTACATACCAACCAATAACCTACCTAAGTTATATTCCTTTCTGTGCGGTAAACCTACTTTTAATTTTACCCTTAACAAAGCCTTACACACTGGATTTGTGGACAAATATCAACTAGAGGCAATAGTTGAAGTATAGAGCGCTACCCTACACCAGTCCCATTATGTGGTTTTCTATTCTTTAATTCTTGAGTCAATTCATCATATCATAATTTATCTAATGGTCATAAGAAGAATAATTTCACTAGTAAAATCCTGCATTAAATACCCTCTTTATTTCCTTGAAAACATAGTTCCTTATTAATGATTTAATCCTTGAAATCATACGTAAAACAAGAAAATTACATCCCTTTACTTTATCCAAAATTTTATGCCAATATGTATATACTTTTATAAAATAGCTTTGATGAACTTCGAAACCATCCAGGTTGTCGCACCTCAAAACCTTAGGCTATGAGGCCATATATAATAAAACCATTTAAATTGACCATGTTCGGCATAAATATCACTGGCATGGGTTATCAAACCCCTTCTATATTGAAATCATGTTAATGCATCTGATTTATAAAGAATATGGCCATAGGGCCAAAATCATTTATGTTGCATAACATAAATATATAGTTTGTCCAATATAAGCGGCATGGTCTTTGGTTTGCATAGATCATAAACACTTGGAAAAAATCCCTAAAAATCATAATAAATCTAAATTAACACATTCTTTAACATATAAAATTTCGAGACAAAAAATATTATTCAATTATTTTTAATAATTAAAATCTAAAATAAATCATTTCATCACTTAGAAAATTCATGAAATATTTATACTTGCATGGAAAATTATGAAACTAAAAGCCCAGTTCTAAAATAATATTATAAACATCATATCCAAATTTCAAGTCAATTGGATGTTGCAAACTAGGTTTTCACTCTTAAACCTATTAAATAATTCCATAATAAATCCAATAAATAGTCAAGCACATAATAATCATTTATCCACAACATGGCACAATAACGATTATAAGATTTGGTTTTAATCATAAAACCAAAAATAAACAGGCATACTTGAGATGGGTAATCATTATTCATCTTGATTTGATAAAGAGAGTTAATATTTGAGTTGATCAAACTCCTCCTTAGCTTTTTCCTCAGATTTCCCTAGCTTTCTTCTCTTGTTTCTCCTAGCTACGGACGGTCTTTTATTTGGTTTTGTTGTAATGAAATGTGAACGTGGATAATTGGAGAAAAGTGTTTATGTTAGGAATAAGGTTCATTCCTATTTTGCTCCTCATATAAATCCTCATTCTTATTTATATTTTAAAAATTCTTGATAATTCATTAATTAAGGCAAGACCCATTTTAATTATCAAATCTCATTCTCCTTATCATCATACATATTTTATTTTATTTATCTAATTAAGTGTCCTAAATAATAATATTCAAAACTAAGGATGTTATAGACTCCCCTCCTCTAAGAATTTCATCCTCAAAATTAGATAAGCATAACATAATCATAGACATAAAACATACCATCAAAACAAATCAGGATAAGTGTTTCTAATATTATTCTCTATTTCCCAAGTACAATATTTCTCGTTGTCGTTTCACTGAACCTTCACTTGTCTAATTGTCTTGTTTCTTAACTTTGTATCCCTAGACACAATACGAACTGGTCGTTTAATAATAATCATGTCTGGTTCCACCACTAAGTCTTCCAATGTGGCCGGAGTGATAGTAGTCTCTGGATCACAAACACAATTCCTAAGTTGAGAAACATCAAAAAAATTGTGGGCTCTTGCCAAATGCTCGATAACTCTATTCGATAAGCAAGTTTCTCGATCCTTTCTATGATAGAAAACGGTTCAACATATCTCGGTGCTAATTTCTCTGATTTTACAAATTGGATTTACACCCTTCATCTGTGATACCTTGACAAAAACATGATCTCCAACCGAGAACTCCAAATTCTTACACCTCTTATCTATGTAACTTTTCTGCCTTGACTGAGCTTCCTTCATCATCGCCTGGATTAACTCAATCTTTTCTATGGCTTCTCTTACCATATTTGGACCAAGAACTAATCTATCTTCGACTCTAACCAACATATCGATAATTTGCATCGCCTTTCATACAAAGCTTCAAACAGTGTCATCCCTATACAAGTTTGATAACTACTATTATAGAAAAATTCGGCCAAGTGTGGATGGTCTTCCCACGATCCTCCAAAATCTAACACACAAGCTCCTAACAAATCTTTCAAAATTTTGTTAACTCTTTCTGTTTGCCCATCTGTCTGTGGATGGTAAGTGGTTCTCATTTTGATCTTGGTTCCCAAAACCTCTTGCAGACTCTTCTAGAATTAGCTAGTGAATAAAGAATCTCTATCACTGACAATACTACAAGGAATCACATGCAATCTGACAATATTCTTCATAATAACTTAGTCAAAATAGGTGCCATCCTTGTCCACTTAACCAGAATGAAATGTGCACTCTTAGTTAGTCTATCCACTATAATCCAAATACTCTCATTTCTTCTATTCGATCTTGTAACCTATCAATGAATTCCATACATATAGAATTCTACTTCCACACTGGTATATCTAAACACTGAAGCAAACCAATTGGCTTCTGATGTTCGACTTTCACTTGTTGTCAATTTAAATATTGCTTTACCCATAAGCGAACATGTGACGACCCACCCTTCTCGACCCTCGAAATCGACACAAAATACCCCACAATATGATATGCCGACGATCAAGTGCCGGAAAAGACAGATTATTGAGGAAAAAGAAAGAAGGTAGAAGAAAGAAGGAACTAAACAATATCAGAATCTAACCATCGCAGCGGAATAAATATAATAGTCAATAATAGAGCTTTACACAAAATGAAAACTATATCTGTTTATATATGACATCATCAGAGTATCTCAAATAAACAACAGTTACCAGTCAGACAATTCCATACAACCACAGCAGCGGATATATATACAAGTACGGATAATACGTCTTGGACTCCAGCTACTCTCCTGCTCTATAGCATCCTATCCTGAACATATAATACTCGGTCTGACCCGAGCATTATAATGAAATAACACCCGAGTCAGTCTGGAATACCAGCTGATAATAATGCACCCAAATTGATCATTAAAGTTTCAAAAATCCTTTTGAAAACAAAAGCATCTCGTAAGACCACGCCACAAATAAACATGTCGGGTTTTTACCTTACGATAGCTAAAACACTTTTTATAAAAATCCTCTGATGTTATAATAGGGTCTATATACAAATACTTATAAAATAGCTGAAATGGTTACATTTAAATTCCAGCTACTAGCCACAATAGTGGGTAATACAAACAAAACTCGTAAAAGGCGCGTAGGGAGAATGGATTTCCAACTAATAACTAGGCACCGGGGTACCATCTGTCACAGTACCTGGTCTAGATCAGTGCACCGAGGACCACGCCCGATCCCCTGCAACACAAGGCCCGGACTATCCCTTACTGGATAATCCCAAGTAAGATCACCCCACGATTGGGATCAACAACTGCACCACTAAGCCGAAATAAAAAGGGACATCTAGACAGGGATGACCTTACCTGGAAATGGGTGCTGCCCATCAAGCCTTGCTTCATAACCCCTGATTTTCAGTCATTCCCTGTTGATGAGGCTTGAGGCTAAGCGTTACCTTTTAGAACATATCCCTTAGAATGCCCATCGTCCACTTGACGATGTTCCGAAAGCATTCATCCATACAAGTCTGTCCCGGGTTCGAACGGAACCGAAGGCACTACTCCTACTACATCCATTTTGGAAATATCCTCAGGACTAGTAGCGACCAGCCCTTGCACTTCATTGCTCCATCTTCGACTCCGAACTCGTTTTTCCCATGAAAACGTACAAACCAAATCGGAGTGGTTTTCGAGAAATAAATCTCGATCCCGGTCTCTTCGAAACGATCAACGCATTTGTCCAATATTGATAGTCGGTAATTTAACTATCAATTAATATTCACAAACATCCATCACACAATAAATAATTTGCCACATTATTTATTTTCCTCAAAAAAAATATCTTTGCCAGATATAATTCCATTTCAAAATCCCCTTGAAACACTCTTCAAACCCAATTCTTCTCATGGAATAGATTCCCAAATTTTACTTCCTTTGGAAACATCCAAGTACCCATACTTAAGATTTAAAATAATTTAAATGCTTTATCCTTGAAAATACACTAAAACTTTATATTTAAAACTTCTTACATACTTAATTTAATATATACATATATATATACCTTTAAAAATATCTTGAATAAAACTGCTTAATAAAATATAAACTATTATCTTTAAAATAAAGTTAAGTCATACTAGATCTTGACATAAAGCTATGAAACTCTATACAAGTTTCAAATAAAACTTTAATTGATTACCTTTAAAATAGAACCATTTATAAAGTATAAATGTTAATAATATTATTTTTTTTAAACATAATGCTAATTACCTTTTTAAAATAATTACTTCTATAATTACCTTGATAAATGTTCACTTTTAAAATTTTTACCACTTAAATGATTTCCTTGAAACCATTCTTAATATAACTTCAAACTTCTAACGTTTCAAAATCTACTTTAAAAACGTACTTGGCTTCCAGGGAAATACACTTCCATTTTAGGATAACCCAAAGAATTCTTTTTATCAATCTAACACGATTTACCCCAATTCAATTTTTCGTTCATCCCATAACTTTCCTTCCATACTTTAAAATGAAGCTCCTTTTATTTTTAAACACATTGCTATTTCCTAGAAATCATTTTCAAACACGTGTTTAAAATATTTAAAATAAAACTTCTAGAAATTATTTAATTGAAAATAATACTTAAGGAAATATGTAGAGGTTTCCTAAGTACTTTAAGTCAAATTTAACTTTTAAAATAAAGTTATTAAATTAAATATTTATGTTATAATTTGCTTTTGAGAACTTAATACTACTTTACCTTTTAAAAATAATTAATACCATAATTACTAAATCAAATATTTGCTTTCACTTATAAACAATTTGAAGTAATATTTCTTTCTAAAATATTTTAAACATATTTAAATTGTTGATTTATATTTGAAAACTTTTCTTTAAAACATACTAAAGTTTCCAGGAGAAAGCACGCTTCTCATTCTTTAAAAATAAATCTCGCTACGATTTTAAACAATTCACATTTCCCTTTCAAATCACAATTTCAAACGCTTCAAATTTTTCAACCCATTCTTTGAATTTAATCTCTTTTAAAATTCTTTACTTAAGAATTTTCTTTTATTTCCTTTAAACCCAATTAATTTATTTATTTTAAACTCCCAGGTTGTATCCACCCAATCATAGCACAATCACAATTTAATTTCAATTTAATCTAACACAGTATATAAATAGAGCATAGCACAACAGGATCTAAAACAATTTATCATAGAATATCAATGAGATATATATCAGAATATAAATAAAATTTTCTATTTGTGAGGAATCTAGTTGGATCCCTCCAACCTGTTCCCTGCATCCACAGATATTAGCACAACAAATAAATATCTACTTAATTTGATAATAATTATCACATTCAGCTAAACAACCAATCAAACATTTAAATATTAGCTATTTAAAATACTGGTATCCAGATGTGAGTGAGAATAACTCACCTTGGGTTTCTGACGAGCGTTCAAATTTAAACTAAATCGAACGACGTTCGATTTAACCTAAATTTTTACTTGTCTGAATAATTCCAGAATTGCTACACTGCGTAGATCGCGTCGCTGCGATTCCGGCGCTACCAATTTCATCAAATTCTGATAACGTATGCAAAAGTTATGGGCTTATAAAGTTCAATTACCAATTTAAAACATTTTTTTTATTTACCATAAACAAATCACGGCCGTTCTCTCTCTTCCACCTCCCTCTCGTATGCTTTAGGAAAACACGCACCGTAACAAACCCATCTTCTATCGCCTAGGGTTTAAAACCACACCTCCAACCATCGTCAATAACAAGAACAAATACCATCACGTCGCGCACGTGCCTCAGCTCCACCCACGGCCAAAAAAGCACGAAGCTCGGTCATCCCACTACATCGAAAAGCACGCTCGAACGGAACCCCTATCGGCCTCGATAACTCCCTCTACGCGATGCTAAAACCCATGACCACCGTACGGATGTGAAGCCAATGCCGAGCTCTTCGATCTTCATGTAGAAAGTTTTTTGAATAAAAGCATGGATTAAGAGAAAAAGCGAGATGAAATTTGAGGGTTTTCGGCCATTAAACGAAAGAAGATGGCGGCTCTGAAATTAGGCTAGGGTTTTGCGTAAAACACGTGTATATATATATATATATAACCTGATTATATTAATATTTAATTCACTTTAAAGCAACTTTATCACACAATCTCCAAACGACGCGTGCCGAAAGATGTTTCTAAGATTTTACCTATGTTCCGAACACAATGAGACGTGTTTCGGAAGCTAATTCGGTCATGTACGCGAGTTACAGAAATAAATGATCAATTTTAAATTAAATCGATTAAAATAGTTTCTATGCGTTTTAGGCTGACAGGGTCAAACGACAACTCCGGTTGCTATGAAAATTGAAATCCAATAATAACTAACTATTACGGATCCAATGGAACTAGTTTCGTCGAATTCCGAGACTGTGCCCCGGAAAGCTATTTTAACTCGTCGATAAATTCGAGCG
The DNA here is from genome assembly GCA_030765085.1 of Allium cepa. NCBI lineage: Eukaryota > Viridiplantae > Streptophyta > Magnoliopsida > Asparagales > Amaryllidaceae > Allium > Allium cepa. Next base: position 1,049,847,707 of record CM060935.1, on the reverse strand, counting down.
ATTTTCAAAATCATCGAAATCACGTAAAATTTCACTTTTAAAATTTTGTTAACTCTATTATAAATCGTATAAATTTTATATTCACATTAGAAATCATTCTGATTCAATTTAAATCAAAATCTGATTATTTGCGTTATTATATTATTAAATTAATACAAATTCCAAATTCAACCTATCGACTTTTAATTTCATCCAACAGTCCAATATTATAACTCAAATCGAAATAGACTTAAAATAAATTTTAGAATCTAATTTTATATCCATTTACACCCAGAATCGCCAATTATCCCAATTCTAATATTAAGTTATTATTATTCAAATTTCAATCAAATTACCGTATTTGAAATTTAACTAATTCTATTAATTTAACCAAAATCTTTTTATTTAAAAATTCAAATTATAATCCATATTCGACATTTAAAATGAATTAAATGTTCAAATCTAGCGACCTAAAATTCTGGGTCGTTACATTCCTCCCACCTTATAAAAATTTCGTCCCCGAAATTTGCTAAGGTAGAAAGAATGCTCCAAACTCAATAGCAAAACTTACTTAGTGAAAATCTCAAATTCACTTTGTCTAAACTCTTTAGTTTCAAATCAAAACTGCTAGTTTCAATTCCTATTCCAAAATTATTTTATTTTAATTATTATTTGAAATCAATTTGTCGTTATTGAAACATTTTTAAATTTTCTCAAAAAATTTTCTAACTCTCAAAATTTCCGGTAAATTTTGGTAGAGTCTCCCTTGTACGGAAGAGCATTTGCAATATCACAATAGATATAAATATATATACATCGACCCACACGGTCGGAAAAACCAAAAACAATTCATATTTCCTATTTTAATTGCGTAGGTGTACCTTTTATTTGCATTTTAACAGCATGCGGCTAATTTATATTGCATATACACACTCCAACTCTATCTACTGCCTCCCGTACCTGTACTTACTTAAACAAACACATCAATTTTCAATAATATGAGAATTTAACAACATTCTATTCATTAAACTAGCTCAAACACGTCAATTACAAAGTTTAAACAAGCAAACTTCATAATTATGCATGTTAACTTCCTTTATAAGCAATTCACAAGTTCAGCACCATTTTAATCCTCTTTAAAAATCCAAACTTCACTTTGTTTTACACTAATAATTTACGTATAAGTTTACTACATATAAGTCATATTTAACACGACCAATTCATCTTTGTACCAGTTAAGCTCATATTCACATCAAATTGGTTTACAAGCCTTATTTACATAAATTTACTCCTATTCCATTTCCAATTGATGGGAAATAAATTTTATTTTCAATTTGATTCATTCGCATTTCTTTTATGATCCATTCTCATTTATGTGCAAAACCACTTAATAAAATTCCAATCCATTCCAATTAATTCAAAAAGTAATTTCATTTGCTTCTTTAAACCAACTCAATTCCGAATACAACAAAACGACCAATTCTTATGCAAATTTAAGGTTATCCAAGCAAGTGACCATCACTTAAGCTTATAATCATTAAAATTAATTCCAGTTTAAATTTATATTAATTTTATTCCATTTAAGATTGAGTTTGAATTCACCATACCATTCAACTATTTCCTATTTGTGATTATAATTCCATTTTCCTATTTATAAGTTCACCAACTTAATTACTTAAAAGTTTATATTGCTCATTTTAATCCATTTACAACTTATAATCACAATTCCAGATTTTATATATATGTATCACTGAATTTTTAAGGATACAAATTTTCTTTCACCCTAATCCTTTGCAAATTTTAAATCCACCATTTCGAATTATAAGTATAACACTTACTAGCTTATAAATAAAATTTATTACACAATGACCCATAATTACCAAGTTATTTTACATTTAAGTTTAATCCAAATCAATTTAATTCTAAGTCTAATTCATTTAATTTATCCCAAGTTAGATTCAGCCGTTCTATTCACTTCAATATATTTTATACTTCCATATACTCAAATTAAATTTTAATTCCACGATTAAAATTTTCATTTCCTTTTTATTATTATCAACTTCACTTAATAAGTTCAATAGTTGATTCATTTTAACCTTCACATTATTTAAATAGAATTTTCCAGAATTCAATTATCCGGTTTTATTCCAAAACCATTTTGAAATAATATCCAATATATACCCATTTGGTATATCAACCAAATCTCCAGATTTCCAGAATAACTTGGTTGTACCAAAACAATTTTCGCCTTTTAAACTTCTGAAACACCTTGTTTATCAGCCAAATCTAAACAGATATCATACCCAATTACTATGAAATCAATCCATCACTTGAGAACTCGAAAATGAATTCTAATGATGTGGCCATCATCATCAGGATTATTTTCCAGCGACTGAAGTGAGTTCAGTGCTTCCTTACTTTCCCAAATTCATTTCAAACAATTCTCATTCAAAAATACTTCCTAAAATAATACTCCATCATTGCCTTCAAACACTTTGGAAAACATTCCAAAAATTCCCAAGATTTTAAATTTCCAAACTTTATTTTCAATACATTTAAAACCCTTTTAAAATCTCCGCGATTTATATTCTGGTTTAATTCAAATTTAATTATTCTTCTTTTGTATAATTTATACCCATAGAATTTTATTTGGTTATAACCATTTCAAATTTTAGATAAAATTTTAGATTCTTATTTGATTAAGATATCCACATCCAAACAATCAAAAATATATAATAATTTCAGAAAAATTATTCCTTTTATATCAAAATATAATTTTGGGCAAAATTATTTCATTTACGCACTTTAAAAACAATACTATGTCAGTTTATCTTGTTTAAGAGTTTAGAAACCCCTATCGATACGGTTGTACTTCCCATACCGACCAGAATTCATAAACATGCAACCGATAAGTCAACACAGTATAAAACAATTTTATATTCACTAACAAGTATGCTCTCATATCTTTTATTACACTCAACTTATTATAGAGTACTATTGACTCTGTTTAATGAGTAATTTCCCCACCAAAGCCTAGGTTGTCGTCAACCTAAGCTCTGATACCAAGTGTGACGACCCGCCCTTCTCGACCCTCGAAATCGACACAAAATACCCCATAGTATGATATGCCGACGATCAAGTGCCGGAAAAGACAGATTGTCGAGGAAAAAGAAAGAAGGTAGAAGAAAGAAGGAACTAAACAATATCAGAATCTAACCATCGCGGCGGAATAAATATAATAGTCAATAATAGAGCTTTACAAAAAATGAAAACTATATCTGTTTATATATCACATCATCAGAGTATCTCAAACAAACAACATTTACCAGTCAGACAATTCCATACAACCACAGCAGCGGATATATATACAAGTACGGATAATACGTCTCAGACTCTAGCTCCTCTCCTGCTCCATAACATCCTATCCTGAACATATAATACTCGGTCTGACCCGAGCATTATAATGAAATAACACCCAAGTCAGTATGGAATACTAGCTGATAATAATGCACTCAAATTGATTATTAAAGTTTCAAAAATCCTTTTGAAAACAAAAGCATCTCGTAAGACCACGCCACAAATAAACATGTCGAGTTTTTAACTTACGATAGCTAAAACACTTTTTATAAAAATCCTCTGATATTATAATAGGGTCTATATACAAATACTTATAAAATTGTCGAAATTGTTACATTCATTAAATTCCAGCTACTATCCACAGTCGTGGGTAATACAAACAAAACTCGTAAAAGGCGCGTAGGGAGAATGGATTTCCAACTAATGATTAGGCACCGGGGTACCACCTGTCATAGTACCTGTTCTAGATCAGTGTACCGAGGACCACGCCCGATCCTTTGCAACACAAGGCCCGGACTATCCCTTACTGGATAATCCTGAGTAAGATCACCCCACGGTTGGGATCAGCAACCGCACCACTAAGCCGAAATAAAAAGGGACATCTAGACAGGGATGACCTTACCCGGAAATGGGTGCTGCCCACCAAGCCTTGCTGCATAACCCCTGATTTATAGTCATTCCCTGTTGATGAGGCTTGAGGCTAAGCGTTACCTTTTAGAACATATCCCGTAGAATGCCCATCGTCCACCTGACGATGGTCCGAAAGCATTCATCCATACAAGTCCATCCCGGGTTCGAACGGAACCGATGGCACTATTCCTACTACATCCATTTTGAAAATATTCTCAGGATTAGTAGCGACTAGCCCTTGCACTTCATTGCTCCATCTTCGACTCCGAACTCGTTTTTACCACGAAAATGTACAAACTGGATCGAAGTGGTTTTCGAGAAATAAATCTTGATCACGGTCTCTTCGAAACAATCAACGCATTTGTCCAATATTGATAGTCGGTAATTTAACTATCAATTAATATTCACAATCATCCATTACACAATAAATAATTTGCCACATTATTTATTTTCCTCAAAAAAATATCTCTGCGAGATATAATTCCATTTCAAAATCCCCTTGAAACACTTTTCAAACCCAATTCTTCTCATGGAATAGATTTCCAAATCTTTACTTCCTCTGGAAACATCCAAATACCCATACTTAAGATTTAAAATAATTTAAATGCTTTATTCTCGAAAATACACTAAAACATTTATATTAAAAACTTCTTACATACTTAATTTAGTATATATATACCTTTAAAAATATCTTGAATAAAACTGCTTAATAAAATATAAACTATTATCTTTAAAATAAAGTTAAGTCATACTAGATCTTAAAATAAAGCTATGAAACTCTATACAAGTTTCAAATAAAACTTTAATTGATTACCTTTAAAATAGAACCATTTATAAAGTATAAATGTTAATAATATTCTTTTTTTAAAACATAATGCTAATTACCTTTTTGAAATAATTACTTCTATAATTACCTTGATAAATGTTCACTTTTAAATTTTTTACCACTTAAATGATTTTCTTGAGACCATTCTTAATATAACTTCAAACTTCTAACATTTCAAAATCTACTTTAAAAACGTACTTGGCTTCCAGGGAAATACACTTCCATTTTAGGATAACCCAAATAATTCTTTTTATCAATCTAACACGATTTACCCCAATTCAATTTTTCGTTCATCCCGTAACTTTCCTTTCCATACTTTAAAAAAAAGCTCCTTTTATTTTTAAACACATTGCTATTTCCTGGAAATCATTTTCAAACATGTGTTTAAAATATTTAAAATAAACTTCTAGAAATTATTTAATTGAAAATAATACTTATGGAAATATATACACTACAACAAAACAGGCATTTTACAACGGGCAATGCCCGTTGTAATATGCATTTCGCAACGGGCATGCGCCCGTTGTATTAGGCCTAGTTGTAATAGGTCGACCATATTTTACAACGGGCAATGCCCGTTGTAATACATATTTTTACAACGGGCAAAGCCCGTTGTAATACATATTTTTACAACGGGCAATGCCCGTTGTAATACATGATATTGCAACGGTTTCTGACTGTTGCAAAATGAATATAAATTTTAAAAAAAAATTACAGCACAGATTTTGAATTCAAATGAATATTTTATTCAAACAAATATTTATTACAATTTTTAAATAGTACAAATTCAAACTCTCACTATTCACTATACAATTTTGATACAAATTTCATTACATCACTATTTTACATTCAGAACCTCACTACATATCACTCACACTCGTATTGTTATCTTCAACTTCTTTCCAGTTAGAATCCAGCATCTGAGCAATCTGCAAAAATATTTACTAACGCAGTAAAATTGAAAAAGAAATATTTTTGCAATATAAAATAAAATGTGAATTTTTTGAAAAGAATATTTGCCTCAGTTATTTGGGTTGTTCGTCATCATTTAAATTTGAATTTTGAATTCATCATACACGAACAACTTGTGACATACACAGTGTATCACTGTATATGCCACAAGGCCGTGCACACCGATATACACTTGATAATGCTACAGGGACAAGTGAGCACAGGTCAAACCCAAATGCAAAGCCGGGTTCAACTCACATGCAATATATTTAAAATCACGACACGAGCACAAGGTCAAACCCGAGTTTTGTTGAATATGCGCTTTGCAATATAAAATGAAACATGATTTTGAAAACATTGTTTGCCTCAGTTATTTGGGTTATTCGTCATTGATTGTATCTGTGCATATCAGCATTTTATCAGGGACAGGTTGTACATAAGTGGCTGCAGTACACACGTATACATTTGTACACGTGTGCACTGCCCCGCCAACTCGTGTGCACAAATCAAACAAAAGCACTGCTAACAATTCAGCACAGTGTCAAACCCAAATAACAAACTGGATTCAACACAATGCAACATGATCGAGCATTGATCAAATCCAGAAACATGATCAACTCAGCAATGAATTTAACCATGAGAGAATGCAAACTACCAACTGTATGCTGGAGTACAAAGAAGATAGTGGCAACATCAAAAAAAAAAAAAAAATCAGCTGCAACATGAAGAAAGTCATATGTGCAAAGGTCAGACCAAACATGAAGGCTACATGAAGTGTGCAAGTTCAACCTCTTCATTAAAACAACCAAACCAACATAATACTGTTCAATATCCAAGACTCAAGAATGCATCACCATGACACAGTTCCAAACTATATAGAGCTGTCACAACCAAGAACTCAACGAACCAGACACAACAATGCACAAGTGAAGAAACAAATGACAGTGATTCCAACTACTCACAACAATGCGTAGTGACAGTGAACACAGCAACAACAAAGCTACTACAGGAATGCGTCCAGTGACATGCTACAAAATATACAGAAGACTCGAAGATAACTGCAGTATAACTGCAAGTGCAAATGACCAGAACACAATGCCACAATGCAAGTAAATCATGCAAGCTATCTCGACTCAACTCAATTCAAGCTGCATGCCAGAGGTGCAGACGACCACAAATACCAGTGATACGAGTGCATCAGTGAATAATACAACATAGTAAAGAAACAGTATGCACCAGTCCAGGCTACTACATAAAACAATACAATACTGAAGTGATGAAGTGCATATAAACAACTGCAACACACATGCACGACTTATGGCAGTGAAACTCAAGCAAGTCAGACCAACACTGCAACTCAAAATGAAACATGGCTGCAGTTACAAACTAGAATGAAAACTGCACTAATCCAGTTCCAATTTTTTTTCTGAATCAAGTGATACAAGGTCAGGGAAGCAACCAGGATGGAGCAGAGACAAGTAAGGCATAGCTACTGCACAGCAACATGAAATAAGACTACAGGTCTCAATAGAGTATGGTGATGCAGTCAACAAGGCAGAGGAATGTCACAAGCATAAAAGCATGAATACAGCAAAGTCAGAGACTACAACATCAAAGTGCAGAGCAACATGAACCAACTCCAAAATGTATCACTAACATATACTACAGGGATGAACACATGAGAATGGACAAGGCACAAATCAAGTCCAGCTACAAGTTGCAGACTCAAAGCATCGTGTGGACACAAATAAACACAATGCACATGCCAACAACAAGTCCAGCAAACATGACACCAAGCTACAAAACTCAATGGCAAATGAAGGCAACAGGAATAAAATATGACAATGCAAACTAATCAATGAGTAACACAGTGAACCAAGCAACAAGTTCATGTTTGAACTAACTCGAGTGCAACAAAGAAGCTATGGTACTATGAAAATGCATGGCAGTACCAAATGATAGAAGAGATGGTCAGAGAACACTATTTCAACAGTATGGCCAAAGTAAATCAACTGGTCAAAGCAAATGTCAGCAACGTGATGAACAAGGTTGAATAATTCACAAATCAGAAATCAAGTTGAGACAAATTGAAACAGTCAATGCCAAGTCGAACCAGCAAAATCAAACCGTGATAAGCAAGGCCAGAATGATTATAAGAGGTTACAATATCAAGTGCAAGTGCAGACGACAGCAACTCAAATCAACACAGGGAAGATACCAGTGAAACAAGTCCAGCAACATGAACAAATGGATGAAGTATGCAATTCGAATGAATCAGTGCACAACTACATGCAGGTGAATACATGACTGAGAAACAAAATAAAGATCAACAGAACATGAAGCAGTTGAAGTCCAAGCACAAACCCAAGAATATATGCATACACACATACATATGTATGTATGCACATATATTGTAAACAGGTGAATGTGCAGTAGAAAACACAAGACAGTGGCAAGTACAAGTCAGTGCAGAAATCAAGCCGAAGTTAAAGATCAAAATCGTATTTTTAATTAAGTCAAAGAAAATTAATTTGGAAAGAAATCTCTGCATCAAATTTCTTGACTACATATGGTCAGTATTAATACAAATAAGGGCCGAGAAAACAAATATAGGAAGAAATCTTCGAATTAATTAATTCGAAAACAAATACGGAATGCAACAATAATTCACAGTGAAGTCGAAATCATGGAAGAACCAGAGAATTCGAATTGATGACAGTGCATCAAATACGCCTTTGAAAAAGTCAGAAATGAAAAAGGGAAAAGTTTTAATGCCGCGTTAATCAAGATGATCGAACGCTACAGAATAGAAGCCGTGCGCAACAGGTAACAAAAAATTGAGAATTAGGAAAATATTAAATTGATACGAAGGATTTCAAGTGTAACGAGTTCATATAAATTCAACCCGAAGGTATCATCATCGAATATGAGCTAAAATTCACAATCAAACTATCAATCACAAACCCAAGTTCATCATCGGCAAGCAGAGCAACAATCAAATTCAAGCATTCAAGCAAAAAGGAAAGTTACATACCAAATTGAAGCCGAAGCCCTAATTTCACAATCGATCAACAGAGGAGCAAACAATCATAAGCGAAGCAGTGAGCAAGGGCAACAATCGAACATCAGAGAAGCAAGAGCATCAATCATCAGAACGAAGCCCTAATTCGAGAAAGAAGCCGAAGCCCTAATTCGACAAAGAGAGGCCGACATTTTTCACAAACAAAAGAAGGGGACGGTGAACTTCAAGTGGGCCGGCCTTGTTTATTTAAAAAGGGGTTTTAGTTATTTAGTTATTTAGGGTTTTAAAATATTACAGTAAAATACTGAATATTAAATGTAATTACTAATGCATTTGAAACTAAAAGGGGCATTAGTTTCTAAAAATTTTACAGTAAAATTTATATTTCTCAAATTCTGAATTATTTTAATATTTTGAAATTTTAAATATTTTATATAATTTTAATCTCTTTATTTTATAATTTTATGAAAATTTCAAATTTTTGTTTATAAATTTTACAAATGTTTTTAAGTTTATTTTACAAAATTTCCAAATTTTAAATTATTTGAAATATTAAATATTCTAAGATTTCGAAAACTTTCTAAAATTTTAAGTTATCTTAAAATTTTACTCTTTAATTCTTGAATTTTATGAAAATTTCAAATGTATTTATGAATTTAGTTTAGAATTTTACTAATTTAATTATCTAATATTGAATATTAAATACTGAATATTAAATGTAATTACTAAATAATTGAATATTAATTATAATAATTAAATATTAAGTGTAATTAATAAATATATTACAACGGTCCTGAATGGACCGTTGTAATAGAGATCTATTACAACGGGCAGCAAATGCCCGTTGTAAAAAGGGGCATCTATTACAACGGTCCTGAATGGACCGTTGTAAAAAGAGTCTTGTATAGGGCATATATTACAACGGTCCTGAATGGACCGTTGTAATAGCTATCTATTACAACGGGCAGCAAATGCCCGTTGTAAAAGGGGGCATCTATTACAACGGTCCTGAATCGACCATTGTAATAGCCTTCTATTACAACGGGCAGCAAATGCCCGTTGTAAAAAGGGCGTTGTAATAGGGCATTTTTGTTGTAGTGATAGATGTTTCCTAAGTACTTTAAGTCAAATTTAACTTTTAAAATAAAGTTATTAAATTAAATATTTATGTTATAATTTGCTTTTGAGAACTTAATACTACTTTACCTTTTAAAAATAATCAATACCATAATTACTAAATCAAATATTTGCTTTCACTTAAAAACAATTTGAAGTAATATTTCTTTCTAAAATATTCTAAACATATTTAAACTGCAGATTTATATTTGAAAACTTTTCTAAAAAACATACCAAAGTTTCCAGGAGAAAGCACGCTTCCATTCTTTAAAATAAATCTCGCTATTATTTTAAACAATTCACATTTCCCTTTGAAATCACAATTTCAAACACTTCAAAATTTTCAACCCATTCCTTGAATTTAATCTCTTTTAAAATTCTTTACTTAAGAATTTTCTTTTATTTCCCTTTAACCCAATTCATTTATTTATTTTAAATTTCAAGGTTGTATCCACCCAGTCATAGCACAATCACAATTTAATTTCAATTTAATCTAACACAGTATATAAATAGAGCATAGCACAACAGGATCTAAAACAATTTATCATAGAATATCAATGAGATATATATCAGAATATAAATAAAATTTTCTATTTGTGAGGAATCTAGTTGGATCCCTCCAACCTGTTCCCTGCATCCACAGATATTAGCACAACAAATAAATATCTACTTAATTTGATAATAATTATCACATTCAGCTAAACAACCAATCAAACATTTAAATATTAGCTATTTAAAATACTGGTATCCAGATGTGAGTGAGAATAACTCACCTTGGGTTTCTGACGAGCGTTCAAATTTAAACTAAATCGAACGACGTTCGATTTAACCTAAATTTTTACTTGTCTGAATAATTCCAGAATTGCTACACTGCGTAGATCGCGTATATATATGTATAACCTGATTATATTAATATTTAATTCACTTTAAAGCAACTTTATCACACGATCTCCAAACGACGCGTGCCGACAGACATTTCTAAGGTTTTACCTGCGTTCCGAACACAATGGGACGTGTTTTGGAAGCTAATTCGATCATATACATGAGTTATGGAAATAAACGATCAATTTTAAATTAAGTCGATTAAAATAGTTTTTATGCGTTTTAAGCTGCCAGGGTCAAACGACAACTCCGATTGTTACGAAAATTGAAATCCGAGAATAACAAACTATTACGGATCCAATGGAACTAGTTTCGTCGAATTCCGAGACTGTGGCCCGGAAGGCTATTTTAACTCGTCGATAAATTCGAGCGATTTTCAAAATCGTCGAAATCACGTAAAATTTCACTTTTAAAATTTTGTAACTCTATTATAAATCGTATAAATTTTATATTCACATTAGAAATCATTCTGATTCAGTTTAAATCAAAATCTGATTATTTGCGTTATTATATTATTAAATTAATATAAAATTCCAAATTCAATCTATCGACTTTTAATTTCACCCAACAGTCCAATATTATAATACAAATCGAAATAGACTTAAAACAAATATCAGAATCTAATTTTATATCTATTTATACCTAGAATCACCAATTATCCCAATTCTAATATTAAGTTATTATTACTCAAATTTCAATCAAATTTCCGTATTTGAAATTTAATTAATTCTATTAATTTAACCAAAATCTTTTTATTTAAAAATTCAAATTATAATCCATATTCGTCATTTAAAATGAATCAAATGTTCAAATCTAGCGACCCAAAATTCTGGGTCATTACATTCCTCCTTCTTATAAAAATTTCATCTCCGAAATTTGCTAAGGTATAAAGAATGCTCCAAACTCAATAGCAAAACTTACTTAGTGAAAATCTCAAATTCACTTTGTCTAAACACTTTAGTTTCAAATCAAAACTGCTAGTTTTGATTCCTATTCCAAACTCAATAGCAAAACTTACTTAGTGAAAATCTCAAATTCACTTTGTCTAATCTCAAATTCACTTTGTCTCTCTCCCAAAAGATGGCGTCTCCACACTTTCAAAGAAAAGATTGTGGCAGCCAACTCCAAATCGTGAGTCTGATATCTAACTTTATGCGGTATAAACCGTCGGGAAGCGTAAGCAATCACTTTACATTTTTCATCAACACAGCTCCTAATCCTATTCTACATGCATTAGCATACATCACCAATTCTTGATTCCTATCCGGAACAACTAACACAGTTTAGTGGTCAATAAATGTTTCAGCTTCAGAAATGCCTCCTCACATTTATCAGTCCAAACATACTTCATGTCTTTCCTTATTAGTTTAGTCATCGATGCTTTTGTACAAGAAAAATCCTTAATGAATCTCCGGTAATGGCCGGCTAATCCAAGAAAGCTCTTTATCTCAGTCACCGTCTCGGGTCTCCTCCAAGTATCAACAACCTCAGTCTTAGTTGGATCTACTAACAACCCTTTTTCTGAGACTACATGACTAAGGAACTTCACTTCTTTCTTTCATAAATGACATTTTGAAAACTTCACTTTTAGTTAGTGTTGCCTTAATGTCTCAAGCACTATTTTAAGGTAAGTCTCATGATCTTGCTCATTCCTAGAATATATCTGGATGTCGTCTATAAATACTAACACAAACCTATCTAAATGCTCTTGGAAGATCTTGTTCATCAAGTCCATAAAGAAAGCAGGCGCATTAGTCCATCCGAATAGCATTACTAACCACTCATACAAACCGTATCTTGTTCAAAACGCCACCAAAGGAGTATTATCCTCCACCACCCTAAATTGATAGGACCCTATCGCCATACCCAACTAGGAAAATACTCTGGCTCCACTCTATCATCTATTCTTGATAAGAGATATCTATTCTTTATCGTCTTCTTATTCAGTTTACGATAATTGATGCACATTCTCAATGAACCATCCGGTTTCTTCACGAAGACCATGGCCGCTCCCCAAGGTGAACTAATTGGTCGAATGAAATTCTTTCCTTCTAAGTCCACCAGTAATACCTTTACCCCTTCATCTCAGTTGGTGTCATTATGCTAGGCAGTTTGCTTACGGGTTTAGTTCTAGGTACAAGATACATTCGAAACTTAATAGCTCGTTTGGTGGTAGTATTGTAACAGGCTTAAAAAACATATGCAAATTCTCTAACAATGAAAACTCGATTTAAGTCATCTTCCTCCTCCATTCCATCTCATAAAGCACAAACATCAAAATTCAAGTTCTCTACTGAGCATATAATTTGATTTTTACTCTATATGTGTCTTAGGGATATTTTCCTATCTTGGAAAGATATCCTAGCATCATATTTGCTTAATCAGTCCATACACAATATAATTCCAATGCCCATAAAATCAAACACATGCAAACTGTAGGAAAATATTTGACCTAACAACTCAAATTCTAAATGTTCACATCTTATCCCAAGAGTTACATACCCTCCTATTTGATTCGCGACCATTAAGGAAGTAATAAGGTAAGATTGTTCTAGACTAAGCCAATTTACCAAATAATGGGAGATAAAAGAATGTGATGCACCTGTGTCAAACTATACTCTAATAGGTATACCATGAATCAAAGGCCTACCTCCCATCATAGCCTTTCCCTTCTCCTCTGCTGTTGGTCTCAAGGTAAATGGTTCCAAAGCAAAAATTCCTTTCTTAACCTTAGCTAGTTCTTTGCATCGATTCTTGTGATGCCCTACCTGGTCACAAATAAAGCACTTGATGTTCTTCCTTCCAATGACCTTCTTTGCATCATTAGAACGACACTCATTGGCAAAGTTCCCTTTTTTGTCATGCTTGTAGCAAACATCGTTGGCTTTTCCTTTCTTGGCAGCTTCTCCCTTCTGTGCTCTCTTTTTCCAAAAGAACTTCCTTTTTTGACTCGTACCACCCCGAGTCTCTGCCGGCTTATTATTACTAAACAATGCAAGCAACTCTTCATTCCTCAATGCCATCTCCATTACTACATCACAAGGGTCTCTAATATGTGGTAATGTTGCTCTAGCAAGCTCACGTTTCAATCCTCTGACAAACTTTTCATTCTTCTTGATCACAATATCCACAGTTTCATATTCATATCTGGATAGCTCCTCAAACCTAGTCACATACTTAAGCACGGACATATCACCTTATTCCAACTAAGAAAACTTCCTAATCAAAGTCGACTTGGCTATTTCAGACATGAATACCTCCTCGAATCTCTTTTGAACTCTGCCTAAGTCAAGTTCTCTTCTGGTGCTTCCACAATTACATTGTTCCACCAGTACAATGTAGCTCCTTGTAATTGTCTAGACGTTAATCACCTTTTTTGCTCATCATTTTGGCCTAAATCAGCAAAAATCATTTCACAATGAAGTAGCCAATTATTCACTTCGAAAGCATCCTCGGTTTCAATGAATAGCTTTCCTCTAAGTCTTACGTAATCCCAACTCAAAACAGCATAGTTGTTGACAACAAGAACTTCAGGATTTGCTCCTCCAGCATTGCCAATAGCAAATCTACCTATAATTCCATCTTGCATCATGTTGGCAAAGAATTGGTACATAGCTCCCATGTCTACCAATGGTATTCTAACACCCACATTAGCAGTTGTTTGCTGACCCGGATTCCTTGTAGTATTGGGCCTGACATTTCCATTGGTTATGATACTTTTACCGTCGAGATTCACACTTCCGTTTCCTGCTTCCATCGTACTTTATTTAAATCTACATTCAATCCTTAGTAAGATACGGAAGAACGATCTAAGAGAGAGGGAAGAATAGAGATAAGATATATACTTATATATAGAAAATACAAGTACGTCCCTATAGCTTTATCCCACATCTAAATCTCATTCTCTGACTCATTTGGATTATGTTTTCAAAAATCCTTTTAAATTCAAAATTCTTTTAGTTTTACATAAACCTTTGCTTTGATACCAAGTTGTAACATCCTCCATTCCAAGGTCCAAAAACGCTGCTGATGTTGTATTCACCAATTATTATTCTCCAGTGATAAAACGAGATTAGTTAAGAGTATTATTAACATCAAAGCACAGGAATATTAAAATTTTCCAAACACAGATTTCATTAATTAATTTTCATATTCATTATATAATCCTAGAACATTGCCCAAGTATAGATAAAATATAACCATTACCAAATATTCCAAGAGTGGCATATGAAGATGGCCCCTTTGGTTGATCAAAGTTTACTACCAGATAGGTTCAATTTCTGCCATTACATACACTCAAACAAAATAAAGTGAACATAGCGGACTTAATTAGACTCCTAAATAACTAGCTTTGCCTTTTGTATGTCTTCGGATGATTTATTCGCCAAACCTAAAATTTTGGAAACCTTACTCTCGATCTACTCAAATGAGCACCCGAGAGTTAAATGGAAAAAAAAAATTCGGGTCAGACAAAAAGTCTGGTGTGAATAATAATGTGCCATATGGATAATAAATATCTAGTGAGACCACACCGTTAAGCGGAATGGGTTTTTCCCATCACTAGTATCCTCTCGTAATATGTCTATCATAATCATTCTCCTGCAATCACAATAGTTACAAAAATGTAAGATAATTAAATGCATGCATGCTATATGGGTAATCCCGACCAATCCATCTCAATTAACCGATTGTCTTTCTCCACTTCGTAGTTTCCCCAGTGTGACTACAAACCTATGTAGCTGACTCAAGCCTACCATATATACCAAAATTCTCCAACTTACCTTTTGGAGTAAGTTGGACTATCCATCCAAACATAACCGTCTAAGGTTTTACCTGCCTGTTTGTTAATCTCATAGTTTTGCTAAGTTCACTATGAACCTAATGGTTTTACAGGCCAACCAGTAACCTACCTAAGTTATATTCCTTTACGTGCATAAACCTACTTTTATTTTACCCTTAACAAAGCCCAACGTACTGGAATTGTGGACTAATATCAACTAGGTGCTAATAGTTGGAGTATACGGCGCCGCCGTACACCAGTCTCATTATATGGTTTTTTGTTCTCTAATCCTTGTGTCAATTCATCCTATCACAATTTATCCAATGGGGATAAGAACAATAATTTCACTAGTAAAATTCTAGGCTAAACACTCTCCTGATTTCCTTAAAAACAAAATTCATTACTAATGATTTAACCCTTGTCATACTTAAAACAAGGAAATTACAGCCCTTACTTTATCCAAAATATTATGCCAAGATGTATATACTTTTATAAAATAGCTTTGATGAACTTCGAAACCGTTCAGAGGTTGTCACACCTCAAAACCTTGGGCAATGAAGCCATATATAATAAAACCATTTAAATTGATAAAGTGCAGCATTAATATTGCCGAAATGGGTTATCACACCCCTTCTATATCGTAATCATGTTAATGCATCTGATTTATAAAGCATAAGGCCATAAGACCAAAATCATTTATGTTGCATAACACAAATATATAGGTTGCTGAATATAAGCGGCATAGTCTTTGGTTTGCATAATATAAAGCTATAAAACTTGGAAATATGGGAATACAGATATTGATGACCTTCGGCATGAATATCTGCTTTACACCATCAATGTCGAAAGTAATGTACATATGCGGCATTAATGCCTTATGGTGGTAAAGTCAAAATTAAGCTATGCGACATCAATGCCTCTTTATATACTAATGAAGATATGCGACATCATTGCTGCTATAAATGTTAATGCCAGTATGGATGAGTGTGACATCATAGTATAAGGACTTGATATTAAAAACACATGGCATCATTTAAAACCATGGTGAAAACTTGCGGCATTACTATAGCCGATATAAAATATACAACATTTTTGCCATAATACCTTTATCTTTAAAGCAATACTTGTGACATACTATAGCCGATGTAAAATATGCGACATCATTAGCTATAACATAAATGGATTTCAACATTGATTAATAACGACATGGCAGTCTCGTAATTAACATAAATAATGTTTTATTTCTTTAAATAGCAACTTCTTTGCACCAACTCCGATCCTTTTCAAATTGTTATTCGATAATAAACTTTTTTATCAAATCCTTTTCAGAAAATTTCCACAGATCAGAATTATCATTCCCAAGTAATTTGCAAACCATTAATTTTGTATTAAATATTTTAATTAATTATTAAGATTTTTTCTAGCATTGCATAATAAATTATAAACACTAGGGAAAAATTGTCTAAAATCAGAATTAACATATTTTTTAACATATAAAAATTTCGGGACTAAAATCATTATTAATTATTTTTAACAATGAAAACCTAAAATAAATCATTTTTCTCACTTAGAAAATTCATAAAATATTCATACTTGCTTGGAAAATTATGAAATTTAAAAACCACTTCTACAATAATGTTGTGAACATCATATCCAAATTTCAAGTCAATTTGATATCGTAAACTTGGTTTTCGCACTTAAAATGAAAAATAATTCTATAATATATCTAGTGAATTATCAATAACCATATAATCATCATTCATTCACAACATGACATAATAACGATCATAATATTTGGGTCTAATCATAAAATGGAAAATAAACAAGCATACTTGAGATGGGTAACCATTATTCACCTTGATTTGATAAAGAGAGCTGAAATTCGAATTGATTAAATTCCTCCTTAGCTTTTTCGTAAGATTTGTTTGTATTAATGAAATGTTAATGAGGATAAAAGAGAGAAGGGTTTATGATAGGAAATAAGGCTTATTTCTATTTTACCCCTCGCATGAATCTTCTTTCTTATTTATGTTTTAAACATTTTTACTAATTCATTAATTAAGGCATGATCCATTTTAATTATCAAATCTCATTCCTTGTTACCATTCATTATTTTGTTTAATTTATCAAATTAAATGTCCTAAATAATGATACTCAAAATTAAGGGTGTTACATGAATAGCTTCAGAAAAATGTAGGGCCTCGCCAAGTGATTCACCGTAGCCTAGAATGCATCTTTATACTGCTGTGTCCAAACAAAATTCCTTTTTCTCTTCTTAATTATGTCAAAGAATGGGATGCATTTGTCTATTGCTCTAGAGATAAATTGACTCAGGGCGACGACCTTTCCGTTTAGACTTTGGACCTCTTTGATCATCTTTGCGGCTTTGATGTTTCTTAATGTCTCGATCTTTTCCAGATTGGCTCAAATCCTATGGGAGTTCATAATGAAGCTCTGAAATTTCCTTAATGTAACGCCAAATGAGATTTCCAAAGGGTTGAGCTTTATCCTGTATTTCTGGAGAATGCCGAATATCTCAACCAAATCATCAATGTGGTTTCTCGAATGTCGTGACTTTACGAGCATGTCAGCCACATAGACTTCCATCGAACGCTTAGTCTGATCTTTGAACATCTTATTTACCAATCTATGGTAAGTTACTCCAGATTCTTTAATCCAAAAGGCATGAGAAGATAACAATGTAGTCCAAAGTCGGTAATAAAGCTGGTGTTCTCCTGATTAGGAACGTGCATTAGAATCTGATGGTATCCAGAGTATGCGTCCATGAATGAGAGCAATTCATGTCCGGTTGTCAAGTCTTCCAGCTGTTCTATCCTTAGGTGTGAGAAACTGTCCTTTGATCAAGCCTTATTCAGGTCTTACTAGTTGACGCATGCACTCCAGTTCCTGTTTGACTTTCTCACTAAGACCGAGTTTAATACCCACTATAAGTATAAAGAATTGTGGTTGAAGCCATTATCTTTCAACTTCTCCCCTTTTTTTTTGATTGCAGTGGATCTCTTTTTGGACCCAGGCTGCGATGTTTCTATTTCATAGGAATGCATTTTGGGTTTATATTTAATGTATGGCTCCCTATCCCCAGTGAGATCCCAACATGTCAGAGTACGTCCAGGCGAACACATTCAGGTTTGCCCAGAGAAAACTAATCAACTCCTTTATCATCCTGACACCAAGCTGCGATCCAATCTTCGAGATCCGTGTTAGGTCATCTTGATTGACCAGGATGTTGATCGTCAACTTGGCAGGAGCTGCTTTTCCACCTTCAGGCTCTTTTCATGGGTCCATATCCTTATGAAACTGACTATGTTGTCCGAGCCAGGGTTCGGGTAGTGGTTGCTATGCGCCCAGAGCCTTGATGTAGAGGGTCTCGTCTACACTTTTCTCTTCATTATGCTACAAAGTGAATCATACAACATTGATCACACAACATAAGGTGGATTCCCTATTATCCCACTTTTTTACACAATACGTGGAAAAATCATCTGTTGTATGACACAACAACGATTAGGCAACATTTTCTTTCAGATAACATTTGTCTATTGTTTGATTGGCATTATCAAAAAATTTGTTTTGCCTCCTTATCAAAATTTTGGTTCCCCTTTCAATATTCCCTAAATTATTTCGTGGTTACATTCCTTCACTTATTTCCCTCCCTCTTTCTTTCATTTCTAAAAGGAAAAAAATGGTGTTCCTTCGGTTTATTCATGGCCGCCTTATTTCCTTCGATCATTTTCCCTCTTGTCAAAAAATCAGACAACCTGATACTCTCTCTCTCTCAAAAGTTAATCTCATGGAACCCAATTGAAACCGCTCGTAATTAGGGTTCGTTTAATTTTAGACGGTTTGTTCAATTTGTCGAGTATTCTTCGATAAATTTTTCCATTATTTTTCAACCAACAACGCTGAATTAAAGCCTCTTGTAATCAGGGTTCGTTCAATTTGTCGAGTATCTTCCATTGACATATAGTATGATTTCTGCCCCCTTTTGATTTTGTACTGATCTCGACTTGATTTTTCTTATGATGATTTAGATGTTTATATCGTAATCAGTTTCCTATATATTCATATATACTTTTGCCTTTGATTTTTTATTGATCTCGACTTGATTTGCCTATGATGATTTCAGTATATTTGATTATCTAAAACTTGACTTGCTCATTTTTAATAGAAAAGAGTTAACCGAAGTTGATAATTTTTGTAATCATTTCTTTTCAATTTTCGTTGGCTTTATGGTTTTAGTATAGTTGTACCTTTTATTATTTCCATGTTTAATTCAAATTAAATGTTTTCCTTATCTTTGTTTACTTCATCAGTTTTAGTTATAATATATTTTCTTATAATAAGCTTAGAATAACTACATTATATATTGCATTTGTCTTATTGTTTTATTATATTTGCGTTATTTGATTATACCATTTGCTTTTCTAGAGGATGCTCAATACTCATTATATAACATGATAGGCAGTTTGACATTGTCCACTTCATTGTTTAGTTGGTTGCCCCTTGTTTGTATTGTTGAATATGTACATGTATATACATGTATATATGTATATACACGTATACATCCTTGCCTTGTTGAAGTCATGTATATATATATATATATATATATGTATGTATGTATACATCCTTGCCTTGTTTTGTTGGCCGCTTCATTGGTTCGACTATTCACATGTATACATGTTTATACATATATGTATATATGTGAACATGACTGAAGTTATGTTTGTTGCACTTGAGTATTGCACTTGTTGAACCCATACACACATCCTTGCTATATTGAACTGCCTGGACTTATTATTATGTGATACGCTTCCATGTATATACGTACATATGTAGTTCATTTGATAGCTCATGTGTACACTTGAGTTCCACTTCCATTACCATGTCTGAGTTCATGTGTACACTTGAGATCATGTTCGAGTTAGTATACACTTGAGTTTATGTGTACACTTGTCCCTTCCTTGTACTTGTTATATTATCGGTGATTTAAGCTTCCATGTATATACATACATATATATGTATGTATGTATGTGAATGTTTATGGCATTGCCTTATTTTAATTTGTGGCACTTCCTTGTTTTTATTTGTTTCTTAATTTTGTTTATGCACATTTACGAACTAGTTTGAGCTGAACGAATTGTTAAATTGCTTTGAGCTGGCCAATTTTGAATTTCTTAACCTTGAATCATTTTCTGAACCATTTTGAGTTGAACTTATTTTGAGTTGCATTTTCGCTGGTACTAGAACAATTTTTTTAATTTGTGGCACCGCCTTGTTTTAATGTGCGAATGTTCCATTTTCCTGGAGTTTTAATGCTTATGTTGGCTGTTGGTTCATCCATATATATAAATGCATACATATGTATGTATACGTGAATGTTCTTTTGATTCCAGTATATACATTGCATACATATCTTTGCAATGTTCTTCTGATGAGCCAGCGCCACTAGTTGTTCATTACTATTTGGCCTTGTACATATACAGTTGTTTCTACGTGTGTGTTTCTGGTTGTGTGTGTACCAAACTGACACAAATTGATTTCTACCCATAAACATACTCAAGCAAACAAACTATATTTTTGGTTATTTGTGTGAATATTTTCATATATATGTATGTTCATATCTGCATATCACTACATATGTGTGTGTATAGGTGTGAACTTCCATGTGTATACATATAGACATATGTATGTATATATGTGTGAATGTTCTTATATCTGCATATATGTGTATGAACTGCCTTTTGTACATGAGTCTGATCTGGCTCATATCAAGTAATTTCAGACTTCCATGTATAACTTATGTAAATATATATGTATATATGTGTGAATGTTGTCATTGTTTCATATCAAGTAATTTGTGGCACTTGTTGTTTACATCACTGCCTTGTTTTAATTTATGGCACTTGCTGTTTTAATTTATGGCACTTGCTTTTGCACCATGATTTCTTATTGCACTTTTAGTTTGCTGTTTTAACGTATAAACATCCATACTTGAAACATTTTGGGGTTTAGTTGAACTTGTTTTCAGTTTGAACCATTTTGAATTGCATTTAAGTCAATGTGTGTGCTTGATTTTGCTACTTGGTTCAAGACAATTTAAGATACCTTTGATTCTTCTATGAATTTGGTTTGCTGGTGCTCGACTTTGTGCATCTCCATATGCATTGAACTTGTTTGTGCACTTTGAATTTGCTTGCTTGCTAGTTTTCATGAATCTGTTTACTGCTTGCTTTGACTTTGTGCATCTCCATGCTGATTTGCCTGAGCTCATTTATGTGCACTATCTTGAATTCTTGCCTAGTTTTTGTTTGGTTTATACATGTGAATTTCCTATATTTCCATGTACTCACTTCTCCTTGTTTTGTTTAGTTTATACATGTGCATTTCGGCCTTGTTCATGCTGCCTTGAGCTACTTGTATATGCACTATACTTAAACTGTTCTGAGATTTCTTGGCTTGTATGCACTGTGTACTCTTGAGTTATTGAATTGTTGAAACTTGTTTTATGGTATATGCACCTAAGTTTAGCTCAAGGAGCTTGGGCTTGACCTTGTGCACATTTGCACTATGTTGAGCCTTCAAACTTGACCTTTGCAATAACATAGGTGATTTAATCGATGCTCGGCCTTGTGATATTCACAGTGATACATTGCGCATATTATAAGTTGTCTATGCACATATATATTTGTCCCTGTCTAAAACATGAAAAGAAAACAGATCCATAAACCGAGGCGATATTAATATTCGAATTCGATTTTATTTTTGCAATATATGTTTGTTTCCTTTTCCATTTTACTGCATTGATTATTTGATAGGTATAGGAGATGGCCGGATACATGCTAGGGCAAGAAAACCAAGATCAACCTCAAAATTAAACTCGAGTGAGTGTGAATGAGTGCTAGTAAACAAAATGTTATATATGAGAGTGTAGAAAAAAGTTGTATATATGATAGTGATAATGAAAGTTGTATTGTATTTGAAAATGTAAGTATTGTGAAAGTTGTATTATATTTGTATTTAATTTGAAATAAAATATTTGTTTAAATAAAATTACAATTCATTATTTCATTCTACAAATATAACATAAGTGTAATTGGTATGTATATTAGTCAATATATATATATATATATGTTGTCTAGTAGGAAATTCTAGAAATGATACTATAACATCAGACAACATATGGTTTTTTTAGTTGTGTAGTACATATCAGACGAGTAGGCATATCTATTGTCTGATGTGAAATGAGACGGCACGGGATTTAACGATAGATAGATATGCAATCATATAATGGAGCATATATATCATCTGATGCATTTTTTCCCATAGTGCTTTCTCTCCTCCTTGCCTCCTTTAGATCGGCGGCATAACATTCACGGCCAAGCTCCTAATCTCCTTATATTATCATGCCATTCTATATAGGAAACATCATCGTCAAGTACCAAGGAGCTATAGTCGTTCTGGATTTAGGTAGGTCCGGTCAACCCATAAATACATTGTAAGTAGAGTTAATATCTAACATCATAAATGGTACTACCTGCACTCACTTGCGATCGCCCTTGCCAAGCATCATTGGTAGTTTCATATATCCGACCGGCTCCGTAATCGTCAAATTAAATCCTTGGATCTAAGATTTACAAGGTTTTACGTCCTTGTCCTCTAGAAGCATCTGGTCCTAGGCTTTCTTAAATAAAATGTTGTTCGAACTCCTACAGTCAACCGGCATATTCTGTATAATAGTAAGGTCAATCGTAGCTGTAATCATGAGTGAGTCAATCATGGGGGCTTTTACACCATCAGCATCCCTGTTTCGAAAAACGTCGCCTATCATCATTTTGAATTGTTTTGCTAGAGCTCCATCCTCTACAGCAAAATAGTTTTCATTCTCCGCGTTTTTTAAAGCACCAACGTATCTATCCATCTTGGTGTAGCCTTTGTAAACTAGATGTCACCCACTGATGATTATATCTATCACCAAACATATTTCAGGCCTCTTAGGCTCATCAATACTATGCCTAACTTTCCCCGTTTGGGATGACGATCCAGAGGTTTTAGAATTTCCTTGTCGCCATCCTACGGGACTTGCAAAGATTACTGCCCCTTCTTTTTAAGAATCGATTCCTCGATGATATCATGAAAATATCTGCATTTATTAGCGTTATGATCGTGCATCTCCACAAACTTGCCATATTTTTTCTCCTTCTCAGTCGACTCTGTCGGAATCGGCATCCTATACTGCTCAATACCTTGAGTGGCTTGGTATATATTCCTTATTGAGTTATTCAATTCAATATAGCTGTCATACTTAGGAATCCTAGGATGATTCCTATTATCCGGCCTCCGCTTCCTGGCCCCATTATCACACCATTTCTAACCATCATTCTTGTTGCTAACATTCATATCCACATTTTCGAAACCCCACCGGACTGTTTCACCGCAATATTGCTCTGTATCACTTAAAGGAAGGCCCAGCATCATCCTTTTAGGAACGAGTGTGTGGCTCTTCCAAAATCAAGAACTGATTTTCTTTCTTGTAAATATTATCCATCGTTGACAGGGGTTTTATTTCCAATCATCTCCCATAATTAGTCTCGGGATAAATCCCCCTAATCAGTGTCATCAGTACTATCTCATCCTTAGCATTTATAGCTTCCATCACATCCGTATGGAACCTATTTAAGAAATCCTTCATTGACTCTCCTATGCCTCAGAAGAGGTTTGGTAATGACATCATGCCCTTCAGCCATGAAATGTGTAGACGAAATTGCTCTAGAAACTTTCCCGTCAAGTCCACAAAAAACGATATGGATCTCGGTGGGAGCTAGGTGAACCACATCCTACAGTTCCCTCTAGGAGGATTGGAAAGCAACGACATCTCACAGTGTCAGATGCTCTAACGGAGTTTATATGCCATTCGTATTCCATTCAAGTGCTGCCTTGGATCCATTTTTCCACCATACAACAACACCGTTAGCATTACGAACCTCTTTGGATACTTCGCATGCAGAATGTTCTAAGTAAATGGATGCCGACTTAGAGAAGTACCTCACTCATAATTACTTCTAGACTAATTTTCATTTACTAGTTTCCTGACCATCTCTATTAAGTATTCCGATTCTATAGGTTCGGCTGAACGATAGTAATGGGGTCCGTTTTGATTGTTTGGCCAAGCGAATGCTCTTGGGCAGACCCTCGATACCTAGTTTCTCTAGACTTTAGGAGATCCATTCATCCAACAATCCCCACTATTTGATTCATATGCAGCCGATCATTAGCAATAGCTCGATATTCTAAATTCTGATCATCTACGACGCTATTAGAAGTCACGTTCACGTCGCCATTTAGAGGGCGGGCTCCAAATCCAACTTCCTCTATCTTTTACGGATCATGAGGAACTATCAAATTCTAAATCAGAATTTGTTAAGTACCTCTTGCTCCTTCTACAGTGGTTTTTACTTAGCTCGTTTAACAGTCTTAAGCTCTTATGCATCTTCAAGTTCATCTCATTGCAATTCTTTTGGAACATGTGCTCCATTTTCTTCATCATGCGATCCATCTCCATTCTAGTCGCGACGTCATTTGAATTCTAGATATTTTGCTAATTTGGTTACACAATTTCATCCAGGTGTTGAGTATCTTGGTTTCCAGCTTCACTAACAGCTCTGGAGTTTATAGAACAGTCTCTTTATGGGGCCATGGAAAATTGCTTCTTGCAGACTGTTGGAAATCCGAATCATAGAACAGTAAGGTTGCAAATTTGGATCTGTCTCTCAGATCTTAGAAATCAAATAGTAGATGATGTATCCAAGTGGCCTAAGAATATGGTTTTCAGTGAAAGCTCCAAAATGTTTGAACCATAAAATGACACAAACACCCCAGAGACTATGTATAGAATAAAAAGCGAAGAAAAGTAAATTAAAATGTGCAAGAAAAGAATAGATAGCATTTTATAATTATATGGCTAATCTTGGCCTATGTCTACTTAGTTATTTTATTGATTAGATCATTTATTTACAAGCACTAGTTCTTATGTATTGGTATAAATCCATGGATGATTACAAGAGATTGTAGTAAGAGAGCATTAGAGCTCAAACAATCCTAAAAAATGAGCCTTGCCTTCCTATTTATAGTTGTAGATAGCCTAGAAATTCGCCCCCATGATTTCCACATAGTTATCATGCATATACCAAATCTTCCTAAGAAAACCATGGTCACCTCATCAATAATCGTTGATCGGTACCGATCGATGGGCTTAGATCGGTACCAATCCCTCTGAATGCTTTGGATTGATTTGATTCATGGTTAGCTTTGTGATTTCCATCTTGTTTACACGGTTATGAACTTGTTTCTGAGTCCAAATGATGGATGTACGAAAGAATGGAGTTGTTGAATTCGATTGCTTATGGAGATCGATAGAGAATTGCATGGGATCAATGAAATAGAACTTGAAATAGGCTCCTGGCATCATCGTCTACGAGTAGGAGGATTTAAGGCTAGATTAGACCAAATCACGTGATCGACACCGATCCATGCGTTGGATCGGTACTGATCCAACTTTTTGTTGGATTTTGGTTCTCTTATCTCTTGGATGGTTTGGTCTTTGCCTTATAGCTCTATTTCTACTTGGTTTTTGGACTCCGGGACTATCCCTTCAGGCTTCCTGCCTCGATAAATTTCAATTTCGACTCTTCCGGTCTATCAAAATACCGCCCGATCAAAAAGTTGGATAACATTTAAGTTGAGAGATACTTGAATTCAAAGTTGGGATGTAGTGGAGTGGTATACAATATGAACTTAAGTCTTTGAAAGTTTTAAAAATGAAATTATGGCTTTTTGAAATGATTATAATATGGAGTAATGTTCTATAAGTAAAATGAATGCAATTTAAAATGCAATGTAATTGGTATAATTAAGAAACTACTTGAAATAAAGTATGTAAATTGTACATAGATCATTCTATTTGCAGGACAGATCTTGATCTTGGATTCGAGTACTTGGATTTCGAGGTGATTTCACTAGTCCAAGTTAGTATTTTTTCACTTGATTCTTGACAATGAACAATTGATATGGATTCTTGATATGATCCTAATTTTTTTTCCATAGTACATGGCTATATAAGGGGAATGGAGATTTCTAATTAAAGAACCTGATCGGAGTCTGCGTTAGAGAGGTTAAGTGATCTATACGTGTTCAAGAGTGAAGTTTATGTGATCGAGCTAGTGATCCAATTTGATATTGCATACGGATGATACATGTATAATGTACTGGCTTTAGTATAATGTATACTGTGTTTGTTGGCTTGTAGAGAGTTTTGGGGAAATGACTATTTGAATTGATTGAGGTATCATGAATAATCGACTAAGTAATAAGCTAAGGTTGTTGAGCGTAAGGTAACGCTTAGTTAATTAATTGTCATCATTTTGCAACGAGAAGGTTTCAATACCTAGGCAAACCATAAGCTTTAGTTACTAGTGATTGCAGTACTATGTAGTATTGTTATGTGATTGTTTCTTTGGTTGCTAGTGATTGCAATACCGTAGGTATTGATGTGTGATTGTTTGTTTTCTTGCTTGTGTCGGTATTTCGAGGAAGAAATATTCTAACAAGGAGAATGTAACAACCTTGATTTTCGAATGATTTATATTTAAATTTTGAAATCATTGAAATAAATAAATCTTAGATTTAATGCAATAAGATTATTTAATAAGCCTGTTTAACTCTTATATATATAAAATATGGCGATGACAAACTTTTAAATAATAATCAATGTGATTAATCTATTTTAATAATAATTCTTTTTAATTAATGTGTGAAATTATCATTTTTGGGCACTGTTTTGGATTTTGACGAAAGCAGTGTGGTTGAAACCGAAATAATGAGTTATTATGCGCCAACGAGTTTTGTGACGATTCGATATATTTTGTGGTTGTGAAAGCTCGAAATGCATAGAGATAAATTTACAAGAGTTAAATATAATAATTTTTTATTATAAATACCCCTCACTGCCTCACTCTTCCCTAACAATCCCTTTCCTCTTTCTCTTTTACTTTTCAATTTCCTATAAACTCAAACACAGCCACCACATCTTCTTCCCTAAATTTTTTCAAGAGTTAGAGGCCACGAAAACTAATGATTTTAGTTCTATTGGCATTATGAGAATGAAATCTTCAAATCCACGTATTCTATGTTAGGTGTGGCTACGTTGGACTTGTGCAACATTGTGAAACCGAGCTTGGGTTTGGTTTTGATAGTGATTGAAGTGGAGATAGACCATGAAGATAGTGGATTTGGGGTTTTGATGCGTAGGCGAACTCATAAAGGTGGTTTGAGGTGGTGCGATGCTGGTTTGGGGGAAGTGATGTTTACTTTTTTGTGTTGTTTTGGTTGGGTCACAAGTATAAGGGGATGGCCGAAGGTGAAATGGGTAAGTGCTTTAAACTCGGCACATGAAGAGGAGTGGTTTGGTGGTGGTTAGAGGTGGTCTGGTGGGCTATGGTGATTCAAGATTTCCACTACATATAGGGTCGACAACATTTCATTTGTCCAGCAGAGGTGGCTGAGGTTGTTGGGTTTGGGTACATTATGAAGCTCTCGCGAAGTGAAATTCGACGGAGATGTTGGCGCATGGGTTCATGCATTGGAGAGAGCACATAGGTGTGTATAGAGAGGTGGTGTATCTCCAATGCGTGGTGTGTTAAGGTTTGGGAAAACTGGAGTTCGAGGTTTGAATCTCCGACAGTCGAATACAAGTGAGGTATTTGATGTCGATTTTCGAACGCTGGATTTTGGGTCGTGACAAGTACAATTTCTTATGCCCAAGGAATTGATTTAGAAATTAGGAAAGATAATTAGGGGAAAGGTAATTAAAGTAAATTAGTGATTAGCTTAATTAATTAAATTATATAATCTAAATTCTTATAAAATCAATATCTTATGCATACGAGGTCCAATCGAGACGTCATCTTTGCCATTGCATTTGTATCGGGATCCTTTGCGCCTTGGATTAGTTTGGGCTTTAGTGAGTTTACTCGCTAGTTGATTTGTATCTATTATGATATAATGTTTGTTGTGCAAAATATAAATTAAAATAAATAACAATGTAAGTTATTATTTTTGGACCTCTCCTTGCTTTTGAAATTTAGTTACAACATTGTATGTAGTATATTCTCTTCTATGACACTCAAAAACATATGTCGTGGCCTGGACTTATTTACACGGTTGCTAATTTGTTGTTTGATAACATTGGAAACTGTGTGTAAATGGTTGAAGCGAAATTGTCGCTACAAACACACTTTGAAATCTCTTGTATTTAACATATGTTAAATTGATTCAAATTGGAATATATTGTGAAAATATACGTCTGATTGTTCTTTGCACATGTTCGGGTATGTTTGACCTAAAGGAATTGATTTGGAAAATTAGAAATGGTGAAACAATGTTGCATAAGTTTGTATAGCGAAAAGGTCGTTGAATATGCATTTTTAATATTCTATTTTAATAAAGCATTAAAAGGTTGGATATTTTTTTACTAATTTTTTTTAAAGGAGATGGTAAAGGGTATTAATTGAAAGGAAGTTTGAAGTTTGAATATGAGTTTATAATTATTTATGAATGGTTTAAGTAAGGGTTTAAATTTAAAACTTTTTTATGGTTTTCTAAATAAATTATAAAATAGATATTTTAAATAATATTTTGAGTAAGTTTTTCAAACCATATTATAAGTATTTTAAAGAGGTCTTAGAACTATAATACTTATGTTATAATAAATGGTTGTGTAAAAATAATTAAAAAGGTATATCACCTTGTTTAAAAAGTGAAGATGTACTAGAATCTTTAAATGGATGTAATGACAAGTTTAAAAGTGATTTTGTGTTTACAGATGATATTTAAGCAACAGCCATTTTTAACCCATTAAATTATACTTTTGAAAAGTAATATAATCTTTAAAAGAGAGTTTTAAAGATAATGATTAAGTGAAATGTTTTGGATTTTTTGTAAACAAGGCTTTAGTAGGATTTATTTTTAAACCCTTGAATAATATTTTAAAGTGGTAAAATATTTTTAAATGATTTTAGGAAATACTTAGATCTTTAATAATGGAATTTTAAAGATAATAACAAGTATGGAGCTTTTGGAAAAAGATAAAAAGACAAGTTTTAGAGTATAAAAGAAAGAAGTGGTTTATAGTAACAATGTTTAAGTAACATATGATTTTAAACTTTTTGACTGTGTCTAAAGTAAGTAAAATTTACTATTGATTTGTGAGTATACCTATACTGTTGAAATAAGTACATGAATACTTTGAGAGTATTAAATGTGTAGAAATGAATATTGAAGTTTTAGTTAAAAAATGAAGTATAATACGTGACGTTTTATTAGATAAAAACGATTATTACTAATAGAAGAGGTTTTAATTAATAAATGATTAATTAAATTAAAAAAGGATCAAAAGTCGTATATATGACTTGATCGTGCTTGCATGGGTTGATCTTGCATTGTATGTTACTTGCTTATGGAAAGTATATGGAACTTAATTTCCCTTATGCGATTATTCTCATATATTGTTAAAATTGACTAAATATAACTTTGGAAATATTTAGAAGAAACACCGAAATTATATGGTATGGTTATCTTCAGTGATGCCATGCTATACGTATAAACTCAATTTGCTCTTCTAGAACAAATGATAAGGATATCTAACCCCGACCGATTAGGAGGTGATCTCCGCTCTTATGTATTGTTTGTTTATTTCTAAAAGAATCAAAGTTGAGTTTACCAAAAATCTATCGACTGGGTTTTGGAGTGCGCACTAAGCGGGGGAGTGAACTTATATGAGATGACTCGAAAACATAACCACTCCAAA
This sequence comes from Allium cepa, assembly GCA_030765085.1. Taxonomy (NCBI): domain Eukaryota; kingdom Viridiplantae; phylum Streptophyta; class Magnoliopsida; order Asparagales; family Amaryllidaceae; genus Allium; species Allium cepa. Next base: position 1,049,817,283 of record CM060935.1, on the reverse strand, counting down.
ACCATCACTATAAGAAAAAGGGCATCAAATGACGAATATGCTCCATTGTCTGGTTGCATCTCTATCTACCATTAAATCCCATGCCATCCCATTGCACATCAGACCACAAAGATGCCTCGTCATTTGATATGCACTAGCATGACAAAAAAACTATATTTTATTTAAACATATATTTTATTTAAACATATATTTTATTTCAAGTCAAATTCAAGTACAATATAACTTTCACTATCACTCTACTTACATTTTCAAATACAACTTTCACTATCATTCTCATATATATAACATATCTATACACTCTCATATACAACGTCTCCTTTACTCACACTCACTCACATGAGTTTATTTTTGATGTTGATCTTGATTTGCTTGATGTAGCTTGCGTCCAGCCATCTCCTATACCTGTCAAATAAACAACATAGTAAAATGAAAAAAGAAACAAACCTAAATTGTAAAAATAAAATGGAATTTGAATATTAATATTGCCTCAGTTTATCGGTTTGTTTTCTTCATGTTCTAGATAGGAAAAAATATATATGTGCACAAACAACTTATGATATGCACAATGTATCACTGTGAATATCACAAGGTCGTACCTCAATCCTATCTCATAGACAAGTATGCACAAAGTCAGACCAAGAAGTGTACATAAGGCATTTAGCATTAAACGGTCACAAAAATATACATACATATGTATGCATGTATATATGGTGCGACAAACACAAGTGGATAACGAAATATGGTATAGCGAACACAATGCAGCGAACATCACCAAAAGGACAGTTCAATAGAAGTGAAGGCCAAAATATGGTGTAGCGAACACAAGTGCATATGCTCATATTAGTAAACCAAAATGAAATAAAACGGAAATTAGATTCAGGTCAGAATATGAATTCATACATGAAAAAAATGCATGTACATGTATATCAGGTTAATAATGCAACAACAAGCATGAATTGTTATTCGGATTGAACAAGGCTACAAGATGGAAATCAGATTCAGGCAGACACACTGTATCAATTAGAGAAACAATAGCTACAACTCGATAACCTATACATCAAGAAAATAACTCGGAGCACACATCATTTATGTACTAAAAAAAGTTCAACTCAAAATGGTTCAAAAAAACAAAAATGGTTTAGAACTGAAAACAAGTTCAGCTGAACCTCAAAATGGTTCAAGCTCAAGGCAACACTAGTGTACATATGAATATACAAGTATATATAAGTGTATATACAAGTGTGTACAAGTATATACAAGCACATACAAGTACATAAAAGTATATAAAAGAACTGAATTGGAACAAGATTGCAATTGAACTAGATCAGACTCATGTACAAAAAAAAGTTCACACATATGTACGCAGGTATAAGAACATTCACACTACATGTGTATGTATCTATATACATGGAAATTCACAAATAATATGCATATATATATATATATAAACATACATACACATGAGTATGGATGAACCAAGATAGCATAACAAGAAATCACAGTGCAAAAGCAACATTCACATATATACACATACATATGTATGTATATACACGGAAGTCCCAAATTACTTGATATGAACCAAATCAGAATCATGTACAAAAGCAAGTTCACACAGATATATGAAAATATAAGAACATTCACATATATATAAATACATATGTATGTATATACATGGAAGTTCACACATACACACACATATGTATTGATATGTAGATATAAACATACAAACACATGAGTATGGATAAACTAAGATAGCATAATAACAAATCATAATGCAAAAGCAACATAGACCATCATCATATAATAATAAGTCAAGGTAGTTCAAGTTTAAGATCAAAGCGTAGCCATGAGATTCGAGCTATCAAATTGCCATAAGTTATGTATATACGTGGAAGTATGTATATACATGTATGCACAGGCTTAACAAAAATTCACACACACACATAGGTATACACATTGAACAAGGTAGAGCATACATTTTAGAAATTATCAAAAAACTCAAACAAAATCAGTTGGAAACAAAATCAGTCACAAACAAAACTAGTCAAACTTAACTTTCCAAAACAAGGCAACATTTACATGATTCTCATCACTAAACAAACAACAAAATTTCAACCAATACTCAGAGTCAAGGAAATCAACCAATATATCAAATCGAAGTCATGATCAAAGTCAAGGAAATAAAGCATAGTCAAACATTAGGAATCGAAGGATGAACAAGTCAAATTCCTATGAATATCCATTATATTCATCGGAAATAATTTTTCAAGTTCAAAAGGCAGAAACAAAATCCAAATCAGAAAAAGCCCACAAATTCTCATATCAAAAAAACTCAACCAATTGAATCCCTAATTCTAGAAGATCGATCGACAAGGCGAGATTAGGGTTCCTTCGATTGAAGGCAGCAATTGACATGGCAAAATTAGGGTTCTTCCGATTAAAACCATAATTCCAGAAGATTCCATTCGGTTTTGACATTGAGAGACTATGGAGAGAAGAAAATGGGATGATGGTTTAATCGTCTATTTGACTTCGAAGAGGGAAAAATGGAATGAGAGAAATAGGAGAGGGAAATAATTAAAAGAACTAGTGGCCACAAAATAATTGAGAGGGAAACCAAAATGTAGATAGAGCTAAAACTAAATTTTTTATAACTTCAATCAGATAACAAATAAAATGTCGTCTGAATGATAAGATAAACATTGAGATCTCAAGGGCCATGTCAAACATCATATTATTTTTTGATATGTTGTGTGAAACAGTGGCAAATATTGGGATAACAGAAAATCTACTTTATGTTGTGCGATCACTGTTATCTGATTCACTTTGTGGCATAGTGCATATATGTGCTTTATACTTTGGAAGAGGTTTGTGATTGGTTAGAGATGCTGGAATCTATATGGAGGTTCAAAATATGTTTGAGATACTTGAACACATGTAGTTGTTTGTGATCTATTCAAGATATGGGAGTCCATGTGTGATTCTGTGGTTAGTCGAGATATAGGAATCCATGTGTGATTCTAAGATCTGTTGAGATATGGAAATCCATGTGTGTTTTTGGGATCTGTTCGGATTGGGGATTCGTGTGCCAAGATCTGTTCTAGTAGTGAATCGTGTGCTGGATGCCGGACATAGACTCACCAGTGGATATGATTAAATCCAGAGATAGGATGTATAGAACAAGGGTTTAGCTAACCCAAGGGTGCATGTGTACTGTACCCTAGAGATATCTACAGTTATGCATGCATGAGTGGTGCACTTGGCCTTATGTTGTGGCCTGCTATGTATTTCCTCTGTATAACAGCTAGGGATGTATGATGCTTCGAGGGGATATCTCTGATTCTTATATAGGAGGATCGTTATCAAAGAACCGAGGGAACCTCCATGGAATCCTACATAATTAGCAAAGCACCTTAGTTGTTTTGATTATATACCTATTATTTTTATAATGTATACTAATATGCATCATATCTACTTGAATATTTTTATTTCATACCTTAATAGAAATGGTTTGGTTTTCGTAAGGTAAAAACCCATCATTGTTTATTTGCGACATGGTCTTATGAGATACCTTTATTTTTAAAGTGTTTATAAATTTAAAAATCCATATGATTTGAGTTTCTCATGCCGGTTTGCCAGACTATCTAGCTGTTGTTTCTTATAATGGTCGAGTCAGCCCCACTTATATTTCCCGATCTAACTGGACGCTTTGGAGCATTAGGAGATGATCTAGATGCCTCCGAGACCTATTCGCGTATTTATTTTTCGCTGCATTTCTTGTATTATATCTATCAGCATTTGTGAGGATAGGATTTTATAACTTTCCAGACCGATGACAGGTTAGTTTGCTCTAATTGTTGTATATATATTAAAGGTTTCTTTTTGGTAAAAATCTTTTGAGATATTATAATTATAGTCCCGCATATGAGATTCTGATACTGTGTTCTTCTTTCTTGTTATGTTTCTTTTTCTTTACTCTAACGTTATGTCTTTTCGACACTCGGGTGCTTGGTATGTGAATATCGTGGATGTATTAGTGTCGATATTTTGTAGTTGAAAACGTCGTTCGTTACATTTGGTATCAGAACTAAATGTTAAGCGAGAACCTTGGCTTTGGCGAGGTATAACTCATTAAGAGATAGGGTAATGGAATGTCTTATTATGAGTTAAGTGTAATATATATATATATATATATATATATATATATATATATGAGTGCATATTTGTTATTGTTACAACTTTTTTTTATATTATGATGATTGGTCTATTGAGTGGTTTATGGATTCTGGTTTGTATGTGTTGCTAACGTTATTGATAGGGATCTCTAAACACCTGAGTAAGAAAACCGATACGATATTATGTTGAAATTGGTAAATGAAATAATTTTGCCTAGGATTATATTTTATATATAAAATAATAACTTTTAAAAATTGATATAATTATTTATGATATATTTGTTTGTTAAGAAATGATAGTATTCAATTGTTATCATTTATTTTTTGATTAGTTGTGCTCGGCCAGTTTATGAGAAGTTTTACCTTTTCACGACATAGGCTAGGTAAATGATGATCTGTATCTACCATCTTTTGTTAGGACATCTTATTATAGCTGTCCAGGTTGATGATATGTTAGTTTACTTTGATTGTTATATGTATGTTAAAGGTTTCTTTTTTTTGTATAGGTCTTTTATGATATTATATATTATCGTTTTGCATGTGAGATTCTAATATTGTGTTCTTCTTCCCTATTTTGTTTCTTTTTCTTTACCCTAACATTCTGTCTTTTCAAAACTTGGGTGCTTGGCCTGTGAATACCGTGGACGTGTTAGTGTCAACATTCGACTGTTGAAAAGACTGTTCATTGCATACTGAAATATTATAAAAAGTTATAGATTATTATTCAAGTAAAAGAATTATGATGGTTGAATTGTTACACCTAAATTTCCCCAAGTCTCGGAACAGACTCAAAAGGATGAAATGGATGCAAGATACAGTTGGAATAGACTAAGAACTTGGATTCACAATCAGAAGAACAATACGAACACACTCAAGAGATTCAAGAAGCATTGGGCGAATAGTGACACATGATACCGAGTGCTTTGTGTTGAACGCGTGTCCTTTAAAACTCTTGTATATGGAGGATTAGCTCGAGTGATTATCATAAAGTACATTTCTTGGGGAATAGACGAACGACTCTAAGGATGTTTTGAAAGAAAGAAGACGAGAATAAGGAGTATCAAAACCTATCACGAACAACTCGATCTTAAAGGAAAAATGTTCGAAACACATTGGATCAGAGATAGAAAGTCGATGAGGAGAAGAATGGGGGATTCCCCTCATAAAAAACAGTAGGTACCAATCAAAACCACTTAGCACCAAGTGGCGTTTATTGATATTTAGGCCCTGTTCCTCATTCCTACACTCTCAGGTATGGATCTAGACTTGGTATCTATGGGCCCCAGTTCTGCCATATGGATTTCCGAAATAGAGACCCTACAACAATTGGAAATGGACATTTTGGGAACTTCATTTCTCTTTTACCTTATTCTTCCTTAAATACTCCGAGCACTCTCAAATCCGAGATCTACTAGTTAGTGGTCAGATTTGAGTGGTCGTCATTGTATTCTTGAGAGAATCTATCAACTAATAAGATTAAAGTGGACGTATGCTGGAGTATTTGCTGAACCACTATAAAAAGAGTTGCTCGTTCTTCTTTTCCTTCATATATTACATATTATTTCTACATCTACTTGCTTTTGGAGTGTTTGTGCTATTTTTGGTGCAAACTTTTTGGGTGCTTTTACTGAGAAAGATCTAGATTTGATAACCTAAAGCTTGAATCTAAAGTTTGGAAGAGATGAAGTGGCCTAACAATAGATCTATGATTGGAGGGAGTCGACCAGCGCATAGGGGCATCCAAGAGGTGTCCTAAAAATCTAGTCAATCCATCTACGTAACCAGAGAGAAGATGGAGAAAATGATGAAAGAAATGCAAGATGGAATAATGGCTCGACAACAAGAGATGCTAAATGGATTCTTTAGAAGGATGGATCAATAAAAAACAATTAGAGTAGCTAGATTTCAAAACCAAAGACCAAAACCAATGTAGAGGCATCTAGAGTGGGAGCAGAGCCAACAAGAACCGATCCCTCATGGCTGTAATAGGTCGGCGTTGACCAAAATCAGGTTGGTATCGACAGGAATGTAATGGAGGCAATGTTGGTTTGCACTTAAGGCAAGTTGGAATGATAGAAGCGAATAATGCTGGAGATAGAAATGCAAATTGGAATGTGAATGCACAATAACCAGAGGATTATGTGCTAGAGTTTCCCATAAGAATGAGGGGAAGAACAAAGACAGAGGTACAAATCAGAATGTGGATGTGCAATCAGAGGAGTATGTGCTAGAGCTTCCCCATTGGAATGGAGGGAAGAATTTAATTTTTGATCAAAGTCTTCCATTATACGACAACAATCGAACAATTGGGCATTCAGAGGGATAACGAGAGGTTAACACCTATACAAGAGTTTGGAGGACCAGATTTCATGACTAATAAATGTGATGATGCTATTGAGCGTGGGGCAAAGAGCCGAAGGGACCATTAGGAGTTGCTTGACTTGGTTTAACATGGCAACCGTTGTACTTCATAAGCAGGACCCATTGGTAATTCGGATAGCAGTAATTTCAGGAGTTGCAAGTAAGACTGGCTTTGAAATTGCTCTAGAAATGGATCCACTGATGGATCTTATGGAGTTCTATCATGAGGTAGAGATGTTCTTCCGTCAGGAGGATGCTATAGCCGAGAACACCGAAGTAAATGTTGTAAAAGATGAAGAACTATCTGGAGCAGGATATGGTAGAGAAAAAGGGAAGCAAAAAGCATAGGATGGCTTCGGAGGATCAAAGCGACATAGAAGGGAATCAAAATCCTCTTATTACACTAGCCTAATTGAGAGAATTTACTTAGATACTAGGGGGTAGATCTTCTATCGGATGCTGGCTAAGAGAGAGCCAATGGATCGGGAGAAAAGGTCCAGAAGATTTTGCATTTTCCATGAGGTGGATGGACATGAAATGAAGAGTGTGGATACCTTTGCGATTAGATAAAAGAGTTGGTTCATAGTAAATTGCTACAACAATACGTAAGGATATAGTGGTGCAGTCGGAGTAGTCAGCCTCTGTAGTAAACACATCAAGATACGACCAGAGATCTGGGTCAAGATCGGAAATCCCATGATCGGGTTAGACGAGAGTCAAGTCTGATTCCCACATTTCGCTTTCTGCTTTGAATAAATAGGACAATAATAAACTTGGGCCACTTATATGTGTGCCTAACCTTGATTGGCCTATAGGCATGCACTGAATTACGTAACACCTCGTAATATCAATCAAAAATAAATAAATTAGATAAATTAATTTAAATAATATAGGGGTGAAAATCATTTTTTTTAAAATTTAGAATTTGATAATAAAAGTTACGTCGTTGCGTTCGTGGCATTTTTCGATCATTTCCATATATAATATGTTGAAAACGGAGTACAAACAAGGAAGTTATGGACGTCTCCAGTTTCAGGTTCAAATTAATTTAAGTTCAAATTAAAATAAACAATAAATTTTTAAATTTGAACTTCAAAAGTTAACAGTAATTATACTTGCGGGTTACGCAAACATTAACGTTAACGTTAAATTATAATTAAGGAGTTAAATAAAAATAAATCAAAACTTTCCCAAAATAAGGGACCGACCAACCCATGATGTACGACCAATCCACCACTAGCAGTCGACCGGTGAAGTTTAGTGGCAGCTAAGGTTTGTGCAACAGTAAACATCCGAATTTTTATTATTTTAAACTTATTCAAATCCGATGGTTCTGGTGCATTCCAACCATTATAAATAAGAGCCTAACCCCTCACTTTTATTCACAAAATATTTTGGGAACACTAGCGAAGTTCTATTAGTTCATCTCTTCATAGATTTAGATAACTCCATTAGAGTTTCAGGTAAGAAATCCGATATATCTATTATTGTTTATTTTCTAAATTTCTTCTCCTTTGAACCTTTGACTTTATGAATCTAACGTATACAAATCCCTTGTTGTATATATAAAAAAGAAGAGATCTGAAGGATATTATTACAGGCATGTCAAATCAAGAAGGAGGCAAAGCTAAGGACCTACTATGAGTGTAAATCATATTTTCCTATTTTAGCAATTGAATCGTGTAGTTTAGATTCGATACATTCCTTGGGGAGTTTCAGATTACGAAAACATCACATTAAAAATCCCCAAAATCCCCCAAGATATATATCAATTCTTAGGTTGGAACCTTAATAGTTTTGTATTAAAATAACACAGTTTGTATGGATTTTGCAATTTATGTGTTTTACGTTCTATTCCACTTCTTATTCTTTTTCTTTGGAATTGATTAAGAGATTTGATTAAGAAATGGTATATAAGATATGAATCTTTATTTGTAGTTTTCACTGCCTATCTACTAGTTGAATAGAAATTTCTTGTCTAATTTCATGTAAAAGAAGTTGAATAGAGTGCAAAATCAATTAAATTGTAGGTTTCTATTATTGATTTATGCCATTGTTTTAATATGAAATAAGTTGGATTTGGATTAATTTACAAGTATATTGATTGATTTTGGAATATTGGAATTATGGTATATGTTATTGTGGAAATAAGAATTGTATAATTTTTGAAGATTTGACATTTAAAACATTAGTTTAGGGCATAATCTCCGCATGCATAGAAATCAATAAATTTTCGCATGCGCGTGTTTCTGTATAAACTAGCATAAATATTATACAATTATAGCATATCAATGGCATAGCTAATCAGGTTAATAATTATCGTTTGAATCCCCCTTTAGGATAGTAATCAATTATAAAGGCGAAATAAGAAGGATTTCCTATAATGCCTAAATAATTGATATGGTGAGATGTGTGTTGATATACTTAAAGAGTGTTATGAAATATGGCTAAGTTATAGGAATGCAGGGTCAGTCAAAAGTGCACAAAAGTCTGCCTAGCTAATCTGGCTACCAATAATATGACTTTGGACTGATGTGAGACATCTCATGTAATAAGTAACTATGGATGATGCAAGGTTTGTCCCAATTCTATAGGGTAAATTAACTGGAAAATCTGGCTACCAGTTCCTACAAATAGTCAGACTAATGTGAGACGTTCTTCGTGAGGTAGGCTCATAATACGGAGGACCTACTTCAGAGATTGGAGGTATCAAGTGGTTGTTTGAAGGCCCACCTTTTTACTTATAGTAAGTATTAAATGGTCGGATTAGGTTTAGGAACGGTAGAGGATATCTCGAAAAGGTCCACTTCAATCGAAGTATTAAATGTCCAAAGAGATTTTCATGCAATGTTAGCTAGATAGATACTTGTGAGGAGTCTATTTTGGGAATAGGTATTAAATGATGGGGGCCTACCTCAATTGAGGTCTTAAATGGTCAAAGTCTTCTTATTTTCCATTTAAAAGATATTAAGTGGCTTGGATACTATTTCTCACATTTGGTAGACATTAATAAAAATGGTTATGGGTTATGGAATTGGATAATATGAAGGACCTGCTTCGGGGATTGAAGGTATTAAGTGGTTGATTGAGGGTCCTCTTTTTTCCCTATATTAAATATTAAATGGTTTTGAATACAGTTTAAATATGAAAGATATATCCTTATTTAAATTATACTGCACAAGTACTGATATAAAAAGGCTTGAGATTTCTATTTATCAGACATTGTTCTTAGGACTCCCTCCTCATTACAATATAGAGATGGCAATGGAAGGAGCTCGAGGCAGTAGTTTATCTATCTATTTATGCTATTTTCTAATATACCCATTTAAAGTTGATAATGCATTTTTAAACATGATTATGTAATGGTTATTCTCGATATTATGTTCTGGTTTTGTGACATTTGGAATTTTAAATAAAATGGGTACTATTTATGTTATCATATTTTACCCTTCCGCTATGAGTTCTGAATGACTAGATAAACAACTTAGTATTGTTCTTTTTACTAACCAACATCCAGCTTTGAATGAGTTTAAGTTTTGATAGGCCTTTCCTAGGTCGGGATTTAGGCTTGTTCGGGGAGGATTGTCACATTTAGTATTTGAGCTTAGGTTACCCGATCAATGGGGAAAAGTATATGTATAAGTAGCATATTTGTTATTTTTGAAAAATATTTTTCAAAAACAATACTATATATAAATATATTTTTATTTCGAAGATATTCCTAACTCTGTAATTCCAACCATAGAAGTAGTTACAACTATATTCCAAAAGGATAGGCGAAGCAACTATGAGTTGGAAAAAAATTAGAGTAAAATTTATGCGCCTATTCCGACTACCCATCAGGTGGAGGTCATATCATAAGGTTTGGACTAAGAAGAGCATGAGTGCGACATATGAAAGAACCCTAAAAGCTGAATGGTACTTGACTCCATTATTAACCTAGACATCCTTATAATGCTAAACTTTATAAGCGTAATAGACTTCGATGTTCTCATTAGATGTAATTAGAAAATTAACTTAAATCGCTTAATAAATAATAAGGATAGAAATTGTAAATGGGAAAGGTTGTAACTTCAGGATTAGTGAGGCAATAAATATGGAATAAACAGGGAGTTACAAGAATTTAATAGAAATATAAATGGACTAATTAAAGAGAATATTAGAGAAATTATGGTGAGATTAGAAAGACATAATAGGAAAAATTAGAATAAATAAATAAGTGTCTTTATGATTTGTCCGTTAGAATTATAACCATTTATTATAGACAACTATATTTATATAAATAGCAAATAACATACTAGGTAATAAGTAAATATTATGATGTAATATCTTAGTTAACATATGGAAGATTGTTTGGAGAAGGAGTGAAACGTATTTCCATAAGAAGGTATACATTAATCACCACAAGTAGACAACTAGATTTTTATAGGTTGAGTAGGAAAGTTCAAAAGAAGGAATAATTAGAGTCAATTTCTAAATCCAATCCCATGAAAAAAAATTGATATTTTTTTTTGAAAAATCCTTTAAATGTTTTGAAAGGGCTTTTCAAAGGATTATAAAATGAAGATCTTATGTATCACATGTTCAAGTTTCTTTTCTTGAAAGAAATTAATTTTAGTCTGGTTTGGAAATATGTTATTAATTATTTTGTGAAATGATGGAAAGAGGGTATAATTTAAAAAAAGCAGTGGAACATTTTTAAAAAGCAAAACGTGGATAAACTTTATAAAAGAAAATTATAAATATGATGATTTGATGAGTTGAAAAAAGCGGTTTTTAATTTTTTGAAATTTTTAGTTTAAAAGTAGTTGAATTAAAAGTTTTCAATTTCTTGATTTTTAATTTTGAAATAAATGCAAAACAAGGCGTAATTGAGCGAAAAAGTTTTTGGTATAAAGATTTTGATAAAGGGATTTTACATAGAACATAGGGTCAACTTGATAAATTTTCCTACTTTATAAATTGGAAATTCTTTTGCTTAAAATTCTTTTAAAGGGGTGTATAAATGGAAACAACACTTGATTAAAATGGAATATAATGAAGAAGGTTAAGAATGCTCGATAAGGTAGCAAGGAGGATGCGACGGCCTGGTATTTTGAACCATTCGCATCCACACATGTCAGACTTGAATTGCTCAAAATATCAGATTGTTAATTTATATTTGGCAAAACTCAGCATATACAGTAAATAAATCAATCACAAAATCACAGACACAGAGTATTACAAAAGTAAGCAGCGGAATAGATAAAATAGTAGTTCATGAAGCTACCATGTAAACATTAGAGTTTAAAATAAAATACAACATAATATCTCGAATACAATCTAGTCTCGAATACGAACAAATGACAAGTCTAAACAAAACAACTGGATAGATGAAAGCTGAATAGATATAAATGGCTCTCCAAGCAAAGCTCTAAACTCCAAAGGTGAGTCTCAAATGCTATGATGCCCAGTCTGACCCGAGCATAAAGCAAAACAAAAAGCACGTGAGTCAGGATTAACATTCTTATATTAATAATTTCAACTCAAGTGAAATGTCAACCGAAATACAAGTAACTTAAAGGATAGTTGGGATTTCCATCCTCTAAGGATTCGTGGAACTATCTACTATGTAGTAATATACACTATTATAATATGTCTATAGTAAAGTAAACTATTAAAATAGTGTTTAGGCATGCGAGGCAATGCCAGGGTAGATATACCGTTTGCACTCCCGGACTGATGGTAACACATAACAGCTACTACCGTCTACCTCATGACACACTCCCAAATCAAAAGTGCACCAAATCAAATCATAAAAGCAATAGAATTGTATCGATGAAATGTGCCCGATAGGGGGAATGACCCACTTGGCCCGGTATAGCTCCTGTTTTAGCCACATCAAGATGACTCACGGGAGTCAGGGCTACGTAAATACCATATAGAATCGTCGTCAAACCATCTTATTTCATTCTGGAATCTCCACCACGTACACAGTTATTAAAGTGGTTTTTGGTATTGACAGAGAGTATGACAATATCCGATCCCGGTCTCTTTAACAACAAAACGGTTATTTCACACCATGGTCATTTCATTTCAAATAGTTTATACTTCATATCAAAATATCATATTCAATCAAAACCATATCAATTGGATATCATTATTCACTTTAAATAATATTCATTTCCAGAATCGCAACACTTTCAAAATTATAACACTTTCAAAATCATAGCGCTTTGGAAATCATAACACCTTTGAGATCATAACACTTTTGAAATCATAACACTCTAAAAATCATAACACTTTAAAAAATCGTAACACTTCCAACTTACCCAATTTAGATAGTGAAAATAGTATATGTATTAAAATAGTTATAGATTAAAATAGCTTATATATATTAAAATACTTTATATAATAAAACTAGTTTCCTCAAATTTCGCAAATCGATTCAAAGCATCTTAAATTTCCAAAAATTCAATTTGAATAAATTCCATTATAACCATTTCAAATTCAAAGTTCAAAGATTCATGTTTATATATTCAAACATTCACAATATAAATTTCATTTATATGCAACATTTTACTTTAATTTATTTCAAATTAAAAAATATTTTCACTTAGTCATGTTAATAACAATTTGTTTGGATCATAATTTATAAATTTTAAATCAATATTAAATATTCAATCTCAAATTTATTTAAAGTTGAGGATATTCGTTTAATCATCTTTATCAAATCAAGTTATAAACCATATCTTTCAAACCTAAAAAATCAATAAGTTTAAATCAATTCTTATTTAAATGATTTATTAACCAATTTAAATTCCAAGCCAACATTAATTTATCTTCCCAGCCTTTATTATTAAAGTCATAAAATTTATTTTTTAAAATATCAATATAATTATAAATAAATACCAAAACATATTATATACTAGTTAAATTAATTTTATTAAATTAAATTTTATTATTAATGTTATTTTATATTAGATCTATTTTTATATATTTTAAAATAGTAAAATTATAAGAAAAATCTTAAAATTTATTTTTCAAAACTAACTTATAAATTTAAAATTTCCAAAACATATAATTCAAAATTCTAATTTTACAAAAATAAAATATCTTTATATTATATTTAAAAATAAATATTTAATAAAATCCATATATTTCCTTCCAAAACTATAAAAGTCATTTTCCAAAATAGATCGACGATGTCTGTATATAATTTTATATTATGATGACCTGGATTTCAGCATCTGAAAATCGACATCCATACTTCATCCGTATTAGAATGCCGCAGATCCAAACGTTGAAAATCTGATTCGCCAGAGCTTATAACAACATTAGACGATAACAACACAATAGAAATAGAAGAATAATTTTATTGATACACAATGGATACAACATTCTGATACAAATGAATATCAATATCAGAGCCAAAATACAACAGCGGAAAGAAACAACAGCAGAAGACAAACGACAACAACAGCGGAAAGATAACATCTTTAATGCCAAAGCTCCAAACCAAAAGCTTGAACCATCATCATGTTGAAGTTAAGCAAACTTGGTGCATAATGCGATCGCCATACCAAAGACTCCAAATATTGCCAAAAGCTACACCTATTATCTGACTACCTGAAAACCTGATTCCAGGCTACCCATGTGGAAAATTGTGGGCACCCAGAGTTTAGAAAGGGAACAATAAACTCTAGGTCAGTCATGGGACTGGTGTGAGCAAACAAAAATAGTTTTACTTGAACAAAAACAAACAAAAGGAATAAAAAGAAATCTGCTATGCTTTTTGAAAAATGAAACTACCATAAGACCTCCTGCCACACACACAATGCAAGCGCACACTTGGAGGAGAATTCTCCTTATGATAGTCAAACATGCTTGATATGAGAAAATCCTTTTGACATTATTATCAGTGCATAGTGCAGAAAACATTTCGAAAGTATAATATTAATCTTTGCCAGCATAGGTACCATTATATTATGCCAGCTATAGCTACCATTTAAGAATAGCAGGTTATACAACTAAAACCGTACATGGCGCGTATTGGTTGATTGGATTTCCAACAAATGGTCAGGCTAAGGAACTTCCCACCGAATGGGTACACCTTTCGAGGGATGCCTCGAGAATCGAACCAGATCTCTGCCAACACAAGGCAGGGTTACCTCTGTAACTATGTAACTGCTGACATGAGTATGCCATCCCCCGGTCGTCACCGACCTTTATCCCGGGATTCACCAATAATTGCAACAACCACATAAGTTAAATATCTAGGCTCCATACCATGATATCACTTTTTATCCAGAAGGAAATGCACATAGCCTAAAGGGCGCGACCCTCATAACCTTGCCGCATCTTTCCTGTTTCTACCATTTCCGGGTTGTGAGGTTCGACGAAGTCTCGTCCACAAAGCTACGCTTTTCACAAAAGCCATGCTTTGATCAACAAATGATCAGTAGCACTTAGCATACCAAATTGGGAATATATCACTAGTAACCTTCAACAACATAACCTCTGAGCTCGTACGTCTCAAAGAAAGGTGTTAAGCTAGGAGAAACAATTCTTCGCCACCAAACAGAAATGTATTTGATAGAAACCAGCTTTACATCTCAAAGTGTGATGTCAGACATACAGCCATAAAAGTCCGTTTCGGGTTTGAACGGAACCGAAGGCACTTCAAAAGAAGCCTTTGTAAATCCGAGTATTCACAATCCCGATCGGACTCCCTCTCACATTTGGAGATCTATATATCGGCGCGACTCAGTGCAGAGACATTCGACAGGTAATCCTTTCATTTTCGAAAATACCTGATCTTCACCACCGTCTTCAAATGCTATCCATTTCGTCGTATCATTATTCGCAATGGGTTTTATGACATAAAGTCCTCTCCCGGCTAAACCGAATAATGAGCGCTTATTTTAAAAAGCATATGGATATATTGGGATCTTTGTTAAGTCACAATATTAAGCCTAAAACCTTACCTTTTGAATGGTTTAAACAATTTTCCACTTTTAATCTTTTAACAAAAGATTCACTCTTTAAGATCCTCTTCAATTTAAAACAAAGTTCACCAATCCTTAACAAAGATTCATTCATAGCTTTCAAAATAATTTCACAGCTCGAATCCTTTTAACAAAAACTGGGAAATTCTTTCGTTATATGAAAGCCATTATCATTTGGAAACAAATGCTTTTCATTTCGGGAAAATCCGACTAAAGTTATTCAAGATATAGCCTTTCAAAGTAAACATTGAAAAATCAACGAACTGCCGTATTCTCGGCAAATTCTATTTGAATTAAATTTAAATTCCCAAAATAATTTTTTCAATATACTTCAAAATGGTTTAAAATCCATGTATATATTATATAACTTGTATATCCCTTTCAAACCATAGTTTCCAAAATAATTTCAAAACGCGATCAAGACACATTATATTCAAACTAAATTTCAATTTCAAAACTTCCTTTTCAAAAGCTTTTCATATTCAACTCAATTCCATTTCCAAACAGTTTTGGATACAAAATTCAACTTTAATATCATTTCACCATTTGAATAAAATAATATTAAATTCAAAATATCCGTGACTTAACCAATTCCTCGTGAAATCCATATTTTTGTGTGTGGTGTAGTCTAGGGGTTTTTGCACACAACAATAAAATATCGCAACCATCATCAATTCAGGCATAATAATACCGAGCAGTATAATCCTTATAAAGCTTATCTTTCATTTACAGATACATAAATAAATTTAACACAGATAAATAAATCATAATTCATAGCTCAAAACAATTCATATCACAGAACATCACATATCAGGGATATCATACAGTCCAAGCATTCAATACAATAATCATCCATAAGCAAGATTAATCAATCACTTGATTATAATTAATTTAATTAATTACTTATGAATTAATCACCTAACTCTGATTAATTAACATTAATTAATTTCAAACCATTTTAATTAATTATTCTTTAATCATTTATTAATTAACCTTTAATAATAAATTAATTAACCTTTAATTATTAATTAATCAACCATAATTAATAAATCAATCAACCTTAAATCATTAAATAACTAGTCTTTAATTATTTAATTATTCTTTAATTAATTATCCTTAATTACTTTCATTAAATAGTTAACCTTTAATTTTAAGTAATTAATCCTTAATTATCCTTTAATTACTTAACCTTTAATTACAAATTATCTTTTAATTACTTATACTAAGTAATTAACCTTTAAATAATCAATTATCCTTAATTAATTACATTAATTAACCAACCTTTAATTACATTAAAGTAATTAACCTTTAAGTAATCACAATAAGTAATTACTTACATTAATAAATCAACCTTTTATTAATTAAATTAATTATCATTACTAATTAATTAATCTCAATTTATCAAAACCTTAATTAACTTTTAAGATAAACCATTTATCTTATTTAATTTCTTAATTATCATTATCATATAATTCTAAACATTTTATCTTTAGCTAACTATTTAATTAAACCATTTAAGTTTTAAAAACAACTTAAGAATTTATCTTAATTAATTTAAGTAAAATAAAATAGACAACATCTTAAACCAAACATTTATTATATATATATAAGAAATTCATTTAAGAAAAAGGATTTAAACTTGATTCATTTTAAATTTTTAAAACTTGCTTACATTTTTTTTTAAAAACTGTTATAATTTACTTCAGGTTCAACTCGATAAACTCTCGAGCCCAGACCCGAGACAATTTACCTTTCTTTTTTTTTAAACTTGGATTTAATTTTAAAACTTAAACCTGTAATCATATTTTAACCCTCACGTTCCTACTTGAAAACGAACCCGAGCAAACCTGCCCTCTCCCCGAGTATTCCTCGAATCACACCACTACCCAGACCCACTGAAACTCCAGCCTCGTCGTGCACGTGCACCGTCAATCGAGATGACTCCGACCACCGCCGACACCTCCAACACAACGTCGACCACCTCTACTTACGATCTCAACCACCCAATCTCTATCACAAGCCCAAATTCAGGATCGACCTACCATGAAAAAATCTGGAACCTAACTCATCACCAGAAAACCTTCTCTACCCGACACTGCCGATCATCAGCAGCCATGAAACTCCAGCCACACCCTCGCTGGCCATCCATGCTTTTTCCCCCATGACCGATGAACCCCGATCCTCTAGGGATGACGCAGCAGGTAAGTTCCTAGCCTCGACCAAACCTGGGTTCTAAACCCTAATCCAGTGCCGTGACGCTGCCTTGGTGGTCAAAAAATCCACCTGACATTTTCCCCAGACCGCATACTCCCTCACCGTCACCAGTAGCGATCCCAACCTTCCTAAGTCCTCCAACCACTAAAAATAGTTCAAAGTTCCATTTCTGATCGACCACTAATTTCACACTCAGAACCCAACTAAAGATTGTGATTTAACTTTTAAAATCTTGTCTTTTGATGGGAATTCAGATTATATATGAGAATCAAAGAATTGTGATATTTGATTTTAACATGATTCCAAGGTTTTCACTATCTTTTCATTTCCAAATGATATTGAAGACTATCATTCTTAAATATATTTTTAAATCTTAGTTTAGGTTTAAACAAACATAATTTGTTTAAATTCCAAAGTCTATAAGAGATTAGATAAGAAGATTTGAAATTTTGATCCAAATTTAAACCCTGTTACTTGAAACAGAGATGAACCAGACATGCACACTTTTATATCTGCATATTTATAAACATGCAAACCAAATTTCACTTATATAAACAATTATCACAACACCTATTTAATATATTCATCACAAGCAACAATCTAAATTAGGTAATTAGGTTGTATTTACTCACCTGATTGTGTTTGAACAAAGAATACAGGCTTTTTAAAAAAGCTGGAGAATGATTTGAGGCTTGCTTTGATTTTGATCCTGGAAACTGAATTTTTCTAGATGAATTTACTTGCTACAGAGTTTTAAGATGCTATAGGTTGAATGAATTTGAACTGGAATTTGATTGCTTGATGTTCTGCTTCGATACTTTTCAGGTTTTGATCTTTGCCTTAGATCTGAAGCTTTTGAAATTGTTGTTTGTTTGATCTGAAATTGATCATTGACCTGATCTTGAATTTGTTTACATTTGCCTTCGAATCAGGTTGGTTGCTTGCTGTAGTTCGATTAAATTTTGATTTTCGTTCCGTTTTAAACTTAGAAGATAAAGAAAATTTGAGAAGGAGAGTGTAAACTTTGAACTAAAAATCAATAGTTAGGTTTCTCTAATTCTTATTTACATATAATTCAATTTTAAAAGAAAATTTAAAAGATCACACTTGTAATTTCTTGTTTCATGGTTTACATTTGTTAGTGCATGATATAAAATGATTAATGGCTTGCGTTAATGTTTTACAAATGTCCAAATGTAATTATTTTGTGTTTAAACCCCTTATTCATGTTTTTATTAATTACTTAAATTTATGTAATATGTTTTTCTTATATTTTATAAATTATAAAATATGTATATATATAAACTTACCTATTATAAATTTATGTTTTAAAATTCTTCCATATATATATCTTATGTTTTCAATATTTGTTGATATTTACAAACCATATTTACATCTTATATAAATTTTTAAAGAAAATGATTTTAAAATCTAATTATACCTTAATAAATAATTAATATATATATATATATATATATATATATATATATATATATAAGTATTAGAATTTAATCCTTAAATAGCATTTGAAAATTTATTATATTAAACTCAAAATATAACTTCCAAATATACATATATATTATAATTAAAAGCAAATTTTATTAATTTTAAAATATAGATTATTTAAATTTTAATTTATTTTCAGTATATTTATATTTGAGTTTCAAACCCATAATTCAATTTATAATTAATTTATATACATATATATTAATAAACAACAAATATCTTATTAAATTTAGAAAATTTCACATTTATTCACAATTAAATTCAAAAATTTATAATAATTACTAAATTTAATTTGGCTCAAAAATGGGATCGTTACAGATTCCTCCCTTAAGAAAATTTCATCCCCGAAATTTTCTAGACAGGGAGACAAACAAAGAACAGATGGACACATAGAAAGATAGAGAATGGATTACCAGATCAAACTGAAATATCTATTCTATATTTGGCTTTCCAAATCAGAATATCATCAATAAATATGAGATCAACTTATTCAACACCTTATGAAATACTCGGGTCATCAGATCTATGAAATATGCAGGGGCATTGGTCAGTCCGAAGGGTAACTAACCATTCGTAGAATATATCAGGACCCCAAATAATAGATAAATGGATATAATTTTAATTCAGCCTCATATTTTGTTAACCAATTCATTCCAATTAAAATTTCAAATTCATTAAAGTTAAAATCGAAAAGCTGATAGAAAACTGATGAAGAGAATACGAATTAAGAACTTTCTACATGATTCGTCAAGCCACCACCACACTAAAGCTTCTTTCTGTAGCTGCCAGGAAATCATCAAAGAATTGAAATCAGATGATGATCAAAGGAGATTGATGGAAAAAATTGTTTCTTGTTGTTACAGATATTGACCATTTGTAGTGGTACTTCCCTGTCCCCTATCTCGTCCTCTTCTTGCACTCATTCTCACTATCAGTGAATAGTAAGATAATTTACTGAGACATACGGACAAGATATCTTAGGGATACTCATTCTAGGGAATTTATATCCCCGTTTCTAATGAGTCACCTAATGTGTTATACTCCTGAGCTAAAGTCCTTACTCAACCTTCAACTCTGATACCAAATGTGACGGCCTAGGCTTTTCAACCATCGAGCAGCGACCAATCTCGACTGGTAGGCTTTTCAACCATCCCAGCCCCTCCGTGGCACATATTGGTATCCCGAATTTTCTTTTACGGCCAGCCTTTCGACTCTCAACCAACCTGGTTAGCCAACCCCACCTCGGGGACATGTAGGGGTAAGAGTCTCCGTCTCACCACCAAACCCAAAGCGAGAAACCCCTATCACGTTTAGTTAAGCAAATTCGGTTATTCACAATCCCGATCGGACTCCCCATCACATATGGAGATCTCTATGCCGACGCCACTCGGTGCAGAGACATTCGACAGATAATCCTTTCTTTTTCGAAAATACCCGGCCTTTACCACCGTCTTCAAATGTTATCCATTTCATCGTATCATTATTTGGAATGGGTTTTATGACATAAAGTCCTCTCCCGGATAAACCGAATAATGAGCGCTTATTTAAAAAGAATATGGATATATTAGGATCTTAGTTAAGTCATAGTTTTAAGCCCAAAACCTTTCCTTTTGAACGGTTTAAACAATTTTCCACTTTTAATCTTTTAACAAAAGATTCATCCTTTAAGATCCTCTTTAATTTGAAACAAAGTTCACCAATCTTTAACAAAGATTCATTCATAGCTTTCAAAATAATTTCACAATGCAAATCCTTTCAACAAAAACTGGGAAATTCTTTCGTTATATGAAAGCCATTATCATTTGAAAACAAATGGTTTTCATTTTGGGAAAATCCAATAAAAGTTATTCAAGATATAGCCTTTCAAAGTATACATTTATAAATCAGCGAACTGCCATATTTTCGGCAAATTCTATTTGAATTAAATTTAAATTACCAAAATAATTTATTCAATATACTTCAAAATGGTTTAAAATCCATATGTATATATATACACATATTGTATAACTTTTATATCCCTTTCCAACCATATTTTCCAAAATAATTTCAAAACTCAATCAAGACACATTATATTCAAATTAAATTTCAATTTCAAAACTTCCTTTTCAAAAGCTTTTCATATTCAACCCAATTCCATTTCCAAACTATTTTGGATACAAAATTCAACTTTAAAATCATTTCACCATTTGAATAAAATATTAAATTCAAAATAACTGTGAATTAACCAATTCCTCGTGTCCATATTTGTGTGTATGTGGTGTAGTCCATGGGCTTTTACACACAGCAATAAAATATCGCAACCATCATCAATTCAGGCAAAATAATACCGATAAGCGGTATAATCCTTATAACGCTTATCTTTCATTCATAGATACATAAATAAATTTATCACAGATAAATAAATCATATTTCACAGCTCAAAACGATTCATATCAGAGAACATCACATATCAGGGATATCAATCAATCCAAGCATTCAATACAATAATCATCCATAAGCAAGATTTATCAATCACTTGATTATAATTAGTTTAACTAATTACTTATGAATTAATCACCTATTAATTAACATTAATTAATTTCAAACCATTTTAATTAATTATTCTTTAATCATTTATTAATTAGCCTTTAATAATAAATTAATTAAACTTTAATTATTAATTAATCAACCATAATTAATAAATCAATCTACCTTAAATCATTAAATAGTTAATCTTTAATTATTTAATTATTATTTAATTAATTATCCTTAATTAATTTCATTAAGTAATTAACCTTTAATTCTTAATTAATTAATCAATCCTTAATTATCCTTTAATTACTTAACCTTTAATTACAAATTATCTTTTAAATACTTACATTGATTAGTTAACCTTCAAGTAATCAATTATCCTTAATTAATTACATTAAATAACCAAATTTTAATTACACTAAAGTAATTAACCTTTAATTAATCACGATAAGTAATTACTTGCATTAATAAATCAACCTTTTATTAATTAAATTAATTATCATTACTAGTTAATTAATCTCAAATTATCAAATCTTTAATTAACTTTTAAGATAAACCTTTATCTTATTTAAGCTAAACATTTTATTTTAACTAACTATTAAGTTTTAAAAACAACTTAAGAATTTATCTTAATTAATTTAAGTAAAATAAAACATACAACATCTTAAACCGAACATTTACTATATGTATAAGAAATTCATTTAAGAAAAAGGATTTAAACTTGATTCATTTTAAATTTTAAAAACTTGCTTATATTTGTTTTTTTTAAAACTATTATAATTTACTTCGGGTTCAACCCGATAAACCCTCGAGCCCAGACCCGAGACAATTTACCTTTTTTTAAACTTGGATTTAGTTTTAAAACTTAAACCTATAATCATGTTTTAAACCTCGTGTTCCTACTCGAAAACGAACCCAAGCAAACCTTCCCTTTCCCGAGTATTCCTTCGAGTCACACCACTACCCAGACCCACTGACACTCCAGCCTCGCTGTGCACGTGCACCATCGATCGAGATGACTTCGACCACCGCCGCCACCTCCAACAAAGTCGACCACCTCTACTTACGATCCTAACCACCCAATCTCCATCACAAGCCCAAACTCAGGATCAAGCTACCATGAACAAATCTAGAACCTAACCTATCACCAAAAAACCTTCTCTACTCGATGCTGCCGATCACCAGCAGCCATGAAACTTCGGCCACACCCTCACCGGCCATCCACGCTTCTTTTCCCCTATGACCGATGAATCCCGATCCTCCAGAGGTGACGCAGCAGCCAAGTTCCTAGCTTCGACCAAACTTGGGTTCTAAACCCTAATCCAGCATCGTGATGCCGCCTCGGTGGTCAAAAAAATCCACCTGACATTTTTCCCGAGACCGCCTACTCCCTCGCCGTCCCCAGTAGCGATCCCGACCTTCCTGAGTGCTCCGACCACTATAAATCGTTCAAAGTTCCATTTCTGGTCGACCACTAATTTCATACTCAAAACCCAACTAAAGATTGTGATTTAACTTTTAAAAATCATGATTTTTGATGGGAATTCAGATTATATATGAGAATCAAAGAATTGTGATATTTGATTTTACCATGATTCCAAGGTTTTCACTATCTTTTCCATTTTCAGATGATATTCAAAATTATCATTCATAAATAAATTATTAAATCTTAGTTTAGGTTTAAACAATCATAATTTGTTTAAATTCCAACGTCTATAAGAGGTTGGATAAGAAGATTTGAAATTTTGATCTAAATTTAAACCCTGTAACTTGAAACAGAGATGAACCAGACATGCACAGTTTTATATCTGCATGTTTACAAACATGAAAACCAAATTTCACTTATACAAACAATTATCACAACACCTATTTAATATATACATCACAAGCAACAGTTTAAAACAGGTAATTAGGTTGTTTACTTGCCTGATTGTGTTTGAACAGAGAACACAGGCTTTTTTAAAAACTAGAAAATGATCTTAGGCTTGCTTTGATATTGATGATGGAAACTGAATTTTTCTAGATGAATTTGCATGCTACAGAGTTTTAAGATGCTACAAGTTGAATGAATTTGAACTGGAACTTGATTGCTTGATGTTCTGCTAGGATACTTTTTAGGTTTTGATCTTTGCCTTAGATCCGAAGCTTTAGAAATTATTGTTTGTTTGATTTGAACTTGAACATTGACCTGATCTTGAATTTGTTTACATTTTCCTTTGAACCGGGTTAATTGCTTGCTGTAGTTTGATTAAATTTTGATTTTCCTTTTGTTTTAAACTTAGAAGATAAAGGAAATTTGAGAAGGAGAGTGTAAACTTTGAACTGAAAATCAATAGTTAGGTTTCTCTAATTCTTATTTACATATAATTCAATTTTAAAAGAAAATTTAAAAGATGACACTTGTTTAATTTCTTGTTTCATGGTTTACATTTGTTAATGCATGATATAAAATGATTACACTTGTTAATGGCTTGCATTAATGTTTTACAAATGTCCAAATGTAATTATTTTGTGTTTAAACCCCTTATTCATGTTTTTATCAATTACTTAAATTTATGTAACATGTTTTTCTTATGTTTTATAAATTATAAAATATGTTTATATAAACTTACCTATTATAAATTTATGTTTTAAAATTCTTATATATATATATATCTTATGTCTTCAATATTTTTTGATATTTTGCAAACCATTTTTACATCATATATAATTTTATAAAGAAAATGATTTTAAAATCTAATTATACCTTAATAAATAATCAATATATATAAGTATTAGAATTTAATCCTTAAATAGCTTTTGAAAATTTATTATATTAAATTCAAAAGATAACTTCCAAATATACATATATCAGGCTTATCCATTAATTTTACAGAGTATCAGGCTTATCCATTAATTTAACCAAGTCTGATTTAATGATAGCTGGAGTGAATTCTGACTTAATCTCTCAAATCACTTCATTCACTGCCATCTCGCATAGAGCTGATACATCAATGTATCTTGGCATTCCTTTAGCAACGTCGAGAATTTCTATTGCTCAATGTATTCCACTATATGACAGAATTACTGCTAGACTTTCTATTTGGACTAATAGATTGCTTAGTCAAGCAGGTAGGCTCACTCTCATAATATCCATTATCTTCGCCATGACCATGCATTGGTCTCGTTCATTCATCCTTCCAACCAAGTTAATCAAGATGATAAGGTCTGCCTTGTCAAACTTTTTCTGGCATGGATCTATTAATTCCAATAAGCTCCACCCATGTGCCTTCTCAAAACTTGAAAAGCCAAAATCCAGAGGTGGTCTAGGAATTAAAAACTTGCTTCTGTGGAATCGTGCGGCTATGATGTTTCATATTGACAATTTATTGAATCATAAAGACTGCTTATGGGTGAAATGGTCTCACAAATATATCATTGGTAACAAAAAGTTCTGGACCATGGATATTCCTCAGGCCTGTAGCTGGACGTGGCGAAGTATTCTCAAAATCAGATCTGAAATTCTTCCATTTGCAAGAAGTAAAATTGGTATTAATGGTCGTACTTCGTTCTGGCACGACCCCTGGGTGAAGGAAGGAACAATATTATGTCATTGTCTTACTTTCAACCAACAACAACAATATGGTATTAGTCCTTATGCTCTGGCAGCGGAATATATCAACGATGATAAAGTTGATCTCCCTTTTTCAAGCAATCTGAATGTTAGACAACTATGGAATCAGGTGAGAGGTAGTCAAGTTAATTTTAATCCTGATGATGGTATTTCTTGGTCATGTTGCTCTGACCAATTCATGATTGGTGGTATGTACAAGCAATTTGTTTACCAGGCTAACACTGCTGTGCTCATTTGGCATAAACGTATATGGTTAAATCACAACACTGAAAGTCAGAACCTCATGTTATGGGAGATATTTGGTAATGTTTTAAAAACAAAATATATGCTGAGACAGAGAGGGCTCATCATTGATGCTACTTGTAGCATCTGTCATGCTGGGGAGGAAGATAAGCAACACCTATTCTTCAACTGTTCTTATGTCCATAGTTTATGGTGCTTAACTAATTCCTTCATCTCTGGTAGGTCTGTTGCAAATGACAGTGAGGAAGAATGGGATATCATATTCAAGGCAACCAGATGGAGAGGAGAATCTACCGACGTTTTGCTGTTTACACTTAAAATATCCATTGCGTCGATATGGGAGGAGAGAAATGCTATCACCTTCTGTGCTAAAAGGAAATCTTATTCTCAAATGAAAGATAGTATCATGGGGAGATTGAAGTTTGGAATCACTGCTTCAAGTCATCGGTTTGAACCTAGTTTCCTGGCTTCCCTTTCCTGATCCTTGGTGGCCTTCATGTTTGTGTTGTGTTTGTTTTTCTTTGTTTTTTTTGATATGCCCGTTTCTCTTGTATTCTTGTTTCTGGGTTTCTTGTTGCCTAATTTTTAGGTAGCTTTGTTTTCCTTTTGTATTTCGTTCCTGGTATATCAATAAATGGTAGGGGTCCATTTCTAACCCCGCTGGCTTTGCCAAATATATATTATAATTAGAGAACAAATTTTATTAATTTTAAAATATAGAGTATTTAAAATCCATTTATTTTCAATATATTTATATTTGAGTTTCAAACCTACAATTCAATTTATAATCAATATATATATATATATATATATATATATATATATTAATAAACAACAAATATCTTATTAAATTTAGAAAAATTCACATTTATTCACAATTAAATCCAAAAATTTATGTTAATCACTGAATTTAATTTGGCTAAAAAACGACATCGTTACATCTATCCTATTATCATGTGATATGGATATTTATCATTTCAATCCGCAAATTTAATATTTACGGGTATATATCGTTTTAACCCGCAATCTCAAAATTTAAAATCAATGAAAATCGTTTGGGTTTATCATTTCAACCTATGACGATTTTTCCCTATACTACAAAATCATTCGGGTATGTATCATTTCAACTCATAGGGAATTCTAAACTAATAGGGAACTTGCAGAGTGAGAACAAATATGATAATAATATAATATATCAACAACATGCATATATCATCAGTGATAAATTAAATAAAATACACACAACAGGATATGGTGTCATATATCATAGGTGAACAGTTGCAGATAATAACATATCATATTTAAAAATTAAATAACTAGCAATTCAATTTTAATAGCATATTTCAATTTTCATTTCAAGTGAAATCAAATTTACTAACCATAAGAATGTTAATCGTGAGTGATTGCTTACGTTTTGAGGCTAGAGAGAGAATTAGAATGTGAAGCACAAACACAGATATGCACCAACAAGCTTGAGTTGCTGAAATAATCTCCAAACAACAACGGAAACAAGCAAGGCAAGGTGGATGAACTTGGGTTTGATGAAAATACAATATATATGTATATTATAATTGAAAATCAATATTTAAATTTTGAAAACATGTATTAAAAAAATCTATATTTCTATACCTTAAAATCAATATCTAATTTTGCACCGGTACAAAATAAAATACATATATTTTAAATCCCTACATCTTAAAACACTTTTTTTCCTTTTTTTTTCTTTTATTAAATATGAAACTTTTGTTACTATATTTGAAAAACCAACTCACATATACTCATATTTATCTATAAACTAATTTCTAAGCTAGTATATCAACTTACATGTTATGGAAAAAAAAAAACTTTTTTCCCAAACATGTATCGCAAATATAAACAACTTATATATACATTTCAAAATTTATTATATATATAACACAGATCATATAGTTTGTAAAACTTTCATATATAACATAGCTTATATACATAAGCTACAGTATAAAACTATATACATACATATACATATACATATACATATATACATACATACATATATATATATATATATATATATATATATATATATATATATAGATGTACGTATGTATACATACATACATATATATATATACATATATGTATGTATGTATGTGTGTGTGTGTATATATAACGCAACTTTGCATTCCCCCTTTTCTTTTCTTTTCTAAAGTCAAATACACACACATTATATTTTCAATATTAATCCTTAAAACCTATATAATAAAATTGAATACAGTCGAATATGTAAAACCGTCAGTAAAATATAAACAAACAGAACCAAAATACATTAAACATATTATTCCTATATATAAAATTTTCAATAGACAAGTACACAGATAAAACTTTAAAATCTATATTTATATAACCAAAACACATGTATTTAAACCCATTATTTTAAACACGTAAACCTGTATATAGTACAAAGTGGATAAGGTGGTGAGAACAGAGGATATTCTACTGGTCTAAGAAGGTGGCTGGTCGGAGGAGCGATGATGTTTGTTGGCACAAGGCGGCAGAAAAGGAGGCTGTTAGGTGGCAGTAGGCTATGGTAGAAGAAACGAACGACCCCATATGCAACAATGCACTCTGTACAAGGCTGCTATGCCGGAGGGGATGCGGGCTATCATCAGGGTCCGGGTGCGATAAACGCATGGGTTATCTGCTTGGCAAGGGTGAAGATGCAAGGCGAAAGTGGCATTGAGGAAAGAGAAGGAGGTGGAGAATGCTGACTGTTGTGGGAGATGGCCGCATGTGCGCTGTGTGGGTGATGGGGTGGGAAAGGATAGGTCAATGGGTCGATGGTTGTGCTGCTGACTGGCAGTAGGGGCAGTGGTAGATGGAAGCAAGGGTCGGCAACGTTGGTGATGTTCGGTGGGCATGGCTGCTTTGATGCTGTAGGGTGGAGGGTGGCACGAAGAATGGTTTTTGCATGGGAAGAGAAAGGTGGTGCTCGAGAGAATGGCGGAGGGTAGAGACACACAGCGAGGCTAAAGGAAACGAACATGCATGCAATAATTTTTTTTTGAAGTGAATGGCCAAAATGAATATGAAGAGGAATAGAGAAATGTTTGGAAGAGACGATAGGCAAAAAACAAATCAACAAATACGAAGAGGTAGGAAGTTGAAAGGAATGCAGATAGATATAAATATAATTTTATTTTATATTTTAACCAACAGAAGCGAAGGGACAGAGCAAACGCAACTATTAAAATTCGGAGAATATAGAAAGCCAGTTGGCTATTGGTTGTCTCTGGAAATAAATGAGGGGATAAGATAAACACCAAAGGTCCAAAACGGATGCTGATATGACTGACCGTTTCACATATTTCACTGTGCATGAAACTCTAAAATACATATATGAATATACTACGGAGATCAGCACGACGGTACGAACATGACGGTACACTGATATCGGTGATACGATCATCCTATCATAAGTCGATATTTGGTACCGAAAATGCTGCTAAAACGTCGAAACTAAGATAAACGGGGCTAAGAAATTTGAATTTGACGAAACGATTATTATGACATCTCATTTAGAAAATGATAAATATTTTTATTGTATAAAAATATTTAGATTTCAATAATATTTTATTTTCAAAAAAATATTAACTTATTTCTAAATTGAAGATTTCACAACATAAATTACTTTCATATTTTCCAATGAAAATTACCATTTACTATGTTTAAATAGACGTATTCCAAATATTAAATTTTTATTTTCAAATTTAGTTATTTAAAATTTCACAAAATTTCAGTTAATTACATTATTAAAACCATAAAAATATGCGGGTCATTACAATTTCCCCACTTAAAACTTTTCGTCCTCGAAAAGGAACGAGGTAGGAGAACATGACCAACCAGAAAGAAAAGATAGATTGAAATACACAATATTAGATACAACAGTAAATTTTAAAGCCATATAAATTTTATTTATTTTTAAATTGGTCTATACTCAACTAATTGATTTCAATTCATTTTAGTTAATCGATAATATTCATTTATATTCATATTTCGTTGATATTCAATTCAAGATATTTTCATTCAATTTGGTTTGTTTCAATTTATTAATATTTGTTACATAAATTTCTTTCAAACAAAGTTTATTTGATTTAACTCATTTATTAGATTCATTTATCTTTAGTTGAGTTAATAATACTAAATTTAAATTTCAACTATTCTTAAGTCCATATTTATTTACTTAAAAGGTATTTTTCTTTAATTACTAATTTATTTCACTCACATTATTTATAACCTCCATTGAATGTATAAAAATCATTATAGCAATCAAAGTTTATCTATAAGTTTCCCTTAACAAAATCTTATTTTCGAGCATCTTATTACTTACATTTCATGCGTATTGTTCAATTACATATTCTTATTATATTCAGCTTTTCTTAGGTAAGTTTTATTAATGTTTCATACGTAATTGAGCACTATACCAATTTGATTTAAACAAAATAAATTAATTTGAGCAATCTGTTCCCTAAGTTTTCTCATATATAACCTTCAATTACAAATTCAACTTAACATTTCAACCTTTTAAATAATTCAGGTAAGTTATACATGTTTTTAGAAATGCAACCGAGTATTATACAAATGAATTTTTATTCTAATTCAACTGTTTCAAGTTGATTTAATTTCATTTCTAATTTAAAGATTCCAATTATTCAAATATTTTGCTTCATTTCTATAGTTGAAACCATTTCTTGATATAAAACTTAAGATTCAAATTTTCGGTTTATATTTTATAGATCAATTTATACACAAGAAATATAAATCAGTCCACTTTTCCAAAACAAAAGTGTAGCAAAGCTACTAAGTGGTCTCTCCACTTTGAGACTTAAAAATGAATGTCAATGATGGTGTAGTCATCATCGAAATTATTTTCCAGCAACAAAAAGAGAGTACTAACTTAGTTCAATTAAAATTCTTAAGAAACAATTTCCATCCGAAAATACTTTTAAATAATATATTCGAAAACTTTAAAGTTATTATTTTTTGAATAGTACCAGAAATCAAATTCTCAAAACTTTAATTTAAATTCATTTCATTTTATATGCAAATCAAATTTATAACCATGCTTTAAAATGTCATTTCCTTATAATATACAATAATAGTTAATGGTTTAGAAATGTTAACAAAATAACAAATGAAAATCTAGTATCATTAGTTTTAACAACCAATTTATTTAACTATCCAATTTTCGAAAATTACACTTATATAAAAATAATCATACATAAAATCATTTCATTTTCCAATTTCGAAAACAATATTGTGTCAGTTTGCTCTGTTTAAGTGTTTTGGAATTCCTATCGATAGTGTGCTGACCCGCAACTCCGCACCCTTTGAATCGACAATAAACCGCACATGTCTGATCCAAAAAGCACATAATGATGGAAAGTCAAGAGAAAGAAAAGAAGAGAGAAGAAAAGAAGAGAAGAAAGAGAGAAGATAGAACCAAATAGAATAATACAGATTCTCACATCACAGTGGAAAACATATAATACCATATCAATGATCTTTACAAAATAGAAACTGCTTATATATACATACATAAACCAGAGTTCAATAATCAATCACTAGTTATCAGCCTGAACGGTTACATTAACCTATCCTCACATTTGCCGATAATATACAACAGCTAAGCAGCGGATAATCAAAACAGATACGTGTACACGAAATGATGATCTCCAGCTCTCCTACTGAAGCTCCAAAAGCACCAATTCCGAACCTGTAAATATACTCGGTCTGACCCAAGCATGGAAAGGGAAGAATGCCCAGATCAGTCTAGTAAGCCAGCATGAAACACACTCAACTGAATTTATTAAATTATCAAACTTTTTCTTTATCAAAACAAATGTATCGTAAGACACGCCCACACATAAACACGGACATGCTTTTACCTTACGATAACTAAAACATTTCATATCAAATCCTCTTATATTATACTAGTATATAGTATATAAATAATATTAATCATAGCCAAAATTATTACATTGATTAAATTCCACATATAGCCCAAAATGGGTAATACAATCAAAATGGCAGGTATGTAGTGGAGTTTGGATTTCCATATAAATGACCAGATAAAGGGACTACCTTTCGGCAGTACATCTCTAGAAGAATGCACCGAGGCACAGAACATTTGCCCTCTACCAACACAAGACCGACTGATCTCTATAATTAGATGGTACCGAATATGTCATCCTTCGGTCGTTACCGACCTTTACCGAGGACCCTCAAGCATACAATCCACAATAATCAGATACACGACATCATAGCGTGTAAAGATATATCTAGAAGAGGATGATCATACCCTACTTGGGAGCGACCCACTTCGCCTTACTGCATCTAACCCTGTTTTGGTAATTTTCGGTTGATGAAGCCTGAGGTAACGATTACCTTTCACATATCATATCACATCACTTTGAATGCCACATGGCCATTTCCGTTGACTACTGATTGCCTTCCACAAAAATACAACCCTTAAGCCTATACGTCTCAAGGTGAGTGATAAGCTAAGAGAAGTTGCCTTCTCCGCCACCACTGATGTACGTTTGTAAAAACCAATGTACATAATCATTAGAAATGCCATGTCAGACAAACATCCATACAAGTTGACCAGGAACATGACAAACCAAAGGTACTTTCCTACCACATCCTGTCGGATATCCCTAGGATTAGTAGCGAATAGTCCTTGCATTGGATATTTCATAATGAAGAGAGCATTGTTACTATATGTATATTGGAATTTTTACCCCAAACGGTCAACAAGCAGTCTCCCACTATGATAATCCTGAATATCAATATCATCATAACCAACCTGCACAATCGAGCATAAATGTTGGTCCGTAGTGGTTTTCAGATAAATCTGATCTCGGTCTCTTCGCACCAACAATGCAAAAGCGTTTCCCAACCTCACAAGAAACTAAGTATCATAGACTTATCACGTATCCAACTTTCAACTTGCTATCCTTCGAGCCTAGAAGGAAGCTCGATAGATTGGAGTAATACTCTACACTATACGAATTAACATCCTCAACACAAACGATAATCAAGCCTACACTGAAGGCTACATACTAAGTGTATGACTAAATAGTTCCCACATCAAGTCGAGGAACTAAAATCATTTACTATAACAACAGTGTTATAGTCCATCATTTCCCTTCTTCTCAAAATCGTGTATTTCAACAATGAATGTTGAAATCAATGGTTTCGATACTTAACATATTTATAACATCTTCAAACCATTTTATGTTATTTAAAATATCACTTTCCAAAATTATCCATTTTATTTAATATATTATTCACTATCCAAAATCGTGAATACAGTCCATTTACCAATTCCAATATTTCTGCACATTTATTAGAGGATAATCCACTGTCCAAAATTGTGAGTATAATCTTTTTACCAAATTCACCACTACTGCACATTAATTTAAAGGATTATCCACTATCCAAAATCGTGGATGAAATTCCTTTAATAAACTTTCATATTTAACTTATCAAATTCAATTGATTTCAGATTTATAAAACAATGTATATAAATTCAATTTATATTTTATAAAACTTCCATTTATAAATTCCCTTTATTAACAAATTCCATTTACATCTCATTCATATGCCAAATCCAAATCATAAGTTAATTTACTTACAAATCATTTATTTGCAAATTCATTCTTTTATAACTTCATCAATTATAAATCTAATTCACTTATAAAATCCAATTACAACTTCATTTTAAACATTTACAAAAAATGCTTTATAATTCCATTATTCCGATTTATAAAAATTCAGTTTTATAAATCTTATATATAAACCATTTATAATTACTCAAAAATCTTAGTTTAAACTATTTTACTAAATAATCAACTTCACATTTCAAAATTCACATTCTAATTTTATTACCCAAAAATCACAATTTTTATAACATAAAAATTATAATATTTATTTATCTAAAATAAATTCATTCCTTTAACCATTCGAAATTAATAAAACATCTATTTCCAAAATCATTTGAAAATCCTTTTTTATTCAAAATCATCACTTTAATATTTTTATTAGTCCAAAATAGGCCCAATGCGGTAACAGCACTAAATACATTAATCACGGCATCCAAATCATCATATATCACATGACAACAGAATATATATCATAATATCTGTAAATCAAACCAATATTAGTGAGGAATCCAGTTGGATCCCTCCAATCTGTCACCTACAACAAATATACATATTTGAGAATATGTACAATGTCCGCTTCGAGGCAGACGCACGTACAAAAGGGTCATCCGCTCATATACGGAAACATATAGAGTCTCATCTACTCCAATAGACAGGAATATATCCAAATATATCATACATCATCCTAAAAATCATCAATCATCATAAATAAAATTTATTCTCACTTATATAAAAAATATCAGTGAGTTAGAAAGAGTGAGTTGTACTCACTTTGGTTCCAATAGCAGTCGTAGTGTTTTATTCCAAATAAAATTAAACAGGTGTTTAATTTTACCTAAAATTTACACTAGCTCCAATCAACTCCAAACTAGCACTTAAGTGTAGTGCTCATCAATACGGACCCAACACAACTTGTTTCATCAAAAACGGACCTCATATAAAGAAGTTATGGTATTTTAAAATTTATACGATTTATAATAAAATTAAAATATACAATTCATTTTTATTTTTCCTTTTATTTATTTTAACCTTGATAATTATCTAGGCCGTTTAATTCCAATAAGGCAAATCTAAGCCGCCCGCATCGTCTTCTTCGTTCACGCATTCAATAATTCGAACAATCCCAATAGTCGTTTGCTTCCCCTCGACTTCAACCCTTCACCGATCATCTACGCGATGATCCATGACCATCGATCAGTGCGCCGAAGTGAGCTCCACCTCCAGTCGAAAACTTGCCAAGCTTGGTCATCCCTATGCCATGAAAAATGTGCGCAAACGCTTTGCCTTCAAGCTTGATTTCCCTCCACATCGTTGCTCGAAAATTCATCATCACCGTATAGATCTGAAGATCTCATCTGGCTCTTCAATATTGTAGTTGAAATATTCTCATAATTGTTTATAGATTAAGAGATGTTGAGGAGAGAAGTATTGAATAATTTCGGCCACTGAATGAATAAGTGGCGGTTTGCCCTAGCTAGGGTTTCTTTGATGAAAAAGCGAAATTATAATGTCCTTTTATAGAAAATTCCAAAACACTATTCACCCGAAATTTTGTTTGAACTCCAAACGAACCGTGCCGCCTGGCGTTTATAATGTTTTACTCCTATTCCAAACACAATGGAATATAAATCGAGGGTCGATTCGATCGTATTTGGAAGATAGGTTTTCAAATCGAATTATTTAAATTTAAAATTCACTTAAACAAATTTCTAAGCGTTTTAGCTTGCCCTGACTAAACCGTAAATCCGAGTGACACGAAATTTAAAATCCTACAATAATATAACACTACAGATCCCATGAAACTAGTTTCGTCGAAATCCGAGGCTGTATGAAAAATGACTATTTTTACACGTTAATTAAATATTAAAATATTTAATTTTTATAATTTAACTTTTAATTCAATTTTAAATTCTCTAACATCATTCTAATTCAAATAGAATTTATATCAACTTTATAAATCATTTTTATTCATAGATAATTCAAAATCAAATTATTTACACAATTTCAAATATTAAACTAACAATTTAATTATCCAATTAAACCCTTATATTTTAATATAAATTATTCAGCTAATAAAAATTTATTTTAATATTTAAAATCAATTAAATATATGAATTTCAAATAACTAAAATTCTGGTTCGTTACATTCTCTCCTGCTTAAAAGAATTTCGTCCCCGAAATTACCAAGGAAGAAAAAGTCACAAAATTCATTAACTTTTCCAAAAATCCATTAGTTAAACTTCTTATAAAAACTTTCTTTAAGTTTTGAAATCCAATCATAGTTATCTTTTCAAAACTAACCGATATCATTTCAAATTTTAACTCAATATTAAAATTTCACCAAAATTCTCAAAAAATTTTAATGCCTCAAATTTTCAAAAAAAATCCGCCAGCTTCTCCTTTGCGCGGTTCGATCGTAGTGGGATCACTATATATATATATATATATATGTGTGTGTGTGTGTGCGTGTGCGCGCGCGCGCGCGTGTGTGTGTCTATATATCATAAATATACATCTCATCTTCGAGGATGAGGCATCCCATAGGGAAAAAAGTATAAAAGCACGATATGTAATCCGAGATATATACCTTATATATTATTAGCGAGCATATACGGCTAATATGGCATGAAAGTGAGCTCCAAATCCGAAGCATACACCATCCGCACCTACTAAATACTCAACAAACAAACGAGAAACATGTATATATGAAAATAATATCAATATACAACATATACCAATACAACAACTATATATGCCAACATAACAAATGCAACAAAAACAACAAATCCAACCATCAAACAACTATCATCCAACTAACATCCAACAAATCAATATCTATCTAATTAATCCATAACTAAATAAATATACATTCATTTCTTATTGATATTCATTGAATTGGTTTTCAATTTAAATCACATTGATTCACTAACATTAGATTTAACTAACATTCATTTATTCATATTCAATTAGTTTACATTCACTAATTTTCATTCAAGTTTGTTCATTTCCAAATCAAATCAAATTTAATTCTATTTAAATTTACTTCACTTTCAATTTGAATTTAATTTTTTTAGCTTTCAGTTTCATTAATTCAATTCCATATGAATTTCTATTCAATCAACTAACAACCAATGTATAACCAATATAACCAACTTAGTTTAATTTAAATTCAACATTCATATTCATTTACCTTTAATTTGGTTCAACACTTTTACTTTCAATTGGTTTGATATTCAATTCGGATTGAATTCTAGTATTCACATATTTTTTTATACAACCCTTCTAATGTTATTATTAATTCGCAACTTCTTAACTTAATTTTTATTCAATTCTTAACAACAACATTTCTAATCCATGTTTATTCCCTAAATCACTTTTACATTAAAGTTGAATTTCATTATATAACTCAAGTTCATATTCATTTAACTTCCAATAGTTAAATTTCAAATCATATATTTATTATGATAACTCAAATTCTATTTCAACTTTACCAAAGTTAAAATTTTATTTCATATTATAAATCCAAAACTTAGTTTCACTTATATTCATCAATTTCAACTTGGATTTTAAATCAAATTCGTTTATCAAAAAAAAAATTCAATTTTCAATTTACTATTGGTAGCAAATCAATCACATAGAAACTCGAAAATGATACTAATGATGCTGCAATCATCACCTTTATTATTTCCCAACAACAGTAGCGAATTCAGTACTTTATATTCTTTTTAAAAATTCCTTTTATTATGTATAAATCATATCTATAAATCTTCTTACTTATATAATTTCACTTTACTTATATAAGATCATTCCAAATTTATTTATCTTATTTAGATTTATAACAATATAATCTCTTTAAATTTGAAAAACAACTTCCAAAATTAACGGGATTCAAATTCTCAAATTCTTAGCTTATATCCATTTTTATTTATAAATCATATTTATAAATATACCCATATAGTTTCATTTCTTATATATAAGATTATTTCACAATTGTAAATCATATTAATTATAATTCCATACTTATATAATTCATTTTCTTATATAATTTATTCTTTTACAATTGTTGTTTATTTATTTATATTATTCAAACAACTTTTGTTACTTATATATATTCATATTTTCAAACAACCAACATCAATCTATATACACTATAATAATTTTGAAAAATTATTTCCTTTATATCTAAAATATAATCGAGGTAACATTATTACGTTTACCCAATTTAAATGATACTATGTCGACTTGCCTCATTTAAGTGTTTGGAAATCCGTATCGATCATATGTCGTCCCACATATCGATCGAAATTCACAAACAACTCAACGGATAAGCCAACACGATATAAAACATTTTATATTCACTAACAAATACGCGCTCATATATATATAATACACTCAAACCCTATCTAGGGTGCTACTGTCCCTATCTATACTAAGCACACATCAAAGCTTAGGAATGTACAAAATCTTTGCTCTGATGCCAATGTGACGCCCGCGACTCCGCACCCTTTGAATCGACAATAAACCACACATGTTCGACCCAAAAAGCATAGACTGACGGAAAGTCAAGAGAAAGAAAAGAAGAGAGAAGAAGAGAAGAGAAGAAAGAGAGAAGATAGAAGCAAATAGAACAATACAGAATCTCACATCGTAGCGGAAAACATATAATATCATATCAATGATCTTTACAAAACGGAAACTGTATATATATATATATACATACATAAATCAGAGTTCAATAATCAATCACTAGTTATCAGCCTGGACAGTTACAATAACCTGTCCTCATAATTTCCAATAATATACAACAACTAAGCAGCGGATAATCATAACAAATACGTGTATATGAAATGAAGATCTCCAGCTCTCCTGCTGAAGCTCCAAAAGCACCAATTTTGAACTTGTAAATATACTCGGTCTGACCCGAGCATTGAAATGGAAGAACGCCCAGATCAGTCTGGTAAACTAGCTTGAGAAATACATGCAACTGTATTTATTAAATTACCAAACTTTTCCTTTATCAAAAAGAAAGTATCTCGTATGACACGCCCACACATAGACATGGACATGTTTTTACCTTACGATAACTAAAACATTTCGTATCCAATCCTCTTATATTATACTAGTATCTAGTATACAAATAATATTAATCATAACCGAAATTGTTACATTGATTAAATTCCAGCATATAGCCCAAAACGGGTAATACAATCAAAATGGCAGGTATGTAGTGGAGTTTGGATTTCCGTACAAATGACCAGGTGAATGGACTACCTTCCGGCAGTACATCTCTAGAAGAATGCACCGAGGCATAGAACATTTCCCCTACCAACACAAGACCGGCCCACCTCTATAACTAGATGGTACCGAATATATCCTCCTCTGTTTGTTACCGACCTTTACCGAGGGACCTCAAGCATACAAACCACAATAATCAGAGACACGACTTCATAGCATGTAAAGATATATCTAGAAGAGGATGATCATACCCTACTTAAGAGTGATCCACTTAGCCTTGCCTCATCTAACCCTGTTTTGGTCATTACCAGTTGGTGAGGCCTGAGGTAATTAGTACCTTTCACATATCACATCACATCACATTGAATGCCACACGGCCATTTCCATTGACTACTAACTGCCTTCCACAGAAATACAAAACTTAAGCTCATATGTCTCAAGGAGGGTGTTAAGCTAAGAGAAGTTGCCTTCTATGCCACTACTGATGTACGTTTGTAAAAATCAATGTATGTAATCTTTAGAAATGCAATGTCAGACGAACATCCATACAAGTTGTTTAGGAACAGGACAAACCGAAGGTACTTTCCTACCATTTTCTGTCGGGATATCCCTAGGATTAGCAGCGAATAGTCCTTGCATTGGATATTTCATAATAAAAAGACCACCACTACTATATGTATATTGGGGTTTTAGCCACAAACGATCAACAAGCAGTCTCCCACTATGAAAATCCTGAATATCAATATCATCATAACCAACCTGCACAGCCGTCACATAAATGTTGGTCCGAAGTGGTTTTCAGATAAATCTGATCCCGTTGTCTTCGCACCAACAACGCAAAAGCGTTTCTCAACCTCACACAGAAAATAAGTCTCATAGACTTATCATGTCTCCAACTTTCAACTTGCTATCCTTCGAGCCAAGAAGGAAGCTCGATAGATTGGATTAATACACCGCACTACAGGAATCAACATCCTCAACACAAACGATAATCAAGCCTACACAGAAGGCTACGTACGAAGTGTACAACTAAAAAGTTCCCACATCAAGTTGAGGAACTAAAATGGCCAAAATTTGATGGTCGGTTATTTAACTAGGCCCGTTAATTAATCTTTTATTGATTAAATCACTTGCCAAATATTCACTTCAAATTATCTTTTAGAAAGATATATTCTCGAAACCATTTCACTATTGGAAAACATTTCCATATACTTACTTAAAAATAATTAATTCACAATCTCTTTATTTCCAACACTTGGAAAATATTACATATACTCAAATCATGATTAATTATATATTTTATTCTTTACTCTGTAAGAAAAACATTCTTTTAAACACATTTATTAGGTCAAAATGAATGTTGCATAAAACATTGTTACGATAACCAAAAATCACTAGTGTAGGATTCAAAAATTAGATAGATATATAAATCCCATATACTATACAAAAACATTTCCTTTCGAAAATCATTTACTATAACAACAGTGTTATAGTCCATCATTTCCATTCTTCTCAAAAATGTCTATTTCAACAATGAATGTTGAAATTTATGGTTTCGATACTTGACACAGTTAAAACATCTTCAAACCATTTTATTCTATTTAAAATATCACTTCCCAAAAATATCCATTTTATTCAATATATTATTCACTGTCCAAAATCGTGAATATAGTCCATTTACCAAATCCAATATTTCTACACATTTATTAGAGGATAATCCACTGTCCAAAATCGTGAATATAATCCTTTTATCAAATTCGCCACTATAATTCTTTTATCAAATTCACCACTATTGCACATTAATTTAAAGGATTATCCACTGTCCAAAATCGTGGATGAAATTCCTTTAATAAAATTACATATTTAACTTACCAAATTCAATTGATTTTGGATTTATAAAACAATGTTTATAAATTCCATTTATATTTTATAAAACTTCCGTTTATAAATTTCCTTTATTAACAAATTCCATGTACATCTCATTTATATGCCAAATCCAAATTATAAGTTAATTTACTTATAAATCATATATTTGCAAATTCATTCTTTTATAACTTCATCAATTATAAATCTTATTCACTTATAAAATCCAATTATAACTTCATTTTAAACATTTACAAAAAATCCTTTATAATTCCATTATTCCGATTTATAAAAATTCAATTTTATAAATCTTATATATAAACCATTTATAGTTACTCAAAAATATCAGTTTAAACTATTTTACCAAATAATCAACTTCACATTTCAAAATTCACATTCTAATTATATTTCCCAAAAATCATAACTTTTAAGACATAAATATTATAATATTTATTTATTTAATATAAATTCATTCCTTTAACCATTCAAAGCTAATAAAACATCTATTTCCAAAATCATTAGAAAATCCTTTTTTATTCGAAATCATCACTTTAATATTTTTTATTAGTCCAAAATAGGCCCAATGCTGCAACAGCACTAAATACATCAATCATGGCATCCAAAACATCATATATCATATGATAACAGAATATATATCACAATATCTGTAAATAAAACCAATACTGGTGAGAAATCCAGTTGGATCCCTCCAACCTGTGACCTGCAATAAATATACATATTAGAAAATACGTACAATATCCGCTTCGAGGCAGACGCGCGTACAAAAGGGTCATCCGCTCATACACGGGAACATATAAAGTCTAATCTGCTCCAATATGCAGGAATATATCCAAATATATCATACATCATCTAAACAATCATCAATCATCATAAATAAAATTTATTCTCACTTATATAAAAATATCAGCGAGTCAGAAAGAGTGAGTTGTACTCATTTTGGTTCCAATAACAGTCGTAGGGTTTTATTTCGAATAAAATTAAATAGGCGTTTAATTTTACCTTAAATTTACACTAGCTCCAATCAACTCCAAACTAGCTCTAAAATATAGTGCTTGTCAACACGGACCCAACGTAACTTGTTTCGTCCAAAACAGACCTCGTATGAAGAAGTTATGTTATTTTAAAGTTTATACGATTTATAATAAAATTAAATATACAATTTCTTTTTCTTTATATTTATTTTAACATTGATAATTATCTGGGCCATTCGACTTCAATAGGGCAGATCCGAGCTGCCCGTATCATCTTCTTCATTCACGCGTTCAATAATTCGAACAAACCCAATAGTCATTTGCTTCCCCTCGACTTCGAACCTTCATCGATCATCTACACGATGATCCATGACCGCCGAAGTGAGCTTCACCTCCAACCGAAGACCGGCCAAGTTTGGTCATCCCTATGCCTCAAAAAACGTATGCAAACGCGTTGTCTTCAAGCTTGATTTCCCGCCACATCGTTGCTCAAAAATTCATTATCACCGTATAAATCTGAAGATCTCATTTGGCTCTTCAATGTTGTAGTTGAAATTTTTTTGTAATTGTTTATGGAGTAAGAGATAATGAGGAGAGAAGAATTGAATAATTTCGGCTATTGAACGAATAAGTGGCGGCTTGCCCTGGCTAGGGTTTCTTTGATGAAAAAGCGAAACTATAACGTCCTTTTATAGAAAATTCCAAAACACTATTCACCTGAAAATTTTTCAAACTCCAAACGAACCGAACTGCCTGGCGTTTATTATGTTTTACCCCTATTCCGAACGCAATTGAATACATATCGAGAGCCAATTTGATCATATTTGGAAGATAGGTTTTCAAATCAAATTATTTAAATTTAAAATTCACTTAAACTAATTTCTATGCGTTTTAGCTTGCCCCGACTAAATCGTAAATCCGATTGACACGAAATTTGAAATTCTATAATAATATAACATTACGGATCTAATGAAATAGGTTTCGTCAAAATCCGAGACTGTATGAAAAATAACTATTTTTACACGTCAATTAAATATTAAAATATTCAGTTTTTATAATTTAACTTTAATTCAATTTTGAAAGTTTTCTAACATCATTATAATTCAAATAGAATTTTTATCAACTTTATAAATCATTTTTATTCACATATAATTCAAAATCTAATTATTTACATAATTTCAAATATTAAATTAACAATTTAATTATCCAATTAAATCCTTATATTTCAAATATAAGTTATCCAGCTAATAAAAATTTATTTTCGAATATTTAAAATCAATTAAATATACTAATTTCAAATGACTGAAATTATGGGTCGTTACAGATAGCATGGGTCAGACGAATCGATTGAAACCCACATTCAAACTTAACAACTCAAACAACACAATATAAAACATTTTTATATAAATTACAATATACATTCCCTTACAGAATGATTCAAGAATGGATTTCTAACAAGGATATAGATTCATATTTAGAAGGACCCTAATCAAAAGAATTCAACTACGAATATAACCACAAAGGAAGATAAGATAATTGGTCACAAAAGAGAAAGGATTGATTGACTTAATTTATCGCGAGCGACCTCAACTGGGTCAACCGAGATCTCAGGAATAAGATCGATGTAGAAATTCAATTTTCCGCTTGAAGGGAAGAGAAGCGACTTCACCCACTATCAGGATAATCTCTGATTATTGGAGTGGAGTCAAGATTATAAGGGAATCGCCCTGGTCATCTACTAGAGACTGTTCGGGCATTGTAAGAAATAACAGCATCTAAATCGAGGACGTAGAAATCTCCGGTGAATCGACGCTTTTTGTAAAGGAGTCCCGCCCCTTATACAAGTCATACTAAGGTTGGTGGAACTGCCGATGGCATTAGACACACGCAAGGATGAAAATGACAATTAGGGTTGGGGCTATGGGATGTTCCAGTATAAAAAGAACACGAATTGGGATAGATAAGAATGGATTTTTG
Source organism: Allium cepa (assembly GCA_030765085.1). Classification (NCBI taxonomy): domain Eukaryota; kingdom Viridiplantae; phylum Streptophyta; class Magnoliopsida; order Asparagales; family Amaryllidaceae; genus Allium; species Allium cepa. The sequence continues at coordinate 1,049,773,903 of CM060935.1, read as the reverse complement.
AAACGAGGCATGCTCCAAAATTCAAAGGAAAGCCGAATCAAAAAGGGGATAAAATAAAGCTCAAACAAAGGTGATTCTATAATTAACTTTCACTCCATGTGCTAAGTTATGCCTAAACCAGAGCTATGATACCAACTATAATGACTTAGTATTTCGAACCATTCGCATCCAATATGTCAAACTTGAAATGCTCAAAATATCAGAGTGTAATTTATATTTAGCAAAACTTAGCATATATTGTAAATAAATTAATCACAGAATCACAAACATAGAGTATTACAAAAATAAGCATCGGAATAGATAAATAGTAGTTCACGAAGCTACCATATAAACATTAGAGTTTGAAATAAAATACAACAGAATATCTCAAATATAATCTAGTCTCGAATACGAACCGATGACAAGTCTGAACCAAATAATTGGATAGCTAAAAGCTGAATAGATATAGATGGATCTCCAAGTTAAGCTCCAAACTCCAAAGGTGAGTCTTAAATGCTGTGACACTCAGTGTGACCCGAGCATAAAGCAAAACACAAAACATTCGAGTTAGAATTAACATTTTTATATTAATAAATTCAACTCAAGTGAAATGTCAACTGAAATACAAGTAACTTAAAGGATAGTTGAGATTTCCATCCTCCAAGGATCCGTGGAACTATCTACTATGTAGTAATATACGCTATTATAATATGTCTATAACAAAGTAAACTATTAAAATAGCGTTAAGGCATTACCCATATCCCTCTTAACACATTTTATATAATGTCGTAGTCTATACAGATATTGTAAACTCCACTCGCAAATGGGCTATCAGGGAGCACTCCAAAGATACCATATAAAACAAACTCGTAGAAGGCGCGATAGGGCATGTGATAAGGCACACGAGGCAATGCCAGGGTAGATATACCGTTTGCACTCCTGGACTAGTGGTAATGCATAACAGCTACTACTGCCCACCTCATGAAACACTCCCAAATCAAAGGTGCACCTAATCAAATCACAAAAGCAATAGAATGGTATCGATGAAATGTGCCTGATAGGGTGATTGACCCCACTTGGCCCGGTATAGCTCCTGTTTTAGCCACATCAAGCTGACTCACGAGAGTCAGTTTACGTAAATACCATATAGAATCGTCGTCAAAACATCCTATATTGTTCCGGAATCTCCACCATGTACACAGTTGTTAAAGTGGTTTTCTGTATTGGTAGAGAGTATGACAATATTCGATCCCAGTCTTCTTAGCAACCAAACGCTTATTTCATACCATGGTCATTTCATTTCAAATAGTTTATACTTCATATCAAAATATCATATTCATTCAAAGCCATACCAATTGGATATCATTCTTCACTTTAAATAATATTCATTTCCAGAATCGCAACACTTTCAAAATTATAACACTTTCGAAATCATAGCACTTTTGAAATCATAACACCTTTGAGATCATAACACTTTCAAATCATAACACTATTAAAATCATAACACTTAAAAATTCATAACACTTCCAACTTACCCAGTTTAGATATTGAAAATAGTGTGTGTGTGTGTATTAAAATAGTTATATAAATTAAAAATAATTTATATAATAAAATTAGTTTCCTCAAATTTTGCAAATCAATTCAAAAAATCTTAAATTCCAAATTTCAATTTGAATCAATTCCAATTTAACCATTTCAAATTTAAAGTTCAAAGATTCAAGTTTATATATTCAAACATGTACAATATAAATTTCATTTATATTGCAACATTTTACTTCAATTTATTTCAAATTGAAAAATATTTTCACTTAGTCATGTTAATAACAATTTGTTTGGATCACAATTTATAGATTTTAAATGAATATTAAATATTCAATCTCAAATTTATTTAAAGTTGAGGATATTCATTTAATCATCTTTATCAAATCAAGTTATAAATCATATCTTTCAAACCTCAAAAATCAATAAGTTTAAATCAATCTTATTTAAATTCACCTATTAACCAATTTAAATTCCAAGCGAACATTAATTTATCCTCCCAGCCTTTATTATTAAAGTTATAAAATCTATTTTTTTAAATATTAATATAATTATAAATAAATAACTAAACATATTATATACTAATTAAATTAAATTTTATTATTAAAGTTATTTTATATTAAATCTATTTTTATATATTTTAAAATAGTAAAATTATAAGAAAAATCTTAAAATTTATAGTTTCAAAACTAACTTATAAATTTAAAATTTCCAAAACATATAATTTAAAATTGTAATTTTACAAAATAAAATATCTTTATATTATATTTAAAAATCAATATTAATAAAATCCATATATTTCCTTCCAAAATTATAAAAATCATTTTCCAAAATAGACCAACGGTGTTCATATATAATTTTCTATCTTATGGCCAAGTGATACAGATATTTATCATTTCAATCCGTAAATTTAATATTTATGGGTATATGTCATTTTAACCCAAAATCCCAAAATCAAAATCAATGAAAATCGCTTGGGCTTATCATTTCAACCCGTAACGATTTTCCCCTATTCTACAAAATCGTTCCGTTTTGTATCGTTTCAACCCATAGGGAATTCTAAATTAATAGAGAACATGCAGAATGAGAATAAATATGATAATAATATAATATATCAACATCAGACATATATCATCAGTGATAAATTAAATAAAATATACACAACAAGATATGGTGTCATATATCGCTGGTGAAAAATTGCATATAATAGCATATCATATTATAAAATTAATTTACTAGCAATTCAAATTAAATAGCATATTTTAATTGTCGTTTCATGTGAAATCAAATTTATAAACTATAAGAATGTTAAACGTGAGTGATTGCTCACCTTTCGAGGCTAGAGAGAGAATTATAATGTGAAGCACGGACTGCATGAACAAGCTTGAGTTGTTGAAATAATCTCCGGACAGCAACGAAAACAAGCAAGGCACATGAACTTGGATTTGATGAAAATACAATATATATGTATATTATAATTGAAAATCAATATTTAAATTTTGAAAACATATATTAAAAAAATCTATATTTTTATACCTTAAAATCAATATCTAATTTTGCGCCCGTATAAAATAAAATACATATATTTCAAATCCCTACATCTTAAAATACTTTTTTTTTCTTTTATTAAATATGAAACTTTTGTTGCTTGAAAAACCAACTCATGTATACTCATATTTATAAATAAACTAATATCTAAGCTAGTACATCAACTTACACGTTATGAAAAAAAACTTTTTTTCCCAAACATGTATCGAAAATATAAACAACTTATATAAACACTTCAAAATTGATTATATATATAACACATATCATATAGTTTGTAAAACTTTTGTATATAACACAGATTAAAACTTTTGTATATAACACAGATTATATATATAAGCTACAATATAAAACTATATATATATATATATATATATATATATATATATAACACGGCTTTGCATTCGCCCTTTTCTTTTCTTTTCTAAAATCAAATATACACACACATTATGTTTTCAATATCAATCCTTAAAACCAATATATGTAATAAAATTGAATATAGTCGAATATGTTAAACCGTAAGGGCAACTCCAATGGTTACGTTACTTGCTGAATATGACGAAAATAATTGTCCAGTCGTCGAATTAAGGTTCGAAATTCAGTTGAATGTTCATGATCCAATTCAGGATCCTGAACTGGGCTTGGGCGCCCATTTAATGGGCGCCCAGGCCCTGGCGCTCATTTAATGAACACCAAGCTTCTGGCACCCATTAAATGGGCGCCCAAGCCCCTCAATTAATGGGAGCCTGGCGTCAGGCTCCCATTTAATGGGAGCCAGGCGTCAGGCGCCCATTAAATGGGCGCCTGACCCCTGAAATACTCAGCCCACTTCAAGGCTGAATATTCAGGGCTTTGAATATTCAGCCCTGAATGGACTGGAGATGCCCTAAGTAAAATATAAACAAACAAAACTAAAATAGTTTAAACATATTATTCCTATATATAAAATTTTCAATAGACAAGTACACACATAAAACTTTAAAATCTATATTTATATAACCAAAACACATGTATCTAAACCTATTATTTTAAACATGTAAACCTGTATATAGTATAAAGAGGATATGGTGGTAAGAACAGAGGGTGTTCTGCTGGTCTAAGAAGGTGGCTGGTCCGAGGAGCGATGATGTTTGCTGCCACAAGATGGCGGAAAAGGAGGCTATCAGGTGGCAGTAGGTTATGGTAGAAGAAACAAGCGACCACACATGCAACAATGCACTCCCTACAAGGCTATTATAATGGAGGGGACGTGGGCTGTCAGTTGGATCCGTGTGCAATGTGTAACTGTGCATAGGTCATCTGCTTGGCAAGGGTGAGGACGCAAGGCAAAAGTGGCATTGACGAGAGAGAGGGAGGTGGAGAATGCCGACTATTGTGGGAGGATGGCCGCATGTGCTCTGGGTGGGTGATGGGGTGGGAAAAGATAGGTCCATGGGTGGGGATGTGGATTGGGTTGATGGTTGTGCCGCTGGCCGGTGGTAGGGGCAGTGGTAGATGGAGGCATGGGTCGGCAACTTTTGTGATGTTCGGTGGGCGTGGCTGCATCGATGCTGTAAGGTGGAGGGTGGCACGAAAAATGGTTTTTGCATGGGATGAGAAAGGTGGTGCTCGAGAGAAGGGCAGAGAGGAGAGACGCACAGCGAGGCTAAAGGAAATGAACATGCATGCAAAATATTTTTTTGTGTGAAGAGAATGGCCAAAGAGAATATCAAGAGGAATAAAGAAATGTTTGGAAGGGACGATGGGCAGAAAACAAATCAAAAAATATGAAGAGGTAGGAAGGTGAAAGGAATGTAGATAGATATAAATATAATTTTGTTTTATATTTTAACTGACAGTAGTGAAGGGACAGAGTAAATGCCAACTATTAGAATTCAGAGAATATAGAAATCCAGCTGGCTCTTGGTTGTCTCCGAAAATAAACAAGAGAACAAGAGAAATACCAATGGTCCAAAACGGGTACCGATATGGCTGACCATTTCACATATTTTGCTTTACACCAAACTCCGAAATACACAGATGAATATAATACGGAGATAAGCATGACGCGATGAACAGAACGGTACACAAATATGGGTGATACGGTCATCCTATCGAAAGTCAATATTTGGTATCAAAAATGCTGCTAAAACGTCGAAACTAAGATAAACTGGGCCAGTGAATTCTGAATTTGACGAAATGAATTATGACGTCTCACTCAGAAAATGATAAACATTTTTATTATATAAAATTATTCATATTTCAATAATATTTTATTTTCAACATATATTAACTGATTTCTAAATTAAAGATTCCACAACAGAATTTACTTTCATTTTTCCCAATGAAAATTTACCATGTACTATGTTTAAGTAGACATATTCCAAATGTCAAATTTTTATTTCCATATTTAATCATTTAAAATTTCACAAAAAATCAATTAATTACATTACCAAAACCATTAAAATTTGCGAGTCGTTACAAAGGAACATCCCTGTATAAGTAATTACAGAGAATAATAGCTGAGATGGATAGCAATAGGACTAGGAATTTATATAAAGTATGATTATAATCTAGTAAGAAATAGTATAAGAGGAAAATAATAGGATGGAAGTTATCATTGTCTACCCCACTTTCCATTATTTAAAGTTATACAAAGTGTTTTTGAAAAATTGGAATGAATGATTATTTGATGCGATAATTAAGTCTCTGAATGTTTTGGATTAAAAATCCAACTTTTAGAAAAAGAAAGCCTTGATTATAGAAAGTGATTAAGAAGGGAAATTTTTCATAATTCCTATTTGAATAACTATCAATTCTTTAATGTCATGAATGGAAAGTCCAACTTTTAAAAGAATAAATCTTCGATGTAGAAAGTATTTGAGGAGGGAAATTATTTTACTACATTTTGGAATTAAGTAATTTTGAATTCATGATAAAATCTTCTAAGTTTATATTTTCAAAGGTAAATATTTTGGATTTGGAACATCATGGTTGTGAAATTTTAGCTTTACAAGGAATGGTTAGAGCTAAACCAAATTTTTATGCATTAGATATGGATCACTGCCTAGGTAAGACCTGTTAAAGGTTTTTGGAAATAAAAAAATGGGAACATAACGTACAATCTGATGTGAAAATTTAAAATCAATCCCAAACCTTTATTTGTAGAAGGTGGTAAAATTGTTAAGATATTCCAGATTTGTAATTGAGTTGTAAATTAGGTTGCCCATAGAATGTGAACTTCTATATTTTTATTTTGGACAGGTTTATGGGTAATTTCCATAAATTATCCAACTTCACAATATATACATAAAAGCACATTGTATGAATTAACAAGGGTTGTACCAAAAAGGGAAAGAGATGTGTAAGATATGGAGATTTTTTTCCATAGTTTACATTGTCTGTTTCAGTAAAAGAAAGAAATAATTGCTTGTAATCTCAAACAAAGCAAAAGTCTCACTCATTATTAGTTTAGGAAAATTATAACAGTAATCCTTTTTAGAAGAACATCTCTGATCATTAAAAATGTGGAAATAAGTGTTCAATTTTAGGAATTTGTAGTTAGAAATTTGCATACATATAATTACAGTTAACGACTAAATAAATAAATAAATATAGCATAATTTAGGATTATATACAAATTAGTTAGTAATTAACAAATTAGATTTATAGACATTGATTATAAATTTAACGGACAATAAATTTTTAATTAATGAGGGTTAAAAGGAATTAAAAAGAGAACTGATTAGGAAAAGTTTAATATGGCATTTATAGAAGAGTCGAATTAGAGTAATAAATGGATATTGAAATTTGTAGAAGATTAAATGAGGATTGAATAAAGATAATCCATCTTTACATTAATAAACAATTGTTACGAGTATATTAATTGAAGTAATATATGGACCGCATTTATTATAAACCAAGAAGGAAAATTAAGAAAATTAGGCAATAATGGAACAACATATTAGGAATGCTCATCTTAATTAAGTAAGGAGTATTATGACCTCAACACCATTTACACCAATTGATGATAGATGGCAGCTTCCAGCAAAATTTTCTTCTAGAGTTTTTGTATTGTAATCACTGGTTGTCTCCATTGGTTATTGAAAAAGCGTAAGATATGGTACAAGATATGTCTTTGTTTTATCTTTGTGTTGATTTTATGGATGAGATTGAAACACTTGACAAATACATGTTTATTGAGAAATAACATAAATAAAGAAATTTTACAGGGATACTTTACTAGCGATGAATTGTAGATAAGACTGGAAGATAATGAGTAAATTAGGTTAGCCTACAGAAATAAAGAATGCTTCAATCCTAGAAATTTTAGGATTCTGGGAAAAATAATTTTTAGCTTGTAGAATGTCACCATTAAATAAAGAGATAGAATGCATAGGGATATGAAGAGAATTTCCTATTGGACAAGGATGATGAAGAAGAAGGTGGTAGAATTTTCTTTTTGGAGCAATAAGGCCATGTCGTCTCTAGCATTATATCACGGAGGTGATTCAACTTCATGGAATTTCGATTGACATCATTAGTGATAGAAAACCATTATTTACTTGCATATTTTGGAGGATTTGAAGAAATGTTTAGGAACTTCATTGAATCTTAGCATTGCTTACCACTTGCAGATTAATGGACAAACTGAAAGAGTGAATTAGATCTTGGCGGATTGGTTAAGAGCTTGCATCGTGGACTTTGGAGGACACTAGGAGCATCACTTACTTTTGTAGAATCTACATATAATAATCACCAATCGACAATTGGTAAGGTACCCTTCAAAAGTGCTTATAGGAGACCATGAAAGTCACCAAATTTTTGGTAGGAAGCCACCAACAAAATCCTACCCAGACTAGATTTATTCACAGGACTTTAGAAAGACAGAGTTGATTAGACAGCATTTGAAGGTTGTAGGATTTGGAAAGTCGGAAAAGTTGGCACCAATACTTATTGGGCCTTTCCTAATTTTAGGAAAATATGAAAACTTGCAAAGTTATCGGATAAATTGGTAGGAGTCTGTGATATTTTCACGTTTCACATTTGAGGAAATACCATCATAGCACAACATTTGGTAGGGCCTAATCAATTGGGGTATACTGAGACAGAGCCAATAACATTTTGTGTCACTACATGTGTTATTGACCGCGAAACTAGAAAGCTCCGTAATAAAGAAATTAGGTTGGTTCTAGTATAAATGGTTGAAAATCTGGCGGAAAGCATATGGACTTCTTGTCCTAAGATTTTTCTAGTAAATTTTCCTCTCCAAAATTAGGTTTTGATTGCATCATGGTTGCTAGATTGGATGATAGGAGATGGTTGCTACACTTTTCGCTATCACTTTGCACTCATGTAGAAGTTTTTGTGCATGTTTAAAGAGTTTGCTTGCATACTTATGTGTCACAATCATATACTTATGCCATGATTGAGCTCACTTATAGTATGTCTGCAGTAATAATCACATTACACTTTTGGTTGAGTACGTAGATGGTTGTGTAGATAAATTGGTCATATAAAGTGGATGTTTATTATGTGCTACTGTTCTCCCCTTGGGAAGATTTCGCGGACGAAATCCTTTTAAGGGGGAGAATGTAACACCCCGTAAAATCAAACATAAATAAATTAGACAAACTAATTTAAATAAGATAGGGATCAAAATGGAAATTTTGTAAAAGTCAGAATTTGACTATGAAAGTTACGCCATTGTGTTCGTCTGATCAATTTCCATATATAATATGTTGAAAATGGAGCTCAAACAAGGAAGTTATGGACGTTCGAAGTTTTAAGTTCAAATTAATTTAAATAAAATTCAAATTCAAATAAGTAATAAATTCCTATTTTTGAAATTCAAAAGTTAACAGTAATTATACTTGAGGGTGAAGCAAACATTAAAGTTAAAGTAAACGTTAAATTAAAATAAAGGAATTAAATAAAAATAAATCACCCGCAATAAAAAAGGTTCCTAAATAGTGGGCTGGTCAACCCCTGACGTACGACCGATCGACCGCTAGCGGTCCATCTGTAGGTGTAGGCGGTCGACCGGTGAAGCTTAGTGGTGGCTAGGATTTGTGCAACAGTTAATGTCTGGATTTTTATTATTTTAAACCAACTTAGATCCGACGGTTCTGGTGCATTCCAACCACTATAAGTAAAAGCCTGGACCCCTCACTTTTATTCACAAAATATATTTGGAAACACTAGCGAAGCTCTGTCAGTTTGTCTCTTCATAGATTTGGAAGACTCTATTTGGGTTTCAGATAAGAAATCCTATATATATTCTTGTCCATTGTTTTTTCTAAACTTCTCCTTCTCCAAACCTTTAATTTTCTGAATCTAACATATATACAAATCCCTTGTTGTATATATTAGAAAGAAGAGATTTGAAGAAGATTATTATAGTCGTGTTTAATCCAAGAAGGAGGCAAAGCTACGTACCTTCCGTGAGTGGAAATGTTAGTTTTCTATTTTGGTAATTAAATAGTGTAGTTTGGATTTGATAAATGCCTTGGGGAGTTTTGGATTATGAAAATATCACATTAAAATTCTCCAAAATTTACCTAAAGCGAAATGTCAATTCTTATGTTAGAATCTTAGTAGTTTTGTATTAAAATAACAAAGTTTGTGTGGATTTTGCAATTTATGCGTTTGACCTTCTATTCCTTTTTATTATTATTTATCTTTGGATTTGATTTAGGGATTTGATTATGAAATGGTATGTAAGGTACAAACTCGTATTCATAGTTTGCGTTGCATATTTCTACAAATTGAAAAGGGCTTTCCATGTTTAAGTTCATGTAAAAGAAGTTGAATAGAGCGTAAAATCAATTAAATTGTAAGTTTCTTTTATTGATTTATTTCGCTAATTTAATATGAAATAAGTTGGACTTGGATTCTATATACAAGTGTATTGATTGATTGTGGTATGTTATTGTGGAATTGAGACTTGTATAATTTTGAAAGACTTGACATTTAAAACATTAGTTTAGGGTATAATCTTCGCGCGCATAGAAATCGATAAATGCATGCTTATGTGTGTGTATATATAAACTAGCATAAATAACATACAATTATAAAATATTAAAGGCATAGTTAATTAGGATAATAATTATCATTTGAATCCCTCTTGGGAAGTTAATTAATTGTAAAGGTGAAATAATAAGGATTCCTTGTAAGGCCTGAATAATTGATACAGTGAGATGTGTGATAATATACTTAGAGAGTGTTATCAAAATTGACTAATTTATAGGGATATGAGGTTAGTCAAAAGAATATAGAAGTCTACCCAACAAATCTGGCTACCAAAAGTGTGACTTTACGGTTGATGTGAGACATTGCCTATAATATGTATCTACTAATGATGCGAGGTTAGTCCTAATTCTGTAAGGTATATCTGCCCAACTAATCTGGCTAACAGTTCTGACGAATAGTCGGACTAATGTAAGAAGTCTCCATGGGGTATAAGTCATAATACAGAGGACCTGCTCGAGGATTAGAGGCATTCAGTGGTGTTTTGGAGGGCCGCATATTTACCTTATACAAAATATTAAATGGTTATAATTAGGTTTATGCACGGTTGAGGATATCTCAAAAAGGTCCGCTTCGATGGAAGTATCAAGTGTCTGAAGAAATTTCCACGCAATGTCAATGTGATAGATACTTGTAAGGAGTCCGCCTTGGGAGTATGTATTAAATGACAGGGGCTTACCTCGATCAAGGTCTTAGATGCTTAGAGTCTGCCTATTTTCCACTCATAATATATTAAGTGGTTTGGTTAGTATCTCCCGCATCGGTAGACATTAATAACGATGGTTATGGGTTATGGAATTGGATAATACGAAGGACCTGCTTCGAGGATTGAAGGTATTAATTGGTTATTTAAGGGCTCACCTCTTTCCCTTATATCAATTATCAAATGATTTTAAATACAGTTTAAATGTGAAAGGCATACCCTTATTGCGACGACCCGCCTTTCTTTCCACAGAAAGACGTATCATCAATAAGAAAAGAAAGAGATAGAAATAGAAAAGACAGAAAGAAAAAATAACAACATCAGAATCTCACAGCGGAAACAGAAAAATATATAATATTACACATATCCATTACATAGTTTTTACATATCAGAGTACACAAAATAATACGACTTCATTACATTAGACATTTATAAGAGTCTACCTAACAATTACATTCAAAATACAACATCAAAATGTAGCAACACAGCAGATATATAGATAGATAGATAGATAGATAGATAGATACGTCTATACTCCAGCTCCACCTTCCAAAATATTGGACAATCCTAACCTGATCACTTAGCTACTCATAAAAATTTGAGTACCCAAGAGTTTAAGAAAAACAGAATAAAATCCGAGACAGACATGGGTCTGGTGAGAGTAAACAGGTTAAAGTTGTTTAACTTTAAAATCATTTGAAAACAAAAGGTATCACGTAAGACTTCCCACTCATAAACATGGGTAAGTTTTTTCCTTACGCTAACCAAAACATTTTATAGGAAATCCAATGATATTATAATAGGATCTAGGGTTTTCAAGTAAATAAGAAATAGCTGAAATTGTTACATGATTAAATTCCAGCATACTAGCCACAAAGTGGGTTATGCAATCAAAACTGTAAGGGCACATAGGAAGAATGGGTTTCCATCAATGGCAGGGCTACTGGGGTACCGCCCGTCATAGTACAGGGCCAAGATCATCGTACTGAGGATCACTCCCGATCCCCTGCAACGCAAGGCCGGAACCATCCCTTACTGGACAGTCCCGAGCAAGACAACCCTGCAATTGTGGCAAACAATTTCCCACACAGCCGAAATAAAGGGACATCTAGACAGGGGTATATCTCGTCCTACTTGGGTGCTACCCACTTAACGTTGCCACAGCTCTCCTGTTTTAGACATTCCCCGTTGATGAGGCTTGAGGCTACGATTACCTTAAGAGAACACATCTTTTAGAATGCTCATCATCCACCTGACAATGTTCTGAAAGCATTCAATCCATACAAGTTCGTTTCGGGTTCGAACGAAATCGAAGACATTATCTCGTTACACTCATTTTGGAATCACCCTCAGAGTTAATGACAATAACCCTCGCACTCTGAAACACCATCTCGATCTTCACTTGAGATTCACGACCTAACATTTATCTTGGATCGATGTGGTTTTCGGATAATCATAACTGATACCCGATCCCGGGCTCATCGAAATCCAAATGTGTTTTAAAGGCCAAGTTGTTTAATAGTTTAAACAATTTAATCCAACACTTTGAATCCACATAGCATTCATCACAGGTAAATCATACAGAATAATCATAAATATATCCAAAACATATCACAGAGTATCACAGAATATCACCCAATAAATATCACAAATCCAGATATTCTACTCATACAAACATCCAAACAGGAAATATTAATCCATGTTATAATTAATTTAGTTAACTTAATTTAAATTAATTACTTAAGAATTAATCACTTAATTCTTCTTAATTAATTAATTACAAACCATTTAATTAATTAATGACTTCTTAATTACCCTTTTAAATCAATTAATTAAACCTTAACTACTTAATTAATTACTCCTTAATTATTAATTAATAACCTTAATTATTATTTTATAAAACTTAATTACAATCTAATTAATTCTTAATTATAAATTAATTAATCCTTAATTGCCAATTAATTAATCTCTAATTACTTAATTTATTACAACCATAAATTAATTAAACATTCTTAATTACCTTATAAATAAATTAAATAAAAATCATTTATCTTAATTACCTTCTTACTTAACATTTTACAATCTTTCTTAATAACTTTGAAATCAAATTATTACTAACTTAAAGAGCTTTAATGTTAATTAAATTTAAACAGTTATCTTAAATTAACTACTTAATTAAAGTATTAATTGGATTTAAAACCATTCTTAAGTATTCACTTAATTAACTAAAAATTATAATAAATTCTTTACTTAAATTGTCAAACATTAATTAAGTCATCAATATTTAAATTGTCTAAGATGAATTGACTTAAATTTTATTAGGCTTAGCATTTTGAAAATCAAACCCGAGAAATCCCCAGGTTCACTCGAGTTAAAACTCGAGTTTCTTCACACCTTTCCCCGAGTCCTTCTTTCTTCCTCTTATTTTTTTTAGTTTAAGTTTAAACTTTAATAACAGAAAAGCACGCTCACGCACTTAGCTTCCAATCCGAAGCAAACCCTTCATCTACTTGAGTAGCTACTCGAGCCGTTCACCACCCAAACTCCTGACACCATAGCGAGGTCGAGCACGTGCACAGTGCCTCGCCAACGCTCCGGCGAACCTCGCTTCCCCCCAGCGAGTCACAAACCATCACCACAACCAAAAGCAAAGATCGATTCGACGCTAACAAACCCACAACAAAATCGAGTTTCCAGTTCGAAAATTCGAACTCCCATTCTCGTCAAAACCACCTCGTCCAAGCAAATTCCGACCATCAGAAAAGCTATGACTCCGGCCTCACCTCGTCGATCCCTTATACTAATCTTCCCTTGAATTTCAAGCAGCTCGATCAACTAAAGGTGACAAAAACTCCTCGTCTCCGACCATGTCCTAACTCAAGAGTTAAACCCTAAATCGGTCCATACTTGACGCCACGACGAACATGAACACTTACCACTATTTTTCCCAACTTCGCCATCAGCCATACTAGCTTCGTGCAAAATCTCAACACCCAGTATAACTCCGATCGCCATAAATTGATCGAAACTTCTTTTTTGATCAACTTTAAACTGCTCTTAGTATACTCAACTAAAAATCACCATTTTCGTTTTAAAATTCCTATTTTCGAATGTTGATTCAAGTTATGTAATTGAATTAGCAATTTATAACATTCGAATTCAACATATAATTACATGTTGCTCTGTAAAACAAGTTTTCTAGTTGTGATATTTCACCAACATGTTTTAAACAAATTTTTATATCTTGATTTATGTTTAAACAACTTGTTTTGTTTTGAACTGTAAGCCTAACAATGGTTGGATGAATATGTATTTAATTTTCTAGTTTATTTTCACTCTGTAACCAGAAACAAAGAAGAACAGGCCATTCAAAATTACACAGTACAATCATATATACATATGCAGAGCCACTTACTTACAAATATACATGCAAAGCACAATATCATTCATGAATCGGATGCACAGATTTAAGTTTTAAAATGATATGTTTACTCACTTAATTTTTTGAATAGTGAACCAATATCTGGAAGCTGCTAACTGCCTCTGGTCTGGGTTTGTTTTGATCTTCTTACTTGCTTAGTTGAAATGTTATTTAAGTTTGTAAAATTGTGATGCTTCCTTATTTCTGGTTTGCTTATTTTTTGTGTGAACGAACTGGAACTAGAAGGATGTACATATATATAGAGAGAAAAGGTTGTACAGGGGTAGGTATTTGCTGGTACAATTTTTTTTTCTTTGGTCAGAGATTTTTTTTCTTTGACCGGGCAAGATTTTTTTGAAACTGAAATGATTTATAAACATTTCAAAATGACCTTGTTTTGTGCTAGAATCGATAGCATTAAATGCAAGTGTCTCCTTCCATGTTTACATACTTATCCATACTTATGCATATCTAACTTCACAGGCAAACATACATCCTTTGCTTGGTTTTTGTTTTATACCCTATGTGCATAATATAAAGTTGTTATAGTTATTGCTATAGTTTTAACTTATGTTGCATACACATAATAACCACTTGTATACCTTTATTTCTATTCTTTTACACATATACTTTGAGTTTAAGTTATCAATACTTAATCTGTATTCTTGTATATATATATTTATACTTATATTTAATATGAATAAGATAGATTTTATTTTAAATATTTTTGAGAGGCTTTATTTTGAATTTTCTAATCATAGTTTCCTTCCAAAATACATACACACACACGCACACACACGCACACAGATATATATATATATATATATATATATATATATATATATATAAATGGTAAATGTCCAAAAGTCTTATATTTTTTTCAAATGATAAGTTTGTATTTTAATTAATCAAATTAAAGTAATATTACCAAAATCCTGGGTCGTCACATTTCTCCCCCTTTAAAAGAATTTCGTCCTCGAAATTTAAAGCAAAAGATAATTCAGAAGCTTTTATATCAACTACCCAACATATATGTCATTCATACATAAACAATCAACCAAACAGTCTATCCTAACAAACATTACTAGTTATCCGGACACAAATCCGGATAGGCTTTCCTAAAACCATCCAGAGTTTCCTAGGTACAATCTCTGGGATCCTCGCTCCACTACACTTTGACAAGCTTCACTACTTTGATCCTAAGTTGCCTCTCGTCTTGATCAACAATCTAAACAGGGTTCTTGACCATAGTCAAGTTTGGCTCGACCTCTAAATCTTCCTGGACTACTGGTTCTACAACCAGTGATGGATCATGGAAAAATTTCCTTAGATGCGATACATGAAATACATTATGAATTTCAGACATCCATTCTGGCAATTCAATTCTGTAAGCCACATCACCAATCCTTTCCAGCACCCGGAATGGACCAATATATCTCGGGGCAAGGTTTCCCGTCTTTTCGAATCTAATAGCTCCTTTGATCGGGGAAACTTTGACAAAGACTAAATCTTCGATATCAAATTCCAATTGTCTTTGCCTTTTATCTGCATATTTCTTTTGACGGTCTTGAGCAGCTCTCATTCTCTTCTTGATAAGCTCAACTTTCGCAGAAGCTTCACGGATCAGATCTAGTCCAAGCACAAGACGATCTCTCGACTCTATCCAATAGGCTGGGGATCTACACGGTCTTCCATACAGAGCTTCATAAGGAGCCATCTTAATACTCGCATGGTAACTGTTATTATAAGAGAATTCTATAAGATGAAGATGGTCTTCCCACGATCCACTAAAATCTAATACACAAGCCCTTAGCATATCTTCTAGAATTCGGTTAAGCCTCTCCGTTTTCCCATCTCTCTGGGGATGATATGCTGTACTCAATCTCAAACTCGTTCCCATAGCTGATTGCAAAGCCTCCCATAACTTGCTGGTGAAGATAGGATCTCGATCACTTACTATACTAACTGGAACATCATGCAATCTGACTATCTTTGTCAAGAAAATCTCTGTAGAGAGCTGTAGTATGAGTTGCCTTAACCGGTATAAAATGGGCGCTTTTAGTTAGACGATCCACGATCATGCATATTCCTTCGTTTCCTTTCTTGTACCTAGGCAAACCGTCGATGAAATCCATCGAATCATCTCGCACTTCCACATCAAGATTTCTAAAGGTTGCAATAATCTGGCAGACTTCTGCTAATCTCCTTTAACTTGTTGGAAGATAGCACAACTATTAACGAATCTAGCAATATCTTTCTTCATGCCTGGCCGCCAGAAGATCCTTCTCGTATCCTTATACATCTTAGAGATTCCCGGGTGGATATTTAATCTGGAGCGATGACTCTCAGATAAGACCTCCTACTTCAATTCCTTGAAGTTCAAAACACAGATCCTTCCGTTGATCCTCAGTGTCCCTTGGTCATCAATCTTAAAACTGGAACACTGACCCTTCTTAACTCTTCGGATGATTCCCTTCAATCTACTATCTGATTCTTGCTTGCTCGAAATTATTTCCAAAAGAGATGGAACCACTTCCAAAAGAGACAGAACTGCATTCCTGCTAATAGCATCTGCCACAACATTCGCCTTTCCCGGGGTATACAGAATATCCAAATCATAGGATGCCAAAAACTAAACCCATCGCTGCTGCCTCAGATTAAGATCCTTCTGAGAGAAAAGATACTTCAACGGTTTATGATCCGTGAATAACTCGAACTTCTCTCCCAAAACATAGTGCCTCCAAATCTTCAAAGCAAAAACAATGGCTAACAATTCCAGATCGTGCGTAGCATAGTTCCTTTCATGAGGCTTAAATTGCCGACTCGCATATGCAATTACCCTTCCATTTTGCGTCAAAATTGCTCCCAGTCCAACTATATAGGCATCCGTATAAACCTCAAACTTTCTCTTCCCATCCTGTAATGACCCGTAAATTTTCGATAATTAAAATAGCTAATTTATTAAGATTTCGTGATTTAGTGTTAGAGAAAAAAAATTGTTTAAATTAAATATTTAAAACTTATTGAATAATTGAATAACTGTAAAAAATGGAAATAGTATTCTAAATTGTAAATTGGTTTTAAAAGTTGAATCTTATAAGTTCAATTTCAATATTTCAAAAGCTAATCAATTATTGGATAAGCGAAATTGTTTAAATTTAATATTTGGAATTTATTGAGATATTTAATAATGGGAATTGAATAACCGTATAATGGAAATGGTTGTTCCATAATTTTAATTCATTTCAAAAGTTAAATTTTATCAGTTCGTTTGAATATTTCCAAAGATAGTGATTTAAGAATAATCAAATTTGTTTAAATTTAATATTACAAATGGTTGAATAATTAAATTCCGAATTTGATACGATTAATTTGACATTGAAATTTAATATATGAAAATAGAGTGAATAATTGAAATTTGATTTAATATGATTCAAATTGGTTTTCAAAGTGAATGTAAGTTATATCGGAATTATAATGGAGTTGATAAGATTTTAAAATAGGAAATTATTGGATAATTGAATAACGGGTTTAATATGATTAAAAATGATTTGTAAAATTTTATTTTATCATATTAAAGTAAGAATGATGTTGTAGAACTTTTAAAATCGAATTAAAAGTAAATTTGTGAGAATTGAATATTTTAATATTTAATTATCGACTGAAAAATAGCCAATTTTTGAACAGTCTCAGAATTGGACGAAACTAGTTCCATTGGATCCATAATAGTTAGTTATTATCGGATTTCAATGTTCGTAGCAATCGGAGTTATCGTTTGACCGTGGCAGCTCGAAACGCGTGAAATTGTTTTAATATAAATTTGGCGAGTTAAAATAGTCATTTTTCAAACGGTCTCGGATTTCGACGAAACCAGTTTCATCGGATCCGTAATGTGATATTATTGTACGGTTTCAAATTTCAAGCAAATCGGATTTATCCTTTGTCCGGTGCAAGCCAAAACGCCTAGAAATTAGTTTAAATCGATTTAATTTAAATTAATCGTTTATCGCTGTAATTCTCGCATACGATCGAATTAGCTTTCGAAACTTGTTCCATTGTGTCCGGAACGCGGGATAAACCTTAGAAACGCCGGTCACCGCGCGTAATTCGGAGTTTGGGAAAGCCGGGTGATTAGCATTCGTCGTTTCCTATAAATAGCCCTTTATACACAAATTAAAATATAAGAAAAGTGGGTTAGGGTTTCGTGGCCGCCTCTTTCAGATATCAATGGCCGAAAACTTCAAAACTTCTCCCATCCAAATATCTTAATCCATCAGCTTTTAGCGAAGTTTATCAACTAGGAAATTGTAGAGCTACGTGAGTTCTATAAATCCAACGGCTATGATCGGGTTTCGATGCACGAATCAACGGCAATTGCTCCTCAAAGTCGTGCCGTTCGTACGCGTCGTTCGAGGCCATTAAGCAGCCGAGTTCCTTGATATTTGGGCCGAGAGTTTGGGCGTGCGCGAGCTTTGGAATGGTGCTGGTTGATCGAGCTATAAGCGATGGAGGGTGGCGCGACCGTTAGGGTTTTAGGCGACGATTAGGTTGGTTGCGTGCGTATATCCCTGGAAACGAACGGGGGGGAAGAGCATGTTTTTGCGGCCTTGATTCACTGACTTCAAATGCACGGCTATGATGTTTTGGGGTAAATTTTAAAAGGGAATTTGTGAATTAATTATATTGAAATTGTGTATATGTTTAAACTGCTATAACTTTTTGCTATGAGGTCGAAAACGCACGAAACGACTTGCGTTGGAATCGTATGGACGAGCACTACGCTATGGAATTGGATTGGAATCGTTTGGAGCTAGAGAAAATTTTGGGTAAAATCGAACGTTGTTCGATTTGATTTAAAATCGAAAAATCAAGGTTAGTGTTTTATAACGCTCACAACTTACTAAATATCTTTATGCTAGTTAAATTGACATTATGAAGTGTTATGTTTTATTTGTCGTTGTTTGATAAAATTTTTTTTAATTGTCATATAGCTTGTCAATTGAATTAACCGTTGAAAAAATTAAATTGACAGTTAAACTGAAATTAAAATTGAATTGCGATTAAATTACCTGACATTGATAACTATGAAATTGCTATGAATTGTATTGTCTATTGGATGATTTATTTCGATGGATGCTATTGGTTGATATCTGAATGTTTGGATGTTTATTGCTTATATATATCCTGTTATGCATACATATGATACTGTGATTTAATTTTAAGTGATATATATTCATCCCTGACATTTAATTGAAATAAATAATTACTTGGCCATAGGATAGAAAATTATATACGGACACCGATTTGGCTAAATTTATAATGTTTAAAGTCGTCGATTTGAAATTTATTTAAATGTTTTGATTTGAAAGTTATAAATAGAAATCGAATTTATAGAAATCGAATTTATAAAAAAAATTGTTGAAGTAAATTTTGGTTAAAGGAATTTTGTTAAATAATTAAAGTGGAGACTTTGGAATTTAAAAATCGGGATATGATTGAATTTCGAAAATTGATTTGTTTAAAGATTGGACCTAAATTCGAGCTTTGAATATTTCTAAGTAAAAGCAATATAAAAATGATATTTTGAAATCGAACTTGGAATTGAATCATATTTGAAATTGGATTTAAACTTGAATATTATTGGAAAATTTTGTTAAGTATTATAAATTGATATTGTGAAAAATCAAGCTAAAAATCGATATACATTGGAATTGAATAAGTTGAAGGTGAATGTAAAAATTGAATAAATTTGAAGTCAAAGTTGACATTGATTGAATTGAAATCGAAATTGAATCGGTAAATTGGAAATTGAAATTTATTTGAATTGGGAAGTTATAATTGAAATGGATTGGTTTTGAAGCTGTTTTAATTTGTTTTCCAAATTACTTTGTTATATAAACCATTTTGAATACTTAAACCATTTTAATCTATTTTTAATCTACTTAACCCAATTTAAATTATTTTAAACTAATTTATCTATTTTAAATCCATTTTAAATATTTTAAGTATTTTTTAAGTATTTTAATTATTTAAACTACTTTTAAACTACTTAAACTATTTTCTAAAAATTTCAGGCTGTTAATAAGGTGAAATGTTTATATTTTAACCTTGAATTTAAATACGAATTGAGTTAAATGAAGTTGCAATCTAAATTGAATTTCGAAATGAATTGAAATTGAAATGAGATATTGATGCGGAAAAAGATTTTGAAACGGAATCTTACATTTGAATAGATACGATGATATTTGAAATGGATTTGATTTTTGAAGCGAACATGATATTTTGATATAAATTATGAATCGATTTGGAATGTAAAAGAGCCAACGGTGTAATAATACGTAGTTATTAAAGAGACCGGGATCGAATATGGACATACTCTCTGTCGATACCGAAAACCACTTTAATAACTATTATACGCGGAGTGTTGATCCAGAATGAAGTGGATGGTTGGTGAACGCGTTGACTGAAGAAAGAGAACGATATTGGATGACCCCTGACATGACTAAAACAGGAGCTGCGCCGGGCCATTGAGGTTCGCCACCTCTAGCGGACACACTTCTTCGATACCATTTCTATTACATTTGTGATTCGATTTGGGTGCACCCTTTGATTTCGGAGTGTTGTTTCGCGGTGTTGGGGTAGCTGCTGGCTATGCCCAACATCAGTCCGGATCACGCAACTACTAGTATCCTAGTTGGTATCGCCTCATGTACCTTGTCATACTGATTATCCTATTTGCGATCACTACGTTTTGATTTGTACCTTGAGTATATGAATTTCCCTCTGGTGACTTCCGGTTTTGGGGAAACTACGGTCTTGTATATGCTTTTGGGAATATAAAATGTGTTAAGGGGGATTATGGTAACGCCTTAACGCTATTTTGATACTTTATATTACTGATAGGCATTATCTACTTAGCGTATATTACTACCTAGTAGATAGTTTCACGGATCCTTGAGAGATGGAAAGTCCCGTAACATCTCTTGAGTTATTGCACGCATGTTGACACTGGATAGGAGATGTCAAACCCCGTAAACATCTCCGACGCCGTTACACTCATATTTATTTACGATTGATTTAACTTTCATAAGGGTATTTTAGTCCTGACTCGAGTGTTTTATCTTTTCATTACGCTCGGGTCAAACCTGAGTTTTCAGATTTTGAAGATCTATTCCGGAGGACGAAGACGAAGATTTGGTATACTATTACTATTATTACCCTTGCATCATGCTGTTTGCTGCATTATTTTAATTGTTCTGTTGTATATGTATAACTCTGATAAATGTTGTATAAATAATTGTCAAAGTATAGTAAACAGCTTCATGAACTGTTTATTTGACTATTATATTTTATCGTTCCGCTGCGAGATTCTGTGTTGTTTCATTTCCTTTATTTCTCTTTCTTTTCTTTTCTTATTTACCCCAATAACCATCTGCCCTTTTGAATGGTTTGGAATCGACATGTGTATTTGATCGTCGGTTTAAACTGTCCAAAAAGGCGGGTCGTTACAGTTGGTATCAGAGCTTTGGTTTAGCGATAACCTTAGCTCTGTGGGGGCTGACTCTTTATAAATAGGGTAGTTATACCCTATGATGAGTCGCTGAGTGTATATATATGAGAGAGCGTATTTGTTAGTGGTATAAAATGTTTTATATTGTGTCGGTTGATTTGTTGAGTGGCTTATGGATTCTGGTCAATACGAGTAATTAACGTCATTGATAGGGATCTCTAAACACTTAAACAGAACAATTCGACATAGTATTGTTTTGAAATTGGGTAAATGAAATAATTTTGCCCTAGTTATATTTTGTATATAAAGAAAATTTTCAGAAATTATTGTAACTTATCTAGCTTACCTGGTTGTTAGGAATTAAAATATTAGTTATTATCATAAATTGGATATTGTAATTTAATAAATAAGATGAATTACAAAATGAACAGTAATAAAACAACTTGTGGAATGTTTTAAGAAAAATTCCTATAAGAATATTTTATTAAGGTGACTTATGGATTAAAATAGGTTTAAATTGGAAAATATTGAATTTAAGACCCGGAGATTTTGAAAATGGTTCTCAAAGTTTTGAAGAAATATATAGTAATATTAGTTGGAAATTATTTATGGAAATATTTTGAAAGGATTTTAAAGGATTTTAAAGGAAAGAATGAATTAAGTACTCCTCTCTTCTGTCGCTGGAAAATAATTTCAGTGATGACTGCGCAGCATCATCGACGTTCATTTTCGAGTCTCAAAGTGGGGAGACTTCTAAGAAGCTTTGCTTTTCTTCGAAATTATCTTGGGTAAATGGGTTTTGGTTTAAACTCCAAAGGTATGATTTGATATATATTAAAGATATAAGTGTATATGTTTATTTCAAACGATTTGAAAAGAACCGGGCATTTAAATTTCTAAGTTATGTTAATTAGTAATTTTCAAATTATTTCAAGGAAATGTGAATAACTAGAATTTATAAAATAAGAGGATTAAGATATCTAAGCTATTGTTGGGAAAACTTTAAAGTTGAAAGGTAAAGAGGATTTTAACAAATTAAATTTGTGAACATTCTAATTAAGTAAAATGAAATTCTATAAATTTGTATAATACCAAAATTACATTCTGATAACATATAGCAAGACTTACCAAATGTTAAAAGTTAAAATGATGTTTTGGATATGTAATGAGATATTGTATAGATAAACAGAACCTGAAAGTAATTGAAATATACAAGTAAGGAAAACTCAAAAGGAATTAAAAGGTATATAAATGGAAAATTTGGTTGTGATAAAAATGTTATAAACTTAAATATAGCATGAAATGATGAATGGATAAATGGAACAAGTAAGTGAACTTAGGAAAGAAGATAAATGAATCATATTATATCTTTGTAAATTGGTTATAGAAAATAAGTATAAATTGCGAAGGGATTGGAAATAATAATAATAATTGAATTTGTAACCTTTAAGATAACTGTAAATTAAGAAAAGTCATATATGAGAAGTTAGACTTTTATGAAATGACTATAAACTAAAGTGTTGATTTATAAAATGTTCCACAAATGAATTCGTTATTAACTGAAATAATGAAAATGAAATAAATGTAAACAAAGAAATTTCTTATAGTTAAGAATCAATTGGAAAATGAAATTGAATTTAATTAAATTAAATATAGAATGTTTAAATGAACTTGAGTAAGCAAATTCTTTGATATGATGTTTGAGAAAAGATAATGTTAAAGAATATGCTATGTAAAGAAATGAATATACTAACTGAATAATGGATTGTGAGTAATTAAGTGAAAAAAAAAGAAGTCAATAAAATAATTTAGTATAGATAAATTGGATAGAAAATCCATTGGAAGGTAATACGTAAGATTGTACGTATATTATTTTATTCGCATAACGATTTGATCCAAATTCGAGCACAAAATTTCGAGATGATTTATATCGATCCAAGTTAGGATTTTTCACTCGATTTTCGACGGCGAACCCTAGATATGGATTTTTAATTTGATTCTGGAATTCTCTATCATAGTATATGGCTATGCAAGAAGAGTAATAGTTTCCAATCAAGGAACCAAATCTGAGTCCGCACTAGAGAGTCGTGTGAACGATACTAGTTTGGAAGCGAAATGGTGTGATCGAATAAGCGATTAGATTGATATTGCTCACGGATGATATATGTACAGCTTACGGACTTAATTAAAGTTAATATTGGAAATTTAAGATGCCAAATATAAAATGATTCTTTTAAAATTATATAACATGATATATATATATATATATATATATATATATATATAAGAGAAACCAAATTGAATGTGAAATTAATAATTTGGTTATGTTGGGTATGATGTGGTTGTTAGTTGATTGTATATAATTCATTAAGTGTTAATGAAATTAAAAGCTATAAATTATTGAAATCAAATTGGAAGCTAAATGAATTTAAATAGAATTTAATTTGATTCAAATTGGAAGTGAACTAATGTAAACATAAATTAGTGAATGTTAACTAATTGAATTAAGAATGAATGTTAGTAAAATCCAACGTAAATGAATCAACTGTGATTAAAATTGAAACCAAGTCAATAAATATTAATGAGAAGTGAATTCATATTGATTGGTTATGGATTTGTTGGATGATAGTTGGATGATAGTTGATTGATGGTTGCATATGTTGTTGTTGCATTTGCTATGTAGGCACATGTAGTTGTTATGTTGCTATATGATGTATATTGATACTATTTTCATATTTGCATGATTCTCATTGTTTGTTGAGTGTTTAGTAGGTGCGGATTGCACTTGCTTCGCATTTGGAGCTCGCTTTCGTGCTATATTAGTCGTATATGCTCGCTAATAAAATATAAGGTACATGTTTATTTTGTCATTGGATTTGGTGATTTTTCGATGAGCCACTTGGCTTTTGACTTTCTTTTGTTGGTTTGGGGCCCGTAGAGGCGTTTTGTAGCTGTACCGATCGAGCCGCGCAAGGAGACTCTGCCGAAATTTACCGTAAAATCCGGGTGTTAAATTTTTTTTCAAGTTTTAAATTTTTATAACTGGTTTTGATAACTAACTTTTAGAGTTAGAAAACCGTTCGGAGTAACTTAATGGAAGCATGGTTATGACTTTATAAATGGAATTTCATTATTTTATAAGTTGGTAACTTTGAATAAAATATATCAAATGTTGAATTCTATACTTAGTTCCTTTTCCCTTCTTTTTCCTTTTCGGGGACGAAAAGTTTTGAGTGGGGGAGAATGTAACGACCCGTAAATTTTCGATAATTAAAATAGCTAATTTATTAAGATTTCGTGATTTAGTGTTAGAGAAAAAAAATTTGTTTAAATTAAATATTTAAAACTTATTGAATAATTGAATAACTGTAAAAAATGGAAATAGTATTCTAAATTGTAAATTGGTTTTAAAAGTTGAATCTTATAAGTTCAATTTCAATATTTCAAAAGTTAATGAATTATTGGATAAGCGAAATTGTTTAAATTTAATATTTGGAATTTATTGAGATATTTAATAATGGGAATTGAATAACCGTATAATGGAAATGGTTGTTCCATAAG
The DNA here is from genome assembly GCA_030765085.1 of Allium cepa. Taxonomy (NCBI): domain Eukaryota; kingdom Viridiplantae; phylum Streptophyta; class Magnoliopsida; order Asparagales; family Amaryllidaceae; genus Allium; species Allium cepa. The sequence continues at coordinate 1,049,748,637 of CM060935.1, read as the reverse complement.
TTTAATTCATTTCAAAAGTTAAATTTTATCAGTTCGTTTGAATATTTCCAAAGATAGTGATTTAAGAATAATCAAATTTGTTTAAATTTAATATTACAAATGGTTGAATAATTAAATTCCGAATTTGATACGATTAATTTGATATTGAAATTTAATATATGAAAATAGAGTGAATAATTGAAATTTGATTTAGTATGATTCAAATTGGTTTTCAAAGTGAATGTAAGTTATATCGGAATTATAATGGAGTTGATAAGATTTTAAAATAGGAAATTATTGGATAATTGAATAACGGGTTTAATATGATTAAAAATGATTTGTAAAATTTTATTTTATCATATTAAAGTAAGAATGATGTTGTAGAACTTTTAAAATCGAATTAAAAGTAATTTTGTGAGAATTGAATATTTTAATATTTAATTATCGACTGAAAAATAGCCAATTTTTGAACAGTCTCAGAATTGGACAAAACTAGTTCCAATGGATCCGTAATAGTTAGTTATTATCGGATTTCAATTTTCGTAGCAATCGGAGTTGTCATTTGACCGTGGCAGCTCGAAACGCGTGAAATTGTTTTAATATAAATTTGGCGAGTTAAAATAGTCATTTTTCAAACGGTCTCGGATTTCGACGAAACCAGTTTCACCGGATCTGTAATGTGATATTATTGTATGGTTTCAAATTTTAAGTCAATCGGATTTATCGTTTGTCCGGTGCAAGCCAAAACGCCTAGAAATTAGTTTAAATCGATTTAATTTAAATTAATCGTTTATCGCTGTAACTCTCGCATACGATCGAATTAGCTTCCGAAACCTGTTCCATTGTGTCCGGAACGCGGGATAAACCCTTGAAACGCCGGTCACCGCGCGTAATTCGGAGTTTGGGAAAGCCGGATGATTAGCATTCGTCGTTTCCTATAAATAGCCCTTTATACACAAATTAAAATATAAGAAAAGTGGGTTAGGGTTTCGTGGCCGCCTCTTTCAGATATCAATGGCCGAAAACTTCAAAACTTCTCCCATCCAAATCTCTTAATCCATCAGCTTTTAGCGAAGTTTATCAACTAGGAAATTGTAGAGCTACGTGAGTTCTATAAATCCAACGGTTATGATCGGGTTTCGATGCACGAATCAACGGCAATTGCTCCTCAAAGTCGTGCCGTTCGTATGCCTCGTTCGAGGACATTAAGCAGCCGAGTTCCTTGATATTTGGGCCGAGAGTTTGGGCGTGCGTGAGCTTTGGAATGGTGCTGGTTGATCGAGCTATAAGCGATGGAGGGTGGCGCGACCGTTAGGGTTTTAGGCGACGATTGGGTTGGTTGCGTGCGTATATCCCTGGAAACGAACGGGGGGGGGGGGGGGGGGGAAGAGCATGTTTTTGCGGCCTTGATTCACTGACTTCAAATGCACGGCTGTGATGTTTTGGGGTAAATTTTATGAAGGAATTTGTGAATTAATTATATTGAAATTGTGTATATGTTTAAACTGCTATAACTTTTTGCTATGAGGTCGAAAACGCACGAAACGACTTGCGTTGGAATCATATGGACGAGCACTGCGCTATGGAACTGAATTAGAATCGTTTGGAGCTAGAGAAAATTTTGGGTAAAATCGAACGTCGTTCGATTTGATTTAAAATTGAAAAATCAAGGTGAGTGTTTTATAACGCTCACAACGTACTAAATATCTTTATGCTAGTTAAATTGACATTATGAAGTGTTATGTTTTATTTGTCATTGTTTGATAAAGAAAAATTTAATTGTCATATAGCTTGTCAATTGAATTAACCGTTGAAAAAATTAAATTGACAGTTAAACTGAAATTAAAATTGAATTGCGATTAAATTACCTGACATTGATAACTATGAAATTGCTATGAATTGTATTATCTATTGGATGATTTATTTCGATGGATGCTATTGGTTGATATTTGAATGTTTGGATGTTTATTGCTTATATATATCCTGTTATGCATACATATGATACTGTGATTTAATTTTAAGTGATATACATTCATCCCTGACATTTAATTGAAATAAATAATTACTTGGCCATAGGATAGAAAATTATATACGGACACCGATTTGGCTAAATTAATAATTTTTAAAGTCGTCGATTTGAAATTTATTTAAATGTTTTGATTTGAAAGTTATAAATAGAAATCGAATTTATAGAAATCGAATTTATATAAAAAATTGAGTTTGGAATGTTGAAGTAAATTTTGGTTAAAGGAATTTTGTTAAATAATTAAAGTGGAGACTTTGGAATTTAAAAATCGGGATATGATTGAATTTCGAAAATTGATTTGTTTAAAGATTGAACCTAAATTCGAGCTTTGAATATTTCTAAGTAAAAGTAATATAAAAATGATATTTTGAAATCGAATTTGGAATTGAATCATATTCGAAATTGGATGTAAACTTGAATATTATTGGAAAATTTTGTTAAGTATTATAAATTGATATTGTGAAAAATCAAGCTAAAAATCGATATACATTGGAATTGAATAAGTTGAAGGTGAATGTAAAAATTGAATAAATTTGAAGCCAAAGTTGACATTGATTTGAATTAAAATCGAAATTGAATCGGTAAATTGGAAATTGAAATTTATTTGAATTGGGAAGTTATAATTGAAATGGCTTGGTTTTGAAGCTGTTTTAATTTGTTTTCCAAATTACTCTGTTATATAAACCATTTTGAATACTTAAACCATTTTAATCTATTTTTAATCTACTTAACCCAATTTAAATTATTTTAAACTAATTTATCTATTTTAAATCCATTTTAAAGATTTTAAGTTTTTTTAACTATTTTAATTATTTAAACTACTTTTAAACTACTTAAACTATTTTCTAAAAATTTCAAGCTGTTAATAAGGTGAAATGTTTATATTTAAACCTTGAATTTAAATACGAATTGAGTTAAATGAAGTTGTAATCTAAATTGAATTTCGAAATGAATTGAAATCGAAATGAGATATTGATGCGGAAAAAGATTTTGAAACGGAATCTTACATTTGAATAGATACGATGATATTTGAAATGGATTTGATTTTTGAAGCGAACATGATATTTTGATATAAATTATGAATCAATTTGGAATGTAAAAGAGCCAACGGTGTAATAATACGTAGTTATTAAAGAGACCGGGATCGGATATGGACATACTCTCTGTCGATACCGAAAACCACTTTAATAACTATTATACGCGGAGTGTTGATCCAGAATGAAGTGGATGGTTGGTGAACGCGTTGACTGAAGAAAGAGAACGATATTGGATGACCCCTGACATGACTAAAACAGGAGCCGCGCCGGGACATTGAGGTTCGGCACCTATAGCGGACATACTTCTTCGATACCATTTCTATTACATTTGTGATTCGATTTGGGTGCACCCCTTTATTTCGGAGTGTTGTTTCACGGTGTTGGGGTAGCTGCTGGCTATGCCCAACATCAGTCCGGATCACGCAACTACTAGTATCCTAGTTGGTATCACCTCATGTACCTTGTCATACTGATTATCCTATTCGCGACCACTACGTTTTGATTTGTACCTTGAGTATATGGATTGCCCTCTGGTGACTTCCGGTTTTGGGGAAACTACGGTCTTGTATATGCTTTTGGGAATATAAAATGTGTTAAGGGGGATTATGGTAACGCCTTAACGCTATTTTGATACTTTATATTACTGATAGGCATTATCTACTTAGCGTATATTACTACATAGTAGATAGTTTCACGGATCCTTGAGAGATGGAAAATCCCGTAACATCTCTTGAGTTATTGCACGCACGTTGACACTGGATAGGAGATGTCAAACCCCGTAAACATCTCCGACGCCGTTACACTCATATTTATTTACGATTGATTTAACTTTCATAAGGGTATTTTAGTCCTGACTCGAGTGTTTTGTCTTTTCATTACGCTCGGGTCAGACCTGAGTTTTCAGATTTTGAAGATCTATTCTGGAGGACGAAGACGAAGATTTGGTATACTATTACTATTATTACCCTTGCATCATGCTGTCTGCTGCATTATTTTAATTGTTCTGTTGTATATGTATAACTCTGATAAATGTTGTATAAATAATTGTCAAAGTATAGTAAACAGCTTCATGAACTGTTTATTTGACTATTATATTTTATCGTTCCACTGCGAGATTCTGTGTTGTTTCATTTCCTTTATTTCTCTTTCTTTTCTTTTCTTATTTACCCCAATAACCATCTGCCCTTCTGAATGGTTTGGAATCGACATGTGTATTTGATCGTCGGTTTAAACTGTCAAAAAAGGCGGGTCGTTACACGTCCGGAATAGCTAGCACAGGTGCATTGGTTAGCCTCATCTTCAACTCCTGAGAATCCCCTTCACACTGGGGTGTCCACTTAAACTTTGCTCCCTTCCGAGTAAACTTGGTCAGATGTGAAGAAATCTTAGAATAGTCGCTGATGAACTTCCTGTAGTAGCCAGCTAACCCCAAAAAACTGTGGACTTCGATCGGAGTCTTCGATTGCTTCCACTCCAGAATCGTAGCTATCTTGGCTGGATCTATAGAGATTCCCTCTCCAGAAACAATGTGCCCCAAAAATTTGACTTCCGATTTCCAAACATGGCATTTGGAGGACTTCGCCTTCAGAACATGCCTCCTCAGTGTCTCCAACACTATTCCTAAATGCTGCTTGTGCTCCTCTTCGGACTTAGAGTAGACCGGGATATTATCGATGAATACCAGAATGAACTTATTTAATACATCTTGAAAGACTCGGTTCATTAGATCAACAATGTAAGCAGGAGCATTGGTTAACCCGAAAGGCATAACCAAACACTCATAGCAACAATTTGGTCCCCTAAATGCAGTTAAGGGGATACTGTCCTCAGCTACCCTTAACTGATGGAAACCCGAAGCTAAATCCAGTTGAGAAAAGACAAAAGCTCCATGCAGCTGGTCAAAGAGATCATCAATACAGGAAGAGGATACTTCTCGATAGTCAACACAGAACCTTAGCAACCCATCCGACTTGGTGCCAAACACCGCAGCAGAACCCCAACAAGAAAAACTGGGCCTAATCAATCCCTTCTTCAAAAGGTCCTGAGTCTTCTTAACTAACTCCTCCCTCTCTCTAGGAGCCATCCTCCTACTAGGCTGAATCACTGGTACTGCTTCTGGAACCAAATCAATGCGAAACTCTATCTCTCGGTGCAGAGGTAAACACTTGACTTCCTCGAATACATCAGGAAAATCTTGGACCACATTGATATCTTTAACCTCCTCTTGGGAAGTCTCAACCCCATGTAAAAGACTACTCAAGTGAATTCTAGAATTATCACACACCACTCTAGCAATCCTACCTAGATCGGTTTCCAACGAAACTGTTCTCTCATCACAATTCAGGACAGCCTTATACTCCCTTGCCTTTAAATGAAGTTGATGGTGCACCCTTCATAGCAAATACCTTATTCTGCTGAGCTTTATGAAGTAGTGGGCAATCCTTGATCATATGACCTAGTTGGTGGCAATTGAAGCATAAAGATTTCTTAACCAAAGCCGAACCCGGTCCACTTTGATACGATTGCTACTGCTGCTGCTGAGATCCTTTCCTGGGACACTTATTCTCCAAGTGACCTTCTTGCTGACATGTATAGCATTTGCGAGGTCTATTGTTGCTTCCAGGCTTCTTCTTGTTCGGATTCCTCCAATTGGGATTGAACTTCCTCTTATTTGGGTTAAAAGAATTCCCTTCCGATGCTGCTACTAGTGCCACTGATTTCTTATTCATCAAATCCTCATATCTCAGAGCCATATCAATTAACTCAATAAAAGATCCTTTCAAATGCACTATCATCTTCTCGTGAAATTCTGGCCTTAATCCTTGCACAAACATTTTTTTCTTTTTGAGAGGAGTATTAATGAGCCCTGGTCCATAGCAAGAAAGTTCATTGAATTTGGTCTCATACTCCACTATAGTCATGCTCCCTTGCTTCAAATTCAGAAAATCCCGGTATAGACTAGTTTTCCCCGCTGTTGGCATGAATTGCTCCTCAAAAAACTCTTTAAATCTTTCCCAAGAAATATCATCCTCAGAGATATTTGCTATCGCTACATCCCACCAGGCTGCAGTGCCTTCTTGCAATTGCCATGAAGCCATTTCCCTTTTCTGCTCATCAGACAACTTCATACTCTTAAAGATCTGCTCACATGAGCGTAGCCAAGCTTAAACCTCAATTATAGTCACTGACCCCTTAAATGACCTCCTTCCAAGGTTGACGAAGTCCTTGCATAAAGCGGCAAAACTAACCAGAGGCCGTTCTGGATCCACAGCCTCACTAACAGTAGGACTTCGTCCATTATCATCGAGGTACTGCCCCTACCTCTGCCTCTCCTTCGAGAACTCGTGTTGGCAACCTGGACAGGTAACACAACAAATTTAGATAGGTATATAGTTATATAATAATACAAATATGCACTCTCAAGATAGATACCACTCTAGAGCCTAGGTATTATCTCAACCTATGCTCTGATATCAACTGTGACGACCTGCCTTTCTTTCCATAGAAAAACGTATCATCAATAAGAAAAGAAAGAGATAGAAATAGAAAAGACAGAAAGAAAGAATAACAACATCAGAATCTCGCAGCGGAAACGGAACAAAATATAATATTACACATATCCATTACATAGTTTTTACATATCAGAATACATAAAATAATATGACTTCATGACAATCGACATTTATAAGAGTCTGCCTAACCATTACATTCAAAATACAACTCAAAATGTCGCAACACAGCGGATATATAGATAGATACGTCTGGACTCCAGCTCCAGCTTCCAAAATATTTGACAATCCTAACCTGATCACTTGGCTACTCATAAAAATTTGAGTACCCAAGAGTTTAAGAAAAACAGAATAAACTCCGGGTCAGACATGGGTCTGTGAGAGTAAACAGGTTAAAGTTGTTTAACTTTAAAATCATTTGAAAACAAAAGGTATCACGTAAGACTTCCCACACATAAACATGGGTAAGTATTTTCCTTACGCTAACCAAAACATTTTATAAGAAATCCAGTGATATTATAATAGGGTCTAGGGTTTTCAAGTAAATAAGAAATAGCTGAAATTGTTACATAATTAAATTCCAGCATACTAGCCATAAAGTGGGTTATACAATCAAAACCGTAAGGGCACGTAGGAAGAATGGGTTTCCATCAATGGCAGGGCTACTGGGGTACCGCCCGTCACAGTATGGGGCCTAGATCACTGTACCGAGGATCACTCTCGATCCCGTGCAACATAAGGCCGGAACCATCCCTTACTGGACAGTCCCGAACAAGTCAACTCCGCAGTCGTGGCCAACAACTGCCCACACAGTCGAAATAAAGGGACATCTAGACAGAGGTATATCTCATCCTACTTGGGTGCTACGCACTTAACCTTGCTGCACCTCCCCTGATTTAGCCATTCCTGGTTGATGAGGCTTGAGGCTACGATTACCTTTAGAGAACACATCTCTTAGAATGCTCGTCGTCCACCTGATGATGTTCTGAAAGCATTTAATCCATACAAGTTCGTTCCGGGTTCGAACGAAACCGAAGGCATTATCTCGTTGCACTCATTTTGGAACCACCCTCAGAGTTAACGACGATAACCCTTGCACTCTGAAACACCATTTCTATCTTCACTTAAGATTCATGACCTAACATTTATCTTGGATCGACGTGGTTTTCGGATAATCATAACTGACACCCGATCCCGGACTCATCGAAATCCAAACGTGTTTTAATGGCCAAGTTGTTTAATAGTTTAAACAATTTAATTCAACACTTTGAATCCACATAGCATTCATCACAGATAAATCATACACAATCATCACAGATATATCCAAAACAAATCAGAGAGTATCACTGAATATCACCCAATAGATATCAAAAATCCAGATATTCTACTCATACAAACATCCAAACAGGAATTATTAATCCATGTTATAATTAATTTAATTAACTTAATTTAAATTAATTACTTAAGAATTTATCACTTAATTCTGCTTAATTAATTAATTACAAACCATTTAATTAATTAATCACTTCTTAATTACCCTTTTAAATCAATTAATTAAACCTTAACTACTTAATTAATTACTCCTTAATTATTAATTAATAACCTTAATTATTATTTTATAAAACTTAATTACAATCTATTTAATTTTTAATTATAAATTAATTAATCCTTAATTGCCAATTAATTAATCTCTAATTACTTAATTTATTACAACCATAAATTAATTAAACATTCTTAATTACCTTACAAATAAATAAATTAAATAAAAATCATTTATCTTAATTACCTTCTTACTTAACATTTTACAATATTCCTTAAAAACTTTGAAATCAAATTATTACTAACTTAAAGAGCTTTAATGTTAATTAAATTTAAACACTTATCCTAAATTAACTACTTAATTAAAGTATTAATTGGATTTAAAAACATTCTTAAGTATTCACTTAATTAATCAAAACTTATAATAAATTCTTATCAATACTTAAGTTGTTTAAGATGAACTAACTTAAATTTTATTAGGCTTAGCACTTTGAAAACCAAACCCGAGAAATCCCTAGGTTTACTCGAGTTAAAACTCGAGTTTCTTCACACCTTTCCCCGAGTCCTTTCTTCCTCATATTCTTTTTTTAGTTTAACTTTAAGTTTAAACTTTAATAACAGGAAAGCACGATCACGCACTTAGGTTCTAACCCGAAGCAAACCCTTCATCTACTCGAGTAGCTACTCGAGCCGTTCACCACCCAAACTCCTAACACCATATCGAGGTCGTGCACGTGCATAGCGCCTCACCGACGCTCCGACGAACCTCGCTTCCCCCAGCGAGTCACGAACCATCACCATAATCAAAAGCAAAGATCGATTCGACGCTAACAAACCCACAGTGAAATCGAGCTTCCAGTTCGAAAACTCGAACTCCCATCCTCGTCAAAACCACCTCGTCGAAGCAAATTCTGACCATCAAAGCTACGACTTCGGCCTCACCTCGTCGATGCCCTATACTACACTTCCCTTGAATTTCGAGTAGCTCGATCAACCAGAGGTGACGAAAACTCCTCGTCTCCGACCACGTCCAAACTCAAGTGCTAAACCCTAAATCGGTCCATACTCGACGCCACGATGAACTGGAACACTTACCACTATTTTTCCTAACTTCACCATCAGCCATACTAGCTTCATGCAAAATATCAACACTCAGTATAACTCCGATCGCCAGGAATTGATCGAAACTCCTTTTTTGATCAACTTCAAACTGCTCTTAGTGTACTCAACTAAAAATCACCATTTTCATTTTAAAAATCCTATTTTCAAATGTTGATTCAAGTAATGTAATTGAATTAGCAATTTATAACATTCAAATTCAACATATAATTACATGTTGCTCTGTAAAACAAGTTTTCCAGTTGTGATATTTCACCAACATGTTTTAAACAAATTTTTGTATCTTGATTTATGTTTAAAAAACTTGATTTTTTTAAATTGTAAGCCTAACAATGGTTGGATGAAGATGTATTTAATTTTCTAGTTTATTTTCACTCTGTAACCAGAAACAAAGAAGAACAGGACATTCAAAATTACACAATACAATCATACATACATATACAGAGCCACTTACTTACAAATATACATGCAAAGCACAATATTATTCATGAATCAGATGCACAGATTTATGTTTTAAAATGATATGTTTACTCACTTAATTTGTTGAACAGAGAACCAATATCTGGAAGCTGCTAACTGTCTCTGGTCTGGGTTTGATTTGATCTTCTTACTTGCTTAGTTGAAATGTTATTTAAGTTTGTAAAATTGTGATGCTTCCTTATTTTTGGTTTGCTTATTTTTTTTTGTGAACGAACTGGAACTAGAAGGATGTACATATTTAGAGAGAAAAGGTTGTGCAGGGGTAGGTGTTTGCTGGTACAAATTTTTTTCTATGGTCGGAGATTTTTTTCTTTGACCAGGCAAGATTTTTTTGAAACTGAAATGATTTATAAACATTTCGAAATGACCTTGTTTTGTGCTAGAATCGATAGCATAAAATGCAAGTGTCTCCTTCCATGTTTACATACTTATCCATACTTATGCATATCTAACTTCATAGGCAAACATACATTCCTTTGCCTACTTTTTATTTTATACCCTATGTGCATAATATAAATTTGTTATAGTTATTGTTATAGTTTTAACTTATGTTGCATACACACAATAACCACTTGTATACCTTTATTTCTATTCTTTTTCACATATATTTTGAGCTTACTTAATTTGTATTCTTGTATATATATATTTATACTTATATTTAATATGAATAAGATAGATCTTATTTTAAATTTTTTTGAGAGACTTTACTTTGAATTTTCAAATCATAGTTTCCTTCCAAATACACACACACACACACACATATATATATATATATAAATAAATGGTAAATGTCCAAAAGTCTTATTTTTTTTCAAATGATAAGTGCGTATTTTAATTAATCAGATTAAAATAATATTACCAAAATCCCGGGTCGTCACACTTATTTAAATCATACGTACAACCTAAGTACTGATATAGAAAGGTTCGAGATTTCTATTCATCCGACATTGTTCTTCTGACTCCCTCCTCATTACAATATTGATTAGGGAAGGAGACGATGATCAAGATGGAGATAGCGATGAGAGGAACTTGTGGCAATCTTATATTTATCTGTTTATGCTATTTTCTGATATATCCATTTATAAATGATAATGTATTTTTAAACATGATTACGTAACGGTTGTTGTTGACATTATGTTATGGTTTTATGACATTTGTAATTTTAAATAAAATGGGTACTATTTATGCCATTATATTTTATTCTTCCACAATGAGTTCTAAATGAATAGATAAATAGCTCTGTATTGTTCTTTTTACCAACGTATAACTAGTCTAGAATTGGTCTAAGTTTTTATGGTACATTCCAGGGTCGGGGTATAGGCTTGTTTCGGAGCAGGATATCACAAGTTGGATGCCTAAGATGAACAACTAGGATATTTGTTTAGTTGCTTTGATTTGAATATTTAATTTTTAAAACCACTTGAACACGATGCCTGATATTGATTGAACATAGCAGTCGTATTTGGAGAGATAGGGAAATGACCATAAGATACAAGTCCCCTTGCTAAAGTGTGAGAGGATTAGGCTTGTACGAGAGCGAGTCCCCACATCGAAGAGTGAGTGGATGGACTTTCTTGGACGTTGAGTCCCCTCGCCGTTGAGCAAGAAGATTGGACAAAATAAGGATCCGGGGAGATCAAACCCTAGATTGGACGTTAAATGATCTGGAGACATCAAACCCTAGATTGGATGTTAAACGATCCAGAGAGATCGAACCCTAGATCGGATGTTAAACGATCCAGAGACATCTAACCCTAGATTGGATGTTAAACGGTTCGGAGAGATCAGACCCTAAAATGGAAGATAACTTAACCTAATAATTTGAACAACTTATGATCAGACTGTAGTAAATAAATCCCGGACGGACACATGACAATTTTGTAATATGATATGATAACTCAAGATACATATAGACTGATTACAATTTATGATTGACATTTAACAAAGGACTAGAGTCCTTAGTTATGACGGTCTGGAATTACCATTGATTTGCAGGTGAATCGAAAGGAACCAAATGACTCACCACAATTTGAATTGACAGATAGCCAATGCGCTCAACTACCAATGGTTGAGCTGAAGCTTATTCTTAAGAAAAGCACACCTTACATTCATAAGGCATACTTTGAGGGGCAAGTGTTATACCCAAATTTTCCATAGGTCTTAGAACAGACTCAAATGGTTGAACTGGACATCAAGATAAAGTTGGAATGGACCAGGAACTTAGATTCATGCTCAGAAGAACAATTGAAACACACTCAGGAGATTCCAGAAGCATTGGAGCAAATTGGACCACTCAGTATTGAGCCTTACCACTCAGTATTGGGTGCTTTGTATGGAAATGTTTCCTCCAAAACTCTTTTATATGAAGGTTTAGCTCGTGTGACTGTCATGAAGTATATTTCTCAAGGAATAGACGAACTTATATAAGGATGATCTGGAGGAAAGCAGACTAAAACAATTAGTATCAGAACCTATCGGGAGCAAGTTGATCTCAAAGGAAAAGTTTTTAGAACATAACAAATTGGAGATAGAAAGCCGATGAGGAGAAGAAGGGAAGATTTCCCCCTATAAAACCAGTCAATACCGACCATAACCACCCGGCTCAGCACCTAGTGGTTTTTTTGGTAATTGTACCATATTGCTCACTCCTACACTCACAAGACCTAGATCTGGACTTCTAGACTTAGTATCTCACGGGCCTCCTGTTTTGTTAGACGGTTTCCTTATAAATATAGAACCTATAATAACTAAAAAGGGTCTTTTTTTGGCATATCAATTCTCCTATATCTTCTTCTTCCCCAAACACTCCCAAATATGAGATCTACTAATCAGTAGTTAGATTTTAGTTGTAATCATTGTATTCCAAAAAGAATCAATCAAATAACAAGATTAAAGTGGATGTAGGCTGCAGTATTTGCCGAACCACCATAAAATGTGTTATTTGTTCTTCTTTTTTCCTGTTATTTCTAGATCTACTTGCTTTTGGGATGTTTGTGCCATTTTTGGTGCAAACATGAATAGTGAGGGGAAACCCATTCGGTGCTTTAGTGACGTAGTCTCAATATTTAGTTTGTTTAGGGTAATGTATTACTCGTATCAGGCTTTATGCTTGACCCATGTTTTTATTATTATTTTTTCCCTTAAACTCATTCATACTCGATTGAGTAGGTTGAATTTATGGATTAGATATATGGCTTTGGAAAGATGAATAAAGTACATCGAAGATGAAATATGAGGCTTGGTTGCAAACAATATTTGCTTTGATTTCCATTGTTTTAAGTATACATGATGGCATCTTCATATGTCTTACATGATACTCTATTTATGTTTAATTGTAATTGATCACTAAGTGGGCATGTTTACAGGATGTACGAAAATGTAAGACACTTAAGAAGATTATGTGTAATGAAAAAATAGTTTCTCGGTATACTTAGATTATTATATATACGCTGAACTCATTTTGTCGTTGAAAATTAATTCCAAGTTAACCACGGCACATCAGGGTTCCATCTTTGTGTTTTAGAGTGAGGGATGTTACAATTTGGTATCATAACTTAGGTTAGGGGATACCTAATTAAAATTGAGCAAGAAATAGCTAAGTACTAAGTAGAAAACAAACACCTTAAGGAGGGTATACGCTATTGTATAATGTACGTGTACTTTGTTGTGTGTATGTATGTGTATATATGTGTATAGGTGGATACATCTATTATTTTTCACTCTCTTTTGTTTCGTTTCTGATGAAGACTTGCTTAATAGAAAAATAAAGATAGAGATGAAGAGTGGACGAACTACAATAGGAGGAGCTAGTACATGAAGAGAGACTGAGAGTACCCAAACTAACGGCTAAGGTTAGGAGACAGTCCAAAATGTAGGAGTAGAGGCTGGAGTATAGATGCTAGCTCCAACCATAGGAAATATAGACATGAATGTACTTATCCAATGGCTCATAGAAAACCTATGTAACAATAAGTTCGACACCAAGTGCCACTACAAGCCCCACAAGTTCTAAAAGGCCTAATGCAGGCTGTTACAAATAATTTAACTAAGAGGAATCAAGACATTCAAAGCTTGGTGGAGAAATGTTTGACCGAGAAAAACCATCTTTAGAAGCAAGTGAGTGGTTGAAAATGTGTGAAAGAATCTTTGAAGATTTGGAGTCCACAGATGCCTACAAGGTAATGTTAATATCTGGGTAATTTAAAGGGTTGGCCACTATTTAGTGGGAGACTAAGAGAGCCAAAATTCCTGACCAAGAAATTATTTGGGAAAGATTCAAGAAGATCTTTGAAGAGCAATTCATTCTTGATTCGAAGTTATCGACTATTTTCACGAGTTTGTTGATTTGCAACAAGGAAGCACATTAGTTCCTAAGTATGTGTATAAGTTTAGTGCTCTGTTGAAGTATGGGGTGGACTTGATTAGAACACCATGGAAGAAAATGGAGAAGTTTATGCTTGGATTAAGGTGGAGCTGAGTGATACGACCATGCACCATCTGGCACTTCCATTCAACAAAGTGGTAGATACGTCTAGATGATATGAGCTTTGTACATTGAGAGGAGAGGTGTAAACCTAAAAGCTTTGGTTGATAAGATGAAGAGATTTACCTCATATCAAAAGGGGAAGAAAAGTCAACAACTGAAGGGGAAGGCTCAAGGGGGAGTAAAGAATGAAGCCTCTAAAGTCACTTGCTTCAACTGTAAGCAAGTGGGAACACCTAAAGAGAGCTGAGAATGTCAAGTGCTTTATCTATGATAAACTTTGCCATAGAAAGAAAGATTGTCCAATACTTAAAGTGCATGTCCTTACTTTGGAAGGGCCGAAAGGAGGTCCATCCGCGGAAGGAAGGTCAATTGGAAACATTTGTTTGATTTTGTTACAGTTATTGTATTTGACATAATCTCCTTTAAATTATGAAACCACGTTGTGTATAAGATGACAATTTCCAAAGTCTGAATTTGACTTATCAACGGTTCACTTTTGACTGTTGAATTTGACTTTTGACTTAGGATGGGTATAAAAGAGATGCGATTTCATATGGTTTGGAAACCTATCGGTGATGCTCTGCCATTCTTATGAAACATCTTTCTCTTTAAGAGTGATGTATTTGGAAACCGTTCAATGAGGCTCTACCATATACATTATTTGCTTTCTTACAAAGTTCTAAAGCCATGTTAACTAGAAATGCATTGAATGATGGTTTTGAAATGAATAGAATTAGGAAAATAGATTGAAGTATGGCTTGACCGATGCTACTTTGAAACTTACAATGAGTTAAGTAGAATAATGATGTGCTTAAGGCCCGTATGGAAGTGCATAAATAGAATTATGTTTGAGGCATTGAGTGCATGTGATGGGTTCGAAGGTTTAAGAGTGGAGTTTAATGTAGACGAATGCATTGGAAGGGAAATTGGAAATGACTAAAAAGGACCTAAAAAGAGATAAAATCAATTATGTGGACATATACCATTCGGATATATCTAATCTAGAGATATATACAGTATATCTAATATAGAGATATATGATCCTATGGCTTTTAAGTATATATAGTCTAGAGATATACTTTTTCTTGTGATTAGGGAATAATCCACCTTTGAAAATTTGTATTATACATGCGTGTGTAGTGTGTGTGTATGAACACATGTTTGTGTATTGCGAAACATAGACACCTATCGAGTTATACCACCTAAAATTAAATCTTTATATGTATGAGCATGTTCAATTCTATTGTATATATTTATATATTATGAAATGTGGTTGAATTGATTTACTTGATATTAGGTGGTTTGGTACTTGTGAGGGGAAACACCAGCTTTGATCTTTAGCAGCGTAGTCTCATCATGTATTGTGATATGTATAGGAAGATTAATATTGTTTCTTAAATAGAGCTTATATCTTACTCAAACCTTTTATTTTCCCTTAAACAATCAAGTACTGAACAGAACAGGTTAAGAGTATAAGATTGGGCTTGAAGTTTTGGAGCTGACTGGTGATGTGTAGGAGACTTCTGATGTATATACCATCTATTATTTACGCTGCATTTGTTTATGTAAGTGTATCAACATTATGAGTATAGATTGTTATAACACTTGGTAGCCAAGATAATACTTATTTGGTTGATATTGCAACTTGAGAATGGGTTGTGTCATATATATTAGCTATTTTGGCCATGTTGCATTATGTTCGATTGTTACAATGTAAGCATAGTTTTGTTGTTTTACTTTTACCCCAATTGTAAAGATCTCCCTTTCTTACACCTAAAGACAACACGTAATGCATCATCGATATTTGTGTCTCTATCATTTAAGTGTCTGAAAGACAAGTCATTTGGGGTGAAGAAAGAAAAGACATAACAAAATCTCACAAAACGTGGTAGGTAATATATAATATGAACAAGTCTTTACAAAAATAAATCATCTTTATTATATACATCATCCGAGTACATTAACCTATTATCAGCCTGGACAGTTATAATAGTCTGTCCTTTAAATTAATAACTACAACTAGAACAAACAGAACAGCGAAAAAATGTAAGATACATGAATATCTCTCGAAGAATCCAGCTCATCTTCTGAAACTCCAAAGAATCCAGCTAAATCTGGAAAATGTGCTTGGGCAGACCCGAGCATTATAAGAAAATAATGCCTGAACTTGTCTGGTAAAACCAACATAAGAAAATCAAACCACAAGGAATTTTAAAACTTGTAAAACCCTTTAAAATCAAAGGTATCTCATAAGATCACACAGTACATAAACACAGATGAGTTTTTATCTTATGACAACAAAACATTTTCTATAGAAAATCAAGTGATATTATAATAATGTCTAGGGTTTAAAGTATTTAAGAACTAAGTAGTTGTGATGTGTGTGCATGATAGCAATAATAGTTATACAATCAAAAATCGAAGGCACTTACTGGAGAATGGACAAATGGCAAGGTAAGAGACTACCTTTCGAAAATTTGTACATCTCTAAATAAAATGATAGTGAGATCAAAATTCTTTCGATCTCTGCCAACACAGGATAGGCCTATCCCTAAAATGGGTAGTATCGAATAAGATCACCCTTTGGCTGTGATCAACAACCAAAAATGGGCCCTAAAGCATACATAGAGATATCATAATAGATCTTGGGATGATCACACCATAATGGGTGCGACACACAAAGCTCTGCTGCATCCACTCTTTTTTAACCATTACCGGGATGTGAGGTTTGAGAGGCTACACTCTTAACATTTAGCAATCGATCTTGGAATGCTAACACTACCCTAATGGTAGCGTTCGTTCATACAAGTTCGTTCTAGGTCTAAACAAAACCAAAGTCTCTTCAACGAGCATCGTCTTCAATCAACTTCACGATGTGTTCCACGCGAACACATATGTTGGTTTAGAGTGGTTTTCGGATAAAAATCCAACCCCGGTCTCTCTAAACCAACAACGATAATTTCTTGTTGACTTATTTCGGTTCTTTCTGAAGTATACAACAAGTATTCTAGTCCTCATCGGGGAGGCCTAACTTGCATATACAATTATACTTCCTAAGTGAGAACTAACAAGATTTGATAGTTGGTTATTTTGCTATCAAATATACAAACAAACGAAAATCTGAAGATTTAATTACCTATAGCAACCACTAAGCCTAAAAAACAAATCTTGATTTATTAAATCTCTTTTAATAACGTTTATGAAAATATTCATATACTTATCTCACTAGCATAAATATTCACAAAACATTGTGAAAGATTTCTTATTTCAAATCATATTAAAAAGGATTAAAACAAGCGTTTTTTAAATTAGAGATAAAGATAACCTCAAACACTATTCCTTCCGTATTAAGCATAGACCGAATGTCCATTCCTTAAAATTTAAGAAGATTGGTTAAAGGAAATCCAATCTCAAATTTTTTTTATAAATTTTTCCAATAAATCCTTTTAATAAATCTCTTTCATTTATGAAATATCCTTTACTTAAATTCCAAACTCATTAATAAACTCGAAGTTAATTTAAAAACTCTTTTATAAATATAAAAAATCATTTATAAAACTTCTTATAAATATTCTTCATTTAAAACAACACTTTAAATAAATCTCATTTAATAAAGTTCCTTTGGATAAACAAAACAATTATTTAAAACACCTTTAAACAACAAGTTTATTTAAAAATATCCTTCATTATATTTTTGTCAAACCATATTAACAAAATAATGATTTTAAACAATCATTTAAAAAATATTCTATTAACTTCAAAAAAACACCTTTTATAAAATCATTACTTAACTTGAAACCATTATCAAAAGGATAAAATGAAATATTTGATTTCATAAAACCAGAAGAGGCTTAGCGACCATAGAGGTTTATATTTTAATTCAGTTTAATTTATCAAAGTTATATCATGGATACTTACTTAAAAAACAGGTATGTAAAGGGAATCAACGAACAACAAACAAATCAACATATAGGTAAGATGTCCGAGTTACTTTAATAGAAAATGGGGATTTGGTGTACTATACACATGTTCAAGTTATATAATAGAAGAATGATGTTTGGTTCTGCTAACTAATGTCAAATATAACTTAAATAGTAGAATGGTGATTTATTTTTCTAAACAAATGTCATTGGGTTTCATATTCAATGAAGTTACTTAAACGTGATCGAGAAAGAAATCCCTTGGATTTAAAAACATTCTTTAAAGGGAAGTTAATTTAAAATGAAATCGATCTTCAGAAATAAAGTGGTTTAAAATCTCAAAACATTTCTTTAAAAATTAGATAATATTTAAACTCTTCATTTAAAAATAATTAAAACTTTAATTAATAATCAAACCATAATTTACTTTTAAATCAATAATTAAATAATAATTATCCTTTATATAGATAATTAAATAATAGTTATCCTTTAATTAAATAATTAAACCATAATTAATCTTTAATTAATTATTACATAAAAAATTAAACCTTTAAAATCATAATTAAATATTATTTAAACTCAATTAATTAATTGATCCTCAATTAAACTTAAACCATTTTAAATAATAATTTAAATCTTAATTTAGTCTTTAATTTAGTATTTACTTAATTAGTAATTAATTAGTAATTAAACCATTTCTTAATTATTAAATAATAATTAACTTTTAAAATAATAATATTACAATAATTAATTTGTAAATAAATTATTATTTAATAATTAATCTTAAATTATCTAACTAATTTTGATTAACTTACTTAATTTCACTTATGTACTAATTACCTTTATTAACAAAAGCTTAAGTGCTAATTACCTTACTTAATTAATAAAATAATCGCTAATTAGTTAATTAATTAGTTTTATAATCATGTACAATTACTTATAATATGTTTTGAACTACTCTTTTCAAAAATATTAAACTTGAAAACACTTATATATTTCAAAAATAGTTCATTTTATGAAGCACGCTTATTGCGATTATCGCTGTAAGAACCAATATTAAAATTTTGTTTTACATTTCAAATCACTTTCAATACACTTACTTTTGTGCATTAACTAATCTATAATTTAGTAAAAGAATTTTGGAACAAAAGTAAGATTCTTAAAAAACTAAATCAAAGTTTAACCTTGAAAACCTTTCAAAAACACAATCTTAAGTGAAAACAAGTTTTAACCAAGGAAGTCGATGTCGCTTTAACAAATCAGAATACTAACTTCCTTAGCCTGCAACATTACAAATACGATTCCAACACAAATTTACATTCCATAACATCACGATATAAACCAAGATCTTAACTTAGAAACTTTTACTAACTTGTACATCACTTTCAAGTTTATACCACAACATAATCAAGCATGGATATATACATACAATATAAATTTCATTCAACAAGTAGCATACTTAAGCAATAACTAAGAAGTAATTATTTCTATGTTTAAGTTAAAACTTTTTGTAAACAAAAGTTGGCTTTTCTCACATAAAGCTATCCAAATCAAACCGGATTTCCGCTAGAATTGCATACAACCAGATCCATGCTTTTGCTTAGGGTAAAAAATGATTTTGGTGGTCATAAGGCCATGGTGCACACGGCCCAAGGGTGGTGGAGCTTGGCCTTGAAAGGTGGAGGGACTTCGGATTGTCATTGAATTCACAAAAATCAAATTGGAAAATGGGTCATCTTCCATCTCATGTTTGGACAAGTTACTTACAGAATTTGGAAAAATTTGCAAAAGGAAATTTCTTTGAAATTATTTTCTCTACAATTTTAAAAAATGAATCACTCAATTGGGATCGTTTGTGAGGGTGATATAGTCAAAAGAAGAAGAGGTTTTTTCGAACCTGAAAATTTGGGTCCGAAAATACTGTAAAAAAAAAGATTCGGACATGGCTAAGCTCGAAATTTGAGGAAATGATACACATGAAAGCTGTAGCCATTGGAATTTGCTACCGTTGAAAAAAAATCCTCCATTTTGATAAAATATGAGAAAGATATGATAGAAGGAAGAGGAAGAAAAATTAAAGAAATGATAGGGGTATTTATAAGCAAGAAACAAAGTAAATTACCTTAATGCCCTTGCTTCTTTAACCTCCACCTCCGTTTGCCACCTTACCATGCTCCTATTCCCCCCTATATTTCCTCCCAAAACATCTCCCCTTTCCCTTTACTTAGCTAACATGTTTTTAATGTCAAATGTACTTTGTGCTTACATATGTTACTTAAGGAATCTTATATTTTAAGTTTGAAAAAAAATGTGGTAATATTTCACATCATGCATATATACTAACTTAAGTATATATACGCACATAATAATACATAATATCCTACTTATTATAAATGTATGTGTTTGTTTATATAATAGAGTTTACAACATTTCCAATAACATATAGCCGATGAAAAGTCAAAAATTTGGAGAACGAATTCCAGTCACATTTTTATTTTTCTTCGAACTAAGTATTTCTGTAAACACATTTTGGAAAACTATTTCGCCATAATTATTTATTATTTAAAAAAGTTTTTTTAATTATAAAACCTATTATTGTAATATTTAAAATTAAATATATATTCGCAAATCAAAGTGGTGAAATTCCGGGTCGGTACACCAACGTTCTTGCATTCAAATGATTAAGTATCTATGACAACCCACACCTCCGGACACACTAATCCAAAGCCTAAAGTGACTTTCAAACTCATATCGTGCCAAGAACTATGAACCATCGGGAGTTTTAGAATATTTCATGATACAAAAACTATACAAAATTTACAACATTCTACACTTTTAGATTCACGGAGAAAGGAAATAAGATATAAATACCGAAAATAATTCAGATCAGATAATAGTCTCAACAATGTGGTCCATACAACAATATCTCCAAATATTAGTACATAGAGTCTGATAAATAGAAATAACATAATACCAAATAGAGTGTTTAAAGAGTAACAATAGATAGATGTAACTCCAGGCACCTGGTATCTTCCTCCATGTGCTATATTTGGGCCAAATCACAAGCTGGCCTATCCTCCTGTAGTGGGTATAAAAGTGGAAGAAAAGAAGTGGATCAGACAAAGTATAGTGAATGAATTATATTACTTGTGTATGGTGTTGACAAGCAATTAGCCTCATTTATAAACTACATGATCTAGGATGTCTACTTATGTTCAATTACTACGTATAAAGGATTGACTATTTTAACAATCGAGGGTGTAATTCTTATTACACCTACAACCATAAGCAACTTATAAAGATATCCAATCAATGGTTGAACAACTAACCTATAACAATTCTACGTCAATTCCAAGTATGTGAATCCTGATGATTAACTTTCTAATCAACATTGGGTTAATATTCTCAACGATAAACTATGTATACCACACTTACACATTGCACAAACATCACAATGTCTGGGCTCGTGCTGAGTATACTACCTTGAGGATTTATGGCCTACTTAAGCATTCGTGTTAACATCTCGATGGTAAACATGTCCTATGCTCTTTGTCATTCAACCTGAAGTATTCAGAAAAATCATTATGGTGATTTCCCCATAGCCCAACCGCTGCGTAGTCATGTAGAACTACTATTACGGATGCCTCAGCCTACCTTCCCCAGTTCCTACGTATTTAATGCATGACTAGGGTACCATGGTAACAATAAGAGATTCTAACTGCACTGTTAATGCCTTCCCAGTCGACTCCCATACTACACTCACCATGAAGTGATACCACTCATTGAATACAACAACCTGTCCTTTGTAATACCTAAAAATCAACGTCGCATGACAACACTTGACTTCCAAATACCACAAAAGACAAATCGTCGGAGTAAAATTAAAATAAAATGCCAAACCAAGACATTGGTATAATCTCTTAGCAGAATGATAACATATAATATACTAAATATACATGAACTGAACATGATGAACAATACATATAAGAGACTACACTGGTGGAAATAATTGAAAAATGAATATCAATACAGAATGTTATAATACATCAATTCCATAAAAAACGGGGTACTAAATATATTTGGTACAACAAATCTCATATACAAAATCATATGTCTACCATATACTATAATATCAAGCATATGTATCCAAACTATTGACGTCATGCCCCCAAAGCTCCAGCTATGCTACTCTGATTGCGTATTCCAAAAAGCACCTGACTCCCAAACTACTCAATCAAGTACTTAAGAGTTGTCATAATATAAACATGCATAGGAAAAATACGAGTCAGACTTAAATCTTGGTGTGGAGGGAATTATCCCAAAATATTGTATATCAAAACTATATACGATAAATAGGAAACTACTAATGCACATTCGGTCCTCTCCAAAAACATGGCTCAGGGATAATCTGGACATCCCATAAACAAGTAAAGTAAATTTATCTCAAAGGTAGAGAATCATGCCATGACCTGCTCTTCTTCTGTAATCAACGAATCAGCACAACAATTATAATTTGATTGATATGTTATAGTATATCACGATAAAGGTTATCCAATAGACGAGTGAAGGGATAATAACATAACCCTATCCCAGCATACACAATAAAATATAAATCTACTTGAAAAGCACATGCATAACATAATGATCTATGCTAAAAAGGGATACCGTCATTCCTACTGAATGAAATACCAATGAAGCAACTGCACCTTATATGATCTTTGAATTTATATGTACATTCCTACTCTTTTAGAGCCTATGAATGGAACAGAGCACCCTCGTATGACCTCTTTGCAGCATGGGAACCCCAGTACAGACCTAAAACACTCTCATGGTAATAATAAAAACCCTACCACTATAGTGCTGCTATAACAACTTGCACCTCCTGGCACACATATCGGAATCCTAAATTAACTTCCAGACTTGAATAATGTAGAGAAATACTAGCTGTTAGGTTTTTGAAACATTACAGAGCATAATCGTAGGGATAAAGTTCTAATACATTCTACTCTTTCAGATCTCACAGTGGAAGGAATTAAAATATAAATATAGAAAATAGACATTTTAGAGAAACAATCTCCCAAACTACTTGATTCACATATATATTGTTTCCAAGTTACAATATAAGTTTTATGGACTTCTAATACAATAAGTGACTACAAGAAAAACAATGGGCAATATGAGAACCCCATCTTAAGATCCTTTCATCCACGTACTATGTCTAATAATTTCTAACTTGTCATCTTATGGTGGGGGGAAATGAAAAGAAGGGGGTATGTTCGGCAAAAGTCTAGTGAATGAGTACAAATTTAATATGCGATGATCATATGCAGTTACTTCAATACTACTAGATGATATAGCGTGTGATAGACGTATCCTAGAATTTCTAAGGTCTGTTACCTAAAGGATCTTGTCTAATACATTCCAAAACAACAATTTGTGTAGGCTAATACAATGGATCGAACTAAGAATCGAATCTCATGTCTAACATTCGGCCACCGCTCCTAGAGCTACTCAATGGAAACAATGCCGCTAGGCTACTCAATATCTACAACGCTATTAAACGTGGAAACACCGCCCCCTTGGCTACTAACCATGAAAAAACTGCCACTAGGCCACTGTACGATAAATTATAACTACTATCACCGCCACCAGGCTACTAGGAAACGATTCCCCTTTCATACACCTGGAGTGGAAGAACTCGAGATGTCGACTCACTGGTATTCACATCATCGGCACCCGCTTCCACCTCTCGATCGTAATGTTGGCCCCTTATTGAACGCTTTAGATCCTCCATTGGAACTATATCAGATGCGTCAGAAATAATGCATACATGGACCTCCCGTTGTGCCAAACCCACTCCATCAGATATCCTTGCCAATTTGCACTCCCACTATGGGAACCTCTTGTAAGTTCCATTTGCGAAAATACATCACCCTTTGTTGATTACTAAATCCAAAATGGGTAAAGGACATTTACCCAACACTGCAATAACCTAATGTCCTCTCTTAAGGAATTAGCTTCCCTACAATTCCTAACATGCATATAATTGCCCTTTAATAGGCCTACAACAATTTAGATTTCATATATTTTTATTTATCAATTTGGGCCATAGGCCGAGGTTCAATTGTCGATTGACCGCTAGGGTTTCCAGTTCAACCAATCATGAATTAATACTCGGAATTTCTTCACGTTTCAATTGTTGATCATTTATATGCTTAGTACATGTTGTTTACAGTGTTTAAATAACCCTAATTTACCAAGTGATCAGTTTACTTGTCAAATAGCAATTTGGTATAGGTTCATAAATTTAGCGTTTGCAAATTTGATGATAGAGTCTGTACCTAGAAAAGCAAATACATTAGAAAGTATTGTAATCCAAATTCTGGGTTTTTAGCATATTAAATTGGGTTTAGCATTGTCAATTTAGGTTTTATACTCAAACTAAATTTCTAGCACCCTAAACAAATTAAAATAGATTAAATTATCTATTACAATAATCTTACTAAAATTGTTTCCCCTCACCTCAAGCCTAAGCTCTTCCTATTTGCTTTACCTGAGAATTTCCCCTCTGTATGATAGTTTCGCTTGCTTTTTCTAGATTCAGTTGATTATGTTCTTGTAGGTTGATTTTACTTTGATTTTTGAAGAAGATTTGGGATTAGAGGAGAGGTTGGATTTTGATAGAGTTTTGTTAGAGTAAACTTTTCTACTGATTCTATGATTAGCTTAAGTTCCAATTTATAGAGATTAGGGGTGAGTTTAGGGTGTTGATTTGGGCTAGAGAATATTTTACTAACATCAGGAGCGGTCAGTAAAATTTAGGGATGAAGAAACAATTAGAACCATTGACGATGCTCCAGATTGTGCTCCTATTTCCTGCGTTTTTATCATCTAAGGTCGACCATAAATAACCCAAGGTCAACTGCTATAAGTCGACCATGACACCCCTAGGGTCGACCTAGGTTTGTTATTTTTTTTAATTGCTTATTTTGTTCTTAAACTTTTGAATGCTTGTAACTTCTCTGCACTAACTCTAATTTTTAAGTGTTCTAAATGAAAATCATCTAGAAAATCGCTATCGAATGCAACGATTTAGGTTTCATAGCCAAATTCGAATGTCTATGAAGATTTTATTTTCAGTCCTATCTTTAATTAAATTTTCTTTCCTTATGAAATTTCCATTTAAATTTCTATTAATTTTTTATATTTTTACGTAAATTTCTAGGGTATTACATTGTCTTTCATTAAAAGGATTTTGTCTCTGAAATCTTACACAGTAATCAATAGCTACAAACATATACTCATCCATCATCATTGAGCAATCATTGGTCTTAGAAAAATTTCTAGTGTAATATGTACATATATATGCAACACGAAATACACGTGCATCTATTCTAACGTAAAAGTAAGCGGCCTATTGATATAATCAACCTCCTTCCATGCAAGTGCTCATGCCATGCATCCAAAATATTTGCACAATCCTAATAAATATACTTGCAATTCTATATGTATGGGCAATCATTCCATCCATAAGAAACATCCATATGCATGATAACCAACAATCAAGCATCCATATATATCACATAAAGCAAGCTAGACAATAATATAGGATAATGCGAATGTGTGTTTAGTACCTAGTGGATACACTGTCCTGAACATGTATAACAAGCAATCTAAACAATACATCCCAATACATCCACTAGCATCCATCATCCATAACACATCCTATGCACATGTTTACAACCATTCCTACCATCAAATGGTTTCTACCTAAGCTATAACCTATTTACAAAAATAATCTCTTCTAAATAAAAAGGAAACATGCCAGAAACGAGTTTGGTAAAGGCAGCTTGGACTTTCTCCTCAAGCTCCCATGTATTCTTGACTGGATCGTCTCCATACTGGACTCTAACCAGTTTAATTATTTCATTACAGAGTCGATTTGTCCCATGCCCTACAATATGAGTAGGTGCATGGAGAATAAGGGACCCATCTATCCTTTTTAAGTCCCCTAACTGACACAGCTTGACCTTGGTAACTAACCGCATAGACACTTCCGCAATTACCTAATAACGACTTCTCAATAATTGAGCCATACCCTATATTTCCTTGGGGATTTTCTATGTATCTACTTCCTAATTGTGGACTTAGCTTCATGGAATATCCCACATCACCCGCTGGTACATGCTTTCTTCCTTTCTTGTGCAGTCATTGTCTCTCTATGAAAGTAACCTATCCATATTTTCAATTGCACTTCTCTCCCTTTGCCACTGGCATAAACATTTAGTTTGAATGTATGAGCATAGGTAATTCTCTACAATCCTTGCTACTAACTCAAACAGTATCAACACACACCACGTAAATAACTTGAGCATAAGTATACTCCCAAGAAATTATGGCTCTCTAAAATACTTAATGCACAACATACTACCTTAACTTATCCAGTGGTATGTCTAGTCACTTAAACTTCAAGATACCCAGTGAGACAACTCGAATATAGACGGTATCTCCTTTCATGTTTCTTCCTACATAGCTCTAGCTAATTTTCCACTTTGCCGAAGAGTATCCATCTTGGTGATTTTTTAAAATGCTAAAAATAGAATTTTTTTTCTAATTCGATTCAACTTAAATCATTCATTTTACTTCTGAATGCTTTCTTTAGTCCTTTAAAAATTATGGTATCTAGCTAGCACATTTTGAGTCTATAGGGATCCATCGTAAATTTCACAAGTGAAAGTTTATGCTATCTTCCTATTCAACTATCATAATAAAATTCATAAAATTAATTAAAACCATAACTTGGAATCACTCTAGCATTGGTAAAAATCACCTAAGTGCTACTTTGTTCGAGGGCAACTGTTATACACACAACTGTGTATTCTAATTCAGCCTTCCATGAGTTTCATTAAGCAAATAGTCTTCTTCTAATTCGGGGGATGATTGAGAAGAATCTCTTTCATCCCTTCCTTCAAATCCTATCAAAAATTTCCATTTTAATTTTTTTTATGAAAATTTCCTTTGCATTTCCAATGCGTGCAAATATCAATATCTTTTCTTGATAAAGACCTAAATCTTTGAATTAACAGTTCTTTGCAAAATTTTATTTGCAATCTTATTTAGGATACTTTTTGTGGTTTGAACTTCCAAAACTTTTACCATTTCTTAGTTTCCTTCTAGACTTTTTACCAAACATAATCTCTTATCACTTTATTCCAATTATTTCATGATTGAGATAACTTAATATGGAATGATGACTTGATATTTAATCCAATAGACACAATGACCAATATTTTGTCTAATACATAGGAATTTCTATATTTTAATGCATTGAAACTACATTCCTCCAAAAGGAAAGATTAATAGTGTAAATTTCTATGTCTTATGCAAAAGAAGAATTAGCGTCAATTTGGAGTTACAAGGAATTATCATTTCTTAGCTTTTGAAATAGACAGTACAAAATACGATAAATATCCCTATTTTATAAATTCCTTTCTTTTGGGGTGTATTCCTTGTCGTTTCAAACGATACACTTTTATTTATAAATTTTTTCTTGATAATCCATAAGTATTTACATCGCAGTCCTCTACATTCAATGAATTAAAATGCTACTTCAATCCTATTTCCAATTTATCGCTACTTCCAGTTATGTCTACTACCCATATTTATTATCGACCAACATTTGTTATCACCTAAACTCCAACAACTTACCATCATAACTTAATTTGCATTTTACTTGCACACATCCTTCAAATCTACAAATTTAGAACTATCACATGATCTATAAATTCAGGGAATGCTACTACTTGACAATTTCCAGATTCAAATATGTGCAAATTTCTAAACATATAATTCCAAGGTTTACCTAGGAATACTTGAAACACATCTACAATGATGGAACCCAATAGTGTAATGCGGCCCGTAGGCTACTGTGGAAACCAATTTCCACTAATACCACCACATAATGCTACTATAGGGTCTGCTCTCCCACTAACGTAACTTTCCACTCATGTCTAGCTGGTTGGCCTATAGCCTCTGGCAAAACAACACAATACATGGACAGTCCGTAGCCTACAGGTATCATATCCTTACCTATGCGGTGACAACCAATATCTAGGTCGCCCTTTGTCACATAACTTACTGTGTAAGATTTAAAGTAGACCCTACTTGACCCTTTTTACAGTTTAAACCAAATAAAACACTTTGCCTATATAGCATCCTTTGATAGAATAAAACATCTCAGCTTACTTCTTCCTTATTCAGGAATATGTCTTATCCAAATCATACTTTCCAAATTCTTCACACTAAGATTTACGATTCAAATCATACTTGGGTAAAAAGATACATGGTGGTTTTTACTCTCCACTATTTCGGGAAGTTTCATTTAGCACTATATCTTTTTGATTTTAACCATTGATTGAAAAGATCAATAAATTCTCATGTTACTTCTTATCTCTAACCCAACCATTTTAATACTTTCAAGTTCCATATTTACTCTTGTCCTAATGGGGCATTTTAAACCTATTTTTCTAACTCTGCTCTATTTTTTCCCTTTTAGATTAAAGTGATAGTCATAATATTTTCACTTTAGTCTTTTCAAGTCAAACTTTTGATTTTTAAATTTATTTCCTCTAAACTAGTAAGTTTAAAAAAAATGAAACTCTCTTTTCATTTTTAACAAGTATTTCAATCTTACTAAGATTATGATATTTTTGTTTAACTAAATTATCATGACAATTGAGCTTAATTTAGCCAAATGTACATAAAGAACATTTTCAAAATTTCTTCCAGAAATAAGAAATTTTCACAAAATTGTATTTTTAAAGAAAATGTTGTTTTTTTTGACTTGTTACTATTGTTATTTTGTAGTTTGACAAAAACATTGATAAAATACATTTTCAAATACTAACAATTTCTTATTTGTAAACGGAGTTCAAAGGTAAGATTTTACATACTTCTCATTTTATATTTTTCAAAAGTTCTACTGTTAAAAGCAAAGTGCATAATAAGGGTAACATTAACGATGTGCCCAAAAGACAAAACAAAGCTTTAAAAAGTCAAGAAAAACAATTTTTTATCAAATTCCCTACTTGTACTTTTTAAACAATTTCCATATAGTCTATCCGATTAGTTATATAAATTTATATACCAACTTTCTCTTTCTATTAAAAATATCAGACATCTATAGTTTCTAACTTTTATAAAATATTTTCATGGATTTATAACATAAATTAGATTAGACTGTAGCAACCTAATTACCTAAGCCCACTTATCCCTATCACTACTTTATGCATACGGTTTCTATCCTTATTTCCAAAGATGATTAACTCAATTTTATTTTCTAATACAATGTCCAAATTCAATATGGAAATACTCTAGCCATATCTTTAAGTAAATAGGAGTCCTTGCAACTGGCACCAATATGATAATAGGATTTCTGCTTTAATTGGAAAATCTGCCTTTAATTTGCAATGTTCTCTTTCATGCTACCAAAATCATATTCTTATTATATTGGTCTCTTGGTACTAATCTTCCTTTCCATTCACCCTTAAATCCATAATTTAATTACTACCGCTAGTTAGTATATGTTAACCTTAAAAATGGATCAACACTCTGAATTGAGTGTGAAAGTACCAGCGCTATTCTTACAGAGCGATAATATAGGAAATAAATGTAAAAGGAGCGAAAATAGTAAAACGATTTTATAGTGGTTAACGAAGCCTATGTCCACTTTATAACTTTTCTATTAACTGACTACCGTTAAAGTTAAATAGGATTACAATATCATGGAATATCCTAAGTTAGATCAAGTCACAAATACAAGAGATCACTGGAGAATCACATCGAACTCCTAGATGACTGTTGTGTGGAAGAAGAAGAGTGAAGAATAACGGTAAAGAAAAATCTCTGTAGATTTCCAGAGCCAGTCCAAATGATCCCATTTATGTAGCAAGTAGGATTGTGTTAATAGTGGTTGCAGAGCATTTGAGCCAAAGCCACTTTGCTAGAAGTCTATACTCTGCGTCATAATGGAGCTCAGAAAATTTGAAGGCAACCCGAGCTAACTGATGAACGTATTTTTCTGCATTTTAAACCGTTTGTTTCATATATTTTTATTTTTTTAAGCGGTATTATACGGGTATTTTATCGCGGTTTTGCAAATTATAGATTCTGAAGTTCAACATTGCAATTAATCGGTTGTGCCGTCCATTGGTTTAAATAACACATAGAAAAAGAGTGCAACATTTTGAGTACCGAATAATTCGAAGAGAAAGAACATATCGTTCATGAAGAAATGCATCTCACGTCACCAACATGTGTACTATTTATGCAAGAAATCAAATGCAAATATTGAAAGTGCACTTTTAAAGTTTAGCCTGAAAATCTGTCGAAGCAAGGCCACTTGTTAATCAAATAACAAAGCAAAGGACAATTCAAAGTGAGGTGGCCTTATTATTCTCCAAATATCAAGCACATGGACCTAAATAGTAGGGTTATATTAGGAGGCTGAAGTCTTTAAATAGCAGAGAGCAATGCAGATGGAAAATCATCTTCTGCCCTATCACTCTTCTTCTTGTTTAGTTTTAATTTCAGCAGTATTTTTATTTTCGAACATAATACGTAGGACTATTAATTAGATTTAGCAATTTATTTATTCTTGTTTTTAGTTATTTTCTGCACTCTTTATAGTTAATTAATAAATTCAGTTCATTTTATTTCAGTTGTTTGCCCTATTATTTTCTTTTAAGCACTTTTATTTTTTGCTCTGATTTCTACAATTTTATATATTATTTTGATTCGAAATCAATTTGGAGTATATTATTGTTTTTATTTCTTGTTCAAGATCCACCATCGAATTTGTTTAACATGCCTAAGATTTAAATATGGATTTCAAATATTTTAAAACATAATTCCCTGTGTTCGACCTGCATACTACACGCCAGTGCGCTTGCCGTATTAATTAAAATTTGTGCTTTTCTAATCAATAAAAAAATCACAACAAGTCATAGTGGAGCTCGGAAAATTTGAAGGCTACCCGAGCTAAGTTGATGGATCGCTAGTGATCCATAGGTGATGGATCGCTAGCGATCCATAGGTTATAGATCGGTAATGATCTAATTACTTAGAGTACTTTTGGTTCATCCTTTCCGAAAATTCCATAGCAATCCAATATAATCCTATGGATAACCAATGATCCATAGAGCATTGATGGCTAGAGATCCATGTTTACTTAAGGGATTTTTGGACTTCTTTGTTTGGATTGCACTCCTTGTCTTATATAGGTGCTCTCCATGTAATTTAGTAGTTAGTTGCCATGTTTTGACAATGATTCAAACAAGAGTTAGATTGATCTATGACTAGAATCAGATGAGTCTTCTCTTTTCAAACTAGGTTTCTTGGAAGGCTATGAAACATGGAAAACATATTTAGAAGAGACAACGAATCAAGACGCAAGAGCTTACGATGACTCATGAAGCATCCCTATGGATCGCTGGCGATCCATAGGTGATGGATAGCTAGCGATCCATCTCCATAGCCTACTTTTGGTCGAATTTCCTTGAGTATTATTGGGTAGTTTTTTGGATGCCTTGTTCTAGTTTCAAGCCATTTTGGCATTGCCTGGATGTTCTAACTCCAATTGAATTTTGCTAGGTTGAAAACCTGGTGAATAGTACATAATACCTCTTCTAACCTTTCTTTACGGGGTAAACTACAATAAATGTGAAAAGTTTATTTTTCACCTCAACCGTTATAACTTTAACGCTTGTTCTAACCCACAATTATCTATTTCTATAAGAGATAAGCCAACAACTACCTTATGAGTCAAAATTTATAGGTTGTTGTGTATTAGTTCACATATCAATAAATTATAGTTACGCTTCCTAAGTCAGGTTAGGTCCATCTTATCTCCTTTCTTTAGACACTAACGAAACTATATAGAGATGTGCACGCTCGGAATCTTAGCTACCTTTCTAGAGTTATTCCTTTAGAACTTGTACTCATTCTCACTATCTGTGATTGGGACTATTTTCAACTTTCCCAAAGACAGTACTTGTCAAGATTACGTGATATCATTCTTACCTATTATAATTATATATATGTAAAACCTTCAAGACCTTTTATCTATACATATATATACCTTTCATAAGTCCATTTTTGAAAAAACTTTTGAAAACTTTTTTAAAAACTTTTCAAGTACGTTCTCTCAATATGCACCTAAATCCTAGGGGATCCTAAACCTAAACTGTGATACCAAATGAAACAACCCACGTCACCCGAAACACCGATCCGAATGTTAAAGTAACTTCCATACTCGAATCATGCCAAGAAATACTAGCTATTAGGTTATAAAACATTATAGAGCATAATTCTAGGAATAGAGTTCTAAGACATTCTACACTTTTAGATCTCACAGCGGAAGTAATTAAAATATAAATAGAGAAAATATACATTACGAAAAAAATCTCCTAAAATACTTGATTTACATATACACCCTTTCCAAGTTACAATATAAGTTTTACAAAATTCTAATACAATAAGTGACTACAAGAGAAACAATGAATAACATGAGAACTCCATCATTGACCTCCTTTCTCCCCCGTACTATGTCTAATCACCGCTATTCTGTCATCTTGTAGTGGAGGAAAATGAAAAGAAGTGGGTGGGTCAGCAAAAGTCTGGTGAATGAGTGTAAGTTTAAAATGTGATGATCATATGCAATTACTTTATTACTACTCTAGATGATATACGGTGTGATACACATGTCTGTGAATTCCTAAGTTTTTTTTACCTAAAGGTTCTTTCCTATTCCTACACTAAAACTTGTGTAGGCTAATACAATGGACCAAACTAAGGATTGAATCTCATGTCTAACGATAGGTCACCGTGCCTTGAGCCACTCAACTGCTAGGCTGCTCAGCATGTAAACACCGCCACAATGCTACTAAATGTAGAAACACCGCCCCCTTGGCTACTAACCATGAAAACACAAAACTAAGCTATCGTAGCCTAAATTTCCCTTTCACCATGCATGAAGAGGAAGAACACGAGCAGCTGACTCGCTGGCATGTCACATCGTCTACACCGCTTCCAACTCTCAATCACAGTCATGGCCTCTTATTGCATGTTCTGGGTCCTCCATTCGAACCTTATCACGTGCATTGGAAATTGAGCATACATGGACCTTCCTTTGTGTCGAACCTACTCCATCAGGCATCTGCGCCAGTTTGCATGCCCACAGTTAGAATCTCCTATGAGTGTCATTTTCGAAAATACATCGCTTCAAGTAGATTACTAAATCCCAAATTGGATAAAGGACATTTACCTAACACCGCAATGACCTAACATCCTCCTCTTAGGGAACTAGCTTCCCTACTATTCCTGACATGCATCCAATTGCCCTTAAACAGGCCCACAACAGTTCAGTTTTATACATTTTTATTTATAAATTTGGCTCTCAACCAAGGTTCAATTCTATAATTTTCATTATGAAGGGTTGACCGCTTAAGTCCTCCGGTCGACCGCTACTGATCAATTGCTGGGGTTTTCAAGTCGAGCGGTCATGAACTAGAATTAGGAATTCCTACATGTTTCAATTGTCAATCATTTGTATGCTTAATTCATGTTGTTTACTATGTCTAATTAATGCTAATTTACTAAGTGACCCATTTACTTGTAAAACTGCAATTTAATTTAGGGTCCATAAATTTGGGGTTTGAAAATTTGATGATAGAATATGTACGTAGACAAGTAATTACATTAGCAAGTTATCGTAATTGAAATTCTAGGGTTTTAGCATATTACATTTGGGTTTATCATTCAAAATTTAGGATTTATACAATTCAAATTAGATTTCTAGCACCCTAAATAAATTAAAATAGATCAAATTAACTATAACAATAATCTTACCAAAATGGTTCCCATTCACCTCAAGCATAAGCTCTTGTTATTTTCTTTGCCTGAGAATTGCCCCTCCGTATGCTAGCTTTGCTTGCTTCTTTCAAATTCAATTGATTGTGTTCTACTACGTTGATTTTATATTGATTTTTGAAGAAGATTTAGGGTTAGAGGAGATGTTGGATTTTGAAAAAGTTTTGTTAGAGTAAACTTTTTAGTTGATTCTGGGCTTAGCTTAGGTTCCAATTTATAGAGATTAGGGGCGAACTTAGGGTGTTGATTTTAGCTAGATAATATTTTTACTAACATCAGGAGCGGTCACCAAAACTTAGGGATGAAGGAATAATCAGAACAATCGGCAATGCTCCATGTTACACTCCTATTTCCTGCATTTTCGTTACCCAAGGTCGACTCTAAATGACCTAAGGTCGAGCACTGTAGATCAATCATGTGAGCACCACGGTAGACCTAGGTGTGTTGTATTATTATTTTTTCTAATTATTTATTTTTTTCCTCAAACTTTTCGACGCTCGTAACTTCTCCATACTAACTTTGATTTTGAAGTGTTATTTATGAAAATCGTTAAGAAAATCGCTATAAACGCAATGGTGTAGCATTCATAGCTAAATTCAGTAGTTTGTGAAAATTTTATTTCTAATCTTTGCTTTAATTAAATTTACTTTCCTTATTAAGTTTTTATTCAAATTACTACTAAATTTTTGTTATACTTTTGCGTATACTTCGGGGTGTTACGGCTACCTAACGTCTATATCAATGTCATCACTGCTAGGTACAGGTATCCCTGAAGCGCTGCTCTAGACCCTCTCAAAGGCTTGGTCCAAAACCATAAAATTAATGCATAAATGTGTATGTGGTACTAGAACTGCGCTACGATCCAAATAAAGTCTCCTACTCTAAGACCCCTTTGTTGTCCACTTGCTTCGACCCTAGTGGATCTCTCAAGCACAATAATGCTTCAAACCATAAAATCTATGTAAACCGTTTGCCGACACATCTATCTGATCTTACATCGATCGATGTTGTTACATGTCCGCATATCTTCCTTAGTCGGAACCAACTCCTTGCCGTCATATGCTCCTTCCAACCATACATACTCATCGTACGTAACCGTGAAACCGATCACCTTCCTAATCTCCTATCTAATTGGCCCTTAGTTGCTCTCTTAATCTTATACTATTCCTGTGTAGTTATATCCCATGCCCTGCGTCTGTTGTCTCGACCGCTTTTCGACTGCATGCCTAAACGCCTTTTGGTCATTTCTGATCACATATGCATTAATTATATTTTGTAGGATCCCTAAGCATTGCCTTGCATTCCACTCTCCTGAGTAGCCTAATGCCTTCTCGAATTCTTACTAAAGCCTCATGCTGAACTATACCCAAAACCAAGGGAAAAACCCCTCCCTTTCACTCCTTGCATGGGCTTACTGCTTATGCCTACACCCCTACTGGTGCTGTAACGACCCACAATTCCGTACATTTTAAGTTGACTATAGACCACACATTTCCAACTCAATTTGAATGAAAATGTGGGTAGCTACGGGGAAAAGAAAATAAAGACATCGAACAGAATCTTACACGAATAGAATAACATATATTATTTCAACATATAACCTTTACCGTGGAAAATTTACATACATTTATCAAAGTTTCACTTAACATCAACATGGACAGTTATAAACCTTCGTCCTTACAAATTTAAAATACAATAGTACATAAGTGTGGTGGGAATGGATAACGATCTTCAAAAGAATCTTCTAGCTTCATTCTCTAAGCTCTTTCAAAATGCTCCTAACTAAACTTAACTACTAGGCTGCATGGAAAAATAAGGCACCTAAAGTTTAAGGGAAAGAAAATAAACTCCACGTCAGTCATGAGACTGGTGTAAGATACTCAAAATACAAGTATTTAAAAACAATGGGTATCTCATAAGACCATGATGCACATAAACACGGAACAGATTTTTATCCTATGGTAACCAAATCATTTCTACGTAAAATCCAATGATATTACTTTTAATGAATTCTTTGAAAACCTTTCAAATAAACATATTCAAATAGTCAAATTGTTACATTGGTTAAATTTGAAGGCATAATAGTTTATAATTAAGTCCGAAGACACTTATTAGAGGATGATTTTCCAATGAATAGTGCGGTAAGGGACTACCTCCCGTATGGTACATTTCTAGAGGAAAGTACCGATGCCACCAATAGATGGTCCTCTGCGAATTAAGACTGGCCCACCTAAGACCAACAAATGGTACGAATAGCATCGAATATGATATCACCCCAGCCATTCTCGACCTCTCAAGACATCTCATAGCATATACCATACGATGAAAACCGACGTTATAGCAGATAGAAATAAATAAATCCAGAAAGGTGAAATCATACCCTATGATTTTGAACCACTTAGACTAAAGGCAACCCCTGTTTCACAATTCATCGGGTGCTAGGCTTGAGGTAATGTTTACCTTTCTTAAAACATTTTCACTTTAAAAGCCACATTGCCATTTCCAATAATACATTGTTGATTTCAACAAAAGTACAACTTCTAAGCTTGTACGTCTTAGAGAAGGGTGTTAAGCATAAGAGGGGTTACATCATACACCACCAAAAAGATATATGTTTGTGGAGATCGATGCACTGTGATCTTAGAAATGCAATGCCATACATCCATCCATACAAGTTGTCCAGGAACAAGACAAACCAAAGGCACTCTCCTACCACATCCTGTTGGGCATTATCCCTAGGATTAACATCGAGTAGTCCTTGCATACGAAGATCCCATAACGAAGGGACCATTGCTATTTATTTATCTCGGGAGCTACTCCGAAATTATCAAAAAGCTGTCCTTTTGTGATGAAGATCGCCACCTTCAACTTCATTTTGTTTAACATGTCTTCACCTTTGAACTTGTAAATTGGTTCGAAGTGGTTTTCGGATTGGAATTTGCCCAAATCCGATCCCAATTCCTCCAAACCAATCATCGATAAAAACATGTTAAGTAGGTGGGTGAATAATATTCCATTAGTTAATATATTTTCATCCAAAATATCTTCATTGAGATATAAATCTTTTTAAAACTATTTATCTTCAGTATACACAAGATCGTTAAATCTCATTATCAAATATTTGTTTAATTGCAACCTTTTAAATCTTAGAGCAATTCCAATCATTTCATCCTTTATAGAGGAAAATATCTCCAAATCATTTATTTAAATCTTAACAAAGATGTCTTATTTTCAAATCATAATTTTTAAATAGGTTAAAAACATTGTTATTGAAGACATCGTTTATTGTAAACCTAAAATAATTAATTTTAAGTAAAAGGATCCACGGGAATTAAAATAATTCCAAATCATTTACTTAAATCTCGACAAATGGTTTCTTATTTTCAAACATAACTTTTTGATAGGTTGAAACTTCGTTATCTAAGATGGTAGATCCAAATTAGTTAGTATTCGAGTAAAATAGATCCATAGAATTTATACTAATTTTACTTGATACTAGTTTCTGAATTTAACTTGTACTGATCATTGAATAATAATGGAATCACCTTTTAAATTCATATTATTAGTACAAGTTCCCTTCTTGGAATTTAACTCCAAGTATAAGAAGATTATCTCTATTCAAACCAAGTTGTAATTAATTAATTATAAAAATTAAATCTTTTATACTTGTCTCATTTTTGATATTTTGACCTTAGCTATCACTTACCCAAGCAAGAGGCTAGGTGAGCCAGAGCACTATTTGCTCCTGAACATCTCCATAGTTTAATCACCTCCTATCTAGATCTTACAAATAGAAAAATCAGGTCTACTCATCGGCTTTTAGAGCCAAGATTAATTCACTTTCTTATAATGTCTTTTCCCTAAATAATTTATTTAAACTCTTTTAAATAAATCATAAAACCTC
This sequence comes from Allium cepa, assembly GCA_030765085.1. Lineage (NCBI taxonomy): Eukaryota > Viridiplantae > Streptophyta > Magnoliopsida > Asparagales > Amaryllidaceae > Allium > Allium cepa. The sequence goes on along the minus strand of CM060935.1, from coordinate 1,049,710,711 downwards.
CAAATCATCTTTATATAACTTAATTTTTCATTTGAAAACATAATCCATATTTCAAAGGTTATTCAAAATTGCTGTAAAAAATACAACGAATAGGGTTTCTAAAGCTTATTCAAATCAAAACGACTTTTCTATTATTCAAAAGTCCATTTTTATAAAAAAATTCTTTTTATACCTTTTAACATATTTATAGGATTTATTTTATTTTTTAAAGAATTTAATATATCCAATTTAAAGAATTTTCCTTTTTGGTTTTCGAACTGCAAAAACCGCGACTATTTTGGAAACTTGTTTTGCTCATATTTCAAAATTTACTTAATGAAATCTTGATCCTTTTCTTATGTTTGAAAACTATGATTACAAGAGTTTGGAAAATTCTTATTACAAAGAGTTTCGACTTCGAATCCATCATATAAATGGATTTAACTTTCTATGGTGCAAAATCACGAACCGCCGTCACTACTACAAAACAGGCCATTTGCATCGGTTGTTTACCCCCCTTTTGCATCAGTTCAACAACAGATGCATATGCAACCGATGCAACAGACTTAACACTTTTGCATCAGTTCTGAAACCGATGCAAAAAGGTCCTTTTTGCATCGGTTGTTACTAACAACTGATGCAAAATATCATGGTTGGTTGCTTGAACACAGCCCCATGTTGCATCGGTTGTAATGAAAACCGATGCAACAAAGGAACTTGTTGCATCGGTTGTTGAAAACCGATGCAAACTAATCTCTCTATTGCATCGGTTTTTTATAACAACCGATGCAAACTAATCCCTCAGAAACCATTATCACAGCACTCAAATAGACTATATATATATTATTGATAATTTTATATATATATATATATATATTATATAAAAAACATACACAAAAAATTAAAAACGAAAAGATTGTTTCATTATCATTTACAAATTCTGTTTTGGTTTACAAATTTCACAACAGACATGTAATATTAATTAATACACAAAAGGTTAGGCAGAATATTGACACTAGTCTTGAAACAAAGATCAGATATGCATATTGAGATACTATTAGTTTTGCTCCTGCTAAATCGAAATGTCTGAATATGAATATAGTGTTGTTGAGTCTGGCTGTAGTTATGATGTCCGAAGGGTTTGTTTGAGAGTGGATGATGCTAATTGCAGTTGGCTTGTTGCCTCGCTGATGAAATCCAATGCTATGTCTATTGCTGCTTGGGTCACTGATTACATCCCTGAAAGTTGAGTTATTGTATGGAGTTATTGGTGGTTCGTTGTTTGAGAAGCATGACAAAGACAAAGTCTTTAATGATAGTAATAACTCACATTTTAAGATAAGTAGTATCATTCGGAAAAAAATGATGCATCTAGAAATATCAACTGGAACTAGAGAAGTGCTAACAAAATTAACCAAATATAGCTGTCAAGACTTAACTCATGTTTAGTTCTAATAATTTTGTTTTTCGACAAACTTGGAACAAAATCAAACAACAGGACCTATAGTTGAATGTATACAACACTAATCAATATTAGAGAAAATGAATAATTGTGTTGTTACTGACAATACAGTATGTGTTTTATGAATAACAATTTCGGAAATCATGCTATCTATTTCTAAATTGTGATTATAGCACTTATCTTTGGAATGACACAAGAGGTAACCTTCAGCTTTCACCCGTTCTTAGTCCATTAATTCTCAATGAGTTTCAAGAGGTCAATCAAGGATTATGCTCAAAGGGGAGAAAACCAAAAAGCATGCTTGATTACATCCATTCTAAATTTAGCACACACTAGTCATGAGAAAATTCATACAAAAAAAAACTAGAATAAAAGGCTTAAAGCTTGGTCATACCGCAAGCTTCCTGACAGTGGCTGCAGGGGCAACGCCTTCAGCTAAAAGTACTGCAGCATCCCATTCAGCAGCCATAGGAGCTGCACATTTTATAGTCTATTATAATAAACTATTGTTTACTCATGATACTACTATGTTGTGTATTTATTTTCTATCAATATTAATACACTTTCACTAGAATTTTTGCGACATGGAAAGAAAAATCACTTCCCAGGTTGAGTCCTGGAACAGCTTCATTGGAACAATTATTCGGGATTCTTCTAGATCATTTTATGGTGGGAGCATTGCATTCATTTATTATTATCAAATATACTTTCATTCTAAAATTATATTCCACTGATATAATATGGATAATAGATTAGAGTTTCCATCTAAATGACTGAATAGGACTTAGTTGCACAGTTGTACAAATCCAAGTAGGACATGATCTAGTGTATTTAACTTAGAAAAACTCTTATGTGTATATATGTTAACATGAAAGACGGAAAAAAAAGAACAATGAACGATTGCATATTTTAAAAATGTAGAATCAAGATAATAACAGAAATTACATTTCTTGCATCATCTGAACTATTCTTCTCCAGAAAAAACTTTTGTGCTTGCTGAACCAGGCTGCAAAAGTGTAAGAATAACCATGTTGAGGAATCAGGCAAAAAAAGGCCAAACATTTTATTCCTTTAGTATTTCAAAGCAGCATCGCTATTGCAGGGGTAAAGACAAACCCACGAAATATTATGACAGTTTGATTATATTCAAACACGGATGGAATTGAAGAGTCAATATATACGAACACTGCCATTTTAGGACCTGAACAAACAATTATTAAATTCTTAAGAATCACATTAGTGCATATGTAACATGGAAACATGACATTGTTTAAAAGAATTAGCATAAATCCAGCTAAAACCAGAAGCATGTTCTCTCCTTTGAATCTTTGACCTTTAAAAAAAATCAGTAATGGTCTGCATGATGTTAATAACACTGACATATGTACATGATGTAGAAATTTATAGAAGAAACATAATATTAATAACACTGATATACATATGACGCACCTTGTTAGACAATAGGCAAAAGCCTACATAGTTGATAATGACTGTACAAAGTTCAAAAGTCGTTGCTTAACTGTTTGACTTGCTACAGTAGGCAAAACTATTGGATCCAGTGCGCTGCACAATATGAAAGTTATCATTAGTTTGACAGTTTGAAGAAAAGAAAAAACATAAAAATTTCAAGGATGCTTGTGTCTGTGAAAAACGCACGTACTTGCAGATCAGTGTCGATCCAGTTCAAAGCAGTATCCGTTGAAAGCACGCAGTATATATAAAATGTGTTCTACTCTTTTTTCAATTATTAGCATTCCTCTTTGAAAAAGATCAAAAATTGAAGAAGAGCAAAAGAAAATTAACTTAATTTCAAGGAAATAAAAAGATATGGGAATAAATATATACCTGAAAAAATAGGCTTCTGCAACAACACATGAGCGGGCCACATATGTGGGGCAAATACTGCTTTGCACCAATGTGGGGCTGGCTGGCAGTTTCTGCTATGTGTCTGTGACTACGAAGCACGATATCCAAACAGTTGTTTACACAAGAATTTGGAACAGCGGATCGAAGAATGCCTACCATATATATGACTTGGTCTCCCGAGACCGATTCCGGTAGCACTGCTGATGAATTTGAATTCCACCTGGTAAAAAACCATGCAATTAATTTCTTGAAAACATAGATTAAATGCGGTGTCTAAGAGAATCTCCAACAGCTCAATATTCTCAAGAAATAATGTTCAGTTTGCAATTCAACATCCTAAATTTAGGTTGGGTACCTACTTAATAGGCATGCATGATATTTGGATATTATCAAGGTAAAGAAAAATAATCCCTGAATATTATAGTTGAATCTGTTGTAGACGCTCTACGTTACAAAAATTTAAAGACATTAGACACATACCTTTAAAAGAGCATTACTTTTTATATCCCCACATTATGTCTCATGTTTGCGGTCACATATTACGTATCTTACTAAATTTTAATTAATGAAAGGATGAGATAAAATAAGCAAATATGAGGAAAGAAGACATCTTCTGCTTTGTTTAGCATCACTGTAAATTTTGCAAATATGGAAAACATAATTGTTTTGGACCCTACACTCAAAAGAATATTTTAAAATTTCCCTACAATTATAGTAAACATTACATATTCCATATAAGAGGTGATATGATAGCCAAAAAGAAAGCATTATATGGCTACTTGGAAACCTCTACTGCATTTGAAATATATGAATTATATGGCTAGTTGAAGAAGAATATTAATTTGATCTTATTTTGTTAACTAGTTGAAGAAGAATATTAATTTGATCTTATTTTGTTATAGATGGAACGCGGAATATATATTTATGATTCCTTGGACTTGAATAATTAGTTCACATGATCATGGTTAAATGTGATGGTTCACATGCACTTAAAAGAGAAATCAAAGTCATTTTAAGCTCATAACTTCATCTAAGCAGACAAATCAATAGATGGCCAGTCATATCCAGAATAAATTCACCCCAACAAAGAAATGTATGGACCAGTCCAAAATTCTACTCTTATGCCCATAAAAACGTTGAAAAGGGGATGTATTACATTTGACCTTAAAAGTATTTTTGTGTGAACTATCTGCATCAGAGGCATATACCTAGAAAAGGTGTTAAAACTTGGCCAGTGTTGGTAAAATATGATTTTAAGAGATTTTAAAGGATTTTGAAGGTAACTTTTGATATAAGCTCCACCTTGACACTTATTTCAGTAATAGATTTGAGTTACAACTTACTATCAAAATAGATCTCTTAATTTCAAAGGCAGCTTCTACACATGCTCAATCCAAAATTGTGCACATGTAAACTCAAAATCAATAAATCTGTAGTTTTGGATTGCGCACATGCTCAATCCAAAATTATGCACATGCACTTACACAATCATCAAATTAAAGCCTACTTCAAAATTCTTTAACGTGTATCTTGATTTCATAAGCACAACAAACTATCCCTAACTTACGAATATAGATATGACTAAAAAGTTATACGTACGTTTACTTATTCAACAAAAAAGAGTTGCTGCACATATATAAATGAAGTATAATTGACTCTCGAAAAATTCCTTTTAACATATCACAGTAGGCAATCCAGGTTGCATAAATTTCATCAGCTAATCCAAGCACTTTAACATATCCCTAACTTGAAACAAGTATGATTTTCAAGTTGCATAAATTTCATCCAAAAATTCAAATTTAAATGTTACAAATGCAACTAAATTACTTCCTGCTCCACTAAAATGGTGTACTGCCAAAAACATGCTGGACAAAATACAAGAAAAAGAACTTGTGTTCAATTTCCATACTGCACAAAGTACAAGAAAAAGAAGTTAACTACGCAAAAAAAAAAAATCGCTAGAAGAAAACGACACCATTCAAAAGAACACAGAAAAACAAATCAGATAAATTTGCCATCAGCTAAAATGGTTTTTTCAATTTAGCAAATAAAGAAACTGCCTCAAAGCATTATTTGTTTAGGGACAGAGTGCATTTGCAAATCAAAATTTTGAAAAGCAATAAAAAGATGAAACAAATGTTCCAGTATAAAGAGCCAAGAAAATCCAACTGAGTAATACTTAGCAAAATCCAGGCGCGTGAAACTGAATAATTGTTTTGCAACGTCCGTTTATAAATTGTTTGAATCGTTAGATACTGATTTCACATAAAAAGCTTTTCTTACATATCTTATCCAGCGCTATAAGTGAAACCAAGATTGATAAAAGTTTACGCAATGTTGTCTGCATCGAATTAATTTAAAGAATATTCCTCCCTCGAATATAAATTTAAAGATCACAAAGAAAAAAGATCGTCTTCTCAGCAATGATTACGTTTAAAATCAAATCGTAAAAAAATAAAATTGAAGGAACAATGTCCCAGTTGTAAACGACCTAGAAATCATACTCATTAACCGGTCAATCCAGGCGAGTGTAACTGAAAATATTCATCATAATTTCGCAAGATTTATTTATGAAGTTGTCTGAATCTTTCAATACTGAATTCAAACAAGAAGATGAATTTGCTCACCTCTAATTAGATGAAACAAAAAGACGAATGAAGCAGATTTTGAATCACATAGAAAGAACATGGAATTAGTGGAAGTAAACGGAAAAAAGATTTTGAAATAACAAAAGAAAAAAAAGAAGATGCTCACCGCAGCCATCCCTACTCCCCTTCGCCGTTCAACAATCACGAACAAAACCAGAAACAGTACTCTCGAACACCTGGACAAATTCTCAGCCTTTTTCCGAAGGACATCCAAAACGGAATAAAACAACTCCGCTCCTTCGGTATAATGACCTTCCGCTAAGTTATTACCGGCTTCGTTGGTTTTTTTCTTCGTTGGTTTTTTTCTTCTAATTAGAGGAAATTAGGGTTTGAGATGAGAGAGAGGAGAAGAAGGTGAAGGAGGAAATGGGAGAGGAATTCGGTTGATTAATTCGTGGATTTGGTTAGTTCTAGGGTTTTTTTTGGGGAAGTAGGCGAAACGCTGGAAACGAATTGGAAAACAAGCGGCAACAAAAAAAATTTAGGATGGTGGGAATTAACGAAATTGTGTAACAAAGGAATGCAAATTAAGTTAGTAGCATCGGTTGATTTTAAAACCGATGCAACTACAACTATTTGCATCGGTTGTTGGTGACAACTGATGCAAAATTTGATTTTTTTTATTACCTATTGCTTTCTACGCACCAATTGCATCGGTTATCAAGACAGAACTGATGCAAATACTTCTATTTGCATCAGTTTTTACTTCAACCGATTCAAATGAGGCGATGCAAATGACCTGTTTTGTAGTAGTGCGTTACGTAAACAAGCCTATTTTATCTCAAATTCCATTTTTTTAAAACTTTTTCAAAATAATTTTAAATGTTTATAAAAAAATTTCAAATCATTTTAAACCATTTTAAATAGGTTTAAGAAGCTCATATACACTATTTCATTCAATAAAGGAAAGTGATTTCCTTTGTGATATTCGACGTGTATTTAACGTAACTGTTAACATCATTAAACAACTATAGTAAACAACCAAAATTAATGATCAAAATGTAGTAAAAATCCATAGCAATTATACCACATCATATATATATATACATACATATACATATATAATGCTTTATAGTGTTTTCTATGACGACTCGAATTTTTTTGACATTTGAAATTAGGTTATTTAATTGAAATTAAAATTTTGAATGATAGTTTTACTTGAATTTTCAAATATCACCGTTGCTTGGCAGTTACAAATTATTGAATTTAGTAATTTGAAATTGGGTTAAATATTGAATCTTGATTTTTACGCTTGTTAAAAATATTTTGAAGGCTTGGGAAATTTATATTGATAATACTGAAGATAATGAAAGCTTTAGAATTGAATTTGAAAGTGATTTGTACAGTTTTGAAAAATTATCGTTTAATTCGATATTTAAAAATAGCCTTCTGAGGTACATTCTCGGAATTCGACGAAACGAGTTCCATTGGATCCGTAGTATTGTATTATTATCAGATTTAAATTTTCGTAACATTCGATGTTGTCGTGTGACCGTACGATTGGTAAACGCATTGAAATTTATATCGAAATTTAATATTATAACTGGTCCGAAGAAGCTATCTTCTCCATACGATCGAATTTGGACTCGAAACCTTTTCCATTGTGTTCAGAATTGGGGTTTAACATTATAAATGCATAGCGACATGCCTCGATAGGATGTCCAGATTGTGAGTTGCGTGACTGTAACGATTTAAATTTAAATTTGAATTTAAATTTAATATGTGTGTGTGTGTGTGTTTAATATAATTTCACGAGGCAAATTACACGTTTATCTCCTTTCAAACACTTGGCAGAAATTGAAGACACACGTTTGTTTTTCTTAAAAAATAATAAAAGAAAAATAAAATGTTAACAGAAACAAAACTTCTCGTTTAAAATCGAATAAAAGAAATCAATGGGCCTTCTCATTCTTTTTTTAAAAATGCAGCCGATCCTCAGTTTTAATATATATATATATATATATATATAATTAATAAACCAACGAAATCAATTCAACTTTGAATCGAAATTGATTCGATGTCAATCCAATCGTGGAGCCGAGCTGCACTTGAAGACATGGGGGAGGGCGCGTCGGAATGGGTCGGCGTCTAGGGTTACAGTGGGCTCGCGAAAGATCGTGGCGATTGGGAGATGCTCGACGTGCAATGGAGGTGAATTAGATCTAGGTGGCGCGAGATTCGAGGGGACGATGGCGACATCGAGGCTGAAGTCTTGCATTTTCTCGACTGTTCATTCGAGGTCCGATGGTCAAATTCGAATTCGAGATGGCAGCAGAGCGTAGAGTCATGGGCTTGATCGATCATCAGTAAGGTAATTATTCTGGTTTTTAAATTTAAAATGGAATAAAAAATATTTATATCTATGCAAAAAAAGTATTTTTCGACAATAAGGTATAGTGGCAGTTTTTAAAATTTTCAAGTTAATCTTGATTTAAATTAAAATATATTTTGCAAAATAGTAAATAGATAATGATATATGTATACACACACACACGTACATGCATATCTTGATTTAAAATATAGAAGTGGAGCAGAATATATATATATATATATATATATATATATATATATAAAGATAGGATTTTGGAAAATATATATGAATTTCTAAATGTTAAAAAGTTTATATGACTTATGTGACGCCCCACCTCTATACCCACGCTAGCCAAGAACATTACGGTGAATGCTGTCGACTAGCACGGAGAATAAGGCTGTTGAGGAGCGACCATCCATGTAATTTCTTTGCGCGAGCACCGGTATGTCAGATGATATAACATGCATTCTATTTCAAGAGGAAATCCCACATACCGACACAAACTCAAAGCTACTACACGGTGGCTATATAAATCCTTCGGAAAAAAAATATAGAAATAAGCATAACACAAATCAGTCACAGACAATTCATATCACAAAGGCGGAATAAGATATGAATATTACACTAGAAAGTGTACATCAGAGTATTGGTCTAAAAAGATCCATAATATCACAAAAGAATAGTTACACGAACTACACAAAAGAATAAGTATACATTAAGGAGTCTATATCTCAAATGTATACAACAAAATAACTACTAATCTAAGTAGTTAACCCAAAAGTCGGAATGATAGTCCGATAAGGAGTCAAGCAGAAGCACCTGTAAATTCTCAGTCTGACCCGAGCATTATTTAATAAGAAAATAATAAACGGATCAGTCTAACCATAAATATCAGATGAAACGATATAGAATAAGAGATATGACTAAACACGTAATAATCACAAGGCCAAGCTGTGATATATAAGTAGTTGATAATCAACAAGAGATTAATCAATATCACCAAAAATCTACACAAGAATCCAAGAAGTGTCATACTCTTTATTTCGTTCATCAAACCACAAATATTGACGATAATATCAATGTCAATCGCAAAAGTCAATGATTCACAAATTCCAGAAGACTACACAAGAAATCCAGAAATCGCAAGGAAAGGATCAACTACGTCGTACAGCGGGACATCCGATGAACCAAATCACAATCAAAGGGAACAACGACGTCGTACAGCGGGACGTCCGATGAACCAAACCACAAAGACATAGCACGATGCTAGTCTAGAACCTAAAATGATCGCCACGATCAAAGAGAAGTGTCGATTACAGTAAGCTAGTAAATATATGAGCTTAGCTTCATGTCCCATAACCACTAGCTTAACTTAAATATTTACGAACAAATTGTAGATCTCCACTGGAAAATTGTCACAAGAGATTCAATCGAACAAGTCCAAGAATTAACCGACGAAGTAAACGCAAGCGTTTCATACCACTCGTTTTACTAAGTCGTTTAATTAGATTTCTCATACGAGTGAGTTAAAGGTTTGTATATACTAATAGATTGGAAAACGGTTTTATAAACGAATTTGGTATTAAAGTAGTATTGAAATCGTTTGAGGAAAGAGTTTTGATATTTACTATTAGTATAGAAAACCTTTATATTTTTAAAGTGACAAAGCACAAGGGGGATTGTAGAAACAATAAATCACAAAGATCACATTCGAAGATGTGAATAAAAATCCAATGAAATCGATAAAGGATCCATCGAAGTGGATATATCTAAAATTCCCAAAGAAAATAAGTCATCAAAGATGATAATAAAGGATGACAATAAATAGGATCACCACAAATCGATTAAAAATGGAAATTCAATCCAAAAAGGCAAATTGGACTCAAACAGCAGGTTCAGTCGACTGAACAGAGTTTTTCAGTCGACTGACCCTGTATATGGAAATTTTCCAGGTTCAGGAAACTTTCTGTTTCCAGTTTCAGTCGACTGTGCAGAGTTTTTCAGTCGACTGAATCATGCCTGGAAACTCTCGGGTTTCAGGTTCAGTCGACTGAATCATGCCTGGGCTGTTTTTCAGCCTATTCAAATAAAGAGCAAATTCTTCCAAAATGCAACCGGACGAACATTGGCTCTAAGGGTTTATGCCAATCGGCAACCCGGCCCTATATGCTCCTCGGTGCATCACCAAAAACATGATCAAACATCCATAAAAGGATTTCACACAAATTTGACTTAAAAACCCAAAAATTGGAGTATTCACAAAATCAATCCAAAACAAGAGCAAATGCACATGAAGAAGTGTTAGGAATTCATACCCAACAACCAAAGATAATTATAGTCATAGATGTGAGATAAAAATCTCACCTTTTCACAAAATCAAACAAGAAGAAGCTTGAAAGCAAATGGAGAATCAACCTCTCTTCAATTACAACCCAAATGAGCTTGAATCTAAGCTCAAAAACAAGAACATTCCCGAAATTAGGTTTAGGAATTTCTGAAATTGGGAAGAGAATAAGTTGGAGAAGAAGAAGAAGAGAAGCTTACCAATGGATTCTTCTTGAGTTTGGAGCTAGGAATTTGATTTGCAAGAGAAGCTAGGGTTTTGGAGTTTTAATTTCCAATCTCTCCCACCATTAAAGCTAAGAAAACTGAAATGATAAGAGAATGAGAGTGAGTGGGGAAGAGTGGCTCAGATTTGAGCATAAGTTAACATAGGGCTGAGCCCAAAAACCAAACCCAAAGTAAAAAGTAGCAAAAATCGACTTTCTCCAAACATATCGAAGCTCATACTCAAAAAGGTCGCAAACGGCATTTTAAACTCAATGGGAGTGGTCCCGAGCCCTAATTCGACCGTATGCAAAAAGTAGCTTTTCGGACTAAAATCCGACTAACGATAAAATATTTAAATATAAAATCGATAAATATGAGGGTTGTTACAGACTCCCGTCCTTAAAGAAATTGCGTCCTCGCAATAAGTAAGAAGGAAATATATGAAGTAACAACCATAGAAGCATATCAACACAAAAGAAAATTTGAAATAGGAAGCTCACCATAAAGTGCAAGAAAGAGTTAGCAAGAAACCTGGTGAAACTTCAATTTCCACAATAACACCGGGCTCAAGAATAAAAACCGGAATCCCTAAGGCATTCCCGTTAGATAAAAGACGTGGGGAACGTCAAGAATAGCAGAAAATTGAGCCGGTGCAACGGCGTAGTACAAAAACGGTACGCCCGAAAAACTAGAAACTCAAACAATTTGGGACATCAGCGTAGTACAAAAACGGTACGCCCAATGAACCAAAGCAAAGACATCGATGTAGTACAACGGTACATCCGATGAATCAAAAGCAAAGACATCGATGTAGTACAATGGTACATCCGATGAATCAAATAGCAAAGACATCGATGTAGTACAACGGTACATCCGATGAATCAAAAGAAAAGACATCGATGTAGTACAAACGGTACATCCGATGAATCAAAAGAAAAGACATCGATGTAGTACAACGGTACATCCGATGAATCAAAAGCAAAGACATCGATGTAGTACAAACGGTACATCCGATGAATCAAAAGCAAAGACATTGATGTAGTACAAACGGTACATCCGATGAATCAAATAGCAAAGACATCGATGTAGTACAACGGTACATCCGATGAATCAAACGCAAAGACATCAATGTAGTACAAACGGTACATCCGATGAATCAAATAGCAAAGACATCGATGTAGTACAACGGTACATCCGATGAATCAAAAGCAAAGACATCGATGTAGTACAAACGGTACATCCGATGAATCAAATAGCAAAGACATCGATGTAGTACAACGGTACATCCGATGAATCAAAAGCAAAGACATCGATGTAGTACAAACGGTACATCCGATGAATCAAAAACAAAGACATCGATGTAGTACAAACGGTACATCCGATGAATCAAAAGAAAAGACATCGATGTAGTACAAACGGTACATCCGATGAATCAAAAAGCAAAGACATCGATGTAGTACAACGGTACATCCGATGAATCAAAAAGCAAAGACATCGATGTAGTACAACGGTACATCCGATGAATCAAAAGCAAAGACATCGATGTAGTACAACGGTACATCCGATGAATCAAAAGCAAAGACATCGATGTAGTACAAACGGTACATCCGATGAATCAAAAACAAAGACATCGATGTAGTACAAACGGTACATCCGATGAATCAAAAGAAAAGACATCGATGTAGTACAAACGGTACATCCAATGAATCAAAAAGCAAAGACATCGATGTAGTACAACGGTACATCCGATGAATCAAAAAGCAAAGACATCGATGTAGTACAAACGGTACATCCGATGAATCAAAAGAAAAGACATTGATGTAGTACAACGGTACATCCGATGAATCAAAAGCAAAGACATCGATGTAGTACAAACGGTACATCCGATGAATCAAAACCAAAGACATCGATGTAGTACAAACGGTACATCCGATGAATCAAAAACAAAGACATCGATGTAGTACAAACGGTACATCCGATGAATTAAAAGAAAAGACATCGATGTAGTACAAACGGTACATCCGATGAATCAAAAAGCAAAGACATCGATGCAGTACAACGGTACATCCGATGAATCAAAAAGCAAAGACATCGATGTAGTACAAACGGTACATCCGATGAATCAGAAGAAAAGACATCGATGTAGTACAACGGTACATCCGATGAATCAAAAGCAAAGACATCGATGTAGTACAAACGGTACATCCGATGAATCAAAAACAAAGACATCGATGTAGTACAAACGGTACATCCGATGAATCAAAAGAAAAGACATCGATGTAGTACAAACGGTACATCCGATGAATCAAATCCCAAATAATTCGGAACACTGACGCAGTACAAAAACGGTACGTCCAATGAACCGAAGCCTGAATGATTTTCGAAACACCGACGTAGTACAGAAACGGTACGTCCAATGAACCGAGCACAATAAAAGGACATCGGACGCTAGTCCTTAAAAGGAATGAGATAAAGCTCAATAAAATGAAGTACACCAAAACGTCCGATGAACTTGATAGAAAAATAATTCCATTCAGACAACATCAAAGAATCAACCACTTGTTGCCTTCGACAAAGCGCATTGGCAACACGATTTCCCTTCTCGGGAATAAAAGAATATCAAGATCATAAGATGCTAGGAACTCGAGTCAACATGAAGTTCCTTAAGAGAACATAAATATTCCAAAGATTTATGATCGAGGTAGAGAACAAATTTCTCATCCAAAAATGATGATGCCAAATTTCCAAAAGTAAAAACAATAGCCAAGAGCACTAGATCATAAGTGGCTATCTAGTCTCGAGAAGCTATAATGATTTAGAAGAACAAGGGATAGCACGTTCTCCATGGAAAGAGAATGGCATCCAAACCAATACGACTAGTATCGGTACAAATAGCAAAGTCTTGGTTCCCCTTTAGGAATCACAAGAAAGAATAAGAGTATCGAAAAGAAAGAACTTCTTTTAAATAATTCTCTTTTCCGAAAAGTTGAAACTTTCAAAATTACATTTTTACTTTTATGTAATAATCTTTCTACAAAAATTTTCATTTTTGCAAGTCAATATATATCGTGTCTGACTGTCACATCAAAGCGTTTAGGAAATTCCTATCGATAACGTTGATCAAGCGCATCGACCAAAATTCTTAAAGCACTCAACGGGCAATACAATCACAAAGTCATCTTTTCTAGGATAAATAAATATCTTAAAAAGTTTTAAGAATATTCTTTGCTCGTTTTAAGAGCAAAAAATCAAATTGCACTTATAATTAAATCTTATGAAAAAGATTTGCAAAATTTTAAATTTCTATTTTCATCCAAAATCAATAAATACAAGAACGGTCTCATCGAAATATTCATAGAATATTCGATTTATAAAATGGATGAAACAAGCTGGACAAATTGAATGACATAATAATTCATTCATAGGAATCATAACAAGTGCGGAATGCGATAAGTGGAATGCTAATTTCCGCAACTCGTAGCAAACGAAAGTCGGTGGTAAAGTCAAACTGAAAAGACCTTAACACCACACAAAAGATTTCTTAGGTGATAATCCTAAGACAAACTCAAAAATACCGAAAAATTTCTCAAACTATATGAATGAGAGAAATAACACTTTCCTTATAAGTGGGCTTAAGGAATAAAATGATGCCATCAAGTTGGAATCAAAATCATAAAGGAAAAATAGAAATCTGCTTAACAGATTGAAAACGTCGAAGATGAATAATCCACTCAGAAAAATAGGATATGGGCTTCGCAATGATTAAGCCAATCCTTACAGAAAGGTCAATTCCGAAGCCAAAGCAAAAATATCGGCTCGGAAAGAAAAGTCACATAAAACAATCTCGACATTTAAACAAAAGCAAATTGAGTGTTGCGGATCTACCATCCGGATTCGCAATTCTCAATGAAGTCAATAAGCCCAAAATATTCAAAGAAAAGAATCGACAAGTTCTTTTGATATAAAATAGTGAGATGAAACCCATATCAAAAAGAACTCAAATAAGAAGATCACAAAATAAATGTAATCAAGGATTAAATGAGTAATACCTTGACCACGAGAAGTGTTGCTAGGGGCCTGCAGCTTTCCTTCTCACTTGTTTGGAAGCTTAGGACACGAAGATAAAAGATGACCCGAACCTTTGCAATAACGGCAAAAGAGGGGTTTCGGGCACTCCCCTACATGGTGGTCTGTGGAACTACAATTGTAGCATCGTCCACGACTAGAGGTAGGAACATTTGCTACCTGAGTTTGTTGCTTTCCTTTCTTATTAGAATCGGGGCCTTTGAATTTGATAGGCCTCTTCAAGTTATTGTCGAAGTTCCGTTGGGCACGCACAACTTCAACATCACCTTCATTATCGGCCTCTTCAAGACGAAGAGCGATATCAATAAGCTGATCAAATGAAACCTCAAGTTTCAGGAGTAATGGCTTCTTAAGATTCCTATTCAAGCCATAGACAAATCTCTGATTTTTCTTCAATGGGGTATTAATGTACTCAACCCCGTATTTGGACAGAGATTCGAAGGATGCGACATAGTCTGTCACAGAAGATTCACCTTGAACAAGGTCTATGAAACGCCGGGCTAAGGTTACTTTTTCATCCTCCGGCACAAATTTCAATTCGAATCTTCCCCGGAATTGCTCCCAAGTACGATCCGCCTCAACGATTTCAGAAATTAAAAGCTCATACCAATCCAATGCTCTTTCTTGGAGCATGCTAGAAGCTACCTGGACTCGATGAAGGTCAATAAGATTCATGCGAGAAAAGATGCGATCGCATGATTTGAGCCAAGCTTGAATTTCTATAACACTCTCGGATCCCGTGAATGGCCTTCCACCCAAATCAGTGTAGTCTCTGCACAAGAGTGCAAAACCGGATCTAGGATGAGTAGGCTCCTGATTGGGACCCGCTGTTTGAGCGTTCTTGACAAGATCTAAAAGCTGTTGTGCAGACATAAAAACTCCATCCTGGGGAGTAGCACTAGATTGACCGGCGCTGGGACGGCCAGGTCTAACCATTTCTCTTCTTTAAGAAAGAAAGAAAGAAGAGGAAAGAGTTATTCTCAAAATAAATTTCAATCAAACTTGATTGATAAAACAAGGAATCATAAAGAAAATAGGATAGAACGGTACGAAGACCCGAATTAAATCCTAAAGCACAACTCCTAAGATGGACTTAGGACGATGATCCTTGTTATAATATTCCATATTGTTCCGAAGTTTGGCTCTGATACCAAGCTGTGACGCCCCACCTCTATACCCACGCTAGCCAAGAACATTACGGTGAATGCTGTCGGCTAGCACGGAGAATAAGGCTGTTGAGGAGCGACCATCCATGTAATTTCTTTGCGCGAGCACCTGTATGTCAGATGATATAACATGCATTCTATTTCAAGAGGAAATCCGACATACCGACACAAACTCAAAGCTACTACACGGTGGCTATATAAATCCTTCGGAATACAAATATAGAAATAAGCATAACACAAATCAGTCACAGACAATTCATATCACAAAGGCGGAATAAGATATGAATATTACACTAGAAAGTGTACATCAGAGTAGTGGTCTAAAAAGATCCACAATATCACAAAAGAATAGTTACACGAACTACACAAAAGAATAAGTATACATTAAGGAGTCTATATATCAAATGTATACAACAAAATAACTACTAATCTAAGTAGTTAACCCAAAAGTCGGAATGATAGTCCGATAAGGAGTCAAGCAGAAGCACCTGTAAATTCTCAGTCTGACCCGAGCATTATTTAATAAGAAAATAATAAACGGATCAGTCTAACCATAAATATCAGATGAAACGATATAGAATAAGAGATATGACTAAACACGTAATAATCACAAGGCCAAGCTGTGATATATAAGTAGTTGATAATCAACAAGAGATTAATCAATATCACCAAAAATCTACACAAGAATCCAAGAAGTGTCATACTCTTTATTTCGTTCATCAAACCACAAATATTGACGATAATATCAATGTCAATCGCAAAAGTCAATGACACACAAATTCCAGAAGACTACACAAGAAATCCAGAAATCACAAGGAAAGGATCAACTACGTCGTACAGCGGGACATCCGATGAACCAAATCACAATCAAAGGGAACAACGACGTCGTACAGCGGGACGTCCGATGAACCAAACCACAAAGACATAGCACGATGCTAGTCTAGAACCTAAAATGATCGTCACGATCAAAGAGAAGTGTCGACTACAGTAAGCTAGTAAATATATGAGCTTAGCTTCATGTCCCATAACCACTAGCTTAACTTAAATATTTACGAACAAATTGTAGATCTCCACTAGAAAATTGTCACAAGAGGTTCAATCGAACAAGTCCAAGAATTAACCGACGAAGTAAACGCAAGCGTTTCATACCACTCGTTTTACTAAGTCGTTTAATTAGATTTCTCATACGAGTAAGTTAAAGGTTTGTATATACTAATAGATTGGAAAACGGTTTTATAAACGAATTTGGTATTAAAGTAGTATTAAAATCTTTTGAGGAAAGAGTTTTGATATTTACTACTAGTATAGAAAACCTTTATATTTTTACAGTGACAAAGCACAAGGGGGATTGTAGAAACAATAAATCACAAAGATCACATTCGAAGATGTGAATAAAAATTCAATGAAATCGATAAAGGATCCATCGAAGTGGATATATCTAAAATTCCCAAAGAAAATAAGTCATCAAAGATGATAATAAAGGTGACAATAAATAGGATCATCACAAATCGATTAAAAATGGAAATTCAATCCAAAAAGGCAAATTGGACTCAAACAGCAGGTTCAGTCGACTGAACAGAGTTTTTCAGTCGACTGACCCTGTACATGGAAATTTTCCAGGTTCAGGAAACTTTCTGTTTCCAGTTTCAGTCGACTGTGCAGAGTTTTTCAGTCGACTGAATCATGCCTGGAAACTCTCGGGTTTCAGGTTCAGTCGACTGAACAGAGTTTTCAGTCGACTGAATCATGCTTGGGCTATTTTTCAGCCTATTCAAATAAAGAGCAAATTCTTCCAAAATGCAACCGGACGAACATTGGCTCTAAGGGTTTATGCCAATCGGCAACCCGGCCCTATATGCTCCTCGGTGCATCACCAAAAACATGATCAAACATCCATAAAAGGATTTCACACAAATTTGACTTAAAAACCCAAAAATTGGAGTATTCACAAAATCAATCCAAAACAAGAGCAAATGCACATGAAGAAGTGTTAGGAATTCATACCCAACAACCAAAGATAATTATAGTCATAGATGTGAGATAAAAATCTCACCTTTTCACAAAATCGAACAAGAAGAAGCTTGAAAGCAAATGGAGAATCAACCTCTCTTCAATCACAACCCAAATGAGCTTGAATCTAAGCTCAAAAACAAGAACATTCCCGAAATTAGGTTTAGGAATTTCTGAAATTGGGAAGAGAATAAGTTGGAGAAGAAGAAGAGAAGCTTACCAATGGGTTCTTCTTGAGTTTGGAGCTAGGAATTTGATTTGCAAGAGAAGCTAGGGTTTTGGAGTTTTAATTTCCAATCTCTCCCACCATTAAAGCTAAGAAAACTGAAATGAGAAGAGAATGAGAGTGAGTGGGGAAGAGTGGCTCAGATTTGAGCATAAGTTAACATAGGGCTGAGCCCAAAAACCAAACCCAAAGTAAAAAGTAGCAAAAATCGACTTTCTCCAAACATATCGAAGCTCATACTCAAAAAGGTCGCAAACGGCATTTTAAACTCAATGGGAGTGGTCCCGAGCCCTAATTCGACCGTATGCAAAAAGTAGCTTTTCGGACTAAAATCCGACTAACGATAAAATATTTAAATATAAAATCGATAAATATGCGGGTTGTTACAACTTAGATTTCGAATCTATTAATTTTTTAAGTGTGTGTGTGTATATATATATATAGCTTCAGAACAAGTTTCAAAAGAAAATATTACATGCATATATTTTTATTTATTAAGTTATGTAAAAAATATATTTTATTAAGGTGATAAATTATTCAATTAACCTATTTAATTATTATTTTACAAAAAACAATTTTAAAAAAGGAAATTATTTAGTTAAATCAAATTATTAGTTTAAATTTAAATCACTAGTTAAAAATAATTTTTTTGGTTAATTAAAATTAACAAATAGGAAAAAATTAATTTGTTCGACTGATTCGAATATTAATAAAATCTTGTGATGTTTGTTACAAGGTTCAAAAATCGTGAAACAAGCGGATGAGACACTATGCGCCGCATAATAGCGGATGATATGATATAATCCCATATACCACGATATTCCACCTCAAAGTGGAATTGGTATTTAATTGTCGTGTTAACATCTATGGATGCGAGGAAACAGTTGGAGGGATCCAACTGGATTCCTCAAATTGTTGAATTTATTTCATTTGTTGTGATGTGATTATTGATAATCTATGAATGATAATATAGGTGATTGAATTTTTTTGAAGGCTTTGGTTTGGCCGAATATATTCTGGTGTTTTTAAAATACCAGGATATACAATTGGATTTTGGAAATAGGTAGATAATTTTAAGTAAATTAATTTTAGAGAATTAAATAAATTTAAAAGAAGGAATTCTAAAAGGGTAAAGATTGATTTTTGAAATCCTATCGAATAAACTCCAAAATATGGAAAAAGATTTTAATAAATGGAAATAAATAGATTTTGAGTAATATTGTTTAAAAGTCAAAGAATTTATTTAAAATTCGGATTTTAAATGTTTTGGAAGAAATAAAGGAGTTTGTTTTAAAAGATAGTAAATTTGGACATCAATTTAGAATTTGATTTGGTGGTTGAAATAAATTTGGAAATCAATTTGGACTTTGATTTGGTGTTTGAAATGAATTGGGAAATCAATTTGGAATTTGATTTGGTGTTTGAAACAAATTTGGAAATCAATTTGGAATTTGATTTGGTGTTTGAATGTGAATATTTAGAAATCGATTTGAAAACTCCATAATAGTGGATATTTGGAATTTAAAGTCACAATGGGAATTTATAAAGGAATGAGAAATTTGTTTTAAAAATAAATATTGGATTATTTTTAAAAGTGTGGAAAGAAAATTTAGGAGTTTAAGACGTAAATTTAAAATAAATCAAGAAAGATTTATTAATTGTTTTAAATGAACTATTTTGGAATGGATACTGTAATTTCTCTGGAAAGCCGAGTATGTTTTCAAAGTAGCTTTCAAATACAAATTAAAAATTCTAAAGTTGGCTTGTAAAAGAATGTTTTTGGAGAAATTATTTTCATAAATTATTTTCAAATCTTTAAAGTAAATATTTATGAAGATAATTATAGAAGTGATTATTTTAAAGATTTATTTAGTATTTGATTTAGAGAATGGTTATTTAAATAAATACACTTTATCTAATAATTTTATTTTTAAAATTAGTTTGGACTTGAGTTTTATATGAGATATTAGTATAATATTTTCATAGCTAATATTTAAATAAATGTTTTAAAATAGTTTTATTTTTAAATGTTTCCAAGCATATATTTGTGGATAAGTGATATAAATTATTTTAAAGTATTTGGCTTGGCAAATTTTCAGTGCAAATAAACAATATTTGAAAATTTATTCCACGTGAAGAAGGTGATTTGAAATTTGTTATCAAAAGGTTGAAGTGTGAAAATATATCTTGCGAAGATATTTTGAAATAAATAATTTAGGAAATTATTTAAATATGGTGATTGTTGTGAATATTGATTGATAGTTAAATAACCGACTATCAATATTGGCCTTTAAACGTCATTTGAGTTTCAATGCGACCGAGGGTCGGATTCCAAATGGTAATCTGAAAACCACATCGAATCTTTGTGATGGATCTTTTGTTTAAAAGATCAATGTGGAAATTTGTTGTGACTTACTTGAAATCTGAATGTATCCACTTATTTTGTTAAAATAAGCGCTCATTATTCGGATTAGCCAGGAGAGGACTTTATGTCATAAAATCCATTCCGAATAATGATACGACGAAATGGGATTGCATTTAAAGATGATGTTGAAGACCGGGTATTTTTGAAAACGAAAGGATTACTTGTCGAATGTCTCTACATAGAGTTGCCCTAGTATAGAGATTTATATCACCCTTTGTAATGGGGAGTCCGGACGTGATCAGTTAATATACGGATTTGCAAGGGCTTCATTCCTTAATTGAAGGAAGTGCTTTCGGTTCCGTTCGAACCCGAAACGCACTTGTATGGATGTATGTCTGACGTTACACTTTGAGATGTAAAGCTGGTTTCTTCAAATACATTTCTAGTTGGTGGTGGAGAATTTATTCTCTTAGCTTAACACCCTTCTTTGAGACGTACGAGCTCAGAGGTTATGTGATTGATATTTACTAGTGATATATTTCCAATTTGGTAATGTGGCATGCTAAAGCATGGCTTTTGGGAAAAGCGCAGCTTTGTGGACGAGACTTCATCAAACCTAACACCCTGAAAATGGTTGAAACAGGAAAAGATGCAGCAAGGTTATGGGGGTCGCGTCCCTTAGGGTTTGTACATTTCCTTCTGGATAAAAAGTGGTATCTGGTATGGAACCCAGATATTTAACTTGTAACGATTATTAAAAGTGATATTCTGGCATGGAGCCCAGATTATCTACGTATGTGGTTGTTGGTTGTTGAAGCGCATCAGATAAAGGTCTGTCTAGACCGGGGGATGGCATACTCGTGACAATTAGTTACCCAGCTACAGAGGTAACTCGGTCTTGTGTTGGCAGAGAGCTGGTTAAGTTCTCGGGGCGTCCCTCCAGAGGCGTACCCATTCGGTGAAGGAAGTTCCTTAGCCTCGACCATTTATTGGGAATCCAATTACTCAATACGCGTCTTGTACGGTTTTAGTTGTAGAACCTGCCATCTAATATGGTAGCTATAGTAGGCATACTATAATGATACGTATGCTGGCTAAGATTTATATTATATTTTCGGAATGTTTTCCACACTATGCACTAATAATAATATCAAAAAGATATTGCGTACCAAGCATGTTTTACTATCATAAGGAGAAATCTCCCCCAAGTGTGCGATTGCATTGTGTGTGCTTGGATGCCTTATGGTAGTTTCATTTTCCTAAAGATCAATAGATTTCTTTTCCTTTTCTTTTTGTGAAAATAACCGTTTTAAGATCTCACACCACTCCCATGACTGACCTGGAGTTTATTGTTCCCTTTCTAAACTCTGGATGCACATAAGTTACCACACGGGCAGCCTAGAGTCAGGTTAGCAGTTGTTCTGGAGCGACGTCAGAAAGGTGTGCTGTGAAGATCAGGAGGCAAGTTGGATGACGAGACGTATCACTAATATATGATTTTCTTTTCCGCTGTTGTTTTGTATATGCCTCTGATGACGTATGAAAAAAAACTGTTATGGTTCTTTTGTTTGAAGCTTATTCATTTATCTATTATATATTGTTCCACCGTGAATGTGAGATTCTGTTATTATTTCTGCTTCTTCTATCTTCTTCTTCTTTAACCCTAACGTTTTGGTTTTTCCGACATTCGATTATTCGGCATTTGATATAGTGGACGTATGTCGATTTTCGGACGTCGAAAAATCGGGTCGTTACAATGCGATATAAGAGCAATTGGTAAAGCGATAACCTTAGCTCTGGTTGGGATTACTTGTAACGACACGAGATTTTGGCAATATTATTTTAATAAGTATTTAATCTAATTTAAATAAAATACAAACTTATCATTTTAAAAACGAATAAGATTTTGGACATTTTCCAGTTATATATATATATATATATATATATATATATATATGTATTGTGAAGGAAGCTTTGATTTGAAAATTTAAAATAAAGCCTTCCAAAAATGTTTAAAATAAAATCTATCTTATTCAATTTAATTAAAAGCTCTACATTATTTACATTTAATCTAAATGTATGTATATGAATGTAATCTAAATAATAATGTTTAAAATAAAATCAATCTTATCAATATTAAATATAAGTATAAAATATAATTATAAATATATGAATATAAATTAAGTGTTTGATAGTTAAACTTTAAATAGAAATAAAAAATAATGATTTATGTTAGTAATAAATTATATGGTTATATGGATACATGAGATAATTCTAGAAATATATAACCTATGAAATACATGTAGATGCAAGGCAAGAAAAATATATATGTATATGTACATACAAAATCAAAGGGGATAAGTATGTAACATGAAACAAGACAATTACATTTAATGCTATCAATTCAAGCACAAAACTAGTCATTTCATTTTCCATAAAAATCATTTCAGTTTTTATAAAAATTTGCTTGGTCAAAGAAAGGAAAAAAATCTTGTACAGCATGCCTCCCTTGTGAAACTTTTCTCTATATATGCAATACTTTTGTTCCAGTTTGTTCATAACTTAGCAAGCCCGAAAGAAAAAAAGTAAGCATCACTATATTTACAAACTCAAATTCATTCAACAACAAAACATGAAGGTATAAAGGAAGATCAAAACTGCAGCTTTTAAAAATAGAATTGCTCTCTGTTCAAATATATTTTAGGTGAGTAAACATACTATTTTAAAAATTTAAATCTAGGTATTTGATTCATGAATAACTTGTGCGTTGCTGTATATTTTTATATAAGAAATTTTGCACACATATGATTGTACTGTGAATTCTTGTATGGTCTGTTCTACCTTGTTCTTAGTTACAGAGTTGAATATGTAATCAAAATCCAAAATATTATCATCCAACCTTTGTTAGGCTTAAGGTACCAAACAAAACAAGCTTGTTTAAACTTAAATCGTGGCTTAGAATTTGTTTTAAGCTTGATAGTGAAATATTGACTCTGTACATTCAATTTTACAGTGAAAGACAATCATTTGATAAATTCAGATATTTTAAAATATTAATTCGAATATATAACTTGAATCAACATTCAAAGATAGGAGTTTTTTTAAAACTAAAATGGTAAATTTTAGTTGAGTAGGTAAAGAGCAGTGCATTGTTGAACTGAGTATGGGTTTTATCAATTTTCTGGCGGTCGAAGTTTCACTAGGTGACGAGATTTTGCACGAAGCAAGCTTGGCCATCGATGAAGTTAGGAAAATTGCTAAATAATTATTCTATTGCAAGAATTGATTGAACGAGGCAACTTTAGGGTTTAACTCTCGAATTTGGACGAGGTCGGAGATGAGGTGTTTTCACCACCTCTGGTTAATTGAGTTGCATGGTATTCAAGGGGATGGTAGCATGGGGATAGGCGAGGTGTGCGGAGTTGGAGCATCTCCGATGGTCGGAGCAACTGGGGCGAAGTGATTTGTTGAATAGGTCGAGTTACAGGTTTTCGAAGGAAGGGCTAAATTTCGATTTGGAATTTTTGGCATCGAATCGAGTTTTGCTTTCGAGTGTAGGGGAGTTTAGCAACTCACCGAAGGATGCGAAGTTCGCCAGAGCGACGGCGAGGTTTCGTGCACGTGCACGGCATCGATTTTGTGTTAGGGAGTTTTGGGTTTGGGAGTAAATCGAAGGAGTGTTCGATTGGAATGGAAGGGAACTCGGGTTAGGGCTGGGGTTCGTGGGTGAGAAGCCATCTCTGTTTTGTTTTTAACTTAAACTTAGTTATATATATATAAACAAGGGAAGGAGAGATAACTCGAAGCAGGGTCGAGTTATCATCGGGTCGAACCCAAAGTCAGGGCAACCAAAAATTAAAACCTGCTTTAATAAGTTCTTTTGGAAATGTAAAAATGAAATTGTTTTAATCCTTTATAAATTCTTTAAATTAAATGACTTTCAAAACTTTAACTAAGAAACAGTTTGTTTGTTAAATTAAGTATGTTAAA
The DNA here is from genome assembly GCA_030765085.1 of Allium cepa. Lineage (NCBI taxonomy): Eukaryota > Viridiplantae > Streptophyta > Magnoliopsida > Asparagales > Amaryllidaceae > Allium > Allium cepa. Next base: position 1,049,686,052 of record CM060935.1, on the reverse strand, counting down.
TACTTAAAGATATTTTAAACTTAATTATTTTATAAATAAAGTTAAATGTTAATTAAAGGTAAATGTTTTAGTAATGTGATATAGTATTTAACAAAGAGGATGTCTATCTTAAGTATAATTAAGGTTTTGATAATTTATGAAATAAATTAAAGATTTATTAAGTAATTGATTTGTAATTAATAATTGATTAATTAAGTAATTAGTGATAAATAAATGGGTAATTAAGTTTTATAAAATTAATAATTTAGATTATTAATTAATAATTAAGGAGTAATGAATTAAGTAATTAAGGTTTAATAAATTGATTTAGAAGTAATTAATTAATTAAATGATTTGAAATGGAATAATTACATAATTGATGATTTATTTAACAGAATTAAGTGATAAATTCTTATGTAATAATTTTTATTTAAGTTAATTAAATTAATTATACCATGAATGAATAATTCCTATTTGGGTAAGTAGGATATCTAGATTTGTGATATCTATTTGGTGATATTCTTTGATACTCTGTGATATGCCTTGATATATCTGTGATGTTTGTGTATGATTTATCTGTGATAAATGCCATGAATTCAAAGTGTTGAATTAAATTATTTAAACTATTAAACAACTTGACCTTTAAAATGGCGTTTGGATTTCGATGAGACCTGGATCGGGTGTCAGTTATGATTATCCGAAAACCACATCGATCCAAATTAAACGATAGGTCGTGGCATCTCAAGTGAAGATCGAGATGGTGTTTTCAGAGTGCAAGAGTTATTGTCGTTAACTCTGAGGGTGATTACAAAATGAGTGTAACGAGATAATGTCTTCGGTTTCGTTCGAACCCATAACGAACTTGTATGGATTGAATGCTTTCAGAACATCGTCTGGTGGACGATGAGCATTCTAAGAGATGCGTTCTCTAAAGGTAATCATAGCCTCAAGCCTTATCAACCAGGGATGGCTAAAACAGGGGAGGTACAGCAAGGTTAGGTGGGTAGCACCCAAGCAGGACAAGATATACCCCTGTCTAGATGTCCCTCTATTTCGGCTGTGTGGGCAGTTGTTGGCCACAACCGCGTGGTTATCTTGTTCGGAACTGTTTAGTAAGGAATGGTTCCGGCCTTGTGTTGCAGGGGGTCGGGAGTGATCCTCGGTACGATGATCTAGGCCCCATACTGTGACGGGCGGTACCCCAGTAGCCCTGCCATTGATGGAAACCCATTTTCCCTACGAGACCCTACGGTTTTAATTTGTATTACCCACTTTTGTGGCTAGTAGCTGAAATTTAATAGATGTAAAAATTACGACTATTTTCTATTTACTTGAAAACCCTAGACACTATTATAATATCACTGTATTTCCTATAAAATGTTTTGGTTAGCTTAAGGTAAAAACTTACCCGTGTTTATGTGTGGGAAGTCTTACATGATACCTTTGTTTCCAAATGATTTTCAAAGTTAAGAAACTTTATCTCGTTTACTCACACCAGACCCATGTCTGACCTGGAGTTTATTCCTTTTTTTCATAAACTCTTGGGTACTCAAATTTTTATGAGTAGCCAAGTGATATGTTTTGGATTGTTGATTTCTGGAGGAGCTTGGAGTAGAAGTCCAGACGTATCTATCTATCTAGTTCTGCTGTGTTAGTTGATATATGTTGTATTTTGGGATGTATGTAATGACAGATATATATATGACTGTCTTGTTTTATGATGTTGTGTAACTCTGATATATGTAAAACTATGTAATATTTATGTGATGTATTATATTTTGTTCCGTTTTCGCTGTGGGATTCTGATGTTGTTACTCTTTCTTTCTGTCTTTTCTATTTCTATCTCTTTCTTTTCTTATTGATGAAACATCTTTCTGTGGTTTGAAAGGCGGGTCGTCACAATTGGTATCATAGCATAAGTTGAGATAATACCTAGGCTCTGGAGTAATATCTATCTTGAGAGTGCGTATTTGTATTTTCATATAATTATATACCTATCTAAATTTGTTGTGTTACCTGTCCAGGTGGCCAACATGAGTATTGGAAGGTACATTACTTTTAAATGGAAAGTATATTAAAATTTTGTTTGATTTGAGTGCTTCTTTGAGTTTTATTTCTTTGGAATCTGTAGAGAAGTTCTTTCTTACCCCTAGTACTGTAGACTGTCCCATCCTTGTATCTAATCCTATAGGAGGGGTAACCAAATTAGATATGATCTGTAAGGATTTGAGGATTTCCTATCTGTCTCATAGTTTTTCTTGTGACCCTTATGTGTTGAATTTTAAGGGGTTTGATCTTATATTAGGGGTGGATTGGCTTGATAAGTATAAGGCTGTCCTAAATTGTGATGAGAGAACAGTTTTGTTGGAAACCGATCTAGGTAGAATTGCTAGAGTGACGTGTGATAATTCTGGAATTCACTTGGGTAGTCTTTTACATGGGGTTGAGACTTCTCAAGAGAAAGTTGAAGATATTGATGTGGCCCAAGATTTCTCTGATGTATTCGAAGAAGTCAAGTGTTTGCCTCCCAATTGAGAGATAGAGTTTCACATTGATTTGATTCCAAGAGCGATACCAGTGATTCAGCCTAGTAGGAGGATGGCTCCTAGGGAGAGGGAAGAGTTAGTTAAGCAAACTCAGGATCTTTTGAAGAAGTGATTGATCAGGCCCAATTTTTCTTCTTGGGGTTCTGCTGCGGTATTGTCACCAGATCGGATGGATCGCTAAGGTTATGTGTAGATTATAGAGAATTGAACAAAGTGACCATTCGAAATAAATATCCTCTTCCTCGTATTGATGATCTATTTGACCAGCTGCATGGAGCTTCTGTCTTTTCTCAACCGGATTTAGCTTTAGGTTTCCATCAGTTAAGGGTAGCTAAGGACAGTATTCCCTTGTCAGCATTTAGGGGACCAAATTGTTTCTATGAGTGGTTGGTTATGCCTTTCGGGTTAACGAACGCTTCTGCTTACTTTGTCGATCTGATGAATCGAGTCTTTCCAGATGTATTGAATAAGTTCGTTCTGGTATTCATCGATGCTATTCTGGTCAACTCTAAGACTGAAGAAGAGCACAAGCAGCAATTGAGAATTGTGTTAGAGACACTGAGGAGGCATGTTTTGAAGGCGAAGTTCTCTAAGTGCCATTTTTGGAAGTCGGAAGTCAAATTTTTGGGGCATATTGTTTCTGGAGAACGTATCTCTATAGATCCAGCGAAGGTTGAGACTATTTTGGAGTGAAAGCAACAGTAGACACCGACTGAAATTCGCAGTTTTCTAGGATTGGCTGGCTACTATAGAAAGTTTATCAAGGATTATTCCAAGATTTCTTCACATCTGACCAAGCTGACAAGGAAAGGAGCTCAATTCAAATGGACACCCCAGTGTGAAGAGACTTTCCATGAGTTGATGACGAGGCTAACCAGTGCACCTGTGCTAGCAAGTCCGGATGGGAAGAGCAAATTTAAGGTTTATACAGATGCTTGTATAGTTGGACTAGGAGCAGTGTTGATGCAGAATGGAAGGGTAATTGCGTATGCGAGTCAGCAATTGAAGCCTCATCAGAGGAACTACGCTACGCATGATTTGGAATTGTTAGCCATTGTTTTTGCTTTGAAGATCTGGAGACACTATCTTTTAGGAGAGAAGTTCGAGTTATTCATGGATCGAAAACCGTTGAAATATCTTTTCTCTCAAAAGGATCTTAATTTGAGACAGAAGCGATGGGTCGAGTTTTTGGCATCCTATGATTTGGATATTCTGTATACCCCAGGAAAGGCGAATGTTGTGGCTGATGCTCTTAGCAGGAATGCAGTTCTGTCTCTTTTGGAAGTGGTTCCGTCTCTTCTGGAAAGGATTTCGAGCAAGCAAGAATCTGATAAACTGTTGTAAAGAATCATCAGAAGAGTTAGGAAAGTTAGTGTTCAAGTCTTAAGGTTGATGACCAAGGGACATTGAGGATTAACGGGAGGATTTGTGTTCCGAATGATAGGGATCTGAGACAGGAGGTGTTGTCAGAGAGTCATCACTCCAAACTGAATATTCACCGAGGAATATCTAAGATGTATAAAGATATGAGAAACATTTCTGGTGGCCGGGCATGAAGAAAGATATTGCTAGATTCGTTAATAGTTTTTCTATCTGCCAATAAGTTAAAGGAGATCAGCAGAAGTTAGCCGGATTATTGCAGCCTTTGGAAATCCTGATGTGGAAGTGGAAGATGATTTCGATGGATTTCATTGACGGTTTACCTAGAACCAAGAAAGGAAACGAATGAATATGGGTTATTGTGTATCGGTTAACTAAAAGCGCCCATTTTATACCGGTTAAGGCAACTCGCCCTGTAGCTTCTTTGGCAGAGATTTTCTTGAGAGAGATAGTCAGACTGCATGGTGTTACAGTTAGTATAGTAAGTGACCGTGATCCTATCTTCACCAACAAATTTTGGGAGGCTCTGCAATCAGCTATGGGAACGAGTTTGAGATTGAGTACAGCCTATCATCCTCAGACAGATGGACAAATAGAGAGGCTTAACCGAATTCTAGAGGATATGCTACGAGCTTGTGTATTGGATTTTGGTGGATCTTGGGAGGACCATCTTCATCTAGTGGAATTCTCTTGCAATAATAGTTACCAGGCGAGTATTAAGGTGGCTCCTTATGAAACTTTATATGGAAGACCGTGTAGATTCCCATCCTGTTGGATAGAGTCGAAAGATCGTCTTATGCTTGGACCAGATTTGATTCGTGAAGCTTCTGCGAAAGTTGAGCTTATTAAGAAGAGAATGAAAGCTGCTCAGGACCGTCAGAAGAAGTATGCAGATAAGAGAAGGAGACAATTGGAATTTGAGATCGAAGATTTAGTCTTTGTCAAAGTTTCCTCGATCAAAGGAGCTACTAGATTCGGAAAGATGGGAAAACTTGCCTTAAGATATATTGGACCATTCCAAGTACTGGAAAGGATTGGTACTGTGGCTTACAGAATTGAATTGCCAGAACGGATGTCTGGAATTCATAATGTATTTCATGTATCCCATCTAAGGAAATTTGTCCATGACCCATCATTGGTTGTAGAACCAGAAATCCATGAAGATTTAGAGGTCGAGCCAAACTTGACTGTGGTCATGAATCCTGTTCAGATTGTTGATCAAGACGAGAGGCTACTCAGGAATAAAGTAGTGAAGCTTGTCAAAGTGCAGTGGAGCGAGGATCCCAGAGATTGTACCTGGGAAACTCTGGATAGTTTTAGGAAATCCTATCCGGATTTGTGTCCAGATAGCTAGTGATGTTTGTTAGGATAGACTGTTTGGTTGATTGTTAATGTATGGATGGTATGTATGTTTGGATTGTTGATATAAAAGCTTTTGAATTATCTTTTGTTTTAAATTTCGGGGACGAAATTCTTTTAAGGGGGAGGAATGTAATGACTCAGGATTTTGGGAATATTATTTTAGTAAGTATTTAATCTAATTTAAATAAAATACAAACTTATCATTTTAAAAACAAATAAGACTTTGGACATTTTCCAGTTATATATATATATATATATGTATGTATGTATATGTATATGTATTGTGAAGGAAGCTTTGATTTGAAAATTTTAAATAAAGCCTTTCAAAAATATTTAAAATAAAATCTATCTTATTCAATTTAATTAAAAGCTCTACATTATTTACATTTAATCTAAATATATGTATATGAATGTAATCTAAATACTAATGTTTAAAATAAAATCAATCTTATCAATATTAAATATAAGTATAAAATATAATTATAAAATATATGAATATAAATTAAATGTTTGATAGTTAAACTTTAAATAGAAATAAAAACTAAGGATTTATGTTAGTAATAAATTATATGGTTATATGGATAGATGAGATAATTCTAGAAATATATAACCTATGAAATACATGTATATGCAAGGCAAGAAAAAAAATGCATATGTACATACAAAATCAAAGGGGATAAGTATGTAATATGAAACAAGACAATTACATTTAATGCTATCAATTCAAGCACAAAACAAGTCATTTCATTTTCCATCAAAAATCATTTCAATTTTTATAAAAATCTGCTTGGTCAAAGAAAGGAAAAAAATCTTGTACAGCAAGCCTTCCCTGTGAAACTTTTCTCTATATACGCAATACTTTTGTTCTAGTTCGTCATAACTTAGCAAGCCTGAAAAAAAAAGTAAGCATCACTATATTTACAAACTCAAATTCATTCAACAACAAAACAGGAAGGTTTAAAGGAAGATCAAAACTGCAACTTTTAAAAACAGAATTGCTCTCTGTTGAAATATATTTCAGGTGAGCAAACATACTATTTTAAAAATTTAAATCTGGGTATTTGATTCATGAATAACTTGTGCTTTGCTGTATATTTTTAAGTAAGAAATTCTGTACACATATGATTGTACTGTGAGTTGTTATATGGTCTCTTCTACCTTGTTCTTAGTTACAGAGTTGAATATGTAATCAAAATCCAAAATATTATCATCCAACCTTTGTTAGGCTTAAGGTATCAAACAAAACAAGTTTGTTTAAACTTAAATCATGGCTTAGAATTGGTTTTAAGCTTAATAGTGAAATATTGACTCTATACATTCAATTTTACAGTGAAAGACAATCATATGATAAATTCAAATATTTTAAAATATTAATTCGATCATATAACTTGAATCAACATTCAAAGATAGGATTTTTAAAACTAAAATGGTAATTTTTAGTTGAGTAGGTAAAGAGGAGTGCATAGTTGAACCGAGTATGGGTTTTATCAATTTTCTGGTGACCGGAGTTTTACTGGGTGACGAGACTTTGCACGAAGCAAGCTTGGCCATCGATGAAGTTAGGAAAATTGCTAAATTATTTTTCTATTGCAAGAATTGATTGAACGAGGCAACTTTAGGGTTTAACTCTCGAATTTGGGCGAGGTCGGAGATGAGGTGTTTTCACCACCTCTGGTTGATCGAGTTGTGTGGTATTCAAGGGGATGGTAGCATGGGGATAGGCGAGGTGTGGACGGAGTTGGAGCATCTCCGATGGTCAGAGCAACTGGGGCGAAGTGATTTGTTGAATAGGTCGAGTTACAGGTTTTTGAACGAAGGGCTAAATTTTGATTTGGAATTTTTAGCATCGAATCGAGTTATGTTTCGAGTGTAGGGGAGTTTCGCGACTCGTCGAAGGATGCGAAGTTTGCCAGAGCGATGACGAGGTTTCATGCACGTGCACAGCATCGATTTTGTGTCAGGGAGTTTTGGGTTTGGGAGTAACTCGAAGGAGTGTTCGAGTGGAAAGGAGGGGAACTCGGGTTGGGACTGGGATTCGTGGGTGAGAAGCCATCTCTGTTTTTTTAACTTAAACTTAAAAAATATAAACAGGGGAAGGAGAGATAACTCGAAGCAGGGTCGAGTTATCATTGGGTATAACCCGAAGTCAGGGCAACCAAAAATTAAAACCTGCTTTAATGAGATCTTTTGGAAATGTAAAAATGAAATTGTTTTAATCCTTTATAAATTCTTTAAATTAAATGTCTTTCAAAAATTTAATTAAGAAACAGTTTGTTTGTTAAATTATGTATGTTAAATACTTAAAGATATTTTAAACTTAATTATTTTATAAATAAAGTTAAATGTTAATTAAAGGTAAATGTTTTAGTAATGTTATTTAGTATTTAACAAAGAGGATGTTTATCTTAAGTATAATTAAGATTTTGATAATTGATGAAATAAATTAAAGATTTATTAAGTAATTAATTTGTAATTAATAATTGATTAATTAAGTAATTAGTGATAAATAAATGGGTAATTAAGTTTCATAAAATCTATAAGTAAGACTATAAATTAGTAATTAAGGAGTAATGAATTAAGTAATTAAGGTTTAATAAATTGATTTAGAAGTAATTAATTAATTAAATGATTTGAAATGGAATAATTACATAATTGATGATTTATTTAGCAGAATTAGTGATAAATTATTAAGTAATAAATTTTATTTAAGTTAATTAAATTAATTATACCATGAATGAATAATTCCTGTTTGGATAAGTAGGATATTTGGATTTGTGATACATATTTGGTGATATTCTATGATACTTTGTGATATGCCTTGATATATCTTTGATGTTTGTGTATGATTTATCTGTGATAAATGCCATGTGAATTCAAAATGTTGAATTAAATTATTTAAACTATTAAACAACTTGACCTTTAAAATGACGTTTGGATTTCGATGAGACCGGGATCGGGTGTCAATTATTATTATCCGAAAACCACATCGATCCAAATTAAAAGATAGGTCGTGGCATCTCAAGTGAAGATCGAGATGGTGTTTTCAGAGTGCAAGGGTTATTTCGTTAACTCTGAGGGTGATTCCGAAATGAGTATAACGAGATAATGCCTTCGGTTTCGTTCGAACCCGGAACGAAGTTGTATGGATTGAATGCTTTCAAAACATCGTCAGGTGGACGATGAGCATTCTAAGAGATGTGTTCTCTAAAGGTAATCGCAGCCTCAAGCCTCATCAAACGGGAATGGCTAAAACAGGGGAGGTGCAGCAAGGTTAAGTGGATAGCACCCAAGCAGGACGAGATATACTCCTGTCTAGATGTCCCTCTATTTCGGCTGTGTGGGCAGTTGTTGGCCACAACTACGGGGTTATCTTGTTCGGAACTATTCAGTAAGGAATGGTTTCAGCCTTGTGTTGTAGGGGGTCGGGAGTGATCCTCGGTACGGTGATCTAGGCCCCGTACCGTGACGGACAGTACCCCAGTAGCCCTGCCATTGATGGAAACCCATTTTCCCTACGAGACCCTATGGTTTTGATTTGTATTACCCACTTTTGTGGCTAGTAGCTAGAATTTAATAGATGTAACAATTTTGGCTATTTTCTATTTACTTGAAAACTCTAGACACTATTATAATATCACTGGATTTCCTATAAAATGTTTTGGTTAGCGTAAGGTAAAAACTTACCCGTGTTTATGTGTGGGGAGTCTTACGTGATACCTTTGTTTCCAAATGATTTTCAAATTTAAGCAACTATAACTCGTTTACTCACACCAGACCCATGTCTGACCCGGAGTTTATTTCTTTTTTTCATAAACTCTTGGGTACTCAAATTTTTATGAGTAGCCAAGTGATAGGTTTTGGATTGTTTAGTTCTGAAGGAGATTGGAGCAGAAGTCCAGACATATCTGTCTATCTAGTTCCGCTGTGTTAGTTGATGTATGTTGTATTTTGGGATGTATGTAATGACAGATATATATATGACTGTCATGTTGTATGATGTTGTGTAACTCTGATATATGTAAAACTATGTAATAGTTATGTGTGTATTATATTTTGTTCCGTTTCCGCTGTGAGATTCTGATGTTGTTATTCTATCTTTTCTATTTCTATCTCTTTCTTTTCTTATTGATAATACGTCTTTCTGTGGTTTGAAAGGCGGGTCGTCACATTACTCATTAACGATAGAGTCAGTAGTACTCTAGATTGAGTTTGAGTGTATTAATAGATATGAGCGCGTATTTGTTAGTGGGTATAAAAATTGTTTTATGTTGTGTTGACTTATCGGTTGAGTGTTTATAGATTCTGGTCGGTGCAGTTTGGCCAACTGTATCGATAGGGGATTTTAAACTCTTAAACAAGATAAACCGACACAGTATTATTTTAAAAGTAGGGGAAATGAAATAATTTTCCCAAACCATTTTGTATATAAAAGAAATCATTTTCCATAAATTATTATAGCTATATATGGTTGCTTGATTATTAGGAAGTGATAATATTAAATTATTATCATTATTATTAAATAAGAAATTAAAATCATAGCTAAGAAAATAAAATTCATATACAAATGAGATTTGTAAATGTAAATTATAAATATGATTTATAATTTAAATAGAATTCCAGAGTAATATTTGAAAATAAAGTTGAAAGATTTGAAAATTAGAAAATTTGAAAAATTTATTTCCTTTTGAGTTTGAAAATGATTTTAAAGAGTTTGGAAAAATAATAGTGAAATTATTTCAAATTATTTTGAATTGAATTTGAAATCTGGTGAAGTTTGGAATTAAAAATATTTGGAAAATGTTTTTAAAGGGATGAAAGCACTAAACTCTTTTCGGTCGCTGAAAAATAATTCCGATGATGATCGCGACATCATCGGTGTTCGTTTTCAAGTTTCCAAGGGAGGAATTGCTGCCCGAATGTTTTAAATTCGGAATATTTGTGAAATTGAATTTGATTTTGAAATAGTTTGATTTTGGATATAATTGATTTTAAAAAAATGGTTTTGAAATACTTAAGTGATTATTTAAACTCTGGAATCTTATTTAGAAATGGTTATGGAATAGTAAATAAGTTTGAAAACTTAGAGAAATTCAAATTGAAACTGAATTTAACTTGGATTAATTTAAATAAAAGAAAATTTGAGAAGTAAGTCTAGTAGACTAAATGAATTAGAATAAAATTTATTAAGATGGAAAATAAATTTGTGAAGGAATAAATGAATTTACGATTGCAAGTTAATGATATTGAAAACTAAATGTTGAAATTCATCTTGGATTTGTATGTAAATGAAAATTCTGAATAAAGGTATAGATAAAACCAAAGTGGTGAAAAGAAATTAAATATAAGGTGTATATAGAATATTTGCATTGAACTTAAGAAATAAAGTGTGAAATTCTTAAGCAAAATTGGTATTGGAGAAAATATTCTCAGTTAAAATTTGAATGAAGCTTTAACAAAAGGAGTGTGAAATAGTAATTGTGAATAAGGGAATGAAAATCAATGTGAATAAATGAAAATAAAATTGATCTAACTAATAATCAATTTGGAGATAAATACGTAGGATATACGTATATTATTTTATTCGCATAACAATTTGATCCAGAATTCAAGCATAGAATTTAGAGATAGTTATATCGATCTGAATTGGAATTTTTCACTCGATTTTTGACGGCGAACCCTGGATATGGATTTTTGGTTGATTATGGAAATTCTCTATCATAGTTTACGACTATGCAAGGAGAATGACTGTTTCTGATCAAGAAACCAGATCTGAGTCCACACTAGAAAGTCGGGGGGACGATACTAGTTCGGAAGTGAAATTATGTGATCGAACGAGCAATCGAATTTGATATTGCATACGGATTATATACGGGCATCGTATGGACTTGAATGAAATATATATTGAAACTTTTGTAAAGGAATGTGCAAAGTGGTTTTGAATGATGTAATTGGACATTATTACTGCTAGGATATACAAGTGTTATAAAGAAAAAGGAAGATTTTTGATTTTGAAGATAAATAGAATTTCTTAACAAAGGTATGTATTTAATTTCTATATGAAATTCGATGATTTTCTGGTCTAGCCACTTGGCCTTTTGTTTTCTTTTGAAATCTGAGGGCCCATAGTTGCATTTTGTAGTCGTACCGAGCTAGCAGCGCAAAAGAGACGTTGGTGAAATTTTTCGAAAATTTAGGCAGTTAGAAATAATTTTGAGAAAATTTTGAAAATTTAAATTTAATTTTAATATTAAATTTGAATTGTGGAGTAAATAATATTGTTTGGAATTTATGATTAAGGTTGGGAAGATTTTGGAAAGTTAGATGAAGTGATAATGGGTCTTTAATAAAAAGATTTATTTTGGCAAGTTGATAAAACTGTTCGGTTTTCAACAAATAGTAAACGGGTTAAGGATCATTCTTCTTAACAAGTAATTTCAGGACGAAATTCTTTTAAGGGGGAAGAATGTGACCACACAGAATTTTTTGACATTTGAAATTAGAATATTTGATTGAATTTAAATATTTGAATGATAGTTTAATTTGAATTTCAAATATCACTGTTGCTTGGCAGTTAAAAATTATTGAATTTAGTAATTTGAAATTGGGTTAAATATTGAATCTTGATTTTTAAGCTTGTTAAAAATATTTTGAAGGCTTGGGAAATTTATATTGATAATACTGAAGATAATGAAAGCTTTAGAATTGAATTTGAAAGTGATTTGTTCAGTTTTGAAAAATTATCGTTTGAAATGATATTTAAAAATAGCCTTCCAAGGCACAGTCTCGGAATTCGACGAAACTAGATCCATTGGATTCGTAATATTTTACTATTATCGTATTTCAATTTTCATAAAATTCGATGTTGTCGTGTGACCGTACGATTGATTAACACGTTAAAATTTATATCGAAATTTAATATTATAACTGGTCCGAAAAACTATCTTCTCCATACGATCGAATTTGGACTCGGAACCTTTTCCATTATGCTCAGAATAGGGGTTTAACATTATAAACGCCTAGCGGCATGCCTCGATAGGAAGTCGAGACTGTGAGTTGCGTGATTGTAACGATTTAAATTTAAATTTAAATTTGAATTTAAATTTAATATATATATATATATATCTGTGTGTGTGTGTTTAATATAATTTCACGAGGTAGTTTGCACGGTTATCTTTGTTCAAACACTTGGCAAAAATTGAAGACACGCATTCGTTTTTCTTAAAAAATAAATAAAAGAAAAATAAAATGTTAACGCAAACAAAACCTCTCGTTTAAAATCGAACAAAAGAAACTAATGGCCGCCTCCTCATTCTTTTAAAAAAATGCAGCCGATCCTCAGTTTAAAAAACAAATATATATAATAAAGCAACGAAATAGACTCAACTTCAAGTCGTAATCGATTCGATTTCAATCCAATCGTGGAGCCGAGCCGCGCTTGAAGACATGAGGGAGGGCGTGTCGGTATAGGTCGACATCTAGGGTTGCCATGGGCTCGCAAAAGATTGTGGTGACTTGGAGATGCTCGACGTGCGATGGAGGTGAATTGGATCTGGGTGGTGCACGATTCGAGGGGACGACGGCGACATCGAGGCCGAAGTCTTGCATTTGCTCAACTGTTCATTCGAGGTCTGATGGTCAAATTCGAGTTCGAGATGGCAGTATAGCGTGGAGTCGTGGGCTTAATCGATCGTCAGTAAGGTAATTATTCTGGTTTTTAAATTTACAATGGAATAAAAAATATTTATATCTATATAGAAAAAATATTTTTAAACAATAAGGTATAGAGGCAGTTTTTTAAATTTTTAAGTGAATCATGATTAAAATTAAAATATATTTTGTAAAACAGTATATATATATATATATACACGTACATGCAAATCTTGATTTAAAATATAGAAGTGGAATAGAATATATATATATATATATATATATATATATAAAGATAGGATTTTGGAAAATATATATGAATTTTTAAATGTTAAAAAGTTTATATATGACTTAGAATTTGAATCTACTAATTCTCTATGTATATATATAGTTTCAAAAGAAAATATTACATGCATATATTTTGATTCATTAAGTTATGCAAAAAAATGTTTTTATAAGGTGATAAATTATTCAATTAACCTATTTAATTATTATTTTTACAAATAGGAATTTAAAAAAAGGAAATTATTTAGTTAAACCAAATTATTAGTTTAAATTTAAATCGCTAGTTAAAAATAAAAATTTTGGTTAATTAAACTTAACAAATAGGAAAAATTAATTTGTTCGACTAATTAAATTAATAAAACCTTATGATGTTTGTTACAAGGTTCAAAAATCGCGAAATCAAGCTGGAATGAAAATGGGTTGCAGCATAGTTAAATGTGAGATCTTCTTACTATTAGAATTTAAATTTTTGATTGATTCTTTGGATGTGATAGTATATCTATGATAGCGTGTGTGTCTATATATATATATTGGAGTGATTGATTTCCCACATTATATAGCGGATGAGACCCTATGCGTCGCATAATAGCATATGATATGATATAATCCCGCATACTGCGATATTCCACCTCGAAGTGAAATTGGTATTTAAAGTTTGTGCTAACATCCGTGGATGCAGAGAAATAGGATGGAGGGATCCAACTGGATTCCTCAAATTGTTTAATTTATTTCATATGTTGTGATGTGATTATTGATAATCTGTGAATGATTATATTGGTGATTGAAATTTTTTTGAAGGCTATGCTTTGGCCGAATATATTCTGGTGTTTTTAAAATACCAGGATATATAATTGGATTTTTGGAAATTAATGTAGAAAATTTTAAGTAAGTTAATTTAAGAGAATTGAATAAATTTAAAAGAAGAAATTTTAAAAGGGTAAAGATTGACTTTTGAAATCCTATCGAATAAATTCAAAAGTGTGAGAAAAGATTTTAATAAATGGAAATAAGTAGATTTTGAGTAATATTGTTTAAAAGTCGAAGAATTTATTTAAAATTCAAATTTTATATAGTTTGGAAGAAATAAAGGAATTTGTTTTAAAAGATAGTAAATTTGGAAATTAATTTGGAATTTGATTTGGTGTTTGAAATAAATTTGGAAATCAATATGGAATTTGATTTGGTGTTTGAAATAAATTGGAAAATCTATTTGGAATTTGATTTAGTGTTTGAAATAAATTATGATATCAATTTGGAATTTGATGTGGTGTTTGAATGTGAATATTTGGAAATCGATTTGAAAATTGTATATCAGTGGATATTTGGAATTTAAATTCCCAATGGGAATTTATAAAGGAATGGGAAATTTGTTTTAAAAATAAATATTGGATTATTGTTAGAAGTATGGAAAGAAAATTTACGATTTTGGGACGTAAATTTAAAATAAATCAAAAAAGAATTATTAATTGTTTTAAATGAACTATTTTGGAACGGATAGTGTAATTTTTCTGAAAAGCCGAAAATGTTTTCAAAGTAGCTTTCAAATATAAATTAAAAATTCTAAAGTTGGTTTGTAAAAGAATGTTTTTGGAGAAATTATTTTCGTAAATTGTTTTTAAATCTTTAAAATAAATATTTATAAAGATAATTATAGAAGTGATTATTTTAAAGATTTATTTAGTATTTGATTTAGAAAATGGTTATTTAAATAATTAAACTTTATCTAATAATTTTATTTTTAAAATTAGTTTGGACTTGATTTTTATATGAGATATTAGTATAATATTTTCATAACTAATATTTAAATAAATGTTTTAAAATAGTTTTTATTTTAAATGTTTCCAAGTATATATTTGTGGATAAGTAATTTAAATTATTTTAAAGTATTTGGGCTTGGCAAATTTTCAGTGGAAATAAACAATATTTGAATATTTATTCCATGTGAGGAATGTGATTTAAAATTTGTTTTCAAAATGTTGAAGTGTGAAAATATATCTTGCGAAGATATTTTGTAATAAATAATTTCGAAAATTATTTAAACCTGGTGGTTGTTGTGAATATTGATTGATAACTAAATAACCGACTATCAATATTGACCTTTAAACGGCATTTGAGTTTCGATGCGACCGGGGGTTGGATTCCAAGTGGTTATCCGAAAACCACATCGAATCTTTGTGATGGATCTTTTGTTTAAAAGATCAATGTGGAAATTTGTTGTGACTTACTTGAAATCTGAATGTATCCACATATCTTTTTAAGATAAGCGATCATTATTCGGATTAGTCGGGAGAGGACTTTATTTCATAAAACCCATTCCAAATAATGATACGATGAAATGGGATTGCATTTGAAGATGGTATTGAAGACCGGGTATTTTCGAAAACGAAAGGATTACCTGTCGGACATCTCTGCACCGAGTTGCTCCGGTATAGAGATTTATATCACCCTTTTGTGATGGGTTGTCTGGACGTGATTAATTAATACCTGGATTTGCAAGGGCTTCTTTTCTTAATTTGAGGAAGTGCCTTAGGTTCCGTTCGAACCCGGAACGGACTTGCATGGATGTATGTCTGACGTTGCACTTTGAGATGTAAAGCTGGTTTCTATCAAATACATTTCTGTTGGTGGTGGAGAATTTATTCTTAGCTTAACACTCTTCTCTGAGACGTACGAACTCAGAGGTTATGTAGTTGATATTTACTAGTGATATATTCTCAAGTTGGTAATGTGGCATGCTAAGTGTTGATCATTTGTTGATCGAAGCATGGCTTTTATAAAAAGCGTGGCTTAGTGGACGAGACCTCGTCAAACCTCACACCCCAAAAATGGTTGAAACAGGAAAAGATGCAGCAAGGTTATAGGGGTCGCACCCCTCAGGGTATGTACATTTTCTTCTGGATAAAAATTGGTATCTGGTATGGAGCCCAGATATTTAACTTGTGTGGATTATTAAAAGTGTTTTTCTGGTATGGACCCCAAATTATTTACTTATGTGGTTGTTGGTTGTTGAGGCGCCTCGGATAAAGGTTGGTCTAGACCAGGGGGTGGCATACTCGTGACAGTTAGTTACCTAGTTACAGAAGTAACCCGGCCTTGTATTGGCAGAGAGCTGGTTAAGTTCTTGGGGAGGCCCTCCAGAGGCGTACCCATTCGGTAAAGGAAGTTCCTTAGCCTTGACCATTTGTTGGAAATCCAATCACTCAACACGCGCCTTGTATGGTTTTAGTTGTAGAGCCTGCCATCTAATATGGTAGCTAGAGTAGGCATACAATAATGGTACATATGTTGGCTAAGATTTATATTATATTTTCGAAATGTTTTCCACACTATGCGCTAATAATAATATCAAAAATATTTTGCGTATCAGGCATGTTTGACTATCATAAGGAGAAATCATCCCCAAGTGTGCGATTGCATTATGTGTGCGTTGAGAGGCCTTATGGTAGTTTCATTTTCCAAAAGCATCAATGGATTTCTTTTCCTTTTCTTTTTGTACAAATAACTGTTTTAAGATCTCACACCAGTCCCATGATTGACCTGGAGTTTATTGTTCCCTATCTAAACTCTGGGTGCCCACAATTTTCCATTTGGGCAGCCTAGAGTTAGGTTAGCAGTTGTTATAGAGCGAAGTTGGAAAGGTGTGTTGTGAAGATCAGGAGGCAAGCTGGATGGCGAGACGTATCACTAGTATATGATTTTCTTTTCCGCTGTTGTTTTCTATATGACTCGGATGATGTATGTAAAAAAACTGATATGGTTCTTTTTTTTAAAGATTATTCATTTATCTATTCTATATTGTTCCACTGCGAATGTGATATTATGTTATTGTTTCTGTTTCTTCTTCTACCTTCTTCTTCTTTAACCCTAACGGTTCGGTTTTTCGGCATTTGATTGTTCGGCATTCGATACAGTGGACATATTAATGTCGATTTCGGGAGTTGAAAAATCAGGCCGTTACATTTTCTCACCTTCATTGGGTATTAAACTTAGGAAAATAGGCTATAGCTTCGCTATGATCGAATTAGAGCATATGGAATTGAGCCCGAGACCTAGGGAAAGCTCGACCTATGCTTGCAAGTGGAGGGACTCGAATTTGGTGGTCGAGAGTGGTAGTCGTGTGTTGTGAAGGAGGAAAGCAGGCGCTTGCACTTGGTTTTGATAACACACACACACATTCTATATTAATTTAATTTCTTTTTGCAATATTTTTCACCGTATTTTCTTAAGGAGGAAGCCATTGAAATAGCTTGAGAGAAAGGAGAAGATGAAGAGAATTTATGTGTATGAAAGTGAGAATGGAGGTGGGTATTTATAGTAAAGTTCTACACTAAAAATATCATGATATTATTTCCTTACCTAAGCATGCTTGCATCACCATTCCACCTCATCCCCTCCCATCACCATTCAGTTGACCATGAAGCCCACTCCACCTCCATATGCACGGCTTGTGATGTGATATAGTTCTATGTTTTTATCTCTTGTTTACACATAAGGAGCTTGCATATATACATATGTGTTTGGATATTTTATTTGCTTGATTTAACTTATTCCTAAACATAATTGAATGTATACGTGTATACATTTGTATTCAGGTATGTATTTATATATATGTATCACAACATAATAGTGATTTGTTTTTAACTTTTCTATTAAACCATTATGAATTCCGATTTCGATTCTCGACCGTATTTCAAGTTTTTAGTTAAATTATATATACTAGTAAACTAGATTTGAAAATATATTTCTCATCATTTTAATCGAATTAAAATAATCTCACTTGAATTATGAAACCATATATATCGATATTAACAAATGTTTACAAAAAAGTGTTATCCTTTCGATAAAGCGTTATCAATTTTCCTTATATTTTCAAACCAAGTATATAGCTGCTCAAAACTATTATAAACGATATACTATTAGTTTATAACTAATTAAAATAAATTATTAACATCTTAAGACAATTATTTAATTATTTAAACTTAACTTGAATTTTTGGAGAAATATATAAAAGCGATGACATTTCGGGTGATGTCATAAATACGTTTTAATTTCAAAAATAAAATAGACAATTTTATTTCATAATCTTGTTTAAACAGGCATATCAGTGCATGTATCCAAACTCGTGCACTCAAAAACTGAGAAGATCTCCTTTCTATTCAAAACCGATTTATTGATGAAAATTTGTGTACAAAGCACGTGCTTTATTTATGAAACTATATTCCACAACTATATTTTAAAACAAGTTTCTTATCATAATTTTATGGTTTAAAACTTTATAATTGGTGTTATAAAACCTTGTATTTTAATATTTCAAATTTAAATATCATTTATCAAGGTGATAAATTTGTGGGTCTAGGCAACGAGCATTTATGCTCCATCGACCGCCATTTCGCATCCCGTTTCCTCCGTTGCTTTGCCTGATGAGTCACCTAGCTTCTCAAGCCTACCTTCACCACATCGGTCATCTTATGGAGTTCATTGATTAATATTTTTAAATTGGTTTCTTATGCCTTCAAAAACCGATTTCGATAAGGAAACCACTCTTTTACTCGTAGAGTTCCGCGGGGAGATTCCTTTAACCTAACCACCTCTAACGTGCCAAAACGAACATAACCAACCAACTCCTCCCACGAAATTAGCTTGCTAACTTCATATTTTATATGTGCATGCATATAATTTATACTATTTTATAAAATCTCATTCTATTTTATAAAATACATCATTCATTTACAAAATATTTCTTTACTTAAGTAATATTTATAAGTACTAAATTAAGCTTCTTATGCCTCTAATCACTTCAATAATAAGTGTAGAGCTCATAACTCACTTAATTAGCTTACTAACTTCATTCTATAAAATATTTCATATACTTATAATATCATTACTTCTCTTGAATAATATTTATAAGCACTAATTAAGCTTCACTATGCCTATAATCACTTTAATAATAAGTATGAAGTTCACAACTTTCTTCATTAGCCTATTAACTTTTCTAAAACTCATTCAAATGGTTTAACTATTACTTACTAATGATATTTACATCACCCCACCCACCTTTTGCTTCACCAAATCAAGCTTTAATCTCTAAAACCCATTCTTAAGTTCTATTTAAAGTTGAGATTTAGCTCCAAACTGCACTTGATGCTAATTTCTTGATAGGTTATGCGAGGAATGAGTAGAGAGGAAATACGTTGATTTCAATTTGAATTTAGGAATATTATTTAAGCTTAGATTAGTGTTATAGGGCTTATGGGATTAAGAGGTGATTAAGAAAATAATTGGGAGAAGAGGTAGAAATGTTGCGTGAATGAAAAAATGAAGGGATTTAGCCACTTATAGGCAAGCCAATGGGACATAGCCCTAAATTCATTTCATCCACATGAAATCACTATCCACTCCAAAAACTTGTCGACCCAAAACAAAGCTGAATTACACTCATTTTTCTCGTGATAGAATTGTACTCAATGAGGGGTTTCTCGAGTCCCAATTCGTCCATCTTTGAAAAATCGAGTATAACGGACGTTCCATTAATTAACGACTGAATATTTAAAATCATTAAAATATTCAGTTGTTAAAAGTATGGGATGTTCTCCCCTCCTTAAAATAATTTAGTCATTGAAATTCCTATGAGTACGAGAAAGCAACAACACTTGCCAAAATTCTCAAACCTCAATTTCAAAAAATTTCAGTATTACTTTCTCTTATGCTATCCACATTACGGAAACTCGCAAATTAGAATCACACAACTTGGAAATATGGGATAACCTACATTATCCTAAGTTTTCAAAAAATTCATACCTCTTTTAAAGAAAGTTTCTCACCATTTAAATGCAAATCTAAACAAATAAACATTTAAATAGTCATACTTCAGCTCTCAAGTACCTAACTGTACTATACCAAGAGTATTATGCAAGAATTCTATAGCAAAACAAAATTTAAACATGTATAATTGTAGCACAATAACTAAAATAATGCATGACTTACATTTCAAAAGTAAGCTAAAATGAGTTACCACCCTAATGTACCACAGAATTCATGTTCCATCAAAATGCAATAAACCCTTATAGATCTCGTCTCAACACTTATAATAAGCATGGGTGATATGTGATTCATTTTAAATAGCTATCGCTATCTCTCTCCGAACTTGCTATAACGTATAATACAACTAGCATACAAGCAAGTAAACATGCAGAACAAGCAGCAATAATCAATCAATAGCAAAAAAAGTAAAAAAAACAACAAGCAACAATCAAACAATAGCAAGCAACAATAATAAACAACAACAAACAATAATAGCCAATAAAAAACAATAACAATCAGTGATAAGCAATAATATTCAATCAATAAGCAACAGTCAGTAACAAATAACAATCAAACAAAGGCAAACAACAACAATCAATCAATCAACAAGTAGCACAAACAATAAGAAACATCAACAAGAACTAACAGCCAAAACAAACAATAACAAATTAAAATAACTAGCACAAAAACGACCAAACACACAAAAAATTCGAAAAAACAAAGCGCGGTAACCAATAATAGTCATAATATGCATGCCAAGCTATAAACTCTTATGAATCTATTCGACATCCAAGATGAACCAAATGCTTAAGCAGTGAAATTCCTTTCATGAATACAATACTTGAAAGACTATTACACCTCCCGCTATGAAAATGAAAACTTATACGATATGATGGATCACTAATCCTCAGAACTCTTGAATAAACCCAACAATCTAAGTATCAACTTTCCTTTCCTTCTAACCAGTACTTGTTCTTTAAAGGAGAAAATTTTACTATCTAAATCATTATTAAATGACAATCTATAAATGCTTGGGCTCGCTCGGGTTCAGACTCACCTTAATGACACCATATTAATAAGGATAATGTACAAAGTGTACCACGACGCTTGCCTAGGCAAATGTCATATCACCATTTAGAAGATTATCTAAATCATGACAAAACTAGTGGAGAAGCCCTTTTCTGAACTATCACAAGAAATCTAAACTATAGTATACTATAGCTAATTTTATAACGAATAAGGATCATTCCAAAGTAATATACAATACCTGGCTTAATCCTTTGTTCACTCGCTTGATTTCTTTGTTATATTAGGGTCGAGTACCAAATTCCTCTCATGCAAACCCTGATCTGGTTCCTTGGCCCAACCACCAAAATTTACTTGCACGACTAGAGTCTTTCTTTGACTCCTAATCACCTCAAGGATCCGGCTAAAATGCTCACCTTTAAGAATCGAGTGAAAAACTTTAGCTTAACTGGTGCATATCACCTAGAAACCCCATGCTCGAGCTAGGGATTAGGAAATGTACGTAAATGGATCGATCCTTAAAAAATATCCCTTCGACATATAGAATTAACTTCACCACCAAAGGTCTACTAACTCGAGGATAAAAAACTTCTAAAATTAATGAATCTCCGCAATATGCATATAAGACATCCACTTAGTCTTAACTCATTACTAGGCATCCACCAAATTTTACTTGGATGCAAATCCTAGTCATACCTCATCGACCAACCCAACACAACCCAAAAATTTGTGCATGGAGTCCGAATGGTGGTACTCTTGGTAATTACATCACCTTTAATACCTACCACAGCTGTTGTGTATCGCATTTGCTTATACTGATAGCCTGAACGAAGATACCTTGGCTTCTAGTGATATAAGTAAATCAAAGTTCAAATGGTAAGTAGTGTAAGCAATATTATATAGTAGAAAAATATGTGTATGCTTTCTCTACATATCTCCTTCTATCAGGTTGTTTTAACTCAAACTAGTCTACTTGGTCCTGAGTGTTAAGCATAAGCATTGTTACCAAATGCAATAACACATCCTTCGTAGTACCCAAAAATCAACATCGCATGACAACCCCTGATTTTCCAGTACAACAAAAGACAGATTATTGAGGTAAAATTAGAATGATACATCATACCAAGACATCAATATAATATCACAATGGAATGATAACATATAATATACTGAATATACATGAACAAAACATAACGAACAATATATATGTGTGGGTGTGGGTGTGTGTGTGTGTGTTTAAGAGAGACTACACTGGTAGAAATATTTGATAAATGAGTATCAATATAGGAAGTCAGAATACATCAACTCCCTACAAAATAGAGTACTCAGTATATATGGTACAACAAGTCTCATATATAAAATAATATGTCTGCTATGTACTATTATAATGTCATGTAATGTATCCAAAGTATCTACCCCATGCCTCTATATCTCCAGTTGCACCATTTTGATAGCGTATTACCAAAATCACTGACTCCCAAACAAATCAATCGAGTACTCGGGAGTTATCATGATATAAACTGGTAAAGACAAAACATGGGCCAGACTTAAAGCCTGGTGTGAGGGAAATTTTCTCAAAATACCATATATCAAAACTGTATACAAATAAACAAGAAACTACTAATGCACATGCGATGCACTCTACAAATGTGGCTCAGGGACAATCCTGACAGCTCATAAAAAATTATAGTAAATCTCAAAGGTAGGGAATCATACCATAACCTGCTCTTCTCCTATAACCAATGAGTCGGCACAACTAATATAATGTGACTGATATGTAACGGTATACCAGATAAAGGTAACCCAATAGATGAGTGAAGTGATAATATAAATAGCACAACATAACCCTATCCTAGCATACAATACATCAATCAGCCAGAAAAGAACATGCACAAAATAATGATTTATGCTAAATAGAGAGTATCCACCGTCGTTCCATATCTATTGAATTACCGATGAAGCAACTACACCATATGTGATCTTTGGATTTATATACACATTCTTACCTTTTGTGAGTCCGTACACGGAACTGAGCATCCTGATATGACCTCTTTATTGCACATGTGTCCTCATACATACCTAGACCACTCTCTTTGTAATAATGAAAATTCTACCACTATACTGCTCCCTAGCATCTATCTACACTACTGCTACCGGGTACATGTACCCCATAAGCGCTGCTTTGGATTCTTCCAAAGGTTTAGCTTGAAACCATAAAATGAACGTATAAACATATGCGTAGCGTAGGAATTGGGCTATGATTTGAATCTGGTCGCCTACTCCATGAGCCCCTCGTTGTACACTTGCTTTGACCTAACAGATTACTCAAGCACAACAGCACTTTGAACCATATAATTTATGCTAACCATCTGCTTACATATCTACCTAATTTTGCATCGATCATTGTCATCACACGTCCGCACATCTTCCTGAATCTGGAGCCGACTCCTTACCATCACGTGCTCCTCCCCGCACACGCGTGCTCCTTCCCCGCACACGCTTATCATACGTGATCGTGAAACCGATCACTATCCCAATCTCGTATCTAATTGGCACATGATCACTATCTCGATCTTTTACTATTCCCATATAGGATTATCCAATTCCCCGCATCCCTCATCTTTATCGCTTCCTCGACCCCATTCCCAAATGCCTTATTATCGTTGCTAATAACCTATGCATCACTTATATTTGCATCCAAACCCTAATCTTTGCCTTGCATTCCCTCTCCTGATTAGCCAAACCCTACTTGAAGTCTAACTGAAGTCTCATTCCAAATAATGCCCAAAGTCAAGGGAAAACCCTCTCCCTTTCATTCCCTACCTAGGATTATTGCCTAAGCTTGCACCCCACCAATGCTTCGGTCTACTCGATCCGGTGGTAGCCTACACCAGGGAATAGGCCTAGGTAGCAAGCATTGATGCAGCGTGACCTTCCTATATTTTAGGTCGCCAACGACCTAACAAGTTGGTAAGTCGCGCAAGCGACCTAATGAGTTATACAAGATATACAGTGGAGGGGAATGCAACGAGTTATGCAGGGAAGGATGTTCCAGCGACCTATGATAAGTCGCGTGTCCTTGAGTCGTTTCAACGACCTAATGAGTATGTAATAACAAGCTATGTTTTAGGTCGTTCTTTCATTAAGTCGCGACCACCTTAGGTCGTAAGCCGTATGTCGCATTTCTAGAAGCCGTGCTTTCTTTTATGTCGCTGAAGGTTAGGTCGCTCAGGATATGCCACTGTCATATTAGGTCGCTCGACCTTATGTTAAATCGCGTGAAGGGTTAGGTCGCTCAGTTAATTTCGTATGCTGCAAAGTCCTTTAAATCGCTCTTGGAGGTGCTGTTACGTTGTTATTGTGATAGGTCGTTATGAAGTTGTGTTGTAAATATGCTATGTCGTGAGTCATTTGTTGTAATGATGTGCATGTTAGGTCGCGTAGTATTGAGTCGCAGTACTGTATGTTGTAAACTCGCATGATGTAACTCGTATATTGAGTGATAAGTCGTAGGTTGTTAACGACCTATGTTAGATCGTAGGTTGGCCATGTTAGATCGTAGGCTGTGTGTGGTGTAACTCTATAAATAGCGGGTGAGTTGTATCATTTGATTGGATTGATTTTGAATAAAACTTTGTTTGAGTTCTTTGTGCCTCTTTGAAATTGAAAGTTGAGCATTGTCTCCTTTCTCCATTTTCGTTTATTCGAGTGCGCTCAAATCAACAGATTTGAAGCCGATTCACGGAATCTCGTACGCGAGATCAACGTAGAAGAATCGTAGATCTTTTAACACGGTATCGTGCACGATCTACGTGTTGGAGATAGCTAGAATTCGGTATCTCTCGAGATCAACGAATTTAGGCGTTCGGTATTTTCAATCCATCGATTTATCTTGTTTCAACTAATCATTTCATCGGTTAGTTTGACACGAAATCTTCATTTCATTGTCATCCGTTATATCCGCTACGTCAGTTTGGTATCAGAGCTAGACTTAGCCAATCATATCTAAGACGAGCCTATTGGGAGAAGATTTGAAGTGTTGTTGATCAAGGTCGAGAGCTATAAGTTGAAGTTTGAGCCTAGTTGAAGTTTTGGGATCAAGCCCGAGAGTCAAAGAAATCACAACCGAGCAAGCTAAGTGCAGGCCGAGAGTTATTGAGGTGTGTATTTGAATTTGTTGAAGATTCTATCATGCCGCCGAGAAGAGCTAATCGTCATCAAAATGTTGAAGATTTGTATAAAAGAGAAGATGCTGAACAAATGGAACAACGAATTAGCAATAAATTCAATGACAAGTTGGATGAGGGAATTGGTAGATTGGGGAAATTGATGATCGATATGAATCAAAGTCAACGGAGAAGATCGCCAGTCTCGAACCATGGAGGAAACAGAGTTTCGCCATCGGTTATGGAAGCGAGGAGGGTGTCACCACCATCCCGCCGAGATCGAAGAGAATCATCAGTTTCAACAAGGCGAGATCGCCATGAGTATAGGAATGAAGAGAGAAGAACTCCACGTGATTTTGAAGATGAGCCATATCGTGATGCTGAAAGACATAGCAGAAGAGATATGCGTGATCATAGAGATGTTGATGGTCGAGATCGATATCGAAGTACATTTGATTATGATGAAGATGGTGATAGATATAGTGTTCATTATCGAGATCGAGACCAAGTACGAAATCACTATCGGGAGGTAGGAGATGATTGTAAATGGGAGTCGGGGATGAAAACAGAAATTCCAGAATTCAAAGGAGGAATGATAGCGGAAGAATTTTTGGATTGGTTATCAAATGTTGAGGAAAATTTTGACTTCAAGGAAGTTCCTGAGCATCATAGAGTTAACTTGGTTGCTACTCGTTTGAGAGGTAGAGCTATGGCATGGTGGCATCAAACTAAACTTACATGGGAAAGAATGGGAAAGTCAAAGATTGAGTCATGAGAGAAGATGAAGAAGTGGATGAAAGCTACTTTCTTACCTTATAATTATAAGTCTCTTATGTATCAGCGCTTATAAAATTTGACATAGGGAACGAAGTTGGTGAATGATTATGCGGATGAATTTTATCAATTGATTGCGAGGAATGATATCATGGAGATAGAGGAACAGCTGACCGCAAGATTTGTTAGAGGGTTAAGAATGCAGATCCAGGATATGGTGAATATGTTTGATCCAAGATCTGTTGCTGAAGCACACCAGAAGGCACTAGCTTGGGAGAATCAAGGTAGAAGAGGAGGCGGTGTGTTTACAAATTCCAACAATCAAGTGAAAGGGGCTAGTAGCAATACGAATGTTTCCAAGGCTGTTACTAAACCGATTGTCAATGAAGTTGCTAAGACCAAGGTCAACAACAATTTCAAGTGCTATAACTGTCAGGAGTTTGGTCACAAGAGCAATGAATGTCCAAAGCCGAAGAAGCGAGCGATGGTTGCTGATGATGCAGAAACAGAATGTTTTAATTCACCACAAATTGAGGAAGAAGAAGAGTTGTCGGGAGACGAAGGTTGTAATTTAATGATGAGAAGATCTTGCTTCACGCCAAAACAGGAAGAGGAGACTAGTTGGTTGAGGAGTAATATCTTTCAGTCGACGTGCACTATTCTGGGGAAGGTTTGCAAGTTTGTTATCGTTGTAGGATGCTGTGAAAATATTATCTCTTCAGAAGCTTTAAAGAAGTTGGCATTAAAGACCGAAAAGCATCCCAAACCTTACAAGTTGGCTTGGTTGAGGAAAGGTGGAGAAGTAAAGGTTGGTCGAAGAGCTCGTGTAACTTTCTCCATTGGGAAGAAATATAAAGATTAGATTTGGTGTGATGTTGTGGATATGGATGTGTGTCATCTATTGCTGGGGAGACCATGGCAATATGATAGGGCAGTGCAACATGATGGTCGTACCAATAGCTACAGTTTCATGTTTGAGGGGACAAAAATCACTTCAGTTCCTAAGAAGCGACAACAAGAAGACAACAAGTTGGAGGAGATTGAAGAACTGAAGACTTTGCTATCTTTGAAGGAGTTTGTTAAAGAAGTCGAAGATGAACCTGAAGTATTTTTGTTGATTGGACATGAGAGTAATGAAAATGTTGAAATTCCTGAAGATGTATTTCCAGAAGAGTTGCCCAAAGAGTTACCACCGTTGAGGGACATACAACACCAAATAGATCTTGTTCCAGGAGCCATGTTACCGCATGGACCACATTATAGGATGAGTCCAAAGGAACACGAGGAGTTGAGAAGACAGGTTGAGGAGTTGCTTGAACAAGGGCGTGTTCAGGAGAGTCTCATTCCTTGTGTTGTACCAGCATTGTTAGTACCGAAGAAGGGTGGTTCGTGGAGGATGTGTACAGATAGCAGGGCGCTCAACAAAATAACTGTGAGGTACAGATTTCCAATGCCTAGATTGGATGATTTGTTAGACCAGTTGAATGGAGCTGCTATATTTTCAAAGATTGATCTAAAAAGTGGGTACCATCAAATTCGAATTCGACCAAGGGATGAATGGAAAACAACGTTCAAGACACGGGAGGGGTTGTATGAATGGCTGGTTATGTCGTTTGGTCTTTCGAATGCACCTAGTACGTTTATGCGGGTGATGAATCAGATCTTTATACCATTTATTGGGAAGTTCGTAGTGGTGTATTTTGATGATATACTGATATACAGTGGAAGCCCAGAAGTACACTTGCATCATCTGAGAGAAGTGTTGATAATACTGCGCCAGGAACAATTTTATGCTGCAACGAAGAAATGCGTGTTCATGACGCATAGTGTTTTATTTTTGGGATATGTTGTATCAGAAGGAGGTATACAGGTGGATCAGAATAAAGTGGAAGCAATCAGAAATTGGCCAAAACCTAGGACTACAACTGAAGTGAGAAGCTTTCATGGTTTAGCATCATTCTATCGAAGATTTATTCCACATTTCAGTAGCGTGATGGCACCAGTTACTGATTGTATGAAGGGGAAGCAATTTTCATGGTCAGAGGAAGCAGGATTTTATTTTGAGCAGATTAAGGAACTTTTGACGTTAGCAACCATTCTAGTATTACCAGACTTTCAATTGTTGTTTGAGCTACATACTGATGCATCTAAGGTTGAAATTGGAGGGGTGTTAAGTAAGAAGAGCCGTCCTATTGCTTATTTTAGTGAGAAGCTTTCAGCAGCCAAGATGAGATATAATACTTATGATGTAGAATGTTACGCTGTTGTGCAAGCTGTGAAGCATTGGAGACACTATTTGTTCCATAAAGAATTTGTTTTATATACTGATCATGAAGCGTTGAAGCATTTGCAAGGGCAGGACAAGATTGCAGCTAGGCATGCCTCGTGGATTACATACTTACAACAGTTTACATTTGTTGTGAAACACAAATCGGGAGTTACAAACCGTGTGGCAGAAGCATTGAGTAGAAGGAATCATTTGTTGACTAGAACGAGGGTTGAAGTGACAGGGTTTGATGTATTGCTAGAATTATTTGTTGATGATCCTTACTTTACAAAGGTTGTAGACAAAGTCAATAAGGGAAAGACGGATGAATTTGTGTTGGTGGATGGTTTTCTTTTCAAGGGAAATCAATTATGTACACCGGACTGCAGTTTGCGAATAAAGATTTTGAAAGAATTGCATGAAGAAGGTCATGTGGGAAGAGATCGTACTTTGCAGTTGATTTCTCAATCATATTTTTGGCCTTCCACGAGGAAAGAATTTGAGAGACTTGTGGAGAGATGTCACATATGTCAAGTTTCCAAAGGAACAGCTACGAATGCAGGATTGTACATGCCATTGCCTGTGCCTACTAGACCATGGGTTGATATTAGCATGGACTTTGTTTTGGGTTTTCCTAGAACTCAACGTGGAAATGATCCCATATATGTGGTGGTAGATAGATTTTCGAAGATGGCACATTTCATAGCCTGTATAAAGACCGCCGACGCAGTCCGTGTTGCTCAGTTATTCTTTAAAGAGATTTATCGATTACATGGGTTACCCGAGACCATTGTTTCTGGCAGGGATACGCGATTTCTAAGCCATTTTTGGATGAGTTTGTGGAAGATGGTTGGAATGAAACTGAATTTTAGTAGCGCTTATCATCCACAAACAGATGGGCAAACGGAGGTGGTGAATAGATCATTGGGAAACTTGCTGAGATGTCTTGTAAAAGATAATTTGAAGAGCTGGGATATGAAGTTATGTCAAGCGGAATTTGCACATAATCACGTTGTTAATCGAAGTACTGGATTCAGTCCATTTCAAGTTGTATATTCAGCAATTCCGAAGGGACCGTTGGATTTTTCGATAGTTCCATCTCAGAAAGGAGTTGTTAAATGAATTTGTGATTTTGTGAATGAGCTGCAGGAGTGTCACAAAATTGTTCATGAACGATTGCTTGCATCAAATGAGAAGTATAAACAAATGGTGGATAAGAAGCGAAGGAGTGTAGACTTCAAAGAAGGTGATTTGGTTTATGCAGTGTTGACGAAAGATCGCTTTCCAGTTTGAAATTACAACAAGTTGAAGGTTCGAAAGATTGGCCCAGTAAAAATCTTGAAGAAGATCAATGATAATGCATATCAGTAGAGGTTGCCGGATCATATTTACACTGCAGACGTTTTTAACGTTAAATACTTGATTCCGTATCATGGGGATGAGCTTGTTGTGGAAGAGGAAGGTGCAAATTCGAGGTCGAATTCTTGTCAACCGGGGGAGGATGATGCAGCGCGACCTTCCTATATTTTAGGTCGCCAACGACCTAACAAGTTGATAAGTCGCGCAAGCGATCTAACGAGTTATACAAGATATACAGTAGAGGAGAATGCAATGAGTTATACAGGGAATGATGTTCCAGCGACCTATGATAAGTCGCGTGTCCTTGAGTCGTTTCAACGACCTAACGAGTATGCAATAACAAGCTGTGTTTTAGGTGGTTCGTTCATTAAGTCGTGACCACATTAGGTTGTAAGCCGTATGTCGCATTTCCAAAAGCCATGCTTTCTTTTATGTCGCTGAAGGTTAGGTCGCTCAGGATATTCCGTTGTCATATTAGGTCGCTTGACCTTATGTTAACTCGCGTGAAGGGTTAGGTCGCTCAGTTGATTTCGTATGCCGCAAAGTCCTTTAAGTCGCTCCTGGAGGTGCTGTTATGTCGTTATTCTGATAGGTCGTTATGATGTTGTGTTGTAAATATGTTATGTCGTGATTCATTTGTTGTAATGATGTGCATGTTAGGTCGCGTAGTATTGAGTCACAGTACTGTATGTTGTAAACTCGCATGATGTAACTCGTATATTGAGTGATAAGTCGTAGGTCGTTAACGACCTATGTTAGATCGTAGGTTGGCCATGCTAGATCGTAGGCTGTGTGTGGTGTAACTCTATAAATAGCGGGTGAGTTGTATCATTTGATTGGATTGATTTTGAATAAAACTTTGTTTAAGTGCTTTGTGCCTCTTTGAAATTGGAAGTTGAGCGTTGTCTCCTTTCTCCATTTTCGGTTATTCGAGTGCGCTCGAATCAACGGATTTGAAGCCGATTCACGGAATCTCGTGCGCGAGATCAACGTAGAAGGATCGTAGATCTTTTAATACGATATCGTGCGCGATCAACATGTTGGAGATAGCTAGAATTCGGTATCTCTCGAGATCAACGAATTTGGGCGTTCGGTATTTTCAATCCATCGATTTATCTTGTTTCAACTAATCGTTTCATCGGTTAGTTTGACGCGAAATCTTCATTTCGTTGTCATCCGTTATATCCGCCGCGTCAAGCATTCCCGATCCACCTACTGCCGTTTCACGTCTCATTTCCTCCGTTGTTTCACCCGATGAGTCGCCTACCTTCTCAAGCCTACCTTCTTTACATCTGTCCTTGGTAGGGGTTCATTATTTGATGTTATGGAAGTGGTTTCTTATGTATTCAAAAATCGATTTCTATACTAAAACCACTCTTTTACGCGTAGAGATCCATAGGGGTGATTTCTTCGACTCGGCCTCCTCGAACACGTCAAAACAAACAAACCTGACCTACTCATCCCACTTGATGCTCAAATGCATGTCGATGAACCTACTAGTGCATTCATTATGCGCACACGTACAACAAACATGCTTTGCTACATAAATTATGTTTCGGGCTTCATTGGAACGATTACTCAATCCGGTATGCTCTCACACAACTTGGGATATACTATAGTCGCTATGGCTTCGTGAGATGCACACAATACACTTATACACACATATGTATTGTCATACGCATTTGTATATTCATTTATACAAATACACACATATATTTATACACTTAAATATACACAGCAATTCTAATTACAATATACAAATTATTTTGTTTGCTATATATCTTCTAATACACGATACGTGTACTTACCCGTATACATATACAAACACATATATTTAAATAACTAATTGTATCATTACTTAATCACATCCTACTTTTATTTACTAAATCTTTTCAATAACACTCCAATATGTTTCTTCACTATTTTCTAAAATCATTCAATTATTTTATAACATGCAAAACTAGCTTATAAATCATTTTAAGCCTCTATAATACTTAACTTCTTCATTAAAATCAAATATTTATCATATAATGATTTTATAAAACATTATAACTATTTTATAAAATAGTTCATTCACACTATTTTATAAACTCTCATACTTTTATAAAAAAATCTTTTATACTGTTTTACAAAATTTCTTTCAATTTTATAAAACATCATATTTTGTAAAATATATCATTGGTACCATTTTATAAAATCTCATACTATTTTATAAAATATTATATTATTTTATAAAATTTATCATTCACTTATAAAATTATTTCTTTACCTAAATAATATTTATTAGTGCTAGTTAAGCTTTATTAAGCCTATGGTCACTTTAATAACAAGTGTAGAGCTCAACTCACTTAATTAACTTACTAACTTCTATAAAATATTCCATCTACTTATAAAATCATTCCTTCTCTTAAATAATATTGATAAGTATTAATTAAGCTTCAATAAGCCTCTAATCACTTTAATAATAAGTGTAAAAATCATAACTTAATTATTTAGTTTACTAACTCTTCTATAACTTATTCAAATGCTTTAATTGTTACTTACTTATGACATGTACATCATTATCTCACTTAATTAATCACAAATCAAACCATAACATCACACAAAATCATCTGAATAACCCTATACTCAATTCATTGCTTACTAACTTTCCCAAAATTAGTAATTTAGGTCTTCAATAAATAATGAGTTGATATGGCCATGTTAATAACATGAACGTAAGCCTAAATCAACCCAAACATTCTCTAAATCATTTCATATAACTCTATAATCATCTATAAACAAATATATGAAGTTAACAACTAAAATAGTTAGGAAATCATTCGCCTTCTGCTACACCAAACAAGCTTTAGTATCAAAAACCCAATCTTAATCTCTATTTAGAGTTGAGACTTAGCTCCAAACTCATTTCATGCTAATTCCTTGATAGGTTATGTGAGGAATGAGTTGTTGGATTAGTGATTTAGGGCTTAGGAAATTAAGGGGTGATTAAAAAATAATTAGCAGAAGAGGAAGAAATATTATGTGAATGAAAAGTGAAATGAAATAATAAAGGGGTTAGCCACTTATAGGCATGCTAATGGGCCTTAGCCCCAAATTCATTTAATCCATATGAAATTACTATTTACTCTAAAACCTTATCGACTCCAAGCAAAGCCAGCTTATACTTGTTTTCTTGTAATGGAATTGCGATCTTAACGATCCATTTCCAGAGTCCAAATTCATCCATCTATGAAAAATCAAATATAATGGGCATTTCATTAATTAACGACTACATATTTAAATTAATCATTTAAATGTTCAGTCACTAAAATTGCGAGGTGTTACATTGCACCTACTCCATGAAGTAACGTGACTCCTAACAGTCGATAAAGTGGAATAAAAGTCATTAAGTTCTTCATACTTGGCGTGCACCAGGTCTAGGTTCAACCCATGCTTTTTGGAATAATTCAAACGTCTAGTCCTCCAATTCAGATGTCTAACCTTCATTTTAAAAAATGTTTTCCATACATTTAGACATCTAGCTCTAATTTTCTTACGTCCGACTTCGATTGTAGACATCTTAAAATGGACTCGAACGTCTGAATCAAATCAATTTGAACAAGGTGCTCTCTTATTGGAATTTCTTAAAATCCAAACATTAAATTTCTATTTTAGACGTCTGGTCTTAATTTTCAAACATTTGAATGAATTTTATGACGTCTGATTCGTATTTTTCCAGACTTTAAAGTTTATTTATTTTTGTTCATTTTATTTTCTTCTTTTTTTCTTTCTTCTTTGTGATTTTGAATATAGTTTTAAAGACCTGTCTTCAAACAGATTTTTGTTTATAGTTCATACCTTTGTTTACACTAATTCAACTTATTAATTTCACGATTATATACATATATGTGCACTATTTTTATTTAAAACTACTATGCGCTGCAATGAAAAATTTACTTATGTTTCAAATTACAAAATCAATTCAATGTGAAATAAAAAGGGTATTTGATTTCTTCATTTATACAAACATTAGAGATAACGGGTTATCTTTATGGAATCTCATATGAACTCCACTAATCTAATCTTTTCCCTTTTCAATCATACTAAATTAAACTAACAACTAGGGTTTTTTACCATCATCGTTTATTTTAATTCATAACTAAAATCAGAATTCAAAAATAGATTCAATTTGAAATTATTATTCAAATTCAAAAAATTTATTTTTAAATCATATAGAATTATAAAACAATTCAGTTACTTATAATCATTATAAACATAATAATTAATTTACTCACCTTTTTGAAGTTTATCTCTTCCTAAACTCGCTTTGAATTGCCCTTCCTTTCCATTTTTCTTCTAAACTTGCTTCTCTCGTTTTAGTTTGCTTTCCGTTTGATTTATTCTAAATTTGATGTAGAGAATTTATAGGAGAAAATAGAATTTGTTTAAATTTTGAAGAGTTTCTGCAATGAGGAAGATTAATTATACGTATAGGTAACAGTTAGGGTTTTAATGAGAAATAGTGGAGGTTAGGATCTAATTTATAGATGAGAACTAGGGTCTTCTAACTTAGGCCTAAAATCCATATTTATGTAAATGCCACAAGTCATATTTCCCACTATTTTCGACTCGTTTTATCTATTTTAACAAGTTTTATATGTTTTTTTAATTATTAATGACCAGACACAATGAAATAGGTCCCGTGGTCTAATCCCAATGTTTGTACAAATTTATATTTTTAGCCATTAATGCGAAATTATATTTTTTCCCTTATTATTATTATTTAAATTTATTTATTAAAATTTTCGAGGTGTTACATTCTTCCGCTTAAAAGGATTTCTTCCTAAAATATCAAAGGATGGAAAAATGTAATTCGCTCATATAGCCAATATTTACAACCATCTACTCAATCATTAAGCACTTGCAACCATTGTCCTTAAATTCAATTTCTAATGCAACATGTAGAATTAAATATGGAATGCATATGCATATATTAAAGAAAAATTAGGCGTTCTCCTGAACTAGTTAATCTTTTGAAATGCAAGTGCTTATGCCATGTATCCAAAATATATGCAACTTCCTATATAGATGAACAACCATTCAATACATATGCAATAGCCATTATGCATATAACTAATATTTTAAATGAGTAAGATAGCACGTGCTGTAGGCCAACTTGAATATATCATCACATATGTGCAATACCAATTAATTGTAATGAACCAGATTTTCGACCTTCAAAAATGATATTAATACGTCCACTATATCACATGTCGAACATTCATATGCCAAAAATAACAATTTTTTAGGATGAAAGAAGAAGGTAGAAGATAAAAGAAAACTAAACAACACAGAATCTCACAACATAGTGAATAATATATAATACAACAATGATCTTCACAAAAAGAAAATATTTTTATTCATATATATGACATCAAAGTACACTAGACTTATCCAAAATTTAGGCAGTTATAGAAACCAATACTTTCATTGATAAACATATAGATTCTATAATAAAGAGGAAGAAAAATATATGTGAATACGTCTTGACCATCCAGCTCCTCTCCGACTCCAAAGTATCTAGCTGAACCTGAGAAAACATGCTCGGTCCAACCCAAGCATTACATGAAATAACACCCGGGTCGGCCTTGTAAACCAGCGTAGGTAAAACTCGATAGCAAGTAAAAACCAAATAGATTTCTACATTTGAAAACTTTTCAAACAAAGGTATCTCATAAAACTGAATCGCACAAAAAAAGGATAGGTTTTAACCTTATGATAACCAAAACATTTTATGTCAAAATCCAGTGATATTGTCATAGTGTCTAGGTTTAAAGTAAATAGATAAAATAGCTGAAATGCTTGCATCTCACATTCCTACATACTAGGCTCTACAATCGAAGACATAAGGCACGTATTGGAGAATGGATTCTAACTAATGACTGGGATACCGAGCTACCACCTTCCAGAGTACACATCAAGAAAAATGTACCAAGATCGTACCTAACAACCCCTGCTAACACAGAACTGGCCCACCTCTTGCTGGATAGTACCGAATATGTCATCACCCCAGTTGTTTTGCAACCTTTAATCGAGTGCTCCCACGTACACGAATTCATTGATGATTGTGTATATATCTAGATGGGTGATGATATACCGTAATGGGTGCAACCCATATAGCCCTGCCGTATATCTCTTATTTTAGTCATTCCCTGTTGATGAGGCTTGGGGCTACGTTTTTCTTTTCTGAATAGCAATCCATCTTGAAATGTTAACACTACCCTCCAGGTGTAAATGCAATGTTAGCATTCATCCATACAAGTTCGTTTTGGGTCTGAACGAAACTGTAGGCACTAACTCTACTACATCCAATTAGAAATCACTAACACATGGAATATACTTCTATATGTAAAACACGATGATTGGTTTATAATTATAGATAAAATCAAAAATAAAATTTCTAATTGGAATGGGGGGTTTTTATCTAGAGCAGGTAGACTAGTTCTAATTAATTCGGTTTTATCAGCTTTTTCAATTTATTGGATGTCTATGCATCTTTTTCCTGATTGGGTGATAGATAAAATAGATAAAACTAGAAGAGATTACCTATGGAGTGGTGAAAATTCAAATAGTTGCATAAAATGTTTAGTTAATTAGGAAACTGTTTGTAAGTCCAAAAAGGATGGTGGTTTAGGAGTCATTAATTTGCATAATATGAATTTGTCTCTTAGGTAAATGGTTATGGAAGTTTAGAGACACAAATGATAATTCCATTTGGAAAGAAATTATTTCTAAATACTATTTTAATGGTAGTAATAATCTTTATCAAATTAGTCAATCGGTCTCTCATAAGCAATCTTATTTTTGGAAATCCACTTTAAAATGTAATGAGATTTTTAATTTAGGCATTAATATTATTGTTCATTCAGGTAACAATACCTCTTTTTGGCATGATAGTTGGATTTCTGCTATTCCTCTTAGGAATGAGTTTAATGAGTTGTATGATATTTGTAACTTTAAATTTGCATTTATTTCAGAAGTTTTTGATCCTAAAAATGAGCCTCCTTGGATTTTTAGTTTTAACAGAATTTTAGTAGGTTCAACCCTTAGGCAGCTTAATTTTCTTTACGCTAGATTAAATCTTTATAATATTGATAATGATAATGATCATATTAGTTGGGAGTGGGATAAGAGTAAGAAATATTCTTCTAATTCTTTTTATAGATTCATTAACTTTTCGGGTGCAACTAATAATTTTTTAAAATTTATTTGGAAATCAAATGCTCCTCCAATATTTAAATTCCATATGTGGCTAAGTATGCATGGTAAATATAATAGAATTTTTAAAAAGAAAAAATATGCACATTGATAATAAATGTTATTTTTGTAATAAGCATTTTGAGTATATTAATCATATTTACTACGATTGTATGGATACTTATTTTATTCTTATGAATACCCTTAATATTTTTGACTTTAATATTAATACTAGAATTACTAATTATGTTTTCTATTGGAACCTTTTTAGACTTAAGTTCAATAAGGATAATAGATACTTGCTTGATACTTTATTCACTATATCTTGTTGGTACATTTGGTTTGAAAGAAATTAAATAATTTTTAATAATAACAATAATCACGTTAATAAATTTATATTTTTAATTTCATCTTTTTGCTTTAATTGGGTTTCTAATCCTAAATATAAATTAGCCAATTTTTTTTAAGGAATATCTTAACAGGGTTAGTAATAATATTAGTATATTCAAACAAAACAATAATATTTTTGACATTAATAATAATAGTATTAATATCTTTTCAAATTTAAATGATGATCCCTCGGTGTACCACAATTTGCTTTCAATTGTAGGTCCACATTGATAGTTCTAGAAATGTCTTTGTTTTTTAATTTAGTAATTATGGTTCTAGTATATAGTTCGTTAATTTTATTCAGTATGGACCATATTACACTTACTTTTTGAACCATTAGTTTTGTACTAGTTTATCTTTGCTTTATTTTATCATATTAGTTTTTATATACGCATATATGTACATAAATTCTATTTATATACATATATGTGATTCATCCTAACTTTTGTCCTAGTTTTGTTATAGGTTTAGGATAGATAGGTTGTTAGTATCTCTTCACAGGTGTGTAGGATAGCTAGTGTCTCTTTACAGGCATGCAGGATAGCCATTTCCATGATTGTCGATTGCGTCAGGCATGACTTTCAGCTATACCGAGCCTTCAAAGTGGAGTTATACTTTATGGATCATTTTCTACTCCATATTAGCCTATTCCTATTGAAGCAGCTTTATAGAGTCTCCTTATGGATGGTGCTGGCTTGCAGTATCTCTGGCTTTTGATTCTGTTCTATTTTTCTAGGTACTTCCAACATCTCATTATCGGCCGGTGGCCTTGCCGGAGCTCGGTATTAGGGTGTAATGGGCGGTGGCTTTGCTGGAGCTCATTATAGAGGTACCAGTTTTTTCCTTTGTTACTTCTATATAGATTTGTCACTTGCCAGGCATGTTGGCAACACCTTATTATGTATTATATATATATATATAGTTTCATCTGTGCTGTCCTCTTTTACTAGAGGATCACACATTTTTCTCAAAAAAACTTCCAAAAACAAATGGAGGATTAATGACTAAATGGATCATTAAATTTAGGTTTACTTATCCAAGTTATATCATGGGTACTGCCTAACATTAGATATGTAAGGGATTCATACATAGAATACAATCAATTATAGGCAGGTGTCCATTACAAGTATAGATACATCCATTATCGGGGGGTAAAAGTTTTAAGTATAGAAGTATATTCCATATGTTTATGTTATCATGACCCGCTTATTGAAATTAACTTCCTTGTGTCTATCATATTTGCGGTATTCGACATTTGCGCTAAACACAAGTCATTTACTTCCCATAAAATGTGTCAACATTTTATAATCACTAATTTAATTCTTTTGGCTACTTAATGGTCTGGACGAGAGATCCTTTAATTTGAAATCAATTAACCTTAAAAAGAAAATTGATTTAAAAAATAACCGATTAAGTTTAAAAATAGATTTGAAAAGATTAAAGTATATTCAATTAGCTTAAACCCTAATTATATCTTAATTAAATCAAGATTAATTCATAATTAAACTATGATTAACTTAATGAACTTGGTCAAGGTCAATTAACTTTCTAATGTATCGTAGTTAAGGTTTAAACAATTCATTATTAGTTAAAATCTAATTAATTAAATCATCACTTAACTAAATAATAATTAATAAACTTATTTAACTTAATTAAATAATAATTAACCATTTAATTGCTTCTTGACTTTACAAATCACTAATTAAAAACTTTATTAATCATTAACCTTCCTTAAGTGTTACTCAAACCTTAATCACTTACTGAATTACTAATTTAATGCTAATTACTTTTAATTTATTTATTAAATAATCTAGACTTAATCTTTTATTATGTTACTAATTAAGTTTGGAAAACTTTTGCAAAACAATTCCAAAATATATCACTTAAAGATGGAAATCCTGAATTTTTGTCAAACTGCATCCATAGCGACTATCGTTATGAGCACAGTTTGCTCTATCTTATTCTAAGAGAAATACTTCACTTAAATTCTTTCTCCTACATGTTTTGAAATAATATTTAGAAATTTTTTGAAACTTTAAACCAAGATAAAACATAAAACCAATTCCAAACTTTGAAATTAGAAATCATAGTTTTGATTTAAAATCGGATCTCACATCCGCCACAACATACAAAGTTTTAACTTTTTTCAACTTAACATGCTTGAATCTTAAATCACAACCATACATCCATACTACCATACTCTTAACATCACAATGAAACACACATATAAACATAAGGTTATATACTTACTAACTCAACAACATCACATTCAAACCTTAAATTCAATACCAAACATAACATCCATCAAATCATCATCGACCAACATAATAACCATTCAATTTTCTCATTGTATTATCATCAAAATAACACATCATAATAAAGTAAAAAACTATTCCAAAACAAAGTAGTTTTACTCACCAAAAATCTTTGAAATTTTGAAATGCCTTATATGCGCAAAAAATCACTCTAAAAATATGTCATCTTCCACTTGATTTTTGGACATATTTCTCTATGATTTTGAATAAAGTGATCAAAAGAAATGTTTTAGAAAATTCTTTTCTCTTAAATTTAAAAAAATGAATCACTCGAATTAGATTTTGTTTGAGATTAATATGGTTAAAAGAAGGAGAGCTATTTTCGGACCTGAATTTCTATATTTAAAATTACACTGCAAAGAAATAAGATTTTGACATACCTAAGCTTGAAACTAGAAAGAGTGGTTAAAAAAGAAAGGTGCAGC
The DNA here is from genome assembly GCA_030765085.1 of Allium cepa. NCBI lineage: Eukaryota > Viridiplantae > Streptophyta > Magnoliopsida > Asparagales > Amaryllidaceae > Allium > Allium cepa. The sequence continues at coordinate 1,049,646,092 of CM060935.1, read as the reverse complement.
TACTCAAATTTTTATAGATTTTGTGTAAAATAGAGAAAGTTATGGCCAAATAAAATGGAGGACAAATGGAGAAGGAAGAGTTTAAAAACAAGTTTGCATCTTTATAATAATTTAAAACTTCCGACTTTTAAAAACTTAAAACTAACATAAGAAGCCATGAAACATCAAAAAAGATTTTAGGAAATGGAAATGGAGGAGTAAATGAAAATGTGCGTGTGAGGGTGTACATTTATAGATGAAAGAAAGTGGAGAAATTGCCATTTTATCATTAATTAAAATATCCTAACATGTCATTATTTTGACAAGTCACATCAGCACCTTTTCCCTCCTCATATGTCATATCCCCCTTCTAGTCACATTCTCTAGGTCATGATGGATAATGATGATAATGTTAAGGTATGGCAAGAGATAATGATATATACTTACATATAAGTTGTTATACTAAAACCATGTCTTGTCACATCACTTGATAAACATAATTAACATAAGACAATATATTATTAGTATATTATTATGCGGTTAATTATCTACTATATATGTTTATATATAGTGCATACAGGCAGACAACGTTCCCGACATATTTCCGGTGTCGAAAAGTCGAAATTCCGAAAAACCTTCTTCGGCCACATTTTCTATTTTTTTACGAACTACCTATTTTGGTAAAAAAAATTTAAAAACTATTTTACCATCATTATTAAATAATTTAAATAGGTTTATTTTTTAATAAAAATCCATTTATTTAATAATTAAAATTAACTTGAATTTTCAAAAAATTATAAAACCGATGATATCAACTATCGATGTCATAAGTACATTTTATTTTCAAAAATAAAATAATTATTTATTTCATAAGCTTATTTGAATACGTATATTAGTGTATGAATCCAGAGCTGTGCACGATCCTGATTATTTAAAAGCAATTTTATTGATAAAACGATTTCCAGCCGTTTTATCGATATTTTACCTAGGACGATGTTTACAAATCATCAATATTTTACCTCGGTAAGTTTTCCCCAAATATTTTTCTCAAAAAAATAACTATTATTATTTACCACATAAAACATTATTATTTCTTACTTTTAAACCCATATCTAAATATTCTAAAAATCAATATAATTTATCCAAGTAATAAATTTGCAGGTCGTTATATTCTTCCTTCTTAAAAGAATTTCATCCCCGAAATTACACCATAATCTTATTCCCAAAAATGCTTAAAACTATTAATCAATCTATATGATGTACATAGATCATTCCTCTGCAAAAATCTGGTTCGAGCATCACTCAAATACATAACTTCATTTTCGAACTAGTATCGCTCACTAGGCTTCCTAGTGCGGACTTTGATCAGGCTTCTTAATTAGAAATCTCTGTTTCCCTTGCATAGCAATAAACTATGATAGACAACCTTTGGTTCCATATAAAAACCCACATTAATGCTCACCGTCAAAATTCTGATGATAAATTCCTATTTAGAATGGTGTGAAACACCTCGAGTCATGTACTCGAATCTTGGATTGAGAACTATGTAAAAAGGAGAAATGATCTATGTACAACCTATGTACTAATCTCATTGGTTCCTACTTCCCAAGATTATAATTACCCTTTTTAAAGAATCACCATTTTACTTAAGAACATTACTTAAGTTTATTTATATTCTATAACTCAAATTCATTTTAGTATGATACTCTTCTATATATAAAAGAGTATATACAATTTCAAATCTTAAATTGGTTTTACTTAATCTAGGACGTTCAACAAATTCAAAACATTATTTATTTACCTGCTCTTAATCAAGACATCATTTTATTTTGAAAACTCTGATTTTTTAAAAGATTTGAGAACACAATATCCGGGTTTCATTTTAAAAAACATTTTGAAAGCATACATATAGCCCGAGTAACTCCAAAATGATGCCAAGGAACTGGGTACTACCAATTAGTATCATATATTCTTTTACTAAGTAGGGAAATACTCAAGAGAAGTGTTTACCATCCGAACACATCTCTTACACATTTTTAGTCATTTTCAAGACACTTGAACTTGTTAATCATAAGAGTATTCCTTCCTTTTCCAATTCCTTTCAAAACAATACTATTTATAGACAAATAGTTTTTAACAAAATCCTCCACTTGCTTTCGATACATTCGAATTCGAACTTATTTTGATTGTACAATGACAAAGAGGATAATTTACAAGTGCACTATCATATCTGCCTAAACAATCATTCGACTGCCACTTAGAAGATTATTCTAATTTTCAATAAACAGATCGAAATTCCTTCCCGAACTGTCCAAAGAAAACTTTACTTTCAAATCTATTTCAAAATATTTGTATCTTAAAATCTCTTTAAGTACAATTACAGCTTTTCCAAAATCATTTAAATCTTTATCAAAGCCACCAAGATTTAATATTCTCATAATCCTTTTCATTTTTATAAGGTCTTCTAAAGATTTTCTTTTAAACTAAACGCATTCTATATTAAATCCAATTTTAACCTTACATATCATCGATAACTATACAGAATTTTGAAAATCATACCTTTATATATAAAATATATCGTAGGTAAAATTATTCCATTCACTAATTTTAAAATAATATTATGTCAAGTGGATTTGTTCAAGTGTTTAGGAAATCCCTATCGATAACGTTGGCCAAATGCACCGACCAGAATTCTTGATCCACTCAACAGATCAAACAACATAATATAAAACATTTTTACTTATTAAAAAATATGCACTCATATTTACAATACACTCAGACTCATTCTAGGGTCTCACTTACCTAATTCCAAATGAGTTTACCCGACCAAAGCCAAGTTTCTCACTTAACCTTCATCTCTGATACCAACGGTAACGAACCGGATTTTCAATCCTTGAAAATCAACACTAATACGTCCATTGAATTAGATACCGAACATTCAAATGCCGTAAATACCGATTTGTTAGGGTGAAAGAAGAAGGTAGAAGATAGATGAAAACTAAACAACATTGAACCTCATAATGCAGCGAATAATATATAATACAATAATAATCTTTACAAAAAGGAAACATCTTTATTCATATATACGACATCAAAGTACACTAGACTTATCCTAAATTTGGACAGTTATAGCAACTTGTCTTTTCACTGATAGACTATAATATAGTGGAAGAAAAAGATACGTGAATACATCTTGACCATCCGGCTCTTCTCCAACTCCAAAGTATCTAGCTAAACCTTGAAAAACATGCTCGATCTGACCCGAGCATTACATGGAATAATGCCTGGGTTAGTTTGGTAAAATAGCATGAGTAAAACTCGATAATAAGTAATAACCAAACTGATTTTACATTTGAAAACTTTTCAAACAAAGGTATCACATAAGATCACACCGCACATAAAAGCAGATGGGTTTTTACCCTATGATAACCAAAATATTTTATATCAAAATCTAGTGATATTATCATAGTGTCTAGGTTTAAAGTAAATAAATAAAATAACTAAAATGCTTGCATCTCATATTCCAACATACTAGGCTCTACAATAGAAAACATAAGGCACATATTGGAGAATGGATTCCAACTAATGACTGGACTACTGAGGTACCATCTGCCATAGCACACCTTTAAAAAATGTACCGAGATCGTGCCTGACAATCTCTGCTGACATAGAACCGGTCTACTCCTGTAACAACCTTGTATTTTGTAATTATTTTATTGTATATTTTAATTATTTTTAATGTAAGATTTTGATTTAAAAACCTATTTTACTTATTTGAAATGATTAAATTTATTATTTAAATATAATCTTGATTTTTATATGAGTTATAATTCCAAACTTGTGTAAGTTGAATATTTGCCTGAAATGTTGATTTTGGTCAATATAGTCAAACTGTGACTTTTAACTTAAAATTTTAAAAGTTTAAAAATTTAATTTTTTTTCCTTTATTATGAAAGTACATAAAATTCTAAGAACATCACTTTTCGTTTCGTTGAATTTGGATGTAAATTGTGAATGTTATACCCTTTACAATATTGTGCGTATATAGGGTTATTTAACAATGACTATTTTAAATTGTATAAATTACTTATTCTTTGTTATATTTTATTTTAATATGTGATAATATGTTATATTATGTATATTTTGACTTTTAAGTATTTTTAAAATGATAATATAATTTTTCTAAAGTTCATTTGAATTTATTTCTAATTTTAAAAGCCTAGTCTACAATTTTAAGCCATTTTCTTAATTTAATTATATATAATTAAAATTTATTTATTTATTTTATGCACTCACTTTTATTTGCTATGTTTTACTTTATTTTATTCATTTTACATGTATTTAAATTAAAGTAAATTTTTCCAAAGTGTATTGAAGTTATTTCTAATTCTTAAGTCAAGTTTTCACTTTCTGTGCTATTTTTCTTATTTTAATCATATCTAATTAATATTTAATTATTAATATTTTGTTTATCTATTATATTTTCGAATTATAACTGAAATTTATAAGTGTTTTCCTTTATTTAAGATGTATATGAATATATATATATAGGAAGTTTAAAAGGTTTGAAAGCAAAGAAACGTAAAACCGTTTTAACATTTCTTCTTCCGTTTCTTTTCCAATTAATAGATTTAATTTCCTTTGACCGTCCTTTCTTTTTTGTAGCTGTGCATTTCTTACCTCATTTTCACGTGAAAACATTCCTCTCCACTTCATTTTTCACGGCTAGAAAGGTTTGGTAATGGCTCCTCTTTTCCTCTTCTTTTTGCTCTTCTTTTTCCATTGTTTTCTTATATTTTGCCTTGTTTTCTCATGTGTATTGCTTGGCCTCTCCTCCATAGCCACGGCCACCACCTCCTACACCTCTTCCCTTCCATCATCACCAGCTACCCCTTTGGTCTTGACCAAGGCTGAGCCAACCATGGTGCCAAAACTCCAAAAAAATGCAACAATGCCCTTGAACAATGCTAGTTTGACCACCTTTGCCTCATCTCCTTCAACCACTACCTTAACCACCACCATAGCCACCTCCACCACCTCTGACCTGACCTCCACCCTCAGCCACATCACCCAACACCCTCTGGAAATCATACCATGACCAAGCCATGCCCATCCATTGAAGCTAGCACCACAAAACTTCCACAAAACTCCTTAAAACATTGCCTAGACCACACATATCATCACCTACCCTCCATATCTTGCTTTGGCCACCCCTTAGCCACCATCACCAGCCACTCCACCATCTTTGGCCGCCGCTCCAGCTACTGTCCAGACCTGTACAAGCATGGCCAAGCCACCACATGCCCATGGCCGATCCAAGAATGTCACAAAAACTCAACTTATTTAACCTTGACCCTATATATGCTTTATGTTGCACCACTACACCATCATCTCCACTTGTTGCCTTGCCTATATGATGTTAAACCTGACCTATATGATGTCATACCTGAGCCAAAGCATCATCATAGCCAAGCATAAGTGTCCCTTAGGCCAAGCATTGAAGTGGTTGAAGCAAGGTCCAATCTATCTTGTTCATTTTGCTTTGTATTTCAAAATTGTTTCAATGTTATTTTATGTTGAATGTTTATATATTGTCTTGTTTGTTTTGTTTTGGGTTGTTGATACAAAATCATATCTTGGCTATCTTTCAACTCAAATCAAAAGTCGTGCAATTGTGCTTGTCGTGCCTTTGGAGTCGTGCTTGTATGTTGTTTTGGTCTCTAGCTTTGAAAAATGTGAGTCTTTCTCACTCTGACATTTATACTTATGGAAAGTGAACTGATGACAAGTATTTAGTAATAAAAATATTTATGCAAGTTAATGAGAATCATATGATATGTTATGCCATGTTATTACCATGTTAAAACTGTTAATTTTCACCTGACATCTGATATATGACTGTATATTACGATATTGACATTGTTTATATTATTTCTGTATATGATCACACTGCAAGTTCCCTGTTAGTATAAAATCATTACGGACTGAAATGATAGGCCTGAATGGTTTTTTTTACTTTTCATTTTGACTTGGGATTGCGGGTTTGAAATGATAGAACCTGAATTTTTCTTTTTAAACTGCGGATTGAAATGATACATATCCGTATCACTTGACCTAGGTTAGAAAACTATATACAGACCCGTGGTTATTCTATAAAGTGTTTTGTAAGTATTTTTAAAATATAAATTTATGAAATTTGATTCAAATGGATTGTGAAATGTTTTAAATAAATAAATTGTGATTTTTCTATGTGTTAAAAATGTAATTTATGAATGTTTAAAATTTGATTTATGAAATATGCCCTAAGTTTGGAATGTGGAATTTTGGTTAAAATGATGTTTAAGCTATATAAATAAAGTGGACTTAATTATATTTGGAAATTGGTAAATATGGTTTTTGATTTAAATCTTAATTTAGATGATTTATTAAAGTATTATCGAACTTTTCTATGAATTTAAGTGGTTGAATAAATGACTGTTGAAAGGTGAAATTTTAAGATATAACTTGATTGGAAAAGGTGAATTTGGTTTTAATTAAAGGTTTAAGTTAATTAAATAAAAATAGGAAATTTGGTTAAATTTTTGTCAAATGAAAATAAAATATATGTGTTAAGTTTATTTGTCGAAATGTGAAGAATTGGAAACTTTTACACTTGAATTTATTTGGTAAATTGTTGAAATTGGACTTAGTTATATGAAATTTATTGTATAAAAATAATATGTCAAATGATATGTTAATGAACATTTAAATGTTAAAAATGAATTTTGTAAAATGTTTATTTGTTTTGAATTAAAGTTATTTAATTACTGGAAATACAACAAAACCTTGAATTTACTCTTAATGGCATTCAGAAATGCTATGGTTTCTGAATTGAACTAAAACTGTGAAAAATGAGCTATTACAACAGGTCTGAAATGCTGTAGTTGCTGTAGTTGAACTTATAGGCTAATATTGAACTCAGGTCTCTTATAGCATTCTCTGGAAATGCCATAGTGGTCTGCAATCTTTGCTGAAATCAAATAAAACCTTTGTTTTGAAATCTGAACTACCGCAACACTTCTGAAATGCTGTCTTTTCTGTTTTGAACTATAATTCAACTAAAAACTGAGTTTAAACAGCAGTTTTAAATGCTGTCTTTGCTGAATCAAAGTGTTTTCAAGTATAACTTGTAATAGCTTTTTCTATATGCTGTGAAATGCTGAAATTGTAATAATTATGGTTTTTGACTTAGCAAATGAACTCAAAATGGTTTGGAACTTTGAAAATTGAATACTGGACTTGAAAGTATAATAATTACACTTTTAAAATGATTTTAATTGAATTAAATCGTTGAAATATAAATCATTTAAAGAGTGGGTTGAATCGAAATGAATGAATGTTATCTTTGAATTTAAAGGATTTTAAAGATACGATATTTTGATATATTAAATGATTGAAATGTGGTTTCGAAAAGATATGATATTTTGGTATATTAAAATGATTTGAAACGAAGTTTTGAAAGATATGACATTTTGATATTAAAATGTTTTGGTAATAAAAATGGTTAGAAATGACTTGATATTTACTTTGATAAATATTTGAATTGAAGGATATGGTATGATGATATATTTGAAATGGTTTGGAAATGATTTAATCTTTATTTTTGATAAAGATTTGGGTTGGAATGATATTTTATTTTGAAGTATAAAATATGTTTTAAAGTTATAACTACGGGTTATAATAACGATTGGTTGTTAAAGAGACAGGGATCGGATATTGTCTTATAGCTGGACAATACCGAAAACCACTTTAACAACTGTGTACGCGGTGGAGATTCCAGAATGAAGTAGGATGGTGGCGACGTTCTCGAGGTATATTACGTGGACCCAACTCCCATGAGTTGGCATATATGACTAAAACAGGAGCTATACCGGGCTACACAAAGGGTCGCACCCTTTCATCGAGCATGCTCCATCGGAAACTATTCTAGTACTGTTGTGATTTGATTCGGTGGCGCCACTTTGATTCGGGGGTATTGTTCGAGGTGGGCGGAAGCTGCTGGCTTGCCGTCACCACCGGTCCGGGAGTGCAAACGGTGTATCCACCCTGGCATTGCCTCGCATGCCGTGTCATATCCTTATATCGAGCCCACTACGATTTTGGTTTTAAAGATCCGACCACGTTAAGGTTCACCATCCCCTTAACGCTATTTTCTACATGATTATACTTTACTGATTAGACACTACCGTATATAGCGTATATTACTACATAGTAAATAGTTTAACGGATCCTTAGAGGATGGGCGGTCCTAAGCATCCTTTAAGTTACTGATGCATTTTGTTACTATTCACTTGAGTTGATTTACAGTTTATAAGTATTTATGTCCTGACTCGAGGGTTTTGTGTTTTGCTTTACGCTCGGGTCAGATTGAGTGAGTTAGCATTCCAGATTCACCTTCGGCGTTGGGGCTTTCCTTGAAAATCCAGCCATCTATTTTGTTTCAGTATCCAGTGGTTCAGTGATGTATCTGATTTGTACCTGATGTATCCTGTTACTCTTCTGTTGTATCTTATTTAACTCTGATGTATCTCATATTTATATAGTAGCTTCATGAACTACTATCTCTTTTTCTTCCGCTGCATTTTTATATACTCTGTGTCTGTGATCTGTGATTTTTATTTACTGTATATTCTGAGATTTGCCAAATTTTTATTTACAACGCGGTATTTTGAGCAATTCAATTCCGGCATGAGTATCTACCTATACACTTATAATGGATGCGATTGGTTGAAAATACCGGGTCGTTACAGTTGGTATCAAAGCTTTGGTAGCTCTACGCAAAACTCAGCATATGGAGTGAATGTATTTACAGAATCACTTTCATTCGAGTTTGAATCTCTCCCTTTTGACTCGATTCCTTTGAATTTTGTAACATTCCCTATGGTTCCAAAATCCATTCGTATCCCTCACTATTCATCTTCTTTTGATTCTGGAGTAACCCATAACTCCGTTTCGAATGATCTTTCTAGTGAGTCGGCGGTCACGCCAATTTCAAATTTAATTGAAAAAGGGGGAAAACTCCTTTACAAATTAGCATCGATTCACCAGAGATTTATATCTATCCTTGGTTTAGATGCTAATATCTTTTGTTATTCCAAACTCTAACTCTCGAGATCGAATGTAGATTTACCCTAGAAAATCCACATTGATCTTATTCTTTAAGTCAAGGTTGACCCGGTTAAGGTTGCCCGTGATTTATTTAGGCTTATCCACCTCCCTATTTTGTTATTTAATCATCTTGTCTTTTGTTTCCAATCTATTCTTCCAAACATTTTGAAGTGTACTTGTATATCTATGTTTTGTTTTAAATATTGTGTTGTTTGAGTTGTTGATGTTGAGTTGGGTTTCTGATCGATACGTCTGATCAGCGCTATTGATAAGATTTCCAAAACACTTTGACAGAACAAAAGGACACAATATATTTTAAAAAAAATTTGGTTAATGAAATAAATTTTGATATATAAGCAAATTTATGGAACTTAATGAAATGATTTAAATTGATAATTTGAAATGATAATACTTGATTTATCATTTATTGTTCTACAAATAGATCTATAAATATTTGTTTATAAATTTATTTGGGAACTGAATTGAATTTAAAACAAGAATTTGAGGATTTAAAATTCCGATTATTTCGAACTTTGGTTTAAAGTTTTAAAAGGTTATATTATTTAAAGTATTTTGAATAGAATTTGTTTTCAAAGAATTTTAAAGGTTTAAAATTAGTACTCTTCTCTTTGTCGCTGGAAAATAACTTCGGTGATGATCGCGACATCATCGACGTTCATTTTCGAGTTTCGAAGTTAAGAGACTGTTCTGTAGTCTTGCTACAGCTTTGTTCTGGGAAATTAAATTGATTTGAATTTCTAAAATATGACTTGATTTATAATATATATATATATATATATATATAGATATATGATTGAAATTTGATTTGACATATTATATATGTATATATATTATTTCTTATCTCTAAATGGTCTGAAGAAATCGAAAATTTAATTCTTAAATTCTATTTTTAAAGAATAATTTCAATTATAAAAAAAAATTTGATTTAAGCTTGAAATGATTGAATTGGAAATTTTATTTGTATAATACAATTGCATTCAAATAAAACTTACCAAAATTTTTGAAGTTAACAATGTAATTGAATAATATACAATATAAAAAGTATTTTTTATAAAATTTGAGTGGTTATAATAAATGTTATACACTTAAATTTTAATTATAAAATGATTAACAGAGGTAAATATAATAAAGGGAAATTGAATAACTTACAATAAAATGATGTTAAAAGAACTAAGAATAAAAGAAAGCAGTTATAATAAGTGTAAGTATATTGAACATGAGTGATAAATATATTGAGAGGAATAAATTTAATTTTATTAGGAATAAAGAAGAATAAAATTTATTAAATACATTGTGAGTGTAATAAATGATTATTTTTCTAACCCATGGTTTTAAAAAAAAAATTGTTAATTTAAGATGATTGGATAATAAAATAATGAAATTTGAGATAGTTAAGATTTATGTAACTTGTGTAAAAGTTTATTTTCTATTTAAGCTGAAATCTCCATGCTTTCAAATTCATTTCCTTATTTTGTTTTTCGAAATATCTTTTGGTTGTTCTTATCATCCTTATCTTGCTATAGACTGGTATATGCATCTTTCTATGATCTTTCTGTTTAGAAATCTTTCTATAATCTTTGATAATCTGCACCTTGCGAAACTTACCTATAACAACAGTTATCAGGTATAATTTCAATCTCCTTGCCATCTTTTCTTAATCCTATTTCACTCTATCTTTTCTGGCCCTTCCATACCTCATTCCTTTTCGGGGACGAAAAGTTTTGAGTGGAGGAGAGTGTAACAACCTTGTATTTTGTAATTATTTTATTGTATATTTTAATTATTTTTAATGTAAGATTTTGATTTAAAAACTTATTTTACTTATTTGAAATGATTAAATTTATTATTTAAATATAATCTTGATTTTTATATGAGTTATAATTCCAAACTTGTGTAAGTTGAATATTTGCCTGAAATGCTGATTTTGGTCAAAATAGTCAAACTGTGACTTTTAACTTAAAATTTTAAAAGTTTAAAAATTTAATTTTTTTTCCTTTATTATGAAAGTACATAAAATTCTAAGAACATCACCTTTCGTTTCGTTGAATTTGGATGTAAATTGTGAATGTAGGGTTATTGTGCGTATATAGGGTTATTTAACAATGACTATTTTAAATTGTATAAATTACTTATTCTTTGTTATATTTTATTTTAATATGTGATAATATGTTATATTATGTATATTTTGACTTTTAAGTATTTTTAAAATGATAATATAATTTTTCTAAAGTTCATTTGTATTTATTTCTAATTTTAAAAGCCTAGTCTACAATTTTAAGCCATTTTCTTAATTTAATTATATATAATTAAAATTTATTTATTTATTTTATGCAATCACTTTTATTTGCTGTGTTTTACTTTATTTTATTCATTTTACATGTATATAAATTAAAGTAAATTTTTCCAAAGTGTATTGAAGTTATTTCTAATTCTTAAGTCAAGTTTTCACTTTCTGTGCTATTTTTCTTATTTTAATCATATCTAATTAATATTTAATTATTAATATTTTGTTTATCTGTTACATTTTAGAATTATAACTGAAATTTATAAGTGTTTTCATTTATTTAAGATGTATATGAATATATATATATATATATATATAGGAAGTTTAAAAGGTTTGAAAGCAAAGAAACGTAAAACCGTTTTAACGTTTCTCCTTCCGTTTCTTTTCCAATTAATAGATTTAATTTCCTTTGACCGTCCTTTCTTTTTTGTAGCTGCGCATTTCTTACGTCATTTTCACGTGAAAACATTCCTCTCCACTTCATTTTTCACGGCTAGAAAGGTTTGGTAATGGCTCCTCTTTTCCTCTTCCTTTTGCTCTTCTTTTTCCATTGTTTTCTTATATTTTGTCTTGTTTTCTCATGTGTATTGCTTGGCTTCTCCTCCATAGCCACGGCCACCACCTCCTACACCTCTTTCCTTCCATCATCACCAGCTACCCCTCTGGTCTTGACCAAGGCCGAGCCCACCATGGTGCCAAAACTCCAAAAAAATGCAACAATGCCCTTGAACAATGCTAGTTTGACCACCTTTGCCTCATCTCCTTCAACCACCACCTTAACCACCACCATAGCCACCTCCACCACCTCTGACCTGACCTCCACCCTCTGCCACATCACCCAACACCCTCTGGAAATCAGACCATGACCAAGCCGTGCCCATCCATTGAAGCTAGCACCACAAAACTTCCACAAAACTCCTTAAAACATTGCCTAGACCACACATATCATCACCTACCCTCCATATCTTGCTTTGGCCACCCCTTAGCCACCATCACCAGCCACTCCACCATCTTTGGCCGCTGCTCAAGCTACTGTCCATACCTGTAAAAGCATGGCCAAGCCACCACATGCCTATGGCCGATCCAAGAATGTCACAAAAACTCAACTTATTTAACCTTGACCCTATATATGCTTTATGTTGCACCACTACACCTTCATCTCCACTTGTTTCCTTGCCTATATGATGTTAAACCTGACCTATATGATGTCATACCTGAGCCAAAGCATCATCATAGCCAAGCATAAGTGTCCCTTAGGCCAAGCATTGAAGTGGTTGAAGCAAGGTCCAATCTATCTTGTTCATTTTGCTTTGTATTTCAAAATTGTTTCAATGTTATTTTATGTTGAATGTTTATATATTGTCTTGTTTGTTTTGTTTTGGGTTGTTGATAAAAAATCATATCTTGGCTATCTTTCAACTCAAATCAAAAGTCGTGCAATTGTGCTTGTCGTGCCTTTGGAGTCATGCTTGTATGTTGTTTTGGTCTCTAGCTTTGAAAAATGTGAGTCTTTCTCACTCTGACATTTATACTTATGGAAAGTGAATTGATGACAAGTATTTAGTAATAAAAATATTTATGCAAGTTAATGAGAATCATATGATATGTTATGCCATGTTATTACCATGTTAAAACTGTTAATTTTCACCTGACATCTGATATATGACTGTATATTACGATATTGACATTGTTTATATTATTTCTGTATATGATCACACTGCAAGTTCCCTGTTAGTATAAAATCATTACGGACTGAATGGTTTTTTTTTTATTTTTCATTTTGACTTGGGATTGCGGGTTTGAAATGATAGAACCCGGGTTTTTCTTTTTAAACTGCGGATTGAAATGATACATATCTGTATCACTTGACCTAGGTTAGAAAACTATATACAGACCCGTGGTTATTCTATAAAGTGTTTTGAATATTTTTAAGTATTTTTAAAATATAAATTTATGAAATTTGATTCAAATGGATTGTGAAATGTTTTAAATAAATAAATTGTGATTTTTCTATGTGTTAAAAATGTAATTCATGAATGGTTAAAATTTGATTTGTGAAATATGCCCTAAGTTTGGAATGTGGAATTTTGGTTAAAATGATGTTTAAGCTATATAAATAAAATGGACTTAATTATATTTGGAAATTGGTAAATATGATTTTTGATTTAAATCTTAATTTAGATGATTTATTAAAGTATTATCGAACTTTTCTATGAATTTAAGTGGTTGAATAAATGACTGTTGAAAGGTGAAATTTTAAGATATAACTTGATTGGAAAAGGTGAATTTGGTTTTAATTAAAGGTTTAAGTTAATTAAATAAAAATAGGAAATTTGGTTAAATTTTTGTCAAATGAAAATAAAATATAAGTTTTAATTTTATTTGTCGAAATGTGAAGAATTGGAAACTTTTACACTTGAATTTATTTGGTAAATTGTTGAAATTGGACTTAGTTATATGAAATTTATTGTATAAAAATAATATGTCAAATGATATGTTAATGAACATTTAAATGTTAAAAATGAATTTACTAAAATGTTTATTTGTTTTGAATTAAAGTTATTTAATTACTGGAAATACAACAAAACCTAGAATTTACTCTTAATGGCATTCAGAAATGCTATGGTTTCTGAATTGAACTAAAACTGTGAAAAATGAGCTATTACAGCAGGTCTGAAATGCTGTAGTTGCTGTAGTTGAACTTATAGGCTAATATTGAACTCAGGTCTCTTATAGCATTCTCTAGAATTGCCATAGTGGTCTGCAATCTTTGCTGAAATCAAATAAAACATTTGTTTTGAAATCTGAACTACCGCAGCACTTCTGAAATGCTGTCTTTTCTATTTTGAACTATAATTCAACTAAAAACTGAGTTTAAACAGCAGTTTTAAATGTTGTCTTTGCTGAATCAAAGTGTTTTCAAGTATAACTTGTAATAGCATTTTCTATATGTTGTGAAATGCTGAAATTGTAATAATTATGGTTTTTGACTTAACAAACGAACTCAGAATGGTTTGGAACTTTGAAAATTGAATACTGGACTTGAAAGTATAATAATTACACTTTTAAAATGATTTTAATTGAATCAAATCGTTGAAATATAAATCATTTAAAGAGTGGGTTGAATCGAAATGAATGAATGTTATCTTTGAATTTAAAGGATTTTAAAGATACGATATTTTGATATATTAAATGATTGAAATGTGGTTTCGAAAAGATATGATATTTTGGTATATTAAAATGATTTGAAACGAAGTTTTGAAAGATATGACATTTTGATATTAAAATGTTTTGGTAATAAAAATGGTTAGAAATGACTTGATATTTACTTCGATAAATATTTGAATTGAAAGATATGGTATGATGATATATTTGAAATGGTTTGGAAATGATTTAATCTTTATTTTTGATAAAGATTTGGGTTGGAATGATATTTTATTTTGAAGTATAAAATATGTTTTAAAGTTATAACTACGGGTTATAATAACGATTGGTTATTAAAGAGACCGGGATCAGATATTGTCTTATAGCCGGACAATATCAAAAACCACTTTAACAACTGTGTACGCGGTGGAGATTCCAGAATGAAGTAGGATGGTGGCGACGTTCTCGAGGTATATTACGTGGACCCAACTCCCATGAGTTGGCGTATATGACTAAAACAGGAGCTATACCGGGCTATACAAAGGGTCGCACCCTTTCATCGAGCATGCTCCATCGGAAACTATTCTATTACTGTTGTGATTCGATTCGGTGGCGCCACTTTGATTCGGGGGTATTGTTCGAGGTGGGCGGAAGCTGCTGGCTTGCCGTCACCACCGGTCCGGGAGTGCAAACGGTGTATCCACCCTGGCATTGCCTCGCGTGCCGTGTCATATCCTTATATCGTGCCCAGTACGATTTTGGTTTTAAAGATCCGACCGCGTTAAGGTTCACCATCCCCTTAACGCTATTTTCTATATGATTATACTTTACTGATTAGACACTACCGTATATAGCGTATATTACTACATAGTAAATAGTTTAACGGATCCTTAGAGGATGGGCGGTCCCAAGCATCCTTTAAGTTACTGATGCATTTTGTTACTGATCACTTGAGTTGATTTACAGTTTATAAGTATTTATGTCTTGACTCGAGGGTTTTGTGTTTTGCTTTACGCTCGGGTCAGATTGAGTGAGTTAGCATTCCAGATTCACCTTTGGCGTTGGAGCTTTCCTTGAAGATCCAACCATCTATTTTGTTTTAGTATCCAGTGGTTCAGTGATGTATCTGATTTGTACCTGATGTATCCTGTTACTCTTCTGCTGTATCTTATTTAACTCTGATGTATCTCATATTTATATAGTAGCTTCATGAACTACTATCTCTTTTTCTTCCGCTGCATTTTTATATACTCTGTGTCTGTGATCTGTGATTTTTATTTACTGTATATTCTGAGATTTGCCTAATTTTTATTTACAACGCGGTATTTTGAGCAATTCAATTCCGGCATGAGTGTCTACCTATACACTTATAATGGATGCGAATGGTTGAAAATACCGGATCGTTACACATCCATATTGCTTTGTAACCTTTAACCAATCACCCCCACGTACACGAATTTATGGATGATTGTGTATATATCTAGAAGGATGATGATATACCCTAATGGGTGTGACCCACATATCCCTGCTGCATATCCCCTATTTTAGTCATTCCCATTTGATGAGGCTTGAGGCTACGTTTTACCTTTCTAAATAGCAATCCATCTTGGAATGCAAACACTACCTTCAAGCTTCAATGCAATGCGAGCATTCATCTATAAAAGTTTGTTCTGGGTTTGAATGAAATCGAAGGCACTAACTCTACTGCATCCATTTTGGAATCACCCTTAGTATTAGTAGCAGTATCCTTGCACTTTAAAGAGCACCATCTTCAATCGTCATCAAGATTTCTTCCACTAGAACGTACATGTTGGTTCTGAGTAGTTTCGAATATATAAATATGATTTCTATCTCTCTGTACCTACCGCTGATAATTTTCGATTGACTCATTTTCGGTTCTTTTCAAAGTAAATTTTCTAGTCCTCATCGAGGAACTCGAATTTACATTCATACTTCCCACGTCAAATGGGGTCAAACTTGATAGTTGATAATTTAACTATCAAATAAACAAACAACAACCAATTCCATTTAAGGTTTATTTATCTATAGCAACCACTAAGCCTCAAAACATATCTTTGTCTAATAAATCTCTTTCAAGAACATTTTGTCAACTAGCCTTTTGCTAAGGCCATACACAGGTGGATTTCACATAATAGACTTTACGATTACTAATGCTGGGATATCATGGATTTGGCTCGAATGGATGTATAGGAAATCGATGACAATTAAAGCTATGGATGATAGTTTAATAGATTTGGATGAAACAAGGATTTGTATGAACCAACCAAGAACAATCCATGAAATATCTCAAGTCATCAAAGATCGATTAATATCTCAAAATATTCAAGACTAATTCACGTGAAACTTTCAGGGCATCAATAAAATAAAGAGGAGAAGCTAAATAAAGGATCATGCACCAAAAAATGGAGGTTTGGGGATTACTAACTGTTCTTACCTATCGTTCAATGATGACCCATTATAGCTTGAATTGGCATAGTTTGGAGCGGCATAGTAAGGATTGGCATAGGAAGGTTCAGCATAATATGGTTCAGCGTAATGTTTAGGACATGGTGGATCGGCATATGTCTCTGGCGTTAAAGGGATCGGCACGTTACGATGTAAGCTAAGGATTATTATGAGCGAGTATGGGTCTCCATAGCATCTTGAGGCACTAGGGAGTGGCATATATTTAAAGAATACCATGGATCGGCATAAAACTTTAAGTAAGATGGATCGGTATACGCTTATAAAGCTAGAGGGATCGGTGTACATTTCTAGCGACATCAAGAAGGACCGGCATATCCTCATGAAAGAGGAGGATCCACATGCTTTGTGGAAGATGGATCGATATAGGATATTGGAAAGAGATGGATCAGTGTAGCAACATGGAAAGAGAGGGATTGGCATGAACGGCTCTTCAAAGACGCTCGACCTTGAATTGGATGAAGGAAAGGATTGGTAGTAAGTTATCCGGTCGATACTTATGGATGAATCGTGCAAGCCGATAATTATGATGGGCCCATGTAGGTGAGAAGGCCTTGTAGCCGAAGTTTCACCTATAAATACAGTAGGCTTGGCTTCAAAAAGGGGACCTTCATCCAGTTTATCTTCATTCTTTACTTAGGGGATACTCTGCCATTTTTATTCTGGAATTTTGGATTTTAACTGTAATCAAAACTCAATGTAATAAAAAGGATTGACCTGGAGTGTACGTAGGCCGAAGTTTGCCAAACCACTATAAAACTTACGTATTCCTTTATTTTTTCTGCTATTAATTCTGTGATCTGCGTTTTTGTCTTTCTATTTGGATATTTAATGGGAATTTGGTGCTTTCGCATACAACTGGGTGTTGGTGGTTAATTTTGATACCAACATTTTAGTGCTTTCACTGAGAAGACTCGCCTCCTTGGATTTGAAAGCCAAGATCTTAGATTTAGAGGCTTGGATACTTCGATCTAGAAAGCAATGGCTAAGAAATTAACAAGGAGACAGAGAGCAGGGGTGAGATGGAAACAATGACCGATGATATGCACTAAAGGATGCTAAAGAGACAGGAGAAAATCCAGAATCAGAACTAAGGAAATTAAGAAAACATAAGGCAGGATGGAGTAGAGCAACCGGGAACATCCCCTAACCAACCAAGATCAAGCAGCGAAACATTAGCCGATCAATCTATAATGTAGGGTGCCGATCGATCTAGAATGATTGGTACCAATTGATACTCACTAGGGGGCATGCCCCCAAGTCGTGTTAGCTTGATTCCTGGCTGGATATTGGATGGTGCTATGGACATTGGCATGGATCAGAACTTGGATGCACATTTGGAAGAGAATAATCTCGGACTCCCCCACAGAGTCGGGGGCAGGATGGAAATGATGATCGAAAACCACCTATGGATGC
The DNA here is from genome assembly GCA_030765085.1 of Allium cepa. Lineage (NCBI taxonomy): Eukaryota > Viridiplantae > Streptophyta > Magnoliopsida > Asparagales > Amaryllidaceae > Allium > Allium cepa. The sequence goes on along the minus strand of CM060935.1, from coordinate 1,049,627,617 downwards.
TGGAACATATGTAAATTAGAATCCAAGACTTGGAGCAGAAACTAACAGGCTTGGATATGGATTGGAGTAACCAGGAGCAAACCTCAACTAAGGAGAACGGATCAGCACCATTCCCCATGGAACTGGGGCATGAATTTGGATGGCTTTGTAAGGAATTGGATAGTGGTGATGGAACAGGAGCAGCCATCATCTGCCACAAATCGGAGCGAGCCCGACTTAAGGGCACATGTCATCACCTCTTGATTGGGATGGTGTTAAACTAAATAATTAATTAAATCTATATTAAAATGGCTAAGTCACTTACACATGTATAGGATCAAGGACAGTCCCTAGGCATGCTCTGAGATGGCAATAAATCACCATAACTAATGAACCTTAAAACACTTGGATCTGCATTACTGCGATAAATAACATAGGACATTATTGTAGCCTCAGCCGAAGAGACAGGGCAATAACTGCAAGGTGCGAATCCCTTTATTGGAGAGCGACATGACAGATTCGTAAAGGATTAAGTCCTCAACTAGAGAGTCGAGGCCAGAGTAGGATACACATGGATCTCGACAGGAGAGTCAAGGCCGGAGAGGGATACTCATGGATAAGTCCTCTACCGGAGAGTTGAGACCGTAGAAGGGTACCTACGGGTTATGTCCTTGACCGAAGAGTCGAAGCCAGAGAAGGACACCCATGGATTAACTCCTCGATCAGAGAGTCAAGACCGAAGAATAAAACCAAACAGATCGTCGAGTATGGACTATGCCTGTCAAATGGCAGGCTTCTTCGCCGAAGAGAAAGAAGGGTCGGCCTACTCAGGTCGTCGAGTATGGATTGTGCTTGGTAAGGACCCGGAGAGATCTACGGATTTGGATAAGGACCCGAAGGGGTCCCCAGTTTGGGTAAAATGACTGAGAGGGGTCTAAGTATTTGGATTTGAAACCGGAGCGGTCCCGGATTTAGGCAAAACAACCCGGAGAGGTCTAAGGATTTGGATTTGGACACGGAGCAGTTCCAGATTTGGGTAAAACGACCTAGAGAGGTCTAAGGATTTGGATTTGGATCCTTAATGATCCTGGATTTGGAAAAAACGATCCGAAGAGGTCGTGGATTTGTTTAATGGATTTGGAATGGATTTAGAATTAGATATCGACGCGGAACAGCCGTGGGTTTCACTGGTTACCTCGAGAGACAAAGGAATTGGATTGGCAATGGATTAGATTCTGGATTGGATAATATGGAAATCAATGGATTACGGACTTTGGATTTTTGATTTATGGCAACAGAAAACATGCCAACCTATCACAAGGTATGTTTTGGATGGCAAAGTGTCAACAAGATTTTTGGCAAGACCATACATAGACAGATTTAACCCAATAGACTTTAGGATTATCAACACTAGGATATCATGGATTTGGCTCGAACGGATGGATGGGAAATCGATTATAGTTAAAGCTATGGATGATTGTTTAATGGATTTGGATGAAACAAGGATTTATATGGACCAACCAAGAACGATCAATGAGACAGCTCAAGTCATCAGATATCGATTAATATCTCAAAATATACAAAATTAATTCATGTGAAACTTTTGGATTATCAATAAATTGAGAGGATAACCTACACAAATGATCGTGCACCAAAAAGTGGAGGTCTTAGGAGTACTGATCATTCTAGGACAACCTATTATTGCCTGAATCAGCATGGTTTGGAGCGGCATCAAGATGTCTTCCACTCAAACGTACATGTTGGTTCGGAGTGGTTTTCGAACATAAAAATCCGATTCTGGTCTCTTCATACTAACAACTGATAATTTCCGCTTGACTCATTCCCAGTTCTTTTGAAAGTAAGTTTTCGAGTCCTTATTAGGGAATTCGAATTTATATTCATACTTCCTAAGTCAAATTGGATCAAACTTAAACTATCAAATAAACCAACAACAACCAATTCCATTTGAGATTTATTTGTCCATAGCAACCACTAAGCCTCTAAACCTATCTTTGTTTAATAAATCTCTTTCAAAAACATTCATATACTTAAACATTCATATACTTATTTTTTGACATAAGTATATTCATAAAACATTTGTAAGATTTTTCATTACCAAATCTCTTAAAAGGATTTAACTACGTTATTTAAATTAGAGAAAAGGATAACTCTAAGCATTATTCCTTCGGTGTTAAGTGTGGAATGGATGTTCCATACCACCATTTTTTTAAAAGGTCGGCCTAGAGAAACCCAAAACCTCAATTTCCTATTGTAATTATTTTCATAAATCCTTTTATAAATTTCTTTATCTATGAAATCCTCTTTGCTTTAACCCCAAACCCATTTAAAAAAGATTTATCAACTTCCATACTCATTTATGAGACTCTTAAAAAATATTCAAACCTGGTTATATAAACTTCTTTATGAACTTTCAAACCTTGTAAAAAACTTCCCTTTATAGATATCCAAACCCATTTATAAAATCTTCTTATAAACATTCAAAACTATTTCTAAAACTCCTTTAATGAATACCCCAAAATTATTCATAAACTTATTCATATAATATTCAGAACAATTGTCAAATCATTCTTTAAATATCTTATTCAAAATTGAATAACCTTCAAGACCATTTTAATAGAAAATGAAATATTAACTTTACAAAACCAAATGGAGCCTTAATGACTATAATGGATCATTAAATTTGGGTTTACTTATCCAAATTATATCATGGGTTTTGCTTAACATCAGATATGTAATGGATTCAGGCATAACATACAAATAATCGTAGATAGATGTCCAAGTTACAAATATAGATACATATATTATCAGGTGTAAAAGTTTTACATATAGAAGTACATTCCATATAATTAATTTATCATGACCCCATTATTGAAATTAACTTCCTTGTGTCTATCACATTACTGATATTCGGCATTTGTGCTAAACAGAAGTCACTTACTTCCCATACAGTGCATTAATGTTTATTGATCACTTCTTTAATTCATTTGGCTACTTAATGATCCAAATGAGAGGTCCTTTGATTTGAAATCAATTAACCTTAAAAAGAAAATTGACTTAAAACATAACTGATTAAGTTTAAAAATAGATTTGAAAAGATTAAAGTATATTCAATTAGCTTAAAATCTAATTATATCTTAATTAAATCAAGATTAATTCATAATTAAACTTTAATTAACTTACCCTAATTAATTAAATATTTATTTAACTAAATAATAATTAATTAACTTACTTAACTTAATTGAATAATAATTATCATCTAACTACTTCTTAACTTCGTAAATCACTAATTAAAGACTTTATTAATCTTTAGTTAATCACTAACATTCCTTAAGTGTTACTTAAACCTTAATTACTAATTAAGTGCTAATTATTTTTAATTAATTTAATACATAATCTAAACTTAATCACTTTTTATTTTACTAATTAAGTTTGGAAAACTTATGCAAAACAACTCCAAAATGAAGCACTTAAAGATAAAGTCGTGAATTTTTGTCGAACTGCATCTATAAGGACTATCGTTATGAGCGCAATTCGCTCTATCTTATTCTAAGTGAAATACTTCACTTAAATTCTTGCTGCTACATGTTTTGAAATAATATTGAGAAAGTTTTTGAAACCTTAAACCAAACTTAAAACCGTTTTCAAACTTTGAAACTAGAAATCATAGTTTTTATTTCAAATCGTATCTCACGTCAACATACTTGATTCTTAACGACCATACATCCATATTACCATATTCTTAACATCACAATGAAAAACATAAATAAACATAAGGTTATATGCTTACTCACTCGACAACTTCACATTCAAATCTAAAATTCAATACCAAACATTACATCCATCAAATCACCATCGACCAACATAATAACCATTAAATTTTATCATCATATTATCATCACAATAACACATCATAATGAGGTCAAAAACTTTTCCTAAAAAGGTACTCTTACTCATCGAAAACCTTTGAAACTTGAAATGCCTTAGATGCGTCAAAAATCACCCTAAAATATGTCATCTTCCACTTGATTTTTGGACATATTTCTCTCGGATTTTGAAAAAGTGATCAAATGAAAAGATATAGAAAATTCTTTTCTTTAAAATTTAAAAAATGAATCACCTAAATTAGATTTTGTTTGAGGTAGATATGGTCAAAAGAAGAAGAGCTATTTTCGGTCCTAAATTTCTGAGTTTAAAAAAGTACACTGCGAAGAAATCAGATTTCGCCATACCTAAGCTTGAAACTAAGTAAAGTGGTAAATAATAAATTTTTATCTACCTAAAATTTTATACGATTTTAAAAAAAGAAAATTTTGATTTGGCGTAAAATAGAGGAAGTTATGGCCGAATAAAGTAGGGAAGAATGGAGAAGAAAGAGTTTTAAAACAAGTTTGCATCTTTAAAACAATTTAAAAATTTTGATTTTAAAAAACATAAAACTAACATAAGAAGCCATGAAACATGAGGAAAGCTTTAGGGAAATGAAAATGAAGAAGTAGATGAAAATGTATGTGTGAAGGTGTGTATTTATAGATGGAAGAAAGTAGAGAAATTACCATTTTATCCTTAATTTAAAATATCCTAACATGTCATTATTTTGACAAGTCATATCACCACTTCCTCCCCCTCATATGTCACATCCCACCCCCCTCTCTAGTTACATTCTCTAGTTCATGATGGATAATGATGATAATGCTAAAATATGACAAGAGATAATGATATATACTTATATATAAGTTATTATTTTAAAACTATATCTTGTCACATCGCTTGCTAAACATAATTAACATAAGATAGTATATTATTAGTGTATTATTATGTCGTTAATTACCTACTATATTTGTGTATATATAGTGCATAACGGCAAACAACGCTTTCGACAACTTTCCTGTATCGAAAAGTCGAAATTCCAGAAAACGTTCTTCGGTCTCATTTTCTACTTTTCTACGAACTCTCTATTTTGGTAAAAAATGTTTTAAAATTATTTTACCTTCATTATTAAATAATTAAAATAGGTTTATTTGATAATAAAAATCCATTTATTTAATATTTAAACTTAACTTGAATTTTCGAAAAATGTATAAAACCGACGATATCAACTGTCGATGTCATAAATACATTTTATTTTCAGATAATAAAACTATTATTTATTTTGTATTCTTGTTCAAATACATATATTAATGTATGACTCTAGAGATATGCGTGATCCTTATTTTTTTAGAAGTATTTTTATTGATAAAACGATTTCTGGCCGTTTTTCGATATTTTACTTAGGACGATATTTACAAATTATCAATATTTTACCTCAGTAATTTGTTCGCAAATATTTTTCCCAAACAAAACAACTATTATTATTTACCACTTAAAACATGATTTTTGCTTACTTTTAAACCCATATCTAAATATTTTTAAAATGCATACAATTTATCCAAGTGATAAATTTGTGGGTCGTTACACTAATAAAATTCATCCATTTGCAACCATCATCCATAACGTGTCCTAATGACACGTTCACAACCAAGCATCCAAACATTCCTACCTATGGAATATACTAAGTAAATACTATGCATACAGATAATTATACAAACTACAATGGAAACGTATTAGAAAAGAGTTTTGGATAGGTAGCTTAGATCTTCTCCTAGGGCTCCTACATATTATCCACCGAGTTATCTCCCCACTAGACTTTAACAAGTTTTATTACTTTGTTGCGAAGTCAGCATGTCATATGCTCAAAAATACAAGTAGGTTCACGGTGAAGAAGTAGCTCTCTCTACTTCAGTTTCTTCTAACTGACTCAGCTCAACCACATCGGTTAAATCATGTTGACATTTACGCAAGTCTGATATATGGAAGACATTGTAAAATCTTGTCAGCTTTTTAGAAGGCTCCATAAAATAAGCTAACTTCCCTAGTATCTCTATGATCAGAAAAGGCCCTACAAACCTTTGTGCCGACTTTACCGAATTACCAAACCACATAACGTCTCCAAGTGGTGAGACCTTCACAAAGATCATGTCGCCCACTACGAACTCTGTTATACAGGTTTTTAACCCATCAAGGTCCAAGAGAAAACAAATGGATTTAACGGAGTCGACATCGCTCAGGACTCGACCAAAAGGGGCTAAAGCAACAACTGAGGTTGAATAAACCAAGAGACCAGCATCCATCTAATCAAATCAACAGCTAAATACAACTGGCCTGTAAATTGTCATCAAAACAAAGCAACGTGCAACGAGACTACACGAACAATGTCAATACAAGGCAATGAAAGCATTGTAGACATCAAAGTCTAAAAATAATCTAAGTTCATGGATCGCTAGCTATCCATACTCTATGGATCTCCAGCGTCCATAAAACATCATTGGATTGTTATAGCATGCAGGAACAAAGAAGGCATAGAGGTCAGTAATTAGCTCACACTCAAGCTAATTCTATGGATCACTAGCGATCCATAGAAAATGGATTGCTAGCGATCCATGCTTTTGGTTCGGGTCACGAGCTAAGGTTCATTGCATCTTCCTATGTCCATCTGCAAGCAGTTACTGAATAGGCTTGGACCAGAAGCTCCTCGGTATCTATTAGTATAATCCTACCTACAACATAAATTGGATCCTTTTTGGACTGATCAGTGAAGCTCTGCTAGAAACTTTTTCACTCTTTACCTTCCTTATAACAATCTCCAAAGGGATTTACTGTGATTATTCAGTGGATTCCAACTTTGAGGATTCAATCTAGCTAAGGATAACCTAAAGTCTTGTAATCAAATACAACTTGTAACAACAATCAATATATAGTAAAAACTATAAAGTGGATATAGACTTCATTAATAGCTAAACCACTATAAAAATCTTCTTGTCTTCGTTCTTTTGCTGCTCTTTTCTATACCTGCTGTTTGTATTATTACTCTGTGAGAACAAGGCTGGTGCTTTTACACTCATACCAGGAGGTTGATCCATTTTTGGGGTTAGCATTTTGGTGCTTTCACTAAAAACTCAAACTCATGATTCAGATCTAGCTATCTACTTTGGATCTTGAGGTCCAGAAGTTATATCCTCAGTCTTTGTCTAAAAGATCTACCAGGAATCAATAACTCTTGGAAGATGAAGAACTATCTATGGAAGGTCCATAGGGGCAATGATAGCTGGAGAAGATGTTAATCCCCAACATACTGAAGTAAATGGTGCTAACTTAGGAAATTAGGCGCCAACGTCCTCCAATCAACATAAAATCGTTAGTAGGGATGAGTTGAATAAGATGGTTGATGAAATCAACCAAAGGATGGAAAATAGTCAGAAGGCTCTGATGGAGAAGCTTAACGCTCTTCTAACCCTATAGTCAAATCTTGCTCCAAGAACTATGCCTGAACCCGCGGCTACTATGCAACCGATTCTAAACTTGAATCAAGGGGCAAAGTCCCCGTAGGAAGATATAGCTATGGACCTCTTCAACTCAGAAGATGGAGAACAAGACAACCAGTTGGAAGAGAATGTCGATGCATTTGATGGTGCTAGAAACGTCCAAACTGCCCCAATCAGGCCAACTGTGGATCTCGTAGGAATGGCTCTCCCAAAGACAGGAGAGCCTAAGCTTTAACCCACTCACCAAGATCATTTGTAAAGCCAAACACTTGGTGTAGCGGCTGACTACCATCCCCAGGATTATCGGACATCAGAGGCATATACAACAGACTTGGTCAAACGATTGACAGACGAAAGTGAAAATTGAAGAGATGATGAATGGGGATCTGCTCCAAGTTGTATCCCCTTTACCGATGAAATCTTGAATGAGAAATATCCAAATAAATTCACAATGCCAACTATCCCATCCTACGATAGGACGAAGGAACCAAAACCCATTTATACTAGTATAATTGGTATATGGACGGAGCCAACACTTCAGAGGCTATTCGCTACAGATGTTTCCCCATATTTCTAGAAGGATCTGCGTCTGTGTGGTTCACCGGGCTTCCACCAAGATCCATCTCTACCTTTGACCAATTAGCAACAAAATTTCTTAACCAATTCAGGCTCCATATCGCACAACAAAAAGATGTCATGCCCTTATCTGGATTGTTCCATGGATGCAACAAATCACTGAGATCTTTCATGAACTGGTTCGTCATCGCGGTGACGGCAATAGGTAACCCCAATGAGGATATGGTTTTATGGCCTTAGTCCGTGCCATTCTTTCGGAGACTGAATTCAGAAAGTGGATTAAGATGAAGCAACCTACCATGAGGAAAGACTTCAATCGAAAAGCAAGTCAGTACTTAAGGTTGGACGAACTGTAGGAGCTGGAAGGAAAGTCCATCAGTGTGCAACCGATGGATATCAGATAGAGCCATATAGCAATGGATCAAAACGCACATGCTTCTAGAACTGCTCAAGGAGTCTGAGGGAAAGATGGAAATCAAAGAGAGAAAAAAATTCCAATAAAAGAAATTGTAAAGGAAGCAATAAAAGGCTTAAAGGGTTCAGGCATGAAGACTATGCCCCTCTAAACGACACTTTGGAAAATTATTTATCTCGCAACACAAGGGACTGAAAAATACAAGAAACCTCCTAGGAAGGAAGCAATTGAGCAGCAAAAACGCTTAGAAAAGTTCCGCTGCTTCCAGGAGACTCATGGTCATAACACAAACGAATGCTGCCATCTGAACAATCTCATTGAGGAGTTAATTCAGGAAAATAAGTTCCAACAGTATGTGGGAAAGCCATTGAACCCTGATCAACTCACGGCTGCTCAAGCCCCTAAGGAATAAAGGAATCAAGCCGGCAAACTGACCAAAGACTTATTATTGGAATAATATCTGGGGAACCATACCCCACGCAAAGAAATTAGGGAGAGATGGAGCGATATACAAGTTTGTTGAAGCATGCTCCAAAGGAATCATGTCTCGCACTAGAAGATGAAACCCCAACCAAGTTGCAGAAAGTATTGAGTGATGACATAGTGTTCGAAATTAGGACACCGAAGGGATCGAAGCCCCACCTCTCGATTCAATCAAGGTAATAGTGGGAATCAGTCCTGTTGTTGTTTGGTGAGTGTTGGTCGATAGTAGTAGCTCTATTAATATTATTTTCAAACATCCTCCAATTCTCTATACACTAGTCTGCCTCTCATGGCCCATCTGACCATCTCCGCCAATCGTCACCATCGCCAAGCCGTAGTCCTTGTCCATTGCCTCCAGTCCGCCCCTCGTATTTACAAGGGAGTCCCAAAATCTCCTTTTCTGGACAGGCATCCATTCCTCTATCAATGCCATGTTGAACAGCTCCACCTAGTATCCTGCTTGAGGTTGGATCAACATTCCCTTGGGGAGTGCTCCTAGCTCTGGGGTCGCTCCTGATGGTCCCGCTCTATTCTGGGTTCTGATTGCTCACGCTTCTGACTCCTATGTCTAGCTTCTCTTGCAGCCGTGTTAGCTTGATTCTGCACTCCAGCTTGTCCAGTTCGTCGAAATAAATTCTGTATCATCTCCTCTTGTCTTTTCAGAAGCTCTTCATGCATAGCTCCCATCAACATCTCCATCTCATTTCTGGTGATGAAGGCTGAGGCCTGATTTGCTCCTGAGGAAGCCTCCTAACTCCCTTCATGTTGAATCCTTTCATTCCGCTGTCTTCTTACTGATTGCTTTGCCATTTCTTTTTAGATCCAAGTCTTCAAGCTTTCAAATCTGAAGTCTTAGTTGTAGAATTCCCGAGCGTTAGCCTTCTTGATGAAAGCACTAAAATGTTTGCATCAAAATTGGTCACAAATACCCAATTGCCGATGAAAGTACCAATTCACAAACAGCCAATGAAAGTACCAATTCACAAACACAAATCACAGATAACAAGTATGTAGAGAATTAAAAATGAAGAGCACTCAGAAAATTAAGAGGAAACAGTAAAGAACACAGAATTTATAATGTTTCGGCAATCCAGCCTATGTCCACTTTGAAGTTGATGACTTTATTGATGAATGCTCACTGATTACAGTGGATTACAGTACTGAAATTCGAGTACAACATGAGTCTTTGAGTATAATGATTTTGGCAGAGTATGGACGTAGAATAACCAAAAGATCCCTTTTCTGAAGCCTTTGGGATGCTATTTATAGGCGTAGGCTGCAAATATCTCGCTCAGATCTCGAAGACCTCTTTTGGCATGTGTGTGGACCCATGCGATCGATCCTATGTGATTTGTACTTGTCTGTGATCGATACGAACCAATTTCGTATCGATCAAGATTTTGCCCAAGTCAAACTGAGCAGGAACATTCTTTAGATCAGGCGTAAGCTCCTTTGAAAATTTGATGGCATTTGGACTTGTAGATTATGAGATATGATCGATGCAAATTCATTTTTTCCAAAGGCTATCTTGCTCGAATCAATATATGCATATTGATCGGTTCGAATCGATATCGAGCACATGTCTGCAAGTTGATGTGATGCTTAATTTTCGGATCAATCCGAAGTTTATGCCGAATCGACCAGCTATCCCTTATGCACGTGCATTGTTCGGATCGATTAGAACTCGCTCTATTTGTATCAATCATTCTGCTCTGTTCATATCGACCATAATTGCTATGTTCGTATCGATCAATATTGAGTAGCGGCTTTGCTTGGCCTTGATGGATATGAACAGTGGCTTCATAATGGATACGAAGTGAAGCACATTGGTTGATCGATACCAACGGCTAACTCTTGATGGATATGAGTAGGATTCCTCTAGATGGATAAGAATAAATTGACTCGAGCATGGATTTTTAATGGATACGAACAAGGCCTGCAGGGCAGATGGATACGAATAGGTTGATGGATTCGAAATTGGTGGACACGAACATTGGGCTTACGACCACAATTCAAACTGGCTACCTCCATGACTCGAAGTAAACTATCTCATGACTCGAAGAAAACAGTGTATCTACTCGAAGTAAATTTACCATCATGTTATTTTATAAGAAAACTCGAAGTTAGCTATTCTTCGACTCGAAGCAAATGGGAAATAAATCAAAGCTGACTCTTAGCAACTTGAAACAACTCAAACTTTGTCGAAATCATATTCTAAGCGTCGTGTAACGTTTGTTCATCGAATATGCTATATTTTGGCTTCATTATCATGCTCGTTACTCATGAAATTCAATATCGCCCTTTATGCAGTTGATTGGGTTAAATCCGCCTGCGTGTGGCCTTGTCCAAAGGCGGGTTAACAAGAGCCGAGTAGAATTACCCGAAACTGGAAAGACTAGCATATTGCCTTTTAATTTCATCTAGGAAGTTACGACCAAATTTTTAGGCTCATCCAATTAAAGTGTAGACAGACTAGCCCTTGAAGCAATTGTTATATCGGCCTGAGACCTCCGGACGACTTCTTAAGTGGAATATAGAACTGAGTCAATATGATATCATATGCCACCCAAGAAAGGCCATCAATGGGCAAGCATTAGCAGACTTCATCGCCAAATTCACTATATAGGACGACGAGGAAGAAGCACAACTGGAAGTGGATACGTAATGGAAACTCTTTGTTGATGGCGCATCTAACTACTTCTATTCAGGGGCAGGAGTAGTGCATGAAACCCCCGAAGGATGAGCCAGCTACTCGTTTTGTGCATGGAATTCCTCGCTACGAATAACGAAGTGGAATACGAAGTACTGATCACAGGACTAAAAGTTGTGAAAGAGCTCAAGATAAAATCTATTCACATCTATAGTGGCTCTCAATTAGTCGTGTGCCAAGTAAAAGAGAATACCAAGCTCGGGGGGAGAATCTAGCCCTGTACCTATCCAAATTGCAAGAGCTACTAAGCGACATCGAACATTACACCATAACTCACATTCCACAGGAGGAAAACACCAAAGCGGATTATTTGGCTAAATGGCAAGCTTTGGAGAAGCTCAGTCATTAGAGCTAGTCCTAGTTGAAACTCTAACAATCCCAAGCATAGAAGAAATGGACGTCGACTGGATCCTCAAGACCACCGTCGAACCCGGAACATGGATGATACTGATAAAGGACTATTTACTTATAGGGACTCTTCCAACAGACTGGAATCGATGGAAAAAGCTTCTCCAAAAGGCATCTCGATTCATGATGCAAGACGAAATACTTTATCGAAGGGGATTCTCAACCTCCTCCTTAGATGTGTGTCAGATGATGAGGCTCGACGAATCCTAAAGGAATTACATGAAGGCGAATGCGGAGACCACACTATGGTGGGGGGTAAACCCTTGTGAAGAAAGTCCTCCGGTATGGATACTTCAGGTCAACAATATACCGCAACACTGAAGATTACGTCAGAAAATGTGATCGTTGCCAAAGATTCAGTAATATTAAAATAACTCCTTCAACAGAGCTAACGCATATGGTTAGCCCATGGCCATTTGCAATATGGGGGGTCGATTTGGTCGGCGTCCTACCAATAGCAAAAGGATGAGTCGGATATGCTGTAGTTGACGTTGATTGTTTCATGAAATTGGTCGAAGCGGAACCGCTGGCTACCATAATCATAAAGAAAGTCGTTAATTTTGTTATTAAAAACATTATTTGAAGGTTTGGTCCACCGTATAAAATCATTACCGACAAAGGAACTCAATTCAAGAGCGTCGAGTTTAAGGACTTCTGCAAACACTTCTAGATTGAGAAGATCTTCTCCGTAGTAGTTCATCCGCAAGAAAACGGGCAGGTGGAAGCAATAAACAAGATCATCAAGTCCATAATCAAAATGTGACTAACTAAAGAAAAAGGAAACTGGGTCGATGAACTTCCACTTGCACTATGGGCTTACAGAACTACCCACAAAGCGGCAACCGACTACAGTCTATTCACTTTGGATATGGCTCAGAAGCAACATTGAATTAGAAGTCCCCTCGCACCAAAGACAAAATTTTAATCAAAAGAAAATTGAGCAGCTCCTATTAGAGTCGCTGGATATAATTGATGGAAGAAGGAAGAAGCCGAGTTGAGAACCGCTGCCCACCAAAAAAGGGTTGCACGATACTTCAACTTCAAAATTCACAACCAAACCTTCAAAGTGGGAGATCTTATGCTCAAGCGGGTCTACCCCATCCCAGGGGCCTACGAACTGAACTAGGGAGGACCATATGTCATCATTCAAAAGCTAAAGGATAGAAATTTCAAGCTAACGACCGTCGACAGAATCCATATTCCTAGGGCATGGAATAGCGAATCGCTCCGCCATTACTTCATTTGAAAACTACCTTATGTACTTTCGATTCTTCAGCAAATAAGCCATCTCGGGATGCCAGGTGCACTGTAAATAGTCCAAAATCTGCCCTGCTTTCCTTAATAAAAATTTACCCACCTTTTGAACCGGTAATTCATAATAACTACCCGTCGGGTTGACAGAAGCAAATCGACTTAAACTGTAGGATCGGCGGAACCCGATCTTTGTCTTCTAAAAATGTATTGCTTGGACAACATCGGAAAGGCTAAAAATTACATTCCTCACATTGCTCAAAGATAGGCAACACCAAGGAGTACGAAGAGCTGCACATTCCATAAGGTGCACACTTACTCCTGAAAATTACACACCTCGCGTTGCCCGAAGATAGTTAACAACGAGGAGTACAGAAGCCACGACTTCATAAGCCGTGCACTAATTTTAAAAATACAAACTCCTCACATTGCCCAAAGACAGGTATTAACAAGATTTCTTGTCAATACCCCAAAATGATGCTAAGAAAGGTGAATAATCCTTCATATGAGTAGTGCAGAAAAGGAGGTGTAAATCCTTTTAGAACTGCATTTTGATTAGGCTTTATTTAATGATATTCCTCAAGCAAGCCTTTCAACCGTGTCGAAAGGGTTGGTTTATGGTTTAAGTGACTTTTCGATCCGGTTGGGTAGGTATGATATCTCGTTCGAAAGCTTTCCTTCCAATCTGTTTGATATATCCTGGGTTAAGTTCTTTTAGATAGTCTCGACCTGGTTGGAGGCCTAAAGCTGTAGATTGGCTTAGGTTTTTTGGTGCAAATCGGGGGTTTCAACCTTGTCGAAAGCTTGAGGATTTGTCCTTCTTGTGTATAAGTAGGAAACCTTATGTTTCAATGAATACGAGACAGGTTTCAATCTTATCGGAAGCTTAAACTTAAGTTATGTGTGTTAAATGAAAACCATTAGTGAATTTAGCTTGGTTTCGACCTTATTGAAGACTTCACCTTGGAGAGAAGATGGTTTCGAGTTGGCTACAGTAGTTATTAGAATCTAAAGGGTTTCGTCTATGTAGGTAGTAACCCTTCGATGGTGGTGAAACCGGGAATATAGAAGTGAATCCAGCAAAAGTTAAAATGAAATAGTAAAATAACATAAAGTAATTGAAACTTCCCTTTCTCCTACTCAAAAGACTTTATTTCTCTAAATTCCCAAATTGATTTACATAAAAGGGTTACATGTTTTTTCTTAAGGGAATACAAGTTCACAATGAGAGGAAGTGAGTCTTATTTATAGGTGCGGTGTGATAGCTTTCGACCCTAATGCCTTCGACTGGGTCGGAAGGTGGCTATTAATTGACCTAAGCAAGCTGCCGCCTTTGTTAAAAGTTATGGTGGTGCTTCCTTGAGTTACCTTATTAATGCTTCTGACTCCGTCGACAGCCTTCAATCATTGGTTTCGATGATGCTAGTTTCACTCATGCTCTTTTCCTGATTTAATGCTAAACCCTTTTCGGTCTACACAGGTTTCAACCGATTCGAAAGGCTTCCTATGACTTTCGAAGGGGTTGCTCCAGATAATACTTGCTTCCTAGCAGCTTGAATGATGGCAAAACCATTAGTTTCGAATGGTTTAGCATATATTCAAAGGGCTATTCTTCATTGTCTTCGGAAGGTATGGCTTTGACTTGATCGAAAGAACTTCATATAGCTAAAGAGCTGTTAGTAACAGCGTAACGGTGCTCTTGACCCATTTGTCTTCTTCGAAAGGTTGAAACCCTCTGGATATTGATAGAAGGAACCATCTGACACCTTTGAAAGGTCTTGAGGCTCCTATAATTCAATGGAAACATCTCTCTGACTCCTTCGAATGGTTTGGTTGAAGCTCCTCTCTCTTGCTTTTTACTTAAGCAGGTCTTGAGTTGGTTAAAAGGTGAGTATTTGGAGTAACGTTTGCCCCTCCCCCCCATGTGAAGGGATGCTCTCGACTTTCCAAGTCTTCTTCGCCAAATTCTAGAAGCTTCCCACCATTTGACCTTCCTGCATGAATCTGGGCCGTTCATTGAAATCATATCCAATGGTTGAAATTCTGGGTGACTTTTCTTATAAAATATGCTTTTCTTCTTCTTTCTTTTCACTCTTCCTGCAATCGAAATTTCAAACATGAGTCAACTGTTCTAAAAAATTTCATGCTCTCAGTTTACTTCCAGAAACTAAAATAGTCATTAAATCCAATTTGTAAGTTAAGATTTAACTTTGTTTAATTAACTTCAAATGAATTCTACCCTTCCAGATTTTAAAATTAAGATTCGAACATTCTTAAAGGCGAATTTCAATTTTTCTGATTGTAGATTCTGATTGACTTATTAAGAATTTTTTTCCTTATTCAGTTTGAAGAATTTTTAAAGTTTTATTTTTTTGTTTTGGATTTTAAAATTGCTATGTGATGATAGTTAAACCCATCCCATTGTCTAGTTTGGATTTTATTTAAAAAAATTCAATTTTTGTTTAATTCCAGCAAACTCGGGTTTCCAATTCGATGATTTTTGTAATACTTTTGGAAATCGAATTAGATCGGTTTTAGTTTGAGTTCAATCTCAGCAGATTGAATTTACTTGTTTTTAGGAAATTTTTTGAAAATCTATGTTTGCAATCGGGTTTGGAGGTTAGAAAAACATGATTCCTTTACCCGACAAGTATAGATGAAAAAATAGTGCCACAAAATTACTTTTCTACCCCTTTTAAAGAGATTAAGGCGGCAAAATTGGGTTTACTTCCTTTGCTCCTTTCGATGGGGTCAAAAGCTGTTGTATGCCAATTTGACCATTTTTGTCAAAAGGTTATGCTATTAGGTAGGGAGTAGGAACTCTTTCGATAGAAAAATGTTTTGACATAGACAACAGCCCCAGTTTCGATTTCAATCCATTATTCTTAGTTAATTTTTGGAATCGTCAGATCCTTTCAACTTCTTTGACACCACCATTACCTTCTAGGTCAAAACCGCCAAGAGTTGTTTTTTCACCTTTTTCAAAATGTTGAAAAGTGCATATGGGTTTAACTTGGAAGTTTTCAACTTCAATGAATATGTTAGGTTTCGACAACATTAGTATCTTTCTTTGATAACCTAGGGTATTGGTTTCGACAATGTCGAAGGGTCTTGCTGTTTGGTTTATAAAATGTTTGTAGTGTAAGTTTTTGAGTTGATCCTAACTATCTTTCCTTAGCAATTAGATTCCTATAGAGCTTTCGACAATGTAGAAAAGTGATGAATGAATAATCATTATATCCTATCCTTTCGATCCTGTCGATAGCTCTGGAATTAACTATATTCAGGCTTTTGATAATGTCGAGATGTGCTTGATAAATGTTGATGTCCTCTTCCTTTCGATCAGAAGCCTAAATGTCTTTTATTTTTTAACTTACACTATTTGCACAAACTTAAAGTTTCATATTTGTTTTTATGCTTAAGTTATCTAAATATGTTTTTCTGATTAATCTTTGGAAGTATGCTAAACTTATAATTAACTCCAAAAGTTTAACCGAAACATTTTCACCTAGCAAAATCATGAGTTCTCCAAAGAAAGCTGAAGTCATCTTTAAACACTCTCTCATTTCAACTCAAGATGAAGTTAATGCCATTTTTAATGACTTCGGCATCACTGGAATCGAGGCCATTCCCTCAATAGAGTCTGACACCATCAACAACCCTCCTGAAGGGTTTTTTGCGTATACTGCCATTCATATATGACATGGTGGGTTCTTTCCTTCCCCAGAATTCTTTTCTTCATATCTTTGTCATATTGGGATTGCCCCAATCGAGTTGTCTCCAAATGTCTATACTTATCTCTTGTCTCTAGAGATGATGGCACTGGAATCTGAACTTCCTTCTCTTAACGCCGAAGTGCTAAATTACTTGACCCAGTTAGTCAAGCTGGGTAACCTCAATAGCCTGATTTATCGGGCCATTCCCCAGAAGAAGTTAATATAAGATGGGGTTAACAAATTCAGAGACTAGGAAAACATGTTCTTCTTTGTTAAATGCAACGTTAGAGAATCTTCGATTCTCCCCGTAAGTTTTGACTTATGTTCCTTATCCTTACTCGAAGTTTTATTGTTGCTTAATCTCCGTTTTTATCAGGTGTGCCTGCTTAAGAACTTAATGATGCTGACAAGAAAACAGTTGAATCTCTAATTGCAGCTTCAAGTCGAGTTGGGAGCAGGCTGACGTTACTGAAGAACTTTGTAACGACCCTGAAATTCAGACCTGGTTTCAAAATTTTAAAATCGCTTATTTAGTGTAGAAATTCGAATTTTCACAAACAATTTCCGTTGCTATCCAAACTTCACATTTGGAATGCGTCTAGATAGACATAGGCGTGCGCCAAATTTCGTTGAAAAATATTGAAGTAAATTACGCTCGTCGCATTTACATATTAGTTTAAATCTTATGTGTAATTTTCCTATCGTTTGAACTCAAATATTTTTCTCAATGTTGTATAAGAAAAATATTCTGAACTTGACGGCGCATTTCGTTTCGTCAAATTTCTCTTTTAATTGCTGGTTAAAATGTTCGCCCGTGCAAATGGTTAAATAAGAGTAACCACTTCTCAAACAGTGTCAAACCATCAATATCTTCATACCATTGTGTCCGTCTCGACGCACTGATCAAAACGGTATATTTATTTGTGTCAATCGGAGTTCGGCGTTGCGAATTATACTTTTTAACGGAGCGAAAACCGGTCCGTTACGCAGCACAAACCGGTACCAAACTTCCCAGCATTCAAAATTTTAGAGCCATTCAGCTGCCTTGGGAACCCAAATAGCCACCACTTTGCAAAATCATCATTACACTGACCTCTGCACAAATTAAACCCTGTGTATATATCTCCCTTCATTTACTCCACTGCACACCAGCTCACCTCATTTATTGCTCTGCATCAGTTTTCACTTTGAAGAAACTTGGTACGTAACCTTTCTTCTCTCCTTTGCATATTTCTTTCTCTCCCTCCTCCCTTCTTCTTCTGTTCACGTTTTTTTCTTTCTTCTTTTGTTAAAAAAAAGGGAAACAAACTTCAACACTTCCCCAGTTCGCACGTCCCCCTAACTCCTCCACCTCGTACTACCGCCCCCTCCACTCAAACTCCGCCCTACTGTCTTCCCCCTACCACGCACGGCCATCAACACGCCCCCGTTCCACTCGGCCACCCATGCGACCACCCCACTGCCACTAACGGCCCGGCCTTCGCCTCTACCAGTTCCGTCTTTCCCCATGCCGCACACCGACCCCTCAGCCACCCCATGCAGATTCGACCCACCTGGCCTCCGTCCCTACCCCCTGCTTCTCCCAGTTCCCACTCCATTGCCACTCGTAGCGACCATCCCCGCATCACCCCCGCCCACTGCACGCCTAGCCTACCCACTGCCACCACCGGCCACTCCGCTGCAAACGTCCCCCTTGAAACACCGCCTCCCCCACTGCAAAACCCCGCAACCGTCGCCTCTCCCTCAAAACCCCTTGCTCCCACAGCCTACTCGGACAACCCACCACCAGCTTCGCCACTACCTGCCTCTGCCCGCTACACAGCCGCCCCCTTACCGCCTCTCCCTCCAACCCAGTCTCCACGACGGTCCCCGCCCTGCCATGACCACCCACTGACCCGACTGCATTGTTCTCATGCATATACGTTTTTTAAAAAAAAAAAAGAGTAGACAGTTCGTTTTATATATATAATATACATTAATATAAAGCTGGTTTTGCAAAGTTTTGTACAGTTGCATACAAGTTTATATATTTAGTAAAGTACAAGTTTTTTAGTTTATATGTGTCAGTATAAACTGTTGCTAGTTCTATATAGGGTGATTTAGTATGAAGCAGTTTCAGTCATCTATTCAGTTTGTTTTATGAAAAACAAACTGCTCACATATAGTTCAGGTTATATACAGTTGATATATATTCATTTATATATCCATCAGTGCTCACTATTGTTCGCTGTGTTTTATTCTAGCAACTGCGGATCCGGGATCTCAGTCCTAGGCTCCATTCAGCTTATCAGAATCTATCTAGCTTCTTTGGTTTGGTATGGTTTGTATATATATTAAATCAATATATATTGCAATAAAAAAAATTATTGATTTATTAATTGTTTGATTGCAGTTTGTGTTCGTTTTGTGTCGTGTTTGTTGTGTCTCTTATCTATTCATCTTCGTGCTTCGCCATCATCTTCTTCAACCACGCAAGGTGAATATTTCATTCACGACTCAATCTATTATGCTATGATAATCAAGTGATAAATTGTTGTTTATATTATTTGGATGTTAAATTGTTGATTGTTAGAATTGTTGAAATAAAAATTGTAAATCTCTATGCAAGTTAAATTTGAATATTGTTAGTTTACGACAAATAGTAGTGACACTAAAATTGTTATGTGATGTCGAATTTGGTTGTTAACTTAAGTGAAATTTAATATGAAACTAATATTGATATAGGATAGTCAACAATTTAAAATGGATTATATATGTTGAACTTGACCCCTTTAAATGTTAAATAAATCGTCGCGTAGAAATAGCGTTAACTACACTTTGAACCGTTGAATGTATGATGATGTAGTAATTTGATAATAGACACCAAGTGAAAACCATAATGTAATAATCTTTAATCTGCATGAAACGATAGTGTGGATTCTAGGAATAATAATATTAATTTGCATAAATAAAAAATGTAAGTTAATACGATTATTTCGGGATTATTTAATAAATTGTTAAATTGTTATGTATGGTTGCTATTGCTTGTTTATTTACTTTGACACCATCCCAGTTATCACACTGCAAGTTCCCTTTGCTATGCTTTGTTTTATATTGAATGATATTGGGTTGAAATGATAAATACCTAATTAAACAACTTGGCCTAGGATAGAAAATAAAAATAAGAAACCCGATTGGTCAACAAAACCATTTTCGAAATTGAAATATGTTTTAAATTAAGGAATGAACTTAACAATTTGTTTGGGAATTTGGTAACGGTTTTAATGGATGTAATCGAAATAAATTTCACGGATTTAATTGAGATAAATTTTATGGACTAGATTGAAGTAAAATTAATGGATTAAATTGAAACGGATTAATAAACCTATGTAATTAAATAAAATGAATTGGCAAATTTATTGAAATGAGATTTAGAAACAAGTAAGTTTTAGAATTTGATAACTTAAAAATTTATTAAATTTGTTAGGTTTAGATTAAAACTCGGTTTTAACTAAATAGATTTGGAACATGTTGTAAATTTTATTTAGAAATTTAGAAAATTTGACTTAGGAGGAATACGAAACTAACCAATGTTTTATAGATATAACTTTGTGATAATTTAAATTTAAAAAAATGATTTTAAACTTACGAATTAATCAAATCAGGACATAGTAAATGAAATGGATTTCGTTGTTTAGTAGTTTAATTGAATTGGTAAATAAATCAAATGAAGTTGGATAAAAAAGGAATTTAGTTAATGAAATTGATTTAATCGAATTTATGATAACAGTGGATGTAAACATGAAGTGAAATGAATATAATTTGATTTAATAATTTAAACTAAGTTTAGCATTAAATTGAATTCGTTGATTATGAACTAAATTTAATAAGCGACTTTTAGACCTTATTAAATCAAACTTGAATACTTAATTTTAAATTGTAACTCAAATGTTTGAACTAAAAATTGCATTCGAAAATATGTTTTGAAATATCTAAAATAAATTGAATCGTGAAAGGTTAAATTTTGGAAGTCAAATTTGCACCTTGACTTTTGGACTTTGATTTGTTTAAACGTAAATTTAACCGACCATCGGGTAATAAATACGTAGTTATTAAAGAGACCGGGATCGGGAATGGACATACTCTCTGTCGATACCGAAAACCATTTTAATAACTATTATGCGCGAAGTGTTGATCCAGAATGAAGTGGATGGTTTGGTGAACGTGTTGACTGAAGAAAGAGAACGATATTGGATGACCCCTGACATGACTAAAACAGGAGCCGCGCTGGGCCATTGAGGATCGCCACCTCTAGCGGACACGCTTCTTCGATACCATATCTATTACTTTTGTGATTCGATTTGGGTGCACCCCTTGATTTGGGAGTGTTGTTTCGCGGTGTTGAGATAGTAGCTACTATGTTCAACATCAGTCCGGATCACGCAACTACTAGTATCCTAGTTGGTATCGCCTCATGTACCTTGTCATACTGATTATCCTATTCGAGACCACTATGTTTT
The DNA here is from genome assembly GCA_030765085.1 of Allium cepa. Lineage (NCBI taxonomy): Eukaryota > Viridiplantae > Streptophyta > Magnoliopsida > Asparagales > Amaryllidaceae > Allium > Allium cepa. The sequence continues at coordinate 1,049,606,201 of CM060935.1, read as the reverse complement.
GTTTTGTGTTATACCTATGGGGTATCCTCTGATAACCACTAGTTTACGGTGGGGTTTACGGTGCTGTATAGACTATGGCATTATAAAATGTGTTAAGGGGAATTATGGTAATGCCTTAACACTATTTTAATATCGTACTTTACTGATTAGGCATTATCTACATATCGTATTCTATTGTATATATAGATAGTTTATCGGATCCTTAGAGATGTTTATTCATCTTTGAGTTATGAACTTTATTCCCTGCACTTGATTATCCTGTATAAGATTTTGAGTCCTGACTCCATTGTTTCTTTTTGTATATGCTCGGGTCAGTCTGAAGCTATCCGGTTTGCTGATCAAGGTTGGTTGAAGATGCTGAAGACTTAGCATTTATCTTTACCAGTCATTTTTGATGTCCGTGTCTGTTGGACATTTATGTATTTCCTTTCAGTCACCTTTTGTTTAGACATTGTTGTACTTTATGTAGTAGCTTCATGAACTGCTATCATGACGATGTATTTTCCGCTGCATTATTCTGTGACTGTTCTGTGACTGTGATGTCGTATTGATTCTCATTTACATTTATGTATTTATGATCCCATAATGATTCGTGTTTTGTATTATTTAAGTTCACATGTGAGGATTATTGTCAATTTAAATGGTCCAAATATACGGGTTGTTACGAACTTGGTGATGCTGATAAGAAAATAGTTGAATTTCTAATTGCAGCTTCAAGTCGAGTTAGGAGCAGGTAGACATTACTGACTCCCGCTAATCTACAAAACACACTCTTCTGTCGGTAGGCCATAAGATTTTGGGAATTCCACCTTCTGTTCAGCACACCTTTCACGAAAAAAAATTCTTTCTCTAGGACACTCATCAACTTTCTCTTCCATGTCTCCTATTTGTGCTGACTGTTCTAGTATGTTGTAGTTTAAGTATTTGTCTTCTGTCTCTGTTGCCATTCTAACGTTTTCCAGCTATATCTCAAGTTACAATGCCTATCAGCGGCGCTGCCCCTTCTCTACCAACTTCTGGAGTAATATCAATTATAGCTTCCATTGCAAAGTCCAACCAAACTTCAAAAAGGAAGCTAATGGAATCTTCCATAGATGAACCTCCGAAGAAAATAGCTAAAGTTATAGATGTGGAGGAAGAGGAGGAGCGCTTATCATCTAAACAAGTTTCGAAGAGCCTTATTGTTGAATCCCTCAAAGATAAACAGGAGCAAATCCCACTTAATCCTGACCATCTTTCATGCATCTCTATCTTTGATTCCCCAGCTGCACTTGAGAAGATGCAGTTGGCTCTATTAATGACCCCTTCTTTGAGACAAATTCCTTCGAAGTTGTCGTCTTCTACTCCTCCATCTATAAATTTAGAACAGATAATTGAGTTCATTTTGCATTTTGAATATTCTCCTCCATCCACCCGCCTTCTACTGTCCTAGATTTGGTAGGGAATTGCCGCTCCTTGATCGAGAAACAACTTCTGGTAAATTTTATTTTGATTGACTTTATCACCATTGGTATTTTATTAAATCACCAACTTGCATCACATTTCTGTCTCAGATTTCTAAGAGTTTGTTGGCTTTGAGCAAACATGTTTCAAAGTCCATTGCTGAATCATCTAAGCTCCAAGGGGAAAAAAATTGAACTTAAAAATCTAGTATCTTCTCCGTCGGTCACCAAAAATGATGTTTCCAAAGAATTGGAACGGGCTAAGGCTTCTCTTGCCCAAGTTGAGACCGATCCAGAAATAGAGAGGCAGACTAGCCATCATTTAACCCATGAGAAATTTGTTGTGGAGTTCATTCTAAAAGACCTAGAAGACGAGAAGGCTCACTTGGTTGCATGGAACATCTCTTTAAAGGAAAAATTTAAGAAGACCAGAGCCTTGTTAAAACTGGTTGTCCACATCATCAGCAATATCCAACAGCAAGTGTCTCAATTTTTCAGTTTCACTCTGGGGCCAATAATGCTGAAAGCTTATAAAGATGTTGTGCTTACATATGCCAATAATTACAATAAATGCCTTGACTTTGGCTTTCCTTCGCTTGATTCTGCCTTTGTCAATAGAATTATGGGAAAAATTGACCAGATGAAGTAGGGGACTGAGTCTACGGATGAAGAATAAATTAACGCTTTTGAGGTCCTTTCCATTAATTTTCCCTCCTTCAAAATCAAATCGGACTCTAAAGAGGAGGGTGACAAAGATGACACCGCTGAGGAAATAGATAATGATGATGGCATCAATGGAGTTGATGGTAACGATGACGATGGCAATGATAATGACCTTTCGGGAGGCCAAGGTCTTCATGGAGATAAAGGGGGTCCTTTTGGAGTTTTTGAAAAGGATAGTGGTGACCAGGCTTAATTCCCTGAAAAAGATCCATCCCCTCAGAAGGATGTTTCACCTACATCCCTCGAGCCTTCTACTGCTCCAGAAGTTGAGCGTGCTCCTACTCAAGTTAAGGATCCGAAAGAGAAAGAGCAGGTCTCCCGGGCTTCTGTTCCAGTTTCCCAGGTACAAAAATTTCTTTTTAAATACCTTTTACTTCGAAGATAATAATTAGAGTAAAATCATTCATTTTTAGATAAGGAAGAAGTCTCAATTTCTCTATAGAGCAAAACTTGAAAGAAAACAAGCAGAAATTAACAAGTTTATAGGGAGTTAGATAAACAAATAAGGTGCATCACATCCTCTCTGAAAAGTATCATAGTCTTGACAGGAGCGCCTTAGTTCTAGCATCTTTTAAACATCAAAAGGCTGCCCCTTTATTAAAGAGAGCACGCCACCAGTGCGATGCTGTCTTAAAGGAGTATCAAGAGTTACTCACCTTATTTTAGATGATGATTGAAGAAAGAGACATTTCAGTTAACTTTTTGTAAAAATCTTATTGCAGATTTTCGATTATTGACCTTTTGTAGTTAGGAGAATTCAACGGGAGTTTACTTAGATGTTTCCATAAAAGATATTTAGTCGAGTTTGGATTTGACCCACACCCTGGAGCTTGTTGGAATTTACCAAGGGTCAGGTCGATCCCTCAAAATCTCCCCGCTGAAAAGCTTAAGAACTACAAAGATAAATTTATTTTTGAATTTTTCTTTAAGTCTATTTTGTATGAACCGGATGATTAATTTTAAATATGTAAAAGTTTATTATTTTATGAATGTATGTTTTAGCTCTGCCTTTTGTATTTAGCCTTCCTTTATTATACTATCACAGAATGACTGTTTGTTAGGTCGACTTGTTCCTAGAGACCATTTAAGTCAATATGTTAAACTAAGGAGATATTATCAAGAAAGGCATCACTTCTAAGGACTTCGAAATTAACAAGATATTGCTTTCGTTGAGATTTACAAAAACTTTATTTGGAATACCCTCGCCTCCGCTTTGATTTCCTTGGAGACGAAAAGAAACATTTCTAAGGAGATTAGAATATTTCATACAAAATTAATTTGCGGTCGCTATAATGCTCCGGCGAGGAAGTGGGACTATAGAAAATGCCCACGGGTCATTACTCCAGAAGGAGTCACTATTCCTTTCTACTAACTCACTAAATAAAGTTAGAAAAGCAGTTTCTAAATTTTAGATGTAATCCAGTTGCTTGTTGTATCTTTTAACTTTGTTGTATTTTAATTTGCAATTCATTATTATAATACAAAGATATATTTTTATCTTGATCTTGACTTTTATTTTATTTCTTTTACTTAAATAGGAGCTACAATTATCTGCAACTTCTCTTACTCATAACTAATCATCACACATTGGTGCTATTAGAGAGAAATTGTTGCAAACAAGTGGAGGATTGTGTCCTACGATGAAGTCTTATTGGAACGCTTTGGTGGGAATGTGAAGGCCTTAAAATGGCATAAAAGATATTTGTTTAGAATTCCATCACTTGCAAACGAAAGGATGAGATTGCCTATCTTAAGAGTGAAATTAAAAGTGAAGATGAAACCGCACTTAAGAGACAAGTGAAGATAAATCCCACCATTGATTTTGATCACAAGGTGTTTGAACTTAATCAACAAATAAGTGATTTAGAGTTGAAATTGAAAGATACTCAGTCGTAGTGCGAATCATTAGAAATATCATGGGCGACCAACTCTCGAATATAGAATTACCAGTTCCTCGCACCATTCCTTCTGTCTAGACCTGCGAGATCCACTTCACGTGCATCACATAACTTTCCTACAATGCTCAACCCTCCTCCTGGCTTGGATGAAAACACTGTGGGTAACTGGTATTGGAGAGTGAGATTTGAAATTGCTAAATATTTTGATGAGAAACAAAGAGCGAAACACTCGTAGAGTATTAATGAGTACGTTGCTAAAATTCAAGAGCTCGAACGTGATAAGTATCTCCTTCAGAAACGTGTTGCAGAGTTAGAAGGTATAACTAGACCCTTATGGGTGCAAATAGAGCTTTTAACCGTGTTTTGAAGACAAATATTGACGTTATTAATGACAAGGATACATTAAGGATGAAAGAAAGAAACTTAAGAAGTTCTTAGCGCTATGATTTGTCATGTAGAAGATCCCTTAGTTGTTGAAACTTTTGACAAAGCTGCTAAAGAGTTGTAATTTATTTGTTTATCAAATTTGGATAGATTTTTTTGTATAAAGATACAATTTTCTTCATAGTTTTGTTAGTCGTCTCAAGACTTATGTAAATTATATGAGTTTAGAAAATATTGCCTGATTTGCAATCTTTTTCTGTGACGTCATCTCTTAAAATTCCTTTTGATAGTTCCTTTATTATTTCTGAATTTGCCGAATCTTCCATTTCTCTTTGCTATGTTGATTTCCCTAAAAAGTACGAAAGAAATAATATTTCTAATTATTAGCCTAAAATTGACATACCAGTCTACGTATATTATTAACAAGCCATCTTGTTACCTGCATGAGAAATAATATATATTAAACATTTAAATCCCTTCTTCAATCGTGATGAGAAATGTTCGAGGATTTAATTTAACCAATTTGGCTGGAATATTTGAAATTTTCTGATAGAAAATCCTGCCTTATCACAAGGGCATAATTATTGGAATGAAACCTTTTAGGATATATTTAATAAAGAACTAAATTCAGAAATTTCCATTTGAATTTCAGAAATAAAAATCCTTCAACCCAATCCTTGACATTAATGGGATTTGGTAAATTAGAAATCTAAAACTCAAATTCAACAACTCTTCACGATGATTTTCATCGCGATATTCCTTGACCCAGATTTGGGCATTCGTGATAGGAAAATAGATCCATTATTGAAATTCACACCTAGATTAAGGTTCAGATAAGTAATCATCTCGATACCCAGATTCAGATATCTTAAGATAATCAGTGGTTGATAAAGACCTGAAACCTAGATTCAGGTATTAAATAATGAAGTTCTGAAATGAATATCGCTAAACCCAAATTCGAGAATTAATTGACGACACTTAAATATGAAAGGCCTGAAACCCAAATTTGGTATTAATGGATTAAATTCTAGTATGAGAGACTCGAAACCTAGATTCGGGTATCTATAGACCACGTTTAGAAATAGAAGTCCTGAAACCCAGATTCAGATACTTATAAGCGGAGCCCTGTTCTATTCCTTTGTTTTGTGAACGTTACAGGTCATGTATGGGAGTAATTTGTCTAATTGCCTCTTGAGCTTAGACATCTTAGTCTGTAATTTGAAATGCCTCTTTCTCGAGCTTGAACATCTTAGTTCATGATCTTATGAGCCTCTTCCCGGGCTTAGAAATCTTACTCTATTGCTGAATGTTCCTCCGCTAGGGTTTGGACATCGTAGGCCATTGTTTAGCTGGCTTCTTCTTGGGGCCGGACGTCTTAGTCCATTGTTATCCAGTGCTCTTGGTTAGCTCATCTTAGAGATTGGAACCAAGGACTTACCCAACCTCCCTCCAGGAGGCATCCTTCCGTGGCCCTTTTACAGTTTGAACATGGGTATGTTTGGTGCTCTACCCTAGCCGTCTTATGGCATAGATAGAGGCTTACTTCATCCTTGTAGCAACCTGAATCCTAGTGGGTCTAGATTTTTTGCAAAAATGCTAAAACCCAAGCCCACAGAAGCCCGAATTATTTATCCGGTATCTTGCAAATAGGAAAAGACAAACAGATCAGAACTCAATTAAATATCTCACAGCGGAACTGACTAAAATATAATAGTAAGTAAATACTCACCAACATAATAACACTTTCTAAACAAGTGCCTCAAAACTAGAAAGTCTCTGCCATCTACCTAACCTGTAGGGTGTTATGAGGAGGGGGTTAGAACTAAAGTTCTAATGAATGAATAAATTATATACTTCTAAGCTTAGTTCTACATAAACCGTTTTATTTCCATTTACTATTATATTAGGTTCATTAGGTTTATAATACTCTCTCCTTTTTGCGTGAATCATGCCCATCTACTCCTTAGTAGATTAAAATCTAATAACTGATACATATATATATGTAGTTATATGCCAAATGACCAAATTGGTCCTAAGTACCAAGCATGGTATCTTCCATATCCTTCACGTAAAGTACTCCATCGTCTTGCTTCCATGGCGTTCTATGACTATATCTATAAAGGACCGCCTCATAAGGCCTAAAATATAGATGCTCCGTCGTTTACTAAGAACGTAAAACCGTGTCTATACTAGTCTATACCATTTCTTGGACATCCACAATGTACCACCTAGTGCATACATTGAAGGCTATACGTAATTGTTTCGTCTACTCTGTGAATCCCGCCAACATGGTCTGCCCTGTACAAAACTCAATCAGGGATTTTCTTTATCTGTAAAGGACATATTCGTTATTCATATACTATAGATATTCTACTTGGTCTGTCTCTTTTCTCATTATAGCCACGGCCCTACGCAGCCACCCCTCAACTAATCGAAATACCTCTAAAGAGTTAAGTGGTCGGGCCCTATTGCAAACAATCTAACATCTAATTGGCGGTGCCCCTCATCTAAAGTCTTGATAGTGATGGACTATTGGTTTAACTCTAGTCTTTCCCGAACTCATTCTTGGTTTTGATGTTGGCCTATATCCGCATGCGACTATCCTTTTGGGTTCTGCCCACTAATTTTACTTGAAAGTACTGGGACGTATGAATATCCTACTCTAAACACCAACCTCTTCCGACTGCCTACAATGGTCTTGCCACGCAAACAGCAGTCAAGGCATACTCTATGGATGGAACACCAATAGTCCTGCCTTCGGAGGACCACATCACTACGCCTACACCAGAGGGCCATCATAGAGTATCCTCACGTCCCATTGAAGTCTCGTACATCCTTCTAGTCCAAAATAACTAAGTTGGACATACTTCTCTGTCACTGAAATCTGTGATGAACTGCTTCGTTAGGATCTTCATCCTTTGGGCTGCTCCAAACGTATCTCACAAGTTTATTATACCCTAAGTCCAATCTCTTTAATTTGAATTTAGTTTACTTTTCTTTTCCTGTTGGTTACTTATTTACCCTAATTAGCATAATCTTGTCCCAGCCTTACCAAACTATTGTGGGACTACCAATTTCTAACCGAAGGTAATGTTGTTGGTATGGGCCACTTCTATTATCTTGCTTGTTAACTTAATTAAAATCTTAAGTTTATTAAAATGAGCCTCTTCTATTATTTCTATTCTATTGCTTATTAACGTAGTATAAGTCTTTTTAAATAAGTTCCTACTGTTATCCTTTTTATATTTGCTTATTAACTTATTCTAAGTCCTACAATAAGCCTTTCTATTCTTTCTACTTAATTATAACCTATGTTATAATTCTGCTTGTAATTATCATTTTTATCTTGTTTTATAATCTGCATATTATATAATTACAAGCATCTCTTTTCTGCTTTAGTCTGACGTCTTTTATTTTGATATTGAATTTAATTCTCTTATCTTATACACTTTACTTATCATAATAACTATTTTACTTAATTTTATTGTCTACGCAATAAATGCGGATCTAGATTCATTATCGTTTGCAGTTTCAGATTTTTATCTAATAATTAACTTGATTCGTTCAATTCTTTGCTTTATATTCTTCTACTCTAGGAAGTGATCCTATTCTATTTGGTTGGTTATAAAAACCGTACTAAAAATATATTTATATTTAATACTAAATAACACTATAAACAATAAATCGTAACCGAAAATATTTCTTTATTATGTTTGGATAGTGTAATTTACAATGGTTTCTATATTTTATACTAATTCCCTTTTTCTTTCTTTTATTCTTGCAATTATGTTTATCGTTATCTTTTAAATATTAAACTATAGTAATTTATCCTATTTTCTAAACCAACCAATTAGTTTTATCACTTACTTCCAAATCAAGTTATTACTCTCTAATTTATTGCTTCCATTTTAGCATGATTTACTATAGAATTCTTAATTTTCTTGCTTTATTTCAGCTTTTCTTATCATACATCTAATTTCTTAAAATCTATTATTTTCTTATTTAATCCATAATTGCGAATTCTCTTCTTTTACTATATTATTCACATAAAAAGGAAATTACAAGAAGCTAGCATTTAGGCTAAATTATAACTTCAAAATAGATGTAAATAACTGTAAATTTCTTACATTTCAACATAACTAATTGACATGATTAATTACTTAAATACTGAATAAAATTATTTAATGGAAATCGAATGATAATATATCATAAACGTAAAAGATATATAATTAAATCCACTCACTTTTCTTCCTTAACTTTGCTTGTTCTCAGCTTGGCTCCATGGTCCTTTTGGATCCCCTTCTTAGTGCATAATATTTTAATTTAGAAGATCTCCTCCCTAGAAATATTTTCAATTTAGGGTCCAGCCTCAAGCAATGAGCCCATTGGGCGATAATCTGATTGTGACAAAAGTTCTAGGCCTAGGTTCTATTTATAGGAGAGTTTGGGGATCTTAGACCATTGGATTCTTGGATTGAATCTGGAGCCACCACATCACAGGGTCGTTTGGAGCCATCAGATTAATCATTGTAGGGCTCGGATCGCACGAAAATTAATTTTTACATCACTCGGCATGTGCCTGGAAGAATTATCTTTCAGGTAGCAAAATGGGTCGACCGTGGTGTCGACCGACCTACTCCTTAGGTCGACCAGGTGGTCGACCTTGGAGTTTGCTGGGTCGACCTAGCGGTCGAACCATATATGTATTTATTTTTTTTCTTTTTCATTTCCGTTTATTTCCCATTTTCGTTTCTCCTGCAACTTCTTCATATAGGCTTGGATTTTGACAAGTTGTATATGAAAACTAATTAGAAATCGCCCCGAACGTAATAGTACAAATTTCGAGGCCATATTCTGACAATTTCAAAAATGTTTATTTTCATTATTCATCGTTATTTTCTTCATTTTAATTATATAAAAATGCGTGGTGTTACATTCTTCCACCTTTAGGAAAGTTCTTCCTTGAAATTCAACAAGGGTAAAAAAAATTATGTGATTCCTCGCATTAATCACAACCATTTTATGTACATCCAATTTTCAATCAGCCGTTTTTTGTGCAAAAAGTGTCATTTAATACAAATATATGCATGTGCATGAATTTCTAAGCGGTATCTCCTACGTTGATGCTTTTCTTTCTAAAAATTTTATTTTCAAAACATGACGCACACTACCTTAATATACTTGCAATTTCTATATGAATGCAATTTTTCTTAAGAATGAATAGGGGTGAAGTTCAAAAAATTTGTCATCCAAACCCTAACACACAACTTTTAATATTCAAATTTCTGAAAAATATAATTTTCTAAATTCGATTTCTTATGTTAGAATGAAGTTAGAAAATGTATATCTCTGATTTCTTTCACGCACCTCTTTCTCCATATTTGGAATTTTGGGTTATTATTCTAAAAAATCCCTATTTCATTTTCCCAAGCATGGTTTACATAATAAAATATCTATTTTTTAAATAACCTATTGATGTTTCCATTGCTTTCTGTAAGTTTGTTATTCTTCTTTCTGTTATTCTTATATCTGCCATTACTTTTCATAATAACGTCTTATGTCCTTATTCTCTATTTGCGAACATCACAAAAACACATAGAAAAAGCATTAATATTGATTTACTACAATAGGAATTAAATACTTACATAAGAGTACAATTTTATAAAAAGAGAAAGCAAACCCTACTATGATACTTGATAGGTAAAACTAGTAGGATAACACAGCTATCATCTAGGGCTAGGAGGTTTAGACCCTATCCATCCTGACATAAGAAGGCCCTAATAAATGAATCTAAACAACTAAGGCGCTCCTCCTGCCATCTGGTGCTTGTCACAATCTTGTGCCCTACCCTGGCTAACTCCTGCTGTGTCCTAACTAACTCCTACTGCCCTCGTAGAAGCTCTGCGTGCTCCCTGGTGAGCTGCTCTTGCCCTTTGGTAATGCTCTTAATCTTCTCATCGTAGCTCATCTGTGGAGATGGTTGGGAGGGTCTTGCTCCCTTTCCCTAATATCTGTATCCCTAAGTACATTGTGTCATGGGCTTTGGTGACCAAGCGCGCCAATGCAACTCTGTCTGTCCAACGCCGCCTCCAAATAGTGACAAAGGAAATCTCTGTTGCTTGTGGAAATACTGTGGTGCCTGGTAATGTGGCGAGGGCTATGGCTCGGGTTCCTGCTCCTCCTTTGGAGCTAGTATTTGGGCCAAATCTATATTCATTCTCCTCAGAGTGGATGAATCAATCATAGGGTGAGTCTGCTCACTATAAGTCTCTTTATCCATCTCAACCCTGGCCCACCTAAAGATCCATGTCCAAAGATGACAATAGATCGTAGAAGATTGACGAAGTCCTGTTGTTGTCACATACTGGGCCATGATAGCCTTGGCCCAGTTCACCTGTAAACCTTCAAATATGGCGTAGGTGGCCTTCCTTACTATGGGATTAATTTGATCATAACTCCCCATCTTGGGGAAAAGGTTATACTACAGAATGCATATAGATAACCTAGCTAACGGGCGCAATTGTGCAATGTGCCAATCGAGGTGCTGGAGGTCTACTAAAATCTGATGTAAGACGGCCTGGTCCGACCTCTCAATCTGTCCTACGTCTATGCCATGCCCTATAATATCCAAAATACCAACAAACTGAGTCTCCATAAATGCTATTTCTACTCCCCTGACCGCCAATTGGAAGGCCATCTCATCATCCCCAGCACTGGTACGTAAATTAGCATCAAAAAGACGTACTAACCTGAGGTACGCTCGCCGCTCGAACGCCTCATGTCTTAGAATCTACCGCTGCCCGGTATCCAAAAAGTGCTGCTTTAAAGGCGTGCCATGAAAATCAGAAAACTTCACCTCTCTTCCTTGCAAAAATCAGTACGAAGCTGCATTAGAATAAGCCTGCACTATCCTCTTATCGCTCTGACACCAGGCTATCTTCTGGGGTGTAAGGTGGGGAAAATGGTTAACCAAGGATGGTCTTGGAGGCATGATGAAAAACTTCCAGATCTGTGGGAAAGAAGTATGGATTGGGTTGATCTCACGATACGCTTCAATTTGGTACTAATCATGAGCTGAATGCTAAAGTTTTGAGGTGTTGGGGGTGGTTGGAATCTACGAAATTGGGTTCGGTTGCTGTGTTTTGGGGTCGGAGGCTAGAATGATGAACACGAAAGGTGATTTACGCGTTTATATGCATAAATTTCAACCAAGGCGGTCGACCTGCCTTGTTCCTCGATCGTTCGCCCGGTCGACCCGCCTTATTCTTCGTTGACCGCACGGTTGACCGGCCTGTCGACCTATAGGTTGACCTGGTCGGCCTAAATTTTTTTTTTGCTAATTGTCGTGCTTGGCTGGCCCGCCTCCTCCTTAAATAAACAAAGCCCAATCCAATTATATCCATTTCTGGGTCATTTGAGCCGCGGTTATGACTTTGGCTAAATATTCCCGACCGCTCTCCACTCTTCAAGTGGAGGCTTAACATCTTCTATACTTCAACTAAATCTTTATTAATATCCATAAACTTGCTCGACCACTTTTATTGTCTAACCCCAAAATTTTCTCTTTCAAAACTGTTTTAATGTTTTTACAGCTAGGAAATATTTTAATGCACTTACAAACCACTTTATACTTAGATAATATTTTCATAAATATGTTTCCGCTTGGGCCAAGATAGTTATTGCGTAAGACACTGTCATTACAGCACAAAGTACTAGTTTTTAGATTTGATCCAAGTGAATATACACACACACACACACACATCAAATCTTCAAAATGCTTCTTTCTAAAAAGGTTTTCCCCCAATTTTCCATGTTTAAACTAGTACAAATATGAAGCTGTAAACTTTGAAGTTTAAAGCATGAAAACCTTCTAAAAAATTTCAAATTCTCAAAATTTTGCTTATTGGGCTAGACCCAAAGTGGCTTTTTAGCTTTCTTACTCTTTCCTAAATACCCACACGAAGATCTTCTCCTCAATCCCATTATATATTTTTCGAATCTATTTCCTTCTTATGCTTGTCTTTAATTCTAAGGTTATACCGCCAAACCTACTTTTCTGAAATAATTTCAAATTAGGAATTGTTTCCACGAGACTATTCTTTACTTATCTATTGTATATCTAAAATCTTTGTCCTTCTAGGTCTTTTAGCTCTTGGGATTTCTATAATCTAAACATTGATATACAAAACCATTTTCCAAATTTTGTCCAAAAATGGATTTGTCTTTGGGGCTAGGGGTTTATATATATATATATATATATATATATATATATATATATATATATTACAAATAAATTCACTCACTATCTGCCTACGAATCCTGAATCTGGCTTTGATACCAAATGTAACAACCCAAATTCCAGTGGGTCTGGATTTTTCGCAAAAAAGCTAAAACCAAGCCCACTGAAACCTGAGTTGGGTATCCAATATCCTGCAAATGGGCAAAGACAAATATATCAGAGCTCAATTAAATATGTAACAGTGGAACTGATTAGAATATAATGGCAAGTACATACTCACCAATATAGTAACACTTTCTAAACAAGTGCCTAAAAACTAGAAACTCTCTACCATCTACTTAACCTATATGGTGTTATGAGGAGGGGGTCGGAACTAAAGTTCTGGTGAATGAACAAATTATGTACTTCTAAGCTTAGTTCTACATATGTTGTTTTGTTTCCATTTACTGTTAGGTTTATAATACTCTCGCCTCTATGCATGAATTGTATCCATCTACTCTTTAGTAGAGTAGAACCTAATAACTGATATATATATATATATATGTATGTATGTATGTATGTAGTTATATGCCCAATGACCAAATTAGTCCTAGATACTAACCATGGTATCGTCTGTATCCTTCTCATAAAGGACTTCATCATCTTGCTTCCATGGCATTCTATGACTATATCTACAAATGACCGCCCCATAAGGCCTACAATATAGATGCTCCATCGTTTACAAGAAAACATAAAAGAGTGTCCGCACTAGTCTATACTAATGCTCAGATATCCACAATGTACCATACAGTGCGTACATTGAGGACTCTACGTAATCATTCCGTCTACTCTCCGAATCTCGCCAACATGGTCTACCCTGTACGGAACTCAGTCGGAAATTCTCTGTATCTGTAAAGGACAGCTTTGTTAGGCTTACAATAAAGATATTCTACTTGATCTATCTCTTTTCTCATCATGGCTATGGCCCCACGCAGCCACCCCTCAACTAATCGAAAGACCTCTAAAGAGTTAATTGGTCGTGCCCTACTACAAACAATTTAACATCCAATTGGTGATGCCCCTCATCCGATGTCTCGATGGTGAAAGTATCATTAAACTGTTTGTTTAACTCTAGCCTTTGCCGAACTCGTTCTTAGTACAAGTTTCCTGTTGGTTACTCATTTACCCTAGTTAGCATAATCTTGTCCAAGCCTTACCTAACTATTATGGGACTATCACTTTCTAACTGAAGGGAATGTTGTTGGTATTGGCCACTTCTATTATCGTGCTTGTTAAGTTAAATCAAGTCTTAAAGTTTATTAAAATGAGCCTCTTCTATTATTTCTATTTTATTGCTTATTAACTTAGTATAAGTCTTTTTAAATAAGCCTCTACTTTTATCCTTTTTATATTAGCTTATTAACTTATTCTAAGTCCTAAAATAAGCCTTTACGTTCTCACTACTTAATTATAACCTATGTTATAATTTTGCTTGTAATTGTCACTTTCTATCTTCTTTTAATCTGCATATTATATAATTACAAGCGTCTCTTTTCTGCTCTAGCCCGTCTTCTTTTATTTTATTATTGAATTTAATTCTCTTATCTTATACACTTTACTTATCAAAATAACTATTTTACTTAATTTTATTATCTACGCAATAAATGCATATCTAGATTCATTAACTGTAACGACCCGCAATTTTCGATAATTAAATTTTGTTAATTTAATTGGGAAAGAAAATAAAAATCTGTAATTTAATAATGAAATCATTAAAATAAAGGTAATAATGTTAATGCAAGTTCATAAATAACTAATTTAGTGCAAACCCAATTAATTGAAACAATCGCAAGGTCATAAGTGATTATAAATAGTAAATTGGAAATAAAATTCAAATTTATATTAATTGATGAAATAATACGTAATAAACTGTAATTTGGAAAATCAATATTAGATAATAAATTGTAATAATTGTTGGTTGATAATAAAGTATGAATAGGATAGTGATTGAGTGAATAATAAGAATGTGAATCAAGATTTATTTATTTATTTTAATTTAAATTATAGTAATTGGGTTTATTGCAATATAATGAAATTTAATATTTAAATATTACGTGGATGGAAATTAAGATGAAATTGGGAACTACTAGTGTACTAAGAGGTAATCCAATGTTACTTATAACCTTATGATAATGAAAGACTTGAATAAGAAGGTTTAAAATTTAATAAATGGATTTTTGGAATTTTATTTTATAACTTCTGAATTTAATGAAACTGAAATTAAATACTGAAATTGGTGAATGAATCAACGTTAAATTGACATCTAAATTTGTTTAAATCATTGTAAATGATTAAGAAATCAAAAATGATGAAAATTTTCAATTTTCGAATTGAATTGAAAATTTGATCTAGTTAATAAAATTTTAATTTATTTAATTAATGCAAAAATAGCCATTTTGGCCGCTGACTCGGATTTCGACGAAACAGGTTTCATCGGATCCGTAACGGTGAATTATTGTAGGATTTCAAGTTTCGTAGCGATCGGACTTGTCGTTTGATCGTACGGGCTCGAAACGCCTAGAAATCAATGAAATTGAAATCAATCGAAATCAATTTGAAATAGCTTTATTTTAGCATAACTTCTTCATACGTTAGAATTTGGACTTGGAACCTGTTCCATGGCATTTAAAATATTTGAAAACATCTATTTTGATATATGGGTTGACCCAATTTCGTTCCAGAGTCAGAACGGGCTTTTCGGGCCATTTATCGTTCAATTTTCCAAACCAAATCAAGCCCATTTGTTTATATTGTGATCTGCCTATATATATTCGGTTATAAACTCTAGTCTATTTCTTATTCCTCATTTCTATACGTACAATTCTATTTGCTTCTCCTCGTTCAATGGCAGGCAGAACCCTAAATCCAAAACTGCAAATTCGAATCAAAAATCAAATTGAAAATTCAAACTCCCCAAATAATATCAAATTTTATATGGATTCGAAGCTCTCGATTAATGCATCTCAGATCTGTAATTCATTTTTCAGTTTGGATCACTAGTTGTCCAGAAATCGCGAATCAATTCCAGCCGTCCATATTTGATTTTGGTCGATCCAACGGCGGATCTGCATCCGATCGACGATCAGGAAATGCCGTTGGGAACGTGGTGGAGAGAAGGTCCTTGATGTGCCATTCGTTTGTGTCATATGGGTCTGAATTCAATGCGTTTTGGCTATCATTGATGATCGACGATGGCCGAGTAATGGCGTCCCAGGGGCAGCAGCTCATCCAGGGTGGGGTCGGCTGAGGTAGGGCATGTCACTGGTGATGTTTGATCATCACAAAAGTGCACAGGGTGGTCGGGAATTTCGAGACACGATGGCGGCTGAAGAGTGCAGCTAGGGTTTCGTTCGATCGGTTACGGTTCCGTGCGCGTGGAGGGGGAAGGTACGTGATGACGCGTAGGGGGTGAGTTATTTTTTTAGTTCTCATTATTTAATTTTAAATCATGAATTTAATTATTCTAAACACCATAACTTCTACATACGAGGTCCAATTCGTGTGTGGTTTTCTCCACTGCGGTCCGATCGAAATTCTTGAGATTTTGACGCTGGTTTGGATGGATTCTGAGACTGTTCAATTTTTGGGTTTAAATTGAATTTAAATTCAAATTAAATTCAAAAGGTGAGTGTTTTAATCCACTCACAACTTCTAAAATTTCTTATGTTTGTTAAATTGATTTATGATGTGATTAGAAATTTATTTATGACTGCTTGGCATATTTTTAATCATCATCCCAGTTAAATTGAATTTATTTGAATTAAATTGTTATTTAATTTATTATTGCATATAAACTGCTAGTTAAATAGTTATTTAATCTATTATTGAAGATAAACTGCCAGTAAATGCCTGGTATTTATTATCTATTCTATATTGATGTTATTGATTGAATTGGATGATGATTGTGATAAATGTTTGATGATTGATATTGGATGAATGGATGTTGTATTTTATACTGTTATCAACTGCAAGTTGTTGTGGATTTTATTTCATTCGAGATTGCGATTTGAAATAATATATAACCATATTTATATTTTAAATTACGGATTGAAATGCTAATTATCCTTATCATTTAACCATATGATAGAAAATTATATACAGACACCATGGTCTATATATAAAATATTTTGAAATGATTTCTATGGTTTTGTAAAGGAATTTATGGGTTATATAAACATTGTTTTCAGATGTTATATAAATGTTATTTTATTAGTGATTTTTGGCTATGTGTAAATTCATTCGGAGATATAAAATAAGCCAAATAATAAAGTTTGATTGTTTTATATAATATGGTTAAGTATCTGTTTAATTATATTGTATATAGAGTTTATAATGACTTAAATAAAAATTAAGTTGGAAGATAACTATGAAACTGATTTGAATTAAATTATTTAAGAATTATACTCGAATAAATTTGATTTGAAATTTAAATAAAATTGAGGCTTTAAAGGGTATGATTTTTATAACTTGATTTTGGTTTAGAGTGATTTAAATGAATATCAAGTTGATTTTAATGAACATATCACGTTAGATAAAGTGAAGAATATCCAGTTATTTGAAGTTTAAAAGTTTTATTCAAATGATATTGGATTTATTGAGTAAACATTTCAAATCTAAATAATAGTAATTGAATTTGATATATATGGAAATATCAAAGAATTTGTTTTGAAATGGTGGAATATTTAAAGCTTTGAAATTTATGGAAATTGAAATGGTTTATTTGGGGGTTCAAATCCGTATTTAGAATTGATTTGTGAAATTGAAAAAGCTATTTTATTTATAAAGAAATTTAATATTTAAGCCGTTTAAGTGGTGTAGTTATGTTTCAAGGTTATGAGTTTCAAAATATAATTTGGATCTTCATAAAAATGATATTATATTGATTTGGGTTTTACAACGAGAATGATATCGTATTTATACGGTTTTGAAATGGATATTATATTCTTGTTTTGAAGTATAAACTATTTTGAAAAGACCGTGGTGTTATAATAACATTTGATTGTTAAAAAGACCCGAATCAGATATTGTCATACACTCTGCCAACTCCAAAAACCACTTTAACAACCGTGTACACGGTGGAGATTCCAGAATGAAGTAGGATAGTGGCGGTATTTTCTTTGAGGTAAATACGTGGACCCGACTCCCGCGAGTTGGCATAAGGTGGCTAAAACAGAGCAATCAATGGGCTAATGAGATCATTCCTCAGATCGGACACACTCCATCGATATTATATTCTGACTTTGAGATTGATTCGATGGCCACTTTTGATTTTGATTGAGGGTATGGCTCGAGGTGGGCGGTAGTAGCTGATACGCGTTACCACTGGCCTGGAAGTGTAGTTGGTATATCTACCCTGACATTGCCTAGTTGTGTCGTGTCACCTACCTTAGCGCGCCTTGTACGAGTTTGATTTGTGTCGTACCTATGGAATATCCTTTGGTAGCCTCCCGATCAGGAGCTATTACGGTACTGTATAGACTATTGGCACTATTACGTGTTAAGGTCTATATGGGTAACCCCTTAATGCTACTTTTAAAGTAAGTTTATTTTACTAATAGACATTATTATAATAGCGAAATATTACTACATAGTAAATAGTTTAACGGATCCTTAGGAGATGTGAATCCCGGGCATCTCTTAAGTTACTGCACTCTCGTTAAACACTGGATAGGAGATGTCAAATCCCGTAAATATCTCTGACGCCATTCCACTCATATTATTTACTGTTGATTTAACTTACATATGATCTTTTAGTTTTGACTCGAGTGTTTTGTCTTTTCAATTCGCTCGGGTCAGCCTGAGCGTTTCAGGATTTGAAGGGCTTATTTCTGGAGGACGAAGACAAAGATTTTAGCACTACTATTTATTATATTCCACTGCATCACATTGTTCTGCTGCATTGTTATTTATTATTCTCTGGTATGTGTAACTCTGATATGTATTGTATAAGTATAATCAAATGTTTTGTAAAACAGCTTCATGAACTATTATTTGATTATTATATTTGACATTCCACTACAAGATTCTATTTTGTTTTATTTCTTTCTCTGCTTTCTTATTCACCCCAATAACAAATTACCCTTTTGTATGATTTGAATCTGACGTGTATGGTTTATAGTCTATTTAAAGCGTACAAAAAGACAGGATATTACATCTAGTATCAGAGCTTTGGTTTAGCGATAAACCTTAGCTTTGTGGGGTCTGACTCTTAATTATAGGGGAGTAATACCCTATGATGAGTCGTTGAGTGTATATATATGAGAGAGCGTATTTGTTAGTTTTATAAAAAGTTTTGATATTGTGTTAATTTGTTCCGTTTTGTATTTATAAATTCTGATTGGTGCATAGGACGCTATGACATCAATAGGGATTTCCAAACACCTAATAGGACAGACCGACACAATATTTGTTTTGAATATATGTGAATGAAATAATTTTGCCTATTATATTTTCTTTATATAAAGTAATATATTTTATGAAGGATATATTTGGTTGCAATATATTGGTTGGTAGGTAGTGAAATTTATAAATATTGGTTGGGAATAAGATCTAAAATAAAATAATGAAAATTGAAAATTTCAGAACTTAAGTTCTGGGACTTTTCAAAACTGCTTTCAAATGATTTGGAATATTATAATAATATTGTTTATAAGTATTTTCTGATATAAATATTTCAATATAAAATTTGAAAGAATTATTTTAAAGAATTTTTTTGAAAAGAAATAAATTATGTTCTCCCCTCTCTGTCGTTGGAAAATAATTTCGGTGATGAGCGCACGCACCATCGACATTCATTTTTGAGTTTCTAAGTGGGAAGGCCATTGTAGTAATTTTACTACAGATTTATTTCGTTAAACAAAAATAAATTTTAAATTGTTTTAAATACAACTGGATATATAAATTGTAAGTATACACATTTATCTATTATTTTAAAATAACTTGAAATTTAAACCCGGTATTTAGTTCTTAAGTTTCCGTTAATTAATAGTTTTAACTGTTGTAGTGAAATGGAATGTAACTAATTAATAATTGCAACCTTTAATTAAAATAAGAGATTAAATGCTAGGTTATAAATGAAATAACAAGAAAGTTGAAATTTGTAATCTATAAAAAGTAAAGGATATGATTATTGAACATTAAATTTATTTAAAATAAATGAGAAAACTTGTATAACTTTCAATTACATTCTTAAAACACACACATATATATATATATATAACTTACCAAATATCAAAAGTCATAATGAAATAAGAAAATGTAATGGATATTATGCAAGTAATAAACTTGAGGTAATGAAAGTGTTTAATGAAATTCTTTTATAAATAAGAATTTAATGTTATAGTTATTGTAAACTTAAGTATGAATGAAAGGCCACTAATTAAATATAATAGAAAATTTATAAAGAAATGATAATAAACTTAAGTGAATGTTGAGGTTATTTATAATAAAAATAAGTAGAAAGATGAATACCGTAAATAATGAAATTAAGTAGTGAATAAATGAATGTAATACAATAAAAAGAAATTTACATGATATGAATAAATGAAAAATTGTAAGAAGTTAAATGTAAATTAAAAAGATAAATCATTATATGAATGAAAAGGAAATCAAACAACAAATGTATGAAATGAAATCAAAAAGAGTGAACTTGATCTATTGTTTGAAATTGTTGTTTGTTTGGTTTATGGTTGTTTGGGCAAGGATGCTTTAAAATTGCTTGGATGTATGAATAATCTATTTAGCTTCATCTAAGACTGTTGAGTAAATGGTGCACTTAATAGTTTATTTTCCACTCTGTACAATTTAAAGTTTTGAACCCGAACATATATTTGTTTTGTTTGATATGATTGGATGATTGATTTGTGTTGACTTTATGTGATGGTTGTATGCTTTGTTGCAAGTGATTGTTGTTTATATTGATTCGTTTGTTAGTGGTTGAAACAACTTTAAATATTTCATTTTATACAATTATTAACTCTTTTTGGATTATATAAGTGAAATACAGGTTATGGAAGCAATTGCTACTGCTTTTGTTTTCATAAAATAAGCGTAAATTGCCCGACAAATAGGTACGTTTTCGGATTACGATTTGTAGCGCTATTATATTATTTTTTCCGTGTTGGGATATATTATTCTGGAAAATATATGTTGTATATTGTTATATTTGATATTATATTTTCTCCCGAGCTTCTCCGTACAAAGGAGACACTGCCGAAAATTTCCGTAAATTTTAAACTTAGAAAATTTTTGAAAATGTTTTCCAAACTTTATTAATTTTAGTATAAAAAGATTTAATGACTATAAATTGGTATATTTTATTTAAATTAATTACATTTTAAATTTAATTTTTTATAAAGTTAATATTTTTGAATAAGATATTGTTTACTTAATTCTTTCTTTCCCTTCTTTTTCATTTTCGAGGACGAAAAGTTGTGAGTGGGGGAGAGTGTAACCACCCGTAGTTTTCAACAATTAAATTTTGTTAATTTAATTCGGAAAGAAAATAAAAATATGTAATCTAATAATGAAATCATTAAAATAAAGGTAATAATGTTAATGCAAGTTAATAAATAACTAATTTAGTGCAAACCCAATTTATTGAAACAATTGCAAGGTCATAAGTGATTGTAAATAGTAAATTGGAAAATAAAATTCAAAGTTATATAAATTAACGAAATAATACGTAATAAACTGTAATTTGGAAAAATCAATATTAGATAATAAATTGTAATAATTGTTGGTTGATAATAAAGTATGAATATGATAGTGATTAACTGAATAATAGGAATAGGAATCAAGATTTATTTATTTTAATTTAAATTATAGCAATTGGGTTTATTGCAATATAACGAAATTTAATATTTAAATATTACGTGGATGGAAATTAAGATGAAATTAGGAAACATTAGTGTACTAAGAGGTAATCCAATGTTAGTTATAACCTTATGATAATGAAAGACTTGAATAACAAGGTTTAAAATTTAATAAATGTATTTTTGGAATTTTAATTTATAACTTTTGAATTTAATGAAATTGAAATTAAATACTGAAACTGGTGAATGAATCAACGTTAAATTGACTTCTAAATTTGTTTAAATCATTGTAAATGATTAAGAAATCAAAATTGATGAAATTTGTTAATTATCGAATTGAAATTGAAAATTTGATTTAATTAATAAAATTTTAATTTATTTGATTAATGTAAAAAGAGCCATTTTGGCCACTGACTCAGATTTCGACGAAACTAGTTTCATCGGATCCGTAACAGTGAATTATTGTAGGATTTTAAGTTTTGTAGCGATCGAACTTGTCATTTGATCGTACGGGCTCGAAACGTCTAGAAATCAATGAAATTGAAATCAATTTGAAATAACTTGATTTTAGTATAACTTCTTCATACGATGGAATTTGGACTTGGAACATGTTCCATGGCATTTAAAATATTCAAAAACATCTATTTTGATATATGGGTTGACCCAATTTCGTTCCGGAGTCAGAACGGGCTTTTCGGGCCATTTATCGTTCAATTTTCCAAACCAAATCAAGCCCATTTGTTTCTATTGTGATCTGCCTATATATACCCGGTTATAAAACCTAGCCTATTTCTTATTCCTCGTTTTTGTACGTACAATTCTATTTTCATCTCCTTGTTCAATGGCAGACAAAACCCTAAATCCCAAACTGCAAATTCAAATCAAAAATCAAATTGAAAATTCAAACTCCCCAAATAATATCAAATTTTAAATGGATTCGAAGCTCTCAATGAACGCATCTCAGATCTGTAATTCATTTTTAATTTGAATCATTAGTTGTCCAGAAATCGCGAATTAATTCCAGCCGTCCATATTTGATTTTTGTCAATCCAACGGTGGACCTGCATCCGATTGATGATCTGGAGATGTCGCTCGGAAGGTGGTGGCGAGCAGGTCCTGCATGTGCCATTCGTTTGTGTCGTAGGGGTCAGAATTCGCCGCATTTTGGCTATCATTGATGATCGGCGACGGTTGAGTAACAACGTGCTAGGGGCGGCCGCTGATCCAGGGTGGGGTCGGCCGAGGTAGGGCGTGTCGCTGGTGAAGTCTGATCATCACGAAAGTGCACAGGATGGTCGCGAATTTCGAGACATGATGGCAGCTGAAGAGGGCAGCTAGGGTTTCGTTCGACCAGTTACAGTTCCTTGCGCGTGGAGGGGAAATGTACGTGATAACGTGTATGGGGTGAGTTGTTTTTTATTTCTCATATTTAATTTTAAATCATGAATTTAATTGTTCTAAACACCATAAATTTTACATACGAGGTCCAATTCGCGTGCGGTTTTCTCCGCTGCGATCCTATCAAAATCCCGGAGATTTTGACGCTGGTTTGGAAGGATTCGGTGACTATTTAATTTTTGGGTTTAAACTGGATTTAAATTCAATTTAAGTTCAAAAGGTGAGTGTTTTAATCCACTCACAACTTCTAAAAGTTCTTATGTTTGTTAAATTGATTTATGACGTGATTAGAAATTTATGACTGTTTGGCATATTTTTAATCATCATCCCAGTTAAATTCAATTTATTTGAATTAAATTGTTATTTAATTTATTATTGCATATAAACTGCTAGTTAAATAGTTATTTAATCTATTGTTGAATATAAACTGCTAGTAAATGCCTGGTATTTATTATCTGTTCTACATTGATGTTATTGATTGAATTGGATGATGATTGTGATAAATGTTTGATGATTGATATTGGATGAATGGATGTTGTATTTTATACTGTTATCAACTGTAAGTTGTTATGAATTTATTTCATTCGGGATTGCGGTTTGAAATGATATATAACCGTGTTTTTATTTTAAATTACGGATTGAAATGATAAATATCTATATCACTTGACCATACGATAGAAAATTATATACATACACCGCGGTCTGTCTATAAAATATTTTGAAATGATTTCTATGGTTTTGTAAAGGAATTTATGGGTTATATAAACATTGTTTTCAGATGTCATATAAATGTTATTTTATTGTTGATTTTTAGCTATGTGTAAATTCATTTGGAGATATAAAATAAGGCAAATAATAAAGTTTGATTGTTTTATATAATATGGTTAGGTATCTGTTTAAGTTATATTGTATATAGAGTTTATAACGACTTAAATAGAAATTAAGGTTGGAAGATAACTATGAAATTGATTTGAATTAAATTGTTTATGAATTATACTCGAATAAATTTTATTTGAAATTTAAATAAAATTAAGGCTCTAAAGGATATGATTTTTATAACTTGATTTTGGTTTAGAGTGATTTAAATGAATTATCAAGTTGATTTAAATGAATATATTAAGTTAAATAAAGTGAAGAATATCCTGTTGTTCGAAGTTTAAAAGTTTTACATAAATGATATTGGATTTATTGAGTAAACAATTCAAATCTAAATAATAGTAATTGAACTTGATATATATGGAAATATCAAAGAATTAGTTTTGAAATGGTGGAATATTTAAAGCTTTGAAATATATGGAAATTGAAACGGTTTATTTAGGGGTTCAAATCTGTATTTAGAATTGATTTGTGAAATTGAAAAAGCTATTTTATTTATAAAGAAATTTAATATTTAAGCCATTTAAGTGGTGTAGTTATGTTTCAAGGTTATGAGTTTCAAAATATGATTTGGGTCTTTATAAAAATGATATCATATTAATTTGGGTTTTACAACTGAAATGATATCGTATTTATATGGTTTTGAAATGGATATTATATTCTGGTTTTGAAGTATAAACTATTTTGAAAAGACCGCGGTGTTATAATAACGTTTGGTTGTTAAAGAGACCAGGATCTGAAGCTGTCATACTCTCTGCCAACTCCAAAAATCACTTTAACAACCGTGTACGCGGTGGAGATTCTAGAATGAAGTAGGATGGTGGTGGCATTACCTTTGAAGTAAATATGTGGACCCGACTCCCATGAGTTGGCATAAGGTAGCTAAAACAGGAGCAATCGACGGGCTAATGAGTTCATTCCTCTGATCGGACACACTCCTTCGATATTATATTCTAACTTTGAGATTGATTCGGTGGCCATATTTGATTTTGATTGGAGGTGTGGCTCGAGGTGGGCGGTAGTAGCTGCTACGCGTTACCACCGGCCCGAAAGTGTAATTGGTATATCTACCCTGGCATTGCCTAGTTGTGCTGTGTCACCTACCCTAGCGCTCCTTGTACGAGTTTGATTTGTGTCGTACCTATGGAGTGTCCTCTGGTAGCCACCCGATCAGGAGGTATTACGGTACTATATAGACTATTGGCACTATTACGTGTTAAGGGCTATATGGATAACCCCTTAACACTATTTTAAAGTAAGTTTATTTTACTAATAGACATTATTATAATATTGAAATACTACTGCATAGTAAATAGTTTAACGGATCCTTAGGAGATGTGAATCCCAAGCATCTCTTAAGTTACTGCATTCACATTAAACACTGGGCAGGAGATGTCAAATCCCGTAAATATCTCTGACGCCGTTCCACTCATATTATTTACTATTGATTTAACTTACATAAGATCTTTTAGTTCTGACTCGAGTGTTTTGTCTTTTCAATTCGCTCGGGTCGGCCTGAGCATTTAAGGATATGAAGGGCTTATTTCTGGAAGATGAAGACGAAGATTTTACTACTACTATTTATTATATTCCACTGCATAACATTGTTCCGATGCATTGTTATTTATTATTCTCTGGTATGTGTAACTCTGATATGTATTGTATAAGTATAATCAAATGTTTTGTAAAATAGCTTCATGAACTATTATTTGATTATTATATTTTGTCGTTCTGCTACAAGATTCTGTTTTGTTTTATTTCTTTCTCAGCTTTTCTTATTCACCACAATAACAATTCGCCCTTCTGTATGGTCTGAGTCTGACGTGTGTGGTTTGTCGTCGATTTAAAGCATGCAAAAAGGCGGGATGTTACATCATCGTTTATAGCTTCAGATTTGTATCTAATAATTAGCTTGATTCCTTAAATTCTTCCCTTTATACTCTTCTTTTCTATAAAGTACTCCTATTCTATTTGCTTGGTTATGAAAAATGTACTAAATATCCATTTCCATATTTTAATACTAAATAATACTATATATAATAATTTATAACTGTAAGATATTTCTTTTATTATGTTTGGATAGTGTAAAATACAGTGGTTTCTCTATATAAAATTTCCTTTTTCTTTCTTTTATTCTTGCAATTACGTTTATCGTTATCTTTTAAATAATAAACTATAGAAATGTATCCTATTTTCTAAACATGTATCCTATTTTCTAAACCAACCAATTAGTTTTATCACTTACTTCCAAATCAAGTTATTAAATTTTTCTCTAATTTATTGCTCCTGTTTTAGCATGATTTATTATAGAATTCTTAGTTATTTTGCTTTATTTCAGCTTTTCTTATCATATATCTAATTTCCTAAAATCTAGTATTTTCTTATTTTAATCCATAATTGCTTATTCTCTTCTCTAACTACATTATTCGCATAAAAAGGGAATAAAAAAAAGCTAGCACTTAGGCTAAATTATAAATTTAAAATAGATGTAAATAACTGTAAATTTCTTACAGTTCAACATAACTAATCAACATGATTAATTACTAAAATACCGAATAAAATTATTTAATAAGAATCTAACGATAATATATCATAAACATAAAAGATATATAATTAAATCCACTTCCCTATAATCCTTAGCTTTGCTTGTGCTCAGCTTAACTTCATCGTCCTTTTGGATCCCCTTCTTAGGTGCATAATATTTTGGTTTAGAAGATTCCCTACCTAGTAATATTTTCTTTTTAGGGTCCAACCTTAGGCAATGAACCCATTGGGAGAAGATCTGATTGTGAGAAAAGAGCTAGGCCTAGGGTACTATTTATCGGGGAGTTTGGGGATCTCTGACCATTGGATTCTTGGATTGAATCTGAAACCACCATGTTACAGGGTTGTTTGGAGCCATTGGATTAATCAACATAGGGCTCAGATCGCATGAAAATCAATTTTTACATCACGCGGCACGTACCTGGATGAAACATCGTCCAGGTAGCAAGGCGGGTCGACCATGGTGTCGACCGCCCTACTCCTTGAGTCGACCAGGCGGTCGATCTTGGAGCTTGTTGTGTCGGCCTAGCGGTCGAACCATATATGTATTTAATTTTTTCTTTTTCTTTTCCGTTTATTTCCCGTTTTCATTTCTCTCGCAAATTCTTCTTATAGATTCGGATTTTGACAAGTTATATGTGAAAACTGATCAGAAAATCACCTTGAACATAATGGTACAAATTTCAAGGCCATATTCCAACAATTTCAAAAATGTTTATTTCCATTATTCATCGTTATTTGCTTCATTTTACTTATATAAAAATGCAGGGTGTTACATTCCTCCCTCCAAGAGGTGCCTTATCCTGACCCTTTTGCAGCGTGGATAAGAGCTTGTTCGGTGCTTTACATTGGCCATCTTATGGCATGGATAAAGGCTTACTCCGTCCTCCCTCTAGGAGGTTCCTCGACCTGACCAAAGGCGCGACCAAGGGCCTGTCCAGTGCTTTGACATGGCCAGCTTATGGCGCGGCTAAAGGCTTACCTGCCCTCCCTCTAGGAGGTGCTCTACCCTGGCTATCTCGGCACAGACATCGGCTTTTCTACCATCTTAGGTGGACTACCATCTTAGGTAGTATCCAAATATGAGGAGTATTTCACTCCTAACCATGTAGATTTTCTCTTTATAGAAAGTTTCTCTTTATTAACTTTATCTCAAATTCTTTTTACAATCTATGGATTTTTCCATGACGAAAAAAGTTTACGATCATCCCCTCGAGGGCTCTGCAATTGTTGGTTCCATGACCATTCATCATATAATAGTGGCAGTAGGATCCTCCCAAATTCTTTTCATGTTTTGGCATTTTCTTTTGTGACGGCCAATAGTTGAGCTCATCCTTAGTAAGAAAGTAGACATTCTTTATGGAAGTTGTCAAGTTGCACTCTTTTAGAAGTCTGGACTTGGAACTTGATTCTTACAGAAATGCCTTTTGAATTTTTATTTCTTGGCCTTATTATTTCGCACTCTTCGATTGCTTTTCTTTTTACCACCCTTTGGATTTCTTGAGTTGGAAGTGCTTTTACTGCAGTTTGTTGCCATTTATATGTAAAGGCGTTGTAATCATCCATAATCTCTTTTTCAAAGATGGTGCTTTCGGAATAATGTTGGATTTTTTCTTCTCATTCGATTGAAGATATTATCACTTCCATATGTTTTCTTTCCTAGTGCAAAGATCAAGGTAGAGCCAACATGAAAAGGATTCAGACTCCATTTTTCAGGATCATAAGACTCTGCTTTTTTCTTATTTATAATTCCAAGAGCTTCTAGTGTCAGTCTTTGCTCTTCATCTTGATTGGAATTCTGATGAGCCTTGAAAGGATATTTATCTCATGGGGCTCAAAGGATCCTTGTTGCAATCTCAAGATCCTTCAAGCCATGATTTACCAAAGTAGCCAGACTTGGAATAGGATTGAACTAAGCAGGGTTAAAGAGGTGAAGTGTTGGGTTTTTACCCAAGTCGGAGGTTCGACCCCTTCCTCTAGCACCAAAAATGTTACCAAGATTTCTTATCAACACCCCAAAATGATGCTAAGAATGGTGAATAATCCTTTATACGAGTATTGCAAAAAGGAAGGTGTAAATCCTTTTAGAACCGCCTTTCGATTAGGCTTTATGAAACACCCCATACCTCTTAATATACCCAAAAGGACACATTAAAAGGCATGGTGCATTGAAGGTGTAACTAAAACTAATAGAGGCCAAGATTCACAAGAAATAAGTAGGTAAAAACAGTGGAAACTAAATAAAACAAAGCTTCATAATTAATTCATAAATAAAACAATTTCCAAATACAACATTCAAATCTATAGTATCTTATGAAATAAAACTTCATTGTCTGAAAATCAGAGTATGTAATATCCCTCATAAATAAACCAGTGTATACTAGAACAACACCTGAAAATAAAAGAAGTACATAGAAGAAGTCTACTCCAAGAAGAACTCCAAGCTGTAGCAATCTACTAGCATCTTCCTTGATTGCCTAAGGGGAAAAAAGGGAAATAGAGGAGTGGGTCAGACTAAAAGTCCGGTGAATGATAGTAATTACTAGAGTCTTTAAGAAGATAAAAGTAATAGACTCTACAATAGTTCTAGCATAAATAAAGATAACAAAGGAAATGGGAAAGAGATATACTGGAAATAAATATGATTAAATATTGCTCAAGATAGGTTAACTTTGATTACTTGCACTTTTTCTAATTTAATTAGGTTGAATTCCTAATCTTGTCGTTAGGATGTGACCATAATTCTACCCTTTTTGATTGGCCTGCTACTCTATAGGCATTTCTATGGACCAACCGCTATATAAATCCCTATACAGTAGCCAACGGTATCTATGGAAAATACATAGAGCAACCACGAGGATCCGGAACAACATATATAGCTCCCTACACAGAAGGCAATATCGTCTACTAAGACACCATACTAAGCGCTTGGAACTCATAGCTATTACTAAGCTCCCCAATGGAATAGCACGCATAACTGCCACCATGCCCATGCTACCTTTTGCTCCACCTATTGGGTCTTCTTATTACCTCTAATGTACATCATAGCGTGCCCCTCACTTCACTTCAGGAAAATGCAAGATCACCATGTGTCCATAAAAAAAGGGAAATGCTGTTGGTACTGGCCTTTAATCCAAACAATATATAATTGCGCCCCTTATCCAAATCCTTATGATTTGGACTTTTATTTGACCAATTACTACCATTCTTAGCATAAGCATGCCCTAGGAAATGCTATTTGGTACAGGCCTACTTTCATCTTTGCTTATTAACATAGATGAATTATTTAAATAAGCCTTTAATACCATTTTTACTTTCCACGCTTATTAATTTATCGCAAGCCTTAAAATAAGCCCCATTCTGTTTTTTTTCTTATTATAACCTACGTTATAATCATGCTTACTACTTAACCCAAGGTCTAAGTGTGAAAACAAGCTTTTTTCATCTTTTACTTCATTCATTTATAATTCTAAGTTATAACTATGCCAATTATCTTTAATTTATTAAATTCTAATTATAATTAGGCATAATTTCAGTCTAGTTCCATTATTTATTAAAGTCTTTATAATTTACATCTCATTTTCTTCATTTAATATTCTTACTTATAAAGTCCATATTCGCGTTCAATTTATTCTAATCTATATGTGTGGAAAAGGGGAATGAAGAGAATAGACGCTTGCATTGAAAAGATGTAAGTAAGAAATAAATAGCAATAAATAAACTTAAATACTGTGAATAGACTGTAAATTAGTAAAAGTTATGCTTAACAGCAATAATTTATAATTAACAGAAATGATACTAAAATTACTGAGAGGAATAGCTGAATAGATTGAAAATAATTAAAAACTGTAAATAATTACCGAAAAAGGCTATTCCAAAAATCGTAGTAAAACTACAATTATTGAAAAACCTTATTATTTTAAATTACTTAAAGAAATCTTAAAATAATTACAATCATTCGCCTATGGTCCTAAGCTCTTCCTTTAGTCTTCCTAGATCCACTTGGAGTTGCAAAATAATTTTTATTAAAAAGATTCTTTCCTTGGAAAATTATTCCTTTTAGGGTCCGTCATAAAAGGTGAACCTAAGAGAGAAAATCTAGAATGAGAATAAGTGTTAGTTCCAGGGTCTATTTATATGTGTAGAAGTGGATCTCGAAACATTAGATTTGGAGATTGCATAGGGTGCAACCACTCATAGGTTGAACAGGAGCGATCAGAAGCAGAAATGAAGGGAATGGATTAAACAAAAGGGTGCAAATGACGTGTTCCGACGCTTCTCATTCGTTCGAACGAATTAACGTTCTTTTGCCTGCCATTTTACAAGGCGGGTCGACCAGGCGGTTTTTGCCCCCTTGCCCAGGTCGACCGGCCCATCGTCCTGACCATGTATTTTTTTTTCTTTTATATTTCTGCTTATTTTGTTTATTTTTAAACTTGGTCATATTAGCATAGTTTCTGACGCTTTATATACGAGAATTGACCAGAAAATTAACACCGGCAAAATGGTGCAACTTCCATAGCTTGATTCCGATGACTTCATAAAGTTATTTTATTATTTAATTAATTAACGAATAAATTATTACGGGTTAAATTTCCGGTTGTTACATTCTCCCCTCCTTAAGGGATTTCGTCCCTAAAATCTTTAAGGATAAAAGAATGTACTAAATGTTTTCATCCAATTCTACAATCAAATACTCAACATCGACCATTCATCCACTATCCTTATGTTTTTCTAATGCATTTTATGATACTTATGAAATTAATATAGTGTAAATGTTTCTAACTAATGCAAACGATTAAGCGGTCCGCTGATTCAGTTGACCTCCGTTTATGCAACCATTTCCGTGCCATGTATCCAAATGAATGCAAAAATTTCATAATGATAATGATAATTCTATATGCGTGCTACAAACATCATCCAAATGCAACAATCATGTGATAAACAGCCATTTATAGTAATCATGGAAATAAAATAAAAATGCGCACACGCCCATATGCATATGCTCTAGTGTCTTAGTTAGGCTGATCCCTAAGGAATAATAGTGCCTAGTGTACCTATATGCGTACATAGCATCCACTAGCAAACACTTGCAACCACTAGCACACATCATTCATAACATGTTCTATTGACATGCTTACATCAAATCCTACCATCCGTAGGTTAAATCCAAAGTTCTACCCTCCCAAAGATAATAAAGGAAAGAACCTATTCAAATCTAAAGATGGAAAAAGGAATTCTAAAACTTAACATCAAAAAGATGAGGATAGGAAGTACGAATCTTCTCTTCTGCTTCCCAAGTGGCGTCTGCAACATCATCTCCCCATTGCATCTTTACTAGTGGAACCTCCTTATTCCTTAGTCGCTTGATATCTCTTCCAACAATCTTAGTGAGGATACACTAAGTAGAAGCTTCTCTTTCAACCTCCACCTCTTCTAATTGACTAGGCTCTACTACCGCCGCCGAGTCATGTAAGCACCTCCGCAAGAGCAAAACATGGAAAACATCGTACACTCCTGCGTGCCTATTTGGCAGCTTCACTCAGTAAGCCATCTTCCCAACTCTCTCTGTGATAGGAAATGGTCCAACAAATATAGGGGATAACTTTCCATTTAATCCAAACCTTTCCACCTTTCTATATGGGGATACTTTGATAAAAACTAAGTCTCCAACCTCAACTCTAAGTATCTCCTCCGCTTATCTGCATACGACTTTCCTCTGTCTTGAGACGTCTTCATCCTTCGCTGAATCAACTCCACCCTCTGAGAGGTCTCCCTAACCATATCGAGTCCAAGCAATAACTTCTCCATGGACTCTACCCAACATGGTGGAGACCTGCAAGGTCTCCCATATAAAGCCTCAAGTAGTGTCATTCCTATACTTGTTTGGTAACTATTATTGTACGCAAACTCAACTAACAGAAGATGCTCCTTCCAATTTCCTCCAAAGTTCCTCCGAAGTTCCTCCAAAGTCCAAAATGCACATCCGTAGCAAATCCTCAAGCACTCTATTTACCCTTTCTGTTTGGCCATCTGTCTAGGGGTGATAGGTCGTACTCAACCTAAGTTTCATCCTTAGAGCCTCTTGTAAGCTGCTCCAAAACTCACTAGTGAAATTGGTTTCTCTATCACTAACAACACTAGAAGGAACTCCATGTGGATGGACTATCTCTCGAATATACAAGGATGCGAAATATAAACCGTATGCTTACTCTAACTGGGATGACATGAGCAGTCTTGGTCAATCTACCAACAATTACCCAAATACTAGTGTTCCCTTTCCTAGATCAGGGTAAATCAATGAAATCCATATAAATATTGTCCACTTCCATTCCGGTACATCTAAGGGCTGAAGAAATCCACCGGGCTTCTGCAGCTTTGCTTTTACCCTTTGGCATATGAGATACTTAGCTACGAATTCTGCCACGTCCTTCTTCATACCACCCTAATAGAACATCCTCTTCATATTCCAATACATCTTGTCACCACTTGGATGAATAGTCATACGGGAATGGTGCGTCTCCTCCAAAATTGCTCTCAATAAGTCACCAGCGCGTGGAACAAAAAGCCTTCCATCTCTCCTAAGTCATCCTTTGCAATTAATGGAATAGCGTTGAAGATGTCTTGAGACCTCTCCTCGGCTAATCATATCCGTAAGTTTCGAATCCTCTCATTTCTTTGAGCCAATCTGATCCATAAGAGTAGGCCTTACCTCTAAGGTTGCCAAAAATCTGGAAGTAATGTCTGTAGAGGGTTTAAAATCAAAAGTAGAAATAAACTCCAAGCCACTCCACTCTACAAACAAAGGACTAAGGGTTGCTTTCTTTCTACTCAATGCATCTGCAACCATATTACCCTTGCCAAGGGTATAGGCTATATCAAAATCATATGAGGCTAAAAACTCCATCCACCTTTGTTGCCCCAAGTTCACATTCTTTTACGAGAATATGTCCTCTCTCCTAGCAAATAGTGCCTCCAAGTCTTAAGTGAAAAAACTATGGTAGCCAAATCCAAATCGTGTGTAGGATAGTTCTTCTCATGGGCCCTTAATTGCCTACTAACATAACACACTACCCTCCCTTCTTGCATCAACACCGCTCCTAGACCCTTTCTGCATGCATCAATGTATACAGTGAAAGGCTTAGGTCCGTCGGGTAAGACCAACACTAGTGCACTATTAAGGGCTCTTTTAAGTTTCATGGTGAAATTCTCACAATCCACGTCCCACACGAAAGCTTTATTATTCTTAGTAAGGCGTGTGAGTGGTGCCAAAATCTTGGCAAAGTCTCTAATGAACTTTCTATAGTAGCCTGCCAATCCTAGGAAGCTCCTAATCTCGGTAATGTTGTTGGGGGCCTTCCAGTCTTGTACTGCAATAACCATGGCAGGGTCAACAGCCAATCCTTGCTTCGAAACTACATGCCCCGCGAAACGAACTTCCTCTCTCCAAAAGTGACACTTCGAAAACTTAGCTCTCAAATGATGGCTATGGAGTGTGCGAACAACTTCTTCTAAATGAACCACATGATCCTCCATACTCTTGTAAAATACCAAGATATCATCCACGAATGCCACCACAAACTTATTTAGAACATCCCTAAAGATGCGGCTCAGCAAATCAATGAAATAGGTTGGAGCATTGGGTAGCCCCAAAAGGCACAACCAACCACTCGAAGAATCCATCCGGTGTCCTAAGGCAGTCTTATCTATGCTGTCATCAGTGACTCTAAGCTGATGGAATCCCGTGGCTAAATCAAGTTGAGAGAAAACCGAAGAACCTATTAACTGGTGAAAAAGATCATATATCCTAGGAAGTGGATATCGGTTCTTCTTGGTGAGCTTATTCAATTCTCTATAGTCCATGCAAAGTCGGAGAGAACCACCTGCCTTAGTGGTGTAGACGACTGGTGGTCCCCCACTTTGATATGCTCCTTATTATGAATCCCTTCTCTTGGAGCTAATGAATCTGCTTGGTCAACTCTTTCCTCTCCCTGGGTGCCATGTATCTCATTGGTAACGCTACTGACTTGGCATTCTCATTCAAATAAACCTTGAAGTCAATCTCTCTCTTAGGGGTAGTCCCCTAACCTCCTCAAAGACGTTTGCAAAATCTCCGACGACAAGAAACGAATGCAACTCTGAGGGAGATGAATTGAGGGAATAGAGAAAACTCAACATGACTGACCCTTGTGGGTCACAAGATACCTCCAAAGTCCTACCACTACATGTCTCATGTCTAACACTCTCCTCTCACAGTCTAAGATAGCTCTGTATGTGGATAGCCAATCCATCCCTAAGATTATTCCATACCTATGCAGTTAATGCCCTGCTATTACCCCGCTACAACCCCGCTATATCTCATAGCGGATTTCTACCGCTATGATTTTTCCATATAGCCCCAAAATATAGCCTTTCCACTTTAATCCCCGCTATTTTCGCTATATTCCGCTATTTCCGCTATATTCCGCTATTTCCGCTATATCTTCTTTAATAAAACGAATTGAAAAATTGCATTTATACATTATAAAATTATGAAACTAATTTATTTGATTTAATTCTTTAATATATTTTCAGAAATGAAAATACTCTAATATTCTACCAAATTCAACTATGTTATATAACGGTTTTTCGTTTATTTAAAGTATATCCGCACATGTTTTTATTTAAAATTATTTATGTATTATTTATAATTCAATTGAATGATAATTTTTCATTTAATTACCATTTATATATTTGTAAAAACATTAAGTATGAGTTTTCTATGCTATTTTAGAGCCATCCACTATATCCCGCTATATCCTCGCTGTATCCCCGCTATGACTTTTTGCACCTCTACCGCTTTGAATCTACCGAGCGCATTTACTGCTGTAACAACCCGCATATTTTACGATTGAGTATTTAAATATTTTATTTATATATTTCATCGTTAGTCAGATTATAGTCCGTAAAGTTACTTTTTGCAAATAGTCGAATTAGGACTCGAGACCACCCTCATTGAGTTCAAAATGACGTTTGCGACCTTTTTGAGTATAAACTTTGATATGTTTGGAGTTAGTGAAATTTTGCTACTTTTTCACTTAGGGCTTTGGTTTTGTTTCAGCCCATTAGACCCAAGCTTCGCCCCTCTTCTCTTCATTACTTCCTTTCTTTTCCTAATACTCAAGATTTAGCAATAATGGAGAGAGGAATGGGAAATTAAAACTCCAAGCCCTAGTTTCCATTTACAAATCAAGTTCTAGCTTCAAACCAATAGAAGAAGCTTTGGTAAGCCTCATCTTCTTCTTCTCCAACTCATTCTCTTATCAATTTTAGAAATTCCTAAACCTAATTTAGGAAATGTTTCTCTTTTAAGCTTAGATTCAAGCTCTTTGGGTTGGAATTGAAGAGTGATTGTTCTTGCCATTGCTCTATAGCTTCTTCTTCATAGTTTGGGGTTTAAAGGTGAGATTTTTATCTCACATCTTGGTCTATAATTATCTTTGATTGTTAGGTATGAATTCCTAACACTTATTTTTGTGCAATTGATTTTGGTTTGGATTGATTTTGTGTATATTCCAATTTTTGGTGTTTTGAAATCAAAATCTATGAAAATCATATTATGGATATTTGGACATTGATATTTGAGGCGTTTCGAAGAGCCGTTAAGGCTGGGTTGTCGTGTGGCGTAAATCCTTAGTCGTCATCTGCTCGTCCAATCGCTTCCGATATTCATTTGGCCATTTTTGGTCGAGGTTCAAGGAATGCCCAGAACCACAGTTTCAGACGTCTGAATCCTTATTTCAGACGTCTGAATATTATACTGGGAATTTTTATTCCCCAGTATTCAGACGTCTGAATCAAAATTTTAGACGTCTGAATCGGCTTGATTTCAAACAGAA
This sequence comes from Allium cepa, assembly GCA_030765085.1. Classification (NCBI taxonomy): domain Eukaryota; kingdom Viridiplantae; phylum Streptophyta; class Magnoliopsida; order Asparagales; family Amaryllidaceae; genus Allium; species Allium cepa. Next base: position 1,049,569,967 of record CM060935.1, on the reverse strand, counting down.
AGGAAATAGGCAAAAAAACACCTATTTCAGACGTCTAAAATATAGGGTTCAGACGTCTGAATTACGTTCTGGAAAACTTCTTTTTTTCCAGATTCATACGTCTGAACCAAATGTTTCAAACGTCTGAATATGCAGTGTTTTGCCTGCTTGCCTATTTTGTTTAAGAATTCCAATTTTATCGATTCGTATTGATTCCCTTTTGTTGTTATCATCTATTATCGACTTTGATGACATTTTCTTCGGGATTTTTGGAAATATCCATTTTGATGGATTTGATATCGATTTCTTTTGAATTAATTCACGTCTTTGTATGTGAATTTTAGTGATTGATTGTTTCTATAATCATTTTTGTGATTTGTCACTTTAGAAATATAAAGGTTTTCTATACTAGTAGTAAATATCAAAACTCTTTCATTAAAGCGATTTCAACACTATTTTATTACAAAGCTCGTTTCTTAAACCGTTTTCCAATCTATTAGTATATATGAACTTTTACCTCACTCGTATGAGAAGTCTAATTAAACGGCTTAGTAAAACAAGTGGTATGAAACGCTTGCATTTACTTCGTCGGTTAATTCTTGGACTTGTTCGATTGAATTTCTTGTGACAATTTTCGAGTGGAGACTTACAGTTTGTTTGTAAATATTTAAGTTAAGCTAGTGGTTATGGGACATGAAGCTAAGCTCATATATTTACTAGCTTAGTGTAATTGACACTTCTTGATGATTGATGATGATCATTTTGTGATTTAGACTAGCGATATGCTATGTTTCTTTGTCCACGTAGGGGACGGTACCCGTTTTATTGAGTTTCGTCTCATTTCTTTTATAGGCTAACGACCTATGTATTATTGAGTTTCGTCTCATTTCTTTTATAGGATAACGACCTATGTATTATTGAGTTTCGTCTCATTTCTTTTATAGGCTAACGACCTATGTATTATTTAGAGTTTCGACTCAATTTTTGTGGGCTAGCAACCCATGTTCTTTTACGAAGTTCGGACCATCGGACGTACCTTTGTACTACGTTGTTGTACCAACTTATCAGGATCATCGGGCGTACCGTTGTACTACGTCGTTGTTCCAAATTATTCGAGTTTCAGGTTCCTCGGGCGTACTGATATTGTACTACGTCGTTGAACCGACTCTATGGTTAGCGACCATGGGATAGCGTCCCGTTTGTGATACACGTGTTGGTGAGTTTTCATGCCCCCGTTTTGTGATAGGCCTCCCCCTTTTTGTGGTTTCTGGATTTCTATAGATGATTTCTTGAATTTGTGATCCACCAGCTTTTATGATTGGCATCGATATGATGTCGATATTTGTGACTTGGTGAATAAAACTAAAGAGTATGACATTCTTTTCATCTTTGAGAAGATTCTTTTGATATTGATTAATCTCTGGTTGATTTTCAATTACATACTTATCATAATATGGCTTTATGGTTATATCACGTTTTTGTCATATCTCTTATTCTATATCATTTTATCTGATATTTATAGTTAGACTGTTCCGTTTATTATTTTCTTATTAAATAATACTCGGGTCGGACCGAGATGTTATAGGTGCTTCTGCTTGACTTCTCATTTTGGATTATTATCCTGACTTTTGGCTAACTACTTAGATTAGTAGTTTTTGGTTGTATACATTTGAGATATATACTCATTGATGTATACTTATTCTTTTTTGTAGCACTTATAACTATTCTTTTGTGATATTGTGGATCTTGTTTGACCACCACTCTGACATACACTTTCATGTGTAATACTCATATATGTTTCCTCCTTTGAGATATGAACTTCTGTGACTGATTTGTGTTATGATATTTCTATATTTGTTTTCGAAGATATTAAAGCCACTGTGTAGTAGCTTTGAGTTTGCATCGGTATGTCGGATTCCCCCCTTGAAATGCAGGTTATATTTTTATCTGGCATATCGATACTTGCTCAAAGCAATTACACGGATGGTCGCTCCTCAAAAGTCTTATTCTCCATGCTAGTTGACGGCAATACACCGTAGTGTCCTTAGCTAGCGTCGATATAGAGGTGGGGCGCCACAGCTTGGTATCAAAGCCAAACTTTGGAACAATGTTGAATAATTTAACAAGGATCATTGTCCTAAGTCCATCTTAGGAGTCGTGCCTTAGGATTTTATTCGGGTCTTCAAACCATTCTATCCTATTTTCTTTTATGATCCTTGTTTTAACAATCATTATTGTTTGATATTCATTTTGTGAATAACCTTTTTCTTCTTTCTTCTTTCTTTCTTAAAGAAGAGAAATGGTTAGACCTAGCCGTCCCAGTGCCGGTCAATCTAGTGCTACTCCCCAGGATGGAGTATTTATGTCTGCCTAGCAGCTTTTAGATCTCGTGAAGAATGCTCAAGCTGCCAGACCCAATCCAGAGCCTTCTCACCCTAAGTCCGGATTTGCACGTTTGTGCAGTGACTATCCCAACTTTGGTGGGAAGCCATTTATGGGTTCCGAAAGAGTCAGTCAAGTCCAAGCTTGGCTCAAAACATGCGATCGCATCTTTACTCGCATGAATCTAATTGATCTTCATCGTGTCCAAGTGGCTTCAAGTATGCTCCAAGAAAGAGCATTAGACTGGTATGAGCTTCTTATTTCTGAAATTATTGAAGAGGATCTTACTTGGGAGAAATTCCAGGAACGATTCGAGTTAAAATTTGTTCCAGAAGCTGAGAAGGTGACATTGGCTCATCGTTTCATTGACCTTGTTCAAGGTGAATCCTCCATGGAAGACTATGTCGCATCATTCGAGTCACTTTCTATATACAGGGTCGAATATATAAACACCCCATTGAAGAAGAACCAAAGATTTGTCTATGGCTTGAACAAAAATCTCAAGAAGCCATTACTTCTAAAGTTAGAAGTTTCTTTTGATCAACTCGTTGATATCGCTCTTCGACTTGAAGAGGCAGATAAAGAAAGTGATGTTGAAGTTGTGGGTGCCAAACCAAAATTCAACAACAACAAGAAAAGGCCTATTAAATTCAAAGGTCCTTATCCCAATAAGAAAGGGAAGCAAGCACAAAGACTTCTGCCCCTAGTAGTGGACAATGCTACAATTGTGGTTCTAAAGACCATTATGCCAATAGATGTCTGAAACCTATCTTTTGTCGTTATTGCAAAAGTTCGGGTCTTCTTCTATCTTCATGTCCCAAACTTCAAGGCAAGAAGGAGGGAAAGTTAAATGTTGTACAAGCCCCTAGCAACACTTCTCGTGGTCAAGGTATTTCTCATTCTATCCTTGATGGCATTATTTTATTTCGTGATCAACCTATTCGAGTTCTTTTTGATACGGGTGCGTCCCATTCTTTTATATCAAAAGAACTTGTTGATACTTTTTCTTTAAGTGTTGTTGCTTTAATGACTTCATTGAGAATTGCGAATCCGGTTGGTGGATCCGCAACAATTAGTTTACTTTGTAAAGATATCGAGATTATTTTGTGTGATTTTTCTTTCCGAGCTGATTTGCATGTCATGCTTCTTTGGTATGATTTTGGGAATGGATTGGCTTAACTGCTATGAAGCTCAAATCCTATGTCCTGAGTGGATTATTCATCTTCGACATCCTCAATCTGTTAAGAAGATTTCTATTGATCTTAAAGATTCGGATTCCAACTTGATTGCATCTTTATATTCTTTAAATCTTCATGATGACGATAATGATGATGAGGAAGATGTCATTTCTCTTATTCACGTTGTTCGTGAATTTTCCGACATATTTGAGCCCGTTTTAGGATTACCACCTAAGCGAGCAATTGAATTCAGAATTAATCTAATTCCTGGAACTTTACCTATTACTCGTCCTCCTTATCATATGTCCAACAAAGAAAGTGAGGAGATGAGGAAACAATTATCCGAATTGGAGACGAAGCAATTTATTCGCTCTAGTTCCACACCTTGGGGAGCTTTTGCTATTTTTGTGAATAAATCTGATGGTACACTTAGACTTTGTGTTGAGTACCGTAAGCTTAATGATCTTACTATTAAAAATAAATATCCTTTACCTCAAATTGATGATCTATTCGATCAACTTAGTGGTGCTAGAGTCTTTTCACAATTAGACTTGGCAACCCGTTTTCATCAGCTTCGTATTGCAGAGGATAGCATTCCTTTGACATTGTTCCATACTCGTTATGGATCTTATGAATGGCTTGTTATGCCATTTGGTTTAACGAACGCTCCGGCTAATTTCGTTGACCTTATGAATAGAGTTTTCAAAGACTTCCTCGATCGATTTGTTCTCATCTTTATTGATGATATTCTTGTGTATTCTAAAACCGAGGAGGAGCATGAAAAGCATGTTTAGATTGTGTTGGAAACTCTTAGGAGCAATCAATTGAAAGCAAAATTTTCTAAATGCCACTTTTGGCAATCTCGTGTGAAGTTTCTTGGTCATATTATTTCCGAACCCGAAATTTCCGTGGACCCTTCAAAGATTGAAGCGATTCAAAATTGGAAGAGACCGGAGAGCGTGACGGAGATCCGTAGATTGGCAGGTTATTACCGCCGTTTCATAAAAGAATTTTCCAAAATTTTCGTGCCTCTTACTAGTTTGACAAAGAAGGGAGTTAAATACATTTGGTCGGACAAATGTGAAGCTTCTTTTCAGAAATTAAAAGAACTCCTTTCCGATGCTCCTATTCTTGTTATTCCCGAAGGGAATCAAGATTTTATTATTTATACCGATGCTAGTCGCGTTGGTTTGCGTGCCATTCTTATGCAAAGAGAACATGTTGTTGCTTATGCTTCTAGGCAATTGAAGCCAGCCGAGGCTAGATATGCCACTCATGATTTAGAGCTCGCGACTATTGTTTTCGCCCTTAAAATTTGGCGTCATTATCTTTTGGGAGAAAAATTTATTCTTTACATCAATCATAAATCTTTGAAATATTTATTTTCTCAAAAGGAACTTAATTTGCGTCAACAGCGTTGTCTCGAATTTTGCATCTTATGATCTTGATATTCTTTATACTCCCGGAAAGGGAAATCACGTTGCCGATGCACTTAGTCGTAAGCAACAAGCGGTTGTTTCTATGATGATATCCGAATGGAATGATCTCAGAATTTTATCCACTTGTGAGATTCGAGATCATGAGTCCAATTTATGTTCATCTTTGGCTTTATGTAGCCTTGAGGCTCATCCTTCTCTCTTAGACCGCATTCTTGATGCCCAAAGGTTAGATCCCGAATTGGCTCTTCTTGGCCAAAATTGTACGGATAAAATTGATACTGAAGGTATGAGAGACTTTGATACTGATTCTCATGGCGGCATTCGAAAATTTGGTAGACTTATCGTGCCAAATATTAGTGATCTTCGTAAAGACATTTTAGAAGATTCTCATCGTTCTAAATTTACCATTCATCCCAGTAGTAGTAAAATGCACGTGGATATGAAGCGACTTTATTATTGGAAGGGAATGAAATATGATATTGCTAACTTTGTTAAGTGTTGCATGACTTGCCAACTTGTCAAGACCGAGCATCAAAGGCCCGGTGGGTTGTTGCAACCTTTAGAAATTCCAATTTGGAATGGGATCAAATTTCCATGGATTTTATTGACGGCCTTCCCCGTTCTCGTTCGGGTCATGATAGCTTATGGGTGATAGTTGATAGACTTACTAAATCCGCCCATTTATTCCCATTCGGTCTAACCGGACCGTTCCTCTTTTGGCCGAACTCTTTATTAAAGAGATTGTTAAATTACATGGAGTTCCTACTTCTATTGTTAGTGATCGTGATCCAATGTTTACTAGTGGATTTTGGAAGAGTCTTCAAAAAGCTTTGGGAACGAAGCTTAATTTTAGCACCGCTTATCATCCTCGGTCCGATGAACAAACCAAGCGTGTGAATCAAACTCTTGAAGATCTTCTTCGTGCTTGTGTTCCTGATTTTGGTGGAAGTTGGGAAGATCATATTACTCTCGTTGAGTTTTCCTATAATAATAGCTTCCAATCTAGTATTAGTATGGCACCTTTCGAGGCACTCTATGGAAGGCCATGTCGATCTCCTTCTTGTTGGCTTGAGGCCGGTGAGAAGCTGGTTTTAGGTCCAGATTTCATTCATGATTCCACATAAAAGATTGACCTTATTCGTCATAGGATGAAAGAGCCCAGAGTAAACAAAAATCCTATGCCGATAACCGAAGAAGGAAATTAGAATTTTCTATGGGAGATTTTGTGTTTGTTCGTGTTTCACCTATGAAGGGTGTTGTACGTTTCAGTCGATCGGGAAAGTTAGCACCTCGGTATATTGGTCCATTTCCCATCACCGAACATATTGGTTCCGTGGTTTATCGTCTTTCATTATCGGATCAGTTTTCTGCTATTCATGACGTGTTTCATGTTTCTCAACTACAGAAATGCCTTCGAGATTCCGATTCTATTCTTGAGCCCGGTATTGTGGAAGAAATTGAAGTTTCGTCTAATTTAACTTATGAGCAACATCCTATTCGTATTATTGCTTCGGAGGTCAAACGCCTTCGAAATAAAGATGTCCCGCTTGTGAAAGTTCAATGGTCCTCAAATCCTAAGGATTGTTCTTGGGAATTCCGATCAAGCGAGCACATCCGGACTTACTTTCTCGTGCTCTTTGAGGTGAACTTTTTATTTCAAATTTCTTTTGTGTTGAATATGCTTTTATGGTTGTTACTTTTTGGTTCATCTATTCCATATGATTGTGAGGACGCAATTTCTTTAAGGAGAGGTGTCTGTAACAATCCGCATATTTTACGATTGAGTATTTAAATATTTTATTTATATATTTCATCGTTAGTCAGATTATAGTCCGTAAAGTTACTTTTTGCAAATAGTCGAATTAGGACTCGAGACCACCCTCATTGAGTTCAAAATGACGTTTGCGACCTTTTTGAGTATAAACTTTGATATGTTTGGAGTTAGTGAAATTTTGCTACTTTTTCACTTAGGGCTTTGGTTTTGTTTCAGCCCATTAGACCCAAGCTTCGCCCCTCTTCTCTTCATTACTTCCTTTCTTTTCCTAATACTCAAGATTTAGCAATAATGGAGAGAGGAATGGGAAATTAAAACTCCAAGCCCTAGTTTCCATTTACAAATCAAGTTCTAACTCCAAACCAATGGAAGAAGCTTTGGTAAGCCTCATCTTCTTCTTCTCCAACTCATTCTCTTATCAATTTTAGAAATTCCTAAGCTTAATTTAGGAAATGTTTCTCTTTTAAGCTTAGATTCAAGCTCTTTGGGTTGGAATTGAAGAGTGATTGTTCTTGCCATTGCTCTATAGCTTCTTCTTCATAGTTTGGGGTTTAAAGGTGAGATTTTTATCTCACATCTTGGTCTATAATTATCTTTGATTGTTAGGTATGAATTCCTAACACTTATTTTTGTGCAATTGATTTTGGTTTGGATTGATTTTGTGTATATTCCAATTTTTGGTGTTTTGAAATCAAAATCTATGAAAATCATATTATGGATATTTGGACATTGATATTTGAGGCGTTTCGAAGAGCCGTTAAGGCTGGGTTGTCGTGTGGCGTAAATCCTTAGTCGTCATCTGCTCGTCCAATCGCTTCCGATATTCATTTGGCCATTTTTGGTCGAGGTTCAAGGAATGCCCAGAACCACAGTTTCAGACGTCTGAATCCTTATTTCAGACATCTGAATATTATACTGGGAATTTTTATTCCCCAGTATTCAGACGTCTGAATCAAAATTTTAGACGTCTGAATCGGCTTGATTTCAAACAGAAAGGAAATAGGCAAAAAAACACCTATTTCAGACGTCTAAAATATAGGGTTCAGACGTCTGAATTACGTTCTGGAAAACTTCTTTTTTTCCAGATTCATACGTCTGAACCAAATGTTTCAAACGTCTGAATATGCAGTGTTTTGCCTGCTTGCCTATTTTGTTTAAGAATTCCAATTTTATCGATTCGTATTGATTCCCTTTTGTTGTTATCATCTATTATCGACTTTGATGACATTTTCTTCGGGATTTTTGGAAATATCCATTTTGATGGATTTGATATCGATTTCTTTTGAATTAATTCACGTCTTTGTATGTGAATTTTAGTGATTGATTGTTTCTATAATCATTTTTGTGATTTGTCACTTTAGAAATATAAAGGTTTTCTATACTAGTAGTAAATATCAAAACTCTTTCATTAAAGCGATTTCAACACTATTTTATTACAAAGCTCGTTTCTTAAACCGTTTTCCAATCTATTAGTATATATGAACTTTTACCTCACTCGTATGAGAAGTCTAATTAAACGGCTTAGTAAAACAAGTGGTATGAAACGCTTGCATTTACTTCGTCGGTTAATTCTTGGACTTGTTCGATTGAATTTCTTGTGACAATTTTCGAGTGGAGACTTACAGTTTGTTTGTAAATATTTAAGTTAAGCTAGTGGTTATGGGACATGAAGCTAAGCTCATATATTTACTAGCTTAGTGTAATTGACACTTCTTGATGATTGATGATGATCATTTTGTGATTTAGACTAGCGATATGCTATGTTTCTTTGTCCACGTAGGGGACGGTACCCGTTTTATTGAGTTTCGTCTCATTTCTTTTATAGGCTAACGACCTATGTATTATTGAGTTTCGTCTCATTTCTTTTATAGGATAACGACCTATGTATTATTGAGTTTCGTCTCATTTCTTTTATAGGCTAACGACCTATGTATTATTTAGAGTTTCGACTCAATTTTTGTGGGCTAGCAACCCATGTTCTTTTACGAAGTTCGGACCATCGGACGTACCTTTGTACTACGTTGTTGTACCAACTTATCAGGATCATCGGGCGTACCGTTGTACTACGTCGTTGTTCCAAATTATTCGAGTTTCAGGTTCCTCGGGCGTACTGATATTGTACTACGTCGTTGAACCGACTCTATGGTTAGCGACCATGGGATAGCGTCCCGTTTGTGATACACGTGTTGGTGAGTTTTCATGCCCCCGTTTTGTGATAGGCCTCCCCCTTTTTGTGGTTTCTGGATTTCTATAGATGATTTCTTGAATTTGTGATCCACCAGCTTTTATGATTGGCATCGATATGATGTCGATATTTGTGACTTGGTGAATAAAACTAAAGAGTATGACATTCTTTTCATCTTTGAGAAGATTCTTTTGATATTGATTAATCTCTGGTTGATTTTCAATTACATACTTATCATAATATGGCTTTATGGTTATATCACGTTTTTGTCATATCTCTTATTCTATATCATTTTATCTGATATTTATAGTTAGACTGTTCCGTTTATTATTTTCTTATTAAATAATACTCGGGTCGGACCGAGATGTTATAGGTGCTTCTGCTTGACTTCTCATTTTGGATTATTATCCTGACTTTTGGCTAACTACTTAGATTAGTAGTTTTTGGTTGTATACATTTGAGATATATACTCATTGATGTATACTTATTCTTTTTTGTAGCACTTATAACTATTCTTTTGTGATATTGTGGATCTTGTTTGACCACCACTCTGATATAAACTTTCATGTGTAATACTCATATATGTTTCCTCCTTTGAGATATGAACTTCTGTGACTGATTTGTGTTATGATATTTCTATATTTGTTTCTGAAGATATTAAAGCCACTGTGTAGTAGCTTTGAGTTTGTATCGGTATGTCGGATTCCCTCTTGAAATGCAGGTTATATTTTTTGTAGCACTTATTTCTATTAATGATTTCTAGAATTTGTGATCCACCAGCCTTTATGATTGGCATCGATATGATGTCGATATTTGTGACTTGGTGAATAAAACTAAAGAGTATGACATTCTTTTGATCTTTGAGAAGATTCTTGTGATATTGGTTAATCTCTGGTTGATTTTCAATTACATACTTATCATAGTATGGCTTTATGGTTATATCACGTTTTTGTCATATCTCTTATTCTATATCATTTTATCTGATATTTATAGTTAGACTGATCCGTTTATTATTTTCTTATTAAATAATACTCAGGTCAGACCGAGACGTTACAGGTGCTTTTGCTTGACTTCTCATCTGGGATTATTATCCTGACTTTTGGCTAACTACTTAGATTAGTAGTTTTTAGTTGTATACATTTGAGAATAGACTCATTGATGTATACTTATTCTTTTGTGTAGCACTTGTAACTATTCTTTTGTGATATTGTGGATCTTGTTTGACCACCACTCTGATATAAACTTTCATGTGTAATACTCATATATGTTTCCTCCTTTGAGATATGAACTTCTGTGACTGATTTGTGTTATGATATTTCTATATTTGTTTCTGAAGATATTAAAGCCACTGTGTAGTAGCTTTGAGTTTGTATCGGTATGTCGGATTCCCTCTTGAAATGCAGGTTATATTTTTATCTAGCATATCGGTACTTTCTCGAAGCAATTACATGGATGGTCGCTCCTCAACAGTCTTATTCTCCATGCTAGTTGACGGCATTACACCGTAGTGTCCTTGGCTAGCGTGGGTGCAGAGGTGGGGCGCCACAACTACACAGTTCCATACCCCAAGAATCCCAAAACATAGGCATCGTAGTTAAATTCTATGCCTAGGATAAATATTTTCAAACCCCTACAAATCATAGATAAATGTGTTGATCCTCCTATGGGGTTTGAAACAATAATAGGGTCCACTACTAATGATATTTCTAAGTGCAAACAATCTACTAGAGAACTAGAGGTAAAAGAGTGTGATGCTCCAGAATCAAATAAATTCCGAATAGGAAAATCAGATAAAGAAATCAAACCTTCAACTGCGACTTTCGTACCCTTATCTGAATGCTACTGGAAGGTGCTGTGTCTAACGCTTGAATCTGTGCAACTGGTGCACTCTCCATCTGGGGACAACTCCTGCTCATATGACCGACCCGCCCGCAAGTATAACACTTACCATTCATCTTCTCCATCCAGCTATCCTTGGCCACATGTCCACCCTTATCTCAAACATGTCATTTTATTCCTTTCTTAATCTACTTCTAACGACCATCACCTTTATTCTTTCCCACTACTACTTCTTTGAACCTTCTGACTTAACCTCTTCTTTAGACTCTCCTTCCTTAACCATATCTGACATAAGCGCCATCTCGACCAAAGACTCATAAGTAGCTCCCATCGGTACGTGAGTCGACAATAATCCCTTTAAGGGTTGATTCAATCCCTTCGCAAACTTCATATCTTTTTTGTGCATCATGTTCACCAAGTCTATACCAAACCGCGGTAGCTCAATGAATTGATTGATGTGCTCCTTGACCAACATACTCCCTTGCTTTAAATTGATAAACTTCTCCAACTGAACACACTCTTCTACCTAAGATAGAAACTTCCTACTGAATCGCTCTCGGAATTCATCCTAAGTAATATTCCTTCCCTCCAACTCAATTACCTCCCACTAATAAGATGCCTCTTCCTTTAGCTGCCAAGTGGCTAGCTGAACACGCTGCTGACCATCTAATTCCAAAAGACCAAAATATTCTATGTCCCTTAGCCATGCTCTCGCCTCCACAAAAGTCTCCTTGGCAGAAAAATTCCTCCCACCCAAGCTCACAAAATCTTTACAAAGCTTCGAGAAATTGATGGCAATAGGTGGGTCGATGGGATTCCCACCTGCTGATGCAGGATTGGGCACAGGCCCGTGCACCTTTGGAGTCATAGTTTGTAAGTACCTATGAAACCAGGCTGGGACTGGAATGCCCTCGGGAAGGTTTGGGGCATCAGCCAATCTATGAAAAAAGAGAATTTAGAAAAGAGTCAAAGGGAGATTGAACTGGACTTATGAGGGGATTTCCTAAAAATTCTTTTATACTTAAAATCATTTCCAAATGTTCTTTTCTGAAAAATACTTTTAAAACAAGTTATTTTTAAAAAAATACTTTACTTCCAAAATAAAATTTTGGAATCCTGTAACCTTAGTATCTAATACTAAGTGAAACACCCCACACCTCTTAATACCCAAAAGGACAAATTAAAAGGCATGGTGCATTGTAGGTATAACTAAAACTAACAGAGACTAAAATTCACAAGATATAAATAGGTAAAAATAGCGAAAACTAAACTAAACAAAGCTTCGGTATTAATTCATAAATAAAATAATTGCCAAAGACATCATTCAAACCCATAATATCTTATGAAATAAAACTTTATTGTCTCATATTCAGAGTATGTAATATCCCTCATAAATAAACTAGTGTTTACAAGAATAACACCTGAAAATAAATGAAGTACATAGAAGAAGAAGTCTACTCAAAAAAAGAACTTCAAGCTGCAGCAATCTACTAGCTTCTTCCTTGATTGCCTAAGGGGGGAAAGGTGAAATAGAGGAGTGGGTCACACTGAAAGTCTGGTGAATGATAGTAATTACAAGAGTCTTTAAGCAAGATAAAAGTAATAGACTCTACAAAAGTTCTAACATAAATCGGGATAACAAATGAAATAGGAAAGAGATAAACTGAAAATAAATACGATTAAATATTGCTCAAGATAGGTTAACTTTGATTGCTTGCACTTGTTATGATTTAATTAGGCTGAATTCCTAATCCTGTATTTTGGATACGACCATGATTCTACCCTTTTTGATCGACATGCTACTCCATAGAGCTTTCTGTGGACCGGCCGCTATATAACTCCCTACACAGCAACCAAGGGTATCTACGAAAAATACACAAAGAAACTACTGAGGATCCAAACGACATATATAGCTCCCTACACAGAAGGCAATAGTGTCTACTAAGACACCATACTAAGTGCTTGGAACTCATAGCTGTTACTGAGCACTCAAATGGAAGTCGCATGCGTAACTGTCACCATGACCGTGCTACCTTTTGCTCCACCTAATGGGTCTTCTTATTACCTCCAACGTACAACATAGCACGCCCCTCGCCACTCTTCAGGAAAATTCGAGATCACCGTGTGTCCATAAATAAATAGGGGAAATGCTGTTAGTACCGGCCCTTAATCCAAACAATATCCAATTGCTCCCCTTATCCAAATCCCCATGATTTGGTCTTCTGTTTGACCAATTACTACCATTCTTAGCATAAGCATGCCCTAGGAAATGCTATTTGCTATAGTTCCTACTTTCATCTTTGCTTATTAACTTAGATAAATTATTTGAATAAGCCTTCAATGCCATTTTTACTTTCTACGCATATTAATTTATCCCAAGCCTTAAAATAAGTTCCATTATGTTCTTTTCTTATAATAACCTACGTTATAATCATGCTTATTACTTAACCCAAGATAAGTGTGAAAATAAACATCTTTTAATTTATTTAGTTATAATTCTAAGTTATAACTATGAAAATTATCGTTAATTCGTCCAATTCTAATTAGAATTAGGCGTAATTTAGTCCAATTCCATTATTTATTACAGTCTTTATAATTTACATCTCATTTTCTTCATTTAACATTCTTACTTATAATGTTCATATTCACTTTCAATTTATTCTAATCCATACGCGTAGAAAAGGGGAATGAAGAGAATAGACGCTTACATTAAATCCAAAAAGTCAAAAAGATGTAAATAAGAAATAAATAACAGTAAATAAATTTAAATATTGTAAATAGAGTATAAATTAATAAAAGCTATACTTAACAGTATAAATTTATAATTAACAGAAATGATACTAAAATTAATGAATGGAATAGCTGAATATACTGAAAATAATTAAAAACTATAAATAATTATCGAAAAAGGCTATTCAAAAGATCGCAGTAAAACTACAACTATTGAAAACCTTATTATTTTAAATTACTTAAAGAAATCTTAAAATAATTACAATCTTTCACCTCCATTCCTTAGCTCTTCCATTGGTCTTCCCGGATCCACTTGGAGTAGTAAAATAATTTTTATTAAAAAGATTCGCTCCATGGAAAATTATTCCTTTTAGGGTTCTTCCTAAAAAAGTGAACCCAAGCGGAGAAAATCTAGAATGAGAAAAAGTGTTTGGTCTAGGGGTCTATTTATAAGTGAAGAAGTGGATCTCGGACCGTTGGATTTGAAGATTGAATAGGATGCAACCACGTCATAGGCTGAATAGGAGCCATCGAATGTAGAAACAGAGGGACTGGATTAAAAAATGGTGCAAATGACATGTTCCAATGCTTCTCATTCGTTCGAATGAACTAACATTTGTTCGCCTGCCATTTACAAGGCGGGTCGACAGGACGGTCGACCGCCCCCTTGCCAGGGTCGGCAGGCCGGTCGAACTGACCATGTATTTTTTTCCTTTTATATTTCTGCTTATTTTGTTTATTTTTTTAAATTGGTCATATTAGCGCGATTTCTAACGTTCTATATATTGAAATTGACTAGAAAATTACCACGAACACAATGGTACAACTTCCGTGGCTTGATTCTGATAACTTCACAAAGTTATTTTTTATTTAATTAATTATTACGGGTTAAATTTCGGGTTGTTACACTTTATTTAATGATATTCCTCAAGCAAGTCTTTCGACTATATCGAAAGGATCGGTTTATGGTTTAAGTGATCTTCCGATTCGGTTGGGTAGTTCATGATATCTCCTTCAAAAGCTTTCCTTTCGGTCTGTTTGATATACCCTGAGTTAAGTTCTTTTAAATAGGTCTTGACCTAGTTGGAGGCCTAAAGCTGTAGATTAGCTTGGGTTTTTGAGCAGAGATTGGGGGATTCAATCCTGTTGAAAGTTTGAGGATTTGCCCTTCTCGTGTTAAGTAGGAACCTTAAGTTTCAATGAATAAAAATGGATATCGATCCTGTCGGAAGCTTAAACTTGAGTTCTATGTGTTGGATGAAAACCTTTCATGAATTTATTTTGGTTTCAACCTTATTTAAGACTTCAGCTTCGAGGGAAGATGGTTTTGAGTTGGCTACAGAAGTTATTAGAATCTATAGGGGTTTCGTCTATGTCGGTAGTATCCCTTCGATGGAGGTGAAACATGGAATATAGAAGTGAATCCAGCAAAGTTGAAATAAAATAGTAAAATAGCATAAAGTAATTGAAACTGAGACGACCCGACTTTTTCTCCACAAAAAGTCGTATCATCCTTAAGAAAGAAAGGGATAGAAAAGAGAAAAGAAAGAAGAGAAAGAAGAAACAACACAAAAATCTTAACAGCGGAACGAATAAATTACATTAATAACAAAGTCTTACATAGCAGACATCAATTATCAGAGTTACACAGACAATACAACACATACTAGACAGTTACAAACACCTGTCTAGTTATTACAATTCAATACACAATACAGAAACACTCAGAGATACCAACACAGTGGAAAACTGTATAACTATACACAGAAGCCTCCTGCTCCATTTTCTCCTCCACAATTCGTCAAAGCTAACCTGAATCCCAACCTGAATTCCCTTGGCTACTCGTAAAAATTTGAGTACCCAAGAGTTAAAGAAAAACAGAAATAACTCCGGGTCAGACATGGGTCTGGTGTGAGTAACAGGTTAAAGTTGCTTAACTTTGAAAAGCTTTGAAAAGAAAAGGTATCACGTAAGACTTCGCACACATAAACATGGAAAAGTTTTTACCTTACGCTAACCAAAACATTTGATAGAAAATCCGATGATATTATAATACTGTCTAGGGTTTTCAAGTAAATAAGAAATAGCCGAAATTGTAACATTCATTAAATTCCAGCTACCAGCCACAAAATTGGGTAATACAATCAAAACCGTTAGCACTTATTGGATTTTGGATTCCATCAATGGCTGGGCTACCGGGGTACCGCCCATCACAGTACGTGGCCTAGATCACCGTACCGAGGAGTACGCCCGCTCCCCTGCAACACAAAGCTGGACCCATTCCTTACTGAACAGTTCCGAACAAGACCACCCTACAGTCGTGATCAGCAATCTCACCACTAAGCCGAAATAAAGGGACATCTAGACAGGGATAAATGTTTCTCCCAAGTGGGGGCTACCCACGAAGCTTTGCTGCACCTCCCCTGTTTTAGCCATTCCCGGTTGATGAGGCTTGAGGCTACGATTACCTTAATAGGACATAACACTTAGAATGCTCATCGTCCACCTGACGATGTTCTGAAAGCATTCAATCCATACAAGTTCGTTCCGGGTTCGAACGAAACTGAAGGCATTATCTCGTTACACTCGTATTGGAATCACCCTCAGAGTTAACGACAATAACCCTTGCACTCTGAATCACCATCTCGAATCTATAAGTACTATTCCGTAACTCATTACGGAATCACCCACAGAGTTATACTGACGTATAGCCCTTACACCTCGAGTCTTCACTCGCTCCACTTAGATCAACGACCTAACGTTAATTTGGATCGATGTGGTTTTTGGATCCACAAAATGGAAACCCGATCCCGGTCTCATCGAAATCCAAAACATGTCTTTTAAGGCCAAGTTGTTTTAGAGTTTAAAATAATTCAATTCATTACCTAAATATACACAGATAGATAATTCACAACTCAATAGATAATCAACATTATCATTATCAACAGATAATTCATATCATAAACAGATAATCCATATTATCATCCAAAAGCAACCAATGCATACATATCAATAATCATTACTCATCTCATAACTGAGATTACAAACCATACCAGGCAATTAATACCAATCATCAAACATAAGCAATGATCTAATGATCACACCATCTATAATTAATTTAAAATGAATTAAATTAATTACTTAATTTCTAATTAATTTAAATTAAATTAAATTAATTACTTCATCATTAAAATCCTGCTTAACTTATCCATCAATTGATTACCAATCAATTAAAATAAAACACCATCTTAATATTCATTTCAATTAATCATTTCAGATTAACAATTCACTAATTACAATAAGTAATTAGCCTTTATTATTAATTACACAAGTTAATTAGATTAAACCCTTTGCAACTAATTAACTTGTAATTACTTAATTAATTAGTTAGCTAAAATTAATTTCATTAATCATTTATTCATTATTAATTATACCTAAATTAATTAATTCCAAATTACATTATTAATTAATTAATTTATGATTTCTGATTACATTTAATCAATCTCTCAAAATAAATAAATTACATAAGTAATTAATCTTCAGTTTAATCCATATATATATTAATCACCCATGATTAATAACCATTCAGTAATTAACTGCTTTAATTACTCATCCCCTAAATTAATTATTCTTAATTAATTATCCTCATTAATCACTTGATTAATTTTCAAAGTAATTTAAATCCAAATTACTTTTATAATAAATATCTTTAATTACCTTCAGTAATTATTAATTAATTACTTCCTTAAGTAATTACAAATCCATAAATTACATAAAGTAATTATCAACAATCCACAAATGTTTAAATTAATTTAACTTAATTAATCTAAACTAATCACATTAATCAATTTAGTTACACCAAGTAATTAATTTATTAATTACTTCCATTAAGTAATTAAACATAAACAATTGATTATTATTAATTAATTAATTTAATTAATTATCAAAAATTAATCACATTAATTAATTGTTAAAATAATCTTAAGTTAATGACCTTCATTAACATTTCTTAATTACTTAATTAAGAGTTAACTTATACAAATCATTACCAATTAATTAATATTTAATTACAATTTAATTAATCTCTAATTATTAATTAATTAAGTGTTAATTAAAATCTTAATTATCTTTAATCACTTGATTAAATAAATCTTAATCATCAATTAAAATTTAATTAACCATCCTTAATTTTAGATTAATTAACCTTAATTAATTAATCTCAAATCTAATTAATTAACTCAAAAATTATTAATTACTTAATTAAACATCCACCTTATTCATTAATTAAATAATTAATATTCCATTTAAATTAATTTAATAATTTAAATGAAACCAATTTCTTAAGTTCTATATTGAGAAACATTCTTCTTATATAAAGTATTTTAAACAATTTGTTTCGAGCAAAATTCAATTTAAAATTTTCTTTTTTTTTTTAAATTTCAAACTGAAACACAATATAAATTTTCATTCTAGATTAAATCTTAAAAAATTAAAACATTACTCACTCTTCCATCTTCATTTTTAAATTCAAATTATTTAACCTTTCCTAAAATAGTTAAACAAATTTAAATTTTAAAAACTTATTTTATTTTTAAAACTGTCATTAAAGTCAAATTCCAGGTTTTAAAACTGAATTTAAACTTATTTTAAATTCTTATTTCATAATTTAAAACTCATAGGTTAATTTCAAACCAATGTTCTATTATACTTTAAAAAGTTTAAAAACTAAATTTAAATTCCCGGATTTAAATTAAATTCAGATTCAGATTCATTTGCTAAGTTTCAGTTTCCAGATTTAAACTTTATTTTAAATTTCAGTTGCATTATAAACTTACTTTTAAATTTAAAACAGAAAAACGGTTTCCTGTTTGAGTTTAAACATCTTACATTTTTGAATTCAAAAATGTTTCAAATCCAAGATTTAAATTATTGAATTCATAATTAAATTTCAGGTTTAAAAATTCCAGATTGAACTTCATCTTACAATTTGAAATTTTACTTAAATTTTTTTAAAAAAAAAAACAGAAAGACGGTTTCTGTTTTGGTTTAAAACCAAACTTGAGTTTGAAAGAATTTCAAATTTAATTCAAAGATTCAAAATTAAACTAATTAAATTCAAATTACATTCCAGGGTCAAGCTTATTTCCAGATTTTTGTTTGCATTTTATCTTTACTTCAATTTTTATAAACCTGGAAAACAGGTTTCTGATCAACCTTTAAAACCTGAAATACTTACACAAACCCGAGCTACCATATTTTTACTTCGAGTTACATCCTCCTTTGCTTCGAGTTCAAACCCAATTACCCCAAGACAATCACGAGACCATCCTAACTCCTGTAACCCAACACCCACCAGTATCCACCTTGCTCTTTGCACATGCACCCACGACGCAGCCCTCACTGATCATCTCTGATGATCTCCACACGTCACCGATCAACCACGGACCCATTCACGATCATCGAATCGCCACCCAATACTCAAACTCGAAATCGAGCTTCTCACCCAAACCTGGAACAGGTCAAACCACCTCCACCTAAAACCTGACAACGCCATTCCCACGCGCCTCCGGCCACCATCTCCACCCAAACTTCGGCGACGACTTCGTCAATCCACCACTTAACAATACCCAAAACAACATTGAACTCGATCCACTATAAATGCAGTAATGATCGATTCTTCACAGCCTAGAAAAACTAGGGTTCTACACTTTAAATCCCAATCACAACATTAAAAATGAATTTAAACCCAATTCGGTAATTTTCCTATAATCTTTGATAGCTACACTATCTTCAGAATCAAATTCACCCAAATCCAATGCAAGCATTAACTGTACTTAACCAAAATGTAAAATACAGTAAATTCAAAACTGCACTTTGTTTAAAACCCTATAAATTGTAATACTTGATTTAAAATTCATGAACTCACTTGATGTTTCTATTTATAAATCTGAAACATTAAATTATAAAGTTTGAATTTCACTCTATGCTAATTTGCTCTGTGTAACTAAATTTTCCAGGTTTCAGACAATTTTAATTTAATTTATATAAAATTTATACTTACTCTATTCTAAAATAACAAGTTTTGTTTCAAAAGTTTAAGACATAACAGCAACAAGTCAAAGAATAGAATTCATGGATCAAGCATGAGTTTGGAAGTTTGAAGAACAAATATGCAACAGTCATCATCATGTTTACAGGCATATATTTACAGGTATAATATTTCAGCAATTTCATATAAGTTCATTTGTAATTTATAAAGCATGCACAACTTTACCTATTTAATAAACTTATAAATGAGTTACTCACCTGAAATTATGCAGGGCAAAGCTCAGATTTTTGAAAACCCCTTTTTGAAATCTTTTTGAAAATCTGCTTGAATGCCTTTAATTTGCATGCAGTAGCTTGAATGCTTTTTAAAATTTGTTTCCTGATCTTTGAAAAATCCTTGCATGTAGTTTTACTTGATTTGCAGTTTCTTTCCAAATTATTTTGAAAAAATGCAGGCTATAGTTTGTTGCTTGCAGGCCCTTTTGTTTCCAGATTGAAGAAACAAAAAATGCAGGTTTGTAGAGTTTTGAAAAATGAATTGAATGCAGGCCTTTGTCTTGGAGGATGCTGATTAGAAATTACATGCATGTTGAAAGATTGTTGCATGTAGGCTTTTGAAAGAGGGGAATGCAAATTTGTTATGCATTGATTTTAAGGTGGAATGTTAATGAAATGAAAAATGAGAAAAGAAAGGGAAAAGAAAATATGCAAGTTTAAATAACAATATTTTGATTTAAATTAAAATTAATGGAAAATTAAAACCAAAACTTGACACATGGCTTAAGCTATTAACACTTGTAAATTCTCTTGCTTAAACTCTTAACACATGTTAACTCATGTCTTAAATTATCTACACATGTCTTTTAAATGTTTTGTTATTTAATTAAGTGTTAAAGAAAAATTAAACTTAATTAATTAGTTCCATTAACACCTAGTTATGTATATAATTAATTTCTAAAGAATAAAGCAAAGTGTTAATATAAATAAACAACATACAAATAAATCATTTGTCAAAGATACTTTTAAACAATTAAAATAAATTTATAAAAGAGGTTGTAACTTAAACGAATACATGTTTCATATTTTAAATTTCATATTAAATAAACAAATCACATTTTATAAATCAATTTTTTAAAAAGAATTAACACAAATATTTTGTAACTTATTTTAATATTCAAACTTAAGTTAAAATGAATTTTAAACAAATAAAACATTTATCTCATATTTAAAACCATTTAGTTATTTTATTAAATATTTTTGAAAAACTTAAATCCAAAAATAAATCACAATTCCTAATTTCAAAATATTAAAATTATGCTATACTAATTTAATTAAAACAACTTATCTACTTAAAATATATATAAATATACATATACATTATTAAATAGAAAATAAATTCATTAGTTTATTAAAAATAAATTCACAAATTAAATATTTAAATAAAGAAGATTATTGAATCAAATCAAATTTATTAACAAAAATTATCAATTCAATTTAAATTTAAACACAGATTATTAAATTTAAATTGCCATAAATTCCGGGATATTACAGAAACCTCCCATTCTCCAACTCAAAAGACTTTATTTCTCTAATTCTCAAATTGATTTATAAACTAAGTTTACAATATATTTCTTAAGAGAATACAAGTTCAGAATGAGAGGAATCGAATCCTCAAAACATGACCACTTGGGTCTTATTTATAGATGCGGCCAGGCACCTTTCGACCCTGATGCCTTCGACTAGATCGGAAGGTAGCTATTGATTGACCCAAGAAAGCTGCCGCCTTTTCGAAATTTATAGTGGTGCTTCCTTGATCTATCATGTAAACGCTTCCGACTTTGTCGACAGCCTTCAATCGTTGGTTTCGGTGATGTTGGTTTCTCTCATGCTCTTTTCCTTATCTAATGCGGAATCCTTCCTAGTCCACACATGTTTTGACTGATTCGAAGGGCTTACTATGGCTTTCAAAGGGGTTGATCAAGATAATACTTGCTTCCTAGCAGCTTGAATGATGGCAAAACCATTAGTTTCGAATGGTTTGATATATATTCCAAGGGCCATTCTTCATTGTCTTCGAAAGGTATGGCTTCAACTTGATCGAAAACCCTTCATCTAGCTGGCAGCGGAAGGATGCTCTCGACCCCTTTATCTTCTTCGAAAGACTGAAACCCTCTGGATATTGCTAGAAGGAACCTTTCGACACCTTCAAAAGGTCTTGAGACCCTTAAACTTAATGGTAGCATCCCTTCGACTCCTTCGAAAGGTTTAGCTGAAGCTACTCTCTCTTGCTCTTTGCTTAAGGAGGTCTCGACTTTGTCGAATGGTCAGTATTTGGATTAACAACAAGCAACATCAGGAGCATCAAAATCTGCACACCCACAAGACACGCACTATCTTTACAACATGAGCTCCTCACGTTTCCTGAAGATAGGCAACATCTAGGAGCACTAAAACCATTCCAGACCAATACATCATATTAGTCCTAAAGGCTGCGCATTTCACGAGTAGCGCACTAACTCCCGGAGCTGTGAAGTCATGCTCCCAAAACATAAACTCCTCACATTGCCCGAAGATGGGCAACACCGTGGAGCATCACCATGAAATCACGCCCCTAAAACGTAAACTCCTCATGTTGCCCAAAGATAGGCAACATCGAGGAGTGCCAGAACTGTTCAGGATCGGCATGACATATTGATCCTAAAATCCGCACATCCTAAAATCCACGTGCACTTTCAAGTCCCGTAATTGCCCCGGCAACACCAGGGAACTTATCCGTACAAAGAAAATAAGATTCAATCCACTCCCATTGTTGGAAGCAATGGGCATGCCTCCAACAAAATCGGAGTTTCATAAATTATAACATTCAGACATTTGCATTATATAACTTCCTACTGCCAACTCATATAATGTGCATATCCCAAACATGCATATGTTGCATACTTACTAGAGTATCACAAAAAATTTGTGCTACATGCTCAAGTCACAAAACTTCTAAAAGAAAATAAATCGAATTGTGGTTTATTCAAATTTAGGTGTTAATGTGCAGACTATTTAAACCTTAAATTACCAGTCAATTGTTTGAAGTAAACGGTCCTATAAACTGAGGGGGCATACATTGGCATTTAAATAAAAATACTTGAAAACAATAAGTTCATAGGTTCTGTTACTCAAAATAATTTTTTTGGCAGTAGTCACAAGAACTGGATTAGTGTAAACAAAATAAGCATAAGTGCACAGAACACATATGAACAGACAAATATGAGTACAGTCAAAATGTCAATGTATTACTTATAATTTTCTTTTATACTAGTCAAAACATGGAGATCGTACCCATACAACATCGGCCAAAAAAAGAAAGTACAGACTCCACAACAAAACCACTAAGTGCTGACTCTGCACTTGAACAAAATGACTCAAAAGGAACCAAAACCAGATCGGTCACCACCCAAACTCCTCAATGCTTCTTTGCACCACTCCCTTTTCCTCTTTTTTTTTAAGTTTCTTCCTCGCCTCAGAACTGATGTCATTGCCAGTAATATCAACAAACTCCTTAGCACTAACATCCTCTTCTTGCTCAGCAGCCTTCTCAAAAGATTCGCCCTTCGCTTTCTATTTCCATGACTTGCGGGAGCTCTTCGAGGCTTTAATCCCTTCAATCTTCTCTTCTTGACAGTGACCAATTAATGATGAGTCTTGCGAGGGTGCTCCATTTGAACTTCCTGCTCCCTAACTTCGGCTGTTGTTACGTCACCTTCCAAAGATACAGAAGGGTCATCCAAGCCATGAAGTGCGGCTATCTTTTTAGACTTCGGCCCCGGATGCGAACCAGACATGGACACGAAGATTAGAACAAGAATGGAAACGAGCATGGAAGTTGTGGAAATAGTAGCAGGTCCATGCGCCGAGGAAGCGGGCACATCACCAGAAAAGGTAGATGGACCTATAAGATAAAAATGAAAGCATTAAATTCTTCCTACTCTTGCGATGTAAGCTGAAAGCTCTGGAACTCAAGAGAAACGAGAGGATTACCTACACCGAAGGAGTGACCAAGAATGTCAACTTCATACTCACCGCCTTCACCCTCCTTAGATGGTTCCATGACCTGAAGGGAATCTTCAAGCCTAGAACTTGTTGGCAGATTATGGGGCTACTTCAATGGCTCGTCGGCACTAGAAATGAAAGGCTCTGCAAGCGCTTCGACAGCCGCAGTCATGGCGACATTGGCAACTTCTTTCTCCCTCTTGATTCACAAAATCTCCTGGCCAGCACCTACTCTGATTCCTTATTAAGGTAGGTTTTTCTAACTCTCGTTCGGTGTAAACGTCACTACTGTCATGAAAGTGGGTCATGATCTCTTCCCAGACCACATCAAGAGTGCATGGAAATTTCAAGCCCAAGTAGCTAAGGCTCCATTGATAAAGTAGAGAATTGACATAAAAATCCAGAATGGTCTCATCCATCTTTTCCATCTTCCTCTCGAAAGAGTTTTGAAGCTCCAGATAATCCGCCATAATAGCAGTCTTCTCAACCTCAATTGGAGACTTATCAGCGCTAAGCTGCACAACTTGGTCACATAGTCGGGCATACCGTCTTAGCTTGATCGAAAATGGTCTTATTTGAAAGTTTCTGTGCTATGAGATCGTATAATATCGATAAAATACTTGTGCGGAATAAATAAGAAAATAGTAAAAGCAGTAAAGTAACTGACACTAGAGATTTTTATACTGGTTCGAACTCCCGTTCTACGTCCAATCCCGGACTCCTTCTGGGTATAAACTAGCAACCCTCACTTTACCCGGAGGAAGAGGTTTACACCGCCTGAGCAACCAAACAAGACTTCTACCGCCTAAGCAACCGATTAGGACTTCTACCGCCTAAGCAACCGAATAGGACTTCTATACAAATAACAAAAAATATCTGACTGTAATATGCTCTTTTAATAGCACTGATAAGTCAATTAAGTACAATCTTCCTATAATCTTCTCTTTTATGATATATAGTGTAATGTGCTTAAGAATTATGAAAGATAGAGTGATCAATGATCATAGAATGTAAGCAATTTGAGTGCAATTTGAAAACTAAAGAATAGATAAGAAATCAAGAATATTAAGATAGTTTTCGGTGAATTGTTTGTTGAATTCTGAAATCTATTTATAGAGTGTAAAAGGTTGCAACCCTAGATGAAAAATTATATTGAAAAGAACAGGTGCAATCATTGATTTTGAAAACGTTTCTCTTAGATGAAGAGAAGTGACTTTTCATAAAAAACCGTTGAGGAATATTCAGCCGGGTGAGTAAAATAATTCAGCCGTCTGAATCAAAATAAAACGCAAACAACAATGAATTAGGTATTTCTGGCCTTATTCAGCCGGCTGAATATATTTATTTAGCCAGCTGAATATATTTATTCAGCCAAGTGAATATTGTGAAACAATATTTTTGTTTCAGCATTCAGCCGGCTGAATGAATGCATTTAGCCGGCAGTTTTCAGCCTGCTATACATGTTTGTGCATGTATATATAAATTTATATATATCAGTTCAGGAGAGATTTTAACAAAGTTCTAAATGAAATAAAGACTCTAGATATGACAATTAGCTTCAAAACTTTGAATACGAACCTGCAACAAATCTCCTGCAAAAATAATTAGTATACACAGAATATTTTTATATAGCTTGTCATAATCAAAACGATGTAAGATCGAGATTGCAACATTCTCCCCCTTTTAGATGATGACAAGTATATAATCAATAATATAAATATTGCAGATTTGATCGAAAACACACCTCGGAGCCCGCATGAGTTTA
The DNA here is from genome assembly GCA_030765085.1 of Allium cepa. Classification (NCBI taxonomy): domain Eukaryota; kingdom Viridiplantae; phylum Streptophyta; class Magnoliopsida; order Asparagales; family Amaryllidaceae; genus Allium; species Allium cepa. The sequence continues at coordinate 1,049,544,607 of CM060935.1, read as the reverse complement.
TCCTCCTCGGCAAGTCAAGGCAGCTGGAGCTCCAGTGCTGCTTTTGTGCACTAACATTGTTGCTCCCTTTGACAATATGCACAATTATTTAATTAACTTTCTCCCCTTTTGTCATCGACAAAAAGAAGGATAATAATGCAAAAACAATATTATTGTAAGAAAAAGAAAAGCAATATATAAAACTTACTTAAGATAGCATAAAATATTCATACAACATGACATAAATAACTTGAAAAAAGATTGAAACAAAGACAACATAACAAACATAACTAGAATTGGCTAGAGAGAGAAGGATCATCATTAGCGGAACTTGAACTCGAAGAAGACCACTAAAATGGAGATGGATTGTAAGCTTCGGTGGATGTAGAACCGGAGCAAGAAATTTTATCCCATATTTTATTTAGAAAACCTTTGATCGAGTTGAATTCTCTTTCTATTTTCTTTTAAAGAGACTTAATTTCTCTATGAAGTTTCGATTGATTCCGGGAGAGAGTGATAATAGCTTGTCTACAGGAGGTGTCCGGGCTAATCACTAGAATTGAATCATCGTCCTCTTCTTCTTCTTCTTCATGTTGAGTATGATAAGAGGAAGCAATATTAGTATCATGAGGTTACGGAGTACCTTATTGAACATTTTGAGACCATTGTTGAAAGGAGATGAATTTTTATAGAGGTGGCCGGTGAGGAAGACCCATCAATCCTAAAGTTTTTGCACCTAATTCACTAATACTCGAAAACCCAGAGTCGGGCATTAGAACGCGGACGTTGAGAAGGATACGCATAATATAAGCACCATAATGGATGGTCTTATATTTTCTTTGGATTGTGTTGTCTTGAAATTAATCCGAAATAATTTTGCCCTAATTGACTTGTTGGTTAGAGTAGATTGAATAAAGAGCTTGGAAATCTCTTTTATAAACCTTTTCATAACTCTCCGCTCTTGGTTGTAGAGAACGAATAAATGCACGGTGAATGAGGCGTGCTTGAGGCTTTAAAAAGTGATTTTAAGACACTCAAATTTGTAACTTGATTGGACAGAAAACGATGTGAAACCTCATCTCGATGATCCATATCAACTTCAATATCATCAATATCAATGCCTTGATAGGGATCATTTAGAATATTACCTTGTCTTTGTAAAGGCATGAAAATTTTAATGCCACAAACTATTGACCAAACACAATCTTGTCGATTTTGAGGATTGTGGTGATCTAAATTCAAATTGGACAGAAAGAGTTTGATCAAATGATGATTAATTTTGACATTTTTTGGAGCATACCCTATTAGACTATCAAAGTGAAATTGCTCCGCTAATTCTCCAATTCGGTAGGCCGTAAAATTTGGAAATTCATGAAAGCTCCTTCGAAGATATTTGAGTTTTTCATAGAATTATACCATGAAATTTCAACATCATTCCATAGCCATTGTCGAATCTGATCTTCGGATTTACCGGAGGTTGATTCTCTAGTGCGTTTAAATCTTGGTGCCATTAGAGAGTAAAAAAGGAAGGCAAAGTTTGAAGAGGTTGATGAAGGTGGCTAGGGTTCTGAAATGAATGGGTAAGAAATGAAAAATGAATATATAGTAGGTAAATGGCAAGAGCAAAAGTGAAATAAAAGAAAGTAGAGGCGGGTTAAAAAAATTACTCAGCTGGAATTCAGCCAGCTGAATAAATTGAATCAGCCGTCTGAATTGCTCTGAGTTTAGACCCGTAAAGAAATGGTTCATTTTCGAACTAATTCAGATGGATGTGTTATTTGATTCAGCCGTATGAATCTGGGGATAAATTTTTGTTCCCATAATATTCAACCGTCTGTTTTATAAATAACAGCCGGCTGAATTTGTACAGAAACTCATATCAACCTATTTTTCAAGGCAAACAACATATACAAATATATATTTTGAATAATAATATTTTTGAACAATCAAAAAAGAAAAAATAACATATTAACAAAAGCATAAAAAATTAAAAAGATTTGGAAGAAGAGCTTGGAGTGTGATATTCATCTTCTTCTTCGATTTTAGTATTCTCTTGAAATGGTCGAAGTGGCGACCATCTATTGCCGCGTTCCCAAGAATTCGGAGATATTGGTGGACACTGCGGTGATAGTTCCCAAGGATTGTGACGAATTGGAGAACGAACAAGAGACGGTTAATGAACTGTGTTTTTGTAGGAACAACCATAGAATTTTAAAGCGACTTGTTCCAAAAAGCTTAAACGCTTGGCATTATTTTTTTGTTCATAGTACAGTTCGCGCTGTAATTCTAGTGTTCCCTGTTGGCAGTGATGAATATCATCTATTTTCTCTTTGGTAGGAGGTGAACTAAAAAATAGAGACCATCTCGTTCTTTTAATAGGTGGACTATAACCAATGTGCGTTGAGGGAGGAACAATTGGAACATGTTCGTAAATCGGTGTTGGAGTTGGTAAATTCACCGATCCCGAAGAAGGAGAAGTATAAGAGAGATCAGAGGATTCAGAAATGTTTTGAGACGACACTTTGAAAAAATTAATTGAAAACTTAAAATTTTATTTTAAAGCCAATGTAAAATGAAGGAAGAACGATAGACATATATATGTGTAGAGATACATATAAATAGAAAGAAAATTTGGTTAAGTTTATAATAACCAGAGAAAAAATTGGATGAAAAAATAATGAGTGTAAGGTTAATAAAAAATGCAAACCAACTAAAGTTTAAAAAAAATGACAATATAGAGTAGTGGTAGAACAATGGACTAGATCCCGAGTTCAAGTGTTGGAAGACCCTTTTATATATATTAATTTATTTATTAAAATAAACTTATAAATCCTTTATCGATACAGTTCCTAATTCTCTTCTTAATTTTATAAATACACTTTCTTTTAAAGGTTTTGTAAATATATCAGCCAATTGGTTTTCTGAGGATACAAATTCCAATTTGACTAAATCCATTTCAATATTATCACGAAGAAAATGATAATGTATGTCAATGTGTTTAGTTCGTGAGTAATTTACAGGATTTTTGGATAAGTTTGTAGCACTAGTATTATCATAAAAAATTGTTGATTTAGATAAATTAACACCAAAATCTTGAAGTGTTTATTGCATATAAATGACTTGAGCACAAGTTAAAGCAGCAGAAATATATTCCGCTTCCTAAGTTGAAAGTGAAACACAATTTTGTTTCTTGCTAAATCAAGAGATTAAAGATTGTCCAATGTAGTGACAAGTCCCACTTGCACTTTTTCGATCCGTCCAACATCCTCCAAAATCAGCATCACTATATGAAACTAACTCAAAAGGGCATTCTTTCGGATAGAAAAGTTCAAAATCTTTGGTTTTGCTTAGATTTGCAATATGCGTTTTACTGCACGCATATGAGATTCTATAGGATTTGCTTGGAATCGAGCACACAAACAAACACTCATCATTATGTTATGTCTACTAGCAGTTAGATAAAGCAATGATCCAATTATACTTCAATATAATTTTTGGTCAACACTTTTGCCATCTTTATCTCTATCGAGATGAACTGTTGTGCTCATTGGAGTTGGTTTAACAGACTTATTTTCCATATTAAATCATTTAATTAGATTATTACAATATTTTTCTCGATTAATAAAAATTCCATTTTCTATTTGTTTAATCTGTAATCCAAGAAAATAAGATAATTTTCGCATATGTGACATTTCAAATTCATTGGTCATTATTTTTGAAAATTCCTGACATAATTATTCATTTGTAGATCCAAAAATAATATCGTCGGCATAAATTTGAATAATTAAAATATCCTTTTTATTTATTTTAATAAAAAGAGTTTGATCAAACCAGAATCTATTAGATAGCTCTTAAGACGATCATACCCAAGCACGAGGTGCTTGTTTTAGTCCGTATAAGGCCTTTTTGAATTTATAGACGTGGTCTGGAAATTTTTCATGAGTGAATAAAGGAGGTTGTTCAAATTTTTTTTATATATATAACCATTTAAGACAACACTTTTAACATCCATTTGATAAAGTTTGAACTTATGAAAACATGCAAAGGCCAATAAGATACGTATTGCTTCAAGTCGTGCAACTGTAGGTAATGTTTCTTCGTAGTTATTCCTTCTTCTTGATTATATCCTTGTGCAATCAATCTAGCTTTTTTCCTAGTTATATTATGTTTTTCATCTGCTTTATTTTTAAAGACCCGTTTAGTACCAATAACTGCTTGATCACTTGGTCTAGGAATTAATTCCTAAACTTCGTTTCGTTCAAATTGGTTTAGCTCTTCTTTCATAGATATAATCCAATAGTCATCAGTAGATGCTTCTTTTGCATTTTTGGGTTCGATTTTGGAAAGAAAAGCTACATAGCCCATTTGATTAAGTTGATTTCTTGTTCTAACATGTGAATCAGTTTCTCCAATGACATTTTCTACTGGGTGGTCATGCAAAATCCTAGGAGGAGATCTTAATTCGTTTTCATTTTTATGATCAATGTTTCATTTTGTTCAATATTATTAGAAAAGTCTTCATCTTCTTCAAAATTATTTTGAGTAACCATATTTATGATTGTCTTAGGAGCATCCTCAAAAAATTTATTAAAATTGAAATTTTCGTCGAATGAAACATGAAGAGTTTCATCGATTGTTTTTGTTCTTTTATTGAAAATTAGATAAGCTTTGCTTCGATCTAAGTACCGTATAAAGATTCCTTCATCGGATTTTGGATCAAATTTTCCAAGTTGATCTTTTTTGTTTAAGATAAAACATTTTAAACCAAAAGTTTTAAAATAAGAAATGTTTGGTTTTCTATGATGAAACAGTTCATATGGAGTGTGTTTTGTTAAAGGTCAGATGGAGACACGATTTAGAACATAGCAAGTAGTTGCTACAGTTTCTGCCCAGAACTGTTTTGGTAAGTGCTTCCATTTAACAAAGTTCTTCCACATTCTTGTAACGTTCTATTTTTCCTTTCTACAACACCATTTTGTTGTGTGTCCTAGGAAAAGAAAAATTATGGTAAAATCCCTTTTTATTACAAAAATGTTCAAACGCTTCATTTTGAAATTTACCTCCATGAGCACTTTTGATATTTTAATTTTTTAAAATTTTGAGATTTTGAATTCTTTTTGCAAAATTATTGAAATTTTCAAAAGTATCACTTTTATTTTTTAAGAAAATAGTCCAAGTGAATCTTGAAAAAACATATACTATAACAAACACATATTTGCTATGATTTATAGATTGAATTTGAGTTGGACCAAAAATATATAAATGTAACATTTCTAATGGTTGAATAGTAGAAATATTTTTCTTTGATTTAAAAGATGATTTTGATAGTTTTACTAATTTACAAGCATAAAAAATATTGTTTATTTTAAGTTCATTTTTTGTAAACCTTTTACTAAATCTTTTGTAGATAATTTATTTATAGTTCTGAAATTAATATGACAAAATCTTTTGTGCCATAACCAAGGATCATTTTCTTTGGCTATTAAACACATACTTGTATTATAATTTATATTCATATTTAAAACATAAATATTTTTATCTCTAAAGCCTTCAAAAATAAGATTTTTATTTTGATCAAAAATACTACACTTATTTTCAAAGAAAGAAAAATTGAATCCTTTGTCACACAATTGGCTAATACTAAGTAAGTTGTGTTTCAAATTTTTAACTAATAAAACATCCGTAATAAGTAGTAAATTAGTATACCGTTACTGCTTACATCGCTTTTATCAATGACATATCCTTTAGATTTATCTCCAAATGTGACAGAACCTCCATCTGACTAAATAATGTTTGTTAGCATCCCTTTATTTCCTGTCACGTGTTTTGAGCAACCACTGTCTAGTATCCATTTTTCTCTCTTTTTGAATGGTACCTATAAAATATAGAATTAACATTGGTACCCATCATTTTACTTTGGGTCCTAAGAGTTAGGTCTTAGGAAGCCAAACCCAAGAGGGTTCAGAATTCCTTTTGAACACAAAATCTTTGTTTTTATGAACAGTTTATATAAAAGGTTTTATATACTTGTTTCTTATTGAAGAATTATTGGTTTTAGGAACCCAAATTTTAATTGAAGTAGTCAAATTGGAATTTTTAGAACTATGTTTTTCAACTTTATTTTTATATGAAGAATTCTTTTTCTTTCGAATAAATTTAGAAGTTTGTTTATATCCTAGTCCTCTTTTGTTTGAAACAGTCTGAGAATCTTCTATAATTTTGGAAAGATTTTCTCTACCATTATTAAAATTAGAAACATTTTTAGTGATGTCTTCTAATTTTGTTTTTAGGCTAGAGTTATCTAACTCTAAAATCTTGATATTTGATTCAGTTAATAAAGCATCATTCTTTTCTTTCTGAGTTTCTACCTTTTGACTTAATAGAGAAAGTTGAGATGACATATTAGAACAAGATTCTTGAGTAACTTGGAGTTCTTCTTCTAAAATTTTCTTTCCATCTCTTAGCACTTCTACTTCGATTTCAGTTCTGTTCAATTTTTTAAGTGCTTCTTTTACTTTCTATTTTTGCTTTTTAACCTGTCAAGTAATTTTGAATTGATTTCTAAAAGATCGTTAAAAGTTAAATCACTTACCTCGTCTTTTTGTAGCCATAAACCAAAATTGGCTTGTTCTGAATCACTGTCTGAATCACTTTTTTATGATGAGGATGATTCTATATCATCCCATGTGCCTAAGAAAGCTTTCTTCTTGAATTTGTCTATCTTATGCTTATACACTTCTTTCTTTTTCTCAGGACAGACTTTCTTGATGTGACCTTTCTTGTGACATTCTTAACATTCTAGAGCATATGTTGATGGTTTGTTTGTGTTGTTATTGTTACCGGAGTTGTTCTTGTTATATCTAAATTTGTTGCTCTTTCTAAATTTCAAAAACTTTTTGAAATTTTTAGCAATTAACGACATATCATCTTCATCTGAATCTGATTCATCTTTTTTTGCCTGGAATGCTATATATTTCTTATCTTGAGCTTGTACTCATTTTGCCTGGAGATTAACTTCACAAGACATTAGATTATCAATCAACTCTTCTGGTTTTATGGTCGAAATGTCGTTAGCTTCTCCAATTGCTAAGATATTTCGTTCCCACTCATCCGTTAGTGGGTTGAGGATTTTTGAAACAATATCAAAATCTGTGTTGGTTTCTCCTAATGTTATCAAAGAATGATATATATCTTGAAATCTAGAGTACATTTCATTTATAGTCTCATCTTGTTTCATTTTAAATTCTGGAACTAATTCTTGAGCATAGAAATTTTACTTTGTTTGACTTTGTTAGTACCTTCATGTGTAACTTTAAGAGTACGCCAAATTTCATGAACATTTTTACATATGCTTATTCTATTGAACTCATTTTTGTCTAATGCACAATATAACATATTCATAGCTTTAGCATTTGCAGTAGCATCTAATTTTTATGTGTTAGACCATGTAGAGTATTTAGTGGTAGGAATAATATATTCAGATTGCATAATGTTCCAGGTTTGGTAACTACTTGCTTGTATATAGATTCTCATTCTAGTGGCCCAATAGTTATAATTCATTCCGTTAAATAATGGTGGTCGTGCAGTAGATTGACCTTCTAGGAATGTAGAGTTAACAACAGTGTTGGTGTTATTTTCCATATTATGACAATATCAGATAACTATGTTACAATTATATGATAACCAATGCTCCAATACCAAATGAAAGTGTCTATGCTATAGGATCATATAATTGGGATAAACTACTTGTGTGGAATAAATAAGAAAATAGTAAAAGCAGTGAAGTAAATGACACCAGAGTTTTTTATACTGGTTCGAACTCCCGTTCTATGAGTCCCAGTCTCTTTCTGGATTTAAACTGGGAACCCTCACTTAACCCGAAGGAATAGGTTTACACCGCATTAACAACCGAACAGGACTTCTACTGCCTAAGCAAACGAACATGACTTCTACCGCCTAAGCAACCGATTAGGACTTCTACCGCCTGAGCAACCGAACATGACCTCTTTACAAATAACAAAAAGTATCTAACTATAGTATGCTCTTTGAATAGCACTGATAAATCAATTAAGTACAATCTTTCTATAATCTTCTCCTTTATGATATATAGTGTAACGTGCTTGAGAATTATGGATGATAGAGTGACCAATGATAAGAGAATGTAAGCAATTTGAGTGCAATTTGAAAACTAGAGAATAGATAAGAATTCAAGAATATTAAGATAGTTTTCGGTGAATTGTTTGTTGAATTCTGAAATCTATTTATAGAGTGTAGAAGGTTGCAACCCTAGATGAAAAATTATATTGAAAAGAATAGGTGCAACCATTGATTCTGAAAATGTTTCTCTTCGATGAAGAGAAGTGTCTTTTCATAAAAAACCATTGAGGAATATTCAACCGGCTGGATAAAATAATTTAGCCATCTGAATCAAATTAAAACACAAACAGCAAGGAATTAGGCTATTTCTGGCCTTATTCCGCCGGCTGAATATATTCATTCAGCTGGTTGAATATTGTGAAACAATATTTTGTTTCAACATCCTATGGGCTGAATGAATGCATTCAGCCAGTTGCTTTTAGCCTGTTGCGCATGTTTGTGCATATGTGTATATAAATTATATATATATATATATATATATATATATATCAATTCAAGAGAGATTTTAACATAGTTATAAATGAAATAAAGACTCTAGATACGACAAAATCAGTTTCAAAACTCTTAAATATGAATCTGCAACAAATCTCATGCAAAATTGATTTGTATACACAGAATATTTAATATAGCTTGTCATAATCAAAATGATGTAAGATCGAGATACAAACATTATTGTGTCCTCAATAATAAGGTCATGGTCAGAGATAGTTTTCTTCTGAGCTTCAATCATTGTGCTACAAGCAGCCACCTTCTCCTTTAATTTGGCCTCTTTAGCATGCGATTTAATTATTTCATCCCTATAGTTGACCTTAATTCTTTTATGGGCCTCTCTTACTTCCTTCAACAAATTGCATTTGTTTAACTTTCTCGAAGTGCCACTTCTTTCTATTTCCTCAGTTGTTTGATCATGGCATCGCATTCTGTCCACACTCTTTCAAAATCATCCTTCTCTGACTCAAAAGAGAGGATTTCCTAGTAGTTGTTGCAATTTGTATCTGCCAGTTGCTTACACAATTTTTCCCACCCTTCGGCCTAATCTAAATCATTTTGAATACCCTGAAGATCTGTCATGTAAGAATATCTACGGATCGAACTGAGATCATGACCAGACTTAACCCCCTTTATGGGGAGCGCCACCTCAAGCTTGGGAGGGCCCGATGGAAGAATATAGGCCGGTCTTCGATGTGGACATGAAGCACCGGGAGAAGCACAATAGAAGACGGTGGGATGTAAGTTGAAGGCGAAATAGGGGCGGAAGTAATGGGTATTTCCTGACCCGTTGAAGAGTGCATCGGGACAAAAGCTTGTTGTTTTGAAGAATGGGGACGGTAATTGAATTTTGACCTCTTCGATGGCTCCTTCCTCTTATCGAAAGTCGTCCTCTTCTCATAACCTCCTTTGTATGACTGGCTCCGCTCTCTTTCATCTTGGCAATGGGTTTCAGCCTCTAGATCCTTTCGTCTTCTATACTCTTCCTCCGTCTCTCGGGGCTGCGGCGGTCGAAAGAGCAGTTGGACAAGCGTTGGGAGTCGGTGAATTCCTCGAAGTCATCATAAAGGTTGCATCCTATAATCTTAGCCAACACAGAGCATAAATAAAAGGCTTTAGAAAAAGAAAATAGACATGGAATGTGTGTGTACATGTGAGTGAGACCCTAATGAAGTGTGTGGTTTGTTTGGAAGGAGAGCCAAAAATGATGCCACAAAATAGATCGGGTAGGCACCGTAAAGGGAATCGAACTAACTTTTGATGCGACGTAGCTCGCACGAGGCAACACCTCTTCAAATCTGAAATCTTCCCCCATAACACGTCAAAATCAACATAAACGTCGCTTAAATCACTGAACTTAGCGATAGCATCTTTGCTCGGAGAATCCTGACATCCCTCAATCCATAGGGCATTGTCTTTATCACTTTTGTCTGGAGGAAATGAGCTCAAAATAATGGGTCTCAACCCTATAGTCTCACCACATGATTAAGAATTCCCATCATCGGATTTTGCATAGAAGTCATTGCTATATGTGGACTCGTCGTTACTGCTCCCGACTTCCCCTCCTCTTTTTCTATGTCCAATGCAGCTTTGCCTTCCCTCTGTTTGAACTCTTCTTCTCCTTCCTCTGGGACTGAAGGCATTCTGGTCAGGCAACTGACTCCAATCTTAGCAACGTCTCTTCCATCACGAACCTCTTCGGCTGATTCCCCTAATATGCCTTCTCCCTCTTGAGAAGTGCTTTCTTTGGACCCATGATAAGAGGAAGTGGATCACATGCGAACCCTGGATCGAGAAGGAGAGGGGGATTCTACTGGAATGGCAGATCTCCCCATATCAATAACCCATAACGAAGTAAGTTCTCGTCATTCAGCAAGACTTTAACGGACCTTTCCTCAACATCGATAGCCTTCACGGTTCGAGAAACTTCATCAAGTGATAGGTCGTTATTCGGCCTTGGCATAACTGCAAGAAATGTTCAACTTATTAGAAGCTCTGTAGTGACATGTTGGAACTCAATAAATAGGGAAGAGAACTTAACCCTCGTCATCCACGGATGGTTAAACCCATTTGGGGCACCTCACGAAGAAATATTGGGTCTTAAACTGGGATAGTTGCTTTGTAGTCATAATATGATTTTTCAATTCCTTGGAGCTTCAATTATGACCAAAGACGGGCACTCATCCCTTCTGTTGAATGAAAGAAAGTACCGCAACTCATCGAAACTCTAAATGCATGCATGAAAAGGACGTGTAGACAAGTCAGGATGGTGTAGCCATTCGGATGAATCAGGAATGGGGTAATGCCAAGATTCGAGAGAGTCTCGCGCAAAAAGTCATTAAAAGGGGGCACAGCTCCATTCAGACACATATACCGATGGCAAGCGGTACATCATGGGGAAGGCATATAAGAAAACTTGTTCTTCTCTAGAAGACGTACATCTTCCTCTGGTATACCGTGTTGCACACAGATATTGTGTAGAATCTTGGTAGAAACCATAGAATAAGCTCTTTCTGGCGGGTTAAGGAGAACCATAAAATTGGAAGGAGTTCGATCCAAGATCAGACCAATTGGGACCAACTGGCCATATTCAGCTTGTGGAGTAGAAGGAGAAACGGCAATAGATGACAATTCAGTTTTCGAAAGTGTCGGGCTTCCTCCGCTTGACTTACGGCGAGAAGATGGATTTTTCATTCTAAAACAACATAACTTGCATCTAAAATGGTCAGGTGTAACTATTCTAAACTAATAACTTCCTCTACAACACTTGAATTCCGAAGAGACGTTGATTCGTGCCGACACAACAGATTTCAAGCATGTACCGAGGCGAATGCAGTGGTTGTCTATAGGTAGTGAGCTCGGTGTCTGAAACACTGCGAGTGCTTTATCCCATATAGATAGTTAGCTTGCAGTGAAAAGGAAAAGGACTTCCCGTATCATTTCCATTTGTTTTTTTTCTTCCTCTACACTTAACCGTTATCGATCAACAGATCCGTTGACCGAAGCAACATGGAAGATTCTTTTCATCACAGAGACACCGAGCGTGCAAAAAGCAAGTAAGATAAGTCCAAATTCGTCGAAAGAGCTAGGACCAATTTGCGATGTGTCTTGCAATATTAGCTACGAAAATTGGCACAAGTCAATTCTGGCTTAATGGACGAGATAACCAAAACCGTCAAGCACCGGGACATTGCCCGAATGTTGTTCCAGGAGAAACTCAAGACTCGATTTACTATCTTCCTCCATTAAGCCACAATCAACTCAAACTCCTCATAACAAACACCATGAACGCAACCTCGCCATCAAATCATTAAACGAATGTTGTAATCGGCGAATCCACCTCAGATTAACGACCTAAATGCTAAATTTGTAGAAGCTTTAAGATTAATGAGCTACGATGAATCGGCGGTGGAATAGGGCATAAGCAAGCTAGGTTTTCAACCAACAGTGACCTAGAGGAGCAGCGGCAAAGATTTGTAGTGGCAGCGTCGAAGGAACCAAGGCAAAGAATTGGAAAGGCTTAAGGTCGAATTGGTGGGAAGGATCGAATCTTTAAGGATTTAGGTTGCACGAAGAAGAAACTGGGTCGGTTCGAGTGAATGGAAGACTCAGGTCGAAGGGGCCTATATAGGCAAGTGGAAACGAAAAAGGCTGAAAAATATCTTAGGTACTCGGGTTGATAGCGATCCACCAATTATGGATCACCAGCGATCCATCGACTATGGATCATCTACAAAGCTCTAACATGATTACTTGGAATTCAATGAGCCAAGACAAAAGACAATAACTGCCAGGGCACGCCTTGTTTCTAACAAAGATGTACTTTGGGGGGTAAATGTTATTCGGGCTTATAACCCATCAGGGTCTAAGAGAAAACGGAAGGATTTAATGGAGTCAGAATGGCTCAGGACTCAACCAAAAGGGGCTAAAGCAACGACTAAGTTTGACTAAACAAAGAGACCAATGGCCATCTAATCTAATTAGCAGCTATATAAAACTAGCTAATAAATCATCATCAAAACAAAGCAACATGCAACGAGACTCCATGAACAATGTCGATACAGGGCAATGAAGGCATTCCAGACGTCAAGGTCCAGAAATAATCTAATTGCATGGATCGCTAGCTATCCATACTCTATGGATAAAGTGATCCATAAAACATCATTGGGCACTATGGCACATAGGAGCAAAGAGGGCTTAGAGGACAAGTGCAAAGTATGCTAAGTATATGGATCGCTAGTGATCCATATACCATGGATCGCCAGCGATCCATACGAAGTCATGGGACACTTACGACTTAGCATAGTAAAGCAGAGAAGGAAGGAGCTAAGTAAGTAGCTCGCACTCAAGTTAATTCTATAGGTCGCTAGTGAGCCATGCTTTTGGCTTGGGTTGCGAGCTAAGGTTCATTGCATCTTCCTGTGTTCATCTGCAAGGAATTTGTGAATAGGCCAGGTTCAGAAGCCCTCTAATCTCTATGAATACCATCATACCTGTAACATAAATTGGATCTTCTCCGGACCGGCCACTGAAGCTCTGCTGGAAACATTCTTCACTCTCTACCTTCCTCTCAACAATCTCCAAAGGGATTCACTATTATTCTCCAATGGATTCCAACTTGAGAATTCAATCTAGCTAAGGACAATCTAAAGCCTTGTAATCAAACACTACTTGTAACAACAATCAGTCTATAATAAAAACTATAAAGTGGACGTAGGCTTCATTAACAGCCGAATCACTATAAAAATCTTCTTGTCTTCTTTATTTTACTGCTCTTTTCTTTATCTATTATCTGTATTATTGCTCTGTGAGAACAGGGCTGGTGCTTTCACACTAAAACCAAGGTGTTGTTCCATTTTTTGGATTAACAAACTCCAACTCCATGCATCTCCTATCAGCATAGGATCTTTGCTTATCATGTGAATTCCTCACTCTTCTATGGATCATGTCTACTTCCCCTGCAGTCTCCATCATTATATCTAGTCCTAGATTGATTCCATCTTTAGTATCCCGCCAACAAAATGGTGATCTACAAGGCCACCTATACAATGCCTTGAACGGTGTCATTTGAATACTCGCATGATGGTTTTTATTATATGAAAACTCTACTAATAGCAAGCGATTCTCCCTAGAACCTCCAATGTCCGAAATATACATATACAACAAGTCTTCTAGTAAAGAGTCGAAATGAAAATCGGATTACCTCCTCTACTTTCCAAGTGCTATTAATTGGATCATTGTTCTGACTTCAACTTACCATTTTACAAAAAGCATATAGATTCAATCTAAATCACTATAAATGTACACGAATAGGCAAACTTCTGCAATCCATGCTACCATCGTAGATAAACTGATGCCGACATGCAACATAACTAATATGTTGGGCATAAGTATGCATTAAAGGAAACGTAGCCTTATGCAACCCTCAATGCACATACATTATACCTTAAATCATCCCAGTTGTATCTCGATCACTTCGTCTTCTATATACTAAGTTAAAAAAAATCATAAAAGTGGACGATGTTTTTCTTTTTATTGAATTTTGTTTTCCTCATTTTCACACAAGGATATCAAAACCGGTGATCTCTTAAAATATTAAAAATAGTATAACTTCTTTTTCAATTTCAATTCAACTTAAGCTGTATAATTTCACTTATGATATCGCTTCTCTAATCCTTCAACAATCATGATACCTTGGTACTATATCTCTAGTGTGTAAGGATTGGGTTCTAAATTCTACAATATACAAGCAGGTAAATCTTCAAGCACTCAATTAGGGTAACCTTAATCTATTCACCTGTTCAAACCTAGCAATCAAAATCTCAAGTTTAAGTGAAGTGCTAAATTTAAGTGAAATCCTAACCAAAGATTATTTTACAACTAAAGGTAAATGAATAGGCGATACATCATTCTTGTGCAACTGTTACACAGCATAAATTATAGCTTCTTTAAGTAAATAGTCTCCTTCCAACCCAGGGATGATTGAAAAGAATCCTACCATCCTCTTCTTAAAACCTTACCAAGATTTCCAATATCATTTTCCACGAAAATCACCTTCACATTCTCAATGCGTCCAAACGATAATGTCTTTTTTGGTTCTTCGGATTCCACATTTAATCATCCCTCATGTAATCTTCTTAATTCTCAATTCAACTAAGATATCTTTGAAATTTGAACTTTTAAAATTTTACCATTCTTCAATGCAATCCCATTAATGAGATCTTTCCTAGTCATGACTTCTCACTATTTTACTATAGCTGTTTTATGGTCGAGACAACTCGAGATGGAACAATGTTTTCCTATATTTATCCAATGGATATAATGTTCAATACTTAAATAGTGTTGTGCTTAAAAAATTTGTTTAGGAACATCTAAAACAGACGACGTCCTCTCGTAGTAACACGATATGGAACTTAAGTCACCTCAGCTCCAAATAATGCACTTTTAGTTACGACGACAACTCAAGTCATCACTTTGTAAATATTGCCATAGAACATATACCGTAAGATGACAACCTACTTCCTAGTACTTATAACTTCCTAAGTCAAAAGCAACATGTATGGCGTAACGTTACTCGAATTGTTAGATCAACAACACCATCCACAAATAATCCAAATAATCTACCTCTTCTGACGATGTTAAAACAACTAATACTTTTGGTACTTATGATCGATGAACAACTTCTATGGCTTAATGAAATCATGCTTATATTTCGATTCCTCAAGAAAAAAAATTCTCTTGGTAAGGTGCATCAACGACGTAGAAATCATTGCAAAGTTTTTAATGAACTTCTTATAGTAGCTAGCCAAACCAAGGGAACTTCTTACCTTTGAAGCATTCTTTGGTGTAGTAAAATATATTGGCTTACTCTTTCCTTGCTTTAAAATTAAATAATTTTTATCCAGATTACATATTCCAAACCTTCTCGTGCTAATATCAGGAATCACAAATCATATTTGGGTAGAAAAACACGAAGCGGTGTTCACTCTTTATTATTACAATTTTTTTTATTTGGTACCCTACTCTTCCATTTCAATCATCGGTTGAAAAGGCCACCAAATCCATATTTTAATATTTTTCTTTACCCCAAACTTTCCAATACTTAACAATTCCTTAATTAGCAAGTCCTTAATTAGCAAGTCCTTAGCATGTTGGAAATTTGATTATTCTAGCTAATGCACCCTAATCAATCCAAGCTTTATAAGCTATGTAATCCTTTTAAGTCCAATAAAATTCCATGTTAAAATATAAATAACTTTTAGATTTAGATTTTAAATAAAAAATTAGATTTCCGATCTTATTATTATTATTACTGGTATAGTTTTCACAAAAACTAGTAAGTTTCAAAATCATAAGGTTCTATGCTAATCTTAACCACCTTTTCATTTTGATAACAATTTGTGACAATCTTTTTTTTTCAATTTTTTGTCACAATGGTTAAATTTTACGTAAAAAAGCAAACATGTAAAAAGTGTCTTTTTAAGTCTTTTTTACAAATAAGAAATTCCACAAAAGAGAACTGTAACATTTTTTTTCAAAGTTTGAAAAACATATTTATAAAATAAAGACATTTAAAAAGATGTGTTTTACAAACTATTCAATTACCCTTCAAAAGTTTCATTGTCAAAGGAACGGTACATATGAAAAAATAAGCGCAACAATGTGCCTCACACTAAACTTTTTACAAAAATAAAAGCATTAACATAGTTATGAAAAATTACTTTTTATTGAGTTTTCCCACGTTTTGAAAATTTAGGAGTACAGTTTCAAAGATCAAATTCTATACTTTTCCAAAGATTTCAAATTTCAAACACTTATGTTTCTAACTCATTTTAAAAATCCTTTCTACTTTTTTTCTTATAAATTTACAAAAAGTTTGTATGAATATTTTATGGAAAATCATGAACCAATTTATTTCTTTAAAATAGTAGGCATCTAATGTTTCAAATTTTTTAGAAAACCTTTCTAATGGTTTAACACTTATATTAGAGTAGATGTTATCCATCCTAATTTACATAAACCCAACTATATTTAACAATGCTTTAAGTGCATAGGATTTTATCCCTTCTTTTTCAAAATAGTTAATTCAAGTTTATCCTTCAATAAAGTGTCTAAATCCAATGTAGGAACGCTCTAGCTATCAAATTAAGTCATATAGTTTTTGCAACTATTTCTAATATAAGAATAGGGCTCCACTTTAATTGGGGAGGTCTACTCTAACTTTGTGAAGTTATTCTTTCTTGTCTCCATTACGTCTTATCAACATCACACTTATTTTATATAGGTCCTATGGTGCTACTGTTCTTTTATTCTCCCTTAGGTCAACAATTTACCATTACTGCTAGTTGGTATAGGGAACCTCTATTAGCATTTCTTTATGGAGTAAATTATAATTAATGTGATAGATTTATTTTAAATTTATTTTTAAACCTTAATGTTATAATCTTAACTTTATATTAACTTACAGTTATTCTCATATATAAGGGACAAGCCACAACAACTTTATAAGTCAAAATATATAGGGTGTGGCATGTGTGTCTATATATAAGCGTGTGTAATAGAGAATTACAAATACGCTCTCTTATATGTTCATAATCCGTAAGAAATCCTAAACCTAAGCTCCGATGCTAACTATGATAATTTGCACCTTCAGACATACCGATTCAAAGCCCAAAATGAATTTTGAACTCATATTTTGCTAAGAAGTACAAGTCATCGGGGTTTTTAGAATGTGTCATGATACAGAGATTGTAAAACTTTTAAAGTATCCTATACTTTCAGATCTCACAGAGGAAGAGAATAAGATATAAATATTAAAAATACCTAAATCAATACAAGGTGAAATTAAAGGGTATTTGATCTCTTCATTTTTCCAAACATTATAGATAAAGTTTATCTTCATGGAATTTGGTACGAACTTCGCTAATCTAATCTTTCCCCTTTTTAGTAGTTATTAAATTAAACTAATAACTATGGAAGTTAGCTTATAGGTTGGAGCCTCTTGAAAAGTCGACGAGAGTTCACAATGTAATAATTAGAGACTACAGATTAGCTTCTTTCCTCTTAGTTTGCTTTCCCTTTGTATTTTTTAACTTTTACATAGAGAGTTTTAACGAGAAAGGAGATTTTTTTTAGATTTTGAGGAGTTTCTATGAAGAGGAAGTTGAATTGTACGTACAAGTGATGGTTTGGGTTTTACATGCGAAATAGTGGAGGTTAGAGTCTGATTTATAACTGAAAACTAGGGTTTTCTAACTTAGGCCCGAAATCCATACTTATGAAAATGCCATTGTTCATATTTCCCACTATTTTAAACCCATTTTATCAATTATAATAAGCTATATCTGTTTCTTAACTGTAAATGACATTTCAAACGCAATGTAATAGGTCCACAACCTAATTCCAAAGTTTGTAAAAATTTATAGTATTACTCCTTAATGTAAAATTACATTTTTGGCCTTGTTATTTGTTATCCCGCCATTTGGCAACGAATTGTGACCGTTCGAGGTTGGGTGCCGTTTGAGGCGAATTGTGTGTGCCTGGTGGGGACTTAATATCATTTGTGTCAGATTTCACATTCGAGTGAGTTTCTGAATTGTTTGTTATGGCGGTTTATCGCCATCTCAGAGCATGCCTAGGGACCGTTCGCGATCCTGTACATGTGTAAGTGACTTGGTGGTTATAGAATTATTAAAACCAAATATCCATTCAACCGAGTCTTTCAACAAAAATGTTCAACAAAACCAAATCCAAACATGAGAATTAGTAAACAAAAGCAACGCAGAAACGTCAAAGTGCAAACACCTACATCGATGTGATTAGTAGTCGTATTAGAGCATGCCTGAGGATCATTTGCGGTCCTATACCTGTGTAAATGACTTAATCGCGTTGGTGCGGAATTTTCTACTTATTCGTCATGATTTCAATCAGTTGATGACAAGCTGACGCCTCGAACCTGAGCTGTTCCTAGTTGATGCAGGTGATAGCCGCTCTCATTCCACCGTTGTTGCTCCCTTTCTCACATACCGCGATAGCAGACCATTTTGGATATGCCCCTCAACCTCATCCTTCAAGTGCATGCAATCATTCATGCTATGACCATTCAACTCATGGAATAAGCAATACTTGTCGGATCTTCTTTAATTTTCTGGTTGGATCCCTTCTCATTGTCTTCGATAAGGAATCTGCCAACTGGTATCCTGGTATATTTGCTCCAAAGTCTCATTCAACTCCGTATTGTTAGAAAGTGGAGATAGTGGTTTTGATTACAACAACCTTTGTAACTTATTTTATTATAACTTATATACTAACACTATGATCTAGATATATATGAATGTTGTTATGCAAGATATATATAAGGCATGTACTGATTATTGAAGACTATACAGTATAAAGATCAAGAATTAAGAAATCAGGTTTGAAGACTCATGAGTATCAAGATCAATTTTTCAAGGTATGTGTCTAGTTTTTTTTTTGCTAAAACTTCATAATAGCATGAAATATTCATTTCGAATTTCATTTGGGATGGAACCCATTTCTACCTTCTTAGTGGCTTACAAACCCACAACAAGTAGCTTAAAAACCTACGACAAGTGGCTCACCAACCTACGAACATCCTGGTTACGTACAAGTTCTCGAGTCCTGATGTGATGAGATATTCTGCAGGAGGAAGCTTGCAAAAATAATTCAAAATGGTCTTGCAAAAAGATTTTCAAAAATGCTTTTCAAAATATTTTAGCCATAAAATTATCTTTTTAAATGATTTTCCAAAAAGATGTTTTAGCATTAAAATATTATTTGTTTTTGCTTTAAAATAAACTCTTGTTTTAAACTTCATTTTCAAAACAAATTTTACATTGTTTTTTAACATGTGGATATCGACATCATGGGATACCCCATGTCGACATGGTGGCCGTTGAATTCAAAATTTTCGATTTTCAAAAGAAGTGTCTATTCGTTTAAATCACTTCACGAATGGTTATGACCGTTAGTGCTTTATAAATAGCCTTCACAAGCGAATTTTTTAACTAACTAATTTCATATTTTCTTCGCTTCTTCTTCTCCACAAATCCATATTCTATAATTTTCATATTTCTAAGATCGTGCCGAAATTCTGCTGAATTCTTAAGTGAATCAAATTAGAATCTCATTCTTGTTTGATTCTTTGTCATCTCTCGAAGATCAAAGTGCTATTCTGAGTTATAGGATCAATTTGTAATCAAAATTTTATCGAGTCTCTCTATAAGGTGTGGTTGTGCCTGGAAATCAATTGGATAATCTCGTGGCCCGTAAATTAAGATAGTTTGCCCCGGACTTATGAGACAGGAGGGTACCTCAAGGCCTTTAGAAATTGAGGAATGTAATATCAACGCTGGTATAATAAAAATCTGTATGAGGTGGTTTGCCTTGGTACATGACTGGATGGAGGGTAATTCCGAACCAGTATAAAATCCGGTGTGTTCTTTCCTTTTACATCTTTTTATTTACTTTCTGCATCTGTGTTTGATTTTGTAATTATTATGTGATTAAGTTCTGCATTTTTTTGTGTCATAATTGTTAAGTTAGTTCATATAAATCTTAGAATCCATTAAATACTATTCGTCCGCTCTAGTGTTAAATTAGCCTTAAGACCCTTAATCTGCACTCCCTTTCAGTTGGTATCAGATTAATACAAAGCTTTTAATTCTCATCTACAACTTGATATGATACTGTACTTCTCTCCATCTACTTCACAATGTCACTGGTTTCATGCAAATCTTTCAAGAAATGACCAAGTTATGGTCAAATGAATTTTGGTGAACAAAGAGAAAAAGAAAGCAAAACTGTCAATGGTATTCTTCAAATTGCATCCACAGATTTGAGTTTTTTGTTTCCACTCCTTTTCCAAATTGTAATTCTTGTTCTCATGGTCGTTTTTATGGATGGATCATCAAATTCCAATAAAAATTGAGTGAGATATGACAGTTTGAAGTTGACTATCTAAAACTGAAAACTGTGCACAGGATTTTCCGCATTTTTCTTATTGCTCGGCTTGTTGCACCACAATAACGACCAAATTTTATCACCAAACTATTACTTGACCGTAGATCTTGCCTTCCTCTTCGATATTCCACTGATTTCATCCAATTCCATTAAGAAACCAAGGAGATATGCCTTCTAGAAGTTTGATAATAAATAGAAAATTGGAAAAAAGAAGAAAAGAAACTTTTATGAAAAGTGGTGACTGTTGGGCCTATTTATAATGGTTGAAGTGTCCATTCATTCAAAATTCAAATTCAAAATTTTGGCGCCAAGTTGGTCAATCTACTAAATCATCTGTATTTTTCTCGTACGGTCTTCAAATTTAGCAAATGAATATACTACGCTGATCAGAAAAACGAGCCTGTCGCAATAGAACAGATCTCGTCATCAAATTATGAAAGATATAAATGTGTGATTCATGACAATGGAAGATCAACAAAGTTAGAAAGAAGAAGGAATGCAAAAAGAGGCATGCTTTACTATTATTTCATCTTTATTGTTGCATTTAGGAATATATATTTATGCATTTAGTTAGGTATAGAAATTTATCTCTTTTATAGTTTTGATATTTTGGTCCATATATCAACACACCATAGTATACATATTGATATATAGGTCTAATTTTTTCTAAAAAAAATCTTTCAAAATATGTTTCCTTTCAAATGAAATCTTACTACTAATTTATTATAACTATACTAAGTAGAAAAGCATACCTTCATTTATGATTTCAACTTTTTTAATGTTGTTTTTACTCTATTTCTTTTAAAAAAAATAATAGAATAAATTTAGAATGTTAGAATAAGGCTCTATTTATAGATTTCTTCATTTAATAAGATTGCACCACATCACATGACACTTGTCATATAAGTTGATAGCGATACACATGCAAAATGACACGTGTCATTACACTTGTTCTATAATAAAAGCATTTTTACATGCATAATGCCAAGTGATTTTACACATGTCTTTTCATTATTTTTACTTTTTTATTTTTCAAGTACTTTAGTTATATTAATTATTATAAAATATTGGATCAAAAATCAATTATTTACATGTCAAAATCTAGTCATAAAATTAGTGGAAATCATGTTAAAAACAGGCCCAAAACTTTAGATAGCACTTCTAAAATGCTGCCTTTGCTTCTGTTACGCTGCAAATAGGTTTTTATAGCATTTCTGCGCTTTGAAATGCTGTAGTGTTTCAAAAACTTTTCACAACATTTTGTAGATGCTGCAGATTCTGTTTTATAATGTTTTGAATATTTTTTGTTGTAAAAACTTTTTATAGCATTCTGTAAATTCTGTCTTTGGTGTTTGAAAATTTAAATTAAAAAACGATATTTAAACTAGGTATTTTTCTCTATTTGTTTTTAGAGTTATTTTCTAACTTATATTAAAATACTTCAAAATTAATTTAATGTTTAAATATTTTTTAATAATTGATTAAATTTTTTAATATAAGAAGCATTAATATGACACATGTTTATTTTAATTTTTCAATCTTTGTTATATCATATTTCATTATGATATTTTTTTAAAACTTAAAGTTGTTTAAACTTGTTTCTAAATATTTTAATCAATTAATATATAGGTTTTAATTAGTAAGTTAAGTATTTTATAAGCATGAAAGTTTGGATTCTTAAAAAAACAATTAAGTTAAAAAATTTATTTTAAACATAATTAAATAAGGAGGGTATTAATTTTCATAAAAACCATATTTGATCATATATAGTTTACGTCCATATTTCTTAGCAACTGATTTTGATATTAAGTTTGATTACTACCTTTCATGAATATGTTATATTTTTAATACCATTTATTACCTTTAAACTCTTGTCTCTACTGCTCTTTCAGTCCCATTCATTAGTTTCCTTAACCTAAGTCTAGTAATTGGTGTGTATTACCTTTATTTGGTTGAATTGATTTATAATAAATAGTTTGACATATGTATACATACATACATTTATACATATACATATACATACACATATACATACACATATACATATACATACACATATAAATATACATATACATATACATATACATATACATATACATATACATATACATATACATATACATATACATATACATATACATATACATATACATACATATATATATGCTTGTCAATTAGATATTACTTATCACTCATGTTTATCTTATACTCTGAATATCTCTTATCGTAGTTTATATATCATCATATCATTCTGCGTATTTTTTTCCTTCTTACTTCATTATCATTTTATTTCATATTACATACCATTGTGCATCCTATTTCATATTTCATTGCATATTACATCATAAATTACAATACATGAAATAAAATAATCATTTGCATCATAAGTTTCACTTCATTCTGCATATCATCTCATGCTACATTGCATATGTCATTCATTTCATACTGCATTACAAACTACATATTGCTTACATGTACACATAACAAGTGTGTTTTATTTATGAGGAGTTTGTATTATTGTCTTATAGGGTTATTAGTTTTTGATTTGATTGGATTTGTTTGTTTGACTTGATTGACTTATTTGACTTGATTGACTTGTTTGACGTGATTGATTTGTTTGACTTGATGGACTTATTTGACTTGATTGATTTTTTTGACTTGTTTGACATGACTGGATTTGATTGTTGGATCATAGGTTTTGATTGCTGACAAGACAAAATAATTCATGACTACGACAGCATCCGGATTCAATGACTCAAAGTATGGTTCATATAGTTATATATTTTTACAAGAGTCATCAAATATGTATATAGAGTCTAGTTTAGTGCTTTGTTAAAATCTTTCCTCAAGAATCATCGTTCACATTTAAATAAACTTGCATGCATATTTTAATCAAAATCAAGTTTTCAAAAAAAGCATGGAGCAAGGCTCGAACCCAGGTCACTAGTTTGGAAGTCAAATACTCTAAACAAATGAGCTATTGCATTTTTTTACTTAATAATAGAATTCAATCGACTGAATACCGTCAGTTAGTCGACTGAATCCGTGCAGTTTAACATATTTGTGCACGATTTATTTACGTGTCTTCACTATTCAGTCGACTGACCATTTTCAACCAGTCGACTGACCTGAACCCAACTGTCATATTTTGAAAAGACATTTCCATTCTGCGAAAGGTTGTGATCCTTCTTTGAACGGAAATGGTTGCTTCTTTTGGTCGGAACTCTTCATCAATGGCAGCAACCCTCTGTCTACTATAAATACATGTTCCTAAACACTTCATATTCACCGAAAATCATTCTAACTATCTTATATTCTTCTTGTGCTCTCATACTTGCATTCAAATAGCAAAAAAGCATTTTATTGCTTTGAATCTTCAAATAAACTTTCATAATCTTCGATTCTTAGCATTACCTTCTCTTCATATCTTCACATACACTTCATATACTTGAGGATTTGATTATATAAGGTATGTACTATCAGAGACAAATCAGTGTTATCAAGAACACACAGTGTCAGATAATCTTTTGTATTAGTGAAGTCCTCTTTTGTTGCTGAGGCGAAAATCATGTTCTGCTGCTTAGGTGTCTGTTATGCTGCTCAGACTGTGTATACCTGTTCCTCCGGGTTAAGTGAGGATTGTTGTTTTAGTGAAATTCTAGAAGGAGTATGGGACTGGACGTAGGACGGTTCTCCGAACCTGTATAAAAATCTCTGGTGCTATTTTTATTATTATACTGCTTTTATATTCCACACTATTTACTACATTGCTATTATCTCTATACTCTGCATTATTGTATATCCATATTGCACGGTCCTATACACTTTCATTTGGTATCAAAGCATGGTATTCTATCGATCATCACAACATCATAGACTAATGGCCAGAAAAAGATCCGGTCGAAATACAACAATCAAAAAGCTTAAAACTGTTAGAGCAACGACCAATAAGGATAGTAAAAAGATACTTTCTAATCTACAAATTTCAGTGAATGAGAATAATGAATTAGTTAGTATAAGCGAAAAGATCTCAAAGCTTAATTTTCTTATTTTAGAAAAGATGAAATCAATCAAACTTGAAAATGAGAAATTGAAAAATGAAATTAGATTTAGAAAATCAATAGGGTGTTTTGAAAAATAATTTTGAGGCTCTTAAAGATTTTCTAGACGAACAAAATACTATGTTTGAAAAAGAAAAGGATATTTTTCAAAAGAAATTACGGATTTGAAAAGACAAAATGTTTTGTTACAATCATCTTAGATAATTCAGAATCTCGAAATTTTCTTCTCGAAAATGAGAACTGTAAGTTAAAAAAAAAGAGAATTTTGAATTAAACAAGCAAATTGATATTTTGAAAAACAGTAATATTTCTTTTGAAAATAATAGTTGTGACTTTAAAGCTAAGTTTGGTAAACTTAACACTGAAGACACAAAATTTAATATAGGTCAAAATGATTTAAACATGATTTTATCCAGTTCTGGACCTTTACATGATAAAAGTGGTTTAGAATATAATAAAACTAATCGTAGAAATAGCACTAGATACACTTTCACGTATAGTAAAAATAATAGTGCTAGTATTAAATTTCGAGTAAAGTCTAAATCCAATTTTTATAGAAATTCAAATACTGTTATGACCAATAATGTTTGTACTTTCTCTAGAAGTATAAAATCATTGACAGGAAATATGAATAAGAATTATCTAAGTATTTGGGTTCTTGTTAATTGGAAAAATAGAGAGAAATACATTGACGATTATTTTGATATTGTAATTACTAATAAAAATTATATTTTTAAAGGTTCAACCACACCCAAATGGGTATGGTTTCCTAAAAATTAGGAAATTATAGGAACCTTGGGTATCGCATGCTTTAAATGTTAATTTTTTTATATCTTACATTATAAGTAGTGGTTATTTTTTTATTGTTCTATGTTAAACATTTATGTGGAATATAATTTATGTCATCATATAAACTCTCCTTTTTGTTGATGACAAAGGGGGAGAAAGATATTGCTCTAACGCTATTTGTAGGAATAAACGATGAAAGCAAAGATTAAGGGGGAGAAAAGATTAATTACTTACAAGAATATATAGCATAGATTCTGGGGGAGAAATCTATAGCACAATTACAGGAATATATTCTGGGGGAGAAATAAGTCAACAAGGCTTGTCAAAGATTCGTAGCAAATGGAGTCGTCGTCATCAAAAAGGAAGAGAATGTTGGATCATAGGTTTTGCTTACTGACAAGACACAATAATTCACGACTACGACAGCATCCCGACTCAACGACTCAAAGTATGGTTCATATAATTATATATTTTTACAACAGTCATCAAATATGTATATAGAGTCTAGTTTGGTGCTTTGTTAAAATCTTTCCTCAAGAATCATCATTCACATTCAAATAAACTTGCATGCATATTTTAATTGGATTCAAGTTTTCAAAAAATGCATGGAGCAGGGCTCGAACCCGGGTCACTAGTTAGGAAGGCAAATACTCTAACCAAATGAGCTACTACAATTTCTAGTTAACAACATAATTCAATCGACTGAATACCGTCAGTTAATCGACTGAATATGTGCATTTTAACATATTTGTGCATGATTTTTTTACATGTCTTCACTATTCAGTCGACCGACCATTTTCGACCAGTCGACTGACCTGAACCCAACTGTCATATTTTGAAAAGACCTTTCCATTCTATGAAAGGTTGCGATCCTTCTCTGAACGGAAATGGTTGCTTCTTTTGGTCAGAACTCTTCACCAATGGTAGCAATGAAATGACCCTAATTCTTAAGCAAATTTTTTTTTTTTTTTTTACATACTTAACTAAGACTACCTAGAGTCATCCTTACCTATTCTCATATTATCCAGGATCTTTCCCAATATAAAAATATTGTTTTAAATCTAAATCATTCCTAACATACATATATGAAGATATCTATGTTATATCCTACTAGAATCAGAGCATAATATGGAAGTAGAAATCTTTTTAAATCTATTAAAATGTGATAATTCCCTGATAAAAGATTTATTTTCACATTCTGATTATTGACCATAGAATCCACTGTAAACATGTACTTTGGTCTGTTATTCTAATTAAGGAATGATTAAGCAATAATCCGGTGGAAGAAAGCTTTTTAATATGGATGTTTGTGTTAAAATCTGCATAGTTTCAAACTCAAGCTAAAAGAAAGTGTATCATAAGTGAACACAAGCAACATCTAGGCGTAATGGAAACGCGCCTAACTTACACATGAGAGGTCACGAGTTCGAGTGCTATGCTGGTTAGTTCAAACCCAATTTTTTTTTGTTTTCTTTTTTTTTTCCCTGCATGGTTTTAAAACCTGATACCTACCTATATCTACACATATACACTTAAATTTTGCCTATAATCTAACATACAAAACAATATTTCTTACTTTATTATTTTCAAAACCCATTCCTACTACTTTTCTAGGAATTTATATTTATATTATTGCCCAAATGTCAACATGTACACAGATATACATGTACATGTCTATGCTTCTGCTCATTTTTCCAGAAAACTGGGTTCAAATGGTTCCTTGCTCCATTTATTTGAAGTGTGCATTTGGCCTGACCTGTGGTCTAACTATTTGGTTAAAGAAACCATTCTTTTACTTGCATTTGGACATGTATCAGTATCAAGACTTAAAAATGTAACAGTTATAATTCTTTCTGGATTTTCCCAATATAATTTCCTATATATCTATTTTTTTTTGAAAAGATTCAGGATTAACTAAAACCATCATAAGGTGATTATACTTATAAAATCCAGTTTTTTCCTCTAAATCAAAAACAACCTCAGCAAATAGATTTTCAATTCAGTTTAACTTCAATATCCTTAATACATACCAAACCAGAAACCAGAAACAACATAACACATATTTCTTGCAAGTTCTTCCTACTTAATACATCGCTAGATTCATTTAAAATAACTGAATAAATCCAAACTTTCAAGGTTATTACATAACAACCTAAACAGAACTATCAAACTTCCCAGATTACATGCAAATATTTCATTCTAAGTTCTTATCTAACTCTAGTTTAGCATGCTTATCCAATCATTCTCATTAGCCATAGCAACTTCCTATTTAGAACCAGCATTCCCTGAAAAAGCATTAAGGGCTGCCCCATTTTAAATGAGACACCCCAGTTGCCATAAACAAACAAGGGTAAGATACAAGATCTGGTATGAGCATCATCAAAAATTCCATGATATTAAGTAATTAAGTGAGACCTAAACATTTTGTATAGATTGGCAGAGCTTCTTTGATCAATCTATCTGACTTATTTATGATACCTTGTGCAATTATGATCAGTGTTCAAAACTAATTTTGTACACACATTCAACCACGCAAACTTATATTTTAAATAGAAATGTTCAAGAACTATCATAGCTCCAGTCCAACCAATCAAGGAATACACTAGTTCCTACTTTATCAATCTGAGATTTGTATTTACCAAATTTCTTCCTAGCCTCATCTGCCATAAGGAATCACGGGGACACATTGCAATAAAATAATTCACATTATTGCACAAAGATCTCAGGGCTTAAACAAACCATGTGCCAACTTGCATACTTTAAATACAACAAGCATTCCAGCAGTTCTCTTGGCTCACAATCCTTTGTTTATTTACTAAGTGTTCATGTTTGATCCTATCATGAGATAGCTAGGTGACTGAATCACAGTGTACATGAAACATTATATAGAGCTCACAAGCATAATTCCAGAACAAGCTAACTTTCATATCCAGGGAATTCATATCCACAATTATTCTGGTTTAAAAGAAAATACAAGAATGTTTGTAGCTGGGAATAAAGACTAGGCATGTGGGTTATTATTGTTTCACAAGCAACCATGTTTGAACTAAATTCAAGATCTAGCTCAAACAAGATTTCTGGCCCATGGTTTTCTATTTGATCAAGGGTTCAGCACTTTAGGAATTTCCATTGCAACCTTGAATCTTTCATTTGAGCCTCAGCACTTACACAAGTGTAATGCAACTCATATACATATGTTTGTCATGCCATAACTAAACCAGCTACAAGCATTCTCTATTTACTGTTATATTTTCATACTATAACATTTCTGGGTATAAACAATCAGAGCATAATACTCAACTATCAAAACTAAAAGCATTTAGAAACACCCATTAATGCATCCTTTAAAACCATAGTAATAAAATCCAAAATATGCAGAAAAATTAGCATAAGCTAGGCTGCCTCATAACAGGACTTAATGCCATGGATTAGTGAGATTACTCACCAAAGATGCTTCTCCTGCTTAAATCAGAAAGGAAACCTTTTAAAACTTGCTTTTCTGCTTGCAAATATTTTCCTCCTTGTTTCCTTAATTGTTTTGGGTAGCAAATGATTCTTTTCTGGTTTATACTTGGATTTGTAAGAGAAGTTTTCTAGGGTTTATCATTGTAAAATCCCATTCCTACCCTGGCCAAGACTCATGCATTTTGCATTTCAGATTTGTTCATTTTCACTTTTGATACCCCGGCCACATATGGTGCTTACTTTCCCTTATTTTTCTTTACCTTTTCAAAATATATCATATTCTTACCAAGTCATGAAAATTGTGTGACATTGTCACTTGTTTATTTTCTAGAAATCCTCCTTTCTATTTCTGCCTAAAGCAATTATTCTGCTTGCAATTTGTCTTTTGCTATTTTAGTATTACAATCTTTTACTTGCTTATTTCTTTTTAACATTTTCTATTCTTAAAGAAATGTACATTTGCATACATATCCTATCTAGGCTTATTTAACTCCTCCTTAATTTCAGAAAGATATGCACCTATATGTGCATACAGGCTTTTAAATCCTTGTAACATTTTCTTTTCTGGGTTTAAATAAAATATGTTTACTGATTCAAAACAAAACTTACTTTTCTTATTTTCTTGGATGATTCATATAATTCCAGAGATCAAATATCCATATCACAAAATTATGTTTGTAATACTTTTTTAATTCTTGTTTTGATTTCAGTGGATTTGGAGTTCTTTCTTGTGCCATATCAGTGTGCACACACTTGAACACTTTTTTTTTTCCATGTATTCTTATACAAATGAATTCATATATTTTCAAAATTCAACCAAATAAGATTCTATGAATTTCTGGGGCATTACAATCACCCCACCTTTTTAGGAATTGTGTCCTCACAATTTTCTCATTCATTTTTTTTTTATTTCTAGATTCTCATAAAATCTATCAGACATTGCATAAGCAAACAATTCAGTCAAAACATACATATTAAACTTTTAGGAATTTAGTTTTTACCTTCCACTACAAAAAGCTTAGGGTAATCCATCTTTATTTTATCCTCCAATTCCCATGTACAGTCCTTAGGGTCTAGGCTCCATTGAACCTTTACCAATTTTAAAGTTTTGTTCCTCAACTTCTTTTCCTCTTTAGCCAAAATCCCCACGGGTTCTTTCTCATAGACCAAATCAGAATTTATTTGAACCTGAGTGGGTTTCTCTAGAATCTCTTCTTTATCATGTACCCATCTTCTAAGTTGTGATACATGGAATACATTGTGCATTGCACTCATCTCTTCAGGCAGCTCTAGCCTATATGCTAATGAACCTATTCTTTCCAAAATCTTGTAAGGTCCCACATATCTTGGGGTAAGTTTTCCTTGCTTGCCAAATCTTAACACCTTCTTCATAGGTGAAACTTTGATGAAAACATAATCACCAACTTCATATTCTACCTGCTTTCTCCTTTTATCTGCAAACTTCTTTTGCCTATCTTGAGCTGCCGCCATTCTTCTCCTCACCAGTTCAATTTTCTCTGTGGTCTCTTTTACATACTCAGGCCCTAAGACAGCCTTTTCTCCTGCTTCAACCCAACATATTGGTGACAAACATGGTTTTCCATACAAGGCTTCAAATGGTGCCATACCTATGGTGCTTTGATAACTATTGTTATATGTAAATTCAGCCAAATGGAGGTGATCTTCCCAATTACCTCCAAAGTCTAATGTACATGCCCTCAATAAATCCTCCAAAACCTTATTTATCACTTCAGTTTGACCATCTGATTGGGGGTGGTATGCTGTACTCAAGCATAATTCACTCCCTATGGCTTTTTGAAAGATCTTCCAAAATCTGGAGGTAAAGATTGTGTCCCTATCACTCACTATAGTTTTAGGGATTCCATGCAACCTTACTACTTCTCTCATGAATATCTGAGCTAGTTTAGGGGCATTTCTTTCTGCCTTTACTGGTATAAAATGTGCCACTTTGGTCAATCTATCAACTACTACCCAAATGCTTGTATTTCCTCTCTTTGATCTAGGCAGACCATCTATGAAATCCATAGATATATCTTCCCACTTCCACTGTGGTATACTTAGAGGTTGTAATAGGCCCGAGGGTCTTTGGGTTTCTGCTTTGACTTGTTGGCAAGTCATACACTTTGCAACATGTTTGGCCACATCAGTTTTCATCCCTGTCCACCAATAATCCCTCTTCAAGTTTTGGTACATCTTGGTGCTACCTGGGTGTATAGAATATTTGCTTCTATGATATTTATTAAGTATCTCTTCCTTCAATCCTATATTCTTTGGAACACATATCTTACCTTTATTCCTTAAGTAACCATTCTTATCAATGTGGTAGTTTGCTACTTCTTCTCCTTTTTCTATTAGAGTTTTCTTTTCTAACAAATCTGGATCTTCCTCTTGCATTTTTCCCACTTTCAAAATTAAATCTGATTGCAAAGTTATCAAACTTAATTTTCCCTTTTTCCCTTCTTCAATCATCTCCATGTTTACCTCATTGTCTTCCTCAATTTCCAAATCAGTAAGTAGAGATAAATTTTTAAACTCTTCTATCATTAACATGGCTACTTTTGCGTGCTGCCTGCTCAAAGCATCTGCAACCTTATTAGCTTTTCCTGGAGTATAAAGTATGTCTAAATCATATGCTGCTAAAAATTCAACCCATCTATGTTGCCTCATATTCAGATCTTTTTGTGAAAAAAGATATTTCAATGCCTTATGGTCAGTGTATAAAATGAACTTTGCACCTAGAAGATAATGTCTCCAGAGCTTTAGTGCATATACCACTGCTGCCAATTCAAGATCATGGGTTGCATACTTTGATTCATGCGGCTTCAGTTGCCTTGATGCATAGGCTATAACTTGGTCTTGCTGCATCAATACAGCTCCTAGCCCAGAGCCACTTGCATCAGTATAAACAATCAAATCCTCATTTCCTTCTGGTACTCTCAACACCGGTGCATTGACTAAAGCCTCCTTGATTTTACTAAATGCTTGTTCACATTTCTCAGTCCATCTAAAGGGTTGGTTCTTTCTAGTTAGGTTGGTAAGAGGTGATGACATCTTAGAAAAATCTTTTATAAATCTTCTATAATACCCTGCCATTCCCATAAATGACCTAACTTCTCCCACTGTGCTTGGCCTTTTCCATGCTTGGATAGCCACAATTTTATTGGGGTTCACTGAAATGCCTTTGGCAGATACAACATGCCCAAGGAAATGCACCTCTTCTTTCCAAAATGCACACTTAGAAAATTTGGCTTTTAAATCTTTTTCTCTTAATCTTGACAAAACAAGGTGTAAGTGATTTTCATGTTCCTCTACTGTTTTAGAATAAATCAAAATATCATCAATAAAAATCAATACAAACTTGTCTAAATAATCCCTGAATATCCTATTCATTAAGTCTACAAAATATGATGGGGCATTTGTCAACCCAAATGGCATGACAAGAAACTCATATAAACCATACCTAGTGTTAAAGGCTGTATACTTAACACTTGAGTCTTCAACCTTCATCTGATGGAATCCAGATGCCAAGTCTAACCTAGAAAATATTTTTGCTCCACTAAGTTGATCAAAAAGATCATCAATTCTAGGTAAGGGGTACTTGTTCTTGATAGTGACTTTGTTTAACTCCCTGTAATCTATGCACATTCTTAAAGTACCATCATGTTTCTTTACAAATACTACTGGAGCACCCCAGCAAGAGTTACTTGGCCTTATAAATCCTTTGCTTTCTAACTCTTCTAGCTGTTTCTTTAATTCCTTCAACTCATTTGGCCCCATCCTAGTGGGTTTCTTAATAATTGGACTTGCTCCTGGTATCAGACTAATCTGAAATTCCACTGGTCTGTGGTGTGGAACCCCCTCAACTTCTCCAAACACATCTATGTATTCGTTAATTATGGGGATTTCTTCAATAGAAGGCTCACTGGAATCCTTATTTAAGTCGATCAAGTGATATAATTTTCTTTCTTTGGCTGTTTCACACAAAATTGTGATTCTTTGACCTCTAGAATTTTGTAATGATATGGTGGATGAGTCTAAATTAATTATGGCTTTGTATTGCCTTAACCAGTCTACACCCAATATAACACCTATATTTGGGTAATTTAAAACATATGAATTGGAAATAAAAACATTTCCTCCTATGTTTAATCCCACATCCACACAAATCATGTTTAAAACACTAGAACTTCCCAATGGGCTTTGCACTAACAAAGGAGTTTCAACCAATATGCAATTTAATTTAAGCAATGCAACTAATTCATGGGAAATCATAGAATGTGTTGCCCCTGTATCATACACTACTGATATAGGTAAGGTACAAATAAATAAGGTACCTTCTACTTGACCATGATTTTCTGCAATAGTCTCTACTGTGGATTTGCCTTTGCTCTCCAAACTTGCTAGCTTCCCTTGCTGTTTATACTCAGGGCAGTTTCTCTTGATATGTCCCTCCTTTCCACATAGATAGCACTTGAAAGCTCCTCCCTTCAATTCTGGGCACCTTGGTTTGATATGTCCTTCTTTTCCACAATAATTACATGTTATTTTCCTCTTTGTATCAGTGGTCTTAGTATCATTAGTTTTCTTACTTTCTGTCTCCTCCTTCTTTTTGTCATAGGGGTGATATCTTCCCTTATTCTTCTTATTGTTGTTATTCTTAAAACTCCTATACTTCTCCCTTTCCTTGTCATGTTGCTCAAATTTTAAGGCCAGATCAATGACTTGATCAAAAGTTTTATCTACATATGGCAACATGGCCCTACTAAGCCCTGGATTTAAACCCTTAATATACCTATCATTCTTTGATGCCTCATCAGCCACAAGCATAGCTCCATACTTAGACAAGCCTTCAAACCTATGAGTATATTCAGTCACATTAAAAGTTCCTTGCCTAAGTCTGATGAATTCTTCAAGCAGTAGAGTTTTGGCTGATGCTGGAACAAATCTAGCTTCCAACATCTCCTTGAATTGATTCCAAGTGATTTCATTCTCAATCCTCCCAGCTATGACTACCTCCCACCAACTTAAAGCCACACCTTTCAGTTGTCTTGAGGCCACTTGCCTCTTCCTTTGATCATCCAACTGCATGTCATTGAAAATTCTATCCAGTGTTCTCAACCATGCTTGAATTTCCATCACATTTTCAGTCCCTTCAAAGCTCTTGCCTCCTAAATTGGTATAAGTCTTTAATAGTTTGGAAAGTTCCTCATGTGGATTCTCAAGTCTCTGCCCTACTCCATCCCTTAAAGCCCTCATAAAGTCTTGCATATCAAGCATTTGTGGTGTACATGATCCTGCATTGTGTTGAGATCCTCTTCCTACCATAATTGGACAACTACAGTATGGGTAGATAAGGTTAGTTTATCATGAGAGTATATATATATCTATATATTTTAACTTTCTATCTATATTATTATTTTACTCAAACAGTACATACATATGATTATAGTACTTCAATCAATCAATACAATCATTCTTAGCTATGTATAAATTTAACATAGCTCTGATACCAAAATGAAATGACCCTAATTCTTAAGCAAATTTTTTTTTTTTTTTTTACATACTTAACTAAGACTACCTAGGGTCATCCTTACCTATTCTCATATTATCCAGGATCTTTCCCAATATAAAAATATTGTTTTAAATCTAAATCATTCCTAACATACATATATGAAGATATCTATGTTATATCCTACTAGAATCAGAGCATAATATGGAAGTAGAAATCTTTTTAAATCTATTAAAATGTGATAATTCCCTGATAAAAGATTTATTTTCACATTCTGATTATTGACCATAGAATCCACTGTAAACATGTACTTTGGTCTGTTATTCTAATTAAGGAATGATTAAGCAATAATCCGGTGGAAGAAAGCTTTTTAATATGGATGTTTGTGTTAAAATCTGCATAGTTTCAAACTCAAGCTAAAAGAAAGTGTATCATAAGTGAACACAAGCAACATCTAGGCGTAATGGAAACGCGCCTAACTTACACATGAGAGGTCACGAGTTCGAGTGCTATGCTGGTCAGTTCAAACCCAATTTTTTTTTGTTTTCTTTTTTTTTTCCCTGCATGGTTTTAAAACCTGATACCTACCTATATCTACACATATACACTTAAATTTTGCCTATAATCTAACATACAAAACAATATTTCTTACTTTATTATTTTCAAAACCCATTCCTACTACTTTTCTAGGAATTTATATTTATATTATTGCCCAAATGTCAACATGTACACAGATATACATGTACATGTCTATGCTTCTGCTCATTTTTCCAGAAAACTGGGTTCAAATGGTTCCTTGCTCCATTTATTTGAAGTGTGCATTTGGCCTGACCTGTGGTCTAACTATTTGGTTAAAGAAACCATTCTTTTACTTGCATTTGGACATGTATCAGTATCAAGACTTAAAAATGTAACAGTTATAATTCTTTCTGGATTTTCCCAATATAATTTCCTATATATCTATTTTTTTTTGAAAAGATTCAGGATTAACTAAAACCATCATAAGGTGATTATACTTATAAAATCCAGTTTTTTCCTCTAAATCAAAAACAACCTCAGCAAATAGATTTTCAATTCAGTTTAACTTCAATATCCTTAATACATACCAAACCAGAAACCAGAAACAACATAACACATATTTCTTGCAAGTTCTTCCTACTTAATACATCGCTAGATTCATTTAAAATAACTGAATAAATCCAAACTTTCAAGGTTATTACATAACAACCTAAACAGAACTATCAAACTTCCCAGATTACATGCAAATATTTCATTCTAAGTTCTTATCTAACTCTAGTTTAGCATGCTTATCCAATCATTCTCATTAGCCATAGCAACTTCCTATTTAGAACCAGCATTCCCTGAAAAAGCATTAAGGGCTGCCCCATTTTAAATGAGACACCCCAGTTGCCATAAACAAACAAGGGTAAGATACAAGATCTGGTATGAGCATCATCAAAAATTCCATGATATTAAGTAATTAAGTGAGACCTAAACATTTTGTATAGATTGGCAGAGCTTCTTTGATCAATCTATCTGACTTATTTATGATACCTTGTGCAATTATGATCAGTGTTCAAAACTAATTTTGTACACACATTCAACCACGCAAACTTATATTTTAAATAGAAATGTTCAAGAACTATCATAGCTCCAGTCCAACCAATCAAGGAATACACTAGTTCCTACTTTATCAATCTGAGATTTGTATTTACCAAATTTCTTCCTAGCCTCATCTGCCATAAGGAATCACGGGGACACATTGCAATAAAATAATTCACATTATTGCACAAAGATCTCAGGGCTTAAACAAACCATGTGCCAACTTGCATACTTTAAATACAACAAGCATTCCAGCAGTTCTCTTGGCTCACAATCCTTTGTTTATTTACTAAGTGTTCATGTTTGATCCTATCATGAGATAGCTAGGTGACTGAATCACAGTGTACATGAAACATTATATAGAGCTCACAAGCATAATTCCAGAACAAGCTAACTTTCATATCCAGGGAATTCATATCCACAATTATTCTGGTTTAAAAGAAAATACAAGAATGTTTGTAGCTGGGAATAAAGACTAGGCATGTGGGTTATTATTGTTTCACAAGCAACCATGTTTGAACTAAATTCAAGATCTAGCTCAAACAAGATTTCTGGCCCATGGTTTTCTATTTGATCAAGGGTTCAGCACTTTAGGAATTTCCATTGCAACCTTGAATCTTTCATTTGAGCCTCAGCACTTACACAAGTGTAATGCAACTCATATACATATGTTTGTCATGCCATAACTAAACCAGCTACAAGCATTCTCTATTTACTGTTATATTTTCATACTATAACATTTCTGGGTATAAACAATCAGAGCATAATACTCAACTATCAAAACTAAAAGCATTTAGAAACACCCATTAATGCATCCATTAAAACCATAGTAATAAAATCCAAAATATGCAGAAAAATTAGCATAAGCTAAGCTGCCTCATAACAGGACTTAATGACATGGATTAGTGAGATTACTCACCAAAGATGCTTCTCCTGCTTAAATCAGAAAGGAAACCTTTTAAAACTTGCTTTTCTGCTTGCAAATATTTTCCTCCTTGTTTCCTTAATTGTTTTGGGTAGCAAATGATTCTTTTCTGGTTTATACTTGGATTTGTAAGAGAAGTTTTCTAGGGTTTATCATTGTAAAATCCCATTCCTACCCTGGCCAAGACTCATGCATTTTGCATTTCAGATTTGTTCATTTTCACTTTTGATACCCCGGCCACATATGGTGCTTACTTTCCCTTATTTTTCTTTACCTTTTCAAAATATATCATATTCTTACCAAGTCATGAAAATTGTGTGACATTGTCACTTGTTTATTTTCTAGAAATCCTCCTTTCTATTTCTGCCTAAAGCAATTATTCTGCTTGCAATTTGTCTTTTGCTATTTTAGTATTACAATCTTTTACTTGCTTATTTCTTTTTAACATTTTCTATTCTTACAGAAATGTACATTTGCATACATATCCTATCTAGGCTTATTTAACTCCTCCTTAATTTCAGAAAGATATGCACCTATATGTGCATACAGGCTTTTAAATCCTTGTAACATTTTCTTTTCTGGGTTTAAATAAAATATGTTTACTGATTCAAAACAAAACTTACTTTTCTTATTTTCTTGGATGATTCATATAATTCCAGAGATCAAATATCCATATCACAAAATTATGTTTGTAATACTTTTTTAATTCTTGTTTTGATTTCAGTGGATTTGGAGTTCTTTCTTGTGCCATATCAGTGTGCACACACTTGAACACTTTTTTTTTTCCATGTATTCTTATACAAATGAATTCATATATTTTCAAAATTCAACCAAATAAGATTCTATGAATTTCTGGGGCATTACAAGCAACCCACTGTATACTATAAATAAATGTTCCCAAACACTCCATATTCACCGAAAATCATTCTAACTATCTTTTATTCTTCTTGTGCTCTCATACTTGCATTCAAACAACAAACAAGCATTTTATTGCTTTGAATCTTCAAATAAACTTTCATAATCATCGATTCTTAGCATTACCTTCCCTTTATATCTTTACATACACTTCATATACTTGAGGATTTGATTTTGGAGGTCTGTACTATCAGAGACATATCAGTGTTATCAAGAACACACAATGTCAGATATTCTTTTGTATTAGTGAAGCCCTCTTTTGCTGCTAAGGCGAAAATCCTGTTCTGCTGCTCTGGTGTCTGTTCTGCTACTCAGACTGTGTATGCCTGTTCCTCCGGGTTAAGTGAGGATTTTTGTTTTATTGAAATTCCAGAAGGAGTCTGGGACTGGACGTAGGACGGTGCTCCGAACCAGCATAAAAATCTCTGGTGTTATTTTTATTATTATACTGCTTTTATATTCCGCACTATTTACTGCATTGCTATTATCTCTATACTCTGCATTATTGTATATCCATATTGCGAAGTCTATACACTTTCATTGATGTGTGTGTTGATTGGATTGTCTGAAATATACTAATACATATTTATGTATTGAATAATTATAACATAATTATGTTAATGTCTTTCACATTCCATTTACTATACTTTGTTCTAGTATTATTTACGAGGGAGTTTTATAGTTTTAGGATTTAGGATGGTTTTTGTTGATGACAAAGGGGGAGAAGTTATATAAAATAGTAGGCTGGATAAATTATATAAAATTGTAGGCTTGGAGTAAGGGGGAGTGCTTGGAGTAAGGGGGAGTTATGGTATGATCGAATGGTAAGTATATTTTATAAGGTTGTCATCATCAAAAAAGGGGAAATTGTTAGGAACTGGAGATAATGGTTTTGATGACAATAGCCATTGTAACTTATTTTATTATAACTTATATACTAACACTATTATCTAGATATATATGAATGTCGTTATGCAGGATATATATATAAAGCAGGTACTGATTATTGAAGACTGTACAGTATAAAGATCAAGAATGAAGAAATCAAGTTTGAAGACTCATGAGTATCAATATCAAGATTTCAAGATATGTGTCTAGTCATTTTGTTAAAACTTCATAATAGCATGGAAATCTTCATTTTGAATTTCATTTGGGATGGAACCCATTTCTACCTTCTTAGTGGCTCACAAACCCACGACAAGTAGCTTACAAACCTACGACAAGTGGCTTACAAACCCACGAATATCGTGGTTTTGTACAAGTTCTCAGGTCCTGACGTGATGAGATATTCTGCCGGAAGAAGTTTGCAAAACTACTTCAAAATGGTTTTTCAAAATGATTTTCAAAACTGCTTTTCAAAATATTTTAGCCTTAAAATTATCTTTTCAAATGATTTTTCAAAAAGATGTTCCAGCCTTAAAATATTATTTGTTTTTGTTTTTAAAATAAACTCTTGTTTTAAACTTCATTTTCAAAACAAATTTTACATTATTTTTTAACATAAGGATGTTGACATCATGGGATACCCCATGTCGACATAGTGGCCATTGAATTCAAAAGTTTCGATTTTCAAAAGAAGCATCTATTGGTTTAAATCTTTTCAAGAATGGTTATGACCGTTGGTGCTTTATAAACAGCCTTCACAAATGAATTTTTTAACCAACTAATTTCATATTTTCTTCACTTCTTCTTCTCCACAAATCCATATTATATAATTTTCATACTTCTAAGATCATGTCAAAATTTTGCCGAATTCTTAAGTGAATCAAGTTAGAATCTCATTATTTTTTTATTCTCTGTCCTCTCTCGAATATCAAGAGCTATTCATAGTTATAGGATCAATTTGTAATCAAACGTTTATCGAGTCTCTCTATAAGGTGTGGTTGTGCCTGGAAATCAATTAGGTAATCTTGTGGCCCGTAAATCAAGAGAGTTTACCCTAGACACGTGAGACATGAGGTACCTCACGGCCTTTAGAAAGGAATGTAATCTCGACATTGGTATAATAAAAATCTGTATGAGGTGGTTTGCCTTGATATAGGACTGGATGTAGGGTAACTTCGAACCAGTATAAAATCTGGTTTTTTTCTTTCCTTTTACTGCTTTTTATTTACTTTCTGCATCTGTGTTTGATTCTGTACTTATTCTGTGATTAAGTTCTGCATTTGTTTGTGTCATAATTGTTAAGTTAGTTCATATAAGTCTTAGAATCCATTAAACACTATTAACCCCCCTCTAGTGTTAAATTATACTTAAGATCCTTAATCTGCACTCCCTTTCACGTATAAGAGGTGAATCTTGGTTCCTTTTGTGGTCGCGTTGGTCCATCACCATTATCCTTGGCCTTCCGTTTCCCTTTATCAGTTCTCGAATCTTTTTCAGGATGATTTCTGCCTTGACTGCATAAACATCTACTCCCCACATCAAAGCAAAGCTTTGAATTATGGTGGATTTTTAGCCTGCCTAATTATGGGAGCAAAGGGGCTCCTGTTAACATCTTTCATATCTCCGTTCACTAGTCCGCCTCTCGTGGCTCGCCTGACCACCTCAAATGACATACGATCTCGAACTATCGTCATTAAAAGTCAGGTAAGACTATCAATCTCTTTTATAGGTCATCAACAGGATATGAACATCCAGCTTGGCATTACAAAATACACCTTCCTACCGCAAGGAATGTTTTGAGGGGCAAGTGTTATCCCGCCTTTTGGCAAGGACGTGACACCAAAAGAGTGACTAGAAACCAAAGACAGTTCTCCTTGATTGCCAATTATGTATAGATCGGTTTTGGATATCGATGAATTTTGTCCCGAGTCCAGATCGAGCTACAATTGACAAGACATGGCAAGCAAAGCCATAAAAGCCAACATTTTAGATTTTAAGTCAAACGGAGTTCATTTGCTTAAGATATTGATGGATGCGTGCACAAGAATATCTCACATTCGTATCCATCAGCATGGATACGAAAGCACCGTTCATATTGATCAGGAAGAAAGGATAAGTGGACTTTGACTCGATGGTTATGAACTTGGGTTGAATAGATAGGTGCGTGATGATTTGTTCGACCTGTTTGACTCGGTGTCTTCGTATCCATTTAGAAAATGTTGTACGTATCCATCTGTTGGCCTTGTTCGTATCCGTGAAAAACCATATTTCATATCCAACCTCCTGCACCTTTTTCGTTTTGATCGAACCACCTAACGTTACTTCGTATCGATCAATACGTATTGGATCGATACGAATTACTCCACTGGCACCAATACGTAGCAGCTGACACGAATTGATGGATGTGAATAAGACCGATACGAACAAATAAATGCGAAATAATGGATTTAAAGACCATTTTGGACACAAATGAGAAGCAAGCATTACTCCAAGGAAGAAGCGTTCATTTCTGCATGGAAAAAGGATCGAGCCTTGAAAATAGATTCATGTCACCAACGAACACATGCATGGTATCGATACGAATAAGTATCGATATGAAATTGATCGATTCGAACCGAATCGTATCGATCATAACTTGAGATTTACAAGTCCAAATGCTACCAAATTTTCACAGGAGCTTATATACAACCTAAATAATGTTCCTGATCAAATTTGGCTCGATTGGGCCAAATCTTGATCGATATGAAATTGGTTCGTATCAGTCACGAACCGAGTGCAAACCACATGGGATCGATCGCGTGGGCCCACACACGTACCAGAAAAGGTCTTCCGAGATCTGAGCGAGATATTTACAGCCTACCTCTATAAATAGAATCCCAAAGGCTTTAGAAAATGGATCTTTGATTCTTCAACGTCCGACTCCGTCGGAATCATCATTGTACTCGAAATTTTCTATTGAAATCAGTTGTAACCCGTTGTAGTCAGCTAGAAAACATCAATAAAATCACTAACTTCACAGTGGATGTTGGAGGGATTGTGAACCACTATAAACTCTGTGTTCTTTACTGCTTTCTTCTTAATTTTATGAGTGTTCTTCATTTTTAATTCTCTACATTCTTGTTATCTGTGATCTGTGATTGTGAACTGGTGCTTTCATCGACAATTGGGTGTTTGTGACCAATTTTGGTGCAAACATTATTATTTTAATTTGTTTATTAAAATCTGGTTGTTACAGTATCAGCACACGAGTACTAGTGGATGGTATTAAATATTGATCTTTGGTATTAGAATGAAGGATTCATGTAGAGAATCTCCCATATATCCCAAATATCATTAAGTAGAGCAACTATATCCATATACTGTTGGGTGTGTTTCGACCGGTCCGACACCACCGAACCAACTCCTCTACCATCCACTGTCGAACCAACCTACGTCCCATGCCTGCCGAACCAACCTACTCCACGTACTGCCGAACCATCCTGCTCCATCTACCACCGAACCAACTCGTCCTCCAAGTGTCTGCCGAACCAACCTTCTCCCCGTGTCTGCCGAACCAACCATGTCCCCGTGTCTGCCGAACCTTCTCCCCATGCCTACCGAACCAACCTTTCCCCGTGCCTACCGAACCATCCTACTTCCCATGCCTGCCGAACCAACTCAAAGTAGCACCACCAGACCAGAAGCAAGGGAGGCCACCACCGGACCAACCTCCACCAAAACAACCTCCACCGAACCAATGTACTACCGGACCAAGGAGTACCATACCAACATTGCCAGGCCAGATTGCTTCAGCCTAGGCCCACCAGCAGCTATATACATCTAGGACCCTTAGCCTCAGCCTCACTCTATAAATAGAGGGGCAGGGGTACAACAATGGGAGACAAGTTTGAGAGCTCAAGCACGGATAGAACTTTCAAACAACTTTCAGATACTTGTAATCAAAGCTTTGTACTTGTAATCTGAACAGAAAAGGAGAATAACATAAAAAGTGGACGTAGGCACATTCTGGCCGAACCACTATAAATATGTGTGTCTTTTACAGTTTAGTCCCTCTATTTTATATATTTGCATAAATCACCAAAATCACTAAGAACAACATAAAATCGACTAAACCATACGACTTGGAGGTGTTTGCCCATTTTTTGTGCAAACATTTTTGGTGCTTTCACTGAAAAATCGAGCTAGAAGCTTCAGCTTCTCCCACTCAACCTTTTTCCTAACAACATCACTCATTGCTTGGAAAACATGCCTCTCGGACAGAGGAAAGATGTTAGCAAAGGAAAGAACATCGTAACTAGCAGTATCCCAGATCCAGTGATCACTGATCAAGAGAATCGTCCTGCTCCAACAGCAAATGGAAATCAGGCAAGTTCAACAGCCCCTGCGGT
Source organism: Allium cepa (assembly GCA_030765085.1). Taxonomy (NCBI): domain Eukaryota; kingdom Viridiplantae; phylum Streptophyta; class Magnoliopsida; order Asparagales; family Amaryllidaceae; genus Allium; species Allium cepa. Next base: position 1,049,501,440 of record CM060935.1, on the reverse strand, counting down.
GGAACAACCAATTACTAGGGCAGATCTGGACCGGGTTGTGGATGAAGTGACTAACCGCTTCGCATCCCAATAAGAAGCGTTGGTGGACCAACTCATATCACGCTTAAGGGATGCTGAAGAATCCAACTGCAACGTCGAATCATGGGGTGAGTCCCAGTCTGGAGGATCTGGAAGGCGACAAAGATCTTTCTTCTTCGAAGAGGCTAACAACAAAAACAGCAATGGTAGGAGCCGAGCCCGGACTCAGCCCGAATTCCTACCTAAGGAAACACTTAAAACCGAACCCAACGGGGGATGTACCAGGCAGGGGTCGGATATGACTGAGCCTGTCATGCTGCCTAACCAGGGAAACGCCAATGAACGGAGCCGAGCTAGAATCCAGCCCGAAGCTGACCTCGAAGAAATGCTCGAAACAGAACCCAACAGGGGAAGATCAAGGCAAGGGCCAACTGTAGCTGATCCTGGCATGCATCCGGAAAGCCGAAGACGGCCACTGGAAAATATTAGGAGTGATAGGCAATACCATCCCTACAGGTCATCTGGACGGGATCGACCCCGCAGGGAACAACCAATCTCATTCCTATCTGCTCCATATTCTGATGAGAGGATGGCACGATTGTTCAGAGAGTGCATCCGACGGGATCAAAGAGATCGAGGGATAGGCGCTAGGGTAACTAGCCCTTTCACCCGTAATATTGAAGTTGCCATCACCCCCCGAGAATGGAAAATGCCAACAATGGAACCTTACAAGGGAACCTCTGACCCCGTTGTACACTTGCAGAGGTACACACGGCATATGCTCATAAGCGGAGCAACAGAAGGAGTGTTGTGCAAATGCTTTCCACTATTCCTGGCAGATCTAGCTACCTCCTGGTTCTGCCATCTACCCCAGGGATCCATCAGCTCGTGAGAAATGTTGAAAGAAAAATTCATCAGCCAATTCCGCATTCATGTGGAGCAACCCAAGGACGCTTATTCCTTATCTAGTATCAAGCAGAAGCCCGGAGAGACAGTGCAACAATATTTAACCCGATTCAATGCCGCAGCGGCCGCAGTCCAAGATGCCGATGAGAAACTTATCCTAATGGCCCTCTGCAGTGGTGTGCATCCGGATACTAAATTTGCTAAAAGACTAACGAAAGAAAAACCATCTGCTTTACCCGATTTCTTCCATGAAGCCGGGAAGTATATGAGACTTGAAGACGCTGCTACTGAAAGGCAGACAGGGCAACACACTAAGGCAACTCATGGCAACACGCCCACTACAGCAAAGGACGTTCGAAGAAATGACTCTAGAGACAATGCTGGGGGCAAGAAAGGAGAAAAGCGTCTATATCGGCCAGGACCGAGATTTGACACTTACACTCCCTTGAATGAAACGATCGAAAACATCTTACTGGCTACCCAAGATGAAGTTAGATACAGGCGCCCCCCGCACAAGAAAGAGTCAGATGACGCAATTAAGTCTGGAAAGTTCTACCGCTTCCACGAATCTCATGGGCATGATACCAATGAATGCCGTCATCTCCGGGACTTAATTGAAGAGAACATCAGAAGGAAGAAACTGGAACGTTATGTAAAAAATCAGAACAGGACTCCAGCTCCTGCCGATGAGAACCCAAGGCTACCCTCCTCAGAAATAGGCAGAGGAAATCGCAACACCAGCGGCACTAGTCAAGAGAAGATAGTGGTCCACACCATATCAGGAGGACCACACATCGCCGACAGAAGCTGGGCAGAGATGGAGAGATATGGAAAGTCACTTAGAAAGAATGAAGACCGTGTTAACTCGGTTATAGAAGAACGCCACCCGAAGCGGAAAGAGAGTGATGACATCACATTCAGTAGGCATGATTTAGAAGGAAGGCAGTACACACATGGATCCTATGGTCATCTCTGCCTGGTTCGGTCCAGCCGAAGTTTTCCGAATTCTAGTGGACACCGGAAGCTCAGTAAATATCCTATTCAAACATGCTTTCGACAAAATGAAGCTGTCAATGAAGGATGTGTCTCCCTGCAACAAACCACTCCACGGTTTCACTAGAGATGCGAAGATACTCCTAGGGCAACTGGACCTCTTTGTTGAAATAGGAAGCCATCCACGCTCCATTGTGCGAAAAAAACGTTTGTGATAATAGAAAACCACTCGGCCTACAACGCCTTTTTAGGAAGACCAGCCTTGGCCGACTTTCAAATTGTCCTGGCCCCGTGGTGCCTGAAGATGAAATTTCCGACAGACAACGGAATAGGGGAAGTGGAGGGAGACCAAGATGCTGCTCGAGATTTCTATGTAACTGAACTTCGCAATAACCGCAGGAAGGATAAAGGGAAGGATGCAGAGACTGCTCTCTGCAAGAAAAGCTTGGAAGCATAGCAACTAAAGAAAGCCCCTCCTCTTCGGTATACCAGTGATCCTTTCAATGAATTAGACCCCAGGGACAAAGAGGAGGAGGCCACCGCCGAACCTGCAGAGGCTATGGAATTTGTATCTGTAGACAAGCACGACTCAAGTAGACTGCTGAGAATCGGGTCTCAGTCGAGAACAGAATTGAATGATCGACTCGATGATTTTCTACGCCACAACCTGGATGTATTTGCATGGACGCACGCTGACATGACTGGAATCTCCCCAGACGTGGCATGCCACGTACTAAACATCGATCCTACCAAGGCGCCAGTAAAGCAGAAAAAGAGAAGCATGGGGGCAGAACGATCAGCAGCCCTGGATGAAGAAGTAAAGAACCTGCTTGCTAATAACTTCATACGAGAAGCCATCTACCCAGAGTGGATCGCTAACCCGGTACTAGTAAAGAAGGCTAATAGGAAGTGGCGAACATGCATTGAATTCTCCAACTTAAATGACGCTTTCCCAAAGGATTGTTTCCCACTCCCTCGGATCGATCAGCTTGTGGACAGCACAGCCGGACACGAACTCTTATCTTTTATGGATGCATACTCAGGATATAACCAAATTCCTATGCACGCCCCCGATCAAGACCATACTAGTTTCATCACTGATCGGGGATTGTACTGCTATAGAGTAATGCCTTTTGGACTTAAAAACGCCGGAGCTACTTATCAGCGCCTCGTCAATAAGATGATTGCGGAACTAATAGGACAAACCATGGAAGTTTATGTGGACGACATGCTGGTAAAGTCAAGAAAAGCCAACGATCACGTAAGCCACCTGGACGAGATGTTTCAAGTACTTCGTCGATATGGAATGAAGCTGAATCCTCTAAAGTGCTCCTTCGGAGTATCATCGAGAAAGTTCTTAGGATTCATCGTCCATGCCAGAGGAATTGAAGCGAACCCTGAACAAGTCCGGGCTCTGAAAGAAATCAGGATACCTTCCACTCGAAGAGAAATGCAAAGCCTAAATGGGAAAGTGGCCGCCTTAAGCAGATTCATCTCTAAAGCAACTGACAAGTGTGTCCCCTTCTTCGAAGCTATAAAGAAAGACAAGGGAAAGTTCGAATGGACTGACGAATGCGTAACAACCTTCCATAACCTAGTCGAACACCTCCAGAGACCACCAGTACTCTCAACTCCAAATGAAGGCGAAGAGCTATACCTATACCTTGCTGTGTCATCTCATGCTCTAAGCGCCGCTTTGGTAAGAGAGGACAACCGCACGCAGCGGCCAGTATACTTTGTAAGCAAGAGGTTCACGGGGGCAGAAGCCAGATATCCCAAACTTGAGAAGTTAGCATATTGTTTACTGATCACATCACGGAAATTGCGACACTATTTCCAATCCCAATTCCATCAGAGTTCTAACCGATCAACCGCTAAGGCAGGTACTCCATCGTCCCGACACCTCCGGGCGACTGCTTAAATGGTGCATTGAGCTAAGTCAGTATGATATCACCTACCATCCTCGCACCGCCATCAAGGGACAAGGAATGGCCGACTTCATTGCCGAATTCACTACCAACGAAGGTAAGGAGCCGTCTGAAATAACAGAAGACATCAAGTGGAATCTCTTTGTAGATGGAGAATCAAACTAACAAGGCTCGGGGGCAGGTATTGTAATAATCACTCCCAGAGGAAGGAAGCTACGCTATGCTCTAAGGTTGGAATTCACGGCCACCAACAACGATGCAGAATACGAAGCGGTGATAGCCGGATTAGAACTTTCCCTAGAGATTGGAGTCGGTTCTTTATGTCTCCATAGTGATTCTCAACTTATTGCAAATCAAATACTGGGAGAATTCCAGACTCGAGGAGAACGACTCACAGTATATCTAAAGAAGACCAAGTTGTTACTCGATCAATTGGATCACTATTTAATCAAACACATTCCTCGAGAAGAGAATCAGGAGGCCGACGAACTGGCAAAGCAAGCTAGCATGAAGGACGGCACTACTTCCGAAACAGTAACCATCTCAAAGCAACTAGCCCCGAGTTTCCAGCAAGTGAATCTGATAGCTGCAATCGAAGAGGAGACTTGGATGACTCCCATCCGGAAGTACTTACACAGTGGCACACTGCCCGACGGGCGTAACGAAGTTAAGAAAATCTTGAGGAAAGCTTCCCGCTACACAATACAAGAAGGCATCCTCTATCGGCACGGCTTCTCTAACCCCTTATTAAGGTGTGTCGCTGGAAGGGAAGCCAAGGAAATCTTATCCAACATCCATCAAGGAAGCTGCGGAGATCACACCCGAGGGTAGACTCTGGCAAAGAAGATACTCCGATATGGATATTTCTGGCCCACCTTAAACAAAGACGCCCTAGACTTCGTCAAGAGATGTGACAGATGTCAGAAATTTGCTAAGATTTCTCGACTACCAACAAACGAAATTACTCAAATGACCAGCCCTTGGCCCTTTGCAGTATGGGGAATTGACTTGATTAGTGAACTGCCAATGGGCCGGGGCGGAGCCAAATATGCTATAGTGGCAGTCGACTATTTCACCAAATGGGTGGAAGCGGAACCTCTAAATAAAATATCTTCGGCAAAAGTTATTAACTTCTTGATCAAAAACGTTCTATGCAGGTACGGGGTTCCACTCAAAATCATATCAGACAATGGACTTCAGTTTGACAGCGAGGAATTCATGCCAAGGGAACGAAATTCAGAAAAGCTTCTCATTTGTCGCTTATCCCCAGGCAAACGGACAAGTCGAAGCTGTCAACAAAATCCTTAAAACTCTGATCAAGAAGAAACTTGAAAAATCAAAAGGCGTTTGGGTGGATGAACTTCCTACGGCACTTTGGGCCTACCGCACATCTTACAGATCATCAACAGGGCATACTCCTTTCTCTTTGGCATACGGATCGGAGGCCATGCTCTCAGTTGAAACTATAGTGCCTTCCACCCTGAAGAGAACGAAGAGCTCCTCGACATGTCTTTGGATCTAATTGAAGAGAGAAGAAATGATGCAGCACTCAAAACGGCAGCTCACAAGCAAAAGGTAGCAGCACAATACAACTCCAAAGTCAAGCACCGCAGCTTACAAGAAGGAGATCTTATCCTCAGGCGAATCTTCCCGTGCCCCGGTGCGCTAGATCCAATCTGGGATGGACCGTATGTAATTCATAAAGATCTCCACAACGGAGCTTATATTTTGTCAATCGTGGATGGAGAGGTGTTCCAGAGGGCATGGAACACCCGACACCTTCGCCGATACTTTTCTTAACTTGTACTGCACATATGAAGTGAATTAATAAAGAGAATCAGTGGACGTAGGCATTTTCGTCCCGAACCACTTTAAAAATCTTGTCTCTTTTTTAACTTGTTCCTTTATATCTTGGCTGCTTGTTAACTTTATCCTTTTCTGTTGAACAAAATCCCGTGACACATCACGACACAACATCACCTGGACAAGACCTAACAGGTACTATACGAATCTATGCCCTCGCCAATGAGACACTTTTGCTCCAGCATCCCTCTGCTGCGGGTTAACTCATTGCTCGCGACGGCCCTCAAATCCAACTGTAATGAGCCGAGTATAAGCCACCGAGGAGGCCGAAAATAGCCTAGCCAGCTCATTACGGCGTTCGGCTCGTCGACAACTGTGAACCGATTATAAGCCCCAGCATAAGGTGTGGCCAGCCAGGGGCAGTCCACAGCTGACGATCGGCACCCGCGCTAGCCGGCCACGGTAAATCGAATAATACCTACGATTATGGGCCATAATGGCTAGGGTAGTTACTGTGCACGATCTCGGCTCCGATGTGTCTTAAGTATGGCTGTGGTAAAAAATAAAACTCCCCGCGGAGGCGTAAGATGGGTGACAAATGTCTCCAAGACCCACAGCTAGGGAAAGTGACTACAAAACCCGTTTGCCACGAACTTAAGCACATCCAAGGCCTTCCGTGATTGGAAGTTTTACTATTTCTTATATTTCCATTTTATTTATAGAAACTTTCCTCCTATCCTCTATAATAGTCACTAAAGTACAGGACACAAAATAGGAGACACTCGCTAATGGGAATAAGAACTCACAGCTGGATGACAAGTCATTCAGTTGCATTCCATATTCGATTACACAAGGCATTCAAAGCTACCGTCTACAGCTGAAACTTGAAAGGTGGTACTTTCTCCTCTTGTACATAAATATGTAACTATAATTTATTCACACATCACACTAACATTGCAAGACATGGAATTGTATTTTAAGCAAGAACTTAGCGTCAAACACAATTGAATTACTAACACATGCACGGCTATATTTTATGCAACACATCAAAATAACGACAGCATTCAAACATGACAAAATCAGCTTATGATATAAAGTTACATGCCAAAAATCAAGTTGTTCGTTACATAATCACAGCCTGAAAATTACATTAATGTTTTGAGACTAACATAGACAGCGATGTCAAGTAAATTGAAAGATGTCCGGATCAAGCCAAGGAGCTGACTGCATCGGGGCTTCGCCTCTATCCTGCTGGCCCTCCGAGGTCTACTTAACCGGCGGATCAGAACTCCCAGCATGCTGACCAGAGGTAGTCGGCGCTTCAGAGGTCCCGCCTGTCCAATTCAGGAGAAGAATTCATTGAATGAACAATAAGCAACCAAGCTGTGAAAAGGCTAAAAGGGAAGACTTACCAGCGTCTGTTCCTTGATCATCATCCCCCAACTGCATGCCTACCTCCTCAGCAGCAAGCAGCCGCATGCCCTCCTTCACCGCCACTTTCTCCTCCTTAGTGAATTGGGTCGTGACCACATCCATTCTGAAGGCCGTGCCACCCTCCTTATCCGCATAAGCCTTGGCCTCCTCCAGAGCCCGGAGATAAATCCTGGCCATGATCCGGGGATAATCATCCATCCAGGATAAGTTACCCTGCTTCCAAGTACGGAAATACATATCCTGGAGCATCTCATCTATCATCCCCTCGTTCTCCTCAAACTCCCTCATTCGGACCTCAGCAGCCGACAGCTTTGCAACGGCAGCATCCCTCTCCGATCGGTATCGCGAGCGGTCAGCTTGAAGGGATTTCCTCATCGCCTCCATCTCCTCCTTCAGCTTGGCTTGGGCAAGCTCCGCGGCTTCAAACTTACCAGATAACTCCTCTACCCGCTCAAGATCCGCTTTCCGAACCACATCCACTGTTGCAATGGCCATATCGATCCGTTCCTTGCAGATGGCCTCCATTTTCCGCAGTTCGGCTCTGCTAGCCTCTTCCATAGTTTTCTTTAGCCGTCTGGAGGCAGCCTCGTGCTGAGAGATCTGGATGGCCTGATCGGCGAGTTGCTTGGCTTGGTCGGCAACCACTCGCCGTAATCTTATGTTGGCACTCCCAATTTCCTCCCCGGCCTTGACCAGTCGGGCGTGATGCCCCATCAACTTTCTAGCCTCCTCAGCAACCCGGTCGATATTTGCCTTGGCTTCATCCCCCATAGTTACAATCCGAGTAGTAAGCAAATCAAGGTCCAGGGACTTGGCCTCATCAAGCACCCTTACCATAGGATTGCGAGGGAGAAGGTGCTCACCAGTAACCTCATCAAAGGAAATATCATGAGAACCCGGGTCCAGATCTGGATGACCCGCAAATGGATTACGAGCCAAGCTGGGATGATCAATATGAGTAACGGTAGGATTCTCTGATGGATGCGGAGAGGGTATGAACTCAGTATCCTCCCCCGTGATATCATGAATAGGCTGGATTGGGGGCTGAGGTCCAGATGAAGGTTCGGACATGGAGCGCCTCCTCCTTTTCTTTTGAATATCCTCTTCAATAACTTCGAGAAGAGGACGGTAGCTGACTACGTCCCCGAAACGGTTGGTCGGAGGCTTTGGCTTAGCAGAAGCTTGGAGGAGTTTGAATTGTTCGAGACGGTGTCGAATGTCTGATGTCTTGGCCACCTTACCCGTTCCTGGAATAAAAACCAAGTGTTACAAGCATACATGGGACTATAATCTAAGAAACATGTGAAGTTAAAAGAGAATTCGAAAATTCACCTTGAATCACCGGGTTGCCCTAGCTGAAATGCTCTCGGAACATGGACCGGCACCAGTCTCGGCCTTATCAGTTTTCTTTGGCTTCTCTACCAAGGCTGATCCTTCCTCCAACCCCTCAAAAGCCTGGCAGAAAGCATCACCTATCCACTCTTGGATCTCCCCTGCTTGCCCAGAAGACAAAGCTCAGGCGCCATCACCGCTCTGTCCTTCGCCACCATCACCACCCTCACCTTCTCCATCACCTCCGCTCTCCTCCTCGCCTCTTTCCTCCTCTACATTTTCCTCCTCCGGAACATCTGGACATGTGCTAGGGGAGGGTCCATCGGATTTCTTGAGCTTCTTCCCCCCGGCGACTGGAGGTATCGAGAAGGGTTTCCTCTTGCTGCTCTTTGTCGTGGCCCCTCCTTTAGCTTTGGCAGCCCTCTCCTCAGCTGTATCTCTCTGCTTGACCACAGACTGACGTGGTAGAATCAAGTTGTGCTGCAGAAGAGTAGCGTTCCTAATCAGGTAAGAAGCTGACCTATCCCTTCCCGAAATGGCTTCTATTTCCGCAGCCATCTGAACCAGGTGATCGTTCTCCACGACCGCAAAGCCACATGTCGCTAGCAAGAAATAAAAACACATAAGAAGAAGCATTGCAATCAGAACGGAAGTTATAAATAAGCTTCAACTTACAGCCGGAGGTGAAGCGACGGATAGAAACGGAGTCGTCCTTGACGAAAAATCATTCTTTCTTGAACATGATGAACTTCGAATATAAGTCCAAGACCGGCTTGAAGGACACGGCCGATTCCAAGCTGATGTATGGAGACCCTATCTTGTGCCCCCTCAAGTTGTACAAATATCGGATCTCCCGGTTGGAATGAATGCGCCCGTATTTTCGTTGGAAAATGATAAATAGGCTCACCAAGATAGCGTAAGAGTTGGGCTGAAGCTGGAAAGGGGCCACCTTTAGGTAGGCGATGAAGCTGACTATCCAAGCATTGATTGGGGGAATGGCCCCGCACATGCAATGGTACCTACTATAAGCGAAATATCCTTCAGGAGGGTCGTAGGCATGACTCCATTCCCTGGCAGAACCATGAGTGCTCTATCAATCTCGAAAGAACGAGATATAACATCAAGCTGCTCCTCTTTGAGGGAGTTAGGAAAACAGTCGGGAGGAGAGTTCAAGAGCTCCTGAGAGCCATATCCATCCACTAGAGATCTCGGGATAGGTCCCTGTCATCCCGGTCCGGGCTGGACTGGGGGCACGACAGGGGACTCTCTTCTGTCCGTAGATTTCCTCTTATCTGATCGAGTTTCCACTTTATGAGACATTTATCTGCAACACAAGAAAGCACGTTGTTAGAAGTAGAGATATAAAAAGCAAGTGCGTACAGTCTAGAATTTCATTCATAAGTCGAAACATAAAAAGCTAAAGATCCATTCAGCACTCGGAATCCCCTAGTTCATTCAGTTGTCCCAACCTAAAGTTCATTCAGCACTTATCTTTCCCATTCTCATTCGGTGGTTCAAGTACCAGTTTCATTCAGCAATTCAAAAATAAGAGTTTCATTTGGTAACTCAAGCACGAAGTTCATTCGGCAAGAGGGTCTCACCTGGTTCGGCAGAGATAAGAATTTGATTCGGCCAAACACATTTTCGGCAAGGATAGTAGTTTGATTCGGCTAACACGTTGGTTTGGCAAAGACAAGAGTTCGATTCGGCAAAGACAAGGGTTTGGTTCGGCTGATAAGGAATAACGAAAACATTAGGCCCGTACTTATAGGCAAAATATAAACAACCAGACCAACTGGCTCGGCACACAAGACCGGATGAGGTGTCCAAGCTAAAACAAAGTACGCCATCTACATGCACACGCCCTACTTTGGGGGGAAAGTGTTGGGTGTGTTTCGATCGGTCCGACGCCACCGAACCAACTCCTCTACCATCCACTACCGAACCAACCTACGTCCTATGCCTGCCGAACCAACCTACTCCACGTACTGTCGAACCATCCTGCTCCATCTACCACCGAACCAACTCGTCCTCCAAGTGTCTGCCGAACCAACCTTCTCCCCGTGTCTGCCGAACCAACCTTCTCCCCATGCCTACCGAACCTTATCCCCGTGCCTACCGAACCAACCTTTCCCCGTGCCTACCGAACCATCCTACTTCCCATGCCTGCCGAACCAACTCAAAGTAGAACCCCCGGACCAGAAGCAAGGGAGGCCACCACCAGACCAGCCTCCACCAAAACAACCTCCACCTAACCAACATACTACCGGACCAAGGAGTACCAGACCAACATTGCCAGGCCAGATTGCTTCAGGCCAGGCCCACCAGCAGCTATATACATCCAGGACCCTCAGCCTCAGCCTCACTCTATTAATAGAGGGGCAAGGGTACAACAATGGGAGACAAGTTTGAGAGCTCAAGCACGGATAGAACTTTCAAACAACTTTCAGATACTTGTAATCAAAGCTTTGTACTTGTAACCTGAACAGAAAAGGAGAATAACATAAAAAGTGGACGTAAGCACATTCTGGCCGAACCACTATAAATCTGTGTGTCTTTTACAGTTTAGTCCCTCTATTTTATATATTTGCATAAATCACCAAAATCACTAAGAAAAACATAAAATCGACTAAACCATACGACTTGGAGGTGTTTGCCCATTTTTTGTGCAAACATATACGTCATCTCAATTCTTTCTCAACGTCTTCTATTGACATAAGGACTGGATCATATCCCAAACTTGGAAAGTGGTATTTCGAGGAGGATTTGGTGCTCTTCCCCATTGAGTAACAAGAAGAATCATAGATTTTTATAATCAGATATGTGTCTATGGACAATCACCACCAGCTCCATTTTACTTTTGCAATGGAGGTAAAAGTAGTTGTTCGATTCCCCTTGAAAAATACTAACCAATGAGTATATATACCGCACAAAGTCGAGGGTAACGCGCTCGCACTGCAACAAAATACCTATTTTGCAACTTGCAATGAATGTTGTAATAGACCCATGGCAATGGTCAGCCACAAGTCTTAATATGCGAAGCTGAAATAGGGTCGGAGAGTTTTACAACTTTTGTGACAATTGTAGGTGTCTATTATTATAAATTCTTTTACAACTATTTTTTCCTGTCATAATAGACCTTTTGTAACTAATATTGCCGGTTGTAATAACTCATTTGCATTTATTTTTGCCCATTGTTAAAAAATGCAAAATAAAAAAATTATGCATTGATGTAGCACATGACGTAAATTTAATATCATTCTGCAGCTTAAATGAGCATTGTACTAATAACACCATTCATATGTACATGTATATTTTTTGGTAGTAAGAATGGTACTTTATTCGAATAGAGCACTCTATTTTATGTGTTAGGGGTTTGGACCCATGATCTCTAGAACCTACATCTAAAGCACTATACCATTAATCAATTGAGAAAGTGGTATTTGATAATAAAATTATATAATTAAATAAAATTATATTTTCAAACAGATAATTTTTCTAATTTTAACAATTGAAAATAATTTAATTAAATATGTATATAGTTTTAAGGTATTTTTTATGTTCAAAAAATAGTAATAATAATTTAAATACAAAAATAAATATTGATAATAAATTTATATATATATGTATATGTATATGTACACACACACGTATTAGAAAACAAATATGGTCAAATTCAAAATATTTACATATATTTTTAAATTTGAACTTTGAATTTAAATTAACTGTTTCATATAGATTAATTATTTTGATATAATTAATATATATATATATATATATTAATTTTTATTAGGAGATAATCCCATATATATAAAATTACTAAAATGATATAAATAAAATATAATGAATGATATATATTATACAAAAGAATATACCTAAGAGAAGTAGCCTTTGATTCGCACGTTGATTCCTACATCTCCTAGATCTCTGTCCAAAGGTGTAGACTTCAAAGTGCCACAACTTGAAAGTGTTTTGTATTTGATTTGCAGTGCATTAGTGCCTAGCTACGGGCTGGAGTACATAATTTTATGGAAGCCAAGGAGTTAAATATGGAGCAAAAAAAGCAAAGTAAAAAGTGGAGGATTAAGTTCACTTAAATAGGAGATCTAGTAGAAATATCTTTCTACCATCTCCGTTTATCAAGTCAAGTCCTAAGACCCCCTCTCCCTATCTATTGTTCTTTGGCCTAAACTTAGCCAATAATGGACCAAATTGATCTCCAAAAAAAATCGAAATTTTTTCAAATTAAATCCAAATTAGATTCTTATCGATGTCGTATATCAATACATACATATATAACTTTAATATACGCACCCAATTAATTACTAATTGCACCCAATTTTTTTAAAGTTTATCCCATTTATTATACACCATAAATATTAAATATAAAAGTAATTAATATCTTTAAATATTAATTAATTTATAATACTTTATAAACTAATTAAATTGAGTGTCATTTCACAGACTGAAATAACTAATGTTTGGCGATTCTATGGTGCGAATTCACTCGGCGATTGATATTTGAACAATTCAAATACCAATGTTCACAATTCACCTTAGCTAATAGTGTGATAGTTTGGCTGAACTCGTCGTTATGAATCTCATCGCTAATTCCAATTTTACCAATTTAAGCGGTACCTTTTAGCAACGATAGTCTACACCGATTATCTTCATCAACAATGCATCACTTAAGGATTTATGAAATTTAGTTTCGGTTATAATTCCAATATCATCCACATGCAACTTGGTTAGTCCATAAACAAAATCCTTGGTTTAATAGTAACCTTTATTATAACTATAGTACTCTGACCAGAGATTTTGACATCGAGTTGACTATAGTTGACTGGATACTGACCTCATACGATCGAGGAGAAAATTATTTACTAAATAGCATTTAACTTCCAATGCTTTAATTTGGACCTAACTATAATCATCCGATGGTCTGCATGCCATGATTTAACTATAATTAATGTGGAGTAACCACATTGAAACTCAATAGTATTCTCCAGTACAGAATTATGTAATATCATCACTTTGAGATTTGACTAGTTGTTATTAACTAACATGACACTCTCAAATGATTCATTCGAGAATTATCCAATAACTATCAGTACGTAAAACCTTGATGCCCTCAGGAGCCATAAATAATACACTGCCCAACATTTGGAGATTGTTATACACTCTAATATCAATGGATGTCTCGATATCTCATCTTGAAACATCTTGACTAGGAATATTAAAAATAGTATGTTATTTTTAATGCGATTAATAGTTGTACCACAATTGGGCACAACACTCTTCGGATGTGTTTGAAGAGATAAAATGAAGAAAGTAAATTTAAAATGAGGCAGATCTAACAAATACACCAATCAATGGATAACAAAAAATGCAAAAACACACAAATTTAGAGTGACTCGACGTATTGCCTACGTCCACTATGAAATGATTGATGTTTACTGAATTTGACTTTCTGATTACAGGAGATTACAAAAGTACAACTGAAGTATAATAGTGATTCTGGCAGAGTATCAGCGTAGAGAAGCAAGTTGTCCCTTTTCTAGAGGCATTAGGCTACTATTTATAGGCGTAGGCTGGAAAAATCTGACTTAGATCTCGGAATACTCCTCACACGTGGGCGGGCCCACATGATCGATCTGAGGTAGATTGGGATTGATCCCTGATCGATACATGTATATTTCGTATCGATCAAAAACATCTCCATTTGGCCTGAGATCGATCAAGGACTTTCTTGAGGTGGCATGCCAGCTTCTGTGAAAATTTGATGGAATTTGGACTAGTAGATTTTGAGTTATGATCGATCCAAGTTGGGATTCACAAAAGGCTGTAGAGTTCGTATCGATCCCACTTGTATCGATTGCTTCATATCGATACCATACGTATCGATCAGTGGTGACGTGGCGCTATATTTCAGGATCGATCCACTTTTCATGTCGAGTGACCGAGTCTTCCATTTTCCTACACCTTGTTGCATCGACCCAACGTAATTCCATTCGTACCATTTCCTTGAAGTTGCTTCGTATCGATTCCTGAAGCCATTTCGTATCGATGGCTGGGAGGTCAATTCGTATCGATGCTCTGTGCTCCGCTTCATATCGATAACTTAGAGGACCCATTCGTACCGATCACTGAATAGGTAGCTTCGTATCGATGTTTTTAGGTGCTACTGCGCATCAATTGTTAGGTGGCATATCTCATATCGATCATTGGCCGATCAATACAAAATGTGTTGATGGATGATCGATATGCAATGCGTAGGAGTGGAACCGATATGAAATTCATTCAACTGATGGATACAAAGAGGAAAATACATGATGGATACGAAGTGGAATCGACATGATGGATACGAAGTAGGACAAGTAGGATGGATACGAAGAAGAGTAGTTATCGACGGATACAAGCCACACTTTCTCCATGATTCTTGACCGATCCATATCTTGAGCATACGAACTCCGATCGACTTGAAATTTGAAACATTGGCTTCCACAGCTTTGCTTGTCATGTCATATCAACTATGGCTCGATCCAAACTTGAGAAAAATTTATCAGTATCCATAGTGAACCTGTGTATAACCGATCTTCGGGACGAACTGTCTTTGGTTTCTAGTTAATTTTTTGGTATCTTGGCCTTGCCAAAAAGGCGGGATAACATTTGCCCTCCAAAATACATCTTGTGTGAACATGACATGTTTTGAAAAACCGCAATCTTCATTTCGAAAATTCTTATTCGATTCACTGAATAGTTTTGTCTTTTTGTTAAATGATGTAAGCGTTGATTGATTTCCAGATATATAAATGTCAAATTGCTGACTGCCAATGATCATGCAGTGCATTGTTGTAATTGAGTGTCGAGTGCTGACAATTTGTTGTTCACTATTGTAATCGTCATCATGTGAGCATTCAATTCTTGTAAAAAATTTGAAAATTGAATATTAGTTCATCATACATGCACGTACGTTAAGCTGACTCCCATTCACGTTTTCATGTTCACGAGTCATTGTCAAGTTTTTTTGTTTATCGTCGAGTTTTGTATCGATCCACTCCTGGATCGATGTAAAATTCGAGTTGTAACAACGTTCGATGGTTGCTTTAGAGTGTCCCTTTGAATCGATCCTCTCCTGGGTCAATTTGAGAAGTTGGGATAGCCATTTCGTATCGATGGCTATCGATACAAGATAGTTGATTCTCCAAAATTTCTTCATATCGATAGATACGAACTCATATAGTCTCCAAAGTGATGGATACGAAACTTTTACTCTGTATCAATGAATAATTGATCGATCTAAATAGTTCAAAAAATCCTTCGTGTATCTTTTGTATCGACGGGTCATTGATGGATACGAACGACCTTGCTCTGGATCGATTTGAATTGATGGTTACGAACAGCTGTTTCTTTAGATCAATCTGGGCGGATGGATACAAAGTAGGCCCTTCGTATCGATGACATATGAGACCGTTTCAAAAAGTTTCCAATACTAGGGGGCGAATTGTTTCTCTTGGTTTTCCACCAATATGAATACTTTCCATACTTAGCCAAATTTTCATCTGCTTTCACTTTTGCTCTTGCTTTCGTATCGATAGAAAAACCGAGATATAGAAATTGCCTTCATCCTCAAATCAATACAACTCTTTAATCCCTCGCATCTACACTTTAATTTAGGTAATCAATCAAACAATCTTGTATTAAAACGATGATATTTTAGATTTAATGCCAATTCAATCATGGTCGTGGCCAATTCTGGTGATGTTGTTGCCTGAATTAGGTCGGAGCGCGGTTAAAGGAGGATGTTATGGCATTCATGTTGTTTGGAGAAGAAGAAGTGTTGAGGTATATGAAGGCAGTGTTCGTGTCGCTTGAGGAAAAGTGATTCGCGTCGATCTGAGAGTAATTGGAGTTCGTACCAATCAACAACAGTGCAGATTTGTATCGTAAAGGAGGGAGCGATTTCGTTTCGATAAGAGATGGTGGGAGTTCGTATCGATCCGGAGCGATCGATACTAAAAGCAAGCCGTGTGATCGATATGAAGTAGCGGCCCTATTGATCGATATGAAGATGAAAGGCTTGCTGATCGATACAAACTGGAATTCCATGTGATCGATACGAAATCCCTTTCTCCATGATCGATATGAATGGGGCCTCTGATGATCGATCTAAATCTTGACCTTGATGGATAAGAAAATTTTGAGTAGTCGAACATATGACTTCGATGAGCTTCTGCCTTGCATAATTGTACTTAAACGTTTCACTACATATTTGACTGCCCTTCGAAGCTCGTTGATAGAACTGTAACTTGGATCGTTCGTTGAAGTCTGGATGGCATGGTTGTGATGGTAGGCTATGATGATCACTTCGGTTGAATTTCGAAGTCTTGTTATTCGAACATCTTTTAAATACTATAGAATTCTAAGTATAATGTAGCACTGCACTGCACAACACATCCACGCACTTTACACTGGGCGAATATGGGTTTATTTTCATCTAACGATGGTTTTTTACCGAGTTCAATAGCTATGGAACCCGGATGTTCGCAATCACAGGATGTCTAGAGTCCACCTCTTCCCGCAACTGAAATGCCAGTTATTGCAGCCGATCTTATTAGCCCTGCTCTGGATGAACTACCGGGAGTAGTTTTTATTGTATGTCCACAAGACTCCGTAACTTCCAGTATTTCTGAAGATATGCCGGGCAAGATTTGCCTAACACATGGGCTGCCGTTAAACGATGTCCTATTACCAGGGACAGAGGATAAAGCTCACACTCCCCCGGAAGGGTACGAGGGCCATAATAGATTTATATGTGTAGCCAGGACACTTCCTCCTTTTAACCAATTCATCCAAGAAGTTCTACTTGTGATGACCCAAAAATTTTAAACTTTTGAAATAAAATATTTACTTGATTCTAAATATTTGAAGTTATTTTAACTTGAATTTCAAATATAATTATGAAATTGGTAATTAAATTATTGAATTTAATTGTTGGAATTGGGTAAAAATTTGAATCATCAGTTTTTAGCTTGTTAAAAATATTTTAAAGGTTTAGAAAATTCACATTAATAATACTGAAGATAATATAAGCTTCAGAATTGAATTTGGAAATGTTTTGTTCAGCTTTAGAATTTCATCGTTTGAATCGATATTTAAAAATAGCCTTCCGAGGCACAATCTCGGAATTCGACAAAACCAGTTCCATTGGATCGGTAATATCGTATTATTATCGGATTTCAATTTTCGTAGTGTTTGGAGTGATCGTTTGTCCGTACGATAGATAAATGCGCTGACATTTATATCAGGAATTTAATATTTAAACTCGATTTAAAAAGCTATCTTCTACATACGATCAAATTTGGACTCGAAACCTTTCCCAGTGTGTCCGGAATAGGGGTTTAACATTATAAACGCCTAGCGGCACGTCTCGATTGGAGATCGAGATTTTGAGTCACGGAAATCGGGACGGTTTGAATTTGTATTTAAATAAATAAATATATACATATATATATATATACACATATAATTGATAATATTTTTATATGACAATTCTACACGTATCTTTTCTTCTAACATTTGTCATATTCTGGACACGCGTTCGTTTAGAAATTTAAAAAAAAATTCCTCGTTCAAAATAAAGTAAAAAAAAATTGATTTCAGATTAAAAATGGCCGAACTAAAATTCTCTTGTTCCTCGGTTCTAAATCGAAGAAAAATAAATTCATGGCCGAAATAAGATCACAACCCTCTTCCCTTTTTCGTTCAGATCGAACAATGGCCGCGTGAAATCAAGACCAGGTGGCACGGCAACTCGAGGTCGATGAGCATTTACATGGCGGCGACGTCGCGATTCGAGTTCGATCGCGATGGCGTTGGTGGAGCGCTCGAGTCTCTGGCGATCTTGAGGGGAGCGCATGTGATTCGCGGGGCAAATTGGAAGGCCGGCGGCATGGAATTCTAGTTGGTATACCAACATCAGTCTGGATCACGCAACTACTAGTATCCTAGTTGGTATCGCCTCATGTACCTTGTCATACTGATTATCCTATTCGCGACCACTACGTTTTGATTTGTACCTTGAGTATATGGATTGCCCTCTGGTGACTTCCGGTTTTGGGGAAACTACGGTCTTGTATATGCTTTTGGGAATATAAAACGTGTTAAGGGGGATTATGGTAACGCCTTAACGCTATTTTGATACTTTATATTACTGATAGGCATTATCTACTTAGCGTACATTACTACATAGTAGATAGTTTAACGGATCCTTAATAGATTGAAAATCCCGTAACATCTCTTAAGTTATTGCACGCACGTTGACACTGGATAGGAGATGTCAAACCCCGTAAACATCTCTGACGCCGTTACACTCATATTTATTTACGATTGATTTAACTTTCATAAGGATATTTAGTCCTGACTCGAGTGTTTTGTCTTTCATTACGCTCGGGTCAGACCTGAGTTTTTCAGATTTTTGAAGATCTATTATGGAGGACGAAGACGAAGATTTGGTATACTATTACTATTATTACCCTTGCATCATGCTATCTGCTGCATTATTTTAATTGTTCTGTTGTATATGTATAACTCTGATAAATGTTGTATAAATAATTGTCAAAGTATAGTAAATAGCTTCATGAACTGTTTATTTGACTATTATATTTTATCATTCCGCTGCGAGATTCTGTGTTGTTTCATTTCCTTTATTTCTTTTCTTCTTTTTCTTATTTACCCCAATAACTATCTGCTCTTTTGAATGGTTTGGAATCGACATGTGTATTTGATCGTCGGTTTAAACTGTCCAAAAAGGCGGGTCGTTACAGTTGGTATTGGAGCTTTGGTTTAGCGATAAACCTTGGCTCTAGTGGGGAATAACTCATTGCAATAGAGGTAAACTATATGAATGAGTTGAGTGTATATGAGAGAGCGTATTTGTTAGTGATATAAAATGTTTTATATTGTGTCGGTTGATTGGCTTATGGATTCTGGTCAATATGAGTAATTAACGTCATTGACAGGGATCTCTAAACCCTTAAACAGAACAATTCGACATAGTATTGTTTTGAAATTGGGTAAATGAAATAATTTTGCCCTAATTATATTTTGTATATAAAGAATTTATTTTCAAAAATTATTGTGATCTATCTAGCTTATTTGGTTGTTAGAAATGATATATTGGTTATTATCATTAATTGGATATGGTGTTTTAATAAATAGGGTTTATTGGAAAATGAACAATGATAAAACACTTGTGAAATGTTTTAAGGAAGAAAATCCTATAAGAATGTTTTATAAAGGTGACTTATAAATTAAAATAGATTTAAATTGGGAAATATTGAATTTAAGACCCGGAGATTTTGAAAAATGATTCTCAAAGTTTTGAAGAAATATATAGTAATATTAGTTGGAAATTGTTTATGGAAATATTTTGAAAGGATTTTTAAGAAGGAATGAATATAGTACTCCTCTCTTATGTCGCTGGAAAATAATTTCGGTGATGACTGCGCAGCATCATCGACGTTCATTTTCGAGTCTCAAAGTGGGGGAGACTTCTAAGAAGCTTTGCTTTTCTTCAAAATTATTTTGGATAAATGGGTTTTGGTTTAAACTCCAAAGGTATGATTTGATATATATTAAAGATATAGGTGTATATGTTTATTTCAAACGATTTGAAAAGAACCGGGCATTTAAATTTCTAAGTTATGTTAATTAGTAATTTTCAAATTATTTCAATGAAATGTGAATAACTAGAATTTATAAAATAAGAGGATTAAGATATCTAAGCTATTGTTGGGAAAACTTTAAAGTTGAAAGGTAAAGAGGATTTAAACAAATTAAATTTGTGAACATTCTAATTAAGTGAAATGAAATTCTATAAGTTTGTATAATACCAAAATTACATTCTGATAACATATAACAAGACTTACCAAATGTTAAAAGTTAAAATGATGTTTTGGATATGTAATGAGATACTGTACAAATAAGCAGAACCTGAAAATAATTGAAGCATACGAGTAAGGAAAACTCAAAAGGAATTAAATGTATATAAATGAAAATTTGGTTGTGATAAAAATGTTATATACTTAAATATAACAGGAAATGATGAATGGATAAATGGTACAAGTAAGTGAACTTAAGACATGAATCGTATTATATCTTTGCAAATTGGTTATAGAAAATAAATATAAATTGCGAAGGGATTGGAAAAAAATAATTGAATTTGTAACCTTTAAGATAACGGTAAACTAAGAAAAATCATTTATGAAAGGTTAGACTTTTATAGGATGACTATAAACTAAAGTGCCCCTTAATAAAATGTTCCACAAATAAATTCGTTATTAACTGAAATTATGAAAATGCAATAAATGTAAACAAAGGAATTTCTTATAGCTAAGAATCAATTGGAAAATGAAATTGAATTAAATTAAATTATATAGAATGTTTAAAATGAACTTGAGTAAGCAAATTCTATGATATGATGTTTAAGAAAAGATAATGTTAAAGAACATGTTATGTAAAGAAATGAATATACTAACTGAATAATGGATTGTGAGAAATTAAGAAAAAATATAGAAGTCAATAAAATAATTTAGTATAGATAAATTGGATAGAAATCCATTGGAAGATAATACGTGAGATTGTACGTATATTATTTTATTTGCATAACGATTTGATCCAAATTCGAGCATAAAATTTCGAGATGATTTATATCGATCCAAGTTAGAATTTTTCACTCGATT
The DNA here is from genome assembly GCA_030765085.1 of Allium cepa. Taxonomy (NCBI): domain Eukaryota; kingdom Viridiplantae; phylum Streptophyta; class Magnoliopsida; order Asparagales; family Amaryllidaceae; genus Allium; species Allium cepa. Next base: position 1,049,480,283 of record CM060935.1, on the reverse strand, counting down.
TTCGACGGCGAACCCTGGATATGGATTTTTAATTTGATTTTGAAATTCTCTATCATAGTATATGGCTATGCAAGGAGAGTAACAGTTTCCAATCAAGGAACCAAATCTGAGTCCGCACTATAGAGTCGGGTGAACGATACTAGTTTGGAAGTGAAATTGTGTGATCGAATAAGCGATTAGATTGATATTGCTCACGGATGATATATGTACGGCTTACGAACTTAATTAAAGTTAATATTGGAATTTAAGATGCCAAATATAAAATGATTCTTTTAAAATTATATAACAGGATATATATATATATATATATATATATATATATATATAAAAGAGAAACCAAATTGAATGTAAACTTAATAATTTGGTTGTGTTGGGTGTGATTTGGTTGTTATATGATTGTTAGTTGATTGTATATAATTCATTAAGTGTTAATGAAATTGAAAGCTATAAATCACTGAAATCAAATTGGAAGTTAAATGTATTTAAATAGAATTTAATTTGAGTCAAACTGGAAGTGAACTAATGTAAATATAAATTAGTTAATGTTAACTAATTGAACTGAGAATGAATGTTAGTAAAATCCAACGTTAAGGAATCAACTATGATTAAAATTGAAATCCAAGTCAATAAATATTAATGAGAAGTGAATTTATATTGATTGGTTATGGATTTGTTGGATGATAGTTGATTGATGGTTGCATTTGTTGTTTTGTTGCATTTGCTATGTTGGCACATGTAGTTATTATGTTGTTATATGATGTATATTGATACTATTTTCATATATGCATGATTCTCATTGTTTGTTGAGTGTTTAGTAGGTACGGATTGCGCTTGCTTCGCATTTGGAGCTCGCTTTTGCGCTATATTAGTCGTATATGCTCGCTAATAAAATATAAGGTACATGTTTATTTTGTCATTGGATTTGGTGATTTTTGATGAGCCACTTGGCTTTTGATTTTCTTTTGTTGGTTTGGGGCCCGTAGAGGCGTTTTGTAGCTGTACCGATCGAGCCACGCAAAGGAGACTCTGCCGAAATTTTCGGTAAATCCGGGTGTTAGAAAATTTTTCAAGTTTTAAAAATTATTTATAACTTGTTTTGATAACTAACCTTTTAAGCTAGAAAGCCGTTTGGAGAAACTTAGTGGAAGCGTAGTTATGACTTTTTTAAATGAAATTTCATTATTTTATGAGTTGGTAACTTTGAGATAAATATACCTAAGGTTGAATTCTACTTGGTTCCTTTTCCCTTCTTTTTTCCTTTTCGGGGACGAAAAGTTTTGAGTGGGGGAGAGTGTAACGACCCGTAAATTTTCGATAATTAAAATAGCTAATTTAAAAGATTTCGTGATTTAATGTTAGAAAAAATTTGTAATTCGTTTGGAATAATAATAACTGGAATGAATTGCGACAATAATTATCCAAGTAATAAAAAATAAAAGCTACTTAGTGAATGCCTTTGAAATCAATAGTTGAGTAGGATAATAAATGTTGAAATTCATTGGGTATAATAGAGTAACTGATTGATAAGTAAAATCTATTTAAAATCAAATATTGAATATTGAACAGGTAAATTGTTTAAATTAAATATTTAAAACTTATTGATTACTTGAATAACTGTAAAATGAAAATAGGGTTCTAAATTGTGAATTGGTTTTAAAGGTTGAATCTTATAAGTTCAATTTCAATATTTCAAGGCTTCTGACCCAACCTCTCAACCCTTACTATCAACTGTCCCTATCGTCCTTCACCAAATACCTACCACTGTTTGCAACCAGTCCATACTTGTCCCCCCGTCCTTCTACCGCCGGACCCTCCGCTTCCTCCCCATAAACCTCCATCACCACACCCTCCATCGGGTAACCTTTCTCTTCCTCATATTGATTTTGCTGCCCTTCCTAATTGCAACCCTTCTCTTCTTTCCAGACCTCCTTGCCATGATCATTCTGTGCAATGGAACTCTCTTTTCAAAACCAAACCACGCAATGCGGGATTACACTCACCAGTTACTGTTCCTCTGATATATGATGGCAAAGTTCTAGTACCACCAGAAAATGTGATTGCTGCAGGTAATGATGTTTGGGGTGATTATCTTGTTGGTTTTTTTCTTGACAAACCTCTTTCTTACCTTACGGTCATATCGCATCTCAAAAAAGCATGGAAACTAAAAGGCTCAATCAAAGTAAAATCAGATGGAAATTTGTTCCTATTCAATCTTTCTTGTGATGAAGATAGAAGGAATATCATTGCGTCAGACCCGATAATTATGAGGAACAAAATTTTCATTGTAAAGCAATGGGATCCCACAATAGGTAACAGTTGCAGTACAATTCGCTCTGTACCGGTTTGGATCAGATTAACCAATATACCACTATATGCCTGGTCTCATATGGGTATAAATTGGTTAGCTTCTCGAATTGGAAAGTTCATGTGTATGGATGCTCAAACGGAGAAATTGGAGAGAATAGGATATGCTAAATGTATGGTTGAAGTTACACCGGACAAGGAATTGATAAATGAGTTTCCAGTTCGTCTTATGGATGGAACAAACCAGATTGTGATAGTTAATTATTTATGGAGACCAGAAATATGCAACAGCTGTAAAGTTTTTGGACATGAAACCAAACAGTGCTTAGTAATAGCAAAGGAAGATATAGAAGAAGTAGTAGTTATGGATGATGAGAAGAAAGGATACGAGGGACGTGAATACGGTGGGGGGATGATTACAAAAGTTACTAAACAAAAACAAGTTTGGAGAAGAATAGAAAAAAAGGGAACCAAGTTAACTAGAGAGAATGAAAATAAAAATACTACTGATGATGCAGAACTATATGCAACAAATGAAAGGCAAGGTGATAAAGATGCTTTACTAAATGACAATGAATTGAAGAAGATGACTAAAGGAAACAATGAGGAATGCAATATGAATAATAATAGATTCATAGTCTTAATGGATGAAGACTTGACTGATGCATGCAATCAAAATGGGGACAATGAACCAGAGACAAATAACAATGTCATTACAACACAATTGGAGGAGGGAGAAATAGTGGAAAACAGCAATATTATAGTGCAAACTGATCCTGAACTTGTGCAAACTGATCCTGAACTTGTGCATGTAACAAACAAAATGCAACCTGAAACACTTGCAATTGTTACTACAATGACCCCACCTGATACTATGAATAACCATGAAACAATGCAAAAGGATATCAACATATTGGAGAATGCCAACACATCACCAAAACAAACCCTAATCTCCACAAATACTCTCATTCTTAATTCTTTAAACACCATTTTCAAACCCATCAATCATAATGTTGAAATACAATTCAAAAATTCACTTGAAAAAGATATCCTTGCATTGTTGATGCCTTTGCCAACACATAATTCACATCCCTATTCTTTCACTGGTGATCTACCAGGATGGAAATCTCTGCCAACCTCACCAAAATCACATTCAAATCAAGGATCGGGGAAAGAAAGTGAAACAAGACCCAAACAAAATAAACAGTACAAGATTGACAATACATCAGAACTCAGGGGGTCTCCTGCAACCAGGAGCACGAAAAATGTCATTCATCAGTCTCTGAAGTATACATAATGTCGCACAACCTTGCTAGTTGGAACATAAGAGGAGCACACTCATCCAACAAACTTGATCAAGTCAAATATCTTATTAAACATCATAATCTATCCTTTGTTGCCATTCTAGAAACCAAATTGAATGAATCTCTTACCGTTAAAGCAGCAAGATACATTAACCAAACTTGGAAGCTGCACCATAATCTGGATCATGCAACTTATGGTCGCATCATGATTATCCATAATCCCTTAGTCATCTCTATCTCCCCCATACTCTGCACTGATCAAGTCATGCATCTTCAAGCCAACCTAATCAACCCCCCCTCCTCCTTCTTCATATCCATAATTTATGCTCAAAACTCTGCCAACTCGCGACAAACCCTCCTCAACCTTCTTCCTGCCTTCAGACAAAACTCCCACCCTTGGATTGTTCTTGGGGATTTCAACTGTTGTTACAATTTGCATGATAAGCTTGGTGGAACCCCACTGTTACAGAAAGACATTATGCCACTTAATAAAGCTATTGATGATGCATGTCTCCTCCCAATTCCTTCCTTTGGAGCTGAATATACTTGGAACAATAGTAGTAGGTCTGGAATCAGGACCTTCACTAATATAGACCATTCTTTTGCCAATCTAACTGCATTATCCACCTGGCCGACCATGTCTTCCTTTATCCCACATCCAGTTCTATCTGATCACTCCCCTATCATATTCTCCACGGGACAGATGTTATTAAAAAAACAAAAAGCATTCAAATTTTATAGTACTTGGGTCCATGAACCTGGGTATACTAGTATAATTAAAAAAGTTTGGTCTGAAAAATATTATGGAAATCCCATGTATATTCTATGCAGGAAATTAAAAGCTACCAAGGAAGTGCTGAGAGTATGGGCAAGGAAAAACTTTGGAAATGGAACACTAAAATCAAATTTGCTGAGGCAGAAACTCATTGAAGCTCAAAACTTTATGGTGGGCAACCCAGATAACCCTGATGCTGCCACTAATGAGAAAAACATACATGATCAGCTGCATGAAGCTTTGAAGGTTGAAGGGAAGATGAGGAGACAACAACTGCGAATTAAATGGGCTCATGATGGTGACAACAACACTGCTTACTTTCATGCTGCCATCAAAATCAAACAAGCAAAGGAAAATATATCCCACATTTACGATGAATTTGGAGTGCTTCACACTGGCCCTAATGATGTTGACCAAGCCCTACTCAACTACTTCAAATCCTTACTTGGTAATAAAAATAATTTCAAACCTGATCTTGAAAAAATTGATAATGTGCAGGTGCCCCATGTACTTTTGGAGGAAGCAAACTCCCTTGTTGCTAAAGTTACTGATAGAGAAATCAAAGAAACTCTTTTTTCGATGAACAAAAATTCCAGTGGTGGCCCTGATGGATTCAACCTTTCATTCTTTACCCATAGTTGGGATATTATCAAGGAGGACTTTTTAAAGGCAGTTCATAATTTTTTCTTCAAGTCCAAACTTTTATTGGAAGTAAACTCCACCAATCTGGTCCTAATTCCTAAAGCTCAGCACCCATCCTCTGTTGAATCCTTCAGGCCTATATCGTGTTGCAACGTCATTTACAAATGCATATCCAAAATTCTAGCCTCTAGACTTGTTGTAGTCCTCAGTAGGCTCATCTCCAAGAACCAAGCTGCCTTTCTGCCTAGGAGGAATATAATTCATAACATTCTACTAACCCATGAACTGATAAAAGGTTATACTCATGCCCAAGCTTCAAAGAATGGAATGCTGAAACTGGATATAAAGAAGGCCTTTGATAGTATTCACTGGAGTTCGATTGTCAGAATTATGGCACTCATGAGATTCCCAAAAGTATTTGTGGCTTGGATATACAACTGTGTATCCACCCCATCCTTCTCCATCTATCATAATGGTGGCAACACAGGGTTTTTCAACAGCAAGCAGGGGATCAGGCAAGGAGACCCCATATCTTCATACATTTTCATTCTTGTTATGGAAGTTTTGAATGTTATGTTGATAAATAACTATGAACAGAAGAAGATTTTGTATCATTCTAAATGCAAATCACCGCAAATAACATCTTTATTCTTTGCTGATGACATCTTATTATTCACTAAACCTGATCAAGTTTCCCTTGAAAACATTAAAACAGTTCTACAAAACTTCTACCTTATGACTGGTCTTCAACTCAACCTAAGCAAATCTCACATGATCACCTCTGGGATCTCTTCTGAACAAGAAACTCAAATATTGTCATTATCTGGTCTTCAAGCTATGAATAATAGCATGAGCTATCTGGGACTTCCACTTTGCTCATCCAGGATTACCACTGCCAACTGCTTGCCACTGTATGACAAAATTTGTAGCACCATGAACTGTTGGGCAAATAGACTTCTTTCTCAAGCTGGCAGGCTTGTGCTCATCAGATTTGTCATTTCCTCAATGATTGTGTACTGGGCTAAGGCATTCATTCTCCCCATCAAACTCATTAAAATGATAAGAAAAGCTATGATAAGGTTCTTCTGGTCTGGAACCATCCATAATAGGAAATTAATACCCTGCTCCTTTGGTATTATGGAGCTTCCAAAAAACAAAGGTGGTCTTGGCATTCTTAACTTACAAACATGGAATAGAGCTGCTATCAGTACGCTTATGAATGCCTTACTAAACAACGCTGACAACTTGTGGGTTCAGTGGACTAGAACCCATAACTTGGGTAGAAAGATATTTTGGACCATGACTGTGCCACAAAATTCCAGTTGGACATGGAGAAGTATTCTGATGTCAAGAGCATCTTTTCTTCCACTAATCAAGGTTAAGCTCTCACCCACCAGTGATGCTAGCTTCTGGAATTCCCCTTGGTTGGAGGATGGTATGATACTATCCAACATTTTCACTCCCCAGCAAATCATGCAAACTGGTATTAATCGTGATGCGTTTGCATCTGATTACATTACTGATGGGAAGTTGTCTCTACCATACACCAGTAATCAAGTCATTAGAGCTGTTTGGAACAAGTATCAATCTATGAGTTTCATGCCTGCCATGACTGATGAAATACAGTGGAAAGGAAAACCACACTCTATTGCTTCTGTTTACAGATTGCTTGTTAATTCTCCTGCTACTAGTAATATAAAATGGCACAGAGTGCTATGGACCAGATATTCATCTCACAGAGATAACCTAATGTTATGGAAAGTAATTAATAGTGCTCTACTTACCAAAGACAGACTAATGAGTTTTGGGATGCTTGTTGATCCCCTTTGCTTCTTCTGCAAGTTGCTTCCTGAAACGGTTAGTCACCTATTTTTTGAATGTAGCTCTCTTTTGGGAATGTGGAAGTACCTCATGTCTGTTTTGAGTATAAATCATATCCATGGTAATGCCAGTGAAGAGTGGGATCTCATTGGAAAGGCAACGAGGTGGAAGAAAAAAGAAAGATTTGTGTATTTTTTTGTGATCAAGAGATATCTTAACTTCGTATGGGATGAAAGAAATTTGAGGTGCTTTGAGAACAAGATGAGGAACAGTGATCAGCTGATGCATGCCTTTCATGCAAGCATAAAAATGGGAATAAAGGACAGTAAATTTGATTTTACATCCTTTGTCTTGAATGATTGGATATAGTGCTCCTTCTTATCTGTGTTTTTTCCTTTTTTTGTATGTTCTTGTGAGTGTTGTAATTTCTTGTTTTTTTTTGTTAGCTTTTCGCGATTGTGAGCATGTTCATAGTCGCTTTCTTTTCTTTATTTTAATAACATCCTGGTAGGGGACCAGTCAACCCCGCTTGCCTTTCAAAAAAAAAATTATTGGATAAGCGAAATGGTTTAAATTTAATATTTGGAATTCAATGAATAATTTAATAATGGGGATTGAATAACTGTATAATGGAAATGGTTGTTCTATAATTTTAATTCGTTTCAAAAGTTAATTTTTTTTAAGTTCGTTTTGAATATTTCAAAGGATAGTGATTTAAGAATAATCAAGTTTGTTTAAATTTAATATTATAAATGTTTGAATAATAAAATTCCGAATTTGATATGATTGATTTGATATTATAATTTAATATATGAAAATAAAGTGAATAATTGAAATTTGATTTAATATGATTCAAATTGGTTTCCAAAGTGTGTGTAAGTTATATCGGGATTATAATGGAGTTAATAAGATTTTAAAAATTGGAATTTATTGGATAATTGAATAACGGGTTTAATATGATTAAAAATGATTTGTAAAATTTTATTTTATCATATTGGAGTTATAGTGATGTTATAGAACTTTTAAAACTGAATTTTAAATTTATTTGTGAAAATTGAATATTTTAATATTTAATTATCGACTGAAAAATAGCCTTTTTTCAAACGGTCTCGGATTTCGACGAAACTAGTTTCATCGGATCCGTAATGGGATATTATTGTAAGATTTCAAATTTCAAGTCAATTGGGTTTATCGTTTGTCCAGGGCGAGCCAAAACGCCTAGAAATTCGTTTAATCGGTTTAATTTAAATTTGATTGTTTATTTCCATAACTCGCACAGATGATTGAATTAGCCTCCGAAACCTATTCCATTGTGTCCGGAACGTGGGGTAAACCATAGAAACGCCAGCCGGCACGCTTCATTTAGAGTTCGTCTGAAAAAGTCGATAGATAATAATAAAATAATATATATACACGTTTATATGCACGCATCCTTCAAAAAAACCCTAGTCTATCTTCGTAGCTGCCACTATTTCATATCTATGGCCGAAATCGTCTACTCTTCCTCCTTAAATTTCTCTAAATCCATCAGTTTTTAGAGGGAAGCTCCAACTGTGAAGTTGTTGAGCGTGTCGAGTTATCCGTATACAACGGTCGAGATGGAGTTTGGCGAAGCGGATAGGGGGAGAATCATCTCCGTTTGTGGCCCACTCTTGCGCGTCTATCGAGGTCTAGGGACGACCGAGCACGGCGAGCTTTGGGCCGGACGTTGGTTGCGCGATGGGCTTTGGCGTGGGCTCAGTTGATCGATCTCCGGTGATGTGGTGGAGGCCGTGGCTTTTAGGGTATTGGAATGGCAATGGGTTTTGTTTGTTTCGAACGTAACTGAAGGAAGAAGGAGAAGCTAAAGGCGGCCCAGATTCTTCAATTTCAAAACGTACGGCCCTGATTCAATTAGGGTTAGAAAATGAGATATTAAGTGTAAATTAATTATATTTAAATTCGTATTAACTTTAAAACTGTGTAACTTTTTCATACGAGGTCGAAAACGCACGAAACAAATTGCGTTGCGTTCGTATTGGCAAATACTACGCTATGGAGCTGGATTGGAACCATTTGGAGCTAGAGAAAATTTTGGGTTAAATCGAACGTCGTTCGATTCGATTTAAAATCGAAAAAAATCAAGGTGAGTGTTTTATAACGCTCACAACGTACTAAATATCGTTGTGCCAGTTAAATTTGATATTATGAAGTGTTATGATTTTATTTGTCGTTGTTTGATAAAAATTTAATTGTCATATAGCTTGTCATTTGAATTAACCGTTGAAAATTAAATTTACAGTTAAATTGTCAAAATTGAATTGCGATAAAATTACCTGCCATTGATAACTATGGAACTGCCATGAATTGTATTGTTTATTGGATGATGTATTTTGATGGACGCTATTGGTTGATAATTGAATGTTTGGATGTTTATTTGCTTATGTAGATCCTGTTATGCATACATATGATACTGTGATTAATTTAAGTAATATATACTCGTCCGTGACATTTAATTGAAATAAAAATTACTTGGCCATAGGATAGAAAATTATATACGGACACCAAATTGGCTAAATTAATAATTTTTGAAATCGTCGATTTGAAATTTATTTAAATGTTCGATTTAAAAGTTATAAATAGAAATAAATTTATAGAAATCGAATTTATCGAGAAATTGAGTTTGGAATGTTGAAATAAATTTTGGTAAAAGAAAATTGTTAAATAATTTAAGTTGAGACTTCGAGAATAAAATTTGGGATATGATTGAATTTCGAAAATCTATTTGATTTAAAGATTGAACATTATTTCGAACTTTGAGTATTACTACGTAAAAGCAACATAAAAATGATATTTTGGAATTGAGCTTGAAATTGAATCATATTGGAAATTTGGATTTAAATTTGAATATTGAAGGATAATTTTGTTAAGTGTTATAAATTGATATTTTGAAAATCCATCTCTAAATCGATATAAATTGAAGTTGAATTAATTGAAGGTGAATATAAAATTGAATAAATTTGAAGTCAAAGTTGACCTTGGTTTGAATTGAAATCGAAATTGAATTGGTAGAATGGAAATTGAAATTGATTTGAATTGGGAAGATATAATTGAAATGGATTTGTTTTGAAGCTATTTTATTTTGTTTTCCAAATTACTCAGTTTATAAACTATTTTGAATACTAAACTATTTTAATCTATTTTAAATATATTTAACCCAATTTAATTTATTTTAAACTAAATTTATCTATTTCAAATCCATTTTAGGATTTAAAGTATTTTTAACTATTTTAATTATGTAAAACTACTTTTAAACTTCTTAAAACTATTTTCTAAAATTCTAAGCTGGTCAATAAAATGGAATGTTTATATTTAAATCTTGAATTTAAAATACGAATTGAGTTAAATGAAGTTGCAACCTAAATTGAAATTCGAAATGATTTTGAAATCGAGATGAGATATTGAGACGAAAAATGATTTTTGAAATGGAACCTGACATTTTGATAGATACGATGATATTTGAAATGGATTTGATTTTAGAAACGAATATGATATCTTGATATAAATTATGAATCGATTTGAAATATAAAAGAGCCAACGGTGTGATAATACGTAGTTATTAAAGAGACCAGGATCGGATATGGACATACTCTCTGTTGACACCGAAAACTACTTTAATAACTATTATACGCGGAGTGTTGATACAGAATAAAGTGGATGGTTTGGTGAACGCGTTGACTTAAGAAAGAGAACGATATTGGATGACCCCTGACATGACTAAAACAGGAGCCGCGCCGGGCCATTGAGGTTCGCCACCTCTAGCGGACACGCTTCTTCGATACGATATCTATTACATTTGTGATGCGATTTGGGTGCACCCCTTGATTTCGGGGTGTTGTTTCGCGGTGTTGGGGTAGCTGCTGGCTATGCCCAACATCAGTCCGGATCACGCAACTACTAGTATCCTAATTGGTATCGCCTCATGTACCTTGTAATACTGATTATCCTATTCGCGACCACTACGTTTTGATTTGTACCTTGAGTATATGGATTGCCCTCTGGTGACTTCCGGTTTTGGGGAAACTACGGTCTTGTATATGCTTTTGGGAATATAAAATGTGTTAAGGGGGATTATGGTAACGCCTTAACGCTATTTTGATACTTTATATTACTGATAGGCATTATCTACTTATCGTATATTACTACATAGAAGATAGTTTAATGGATCCTTGAGAGATGGAAAATCCTGTAACATCTCTTAAGTTATTGCATGCACGTTGACACTGGATAGGGGATGTAAAACCCCGTAAACATCTCTGACGCCGTTACACTCATATTTATTTACGATTGATTTAACTTTCATAAGGATATTTTAGTCCTGACTCGAGTGTTTTGTCTTTCCATTACGCTCGGGTCAGTCCTGAGTTTTTCAGATTTTTGAAGATCTATTCTGGAGGATGGAGACGAAGATTTGGTATACTATTACTATTATTATCTGTGCATCATGCTATCTGCTGCATTATTTAAATTGTTCTGTTGTATATGTATAACTCTGATAAATGTTGTATAAATAATTGTCAAAGTATAGTAAATAGCTTCATGAACTGTTTATTTGACTATTATATTTTATCGTTCCGCTGCGAGATTCTGTGTTGTTTCATTTCCTTTATTTCTTTTCTTATTTACCCCAATAACCATCTGCCCTTTTGAATGGTTTGGAATCGACATGTGTATTTGATCGTCGGTTTAAACTGTCCAAAAAGGCGGGTCGTTACAGTTTATTTACAGAAAATAAAATATAAATGTATTGTTTTAATAATTTATCGCAGTAAATCTATACATATGTATTTAAAATTCACAAGATTATTTTAAAATAATGGATTTGGTAGAAAAAGAAAAAAAAAGAAAAAAAAAATGTGTTTAACTAACTTATCTAAATTATTTTAGATACTAAAAGATTTTAAAGAGAATTTTAAAAGGAATTTGTTTAAAATTAAAAGCATTAGCTTAAAGTGAAATTTTTTGTTAATTAAATTTATAAAAGGGATTTTAAAATGTTTTGATTTGGATAATCTATAAAAAAATTGGACCTTTGGTTTATGTAGATTTTTAAAGGAAAACTAGTTAAATTTAAAGTAATAAAAAAAGGGGATAGTTGATTGTTCGATTTATTTATGCTATTAAATTGGTTAATTATCTTATTAAATTTATTTTTGATACTAAAGGATAATTTAAAGGGAAGATTAGTTTAAACTAAATTATTAGTTGAATTAAAATTTTAAAATGCCGATAAATTGTTTTCAAAGAATAAAAAATAAAATATACAGATACATATTTTTAAAGCACTGTTAAGTTGTAAATCAATATATGTATGGACAATCTTCTTTTTTATTAATTTAATAGTGAATTATTTGTTCTGTTAATCCATTTAATTGTTTTGTTAATCTATGAAAGGAAAGAAAAAGAAAAAGAAATTAGTTTAAACAGGATTATTAGTTTAAAATATAGTTTTTGATTAATTAATTTATTTAAAACGAAATTTAATAATTAGTTAAATAAATTTATTAAAAGAAAATAAGTGTTCAAATTTGTTTGAATATTAATAAAATTATATAATTGTTATGCAAGGTCTTAAATCGAGAAAATCGAGTCAAGATGGAAATGGATTGCCTGCATAAGTAAAGCTGAGATCTTCTCACTCCAAAAATTTAATTTCCAGTTATTGATGGATTATGAAATTGTGATAGTTAAATTAGAATTGATTGATTGTGTGTTTGGATAATTCATTTATTATTAGTTATATTAGTTTAGACCCTATGCACCACATAATAGCGGAGGTTATTATATTAAACCCATATACCGCGATATTCCACCTCGAAGTGTAATTGGTATTATATATGTATTTGGTGTTGTTGATTTCCCGCATTATATAGCGGATGAGACCCTATTGCGCCGCATAATAGCGGATAATATTTTATAAACCCCATATACCGTGATATTCCACCTTGAAGTGGAATGAGTATTTAACTGTGTGCTAACGTTTGTGGATGCAGGGAAACAGGTTGAAGGGATCCAACTGGATTCCTCAAATGTTTAATTTGTTGCTTATGTTGTGTGTTGATTATTTTTAATTCGTTTGAATGTTTGTGATTGAAACCGTAACGGCTGTAATACAACCGAATAATATTTTTGGTATCGTAGGATACCAGAAATAGATAGTTAATTGATTTGAAATTTGGATAGAAAATTTATAATGAATTCACTCAAAGGAATCGAGTGAATTTTAAAAGAAGGAAATTTAAATAGATAAAGTTTTATCTTTGGAAACTTATAGAATAAATTCCAAAAATATGGGAAATATTTTTATAAAGGAATTTCGAGTAATATTGTTAAATAGTTGAAGAATTTATTTAAGATACGGATTGTAAATAATTTAAAGAGATAAAGAATTTATTTCATAAGGAAATAAATTTAGAAATTAAATTTTGGAATTTAATTTAGAGTTGAAATTAATTTTAGAAATTGATTCAGGAATTAATTTGGAGTTAAAATAAACCTTAGGAATTGATTTGGAAATTTGGTTTGGTGTGTTGGAAATAATTTTGGGAAATCAATTTGAAATTGATTTGATATTGGAAAATTAATTTGGGGAAATCAAATGGGAAGTTGATTTTGTATTTGAAATAAACTGGAAATCAATTTGGAATTTGATTGGATGTGAAGATGATATTTAGGAATCGATTTAAATTCATATATCAGTTGATATTTGGGATGTAAATTTAAAATAAATCGAGTAGATTTATTAAGTTATTTGAATGGACCAATTTATATTGGGAAAAGAATTCTTCCCTGGAAAGCCGAGTATATTTTTAAAATAGCCTTTGAATAAAATTTAAAAGTTTTTAGTTTTGGTTTTAAAAATAATATTGTTGGAGAAATTAGTTTTGGAGATTGTTTTAAAGTAAAAATTTATTTAATTAGTTATATAAGGATTATTTAAAATATTAAATTGATTTTGATTAGAAAATAGTTATTTAAATATTTATACTCTATTTACTTATTTTATTTTAAAATTAGATTTTGGACTTGAATTTTTATATGAGATATTAGTATAATATTTTTCATAACTAATATTTAAGCAAATATTCTAAAATAGTTTATTTTAAATAGTTCCAATTATATTTTGAATAAGTATTTGTTAACCTGCCTTTTTACAAGGCTACGGATAGGCGGATTTAACTTGAACAACTTCACAACTATCGAGACTAAAGTATGATGGGTTCGGTTTAAAATGATGAAGTTCACTTGGATATGTCGTTGGGAAAAGGAGTGGAGAAATTACATGGCTCGGCCTAGGCAGTTCGGCAGATGTCGCTCGACATTTGGATTGTTCGGCATTTGGATGGTCCGGCATTAGAGGGATCGTTCGGCATTGGACGAACATTCGGCATAGAAGGATCGTTCGACATTGGACGAGCGTTCGGCATTGGACCTCGTTCGGCATCGGCGTATGGTTCGGCATCCCTGAACGTTCGGCATCTATGAACGTTCGGCATCTATGAACGTTCGGTATCTATGAACGTTCGGCATTTAGAAGCGCTCGGTATAAGGGATGGCTCGGCATTGGTGGTCGCTCGGCATAAGGGATGACTCGGCATTGGATGGATCGTTCGGCATACGAGTATGCTCGGCATGAGGGATGGCTCGGCATTGGTAGGTCGACCGGCAGGATGGATCGTTCGGCATCATAGGAACACTCGGCATCATAGGAGCACTCGGCATCATAGCAACGTTCGGCATAGGAACGTTCGACATCCCCGAACGTTCGGCCAACAAGATGTTTCGGCATCCTCCCTAACACAACCGGTTCAACTGTTGCTCGGCCTACTCGTTCATCACGAAGGCTTCTGTTCGGCATTCCATCGTTCGGCTTCCCTGGGTCGACGCGCCGTACCTACACTATCTGGACCGAGTTATTCGACTACCAGGCCCACTAGGGAAGTCCAACCCACTGTCATATATAAATAGGGAAGCAAGGGCACAGAAAATAGGATCAGATTTCAGAGAACACAGGGGAGACTCTGCCTCATCCAAACCTCATCCAAGACTTCATTTTTATCTTTCTTCTTCTTCTCCTTTGCTCTCTAACCTTCTATTTCCTAAGGCTGAGGCTAGCCTACCACTTTGTAACTGTAATCGATTGTTACAGCAATAAAAAAATTACTGGAGTGGACGTAGGCCAGAGTTATCCGAACCACTATAAAATCTGCTGTTCTTTGCTGCTTTAATATTAATTTTAACTGTTCTTCATATTATTACTCTCTCCACACACTCTATCTGTTACAATGACTGTTAATTGGTGCTTTCGTCTACATCTGGGTGTTAGTGACCAATTTTGGTGCTAACATTTTGGTGCTTTCACTGAGAGTTGAACTCAAGAATTTTGAAGTTAGAAACTTGGATTTAAAAGAGCAATGGCTAGACCATCAACAATGAAGCAAGTAATGGAAAGGAGCAATCAGGAGGGAAGTCAAGAGGCTTCCTCTGGAGATGGAGCAGGTGGAGCATCCATTTACATCACTAGAGAGGAAATGGAGGCGATGATGAAAAGACAAGAGGAGATGATGCAGACTCTTCTCAGACAATTTGCACAAACGGAAAATGCAGGAGCTCAGATCCGTGGAGCTGGATCAGAAGCACTCAACCAGCAAGCAAAGGGAATAGCTCGGCAGGGGGCAACCCCCAATCCGCAAACAGCTATCAATCTAGATGGATCTAGACTTGGGGGCATACCACCAGGAAATGTTGGACCAGCCCATGGAGGGATACCAGACGATGTTGTGAGACCCGACACCAACAGGAGTGCAGGAGTGCGAGATGAGGAGTATGTGCCAGAATTCCCTCATAAACTCGGGGGGCAGACCAGAGGCGATGGACAAGGATTACATCTTGCGGGCAACGACTGATTAGCGGAGATGGTTAGACGGGCCATGAGAGGTGGATTGGTAAATAGAGACTTGGAGGATGTAAATAGGAGTCCCTTTACTCCTACTATCAGGCAAGCAAGGAACCCACCCGAATTTAAGCTACCAAATTTGGAAATGTATAATGGGAAGGCGGATCCAACGGTTCATCTGACGAAATACATAAGGCATATGGAGGTATTGGGGGCATCGGATGAGGTCATGGCTCGATGCTTCCCATTGTATTTGACAGATATCGCAGCTATGTGGTTTAGACAGCCGGAGAATGGTTCTATCGGCACATGGACGGAGCTAATTGAGAGGTTTATGAGACAGTTTCGGGTCCACATAGTTAGACCCAAGAACGTGATGACTCTGACATCTATGAAACAATGGAAAGGGGAATCGCTCAGGGACTTTTTAACCAGATTCAACGCAGCGGTAGCCTCTGTGGATCGACCCGATTCGTCAATGGTTTTGATGGCAACCGTCTCGGGAATCGCGGATAACTCGGATTTCAAGATATCATTGGAACGGGACCCACCGAGGGATCTCGGGGAGTTCTATCATGAGGCGAAAAGGTTCTTGAGACAGGAGGATGCACAGGCTGAAAGAGTAGGGAGAGAGGCAGAAGCTTATGCAGTGAGGAGTGGAGGTCCATCCAGGGAGGATCTAAGTAAAGATGATAAAGGAAAAAGGAAAACGAATGGAAATGGTGGCACTTCGAAGAAACCTCGGAGGGAGTTAAAGTTTTCTTCTTACACAGATTTAACTGAGACTCTAGAAAGGATTTACTTGGACACTCGAGGGCGGCTCTAATACCGAAGGCCAGCAAAGAGAGAGCCTTCAGAATACGAACGGACATCGGGAAAGCATTGCCTATTCCATTAGCTGGATGGGCACAACACAAACGACTGTAGGCATTTGAGGGATATCATTGAGGAGCATGTAAGGAATGGTCACCTACAGCAATATGTCAGGAATCGAACTACGACAGGGGAGCAAGAGCAGCCACCACCTACCTCTAGCAATGGCGGCATTGGGTCTGGTCAACGCCGGTTTACTATCAACTAAACAGGTTCATGGTTTTGAATAAGTAGTAGAACTCAAAGTAATATGGCTAGGTCACTTACACACGTACGGGATTGAGGACGGTCCCTAGGCGTGCTCTGAGATAACTGAAAACCGTACTACTTGAGTCTTTGAAATTCTGCTTTCTTTCTAGTTTTCTGCAAACTTTGGTTCTCTCTTTTGTATTTCGGACATTTACTTTTCTTTAGTATGGTTTTGGAGTTTGGATTGAACTCCCGATTAGGTTGATTTTTTCTTGGTTTCCCATTCTGGTTTGGATGTTTGATTTTTTGATACGGATTTGTTCTCTCTTTCGTATTTCGGACATTTACTTTTCTTTGGTATGATTTTGGAGTTTGGATTGAACTCCCGATTTGATTGGTTTTTTCTTGATTTCCCATTCTGGTTTGGATGTTTGATTTTTGATATGGATTTCTGATTTTATATTTGGTTTTGGATCAATGTAATAAACAGTTCAGGTTTTATAATTACTGCCCCGACCGGAGAGACGGGGCAATGGTCACAAGTTACGAGTCCCTTCGCCGGAATGCGAAGAAACGGACTCGGGGAGAATATAAAAAGTCCTTGACCGGAGAGTCGAGGCCGGAGAATATAAAAAGTCCTTGACCGGAGAGTCGAGGCCGGAGAATATAAAAAGTCCTTGACCGGAGAGTCGAGGCCGAAGAATACAAAAAGTCCTTGACCGGAGAGTCGAGGCCGGAGAATATAAAAAGTCCTTGACCGGAGAGTCGAGGCTGGAGAATATCAAAATCCTTAGCCTGATTGCTGAGGCCGGAGAATATCAAAATCCTTAGCCGGATTGCTGAGGCCGGTGAATATCAAAGTCTTTGACCGGAGAGTCGAGGCCGGAGAACATACAAGCCCGTGATGAAAAAGTCAAGGCTGGAACAGGATAACACGACCCGACGAGGTCTACAAAATAAAGATTAATCCCAGAGAGGTTAGTTCAACATCCAGGGACACTGGACCAAGGCCTTCATGTATGGATTACGCTCGACAAGAACCCGATGAGGCTAGCTTAACATCCAGGGATGCTGGATCACGGCCGTCAGGTGTAGATTGCGCTTGGCAAGAGCCCGGAGAGGTTATGGATTTGGATATCGACCCAGAGAGGTCCTGCATTCGGTTTTTGGCTAATGGATAAGGATGGTTTGGGACTCGGTTGTCGAGTTCGGATGAACATGGAATTGGCTCAAGCTTTGGTTATTGGATTTGGAATTGGATATCGACTCAGAGCAGTCAAGGATGATATATTCTGGCAATATGGCTATGGACTTTGGATATTGGATTCGGAACTATTCAAAACACGCCTTGTTATCACAAGGCATGTTTTTGGGGGCAAGTGTTAACCCGCCTTTTTACAAGGCCACGGATAGGCGGATTTAACTTGAACAACTTCACAACTATCGAGACTAAAGTATGATGGGTTCGGTTTAAAATGATGAAGTTCACTTGGATATGTCGTTGGGAAAAGGAGTGGAGAAATTACATGGCTCGGCCTAGGCAGTTCGGCAGATGTCGCTCGACATTTGGATTGTTCGGCATTTGGATGGTCCGGCATTAGAGGGATCGTTCGACATTGGACGAACGTTCGGCATAGAAGGATCGTTCGACATTGTACGAGCGTTCGGCATTGGACCTCGTTCGGCATCGGCGTATGGTTCGGCATCCATGAACGTTCGGCATCTATGAACGTTCGGTATCTATGAACGTTCGGCATTTAGAAGCGCTCGGTATAAGGGATGGCTCGGCATTGGTGGTCGCTCGGCATAAGGGATGACTCGGCATTGGATGGATCGTTCGGCATACGAGTATGCTCGGCATGAGGGATGGCTCGGCATTGGTAGGTCGACTGGCAGGATGGATCGTTCGGCATCATAGGAACACTCGGCATCACAGGAGCACTCGGCATCATAGGAACGTTCGGCATAGGAACGTTCGGCATCCCTGAACGTTCGGCCAACAAGATGTTTCGGCATCCTCCCTAACACAACCGGTTCAACTGTTGCTCGGCCTACTCGTTCATCACGAAGGCTTCTGTTCGGCATTCCATCGTTCGGCCTCCCTGGATCGGCGCGCCGTACCTACACTATCTGGACCGAGTTATTCGACTACCAGGCCCACTAGGGAAGTCCAACCCACTGTCATCTATAAATAGGGAAGCAGGGGCACAGAAAATAGGATCAGATTTCATAGAACACAGGGGAGACTCTGCCTCATCCAAACCTCATCCAAGACTTCATTTTTATCTTTCTTCTTCTTCTCCTTTGCTCTCTAACCTTCTATTTCCTAAGGCCGAGGCTAGCCTACCACTTTGTAACTGTAATCGATTGTTACAGCAATAAAAAAGAAATTACCGGAGTGGACGTAGGCCAAAGTTAGCCGAACCACTATAAAATCTGCTGTTCTTTACTGCTTTCATTTTAATTTTAACTGTTCTTCATATTATTACTCTCTCCACACACTCTATCTGTTACAGTGACTGTTAATTGGTGCTTTCGTCTACATCTGGGTGTTAGTGACCAATTTTGGCGTAACAGTATTTTTATATTATTTTAAAATATTTGAAATCGGTAGATTTTCAGGGAAATGAATAAATGTTTGGGAATTGATTTGAAATTTGTTTTTCAAAGAATTGAAGTGTGAAATTTTATCTTGCGAAGATATATTAAAAAACATAATTGGGCAGAATTATTTGAAATCCAGTGACTGTGGTGAATGATGATTGATAGTTAAATAACCGACTATCAATTTTGGCCTTAATCGGCATTTGAATTTCGATGCGACCGGGAGTCGAATTCCAAACGGGTATTCGAAACCCACATCGAACCTTTATGATTGTGATGGATCTTTTGTTTAAAATATCAAAGTGAAATTGTTGTGATTTATTTGAATCTGAATGAACACTTATTTTAAAATAAGCACTCGTTATTCGGATTAGCCGAGAGAGGACCTTGTGTCATAAAACCCATTCCGAATAATGATACGACGAAATAGGATTGCAATTGAAGATGGTGTTGAAGACCGGGTATTTTCGAAAGCGAAAGGATACTTGTCGAATGTCTCTTCGCTGGGTTGCTCCGGTATAGAGATTTTATCACCCTTTGTGATAGGGATTCCGGACGTGATTAGTGAATATCCGGATTGCAAGGGCTTCTTTTGAAGTGCCTTCGGTTCCGTTCGATCCCGGAACGGACTTGTATGGATGTGTATCTGACGTTACACTTTGAGATGTAAAGCTGGTTTCCATCAAATACATTTCTGTTGGTGGAAGAGAATTTATTCTCTTAGCTTAACACCCTTCTCTGAGACGTACGAGCTCAGAGGTTATGTAGTTGATGGTTACTAGTGATATATTCCCAATTTGGTAATGTGGCATATGAAGTGCTGTTGATCATTTGTTGATGAAGCATGGCTTTTGTCAGAAGCGTAGCTTTGTGGACGAGACTTCGTCGGACCTCACACCACGGAATGGTCAAAACAGGAAGGATGCGGCAAGGTTTTAGGGGGTAGCGCCCCTTAGGGTATGTACATTTCCTTCTGGATAGAAGTGGTATCATGGTATGGAGCCCAGATACTTAACTTATGTGAATATCGCATATATATATTACTTTGTGATTGTTGTTGTTGAGGATCCTCGGATAAAGGTTGTTTACAACTGGGGGATGGCATACTCGTGTCAGTAATTACCTATTTTTGCAGAGGTAACCCGGCCTTGTGTTGGCAGAGATCCGGTTAGGTTCTCGGGGCGTCTATCCAGAGGCGTACCCATGTGGCAATGGGAAGTTCCTTGGCCTGACCATTTGTTGGAAATCCAATTCCCAATACGAACCCAGTACGGTTTTAGTTGTAGAACCTGCCATCTAATATGGTAGCTATAGTAGGCATACTATAATGGTACGTATGCTGGCTAAGATTAATATTATACTTTCAAAATGTTTTCTGCACTATGCATTAATAATAATATTAAAAAGATTTTGCGTATTAAGCATATTTGACTATCATAAGGAGAAATCTCCTCCAATTCTGCGTTTGCATTGTGTGTGTGGCAGGAGGCCTTATGGTAGTTTTATTTTCCAAAAAGCATTACGGATTTCTTTTAAATTCCTTTATTTTTCTTTCGTAAAAGTATAATTGTTTTTGAGATCTCACACTAGTCTCATGACTGACCTGGAGTTTATTATTCCCTTTCTAAACTCTGGGTGCCCATAATTTTCCACACGGGCAGCCTAGAGTTAGATTATCAGGTCATTCTGGAATTTAGGAGTTGCTGTGGAGATCGGGAGCAAGTTGGATGGCGTAGCGTATCACTAGTATATGTTATATTTTCTTCTGCTGTTATTGTTGTACACTCTGATGTTGTATTGTATTAATTGAGATGATTCTTTGATTTAAAAATTATTCATTGATATATTATATGTTGTTCCGCCGCGATATGTGAGATACTGTTATTGTTTCTGTTCTTCTTCTACCTTCTTCTTCTTAAACCCTAACGGTTCAGTTTTTCGGCATTCGATTGCGCGGCATTTGATACAGTGGATGTATAAATGTCGACTTTCGGAAGTCGTAAAATTCGGGGTGTTACACTACTTTTCTTGAGGATCGCTCCATCTCAGCTGCACCCGAATGGATATTCCTTGCTCAACAGTCTTTTTGTCATCTTCATGTAACACCATTTCTGACCTCCAACTCCAAAGGAGGTCAAATATTTGTTTAATATAAAGAGTCGAGCAGATAATCCTTCCTTCACTTTCTTAGAAGCAGTTAGGAACTGTCAGATCATGGTCGGGGCTTGGAGCAAGCCGAGTTATTTCAAGACTGAATGGTTCTATTTTGGCATCCACCTGGGTTCACTAGATGGCGGTTAGCAAGAGGTAAATGCCCTAGCCTCCTTGCTGATTAACCAGATAACATAGTTGATGTCGAGTCTAACATTTTCTTTCTTTTACAGCTTCAATTCCACGACCTAAAGGTGCTTAGTTTAAGGAGATGGTAAGAGTTCTTCAAGAGGCGCCCGTCGAATACAGAGAGCTCTATCATGTCCTTATGGAAGAGAATCTGGTTATTGTCGGGCTCATTGACAGAGATTAAAGCATTGGTCTTGCAGAAGTTCTTAGGATGGCCCCGGCGAGGCAAGCTCGAAGGAGAGCTCCCGAGATAGTAATTATTGAACAAGGCGGTGATGAGAATATGACAGCTGGAGATGAGCCCTCAGTTGGGCCTTCGTAAAGTCCTCAATCTTTAGAGCGGAAGAAAAGAGGCAAGTCTACTGCTCGAAAATCTGTAAGGCGCAAAACCATCATAGTCTCTTTGTCTGCTACTAGTCAAGAGATTCCTCCTTCGTAGATGGAGAGATTCTTTGCGAGACTGGCATACATCCCCATTCTGGATGACTTGCGCTTGCACCAAGATACCGGATTAGAGGGTTAAAGCGCCTTAGACATAGGACAGCCAACTCCTCCATGTATGGCTATTACAACCGGTTAGTTTGGGGGTTTGCACATGCATGCGCACACTCTATGGCACCACACAATTTCTAATCACAAGCTATTCATCTCTGAAGATTACCAACTCTGTTTCTCTTTTTATTTTTCAAATATGATGTTAAGGTGAAGATCTATGCTTGGCAGTCTCCATTCTGTCTGCCATTCATCTAGCTCGTATTCTTAGTTTTGCAGACACGAGGCCGATAAAGAATGCGATCACGTCTACTCTAGTCTAGAGAGGGAGCACTACGAGAGGGAAAGGGATAAGGAAAGCGAGTAGCAGTATGGGCGCCGTTCCCGACCATGCTCTCCTCTACCTAGAGGTCCAACACAACCTTTTGGTTTTGGAAAACAGCCCTCAGAATATTCGCATCAAGTACCACCTTCTCAAACTTCATGACCCGATAAACAACGTCGGAGATCATAGATGATACCCCCATCACCACTGAACAAGATGTTACATAACCTACTGGGGAAGGGACGATTAGAATCGCTAAGTTGAAAAAGGATTTCATGAATGTCTACATCGACGGCTTCATATTTCCTCCACAGTTAAAGTGAATTCCCATAAGGAAGAACAGATGATGCATGACTACATATACGATGTTTATGGCCAATATCGGGAATGGAAGAAAACCGCAGAGAAAGCATCAGCGATGGCCTTTAAGCAGGCAAAGACAATCGAGAAACTAGGAACTGATCTCGCTTAGAGGGACCACATAATGCAAGTGCTCACTACTGAGAATGATACTCTGAGGAATTCAGAAATAGAGGCCTTGAAGAAAGTCGATAAAGCGAATAAGAAGATGGAGCCAATGATACAAGAGCACCTAACTTTGGTCGATGATATGGACCGTAGAAATGCCACCATCAAATCCAAAAGAGATAATGCACTCAAGGAGCTTAAGACGAAGTATGCCGAGGTCGTCAAAGAAAAGGACGACGCTAATAAGGCTACGCAAGAGGCATGTTATAAAGCTGTGGAACTTAGGAGTGAGCGGGATGTGGCTGTACTAAAAGTGCAGGAAGCCGAGGCTAGGGTTGAGATTGAGGCCAGAACAGCAGAGGCAGGTTGGAGGGAGACATTGAGGATCTTCTCATCACATATAATGTCAATATTCCGAAGCATCGAAATCTGAGCTGGCTAGAAGATTACCCATCGCATCTGTATAATGTTTGGTGCTGCTTAGTTGAAGATGAAAAAGCAAAGCATCATACTGAGTCCATTGATGAGTTCGAATTGGAGAACCGGTTGTTGACCGAGGACAAGAGAAGAGTTATCCATGATGCCACTATCATATTTTTAAAAAAAGACTCGTCACTCAGCATCCAAAGGCTGGAGAGGGTTCTGGCGTTGAGCATCATGACATGAGCTTTGAAATTCCTATGCCAACCCATCTCGAATCTACTCCTGTAGTTGATCCTCTATCTGTGCCTGCTTACAATCCTAATCAATTGCAATTGTCTCCAGCTCGTGCGTATGTCCCTGAAGCTGCTACGGCTCCACCCCCAAACCAATTTGAAGAAGGTATTTTGAACACTTCTCATATTTATTCAAAGTCAGGAGCGTTGTTTGAAGTAGTCGCTTATCTTTATTCAATGGTAGGAGCTGCACCGGCCGTGCCCCCTATAACCTAAGAGCTGCATCATGAGCGGGAGGCGCTTATGACGGAGGCAACCACAACAACAGACATGGCACCAACTGAAGGAGTGCTTTTATTTTTGATGAGTAGATGATGAAAGAACTCCTTGGTCATCAAAGTGACCCACTTACCAACCTGCCATTCGTCATGGGCGAAGGCGTATTCACAGCCACCTCTTCGGGCCTAACTAGCATCATTCCCATGAGCGCTCAAGCAATTCATAAAGAAGTGATAATAGCAGAGATTGATGCCAAGATGGAAGCAGCTGCACAGGCCAGTGGTATTGGAGGTGGTATGGCGGGTCCTAGCCCAGCACCTCTGCGAATGATCTCTCCTGGTCGTGAAGTTGTCGATACTGGTATGCTTCCCTCATCTTCCAACATCGAGAGTGTTCCTATTCCTACTACTCCGTATTCAGAAAGTATTCCAATTTCCGTTAGTTCGAAGGAAGAGATTACCATAATTCCTTCAGCTGGAGAGCGACCACCAAAAGGAAAAGGCTCGAAGAGGCATCCGAGTTGTAAGCTCTAATGGGTCGATTCCGAAGAAGAAGAAGAAGAAATCGAGGGAGTAGACGTGTCTTCCTGCCCCCTTTTTTCGTAAATAGATAAGAATTTCTTTTTTCTTCCTGTAGGCCGTGTATAGAAGTGGGTTTAGCCCCTGCTTCTAGGAATTCTTAGAATAACTTTTGTACTTATCCTTCTCTTTAAAAAAATAGTTGAATCGAAATTCCACTTTGTTTTCAGCATAATTTTGTGCTATTTTCTTAAGTGTTTTAGCGCTCAAATTTCCATTCAATGTACTTGTGAGGCTTTAGTCTCTGAATCGGACCAGAGTTTGGTTGTTAAGTCTTAAATTTATGGCTTAGGATTATAACCGAACGTTAAATTGAGTCCTAATATTGCACTGTCTCCATTAATCACCGGTACTTAAGTTTTGCCTCCAGTTCCGGGGATAAATTGAAGTGGTCAGTTGGCAGTCGCTTTCTGCCTTCGATAAATCAAGTTTAACTTCATTGGAACGAAGTTGAAATGAGACAAGTTCGATTGGTCGGATTACACTCGCTCATCTATTTGTAATCGCATCCACACTCTGGGGATTGCTCTTGTGTGTTGGCGGTCGGTCATGCCCATTTAATGTTTAAAGATATGTCCGCGTTCTGAAGACTTAAGTTATTTTACGGGCGGTCAGTCACAACCGTTTCATATTTAGAATTTCGTCTGCATTTTGGGGACTTAGATTGATTTGTGGGTGATTAATCACACCTAATTTGTGTTTATACTCCGGTCTGCACTTTGGGGACTCGGAGTTGTTTCATGGGCGGTCGGTTCATACCCAGTTTGTGTTTATACTCTAGCCCATACTTTAGGGACATAGAGTTAGCCAATGGGTGGTCGGTTACACCCATTTTGATGTTTATACTGCAGTTCGCACTTTGCGAATCTGGAGTTGGTCAACATATAGTGGATCACATCTGTTTTTAGTTTTAGGATTTCGTTCGCACTCTAGGAATGATAGATTTATCACGATCACGGACGATCGAGTCACATCCACCTCGAGTTAACAAGTGAGGTCATTAGATGGATGGATCCATCCTACTCAGACTTTTATTAAACACGGTGGAAGTAGTTAGTTGGATGGATCCACCCTCTACGAGCCTACATTTGTAAGTTTATACTCCAGCTCGCACTTTGGGAGCCGGAGTTAATTAGAGGATTGACGTGTATCAATCCTTTTTTGGCTTCAGTGTGATGGTTTCCCCCGAGCTTGGGATTCATTTAGCGAGTGACTGGTCGTATCACAGTTACTCCCTACCTGAATAAGTCCCACCATAGGATGGAACCGAGCTCCCTATGCACTGTGATGGTCGTAGGACGTATTTAAAGAATCACTGCTCTGGCTCGAAGAGATGGCATTTTATTGCCGAAATAAGAAAGTGTGGAAAAGTCAGTTTCCTTATCACAAATTCAAATTTCGAAATGCATGAACAAATTGCTAATGGAAAGCAGACTGAATGAATAAATAAAGCATGTTATGTGTACTAGCGACGAAGACTCCCACTGTTCTAGGCTTTCGACAAAGTGAGACCATCAATGGTGGATAATTTAAATGTATTATCTCTGGGTCTTCGTTTAATAACATGTGATCACTCCAATATTGGTTTCATATGCGAAGGGACCGGTTAAATTCTCTTGAGGATGAGATCGCCAAGTTCAAAGGTTTGGAGTCGGACCTTTGCATTGTACAATCGGGCAACTCGACTTTGGTGCGCGACTGCCCTTACATCAGTCTCTTCACGTTTCTCATTTAATAAGTCCAGAGATTCAACAAGCAATATAGAATTTGTCTTTGGATCATAATAAGTGAAATGATGAGAAGATACTTCCAATTCAACTCGAATGATGGCTTCTGAGCCATAGGAAAGTGAAAATGGAGTGTGGTCAGTCGCGAACTTGTGGGTTGTTCGATATACCCATAGGACCATAGGAAGTTCGTCGACCCATTTGCCCTGTCGTTTTCCAATTTTTCTTCAGGATAGACTTTATAACTTACAAAGAGCTTCGACCTGTCCATTCACTTGAGGGTGTGAAATTGCAGAGAACTTTTTCTGGATGTGGAATCGATGACAGAAATTTTAGAACTCGACACTATTGAATTGGGATCCGTTATCAGCGACGATGGTATGTAGGAGACCAAATCGACGTATGATGTTGCATACAACAAAGTTGATCACTTTTTTTGTTGTGATAGTAGCAGCGGGCTCGGCTTTTGCCTAATTGGTAAAGTAATCAACTGCAACGATGGCGTACTTTGCATCACCTATAGATAGAGATAGAGATCCAATAATATCGATGCCGCACATTGCAAATGGCTATGGACTGACCATTTGAGTTATTTCGATAGACAGGGTCCTTGGAATCCGAGCATGTTTCTGACATCTGCCACATTTCCTGCCATAATTTGATGCGTCGCTATTTAGGGTCGGCCAATAATAACAATATCGGAGTACTTTCTTAGCAAGAGCTTGCACCCCGATGTGATCGCCACATTCTCCTTCATGCACATCATGTAATACTCATTTAATTTCATCGTGGGTGATACATCGAGTAAAAGAACAGAGTATCCTCTTCTATACATGACTCTATTCTGGATAATGAATGGTGAAGCCTTCTGAAGAACTTGGCTTTTCTCACTTCTGTGCTTTGGCAAGGTCCCATGCTCGAGATGGTTCCTGAATGGAGTTATCCATAATTCCTTATCAGGTACGACATCAAGTACCCAGTCGGTCTCCATTTGATTAATACTCGAGGAAGATAGTGTCTCAACGGGAACGAGTCCCATTTGTTGTGCCTTACTGGTGCTGGCTAACTTTGCCAAGGAATCGGCCTTCTTATTGTGTTCTCGGGGTATGCAATGCATGTCATAATAATTGAACTGATTCAATATTTCCTGGCCCGATCAAGATAAGCAGCTAGTCTTCGGTCTTTGGCTTAGTTTTTCCCCCAAACTTGGCACACAACCAATTGTGAATCGCAGTAAATTTCCACAGCAATAATTCTTAAATCTCTGGCAAGCCTTAGTCCGACGAGCAGGGCTTTGTATTTGGCCTTGTTGTTGGTCGCACGAAAATCGAACTTGAAAGCATAGCATATAGATCGACCTTCAGGAATTTCGAGCACAATCCTAGTGCTCGAGCAGTAGTCATTTGATGCACTATCGGTATGTAGCTTCCAAACATATTTGGGAGACTCACTGGTTTCGGGCATGTCCTCCGGGATAGTTGATTCGGCTATAAGTCTGCTAGGACCTGTCCTTGAATAGCTCGCCTTGGTATGTAAGTGATGTCGAACTGACTCAGCTCGATATTCCACTTGAGTAACCTACCAGACATCTCAGGCTGCGTAAAGACCTGTCGTAATGGCTGGTCGGTGTAGACAGTGATAGGATGAGCTTGAAAATATGGATGAAGCTTCCTTGAGGCAACAACAAGATAGTAAGCTAACTTCTCCACTTCGGATAATTTCTCTCTATTTCAGTTAATCGTTTGCTGATGTAATAGACTGGCCGTTGTATTAGATCCTCCTTCTAATTAAAGCAGCACTAATTGCGTTTTCCGACACTGCCAAGTAGATGTACAATCTCTCATGATCAATAGGTTTTGACAGAATGGGTGGTATGGATAGGTTGAACCAGTGCTCGAAATGCACCCTCACACTCTATAGTCCATTCAAAGTTCTGTTTCCCTTTTCTGATTAGAAAGAAGAAGGGAATGCATTTGTCGGTGGATTTTGAAATGAACCTGCTCAGTGTTGTTGCCTTCCCATTAAGGCTTTGAACTTGCTTTATAGCCCTTGGAGTCTCAAGATTTCAAATTGCCCAGAATTTCTCGGGATTGGTTTCGATTCCCTAAGCATTAATGATGAATCCAAGGAACCTTCCAAATGTGACCCCTGTTAGAAATGAGGATAAAGGATCTTAAGGCTAAGATTAACACTAGAGGGGCAGGTGAATAGTGTTTTAAGGAATTACTAAATCTTTTTGAGTTTATGTTAATTTGAACACAAATGTATGCAATATTCAGACACAGACATGATCAAGAAACAAAGACAGATGTAGAAATAAAGTAAAAGTAGTAGAGCAAAGAACACACCGGATTTTATACTGGTTCGGAGTTACCCTACATCCGTCCCGCACACAAGTATGGATTTCCTTTCAAAAGCAATCTTTGCAATTACACCCTCGATTTCAAGGCTACGAGGTACACCCTCCAGATTCACAATCCTCTGGGTAGAGATACTTGATTTCATGGGCAATAAGTTCACCCAATTGATTTTCAGGGCTACAATCACACCTTTTCTCACTTGATTGATTTCCAAGGCTACAATCACACCTTTTCTCACAGAAATGATTACAAAGAAATCTCTAACTCTGAATAGCGCTAAGGATCTTGTTGAGATAATGATAGAGAATCAAACCAGAAATGATCTAATTAGATTTAATGTTGATTTCGGCAGAGTAATGCTAAGAATATGTATAAAGAAATGTGGAAGAAGAAGAGGAGTGAAAACCAGAAAAATATGATTAGAAATTCGTTAAAAACAACCCTATTTATAGAAGAACAACAATTATGTCTATTCGTGAAAGGTTATGACGAATAGATACTTCTTTTGAAATTTAAATTTTGAAATCAACTGACACTATGTCGACATGGGTATCTTGGGTATGTCGACATGCTAAAGGAAATTTTGGTGATTTGTTTTTCTTTGAAACTAACTTATCTTATATTAAAACTATTTTAAACTTTTATAAATATACTTAAATATAGTTAAAATACATAAATAAATATAGAGAATAATATTTTGGTATATATAAAATTTTACTATAATTTTATATTTAAATCAAAGTATAAATATTAAAGGTTAAATATATTATTATTAAAGATAATTTAAAACTAAGGATAATTTGATTTTGAAGATAAAGATTATTTTGAGGCTAAAAATATTTAAAACCAGGATAGATGTTTTTGATTCTTTTAAAAGGAAGGTTTTGAAATCATTTTGAAAACAAGATATAATTTTGTAAAAACATTTTGAATAAAAGTTATAGGATACAAAATGATGTTCCAATAGATATTTCGTAGGTTCCATCCTACTTAGGGTTCCTTCCCTTTAATGGGCTCAAAGTGGATTCCATTTCACGAATAAATTGGATTTTAAGATGCCAGTGCTTTTCTAGGAGTTTTAACAAAATTCCTAATTAAATTACTTATTCTTGAAATCTTGAACTCTTGATAATCTTGATATTCTTGATACTCATGAGTCTTCATTCTTGATATCTTGAATCTCTATACTGTACAGTCTTCATTCTTGGTACCTGCATGGTTAAATCCTTCATGTGCATATATATCTAAACTATAATGTTAGTATTTATATTTTATAATCTTATTCTAAGGTTGTTGTCATCAAAACCATCATCTCAAGACTAACAATCTCCCCTTTTTTGATGATGACAACCTTTGTTTATAAAATATTACTCCTATTCTAATAACTCCCCCTAAAACTAATAACTCCCCCTTAATCTATGCCTAACTATCATATTTTATATTCCTATTCTAATAAACCCCCCCCCTAAAACTAATAACTCCCCTTTAATCTATGCCTAACTATCCTATTTTATATTTCTCCCCCTTTGTCATCAACAAAAACTAACTCCAAACTATATAATCTTCAAACTATATAACCCCCCCTCATTCTTGGACTAAAGTACCTGCATTAATAAACTATACAATGGAGTGTATAATAGATAGATTAAGAGATAATTATACTGATAGACATGATAATCATAAAGATCATATAAATATCAATGCATATTTATACATGTTTTTCACACCAAATATCAATCCAAATCAAATCAAATCAAATCATATCAAATAAAATCAAATCAGACAATTCAAATCAAACAAGCCAATCAAATCAAACATTACGAGGAACTTCCACCCATCCTTCTTCTCCAAATATAGGGTCTGCTTTAATGGCATCCCAATTTTCATTATCATTAGCGAGAGAGAATGGAGGATGTGCTTCGTTATCATCCTTGTGCAGGGAGGAAATCATCCATCGTATTGCATCGAAATGCCATTATTGCTCCTTGATCATCTGCAATTGACTCAACTCTAAGTGTCGTTGGTTTCGAAGAATGAACGAAAGAATTTTCTTGAAAGAATTAAGAGTCTCTTCAAGATTTTCGGATAGATTATGAATTGGATTGGCCATATTTTAGTTTGTGAGAAGAATAAGAGACAAAGTAGATAAGAAATAATATTGAATGATGAATTTTGGAAGAAATAGGTATTTATAGGTGTTGAAATTCGTTTGAAATGAGTAAACATAAGGTAGTTATTTAAATTTCAAATTCAAAATGAAATTTCATTTCTAACCAGTACATGTCGACATGGTCATAGGGGGGATGTCGACATGGTGTAGTGAATTTTGATGGCTTATTTTTATTTTTGTGAATAATTGTATATGTGCGTATACATATATATATTTATATAATATGCTAACATTTATTCTAGAGATAAGATAAGCTAGATAACAGAAAAGGAATTCAATTTCATTTCATGATAACACGATACAACTATTAAACACAAAGAAGTACATGAACTTTTAAATTAAAACAAACTAAACTAATACAATATGAAATGAAAATTAGAACTAGTTAGAGTATGATGAAGATGAAGATAATCCAAGCTTCTTGGTGACTTTGGAAATAAACATGTTCATCTAGGATGAAATTTTGTCCAACTTCTTACTAATGGATCGTTTAAGAATCCGTTGATTCTCAACAATGGTCTTTTGGTTTTTAAGAAGGGTTTTGTTGGTTGGATTAGGAGGATAATCAATGCTTTCGAAAGATGTTTCACCTTCTTCTTCTTCAATTTCCATTTCATCCCCTTCTTCTTTTTCCTATTCCTCCTCTTCCATCTCCTCATGAGCTAAACGCTCTTCGTTTTTGGAAAGAGTCTCATAAGGTTGAAAAACAAATGGAATTTTCATAAGAGAGATGTTTGAGTGATTAAAAACCTTTCTAGAAACAAATTCTTATCCTTTGAAATCTACTCCAAAATAGTTAAAAATCCGAGTGAGATAGATTCCATGATACAGAGTATTCTCACCCATTTCAAGATTTTTGGGACGAAGTTCATCCAAAATAACTTGTGCCCAATTAACATCATAATTTTCCAACATAGCAAAAGTACTTTGCAAACTTTTGAAGTAGGATTGTTAAAATTCCCTGATCTTGGAGTCAAAGTATGTTGTAAAAGAAGATTAACAATTCTAGCTTTTGGTCAAAGTTTCGATTTTTGAATTTAAAATCATTATTTCCTTCAAAAATGTGATGAAACGTCTCACGATCATTTTCATCAATATTAAAACTAGAAAGATCCATTCCCGTACTCTTGCAATTGAGAATGGTACCCAAAGGATCACAATCCAAACAATTCTAGTGCCTTTGACACTACTCCAAATTTCATCATCATTTCCAATATAAAATCAATGGTTTAAATTTGCATAGAAAATTTTAACAAGATTTGGATAACAAACGAAATCATTTTGAGAAGCATCAATAAGACTAAGAATTTGATTGTTTGCAAAAAGAGAATCAAATTCATAAGAAGAGAAATATTGAAATATAGCAAACTTTCCGGGATGGGCTTTTCCATAGTTAGCATAATTGATGTATGCTTTTATAGCCTCCGGATCATTGAAGAGTTGCTCTTTTATCTTTCTGAAAATTCTTATGGCGGAGAGGTTGCTTGAAGAAGCCATTAGAGTAGAGAGTAGAGAGCTTGAATTTTTGAAGAGGGAGTTTGAATTTGAAAATGAAAGTGAAAAGATGTGATAAAAGATAGTGGATAAATAGATTCTCAAAGGACATGTTCTATGGTCAAAAGATGCCTTTTCAGATAATTGAATGAAGTGAAAAGGTAGAGGGAAATTCAACCATTTGAATTCAAATATTGAATTTCAAATTCTGTACCCACGTCGATATCATGGTGGGGACCATGTCGACACGTGTCTTTGAATTTCTATGATTTATTTTTCCTAAGAATTCTAATATATATACTTATTATTTTTAATGTATATATATATATATATCTGGAATAATTCTAAAATTATAGTATATTCTATAAAATATTATAATACTATTGAAAATAAAAATAAAAATAATAGTAAAAATAAAAATTTTAAAATTCAAACAACACACCAATTCAAAATCAATCAATCAAGCAACCAATTCTAAGCATGCAATTTCAACCAATTGTATTGTAAATGTGAACCTTTTTCCGAGTCCTTTTCTCTGAATTCGTCGGAGTCGTGAACTGCTGTGAAACACATATTTGACTGTCTTCTGATCATCATCGCTTGAGGACGAGTCTGAGTCATCTAGAGTAGCAGTAAATGCATGTTTTCATTTCTTTATAGAATCATTGTTTATAGGAAGATTTTGTCTATCTAGATACGGACAGTCTCTTTTGATATGGCCTAGTTCGTTATAGTTGAAACATTTGATATTGTTTGGCACTGCATTCTGATTTCCAGAGTTCTTATAGTTGTTTCTCTTGAGATTGTTCATCTTTCTGTATTTCAGGAACTTCCGAAAATTCTTGGTCATAAAGGCCATCTCTTCATCATTATCGCTGTTTGAGTCTAATCCATCGGTTAATGCATTGAACGCCATTGATTTCTTTTCAGATGCTTTACTTTCTCTTCTCCCAATCATTTGGATTTCAAACAACATTAGATTTTCTATTAATTCTTCTATCTTTAAGGTACTGATGTCATTTTCCACTTCGATCGTAAGTGTCTTTTGATTCTATTCTGGAGCAAGAGAATTTAAGATTTTTCTGACTTGATCTTCTTCCGAAAATTACTTTCCCAAGGATATTAGAGAATGCACAATATCCTGAAATATACTATATATATATGAAATAGACTTATTAGAATTCATTTTAAATAATTGGAACTGATTTATGAGCATGAAAATTTTGGTCTGTTTAACTTTGCTTGTTCCTTCGTGAGTAACTTGCAAAGTTTTCCAGATTTCATATGCAGACCTACAAACTGACACTCTATTAAATTCATTCCTATCAAGTGAACAAAACAGAATATTCATTGCCTTAGAATTATTTTGTGCAACAGTCTTTTGCTCAGCGGTCCACCGTGCAAAATAAGTTGTGGGTTCAGAATATTCGGTTAGTGTGATATTCCAAGTGTCTAATCCTACAGATTGTAAATATATTTTCATCCTACGTGCCCAATATGCATAATTACTGCCATTAAAAAGTGGTGGTCTGGTAGTAGACTGACCTTCTACAAATGAACTAGTGACAGGGATGATAGAACTAGTGTTGGTAGTGTTACCAGTGCCAGTGTTGGTAGCCATTTTGAAATTTTTTCAAAATTCAGATTGTGAAAACTTTGAAAACCTTGCTCCGTTACCAAATGTTAGAAATGCAGATAACGGATTTTAAGGCTAGGATTAACACTAGATAGGGGTGAATAGTGTTTTAAGGAATTACTAAATCCTTTTGAGTTTATGTTAATTTGAACACAAATGTATGCAATATTCAGACACAGATATGATCACAGAAACAAACACAGATGCAAAAATAAAGTAAAATCAGTAAAGGAAAGAACACACCAAATTTTATACTGGTTCGGAGTTACCCTACATCCAGTCCCGCACACAAGTACAGATTTTCTTTCAAAAGAAATCTTTACAATTACACCCTCGATTTCAAGGCTACAAGGTACACCCTCCAGATTTACAATCCTCTGGGTAGAGATACTTGATTTCACGGGCAACAAGTTCACCCAATTGATTTCCAGGGCTACAATCACACCTTTACTCACTTGATTGATTTCCAAGGCTACAATCACATCTTTTCTCACAGAAATGATTACAAAGAAATCTATAACTCTGAATAGCATTGAGGATCTTGTTGAGATAGTGATAGAGAATCAAAGCAGAAATGATCTAGTTAGATTCAATGTTGATCTCGGCAGAGTAATGGTAAGAATGTATACAAAGAAATGTGGAAGAAGGAGAGGAGTGAAAACCAGAAAAACATGATCAAAAATTTATTGAAAACAACTTATATTTATAGAAGAACAACAGCCATGTCTATTCGTGAAAGGTTATGACGAATAGACACTTCTTTTGAAATTTAAATTTTGAAATCAACTGACACTATGTCGACATGGGTATCTTGGGTATGTAGACATGCCAAAGGAAATTTTGGTGATTTGTTTTTCTTTGAAAATAACTTTTATCTTATATTAAAACTATTTTAAACTTTTATAAATATACTTAAATATAGTTAAAATACATAAATAAATATAGAGAATAATATTTTGGTATATATAAAATTTTACTATAATTTTATATTTAAATCTATGTATAAATATTAAAAGTTAATATATTATTATTAAAGATAATTTAAAACTAAGGATAATTTGATTTGAAAGATAAAGATTATTTTGAGGCTAAAAATATTTAAAACCAGGATAAATGTTTTTGATTCTTTTAAAAGGAAGGTTTTGAAATCATTTTGAAAACAAGATATAATTTTGTGAAAACATTTTGAATAAAAGTTAGCGGATACAAAACAATGTTCCACTAGATTTTTCGTAAAGTTCCATCCTACTTAGGGTTCCATCCCTTTAGCGAGCTCGAAGTGGATTCCATTCCACGAATAAATTGGATTTTAAGATGCCAGTGCTTTTCTAGGAGTTCTAAAAAAATTCCTAATTAAATTACTTATTCTTGAAATCTTGAACTTTTGATAATCTTGATATTCTTGATACTCATGAGTCTTCAATCTTGATATCTTGAATCTCTATGTTGTACATTCTTTATTCTTCGTACCTGCATGGTTAAATCCTGCATATACATGTATATCTAAATTATAATGTTAGTATTTACATTATATAATCTTATTCTAAGGTTGTTGTCATCAAAACCATCATATCAAGGGCTAACAACCCCATAGTGACACATGATTGAGTTCCATTCTGTACTCTCGAAGGATGTTGAACATCATTTCTAGGTCTTTGATATGATTGGTGGAGAATCGTGATTTCACAAGCATGTCGTCCACATATACCTCTATGGTTTTCCCGATCTGGTTAGTGAACATTCGGTTGACGAGTCTTTGATAGGTTGCCCTGGCGTTCTTAAGTCCGAACGGCATCACTTTATAACAATAGAGTCCCAGATCGGTGACAAAGCTGGTATGCTACTTATTAGGTAGGTACATCGGTATCTGATTATAGCCATAATATGCATCCATGAAGGACGTTGAGTCTATAAGCTGATCAATTCGAGGAAGTGGAAAACTGTCTTTGGGGTAGGCTTTATTCAAGCTTGAGTAGTCAATGCACGTTCTTCATTTCCTGTAAGGTTTCCTAACAAGTACAAGATTGGACAACCATTTTGGATATAGCACATATCGGATAAACCCGTTCGACCTGAGTTTATCTACCTCTTCCTTTAGGGCGGCAGATCTCTCTGGATCCATACCATGCCTTTTTTGTTTGACCAAAACATGCCAAATATTCAATGTGTGACTCGCGATGTCTGGCGAGATCCTATTTATGACGGAGTGCGTCCAGCCAAACACGTCGAGGTTTGCCCAGAGATATTCAACCAATTCCTCCTTCATCCGTTGGTATAGCTGAGATCCAATCCTTACCATTCTAGAATCGTCGTCATTATCAATCGAAACATCGATCATCGGCTCTGTTGGAGAAGCCTTACTATCTTTGACTTCGTCCTCACTTTCAGTGTCTCTTGGGTTAAGACCGCTTGGGAATTGGTTGTGGTGCCCGGGCCTAGGCCTAGGCATTAAATGTCAATTATCCGCAAAGCGGATGTAGAGAGATTCCTCTACACCCTTTCCCTTCTCTTTTCGCTGTGCCTCCCGCAGCTCAGCAACATAATAGGCCCGTCTAGTAGCCTGGTCTCCCTAAATGACTCCGACTCCATTTTCGATAGGGAATTCAAAGTTAGACACCAAGGGGCGATAACAACCCTAAACTCAGCTAGTGCTGGTCAGCCCAAGAAAGCGTTGCACGGTGAGTCAATATCCAATACAATAAACTGCAATATCCAGACTCTGCGGTGCTCTCCAACTCCCAACTCCACTAGTAACACCACCATCCTAGTGGGTAAATTCACACTCCCATTGAAGCCATGAATACGAGACCAACAAGGCTTCAAATCTATCGCTTCCATCTTCATTTGATCATTGGCTCGCTTAAAGAATATGTTTAATAAACTTCCATTATTCACTAAGATCATGTTCATCCAAGCAGGACCTATCTGAGCTGAAATGATTATGGATCAATGGTCGGGATTCGACTCTGTCGGCATCACTGTCTCGAAATATGATGTCGTCCGTCATCGTTTTCTGTTTTTTGGCCCGAGCCCCGTCTTCCAACTTACTGCAACATTCGAAGCTCGCATGCCTAATAGAGCTGGCATACGACTCCATTTCTTTCCAGCTCCGATCTGCTGGATGAGGACCACCACTAACAGTGTTAGTCACTAACCTCCCATCTATACGTGTGGTTCCTCCGCTCAAACCCGATTTGGTATTTGATTTTGATTTGATGGGCCCGCACCTCCAGCCTGAAGTGCTCAAATGAACTGCTCTAACTTTATTTCTCGGATCAACATCTTGATAATATCCTATAGATAATGACACTCGTTCGTGTTGTGGCCATAACTATCATGAAATCTACAAAACTTCCTAGTTTGAATCTGCTTCTCCGACGATTGCTTCGGACCGGGTTTCTTATATTGGAAAGTATTAGAAGTTTGCAAGCACACATTTTATAGAGATGTATTTAAAGGAGTATAGGTGTCAAACATGAGAGCTCTATGTTGAGGTCCGCGATTCTGATCCCGGTTCCTACCCCTATTTCCATCTCCTTTTTGCTGATTCTGCTTATTCTGTATATTTAACTGCACCTTTTCGGAACTCTCCCCGGTTTGTTTCACAGTGATATTGCTTTGGATTCCTTCCACACTGGGCCCTGCGTCATCCTTTTTCCTAGACTATTTTGCATACTCTCTTCTCAAGAACTGAGCTGCCTTGGAATAGAAACGGTCCAATGTTGTATGGGTTTTCTGGCCAACCAGTTGCCAAATTCGGAATCGAGATCGATTCCCTTAGCCATTGCCATCAGAATGGTATTGTCATTAGGGTTACTTATCTCAGAACATGCCGCGTGGGACCTCTCCAGGTAAAGTCTGAGTGTCTCTCTAGGAGCTTGAGTGATACCGGACAAGGCATTAACATCTTTGGGCCTTATGACATGCATGCGAAACTACTCGATAAACTTCGTGGCTAACTGGTCGAAACATGAAATAGATCAAGGTGGTAGGCGAGTGAACCACATAGCCGTGATGTCCCTAGGGAGATTGGGAAACTTCGGCATTTGACTGCATCATCAGCACGTGAGGTATTCATCAACCATTCATACTTTAAAATGTGCGGGTTAAGGTCAGTGCTCCCTTCATAAACAGGCAGAGTTGGCATTCTAAATCGCCGAGGCAGTTCAGCGTAGACGATGTCATTGGTGAAAGTGGTATAACTCCGTGAGATTCCTCAGTCATCATTGGTGAGGCTTTGGCTTTCACGGATCATCTAACGGATCATTTTCGAAATGTTTGGCATTTGGACATTTTGGGCTTGCTCGGCCATGGTGTGGTCGGGTTCCACAATGCGAGGATGGGCCAGGCATAGTCGATGTTCCATACCTTGCCTCCTTGGCTCCAGGTCTTCTAGAACATAAGGGTCAGGAGTATAATCACACTGGCGATGGTTCGGATTCATTCGTTTTCGAGCGTTAGCTCCCAACTCGATGGTAGAGGAAGCAGCATGGTTGTCAGTAGTGTGATAAGGAACCGTCCCTCCTCGGGAGGAGGGTCCAGTCTGGTGGCTGGTTGACAGACCAACTCGCGGTTTCCCTAAATTCAAAGTTCGCTAATGTCTGGTTGCCTGTGTATAGCTTCCATCTGGCCGTGGGCACGTGGATCTATGATTGTAATAAGAAGAATCTAAACTTTCAGTAGATGAGTAGGAAGCCTAATCCCTTCTGGATCTCATTCGTCTTTCACGGTTCAACCAATTGGTTAACTCCGTGTTGGCATGGAGCTGCTGGGTAAGCTATTGTTGGCTTTGAGTAAGCTCTTGCATCAGTAGTTGGAACTCCTCCATGGTGACAGGGCCTTGTGGATTTCAAGGTCGAGCAGCATTTTGGTCTGCAGAGGAAAGTTGTGCGGGGTTCTGCCTATCTTGTCCTTTTGGATCTACAGTGGTTGAGGTAGTCCTAGTAGTGACCATGGTGAATAGCGAAGTTCTCTCCTAGACTTGGTGCAAATCTGAATAGGATGGAAGAACTTCTGGGCTTGAGATCTGGGTCTTCTACTTAGATTCTGACAATCCAATATCGACAGTAGATCCAATGAGCAGGAGAAAAGCTGGGTTTTCTTAATGAAAGCACTAAAGTGTTTGTACCAAAATTAGGCACAACACTCTTCAGATGTCTTTGAAGAGATAAAATGAAGAAAGTAAATATAAAATGAGGTAGATCTAATAAACACACCAATCAACAGATAAGAAAAAATGCAGAAACATACAAATTTAGAGCAGTTCGACGTATTGCCTATTCCACTTTGAAATGATTGATGTTTATTGAACTTGACTAGCTGATTATAGGAGATTACAACAGTACAACTGAAGTAATAGTGATTTCAGCAGAGTATCAACACAAAGAAGCCAAAGTCTCTTTTCTGGAGGCATTGGGCTGCTATTTATAGGCATAGACTGGAAAAATCCGACTTAGATCTCATAATACTCCTTCTCACATGTGGGCGGGCCCTCGTGATCGATCTGAGGTAGATTGGGATCAATCCCTGATCGATACGTGTACATTTCGTATCGATCAAAAACATCTCCATTTGGCATGAGATCGATCAAAGACATTCTTGAGGTGGTAAGATGGCTCCTGTGAAAATTTGGTGTTATTTGGACTTGTAGATTTTGAGTTATGATCGATCCAAGTTGGGATTTGCAAAAGGCTGCCAAGTTCATATCAATCCCACTCGTATCAATTGCTTCGTATCGATACCATACGTATCGATTAGTGGTGACGTGGCGCTATATTTCAGAAACGATCCACTTATCATGGCGAGTGACCGGGTCTTCCATTTTCCCATGCCTAATTCGTATCGACCCAACTTAATTCCATTCGTACCGTTTCCTTGAAGTTGCTTCATATTGATTCCTGAAGCCACTTCGTATCGATGGCTGAGAAGTCAATTCATATCGATGCTCTGTGCTCTGCTTCATATCGATGACTTAAAGGACTCATTCGTACCAATCACTAAATAGGTAGTTACGTATCGATGTTTTTAGGTGCTACTACGTATCGATTGTTAGGTGGCATATCACGTATTGATCGTTGGCCGATCGATACAAAATGTGTTGATGGATGATCAATACGCAATGCGTAGGAGTGGAACCGATACGAAATACATTCAACTAATGGATACGATGTTGAAAATACACGATGGATATGAGGTGGAATTGACATGATGGATATGAAGTAGGACAAGCAGGATGGATACGAAGAAGAGTAGCTATCGATGGATACGAACCAACACTTTCTCCATGATTCTTGATCGATCCATATCTTGAGCATACGAACTCTGATCGACTTGAAATTTGAAATGTTGGCTTCCACAGATTTGCTTGTCATTCATATCAATTGTAGCTTGATCCGAACTTAGGAAAAATTTATCAGTATCCATAGTGAATCTATGTATAACTGATCCCCGGGATGAACTATCTTTGGTTTCTAGTTAATTTCTTCCTTGCCAAAAGGCGGAATAACAATTAATTTCTCATGATTACAACACATTATTATTTTTACGACATAACATATCATTTAAGGATTTCCTATTTAATATACTTTAAATTAATTAGTTAATTAATTATATCACAATTTAACATTTATCAAGTGGGTATGTTATATTATTTTAATTGTCTATTATGTCAATCAACTCTTTCCGATGCTGATAAACTATCTTTATCATGTGAAACTTTTCAAAGTATATTTCTCGGCTTTTGGTAAGCACTAGGTTCTTTCGCGAGTATTATGACAATGTTATCATATAACAATGTTAGAATTTGTCACTAGCTTGGTTGTACATTTGTGCATTTATATGTATACACTACTTTATTATTGTGCTCATTCAAGGCAATTTGTATAGTCTATTGGTTAAATTAGACACAACACCTGGTTTGGCATATTTTCGAATTAAAACTCCTTAAATAGGATTGAACATGATTTTTGGATTGACATATTATGCTCAATATCACTTACGATATTTGAGTCCGAATACTCATTCATAAAGAGTTTGTTGTTTCCAAATAGCTTTTTCGTCTTTCTTAAATAATCAAAGACACTTTGAACTACCATTTTAGTGATCTTAATTTGGATTTGATATTCAATCGATATACGACATATACGATAATTCTTATTGCCAATGCATAAGGAATTCAACTCATATGCTCCGCATTAAAAAAATTAAATATGGTGTCGATTTATATCATTTGAAACTGTCCCAACATTCTTCTATACTGATTACAAAAGATTTTATTTTCAAATCTAATATCAATTAAACAACCAAACTAAAACTAATTTAACATAAGTACATCATTAACAACTGGTATTATGTTGTTTACTTATAGTTTAGAAATATCTTAGTACCTTTCAGTATTCTTTCTTATAAATGCATGCTTTCACTTCATCTTGAGTAAAAATAAAATTTCTTAATTTCTCTTTCAAAATACTTTCTCAATTCCAATGCATGTTGAATGATACTTTCATATAGGGGTGGCAATTAGACCCGACCTAACGAATCTGGACTTGACCCGGCAGGTCTCAATTACAGGGAAGTCAATTTTGTAACATCCAAACTATAAATTTTAAAAACCTATACACGACCCATGGTTTGGTTCAGTTTGGGTCGGGTTGCTTCGGATCCGTAGGTTAACCACAATTAACATGCATATCTTTCAATGTTCTTTCATCGGGTCTTTTGGGTCAGGTTGGTTCAGGTTTGATCACGTCTTATGATATTTTTCATCACCCAGACCCCACCTAAGGCCCATTGGGTAGATGTCTTCTTAGGTCGGTTCGATTTGGCTTTGTGATATTCGGATCTAATTACCTGGCCTACTTTCATATAAGTTCTTGGATCCTATCTGAAACCCATTCAAATATTAATTAATTAAATTAATTAATAATACTTTATAAACTAATTAAATTGAGTGGCATTTCAAAGAGTGAAATGAATTCTGTTTTGCGACTTTGAGGTGTTAATTCAGTCGTCAATTGATATTTGAACAATTCAAATACTAATGTTCACATGTCACCTTAGCTAATAGTGTGAAACTTTAGCTGAACTCGTCATTGTAAATCTCATTGCTAAATTTCAATTTTACCAATTTAAGCAGTACATTTTAGCAACGATAATCTACACTGATTGTCTTCATCAACACTACAACACTTAAGGATTTATGGAATTTGGTTTCAGTGATAATTCCAATATCATCCACATACAACTTGGTTGGTCCATAAACAAAGTCCTAGGTTGAATAGTAATATTTATTATTAACTGTATTACTCCGACCGAATATTTTAATTTTGAGTTGACTATAGTTGACCGTGATACTAACCTTATACAATCGAGGAGAAAATTCTCTACTTAATAGCATTTAACTTCCAACGCTTCAATTTACACCTAACTATAATCACTTGATGGTCGGCATGTCATAATTTAACTATAGTTAATGTTGAGTAACTACATTGAAACTCAACAATATTCTCCAGTCGAAAGAATTATGCAATATCATCACTTTGAGATATTCTATTTGACTTAATTGTTATTAACTAACATAAAACTCTTAGATGATTCATTCTATAATGATCCAATAGTATTAATATGTAACCTCTTGATGCCCCAGGAGTCATGAATAATACACTGCACAACATTTGGAGAGTGTTGCACACTCTAATCTCAATGGATGTATCAATATCTCGTCTCAAAACATCTTGACTAGGAATATTAAAAATAATATGTTATTTTTAATGTGATTAATTTTCCCAACTACAACATATTGTAATTATTACCACATAACATATCATTTAAGGATTTCTTATTTAATATACTTTAAATTAGTTACTTAGTTAATTATATCACAATATAACATTTATCATTTGGGTATGTCATATTATTTTAATTATCTACTATGTCAATCAACTCTTTCGATGCTGATAAACTATTTTTATCATGTGGAACTTTTTAAAATATATTTCTCAACTTCTAGTAAGCAGTAGGTTCTTTCGTGGAATGATAATGTTATCATATAAAAATGTCATGATTTGGAATCATCACTAGCTTGGTTATACGTTTGTGCATTTATATGTATATGTTAATTTATTATTGCGCTCATTCAAGGAAATTTGCAAGTTTATTGGTTAAATTAACCACAACATCTGGTTTGGCATATTTCCAACTTAAAGCTCCTTAACTAGGATTGAACATGATTTTTGGATTGACACACTATGCTCAATATCACTTATGAAGTTTGAGTCCGAATACTCATTCGTAAGGAGTTCATTGTTTCTAAACAATTTTCTCGTCTTTCTTAAATACCCAAAAGAGACTCTGAAATACCATTTTAGTGATCTTAGTTTGGAATTGATATTCAATCGATGTACCAAGTAAAAAAGGAAATGTAATATTGTAGAATACACGACATATACGATAATTCTTATTGCTAATGCATAAGGAATTCAACTTATATGCTCCGCATTAAAATTTTAATGTGGTGTCGATTTATATCATTTGGGAAAATTCCAACATTCTTTTATACTGATTATAAAAGATTCTATTTTCAAATCTAACATCGAGAGTTAAACAACCAAAAAAACTAATTTAACATAGGTACGTCGTTAACAACCAGTATTATGTTGTTTACTTATAGTTTAGAAATATCTTAGTAACTTTTAATATTCTTTCTTATAGATACATGCTTTCTCTACATGTTGACTAAAAATAAGATTGCTTGATTTCTCTTTCAAAGTACTTTCTCAATTCTAGTGCACGTTGAATGATACTTTCATATATGGTAGACCCGACCTAACGAATCTGGACCGACCCAAGGGGTCTTAGTTCTAGGCACACATCCAATCTATAAATTTTAAAAACTAGGCCGGACCAAAGGTTCTTTTAAGTTCGGATTGGGTTGGTACGGGTCCGGTAGGTTAATAACACTTAATAAAACAAATATTTTAGTGATTTTTAGTCCTGTCTTTTGGGTCGGGTTGATTCGGGTTTGATCACATTTTATGATATTTTTCATCACCCAGAATTGATGCAAGACCCATTAGGTTAGGGTCTTCTTAGTTCAGTTCTGTTTGGCTTTGCAGTATTCAGTTCTAATTACCAACCGTATTTTCGTATGAGATCTTGCATCCTATCTGAAACCTACCTACTCAGTGCCGCTCCTACTTACTTCAAAACCTCTTGGTTGTTATACGAAACAGTATATTTTAAATTATCATTTATAATTTCTTCTTTAACATATGTACCAAA
Source organism: Allium cepa (assembly GCA_030765085.1). Taxonomy (NCBI): domain Eukaryota; kingdom Viridiplantae; phylum Streptophyta; class Magnoliopsida; order Asparagales; family Amaryllidaceae; genus Allium; species Allium cepa. The sequence continues at coordinate 1,049,436,033 of CM060935.1, read as the reverse complement.
AAACTTAAAATTATATTAATGATAATTTGGCGAGTAAATTTGAAATAACTTAAGCAGTTGAATGACGAATCCATTATGATAATTTCAACAATTGAAATTTACTATGTTATTATTATCAATGTAGCTTGCTATGTTCCAGCTGCGTTGATCTTCTTCTCAAAGATACTTTTGCAACCGATGTGTGATGACCCGCCCTTCTCACTACCAGAAAGACGCATCATCATTAAGAAAGAAAGGGATAGAAATAGAAAAGAATAGAAAAGAAAGAAACAAAACATCAGAATCTCACAGCGGAATGGAACAAAATATAATATATCACATATTTATTACATAGATTTATATATATCAGAGTTATATAATATCAATACACATGACAATCATACATACATCTGTCATTATATACATCAGAGATACAGTATACATCAACTATCACAGCGGAACTAGATAGATATCTACAACGCTGAAGCCTCCTGCTCCATTGCTCCTCCAGAAGTCGTCAAAGCCAACCTGAATCCCTTGGCTACCCGTAAAAATTTGGGTACCCGAAAGTTTATAAAAACAAAAATAAACTCCAGGTCAGACATGGGTCTGGTATGAGTAAACGGTTAAATTTTTTAACATTGAAAACCATTTAAAACAAAGGTATCACGTAAGACTCCCCACAAATAAATACGGGAAAGTTTTTACCTTACGCTAACCAAAACATTTTATAGGAAATCCAGTGATATTATAATAGTGTCTAGGGTTTTCAAGTAAAATACAGAAATAGCTGAAATGCTTACATCTCACATTTCAACATAGTTGGGCACAATCAAAACGTACGGCGCTTATTGGAAATTGGATCCCATACAATGGCAGGGCTACTGGGGTACCGCCCGTCACAGTACGTGGTCTAGATCACAGTACCGAGGAGCCACCCTAACTCCCCTGCAACACAAGGCCGGTACCATTCCGTACTGAACAGTCCCGAACAAGATAACCCCGCAGTTGGTGCGCATTTCCAACCGCCCACACAGCCGAAATAAGGGACATCTAGACAGGGGAATATCTCGTCCTGCTTGGGCATGACCCACCTAACCTTGCTGCACCTCCCCTGTTTTAGCCATTCCCGGTTGATGAGGCTTGAGGCTGCGATTACCTTTATAGGACAAATATCTTAGAATGCTCATCGTCCGCCTGACGATGTGTTGAAAGCATTCAATCCATACAAGTTCGTTCCGGGTTCGAACGAAACCGAAGGCATTATCTCGTCACACTCATTTTGGAATCACCCTCAGAGTCAACGACGATAACCCTTGCATTCTGAAAGCACCATCTTGATCTTTACTTGAGAATTCACGACCTAACGTTTAATTTGGATCGATGTGGTTTTCGGAATATCAATTGGATACCCGATCCCGGTCTCATCGAAATCCAAACGCCGTTTTAAAGGCCAAGTTGTCTAATTAACTTAACAGTTTAATAATTTAAATTCAACAATTGAATTAACATAACATTTATCACAGATGAATCATATACAATTGCCATGGATATATTACAGCATATCAGTGAGCATCACAGAATATCATCAACAAACATCACAAACAAATATACAACATATACAACATCCATAAGCAATCATCTTCAATTCTATATTTAATCAATTCAATTAAACCAATTATTTGAGGATTAACCTCTTAATCCTGATAAATTAATCATTAGTTAATAATTCATTACTTATTCCATTTCAAAATATTTAATTAATAATTAACTCTTAATTAATAATTATATCTTAATTACTTAGTTAATTACTCCTAATTATTAATTAATAACTTTAATTATTAACTTATAAACCTTAATTATCCATCAGTTACTTAATTACTTGAGAGTTAATCTCTTAACCCTGTTTAATCACTTATTTCCCTTCAAATTATTTAATCAACAAATCATTTCTTAATTAATGTTTATGTGTTAATTTCTTAATTACTTAATTACTTTATTCACATTATCTAACTAATTACTTTCTTAATCAAGTTATCTAACTTTAATTACTTAAGTAATTATTTCTTAATAACTATTCTTCGAACTAGATAGAACTTCTCACCTGTCTATTTATTGCTGATTGCTTCATTAATCATTTCTTAATTCTTAGTTAAATCACTTGATTAATTACTATTACTCGTTATTAATTAATTAAGTGGTTAATTACAATTTCACTTATTATTTATAATACATTACTAATTAAAATTTCAAAGTAATTACCCTTAATTACTTCTGCATCCAATCAATTAATATTGATCATTCACATAATTAACATTCAATACTTCTTGAAATTTGATATCAATTATATTACTAACTCAAACAATATTTGTTAATTTACTTAATTTATTACTTAATATTAACAAGATTATAAAAACAAGGCTAAGCTTTAACAAAAGAAATCAGTTACTTTAAAATAATTAATTCCGAGTTAACTTGTTAATAGGCCTTAACTATGATAATCAAACTTGCATTAAATTTTTACTTAAACTTTTAAACAGTATTCGTTTTATTGTAATACTTGCTGAAACCCTTTTATTCATTAACAAGTTTATAACATCATAAACTCAATCACAAAAGCCCGAGCTCTCCCAGTAAAACTCAAGCGTTGCTTCGAGTTGTTCGCACCCTTCACTCGAGTAACCCACTCAGATACACGACTCTATCTTCTTCCTTCATTTTGATTTACAGCAAGCTTTATAAAACTTTAATTATAAAGTAAACATCAGAGTATTCACGCACTCAAACTCCAAAGGATAACCCGAAGCATCCACTAAAAATTCTCGAGTATAACTCAAAACAGTACCCCCCTTCACCCCTACGTCAAACGCTGATACGCCTCAGTGCCTGTACACGTGTACAGCGCCGTTCATGGCTCCGGCGATTATCTGAGGCGTCGCGCAAATCACAATTAACACGAATACGAGAAAAACCAAAGTCACAGTACCATCAAAATTCACAATCGAAAAAATTATAGTTCGAACGAAAGAAGGCATTCAACCCCACGGCAAACAAACGCCTCGCCACCAAAACGCAGACCACCAGAAATGATGCAAACTCGTCTACACCTCGTCAACATCCCCAGCAACCTTCCCACCAAGCCTCGATTCACTCGGTCATGGGTACGCGACGAATTTCCTATTTTACTGACAGGAACAAAAACACCCATTAAACCCTATTTCGACCTCGTATTCAATTCCTATGCAATGGAAAAATAAATGAACATTTTTCCAAAGATCACTGACCTTCATACTTGCTTCGACTTGAATTTCAACAATTTACATTGAGTAATTTTCGAGAATTCCATAAAAGTTCAATTTTTGTTCAACAACAAATTGCTCTTGATATATTGAGCTAAAAATTCCCATTCAACCTCTAAAAATCATAACTTGTAGTCATGATTCAGGATATAAGTTTGAATTAGCTTTCATATGATTGAATTTATCAGTGTTTATTTGCTTGACTGTAAACAGTTAAGTATGAGTTACTGATATGTTTGAAACAGAATTTTAAAAATCAAAATTGAAGTTCAAGCAACAAGTTTTTGATGATAACAAGTTTAAAACTTACCATAGTCAAATGAAAACAATTCAAATTTCAATTGTTTTCAACCCTGTAACATAAAGCAGAGAACAGCACCTTCAATATTCCAAGTTCAACTTGTCTAAAATCTCACACATATCAAAACAAAGCACATACCATACATATGTAAATATCATAAAATTATCTTACTGGTTTTAATTAACTTAGGCTTGAAAATTTAAGTTTACTCACCCCATAAACTGTTGAACTGAAATCCCTTGATGCCTTGAACACTGCAGTTTCAAAACTGTCTGTAACATTGTTCATGAATCTGCCTTCCTCTTTTTGATTTGCATATGTTTTCTCTTCTTGTTTTTAGTTTCTTCAGGTTCCATTTTTTTTTCTTGTTTATTTCACGAATTTGCAGTAACATGAGATACATATATAAATAGAAGAGAGTGGATTGTAAAGGAAGGTATTATCTAGTTGAGTTGTTTTCTGCATTTGGTTTTATCAGATTTTATTCCTGAATTGTATAGATTTGTAAACATTTTGAATTGACAAAATATTGTGCTGAAATGATAGAAATTAAATGGCTTGCTTCATAATATGGTTGCATACCATAATTATGTTCGGCTGTACATGGATAAATGTACACTTTTAGGTAACATGAAGATATTTTGTAAATAATTATTGTACTATGCATAAAAATGTTGGTATGTTCTTTAAGTTGTAGACCAGCATAGCTTGCACAAGAAGCTATTCACTTACATATTTGCTTTATCTTAATTGGCTTGCATAGTTATTAAACTGTTTACATAATTATCATGTACTATTGCTTTGTACTATACATAAAGATATTAGTTTGCTCTTCTTCATTTTGCAGGCTAACAAAGCTTGGACATGAATCCATTCATTTGTTCCCTTTTTGTTTTGAACTTTAGTTTGCATAATTAATCAAATATTTACATAGTTATCATATTTTGCTATGTAAAAGAATTTTTGTACTAAGTATACTTACAGGTAGGCCTGTGTTTCTATATTTTTTTTTATTTGCAAATGGATTGGCTTATGAATGAAGATATATGTTTTAGATATGTTTTGTTTTACCTGACATCTAGTTGAATAGTTTAGATATACATGTTTGTTTTATATTTTACATTAGTACTTAATTTCAGTTTATGTTGTATGATAATATTTGTTTTATTATTTTCTTGCTTGATTCATATGCAAATATTTGTCTTATTTTATTTTATTTTATTTTTCTTGCAAAACTTCAACTTATGTTGTACTTCAATTTTTAACAATCACTATTTAAATTATGTTCATATGATTTACTTATGTTTTACACTTATATTTATTTTATTAGTATTTGTATTTAACTATAAATATTTAAATTATGTACAGTATGATTCATTTACAATTATACTTATTTTATATTTATCACCATTTGTATTTTATTTAAATTATATGCATAAGTTTGACTTATACTTCACATTTATATTTTATATTGGTTAACTTTGATTCTATTCCAAATATCATCACTCATATGTATACTCACCAAATATAAACAAAGTAAGATATTTTAATTTAATCATAAAAGACAAATTTTATTATGAATATTATTGAGAAAATTTATTAAACTTCCAAATCAATTTCCTTTTAAAAATACCATTTATATAAACAATGGCAATTATTTCAAAATTATATCTGTTTCAAATGGTTAAGTATACATTTTATTTAAATTGATTTGACTATTTATAAAAATAAATAGGGCCAAAATCCAGGGTCGTTACATTCCTCCCCCCTTAAAAGAATTTCGTCCCCGAAATTTAAAACAAAGATATTTTAAAAGTTGTCATATCATCCATACAAACATACATATCATTCATATATTAACAAACAACCAGCAATCTATCCTAACAAACATCGCTAGCCATCTAGACACAAATTCAGATAAGCTTTCTTAAACTATACAGAGTTTCCTGGGTGTAATCCCTGGAATCCTCGCTCCACTACACTATGACAAGCTACACTACTATACTCCTGAGTTGCTTCTCATCTTAACTAACAATCCGAACTAAATCTCTATCCACAGTCACATTCGGCTCATCGTTCAAGTCTTCCTGTACTATTGGTTCTGCAACTAATACTGAATCAAGAACAAAATTTCTTAGATGGGTTACACAGAATACACTATGAATTCCAGACATTTGTTCTGACAATTCGACTCTGCAAGCTACAGTTCCAATCTTTTCAATATCTGAAATGGTCCAATATAACTCAGGTCAAGTTTTTCCGCCTTCTGCATCTAATAATTCCTTTTTAATCGGGAAATTTTGGTCAAAACAAATTACCAAACTCAAATTCCAATTGGCTCCTTCTTATCTGCGTACTTCTTCTGACGGTCTTGAGAAGCTCTTATCTTATCCTTTGATAAACCTAACCTTAGCAGAAACTTCCCAAAACAAAACGGGTCCGAACACAAGATAGTCTTTCCACAATCTACCAAAATCCAAAACTCAAACTTACCGCATATCCTCTAGAATACGGTTCAGTCTCTCTGTTCGTCCAAGGATAATAGGCTATACTAAATTTTAAATTCAATTCGAAGGTCAATTGTAGAATCTTCCAGAATTTTGCTGATGAAAAATAGGGTTACGATCACTTATTATGCTAACAGGAACACCAAACAATTTTACTATTTTCCTCAAGAAAATTTTGGTCTGAAACTGTAGTCCGAGTTATCTAACTAATATAGAATGGCCACTCTTAGCTGACCGATTCACAATATTCCATCGTTTCCTCTTGTTTCTTGGCAAACCGTCGATGAAATCCATCGGAATCATCTCCCACTCCCATCTGAGATTTCTAAAGATTGCAATAGTCCTAGACAACTTCTATAGATCACCTTAACTTGCTGATAGAAAGTACAACTACAAACAAAAACAACTACAACCCTCTCCATGCTCGGTCTCCAGAAAATTCTTCTCATATCTTTATACATCTTAAAGATTCCGGGTGAACATTCAGTTTGGAGTGATGTCATTTATCTAAAACTTATTGCCTCAATCCACCTATATCAAGCACACAAACGGCCACTAATCCTTTAAGCACCTTGATCATCCACTTACAATCTGAACACCTTCATGTTGCTTTAATTAATGACACGCATACTCAGTTACTCTCGTATCTTGCATCAACTCTGCTTTCCAAACCAATTATACAAGCATCCGAATAAATTCCAAAGCTGCCCTTTCCTTCCGGAATAACAATCACTGGAGCACTGGTTAGCCTTGTCTTCCATTCTTAGAATAGATTCTTCCTTCGCTGGGTCTACAGAGATATCTTCATCCAAAATAATGTGTCTCAAAATAACTTCCGGTTTCCAAAAATGGCACTTAAAGTACTCGCCTTCAAAACATGCCTCCTCGGTGTCTCCAACACTATCTTCAAATGTAGCTTGAGCTCCTCTTCAAACTTAGAATATACATAAACATACTTATTCATACTCTTATCGATCCTAAATCTGCTCAACTAACTCTACTTCCTTCTCGGAGCCATTCTCCGACTAGACTGAATCACTAGCACTACCTTGGAATCAAATCAACACGAAACTCTATCTCTCGATGGGAAGACAAACAATTTGAATCACATCAATAACTTAAACTTCTCTTGAGAAGTCCTTACTCCAATAAAAGACTACTCAAATGTATTCCATAATTGTCGCACAACACTCTGGCAATTCTACCCAAATAAGTTTGCAACAAAACTATTCTCCCTTCACAATCCAAAACAGTCATATGCTATTCGGTAATGAATCAACTCTGCTACTTCCGAAATCACCTCAAGCAAACTGCTAATCATCAAACCTTCTCGACAACACACAGAACACTTCCAGCTATATGGCTAACCTCGATGACCAAAGACTTCTATTCAAAGCTCTTCGAGAAACTCGGGCCTTAATTAAACAAAAATACCCTTCTGGACTTAGTCACCATTCCGAAACGGACATACTTCCTTAACTAGTTCCAAAGAAACATCTTCGGAGACATCCAAACTTACTGAGTCTCATTACGCAGCTACTACACCCTGAGATATCAAGATATCATGACTTGGTCATGTCCATCCAATAGATCCAAACTCAAGCTCATCAAAAATTACATTCCAACAATGAAATTCCTCACATCACCCAAAGCTCACTCGAGACGATAATAGGTCTACAGTCTCGACAGATACACTCCAACTACAAATATTCAAAACTCCAACCATCGGTAGTCGTGTTTCACACACCACTATCTTATCTACCTTTATAACTTATATTGGAATACCCGAACAGGTAACCCAATAAATAGGCAGAAATAAATAAATATATATATATATAGCAAAATTACAAATACGCTCTCTCAAGAAAGAAATCACTTAAGAGCCTAGGCATTCACTCAACCTAGTGCTCTGATACCAAGTGTGATGACCCGCCCTTCTCACTACCAGAAAGACGCATCATCATTAAGAAAGAAAGGGATAGAAATAGAAAAGAATAAAAAAGAAAGAAACAAAACATCAGAATCTCACAGTGGAATGGAACAAAATATAATTTATCACATATCTATTACATAGATTTATATATATCAGAGTTATATAATATCAATACACATGACAATCATACATACATCTGTCACTATATACATCAGAGATACAGTATACATCAACTATCACAGCAGAACTAGATAGATATCTACAACGTTGAAGCCTCCTGCTCCATTGCTCCTCCAGAAGTCGTCAAAGCCAACCTGAATCCCTTGGCTACCCGTAAAAATTTGGGTACCCGAAAGTTTATAAAAACAAAAATAAACTCCAGGTCAGACATGGGTCTGGTATGAGTAAACGGTTAAATTGTTTAACTTTGAAAACCATTTAAAACAAAGGTATCACGTAAGACTCCCCACAAATAAATACGGGAAAGTTTTTACCTTACGCTAACCAAAACATTTTATAGGAAATCCAGTGATATTATAATAGTGTCTAGGGTTTTCAAGTAAAATACAGAAATAGCTGAAATGCTTACATCTCACATTTCAACATAGTTGGGCACAATCAAAACGTACGGTGCTTATTGGAAATTGGATCCCATACAATGGCAGGGCTACTGGGGTACCACCCGTCACAGTACGTGGTCTAGATCACAGTACCGAGGAGCCACCCTAACTCCCCTGCAACACAAGGCCGGAACCATTCCTTACTGAACAGTCCCGAACAAGATAACCCCGCAGTTGGTGCGCATTTCCAACCGCCCACACAACCGAAATAAGGGACATCTAGACAGGGGTATATCTCGTCCTGCTTGGGCATGACCCACCTAACCTTGCTGCACCTCCCCTGTTTTAGCCATTCCCGGCTGATGAGGCTTGAGGCTGCGATTACCTTTATAGGACAAATATCTTAGAATGCTCATCGTCCGCCTGACGATGTGCTGAAAGCATTCAATCCATACAAGTTCGTTCCGGGTTCGAACGAAACCGAAGGCATTATCTCGTCACACTCATTTTGGAATCACCCTCAGAGTCAACGACGATAACCCTTGCATTCTGAAAGCGCCATCTTGATCTTTAATTGAGAATTCACGACCTAACGTTTAATTTGGATCGATGTGGTTTTCGGAATATCAATTGGATACCCGATCCCGGTCTCATCGAAATCCAAACGCCGTTTTAAAGGCCAAGTTGTCTAATTAACTTAACAGTTTAATAATTTAAATTCAACAATTGAATTAACATAACATTTATCACAGATGAATCATATACAATTGCCATGGATATATTATAGCATATCAGTGAGCATCACAGAATATCATCAACAAACATCACAAACAAATATACAACATATACAACATCCATAAGCAATCATCTTCAATTCTATATTTAATCAATTCAATTAAACCAATTATTTGAGGATTAACCTCTTAATCCTGATAAATTAATCATTAGTTAATAATTCATTACTTATTCCATTTCAAATTATTTAATTAATAATTAACTCTTAATTAATAATTATATCTTAATTACTTAGTTAATTACTCCTAATTATTAATTAATAACTTTAATTATTAACTTATAAACCTTAATTATCCATCAGTTACTTAATTACTTGAGAGTTAATTTCTTAACCCTGTTTAATCACTTATTTCCCTTCAAATTATTTAATCAACAAATCATTTCTTAATTAATGTTTATGTCTTAATTGCTTAATTACTTAATTACTTTATTCACATTATCTAACTAATTACTTTCTTAATCAAGTTATCTAACTTTAATTACTTAAGTAATAATTTCTTAATAACTATTCTTCGAACTAGATAGAACTTCTCACCTGTCTATTTATTGCTGATTGCTTCATTAATCATTTCTTAATTCTTAGTTAAATCACTTGATTAATTACTATTACTCGTTATTAATTAATTAAGTGGTTAATTACAATTTCACTTATTATTTATAATACATTACTAATTAAAATTTCAAAGTAATTACCCTTAATTACTTCTGCATCCAATCAATTAATATTGATCATTCACATAATTAACATTCAATACTTCTTGAAATTTGATATCAATTATATTACTAACTCAAACAATATTTTTTAATTTACTTAATTTATTACTTAATATTAACAAGATTATAAAAACAAGGCTAAGCTTTAACAAAAGAAATCAGTTACTTTAAAATAATTAATTCCGAGTTAACTTGTTAATAAGCCTTAACTATGATAATCAAACTTGCATTAAATTTTTACTTAAACTTTTAAACAGTATTCGTTTTATTGTAATACTTGCTGAAACCCTTTTATTCATTAACAAGTTTATAACATCATAAACTCAATCACAAAAGCCCGAGCTCTCCCAGTAAAACTCAAGCATTGCTTTGAGTTGTTCGCACCCTTCACTCGAGTAACCCATTCAGATACGCGACTCTATCTTCTTCCTTCATTTTGATTTACAGCAAGCTTTATAAAACTTTAATTATAAAGTAAACATCAGAGTATTCACGCACTCAAACTCCAAAGGATAACCCGAATCATCCACTAAAAATTCTCGAGTATAACTCGAGACAGTACCCCCCTTCACCCCAACGTCAAACACTGATACGCCTCAGTGCCTGTACACGTGTACAGCGCCGTTCATGGCTCCGGCGATTATCTGAGGCGTCGCGCAAATCACAATTAACACGAATACGAGAAAAACCAAAGTCACAATACCATCAAAATTCACAATCGAAAAAATTACAGTTCGAACGAAAGAAGGCATTCAACCCCACGGCAAACAAACGCCTCGCCACCAAAACGCAGACCACCAGAAATGATGCAAACTCGTCTACACCTCGTCAACATCCCCAGCAACCTTCCCACCAAGCCTCGATTCACTCGGTCATGGGTACGCGACGAATTTCCTATTTTACTGACAGGAACAAAAACACCCATTAAACCCTATTTCGACCTCGTATTCAATTCCTATGCAATGGAAAAATAAATGAACATTTTTCCAAAGATCACTGACCTTCATACTTGCTTCGACTTGAATTTCAACAATTTACATTGAGTAATTTTCGAGAATTCCATAAAAGTTCAATTTTTGTTCAACAACAAATTGCTCTTGATATATTGAGCTAAAAATTCCCATTCAACCTCTAAAAATCATAACTTGTAGTCATGATTCAGGATATAAGTTTGAATTAGCTTTCATATGATTGAATTTATCAGTGTTTATTTGCTTGACTGTAAACAGTTAAGTATGAGTTACTGATATGTTTGAAACAGAATTTTAAAAATCAAAATTGAAGTTCAAGCAACAAGTTTTTGATGATAACAAGTTTAAAACTTACCATAGTCAAATGAAAACAATTCAAAGTTCAATTGTTTTCAACCCTGTAACATAAAGCAGAGAACAGCACCTTCAATATTCCAAGTTCAACTTGTCTAAAATCTCAGACACATATCAAAACAAAGCACATACCATACATATGTAAATATCATAAAATTATCTTACTGGTTTTAATTAACTTAGGCTTGAAAATTTAAGTTTACTCACCCCATAAACTGTTGAACTGAAATCCCTTGATGCCTTGAACACTGCAGTTTCAAAACTGTCTGTAACATTGTTCATGAATCTGCCTTCCTCTTTTTGATTTGCATATGTTTTCTCTTCTTGTTTTTAGTTTCTTCAGGTTCCATTTTTTTTTCTTGTTTATTTCACGAATTTGCAGTAACATGAGATACATATATAAATAGAAGAGAGTGGATTGTAAAGGAAGGTATTATCTAGTTGAGTAGTTTTCTGCATTTGGTTTTATCAGATTTTATTCCTGAATTGTATAGATTTGTAAACATTTTGAATTGACAAAATATTGTGCTGAAATGATAGAAATTAAATGGCTTGCTTCATAATATGGTTGCATACCATAATTATGTTCGGCTGTACATGGATAAATGTACACTTGTAGGTAACATGAAGATATTTTGTAAATAATTATTGTACTATGCATAAAAATGTTGGTCTGTTCTTTAAGTTGTAGGCCAGCATAGCTTGCACAAAAAGCTATTCACTTACATATTTGCTTTATCTTAATTGGCTTGCATAGTTATTAAACTGTTTACATAATTATCATGTACTATTGCTTTGTACTATACATAAAGATATTAGTTTGCTCTTCTTCATTTTGCAGGCTAACAAAGCTTGGACATGAATCCATTCATTTGTTCCCTTTTTGTTTTGAACTTTAGTTTGCATAATTAATCAAATATTTACATAGTTATCATATTTTGCTATGTAAAAGAATTTTTGTACTAAGTATACTTGCAGGTAGGCTTGTGTTTCTATATTTTTTTTTTATTTGCAAATGGATTGGCTTATGAATGAAGATATATGTTTTAGATATGTTTTGTTTTACCTGACATCTAGTTGAATAGTTTAGATATACATGTTTGTTTTATATTTTACATTAGTACTTAATTTCAGTTTATGTTGTATGATAATATTTGTTTTATTATTTTCTTGCTTGATTCATATGCAAATATTTGTCTTATTTTATTTTATTTTATTTTTCTTGCAAAACTTCAACTTATGTTGTACTTCAATTTTTAACAATCACTATTTAAATTATGTTCATATGATTTACTTATGTTTTACACTTATATTTATTTTATTAGTATTTGTATTTAACTATAAATATTTAAATTATGTACAGTATGATTCATTTACAATTATACTTATTTTATATTTATCACCATTTGTATTTTATTTAAATTATATGCATAAGTTTGACTTATACTTCACATTTATATTTTATATTGGTTAACTTTGATTCTATTCCAAATATCATCACTCATATGTATACTCACCAAATATAAACAAAGTAAGATATTTTAATTTAATCATAAAAGACAATTTTATTATGAATATTATTGAGAAAATTTATTAAACTTCCAAATCAATTTCCTTTTAAAAATACCATTTATATAAACAATGGCAATTATTTCAAAATTATATCTATTTCAAATGGTTAAGTATACATTTTATTTAAATTGATTTGACTATTTATAAAAATAAATAGGGCCAAAATCCAGGGTCGTTACTGGATCGTATATGTTTAGGTACAACCATCAAAATAATATTTTGAAACCTACTTTAAAATCTATTTAGGATTTGTGTATCTTGCCATATGGAAGAGTCAATACTCTTAATACCTTATTGGCAACTGCAGAAATTCTTTTCTTGACATTGATATGAAACTCATAGTTTCTTTTAATGTATGATCGTTTTACTGGACATTGTAGTAAGTTATGACTATTTCAGCTTTGTTAATTTCATTTCGTCCTTCATAATCAGCTTTATCTTCGATCGTATCCAAACCATTTTACTACCGATAATTTCTAAACGAAATTCCTTCATCATGGAGTTGGCATTTCTTGAAACAACATTGTTTCTCGATACAATGGAATAGGCATTCACAAACATTTATGAATTAACTTTATGTGTAAAACTGATTCAATTTTGAGTTTATGGAACTTATTTTTATAAAATAAATTAGTCACCCATTGTTGGTTGTTCCCAAACTACTTTTGGGTGATCCACACAAGATACATCACGAATGAATATTACTTATAGCCTCTTGACTCACATAACCTATCAACTCTTAACCTAGAATATGTAGGGATTTTCTATTGATAGAACCGGGCCAGTCTACAGCATGTGAAATAAGTAGATTTCAAAAAGATTCATGTTTTGGATAATCTGGGCCTATGAAGTCTAAAGTTTTGTATTAGTTTCAATCTACTTAATTCAATAGAATATTTTTTTAAAATTTTCTAATTTATTTAGTTAATGAATATAATCAAAAGGACTTTTTATAGTTAAAGAGGATATCATTATATACTTGTATGATGTGCATGTGCAACATAGCGTCGGATGTACATGGTTCAGTATATACATAAGTAAATATTGGGATTTTCATCTACTATGTATATACTTGGCTTTTACATATATGTTAATTGCCTGAATAAAATATATCATAATAAAATATGTGTATATATATAAAAATAGATATTAATTTTTGAAAAATTTGGTAAGCTTATAATAGATATAAAACAAAATTTGACTAATTCTTTAATTTTAAATTTCAAATTTTAGATATCTAATTTGATCTAGTAAAATAAGATTAATATTTATAACAAGATTAAAAATTTAAATGTAGTTTTTTAAAATATCATAATATGAGTTTATATGTAAAATCAAATTCAAAAATAAATTAATTCAAAATATTTATATAAACATTTTGTTAATTAAATGTGTACATAAATAGATATATAAATATATTAATACATGTGTGTGTCTGTGTCATATATATGTGTGTTTGTGTATGTATACATATGTGCATATATGTTCCGTAATATTTTTAACTGAAAATAAGATTTTACTATTCGTAAGACACATAACTAAACAAATGCATTTATTTCATATAATATATATATAATAATTTTATAATATAATTAATCTGGTTGAATTTTTTATATTTAAAGGCATTCTAATAAAAAAAATATTTACATAATATTTAATAATTTTTTATTATTTCTAAAAGTACATAGTTAGGAAATTTATTTATTTTATACAATATATGAAAATATAGTAATTTTATACTATAATTGATTCGGTCGTAAGTTTTTTTTGAAATCATTTACATAATATTTCAACTTAATTTAATTTACATAAATATTATTTAAATTAGTGAACTATGTTTAAAATTATATATGTGTGTGTGTGTTTATTTCTCTGAGCTTGACTTTCGAATGTAGGAGACGATGTATTTTGGGAATGTTACTTTAGATGTACTTTGCGTTGTCGCTTAAAATTTAATTTTGTCTCAATGTGTTGTATGTGATGCTTGGGCCAATCTCTCCGAGTGGTGTAAGCCCAATAAAGCATTTACACATTTGCATATATATATATATATATATATATATGCACGTATGTATATTAAATTAAGTTAATCCACAAAAAAAAAATTAATTTTTGACCAAAATATTTTATACACCATTTTTTAAACAATCACATATTATAATAGTAAAATGATTCATATAGATTAAATGTTATATATTAAACAGATATAGGCAGTAACACTTGAAAACGGAGTTATGACATATCTAGTATACACATATCATTATATAATATATATGGAATTATACCTTGAGAGAAAAGACCGTAGAAACACACTTCGATCTATTCTATCTCCTTGATGTGTCAAATCTACACCTATTGCTGCAAACAGAAGACATGCAAGCACCAGATCTACTATTATTTAATCAATGGGATGCAAATAAAGTAAGAAAAATGGAGAGGGGAAGGATGGTGCTTGCAACTAAAAGGAGAAAAGGAGGAACCAAAAAGGTAAACAAAACAAGAGGTCTTTGGATCCTTTTTATAGGGAGAGACGAACAAAAGATCTAACACCTATCTCTCCCATAACAAGTCAAATTTTGGACTACCTCGGTCCCTCTCCACCTTATTTGGTCGACCACATCTAAGGAGCTAATTCGACCAAGTTTCGTTTCAAACCCATCAGTAAATTATCTCATTTAAATCTAATTTAAATTCTTATCGATATCATATATCAATACTCACATATATAACTTTTATATGTACACCCAATAAATTACTAGTAGTACCCCGAACAATTCTAAGGGTCACTATATTTTATTAAACACACCATATACAATAAATACAATAATAATTAATATTTCATAAATACAAATTAATTTATAACTATTATAAACTAATTGAATCAAGCGGTATTTCGAAGACTAAATTGGTTCGGTTGTGCAACTCATATGTGTGAATTTAGTCAACAATTAATATTCAAACAATTAAAATACCGCTAGTTAAGATAACGTGTGAAAATCAGGTGGATCTACCAATGTGTCCTTAGTGTCTACTCTTATCACTTTTAGTATTGATTGGTATAAATAATTGTTACTAAAAGGTACCGCTTAAACAAACTGGTACTGATTAGAATAAGTCCTAAACAAACATGGTAGATCCATTCATGAAGGGACTAGCTCAATTAGTACTAAATATACCGATCAAATTAATATTCAAACAATTAAAAATCTCATCTATAAAATCCAATTTTACAAATTTAAGCGGTATTTTTAGTAACGATTATTTATACTAATTCTCTTCATCAACACTATATCTTTAGGACTTATGGAATTTTTTTTTTTTGAAAAAAGGATCAAATAGCTTTATTGATAATGCCAAAACATTACATAACAAGGTATATACATAATGAACAGGTGGTACAAAAAGCGACCCGTATACTCATCAAAAAACACAAAACCTAAAAACTTTGCGATAATCTCGCAACTCATGGCGGCTCGTTCTCTCTCCCTTGCAATCTTTCTTCTCTTTCAACGATAGTGATAGTACTATCAGTGCATCTAGACAATCTTGAGCTCTCAGTTTCGTCATCTTTTCTATCAATCATGTATCTTGAGGATGATGCAGTATTTGGGGGATTAGGGTTTTTGGTCAAGGTAAGGTCAGCTCACAGAGGTATAATTTCCCATTTCTGTATGATATTATCTGCATTGATGATGCTGTGGCTGAAAAACTTGGATCTATTGATGATAATGTCTCGAACGTTGGATTTAATGGTGTTACAGACTGTGATTTTGTCTATCTTTTCACTGTTAAAGATGATATCGTTCCTGCTTTTTCAAATGTACCAAACAGCTGTGCTAAGCGCGGCTATTATGATGTCTTTCTTTATACTGTTGACTGCAAATTTTTGGGATATATATGTGATGGCATCTGTAATAGAAATATGAATATTTCTATGAGTTATAGGATCCCCCATCATGGTTCTGATCCAATACCACACATGCTTGGAGAAGGAACAGTTGAAAAATAGATGATTACATGTTTCTATTTCCCTTTTGCACAAAACACATATGTTGTCTTCAGTTACTCCTTGTAAGTGTAGCTTGTCTTTAAATGGCTCTGTATAAGCATACATTCATCTTTGGGAGTGATATGGTATTCCATATGATTTTGTAATAATTGATGTTCTGGAGTTTGACCCTTAAACCATTTCATGTATCATGAAAAGAAAACAAGCCATTTTTACTGTTGTTACAAAACCAATAGTCTTCTGTTTTATCACGATATATAGGAACTTGCCTTATTTCCTCACTTATGTTGCCTAAATATGAGATGTTTTCTGGCCTCCAACAATTATCAGATATGATTTGGTTTACCTTATGATTATGACCTCTTGTATATGATAAGATTTGATGCCCCAGTTTTTCCAATAAGGTAGAACCATTGATCCAAGGTATAAACCATAAACTGGTGGACTTGCCATCCACAATTCTTCTGTCAATCAATTTTTGAGCTTCTTTTCTGTGATATATCATTTTCTTCCAAGTGCATGAAGAATTATTACTAAAGTTAGCTTCCCACAAAGTCTCATTGTTTGCATATTTTACATTAAGCCATCTAGCACTATAAGATGAGTTGTTAAGGGTTTCCCATATTCTTTTGATGCAAAAGGACTTATGGAATTTGGTATAGGTTAATGTTCTAATATTTTCTGCATTCAACTCAGTTAGTCCACAAACAAAGTCTTTGGTTCAATAATAACATTTATTATTTATCTTACTACTCTGGTCGGAGATTTTGACTTTAAGTTGACTACAATTGACCATGATACTAACCTCGTACAACTAAGGTGACAAATTCTCTATTGAATAGTGTTTCACTTCCAATGCTTCAACTCAGACCCAACTATGGTTGCTTAATGTTTGCTATATTGTGATTTAACTATAATCAAAGCGGAGTTTCCACAATAAATTTTAATGGTATTCTTAAGGCGAGGAAACTGTGTAATACTGTCACTTGAGATTTCCTGCTTGACCTTATTGTTAATAACCAACGTGAAACTCTTAGATGAGTCATTCCATAGTCACCCAATAACTATTAGTACATAAACCCTTGGTGCCCCAGCAGCCATAAGTAATATACAGCATAACATTTGGAGAGCGTTACGTACTCATGTCTCAACAAATGTATCGATATCCCTTCTCGAAACATCTTGACCAGGAATATTTTAAATAATATATTATTTAATATTATGGTAATTTTCTTATGATTATAAGTCTTTATAATTATTATCAAATTATATATCATTTAAGGATTTTCAAAATATATGTATTTAATTAGTATATCATAATATACCAAATATATAGAAAAGCAAACGATTAATATTTTGAATGAGATTTTACTGTAGAATAAATAATTTACAATTAATTATGGAGTTTCCCCTATGATTTATCCCTAACTCTCTCAATCTCCCACTTGCACTTTGTGTTAATTATGGAATCTTAGTCACTTCCCTTTGATTAGTTTGTTTAGTACTGATTGAGCCAGTCCCTTCGTGAATGGATCTATCATTTTGTCCTTAGTGTTTACTCTTACAATCACAACTACTTTATTGTTGACAAACTCCCTTATCAGGTGGAACTTTTGAAGAATGTTCCTTGACTTGCTGTGAGCTTTTGGTTCTTTTACGATTTGCATCATGGCATTATTATCACATAACAATGTTATAAGTTTCTCAACGTTTGGAAATGCTCCTACCTTAGCCATAAACTTATGCTTCCAGTCCCCTTCTTTAGTTGCTTCATTGAGGGCAATGTACTTGGACTCCATCAATGAATCAACTACAGTCCCTTGCTTGGAACTTTTCCAACTGAGCGCTCTGCCTTTCAATGTGATCACATAACCGAACAAAGATTTATTGTCATCGATATCACATTGAAACTGGAATCTATATACCATTTAGTAAGGAGTTATTCATCCCATATATAAAGAATAAGTCTACGTTTCACTGCCATCCAATTTTTTCTTTGGGATTATACTCATATCGACTTATGCATCTATTATCCCGCCTTTTTGCAAGGCCGTGACACTAAGAACTTGACTAGAAACCAAGGATAGATCACTAATTCACAGGTCTGCTATGGATACTGGTAAATTTTATCTGAGTTTGGATCCGCTACAATTGATATGACATGACAAACAAAGCTATAAAAGCCAACGTTTCAAATTTCGAGTCAATCGGAGTTCGTATGCTCAAGATATGATCGATGCAAACCAAGGAAATCAACTCATTCGCATCCATCATTTCGCATCGATCGATTTCGTATCCATCAAGCATCCATCGATCTGTATCCATCACATACATTCTACTTTATATCCACTTGGCTTGGTTCAACTTCGTATCCATCACATTTTCTCAGCTTTGCATCCATCAATTGGAGTCAATTTGTGTCGATCCCAATTGCACAGTTCGTATCAATCGATCAACCACGATACGAATGAACCATCGAACGATCGATACAAAGTTATATCTTCTATCGATATGAAATGATATCCGGTTGTCGATACAAAGTGGCCCCCAGACATCGATATAAAGTTACCTGTGAGCATCGATACGAATGGAGCCTCAAATGGTCGATACGAAGAAAATATGTAAAGATGGTTGACTTGGTCATGCGGCATGGAAAGTGGATCGATCCTAAAAGTTAGCATCACGCCATCAAATAGCATGTGCTTAAGAGCGATACGAACGGAGCAATGCAAACAAGAAGCGATGCGAACTTGGCAGCCATCAAAAAATACAAACTGGCATTGATCATAACTCATAATCTACTAGTCCAAATGCTACGAAATTTTCACAGGAGGTCACGTATGTCCTCAGGAATGTTAATGATCGGTCTCGACTCGATTGGACGAAACATTGATCGATACAGAAAGTTTAGCGTATCGATCACGGACCGAGTGCAAATGACATGGGATCGATAGCGTGGGCCCACCCACATGCGAGAAGAGGTCTCCCGAGATTTGGGCAAGATATGTATAGTCTACGCCTATAAATAGTAGCCTATGACCTATAGAAAAAGGACTTTTGGCTCTTCTACGTCTAGACTCTGCCGAAACCATTGTTGAACTCGAAATTCACTATTGTAATTCATTGTAATCAACAAGAAAAAGTTGATAAAAGTCAACCATTTCATAGTGAACGTAGGAAACATGCCGAACCACTCTAAATCTCTTGTTCATTTGCTATTTTTCTGATTATTGTTTGATGTGTTTGTTAGATAATCCTCTTTCTACATTTATTCACTTTATTTTATCTCTTCGAACACTTTCAAAGAGTGTTGTGGCCAATTTTGGTACGAACACTTTGCTGCTTTCACTGAGAGAACCCGGTTTTTCTTCTGCTCGTTAGATCTACTATCGATATCAGATTGTATAAATCTAAGAAGAAGATCCAGATTTCAAGTTTAAAGTTCTTCCATTCTATTCAGATTTACATCAAATCTAGGAAAGATCTTCGATATCCATCATGGTTAACACTAAGACCACTTCTCCAACTGCAGATCCAGAAGGGCGGGACAGACAGAATCCCATATAGCAATCTCCTGCCGATCAGAATGCTGCCGGACCATTAAAATCACAAGGCCCAATCACCAGGGAAGAATTTCAGCTGCTTATGCAAGAACTAACTCAGAGCCACCAATAACTCAGTTAACAACGCCATGCTAATGCGCAATTGACCAACCAACTGAACCATCAACGACGAAGGAGATCCAGGAGGTATCAGGCTTCATATTCATCCATTGAGAGTTCAGCCTCTTCAAATTTCCATCATAGATCCACACGTCCACAGCTGGACGGAAGTTATACCCAAGCTACTGGACATCAGCATACACTGAATATTGGGCAACCGAAGGTTGGCCCGTCAACCAGCTATCAGGCTGGATCCTCCTTCCGAGTGGTACGGTTCCTCATTATGTCATAGACAATCGCACTGCCATCATTGCTACTGGATTGGGAGTTGATACTCGAAATTGGACAGTTCTGAAACGTCACCAACATACCCTCGAACCTTATGTTCCAGAGAACTTAGAACCAAGGAGGCAAGACATAGACCGTCGACCGCGTCCGGCCCATCCTTGCATTGTGGAACCCGACCACACCCTGGCTCAGCAAGCCCAAAACGTCAAGATGCCAGATATCCCGACGATGATCCGTCAGATGATCCAAGAAAGTCAAGGCCTCACTGATGACGATTGGGGAATCTTCCGGGGTCATACTCCTTTTACTGATGAGATACTCTATCCTGAAACACATCGGTGATTCAGGATGCCGACTTTGCCTCTTTATGAAGGGAGCTCTGATCTTAATCAACATATTTGAAGTATGAATGTTAATGAATGATGCACGAGCCGATGATGCAGTTAAGTGCCGAAGTTTCCTGATCTCACTGGGAGACATAACGACTATTTCACCCATTTGCCACCTCGATCTATCTCGTGTTTGAATCAGTTGACGACAAAATTTGTTGAGCAATTCCGTATGCATGTTACGAGGCGACGGATGTTTATTCTTTGTCTAGTGTCACTCAAGCTCCTGGAGAGACATTCAAACGTTATATGGAGAGATTTCGTGCTGCATGCATTGATATTAGCAATCCTAATGATAACTCTGTTCTGATGGCATTGACTAAGGGGATTGATCCCGATTTTGAGTTTGCAACTGGTTGGCTGGAAAACCTCTTGCGTCATTGGACCATTTCTACTCCAAGGCATCCCAATTCTTGAGGAGGGAGGATGCGAAACAGTCTAGGAAAAAGGATGATGCAGGGCCTAGTATGGAAGGAATTCAAAGCAATGTTGCTATTAAACAAACCATGGAGATTTTTGAAAAGTGCAATTGAACATACAAAATAAGCAAAATCCAGAAAGGCGATGGTAATCAAAATAGGAAGCAGGATCAGAATCGTGTTCCAAAACGTAGTGCTCCTATGTTTGATAATTATACTCCTTTGAATACGTCGCTAGAAAATGGATATTTACAGACCTATGATACTATTCAGTACATGAAACCTGCTCCGAAGCAGTCATCGGAGAGACATATTCAGACAGGGAAGTTTTGTAGATTCCACGAAAGCTACAGCCATAACAAACATGTGCCGTCATTTACAGGATATCATTAAAAAATTGATATGTAAGAGAAAATTGGAGCAGTTTGTGCAGGTGCCGTAGTCTGGAGGTGCGGGCCTATCAAATCAAAACTATGTGCCGAATCAGGTAAGACCGAAGGAAGCCGCTCGTACTGGCAGAAGGATGGTGATCAATACTGCTAGTGGTGGTCCTCATCCAGCAGACCGAAGCTGGAAGGAAATGGAGTTGTATGGTAGTTCTATGAGGCATGTGAGCTTTGAATGTTGCAGTAGTTTGGAAGATGGGGCTCTGGCCAAGCAACAGAGAAGATGACTGACGACATCGTCTTTCGAGACAGAGACATCGATAGGGTCGAAGCTCCAACCATCGATCCACTTATCATATCAGCTCAAGTAGGTCCTGCTTGGATGAAGATCATCTTGGTAGATAGTGGGAGTTCTGTGAATATATTGTTTAAGCAAGCCTATGGCCAAATGAAAATGGAGACTAAAGATTTGAAGCCTTATCAATACCGTATTCATGGCTTCAATGGGAGTGCAACCATACCCACTGGAGTGGTGGAACTGCCAGTGGAATTAGGAATTAGAGAACGTCAGAGAGTTCAGATCTTATAATTTTTTGTGCTAGATATAGATTCTCCATACAATGCTTTCTTGGGCCTAACAGGCCCTAGCGGAGTTTAAGGCTACTATTAGCCCATGGTGTTTGACTTTAAAGTTCCCCACCGATCATGGGATTGGAGTCATAAAAGGAGATTAGGCTGCTGGACGAGCCTGTTTTGTTTCTAAGTTGTAGGATGTGCAGCGAAGAGAAAAAGGAAAAGGCGTAGAGGAATCTCTTTGCGTCCGCTTTGTTGAGAATTGACAGTTGTCGCCTAGACCTAGCCCTAGGCACCATAACCAATTCTAGAAGGATCTTGACCTGAGAGATACCGAAAGCAAAGAAAAAAGTAAAGACAGTCAAGCTTTCCCAGTCGAGCTGACGATCGACGTCTCAATCATTGATGACGACGATTCTAAAATGATAAAGATTGGATCTCAACTAAGTCAATCGATGCAAGAGGAATTGGTTGAATTTCTTCGGCAAACCTTGACGTGTTTTCCTAGACACACTTTGACATATATGGGATCTCCTCGGACATCACGAGCCACACATTAAACATTGATCCATAGTATGGATCCAGAGAGATCTGCCGCCCTTAAGGAAGAGGTAGATAAGCTTAAATCGAATGGATTTATTTGAGATGCATTATACCCGAAACGGGTGTCCAACCCAGTACTTGTCCGAAAACCAAGTGGGAAATGGAGAACGTGTGTTGACTACTCAGACTTAAATAAACCTTGTACCAAAGACAGTTTTCCACTCCCTCGAATAGATCGGCTCTTGGATTCAATGGGTAGAGATGAATTCTTATCCTTCATAGATGCATATTCTGGCCACAACCAGGTACCCATGTACTTACCCGACCAAAAGCATACCAGCTCATAACCAATCTAGGACTTTACTACTACAAAGTCATGTCTTTTGGACTTAAGAACGCTAGGACAACTTACCAACGATTAGTTAATCGAATGTTCGCAAACCAGATCGGGAAAACCATGGAAGTATATAAAGATGACATCATAGTGAAGTCACGATTCTCCACCGATCATATCAGAGACCTTGAGTCAATGTTTAACATCCTCAGAGAATATAGAATGAAGCTCAATCCTTTGAAATGTCGCTTTGGGGTCGCATTGGGAAAATTCCTTGCGTTTATCGTCAACGCTCGAGGAATCGAAGCCAATCCCAAAAAGATCTGGGCAGTCAGAAACCTCAAAATCCCAAGAACCATAAAGCAAGTCCAGAGTTTCAATGGAAAAGTAGTAGTATTGAGTAGGTTCATTTCAAAATCCACTGACAAATGCAATCCCTTCTTCGATCTGATCAGAAAAGGGAAACTGAACTTTGAATGAACTACGGAATGTGAGGGCGCATTTCGAGTGCTAGTTCAACACCTCTCCACACCGCCTGTCCTGTCAAAGCCTATTGATAACTAAAAGTTGTACATTTACTTAGCGGTGTCAGAAAACGCAAGTAGTACTGCCCTAATTCGGGAGGAAGACCAAATACAAACGTCGATCTACTACATAAGCAAACGAATGACCGGAGTTGAGAGAAATCATTCGAAGCTAGAGAAGTTAGCTTATTATCTTGTTATTGCCTCAAGGAAGCTCCGTCCATATTTCTAGGCTCATCCAATCACCATTTACACCAACCAGCCGTTACGACATGTCCTTACGTGGTGAATGTCGAGTTAAGTCAGTTTGACATTACTTACACTCCAAGGCGAACCATTCAAGGATAAATCCTAGCAGATTTCATAACTGAATTTACCATCCTAGAGGACTTGCCCGAAGCCAGTAAATCTCCCAAATACATCTGGAAGCTGCAAACGAATGGTGCATCAAATGATCGTTGCTCAGGTGCCGGAGTTGTACTTGAAACTCGTGAAGGTCGATCTATATGCTATGCTCTAAAGTTCAACTTTCATGCGACCAACAAAGAAGCTAAATATGGAGCCATGCCTGTCGGATTGAGAATCACCCGAGATTTAAAAAAAATCATTGCTGTGGAGATTTATTATGATTCACAATTGGTCGTGTGTTAAGTTTGGGGGGAGTACCAGGCTAAAGATCGAAGACTAGCTGCTTACCTAGCCCGGGTTCAGGAGATACTAGATCAGTTTGATTATTATGCTATCTATTGCATCCCCCGAGAGCAAAATCAGAAAGTCGATTCATTAGCAAAGTTAGCCGGTACAAGTGAGGCACAACAAATGGGACTCGTTCCCATGGAAACAAAAATCTTCCCCGAGCATCGATCAAATGGAGACGAGTTAGGTATTTGAGGATATTCTCGGTAAGGAGTCACGGATGACTCTGTTCAGAAATTATCTCGAGCATGGGACCCTGCCAGAGCGCTGGAGTGAAAAGAGACAAATTTTTCGAAAAGCTTCACGGTTCACTATTCAAAATGGAGTCATGTATAGAAGAGGATACTCTGTACCTTTACTGTTGTGTATCACTCACGATGAAATCAAACACGTACTGCATGATGTGCACAAAGGAGAATGTGGCGATCACACCAGGGCCAAGCCCTTGCCAAGCAAGTGCTTCGATATGGATACTATTGGCCGATTGTAAATCGAGATGTGTCGGACTACGCAAGAAAATGTGACAGATGTCAGAAACATGCTCAAATTCCTGGAGCCCCACCTACTGAGATAACTTAGATGGTCCGTCCATGGTCGTTTGCAGTATGGGGCATTGAGATTATTGGCTCTCTACTTCTAGCCAAAGATGGTGCGAAATACGCCATCGTCGCAGTTGATTACTTTACCAAGTGGGCAGAAGCTAAGCCCCTTGCTACAATCACGAAAAAGAAGGTGATCAACTTTGTAGTCCGCAACATTATTTGCCGATTTGGTCTCCCACATACCATCATCACTGATAACGAAACCCAATTCGATAGTGTTGAATTTAAGAACTTCTGAATGATTCCACATTCAAAAGAAATTCTCCATAGTTGCACACTCTCAAGCGAATAGACAGGTTGAAGCTATGAATAAAGTTATAAAGTCTATTCTGAAGAAACGATTGGAAAAGGCCGGGGGCAAGTGGGTCGATAAACTTCCTATGGCTCTATAGGCTTATCGAACAACCCATAAGTACGTAACCGGCCACACACCATTCTCTCTTTCCTACGGTTCAACGTTATTCCGATCGAGATGGAAATACATTCTTATCGTGTGACTTATTATGATCCAAAAATGAATGCCATATTACTTGTCGAATCTTTGTGGTTTATTGGATGAGAAGCATGAAGAGGCTGATTTAAGGGCAGCCGCATACCAAAGTCGAGTCGCCCGATTATACAATGCCAAGATTTGACCCCAAACCTTCAAACTCGGTGATCTCATCCTCAAAAGCATCTACCTGATTCCTTCGCACATTAAACCCATATAGGAAGGGCCGTATGTCATCGAACGAAAACTCGAAGATGGCACATTCCAATTATCGACCGTTGATGGTCTTACTCTGTTGAGAGCTGGAAAAGCGAAAGCCTTCGTCGCTACTACACATGATAGGCTTTAATTATTCGGTTTACTTTTAATTCGCAATTTGTTTATGCATTTTGAAATTTGAATTTGTAATAAGGCAACTGATTATGCCATATTTTCTTATTTCATCAATAAAATGCAATCTCTTCGAGCCAGAGCTGTGATTTTTTGAAATGCGACATACTACTATCGCTATGCACGGAGAGCTAAATTCTACCCGACAGTGGGGTTTATTCAAATAGAGAGTAACTGTGATATGACCGGTTACTTGCTAAGCGAAACCCGAGTTCGGGGGCAAATTATCACATTAAAGCCAAAAAAGGATCGATATACGATAATCCTTTAACTAACTGCAGATTCCCAGAGTGCGAGCTGGAGTGCAGACTTATAAATACGGTCTCGAAGAGGGTGGATCCGTCCATCTAACGACTTCGCCCGTATCTTGACCAAGTTTGAAGAGGATGGATCTGTCCATCTAACGACCTCACTTGTTAACTCAAGGTGGATGTGAACGGACCATCCATGATCCTGATAGATTCATCACTCCCAGAGTGCGAACGAAATCCTAAAGCCTAAACTAATGTGACTAACCATCTGTCGGCCAACTCTAGATTCTCGTAGTGCAAATTGGAGTACAAATATCAACTAACTCTGGATTCTTAGAGTACAAACCAGAGTATCGACATCAATTGACTCTAAGTCCCTGGAGCACGGATTGGAGTACAAACACCGATTAACTCTAACATCCTCAGAGTGCAGATTAGAGTTTAAACATAAATATCCTTAACACAACTCTGAGTTCCCAGAGTGCGGTCAGAGTATAAACTTAAATCGGTTGTGACTGACCACCAACAAATCACTCTAAAGTCCATAGAGTATGAGTGTAGTTATAAACATTAAACAGGAGTGAATGACCGCCCGTGAAAATAACTTAAGTCCCTGGAGAGTGGAAGTGTCACTAAAACTTAAGCAGGCATAATCGACGTCGACGAATAAGTGTAATCCCCAGAGTGTGGATACGATCACCAATTGGTGGACCAATGTGGCTCGACTACCATGCTTTCATTTCATTTCATAAATATTAAGACTGATGTGTTAAAGGAAAACAACGATTGCTGACTGATTATTCTATTGTATCCCCGAATCTGGAGGCAGAACTTACGTACTGACCACTGATTAAAACAACGCAATATCAAAATTCGACTTAACACTCGATTGCAACCCAAAACAGTAGCCTCAAGACTTAGCAAATAAATCCAGTTCCAAATTAAAGAGCTAAAGTTTCACAAGTATAACGAAGGAAAGTTTGAGTGCTGAAACAGTTAAGCAAATTAATGCAGGTTGTACAGAAAACAAAAAAAATCAATCATTCTTTGGAAGAAAAAGCTTAAGTACAAAGCTATACCAAAAGTCATAGTAGTAGGGGCCGAACCCGCATCTACACACGGCCTACAAAAAGAAAGGACAAATAGATTCCTACCTATCTACCAAAAATGAGCCGAAGGGACACGTCTACGTTTTCTTTTCTCTCGGTTTCTTCTTCGGTGTGGACCCGCTGGAGCTACCACTTGGTTTTCTCTTTGAGCCCTTGCCTTTCGGAGGCCGATCTCCAATCGGGGGCATTATATCAACTTCCTCCTCCGAACTCATGCTTATGGGAATGCTTCCAAAAGGCGGAGTCGAAGGAACAGGATCAATAGTAAGAGCCGGGATAGATGCATTTGTCTCAACGACCGTTTCTCCCGAAGATATCATCCGCAAAGGGGCTGGACTGGGGCCAACCATTACACCTCCAAAACTACTAGCCCGTGCAGCCGCTTCCACCTCGGCGTTAATTTCGGCTATTATTTCCTCTTCATGAGATGTGTATGCATCGCCGAAAGCGCTAGCGGCTGGGCCCGAGGAGCTACTCATAGGTGCTACTCCACCCATAACAAAAGGGAAGTTGGAAAAGGGATCACTGTGATGACCGAGTAGCTCCTCCATCATTTGTTCATCAAAAGTAAGTGCTCTCCCTTGTACCCCATCCATAAGTGCAGTAGCCATCGTTGTGATCGCTTCGGTTGTGAAGGCCTTCTGCTCTTGGTGTTGCTCTTGAGTTGCAAGAGGCACGACCGACGTAGTTCCAATAACTGAATGGAGACAAAAAGGAAAACTATTAACAATTACTTCAAGTTACACCTTCGATTTTAAACAAGCATAGGAAATGTTTAGAGCGCCTTCCTCAGTTTGACTCACCGCTGACGGAGCAGCTTCAGATTCTTGCTCTTGGACTGGAGGCAACCGCGGTTGATCGGGATTGTATGCAGGTATAGACAAGGGATCAATCGCAGATGTAGTATTAGGCTGGGTCGGCACAAGAGTTCAGAACTTATATCGTGGTGCTTGACACCAGAACCTTCTCCAACCTCCGAATGTTGAGCGCCAAGTTTCTCCTTTTCATATGAGATTATCGTATCGTGGAAAAAATTTCGTTCATCTTCGCTCAACACCCGGTTCTCGAGCTCGAACTCATCAATCGATTCAAATTGGTGAGCAACTTTTTCATTCTTTACTAATCGTCCCCAAGCACTGAACATGCATATTGGATAGTTATCAAGCCAGGTCGAATTTCTATGCTTCAAAACATTGGCATTGTAAGTGATAAGATCTTCAATATCTGCCTCTAACCTGGCTTCAGCCATTTTAACTTCATCCTCAACCTTGGCCTCAACCTCCCAGATTTTAATTTATGCCGCATCCCGTTCGCATCGAAGCACTACAGCCTGTTCACACACCTCCTGGGTTGCTTTATTTGCGTTATCCTTCTCCTTGATGATTTCGGAAAGTTCGACTAGAACCTCATTAAGTTATTTCAGAGCAGCGTCCCTTTCTGCTGTGAAGGTGGTGTTTCGGTGGCCCATTTCCTCCACTAAGGCAACGTGCATTTGTCGCATTCTTTCCATAGATCGAGTTGCCTCATCATCTTTTTGGGTGGCCTCTATTTCATATTTTCAAGAGGATTCAGCTTCATCATTGAGCACTTTAATAATACAGTCTTTCTAAGCAAGATCAGTTTCTAACTTCTCAATCATCTTCGCCCATTCGAAAGCCACCGCAGAGACCTTGTCAGCAGTCTTTATCCACTTCTAATATTGGCTATATACATCATGAATATAACGACCCTGACTCGACCTTCGAAAATCGACATCCGTACTTCACTTGTACTCAAATGCCGCAGATTCAAACGTCGAATCTGGTTTGGCAGAGCTTATAACACATTAAGTATAATAACACAGCAGAAGAAAAAGAATACTATCATTGATACATAATAGTTAATTAAAACAATGATACAACACATTATTAAGTCTCCAAAAGATAATATCTTCAGAAGTCTTTATGATAGATACTCCCATTTAACTGCAACACCATTGCCAATGCTCTAAGATTAGAAAGACTCCAAAAGCTAAAAGTGAGAACCACCATCAACACTGAAGTGAAGCAACTCGATCCAAATGTGATTGCCAATATCCGGAGATTAAATGCTATCGAATTTACCCCTACTATCGACTATCTGAAAAATCCAACTCTAGACTGCCCATGTGGAAAATTGTGGGCACCCAGAGTTTAGAAAGGGAACAATAAACTCCAGGTCAGCCATAGGACTGGTGTGAGCAAACAAAAAACAGTTTTCTCTTTTAAAACAAACAACAAAAGAAGTAGAAGAAATTCGCTATGCTTTTGGAAAATGAAACTTCCATAAGGCTTCCTGCCACACACACACAATGCAAGCGCAAACTTGGAGGAGATTTCTCCCTATGACAGTCAAAAATGCTTAATACACGAAAATCCTTTTGATATTATTATCAGTGCATAGTGGAAAACTTTTACAAGTATAGTATAAATCTTAGCCATCATACCACCATTATAGTATGCCTACTATAACTACCATGTTAAGTGGCAGGTTCTACAACTAAAACTGTACAAGGCGCGTATTGGGAGATTGGATTTTCAACAATGGTCAGGCGAAGGAACTTCCTACACCGAATGGAACGCCTCTGGAGGGACGCCCCGAGAACCTAACCGTATCTTTGCCAACACAAGGTCGAGTTACCCCTGTAACTAGGTAACTACTGACACGAGCATGCCATCACCTGGCCATTACCAACCTTTATCCGAGGTACCTCTACGCAAACAACCATAAAGCAATAAGTTTGCAGCAACCACATAGGTAAATATCTGGGCTCCATACCATGATACCACCTTTTATCCAGAAGGAAATGGACATACCTTAAGGGGGCGCTACCCTCAAATAACCTTGCTGCAACGATTCCTGTTTCGACCATTACTGGGCTGTGAGGCGTGATGAAGTCTCGTCCACAAAGCTACGCTTTTCACAAAGCTATGCTACGATCAACAAATGATCAGCAGAACTTTGCATGCCACATTACCAAACTGGGAATGTATCACTAGTAAATATCAACTGCATAACCTCTGAGCTCGTACATCTCAGAGATGGGTGTTAAGCTAAGAGAATAAATTATCCGCCACCAAATAGAAATGCATTTGATAGAAACCAGCTTTACATCTCAAAGTATAATGTCAGACACACATCCATATAAGTCTGTTCCGGGTCCGAACTGAACCAAAGGCACTTTATAAAGAAGCCCTTGCAATTCGTATGTTCACAATCCCGATCGGACTACCCATCACATAGGAGATCTCTATACGGGCATGACTCTGTACAGAAACATTCGATGGGTAATCCTTTTCGTTCTCGAAAATACCCGGTCTTCACCATCGGTCTTCAAATGCTATCAATTTACGTCGTATCACTATTCGAAATGGGTTGTATGACACAAAGTCCTCTCCCGGCTAAACCGAATAGTGAG
Organism: Allium cepa; assembly: GCA_030765085.1. Classification (NCBI taxonomy): domain Eukaryota; kingdom Viridiplantae; phylum Streptophyta; class Magnoliopsida; order Asparagales; family Amaryllidaceae; genus Allium; species Allium cepa. The sequence goes on along the minus strand of CM060935.1, from coordinate 1,049,404,947 downwards.
CGCTTAATTTAAAAAGCATATGGATATTGGGATCTCAGTTAAGTCATAACTTATTACCCAAAATCTTTCTTTCAAATGGTTTAAAACAAATTACCATTTTCAAATCTTTAAACAAAAAGATTCACTTCACAAAGTTCACCAATCTTCCACAAAGATTAATTCACGGTTTTCAAAACAATTTCTTTTTCAAATTGGATTAACTCATCTAACCTTTAAATCAAAGACTCAATTCATAGCTTTCAAAACCATTTACAATGATTTATTTATAACTTTCAAAACAATTCCCATTTCAAATCTTTTATATAAAAGATATACCATTTAAAATCCTCTTCAATTTCGAAACAAGGTTCAACCATCTTTCACAAAGATTCATTCATAGCTTTCAAAACTATTTCAATTCCATTTCAAACTTGAAATCTTTCAACAAAAATTGGAAATCCTTTCTTTATTTGAAAGCTACTATATTTGAAAACAAATACTTTTTGTTTTGGACAAATCCGATCAAAAAAGCACAAGTTATAGTCTTTAAAGTATAAACTTGGGTTAATTTTAAATTCCCAAAATAATACTTTTAAAATACTATAAAGATGGTTAAAAAACAATATACTATATAACTTGTAAAACCATAATTCAATCCTTGACTTCAAATTCAAATCAAATTATTTAAATTTCAAAACTTTATCAAGTCATTCAAAATAACTTTTATCTTTTAAAACTCCTTTTCAAAAAAACTTTTCGTATTTAACCCAATTCCATTTCCAAAACCATTTGGATTCAAAATTCAACTTTAAACCATTTCATTAAATTCAAATATCTGTGACTTAACCAATTCCTTCGTGCAATCCATATTTGTGTGTGTATGGTGTAGTCCAAGGGTTTTACACAATAGTGCAACATCATCAATCATTACAGATTCAAACACATCAATATCGATAAGCGGTATGATCTATAATGCTTATCTTCCATTCACAGATTCACAGATAAATAATATAAATTTATCATAGATAGATAAATTGCATTCATCACAGCTCAAATCAAAATAATTCATATCACAAAGCATCACATAATTCAAAGCATTCCATACAATTCAAACATCCATAAGTAAGATCAATTAATTATCTGATTAACTTTAAATCAGATTAATTACTAATCCTTGTTAATTAATATCAATTAGTTACAAACCATTTTAATTAGTTATCCTTTAATCATTTATTAACTTACCATTAATATAAATTAATCAACCCTAATTAATTAATAAATCAACCTTAATTAAAAAATAAATCAACCTTTAATCATTTAATAATTAACGTTTAATCATTTAATAATTAACTTTTAATTATTTAATTATCCTTTAATTAATTAATTACATTAATTAATTACTCTCAATTAATTATCATCCCTTAATCACCTTCACTAATTAACCGAGCGTTAACTAATTATCTTTTAATTGATCACTTGATTAATCAACTTTAATCATCAATTAATTACTCTTAATTACTTTCATTAAGTAATTAATTACCCTTTTATTATCAATTAAAAAAATTAATTAATGATTCTTTAACTACTATCATTAAGTAATTATCCATTAAGTAATTATCTTTTTAATTACTATCATTAATTAATTTCTAATTACTTAAACTTTAATTAAATAAAAGATAAATCATTTATTTTAATCCATCACTTAATTATCATTAAAAACCTTAAGTTAATAAACCTTGGAAATAAATCATCATTACAAATAAATTAACTTAGATTTTAAAGTTAATTAACAAATTAAAACATCTTTTCTTAATTAATTTCTTAACATCATTAAGTTTATTCAAAATAAACTTTTAAAATAAGGGTTATACATATGTCAAAAACATTTTAAACTAAATTAATTTGAAATAATTTTATTTTAAAAAAAAACCTTTTGAACCAACTCAAAACTCGGATAAACATTTAATAATACAAAAGAATTGGTTTTAACCAAAATTGTTTCAAATAAAAACTTGATATGATTTGAAGTTTAAAACTATTTTTACAGACCCAAGCCAAAATTAAAAATACCAGAGCCAATTCCTTTTTTCTCCCGAGCATCAACTCGATCAATTTTCTTTTTATTTTTATTTTTTTAACTTAAAACCTATTATACTATTAAACTCACGCAAATGTCACGATACCAAACTCGAGCCCACCCTTACTTTTCCCAAGCCATTCTTCGAGTTCAACCCCGAATAACATCCATCTTCCCAAATCGATCAACCACTAGACACCCAAATGCACGTGTGCACATGCACCATCAATCTGGTCATCACCGACCATCGCAGCAACCACAACCACGTCGATGACCATCACCGCCTTCGATTCCGATCACCTGTTCTTCAATACAATCACGAAGTCAATTTCGAGCATCTCGTACTCCACTGGAACAAACAAACCCACCGACCAATAATCATCTCTTCCCGATGCCACAGACCACCTGAGGTCACGCAATCCTGACCAAAGCTTCGTCACACACCTACGCCTCTAACCCCTTTGGTCTGGTCATGTCATGTCTGATGCTCCCTAGACGACGCAAATGCTACGACTATGACATCGACCAAAATGGGTCGTTAAACCCTACTTCGCCCACATTCATCCTCCACGACGAACTAGAAAGTCGATGACTATTTTTCCCATTATCCTCTATCCTCTAGCCACCTTTGGCAACAATAACGACCTACAGTTTGCCGTCGATCACCATAAATTGACAAAAATGTCAATTCCGTTCGTCTCACTTTTTCACATTATTTAATGAACTAAAAATTTTGAAATTTATTTTAGGAATTATAGTTTTCCAAGACAAACCCGATGATGTAGATGAATGGATTAATTATGAGATTTGAATTTATCATATTTAGGAATTTTTTATTGTATATTCAAATTTCCAGATAAACTCAATTTATTTTTCCTCAAAAATACTTTTTAAGCCTAATTCTTGATGATACAAATATATTTCATTTAGATCATGAAGCCTAAATTGAATCAGAGAAGTAGGATTTAAATTTTCTTCTATATTTTATTTTCTTTCTTTAATAGGTTTAAAACTTTAAAATTTAGAATAGACATTCATGTCTGTTACAGACATGTATAGTTAAATCTATATATTCAAACATGTAGGCAAAATAAACACATTTTCATAGCACACTTCTATCGTAAATCAAAAAATCAAATAAGAGACAGGTTTTAAGTGGGTTTGCTCACCTGTAGATGGAAAGAACAGAGAACTCAAGCTTGGAAAATTTAATTGGAAAACTCTGGAACTTTGATTAAGTCTGATAACTTGATAATTTTTTAATGCTTCATGTTGAGATGAACTAACTTTGATCTGAAACTGGAAGGTGTTTTGCTTTTGATTTCCCCTTTTTGATTTTTCTCTTGCACTTTTTTGGGTTTACAGGTCCTAGTCTTACATTTTTAAATTTCCAGCTTTCTGATTTGAATTTGCTTTGATCTTCATCTCCTTAGGTTGAAGATGTTTGCTTTGAATCAGATTTTAATTTGATTCAGTTTTCTATTTACGGATTTGATTCTCTGGTTTTGAGATGTGAATCTTGTTTCAGAATTTTTAGTTTTGTTTTATTTTTTTTCTGGTTTGCTTTAGAGAGAAGGATGAAGAAAGAATATTGAGAAGTGAAGAAAATAGCCTGATTTATTTTTAATACATGTTTAGGTAATTCAAAAAGGAAAAATAATTTTGCCACTTGTCAATGTCATTTACACTTGTAAATACATGTATTAATCTTCTCACACTTGTAAAAATATTTAAATTTATGTTTAAGCCCTCAAGTTTAATTAATTTTAAAAATTTAGTTTTAAACCCTTATGTTAATAAATTTGCACTTTTGTATTTATATTAACTCATTTTACTATTATTTATACTTATATCAATTTTAAAGTAAAATAATTTTTAAGACTATCTACATTTTAATAAATAAACACACATGTTATAATATATAGAATTTAACTTAATTAGCTTTTGAAAATTATTTATATTAAAATTAAAATAAAACTTTTCGAAATATATATATATATACATATGTATATAATAATTCCAAGACAAATTTTCATTAGTTTTAAATCATAGAGTATTCAAATTCAAATTATTTATTTTAGAATTTCAATTTTCAACATCCAATTTATTTATAAAAATTTACATTTTGAATTTTCCAAAATCAAAATTTTATTTACAATTTAACTTTTAATCTATATATATACTCATAAATACATTTATTCAAAATTTTCAAATTAATCCACAATCAAATTTACAATTAATATATTATTCAAAATATTTTTTTCTAAATTTGCAATTAGTAATTCTATTTAAATAAAAATCCATTTATATACATATATATAAATAAACAACACATATCTTTATTTATCTTGGAAAAACTCAATTTAATTCACAATTTTAACCCAAAATTTATATTAATTATCAATTCAAATTTGACTCAAAAATCGGGATCATTACAGATTTCGCACCTTAAGAAAATTTCATCCTCGATATTTGCTAGACAGGGTGACGGCTCAAAACAGATAAAGTGTTCTACCAGATCAAACTGAATATCCATTCTGCATTTGGCTCACCAAATCAGAATATCATCAATAAATATGAGAACGAACTCATTCAACACAACACAAGATACTTGGGTCACCAGATCTACAAAATAAGCAGGGGCATTGGTTAGTTCGAAGGGATAACTACCTACTCGTAGAAAATATCTGAACCCGACAGAACAAACAATGGGTACTCAATCCAGGTTGGAATATCCCAAAGTAGGCACCAACTTGTCCCTCATCGTACTTTGATCCTCATAAGAAATCACAACAAAACTTTCCAAAGTTTGGTTTTAACCGAAATTGTTTTATCGATATAAATTAATCTATCATCGTATTTTGTTAACCAATTTATTTCAATTTAAAATTTCAACTTCATTTAAGTTCAAACGAAAAACTAATAACGAGAATACGAGATAAGAATTAGAATCTTTTCTACAACGATTCGTAAGGCCATCACCATACCAAAGCTTCTCCTTGCAGCTACCATGAAGCCATCAAAGAATTGAAATTGGATGATCAACAAAGGAGATTGATAGAGAAAGTTGTTTCCGTTGTTGCAGGGCATTGACCATCTTTAGTGGTATTTCCCTGTCCCCTACCTCGTCCTCTTCTTGCACTCATACTCACTATTAGTGGATAGTAAGAGAATTTACTGAGGCATACGAACAGATATCTTAGGGATACTCATTCTAGGGTAATTGTAACCTTATGTCTAATGAGTTACCTAATGTGTTATACTCCTGAGCTAAAGTTTCAAGCTTCAACTCTGATGCCAATTATAACGACCTTGACTCGACCTTCGAAAATCAGCACTCATACTTCACTTGTACTCGAATGCTGCAGATTCAAACGCCGAATCTGGTTCGTCGGAGCTTATAACACATTAAGTATAGCAACATAGTGGAAGAAAAAGAATAATATTATTGATACGTAACAGTTAACTACAACAATGATACAACACATTGATACAATTGATATCAACATCAGAGATAAAAAAAATAACAGCGGAAGAAAGTCTCCAAAAGATAATATCTTCAGAAGTCTTTAAGATAGATACTCCCATTTAACTGCAACACCATTGCCCATGCTCCAAGACTAGAAAGACTCCAAAAGCTAAAAGCGATAACCATCATCAACACTGAAGTGCGGCAACTCGATCCAAATGCGATTGCCAATATCCAGAGATTGAATGCTACGGAATCTACCCCTACTGTTCTACTATCCAAAAAATCCAACTCTAGACTGCCCGTGTGGAAAATTATGGGCACCTAGAGTTTAGAAAGGGAACAATAAACTCCAGGTCAGTCATGGGACTGGTGTGAGCAAACAAAAAACAATTTTTTCTTTTAAAACAAACAACAAAAGAAGTAGAAGAAATTTGCTATGCTTTTGGAAAATGAAACTGCCACAAGGCCTCCTGCCACATACACCAAATTCCTTTTGATATTATTTTTAGTGCATAGTGGAAAACTATTTCAAGTATAATATAAATCTTAACCATCATACGTACCATCATAGTATGCCTACTACAGCTATCATGTTAAATGGCAGGTTCTACAACTAAAACCATACAAGGCGCGTATTGGATGATTAGATTTCCAACAATGGTCAGGCAAAGGAACTTCCCACACTGAATGGAACACCTCTGGAGGGATGCCTCTGAGAACCTAATCAGATCTCTGTCAACACAAGGCCGGGTTGCCTCTGTAAATAGGTAACGACTGACACGAGCATGCCATCCTCCGGTCGTTACCTACCTTTATCCGAGGTACCTCTACACCAACAACCACAAAGCAAGTTCGCAGCAACCATATAGGTAAATATCTGGGCTCCATACCATGATAACACCTTTTATCCAGAAGGAAATGGACATACCCTCAGTGGGCGCCACCCTTAAATAACCTTCCTGCAATGATTCATGTTTCGACCATTACCGGGTTTTGAGGCTTGACGAAGTCTCGTCCATAAAGCTACGCTTTTCACAAAGCCATGTTTCGATCAACAAATGATCAACAGCACTTCGTATGCCACATTACCAAATTGGGAATGTATCACTAATAAATATCAACTACATAACCTCTGAGCTCGTACGTCTTAGAGAAGGATGTTAAGCTAAGAGAACAAATTCTCTGCCACCAAACAGAAATGTATTTGATAGAAACCAGCTTTACATCTCAAAGTATAATGTCAGACACACATCCATACAAGTCTGTTCCGGGTTCGAACAGAACCGAAGGCACTTCACAAAGAAGCCCTTGCAATCCGGGTATTCACAATCCCAATCGGACTCCCCATCACATATGGAGATCTCTACACCGACGTGACTAAGTGTAGAGACATTCGACGGGTAATCATTTTTGTTCTCGAAAATACCCGGTCTTCACCACCGGCCTTCAAATGCTATCCATTTACGTCGTATCACTATTCGGAATGGGTTATATGACACAAAGTCCTCTCCCGGCTAAACTAAATAGCAAGCGCTTAATTTAAAAAGCATATGGATATTGAGATCTCAGTTAAGTCACAACTTATTACCCAAAACCTTTCTTTCAAATGACTTAAAACACATTACCATTTTCAAATCTTTAAACAAAAAGATTCACTTCACAAAGTTCACCAATCTTCCACAAAGATTCATTCATGGTTTTCAAAACAATTTCTTTTCAAATTGCATTAACCCATCCAATCATTAAATCAAAGACTCAATTCATAGCTTTCAAAACCATTTTCAAAGATTCATTCATAACTTTCAAAACAATTCCCATTTCAAATCTTTTATATAAAAGATAAACCATTTAAAATCCTCTTCAATTTCGAAACAAGGTTCAACCATCTTTCACAAAGATTCATTCATAGCTTTTAAAACTATTTCAATTCCATTTCAAACTTGAAATCTTTCAACACAAATTGGAAATCCTTTCTTTATTTGAAAGCTATTATCATTTTAAAACAAAAACTTTTCGTTCCGGAAAAATCCGATCAAATATGCACAAGTTATAGTCTTTAAAGTATAAACTTGGGTTAATTTTAAATTCCCAAAATAATACTTTTAAAATACTTTAAAGATGGTTAAAAAACCATATATATATATATATATATATATATATATATATTATAACTTGTAAAACCATAATTCAAATCTTGAATTCAAATTCAAATTCAAATCAAATTATTTAAATTTGAAAACTTTATCAAGTTATTCAAAATAACTTTCATCTTTTAAAACTCCTTTTCAAAAAAACTTTTCATATTTAACCCAATTCCACTTCCAAAACTATTTGGATTCAAAATTCAACTTTAAACCCATTTCATTAAATTCAAATATCTGTGACTTAACCAATTCCCTCGTGCAATCAATATTTGTGTGTGTATGGTGTAGTCCAAGGGTTTTACACAATAATGCAACATCATCAATCATACAGATTCAAAAACATCAATATTGATAAGCGGTATAATCTATAACGCTTATCTTCCATTCACAGATTCACAGATAAATAATATAAATTTATCACAGATAAATAAATTACATTCATCACAGCTCAAATCAAAATAATTCATATCACAAAGCATCACACAATTCAAAGCATTCCATACAATTCAAACATCCATAAGTAAGGTCAATTAATTATTTGATTAACTTTAAATCAGAATAATTACTAATCCTAGTTAATTAATATTAATTAATTACAAACCATTTTAATTAATTATCCTTTAATCATTTATTAACTAACCATTAATAATAAATTTATTAACCTTAAATTATTAATCAATCAACCTTAATTAATAAATAAATCAACCTTTAATCATTTAATAGTTAACCTCTAATTATTTAATTATCCTTTAATTAATTAATTACATTAATTAATTACTCTCAATTAATTATCATCCTTTAATCACCTTCATTAATTAACGGAGCTATAATTAATTATCCTTTAATTGATCACTTGATTAATTAACTTTAATCATCAATTAATTACTCTTAATTACTTTCATTATGTAATTAATTACCCTTTTATTATCAATTAAGAAAAATAATTATTTAATTATTCTTTAACTACTATCATTAAGTAATTATCCATTAAGTACTTATCTTTTTAATTACTGTCATTAATTAATTTCTAATTACTTAAACTTTAATTAAATAAAAGATAAATCATTTATTTTAATCCATCACTTAATTATCATTAAAAACCTTAAATTAATAAACCTTGGTAATAAATCACCACTTCAAATAAATTGACTTAGATTTTAAAGTTAATTAATTTAAAATATCTTTTCTTGATTAATTTCTTAACATCATTAAGTTTTTTCAAAATAAACTTTTAAAATAAGGGTTATACATATGTCAAAAACATTTTAAACTAAATTAATTTGAAATAATTTTATTTAAAGAAAAACCTTTTGAACCAACTCAAAACTCGGATAAACATTTAACAATACAAAAGAATTGGTTTTAACCAAAATTGTTTCAAATAAAAACTTGATATGATTTGAAGTTTAAAACTATTTTTACAGACCCGAGCCAAAATTAAAAATACCCGAGCCAATTCCTTTTTCTCCGAGGCATCAACTCGATCAGTCTTCTTTTTCTTTTTCTTTTTTTTAAACTTAAAACATGTTATATAGTTAAACTCATGCAAATGTCTCGATACAAAACTCGAGCCCACCCTTACTTTTCCCGAGCCATTCTTCGAGTTCAACCCCGAATAACATCCGTCTTCCCAATTCAACCAACCACCAGACACCCAAATGGACGTGTGCACATGCACCATTAATCCGGTCATCACCAACCATCGCAGTAACCATAATCACGTCGATGATCATCACCACCTTCGATTCCAATCACCTGTTCTTCAATACAATCATGAAATCAATTTCAAGCATCTCGTACTCCACTGGAACAAACCCATCGACCAATAATCATCTCTACCTGACGCCACAGACCACCAAAGGTCACGCAATCCTGACCAAAGCTTCGCCACACACCTACGCCTCTAACCCTCCTGGTTTAGTGATATCCAATGCTCCCTAGACGATGCAAATCCTTCGACTTCGACCAAAATGGGTCATTAAACCCTACTTCTCCCACGTTCATCCTCCACGATGAACTAGAAAGTCAGCGACTATTTTTCCCATTATCCTCTATCCTCTAGCCACATTTTACAACAATCATGACCTACAGTTTGTCGTCGACAAAAATGTCAATTCCGTTCATCTCACTTTTTCACATGATTTAATGAACTAAATTTTTTGAAATTTGTTTTAGAAATCATAGTTTTCCAAGACAAACCCAATGATGTAGATGAATCGATTAATTATGAGATTTCAATTTACCATATTTATGAATTTTTTACTGTATATTCAAATTTCTAGATAATATCAATTTATTGTTCCTCAAAAATATTTTTTAAGCCTAATTCTTGATGATACAAAGATATTTCATTTAGATTATGAAGCCTAAATTGAATCAGAGAAGTAGGATTTAAATTTTCTTCTATATTTTATTTCTTTCTTTAACAGGTTTAAAACCTGTAAAATTTAGAACAGACATTCATGTCTGTTACAGGCATGTACAGTTAAATCTATATATTCAAACATGTAGGCAAAATAAACACATTTTCATAGCATGCTTCAAGTGTAAATCAAAAAATCAAATAAGAGACAGGTTTTGAGTGGGTTTGCTCACTTGTAGATGGAAAGAACAGAGAACTCAAGCCTGGAAAATTTAATTGGAAAACTCTGGAATTTTGATTAAATGTAAGAACTTAATACTTTTGACCTGTTGAAGCTTGATAATGTTTTAATGCTTGATGTTGAGATGAACTAACTTTGATCTGAAACTGGAAGCTGTTTTGCTTTTGATTTCCTCTTTTTTGATTTTTCTCTTGCATTGTTTTGGGTTTACAGGTCCTAGATCTTTAGATCTTAGATTTTTAAATTTCCAGGTTTCTGATTTGAATTTGCTTTGATCTTCATCTCCTTAGGTTGAAGATGTTTGCTTTGAATCAGATTATAATTTGATTCAGTTTTCTATTTACAGATTTGATTCTCTGGTTTTGAGATTTGAATCTTGTTTCTTTTATTTTTGTTTTATTTTTTTTCAGGTTTGTTTTAGAAAAAAGGATGAAGAAATAATATTGAGAAGTGAAGAAAATAGCCTGATTTGTTTTTAATACATGTTTAGGTAATTGAAAAAGGAAAAATAATTTTGCCACATTTCTATATCATTTACACTTGTAAATACATGTATTAATCTTCTCACACTTGTAAAAATATTTAAATTTATGTTTAAGCCCTCTGGTTTAATTAATTTTAAAAATTTAGTTTTAAACCCTTATGTTAATAAATTTGCATTTTTGTATTTATATTATCTCATTTTCGTATTATTTATACTTATATCAATTTTAAAGAAAAATGATTTTTAAAACTATCTATATTTTAATAAATCCGAAAAATTCATGATTTTTACAAAAAAAAATTCTAAAAATTTATAAGATCACGAGATCTTGTAGCACTTATCAGTTAGGCCCTATCAATTAGTATTACATAGAAGAAATCAATTATAGAAACTAATACGATTAGATCTGCTCTTCATAGACAAACTTGGGATTTGCGATCCCAGGTAAGATCGGTTCAGGATCATGGGATCTTAAACTTTCGTGAAATGACCAGACACCATAAGTAGCCAGAAGTCCCAAAGAAACGGAACCCGATATCTCAATGGGCGGTTCCATCGTTTATAATCGAAAAGAAAAGTTACAATAGGTTTTTCAAACAAAAATAAGTTTTCTCTTCTTTAAGTTTTCCCAATTCCCAATTATCGATGTTCTACGTGAATCCACTTTGGAAGGATATCATACAAAAGCTGTACAATTAGGACCTTGATATGGTTCTATTCTGTTTATAGTCTCGAAGGTTATGTTCCTTTTTGCTTTTCTGGGCTTCTTCTCATTCTTCTTTGGCACCGACGGTAGAGATCGGAGGTATTCGATTGGAATTCAGAAAAAAAATTGACTTTTCTTGATGCCAAAGTAACTTTCATCAACTAAAACTATTCTGATATGAACCCTTAGGACTAATTGGTTAGATACATTGACTTTCTATTATAAAAATATTTGCCGATCGTTTTTATAACCCAACCCCGTTTTCACGGTTTAGGCTGCTCCCATTTCGCTCGCCGCTACTACGGGAATCAATATCATTATATATATATATATAGACACACACACACACATATACATATATATATATATATATCATTTAGTAATTAACTTTTAATCGGTATATTTACTTAAACAATTTTAATTAATTATTACTTTCACAATTTTTTTATATATACATATATACTTACATCATCTTAAAAAATCCAAGATAATGTACCGTATATCATTATACACACACTTTTAATTAATTTACCTAATTTATTAATCTAATTAATATTAAAGCATTCAAAATATATTTATTATATTTTCAAAGCACTTTTGAAAATTATACTATAATATGTTTATTATTTAAATTTAACTTTTTTAGCTCACATTCTCTTTCGAGGCTGGTTGGTAAGCGGGGTACTTGATTACCCAAACCCAGTCTTAACACCATTTTTTTTAGATACCCTACTAAATGGGTAAGTTTAATTGGTTAGGCTTAACATGACAAATTTAAATCGCATAGGCTATTTGTTTTGATACCATTGTTGAATCTGGGCCAGCAAACAGCGGGTTAAATTGGTAAATTTAAAAAAAATGTCTTTTTAAATATTATAGTGCATATGAAGTCTAAATTTATTTAGATCTAATCTTAATTAATTTTTAAATGAAATCATATATACTTAATTTGTACATAGAGTTTTACTTCGATATTATATTTATGTTATATATATGAATATGCGTATCATGTACAATATACATGGTTTGACATGCCCATATACAAGTGCTAGAATTAACACCACAACGGACATGTTAGCCCCTTCGTATTCATATGTATTTCTATATATATATATATATAATTTAACATGATATAAAATATATTTATAATAGTGTATATATAATATTATAAAATAATTGTATTTGTAAATAAAAATATTAATAATTATAAATTTAAACTTAGATTCAAATTTCAAATCTAGATCTAGATTTAAAATATTTTCTAATTTCAAATTTATATCAATAAACGATATTTTAATAAAATAAAATAAAATAAAATAAACATATATAAACATATGAAATTAAGTTTTTATCGAAATGTGCATATCTATAAATTAATATTTAAATTTCAAATATAAAATAACATTATATATCTAATATATAAATGAATAAAATTGTATATATTTCATACATATTTTCGGCCTAAAATATGTTTGAAAAAATCTATTTTTTTTATCAAATCCTTAAGGTTCTAAAATATGGCTTTTTATAATAATTTCTATACATAAATTTTTAATTTTTTAAATAAATTTCACAACCATAAGTATAATTAATATATATTGAAATATACATACATACACATTTTGTATTATATATTTATTATATTAAAGTAATATATTATATTATAAAACAATATGTATATGTATGGTTTTTTAAAATAATATATATATATATATATATATATATAACTTTTTTCGAAAATGCTTATATGTATATGATTTAGTAAGATATATATACATATCATATATATATATATATATATATATATATATATATATATATATAGTAAAGCAAGCTTTATTTTTAAACCTTTTAAATTATTATTAATTTTATAAAATTAATTTTTTCTGGCCAAAAGCTATAATGCTTATATATATAGTGTTTTTTAATCGCATTACATCTATACATAATCACATCTGATGTTGACAACATAGATATCGTGATCTAATCTAAACAAACATGATTTAAGGTAATTATCAAATAAATATACAATATTGTAAATGGATTATCTACCTTGGCTATAGCCAAATTGGTCCACGTTGAATGTTGAAATGATCGAGTCTACTTGAATCTTAATTAAAGTCCTTTCGGAGAGAGTTACTACATTGAAAGTATTATACACTATTGTCTTGATTTTATTTTGAATTTTTTGTTTACAATACTTGAATCAGTTGAGGAGGTTAGAAGGTATTTGTGGCGACAAATGAGGGAGTTTGCGCAAAAGGAAGAGAGCACAAATGAAGGGTTAAGGTGGCTTCAATAGTAGATAAAGGGAGGAGCTAAAAGTGGATCCAGATACACATATGTCACTACCAATTCAAACCCCTTTTGAATCAAATCCAACCCTCATATTCTCATACCTGTAATCATCCATCCTTTCCCGTTTTATGGGCCTCCACCCAGCTTCAAGCCCAATCAGATAATATGAATTTAAATATAATTTAAACGCACATCGATATCGTATACTGATACATGTGTATATAACTTTTATATATATACTATTTCAACACCGACCTAATAAAATTTTATAATTAATATTTAATAAATATTAATTTATTTAATTAATTTATAATAATTGCAATTAATTAAATCAAGTGGTAGTTGGAGTATTCAACATTTCGATTATGGGACTCTTAGGTGTAAATTCCGTCAGCGATTAATATCAAACAGTTTGAATATTAACATTCACACGTCACCTTAGCTAATGGTGTGACATTATGGCCAAATTTTTCGTTTATTAACTTTGGCAAAATCCAATTTTACTTATTTAAGCGTGACCCAGTAGTGACAATTATTTACATCAATTCTCTTCATCAATACTGTGTCACATTAGAACTTATGGAATTTGGTAATTATAAAAATTCTGATTTCGTCCATGAAATAACCAACCTCTATACCTATATTATCCAAGAGTATTACTAGATAATACTATCAAATTAATATGGAGAATGAGGATATATTGGGCTGTCACGCATGAATATTCCCTTGGCTTAAACTGGTACGTATTTCAAAATCATATAAACAAACTTACCTATAAGTACTTAATATCGACACAAAGCAGTAAACATGTGTGATACCAGGATATAAAAATACATTATATAATATAAATGACATAGATAACACATAGTCATTAAAGCAGTGATTATATATAATAGAAAATATATGTAGTCTAAGTAGGATACAAAATATAACTCAAATTACCACTATCACAAATAGATAGAAGGTGTCAAATATATGATCACAATGTCACACATCCTTGAAACAATATATCACACAATATATATAATAGTACTCTATCCTCCGTTTAAGCCTAGCATCCACAAAATTGGTTCCTTTGTCCTTGAACCTGAAATGTCTCAGACTGACCCTAGTATTATAGAAATAACACTTAGGTCAGACTATGTCTAAAATCTAAATGTCATAATAGCTAATAATGATAATATGTATGGTATAATGATGATAGCATAAATAATATTAAAATATCCAAAAACAGCATCCAGCGCAAAACCATCAAGAAAAGCTCCATCATCCATATAAATCAAATCAATAAGAAACCATGAAAATGATATCAAATAGGTGAATCATCCAAACATATAATCATCATTAATGAATAAGAAGCCACCAAGTGAAATAGGATTATCACAAAAATGTCCAAAATAGATATAAATGTAAATAGACATTCTAGGGTCTGTCAACATAAGTTGCCTCACTCGCCTATGAAAACATAAGTGGTGTAACTTGCCTATGAAAATATAGATGGCGTAACCCACCATAGAAGGATACAGGGAATGACCATACACTATACATATTCTGAAGTAGGATCATATCTCTTCAACATATAAGGGGTATTCAAATATATGTTAGTCTACCATTCACATAAGAACCAAGCTGGAGTCTACTAGCTAACTGCCTACTACAGGAGCACATAGGTTATCCACTAGGATCTGCTCCTACATTCTTGTGTTACCTCCACGTTCATCATAACTATGTTCACTGATGTGCTAGTCAACGCGAGGACTCGGACATGACCAGGCTCTTTCCCCTCCTAATGGTACCAAACTACTAGCATAAGCGACACAATGGGATAGGGTTGTTCCACCCTTAGGATTAACCACCATTCTGTAAATACTATAGTATGTCATAGATCTGGGACGCGACCCCTCAATCAAGTAGGCATGGTGGATATTGACCAATTTGTTCCACTTCAACACAATAGCCGAGAGTATGTCATTGGTAGAGGATAACATATATATATATATATATATATATATATATAGGCATAAAGCCTTAACTAACCCAATTCAAAATCCATGAGTTACCCCATACGCATAACCCATTATCCCTATATGAGTGTCACCTACGAGCAAAGGATAACTAAATAAATATCACAACGACATCCCATACCACCCTGTATTATTAGTCCATCTATTCAGTGCTCACATATCACACTCGCTCCTTCGTAGTATTATATATCATGAGACATAGGAGTAACTGGGAAATTATTACTTAGTGTCCCATATCAAACAGTGTTATTAATCCATTTACTCAATTTCCTCACAATCTAGAATCTCAACATGAAATTAATCTATATAATAAGTCCAAAGAACAACCAGAAAAGTATTACAGAAAGTCTCTTACCAAACGGTATTACTATTCCATTTATTCATATTTCTTGTCAAACGAAAATAGTGCAAAGAAGACACGCATATTTATTTAGAAAAAGATAGAGATATACTTATTTATAAAATATATCTATAATAATAAAAGCATTTAGAGATTTTAAATAGTTAAAATACCTATTTCTTAACCTTTTATAAATTTGAATAGTAATTTAATATTCATAAATAACTTTCAAAAACTCATTTCTATCCTTTTAACCTTAAAACTATCTTGTAAAATCAAATATTACTCGTAATAATCATTTCATAATTTTCTATAATTAAATATGATTTTTAAATAAAATTCATAATATCCAAATCAATTTCATTTTATTCAAATCCATAAAATATATTTTTCAAAACTTTCAATTATTTCTAAATTCACAAAATATACTTTTAAAATTATAAAATATTAATCTGAAACCATTTCATATTTTTCTAAAATTTTATACTTTTTTAAACAGTTATTAAATTCAAATATCATATTTTCCTTTAATAAATGAACAAATTATTAATATAATTAAAATCAAATTTAATTAAATATTTCTTCAAAATAATACCATAATCATATAAGACAAGATTTATGTTACTAGGTACATTAATGATCAAAATTTGTGCTATTAATATGTGTATGTGTATGTGTGTATACACACACACACGCATATATATATATATATATGTATGTATGTATGTATGTATGTATGTATACATATACATATATGTGTATGTATGGAATATATATATATATATATAAACATAATAACCCAGAAGATATAAGAAATGGAGCATCATTAGTCGATGGGCACTGGTCGACCTACTCGATCATCTGATCAAGTTTTTGGTTTGCATGTTCCAACTTCTTGCTGTACACTCTTCTGATTCGATGCACATAATAATATTCATCCATATATCAATCCAACAAACATTATATATATATTGAATTATGTCATTTTAAACATAGATTTGTGAGTAAAACTACTCATCTAGAAGTGGCATAAGATTATGCACTCCTCCTTATCCCTTTTATTATCAACTTTTCCTTTTCTGTGCTAATTTCCAAGCACTCAAATAAGATCAAAATGTAATCTTCTTCAGAGCAAGTGGTGTTATTTGGGTCGAGAGCAAAAATATAAATTTAGGATTGTATTGGAATTTATTTTAGTTTTAGAAGAGAATAGAATTTCTGTAAATATTTATTTTCATGAATCAAGAAAGAAATGGAAGGTGAGGAGAAGAAAATTGAATAATCTTCATGTGCTAGAGAATTGTATGGCTAAGGAAAGTCTTGAAGTAGAGAAATGGATTTGGGCCTCAAGTCTTTGGGCTTTATGAAAGTTACTTCATCGAATATATTTCATTTCTTTCCTCTTGTAAAGCTATTTTCTATTTAACTCAAATCATTATCAAATTTCAAATAAAAATCATAGTTGCATCACTTTAGTATTTACTCGACATTATTTTACCTAAATTCTCTTGTTTTTGGTCAATTGCCAAAGCTATCATATTTGGCCCTCTTAAGAGAAAAATTCATTTATTAAGGAAAATTAACTTCACTTGTCACTTAAAAATTATTTCTTACACAAATTCATATTATTCATCCATTAAAAAAATTTATAAACATATTATTTCCACATTTTAACATATGTTACTTAAATCACTTCTAAATTACATTTTGAATACATTTATTAAATAAATTTCAAAACACCTTACCGAAGTAAAATTAAAATTCCCTTTACTTTTAAAATAAACTTCAAACTTATTTATTACCATTACTAAAGTTTATAAAAATATTACAATCATTTTTTTACACATTAAAATAATCTTAGTCTTAAAATATAAACATTTCTCGGCGATAATTAAATTCTTCATTCATTAATAATTCTCAACTTTAAAGTATTTGTTACAAAAATGAGTTATCCCCGTATTTCCATTTTTCCATAAAATAATTCATTATTAAATCTTAATATTTTCATATAATTTAGAATTGTTCTCAATTTAATATCAAAAATCCATTTTAATTAATTAAATCACAATTCTAAATTTTAATTAATCAATTCTCAACATTAGGTTGTTACAGACTACCCGCTTAAGAAAATTGCGTCCTTGCAATTTCTCCTTAGGGAGAACATATAACTTATAACTTCTAGCTTAATAACACCATTTATGCTTTATCCTCAAATGCAAATTAACAGCCATTAAAACATATTCATATTGCTCTACCTTTATTATTACGGGTTAGCATGTATAGTGACATGCGTCATCACAACAAGTATATAAGTAGAGCGATATAAATTAATGATTGGACCTTTCATCAATGACTTACTGCGAGACTTAGATTTACCTTCCTTGCCCATAGCTCATATCATGGACTTGGATTTCAAATGAATCATTTGGAAGACTTAATCACTTGCACATTCTAACAAAAGTATTTATATGTCAGAACTTTTAGGGAACTTCGAAGTAATCTCTATGTCGTAAAGAATATCCCAAAAACCCTCAACATACTAAGTAATATAAAACTATTATATTGATTCTTAAATAAATTCCTTTATATGTATAAATACCAAATAATAGTTTATTTCACAATATTAGAACATTAACTTAAAATTTACTCTTACATGTTAAAATATCACCTACAAGTTTTAAAATTGAGTAAAGATCAAATCATTTCAAAATATTCAACTTCAAATTTATTTCCCAAAATTATAATTTATGTAGTTCATCCTTTATAGAGGAAATCTCATTACAAAACTACATCAGTTTCTTTACCCTTAACTTATTCAACAAAATTTCAAAATGCTTTCTTTTAAAACACTTCATCTTATTTAAAACCACTTTCTAGATACTTTTTCTCAAAAATCCTCGCTTTAAAATGATATAAATATTTATCAAAATATTTCTCTCCAAATATTTATTTTACAACATTTCATCCATTCTTCACTTCCCAAACGAAATTAAAATACATTAATATCATAAAATATTCTTCAAAAATAATTTATTACAAAATTAATTTCATAAAGAGTCATTATCACACTTGAGAAAAGAATCGGTAAAATTTCAATCACCATTTAACTTAAACTTCCATTCAAATTACTTTTCCTTCTTTAAAAACCAAAATTTACAAAATTTCCATTTACTAGTAGTTATATACATATATAAACAAAAGAAGGTATCTCTTTCCTTGAGATGCATTGTTTTAAACTTCACTTTTAAATTCATGGTATATCTTTACACTAAATATTCATTTTTTAAATAACAATTCTCATGAATCATAACTATAAATCATCTTGATGAAAATTATTTACTAACATCCGTCAATAATAACAATACAAACTTCTTTGAAAATTTCTTATTATTGTCAAAGCTTCAAATTCATAAAATTTACTTTAATTAATATTTCTTATTTACGAAGAATCAAAGTATTGAAAATCAAACATTTATTCCAATTATAAGTTTATTTTTACTTTCTTTCTAATTTGAAAACACATACACGCACATGCACAAGTTCTATTTCTCACTGTACATTTTTATAATCATGTTTTATCTTCCATACAAGGCTCTCAGAACACATAAAACCATTCAAATGGATCGTTCACATAATTTATTTCTAACATATACCATATAAATATATTTCAATTCTACCAATACTTTAAAATATAACTTTATCGACATTGCTTTGTAAAATACTTATTTACTTATAATAAAAGTCAATACCACTTTTCTAAGCATGTATTTTGTCAAAAGATTTTTAATTAAAACATGTTGTTACTTTCATAAAACATTATCTAATACTATGTATATATAAATCAAAACCATAAACTTGCATGTGTTAAAATATTCTCGAATGCCCCTTTTATTCCCAACCTATTAAAATAAATTACTTTCAGCAATTCAAATGGCATAAGAAATAGAATGATTAATGTACTCAAAGGAAAGAAATCCATTTGTTTTCACTGTGCACTATGTTTACTAACGGATAGTGCTACAACAATTCGATAATAAGCCATTATTGGTCCAATATTCATTAACCATTCCCAACTCTACTAATTGTACAGTTTTTTCTGTCTTTACCAATCTTATCAGTTGCTCTGTATATAAAGTCTGACTCTTAAGCAAATTGTCTAGCTCAAATCAAAATTGCCATATACATATATAAAAGAACTAATATACATATATTGGAGTGGTAGGGAGTTGAGCTAAATGACGAGGGATGAATACGATGATATTTTAGGGTTTCTATTTGTACTATGAATTAGGTTTGTAGTGGGTGGTCATTGCTAAGTGGGCTGTGTACTTGTATTTTATTTGATTTTATAGTCTGGTGTTGTACTTACATATTGGTGTGTTGTTGCACTCTTTTTCCTTACTTTTTCCTACTACTCAAAGGTATTTTAAGGAGGCAAAGCTAACAGTGTTCATTATATGTAACATCCCGCCTTTTCGCACGCTTTAAATCGACACATGTGCCAATTCAAACCATACGGTAGGGCGGATTGTTATGGGGTAAATAAGAAAAACAGGGAAGAGAAAAAACTAAACAGAATCTCACAGCGGAATGATAAAATATAATAATAAATATACAATTCATAAACTGTTTACAAAACATTTGATTCTTCTTCATACAATAAATGTCAGAGTTCACATACCAATAAATACCAATGCAGCGGAATTAAATAGTGTAGTGAAATAATATAATAGATAGTAATACTACAAATCTTCGTCTTTGTCCTCCAGAATAAAATCTTCAAAACCTGAAACGCTCGGACTGACCCGAGCGAATTGAAAAGACAAAACATTCGAGTCAGAACTAAAAGATTGTGACGCCCCACCTCTATACCTACGCTAGCCAAGAATACTACGGCGTAGTGCTGTCAACTAGCATGGAGAATAAGGCTGTTGAGGAGCGACCATCCGTGTAATTGCTTTGTGCAATCACCGATATGTCAGATAGTAAAACATGCATTTTTATTTCAGGAGGAAAATCCGAGATGCCGATACAAACACAAAGCTACTACATAGTAGATATAATAGTTTAGGACAAAATATAGAATAATTACACAGATAATATAAATGCGGAACACAGATAAAACGGAAAGTCTCGTATATACAATAACTGATGTCAGTTACAATACATGTGATACAATACATATGATACAACTACAACAGTCGACTCTGTAAGTTATATATACAAGTAAATTATCAACTAATATACATGAATACATATCAACCAATACTATGACACGACAACTCCAAAAGATATGAAAAGTCTTCATAGCTCAAACAGCAACTCAAAGCAAGATATCAACAACCTGAAATAACTCGGGTCTGACCCGAGTATTAAATTCAAAAGAAAATAATACACGGGTCAGTCTAATTCAAACTCAGTTATTAGTGCACAGAAGCAATAATAATTAAATAATGAATAGACGACAGTCACAATAAATCTCGTCTATTCGATCCTTAAATAAAGAAATCGGATAACGATAAATATAACACGTAGCAGTGTTAAACAACGAATTAGCAAATTAAACCACATCAGAATGCAATTGAGAATATTGAATTGAATAAACAAAACAGTTCAAACCATTGAAATATCAATTAAAATATTAATTTGGGTGGGGCTGCAGTACATGCACGCGTGCACTGCCTCACCACTACAGCATATGGAATATGCAAAAGATCAATAAATCAAAACAAAATAGAATATCATACACGCCATATCGTGTGGCTGCAGTTCACGCTTGCGTGCACTGCCCTGCCACTACAGTGATAATGTACCCAAAAACTCAATTACGTGTGGCTGCAGTTCACGCTTGCGTGCACTGCCTTGCCACAACAGTGATGATGTACACAACCGGGCACAAGGTCAAACCCGAACTATTAGCTGGATTCAACACAGGGAAGGTGTACAAGCTACGACTTCAAGCATAAAGCAGTTCAATATCCAAGCAACAATGATAAACAATGGAACTAACTCAAAAACCAAGGTCAAAGTCAACCCAGATAAAAATGAAGCCACAGCGAACAGATGCCTCAAAAAAAACCAACAAAGACCAGGCTACACAATATCAAGGTGCAAACCAAATATGCAGTGCATACTTAAGTACAAAAGTGCAGACGACCAAATATACAACCAAAGAAGAAAACCATCAAGCCAACATAACTGCAGTGTGCATCAGTGCATATATGAAGTGACTCAAAACATATAACCAAGTGCAAGACAAATGCACATGACGACTAGTCGACGATGTTCACAAATGCAACTTACACGTACACCAAAGCAAACTACAAGATGTAGAGCAACAATGCACAGGTGACACGGCAAAGTATATTTGCATATTAATTTTGCAAACAAAAGTTGCAGTGGAAACTAACAATTGCCCAAGTGTTCGACAAATATATTGAGGGATATTTCAAATGGAATTACAAACTGCAGCAGCCAATATCAATGTATAGACCCAGGCAACAGTGAATGATCAAGGAAACAAACAGCAATGCGTGCAAGTGCAGACCAAATGCAAGACCAAAGTGCAACAGAAAATCAGTGCAACCCGAAGTCAAGGCAGCATGAAGCATGCAAGCTCGAGCACAAGATATGGAAACAACAACAAGGCAATCGTGTCACAATGTCACAGCAAACAAGGTGCACCAGACCACAAAGACAAGCATGATACAGGTTCAACCAACTTCAAATGCATCAATGCTTGAAGACTACAACAAAACAGAGTTTCAAAAATGCAGGCCAATATCAAAAACGCAGTGCAAAGATAAATGCATATATGGATGCAGACATGCCAAGAATATCATGGAGTTGCAGTCAATACACATGGATGAACAAAAACAAAAATGAATCAGAGATATGCTACATGATGGTCAGCCACCAAAGCACACTGGAAATACCAGATATATCATGAAACGACCCCGTATGTACATGCAAATTCGACAAGCACATGAGCAATCATGTTTTCACAGAGCAAAGAGCAAATACTAGTGAATATATTCAAATGCAGTGTTCAATACTAAGCAAGCCAACAGCAAGTACAAACCAACACAACAAACTTCATATGACTCAAGAAAAACTCAGAAACCAAAAACCATCAATGAACCAATAGCCATAAACCAGTCTCAACCAACAAAAGAAATGAAACCGAAGCCAACAACAGGTGAATGTGCAGACCCAAATGACTACAGCAAAAACAGAGATGAACAATGTAAATATTGAAGCCGTGGATAATAAGAATATGAATGGTATAACCGAAGTCAACAAAAACCACAGTCAAGTTACAGTGAAAAGTTGAAGCCGTGGATATGATTCATGAAATCAAAAATTGGACAAAGTCAAAATCGTGGTGACCACGAAATGAATCAAAGCCGTGACCATCAAGCAACGAAAATATACGATTATGAACAAGTCGTAAATCATCCCAATCATCCATACGAAAATCAACGATCAAGCAATATCAGTTGACAAATTCAAGTAGAGAATATACGAACGCAAATAAAGGAGATCGAACGCATATATAAACTCGAGATAGGAATTAGTTGTGAGTGAAACACTCACCTTCTTCGACGCGATTAGAAGGAGCTGCGAATGAGCGCAAGAGAAGCAAGCAGTCGATCATCAGAGAAGCAGCGAGCAAGGCAACACGCAAACCAGAGAATCGAATTTGAAGAAAGTCCTAATTTTTACAAGGGAACAAAGCCTTAATTCAGATCGAACAGAGCCGCCATTTTCTTCACAAGCCAAAAGAAAGAGGAACAGGCCGAAGGAATGAAAATGGGAAAGAGGGAGGGGATGGTTTATTTGTTTTGCAAATTTTCACGATCTAAGCAAATGAAAATGTGGGCCGAGAATTCAAAGCCCAAAAATCCTTTTAACCATTTATACAATAATTTTAACACAATTTAAAAAATTCAATTGGCAATTTGCAACAATATTTATCGATTAAATGTCGATTATTAATCGCAGCGAAATACCGGGTTGTTATAGACTCCCCTCCTTAAAGAAATTGCGTCCTCGCAATCATAAGGAATAAATGGACAAAAGGTAACAACCATAAAAGTATATCATCCCAAAATGAAGAAATTTGAAATAGGAAGTTCACCATAAAGAGCATGAAAGAGCATCCTCACAAGCCTGAACGTGTTTGCTCGATGAATTCTCAGGATTCCAAAGTGCAATCCTTATGATTTGAGAACCATAGAACTTCCGCAAGAAAAACATCTTTATTTCGAAGGTGCTACACCCCCGAAGCAATGATGTGAATAGAATGTTGCTCAAGAATAAAAATCCTAAGTCCCTAAGGCATTTCCGCAATTGGAAGACATGGAAAACGTCATGAATAGAAGAAAATTGAGCTGGTACACTGGCGTAGTACAATATAAACACCAAAGGAATCTTTTAATTTCATAAAAGAAATTCACAAATTCTCTACAAAATTTAATTATCAAATAGATAATCAGAATACAGAAATCACAAAACAGCAATATCTAATTATCGATACGATAATTAGAAGACAGCAAAATCTAATTATCACAAGCGATAATCAAAAACAACAAATATCTGATTATCAAAAACGATAATCAGAAATCACAACTCAACAAATATTTAATTATCACAATTGATAATCAAATCTTAAATCACAAATATTTAATTATCACAACGATAATTAAACCAACAAATTTTTAATTATCACAAACGATAATTAAATCTCAAATATTTGATTATCACAAGCGATAATCAGAAACAACAAATATCCGATTATCAAAAACGATAATCAGAAATCACAAATATTTCATTTAACGAGTCCGGAATTAACCGAAATAGAAAACGCACATGTCCCATAACCACGAGTTTTACTAAATCATTTAATTTACTTCATCGTTTCCTTGAAAGTGCAAAATTGTGTATTTTAAATAAATAACATTTTACGTTCTCAAACGGACAAGTCCGGAATTAAACGAATCAGTAAAAGAAAGGGATCATAGTCCTCGATTTTGCTGAAACGTTTAAATCTCTTCCTCATTCTTTTGAAAGCGTAAACTGTAAAAAATTTGAAAACAATTTTAATTTTTATTTTGAAACAATTTTTAAAACGCGTGATTAAAACAGCAACATCAGTAGCAACTTCGACAAGGAAATTGCACTTCTCAAAATACCATAAAAACGGACAACAAAATAAGCATCGCGGGATAACCCCTTGAAAATCCATTTTAAAATTGACGGTTTTACTGAAGTCAAAGCAATAGTAATTTTTATAC